>OY756413.1:0-5000000 GCA_963576865.1 Anania hortulata
AAAAACCTAACCTAACCTAACCTAACCTAACCTAACCTAACCTAACCTAACCTAACCTAACCTAACCTAACCTAACCTAACCTAACCTAACCTAACCTAACCTAACCTAACCTAACCTAACCTAACCTAACCTAACCTAACCTAACCTAACCTAACCCGTTGCGCGCCGTCCGCCGTCCCGAGCGTCACGAAACTGAACCGCTCCGCGTCTAAAAAATCGCAAAAATAGTATTTTTTCACAAATATATAGCTTGCGATACACCAAAAGACGCGTCTTTTTACATCGAATATAACGTCGAAGTCCGCGTGGAAATCGGAGTGACATTGTGGATTTTATAGCCAAAAAACTGTGATTTTTGGTAAAAAAGTGCACAAACTTGCAAACGCTGCAAGATCTACCGCGACGACCTACAGTTTTTATCACATCACCTGAAGCGCCTCACTGTTCCTCAACTGCTGGTGAAAACCCTGGATTTCTACAACCTCATTTGGCTGAGAAAATCACGGAAAACCATTCCAGGGTTCGGAGCCAACTCAGCAGCGGGCAGTGATCCAGAGCTGTCGTTTCACAGGTCGACGCGGATCACCCTGACGAGCACTCTGGACATCATCACGAGGCTGCGTCACTGACTCAGTCGAGGATATTGACTTTTTGCACTTGGCAAAACTCAACCCCGGATTTCGCTGGACTGCATCTTCGGATCTTCAGCGACGACAGCACCTGGAAAAAATCAAGAAGAAAGGTCAGTTCGTTGGCTATCGTGTGAAACAAACATTTTAATTTTAAGACAAAAATTGTAGATACAGTGTTAGTTTTACCTGAAGTCTTATTAAATTCCAGCCGCACGCTTAACGTGGTTTTAACAAAAATTTGTTTCTTTGGCTAATAACTTTCTGGTACTGCAACTTTTTCAAAATTTTTCTTCGTAGATATCATTTTTTAGCATAGACAGTACTTTTGACAAAAATTCGTGAACATAGCTCTCAAAATAAAAAAGTAGATTTCAAAATATTTTTACGTAAACGCAAAAAGGAAAAAATTTTGCCTACGGCCGGATTTAATTCGATTTTAGACATAGTTATAGATAAGTTAAAAATAAATTCTTTTATGATCTAGATAGGCAAACTCATAGGCTATAAGACTATATATAGTAATCCCGCGCGTACCCCATAGTTACGCTACAGTAAGTGGGAATCCGGGAAGAGGGAGCGTAAAATAGTGAAAATTCTTATAAACTTCTATGTTAATGTTGATTAAAAATTAAGAAATTAGTGTACAAACATTGTGTTTAGATGTTAAATAGTTGTTATTAAATTGGATCTATAGATTAAGCAAGAAAAAATATTTTTAGGACTAATATTTATATTTTTAATTACCAAAATTGTTAAAAAATTTCTGTAATCTTAAAACTTCCAGACTCGATAAGGGCTGTTTTTTATCAACCCTTATCCCTAAATTCTTGACTAGACTGCAGATTAACCGTTTATTAGCGTATAGAAATAGAATTAAGATTTTTAAAATACATTTTAATATTTAAATTGCCGTAAAAACCTCTCTTTTTACCGATAACGAGACTTCCACCCCCTATTTTGTTGAGAGGGTTAGTTAGGAAAGGGTCGTTTTCGGTATCATTTTAAGCGCCAACTCACTGCCTTTATAGATCAGAAGTCGGAACCCACGCGACTTCAAAAACAAAAAAGACAGGGAACAAAAACGGGACGTAGCGGGTTCTCGGCCCGGTTAAAAATATTCTAAGTGTCAGATTCTAAAAACTTGAAAAATTTTATAAAATCTGTAAATCAGGCCCTAGGTGTCCAATCTTGACGTGGTTTGTTTCACAAGGCTCGGGGCGGACAGGAGTACATGGTAGCATAGGGATAAGGGTCCTAGCTAGATTTTTCAAAAACATATTTTTGTCAAAAAATTTTTCTAAGTCCCCGGGACTTAGAAAATTCTTCAGAGGAACCGTTAACTCAAAATCTATAAATCGGGTATCGACACTCCAAACTTAACGCGGTTTTCGGAGCAAAGCCTGGAGTGGCGCGGAGTACCCTACTAAATAGGATAAATAGCTCTAGGTAGATTTTTAAAAAAAACACTTTCGGCGTAAATTTTCTAAGTCCTAAATTCGTAAAAACTAGAAAAATTTTCTAAATTCAATAAATCCAGTTCTAGCTATCCAAATTTGACGGGGTTGGATTTATATAGCCCGGATTGACGGGGAGTACCGGACACAGTGGCAAGAAGCCCTCTAGGTCAACTTTTGGAAAATTTATTTTTCGATCGAAAATTTTCTAAGTGTCTGGCTTTTTGAAAACTGTCTAAGTCCGTGGTAAATTTTAGGAAAATCGTTAAATTCCACAGCTTGGGAACCAGACCTCGGAGCTCGACGGGGTTTTCGGTCGGTTGCCTGGAACAGGGAGGAGTATCAGACCGGACACATTTTGGACCCCCCCCTTAATTTGACCCCTAACCTGACGTCGAGATCTGGCTAAGTCCCGGTTGTAAATTTTAGAAAATCTTCTAGAATCTATAGCTCGGGAACCAGACCTCGGAGCTTGACGGGGTTTTCGGTCGAAGACTTGGAGCGGGCCGGAGCCTTGGACTTAGTAGAGACGGGGGCTCTAGGTAGAGTCAAAAAATTTTCTTGGCGTCCTTGGGCTCTGAAGTAAAGGGGAAATAGAGGTAGGTTGTTTGACTACTCTACATCCAACGTTTGTGGACTCTATGTAGAGCAGGAAGCTTTATAAAAATAAATATTTGGTGGTTTTTAGTTGTTTTATAACTTTGTGTTAGGTACTTTTTGCTAATACAGAGTTAGGTCACATAGAGCAGATAGAGTTGGCTGGTTTCGCTGTGGAAAAGTGCACGCCCTTATAGTTTAAGATAGTTTTTAGAGTTTTAATTATATTATATACCATTTAATTGTAAATTTATTCGTAATTTTAACTTGTAAATTAATTTATTTTTATTTTAATCCCCCTATTGGGTCATATTATTTCCTAATTGTAATCTCTAAAGAATTTTAATCTGTAATTATACCCTGTATTGCACCTTGTGTCGTCTAACCTGTTGTCCAATTTTACCCGGTTTAATTATTGTTTATACCTGTGCCACCCTTGTTTGCTCGTAAATTGTCCGCACCTGACTCGTCTTCCCTAGAGATGCCGAAAGCTCTATCGGCGAAGAGCGCCCCAACGGGCGTGGCCAAAGGAGCCCCAAAGCCCTACCCCAAACCTAGCCTGCGGAAGAAGGCTACCATCAAGGGCGCGGAGGCGGCGTGTGCCTCCCCCCGCCCCGGGCCTATCCGGCTCACTCGCAGTGAGGCGGACCAAAAGGACCTTGTTTATTTTGTCCCACAACAGATGGCCCTGAGCGGGGGGGAGCACGCGCCGACCGCACCCGCTGAGGAGGAACTGCGGAGCCTGGTGCCGGGCGCAGAGGCAAACCCGATGCTAACAGCACAGGAAATGTCTGCGGTGTCATCAATGCTGGCCGACGGCGCCCCTGATTCGGCGGAGCCTGTCGCTTCCACCGGGGAGCCTGCACTCGAGCCGCCTCAGCCTGAGAGCCTGGACTCTACCCCATTCGAGTCGGCTGGAGCTGCCTCGATGCCATCGACTCCATCGTTCCCGGCCACCAGTGAGGACCAGGCCTCGGATCTGGACTCGGAGCTGGACGACTTAGGGATCGCAAAACCGCCGGAGGATGCGTGGACTTGGCCGGACCTAGAGTATATACCGGGGAGCGACAAGCGGCGTGAGAGCATGATGCCACCGAGAGGCAAAAGAACGGGCGTTGCAATGGACGAGGTAACGGTTCGAGCAAATGAATACCTCCAGGCCGGTCTCAATGCCCTGAATCTCGCCGGAAACATGAAGAGGGAGAGGAAGGAAGAGGCACAAGAGTGCCTTCAAGAACTCTACGTCATATGCCTCTCCCTGTCAGACTCCCGCTCCCGGCACCGACTGGCACTTGAAGAAGAGAGAGCAAGAGCTGCAAGGGAGTTGGTCAGGGTCGAGAGAGCCCATCACCGACAGCTGGCTGACATAGTGGGCCGATACGAGGGGCACGCGGCAGCTATGAGCAAGAGGGCGGAGGACCACTCGAAGGCAGTCGAAGACATACGCGGATGGCTCAATTTC
This sequence comes from Anania hortulata, assembly GCA_963576865.1. Taxonomy (NCBI): domain Eukaryota; kingdom Metazoa; phylum Arthropoda; class Insecta; order Lepidoptera; family Crambidae; genus Anania; species Anania hortulata. The sequence continues at coordinate 4,147 of OY756413.1, forward strand.
GAACTGGCGGGACCTATAGCCCTAATAGAACCTATCCAGCGGCAACTGGCGAAGCTGCGCGGGGACCTTGCGAGTGCCCCGGCCGCGTCGTCGAGCGCCGCTCCGGATTCTTCTCCCCTCGTCGGAAGTATGTCGGCGCGTCTCGATGTGGTCTCACGTGCGGTCGAAGGAATGACGCTTCAGCTTCGCGACATTAGCCTCGACGTAGAACGCTGGCGAGCTGAGGCCTTAAACCGACCTCCCGCGCGTGAATACACCCCGCCTCCAGCAACAGAAGTCCCACAGGAGGTGACACTGCGAGACGCGGATGTCCACAGAATACTACAGGGAACGCGCGAAATCATAGCAGAGACGAGCAAAGGGGCGGAGCCCAGCCTTAACCGACTGACACTGAGTGAGGAGCTCCGGACAGCAACTGAACCCGTGATGAGCCAGCTGCGGACTATTCGGGCGGAGCTCGCGGATGTGGCCGATGGAGTACAGGCGAACCCCACCCCAGCCGATGTCACCCAGGGCCTCGGGCTCGAAATAGCAATCGGTGAAACAAAAGAACGAATTGGAGAGCTGCTTGAGCCGTTTGTGCGCACCGTCGAGAGAGTGGGGGCCCAGTTCCAGGGTGGGGTAACGAGCAGATCGCGCAGATCGCCGGAGTCGTCTCCTGGGCCTGAACCTACGGCGCGCGGGACTAGGAACAAGAAGAGCTACGCGGAGATAGCCAGAACCCCCCGGTACCCGGTGTTCGTGGAGTCTAGGGATCCGCGGAAGTCGAGTCAGGATGTAATAGGAGTGTTAAAAGAGAAGGTAGATGTAATTGGTCTGGGGGTAGGCGTTAGCGGCGTTCACCCGCTTAAAAAGCAGCGCGTCGCTATCAATTGCGACACCGAGGATAGCCAGAGGAGACTTAAGAATGCTATTAAAGAATCGACGAGTGACCTGACTGCAACTTCTAAACTCCCTAGGAACCCTCTGGTTCGCCTCATTGGTGTCGCTAATGATTTGGATGACGCCAGGCTGGTGGACGCTGTAAAGCGCCAAAACACTAACCTTATTGGCGCAGTGGCTCCGGTCGATCAGAGTGTCAGGGTGCAGCGCAGGACGAAGGGGAGGACCCCTCAAATAACAAATGTCATCCTAGAGGTGGACCCATCGACCTGGGCTGCGGTTTGTAATAAAAAAGTTAAGATAGGATACCAGACCGTTGTGGCGGTAGACCAATCACCTATAGTGCAATGTTTTAGGTGCTTGGCCTACGGCCACTTGGCCAGGGATTGTGGGGCCGAGGAAACGTGCGGCTATTGCGCGGGCAGGCATGACACCCGCGGGTGCCCGAATCGCGAGGGGCCCCCCAAATGCACAAACTGCAGTGATGTTCCCGGCAATCTGGACTCAGCCCATCCGGCTTATACACATGAATGTCCCCAGTGGCAACGCTGGGACACTATAGCCAGAAGAGCAGTAAGGTATTGCTAAAGGCGTCCTGAGGTTCATCCAGGCTAACCTTGGCCGCGGCTTTGCAGCGACCAAGGAGTGCCTGGAGGATTCGGTAAAGATCCGCGCTACCGCGATTTTAATACAAGAACCCTACGTTGGGTCTACCGGCCGCATGACGTCCTCTTACAGGATGGTCCAATACGCGAGTTCAAGTTCAGTGTCTCCCGCGAAATCGGCTGTAGTTGTCACCGACCCTACTGTCCAATTACATGTTAATCCCGATCACGTAACTAGCAACGTCGTATGTGCCACCATTGCCATAAACGGATATAGGCTGTGCCTCGTGAGTGTGTACTTCGAGGGCACGGAAGATATCGCCGGCTACTTGTCGTCTCTCTCCGCCATGCTGAACGCCACCGATGCCGACGGGATCATCGTCGCCGGGGACGTCAACGCCACGAGCCCCTGGTGGGGATGCGAGGGGGAGGACGACAGGGGAGCGGCCATGGCCGACTTTCTGGCACAACACGACCTTCAGCTGGCAAACGAGGGATCAACGCCGACATACTTTACCTACCGAGGAGGCAGACTGTACAAAAGTATCGTCGACATCACCGCGTGCACGCCGTCACTGCTTAACTCTCTGCAGAACTGGAGGGTGGAGACGGACACCGCCGGCCTGTCGGACCACCGCCCGATTCATTTCGACCTCAGGCTGACAACGACGAACAACAACACCAACCAAGATGCGTCGTCATCGACTTGGCGCTTTAACACGGCCAAGGCAGACTGGGCCCGGTTTCCTGGGGCCCTCAGGGAGAGCCTGGAGAGGAGAGGGTTAACGAGCGAGGTGGTCCAGGCAGCGAGCGACCACGCCAGTCTGGAGGAAATCGTCGGGATCTACACCGAAGCGGTCCAAGAAGCGTCCGAAGTCACAATCCCAGCGACGGGGAAGAACCGGGTGAACTCTAACAGCCCATGGTGGAATAAAGAGCTGGAGATTTTAAAGCGGCAGGCCATCACCCTGAAAAGGCGTATCAGAAGAGCCAACTCAGCGAGAAGACCACACGTCATCGAGGAGTACTGTCGAGCCAGAGCTGCCTACAAGGAGGCAATCCAGCAGGCCATCACATCGAGCTGGAAGCAGTTCTGCTCTAGGCAGGAAAACGAGGACGTGTGGCGATGTGCTTACCGCATCATCAAGAAATGTGCCAAGCCGGGCGTGGGGGATGAGAGACAACTGAGGGATCCAGCAACGGGACTAACGCTCTCACCGGTTGAATCGACCCACCTTCTGGCCGATACCTTCTACCCCCCAGACGACCCACTTACTGACACGGATCATCACAAGGAAGTCAGGGAGGAGGTGGCGGACAGGATGGCAGCCCTCGGTGACACGGGGGAGAATGCCGAGCCGCCCTTCACAGAAAATGAGCTGGCAACTGTTTTTGCAGGCATGAGCCCTAAGAAGGCGCCTGGCGAGGATGGACTTACGTCCGACATTTGCGCAGCAGCTCATCGAGCCAGCTCTATCCTCCTCACGTTGTACAACCAGTGCAGACGGTTGGGCTGCTTTCCCGAGCCATGGAAGCGGGCTACGATCAAGATTATCCCGAAGCCTGGGAAAGCCGATTACTCTGCTCCCAAGGCTTACCGGCCGATCGGTCTGCTCCCGATCCTCGGGAAAGCCTATGAGAAGCTTATAGTCACGAGACTGGCGTGGAGACTCATGAGCCAACAAAGGCTAAGTCCTCGCCAGTATGGCTTCGTACCGCAACGAAGCACAGAGGACGCACTATACGATGTGATGGAGATGGTGAAGGGTGGAATCGCAAGTAAGAAAATGGTGGCTCTGGTGTCCCTAGATATAGAGGGCGCATTCGATAACGCCTGGTGGCCGGCTGTCCTACGAGAGCTCCTGGACATGGGGGTTGATACCCAGACCATGAAGGTTCTCTCCAGTTACCTCCGGGACAGATCGGTAACGGTTCGATACCTGGGACAGAAGGTCTCAAAGATCACCACCAAGGGATGCGTCCAAGGGTCGATCGGCGGGCCCTTACTCTGGAATGTGCAGTTGGACCCTCTCCTCAGGGAGGCGGAGAACCTAGAAGCGCACATCCAGGCTTTTGCCGATGACATAGTCATCATTGCGGTGGCAAGGGACACCCCAGAACTAGAAGGAAAAGTCAACAAAGCCCTGGAGTCGGTGGCAGACTGGGGCCGCCGAAACAAGATGAGATTCGCCCCCGCCAAGACCCAGGCAATGTTGATCACCAGGAAGCTGAAGTACGATCTGCCCCGCTTTGAGCTCCTGGGAACCCAGTTGAAGCTCGCGGACACTGTACGGCTTCTTGGAGTCACCATTGACCGCCACCTCAGCTTTAGAACACACCTGGAAGAGGTAACCCTAAAAGCTGTCAACCTGTATAAGGCAATGAGTAGAGCTGCGCGAGCCCAGTGGGGCTTAAATCCCGAAATCCTTAGGACCCTGTACATCGCGGTAATAGAGCCGACAGTCCTCTACGCGGCCAGTACCTGGGCCAGCATTGCTTCGAGGAAATACGCCCGCACTAAACTCGACCGCCTCACAAGGATTTTCGGGATACAATTGTCCAAGGCGCACTCTACAGTCTCCCTGACTTCCGCGGCCCTATTAGCGAGGATCATACCGCTAGACCTCAGGGCGCGCGAGCAGCTTCAGCTGTATGAAGTTAAGAGGGGAAAACCCCTAGCAGAACTACCAGGGAGAGTACTGCAACGGAGAGTTCACCCGTCCCAGTTGCCCCATCCAGCCGAACGAGCAGCAATTGAGTTCCACACCATCGAGACCCAAGAGGAGGCGAACTCAAAACCTTCCCACGAAGTCCAAATCTATACCGATGGAAGTAAAATTGAAGGAAAGGTGGGAGCGGCCGTCACGTGCTGGTCTGGAGGAGAGGAAGTTAGATGCGCCAAGATCAAGTTGGAGGCCTACTGCTCCGTGTATCAGGCCGAGATGGTGGCCATCTTGAGGGCCCTATCCCTGGCCATCACGTTGAAGTCGTCGGTCGACATAATAAGCGACTCGAGATCGGCACTGGAGACCCTCAAGGACCCATCGTCGCTAAACCCCATCGCCGTCGAAATACGGGAGAAGTTAGCAACCCTAAAGAACTCGAACCGGGGCGTGGGGTTCTACTGGATAAGAGCCCACGCAGGAATAGCGGGAAACGAACGCGCGGATGAGCTTGCTAAGGAGGCGGCTCTTAAATTGAAAACCCGGCCAGCTTTTGACCGCTTCCCGTTGTCCTTTGCCAAGCAAACCATCAGGGCCTCCACATTGGACCTGTACCAGCTTCGGTACGAGTCGGCGGAAACGGGCTCCGGCACCAGACTCTTCTTCGGCGACGTCAAGACAGCTCATCGGACCATGTGCGGAGTTGAGATGACCAATATCCGAGCGCAACTTTTGACGGGGCATGGTGGCATACGCGAATATTTGTATAGGTTCAAGCTCTCGGCCGTGCGAACCTGTGTTTGCGATGATACTACAAACGAAACAATCGTCCACATTTTGACTGAGTGTCCACGTTTCGCCCTCAGCAGATTTGATTGCGAGCACAGGGTCGGACGGCCGATCGAGCCACAAAACTATGAGGACTTGTTCGGTGACAACTCCACCCGGGACCATTTCTTGGCCTTCGCGGAGGGCGCAATGCGCCTTGCCGCCAAGGCAAATGGAGCCAAAAAGGTCTAGCAAGGTGGGCAGCAAATGATCATTCATTGTATGTTTTAAAAAATTTTTTTTTACTTGAATTTTGGCTATTGCCCCATTTATGTATGTCTCATTTTAATTCAATTAATCAGTCAGTTTCAATTTATTTCAATTTATTTATTTGTATTATGTTCAATTCAATAGCTATTGCTTCATGTATCTCAATTCGATTTGTGTTGTCCAATATAATCAGTTTAGGGTTTTAATTTTGTATGTCATTTTAATTTAATAGTAATTTATTTTTGATATTGTATAACATCATTTTAATTATTTGGCTATTGCCTCATTTAGAATTTGTAATAAATTAATTTAATGAACTCAAATCGGAGGTCTGATTTAAAAAAAAAAAAAAAAAAAAAAAAAAAAAATAGGTTAGAAATGTCCAAAAACGCTAACTAGATTTAAGCTCAATAAAGAAAGGCGCGCAGCTTTAATTATTTGAGTTATGCATGCTAGTTAAGTAATATATATACAACAGCCCAATTCAAAAAAGATAAAAGAAAAGAAAAGAATAATTAAAAGAAAAAATTTAAAGAAAGTTAAAAATATAAAGAAATAAAAACAAAAGATATAAAAGAAACAGTTAAAAAGACAAAAAGAACAAAATGGAACATTTACAAATGGTTCCAATAAATGGGCGGAAAAACAAAAAAAAAAAAAAAAAAAAAAAAAAAAAAAAAACCTAACCTAACCTAACCTAACCTAACCTAACCTAACCTAACCTAACCTAACCTAACCTAACCTAACCTAACCTAACCTAACCTAACCTAACCTAACCTAACCTAACCTAACCTAACCTAACCTAACCGGGAACAGGGTGGGATACCTCCTCGTGGTGTTACCTGGGCAACGTCCGTGCGCACGGAGCGTGCGGGCGGCTGAATTCCCACCAGCGCGGCGACGCCCGCCTATAGGCGCCTAAGGCGTCTGGCGGGCCCGCCGGGCAACCCGTTATCCTCCATGGAGGGGGACCGGGGACTGTCGGGGCATTTGCCCGGGTCAAGTGGAGCGACCACAATAAAAAGCAACGGGGGTCCCTCCCGAAGGGACAGCGGCAGGGCCTTCTGCTAGGTCCTGCGTGGCGTGAGGCCATAGTAATGGCCTCGATAGGGTTTTCCTAGTTTCCCTTCCCAAACTAGGCCGCATGTTTGTGCCGTGTGCGGGGACCCGTAATCCCGGGAGAGGGGGATCCTGGGCGTTGAGCCTGCGGCAGACCACCCAGGCAACACACGCCTTTGGCCCCCGATTCCGGTAACACGGGCGGTCCTGGTGTAGCCGCACCAGGATCAATCGGCTGTGGGCGAACGGCCTAACCTTCGCCCAAGGTTAGAGGGGGGTTCGGGGGACAGGGCCAGCGGCGGGCTCGGTGAAGCGCTAGTTTTGGTCGACTAGTGCCAACCTTGCCCTAACCGTCTGCGCCAAAGAACCCGTTCGGCGGTTCCACCCTGAAAGTATGGGTGGAATCCCCTCTATGTCCGGCGGGCAGCTCTGGGCTGCGGCTCCCCATATGTGGGCTCCAAGGAGGGTGGAGACCCCGCCGGATGAAGACGTCTTAGACAAAAAACAAAAATGGATACCTTTAATAAAAATCGACCAAACCCCGGGTGCGAGGCGCCCAAAAATACAAACGCTAGCACGCCTTCGGACGACGAAGGCGGATTTTTCTCGCCCATTTATGGGACTCCCACTCCCTCCATTTCCGAGGACTTAGCTCACACTACCGCTCCAACTCAGAACCCCACAGTTGCAAAGGTACTGGAGCTCTTAGCCTCCATCGACGCAGCTACCAGGGAGTCTGGAAATATCAAGAAAACGTGCAAAGCCACGATTCTACAGAGCACTAAAGCCATAGAGAAGCTGCTTCTTTCGGATCCTAACACTGCCTCTGCCACCCTGACTGACCATTCAGCCACAGTCGAAGTAGTACGACAGACAATCCGAGAGGAAATAGCAAAGATAAAGATCCCTCAAGCTACTGCTCCCTCTACCTCTGCCAATCGTTCCTTTGCTGACATTGTCCGCACCGAAAAGGCCTTAAAAAAGGCCCCAACCCCAACCTTGAAAACCAAACCAGCCCTCGTAGTTGCGTCCAAAAAGAGCGTATTGAGCCCGGCTGAGACCATGAAAAACTGGAGAAACTCAGTTTCTTTTAGAGACTCCAATTTTGCTCCAGCCGCGGTGAAATACGTCTCCAATAACAAGATACGCGTGGAGTTTGACTCCATCGAACAGCGCGACAAAGCCCTCATCAAAACCAACCACCCAGACTCACAGGTCCAAGCTGAGGTGTCCAAGAGCCTTAGCCCGATGTTTGTCTTGAAAGGCGTTTCGGGCGACATTCCGGCGGAGGATCTGGCAGAGATCATATCCGGCCAAAACGAGGGCTTACAAAAAGCATCAACAAAAAAGGAAGACCTAGTTTTTAAATTTAAACGGGCAAACCGAAATAAAAGCCTTTATAATGCAGTCTTCATTGCATCACCAGCTGTCTGGAGAGCTGCCACGGAAGCCGTTAAACTTAATTTAGACCACCAGCGCGTTCACGTAGATAATTATGTGCCCCTGCTGCAGTGCTATAAATGCTTGCAGTTCGGGCACACTAAAGCTCGGTGTACCCAGGACGTCACTATATGCTCACATTGCTCTATCTCTGGCCATGACTTTCAGTCATGTCCAAGCAAAAAGGATGCCAGCAAGTTGCAGTGTTACAACTGCACTCAATTTTCAAAAACCTCAAACACTAAAATTGACCACAAACATAGTGCAACCTCACAGTCATGTACTCGAGTTCTATCAATGACTCAAAAGATCAGATCCCGTACAGATTATGGATTCTAGTTCTTTTACCGAAGCAAACCATACTCCCAATACTCCCCTAAACTGCACGCAATTTAATTTAGGAAAAAGCAGAAATGCTCTGCAAGAATTAACTAATTATCTTAGTAACAATAACATCGACATAGCATTCTTGCAAGAACCCTATCTTACTAATACCGACACCGTTAAACCCATAGCTGGATACACGTGTCACCAGTTTAAGACGAACTGCCCTGTCAAAGCCTCAATTATGATCCGCAACAACCTGTTCAGCACAATAGGCTTAGCTGAGTACTCCGACTCCTGTCTATGCATCGTCCAAGCCAAAAATAGAGCAGGACACAAGCTCTACCTGGTCTCTGTTTACATGGAACCCCGCACTGATCCATATTACACCTACAGGAAGCTCGAGCTGTTTCTTAGCAGAACAGCTGGATCCACACACCTGATCTGCGGGGACTTCAATGGACACCACACTAGCTGGGGCTCCCCGGATTGCAACCCCAGAGGGAACGCTGTATTCGACTTATCGCTTTCACACAATCTTACCATATGTAACGTTGGAAACACTCCTACGTACTATTCGGTCAAAAATGGTATACCCAGATCTTCTATCATTGATCTCACCTACGTTACGGATACAGGCCGAATCAGCATCTCTGACTGGGTAGTTGATATCAACCTCTGCCCTTCCTCCGATCATCGAACCATCAACTTCAAAGCTCACCTTGGCTCGTTTAACCCAAACAAAGGACATAAAATGTCTACTTTTAAATACAACTGCACAAATGTCAAGTGGGAACAAATTCAACTCCCATTTACCACGGAGATGAAAAAGCTTCTTCCCCCTACACCTAACTTTCAAGAACTTGACAGTAATGACTTAAATAAATACACGGACGAATTCACTACTAGTATTCAAAAATGCTGTGACAAGCTCTTGCTTAAGTCTACGCGTCCGTCGCACCGGGCACCGTGGTGGAACGCGGAGCTGGAAGGACTAAAACGCGCCGTCATCAAAAACCACCATGCTTTAAACAAGGCCGTTCGTAGACGACGACCCCTTCAAGACCTGATAACGGAGCGCGACCGGCTGAGACGTGAATACTCCAACGCCTTCTGCGCGGCCTCTACAGAACATTTTAAGGAGTTCTGCTGCCGCCAGAAGAAGGAGGACGTCTGGTCGGTCACGAACCGCCTCATCGGATCCCGCCCACTTACTCAGGCTCCAGCCACGTTAAAACTCGAGGACGGGACGTACACTAGGGACTCTGCTGACACAGCCCGGGCTCTGCTCAATCAATTCTACCCTGACGACACCCATGATCTCACCGCTAAGCAGACCAGGCTTAGAGAAGACATGCACTTGCCTATCGATACCCAACAAGAACCTCCCTTCACAATCGAAGAGATCATGGATGGACTCAGTGGGATGAATCATAAAAGAGCACCCGGGCTAGACCACCTAACAGCTGACATTTGCTACCATGTAGCTAAGTGGTTCCCTGAGGAGATCCTTGGGATTATGAATGCGAGCCTTCGCCTCAACTACTTCCCAAAGTCCTGGAAGACGGCGACGGCGAAAATAATACCGAAGCCAAATAAAACTGACTACACCAGCCTATCCAGTTTTAGGCCAATCGGTCTACTGAACGTCTACGGCAAATTGTTAGAGCGCCTTATCGCAAATCGACTGACCTTCCACCTCAATGCTACTCAATCTAGTTCTCCACACCAATATGGCTTCAAAAGCCAAACCTCGACGGTAAAGGCCATACACAACGCTCTTCAGACCATCAGAAGAGCGAAAGTTAAAGGAGAACAAGTCATAGCAGTCTCCCTAGATATTCGCGCGGCTTTTGATAGGGCCTGGTGGCCAGCGATTTTCAGACGCCTGCGTGACTCCAGCTGTCCTCAAAACTTATATCGTCTCCTTCTCAACTATGTTGAAGACCGTGAAGTGCTCATCACCTTTGCGGACTGCAAAGTTCGTAAACTCATGACCCGAGGCTGCATCCAGGGCTCCGTCATCGGCCCAATGCTGTGGAACTTGATACTCGACGAACTCTTGTTCATGCCGATGCCGGATGGTTGCAGTCTCCAAGCGTATGCGGACGATGTCCTATTAATAGCTCACCATAAACACATTCCCACGTTAGAACAGACTGTCAATAACGCCCTTATCAGAATCATCGACTGGGGACAGGGAGTTAAACTGGACTTCGGACCCGCAAAAACTCAGGTCATTGCCTTCACCGACAAAGCGCTAAACTGTGACATTCGTGTTCAATCACAACATATAAATTTTGTAGACCACATTCTATACCTTGGCATTATCATAGACCGTAAACTTAGATTTCTACAACATGTCAATCATATCACCGAGAAAGCCAAAAAAGTGTACGCCAAACTATCCCTTTTCGTCCGCCCCACTTGGGGCGTGCATGCAGATAATGTAAAGGTTATTTATCAACAGGTCATCGAACCGATTGTCACATATGGGGCTGGTATCTGGGTAGGCGCCCTTAAATACAAGTGCGCCACTAAAAAACTCCTGCAATTGGAACGTTTGTTCGCTATTAAAATTGTGCACGGGTTTCGAACTCTAAGTACCGTGGCATCCATCACCATCGCCGAACTTACACCTCTTCCGGCGAGAGTTGCCGCGATCGCCGACATGGAGAACTCGAAACTGTCTGGCAATTCCACGTTCTTACCCACGGATATACCGGTAGAAAAGCTCAGCCTCCCATCCGAGCTACTGCACCCATCCGCAAGGATCGGCATCAAGTTTAGCGAGATCTCCTCTGCCGCAGACCTTGCACAAATGACTGCTTATAACAATAAATGGCTAATATTTACTGACGGCAGTAAGCACAATGACACTGTTGGGGCAGCATTTGTAACTCACAAACCTGATGGAAGCAGAGGGGCAGTCGTGAAACTCAAGCTTCACGACTGCTGCTCTGTTTTCCAGGCAGAAATGCTAGCCATAGAGCGAGCCTGCAAATATGTTCTCGAAAACCGAATTAACGACTGCACCATCTTGTCAGACAGCAAGTCTGGGCTCACAGAACTGTCAAACCCCCACAGCCACAACAGACTTGCCGTCAGCGTACATCGCTATCTCCATCAAGCCCGAACATTAGGGCTCACCGTTAATTTCGCGTGGGTCAAGGCCCACGCTGGAATTGACGGAAATGAGCAAGCTGATGCCGTGGCCAAAGCCGCTGCATCAGCCCACAAATCCCCAGATTACTCCGCTATACCACTCAGCTTAATCAAGCTGCAAAATAAAATTAACTCGGAAAAAGCCTCCGAGGCTCTATACTCTGATCCCAACCAATGCCGTTATACTAAATCTATATTCCCGAACTACTCATCTCTCAAAAACTACCTTTCGTTAATCAAACCTACATTCGCCATCACACAGTACTTAACCAATCATGCCTATCACAGGGAATATCTGCATAGGTTCCATATTGTCGCAGTCAATACCTGCCCCTGCGATAACATTTCCATACAATCATGGAAATGCCCCAGATTTGACATCAAACGTCACAACCACATACTCGCCTCCCAATGTCTCAACTTAAAGCCATTCGAAATAAATGATATCATATCAAAAGAAACAACATTAAACACATTTCACTCTCTTATAGACTATATAGTCAAAAATCTAAAAGAATTTAACAAAGCACCCATCAATTAAAACACAAACTACCACCACTAAAAGCACACTGTTGTGCCCACGGGGTAACCCGAAAGCTTCGTGAGCATAATGAGATCTGTAATTAGCTCATTCCCCAAAAAAAAAAAAAAAAAAAAAAAAAAAAAAAAAAAAAAAACCTAACCTAACCTAACCTAACCTAACCTAACCTAACCTAACCTAACCTAACCTAACCTAACCTAACCTAACCTAACCTAACCTAACCTAACCTAACCTAACCTAACCTAACCTAACCTAACCTAACCTAACCTAACCTAACCTAACCTAACCTAACCTAACCTAACCTAACCTAACCTAACCTAACCTAACCTAACCTAACCTAACCTAACCTAACCTAACCTAACCTAACCTAACCTAACCTAACCTAACCTAACCTAACCTAACCTAACCTAACCTAACCTAACCTAACCTAACCTAACCTAACCTAACCTAACCTAACCTAACCTAACCTAACCTAACCTAACCTAACCTAACCTAACCTAACCTAACCTAACCTAACCTAACCTAACCTAACCTAACCTAACCTAACCTAACCTAACCTAACCTAACCTAACCTAACCTAACCTAACCTAACCTAACCTAACCTAACCACCCATCAATTTGTCTCAAATCCTCCTGTTAAATCTTGTATTCTGGTAAAAGACCATCTCTTCAGCTCTATTGGCATCGCCGAACATTCAGACTCTAATCTCTGCATTGTGCAGACAAAAGATAAGAATGGCCACAAACTTTATTTAACCTCAGTCTATATAGAGCCCCGTAACGACGACAACCAAGTTATGAGAAAACTCGAATTGTTTCTTCGGGCCACAGCTGGATCCACGCATCTCGTATGCGGGGATTTCAACGGGTGGCACACATCCTGGGGATCCACCAAAAACACTCCCAGAGGCAACCAAGTCTACGACCTCGCGATCCTAAACAACTTAAAAATTTGTAACGTCGGTAATACACCAACGTTCAACACTGTTACTCAGGGACAACCTCGCAGTTCAATTATAGACCTCACCCTAGTAAGCGACACGAGGAACATTACCATCTCAGATTGGTCGGTGGACGCTGACGTTTGCAAAGCCAGTGAACATGAGGCCATCCGATTCCAGGCACACTTGGACACTCTTAAACCAGTACAGGGCAAAAAGCTTACCACCTTCCGGTATAACTGCAACAACATCAAATGGGAAGAGATCAAACGCCCCTTTATCACTGAAATGGCCAAATATACACCTACCAATCCTAATTTTAATGAATTCAACATCCACCACCTTAACGAATACACGGACAAGTTCACGCAGGCAGCGCAACGCACTTGTGACAAACTCTTGCCAAGATCTACCGCCCCACCACGGCGTGCGCCATGGTGGAACGCGGAACTTGACAGACTCAAAAAAGCTGCAATTAAAGTCCATCACGATCTCAGCAAGGCGGTACGTCGCAAGCAACCTCTAGAAGAACTAATAGCGGAACGTGACAGGGCCAGACGTGCATACTCTGATGCCTTCTGCGCAGCCTCCACAGAACACTTTAAAGAGTTCTGTGGCCGGCAAAAGAAAGAGGACGTCTGGTCCGTCACCAACCGACTCATTAAGACTCGCCCTATGACTCTAGCTCCGGCAACACTTAAACTAGATGACGGCACCTTTACAAAGGACTCCACTGACACTGCCAAAGCCTTGCTAAATCAGTTCTTTCCTGCGGACACACCGGACTCAACTCCAGAACAAACTGCACTTAGAGCAGAAATGCAACAACTGATCTCTACACCTACTGATCCCCCCTTCACTCTCAACGAGATAATGGACGGACTCCGAGGCATGAACCACAAAAGGGCACCTGGCCTGGACCACCTCACGGCAGACATATGCCTACAGGTTGCTCAGTGGTTCCCCTCTGAACTCCTAGGAATTATGAACACCAGCCTGCGCCTAAAACACTTCCCTAAGACCTGGAAAATGGCTGTCGCAAAAATAATTCCTAAACCAGGCAAGAGTGACTACACCAATCTCTCCAGCTACAGGCCAATTGGCCTACTTAACGTTTTTGGGAAACTGTTAGAGCGCTTAATCGCCAACCGGCTCACACATCACCTGAACACCACTGACTCCAGTTCCCAAAGGCAATACGGCTTCAAGAGCCAAACCTCCACCGTGAATGCTATCAGTAGCGCTCTTAATGTCGTCAACGCCGCAAAGTCCAAGGGAGACCAGGTTATCGCCGTCTCCCTTGATATTAAAGCGGCATTCGACCGCGCCTGGTGGCCCGCTATCTTCAAACGGCTACGCGACTCACAATGCCCCCAAAACTTGTACCAACTTTTATTGTCCTACGTGGAGGATCGAGAAGTCCTTATTAACTTCGCCGACTGCAAAGTCAGCAAGTTCATGACGCGCGGCTGCATCCAGGGCTCCGTCATCGGCCCGATGTTGTGGAACCTCATCTTAGATGAGCTTTTATATGCGCCGATGCCGGATGGGTGCAGTCTACAGGCGTATGCAGACGATCTCCTCCTTGTAGCACATCACAAGGACATTCATCAACTAGAATCCAACATTAATACCGCTCTCAATCAGATCGTTGAGTGGGGCGAAAGCGTGAAGCTGGAATTCGGGCCTGCAAAGACTCAAGTAATCGCCTTCACAGACAAAGCTACTTCTTGCAACATTCATGTGCGCTCTCAGCCACTGCAATTTGTTGACCACATAAAATATTTAGGACTCATCATTGACAGGAAGCTACGATTTATACAACACGTAAACTATATCACCGAAAAAGCAAAAACCATCTTCGCTAAATTGTCCCTTTTCGTTCGCCCAACTTGGGGAGTCCACGCCGACAACATAAAGATACTGTACCTCCAAGTCATAGAGCCAATAATAACGTATGGCGCTGGAATCTGGTCCAAGGCTCTAAGATACAAGTGCGTCACGAAAAAGCTGCTCCAACTCCAAAGGCTCTTTGCCATAAAAATCATCCAAGGGTTTCGCACGGTGAGCACAGCTGCGTCCATCACCTTAGCGCAGCTCACACCACTCCCTGCGAAAGTCGCCGCCATAGCTGATGTAGAAACATCCAAACTCTCGGGAACCTCCTCTTTTCTGCCTCATGACCTACCAGTGGAGCAACTCTGCAAACCATCTGAACTACCTCATCCATCTGTGCGAAGAGGCATTGAATTCAAGGAAATATCCTCTACCTCGGACTTCGCGCAGATGGATGCCGATAACTCCTGGCGAATTTTCACAGATGGAAGCAAGCATGACGGCAAGGTCGGCGCCGCTTTCGTCACCTACAACCCATCTGGAGATCGAGTGGCAACAGTGAAGCTTAAGCTCCACGATTGCTGCTCGGTCTTCCAGGCGGAGATGCTCGCCCTTCAACGGGCATGTGAGCATATCGTTTCCAAAAGGCTTTCCCCGTGTATAGTGCTATCTGACTGTAAATCTGGGTTGACCGAGCTCATAAATGCAAACAGCCACAACCGCTTCGCCGTCAGCATCCACCGTAGCCTACATCAAGCCCGTGCAGCTGGGCTTACGGTCGAATTCGCGTGGGTTAAGGCCCACGTCGGATTCGACGGAAATGAGGCTGCTGACGTAGCGGCAAAGGAAGCCGCTGTTGCACACAAGGCCCCAGACTTTAACAGTATTCCAATCAGCCACATAAAATACTCCAACAAACTGAAATGCTCCCAGGAAGCACAGTCACTCTACGAAAATCCTAACACTTGCATGTATACAAGGGGCCTTTTGCCTTCATTCACTGAAGCCCAAAAGTACCTCAGCATTGTCAAACCCGTCTTCGCCTTAACGCAATTCCTATGCAACCATGGATATCACAAGGAATACCTCGCCCGCTTCCACATTACATCAGACGATAAATGCCCTTGTGATGGAACATCCCGGCAAAGTTGGAAGCACCTTCTACAAGACTGTCCTCGCTTCGAGGAACAAAGAATTGACCACTCTCTCACCAGCCGAATGCTGGATATTGACCCATACAACCTAACAGCCATAACAAGCAAGGAAGTTACCACCAACTCCTTTCACAATTTCGTAACTTACATAGTTACACACCTAAAAGACTACAATAAATAAAACATCCACACAAAACACTTCAACTCCAAAATAATCAATATTTTTGCCACAGAGTGAACCAAGAGCTCTGTGCGCTTAAATTAGATCCACAAAACTGATCTTTACCAAAAAAAAAAACCTAACCTAACCTAACCTAACCTAACCTAACCTAACCTAACCTAACCTAACCTAACCTAACCTAACCTAACCTAACCTAACCTAACCTAACCTAACCTAACCTAACCTAACCTAACCTAACCTAACCTAACCTAACCTAACCTAACCTAACCTAACCTAACCTAACCTAACCTAACCTAACCTAACCTAACCTAACCTAACCTAACCTAACCTAACCTAACCTAACCTAACCTAACCTAACCTAACCTAACCTAACCTAACCTAACCTAACCTAACCTAACCTAACCTAACCTAACCTAACCTAACCTAACCTAACCTAACCTAACCTAACCTAACCTAACCTAACCTAACCTAACCTAACCTAACCTAACCTAACCTAACCTAACCTAACCTAACCTAACCTAACCTAACCTAACCTAACCTAACCTAACCTAACCTAACCTAACCTAACCTAACCTAACCTAACCTAACCTAACCTAACCTAACCTAACCTAACCTAACCTAACCTAACCTAACCTAACCTAACCTAACCTAACCTAACCTAACCTAACCTAACCTAACCTAACCTAACCTAACCTAACCTAACCTAACCTAACCTAACCTAACCTAACCTCAGAGTCGAGGACCAGTCGCCCTTGGTGCAATGCACACGGTGCCTTGCATATGGTCACAGCAAGCGTTTCTGCAAGGAGCCGGCCGATCTGTGTAGCCATTGCGGTGGGCCGCATATGAGGTCTGAATGCACAGAACGTCTCGCGGGCGCGGCACCTATGTGCCGCAACTGCTGTAAGGCTAAACTGCTGACAACCGAGCATAATGCATTCAGTACCGAGTGCCCAATACGCCGCAAATGGGACCGGCTGGCCAGATCTACCGTAGCGTACTGCTAAGGGCACCCAGGGCGAACTTCCTTACCGGCTCATACAGGCCAACCTCAAGCGGAAGAAGCTGGCTACAGAGGAGCTCCTTATAGAAGCTGCAAAGCGGGGTGCGGCGGTTGCGCTTATCCAGGAGCCGTATGTGGGCGGCACGAGGAGGATGAAAGGGTATAGGGGCGTGCGTGTTTACCAGAGCCCTGATACAGGAAGTGGAACTGTTAAGGCAGCGATCGCAGTTTTTGATCCTGACCTAGACGTGACACAGTACCCGAAACTCACCACTGAGAACATCGTAGTGGTGAGGATCCGAACCAGGGCTTGGGAGGTCACGCTCGTCTCCTACTACTTCGAACCCGACAAACCCATCGAGCCCTACATCGACCACATACGGAGGATAGCGCAGGAAAACCACCGAAACCTGCTCATTGGGGGCGACGCCAACGCCAAGAGCCTGTGGTGGGGAAGCCCTGTAACGGACCATCAAGGAGAGGAGTTTTCAGGTGCGCTGCACGAGCTGGACCTAAACATTCTAAACAGCGGCAACATTCCCACCTTTGACGAGATACGAGCGGGGAAAAGGTACAGCAGCTACGTCGACGTGACGGCTTGCTCGACCGACTTGCTTGATCTCGTCGAGGACTGGAGAGTGGACCCGGGTTTGACCAGCTCGGACCACAACGGCATCTTATTCAAAATTAAATTACAAAAGTCAAAAGGATTAAAAATTCAGAGAACTACTAGAATCTACAAAACTAAAAAAGTTAATTGGGAAGTATTTAGGAAAAAATTAAAAGAAGTAAATTTACAAAAAGAAATAACAACAGAAGTAATAGATAAAATTAAAACCAAAGAAGAGATAGAAAAACTAATTGAAAATTACACGAATAACATTTTGAAAAACTGTGAGGAATTTATACCGAAACAGAAAAGCAAAGAAAAACTTACCATGCCGTGGTGGTCTGAGAAGCTCGCCAGGATGAAGAAAGACGTCACCACCAAAAAGAACAGAATCCGCTGCGCCGCCCCGATCCGCAGAGCGTTGGTAGTCCAGGAGTACCTGAAAGAAAAAGAAAGCTATGAACTTGAGGCGAAAAAAGCGGCTGTTGGGAGTTGGAAGGAGTTCTGTAGCAAGCAGGACAGGGAAGGAGTGTGGGAGGGGATCTACAGGGTGATAGGGCGAACGGCAAAGAGGGAGGAAGATCTGCCGCTGAGAGAGAATGGCGAAGAGCTGGACGCAAAGGGCTCTGTCAAGCTCCTAGCGGATACTTTCTACCCGGAGGACCTGGAGAGCGGGGACGAAGAGGTGCACCGCCGCTTGAGGAAACATGCTAGCAAAGTGAATGACGAAGACCAATTTGAAAACTGCGATCCGCCATTCACCCTACGAGAGCTGGAAGCGGCGGCTCACTCTTTTAACCCCAAGAAAGCCCCAGGTGCCGACGGCCTCACGGCAGATATTTGTAGCCACGCCATAATGAGTGACCCTGAGACCTTCCTGCACATCCTAAACAAATGTTTAGAGCTCCATTCCTTTCCCAGAATCTGGAAGGTGGCAACAGTTGTGGTTTTGAGAAAACCGGGGAAGGCAGACTACTCCGTTGCCAAATCCTATCGTCCGATCGGACTGTTACCTGTCCTCGGGAAGATCTTCGAGAAAATGCTGATGGCTCGAGTGAAGCACCACATCCTCCCGCGACTCAGTACAAGGCAGTTCGGATTCATGCCCCAGAGAAGCACGGAAGACTCCCTCTATGTCCTGATGAAGCACATTCGCACTAAGATACAGGAGAAAAAGATAACAACCCTGGTCTCACTCGACATAGAGGGAGCCTTCGATAGTGCATGGTGGCCGGCCATAAGAATCCGACTAGCCGAAGAGAGTTGCCCCATTAACTTGAGGAGAGTACTCGACAGCTATCTCGAAGATCGAAGCGTGGTCGTGCGCTACTCCGGAGAGGAGTATGGAAAGCCCACGAATAAAGGGTGCGTACAGGGCTCTATTGGAGGCCCGATCCTCTGGAACCTGCTTCTGGATCCACTTCTTCAAGACCTTCAGCAAACCGGCGAGTATGTTCAGGCATTTGCAGACGACGTAGTTCTCGTCTTCGACGGAGTGACGGCCCTGGAGATCGAGAGACGCGCCAATGCCGTTCTCGAACGTGTTCGGGCGTGGGGTGTCCGAAATAAGCTAAAGTTCGCGCCGCACAAAACCAGTGCGATGACCATCACGCGGAAGCTTAAGTACGACACACCACGCTTGAACATGGGAGGGACCGACATTGCCGCGTCGAAAGAGGTGAAGATCTTGGGCGTCACGATCGATGAGAAACTCACGTTCAACTCACACGTCGCAAATGTCTGCAAAAAGGCCGCCGGTATCCAGAAGCAGCTGACCCGAGCAGCCAAGGTCAGTTGGGGGCTTCACCCCGAGGTTCTCCGGGTTATATACACGGCAGCCGTAGAGCCCATCATATTGTACGCCGCAAGCGTGTGGGCCCCAGCAGTCGACAAAATCGGCATTCAGAAGCAGCTCGGAACGGTGCAGCGTGGAGTGGCACAGAAACTGTGCCGAGCCTACCGCACCGTCTCTCTGAATGCCGCCCTGGTCCTAGCTGGAGTGTTGCCCCTGGACTTGCGCGTGAAAGAGGCAGCCGCGCTCTATGAGGCGAAGAAGGGGGTGCCAACGACGGAGTTGGCTGACCGCGAGGTCGAGTCGATGGCACCGGCCCTGGAAGCCCCGCACCCTGCGGAGAGAACGGCGCCAGGTTTTACGACCTTAACAGACCGCCAGGCCCTGGACGCGCACAGTAATTTCGACGTTCAGATATTCACGGACGGCAGCCGGATCGAAGGCAAGGTTGGGGCCGCGCTATCCTGGTGGATTAGCGGGACCGAAACAAAAGCCCGAAAATTCGCGCTCGCCAATTACTGCACCGTGTATCAGGCTGAACTTTTGGCCATTCAAAGGGCATCGCAGGCCATACTTCAAAGCCGAGAATCTTCGTTTGGAGTCTACAGTGACTCCATGGCAGCTCTACAAACCGTCGCCAACCCATCGTGCCTACATCCCCTAGCAGTCAGCATCCGTGAGAATCTTAAATCATCGTCTCTCCAGAACAAATCTGTCCATTTGTTCTGGATTAAAGCACACGCGGGGATGGACGGCAACGAGAGAGCCGACGAGCTAGCCAAGGAGGCCGCTTTGGGCTCCAAGCGAAGACCCGACTACGATCGGTGTCCGATCTCATTCGTCAAGCGAAGCTTGAGAAAAGCCACGCTCGACGAATGGGACCGAAGATATAGGACGGGTGAAACAGCCGCAGTAACAAAAGTTTTCTTCCCTAGCGCAGTCGCGGCTTATAAAATAGTCCGGAAGTTTGAGCCCACAAATCTCACAACGCAGCTCATGACCGGACACGGTGGGTTCTCCGAATACTTGAACAGGTTCAAGTGTAAGGAGAACCCATCGTGCTTGTGTGACCCGGAGCAGAGCGAGACGGCCCTGCATGTCATCTTGGACTGCCCGATGTTCGCTAGGGAACGATTTAACCTAGAACAAAAAATAAACGAAAGCATTAAAATGGAAAACATATCAATTTTAATGTTAAGTAAAAATAGGGATAAGTTTTTAGAGTACTGTAATAAAATAGTGTCAGAAGTAAACAATAGAAATAAGAGTTAGCTTAAGAAAATATGTCTTAAAACAATATTTGTACAATATTATTAAAAGGCATAAGAGTACACTTAAGTAAAAAAGAAAAACTTATCTAGATATAAAAAAGGTAGAAAATAAGAAAATAGTAATATAATCTAATATCGAAAATATATTACATAAAATAGTAGAATACGGAAATAGATTTAAGAAGTAGAAAGGAAACATATAAAATCATAAGTATAGCGTAGAATAGCATAATTAAACTAAGTGTTGCAGATAGAAGATAGTAGAAGTAGAATAAAATTATACTGTCTAAAAAGTCTCCAATAATGTTGGAGGAAGGTGTATTTTTAAAAAAAAAAAAAAAAAAAAAAAAAAAAACCTAACCTAACCTAACCTAACCTAACCTAACCTAACCTAACCTAACCTAACCTAACCTAACCTAACCTAACCTAACCTAACCTAACCTAACCTAACCTAACCTAACCTAACCTAACCTAACCTAACAAGTCGCACGCCGTCCGCCGCCGCGAACGCCACGTTTCTGCGACGCTCCGTTGTCTTAAAATCGTAAAAATAGTCTTTTTACTACTAAATACAGTGTATTACACATCAAAAGACGCGTAATTTTACCACCTACCCAACTGTGAAAACCGCGCTCGATTTGGACTATCCGTTCTCTTTTTATTGCCGAAAAACAGTGAAAAATAGTGATATTGGACACAAAACAGTGAACGCTGCTCGATTTGTCGCGACGACCCCCTGCTTATTACACATCATTCGACGCGCCATTCTGCCCCCCAACTGCTGGTGAAGACCGCGGATTTTTATCTGCTCATTTGGCCGAGCTACAAGCTAAAAACTACAACGAGTCACCGGGTCAACTCAGCAGCTGGACGTGGTATCACCTTTGACTGCACAGCAGGCGTCGCGCACCATCACCCACATCACTCTGCAGGTTTTTCCATCAAAATCCCTCTACCAGGAGAGGAGCTACAGCCATTTTCGTCTGAGCAAATTCGTTCCTGGACTTCGCATCGGATTATCTCAAGATCTACCGCGACAACCACACCTGGAAAAATCTTCAGAAGATAGCAGCAAGTCCCCTCTTTCTTGAGGTACCAGTTTTAGATTTTTAGGCCTAGTAGTTTCTGTTATACAAGACTTTTTCCCGGCGTCGAAACTATTTCCGCCGTTAATGTTGCCATTTTATTAGTTTTTTGTTAATATCTAAGGAACCCGTTAATTTTCTTACAGTTTTCGTTCACTATAGTTAGTTTTATAACATTGCACAACGTTTCTAAAAATTTCAGCTTAATCCGTACATAAATAAAAAATTATTTTCACAAATCGAATTACGCAACCGCGCGGCTAATTCAAATTATCGCCTTATCATTTCGAATTTTTACTGTTTGACCTTTTTAAATATGTCTTCGTCGGACGGGGAGGAATTCGGAGGTGACTTCGGGGACTTCACCGCCTACCTCTCCCCCGACAGTGGGTCACCTACCCCCTCCACTAACACCCTCCGGTCTCATAGATCAGGGAGATCCGTCAAATCTACAAGATCCGGTAAGTCTGGTAAGACTACTTACCGCCCAATTTCGAAAGCCAAACAACCCAGCATCAGCCGGGAACACCACTCCACCCCGGCCACCTCTCAAGCTACCACACAACCACAACCAGCTGCTAAGCAGCCTTTTGACTACGAGGGAGCCCTCCTCAAGGGAGCCCTCGGCATGCTAGATCGTATTAAGCACTGTGTAGCACAATGCGGGCGTGGTATGAAGAAGGAGTACCGCGATGAGATAAACGAGAATGTGAGCGCGCTGAAGCGGTATGTCACGGGCACACCACCGCCCTGTTTCACATCAGCCAAGACATCTACGGACGCGGCCCCTGGTATCGACCAGGTGCGGCAGGCGGTTCGCGAGGAGCTGGCCAAGGCCAGTGCCCCCAGTCCTGAGACCATCAGGGAGACCGTCAGGGATTGCGTCCGAGCTGAAATACGCAATGCGTTGCGCACACCCAGCACGCACAATACGGCCTCAGGCTTAATTACCTACGCCGAGGCTGCCGCTCGCCCTACTCCACCTAAGCCCCAGGGCGGTCACACTCTCGTAGTAACCAAGTCTGGTGACCCCCCGGCCACTAAAGACGAGATCAATAAGCTCTGGAAAGATAACATCTCTTTCAAAACTTCTACCTTTGCACCCGCCCGCATCCAAACTATAAATAATAACCGCCTAAGGGTAGAATTTGATACAATCGAGCAGCGGGACGAAACCGCGGAACGCCTTGCCACCAATTCTGCCCTTACAGCTAAAAAACTCGACAAGTTACAGCCGATGGTGATCCTCAAGGGCATCACACGCGACACTAATAAAGATGAGCTCACTGATATACTACTCGGTCAGAACCCCACCATTACTAAAGCCTTTAAAGCAGACACCGACATCTCAGTGAAATTCACTAAAAACAACCGTCGCAACCCAGGCCTTTACAACGCCATTCTCATAGTCACTCCTCCCATCTGGCAGGAGATGACCAAACTAGGTCGAGTCAACATTGACCACCAGAGAGTCTCTGCTGGCGACTACTGCCCGCTCCTACAATGTCACCGCTGTCTTCAGTATGGGCACCTTCGATCTAAGTGTCGTACAGAAACCCAGGCTTGCTCACACTGTGCCTCGTCGGAGCACTCATTCATTGACTGTCCTGTCAAGAATGATAAGAAGGCGATTAAGTGTCATAACTGCGCTAAAACTAGTAAACCAGCCGGCCACTCGGCCACTTCTCAAGTATGCCCACTCCACGTCACTATGACTGAGCGCACTCGCGCTCGTGTGGACTATGGTAATTAGTAACACACATTAACTCTCACATTTCACACTTACACAACACGTCACATCACACAAACACACATTTACTCATATAACTACACACACACACACACACATACTTTCACTAACACACACTTATATTATACAATACATATATCAGTCACATCACATTTCCACCTTACGCCTTACATCCCTTTGGGCCTCTTTACACACTCACTCTTGACACTTTTTCACCCTCTATCGACATTTACCTCATCACTAGTTGGTTCTTATCTTAATTACTATTCCACAGTGTCACGTGACATAGGAAAACTGAGGAAAAGTACACTTCTAATAAACTTAGATCAAATCTGATTACATCATCGTGTCCGCCAGAGTTTTCCACACTATTTACATACCTCACACATCAATTTCCACGTAGTTTTACCCGTTTTTCATCACTCCGTTTTACACAAAGCAATTTAGCCACGCCTCTGGCCACGCCCACTAACAACTTCTTTAATAACCACTTTTTCTTAGATAATCCTCTTGAATATCATGCCACCACACCCCCACAACTCATTTTTAACAAAACATTAACTTAAAACCTGCTAATTTAAGCATTAATCCGATCTTTAAGTTACCATCAATTTACTCTCATTACGGCCAAACTACTTTACACAGACTCTTCATACTCACACACATTCATCTTCATATCATTACCTCTCTTTAGACACCACTCACACTTACTTGGACCCCCTTTATCACCTATTTATCATCAATTACATTTTAAATTTTCACATCAATAATTAAGCAATCACAATGCTGAACTCTTTTAAATATTAGTCAAAATATCATCGTTGTACATCTATATAACCAAACCCATTCATACAAACAACTAAACATGTCTCATTCTAACATTATTCACATTTTTAAGTTATATTTTGCATCTCATATCACAATCAAACCACTTAATATTGACTCATCACATTCACACACATCTGTTTTCATTCTCACAGCATTCTTTTGACACCACTCTTAACCACATTGACTCTCTCTATCTTAAGTTCTCATCACTCACTACCAATTCACACAGCATTAAGCCTGCCTCTCACACTTTCGCCACTCTTACTTGGCCGATACACATACTCCAATACACATACTCCATCTACACCAGTTTCTACACACCACACATCATTGTGTAAATTAGTCTGCTTTCTAGCCAACAGCACGTTAAAAGCATTACTTTTGCCTCTCGGCACTAATATTTCACACCCAATCCTCACAGATGTCGCCACTATCACCGACTCTGAAACACACACTTAGACTTTACCTCACACTTCACCTATCTCATTAGTCTCTATCACTTAATTAATTACCAACTCCCAATCAATCATCACTTATTTACACTTAACATAACACGATACATCACATCATCACCTACTGCGTTTCTTCGAACGCCACGCCACCTAGTATTGCACTTAAACAACATTCCACACGTGGATTTAGCGCCCCTGGTGCTCATTACATGCACTACATTACATTTACATTCCTATCAACACTCTACACATAATCCTAATAACTCGTCACAGATGTCGCCTTGTACTCGAAAGGGTATTTACTAATCACTACATTACTAACCAATGTGTGTTACTATATCGTAGCTGATAATATACCACGGTTATGACTTTAATCTTATTATTACTTAATACCTTGTTTTCGCTACAACACTCACTCAGTCGCGCTTTTAGCGCCATCACGAATACTCGATGTACTACATATCATTAAACTATTACTTGCGCTCAGCGCCTCTGAGGGATGCTTGATACATCACGCAAACAACCACTTCTCTCAACTGCGCATTTAGCGCCCCCACGGATGCTTGACGCATCAATATATTACACACTTTTAATTTACTTACCTCATAATTATTCTCACAAGAGGCTGCATACTTACAATGTCTAAATCATCATTAGACATTAGATCTTACTGCCTTACTCTTTAATTAATTTACCCTTTGACAATACATCACCTTGGCAGCGCATTTAGCGCCCCACGGACACCCGACGTACTACATACTGCTCTGCTCATTTCTACTTGTCGCTTTTAGCGCCCCTTACGGACACCTGAAACATTACGTACACAACATAACTTACCTCTCTCGAACCGCGCATTTAGCGCCCCCACGGTTGCTTCGAACATCACGTACTACTCATATTTAATGTTATGGTTTTGACATACAGTCATTGGCACAACCATTCTTGCTAACTTTACAATAGACCCACTACATTAACTAATTAATCAGTTTAAATCGTTCATTTAGCATGCACTATGCTTACTCTGATAAGCATACCTACTAAATATTATATCTTTGTGCCCTGTCTCACAATTAATCAATCCTGACTCGACACCGCTCCCGATGCGCATTTAGCGCCCCAACGGACGCTTGACACACCACATTATACTCATTCCTTCTACTCGCTTTTAGCGCCTTACGGATGCCGAAAACACTACGTACACTACGTACACTATATTGCTTTTCTTTAACTGCGCATTTAGCGCCCTCACGGTTGCTCGAAACACTACACACTACGCTCACTTAATTTTATGGTTCCTACACACAGATTAATGTCGCCACCATCTTTGCAAACATAAAATGGATATACATTAATTAGTCAGAACTAAATACGCTTCAATCTATAATTTAAACATACTAATACTAAATGATAAATTACTTGACACAACCTAATACTACGATTGGCATTAGCATGGACTCGCTACTGTATTAGTCATTGACTTCGGCACCTCGCTAACTTTTAATACTTATTTTCTGTCACTAACATAATTTTACTATAATTAATCTTTTATCTAACTCGTCCGCATTGCCTACACAGTGCCTACATTATAGTATCTGTACTAATCACTTTCACGCAGCGCCTCAAGTGCTTAATTATTCATTTTCTTGACAAATTAAGCTACTTGCCAACATCGATTAATTCCTCATTCATTTTTACACCTTGCTCCGACTATTAACTTATAACAGCGCTTTTATTCAGTGCGCGCTGCTACGTAATTCGATTATTATTTAGTTATTTACACATTTTAACATGTCATCAATTAGGAATACTATATTGATTTTACTTAATTTAATATCTACCGTAATTATGGTTACATTACCGCTATTAATCACTCACATTTGCTACCTTTTTTTTTATAAAACAACAAGCTCGGACTTGTATTTTACTTATATAATTTAGCTGTAAGGAAATTTACGTTGATTCTTTGTAAATACATAATCTTAATTCGACTTTTCACATTATACTTAACTATTATTATCTATGTCAACGATTATTATATGTAGAGGATTAATCCTTCTACCAATACAGCTCATTAATCGAGTGACCTCTTGTATAGCGGTTGATCTGAACTGTTTTATATTAAAAATTTGCGTATAATATTAGTAAATAAGTTCATTTAGACTAATTATGTACCAAACATCGTAATTATTTACTATCCTTCGAATCATCTATAACCAATAAGTCATGAATCTCACAAAACATGTATCTAAATCTCATTACAAAATTACAAAATTTCAAACTGTATAATATTACATTGTACACGTCTAATAAATCCCTTTCACATCTAGTTTTAACATATTTTAGTCTAATGGCGAAGTACTGACGAAATTATTTTCGCAAAAATTTTTCAAAAATTTGAAATTTTAGAATATTGTTGTGGACATCACAGACACCTCTTTTTCGCTTTTTGTTTCACAACAATGATTATATTAAAAAAGTTATTGACTTTTCAAAATTCTAAAAATTTCTAAAAAAAAAATTTCAAATTTTGGATTATTGTTTCATAGACATTATATTTATCTTTTTCGCATTTTGTTTTGTAATTTATAGCTTAGAAACAAAGTTATTCACAAAAATTCTAAAATTGTTAAAAATATATAGTACTGCCTTTTTCAAGCCTTGATACATACATTGGTACTCGTATCGTAGCCGTTTTGCTCCTCTCTGTTTGTTTTTCTCTATTTTCCTTATTTCAAATTATTTTATATACACTGTATTTAGTTATTATTTTATCTCATATTGTAAAAGCAGCAAAAAAAAAAAAAAAAAAAAAAAAAAAAAAAAAAAAAAAAAAAAAAAAAAAAAAAAAAAAAAAAAAAAAAAAAAACCACAGAATACGCTCATATTCAAGTTGCTTTAGTTATAAGTTTGTCTTAATATCCAAGTAGTCTCTACCCTACTTAACATCAAACATAGACTTCGCTTACTATAAACTCCCAACTGTAATAAAATACATATTTGTTCTTCGTCATATCTCAACTCAACGGTTCTGGTGTAGTTCATAAGCACCGCTCCGTTACTACCGATATAATCTTATTTACGCTTACAAGTAGGCTCATCATTATCTGTACACCATTAAATTCCTTTCTTATTTTATATACCTGATTAAATGAGGGATTGTTGTATACCTTAGCGACATCCCTACATATTCTGTAACTTGCTTACAACTGCCCTAGAAAACAAAATTTGGGCCAATTATACATAGAAATCTCGAGTTATTTTATTTGAAAAAAAAAAAAAAAAAAAAAAAACCTAACCTAACCTAACCTAACCTAACCTAACCTAACCTAACCTAACCTAACCTTTTTTTTTTTTTTTTTTGTATCGCAGGAAAAATGCATCGCATACCTACCGCCGCGGGGGCAGCGATAGGTTATGTTGGACTTCCTCGTAAACGAGGACACCAACTAAAAAACCTGCGGTGTACCACACTAACGTATGAAGGCGATGCATGGGCACCCGTGTTCTGGAGAGCTATCCATGCATCGCCCACGTACGGCTACTATGCCGGGCCTCAGGCATAGGGTTTGGGTGATCCTGTACACGACGGATCACCCCCCGCTCGCAGGCTGTGCAATGTGAGTTCGGGGCCCCCGCCCCGTGCTCACTAGCCCGCTAGAGAGGGGAAGTTAAGTACAGCGTAGCGCCGTCTCCTCCTCCCCCCTCTTCGTCTGCGGATCGGGTCAGCGTGAGGGTCTTCCTCCCTGACCCGCTCCGCGGCCTCCTTTTGCGACATCACGTCCTCGCAAAAGGAGGCCACTGCCCCCCAAGCCACCTCGCTGCTCAGCATGGCTCTTACCATACTGGGAAGCGAGAGGTCCCCTCCGACCACTGAGGTCAGAGCGCGGCGCTGCTGGACCCATGCTGAGCACTCCCGAAGGGTGTGATCAGCTGTGTCCTCCGCGGCACCGCATTCGTGGCACTCAGTGGTCCGCTCCCTACCCGCCACATGGCACAGGTACCAACCAAAGGCACCATGCCCGGTTAGGATCTGCACCATGCGGTAGGTAAGGGAGCCATGACGACGTGCAATCCAGTCGCCAAGGACCGGGCGAAGGGCACCAATGGTGCGATTCGCCGGGCCCCCATAGCGACCGGATTCCAACCTGCGAGACCAAGCTCGCACCAGGTGCTCGTGAGAGCGGGTCCTGAGGCGAGCAGTCTCCTCCAGTGACGGTCTTTCGCCCTCCAGCCTTTGTTCACGCCGCCACTCGTACAGTGTGGCGAGAACACCTGCCTCTAGGTCCCACGGGGGCATCCCCGCGAGGGCTAAGGCCACGTCATGCGCTACGGTGCGGTAGGCTCTGATGGCCCGCAGCGCGATCATGCGCTGTGGCCTTTGGAGTAGAGCCCTCGCCTCCCCGTTGAGTGGGTACCATACCGGGGCCCCGTATAGGGCCATGCTCTTAAGCACCCCAGCGTACAGCTTGCGACAGCTGACGCTGGGGCCCCCAACGTTAGGCAAGAGTCTGCCTAGGGCCGCCGCTGTGTTGACGAGGCGGGGTTTTAACCGCTGAAAATGAGCGGCGAACGACCATCTACCGTCAAGAGTGATGCCCAGATATTTCATCTGGGCCCCAATCCTGACGGTAACTCCCTCCACAGTGATGTGGGCGCCCGGCGGTGGGCCCTGGCGAGGACCATGAAATACGATGGCCTCCGTCTTGCTGAGGGCAACCACAAGGCCCAGGCGTCGGGCAGCATCGATCACTGCCGATACGGCTGCCTCTCCGCGGCGACACAGCTCGCCGAGGCTCCCCCCCTGAGCCACGACGAGAGTGTCGTCTGCGTAACAGAGTACACGGGTGCGGGGAAGAGGCCGGTTCCGGAGGACGAAATCAAACCCGATGTTCCACAGAGTCGGTCCTAAGACCGATCCCTGCGGGACACCGCATCGTATCCCCCTCCGCTCCAGCATCCCCCCCCCAACCGTGTACACTATCTCCCTCCCGTGGAGATAGTCCTCCAACAGCCTCACCAAGTAGAGAGGCACTCCATGGAACCGGAGCGCCTCTATGATGGTCGAGAATGGGAGGCTGTTGAAGGCGTTCTCTATATCCACTGACACCGCCAGCACCCTGTCTCCTGCAGTGACCGCCTCCTGAGCGTATGCCTTTAGTTCTCCGATCGCGTCGCTTGTCGACCGCCCGGCTCTAAACCCGAACTGGGCAGGCGACAAGTCAGGGCCGACGTTACGGAGATGCTCGATGAGGCGGGACGCTATGATCTTTTCACACAGCTTCCCAGCCTCATCGAGCAGGACTATCGGCCGATAAGACGACGGGGAGTCCGGCGCTTTGCCTTCCTTTGGGATAAGGCAGAGCCTTCCCTCCTTCCACGGCTTCGGGAACCTTCCGGACCTGAGACACAGGTTGAAGGTCTCCCGAAGCCGGCCCTCCAGGTGTTCGAGGGCTATTCTAAGGACACGTCCCGGGACGCCGTCGGGGCCAGGGGCCGTGTTTTTCCCTTTCAGCCGCTCCGCAGCCATCTCCATCTCCTCGTCGGAGACCATGGGGATAGAGGATGCCGCGGGCGGCCGGGTCGGACGAAACGTCGGGGGAGTATGAGGTCCACGGTCCGGGAACAAGTACCCGAGGACGCGCTCGCAGAAGGGGGGGTCGAGCACTTCCGTGATGGGGGCGGTCATCGTGCGGAGTTTATTCCGCACGGCTATGTACGGGCGCCCCCATGGGTCCCTGTCCAGGTCCTCCAGGGCTTCGGATCTCGCCTGCTCCTTCGCGATTGCGATGGCCCGCTGAAAGGCCTTCTTGGCCACTTTGTGGGCAGCACGGTGGTGGGCCTCCTCTTCCAGTGTGTGATGCCGCCTGCGACAGCGAAGTAGAGCCCTTCGCGCAGCGTTACAGGCGGAGCGAAGAGCAGAAATCTCCTCGCTCCACCAGTAGACGCGTCTGCGATTGGGCTGGTGCCGTGCTCTTGGCATTGAGGCATCACACACTCTCGACATTGCCAATCGGAAGCGGACCGCAGCCTCGTCTACGCATTCCGATTCTTGGCCATAGGCCAGGTCCTCCACAAAGGCCGCATCTCTCGCCATCTCCCGGTCCAGGCGTGAACCTAACCTAACCTAACCTAACCTAACCTAACCTAACCTAACCTAACCTAACCTAACCTAACCTAACCTAACCTAACCTAACCTAACCTAACCTAACCTAACCTAACCTAACCTAACCTAACCTAACCTAACCTAACCTAACCTAACCTAACCTAACCTAACCTAACCTAACCTAACCTAACCTAACCTAACCTAACCTAACCTAACCTAACCTAACCTAACCTAACCTAACCTAACCTAACCTAACCTAACCTAACCTAACCTAACCTAACCTAACCTAACCTAACCTAACCTAACCTAACCTAACCTAACCTAACCTAACCTAACCTAACCTAACCTAACCTAACAGTCGCACACCGTCCGCCGCCGCGAACGCCACGTTTCTGCGACGCTCCGTTGTCTTTAAATCGCAAAAATAGTCTTTTTACGTCTAAATACAGTGTAATGTATATCAAAAGACGCGTAATTTTACCCCAGTGACGATCCCGCAAACCGCGTGAAAATCGGACTTACGGTTCTCGAGTTATCGGCCGAAAACCGCTAAAATCAGTGACTTGTGACACTAAATTGTGAACGCTGCCCGATCTGTCGCGACGACACCCCAGTTTTTGTACACGCTTCGACGCGCCACATCACCCTCCAACTGCCTGCGAAATTTGGGATTTTTTCCGGCTCAATTGGATGAGTTATCAACCATAAACCACACCGAGCCCCCAAGTCAACTTCGCAGCCGGAGCTGGTACCACCACAAGCGCTACTGGGATCGACGCGGACCATCACCCCCATCACTCTCCAGGTTTCAGACTGGAAATCGCATCACCAGAAGCTTAGTTGTCGACGTTTTACTGCTGGACTCAACACAACCTGAACTTCGCTGAAGATTATCTCGCAGTCTTCAGCGACAACCACCTCCTGAAAAATTTGTGAAGATAGCTGGAAGCTTCCTCTTTCCAGAGGTACCAATTTTAGATTTTTAAGTGCAATAGTTTAGTTTTTATTAGCATTTTCCTTCGAGTAGTCATTTTAAAGTCCATCCAGTGTTGCCAATTTATGCTATTTTCAGTTATAACTTTAGTTTCAGCACATATTTACTTAATTTCTCTTCGCTAAAGTTAGTTTTATATCTTTCCACAAAATCCCTGAAAATTTCAGCCAGATTCATTCACAAACAAAAAAGTCGATTTCAAAATCGAATTACGTAACCGCGCGGCAAATTCAAATCGCCTTATCACTACGGATTTTTATCGGCTAAATTTTATAAACATGTCTTCGTCGGACGGGGAAGAGTACGATGGTGAC
This sequence comes from Anania hortulata, assembly GCA_963576865.1. Lineage (NCBI taxonomy): Eukaryota > Metazoa > Arthropoda > Insecta > Lepidoptera > Crambidae > Anania > Anania hortulata. Next base: position 36,178 of record OY756413.1, read on the forward strand.
TACGGGGACCTTACCGCCTACCTCTCCCCGTATGGTGGGTCACCCACCCCCTCTGACAACACCCTTAAATCTGGTAGATCCGGTAGAACCACGAGATCTGGTAGGTCTGGCAAGACTGGCAAGACCACATACCGCCCGGTCTCCAAAGCTAAGCATTCCAGCCTCAGCCAGGAACACCACTCCACTCCATCCATTTCCACAGCCACTACACAACCACAACCGGCTGCCAAGCAGCCTTTCGACTACGAGGGAGCCCTCCTCAAGGGAGCCCTCAGCATGCTAGACCGCATCAAGTACTGTGTGGCACAATGCGGGCGTGGTATGAAAAAGGAGTACCGCGACGAGATCAACGAGAATGTGGGCGGTCTGAAGCGTTACGTTACGGGCACACCACCGCCCTGCTTCACAGATAAAACATCTAAGGACGCGGCCCCTGGCATCGACCAGGTGCGGCAGGCGGTTCGCGAGGAGCTGGCCAAGGCCAGTGCCCCCAGTCCTGAGACCATCAGGGAGACTGTCAGGGACTGCGTCCGGTCTGAAATTCGCAATGCGTTGCGCACACCTAGCACGCATTCTTCGGCCCCGGGTTTACTTACCTACGCTGAGGCTACCGCACGCCCCACCCCACCTAAGCCCCAAGGCGGACACATTCTCGTTGTGACCAAGACAGGGGACCCCCCAGCCACTAAAGACGAAATAAATAAGATCTGGAAAGATAACATCTCTTTCAAAACCTCCACCTTTGCACCCGCCCGCATTCAGACCATTCATAATAATCGTCTAAGGGTAGAATTCGACACACTCGAGCAGCGGGACGAAACCGCGGAACGCCTCGCCTCCAATTCTGCCCTTACGGCGAAAAAACTTAATAAGTTACAGCCTATGGTGATCCTTAAGGGCATCGCACGCGACACCAACAAAGACGAGCTTGCCGACATTCTACTCGGCCAGAACCCCACAATCACTAAGGCCTTTAAAGCTGATACAGACATCACCGTGAAATTCACGAAAAACAACCGTCGCAACCCCGGCCTCTACAACGCTATACTTATGGTCACACCTCCCATATGGGAGGTAATGACTAAACTAGGACGCGTAAACATAGACCACCAACGTGTATCCGCTAGTGACTATTGCCCTCTACTTCAATGCCACCGCTGCCTGCAGTATGGACACCTACGTTCCAAATGTCGCACTGAAACCGAAGCTTGCTCACACTGCGCATCCACAGAACACTCATTTATAGACTGTCCAGCTAAAAATAACAAGAACGTAGTGAAATGCCACAACTGCGCCAAAGCTGGTAAGCCCGCCAGCCACTCAGCCACCTCACAAAACTGCCCGCTGCACATCATTATGACCGAGCGCACCCGCGCCCGGACCGACTACGGTAATTAATTAATAAATTCATCTTTTATTTTACACATCATACACATTACACTTATCATTACACATACACTTTCACTACATAACACTCACCCTTGACACTTTTTACACTCATAACATCTCATCATTTACATACATACATAAATCCGCTCACCCTTGACACTTTGTGCACTATCGACTCTGTCCCCTCACTATCATCGTATCCATTGTTCTCGCGGTAATAGTGCGGTGACTTACTCGACTTTCGTGCTAGTGCTGACCCATATCGGACGCCCCACTTAGGGGGCGCTCCCTATAGGAGTAATGGATGACAACATACAATTTTCACTTCACATCTATACACATTCTAACACATTCTAACAATCATTATACACACTTAATATATAAAATAATTGAAAACTCACTTAATTAAAACATTCACATTACAACTGTTATTTAAATATCTAAACATAATTTAAATTAATTAAACGCCTACAATACTCATACTACATATAAACACACTCAAATTCACTGTATCTATTAGTTATAACATTATTAACATTGCATCACCAACACATAATCATTCTCATCCACTTGGGTACGTCCACATACATACACTACACAACTTTATAATAACTTATAAATAAACATTTAAATATTTTATTTATACTCTTATATTTTATCTGCCCCCACCAAACGCTCACTCTTGACACTTTTGTGCCACTTGTCGACACTCATCTCGACTACATCCCAACACTAGCCAGTCCTTATCATTATACCACGTGACATAGAAAAATCGAGTTTTAACTAACTTCTTGTACATTTTCTTTAAATCTCTATTCATTAACATGTTCACGGATGTTTTGCACACTGTTTTCATACCTCACTCACTAATTTCCATGCGCTTTTACTCACTTTTCATCACCTCGATTTGCTTCATACAAATAAGCCACGCCCCAAGCCCCGCCCACTCATTATTACTGAAATACCGTATTTTATCACCTAAAATTATCACATTATTGTTCACCTATGTCTAAGTAACCACTTCTATATAATACTTATGCCAATATGTCTCTCATTCACCGGCAAACGGGCCTTTTAGTTGTAAACATACTTTTCCTCATTACTCACGATTCACAAGACTTATGATTATGATACTCACAATAGTAAGCCTTCAGGTCAATACCTTTCATTTGACACCCCATTCTCCTATTTTAAACACCCCTGCGTCCTTAAATTTACATCTCAAATTCACGGAACGTCAGCGTAATAACACCCTTGAAAATTAGAAAAAACTCGAATCTCTGTCTATTACCTACCTCATACCTTACTCTATTAGTCAATAATCTATCTTTTAACATTACTATCACATTTTACAAAACAACTTCCTCTCTAACCTCATACACACAAACATCACCTTTACGACGCTTTTACAGCCCAACGACTTACGCTTTGCATTAACTACTCACACAAATCGCTAATTATACTCTCCATCTACACCTCCACACAATCATAATATTGTAAACACATTCACAACATCTATTTCATAGTTTACTCAATACATCCCACACAACATTAAGCCCTCATTCCGTATTTTACACCTATTTGTCCCATTCATTTACTCGACGACTCCTCACACGCCACCTATACCACTTTCAACACACCACTCGCCGTACAAAACTTTACTCAACGTAGTTCACACTTAGCACGTCACAAGCACGCTTTTACACCTCATAGCACAACCCAATAGCTTCAGTTTCACTGACGCTTCACACAGATGTCACTAGATATGCACACACCAATACACATACAAACATTACACATCACGCCCGTCACACAATATACACTATCACCCTATATTTTATTGATTTATAATTAATACGCCATCACTTTCCACATAATTTACACACTTTTAAACTTCACACTCCACCTTCATCTCGCGAATTCAGCGCCCCCAGCGGCAATTGACACTCAACACCTACCACTCTATTTAATAGCTTCAACACAGATGCCGCCTCTATCCTTTCTTTGAACATTGACACCTTTACTTATACAAAACACGTAAACACTTGCAACCTCCTATCGTATTATATCTTAACTCTCAATTTTTAATTCACATAATTAACGTCATCTGCAACATTATTAAACATCAAATCTCACGCCCGTAGCGCCATCTGACCACACTAATCATAACAACTCGTCCCTGCGGATTTACCGCCTCTAGCGCTCGCCCAACACACTTTACACTTTAGTACACTGCACTCCACAACTCAACAACTTACATAGATGTCACTAGTTTTGCACACATTAATAGCTAGACACACACATCAATTACCAATGATTTATAATATCAATCAACAATCATATCTATCAATTCATTAAACCACACTACAACCTACTACACAATCGCACATTATTCAAATAGTAACATTAACTTCATACCTTTACGCGAACCCAACGCCCCTAGCGGAAACTCTGTATATTACATACAATCACTCGTCTACTAATAACTTCGACTTAGTTGTCACCTCACACATACAATGTAACAAATATTGTACGAACATACTCACAGTATCATCTCTTAATTACTTAACATTCTCCTCTTCGATTAATTCACGATTCTATTGTTATCACATAATAATCACCACGCGCACTTACTTATGCTTTCAGCGCCACCTTTTTCCACATCACAAAACGCACATTGCGGATTTACCGCCTCTAGCGCTCACATAACACAACACCCACCACACCGCTTTCCACACACACAGTTTTGCCACTCTCTAACAGATGCCGCCTCACTCGCGTACACAACCTACATTCACACGATATAATTTTGATATTTGCATTGTAAATAATCATCAGCCGACACTAAAACATACTTTATTAATTAATTACTTGTCATGGTTAAGTAATCACATACATATCACGCTGCAATCGGTTTCGATGCGACATAATATCTAGGTGCACATAGCGCCACTTCGTATAGCATGGCAAACTTGTTCCCGAGTCTTAGCACGCCTGTTCGGGCTGCCACGAACCCCGTGGCGCTAGTCATTCTATCTCCCACCAGAGGTCGACCGTATACTCACAATAATTACGTAAGTTATTCTAGCCATTATTTTGATACATTAATTGCATCAGCCTCTTATTGATAAACTAATCATATATTGCGATGGGGCATAAGTCAACCGAAAACTTATCCCCATCCATTTTAAATTTTAACTTTAATTGTATCTATGTTATCGCATCAATCACACATATTATTACGCAACTAGTCTTATAAATTATCACCAGAGGTCGACTACAAACATTACAAATTCGCATAATAACACAATATTCCCTTGCTGTCACCGTTAAACATTGTACATACTCTCATCATTTATCTTTAATCACCCACTAATATACTTTTACTTGATCAACTCACCTATTAATAGACACTACATACTAATTATTACACGACGTGCTCAAACTCACGCTCGCAGCGCCATCTTTTCACACCACAAAACTTACGTCGCGGATTTAACGCCTCTAGCGCACACATTACACAACACTCATCATTCCGCCTTCCACACACACAGTTTTGCCATTTCCTAACAGATGCCGCCACACTCGCGGATAAAATTAAATTTTGTAACTACCATGAACCTCGCGACCTCAGTACCGCTGCCCCGCACTAGGTGGCGCAGTCTCGGTTAACATTTACGTAATTCGATTTCAATTTCAACTTTTATATACTTATCAAATTTAAATTTCTAACACTGCTAATTTAATATTATCAGTGCACAACTTAATAATATACAACTACTTTGACAATAGCTTATCTCCTTCTACTCTATTTTGCACCTAGTTTACTTTAAATTTTCCTTAGACTTTGTTATTAATTCAAGCTCTTATCTCGCTACCAATTTGACTTCTTTATACACGAATAAGCTCTCTCATCCTAGAACTACTATGGATATACTCCTTTTCTCTCTGTCTTGTTACCATATTGATCTATTCTTATAATTACTCAACTGCTGATTTAATTAATATTTAAGCAAAATAGCATAATTACGACACACTGATTGCTCTACTAGTATTACTTCATTATAGTTTCGACTGATTTAATTATACTAGCCTACGCACTAAATGTTAGTACATAATTTTATTGTAATTCTAACACCATATCAGGCTTGTAGCCAACAGCCTCTGTATATAAACCACTCATACTGTAATTTCTAAGTTTAGTTTAATTAGTTACTCAAACTGTATAGCCACATTTGTACATAACTGTACATTGCTTACTGTATATAATCTACTTAGTTCTAATTTAGCTTTACTTTCTAATTTATCACTGTACATAGTTTACATAATTAACATTACTTGTCACAACTGTCTGCGCTCTACGCACTACTTTTGTACAAGTATTTGTTACATTGAAATACTCACATCCCAATTGTTTAATATTGTTTTAATAATGTATATAGCTTTGCCGAATATCAACTCTATACATAGAGTACATTATATCTAAGCAACTTATAATTTAGATTTAACTACTTTACTAGACTAAGTTAATGATTACATTCTTTCTTTCTCTCTGATAACTAATTTTAACTGTGAATCATGGCAGTTTCAAACTTCTAACTTGCGAATCTGAAAATTGAAAATTATCATACAAACAAATCTCACTAAATTTTCAAATTTCAAAATTTTGTAATATTGTTCCTACCATATAGCTCTACTCTTTTTCGCATTTTGTCACATAATAAACTACACAGAGAAAAAGTTATTTAATAATTAAAATCAAAATTTTTCAGAAAATTCTGAAATTTGGCAGACTTATTCTTTACATATAGGCTTAGTCTTTTTCATACTCTGAATAAAATTAAAAGCTATGTATAAAAAGTTATCAACGAAAAATCCGAATTTATTGTTTTTGATATTGTACAAATACCTAAGTTAATCCGAGCAACTAATTTTGCTCTTACGGCTACTCATGCCTCATTGCCATCATATAATTTTAAGTTTAGTTGATTATACTCACTTGCTACACTGTATTTTGACCAATAATAATCTTTAAATGTAAAGCAACATGAAAAAAAAAAAAAAAAAAAAAAAAAAAAAAAAAAAAAAAAAAAAAAAAAAAAAAAAAAAAAAACCTAGAATTACTCAACTACTCTGTTGCTTAGTTTAATACTTAGTTCTTAAGAAACAAACAGTCTCTATCCGACTTATTACTTTTTACTAATATATTTTACTCATTGTATTTACTATTTTATCTCGATACGTTATTATTGAAATAAATAAATTTCAATATACTTCTGTTTTGCCTCAGGCAAATTGGGATGGTGTATTTCAATAGCACCGCCCGGTTGAAAACCTAAGTTGCTATTACGAAAACAAATAGGCTCATCACACTCTTAACATTATATCCCTCTTCTTAAACATACATTCTTAATATATTTGGTGCAGGACGTAAAACATAGCGATCACTCCAAATATATACTGTTATATTACTTAACTGCCCTGGAAAACAGTAACATTGGGCCAATTAAAACTGAAAAATCTTGTAGTACATTTATTAAAAAAAAAAAAAAAAAAAAAACCTAACCTAACCTAACCTAACCTAACCTAACCTAACCTAACCTAACCTAACCTAACCTAACCTAACCTAACCTAACCTAACCTAACCTAACCTAACCTAACCTAACCTAACCTAACCTAACCTAACCTTTTTTTTTTTTTTTTTTTTTTTTTTTGGCGGGGGGAATGCGTTTACGCACTGCCTACGGCAGCTCGGGGGAGCTACCGCAGGACTGTGTGGGACTCGCCCTATTTAACGGGCCATACCCACTAAACCCACCCTCCGTGTACCTCTCGCGCGTGTTACGTGACGGTGAAGGGCAAGCTCTCTTAGAACGACATCACATACACCGCCACGTAGCGCATTGCTGTAAGTCAGCCCGCTCTTGGCAGATGATCTGCTCTTTCCACTGGAGAGGCGCGCGGGTACACCGCGTGCGCCAGCTCAGACCAGTCAGCTGGAGGATACGGACGCCCCCGCGTCCATTCCTCCTGGTCTCGCAGGGAGTATCGGGCTACGATCCCGAACGTCCCTATTCCCTCGGGAGTCCTCGCGATTGCGCGGTGTGCGGACTTCAACCGGGGGGCGTGTGATCTCGCGTTTCTTCGGCTGGGGGCAATCGCGCGAACCCAGCCGATGTGCGTCGTTCTTGCCAATGGTGGCACAAAGGATGCAGCGGACCTGCTTCGTGCACCCGGCAGCTTTATGGCCGCTTTCGCCACAACGGAGGCACGTCTCACTGCGGTCTTCAACCGCGGCGCACCTCGTTCGGCCATGGCCCTCTCCTAAACACCGCGAGCAGCGGAGCGGTCTCGGTTTGAGCAGGACTGCTCTTACCGTGACCCAACCAATGTTAAAGCGGCTGTTCGCCAGCTTTTTCGCCGCCATGACTGGGCAGCGGACTATGACCGCACCTCCTGTACCACCTTTGTTTATTTGGCCAACTTTGACATTGGCCACATTACATTCGCCGATCCTGGCCACTCCTTCGGCGACCTCTTCGGCTGTGACACTCTCATCGAGACCCGTCAGCCTGATGTCTGTGGACTTCACGGGTCTTGATATTTTGATTGCTCCTGGCGGGTAGATTTCGGCAAGCTTAGCCGCAAACGAATCGGCTTTGGCGTTTGCCTCATCCACACTCTGCCCCGCCAGGGCGTCTACCTCTAGGATGATGTTTCCAGTCGGGACAGACTTGCGGTATCGAATTCGGCCACCCAGGCCAAGTTCCCACACATTTACTCGACTTTTGACCTCCTTGAGGAAATTCTCAAGGCTTAGACCCACTGCGATCCCCTCCTGCTGCATTTCGAGCACGACCGCGGCTGAACGCGGGGCACGGAGTCGGGAGGGATTTCCTAGTTTGGAGGCCTTTCCACCACTGGATGTTGCGGCAGGTTTGGCCTTCTTCTTGGTTTTATTGCCCGAGGGAGCTGGCGCAATAGCAGCTTGGCTCGGACCTTTCTTCTTGCCTTTCTTCTGGGCAACTGTCGTCCATGCGGAAGATGTTGAGGCCACTGCTGGAGTAGATGGAGTTGGAACAGGGGTTGGGTCTGCAATGGGAGCCTTTCCCCGGCCCCTTCTCCCTCTCTTCTTCTGTTTTTTGGGCACTTCCATCGTGCGTGCAGGGGTCCGTGTCGCCGGAACGGCCCCTTGGACACCATCAACGCGCAACGGAGGGCGAACTCGTCTCGGAGGAGGTAAGCGCTCCTCAAGAACAGCCAGTTTGGCGTCTATCAAAAGCCCGATCTGAGCCAGTAGGTCGTTCGGTATCGGCCTAGGGCCACCCGTGACGACCACTTCAGGCAAACTGTCGGGGACAACATCCATTTCCACTGGGTTAGGAGCTGCGACAGGGGCTTTGGAAGAGGCACCCGTTTTCTTCTTAGCCGCCGTGCCAGAGGGTCCAGCCTGTGGGGAACTTTCCTTTCGCAGGTACTTCTCCAGGGATTCACCTCCCATCTGACCGGGTGACATCCCTAGTCTCACGCGTAGGTGGGCCACTTCTTCCTTTAGGAATTTGACTTGGGCAGTCAATTCTCCGGCGTTCTCGCGGACTCGGATTAGTTCCTCGCGGGTTTTTTGCTCACGGGCACGGGCGCCAACCACTTCCTCTCGCAACGCGGCGACTTCTTGGTCAAGGTAATAGGTCTCCTTAGACCGAGAGCGGTTGCGAAGGCCGAAGGCGGCTTCCCGGATACCCTGAGCGGCGTCCTTTAGAATCTTTTGGTCTGTGCCCTTAAGATTTTTTGCGTGCCCCTTGACAACTAAAACCTGGTCGATCCAGTGTGTGACCTGCGAGTAGAGATCCTCAGCGAGTTCGGGTCGATTGGATGCGACCGGTTGCGGGTACTTCAGCCGCAAGGTGGCAGCGTTCTTCTGGCGTGCAGACGCATTGTCTAGTCCATGTGAGGGAGTCGGGGAACGACTCCTGTAAACATCCGGGTTACTTGGCAGTGGTACATCAGAAGCCCGAGGCTCCGTCGCCCTCTGCCGAGTTGACGCTGTAGGTGGTGATGGGGTTCTCAGCGCGGGGTCGTCACCAGCGAGCCCATATTCGCGCTCAAACTGGCGATCCCTCAGCGGGTCTTGTTCTTCCCATTCAATCTGTTTAGAGCGGGCGTTGCCCGCGCTTCTGCCAGGGATTGGAGTGCGGCCCCGGCGACCAGAGGTCCCCAGTTTGGCGACCTTGGTTGCAGCGGAGTCATCACTCACAACATCGTCCTCGTCCGTTGAGTGGCCGGACAACACAATTTCGGGTTCTAAAACCCGATCGGGTTTCCGGCGTTTAGAGCCGGCCCGAGCTACGGAGTCGTCACGACTGTCGACACTGCTGCCAATGCTGACAGTGGGAGATACGGCGCGAGAGGGTCTCGCAGACTCTACCTCAACCTCCGCCAGTGCGGCGCTTCCTGCAGCTGCGCTGCTAGCAGTTTTACTGCTCTGCTCTGTCTTCTTGGAGGTACCACCAAACATGCCTTTAAGGCGAGATTCGAAGGTGGGCTCCTTAAACGTCTTCCCCCCTAATTTCCCCTGTTGTGAATTTGCCATAAAATTCCCACGAGTCCGAGAGACAGAGTTTCCAGACGGCCAGAGATCTCGGAATAGCCGAATGACCCTAATTACTCCCAGGGAGGCGGGAAACCCTAGGGTGGCCGCTAGCCGGTTGATCCCACTACGCCAACCACTCCGCCTTGCTCCGCGCAAGGTCAGAGACCCCGTCGCCGCGCGAGGCCCCGTAGAGCGCCCCAACGACGGGAATTGAAGGATTTTTAGGAACATTTAGGGTCAAGGGCTGAAGGGGCACAGTGCGGTGATGAGTCCTGGGATGCTAAGAGACTGCGACAGTGTTGACAAGGGAGGGGCAGAACCTCTAAAACCATGTCAACACCGAAGAAGCCGCGCACATCCCATTATCACCACCACACTCCGCCGCAACAGACCCAGCCCCCAAACGCTCCCTTTGGGGTTTACTCCCCGCAGCCCTGGCAAGCAGGGCCCCCGCCCCGCCCTGAAAAGGGCAGAACGGTATGGTGCAAGGAAATTGACCAGTATGTAACCCTACCAGTCATACGCCCTGGAGCCCCCTTGCGAGACTCCAGAACTAGGGGGAAGTTTTATTGAGTTTACCATCCTCGCAGCCCCGAAAGGCCCCCGGCCCCGATTGGGGTAACGGTGTACAGGGGTTTTTTAGAGAGGTTTTCCTTCCTCGCGGTCCGGACAGAAGCCCCGCAACCCCCGGCCCGCCTGTGAGGGCGGGTTACGGTAAGCCTGGGTTTTTTATTGAGGTTTTCCTTCCTCTCGGCCCGGACGAAGTGCCCCCGACAGCCCTCGGCCCCCACGGGGTAACGAGTTGCCCGGCGACCCGCCAGTCAGTGACGGCTGACTATGGGCGGGCTGAGCCGCGCGTGGTAGTTTTTAAAGAGGGTTCCGCCTCGCGGCCCAGGTAAACTGGACCCCCGCCCCGTCGATAGCTCGAACGGATTACGGTGTGCTTTGTGCCGCATCCTTGCACCGCTATGCTTAACATAGCGGTGCAAGGAGCGACACTGGCAGAGTTTAGCCGTCGGCTACTAATCCCCGAAGGAAATTACTAACCGCCGTTGCCCGGGATGCACCAGGACAGGATACTATTTCTTACATCCGATCGTAACCGGATGTAACCAATAACATCCCGTCGCTCTAGGAGGTGACTCCGCTGCATGCCCTCTAGGAGGTGACTCCGCTGCATGCCTTTTTTTTTTTTAGGAGGGAAACCGCTCTGCGGTGAAAACCCCCCGGGTTGCCACATGTGCCTTGCGGCACGTCCCGATGTTCGGCACCACTCCAAATTTTGCTGCCTACCCTACCTGCGGGAGACGGGTCTCAACCGCGCGGGCTGGCGGGGAGGACAGGACTTCTCAGTCCGTCGGTCGGTGGGGTCCACCGACATCTCCCCTTCCTCAGCGCCCCCACGCAAAGGCGTCTCCGGGGCAGCTGAGGGTCTCCCTCTCCTGGTTTTGGGTTGGGGGCAGTTGCCCGTCCCCAACCGGTGGTTGGCCTGTCGGCCGGCAGACGCACAGAGTGCGCATTTGAACGCGGCCGCGCAGTTGGCAGCCTTGTGGTCGGGCTCGCCACACCGAAGGCACGTGTTGGTGCGGTCATCGACCGCCTTGCACATCGCCCGACCGTGTCCCACACCAAGGCACCTAGAGCACCGCATGGGTCTCGGTCTCAGAGGGGTGACCCTCACCGAGACCCACTCTATTAGCACGCGCTTCATCTGCGCTATCTTTTTGGCGGCGGCAGCCGGGCAGCTAACGATGACTGAGTCACCGGAGCCACCGCGGCTGATCCTCCCCACTCTGACGCTCGCCGGCGAGCACCCGCCATGCTTGGCGACCGCTTCAGACAAAGCTGGAGCAGTCACCGACTCGTCCAATCCGGTGAGCCGTAGATCGGCCGTCTTTACGGGGCGGGAGACTTTGACGGTTGGAGGGAACACGGAGACGAAAACGGCGGCGAGGGCATCTGCCTTCTCACCGGCCTCCTCCATGTTACCTCCTTCGAGGGTCGCGATCTCGATCACGCGGCTCCCTGTAGTTCGGGAGCGCCGAAACCGAAGTCTCCCCACGATATTGGGCTCTTGCTCACATGCAAGAGCCTTGGCCTCTTTTAAGTAGCGGGCGAATTCCGCTTCTCCGTCTGGCGAAACCTCAACCACGATCGCCGCTGTTTTGGGCAATCGGACTCTGGGAGGTTTCGCCTCTTTCTCCGGCTGCTTAGCGGGCACCTTCGCCCTGCTGGCAGCTGGTTTACCCTTGTTGGGCCCTGCCGCAGCGGGCTTGCCCTGGGTAGGCTGGGTTTGGGCGGGGGAGGCCTGGGTGCTACCCTTGGCTTTGCCCCGCTTCCCGCGCTTAGTCACCTCTGCCCACGTGTTCGAGGGAGAAGTCTGACTCGACGGGGGATTGGGTTTGGGCGGTTGGGCAGCTTTGTTGCTGGACCCTTTGCCTTTACCCTTTCCCTTCGCGGTTTTCGGCGCCTCTTTGCTGGGGCCTGGTGTGGCCACCGGCACAGAGGGCGCGGTCTTTTTAAGATCCGCACGCAGTGGCGGACGAACACTCTTTACCGGAGTTAGCCGGTCTTTCAAGCCCCCCAACTTAGCGTCCATCATCTCGCTGATGCGACCTGCAGCGAGACGGTACAGCTTAACGAGGTTGGGGTCGGTAATACCTTCCGGAATTTGGAATCCGGGTGGTGTGGGTGGCGGTGCCGTGGACGTGTCCATGGTCACGCCATCCGCATCCTCGTCTTGTTGGGAGCTATGGCGGTCTGTCGCGCGGTGATCGCGCATATCCGCCATTTCCTCGCGTAAGGCCCTAAGCTCATCATGCAGACGGCGGTTTTCGCCGCGCATGTTGGCCATTTCGGACCGAAGCTCGGAGAGCTCATTCTCCAACTTTGTGGTCCTGTCAGCGTCCGTTCGACTCCGGAGTGCTTGGACCGCCTCGACAATGGACATGGCGGCGGTCTGGAGGGCATCGACTTGGCCGCTCTCCAGTTTCGAGGAGGACCTCTCCGCGATGTCGAAAATTGTCGCAACATCCTTCTCGACCCGGTTTGCCAACTCCACCACTGACTCGTCCGACGCGCTTGGCTGCTGCGTCTCTACATTTTGGGCTGGGTTAGCCACACTTGAGTCTCTGTAGAGAGACCGGGGAGGTCGCGGTTGATTACGGGTTGGGGCCACGGCAGAAGAAGAAACCTGCCGCAGACCGCCCCTGCCCTTTTTCAACTTGGCGACTTTGGGGAGACCAAAAGTCCCCTCGCCCCTGCTGCCCGAGTTGCTGCGCGAACGCACAGCCCTGTCACAATCCGGTACATCGCGCCGAAGCGCGGATTCGTCTCGTCCGAGGTCGTCACCCCTGAGTGAGGCTTCGACTTGATCCACAGCCGAACACAGATTCACGATATCGTCAGCGGACAGCTCTGGTTCAGGTTCAGGAACCTGATCGGGCAACCGGCGCTTAGCGCCAACCCGAGCTAAGGAGCTATCCCGACTGTCGTGTCTGCTGCCAATGCTGATAGAGGGAGACACGGTGCGGGAGGAACCCGCGGACACTGCCTCCACCTCCTTCAGATTGGCTCTCGCCGCAGCTCTGCTGCGCGCAGTCCTGCCACGCGAAGCTCTGCTGCCTTCCCCTCCAACATCATCCCCCCCAATATCCCTAGTGTTTTTGTATTCCATTTGATACCCACGAGTGCGGGAGAAAAGACGGTCCGTCTGGGCAGAGATCCCGCAATACCCAGATAACCCTACTTACACCTGAAGGGTCGGGCTCCCCCCAGGGTGGCCGCTAGCCGGTTGATCCCACTACGCCAACCACTCCGCCTTGCTCCGCGCAAGGTCAGAGACCCCGTCGCCGCGCGAGGCCCCGTAGGGCGCCCCAACGACGGGAATTGAAGGATTTTTAGGAACATTTGGGGTCAAGGGCTGAAGGGGCACAGTGCGGTGATGAGTCCTGGGATGCTAAGCGACCGCGACAGTGTTGACAAGGGAGGGGCAGAACCTCTAAAACCATGTCAACACCGAAGAAGCCGCGCACATCCCATTATCACCACCACACTCCGCCGCAACAGACCCAGCCCCCAAACGCTCCCTTTGGGGTTTACTCCCCGCAGCCCTGGCAAGCAGGGCCCCCGCCCCGCCCTGAAAAGGGCAGAACGGTATGGTGCAAGGAAATCGACCGGTATGTAACCCTACCAGTCATGCGCCCTGGAGCCTCCTTGCAGACTCCAGAACTAGGGGGAAGTTTTATTGAGTTTACCATCCTCGCGGCCCCGAAAGGCCCCCGGCCCCGATTGGGGTAACGGTGTACAGGGGTTTTTTAGAGAGGTTTTCCTTCCTCGCGGTCCGGACAAAAGCCCCGCAACCCCCGGCCCGCCCGTGAAGGCGGGTTACGGTAAGCCTGGGTTTTTTATTGAGGTTTCCCTTCCTCTCGGCCCGGACGAAGTGCCCCCGACAGCCCTCGGCCCCCACGGGGTAACGAGTTGCCCGGCGACCCGCCAGTCAGCGACGGCTGACTATGGGCGGGCTGAGCCGCGCGTGGTAGTTTTTAAAGAGGGTTCCGCCTCGCGGTCCAGGTAAACTGGACCCCCGTCCCGCCGGTAGCCCGTTGCGGATTACGGTGTGCTTCGTGAACACATCCTTGCGCCGCTATGCTAGTCATAGCAGCACAAGGAGCGACACTGGCAGAGTTTAGCCGTCGGCTACCAATCCCCGAAGGAAATTGCTAACCGCCGTTGCCCGGGATGCACCAGGACAGGATGCTATTTCTTACATCCGATCGTAACCGGATGTAACCAATAACACCCCGTCGCTCTAGGAGGTGACTCCGCTGCATAACCCTTTTTTTTTAAGGAGGAACTGCGACTGCAGAAAACCTCCTGGGTTGCCACCCGCGCAGATGTGCTGCGCTAGCCGTCGGAACGGCCGGCCGCTCGGCCCTAGTATCCGGGAGACGAATCTCGACCACTAGGGCCAGGGAGGGTTGGGCCATCTGCCCCCGCGCCGACAGTCTCCATCGGCTCCTCCCTGCGGCTATCCCCCGTTCCTCGACGCGAACGCGCCACTGGGGCTTTTGGGGGTCTCTCGCGCGCAATTCTCGGCCGGGGACAGTCCCTCGTCCCGAGACGATGGTCTGCCTTCCGGCCGGCTGCTGCACAGAGGCAACAACAGTACGGGGCCACGCAACCGGTGGCTTTGTGGCCGGGCTCGCCGCAGCGGATGCAGATGTTAGAGCGATCCTCTGCGGCTTTACAAATAGCCCGGCCGTGGCTCTCGCCGAGGCACTTGGAGCACCTCAAGACTCGTGGTGGGAGGAGCTGCACTCGGACAGAGAGCCAGCCAACCCGCACCCGCTTCTCCTTGGCCAGTTTTTTGGCCGCCTCCACAGGGCACCTCACGACGACAGAGCCGCCCATTCTGGTGACCCCGGGTCTCCCGACTTTAACACTAGCCGCATCACAGGCACCCTGTTCGGCGATGGCCTGCGCGACCTCCTCTGGAGTGGTCTCGTCACTTAGCCCCATGAGGCGCAGATCCGCGCACTTGATGGGGCGCGTCACTTTGACGGCGCCTGGGGGGAAGACGGAGATCAGGACTTCCGCAAGGGCGTCAGCCTTCTCCCGTGCCTCCCCCGACGGGCCGTCCTTGAGCGCCCTAACCTCAAAGACGCGGTTCTGCGTCATACGCGATGGCCGCATCTTGAGGCGGTCGACTAGGCCCGTTTCGGCGATCCAGGAAGGTCCGATGTCGGCCTTCGCCTCTCTAAGTAAGGCCGTCAGGTTCTGACCTGCAGCCTTGGCCTCTTGGGTGAGCTCCAATACCACCGCCGCAGATTTTGGCAGGCGGAGTCTGGGGGCTTTCTTCTTCTTAACCTGGGCGGCGGCAGAAGGGTCGCTGGTAGAGGCCGAGGTAGGCCCTTTACTGGTATTTTTGGCCGTAGGGGCGGCCTTACGTCCTTGAGCAGGAGCTGACGAGCCAGGTTGGGCTTTCGCCCTTCCTCGCTTGCGCCCGCGTTTGACCACCTCCGACCAGGGTTCCGTCGGAGGGGGTAAGTCAGTCCGGGATGAGGGTCCAGGTGTCGGGGGAGCTCTGTTACTAGAGCCCTTCCCAACACCCTTTCCCTTGGGCGTTTTGGCCTGAACGCGACTTGAACCCGGCTGAGCCGGCGCAGAGGTCGCGTTATTGGCGTCTGCACGCAACGGTGGGCGGATAGGTGGAGCCGGTGGGAGTAAGCGAGCGAAGGCTTCCAGCTTAGCATCCATCATGCCGCCGACGTGTAGCATCATACGGCGGGCAAAAGCCTCGAATTTGGCGTCCTCCTCAGTCAGACCCGGTTGGGCGCCGGGTTGTTGGGCAGCCGACTGGCTGTCGGTCTGCGTGGCCGCACTTGGAGCGCAAGAGGGCCGGGGCTTCAGCAGACCGTCCGTCTGAGTGGTAACTGTTTTACCAGGGCGGTTGCCCCCTCTCTGGATTTTGCTCAGGTCGCTACGGAGAATATGCAGCTCATCTCCGAGACGCAGGTTTATCGCCTCAAGGTTGTTAACCTTGCTCTGGAGGGATTTGTTCTCGGCCTCGAGAGAGGCATAGGCTTTCACGTGGCCCTTATTAAAATTCTCGAGGGTCACCATGCGCCCCCTCATCCTATGGAGATCCTTCTCTAGGCTTTGCACATTCTCGGAGCCGGATATGGTGCGCAGCTCCTCGACCGTCAGGCTGATTAGCTCGGCCGCTCCCGCCAAGACATCGGCAACTTCAGTCCCTCGTAGTAGACTCGTGTGAGTCAGGTCGTACAGTTTGCCGACGGCGCATTGGACTTTATTTGCCAGATCGGCAGCCAGCATTTGCTTAGCCGGGTCCTCCTGCGATGCGCCGTCGTCGTCCCAGTGCTCGCCCATAATCGGCCTGGATGGGCCGGGTTCTGGGTCTGGCGTTGCTCGCGGTGAAGCGAGCCTTCTACGTCTCTCAGAGGAGACTTGACGTATACGGCCTCGACCTGACGCCAACTTGGCGACTTTAGGGAGGCCAGACGTCTTGTCTTCTCTGGTCTCGTTGCCCGAAGCGCGCTGAGGCGCACTTGTGTCTCTTCCAGTGTTTTGCGAGTGCGAAGTGTCAGTCCGGGAAGTTGCGCGTGAGCGCGTCACATTCACGTAGGGGAGAGTCATTTGGCTAGAAGCCTCCTGACTCTCCGCTACCGTACAGAGGTCGATCATGTCGTCCTCAACATCCCCCCCATTATTCCCAAAGTTTGAATTGTCCATATGAAGACCCACGAGTGCGGGAGAAAAGAAGGTCCACCTGGGCAGAGATCCCGCGATACCCAGGTAACCCTAAATACGCCTCGAGGGGTCGGGCTCCCCCCAGGGTGGCCGCTAGCCGGTTGATCCCACTACGCCAACCACTCCGCCTTGCTCCGCGCAAGGTCAGAGACCCCGTCGCCGCGCGAGGCCCCGTAGGGCGCCCCAACGACGGGAATTGAAGGATTTTTGAGAACATTTGGGGTCAAGGGCTGAAGGGGCACAGTGCGGTGATGAGTCCTGGGATGCTAAGCGACCGCGACAGTGTTGACAAGGGAGGGGCAGAACCTCTAAAACCATGTCAACACCGAAGAAGCCGCGCACATCCCATTATCACCACCACACTCCGCCGCAACAGACCCAGCCCCCAAACACTCCCTTTGGGGTTTACTCCCCGCAGCCCTGGCAAGCAGGGCCCCCGCCCCGCCCTGAAAAGGGCAGAACGGTATGGTGCAAGGAAATCGACCGGTATGTAACCCTACCAGTCATACGCCCTGGAGCCTCCTTGCAGACTCCAGAACTAGGGGGAAGTTTTATTGAGTTTACCATCCTCGCGGCCCCGAAAGGCCCCCGGCCCCGATTGGGGTAACGGTGTACAGGGGTTTTTTAGAGAGGTTTTCCTTCCTCGCGGTCCGGACAAAAGCCCCGCAACCCCCGGCCCGCCCGTGAAGGCGGGTTACGGTAAGCCTGGGTTTTTTATTGAGGTTTTCCTTCCTCTCGGCCCGGACGAAGTGCCCCCGACAGCCCTCGGCCCCCACGGGGTAACGAGTTGCCCGGCGACCCGCCAGTCAGCGACGGCTGACTATGGGCGGGCTGAGCCGCGCGTGGTAGTTTTTAAAGAGGGTTCCGCCTCGCGGTCCAGGTAAACTGGACCCCCGTCCCGCCGGTAGCCCGTTGCGGATTACGGTGTGCTTCGTGAACACATCCTTGCGCCGCTATGCCAGTCATAGCAGCACAAGGAGCGACACTGGCAGAGTTTAGCCGTCGGCTACCAATCCCCGAAGGAAATTGCTAACCGCCGTTGCCCGGGATGCACCAGGACAGGATGCTATTTCTTACATCCGATCGTAACCGGATGTAACCAATAACACCCCGTCGCTCTAGGAGGTGACTCCGCTGCATAACCAACCTAACCTAACCTAACCTAACCTAACCTAACCTAACCTAACCTAACCTAACCTAACCTAACCTAACCTAACCTAACCTAACCTAACCTAACCGGGAACAGGGTGGGATACCTCCTCGTGGTGTTACCTGGGCAACGTCCGTGCGCACGGAGCGTGCGGGCGGCTGAATTCCCACCAGCGCGGCGACGCCCGCCTATAGGCGCCTAAGGCGTCTGGCGGGCCCGCCGGGCAACCCGTTATCCTCCATGGAGGGGGACCGGGGACTGTCGGGGCATTTGCCCGGGTCAAGTGGAGCGACCACAATAAAAAGCTACGGGGGTCCCTCCCGAAGGGACAGCGGCAGGGCCTTCTGCTAGGTACTGCGTGGCGTGAGGCCATAGTAGTGGTCTCGATAGGGTTTTCCTAGTTTCCCTTCCCAAACTAGGCCGCATGTTTGTGCCGTGTGCGGGGACCCGTAATCCCGGGAGAGGGGGATCCTGGGCGTTGAGCCTGCGGCAGACCACCCAGGCAACACACGCCTTTGGCCCCCGATTCCGGTAACACGGGCGGTCCTGGTGTAGCCGCACCAGGATCAATCGGCTGTGGGCGAACGGCTTAACCTTCGCCCTAGGTTAGAGGGGGGTTCGGGGGACAGGGCCAGCGGCGGGCTCGGTGAAGCGCTAGTTTTGGTCGACTAGTGCCCACCTTGCCCTAACCGTCTGCGCCAAAGAACCCGTTCGGCGGTTCCACCCTGAAAGTATGGGTGGAATCCCCTCTATGTCCGGCGGGCAGCTCTGGGCTGCGGCTCCCCTTATGAGGGCTCCAAGGAGGGTGGAGACCCCGCCGGATGAAGACGTCTTAGAAATAAAACAAAAAATGGAAACCCTAACTAAAACTTCTCGACCAAACCCCGGGCGCGAGGCGTCCAAAAATGCAGCTTCCGATGATGAAGGAGGATTCTTTTCTCCCATTTATGGGTCCCCTACCCCCTCAGTTACTAACACTGACTCACAGGAGGAACATCCAGCCACTAAGCGCATCACGGAGATTGCAAATCTTATACAGGCTACCATACTAGATGCCAAAAAGGGTCTTAAAAAGGCGGAAAAGGATAACATCCTAGCTGGCTGTAAAGAGATAGTCAATATCCTCTCTGGCAATGACATTCCTTTGCCCAAGTACGCTGCTGACAACAGTATGACTGCCGATATTGTCCGCAAGGTTGTCCGGGAGGAGCTTTCACAACTCAAGCTTCCGGAACCCCCTACCACAAAACAATCTTTCTCAGATATTGTCCGGAGTCAGAAGGCTACCAAAAAGACTACCAACACGGTCCCGAAGACACGCCCGGCCATCATAGTGGCATCTAAACGCTCTGTGCTAAGTGCTGCTGAGACCTTGAAGAACTTCAAGTCTAGCGTCACATTTAAGGACACCAACTTTGCCCCTGCTAATATCAAGTATGTGTCAAACAACAAGTTGCGCGTCGAGTTTGACACAGAGGCGCAACGCGAGGCAACTTTGAAAAAGATTGAGCATCCCGACTGCACAGTAAAGGCCGAAACCTCAAAACTCTTGTGCCCTATGATAGTTCTAAAGGGTATATCTAATGAGGTCCCGGCTGAGGAACTAGTCAGCATCCTGAAAGCCCAAAACGAATGCCTTCAGCAGACTGCAACCTCAGACGGAGATCTCCAATTCAAATTTAAACGGGCAAATAAGAATAAGAGCCTCTATAACGCTGTATTCATGACAACACCACCCGTTTGGAAGGCTATTACCACTCAAATTAAGCTGAACCTCGACCACCAGAGGGTTCACTCAGAAAACTATGTGCCCTTACTGCAGTGCTATAAATGCCTGCAGTTCGGGCACACAAAAGCACGATGTGGCCGTGACACGGTCATATGTTCTCACTGTGCTTCTCCAGGGCATGAATACCGTGACTGCCCGAACAAGAAAGACAACACTAAAATGCAGTGCCACAATTGCGTAGAACACGCCAAAACTACTAACGCCCGTTGTAAGGCTGACCACAGTGCAACTTCCTCACTATGCCCTCGCATTTCCCATATGCTCGATAAAATTCGCACACGCACCAACTATGGACAATAGACACAACATAGGAAGAAGAAACCATACTCCCAAAATTAACCTTAATTGCACTCAGGTCAACCTCGGGCGCGGTAGGAACGCGTCACAAGAATTGACACGCCATCTGGCCAACACCGACTGCGATGTTGCCTTCCTGAATGAGCCTTATACGAACGCTAACACCGTAAAACCCATATCTGGATACACCATTTATCAATTTGGTGCTGGTCCAGGCTCGGATAGACCTATAAAAGCGGCAATTCTTATTAGAGAGAAGCTGTTCAGCACACTCGGAATAGTGGAACACTCCGATCCTAACATCTGCATAGTGCAAGTCAAGGACCGCTCAGGACGAAAAGTGTACCTAGTGGCCGTGTATGTTGAACCCCGCAGCGACCCTCACAACACCATGAGGAAACTCGAGCTGTTCTTACAGAGAACAGCCGGGTCAACACACCTCATCTGCGGGGATTTTAACGGCTGGCACGGCCTCTGGGGATCGCGTGAGAATAATCCCAGAGGGAATGCGGTTATCGACTTGGCAACTATTAACAATCTCACGATCTGCAATGTAGGAAATACTCCAACATATTCCAGCTTCACTCGAGATGGTCCCCGGGAATCGATAATCGATCTCACTTGGATCACAAATACAGGGCTAGTCACTGTAACGGACTGGGTAGTGGACTTGGAAGTCTGCCCTTCAACAGAACATCGAGCCATTCGATTTACTGCACAGTTTGGCACACAGGGCTTCACCAAATCCCAAAAGTCTACTACCTTCAAGTATAACACCAGCCAAGTGAAATGGGAGGATATTCGGGATGGATTTGTCTCCGAAGTACGCACGCATCTTCCAACAAACATCCAGTTTGAGAATTTGGACCACAATGGACTAAACCGATACGCCGATCAATTCACCCATGCCATCCAACAGGCATGCGACAAATACATCCCGAAATCAACCGGACTGCCACGACGCGCGCCGTGGTGGAACGAAAACCTTTCACAGCTCAAGAGATCTGTCATCAGGATCCACCATCAGCTCAGTAGAGCGGCTCGCCGCCACCTGCCGCTGGAGGCGCTCCTACAAGAACGTGACCGACTGCGACGCGAATACTCGGAGGCTTTCTGCGCTGCCTCTACTGAACATTTCAGAGAGTTTTGCAGTAGGCAGAAGCGCGAGGACGTCTGGTCGGTCACGAACCGTATTATTAAGACTCGGCCTCTAGCACAAGCTCCAGCAACTCTTAGACTTACCGATGGGACATACACAAAGGATTCTTCCGACACGGCCCGGGCACTCTTGGAGCAGTTCTACCCAGATGACACCCCAGATCACACTACCATGCAAGCCAATCTACGTAGCAACATGACAATGCCAATAAACACTTCTACTGAGCCGCCATTCACCCACGACGAAATCGTAGATGGTCTGAGCGGAATGAACCACAAGAGGGCACCAGGGCTGGACCACTTAACAGCTGACATCTGCCTCAGGGTTGCGACGTGGCTGCCTGATGAAACAACTGGACTTTATAACACATGCTTGCGGCTTGCTGTCTTCCCTAAGGCATGGAAGACCGCTACGGCGAAAATAATACCCAAACCGGATAAACTGGAATATAACAGCCTGTCAAGCTACAGACCCATTGGTCTGCTCAATGTGTTCGGCAAGCTGTTGGAGCGTCTTGTGGCAAATAGACTTACTTACCATATGAACAAGCACAATCATGGGTCCTCGAAACAATACGGCTTCAAAAGCCAGACCTCAACTATCCAGGCTATCGACAATGCTCTCCAACTCGTCAGAGCTACCAAGTCCAGGGGAGAACAGGTGCTAGCTGTCTCTCTTGACATTAAGGCGGCATTTGATCGAGCGTGGTGGCCTGCCATCTTTAATCGACTTCGCCAAATCGATTGTCCTGAAAATGTCTATCGAATACTACTGAGCTACGTGGAGGACCGAGAAGTCCAAATAAACTTTGCCGACTGCAAAGTCCGCAAGTTTATGTCCCGCGGGTGCATTCAGGGTTCCGTCATCGGCCCGATGCTTTGGAATTTAATTCTGGACGAGCTCCTGAACATGCCGATGGCGGAGGGATGCAGCTTACAGGCCTACGCGGATGATGTCCTCCTCGTAGCTCACCACAAATCACCTGCTGAATTAGAACGCCTGACAAACCACGCACTCCAGCAGATTATCAGTTGGGGTGAGAGTGTGAAGCTTGAATTTGGCCCTTCTAAGACCCAGGCCATAGCCTTCACTGAAAAAGCCACCCGCTGCCTTATTCGTGTGCAGTCACAGCCTATCCCGTTTGTGAATCACATCCGTTACTTAGGCATAATCATAGATAGAAAGCTCCACTTTATACAGCATGCAAACTATGTCATAGAAAAAGTTAAAAAACTGCACACACGACTCTCACTTTTTATTCGGCCGACGTGGGGAGTCCACGCTGAAAATGTCCGCATCATTTATCTCCAGGTGATAGAGCCAATCGTTTGCTACGGGGCTGGCATCTGGGCTGGTGCTACCAAGTACAGAATGATAACCAAGCGTTTACTGTCGCTACAGAGGCTATTCGCAATTAAAATCATACAGGGGTTTAAAACAACTAGCACAGCAGCATCGATCTCTCTTGCAGAACTCACCCCACTCCCTGCCAAGATTCAAGCCATCGCGGACATAGAAAAGACTAAACTTCAAGGAGTTTCGTCATTCCTACCAGGAGACCTTCCTGTAGAGAAGCTGAGAGCGCCGGCAGAATTACTTCACCCATCGGAGCGGAAAGAAGTTGAGTACGTGGAGATCTCTTCCGCCTCAGGACTCACTCGGATGGGAACCAACCACAACTGCCATATTTATACAGACGGCAGCAAACATAATGACCATGTTGGCGCCGCCTATGTCGTGCGTCACGCCGATAGAACACGAGCAGCAGTGGTACGGAAGCTCAAACTTCACGACCGCTGCTCGGTGTTCCAGGCAGAACTCTTCGCCATCCAAAAAGCATGTGAGTATGCACTCACCAATCAACTAGAAAACACTCTCATTTTGTCCGACTCCAAGTCAGGCCTAGCTGAATTGGCCAATCCCCACAGTCACAATCCTTTCGTTGTCAGCATCCATAGAACTCTCCATCTAGCCCGCACATCAGGGCAAACCATCGCATTCGCATGGATCAGGGCCCATGTTGGTTTCGATGGAAATGAAATGGCTGACACGGCGGCGAAAGCGGCTGCGATGCTCCATAAAGCCCCTGATTATGCTTCCATCCCAATAAGTCATGTGAAACATGCCAATCGCTTGAAATGCGAACAGGCATCAGAAACTCTGTACGAGAATCAAAACACATGTGTATACACCAAAACTCTTTTGCCTACATACACTGATTTAAAAAAGTACCTAGCTGTTGTGAAGCCAGTATTCGCCATCACACAATTTCTGTGTAATCATGGCTACCACAGAGAATACCTGGCCCGCTTCAACATCACAGCGGACAACCTTTGCCCATGTGATAGAGTCTCCAGGCAAAGCTGGGAACATCTGCTTAAGGAATGTCCCCGATTTGAAAGACAAAGAATAGACCACACACTTACCTGCAGAATGCTCAACATCGACCCATTTAACTTAACAGAAATCATAACAAAAGAATACTCTACTAATTCCTTCCATAATCTAGTAAAATATATAGTTACACATCTAAAAGAATTTAATAAGTAACAAAGCAAGTCACTACTTACCCAAACTAACTACAATTTTAAGCCATAGACGTAACTCGATAGCTCTGTGCGCTTGAATTAGTCAATATATAAAAGACCACATTAAAAAAAAAAAAAAAAAAAAAAAAACCTAACCTAACCTAACCTAACCTAACCTAACCTAACCTAACCTAACCTAACCTAACCTAACCTAACCTAACCTAACCTAACCTAACCTAACCTAACCTAACCTAACCTAACCTAACCTAACCTTTTTTTTTTTTTTTTTTTTTTTTTTTTTTACGAGGTGGAAATGCTCTTCGCATACCCGCTGCCGTGGGGACAGCAGCGGGTTATGTGGGACTCCCTTGACGAGTGGGGGCGCTAGTCGCCGCCAGTCGTCAAGTATACCCACTAAAACCAGCCTCGAGTTCCATCGTGCCGCTATCGGGGGGCAACGGAGGTTCGCTCATCGCATTCTCTCCGCCACCCCAGCGGTGGCCCGCACCTTACGGTGCAGGCCTTACGCCCTGGGGATGCCTCGGGAACCTCGAGACATCCCCTCTGACGGGTGGACCCGTGCAAGGCGGTCGACGGGGGTCCTTACCCCCATCGCCGCTGGGTCCACAGGGAGCCTGGAGGCGATTGTAACGCCGTCTCCGAACTCCCAACCGCCTGCGTCGGAGCGGGTCAGCCTGAGCATCCTCTTCCCTGACCCGCTCCGCCGCCTCCTTCTCTGTCATGACTTCTTCACAGAAGGAGGCGGTTGCCTCCCACGCCTGCTCACTGCCAAGCATTGCGGCGATTACGCTCGACAGCGAGAGGTCGGTGCCTACCGCCGCCACCAACGACTGACGCTGCGTGGCCCACGCTGAGCACTCGGACAGCGTGTGCTTGGCTGTATCTTCCGCGGCGTCGCAGTGGTGGCACCTCGGTGTCGCTTCTCTCCTAGCGACCTTGTGCAGGTAGCGACCGAAGCACCCATGCCCGGTCAGTACCTGCACAAGCCTATAGGAGAGGTGCCCGTGGCGGCGGCTCACCCATTCAGGGAGGCAAGGGCGTAAGGCCTCCAGCGTCCATAGCCCGTATGAAGGGCTTTCTAGGCTCACTTGCCAGCGCTGAACCATGTCTTGGCGCGCCAGCTCTCGGACATGATCCATCTCTTCAAGAGCGGGACGCTCGCCGCGCGCCCGCGCCTCAGCCCGGTATTTATAAACCTCTGAGAGGACGACCGCTTCCAGCTCCCAAGGAGGGGAAGCAGCTAGCGCGCACGCAGCGTCACCGGAGATTGTGCGGTATCCTCTCACCGCGCGTATTGCCAGGACACGTTGCGGTCTACGGAGTATGGCTCTGTTAGGGCGAGAAAGAGCATCCACCCATACGGGAGCCCCATAGAGTGCCATACTTCGCACGACTCCTAGGTATAGGCGGCGGCAGCTCGAGTTTGGTCCTCCCAGATTCGGGAGAAGACCGCTCAGCGAGGACGCCGTCTTTATCAATTTTGGGGAGAGTTGCCGGAAATGTTCGCCAAATTTCCAGCGTCCATCTATGATGAGCCCGAGGTACTTTGCATGGGCCTTCACCATCACGCGAGTGCCATCGATGAGAACATAGGCACCCGTGGGAGGTTTTCTTCTTGGCCCATGGAAGCAGATGGCCTCCGTTTTGGCCAGAGCCACCTCAAGTCCGAGCCGCCTGATGCGGTCGACGATATCCGTAGCCCCAGCTGAGGCCAACCTCGCCGCTTCCTGAAAACTGCTCCCCGTGGCGGTGACAAGAGTGTCGTCCGCATAGCATATAACATGCGTCCCAGGGAGCAGCGGGGAACGCAGGACCCAGTCGTAGGCGACGTTCCATAGTAATGGGCCCATTACTGAGCCCTGAGGAACACCGCATGACATGAGCCTTGTGCGGAGGCACCCATCCCTATCGGTGTACAGTACTTCCCTCCCTCTGAGGTAGTGCTCTACCACCATGCGCAGATATAGAGGCACACCGTGGTAGCGGAGCGCCTCATCGATGCAGCTAAAGGGGAGAGAGTTAAAAGCATTCGCAATGTCCAATGACACTGCCATTACGCTCTCCCCATTAGCAACCGCCTCAGTTGCCAGACCTTTCAACACCGTGATGGCATCCACTGTGGAACGCCCTGGCCTGAAACCGTATTGCTGGTCTGAGAGGTCAGGGCCGACGTCACGCAGGTGTTTGGCAAGGCGGGCGACCAGGATGCGCTCAAACACTTTGGCGACCTCATCCAAAAGAACTATTGGTCTGTAGCCTGAGGGGGAATCTGCAGGTCTCCCCTCCTTCCGCAGCAGGACTAGACGACCGTCTTTCCACATCTTGGGAAACCGACCTGCCTCAAGACATTTGTTGAAGATGCTGATGAGCCGGTGTCCCAAGTGCTTCGTCGCCAGAGCTAACACACGCCCGGGAACGCCATCTGGGCCGGGGGCCTTCTTCTTGCCTTTCAGGTGGAGGATGGCGGCATCCAGTTCGGCCTCTGTGACCGAAGGGACATCCTCAATCAGTTCCGTTTCTGTGTTGCAGGACGCCATGACGGGGGGCGTGTGCTCAACTTGTTCTGGAAAGAGCCCTTTGACGACATCACCGAGGAGCGAGGGGTCCATCGTCTCAGTGGGGGACGCTTGGCCGTTGCTCATTTTCTTCCGTACCACGCGGTATGGGCGCCCCCAAGGATCTCGATCAAGATCTTCGATGAATTCCCGCCAGGCAGACTCCTTAGCCTTATTAATTTCGATCTGTAGAGCCTTTTTTGCCTGACGGTACAGTTCATAGAGACGGCCCTCTTCTTCCTCGTCTACTGCATTGGGCCTTCTTGCACGTTTGCGCAAGTATGCTCTCCGAGCCGACATACTGGCGGATCTTAGGTCAGCAATTTTCTGCGTCCACCAGTATACCGCCTTTTTAGAAGGGCGGGCCGCAGTACGGGACATAGCGGCATCGCAAACTGTGGTGAGCGTCCTGCGAAATTGACGCGCTGCCTCGTTGACGTCGGACGTTCGCACCACCGGCCAGCTGGCGACTATTGCAGCGCATTCCGCGTTCTCTTTGTTGAGGCGACCAAAAGCCCACCGAAGAAAGTGCGCCTTACGACTCGCGGGCATGTTCTGCCCGGCAGTAGTCGTCCCGGGAGTGGAGACCTCGAACCTGATGTAACGGTGGTTCGAGAGGTTCTCCACCTTGTCTTCGACGCGCCAGCTGTGGACGCGAGCGGCAACAGCAGGGGTTCCGAATGTCAGATCCACAATCGACCCTCCATCGTTTTGGACGCAGGTGTTGACATTGCCCCGGTTTAGAAGGCACAGACCTAGTCCGGCTGCCCAGTCTTCGACCAATTCGCCTTTGACGTTCGTCTTGGGGGAGCCCCACGACGTCGATTTTGCATTCAGGTCCCCCATTACTAGGACCTGCATTGGAGCCAGTCTCCGGACCGCTGCACCAACTTCGTGGAGAAAGATCTCGAACTCAGCGACGCTTCTGTTCGGGGAGAAGTATACTCCGACAAGGGCAATCTCTCCCCACACAGCCGCAACAAAGCCTTGTCCTCTTTCTCTGACAGAGAGTAGAGTGGCATCCCGTGACGCCGGGGTGATAATAGCCACCAGGCCACTAAAATCACCCGCCCAGTTTTCTCGGTCATAGACGCTGTAGGGCTCCGCGGCGACAGCAACGTCAAGCGACTGCTCCACCATGTACTGCAGGAGAAGGTCCTGAGCACCCGAGCAGTGGTTCAGATTGGTCTGCAAGACGTTGCGGCCGCTAGGATTGACTAATACGCCTAGTCAATCCGTTGCCATCGCCTGTGGTTGATCCCTCGGCTTGGAGGCCCCAGCGGCTCTGTTAGGTGCGGCAGTGGACCTCGTGTTGGTTGCTTGTCTGCCCCCAATAGCGGCTTTGCCCTTGGAGACTGGGGGCTTGCAGCTGCGGCCGCCCATTATGTGACCGGCTGGGAGACCGGCGTTGGCGCACACGGCGCAGCGTGGCTCCGCTGTGCAGGACTCAGCTTTGTGTCCCAAAAGTCCACAGCGGTAGCACAAGATGCCACGATCCTCTGATGCTGTGCATTGCGGCCGAGTGTGTCCGAGGCACATGCACTTATAACACCGGAGGGGCTTAGCCTCCAGGGCTTGCACCTGGGTGGAGCACCACCCAATAAGGAGCTTGCCCGCCTCCGAGAGGGATTTTGCAGCTGCCAAAGGGCACTGCACGACAACAACTCCTACGCCTCTTGGTCCCGTCTTGATGTCCCCGACTCGCACTTGGCCGAGGTCGCACCCGCCTTTGGACGCCACCGCGGCAGCGATCTCGTCCTTACTGGTGACATCATCAAGACCGGAGATGCGTAAGTCCACACATTTTAGTGGGCGGACCACTTTGGCAGCATCAGCCAGGACGCCCTTAATTTTCTCCGCTAGCAAATCCGCTTTAGCTCCGGTTTCGGCTCCTGGGATTTCCAACATAACGCCCCCGGAGACTGTACGCTTGAAGCGGATGCCGCCCTCTATGCCAAGTTCCTCCAGAGATACGGCACCCTTCGCCCTCTCAATAATCTCCGGATAGGTAGTACCTTGCTTTTCCGCTTCCGGGTCTAATGTTATTATGACCACGGAGGAATTTGGCTCAGTCATCTTAGGCTTGGGCGTGGGTTTAGGGCCCAGAGCTGAAGTTGGAGCTGCCTTGGCAGTTTGAGCCGACTTCCTTGGGGCTGACTTCCGTGGGACTGAAATGGGCGCAGATGCCGGTATCACTTGCGATGCCGGGGCGGATTGAGTCGCCTTCTTCTTCTTTTTACCCTTGCGGGCAATCGTCGCCCAGGTCTCTGACTCAACGCCCGACTCAGGCGCCGCTTCGTAACCGCTAGGTGGAGGGGGTGCCGAGGATGAACTAGCAACATTGGCCCAGGTACGGAGCCTGGGCTGAGACGATGATTCGGCAGCTGGGGTAAGAGCCACTGAAGTAGAAGCTGCTGCATAGGAAGGCTGGCTGGCATGGCTTCTAGCCACAGTGGGCGTCAACTTGCGATCTGCAGCCAGAGGGGGCCGAATAGTTTTAGCCGGAAGGAGACGGTCCTCTAGGTTGGCAAAGCGTGCGTCCATGATTTTGCCGACGGATATAGCGATTGACCGCTCCAGCCTCGCCGCGAAATCGTCCTCTGAGAAATTTTTCTTCCCGGTACAGGTAGGTGCAGCTAGGACGGTCTCACGGGCCGCGTTTTCCCTTTCAACAGCGTCTTTGCGTGCCGCCTCCGCCTCAGCACGAAACTCCATCACGATGCGGTTGAGGCGAGTGTTTTCCGAGATTAGGCGGCATGTCTCCTCCGTAACATTACGAGAAGCTAAGGACTCGACTGCGTCCCTTAGCACCTTAGCTGCCTTGTTAAGTGTCGCTGCCATTCTACCCTGGAGTCCTTTCGACACTTTTGACACTCGTTCAATGTTAGCAGTCTCTCGTAGCGCCCGTTCACGCACTGCCGCCGCGCTTAGCGAGTCGCACGGTATGGCCGATTCCTCCTCTGAAAGGGCATAAGAGCTCCGAGCTTGAGGAGACCGGTCACGCACCTCAGTGCAAGTCGATTCAAGAACCGGAAGTTTCTCGAGGGAAACAAACGGCTCATGACACAGACGGTCATATTCGGCCTGAGCACGATTCGCTAGGGTGTTCGCCCTGCCACGGCCTCTGCGGGCCGTGTTAATCTTCGCCGGGGTCTGTGAGCGGTCTCGGTCCGTCTCAGAGGCAGTTTCAGAGTCTGACTCGCCCTTGGCAACCTCTCTTTTCAGTCTCTTAGACGTCCTTCTTTCCACCAGAGGGATGAGAGGGGGGTCCAAAAACGGCTGAGACATTTCTATCTCGTCCGGGGGAGACAAGTAGACCTCAGATCCACTTGCCACCGGAGAGGACACCAAACCACTGCGCACTGGCAGTCCGGACCCGCCCTGAGAAGGGCGTTTATCCCGATTGGGAGTCACGGGCGTACCAGCCGCATCAGACAAAGTCGCATTCGATATGTTAGACATCTTTCGCAATTTAGAAATCGTGCTCTGTGAAGCGCTCGGTTACCAGTTAGTGCTGCGTTACCGCACGTAACTGGTATCCAGGGATGACGACGTGGACGTGGCTTCACTCCCACCCCCAACCTAACCTAACCTAACCTAACCTAACCTAACCTAACCTAACCTAACCCAACAAATTTGACATCTAAAAACTGAAATACAGACACTCTTGCGCTTTTCAAAGGTTCTTATTAGTAGTTTCAGTAATATTAACGCGTAAGAATACATACATAATCCTATTTACTCTCATTTTTGACTTTATTTACATTTTTAACTTAGATCTCCATACTAAATTTTTGAAATTTTTATAAGTTGTTAGATTTTTGAAATTTTTTCGGCCTATATTATAGATTTAAGCTATATAAGCATAGCTGCGTTGTTTTCAGCGCGCTGCGACGTATAGTTATTTAATTACAAATTTTTTAGACTCTAAATTTTAACATAATTTCAGTTTTTCGGTGCTCCTGAAAAAATTTGTTCTAACACCCGGTGTTCTTTCATCGCCATTCGATCCGGCTTCGCGAGACCTATCTCGGGACACCACTCACGCGCCCCTGCGACGTCATCAAGGGCAAAAATTCGCCCGCCCACCCTCCCTTTAGCGCTTTACTAGGTGGACAAAGTCGAACCCGGCAAATTATTTTTATTTTATTTTTAGATTTTTTCCCTGTTGGGCCATTTAATAATTAATTTTAATAGTCTTTTGACCCCGTAATTTTATTATATATAGATTTTTACATTGATTATTTTACAAATTAAACATTTTAAACAAAAATATGCCAAAAGCGGCTTCCGTTAAGAGTGCACCCGCGGGCCCCGCAAGGGGCGCCCCCAAGCCTTACCCCAAGCCTAGCCTTCGAAAGAAGGCGACCATCAGAGGGGCGGAGTCGGTATGCGCCTCCCCCCGCGCCGAGCCAACCCGGCTTACTAAAAGTGAGTCGGACCCGAAGGACTTTTCTGTTCCCCTTCTCGTCCCACCCCAAATGGCTCTGTGCGGGGACGTGGTGCTGCCGGCCGTGCCTTGTGACGACGACCACATGGCGACTATGCATGCTGCGGCTGAGAAGCCTCCCGGGGATCTTCCCGGGCCGGCTGGGGTAACCACCGATCTGGCGGCTGCCGAGACGCCGGCGCCCGAACCACTGCAACTGGAGAGTCTGGCTTCGACCCAGCTTCTATCGGTCACTACCGCGTCTTTGCCATCGGGGGCATCGTCCGAACCGGCTGTTAGTGGGGATCCAGGGTCCGACCTGGAGTCGGATATGAACGACCTCGGGATTGCAAAACCCAATGTCATATCGTCAGACGTCTGGACGTGGCCGGACATGGAAACCGTACCGAGTAGCGATAAACGCAGGGAGAGTATGATGCCCCCGAGGGGAAAGAGAACGGGCGTTGCGATGGACGAGGTGACTGTTAGAGCGAATGAGTACCTCCAGGCAGGCCTCAACGCCCTTAATCTGGCCGGGAATATGAAGAGGGAGCGCAAGGAGGAGGCACAAGAGTGCCTCCAAGAGCTGTATGTCATCTGCCTCTCCCTCGCAGACTCTCGTTCCCGGCACAGATTGGCACTGGAGGAGGAGAGAGCTAGAGCGGCCAGGGAACTGGTGAGGGTGGAGAGAGCTCATTACCGAGAACTTACGGAGGTGGTGGGTCGCTACGAGAGGAGTGCGGCGTCCATGAGCGAGAGGGCGGAGGGACACGCAAAGGCGATAGAGGGTGTGCGTGGCTGGTTAAACTTCGAGCTTGCGGGGCCCATAGCCCAGATCGAGCCCATCCAGCGACAGCTGACCAAGCTGCGTGGGGTCCTCACGGCGCCATCGCCGGCGACACCAGGGGCCGCGGAGGACGTGTCCCCCCTTATTGGCGGTATGGCGGCCCGTCTCGACGAGGTTTCCCGAGCGGTTGAGAGCATGACGCTTCAGCTGCGCGACATAAGCCTCGATGTGGAGCGATGGCGAGCTGAGGCCTCAAAGCCGCCTCCCGCTCGGGAGCACTCCCCGCCACCGACGGCCGCCTGCCCGGGCAGCCCCCCTTCAGAGGTCGGCCTCCGGGACATAGACTTCCGTCGAATACTGGACGGAACACGCGAGGTCCTCGCCGAGGTACGCGAAGGAGCCGAACCCCCTATCACCCGCTCTGTATTGAGTGAAGAGCTCCGGGCCATGAGTGGACCGATAATGAGCCATCTGCGGACTATCCGGACGGAGCTGGGGGATGTCATGGACGGTGTTCAGGCGAACCCTACCCCGGCCGATGTCACGCAAGGCTTGGGCCTTGAAATCGCCATAGGGGAGACCAAAGAGCGGATTGGAGAGCTCCTGGAGCCGATCGTTCGCACCGTTGAGAGAGTGGAAGCGCATTTCCAGGAGGGCGCTGCGAGTCGACTGCGGGGAGAGCCAGCGTCGCCCCATGGAGAGAAGACTGTAAAGAGCAGGCCAATTCCGGCCAAGCCCCACCGGAAAAGCTACGCGGAGATCGCAAGATCGCCGCGTTACCCGGTCTTCGTGGAATCCAGGGACCCCCGAGCAACGAGCCAGGACGTGATAGGAGCGCTGAAGAAGAGGGTGGATGTGGTGAGTCTAGGCGTGGGCGTTAGCGGCGTCCACCCGCTAAGGAAACAGCGCGTCGCGGTCACTTGCGACACCGAGGAGAGCCAGAGGAGACTACGGGATGCTATAAAAGAGTCGGGCACTGACCTGACAGCAACGTCAAAGCTCCCGAAGAATCCTTTGGTTCGCCTCATAGGGGTCGCTGGTGACCTCGACGACGCTAAGCTGGTGGACGCCGTTAAGCGCCAGAACGCGAACTTACTTACCGTGGCGTCTCCGGATCCGGTGATCAAGGTGCAGCGCAGGACGAAGGGTAGGACCTCTCAGATGACTAACGTCATCCTGGAGGTTGACCCTTCGACCTGGGCTGCAGTCTGCAACAAAAAGGTAAGATTAGGGTACCAGACGGTGGTGGCCGTGGACCAGTCACCTGTGGTTCAATGCTTCAGGTGCCTGGCCTACGGCCACTTGGCAAGAGACTGTAGGGCTGAGGAGACGTGTGGTTTTTGCTCCGGCAAACACGACACCCGCGCATGTCCTAATCGCGAGGGGCTTCCCAGGTGCCACAACTGTGTTGAGGCGCCTGGGAGCGCCGATACGGCCCATCCGGCTTATAGTCACCAGTGTCCCCAGTGGCAACGCTGGGACGGCATATCGCGCAGATCGGTAAGATATTGCTGAGGGCAGCTACGGGTTCGTCCAGGCTAACCTTGGCCGCGGCTTCGCGGCGACCAAGGAGTGCCTGGAAGACGCAGTAAAACATCGCGCTATCGCGGTTCTCATGCAGGAGCCTTATGTTGGCGCAACCGGGCGCGTAAACTCTACTCACAGAGTTATACAGGCAGCAAATGCCACCGCCATACTTCCCGCGAAATCGGCTGTAGTCGTAATCGACCCAAATGTGCTCGTTATTGTCGACCCTGCATGCCTTAGTAACAACGTAACCGCCGTGACCTTGGTGCTGGGTACTTTTAAGCTGTGTATAATAAGTATTTACTTTGAGGGCACTGTGAGTGTTACCGGATATTTGTCGGAGCTGGCTTCCATCATGGACAGGACAGAGGCCGACGGATTCATCATCGGGGGCGACGTCAACGCCACGAGTCCCTGGTGGGGCTGCAACGCGGAGGATGGACGGGGAGCGGAGTTGGCGGACTTCCTGGCGCACCAAGACCTCCACGTGGTCAACGAGGGCTCCACTCCTACCTTCTACACCATCCGAGGGGGACGCGTTTATGCCAGCATCGTGGACGTCACTGCGTGCTCCGCGTCGCTGCTGGGTGGGGTCTGGGACTGGAGGGTTAATGCTGACAACGCGGGACTTTCCGATCACCGACCCATAAGCTTCCGTGTGCACCTCGGCAAGGGTCACTCCCCGACCAATGATAGGCAGACAACATGGCGCTTCAACACCGCCAAGGCCAGATGGGACCAATTTCCCCGGGCTCTAGAAGAGAGCCTTGAGAGGAGAGGGGTATCCGACACCACCGTCTTGGCCGCTGCAACACACAGGGAGATTGAGGAGCTGACAGCGGGGTACACGGAGGCTGTGATCGACGCGGCGAGGGAGACAATACCCGAGGTCGGAACATCGAAGAGGCCTCTCGCATGTCCGTGGTGGACCGACGAGCTCACCGAGTTGAAGAAACGGGCCATAACGCTCGGTCGCCGACTGAGAAGAGCTTGCCCTGCGCGCCGACCGTACGTACTGGAGGACTACCTTCAAGCGCGGGCAACTTATAAAGAGACCATCCAGAAGCGCATCACAGAGAGCTGGAAAGAATTCTGTACTCGGCAGGAGGGGGAAGATACGTGGCGCTGTGCGTACAGGATCATAAAGAAAACCGCCAAGCCCGGACTGGGAGATGAGCGTCTCCTGAAGAATCCTGTAACCGGAGATGTCATGTCACCCGCTGCCTCGACAGCGTTGCTCGCGGATACTTTCTACCCCCCGGACGACCCAGAGAAGGATGCCGAGTACCACAAAAAGGTCAGAGAGGAGGTGGCGCGCAAACTGGCAGCCCTCGGTGACACGAGGGAGAATGCCGAGCCGCCCTTCACCGACTACGAGTTGGCCACTGTATTCGCAGGCATGAGCCCGAAAAAAGCCCCTGGCGCAGATGGCCTAACGGCAGATATCTGCGCGGCGGCTTATCGAGCCAACTCGGTACTCCTGACGTTGTACAACCGGTGTCGACAGTTGGGCTGCTTTCCCGGGAGTTGGAAGCAGGCAATGATCAAGATTATCCCGAAGCCTGGGAAGACAGACTACTCAGTCCCCAAGGCCTACCGGCCGATCGGCTTGCTTCCGATACTCGGGAAGGTGTATGAGAAGCTCATAGTCACCAGACTGTCGTGGAACCTGTTGAGCCAGCGAAAGCTGAGTCCGCGTCAGTATGGTTTCGTTCCACAGCGAAGCACCGAGGACGCGCTTTACGACGTCATGGAGATGGTGAGGGGCGGAATTGCGGATAAAAAGATGGTAGCACTGGTGTCCCTGGATATCGAAGGAGCCTTCGATAATGCATGGTGGCCGGCTGTCCTTCGAGAGCTCCTGGACATGGGGGTAGATGCCCAGACCATGAAGGTGCTCTCGAACTACCTACAGGACAGGACGGTAACGGTCCGATACCTTGGGCAGAAGGTCCAGAAGACCACCACGAAGGGCTGCGTCCAGGGGTCGATCGGCGGACCTTTACTTTGGAACGTGCAGTTAGACCCCCTCCTTAGGGAGGCGGAGAGTCTTGAAGCGCACGTTCAGGCATTCGCTGACGACATAGTGATCGTCGCCGCAGCCCGGGATGCCGGTGCCCTAGAGAGAAAGATCAACAAAGCCCTGGAGTCGGTGGCAGAGTGGGGCCGCCGAAATAAGATGCGATTCGCCCCCGCCAAGACCCAGGCAATGTTGATAACCAAGAAGCTGAAGTACGAACTGCCCCGCTTTGAGCTCCTGGGTACCCAGTTGAAGCTCGCGGACACTGTACGGCTTCTTGGTTTAACCATCGATCGCCACCTGAGTTTTAAGGACCACCTAGAAGAGGTGACAGCCAAGGCTATAGGCCTTTACAGGGCCATTAGTAGAGCAGCGCGAGCCCAATGGGGCTTGAATCCCGAGATCCTGCGGACTTTATATATATCCGTCATCGAACCCACCGTCCTATACGCAGCCAGTGCATGGGCCCCGATCGCCAATAAGGTTTACGCCCGCACACGATTGGACCGACTTACCAGGATTTTTGGGATACAACTGTCTAAAGCGCACTCTACTACCTCTCTGACATCTGCGGCACTGCTGGCGAGGACTATTCCGCTGGACTTAAGGGCCGCAGAGCAACTTGCTCTCTATGAGATAAAGCGGGGAAAACCGCTGGAGGGACTGCCCGGGAGACGGCTCCAAGAACGGCTGCACCCTACGCAGCTGCCACACCCTGCGCAGAGGGTGAGATTGGATTTTGGCCTCATAACGACGCAGGAGGAAGCTGATTCCCTACCAAATGACTGGATCACCATGTACACGGACGGTAGCAAGATCGAGGGCAAGGTGGGCGCAGCCATATCATGCTGGAAGCATGGCCGCGAGACCCGCACCGCCAAGATCCGCCTAGAAAGCTACTGTTCCGTGTACCAGGCGGAGATGGCCGCGATTCTTAAGGCCACGGCACTAGCGCTGGCAATGGAGAGCTCCGTGAGTATCGTGAGCGACTCTCGCTCTGCGTTGGAGACTCTTGGAGATCCAGCCACGCTCAACCCCATCGCAGTGGAAATAAAGGAAAACTTGGCCACGCTGCAGAAGAAGGGACTCCAAGCACTCCTGTATTGGATAAAGGCGCACGCAGGATTAACAGGAAACGAACGAGCAGACGAGTTGGCCAAGGAAGCAGCACTAAAGCTGAAGACCAGACCCGCCTTCGACCGCTTCCCCCTGTCCTTTGCTAAGCGAACCATCAGGGGCAACACACTTGATCTGTGGCAAGCCCGGTACGAAACAGTAAGCACCGGAGCTACAACGAAAATGTTCTTCCCTGATGTGCGAGCAGCTCATCGCGTGATAGGAAGGCTAGCCCTGACAAATATTCGCGCTCAACTTTTTACGGGTCACGGAGGCATACGATCTTACCTTTATAGGTTCAAGCTCTCGCCTGTCCAAACTTGTGCTTGCGATGATAACACAATTGAAGACATACCGCATATCCTGGCGGAGTGCCCTAGGTACGCCACCAGGCGACTCGATTGCGAGCACAGGATTGGACAGACGATTGAGCCAAGTAAATTTAGCACTTACATTGGGTGCGACTCCAGCCGGGCCCATTTTCTTGCCTTTGCGGAGGGCGTTATGCGCCTTGCTGCCAAGGCGAATGGCGCCAAAAAGGTTTGAGCTAGGTTGCAGTTAAAGTTAATTTATTTGTATTGCTTATTGATCATGGTCTTTTTAATCCAATGTTTTAGATTGGCTTTTGCCCACATTTATATTTAATAATTCTGATAATTTTAATGATTTTATTATTGGCTATTGCCCCATTTAATATTATATCAATTTAATTTATATCTTTAATTTTAATCAATTCGCCAATTATTATATTATTATTATTTTTTATCCTTATTTAATAAACTTGTAAATTGACTGGCCTTTTGCCTCAAAGTATGTAAAAATTGTATAAGAAAGGCTAATCTGCCGTTCATTGGCGCGTGACGCTTATATGATTGTAAAGTGCATGATAGATAGATATACTAAAACAGCCCAATAAAAAGAAAAGAAAGTAAAAAGAGAACAGAATAAATAAAACAGAATCAAACTAGAAAAGAACAAATTAGAGCAAAAAAGAAAGCTCTAAGAAACGGGCGGAAAAAAAAAAAAAAAAAAAAAAAAAAAAAAAAAAAAAAAAAAAAAAAAAAAAAAAAAACCTAACCTAACCTAACCTAACCTAACCTAACCTAACCTAACCTAACCTAACCTAACCTTTTTTTTTTTTTATTTTTTTTTTTTTTTTTTTTTTTTTTTTATTTTAGGCGGGGGGAATGCGTTTACGCACTGCCTACGGCAGCTCGGGGGAGCTACCGCAGGACTGTGTGGGACTCGCCCTATTTAACGGGCCATACCCACTAAACCCACCCTCCGTGTACCTCTCGCGCATGTTACGTGACGGTGAAGGGTAAGCCCATGGGACTGCGTCTCATACACCGTCACGTGCGCATGTCAAAACTTGACCCACTCTTAAGCGGTCGAAACCACTCTTACCGCTCTGGAGGGACACGCGGGTACACCGCGCGCGCCCACTCAGGCCTTTGAAGTAGAGGCTTCGGACGCCCCCGCGTCCGATCCTCTAGGCCTACGGATTAACGGGCTCCTGTCCCGGACACCAGCACATGCCTCTCTCGGTTCCTCCCTCGCTCTCCGGGAGCCCTCACGCGTCTGCGGTCTTGGGTCCTCGACCGGGGGATTTG
Organism: Anania hortulata; assembly: GCA_963576865.1. Lineage (NCBI taxonomy): Eukaryota > Metazoa > Arthropoda > Insecta > Lepidoptera > Crambidae > Anania > Anania hortulata. Next base: position 74,420 of record OY756413.1, read on the forward strand.
TCGGGTCTCTTTTTTTGGGCTGGGGACAGTCGCGCGACCCCAGCCGATGCTGGTCATTTTTGCCTATGGATGCACAGAGTATGCAGCGGACTCCTCGTGTGCACCCAGCTGCTTTATGGCCGGCTTCGCCGCACCTGAGACATGTGTCGCTTCGATCGTCGAGCGCCACACATCTGGTGCGGCCGTGGCCTTCTCCCAGACAGCGCGAGCACCTAAAGCGCCGCGGCTTCAATAGAACGGCCTTGACCGTGGCCCAGCCCACAGCAAATTTGCTGTTGGCCAGCTTCTTCGCCGTCATAATAGGGCAGCGAACAACGACGCTGCCTCCTGTGTTGTTCTCCGAGATTCGGCCTACACGGACTCTCTCCACGGTGCACTCGCCGTGTCTAGCCACCGCTACGGCGACCTCTGCGGCGGTTATCGACAAGTCAAGGCCGATCAGTCTGATGTCAGTAGACTTGACCGGCCTTGATATTTTAATCGCTCCTGGCGGGTAGATGCAGGCGAGCTTGGAGGCCATTAAATCCGCCTTTTCGTTCGCCTCGTCCACGCTCTGCCCCGCCAGGGCGGCAATCTCCAATATGAAGCTGTTGGTTGGCACGGATTTTTTAAAAGAAACCCGACCCGCGACGCCCAGCTCATTCGCGTCTATTCTGGCCCGAGCTTCCTTAAGGAAGCCTAGCAGGCTCAGTCCCGAAGCTAACCCATCCTGCTGCATCTCCAGCACGATCGCGGCAGAGCGCGGTGCTCGGAGCCGGGATGGGTTCCCTGTATTTGAGGGTTTCTTCCCGCTAGACGGGGCAGGAAGATTTGACCTCTCCACGGGTCGGTTGGTTCTGGCAGGAGGAGCCGGCGTCGGAGCGCCCTGGGCTTTCTTCTGCCTCTTCTTTTTTTTCCCCAAGGTGTCTGGGGGGGCCGCTCTAGTAGGTTGAGTGGGCTGGGCTACGGCTGGAACTGCAGTTGGGCCGGCTGCCCTGTCTCGCCTCTTCCCACGTCTAACCACCTCAGTCCACGACTCGGGCTGGGGAGTTATTTCCATTGCGGTGGCAGGTGGAACGGGCGTAGGGGTAACCGCCGGTTTGGAGGTCTTCCCCTTGCCCTTGCCTTTGCCCTTTGTGTTGGGTTGGGGTTGAGGCGTTGGAGTTCCGGCCTGGCTAGTCGCGGGACGAGCAAGATCCCGCTCACAAGGAGGGGGACGCACGCTCTCCACGACAGGAGCTTGCCTCCTCTCATACGCCTCAAAGCTGTCCCTTATCATCTCGCCCACATGAAGGAGGATGGAGCGAGTGAAATCCTCGATTCCACCCTCCCCCACAGGGCGCGCTGAGTGTGCCGTTGTTGTCCGGGTAGGGGCTTGGGATCCGCCTTGGTCCCGGAGATATTTTACCTCCGCTCTGAGGGTGCTGACTTCAGCCGTCAGATGGTGGTTCTCCACCCTCATTTCAGCGAACTCCCTTCGAATTCGCTCTTCTCGCACTCGAGTCGCCGACAGCTGGTCTCGCAGATGCGCAAGCTCCATCTCCAGCGTGCAGTTTTCGCTGGTGACGGTGCGGTTGCGCATTGCGTATGCGTACTCCTCGATGTCGCCCGCGGCCTTTTTAAAGTCACGGACGTACGTTCCTTTGAGGTTGCCCGAAGTTTGGGCAAGGTCTCTCACCCACTCGCAGCACCCCTGTATTTTTAAATACAGGTCGCCGGTCAGATCGGGGGGACCTGCCTCAGATGGTATATCCCTGAGGGCCTCTCTGCGTCTGCGAGTTGCTGACGGTGTGCGGGACGTTGGAGGTGGCGTCGTCGGGGGCGGCATCAGGACGGAGTCCCTGGAGCCACCACCGAGCACCGGTGAGGTAGGACGCCTTAGCACATCGTCAGGTTTGTCCTTATCCGGTTGCGTCATGTCAGGTGAGGGAGTGATCGGGCTATCCGCCAGTTCCCTCTCTGCCAATTCCTGGTAATAGGCGTACTTGTCCTCGATGCTATCGAACACCGGGGGTGCTCGTCTGGCACGGGACTTTCCGCGTGTGGGTTTTCCTCTGCGACCTCCAGGCAGCTTGGTTGCCTTGGCAGTGTAGGGCGTGTCCCGGTCCAAGTTTTCCTCAGGTGACGTGATGTCATCCACGAGTTTCCTCTTGGATCCGGGTCGGCTGTCCTCAATGTCGTCGCTATCCTCGGAGTACACATCGTCATCATCGTTGATGAAATATGTGTTCTCCCAGGTGGCGGTCTTGTCGGACTCGGCACTCTCTCCTGAGTCTCCTGCCTTGCCCTTGGTCTCGCTTTTCTTAGCTCTACCGCTTGCGCGGGAGCTATCTCGACTGCTGCTGGTGCTGCTCCTCTTTTCCTCCTTCTTTCCTTTCTTTCCACTTTTACCCTCGTCTGCCTTATCTCCGGCACGATAAGCGAGACATACGCCGCTCGTGCTAGGCGAAGACTTAGGTCCGCTGTCTTTGGTAGCATCGCTACCCTTCCCTATCTTCTTGGAAGACCCACCGAACATGCCTTTAAGGCGAGATTCGAAGGTGGGTTCCTTCGTCGCTTTCCCCCCCAAATTTCCCTTGAGTGATTTGTCCATAACAGTCCCACGAGTCTAGGAGATCTACAAAGTCCATCCAGCCAGAGATCCTAGGATAGCTGGGTAACCCTAATTACACCCGAGGAGGCGGGAAACCCCGGGGTGGCCGCTAGCCGGTTGATCCACCTCTGCCAACCACTCTGCCTCACTCCGCGCAAGGTCAGAGACCCCGTCGCCGCGCAGGACCCCGTAGGGCGCCCCAACGACGGGAATTGGAGGATTTTTGAGAATATTTGGGGTCAAGGGCTGAAGGGGCACAGTGCGGTGATGAGTCCTGGGATGCTAAGCGACCGCGACAGTGTTGACAAGGGAGGGGCAGAACCTCTAAAACCATGTCAACACCGAAGAAGCCGCGCACATCCCATTATCACCACCACACTCCGCCGCAACAGACCCAGCCCCCAAACACTCCCGTTGGGGTTTACTCCCCGCAGCCCTGGCAAGCAGGGCCCCCGCCCCGCCCTGAAAAGGGCAGAACGGTATGGTGCAAGGAAATCGACCGGTATGTAACCCTACCAGTCATACGCCCTGGAGCCCCCTTGCGAGACTCCAGAACTAGGGGGAAGTTTTATTGAGTTTACCATACTCGTGGCCCCGAAAGGCCCCCGGCCCCGATTGGGGTAACGGTGTACAGGGGTTTTTTAGAGAGGTTTTCCTTCCTCGCGGTCCGGACAAAAGCCCCGCAACCCCCGGCCCGCCCGTAAGGCGGGTTACGGTAAGCCTGGGTTTTTTATTGAGGTTTTCCTTCCTCTCGGCCCGGACGAAGTGCCCCCGACAGCCCTCGGCCCCCACGGGGTAACGAGTTGCCCGGCGACCCGCCAGTCAGCGGCGGCTGACTATGGGCGGGTTGAGCCGCGCGTGGTAGTTTTTAAAGAGGGTTCCGCCTCGCGGCCCAGGTAAACTGGGCCCCCGTCCCGTCGATAGCTCGAACGGATTACGGTGTGCTTCGTGCCACGTCTTTGCACCGCTATGCTTAACATAGCGGTGCAAAGAGCGACACTGGCAGAGTTTAGCCGTCGGCTACCAATCCCCGAAGGAAATTGCTAACCGCCGTTGCCCGGGATGCACCAGGACAGGATGCTATTTCTTACATCCGATCGTAACCGGATGTAACCAATAACACCCCGTCGCTCTAGGAGGTGACTCCGCTGCATAACCCTTTTTTTTTTTAAGGAGGAACTGCGACTGCAGAAAACCTCCTGGGTTGCCTCACGCGCAGGAGGCTGCGCTAGCCGTCGGAACGGCCGGCCGCTCGGCCCTAGTATCCGGGAGACGAATCTCGACCACTAGGGCCAGGGAGGGTTGGGCTGTCTGCCCCCGCGCCGACGGTCTCCATCGGCTCCTCCCTGCGGCTACTCCCCGTTCCTCGGCGCGAACGCGCCATTGGGGCTGTCGGGGGTGTGACTCGCGCAATCTTCGGTCGGGGGCATTCCTTCGACGAACCGAGTCGGTGGTCCGCCCTCCGACCAGCCGCCGCACAAAGGCAGCAGCGGTACGGGGCCACACATCCGGCGGCCTTGTGGCCGGGCTGGCCGCATCGGATGCAGACGTTGCTGCGATCCTCCGCGGCCTTGCAAATGGCCCGGCCGTGACTCTCGCCGAGGCACCTTGAGCATCTCAAGACCCTCGGCGGCAGCAGCTGGACTCTTACGGAGATCCAGCCGACGCGCAACCTCTTCTGCTTGAGCAGGTTTTTGGCTGCCGCAACGGGGCACCGCACAACGACGGAACCGCCAAGCCTAGTGTCTCCAGGCCTGCCCACTCTGACATTGGCTGGTTGGCAGCCGCCCTGTTCGGCTACAGCCTTTGCGACCTCCTCAGGAGTCGCGTCGTCTCCGAGCCCCATGAGGCGTATGTCAGCGCTCCTAACAGGACGCGTGACCCTGACTGCGTGTGACGGGAAAACCGAGATTAGCGCCGCCGCGAGGGTATCCGCCTTTTCACAGGCCTCCCCGGGCGGGCTGTCTTTGATTGCCCTTACCTCAAAGACTCGGTTTCCCGTCATTCTTGACGCTCGGATGCTGAGTCGGTCCACGAGGCCGGCCTCCGTCATCCATGTTGGACCCATGGTCGCCTTCGCGTCGCGCAGGAGGTGGCTGATATTCAGCCCAGACTCCTTGCCCTGAGGGGTCAACTCCAGGACCACCGCCGCCGATTTCGGCGGGCGGAGCCTAGGAGGACGCTTCCTCTTCTCCTTGGCGGCGCTAGGAGCACTCGCGGCGGCCTGAATGGGCCCACGCTGGTCCGTCTTAGCCGCTGGGGCGGCAGAATTTCCTTGGGCGGGCGGTGCGGGTTTGGCCTTAGCCTTGCCACGCTTTCGCCCGCGCTTAACCACCTCCGACCAGGGCTCGGCCGGAGGGGGCACGTCAGGTCCGGTAGAGGGTCCAGGCTTCGGGTAGGCGTTCGAGACGCCCTTCCCGACTCCTTTCCCCTTGCTGGAGGCTGTGAAAACCTGGGCGCGACTTGATCCGGACTGAGCCGGCGCAGAGGTGGCGCCCAGGGACTTCTGCCTGAGGGGTGGGCGAACGGACGGGGCTGGAGGGAGATGCTCCTTGAGAGCGTCCAGCCTGGCGTTCATAAGATCGCCCACCTGAGTCATAACCATGCGGGCAAATCGCTCCAGCTTGGCGTCCACTTCGTCAGCGGGATGTGCCGCTGGTTTTGGCCGAGGAGTCGGCGATGGGTCGTGAGCTGAGCCACTCTCCCTCGGTGCCGGCGCGGCGTCGGTCTGGATGCCAACAGCCTTGCCGGGTTTTCGGGTACCGCTCCTGCTACGGCCCATCTCTTGGCGCAAGCTGCGCATGTCTTGTTGGAGGCGGAGATTCTCCTCGCGTAAATCGAAAATCTCGTCTTCGAGTTTCCGATTTTTCTCCTGCAGCTCACAATACATGTTGCGCCCGTATTCACAGGAACTCTCGAGCACGACAATCCTAGCTCGGAGTTTCTGGACCTCCTCGAACTCCATATGGAGGCCTTCAGTGCCAAGTGCACGGGCCCGCAGTGTCTCCACCGTAACTCCAATGAGTTCGGCGATGCCCATCAGGGTGTCAGCTTCAGTAGAGTCCCGAAGCCTAGGCGCGTCAGCGAGGTCGTGAAGGACTGCGACGCTGCGCTGAATTTTGTTGGCCAAGTCGGTTGCCAGCTCCACTTCTGGCTCTTTCTCGGCATCTCTCTTGTCCCCCATGATCGGCCTGGATGGACCGGGTTGTGGGTTGGATTGGGCGGCAGCCTCCGCGGCGGCAAGCTGCTCAGTAGCAGCCCGGAGTTTCCTGATGGTCGCGGCAGCTTGCCTAATGGCACCTCTGCCGCGAGGAAACTTTGCCACCTTGGGCAGGCCGAACGACCTTTCCTCCTCTCGTCCCGAATTTCCGCGCCGTTGGGCACTCCTCTCACTCCGAGTGTCTCGCTGAAGCGAGTTGTCACGTCCAGTATTGCGCGAACGCGCATTGTCAAGTCCGGTTTGTGTGTCAGAGACACTGTCCACAGCCGAGCAGAGGTCGACTAAGTCTCCCTCGTCCCCCCCATTGTTCCCAAAGTTGTCAAAATTTTCCATATTAGACCCACGAGTCGGGGAGATATAAACGGTCCATCTGGCCAGAGATCCCCGAATAGCCAGATAACCCTACATACGCCTGAGAGGTCGGGCTCCCCCCAGGGTGGCCGCTAGCCGGTTGATCCCACTACGCCAACCACTCCGCCTTGCTCCGCGCAAGGTCAGAGACCCCGTCGCCGCGCGAGGCCCCGTAGGGCGCCCCAACGACGGGAATTGAAGGATTTTTAGGAACATTTGGGGTCAAGGGCTGAAGGGGCACAGTGCGGTGATGAGTCCTGGGATGCTAAGCGACCGCGACAGTGTTGACAAGGGAGGGACAGAACCTCTAAAACCATGTCAACACCGAAGAAGCCGCGCACATCCCATTATCACCACCACACTCCGCCGCAACAGACCCAGCCCCCAAACACTCCCTTTGGGGTTTACTCCCCGCAGCCCTGGCAAGCAGGGCCCCCGCCCCGCCCTGAAAAGGGCAGAACGGTATGGTGCAAGGGAATCGACCGGTATGTAACCCTACCAGTCATACGCCCTGGAGCCTCCTTGCAGACTCCAGAACTAGGGGGAAGTTTTATTGAGTTTACCATCCTCGCGGCCCCGAAAGGCCCCCGGCCCCGATTGGGGTAACGGTGTACAGGGGTTTTTTAGAGAGGTTTTCCTTCCTCGCGGTCCGGACAAAAGCCCCGCAACCCCCGGCCCGCCCGTGAAGGCGGGTTACGGTAAGCCTGGGTTTTTTATTGAGGTTTTCCTTCCTCTCGGCCCGGACGAAGTGCCCCCGACAGCCCTCGGCCCCCACGGGGTAACGAGTTGCCCGGCGACCCGCCAGTCAGCGACGGCTGACTATGGGCGGGCTGAGCCGCGCGTGGTAGTTTTTAAAGAGGGTTCCGCCTCGCGGTCCAGGTAAACTGGACCCCCGTCCCGCCGGTAGCCCGTTGCGGATTACGGTGTGCTTCGTGAACACATCCTTGCGCCGCTATGCTAGTCATAGCAGCACAAGGAGCGACACTGGCAGAGTTTAGCCGTCGGCTACCAATCCCCGAAGGAAATTGCTAACCGCCGTTGCCCGGGATGCACCAGGACAGGATGCTATTTCTTACATCCGATCGTAACCGGATGTAACCAATAACACCCCGTCGCTCTAGGAGGTGACTCCGCTGCATAACCCTTTTTTTTTTAAGGAGGAACTGCGACTGCAGAAAACCTCCTGGGTTGCCTCACGCGCAGGAGGCTGCGCTAGCCGTCGGAACGGCCGGCCGCTCGGCCCTAGTATCCGGGAGACGAATCTCGACCACTAGGGCCAGGGAGGGTTGGGCTGTCTGCCCCCGCGCCGACGGTCTCCATCGGCTCCTCCCTGCGGCTACTCCCCGTTCCTCGGCGCGAACGCGCCATTGGGGCTGTCGGGGGTGTGACTCGCGCAATCTTCGGTCGGGGGCATTCCTTCGACGAACCGAGTCGGTGGTCCGCCCTCCGACCAGCCGCCGCACAAAGGCAGCAGCGGTACGGGGCCACACATCCGGCGGCCTTGTGGCCGGGCTGGCCGCATCGGATGCAGACGTTGCTGCGATCCTCCGCGGCCTTGCAAATGGCCCGGCCGTGACTCTCGCCGAGGCACCTTGAGCATCTCAAGACCCTCGGCGGCAGCAGCTGGACTCTTACGGAGATCCAGCCGACGCGCAACCTCTTCTGCTTGAGCAGGTTTTTGGCTGCCGCAACGGGGCACCGCACAACGACGGAACCGCCAAGCCTAGTGTCTCCAGGCCTGCCCACTCTGACATTGGCTGGTTGGCAGCCGCCCTGTTCGGCTACAGCCTTTGCGACCTCCTCAGGAGTCGCGTCGTCTCCGAGCCCCATGAGGCGTATGTCAGCGCTCCTAACAGGACGCGTGACCCTGACTGCGTGTGACGGGAAAACCGAGATTAGCGCCGCCGCGAGGGTATCCGCCTTTTCACAGGCCTCCCCGGGCGGGCTGTCTTTGATTGCCCTTACCTCAAAGACTCGGTTTCCCGTCATTCTTGACGCTCGGATGCTGAGTCGGTCCACGAGGCCGGCCTCCGTCATCCATGTTGGACCCATGGTCGCCTTCGCGTCGCGCAGGAGGTGGCTGATATTCAGCCCAGACTCCTTGCCCTGAGGGGTCAACTCCAGGACCACCGCCGCCGATTTCGGCGGGCGGAGCCTAGGAGGACGCTTCCTCTTCTCCTTGGCGGCGCTAGGAGCACTCGCGGCGGCCTGAATGGGCCCACGCTGGTCCGTCTTAGCCGCTGGGGCGGCAGAATTTCCTTGGGCGGGCGGTGCGGGTTTGGCCTTAGCCTTGCCACGCTTTCGCCCGCGCTTAACCACCTCCGACCAGGGCTCGGCCGGAGGGAGCACGTCAGGTCCGGTAGAGGGTCCAGGCTTCGGGTAGGCGTTCGAGACGCCCTTCCCGACTCCTTTCCCCTTGCTGGAGGCTGTGAAAACCTGGGCGCGACTTGATCCGGACTGAGCCGGCGCAGAGGTGGCGCCCAGGGACTTCTGCCTGAGGGGTGGGCGAACGGACGGGGCTGGAGGGAGATGCTCCTTGAGAGCATCCAGCCTGGCGTTCATAAGATCGCCCACCTGAGTCATAACCATGCGGGCAAATCGCTCCAGCTTGGCGTCCACTTCGTCAGCGGGATGTGCCGCTGGTTTTGGCCGAGGAGTCGGCGATGGGTCGTGAGCTGAGCCACTCTCCCTCGGTGCCGGCGCGGCGTCGGTCTGGATGCCAACAGCCTTGCCGGGTTTTCGGGTACCGCTCCTGCTACGGCCCATCTCTTGGCGCAAGCTGCGCATGTCTTGTTGGAGGCGGAGATTCTCCTCGCGTAAATCGAAAATCTCGTCTTCGAGTTTCCGATTTTTCTCCTGCAGCTCACAATACATGTTGCGCCCGTATTCACAGGAACTCTCGAGCACGACAATCCTAGCTCGGAGTTTCTGGACCTCCTCGAACTCCATATGGAGGCCTTCAGTGCCAAGTGCACGGGCCCGCAGTGTCTCCACCGTAACTCCAATGAGTTCGGCGATGCCCATCAGGGTGTCAGCTTCAGTAGAGTCCCGAAGCCTAGGCGCGTCAGCGAGGTCGTGAAGGACTGCGACGCTGCGCTGAATTTTGTTGGCCAAGTCGGTTGCCAGCTCCACTTCTGGCTCTTTCTCGGCATCTCTCTTGTCCCCCATGATCGGCCTGGATGGACCGGGTTGTGGGTTGGATTGGGCGGCAGCCTCCGCGGCGGCAAGCTGCTCAGTAGCAGCCCGGAGTTTCCTGATGGTCGCGGCAGTTTGCCTAATGGCACCTCTGCCGCGAGGAAACTTTGCCACCTTGGGCAGGCCGAACGACCTTTCCTCCTCTCGTCCCGAATTTCCGCGCCGTTGGGCACTCCTCTCACTCCGAGTGTCTCGCTGAAGCGAATTGTCACGTCCAGTATTGCGCGAACGCGCATTGTCAAGTCCGGTTTGTGTGTCAGAGACACTGTCCACAGCCGAGCAGAGGTCGACTAAGTCTCCCTCGTCCCCCCCATTGTTCCCAAAGTTGTCAAAATTTTCCATATTAGACCCACGAGTCGGGGAGATATAAACGGTCCATCTGGCCAGAGATCCCCGAATAGCCAGATAACCCTACATACGCCTGAGAGGTCGGGCTTCCCCCAGGGTGGCCGCTAGCCGGTTGATCCCACTACGCCAACCACTCCGCCTTGCTCCGCGCAAGGTCAGAGACCCCGTCGCCGCGCGAGGCCCCGTAGGGCGCCCCAACGACGGGAATTGAAGGATTTTTAGGAACATTTGGGGTCAAGGGCTGAAGGGGCACAGTGCGGTGATGAGTCCTGGGATGCTAAGCGACCGCGACAGTGTTGACAAGGGAGGGGCAGAACCTCTAAAACCATGTCAACACCGAAGAAGCCGCGCACATCCCATTATCACCACCACACTCCGCCGCAACAGACCCAGCCCCCAAACACTCCCTTTGGGGTTTACTCCCCGCAGCCCTGGCAAGCAGGGCCCCCGCCCCGCCCTGAAAAGGGCAGAACGGTATGGTGCAAGGAAATCGACCGGTATGTAACCCTACCAGTCATACGCCCTGGAGCCTCCTTGCAGACTCCAGAACTAGGGGGAAGTTTTATTGAGTTTACCATCCTCGCGGCCCCGAAAGGCCCCCGGCCCCGATTGGGGTAACGGTGTACAGGGGTTTTTTAGAGAGGTTTTCCTTCCTCGCGGTCCGGACAAAAGCCCCGCAACCCCCGGCCCGCCCGTGAAGGCGGGTTACGGTAAGCCTGGGTTTTTATTGAGGTTTTCCTTCCTCTCGGCCCGGACGAAGTGCCCCCGACAGCCCTCGGCCCCCACGGGGTAACGAGTTGCCCGGCGACCCGCCAGTCAGCGACGGCTGACTATGGGCGGGCTGAGCCGCGCGTGGTAGTTTTTAAAGAGGGTTCCGCCTCGCGGTCCAGGTAAACTGGACCCCCGTCCCGCCGGTAGCCCGTTGCGGATTACGGTGTGCTTCGTGAACACATCCTTGCGCCGCTATGCTAGTCATAGCAGCACAAGGAGCGACACTGGCAGAGTTTAGCCGTCGGCTACCAATCCCCGAAGGAAATTGCTAACCGCCGTTGCCCGGGATGCACCAGGACAGGATGCTATTTCTTACATCCGATCGTAACCGGATGTAACCAATAACACCCCGTCGCTCTAGGAGGTGACTCCGCTGCATAACCCTTTTTTTGTTATAGGGGGAAACTGCTCTGCAGTAAAAACCCCCGGGTCGCCTCTCGCGCAGATGGGCTGCGCTAGCCGTTGGAACGGCCGGCCGCTGGGCCCTAGTAACTGGGAGATGAATCTCGACCACTAGGGCCAGGGAGGGTCGGGCTGTCTGCCCCCGCGCCGACGGTCTCCATCGGCTCCTCCCTGCGGCTACTCCCCGTTCCTCGGCGCGAACGCGCCATTGGGGCTGTCGGGGGTGTGACTCGCGCAATCTTCGGTCGGGGACATTCTCTCGACGAACCGAGTCGATGGTCCGCCCTCCGACCAGCCGCCGCACAAAGGCAGCAGCGGTACGGGGCCACACAACCGGCGGCCTTGTGGCCGGGCTGGCCGCATCGGATGCAGACGTTGCTGCGATCTTCTGCGGCCTTGCAAATGGCCCGGCCGTGACTCTCGCCGAGGCATCTTGAGCATCTCAAGGCCCTCGGTGGCAGCAGCTGGACTCGGACGGAGATCCAGCCGACGCGCAACCTCTTCAATTTTGCCAAATTTTTGGCTGCCGCAACAGGGCACCGCACGACGACGGAACCGCCAAGCCTAGTCTCTCCAGGCCTGCCCACTCTGACATTGGCTGGTTCGCAGCCACCCTGTTCGGCTACAGCCTTTGCAATCTCCTCAGGAGTCGCGTCATCTCCAAGCCCCATGAGGCGTATGTCGGCACATTTGACCGGCCGCGTGACCTTGACAGCGTCTGGCGGGAAAGCCGAGATGAGCGCCGCCGCGAGGGTATCCGCCTTTTCACAGGCCTCCCCGGGCGGGCTGTCTTTGGTTGCCCTAACCTCAAACACTCGGTTTCCCGTCATTCTCGAAGCGCGGATGCTGAGCCGGTCCACCAGGCCGGCCTCCGTCATCCAGGTCGGACCAATGGTCGCCTTCGCGTCGCGCAGGAGGTTGCCAATATTCAGCCCCGACTCCTTGCCCTGAGTGGTCAACTCCAGGACAACCGCTGCCGATTTCGGCGGGCGGAGTCTAGGAGGACGCTTCTTTTTCTGCTTTGCAGCGTTAGGAGCGCTCGCAGCGGCCTGTAAGGGCCCACGCAGGTTGGGTTTAGCCGCTGGGGCGGCAGAATTTCCTTGAGCGGGCGCTGCGGGTTTGGCCTTAGCCTTGCCGCGTTTGCGTCCGCGTTTTACCACCTCCGACCAGGGCTCGGGCGGAGGGGGCATGTCGGGTCTGGTTGAGGGTCCAGGCTTCGGGTAGGCGTTCGAGACGCCCTTCCCGACTCCTTTTCCCTTTGTGGAGGCAGTGAAAACCTGGGCGCGACTTGATCCGGGCTGAGCCGGCGCAGAGGTGGCGCCCAGGGACTTTTGCCTGAGGGGTGGGCGAACGGACGGGGCTGGAGGGAGATGCTCTTTGAGAGCATCCAGCCTTGCGTTAATAAGGTCGCCCACCTGCGTCATTACCATGCGAGCAAATTGCTCCAGCTTGGCGTCTACTGGATCAGCGGGATGTGCCGCTGGTTTTGGCCGAGGAGTCGGCGATGGGTCGTGGGCTGAGCCACTCTCCCTCAGTGCCGGCGCAGCGTCGGTCTGGATGCCAACAGCCTTGCCGGGTTTTCGGGTACCGCTCTTGCTACGGCCCATCTCTTGTCGCAAGCTGCGCATGTCCTGCTGGAGGCGGAGGTTCTCCTCGCGCAAATCGGAAATCTCGTCATCGAGTTTCCGATTCTTCTCCTGCAGGGTGCAGTACGCGTTGCGCCCGTACTCGCAGGAACTCTCGAGCACGACGATCCTCGCTCGGAGTTTCTGGACCTCCTCGGATTCCTTGTGATGGGCTTCAGTGCCAAGTGCACGAGCCCGCAACGTTTCCGCCGTAAGCCCGATGACCTCGGCGATTCCCGTCAGGGTTTCAGCCTCAGTCGAGTCTCGGAGTAACGGCGAGTCAGTGAGGTCGTGGATGATGGCCACACTGCGCTGGATTTTGTTTGCCAAATCGCTCGCCAGCTCCACTTCTGGCTCGCTTTCAGCATCCCGCTGGTTCATCATCGGCCTGGACGGGCCGGGTTGAGGGTCGGATTGAGCTGCTGCCTGCGCAGCATCGAGCTGCGCAGTAGCAGCCCTAATCTTCCTGATCGTGGCGGCAGCCTGCCTTATAGCACCTCTGCCGCGTGGGAATTTAGCCACCTTGGCGAGGGCGAAGGTAGTGTCCTCTTCTCTGCCCGAGTTTTCGCGCCGTTGGGGCACGCTTCTGTCTCTCCGAGTATCTCGCTGCCGCGAGTTGTCAAAGCCGGTATTTGCGCGCAAGCGCGCAGTGTCAGTCCTGTGTTGTGCGCGTCGGCCTGAAGCCTCGGCGCCGTCATTTTCCGAATTGAGGTCGATCACGTCGTCCTCATCCCCCCCAGAATCCCCACGTGTAAAATGTTCCATGTAGTACCCACGAGTCGGGGAGATATAAATGGTCCATCTGGTCAGAGATCCCCGAGTAACCAGATAACCCTAGGTACTCCTGAGAGGTCGGGCTCCCCCCAGGGTGGCCGCTAGCCGGTTGATCCCACTACGCCAACCACTCCGCCTTGCTCCGCGCAAGGTCAGAGACCCCGTCGCCGCGCGAGGCCCCGTAGGGCGCCCCAACGACGGGAATTGAAGGATTTTTAGGAACATTTGGGGTCAAGGGCTGAAGGGGCACAGTGCGGTGATGAGTCCTGGGATGCTAAGTGACCGCGACAGTGTTGACAAGGGAGGGGCAGAACCTCTAAAACCATGTCAACACCGAAGAAGCCGCGCACATCCCATTATCACCACCACACTCCGCCGCAACAGACCCAGCCCCCAAACACTCCCTTTGGGGTTTACTCCCCGCAGCCCTGGCAAGCAGGGCCCCCGCCCCGCCCTGAAAAGGGCAGAACGGTATGGTGCAAGGAAATCGACCGGTATGTAACCCTACCAGTCATGCGCCCTGGAGCCTCCTTGCAGACTCCAGAACTAGGGGGAAGTTTTATTGAGTTTACCATCCTCGCGGCCCCGAAAGGCCCCCGGCCCCGATTGGGGTAACGGTTTACAGGGGTTTTTTAGAGAGGTTTTCCTTCCTCGCGGTCCGGACAAAAGCCCCGCAACCCCCGGCCCGCCCGTGAAGGCGGGTTACGGTAAGCCTGGGTTTTTTATTGAGGTTTTCCTTCCTCTCGGCCCGGACGAAGTGCCCCCGACAGCCCTCGGCCCCCACGGGGTAACGAGTTGCCCGGCGACCCGCCAGTCAGCGGCGGCTGACTATGGGCGGGCTGAGCCGCGCGTGGTAGTTTTTAAAGAGGGTTCCGCCTCGCGGTCCAGGTAAACTGGACCCCCGTCCCGCCGGTAGCCCGTTGCGGATTACGGTGTGCTTCGTGAACACATCCTTGCGCCGCTATGCTAGTCATAGCAGCACAAGGAGCGACACTGGCAGAGTTTAGCCGTCGGCTACCAATCCCCGAAGGAAATTGCTAACCGCCGTTGCCCGGGATGCACCAGGACAGGATGCTATTTCTTACATCCGATCGTAACCGGATGTAACCAATAACATCCCGTCGCTCTAGGAGGTGACTCCGCTGCATAACCCTTTTTTTTTTTTTAAGGAGGAACTGCGACTGCAGAAAACCTCCTGGGTTGCCTCACGCGCAGGAGGCTGCGCTAGCCGTCGGAACGGCCGGCCGCTCGGCCCTAGTATCCGGGAGACGAATCTCGACCACTAGGGCCAGGGAGGGTTGGGCTGTCTGCCCCCGCGCCGACGGTCTCCATCGGCTCCTCCCTGCGGCTACTCCCCGTTCCTCGGCGCGAACGCGCCATTGGGGCTGTCGGGGGTGTGACTCGCGCAATCTTCGGTCGGGGGCATTCCTTCGACGAACCGAGTCGGTGGTCCGCCCTCCGACCAGCCGCCGCACAAAGGCAGCAGCGGTACGGGGCCACACATCCGGCGGCCTTGTGGCCGGGCTGGCCGCATCGGATGCAGACGTTGCTGCGATCCTCCGCGGCCTTGCAAATGGCCCGGCCGTGACTCTCGCCGAGGCACCTTGAGCATCTCAAGACCCTCGGCGGCAGCAGCTGGACTCTTACGGAGATCCAGCCGACGCGCAACCTCTTCTGCTTGAGCAGGTTTTTGGCTGCCGCAACGGGGCACCGCACAACGACGGAACCGCCAAGCCTAGTGTCTCCAGGCCTGCCCACTCTGACATTGGCTGGTTCGCAGCCGCCCTGTTCGGCTACAGCCTTTGCGACCTCCTCAGGAGTCGCGTCGTCTCCGAGCCCCATGAGGCGTATGTCAGCGCTCCTAACAGGACGCGTGACCCTGACTGCGTGTGACGGGAAAACCGAGATTAGCGCCGCCGCGAGGGTATCCGCCTTTTCACAGGCCTCCCCGGGCGGGCTGTCTTTGATTGCCCTTACCTCAAAGACTCGGTTTCCCGTCATTCTTGACGCTCGGATGCTGAGTCGGTCCACGAGGCCGGCCTCCGTCATCCATGTTGGACCCATGGTCGCCTTCGCGTCGCGCAGGAGGTGGCTGATATTCAGCCCAGACTCCTTGCCCTGAGGGGTCAACTCCAGGACCACCGCCGCCGATTTCGGCGGGCGGAGCCTAGGAGGACGCTTCCTCTTCTCCTTGGCGGCGCTAGGAGCACTCGCGGCGGCCTGAATGGGCCCACGCTGGTCCGTCTTAGCCGCTGGGGCGGCAGAATTTCCTTGGGCGGGCGGTGCGGGTTTGGCCTTAGCCTTGCCACGCTTTCGCCCGCGCTTAACCACCTCCGACCAGGGCTCGGCCGGAGGGGGCACGTCAGGTCCGGTAGAGGGTCCAGGCTTCGGGTAGGCGTTCGAGACGCCCTTCCCGACTCCTTTCCCCTTGCTGGAGGCTGTGAAAACCTGGGCGCGACTTGATCCGGACTGAGCCGGCGCAGAGGTGGCGCCCAGGGACTTCTGCCTGAGGGGTGGGCGAACGGACGGGGCTGGAGGGAGATGCTCCTTGAGAGCATCCAGCCTGGCGTTCATAAGATCGCCCACCTGAGTCATAACCATGCGGGCAAATCGCTCCAGCTTGGCGTCCACTTCGTCAGCGGGATGTGCCGCTGGTTTTGGCCGAGGAGTCGGCGATGGGTCGTGAGCTGAGCTACTCTCCCTCGGTGCCGGCGCGGCGTCGGTCTGGATGCCAACAGCCTTGCCGGGTTTTCGGGTACCGCTCCTGCTACGGCCCATCTCTTGGCGCAAGCTGCGCATGTCTTGTTGGAGGCGGAGATTCTCCTCGCGTAAATCGAAAATCTCGTCTTCGAGTTTCCGATTTTTCTCCTGCAGCTCACAATACATGTTGCGCCCGTATTCACAGGAACTCTCGAGCACGACGATCCTAGCTCGGAGTTTCTGGACCTCCTCGAACTCCATATGGAGGCCTTCAGTGCCAAGTGCACGGGCCCGCAGTGTCTCCACCGTAACTCCAATGAGTTCGGCGATGCCCATCAGGGTGTCAGCTTCAGTAGAGTCCCGAAGCCTAGGCGCGTCAGCGAGGTCGTGAAGGACTGCGACGCTGCGCTGAATTTTGTTGGCCAAGTCGGTTGCCAGCTCCACTTCTGGCTCTTTCTCGGCATCTCTCTTGTCCCCCATGATCGGCCTGGATGGACCGGGTTGTGGGTTGGATTGGGCGGCAGCCTCCGCGGTGGCAAGCTGCTCAGTAGCAGCCCGGAGTTTCCTGATGGTCGCGGCAGCTTGCCTAATGGCACCTCTGCCGCGAGGAAACTTTGCCACCTTGGGCAGGCCGAACGACCTTTCCTCCTCTCGTCCCGAATTTCCGCGCCGTTGGGCACTCCTCTCACTCCGAGTGTCTCGCTGAAGCGAGTTGTCACGTCCAGTATTGCGCGAACGCGCATTGTCAAGTCCGATTTGTGTGTCAGAGACACTGTCCACAGCCGAGCAGAGGTCGACTAAGTCTCCCTCGTCCCCCCCATTGTTCCCAAAGTTGTCAAAATTTTCCATATTAGACCCACGAGTCGGGGAGATATAAACGGTCCATCTGGCCAGAGATCCCCGAATAGCCAGATAACCCTACATACGCCTGAGAGGTCGGGCTCCCCCCAGGGTGGCCGCTAGCCGGTTGATCCCACTACGCCAACCACTCCGCCTTGCTCCGCGCAAGGTCAGAGACCCCGTCGCCGCGCGAGGCCCCGTAGGGCGCCCCAACGACGGGAATTGAAGGATTTTTTAGGAACATTTAGGGTCAAGGGCTGAAGGGGCACAGTGCGGTGATGAGTCCTGGGATGCTAAGCGACCGCGACAGTGTTGACAAGGGAGGGGCAGAACCTCTAAAACCATGTCAACACCGAAGAAGCCGCGCACATCCCATTATCACCACCGCACTCCGCCGCAACAGACCCAGCCCCCAAACGCTCCCTTTGGGGTTTACTCCCCGCAGCCCTGGCAAGCAGGGCCCCCGCCCCGCCCTGAAAAGGGCAGAACGGTATGGTGCAAGGAAATCGACCGGTATGTAACCCTACCGGTCATACGCCCAGGAGCCCCCTTGCGAGACTCCAGAACTAGGGGGAAGTTTTATTGAGTTTACCATCCTCGCGGCCCCGAAAGGCCCCCGGCCCCGATTGGGGTAACGGTGTACAGGGGTTTTTTAGAGAGGTTTTCCTTCCTCGCGGTCCGGACAAAAGCCCCGCAACCCCCGGCCCGCCCGTGAAGGCGGGTTACGGTAAGCCTGGGTTTTTTATTGAGGTTTTCCTTCCTCTCGGCCCGGACGAAGTGCCCCCGACAGCCCTCGGCCCCCACGGGGTAACGAGTTGCCCGGCGACCCGCCAGTCAGCGACGGCTGACTATGGGCGGGCTGAGCCGCGCGTGGTAGTTTTTAAAGAGGGTTCCGCCTCGCGGTCCAGGTAAACTGGACCCCCGTCCCGCCGGTAGCCCGTTGCGGATTACGGTGTGCTTCGTGAACACATCCTTGCGCCGCTATGCTAGTCATAGCAGCACAAGGAGCGACACTGGCAGAGTTTAGCCGTCGGCTACCAATCCCCGAAGGAAATTGCTAACCGCCGTTGCCCGGGATGCACCAGGACAGGATGCTATTTCTTACATCCGATCGTAACCGGATGTAACCAATAACACCCCGTCGCTCTAGGAGGTGACTCCGCTGCATAACCCTTTTTTTTTTGGAGGGGGGAAACTACGCTGTAGTCAAAACCCCCCTGGGTTGCCTCTTGCACTTACGGCAGCGCTGTCCGGTTTCGGATCCTCGGGTGTTTGCGTACGGCACGCAACCACTTGGCACTAGAATTCGGGAGACGAATCTCTACCTCTAGTGCCGTGGGCTAGAGGGCTGCGTGCCCTATCACCGGAGACAACCTCGGTCGTCGCCGGTCTAACCCGAGAGCCCTCCTGGCCTCGGCGCGATGTTCGCGCTTTAGGGGCAGCTGTAGGGGGCTTTCCTCGCCGTTGGTCAGTTTTCGGCCGGGGGCAGTTGTTGGAGCCCAAGCGGTGATCCGCAGGCCGGCCCGCTGCTGCGCAGAGGCAGCAGCGCATGGGAGCTGCACAACCTGCAGCTTTGTGGCCGGGCTCGCCGCAGCGGATGCAGATTCCACTGCGATCCTCCGCGGATTTGCAGAGAGCCCGGCCATGATTCTCCCCGAGGCAGCGGGAGCATCTCAAGGGTCTCGGGGCCAAGAGTTGTACTCTCACCGAGACCCAGCTCACCATCAGCCTCTTGCGGCTGGCCAGAGTCTTGGCCGCCATCACCGGGCAGCGAACTACGACAGTGCCGCCTGCGCCGCCGTTCGAGATCCGACCTACTTTTATGTGGCCGGTCTCGCAGCCTCCTTGTTCTGCGACGGCTGCCAAGATGTCATCGGGCGTCGCTGTTTCGTCTAGGCCCGCCAGGCGAACGTCTGCCGACTTGACGGGCCGCGTCACTTTCACGCTTCCGGGCGGAAATGAGGAGAGCAAGGCAGCCGCGAAGGCGTCCGCTCGCTCACTGGCTTCGCCCGGAGGTTTGTCCTTGACGGCTCTGATCTCCATGATCCGATTTCCGGTCATGCGAGAAGGCCGGATCGAGAGCCGATCCACTAAGCCGAGCTCCTGAGGGTTAATTTGGCGCTTCGCGTCCCTCAGGAGTTCGTGCAGTTTAAGGCCATGTGCCTCAGCCTCTGGCAACAACTCCAGTACAACGGCCGCCGATTTGGGCGGGCGAAGTCTGGGAACCTTCTTTTTAGGCTTCGCCTTTTGGGCGGCCTTCTGCTGGGGTTGTGCCTTGCCAGGCTTGCCTTTCGGCTGTGCTTGGGGTCTAGTCTGGGCGGGCGGGGCGGCCGGGGCCTGGGACTCCTTCCCTTTGCCGCGCTTCCGTCCGCGTTTTACCACCTCCGACCAGGTGTTAGCTGGGGAGGTGGAAGTCTCGGTTTGTGGGGGTCGGGGTGCCGGGTTGGAACGATTGCTCGCGCCTTTGCCCATCCCCTTCCCCTTCCACGGTTTAGGTGCGTCGGTAGGGCCGGCCATATGCACCGACTCAGCCGTTGCACCTTGACCCGTTTTGGCTCCTAGGGGAGGTCGCACACTTTTGGCTGGTAGGAGACGGCCATCGACTTCCAGGCCTTCCAGCCGCGCGTTCACGAGGTCTCCCACTTGGGAGATGACGGCCGCGATCAGGCGATCGAGGTCACTCGAGGAGGACTGAACCTCCATCGCAGGGTTAGAGGCCTCTGTGGGCCGTACCACAGGTTGCATGTCGGTTTGAACCGACTGGTGGTTTCGATTTGGCCTCGAGGGCTCGGAGATCGAAACAGCGCGCTTGCGTGACTGTTGAGCGGCTGTGAGGTCGCTCCGCAATTTTAGTATCTCCGCCTTGAGGCGGGTGTTCTCCACGAGAGAGGTGGACGCTCTGGACGAACCTGCCCGGACGCTATCCAGCTCTTGTCTCAGCGCCCTCATCTCCTCGCGGAGAAGGTCGTTCTCCCCTCGCAACTGGCTTACTTCAGCCTCCGCCTTATTGACCCTGCTGGTCAAATCATTGTTGGTTGCCCGGAGGCTGGAGGTCTCCTTCTCCAGCTGGGCGACTTTACCGCTGTAGTGAGCCCGGAGCCGAGTGATCTCGTCGGCCATACGGGAAACCTCATCGTTGGAGGTGCGGGTCCGGAGCTCCTCGACAGACTCGCTCACGGACTGCGCAGCCTCTTTGAGGGCCTTTTTAAGAGTGCCTTTTATGTTTGTGCACTTCGTAGCCACTTCGAATATGAGCTCGGCATCGCGCTGCACTCTATTCGCGATGTCATATGCCAGCTCATCATCGTTAACGTCCTGGAATAGACGTTGGGAGGCACTGGTCTCCTTCCACTGGTTGTAGGACTCGACAGCCCTGTCCAACTCCGCATCTTTCGTCAGCTGCTGGGCCTTGACCATGGCTGAACGTTCTGCAGGAGTTATGGCTCGCCGAGTGATCGCTCCTCTGCCCGAGGACAGTTTTGCGACCTTTGGAAGTCCGAACGAGTGTTCTTCCTCCTCTCTGCCCGTGCCCCTAGATGTGCTGGGGACGTGTTCACTCCGAGTAGAGTCACGTGAATCACGCGACCTGTCTCTGCCGGTAAAAGAAGACGCGCGGCCGCGCGTCTGGTCACGTTGGTGTTGGGTTCGGCTCGAATGAGCTTTACCCGCAGTCATAGCCGGTACATCTGCCCGTGAAGGCAGGGTATTGTCCTGATCCCCCCCAAAATCCCCAAAAGAGTTAAAGTTGTCCATGTGATACCCACGAGTGCGGGAGAAAAGAAGGTCCACCTGGGCAGAGATCCCGCGATACCCAGGTAACCCTAAATACGCCTCGAGGGGTCGGGCTCCCCCCAGGGTGGCCGCTAGCCGGTTGATCCCACTACGCCAACCACTCGGCCTTGCTCCGCGCAAGGTCAGAGACCCCGTCGCCGCGCGAGGCCCCGTAGGGCGCCCCAACGACGGGAATTGAAGGATTTTTAGGAACATTTGGGGTCAAGGGCTGAAGGGGCACAGTGCGGTGATGAGTCCTGGGATGCTAAGCGACCGCGACAGTGTTGACAAGGGAGGGGCAGAACCTCTAAAACCATGTCAACACCGAAGAAGCCGCGCACATCCCATTATCACCACCACACTCCGCCGCAACAGACCCAGCCCCCAAACACTCCCTTTGGGGTTTACTCCCCGCAGCCCTGGCAAGCAGGGCCCCCGCCCCGCCCTGAAAAGGGCAGAACGGTATGGTGCAAGGAAATCGACCGGTATGTAACCCTACCAGTCATACGCCCTGGAGCCCCCTTGCGAGACTCCAGAACTAGGGGGAAGTTTTATTGAGTTTACCATCCTCGCGGCCCCGAAAGGCCCCCGGCCCCGATTGGGGTAACGGTGTACAGGGGTTTTTTAGAGAGGTTTTCCTTCCTCGCGGTCCGGACAAAAGCCCCGCAACCCCCGGCCCGCCCGTGAAGGCGGGTTACGGTAAGCCTGGGTTTTTTATTGAGGTTTTCCTTCCTCTCGGCCCGGACGAAGTGCCCCCGACAGCCCTCGGCCCCCACGGGGTAACGAGTTGCCCGGCGACCCGCCAGTCAGCGGCGGCTGACTATGGGCGGGCTGAGCCGCGCGTGGTAGTTTTTAAAGAGGGTTCCGCCTCGCGGTCCAGGTAAACTGGACCCCCGTCCCGCCGGTAGCCCGTTGCGGATTACGGTGTGCTTCGTGAACACATCCTTGCGCCGCTATGCTAGTCATAGCAGCACAAGGAGCGACACTGGCAGAGTTTAGCCGTCGGCTACCAATCCCCGAAGGAAATTGCTAACCGCCGTTGCCCGGGATGCACCAGGACAGGATGCTATTTCTTACATCCGATCGTAACCGGATGTAACCAATAACACCCCGTCGCTCTAGGAGGTGACTCCGCTGCATGACCCTTTTTTTTTTAAGGAGGAACTGCGACTGCAGAAAACCTCCTGGGTTGCCTCACGCGCAGAAGGCTGCGCTAGCCGTCGGAACGGCCGGCCGCTCGGCCCTAGTATCCGGGAGACGAATCTCGACCACTAGGGCCAGGGAGGGTTGGGCTGTCTGCCCCCGCGCCGACGGTCTCCATCGGCTCCTCCCTGCGGCTACTCCCCGTTCCTCGGCGCGAACGCGCCATTGGGGCTGTCGGGGGTGTGACTCGCGCAATCTTCGGTCGGGGGCATTCCTTCGACGAACCGAGTCGGTGGTCCGCCCTCCGACCAGCCGCCGCACAAAGGCAGCAGCGGTACGGGGCCACACATCCGGCGGCCTTGTGGCCGGGCTGGCCGCATCGGATGCAGACGTTGCTGCGATCCTCCGCGGCCTTGCAAATGGCCCGGCCGTGACTCTCGCCGAGGCACCTTGAGCATCTCAAGGCCCTCGGCGGCAGCAGCTGGACTCTTACGGAGATCCAGTCGACGCGCAACCTCTTCTGCTTGAGCAGGTTTTTGGCTGCCGCAACGGGGCACCGCACAACGACGGAACCGCCAAGCCTAGTGTCTCCAGGCCTGCCCACTCTGACATTGGCTGGTTCGCAGCCGCCCTGTTCGGCTACAGCCTTTGCGACCTCCTCAGGAGTCGCGTCGTCTCCGAGCCCCATGAGGCGTATGTCAGCGCTCCTAACAGGACGCGTGACCCTGACTGCGTGTGACGGGAAAACCGAGATTAGCGCCGCCGCGAGGGTATCCGCCTTTTCACAGGCCTCCCCGGGCGGGCTGTCTTTGATTGCCCTTACCTCAAAGACTCGGTTTCCCGTCATTCTTGACGCTCGGATGCTGAGTCGGTCTACGAGGCCGGCCTCCGTCATCCATGTCGGACCCATGGTCGCCTTCGCGTCGCGCAGGAGGTGGCTGATATTCAGCCCAGACTCCTTGCCCTGAGGGGTCAACTCCAGGACCACCGCCGCCGATTTCGGCGGGCGGAGCCTAGGAGGACGCTTCCTCTTCTCCTTGGCGGCGCTAGGAGCACTCGCGGCGGCCTGAATGGGCCTACGCTGGTCCGTCTTAGCCGCTGGGGCGGCAGAATTTCCTTGGGCGGGCGGTGCGGGTTTGGCCTTAGCCTTGCCACGCTTTCGCCCGCGCTTAACCACCTCCGACCAGGGCTCGGCCGGAGGGGGCACGTCAGGTCCGGTAGAGGGTCCAGGCTTCGGGTAGGCGTTCGAGACGCCCTTCCCGACTCCTTTCCCCTTGCTGGAGGCTGTGAAAACCTGGGCGCGACTTGATCCGGACTGAGCCGGCGCAGAGGTGGCGCCCAGGGACTTTTGCCTCAGGGGTGGGCGAACGGACGGGGCTGGAGGGAGATGCTCCTTGAGAGCATCCAGCCTGGCGTTCATAAGATCGCCCACCTGGGTCATGACCATGCGGGCAAATCGCTCCAGCTTGGCGTCCACTTCGTCAGCGGGATGTGCCGCTGGTTTTGGCCGAGGAGTCGGCGATGGGTCGTGGGCTGAGCCACCGTCCCTCGATGCCGGCGCAGCGTCGGTCTGAGTGCCAACAGCCTTGCCGGGTTTTCGGGTACCGCTCTTACTACGGCCCATCTCTTGGCGCAAATTGCGCATATCTTGTTGGAGGCGGAGATTCTCCTCGCGTAGATCGAACATCTCGTCGTCTAACTTCCTGTTTTTCTCCTGCAACTCACAGTATGCGTTGCGCCCGTATTCGCAGGAACTCTCGAGCACGACGATCCTAGCTCGGAGTTTCTGGACCTCCTCGAACTCCGTATGGAGGCCTTCGGTGCCAAGTGCACGAGCCCGCAGTGTCTCCACCGTAACTCCAATGAGTTCGGCGATGCCCATCAGGGTGTCAGCTTCGGTGGAGTCCCGAAGCCTAGGCGCGTCAGCGAGGTCGTGAAGGACTGCGACGCTGCGCTGAATTTTGTTGGCCAAGTCGGTTGCCAGCTCCACTTCTGGCTCTTTCTCGGCATCTCTCTTGTCCCCCATGATCCTGGATGGACCGGGTTGAGGGTTGGATCGGGCGGCAGCCTCCGCGGCGGCAAGCTGCTCAGTAGCAGCCCGGAGTTTCCGGATGGTCGCGGCAGCCTGCCTAATGGCACCTCTGCCGCGAGGAAACTTTGCCACCTTGGGCAGGCCGAACGACCTTTCCTCCTCTCGTCCCGAATTTCCGCGCCGTTGGGCACTCCTCTCACTCCGAGTATCTCGCTGAGGCGAGTTGTTGCGTCCAGTATTGCGCGAACGCGCATTGTCGTGTCCGATTTGTGTGTCAGAGACACCATCCACAGCCGAGCAGAGGTTGACCATGTCTTCCTCATCCCCCCCATTGTTCCCAAAATTGTCATTGTTTTCCATACTAGACCCACGAGTCGGGGAGATATAAACGGTCCATCTGGCCAGAGATCCCCGAATAGCCAGATAACCCTACATACACCTGAGAGGTCGGGCTCCCCCCAGGGTGGCCGCTAGCTGGTTGATCCCACTACGCCAACCACTCCGCCTTGCTCCGCGCAAGGTCAGAGACCCCGTCGCCGCGCGAGGCCCCGTAGGGCGCCCCAACGACGGGAATTGAAGGATTTTTAGGAACATTTGGGGTCAAGGGCTGAAGGGGCACAGTGCGGTGATGAGTCCTGGGATGCTAAGCGACCGCGACAGTGTTGACAAGGGAAGGGCAGAACCTCTAAAACCATGTCAACACCGAAGAAGCCGCGCACATCCCATTATCACCACCACACTCCGCCGCAACAGACCCAGCCCCCAAACACTCCCGTTGGGGTTTACTCCCCGCAGCCCTGGCAAGCAGGGCCCCCGCCCCGCCCTGAAAAGGGCAGAACGGTATGGTGCAAGGAAATCGACCGGTATGTAACCCTACCAGTCATACGCCCTGAAGCCTCCTTGCAGACTTCAGAACTAGGGGGAAGTTTTATTGAGTTTACCATCCTCGCGGCCCCGAAAGGCCCCCGGCCCCGATTGGGGTAACGGTGTACAGGGGTTTTTTAGAGAGGTTTTCCTTCCTCGCGGTCCGGACAAAAGCCCCGCAACCCCCGGCCCGCCCGTGAAGGCGGGTTACGGTAAGCCTGGGTTTTTTATTGAGGTTTTCCTTCCTCTCGGCCCGGACGAAGTGCCCCCGACAGCCCTCGGCCCCCACGGGGTAACGAGTTGCCCGGCGACCCGCCAGTCAGCGACGGCTGACTATGGGCGGGCTGAGCCGCGCGTGGTAGTTTTTAAAGAGGGTTCCGCCTCGCGGTCCAGGTAAACTGGACCCCCGTCCCGCCGGTAGCCCGTTGCGGATTACGGTGTGCTTCGTGAACACATCCTTGCGCCGCTATGCTAGTCATAGCAGCACAAGGAGCGACACTGGCAGAGTTTAGCCGTCGGCTACCAATCCCCGAAGGAAATTGCTAACCGCCGTTGCCCGGGATGCACCAGGACAGGATGCTATTTCTTACATCCGATCGTAACCGGATGTAACCAATAACACCCCGTCGCTCTAGGAGGTGACTCCGCTGCATAACCCAACCTAACCTAACCTAACCTAACCTAACCTAACCTAACCTAACCTAACCTAACCTAACCTAACCTAACCTAACCTAACCTAACCTAACCTAACCTAACCTAACCTAACCTAACCTAACCGGGAACAGGGTGGGATACCTCCTCGTGGTGTTACCTGGGCAACGTCCGTGCGCACGGAGCGTGCGGGCGGCTGAATTCCCACCAGCGCGGCGACGCCCGCCTATAGGCGCCTAAGGCGTCTGGCGGGCCCGCCGGGCAACCCGTTATCCTCCATGGAGGGGGACCGGGGACTGTCGGGGCATTTGCCCGGGTCAAGTGGAGCGACCACAATAAAAAGCTACGGGGGTCCCTCCCGAAGGGACAGCGGCAGGGCCTTCTGCTAGGTACTGCGTGGCGTGAGGCCATAGTAGTGGTCTCGATAGGGTTTTCCTAGTTTCCCTTCCCAAACTAGGCCGCATGTTTGTGCCGTGTGCGGGGACCCGTAATCCCGGGAGAGGGGGATCCTGGGCGTTGAGCCTGCGGCAGACCACCCAGGCAACACACGCCTTTGGCCCCCGATTCCGGTAACACGGGCGGTCCTGGTGTAGCCGCACCAGGATCAATCGGCTGTGGGCGAACGGCTTAACCTTCGCCCTAGGTTAGAGGGGGGTTCGGGGGACAGGGCCAGCGGCGGGCTCGGTGAAGCGCTAGTTTTGGTCGACTAGTGCCCACCTTGCCCTAACCGTCTGCGCCAAAGAACCCGTTCGGCGGTTCCACCCTGAAAGTATGGGTGGAATCCCCTCTATGTCCGGCGGGCAGCTCTGGGCTGCGGCTCCCCTTATGAGGGCTCCAAGGAGGGTGGAGACCCCGCCGGATGAAGACGTCTTAGAAATAAAACAAAAATGGAAACCCTAACTAAAACTTCTCGACCAAACCCCGGGCGCGAGGCGTCCAAAAATGCAGCTTCCGATGATGAAGGAGGATTCTTTTCTCCCATTTATGGGTCCCCTACCCCCTCAGTTACTAACACTGACTCACAGGAGGAACATCCAGCCACTAAGCGCATCACGGAGATTGCAAATCTTATACAGGCTACCATACTAGATGCCAAAAAGGGTCTTAAAAAGGCAGAAAAGGATAACATCCTAGCTGGCTGTAAAGAGATAGTCAATATCCTCTCTGGCAATGACATTCCTTTGCCCAAGTACGCTGCTGACAACAGTATGACTGCCGATATTGTCCGCAAGGTTGTCCGGGAGGAGCTTTCGCAACTCAAGCTTCCGGAACCCCCTACCACCAAACAGTCTTTCTCAGATATTGTCCGGAGTCAGAAGGCTACCAAAAAGACTACCAACACGGTCCCGAAGACACGCCCGGCCATCATAGTGGCATCTAAACGCTCTGTGCTAAGTGCTGCTGAGACCTTGAAGAGCTTCAAGTCTAGCGTCACATTTAAGGACACCAACTTTGCCCCTGCTAATATCAAGTATGTGTCAAACAACAAGTTGCGCGTCGAGTTTGACACAGAGGCGCAACGCGAGGCAACTTTGAAAAAGATTGAGCATCCCGACTGCACAGTAAAGGCCGAAACCTCAAAACTCTTGTGCCCTATGGTAGTTCTAAAGGGTATATCTAATGAGGTCCCGGCTGAGGAACTAGTCAGCATCCTGAAAGCCCAAAACGAATGCCTCCAGCAGACTGCCACCTCAGACGGAGATCTCCAATTTAAATTTAAACGGGCTAATAAGAATAAGAGCCTCTATAACGCTGTATTCATGACAACACCACCCGTTTGGAAGGCCATTACCACTCAAATTAAGCTGAACCTCGACCACCAGAGGGTTCACTCAGAAAACTATGTGCCCTTACTGCAGTGCTATAAATGCCTGCAGTTCGGGCACACTAAAGCCCGGTGCAGCCGTGAAACTATAATTTGCTCTCATTGTGCCGCCCCAGGACACGAATACCGCACCTGCCCGAACAAAAAAGATACCAACAAACTGCAGTGTCACAATTGCGTAGAGCACACCAAAGCTACCAACACTCGAGTAAAAACCGATCATAGTGCAACTTCCTCTCTATGCCCTCGCATTTCCCACATGCTCGAAAAGATACGCACCCGTACCAATTATGGATCCTAGTCACAACATAGGACGAAGAAATCGTACACTCAAATTTAATCTCAACTGCACTCAGGTTAATGTCGGGCGGGGTAGAAATGCCCAGCATGAGTTGAATATTCACCTTAACAATACCGGCTGTGATGTGGCTTTCTTGAACGAACCATTTACTAGCAGCAACATTATGAAGCCCACTTCGGGATATATTACTTACCAATTCGGCGCTGGTCCTGGCTCAGATCGACCCATTAAATCAGCAATACTCATTAAAGAGAAATTACTTAGCACACTAGGTATGGCCGAATACTCTGATCCAAACATTTGCGTCGTGCAAATTAAGGACCGCTCGGGACGTAAAGTGTACCTGGTGGCCGTGTACGTAGAACCCCGCAGCGACACTTATAACACCATCAGCAAACTCGAGTTGTTCCTCCAGAGAACAGCCGGGTCAACACACATCATCTGCGGAGATTTTAATGGCTGGCACGGCCTATGGGGTTCGCGCGAAAATAATCCAAGAGGAAATGCTATAATTGACTTAGCAACTATAAATAATCTTGCGGTCTGCAACATTGGAAACACCCCAACATATTTTAGGATGACTCGCGATGGTCCTAGTGAATCTATAATCGATCTTACCTGGATTTCCAATGCTGGAGTAGTCACCGTTTCAGACTGGGTGGTAGATATAGACCTTTGCCCTTCTACAGAACATCGCGCCATAAGATTTATCGCACAGTTTGGCATCCAGGGACTCACTAAAACTCAAAAATCCTCCACCTTCAAATACAATACCAGTCAGGTGAAATGGGAGGAAATCCAGCACTCGTTTGTTAATGAAGTACGCTCGCATCTTCCTACTAATATACAGTTTGACAATATCGATCAAAATGGGCTAAATCAATACGCGGATCAATTTACGCACGCTATTCAAATGGCATGCGATAAACACCTACCAAAATCCACCGGTCTGCCACATCGTGCACCTTGGTGGAACGAAAAACTTTCAGAGCTTAAGAGATCCGTAATAAGAAGTCACCATCAGCTCAGCAGAGCAGTTCGTCGCCGGCTGCCACTAGATGAGCTCATACGGGAACGTGACCGGCTAAGGCGCGAATACTCAGACGCTTTCTGCTCTGCCTCTACTGAACACTTCAGAGAGTTCTGTAGCAGGCAGAAGCGCGAGGACGTCTGGTCGGTCACTAACCGTATCATAAAAACTCGGCCACTGGTCCAAGCTCCGGCTACGCTGCGTTTAGCGGACGGATCATACACAAAAGACTCGACCGACACAGCCCAGGCGCTCCTCGAGCAGTTCTACCCCAATGACACTACAGACAACACGACTACGCAAGCTAACCTTCGAGACAATATGGCTAAGCCTATGAACACCTCTAGTGAGCCGCCATTTACTTACGAAGAAATCGTGGATAGTCTAAGGGGGATGAACCACAAAAGGGCACCTGGGCTGGACCATCTCACATCAGATATTTGCCTCAGAGTGGCACTGTGGCTTCCAACTGAAACACTTGGGCTCATCCAAGCCTGCCAGCGTCTTGCCGTTTTTCCTAAGGAGTGGAAGACCGCTACGGCAAAAATCATACCGAAACCGGACAAGCCGGAATACAACAGCCTATCGAGTTACAGACCTATAGGCCTACTAAATGTTTTCGGTAAACTACTGGAGCGTCTAATAGCGAACAGACTAACCTTTTACATGAATAAACACAACCTTCAGTCCACCAAACAGTACGGCTTTAAAAGCCAAGCCTCAACAATCCAGGCCATCTTTAATGCTCTTAATTTGGTCAAGGCTGCTAAGTCCAGGGGAGAACAAGTATTAGCTGTCTCCCTTGATATTAAGGCGGCTTTTGACAGAGCATGGTGGCCTGCGATTTTTCAACGCCTTCGAGATATGGACTGCCCTGAAAATATTTACCGTATCCTATTAAACTACGTGGAGGACCGAGAAGTCCAAATAAACTTTGCGGACTGTAAAGTTCGCAAGTTTATGTCCCGGGGCTGCATTCAGGGTTCCGTCATCGGCCCGATGCTCTGGAACTTAATACTTGATGAGCTCCTTAACATGCCGATGGCGGGTGGATGCAGCTTACAGGCGTACGCGGACGACGTCCTTCTCGTGGTCCATCATAAGTCTCCCACAGAATTAGAGCGTCTAACGAATAACGCCCTCGAGGAAATCATCAGCTGGGGAGAGAGTGTTAAGCTCGAGTTTGGCCCATCTAAAACGCAGGCTATAGCCTTTACCGAAAAAGCAACCAGATGTAAAATCTCTGTTCAGTCCCAGCCTATCCCCTTTGTTAATCAAATAAGATATCTCGGCATTATAATCGACAGAAAGCTTCACTTCATACAACATGCTAATCATATAATAGAAAAGGTAAAGAAACTGCACACCAGACTTTCATTGTTCATCCGACCAACTTGGGGTGTACATGCTGAAAATGTTCGAACCATTTACCTTCAAGTAATAGAGCCCATAATTTGCTATGGAGCCGGTATCTGGGCCAATGCCACAAAATACAAAATGATAGTGAAACGACTGCTGTCACTTCAAAGGCTTTTTGCTATTAAAATAATACAGGGGTTCAAAACCACAAGTACAGCCGCCTCGATATCTCTTGCTGAACTAACCCCACTCCCTGCCAAGATTAATGCTGTTGCAGACATAGAAAGAACGAAACTGCAAGGTATCTCCTCGTTTTTACCTGGGGATCTTCCAATAGAAAAACTCTGCCCACCTTCTGAATTGCTTCATCCATCCGAGCGGAGAAGCGTTGAGTTTACGGAGATCTCCTCCGCCTCAGATCTCGCTCGGGTGGCAGATAATTACA
Source organism: Anania hortulata (assembly GCA_963576865.1). Taxonomy (NCBI): domain Eukaryota; kingdom Metazoa; phylum Arthropoda; class Insecta; order Lepidoptera; family Crambidae; genus Anania; species Anania hortulata. The sequence continues at coordinate 104,639 of OY756413.1, forward strand.
GCTGCCACATCTACACTGATGGCAGTAAACATAACAACCAAGTTGGAGCTGCTTTTGTTGTTCAATACCCCACTGGAGGACGAGTAGTGATACGGAAGCTTAAGCTCCACGATCGCTGCTCAGTATTCCAAGCGGAATTACTAGCCATTCAAAAAGCATGTGAATTCATACTTACCAATCATATCAACAATACTTTGATCTTGTCCGACTCCAAGTCTGGTCTGGTTGAACTAAGCAACCCCCACAGCCACAACCCTTTTGCTGTCAAAATTCACCGAAGCCTTCATCAAGCCTGCAGAACAGGGCTTACCGTACACAACACAAGGCCCCTGATTACAACTCTATTCCGATCAGTCACATTAAATTTGTTAACCGAATGAATTGCAACCAGGCTGCCAAAATTCTATACGAAAACCCAAACACTTGTGTACACACAAAAAATCTGTTACCCACATTTGAAGACTTGAAAAAATACCTGACTATAGCAAAACCAGTATTTGCCGTGACACAATTCTTAAGTAATCACGGCTATCACAAAGAATACTTGGCTCGCTTTAATATCACAGCAGATAACTTATGCCCATGTGACAGAACTTCCAGACAAAGCTGGAAGCATCTTCTTCAAGACTGCATTCGCTTTGAAACTCAAAGAATCGACCACACACTTACCTGTAGAATGCTTAATATAGACCCTTATAAATTAACTGAAATTATCACAAAAGAACATACAACAAAGTCATTCCATAACCTAATTACATATATAGTTACAAACCTAAAGAATTTCAATCACTAAGTAACGACATATTAAAACAATCGTACAACCACAAAACTCAAAAATTTGGGCCACAGACGTAACCCGAGAGCTCTGTGTGCTTAAATTGATCAATCGAACAGATCATCACAAAAAAAAAAAAAAAAAAAAAAAAAAAAAAAACCTAACCTAACCTAACCTAACCTAACCTAACCTAACCTAACCTAACCTAACCTAACCAGTTGCACGCCGCCCGCCGCCCCGAGCGCCACTAAAATAGACCGCTCCGCGCAAGAAAAATCGTAAAAATAGGTTATTTCGTAAAAAAGTGAATGGTGTTATACGTCATTGGAAGCGCGCTAACGAGACGCATCCAACAGTGAAAGTCCCATCCCGAAAAACCAAAATCTGCGAAAGTTACGAGCGAAAAACCGAAATTTGTGAGGTTATAAAACTTTCAAAGCGCAACGCTGCAAAATCTAAAGCGGTGACCCACAAATTTTCAAGTGCAGCCGGGAGCGCCCCATCAAGACCTACAATTGGACACCTCAATTGCATTTTTCCGATCAGGGGATCGGAAAATATCAGCAAAAAAACAAGTTCCCACGTGGCACGTGGAACTTGTTCCAGGAGTGACCAGCCAAAACAGGAAGCGGGGATCAACAGCTGCACAGACGAGGAGCCGGGAGCCGTTTTTGGACCGGAAATTGGATTAAGCTAAGTGTCATTTTTCGACAATTGCAAATAAAGACTTTTGTGACAGCCCTAGCTTTAAATCTAAAGCGGCAACCCTAACTTTTTAAATTTTTATCCTGTTATATTTACAAAGATCTGTGCGTGTACAAAATTTTATAAAAATCGGACTATAATTGTAGAATATAAGGAACTCCAAACTTAGAACTTTTTACGCGGAAATCTTGTAAAGGGCCAAGGGTGGTAGTCCACACCCCAAAAATTCCCTTTTTTATTATAAATAAGTTGGGGTAAACTAGTGTAGCGCTATAGTATATAATTAGAATTTTAAGGCCTTATTTGTCAATATTAGGAGTAAAAACGTGTGGAAATCACGCAAATTTAGGGTAATTTGGCAAGGCAAGAAATCTCGGTTTGGTTATGGATGGGGAATTACGTTTCGAAACCCACGTAAACACCATCATAAGCAACTGTTTTTATAGGCTAAAGGTGCTTTATCAAATAAGAAACTACATAAATACTGAAAATCGTATCAAATTATGCGATTCGCTTGTATTATCTAAATTTAATTATGTGGACGTAGTCTACGGGCCACGGCTGCTTGCTCGTACCCAAAAGGCAATCCAACGTGTGCAGAATGCCTGCGCTAGGTATTGCTTCCAAATACCGCCCCGAGCGCATGTTACTCCCTACATAAACAGTGCAAACATATTAAAAATGAACTCTCGTAGAAATTTGCATTTTGCTACTATTTTGTTTGGTATAGTAAAAAACAATGTGCCTGCATATTTGGCTGAAAGATTGATCTGGTGGCGGGATGTGCAGCCGCATAGGACTCGTCGCTCCAGTCACTCCCTCGTTCTCCCGCCTCACCGCACTGTGGCATTCAGGGGGTGTTTCAAGTTTGCCGCGTCCAAATGCTGGAATTCTCTTCCTCCTCCACTACGTTGTCTAAAAAAAACCGTAGAAACGTTTAAAAAGCACTACAAGCGTTACATTCTTGACGCTCAAAAGTCGATACGATGAGTTACATCATAAACACAATACCTCTCGAGTCTAGACAAACAGGCATTCGAAGATATATCCCATTACACGCTTTGTAGGTACGCGGCGAACTGGGTCGGAGAATTGAGCGGGTTTTGACTGACCCATCCTCAATTATGTAGTTTAAGTAGACGGCAGTTGAGTCTGAAAAAGTGGGAATAAGGCTTTTAGATGTAAGTAAATGGATAAAATACTGACGAGTTAGGTACAAATGATATTAAATACAATCACTTACCCACCGACTCATAATTTTAATCGAACACCTTGACAATTTAATTTATTTGTTGTATTTCTTGACTTTCTTTTTTATTTGATTAATTATTTATTTGATTACTTTTAATATTCTAACGATTCGCTAGCCCACTGAAAATAAACATGTTACGCACAATTAAGGTCACCTACAACGGACCAGTTCAAAACGGTTTCTGAACTTACAGAATTATGGCACATTAGCGTCCCGCCCGCTCATGGCATTCGGCCGGAATGATCGGTAATGCCTAGTGTGACTGGCGGCCGTGACGATTCCTTGATGCATAACTATTATATCTATACAACACACAATTATGTTCTTAATCTGTTCTCCACGCGAAACCTAATATTTATTTAAGTAATATATATAACGCTGTCTATTCATTAGTTTACGTACTGTTTATTGTCTTTAAGTTTATTTCTTTTTATATTTAATATGCATATTATTTATTTAAGTTTCGTCGGCTGTCCGTCCGTGTACCTCACTCAGCGGGGCCTACTGAAAACCAGCGTCGCGGCCTACTCAGGCCGTGGCTCAAGCTGAGTGAGGTCCCATTATCCCGGACATCACAGGCACATAGTGGCACCGCTTGGTTTACTCTTTTTTTCTATTAAAATTTTATTTTGTTACTTTTTTTTTATTTTTTATTTTTAATTTAAATAATGTTTGTGTCTTTTACTGTTTGTGTGTGATGTCCAATGTATAATAAATGTCTTTTCTTTCTTTCTTCTTTCTTTCTTTCTAATTTTAAGTTTGTAATTTAGTTTTCATCCCCTAAGGGTGATCTAAAAAATCTAAATCTCATATCACTGGATAGGACATTTTACACCCTATCTAGCGACACCGTCAAAACCCACGCGTCTCCCATAGGGAAGCATTGGGAACGGCCCTAAGTTTGCGTGACGTATTAAATTATATTAGTTATAAGGAAATCGCGTAAGACTGGCTTAAATTTTAACTTTTTATTATTTTTCACCCCATAAGGGTTGTCCTAAAAATCTAAATTTTATATCACAGGATAGGACTTTTTACACCCTATCTTGTGACATCATCAAAACCCACGCGTCTCCCAAAGGGAAGAAACGGGAATAGATCTAGTCTTGCGCGACGCTCTTTCTAGGACTTAGAAAATTTTTCACCCCGAACCCACCCTCTCCCGATTCGATCCGAACCACCAGGAAAAAACTTTTTAGGCCTAGCCGAGAATTTTTCGTTCTTTAAGCAAATTTCTCAGGCTAATATTTCTGGAGTTACGGCCTATTTGCAGAAAGTGGTTTGCCACCCCTAATTTGGGCGGCTTCCTGAGGGCAAGGGGCGAACCGGACAGCTACACTAGTATTTAAGTTATATTAGGAGGTTATCGAGGAACAACATCCAACTTTTAAAATAATTTTAGGACAATTAGGTTTTTAGTTATTAAGTATAACCTGGAACTGTTCCCTCGGACTCCATTCCCAAGTAAGTTTGTCAACCCCCTAGCTCGTAAACGGGGCGAGATACGCGAAAAATAACGAAATATAAATAACGTTTGGGCAATCTACCTGTGCCCACCCCCAAAAACCACCCCCGGGAAAATTTTTGGAAAAAATTGTGAAAATTTTGCGTTTCCCGATTCCCGGGAAACTGTTTCTGGGGGCTGACAGTAAATTTGGGACCTGCTTCACCCTATCGTAGTTTTTTCGGAATCGCTATCTCGTTCCTAAGGGCTAAACCAAGCCTTCAAAGTTGACAAACTTACAACCCTTATACTCCCGGAGCCGTAAAAAATACTCCCGAGGGTATTTCATCCCCTATTTTTGACGGGCTCCCTGCGCGGACTAAGGACGTACCCGATACTTTTTAAATTTTTAAATTCGGACTTCTTTTGGCTAAATTATATAAAATCTTTTGAAAACAAATTTATCATCCCGACGGCAAAAAATAAGATTGTATAGATAAGTAAATTTCGGAAAAACATCTATATCTCAAAAACGGGACGTCCTAGGTCAAAAATAACGATATTTTTGACCCCCCTCCCTAACAACCCACCCCCTCATCCTGCGTCAATAATCGGACCCCCCCCGCACCTACCCCCAAAATCTCAACCCCCTACCCTTCTTTTTATAACATCGACCAGAATAGCGAGACCCCTGACCTGTCGTCGTGAATCGGCTAAGTCCCAGTTATAAACTTTAGAAAATCCTTCTAAATTCTATAACTAGGGAACCAGGCGTCGTATTCTCACGGGGTTTTCGGACTTATACCTGGAAAAGGGAGGAGCACTAGATCGGAGACTTTTTGGACCCCCTTAATTAGACCTCTAACCCCGAGTCGGGATCTGGCTAAGTCCCAGCTATAGATTTTAAGAAAATACCTTAAAATCTGTAACTTGGGAACCAGACCTCGGATCGCGACCGGGTTTTCGGTCAAAGGTTGGGATCGGGAAGGAGCTCTAGATTTGGTAGAGTCGGGGACTCTAGCTAGAGCCAAAAAATTTTTTGGCGTTTTTTGGTATCGCAGAGAAGGGAAGATAGAAGTCAGTAGACCAAGGACTCTACATCTGAAGTTTAAGGACTCTAGGTAGAGCAAAATTTTTATAAAAATACAAAATTAGTCGTTTTAACACGGTAGGTAGTGGAAAAGGTGACCGACTGACTAGACTCTAGATAGAGTCAAAGTAGAGTTTTTACTATCTCTACTAAGGGCTTACCTGCGGTACATCTGCGACTCGGAGCACCTTTGCTGGCTGTTACGACGACACCTCGGACCTGAAACATAAAAATAAAAAATATTAAAAACATTGACATTTGCTCGCACATAAATTGGTTTTATTTAATTTTAAATTATACTATTTTCAAAAAATTTTTACATTAAAATTTTTTATTTTTCTTTCTTCTTCTTTTCTGTGTTAGGTTTAAGTCGTGACTACTGACCCTATTGGTCAGTATTCCTAGTTTAAGTTTACGTAGTTCTTTTGAACAAAATCTTTTATCTTTTTATATTTACATACGGACAAGGCTCACCCCAATATGTACCTAGCTCGCACCCCATCCAAAAAGGGAGCGATGACGACCCCCCCCACGTCTCCAGAACATCAAGCCGACATGGAGAAGGCAGGACCTTCCCACACGTCACCTAAACAAACCTCCAATGTGAGGCGCAGCATAGGGGAGTGGGAGGGCGGAAAGGTAGAGCCCAGACCCTGCCCATCGACTGAACATGGGCACTCACCAAAAAAGCTTGTCCCGGGACAGACGACTGCAGCGACGCAGAAGACCAAAGTCAAGCCGACACCCCCTCAGGACACAAAGGCCGCGACGACGACACGCCGAACTTCAGCCGAAACGTTCACGGTATCGCCGGGGCCGAGAGCAGGACCAGCTAAAACCACCGATAGAGTAAGCCAGGCCAGGGGCTGGCTTCAGAAAGCGAAGACGCATATTGGCGACTCTCGCAACCTGAGGGCAGACCTGAAGGTCGGGATTACTCTAGCGGTGGAAAAGCTTTATCAACTTGTGAAGGAGTCGGCTGCAGCAACTGTACCTGAAACAGAAAGCAAAATAGATGTGAATTCAGGGAAGGGGCAGAAAGAAGGGGCAAAGGAGAAAACGACAGTTCAGGAAAGGACAGGAGTAATAGACCATGAGGGAATTGAATTAGAAAGGAAACAACTAATGAAAATGATAAAGGAGCAAGGCGATAAAATCGACAAAACGAACAATGAAATGGAAAAATTGAGAGAGGCCATCTTATTGCAGCAGGAGTCTATTAAGACACAGACATACGCCAACGTCGCAGCAAGACAGACCGTCAGACCAGCGGAGAGGAAGACCGCGCTTCACTCTATTGTTATAGAGTCGAAGAACGAGTCCGATTCTGGTGACGAGGTCATGAAGCGCGTGAGAGAAGCAGTGAACGCAAAAGATGGCTGGGTTACTGTGGAAAGGGTCCGGAAGGTCAAGGATAAGAAGGTGATCCTCGGATGCAGAACCGTAGAGGAACGCGAGAGAGTCAGACAGCGACTCCAAAGTGCCTCCAACAACCTTCACTTCGAGGACATGAAGAACCAGGACCCCATGGTGATCCTCAGGGACGTTTTCTCAAGCCACAGCGATCAAGACCTGCTGACGGCACTGAGGAACCAGAACGGGGGCGTTTTTCGGGGCCTCGATGAGAAGGACAACCGCGCTGAAATTAAGTTTAAGCGCAAAGGAAGGAACCCAATATTGAACCACGTCGTGCTAAGGGTATCTCCACAGGTTTACAACCGGCTGATGGAGAAAGGAGCAGTGCATATCGACATGCAGAGAGTGAGAGTAGCAGACCAATCCCCACTTGTCCAGTGCTCTACGTGTTTGGCGTACGGGCATGGGAGGCGGTTTTGTAAGGAGACTGTACCGAAATGCACACACTGTGGAGGCCCGCATATGAGAACAGAGTGCGCCGATTGGCTGGCAGCAGCAGCGCCGAGGTGTTGTAACTGCGCAGCAGCCAAGTTGGAACAAACAGAGCACAACGCCTTTAGCTCAGAGTGCCCAGTGCGCAGGAAGTGGGAAGCACTGGCGCGGGCAAAGGTTCAATATTGCTAAGGTGGTTCCTACGCGTTCCGGGGCAGGCGTCCCCACCAGATGTTATGCAGTGGCCCAGGCGAACCTACAGCGCAAGCAACTTGCAACGACCGAACTTATGGTGGAGGCCAGCAAACACAAATTGGCGTTTGCGCTAGTACAGGAACCCTATGTGGGCGGGGTGAGAAGAATGAAGGACTACCGTGGGGCGAGAGTCTTCCAGAACGCAGCAGTAGGAGATGGGACTGTGAAGGCGGCGATAGTCGTCTTTGATGGCGAGCTCGACGTCACACAGTGCCCGAAACTCACTAGCGACAATATAGTCGCAGTGAGGATCCGAACCAGCGCCTGGGAAATCGCGGCGGTGTCCTTCTACTTTGAACCGGACCAACCCATCGGGCCATACCTGGAACGGCTGAGGGAGGTCGTAGAGGAGCTGGGCCCAAGATTACTGCTGATAGGCGGAGACAGCAACGCCAAGAGTACCTGGTGGGGCAGCACCGTAGAAGACCACAGGGGTGTAGAAATGTCCGGGACCCTGGAAGAGTCGGGACTTCAGGTACTCAACAGAGGTGATACGCCAACTTTTAACACCGTAAGGGGTACGAAGGTGTACACCAGTCTAGTAGACATTACAGCCTGCACAGAAGACCTGTTAGATCTGGTCGATAACTGGAGGGTAGACCAGGAGATGACGAGCTCAGACCACAACGCCATAACTTTTGATATAAAACTCCGCAAAGACAGAGGACTGAGAGTCCAGAGGACGACTCGACTCTACAACACCAAAAAGGCAAATTGGGATCTCTTCGATACCACACTACAAGAGGCCAAGTCTCATAAGAATATCACAGCTGAATATATCAACAACTTGACCAATAAACACGAGATTGAGACACTTACAAATGACTACACAGAGGCCATAGCTGCAGCGTGCAAGACCAGCATGCCAGCTAAAAAGAGTACAGAGGTACTCAAGATCCCATGGTGGAATGACGAGCTCGCAAGGCTGAAAAAAGTTACCACTACCTTCAGGCGAAAGATCAGGAATGCGGCACCGCACCGCAGAGACATAGTGGTAGCTGAGTACCTGAAAAAGAAAGAAGACTACGAGTGCCAAGCCAAGAAAGCCCAAATAGACAGCTGGAAGGAGTTCTGCAGCAAGCAAGACCGAGAAGGCCTATGGGAGGGAATTTACAGAGTAATAGGCCGGACCGCCAGGAGAACAGAAGACATGACCCTAACCAAAGACGGAGCACACCTAAACCCAAAAGAATCGGCGAATTTACTAGCGGAGACATTCTACCCACAAGACCTGGAGGAGACTGACACTGAATACCATCGCTGGACTAGAGAAGCAGCGAAGTCGGTAAACGAACATTGTCATGATGAACAACATGACCCACCGTTTACCCAGATGGAGCTACAGACCGCGATAGGGAGTTTCAACCCAAAGAAGGCCCCGGGAGCGGATGGCTTCACAGCAGACATCTGCAGCCGGGCTATCAACCAGGACCCGGACGCATTCCTTGCCCTATTCAACAAGTGCCTACTGATCGGGCACTTCCCGGACACCTGGAAGGAGGCCACAGTCGTGGTTTTGAGAAAACCGGGCAAGGATGATTATACGAACCCCAAGGCATATAGACCGATAGGTCTTCTGCCGGTCTTGGGGAAGGTCCTGGAAAAGATCATAGTAGCAAGGATGAAATGGCATCTAGTACCGAGGTTTAGTACTCGCCAATACGGATTCATGCCCCAGAAAAGCACCGAGGACGCCCTCTATACACTAATACACCGCATCAAGGGTAAGATTGAGCTGAAGAAGCTGGTAACCCTAGTGTCATTGGATATAGAGGGGGCCTTCGACAGCGCCTGGTGGCCAGCAATCCGAGTCCGTCTGGCTGAGGAAAAGTGCCCGGTAAACATCAGGAGGCTACTAGATAGCTATCTGGAGCGCAGAAGAGTCAGAGTAAGATTCGCCGGGGAAGAAGCGGTGAGAGACACAAACAAAGGATGTGTGCAAGGGTCAATCGGCGGTCCAATCCTGTGGAACCTTTTGCTGGACCCTTTACTGCAGGAGTTGGAGAGGAGGGGTCACTACGTCCAGGCTTTTGCCGACGACGTGGTGATGATCTTCGACGGTGACACGGCGACGGAGGTGGCCAGAGAGGCGAACAAAGCTCTGGACTATGTGCAGCTGTGGGGAGCCCAAAATAAATTAAAATTCGCACCGCAAAAAACATTTGCCATGGTCCTCACAAGGAAACTTAAGCATGACACCCCGCATTTGAAAATGGGGGGGATCGCCATCGCACTTTCTAACGAAATTAAAATTTTAGGACTTGTAATCGACCACAATTTAGCTTTTAATTCGCACGTAGTCCATCAGACCAAAAAAGCCATAGAAATTTACAAGCAGCTGTCTAGAGCTGCAAAAGTTAACTGGGGGTTACACCCGGAAGTCATCAGGCTTATTTATGTCGCAACCGTTGAGCCGATAATTATGTACGCAGCAGCAGCGTGGGCTCCCTCAGCCGAGAAGATCGGGGTGCGGAAGTTGCTGGACTCGGTACAAAGGGGTTTCGCCCAGAAGCTCTGCAAATCCTATCGAACAGTCTCTCTACACTCGGCGCTGACTCTAGCGGGGATACTGCCTCTCGACCTCAGGATACAGGAGGCAGCCGCCCTGTATGAGACGAAGAGAGGGTCACCCCTTCTGGAGTTAGGAGACAGAGAGACCGAGAGTTTGGTTAGGTTTGCAGAGACTCCTCACCCAGCTACGCGTATGGCCATAGAGTTCGAGTGCTTGGTGGACCAGAGCCTCGTTGATAGGTACAATGTGCAGGCGGTGCGAATCTTCACCGATGGCAGCAAGATCGAGGGGAAGGTCGGAGCCGCACTTTCCATGTGGAAAGGTGAGGCCGAGATCCGGAACCAAAAGTTTTGTCTGTCAACGTACTGCACAGTCTACCAGGCTGAACTACTGGCTATATGCAAGGCAACGGGCGTGATCCTCAAGGGGAGGGAGAAGAGCTATGGTCTATACAGCGATTCGATGGCCGCTTTGGAGACGATCGTTAACCATGGTTCCCTCCACCCCCTTGCGGTCGAGACGAGAGAGAACTTGCGGAAGGCTTTTATCCAGGGCAAAGTTGTATCTTTGTTCTGGATAAAGGCACATGCAGGTCTCCTAGGCAACGAACGCGCCGATGATCTGGCGAAGGAGGCTGCTCTGGCCTTAAAAAGGAAGTCGGACTACGACCGGTGCCCGGTATCCTACGCCAAGCGGGTTATACGCGCGCGTTCCATTATGAAATGGAACGAGAGGTATAAAACAGGAAACACCGCGTCAGTAACGAAGATATTCTTCCCTAGTGCCGGAGACGCGTACCGCCTTGTACGGGAACTACAACCAGCAGGGATGCTCACGCAGGTCTTCACGGGGCATGGTGGATTCTCCCAATACTTGCATCGGTTCAAGTGTAGGGAGAGTCCATCATGTGATTGTGACCCCAGTATAGAAGAAACCGTCCCCCACCTCCTTACCGAATGCCCAAAGCATGATAGATTAAGATACGATTTTGAACAGAGAATTGGAGAAAAGGTTGGCCTCGATAACCTACACGTATTGTTAAGTAATAAAGTAAGTAGGGATGACTTTATTTCTTTTTGTATAAAAATATGTTCGATAGCAATAAGTAAAAATAAGGATAGATAAATAAGATATGCTATTGTTATTATTGCATATAATAAACTAAAATAGCATAAAAGGCATATAAGAATAAGTAAATTGTAAGAAATAGAAATAAATTTATAGATATAAAATAAGAAATGAAAAAGGCCCATAGATTTAAGATTTATACCACGTTAAAATGTATAACTTAAAATGTTAGATAAGAAGTAGGAAATAAATAAATGTTTATAGAATAAGATTTAAAGTAAGCTAAGATAGAATGTATAAAAACATGAGACTGTAGCAATTTAAATATATTAAACGGAACGACAAATAAAAATTAATAAAAAAGAAACCCTTGAACTCAAATCCTGAACGGATATTCGGGAAACAGAGCCGCTACAAAAAAAAAAAAAAAAAAAAAAAAAAAAAAAAAAAAAAAAAAAAACCTAACCTAACCTAACCTAACCTAACCTAACCTAACCTAACCTAACCTAACCTAACCTAACCTAACCTAACCTAACTTTTTGTAGTGTTTTGAAGTATTCGTCACTAAACCTAACTTTTGTAGGTTAGGTTATAAGAGCCTATTTCATAGAAGTTAGGTTAGTGTAACTTAACTCTGGTAGATTAGGTTTCTAAAGAAAACCTAACTTTTTGTAGTGTTTTGTAGTATTCGTCACTAAACCTAACTTTTGTAGGTTAGGTTATAAGAGCCTATTTCATTAAAGTTAGGTTAGTGTAACTTAACTCGGGTAGATTAGGTTTCTAAAGAAAACCTAACTTTTTGTAGTGTTTTGTAGTATTCGTCACTAAACCTAACTTTTGTAGGTTAGGTTACAAGAGCCTATTTCATTTAAGTTAGGTTAGTATAACCGTACTCGGTTAGGTTAGGTTTTTTAAAGAAAACCTAACTTATTGTAGTGTTTTGTAGTATTCGTCACTAAACCCAACTTTTGTAGGTTAGGTTACAAGAGCCTATTTTATAAAGGTTAGGTTAGTATAACCGTACTCGGGTAGATTAGGTTTCTAAAGAAAACCTAACTTTTTGTAGTGTTTTGTAGTATTCGTCACTGAACCTAACTTCTGTAGGTTAGGTTACAAGAACCTATTTCATTGAAGTTAGGTTAGTGTAACTTAACTCGGGTAGATTAGATTTCTAAAGAAAACCGAACTTTTTGTAGTGTTTTGTAGTATTCGTCACTAAACCTAACTTTTGTAGGTTAGGTTACAAGCGCCTATTTCATTGAAGTTAGGTTAGTGTAACCGTACTCGGTTAGGTTAGGTTTTTTAGAGAAAACATTTTTTTGTAGTGTTTTGTAGTATTCGTCACTAAACCTAACTGTTGTAGGTTAGGTTACAAGAGCCTATTTTATAAAGGTTAGGTTAGCATAACCGTACTCGGTTAGGTTAGGTTTTTTAAAGAAAACCTAACTTTTTGTAGTGTTTTGTAGTATTCGTCACTAAACCTAACTTTTATAGGTTAGGTTACAAGAGCCTATTTCATTGAAGTTAGGTTAGTGTAACCTAACTCAAAAGAAAACCTAAGTTTTTGTAGTGTTTTGTAGTATTCGTCACTAAACCTAACTTTTGTGGGTTAGGTTACAAGAGCCTATTTTATTAAGGTTAGGTTAGTGTAACCGTACTCGGGTAGATTAGGTTTCTAAAGAAAACCTAACTTTTTGTAGTGTTTTGTAGTATTTGTCACTAAACCTAACTTTTGTAGGTTAGGTTATAAGAGCCCATTTCTTTGAAGTTACGTTAGTGTAACTTAACTCGGGTAGATTAGGTTTCTAAAGAAAACATAACTTTTTGTAGTGTTTTGTAGTATTCGTCACTAAACCTAACTTTTGTTGGTTAGGTTACAAGAGCCTATTTCATTGAAGTTAGGTTAGTGTAACCGTACTCGGGTAGATTAGGTTTCTAAAGAAAACCTAACTTTTTGTAGTGTTTTGTAGTATTCGTCACTAAACCTAACTTTTGTAGGTTAGGTTATAAGAGCCTATTTCATAGAAGTTAGGTTAGTGTAACTTAACTCTGGTAGATTAGGTTTCTAAAGAAAACCTAACTTTTTGTAGTGTTTTGTAGTATTCGTCACTAAACCTAACTTTTGTAGGTTAGGTTATAAGAGCCTATTTCATTAAAGTTAGAATAGTGTAACTTAACTCGGGTAGATTAGGTTTCTAAAGAAAACCTAACTTTTTGTAGTGTTTTGTAGTATTCGTCACTAAACCTAACTTTTGTAGGTTAGGTTACAAGAGCCTATTTCATTTAAGTTAGGTTAGTGTAAGTGTACTCGGTTAGGTTAGGTTTTTAAAGAAAACCTAATTTTTGTAGTGTTTCGTAGTATTCGTCACTAAACTTAACTTTTGTAGGTTAGGTTACAAGAGCCTATTTCATTGAAGTTAGGTTAGTGTAACCTAACTCGGTTAGATTAGGTTTCTAAAGAAAACCTAAGTTTTTGTAGTGTTTTGTAGTATTCGTCACTAAACCTAACTTTTGTAGGTTAGGTTACAAGAGCCTATTTCATTGAAGTTAGGTTAGTGTAACCGTTCTCGGTTTGGTTAGGTTTTTTAAAGAAAACATTTTTTTGTAGTGTTTTGTAGTATTCGTCACTAAACCTAACTTTTGTAGGTTAGGTTACAAGAGCCTATTTTATAAAGGTTAGGTTAGTATAACCGTACTCGGTTAGGTTAGGTTTTTTAAGGAAAACCTAACTTTTTGTAGTGTTTTGTCGTATTCGTCACTAAACCTAACTTTTGTAGGTTAGGTTACAAGAGCTTATTTCATTGAAGTTAGGTTAGTGTAACCGTTCTCGGTTAGGTTAGGTTTTTTAAAGAAAACATTTTTTTGTAGTGTTTTGTAGTATTCGTCACTAAACCTAACTTTTGTAGGTTAGGTTACAAGAGCCTATTTCATTGAAGTTAGGTTAGTGTAACTTAACTCGGGTAGATTAGGTTTCTAAAGAAAACCTAACTTTTTGTAGTGTTTTGTAGTATTCGTCACTAAACCTAACTTTTGTAGGTTAGGTTATAAGAGCCTATTTCATTGAAGTTAGGTTAGTGTAACTTAACTCGGGTAGATTAGGTTTCTAAAGAAAACCAATTTTTTGTAGTTTTTTGTAGTATTCGTCACTAAACCTAACTTTTGTAGGTTAGGTTATAAGAGCCTATTTCATTGAAGTTAGGTTAGTGTAACTTAACTCGGGTTGATTAGGTTTCTAAAGAAAACCTAACTTTTTGTAGTGTTTTGTAGTATTCGTCACTAAACCTAACTTTTGTAGGTTAGGTTACAAGAGCCTATTTCATTTAAGTTAGGTTAGTATAACCGTACTTGGTTAGGTTAGGTTTTTTAAAGAAAACCTAACTTATTGTAGTGTTTTGTAGTATTCGTCACTAAACCCAACTTTTGTAGGTTAGGTTACAAGAGCCTATTTTATAAAGGTTAGGTTAGTGTAACTTAACTCGGGTAGATTAGGTTTCTAAAGAAAACCGAACTTTTTGTAGTGTTTTGTAGTATTCGTCACTAAACCTAACTTTTGTAGGTTAGGTTACAAGAGCCTATTTTATAAAGGTTAGGTTAGTATAACCGTACTCGGTTAGGTTAGGTTTTTTAAGGAAAACCTAACTTTTTGTAGTGTTTTGTCGTATTCGTCACTAAACCAAACTTTTGTAGGTTAGGTTACAAGAGCTTATTTCATTGAAGTTAGGTTAGTGTAACTTAACTCGGGTAGATTAGGTTTCTAAAGAAAACCAATTTTTTGTAGTTTTTTGTAGTATTCGTCACTAAACCTAACTTTTGTAGGTTAGGTTATAAGAGCCTATTTCATTGAAGTTAGGTTAGTGTAACTTAACTCGGGTAGATTAGGTTTCTAAAGAAAACCAATTTTTTGTAGTTTTTTGTAGTATTCGTCACTAAACCTAACTTTTGTAGGTTAGGTTATAAGAGCCTATTTCATTGAAGTTAGGTTAGTGTAACTTAACTCGGGTAGATTAGGTTTCTAAAGAAAACCTAACTTTTTGTAGTGTTTTGTAGTATTCGTCACTAAACCTAACTTTTGTAGGTTAGGTTACAAGAGCCTATTTCATTGAAGTTAGGTTAGTGTAACCTAACTCGGTTAGATTAGATTTCTAAAGAAAACCTAAGTTTTTGTAGTGTTTTGTAGTATTCGTCACTAAACCTAACTTTTGTGGGTTAGGTTACAAGAGCCTATTTTATTAAGGTTAGGTTAGTGTAACCGTACTCGGGTAGATTAGGTTTCTAAAGAAAACCTAACTTTTTGTAGTGTTTTGTAGTATTTGTCACTAAACCTAACTTTTGTAGGTTAGGTTATAAGAGCCCATTTCTTTGAAGTTACGTTAGTGTAACTTAACTCGGGTAGATTAGGTTTCTAAAGAAAACATAACTTTTTGTAGTGTTTTGTAGTATTCGTCACTAAACCTAACTTTTGTTGGTTAGGTTACAAGAGCCTATTTCATTGAAGTTAGGTTAGTGTAACCGTACTCGGGTAGATTAGGTTTCTAAAGAAAACCTAACTTTTTGTAGTGTTTTGTAGTATTCGTCACTAAACCTAACTTTTGTAGGTTAGGTTATAAGAGCCTATTTCATAGAAGTTAGGTTAGTGTAACTTAACTCTGGTAGATTAGGTTTCTAAAGAAAACCTAACTTTTTGTAGTGTTTTGTAGTATTCGTCACTAAACCTAACTTTTGTAGGTTAGGTTATAAGAGCCTATTTCATTAAAGTTAGGTTAGTGTAACTTAACTCGGGTAGATTAGGTTTCTTAAGAAAACCTAACTTTTTGTAGTGTTTTGTAGTATTCGTCACTAAACCTAACTTTTGTAGGTTAGGTTACAAGAGCCTATTTCATTTAAGTTAGGTTAGTGTAAGTGTACTCGGTTAGGTTAGGTTTTTAAAGAAAACCTAATTTTTGTAGTGTTTCGTAGTATTCGTCACTAAACTTAACTTTTGTAGGTTAGGTTACAAGAGCCTATTTCATTGAAGTTAGGTTAGTGTAACCTAACTCGGTTAGATTAGGTTTCTAAAGAAAACCTAAGTTTTTGTAGTGTTTTGTAGTATTCGTCACTAAACCAAACTTTTGTAGGTTAGGTTACAAGAGCTTATTTCATTGCAGTTAGGTTAGTGTAACCATACTCGGTTAGGTTAGTTTATTTAAAGAAAACCTGACTTTTTGTTGTGTTTTGTAGTATTCGTCACTAAAGCTTACTATTACTTTATAAGTCACTGATTCTCAGCCAGCTCGAGTACGCCTCTTCCGTCTGGTCACCACAATACAAAGTCTACATAGACAGGCTCGAATCGATCCAAAGACGCATCCTACGGATATTAACATACCGGTGTCGTTTAAAGCGTGAGCTTACGACATATGACGATCGTCTTCACTACTTCGGATTGAAGAGCCTTGAGTCTCGGCGCAGAATTCTAGATCTCACTTGCTTTTTCAAAATTTTAAATGGTTCAATTTACACGACCCTCCTTTCTGAAGTTTGCTTTCGAATTCCAATTAAATCATCGAGACGCGATTATCCATTCTCAGTCCCGCTTTGTAATAATAACGTGTCATATTACAACCCGATTTTTAGGATGTGTCGTGAGTACAACAATCTTCTCGGGCAGCTCGATGATGTGCCTGACATATTTGGCACATCGCTAAACAAATGGAAATCTAGCCTCCACAAAATCATTGAATGATCCGTAGGTATTTATTAAAATTTCGTTTTTTTTCTTATTTTACACACACGAATATAATGGAGGTCTATTTTATTAAATGTATTTAGTTATTATCCGTACCGATTTTGATTGTATATTGTATATATTTATTATATTAATCATAATATAATTGTTTCTTTATTTTTAACATGTTGAATATTGACAAATCTCGATCTTTTTCTTATAACATGCTATGTACACATGTCTGTGGAACTACAGCCTATCATTGTTTCATGTTATATATATACATATTTTTTAATTGTCTTGTAATTGTTGTATTTCTGTTTCGTGTACTGAATAAATAAAATAAAATAAAATAAAACCTAACTTTTGTAGGTTAGGTTACAAGAGCCTATTTTATTGAAGTTAGGTTAGTGTAACCGTACTCGGTTAGGTTAGGTTTTTTAAAGAAAACAACTTTTTGTAGTGTTTTGTAGTATTCGTCACTAAACCAAACTTTTGTAGGTTAGGTTACAAGAGCCTATAACATAATAGCAACTATGAAACCACCTATAGACCAATTTCGACGAGCCAAAAATAAATTTAAAATGAATGTCTGTTGAATCAGTTTAGATGGGCTATTAATTATTAATGTTTCTAATTTGTTTTAGAAAAATCCAACCCTAAGTTGGGATTGATTTGATTGCAGTGGAGTTAGTAAAAAAAATAGTTTATTATTACCTAAGTTACGCTTCATTAATTCGCTAAGCAGCACTTATTTGCCTTCGAAGTCATACATAATGCTTGTGATGCTGCGAAGTTTCTTTAGTCAACCTGAAAACACGAAAAGTATAACAATTACTATGGCGATTAAAGAAAGAAAGAAAGAAAGATTATATAGAGCAAATACGCTGAAGTGCCTTACTGTTGAGGTATCTTAATTTAAAATTACTTATATCCCGATCTAAATAAAAGATAATAATACTGTGTACTATAATACTGTACAAAATTAACTGTGCGCGAATCCAACTCACGTTTAGCAAATTCAAATACAGGTCCTACTAAATAATATAACTCTCTAAAACTAAATAATCAATTGATTTAAACAACAACTTTTACTATGCAATAGGAGAATCATCGATTTCGTTATATTTTTTTATGATCCATATGTCGTGGCCAAATCGTTAAATTGACAACTTCATGATGTGGCCGAACATTTCATAAAATGTTCGTATTTCATGATATAACCAGCTAAAACTGACCATATCGTTTAAATGTCAACGTTTAATGATATGTCAGTCCACGTTTGGTCATATCGTATTGTAGGGTGTCCATAATATAAGAAGTAAAATAAAATAACATTTTGAGAAGTAAAATTTGTATTGCTTTTGTAAGTACAAATATTAGGTTTAAAAAATACTTTGTAAAACTTAGGGTCTACACTATAGTCTATACAGTCGGTCTGCATTCAAATAAAAACCCAGTTGCAATTATGTTACACAGTTGTCTACTTGGCATCGGTTGATGTCAAGTAGACTAACTAGGATATCTGTCACTAGTTTTATCGCAGACTCAGTACAGTTATGAGTGTGAACTACGTTCATAATGTAATTATTGGAACTGGCTTACAGTTTGAATGTGGACTGTCTGCTAAAGGTTTATCCGTTTAAGTAATAGTATCATAATTTAATCTTATTTAGAAATAGCAACAGTTAGGCATACTCTAAAAATACTAATTATCACAAAAATAGGAGATCTTAGAAAGGATTCACTGATTCACTTAAATATAAACTCTTAAATATAGTTTTCCTTTGACAAATTACACAAATTATCACACTTTAAAGTTTGAAAGTTTGGTCATAAATCTTTCACAATGACATAAACATTTATAAAAACCTGAGAACGTATCGACCATGATACAATATTAAAAAAAGAAAATAAACTAATTGAGGCAATGTCAGTTATTTGTTGATGCATGACAAACTTTGGTGGCACTTTGAGGTACAAAGTGATTTATTTTTAAAACATGCACATCTGTTTGTGTGACATTGGTTTTTTGAAGGCTTGCATGAACATCTTTGAAAGCCCTGACCCCCAAACATAGACTGGCAGGTTACAGCTTGACGCAAGGATATGGACAATTCTGATACAACTTCGTTATAATTTTTAGCCGACACTTGTAGGTCCTGCCGAGAAAACCAGTTTTTTATAGTCCCTGAACCCGTTCCAATTTTGTAAACTCCATTTTTCAAGTCAACTACCTTTCCTAAAATATTTTTTGTATCTAGAGGACCACGGTCAATTTTTGGTACATTTAAAAATACAGAATTACCAATTTCTAACAAAGGGAGCTTTTTGGCAGTAGCATCAATCATTTTCTCTGCAGCTCTCTTGATACCTCTATGAGCTTGTTCTCTTTCATTATCAATAACTTGTTCATTTTGACAAAGAAAACACAGAACATGGGCTCCGTAACCTTCTTCACTTAAAGCAACCCCACATATAGCATGTACTGGCTTGGAACAAGAACTACAGAAATGCGCTCCTGACGTTCCTTGTCCGCAGACAGTACACATCTGATCATCGGATAAGACTGGTTCATTATTTTCTATCTTCAGCATTGAAATAGTTTCCACAACATCATCTTTAATTGGGGCATCTTCACTGCCATCCGTAGTAAAAATTATATCAGCGACCGTTACAACTGTTTCAATGTTGTATGATAAAGAAGTCTCTTTTTGGGTTTCTTTGTTGAGTTCTTCCTCCGTACCAATTGATAGTATGAGACTTTCGGGAATATTACATCCTTTTAATATCGTTTTTGGGTCAGAACCAAACATTGTTCGGTAAGGAGATCTGCCAATTATGCGGTGGTACGAGGAGTTTTTATAGTATTGAACAAAATAACAACCTACAGACCATTTAGTTGATTTGTTATCTTGCATCCAGCACCGCAACATGTTTTCTACGTCTTGATTCGATCTTTCAACGCTGCCTTGCGTTTGAGGTCGTCGAGGACTACCATGGATAATTTTACATTCCGGCCACATCATTACTAGCTCTTCTATAACATGCGCAGTGAATTCTCTTCCATTATCGCTTTGTAATATACATGGAGCGCCAAACTCCAAAAATATTTTTAAAAGTTCCATTGCTACATCCGTAGCTCTCTTTGTTTTTAGAGGCCGAAGGTGTAAAAACTGCGTCGCATGGTCTTGATAATTCATGAGCCATTTATATTCGCCGTCTGGAGCAGACTGTAGATCCACTAAATCTACTTGGCCTCGAGCATTAAAATCTTTGGAAATTATAGGCTGTGTTACAATTCCTTTTTTTGGTACTGACCGTTTCATTTCACACACGGAGCAGAGGTCAACAAATATCTCAATGGCTTTTTTTAGAATGTACAACTTATTTTTAATGTTGTAAATCATTTTCAGTCGGCCACCATGGCCTACAGTTTTATGGACCTCCGTAAGTATTTCAAAATATTTTTCCATCGGAACTATACGAACAGTAGGATTGACAATACTTTTCTTTTTAAAAATTAAAAGCTCTTCTTCCGACGTTTCCATTATGTCATATTTTGAAGTCCAATAATAGTCCATTGATTTTCGTTGCGTGGTCACCCTACTTTCTTTTATTTGTTGTATAACCTAAAAATAAAAATACGTATAAAAGTTACTTATATTCATTTAATATTATCAATCAGGGTCAATAGATGAATAACACTTTGTATATAGCTTAATTTTCGAAAGAAAACTAGTAATTAATATGATTTAAGTAGTTAGATACTAACCTGTGAAATTCGTTCCGAGCTCCAAGGTTTTTTTACGTTGCGCTCGTTTTTCGAGTGACTTTCATAAAAGTCACGCAGCTTCGTGTCGTAAAGATATTTCACTGCACTAACATCTTCCATTTGCACATTATTATTCGCTTTTTTATCACAATAATTGTCCGCCGCCATGATGCACCACAAAAACAAAGCGACATCAGCGCCTCTACCGGTGGATAATGTAACTGTTTTACGATATGATCACAAATGTTTGACCATATCATGAAGTAGTCATGCGGTTAGCTGTTCATATCGTCAAACGCTGAGCATTCATTGATCTGGCCAGACCACATCATGATGTGAGCAGCGGATACTGTTCCGCATCATGAAATACCACCGTTTTATGAAATGATCGGTCACATCATGAAATGATCAATTTTACGATCTGGCCACGACACATACATTATTATCGAGCTAGAAAAATATTAGATGCTCCATACTAACACAGTATGGAGCATCTAATATTTTTTTCACGAAATCGATGTAATTACTGTATTGTTTATTTTTTCATTGTATTGGTATTAATAATTTAATGAATCCTGTAATAATTTAAATGTACTGATGTTTTATTCTAATTCATTGTTTCATTTATTTCATTTCATTTATTTAAAAAGGTACACCAACAGCATATATATACAACACTTGCAACAAATAGGATATAGTCATAAAACTCTTATACATATGCCTATTATAGGCGTACACAACACTGAAAGTAACAACATGCACATACTTAAAATTGAGAATTAAAATTTTAAATAGTAATTTAACTGTTAACTGTCCGTTAAAACAGGTATATTCGGGGTTCAATCATAATTTAGCTGATTCCTTGACTAATGCCAAGGAGTCAGCCAAAGTACGTCTAAACTTGGGTAGAGAATCGTGAAAGACATCCGCAGCTGTATCGTTCTCGTTATATTCGCTACAACATCTCGGCATGGGAGCATGGCATCCCAGATTGGTCTTACACGCAGGCAAAGAAAAGGTTTTCTTGATGGGGTGACGAGGCAAGTGAGCTGGAACCGAAAACTTTACTTGTGCCAGGAGTTCGCTACTTTTTATTTTGCCATTTAGTAGTCCGTGCAAAAACACTAAGTCTTGACGCCTACGCCGGTCGCGCAACGAGTGCATCTTGAAAAATGACAATCGTTGATCATACGGAGCCCGATGCGAGATTGTTGTTGACATTATCATGATAAATTCAATTAAATTCAATTCTTAATGATCTTTTTAAAACGTTTTGCATGCCAGTGTCTGGTGAAATGTGAGGAACCACCATTTATATTATCATCTGTATGTGCACCACTTTTAAAGCAAAATAAATACATTTCATTTCATTTTATTTGCTCTCATAGTTAAAGTTATTGTATACAGGGTTACATTACAAAGGGGTGCCAAACCTTTAGAAGTGGCTCAGAATCAGTAACTTAATCGAACTATGCAAAGAACAAAAAAAAATATTTTTCAAATTTAATTGCTTAGCTTCTATTAAAAATCGTACGCATGGATAATTCACTCAACTCGTTCATGAAAAAAATGCACCACTATGTGCACTGCAAAAGGTCCTTGTTGGCTTGCCGTACCTACGCCACTGATTTTTTTTTAATGAATTTTACAAAACTGCGACCAGATCGTCTCGTCGTCGTCTGTTTCGTCCGAGGAGTCTCGTCCGAGGTGTCTCGTCCGAGGTGTCTCGTCCGAGATGTCCTGTCCGAGGTGTCTCTTTCGAAATGTATCGTCCGAGATGTATCGTCTGAGGTCTCGTCTGAGGTGTCTCGTCCGAGGTGTCTCGTCCGAGATGTCTCGTCCGAGGTGATCCATCCGGGATATCCCGTCCGAGATGTCTCTTCCGAAGTGTATCGTCCGAGGTCTCTTCCGAGGTATCTCGTCCGAGATGTCCCGTCCGAGGTATCTCTTCCGAAGTGTATCGTCCGAGATGTCTCATCTGAGATATATCGTCCGAGGTCTCGTTCGAGATGTCTTGTCCGAGGTGTCTCGTCCGAGGTGTTTTGTCCGGGCGGCAGGCCGCCGACGACGCGCCTGTAATTGACGAGCTTTATCTTACTCTTAACACCTTTACTCAAGATACATTCCAGATAATTAGTTCGAACAAAAAAATCAAAAGTTTCATAATTTTAATTAACGTCAAAATTTAATTGTTCTTTTTAATTCTTTTTAAATCTATTGCTATAATTTATTTGATTAGTTAAATGATTAATAATCAAAAAGATAAATGCATCAAAAGCATAGTATGAAAATGTTTGATTAAGATTAAATAATTTCTTCCAATAAGTAATTATTTATCAAGGTGATACTGCTGACCCTCACGCTCGGCTCACGTTGCTCCCTCGGGGACCGGGCGGCTAACGATGCTGCTTTACGCTGCCACTCACACTTGACCGGTTTGTTACTTTACACTAACCGAAAAAGTAACCTACTTTGGCCAAAGAGCAACCTACTCTGCAAAAACGTAACCTGCTTTGCCAAAAAAATTACCTAATTATTGCAAAAGCTAGTGGTAAAGTACCTACTGTTCCCACAAAATACCACTGATGGAGTGCAATGGTGTGTTCACACAAATAAATGTTGTTTAGAAGAGATCGAGAGGATAAACTGTGTTTGCTGAAAGTAGGTTGCCATACCAAAACTGTCAGAACTGAAGTTACTTTGATACTTAAATTCTTTGCTAGTTCAGAGTTAGTGTAGTCAATGACGGTGTCGGACAAAGTAGCGGGAAAATACTAGTACAGAATAAAACGAATGATCACTTATTATCAAAGTTTATTTTAGCCTTAATCTTACCTTACACAACATCACAAAACGTCGGCCGAGCGCCGCCGCACGGAACTCGAGGGTCCCTTGTACGTTACATTCATATTTATTTATCTACTTTACCTTAAAACTTCAATTTATTACGTTTTACATTTTTTTTATCAATAAACATAAAACGTATATTTTTACAGTTAAGTATTGATAATACAGTACTCCACTGTTTTTAAGTAGACAATTAGGTCTATAGCGAATATTTTATAAGTACTGTCATTAAAATGTATCTATTCCTCCAACAGGTATGTAGTAGTAATTGTGGAGACGAGTTATGAAATAATTAAAATATGCATTCAATTGCATTTTCACTTCTCAAATGTCAACAAGGAATATGGCAACAAATAACTAGAAATTGCCTATTCACACGAATAAAAAGTTAAGTCAGATGAGATGACTTAATGATCTCCATAAAGGGGTCGGCCCTTTGACAAATAAGACAAATTTGTGTGAATTTGAAAAAAAAATCTTAGTGCATCCTACAATATTTACCCTGGGGTCATTTCGATATCGTATTATTTGATCTGCTACGTCATCACATCTATGCTTTGAGCATACTAGTACAAGAGTTCATTTGATTATAAATTAGAAAAGCCGAACAAATACATGTTTAACATTGATAGTTCACACAGGAACAATATTCTCAAAACAAACTACAGCAGTCATTATCGTGCACACTTATAATATTTAAATTTCAAATAAACTAAATAAATTATATAGTTATAATATTAATATTTTAACCAAATTATTGTAGAATGCAATGTAATACAAAATAATAACAGTAATTTTTTGACGAATTAAATTTGGATTAAATATATACGCATCAATTGCTAGTAGGTAGTCATGTTTGGTTCCGATCAAGGATTTTATTTATTAAAAATATTGCACGAAAATAACACGTGCAGTAACGTTACCATAATTTCCCCTGCTTTAGAATTATCAGACGTATCAAAACAGCTACACGTCTTCATCACACTTGAGCAAACGACGCGACGCACTTTGAACCTAAGTGATCGCCAATGCTCATTATTGTATTGTTCATACCGACATCGTCTTTTACGTATTATACACTAAATCACCGAACAGAACATTGAAGCCTCGACCGACGGCTTCTAAAACTGACGCAATACACGTGACGGGTTGATCCACAAAGCACTTGACCCGCTAACTGCGGGGTACGGGGCTAGTTCGTATCGTTCGCACTCGCACGGCGCCACAACACCCACCTACCCGGTGACATTGCCGAAATTACATTAACGACTAAAACAGAGCAGTTCTAGCTCGTTTTTTCCGACTCTGTATGGATAAACACTACCAAGCCATATGTTTTTCAAAACTGCTATCGTTTCACTCTATTAGCCCTTCGGGATAAATAAACGTATTTCGTGCTATCTCTACAACAAAACCGATCAGTCAGTGATCATCGTCATTCATTTCTTCATACAGTCGCTAGAATACACGCATGTGACGTTGCGTTCGCGTTGTAAAATGTGTTCGATGCGACTTAGAATCTATGGAATCGCAAAATTGTCGTTTAGTAATTCTTATAGTATAAATAAGTAGGTTTTTAGTCAATTCTCACTTAACCAGTTATGTGTGCGCCACAATGAGAGACAATTGATATTTGCATAGGATCCCGATAAGAATACATTATTTATACTGAAACCGCCGGTTAGACAAGTTTGTGACGCCACGCCGCGTCAAATATTTCTCCTGTTTGTGGAACACATTGGTCACATCGCACGCTTCGGTCAGTGTAGCAGCAGTGATTGGTCACCTCCAGCTGTGGCCTGTGGCGAGTGGCTTGTAGCCTGTGGCCCGTGGCGCGCGGCCTACAGCGCCATCTTGCGGCCCTCGATGGAGATCTCGACGGCCCGTCGCGAGCCGCTCTTCATTCGCTTCTGGTCAATGAATTTCTTCATCTGTTTCTCGTACCGGGTCATCTTCTTTTTGCTCGTCTGAAAATTTACCATAAAAGGTTTTAAATAATGCAACCCGCGACATGTCCACGTCGGAGGTGGAGTCGGTGCGCACGACGTAGTGCAGTGTGTAGTGTGTAGAGGTGTGTCGTGTATACGCACCCGCGACATGTCCACGTCGGAGGTGGACTTGGGGCGCACGACGTAGTGCAATGTGTGTAGTGTGTAGAGGTGTGTCGTGTATACGCACCCGCGACATGTCCACGTCGGAGGTGGACTTGGGGCGCACGACGTAGTGCAGTGTGTGTAGTGTGTAGAGGTGTGTCGTGTATACGCACCCGCGACATGTCCACGTCGGAGGTGGACTTGGGGCGCACGACGTAGTGCAGTGTGTGTAGCGTGTAGTGTGTAGAGGTGTGTCGTGTATACGCACCCGCGACATGTCCACGTCGGAGGTGGACTTGGGGCGCACGACGTAGTGCAGTGTGTGTAGCGTGTAGTGTGTAGAGGTGTGTCGTGTATACGCACCCGCGACATGTCCACGTCGGAGGTGGACTTGGGGCGCACGACGTAGTGCAGTGTGTGTAGCGTGTAGTGTGTAGAGGTGTGTCGTGTATACGCACCCGCGACATGTCCACGTCGGAGGTGGACTTGGGGCGCACGACGTAGTGCAGTGTGTGTAGCGTGTAGTGTGTAGAGGTGTGTCGTGTATACGCACCCGCGACATGTCCACGTCGGAGGTGGACTTGGGGCGCACGACGTAGTCCTTGTTGGAGGGCGCGGGCACGCGCGCGCGCGCCACCCAGCCCGGCTCGCCCGGCCGCACCGACCTGCACACGAGAACCGACACACGCCTAGTTAGAATACCATAGCCGGCAGGGAAATAGAAATAGTATTTATTGCATAAAATATGGTAATACAGGTGGTCACAATAACTAATACTGTTTATTATTCATAATACACATTATTGTTTACATAGATCTCCCTGTAAGGAATTAACATCTTTGTACTACAAGAGTCAACGGCAGGTCAACCTACACAAAAAGTTAAAGGTCATTAAATCGATTTTCCACTTCATGTCCGATATTTAGAGATCAATATCAATTCAGAAAATTTGACGTTTTGTGATAGGGTTGACGAGCTGTTGTCTGTACCAAACAAATAATTTTGCTCCGGGCGTCTCTCAGCACACCAAGACCCGACCTTATTTAGGAAAGTTTATTCCTGCACTCTATGACTACTCGCGCGAGTGGTGTAGACCTAGAGTGCAGGTAGTATGTAGTGTGTAGTGTGTAGTGAGTAGTGTGCAGTGCGTGGGTGCGTGCCACTGACCGGTCGGCGTCGTCGTGCATGGTGCGCGCGCGCTTGGAGGGCCCGGGCTCGTCGCGCGCCTGCCGCTCCTCGCGCGAGTGGTGTAGTCCTAGAGTGCAGGTAGTGTGTAGTGTGTAGTGTGTAGTGTGTAGTGTGTAGTGTGTAGTGTGTAGTGAGTAGTGTGCAGTGTGTGGGTGCGTGCCACTGACCGGTCGGCGTCGTCGTGCATGGTGCGCGCGCGCTTGGAGGGCCCGGGCTCGTCGCGCGCCTGCCGCTCCTTGCGCGAGTGGAGTAGTCCTAGAGTGCAGGTAGTGTGTAGTGTGTAGTGAGTAGTGTGCAGTGTGTGGGTGCGTGCCACTGACCGGTCGGCGTCGTCGTGCATGGTGCGCGCGCGCTTGGAGGGCCCGGGCTCGTCGCGCGCCTGCCGCTCCTTGCGCGAGTGGAGTAGTCCTAGAGTGCAGGTAGTGTGTAGTGTGTAGTGTGTAGTGTGTAGTGTGTAGTGTGTAGTGAGTAGTGTGCAGTGCGTGGGTGCGTGCCACTGACCGGTCGGCGTCGTCGTGCATGGTGCGCGCGCGCTTGGAGGGCCCGGGCTCGTCGCGCGCCTGCCGCTCCTCGCGCGAGTGGAGTAGTCCTAGAGTGCAGGTAGTGTGTAGTGTGTAGTGTGTAGTGAGTAGTGTGCAGTGTGTGGGTGCGTGCCACTGACCGGTCGGCGTCGTCGTGCATGGTGCGCGCGCGCTTGGAGGGCCCGGGCTCGTCGCGCGCCTGCCGCTCCTTGCGCGAGTGGAGTAGTCCTAGAGTGCAGGTAGTGTGTAGTGTGTAGTGTGTAGTGTGTAGTGTGTAGTGAGTAGTGTGCAGTGTGTGGGTGCGTGCCACTGACCGGTCGGCGTCGTCGTGCATGGTGCGCGCGCGCTTGCAGGGCCCGGGCTCGTCGCGCGCCTGCCGCTCCTTGCGCGAGTGGAGTAGTCCTAGAGTGCAGGTAGTGTGTAGTGTGTAGTGTGTAGTGTGTAGTGAGTAGTGTGCAGTGTGTGGGTGCGTGCCACTGACCGGTCGGCGTCGTCGTGCATGGTGCGCGCGCGCTTGCAGGGCCCGGGCTCGTCGCGCGCCTGCCGCTCCTTGCGCGAGTGGAGTAGTCCTAGAGTGCAGGTAGTGTGTAGTGAGTAGTGTGCAGTGTGTGGGTGCGTGCCACTGACCGGTCGGCGTCGTCGTGCATGGTGCGCGCGCGCTTGGAGGGCCTGGGCTCATCGCGCGCCTGCCGCTCCTTGCGCGAGTGGAGTAGTCCTAGAGTGCAGGTAGTGTGTAGTGTGTAGTGAGTAGTGTGCAGTGCGTGGGTGCGTGCCACTGACCGGTCGGCGTCGTCGTGCATGGTGCGCGCGCGCTTGGAGGGCCCGGGCTCGTCGCGCGCCTGCCGCTCCTCGCGCGAGTGGAGTAGTCCTAGAGTGCAGGTAGTGTGTAGTGTGTAGTGAGTAGTGTGCAGTGTGTGGGTGCGTGCCACTGACCGGTCGGCGTCGTCGTGCATGGTGCGCGCGCGCTTGGAGGGCCTGGGCTCGTCGCGCGCCTGCCGCTCCTTGCGCGAGTGGAGTAGTCCTAGAGTGCAGGTAGTGTGTAGTGTGTAGTGTGTAGTGTGTAGTGAGTAGTGTGCAGTGCGTGGGTGCGTGCCACTGACCGGTCGGCGTCGTCGTGCATGGTGCGCGCGCGCTTGGAGGGCCCGGGCTTGTCGCGCGCCTGCCGCTCCTCGCGCGAGTGGAGTAGTCCTAGAGTGCAGGTAGTGTGTAGTGTGTAGTGTGTAGTGTGTAGTGAGTAGTGTGCAGTGCGTGGGTGCGTGCCACTGACCGGTCGGCGTCGTCGTGCATGGTGCGCGCGCGCTTGGAGGGCCCGGGCTCGTCGCGCGCCTGCCGCTCCTCGCGCGAGTGGAGTAGTCCTAGAGTGCAGGTAGTGTGTAGTGTGTAGTGTGTAGTGAGTAGTGTGCAGTGCGTGGGTGCGTGCCACTGACCGGTCGGCGTCGTCGTGCATTGTGCGCGCGCGCTTGGAGGGCCCGGGCTTGTCGCGCGCCTGCCGCTCCTCGCGCGAGTGGAGTAGTCCTAGAGTGCAGGTAGTGTGTAGTGTGTAGTGTGTAGTGAGTAGTGTGTAGTAAGTAGTGTGCAGTGCGTGGGTGCGTGCCACTGACCGGTCGGCGTCGTTGTGCATGGTGCGCGCGCGCTTGGAGGGCCCGGGCTCGTCGCGCGCCTGCCGCTCCTCGCGCGAGTGGAGTAGTCCTAGAGTGCAGGTAGTGTGTAGTGTGTAGTGAGTAGTGTGCAGTGCGTGGGTGCGTGCCACTGACCGGTCGGCGTCGTCGTGCATGGTGCGCGCGCGCTTGGAGGGTCCGGGCTCGTCGCGCGCCTGCCGCTCCTCGCGCGAGTGGAGTAGTCCTAGAGTGCAGGTAGTGTGTAGTGTGTAGTGTGTAGTGAGTAGTGTGCAGTGCGTGGGTGCGTGCCACTGACCGGTCGGCGTCGTCGTGCATTGTGCGCGCGCGCTTGGAGGGCCCGGGCTCGTCGCGCGCCTGCCGCTCCTCGCGCGAGTGGAGTAGTCCTAGAGTGCAGGTAGTGTGTAGTGTGTAGTGAGTAGTGTGTAGTGTGTAGTGAGTAGTGTGTAGTGAGTAGTGTGCAGTGCGTGGGTGCGTGCCACTGACCGGTCGGCGTCGTCGTGCATGGTGCGCGCGCGCTTGGAGGGCCCGGGCTCGTCGCGCGCCTGCCGCTCCTCGCGCGAGTGGAGTAGTCCTAGAGTGCAGGTAGTGTGTAGTGTGTAGTGAGTAGTGTGCAGTGCGTGGGTGCGTGCCACTGACCGGTCGGCGTCGTCGTGCATGGTGCGCGCGCGCTTGGAGGGCCCGGGCTCGTCGCGCGCCTGCCGCTCCTCGCGCGAGTGGAGTAGTCCTAGAGTGCAGGTAGTGTGTAGTGTGTAGTGTGTAGTGTGTAGTGAGTAGTGTGCAGTGTGTGGGTGCGTGCCACTGACCGGTCGGCGTCGTCGTGCATGGTGCGCGCGCGCTTGGAGGGCCCGGGCTCGTCGCGCGCCTGCCGCTCCTCGCGCGAGTGGAGTAGTCCTAAACTGCAGGTAGTGTGTAGTGTGTAGTGTGTAGTGTGTAGTGAGTAGTGTGCAGTGTGTGGGTGCGTGCCACTGACCGGTCGGCGTCGTCGTGCATGGAGCGCGCGCGCTTGGAGGGCCCGGGCTCGTCGCGCGCCTGCCGCTCCTCGCGCGAGTGGAGTAGTCCTAGAGTGCAGGTAGTGTGTAGTGTGTAGTGAGTAGTGTGCAGTGTGTGGGTGCGTGCCACTGACCGGTCGGCGTCGTCGTGCATGGTGCGCGCGCGCTTGGAGGGCCTGGGCTCGTCGCGCGCCTGCCGCTCCTTGCGCGAGTGGAGTAGTCCTAGAGTGCAGGTAGTGTGTAGTGTGTAGTGTGTAGTGTGTAGTGAGTAGTGTGCAGTGCGTGGGTGCGTGCCACTGACCGGTCGGCGTCGTCGTGCATGGTGCGCGCGCGCTTGGAGGGCCCGGGCTTGTCGCGCGCCTGCCGCTCCTCGCGCGAGTGGAGTAGTCCTAGAGTGCAGGTAGTGTGTAGTGTGTAGTGTGTAGTGTGTAGTGAGTAGTGTGCAGTGCGTGGGTGCGTGCCACTGACCGGTCGGCGTCGTCGTGCATGGTGCGCGCGCGCTTGGAGGGCCCGGGCTCGTCGCGCGCCTGCCGCTCCTCGCGCGAGTGGAGTAGTCCTAGAGTGCAGGTAGTGTGTAGTGTGTAGTGTGTAGTGAGTAGTGTGCAGTGCGTGGGTGCGTGCCACTGACCGGTCGGCGTCGTCGTGCATTGTGCGCGCGCGCTTGGAGGGCCCGGGCTTGTCGCGCGCCTGCCGCTCCTCGCGCGAGTGGAGTAGTCCTAGAGTGCAGGTAGTGTGTAGTGTGTAGTGTGTAGTGAGTAGTGTGTAGTAAGTAGTGTGCAGTGCGTGGGTGCGTGCCACTGACCGGTCGGCGTCGTTGTGCATGGTGCGCGCGCGCTTGGAGGGCCCGGGCTCGTCGCGCGCCTGCCGCTCCTCGCGCGAGTGGAGTAGTCCTAGAGTGCAGGTAGTGTGTAGTGTGTAGTGAGTAGTGTGCAGTGCGTGGGTGCGTGCCACTGACCGGTCGGCGTCGTCGTGCATGGTGCGCGCGCGCTTGGAGGGTCCGGGCTCGTCGCGCGCCTGCCGCTCCTCGCGCGAGTGGAGTAGTCCTAGAGTGCAGGTAGTGTGTAGTGTGTAGTGTGTAGTGAGTAGTGTGCAGTGCGTGGGTGCGTGCCACTGACCGGTCGGCGTCGTCGTGCATTGTGCGCGCGCGCTTGGAGGGCCCGGGCTCGTCGCGCGCCTGCCGCTCCTCGCGCGAGTGGAGTAGTCCTAGAGTGCAGGTAGTGTGTAGTGTGTAGTGAGTAGTGTGTAGTGTGTAGTGAGTAGTGTGTAGTGAGTAGTGTGCAGTGCGTGGGTGCGTGCCACTGACCGGTCGGCGTCGTCGTGCATGGTGCGCGCGCGCTTGGAGGGCCCGGGCTCGTCGCGCGCCTGCCGCTCCTCGCGCGAGTGGAGTAGTCCTAGAGTGCAGGTAGTGTGTAGTGTGTAGTGAGTAGTGTGCAGTGCGTGGGTGCGTGCCACTGACCGGTCGGCGTCGTCGTGCATGGTGCGCGCGCGCTTGGAGGGCCCGGGCTCGTCGCGCGCCTGCCGCTCCTCGCGCGAGTGGAGTAGTCCTAGAGTGCAGGTAGTGTGTAGTGTGTAGTGTGTAGTGTGTAGTGAGTAGTGTGCAGTGTGTGGGTGCGTGCCACTGACCGGTCGGCGTCGTCGTGCATGGTGCGCGCGCGCTTGGAGGGCCCGGGCTCGTCGCGCGCCTGCCGCTCCTCGCGCGAGTGGAGTAGTCCTAAACTGCAGGTAGTGTGTAGTGTGTAGTGTGTAGTGTGTAGTGAGTAGTGTGCAGTGTGTGGGTGCGTGCCACTGACCGGTCGGCGTCGTCGTGCATGGAGCGCGCGCGCTTGGAGGGCCCGGGCTCGTCGCGCGCCTGCCGCTCCTCGCGCGAGTGGAGTAGTCCTAGAGTGCAGGTAGTGTGTAGTGTGTAGTGTGTAGTGTGTAGTGAGTAGTGTGCAGTGTGTGGGTGCGTGCCACTGACCGGTCGGCGTCGTCGTGCATGGTGCGCGCGCGCTTGGAGGGCCCGGGCTCGTCGCGGCGCCGCGCGCCCGCCATGGCCGCGTCACGCGCCTGCCGCTCCTCGCGCGTCATCGCTGCACATTGCGCAACCGTAAGACTTTATTTTGATACCCGACTCCATAAGTTTGAAAGATTATTGACCACACATTATTGAGTATAC
Organism: Anania hortulata; assembly: GCA_963576865.1. Lineage (NCBI taxonomy): Eukaryota > Metazoa > Arthropoda > Insecta > Lepidoptera > Crambidae > Anania > Anania hortulata. The sequence goes on from OY756413.1 coordinate 136,479, forward strand.
AAATGAACAAAAGTTGTTCACCATGATGTATAGAATATGGTTACAAAGAGTTATCCTTGAGTTACGGAACACCTTTAGTCGTTATAATGGAATAAAGAAACATACATACATCATCATCATCATTTCAGCCATGGGACGTCCACTGCTGAACATAGGCCTCCCCCAGTGACTTTCAGATTGGCCGGTTGGAAGCGGCCCGCATCCAACGGCTTCCTGCAACCTTGAGGTACCAGGTCGTCTGTCCACCTTGTAGGTGGACGGCTTACGCTGCGCTTGCCGGTACGTGGCCTCCATTCCAGAACCTTTCTGCCCCATCGGCCGTCAGTTCTACGTGCTATGTGACCCGCCCACTGCCACTTCAGCTTGCTTATCCGTTGGGCTATGTCAGCTTTGTTCTTAACTAAGTAACTTAAGTAACTTTTGTTCGTTTACGAATCTCCTTATTCCTGATTCGATCTCGCAAAGAAACACCGAGCATAGCCCTTTCCATAGCACGCTGTGCAACCTTGAGCTTTCTTATGAGGCCCATAGTGAGGCCACGTTTCAGTTCCATATGTGGTCTATTTACATACTGTATTTCTATATGCGAATGCCTGTTAATAGCTACGTTTATATGATAACTCTGTATTCATAGATTGTATCAATGCTGTTGGTGTTCCGAATAAAATAAAATAAATAAATAAATATGTTATCACTGGTAACACACACTGGTTGTAGACTTTTGTCTTTAGGCACTGAGGTATTTTGGACGAGAATACGTTACGTAATTTTTCAAACGCTGCCCAGCCGAGTTGGATTCGACGATTGACCTCCTTCTCATTTGACCTACCCAACTGGATCACTTGTCCCAGGTAGACATATTTGTTAACAATTTCGAGAGTAGAGCTCCCAACTGATACTGGGTAGGGCGCAATATGGGCATTGGACATGATCTTTGTTTTGTCCATGTTCATCCGAAGGCCTACTTGTTAGGAAACTCGACTAAGGCCATCGAGCATTGTGCAGAATCGCTTGAAGACCTTTCAAGCGATTCTGCCATGACCACGATATCGTCGGTAAACTGCAGGTGAGTGATGTACTCGCCGTTAATTTTGATGCCGAAGCCTTTCTATTCCAGGAGCTTGAAGGCGTCTTCCAATGCAAAGTAAACAGTTTAAAAGTAACGGAAGTAAAGTTAAAGTCGGAAATATAACATCTCCCTGCCTTACGCCGCGCTGCAGAGGAATCGCCTTCGTGCTCTGCTCCAGTACTCGGACCGACATGGTGGCGTTTTTGTATAAACACTTCAGCACCTCGATGTAACGATAGTCAATATGGCACCGCTGGAGAAACTGTAGCACTGCCCAGGTCTCGATCGAATCAAAGGCCTTCTCATAGTCCAGAAACGCCAAGCATAGTGGCAAGTTATACTCCTCGGTCTTCTGTATAATTTGCCGAAGCGTATGGATGTGGTCTATGGTACTATAACCTTTTCGGAAGCCGGCTTGTTCGGGAGGCTGAAAGTCATCGAGACTACCTACCTACATACATACATACATACATATATAAGGTCACTTTTTATAAACGTGTGAAATTTAAAGGGCAATTACAACAACATAAATGAATCATTTTTGTTGAAAAAAAAAAAAATTTTTACGCTAGTTTTTGAGAAAAACGCCAAAAACTATTTTGATTTCAACATAAAATAAAACATCCCGTGCTGTTTGCTTAATATGTTTCGGTACGCAGGTTCGGTGTATCAATGAATCCGATAAGGACGCCACTATGCTCTCTCGCGCTCCCACCTTACACGTGCCACTGGCGCGGTTCGCCTCACTCGCGTTCTGTCGGCGTAGTCAAAAGCGCCGACAAAGGGTGCCGCTAAGCCGACACAAGGATGGATACACGCGCCGCGGCTTACACGTGCCGCACCTCGCCGCGCGCGCACCTCGCACCCACCTCGCTCCCGCTCACTGCCCCTCCCGCCACCCGCGCAGCGCAGCGCACGCACGAGGCACGCGGCGCGGGAGTTCGTTCAGACTTCAGTCCGCCAAAAACAATTTACCGAGTTGTTCACGCGCGCTACGTGCGGATTTTTTTACGATGGCGTATCGCTATAACGCTCAGGAATACCTGAATATGGCATTGTGCTACGAAGAAGCGGAAGAAGTTTTGTTGCGGGCGCGCCAGCTGTACGCCGAGCGGTACGGCACCATAATACACACACGCACAATACTTGGAGCTGTGCAGCGCTTTCGAGAGGGTGGCAGCTTCCAGCCACGCCTCGACCTCGTGCGTCAGCATCGACACCCGGTCCGGCTTGAAGAAGAAGTCATGGACTTCTTTCATGAGTACCCCTTGGCGAGCATCGCGGACGCTGCTCGTGTGTTTGCCGTGAGCGATTACTACGTGTGGCGGCTATTGCGCGACGAAGGCCTTCACCCTTATCATTTTACTCGGGTCTAAGAGTTGCTGCCGCAGGATTACGCGCCGAGAGTCGAGTTCTGCCGCTGGCTTCTACGCAACCGGACCTACAATGTGCTTTGGACCGACGAGTGCACTTTTACGCGCCAAGGACTTTTTAATGTGCACAATGCACATTATTGGTGCGAGTACAACCCGCGTGTGACTCGTCCGGACAATTTTCAGTATCGCTTCAGTGTGAACGTGTGGGCAGGAGTGATAAACGGAACGTTGCTGGGGCCCGTGTTTCTGGAGAGACTTAATGCGGAAACGTATTTAGAGTTTCTCCAAAATGACCTTCCCGAACTGCTGCTGGATGTGCCTGCGTGGAGCCGGAGGTACCTCTACTACCAACACGACGGCGCGCCTGCGCACTTCAGCCTGCGGGTACGCGCCTACCTGGACAGGGCGTTCCAAGGCCGTTGGATCGGGCGCGGCAGCGTTGTCCCCTGGCCGCCGCGATCACCTGATCTGACGCCATTGGATTTTCACGTGTGGGGTAGGGCCAAGGACCTTGTTTACGGGAACGACGGTCATACTATCCGTTCAGTGGAACAATTGCGTGCGCGTATAATAAATGCGTTCGATGTGATGGCCAGTGAGCCCGAAGTGCTCGCTTCAGTTCGGAGGCATTGCCTCGTTCGGGCTAGAAAGTGTGTGCAAGAACAAGGGCGTCACGTCCAGCATTTAATGTAATTTTTATTGTGTAAATAGGAACTTGTAAATTATGTAGATTGTAAATAGGTAACTGTGATGTGATTGTGTAAATAGGAACTTGTAAATATGACTGTAAATATCAATGAATTCTGACTTTTAAACACGCCAAGTTAATAAAAAAATAATAGCGTCCTATTTTTGATACAATTAAATGAAATACTTGCTAAGGTATGATTATTATTAACGAATTGTATTAACTTGAATTGTATTAACTTGTCAGTCCAAAGCCTGAAAAAGTGTGATGGAAAGTCATAGTTCGTCATTGCAATTAAACAAATTAAATTTCTGTATTAATAAACTGAACTTAAACGGAAACTGCCTTTTATTTATTCACAATACCAACACAAATCCAATATTAGGGAGCATATCCACTGAATCAAAGCGAAGCAGTGCTAATTAGGTATAACATGTGCTAACGTTAGGTTTTGTGAGGGTTAGAATGCAGTCGGTTTGTTATTAAATTACAATTAATGTTTTTTAAATGTTAAGTTTGGCCAAATGCGCTTTGATTTTATGGAAATGTTACCTAGCTATTGAACAAACTAAAATACGCTTAATTTATCGGCATTAGGAAAATTTTCTGTCTCACAGCAGAAAGGGTAATGTAGGTAGCATGCGTAGCGTCATTAGATAGACAGCATTCATAGTTTTGTGCGTTACTAGTGCGCGGTGCGGGGCGCGCGGGGGGATCGCGGCCGCGCACCGCGCCCACGAATGAAATGAGGGAAGAGTGGGGCACGATTGAAACGAGAGAGACAGAAGCGATGACGTAGGAATGTTTCAGACTAGACAGGATGCTCCTAAAAATATTTTTTATTTTTGTTAGGAAAAATAAAAATGAAAACTAGCCCGTATTTAAGAACGAAAATGATAGGGCCCGGTTTCTCTAAAATAATTAGAAGTCCTGTTTAAGTTTTACCCGTTTATAAAAAGTGACCTTATATATATATATAAACCCTAAAAATATCATGTAAAACTTAAGAATATCAATACATGCCTTATATTTTTTAGAATGTTGTGTTCGACATACCCTTGAAGTCCGTAGACAGGTTGAATATCGGGCGTGCCCACTCGGAAATGAGGCGGCCGGCGCGCTCGCGGTTCGCCTTGGTCTCTTTGGGGTGCTTGTACAAATACATCACAGCTTTGCCGATGCCAGACTGCTTCAGGAGCGATTTGTCAATTGACGGAAACTGGAAATACGGTTACAACTAAATACTGGTACAGGTATAACCTTTTTAAATCCACCAACTGACCGGCTGCAACATTATGAGCAGTTCATAGTTTCTATCAGATCACAAGAAGACGATACAAAAAAGATGATGGTGTTTCAAAGGAGTCGATAGATTTATTAAACACGTAACTCACAGGCAGAAATCAAAAAGTATGTATAAATGGAACTGTCTTCAGGTCGCCCTTTACCGTGGGTGTACCGCAGGGATCAATATTAGGACCCCTGCTATTTCTAGTTTATATCACTGACTTTGCAGGAAACCTATGTGAGGTGGTATTATTTATTTCAGTTGATACATTACTGATCCTTAAAATTAAAAGGTGTCGAGAATCTTTACACGATGATAACGATGATAATAATTTCCTCTCACGGGTTTTACATTAGTTTGGAACTAACAATATTTTTCTTAATGCAAACAATACGAAATGCACAAAATGTACAGTGCCAAAAGATAACCGACTGGATACAAGTAATTCCACTACCTTTTTGAGAATAACTTTGGATTTCCTTCTGCAATGGGGTGCTCATATTGAGACTCTGTCAGGAAGACTTAGTTCAGCTGCTTATGCTGTGATAAAGATAAGACAATTGAATGATGTTGGAACGGCCATATTAGTGTATTTTAGCTACTTTCATAGTATAATGTCATATGGAATATTGTTATGGGGCTTCGCAGAAGATATTAAATCTATATTTGTACAGACAACAAAACATATTGCTTTCTTAATAGACATTGATCTCTATGTGTCGGACATAAAGTTGAAAATTAGTTCAATGACCTTTAACTTTTTGGGTAGGTTGACCTGCCGTTAACTGTACTACAAAAGAGAGCTGCAATTTTCAACCTTCGACCCCGAGACTCGTTAAAACTTTTTGATGAAATTAATATACTTACAGTGGCCTTTCAATTCATTTATGAAAATATTATGTACATTCACAAAAACCTGCATCTATTCCCTAAGAAAAGTGACAATCATAATTTTGATACCCGGAATAAAGATAAACATTGCTGTTCCAAATTTCAGACTGCATAAAGTGAGTAATTCTTTCATGGGGAAATCGCATTTTTAATAAATTACCAGTCTATTGTTAAACTGTTTAAATTGAAATCGCATGTTAAGATTTTTTAATGAAAAAAGTTATACTGTTGTGACAGGCACGTCGCGTCAGTGAGATGCTAAGTGCAGCTTTTTAACTTTGTCTAAATTAAAATTGAATTTTCTGTATAGTTTAATGTGTTTAATTTGTACTTAATTTAATTTAATTGTAATTTTATCGATGCTAATATATTTTGAATTTACTTAATTGGAAATTTTAACTTAATTTAATATTTTGAATCTAATCAACTACAATGGAACTTGTTCCTGAAATAAATGTTTTTTATTTTATTTATTTTTATTTACGACAAAAGGTAAAAACGAAAAACCGGCCAGTGCGAGTCGGACTCGCGCACTGAGGGTTCCGTACAAACTTGAAGGTTTAGCTAACTTTCCAAATGAAGAGGCTAAATAGAGTGAACTTCTTCTGAAAAACAAAAAAAATATGTTTCTTATTAAATAATGAGTTTTGGTAAGCAATCAGCAAATGTTAATTACAGCTACAGCTCGATGGTCGATTACGTGCTTTAAATATAGACTGTTAGGATTGTGGGTTCGTTGTATGTGTCCGACAAGCACGTCGACGGAGGATGAGAAACTTATGCGGTCGTCTAAGTAAAACACGTCGGTCAGGATCTTGCCAGATAGATATTATTGCTGATGTTACAATAAAAAAGTAGTAATAGGACAGGGCGCGGTTGGGCATGGGCGCCAGATAGTCAGCGCGCCACACAGCAACCGGGTCGTCATATGTCATAACTCACGTCCATGAGCAGCTTGAGCACGGACTCGCGGATGAGCAGGCAGGGCAGGGCGCGGTTGGGCATGGGCGCCAGCCAGTCGCACAGCACGTTGAGCACGTTGTGCTCCAGGAACGCGAGCTGCAGGTCCTTTTTGATCAGCTGCGACATCGCAGACTTCAGCATCGACACCTGTGACACGATCCACAGTCATATTCACGAAGTCTATGAAATCTGCATTCAATTTGGATCAGCGATTGGCTTTTGGTCACCTCTTGGCTAATGTTAGATTAATTACTCTTTAGAAATAGAAATAGGAAGCATTTATTTGACACACACACGAATAAAAAAATAGAAACACATAACAATTGTAGTTCAATTTTAAACTTTATTCGAATTATTAATGTAATTAAAGAAAAATTACTAAGCACAGGTAGGTTGTTTAGGATCCACACCCCTCCCTCTTGGAATAGTCTCTTTCTTTTAAAGTATATAACAAAACAGAACTAACGATCAGAGCGCAGAGAGTGGGACAACTGATTTAAATAGGTATCTTACCCTCAAGCAGGATCTTCTGTCGCGCTCTGAAAGAGGATTCTACAAAAATACTTAATATAATAGGGATGACGACTGGGTAAGGAAATTGAAATTCTATTTAGTCCGTAAGTTTTCAAAAATAATGGACTTTTATTTTTTTCAATCATTTGTCAATCAACCAATAAATTACATAGATAAAGTGCATCAAAGTTCGGGAGAAGGGGCTCGTAACGTCAATTCTAAGTAACAATTGTACCTAGGCATGACGTCATGCGACATTTCAGATAAATATACATAATATCTCTAATATTTTCATTATGTGCAATTCTATTTGTATCAGGTAAGAATTTTAAGAACTCTGCAACACCTTCCCCTTTCTTTAATGGTTGTCCTCTACCTAAAGGTTGTCTGGAAGAGATCGCTATTAGCGATAAGACCGCCTAAATTGTACATCTTTCTGTAAAAATCATGTGTATTTTACTTGTATGGTGTGCAATAAAGAGTATCTATCTATCTATCTATGTGAAAAAAGAAAATTACGTGTTATACTTTTTCTTAATCTACCTGATATCCAAGGAAAAAAGAGTGAGTCGTCATCCCTATTCCCGCCTTATTGCGAGCAAACACAATAAAGCGGTCGCATCTGCTTCTTCTAGCGGTACCTTGCGCACGGCGGGCTGGTTGCGCTTGTTGAGGTCGCGGTCCTCGTCGGCGGCGGTGCGCATCTGCTGCAGCAGGTGCGCGATGAGGTCGTCGTTGTCGTTGATGATGTCGATGTCGCGCCGCCGCCGCCGCCCGCGCCGCTCCTCCTTCTTGCGCGCCAGCATCAGCTCGAAGTCCGTCATGCCGCCCTGCATCTCCGCGCTGGCCACCAGACACGAGACACGAGTCACGACACGGAACATCAAGCGACGCGGAATTGACATTGAAGAAAATTTGAAAACATTTTTTTTTAAAAAAACGGTGGAAACAAAAACAAGTTTCAGCCGACGCTCAGACTAGGTCGCACGCCGCACTAGTTTTAAATGCTCTCGACAGATGATGTTTAGAGCTATAATATAATATAGTCATGTTGTCATTTGAAACAATGAAAAAAGAAAAGTTAAAAGATCATAAATACTCAGTTATGTGCCATTCCACTAGTCAGCAATAAACTTACGTGTTTTAAATATAAAATAACCTGTTACCTCGTATTACCAACCGGGCCGTCATCATCGGACGAGTCATCAGCGGGCTTGGATTTCGCGGCTTCTTCAGTCCCTTCGCCCTCAGGACGTGCGGCGCCGTCTCCCTCCCCACCTTCCCGCTCCCCTCCCTCGTCGTCTGACTCTAAGCGGACAGCACGCCGCTTCTTGCCTTCTAGGACAGAGGAACCAATGTAGAAAACCCTAATTTAAATTCAAATTGTGCCGAAAATACTTTTTAATTGAAGCGTAGAAAAGTTTACCCATACGCTCACCTCGACGCGACGGCGAGCCAGATCCGGAGCGAGAGCTAGAGCGCGAGCGGGATCGGGATCGTGAACGAGATCTGCAAAAGATTAGAATCAATATTAACAAATCAAGTATTAGGAAAAAGCTAATTTGAAAAAAAAAAATATATATTTACCTCGATTTAGATTTAGCAGAGCCGGAACGGGATCTCGACCGGGAACGCGATTTAGATCTTGAGCGAGACCTCGAGCGGGATTTAGATCTCGAGCCTGACCGCGAGCGGGAACGGGAGCGAGATTTCGATCGCGAGCGGGAACGGGAACGAGACTTTGATCGGGATCGAGAACGAGATCGAGATTTGGATCGGTGGCGAGACCTGGATTTGGATTTAGATCTAGAGCGGGATCGGGACTTAGATTTGGACCGGGAACGGGATCGCGAGCGAGACTTGCGGGAGCCGGAACGAGATCTTGATCTTGAACGCCTCTTGTTGGCGTCACGTCCGGCACTCTTCGATCTAGATCGGGATTTGCGTGAGCCGGAACGGGAGCGAGACCGGCTAGCGCGAGACCCGGCTGGGGACTTGGAGCGCGATCGACTTTTGTGGCGAGACGCGCTTCGTGAGCGATTACTTTTAGCGTCGCCTTCGCCTTCCTCTTCCACATCCATTTTCTCTGGAGACCGCGACCTAGAACGGCTCTTAGACCGCCCGACGACCGGGGACTTACTCCGAGATCGGCTTTTAGATTTCGCGGGCGATTTGCTTCTTGACCGTGACTTTTTTGTGGAGCCACTTCTTGAACGAGACTTCGATTTAGCTGGCGAAGCACTACCAGAACGTGATCGTTTTGGCGAACGACTCTTTGAGCGAGATTTTTTCTGAGACCCACTACGAGAGCGAGATTTCCTTGGAGATCCGCTGCGGGATCGCGATTTCCTAGGAGACCCACTAAGAGATCGAGATTTTCTAAGAGACCCACTGCGAGACCGCGACTTCATAGGAGATCCGCTACGAGAGCGTGATTTTCGTGTAGACCCACTACGAGATCGGGATTTCCTTGGAGACCCGCTGCGAAAACGGGACTTGGCTGGCGACTCACTTCGCGACCTAGATCCGGATTTTTTTGGAGATGCGCTCCTAGATTTCTGTGAAGATTTGCTTCTGGAACGAGACCGCGCGGGCGAGCCACTGCGGGAACGCGAGTCACTCTTTGATCGAGACCGGCTTGGGGACTTCGAGCGCGGTGACCCGCTTCGAGACCGGCCAGACTTAGGCGTTCCGGACCGCGACCGAGAGCCCGACTTGCTGCGCGAGCGGGACGAGCGAGCAGAATGCGACCCACTGCGCGAGCGAGAGCGTGACTTTGACTTGGAAGATCGTTTCGAGTGTGGAGACCCATCGTGAGACATTTTCGTAGCTGATTCCGCCTGTTTGAAAATTAAAATTTAAATAGTGTTAAAACTATGTTTCCAAAAGTCTTAGCAGTATTATTGAAAAACCATAAATTCATTTTTTTATCAACAATTAATGTAAATTTACTTACAGATCTGCTTCGCGAGCGGGATTTTCTGCCATCTGTAAACAATTTAATAAAGAGATAAGAGTGTGTTTAAATATTTAACTAATTTAATGTAACTAGGGATGCAAGTCACAACGGTATTGTGAATAATTTCATAGCATATTTAAAGGCACAATTATTTATTTTAAGAGTTGGATCTATATGATCCCAAATGTTTTGTCATAATGTAAATTATTTCTACGTCACACCCACATCCTTTTATAGCATTATCTGAACTAAAATACATTGCAAGCCCTGCCTTGATTACTAAAGGCCAAACAAAAATGTCTTTATTACGCAGTCTCAATAAGATTGCTTGGATGTATATCTGTATAGTGTATAGTAATAAGCTCCTGATTATATCTTTTTAGCAAAATACAGTAAGTATTATTACTGTACTATGCTAAATGTATTAACCCATTAACGTCCAAGCGGTCTCATGAGACCGCATAACAGTAGAAATTATATTGTGTCTTATTTACGTATGCTTGATCAGTTCAGTATAGTAAAAATTTTAGAGCTTTACCCTATGATATACAAGGACTGCAAACTGAAATTGACTGCAGGTATTGAAAACCTTAAATTACAAGGAAACTGAATATCTTGTTAAATTCTATAAAATTATGATATAAAATACAAGTTTCAATTATAATTAATAGATACAGAAGTACAACTTATATGTTATGAAAGAGTGGCTCTTTCTGGCACAGGTGCAATAGCATTTAAAAAAATGAGTTTGATCTATGTTCTAGTTTAATAAAAATTGTTAAAGAAATAAACAAATGAATAAATAAATAAAAATAAAATATATAAATGAATAAAGTGTTTTAAGTTAAATTTACATGCTGAAAAGTTTGCAATAAATAAAAAATAAAAAACATTTATTTATTATTTAAATAATACTTACCTGCTCATAATCATATACATATATTACATATAAATATGTAGGTAATGAAATATTTACTTACAATAGGCTAGTTTCCTGGGTCAAAAAAAGATTATTCTATTTAGTCCTTCAGTTAGATTATCAAAAAATATAGACCCATATGATGTATTTTGTCAATCAAACAAAAAATGACGAAGATGCTTTATCTTCATGCTCTCGTTTGGGAATGAGAGCATGTGACATCACGCTGTGCTAAAAAGTATTACGCGGACCTTTAACGGGCTATTTCTTCATTTTTTTTTTGTTTAATTGAGAAAAGAAAAAATATGTGTCTGATATTTTTTGTTAATCCAACTGATGGACTGATTAGATTATTTTAGGAGACTAGCCTATTGTTACATTATTTTTCTTAATAATGTAGTTATAAAAATACATTTAAAAGTTACTAGAATTCGTCTATTATTATTAATCTTGCTTGGTAAATAAATAAAACATTTCAACAAACTAATTTAAAAAATATTTAATGGTTAAATAACTAACCTATAAAATTCTCTTCCAAAATTTTTACAAATTTTTTAGTGACATTAGAATCGCCTAGCTAGGTGTCATACTTTTTCAGTGCAATTTTATCTTCTATTTACACATTATTCTTAATTTTTAGAAAAGAATAATCCACCTTCATGATGCATAACAAAAACAATGAGGGATGTCTCATTGTGTGTGTGCACCTCTACTGTTGGATATAATGATCACTAATATTTGACCATATCCTTAAGTAATAGTGCGTTTTAGTAGTCTATTTCATCAAGCACTGAGTATTCAATGTTCTGGCCACATCAAAACATGATATGACTAGTGAGTACTGTCCAATATCATAGAATACAACCACCATGGTTGGACACATCATGAAGTGACCAATAATACAATCCGGCCATTCTGTTCTTTATACATAAGAACATAATAATGATAAAACAAAAATGCAGGCCTCCTATTTCTTGAATGTTATCAACTGCCTATTGCGCCGATCCATTAATTTTACAACAACAATTAAGTACTGGTAATAAAGAAGTTATCGTTATGAAGTTAAAGAAACCAAATTTTTGAGAACATCCAGATATATCCCGAAAAAACTAGATGATTAAAAACCGAAACGAAGTGAGGTTATGTATGTACGCCAATAACACTTACCAGTGTCTACATCCATCTTTGAAGAGTTATATATTTCCCAAGTATTTCTTAACTCTAATCGCCTAAATTACTATTGCGTTAGTTTAATTAAGTAGCACATGAAATACATTCTGATAAATTTTACACAAAACTACAAAAAACGACATTTGACATTGACACTGTCAAAATCACAGATTAATGAATATTATTATTTGTAATAGGGATGACAATTGGCGTAGTGTTTTACTTGATCCAGTGCTTGGCATCATCATCTAAGCGGAAACATATACCGGTGACACACTGTCCTGTTTACTTTATATAAAAGAACTGTAAACGCGGCAAATAAGAATTTATTTAATAATAGTATGAGGTGGGTATAATGCCTAGGTCACAACTCGAGCATCCGTCCGCTCTGGTCTAGAAATACCGCACTCTCCTCGGCCTTCCGTCTCCAGGCTCCAGCTTTAGCTTCCCAGGTCCAGGCGGGTCCTTCGCACTCGCAGTACGCGGCGACCGCAGTGGCAGAGGGACACCTTCCGACCCAAGCGGTGTTCCCAGTATGGGAATCACAATAGGGATTTTATCTTACTCGTAGTACACATTAGTATGAACGTAACCGCTAAGCGTACGTAATATTTAAAAAATCTGAGAGGCGCAATCGAATAGCAGCGCAATCGGTAACACGTCTGAGCGGCTAAGGTATAGATCGTGAATGCCCGCGCGTAGTCGTGCATAGCTGCAGCGATCCGTGGAACTGCAACCGCGAATGTAAAAACCATTGCGTTTGGGTTCGGATATCGAAGGTTCCGTATTTCGGTGCTATTTAATATTATAAAATGTTTGTTTGTTTTAGTGTTTAATATTTTATTCTAATAATAATAGGTATAATTTAGAATTAAGGTTTATTTTATTTTATATCATAGTTTTAAAATAAATAATGTTTTATAATTTATATTATGATTTATAACAATGATTTTAAGTGAAAACCGCGTCCGCCGCCATCTGTCACCGGCTTTACTTCCAACATGCGACGCGACCCGACGCCACACCACCCGATGCGGATTGTGGACATACTATGACTAACTAATCTGTGCCGTGCACACCCACGTCACATAAGCAGTTTCTGGGGTCATTATGCCGACCGACAGCATTCAGTGTTTAGAGTCGTGTCAAGTAAACTTTTGACTAATGAGTCAGATGAAGATTTGGAAGAAGATTTGATGCACATTTTGGGGACTTGCCTCGCCGCGTCCGGGCCCCGTACTAGCGGGCGCGAGACTTATCCTACTAATATTATAAATGCGAAAGTTTGTGATTGTGGATTATGGATTTATAGATTTCTGTTACTCTTTCACGCAAAAACTACTGAATGGATTTTGATTAAATTTGGCATACTGATAGACCATGGCCTGGATTACATATAGAATACATTTCATTCGTGTAAGATCGACGCAGACGAAGTCGCGGGCAAAAGTTAGTCTTAAAAGCACATACAAACGGCGACGGACGCGTCTCCGGACTCTGCCATTAGTCGATCCTTGGGCTGGTGGAAATTGACTGAAGGATAGACTAATGGCAGCGCTTGACCTCACAATGTCAAGACCAGTCCGGAGCCGCGTCCGTTGCCATCTGTCACCGGTATTAATTTCTATTGTGTCTCGTTCACACATGCTTGACAGGTTAAAGCAACAGAATGAATAGACAAAAAATATACTAATTAGTGTCATTATAGTTCTATAATTTTTGTTATACTTATACTCACGTATACTTATACGTTATTATTCCTATAAATACACACATACTCCATGAACTGTTCGATTGTCATATTTTTAAAAATTAAGGCACTGTAGATGATTATCGGTTGAATATCGTGCGAATGACGCACTGCTTCGGGTGTTACTAGAAACACTGCATGCGTCGCGTCGGGTGGCGTATTTACCCCCACTACCGACAACACGTCGATCTGGATCGATGGGATCGGGTTGCATGTAGGCGCGTCGCGTCGCGTCGGGTGTTGGTAGTATGGTTCTGACCTTTAGAAATACATACGAATTGGAGCGATTTGATTTGAATCTGTCACCAGCTTTATGTAACACTGCTTTAATGTTGCGATTCATACGGTGAGATTCACTTAATGTCACTGTCCCGAATGTGGGTCGCGACCAAAGTGCAATTTCATAATCATGCGTGATCGCAAATATTAACTATAATTAACTAAACTACGTATTTCGTACTATAGGGTATGTGCTCCATGTTATTTTGTATCCCTTTTGAAGCGGCGTTAATATCTGAACCCAGAACTAATTTGTAGCTTATGAAATTGACACTCTAAATCGATATTTAATGTCGGTTTTTGAAATGATTCAGTTTCTAAGACTATACATTTTTCGTAACCACATACTGCTGTGAAACTTTGACAGTTTGATTTAATTTTCTTGTATAGTAGTCTCGACTCTGAACCACTCCCTAAATCTTAGCTTAAACTTTCTTTAATCTCAAGTTTAATTAATCTCAAGTTTGACCGTAACAGGACGGGTATTCTATTCTAGGCGAGCTGAACTATAATGAAAAATTAAGATTGAAAAACGTTACGAGTCTATACTTGTATTACTATTTTAGTCTTTTTAGTATTTATTTATAAGTCAATACTTGATGCGTCTACATACGTCCTACAACGCCAAAATGGAGTTAATCAAAGCATGAATATAATTTGACAGCAGACCGTCTATATTTATTTTATGTCAGTGACCACTGTCAATTATTGTCATACTTTTTATTTGTCAAATGTCAGTTATGTCAAACTGAACAAAACAATGCACATTGCTGAATTAATAATCTAGTTTACTCAATCCAACCAAAAACAGTGCTTCGGTAATAATTCAAACTAATAAATTACATGTGCCAAAGTGAAGAATATTAACTGTTTAACATATATTGCTTTTATACATAATGGATGAAGCAAATAAACTTCCTCTAAAGCGTGTGGAACTTCCACTATCAAAGTTCAATGAAGTGGCTATTCCACACCATCTAGACCTACTACGACAACACAAAGCTAATATTATCAAGGTTAGTATGTCCTACTTGTTTTGACCCACAAAAGCGGGTATAAGTTTTTGTCCGCCAGTTTGGAAGCGTAGACGTAATAGTCAAACTATTGCGTATATCGCCTACAGATGACTAGGAAAGTCTATAAATAAACTTCTATTTAAAAAATTGGCAGTTTCAGTCATCAAGGTTGAGCAGAATAGCTCTAAAAATTGGTTGTTTGTTAAGTCGCATCATGGGGTCAATCCATGTTTTGTTTGTTGATTTTGTTATTTCGTGTCACCTGTCTAGCTTCAACATAAATGTTGCATTGCTATACTTCATTCTTTATCTCACAAGTAACACAAACTTTAGAGATCTAAGTATTCTATGAGTTTTATTAAACTTTTTTTGAGTTCGGTAAAACAAACTTTTAAAGTTGTTTTGCTTATAGCACTTAACTCTTTCTAAATATTCTAGTTAGCCTTTAAAATTGTAATTGTAGCTAAACACACTTGAATACTTAATTCATGTAACAATTATTTATAGAAAATTAAGTATAACAAGTGTACAATTAAATGACTAAAATTTATAAAAAATGCATAAAAATATGTCGCATATATTTTTGGCATAAACGGCTGTATCTTTTGACTGCGTTGGCTTAGAAGTTTGATTTTGACACAGCTCCAAGGGACAGCAGACCTGATGTAAGTTCCAGCTTGATATCTCCACACGTTCCTGAGAAAGAGGGTCTTGACCGACAGACATTTTTATTGGACTTAAATAAGTGTGTAGTTTATATTCTTGTTTAATCAAAAGTTTTAAAGGTTTTTGTTAGTGACTCGATTACAAAAACTAAATAATTACGATAACAAATTATTTAAGTATTTGTAAAGGGTCTTTCAATAAGGACGGGTCGATGTTAAAATTTAATAAAACAAGATGTGTGTGAGATTTTCACGAAATTTATTTTTTATTTGAAAAACCCATTTATGCCATTATGGATGGAATATGACATCGTTCAAATGTTTGCCGCGGGTTCGTATGGTGGCACGAATCCGAGAGGTCAAATTTTTTATGACTGCTGCATAGATCCGGCTGGATCGCTCAGATAGCGATGGCCTGCGTTATGTTGGCTTTCAGGGCAACGGTCGATTGTGGCTTATTGGCATAGACCTGCGACTTCAGAAAACCCCACAAGAAAAAGTCTAGCGAAGTCAAATCACACGATCTTGGTGGCCAATTCACGTCACATCTGCCATTTATTCTGTGCCTCTGCGAGGGATAACCCTACCCTCAAACCATTTATGCAGAATGTCCATTGTGTCGTTCGCTGTGTGGCAAGTAGCGCCATCTTGCTGGAACCACATGTCGTTCACCTCCATTTTGTTCAATTCAAGCCAAAAGAAATTGTTTATCATTGATCTGTAGCGCTCGCCGTTGACGGTGATGGCCTCGCCAACGTCGTTTTCGAAAAAGTACGAACCAATGACGCCGCCAGACCAAAATCCGCACCAAACAGTAATTTTTTGTGGATGCATTGTCATCTGGTGAACCTTATGTGGGTTGTGGTCATCCCATATACGGCAATTTTGCTTATTAACAAAACCATTCATCCAAAAATGTGCCTCGTCGCTAAAGATTATTTTTCGGCCAAAATCGGGGTCCTCTTCCAAGCGTTCCGAAGCCCATTCAGCGAACACACGGCGTTGTCTATGGTCATTAACTTTGAGCTCTTGGGTCAGTTGGATCTTTTACGGATACAGGCCCAAGTCCCGACGCAAAATTCTCCAAGTTGTAGTCTGCGAAAGGCGAGTTCTTGTGCACGGCGAGAAATCGACTGCCTCGGAGTCTCCTGAACACTCTCACGTACAGCGGCGATGTTCTCGGCCGATCTGGCGTTCCTTTGACGTAGAGGTGTTGGTTGGTTGTTTACTGAACCGGTCGTCTCAAATTTGGTCACCAATCGTTGGACAGTAGACATTGAAGGGCCACCGCGTCTGCCGTAAAATGGGTGCAATGCGCGCAACGTTTGCACTAACGAACACTCATTTTGATAATAAAGTTTTATCATTTGCTCATGCTGCTCAACCGTGTAACTTGCCATGGTGATTTGGCATCAGTGACTGAATAAGAAAAAACAGATTTGACAGATGCCGCCTAAACAAAATGGCCGCCACAGATTATTAACATCGACCCGCTCTATTTGAAAGACCCTTTACAAATCATTACTATGACGAAGCTGAAGACGGAGGATGGCAGTATAACATCGACAAAAACCGAAGTTTTGAGGGAAATCGAGAAGTTCTATGGGCAGTTATATACATCGGTCACTAAACCTGTTAGTAGCTTAGCCGAAGATCCAAGAGCTAAGCTGACCCGACACTATACCAAAGATATCCCGGACATTAGCCTATACGAGATTAGGATGGCCCTCAAACAGCTAAGGAACAACAAGGCGCCGGGTGATGACGGAATCACATCAGAGCTTCTGAATGCAGGTAGAACACCGATACTGAAAGTCCTTCAGAGACTCTTCAACTCCGTCTTGCTCGAGGGAATAACGCCAGAGGCATGGAACTGGGGTGTGGTGGTGCTCTTCTTCAAAAAAGGAGATAACAACTTATTGAAGAATTAAAGACCCACTCACTTCTGAGTCATGTCTACAAGCTGTTTTCGAGAGTCATCACGAATCGTCTCGCGTAGGTTCGATGACTTCTAGCCTCCCGAACAGGCCGGTTTCCGAAAAGGCTTTAGTACCATATACCACATCCATACGCTGCGGCAAATTGTACAGAAGACCGAGGACTATAACTTGCCACTATGCTTGGCGTTTGAGAAGGCCTTTGATTCGATCGAGACCTGGGCAGTGCTACAGTCTCTCCAGCGGTGCCATTATTGACTATCGGTACATCGAGGTGTTGAAGTGTTTATACAAAAACGCCACTATGTCGGTCCGATTACAGGAGCAGAGCACGAAGGCGATTCCTCTGCAGCGAGGCTTAAGACAGGGAGATATATCTCCGAAACTGTTCACCGTTGCATTGGAAGACGCTTTTAATCTCCTGGAATGGAAAGGATGTGGCATCAACATCAACGGCGAGTACATCACTCACCTTCGGTTTGCCGACGATATTGTGGTCATGGCAGAATCGCTTGAAGACCTCAGCACAATGCTCGATGACCTTACTCGAGTCTCCCAACAAGTAGGCCTGCGGATGAACATGGACAAAACCAAGCTCATGTCGAATGCTCATGTTGCGCCCTACCCAGTATCCGTTGGGAGCTCTACTCTCGAAATAATAAATAAATATATGTCTACTTAGGCCAAGTTATCCGGTTGGATAGATCCAATTTTGAGAAGGAGGTCAATCGTCGAATCCAACTCGGCTGGGCAGCGTTCGGGAAATTACACAACGTCTTCTCGTCCAATATACCTCAGTGTTTAAAGACGAAAGTCTACAACCAGTGTGTGTTACCAGTGATGACATATGGAACTGAAATGTGGCCTCTCACTATGGGCCTCATAAGAAAGCTCAAGGTCGCACAGCTTGCTATGGAAAGGGCTATACTCGGTGTTTCCTTGCGAGATCGAATCAGAAATGAGGAGATCCGTAAACGAACAAAAGTCGCTAACATATATATATATATTTTTAATTATGGACTTATCCCGATCTATATATATGCAGAGCGGTGATTCTGCCAATGTCGAGTATTTTTGGTATAGTGTTCACAATAAATAACGGGTGTTTAGTTTTTATTGCTTTTCTTGGATTCAGTGAAGGCTACTCTTCCCGTAGAAGCAGGTTTCAAGACGCTATCGGGTCTAAAGCAAGTTGTCTTGAGACAAGTCACTTGACACTTGATGCGGCGTTGAATACAATGATATTTCAATAGTTTCAGGTCTTTATCACTTGACCAAACATTAGAACACAAACTACACCAAACTTGCACTCTAAAGCTCTTTAAATGATAAATAAAAACCATTAAAATAGATCGACCATGCTTTTCGTTCGACTACCCCCACCGAATCAGTCGCTGACATAGCCCAACGGATTTGCAAGCTGAAGTGACAGTGGGCGGGGCACATAGCACGTAGAACTGACGGCCTATGGGGCACAAAGGTTTTACA
Organism: Anania hortulata; assembly: GCA_963576865.1. Lineage (NCBI taxonomy): Eukaryota > Metazoa > Arthropoda > Insecta > Lepidoptera > Crambidae > Anania > Anania hortulata. The sequence continues at coordinate 155,450 of OY756413.1, forward strand.
ATGAAGGCCACGTACCGGCAAGCGCAGCGTAGGACGGACAAGGTAGACAGATGACCTGGTAAAGGTTTAAGGAAGCCGCTGATTGCAGGCCGCTTCCAACCGGCCAATCTAGAAGTCATTGGGGGAGGCCTATGTTAAGCAGTGGAAGTCCTAAGGCTGAAATGAGGAATTATGAAGCCAAAAGTACGATGAGATGAGGACAAATAAGGTGGATGGAAGTCTGACACCGAAGGTTGACCTAATCTCAGGCAGAAAGGATTCGCCTGGTTTCGCCTCCCAGCTTAATCCTAAAGTTAAACCGTTTTGACCATTCTTTTTTTTATTGCATAGAATATAACTTCTGGTTTAAATTAATAGTCAGATAAATTTTATTTGAAGAATAAGTATGACATTTGACAGTTTTAATATAGAAATTGTGTCAAAACGTCAATTTTATTCGTCGAAGAAAGTTATCTGGCGATTGAAACATCAGGCCTACATGACTTAGAAACCTACGAATAATAAATTATTCGAAAAATTCCTAATATTCGTTATATTATATTGGTTTTAGAACTATTCGGAATCTTCAAATAGTAAAATATTCGAATAAAAAATAGATGAATATTACAAGCCCTAGTTGTGAGTTGTGACATAGTAGGGGAGACCAGCCTAGTAGGAGTCAAAGGTGAACTTTAGTGTCTAATCGATTGTCGGCATTTAGCGCCCGCAGTCCAACACAAAGGAATTCGGCCACCGTTAGTAATTACTCGTACATATTAAGCTGTGGTTCAGTTATGAATGTTGGTGTATCGGTATGCGATCTGTCGTACCGGTCCCATGTCACAAGTAGTAACTCGCAGTACGAGGAGGCGGGAGAGTACGCGCGCGTGCGCGGCGAGCAAACGCACGCGCGGCGCGTGGCGGCGCAGCTGCGAGCGCTGCTGGGCGAGCTGGACGCGCTGCGGCGCCAGGTGCGCGCCCCAGACCTGCCGCGCTTCGACGCGCTCACGCAGCGCTCGCGTGACCTCACGCTCAAGGCCATCGTCGACTACCTAGGTGGGTACCTTACCTACACCGCTACTGTGCTGGGCGAGCTGGACGCGCTGCGGCGCCAGGTGCGCGCCCCAGACCTGCCGCGCTTCGACGCGCTCACGCAGCGCTCGCGCGACCTCACGCTCAAGGCCATCGTCGACTACCTAGGTGGGTACCTCACCTACACTGCTACTGTGCTGGGCGAGGTGGACGCGCTGCGGCGCCAGGTGCGCGCCCCAGACCTGCCGCGCTTCGACGCGCTCACGCAGCGCTCGCGCGACCTCACGCTCAAGGCCATCGTCGACTACCTAGGTGGGTACCTCACCTACACCGCTACTGTGCTGGGCGAGCTGGACGCGCTGCGGCGCCAGGTGTGCGCCCCAGACCTGCCGCGCTTCGACGCGCTCACGCAGCGCTCGCGCGACCTCACGCTCAAGGCCATCATCGACTACCTAGGTGGGTACCTCACCTACACCGCTACTGTGCTGGGCGAGCTGAACGCGCTGCGGCGTCAGGTGTGTGCCCCAGACCTGCCGCGCTTCGACGCGTTCACGCAGCGCTGTTCTTTGAGTAGTTAACCTGAGGACACTTGTCTAACGCAGCTATCAACATAGAACGAGATGACTTTGCGACGGTGACATATTTATCTTAAGTCACATGTCAACCACAGACAATTGCTGTCATCCAAACGCGATGCATATATAATGCATAAGGGTAAGAAGGCAGGCAGGCTTTTTCATCCCTACTTTAGAATTCTGGACTTCATGGTGGTCTAATATCAAGTCAATAAAAAACTGATTGATTAACTTCTTCATATTTAAGTTACTCTGTTGTAAAACAACTAAGTATTAAATCAGGTGAAATGAAATGAAATGAAATATTTATTCGTATATTTATTCAGTGCTTCATAGAGTTTAAACAAAAGTAGTACACTTGACTCTACAGATTCTTATAATATTTATTTTAGGAGTGATAGAAAGCAGTTGTAGATCTATTGTTGCTGACAGCAGAGCTTCCTTGCACAGTGGTAAGAATGTTTGAAGTGACAAATTAGTGTGCTCATTTTGCTATGCTGATATCTACCTATATCAGTTATAATAAACAACCATTGTCACCTAGTTTCGTTCTCATTGATGTACATCTGCGATTTATCACGCATAATAGCATGATTGTATTACTTTTGTGTGGTTTCAATAAATACTCACCTTGAACTTTATGGTTCGTCTAGTACTAGTAGACTATTATGTTGATTAACACTAATTATAATAAGGAAGTTATTTAATTAATTTACTAGAAATATAACTGGAAAATAAGTAAATATAATAAATAACATAAAATCTGATCTTTATATCAAATTAACGGAATTGAGCCGGAACACAGAATGCAACTAGCGCGTAGCAATGATTGATTTGACGACCAGGTCACCAAAGCGGCACGGTGATTCGCCTGAAGGCAAAGGTCGCATTCCCGGTTCGGGTCTAATTCATTATCCGGTACCTCGGAACTCCAGTATGTTAATGTTAATTCCTTGCTACGAGTCCAGGACAGCTGGTGTGTCATATGGCGCATATTTATTATATTTTGTAGAAACGTCTCCACTGTCGATAAACCGGCGTGCCGAGGAGCCTGCTGCGGCGGGCAGCGCGGTGTCCACGGACTCGGTGGGCGTGGTGGCGCACGCGCGCGACCTGCCGCCGCCGCCGCCGCCGCTGCTGCAGCTGCAGGTCGACGAGCACGTGAGTTGCCACACTAGCCGCCCGAAGGCTCCCGACTTATGTCGTCACTCGGGCACTACCCGGGGTCCATAGATTTAAATACGCTCACTATAGTTCTTAGGGTAGCGATGGCTGAGATCTGAATGTAATTTTTATCGGCATGTAAGTCAGAAAATCAATCGAAAATACAGATCACCTTAATGTATGTATTGTCATGTAACTAGGTCATACCTAGTACTATTAGGTATTCTGTGGTCATACTCTAAAGTACTTTCAACTGTCTCTAATGGGTATGACACATGGATACCAGCTTTCTGTTCCGGTATCGCATTCCTCGAGTCTTCGCATCTTGTTCCGGAAATTCAGATTTGGCATACATAGAATTTAGCTTACTGAAACTCGAGTGGTGTCGAATATTAACTATTACGAAGATTAAAAACACTGATATCGATTATGGCCAATTCAGAATAGTTTCCATACAAGAAGAGAGCGGGATCTAACTGGCGGGCTGACGGAAGTGGACGGAGAATCTTCTAATAGCAGCTGACGTTTGACGTCAAGGAAAGCTAAGTTTAGTTTAGTTTAGTCAAGCGAGCAAAATCGAGCAATGTCAAGATGAGTCGGTCCTCCGTTCAGCAGGCGCTTAATAGTTTAAAGTCGTTACAATTTTGTAGGAATCGCTGATCCGCGAGCGGGAAGCGGTGCTGCGCGGCTGGAGCTCGCTGCAGCGCGAGGTGCGCGCGCTGCACGAGGCCTGGCAGCTCGTGCAGGCCGCCGCCGGCGCGCAAAAGGAACAGGTGCATACTGCATACATACTCGTAGTACACACGCTCTACACGCACATACGCTCTAGTGGGACTTATATTCTGTTTTACTTGACAGCTTTTGCCTTTTGATGACAGCGTAAACGCAGATTTACGGAAAAAATTTCGTCGATTTGCCACCATAAAATCCATACAGTCATGCGATTATTTGTGAATTAAGATTCACAAATAATCGCATGAATACTACTGACTGACTACTGTAAACAGTAGACCCATAGACCATAACATAGCTAGGGCATTAGAAAAACAACTCAATATGTAAAACAATTTATTTACGATGCGATAACACTACGTCGTAGGTGCAGACGTCAAAGTGTTATCGCATACAATACATTACATGCCCGGCATCCAATTAGGTAGTAGCCGAATCTCTCTCTCTCAATACATTTGTTGCGATTTGAAGCATTTCCACTAACTATAATTGACACAAGAATCGTGTGAGTACAATAAATGTAATTTGTTCAGTTACCTAATTAAAGCCAGACTTAAAGCCCGATTAATTACAAATTATTTTATTTAATATATCAATTTATTTATTCAAGAGAACGAGATGCATACTATAGATTTCATACACCTTAATATTTGTGGTACTTTTTAGTACACCTCCGAATAATCTTATGATCGGTCATTCTAGGTTTCAAGTGCAGCAACGCAAGTAGAAACGGCAGCGGAGAACGTGCAAGTCGCGCGAACAGATCTCGCTCTCGCCGAGAGGTACATTACATTTGCATCCACTTACGATATCCAAATATTTGTAGTGTTAAACGATAAAAAAGTAATAGAGTAACGTAAGTTTATATGGTAACCTAGAACACTGGTTTTAAAAAAACTATTGGGTCAACAATATTTTTAAAATTTTGTGATTTTCCTATATCTATTCACCAGGAGCTGTCTTCTTTTTTCTTTAATACACACAGTGTATTTTCACTTACACATCACTCGTATCAATCTTCGAAGATGAGTCGAGTCGTTGTAATTCGTTAGTCATATCCTATTATTTTGCTGTCGTATATTATAGATACGCTCAGTATTTAGCACACTAATGGTGTCGTCCGGTGGTGTGGTGGTGTCCCAGAGTCCGCGCGGGCGCGTACGGCGTGGGGGGCGCGGCGCTGGGCGCGCTGGCGGCGGGCCCGGCGGGGCTGGTGCTGGGCGCCAAGGCCGGCGCCGCCGCCGCGCTCGCGGGCTCGCTGCTGGGCTACGTGGCCGCGCGCCTGCTCGGCACCAGGCGGGTGGGCCAGCTGGACGCCGCCGCCGCCCCCGCCCCCGCCCCCGCCCCCGCGCACGACAAGGACGAGTAGCGGCGGCCCTCGCGGTGCGTCCTCCATTAGACTCCGCATCGCCTCATACGTGACACCCGCCGCGGACTGTGTACTCCCTTAGTTACGTGGAACAGTGTTTGGTGGTCAATTTGATACGATGGGATTGTCGTAAAGTTTTACAAAATACACGATCGTGTCGCGTGTGTAAAATAAAGAATACACCAAATGTCAGTGGCCGACTTTTACACTTGAAAACGAGTCAGGATTAACATCTATAATAATAAGTAGTGTAAATTATCTGTATAAAATTATTTCAAGGTTTTATGTGCAATTGTAGCGTTAAGCATTAAGTAGTACTAGTAGGTAGTTAGAGAAACGACCGGTACTTTAACCGCAACCATAATACAATTAATTCTAGAATAAAAAGAAGTAAACGAAATAATCACTCTGTTGTCTTGATTGACCTAATAAAATAAATAAATCGCATTGCATGAGCGTCCAGCAGACTTTGTTTTGAAAAAAGCAAAGTATTTATGTTAAGTAATTTTCCTAAAACCTTTTTTTTACATTTTAAATGATTACATTTTTCATTGTCTAGTCCACTATCTATTACCCACTTATCTCATACTCATATTGTTTTATGTACATACTGTAATAGCAAATAAGTAGGTAATAATTTATTTATAAAATACTTTAAAATTACTTTTTTTTTTTTTAAAGTGAGTTAGGTTAGTAGATGTTAATTTTAGCTGAATCAGGTCATAGGAATCAGAGATAAAACACCGGATAGCAAAAAAAATTAAGCCTCGCGTGCCGATACCTATCCGAATTACTAATTTTAATTCGCTTACTACCCTTATTTATAATAAATAAATTAAACATTAGGCTAAACGTTTTTATTCTTCATTTAACACAAATTCCCACTTCAACTCCTTTAACGGCAGATTACAGAAAACCCGTTGGCCTTTATTATACCTTTTTTTTCAACGTTACGATAATAACATAGAAAAAACCATAAGTAGAAAACTAGAATAAATCGTCGGACAAACACGAGAAAGATTCGGATCGGTCGTCGGTACGAGAAACTTAAATCTTTTGGGCCACCCTATGTGTATGTAGAAATAGATTATACAATAATTGTAAATGCACATTGCTGTGATATAATAAGCCTTTGTGTGAATTAACACTTTTGTATTATAAAAATAAACTTGTATAAACTTTGTACTACTTGTTTCTCTTATTTTCAATCCAATTAATGCGTACCACACACAGAAGACGTGAGCAGGACGGCGCGACTGGTTAGGTCGGGAGAACGGCCGGTCTAATAACATATTAAGTTTATATGGGCGCTCATATTTTATACGTATGTTATTAGACCCGTCGTTCTCCCGACCCGACCCGTAGCCGTGCCGCTCACGCCTTCTGTGTGTGGTACGCTTTACTATTAATAAATAATCATAATTTCTATCCATTTTTCGAAATAGGTAATATGTATATGTCGTCGGCATATTGTAGATTCGTCATTATACAAATGACATCGTCCGTTTGCAAACGCTCGTTGTTTTGTAAAATGCCTAGGCAAATTGATCGTGTTTGATTCGTCAAGAGTCATGTTAGGGTGACCATGATTTAAGATAATAGTCATTATTAATTTTATATTCATGTAACAAACATGGTACTTACATAGGTAAGAGGGACCAAAGTAATATTAAATTCTTGTTTTAGATTAGGAAATCTTATTAACACCTACTTAAGTAATAGGTAAATTTCTGAAACACTTTTTTTTTGCGATTCACGATTGTTTTCTCTTTTATTTATTTTATTTTTATTCAGGAAATCAACGGCGATACATTGCATTTTAAAAATTAAATAGTTTCTTAAAATATACAGCTAAATGAGCAGATACATAATGATAATACAACCCAACAATAACCTAATGATTTAAGTAATTTAGGGACCACTCAATACCTTAATGGCATGTGACCTAAATGTTGCCTTACTGTAAGCAAATAGGTATATCTATCTCGCTGAAAATCTCGTTGTATAAACGGGGCAACCGCGACAAGGTTTATTTACAAAAATACTCTATTTGACGCCATTTTTGTTGTTTAACAGCGCCTCTGGTGGTATAATATTGAACTAGTTACTGCAATTTGCCGAGGCATTTTGTAAATGGCACTCGAATCGACAATTAGATTTCACGGACTATTACAAACTGACAAGTCATTTTACAATTTGCCCTAGACATTTTACAAAACAACATTTTTATTTGCTACCAAAACTTGTAAAACGCACGCAGGTGAGCATTCTCCATTGTATAGATTAATGAGCCTATACAACAAACATTTCTGCGACATCGACCTTTTCTCAAGCTCACCTCCTACGTTTAGAAAAAATGTTTGTGATGTTATTCGTACCTTGGGGTTCGAATAGTTTTGTAAATGAGAACTATGTAAATTAATTTTGCGATGCTCTACCGTTTAATTTTATTAATCATATCTGTGGACAACGGTGCTGGTTACATTGCAAGTAATTTGTTTAGTAAAATTAGAGATTATGCCAAAGTCAAAGTCAAAAATAATTTATTCAGTTTAGGGCAGAAAACCGCCACTTATGAACGTCAATAATAACATTATTGGCCCATATGGGGCAGAACATGTCTCCTTATTTTTTGGGCCCTACTAGCGCTTCGAGACAAGACACAGACAATCTGGCAAGTGCTGAGAAGAAACGCCGGAACAAACTCAGTCACCACTAGCTGCCACAAAAAAAAAGGAAAATAAAATAATGTATACCTGTGCGAGCAGGGCAGTATTTAATTCCAGACATTTTTGTCATTTAAATAGTCATTAACAGTATAATAACCCTTTTTCATCAAAATAATCTTAACATGCGATTTAAACTCAAACATGGGTAGTTCAACAATAGACTGTGGTAATTTGTTAAAAAAGCGAATACATTTCCCCATGAACGAATTACTCACTTTATGCAGTCTGAAATTTGAAACAGCAAGTTTATCTTTATTCCGGGTATTAAAATTATGTTTGTCACTTTTCTTAGGGAAAAGATGCAGGTTTTTGCGAATGTACATAATATTTTCATAAATGAATTGAGAGGCCACTGTAAGTATATTAATTTCCTTAAACAGTTCTTTTAATGAGTCTCGTGGTCGAAGGTTGTAAATTGCCCGTACAGCTCTCTTTTGTAGTACAAAGATAGATTCAATATCGGCTGCTGAGCCCCATAACAATATTCCGTATGACATTATACTATGAAAGTAGCTAAAATACACTAATCTTGCCGTTCCAACATCAGTCAATTGTCTTATCTTTCCCACAGCATAAGCAGCTGAACTAAGTCTTCCTGACAGAGTCTCAATATGAGCACCCCATTGCAGACGGGAATCTAAAATTATTCCCAAAAAGGTAGTGGAATTACTAGTATCCAGTCGTTCATCTTTTACAATGATATTTGTTGAGACCTGCCTTACATTTGGCATTGTAAATTTTATGCATTTCGTTTTGCTTGCATTGAGCAAAAGATTGTTGGTACTAAACCAATGCAGAACCCGCGAGAGTGCATTATTTACATCGTCAAAAGATTCTTGACCTCTTTTAATTTTAAAGATCAGTGATGTATCATCTGCAAATAATACCACCTCACATAGGTCGGTTGCAAAGTAAGGAAGGTCATTTATATAAATTAGAAATAGCAGGGGTCCTAATATTGATCCCTGCGGTACACCCATGGTAAGAGGTGACCCTGAAGATTCAGTTCCATTTATACATACTTTTTGAGTTCTGCCTGTGAGATAAGAGTTTAATAAATCTAAGGACTCTTTTGAAACCCCATAATGTCTCAATTTTTTTAGTAAAGTTTGATGATCTACAGTGTAGATGACAGACATCTACTGTGTAGATTCTATACAATCAAAGGCCTTAGAAAGATCACAGAAGATACCTAAGGCATCTTGCTTACTCTCCCATGCATCGAATACATGTTTTAGGAGTGCAACTCCAGCATCGGTAGTATTTCTACCTTTTGTGAAACCGTATTGTTTATCATGTAGTAACTTATTTAGGACAAAGTGAGATAAAAGTTGATTAAACAATATTTTTTCAAAAATTTTACTAAGTACGGGTAAGATAGATATTGGTCGAAAATTGGAGGGATCAGTTTTCTTACCCGATTTAAATAAAGGAATAATTTTGCTAAATTTCATTAAAGTTGGGAATTCTCCATCATCAATACATTTGTTAAATATAATTGTAAGGTGAGGGGCTATTGTATTTATTATTGTATTAATGATATTGACAGAGATTCCCCATAGATCCTTAGTTTTTTTCATATTTAATTCCCTAAATGTTTTTAGTATTTCCTCATGTCTAAAATATAATGGAGATTGACACTCATTAACACCTGACTTTAAAAGAGACTCAGCTAGTTCAGCAGAAGATGCAAGTTCTTTAGTTGTAGAGGTAGCTATGTTTGAGAAGAATTTCTCAAAAGTATTTGCAACTTCTGTGTTTGATTTAATTAGCTTATCTCCAACTTTGAGAGAGTAAGTGTGATCCCTTGGTTTTTGTCTACAAGTTTCCTTATTTATAATATTCCACGTAGCCTTCGCTTTATTAGTAGAACCTGTAATTATGCTACGTAGATGGTTTGACTTTGCTTTGGCACATACTTGTTTAAATATTTTAGAATACTTTTTAACATACTCTATGATCTGTGGATTCTGAGAATCTGCTTTTAAACTATACAAGTTATATAACGTATTTCTACTTTTATAAATACCAGGAGTAGCCCAATCATTAAACTTACTCTTTAGGTTATTTATTTTTATCTTTCTTTCCGTAAAAATCTGATCAAATTCATTTTTAATTAAGCCAAAAAGATTCTCGTATAACTCATCAGCACTGTGGTCAGTCGTAGGTTTTATTAAATGAACACCATCATTATTTTTTTCCTTAAATCTGTCAATTCTATTGATGGTAACTGGCCTACAAACAACATCTACAATGTTCGAGACATGATGGTGTTCAAATGATGCCTTTTGTCCACTATGGTCCGAGCTTAGACAATTTAAAATAGATTTATCAATTACATCGCTATTACAAAAAATATTGTCTAAGCAAGTAGCCGATGTGGGAGTCACCCTTGTAGGTTCATTAAAAATATTTATTAAATTATACGACTTAAAAAGATAAAGAAAACGGATTGATATCTGCGTGTTTACCAATATATCAATGTTAAAATCTCCACATACAACTATTTTCTTATTTGATTTACTGACTTTTTTAAGACATCATCCATCGTGGATTCAAAAATGTGGTAATTCGCAGAGGGGGGCCTATATACGCTAATTATTACATACTGCTCCAGCTCAGCACACGCTAGCTCAATAGTTTGTTCAACTGAGAGTGCTACTATATCTTTGCGTTCTTTACATTTTAATTGACTATTTAAAAGTATAAGTGACCCTCCTCTAATAGCAGACTCCCTTGTGAACGAACTACCGACTTTGTAATTATCAATATTTATTAATAATTCATATTTTTTAAACCAATGTTCCGTTAAACAAATCACATGAACATTAAAGTCTAGTAAAAATAACCCCAATCCTAACTCCTTGCCGGCCAGGCCTTGCATGTTTTGATGAACAATATTAAAAAACTCATTAGGCCTGGCTTTTGTCTTGCTTCTCAGTTTAAAGTCTCAGAGGTTGTCAATGGAATAATATTTAAATTAGTAATAGTACTAATATGATCATTGCAAATGTCAGTATTGTATTTTAAATTAATACAGTTAATATTATATGCTAACAAAGTAGCTACTCGTTTTTTTAGTTTATAAGGCAGGTGTAAAGAGCTGCCAGTCAACTGAAAGCTATTGTTAATAAATTTATTTGTGTCAAAAAACACAAACTTGTCATTATGACGTTGAGTCATATTAAAAATTAAACTCAAACTCAAACTCAAAATCTTTATTGCGTGTCACATGGGTTTACAGTTGACAGTAGTGGGGTTTATGTACTAAAGTATTCAAAGAGTGAATACTGTCATTTTCTTGCACTGTCTGATTTTTACAGAAAGGTAGGGCACAGAAGAATATTTTCTTAACATTAAGGCCAGACAAAATTGAGTAATTTTGAATAATTTTTGTCTTTGTGAGTTTTTGACTATTTCCTAACATTATAACAAGGATCGAGTTAGAGTTAAATTGACTATTCTGGACACAATTAATTATTTTATCAAGTGTTGCACCTGGCATACAATTATTAATAACATTACATTTTAATTCCTTGCTTGCCATTAATGTAACTGTTTGTAGTCCCAAATAAAGAGAAAAAAAAAAAAAAACAGCGAGCGTTTGCAAACGGACGACGCCGTTTGTATATTGTCGAATTATACAATACGCCGACGACATATATACCTAAGTCAATGGAAAAGCTTAATATATAACTTCCGTCATCCATCCACATTAACTTGAGCCCTTGCTAAACGGAGGATGGTGGACTCTTCTTGACATAGTGGGGATAGACGCTGCCATTTGACGATCCTATCTGGCGTTTGGCTTAAAAGTTGCTCGACGTGCAACGTAATATTTAGATTTATCCTATTATCTGTTAAGCCTGTAATGATAGTTGTAAATTTGGAAAAAAAAAAAAAAAAAAAAAAAAAAAAAAAAAAATGTATTTTGTGGCATAGCGCATTACATAAATATTTTCAACTACTTATGACAGACTGTATGTTTTTGATGATCTTTGCCTACCCTAACAAGTTGACAGCAGAAAAGCCCGATAAAAAAAATCTGAAAACAATATGGCTGACTTTAATGAAAAGAAATGATGGGACGTGTATGTTTGCTAAATGCTTGATATTAGTTTTGTCTCAGATAACTCCGTGTTATTTATTGTTCTATCTATTCTATCACCATCGAATAAGTGATTAGGCCTTTGGGTTTATTTATTATAGTGTGACCGAAGTGTTATTTTGTTGAATAGTGGTGAAGTGTCGTAAGTTGTTACCAGGCAGCAGATGAGTGCGTAGAGCTAAAGAACTCTTTGAGTACCTGCGGAAGTATGTCTTACCCGCCTCGGCCGCCTCTGGTGCCGTACGGCATTGCCCCAGGCGTCGTCACTATGCCAATGGCTACACACGTAAGTCATGAGAATTCTCTAACATAACCTCTTCATATCTCACAACTTACTACTAACACTACTCATATCACCCATCACCCATACCCAGTTAAAGATCAATCAGGTAAAAATGGTTTGGACATCTGAATTACCTGCACCTAAACCATAAAGATCACCATACAGTATACTTTGTGCCGTAATGGTGGTGTCTACTTTATTTGTTATGGCAATCTAGTAATGCAGTACTTCAAAATGGTGACACGAGCCTTTAAGCATGAGCTGCCAGCTTCAACTGGCACTGGCAGCTAGACACTTATAAAGTTATTATGATTTAGGTAATATAACATTTAAAAAGTCAGGAAAATGCATTCACAAAATGAGGTATGCGTTACATTAACTCGTCATCATCTGAGCAGTCTCATGAGAGCTTAACAATGGAAGTCTATTGTGTCTCGATTACATATGCCTGATGAGTAGCTTTAGTAAAAATATGCTACAAGAAAGTTTAAAAGTTAAATAGTGACATTTTACTACACTCATAATCAATCGTTAGTCATTGGTCTTCAATACAATTTAGAAATCTTCCCTGGCATGTGCACAACCTACTAAGTTTCATTGCGATTGTATAAATGTTTATTTAATTAGGTTTAGTAGTTTAGTTGGCAAAACATAGGGAGAAGTGTAGGTAAATCTTTAGAGGATTCCTTCACTGAAGCATGCTGACAAATTAACTTAAAGTGAATCAAATAGTGTTACGTCATACAAAACCAAGGTTATTTTGTTTATTTATTTAGTAGCTTGGTTGGACACAAATGTTATTATAATACAAAGTTATATAAGCATTCAAATAAACTATTGTTTGGTTACCAATAACAACCAAAGTTGGTTCAATGTTGTTTTAGGGTTTCTGATTTCTGGTTAAGGTAACATTTTGACTGAAGATTGTAGCCTGCTTCCTGAAGATTAGGTCTGTTATATGATATAGGATCCTTGCTTAATGAACTTTAGTGTGACATGTGATAAAAAAAAAGAAGGAAAGGAACAGATCTATTGAACATAAGAGTCTTCTATGTTCTTAAAAATAAATAAAATGTATCATTAAGTAATTATTTTATCATTAAATATGCTAAAATAAAACATCCTTATTTTTTTGCACATTCCTAAAAATCACACCGCTTTTGCAATAATGTCAATAATGTTTAGCTTTTGTTATGTTATAGATGTAGAGGCCTCTGATTATTTTTTATTTTTAAATGTCCAGCAAGCACCAAATGACCACCATACTGTAAAAATTTTATAATAAGGCTCTTAAAAGCTTCCTAGCTTCTGTAACTGTCCTGTAATACTATCATTATCAAAATCTAATTGAATGTGGCTGGGGATTTTTTTTTGCATTTTGGGTATTTTTTTTTGACATTGCTTGTTTATTGAAGTTTGTACAAATTATTCATTCATTCAATTAGGCAATAAGGTTACTACACAATGCTTTCTTTAATTGTTGTCAGATTTATTCAGTTCTTTAAATAAAATTGTGAGATACGGATTAAGAGTAAGCCACTGGTTCCTACCAATAGAAGATCTATCTTAATGTTTTTTGTTAGGAGCTCCCTTGGTAGTAGTCAGAGCGAGTTTAGTGCATGTTTCGTTGCCGCAGGTAATGGTGGGCGCGTACGGCGCAAGCGGCGGCGTGGGTGGCGTGGGCGGCGTGGGCGGCGTGGGCGTGGGCGTGGGCGTGGGCGGGCGCGGCGCGCTGCTGCCGGCACCCGCGGGCAAGGCCGTCATCTCGCGCCCCCCCACGCGCAACGCCAACGGCGCCAAGGACTCCGAGGGACCCCCTGTCACAGTCTTCATTGGTAACTTTATACTTATTTAGAACTGTAGTCAATATCTCGATAACCAGTTTTTTTTACCAGTCGAATATGTAGTATTTGGCTTCGGCAGTGCTGCTAATAGTATAATAATATAATAATAATAGTCGATTTTCAGAGCAGTTCTTGTTACTTAGACCAGTTTTTGATTTTTTCTGCCTTTAACATAATCTAACATAATATTAATTATTCATTCATAACTAGAGTTGTAAAGTGTCCGTCACGTTATAAATGTCTGAACATCATCATCATTCACGTCATTTTCTCAATGTGACCGGACATTTTGGACATTTATTGTCACTAACGTCACATTCAATTCTATTGACAAACTATGAAAAAATTACCATTTAGTCACAAATACACTAACATATACTCACACACATCACGCTTTCACCGGACATACGAGATTCCTTGAAAAGGTATTTTTACTCCTTTTATTAATTATTTTGTTTTGTTGTAACATCTTGGTTATTTTCTCCCTATAGCCCTTCATGTTCAATCGTCCTTAAATGTTAATTTTAATGTGACAAACTTTTTAATTGGCTATGTAAGCATTTAATACAAAGTGTTTTTTATGTTAAATTTACATGCTGTAAAGTTTGCAATAAATAAATAAATAAATAAAATAAGTGCATTATTATAAGAGAGAGGCTTTAGTAGTGATGATCTTTATAGAAATGAAATTTCTAAAATCTTTCTGCACGAACAAGCTAAAAAGTGTCGTATCGTACACGCAAGCTTTTTTTGAGTTCGACCCAGATCCAATTACATGTTTTATTGTATGTTTTTATTGAAAAATACTTAACATTTAAGACTTACTTTAGTGGAATTCTTCTTATTTTAATTTATACAAAAAAAGAAATATGTGACCACCGTGACAATAAATGTCCAATGTGACCAAGCATTTATCATAAATGACGGACGCTTATAGCATATGACCGTCAATTTACAACTCTATTCATAACCTAATTTCAAAACCTGAGCTGTAGGTAGATTTACTGATTTATTGGTAAAAGGCTGAGAGTCAGGTAGAGTAAATTGAAGGATGATAATCTGATTAGATTACCTACCATATCTAAATGCCACATAATAGCTCCCCAAAGCAGTGGTAGGGTGAAAATAATGGGAGATGTAAAAGCGCTGCGATGTATTCCTACTCTGCGACAGCGTTAAGGCAAGTATAGTTGTCAAATGTAAACTAGTATGCGGTTTCAAAAGCCTACTACTCAAGCCCAGTTTGTTAGAAAAATATGCTACGAATTGTCAAGACCTGCACAACTGAGTATGCTCAGTATGCTATGCTATGCTGAGTATGCTATGGCATCAATGATCATGATGTTGTCCAATATACAGGGTTACATTTGAAGGTAGTGTCAAATTTTAAAAATAAGGTTTTCTTCAAATGCAGACTGGAAGAATTAAAACTAAAAAAAAAAATTGTTGTTTTTTTACGTAGATCGATTCGGTCACTGATTCCGAGTGGTCCCTGAAAAATTGTCACTACCGTGAAATGTAACTCCGTATATACAGAGTGTAGCGAAAAGGTGACATAAAACTTTAAGGGGTTATTTTACGGCTAAATTACATCAACTTTTTCTATAGGACCAACATTAAATTCGCAAAAAAAAAAAAAAAACACTTTCCCATACTAAAACGCGACCAGCTGGCATCAGTTTGTATGAAAACGTCAATTTTTTTTTGAGATTTCGATGTTGGTCCCATAGAAAAAGTTGATGTAACTTAGCCGTAGAATAACCCCTTAAAGTTTTATTTCACCTTTTCGTTACACCCTGTATATAGAATACATAAAGTATGTCGCGCAGGCAACATAACATCCCGCGCGCCGGACGCCATGATCCGCGCGCTGCTGGGCGCGTGCGGGCCGGTGCTGAGCTGGAAGCGCGTGTCCACGTTCGGGTTCTGCGAGTTCGCGGGCCCCGAGGCGGCGCTGCGCTGCGTGCGGCTGCTGCACGAGCGGCCGCTGGCCGACAAGAAGCTGCTGGCGCGCACCGACGGCAAGATGCAGGCGCTCGTCGACACCTACAAGAGTGAGTCGCGTCCTCTGACCTGTTAGGTGACGTTGCAGGGAATGAAGGCGTCGCCGTCACTCTCTCTGATGTTAGGATCTGAGGGTGGATCCGGCCTTCGATTCAGGACGCTCTAGTTTAATTACAATAGGACCCTTAATTTATATTAATTTTCCAAAAAAAAATTAGAATGAAATTGATTTTAACGTAAGGATTTGCGAATGACACGGTTACCTACGAGGCCAATAAAGTTTTAATATAGTATTGCGCCGTTGCAAGTAGACTAAATTAAACTCCAATAAAAACATAATCCGCAAGCGAAGCGAGCGCAATAAATAGTGTGAAGGCTACAATAATGTCAACAATATTTGTTTTTAAACTGCTGCAATGTGCACTCCGCCGCGTGAATTCTTGACTCTACAAGTATTTTATCTTGTTCCGTGTCCCTTCTGGGGCTTGACGCCACACTTACGCTGGCACCGTCCGGTGCCGGGCAGCTCGAGCCATTACGACTCCTGTGCCAACCGTGCGCGAACTTCGGCAGCCGTCTGCTTATCTCCTCTTCGGCCGCGTACTGTCGCGACACCTCCGACCCTCCGTCCTGCCAGCTCGTTTTACAGGTCGGCGGACTACACTCCGGTCAGTACCGGGAGCGCGGTCGTGCTGACGGACCTGTAGGCCTCAGTCAGCAGCACAAATGCGGGCCTCAGTCCCCTGAAGAGGACCCCGCCGATCGACTGCACCTTGACGCGCTCGAACCAGCACGCCAGCAGCACGCCCAAGCGAGGGCAATGCAATTGACACGCCGGACCTTCTAAACCGTATTTCCCGCTCTCATAATTTAACAAAACAAAAAGGTTTTTGATATGATTTTACCCACTGGCAACGAGTGTCGGACCTGCGGAGGACTCTCTTTGTTAGTAAGTTGTTCCTGTCATATTCAGATACGTGGCCTAAGGTGTAGTTAAGTACATTTTTAGCGAATCGCCAGGGACTGATACCGAGGAGAGGGAGCATTTAATGTAAGTAATTTGTGTTTGCAGCGGAGCAGCGGTCGCGGCTGGGCCCCGACGAGAGCGCGCCCGGCACCGAGGGCGAGGCGCCGTACCTGGACGCGCGCCAGCGCTCGCTGGACGCGGCCGCCGAGCGCCGCCTGCAGCAGATCATGCTCGACTACCAGGACGACATCAACAACTACGAGATGCTGCAGAAGGGTGAGTGCGCGCCAGCCGGGGCCGGGGCCCCAGCGAGTGTACTGTAGGGTAGGGGGCGAGGCGCCGTACCTGGACGCGCGCCAGCGCTCGCTGGACGCGGCCGCCGAGCGCCGCCTGCAGCAGATCATGCTCGACTACCAGGACGACATCAACAACTACGAGATGCTGCAGAAGGGTGAGTGCGCGCCAGCCGGGGCCGGGGCCCCAGCGAGTGTACTGTAGGGTAGGGGGCGAGGTGCCGTACCTGGACGCGCGCCAGCGCTCGCTGGACGCGGCCGCCGAGCGCCGCCTGCAGCAGATCATGCTCGACTACCAGGACGACATCAACAACTACGAGATGCTGCAGAAGGGTGAGTGCGCGCCGGCCGGGGCCGGGGCCGGGGCCCCAGCGAGTGTACTGTAGGGTAGGGGGGGGGCGAGGCGCCGTACCTGGACGCGCGCCAGCGCTCGCTGGACGCGGCCGCCGAGCGCCGCCTGCAGCAGATCATGCTCGACTACCAGGACGACATCAACAACTACGAGATGCTGCAGAAGGGTGAGTGCGCGCCGGCCGGGGCCGGGGCCGGGGCCCCAGCGAGTGTACTGTAGGGTAGGGGGGGGGCGAGGCGCCGTACCTGGACGCGCGCCAGCGCTCGCTGGACGCGGCCGCCGAGCGCCGCCTGCAGCAGATCATGCTCGACTACCAGGACGACATCAACAACTACGAGATGCTGCAGAAGGGTGAGTGCGCGCCGGCCGGGGCCGGGGCCGGGGCCCCAGCGAGTGTACTGTAGGGTAGGGGGGGGGCGAGGCGCCGTACCTGGACGCGCGCCAGCGCTCGCTGGACGCGGCCGCCGAGCGCCGCCTGCAGCAGATCATGCTCGACTACCAGGACGACATCAACAACTACGAGATGCTGCAGAAGGGTGAGTGCGCGCCGGCCGGGGCCGGGGCCGGGGCCCCAGCGAGTGTACTGTAGGGTAGGGGGGGGGCGAGGCGCCGTACCTGGACGCGCGCCAGCGCTTGCTGGACGCGGCCGCCGAGCGCCGCCTGCAGCAGATCATGCTCGACTACCAGGACGACATCAACAACTACGAGATGCTGCAGAAGGGTGAGTGCGCGCCGGCCGGGGCCGGGGCCGGGGCCCCAGCGAGTGTACTGTAGGGTAGGGGGGGGGCGAGGCGCCGTACCTGGACGCGCGCCAGCGCTCGCTGGACGCGGCCGCCGAGCGCCGCCTGCAGCAGATCATGCTCGACTACCAGGACGACATCAACAACTACGAGATGCTGCAGAAGGGTGAGTGCGCGCCGGCCGGGGCCGGGGCCGAGGCCGGGGCCCCAGCGAGTGTACTGTAGGGTAGGGGGCGAGGCGCCGTACCTGGACGCCCTGGACGTCGTCCCGTGATCTGAGATGGATGTTCTTACTAACTAATGAAGCTTAGACAAACATTTAATTGCAAAGCTACACATAATTGTGTTTCTGCTATGAGTGTGTTTTGTTTACTAATTAGGACAAGTAAGGATAAACAGACTGTATGTATTCCTATACAAAATCATTAATGATATCGCGTTTTGACAGTTCATAAAAAGTAAAATCAATCAATTGGTGGTATCATCATCTCTATTGTTATAACTTTTGCCAGAAATAAGGAATGTGTTATTAAGACGATAAATCAATAAAACATCGTCCCACAGAGGAAGCCATCTCTAAAACGGCGCGCGTGCTCGAGGAGGCGGACATCTCCGAGGAGAAGCGCGACGTGATCCACCGCGAGATCGGCAAGTTCCGAGAGAGCATGAAGGTAACGCGGCCGCCCTGCCTTCCCGCCCCCTTCCCCCGCCCCCACCCCCTCTACTATTTAATGTCACCAGACAGCCGGGCACACGGACACGTGAGAGAGGACGCACGCCGCACGCGCTGCGAGTATGGGTCTCGCTCGCACAATCGAATGACGGTCGAGACAGCATCTATTCGAAATGCGATGGTGCTACTTCTAAATGGTAAAGCCTCGGTACTACAGTTAGTTTTTTCAGCGCAAATGTTTCTAAAACATATTCAACGGTAGTCATATACTCTAAAGTGAAGAGATCAGGTTGAATAGAAAGATACAATAAATAACCATCTCTTTTGATCTCGTTCAAGTTAAAGTTTATTTGCAAAACATAGTTATAATCTTTCTCTGTTAGTTGAGCTTGAAAAGATGTCAGTCATATGATTTTTAAATTATGGTTAGTCAAGATTCCAAATTTCTTTTTTATTGAAAATAAACTAATACTAGTATTATAAAAATTAAAACCGATTCAAAAAGAGATTAAAATTAGTAAACATTGGTCTTTATTTATTACTTGTGGTAGGTGGCGAGATCTACCTGGCAATAGTGCATAACGTCCACTATCTATTAAAGTACATATAGATGGGGAGGATAAAATGCACACGTTTTCAAGTTTACAAAACCTTAATAATCTGATATTTTTTTATCTTTTTTTAATTATAGTTTTCATAATAAGCACCAAATATATTGTGGAACCGGGAACATGTCTTATGTTTCGTATGCAAGGTAGTCCCTTAGTGCCTCCTCCGTCGATGTGTACTCTAAGGGTTATTGGGCGTGTGGGCGTGCGTGTGTGTGCGTGTATGTGTGCGCGTGTGTGCGCGTGTGCGATGCGTGCGAGTGTGTGCGTGCGCCGGGCTGTGGCTGATCTGTTGCGGTGGTAGGTGCCGCGCGGGCGTCGGCGCGGCGCAAGAGGCCACGGTGAGTCTGTGCTGTGTCATACTCATACTCTCATACCCATGCTCATTGCCACACGATACGTCCCTACTGACGGAACACACATATACACAACTCCGATATACACTTCTACGAACTATTTCTGGACACAAGTCCGCCCGGTTCTAGTCACATGCATCTCAGATATTCATGCTGAATTAATTCATAAAACATTTCTTTTTAAGTTTTTTTTACGTAACTCTTTCTTATATCTTATCTATTTATTACCCATTTCGATACTCATTTGTGGATAGTAATTAGTAGCGATATTTACTTATTATATTTGTTCTTTCTACTAGCATTTTACTACTTGACATTTTTATTACCTTTTAACTGATTAGTTTTTTTTACTTTTATTAAAACAAGAATTAAGTATTTAACAAAACGGAAAATAAACGGAAGGCGCACAGTAAAACGATGACTAATTAATCTCCATTTTGACAATGCATTATGACATTGTAGCGTATTTGTAACTTAAAAAAACAGTATTAATTTAATTTATTGGGACATTTAGGAAATATGACACGCGTATAAGTAATCACTCCTTTTTACTTATTTAAAAACTAGAACAACTTAAACACACACACACTCACACTAACACACTTCCACAGGTGCGACCGACGTCGTTCATTCGTGTCATGCATCTACACTCATATCAATCCAAAGTTTTTTTTTTTTAAAAACACTAGTCAATCAATATTCATTTCTGCTCAATACAAAATACTACTTTTATTGGCAAATTTCAACAACATTTTTACCCAGAGCTAACAGTAAAAAATATTTTTGCTTTTGACAAGTATTTTTGGCTTTTATTTCAATAGCAGCTTAAGCCACGCGATGCAATCGTCGGTCGCGCTTGTATTTTGCAGTTATTTTTCTTAATCGATTTCTCATCATCACTTCTTTTTTTATAATGTACATCGATATATTATCTCATTGCATTCGGTCATGGCTTGAAGGACCGCTCATGTCACCTGCGATCCGATATCGATTAGCCTAGTTTCGTACCGTCCGACGGCACCTCTTAGGAAATCGGGTGATCCCTTACACACTCCTTTCGATTTATGTATTATTATTTACTGGTTCACTTCCGTTCGAGAGCGTTCAATGCGTCGCTTACTGGTAGGTTACGAATAGCATTACCTACAGGTGACAGTTCGGCCACACATCTCTGATTTATCCGAAAATTTATCAGTAAGAGTTTTACAAGCTTATACGCCCTATTTGATGGGCATAATATATCTGAATTGGTTTTGTTGTTATGGGTCACGATCAAAATAGAATTGAGTAGCGCTCTCGACCGGGGTGGCCCCGGGTTGCGACTCCGCATTCGTGAGTTGCGGACGAGCGACCCGCGACCGGCGTCGTACGCTCCACCGTACGCGAGTAATCATTCAAGTCTAAGGTTGCCACCATTTTTATAAGTTGCGCATTGTGAAATGTATGACAAACGCTAATTAAAACATACCTATTGCTGCACGTCAAAACTAGTATAACAAGACTGAATTAAAACTAGTCTCCTTACATGAAGACCTATGTTTGTAATCTACGTTTATGTAATAACTGTGTTATCATATGCTACTATAAAGTCTCCGTTTATCGTCATCGCATAATACAGCGACTAGACACATTTGTCTACGTGTGTTTTTTCCGTTTTAAAGAAATAATGATAGATCGACAGTAAATTAATTTTGTGAACAAACGGACACACACAAAAACTAAACAGATACTAATTTAAAAAAAAGGTAAATAAAAATAAAGAAAGACAAAAACAATTACCTCTATTTTAATTTTTTCTGTCTTGTTTTTGTGTGTATTTGGTTTGTTTTACGAAATAAAATTTATATCTATCTATCTATTCATGTAACGATTTTAATCGTGATGAATTCTTCTGAGCACTGTACTGTAGAGTTTATGCAAACTAAATCAAGGTCGAAAAATAAAAAATCAGGTCAATTTAAAAGAAAATGGTGGTAGACAACCCTCGTGAAACGTATAATGTAACGTTGCGATCGGTCCGCGATCGCAACGTCCCCGTTGGAGCGTGCGCGCCGAGCGCCGCACGCCGCCGCCGCCGCCGGAGCCGCCGCCGCCGCCGGCTGTAAGTAGCAGCCCCGCCGCCGCCGCCGACACCAGTACCGTATGGAACGTGCCTTTCGTACCCACACCGCCCGCCCGCGCGCGCCCGCTCGCTGCACGCCTCCACTACACAGGAAGGACTCGCACCGACCGAACGGCTATACCACATTTCGGAACTTAGCTTCTAAAACGAACCTTACGACTAGCGGCACCGATCTTGAGCGCTAGGCACAAAGCGCAGAATAACCAGTCGCATGACGCGCCTGCACCGCCGGCCGGGATCGGTCGCTTGCTCCGCGCACACGCGTCCCTGATACGATGATCGTCTCGTAAGATGTGCGAAGCGATCCCCACTCTTTCCTCCGGCGCTCGAGATCCGTGCCGGGGATTGTACCGTTAGTCGTCACTTACCGTCTGGCGACATGCGAGTAAAAACTTAAAACGTATCAGGTCATCGGTTTGTTTGGAATACGCTCGCAAATTTGACTAGAAATAATAAAAGCGTTATAACAAAATTATAAACTGGCAGGTCCTGTTTTTGTTATTCACAGACTGATGAAAATCCATACTGTTTAGATTGTGGTATTACCGAAAGTCGCGACTCCACTCGAATTCCTTAATTCTTTTGTTGGCGATGCGATCTATTGAAATAAAAAGTATATCTAACAATTTGAAGCCATTTAGGTATTTCGTGGTTCGAGAGAGCGAGCGCGGGCGGGCGGTCGTCTTTTACTTTGATATTGTTTGTGTCGACTCCGCCTTTAGTGTAGCGTGAGACTCGCGCACGCCCGACATGACCGAGTGCCATTTACCCCTCACTACTTATCCTTCTCTTTATTTATTTATTTTGATTTACATCTTGTACATAATTCGCTAGGTATATGTATATTTCGAAATATTTTAATGCGTTTATGTAAATGGTTATGGGAATATTTTAGTTAAATGTGTCCTGTTTCTAGTCTCATGAATTCAGGGTATGATTGTAAACTGCCATGAAGTCCAAAGTGCTACCAAAAAGCGTTTCATATCAGTAGGATTTTACAAAACAAATAAGACAACTATAGTAAGAAATAACTTCCCTTATTTGGAGAGTGATAACGGTCGACTTCGCTTCACATGTCTTTTACTGTTTTTGCTTTTAGAAGTCTGAAATCTATTTGTCACATTTTATCGTGCATTACCACCAGTATTTTTTGTAGAAGTAATATCTTTTTTACTATAATCAAAGTTTAGATCAAGATTATTTAAGATTGACACTTGATTTGAATTGTTTTAGATACGCGTTGTGAAATTTTATCAAGTGTATATTTATCCATGAAAATTATAATTAGGTCTCATGAATATCACAATTTAGTAATGTTAACTTTACCACTGTATGTTCAACAAAATCACATGAAGTGTTTTTGTTTTAGTTTGTATTTTAAGATACAGGAACTTGAAAACAATCATTATCATCGTAATTACAAAATTAAGGAGCCGAAAATGCGCTCGATTATGACGAAACGAAGCAATGCGATTTCATGAATAGAGCATGGTACAGATAGGATGTTACAAGATTTTAAGCTCAGCATGCTTTTTCCGGGTCAGACATGCAAATATTTTGTAATAAAAATAAAAGAATTAGGTTCATCAGTCTTTAGTCGGACTCCGTTTTTTCTTTTGATTTGTCTAATTCGACGAAGCTATCGGTCGAATAGCACGGTCATCTGCTATGATCGACACGATCTGACAGCTAGACTAATTTCTACTGAGTCTAGTCAGATCGAGATTAGGCGGCGCATGTCTGTGAGGTCGGCTAGGCACGCACACTCGGGTCGGGCGGCGCCCGCGCTCGGCTCGCACTGAAGGGCGCATCGTTGGGTGCAGGAGGAGGCCGAGGTGGTGGTGCGCCGCAAGCGCGAGCCGCGCGCCGCCTCGCGCGACAAGGAGCGCGAGCGCGAGCGCGAGCGCGAGCGGGACAGGGAGCGCGGCGACCGCGAGCGGGACAGGGAGCGCGGCGAGCGCGGCGAGCGTGGCGAGCGCGACCGCGACCGGGAGCGGGAGCGGGACCGCGGCGAGCGCGAGCGGGAGCGGGACCGAGAGCGGGAGCGCGACCGCGACCGGGAGCGGGAGCGGGACAGGGAGAAGGAGAAGGAAAAGGAGAAGGAGAAGGAACGCCCGCCGTCGCGAGAGAGGGACAGGGAGCGCGAGAGAGATCGAGAAAAGGATAAGAGACGACGCAGTGTTTCCAGGTGAGTTAGCCTATTTTTTAAAGAAATTAAAAACATAGGTAACCTGGCACGATCCAGCGAGTACTTATTCTATATCCTTCTTAATATTATCAACGATAAAACGCATCGCAACCCTTTTAATACTACTAATTAACATGTACGAGTATGTCATTGGCCTTCCTTCTAGCGGTAAACTAACACCTTTGTAGTCCATTGTACCCTAAATAGTACAGAGATATTTTTTTACCGATGTTTTGTAAACTGCTAGTTTAAAAGTGGCCTGATCAATCGCAGCTGAGTATTCTTGGAGCTTTTCGGCGACGAAACGTTGACATGGTCGATGTTGGACTAAAGTTATAAAACCATTACCTCATACTTGTAACCAATTACGATAAAACTGTATTTTGTTATTCAGGGGCAAAGAGCGACGTGATGAGCGAGAGCGAGACAAGGAGCGTGAGCGCGAACGAGAGGAGCGAGAGCGCGACCGCGAGCGCGAGAGGGAGCGCGAGCGAGAACGAGAAAGGTAATAAAATTGGTGAGCCAACCGAAATGCTAGGTGAAACTTGGATCATTGAATTCTATGTATCTCCTTTTGCTTTAGGGAGGCACGTGAACGGGAAAGGGAACGTGAATTGCGTGAAAGAGAACGGGAAAGGGAACGAGAGAGAGACCGAGAAAGGTAAATATTCCGTTTATTTATTATAGGATTTTAATCAAGACGTATTATTTTGTTTTATTTATTCAACAAAATCCACAGGTCTTAATTAACATAGTTTGAATATTACATGAAATTTACAGAAAGATGTGTACAATTTAGGCGGTCTTATCGCTAATAGCGATCTCTTCCAGACAATCTTTTTAGACAACCTCGTAGAGGACAACCATTAAAGAAAGGGGAAGGTGTTGCAGAGTTCTTAAAATTCTTACCTGACACAAATAGGATTGCATACATTTATGGCATAGACGTATACATACAGTAATAAATAATTAAAAATAAAATAAAATAAATACATAACTATAATTATACATACATACAATAAAAATACATACTACTTGATATATGCGAGGAGATGTCGAGACTAACAGTGACCAGTAATATTCTAGGATATAAAGGCAGTTTGTGTCAAGAAGAAAGAAAGTGTGCTTTAAGCCGATTTTTAAAAATAGCAATCGATTCGGATTTTCTGATTGTTAATGGTAAGGAATTCCAGAGGCGAATGGACTGGACAGTAAACGACTGCGTATAGTAATTAGTTGAATGGGGAGGAAATTGAAGATGTAGTTTTTTGGATGACCGCATGTCATGACCCTGTGATGACTGCAAAAATTGAAAGCGCTTTTTTAAATAGGGCGGTAATTTCGGACTGAACAATATGTTGAATAATTGCGAAAGAACATGCAAGTCACGCCGACGACGGATTTGAAGCCATTTAAGCAGAGTCCGGTATTCGGTAACATGATCATACTTCACTTCACTTCATACGTGACAAGCAAATAAATTATTTTTTATTTATTTATTAGAGCCCGCCGGTGAACAATTTATTCATTTTAAAATAAATTCATTTATCTTAAAATTAATTGATTGTTTTATCGTACACATATTTTGTCGGTCGTTTTCGAATATTGAATCGCTTGGAACCGTCTCTTTTGACCTAACCGAACGAATCGTATGTGGAAACCATGGTTTTGATTATCCTTACCCAAATAAGGAATTAACAGATTGTTTTTATTACTCTGCAAGTGTAGGTACGCACAACAGAAATCAGTTAACACGGACGCAGCGGAATACTGTTCGGAGCGATAAACCTGATAACGGTTTATGTAGCACCGGCGCGCCGGCCGGCGGGGCGGTGTTAGCTGCGCTTTTAATGAAAGATTCAATACGATTAGAGTTGTTATATTGTTAAAGCATGTGAAGTCTAGGAAAAGACATTTTCATTTAAAAATTGACATACATATTTGTAAAAAAGTGGAACTCGTGAATAATTTACGATTGGTCGATTAAATTGCATCGTATATACACTGTATAAGGTCCTTGTTAGCTCGTCGTCGGCGATAAATGACCTCAAACCTTTCGTTTCTTTTTGCGGTATTTTTTTTTTCGAAAAATACGAAAATTTTAGTTTATTACGATAAAGTCGTTTTTTATATTGTTATTTATGCTTTATTTTCAAAATTTACTACTATCTCGGTATACAATGTTTAGTTTAAAATGTTTATATTGTAATACATAAATTGTAAGTGGACCTAATAAAAAAAAACATTGTTTTCTGGCTGGAAAGACACGACCACGCCTTTTAAAATTGCTTAATTAATAAAAAAAATAATTAAATATTTAGGCCATGACTAAAAATAAGCCAACCAATTTATAATGTATGTCAACATTATCGAGACATGTCAAATTTGACAACAAATTAAATTGTATAATCCATAGATTAACCTTGGTGTAAAGGATAAATAATAAGACGGTTAATTATTAAATTAGCTGGTAATTTTTTTAAGGCGAGTGTCCACGAACATGCGCGTAATTAAAACGCATTTTATTTGAAAACAACTGAAGGCTCACTACAAAAAGGTTTCGTTCTTTCGGACATCGAAACCTAAAAACTTAAAACATTTTTAAAAATTTAAACGTTCGTATTTTTTTACACGGCTAATTTCAGTTCATATTTTTTCAAAGGATTGACATAAAAAAATATAAACTTTATTTGTCTTAAACAAACATGGTATGTACAGAGGTGTTACAACGAAGATTAAGTACCAACTATGTTAAGCAATTTGGCATGCAAATTTAATGAATTCATACAACTTAAGACGTCATAATCCTGCCTCTTTTCTTTTTCTGTTAGTAGATAGTTCGCGATTAAATTCTATTAAAACTGCTAACCCTTTGGGGGGGGGGGGGGGGGTTAAGTGACAATTATTTACACTAGATTAGTAACCGTAATCTGAATAAATAAACGCATAAATAATACTAAAACAACCTTGGTGTATATTTCTGTTTATTTAATCTTGGTAAGAAAATAAATCGGAATAAACTCGAACACATAAGTACTTATGCATCCCTGCAGAGCGCAGACAGATTTAGTGGCCTGAAATTGCAATGACCAAGATTCACCTGTTGCCGTGGTGCACAATTTCACACAATCTTGCATACCTTCTCAGTTTTACGGCGGCGTTTGATTGCGTCGCTTGAGTAATTGCATACCCATAGTTCGTCGGACCTCGGCACTCGCGATCAAATAAAAACAGTAGAAATAAATGATGAAATTGTTATTTCTAAGTGCATTCATTTTTTTTTCAAGTGTAAATGTATTATTTGTCCAATTTCAAAAACTTGTTTTAAATTTAGGCCAATGAAAAACAGTTATTCACAGTGAATGTGCTTGTCAAGTGATCAAAGACTTTATTGCAATAGGATAAAGGTGTAGAATACACATGTAAAATGTTGAACTACACTAGTGCGGCGGTGTTCATAAACTTGGACGTTCACCCGTACATCCGGACGCGGTATGAGATCAAGCGGGACCTGCGCAAGGCGAAGAGAGGGTACTACAGTTAGTTATCCGTCTCTCATTCAAACAAAACTAATTCTAATACAAAAAATAAGGAGACATGTTCTGGCCCCATATGGGCCAATAATGTTATTATTGACGTTCATAAGTGGCAATTTTCTGTCCTAAATTGATTAATTGATTTTTGACTTTGACTTAATTTGAATATGTACTTAAAAATACGTCTACGCAATTACATTTTTAGATACCCTATGTCACTCGGGATGACATGAGATATCAAACAATACATCATCATCAGCCTTTGAAAATCCACTCCTAGATATCTTGGCCTCCCACATAGAACGCTACAGCGAGCGGCACTAGACCACTGACATCCAGCGGGTTGCGCCACCTTGATTAGATGTCAGTCCACCGGGTAAATACTCTCCTAAATTCTTTTCCCCATTGAGATTGTTAGGAAGTTTTAATAGTACTGCATTACAAATAACTCACAAATATACATGTAACCTGAATGCGTATGTATAAATAGTAATTACCTTATGAAGTTCGACTGTAATTATGAGAAGTTTTGTCTCGTCGAAAGATAATAAATCCATATAAGCCCGTCGAAGCATGAAAACACAACCCTGTCATTGCATTGCTGTCGCGCAATCATGTTGACATAGTGCCGGGAACCGCTCATAGGGAGGTTTCCTGCAATCGATTGCCCGCTAACGGTTTCATTGTTTTTATAAAGGTTTCATTGTTTACGATGATATTTTAACTTTTGTAGTCGAAGTATAAGTATTAAGTACTGACCGGCATTACGGAGCGTATTATTACATAGTACAAAGCGATTATTCGTGGCGCTAGTATTGGGAATCAAGCAAGCAACGAGTTGGATTTACACGGATTTTAGCACACTTAGGCGCTGCGCATATGACGGGGCGGGGCGGGGCGACGCGAGCCAGACAATTTCGCCACGAACGATAAAACAAAGGGAATCGTATGCTGTAACGCACACGGGGCGATCAAAAACAAACCCGCCGTCAGTGCCCGCAGGGTACGCAGCGGCGCGGGGCGGGGCGGGTGGGCGTGGCTGCCCGCCGTGAATCGCACAGACCAGTTTCTATACACTAACGCAGACGACGGCGCAGGAGGTTAGCTTGTCTGCGCCGCGCGCTCTTTTAGAAAGGTCGTCCGACATGTGCGTCGAGTACGCGGCGAGGGCATCGAAGGGCAGGTGCGGCCTTTATTGCTCCGCGGTCAAGAAGACCGCCCCGCCCCGTCGTATACGCAGCGCCTTAGAGTATATTTAATATGATGATACGCCATGGTGCATTGAGTGACATACACTTGTTGTCGTAAGTTGACGTTGACATAAGTGTCAAAATATGAAACTGCTTTTAGCTTCCTTTAATTGTTAGCACATTAACCCTGACGAAAACTGTATAAGACAATGGTTTCACCAATATATTATAGTAACCTAACATTCGTTTTACGAAGGTGTAGGTAACGTTGCTGCAACTACTACAAATTTACGTGACTCTTGCGCAGTACTGACTACGACTGCTCACATTGTAACTCTCCTACAGAGAACGCGAGCGAGAACGTGAACGCGATCGCGAGCGCGAAAGGGAACGCTCTCGCGAGCGCGACCGTGACCGCGACCGCGACCGCGAGCGCGAGCGGTCGCGCGGCCGCAGCCGCAGCGAGGCCGACTCGCGGCGGGAGAAGGAGATGGAGGAGGAGGCCAGGGAGAAGAAGCGCCTGGAAAAGAAGGCGAGGGAGAAGGAGGCCGCCTACCAGGAGAGGTAAGTAAATAGGAACCAATGCAGCTGTGCTCACCTCTTGCTTTTGCAGTATAACAAGCAAGATGTTGCGAATTAGCGACTTCTTATGCAAATGTTTATTTGCGAATACAAGATGTGTTCTTTAAAAATGAGTACACATTTAAGAAAGAAAGAAAGAAAGAAACAAAAAAAAAAATTGTGGCTGATGCTGACGGACGAAACCATTTTAAGAACCAATACCATTTCGCGGTTGAGTAATCTTGTTAACACTATTTATACTTACTTATGCCCATAAAAGTTTCGGAGATCAGCATTAACCTCAACCTCAACCATTCCGTCAGGGGAATTGTCTATTTCTCCTTGAACCCTAAAAAAAAGTTTACTGGATGAGTATTTGTTACGTTGTTAGTTGTTAGTGAATGGTATAATCCCCGGCACGGATCTCGAGCGCTGGAGAAAAGAGTGGGGATCGCTTTGCGCATCTCACGAGACGATACGATGATCGTCTCAGATCTATCGATCAGAGACGCGTGTGCGCGGAGCGAGCTTTCGGCCAGCGCTCAAGATCGGTGCCGCTAGTTGTACGTGATGTAACGCGTGCGTTGTGCGGGGCAGGCTGCGCGCGTGGGAGACGCGCGAGCGGCGCAAGGCGAAGGAGTACGAGAAGGAGCGCGAGCGCGAGCGCTGCCGCGAGGAGGAGCGCGAGCGCGAGGCCAAGCGCCTCAAGGAGTTCCTCGAGGACTACGACGACGAGCGCGACGACCACAAGTACTACAAGTCAGTATCCGCTCTGTACCTACTCGCCGCACTACCGCGAGGGTCCCGGCTGGGGCAGAAAGCTTCTAGAATGGAGGCCACGTACCGGCAAGCACAGCGTAGGACCGTGGATACGGTTGCAGGAAGACGCTGGATGCGGGCCGCTTCCAACTGGCCAATCTAGATGTCATTGGGGGAGGAGGTCCATGTTCAGCAGTGGACTTCTTATGGTTCTGGTCTCGGTGTGCCAGGAGAAGGCCTCAGGAAAAAAAACGTTTGGTATATTTTATCACTATGGTGATTACAGCATATTTTACGTAATGTCCTAAAACGTTCGAGTAAAATTTTTACCAATACCTGGACTTCTTGATAATCTCGCTTTGATTTTCTCAAATATAAATAATATGATTTAGAAAAGGCGTATCCATATAATCATTTCGGGGCGTGATTTGAAGTTGAAGTAAATAATCGTGTGCGCGTGCGTGCGTGTGCGTGTGCGCAGAGGCAAGGAGCTGCAGCGGCGGCTGAGCGGGCGCGTGCGCGAGGCGGAGGCGGACCGGCGCGAGCGGCAGCGCGAGCTGGACGAGCTGGCGGCGCTGCGGCGCGAGCTGTGCGCCGGCCGCGACCCGCCCGCCGCCGCCGCCGCCTTCGCGCAGGCCGTGCGCGCGCGCGACGAGCTCTACCGCCCGCGCCTGCTCATCGACGTCAGCCTGCAGGCCGAGCAGCAGCGCGAGCGCGAGCAGCAGCGCGCGCGCCAGCGCGAGGACGCGCGCCGCGAGGTACGCCCCCCCGCCCCCCGCCCCCCACCCCCGCAGCGAGCTCTACCGCCCGCGCCTGCTCATCGACGTCAGCCTGCAGGCCGAGCAGCAGCGCGAGCGCGAGCAGCAGCGCGCGCGCCAGCGCGAGGACGCGCGCCGCGAGGTACGCCCCCCCCGCCCCCCGCCCCCCACCCCCGCAGCGAGCTCTACCGCCCGCGCCTGCTCATCGACGTCAGCCTGCAGGCCGAGCAGCAGCGCGAGCGCGAGCAGCAGCGCGCGCGCCAGCGCGAGGACGCGCGCCGTGAGGTACGCCCCCCGCCCCCCGCCCCCCACCCCCGCAGCGAGCTCTACCGCCCGCGCCTGCTCATCGACGTCAGCCTGCAGGCCGAGCAGCAGCGCGAGCGCGAGCAGCAGCGCGCGCGCCAGCGCGAGGACGCGCGCCGCGAGGTACGCCCCCCCCGCCCCCCGCCCCCCACCCCCGCAGCGAGCTCTACCGCCCGCGCCTGCTCATCGACGTCAGCCTGCAGGCCGAGCAGCAGCGCGAGCGCGAGCAGCAGCGCGCGCGCCAGCGCGAGGACGCGCGCCGCGAGGTACGCCCCCATGCTAATGCTCCGTTAAACATATAACATTTACACTTAAATCTTGTAAGAATAAGGCTAATTCTAACTCTTCGCCAGCCGAGCCTTACATATTTTGATGAACAATATCAAAGGTAGACTTGGCTTTTGTCTTCTGAAAGCCGAGCCGTTGTGTTGTGACAGTGTTGTGACAGCGTTGTGTGGTCGCAGGCGCGGGAGCGCGCGGCCCGCGAGCGCGAGCGCTACCTGCGCGCGCAGGCGTCGCGCCAGCTGCCCACCGAGGCCGAGCCCATCGACTCCGACGACAGGTGCGTACTCGGCGGGACTATTGGAACACATTTAAGCAGGTTTTCAGTGCACCCTGTAATATGTTCGTATGTTTTCATCGTACTAGTCCGGGTTCATGTTCTTATTGGGTTACAGGGTCCATAAGTATGGTCACACACGATGTGATAACAACTCAATGTACACTTATGACCGGTGATCGGAGTAGATCGATTCGGCGTCGATGATCGCGATCGCGATACGTTGTAATCTCAAACGATGTATGTGATGTTGTCCAATATTTATGACGGAATAGGGCCGAGGGAATGATCGGGTGTATGTTTGTCTTCGCTCATACTGTTATGGAATGCAGAAATAACTACACGGTGAGATAGGTAAACAGTGTGTGTACTCGAATTAACCAGTTACAGTACAAAATAAACTACGATTGCTCTAATGATTCAAGATTGAAAATGCGATGATCTCAGAAACACGTGCAGTCACTACGATTCATACTCGAATCCCTCTCGCTACCACACACCGGGCACAGACACGGTTTCCTGTCACTACTACACTGACAGACGTTAAACTGACAAAGAGACATGTCAACATTGACAACTAATAACATTGACAGCCCTCAAACTAACATTAGCGACCGCTACGCCATCTCTGATTCCACCCAGGCGTTAAACCAGACATTTCAATCAAGGATTTATTCGAAGAATTATTCGATTAATTGTGATAATTCTACCTTCACTCCGACATATAATTATTTATTGATTAACATCAATACGGACATGCCTCCGGGATTCCGGAATTTCTTGGTATCAGTTTTTAAAAAAAGGCATATCCATATTATGCTAGCACTACCAAAGTACATCAAATTAATCTACCTACTCCGATCACTGCTTACGACGCAATAAATGAAAATGAATAATGAAAAAACCTAAAGTATTTAGTCATGTTTAAAATACTAATCACAAACACAAAACCGAGCAATGCATTCGCAAAGCAAACTAACGAATAATATTATAGGATGCAATGAATCTCACAAAAACTAATTTATTTGACTAGGTAAAAACCTGTGAAAGAGCAACATCCTTTTATTTATCATATCGACGTTTAACTTTTTATTAATCAGATCGACATAAATAATTTATTTGCTGACCGATTTTTATGCAACTAACATAAATTTTTGTCGATTCTAGTTATTCGTTTTGGTTAACTAACAGATTTTACCCGTATTTCTGGAAAATTCATCGGCAATGACAGTTTTCCTAGGCTGAAATCAATTAATTCAACAAATAAGTGAATACTTATTTTGCAGCAAAAAAAGTATTTATAGCGTAATTTTTATGATTTGCCCCTTTCTATCCGTAGGTCACTTCTAATGAAACTTCTTTTCGATGCGTACGTATAAGGTTGCTATGTCTCCGATAGGTCATGTATCATCCATCAGTATATCAAAATTATATCAAATTGCAATGGCATTGATTGGCTTATTTTGTGGTTTTATCAACCACGTTCGTTCGTTTTTAGTTTGTACAGATACTTTTGGAATAAAATATGCTTATATTTAATTTTTGGGTAAATATTTTAGTTCTTACATAACATTATTATTATTTACAAAGTAAATTAGGATTGGACACATATCTTAGTGTAGATTTTGGTGTATTTAGATGTAGAGAATGTATAAAAGTGCGACTATACACGGCGTCTCGAAGTAGAAGCCGGAACGACACAACAATCTGTAATGTTGTATTCATCAATGCATACTAGGCCTTTCAAACTTTCGGTCAATAACGATGGCATCTCTCCCATTAAATGAGACAGGCGGGAGATGAATAGAAAGATGGACACATGGTCAGACGACTGACTAACTAACAAACCAGTGGTTGTTTTTTTCCATCATTGACAAATGCCAATTATTAATACTGATAGGTAAAGTATCAGACGTCCCTCCCTCCTTGTTGAAAACGTCGATCCACCATGGCCATTTTATTACTGCTCGAGTTGCCAGTGTATAGTCGCTTTAAGACTACTGTGTAACTCGTAACATCTCTTCCATGGCTCGCTTCACTGCAGTGAGGTACACGAGCATCTCTGAGGTCGGTCGGTGGATGGACAAACGTAAAAGGAAGGCGCTTTTCACATAGTAACGCATGTCAAACCAAAACGCGATGATATGATTTTAGCATAGCACTGAATTAAATGAGTAAATCTACGTAGCTTACACGGATGACGCTTTAACGCGTGTATCTCTGATTGTTGCACTGACGTACGTCTGAGCGGTTAACATTTGAAAGTAAGGGTTGCTACACACATAAGCGGGCTGTAATTGTCGTTTCTTTCTTTTTTGTTAAAGCAATGTTGAAGCTCAAACAAATGATGTGAAAACAAATGAAATACTAATTTTAAAACAATATTTTTCTGTCTTTATTTCAAAATAAATTTAAATTTGGAATTCCTAATCAAACGCAAGATATTTGATGTTAAAGTTGTCAGTATTGAGTATCGGCAATTTCATATGTAAGGACCTAATATTCGATTTTACCGCTCGGCTTTGTAGATTAATGAATGCGGGCCGGTTTATGCGTGTAGCAACCCTAACGACGTTCGAAATCGAAGCGACCGATCGGCAGTCTGACCGCTTCGGCATCATTCTGTCGCACGACACGGCGACACGGACGCGTTTACTCGTGTAATTCGTCGTGTGTAGTCGCGTTACTGTGTGAAAAGTGCCGAAAGCACCGCGATAGACGTTGGGGTTACACAGTACCGGTGGAGTCGGCACAAGTAGATACGGAGTGTTCGTGTTGTAGCGGCGGGGCAGAGCCGGCGGAGGCGGGCGACGGGGGCTCGGGGGGCTCGGGGGTCGCCGGGGGCGGCGACGGCTCGGCGGGCTCGGGGGGCTCGGGGGGCGAGGGCGAGGGCGAGGGCGGCTCGAGCGCGTCGCCGGGCGCGTCGCGCTCGCTGACGCCGCCGCCGCGCTCGGCCGCGCCCACGCCGCCGCGCCACCACCGCCGCCACCACCACCGCCGCCCCGACCCGCCGCCGGGGCCGGGGGACCACGACACGCCCCAGGTACTGCTACTCATCCTCATCATCATCATCATTAATCTAACAAGAGGCATAATGTTTGAGTGATGAGCACGAGCGTTTGTATTAAGTCATGGTTGTTTATAAACGAAACGAGTACTGGGTACTTGGTAAACTTGGTGTCATTGTGGAAGTGATTTAATATTTAATTGGCCCTGCCAATATGAATGCTCTTTCACAAATGTAAGAACTTTATCTGTACTACCATGTTTAATGCAAATAAAGATTTATCATTATCAATAACCGCACCGATAACCGATGGGGTAGACTGTTCTCGAGTGGAGACCGCAACTTAGCAAACGCTAAATAAATAATAAAATTAATTGTTTTCACAATCACACCAATTTTCTAGCCCCAAACTAAGCAAAGCTTGTACTGTGGCGACTTGATAAGACAGACATAGGCTCCATAGACAAGGTGGAGTGAAGATATCCGCTGGCAGCGGATGGAAATGAATAACCGGGGATCGGACTTGGGGCGTACTGTGGGAGGGGCCTGGTCCTTTAGGGAACCTGTCGTGGTGTGATTATGATAGTGACTTTATCCACATACTTTTCAAAACTCATTTTATGCCCGACATCAAATACATGACCCTTTGCCGTATTGCCGAATATTATTTATAAACTATTTGCAGTTATAGAAGTTAGACATTAACATTTTAAGTATAACAGTTATATAACAGTATAAGTTAAAGTATAATGTCTTTTCTTTACCATATTTAAGTTGCTTTTAATGCCCCCAGACATTGATAATATATTTGCTGTCGGGTTTTACCTAATTCATTTTAAAAAAACGCAAAGCTTAATGACCATCGATTTAAATATTCAAAAAAGAATATTATTTCACCATTTTACATTGATTCTAATCATGCCTGTTCATTCATACTAGTTATTTGTAATAATGTAAAAACGTAAATATAAATTGTATGTTATTGTAGCTAAGCTCAGATGGAGGCACCACACCGCCGCGACCGCCATCTG
Source organism: Anania hortulata (assembly GCA_963576865.1). Classification (NCBI taxonomy): domain Eukaryota; kingdom Metazoa; phylum Arthropoda; class Insecta; order Lepidoptera; family Crambidae; genus Anania; species Anania hortulata. The sequence continues at coordinate 191,272 of OY756413.1, forward strand.
CCACATACAGTAGGCGACATGTAAGTCATTTATTAGTTTTTAGTTGTCTACATACAGTGTGAGGACGGTCGTACAGAATACACTTCCCTTCCACCAACAAGAGGCGTGTCGTAAGAGGCGACTAATTCCTGAAGCACAAGACGGCCGGCAGCGTTTGCGTGCGAAATATTGTAAAAAGTGCTCTCGCCAACTCGCCTGCCAAGCGTGGCGAGCATTGGCCTGTGTAACATTATAGAATGCAATAAATATATTGAATATTGGCTAACCCCACCTTTTCAGGCAGGCTTAATATGTTCGGCAGTGGACGTCCGACGGCTAAAATGGTGATAGTTGTCTATGGAAAATGGTACGAGGATCATCTGATAAACGATCTGATCTGACTTAACTTTTTGCAACGCTATAAAATCATTCTACCAGATTATTTGATTGGCATGTTGTGTCACGAATTCGCTTATTCGTGGTTGACACTATTAAGAAACTATATGAAGATACACAACGAATATTTCTCTTAACACTCTTGTTGCCTTTTCTTGATTATTTTTCAATTTGAGATTAACGTTAGCTAATTAACTGCATAAACAATCTTTTCTCCAAAAATATAATATAATTATATACAAAATCAGATGATCTACGCACGTAAACAATATCTGATTGATAATGCCTTTTTTCGTCTACATTCTAAGTATGCGGCGGACATAGGGGAATCCATAGTCCATAGGGGGGTCCATATTGAAATTTTCAGCATTTTGTAATATTAGCTTTCTTTTGAGGCCCATTTTCTATGAGTTCAAGGTTGCATAGCGTGCTATGGAAATGGCTATGATTATTATATTGTTATTTTTTTGTAAAATCGAACTAGAAATGAGATCCGTAAACGAACAAAAGTCACTGACATAGCCCGAAGGATTAGCAAGGTGAAGTCGGAGCTGGCGAGGCACATAGCACGTAAAACTATCTTAACGTAATGGCCGATAGGGCAGAAAGGTTCTAGAATGGAGGCCACGCACCAGCAAGCGCTGCTTAGGACGTCCACTCACAAGGTCGACAGATGACCTGGTAAAGGTTGCAGGAAGCCGCCGGATGCAGGCCGCTTCCAACCGGCCAATCTGAAAGTCAATGGGGAGGCCTATGTTCAACAGTGGACGCCCTATGGCTGAAATCATAATGATATCGTGCACTGAGTAGCACCACTCGAAATACACTATAGGCAACTCCAAATAAATGTGTGTGTTTGGATTTGATGTAGTATGAGATTACATTAAAGAGTACAACAACAACACTCGAGCACACGAGTGTCTTTTTGGAGTTAATATAGATTCGACGCAGATTCAGATAATCGCAATAACTCGTTTTTGTATTATTTCGAGTTGAGCTACTTTTTATTTAGGTGATGGATGCGTGACTGGCTCCTCAGCGTGTGTGTGTGTGTGTGTGTGTTGCAGAGCGCGACGAGTGCGGGCAGCTCGCCCATCACCATCAGCTTCAAGCCGCACCGCACCAGCCCCGCGCCCGACGCGCCCGCCGCCCGTGAGTATACAGACTACCGCCTACCGACTACCGACTACTGACAACTGACTACCGACTACTGACTACCCACTACCGACAACGTGACTACCGACAACTGACCACCGAAATCTGACTACCGACAACTGACTACCGACTACTGACTACCAACTACTGACTACCGACCTCGACGCGATACCACGCGCCACACTTACATTTTTGTGTTACCGTTTTTAGGCTTACCTCTACCTCAAAAGTAAAAAAAAAACGGATTCCTTATAAGATAACTTTGCTGTCCGTATGTCTGTTGAGATATTGAGTTGAAACCATACACTCAAGTAAGTTCCATGAAAGGAAGAAATGTTGCTCGGCTGCCTTTCTGGATGTACTGCAAGCTTTCGACAGAGTATGGCACAAGGGCCTTCTCTGTAAACTTAAAACCTGTTTACTACACCCCGCATACATGCTGCTTGGGTCTTACTTGGAGAACTGAGTGTTCCAGGTAAAATCTGGAGACTGCCTATCATCCTTTTACCTCATTAAAGCCGGTGTACCCCAGGGATCTGTACTGGGTCCTGTTTTGTACACCATTTACACTGCTGACCTACCAAGCTCCGGACAGATTGTTACTACAACCTACGCCGATGACACCGCATCCTGTGACAAAGACCAGATTAAAGCTTCCACAAAACTCCAAGAACACCTGGACAAAGTTGGATCATGGCTAAGGAAGTGGAGAATCAGAGCGAGTGCTGCCAAGTCTGTCCACATTACTTTCGCCCTTAGAAGAGGAGAATGTCCACCAGTAACACTTGATGGAAACATCATGCCACAAGAAAGCACTGTCAGATACCTAGGTATTCACATCGATAAAAGGCTTACCTGGCGTGAACATATAAAAACTAAAAGGGAACACGCAAACAGAAAACTTCGTGACATGTACTGGCTCCTGGGTGGGCAGTCAGCACTTAGCCTGGAAAATAAAATCTTAATTTACTAATGCATTCTAAGGCCTGTATGGACATATGGCACTGAACTCAGGGGATCTGCTAGTCATTCAAATATCGAAATACTTCAACGCTTCCAAAATAAAGCACTAAAGATTCTGAGCTGTACACCCTGGTTCACAAAGAACGTTGAAGTACATGAATACCTACAAATCCCAACCATAGGGAGGTTATAGAGAAGTCCTGCAAGTCCTATAAACAAAGACTCCAACGACATAAGAATGAACTCGCTGCGACGCTAGTACAGTCTGGCGACTCTACGTTCAGATTGAAAAGAAAGCGTATAGCATCAATCTAAATAAAACTTTGCATATTAAACTGGGTGACACATCACTGGATGTGAAAAACTCGAACTGCCACAATAAAGAAACTTAGCTGATCTGATTACAGCTTGGAGGCTGATCGCAGATAGATGAAAGAGAAAAAAAAAATACACTCAAGTTTACAATTCTTTGAAGTTATGAAAAAATAAACTTCTAAGTTAACTTACAAAAAAGATACGGTCGTTTATGCTGCAAAAAAAATTATATTTCGACAATCTAGGAAATCAAAATTTATAGGGTACTTTAGAAAAAATCACTTCCCCATACTGAGCCGCCACCAGCTGACATCAGTTTGTATGGAGAAGTGATTTTTTTTTTAGATTTCAATGTTGTTTCCACAGAAAAAGTATTTGTATTCGAGCACCTAGGAGGTTGTTGATGTTTTACCTATAACCCTGTATAGTAAAACGTGTCCCCCCCGCAGCGGCCGAGGCGAGCGGGCGCGTGCGGCGGCCGCACGCCGCCTTCGCGGACGAGGACGAGGCGCCCCACGCCGCCCCCCACGCCGCCCCCCACGCCGCGCCCCACGCCGACCACGCGCACAAGGGTACGCCACACGCATGCCTAGGGCAGGGGCTCCCAATCCTTTTCAGTTCGCGGCGCACTTATTAGTTTACTGTTTTGTCACGACGCCCTACCCTAGCTAGCTATTTGAAATACAGTCAGTGCCGTGTGGAGACGGCCGTAAAGAATACACTTCCCCACCGCCAACAGGCGATTGATTCCTGTAGCACGAGACGGGAGGCGGCGTCTTCGTGCGAAATCTTATAAAAAGTGCCCTCGCCGACCCGCCTGGTAAGCGTGACTCGGTCAAATCGGTGTGACGGGTGAGCTAGTTAGCTAAAATCTCCACACAGTTTTTCTAAGGGCTAAGGTGCGAGTAAGGTTTGACACTGCTACTCTCATTTCTTTTTAGGTATAGGTACCGGATACATATGGTTTCGGATAATGATAGAGGACTGACTCACGGCGCCTCCCTTTACTTTCTACGGCGCACCAGGACGCCGCGGCGCACATTTTGGGAACCCCTGCCATAGGGACTCACCCCACACTAGAAACAGGGATGACGACAAACTTTTTTTTCTTCGTATGTCAGGTATAATTATCAAAAAGTACTCGATACTTATTTTTTCTTTTTTAAAATAATTAAAATATTACACAAATATTGATTTGAAATGTCGCATGACGTCACGTCTTGGAACAATGTTTACTTGCCCCCACTCCCGAACTTTAACGCGCTTGATCTTTGTTATTTTTTTATTGATTGACAAAAGAAAAAATAAGTGTCCATTATTTTTGATAATCTAACTGACAAACGAAACAAAATTCCATTTCTTTACTCACTTGTCATCCCTATTACATTTATTGTGTTCGAAAACAGTAGGGAAGGACACTGCACATTTATGCTGAGCCCTTTTTGACACATCAGATGTATAGTTTTGTTGTTATGTTTTTTTTTTTCATCTGTGTCAAAATAAAGTTTTCTCTCTCTATCCCGATAGGTCGTACTGTGTTCGGTCGGACTTGCGTCACGCACATATCTATATATAATAAATCTATATAATATAAAACAAAGTCGGGTTAGTTACACCATTTATAAGTCGAAAACGGCTGGACCGATTTTTATGATCTTTGATTTGTTTGATTCGTCTCCACCCCGAATAGCAGAATAAATAATAAAATGTCACAAAATAAAATAAAAATGAGGCGGTACGAAGTTTGCCGGGACAGCTGCTGGTATTGTATAAATATTGTATCTTTAAAACTGTTTTATACTAGCTATAGTCATTAGCAAACACACAAATGAGCACTTTTTTTTAAATATTGATAGTATTTACGTGAATATTGATATTGGTTGACGAGACTGATTCTAATTAGTCACAAGTCTTGACGAGATAGACACATTTTTGGGTTTAAAAAAAAAGAAAGAACGAGCCCATAGTTTTTATTTTCTTATGACCTATTATGACCGTGACCTGCATGCAGGTAAAGAGAAAAAAGATAAGGACAAAAGCAAGAAGTCAGGGGACGGGACGAGCAGCGGCGGTGAGAAGGAGAGCAAGAGCGCGGAGGAGAAGCGCAAGCACATCAAGAGCCTCATCGACAAGATCCCCACGCAGAAGGAACAGCTGTTCCAGTACAAGCTCGACACGCAGCAGGTATGCACACACGCACACACACACACGAGCACAACACACTCGCACCCGGCCACATATGTAGCAACAGACGCGGTATTTAATGTCGCTGCAAACTGGTTAAAATAGCCGTTTAATTGCACGGCTAGCCCTTTCATTGAACAACGTCATTCAACTACACGCCACAATTTTGACGACCACGGGTTCGATTCCCGGTCGGTCTTACCAACGTTTGTGATGTTTATTTATTTTAGGAAAATAAACAGTTTACAGTTAAATATGATTAATGTTCACCATCAAGCACATACCCTATAGAGCAGCAATACGAACCATCTTTCTCCGAAACTAGTAAGTGATTCACTTACATTTAGTATGTAATGACAACTCCTGTCAACGCTCGCCCATACAAAAACAGTACAGATACAGATTAAAAATGGCGGAAAACTTAGTCGAACAAATCATAATAATATGACATTTCTACTCTATTGGGTATGTGCTCCATGATGTTCACAAACGTTGCACTAAAACCAATGAAGTATCCACTAATAGAAATAACATAGAACTGAGCAGCTTAACTAACAAACATTAGTTAAAACGAAGTTGGACTGACAAGATATAAGATGAAAATTCCACAATAATCAATTAAACCAAATTTAGTTTCAGCACCTCTGATATATTTTTTATAAGAGATGAGTGAAGTGTTAAAAATGACAAAATCTCGAAACTGCCGACTGTAAGTTCTGCAAACGCGACTTGTAAAGTGATTTTTAGCATAACTTAGATGAATAATGCGGTCCGGTATCGGCTACAGATCGACAGCACGCTGATGGAGAAGAAGATCCGTCCGTGGATCAACAAGAAGATAATCGAGTACATCGGCGAGCCCGAGCCCACGCTCGTGGACTTCATCTGCAGCAAGCTGCTGGCCGGCGCCGCGCCGCACCGCATCCTCGACGACGTGCAGATGGTACCGCCGCCTCCTCTGTTATATATCTCCCCCCCCTCCCCCTCCCCCCCTCCCCCAACACAGGGAAACAGTATTCTTTTAGAGAACTTCCTTTGTGTGCACTGCGTAAACGGTTACAGTACGCAGAAACCATGCATGACGTAATAGTTCCTACTTAAAAGTTTAAAAAAGGCCGCGACAGCATATGATACCTTTTAAGGTTTGCTCACTATAACCATTTTTATGGTGATCAATTTTCACTTTCAGATGAGAATCTCATCACCTGACTTCAATTTCTAGTTCGAATCAATGATATTTGAACTGTCACTTCAGTTTGAACTTTGTAACAGATGTGTTCGATGGTAACACAGGTCCTGGACGAGGAAGCGGAAGTGTTCGTGGTGAAGATGTGGCGGCTGCTGATCTACGAGCTGGAGGCCAAGCGCGCTGGCCTGCACAAGTGACCTCCCGGCGCGCCCCCCTCGCCCGCCGGCGCGCCCCCGTCGCCCCCGTCGCCCCCGCCGCCCCCGCCCCGCCGGCCGCGCCCCGCGCGCCCGCCGCCCCGCCGCAGCCCGCACCCCCGCGCGGTCACAAGGTTCGGCTGCTTCTGTATCTAGACAGCTGTAGTGATACGAATCAATGACCATAGATTATACTTGTTTTAAAAAATATATATATTTGGTTGTATAGCTCTATACCATTGCCTTTCCCTTCGTGGATAAATATTACTACTTCTACTACTAAAGACCCATCCATCCGGCATGGTAACGATACAGAAGAAAGGCTTACAATTTGTCTTACTTCGGCTCCCGACAGATGTTAGACTGGACACCTAGATTCACTCTGAGACCTTCTTTTGCCGCTTGCGTCACTGTGTACGTCCAATCGAGCATAAGTATAATACTGCATTGCTGTAAAACAGCGCAAAACAAATATGTGGCGAAATATGGAACTACATTTTTCCATAGTATTTGACAGATTAGTACGGCAGTGGCGCCCTTTTGTACAGAACTTGGACGGACATTCAAATGTTTTTATTGAAAAATCGGATAAGATGAAGACTCGACTCCGCCACGCATCAGTATTTCATCCATCCATCATTAATGAGTAGATAGCTATTTACATTTGTCGCGAAGGCACGCAGGTTGTGTTTGCGAGAACAGATTTTGAACAAACTTAATCTATGGTCATACATTTCGTTGGCCCGACTAGCCACGATAATATTAATAAATTCATGTTTTGCGTAACCAAATTGTAGTTCGAATTAATATAAATTCGAAAACTTATAAATCCTTGTTTAATGAGCACAGACTTTCATAATCCACTTTAATACATGTCCCTTCGTAATAAGATTATAAGTTTTATTTCGACTCTGTTTCTTAAAGGTTTTCATATCCTCGGTAGATTACTGACTAAAGGAGAAGATTCTCAAGTCGTCAAATTTGAATTCACTGGAATGTGTCGAACCGATCCCAAGTATTACTGCCCACTTGATAATAAAATTGATAATAATAACGTGATTTCTCCCCGTTACCAATCGAATCTATACCATGCACTATATCCTTTACAATTCACTCCTAGTGATAACTATAGTTGAATGGAATACCATGCTTAGAATAGATCAATTGATTCGTAATATAAATAACGTTAAATATCTCCAATAAGATAACTCTGAGTAGCTCACTTGGCTTTACGATAGATTGATAAAACAATGTTTTTTATCTCTATAAATTACAAACTGCATGGAATTGGTATTAAACTCGAAAGGATCGCAGCAGGGTAAGAAGGCATTGTAATTACTGACTACTTCATGTGTGACAATCTAGTAACTTCAGTCGTTTTGTATAGGAACAAGTTAATGTTTGTATTGTTAAAAAATTATAAATAAGTAAAATATTTGTGTACCAATATGTTTCCGATGATGTCTTAGTGATTTTTAAAATAGTCATTATAACTGGTTTTATGTAGGTAATCTGGAGCAGTTAAAGGAATAAGACACGATTTAGTTTTATGTAGAAACATACTACTCAATGTTGTGATCGCAATAAAACATTTTAGTTATGTTCCCGCTTCGATACGCTCATTTGTACATAGGTACATCATCGCCCGCGGGTGGGACGTGTACATAAGGTTTATGTTTCGACGCTTATGTAATATTCTTTAATTTTAAAGTAGTTGTAAAATATATCGATCTTTAAAGAGAGAGAGAGACGACGCTCTACAAAACCGGAGCTATGCGATAAATTAATTAGCCGAGTCTCATCCTAAAAATCGATGTTAATTATTTCCTGACGGGTATTGTAACTATTGTATTCGCTGTTATATTTATGTAAACGGTCCGTATCGTTCCTTGATGAACTTAGTACGTAACGATTAAAGGTGTTAACTGGTGGCGCGGTCTGCGTCGTGTCGCGAAACTAGTAAATATACTCCGAGTTGATTTAGAAACATTCGTTGCGCGACGTCGCGCAGCATCGACCGAGGCGTCATACAAGACAGAGATCAGTTACTTTTATTTTTCCCGTTGGGTCACGTGGTTTTACGATCATATGGACGGATTTAGCGCTTCGGTTAACATCTTGTCTAGGAGCTCAGTGGTGTACTTTCGTTGTTGAAGACTATTCTACTGGGGACTGTAGTGAAGTGGCAAATGTTCTCACAGACATTTGTCTAATTGTAAATTATTTAACGTTGTATTTAGACGCGGCGATGGATGTGTGTGTGCGTGTAAATGTGTGAAAGTGATGTGTACGTGTGAATGCAGCCTGTCGCCGCGATTTGAAATGATTATGTTTAATAAGTTTAATCAAACCTCCTAGGATTATTAAATGTAATATTATCTGACATTTGTGTTTAATTTACACGTCCATCAACCCATCCCAACAACTCTCACCATAAGTTTATCGCAATAGAACAAACGGTTTAAAAATGCATACGCGTCAATCAAACAAATATTTTCACATATATGTTAGTCTTCGGCTGGGGCTATGTCCGCGTAAAGTCATTGATGCTTTCGTTGGCTATAACAATCAACTATAGTTTAGTTGTCAACTCTCGTATGTAAGGACACAAAAGCGCAGGACAGTAAGTGGTACATAGTTTTTGGATCTGCACATTAACTTTGACACAATAACTCGGTCCTCAAACCGCACTTTATTTTTAGTTTACAGCGGTCAATCTCTGTACGAAGACTGTGTACCTATCGTCATAATGTGGTTAAACATTACCGAGTTCTAAATTTCTGGTTGATGGTATACAGCTCCCAGTGAATCCCATAGAACAACCAAACTCGTCAAAATCGCTAAAGCCGTTTAGGCTACAGGTAGTCTCAATGGAACAAACATATCTACATACATTCACGCAAAAAACATAACCCTCATTCTGGGTCAGTCGGGTAAAAATGCTGCTGCTCGAAAAATATGATATTTCAAGACGGCGCCTTGTTCTTGTTCACATAAGTTGCGATGTTGGTCTGAATACTGAAGCATACACATATCGACAACTTACCTATGTTGGGAGGTTACCTAGACCGGTACAACCGAGTTGCTGCCATTAACATAGTTGTGCGGTTAAACTAATAGAGATTCGTGTTTTTGGCAACAATGGGTATAATTTATTAGAGTACCTACTTAGTGAGTTTATTCGAACATCCCATTCGATTCAATTACTAATGCGACAGTGTTATCTCGTGGCGCATCCAATCGTTAATTAGCGCATTGTTCACGCCGGCCGCGGCCTGTATCTGCGGGAGATTACGATCATAAAAGCCGACTGACTACGCGCGTCATAAATTAACATTGAAATGCTGACAGTTTGTGCACTTATATTTTATTCAGTAGTAAGTACTAGAGTATGATGTATACTCTTTGTTAATAGTACCCTTATTTCAAGACAATAATATTACTGCCTTTGTTAGGTATATACTGCAGGAAATCCGCTTAAAGTTGATGCTTACGGCAAAGATAAACATCGGAAAGAAGTATGTATTCTCCCCAATTTATGTTATAAATAACACATGTTAATTCGTATTTTGTAATTTTACATTAAAAATTTAATTTAGGATGTAATATCAAATCTGGAGCTCCTGATACCACTGAAAGAAAACCAACACCACAAGAATAAAAAGCTCAAACACTTGAGAGCGAGCTCCTCAGGACACCATGGTGTTCTATCCGATGGCCCATACAGCGAAATCCCGGGGAGTGAATTTGTCCTAGATGACACCGCTGTTTATTTTAAAGAACCACAGAAAACTACTAAGAAAGATTTGAGCCAAGTAGATGCTCAATCTCAAGAACAAAATGACCCTATACTCTCGGCCGCACAATCAAGTTCTAAAGCATTGCTACAGAAATGTCGTAAATATCTTGCGATGGAACTTTTGAGATCTCAATGGGAATCTATCCTAGAGCATCCCTTAAAGAATGAAGAATCTCATAGTGCAGATCAAGAGTTACTTCTTAGTCTGTGTAGGGTTCAACTTGGACTAGCAAACAAGCATATCGAAGTAGGAGGTGAGGGCGGCGTCAGTGGGAACGTGGCAGTGAATGGGCACGGTCGTATGTCTGGTAATGTGGGAATAAAGGGAACTGGTGGGGTCGCAGGCAATGTTGGAATGGGAGGAAAGAGCAGTCATACAAGGAACACAGGGGCTGGAACAGCTTGGAGAGAAAGTTTAGCGGTTCAAATGTTAAATGGAATGGGCTTCAACTCAGGGAATCTTGGTATCGATGGTCAAGGAGGTGTAGCGGGCAATGCAGGGTTTAACGGAGAAGGAGGGTCAGCTGGGAATATAGGAATAGGAGGCAAAGGCGGTCAAGCTGGCAACTTGGGCGTTGGTGGAAAGGGCGGAATTGTTGGTAATTTGGGAATAGGTGGACAAGGCGGTTTCTTCGGTAACGTTGGTATCGGTAGTAATGCTAATCAGTATTTTGACTTATATTCTGGGTTTGGACAAGGAAACTTTTTAGATAACCTTGTGCCAGGACTTCAAAATCAAGCAGCAAAATATAAAGGTGTCAAAAAATTTTCTTTCGCCTATCCAGCAACGAATGAAGCGTTAGAGTTTGATCACAAAGAAAACGATATGCAATTGGGATTAGGTGGAAGTTTCGTCTCTAATGGCGGATTAGGTAGCGGCGCCGTAGGTAATGGAGAACAACATGGCAATGTCGGTGCAGTTGGAGCAGGCGGTGTGGCAGGGAATGTGGTCGTCGGGGGGACAGGTGGTGAAATCGACAACGTGGCAGTGGCAGGGCAGAGTGGATATGTAGGGAATTTAAATGTTGAAGGAGAAGCTAACGAGGGTAATGTGGTTTTAGGTGGGCAGGGTACTGTACCAAATGATTTTGTTGCTAATCAGGCTAACAAGGAGAGAGAGGAGATTGTCAGTCAGAATCTTAAGCAAGTGGCCAGAAACGATAACAGACTTGACCAGAATAATGTTCAATGTAACGTAGGGTCTTTAGCATTCGGGGGGAAGGGAGGACAAGTTGGTAACTTGGCGATCGGTGGTGGAGCGATGGGAAACTCGCAATATCCTAGTTGCGGTCACTCTTATTGCATTTTGGTATATTTGATTTTAAACCCAAAAGAGGCGAAGTCTGGAGGAGACAGTCGGTCTCTGTCGCTTCTACCAGAAGGTGAACAAGTCGCTAGTCAGAGCTCTTTGGAGAAGCTGAACGTGGTCGGTGCGGGCAAGGTCAGGCAGATAAACGGCCGCCGCGACTGGATGATGTTGGACAACAAAATTGATCCCCGGTAAGCATTTAATGTGACTAGGCCCTTGTAGTTATTACTTTACTTTTATTGTTTGTTGACGACCTCCGTAGCCGAGAGGCGAGCATACCGGACTTGGTGTCGCTATCTCTGACGTTCTGGGTTCGACTCCCGGTCGGTCCATGTAGGAAAATAACTTCTATTTGTCTCGGGTCTGGGTGTTGTGGTACCGTCGTTGTTTCTGATTTCTGTAACACAAGTGCGTAAGCTACTTATCATAGGATCAGAGCAATGTATGTGATGTCCAATATTTATTTATTTATTGTTTTGCTATTGTAAAATAATGTATCTAAATGTACTGCATTACCTAGATGAAGAAGCAAGATAGGTTACTGGTTTCTTGGGCAAAGTAACTTTGTTATCATGAGTATAGAAACCCTTAAGTATTTTACACTATAAAAATTTCACCACATATAATAATAGTTTAGATTTATACTTTTACATATTTTCAGTTTGCGACAGTACATCGACAGCCGGTAAGCGTTGGTATATTTTACGTTAAATCATAACACTTTTACTACTTACTTCCATTTTTAAATAAGAATTAATTATTATTTATATTTTGGATTAAATTAATGCATTAATTATTTCAGCAAACCATGGTTAATTTTATAAGACATCAGAATCAAAATAAAACTTTATTTTTTATTCGTATTTTACTACGCAGCAAACAATTATAATATTTTACTTTAAAATATTAGATAACGAGAAGAGTGATGGATATGAGTATTGATGGGGCAGAGAAGTAGAGGACGACCTAAGAAGAGATCGATGGATTGTGTGAGGAGAGATATGACTGAGAAGGGAGTGAATGACTCAATGACGAGTGACCGGATTGCATGGAAGAGAAAAACATACTGCGCCGACCCCGGATGACCTGGGAACAGGGCAGGCGAATGATGATGATGATGATGACTTTAAAATAGTAGATAGATTGCAGCACGAGAATATTAATTAAACCTTAACTTTCAAAGATTAACATGTATGTGTTCATTACAATGAACATGCGAGCGGTGCTCAATGGTTTTGGAGACTCGACGCGTCTTGGAGAACGCCGGTGAGTTCGAATCCTAACAGGTAGCTTAAAATTTTTGGAATTTTTGTACGGAATGATATCACTTGCTTGGAGGTAAAAACCTGCACATTTAGAAAATACTTAATCTGGTAAAAAGAATCTGTCTGCCGAATGACGAACGCTGGGACCTTAAAGGGAAGCGCTAAATATTATTGTTGTTGCAATGCAATTAATTTTATGCTAAGAAGGATAATGGACCTGATTCAGATTTTCTGCCGCTATTATCTTTGGTTAATTTAAGTAGACCTATCATTCCTTACTTATGATAAAAAGAGGCATACCATACGTTTTTGTAACACATTTCAGATAAGTGTTCGTCTTTTTATTTACTGTCACTTTTTAGTGATCATTTAGGATCATTTAATCGGATTGGATCGGTATTTCAAAAACAACGGCAGGTCACCCTACCAATAAAGTTAAAGGTCATTGAACCGATTGTAAACTTGTAAGTCCGACACGTAGAGATCAATTTAATATCTATTGAGAATATTTGACGTTTTGTGGTACGCTAACGAGCTTTTGTCTACATTCACATTATGTGGGTACTTAAGTACTTAATTAAAAAATCGACCTAATTATCGGACTCTCAAAAATCTGTAGTGTGTAAATCATTCAAGAAAATAGGTTCAAACAATGGGGGAAGTTGAAACAGGTAAAAAATTATTTTGATGACACAACGCGCCGCATTTATTAAAATTAAATCTTTGGGGGCGCCATCTCGCTACGAAAAATGTCATCACTGTCGTCTAGGCTTTTGGAGAGTCGAATTTGCATCAAATAGTAACCAGCAATTTCCTAGGGAACTGGACACGTTATTTTTTTAAGCATTAGAATTCGGATTAGTAAGTACCTAGAATCACAAAAAAATATATACGATTCTTAGTACTTACCTATTTCACATTCATCAAGTAGCTCTTATTTGACGATTAAAATATTATGAGATTGATAAGAAAAATAGGCGATGTCATTATTGATTTAGAGCCAATTTATCAATAGCCAGATAACTTTTATTCGACTAATAAAATTGACGTTTTGACAAATTTCTATACGAATACTGTCAAATGACAAACTTATTCTTCAAATAAAAGTTATCTGACAATTGAAAAATCGGTCCTTAGGCGTTTTATACTTTAATCGTCAGGTAATTTTTGATTGACGATAATGAAATTGGCCCTTTTTATTTTCGAATTCTAACGCGTCATTAATAAGTGCCGCAATGGCAGATGGTAGTATAGTGTTGGTGGCGGGCGTCACTCGTCACTCGTCACTCGCAGCCGAGCAGCGACTTCTTGCAGCAGTTGCAGCAGCGCGGCAGCAGGTAGGAGGGGCGGCGCGTGCGACTGAAGTTGCGGCCCTCGTGGTGCCCGTACGCGGCCACGTACTGCTTGCCGTGACTGTCGTACTTCGGGCCCTCGGGGATCAGCACGTGCCGGTGGCAGAGCCGGTCCTGACGGGCACATTATTTTTTTTACTTTCATTACGACAGCTCGTGTGTACCAATTACAACCGCGGCGTACCTAGGTAGCTTAGCTTTGGTAATTACTACCAAAGCGCTGCCGCTTAGCTCAGTAGCTACAAGCACCTCACGTACCTTAATTCTCAAGGCGTGTATCTGCCCCCCCTTGGCGTGCGCCATGTCCAGCTCCTCGGGGCGCACGGAGGGGATGGGCAGGTCGACGGGACGCGAGCGCGTGCGCAGCATGAACCCGCCGTCCTCGTCGCTGTGCTGCAATCAGACCAAGCGTCGTCAGGTGTGCTGTGGTGTCCTTTGCGCGCAGCTGCTATTGTGACTAGGGCATGCAAAACCGGTCCCAAATATTTGATGCTATTCTATTAATACGATATTTGGTTCTGGGATGCAGTTAGAACCGATGAACTTTAGAGTAGGGCCGTTACTTCTGGGTTATATTTATCTAACCTGTTTTGCGGATCTCGATAGCAATAATAATAATAAACGACGCGGTATGTTAAGTGCATGGTGTCCATGACCTTTCACCAAGTAGGTACTTAATAAGATAAAAAATTGACGATTTCTCTAGCGACCTATGCTTTGCCCCAATGATTTACCGATATATATCGGCCATGTAAATATTTTGCCCTTTGAGATTCAATCACCGTGTTTCATTTTACCAATCAGCTGGTCTGATGATCTTTGGGTGACCTACGTCTCGGTCATGTCCTTTATTGTTTATTCATAGCATTGCTGTACCTCGCTTTCATAGTCTGACATCTTCCTTAGTAGACTAACTTTATTCGGTGCCTTGACTGCTTTACTAGTCTCCATCTTCTTCTTTTTCACGAACTCATCGAATAACTGCTTATTCCTTGCAATGAAATTCTTAATCTTATTTAACTTATCAGCCTCTTTACCGGCTTTCTTTTTAGAACTTCGAAAATTGGGCTCTACAGTCAAAGCGGAACGATTAAATTTTCTAACTTTTGTGGAAATCTTCATAATTGTAGAACTTAACTTAAGCCTCATGGGCATCGTTTTTGTTACTTTCAATGTAGTGGAACTGGTAGAGTGCGTTGCATTAGGTGGAATAGCAACAGTTTTTGATTGATTTGTGGCAAGTTCTTTAAGTTCCATGCTGTTGCTCTCAAGAGAATCGAACACCCTTCGATGAGCTGCGGTGTAATTTTTTGTATCGATGAATAACTTATTATTGGAAGTTCCTCGTTGGTAGTAGAATGTACCTTGTTTCGAAAGCGTTAGGTTAGACTTGGTGCTATTATTGGGTACGTATGTACGGAGGAGGTACGGATTAGGAACATTGACGGAAAGGGTAGTTGATTCGATGTAGTCGTCGTTGTTCCTACGCAAATCTTGTTTTAGCACATCGACAAAATCTGAAACTAATCAATGAAATATGTCAGCAAGCAATTCAATTCAATATAGGTATTTATTGCATTCTATAATGTAACACAGGTGTTATAAATAGGTACATAAAACGGATCATTATAGACCCTGTGGGGCACAACAATAAGATAGGTATGGTAGGAGAGATAGGCAGAGAGGATGACGCCATGCATAGGTAATTAGATCAATTTGTTTATTTTAAGAAGTAATTAAGTCATTTCTTATACATATTTCAGTTTTATAAAAATCAAAATACTAAGATATTTTCTTTCTGAGTCATTCTGGTGAATCTGAAGAAAGTATTGATTATAATGAGAATTTACATAGGGTTAATCAAATCAAATTAATAAAATATATTTTTTTGTAAAAGTTCTCAATCGATTGTTAATGTGAAAAAACCTGATGATGATAGCACTACAGGTTGTCAAAGTTCAGATTTAATAAATGAAAATTACCAGTTTTCGGCGCGTCCGTAGTCGTAATAACATGTGATGTTATTACGAAAAGCCCAGAGCAGCTCGTCAACAATACGAATAAAATATCGATGAAACGCATCCTTTGTGGACGCCTGCGCAATCAAAAGTTGCGATATAAAGGCAAGCATAATGCAGTTTGCAATAAACTGCCGATAAACGCGTCCCACGCTGCGCCGAAGTTTCGTAATAACACCAGGGTACCTCCAGAGAAGTTTACAACGTTGTTATTTGCTGGCATTCGAAACATTCGAGCTCACATGACAATGTAGGTTTAACGAATACCTACCTACCTAACTCACTTCAGACATCAAAATAATAAACTTGATGAAGTAATTTATTGTATAATAAACAAATAACTTTAATGTAATTAAGAAGATCTGTGTTAGCTTAGTTAGGCTATTATGTGTATTTTGTCCCACTTTTGGAAATAGCAATAACTTTTCCTTTTTCCTCGAATTTCTTTACCTAAAACAACTCGTTTGGTTATTACAAAATTTAATATCCACAGCTACAAAAATCATTTAATTAATATATAATACGTTATACTTTTATTCTTAGAACGGACTCATCATTTTCACAATCTTGTAATAAAATAAAGCAACTTAAATAAATGAAATAGATATGTTCTGGAAATAATAATTATCAAATGACTAGTTCTCGACGTTCGAGATTATGAGAAAGGGACATTATGAACCTGAAGGGTAACGAATTGACATCCTAGCGTTATGAGGTCCCAGACAAATTACCTACCAGACCTGAGCCAATTTAAAAAACCCCATTTTCTTTATTGAGCCGAACCGGAAATGGTACCCAGGACGTTTTGGGTTCAAGGCGAATCAGCCCGCCACTACGGCCATCGATTCGTCAACTTAGCAGTCATGTGAAGACGTGGCATATCGTGCCGGGGATTTGCCGCCTGCGGAGGCACTCATTGATATGATCAAGATGTAAGCACTCCTGGAGATTTCCGTCGAAGGTCGCCTCAAAAACCCGAAGCCTCTTCCAAAAGTTTACGTCCAGCTACACATTAGACAGTCACCGTTAGGTTTTTAGTGGATAAATGCTCAGACATTGACTATGCGTAACGCTTTTTTAAAACGTATACCTACAGGAAAATATGGCCCACTTAAATATATTATCATCATTTCAGCCCTAGGACGTCCACTGCTGAACATAAGCCAAGCTCCCCAATGACTTCCAGATTAGCCAGTTGGAAGCGGCCTTGCCGGTACGCGTGTATATAGGACATCTACCCACAAGGTGGACAGACGATCTGGTAAAGCTCGCAGAAACCGCAGATGCAGGCCGCTTTCAACCGGCATATCTGGAAGACAATGAGGGAGGCCTATGTTCAGCAGTTGACGTCCTATGGCTAAAATGATGATGATGAAGTGGCCTACCTCCACGGCTTCCTGCAACCTTCACCAGGTCATCTGCCTACCTTGTTGGTGGACGTCCTATGCTGCGCTTGCCAGTCTTTAAGCAAGTCTACAAACAGTTTATGATACCAGTTGACCTATAGGGAACTGAAACGTGGCCTCGCACTATATTGGGCTTCAAAAGAAAGCTCACGTTTGAACAGCATCCTATACAAAATATATATATATATACAATATATACAAAATTGGAAAGAGCAATGCTCGGTGTTTCAAGGTGAGCAAGATCGAATCAGAAGTGGGAAGATCCGTATATGAATAAAAGTCGCTGATAGCCCGAAGGATAGATTAAACATGAGAAAGTTTTTTTAAATGAGATTTTGATGTTTTGATTTTGATGGAAAATAGTGGTATCAGTGAATTAAAATTACCCCGAATCACCTACTGTACTAGATAGTAGTTGATTAATGATGTGCTAACAGCTTGAATAAATTATGTAATTTCATTTCAAAACCTATATAATTAAATCGTCTACTCCTTGCGGGGAGCTATTCCTAGCATCCATGACGAGTTCCCCGGACTCCCCTTCAAGCATGTACTGGCGGCGGCCCCGTGGCAGGTGGAACTCAGGGAACGGCTCTCCGTCCAGGCTGATGATGGCCACGCCGTCCTCGTTCTGTTCCTGAATGAAGCGCCGGTAGGAGAGGCTGCGGCGGTTCGGGTCGACGCTTTTTACCTGGGGAAGGTATTTACACATTGAAAGGAAGAAGGTAAAGGTTTTGTGGCCCGTGAAGCTTGCCATTATGCCAGATTTAAAAATGTTAGGCCCGTTGCCCACCTAAGTGACGTGACGTGGTATGTGAAAAGACATGTCGTGAACTCGTGACCTAACAGCACGTTAGAAATCTGTTTTTCATTTAGGTAAGCATAACGGTAATTAGGTAGGTACTAAATGGAAACCAAAGGAGTCTTAAAATAAAATAGATTAAAATTGTTCAAAATGTATTGTAAACTTAACGCCATAAGTAGACTAGTAGTGACTGGTAGAAAATGCTGTATAGTATTAATTCCGCTAATTGTACCCACCTGTGCAATAAAGTTTAAATAAATAAATAAGTCCAGTTTTTTTTTTTTTTTGTAGTTAGTGGATTTTTTTTGAGCTATGAATATGACAGCATCCCTTGCAAAGCCAACCTCAGTGCTAACATTCATTTCAAGATAATTTAACCAATAAAACACAAACGCCATGGAAAATGACAGTTCTTTGTTTATCTAAAAGACTTCGAACTTTTTTGTATGGAGCCTGGCACACCTCAAGTTGCAAGTAACCTTCATTAACGCTATTTTGGTGTACACCTATGAAACATACGTTAATCGAACGAGATAATAATTACAAACAACAAATACTCTTTGTCAAAATTTCAATAATTATATTGGTACTTTATTCAGAATTTCAATTTGATTAGATATGTAAATAAAAATAAATATTACATTTTCGCCCTGAAATTCTGAACAAAGTATATAATTTACGACATTTCGACAAAGAGTAGGTATTTGTTATTTTTCATTATTTTATCTTCGTATTAACGTATGTTTCATAGGTTTCACAACAAAATAACGTTATTTAAGGTTACTTTCAACTTGAGGTATGCCAACTAGGTTCGATGCTTTTACCATGATCTTGAACATATGTAAATTCCTACTTTTTTTACGAACACTAGGTATACGTCATTTCATGCGTCGTCACGCCACGCAAATGGGCGCAGCTTTAAATTCACGTAAACTGTGCGTTCTAAGGAACTATGTTGATATTAAGTATTTAAAGTCACCAATCGATAGAAACCATAACATGGCTAAAATCTAAAGTAAATTTCATTACATACAACAACTTGTCTTCTCACCTTTAAAACCTTGTACTTCGGTCCATGATTCGAATCATAGTCATCATCGAAGTCAACACCCGCCTCATCAACGTTGTTATTCCCCGCCCCATCGACGTCATTATTCCCCGCCTCATCAACGTTGTTATTCCCCGCCCCATCGACGTCGTTATTCCCCGCCTCATCAACGTTGTTATTCCCTGCCTTCCTCAGACTTTCATCATCCACGTAATACAGCAGATCCTTTTTAGATACGGCAGGATCATGCATTCTAGAATCTTCTCCAAATTCTTTAACCCTGGGCACGAAAATATGTGTCCTGTCCTGTCTCTCTATAGACTGTGCTAGAGTGTCGTTGTCGTTATAGAGATGATCGTTAGGCATGTCTTGGTCGAAGTGATTTTTATTAGAAAGGACTTCTTCCTCAGAGGGCAAGTAGTCGTAGTTATTCTCCATAAGTTGACGACGAATTTTGTCTACTAATTTTCCTGTCTTGTTTGTAGCTGTTTGTTCTGTGAAGTACATCAAAAATTAATTCAGAGACAAGGTATGTGATTTTTATGTGATTACTACTTAAAAGGGGAGCCCCAAAACGCGCCCTGCGGATCTCGCTCAGCATTTTCCCGGCAGTAGCAGTAAATAAATTAATATTTTTTATAATAATTAATACGAACCATAGATTTTAAGTTCATTGTTACTAACCCATATGGATGTAAGTTGTCCGAAATAAACGATTTTATTTATTTATTTATTTAAAACTACGTAAAATTTAAATTAAAAGTGTTTTAGACTTTAGAATTTCTAGGCCTCATGCACACACAGCTCACAGGTGCAATTCTTTGCGACTCTATTGCTCTGTAGTACCTACTTAAGAATTTCAAGTAGCGAGCAACAGCTTTTAAAACAAATTTAGTTTCTTCATACACAACAAGTCTCTACATTAAAGTACATAGCAGTGTGGGGCACAAACGTGCCTGAAATAAATGCGAGTCTTAGCGATTCGCGTAAAAATGACTCTATTCGTCCCGCCTCCTAATGAGACGGAGAAATTAACCATGACTTATTCTTGTTTTTTGCTTTTAAAGAAACGGAAGCACTTGTTTGTTTTACTTAATTGCTTTGCCATTTTTGTATATTTCGACGTCGGGTTTTTAATGATAGCTTACTAAGGATATTTTTATTCCTGAGGATGTTACGCATGGTCTACATAAGACATGCAAATCGCAATGATTTTGTTAAAAATTATAAGTATTTTTAATCTGAATGAGTTTTTAGCTTTAAGTTATTATAATAATACTCTTTGGTGTTTTTAATAGTAAACAAATTAAAATAAAATTTAGGGTAGGTAGGTACTGACCGCCATTGGCCAAATTTCCTTCGGCTACGAGTAAGCTGAGAACTAACAGTATCATATTGTTGACTCTTTCAATGCTGCAGCTGTGATGTCTTGGGCACAACTATCTCGGTCAAAACATTGTCGAGGCGACCCGTGTAGCGTTTCTTAGTGTGGGTGTAAAGTTCACTTTTCGATGTGTCTCGGACCCGGAATGGCGTCACATGGATTTCGTTGCGGCTCCTTTGGGGATCAATGACGTCACACGTTGCAATTACTGAAACCGGTCGTGTGCGATAGTGGCGGGTAAAGTGTGCACACTGGCGTCATTGCGCCGCTCTATCGCTTTACGATTGACGCGAATGGGCCGTGTTTTATTATTTATTTTACATTGTTAAATTTAGCATGCCAGGGTGCTGGTACTGCGTCGTAACATTTTAGTCTGTTTGACTATTATAGTGTTTAAACCTAGTCCATTTTGTGTAATTACGCAACTTGTGATTACACAGATAAAGGTAAGCTAACCATACGTAATTAGCTTCTTATCTGCAAACGTAGGTAGGTACTCGTACGAAAACATCTAAGTATATTAGTAAGTACAGGGAATAAATATCAGATATTATTGAGGGTTATTTGAAATAGTTAAAACATTTCTGTTCTATGTTGCTTCCAAAATTAAAGTTGTGGTGTATCAATGGCTGATTATATAATTTAAGTTGTTGTATATCACCAGCCACAAGTTTGGAACTTTTGTTTTTTTCTTAACATAATAATACCTATTCGTCGTGTATAATCTAGGCATACTATTGTCTCTATCGTTCTTCTGCGTATACAGAGGCTCACTCCTAAAGTCATAAGCATGACACAGTAATAGACAGTGACTATGTGTCATGACAAACTCTAAATTAAAAACCCAAAGATGTATGAGATCTTTTATCGCGTCAGGATACGCGCGTGTTCGATCACACGTTAGTCTAAAAAGGATTAAAATCTATCCAAACCATAGCCTCAGCATAACAAAATAACTAAGTAAGTTAACTTTGTCTGTGACAACTTTGTGTGTCCTAGACATTTTAAAGATATTAGGTGTTTATATATTATTATCTTTACAACTCTCTTAAACTATTCTTAGAAAGATAGGCTAACGAAACCTAAACTCTCGTTTCACTTGGTATAAAACATTGAGTTTTTGTTAGGTAGCCGCTATTCATGTTTAAAAGTTACTGAAGTTTTGTTCGCTGCAGGTGCGCGGTGCGTGATGTTCCTCCTCCGCCACAAGCGCGCAACGCTGCCCGTGGACAAACATCGATGTTGTTAAAACATCTTCGAAGTTCTGTTCTGAGAACAATCGCTGCCGGCAGCCGCTGCCACGCTGCGTAGCGCAGGGCCAGGGTTGCTGCTTGTTTAAAAAAAGATACCATTAAATCATATTGCACGCAACAAGGGCACAATTGAGTTTTTGAAATTTTACAGAAGTCATGTTATGTATTTTTTTGCATCCACTATGCTCTTGCTCTGTTAATATTGCTCTAAAGTAGTTTGCCTTTGCATGAAATAAACTATTGATGGTAATAATTTTAGGCAAGTTTTTAGCAAGCATTAAAAACGTTTAGTTTTTTACTTCAAGCGACACCTACCTAAATGTTAAAATATCAGCCAAATTCGTTAGAAAGGATATGCGCGATTGTCAAGACAGACGAATCTAGATCTAAAAGGGACTTCTGACTCGATTTCTGAGACATAGGTTATCCCCAAACCATAGTTATAGAAATAAACAAAGTTCTGAGAATAAAGGACAATTTATTATTTCTTGCTACTTAAAACTTGTAACTTCGCTTTGCGAACAGTTTTAATAGCCAATTACGTTTACAACGTTAATATATTATAGGTACTATATCAACCTACCTTGATGACGATTAGAGTACAGTCAACGGCAGGTCAACCTACCCAAAAAGTTAAAGGTCATTTAACCGATTTTTTCAACTTTAGGTCTGACTTTAGGACATTTAGACCAATTGAGAAAAATTGACGGCTTGTGGTAGGTTGACGGGCTGTTGTCTGTACATAATTATGTAAGTAACTAACAGTGTTAATAGTTATTTGTTATACAAGAGTGCAAAGTTGCTTTTTAACCGCGTGTTCAATTTTGATGACCGAGCAAGCGAAGGATTCTAAAATTGAATCACGAGCGCAGCGAGTGATTCAAAATTAGAATCCTGAGCGTTAGCGAGGGATTCAAAAGAGCACGAGGTGAAAAATCTTTGCACTCGAGTGCAACACGTAACTTTTCATTCCACCTCAGCGAGGAAATGACTAAATGCAAAAAAAATAACGTTTACAATCACAAGATAGGTACACTTTTATTTCAGTTTAGGTATTAATTACTACATTATGACAGGTAAGTATTACAGAATAATCTTTAAATTATAACAATACTAAGGTATAATTAAAAAAAAAATTTAAAGTAACGTTGCTACAGTTATTTAAATTGAGTGTCAAATATACGGAATCGGGTGCTTCGTTAAGAAACTTTTCAATATCAGATACTGTGAAAACCTTCGATTTTTTTTGATTGATGACCAGATGAGGCTCTTTTTAAAAATGCCACTAATTTAGGATAGGTATCGATATGTATGTCTTTTTTCATCTTTATTGTTGCTTTTAGCATCGAATACGTACTCCATAGAGTGCTTGCTTTCTTGTTCTCGGATAATTCTATAAAATATGCCAGCAAAACGTTTTCTGAGAAAGTTTTGGCTCCTTTTGCTAGTCGCCACGTGTTGAACATATCGTACTGTTTTAAATACTTCTCGCGTGGTTGTTGAGGGAGAAAGCTCATTTGCGCATTATTAACAGTTTCAGTCAATTCTATTGGCGTCAAACAATCTTCCTCGTCGCTAGAATCACTCATTTTAGTTTTTTCACTTGTTTTCAAGTTTCTTGTTTTTAATATAAGGTTTAACAATGACGTGAAAAAATGTCGCGTAAAGAACCGCGTATAAAGCAAATTGAAAAAAGAACACCAAGAAGGTTCCGAGTCTGAGTTTTTAACAAATTAAAAAAAAGTTGTATGATATATTCGGCACCATAGAGGTAGCAGTAAATAGGTTTAATGTTTTTTTTAATTCACAAACTTAGTGCACACGATGTTCTAAATTCAATTTACTTTATCCTCTAGAGAATAAAAACGGCTTTTCCACTCAGATATTGAAGATTAAAAATACTCTTTCCGAGATGGTGGGATGAAAAATATATTGTGTACTTATATTTGTCTAACAGCTGATCGGCATTTCTGCCCCTCCAAAGTTTAAGTATCAGATACAGAGTTTTGTTTGAAGATTTCGATGTTGATTCTATAGAAAAACTTACTACTTGTATATTTTTAACTGTAGTAGACACCTTGGTGTCATTTCTTAAGTTACTAAACAAAAGATGGCTCTTTCTGGACCTTATTTTGTGAAGGTAGGTAACAAGGTAAGAAAATTGGCTGACGAGACGAGCCACCCTTGAGCCAGGGTCAAGTGTTGCCTCTAAATTGCAAGATGTCAATGCAGAGGTTATAATACGAACTATTGTGCAGTAGGTATTAACAACTTCTCTGCTCTGAGAATAAAATTCGATATTAAAACGATCGATTGACAGCCCTAAGCCGGGTCTGTGATTCTTAAGACGGAAAATAATAAGAATATCTCACTAACGCGGATATTCGCTGTAATTTCCTGGAAGAGATTAGCGACAGTTTATTTTCTGTTTATCTCAGTATTTCTTTTTACATGTTGCAAAATTAGGCCTCCAAATTGAGTCGTTTACTACACGACTGGCAAAATTAAACGGCAGTCTTGGAATTACATTAATTTTTTCGTTAAAACATAACTGTTGTACTTGAACTTTATATTTTCTGAAAGATACTATGGCAGCGCATCGGAAAGGTCTTTTAAGTATGTAGAGATCCATCGACGTCGAATGTTGATCGATAAATACGGTAGGTCATCGGCTCGTGTTCGTCCGTTTAAAAATCAGTAAGTACCGCCGTACGAAAGTTGAGTTTATTCTTAGACTGTAGGTTTATTCTGTGACTGTAGACAGGACTCAGATTAATCTAATATCTTCTCTTTTAAATATTTTTATTACCAAATGAAAATAGAATTGTTAGAAAATGGGCCGCAGATCTTTATTCCGATGATCCATCTCGTCACTACGATCTAATATACCAGCAGCCCCATCTCTTGGTAGCGCGAGGAACAACAGCTAGTCTGCATATTCGCAGAATCGTTTCGAATGAATAATAAAATTCAGCGGAGAGACGTAAAATGACAAATGAAGTAGTGCCCTTTCACAGCGACCGTAACTACTAACGAAAAGTGCCATCTCAATTTATTATATTGCTGGTGGTCGAGGAAACTGATGCACGATTGCAAGCGCTGATGACGGAGCTCAATCAATCCGGGCTATGGAATAACAAATTTTACCAACTTATTAACTTGAACACCTTTTATACGATAGAATTCCGAAGTCATAAGAGTAATATCTAAGTAATTTTTATTTATTTTAATGGCCATGGCCAATTCCTTGTGAGGAAGTACCTAAACTAATAAATTAGCACCTTTATATATTAATATGAAGACAGGCATTAGAATTGTATTTACAAAAAAAAAAATATATCCTAGTAGGTACGATCGTTAAAATATTAATGCTATAAAACACTCATAAAAACTTGGAACATGAATTGACGCGAAAATAAATTGTTTTACAAAAAACATATCTTTGTTAATTGTTTTGAACATTTTCATCTACTGGTTGTTCTTCGGTTCCGTAACAAATTCCACGTGCTAATTGGCTAAAATGTAGCAGCAGATTTTTATCTCGATTTCTTTCGTTCACATTATATAAATGAATAACTAACTATTTTAAAAAAATGACTTAATTGACTTAATCTACTAACAATATTAATTTAAAATTTGCACGTCTGCTTGCAGGCAGAATACTAATGCTTACCAAATAAGACCTTAGTGTAAAACTGTATTCTTGCAAATAAAGATTTGATTTGATTTGATTTCACAAAAAATTATCCATGTATTTTTACTGCTTTTTGTCTTATGTCCGTCTTCGTACCTACAAAACAGAGCGGTCACGCTGTAGACAAAATTTGGTAAAGTGGGGGGTATGAGGCCGAGCGGCAGTGTATGACTGTGGTGCGGACCCACAAACTATGGCTCACCTATCTCCTGCCCTTTGTGCACTTACACTTTCACGAGGTAATGATCTAAACACAGCAACACAAAATTACGTAGAATTTGCCAAGTTTTAGTCGAAGTCCACCTATTGTCGCCATTGACACTACAGAAGAAGACTGCTTTGTGTAATTGCCCAACGTACACAAAACTGAACAAAATGCAAACTTTCAGTGAATTATTGGTAAATAGAAATAGAGAGCTTTAGTGTCGCGCACAAATGACATTAATCACTCGCAAATGGATTGGCGCAGATTAGCGTGAGGGCGACCAAATCGCGCGAGCGTGCGGGACACTCGCCACAAGCTCTGTGGCAACTGGAAATCGGACGCGAGCGACTGAGAATAGATTTACTTTTCGGTATATTTGAGTTGGTGGTCATTAATATATACACAAAACTCTGCAAGGTTCCTAAATCTTTTTAAATCTTATAATTTATATAATCTATTTAATGAACCTACAAGAACCACTCCTACATCAGCTACTTGCTTAGATAATATTTTCTGTAAATGTAAAGTAATAAATAAATCGATTATAAATTGTCTCCAATCGGATCATAGTGGACAAATAGCCACATTTGAGCACCATCATGTCTCGCCTATGGTGGATATTGTTTGTAGGCCAGTCACTGCTAGCCAATTAAATAGATTTAAGAATAATATTGATTGTGGAATAAATCTATTACCAGCCAACAGTAACACTGTAGATGTATCATATGGAAATCTGTTTGGATTGGTCAAAGATGAATTTAATAATATATTTAAACAAAAACATGTTAAAATAAACACAAATAAATGTAAATTTAGTGACTGGGCCACGACTGGTATTCATAAAAGTAGGAAACAATTATACAAATTATACGACCTAAAAGCGCACACTCAAGACCCTAATATTATTGAATATGTTAAAAAATTCTCAAAAATTTTCAAAAAGGTATGTGCACTGGCTAAAGCTAATTATATTCGGGATATCATTGTTAGCTCTAAAAATAAAATAAAAGCTACTTGGAGCATTATTAATAGAGAAACAAGCAGAAACAGACAATCGGATCGCACAATTAGCCTTAATATTAATAATAAAATTATTAAATCAGACAGTGAAGTAGCAAACGCGTTTAATGATTTCTTTTCTAATATACCAATTGCTACAACTAATAAATTAAACTCTACGCCAGGTCTTGCGGAAACTTTTTTGAAATCAAATGTGGATGAATGCAATTCTTCCCTAAAGTTTAGACATGTTAATCCTGATGTTATTTTTAAAACATTTAGAGAGCTGAATATGAAATAAACTGAAGATTTATGGGGCAATTCGACCAATATAATTAACCATATAATCGATAGTATAGCAACTCATCTTGCTTGTATATTTAACCAGTGTATTGATGAAGGTACGTTTCCTAATTTAATGAAATTTAGTAAAATTATACCATTATTTAAATCCGGTGATAAAAGTGATCCCTCCAACTTTAGACCTATATCAATACTACCAGCTCTTAGTAAAATATTTGAAAAGATAGTCTTCAATCAACTCTTATCACATTTTAGAACTAACAAACTGTTGCATGAGAAGCAGTTTGGTTTCACCAAAGGTAGAAACACAACTGATGCTGGAGTTGCACTCCTTAAGCATATCTTCGATGCTTTTGAAAGAAAACAAGATGCTTTAGGGGTTTTTTGTGATTTGTCTAAGGCTTTCGATTGTGTAGATCACAAGACTTTATTAATGAAATTACGGCATTATGGTGTCTCAAATGATTCAGGTAAATTGTTAGAGTCATACCTCACAGATAGAATTCAAAACGTTAATGTCAATGGAACTGACTCTTCTGGAGCTCCAATACGCATTGGTGTGCCCCAGGGCTCTATATTGGGACCTCTATTATTCCTAATCTATATAAATGACCTTCCTTACTTCACTAAAGATCTTTGTGAGATAGTATTGTTTGCAGATGATACATCATTGATTTTTAAAACTGACAGAGGTAAAGCTGCCTTTGACGATGTAAATAGTGCTCTCTCTCAAGTAGTACGCTGGTTTACAGCTAACAACCTGTTGCTAAATGCAAACAAAACTAAATGCATTAAATTCACTATGCCCAATGTGAGGCAGGTCAGTACGCATATTAATATGTCAGACGATCATATAGATGCAGTCGATTCCACATTTTTTTTGGGAATCACATTAGACTCCCGGCTCCAATGGGGTCCCCATATAGTTGCCTTGTCAGGAAGGCTCAGTTCAGCGGCTTATGCAGTGAGGAAAATAAGGCTTTTAACTGATGTCGAAACGGCAAGACTAGTATACTTTAGTTATTTTCATAGTTTGTTGTCGTATGGTTTACTGCTATGGGGCTCTGCTGCTGACATTGAATCAATCTTTGTGTTGCAGAAAAGAGCCGTACGTGCAATATACTGTCTTGGACCTCGTGACTCTCTGAGGGAGATTTTTAAAGATATTAATATATTAACAGTAGCCTCTCAATACATTTTTGAAAATATTATGTACGTTCGAAAAAATCTAAGTTTGTTTAGCTTAAAAAGTGATTTTCATCATTATAATACTCGTAATAAAAATAAACTTGCCGTTCCGAGCTTCAGACTTCACAAAGTTGGTAATTCATTCTTGGGGAAATGTATTAAATTTTTTAATAAAGTTCCACAGACTCTTGTTGAACTACCTGTACATGAGTTCAAAATTCACATTAAAAAAAACCTTATGAAAAAAGGGTATTATAAGGTAGACGATTTTTTGAACGACAAGAGTGCATGGACTTAACCTGCTTAGCTCGCACTTACTTCATGTCTTGTAGTTGTATTTCCTGTAAAAAAGGCTGACAAAGGTGACTGAGTTTGTTGCGCCGTTTCTTCTCATCACCAGCCGATATGTAGTCCCGAAGCGGTGGTAGGGTAAAGCTATATTTTGGGACGTGTATAAGTGCCCGGAAGAGGGCCTATATACTGAATAAATGAGTATTATTGAGTATTATTGAGTATTATTGAGTATTATAATTTGTGTACAATATTTTTTTATTCCCGCAAATTCGGTCGGTCAATGTAGAAAAATAACTTTTCTATATTGTCTCGGGTCTGGGTGTTGTGGTACCGTCGTTGTTTCTGATTTCTGTAACACAAGTGTTTAGGCTAATTACCATCGGATCAGAGCAATGTATGTGATGTTGTACAATATTTATTTATTTATTTTATTAGGTACTTAATAATGCAATTTGAATTGAAATAATTATTAAATTAGTATTTATAAACAACTTATATTATTAACTCGTGTTAGATTATTAAGTTCTTAATTGGAAAATGATAAATAATTGATTTGCAAAAAGTCAGTTGTCTTGGCCAGGAAGTTAAAAGTTGAAAAAAGTTAGAAAGGTTCATCAGTTGCAGTTGAGCAATCGCGGAACAAAATTACTTTTAATATACAGTCAACGAATCCTCAACCTACTTACTACCATCATCATCATTTCAGCCATTCCTACGCTACGTCCTCGTCCGCTGCTGAACATAGGCCTCCCCTATTGACGTCCAGATTGGCCGGTGGAAGTGTTCTGCATCCATCGTCTTCCTGCGTCCTTTACTAGGTCGTCATATAAATTGTCAAAATTCATCAATTGATGTTGCAGAGTTAAATATACTGCTTTCTATTTATTTTATTGGCTACATCAAAACAATACCTACTTTTTTGTATCCCGTTTGCTGGGATGACGAAATCGAATCGGTTAAGGTACTTTAACATTTGGTATTAGGTTGATGAGACGTTTACTACTTTCTGAATCAAACAGTGAGTCAGCTGATTTGAATTGGTTGATTCAGGATTAAATAAAAAACTCAGAATGTCCGTCCTAAAGGACTATTGGCAGGTCTCCGGATTGGTAACAGAGTTACGCGCCTGGGTCCTATCCTGAACTCGATTATTGATAGTAGGTGTTTTTGCACTATTGTCCCAGACAAAAATGTACTGAAAATGACGATGGCCCGAGATTCCTTTATTTGAAACGGTTTTAGAAATACTTACATTTAATTTTTACAAAAAAGTTTTATTTAATGAATCAGTTGCATAAAAGTAATAATAAGGCTGAAAGTAAATGTCAATACTAATTTAATAATATTAACATTTACGAGTACTTTTACATTTGCGAAAACAGTGTTTTTCTAAAATTAGTTTTGCGTTATTTTATTTTACAGTAATTTAATTAAAACAGGTTAACACCTTTTGTAAACATGGTAGCACCTTTTGTAAACATGGTAGTCCATGTTTACAACATAACCATAATTGTAAACTTTTGAGGTCGAACAGGGTCTAATGATCTGTTTAATGTACCCATTTATGACAACAGTGTAACATTATAGAACGCAATAAATCTATTGAATTGAATTGGTGTTCAAAATGTGTACGTATGAATGAAAAAGTATGCAATTTTTATTATTGGAACTAGAGTGGTTGGTCATTTCAAAAAAATCGATATCTAGAACCCATCCAAATAAAATAAGTAAATCTATAAAATGTTTCTCCTCCTCTCCGGCAAATAAACGACTTATTATTTATTATTCTATTACAAACACACAATAATTACGATTATAGAAACCTTACGGATTTGAAAACGCTAATTTATTAATCCCCGTCCTCTGTTCCATATTAATTATGTCGACACTTCCGGCAATACAGGGCAAGAAAACATTTTACATCGACGTAAATAACATAGAGTGCAGGTAAACAAACAATAGGCTGCGGTCGGGGCGGATCACCCGGCGCAAAGAAACTATCCCGTGATATTAGTAAGTTGGATTTATAACAGCAGTTGCTGACCTTTTACGTCTACCAGGAGATTTTGTTGTTAGCTTCACAAGGTTTAATATTTCCGTTTTTAAAACCTGTGTGCTTTCCGTTTTTAAAAACTAAACGTACTTTTGATAGAGGATACTCAAATAAGATCATTGTA
Source organism: Anania hortulata (assembly GCA_963576865.1). Lineage (NCBI taxonomy): Eukaryota > Metazoa > Arthropoda > Insecta > Lepidoptera > Crambidae > Anania > Anania hortulata. Next base: position 222,146 of record OY756413.1, read on the forward strand.
CAATAAAGCTTTATTGCTCTGTAATGTACCTTTTTAATATGAGTAATAAATAAATAACTTGCTATATAGATAAATAACTATGAAAGATTTTTAAAATGATAAGAAGAAGGAAAAAAAGTTGATGTCTCTTGATGATAATAAATCTTAATGAAAAATAACGATATAATTCTGAAACCTCCAAATTTTGACGAGCTGAAAATTAATTTTCTATAAAATACTTCGATAAAACGTGATCAAACAAGCGTAAAAAATAAAGAAAAATATCTCTCTAATCTCCAAGACGGATATTTGTAATCTGTTGATAATGTAAAAAATGGTCAACAACATTGATAACTTAGATCTGTAGAAGCCATAACTTAATTTAAAGTGCTCCTTGAGTCGCAAAGTAGATAATCGTGATGAGGTTTTGGTACCATGACTAACACCATTAGCTCCATTAGTGAGTGTCCGAAGAGTATCAGATATTAACTCATCACACTCCAAGTAGACATTGAGACCGCATAACAATAAAATTTCTCTTTTGTCTCGTTTCTGTGGACTAAAAGAATACCATGAGTAGGCAAGAGACTTGGGACACTTACGGTACGACTAAAACACAAATTTAAAGTTGCTCAGCGAGATACGGAAAAAGTTATGCTCGGGATTTCTTCAAGGATAAAATCTGAAATTAGGTAATTTGACAGTAACCAAAGTAATCGATAATAGCTCAAAGAATAAGCCAACTGGAGTGGCAGTGGGCTGGCATTTGCCGTAGAACCGTTAGAGTAGACGTCTTCTTGATTGGAGAACGCAACTTGGCAAAAGCAGCTTAAGGCGCCATTCGTGACGTAGAGCGATGATAAACGCAAATCTGCTGGCAGTTATAAGAGTAGCCGAGGATTGGGCTTAGTGGCGTGTATTAGTGCCCAACAGTGGTCTGACGTGGGCTATTTATGCTAGTTTCAGAAACTACGGTTTTAGTAAACAGGAAAATACTGTTGCCTATTAATTTTTTTTAACAGTTATTTTTATTTCACGCTTAAACAAAATTATAATTTTAGGACAATACAATTTAGGATTAAATAAACTCATTATTAATTAATTGATATAAATTATTTTTTTACTAAAGCTTTAAAATTTCAGAGTTGAAATGCGGAGCATCAAAACGTAACTCCGAAACATGGACAGAATTTGAAGCCCAATGCCTATACTAATAATGACATCATTGATGGGCCATTTTTTGACCGTGTCTGTGTTTTCTAAATCATACCATGTACCATGTTTCATGTAAATAAATGAATTTGAATTTTGAATTTGAATACATCACAAATAGGATATATCTGAACAAGCTCTCTCTATCATAGATAGCAACTATATTATACTCAGTCAAACTGTGACTGCATGACTGAAACCGGAACTTTAAGTGTTTGATACAAAGAATAGAATAAAATGTTTATTTGCCTTTGAACAAGGTGTAGAAGTTCGACAGTAAAAACATATTATTACAGCTTGCAAATTCAAATACTTTGCTAGGTAGGTACATATAGCAATTAATTAAAATTTTAATTTAAATTTTATGTTAGTAAATCAAACTATATATAGTTGTTGTTATCACTAATAAAGAAAATAAATAAACACAAACATACTTATCCTCAGGGCCGTGTTAACATATCCCGGGGCCCTGAAGCACACAAGAATTTGGAAGAACCCTATTGCAAAGTAAAATGAAATACTGTTGGTTTCATGACTTCCAAAAAATAATTTCATATCTCCATGCTCACAGTGTTACTTAGTTTGCAAACATGTTTTAGTGCTTTGGGGCCGCTGTGAGGCCGGAGGCCTTGGCACGGTCCCCGTGTACCCTTATGGTAAAGAGGGAACTGCTTATCCTTATCAAGTATCAGTAAGATTATACTTCTTAAGCATCTCATCATAACACGTTTAATAGAAGGTAACTTATTTAATATTAGGTGACACATTCTGAAGAATAATTTGGTTAGCATTATGCGGCGTCTATAGAGACGAGGCTGTCTGTTCCAAATGACGTGGATCCGTCACGACATTCCCTGGGTGTTAAACATAAAGCTAGACGCGTCTGTTAGCACGATCCAAATGACCGAGTGGCTCTAATAGGGCTGCTGGGAACAAAGTTGTTTAGCTTTTAAGCTATTAGCAGATGTTTGGAGCATTCTAGTATGAAGTCGAATGTGTCTCTTATTGGGGACATCTATTCTTCAATGGTGTCAGTATAATATTATTTTCTAAAAGCGATTTTCTTAGCTGTAAATAGTACCTACCAAATTGTCCACCAACTGAGTCCGAAAAATATTGCTATAAAATTTGGATCTATTGCGCCTATAACATTTCACATTTCGTACCAAGCCATTTTGTGTCGGTATGTCTCGGATTAGAAAAGAATACGGATCGGAAAACAGAATTAGTAACAATTGCAAAAATAATGTACTGATTGTTATTATGACGGTTCGGTTAAGAAATGCGTCGTTCGTGACTGAAACGTTTTATTAACTTAGTATGCAACGAAGACAAACTACCCAGGCTGATCACTTGTTTTTTATAATCAAAATTTTTGGTTTTTGGCTTTTACCAAAACTGACATTTGTCATCCCTGGCGAAAATTAAACTGTAAATATCAGGATCACTAAAATGTTAATCTGTACATTTTAAGTACGATACTCAATGGTGCAAAATCATTTTAAATGTTTTGCTGCTTCTGGTCACTTGATGACAAGTTGTCAGCGTTAGCGTCACCAATGGACAAAACTCTATTGTTGTTTTATTATACTGTTGCTATGTTAATATTCCAAATTAAGAAATCTTTAACCTTAGGTAGAAACAAGTTCTGTTGTCTCCTCAGGGATGGGAAGTGGGAGGAGGGGATGTAAAAAATTGGGACACTTAGCGGCGAATGATTCAATGCGAGTAGGCGATGCTTCGGGACCGAACGGACGTTTGCTGTCAAGGGTAACCAACATTACCGAATAATTCCGGGACAATTCAGGGTAAAAATAGAAGTACTTAAATATCCTATGGCAAGTAATTAAATAATGTATAATAATAATTTTCATTATATTTCTTTTTAAAATGAAAAGAGTTACGTTATCAAATTTTTACTAAACTAAGTAAATTTTTATTTGCTTTTGAGTTTTTATGCATAGAACTCAACACTTTGAATGAAAGACACACTGACACAGTTACCAAGTTATTTAATTATAAATTAACTGTACAAGAATTGTTATCGAGTTTATTTGGCGACGGCACAATTGCACTTTGTTTAACATAAATGCAGATGTCATTTATTATTTGTCGTGCAAAAATTTAAAATTAGATAAAATCACAAATCACTTGGTCACCCTACCCTTAGAGGCGACTGGCGAACGTGTAGATCGGTCCAGAGTTGCGCCGGCCCTGAATTTTGAGGTTATTGATGGGAGCCCTGACACTTTACATTACCGGCAGGAAAAACAACGGATCTGCAGCGCTGTAGCTGCAGGTGCATACAGGTCTCGTGCGCGCGTGAGTGATGAGGTGCGCGGGAAATGTACTGAACTTGGATGAGGTCTGGCTTCAGAACTAGTTACATCAAAAGTTATTTATATTTTGATGAATCAAATAGCTAAAACCGTATTTGTAAAAAAAGGAATATGTGTGTAACTAACCACGAATTTTACTCTCGAGTCTCGGTACATTACTTAAAAAGTGCTATTTCGATTTGTATAAACTCAAAATTTGGTAAAATAATATAGGTACCCAGAAATTCGTGAGCTGAATTCGTAATTTCCTTCACCTCCTGAGTCAGGAACCTTCTGATCGATACACGTCGGTGACCGAGTCATATATACATCAACTCATAGTTACATGTTTAAGAATATTTGGAATTAGTTGTTTCAGGATTTGTACCAAGTAGGTGTTATCTTGTTTTTGCGTCTATATACCTACCGTAGCACTACCTAGCTACCTACTACCTAACACAAGATCTGTCCTACTTGGTGAACAAAATAAATAAGTACTTGAATACTTTTGCAAGCGCCACTATCACGGAAGAACTAAAGTTTATGCGGGTGGTTGTTATGGGCAGAAAAATCGATCTACCCTCTGTCTGTGTAGCTTTATTACACTCGACCCCGGTACTAAAACATAATTGCGAAATAATCAATTCCAATGATAGTTAAGTGACTATGTAAGCCAGAATAAGTATGTATGTGTGACTTGACGAAATTACACGGTTTAGTCGGTTGAGATTTTGACCTCTATTCTGTCGGACCTTATTTATATAAGTACGTCATAATGCTTATTGGTTTGTTTTTTATCTATTCTTGAATTTTTATTTATGGACTTTTTATCATAATTATCATTTTAGCCATAGAATGTCCAGTGCTGAACATAGGCATCCCCCAATGATGACTTCTAGTTTTTCGAGTAACAAACGCAGCCATTTGTTAAGAGCGTGATTCCATGCGATAGTGCGAAAAAGAATTGGCTCCCTGATGAGTAGGGTACGTGGTGGTGTCAATGGCATCCTGAACGCCATTGCGATAAGGGAGTATAGTGGCATGTTAAGGCACTGGGTAGTTGCGCATCTGCCGCCTGCCGCCCTGAGTCGCAATGTATGCTAGCTGGCTCTATTGGTCCTGTTCTCATGGGCCTATATGCGTAAAGCGTATGTGGGCATATGAGGATACATTTTAACTTTTTAAATTTTAATTTAATTTAGCAAATTGTTACTAACACCAATATGGATTGTAGTCCGATATAAATGTTTTTAATTTAATTCCAATCGGTAGAAGAATTAAGGCCCAAAGGTACGAGAAGTTGGTAAGAAAGTTAAAAAAGATAAAAGAAAGTTTAAAGTTTAGTTTTGTCTTTTTAAGTTTAATGGAGCAACTGTTACTACTACCTCCGGTTTACTACTTTCTTATTTAATCTGTGGAAATCTATAACTAGCTGTGAATTTTAAGAAACTATTTAATTTTTAACATGCAATGTATCGCCGTTGATTTTATGAATTTGAAGAAATAAATTAAATATTTATCTCTTACAATATCATTTTATAAATTGGCGTAAAATATAATCTAGGTTGATTGGCTTAACTTTTTAGTTACAAGTATAACAATCTAACAAGATTTTTAAACTGCTAAAACTTTTCTACACTTTTGGCAGCCCTCGTAATTTTGCAACCGCTGACTTCGAACTGTCTGAAGAAGCACTATATTGTATACCTTACTGCCATCGCATAAGATTCATTGTTGTCTGGCGCAGTAGCACATTTAACTATGTCACTCGTAAGTTTTTTAAAGTTTTTCGCCGCGAGCTCGCGATTTATGAAGGTTATTATTTAGGTGCTCGTTACAAAGCTCCACTTTTAGTTTTTAAGCAATAAATTTATCAAAGCATAGGGACAACGCGAACGATAGATAGTTTCCCTCATACATAGTCAAGCAAGTCTCTAGATAGTTTATAGTTAGGTAGGTAGGATAGACAGATTGGTCCGAATTATATACAAATCGAAACCTGCGTATTTTTTTCTAATGAATGGTAGAGGCTTATGTTCAGCAGTGGACGTCCTACAGCTGAAATAATGGATGCTAGAGATTTATCAAGTCAGCTAGCAATGTAGGTGCCATACCAACCATAAACCACAAGGTTGTTTTGTCACTATCAGACAGCGCTTAGTTCCTTTTCTAGTCGGGGCACGCTTACCCGTGACCTTACATCTGGTTAGTTATTAAGTAGTTAAATAATCTCCTCCCTATCCCTCATCGGAAAAAGACCACGCGGCCGAGGACCTACCCTGGAAGTGCTGTTCCACGAGGCATTTAAACGGGCACAGAATGACCGTAGGCTCGTTATCGAAGCGACTGAATAGACAAGGTCAAGATCCTCAACAGACGAGGGACCGACTATGAAGGAGGAAAATTCTATGTATTACGCAGTTATTCGGTGGACCATGGACTGGCTAATAAATTGCTCTAATCCGTGAAGAAGGTATATAAAACGATTTCTTAATATTACAATAATATTTAAGGATTTTATTAGATAGAAAGTCAATTTTCGTTCCACAATCTCTTCGAGATCCTAATGCAGTGCTCATATTGTCGCACATTAGGCGCGTCCTCAGCACACCTGACGCGCGCGCTCTGCAGCGCGGCTAATTCAATCGCCTCCCAAATGTGCAGCGCTTGTATCGATAATAACATCGATACGAACGACGCGTCGGGATGCGACGTTGTTGATAGTGTCGTCGATAGTTTTGTGGTCGATATTCTATAAATTCAATTTATAATTTAAGGTGGACAGACGACCTGGTGGAAGCCGCTGGATGTAGGCCGCTTCCACAGTCCAATTTGTAAGTCATTGGAGAAGGCATATGTCCAGCAGTGGACGTCCTATGGCTGAAATGATGATGATGATTTTACAAAAAAAACACTTTCCCATACTAAAACGCGACCAGCTGCCATCAGTTTGTATGGAAACGTCAATTTTTTTTTTGAGATTTTGTTGTTGGTCCCTTAGAAAAAGTTGATGTAATTTAGCCGTAGAATAACCCCTTAAAGTTTTATTTCACCTTTTCGTTACACACTGTATATAAAAAAAAAATTGATGCTAACTTGCTTACTACCCATTCCCAAGCGTGACAGATTAGATAATAGTAGATACTCCAGTTCTTTAAGAATAAGATGGGTAATTAGGTACACTATGAACGACTACAACTCTTTATCTAGAGTAATTAATTAGTCATTGTTATTATTTTCAATGTGCATATTTTATTTTACAGCTACTATCGATATCGATAGTACTCAAAGCTACCAAGTAGCATCCCTACTCCACGCTATCGGGTATCAGCTGTGACGTCATGTTACGGCATCGCGATAGCAAGAGCTAATAGTATAGTTATTTGTGTCATATCGCAAAATTATACTCGCTATTTCCGGACGCGGGCTTCACTATACTAAAGTAAGGTTTGACGACCTCCGTAGCCGAGAGGAGAGCATACTAGACTTAGTGTAACTATCTCCAAGGTCCCGTGTTCGATTCCCAGTTGAGTAATAATAAATAATAATAATAAATCACCTCTCTACAACCTTAGCCGTTCACACCAATGTTGCTACCCTCGCTACCTTCGGGTGGCTTTAATAGGGCGGCCCATTTAGTGAGTGGCGAGTCACCGTCTGCCCTGATTATCGAGATGAGACATTTGATATGGCAGGCGTCCCGTTGTCTCATCAATAATCCGGCAACCAGTCCATCAAGTTCCTTTCCATAGACCCGGTATAGTTTCCATCTTTTCTGCAATAGTCCTTGCACCTAGCGGGTGCTGTCTTTGGCTGTATCTTCTCAATAGTACAGGCAGAGATAGTATCCGCAAAGTACTTACACTTGTACATATCCCAACTCATTATCGTATCTCAAAGGGGCCTCTTCGTGTTGGATCTGTATCCCCACGAACGCCTTCCAAAAGGACCGGTCTTTGTGCCGTGATTTCCCGTAGGAGTGATACAATAATAATAATAAATTGTTTTCACAATCACAAATCAAATCAAATCATTTATTTGTGAAAATGTGGGTAACAATAAGGTGACAAACATGGAGCAAAGCACAAACACATTTACCATCACTGGCTTACAAATTTTACACTCTCACTGGCACACCAATTAACTAGCCCCAAACTAAGCAATGCTTGTACTATTGCGACTAGATAATGGATAAACATACTTAAATACATTTAAAAACATCCATGACAGGTACAAATGCTTGTGCTCATCAAACAAATATTTGCCCCTTGCGGGATTCGAACCCGCAACCGCTGGCTTTGTAGTCCGGAGCGCGAACCACTACACCAGACGGTCGTCTGTATGTAGAAAAATAACTTCTATGCTGTCTAAAATGGAGGCCACGTACCACAGATTAGACAGAGTATGTCTGGCAAGCGCCAGACCTGGTGAAAGTTGCAGGAACCCGCTGGATGCGGGCTGCTTCCAACCAGCCAATCTGGAAGTCACTGGGGAAGCCTATGTTCAGCAGTGAACGTCCTATGGCTGAAATGATGATGATGATATTGTCTGGGTCTGGGTATATTGTGGTACACTCGTTGTTTCTGTAACACAAGTTTGGCTACTTACCATAGGATCAGAGCAATGCAGAACCTAGGCAGGAGCTCGAGGATCAGGGGTACTCTCTCTTGCCTTTCTCTACTCCTTTGAGAACATGCAGATGGAGCCAAATCGATGGATTTCATTTTTCGATTAGGATATGCGTTTACTTTATTTTAATCGTATGATGAATGAATTATATTATATGTAGTAACAGGATGTTAGGTTATTACGACCTTACAAATATAGTGAGGTCAGAAATTTAAAAATAAATATTATTCCTTAAACGTGTTTAATAAATTTTGATGACATAAAAACCATGATATCCAACTTCTGACTTTACCATAGTGTTTGTGTGCAGACAACATCAGGTCAACCTACCACAAAACGTCAAATTATTTCAATTGATATTGATCTCTACATTTTGGACATAAAATCGAAAATCAATTCAATGACCTTTAACTTTTTGGGTTGGTTGACCTGTCGTTGTCTGTACATGTAAGCACATACGTACTTCAGCTTTATGTAGGGTCACAGACAACTTAATACCACCATATAAACAATAAATATCATTTATTTGGTAAGCTAGTATTGTAAATAAACAACTTTTCCAACGAAATAAAGGCCGAAATATGAAAAAGTTTGTGTGCAAAGGTCGAAATGATTTTATATTTTACGCCTCACGTTTCTCTGGCAAACTAGTTCAATGTTATGGGCACAAACATTATCGCGAAATGTGGCTGAGCCTTTACATTACAAGTTACATTTAAAAGTTAGCGCATCTCTTGAGCTAGATTATGCTAGACTCCTGAGAGCTCGTTAGTCCAAAGCAAAAACTAGACTAGGATTAGTGGTATCAAGAGTTGCCTTAGCAGAGGTAAGACTAGGTGTACATCAAATACAACAACTATTTGTTTTTCAGATGATTTCATATCTTCTAGATATGAAGTGAAATATTTGTTTCATTATCATCATCATAATCAGCCCACGTCAGTTCACTGCTAGACTTTTGCCTCCTACCTACTACACGCTCTTGAGTTCGATCCTCGTTTTTTAGGGTTCCGTACCTCGAAAGGAAAAAACGGAACCCTTATAGGATCACTTTGTTCTACGTCCGTCCGTCCGTCCGTCCGTCCGTCCGTCCGTCCGTCTGTCTGTCTGTCAAGACTCTTTTTCTCAGGAACGCATAGAGGTATCAAGCTGCAATTTATTTAAATACTCAGGTCTACTGTCCCTTGGAGCTGTGAAAAAATCAAACTTCTAAGCCAACGCAATCAAAAGATACAGCCGTTTATGCCGCAAATTTTCGACACTCGCAAGGGAATCAAAACCTACAGGGCACTTCCCGTGAACTCAGAATCTTGAAATTTGGTACGAAGTAACGTTTTATAGCACAGATAAAGTAAAAATTGCGAAAACCGTGAATTTTTAGTTTATCATCTAATAAAAATATTTTTAATTTTTTTTAACTTACAACCCCTTCCTCATAAACATGTAGAGGTATTAAATTGAAATTCATATCAAATACTCAAGTCTATAATACCTTTAGGCTGTAACAAAATCAAACTTCCTACAGGTTTGTACGGAACCCTCGGTGCGCGAGTCTGACTCGCACTTGGCCGGTTTTTTTTCTATCCGCTGAGGGAGGGCGCCAAACGTTTAGTCGTAGTCTCCGCTCAAGAAAATTTTCGTTTAGAAATATTAGTTGACAAAGTGAAAAGTTGAGTAATTAAGACGCAATTGCCTGTTACATAATACATTGCTAAATTGGCTGAATGTCAAATACACTCCGCGAGCACTGCCTTTAATGTTTGCCTATTAAAATAAAATCTAGCCTGGTTTAGGAGATGAGAAAATGAGCCGAGTGAATTTGTAGGTTAGAATATGCTGTGGGGATCGTCTATAGGTGTATGTGACTTCCAAGGAAACTAGATCTTCAATCAACACGGGTTTATTAGCCGTTATTACAAGCACATGTAGGTACAAGATACTAACTAAGTTATTAATTAAATATCATAAGATTACATTGAGAGAGAAAAGTTCTTCAACTGTTTTAGAACTTGTGTCAAGAGAATAGACAATTACCATAGTTCTCTCAGATAGTCTTTGGCCTGGGATAGTGGCTATTCGCCACAATGCTATGCTTACTGCAATTTTCTTAAATAACTTTGTTGAATGAGGCTTGTAATTTCGTCGTGGTATCCTACTAAAATAAAATGTGAATATCTTACGCATAGATTGAAATTGAGGCAATAAATTGACTGTTTTGATAACGTTTACATTCCGCGTTCAAGTCATGCATAACGTTCTGAAATATTATCGACTAATTACAAGACTTGTGGGTAGTTGGACAGCGCCAGTCTATCACTAGCCTTAACTACGTTAGTTCTGGCGAGTTTAACTTATTAATAACTGCTAGTATTTAGAGCAAATTGAATGTTTCGATGGTTAGTTAACGGGTTCCGTTTAAAGTCGTTTACGTTAACGTCAGTAGAGTAAGAAATCGAATTACGCCCAATTACAACGAAAATTATTCTATAATAATGAGTATAATATTTTCAGTACTTATTGGATGTAAAATTGAAACTCCTACATAAATCATCAACTGATACGGAAAAGAGAATCGAAACAAAGAAAAGAAAGCTCATAAGGCAACTCAATGTAAATAATTTGCGAGTGTTATATTTATTACATTTCGTAGCCAGATCGTAAAATTGACCATTTCTTGATGTGACCGATCATTTCATAAAATGGTGGTATTTCATGATATAGAACAGAACCCGCTGCCTACATTATGATGTGGTCTGACCAGATCAATGAATACTTAGCGTTTAACGATATGAACAGGTAACGCACGATACTTCAATAAATCGTCAAACATTAGTGATCATATCGTAAAATCGTTATATTAACCACTGTAACCAACCCTAGGTTACAATAGCATTATGTACGTTTGTTCATGTTTTAAATAAAGGAAGTGGGTTAATTCTAGGCATTTATTCTAAAAATAGCAAAAAGGAAATATAAATAAGACGTCAGACAACAATTTCTGACTTGTCTGAACAGGCCAGAGGGTATGAACGAACTTATTTATTATGTATGAAAGAAATAAGGTTGTCACGGATAAAAGAAAGGAAATTGGTTATGAAAAGACAAAGAAATGGTGTCACTCTTACTATGGCTACTCTTTGTGTCTTTGTAGCTACATTACACGTAGACTATTAACTTTCACCCTAATTATTAAACTGTAGTCGTAACACTTTATGAGTGATACAGAATTACTTTACATATCGATCAAATGTTACATCGACTAAATGTCGACGACGAGACGACCGTCTGGTGTAGTGGTTCGCGCTCCGGACTACAAAGCCAGCGGTTGCGGGTTCGAATCCCGCAAGGGGAAAATGTTTGTGTGATAAGCACGAGCATTTGTACCTAAGTCATGGATGTTTATAAAAGTATTTAAGTATGTTTATCCGTTATCTAGTCGCCATAGTACAAGCTTTGCTTAGCTTGGGGCTAGATAATTGGTGTGATTGTGTAAACAATTTATTTATTATTAAAAAATAAAAAATGTCCCTGAAATATGTGTATTGTCGCTGAAATAAATATCGGTTAGTCGGTTGGTGGTTGGTGAATTATGACAACGGGTATTTAGCTGTGTATTAATAAGGCATCCTATAATATAGCATCGATCAAAGTGCACGCCGGACTTGATGTCACTATCTCTGAGGTCCTGGTTCGAATTCCAGTGTTGTCCAGACCAGTGCTCAGTAGCCCAAACAATGAGACTAATAAAACCCAATAAAACCAATTTATTTCTGTAAATAGGCCTAAATTAAGCACTTTTACACCTAAGGAGACATGTTCTGCCCCATATGGTCCAATAATATTTTATTGACGTTCATAAGTGGCAATTTTCTGTCCTAAATTGGATAAATGATTTTTGACTTTGACTTTTGTCAATATATAAAATTAACTATCCCAGATTATCTTGAGTCTGGATTTTGTGGTAACATCGTTGTTTCTGATTTCTATAATACAAGTGCTGCAGCTACCTACCTAAGGATCAGAGCAATGTATGTGCCGTGTGGGGACGGCCGTAAAGAATACACTTCCCCACCGCCAACAGGAGGCGTGTCGTAAGAGGCGACTAATTCTTGTAGCACGAGACGGGCAGCAGCATCTTTGTGCGAAATCTTATAAAAAACTGCGCTCGCCAACCCGCTTGCCAAGTGTGGCGAGTATTGGCAATCCCCCCCGATGATAAGTCATTGGGGGAGGCCTTTGTTCAGCAGTGGACGTATTATGGCTGAAATGATGATGATGATGTGATGTACAATATTTTATACGGTTAGAACCCTCAGTGTCTAGTTTGATTCCCACTTAGACGGATTTTTATAGCTAAGGCTCACAAGATCCTTGAGAATACAGACATTACTGTGCCTACCACTAGAATAGAATAGTGGTGCGTGACCCTTTGGAGCCGTCGGTTGCGGGTTCCAATCCCGCAAGGAGCAAATACGGAGATAAACACGAGCATATGTATTTACTTGAGCCATGGATGTTAATCAATGTATTTAAGTATGTTTATCCGTTATGTAGTCGTCATAGAACAAGCTTTGCTTAATTTGTGTTCTGGGCTAAATATTTGGAGTTATTTTTAAAATAATTTATTATTTGTCAATATCATCATCATTTTAGCCATAGGATTTATCAATATAGATGACAGTGTTATAATTACATAAATTTTATATTGGACAACAACACATACATTGCTCTGATCCTAAGGTAAGTTGCTAAAGCACTTGCGTTACAAAAATCAGAAAGAATGACGGCACTACAACACCCAGACCCGAGACAAAATATAAAAATAGTTTTTTTTTACATTGACCCGATCGAGAATCGAGAATGTTAAATTAATGTCCACAAAATGGTTCGTTGAAATTTCTAAATTGCAAAATAACTAATGCAATTTTTAATTCAGGTCCCTAATTAACTACTGCAGTAATTAGATATACATAAGTTAATTTGAAATTCAATCGTCTGTTTGTTTGTTGACCCTAGTCGGCTCGGCCGGGTCCCGCGCACCGCTAATCTAATGCTATTTGTTACGGCTCTAATTATTTATTTAAGTGTCACTAATTATCGGCTACAAATCGCATGGCTACTATATTCATGTTGGTTTGACAAACACGCAAATATTTAAATGTATTTAGAATGAAAACAATTGTATTGTATGTTTTATTGGTTGGTAAACTTTGTGTTAATGTTTTCAAAACATTGTAAACAAACATACCTTATTTAGTGAGTATAAGCTTTTTGTTTTGAAAAGTGTTGGTTACAAGTTTTGTTGTGTGTTAAAGCTTAGTGCCGTGTGGGGTCGGCCGTAAAGAATACACTTCCCCACCCCCAACAGAAAGCACTGTCGTAAGAGGCGACTAATTCCTATAGCACGAGACGGGCAGCAGCGTCTTCGTGCAAATCTTATAAAAAACTGCGCTCGCCAACCCACCTGCCAAGCGTGGCGAGTATTTGGCAATGCTCCCCAAATTAAAGTCATCGGGGGAGGTCTTTGTTGGCTATTTTTTGGCTGAAATGATGAAAGCTTAGTATAAGGTCTAAAAGATATGTCCCAGAAGCGTATAGGGAAATACATTTTCATATTTAAATAGTTCTTTCTTGCTACTCATACGTTGTCCGAAATAGTATCTTTTAGTACGTAGCGTCGTTGCTGTTGCTACGAGTCGTAACTGTGCTACAATTTCCGTAGACGGCTTGCTACGACATTCAGTTCGTAGCAGAGCGTCGGAGATCCAATCTACGTGTAATCTGCATTTAACATGCGCATTTCGTATTGAGTTTTAAATGTACTACTTTATTTCTAAGACACTAACTCTATTTCTCTCTATAACATCAGTTGTAAAAGAAATAAATAAAATTAATATACTGGACAACATTTTGCTCTGATTCTATGGTAAATAACCAAAGCACGGTATCACAACACCCAGACCCCAGACAATATAGAAAAATGGTTTTTCTACATTGACCGACCGAAAATCGAAAGGTCAGTCTACGGAAACAAAGTATAATGATATTGTTACGCGGCGACATGGTAGTTTGAGCTTGAAAGACTACTTTTTAAAAAAAACCTTCAATGCTGGTATTACCTTTCCTAAAGCAACCACTCTGAAAGAGGAGGTGGGGGGAGGCACAGGGCTTCTAAAAGTCTCTTAGTTAAGCCGCGGACAGATAGAGACAAAAAGACAGACAGACATGGCGCCTCTAAGGGTCCCTTTTATATACGAAATCCTAAAAAAGGCTTTATATTCATAAATTCTAATCACGTAACAGAAACCTATGAACTTTAATGACTCAAATATATTTCCTGAAAACGAACATTAACAAAATGATAAATAAAAGGATTACGCCTCCAGGAAGGATTGCAACGGGGCTGGAGAGCCACACGTCACCACGAGAGCTCTCCACCGTTTCTTTGAGTAATGCCCGCGGCTTAATTTGAATAAATAAACTAAATGCTTAGCGCGCTCACTTCGGAACAGCGTGTGTGCGTTGGTGGGGGCGACACGAGAATTAAACGTTTAGCAAAGTTACCGTTTGACTTAACTCACCTGCTGTCAAGTGATGACAGGTAAGTTATCATAGGTAAAGGACGAAAACGCCTATGTGGAGCACATTTATTTAGTGTTAGGGTACAAAAAAGCAAGACAATTCTATACACACACACACACACACACCTCACTCCACCCACGACACATGACACACGTACTCACACACACACATACCTTACACACACACACACTCACACAAACATTTATGGCTATCCATTCTTAATTTCGAATAGTTCTCTAGTACAATCAATAATAACATTTACATAAATTCAGTTGATTTCCTTTATATAATTTTATTTTACGAATCTTTTAGCTGGCTGAATGATCTTTACTCAGCATGGTCAATGTAACAACTCAAGCCTGATACGGGGGGCCGGAACTTTGTAACACAGGGTATCCTAGTACAGGTTCCGATCCCTCACTTTGGCTACATGCATGCATACTTTAATACTATATTAAGCAAGTATCTAAGTTATGTAAGCTAATGCAATGTTATGTGCCAATGTAATGGTAAATAAATGAATTTGAATTGAATTTGAATATAGGCGGGCGCACGCAAAGCTCTATATCAAGAGCCTTGTTCGTATTATAATTAAATGTGCGCGAAACAAGACACCAATTTTCTCGAAGTAAGGAGTTAACTTCCTTGTGTAACAATATACAATGTAAAAAAGTCTCCCAGCATACTTAGACCCGATACCCAATAAAAAAAAAACCTTTACTGAGTTGACCCTAATTGGAAATCAATCGTTCAATGTGAATTACTGTATAACTACGCCACTCGGGACGTCGAATCGGTTATATAATAGTTTGGCAAATCGCACTGAACATACCTAATACATGGTAATGGTGCCTGTTAATAGGTGTTCATCAATTTAGAACTATTTTAATTTATTTATTTATATATTAGGTCCTTCGTCTTCTTAGTCGATTCGCTCTTGACAAAGCGGTCATGGTCGTTCAGATTTTATGTGCTTTACGATGTCTCGCCATCTCTCCCTGCTGGTGGTCATCCTGCCAGTCGTTAAGGGAACCACCCACAGCAGACTTTATCTGGTCGGTCTATCGCATGGGTGACCTCCCGCGAGGCTTAGTGCCTTCGACTGTTTTATAAGTTCACCCGCAGTTATATTACAAAACTTACATTGCGATAAAATCAAACAACCTTATGGATTTAAATATATGTAAATAACTATATTAAGGTAAATACCACTTACACTAAAAATAATACATATTTTAAAATGACAGTTATAATGGAATTACTACCACATAATATTATGTAACTCTATTTTCCAATCTAACAAGTTATTAGAACAACAATACAACACAATACTTTAATAAAGATATAAAAGCACTCTATATTTTCTGCGGTGGTTAAATGTAGTTGTCGTGAGCAAATGGAGAAACGACGAGTCGTTCACGCCCTGCGGGCTGTTTTAACGACTCCACTCGCTCAAGCGCACGTCTGTGGCTGTGGGCGGCCAGCGGCCCCCAAACTTACGGCCTGTGTCGTGACTCGTGAGGATGAACCATACACAATGCACATCTAACACACTAAGTAGTCTTGACGTGAGGTTGTGTATTTTGTGTAACTAAGGTATGTTAAGGTACATAAAGTACAGCGGTCAGACCGAAGGTTTCTAAGTTCCTTGCGAAGAATCGTCTTGGTAGTTTGGTACAGTTATATTTTATCCGTCTGTTATTGAATGATACAGACAAACATAGATACCATCATTGGCCTGCCCTGTTTCCAGGTATGATGACCGATCATACATAGCAATGAAAAGTAAATAAATGTTTATTAAATGTTCTTGAAATTTAGATATTCGTCCCATGATAAATGTTTTTTTATATACGCAATAGAATTACAACCAGGGAGTTGAATAATATAATAGACCTATAAAATATCTTCTCGACGCATAGTTTGACAGTCGCTGCCCCTAACTATTTATTTGTAACGAGCGCGATTTCTCACGTCTCAACGCGGAGTTTAGCCGGGTCTTAGCAAAAATGAGAGTCGACGTGTAACCTGAAGCTGAAGAGCCCCCCTCCCCCCACCATCTACCAACCAAATGTGCATGTCGCGAGAATGCTGACGGCTTAACTGTGGACCACTTTAAAATAGCAAACAGGCGAATAAAATATTAAACTTTGTAGTTACGACTCGGTGACGCCATGGTTGGAGCGCGGTTTGTGGGGTGTAAAATCACTTTGACTAGGGGTTAGGTCAGTACAAATAAATAATAAATAAATGTGCCGAGACGGCCGTAAAGAATACACTTCCCCACAACCAACCGGAGGCGTGTCGTAAGATGCGACTAATTCCTGTAGCACGAGACGGGCAGCAGCGTTTTCGTGCGATATCTTATAAAAAACTGCGCTTGCCAACCCACCTGCCAAGCGTGGCGTGTATTAGCAATCCCCCCCCGATGATAAGTCATTAGGGGAGGCCTTTGTTCAGCAGTGGACTTCATATGGCTGAAATGATGAAAAATAAATAAATATGCACCACATAACACACCGATTGTGTCAAAGTTAGAAATTCACATGCTTATGTTACCTGTTAAATGTATTTTACCACTGGACGTCTCCTAGTACACCCAGAGTCGGGCCAATTTACTTAAAATCGTTTTCTGAATTGACCCGAATTACTGCGCCACCACGTAGTGGTTTAGTCAAGTTAATTACATTTTTACTAAAAAAACGTTTACTATCAGCAATTTTACATGAACATAATTCAGTAAATTAAGTAAATCATTATAATACCAGATTTATTTAATGTAAGCTATAAACGCAATTTTTATTGGCAATTAAAATAAAGATTCAAAACATTATATCCCATATCGCCACATCTGTCGCAGAACCGATGAAAGGTGGAGTAAACGGGCTCTCGAGTGGAGACCGCGCCTTAACAAACGTAGTGTAGGACGTCCCCCAGCTCGAAGGACCTTGGGAAGATGGCTGGCAGTGGCTGGATGAAAAAAGAGATCATGCTCTGTAGCACTCTTTGGGCGAGGCTTTCGTCCAGCTCTGCAATAGGCTGACATGATGATAATTATGTTCAATTAATCGAAGATATATCTATATATGCAGTGTGGTGACGGCAGAGTAGAATACATATGTCACCACTCCTACTCATCCCGTGGGTGTCGTAAGAGGCGACTTGGGACTACACATTCAACAGAGGACGAGCAGCAGCGCTCTCTGTTAAACATCAACTTTTAAACTGCGATCTCCAACCCGCCTGCCAAGCGTGGAGATAATGGCAAAACCCTCCACTAATGTGGAGGAGGCTCAAAGTCCAGCAGTGGACTATAACGGGCTGTTGATGATTGATGATTGATATCTATAAATATTTTTTTTGCTATAAATAAATATTTGACAACATCACATACATTGCTCTGATCCTATGGTAAGTAGCCAAAGCATTTATGTTACAGAAATTAGAAACAACGACGGTACCACAACACCCAGACCAGAGACAATATAGAAAAGTTATTTTTCTACATTGACCGCGGAAAAAATCGAACCCGGAACCTCAAAGATAGCGACACCAAGTCCGGTATGCTCGCCTCTCGGCTACGGAGGTCGTCACTATACTATCAGTGCAAGTAAACACGTAACGGATTTTAACTTCTAAATTTCTAATATATCTGATATGTTTCGTACTTGACACTAGCCTACAATTTTCCTAAAGCAGTGGAAAATAAACAAATTATTGGAACTTGTAAAAAGTCATCTACATAAATTCATTTTGGTTTTAGTGGGTTGGTACATATTATGTAATTTTTATTGCATCATACAAATAAGTTACAGTGGATGTTTACAGAAAGATGTTCAATTTAGATAGTCTTATCGCGAAGAACGATCTCTCCCAGATCATCTTTAGGTCGGAGACCACTAGATTTATAAATATTTTTATTTTATATATATTGCTAAGCTTTTACTGACCGTCTGGTTTAGTGGTTTGCGCTGCGGACTACAAAGCCAGTAGTTGCGGATTCAAATCCCGCAAGCGTCAAATGTTTGTGTGATAAGCACGAGCATTTGTACCTAAGATATAGATATTTATAAAAGTATTTTAGTATGTTTATCCGTTATTCGTCGCTATATATAAGCTTAGCTTAGTTTGGGGCTAGATGATTGGTGTGATTGTGAAGAAAAAAAATACTAGCTGTCCCGGCGAATTTCGTACCGCCTCTTTTTTTCGTGAATTTTCGATGTTTTAATATTTATTCTGCTATT
The DNA here is from genome assembly GCA_963576865.1 of Anania hortulata. Taxonomy (NCBI): domain Eukaryota; kingdom Metazoa; phylum Arthropoda; class Insecta; order Lepidoptera; family Crambidae; genus Anania; species Anania hortulata. The sequence goes on from OY756413.1 coordinate 241,110, forward strand.
CGGGACGGAGAAAAATCCAAAAAATCATCTTATATATAAAATTCTCGTGTCACAATGTTCGTTCCCGTAATCCTCCAAAACGGCTTGACCGATTCTCATAAAATTTTGTGAGCATATTGAGTAGGTCTGAGAATCGGCCAACATCTATTTTTCATACCTCTAAAGACCACGCAGACGAAGTCGCGGGCAACAGCTAGTAAATCATAAAAATCGGCCTATCCGTTCTTGACTTATAAATGGTGTAACTAACCCGACTTCGTTTTATATATATAGATATAGAATTATTTAGGTACCTACTCAGGAGCTGGAGTGATAGAAATGGTACAAGACAGTACATAATACGACTTATATGTCATTTTGTAAAGTCCTATTTATTTTGCCATATAGTTGAGTGCGCACTCCCCTATCCCATGGGCGTTCCGTCCCCCTCATGCTCGAGTGGTTGGACTGCAAAATAGCTTATTAAGGGAAGCATTTTTAATAACGCAACGTCTCCAGAGGGAACGCTCGCACTTCTGATTGAAATGTCGCATGCCTTTTTAATTGTTGCAAAAATTAGACATTAGGGTTTAGAAAATTGAATCTATATACATATAAAATATAGTAAATAAATATAATCTTTATCTTCTTAATCTTTATCTTTACACCATTTATAAGTTAAAAACGGCTGGGCTGATTTTTATGATTTATGTTTTTTTGCATTTGTTTTCATCCCGAATAGCAGAATAACTATTCAAACATCGGAAAAATTTACCAAAAAAGTATGAAGAGGCGGTATGATGTTCGCCGGGACAACTAGTAGTAAATAAAAATGTTTCATTTTTGAACCAAGTAAATAAGAAGAATTTCTGTCGCACTATAAGATTTAATTAAAAGTTATTGGATACAATTATAATCAGTAGCACTGTGTTAGTGTTATAAATGTTATTTATACAATTATTGTATGGAGCTTTTGATAAAATGACAGATATCGCCTTAAATAAAACAAACAAATATTGGATAACATTGCTCTGATCCGAAGGTAGCTAAAGTAGCTAAAGCACTTAAATAAATAAATAAATAAAATAAAATAAATACTTATGTTAAATATTACGCATATAGTCGCCTCGGTTAATGTAAATGGTAAAAACTTTAGAAGTTGCCACTTATCATAAGACATCAAGAGCATAGGAATAGATAGATACTCTTTATAGGACACCACATAAGAAACATATCACAGGAAATACGAACATTACGAATATCACAATTTAGGCGGTCTTATCGCGGGAAGCGATCTCTTCCAGGTAGAGGACCGTTCAATTAATATTGAGAGGTGGAGGCGGTTAAGAGTTCCAAAATATAAAAGTCCAAAAATTTAACAAACAAATAAAATAAAATAAGTATAAATAAAAATACAATACCTACTTCCTAATACATATATATAGCAAAATACACATATAAATACAGACAGACAGATACGCTAAAACTCGAGAATGGCTGGACCGATTTGGCTTATTTTGATCTTGAAATATTTGTGGAAGTTCAGGGAAGGTTTAAAAGGTCAGAAAATATTTAAAAAAATGCAAGGAAAGTAGTAAAACAACTATTTTATTTTCCTATACAAACTGTTCGTACCTGTCGAACGAATTGGCGGAACGAAGTTCGCAGGGTCACCTAGTTTACAATAAATACATGTACATAAATAAATACATACCTTATTAATATAAAAAAGAATCTCTTGACCAAGATGTAGGAAAAATGGTTAAATAAATAAAGTAGAAGAAAAATAGACAGGAGAAAACTACAGTGAAAGGAGATAGGTTTTAAGTCTAGTTTTGAAATTGTGAAGCGATTCAGATTCTCGAATAGACAATGGCAAGGAGTTCCATAGGCAGATGGATTTCACAGTGAAGGACTGGGAATAATAATTTATTTATTTATTCAAGTAACATGACTCATTATTTGTTAGTTATAAAGGGCTTAACCTATGTTAGTACATAATTGAAAATTTTATTTATAATTTTATTTACTCGTTTGCTCAACTCCTCCGGAGGTTGTGCAACAGTAATTGATATAGCGGCAGTCCAGTCTACTCGCTATCATAGACAGGATGCTGTTGAAGCTGCCCCGAACCCTGCGCACCAGGGAGGCGCACCTCTTCCGCATGGTCGCGTAAAAGCAATCTACTCGCGCTTCTGCAAACATCCCCGATGCGCTGCAGTATCTGGGCAACCCCATCAGCACCCTGAACGCGTTGTTGAATTGGACTCGCAGAGCACCATACGACGCACGCGAACAATTGGCCCACAGGCTGCACGTGTAAAAGTTAGTGCAATAGGCTCTGAAAAGAGTAACCTTCACTTCTGTTGAACAGCGTGAGAACCTGCGGGCCACCATGTTCGCCCTTACCGATAGCGCTCTGCGTTCCCTCTCAACATCATCGGCATCTTTAAGATCAGGAGTCAATAGATGACCTAAGTATTTAAATTTATTAACCCGCTGTATCGCGTATCCATTAAGATATACGTTCGGTAGCAAATTAGGCCTCCCACATCCCTCCCCAAAGACCATCACCTGGCTCTTTTGCACGTTGTATACCAATCCATGTGACTTAGCGTATGACTCACATATAGCCATGAGCTTCCTAAGTCCACATACAGAAGCACTTAGCAGCACCATATCATCTGCGTAGCTTATATTATTCACACAGACGCCATCAATGTAACAACCGGCTCTGGTGCTGCTGAGTTCCTCTATCAGCTCATTCACGTACAGGTTGAACAGCGTTGGTGAGCTCAAACCCCCTTGCCTCACCCCGCAACTCAACCTGTACGGGTCGGACATACATCCGTCCCATCTCACATTGTTGACCTGGTTTCTATACCAATATTTAAAGATATTTAAAAGCTCTGTCGGTAATTGTGACTTTTCAAGCTTCTTCCAGAGCAAATCGTATGAAACCAGGTCAAAAGCCTTTGAAAGGTCCAGAAAACACGCCACCACAGGTGTGCTACGCTTAGAGTAGTATGAGACAGAGTGCTTGACACACAGAACCGCCATCTCAGTGGACAAGCCACGTCGAAACCCGAATTGGTTGTCGTGAATCTTGACGTATTTGTTTAACTGTGTATTAAGCACGCTGTCAAACACTTTTGACACAACCGTTGCCAGGGAGATAGGCCTATAGTTGTTTGTATCGGAGAGGTCTGCTGTTTTATTTTTTACAATAGGCACCACTACAGTTTGCAACATCTTATCCGGTAAGTGACTATGACTCAAACAAAAGTTGTACAACATAAACAAAACTCTAGGCAGATTTGGGCCCGCGTACTTTAGGTGCTCTATACTGAGTCCATCGTGTCCGGGAGATTTCCCTCTAGACATGGATTTTATGGTCAGGACAATTTCTTTTACAGTTATTTGGGTTTTCCTTTTCACGATAGTCTCAGCATCTAGCATAGACTGGGAGGTTGCCAAAGGAGATTTAACGAGGAAATGATCTTTAAACAAATTAGCAATCCCCCCCGCTCAGTTTTTCAGAATAGGTTTGAGAAGAAGAATGACAGGGAATAGGTTTATAAAATAAATTAAAAAACGTGATAATTTCGAAAAAATCTTTTAACATGTGGTTCCTTGAGGCGGTCTTTCTATATCCTCAATATAATGGCAAATCTAAAAAAACACGTGGTAGAAGCAGTTTTAGGTGTTTCTCGAAAATGTTTAATGATATTTTTTAAAATTTTGAACTTTTTCGAACTATTTTTTTTATAGGTAACTCACAATACAATGATCGATTGTATGTAACTTATTGGAACCATTTGTATCTGCAGTAACCCATTGTAGTCAGGCCGCCAATGTTATCGGTTGTCAAAAGTGACAATAATAAATAAATAAATAATAAATAAATAAATCGTTTATTAAAATACAAGAAAAGCAGATACATTCTTAACAGTACAACTTAAAAACTATACAGTGTATAATAGAGTGTGGGTGGAGGCTTCCAGCTGGCAAGCTGCCAGTCGTTCGACAGTTTGACTACTACTGATCTGTATCGTTTCGGTGTTGTTTCAGGGATATGGTTTTATATCTTGGGCAAAAAATCTGATCCTGACTGTTTCGAGGTGATCAATTCTGCCAAAATTTTTAGCAAAAACAAATATTTTTATGTAACTAATATGTATTTACAGAAGCAAGTTAGTTTTTTACAGTAGTATAACACTAAAAATGTATATTGGTAGCACCTTTTTTAACCTATATGTAACAAACATTATTTTCACACCATTTTGACAATAATACTGTCGAGAGGCTGGAACAATCTTTTGCGCTCTTGCAATAAGATACATACATATTCCATAGTTTATATAAAGTAACACTAATTATTAGCATTTAAAATGATAAAGGTTAGCAATAATCCTTGCCCAAAAGATATCAAGGGCGATAACATATTATCGTTTTCCAGTTCAAAATCACCGTGCTAAATCAGTGTTTTAGTTATTTATTTATTGGAAAAGATTCACCAGCAACATATTATTAAACTTTACAACAGAGTAATATGAGTAACATGTGTAAAAGATATGTTTTTATAAGAATAAGAATAAGAGTAAGAATTACATTTATTTGCAAGAATACATGTGAGTTTGATATATGGTGTTTAGTACGTGCAAATTTCCTTAAAATTTTGGTAGTTAATCTATATAAATAAAAATATTACAATAAACCCAGTTTAATGTCTTTATAGATTTTCAATAAACCGCGCGCGTGCATCGTAAGACGCTTGGAAACGCGCGTGTGACCCGCTGAGCGTTCTTTCCCCGCCCACTGTCCGCCCGCCCGGAGCCCGCGGGGTCGCAAAAACGCGTAATTGCCGGCGCGATTGTTCGCAGAATTCGTGTCGATACGCCACCTCGCATGAATAACATGAAAAGTAGGGCTTAAGTAACAGCGGAATTCGATAAAAAAGAAATTAATTTAACAGCATAATAATATATAGCACCAATAAAGCAATGCTGCTTGGAAGTATCTTCTTAGATCGCTAAGAAATTGATATTTAGTAGTAGATCAGTTATTGCGATTGTCCAGGTACTGGTAATATTCAAATTATCTGACTTGTCAAGTAAAATAAATGATTTGGCTCTACATGAGATCTCACACCTTTTTACGGTGGAAGGATTGCGTTGCGAGACGTTTTTGCACATATTATGTTTTTGATGGGAACACCGTGTAGTTTACATAACAATTCTTTTCTATTGTATAGACAACAACTCGCAACCTACTATTTCTACGTGTCTGACTTAAAGTTGAAAATCGGTTCAATGAACTTTAACTTTTTTGGTGGATTTCGGTAGGACGGCACTCTCGCTCTCGCTACCCGTGAGGCCGCAACCTGCTCTCGTGTCATTAAAACGCCATTACACCGGCGATTGTATCGCCCGGATCTCGGATCGCCATCGACTTCCGCGAATGATCTCCGTGATTGACTACCGCAAGTAATTTCATAATTCAATTGAAGAAACCCATCTTGAAGTCGTGAAATGTTAATTTTGAGATTGAAGTAGGTAAAGTTTGATAAGGCAATATTATAAAGTGACTGTTTTATTCTTAGGAAACTGTTGGAAATAAATAAAACATTTCATCCAAAAAAAATTTGTAATGTCTGATTAGGAACATAAAAAGCGAATGTCGTGTTTCATTAGCGGGGTTATTTAGTTTTTTTTGTCATTGAATTAAACACTTCCGTATTATAGTTAATATTTTAGGTCGCTAAAGATATAATAGGTCCAAACTACAAGGAAGAAAATAGAAAATTATTATTTGAATGAAACCAAAACACAACTTTTTGGTTTTTAAGACTAATAAAAAAGTACCTTGGGGGCGCCATAACACTAAGATTTGTTAACGATATTATTTACATATCGATTTGATCTGATTGTGACTGCCTAGCAAGGCAATCCTTTTTATTTTAAAAAGTAATGCAATCATATTTATTTAAAAAATACATTGCTCACACAGTTTACTGCGCTCGAGATGACCTGACTCTGTGTAGAAAAATACATATATTCTAGTCAAATACATTTAACTGCATGGCGACGGAAAACATGGCGGTGAATCCTGCACACTAGCACTATAGTTAGTAGTTTATATTGGCCGACATTTTAACATAAGTACAAAGTCAATTTGTTTCACACATTCAAAGTCTTTTTTGAATGTTTTAATTCACGACTCTCAAAAAAATAAGTTAAACTAAAATAAGATTGACACCACTATTTTAAATTCATAAAAGTTCTCACTATCGATGTTCCTATTCATACATATATATATGATGAAAATAAAGACACGTCTTTTAAGATCATGTCATCTCACGACTTGTGTCACCATCTAGCAGTTCAATTGATAGCTGTTTGACATTGTTTCTGACGGAAATGCAGAGATAGTCTCTGGACAAGGTGCTCGTCTCTCTAAACTGTGGTTTTTTAAAGAAGATGGTGAATAACATGTTATAATTATCAATCTTCTGTTTGGTTGTTTTAATCAAGGATTCAGTTATAGGCATGAGGTCAGATTGGTAGAGAAAAGGAACTTGTCTATTTCCGTCAAGAAAGACTTCTATCTGATTTTTTATTTTTTTTTTAAATTTATTCTACAAAATTCACAGCTTTTAATACAAAGAAGAATCACAGTCTTACATTCTAGAACTTACACCTAATTATGAATTTACATTTTATAATAAAAAAGAAAATATTTATAAAATTGCGTTAACACGGTGCAAACAAGACATTACTTAAGCCTAGAATCTGAACATCTGCATGTTTCATATTATTATTTTATTTTATTATTTATTCTCCTTAAATTTTAACATTTTGTGTCTGTGCGCATTAAAAAATTAAAAATTATTAAATTGTCATTAAAAATGTCAATCTTCATTGCTTGAAGAACCCTAGAAATAGCTATTTAGATGAGCTGATGAGATAAGCTGCCCACGATATCGTTGTTTGACCATCCATTCTGCGACATTCACAATATACAAAGTATATAAGGTACAGGTAATTATTAGAACTGCGCAATTGACTCAGTCTTGTTAATTTCTTCATCATCATTTCACCCATAGGACGACCACTGCTAAACATAAGCCTCCCCCAATGACTAAATTATAATAATAATTAAATTAAATAATAATAATAAATAAAAATAGGACAACATCACATACATTGCTTTGATCCTGTGGTAAGTAGCCAAAGCACTTGTGTTACAGAAATCAGAAACAACGACGGTACCACAACACCCAGACCCGAGGCAATATAGAAAAGTTATTTAAATCTTACATATTTTATTTTAGGGCTACAACCTTACAATTCCAAATAATTATGGTTCCTATAGAACAGGCTCGCTGAATAGGCGTGTTGATAACGGAAATCCATTTTTCAAAGTAATAAGTAATTAGATAAGAGGCACAATAGCGCCGAGGGTGATCGACGGCAGCACAATGCAGGTTATTATACGCGGCAGGTCCGGGGCACACTGGGACCTTAAACGTTTATATATAAAATCATTGCCTTAAAATACAGGACAGTTATAATTATTGAGATGACCCCATTCATAAATTAATCCATGCAATATTTTTAAAAATATTTACACATTTTTTAGGCTTGAAATTTTCACATTTTCACATTAGTAAAATTAGATTTTTACTTGCTTTAAAATCAATCAATAAAAAAAAGGTTTTACAATCACAATAATACAATTAACAAGTAATAACTATTTAAAATATGAGCTAAGTGTAGATTCAGATATAGGCTGCCACGAGTTTAGTATACGGAATATTTTTTTCATTTTAATTTTTTTCCTGTGGTCAGGTAAAAAGCGGGAGATCGTGCTCTTTGGCGCTCTTTGAGAGAGGCTTGCGTCCAGCAGTGGACTAAAATAGACTGAGATAAGGGAAAAAATGATATTGGCATGATTCTGAATCACTCTACAAAATATTTTGTAACACACTAAATAATAAAACATAAGTGATAAATAGGCGCCACGCAACTTACGAATTGTCACAGACTCAATAATTTTAATAGGGTAGTTAACTGGGTCAAAAAAAAAAAAACTATTTAGTCCGTCAGTTAGATTATATACCATAATTTGTCTTTTGTCAATCAAACAAAAAATGACGAAGATAAAGCGCATCAAAGTTTGGGAATGACGTCACGCCTTGCTAAAAAGTATTACCAGGCGTGACGTTACGCGGGACTTTAACGGGCTATATCTTCATAATTTTTTGTTTGCCTAAGAAAAGATAAAATACGTATCCAATATTTTCTGTTAATCCAACTGACGGACTAATTAGATTTTCTTAGGAAACTAGCCCATTATGTTGGGAAAAAGTATTTATTTATTTATTTCAATTTATTTATTTTTCTCCAAAAACTTACTAAGTACTATTCGATTTTCTACATTGAATTCGATATAGGCTCCATGTCATGCCATAAATCTTCCCCTCCATGTGTGCCCGCGACTTTTACTTTCAATTCCCTGAAACCAGTCTGCGGTGAAGTGTTGAAGTTTTTTCGCCACCTCCCCTAACCCCCCTCATTATTCGCTCATTCGCCCAATTTCATTTTTTCACAGATCGAATAGGTGTAATATAAATAAAGTGTCGACTCATTTTCCCGCCATCGACGGATTCAATGGGGGGTGAAATTACCCCTTTTGTGGGTAAAGCTACAGGTAACTAAGCGTTGTAGATGCCGCATTGTGATAGTGATCTTGTGTGTAACTAATAATGAATTGGACGAGTATAATAGCAACGAAAGTAAAATTGTATTTACTTTACTGTACCTAAGATTGAGAAGAGAACAACATTAACAAGCATTGTAAAATCTTCATGTACTCATAAAATATTTGACCCTTAATGGGTCTATAATGCTCTGCGTAATGTACAGACAACGGCAGGTCAACCTACCCAAAAAGGTCATTGAATTAATAATAATAATAATAATAATAAACCCCGCAGGGCAGCTTTGTGGCGAGCTGTGGTGAGTAGCGACACCACGGGGTCAGTTGTTAATCCGAGTGCTCCCGAGAGTCGGCCAAGACCCTCGTCTTCGGCTTGCTGAAGTGGAACCCAAGGGGGTCTGCAGGACTCTCGCCTCTGGCTTGCCTTAACCGGCCGGCCAGAGTGGAGTCGCTAGAGCATAATGCTCGAAGGGTGGATGTGGTTCGTAAGTGGCGAGTGGGCACGTGATGCCGGACCCTCAGGGGGGAGCAAGTGATCGTCGTTTAAAGTTCAAAGCCACCTCTCCACTCTTAGCCGCCAACAACAGTGTTGCTCCTCAGTCCGGTCTTGCATGACCTACGACGCCAGGGGGGGCCCATTCAGTTGCCGGCGAGTCACCACCTGCCAATTTTTTCAGTCCGAGACTATGAACCAGGCAGGTGACCGGTAGTCTCCATCAATAGCCCAGAACCCAGTCCCCCTATCTTCCTTCAATAGCCCTAGTTAATTTGTCTTCAGCTGCAATAGTTCTTGTACACATGCTGGGTATAATCTCTGATTACATCCCATGATGTAGTCAGAGATTGGATCCAGCAGTGTAACACTTTCAGGTTTGATTATTTGCGCTTAAAACGGCCTCTACGTGTTGGATCAGTATCCCCACGCAAGCCTTAAAAAGGACCGGGTCACTTTTGGCCTGTGAACTCCTAGAGCGTACAAATAATAATAATAATCGTTTCCAGCAAAGATGCAGAAGGCGGTGGTGCTTGATACCGCCCGCATCGTCCGCCGATTTCTTTCTCTTTTGCCCTGATCCCGGCCAATTGTGCTATTGCCGGTCATTACCGCCCAAGAGGCGAGAGGTTTTTGGCCTATGAAGAAATAATAATAATAAATTGTTTCCACAATCACACCAATTAGCTAGCCCCAAACTAAGCAAAGCTTGTACCATGGCGACTAGATAACGGATAAACATACTTAAATATTTTTATAAACATCCATGACTTAGGTACAAATGCTCGTGCTTATCACACAAACATTTGCCCCTTGCGGGATTCGAACCCGCAACCGCTGGCTTTGTAGTCCGGAGCGCGGACCACTACACCGAATTGATTTTCAACTTTATGTCCAACATTTAGAGATCATTAACCATTGATAAAATTTTATGTTTTGTTACCACAAACCTACCGGTTGACGTGCTGTTGTCTGTACCTATTTATAGCACCTATGGTAACATTATAAAACGTAATAAATATATTTAATTGAACTAAACCGGCCAGTGAAGAAATCAGATGTGTAAAATTTTTGACTTTTACTAGTTTATAAAAGGCAGCAACGTCATTGAAAATTATGCCTTATTATGAAAGAAAATATATAAAAAAAAATTTGCACGATTTCGAACTTTCAGCATTGAGGAACACGACTCAAAAATAAATGTTATTCCCAAATACTATTTGTTGTTAAGACTGCGTAGTAGTCTTTCATAGACGTAGCGTAATTTTATTAACAATAAATACTTTCAGACTTTGCTTCTGACTGTAGTACTGTAATTTATGTTTATTTATTTGACTCTAAATGTCGTTAGAGTATTCGGCCGTTTGTCTTCTGCTGTGACGACTGTCAGCTTAATCCCAATGTCGTACGCTTCGCCATTTGGTGCGGCGTTTATTGGTCTTAGTCGTCTGCGGGCGACGATGATTGCCGACAGATTTGCGAGTATGACTCACGTGGACATTTCAATGGGTTGTGTGAACGTTCCAAGAACAATGCCTTTTTCAAAGGAATTCTCATTAATGTTGGAGGAGTAATATATTTTTATAGAGACTGGTTATTGGCATTTTAGTTACCTATTTATACTTATGTAGGTAACTATTTCTACTATATCGATGCGTGGTTATGGTTTGGTGGTAATTAACGCCACCGCTACTTGCGCCTCGTGTCCGATCTTGCTCACATACACAAACACCAAAGATAAGACGAGTAGTTTTATAAAAAATGTCTTGTAAAACATCAATCTTTAAAATTGTCCGTACCGTCGCTATGTCATTGATCACCACCCTTACTAGTTACATCATTAATGAAGATAGAAGAAAGAAAGCAAATACAGTTTGTTTCCTTTCAACTTACCTACATACTCCTGTTGAATCCGAAGCGCAAAGCAGCTCTAATAGCTCCTCAGTGACACTACAATAGCTCTAAGCGCTCGCGGTAGTGCGGCGCGAGCACTCGCAAGGCGAGCTAGGCGAGCGAAGCGATTTGCTTTAATTTCCGTCTAGCGCCTTCTGCCAAATGTTCTGAGTTTATTTAGGAGAATTATTTAAATGAAATTACTACAAAAGTTCTAAGTAGAAATGTTATATTTAAGTATGCACCAGATGTTAGATTATTTTAATTTATTATTCGGGTACGTATTACTATTTATTAATATACGAATATATTTATATTTTTGAACTGGCTTTAGCCGGCGACTACGTCTGAATAGGAATAATTTTCCTTTTTTAGATCAGCTCGATTGGATTGACTGTAAAAAACGCTGAATAAGGTATCTGAGTTTGTACTTTGCAGTGCCGTTTCTTCTCATCACCAGTCGAAATATAGTTCCGAAACGGTGGTAGGGTAAAGCGCTATTCTTGGGACATGTATTTTAGGTGCCTGTATATTCTGAATAAATTACTATTATTATGTCTGTAGGTACAGCTAATGGGCTAGTTTCCTAAAAAAACTAATTAGTCCGTCAGTTGGATTAATAGAAAATATTGGACACATATTTTTACTTTTCCCAATCAAACAAAAAATGATAAAGATATAGCCCGTTAAAGTTTCGCGTAACGTCACGCCTTTCGACACATTTTAGCAAGGCGTGACGTATCTTCTCATTTTTAGTTTGATTGACAAAAGACAAAATATGGGCCCAATATTTTTTGATAATCTAACTGATGGACTGAATAGAGTTGTAGGACTCGCTGCTCGAAAGCTTGAGGAAGTGATGATGACGTCATGATGACGTAGCTTTGGGAAGGCTGCGCTGACGTTCATGCTCGGGGTCACCAGTTTGGGGGGTGGTGTAAGGTTCCTCATCCCCCATTGAATAGGGAGGATCCTCCGACCAGACGGGTGTTGTGTCTGGTGGGCAACTGCGGGTTCTTGTATATATGGTTCAATCGCTCCGATAACTTTAATATCGCGATGTAGGATACGTCAGATTAGTTCGTATGTGGCGAGATAGATGTCGCTACAGAGTAATCTTTTTTTGACCCAGAAAACTAGCCCACTCTGTTTAGCAGTAAAAGCGTGAATGAATGAGGAACTAACGTTCAAACATACAGTTTCATATTATTTATAAGATTAATCAGATATACATATCTAAAGAAAAGTCTCGATGCGCTAGTTTGGCCCAAAAAATAAGGAACATGTCTCTTTATCTCTTTATGGGCCAATAATGTTATTATTGACGTTCATAAGTGGCAGTTTTCTGCCCTAAACTGAATAAATGATTTTTGACTTTGACTTTGACTTTGACTTTGAAAGCGGGTATTGACGACCTCCGTAGCCGAGAGCCGAGTATACCGGACTTGGTGTCGCTATCTCTGAGGTCCCGGGTTCGATTCCCGGTCGGTCAATGTAGAAAAATAACTTTGCTATATTGTCTCGGGTCTGGGTGTTGTGGTACCGTCACTGTTTCTGATTTCTGTAACACAAGTGCTTAAGCTACTTATCATAGGATCAGAGCAATGTATGTGATGTGGTCCAATATTTATTTATTAATTCATTGACAACGACTACATAGCCGCGTATTTTATGAGTTAATTATTTACTTACTTCTCAAAAAAATATAAAGTCACTTAGGTACACGAGATCAAACAAACACAATTTGAACTAATTTAATACATAGCAAAGTTCTAAAGACCAAATAAAATTATCGAAATTTTTGTAGCTAAAAAAATTCAAAATAAATGTTCTCGATTTAGTTGTTACTTAAAGTAGCAGCGTAGGATTGATATTGATGATATTGTTCTAATACCAAAGCCTCGGAGGCCAGAGGGCAGGTCGCCACGTCCCGAACAGAACTAAACGGATTGCGTCGCTCTCAATATCGGGAGCCCTGTGCGACGCGACGGGGCGAGAACGTAGTGTTATACTTCATCAATGGGGCCGAGTTACTTTTGTTTTACTAGACAGATTCAGTTAGTCAGATTTAATCATTTAGAGTTGCCATATTGCAATGTTAGCGTGTTCGCCTTCTTCCCTATTATGTGTCTCGGTCCCGGATTAGAAATAGAAATAGAAATATTATTTATTTGCAAAAACATGGTAGATTCGATTCCCGGTTTCTGAAAAAGATGATTTCTGAATGGCCTTGGGTGTAGGTGTCCTGAAAAAAATATTTGTCTGTCTGTTTGTTCCAGCTAATCTCCGAAACGGCTTTTGATTGGACCTTCACGGTCAGATAGCTGATGTTATAATAAGTAACTTAAAATATTTTTATTTTAAAATAATAAAAAATAATTCAATAATAATTAGCACAAAATTAAAAGCCCATAAAATTGTAAAAAAAAAACGATTCAAATAGCAAAGTTTTTGCATTCATTTAAAGACTATGCGAACAAAGTCGCGTGAAACAGTTAGCTAACCACAAGCAACAAGCAACCAAAGCAACAAGAAAGTTTAAAATAAAATATAATATTTATAATATAAAACTGCTGAAGACCATGGTAATGGACATAGTCCAAAAAATGCAAGCCAAAGTGGCAGTGAGCCGGGATCAGTTACAAGATATATTAATTTCTACATTAAATATCTAGTATTTTTGCTATAAATATCTAGGAAACGGGACCTCGGGTGAAGACCACGCCTCGGCAAACGTAGTGTAGTTATTCTGTGGTGTAGGCATGATATTAGGCATTGTCTATTATTCGCAAATATTCTCAATGTGTCCGAGAGCTGTACAACGCAAAATGTTAATCGGAGCGTCCATGCGGCCTCCGTTTTAAGAAGCTTTCGCTTTAGCTCCACTTTGATGTCCAGTTTTGATTTACCTTAGGGAAGCTCTTTGCTGAACCAATTCGGGAAACATATCAAGGGAATCCCATTTCGATAGAATGTATGTCTGAAAATCTAACTGAAAGGTATTTTGGATGCACCTGTGCTTTTGTCGGAACGGAAGGGAAAAGGTATATGCGTTTAGGGTCACAGATTGTTTGTGTGTGTTGTCATTTATCTCCGAAACGGTTCGACCGATTTAGATGGGGTTTTTTGGAAAGGGTTGCTGATTAATCAGCTGCAATGGTTCTTAACTCTACCTCTACCTGTGGGCACTGCGGCTGCGTTGGCCATTCAATTAAAGAATGCTCAAGGCAAATTGAACAAGCAAACTGTGCTACGTGCCGGCGATTCAATAAACCTAGACATCACAAAACAGGAGATGAGATGCCCCTCCAGAAAAATCGCAGAGTCTAGATATATAAGTTCAATTAATTACGAGAGCGCCTGAAGCGCCGTAGAATCAATTTTTAGGCATAAGTTATTACATAATTAAGACTAAGGTAAAAACTGTTTAACAAGTAAATCTTGATCTACTTATTAATTATTCAATAGTGAGTAATTGTTTTGTGTATAACACTTACATTATTGTTGAATAAGCACTAACCCACTTTTATGATTTAAATACCTAAGATACAAGCAAACAGTTTGCTTAGTTTAGGTATAAACATCGTAATATTTGTGTACTAACCGATATTTCTTAACTTAAGTTTTATGTATCTAGACTAAGTTTTTATACAGAAATAAATTTATTTATTATTTAACGCGTTTTGGTGTTAACACGCCAAGTGGCGTTGCAGTAAACTTTTTTTACTAAAAAATAGGGTTTGATGTGTTGCTTACAGAAGACTCCACCATACGAACCCTAGAACTAATAAAATACACAAAAATGTTTTGGCAGAAATCTTTAGAAAGTTAAAAATAAGAAACTCAATTTTTTTGTTTAAATATTTGGATATAATCATTTTGTGGCCCCTTTCCCAGTTAAACTTAGTTCTCATCTAGATGCAATTATGATTTCTGGGAGATATCTAACACCTCCGCTTTTAATTAAGGCCCATACAGCGACACGACGCGAACGACAGCTAATCAGTGTCTTAGATTCTTCAATATTCTATTGTTCCTAACAACTAACGTACTTATTTTTCGTCAACTCAATTCAATGTACGTACTTATTTTATTTTATTGTATCTAACGCAAGGCTGTTTATTCCTTACTTCGCGACTAACAGTTGGTGTTTTCTAGAGTATATTTATTTGTTAACACACATTGTGACATCGCGTTCGCAAGCTGGAACAAATCTTCTCAGGGTCGTGCCATCATCTGACAAGGTTTGGCCATTGACATTTTGTGAACCACACAATGGCACTAACAGAGCTTGTGGTATTGAGTCACACGAAGAAAGAAACAGAAGATATACCGTCAAGATGAAAACGATGACTCAAATAGAAATAACACCCACTGATTTACTACACTAATACTATAGCAAACAATACATGAAACATTTCAAGGCAAAACCTACGTCAATAGTTTCTCTTGACTATGTTGTTGATGATGTTAATTGGAGCGTCATCCGAAGCGTTCGCTCACATGTTCAATTTTGATTCGCCAATCCAATTTGCGAAAGATACCAAGGGAATGCCATTTTGTAGTGTGGGGATAGTCAGAATGTCCCAAACGACTCTGAGTGGCTTTAGGTTCACTTGACATTTGTGCTCTAAAATGCAGACGCAAATAGAGTTGGCTACGGAACAGTTACTTCTAATAAAGTGCAATGAGCATATATTAGGAGACGTACTAAGGACCACGCAAACGCACTAGAAATAGCACTACTAGGTATTGACAATGGCTTTAAAATTAATTGTTTTAATCTTAGGCAACAGTTGATTGCTTCTCGTAATGAAAGGTATCTCTCTCTGTTAAAAGTTTGTTTGTTAGTGTACAAATTTCAATGGATACAGTTAGCGTTAAATAATATCATGTTTTACTGAGAGCAAATTATGGTGGAACAGATTATAATTATCTTCGTTGATTAATGAAATGAAATGAAATGAAATGAAATGAAATGAAATGAAATGAAATGAAATGAAATATTTATTCGTCATCATAGGTATAAAAGTCAGTTGTTACAATTAAAAGGGGCCCAATATGATCTACCTTAAAGGCATACGAATGTTTTATAAAATTCAAATAAAATTATTTAAAAATATCAAATAAAGTAATAATATTCAAATACAATGTCATCTAAATTAAATTATTGAGTACATTAAGCATACAGTCTAAACACAAATTAATAATTTCAATTAAATTTCCAGAAAAAAAAAACAGTTTTGATAATACATGTCAAAAATTAACCTAAAAAGTTATTTAAATAGTCGTCAATGCTATAGTATCCTTTCTCTTCTAGGAAAGTAATTAATGTTTTTTTGAACATTTTGTCTTCAAGCTCCTGCATGCATTCTGGAAGCTTGTTGTACAATTTTGATGCCATAGCTAATAAACTCTTTCTCATAAGGGCAGTTTTACATATATTTTTTTCCACCATGGGTTTTCTAGGCCGAAGACGATAATATAATTTCCTTACAATGTTTGCAAGCTGAAATATGGATCTGATTTTATACCTGACTATCTTATGTTACCTGTTTCCAGTTCATTTCATTTAAAGTTCCGTAAGCTGAAGGTAGAACGGCTGCATTTAATAAACGCTCAGTGGAGCCACGCGTGTGTAAAAACGTGCGCGTGAGACGCCCGCGCAATTAGGATATTTTTAGGTTCTCTGATGGCAAAAATGGAACCCTTTTAATTTTGTCATTCCATTTGCCTATCCGCGTCAGAGCAATTTATTTGCAGCTTATCAATTCTAGGAAGCTGAGATTCGGCATGTCCAACAAATATAAACAAAACCAACCGAGTTATGAAATAAAATTTCATAAAATAATCAGGGATTTCCCCTTTTATGTACACTGCGGAATATGTTTTTTGTATTTGCGTATGGAGTAGCGTTAAATAGGTCTTTAAAAATACTGTAGGTTACTTTTGATATTTTACGTGTAATTAGCCGTTTAATATTTTTACGTATTACGTTGTCGTAAGCGCAATCTTTTCTACGATATTTTCGGTACAAAAAAATAATAATAACAATAATAAATTGTTTCCACAATCACACCAATTAGCTAGCCCCGAACTAAGCAAAGCTTGTACTATGGCGACTAGATAACGGATAAACATACTTAAATACATTTATAAACATTTATGACTTTGGTACAAATGTTTGTGCTCATCACACAAATATTTGCCCCTTGCGGGATTCGGACCCGCAACCGCTGGCTTTGTAGTCCGGAACGCGAACCATTACACCAGACGGTCGTCAATATAAGTACAAGATGATTACCTCCGACAAAAAGGCAGCTTCAAACCCTTAGAGAGTGGATGTATTAATAAAATTGCTCTTACTAATAATGCTCTCCCAATATAGTAGGTACTATGTGCGAGTATAATTCTCAATAGCAGGTTGAACCTTTTACAGATTTTTAGAGTTCCTACATCAAAAAGTAAAAAATAAATGACTTTTTTGTCCGTCTGTCAGTTCGTCCGTCCGTCGGTCCGTTGGTCCATCCATCTATCCGTCCTTTCGTCTGTCAGTCAAAAAAAAATTCTACACAGACAGACAGACAAATAGACGGACGAGAGCGTCCGTCCGTTCGTCCGTCTGTCTGACTGTCTGTCTGTGAAGACATTTTTTTCCAGAAACGCGTGGATGTATCAAGTTGAAATTAAAATCAAATATGTCTGCAATCCCTAAAAGCTATGAAAAAATCAATCTTCTAAGTCGACGCGATCAAAAGTTACAGCTGTTTATGCCGTATTTTTTAATACTCGCAAGGGAACCAAAACCTATAGGAAACCTAACTTAAATCAAACCTATTTAAATCTAAATTATGAAGTTTGGCGACAATGTGTTACAGCACAAGTACAGGAAAAAGTCCGAATACCGTTTTATAGTGAACTCTGAAAAAGCAGTAACAATTATAAAATACCCAATTTCTCCTAACCCCTTGCGTGCCTCGAAAAAAATTTTCTTATTGTTTTCAATTGTTTTTCCGGTCCACCATAGGTAAGTGGCACGCAAATGGGATGAACTATTAACATAACTAATTTGTACGAAACCCTCGGTGCGCAAGTCCGACACACACTTGGCCTTAAGGTTTTATAACATAGTTGACGACCCAATCAGTGTGTGGCGCGGTAATTCGCCTTGGATCAAGGGGTTCTGGGTTCAATTCTCGGTTTGGGTAAATTCAGAACACGAACCTTTGAGGGAATGCTATGATAACGTCTGCGAGCAGACTAAACGCAGACACTGTATCAAATCTTTGACAACTTGTTGTTGCCAAAAACACAGATTTTCTGTGATAAACCTTTGAACTTGAACTTGAACTTAATAGTTGTTTATTTATACATATTTTTATTTATAAGAATAGCTTTAAGTGTATTGTATTGTGAAATAGAACTAATCATGGTATAATCAATGCTAGGGTAGTAACAAATGGAATAATAGTGTCTTATACTCCTATGGGAAATGTCTATTCCACCAAAAACATTTTCATGTAAAATGTCACCAAGACGAGACCATATGGCACGCACTGCCGAGCCAAGCTTCTAACTCTATAAGCCCTAAATCTAACTCTAACTCCCTAACTCCACAAACTCTAAACCTTAGTCAAAACATGTGACTTGGCCATGGCACATAGGAGTAAGGGGACAGAGTGAAACGGTTTACTTTTCTGTTAGAAAATTGTTCTTGTAGTAATAAATGGTCTTAGTCTTGCTCTTACAAGAAAGCAAGAACTAGAACAAAACCATTTTTAGGCCACTCTATTCTTTACTTCGAGACTGACACTGACAGTTTGTCTGTGGTGTCTCTGGCGCAATTATTATTATTTTGTACAGACTTAATCCTGCTTTATAAGCATAGCAGTGATGATGCCAATGTCAAGCGATTCTTGATATAGTGTTCACAAAAAATAACAGGTGTTTTGTTTTTTGCTTTTCTTGTTTGCTTTTCTTGGATTCAGTGAAGGCTACTCTTCCTGTAGAAGCAGGTTTCAAGACGCTATCGGTTCTAAATCAAGTTGTCTTGAGACAAGTCACTTGACACTTGATGCGGCGTTGTATACAATAATATTTCAATAGTTTCACATCTTTATCACTGCACTAAACATTAGAACACAAACTACATCAAACTTGTACTCTAAAGTTCTTAAAATGATAAATAAAAACCATTAAAATAGATCGACCATGCTTTTAGTTCGACTACCCCCCACCGAATCGTATTTATTTATAATACGAGTTTAAATGATGTAGTTTAGTAATACATGTACTTTCACTTATTAAAATATCATTTTCTCCTTGGAAATACTGTAGTCATTTCCATCCTTACTAACTAAAAGCTATCAAGGCGTTATTATAGAGAGCTCGCTGCCGAGACACAGTCCTCAGACGCGCCACGAACCTTTAGAACATCGCTTACATTTGTAACGTAGAGGTACACTGCAACCTGAGGTGCAGGATTCGAATCCTGAACATTCAGCGACACTCTACATGACCGCATTCAAAGACAAACTCATATCTAAATAATTCACTTAAAAATGTTTTTTTTTTTTTTTTTATGATCTGTCTAAGGCCTAAGTTATACAATAAACCTTAAGAATATTACAATCTAGCCTAACTAGACTAATGAGTAATTTAATTTTGACCTAATCTAAGTATAGTTGATAAGTTATAGCTAAGAACGTGTCCATTAACACTTTTCTTATTGTCACTAATAATATTAAGGGGAAGACACATTGTTCACAAGTCTTTAAAAATAGCAGAGAGCTATACACACTATCACTGCACTAACTCAAAAGGTTTTGTTCTTTTAAGTCTTCTCACTATGTCCGTGCTATCGAGGAGCTGGATTGCCTCGACATTCACATGGTGATGAAGTCTCTTTTCGTGAGCTTCTGCATACTTTTTTATAACATTATCTACAAACTCCATTTGAAGGACCCGGTGGAGATTGTCATTTCTTATATACCAAGGTGCCCTTACGATGTCCCTAAGTACTTTGTTTTGGAAGCGTTGTATGATTTGAGAGTTGCTTTGTTTGGTACAGCCCCACAGCTGTATACCATAGGTCCATACTGGCATAAGAACCTGTTTATACAAAGTAAGTTTATTTTGTATTGACAGGGAGGAGTGCCTCCCCAAAAGCCAATATAACTTTTTGTAGCGAATCTCTAGCTCGGCCCTTTTTTTCTTGACGTGAGCTTTCCAGCGAAGCTTTGTGTCGAGGGTCATGCCCAAATACTTTGCAGTATTTTCATGTGGTATTTTTTGGCCATTAATTAACACCGGGTGGTACTTTGAGGTTTTATTTGTAAAGTCAATATGAACTGACTTAGTCTCATTGAGCTTGATTCGCCATTGTTTTGTCCAATCATATACTCGGTTAATGACAGTTTGAGCATGCTCTGTTGCTGCTTTGTGACTTTGTCCTATGGTCATAATGGCAGTATCATCAGCAAACGTGGCAATTGTGCTGTTTTCTATTTCAGGAATATCACAGGTATAGAGAAGGTACAGGACCGGACCTAATACACTACCCTGTGGTACACCAGCATTTATTTGTTTTAGTTCAGAATAAGTATCTTCTTGTCTTATTCTAAACACTCGGTTTGTTATATATGACTCTAGTATTGCTGTAAACTGCTTTGGTAGCATTTTGCTAAGTTTATATATTAGACCTTCATGCCACACTTTATCAAAAGCTTGTGCGACGTCTAGAAATATAGTGGTGCATACTTTTCTATCTTCCAAAGTTTTCTCGATAGTATTAACTATTCTATGGACTTGATCTATTGTGGAATGCTTTTCCCTAAATCCAAACTGATGATCGGGAATAAGTTTTTTTTTCTGTATAATCAGTTTTAGTCTTTTAAGTAATAGTTTTTCAAAAAGTTTTGACATGATCGGAAGTAGTGATATAGGTCTGTACGATGCTGCTTCGTGTGGTGGCTTTCCAGGTTTAGGAATCATTATGACTTCCGCAACTTTCCACAGATCTGGGACATACTTTAGTCTGAAAGCAGCGTTTATGAGCGTAGTGAGTTTCACGATTGCCTTACGTGGTAGGTTTTTAAGAACTTCTCCTGTGATTAGGTCATACCCAGGAGATTTTTTCGGGTTGATGTTAGTCTTGATTTCAGTAAGTACTTCTCTAGGCGTTACTAATTTAATTTCTAAGCTTTCTTCGGATAGTTCATTTAATAATAAAGTTGTACTAGTGTCACTCTCGTTTGGCTGGAAAATACTTTCCAGGTGTTGAGCAAATCTTTTGGCCTTTTGTTCTTTATTAATAGCCCACTTGCCATCAATTTCTCTAATTGGAGGAATAGCCTTTACTGGTTTGTCCATTTGCTTTGTCACCTTCCATAAGGAGTAGTCTGTACTACGATCACTGGTCAGTTGCTCAATCAATTCTTTACTAATAGTATTATTAAATAATTGTATTTTGCGTTTGAGTTTTTTCGTAAGCATATTTACTATACGTTTGTCTTCGGGAGATCTGGTTTGGTGCCATTTTTTCCTCTGTCGACGCTTGTCAGCAATGAGTTGTTTAATTTCTCTGGGGTATGTTGGACCCCTAATCTTTCTTATGGATTCAGGAGTATTCTGCCAGGCTGACTGTTGAATTTTTAATATAAAATTTTCAACTTCAAAGTCTAACTGCTCTGGAGTTTTTAATGGCACTTTGAGATCTATTAAACTATCCAACTCAATTTTGAAACTATCCCAGTCTGTGTTTTTATTTACTAGTCTTACATTTATTTCCTTAAGCATAATAGTTTCACTTAACGTTAATAATATAGGAGAATGGTCTGAACTCATATCATAGCTGCTTTCTATTTGCAAGTAATTACTTGATATATTTTTGTAGATAAAAAAATCTATTAAATCAGGAATTTTATTTCGATCAGTAGGCCAATACGTAGGCTTTCCAGTAGATAATGTTTTACATTTCAATTCTTTTATGGCACTCAAGAGTTCTTTACCTTTAGTAGTAGTTAGTCTAGAGCCCCAATGTATGTATGTTCTTTGCGTTGAAGTCACCTCCTATGATGAACTTATTACCGAAATTTTGTAAGAATTCTATGTATTGCTTCGTTTTTATCGAATGTTTTGGTGGGCAATAAATTGAAGCTATTGTAAATGAGTATCGTTTCGTTTCGATGTTGATGGCAACAGATTGAATCGCTTGCTCTTCGAATTTGAACTTTTCATAATGACTTAGATTATTCTTTACAATAACGGCACTTCCACCTCTAGCGCGGTTGTTGGGGTGCAGTGCATGATAAACGTCATATCCTTTGAATGTAATATGCGATTGTTTAGTGAAATGCGTTTCTGATACAAGGCATATGTCAATGTTTTGTGTGTCTAGGACTACTTGTAACTTATTTTGGTCTTTGAGTAGTCCATTAGCATTCCAACCCATAATTTTTAAGTTGTTACTCATTTTTTTGGTTTAGATGGAGCAGTTTTAGCATTATTTTCCAGTTTTTTTAGTCGTTCATCGAATGAAGACATATATTTTAGGATCTGATCTAATTTTGCATCACTACCAGTAGGTACATTTGCATCATCATTATGTACGTTCAGGGTTTTATTAGATGTTACTTGTGCATAGGTGATTTTTTTACTTACGGTGTTTGTTGGAGCTACAATAACTTTGTCGTTTGATGATTGTGGTGCCTGACGGACTTTAACAACAATTTTTGTATTCTTTCGTTTAATGCTCTGCATCTCCTTAGCTACTACACATCCTCTATAATTGGCAGGATGTTGTTCACCGCAATGCACACATTTTGGCTTCTCTTCTGCAGGTTTTTTACAGTCTTGAGTAAGATGTTTTCCAGTGCACTTTACACACCTTGGTTCTTTTGCGCAATATTTTTGGGTATGACCATACGCCTGGCATCGTTTACATTGGGGGACAAGGTTTGTACTTTTCCATGGGTGTATTTCTACTTTACACCCTAATATGGACTTAATGCGATATATTTTATCAATATCTTCAGTGTTGCTGAATGTGAGCATAAACATATTGAGTGGTTCCTTATTTTTCTACCGCAACTTGTTAACAGCATCTTCGATTTTGAAGCCTTTGTTCTTAAGATCTTCTATGACTCTGGCTGGTTCACACGTGAAGTGAAGTTTCTTTGCCATTACTCTTATGGGTCTTTCTTGTTTGTTTTCGAAAGAGTGCCATAGAATTTTATTTTCGTCCATAACACCAAGAGCAGCCCTGTACTCTTCTTAATTTTTCGTGTTTACTTTAACACTTTCACCTTTTAACATTTTTATAGTAAATAAGTCTTTTGGCAGTTTCTCGGACAGGATATCAAAGAAAACCTGATAATTTTTAACACCATCTACTATTATTGGTGGCGGTGAAGGAATTTTCTTTATTTTTACCTTTTTATTCTCTTCGAGACAATTAAGGGGTTCTTCCTGAATTTGAGTGGGAGAAGTATTCAATTTTCGTGTTTTGCGAGATTTTACTCTTATCCACTCAGTTTCCTTGGCTAGCTCTTCTTCGTCAGTGGTATATTCCACAGGTTGGGGAGAGCTTTTTGAAGGGTCTTCTTTATCATTGAGTTTTTGCTCCATTAAAGTTTGCAACTGTTGTTGGAGTTGCTCTAATTGACTCTGCAAATCATTGACAACGCTTTCCAGGCGTAACCGGTTCGCTTTCTCATCGCAGTAATGTTTGTAGAGAATGTGTTCAGTCTCTGTTTTTAATTTTATGGGACTTTGGGTAGCCATGGTTAATTAAAATATAAGTAACCAGTGTGACTTAGCCTTAACAATTACTTGAGTCGTTGTTTAGGGCTTGCGTAATAATAAGTGGGTCATCGCGGACATCGCGTCTCGGCCGCGGCGACGGCGATGTTATGATTTGTCAGCACTTCACACACGTATAGTACGCGATCGGCGCGACTGCTTTCAGCAAAAATCGAGACTCTACTGAACTTAAAAATGTACTACCTAAAGTTTTTTAACACATTCTTGAATAAGAATTAAAAAAAAAATGTTAGGTCTTAAATAGCAAACAATAAGAACATTCATGTTTCGCTTATACTATAGCATGCAAAATTAACAATGAAATGACATTAGCAATGAGATTAAATTAATAATTAATTTTAATCTCCGTCAATATAACTTGAAGTCCAAAAAGTCTCTTAAACTATAGAAGCTATGATTATTCAGCTATCAATACAGTTTATTTTTAATAATCTTTTTGTACGTTTTTTGTGCCTAAATTGTATGTCTTTATGTAAAAATAATATGTAATTTACTTTATAATATGGTGTGCCATAAAGTGTATCTATCTATCTTTTATTACCTTTAATATACCTAGCATGTAATTGAATAAAATACTATTTGTAACTACTAAACTGATTACGTACCAGACAAAACTAATTGTCATGGCCTTGTACTGAGATATCCACATCCATAAGTAACAAATGAAATCTAATTAATACATTTTAAAGAAAATATTTCATTATCATTTCAGCCATAGGACATCCACTGCTGAAAATAGGCCTTCCTCAATGACTTCCAGATTGGCCGGTTGGAAGCGGCCTGCATCTTCCTGGTACCTCATGAAAGAAAATGGTTAACGTAAAAAAATTAAAACCGACTTCAAAAAACTAAAAAGCTAAAAATAATCTTAACACTTAAGTACCTAATCAGTTACTTTTGGAGTCGGTGCAAACGAAAACATTGGTCTCTCATTGACTGGCACCGACTCCAAAAGTAACTGATTAGGTACTTAAGTGTTAAGATTATTTTTAGCTTTTTAGTTTTTTGAAGTCGGTTTTAATTTTTTTTTATAAAATTAACTTATTTCATCCATTTTAGTGATAAATCCTAATCAAAACAAATCTTACGAGTGCAAACATAATTTAACTGCTGAACACCGATTTCATTTCCTATTTTTCCACCCTTAGGGGTGAATTTTTTTCTAAAAATTTTTATTATAGTATCTTTGAAGTATAAGCTATTAATTAAAAAAAGAATCATCAAAATCGGTCTACATTTGGCAGAGATATAGGTAAGATAGATACTAAAATCAGTTGGTGTGGTACGGAGTTTATGCAATGTTTGATGATTTTCTTATAGATCCCATCATCAGAATTTATAACCAAATTTATATGGGACCATTCTGAAAGTATTACCTTTCAAACAAAAAAATAATTATCGAAATCGGTCAACGCAGTAAGGAATGATCGCTGAACATCATAAAAAATTAAAAAAAGATACCGACGAATTGAGAACCTCCTCCTTTTTTGAAGTCGGTTGAAAAGAACAAGTATTCAAAGGATTTAAAAAAAAACCTATAAGAATAATCTGTGTATTCAAAAACTACAATTCAAAACTTTATATCAAGTTCGTAGCACCCGTAGTCGCTAACAAGCGAGTTTCGTAGCAAATGTGTGCTACGGCGTTTCTCTTGAACGACTACGAGATCAACTTATGAGAAACTTAGCTGCGGAACACGGGTCAGCGTATAGTAACGAATTGAAAATAAAAACCACATAATCTTTGTTACCATAATATTATCTGTCCTATTCCTGCGTGACACGTAGATTTTCAAGTTTAAAATAGTACACCAGATTTTTCTCTCTCGATTGTACACAAGATGAACACAAGACAGAAACGGGATCCTAACAGACTTGTGTTAGACATCATTCCAAGGTCAGCCAAATACAATAAAAGTCAACAACGTGATGTCAAAGTCAAACATGATGATCTTTTAACAATGTGTTTAAAGATCATCATGTTCATCATAATCATCACCAGCAATGTTTTTTTCATATTTTTAATATACTTAATTTAATTTATGTGACACAAACTTTTTAATATTTTTGATTGTCATACTGATTGAAAGATAATTATGTAAATTTTGCCTGCTACTAGTATTCGTAATAGCAAAACAAGTGCACTCGTCTTTTATCTTGTAACATCTTTGTCTCCATGTTTTTACGCAAATAAAGATTCTGATTCTGTAAAAGTCATACCAAAATTACTTGCCCTTGACCCGAGAAGAAGAAATAAAAGTTATTTATTACCATGAAAATCCCTTGTTCCTTGTTCCACCTAACACCTTGTAAACAATGGCATTTAAGTAAGTCAGGCACAGATTAAAGCTCAATTAATATTGACCTACAAGTGGAACTGCCTCCCTCGCATGAGCACCAAAATACGATATGATATAGCAATATATCGACAGCAACTGTAAAAATATGATAGATATAGCCGCCATGTTGAATTTTTATCGCAAAAGCGATCATAATATGGGACGTCACCGGCACGGCGATTCTGGGGGGCTGCAGTGGCCACACTTCTAAAGCAAGTAAGAATATTAGAAGTCATGGTGGAATAAAGAAAATGCAAACTTTAAATAAACAGAATTATTGTTATAAAGATAATAATATACAAAAAAGCATCAAGTTGTTGAGAATGGTTAGATTAGAAATGAATTGATAATTTCGGCAAACGAGTCATGAGCAGAGTGGCGCAGTGGAAGCGTGCTGGGCCCATAACCCAGAGGTCCGTGGATCGAAACCACGCTCTGCTAGCCTATTGATATTAAGTGTCTGAATAAGATAACTATAGCAATAGTTTTGCAAAACAGTTATGGTTTGTTTTTATTGTTTTTTTTAGATTTTTTAAAATATCTGATTTTTCGGTGTTCCGTTGGCCTGCACCTGAACACAAAGTTGGATGACAATGCATTATTATTGTGTTGTTCCTTCTGCCCCTATCATCAAATCAGTTCTATTATCAAATTATTGTTTGGTCATTCGGAGTCACATACAAAATTTCATCAATACGACAATTAAAAGTGGATTAAAATCGACTTCCGATACAAGCGTGTTAAAAAAGACACAAATTAAACACTTTGTAAACAGCAACAGCAAGAAAGCTTTTAAGTTAAATAATTGTAAAAGCAAATCACTCCAATTATTTGTGATTATGTCGTGTGTGTTTCATCACACACAATGACCGCGCGACCCCTGTAACTACGAGTATAAGCGTTGCTGTTTTCATCCAATCGGATAGTGCAAACAAAACATTTAAAATAGATTCTGGACAATGAAACCTGACACTGAAATTATACCACGGTTTTGATATCCATTTCTTATTGAATAGTCTTATTTCTGGAATAAAATGTCATAAGGAAAAGCACGCATTGTTTCATCAGAATTCTAGTTAGATATAATTAGATGGAATTATAACCTTTTGTTTGAAAATGGTGATTTGGACATGTTTTGCGACAAAAAGCTACTTATAGAAAAGTCTATTTTGGTAAGTTAAAAATGGATCGTGTAATCCATTTTAAATTTTTCTATTATTGTATTTTCAATAATTCTTTATATTTTTAGTATAAAATTAAACATAATTTTTTTGTATTCTGTAAAACGACTTCTTAAGTATAATGTTGTGCATACCTTAAATTTAATTGCATGTATTTGAAAGATTGTGATAACATTATTTCTCTTTATGTATTTAAGTAGTTGGTAAGCCTTATTAAATAAATGAAAAATGAATTCTTTTAACTTATTTGTCCATTAGCTGAAAGCAAAGTATCGACGAAAAGCATCGCAATCTAACCAAATTGTTTTGTCAACATTTTTCTTGGAAGAAATATTGACGACAATATCAAACAATTCCAGAAGCGACTGTGCAAGATTGTAAAGGTAGAGCTGCACTTGTGTTTGTAAACATTTTATTGCAAAAAATATTAAAGATATATTACCATAATGCCGCGTGCCAATATCCAGCCGACCATTGGACTTAGCAACAATTTTAAGAAGAGATCTTGGGATCTGTATATATTCATTTATGGTGTTATACATTGTGTTAGACCAAACGCATGGCCCTGTAAGGGTATTGCATTCTTGTTTTACAATAATATTATATCAACTTAAGAAATTTGTCATTTTTATCGGTTGTTATGAGCCGTCGATTGTACAATGTATTTAAGATCTGTTTGGGTCTAATAAATAACGTTTATTTTAGTCGTGCATTTTTTTATTGTGATATTAAAACAGTTGAAAATATTGTAGAAATGCAAAATAGTTGATATGATATTGCTTTTTTCTACAACGCCAAATTACGCCGCAGGCAAGCTCATCTATAGAAAGTAATTATGTCAAACCAAAATATAGTAGCACTTACTTGTTACAACAAGTTAACATAGCCCTCCTATTTAGAGATGTCAACTACAAAATATTGTCTCGCTATCGAGTAAGGTAGAATCATGAATTATTGTCACAATCGGACATTTACCTATTTCTTATACTAAAAATCGATATCATTAATCCAAGATCAGGCGATGTTTATGTTGAATGAAGTGGTAAACATGATTACTTTTATCATACATTTACATAATAATAACATGGGTTTTGTAAAGTATTGAGTATCAGTGTAAAGTATGGACTTTGTAATGTAGCTAATTATAAAATATGTATAATAGTTTAAAAAAATCTGTTACGCTGTCATTTTTTAGGCAAACACTAATTGTTATTATTGTTATTGTTAAGATTACAAATAAATAAATTGATAATGATATTTGAGTATGTGATTCTCACATTGATAGTCGTCAGGAGCTATGATTAACTGACTCTAGCCTGCACTTAAATGCTAGTCATTTATAGGAATGAGAGGAGTGGTATCTTTCTGACAGATCAAACGTCAATCTGCCATCACTACCATGTTATGCATCATAATAACCGCATGCAGGTGACACAAAATCTAGTAGGTAAGTCGAGAGTTTGTTTTAATGGCTTATTGATTAGCATCTCTAACGATGATAGATAGATCTGGATGTACTAATATCTATAGTCACTACATCCAGTGTGGTCCGCACAGCTACTCTGTCCATAAAGCCCCCCCCCTCCCCTTCCCCCTGCACTCAAATAATTAACCAGAAATAAATACTCTCCATTTGAATTAGTCTCTCGGAGGACGTTCCATTACGCGTTTTTGATGATTAACATTTTTTCCGCCTCAGTTCCGTTTTACGCAACAATTTCTTGATGAAGAATGCCTTTTCTTGATGTTTAATTTGCGGTAATGCTTTCGCTTGATGGACGCGGGCTATTTCAAAGGTATTTTTGTCACTATAAAATGTTAGCTGATTTTTTTATTTTATAATTACCTATTTACGTTATTAATTATAAAGAACTTCTTATCGTGATTAATTGTCACGGAAAATTGTTGCATGTAGGTCTGAATTTCCAACCATACGAATCGAAGGTAAGTAATGTAAATATTAGAGATTGGTTGGAGCCCCGGATTTGATTCCCGGTGCGGGTTAGTGCAGAAATTAACTTTTAAAAATTGGATCGGCAAAATACAAGGGTGTTACTCAATACCCAACTACTTATTGCATCAATAAATGTACATTTAGGTGTTACATTCTAGGTTTAAGATCATTACGGACCCTGTCGGGCACAGCAAAAGGTTACAAAAGAGGAAGCGTTTGATTTCTTACTTTGAGTTGTACTCTATTCCATGTTTCAAGACTATGTCAATTCCACTAGTTATGTCAATTTTTATTAATAATACCATGTTCGGACAAAGGCACGCCGATCCTTCTACGTAAAACTTTGTTATGTAGGTAATTATTATTATTATCTTGCATCACCAAGCAGAGCAACCATGTACTTAATATTATATTGAGGTGCTTATTGCTCAGTGGCGGCGGTTAAAGAACCTGCGCCGCGATTGTGAGTGGATGGGTGACCATTCCGACCATAATATAACATTTATCACAAGCATCTCCGTGCGTCGAAAGGCACGATAAAAGTCGGTCTCAGCTAAGATCGCTTGATACTAGTTGCAAAACCTAGTCAGGGCGGCTTGATTACATCTGAGAGTAAAGTTTGGTCACTGCTCATACAACGCCCCTCCCCGCACCGCACCTGGCCCGCGTAGAGTATGGCTCAAAGCACCTCATAATCGAGGCGAGGCCTGTCCCGTGCAGTGGGACGTATACAGTGTGTGGCCTGGAACCGGGGATAATATTGAAAACACAGACTTTATAGGTCATAAATAATTGAATCATTAATATCATTATGGTCCCAACTAATTAAAATTAAAACTTTACTTTTTGATTTTTTCTAACAAATTTAATCGTGAACTCAATGTAATGCAAACAATGCAAAAGTTCCGCTCAACTTGATCGATTGAGTTCATCTGCATGCATCGTACTTATTCGGAGCTACTCGGAACGTCTCTATGACACGACATTGACAACGTTAGCGATAATATCGTTTTGCAATAATACACTGATTATGAATCGTACCTTTAAATTCTTATTGCGTGTAATGCATGCGTTTTGGTTGACTGGAATCTTTTCAGAAAAAATACTAACACTAGAGAGTCTCGGTTTTGAATATTATCCCCGGTTCTAGGCCACATACTGTAGCATTCTTTACTTTACTTTCACTTTTATGTGTTGACTGCCCCAACCTTAACTCGATCCTGCCAGTGCTGTGCAATTAGTTAAATTTAAATAATTTGTAGTTTCGTCATATTCATTAATGTAATAGTTATTAAGTCTTAGGTAGAATGTATAGTAATTGTGTGAGAAAATAAATAAATATTGTATATTATTTTTTCCGTGGTTTCGTTAAAACCAAAATCTAAAGTGTCTCAATGTGGTCTTAAATAAAAAAGAAATAGAAATATAAATTTCTATTTCTATAAAAAATACAATTATTTTTACTGAGTTAAGTAAGGCGTAAAAAATATACAAAGAGAGACTACAGAATACTGCAATGGAGAATGAATATAGGCTACGTACCGTCAAGCGCAGCGTTGGATGTCCCCCCACAAGGTGGACAGACGACCTGGTAAAGGTTGCAGGAAGCCGTTAGACGCAGGTTGCTTCTAACCGCCTAATCTGTAAGTCACTCCCTCCTATGTTCTCCCCGGCCTATGTTTAAAAGTCAAAAGTCAAAAATCATTTATTCAGTTTAGAACAGAAAACTGCCACTTATGAACGTCAATAATAACATTTCAGTTCAGCAGTGGATGACCTATGGCTGAAATGATGATGATGATGACAGAATAATGCTGTGCGCCGGGAGGTGAGTTAGTGTCGAGGAGGTGAGAGATCGCTAGGCGCCGGCGATGTCGGTGTCTATCCAGGGTCATGTCGCGGATGACGAACGAGGTGTTGCAATATTGTTGTTGTATTAATTAAAATTTATCGTTCCATTTTGCAGGAACAAAACAAAAAATAGTAAAAATACACATATAATAAATAAATAAATATTGGACAACATCACATACATTTTGCTCTGATCCTATAGTGATAGCGACACCAAGTCCGGTATGGTCGCCTCTCAGCTGCGGAGGTCGACCAATAATTATTTTAGTGTTGCTAAAATCCTTTTAACGATATTGTTTCAGCTTTCATGCAGTTAACGAAATATATTTGTTAGTAAGCGGACTCATTTAATGAAATATGGTAAATCCGCTTTAATGAAGTCTTGTTACGTTTGTCGAAAGTGCCTCATTAATTAAAATGAAGTAACAGATTCTTTTGACAACGTTTTAGAATGACGAAATACAAATTAAATAATTTATTTATTTTAAAATTTTAATGCCCTTAGGTTTCAGATGATGGCTGTGACGGGCCGGGTGACGACGGTGACGGTTCTACATAAAATCCCTTTTTTTACTTACGTCCTATAAGTCGGGCGGATTTAAGGAAATATTGAATAATTTTCTATAACAAGGCTTATTCATAATCATAATCTTTATTGTGCTTGCAAGTTAAAATGTTACATCATGGCACTAGTACTAATTCTTTACGTTTAATTAAATTTATGTTTGGCGTGTGCGGTTATGTGTGTGTATGTGTATGCACTTAAGCGTATGTTTACTGGTGGTGCGGTCTGTCTATTTTAGGTTGGATAATACCTCTTGTGTATGATTGTAGGATAAAGTTTTTAGATATAATGTTAGTTTTATTTACATTCTAAATTACTCTTTATTACTTTAAGTATTAGCAAACAAATACAAATCATACTTATTTATTGACAACCACATGACGATGAAATGACGACCTTCGTAGCCGAAAGGAAAGTATTTATTTATTTTAATAAATAAATAAAAAACTTTAATAGCACCGTTTTCCCCCCGAAGGGTAGAAAACGTATATTTAGGTTCCAGCGTAGCTTGACCCACTATAAAGAGTGTGTGAGATAACCTCTTGGATTTTAGAGTGAGACGGCACGATATCCCTACTTAGACCCCACCCCGCGCGCCCGCGCCCCACCCTTGCGGCGCGCGCGCAGACCTGTTGCGCCGGCAAGGCCTTAAAATATAGTGGGTCAAGCTACGCTGGAACCTAAAGATACGTTTTCTACCCTTCGGGGGGAAAACGGTGCTATTTAGGTGTCCGAGCTACGCTTGACCCACTATAAAGAGTGTGTGAGAAGTGTTTATTTTCTGCCGGCGCTGATGACAGTATATTATGCATATACTATTCACTTTGAATTTATTGGTGTAGGTAGGGTATAACAATATGAATTAAAATGATATTTAAACTTTTTATATCATATTTATTTATTTATGTAACTTAACAATTTTATTAATCAGAGGTAAGTACTTGGTAAGTAACTCAACAAAACGAAATGTATCTCAATTTTGAATATAAATAATCAGTCTATTCTTATAAACTACTTCACTATCAGCGAAGATTTTTTAATTATAAACATTGGTATAAATCATCACAATGGTGTAAATAATTGAAACAAATTATTGCTTTGAGCACTACAATCACTAGATCTAGATCGCTGTAATTCTTTGCAATAGTGTTTAAGGAATGTATCTTTGCTTCTCCAATTCCCTCTCGCTAATATTTCATCGATATTAACCTGGTGGTTTGACCACATGTCAGAATTTACTGCAGCTCGAAAGCTGCCAGGAGAATCCTGAATGTTAGCTTCTCGAAACAAGGTCCTTAGCCAACCGGCTATTACAGTTCGTGAGGCCGCATTTACTTTTCCTCTGGTGGTGATAAACAAGCTGTTTAGATTCTGCTTGGCACTCCTTCTCTTTTGGGACAAATTAATCAGTTTTTTGATCCACACCACCGGGTTAAGTTTGTTTGGACCATCGCCTGATAGCCGCCAGCCAGCTTGTCGGTAAGTTGCCGAATCGGTTTTAGAACCGAATTTGGGCCACAGTACTACATAATCGTTCGCGTCTTCGAAGAATTCTACGCCTATGTCCAGCAATGTGAGATCGTGTATCCTTCTTCCAGAGCATAGTAGCAATAATGCAGCAACATGACGTGAAACTTAAAATATACTATCAACATCGATATTATAATGTTGTAGATATTCAATTAATTTACCAACATCCCACGTACTTGGTTTTCTAGGTGGTGGCTTCGTAACGGATATGGCCTTCATCATTTGCTTCACTAATGGATGTCCCGATAGCACTTCAGATTTTGTTGGGTTGGCAAAGGATACAACTGATTTATGTACGGCAATAGTACTTGGAGCCAATTTAATTTCACTGTGTAAGTGGGACATAAACTTAGCCAGATCACCAGGTTCAGGGTCATCAGTTGCACATATTCCTTCGGACCATGCACGCCATTTCTCCCAAGCCGCTCCATATGTTCTCAGAGTCGATTTTCGCCATGAACTTTCTAATAGAGTTTTGTCATTTTCATGCCAAGAGTTTACTAGATGTGACCAGCCCGAACCTTCCATACCTGCAAATTTAGTTTTTCTACAGCTGATGGTGGTTTCCCTGTCTGTAAATTTACCAGGTTTTTGTGAAGGTTGTAAATTGTTAGTGGTGGACATAGGGCTCTTTGATTTAGTTCGGCTTTCCAAAAGGTCTTCTCCCATTTCGGAGCTACTAATAGATATTGACCTGAGCTCTTTTCCAGGTGTCGTAAAACTCGAGGTATGAGCGGTGGGGGAGGAAAAAGCCAGCCTAGTTGGTGGTGCCATGGTTTGCTGAAGGCGTTCACATACGCACAATGTGGGTCCCGTGCATCCTCGGTCACATACTGATCCACGACCGCTGACCGTGAACTTGCAAATAGGTCTATTGTTGGAGTGCCGAACTTGTTGAATATTATTTCCAGTATTTGAGTAGCTAGTGTCCATTCTGGGATCTTTTGAAATCTGGATAGATTGTCGGCTAATTGGTTGTATCTCCCTGGCAGATAACGCACTATGAGACATATCTGATTGAAGTGAGCCTCCTGAAGTATGGTGGTGGTCAACTCTAACAGAGTTGGAGATTTTGTCCCCCCTTCTTTGTTGATATAAGCGGCGACTGTTTTGTTGTCGGTCTGCACTAAGACTGTCCGACCTCGGTATTTCGGTATTAAACATTCGAGAGCCTTTTTCAGCGTCCATAACTCCTTTAGATTGATGTGCCATGATTGTTGTTCTTTGCTCCAAATTCCGCTTATGTTTGTGTCGTTCACTGTAGCTCCCCATCCTAGATTGGATGCATCGGTGGTTACGAATACCGTTGGATCTTTGTTGTAAATGGGTGTCGGTATGTTGACATTTTGTAGCCACCATTGAAGCTCTTGTATTACACGTTGTGGGAGTTGGAATTTCTTGTTCCTTTCGTTTTCTGGTAACTGGTTGGCTTCTACTTGAATTGGTCTGCAATGTAGTTTCCCCAGTGGCACCACGAAAGACGCAAAGTTGATGTTTCCGAGAATAATTTTGGCGGTGTGCCAAGACCAGCAATTTTTTCTGAGTGTCTTGTTCAAGAGGACGGTAATTTTTTCTACTTTGGACATTGGAAGGCACTTGATGTTCTGGGCCGTATTCCATTTTATGCCGAGATATTCTATTGTCTGTGTGGGAATCAAGACTGACTTTTTGTCGTTGACACACCATCCCAGCTCTAAGAGGCAATTCAATATGTGATTTGTTTGCTGCCGTAGGATTTCTGGATTTAGGTGCATTATTAAAAAGTCGTCTAGATAAACTATTATGCGGATCCCCTCCTTCCTGAAATGATTTGCGAGCCAGTTAGAGATGTTTGCGAAGGTGCATAGCGCGGTAGCAAGTCCAAAAGGTAAACACGTCATTTCATATACATTATTTTTATAAGCAAAAGCTAGAAATCTTCGATGAGCGACAGCGATAGATATATGAAAATAGGCCTGAGACAAGTCAATTTTTGTCATAAAATCTGATGTATTCAAGCACAGTGGCACTCTAAAATGATTGAGTAACCGAAATTTCGGCGGTTGCAAGTAATTATTTAAATATCTTAAATCAAATATAGGTCGGTTGGATCCATCAGATTTTCGACGTAAGAATAAAGGTGATAGTAGACCGGATTTGCTTTTGCATTTATGGGCCGCTCCTGAGGCAAGCATTTTATTGATTTCGTGCGATATCCCTAAGGAAGGGGAAGTTTGATAGCGTTGAAGAGACGTTTCGGTAAATCTGTATAAAGGTGGAGCACTAGTGAAAGGTATGCGGTAACCGGATGATAAGATTGTTAGTATATTATTTGGTGCTCCTAATTTTTTCCACGTTTGCAAGGCTTTACTAACCTGTCCTGCACGAAATTCACCATTTTTTATTTTTATTATGCTTGGTGGGAGCGCGTTTTGTTTGAAATCTAGGTCTGTCCGTCCTACGATTGACCGTGTTCCTCTGAGTATAATTCGATTGGGGCCGTTCCCGACTCTCGGCTGTTGAGGTAGGGGGTATCCTTCTTTCTCGGGGTGCAAAGCGGTGTGCCTGCGTTGAGGTGGGTAATGTCCTTCGTTTAGCAGGAAAAAGTTTGGAAACACCTCCCTGCTCTTTCACAAATTCTGAAAGTTGAGGCTCCGCAAACAAGTAGGTTTCTGAAGGCGGTATCACATGGAGTAAATCATTTAGAGTTTTATTTTGCGGTCTATATATACCTCTCCGCTGTTGAATTACTTCAGCACGTTTGCCACAAGTATATTGTAAAAGCGAGTCTGAGGTTTTACGAACGCTAGATTCTGGCGATAAAAACTGCTTGCTAATATGTGATTTTACCGTAGCAGAGGCAGTTTTATAGATTTCTTGAATTGTGTGACGTTGTTGCAAAAGACCATGGGTGATAGCAGCTAGACACAAGTCCATTTTCTCTAGTACAGAGACTAGTTGCCAGGTTGGCGTCACTGTGGCCAAATTGCCGTTGACTTTTAGCGAGGTAAAGGCTGGAGTAGCTTGAAACATCTTTTGTACCTCGGCATAGCGGATGTTTTGCCAGCTTTTCGAATTAAACCTTTGGCAATCACAGCCTTGTTTTACTAAGGTTTCGTCAGCCTTTATCATTTTACCTTCTGTTTCCTTAGTTCCCGGAGCGAAGTCTGCAAGTGGTTCTGTCGTCGTATCTTCTTCATTGATATTGTCAAGGTGATTGTCGATTAAGGATGGTGGATGCCAGCTATTTTCAACACTTTCGTATTCGAATGGCGTTTGAGGTTCATCGCAGATACTATAAGGTGGGGCTGACGGCGAGGAGGACTGAAAATACACCGGTGTGCCAATTGGGCCGCCTTTATTCAATATCACGTTGACATTCTCATTAGTAGTTTGTACTAATTGGCAAAGCTTCTCAAGGAGGAGGTTTTGTTGCGTCATAAATTCGTTCATCCTAGGTTCTTTAGAAGCAGGTGGTGGATCCGGGCTATGTCTTCTCTTAGAGGCCCTTGTGCTCGTTGTAGACGCAGAGTCAGAGCCAGGAATAATGTCTCCTCTTAAAACCTTTGACGCTTCATGACGTGATATGAGTTCTCCTTTTATTGTGCTTAATATGTCGGCAAACTTATTTTCAGGATGAATTTGGTGAACTTTTGCCATAATTGACAGAGGGGTATAGATTAGCGCTCGCCCTATCGGCCAACTTAACAAGATTCTTTTTATCTTTTTGTAGCGGCGTTCACTTAGTGTTGTATCTTGGCTATGAGCCCTTGCCAATCTGACCGTTGGAACTGCAAAACGTAATCTGCATTCTAAGTCTGAAGAAATTGCTTCTCCAAAAAGGTCAGTGTAGGTGGGTGTATTGACGACCCAATCCTTCCAATTTTCTGGGTATACTTCATCCAGAATGCGTAGCAGGTTGTTGAAAAAGGCTTTCTCTTCAACTGGAGGGTCCCACCTGGACAGCTGTCCCATGGTGGATTGCGCCATCTGAAAATATCATTGGCGGGTAAGAAAATGCAGCCGACATGTCGTCTGCTCCGCAGCCGACGGACGGCTGCGGATTTTTTGCAGGCTACGCGTCGTCTGTTGGCACAGCCGACGGTCGGCTGCGTTTTTTGCTAAGGCTTTCCTAGCAACCTGCATTCCGATGTATTATTGTGAGTTTGCCGTCCTAAGAGCGGGCAATCACTGAATTTACGATGAAATAATACAAGGCTTTCTTGTATTTCAATAGCTGTAAATATTCTAAAGTACTTACCATGAATTTTTAACTTTTTCACTATCTACTTTGACTACGTGCATTCACTTTGCAAAATCCAAGACGTACTGAGGAGCGACGCCAGTCGCCCGGCGCAACAGGTCTGCGCGCGCGCCGCAAGGGTGGGGCGCGGGCGCGCGGGGTGGGGTCTAAGTAGGGATATCGTGCCGTCTCACTCTAAAATCCAAGAGGTTATCTCACACACTCTTTATAGTGGGTCAAGCGTAGCTCGGACACCTAAATAATAATTTTAAAAAACTTTACTATATTGTACATTTTTTCAACTGCATCTGGTGGGATTCGAACCCGACAAGTGCTTTAGCTACTTACCTTAGGATCAGAGCAATTTATGTGTTGTTGTCTAATATGTAAATTATAACGTTGACAGTTCTAAAATGTGTAGTTAATCTGGTTTCATTCACTTGAAAGTTTAAAGGCTGTCGTATTGCACCCCCCCCTCTGTGAGATGGTTCAGACCATAAAAACGATTAAAATATTTAAATCAACATAGCATCCCTCAAATGTTTGGGCCAGCCTAGGTCAGTGGAATAGCTCATTCCTGGGTAACGTTAAATAACGTTACGCGGCCGCGGAATGAGCAATCACAGTTGGCATTTCAATTTAAGCCAGCCAGGTAGGAACTCAGGGGGCCTTGAGCTACAGTAACAGGGCAGAACAATTTGTGCTTGTTCATAAGTAGAGGCAATCTATTAATTAAAAGATGTAGCAAGGCTAGAACAATAAATGTTTGAGGTCTTAGAGATAAATAAAATTACAATTTAACAATTTATTCAAGGATAACGATAGGGTTTTGTGTATTCCTAAAACAACTCTTGAATCTAGTCGTCTATGCATTTGGTTCTTTGGATAATAAGGTGAACATGAACACTGCCGTAGACAATTAAAAACAAAAAGCGATTCCGAAGCGAGTCTGAACAAAAAGCGTTTAGAAGTCTATAGTTAGAACAAATTCAACTATTTGTAGAGAAGATATGGAGCAGTCAGGTAACAATTTCCTGATTTATCAAATCTTTAGATTAAGCACAGAAACGATGACAATCCGAAACTGATAACGTGTTTCGGCTTCAATACCTGTTATACAAAACACTCCAATATACTAAAGTACATCTTTCATGGTACAAATAAAAAAAAATCAGCGCCCTAACTCGTGAGGTGGCATCTGGTGTTCTTCTCGCAATGTCAAAAAGGTTCGCTTGTGGCACTAACCTGCAGAACACCACTGACGTCATGCTTTTACGTCGAGTCGCGTTCAAAAAATCATAGGACGGTGACAGACGGGAGTCTCAACCGTGTATCGCATACCAA
Source organism: Anania hortulata (assembly GCA_963576865.1). NCBI lineage: Eukaryota > Metazoa > Arthropoda > Insecta > Lepidoptera > Crambidae > Anania > Anania hortulata. The sequence continues at coordinate 280,003 of OY756413.1, forward strand.
AAAAAAGTTCAGAGTACTGTCAATAGATTGAAAGGGTTTCTATGATCTCTGCGTGTAAGGTCTGTTTAATCTGTGCGTGCAAAGTTCACCATATGATTCTGACATTGCGTGCGTGGGTGCGTGTTGTTAAATAATTTTGTTTGATCAATGTTTAAGTGAAAATACATGAGAATAGTGCTTAAATCGATAAAGTGAGTGTGTTAAGATGGATTTGCAGCATTAGTTTGCATAATGGAATGATATTTCAAGGTAAATTTTATAAAATGTAAACAAATATTTTGGCGGCCGCCATTGCTCGAGATTTTTGGTTAGTTTCAATATTAATTCGATAAATTCATATCAAATAAAGCTTTGATAAATCTATTTATAGAGTCAGCAACGTAATTAATTTAATAGATCTGTTTTAATAAGCCATAATTACTTACAATATCGAAATGTTTAGCGCGACGGCACTTGACAACAAAAATGTATGATTTTGTTGGTCATTTTTAGAATATCAAAGTTTAATCCTTATCCTTTATTTTATGATAAATCTAAAGTAAATTTGATAAGCTTTATGAATACATATTTACTTTTTAGGAAAAATAAATGAGTTTTGTTCTACACACCATTTGTTCGAGGTACCTACCGATTTTAGGGTGATTTTGCAGTGGTATTTTCATTTACCTTAATTATGTATTAATTATTTACTTTTCTTACATTATTATTTCAAGAATAACAATATTATGAATCATTCTTTGTAATTCAGTCGTTTTTTTTGAGGCTAATTGGCCAACTTAATTTTTTGCAAAAATTTATTTTCCCGTGTTGGCGGGTGGTCTGCAAAAGACTTTTGCCAAAAAAAGCCATTATTTAGCAAAATTTTTATGGAGTTGACTTTTTGTTTGTTTGTGCTTAAAATCCATTGTAAATTCGTATTGATTCATAATGAAATAAATGAAAGGCAATCTCTCGATAGAATATTGTTTATTTGGTAGATAATTACCTTTTTTTGCAAAAATCGGGGAAATTTAAGGTCAGCTGGATTCATGTCGCTAATAAATCGCGTAGTTAACTCGAATTGCATAATTTAATACATAATAAAATAGGTTGTTTCCTAAGGATTCCAAAGGTATACAATACAACCCCCTTACGTGCCGGCTAAGCCACCATATGTTAGTTTGACCCAAAACGCGTCATTATCTGCGTCATGCGCTGCTCACCTGTGCCAATTGTAAGGTGAAAGTGATTTATTACCGTGCCAAAGGAAGGGTTAATAACAAAAGTATAACTAGTGCACGATGCACCTACGTACCGGCCCTTAGATACGACCCTGTCATGTCGCGTCGCTAATCAGTTTGACACAATCCCATATTGCATCGCGTGGGCCACGCTCGCTCCAATGATCCAATCACGTGGGGCGCAGGTCGACACGGGGGCAATTGCTTGTAAATGAGGTAAACATTTGCTACCTGACGTTGGCAGCGCAAGTGGAACTTTGAAGGGGCTTTTATACTATCTTCTTTTAAGTAGAGTTACGTAGATGAGTAGGTTAAGAAAGACGATGCATTGACAGATAATTTCAATTCAGTTATAATTATTCGAAGATAGTAAGTAGATAACTATGACGACACAGTTTCTGAAGTTTATACCTGGGGTAAATTAGATGCGATAGGCAAAAAAAGAGTATGGCACTGCTTAAGAGAGGCCTCTGTCCACTAGTGGGTAATAATAGGCTGACATGATGTCCTTATTTAAATTTAAAACCTTTCCTTTTTGACCAACGTCAAAATAAATAAGAATGTTCACATGTTTTTAAAATGATGTAAGTATAATTAACAAATTTACATTCTGTACAACCTTCATAATAATAATTAGATCACTTGTAACGAAAAGTCAGCTCAAATTAATATTAGTTAGTTCAAGCATCTATTTTAATTATTTTGTTAAGTAGTATACGTTATTAAAATATCTATCAAGCTTTACATTTAAGAAGTCAATGAAACCGAATCGGAAAGATTTTCTTAACCAATGTAACTGATTAACTGATTCCAAGACCCAAGTTAGTAATGTGTTGTTCAACTAAGTGCTTGCTCGCAACTTGTAAGTGACCGAGTGCACGGAATGACAGTTTGAGTTTCTGCCCAAAAGGTTGCCGCAACTTGTATGTCATATCACAGAACATGTCGTTATACAGGGTTACATTTCACGGTAGTGCCAATTTTTCAGGGACCACTCAGAATCAGTACTAAATCAATTCGAATATGCTTTTTATATTTTAAATTGTTTTATATTTATGTATTAAACTAACACACTGTAAAATTAATAAATGTTATTTGCAATAAAACATATTTTTTTTCTTTGTTTCAGTATTTATGGCAAGACTATGTAGTTAACTAACAAACTAAGACCATAAATTTTGTCTAAAATACTGTCTGCTATCGCGTTAACATTGATGCTACAATTTTTCATGAAACCATACACCTGCATCATTAATTGCGTTAGTTACCGTAAACTAATTAACGATCATTAATTACCTGTGCAATTATAGCAGTTATTGTTTACGCGTGACACGTCATATTGTGTCATGTGTTTGCATTACATATCAGATCGGAATATTAACTTATGGCCCGACAACACCTGAGACAAGGGGAGGCGTGCGCTAAGGCCATCTTATTAGATACCACGAAACATTATTATGGTCTCAAATATGGTCCCATCTAATCAATTGGGTGTAATATTAGAGGAGGCTTTTTTACTTGGATTGTAAACAGTAGGCACACTGTACACCATACATAATTATATGAAGGAAAATAATTTTACTTAAAAACAATTTTCAACTGCCTCTGGGGTAGGTGTAAAATCCAAGACATTGATGAAACAATGCCGGCTTACTGATAGCTATAAACACTTGAAGAAATATGCCAGCATTACTATGTCCTCCGTAGGTAGCTCAGTTGGAAGACCAGTCGCCCGGATGGCGAAAGGCTAATCCCACCAGAGGCAGTTGAAAAAATTTTCAAGTAAAATTATTTTCCTTGAAAGATTAAACTAGCATTATTGTGAATCCAAAATACAAAAAAGTTTAAATATATAATTATTAATTATCATTAAATTGTATTTGCATTGTAAGTTTGAACAAGATTGATTTTATTATACTGTAATTTATCTGTATTGTATCTACTGTAATGTGCTACTAATCTTCTAACGTTTTGGAGGGATACTTCTGTTAGCTTTTAAGATGTTTGTAATAAATAAATATAAATATGCAAGTTAATAAATAAAAAAAAGATTTTTGTTTTTTACTAAGCCGTTTTTTAATTTTTTGTTCAAAAATGCCGTTACTTCGGTCCAATACTTTTAATCCTCACAAAATATTGTACGTTTGCGACAAAGCGTAACGTTAAAATAAAATGAAAGCGGCAATATCCAAACACGCAGTTTTCATCCCACCGTGTGCTCTGCTTGTTTGCCGGCCGCTAAACTAACCTGCTTCTATTACCGTGTGGAACGAATGCACATGCAGTTCTTTTAATAAAAATAAAGCGTTGTCAATACAGGCGAAATGTAAATAGACTATTTTGTAGTGTTATACCTTCAAACTGTATAAAGTTTAAATAAATTGTACAGTTTGAATGCACCAGGTGTGTGTCTTAGTCAAAACTCATCAAAAATTGTTTGAAAAGCGGAGCGACACATTCAAGTATAGTTGTAGGCATCCAAACAGACTAAATCTGCTACCAATGAGCACAGCAGTAAAAAGTAAAAATAGTTACCAAATGGCGGTCAGAATTTATAATAGGCTCAATGACGATATTAAGCTTTTACCACTGAATGTGTTCAAGAGAAAATTAAAATGTTGGCTAATTAATAGTTGCTTCTATTCTCTTGACGAATATTTTGACACATAATTGACTACTCTGCTGACTTGCAATTACTGTATTGTTTATTTTTTCGTTGTATTGGTATTAATAATTTAATTAATCCTGTAATAATTTAAATGTACTGTTGATTTATTCAAATTCATTGTTGTTGACATTATCATGATAAATTCAATTCTTAATGATCTTTTTAAAACGTTTTGCATGCCAGTGTCTGGTGAAATGTGAGGAACCACCATTTATATTATCACCTGTATGTGTACCACTTTTAAAGCAAATAAATACATTTCATTTCATTTTCATTTCTTGTCTGCATTTCTAGAAGAATGTAGAATCCTTTTAGCTATGCAGGCAGTTTAATTGCAGATGCAACTTAAATGTTGAGAGCACCCAGCCAAGAGATGAACCTGACTAGTGGTTGCACTGTCATGGCCCGGCGCTGTATTACAACTAGTCTGTGAATGCAGACCTGTCCACTCGGACTCCATTTAAGATAGCCTGACGGGGGCAGACTAAGTCTTAATCAAGATTGCCTCTATAGACAAAGACATCGGCTTGAACCACTGTCTTAGAGGCAGACATCTGAAAAGCGGAAAAGTACATGTCTGTACCTGCCGAAATGGAATGAGAAAGTTAATATAAATAGAAACGTAGTGCCGAATCTCTCGTCATTAATGCAAATAGCACCAAGTCTTGAGTTGCCTCGGGCGAAGTGTGGAAAGCGATGTAATATGAACAGACGAGTGACATATAGCGACTATCGAGCAATCATTTATACCCTTACATCTAAGGCAACTGAATAAATAAATAAATAAATAAATAAATATTGGACAACATCACATACATTGCTCTGATCCTGTGGTAAGTAGCCAAAGCACTTGTGTTACAGAAATCAGAAACAACGAAAACGAAAACGAATAACATCACGTAAAAGTATTAGATTTTTTACTTTCTTTCTACAAAATATTCGAATAGTGCATTGCATAGTGCCCCGCAGACACCTCTTTACAACCTTAGCCGTTCAAACCGATGTTGCTACCCTGGCTACCTTAAGCCCTCAATGATTTACAGAATTACCCTTGAACGATATAATTGTACATAGAAATCACTGTTCATCGTTCATCGATACAAATATTATTTTTTTACCGACAGCTCGGTTCGCCGAAAGAAATATTTATCATTCTTTCATTTGGAGCCCGGCTACCTTCTGGTGGCTTTAATAGGGCTGCCCATTTAGTGAGCGGCGAGTCACCGTCTGCCCTGATTATCGAGAGTAGACATTTGATATGGCAGACATCCCGTTGTCTTATCAATATCCCGGCGCTGGACTACTTAGTATCCATTAAATTTCTTTTCATTTACCCTTCTGTTTCCATGTTTTCTGCAATAGTCCTTGCACGTAGCGGGTTCTCTTTGGCTGTATCTCCTCAATAGTGCAGGCAGAGATAGCCGCTAGGTGTACTACATATCCCAACTCATTATCGTATCTCAAAGGGGCCTCTTCGTTTTAGATCTGTATCCTCACGAATGCCTTTCAAGAGGATCGGCCTCGCCGTCATTTCCCGTAGGAGACATACAAATAACAATATTTAAATTGTATTTTCGCATGGCTAAACTATTTATAATCTCTTATTTATTAATAATTTCTTATTTAAAAAAAGATTAACTGAATGGCTTAATGACAAAAATTTCTATAGTGTTAAGGAATTTATTGACAACTAGCTCGATTTAACTGACATATATTTACTATTGAAATTTTGATTCCAGACATTTTTAATTATTGCAATTCATGTAGGTAATAACATACAATTTGCATGCTATTTTTATTAGCGAAACATGAGCTCTTTTTATTGTTTAATGTTACCATTTATACCGTGTTTTGTGCAAATAAACGATTTATTATTATTATTATTAAGTAACATTCCGGAAGTGTTTTAATAAGGGGTTACGGGGGGTTTGTAAACAATTTCCTGTTTAGAAATTGTAAACGGTTTTCGGGCCACATAGAACTAGCTGTAATGAATTTCTCTGATCAAAAATCCCTGCTGGATTATCTATATAGCTCAAACAATACTTGAATCTGCCCTATTGGAAATCTACCATATACCTACTCCACCGCAATAGGCTAAAATAGTGTGACACACGCAGTTTACAAGGAGACAATGGCTCAACGACCTGTCGATAAGATTAAAGTATTCTTCGGAGATGAACGATGCAAAGTCAAACGCTTTATCTACCAACAAAATATCATAAATAAGGTCCAGACTGAAAACGTTGCTGGAATGATAAGTTTCGATACAATATAAGATGAAGGTAGTAAGACCGTTGCGTACTAAATTTCTCGTTTTTAATGTTTTGTTTTATTTTATTCAGAACATCGAAGGCGAATCATATATTGCATGTTGTACATTAATAGTTCCTTAAAATATACAGCTAATGATAGATTTCCACAGATTCAAAATGAGAAAGTAAACCGGAGGTAGTAATAGATGCTCAACAAAACTTATATAAAACTAAAACTTAGAAAGCAAAATAAAATTATCAACAGTATGCTCATTACGGTGTGTGTGGGTGTGTGAGAAAGTGTAAATATAAATATCTCATCTTTGTACTTCAAATATGTCTGCAATAAAAGTCAAAATAGATTTGATAACTCCCGGCATTTACATGACTCCTCAAAAAAATCGAAGAAACACCGAGCGATTTAAAAAAAAAACTGTTACAAACCAATACCCAAACCAATACCACGAACTAAAAAGCTAATTAAAATATTTGCCTAATTTGGGGCCCATTATTAGGTTATTTCTAATGCTGTTATGACGCTGATTAAAAGCTGTTGTAAAATTATTATAATCAACCACTAAATGTTATTAATGTTTCACGTGCTATCATAAGTAACATGAGCACACAATGACACTGTATCATCTTTTACTGCCAGGTTTTAAGCTAATAAATTATTTGTTCTTATTTTACCTACAATGTTACTTTGCACTGGTAATTGCGAAATGCATTATTTTAATTTTCATCAATAAAACTACGAATAGGTATAAGCTTACGAATTTAAATATTTAAAACTAAATATTTTTAAAGTCAATAGTAGAACGATAAATTATTCGAATATGACCGAGTCTTCTCTATTCTTCCTATGTTGTGGTTGCGATGACCTCAGGGCGGGTCAAAGTCGCATTTACATATTACCCAGTATCGATGGGCGTTTTATGAAAATTAAATAGTAACTCGATATAAATCAGTTTCGAGCCAGCTGACGCTGAAATAATATTAACGTAGAATCACATCTAAAAATGATTTATGAAAAATGTAAATCAGATACAAAAATAATAAGTCAAGTTTTACATAATTCTTCTACTCAATAATACAGTCTATTTTTAATAACTAGCTTGGTCAACCCACGTTTCTATAAGAAATCTTTATTAATATTATTAAGCTTAAGAATTTGTTTGTTTGCGAATTAAATAAATATTTTTATGTTGGATAGTCCATTTATCATAGAAGGATTACAATACGATCAATAGAAGCGGAGTATCAATAAAACATGTTGCAAAAACGGGGAAAAAAGGTTTCTTATGAGAGCTTGCGTTGCGTGCGATGCGTAAACGGTTAAAGTTACGCAAAAATCTTGTATGACGAACTTGTTCCCTTCTAAAAGTTCTAAAAATAGTCCGTTACAGCATGTATCTATATTTTCGGGTTGACTCACTACAACCTTTTTTGGCATGGATTGGCGCTAGCGACGCTTTTTCTTATAGTTTTAGAGCGAGGCATTGGTGTGGTTTATAGTACTATTTTGTGACATAGGTCGTTGGTAACGACTTTATGTGACAGATCGAACTCCACGCGGGCGCAGCCGCAGGCGGAAGCTAGTACTTTATAAATCGGTTTTTTTCCTCCTACCGCTGTCCCGCTCTTACTCGGGTTACGCTTGACCATATGATCCTAGATGCGACAAATCTAGTAACAACATTTAGTATAGAATACGTTTATTTGACGCGAATGAAAGAAAAATAAATACAAATTAAAAAAAATATTTAGGGTATTTAATGTGTCAAAATATTTTTTGCATTTTTATCAAATTTATTTATTTTTATCTAATCTGAATGTGGTCATCGTCTTCCGATGTTGACCGTACGTAAATAGGTGAGTTTTTGTGATGGAAATGGATGGCTAACTACAAAAAAAATTACTAAAGGTGGTGGATCGCGTTCGCGACCGAGACAGGCGACCGAGACAGGAGACTGAGACGGGAGACTGCGGCAATCGTCTGACCCAAAATGAGTCTTGGCCTCATAGAGAGTGGATGGCAAAATGTTTTTTTTGTTTAGATTCATTGACGAAAAATGAAAATGGTATTTATTATCAATGTTTTATTTACCTGTATTATTATAGATATTATTGAACCCTTTTTGTGTTGTTAATAAGTAGTCTCATAACATTATCTATGCCTCTTCATACGGACATCTTTTTAAAAAAATCTGTGCGTTTGAAATGTAATGACAATAATCTAAGACAATAAATGAAATCCAAAGATAAATAAATATTTAAATGCCTAAAAATACTATTTATTTGATTATGTTATTCAATATATTATTCAATAATTATCATATGATTTCTTAATGTATTTTAATTCTTTACAACTTCTTAAAATAAACAAATTGATCTAATTATGCATGTCATGGCTTCCAATAGGCCAATCTGGAAGTCAATGGGGGAGGCCTATGTTCAGCAGTGGACGTCTTATGGCTGAAATGATGATGATGATGATGATGCATGGCGTCATCCTCTCTGCCCACAATACCTATCTTATTGTTGTGCCCTACAGGGTCTATAATGATCTGTTTTATGTACTTATTTATAACACCTGTGTAACATTATAGAATGCAATAAATATAAAAAAATAAATAAAAAATGTCTAATATATTTGATTATTACATAGGTACCTGTAATATATTCGAAACAAAACTGATAACGGCCCCCATGCATTGTGCGCACTCGGGGACCCCAACTAATAAAACGGTCCGCACTATCGATATCGCTACCATTACGTATCGGCAGTTTTGAAAGTGCTCCAAATGACCTGGATCCGTATGTGAATGTTACTCCACACTGAATATTAGGAAGCGTTGATGTTTATAAGTATTTGTGAAAACTTTTGACTTTAGAAAATTCTGACTTTAGAAATTTTACGTAAGCAAAGATTTTGCCACAACTGTAGAAAGACAAGACTTGTGAAAGTATGATGGGTTTGATATAAAGTTACCAATTCTGGCTAACTAGATAGACACTAAAATAGAAATAAATTGCAATTCATGAACCCCTCGCGTTCCACTTACCCACGGTAGACCGGAAAAACAATGGAAAACAATTGGGAACAATTTTAGCGGCACGCGACGGGTTAATAAGGTAGTTAGTAAGTACTCCAGTTAGTGTAATATAGTTCTGCCATAGTATGTTACTTTACAAAACTTCATAAGCAAACCTGCGCAATGAGTGGGTGTTGGTGTGTGTAATGAAGCAAGCAATGGCAAATCACAACAATAAAAATTGCATGACAGTCATTGCGTTTTCATTCCACATACGCATCATTCACGACCCTCAGCCTCATGACGTAGAAGATAATATCACTGTTTAAGTTATACAATAAATGCAGTTACATTAAATTTAAACGTTTATCTGACAAGCTCCGTAGCCGAGAAGCGAGCATACCGGACTTGGTATCGCTATCTCTGAGGTTCCGGGTTCGATTCCGGGTGTTGTGGTACCGTCGTTGTTTCTGATTTCTGTAACACAAGTGCTTAAGCTACTTATCATAGGATCAGAGCAATGTATGTGATGTTGTTCAATTTGTTTCTGTCAGCTGTAGTGTTTCCTATAATTTTTTTAAAAAAAACGTACTGCTACAAATTTGACATATTTTAAATTGAGTTGCACAATAAAAAGTTTTTATTAAATTGGTAATTAATTAATTGTCTAATTATATTTCCTTCTAGCGTTTTGCCTTGTGCCTAGTCAGAATACGCTTCGTCGTTCATCAAGACGGCAATTAAAGAGCTCTAAACTTACGTATGAAGTGTTTGCCATAGCATCATATTTTATCACACATATAATAGATTACATAGCATTACTTTTGGCCGCATACTAAAGGAAAACCCTGGCTGTTTTCGTTGTCAGCAGATTCCCAAACCAACTTACAAAATATTGTTGGAACGTAGTGTAAATGAACCCATCCGAGATACAAACACTGGCCAGGGCCACCCACAAACATCCTTGTTTATCTCAACTCCAAAATGGCTCAGCGTTATTCGTAATGTGAAACGTCAGCGATCCTCGAGCGAGCCTACTGCACCCGCCTTTTCGATGTTTCCGCTGATTATAAGCGGGATGGTATAAATATTGCCGGGATAAGGAAAGGGTATCGGCCTACCAAAGATGGTGCGTTTGCTTTGTAAGGGTTACTTCCGCATTCAATGTAGGTATAGTGCTGTATTTAGTACTAGTGGTTGCCCGGGACTTGTACGCGATGAGAAATTCTACATAGAACCCTAGTTTAACCTCATTTTGAGATAGATCTTTAAAAATAACAATATGCTATTTTTGTTTCATTCGAAGAGTATAACAACTTGGTAAAGTTAGCGGAAAGCCACTGGATGCAGGCCGCTTTCAACCGGTAAATCTGGAAGTCATTAGGGGAGGCCTATGTTCAGCAGTGGACGTCCTATGACTGAAATGATGATGATGATGATGAAGAGTATAATTCTTGGTGTCAACATTGTGTATTTAAAAAAAAACTTCATACAACTTTTTAACCCATTAGGGAAGAAATTTCTAAAATACTCTTTTAGTGTACCCCGTTAGAAAGATTTCCTCAAAATTCCTAATCTCTGGGTCCACATGCTTAGGCTGTGTGTCTTATTTATTTGTTTGAATGAGACAGAGACAGAATGACGTTTTAATCTAATCTAAGGCTTTGGTCAAATCTAAATAATCAAAATATCTAATATAATCAAAGTTTTGCAAATGGGCAGTGAAAATTTTTGCCTTCGAATTTCAACTTAATTTATAGTCTAATAAAATAATATTTTCGAGTCTTGATATAATATATGCTTAAGACATAGTAATTAGGCCCCATTACAGAATAAACTGGAGCAACCGACGCGGCGAACGTTCGTGTTCAGCCTAAGAGCGTGTATTTAGACAACGTTACGTGTTGTAGTGATGTGCTTAATATGGTTCACAGACGAAACATTTGGTTTTGTTTGATAACAGTTTTACTAACGAAAGTATGAATGAAAATTTGTACCCAATTTGATGACCTTTAAGTCAAAAGTCTGGTTCGAAAAGAGTTAACATTATTATAGCACGATGTTGCTGCTGAAATTTTCAGTTTTTAAGCTAAATCCCTAAATAAGAGAAGTTTTTTTTGGCACAAAAATAACCTTAGGACGAAAAAATTCCCCGCAAAGTATTTTATGACTGCTGTATTGGTTATATCTAATAAAAGGTAGGAACTATACTTACAAGTCCCACTCGTGTAGAACAAAACACTTCATAAAACTTCCCATTCTGTTATTGTTAATTTACAATTAACTAAGTCAGCCCGATCCCTAAGTGTTGGATGATATCTGAATTAATGTTTCTGTTGAATGTTGAATAATCTGACTGACATCTATTGACTTTTGACAGGGTGAAATCTTCACCACTTCCTTAATTTTTTGTTATCAGTAGCTTCTTCCTAACTGGTATGAGTATGAGTATGAGAATGGACTCCCTTTTCCGCACTTAGACTCAAATTCGGTCCTTTGTGCGTAGGGGTATGATGGTTACGGATATAACCAGCCTAGCTCCACCCAGAAGCGCAGAAGTTTCCTGGAATTTTCACAGGCTTCGCGGAGCGACCTTGGGTTGTCAAGGATTTCATTACGTAGTGACGCAACCGCCTCACATTCCAGGACTACGTGGTTGGCAGTTTCGTCTGTAGTGAGACATGCCCTACAGAGAGGGCTGTCTGTATTACCTATAGTGTAGAGGTGTTTGTTTAGGAGACAGTGACCGGTCACTGTGCCCACGATTATTCGCAGGTTTTGTCTTTCGAGGCTGAGTATACGTCGAGTCCATCTGGGCGTGACCTCTGTAGCGTTGCCAGATGAAATCCGAAAGAAGCAGTAGAAATTGAGAAAAAAAATCAGTAGATTCAGGAAAAAATCAGTAGACAGTAAAAGTTGATATTGTAGTCATAAATATCGTCAGTAATTTCATGTAATAGTCTTAGTAACATACACATAAGCCCGCTGTCACACCAAAAGAAAATGTTTTTCACTTACCACTGTCGCATTTAGATTATACCTTAAATAAATGGAGTACATACCCTAGGCTATAGAATGGCAATGTCTTATGATTTGTTCGTCTGTAATCGTTCGTCTGTCGTTAATCTGTATCTGTACTGTTTTTGTATGGGCGAGCGTTGGCAGAAGTTGTCATTTCATACTAATAAAAGTGGAAAAAGAATCATCAAAATCGGTTTACATTTGTCGAAGATATTGGGTAACATAGATACAAGAACCACGAACTAAAACAATATCTGACTATATATTTTGTTATTTTTCTCAAAGTGCTAAATCGATTTTAATTTTTAAAAATATGGGACAACTTCTGAAGTATGATCTACCAATTTGACATACTTCTGACATTTGCCGTGCTAGGCGTGTTGTTTATTCGTCGTCAGTCTTGAACCTCGGGAATATAATAACACGGCTGCTGCTTTACCAGAAGTATGTCAAACCTCTAAACATTCTGTTTCCTCGACTGATGGAAACGACGCTGCCACAGAGTAGGCAATGACCACTAACAGACACGTTTTTGAATAGACGGAATTCGTTTGTATATTTAGTAGCTTGGATTTATCCATGAAATTGAAAAAAGCAGGTAGATTTCTCGAATTTTTGGAAATAAGTCAGTAGATCAGTAGATATCTCTAAAATCAGGTAGATCTACTGCTTTATCAGTAGATCTGGCATCACTGGACCTCTGGAAGAGTTAGCTTTGATTGCCTGCATGCAGTACTCAGTGCCCAACGTTTGTTTTGTTGTGATAGTGTGCGGTTTCTGATCCAGGTGCGCAGTTGGGAGTATGGTAGAGGGAGAATTGGGAGTGGCCCTTCAGTGACCATGTCCGAACCTCTCCTCGCCAACTCATCTGCGGCGTCGTTGCCTAAGGATTTGCTATGACCTTTTATCCACTGCAGTGTTACCTTGTTGGCTGTAGCAATCTTTTGCAGGGATAGGTAGCATTCGTAAACGAGTTTTGAGTTGCTGGTGTAGCTGTCAAGGGCTTTTAGCACTGCCATGCTGTCAGAGAGTATCCGAATGTTAAGGTCGGTAATTTCTCGTCTGGCTATGGCGTTGGCAGCTTCGTTGATAGCTACACATTCGCATTGGAAGATGGAGTTTTGTGGGCCTAGTGTCATGCTTATGTTAATGTTGAGATCTAAAGAGTGTACTCCTAACTGGTACATAATATAATAAATTAAGCAAAGCTTTAACTTTGGCGACGATAATGGATAAACAATGATGCAAGTGATATGGGCACATTCACTCCTGCCCCCCTAGCATGTCTACCAAAACACGATATGATATGATATGATAAAGCGATATATCGACACCAACTTTAAAAATATGAAAGATATAGCCGCCATGTTGAATCGCCGTCACATATTAAGATCGCTGTTTCGATAACAATTTAAAATGTTGACTAAATCTATTTATTTTTAAAGTTGGTGTCGATATATCGCTTTATCATATCATATCATATCGTGTTTTAGTGCTCATGCTAGGCAGGCTGATTTGACTTTGTGTTGATTATTAATTGTAAAAAAAAATGATTTTAAAAATTAAATTTTTGTTTATTTAAATTTCTTTAGTGTATTTTGTAATTTAATTATCGATTTTTATAAACGTATTTAATAAATTATGTTTTTTTCTGGTTAAATAGCATAATTGTTAGGACGAAAAATTAAATTGGTAGCCAAACTTTATCGCAGCCCTAAATTATTTTGAGATTGTTAACCCGACCAGTGTCAGTTGGATATCCATAATAAATTTACTGCTTAGTATGTCTGGAGATAGCCGAAACCCTGCCACGTCCCTACGTTCTTGTTAGGCAATTAACCTGAGTTGTGTTGGCTGGTATCAGTGGCATCTGCCCGCGTATCTGACGCTAGCAGATTGCACCGCCCTGATTAAACTTCAGTGCAATTGTTTTAAGGTCACTGTTACACGTATATGGGGGAATAAGTTTAACCTACATTTTATAGCTTAGATATATTTTTGTGGGTTCAGTTTTGATATATTTTTAGGCCACTAGTATTCAACTAAGTCTAGTATTTTTCGGCTCCATTTTATAGTTTTTGACCCCTATTTTTTTTAACCGAACTTTTAATCAACCGACTTCAAAAAAGGAGGAGGTTCTCAATTCAACTGTATGTTTTTTTTTTTTTTGTATGTTTGTTACGCGATTACAATTATGAATCGATTTTAATGATTCTTTTTTTGTTTGGTAGATCATACTTCAGAGGTGGTCCCATATAAATTTTATCGAAATTGATTTAGAACTTTTTGAGAAAATCAACAAATATATACCCAGATAATATTTTGGTTGTGGTTCTTGTTACCTATCTTCGACAAATATGAGCCGATTTTGATGATTTTTGTTTTATTGAATAGCTTATACTTCAAAGATGCTATGATAAAATGTTATGTTATGTATGTTTGAAAAATAAAAATCACCCCTAAGGGTAGGAAAATAGGGGATGAAATCGGTGTTCCGCAGTTAGATTAGGATTTATCACTAAAAATAGATGAAATAAGTAAATTTTATTTAAAAAAATAAAACCGACTTCTAAATAATTCTATATACATTATTCAATATTTCTGTTGGGTCTACATTCTACCCAAAATCTGTAAATTTTAAGTATCCATATTATTTAGTTTTTCAGCTAGAGTATTGTTTTGTATACGGACAGAGAGACTGCGTGGGCTTAAGCACGTACCGTCAAGCTAGTAAATAATTATAAGATTTGTTACTAGTGTATTAGGAGCGCTACCATCGCATCGCATTTAAAATTAGTTATGTATATTGTCTCGATTCTGGGTTGTGGTATCGTAGTTGTTTCTGATTTCTGTAACACGAGTGCTTAAGCTACTTATCATAATATCAGAGCAATGTATGTGATGTGGTCCAATATTAAATTTTATATTTAATCATCATTTCAGCTATGGACGTCCACTGCAGCTGAACATAGGCATAGGGATTGCCAATACTCGCCACGCTTGGCAAGCGAGTTGGCGAGCGCGGTTTTTTATAACATTTCGCATGCAGACGCTGCTGCCCGTCTCGTGCTACAGGAATTAGTCACCTCTTCCGACACGCATCCTGATGGCGGTGGGGAAGTGTATTCTTTACGGTCGTCCCCACACAGCACTTATAATTAATTATTAGAATAGGTTTTAAGACGAAATAAAGCAAGTAAGTATAAATAGGTTCATCATTAAAAATCCCCGAACCTACAAGAAAATATTGTGGGTCGTCTAATATAATTTTTTCAGTAATAGGCTGATAAAAAAGATTGAGCAAGGTTTTTTCTAAGTAAGTAAATATAAAACATAATTTGAAATCAAGGTCGACAGAGTTCAAGTACGTCGCCTAAAAATTAATTTAATGAAATACATTTTTCTGTCATAAAAGTTGATGGTGATGTTTTAAGCGGAATTTCGAAGATGAAGAGGATAAATTGCGAAGAAATTATTTTAAGGGAATTCGTGGAATTATCGGCTCTCTCTCAATGTCAGGCTTTGTGCGTAATGGTTAAAATATTTTGACGATTGGTAATAGCGAATATGCATATATTTTTATTTGGTCTTAAAAAGTAAATAGTACTTAATTATAATTAATAAAACTTACAGAGTTTTCGAAAAATATTGATATATACCTGATTTACAATTAATTTAAGTCGCATGCTAGACACGGAGATCGGATATGTACCGTGACGTCACAGTACACGTCCGCTATACATTTTTCATGGTAAAAGTGGTTTTAGAAAGAGACAAGTATACCTCAATTTCTGTTTACTGTATTACGGTATTTTTTTTACATAAAAACAATTTTGTTGCTACTATTAACACTATAAATTCTTATAAATTTAGTAAAAACAATATATAGGATCAAAAATATCAATACAGGGGTCGCAAAATCATTTCCCCATACTAAGCCGCCACCAGCTGATATAAGTCAAAAATAAATAATGGTAATAAATGTTGGTCCCATAGAAAAAGTTGTAGTATTTGAGCACCACAATCGGCCCCTAGGAGGTTGTTGATGTTTTACAAATAACCCTGTATATATCAAAACCAGTGTATAGCCTAAAATTGTTGTAACCTTTTTAAAGGTGCTTTAACTATATCATCATCATTTCAGCCACAGCACGTCCACTGCTGAACATAGGCCTCCCCCAGTGACTTCCAGATTGGCCGGTTGAAAGCGGCCCGCATCCAGCGGCTTCCTGCAACCTTTACCAGGTCGTCTGTCCACCTTGTAGGTGGACGTCCTACGCTGCGCTTGCCGGTACGTGGCCTCCATTCCAGAACCTTTCTGCCCTATCGGTCGTCAGTTCTACGTGCTATGTGCCCCGCCCACTGCCAATTGCAACACACGCTTCCTTCCAAATTAAATTGTTAATAATTAAATGAGACAAGAAACATTTACTTTATTTATTTTCCTCTTCTAGGTTTTTAATAACTTATTATCTACTAAAGTTCTATTATTAGCTCATTAAGTTATCGTTCAATTTCCGCTAACGTATCGGCAATATTATAAAAGAAAATTAGCAGGTGTGTCGAGTATAGAGCACAACTGTAAATAAATATTAGATTTAAAACAAAAGGACACGAAATAGACACAGTATAAACAACGGAGACAAAAACACGTGCACGTCTTAGAGTTAGGCAAAACACTCGAAGTCAGATGTTGTCAACGTTTGAATGATAACTTTTGATAAAATTTATTAAGGTTTGATTCGTCATAATTTATTTAATAATCGTGAGTCTAAGATGTGCTATGTTTAAAAGATACTTATGATGATGATCAGCAAAGATTAATGGAATATCTACAAAATAATTAAAGAAATAAAAGGGATAAAACTTAAATTTTGAGTCAATAATGTTCTTGTTAATTTTTTATAGTAGGAAAACTGAAATCATTTAGACGGTGAGAATTTAGTATTGATTTGTTTTATTATTAGTTATCAGTACTTTGTTTTTGCAAATCTGTCATGAAGTTAAGCTGGATTAGGACTCGGTTATTGTAAAAGGTTGAGCACCTCTGGAAATTAGGAGAGTTCGGGTGTCAGCATTTAAAACATGGGACGCGGGGGATAGATGATGGTTAAATAGGCTCAGCAGGTGGGGCTCGGGACAGTTGTGCAAGAATTTTGGAAGAGTGGTGCGAGAGTTTTCGGGCAAGTTCGTTTGCACCCTGGTTGGTGCTCGCGTGTTATCTACGGCAGAGTCCAGGAGAAGGTAGGTTTCGAGTGGACAGCTGAAATCAATGGTGAGTGAAATTAATTAGTTACAAATTCTGTTAAGGGATCTTATAATAATTATTATCAAAAGTCAATATTTTTAAATATTTGATTTAATAAATATTTCTAAGAGCAATGCTTTAATAATTATAATTAATTTGTCATTATTCATTAATTTAGTATTTCGTTTTCTAATAGCAATTTTACAATGATTCTGAGAACACAGTTTTCTTTAAGTTAGATAAAGTTGTTATAAATATTAACTTAATGTTATGTCTTTAACAGAATTTTAACATAATCTTGTTTGATTTTCAACAGAGGATGGAAAATGGTTCGTTTAGATAATTTTGTAAATTTTACATACAGAATAATTAAGTATTTTACTTTCCAATATTAAGTCGTGTTCGCGTTAAAAGTAGTTATTTTCATAATTACCTAAATGTTCTAAAACCTTTATCTTATTATCTTTTAATATTAGTTCAGTTAAAAGAAACGTTAAAAATCGTAACTGCATCGCGTAGTAGTATAATCACCGAGCTTACTACCCATACCTATAGATATGCATCTATTGTCAAAGCTACAATGCTTATAATAATGTTTAGAAGCTATTCATTTCAGTCGCCAAATAAACTTACAATCAAAAACACCTTTTTTAATTGAATCATCCCGTGCCAAGCTAAAAACAACCCTAACACCCGCAACATATGGTCGCAATCGAGCCGCATAATAGGAGGACGAAACACACCTGCGCCTGAGTATCCGAGCTACGAGAACAAAAGGCCCCACATTCCAGTGACGAGATATGGCTACTATTGAAGAAGAACAAAAACAACTCTTATGCGTATTAGCAGATAGTGCGAATTCATTGAAGAAATCGGAAATTAATTTAAAGAAAACTCCTAAGTCACGATTAAAGAAAGGCTATATTGAAGGACGTATACATTTAATTGAGAACTACTGGATTACGTATAAAAATGCGCACGACTCATTAGTTAAAATAACCCCGGAAGAATCGAAAGATAGTTTGTCACATTTTAAGAACGAAGACTTTTTTACGTATGAAGAGTTATACAATGTATTGCTGGGGGACTTAAAGGATATGCTTGCAGAGTTATCGGAACCAATGGATTTAAAATCTCCTAATGCGAGTTTTACTGTATCGAATACGCAAAATAACATCGTACATTTGCCGAAAATACAGTTACCTACATTCAGTGGCAGTTATGAGGATTGGCCTGCATTTAAGGATTTATTTGTCTCCCTGGTACATGATAATCCGTCACTGAGTAATGTTCAAAAACTTCACTATTTAAAAACAAGCGTTAGTGCGGAAGCCGAGTTATTACTGAAGCATTTTAAGATAACATCGAGCAACTATTTATATGCATGGTGTTCACGACAACTACTAAAAAACTCGGCCCTTTCTACGAAATTACCAACAGCGAAACCATGGGAAACAAGAAACATGCCCAGTCTGTCAGGCTATTCAGAAATATTATCCTTTCTGCGTAGTCACCTCCGTAAACCCTAATAAAGTTATTTATTTAAGGCATGGGACCGGCCTGAGTAATCAAATAAACAATAGAAAAGACATTTTAACGGCTGCGCGGACGCTGGAGAGAGCAATTATAAGCCGAACAGGACGAACTTTCGAGAAAATACAACAAATAGAAATGTGCAACTATAAAAGTTACTGCACTTGGAACAAAAGAACAACAGAGCGGCACACCGGAGTCTCCAGCGGCGCGACCATGTGCGCCCCAACCATATGGGCAATAATTTAGAAAGTTACAAATTCCGTTAGGCAGGCAGCCCCGGGACCCGACGCACCACCCGTCGCATTCTGGAACCATCGAAGATTTTGGATATAAAAGGGGCTGACCGAGCTTTATACTTCACTTGCCTACACGCTTGCAATAGTGCACATCACTCCGCAACAGCAGCGCACTTAGTTAGCGCATGTCAGTTCCTGCGATCAACCAAGGCGAAACCGCGATACTCTACCGACCCCGGTCGCACCCGAAGACTCCGAAACTCCGAAAATCGACGCAGCGACCGTAACCTACAGCATCGACATCGCCGGATCCCGATCAAGACTTGCCACACCGAGCATCGACGAGCCGCGTTCCGACTCCATCCCGCCTCTACGAACATCGGACGTCGGACCGCGCTATACGAAACATTCACAAGACGTAACAACGATCCACCACCGATCTACAGCGTGCATCAGCTAGAGACACCGTTTACGAGTACACTGCCGCCATCACCGTGAACCAGCGCATCCGTCTCCGTGTACTCCGCTCCGCTCACTTACTCCGGCTGACCGGCACATTTTTCTGGTCCTTCGAGCCGGATCGTTGTTAACCACCTCAAAAACCACTTTGAGACCTCCGAAACGTCTTTGTGAAGTTTTATCTCCGTTAACGTCGTCATAATGCCGATGACAAGATCGCAAAAAGAAAAAATCGACGCATCGCAGCCTACTGACATCGAAGAAACGCAAGTCAAATCCGTCAGCCAAGAGGAACTAGTTCAGCCTGAATTATCGTCAGCGCCAGCCCTAGAAACGACGAAAAAATTACCGACTAGATCGTCGCGGGCATCCACAATAAAATCCGACCGCACACGCCGATTGGCCAAAGCCAAAGAAGAGGTCGCTCGCATGCGATTAGAACTCGCCCTTGCCCGGGTCGAGGCCATTCAAGCGGAAGAATCAGAGGAAGAAGACGATGACTCCGTTGCTTCAAACCTACAGACACGTGTGGAAACATGGATGGAGGCTCAAGACCACGTCCAATATACAGAAAATCACCGCCTACAAACCGAAAATCACACAGAAAAAAATCGTGAAATAGAAAACCTCCGTAAACAAGCCAGACAGAAACCACAAGAACGAATGGATGAAGAACACAAATCGCCGCCAGTACCCGAGTTGACCGCCACCGCCACCGCACAGCCAACAACAATCGACCTAACTGCGCTTGCATCCGCCATCGCTACCGCAGCGCGCGCCGGTCACCCGCCGCGTTATCTAGCGGAACTACCAAACTTTTACGGCGCGCATTACGAGTGGCTCGCCTTTAAATCAGCCTTCGTAGAAACGGCAAGCCATTTCTCGGAAAATGAAAATATCGCAAGACTCCGACGGTCTCTAAAAGGAAAAGCGAAGGAATCCGTCGGCTGCTTACTGATAGCGAACGCCAAAGCGGATGACATCATGAAAACGCTGGAAATGCGGTTTGGTCGAGCGGATTCGATTGCCTTAACAGAAATCGAAAACCTCCGAAATTTATCCAAAGTCAACGATACACCGAGGGAAATATGCATATTTGCAAGTAAAGTACAAAATAGCGTCGCGACACTCCGTGCTTTGAACCGAACACAGTACCTCTACAACCCCGAAGTTGTTAAGTGTATCATCGAAAAGTTATCGCCCGTTCTTCGCTACCGTTGGTTTGATTTCGCCGCCGAAGATAAATCAGAAGAATCAGATCTTATCAAGTTCAGCCGTTTTATTGAACACGAAGCAGAAAGATGCGGCAAATACGCACAAGCCGAGCATGTGTTAAACGAAGATTCTAGTCATCGAAACCGAACCCAACGTACCTTTAGTATAGAAGAAAAGAAAAAGGAAATACAAAAACCGAGGTGTCCAATATGTAAAGAAGAACATTTTGTGACCAACTGTAATAAGATGAAGAATGCGGATAACAATGGCCGCTGGGATTATGCTAAAGAATTCCGCCTGTGCTTCCGTTGTTTACGCTATAAAACAATGGGTCACAGTTGCAGAACAAAATCGTGTATGGTACGTGGCTGCGAAAAAACTCATCATCCGTTACTTCATTATGATAAAGTACCTGAAACTGAAAAGAAAGTCGAGATAGTCGAATCGACTAACACGCACATACAACAAGGTCACGCATACCTTAAAATCATCCCGATCCGGGTCTCTGGCCCTAAAGGCTACTTCGACACAGCAGCACTTCTCGACGATGGATCCACTGTCACCCTTGTCGACACAGACTTAGCCGACCGCGTCGGAGCAACAGGTGACACCGATCCACTCCAATTAGAAGGCGTAGCCGGCACAAAAATCAGCGCCGATGGATCACGCCGAATCAGCATCGCAATCCAAGGACAGACCAAGACTTATAACATCAAAGCAAGAACAATCAGGGGGCTTAACCTGGCACCGCAATCAGTACAAGACTCAGTCCTAAAGGAGTGTCAACATCTCCTAGGAATTAAAAATCTACTACAGTATAAAGAGAGGAAGCCTACCGTATTAATTGGCCAAGATAATTGGCACCTTCTCGTCGCGAAGCAACTTCGAAGAGGCCCGCAACACCTACCAGTCGCTTCACTAACTGCGCTAGGATGGGTTCTACACGGATCATCATCACGAAGTCAAGGTCAAAACATACACTACGTTTACAGAGCTGAAGAAAACCTAATCGACGAAAAATTAAGAAGACACTTCGCCTCCAATTCGCTAGTAATACAGCCGAAACAACCGAAAAGTGATCCAGAAATTCAAGCTACGAAGCTCCTAGAAGAAAATACAGTAAAGAAGAGCAAAGGCGGTGAACCACCGACGTCAGGCAAGACCTGGTACTTACCGCATTCTGCAGTCCTGCATCCTAACAAACCAGGCAAAGTACGGGTAGTATTGGATACAGCATTCCGCTTTGGGAACACGTCATTAAACGACAACTTGTTATCCGGTCCAGATCTACTCCAATCGCTTCAAGGTATATTAATGCGATTTCGTCAACACGCAATCGCTGTCGCTGCTGACATAGAAGAAATGTTTCTACGCATCAGTATCCGGAAGCAAGATCTAGACGCGCTACGCTTCTTGTGGCGTGAAAACCGGCGGGAGGGCCCACATACCGAATTCCGAATAAAGACAGTAATCTCCGGGGCCACTTTTTCGCCGTGTATTGCTCTAACGATACCACGACAGGGCGTCAACTTAGAAGCATCGTTTTTATCACAAGCCGAGTCACTTTGGGCAAGGGCTGTGCAGGAAGAATCCTTTGACAAAGAAATAGACGCTCTTCGAAATGACCTAAATCTTCCAAAAAGCAGCAGACTCGATCAACGGATTAAATTCAAGTTCAACGGTGGAAAAATACGAGTCGCTTCTAGAATAGCGGCCACAGACAACATAACGTCGGAACAGAAAGAGCCAGTAGTGTTGGACGGCAATCATCGCTACACCAAAATGTACCTAGCCTGGACACACGAACAACTAGCGCACGCGGGCATCGAGACAACCATTAACGAAGCTCGTCAACACTACTGGATAGTAAGATTACGCCCAGTTACGCGTACTATCGTCAAACAATGCCAAAAGTGCAGACTTCGAAGGGCTATGCCGACCGAACCTCCAACGGGAAATCATCCGAAGAGCCGTCTCGCACATCATCAACGGCCATTCACATTTACGGGGTTTGACTACTTTGGCCCACTATCAGTAACCGTCGGTCGTCATCACGAAAAAAGATACGTAGCTTTGTTCACCTGTCTAACTACGCGTGCCGTCCATCTTGAGCTGGCCACCGACCTCACCGCGGACGCAGCTATAATGGCCCTAAGGAAAATGATCGCACGCCGGGGAACGCCTACCGAAATCCACTCCGATAACGGCACAAACTTTCATGGTGCCGATCGAGAACTCCGAGAAGCCGTCAAGAATGAAGCTAGCAAGAAATCGATCACGTGGCGCTACATACCCCCTGGTGCACCGTTTATGGGAGGCGCATGGGAGCGCCTTGTCCGTTCGGTGAAGACTGCCTTAAATCGCATACTACATGAACAGCATCCACGAGAAGACGTATTAAGAACATTGTTATGCGAGGCTGAGTACATTGTCAACAGTCGTCCCTTGACTCATGTCTCTACATCGCCCGAAGATGACGAAGCACTAACACCAAACCATTTTTTAATTGGTGGGTCTGGTCGTGTACAGTCACCAGGAATGTTTACCGAATCCGACATCGTGAACAAACAGCAGTGGCGCCGAGCTCAAATTCTCGCTGATCAATTTTGGGCAAGATGGTTACGCGAGTACTTACCGCAACTTCAACACCGGCGGGAGCCTAAAGGACGTGGAGTCCCATTGAAGACGGGTGATTTAGTACTAATCGTCGATCCGAACCTTCCCCGCAATACTTGGCCACGTGGAAAGGTCATCGCAACATACCCAGGACAAGACGGAGTAGTCCGTACAGCAGATATTTGTACACGGGGAGGTGTTATGAGAAGACCGACCAAGAAACTTATCATACTCCCAGTCCAGCAAGAAAACACAGCGTAGTCATCGTTCCATCGATCTCAATGCAGCGCTGAGTCCATCGCTGCACGGCGGGAGTATGTTCACGACAACTACTAAAAAACTCGGCCCTTTCTACGAAATTACCAACAGCGAAACCATGGGAAACAAGAAACATGCCCAGTCTGTCAGGCTATTCAGAAATATTATCCTTTCTGCGTAGTCACCTCCGTAAACCCTAATAAAGTTATTTATTTAAGGCATGGGACCGGCCTGAGTAATCAAATAAACAATAGAAAAGACATTTTAACGGCTGCGCGGACGCTGGAGAGAGCAATTATAAGCCGAACAGGACGAACTTTCGAGAAAATACAACAAATAGAAATGTGCAACTATAAAAGTTACTGCACTTGGAACAAAAGAACAACAGAGCGGCACACCGGAGTCTCCAGCGGCGCGACCATGTGCGCCCCAACCATATGGGCAATAATTTAGAAAGTTACAAATTCCGTTAGGCAGGCAGCCCCGGGACCCGACGCACCACCCGTCGCATTCTGGAACCATCGAAGATTTTGGATATAAAAGGGGCTGACCGAGCTTTATACTTCACTTGCCTACACGCTTGCAATAGTGCACATCACTCCGCAACAGCAGCGCACTTAGTTAGCGCATGTCAGTTCCTGCGATCAACCAAGGCGAAACCGCGATACTCTACCGACCCCGGTCGCACCCTAAGACTCCGAAACTCCGAAAATCGACGCAGCGACCGTAACCTACAGCATCGACATCGCCGGATCCCGATCAAGACTTGCCACACCGAGCATCGACGAGCCGCGTTCCGACTCCATCCCGCCTCTACGAACATCGGACGTCGGACCGCGCTATACGAAACATTCACAAGACGTAACAACGATCCACCACCGATCTACAGCGTGCATCAGCTAGAGACACCGTTTACGAGTACACTGCCGCCATCACCGTGAACCAGCGCATCCGTCTCCGTGTACTCCGCTCCGCTCACTTACTCCGGCTGACCGGCACACATGGGATGCTTTGAAAGCAAGGTATGGTAACAAACGTTTAATTTTAAATTGTATAATGAAAAAACTATTTAATCAAAAAAAGATGACTACTCAATCAGCTGTTCAATTAAAGGGATTATTAGACATAACAACAGAATGCTTAAATAGCCTCAGAAATTTGGATATATCCACAGGCTCTTGGGATCCTATAATTATTTATCTTCTAGTACAGAAGTTGGACCCAGAGACTCACAAAAGCTGGGAAGAGTTTGCTTATAAAGATGAACATGAAGCTTTGCCATCTTGGAATGATTTTAAGAGTTTTTTAGAGTCAAAGTTTCGTACCCTGGAACTAATCACAAACACAAGAGACACTAAGCCTATAAGAGAACGTTCATTTCATGTTGCCACACCAATCACAAAAAGATCGTGTTTTATGTGCAAAGAGGAACATACATTATCACATTGCAAGGAATTTACTAAGATGGGACCTACTGAGAGAAGCGAGTATGTAAAAAACAAACATTTATGTTTTAACTGCCTAGTGCCAGGACATTCAGCATTTAAATGTAAGTTACCTATGTCCTGTAGGGTGTGTAATAGACGCCATCATTCTCTGCTGCATGAAAATAAGAATATGGAAATAGCGAGACCTTCGAGTATCTCACAACCGCTTACTTCCACACATGTAGTAGAAGAGGAAGAGGTACATGTCAACACAATGATTGCGTCACAATTCAACACTAGACAGAAAGTAGCACTACTAGCAACTGCGATGGTGGAAGCGACAAGCGAGCAAGGACATACCATTTCACTACGCGCGCTAATAGATCCAGGTTCCCAAGCAACGTTCATAACAGAGAGGGCGACTCAACTATTGAAGCTAGAACGAAAACCCGTTAAGGGAAGTGTTATAGGGGTGGGATCTACGAGAACAGATATCAAGCATGCGGTTCAGCTAAACATACAATCTAGGTGGGACAGAAACTTCAGTCTGCCGATTCAAGCGTACGTGATGGCCAAGCAACTGACCACAAAGATACCTACCAAAACTATCCCAAAGCAAGATTGGCCACATATAAGAGAGCTCAATCTGGCTGATCCAACATATTTCAAGCCAGGGTCTATCGATCTGCTCTTAGGTGTTAAAGAATACTCACAAATATTACAGCAAAACATAATAAAAGGTCCGCCAGGCTCACCCAGCGCTCAGAAAACAAGCCTAGGCTGGATACTTTTAGGAGAAATTGACACCAGTCCGGAAGAAACGCTTGTTGTATTGCATCATCAAGTTGACGTGGAAGATTTATTAAAATCAATGTGGGAAATTGAGGTAGACACAAAAAGAAACCTAACTCAAGACGAAAAGTTATGCGAAGAGATATATGAGAAGACTACCACAAGAAATAATGATGGAAGATATGTTGTAAAACTACCATTTAAGACAGAAAATCCTCAATCGCCGTTTGGAGATACAAAAAGGATAGCTACACAAAGATTTATTCAACTGGAGAAGAAGTTGCAGAAATCACCGGACCTGAAAAAAGAATACAGAAAAGTTATTAATGAACACATAAAAGAGAGTTTTATAGAAAAAGTACCTGAAAGAGAAAAGGAAACAAAATTAAAAGTATACTTACCTCACCATGCTGTGGTCCGCGATGATAAGGAGACAAGTCGAACTCGTATAGTTTTTGATGCCTCATGTAAGGGTTCGAATGACATTTCATTAAACGACGAACTGCTTGTGGGTCCTCAGCTGCAAGAAGACCTAAGAAATATTATCATGAGATGGCGAATGAAACGTGTCTGCTTCGTAGCTGACATTCAAAAAATGTATCTTCAGATTTTTGTGACAAAAGATGACTCGAATTATCAGCGTATCATCTGGAGACCAGAAGAGTCTGATGACCTAGAAGAATATCGTTTTCTAAGAGTAACTTTCGGAACATCACCAGCACCATACCTGGCTGTTAAAACCCTTCAACGATTAGCTAATGATGAGGGAACAGAATATCCACTTGCTGCTAAAACAATCAAAGAAGATTTTTATATGGATGACCTCTTATCAGGTGCTGACTCACCAGAAGAAGCTATACTGCTAGCAAGGGAAGTATCTGATATTCTAAAAAAGGGCGGTTTCAATCTGACAAAATGGTCTTCAAACAGTGTCGAGTTTATGAAGTCAATCGATGATACCAAAAGATCAGCTAATGCCAAAATAGATTTAAATCTGGATGGTACAATCAAAGCCTTAGGTATTGAGTGGGATTTGAGCACAGACAGATTTAAGTATAATGTAAATTTACCTCAAATTACGAAAACAATAACAAAACGAAACATTTTGTCCGATATTCAAAAACTTTTTGATCCTCTTGGCTGGATAGCTCCAAGCACAGTCATGACTAAAATTCTAATACAAAAACTTTGGCTGGAAAAAACAAATTGGGACGAAAGAATAAATAACACATTAGAAGAGGAGTGGAAACAGATAAGAGAAGATCTAATTCATATTGACAAAATACAAATAAAGAGATGGCTTGGGACTAACAACACTAACAAAGAAAATATACAAATACACGGATTTAGTGATGCTTCTATCTGTGCATATGCAGCCACTGTTTATATCAGGATAAAACGACCAGATGGACAAATTGAAACTAAACTCATTGCAGCTAAAACTAGAGTAGCACCTCTAAAAACTGTTTCGTTGCCACGACTCGAGCTTTGTGGCGCTTTGCTTTTGTCTAAACTCATGAAGCAAATCGGACAAGCAATGAGAATACCAACTTCACAGTATTTCGCATGGACAGATTCTTCTATTGTCATTGCTTGGCTTTGTGGCGAACCTAATAGATGGAAACCTTTTGTTGCCAATCGAGTAGTAGAAATCGTCGAAAACCTGAACAACAAACACTGGCACCATGTACAATCACACGAAAATCCAGCTGATATAGCTTCGAGAGGAATGTTGCTGTCAGAGTTGAAGGAGTGTGACTTGTGGTGGAAGGGTCCGACATGGTTATCTAAAAAAGAAATTGAAATAAGTAAACAAGAAATAATAACAACAGATTTAGAAATGAAAAAGACAAAAATAAATACTTACCACAACACAGAAGAGTTAATAAAACCTATGACATCACAATTTGAAAATTTTGATAACTTGAATGAATTATTAAAAACAATTTCATTATGCAAAAGATTCTTAAATCACAGAAACATTTCAAAAAACATAGATGACGATATCACAACTCAAGAATTAGAAGACTCGTTAAAAATTTGCATAAAAAAGGTACAAGAAGAAGAATATAAAGAAGAAATAGAAAGACTAAAAGTAAATAAATTTGTAAAACAAATAAGTCCATTGAGATCTCTCAATCCATATTTAGATACAAGTGATGTACTCAGGGTGGGCGGTCGGCTAAGGCATTCAAACTTACCTGATGAGAGGAAAAATCCAATTATTTTGGGAAATAAAAACTCCCTTACGAAATTGTTAATTGCAGACGCTCACCTTAGAACGCTTCATGGTGGAGTACAACTGATGTTATGCTACTTACGCTCTAAATATTGGATTTTAAAGGCCAAATCGATTGCAAAAAGACATGTTTACAGATGTCTTATTTGTGCCAAATTAAATGCTACTGCCAAAGCTCAAATAATGGGAGACTTACCAGAGCAGCGAGTTACGCAGTCAAGACCATTTCTATACAGTGGCGTTGATTTTGCAGGACCTTTTCAGGTCTTAACATCCAAAGGTAGAGGACACAAGACTATCAAGGCCTATATAGCCATATTTGTTTGCATGTCCACTAAGGCCATTCACATCGCTCGTTGGTGACCTTACTTCAGAGGCGTTTATCGGCGCTTTCAGACGCTTTGTTGCCAGAAGAGGCAAATGTAGTCATCTGTGGAGTGATCAAGGTCGGAATTTTGTAGGAGCCAACAAAGAGCTGCGAGAGGCCTGGAAGGATGCAAATTTGCAATTTACTGGAGAAATAGCATCAACTTTAGCTACAGATGGTACTCAGTGGCACTATATTCCGGCCTATAGTCCTAATTTTGGAGGCCTGTGGGAGGCCGGGGTAAAATCAATCAAGTACCATCTAAAAAGAATATTAACAACTCACCTTACATACGAAGAAATGACAACAATCTTGTATCAGGTCGAAGCATGTTTGAACTCTCGGCCATTATGTCCCATTGATGATAATGATCCTGAGAATACAGATCCACTAACTCCTGGACATTTCTTAATCGGCGAAGCACCGATTGTAGTGCCATCACCTGATTTGAAAGATATACGAGTACATACCTTGTCGCGCTGGCAATATACGCAGAGGCTTGTAAATGACTTTTGGCGGCGTTGGCAAGATGAGTATTTGTCTCGACTTCAGCAACGTCCTAAATGGTTGAAGAGAGAGGAGGAATTTAAGATAGGAGACCTTGTATTGATAAAGACTGATAATTTGCCACCTGGAAAATGGACATTGGGGCGTATCGTCGACAAACACCCAGGAATCGATGGTTTTACAAGAGTCTACAGTGTAAAATGTGGTGGTTCTATTACTAAGCGAACTGTAACAAAGTTATGTGCTTTGCCAATTAACGATTAACTTATTTCGATAGTTAAGTGAAAACCAATTGAAAGTGTTTTGTGTGTGATTTTTCCTAAACTTCTTTGATTTGTCAGTGTTTTTATAGGATTAAAAGGACTATCAGTCCTTTTGGTGGGCGGTATGTTCGCGTTAAAAGTAGTTATTTTCATAATTACCTAAATGTTCTAAAACCTTTATCTTATTATCTTTTAATATTAGTTCAGTTAAAAGAAACGTTAAAAATCGTAACTGCATCGCGTAGTAGTATAATCACCGAGCTTACTACCCATACCTATAGATATGCATCTATTGTCAAAGCTACAATGCTTATAATAATGTTTAGAAGCTATTCATTTCAGTCGCCAAATAAACTTACAATCAAAAACACCTTTTTTAATTGAATCATCCCGTGCCAAGCTAAAAACAACCCTAACACCCGCAACAAGTCGAAAATACATTTTATTTTATTGATGGAAGACATTTAATTGTCACCTAACGTACACATGGAGGTTGAGGCCTAATTTTAAACTATATATTAATTAATTAATACAACGGTTGGTTTATCTGCCTGTAAATCTTATAGCTTAGCTTTATAGTATTCTAATGAACCAATTTCTAATTTCCGATGTTGTGAATGTTTTTTTTCATTAGGTTTTACGTGTCTGTTTAAACCTGTTATGTTCGAGGGGATTTCGTTTAATTTATTATTACTTCTCATTTATCTGATAAATCCCATGTGTTACGTTTAAAGTTCACTTGAGCTGTTCACGTGTTAAAATATATTGATTTTGTTTAACGGTTGATTACGGTTTACTAATTTAAGATTTTTATTGACGGTTTGATTGCTCATTTGAGCCATTCTACTTTAAACCTTTTGTGGTAAAAGAATACGATTTGTTCACTTGAACTTATTTTACGTGGTAAACTCAAGTCATTTTATTTGGCTGTTTTGGTTTTGGGGTTTGTTTAAACGTTTACTACCAGTATGTTAGTGCTCATTAGAGCCATTTACCCTTGGAAATTGTTATTTTATTAACGTACTTTTATTTTGTCGATTAAGACCACGCATAATTATTTGAACGGTTATATTTATCTCTTACTAAATTAACTACTTGACAGATTGAAGTCACGCCTAAATATTTGGAAAATAGTACGGATATCATGAGTTAATTTATTTATTGTAGCCATTTAGGTAGGCATCTATAAGTTCCTACGTTGCGACATCTGGCTTTCATTAAAATAGTTACATTAGGATTTAAGGTATAATCACGAAACAACCATTTTATACGATTACCCCAGTTATAATATAATATATATTGACTGAGGTAGGGAGTCGATAGACTACGGTGAAACACATAGGCGTTTATTTTAAGATTTTAAGTTCGTAAATATGTAGAATAGCTGGAGGTACTGTTAGGTAGGGAAACCCTTAATCCTATCCTAATCTCTGTCTCATCCCTCACTCTAAATGTAGCTCGATTCATTTAGGTTTTTGGTGTAGTTAGTAAGTAGGTAGTTAGCGAATGGGCTATTTTTAGGCTTCCATCCTTATTAAATCCTTTATACCATATTCCTATATCCACAGAACTGAGAAAAGAATTTAATATAAATTTTGTACTTTAAATTTTAAATATTTTAAAATAATTTTTGTCTCTTACTTCCGACTATCGTGAGAAGACTACCAAGGGTCAAGTATTTCTGAAAGTTTTAAATCCATGCAATGCGTGTTGATGTAGGGATATCGATGGCTTTTAGGTTACATCTCAAAAACCCTATAAGGAAGTCATGGGTATCTTTGGATCGACTTGTATTATAAAAGGGTCATTAGTATATTATCAAAGTATAATTGAAAGTGTTGATTCCGGGTGATGCGGGTTGTTGTGGTAATACCGATGACATCACATAGGTCGAAGTCTTCAGGATAGACCTATAAGAGTTGTCATGGATGTTGTTGGATCAACTTTGTATCATTTTGGATTTAACATTTTCAGATAAGTAATTATCTTAGGGACCCCGTACCTTTGGTTGACTTTACATGAAGTCAGGTAGATTTTAAGTTTAAGTAGTTAGTATTTTATATTAAATATCTTTAGGCTCAGTCATTCCCTTACTTGCGCATAATTTACGTTAAATGCGTTTTTCAGGTAGGTCCTATTCTTATGGAGGTGACAGATTGCTTTTGGGATAACGTTTATCATATGGTCACCACTCCTGAATATGAGCGTTTGGTGTGGGGCTCTTCAGGGCCCTTCGGGGCTTCACTTTCCTCTTTCTTGAATGCGCATACACCCAGGAAACTCTAGAGAAACTTAAGTATAACATCCACGTACCTCTAAAAGAATTTGGTTCGCTACTATAATCACAACGTACGGTCCTACCATTTAAACTAGACGATCACACAGCCAATTTAGATTTCTAAAGAAAGAACCAAGTAGGTTAGTTAAGCATTTAATTATTTATATTCAGATTTAAATATTTAAGGGGTAAAGGGGGAATTGTTACAATTGGTGCCGTGACCAGGATCTTAAAAAACACTGGTTCATGTTTCTAGTAGGCTTATCAGCCTACAATTGTTGTCTGTGAAATGGAAAGAGGTTGAAAACGTGGATGTTTGATTCAAAGATATCTGAGTTTGTTGGTGTGCGCATTTGAGGAATTTGGAATAGTGGGGGCGGGGTGTTTAGTAAAAATATCACAATCATAGTAGGGGAGTACTAGATTCATTCATAGGTCCTGTTTATTTTACGGCATAGTTAAAGTTGAGATTTAGAAAAAAAAAACACAATAAGTATAAGTTACAGATTTGATTTAGCTTTCAAACCATAATTTGATATAACATTTTAATAGGTTCCGTACGTGTTGCGAAAGTAATGGGGGCGATATTGGATAGTTAAATGTACAAACATGTTCTTACGTAGGTCGTACAGGAACTACAATTTTAATTAAATTTTGTGCGACTATTGTTATATTATTAATTTATAATTATTATTTAATTGTAGGGATTATATATGTTCTACGGAAAATAATATTATTATGTGAATGTTGATTACCTAATTTACGCAAATTAAATGTACAGAGGGCACAAATTACTTTGATGAAACTACACACCAAATACTAATAGGTAAAGCTATTTTTAGAATAGTCCAGTGCCAAAGAATGCGTATTGTATACAACAGAGGTTCTCAAACTTATTTTGTCTACCGCCTCTTTGAATATCAATAATTTTTCAACGCCCAACCAAATAGGCTTTATCGCTTTATTTGGAAATGTCTTAGACAAAGAAGGCACAAAGGCGAAGATGGATTTATGGTATTTTCACTAAATTCATATTTAATTTATTCTACATTATATTGCGGTCTCTCCCTTTTGCTTCCGATATGGTTTTATTTTCACAAATAAGTAAGTAAGTGTTGAACTATCCTACGAAACCTATGTTAAACATTATTAGTTTTGTACAATCAAACAGGGCGAAAATACGAAATAATTAAATCGATGTGTTTGATTTTAATTTTGCTCCTACCGCTCCTCTAGGCCTTCGGCACCCACAAAGAGGCGTTATCGCCCACTTTGAGAATAACTGGTATACATCAATGCAGGTGTTCTGTTAGTTGTATCACATTTCATTTCAGTCAAATAAACATAACAAGATCACAGTTTAGTTCTTTGTTCAAGATTGTCGAATCAGTTAATAGCTTAAGTTCATATTTCTATTCTTTGTTTTGCTAGCTCGAGCTATCATATAAACACTGCGTATTTGATAAACAAAGATAACAATCTTGGTCCATAAGCAAAATTTGATAGCTTTAACTTAAACAACACTCGCTTTATCGTTTCGTAGACCTTGAACGTGGGAGACCTTTTGTCACATTAGCGACAAATGTGTTGGAATTTCAAGTGCATCCATAAGTCTAAATGTTGCGTTGAAAAGTAATAAATTACAGTTTAGGGTTTGTCAAGTGTGAAATATGCTAATTGCGTAACAGTTTAAAAAAAAAAAGTTTTTTAATTTACTGTTAATGTAATAGTTTGTTAAATAAGTGATTGATCACAATAGGACTATTCAGTAATCACGTGTTTTAATTGGTACGTGTGTAGTTAATAGTCAATAGTTAGTTTTAGGTACATAAAAAATACCCTATAGCTTAGTGGTTAGAAAATAAGTAGTTCCTAATTTAATAATATTAAGATTAATTACGATATAAGTGACCGTATAATGGGTTATCGGTAGCAAATGCTTTGAAACATTAAGTCCGCCATACGATAATTAGATTATAAGTCATAAAGATAAAATAAAAATACCTAACCGAAGTCACACGTGAATTCCGTTCTATTTATAATCGATTGGTATTATAAACCCTACTTAGTATCCTATGACTTAGTGGTTGGAGTACGAATATGGCCTCAAATTCGATTACGTGGGCAGATAGGTAACAGCAGATTAGCTGTGTTTCATGGGGCGACTGATTATTAAAATGACGTTTATATTTGATTTTGTACAGATGGCTCATCGGTTGAAAGTGAATTTGGTCCCTGGTTCGAATCCATTCCATGCTTAAATAGTTGTCTTTTTATGGGGGCGTTTAATTAATTAAATATAGAAGATATATAGCTTAGTAGCTAAGAGAATAACAGGTTCTGGTTCGATTCCGGACAGAGTCATATAGATTTCGCTATCACGAAAAAATGCTAATAGCTCAGTGGTTCGAAGACATACTAAATCCTTGGTTTGATTCCAGGACATGGTTAAATAGTTGAGATTTATGGGGGCGAATAATTAATTAGAAAAGTTATATATTAATTATATATTATTACTCAATTTCTGGAACAATGACATAGTTTCTGGTTCAATCCCGGAAATATATTTAATAAATAACTGGTTTAAATCTAGCTTAAGGTCAGATGGTTGTTAGTTATTTCAAACGATTTAGTAGTCATAAAAGTTATACATATAGCTCAGTGGTTGGGAGAATAACATAGTCCCTGGTTTGATTCCGGTATTATTTAATGATCAATGAAGCTGGTTCGACTCTAGCACAAGATCAGATAGTTTGTAAGGCAGTAGATGTAACTGAGTAATAATAAAAGTTATATATAGCCCAGTGGTTGAAAGGTTAACATAGTCTCTGGTTCGATTCCAGTATATATTGATCAAGAGAGGCGGCCCGAGTTAAGCACAAGGTCAGATAATTGTAAGTCATCACGGGTGATTGAGTAATTATAAAAGCTATACATAGCTTAGTGGTTGGAAAGTTAACATAGTCTCTGGTTCGATTCCAGTATATATTGATCAAGGGAGGCGGTACGAATTAAGCACAAGGTCAGATAATTGTAAGTCATCACAGGTGATTGAGTAATTATAAAAATTATACATAGCTTAGTGGTTGGAAAGTTAACATAGTCTCTGGTTCGATTCCGGTGCTATAAATAAATGGATGTTTGGAATAGAGAGTTTTTGTTTTATAAGGATTAGATATAAGGTAATTATAACTTTGTGATAAGACTTCGACGGGTAAAAAAAAAAAAAAAATGTGTCGCAGGTTTGACTCCGGAACTAGTTATTTATCATAAAGGCGATGACAGAGTTTATTCAAATTTTATAGGCTACCTAGAATTGCAGGTTTTTATGATCATGGGTTCGATTCCCACGTAAGTTTTATTACGCTAAACAATTTTATCTTTAATTTAAATAGAGTTACGTTTGATTGTTTAGCATTGTTTTGTATTATTAAGGTTTCGTAGTTACGGTATTGGAAGTTTACGTTTGGTTAGAAGGAAGTAAATTTAGCGATTAAAGATTCGAAAGACATTAATGTTAGATCACAATAATTTAGGTTGTCGTAATGGCCCTTTGCGTATTTAGGTGGTTATTAGGTGTAGGGTATATTTGTTATTAATAGCCTACGACTTTTGTATTTGCGTGCATGTGAGGTTTTGAGATTAAGAGTTAGCGTATAGTGTAAATATCTTTGTTAGGTTGCGTACACGATTTGGCACACATACATAATATAATAAAATTCATGTGAAGTTTTGAGTGTGAATTGACACAATGTTTGCAATTGTGTAGTTGTGATTCGTTTATATCGAAGTTTGTGAGTATATGCGATAGGGTTAATTAAAGTATGCATTCGTGTAATTTTGCGTTGGTGAATTTTTTTTCCATTACAGCGCTGGTAGTGTAATTAATGTAGTGTTTTATGTGCGTGTAAATAACACCATTCGTTCTTAGTAAATTATACCATAAGTTAAATATGATAAGGGTCCCGTTTTCATACAGAACAGATTTTTAATCTGATGCCGTTACGGGTACTGTAGTACTAGTAACAGATCCCGGAAATCTTCTTTGAGAAATATTTTTGAGTTTAGTACTTAGTGTCTGAAAAGTGGATAGCTAAAGTATCTGAACATTTTGCATTGAGTTAATATTAGTCAAATTAAAGTAAAATAGATTAATATTGTTGACATTTATTACTTGTGTGGATGGATAGATATTTTAATTTTTCATAAAGATTTTTTTTAAATAAAATAGAT
The DNA here is from genome assembly GCA_963576865.1 of Anania hortulata. Taxonomy (NCBI): domain Eukaryota; kingdom Metazoa; phylum Arthropoda; class Insecta; order Lepidoptera; family Crambidae; genus Anania; species Anania hortulata. Next base: position 315,876 of record OY756413.1, read on the forward strand.
GCTCTGAGATGTTGGGTACCTGATATGTTCACCCTGTACAGTGGATTGGTGGACTGCAAAGTGGTGTGGAAATGAGTTTTGGGAAGTATGTTACGATGAATCATGAAAAAAAAAAACATTATTTTGTGTTAGGGACATACCTACCTGTCTATTCTATGCGATAATGTTAACAATATAAGGCAGTATAGGTTTTAACTATTTGAAATAGAATTAGTGGTTAGAAGAGTTATTAGTAGATGTCGTGAAATGGTAGTTTCGTGGTTCAAAAGATACATACTAGGTACCTACTTGTTTTGATTATCCTGTGTTGCGGGTTGATAGTTTTATAATGAATAATAATAATAAACAAAAATGGAATAAAAGTTTTCCTGAACTATTTATGTGTAGCCTAATTTTAGAATAAAGTGGTTGTCTAGGTTTAATTAATGGAAATTTTAAAGATTATAAACAGTACACTTTGCTTAAATATTTGCGTTAAATTGACCATTTCCAGTGGATTTCTTAAAAGTAGGAAATAATAATTACAATATAACATTTTATAGTATTGTTCAATTATTTTATACTTCTTTAAAAGATTAAATGTTATGTGTATAAGAATATATTTTTGAGACAATTAATCATTAAACATTATAATCAATAAAGTTTAGATATACTAAATAAGTCTACATAAATGACACTTTGATCGGTAAATCCGATTAAATTATAAAGGGGTACCAGGTTATTTTGAGATAGTTTAGTTTGTTATTTCCCTTTCAGTGGATTGGAAGAAAGTGGGGTTTAATAAAAATCTTTTAAATCTAAGTGGAACGAAGAAAATGCCTAAACAAAAGGGTAACCAGCAACCTGAGAGATCCAGTCCTATTCCGTTGAGTCCACTCAGAATTATGAATAGAATGTTAAGGCGGGCTATTGGAACAATAAACCAGAAGATAAACCAACTTGAGCTACAAATAACTTCACCGAATAATAGTGTACAGGGTGAGGTTATTCAACCGATAGCACCTTCTAGTTCTATCGAGCCGAAATTATGTTATATCACACTACCCACCGGAGTGGAAAAACCTAAGTTTCCAGGTGTTAAGATGATACACCCAGTTAGTTTTCTGGAGGATTTAACTATTTGGCTTAGGAAAATGCCTAATAATAATAATAATGAAATAGAACTCATAATAGACTGTCTTGAAGGAGAATCTCGTGATTGGGCTAGAATATACAGAAATCGTTGGTCTAACTTGGAAGATTTCAAAAGGGACTTTCTAAATAATTACTGGGGCGAAACTGAACAAAATGAACTGAGAAGGAAAGTCGTTTATAATCTGTGGAATAAATCAGAGCAACCCACAATGTTGGGCCATTTTATTTCTCTAGTAGCACAAGCTAAAATGTTGAATCACCCCATACCTGAAGAACAGTTGATAGGAGATATTATGCGACATTTTCCGAAATTGGTCCAATTTGCTTGGTCGCAGCAATCGGGATCCATATTGCAAGCAGCTGAATTCTTAAGGAGATTGGACAACATCAATAAACAGGATGACCTAAGAGAGAGACAAGTTAGCTCGAACCAACTTTACAATCAGTCGTCTAACCAACCTTTCAATCAATCGCTTGAACAAACTGTTTCTTCTCGCCATCAAAACTTTAGGCGACCAGTCAGGCCTCATCGGGGAGAGAATACACCCATTGTAAACACGGTGGAGATAGTAGAAAGTGTAATGGACAATAGTGATAACGATAATATTGATAGTGTTAATGTTAATGTTAATCAAGATTTAAACTAATAGGGACCGGTGAGGGATACCCCAACTCATCTGGTCCTATACGGTTTCCTGTTTTAAATATGATGCTTAAGATGGGGTGGGAACCTGGACAAGCATTGGGGAAAGGTAATAAGGGATTGAAAGTACCAATTTCAGCATTTTTCCAAAACACTAGGAAGGTTGGTGACGGGTCTGGAATTGGATGTAACAAAAATAATGAAAATGTGAAAGTGCTAATACAAGTATTGCAAAAACGCTCAGGTAATATGACAAGAGATGGTATTCAAATTGATAATTCAGTAGTGGCTTCGTTATTTGATGAGGAAGATATTTTATCATCAGCAGATCGTGTAGAATTTCTGCGATCTGAAGTTAAGATCGAGGTTTTTGGTAGTCCTGTAGAATGTTTAATAGATACCGGTAGCGATGTGACCTGTATCTCAGAAGAGTTTTGGAATCAGCTATCAGCTAAAATTCAGGACAGAATTCCCTTACTACCGGTTAAACCTATACAAATTCGAGGAGCTGTAGGGAGGAAAAGTATTAAGATTCAACAGGTGGTATTATTACCTATAATTTTGAATGGGAAACTAATTGAAACTCACTTTTTAATTGTACCTAACTTAATACATACAATGATTCTTGGATTTGACTGGTTAAAATTAAATAAAGCAATAATACAATTGCGAGAACCAATGGGTATATATTTAGAAGGGATAAATGGATCAATAACTCCATTCTACTGCCATAATTTGACACCCGAAATAAATGTTGCACCTTTACAAAAGGATATAGAGACATCAACGAGTAATATTAACGGCAATGATTTTGGTAAATTTTTGCAAACCTTTCGAACTGGGATTCCTCTACCAGATAGGGATTTAAACAAATTAATACAAGTATTATATTCTCACAAAGAAGTATTTACAAAAACATTAGGTAGAGCTAATTGTTACGAACACACTATCAAAGTGAGTGAACATACACCATTTATTAAAAGAACTTATCCAATTCCTTATGCATACCGGAAACAAATGGAGGAAAAATTAGAAGATATGATAAAAATGGGAATCATATCTCGCTCCTCTACTCCGTACAGTAGCCCGTTAACATTCACACATAAATCCGATGGAACATTAAGAGTATTGCTTGATGCAAGAGAGATAAATAAATATATGGAGGCGGAATCAGAGGCCCCACCTGTTCAAATAGACGTACTAAATTCATTCCAAGGTGTAAATTTTATTACTGTCATTGACCTCAACAATGCTTATTTTCAAATTCCTCTCTCGGAAGAAAGTAAGAAATATACTGGATTTACCTTTAATGGAAAGTCTTATACATATAATGTACTACCTCAAGGATTAAAAACTTCAGTAGGGAGTTTTAGTAGAGCAATGGATCTTATTTTAGGTCCAGAGATCAAAGAATTTTGTGTCAATTATCTGGATGATTTAGCTATAATTACATCTGGAAGCATTGAAAAACATATAGAGCACATAAACATTGTTATAGGGAAGCTTAAAAATGCAGGATTGACGTGTAATATTGAAAAATGTAAATTCATCTGTACGGAAGTAAAAATGTTGGGACACTTGATTACGCCCAAAGGTATTAGAACTGATCCAGAAAAGGTTGAATCAATCCAAAAATTCCCAATCCCTAAGAAATTAAAACACTTGAGAGCGTTTCTAGGCTTGTGTAATTATTATCGAAAATTTATCCCGGACTATAGTACTAAAACGTTGCCGCTATGTAGATTGTTAAAGAAAAGTGAAAAATGGAGATGGACTTCGGAGGCACAAAACGCGTTTGATGAGATAAAAGGGAGTTTTATAGAGACCATTATGTTACATCATCCAAATCCGTCCAACCCTTATTATCTACAGACTGACAGTTCAGGTGTAGGGATAGCCGGGGTGTTATATCAATATGATGAAGTAGGAGAAATGCAGATTTTAGGCTATTGTAGCAGGGCATTGAAGGGGCCTGAGTTAAATTGGACTGTTACTGAGCAAGAATTTTGGGCCGTTATTTTTTGTCTTAGAAAATTTGAGACCTATTTAAGAGGGGCGCAGGTAGTCATTAGAACTGACCATAAAGCATTAACATTTGTAAATACTTGGAAGTTATACAATAGCAGGATAATCCGTTGGGTTTTGTTTTTAGAACAGTTTAATTATTCAGTTGAACATGTTAAAGGGAAAGATAATGTTCCTGTTGATGTATTGTCTAGGTTCCCGCCTCAAAGTGTATTTATACAGAAAGACAAAACTCCATGCCCTGAAATCCATTATTTGGAAATAAAGAAAAATTGTGAATTGTTTAAAGATCTCAAAGATATTGCTAATTATCAAGAAAATGATTGCGAAATAAAAAAAATACGCACCTTAATAGATGGTATAAACCTTCAACCTGATTCATCCAGGTTATCAAGATTAGCATGCAGATGTATTGTCGAAAATAACATTCTATATGTATTGCAAAATAATGTTAGTAATGTATGTGAGGTAACGTCTGGACAAGATAATGTAAAGGTACCATATTTACCAGAATGTCTAAGAGAAAAGGTAATTTTGCAAACCCATGAAGAGATGGGGCATCAAGGAGCATTTAAAATTATAAAATATTTGCAACGCAGATTTTACTGGTTGGGAATGTCCAAAGATATTAAATTTTGTCTGAAAAGGTGTCATATTTGTCAATTATCTAAAAGTGATAATATTAAATATGTGGGAGAATGCCAGTCCATTGTTAGTAACAATATAGGGGATCTAGTAATGGCAGACTTATATGGCCCTTTGCCTAAAAGTAAATATGGTGCGGCATTTATCTTGGTCATACAAGATTCGTTTAGTAAATTTATAAAATTATATGATTTAAGGAAAGCCACCTCACGAGCAGTCGTTACAAAGTTAAAACATTTTATGAAAATCATAAAGGCTAAGGTAGTAATGACAGACAATGGAAGTCAATTTATCAGTACAATGTGGAGGAATACCTTAAAAGAGCTAGGAATAAAAGCGATCTACACAACTGTTAGGAATCCTAGGCCAAATACAACAGAAAGAGTCAATAGGGAGCTAGGAAGATTATTTAGGACCTATTGCCATAAAAATCATGCAGGGTGGAATAGCCATTTACACAACATTGAAAATTTGTATAACAACACTTTTCATGAAAGTATTAAATTTACTCCTAATGAAGTTGTCTTTGGCTCAGAAAATACAATGTCTTATGATAGGTGTTTGCCTGGTTTTAATACATCTAGATCTTTACGCAGGGCAACTGATCATAACAAAATTTTGGAAAAGGTCAGGGAAAATTTAAAAGCCAGTAGTGTTAAGAGGCAGGAGCAATTTAATAAGTCACATCGTTTAATCACCTTTCAAGTAGGAGATTTAGTGAAAATTCGTAAATCAAATAAGTCTGTCGCTGAGAAAAAGATAACAAAAAAATTTGAATTATTATACGATGGGCCATTTGTAATTGCATCAATACCCTATGCAAATGTTTATATTCTTATGGATATCAAAACTAAAACTATTAAAGGAAAGTTTAATGCTATACATCTATCAAGATATTATAAATAATAAAAAATAATAAAAAAATAAAAAGGGGTTTAGAAATTAAGATTTTAGTTATAAAATTTTGGTAAGATAATGTACTTTACTTGGTTAATAATTGTAGTATTATATTATAAGGCTTAGCATTAAACTTATACTATAGGAAAAGGTGATGAACCATTTTGATTGTTAAACCGTTGTCGATTGATTGATTAATAAAAAGGGGATATTTCGGAAGTTGGGACAGTGTATAGAGTCGTTCTAGCCATATCAGAGTAATGTTCTACATTATTCTCCTTAATTTAAATACGCTATTCTACTTATTATAATCATAAAACGCGAATATTTGAAGGTAATTATTATTTATTCTTTATTCCTTATCACAGCGTGTTTACAAAATAAAATTTGTTGATATGTGTGGATGACTCTATGACTGTATAGGGAAAATGGCACAACCAATTATATCAGTCAAGGCAATACTAGTTTCTGAGGTTATTATTAATTTAAAGGGTGTTAAACGGAATTAATTTTAACTCGTTATTTAGGTTATGGAGTTTAGATTTTACTATTACTACTTACATCAAATATTGCCAATGATAAGTCATGGTTGGTTGTTGGGGAGTAGGGTGGCCATTTCTAAGGGTTAGGTTAGGTTAAAATAGACTGACATTAATTTGGAAGGATTAGGGTGTTATAAAAAATTTTCCCTCCAGTAAATTCCGCAAAAACTTTAGGGGCGAATTGCAACACACGCTTCCTTCCAAATTAAATTGTTAATAATTAAATGAGACAAGAAACATTTACTTTATTTATTTTCCTCTTCTAGGTTTTTAATAACTTATTATCTACTAAAGTTCTATTATTAGCTCATTAAGTTATCGTTCAATTTCCGCTAACGTATCGGCAATATTATAAAAGAAAATTAGCAGGTGTGTCGAGTATAGAGCACAACTGTAAATAAATATTAGATTTAAAACAAAAGGACACGAAATAGACACAGTATAAACAACGGAGACAAAAACACGTGCACGTCTTAGAGTTAGGCAAAACACTCGAAGTCAGATGTTGTCAACGTTTGAATGATAACTTTTGATAAAATTTATTAAGGTTTGATTCGTCATAATTTATTTAATAACACTGGTCAACACTGATTTTGCCACACGAACTTTGATAGCTAATTTTGTTTTATCAATCTACCCTCATCATTAAATCACAGTTTTCATTTGTCTGTTAGCCTCATATTTGTTGTGATACGGTAATACTCATAACTACGGCGTACTACGGCGGTAAATTAACAGAAACGCTCACAAGTAAATCGTCATAAAAGTATTTGTAGTTGAATTTGAATATTTTTTGTGATTTATTAATCCTGTGAACATGTCGAGGAAGTGTAAAAATAACCCTAACTCTTTTTGTTATATCTGCGGAGAACTTACATTCAAAAAACAACGACGAAATTTTACGAATCTTGTGCTGGAGTGTTATCACCAATGTTTTGGTTTTTCTGTCGCCCATCAAGACAAATTCTGGGCCCCTCATGTCTGTTGCATAACGTGTGTGAAAAATTTAACCGACTGGAAGAAAGGTGCACGAGCTATGCCTTTTGCTGTACCCATGATATGGACTGAACAGCGAGATCACGTTTCGGATTGCTATTTTTGTCTCACTGACTTAAAAGGTATAAATTACAAGAAAAAAAACACAGTTATCTACCCTAACGTATCTTCTGCTATAAGACCAGTCTCTCATTGTAAAAAAATGCCAGAACTAATACTAACTAATATATTTGTGAAGGGAATGGATCGCAGTGGGAGTGGATTTTTGTACCTAAAAGAAAAATTCCCTAAAATAAGTGATGCAAAAATAAAAGAGGGTATTTTTGTTGGCCCTCAAATCAGGGAGTTAATAAAAGATTCAACATTTGAAGAAAAATTAAGCGGTTTAGAAAAATGTGCATGGAACGCATTTAAAAATGTTGTTGCAAATTTTTTGGGCAACCACAAGAGTGACAGCTACAGAGAGTTGGTTAGCGAGCTCTTATTGTCATATCAAGCATTGGGTTGCAACATGTCACTCAAGATCCATTTTTTAGACTCGCACCTGGATTTTTTTCCTGACAATTTAGGGGCTGTCAGTGACGAGCACGGCGAGAGGTTCCACCAGGACATTTCTAGTATGGAAAAGCGGTACCAGGGAAAATGGAGCCCAAATATGTTAGCGGATTACTGCTGGACAATTAAAAGGGACCAACCAGAAGCTAAACATTCAAGAAAATCTTAAATTATTAAGTAATTTAAATATAAAAAAAGTTTGATTTACGAGATCTGTATTTTTTCTTAATATTTTTAATTACTCAATAGAATAAAATCCTTGGCTAGCAAATTTTTTTTAACTGTTTATTTTTTCTTACAATCACCAACTAAAGTAAAAAATATCAAAAAAGTCCGTATGGCACGAAAAAGTTTGAATTTTGTTGACCAGTGTAATCGTGAGTCTAAGATGTGCTATGTTTAAAAGATACTTATGATGATGATCAGCAAAGATTAATGGAATATCTACAAAATAATTAAAGAAATAAAAGGGATAAAACTTAAGTTTTGAGTCAATAATGTTCTTGTTAATTTTTTATAGTAGGAAAACTGAAATCATTTAGACGGTGAGAATTTAGTATTGATTTGTTTTATTATTAGTTATCAGTACTTTGTTTTTGCAAATCTGTCATGAAGTTAAGCTGGATTAGGACTCGGTTATTGTAAAAGGTTGAGCACCTCTGGAAATTAGGAGAGTTCGGGTGTCAGCATTTAAAACATGGGACGCGGGGGATAGATGATGGTTAAATAGGCTCAGCAGGTGGGGCTCGGGACAGTTGTGCAAGAATTTTGGAAGAGTGGTGCGAGAGTTTTCGGGCAAGTTCGTTTGCACCCTGGTTGGTGCTCGCGTGTTATCTACGGTAGAGTCCAGGAGAAGGTAGGTTTCGAGTGGACAGCTGAAATCAATGGTGAGTGAAATTAATTAGTTACAAATTCTGTTAAGGGATCTTATAATAATTATTATCAAAAGTCAATATTTTTAAATATTTGATTTAATAAATATTTCTAAGAGCAATGCTTTAATAATTATAATTAATTTGTCATTATTCATTAATTTAGTATTTCGTTTTCTAATAGCAATTTTACAATGATTCTGAGAACACAGTTTTCTTTAAGTTAGATAAAGTTGTTATAAATATTAACTTAATGTTATGTCTTTAACAGAATTTTAACATAATCTTGTTTGATTTTCAACAGAGGATGGAAAATGGTTCGTTTAGATAATTTTGTAAATTTTACATACAGAATAATTAAGTATTTTACTTTCCAATATTAAGTCGAAAATACATTTTATTTTATTGATGGAAGACATTTAATTGTCACCTAACGTACACATGGAGGTTGAGGCCTAATTTTAAACTATATATTAATTAATTAATACAACGGTTGGTTTATCTGCCTGAACAGGCGGGAAGCAAGTGTGGCCCCGCTCCCGACGTCCAGAATATACGGTCAGACAGGAAACTAACTCCCTAGTGAGCGTAGAGTCCCTTTTACCCCAAGACACTAAGTCCCTAGAGCCCTAGCCCCACCTAACAATAGATACGTAAATATAATAAGGATGTAAAGAGGAAATGATAGAGCTGCTCCCAGGTCGCCCAGGGTAGCAGCGTTAGGACGGTAGGTAGGTGGTGTGGACCCGCTGCCAGTCTGGCAGACTCACCAGACTGATCATAGTGACGGCTAAGGTAGTCTTGGCCGCAGCGGAGGGAAATGAGAACCAACACGGACGGTTGATATCTGATTTATTAATTATAATGTCACGTTTATATATAATAATTACAGAACGTTAACAAGTATAGGTTGATCGTTGTGTGCCGTCGGTGTAGAGTGCCGACGGTGCATGTGCAGGGTCCATGGGTCATACGCCGGTTTGTAGGTCGCTGACGGCGCAGCAGACAAATGTACGATCGTAGCTCGTACATATTGGCATCTTCAAAAAGCACGAAGAAGTAGGTGGAAAATGCAGCTCCAGTCTCCAGCGCAATGTGTAGCAGTGGTGCAGCAAACCAATGTACGAGGTTACTCGTACATATTGGCATCCCAAAGACGGTAGAGAAGATGCCCATCTGCTCGCTGACCTGATGTAGTTGCAGTGACCCGTTGGATGACTTGGTGGTTTGTTCATGTTTTATTCTGTCGTGGATGAACTGATGCAGTAATGATGCAGCAGTTGTTGTCCCTTGTCTTCGGACTTGTAGGGTTGATGTCATGTTGTAGTGATGTTCTCTGCAAGGTTCTACTGAACAGCATTTGCGGCTTCTCAGAATACTGGTGAGACCCGCTTCAGGGAGGCCAGTATCCGATCCGTTGCTGTCAGTATGTTGATCCTCCGAGGTGATACTGTACTCGCTGACTAGCTGCTGATACTCGTATAATTGCCCGTATTGGAGGATGTTGGTTAGGACAAAGGGATAGGACAAATATGATTACTATATGATAAAACCTATGTCAAATATAATCGAACCTAAGCATAATGTCAATGTAAAAGTCAAATCAGGGCAATGTCAAAGCGGGAAGCAGGTGGTTGTAAGGCACCGCTCCCATCAATGCAATGATAATGTCAATGATAGAATATTGATAAATAATGATAATGTCATATCCATGATAAAATGCTAAAGAAAACTTGGCAAACATGTCAATACAAATGCAAAATAATGTCATGTCAATGTAATAGGTTTTTTGCAAATGTATGATGTTGTCAAGTATACGTCACAGCGGGAAGCAGGTGGTTGTAAGGCACCTCTCCCATCATGCAATGATAATGATAGCAATACTGATAATTAATGATACGTCATGTCAATGATAAAATGCTAAAGAAAACTTGGCAAACATGTCAATACAAATGCAAAATCATGTCATGTCAATGTCAATGTGATAGGGGTTTTTTTTTTTTGCAAATGCACGCTGTTGTCAAGTTTATGTAAAAATGTCAAGTAAGTAAATGATAATGATATAAAACTTGAGTAACATGTTAATGCAGCAAGAAACTCAAGAAATGTCAATTTAAATGCAATAGCATGTCAGTATTATGACGATGAGCTGGTGGTTGTAAGGCACCGCTTCCGCCATTTCAATATAAAATGTCATGGTAATATTCAATAATATACGCATTATTTTGTCAAGTCAATGATGCGGCGTGATGCAGGTGGTTGTAAGGCACCGCTCCCGACAATTCAATGTCAGTAAAGTAAAACAACGTCAATTTTAATTTCCCTGCCTAGTTGATTACCTACCACTACCCATGTCAAATTACCGTCATATAAAGTGTTGTTACTTTGATAGCACGATCTATAGTAGGTATGTCATTAGTATTATGCAATGAATATTTAAAATCAATTTTGTTAGGTTTAATAAATTGTATTAGGTGTTGTAATGCGAGAGTTGCTGACTTCTCACATTCCACTTGCAATGTAAACAAGCGCAATTGATTCGTTCATTCACCCAAGTTATTTTTAAAATGAGTAAAGCATTAGTGCAAATTATTATTGAAGTAAAGAGTGATTGTCAGTCTTAATGCGTAATAGCATTTTCTACTAGTCAACGTAAGTCAAAATGTAAGTCAATCCAACTTGGGAGTTTTTAAAGGATAAAGACTAAACAGCCGGGAAGACTAAGTGGTTGTAAGGCACCGCTTCCCGGTGCAAGATAAGAGTCCCTAATTTAATGAAACAGAATGACCAACTGTAGGGTACATAGGACAATGATAGTTGATCCGGCTCGAATATGAACAGGCGGGAAGCAAGTGTGGCCCCGCTCCCGACGTCCAGAATATACGGTCAGACAGGAAACTAACTCCCTAGAGAGCGTAGAGTCCCTTTTACCCCAAGACACTAAGTCCCTAGAGCCCTAGCCCCACCTAACAATAGATACGTAAATATAATAAGGATGTAAAGAGGAAATGATAGAGCTGCTCCCAGGTCGCCCAGGGTAGCAGCGTTAGGACGGTAGGTAGGTGGTGTGGACCCGCTGCCAGTCTGGCAGACTCACCAGACTGATCATAGTGACGGCTAAGGTAGTCTTGGCCGCAGCGGAGGGAAATGAGAACCAACACGGACGGTTGATATCTGATTTATTAATTATAATGTCACGTTTATATATAATAATTACAGAACGTTAACAAGTATAGGTTGATCGTTGTGTGCCGTCGGTGTAGAGTGCCGACGGTGCATGTGCAGGGTCCATGGGTCATACGCCGGTTTGTAGGTCGCTGACGGCGCAGCAGACAAATGTACGATCGTAGCTCGTACATATTGGCATCTTCAAAAAGCACGAAGAAGTAGGTGGAAAATGCAGCTCCAGTCTCCAGCGCAATGTGTAGCAGTGGTGCAGCAAACCAATGTACGAGGTTACTCGTACACTGCCTGTAAATCTTATAGCTTAGCTTTATAGTATTCTAATGAACCAATTTCTAATTTCCGATGTTGTGAATGTTTTTTTTCATTAGGTTTTACGTGTCTGTTTAAACCTGTTATGTTTGAGGGGATTTCGTTTAATTTATTATTACTTCTCATTTATCTGATAAATCCCATGTGTTACGTTTAAAGTTCACTTGAGCTGTTCACGTGTTAAAATATATTGATTTTGTTTAACGGTTGATTACGGTTTACTAATTTAAGATTTTTATTGACGGTTTGATTGCTCATTTGAGCCATTCTACTTTAAACCTTTTGTGGTAAAAGAATACGATTTGTTCACTTGAACTTATTTTACGTGGTAAACTCAAGTCATTTTATTTGGCTGTTTTGGTTTTGGGGTTTGTTTAAACGTTTACTACCAGTATGTTAGTGCTCATTAGAGCCATTTACCCTTGGAAATTGTTATTTTATTAACGTACTTTTATTTTGTCGATTAAGACCACGCATAATTATTTGAACGGTTATATTTACCTCTTACTAAATTAACTACTTGACAGATTGAAGTCACGCCTAAATATTTGGAAAATAGTACGGATATCATGAGTTAATTTATTTATTGTAGCCATTTAGGTAGGCATCTATAAGTTCCTACGTTGCGACATCTGGCTTTCATTAAAATAGTTACATTAGGATTTAAGGTATAATCACGAAACAACCATTTTATACGATTACCCCAGTTATAATATAATATATATTGACTGAGGTAGGGAGTCGATAGACTACGGTGAAACACATAGGCGTTTATTTTAAGATTTTAAGTTCGTAAATATGTAGAATAGCTGGAGGTACTGTTAGGTAGGGAAACCCTTAATCCTATCCTAATCTCTGTCTCATCCCTCACTCTAAATGTAGCTCGATTCATTTAGGTTTTTGGTGTAGTTAGTAAGTAGGTAGTTAGCGAATGGGCTATTTTTAGGCTTCCATCCTTATTAAATCCTTTATACCATATTCCTATATCCACAGAACTGAGAAAAGAATTTAATATAAATTTTGTACTTTAAATTTTAAATATTTTAAAATAATTTTTGTCTCTTACTTCCGACTATCGTGAGAAGACTACCAAGGGTCAAGTATTTCTGAAAGTTTTAAATCCATGCAATGCGTGTTGATGTAGGGATATCGATGGCTTTTAGGTTACATCTCAAAAACCCTATAAGGAAGTCATGGGTATCTTTGGATCGACTTGTATTATAAAAGGGTCATTAGTATATTATCAAAGTATAATTGAAAGTGTTGATTCCGGGTGATGCGGGTTGTTGTGGTAATACCGATGACATCACATAGGTCGAAGTCTTCAGGATAGACCTATAAGAGTTGTCATGGATGTTGTTGGATCAACTTTGTATCATTTTGGATTTAACATTTTCAGATAAGTAATTATCTTAGGGACCCCGTACCTTTGGTTGACTTTACATGAAGTCAGGTAGATTTTAAGTTTAAGTAGTTAGTATTTTATATTAAATATCTTTAGGCTCAGTCATTCCCTTACTTGCGCATAATTTACGTTAAATGCGTTTTTCAGGTAGGTCCTATTCTTATGGAGGTGACAGATTGCTTTTGGGATAACGTTTATCATATGGTCACCACTCCTGAATATGAGCGTTTGGTGTGGGGCTCTTCAGGGCCCTTCGGGGCTTCACTTTCCTCTTTCTTGAATGCGCATACACCCAGGAAACTCTAGAGAAACTTAATTATAACATCCACGTACCTCTAAAAGAATTTGGTTCGCTACTATAATCACAACGTACGGTCCTACCATTTAAACTAGACGATCACACAGCCAATTTAGATTTCTAAAGAAAGAACCAAGTAGGTTAGTTAAGCATTTAATTATTTATATTCAGATTTAAATATTTAAGGGGTAAAGGGGGAATTGTTACACACTTCAGCTTGCTTATCCGTTGGGCTATGTCAGCAACTTTTGTTCGTTTACGAATCTCCTCATTCCTGATTCGATCTCGCAAAGAAACGCCGAACATAGCCCTTTCCATAGCACGCTGTGCAACCTTGAGCTTTCTTATGAGGCCCATAGTGAGACCACGTTTCCAGTTCCATATGTCATCACTGGTAACACACACACAAAAAACAATTGTTATCATTATGTTTTTATTTTCATAAACATTATCCTTATCGTGTTTGTACTAGTTGACCTCTAGAAATATTGAGCACTATTTCGGTTAGACCTTATATGGGTACAAAAAACATACGAAAAAATATATAAATACGTGAGAGTTTGGAGTCCTACTAGAAGCGCTTTGTCTCATTTCGAGTCAGGCTACTACGCTTGATCATAATCCTAGATTTGGGGAATCTGTTTTACATTTAGAGCGAATTGACCAGACCATTTCAATCGCGGCTGCACATTCAGTAATCCCTGCGTTTTTTTGCGATAGTGGTGTACAAATCCGTACACAGATTCAAAATAAATAGATATAAATATTAGACATTGCTCTGATCCGATGGTAAGAAGTCAAATCACTTGTGTTACAGAAATCAAAAGCAAAGACGGTACCACAACACCCAGACCCGAGACAATATAGAAAAGTGATTTTTCAAAATTTTTCTGACCGATCAATAAAACCCATAAAAAATTAAGCTCTTTTACACATCCTAATTATTACCCTACCACTGCTTCAGGAAAATATTGTGGGCTTGCGCCAAAAAGAAGCAGCGCACGAAATTCGGTCACTATTGTCAGCCTCTTTTTAAATAGTGTGTTTAAATTACAAGATAAAATGTACGTGTGCGAGCATGGCAGTATTTAATTCCATACACTTTTATCATTGAAATAGTCATTTACAGTGTATTAACTTTTTTTTTAATCATCTTGATATGCAGCAATGGATTGTGGTAATTTGTTAAAAAAGCGAATACTGAAAGCGAAGACCGGGAATCGAAGCCGGGACCTCAGAGATAGCGACACCCAAGTTCGGTATGCTCGCCTCTCAGCTACGGAGGTCGTCACAAATAATCCAGAACCCTATAAAAGCAAACGATAAATCGACGATGAACGATCTCACAAATTGTATTCGTGGCGTTAACACCACTCTCTCAATGTTTAGACCCTGATTATTCCGTAACTACACTTACCCTAGCACTCAGTTCAGCGAATTTAGTGCTTCTTCAGCTGTTAAAGAGTAATAAATTCAGGTAGCATGCTATTAGTACGTATTCGAAGCGGTTATCTTGATCGAATCGCGTTAGAGCTCGTTGTCATTGTCAATGCTAGAGCGATTTATAATCGGGCGTTGTACTTCTTTGTTGATTACTAAATGGCTGAGCAGTGGGTTATGAAACATATTCAACACGAATTTTAAGGCAATTTTAATGTAGTGAATATTCTTTTCCATTTTACACAGTTATTGTTAACTAAGTCTACACCAGACGATAGCCCGCGGCAGAAGCGCATTCCAAAGGCGCAGTGTGGACATAGAGAGCGCGAATACTACGCGCGCTAAATAAATGTGTTGGAGTCACGCTGCACGATCTTGAATTAATCGCTCGGAGTGGTGGTGTGGGGAATCGGGTGGAGTCCAGCGAGTTATTTTTCAGACATGATCATGTTTTCTTTTACTTTAAGGTAGTGATGTCTTCGATAAGACTGTTCTTTACTTTGTATATATACTCAGTGGAATGTTACATATGGTGTGTATGCAGGTGAGTATACAACCTATATGTACAAGCTGGGAATCGAACTCAAGACCACACGACTGAAGTGACCTTTTACCCAATAGGCTATCGCACTACTTTACTGCTGGGGGAATGACGTAATAAAACAATTGTGACAACTAAAAATTGTCCAGCAAGTGACGATTTTTAATCGTTTCGCTGTGAAAACAGGATCTTAGGCCTTGGGTCGACCCGCGATCGCATCGCGTTAGGCCGTAGTCTGAGATGTATGATTGCAGTTAATGGTCTAGTTCTAGCGATTACTCGCAATTAGTATTCTAGTGTAGTCCGGGCTTATTTAAGGGGTATTTTAAATTGCTCTATGTACTTAAATGTACAATTACTTCAGCACAGATGCTAATAGTTTTTTTTATATGCACCAAACAACACAACACTTGACAAAGGTGATGACAGCGACTTTCTGACAAAGTCTCCCAGTACACCCAGAACCAAGTTAATTTAGAAAAAAATCTCATTAATTGACCTTAACCAGTAATTAAACCTTAGACCCTTTGAAATCACCGCGCCCGCTACGCCTATCGGAACGCAAAATATATATCGCGCTTCGGATAAAGTACAAAGCCTGCGGGTTCGAATCCCGCAAGGAGTAGATAATTAAGACACGTTTGTGGGATGAGCAAGAGCATTTATGTTGTACTTGAGTCATGGATGTCATCATCATCATCATCATTTCAACCATAGGACGTCCACTGCTGAACCTATGTTTATAGGACTATTACATGCCTAGGCCTCGCCTAATGATTTCCAAATTGGCCGGTTGGAAGCAACCTATACATCCAGTGGTTTCCTGCAATACTTACTAGGTTGTCTGTCCACATGGTGGACATCATAAGCATATCAGTTGAAGTCCGTCTAGTCACAACAATACCTACACATTTCTGGTTAGTTTTTGAGGTCAAATTTATCTATTGTTAGAATAATTAAAAACAAACACATTATTTTACTTGAGATTCAGCATGAAATATAATAGCTCTCTAGTTATAACATTAAACATGGTTTATAAAATGATTTATAACTGAATGCTTCTATTTATTTATTCATTTCTTGCGTTAACGTTTACCTCGTACTGAAACAATAGAAATCTTAGTGCAAAACTAAAGTGAAAATAATCAAGCACAAATTAATTAGCCAAGATAAATGGAAGTCGTTCGCTCGTGAAATTGATATTCTTACTAAGTTTCTTCATAGTTAGATATTCATAGTAGACAGACTATAGTACATTTGTATTTCTGATAAGTCATGCTACTCGCAGTCGCATTAGTATTTTGTTTATTCATTGTGGATTGTTTAAGTGTGTGAGTTTGCTGCACATAATTACTTTAGCGCGGATTAACAGCGTTAAATTCGATTTAACAAATAAAGGATCTGTGTTCGTTATTTCATCTATTGGGAAATGTCTTCTGTCCAAGATAAAAACTCCTTAAATGAAAATAAAATGACTTATTTCCTTTATTAAAAAAAATGAAAAGCGTATCTATTGGCATTAAAATGAATAAATAGGTAATAGAAGACAAATTAAGAACATTACGGGCGTCAAAAATACAAAACAATAAAATGCAGTTTTACTTAACGTTAACTTAACCGCAGGTGAACCAAATAAATACTTTAAACAGTTGAAATCATATTTTAATTCTTTGTTACAGGATAATATTAATATAATTACACTAGAGAAAGATTTCAAGAAACTTTTGACACACAAAGACGCAACAAAGGAGGTAAGTAACTAAGGAAAGAAAAACCGGACGTTACTTTCCACTACGGAAAGGTAGTGGAAACTTCATCAATATCCTTCAAGTAATCCAGGTCTTCCTCTAAGCGCTTTGTCTCATTCCTAGTCTATATAAAATTAATGAGAAGAATGTGTTAAATATTCCCAATAATATTTCTTTCGGATGTTGTGGGTACAACTGATTAAAATACTGATGTAACAAAAAAATGCAATGTGTTCTGTAGCTAAGTTAGAGCAGCTTAACAGCAAAAATACGTGGCCATGTGACTCCTAAGTTTTAAGTCATACCATCCTATTTACATACCCTTAAATATTCGAATTCAGCTCTTTTTCTCTAAAACTCCGCCACCTCCCAATTTTAAATCACCCACAGAACACATTCCGTCAGGAGACGAACAACCTTTACAGACCTGGTAAACCGCCTTCGTACAGAGGTTCATCATCATCATTTCAGCCATAGGACGTCCACTGCTGAACATAGGCCTCCTTCATTGACTTCCAGATTGGCCGGTTGGAAGCGGCCTGCATCCAACCTCTTCCTGCGACCCTTACCAGGTCGTCTGTCCACCTTGTGGGACGTCCTACGCTGCGCTTGCCGGTACGCGGCCTCCATTCTAGAACCTTTCTGCCCCATCGGCTATCAGTTCTACGTACTACGTGTACAGAGGTTAGCCGACTAAAATTAGTAGGTAGTAAAAGTGAGGGTTGAGGACTTAGCGGTTCAGTAGTTGTGAGTATGGTGAGGTCCGACAAAATATGCACTACCTTCTATGCTGCTGTTTGAGTCCATGAATGTCCTAAACAGAGCGACTCAAAATGCTGTAGAAGTTGCCAAGTTTAGGCCATCTGGAATCGCCATTAATACGACAGAAGAAGAAGAATATTTTAAAGTCAAGTATTTATTTATTTAAACTTCATTGCACAAACTAAAAAAGTATTATCTGACTTAACCTATTTGTTTGCAGATAGCAGAGATTATGACGAAACTGGAAAAGTTTAAGGTGCCGGTGCACCCTCGCATCAGGCTGTACTACCGCTTGCTGCAGAAGGGCGCCACTGCGCACGCGCACCGTGTCGCTGACACGCTGTTTTACCCGTACAAATACACTATGGGGAGCAAACATCCAGTTATTGTTCCCGTACAATCACACAATGGGGAGTAATCTTGAGAGCTTGAAGTAGATTACGGCATGGCACTATTTATAGTTGGGTCCAGAATCAAGATAGATGAAGAATTTATGATTATTTAGTCTTTAAATAGGATATTATTAAGATTTGTTAGTGTTGGTGATATACCAGGGTGTTTATTTAACATTCATTATGAAGTTACATTGTAATTTGGATTAATTTTGTAAAATAAACGCATTTCTCTAATGTGAGTAAAAGATACAAACTTTTATGAAATGACAGTTGCTTTGTTTAAATAAATTCTTCATATATTGACCCAAGTATAGGTTGGCGCCCTAGCGGCTATGTTAGTTGTATTTTTTTTGTTGTTGATATAAAACATAACAGTTGCTAGAACAAGTAAAAATAAATAAATAAATTGTGCATTCTTCCAAATTATCTAGGTGACTGGTTAACGGATACACATACTTATAATTATACTTACATTAATATGACTTCCAAGATTCAAGTTCAAATCGGTATACGTTATACAAAATAAATTATGAGCTCATAATTAGGCTCTAGTCCGTCTGTGTCCGTGTCACGGCCATTTTCAATCGACTTCAAAAAAGGAAGAGGTTCTCAATTCGACTGGATGTTTTTTTTTTGTATTTAAGTTACGCGATTACTCCGCCAATTATGAATCGATTTTAATGATTCTTTTTTTGTTTGGTAGATCATACTTCAGAGGTGATCCCTCTTTTTCAACCGACTTCAAAAAAGGAGGAGGTTCTCAATTCGACTGTATGTTTTTTTTTGTATGTATGTTACGCGATTACTCCGCCAATTATGAATCGATTTTAATGATTCTTTTTTTGTTTGGTAGATCATACTTCAGAGGTGGTCCCATATAAATTTTATCGAAATTGATTTAGAACTTTTTGAGAAAATCAACGAATATATACCCAGATAATATTTTAGTTGTGGTTCTTGTTACCTATCTTCGACAAATATGAGCCGATTTTGATGATTTTTGTTTTATTGAATATACTTATACTTCAAAGATAATATGATAAAAGTTTGCATAATAAAAATCACCCCTAAGGGTAGGAAAATAGGGGATGAAATCGGTGTTCAGCAGTTAGATTAGGATTTATCACTAAAAATAGATGAAATAAGTAAATTTTATTTAAAAAAATAAAACCGACTTTAAAACACTAAAATGCTAACAAAAACATTGAATCTTTCATCGGCTGGCACCGAATCCAAAATTAACTGATTAGGTACTTAAGTGTTAGGATTATTTTTAGCATTTTAGTGTTTTAAAGTCGGTTTTATTTTTTTTAAATAACATTTTATTCATGTAGGTACCCCATCGTGATAAGTAGGCCGAAGTTTTGTAGCGGTTTCATGGTAGACCATGGTATTTTCGGGACTGTTCCTGTTTTGCTACAGAATACAAGGATTATCTATATAAAATCGTTTGTTCTTATGACTGACTATCAACAGCTGCCTGCTACCTGCTCGCACAGGTATACATTATATTCTTTTCCTTTTTTTTGTGACAGCTAATGGTGACTGAGTTTGTTCCGGAGTTTCTTCTCGGCACTTGCCAGATTGTCTGTGTCTTGTCTCGAAGCGCTAGTAGGGCCCAAAAAATAAGGAGACATGTTCTGCCCCATATGGGCCAATAATGTTATTATTGACGTTCATAAGTGGCAGTTTTCTGCCCTAAACTGAATAAATGATTTTTGACTTTGACTTTGACTCAACGCACAGCTAGAACTACTAGTATAGTCCAGAAAGCTGAAAATTTGAATGTAGGTTTACTTTATAATGTAGATGCTTACATTATAAAGTACACATATTCCAAATTGCAGCTTTGGAAGAAATGATTTTTGGAAATTTTTACTTTAAGGGCGAAAATAGAAATTGGAAGCTACTGAGCATAATAAATAATGACGCGTTTCAGGTTTTTTGGATACTCAAAAGTATGGAAGTACTTATTGGATTTTTTAAATAAGATTTTTCAAAATAAATTTAGGTATTATATAGTTAACTTTTAACGTTAACCTTTAGTGCGTTATGCGCTGACCGAGGAAGGTGTCTGAATTGATAAACCACGCGAATGAAATCGCGGGCACCAGCTACTCGTAGTTGCTACATATACGGAGGTGCAGTGATGCACATTGCACGAACCGTACAATAGTGCGCCACAACTCTGAGCGGTGTCTGACGGGTGTCAGTCGCAGGATTACAGCGTGTATACCACCCTAATGACCCGTGACCGAGTTTGAGAGCATGACGCGTTTGACGCGTCTGACGAATACACACGTCAACTGCAAAAGACGATACGACGATCGCGTCTCGGTTATGTTGTATAATTAACAGGCACTTCTGGTTTTCAGGCATCGGAAGCCGGTTATTTTACTATGGAACCTTAACCGGAATAATAAAGGTTTTCGCTAAATTAATTATGACATACTTCAACTACCGACTTAAAAGCTATGACAAATTTTGTTTTAGGGTCAAAGTTAAAGTCAACTACTATCAAATATTAGAAATGGGTCTTATATCGTACATTCTGAAATAATTACTAACCGGTTTCGAACCTTGGTGGTTTTAGATCTATACGGTGTTAAACAGAGGTTAATGCATTTTATTCAATAACAATTAAAATTATAATAACACAAGTTTTTTCCTTGTATCAAATGCATGGTGTGCTAACTGGTCTTAGTTTACATCTGTTATTTACTCCTATCAAGCGCGGCGCTGGCGCGCATATTAAATGTTTTCTGGTCTTTCCACGGAAGATCAGCGTTAAGGTACCTTTTTGGTTCCATGACGTATTGCTGAGTAGAGACCATTTCTGAACCACTAATTTTAAGATAAAATTGTATTTTTTACTTTTCTTTCATGTTCACAACTATGTGTGGTTACTAAATAAATTATTTTATTCTTATTCTTCAAAAATAAACTAACCTTAAACTAAAAACTACCTATTCAAAATTAAAAGCGTGTCCATGATGCAAAGAGGTGAGATTGGTTAGTAGTTAGATGGCTTAGAAGCAGATAAAGTTAAAGTTATTCAAAATCGAGTCTAATAAGTAAGTGCGGTTGATAAATACAGTAAATATCCTTTTGCGTATTATAAGACGAGTCGTCTGTAGTAGGACTTGAACCTAGATTATCTGAGTAGTAAGTCTAGTCGATATTTTGAACATTGTATCTACTAACGAAGTGGTCATGATAAAAAAAAATACAAAAAAAGGCAAGTACAATTAATTTACGTGGAATCAATAAAAAACAATGTATCAGTCAAAAATGCATTAATAGAGTCCATTAAAAACCATTTTATTTCATTCTTAAAATATTTGTCTATGTTTTCTAGTACTGTCAAGGGATTATATAAAAAATTCAGAGAGCCAAATATATTTTTGCTTCAATAAATTAGTTTTCCAGCTTGGTGTCTGATATGTACGAGAGGATTTGAATTCAAGTCAGTCACACTTCTGTTACTATCTTGAATCCAAACATCACTCTGCTAACAAGGACGAGTTCGTCAGATTGTCACCCATCGCCCCGCTCGAGCGAGCTGCGACGTGGATCAGACAATAGGTGCACGGCGACGTCACGCGTCAGGCAACAGGCGTCATCCGTCACCGAGTCCGCACACTGTCACGTCAGCTGTCTGCCGCACTGCTGTGTGGCACAAGCCACAAGATGTAGCGAGAACTCCTTATAATTATTTCTGATCTTACAAGTGGTATTTACATGAAGACAGCTCTATATCTTTATTGCACACGGCACAAAAGAAAGTAGTTATAATTAGCGGCACGGATCTTGAGCGCTGGGTAAAAGATGCGCAGAATACTGTTACGATTAAGTACGAGATTGCCCAGTCACGTGACGCGCCTGCACCGCCGGCCGGGATTGGTTGCTGGCTCCGCACACACGTCGCTGATACGATGATCGTCTCGTAAGATGCGCATAGTCATCCCCACTCTTTTCTCCAGAGCTCAATATCCGTGCCAGGGTTGTACATATGTTTTTTCGAACTGCACACATATGGTAAATAAATATTTCCTTAGTGGCCTTTATTTCAACGAGTCCTCAATGATTTATCAGATACCGCATCTGAAATCAGCGGTCATACAGTAGTGTTTGTAAAGACGTAAAACAGATGACTTCCTTAATCGAGTTTTAAAACAAAATTGTCTTTCTATGCAAATTCAATTTCATGGAAATTTGCAAAAATCCTAACAAAGATTGTTTACCATGATGTATAGAATATGTGTTTACAAGGTTATAGGACAGTCTGTATACTATTACGTTATTAAATCCAAATGTACTCTAAATCGAGTATCCGGTAAGATTTTACTACAAATACATATTTATCTACGACAATATCATTGTTTCTTTATTTCTGGTAGCAGTAGACTGCAATAGGCGACGACGATGATGTAATGTTCTGCAGGAAGTCATGTCAGTCGCTTCTGTGCTGAGAAAAAAAATCTGTAAAAAAAATCTTTATTTGCTTAAAAAAAGGTATTTTTTGATTATAGGTAAACAATACTAACAAAAATAAATCTAATATTATAATCTAGTTTGATCTACATCATGTAACGTTCAGTCATTTATTTCAGGATAATATGGCCGTGTCTATGAAAAATAATGATTTTTGTCCTACCATACAAACGTACAAATTAATTCATAAACCCTGATATGCTAGTGACTTACACCACACACTACACTAGGAGTTTCAGTTGGTGATACAATAATGCTGTTAGACTGTACACGTCCTGCCACAGTTTGCTGCTGACTACACCTAGTTAGTTAGTCCATACATCGGGCAAGGGCATGTGAAGTAAGCGACCAATTAACCTTTTTAAGCCACTACAAAAACAAAATACTTCAAATAAATTTAAAATAGTTTACTTAAAATTTACGTGCAAATAAAGTAACTTTTTAAAAGTGGGACGTACTTAATTTTAACTTGAAGTAATCATAGAAGCTAAAGTGGCTGTGGGTAGGGCACATAGCACGTAGAACTGACGGCGGATGGGGCAGAAAGGTTCTAGAATGGAGGCCACGTACCGGTAAGCGTAGCGTAGAACGTCCACCACAAAGTGGACAGACGCAGAAAGACGCTGGATGCAGACCGCTTCCAACCGGCCAATCTGGATGTCAATGGGAGGCTTATGTTCAGCAGTAAAGTGAACGTCCTATGGCTGAAATGATGATGATAAATCATAGAAGGCATACGTAATGAGCCGTGTAGGGACGGCCGTAAAGAATACACTTCCTCACCGCCAACAGGAGGCATGTCATAAGAGCCAACTAATTCCAGTAGCACAAGACGGGCAGCAGCGTCTGCGTGTAAAATTTTAATCAAAAACTGCGCTCGCCAACCCGCCTGCCAAGTGTGGCGAGTATTGGCGATAGGTCATTAGGGGAGGCCTATGTTCAGTAGTAGACTTCCTATGGCTCAAATGATGATGGTGATGATGATGATACGTAATACGTACTTATCTTTTGAACATTTTTGCAACTATCAATATTTATAATTGCAATAGTAGGGTTTAGTAACCTAGGGTAGGGTTTAGTAAACTAACATACAGATTCTGTCAAGTGGTTTGGACTTGATATGGACAGAATGATGTTTCAATCTAGACTTAAAACAGTTGTACAGTGGAGCTAATCCTAATAAGAATAATTAGCACGAGAGCTTAATCACAAAGAGATTTAAATTGACTACAACTTGTGTTGCAGTCTTTAAATTAAATCAGTGTGTTTATGGTACATTGAAATAAGCATATTTATATATAACATTTTATCTAATCAGGAAAATGGGATTTTTGTTGATAAGCCAGGATGCCTTTGTATAGTTATAAAAACATGCCTGCACCCCTAGCATGTGTTACCATGTTCTTGGAAATAAATAATTTATCATTATCATTATCAGAACCACCAAGACACGATATGGTATAGCAATTTATCGACAGTATATAATTGTGCATCTTTCTGTAAACACAAATTGTAACTTCTTTGTATGGTGTACAATAAAGAGTATCTATCTATATAGCCATTATGTTGTTTTTTTATAGAAACAGCGATCATAACATAATATGGCACAGGCGATTAACATGGCGGATATATCTATCATATTTTAGCAATTAAATTGTCTTATTGACAAAGATAAATACTAAAATTGAATAATTGAAATCATAAGATTCTGCCACTCCACGATCTCTGGACAATTCGTCTACTAGCCGAGTTCCTAATTTGCCTGCAGCGCTAGATCAAGTGTCGGGCTGTCAGCCTAATCACTGCGCCTAGATTGTAGACCCACATCAATTCAGCTAAGGCGATTTACCAGGTCTAATGGACTACAAGGCCTAAGACCGATCAAGTCTACATATTACCGCTTTATATTTAATACAATTGATAGTAATAAAGATAAGATTAGAAAATACAGATGTTTTTTTAATTAATAATTAATTAAATGGTAATATTTATTTAGTGCCAAAAAAGCTTTAACCAAAATCACAAAGCAATAGATAGGCTCACAGAAGAGCCTTAAAATTTCATTATTTTTAAAATGCGTGATATGTAAAAAAATACTTTTTATTTTACTATTAATGGTGTTTAGTCGAAAGTGCCGAATACTCAAAATTACTTTATCTAGTGATGTGGTATAGCTACGGTAATTTAAAAAAAATAATTTTAGAGAAATCCCTGGAATGTACGAAAATTACAAATGGCTTGAAATAATTCAAAAGTAAGTACTTAGTTACACACGGTTGCCTTTAATCTATGATTCCTAAATTTAACACAGTAACAGTCTCAAAATAAGTAATCAAATCCTATTAGAAATACATTTTTGCTAGGGGCTTCACGTCACCAATTCATAAAAACCGGGAATCGAACCCAGAACCCATTGCGTTTAAGAAATATCACTGCGCCAATAGGGTCTAATAAAATTTTCGTTTCAAGAAGAAACACAGAGTTCCGATTTAAAATGTCGACTACCGTTTCCATCGCGTAGTCTTTTAAAAGATTCCAGTTCCAAGTCTGTTTCAAAAGTGGAACGTTGCGGGCGATACAATTTGGAATTGATAAATATTACACGCTCGCTCCGCTCGAGAGCGGTTTCGGCTCGCCCCGGGAGAGCCGGTTATGAGCATCGGATGGTGGATTCAAAAATATAAAGCGAGGCTTACACAGCCAAGTACTTTTCCCCTTGTGCAAGTTATCACTGAATAAATAATTTTATTTTTCAAACAATTACGCCATGACACGACTGATAAGGAAGTGGATAACTCGATGACGAGTGACTGGATTGCATGGAAGAGGAAGTCGACATCCGAGAGGCGAGCATACAGGACTAGGTGTCGCTGTCACTGAGGTCCCGGGTTTGATTCCCGGTCGGTCAAAGTATGAAAATAACTTTTCTATATTGTCCCGGGTCTAGGTGTTATGGTACCCTCATTATTTCTTATTTCTATAGGATCAGACCAATGTATGTGACGCTGTCCAATATTTATTTATTTATTAATAGTAGGGCAGGCATAATTCATAATTATCATCATTATTATCATTTACTACGGGAAGTCCACTGCTGAACATAACAGGTATAATTGTCAATAACATAATTATTTAAATAAATTACATTATTAAAAATTATTTTTTGGTTAACATTATTTTTTTACCGCCGGCCTATAGCACATTCACAGCATCATATGTTTTCATTCCACTCATACATCAATTTCTCTTCTTGCACTCAACACAAACTCATTCCGAACGTAAGGTGATTTACAGAATTTTATTGTAACTCGTAATAAATTATTAAATACGAAATATTTGATATTCAAGATAATTGGTTTGATTTAATCATAAACAGAGCCTAATAACCTACATAAAACAACTTCATACAGAAGCTCGGTGAGACCTCTACTTAGGTAGGTACTTTATTTTGCCGGCGACACAAGCCTCGACGGCAGCACGGGTTCTCACGCACACACCGAACTCCTAACGAATTTGTACTTCAAGTTATGAAAATTGAGCGGTCGGTCCCATCGCGCCTTATCTTCGCAAAACAAACGCGTTACATTTTTTCTCTGCTCGTCTTCATTAAGATAAGGTCCGTTCATTACGCCATAATAAGGCGAGGATGGCCGAAAATTAACCCCTGTAACTTGGTTACTCTCGGCTATACCCATCTCTTTTATACGGGGCCAATTTGTGATAAGTTGAAAAAAGATAGAGGATAGGCCTGGTTTATATTTTTTGGCGAGAGCGTAGGATTGTCGTGTTATTATCGCTGATCAAGTGTTAGAGATGGGCTAGGTAGAGTAAATTATGTGATTGATTAAGAGAAAATTGTTATAGGCAGTTGTCGGTTGATTTTGCTGTAAATATAATATATTGTAGAAAGTCGTCACTTCGGTATTACTATACAGGTGGTGTCCTAATTTTCGTAATTCAAAAGTGGTCAAAATCTAGTTTAAATAATATGACGTCAAATTGTCAAAAAAAAAAACTTTCTAAATAAACCTATTGCATTTTGGTCGCATTACGAACTATAGTTCGTAGGTAGTAAAATAGTAGTAAATAACAGGTATTACTCCTCTATTATCGGAACGGTCCGACATTCGTCAGATCGACAAACGGCCGAGATCGGGTAAAAAGTAGCAATGGTGGTGATAAGCGAAGCCCGGAGCAGCCATTAGTGGGAAGGTAAGTTGTAAATGCCGTAAAGATTGCGAACGAAACTGAGGGGAATTTCTAAACAAAGGAACCCGATATATAGGTAAATAAATTAAGCAAAGCTATACGAATATATGTTAACATTTAATTGTTTGACACATTTTAGGTATATTAAAAATACGTATAATATAAATTGATACCACAATCACACCAATTGGCTAGCCCCAAACTAAGCAAAGCTTGTAATAATTTGACTTGAAAATTTTGAGATAATGTCTCTTAAAGCGT
This sequence comes from Anania hortulata, assembly GCA_963576865.1. NCBI lineage: Eukaryota > Metazoa > Arthropoda > Insecta > Lepidoptera > Crambidae > Anania > Anania hortulata. The sequence continues at coordinate 343,233 of OY756413.1, forward strand.
AAAAAAATGTTCATAAAAACAGTGGGTCAATAATAACGAATTATAAAAAAACTTAACAGTGCTATATGTGGTAAGCTTTAAAGTGACGTTTCATAAAAATATATATGTCAATTATTATGCCCAGTATGAGTTAGTTAAAATTCAGGACTTATCGCAAGACATATGGAGTTAGAGATTTCTTATCAAAATTGGTAACAAAAACACTTGAATTTAGTTATTTACTGAATTTATTTGATACGATTTAGTTATTTTTTTAATCAGTAAAAACATACTTAGCGGCATTTTATTGAAAAACGGGTTCGGTCAATATATAGAGAAGAAATCAGAGATTCTTTTGACCTGTTAATCTTAATATCGATAAAAAATTAAGTTAGTGACTTTAAAAACTAAGCCATCCATTTGTACCTAAGTCATGGATGTTTATAAATGTATTTAAGTATGTTTATCCGTTATCTAGTCGCCATAGTACAAGCTTTGCTTAGTTTGGGGCTAGCTAATTGGTGTGATTGAAGAAATAATTTATTATATTAATCCAACACAAATAATGTCCTTATCTAAGATCCTTAAAAACAATAAAATGAACCATCTAACAAGCAACCTGCTCATACCTATCAAAAGTAAAACCAAATTATAAGGTTACTTACTTCTTATTCCATATTATTCACTTCAAAGGCTCAATATAAACTTTGTATTTCTTCTTTTTGAGATCAGTGGGCAAGAAAAATACTCTAAACGAATTTGTCAGTCGTGCGTACGTGCCCAACCTTGCCGCCATTTTGGTAATAAATATTATCCAATGCAAAGATAGGATGCAAAGGAATCGCTGTGTGTAATGCCACGGGTGGCAGCGTTAGGCAGACGCACCACTGAAGGAACAGTAAATAAGACAAAAAACCTACAAATACAACAACTATACTACAAATTTAAATACATACTTATTTCTTTTTTATCCTATTTAAGAGCTTTGCTCTTGTCGGTGGAGTCTTTTCCATCTCTCCCTGCATTCTGCCTCTTTTTATATTTTGATACGACACGACGTTCAGCAAATAAAAACAAATAGTTATTTATGTGGGTACCTTGTCATGGCGTTAAATTCAGTTTTTATTATGGCATAAGAAAATTAACTTCGTATTTTACGATAAAATGATATTATCGATATCAGAAAGCACAAACACTTTTTGCGTTACTTTTAAATAACATTTTGATAAAATTTGTGTTATGCGTCAAATTTTCAAAAATCACCATAATTATTTTTCAGCCTTTTTCCGAACCCTACCCGCACCAAATTTAGATTAGTTTTGATACCTACTTACGTTCAGAACAAAATAAAGATCGATTATGTTAGCTTGCTTTAATTTAAACTTAGTAACTTTAAATTTGAAGTAGTACCTAAGTATTTGCTTTTTTAAATAATTTCATACTTTAATTCCTAATAATACTGGTCCTACAGTCGGTGTGTTTTCGCAAGCACTGGCGGAGAAGCCTAACCGTAGAGATATCCAAAGACAAATGCCGCCTTCGAGACGTTATCCAGGACCTAGCCTATCGCTCCCCTAGCACGATTATTTTTACAAACCATTCCAAAATTGAATAGTTTACCTTCTATTATTTTACAAAGCTTATTATCGGCAGGACCGTTTAAAGACAAAGTGCAACAATAGTTACTAAGAACTTACTAATTAGTTACTTAGAATTTATAATCTAGGTCAGCCATACTCTAAGTGTGTTCCGCGGAACCCTAGGGTTCCGCGATACCCCTGTCGGGGTTCCGCAAGAAGTTAGAAAAAAAAATCAAAACACCTCTCTCTGGTCGACCGTTCTGTCGCGGCGTATCACGATTCACGAACAATTTTACTATGCCGCCACCGCCGATACCTACTTGTGACCGCGCAATCCCTTTGATAAAAGCCGCCTTTGAAATTAGACGCTATAATTGTGAACAAGCGACTTTCGGCTCTAACTTCAAAACGTAAAGTCGAGATTGCTTACACCACATTTTTTGAATTTCTATTTTTATATCGGCTTTTTATTTATCAAAGACGCCGACTCGAGTATTTTTGAGAATGTTCGAGATTGAGGCTAGGACTATAAAAGCGATGATCAAGCCTTGACACTAGTCAGTCGACGATTAGCGTTCGGAGCGATAAGTACCTACCTGCTAGAAAAAAATTGTGTATTGTTCTACTGCTGTTTTCTGATTGTATCAGTTTTGTACATTTCTTCTTTGGACTAAAGTGCTAAACTCTTCTACGCAGTAACGACCGTGCATTATTTTAACCTCACCATCCTGAAAGAATGGAACGTTGGCTTAAAGGCGTTAAACGTGTCGCAACAACATCTTCCAACGAAGCCGAATGTTCAAAAGCAGTCCGCGTGGAGTATACAGCAATTACCGATCCAGACGATGATGCAACGACGTCAAGTTCCACGGTTTCAAAGGCGAAAAAAAGGAAGTATGATGAATCATATATCAGTTTTGGATTTGTTGATTCCAACGGCTCACCTCTCTGCATGTTATGTAGTAAACTGCTTCCTAATAGTTCCATGGCACCTGCCAAGTTGCGCCGACATTTAGAAACTGTACACCCCGAGTCTAAAGACAAGAATAAAGATTTTTTTGTACGTAAAAAAGAACAGTTATTGGAAAGTCAAAAAACAATGATGCATGTAACCCAAACTATCAATGAAAAGGCCACGGAGGCATCATATTTAGTTAGCTATCGCATTGCACAAGCAGGAGAAGCGCACACTATCGCTGAGAATTTAATAAAACCATGTGTATTAGACATAACAAAATGCATGCTCGATGAAAAATCTGCAAAGCATCTTTCTACTGTGCCGCTATCTAACGATACTGTTTCACGGCGAATTCATGATCTAGCAAGCTACGTCAAACAAGAACTAGTTACACGTCTACAAAAAACACAATTCGTCTTGCAAATGGATGAGTCGACTGATGTCGCTGGTCTGGCTATCTTGCTGGTTATCGTGAGATATCCATGTGAAAGTTCTTTTGAAGAAGACATGCTTATGTGTTCACCTCTACCCACAAACACTACCGGAGAGGAAATTTTTAATAAAATAAATATATTTTTTGAGGAAAATAATCTCAGTTGGAACGATTGCATTGACATTTGTACAGATGGGGCCAAGGCGATGACGGGTAAAACAGCAGGAGTAGTGTCACGAATAAAAAATAAAGCGCCTAATTGTAGTTCCAGCCATTGTATCCTGCATAGACAAGCACTTGCGATGAAGCAAATGCCGTCCAATCTAAAATTAGTTATGGATGAAGCGGTAAAAATAATTAATTTTATCAAATCACGACCACTACAATCCCGATTGTTCTCATTATTGTGTGAAGATTATGGCAGCACACATAAAACACTGCTGCTCCATACAGAAGTGCGATGGCTGTCTCGGGGTAAAACTTTAACAAGGCTATTTGAACTTAGAGCCGAGTTACAAATGTTTCTTTCAGATACTTCTTTTAATTTGAAAGACCGTTTGTATGATAAAACTTGGTTGTTCCGACTGTCTTTTATGGCGGATATCTTTCAGAAACTGAACGAATTAAATTTATCATTGCAAGGTAAACAGACAACAGTGTTCCAGGCCTGTAACAAAATAACTGCCTTCAAAAGAAAATTAGATTTTTGGATTATTTGCGTTGGAAATAGAGAAATAGAAAGCTTTACGTCACTCAGTGAGTTTCTTGGCGATAACAACTCAGAAATATTTCAAGATAATGTATTTGAAGAATTGGTCCAATATCTCACTTCGATGCGCGCATCTTTTGAGCAGTATTTTCCTGAAGAACAGAATACAAAAATGAAACTGAATTCATGGATTCATAATCCTTTTTTACCCAACTTACAAAAGCCCGAAAGTATCGTCGCCGTAGAACGAAAAGTCACCAAGTAGGTCGAAACGTGTTTTGAGTTATGAAGGTTTAAAGTTTTATAAAACAAAAAAAAACATTACTTGGTTTTGGTACGAAATAATCCTAATTTTATAGTTTTGTATCTTAGAAAATAGACAAGGGCATAATGTGATGTTATTATTTTTAATAAATTACGTATAATTATTGGAATAATGACAAAATACTAACTTAATTATTTTTCGCCCTCGAATCCTGTAGCAAGATTTTAGGTTATAGAGTTTTAGTGACTTTTTACCTGTATCTAGGACCATTGTTAAAAAGAATAACTCTAATTAGGTAGAATATTACTTATATAAGAAATTCAATAGATCAATTTCAACTCTCTTATTTACACTGTTTTTTATATAATAGGTATTAGATAAAAATCAAGGCAATGAAATGCGGAAAACAAATGCGTTACTTATTATTAGTTTATTAAAAAAAACACAAAGAAACACAATTTATGACAAAAAATAGTCTATAACTAAATTAATCCGACTCTTCACTTTCATCGTTGACATCAGGTTCCAATGCCCTATCCTGAACGTCATTGCTGGTCGGTAGAGACTCATACCATGCGTGTAGTTCTTTGGGTATGATACCCTTGTGAAAGAGACCAATAAGGTCTCTTTTCTTATCCTCTGAAATCGGAAGTGGAGCAGAATAAGCCATTAGAATAGCATACGCTTTTAATTGAGCTATCAAATCGCTTTTTCTTGTTCTAGGAACCACTTTTTCTTCTTTTTTAAATACGTCAAACTCAGAGTACGGGCCATCATGAGTGTAACGAAAAAATTTACTATGCCTGGAAATTACTTTTCAAACCTAAGACATTTGATTTTCAGCCACATAATTTTCTTTCCGTCTATATCCTTACTTGTATTACTGTCATTTTTTTCAGTTAGAGCCTTCACACCAAGCATTTCATTATGAGTAAGTTCTTTTACTATATAAGGAGATGATGTTTCCCGATGTCTCTTTGAGCATGCGCGATACATGATTGACTTCCAGTCAATCAATGAGTAAACTGGCGTGTCTTTGCCCTTTTTCTATGGCGCTGTGCATGGAGTCAACCTCCATGTGCGAGTGAAAACTTTTTAGGTATTTCTGCTCAAAAACGTCCAAATGTAAATTGGGTCTTTGGATCAGATGAACCAAAAAGGCAGTTATAAATACAAATTTATTTAACAGTAGGTGGCACCTGATTGATCCACCAGTTTAAAGCACTGGCAGTTTCAACACTTCCTCTTTTGCCATTAACTTCGTTCCACGTTATACAATAGGCTTCATTAGGAGGCTTTGCTTTATGAATCGTGTAGTTCTGGACATTGAGTTGCCTTGTGTAGTATAGAATGCCGACATCACAAACAAGTACATGTCAGCAGTGAGCACAAGATAGGTTTCGTCTGTAATAGACCGTTCCTTATCACGTTCTTTGGCAGTTTGTGCCGCGATTTTTCTGTCAATATGGGCATCATATACTTCTTTGAGATTATCTGGCCGATCTGCATTATCGAACCGTGTACATTTCATGCAGAGATCCTTTTTTGGATTGAAAAATGACAAGTTAAATTCTGATCCAAATATTCTTTTATGAACATAAAAAGTTCTCCCTGAAAGTAATGAATACAAATAGAACAAGGCAAAAAAAGCAATAAATACGGTGCATTAGTAATTAGTTGCTTATAAAACTAGTAGTTGCCAACAGTCCCGATACAAAAGCAAATACAATTTTTTAAAAATGGTTATGCTCTTAAGTTAGTATTAATTATGCATGTGCCAAGGGTCATAGGGTCAGTATTTTTAGGTTTTGTATAGCATTTCAAGTCAATTAGTAGGTGATGAAGAGGTGCAAGCCAGTGACATTATAAACGTAAGTAAAGTAAGTATACGTTAGCAAAAAAAGAAACTGTGTTCAGTAGTAATTTACAATACTTTTTACACTTCCTAACGTTACTGACTGTACCTTGATACGTCATGTTATTTGGAAATCTTTTGTTTTTAATGTGCCTAATGTAAAAAGAGGGTTCTTAAATGACTATCACTTCACATTTCAATATATCAAAGAACAGCAAGCACACACACACTCATACACTTCAAGCTAGCAAGTATTGAGTGTCCCAACAACCAAAATAAATAGTAGAACACATCATGAGCTATCAAAAAGGCAACCCACTGAGTGATAAAATAAAATAAAAAGTGGTAAGTAGCAGTAGGTATAAATAATTGCATAAGTAGAAAGAAGAATAAAAGTCACCAACGCGTGCTCCCCAACGGCCACCGAACCCAGATAGAAGAGCAAAACTAACCAAGTCGCGCGCAAATATCACTTACGTATCGTAGCTCTACAAATTTTAGATTGAAATATTCACTAAAAGGATTTAGTGAATATTCGAAACAAATTTCGGTGGCTGTAGCATTAGGATAGAACTTATTAAAAAAGTTTGATGATTTCTCGCGTTTAGATTATGTTCATGTGAATGTAACTAAAATGTCGGTCGAGTAGTCATTAATTTGAGTTAAGTTAATATTGCCTTTGATTCAATCCCAGTTATGATTTATTTGTAAAGAAGAAAGGTAATCAAACCGACTTAAGTACAGAATTGTAATCACACCGAGTAATGAAAAAGCATTCAAGTAAATTAATTAATTTTCGACTAATGTGTTGAAAACCAAATGAAGAATAAGTGATTTTTTGCTAAATCGAAAATGACAACTATGATACGTATAGACATGGGCATAAGGATGATATTCGTAGAAAAAAATGGACATTTTGATGACATATCTAAGTCAATTTTGGCCAAATGTCGACTTGGTGATTTTTCGCTCTACGGCGACGGTATGTCAAACGAGATATATGAATCTCTTTTAGAAATGTCATCTGACACAAGTATGGAGTCACTGTTCAAAACGACGCCTCTCAACGATTTTTGGTGCAGAATCCGAAATGAATATCCAATGCTTGCCAAAATGGCTTTGAATATTCTTCTCCCGTTTCCAACAACATATTTGTGCGAAACAGGATTCTCAACCTATGCAGCCACGAAAACAAAATACCGCAATAGACTGGACGCCGAACCTGATATGAGACTTCAACTGTCCTCTATGAAACCTGATATCAACCAATTGATGAAAAATAAAAAACAGTTTCATACATCCCATTAGTTAGATTTTTTTTCTTTTTCAATGTTATTTTTTAGTATTTTTTCTTTTCCCGATCAAACAAAAGATTATGAAGATATAGCCCGTTAAAGTTCCGCGTAACGTCACGCCTTGCGACACTTTTTAGCAAGGCGTGACGTCACGTGCTCACTTTGATGCGCTTTATCTTCGTCATTTTTTATTTGATTGCCAAAAGACAAAATATGGGTCTAATATTTTTTGATAATCTAACTGACGGACTAAATAGAATAATCTTTTATTGACCCAGAAAACTAGCCTATTGTGTCAAAAAAAACATGTTTCTATTTTAAAATTAATAACCATTAAGTCATTTGACTTCGATCCTCATTGCCAATAAATAAAAAGAGTTTAAATTATTTTATGTATGCTAGAACCACATTAAATAGCAGTTTTATTTTACGGTCACAGTAAAATGGCGCAAATCGAAGTAACGAGAAAGCTTAATAAATTAGAGGGAGACATTACCGGTCGTTTTATTGTTTGCTGAATGACCGTTCAAGCTCTTCAAATAAACCTATTATTTGTTAAGTAAAAGTGAAAAATGCTTAATTACCTCTAATTAGCAATTAAACTTACAGAAGAGGGGGAGTCTCTGTTTGCGGTTCTAAATACACACACATATTCCTAAACATTTTCCAGATCTCGGCGTAATACTGAAGGATATTTTGACGTTTTATCTCACATGTATTGTGTGAATTTTTCCTTCTTGCAGTCATTTTGATTTAACGGTAAAACTAACAGGCTAGCCATTCAATTGAATGATAATGATTCAAAAAGACATCTCCTGAAAATGCGGTGCGTTAACACATGATACGTAGTACGGTATACCAACTAATCGCAGGTCAAAGAAAATCATAGAACTCTTCCCTTCTCGACGATGTAACGAGCTCGCACAAATACACATTCATTCCGGTTACCGCTAAAATAATATCTCGTGGCCGCGGATGTAAGAACTATAGAACGGGCTAAATATTATTAACTGGCTTTTCGTACAGCATAAAATTTGGCTGTAATAATACTCGTCAAAGTTAGTTTTTTTTTTTTAAAAAAACCAGCTGCCGGGCAGACTAAATTTTTTAGTAGACCATATTTTGTGAAGAGTCATCTACACGTAAAGGATTAACACATCGCACACCTTAATAAATATTTTCACAGCTCGAAATAAACGATGGCACAACTCAAAATAATTTTGTCTTTGGAGTTAATACGGTTAATGTAGAATTTTATAAAAAAACGAGGAGAAAAAATATGCAGTACAATTTTCGTCATAAAAAATTTACATTGCCCACATCTCGTCTTAAACGATCAGCCGTTATTAAAATAATCTTGGACAAAAGGAGACAGGTTTATTATTAAATATAGAATAAGAATAAGAATAAAATAATTTATTCAGAAACCACACTTGTTACACAGTTACATGGAAGAAAAGTAAAAAATACAATTTTATCTTAAAATTTCTGGTCTAGAAATGGACTTCACTCAGCAATATAGAACTACTTAATGTATGATATGATCTCATTGTGCAAAAGGTAATGTGTTTAGGTTACTTTGTAAATGGTTTACCGGAAAACAGATACGGTTAAAAAAGGAAGGATGCTGTTAGATAAATCTTCAACAATCAACAATGTATTGTCAATAGTTTCATAGGCTATTCACTCGACTGTCTTTAGTGAATTTTTTGGTTTTATGATTGACTTAGGAATTTATTTCCGTATTAAAAATTGCGAAAGCTCCACGTCATGCTCCCCGACGGAACCACTTTTGATTTAACTAGTATAAGTTACTCCTAAAAATCTATAAAATGTCTATAAAATTCTAGTCCTATTTAAAAAAAATCTATGTTACAGGTTTAGCTACATTTTGTTATTGAAAGTGGTTGCGCTGCGGAGTATCCTCCCAGCGAAACCACCACGATTTATCTATTACTATGCATAGTATAATCAAATATATGGTATCAAATAATTCTATAACAATTCTACATTGAACCAAGACCCCCAAATCCTCACTAGAATTTAAATATACGGACGAAGCGGTGCTTCAAATATTCTCATCGAAATAGTTGCTAAACGCCTAGACTAAGGTAGGTATATGTTATAAATGAGTACGTCTACTTGCATAATTATTTTTATATTTGTTTTTGAAACTTTCTTTGAAGAATCATCATAACAGTGCTATTTGGCACCACTTTTGTAGTGTGTTTTATTACTCCGCTTATATACTCCGCAGCGCAACCACTTTCAATAACAAAATACAGCTGAACCTGAGACATAGATTTTTTTTTAATATGACTAGAATTTTATAGACATTTCATAGATTTTTTTTATTAACTTAAACTAGTTAAATCAAAAGTGGTTCCGTCGGGGAGCATGACGTAAAGCTCCAGAGAATTTGAGCTTTAGATGTCACTCATAGGATCTTTGAATACTTAAGAGTATATGTATGTAATGTAAGCATAAATGAATCATCATTATTTTATATCGATACCCAACTGTTACGTTGCTAAACTGTGAGAATAGTGACCGAGTGCCGCTAGGCCACAATCACCCCAAAATAGATGTAGGTTAAATAATTGGGACATGTAAAAGTGTCGTGTTTGCAGAAATATTTCTAATGATTATAACGCTCAGTCAATTTGCAAACCCACAGTGACACCACACGCTTAGCGTAATAATATTCCCAGTACGGAACCTTCTCTAATCGAGTTCAACTCGCACTTGGCCGGTTTTTTTTTGGGCTGCAGATATAATTATAATACCTGAAGATAGGGGGATAGACATCTGTCCAGCAGTGGACTGTTGATAATAATGGTGCTTTTTACATAAAAGAAACTAATTTATCTATATTTTCACCATTTCTAGTGTCCCTATATCAATGTGAGACGTGACCCGAGCGCGGACGAAATGAATAGCGCACTAATCACTGATTACTGACAATCCGCCGTTACCGCATTTTTGTACTCACAATAACACCTTTATCACCAGTAAATACGGTTCAATATCCTGCGAACCCTTAACACCAAGGCTGAAGGTTGAAAATCCAATGATTTTGGTGAAGTAGATGCTTGTAGGTATTTTGTCACTGGTTACTCTGATTGATTAATAGAGATGGTTGTCGCGTGGTGTTAGGAAGGTCATATTTTCGCTTAACTAAGAGGAAGGGAGTTATTATTATCATTAGCACTCTGTTGAGGCATGGCCAAAGTTGGCTCAGAAATATTACTTATTATATCTGATATTTTTTTAGGGTTCTGTATCTACTTATAGAGTAAAATATATAGAATTGAATTGAATTGAATTGAATTAAAAACGGAAATCCTATTGCTGTCTAAAGTCAACGTGTTGCCGTTAGTGTACATTTTATGAAACTTGACGTAGGTAGGTACTTTTTTTAAAACAAAAAATAAAAACATTTAGTATTTCTTTCAGGCAATTGAGCCCATAAAGTGTTAGTGTTAGACTTTACGATAATGTTGTTGGTAATGATTAGTAATGACCAGATTAGCTTTTAGCCTTCCATGTGTAATGTAATGTTCGCCGTGTGGGGACGGCCGTAAAGAATACACTTCCCAACCGCCAACAGGAGGCGTGTCGTAAGAGGCGACTAATCCTGTAAGACAAGACGGGCAGCAGCGTTTGCGTGCGAAATCTTATAAAAAACTGCGCCAACCCGCCTGCCAAGCGTGGCTAGTATTGGCAATCCCCCCCGATGAAAATCATTGGGGGAGATTGCCAATACTAGCCACGCCACGCCACGCCAATTGTGTTCAGCAGTGGACGTCCTATGACTGAGATGATGAGATGATGAGGTACCTTTTTTTTTAAACAAAAAATAAATAAATTTTATTTTAGGCAGTTGAGCCCATAAGGTGTTACTGAGACTTTATGATAATGTTGTTAGTAATGATTAGTAATGACTAGATTGGTTTTTAGCCTTCCATGTGTAATGTGTAGGTAAACTTATTTTATTTTTATTTTTATAATAAGGCACAGAGCTACAGAGAACAAACTAAAAAGCATACATAAAACAACAAAACAGTGTTATTTTATTTAATTTTTTTATTTTATTTAACCACCACCACTAAGAACTATGCTTATTAAGACTATGCTTCGATTACAGCCGAGCACAACATTTACTTAAAGAAGAAACAATAATCAAAGTACAACCATTCATATTTTACCTTAATAGGGTCACACAAAACACCGTTCTCATATTTTTTATTAAGCTTTATTACCCCCACTGTGAGGGGTTGGGTTCCATCACTAATGAAACCCAACCCCTCGTCAGTGTCAAGAAATCCGTTGCACCATCATTTCTTAGATCTACCTCGTTGGCGACTGCAGACGGTAGTCGGCAGGCACCGAAGCAAAACAAACCATATTTCTTCGAAACTAGTTCATGATTTTTCACTTAAGTACATATATATTTTTAAATAAGTATTGGACAACATCACATACATTGCTCTGATCCTATGGTAAGTAGCCAAAGCACTTGTATTATGGAAATTAAAAACAACGACGGTACTACAACATCCAGACTCGAGACAATATAGAAAAGTTATTTTTCTACATTGACCGACCGGGAATCGAACCCGGGACCTCAGAGATAGCGACATCTAGTCCGATATGCTCGCCTGTCAGCTACGGAGGAGAATGAAATGACAACTCCTGTTAACACTCGCCCATAATTATTTTTTTAAACTCTATTGTGTATGTGCACTATGGTAGGCACCCATCGTATGCCGATTTGAACCTACCTGTCCAGATGCAGTCTACGACTAACACACGTGCCCTGAGTGCCCATTTCAGCTTCGCTGTTTTACAAACGAGAACTTTTATCTTTAGCAACAACGCCTGCAGCGCTAATCGTTACCTTCCGTTAGTAACATTGCATGGGGTTCTAATGAACACCGCCGTAGGGGTGATGTGTGATGCATACAGAGTGGTCAGCGGGTAGTTGCGCCACAATGTTTTAACTCGACTCCACGAAAGATGGTTATGGTTTGATTTATATGTTTCACCTGCTCATTGTCAAGTCAAAGAGCTTTTTTAAAAATAGCACTAGATATTGAAAGGGTTTATATTTACGGCTAGGTAGAAAAATATGTATCATCATCATCATCATCATTTCAACCATAGGACATTCACTTCTGAACATAGCCCCCCCCCCCCCCCCAAAGACCAGTGTACTGTGTACATAATAGATTTTATTAATAATGATATTTATTTCATACTTTTTTAATGATTTGTCATCGAAAAGTATATTTAAGTATGTAAGATGTATATATAATTTGTAATCACCTATCAAAACCCTTTATTTTGATACCCGACTCCATACTTTTAGATGTTTTTTTAAGGCAGCACATTATTGCGTAATATGATTCACCATATCGTTTGTATATGACATCACATAGGTAGCCTGTCACCCGGTAAAACGTAAGAATTCCAACGATACCTCATACATTAAAATCGATTGAGGCGTTAAGTCGTTATGGTAGAATAAAGAAACTCAAACACATACATAATACTTACACACATACATGGACCCTAAAACATAACACTCTTTTCTGGGCAGTCGTGTAAAATCATAGTCTAAATTGACCCGAAACGTGGAACCTGAGACCCGTGTTGCTTAAAGTGAATTTCAGCGCTATTACACCAATCAGGTGGTTAAAAGCCTAAGTGCTGTGAAACTGAAATTTCGATAAAAAATCGTAAAAGGAAAAGCAAGTCTTTTTACAGCGTATTCACGCCGATTCATTGCTAAATGCATGGCGGCTGAGAGCGATGCCGTGTTCGCGTCCCGTCGCATATCAAACGCGAATATCGTAAGCGTTTGTTGATACTGTGTGCGGTATCAGACACAACACGTTAGGGATGACAAAAATTAAATTCACATATTTATTTTTAATATTTATAATAATAAATATTTAATTCAGAAAACTAATAACCATACCTACGGAAAATTTACTAGTAATTAATTTATGGGATACCTTTTACTTAATCTATCTATTAATTAAAGCTATTTTGTATTAAATATCATGTTTGATTGGACACTCATTTATATATTCATTAAAATCTTCTAATTCAAAATAATAACACTAATAAGAACTTAACCAGTAAAAAGCGCTTTAGTCCTTACTTACTTGCTAATATTATAAACGTGAAAGTTTGTATGTATAAATGTTTGTTCTACTAGAACTTACAGCCAACAGTTAAGTACTTACAGTTACGTAAACATACAGTCACTAGAATTACAATGGGCAAGTTTCCTAAAAAAATCTAATTAGGCCGTCAGTTGGATTAACAGAAAATATTGGACTTTTTATTTTTATTTTCAATCAAACAAAAAATGATGAAGATAGAACCCGTTAAAGTTCCGCGTAACGTCACGCCTTGCGACGCTTTTTAGCAAGGCGTGAAGTCACGTGCTCCCATTCCCAAACTTTGATGCGGTTTGTCTTCTTCATTTTTTGTTTGATTGACGAAAGACAAAAAATGGTTCCAATATTTTTTGGTAATCTAACTGACAGACTAAATAGAATAATATTTTTATTTTTTACCCAGGAAACTATTGCCTATTACAATTGTCCCGAAGCAGAGGTAGGGTTAAAAAAAAAGTCCTGTAAAAGAACTTAATTTAAGCCTATTTGTAGAAATAAATTAGTAGTTTCATTGGTTTTAGTTTTATGTTTAAAATTAAAATAGAACGACTGACATAAAAATAAATTCTAGCGTGGCAGCCCTAACCTCGTAAAGCCGGGCAAGTTGCGAATAGTCAGAAACAGTGACGATGACGGACGAATGAAACCGATGCTGAATTTGTTATGAACCCGACGTAATAAGATTCCGGGAATACAGGAATAATCGAATGCAAACGTGCAATGACAATTGCCGTGGATAACGGCATAAAACAATTTTTAACGGTTTGTTTAAAAATCAGAAGAAAAACTCCATAATTTAACATTAGCCGCAATGCGATGTGGGACAAATGGAATCATGTAGGAGTCCTACCTAGTCTTTAAAAATTTAATTAAATTTACTGTGTGTTTAATTATAATGTTTTTTTGGAATTTTGAAATTCTGATACTATTATGTTTGTTAAATAATTCAATATAATACTATTAAATCGCGACGACAAATATTTGCATATCGCTAAATCGATAAAACATGCAATAAAACCAATTTATTTCTGTATATATAATATCAATTTTTTTTCATATCTCATTGAACATATTTAAGCAAAAACTGCATAATATATTCATAAATAATTATTGAAACATGAATTACATAAATATGTAAAATCAAATTTTAATAGTTAGCTTCTTATTATTCTTCTTATCTGAAATTTTGAACATAATATACCTATATTTTAAGTTTACCTTATTGTACACACTAACTTCATCATGTCCGATCATGTAAGAAATATGTATTAATAGCATGTTACTTTTGGGCACTATTAGGTCTATTATTATAATTAATTTTTACCTACCAAATGTTTATATATATGACTGTTTTTGCCAAAATAATTTAAAAAAAAAAAGAAAAAAATTATGCTCTTTTACACGTCCAAATATATTTTTTTTACCCGACTACTGCTTCGGGACAATATTGTGGGCTAGTGCCGAGAAGAAGCAGCGCAAGAAACTCGGTCACTATTGTCAGCCTCTTTTTAAATAGTGTGTTTACATTACAAGATAAAATGAATCTGTGCGAGAATTAATTCCATACATTTTTATCATTTAAATAGTCATTTACAGTGTAATAACCTTTTTTCAATAAAATCATCTTGACATACGATTTAAATTCATACATACGCAGGCACATTGCATGTCCACATTACATTTTAAGAACTTGAAATGTACCATGTGTAATGAAAATAAAAAAATATGCATCTAGTGTCGATTTGGTCCCAGTAACATTACGATCAAAACGGTATTCTAGTAAACTTTTACTCTGATGTAAAATTATTAAAACCATCCCAATACGACTGAAAATAGAACAAAAAATCTCATTTTGCTTTCTTCCATTTTCAGTCGCATTACAAACTATAATCGCCGTCGTAAGGGCTGACATGCGCGCCAATAATCTCACAACTAGAGACGCGAAGCGCGAAGTGCGCGTGCCTTGCTAAAAAGCGAAGTGGAGGAGAAGATCAAGGAAAGCAGACCCTTGGCTCCAAAGTGATGGCTTTGGACGCAGCCGGGATTGACCGTTTATCGAAACGGTCAATCCCCAAAATACTCAAAAAATGCGATTCTTCTTCTTCTTTATCGAAAGAAGAAGAAGAATCGCATTTTTTGAGTTTACTGCCTTTAGTGTCCCTACACCTGCATGAGGGATAACCTAAACGGGGCGACACAAGATGCCGTGGAAGTTGCCAAGTTTTGATCGAAGTCGGTCTGGAGCCATTGACACTGAGCTACGAAAGACATAGTAATGTTGGAGAATTTCAGTTGGAAGAGCAGTCGCTCGGGTAGCGAAAGGTCGTGGGTTCGGATCTCACCAGAGGCAGTTGAAATTTATTTCAAGTAAAAATTGTTTTCTTAATGTACTTT
This sequence comes from Anania hortulata, assembly GCA_963576865.1. Classification (NCBI taxonomy): domain Eukaryota; kingdom Metazoa; phylum Arthropoda; class Insecta; order Lepidoptera; family Crambidae; genus Anania; species Anania hortulata. Next base: position 358,892 of record OY756413.1, read on the forward strand.
TTGAATTGCCAGGCACATAAAATCGAAAAACAAAGGAATTCATTCCACCTGCCAAAGCTCGCTCGACTCTAAATCGTGCGGTTGCGATTCGAATGGATGGTGCTTGATATTTAGTGGCCTGTTTGACTTGGAACAAGGCTTCCCTGAGTTGTGGCACTCACGCTAAATTGTATTGGAAGTCAGGGCCGCAGGTACAGCACAGAATTGTGACTCACTTATCGCTTTCTACCTACCATGAACCTAAAAAGTATCTAAGCAGTGTTGTTTCTACGACAAACCCCGACAAACAAACAAAACGAAGGTAGGTACGTACTACTTACTGCTTCAAGTGCTCATAGTTTGTCCTTAGAATATCAGTCATCAAGAAAATCTATGCTTTATTCGATTATCTTTGTCAGACGTCGGACGTAGACATTTACTCGTAGGAGTACTGACATAAAATTAGAGAATTGTTCAATGTCATAATTTGGCAATTGATCGATATGGATAATTAAGAACAACAACATAGTTAGCATTTTAGGGACGGCCTAAAGTAAAGAATACACTTCCCACCACCAGCAGGAGGCGTGTTGTAAGAGGTGACTAATTCCTGTAGCACGAGGCGGGCAGCATCGTCTGTGTGCGAAATATTAATAAAAAAGCTGCGCTCGCGAATCCGCCTGGTAAACGTGGCGAGAATTGACAATCCCCCCTATGATAGAATCATTGGCGGAGGTCTATGTTCAGCAGTGGACGTCCTATGGGGGCGTGCGGTGATTCGCGAAACGCAAAAGGTCCCGGGTTCGATTCCCGGTTCAGGTCAATTCTGAAAACGAATATTTTTAAATTTGCCCCGGTCTGTGTGTAACCATTACATTATTCATGAGCTGGTATTTTGTGACGTTGAAGCCTATACATCTGTAAGTATTTAGAGATCATGTCAATATGAGGTGTTGTAAGGTTCAATTGATAAAGTTTAATATTTTTAATGTACCTTATGTTTGGTAACTAATTGGATAGTGTAACTACTGTTCCATGTACATAAATCTGAAAATCGGTTTGCATCGGGATAAAATTTTGTTGCTACTTATTTGCCGACTGTACTCGAGAATTGGACAATTGGGGTAACGCCCCAAACGAGATAAGTTACTGCAGCAAGACGATCCGACAGACTCGGGTTCGCTTTTGGCTGACAAACATCAGATATTGTAGTAAAGTCATCCAAAAGCTGGCTTTTTTACATTTTATTGATAAGAGATGGCGCAGAAAGTTTCTGAAATGGAGACCACTGGCAAATGCAGAGTAGGACAACCCACAAGGTGTACAGACGACCTGGTAAAGGTTGTAGGAAGCCGCTAGATGCAGGCCACTTCCAACCAATCTGGAAGTCAATGGGAGAGGCCTATGTTCAGCAGTGAACGTCCTATGGCTGAATGATGTTGTCCAATATACAAAAGATGATAATAAGAGCAGGTGATAAGGGACGTAGGGTACGTAACGAGGAGATTGATGGCTATTTTTTATTTTTACACGCACACATACACGCACAACACACACATACACACACAACACACACACACACACGTATCACACACACACGCAAAGATTTTGCTTCGAAATTAATTTAACGTTAATATATAACCACTAGTGATAACGTTATTTAGATGTACTTGCCTTAAAAAAAAGTATTTTTGTATAATAATATTATGTGTACCGAAGATTCCTCAGTTTTGGAGGTGGGCGTTAGCCACTGCGACACACTTATATGACTAATGCGGCTGTTATAGTGCACAAAATCAGCTGTCCTAAAAGTAGTACCTAATAAATTATTTATTTATTTATTTAAGGACGATCTAAAAAGTGACAGATGTATTGTTTATACAGGGTTATTTGTAAAACATTAACAACCTTCTAGGGGCTGATTCTGGTGCTCAAACACAATAACTTTTTCTATGGGACCAACATTGAAATCACAAAAAAAAACACTTTCCCATACTAAGCCGCCACCAGCTGACATCAGTTTGTATCGAGAGTTTTTTTTAATTGGTTTATTTTTTTTAAATAAAATTTTTGATTTGTGATTTTTCTTCTTTATCCGTAAATATACTATTTTTAAGTAAGTATAAATTATTCATTAAAAAAAATATTATCAAAATCGGTTTACATTTGCCGAAGATATTGGGTAACATAAACAAGAGTGTTCCCTTTTTTGAAGTCGTTTAAAAAAGGGATGCGATGCAGGTACTGGGTACTGTGGCACGAGCGGAGCGGCGTGCGCGATGCCATCAGTAAATCCGATGACTTAAATTCGATGCGTGCGGGTACTACGGTGCTGATATGTCACCTTAATACCACTTATTATCAACTGTTAATATTTCGCTCTGATTTGATGCCACACGTTCTAACATTTTGAGTCCTGGTTGTAGGAATTCGCCCGAAATGCAATTACTGACTGCAGCATGACTGACCGCGGCTTTTGGTGGAATGTTGAGGTTTTGTCGACATTTTCGCTCTTGAAGCTTCACTCGTTTGGGGCTCGCTAGCTATTTACCTATATAAATATCTCGTGTAATTAAATTTTTGGTTTTACCCCAAACATTACTGTTTTTCAAGTGAACATTACATTTTATGTCTAATTATTAGCTTCATAGATTTATTTTATAAACCTTGTTCTAACTACTAAATAAGAATACAGTTTGCTTGATGGCAGAAGTGTCTATAAGTATGAAAAGATAGGACAGTTTTCATTTCCTTGAGTTTATATACTTGGTTACTCACTTATCCCGTCTTGAGAAAACGTAAATTATTACACCTTTCTTTGTAGTTGCAGTTTATTTTATAGTCTGTTGATGTTAACTTATTATATTTTATGAATTTTGTATGTTTGCTGACTATACTTGGTGAAAATAAATAATTACGTTTATCATTACGAGTGAAATTAGCTCACAAACTTGCCAAGACTTTTAGCACGAACGTAAAATGAAATAGCTACAAATTTCCTCTTGAAAACATAAAATTGTCAAGAAACACGAAATAATTATCTTATAGATCGCGAGAACTCGCTCTTTGAAACATCAGATAGTGATGGAGGCGAGCTTATCGCTTCGGGCGATCTGTTCCACCCACTTAGGGGATTTACAGTTAAAGACACGATTGTGTTACGATGGATGCAAATTTTGGTCTCATTTTCATACTTGTTTTTACAAGGAGTCAAGTAAGCACTTATATTTTGTAGCTTTAATTCCCTTATTTTATGGACTGTAATAGGCTCATGTGTTCTCGAATTTTTTCTAAATTAGTACGGAGCTGAGTGTGGTGGGACACCCCTGGCTAAATTCACTGTCAATACCAAGCACAAGTATATAAATTACATTGAGACTATGATAATAGGTATCATATGTTATTCTGGTATGTACTTGTATAATAATTATATAAGTCACCGTATGACTGTCACCAGAATCGCGCCTGATTGTAAACTATCGATAAATTGTGAACTGTACCGTTCTGCTCACAATATAATAGTACAAAAGTTCCGATTGTGCTTTTGAGGTACAGAACTTGCAATAATAATATCGATGGTCTAGAAGACAAATGTGCTAATTACAAAATTATTTATTACTGTGCATTTGTACTACTTATATTTTGTAGCAGCGAAATAAACGTAAATAAATAAATACAATTTTGATAATGGAATATTTTAATGTCAAATGTCAATGAGCATGCACTACTGTTCGCACTTATCCCAATGCCATAATTCCGTCACTTTCTGTACCTAACTAAGTAATAGGCATTTCTATGTACAGTTTTAAGTTATAGTATTATTCATTCTGTGGTTATAGTGTCAGAAGTTTTGAATCAATAAAAACAGTCCTGAAAAAATGGTAGGTCTGTAATTAGCATGTTTGTCTTCTAGACCATCGATATTATGTTTACCTGTAGACCACAAGATTAGATAGAGTAGGTATTCATTAATAATTATATGAGTAAATTGCCTAGAACGTGGCAAGCTGCGACGTGAAAAAGTAGATTTTCCTTAACATGATAATATGTAGAGCGACTGTCTGGTAGCAGGGTTTGAAGCAGCTTTGTACTAGTAACTAGTATCAAGCGATACAAGCTGGGACCAAAGCACGAAGATGTTTGTGATAAATATCACAAAATATAATACAGTCGGAATGGTCTCACATCCTCTTACAACCGCGGCGTGAGTTGCTTAACTCTAGTTATCACTACCAAAGCGCTGCCATCACTCATTAATACTCATTTATTCAGTATATAGGCCCCCTTCCGGGCACTTATACACGTCCCCAAAACTGAGCTACAAGCACTTCAGAATGAAGAAGATTATAATAATTTGAGTTCCTCCGCAGCGGAGAGGCAAGCATACCGGACTTGGTGTTCTTGGTGTAATTTGAGTTCCTGCCCCCCTAGCATGACCACTAAAACACGACATGATATGATATGATATAGCGATATATCGATACCAACTGTAAAAATATCATAGATATAGCCGCAATTTTTATTTTTTATCGAAACAGCGATAATAATATGTGACGACACCGGCCACGGCGATTCAAAAGGCGGATATATCTATCATATTTTTACAGTTTTTGACAATATATCGCTATATCATATCATATCATATCATATCATATCGTGTTTTGGTGCTCATGCTACGGAGGCTGGGTTTGATTCCCGGTCGGTCAATGTAGAAAATAACTTTTCCATACTCTCGGGTGTTGTGGTACCGTCATTGTTTCGGATTTCTGTAACACAAGTGCTTAGGCTACTTATCATAGAGTCAATGTATGTGATGTTTTATAATATAGTTATTTTTTTTATTTATTATTTATAATGCCAGGTCGTGTCGTGAGTTGTAAAGACTTCTTGTCGGACAACTACGCTTGTGTTTTAGTTCGTGTCTTGAAACTCCAAAGTTATAATTTCGTGCTGAACTACTCGTATTCGGCCATGGACTGAGATCGAGATCAAAGGTTCCAAGGCTGTGGTCACGGCTTTTAGTGAAACTGTGCAGTGTATCTTTTGACTGAGAAGGGTTATGTTTAGCTAATAAAATACAAATTAAAATAACTGCTAAAATGGAAGCACGTCAGAAACAAATGGGTACTTTTTGTACTGTATTCTACTTATAGAATGTTAGTGTTATGAAATAAAATTAATCAGTCCAATGCTTGTTTCAGGCGTTTCAGTATACTAGACTCGTGTCGTTCGTTGATGCAATATATATTTTTTTCATATTTTTAGACCCCCTAAAATTTGTCTCGTACTTTTTTAACTTAATAGGTACTAAAGCATTACAAGTCTTAGGACCACTTTCACCACTTGCTGATAAGTTCCGAATAACCTATCTGGCGCTGTTTTGACAGATAACCCATACAATCAGCTGTCAAAAAAGTGCCAGATAGGTTATCTGGAACTTATCAGCAAGTGGTGAAAGAGGCCCTTAGTCCGGATGCAGACACATGTCTACGCCAACATATCAGTTTGGCTATTCAGCGTGGAAATCTGACCAGCCTTCTGGCCACTTTGTCGCTGTCTTTGGAAGGCGACCTGGAACTTAATTTTTTATTTGTATTTATTTTAAAATATTTTTTCTTTGGGATCAGTGTGATGAATGAATGAGTGAATGAATGGATGAACGATAAATGAATGAATGAATGGATGGATGAATGAATGAATATTTATGAGTTTTCATTTGAGAAGTTCTTTCCCTTAAATTTTTTTAAATTTATTTTTTTATTGCATAACCATATCATCATATCATTCCCTCAAGCTGGCTACATTGTAATGTCTCTTTGCGTGATCGGAGTGCATGGCGTTGCTAAAAGCCCACTAGAGTGCGGTCGGGGGTGACCTCGACCTAATGCACCCTTCAGTAGGTCACTGAGAATTAGTGTTGTAACATAACACTATCGATAGATTCAATATTCTTGTGTCAAGTTGAAGACAAATTAATTATTTATATATATACCTACCTATCTAGTTCCGATCTGTAGGTACTTTGAAGCCAAGAGATATTAGGTTCGAATCCGAAAAGGCAAGGAGGCAAGTCGACCTCAGGGGGTGATTCTACTCCTCAAATAAAACTACTATTACAATGGGACTATTATCAAAATCTCAAAAAAATAAGTTCAATGTCAAACCTACAACAGCCTATGAGTTAAATGGGTAAGATTTATACAAAAGGAAGTAACTAATAAAATATGGCCTCAATAATAATTATTACAAATTTAAATTGGCAGTACCGACTACATAGGCTTATCATTTGTAGACGACCTTTGACAAAGAGACGCGTTAAGTTTGTTTGGATCTCTAAGATAGATTTCATAGTATTTACACAGTAATAGATCTATGAAATTGATATGAACTTTGATCTTTTAGCTTGCCTCGATATTAAGTTGTTAGATTAGTTACAATAATATTAAATCGTACATGCGTAATTAAAGGGAATCCCAAACGATTAGTTGACGTTCTTTGATCTCGCCGCCCGCGCCGCCGGCGCCGTCGACAGCCACTATCAAAACAACGACAAAGCACAAAAAGGTCAGCTGTCACACGTGGAACAAACGAGTGTGTGTTTATATACTAGCTTTATTGCAACCATATATTATTACAAGTACAGATGCCTCGTCATCAGTGTTCGGAGTAGGTAGATTGATTTGGGGTCAATGATTCAATCCTTTTCCCAAAATTCCCAAAATGACATTCAATCCTCATATTGTAGATATATGTAAACGGGCATATAAATCTCTCGGGTTTGTGATGAGACAGGCATCTAGGTTTTCTAACAGAAACGTTATCATAACCTTATACTTTGCCTTCGTTCGCAGCATATTAGAATACAATTCGTTAATTTGGGACCCTCACGAGGCAAAGTATAAGTTAATGATTGAACGGGTACAACGGAGATTCGCGCGGTATCTGTACAAAAAAATGTATGGATATTACCCCTTCTTGTTTCCGTCGCTCTTCGTCTACGGCATGGTCGGTCTAGACACACTGGAGTTGCGACGTAAATGTTCCCTAATGGTTCATTACTACCTGATGCTCAACGGCAAAATAGACAACCCGCTCGCCCTCTCGATGTACCGCCGCCTGCGCGCGCGCCGCCTGCTGGCCGCGCCGCCTGCTGGAAGCGCCGCCCTCGCGCACGCTCACGGCGCGGCACGCTCCCACAGCGCAGGCTATTTGTATGCTCAATGCCCTAATTGCTCAGGAGCCAGAAACTGACTTGTTTTATAATAAGCATAGACAATTTGTGAATCATTGTGTTAGTTTTTTAGGCTAATATTGATAGTATGTGTGTTTGTAAAAAATGTTATAAAACTGTAACTGGCTCACTCCACGCTTTGGCTATAAGCTGTTAGTGGAGTGTGCAATTGAATTTAAATAAAATAAAAATAAAATAAAATGATCTCAAACATTGATGTTAATATAGATATGCCTCCGGGATTTTGGAATTTCTTTGTATCAGTTTTTGAAAAAAAGGCATATCCATATTATGCTAGCACTACCAAAGTACATCAAATCAATGTACCTATTCCGATCACTGCTCATCATAGACAAGAGAACGTGACCGTCAGAGCTCGGGCTATTTTGCGGACTAATGATAATGGTAAATAATTTATTTCTAAGAACATGTTACCACAAGATCATAGAGCTATGTACAAGTACAACACATTCTGATATTGCTTTAGGCGTAGAAATATTAATATTACAAAATCTGTTGCCAAATTATTCATCATTATTAATTGACTATTTTGTTTTGGCCACGTAGGAGCCAGAGGTCGCCTGTGCAGGCCAGACAAATGAGCCGAAACTCTAGCAACGGGCTACTTATTAAAACGTATATTAATCTTAATAATATTAATTAAATTTGACATTTATAATATTCTGACTCCAGTTATGGCAAGACACACTGTTACAAAATTATAATAACCTTAAAATCATGTACGTGTATTTCAGTGATACATAAATTCATGTATTAAAACTTGAATATGATATAATCTCAAGCCAATGCTTGCGCTATCTCAAGGCGCGTTGCGCATATGTTTACTTAACAGCTTAAACACCTACCACAAAATGTCAGATTTTTTCAACAGATTTTCAACTTAATCTTTAACACGCAGATTTTTATATCAATTAAGAAAATTTGATGTTTTAAAGTAAATTAGTTGTTGACTGGACATGTGAAGGTATTACTCGTTCTGTAAATTTGGATCGTGTGGGGAGTGGAGGCGTCCATTTGATTTAGTATAATTGCCTCAAGGACACGCTGTTATTTTTAAGTGGATAGTTTTAGGTTAGTTAATTTTTATTTTTGTGCTATTAGAATTATAATTGCTATTGAATTTAGTATATAATTACTGTTGTATTTAGTATTTAGTATATAATTGTCTGTATAGAGACATACCGCTTGTTAAAATAATAAATTCTGGAATTAACTGTTTGACACTTTTCAAAATCACTGCGCAAAAAATTGCTCTATTAAAGCAATTTTTTTTAAACAGAAAATTTGCCGTTGGATGCACTGAAATTGATTATTGAACAGTCAATTAAAATGTTTCTTTTTAATGAAGCATCCTATATTATTTTTCACAAATACAAGAACTAATATTCTTAAGAATCTTTCAAATTTAGCTCTGTATTTGTGTTTTGTTCGTAGATAAGAGAAAAAAGTAATAAAAAAAAATAGGCCGTTTTACTTTTAGCTGTGTCATATCACCAGACGTCAGGATGTAGCTATTTATTTAGGGCGTACTATTCATAGTAAATTACAATTAATATTTGTAGAGCAGACGAGCTCTTCAGAACGTCTAGGCAAGGGTCTTTATGTATAAATAAATAACGATATAGCTATATTGCGCCTATGTGTGCAGAATGTGAGGATAGGCCTATAAATAAGATGTATTGTGTAGAGATAGATCAATGAATAAAGAACATTGCAAGCTAATATAAAGCTTGTAATGACATTTTAAATTCATTATCTAAATTGTCCTTTAGAGAATCACAGAGCTTACCTAAACCAAACTACAGGTGAATTTTCTTTAGTCGATAAATTGGTCGATATACTGCATGCGGGGGAGTTACTGCATGCGGTATAACGATTAATGAAAGTCATAAGTCGATAACGCGGTCGTTATACCGCATTTTAGGGCTCTTCGCATGCGGTATAACTACCAATAAAATTTAGGTAATATCGCTTGAATGTGAATCGCTTGCGGAATATCAACATTGGTCTACCAATAATTACCATTGGTATACCAATGTAAATAGTTCCCCGCATGCAGGCCCTATCTCATGCGTTACAGATCTCCCGCCCCCTGCATGCGATGAGGTCCCTCACGACTATGAACATGCGCCTTTATACTATAACAACTATATAATTTTCAGACCAACCTTCTTGGCATCTTCTTCTTTTGTTATACGGTCTGTTCTGTGGTCTTAAACAGTAGCCAAATATTTGAGCTAGAAAAAGTAGTCTGTGTTGATGAACACATTTGCCTCTTTAAATTTGACTACTGTTAACCACAACCTGTATATGAGTGCCGCATACAATACCATTCGCGTACCAATCATTGAGCTTAGGTACTACTTCTAACTTTATTTTTGCTCATATTAATAGGCTAAGAAGAAGGAGATAACAACTACATGTCGGATTTATTGTAGTACAATTCATTTAACCAGTCAATTACGCCAGACTGTGCCGTGTGGGGACGGTCATAACGAATACACTTCCCCACCGCCAACAGGAGGCGTGTCGTAAAAGGCGAGTGACTCCTGTAGCACAGACTGAGTGAAACGGAGCGCAACGTATAGACTTACAAAGTTTACAATGCAACAAATAACATCGAGTTATCGGATTCCATCTTTCCATGACTCGGGTTCAACTAAATGCCTGTGTTCATTCAAACCTGCAAACGCTAATTTCGCAGACAGAATTGCTAAAGCCGGCAGCAGCCGGCCTGAATTAAGTAAATCAATTTCAATGTTATAGGTAAATAAGATAACGACGATATATTTGTACTATCCACCAAAAGAGACGAACGTTTTGTGTACCACCGTACCAAATCTCATATCTTCGTCTAAGTTAATAATACTTCACGCACACTTAACTATTCAAATCACATCAAACTCGTACAAATAAAACGCCCAAAGTCGAAAGGCCATCTCGTCTCAATAAACAGAATTCGTCCGCTAGAATCTCTACGTAAAACGTAATATAACACTAAATTCTCATCTCGAACCTAAATATACGGCCTTTACAATTTTCCCGGGTTTATTTTCGGGGGAATATATCCCGTATGCTAACAACTTAAGGGTGGTATTTGTGTGCGAACGAAAGCTGTTAAAGATCTGAAAGGATCTCGTGAAAGAAGCCGGAAATCGGACGAGTAGTACTAAAGACACGGTGTTGGGGTGCGCGCATTGAAACTGGGGACGAGCGGATTTAGTATTTTAATTTACTTTGAAGCGTGTGGACGTCTGAAAATCATAAATAATTATAATCAACTAGCTTTTTCCCGCGGCTTCGCTCGCGTTAGATTTGATTTTGAGTGATGTATGAATGTCAAACTAATTTAAAAAAAACTCTACAAAACTTCTTTATAGACAATATTTATAGCATGACCATCAAAACACGATATGATATGATATAATATAGCGATTTATCAATTTTAGAATAACGCGGGTCTCGTTCTATACATCAAATGCAAAAATAGAACCTTTGTGTTGGGATCACGTGTGGCTGCCTGTCAGTCCGTCTGTTACAACCGAAATTACTGGACCGATTGAATTGAAATTTGGCACAAATAATTTCATAAAATTTTATGTTCACAATATTCAATTTTAAAATCAACGTCCCAAGAAACCATTAAATCTATACCCATATTGATAGACATTTCAACCCTATCGCTTCCCAACAGGGAAGATGGAATTTCACGTCGTAAATTTTAAAATCGTTGTTGTTTTTGTAATAAGCGACCCGATAAACCATAGAAACAATACCCATGTTGATTTTCAGACTTTGTCAGCCCCCTTCCCCTTTTTAGGGGTTGACTTTTCAAAAAATCTGAAACACATGTTTACTCATTCATCGTAAGGAGGAATTACTCCTGTGAAGTTTCGAATAAAAGAGTCTGACTAATCTTGTTTACCAACACAAACTTTGGACCCCCATTTCACTCCTTTAGGGGATCAATTTTGAAAAATCCTTTCTTAGTGACCCCTCGATTTTATAAGAAACCTACGTGTCAAATTTGGAATCTCTAGAACCCGCGGTTTGGGCTGTGCGTTGATACATCAGTCAAACACTTTTGCCTTTTATATATGTATATAGATTAATTAATATAGAATGGAGTAAGGTACTGCGCATATAACGCAGTGGTGCGGTCTTTTTGACCGTGAAGCAATAAAGACCGCGACTGCTCATCGATGCCCGCGGCTGCCCGCGCCGCTTACTCAACGTACACGACGGTCAGTTCAGGACAACCATTCTAGTAAAGCGCGCGGCGCAGACTAAGCTAGCCGCCTACGCCCCCTTCTGCGTTAGTGAATACAAACTGGTTTGTGCGATCCACGGCGGGCAGCCACGGACATGCCGCGGTGCGGGGTGGGCACTGGCGGCGCGGTCTTATTGACCGCCGTGTGCGTTGCAGTATACGATTCCCTTTGGTCTATTGTTCAGTCCGCCCTGCTACGTCGTGTACGCAGCGCCTTGATATCTCGAAAACGGTGCGTCCTAGCTCAAAATTAACAAAATGTTGACCCCAGGCGACGTCTCTGGAACACTTCAACAGGAGTAAAATAACCTAAACCTACATCGAGGGTTGAAATCAGGTAAGTAGCATTAGAGATCAGAGTTCCCCGCGTAATTCCTATGTCCTATGGGAATTCTGGAAAACGATATACTTTACGTCACTTCCACAACTGAGAAGAATCTCATATGATGAAATACATTTGTAACGGCTTAGGCTGTAGAGCGTGTATATACGCTCGAAAAACAATACCCTCCTACGGCAGCCGAGTTAAAATAACAATGAATGTTGGGTTAGTTTACCATACCCAACCAACCATAAGCCGAGATAATATATTTGGTGATTATTAATTCGACAATTTTATCCCTTTTGAAATTCTCACACCCTATTTAAGTTTGAGTAAGTTTACTATAAACATAAGTTTAGTGATTATAACTTTAAAAATGAAGGACTTTCAAGACACAACATAATATCTTTTTTCACCCCTTCAGGGGTTGAATAATCAAGAACGCTGTAATACATAAATTTATTTTCAATCGTCACCATAAATACAAAATTTTAAAATATTATTTGAAACTGATATGCTTTCATTAAATTTTCATCCCCTATTTTACCCCCTAAGGGCTATAATTTCCAAAATACTCTTTCTTAATGGATGTCTACACTGTATAAGGTAAGGCTGTGCGTTGATATATCAACAATTAGTCAGTTTACCATTTTATATAAATAGATAACTGAAATACAAAGTTTCTTTCCCCTTTTCACCTACTTAAGGGTTGAATTCAAGAATTTTTTATGTCCACAATATTAAATTTCCAAATTGATGTCATTTTCGTAATTAACATCCCAAAAAACCATGAAATTGACACCCATATTGATATTTAGACATTTCAACCCCATCGCACCCCAATAGGGGGATGATATTTCACGTCCGCAAAGTTGTATTTTAAAATTGTTGTTGTTTTCGTAATCAGCGACCCGATAAACGATAGAAACAATACTCATGTTGATTTTTAGACTTTGTCATCCCTTTTATCCCCTTATGGGGTGGATTTCGCAAAAAACCTGAAATACATGTTTAATCATTTATTGTTAGGAATACTCCTGTGAAGTTTCGAATAAAATAGTCTAACTAATCTTGTTTCCCCATACAAACTTTGGGCCCCCATTTCACCCCTTTAGAGGGTGAATTTTGAAAAACCCTTTCTTAGTGCACCCCTAGACCTTTGAAACCTACATGCCAAATTTGGAATCTCTAGCACCAGCGGTTTGGGCTGTGCGTTGATATGTCAGTCAGTCAGTCAGTCAGTCAGTCAGTCAGTCAGTCAGTCAGTTTCTTCTTTTATATATATAGATAATATACACCAACACCAATTATAGTTTCGAAGTAAGGAGTTACGTTACGGAGTATTAGACGATTTTATTATTCAGTGTCCGAGCGAATAAAATTAGCAACTGCCAGGACATCCAAATAATAGCCAATTTATAGAAGTCTGTGTTCCTAACTGACCTAACCGGGAATCTGACTACACCACTACTCTAACCATATTTGATCAATTATAATAAATAAATTTTTCTTATCATCTGGTAACTTGTATTGTATTCTACATTTAATTTGCAGACTTCCTTTTAATCACTCAATTGTTTGTTGTCCCTAATAAATTTAAAAAAAAAAAAAAAAAAAAACATTTTTTGTGTACCTTAGTTGAAATGCCATGGTTTCTCGTTATACCCACAGAAGTTTTTTTTTCTTGTTTAAATTTTCTGAACTAATAAGTTTTAAACGAACAAAAGTCACTGTCATAGCCCAACGGATTAGAAAGCTGAAGTGGCAGTGCGCGGGGCACATAGCACGTAGAACTGACGGCCGATGGGGCAGAAAGGTTCTGGAATGAAGGCCACGTACCGGTAAGCACAGCGTAGGACGTCCACCTGCAAGGTAGACAGACGAACTAGTCGTTTAAGCTGTTCTGATCTTAACTGATAGTTAAATATTTGCAACAATATTTCTATCGGGTGTTTGACGGTAGTATACTAATTAAGGTATACGTATTTTGATCAGATCAGATTTTTATCTATTGCATACATTATAGCAGCAACATTGATAACAGATAAAACGCTGGCTTCGCCAGCGAGAAACACTTGATAAATTTCGACGGGTTAGCCAACGTCCTCGGTAGTTTAGTTGTAAAAGCATTCGCCCGGCATGCGATGAGACGTGGGTTCTAGTCCCACCTGAGGCAGTCGATTTTTTTTAAGTGTTATATTATTATGAACTGGTAAAGGTTGCAGGAAATCGTTAGATGCCGGCCGCTTCAAATTGGCTAATCTAGAAGTCACTGGGGGAGGCCTATGTTCAGCAGTGGACGTCCTTTGGCTAACATGACGATGATGATGATTAGTTTTAATTGCCTTGGTACAAACAAGCTTGACTTGGAAGGCGTCAAACCGTCTTCGCACAGAGGTTGGCCGCAGTAGACTAAATTTTAATGTGGTACAGTGGGAGATAACTGAGCCGCAAAGTAGATGTGACTGTAGTTTAGATCCACAAATTATGGACCTCTAACTAACCTGTCCTTTGTGTCTACACCTGCACGAGTAAAGACCTAAACAGACCTACACAAAATGCCACAGAAATCACGTAGTTTTTGTCAGCGGTAGTTTAGAATCCCATGACACATCAATAGAAGATTAAAGATTAAATCAATAATATCAATAACGCTCCCTAAAAGCAATGTAACAGCAGCCTGACTCCGGGTGTGAATAAATTTAACGTATTAACGGCAGCGCTGGATCATTGCGACAGACAAAATAGTTTGCGAGGGACCAACACACTTCGGCATTCCGTTTCACCACCCTCAGTTCTTGTGCAACCTCCGTCATACCTTAAACCATTATTTCTATGGTCTCTGTATCGGAGACATTTCGCAAATTCTAACCATACATTTGATCGTCGATTAAGGGAGTTTTCAGCTCAATATGTCGACCTTTTAGACGTATCAATGCAAAACGGAAACCTTATGCTGTCTCACCAAACTGTCTGCTCGTCCGTCTCTGTGTCCTGACGCTTCATAGATGGAATGAGTTTCAATGTTACGCTCCTAATCCGTACCTGCCTTCCTCTCGCTCCACCGGTCTCGCCGAAGGTAAACGCCGCCTGCCATGCCTCCTTGTTAGCGGCCATCTTGCCACCAAAGCTGGTAGCGAGGTCCCCCTACCGCTGCGACGAGTTCACCGCGATCCCTCACCCAGGCCAGGCATGTCTATAACGAAGAGACCCTCTTCGTTATCGATGCTGCAGTAGTGGCATGCAGTCTATCGTTGCGAGGCTGCTGCTAAAACAGCGTCGGCGCGACAGCATCTGTGTCAGCCTAAGCGTCAGGCAACTGTGTGATCGTCGCACCCACTCCTCTACCACCGGGAGAATCGCTCCCACCGTGAGACGACCAGAATCTCTACCCACCTAGTAGTACTTACCTAAAAAGCCTACGCAATTTTATATCATACAAAGCAAAATAATTACCAAAGTTGCTTGATAAATTATCTACAGTAAAAACGGTAATACTTACACTTATGTGTTCAAACCATACCTGGAGAAAAAGTTGCCTTAATATTACAGATAGTGTATTTTACCTAAAAGAAACGTTTCTTGAATTTGAAAGTAGTTGAAACGATTTAAAAATTGCCCTAGTTGATAAAACAAAGTTACTAAAATCCTAAATGGTAACACCTGTATTTATAGGTAAGAAAACCACTTATCACTGGGTGCGTTTCAATAATGCAAAATTGTCTGTTTCCTCTGTCTAAAGGTAACGGAGGTCTCAGAGCAATTGCTTCAAATGTAATATAATCAGACTTGAAGTATCTAAGTATGATCATGGCACAAACAATGTCATCTGTGGATCATAATCAACCATACCACTAGGAATGGATTAAAGAGCTGGGAAGAATGATCAATTTCGAAATAATTAAACTTTTTTCGTCAAACTTACGATTTCTGTTCCTAAAATGTGTTTGGTTGTTTTCATAAACAACATCGAAATCGCAAAAAAAGAAATCACTTCCCTAATACTAAGTAGATTACTATGTTGTACCCCATAGAATTCAATTTAATTTAATTTAATTTATTATCTATAAATCTATAATTGTATAATGCTTAAAATGTACACTAATCTTATTATAACTTATTGAAATTTAAAAATATGTACATATGTCACTCTCTTGTTTGCTATGCCCTTGCAGGGCGTCACATGTATACCTTTATTTTTCTAACACCGCAAAATTGTAATGTGACATGCAAAAAACGTTTGAATTTGAATTTAGAAAAAGTTGTTATATTTGAGCGCCAGAATCAGTGAAGGGTGGTCGCTGGTTACTGATTGAAACTCCCTCCAAATAAATATAAATTTACTGTATTTCCATATTAATAATTAATTAAAGTGACAATAGCTCACACTTATTGACTCCATTATGTGGTGTCCAAACCGGAAGTGTAGACAATACAAAGAAAAAGGCAGTGAACAATTTGCCACAGATAAACTAAACTAGTTATGATTAAATCTATGTTACAATTGAGGTTTTAACATAATTGGGGCCTCAGGCAAAGATAACATTATGTAACTATAGGCACCGCAATTATTTCTATTTAACAATTTAAGGATGAAAGTTAGTCCATCAAACTGGTAAAAAATAAACAATTTAAGCTACCACTTATTATATCTTATAACTAACTAACTATCTATAGGTAATACACACACTTTAGCAATACTGGTTTTCATTACGTAACCATTTTTGGTTTTTATGTCAATGGCCCGAACCCTACCATCACTCCCTGGGTGAACCGCTATTACTCTGGCTAATGGCCAGGTCAGGGGACTGACATTGTTATCCCTAATTAAGACCATCGTACCGACCTGCAGATTGTTAGTGGCTATCTGCCACTTTGGGCGACTTTGGAGGTTCACAAGGTACTGTTTGTGCCACTGTTTCCAGAAGGATTGCTGGATTTGAGTACATTGTTGCCAAAACTTTAATCTATTGGTCGGCACAATCGTGACATCAGGTTCAGGAAACGACGACAAGGGTGCGCCTGTCAGGACATGCCCAGGCGTGAGATACGACATATCGTCTATATCGGATACAATTTTAGGGGTCAGTGGCCTCGAGTTCAAAATGCCTTCTATTTGTACCATGACTGTGTAGAGCTCTTCGTATGTTAAAAGCTGTTCACCAATGGCTCGTTTTAGATGATACTTTACACTTTTAATACCCGCCTCCCATATACCTGCCCAGTGGGGCGAGTAACTTGGTATGAAGTAAAAACGAATACCTAATGGCGCTGAAAACTGCTGAACTCTAGATTGATGTATGTTACTATTTTGTAACTTATACAAATCCTGTAACTGGCTATTTGCCCCACGAAAGGTTGAGGCATTATCACAATGAATTATTGAAGGTATGTTGCGCCTAGCAATAAACCTTTTTAAAGAAGCCAAGAATGTTTCAGTGGTTAAGTCAGAGGCGAGCTCTGCATGAACAGCCTTAGTTACAAAGCAAACAAAAATTAGGATATATCCTTTTGAGACTAACACTTTTCTAGCTCGTGACTGTTTTATATGAAAAGGCCCCCCATAATCTATCCCTACAACTTCAAATGGGCGAGCTGCAGTGACTCTTTTTTTCAGGTAAGGAACCCATCAATTGTGAGACTTTACTAGCCTTTAATCTGAAACATACTATACATTTGTGTGTGACATGCTTAATCTCTCTAATGCCATTAATGAGCCAATATTTTTGATTTAAGTAATTTAAAATTAGCTTAGGTCCCGCATGCAGCAGCTTTATATGAGCATCACTAATAACTAATTGGGTTAAATGTGAGCGCTTCGCTAGTATTATGGGATACTTCTGAGCATATGGAATATTAGCATTCTGCAACCTTCCTCCTACACGCAGGATGCCCTCGCCATCTAAGAAAGGATTTAGTGGCAATAAATTTCCTTTAATTGGCTTATTATTGGCAATAGATTGAATTTCTGAAGCATAGTAACATATTTGGTCACATTTAATAATTATTTTCATAGCATTTTTTAATTCAGTTACACTTAAATTAGATACCTTTTTTTCATTTTGTTTTTTCTCTAAACACATCTTACAATTATTATAAAATCTTAACATATAGGCCAATACCCTTTGCGTTTTGCCCAGAGATGAGTATTTATTTAACAATGAAAATGGTTCAGTTGAGTTACTTGTGCACTGCAATGAAACCTTTTTTAATTCAGGTAAGTGTTCATTATCAATACAGTTTTCATTGGTTAAATTACAATGTTCATAGTTAACATTAGTTAAAAACTGCGGTCCATGCCACCACATACTATTTTCACTCATAGAAGTGGGCTCAACTCCTCGTGAGAGGCAGTCAGCTGGATTACAAGATGTAGGTACATAGTACCAATTAAATGACCTTGTGTTTTCAGTGATAACTTTAACTCTGTTAGCTACATAAGCATTCAAACGAATGGGATCAATTTTTAACCAGGCTAACACTATTTGTGAATCTAGGTACAAGTGAACATCAATTTTATTTTTGTCAGTCTTTAATAACAATGTTTTATATACCTTGGCAACTAATTTTGAAAGTAGAAGTGCACTATTTAGTTCTAAACGGGGTGTTGTCATTAAACTCTTGTTAATAGGATTTATTCTGGATTTGGAACATAGCAACTCTATTAATACTGGCCTTTCTGAATCACAAGTAACCACACGAAGGTACAAGCAGCAGCCGTAGGCCTTATTAGAGGCATCCGCAAACCCTATGAGTTCAATCTTTTTAAACATTGAAATGTCAATATGTCTTGGTATTAGAATAGTTGACATGTTAATCAAACCTGATGCAAATTTTTTCCATCTATCATTTAAATCTGTTGGAATAGTAGAGTCCCAATCTATATTTAGTTTCCAAAGATCTTGTAAGAATAGCTTAGCTGTAACCAATATTGGACCCACCATTCCTAAGGGATCAAAAAATTTACTAACAAAGCTAAGAATCTCTCTCTTAGTGTAAGTATCATGAAGAGTATTTTCTGGACAACTAACTTCAATACAATCAGACTGAACATTGTAATGCAAACCTAATGTTTTTACATAAAGGTTATCATCATGACTTAAGTCAATACTTCCTATCTGTTGCCTTTCTACTGGAATGTCAGACAATATTGCAGGGTGATTCGAACACCACTTGTGTAATTCAAAACCTCCAAGCCGTAATAATTGAATTAATTCAGCCTTCAGTTTAGTTAAATCACAGATATTGTTGCAACCAGAAAGCAGATCATCTACATATGTACTATACCTCAAAGCGAAGGCTGCCATAGGAAAGTTGTCACCAAATCTATCGGCTAGTTCAATCAGGCATCGAGTGGCAAGATAAGAAGAACTTCTAAGTCCATATGTAACAGTCTGAAGCTGGAGGCACTGAATAGTGTCATTAACTGACTCTCTCCATAAAATATTCTGGAGAGGGCAATGAACTGGATCCAGGTTTATATTTCTAAACATTTGTTTTATGTCACAGAATAAAATGTATTTATCTAGTCTGAACATAATCAAAATATCAAACAGCTCATTTTGAACTATGGGGCCATTTAAAAGCACGTCATTTAATGAAATTTTGTTTTTAGTTAACATCCCACCGTCAAACACAACTCTTAGTTTAGTAGTTTTCGAGTTTTCATTGAACACGGGATGGTGAGGCAAATAATAAACATTATCATTATTATTTATCATATCGTATTCGGAAATGTCTACTATCTTAGCATGACCAAGTCGAATGTACTCATTTATGAAACTTTTATATTGCTCAAATAAAGTAACATCTTTAGAAAATCGTTTTTCTAAATTTTTAAATCTTGACAAGGCACTAGAAAGTGAGTCACCTAAATCAATTTGCTCTAATGGCAATTTTAATGGCAAAGAAACTTGAAACTTGTTCTTTTCCAATTTGACATTTTTTACAAAATCTATTTCAGCCAAATCATGCTCAGAACCTGACTCTATGAAAGTTTCAGGAATTTTATCACATTCCCACAATTTCTGTAAATGAAAATCAATGGCACTTTCATTACATATGGGTGCACAACCTTGTTGAGTATCAAAGTGAGTAAAGTTACAAAAATACTTGTTGTACTTTCCTGATTGATGGTTCTCTGTGACAGCACCTCCCACCACATACCCCAACTTAGTATTGATAAGGTAGGGACCATTGAGGGCTAGCGGGATCCGCTCACGCAGAAGCACCTGAAAGAATATGTCAGCAGCTAAAAGGATATGTATGGGAGCTGGTGCGTGAAAGGTTGGGTCTGCAAGCTGAATATGTGGCGGAATATTAAGATGCGAAACATCAATGAGTTGGTGCGGAAGCGTGCAAGTAATTTTTTCCACAACAGAACATGACACAGGCAAATTAAATGTATCCTTTAGTGCATGAATATTAAACTTGGCAACAGCATTAATATCATTCGAGCCTTCACACACTCCGACAACCATGTGTGACTTGCTAAGCATTGTGCAATCAATCAGTTCAGCCACTTCTCTTGTAACCATAGATACTTCACTCCCTGAATCTAAAATAG
The DNA here is from genome assembly GCA_963576865.1 of Anania hortulata. Classification (NCBI taxonomy): domain Eukaryota; kingdom Metazoa; phylum Arthropoda; class Insecta; order Lepidoptera; family Crambidae; genus Anania; species Anania hortulata. The sequence goes on from OY756413.1 coordinate 379,281, forward strand.
CTCGCACAAATATTTCTCTTCCTGACTTGGTAAACAATCTTAACAAAACTGTAGGCAGTAAAACATTTTTATTACCATCACTGTTGAAAAGCGATACAGGTGAGTCCTTATCCTGTTTAGGCTCAGTTACCTCATGGTGAAGTAAGCTGTTATGGTCACCTTTGCATTTAGCACATTTAAATTTAAAGAAGCATTTGTTGGTGTGTTGGTTCAGGCATAGCTTACACCGCTTGCTGTCTTCAATAAATTGCAACTTTTGGTTATATGTGGCAGTTTTAAATTTAGAGCATTTATAGATTTTATGAAAAGCAGAATGACAAAACTCACATGTTTCCTTTCTGGTCAGGAAGCTTGCCTTTGGAGCTCCACCTCGACCTGTAGCACTACTGCTGCTGCTTGTAGATGTCGCCTCTAAGGCAACTGCTTTATTTTCTATAAATATCAGGAGATCTTTTGTATTATGAGGCCGATCACGAACTTCATTCTTTTCTAAGTAAAAAGATCTAACTGTATATTGATCCAGCTTTTTAAGCAATATGGGAACCAATATTGCATCCCAGTGGTCAACCGGTTGAGCTAAACTTTTAAGTGCACTTAAACTTTGATTAACCTGAGAGATAAAATATCTTAGGGATTCTGAAGTACACTTAGTTATTGTGTTTAAATCTAAAATACAATTGACATGTTGTGTTACAATTTTGTTTACATTGTCATACCTATCAGATAACAATTTAAGTGCGTGAGAATAGTTATTACCATCTAAAGTAAGATTTTTAATTAGTTCATAAGGTTCACCAGTCAAGTACATCCGTAAGTAATACATTTTTTGTAAATCTGACAATGCATTGTCTGAATGGACAAGGCTTTTGAAAAGGTTTATAAACGGATAGTACTCACCATCTTTTCCATTGTAAGGTTTTATTTCAATTTTTGGCAACTTAGTTAATCCTGGTAAGGCTTGGGTCCGGTCTGGGGGCGGCAGTGATAAACACTTTTTATTTATTTCCTTTAGCAGAAGGGCGCAGGCAGTTAAGTATTTCTCTTCGTAATCATAATAAGTATCATCTTCACCGCGATCAGACTGCTTTGCCTCGTCAGAGATTATTTTAAAATTGATTGTCTTAAATTCAGCGAAAGCAGCCTTAAGATGCTCTAATCGCACCTGTAGGAGTTCTATAGATGCCTCACAGAACTCTTCCTTGCCACAAAAGTTCAAAATACGTGTTATTGTACCCTTGGCCGCGCCTCTAGCCGGCACCCAAGTACCTTTATCCTCCATAGTTAATGAAATGAAACCTTTTACACTTGTATCTAATAAACTAGTCACTATCTAAGACTAAATTACAAGGACGTTTACAACAAAAAAACACTACAACGGCGGCGGCAACTTGAAGTCGTGAATCACAGATTAATTGTCAAACTAAAATGGCGGGCACACACACACACTATGCACGCGCAGGTGGCGCTGCGATCCAGTCTTAAGAAAAAAGTGCGCGGTAAGCGCACTCTGCCTTGTTTATGGGGACGCGTCGATTGAAACAAACGAAGTCCAGGCAGGATCGAAATGGCGCCAATTTTTTGAAACACCATTCCCAAAAAGTCTTGATATCTTGATGACTAAATGTTGAAACTCGTTTCTTGAATTTTTAGGTACAGAAAAATCTTACCAGATGGATAATAGTGATGATAGTCAAAAATAACGAAATAAGTTATTTTACTTGCTATTTTACTTCTTAAGTTTCATCCAATAGCAGATGTGTAGAACATGAAGCATATAGTCCCATAGCAGACTTATTACGTTTGCAATGCAATTTTCATCACAGCACACCACGAGATCCCAATAGCAGGCAAATGGCGGCAATTTTATTATTTTACTAGCAAATCCAAATTTGCATTTTCTTCTGTTCCCGATGACGATGAAGGACCAATTTGAAGGGTGGTCGCTGGTTACTGATTGAAACTCCCTCCAAATAAATATAAATTTACTGTATTTCCATATTAATAATTAATTAAAGTGACAATAGCTCACACTTATTGACTCCATTATGTGGTGTCCAAATCGGAAGTGTAGACAATACAAAGAAAAAGGCAGTGAACAATTTGCCACAGATAAACTAAACTAGTTATGATTAAATCTATGTTACAATTGAGGTTTTAACAATCAGCCCCTAAGAGGTTTTTAATGTTTTAAAAATAACCCTGTATAAGTACAAGCAAATAACAATGACTTTATGAAATTAAAAAATGTTCAAATACCCACCCTAGTCTCTTCTAGTCCAGCGCGATTATTTTTATTTATTCTCCTCAAAGATTAATATCGGAGAAAGGCCAACAACAATGCAACTTCTTTCATTTTCAATCGTCTTCGAAAGTTTCAAGGGTTAAACAAACCGTCGCTAGTTGTTATGTGTGCGTGTGTGCGTGTGTGCGTCGGAACTCGGAACCTTTTACTCGGGTCGGCTGCGATTACTCGCTGAACAAACATTCTCTCATAAATGGTGAGCAGGGCTGGTACTACTTTATATATTTTTACTCTAGTATAGAAACTCCTGCACATGCATTAAGCATTTTGTGAACATCTTATATTACTAATTGTTTCTGCAGTCAGTAAAGATATACATCAATGAAATTTTGATGAGTTGTTACGATAGTAAAACAAACGAAGCTCGTTTATTTTGTACAATAAATATCCTGGATCGTCCTCTATTTGGGTTCAGCCATCTGATATTTTGCGACTCTGGCGGCTTCAGGTCATTTCTGGCGATAAGCCACCATCGACATATCATTTTGGATGTATCGTATCCAGGTTGCCGGTCGGCGCTCTCTACTCCTTTTACATTTAGTGACAACTGACGACCATCTCTTGTCCGGTCATGTTATCCTAATTTTGGCGCATCACGTATCTATTCCAGCGCATACGATTATCCCGCTTATTTTGCTTTATTTCGGCAACTTTAAAGGTCCACGTTTCAGATAAAACGCACTGCGGATGCGTATGTTCAGTACGTCAAAGTCAAAGTCAAGTCAAAAATCATTTATTCAATTCAGGACAAAATTGCCACTTATGAACGTCAATAACAACATTATAGGTCCCTAGGGGGCCAGAACATGTCTCCTTATTTTTTGGGCCCTACTAGCGCTTCGAGACAAGACACAGACAATCTGGCAAGTGCTGAGAAGAAACGCCGGAACAAACTCAGTCACCACTAGCTGCCACACAAAAAATATAAACCAAAATAAACAGGTAGGTACATCAGTTTAGTGCAGGCTGGACTGACCATACATTCTTGTCATCAAGATAGTCTTGAATTTTATAATACCCCTTAGACATCAGTGTAGTTTTGACATGTGACTTAAATTTATTAATAGGAAGTTTGGTAACATTGTGAGGTATATTATTGAAAAATTTAATACAATTTCCCAAGAATGAATTACTTGTTTTGGCCAATCTAAAGTTTGGGACTACAAGTTTGTTTTTGTTTCTGGTGTTATATGAATGAATATCACTTTTCTTTATAAAAAGATCTAAATTTTTGCGTACGTACATGATATTATCAAATATGTATTGAGAGGCCACAGTGAGTATGTTAATTTCTTTAAAGAAATCTCTCAGGGATTCACGCGGACTAAGTTTGTATATAGCACGAATAGCTCTTTTCTGTAAAATAAAAATGGTATCGATGTCCGCAGCAGAACCCCACAAGAGAAGACCATAAGACATAATACTATGAAAGTAACTGAAATACACCAGCCTTGCCGTTACAACGTCAGTTAGATGTCTAATTTTTCTAACCGCAAAGGCAGCTGAAGCAAGTCTCCCAGCCAGAGTGTCAACATGTGGTCCCCATTGCAACTTCGAATCCAATGTAATGCCCAGAAAAACAGTGGAGTTTGATAGATCAAGCTTTTCACCATTTAGTAAAATTACTGTGTTAGCTTGTTTCACGTTAGGCATAGTAAATTTAATACATTTGGTTTTTTTTGTATTAAGAAGTAAGTTGTTACTTGTGAACCAATTTAATACCTTAGAGAGAGCTCCGCTTACATCGTCAAATACCTCTTCGCCTCTTTTTAATTTGAAGATTAAAGAAGTATCATCAGCAAACAGAACTATCTCACAGGAGTCTTTAGAATAGAAAGGGAGATCGTTAATATAGATCAAAAATAGCAACGGTCCCAATATTGAGCCCTGGGGCACTCCCATTTGAAGCGGTTTTTTTCACGCACTTGCATAAGCTAATCTGAAGTCGAAAGATAAGAAGACATAAATCGATACATTTTCTAACAATAGCAACACTAATCATTTAGCCCCAAACTAAGCAAAGCTCGTAAGATATTTATTACATCAGTTAGTACCTTGAGCAGTCAGAAGAGGGCTTCTTGCTCCAATATAATTGTGAAATGGCGTCATCCTCTCTGCCCTCAATACCTATCATATTGTTGTGCCCTACAGGGTCTATAATGATCTGTTTTATGTACCTATTTATAACACCTGTGTAACATTATAGAATGCAATAAATATATTGAATTGAATTGACAAATGGAAAAAAAAATTGTATTAAAACATATAGACTTAATTTCTCGCAGCCCTGCACAGAGACACTTAAAGTGTATGTAGGTATTCACGCTAATCTGGGTGCTTGGAGTGGCGCCTCTATTTATGTTGCTCTTTGCCTTTTTTGGAGTTTCCCAGCAGTTGCCAACTCTCGGCCGATAAGCCTCGAGAACATGCAACTTTTCTGAATGAATAAACTTCTTAGCGGCCGAATCTTTTATGTGATTTTACGTGTTTAATTTGGGAGCTTAAGCTGTCGTCGCGAAGATTGATAGAAAAGGAAAATACGTCCTGAGTTTGTAGCAGTTTAATTATGTTTGATACTCTATTCTGTTTTATTTTTATATTAAAATAACAAACTGTAATACGTTATAACAAGTAGTATTATTAAATACAGTTATGTTATTACGAGTATAAGTAAATGTTTTACTAACTAAGTACGTTATTCACAGCGTAATAAATATAAAAGCATAAGAGTACATGCTTTTATTTTAAGCATAAGGGTACTGAATTCAAATTCAAAATTCAAATATTTATTTGCTATTAAGTATTTGCTAAGAGGGCTAAGTAATACAATTTTAATAGCCATAACAAACAAGATATCAAAATCATGGGAACTAAACGTATCTGTTCATTTTTATTGTTCCTGTCGCATTCCTGTTTAAACAAAATTGGGTGCCCACGACACAGGATTCTTCAAGTGTGGGGCCCCCAGTTAAAGGACCATGTATTGTTACTGCCAAAAAACATAGATAGATAGATACTCTTTATTGTACACCATACAAAGAAGTTACAATTTGTGTTTACAGAAAGATGCACAATTTAGGCGGTCTTATCGCTAAAAGCGATCTCTTCCAGACAACATACTGTATCCTGCATTTCCAGACTGGGAACACTTATGTCATATAGTGCGTAAATGAGTAGGCTAGTTTCCTGGGTCAAAAAAAGATTATTCTATTTAGTCCGTCAGTTAGATTATCAAAAAATATTGGACCCATATTTTGTCTTTTGTCAATCAAACAAAAAATGACAAAGATAAAGTGCATCAAAATGATCACGTGACGTCACGCCTTGCTAAAAAGTGTCGCAAGGCGTGACGTTACGTGGAACTTTAAAGGTCTATAGATATCTTCATCATTTTTTGTTTGAATGAGAAAAGAAAAAATACGTTGCCAATATTTTCTGTTAATCCAACTGACGGACTAATTAGATTTTTTTAGGAAACTAGCCCATTGTTTTGAATAAATATTTGTATTTCTTTTGTAAGTCTAACGAGTAAACTAACCTTTTTAAATCAAATAGTTTTTTACAGAACTAGATTCCCTAGTGTTAGAATTTTATTAAGGTTAGTGTGAAAAAGAGAAAAAATATAACTTAAATAAATTAATAAATATAAATATTGGCTACATCACTTATTAACATTGCTTTGATCCTATGGTATATACCTACTAGCCAAATCACTTGTGTTATAGAAATCAGAAACAACGACGGTACCACCACATCCAGATCCGAGACAATATAGAAAAGTTATTCTTCTACATTGACCGACCGGGAATCGAAATCGGGACCTCAGATATACCGACACCAAGTCCAGCATTCTCGCCTCTCAAACAGTAGGTAGTAAAATGTTAAGATCTGGTGTGGAGCTTCACCAAGTGTCACAGCAGAGGGACGTGTCCCCTCGGTCTTCATTCACACTCAAAAGACTGTTAGCGCTGGAACACAGTCTAGCCAGCATGGAGGTTTTGGATATAAGTATTTTACTTTTGGCTGTCTTAGCATTTGTCTACAACCTCTCTTGGTGTTACGTGACGAGGCACGTAAAGCTGCACACCCACTTGACCGCACTGGCCGCACGCACGGATCGCATCGGAGTGGCCTGAAGTCTAGGTGCACCACATAATAATTCATAATTCATTTATTCACTTTCATACAGTAACAGTAACATGCGTGCAGGGGCGTGCATTGGTTTCAGATGGGGGTAGGCTGTGAGTGAAAATTGAGTAAGTTTGCGTAAAATAGTAGGCGATCTCGCGTCAGCCTAACATTGGTTAAATTGCACAGGTACGATCTATGTTGCGCGCTTTAGTAAGGAAATAAGTATAGATAGACCAAAAATGGTTGCAGAATATTTATTGTTTATTGTTGAATACGTAATTAATAATTATGGTTAGCTGTTCTGTCGGTTTTTTATGAAGGTAGGCTCTGCATAATAGCCTATATGGGATGCACGCCCCTGCATGCGTGCCGGTGACGTCACATGGAATGAAGCATTTTTTTACGATTTCGATATTAACCCTGTAGTAAAAGTTGTTCATATTGATGCACATATTAGCTTTCTTTATTATTGAGATTGACTAAATACCCTCAATACTGTAATACATTTCTTACATAACAAATTGCTGGACTGTACTAGACTGGTGTTTAACTGTACACCAATTACATATTTTTACATTTGTTGTTGTAGTTGTTCACATAGTATAAAATATGTAGTTATAAGGTTATTCTTGATTTAGGGTATCCCACCCTGTATATGTCACCAGCCGACAGCAGCCTATCTCATCGGCTTTTTAAATCCGTTATTTCTTGCTCATACTGTCAAAATGGGCAGTAGGAATTAGTCAAATCCATAAAATCCGGACTCCGTGTGGGTCATTCAACCCACAGTGCAGCACGAGTAAGTAACGTCGCCATAGTCTTAAATATTAGTTAACTTCCTTTATAGGGGTACATTATATTCTACTTCTCAAACTTGTATTTTGAGAGGTCCGAGCCTACAGAGGCGCCCTTGAGGCCCAGTCTTTCTTTTCTTTTTTTTTTTATGGACGGACCTATCGCTGAGTGCCTTTGAGGAAGACATTCGTCAGCTTAACCCGGGCAGTTGTGGCGTGCGCTGAAGGCGCACAGCCTAGGTCCGCCCCGCTAGCGGTCGCCGCGACCCGGCCGAGTGTGAGGCATCGCGCAGCGAGGCCTCAGACTCGTACGTGTCGAGCCCCATACTAGCAGGCGTGATCGGGCCAATGTGGAGTGCAAAAGGCACCCTACCAAGCGGCGAACCCGCTAGTGGTGGCGCCGACGGGACCGGAACTGCCGAAACAGGCCGGACCGCTGCCGGGCTCCTTTCTAGCGGGCCCGATCTGGGGGTGAGTCGGACTTTGGCCTCAAGGGCGCCTCTATAGGCTCGGACCTCGGCTTGGGCCGTCGTCCGTAGGGTGGGCAGGGGAAAAACGGCCAGGCACATGTCTGTGTCGGCCGAAATGAAATACGGGACCTCGCACCCTTTGGCGGGTGCGGTGATGCGAACTAAAATGTTGTGCAGTACTCGAAGTGCTTAAGGCGGTGTTGGCTGTTGTTCTACAGTACGCGGTGTAGGAATCGTCAGGGTCGTCCAGAACGTGCCGAGGCCGACGGAGTCGGGCAGCGACATCCTCCTGGGGCGTGTACGTGGCGGCTTTGACTATGAGCGGATTGGAATGGTTTTTTGCCTTATCGAAGAAGCGCTTAGACGCTTCTTTCATATATTGGGCTACTGAGGGCATGTCGAAATCTCTATGGAGATTCTTGCGGCGTATGAACCACGGTTGACCCGAGGCTCTAAGAAGGAAATTATTTTGAAAACTTTGCATTTTCTCAAGGGTGTCGGAAGAAGCGTGAGCAAACACCGGACTGGCGTATGTCATCACGGGGCGGATGCAAGTTTTGTAAATTGTCAACTTATTCCTAAGCGACCTTTTACTCTTGCTACCGACAAGGTGGTATAGTCGGTAGGTATAGAACTTCGCTCGTTTGAGGACGCGCGTAATGTGGGGTACAAACGATAACCGTTGGTCGAGAGTGACACCTAGATATTTGACCTCCTTCACCCAAGGGATCGGTCGGCCGAATAAGGTGACGTTAAAACGGATTTTCTTGCAGCGGGGTTGTTTGGAAGGAGGCCAAGTCGTTCCCCTTCGATCGGGCCCACTAGATTGGAGCCTGTGTCTAGCCTGCGCTCACAGACTAGTCTGTGGCGCAGCAAGGATCATGACGGTGCAACCACTAGTCGGGTTCATCTCTTGTCCAGGTGCCCTCAGCACTCGTCACGGTCCGATCGCGCCCGCTAGTACGGGGCCCGGACGCGGACGAGCCTGGCCGTGGCCAGGCCCGGCCCGCGCACGTGGTACCCGCTGGCCGGCCGCTCTCTAGGCTGAGTACCTTCTGTACTCGCCAAATCTGCCCGGTGAAGCTGGAGAAGGCCTTCCGCCGCCAGCATAGGTCCTTTAAAAAAAAACTTGTATTATGAGACCAACATCGAAATCTCAAAAAATAGTTTAGTTATCCCATAAAACCCGTAACATCATCTGTTACTTATAAAGTGTTTATAAAATGATTATGAATAACTTAAAACCTAATAAGCAAATAAATGATTCTTGATTCTAACCGGGGGATTGACTAGAAAAACCAATAAGATATTTTACACTATTTATTATACACGATGTTGGTATACTTATACTTTTTTATATTGTTTGAAACCGTTTTCTTCCAAAATAATATACAAAATATGCATAACTCATCACAACAGTCAAGCGTAACAGACCGTTATATTTGTTTTCATATAGGTATTCAAACACAATCTCCATTAAAATGTGTCACTTACTGTCGGTTGATTTATTAATGGTTTTGCAGTCTAAAAGCCACAACATCATTAAAATATGATGTGTCAATTCTTTTTAATTTAAATAAATACCCACAAAATTACTCGCATAGAAAATATCTCATTTGTCATCCCCTCTTAATCATATTATCACCCTTTGCATTAAAATAGCACGTTAGGCGGGAAAGGAGTTATTAGTACAAATACGGCACAGATGCGGTAACGCAATTGACAACACAATCGTGCAGGAAGCGCCATGGGATAGTGATGTGCGTAGACGAATTAAAGTACTTATCGATAAAAGTTATTTAAAGATTCAAACCGCAAAGCAGGCGTACAACCACTTCATCCATTAAGCGAACAGAGCCGAAACAACCGTCGATTTATTGTGCGTCACAGAAATACAATATCTGCATTGTCATTATTAATTTTAGTCAAAGTAAGTTACGATAGTTATGACTTTTACGAAATTTGTGTTTGAGTTCGATCATAAATGAATAAATAGAATAAATGAAAAAAAAAACGTGATAAAAATTAATGCCGACAAACCCAAATATTGTGTAATTCTTCTTGGTAATTAATTTAAAAAAATATATGAATCTTAAAATTGAGTTTTAGTAATTACATTCTAGGTTATTATCTGAAAAAACAATCGCCCGGATTGCAGAGAGAAGTAGTTTCGATTCTTACAATAGACAGCCAATTTTTTAAAATGTCTTAGTATCGTAAACATGTTTTTATCGATAAACCGTTAGCGTCACTATTAACCCGTTTAGCGACATATAGGTAGAACGCGCCCTCACCGCGGAAATCAAACAATCGACAAAGCGTTACGTGCTTTTCCCCTCCCTTTCACACGTCGCACAGTAGAAAGAGACGTTACTGTTTGATCTCAAAACAGGAAAACGTAATAAATAATTGTATCCGCGAGTGGTTTAAGCAAATTTGATGGGTTTGTTGAGATGTCTATTGTTGTAACGACTTCAAAGGGCAAGTTAATGCTTTGATTTGTTCTATGGCTGTTCTGGTAGCTTTTTGAGCGGTTTGTAGTTTAATAGGCTTAAATATTAATTAATGCTTCGGTATTAATGATAGTGCGGTTAAATTCTAGGGTGGTTCATTGGGATACATACAGGGTAGGTAGTTGGTTAGAGGAATGCTTTATCAAGATGTTCTACTTCAAGTAGAACACGAATAAGTAGAACATACTTGTGAACGACTTTCTCTATGTCACTACCATCGAAATCAGAAGATAAAATCCTTAACATACAACATAAGACATACCTTGACGAAGACGTTTTAGCATTTTTTTTTACAACGTACTAAATTATCGTGGTCTCGAAGTTGGCATTCATATTCTTGTATTAGGTAACAGACAGAGTTTTTTTTTTTTTTTTTCTGAATTGGAATCAAACCCGCGATTATTTGCGTTTAAGGCAAATCGCCGCGCCTCTATGTCAATCATGAAGTTGCCCGTTAAACTTTGTCAAAAACAAAAAGTATTTTATTCTCCATATAATCTCAATTTTTTTCCCACTCCAACCGTTGCTGTGTGATTAAATACACAAACCTACAACTTCGACGTTTGTTAAATAAATAGGATTGTTCAAAAGTATTTTCTTACCCTTATTTTTTGTGGTAATGTATGTACTGCAGAAGCGAGTAATTATGTTGTAGAATGAAGCATCAGCGCTATCTACCGTCGTTGCGGGTAACTGCCAGCTATCGAGTTCTTTTGTCTTACCTCACTTGTAGAGCGCCACAGAGATGCGGCTGCACTGCTTTAGTATTAACTTTCTCATTTATTCGACTTCAAAAGGGAGGTTATACATTTTGTCCTTATTTGTAAGGAAATGGTTTAGAAAATTCCGTATTTTTACACGCCTGCTGAAAATAAAGTGTAATGTTTTTACAAGACTGCTCAAAACGGAGTGTAATGTTTTTGTAGTATGTTTGTACATGTATGTAAGTAAGTTTCTTAATTTTAATGTAACGACAAAACGTGATTATAAAGTGAAACTAATAACTGTTTTTAACTGAAATATTGTTGAGACCTAGCTTGCTAATAGTCTAACACTTTCAAAAAACCGACAAAAAAGTAATGTCTTTTGTAGATTCAGAACAGTCGCCCCATACCAAAAGGACATGGATTCGATTCTTACTTGGGCCCTGAGGCCTAATCATGATTAATCTAAGCACTGCTTGTAGCGTTTACGTCAAACTCTATACGGAAAAAGTAAACAAAATAAGGTTAAAGTAATATTGTTTTAAGAACTCATAGTTAGACCACTAAGACAGACGATTTTATTTCAAGTTATTATTATTATACGGCATGTTAACTAACGAAAGGTGTTCCCTCAAACCCGTTTGGGGGTGATGAACAGGGTGTAAAGTTCCTCATCCCCCATTGGAAAGGGAGGATCCTCCGACCAGACGGGTGTTGTGTCTGGTGGGCAATACTGCCCGACGGTTGTTGTCGGGTTCTTGTATATATGGTTCAATCGCTCCGATAACTTTAATATCGCGATGTAGGATAAGTCAGTTTTATATGTGGCGAGATAGATGTCGCCACACCCGTGATACTATTACGTCCATACAAATTTAAAAAAAAACCCGTATAACGTGTAAATATTTAAATTTTAAAATTTCATAAAAATATCGACGTACGGCCCATCTCTCATCGAGCTAGCGAGACAGAATAGCAACGTTGCCAGTTAGGCACTGCGCAGACGACGGGGCGGGGCGGTCTTTTTGAACACGAAGCAATAAAGACCGCCCGTCAATTTCCGCGACTGCCCGCGTCGCGAACTCAAAGCACACGACAAAAGAGGGCGATCAGGTCAGGACGATCATTTTAGTAGATTAATTTTTAAGGGCTTCGGGCTTAAAGGAACGACCTCTGTTATGAATGAATGAATAAACATTAATTTCAATTTTTTTTAACATTAATTAATCTCCCCCTTTATTGATGAAAAATTACGAAGTTTCAATAATGTTTCTGATCGCATTGTCAAAATTAATACACATATGGCTTACACAATTATTAGATATTGTCTTTTTGTCCCAAAATTTACATATTGCGTCCGCTCTTCCCATTTTTGGAAATTTCCGGGTTTGACCGCCAAATTAGACGACACAGTTAAAAACATAATATCCTCAGTGCTGAACCTCTCTTTGGACGATCGAACCTGGACCCAAGCCTCACTTCCCATCAGGTTTGGGGGCTTGGGTATTCGTAAAATTTCTAGTGTTGCTCTCCCGGCTTTCTTGTCCTCGACTCATAGCACTACAGAGCTGGTTACTAAAATACTTAGCAAGTCTTTTGGTAACCCAGCAATTGTCTATCGGGCCGAGGCCATCAACGCTTGGAGACAATTGTGCTCCGAAGACTTGCCTTCATCAGTATCATCACAACGGCGGTGGGACGAGCCGCTCTGCAGACTAGTACGGAATAATTTATTGAACACGTCCCCTAGTACTGCAGATCGAGCTCGTCTCCTTGCCGTAGCTGAGTGGGAATCGGGACTTTGGCTCCACTCCCTCCCATCTCCAAATCTGGGTACACTTTTAGATAACTCTACTTTTAACCTTTCCGTCTCTCTTCGTTTGGGGGCACCTTGCAATGTCCCACATCGCTGTCCCTGTGGCGATATGGTAGACTCGTTGGGTCATCACGGCCTTTCATGCAGCAGAAGCGCCGGGAGATTTTCCCGTCATGCCAGCCTTAACGACATAATCCGCAGAGCTCTTGCTACCTCGTCCGTACCGGCTATTCTTGAACCGAATGGCCTGGTGCGGAATGATGGCAAGAGGCCTGATGGTATGACCTTGGTTCCGTGGAAGATGGGTCGGCCTCTGGTGTGGGACGCAACCTGCGTTGACACACTTGCTCCATCTCATCTTTCACGTACCTCGTCAGGGGCTGGCTTTGCTGCTGCATCAGCGGAGGACCTTAAGCGTCGCAAGTATGTAGGTCTTAGTAGTTCCTACATGTTTGAGCCGTTTGGGGTCGAGACGCTCGGGCCGTGGGGACCTAGCGCACATCGACTGTACAGTCAGTTAGCCAAGCGGCTGATTGACTGTACGGGCGACCGGAGGGCTGGCGCATTTCTTGGTCAACGTATCAGTTTGGCCATTCAGCGTGGAAATGCGGCCAGCCTTCTTGGCACCATGCCCCGATCATTGGACAGCGATTTGGGACACATTTTTTACTTGTAAATATTTTTGTACATATTTATATATATATTTTTTTGATTTTTAGGGTTAGTTTTTATTATTATTATTGTAAATATTTATAAACATTAATTGTTCAGAATACACGTCAACAAATGCAAATACTCGTTGTACAAATGCTCGTCCTCATCACACAAACATTTTCCCCTTATGGGCTTCAAACGTGCGACTACCTGACCATGTAGGTAGTCCGGAGAGCGACTTTCTAGAACAGATTGTCATATTATCATCAAATTAGTGGCAACGCTGTGGCGCCCAGCGGTGGCGATGGCCCGGGGGCTGGTTAAAAACTCTGTTTTCCCGCGAAACACGCTCCAGGAGCAGCGCTGAAGAATTTATATCGCACAAAAAACAACTACAAAGAAAATAAATCAGTACAAAATACTCCCTCAGACAGGTTTATTTGAAGGATTTTTTCAATGTTTATTTTGTATCTATTCAAGATTTTTGTAACAAACTGCTGTTATTTTGTAGAGATGTAGCTCTGTAAAATAAATATTAATCTAAAACATATTTAGGAACATTGTTCGTTTTCGTTATGTAAATATGCGTTGCCTGCGTTAAATGAAATAGGTACACTCCAGAGCAATAAATTCGGAATTAAATTTAATGCTACTGAAATCATTTAAAATTCCACTGCGATAGCACATAGGACTTGAACAATAGCATTTTCCACAGCTTTGCGCCGTCTTTTTTCCTTAGAGTTTTTTAAACCTAACCAGATGATCAATAAATAAATTCTTTCAGACACACTAATTATCTAGATTTGGGGCTAAAAATACCTAGTCCAGAACTGGTCAAGGTCACGAAGTAAGTAAATAACATCCTTATTATAGAGGGTTACATTGCAAAGAGGTGCCATATCAAAAAAATAAGATCTAGAGAACAATATAAAGAAGCGTCTTAATCGTTATTATTTTTAATAATCGTATGTTACAAAAAAAAATACTTTAAAATGTCCGATAGTAAAGTCAATAGAGAGACTACGAAGCCGCGCGTTCATTCATCAGAGGCGTAGGTACGGCGAGCCAACAAGGTCCTTACGCAGTGCAAATACGGTGCAATTTTTTTATTAATATGTTCAATTATCCACGTGTACGATTTTTAACAGCCAACAGAAATATGTAAATTTAATGTAAAAAAAATGATTGTTCTTTGCATAGTTAGATTAAGTTACTGATTCTGAGCCACTCCTAAAAATTTGGCACCCCTTTGCAATGTAACTAACGTATTCTGATTTTTTGTCAACCGGGCCCGTCTTCCAACTCACCTAGATATAAATTTAGAAGATAGATAGATAGTTGTGCACTATATTATAAAGAAGTTTCAATATGTGTTTACAGGAAGATGCACAATTTAGGCGGTCTCATCGCTAAAATTTATTAGTTCGTTCCCTAAATGAATTCCTACGGTATTGAATCTGGGACCTGGCAAAACACCGTACCACTTCACCATTTAAGGTACCTCAAACTGGTTGAGTATAATCTGTTTTCTGGATCCAATTGTAAATCCGTGTAGATAAATCAGATATAATGTAGTCACAAAAAATAGATGAAATGAAAAATAAGTTATCGAGAGTAACATCACTAGTGTAGATAGTGTCGTCGCCGGCGCGAGATTGTTTTATTATTGCATTGTTAACGGCGCATCGACGGGAAATGGATTACCGTCTATATGAAGAGTGTCTGTCTGGATGTCTATAAATAACGCGAGCGAACGTTCGTGACTTAAACAGAGTAAAGGGTAAACCTAATGCTATTTTAATTTAGAAAGTTTTCAATTTGCACTAGCGATTGCACGCAGATTGAATCATCATTTCAGCCATAGGTAGATCGTCCACTGCTGAACATTGGCCTCCCCCAGTGACTTCCAGATTGGCCGGTTGGAAGCGGCCCGCATCCAGAGGCTTCCTGCAACC
The DNA here is from genome assembly GCA_963576865.1 of Anania hortulata. Taxonomy (NCBI): domain Eukaryota; kingdom Metazoa; phylum Arthropoda; class Insecta; order Lepidoptera; family Crambidae; genus Anania; species Anania hortulata. The sequence goes on from OY756413.1 coordinate 394,620, forward strand.
TTTACCACCGCCTTTACCATCTCTATCTGGTCCCATGGTTGGGAGATAATGCTTTTGGCATTAAGTGAACCATTTGTACTACTTTTTTTTTTTCTGTGCAATATAGTATACATAAATATAAAAATAAATGGTGGGCAGTACAGCAGGAAGAAGCCACTAGATGCAAACGGCCCAGAGCTGCTCGTTGTGGCGGACTTTGCAAGCGGACTTCCATAATCTAATAATAATGATGATAATAGCACGCGGTTTGGTTTGCCAAAAAAAAAGAGATCGAGTTAGGTCGAGTCAGATCTAAACTTGACGAGTTTTTATTATTTATTGTTTTAATTTCTAGTCTACACTATGATTTTAATCAGTTTGACGCTGTAAAAAAACAAGAATCTTTAGGATAGTTTTATATACAGGGTAAGAGAAGAACCTGCGAGCCTTAATTTTGATTTTTGTAGTTTTTATTGTTCATTAGGTTATTTTTACTAGAAATCATTTATATTTTGTGGAAATATCAAACGACTACATAGTATTAGGGTTCCGTTTGCAACGTGCAAATTGAAATGACGTGAGATGGATCAAAAGATGTGTACGTATAGTGCGTACAGTAACATAAGCATATATTAACTTATGTAAGTAAAGTCTAAAGTATTTAGGTATTAATAGTATTTTCAGTATGGGGTGAGGTGTCCCACACACTACAGATATGCATACCTACTTACCTTACTCTTTGCGTACCAAAACCTGAATAGTTGTTATCGCAGTTGAAGACTGCATTTATCAGTATATAAGTTGATCTATGTTTTAATTTATATCCAGATCTATCTTGTACTTCATCGAGGCCAATATCAAAACAAATTAAATATTGGACAACATCACAAACATTGTTCTCATCTTAAGGCAAGTAGGGCAACCATTGAGTTAGTGAAATCAGAAACAACGACGATACCACACCACTTACACCTGAGACAGTATATTAAAGATAGTTAATTTTCTACATTCACCATTCTACCTAGAAATCGCCCAAGACGCCAAATCCAGCTAAAATATTCAAAGGAGATGGAAACGTTTACATACAAATTTGGGTCTGGATGTAATAAGATGAAAATGTTGTAAATACAGCTTAATACTTAGCAGTTTTGACTGAAATTCTGTCATCGTTTAGGGGTCGTCCTCCTAGTGCATACAGAGACTATTTGCTATTCCATAGTTCATACAGAGATCCATTATCTTCTGTATCCAGTCCATGCCGGTAGTAAAATCCAAAGTAAAAAATCTAAGTCAGACGTGTAAGCAAGATCTTCCGGGTCCAGATTAAAAGCATTGCAGGGGTCGTTGAGGTTAAGTTTAATTCGTAAAACAAAGCCGTGGTCTATGAAAAATATTATTATGGAAAAGCACTTTAAACAAAACGCACACGCAGAAACGTAAAATACGAAACGAGTGATCCAAAGATTGTTTATTTATTTGCCAAGTCAGCTGTCAGTATCAGTGCACAGACTAAATATACAGAATCGGTATATAGTATCGGTTTTATTTAGTTAATCGATTAATAAACGAAATCTGTTTATTTTTATTTAATTAATGTTTTATTATCTAAAATAGCTTAAAATATTTATTTTAATGCAGTTAATTATTTTGTTTGCGTTAATTGCCTGGTATAGTGAGAGTATTTATTTTTTAATAATTGTTTAATCTCATTCACATAAATCGATATTATTTTAATCGATTTTGTAGTAACTGCATAAAAATCTTGTTTTGCTTATTGCTCAGTTTCCAGAAAGAGAAATGGGCAGATTTGTTTTTATATTAGTATAGAAAAATATGTCAATTTTATTAAACCATACTTCAACTACTTACATTAATGGCCCAGAAATCCCCGTATCCTTTATACTATAAGCTTCAAATATGAATGGATTTTCTGCAATTTCTCGTACAAGCGGATACTTAATTCTAAACTAGTGTTGCTAAGACGTAAACAAGCTTCGCCGGCCCGTTTCCGGCACATCCGGCAGAAATATATTAATTTTACGCCGCGCGATGAGTTGCTAGAGCGATTGGCAGGATACACATCGTTAGAAACAACAGGTTTGATTGATTTGTATGCAAACTTGGTTTTAATTATGCTTCTGTTTTATGGATTTAAAGGAATATACAGTTTGTCAGATTGCATTTACCTTACCAATGTTAAGCCACCTAAGCCGCTGTAGTAATTAGTGACATTTGTCACAAGAATCGCCGTGCTTCGGAAGGCACGTTAAAATTTGGTTTCGGCTATTATCGCTTGATATACTCGTGACGCCTAGTTAAAAGCCTGAGGGTGGGCTCATAGCATCTAACAGTAAGGTTAGTCACTGCGGCCTTACAATGGTCCCCCGCCAACCCGCACTGGGCCCACGTGGTGGAATATGGCTCAAACCACTTCAAAGTTGAGGTGAGGACGTATTAAGGCATAGTTTACTTTTATTACATTAAAAAACAATAGCTTTTTCAACCGACTTCAAAAAAGGAGGATTTTTTTTATTAAACATACGTTCAGTGATCATTCGTTACTGCGTTGACCGATTTCGATATATTTTTTTTTGTTCGAAAGGTATTAATAATTAATAACCCCGCAGGAGCAGCTTGTGGCAAGCTGTAGGTGAGTGGCGACACCTTGGACCCCGATCCTCCGGAGGGCCCGTATTTATTTGGCCCTCGCCTCTTGTGCTTGCCTTAACTGGCCGGCCGAGAGTGGAGTTGCAAGAATAGAACCTTAGCCGTTGACACCAATGTTACTGCCCCGGCTACCTTCTGGTGGCTGTAATAGGGCGGCCCATTTAGTGAGCGGCGAGTCACCGTCTGCCCTGATTATCGAGATTAGACATTTGATATGGCAGACGTCCCGTTGTCTCATCAATATCCCGGCAACCAATCCATCAAGTTCCTTTCCATAGACCCGGTTTAGTTTCCATCTTATCTGCAATAGTCCTTGCACCTAGCGGGTGCTGTCTTTGGCTGTATTTTCTCAATAGTGCAGGCAGAGACAGCATCCGCTAGGTGTATATATCCCAACTCATTATCGTATCTCAAAGGGGCCTCTTCGTGTTGGTTCTGTATCCCTACAAACGCCTTTCAAAAGGACCGGCCTTCGTGCCATGATTTCCCGTAGGAGAGATACAATACAATAGTAAATAAATAAATCAATATTGGACTACATCACATACATTTCTCTGATCCTATGATAAGTAGCTTAAGCACTTGTGTTACAGAAACAACAACGGTACCACGACACCCAGACCTGAGACAATATAGAAAAGTTATTTTCATGCATAGTTATTTTCATGTTCGTTGGTCGGGCACCAGGAAACGAACCCGGAACCTCAACTCAAGACACCAAGTCCGGTATGCTCGCCTCTCGGCTACGGAGGTCGTCAAATAATAAAAATAATAAGTCGGTGCCAGCCGATGAGAGATTAAATGTTTTTATTTGCACCGACTCCAAAAGTAACTGACTAGGTACTTAAGTGTTAAGATTATTTTTAGCTTTTTAGTTTTTTGAAATTGCTTTTTTTAAAATAAAATTGATATCAGAAGAAAAAAATATAAAAAAAAGATAAATATTAAGCTTTTAGAACTATGTTTTGATGAGTAAGTGTGTGAGTAAATAAATGTAAGATATGGTCGCTTCCGACTACAAAACAGCGGTCGTGGGTTCTAATCCCGCAAGGGGCAAATGTTTGTATAATGAGTATGGGAGTTGGTACCGAAGTTATTACTGCCATGTAATGAACAGGGTGTACAAAAGAATCAAATGTACTTTACCTGGTTTAAACTAGGGTCTTTTAGTGTAGTGTTATAAAATACAACAACTTTTTGTATGGGAGCAACATGTAAATCTTTAAACAATATTGGATGATCATTGAGGAAGCGTATAATTTTTTTCTATGATTTCGATGTTGCTCATAATAGTAAGTTGTTGTACCTATATGAGCAGACGATTACGTGGTTTTTTGTACAAATAGTATAATAGTATATTATTTATTATATTAGCCTAAGTCCAAAAATGCTCATCATCTCGTCATCATTTCAGCCATAGGACGTCCACTGCTGAACATAAGCCTCCCCTAATGACTTCCAGATTGGCCGCTTCGAAGCGGCCTGCATTCAGCGACTTCTTGCGACATTAAGCAGGTCGTCTGGTAGCCTTGTGGGTGGAAGTCCTACGCCGTGCTTGTCGGTACGTGACTTCCACAACAGAACCTTTCTGCGCCATCGGCCGTCAGCGCTTATTGAGCGAAAAACCAGCTCTCAACACATTATAGTTTCTTTAAAATATCGACATAGCAAAATTCGTAATCATATTTCACCAGTAAGCGTTATGGCAATAAATTAATTTTCAACTTCAAACTTTTACTTACTCGTCTAAGAAAAGTGTCTGGATATCGATAACTAATTACCCCGTGACTAGCGCACCACCTCGCTAGATTGCTAAATCAGCGTTGTGACGTCGCTTTAGGCTCGCTCAACTGCCTCGCACCTGTCAGAAGTGTAAACCGTGTGCAGATATCCATGTAGTGTAGTGGCTTGTCGTGAGCTGTCTTAAATTGAATCATCAATATATATACAAACTTTTTGCTAGTAGAGGCAGGACAATAACGCTGAAATCTTTAACTATATTTTCCCTAAAGTACTCTTAGCGTATTGCCAGTGCCATCCATTCTACGGAGTCTGGCAATGGGTAACAAAAGCCTAAGAATCATTTTTGTGAACTCAATTGCAATGTGTTTCCCAATAGAAAATCGGAAAATAATTAAACATATGTTCCCCAAATTTGGTTAGGACATAAACTAATATTAAAATAGTTATTTATATAATTCGTTAGATCAAATGAAACTAATCGGCAAACATTTTGTATGGGAATGGCTTTCAGTCGAACATTGTTTGATTTTGATAAACTAGGCACGGAATTTTAGTTCTAAATGAATTTACGTTGAATTTGCTCAGTGTTATTTGCTGTGGCTTTTCATTTAATAGGCAAGATTTTGCTGCTGTTTCAGGCATTGCTTTTTAAGTCATAAACTATGACTAACTTATTTTTTCAATTTTCCCTTTAGTAAAATAATAAACTCCTCAGGGCAGCTTTCTGGCAAAGCTGCGGTGAGTAGTGAAACCACGAGATCAGTGGTGATAGTGCTTCCAAGGATCGGTCAAGACCCTCATCTTCGGTTAGCCGAAGTGGAACCCAAGGGGGTCTGAGAAACTCTTACCTCTGGGTTGCCTTAACCGGCCGGCCAGAGTGGAGTCGCTAGAGCATGGAGCTTGAAGAGTGGATGTAGTTTGTAAGTGGCGAGTGGGCACGCAATTGCATCGTATCGCATCACCTTCACGGAGTAAGTGATCGTCATATTTTAAAGTCCAGAGCCACCTCTTTCCCCCTTAGCAGCCAACAGCAATGTTTCCCCTCATTCTAGTCTTGTATTACTTACAATAACGGATTAGCAAGCTGTAGTGCGTTATGGCAACTAGATAACGGATGAACATACTAAAATATTTTTATAAACTTCCATGACTTAGGTAGTACTTTTAAGTATTCTGTGACTTAGGCACAAATGCTCGTGCTCACCACACAAACTTATGCCCCTTGCGGGATTCGAACCCGCAACCGCTGGCTTTGTAGTCCGGAGCGCAAAACACTGCACCAGACGGTCGGTATCAAACAAATAATGGTAACAAACTTATTACGTTTACGTATGGTGACTTTCTAATAAACTAGACTGACTGTTTCATGAAAACACTAAATCAATTCACGTTTTCGCGAAAACATTTGTATCGTTAGAATCAATAAGAATTAAAGCGACTGCCTTTACGCAGTTACGCATACATATTTATTGCGTTTTTTCTCCATAAGTTTCATCGATATCGATAAAGATTAAATTCATCTCTACAGTTCAGTGGACTAAATCTAAGACGAGCAAACAGTGCAGCGATTGATCCAATATTGCCTTAGTGTGCCTAGGAATCCAGTAATTTGGATAACCAATGTTCTTGGATATTGGTTACGCTTTGTAACTATTTGACTGCATTTTAGTATCAGTTTTGGTCAAGAAGTTTTTTTTTCATTACAAATTAATATACCTGAGCTTTGTGTCTGTTTCTTTACTCATTAGGAGTGGTGCAATACTTTTCCTTGAACGCAATGGGTCTTGGTTTCGATTCTTGGTTTGGATAACGGATTTTCTGATCGGTGTTAATTCCTTACATTGAGACGTCCCATATCTAAAGAATAACGTAACCACATATTCTATACGTAATATTGAACCACTTTTGTTCTATGCCGTTTAAAAAATGTATACATTTTTCAGTTTTTCTATACAAATTCAATCAGTCAAAAAATTTTCATGCATATTGCGTATATGCGTATTTGCAAAAGTCATATAGCAAAAGTTTTTCAACATGATGTAATAGGGTTACAAGGTTATCCTAGATTTATGGGTAACCCTGTATATTTATTTACCTGAAATTGACGATGAAGTCAAAGGTGAAACATGCTTGCTTACTTCCTATCTTGCCCTTCTATCCAGTACCTACACAGCAAAATGTTTTTCTCAATATTTCCAATTATTAACACAAAAAGTCGGTCACCTTCGCCCACAAGGCAAGGGTTGTAGGCAACTCAGGGTACCAGACACCTAACGCCGGACACCTCAGACCTGACACCGGATCGGCCCGGCCGCCTAACAAGTCTAACGCACTAATTGCATTCCGGTAATGCGCTCCCCATTTCACCTTGCTAGACCTGTGGCTTTACTGACGAGGTCAATGTTAGAACAACGAAATTAACGAACAAACAAACTTGTATTAGATTTATGTTTGTTGTTATACTGTTAGTTCTTAATATTGTCCTGATATAGTGGGGTAAAAAAAAATTTGGACTTGTAAAAGTTCTTGATATAGGCCTATTTGCAGAAAAAAAATGTTTTTTACTGTCGGCTGTCTCTTTACCATGTATATATAGTTAATAAATTGCAAAGGAATTTGCAGTGTATTTCGTTCCCGATAATGGTGATTATTGGATCGATGATGGCAATTGCTCCAAATGTAATGACTAGATGTACCGCTTCTAGCCCATCTAGGATCGTGATCAGGCGGGCCCCAACTAGGAACGGGTCAAAGAGGTAAGAAGATAAAGATTAATAATGACTCAGAGCCATGAGGTGTCTGATACACTGTTGTAGTCTACACTAGATAATTTGTTTCCAAAACACTGGCATGTAAATTAAAAATATTAGACCAAATAAACCTTGCTGTCATAAAGCCGCAGCCGTACGCCGTACCCTCACCTCTCATTACCATGTCAGCTAAAGGGATTGTCTTACGAGCTCAGAATATTAGAAGCGAAGCAGATGAGATAGACTTTATTAATGCGCACAAAGAATATTCATTTATTGTTTCACAGTTTGTAATAGTTCTACTTACGTTGTATTCTAGACGTAGTCAAGCGGCAAAGAAGAACAACTTTATATTTCATTTAATAAAAAGTTGATAAACGTGGTGTTTGGGTTAATTTTGCAGGAATGTCCATGAATTCTTTCTAGTAATTTGCTACGCAGTGTTAGATCGCTAAATCGCTGTCCTAATCTGCTTTGACTGGTCTGGCTTGTGCCTAAAAACCATTACTTTTTTACTAATCGATCACAACAATTAGATTTAAAGATTTGGCGATCACTAGGCAATAACCCTGCGCTTCCCAAACTCGCGCTTAGATCTCAGCAGTCATCTTACGTTTTTAGCGCTTTTTATGCATTTTTAATAATTAGTATTTTCTTTTTTTGTTCCAATTATGTTCTCTTGTTCAAATTATAGAAAAAACCGGCTAAAGCTTGTCGGGTCACGCGCATTATATGGTTCTGAATTTTCCCGTAATAATAAGCGGCATTTGCTACCTGTTTTACATTATTAACAAATAATTAACAAAATAGTTAATATGTCAGGTAAGTCAAAAATATGTTAAATAAGAAACATATTTACATTGTTTTAGAAATTTTGTTTCCATAATCTCAACGTTTGGCTTAATAGAAAGCAACGCATTGTGTGTTGCTGTTTAATCGTTTACGACACAGTTTAGGGTAGTTTTTATAGATGGCGTTATTGTGTCATGTATGGTAAACGTGTAGAGTGATTTGTTCTGCAAGCCGTATCTTTACTATTTACATCAATGCACTTGACACTAATGTTCAATCCTATAGTGTCACGTAGTTTTCCGGTCGACAATTTATTACCGAAAGTTTCTAAATCGGGGGGGCAGGAACGGAAGAAAATCTATTTTGATGCTAACTGCCCAAAAATAACATAACCGAAAAAAATATAAGGTTTGCGAAGTAGACACATTGAGAATTAGACAGAATGCGAAATAGGCTGTTTGCTAAGTAGGCCGATAGCGAAGTAGTCACCTAGAGAAGTTGTTATAATGGTAAATAGGCAATTTGATAAGTAGACGGGGCCTGAGGGCTCTGAGCTAACCCTAAAAAGCAATCAAGGCAAAAAACAAATCTTGATTGAAGTGTTTTTGTCTCGTAAAATAATACTCAAATTGAGTAAAATGATCTTATAATTATAGCTCTTACTTCCATTTAAATGTCAAAGAAATTTTATTAAAACTGATCATTCGAAAGACATTACAGAATGTAATAGTTCGTTAATATTGAAGTGACATAAATTATGAAATTCCTTCGTAGAAGCTCTTTCGATATTAAATCAATTATCAGACGTCTGTCTTGATCTCGGTCGGAGAAATGATAAAGATTTTTTTCAAACGTTACCTTACTTATGTACCTATTGTCAAGAAAGGTGATTATAAAATAACATGTCAAATATTAGGGATATTGAGAGCACTGATTCGTATCTATCATTTGATTACACAATTCAATCTTTACTTCTGTAGAATATTAAAATGTTAGTTTTATTTATAAATTTTATCTCAATATGTCCTTTCAAAGTTTTATACGGCATTTTTTCCAGTTTGTGGACTTGATATTTGCTTTACACCAAACTTATGTTCACATTTAATACATTTTATTTTCGTTATAGTTAAAATTATGGCAAATTAAATTTGGTTAAATATATTGTGTCAAAAATTAAAAAAGTAATCCAAGATAGAACATACGATTACAAACAAAATTAGGTCATTAATAAAATTTTTCTCCAACAGGTATTTTTAGCCGTAATCTGCAAATTTTTGATGACATTTCTCTTATGTCATCAAAATATTTGCAGACTGCGTCTAAAATAGTACTCCCAAAGTAATTGAATGGCAAAATGGCAGTAAACATTCCACAAAACTATTATAGCGATCATAAAATAGCGTTAACATTTCGAAATATTCAGTATTGAGGTAGAACACGTGAAATGAGGTGATTTTAAACTTCAACGAGAAGGTGAGGTAGAATAATTTATTGAAACTGAAAAAAATAATTTTCGTAATAAGTCAAGACTTATCTGCGTAATCAAATTGAAACAAACCATTTATTTCTAGTTCTATAGAACTGCGTTTTGTCTATGTAAGTCTATTTTTTGATTAGTGCAGCCCAGGAAATTCAAAACTTCTTATCTTACGTATTTTTACGTGAAAACGTTTTTTAAAAAGTCTCTTTTATGAGAGACTTACGTTATCATAACCCTTTTTATGCCGCTTAAAAGTTATATCGTAATGGTTTTTTTTATTTTAAAAATAGACAACTGAGCGTTGGTTATTAAAGATCTTAAGCTACCGTTCGCTTACAAAAACCGAGCGGGAAAGGGGGTTAAGAACAATCTCAAAATTAACTTTGCACCATCAAATAATTGCAAATAATTTCGCAATAGAGCTTACAGGAGTTATTTGTATGTCTTCTTGTGGACATTGAAGTGCTCCAACTGGTTTATTACTAAGGAGAAATAACAATGAGTTGTCGAGTTAAAAGTTGTGCTAGGCGATGGTTCAGAAAATGTTCTAAATTTCCTTTTTTGGGTATTGTCGCTTAATTTGATTTGCAAATGACTCATTTTACTAATAATATTTGCTTTATCTTACACATACTTAAAATTGTCTTGATAATTATAAATTGTTAATATTTTATTGATTACCTAGAAAAATATTATAAACAAATTAATACCTAGCCAGGGCTCGGGAGAGGCTTATGTCATGTGTAATTTAGTAATTTTGAATTTCATGGTCTGCCTTCAACGATTTGTGATATAACATTAAATGTTTTTTTACAGATGTCGATTAAAGTCATAGAAGTTTTTACAATATTTTCAATTTTGAGATGTACAACTTCTTTGAATATTACCGAAAACAAAATAGAAGAATTAGAAAAGCAGAAAAATGATCTTTTTCTACAAATAAATAAAGCAATAGATGACAGCGTCAATACTCTTAAACTTTCAAATGATACTGATTCTTTTATTTCTCTAAATCATATGACAGAATTGAAAAAACAAATATTGGAGTTGAACTCTACAGAAAGTAACGGCAATAATGTAAACATTGACGAAATAGAGGATGGAATAATATCAGAAGCTGAATACAAGAAACATGCAAATTCCAGTGACGTAAGGCGATATGGTACATTAGTTAGTAATCAAAATAAAAACATTAAATTAAATTTAGGAGAAGTAGCTAAACTGCTAAAGAAAAAAGGCGACAACTTAATGGAGAAACAAGATATGGAAAAAATTGCAAAACAAATACAAGTTCAGCAAAATATTGAACTATGGGTTTTACAGAGACAAAAAGAGAGACAAAAAATTGCAGAATACAAGGCAAAGTCGGGTCGAAAATTTACTTTCGAAAAATGTCCTCGATACGGTTTAAGCAAAAAGAATAAAAAGCATTTCAGAAGGAAAGGTAGTAGTAAAAAGGATAAAAAGAATAAAAAGGACAAGAAAAAGAAATCTAAAAAAGACTCACAGTACCCATGCTGCAGAAAGTGTTGTAAAATGTCTTACATGGGATGCTTATAGTGTGGTTAAAAATGTTTATTTCATTTTCATATTTGAATAATAATATTTACAGCAAAGAAATAGCGTATTGTATCAATTTAGTTCGATTGTTAAAATATAAAACTCAACTTTTAAATTGATATATTTTGTAGATATTTCGTTGTACAACTAAATTTACTGCTTAGTGAACACATACTTCCAAAGGAGACCTCCTAACGTTCAAGAAATGTATAGTTAAATTGTTTTAGGGCAATAAATCCTTGTAAATTTACGATGTTTGATCAGAAGCAAGAAAAAGGCCGTCTTCAGGGCTTTAGCTGGATATTGTCTGTTCGGCAAACACTCAACGCAAATACATCAGAGGGAATTAATAAAATTCACTTGATGAATAATCTCCTTTGTTATCATAAAGCCGGGATACACACAGACAGCAAAATGCGAGTGTTGTTCTAAGAAGCTAATATTTAAAGATAAATAAACCCTTAAAATGTATAGAAAAAAGTTAAATGTTTAAAAAATATTGTTCCTCAATGGTGTACAAATTAAACGGATTATTTACACACACAATACACTATTTGTCTTGAAGTAGAGTATTAAATTTGTTACGAAGTCTTCTTCATCTATACGGTCAATCCCGGTTGCATCCAAAGCCATTGCTTTGGAGCCCAGGGTTCGCTTTCCTTGATTTACTCCTCCACTTTGCGCGGTCTTGAGCTTCTCTAGTTAGTCAAGCTAGCATTTCTTGGGTCTACCCCTTTTGCCAGGACCTGGCGGTGGTGGCATGGCCAGCTCCTGCTTGTGTCACTCAAGTAGCGGCCACGCTTCGCTGCCATATAAAAGGACAGGCCTAATGATGGACTTATAGATCTGTCCTTTCAGATTAACCGGCATTCAGGGGTCACAAATGACACCAGTAATTTGTTACGAAGTATCAGATAGTTAATTTTGCTAGTGGCGTGGTGCTGGGAGCAGCATACCCAGATCCAAGCTTATTAAGAAAAGTTAGTTTTCTGAATTGAACCTAATTTGGAATTAAATCCAGGGCCCTTTGCGTGCAAGGCAATACATCAGGCAACTACACCAATCAACAAAAAAGAAAGGGACGTGCTTACTGAAGAGGCTGCCACTTGGCAAATGTATCATAGGACATCCCTTAGGGCCTATAAGGTGTCGTAGAGGCTATGTATAAAGTCCAGGACAAAGTGTTAAAAATCAGTAAATCCTTCAAGTGACTATGTCCAAGATACTCTGCATACACATGATGTCACCTGAAAATCTGGGTATTCTATAATGGCAGGTGATTTGCAATATGCCAACATTTAATGAAACTAGGGGTCGATCATTTATGGTTACCGAGTAACCATCGGTTTCTGATTTTACCAAAGACAATGGGTACAATATAAATTAAACTTCATTATTTTCCTGACATTATCTCTTTCTCCATTATCTCGACGACCTTCGTAGCCGAAAGGCGAGCATGCCGAAATTGGTGCCGCTATCTTCGAAGTTCCGGGTTTGATTCCCGGTCGGTCAATGTAAAAAAATAACTTTTCTGTGTTGTCTCGGGTCTGGGTGTCGTAGCATCGTCGTTGTTTCTGATTTTTGTAACACAAGTGCTTTGGCTGCTTACTTTAGGATCAGAGCAATGTATGTGATGTTGTCCAATATGTATTTATTATTATTGGGGGCTATGTATTCTTATTAGCTGACTAGCCTCCATGGCTGTGTGTAGTGACTCCCCAAAGGTTTCCATTGGGAACAGGTCAGCGTTGTGTGGTGCATCAAATATTTACACGGATGTAATTCGCTAATTGTATTCTGGCGTTTATATCGTGAGCCTTTGAAATTTTCGAGCTCCCGTGATACGAGCCACGGAATACCCGCTCCTTTAAAATGTTAACGATTCGTTTTTGTTTTTTGTTTGCATGTTAACCCATTTTCTTTTATTGAAGTACCTGTTTGGCTTTTCACTAACATGCTTTCAAATGAAGTTGGTATTTAATGGATTCTTGGTGAATTCGTTTCACTAAGCTACTCAAGTCATACTTTTTTGATGAGATGATTTTATTCGAAATTCATATTTATATTTTATAATTCATTTTGCAACAAAAAGTATAGTAATACTTGTAGTTATACATCACATAAGGAATTGGTCAGAAATTTACCTTTTCAAAGCATAGCATCAAATTCAAATTCAAATTCAAATATTTTTATTGCAGAATATATGTACATACAGAGATCTTAAAAACAGTTTTGGGTCAGCTACATCTTACCTTATAGGCATGCAACATTATTTAATACAACGAAATAGGTTACTAACATTATATTTTAACAATTCAAAAAATAAAATTAACTGCTTAATTAGTGTCATCATAAGTAAATTAACACAATCTAAAATATTTAACCATTCAATAATTTTTTGCATTACATTACGTATAAAATGTAAACTCGTTAATTAGGCTAGTATACTTCACCTACTCATATCCAACTACATTTTCTATCCGACCATCTTCTGACTCCCAAAAAAGAAAAAAATACCACAGCACCCAGACCCGAGACAATATAGAAAAGTTATTTTTCTACATAGACCCACCGGGAATCGAACGCGTGACCTCAGAGATAGCGACACCAAGTCCGGTATGCTAGCCTCTCAGCTACGGAGGTCGTCAAAATGCAAGCAATCAAATAAAATTATGAATAGCTTCTCGAATAATAATGTTAATAATTTTAATGATTATTTAAATGTAAAACATTGATATGGGTATTATTTTGAATTTTGGATGTTACTTTAAAATGACGGTTAAAATAATTATTTGTTATTAATAAATACATTCGCACACTACAATTTCCGGTAAAATGTAGGTAATTGAAACTGACTCCAATACTGAATACCTATATCACTTACTCACATTTTGTTTTGTAAATTATAATGGTTTATTTGATTAAACTCTTACTACGAGTATAACGAAACTGTTTAGTAGAAAATTATAAAAGGAGTTAAATTATTAGGGTGACAAATATTTTATGGATAAAATTGACGTCCAGAGTATATAAAATAAAACCGACTTCAAAACACTGAAATGCTAAAAATAATCCTAACACTTAAGTACCTAATCAGATACTTTTGGAGTCGGTGCCAGCCGATGAGAGATTCAATGTTTTTGTTTGCACCGACTCCAAAAGTAACTGATTAGGTACTTAAGTGTTAGGATTATTTTTAGCATTTCAGTGTTTTGAAGTCGGTTTTATTTTTTTTAATAAAATTTACTTATTTCATCTATTTTTAGTGATAAATCTTAATCTAACTGCTGAACACCGATTTCATCCCCAATTTTCCTACCCTTAGGGGTTATTTTTATTTTTTAAACTTTTATCATAGCATCTTTGAAGTATAAGCTATTCAATAAAACAAAAATCATCAAAATCGGCTCATATTTGTCGAAGATAGGTAACAAGAACCACAACCAAAATATTATCTGGGTATATATTTGTTGATTTTCTCAAAAAGTTCTAAATCAATTTCGATAAAATTTATATGGGACCACCTCTGAAGTATGATCTACCAAACAAAAAAAGAATCATTAAAATCGATTCTTAATTGGCGGAGTAATCGCGTAACAAATATACAAAAAAAAAAAAAAAAACACAGTCGAATTGAGAACCTCCTCCTTTTTTGAAGTCGGTTAAAAATATAGTATACCTATACAAGGTTATTTGCAAAACTTCAACAACCTCCTAAGGGCCGATTCTGGTGCTCAAATACAACAACTTTTTCTATGGGAGTTTGTACTGATGTCAGCTGGTCGACGGCTCAGTATGGGGCATCTCTTTGCGATGTAACCCTGTTTTTTTTTTTGCCATTTCGATGTTGGTCCCATAGAAAAAGTTGTTTTATTTCATCACCAGAATCAGCCCCTAGGGGGTTGTTGATTTATTATAAAATAACCCTGTACATAAATCGTAAACGACAACTACGTCTCGTCGAGTGTAACATTACATCCGCTCACGAGCGTGTAGCATTACAGAATGTAAGCGGATGTAACGCGAGCTGCCGGATCATCCGCGGAAACTCTACGCTGGGCGGTAATCCCAGATTTGGGCTTGTCTTTAATCTGGGGAATTACGGTGCTTTTTATACGATTGCGCACTTTCAATGTATCTATGTGAGGGATTAATGGTATTAAAATTGATTTATAAATAAAGTAACTTTGAACCTTCAATAAGTTTTAGTTAAACAAGAGTATGTGGTACTTTATTAAAAATAATGTTACTTGTGTTAAACATACTCGTTTTGTTAATAAATCTATAGTAAAAATGAATCACTATTACCCTTGGTCATCGCATCACGCGTGAACGGGTGGAACAATTTTGCAATTTTTTTTTGTTGTGTTAGTTATTGTCAGGAGAAGGTTCTTATAAAAGAAAAATTAAGGAAATCCTTTATGAATAAACTAAAGACCACGCAAACAAAGTCGCGGGCAACAGCTAGTAATTAATAATAATGCGCCGGATAACACACCCATTTTACATGGTCTAGAAGTGAAGAATTAACAAATAACATTGTTTTACGAAGTACCATACAATGAACTTTGTTTCCTAGCACTCCTAAACCAAAATCAATTTTAAAAAATAGTTTTCGGAATTGAAAATAACATGAAATCGAACCCAGAATCCTTTGCGTTCAATGCTAATCATTCGTCTCTATGCCAATCGGGTCAACATAATTCATCATCATCATTTCAGCCAAAGGACGTCCACAGTTAAACATAGGCCTTCCTAGTGACTTCCAGATTGGCCAGTTGAAAACGGATTGCATCCAGCGGCTTCCTGCCACCTTTACCAGGTTGTCTGTCCACCTTTTTGTTGTGACGGCCGATGGGGCTGAAAGGTTCTAGAATGGAGGCCACGTACCGGCAAGCGTAGAGTAGGATGTCTACCACAAGGTGGACAGACGACCTGGTAAAGGTTGCAGAAAGCCGCTGGATGCAGGTCGCGCAGCCGCGGCCAATCTGGAAGTCACTGAGCCACTGTGGCTGAAATAATGATGATGACGATCAACCCACTCCCGAGCCTGTGGCTTGGCACTGGTAGACGTGAGCGAGGCTAGGAAGTCGTCGTTCCCATTCCATGTTTCGTCGATATAAATAAATAAATAAAAAGTAAATAAGATATACGATGGCTAAATACACCGCAGGCTTTTAGTGGGTACGATTATCGGGAAACAGCTGTTATCGCTGTGTCTTGACAAGTGAGTCCCATAAGCCGCCTTCCTCGGGGCAGTGGGTGGGAGTAAGGCATTTTTAGACGTTAAAAAGTGGTTGTTAGTTTAAGTTCAGTTCTGGTGGAAATTTATTCTTATGGCGGGCACTGTCTGGTTTTACGCGGCGTAATGTAACATGACAGCAGTGCCGTCAGTAGGGGAAATAAGCGAGCAATGAACGAGTCGGACTTACACGGATTTAAGCATACGGGTAACAAAACATGTTTGCAACGAATGTTACTTTTCACCTCGCCGCTCACTTACAGATAATTTGTTTGTATTTCTATCACATAGTAAAATTTGAAGGACTGTATGTGCGTGCAACCGTGGGCGGTTACAGCTTTAAGTACAGCTTTAAGCCTTATCTTACGTAACATTATGTTCATGCAAAATAAAGAATTGAATTAAATACCGCAAAGCCTAAGCCAGCAGACATCTTATTACTAATTAACTATAGTAGATCTATTTAGTCGCTAAAAGATAAATAATAATTAAATAGAAACACAGAAAGTACTTAAGCTCCTTACTTCAAACTTACATAAGTTATTTATGTAAATTGAATTCCAAGTGCTAACGTTGAGTGGTTCGTCTCTATAATAGCTCAATGGGATTAAGATAGCGTTAATTGCCCGTGATATATTCAATCGAGTAATTAGCATGATATTGTGTTAATGACGTTAGTATTATCGTTACGTTACCTTCAAGTGACAATGACAGATATGGTAGCAGTGAATCATTAAGGAGCTCTATACTACAGTCTACAACTAGTGTGTATTACCAGTGATGACATATGGAACTGAAACACTATAGGGCCTAATAAGAAAGATCAAGGTTGCACAGCGTGCTATGGGAAGGGCTATGCTTGGTGTTTCTATGCGATATCAAATCAGAGACGAGGTGATCCATAAAGAAACCAAAGTCGCTACCATAGCAACGGATTAGCAAGCAGAAGTGATAGAAGGTGGGGTACATGGAACTTAGAACTGACAGTCGATGGGCCAGTAAGGTTCTATAAAGGCCATCTACCGGCAAGCGCAGCGTAAGACGTGCCAACCCACAAGGTCGACAGACGGCCTGGTAAAGGTTTGTGGAAGCCGCTATCTAGCTATGCGTATGCACTTTATGAAGTGAAAAAGACAACTGACCTTGAAGCGGCACTCAGTATTTACTATGCCTACGCAAACGCATGGCTAAGCTACGGTCTCATTCTATGGGGAAATAGTACCGACGCATCTACCCTTTTCATTCTCCAGAAAAAACTTATTAGAATCTTAGCCTATATAAAACAGACTGAAAGCTGCAAACCATACTTTCAAAGGTTTAACATACTCCCCCTGCCATGTATGTACATTCTAGAAATGTGTAAATTTGTTAGGAAACACCCAAACTTATATCAAAACCGCGCTAATCTACATTACTCGCTAAGATATAAAAATAAATTGATTCTACCTACTGTCCGTCTAAAGATTCATTCTTCCAGCCCATACGTTATGTCCATACGAATTTACAACAGATTGCCAGAGTCTATGAAAAATGAAGTAAATGATTTAAAATTTATAAAACAATTAAAATTAATGTTAATAAAAAAATGATATTACACAATAAACGAATACTTAAATGACAACAATCTAAAACAATAAATGAAATCCAAAGATAAATAAATATTTAAATGCCTAAAAATACTATTTATTTGATTATGTTATTCAATAAATTATTCAATAATTATCATATGATTTCTTAATTATTTTAATTCTTTACAACTTCTTAAAATAAACAAATTGATCTAATTATGCATGGCGTCATCCTCTCTGCCCACAATACCTATCTTATTGTTGTGCCCTACAGAGTCTATAATGATCTATTTTATGTATCTAATTATAACACCTGTGTAACATTATAGAATGCAATAAATATATTGAATTGAATTGAATTGGATGCAGGCGGCTTTCAACCGGCCAGTCTGGAAGTCATTAAGGGAGGCCTATGTTCAGCAGTCATGAACATCCTATGATTAAAATGATGATGATAATAGGTACTCTGCGCTTGCGCTTACAAGCAGTTTACTGCTTAAAGCATATGCATTTTCAGATGTCACGTATAAACATACACAGATGTACACAGCTATATCCATTCCTAGAAGTAGGTTCTTAAAGTTCAATATGTGATAACTCGTCGGTAATCGCAAAATAATAAAAAATTGAATCAAGATAATATTTATTATTCTGTTATAGGATATTGTGATTTACTTAACTCCTATACTATTTAGATCATTACACTACACGATATTTAGGGAAATAAATAAATAAGTGTCAGACTACACAGCAATCATAATGGCATCGAAATACAAAATTAGTGTCCTAACATTATGAGGTTTGAGTCAATAAAATATGCCAGAGGCCTCTCTGAACGCACCTAGACCCGAGCCAATTTAGAAAAGTTCGCTCTCTAAATTGACCCGAACTGGGAATTGAACCTTGGACTTTTTGAGTTCAAGGCGAAGGACCGCGCTACCACACCAATCGGATCTTCAAATAGAAACAATAGAGTTCAATAAACTTTAAAACATAGAAAAATATTATCTTTAAAGTGAGATCCTACAATAACCACTAAGATGCCCCAATATGATTATCCTAGCCCATAACAATTCCGATCACCGACGACAACGACCTTATATCTCTGCACTAAACCTCAACCCTTCCAAAAATACCCCAGTCGAAGTGTAATGGGGTAAAATTACCCCGATATCTTACCCATTGTCTTCAGTCCAGTAGGATGGAGTTGTGCCGAGATAAGAGCTATGAGAGCACGGCGAGCGAGCGGGAAGTGGCAGCGTTTTTTGCAGTAAATATTAAGTCGAATATTTATTATGTGCCGTGTGGGAATGGCCGTAAAGCTTTCGCTTGTTAGTTAGTTGTAAGAACTACAGTGGTGGTCATATAATTAGGAACGCAGATATAAAGGGAAGATTTTTTCAAACAAAGACGGAAAACTTATTGCATGCATTTTTTATTTATTTCTCTCGATATCGTAAAACTTTTCCATAATACCACTTTATTCATTGATACACATGATTAGCTTAAAATAAATAGACAAACTTTTTACACTACTTCTAAACATAGTACTCCTATTTACTGGCTGGTCACGTAATTAAGAACGCTAAATAGTTTATACCTTTATTCAAATTTAAATAGAGAACATTCAGGCAATTTGTTACTGTTTGTATAATTTTGGCGCCATTTAGTGCTGTAAAAGATTAAAACTGCTTCCTATGAAAAAACAATGGGAAAAAATAAAAGTTGTGATAAATCTACAAGGGAAGTAATATTAAAATTTCGCCGGAAGAATTGGTCTTATAAAAAGATAGCCAACCATCTGCAATGTTCAAAAACGATGGTTTTCCACGCTGTAAAGCATTTTGCTACGTATCAAGCTACTTCGAATGTTCCACGTGTACCTAAACAGAGAAAAACAACTCCTCGAGATGACCGAAACATCGTTCGTATGGCAAAACAAAATCCTTTTAAAGGGTCCAATGAGATGTAAACAGAATATTTTGGTGAAAACAACCCTTCAGCAATCTTAGCACGCACTATTCGAAGACATTTGGTAGAAGAAAAATTGCACGGTAGGATAGCAAGAAAGATACCCATGTTGAAACTTTGCCACAGGCAAGCCCGGCTTGCATTTGCGAGAAAGTATGAAAACTGGACTGTGCGACAGTGGAAAAATGTACTTTTTTCTGACGAGACGAAAATTAACAGAGTATGTTCTGATGAAAAACGATTTGTACGACGTCCACCGAATACAGCATTCGACCCTAAGTACACGAAAGTTACATTAAAGCACGGTGGTGGAAATGTGAAAATTTGGGGGTGCTTTTCTGGACATGGTGTTGGACCGGTAAAGTTGATAAAAGGTAACTTGGATCAGTTCCCATACAAAAATGTACTGGAAGAAACAATGTTACCTTATGTTGAAGACTTTCTACCGGTTATTTGGACATTCCAGCATGACAATGATCCAAAGCACGCTGCACGCACCGTAAAGGAATTTCTTACAGCGCAATCAGTTTCTGTCTTAGACTGGCCAGCTAACAGGCCAGATCTAAACCCAATAGAGTATCTGTGGTTCGAAGTAAAGAAAAAGGTTTCAAATACACAGTGTGGGAATTTAAGAGTTGTACGACGTTTTTTTTAGAAGAATGGAACTCTATTTCTCTTGCGAAATGTCAAAAATTAATAGAGTCAATGCCTCGCCGGTGTAAAGCAGTAATTAAAAGCCATGGATATGCTATTAACTATTAATTTTAGTTAAAAATGTATTAAATAGCTTTTTAAATTTTCCGCGCTATTGTGATTTTTTATATGTAAGTGTTATAGATAGATAGATAGATAGATACTCTTTATTGCACACCACACAAAAAAACAGTACAGAGAAACAATAAATTTAGGCGGTCTTATCGCTAAGAGCGATCTCTTCCAGACAACCTTCAGGTAGAGGAAAGATGAAAAAAAAGCGTTATGTGGGGGAGGCGTTGAAGAGTTTAAAGTAATTTTATATTTAATATATTACATAATATATTATATATTTATTACATAGATACTAAAAAAATAAAATAATATACATACTTACACATTGTTATAAATAATGATCATACATACTATAAATACATATAAGTACTTACACTAATTAATAACCCTATTAATATGAATATGGATTTTGATACCAAAAGTGTTAGGAAAAGTAAAGAAAGAAGTAAATCAAAGAAAAACATAGGAGAAAACTAAAGTCCAAGGAGATATGTTTTAAGTCTAGTTTTGAAGATTTGTAGTATTTCAGACTGCCGAATAGACATCGGTAAGGAGTTCCACAGGCGGATGGATTGCACAGTAAAGGACTGTGAATAGGTGTGTGAAGAATTTAGGGGAGAGGTAAGTCGGAGATTATTGGAAGACCGCATTTCGTGACCCAGGGCAAACTGCAAAAATTTAAAGCGCTCCTTTAGATATGGCGGTGACTTTGGATTGAATAATATAGAAAATAAAAAGGAAAGCATATGATACTCACGCCGACGTCGTATAGGAAGCCATTCTAGCAAAGCTCGGTATTCTGAGACATGGTCGTACTTACGTAGACCATAGATGATACGAATGCAGAAATTCTGAAGGCGCTCGAGCTTGCTTAGGAGACATTCGTTAAGATCTGGGTAGCAACAATCTGCATAATCAAGAATAGGAAAAAGTAGGGCCTGTACAAGCGCAATCTTAGTAGGTATTGGTAAGAAATTGCGTAATCTATTAATTGAGGCCGCCGCTGCAAACATTTTCCTGCTGATCTCCGAAATTTGCGTCGTCCAGGTAAGCGCGCTATCAATGTGAACACCTAGGTTTTTAACGACTTTGCTGTATGGAATTTGGACGCCGTCGAAAGTAATGGATGGCAAAGTGCTCCAGTCAATTCCTGCAATTCGCCGAGAGCCACCCAGAACTATTACCTGCGTCTTAGAAGGGTTGACCTTGAGTCCATATGACTTGCTCCAGCTCAGGATACGGTTTATGTCAGTGTTTATCATATTCACCACACTAGGAAGGTCTTCCAGGCTCCCTTGGGAATAAATTTGGAGATCGTCTGCATATAGATAGATAGATAGATACTCTTTATTGCACACCATACAAGTAAAATACACATGATTTTTACAGAAAGATGTACAATTTAGGCGGTCTTATCGCTAATAGCGATCTCTTCCAGACAACCTTTAGGTAGAGGACAACCATTAAAGAAAGGGGAAGGTGTTGCAGAGTTCTTAGAATTCTTACCTGATACAAATAGAATTGCATAAATTTATGGCATAAACGTATACATACAGTAATAAATAAATAAAAATAAAATAAAATAAATACATAACAATAATTATACATACATACAATAAACGTACATACAATAAACATACATACTACTTGATATATGCGAGGAGATGTCGAAACTAACAGTGACCAGTAATATTCTGAGATATAAAGGCAGTTTGTGTCAAGAAGAAAGAAAGTGTGCTTTAAGCCGATTTTTAAAAATAGCAATCGATATAAGTGGAAAGAAGAAGATAGATTGAGAGTAATAGAATTAATAAAAATTGCAAATAGAAGAGGAGACAGAACGCCACCTTGAGGAACACCGGCACCGATGTCACACCATGCAGAAAAAGAATCCTCAGCACGAATGCGTTGCCGGCGTCCATGCAAGTAACTATGAAACCAGTCAAGCACCGTTGGAGATATGTTAAGTGAACGCAATATTCCGAGCAGTAAGTCAAAATCGACATTGTTAAAAGCGTTACTGAAGTCCAGCAGGGTTAGTACAGTAAGATGTTTATTGTCAATTCCAAGTCTGACATCGTCTGTGATTTTAACTAACGCAGTAACTGTACTATGTCCTGGCCGAAATCCTGATTGAAACGGATTCAGAAGTTGGTTTTCGGACAGAAAATTACTAAGTTGCTGATGGACAACACGCTCCATAACTTTAGAGATGAATGGAAGTATTGATATAGGGCGATAGTCTGTGTATAATGCGGGAGTTGTCTTTTTTGGTAAAGGTGTTACTTGGGCATCTTTCCAAATTTTTGGAAAGACACTTGTGGTTATGGAATAATTTAGTATGTGTGTGATGATAGGAGTTATATAATCTAAAATAGGAGTTATCATATGACGGCTTATACTATCGCTTCCGACAGCGTTTGAGGCAATAGAGAGTATGTTCTTCTTAACATCACAATCGGATACTTGACTAAAAATAAAAGCGGGATAGTCAGGAGTTGGAAGTGCTGAGAGTTCTCTAAGAGTATTATTTTTTGTTGAGCCATCGAAGGCAACGGATGTTGAGAAATGCTTGTTTAAAAGGTCAATGTTAATATCTTTAGCAACAGGATCGTTACGTGATTTTCCAACTCCAATAGACTTCAAAAATTTCCAGACTTTAGCTGGATCACCATTTTGAACAGATTTATGAATATGGCGTCTTTGAGCGTCTCTACACAAAGTATTGCAGCGATTCCTAAGAAGTTTATACTTTTCGCGGTTTTTATCGGATGGGTCCATTTTAAACTTTGTCTTAGCAGCATTTTTTTTATCCCGTAAAGATTTCAGTTCATCTGACAACCAGGGCGCAGGAACGTGCTTGATTCTCACAGGCCGAACAGGAGCATGCTTATCAAACAATTCAATAAGTAGTTTGTTGAAAAGTCTAACTTTTTCATCCACATCTTCAGCTACCTCAATCACGGACCAATCAGTATGAACAGTATCATGTTTGAGGGCATCAATGTTCATGCCACCAAAATTACGCTGCAGGAGAAATTTCGTCTTAGATTTAGGGGGACGGACTTTGTATGAGAGGTAAATGAGATCATGAAAAGAAAACGCATCGGCATGGCACTGGCCGTACTCAGCAACGTGATCGGGGGAGGCGACAATCATTAGGTCAAGAAGTGATGGAGCGCAGTTTGGAAAAAAGTGAGTCGCATTAAGCGGGAGAATATTTAAATTGCATGAACTTATTACAGATCTAAGACGACTGGAGCGAGAGTCATTTTTAATAAGACATGTGTTAAAATCTCCCATCAGTATGGTGTGATTGTATAAGGGAGTCAGGTCCTCTAAGGTTTTCTCCAGAGTAGAAAAATAATCCACTCTTAAGGAGGGGCTATAGAAGACGCCGAGAAGAATTTTTGTGTGCGATAACGTTACATCGATGAAGAGGTGCTGTGCTACATCAGAGGATGAGGAGGGTGTAGAAACGTTAACTACAGAGAATGGTATGTGTGATCGGATGTAAATGGCAATACCGCCACCAGATCTCTCAATACGGTCATTCCGGACCAGCTGGAAGCCTGGCAGAGAGTATGATGTGGAGGGCAGACAAGGTTTTAACCATGTCTCTGACACAAGAACTGCGTGTACATACTTATTGCCAAAAGCAGCCAGCAGGTCAGGATAGTGAGCCGGGATGCTTTGTGCATTTATATGGACAATATTAAAGTTTTTATGCACGGCAGAGAATTTAGCATCCAGCTCATCAGAAAGAGGAAAGAAGGCAGAATGGAAACTCTCATTCTGTGAAGAAGGAGAGGAGGAGAAAGAGAGAAAGTTGTCCGATTGATCACTATTGTTATCAGATAAATCCATATTAGCTTGGGTTTTTACAAATATAATGATAGATAATAAATAAAATAATAATAATAATACAATCTACAATTATTATTAGCTTTATGGCGTACGTAAATATTAGCCGGTACGCAAATATGTACCTTGTTTCTCTACCCGCCAGCAGAAAGAAGAAACCTCATTAACAAAAGCTTTTTACAAAATAACAAGTAGTTTTTAAAGTGTCACATGCAAAATTATCTTGAAATGGAACGCACCGCTAGTAACGTAGGAACGTTCAAATAACATCTGTCATCCGAGCTTCGAGTAAGTGACAGATAACAGTGACAGACAATGCTTGCTTGCACTTTGCAGCAGTTTACAATAATACAATCTCGAATTTTCGACACTTGTGGGTACATTTTAATATTAATCTTAATTATACAGAAACTATGATAGTATTGAAAGACACAGAAAGAAGTTAATATCTAAGATTTTAAAAGCAAGGTGGACGTAGTGTAAAGAATTGGCTTAAATAAACGTAATACGAATTGACAGCTTCTCCATACTATAAATAATTAATTAAGGAAACAAAAACAGTCCAGCTCACTTCCTCCGCCTCGGCCTGACGCTAGCAGTATCCTGACCCGTGCCCGAAGTCCCTGCGACGGGAGTAGGCTGTTCCGTCGATGTTGTCGTGCCGGGTGCAACCTTATTCAGCTCACCCATGGTTGTGATGCGACGATGCGAGCCGTCTGCCGCCGTGACGACAATAAAGCCATTTCTGGTCCAGCATCTACTTACACCGACACGCTTACGGGCCTCCATGAAGGTGTCATGTCGTGTTTTGGTCAGGAACTCCGAAAGTGTTATTCCTGTACCCTTTAGCGCTGTCTTGGAGAACCAGACCTTGTCCCGGTCGGCCAGTGTGGTAAACTTGACAAGAATGGGCCTGGTCTTGCCTTTAGAAGCTCTTCCCACACGGTGACACCTACTGAGAGCATCGGATGGCAGTGGGAGGTTCAAGCGCTCAGATAGTAGATGTCGTACCTTCTCTGCTCCCGACTCGCCATCCGGTGTCTCTGAAACTCCATGAACAAGTAAGATCTTGCGGCGCCCACGCATTTCAAGGCGGTCGCATTCTTGCTGGAGAAGGTCGGCCTGTTGCTGTAAATTGGATAGCGATGCAAGAATAAACCGCTTCAATGATGAAAATTCTGCTCCCAGCGCTGCCACCGTGTTAGATGGTGTAGCCCGTTCCAGGCTTTTCTGAAACTCTGCTAGTTGGGCAGTGAAAGACATCTGCATCTCCATCATCGCCTGCTGTAGTGTGTCCATATCGGTGTAGTGGCAGTATATAAGCTTGTGCACAGTGAAATAAAACAGGAACTGACTTAATCGGATTTGCTGGCAGGTATTTGAGGTGATTTATTCCATATATTGACCGTTTTGTACAGTAAATACAATTTAATTAATTAAATAAACGAAGAGCATAAAAATTGGTGACTTGTCGTTTTCACGCCTACCCGCGAATCATGTTGTGTGTTGTGTACAAAACAATTACCGAGCAGTTTAATAAAACGTTCTTAACTATTTGTCCAGCTTCAGTATTATTTGAATGTGTTACTTTGGTAAAATAAATAAAATGTGAAGAAAAATTGTTAGCGATTTAATTATTTATTCCTAAGCCACGTTGCTCTATTAATGTGGCTATTTTATAACATAACTAGTTGCTTCTCAGAAGGTACACATCTCTGTGTATGACATGATTTAAATAAAAAACTTCTAGAACTTCAAATCGTTCTTAATTATATGACCACAACAGTATATTGTATGTACATCTTTTTAGTAATAAACGTTTTTATTTATTTATTATTAGAGTTCCGTAGTCAAATGGCAAAAAACGGAACCCTTAAGGATTCGTCATGTCTGTCTGTCTGTCTGTCCGTCCGTCCGTATGTCACAGTCACTTTTTCCCGAAACTATAAGAACTATACTGTTGAAACTTAGTAAGTAGATGTATTCTGTGAACCGCATTAAGATTTTCATACAAAAATTGAAAAAAAAAACTCAAAAATGTTTTTTTCATCAAACCCATATGTGTGGGGTATCTATGGATAGGTCTTCAAAAATGATATTGAGGTTTCTAATATCATTTTTTCAGTTTGCGCGAGAGACACTTCCAAAGTGGTATATAATGTGTCCCCCCCCCCCTGTAACTTCTAAAATAAGAGAATGATTAAACTAAAAAATACGTCATAAATCGTAAACCGCAATTTACACTATCAAAACATCGATCAAAATTACAACAAACTACAAGAACTTTTATATTATGTTACTTGCTGCTACGGAACCCTTCATGGGCGAGTCCGACTCGCACTTGGCCGCTTTTATTTGTAGTGTATTTGCAAACGGTCTATTAAATTTTTTTTTACGCAAACGGTCAACTTCGAGCGTCCATTTCTCTTGATTCTAACAATATCGCTCTAAGGACGTTAGTGTGACATGACCTGAATTTTGACTTGGACTTCGATTTGATTTTAATCTGTACGTTTGCCTCTCGCTCTCGCAAGATGATTTTGATAGAAAAAAAAAGAAAGTGAAAGAGAGGGACGATTACAATTGAGGATTGGGATAGTTTTACCAAAAATCTTTTGATTTGGGTTTTTGAAATTCCAGGACAAGAGAGCTTACTTAGATTGTCATGAAATAAAACATACTAAAAGGGATATTTACTATATTGATTGGATTATGATATGTATGTTTATAAAAATAGAAAACTGTGACTGACCCACTCCACACTTTGACTAAAAGTTCTCCACCATGTACATATTTAAAATTTGTTTAATACTCAATAATACTCAATAATACTCATTTATTCAGTATATAGGCCCTCTTCCGGGCACTTATACACGTCCCAAAATATAGCTTTACCCTACCACCGCTTCGGGACTACATATCGGCTGGTGATGAGAAGAAACGGCGCAACAAACTCAGTCACCTTTGTCAGCCTTTTTTACAGGAAATACAATTACAAGACATGAAGTAAGTGCGAGCTAAGCAGGTTAAGTCCATGCACTCTTGTCGTTCAAAAAATCGTCTACCTTATAATACCCTTTTTTCATAAGGTTTTTTTTAATGTGAATTTTGAACTCATGTACAGGTAGTTCAACAAGAGTCTGTGGAACTTTATTAAAAAATTTAATACATTTCCCCAAGAATGAACTACCAACTTTGTGAAGTCTGAAGCTCGGAACGGCAAGTTTATTTTTATTACGAGTATTATAATGATGAAAATCACTTTTTAAGCTAAACAAACTTAGATTTTTTCGAACGTACATAATATTTTCAAAAATGTATTGAGAGGCTACTGTTAATATATTAATATCTTTAAAAATCTCCCTCAGAGAGTCACGAGGTCCAAGACAGTATATTGCACGTACGGCTCTTTTCTGCAACACAAAGATTGATTCAATGTCAGCAGCAGAGCCCCATAGCAGTAAACCATACGACAACAAACTATGAAAATAACTAAAGTATACTAGTCTTGCCGTTTCGACATCAGTTAAAAGCCTTATTTTCCTCACTGCATAAGCCGCTGAACTGAGCCTTCCTGACAGGGCAACTATATGGGGACCCCATTGGAGCCGGGAGTCTAATGTAATTCCCAAAAAAATTGTGGAATCGACTGCATCTATATGATCGTCTGACATATTAATATGCGTACTGACCTGCCTCACATTAGGCATAGTGAATTTAATGCATTTAGTTTTGTTTGCATTTAGCAACAGGTTGTTAGCTGTAAACCAGCGTACTACTTGAGAGAGAGCACTATTTACATCGTCAAAGGCAGCTTTACCTCTGTCAGTTTTAAAAATCAATGATGTATCATCTGCAAACAATACTATCTCACAAAGATCTTTAGTGAAGTAAGGAAGGTCATTTATATAGATTAGGAATAATAGAGGTCCCAATATAGAGCCCTGGGGCACACCAATGCGTATTGGAGCTCCAGAAGAGTCAGTTCCATTGACATTAACTTTTTGAATTCTATCTGTGAGGTATGACTCTAACAATTTACCTGAATCATTTGAGACACCATAATGCCGTAATTTCATTAATAAAGTCTTGTGATCTACACAATCGAAAGCCTTAGACAAATCACAAAAAACCCCTAAAGCATCTTGTTTTCTTTCAAAAGCATCGAAGATATGCTTAAGGAGTGCAACTCCAGCATCAGTTGTGTTTCTACCTTTGGTGAAACCAAACTGCTTCTCATGCAACAGTTTGTTAGTTCTAAAATGTGATAAGAGTTGATTGAAGACTATCTTTTCAAATATTTTACTAAGAGCTGGTAGTATTGATATAGGTCTAAAGTTGGAGGGATCACTTTTATCACCGGATTTAAATAATGGTATAATTTTACTAAATTTCATTAAATTAGGAAACGTACCTTCATCAATACACTGGTTAAATATACAAGCAAGATGAGTTGCTATACTATCGATTATATGGTTAATTATATTGGTCGAAATGCCCCATAAATCTTCAGTTTTTTTCATATTCAGCTCTCTAAATGTTTTAACAATAACATCAGGATTAACATGTCTAAACTTTAGGGAAGAATTGCATTCATCCACATTTGATTTCAAAAAAGTTTCCGCAAGACCTGGCGTAGAGTTTAATTTATTAGTTGTAGCAATTGGTATATTAGAAAAGAAATCATTAAACGCGTTTGCTACTTCACTGTCTGATTTAATGATTTTATTATTAATATTAAGGCTAATTGTGCGATCCGATTGTCTGTTTCTGCTT
The DNA here is from genome assembly GCA_963576865.1 of Anania hortulata. Taxonomy (NCBI): domain Eukaryota; kingdom Metazoa; phylum Arthropoda; class Insecta; order Lepidoptera; family Crambidae; genus Anania; species Anania hortulata. The sequence goes on from OY756413.1 coordinate 423,780, forward strand.
GTTTCTCTATTAATAATGCTCCAAGTAGCTTTTATTTTATTTTTAGAGCTAACAATGATATCCCGAATATAATTAGCTTTAGCCAGTGCACATACCTTTTTGAAAATTTTTGAGAATTTTTTAACATATTCAATAATATTAGGGTCTTGAGTGTGCGCTTTTAGGTCGTATAATTCGTATAATTTTTTCCTACTTTTATGAATACCAGTCGTGGCCCAGTCACTAAATTTACATTTATTTGTGTTTATTTTAACATGTTTTTGTTTAAATATATTATTAAATTCATCTTTGACCAATCCAAACAGATTTCCATATGATACATCTACAGTGTTACTGTTGGCTGGTAATAGATTTATTCCACAATCAATATTATTCTTAAATCTATCTAATTGGCTAGCAGTGACTGGCCTACAAACAATATCCACCATAGGCGAGACATGATGGTGCTCAAATGTGGCTATTTGTCCACTATGATCCGATTGGAGACAATTTATAATCGATTTATTTATTACTTTACAATTACAGAAAATATTATCTAAGCAAGTAGCCGATGTAGGAGTGGTTCTTGTAGGTTCATTAAATAGATTATATAAATTATAAGATTTAAAAAGATTTAGGAACCTTGCAGAGTTTTGTGTATCTACTAATAAATCAATGTTGAAATCTCCACATACAACTATCTTCTTATTCGATTTACATACCTTTTTTAATACCTCCTCCATAGTGGACTCAAAAAGATGGTAATTTGCTGATGGGGGTTTGTAGACACTAATAATAATATATTGCTCCAGCTCAGCACATGCTAGTTCAATAGTTTGTTCTATAGAGAGTGCCACGATATCTTTGCGTTCTTTGGACTTAATATTCTTTTTAATTAGAATTAGTGATCCCCCTCGTATAGCTGACTCTCTACTTAACAAGCTAATGACTTCCCAATTTTCAATTCCTATGAGCACTTCACATTTCTTAAGCCAGTGCTCAGTTAGACAGAGGACATGTATATCCATGTCTTGCAAATACAATGTTATTTCCAATTCTTTGCCGGAAAAGCCTTGTATATTTTGATGAACAATATTAAGGCAGTTAGACTTTTCCTTTGTCGCTATAGGTAGGTTGCAAGAGATTTCCTCTGTTGTCTTAAGTTTATAAATTGAAAGTAGTTTCCGTCGATATAAGGTTGGTTTTGTTGCTGTTTATTCTTTATACTGTTAAGGAAATATCAAACATGTTTAAGCATAACCCAAGTCGGGACATTTTGTCGGATGTCGGCACAAAGACGTGTAAGCGTAAAAACGCGCCCGAGGCACGGGTGGGGCGCCGGACAATCTGAGTTATGGCGCGTTTACACCAGACGATCGAAATTTATGCCACCTCAAAAGAAAAAAAACACCGGCCATGTGCGAGTTGAACTCGCTCACGAAGGGTTCCGTACTGCGGTACGATGCGTCGTTATTAATATCGAGTAAAAAACGGCAAAAAAATTACGTTTGTTTTATGGGAGACCCCTTAAACATTCTTTTTATTTTATTATTATTTCTTTTTAAAGTGAATATACAACTTCTAGTCTGTGAATATTTTAAGCGTCTACCTGTTGCCGTTATTAATATCGAACAAAAAACGGCAAAAAATACGTTTGTTGCATGCCCCACTTAAATATTTATTTCACTCTATTTTTAGTATTTGTTGTTATAGCGGCAACAGAAATACATCATCTGTCAAAATTTCAACTGTGACTGGTGACAGACAGACAGACGGACAGTGAAGTGTTAGTAATAGCGTCCCGTTTCTACTCTTGGGTACGGAACCCTAAAAAGGAACTCCTACAGGTTCACTTCGTTGTCTGTATGTTCAGACTTTTTTTCACCAAAATTGTTTATTTATGTCAAAAATAGTTAACGAGATATCTTTTGTCTTACCATGAACGCTTAATAGTATCTTAGCCATATTGATTTTACGTCAAAATCTATAAAAGAAGAGCAGTAAACAGAACCGTATATACCAAATAAATAAAATAAAATAACAAGGTTCAAGTAATACAGCTCTAAGATAAATAGGTGTTGTAGGTGCTCCATGTTTATGTAGCTGATTTCATACAGTATGTAGACGTATAATATTGTGGAGATTTTAATTAATTCGGAGTGGAATTATGACTAGGCAAGGTTGCGAGAAGCCTATTACAAAAATTTTTCGGACGTTCGGACGTATAAACCTAATAAATTAAAATAACCATTCACCTGTGTCAATCCTTTGAAAAAATATGAACATCTAAAACTAGCCGGGTAAAAAACCCGACCTTTTTCAATTGTTTATAAATTGTCAAAGGTTTGGCACAAGTAGATGGTATTTTAATTTGTTTTATAAAAAATTAAATTGATTTACAATATTAAATTAAAATAAATGTCAGAAAAAGATCCTTGTCTAATTATAAAAATTGGTAGGCTGTCAAAAAAAAAATACAATTAAATAAATTATACAATAATAAAATTAAAAATATGTCAATATACGTTAGGTTTATACGTCAGAAAGAAAGGAACGTTTTCGTAGTAGGCCTTGAGAGACGGTCGCTGTGGGTGGCATTATATAGGGGAGGCTTATATGTCCAGTAGTAGACTTTTAAAAGCTGATATTGATAATGATGGTGATTGGAGTATCAAGTTTTCATATCCTTTCTTCAGTACAGAACCCTTTCCTAAACGTATTAAAAAATATATATGTATACGACATGTATTTTTTATCTTCGATCGTCCGGTGTAAATTCCCTTACCAAGATGAATGCAAATAGAAGTGTTTGTCTTTTGACACGTACAATACCGCTGTAGAGATGCGATCGACCTCACGTACTCTGTGGTGTTTCGTTTGGGGGTTGTTGGGGGTTTGTGAGTTCAAAGGGGACTATATTTTAGTAACTCTGTTAGATAAAGAACACAGCCCTTGGCAGCTTTTCCTTAAGGTAATTGTTGTTAACACTAATTTGCTTGAAACGAAGAGTTAATAAAGACGGACAGTTCACGCCTGATTATGGCGCTTGCATCAGTGCCATAGTTATTAAGTACGAGTAAGTAGGTTAGGGAAAAATAGTTTTTTACTTGACTTCAAAAAAGAAGGAGGTTCTCAATTCATCGGGATCTTTTTTAAGTACTATGTTTTTTTTAACTACAACTTTCTTGCAAAGGATGCCGCTCTAGAACAAATTTAAGCAATTTCTAAAGGTACATAGTTTATTGAAGTGTTTGTAGAGCAAAGCTAGATTCAGGGACGCGTATGAATGCCCCAAAAAGGGCCTTTGTATATATAAAACAAAGTTGGGTTAGTTATAATATTAATAAATTATGAAAGGCTGACCGATTTTTATGTTCTTTGTTTTGTTTGATTGTGCGTGGAATAATTACAGAAAAATCTGAAATTTCACTAAAAAATTTGTATAAAATGTTTCAGGTATTCCGCTGATGCAGCAGCAGTGCCAACCCCTGACGAGGTTTGTGGAAGATGAGCCAGTGTGTCAACACAGGTTGCGTCCCACACTAGGGGCCGACCCATCTTCCACGGAACCAAGGTCATACCATCAGGCCTCCTGCCATCACTCCCCACCAGGCTATTCGGTTCAAGAATAGCCGGTATCGAAGTGCTAGCAAGAGCCCTGCGGATGATGTCGTTAAGGCTGGTGTGTCGGGAAAATCTCCCGGCGCTTCTGCTGCACGACAGGCCGTGATGATGAGTGAGTCAACCATATCGCCGCAGGGACAACAATGTGGGACATTGCATGGTGCCCCCAAACGAAGAGATACGACAAGGTTAAAAGAAGTATTGTCTAAAAAAATACCCAGCTGTGGAGATAGGAGAGATTGAAGCCATACTCCTGATTCCCAACTCGGCCACGGCAAGGAGACGAGCCCGATCTGCAGGACTAGTAGGTGTTTAATAAATCTACAGAGCGGCTCGTTCCATTGTCTTTGTGAAGATACCGACGAAGGAATATCTTCAGCGCATAATTGTCTCCATGAGTTGATGGCCTCGGCTTGATAGGCAATTGCTGGGTTACCAAAAGACTTGCTAAGTATTTTAGTAGCCAGGACTTGGGTGCTATGAGCCAAAGACAAGAAAGCAGGGAGAGCAACACTAGAAATTTTGCGTATCCCAATACCTCCAAACCTGATAGGGAGTGAGGCCTGGGTCCAGGTTCGACAATCCAAAGAGAGGTTCAGCACAGAAGAAAGAATGTTTTTAGGTAATTAAATAAAGCCGGTTTTCAAACGCAGACTCTAAAACCTCGCTACTTTGCCGATAATCTGGAAGTTGAGCTTTACACATGCACATTAATTTAATATCCAGAACAGCACAGCCCAACTTTCGCTCCGACACACGACTCGTCAATACATCCTACTTTAAAATTGTGATTTGAAAGCGCTCGAAGACGCTCGCTCGCTTCGCTCTAAAAGATTGAGCGAACTACTCGCATGATTGAATGCTCTCGGTACTTTGACGTGTGAAACTTTGAGTGAAAGTGGATGGACGGGTGAATGAATAAGTAAAACAATTGAATATCAGGTTGAATAAAATAGTGGTGCAATATCTTCGATATTATTGGACTTGCTTGTAAATACATTTGTGAATATTAGTATAATCGTGCTACAGATTTATGGGAGTAGCTCTAAAATAGTGAAATCTCCAATGGAATATGCCAGGGCTCTTAGCACACCCAGACCCAAATAAAATTGGAAACGTTGGTATTCCGAAATTCTTCTAGGCCTGCCTGCCCGCGCTTTATCTTCCAGTTCATGGTCGCCACAAACACAGTAGGTACCTATGTATTTATTATTTTATCATCATCATCATTTCAGCCAAAGGGAATCCATTGCTGAGCATAGACCTGCCCTAGTGATTTTTAGATTATTATTTATTTATTATTTGATCAGCATAATCATCATCATTATTTCAGCCATAGGACGTCCACTGCTGAACATAGGGTCCTCCAATGAGTTTCATTGAGGGGGATTCCCAATACTCGCCACACTTGGCAGGCGAGCGCGGTTTTTTATAGGAATTAGTCGCCTCTTACGACACGCCTTCTGTTGGCGGTGGGGAAGTCTATTACGGCCGTCCCCACACTACATTACATTTATTATTTAGGTATTGAATTGTAACTGTCTAAGATCGAACAATGAGGCAGTCTAGCTCATTCTTTATTTAGTCACGTGTCGCATCGTATTAACGGAGAAATAACGGTTTTACAGACGCTTAGTAAAAAAATCTTCTAAATTGACTTAAGACGTTTAAAAAAGTATTTTTATAAGAAACAAACGCGAATTTCCTTATTTTTTGCGGGAGTAGTGGGAGGGGGCGTGAGAGGGAGGGATATTTGATTGTTCACTCATTTTATTGTCAATCGGCAATCGGAAATTGAGTAATGGGGACGTAGACAGCGTTGTTTACTGGGTGGCTACGAAGACTGAGGACTTCAGAGACTATTGTCTCATTGATATGTGCAAGTAACTTAAGGATAGTTACCCACCATGTACCTTTTTATGAGTTTGCGATATTTTGGTGCAGATATTTTTGTGCCGTGTATTCAATAGTGTATTTATTTAGGAACAGATATTTTTGATATATAATTTAAAAAAAAAAAAAACAGGAAAAAGAGCCCCAGGACGTCAAAGACGCAAATGGTTTGACGACATCAAAGATTGGACGGGCCTTTGCTACCGCGAAATCAAGGACCTAGCCAGCGACCGAAGATGGCACTCAATGATGATGATGATGATTTTTGATAGAGCCGTAAAGAATTTACTTCCCCTCTGCCAACAGGAGGCGTGTCGTAAGAGGCGACTAATTCCTGTAGCACGAGTCGGGCAGTAGCGTCTTCATGCGAAATCTTATAAAAAACTGTGCTCGCCAACCCGCCTGTCAAACGTGGCGAGTATTAGCAATCACTCCCAATAAAGGTCATTGGGGGAGGCCTATGTTCAGCAGTGGACGTCTTATGTCTAAATGATAATGATGATGTTGGAACAGATGCCAGCACCATGCTCACAGATGAACTGTGAAGTCTATCAAATGTATTCAAATATAGATTTTTTTATAATGGTTAAAAATATATTAGCCATAGGAAGTCCACTGCTCTACACAGGCATCCCCCAATGACCTATGATCGAGGGGATTGCCAATACTCACCACGCTTGGCAGGCGGGTTGGCGAGCGCCGTTTTTTTTATAAGATTTCACACGCAGACACTGCTGCCCGTCTTGTGCTACATGAATTATTCGCCTCTTACGACACGCCTCCTGTTGGTGGTAGGGAAGTGTATTCCTTACGGCCTTCCCCACATGGTACAAAAGTTAATATTGTTGAGTATTATTAGATTCTTCGATGAGCCAGCAGAATAAAGCAGAGAAATACTGCCCTCCTATAAGTGTATTATTTTATTATTAACGCATAAAAGTTAATTTATAACTTTTTGTTTGTAAATATTTAGCCCAAGTTCTCATACTTCACAACACCGCGTCTGGCTAACGCGTCTCTGAGAGGAAATGAAAAATTCCGAGACAAAGGCACGATGTTTTTATTAACCCAGCGTCGATTTTACACTAATTATCGAATATTTTCCAAATTCCTCTATTCCATTATATTTACAGACAGCGAAAACAGTATAATATTGTAATTATAATATCAGTGTCGTGCGTGGCAGCATAAGGCACGACTATTGCTAAGCGGGAGACCTTTTTGGCAAAGATACTTTTTTGTAATTATTCCAACTGACTGTATAATTATTGTGCCAATTAATTTAACTTTTCAACCGACTTCAAAAAAGGAGGAGGTTCTCAATTCGTCAGTATCTTTTTTTTTATTTTTTTTTATTTTTATTTTTATGTATGTTCAGCGATCATTCGTTACTGCGTTGACCGATTTCGATAATTATTTTTTTGTTTGAAAGGTAATACTTTCAGAATGGTCCCATATAAATTTGGTTAAATTCTGATGATGGGATCTATAAGAAAATCATCAAACATTGCATAAACTCGGTACCACGCCAACTGATTTTAGTATCTATCTTACCTATATCTCTGCCAAATGTAGACCGATTTTGATGATTCTTTTTTTAATGAATAGATTATACTTCAAAGATACTATAATAAAAATTTTTGGAAAAAATTTCACCCCTAAGGGTGGAAAAACAGGTAATGAAATCGGTGTTCAGCAGTTAAATTATGTTTGCACTCGTAAGATTTGTTTTGATTATGATTTATCACTAAAATGGATGAAATAAGTTAATTTTATAAAAAAAATAAAAACCGACTTCAAAAAACTAAAACGCTAAAAATAATCTTAACACTTAAGTACCTAATCAGTTACTTTTGGAGTCGGTGCCAGTCAATGAGAGACCAATGTTTTCGTTTGCACCGACTCCAAAAGTAACTGATTAGGTACTTAAGTGTTAAGATTATTTTTAGCGTTTTAGTTTTTTGAAGTCGGTTTTTATTTTTCTTTACTTATAGTTAGTTAATTAACAATCAAAGCAACAAAACCCGATTGCGTGCATAATTTTGCATAAACTGATATTGGATATTATGAGTATTTAACAAAAGTTTAAACTCTCTCTGGGTTACAAAGCCACCTTTTGCGGGTTCAAATCCCGTAGCAAATTCAATTTTCTACTTCCTGGACCTCAGAGAAAGCGACACCAAGTGTATCGCCTCTCGGCTACGGAGGTCGTCTAGCGAGATTTATTTGGTTTAGGGTTAGATAATTAGAGAGATTTTTGAAAGAATTTTTATTTTGCCTTCGCGATTGTCCCTGATACTTGTAAATTTTAAAACAGAATACAATTTACGGCCAGCGCTGAATAGAGCCTTTTTGTAGCCACAATGGGGGCAATGAATCTGATTCAAGGGCTGCGGTGGACTACAATATATTTTTGCGATATTTCCTTTATTGCGTCAGTCGGATGCAGATATTTCTTTTGTCTGTCGTAGATAATTTACGTTCAAAGATCTTTATCTACTTAAAATTATATAGCTGTTTCATAATATAAATTGTTTTTACAATCACATCAATTATAAAGCCCCAAACTAAGCAAAGCCTGTACTATGGCGACTAGATAACGGATAAACATACTTAAATACTTTTAGACATACATGACTAAGGTACAAATGCTCGTGCTCATCAAACAAACATTCACCCGCTTCGATTCGAACCCGCAACCGCTGGCTTTATAGTCCGGAGCGCGAGCCAGTACACCAAACGGTTTGTTTGGTTAAACGCGTTAATCTCAAGAACTACTAGTCTGATTAGAAACAATCTTTTTTTGTTTGATGTTCCATTTATCGAGAAACGATAAAGGCTATATAACATCACGCTACGACTAATAGGAGCGGAGAATTGATGAATAATGTTGCAAAAACCGAAAAATATACCTTTTGAGAGCTTTCGTTGCGTGCGCTGCGTTAACCATTTTAAGGTTGAAAAATTTGTCATAAAATAATTAATTATTTGGTCGTTATGACTTCAAGTGACAGTGAGTGTAATAAGGGGCCCAACCAAGACCTTTTGGGAAACAAACATCACCTGCCAGTCGGTGCACCTGCTAAACAACAGACGAGGCTCTTTCCCTTCGCAGGCTTTCCCTTCGGGGTTGGGTGGTCGGACGGCAGTCGCTCCTGTAAAAGTCAGCCCTGCCACACAACCATGGTGCGTAAAAGAAAAGACCCAAGAAATGCTGGCTTGACGTCGTGAGGGCTGACATGCGTGCCAATGATCTCATAACTAAAGACGCTCAAGACCGTGTGAAATGGAGGAGTAAATCAAGGAGGAGTAATCAAATTCAATCATTCATTCATTAATCCATCCATTCATTCAAGGAAAGCGGACCCTGGGCTCCATAGCAATGGCTTTGGATGCAACTTGGATTGACCTTAAGATAAAGAAGAAGAAGAAGAAGACGTCAAGTGACAGTAACAGCCCGAACTCCACGCTAAGCTAGTTTCTTAAAAAAAACATTAACGTTACTTAAAATGACCTTAACAAGACAAATTAAAAGAAATATTGCAGTATCTTTACGGTCGGAGTGCAGTCCATCGCCCTTGTGTGCTTAGGTGTCTGTTGGCTTACAGTGTGTGGTATTCATTATAAGTTCTAACCATACGTTACGAGTCCAAAATAAGGTTGTTAGCTATTTTTAACCGACTTCAAAAAAAGGAGGAGGTTCTCAATTCTGTTGTATGTATTTTTTTAAAAGTTTTTTTTTATGTTTGTTACCTCAGAACTCCGCCATTAATGAACTGAATTGAAAAATTATTTTTTCTATTAAAAGAAAAAAAAATGAGACCAATCTGGAGGTATACCACCTCCAGATTGGTCTCATTTTTTTCAAAATTCAATTCTGATGATGGGATCCATGAGGAATTGAGGGAACTCCTAAAATATTATAGGTATACATATAGCGATTTTAGTATATTTAACAACAAATCAAGCATTTGCATTCAGAAAATATCATTTGCTGAGGTGGAACTGATGAAGGAGACCATAGTTGGCCACAATAGTCTTCCACGAGTAAGGTACGCACGCCCCACCCACGCGATAAGATATTTTCATTATGACAGTTAAGCCTTGCCATAGTCGACAAATCAAATTTTAATAAATGATTCTGGTGAGAATGATACCATCAAACTGATCTGATGAAGAAGGCGGAAGGTAAGCACCTGAACTCTATGATAAAACAATGTGTCATAGCCGCGTTTGGACTCATTTGAATCGTCATGAGAAGCAATTTAGCTATATTTACATCACAGATCGCCATTTAGAATGTAAAAAAACAATAAAAACTGACAAATAAAACAAATTTTTATAAAAAAATTACCGACTTCAAAAACACTAAAAATAACTCTTAAACAATCATACCAAACAGTTATTATTGGAGTCGGTGCCAGCCGAGGAGTGTTTGAATGTGGTTTGTGTGGTGTGTGTGATGATAACATGAATGAATATTATAAGTTTTTAACCATACGTTACGTGTCCAAAATAAGGTTGTTAGCTATTTTATCAAATTAATCATATTACATAAATGTCAATTACACTAACCTAAATTACTATTATCAGTTAACAATAAACGAAAATTTAATTTTCAGAAATCAGTGATTTACAATTAAAAAAAAATCTCAAATAAATCATTCATTACAAAATAGTCGTATCCAATTAATAATTCAACCCGGCTGGAACGAAACCGCACAAAGAAATAAAGAAACATCACAATACGCCAATCAATATTCCATTCAGCGACGTCTGTAACGACTAGATTTTTCGAAAATCCTCACTTCCAACACCCGTCCCATTCGTTCCTGTAGAGGAGGAGCGGGAGGGTCATACCCCGCATGTCAATTACTTGACGACACTCGATTGGCTTTTGTCCGCCGGTTGCTTGCGCTAAATTTAGATGATGTGATTCCAAAATGGAGGAATCTAATTTTGTATTTAAAACATAGTAAAGTTAAAAAAATATTGTAGTAAAATTAGATTAAGAATCATCCCAGACTGCCATGAATTGCATATATTGTTGGTATTGGCCTCATAATTCATAATTACTTACCAGAAACTTTAGTTGAATGTTTTGATACTAATTACGATAATCACAGCCGGAGGATTTAAAAAAAACCGAAATTTATTTAATTAAATTTAATTATAAAGTAAAAGAATTACAATTAAAATATTATACTAGAATAGGTTGGACATCGAACGATGCTTGTTACGAAGTAACGATTTGGATGCCCTCAGCGCACGGCGACAGCCGAAGTAGGTTGCACGAGAAGCTGACTCTGCAATCTGGCGTTTTCGTCGTTCTAGGTTATTTCATCATCGTAGGTAGCAAAGCATATTGCGTAGTCTGTATCAGCGATCTTCATATAGGTAATATGTGTAACACCTCCTCTCATAGATCAGCAACTATTTTAGGACGTTTAGTGAAAATGTTGCTGGGACTGGATGCATCTTTGCTCTTCCAGGTTCAGCGTATGTCGTCTCGTTAGTATCTTCTGCTTCATGATTTTCGTTTGGCGAGTTGCGTTTCATCTTGTAACGGCGAATGATGAATATGGTAATTATTACCAGAACGATGATTAGTATTCCGTAGAAGGGTCCCGTAGTATGATATAGAATATCAGATGATGTGTGGTTTATGGTGAGAGGTTTCTGTAGTAAGATCTTGTCGTGGATGCTGTGAAGTCTCTCCAAGTTTATTGTGTTAAGTTGTATTTGCGGCGGCGTCTCGATGGTTGGGATTTTGACGTCTGGAATCATCATGATTTTAAAAGGTTGACCTTTCACTTCTCCGTCATTATTGATGATGGTGAACTCGGCTGTACGTAGTATACACTTCATTGGTATTGTAACGAGGTAACTGCCTTGAAGTTCGACGTAATCTTCACGATCGCAGGTGAGTCTTGTTCTTGTAAGATGAGGTAGAGAGATAGTATAATGCTGGTCATCGATCTTCTCCATTGCTTCCTTCGTAAGATGGATGGTGGTGAAGTTGCAAGTCTTCTCTAGAGATTGTTTTGTGATGAGCTGGTGTACGCAGTCCGTTTCAGTACGTATATGGTGATAATACGACTCATCGCAGAGATAGCCTGTATTAAACTTCGGACATTCTGTCTCTATATACACAAACGAATGAACATTGGTTGCTAAATAAGGATGTGAAGGGATAAAGGCTTGGTGGGCTTTGTTAGGCACTATGGATAGTTTATAAAAATCGTACGAGTCTGCAGATACTATAGGTAATTTAAAGATAATAACTAATTGCTTATCTATAAAATAAGAGCCGGGCCTTATTATGTCATAGTATTCCCGTGACTCTAAATTTAGTATATATTTTCTACCGTATATTTCCCTAAGCTTAACTAACATACTATTTAATGAATCTATATCTATCATACTATGATGCGTAGTCGACGCATGTATAAATGCTAAGCTATTTTCGATTTTAACTAACTCGTTTAGTAAATCGGCGACGTTTTCGCTAATTATAGATAGTAATTGAGCGAATTTCGCAAATTTAGTAAGATGGAAGTCGCTTTGAGAAACTTTATCTACTATTGTTTGTAATGTGATATTAATATGATTTTGATTTTCTACTAACTGTGTTATTATGGACGATGTCTTAGTAGTCCAATCTTTAGTTATGCTAATATGACTATTGTATTCTGATAACAATTTATCCTGGCTAGTTTGTACGTTATTTAAGATATTATTATAATGAACGGCATCTTTGTAATCTAAGTTGCCTGTTATGCTCTTAATTACCGATCCCAATCCGTCTACAAGGCCTCTTTTGGATCGATTGGGTTCTAAGCTTTTTAATTGATGCAATGCATAATCTAATTTATTGTTAAGATAAGTGATTTGAAGTTCGTATAAAGAATAGGTATCATTAGGTAATTTAGTCTCGTAGGTTAATATTTGACCGCGTAATATAGTTATTGTGTTTTCGATATCGTCAAGTCGGATGCGCTGTAAAAATGTGTGATAATGAGTAATGAGGTTAGTCGGTCCTAAGTTAAATGGTAAGAGTCCTGGTCCATAGTCCAAACTTTCAAGTTTTATCTCCTTCGAGTGCGTCGTCTGGATCAGCAACAGGATTCTGTAACAATTTGGCTGCTTTAGGTACACGTTTAAGACGTGATTTAGCGACGGGTCCTCGTTTTTTTGAATTATAGATGTGAATAGGTAAATCGGCTAAGACTGTGTCCTGCGTATAGCGTGATGCGATCTTTTGCCTACTAGCAAATGGGTTCTTAACGAACACTTGCTGTTGCGGTGAGTATTCGACTTCATCTTCACGGGTTTTATTTCGATTATCTATGAGAGAGCTACGTGTTGCTAATGAAGATTCATTTATAGTATCATAAACTAACTGCATTTGCTGTCTGTGTGTCTGCATGTACTGTTGTAACAATTGGGCAGTGGGGTCTACGTCAATAGGGTCTCGCGGGTCGTAGTGTCCCGTAATTAAATCGAACGGTCGGCATTTAGTAAAACTATGTATAGAACTGTTGTAAGCGATGACTGCGTATGGCATTAGTTTGACTATAGGTTCGTCTTTCTTTTGTAGTTTCAGTATTCGGAGATGTTCAAGCAAAGTCGAGTGGAATCGTTCTATGTTACCATTGTCGTTTGGTGCATGCGCGAGAGTCTTATGGTGATTGATATTATGTACCCGAATAAACTCACTAAACAACTGGTTTGTAAACTCCGTGCCGTTGTCAGTTACTATAGTTAAGGGAAGACCGTGATGGGTACAGAACTGTAATAACGCTTGTAAGATACTAATAGCTGTACCATCGCGCAGATAGTATGCTTGACCGTATTTAGAAAAGACGTCAATAAAAGTTAAATACTTCTCATTTTGAACTGTGAATAAATCTAAGTGTAAGATTTGAAATGGTTTGGCTGCGGGTGGAACTATATTAAACTTTTGTTTAATTGGGTTTCGGTCGTACTTAGCCTGACCACAGATTGTACACTCGGCAATAAATTTACTTATGTGTTCCTTCATCTTAGGCCAATAGTATTTTCTTGAGAGGGCAAGATAGCATTCGTTGATGCCTCTATGGTTGGTCTTTCCGTCGTGATAATGCTGAATGATCTCCTGTTGTTTTAAATATTGTTTAACATTTTCTAGTTCGACTTTAGCTAATACAAGGTTCATGCTAGAACTTTTAAATTTCTCTTGTATGATTGGTAAGATTGAATACATAGCAAGAGGCGGATGCATCAGTAATGCTGTTTTTATCTTAGGATGAACATACTCTTTGATAGCATTAACTACATCTTCTTCGAGATGAGATTGAGATAACTGTATAGCAATGCGTGTATGGGTGTCGAATGGTTTAGTCATGATAGGTCGTCGTTTTACGTCACCTACAATTGTCATATGTATTTGTCGGTGGAACTTATTAAGAGGTTCGTCAGTGATTGGGACTTCAAGGATGGGATGTTCGTTACTGGTATGTGCGGTATTGGTTGATGAGCCTGCGAGTGATGGTGGTTTTTCGGTCGGGTTACCAGCGAGAGAACTAATCTCTTCGTTGTGTATTTCGATCCGAGATAAGGCATCGGCATTAGTATTATTCTTGCCTTTCTTATAAACGACAGTGAAGTCAAATTCACTAAGTTTTAATCGCCATCTCGTTAAGCGAGAGTTTGGTTCTTTTAGACTCATCATCCATTGGAGAGGTTTATGGTCAGTTACAATTTTAAATTTTCGTCCAAACAAGTACGGTCTAAAATACTTCGTAGCCCATACTATGGCGAGGAGCTCCTTCTCGATGGTGCTATAATTTAGTTCACTATCGTTAAGTGTTCGAGATGCATAGGATACAGGCTTGTCAGAACCTATGGGCCCTTGTGATAGTATGGCTCCGATAGCAAAGTTGGAGGCGTCTGTCGTTAGTACAAAGTCGCGAGTGAAGTCCGGGTATTGTAAAATTGGATCATTCTGTAATAAAGTTTTACATGTCTCGAAGCTATTAACGTAATCTGGGTCTAATGTGATCTTCCTTCCTTTTTTTAAACAAGAAGTCATCGGCTTTGTGATACGGGCAAGATCGGGAATGAATTTTCTGTAATATCCAAGTAGTCCTAGGAACTGCTTGATTTCTTTACTTGTTTTAGGAATAGGGTATTTATTTATAGCGGATATCTTGTCAGGATTAGGCTTAATACCGTCGCGAGTTATTACATGACCTAAATACGCTGTTTCTAATTTTAAAAACTCTGACTTATCTAACTGGACTTTAAAGTTAGACTCTCTAAGTCTCTGTAATACTTTTTCTAGGTTAATTATAGCTTCCTGCAATGAAGTACCGAATATGATGATGTCGTCGAGATAAACCAGACAAATCTCATTTTGGAGGCCTCTTAGGACATTGTCCATGATTCTCTGGAACGTAGAAGGTGCATTTTTAAGTCCCATGGGCATACGAAGAAATTCGAAGTGCCCATGCTCTACGTTGAAGGCTGTTTTATGAATGTCCTTGGGATCGAGCTGGCATTGCCAGAAACCTGATGTGAGGTCGAGGGTCGTGAAGTATTGGCACTTCCCTAGCTTGTCAAGGACGTCTGAGATGTTTGGGATAGGGTATTTGTCATCTATTGTCTTTTCATTGAGTTTTCTGTAATCTACAACGATGCGCCACTTTTGTTTCCCTGAAGCGTCTGCTTTTTTAGGTACAACCCAAATAGGCGAACTCCAGGCTGACGATGAAGGTCGTATGATTCCCTGTTCCAACATTTTGTTAATTTGGTCCCTAACTTCCTGCCTATGGATGAAAGGATAGCGGTAAGTTTTAGTGTATACGGGCACCTCGTCAGTAGTGTTAATGCTGTGTTTTATCTGGTTCGTAAAGGTTAACGGTTCACCATCTATGTAAAAGACATCAGCGAACTGTGAGCATAACGCTTCTATGTTAGCCTTTTCCTCCGCGTTCATGTGGTCGGTCCGTAAACGCGATAATACATGGCGAACGCGATCGCTATGTGGTTCGGTTCGCGCGCACTCTATATTAAAAATCTCGCCGTATGCGGGGCGGTCTAGTGAAAAGATTATGTCATTTGGTGTAGGGTTTTCGACCTCTACTATACCGCGGGTGTTCTTAACGGTAGTAATACATTCGTGGATAATGCAATTACACATGATCTGTTCCTCGATTAGTACATCGCCGTCCGGGGCATTAATAGGTAATCTTAACATCTTATAGCTTTGGGCTGGTATAATATTCTCGTACAAATTCACGTTACGAGAGTTATACATCTGTATGGGATTTACGGCAAATTTAGTTTTTAACGTATGATCTTTAAGATTTATATTCGCTTCCCATTTAGTAAGCAGATCTAAACCTATTAAACCGTCAAAGTAATCATGAAAACGATATATGAATAATTTTATATCATCGGTGTCGCAAAATTCCTGGAAACAAGGTAATGTGATCGAGTGATCGCTTCGCGTAGTCGCGTGCACATTAGTCACCTCGAATGGATCGTAGTTAATAGGATAGGTATTAAAGTAATTATGCACTGTTTCTGGGCTAATAAACGACTGGTTTGCACCGGTATCAATAAGGAGTTTTAAGGGCGGATTACTAATTTGTATGTAAGGTAGCTGTCGTTGAGTTTGTAAATTTAATTCTATCTTGATTTTTTGTACGCAGTGGCTCTCTGAAAATCCTGAGTGGATTGTGAGCTAGACGCTTGTGGCTCATCGCATGTCGGCGGCTCGTCGATGAATGTCTCGGGTTGCAATATGTTGTCGTCACAGTAATACGAGTCATTGTAGGTCTGTACGTTGTCTTGGTCGTAATCAGAATGATAGTAATTGTTATAACTAGCTTCATCACAATAATTATTATAGGCATTTTCGTCATAACACTCGTTGACATTCATTTCCCTGGTCTTGAAATAGTTTGAAGGTGGGGGATTGCCTTGTCTACGCCAATCATGACCGCTAATATTCGGAGGTAAAGTCCTAGGGACAAACGGTTGAATTCCGCTCATGGGCCTGGGGGCTGGTTGTGAAGGCTGATTTCTATTCAAACGAAATACATTGCTTTGTGGGTTATAGTTCGGTGGTAAAGCACGGAACATTTGCTGGGTTCGGGATGGCATGCCCAGCTGTCGGGCTGGAGGCTGGTGCTGGTTTAATTGAGGGTTAAATCTGAAGGGTTGTGGTGAATAGCGTTGCGTATTATGCGACTGTAAATGCATAGGCCAGTTAGGCACAGAAGGTTGGTGATGAACAGGCTTAGGTGATGGCATGTTAACAATTGGCATATTAAAAGGCTTAGAACTAGATGTTTTAGGAGCACTGTCATTTCGTTGCTGCAGATAGAGTATATTTAACTCTTCTTGAACGTATTCTAAGGCCTTTTCAATCGTTTCGGGTCTCATGCATCTAATTCGGGAACCAAGTGGTTCTTTTAGGCCACGCACGAAAGCCTGCATGGTTAATTTTTTGTATAAAGTGCGTTTTGCTTCTATAGTAGTAGCTATCGTTTCGTGAAGCGAAACGTACGTCATTATTGTACTCAACAACGTCTGGCAGTGATCGTAAAACTCTTGCGGTGTATTATTTCCTTGCGATGCCAAGGAGAGGTCGTTGTATAAGGCGGTTTCGTCGCGCTGATCTGAGAAGTTATTAACAAGAGCATTCCTAATCCCTAACCAATTTTCTGGTACGCCGTTGGAATTAATTGTCCTAGCGGCAGGTCCGGTAATTTTATTTAAAATACCATTTAATAAGCACAGGTTAGTTAATTCGTTCCCTGGTGCTTCTATCAAATATGTGGCTACTAACTGATCGCATATTCTAATAAACCTAGTGTGAATATTTGGATTCACATCAAATTCGGGCACCGGGCGCAACGCCTTAAATACGGTGTCTGGGTCTAAAGCCATATCGAATGAATGACTAACTTCTAAATTTCTATTAAAATCTAGTTCTCTTCTGCGAGACTGCCGATTTAGTGCAGATTCGCTGGACTCACGATTCTTAGGATGAAAAATCTTGGGAGATAAGAGATAAAGGTTTACACAAAAAAGGAAAGCAACACTAGAACAATTCGAGTGCACTTACATATATAGCATTTCTGGCTTTCTCTGGGTCGATGTCTTGATCCTCCTCCTGGCTGCAGACCTCGTAGTTCGGATACTCGATGCGGGCTTGATAGCTCAACCAGTGACGTAGCGACGGGAGCAACCGATTTGTAAAGCTGGATACCGATCGCGACGCGCACTGACTCGAATATCCTACCGACTGCGCCAATTACGATAATCACAGCCGGAGGATTTAAAAAAAACCGAAATTTATTTAATTAAATTTAATTATAAAGTAAAAGAATTACAATTAAAATATTATAACTAGAATAGGTTGGACATCGAACGATGCTTGTTACGAAGTAACGATTTGGATGCCCTCAGCGCACGGCGACAGCCGAAGTAGGTTGCACGAGAAGCTGACTCTGCAATCTGGCGTTTTCGTCGTTCTAGGTTATTTCATCATCGTAGGTAGCAAAGCATATTGCGTAGTCTGTATCAGCGATCTTCATATAGGTAATATGTGTAACATACTATTTAAAAGTAAAAAAAAATGTTTTTATTTTTTTTAAAACGCACAAATACGCTTTTTATTTATGTTTATTTTATTATGTTCTTCGTTGTAACTACTTAGATTTTCTTAAATGTATTTCTACACAGAACGGCTGTTAACTGTATTTGTGTCATCATCATCATTATGTCCTCCACACCGTTTTCGGTGACGGCGACTCCAATATGTTCAGCTGGTCAATATGATAGGCTCAGATATGACTTGCAAAGCCAAACTTCGACCCGATGACACGATCGCAAGGCGTACAATATAGCTGACCAGATGAGTTGTATGTGTACCTGTAAGAGGGATTGGGTCGGGTCTTTCGCGTCTTTTAATTTTTTTAAAAATTTTGCTCACATATTTAAAAAAAAGCATTTTTTGTTTATTCTACGAGGATCTGTAAGAACAGTTTGCGGTTTTGTGTTCGGCAGCTGCAGTCTGCAATCGACTGCAATCAGTTTCAGACTGGCTAGTTAATGACAGTTGAGTTTGACAATGCGCTGCTTCCTGCATTATAAGTTTTAAAAGTTAGAGCTTTCTCTTTTCGTTTATTATTTTATTTATTATTTAAAACTTTATTGCACAAACTTAATAAAAGTGTACAAAAGGTGGACTTAATGCTAAAAGCATTCTCTGCCAGTCAACCTATAGGTCATACAGAATGCTTGCAAAAAGGTGCGGTAAACAAACAAGAAGAAAAAACATTACGTAAGTATATAATGCAACAAATAAATTAAGGTATATATATTTAACATTAAAATATATTGTACATAAATATAGACATAATTATTAAGATACATAAATACAAAAAAAAAAGATATAATATATATAATACTTAGATTTTTACCAACTAAATACATAATATTATATCAAACAAATAACATACATATACTATATTATGCAATTAATCTATTAAGAATTTGCGAACTTTGTTTTTAAATGAGACTTTTGACTCTGCCTTTTTTATTATTCCTCAATTCGTGAACAAGGCAGCCGTTCTCTCGAACAACGACAGTATTTTAATTGGGTGAGCGGCACTAGACGGCTGCGGTAGTGCTGATTGATGGCTGTTGACTTCCGACTTCCATGTCCTCTGTGTACGACTAGAAAGTTCTTATTGCTGCTAAAGTTGATAGAGTGAGCCAAATATACAGCTTAGACTGCAGGATACAGGCCTTTCTTCTTTTGTCGACCTCAGTACCTACCCGAGAGGCGAAAATACTAGGCTAGTAGGGCCCCAAAAATAAGGAGACATGTTCTGCCCTATATGGGCCAATAATGTTACTATTGACGTTCATAAGTGGCAATTTTATGTCTTTCTGTTAAATTCAATAAATTATTTTTGACTTTGACGTTTTACCGGACTTGGTGTCGCTATCTCCGAGGTCACGGGTTCGATTCGCGGTCGGTCAATGTAGAAAAAAAACTTTTCTATATTGTCTCGGGTCTGGGTGCTGTGGTACCGTCGTTGTTTCTGATTTCTGTAACTTATAATAGGATCAGAGCAATGTGTTTGATGTTGACCAATATTTATATGTTTGGGCAACTTATCCAAGCGGGTCTAGTACAACGAACGAGTGCTGTAGTACAAAAGTGACTGATCTTGTCTTGAACTGTGTATAACAACATATTTGTCAGAACCAATTTAACATGTACGGACATGCTTGTGATAAATGTTGTAGCGATATCTATCTCGCCACATATACGAACTAAAAAACTGACGTATCCTACATCGCGATATTAAAGTTATCCGAGCGATCGAACATATATACAAGGACCCGACAACAACCGTCGGGCAGTAGCCCACCAGACAACCCTTGTCTGGTCGGAGGATCCTCCCTTTTCAATGGTGGATGAGGAACTTTACACCCTGTTCCTCAGCCCCCCCAAAATGTCACTAAATATGGTCAACCATCGACTCTTGAAAACCTTGCCATCATGCCAGAACGGCTGAACGGTTCTACATGAAACTTGGCACTAAAATTGATTATAGACTGGAATAGCAGATGACATACTTTTTATCTCGGAAAAAATGTGTGGTTCTCAAAGGATGCTCGACAACTGTCATTATAGATGGCGCTTTTTACCGTTAGATATCGCTGTTCAGTTTGCAAAAAAAAAACATAAATGGTACACATTAACGATTGTCGTCATATTTATTTATGAATGTATTTTGCCTATGTAATCTATGTATGATAGTATTTAGTTTATGTATATCGTTATTTACTGTATGTTTATTGCTTTTAAAAATTATCTACACAGACATTTTATTTGGATTTGTATCGCCTATATCTCACCGCCCACAAAACATCTCTGTTTAGCCTAATGGTCGACGGGTAAAGAATGCCTCGTGGAATTAAGTCCACCTTTTGTACGATTTTTTTAATCAGTGCAACAAAGTCTCAATAAATAAATAAATAAAATATGTCACACTAGCTGTTATTGTTGTTTTAAGCAAATAAATGATTAATTCTAATTCTACTCTCACGACTTAGAAGTCGTGGGCAATAGCTAGTAATATACAGGGTGGCCAGAAAAGTGACGTCCAAAAAATTTTTTTTGGTGCCTCGTGTTGAGAGGTCTCTGAATTTATCTTTTCTGGCCACCCTGAATAATCAAGGTGTTAGTTCTGCATTCTTAATTTTATTTGCGACTAAGAAGCGTGCGAGCAATCTAACCTATTTTCACAAAAGGTACTGATGCTGGAGTTGCACTCCTAAAACATGTATTCGATGCTTGGGAGAGTAAGCAAGATGCTTTAGGTATCTTCTGTGATCTTTCTAAGGCCTTCGATTGTGTAGATCATCAAACTTTACTAAAAAAGTTGAGACATTATGGGGTTTCAGAAGAGTCCTCAGATTTATTAAACTCTTATCTCACAGGCAGAACTCAAAAAGTATGTATAAATGGAACTGAATCTTTAGGGTCACCTCTTACCATGGGTGTACCGCAGGGATCAATATTAGGACCCCTGCTATTTCTAATTTATATAAATGACCTTCCTTACTTTGCAACCGACCTATGTGAGGAGGTATTATTTTCAGATGATACATCACTGATCTTTAAAATTAAAAGAGGTCAAGAATCTTTTGACGATATAAATAATGCACTCTCGCGGGTTCTGCATTTGTTTAGTACCAACAATCTTTTGCTCAATGCAAACAAAACGAAATGCATAAAATTTACAATGCCAAATGTAAGGCAGGTCTCAACACATATCATTGTAAAAGATGAACGACTGGATACTAGTAATTCCACTACCTTTTTGGGAATAACTTTAGATTCCCGTCTGCAATGGGGTGCTCATATTGAGACTCTGTCAGGAAGACTTAGTTCAGCTGCTTATGCTGTGAGAAAGATAAGACAATTGACTGATGTTGGAACGGCAAGATTAGTGTATTTTAGCTACTTTCATAGTATAATGTCATACGGAATATTATTATGGGGCTCATCAGCAGATATTGAATCTATCTTTGTACTACAAAAGAGAGCTGTACGGGCAATTTACAACCTGCGACCCTGAGACTCGTTAAAAGAACTGTTTAAGGAAATTAATATACTTACAGTGGCCTCTCAATTCATTTATGAAAATATTATGTACTTTCGCAAAAACCTGCATCTTTTCGCTAAGAAAAGTGACAAACATAATTTTAATACCCGGAATAAAGATAAACTTGCTGTTTCAAATTTCAGACTGCATAAAGTGAGTAATTCGTTCATGTTTTTTTTTAACAAATTACCACAGTCTATTGTTGAACTACCCATGTTCGAGTTTAAATCGCATGTTAAGATTATTTTAATGAAAAAGGGTTATTATACTGTTAATGACTATTTAAATGACAAAAATGTCTGGAATTAAATACTGCCCTGCTCGCACAGGTATACATTATTTTCTTTTTCTTTTTTTTGTGGCAGCTAGTGGTGACTGAGTTTGTTCCGGCGTTTCTTCTCAGCACTTGCCAGATTGTCTGTGTCTTGTCTCGAAGCGCTAGTAGGGCCCAAAAAATAAGGAGACATGTTCTGCCCCATATGGGCCAATAATGTTCTTATTGACGTTCATAAGTGGCAGTTTTCTGCCCTAAACTGAATAAATGATTTTTGACTTTGACTTTGACTTTAATAATGATAAAGTAAAATGTAAACCACGTTTACTTACTAAATAGCAGTCTATCATGCCCTTCTACGGAACACACCGAAGCTGTTTGGCAGAAGAAATAGCCGTGTGGTCGTCCAACTAGCCAAATTTCTGGTTTGGTTATAAAAAACTGAACCGCCTAAAATATTTCTCATCAGCCAGTCAATCAATGCGTTTTTTGATAAACACTGCTGCAGTAAAAACTAGCGTCATATATCAGCAAACCCGAACGAGGACAGTCCGTCATCTAAAAACTACATGCAATTAACTCGGCTAAACAAGAGCATCTATTATTCAGGCCCGATAGAACATTCAAAGCGCGTACACTCATTTCCAAAAAGGACTAATAAAAATATTAATTGAATGTGTAAATAAATTATTCAAAAATATTTTTTAAACCTTAGTGCTGGCAACTATTAGATTAGGTTATGGTGCTGGTAGCTCAGTGGCGGCAGCACTTTGGTAGTGTAGTGGTTAATAAAATTAAGCCACCTACCTACAGTTGTGAATGAATAGGTGATCATTTAAAAGAACAAGGCACTATGTTGGTCCTAGTTAATATTGCTTAACACTAGTCGTGTCGCGCCGTGTTGACTACGGAAGGCAAGTTATGAGTTGGTAAAAAGGTCTTAGCCATAGAGAAGATAATAGTTATCAGCTCACTGTTTGTTAAATTAGGTAATATTGTTTTTACTGTCTCACTTGCGTTTACTCTTTGAGCTATGTCTAAGAACAATTGTAATAAATAATGTGTAATTACTTAATTAGATTTTAATTAATTAGAATAATTCGTTCTTTGAGAGATTGAATTAGGAATGAGGAGATTCGTAAACGAACAAAAGTCGCTGGCATAGCTTTACGGATTAGCAACCTGAAGTGGCAGTAGGCGGGGCACATTACACGTAGAACTGACGGCCGATGGAGCAGAAAGGTTCTAGAATGGAGGTAACGTACAGGCAAGCGCAGCGTAGGACCTCCACCTACATGGTGGACAGACGACCTGGTAAAGGTTACTGGAAGTCGCTGGATGCAGGCCGCTTCCAACCGGACAATCTGCAAGTCACTAGAGGAGATCCTATGGCTGAAATGATGTTGATGATGACTTAGTTAGATTATAAATTGTCTCATTTATTGGATACCTTTATCAGACAGACTGTACATTCACTGTAAATTTGAATTGGCCTCCAATTACTTTGGCAAACGATGTGTTAATCTCGCTTGCGTTGCGCCGCGGCGTTACTCGTCTAATTAACTATTAATGGACAATAAATACGAATGGACGTGGGTGCGGTGATGATGGATAGGGCGCCAATTATGGAAAGTTTAGTGCATGTAATGGTAAAATTATGTTAAGTTATAGTTGTTTAGTTTAATAAATT
This sequence comes from Anania hortulata, assembly GCA_963576865.1. Taxonomy (NCBI): domain Eukaryota; kingdom Metazoa; phylum Arthropoda; class Insecta; order Lepidoptera; family Crambidae; genus Anania; species Anania hortulata. Next base: position 447,421 of record OY756413.1, read on the forward strand.
TAAAAAAATTCTAGCTATCAAGAGAAGTTTATGCATGCTGTGTTCACTAATCAATAATGTACACTATAAGTGCTAGTCTAAGTTCTCTTACAATGTTATAAAAGTGTTACATTCAGTTTGTGAAACAAAAAAAATTATTATGGGAAAACTATGTAAAAACAGAATAACATTAGATAAAGATCTATGTCATTTTGATAATTTTTTTTTTTTTTTCTCTTTATTTGGGACTACAAACAGTTACATTAATAGCATAATCTCTAATTTTACTAAACAAATTACTTGCAATGTAACCAGCATCGTTGTCCACAGATATGATTAATAAAATTAAACTAAAATTAAATATTTAGTTCTAATAAACAAAAACCGTCTAAGTGTGAGTCGAACTCGCGTACCGAGGGTTCCATACCAACTTATATCTATGTAAATAATTCTTATAAAACGGGACTCGAGTCTCAAAGATATTTACCGATTTTCCGAGTTTGTTAAAATTATTTATTTTTACGTAAAACTCCAATTTAATGGTTTTTCGACTTTTGCCTTTAACTTTGCTATAATACATTGTTCCTTGCTAAATTTCATACGTCTAGATCACCGGAAGGTACCCTATTAATGTTGATTCCCTTGAGTGTTGAAATATACTTTTTTGGCGGCAAAAACGACCGTATCTTTTTTTTACAGCTTCAATGGATTGTAGACCTAATTCAACTCGATACCTCCACGGGTTTTTGAGATAAAAGATCTTGACATACATACGGACAGACAGGCAGACGCACAAAAAGTGATCCTACAAGGGTGCCGTTTTTTCCTATTAAGTACGGATCCCTTGTAGGTAAAGAGCTTCAACAAATAATAATACATTTACATACTGAGTAATTAATACAAGCGAAGAAAGCAAAAATAAAGAGTAAAATTGTACAAAACAGGACGTTATTCGATAAGCGAGCGATACTCAAATTCAAATTTAAATTCTTTATTTTAACTACTCAATCGATTCCTGTAATTTAATTGTCGACAATTTACAAGTATTGTTGCACTAGCCCATATTTAGTCAGAGCCTTTGCACTTATTTGAACAAAGCTATGTTTGAGCGATCGCCGCTCATTATAGATGTGCGAGCAAAATGTGGGTAGTGTTGTACCACAAATCAGAATCAATTCGCGATGCTTACATTAATTACTGTGCGGTTAATTTATGCGGATTGGAGTAGAGTATGAGTTATCTTTGGATTGCTCTAAATTTGGCAAGCATGCTTACACGTGGCTATTTGATATGTGTACGAAAATATGTGAAAAAATGTGTAAGAAAAAATTCAAATTCAAATTCAAAGTATTTATTTGTGGTCCATAGGTAGGTTATACAGAGTTGGTTGCATGCACATAATTATTATAGTTCCACTATGTCCCGCCCTCAGGCATACAAATATTTTGATAAAACAAAATTCTAGGTAACAAAAATGTCACACAGCAGAAATCAAAGAACTTATTTAACCTAGGTACATACAAATGTACGTGACTTCACTATACATATTTATTTGACAACGCGATTGGTTTCGTGGTTTGGTTGTTTGTACGAGCGTGAGCGATGATGTTAATGATAAGACAATAATTCGCTATGATTTGGCATAATTCACTCAGTCAGTTCCCAGGTCATCTTCGGTCGGTACAGTTTTTTCCTCTTCCATACCACTCGGACAATTAAATAATACCTTACACAATAGATCTGTCTCTTCTTAGGTGGTCCTCTACCTCTCCACCCACTATCAATCACCTCACAATGTTTTCTTAACACATCACGACCAATGTAATGTGCACGTTACCTCTCTGCCCAGTAAAACAAGAAACAACAGAAATTGTATTGTTATGTAATCATATGCGACTATTCGGCATGCAATTAACTAATAAGTAATTCAAAAACAGAATATTATCATCATCATCATCATTTCAGCCATAGGACGTCAGGTGCTGAACACAGGCCTCCCTCAATGACTTCAAGATTGGCTGGTTGGAAGCTGCCTGCGTCCAGCGGCTTCTTGCGCAACCTTTACCAGATTGTCTGACCACCTGCTGTGACAATATAAAGCCATATAGCCAAAAATAATCGATAAAATAATGATATCGATATAAACGTAACTGTCGCATCCCTAAAACATTCAATTAAGCAGTGCGGTATTCACTTCTGCATCTACTCCTCAGGTGAGCTCGCCGCAGCAATATGACGACATTCCTGCCAGGATTGGATTATGAATTGGGCAGCAACTATTCCAAGTCCAATTAGTTGTTATCGATAATGCGGTTTACGATGAATGCAGACGTTGAGCTAAGTATTTGAATACTGGGATTTTTGCCGTTTGTAACAGTCTAGTGGTTCGCGTTCCGGACTTGAATTCTGCAATGAACAAGAGTTTGTGTGATGAGCAGAACATTTGTATTCATTATTCGATCGCCATAGTACAAGCTCTTTTTGCGGTTTTCTTAAAAAAAGAGGTTGGACAGTTTATTTATCTAGAAAGGGTGTGTATTTGTAATCGCTGAAGTCATGGCAGACCGAAACGAGAAGATCTGTAGAAGAACCAAAGTCATCTACATAGCTTTTCGAATTGCAAAGCTTAAGTGGCAATGACCAGGCCACATCGCTCGCAGAACCGACAACCGTTGTTGTAGAAAGGTTCTCGAATGGCGACCACGAACTGGAAGACGCAGCGTGGGTAGGCCTCCAACAAAAAAAATTATTAAATCTCTAAATTATCGCAACAATGTTCACAACGAGTCATACACCGTCTCTTTAAAAATATATAAATTACTATCTCTGTGCAACAGACGTAAAATGTTTGATATTGTGTTTCTCTATAAAATACTGAATAACCTTATTGATTCCTCGTCGCTACTCAGCAAGATATCCTTCGTGTCTCGTGTTCGACTACCAGTGCGCCCCTCACGCTCTCAACCACTTTTTGTTCCTCCGCGACTTAATAAAAAATACACTCGTAACTCATTTATATTTCGTTCCACCAACATTTATGATAAAGAATACACCAGTATAGATGTTTTTAATGTATCTTTACAAACGCTTAAACGCATTCTCTCGCAAAGTCTTAGTATGTAACAACGTCACGGTGTTACCTACCTTATTGTGGCGCCTACCTTACAAGTGGGTACCTGTAAGGTGGATACTGTTCCCTTGTCTGTATTTTCTTTACCAATTATTTATTAATGTTAAGGTTCTCACTTTTTTAATCTCAACACGTTTCTCATTAGCGTGTCCGTCTACTTAACAGCTCATTATTTATTAGATATAATAATTGCCACAAACGATAGGCACTAGAGGTTTTTGTATTATGTACGATAAATTTGACAACTGTCTCATGTATATGACTGTTTTTACCTTAAATAAATGAAAAAAAAAAAAAAAAACCTGGTGGACTGACGACCTAGTCAACGTTGTGGGCAGCCGCTGGATGCAAACGGCCTAGAACCGCTCGCTGTAGCGTTCTATGGGGAGGCCTATCTCCATCAGTGGACTTCCAAAGTCTGATGATGATGATGATGATGTTGATTAACGTTAGTATTGCCACGTATCCTCTTTCATGTACAGATAAAAGCTCGTCAACCTACCACAAAACGACAAATTTTCTCAATTGGTATTGATCTCTATGTGTCGGACTTAAAGTTGAAAATCGGTTCAATGACATTTAAATTTTTGGTTAGGTTGACTTGCTGTTTTTACACTACGACTATACTGTACCTAATATCTAATACTATAGTGTACCTAACACTTAACGTTAATAAACTGTATGTGAAAAACTTATAATCTTAAAGTATTGCACCTGCGCTTATGACGACGGGCCCATACATCAACATGACATGGGTTTTGACGTTCACTCACCCAAATAACTCATGGCGAATGAATTACATTAATATTCTGCAAGCGCAAGGGTAAATAACAATAGTAGTTGCTTTACAAACGGTTAATAATTAAGTATAAACTTTTGGAATATAGTGATAAATGTCCTACATAATAGACAGCTTTTGTATAATATTTACCTTTAATTTATTTTGTCAAAAATTTTAATGAAATAAACATTAACATTTTTAAACATCAATAAGTCCCCCTGTAAAAATATGATAGGTGGCTATCATAATGTTGAATTCTTACCGAAACAGCGATCATAACATATGACGTCACCGGTACGGCGATTCAACATGGCGGCTATATCTATCATATTTTTACAATTAGTGTCGATATATCGCTATATCATATCGTGTTTTGGTGGTCAAACTAGGTGGACTGGTAGAAAAAAAAGCAGTGTACCTAAATACATAAATGTTATCAGAACCAGTTGACAGTTCAACTAAAAGCAGTTTTTGTCTTATGTTAATTCAATTCAATCAATTTATTGCTGACTTTAAAAATCCATATAGAGGTGTTAGTAACATGATAATCTTATTCTAGTGTTAGTAATTACAAATCTGCAGCTATAGCGAGTGACAGGGGCAAGAAGCTGTAGCCACCGGCGCAGCAGTGGGGAGTCCCACCGGTCAGCCAGCGCGCTCAGGATGCTGTTCGAGCCGCCAGCCGCCACGCACGCGCGCCCACAGCGACGCGCAGCGCTTTCTGGCGATCGTGTACAGAAGCAGTCAATACGCGCCTCGGCGAACATGGATGATGCGCTACAGTGGCGCGGCAGGCCGAACAACATCCTAAACGCATTGTTGTATTGGACGCGTAGTGCGCTATACGTCCGCTGCGTAAAGTTAGCCCACAGACCGCACGTGTAGAACGATTGACAGTATGCTTTAAAAAGCGTCAACATAACTGGTTTACTACATTGCGCAAATCTGCGAGCCAACATATTACAACGAACACACAGCGCCTTACGCTCCCTCTCGACATCTACTGAGTCTGACAAGTAATAATGTAATTGTTTAAAGATTCACCGTATTATTAATAAACTCGTTTTATCCTCGTAATAACTTAAACATCAAAGTAATCTATGGATTGCACAATTTGTTGTATAATTGACATGTCTTGATAACAAATATAAAATTATTGGATAACATTATACCTAGACCCGACCCAACATAGAAAAGTTAGTTTCCTACATTAACCCGATCGAGAATCGAACCCTGAACCTCAGAGATGGCGATGCCAAGCAGCCGAGAGGCGGGCTACAGAGGTCGTCATTTATATATACTCGTACACAAGTGTTGGCTTATCTTTAGTCTTGGTATAAAATATTGTCTAGACTTTTAGGTAGGTCAGTCATCACAGTACAAGCTCGACTTATTCTGTGGTTTTATGTTGGAAGAATTGATTTGTTTTATTTACTAGGGTTTTGAGTAGAATTATTGGAAAAATAAACTAAGACCTCAGAACCACATTACATTAAAAAGAAGACAATAATTGTATTAATTGACGACCCGACTGGATTGGTGGCGCAGTATTCTGGAACGCAAAGGGTCCCGGTTTTGATTCCCAGTTCCAGTAAATACAGAAAACTAACTTTTGTAAATTAGCTCGGGTCTAGGTGAGCTGGGCGAGTTACCATGGCAAAATTCACTGTCAGGTACCTCGTGATGTTCCTTAACTTCGAGACAATAATAATCAATGTGTTATTGTCTGGCGTATATATTTTGATATGTTGGGGTAGGTGTTTTTCTTAAGCATTTTATTGACAATAAATGCTGAGCGAGAACTTCTTTGACACACCAGATGCCCTTGATTGTTTTGTTGTTGTGTATTTTTTTTGAGTGTGTCAAATAAACTTTTCTATTTTTATTCTATTATTAATTTATATTTTACTAGCTGTTGCCCGCGACTTCGTCTGCGTGGTCTTTAGGGGTATGAAAAATAGATGTTGGCCGATTCTCAGACCTACTCAATATGCTCACAAAATTTCATGAGAATCGGTCAAGCCGTTTCGGAGGAGTACGGGAACGAACATTGTGACACGAGAATTTTATATATAAGATTATGTCCTATTTTTTTAGCAAAGTGTGCAGTCTCCAACCCACAATATCTCTCCATTCGCATTGTGTGAGCAATATTGTTGCAATTAATTGGTTGCGAGTGCGTCTTGCCGAGATGCCGAGATGGCAAGATGCGCCATTCGGTGTCCGTAATAATCAATGGAATTCATAGCTTCTCTACCTACCTATTGCACATGATACCAAATAGTCTGCTGGACCTGCATGTAAAATAATAAGCTTTGTTTTTCCCTTACATAATCTAAAAGATACAAATTTAAGTCCGTGCTGATTCATAACACGATATAAATACTTTTTTCGTAAGTACGTCTTATTATTATATCAGTCTTCTTCTTCTTCATCTATACGGTCAATCCCGGTTGCGTCCAAAGCCATTACTTTGGAGCCCAGGGTCCGCAGCACCATGGTTGTGTGGCAGGATTGGCTTTTCTTTTACAGGAGCGACTGCCGTCCGAGCACCCAACCACGAAGGGAAAGCCTGCGCCAGAGCCTCGTCTGTTGGTCAGCAGGTGCACCGACTGGCAGGTGAGGTTGGCTTGGGCCCAAAAGGTCTTGGTTGGGCCCCTTACACTCCGTCTTAATTATTATAGCAGTATCTATGTTTAATCTTTAGTAGCCAGGTCAAAAAAGTTCACTATTAGTCGCGTGGGGTCCTCTAGAACCTACGTTTAATTTGCTAACTAAAAATAGCCTCCTCCAACAGTCTGTAAATTGTAACCTTCTACATTTAATTGATTTGTAGGTTGTGAGTTGTGTCTACGTCACGGGATGTTGCAATTAAAACTGTATCCGATTCCGTAGAGAGCGTTCATTTCACTAAAAATTTTAAAAAAATGAAGCGAGTGTGTCGCACGTGCAGGCGCAATGTCAACATATTTTCTAAACTATTGAAATACTATGTACTTGATTGCACACTATCCATTGCTATTCTCGGTCATAGTGTTCCGACTATTTCAGCAATGCGAGCGTATGGCGTCTACCTTGTCTTCTTTTTTATGTCATCATCATCATCATCATTTCAGCCATAGGACGTCAAGTGCTGAACATGGCCTCCCCCATTAATTCCCACATTGGCCAGTCGAAAGCGGCCAGCATCCAGCGGCTTCTTTCGACCTTTACCAGGTCGCCTGTTCACCTTATGGGTGGACGTCCTACGCTGCGCTTGCCGGTACGTGGCCCATCAGAATGCTTAAAATGCTGAAAGAAGAATCTTTCTGCCCCAATCCATCCATCCACTGCCACTTCAGCTTGCTAATTGGACTAAGTTGCTGCTGCCCTAAGTAATTGATAGGTACATGAGCATATTAAGTTCCCACACAACGAAACAGATGTTTATTATTAAAATCATCTCCGTTTTACGTATAAGGTATCCAAAAAACAATTAATCGTCTTTGCTGACAATACTTCCAGATATTAGGACAAAAGCTTGCACAAAATTTAGTTAATAGAAAAGATCAACATAACTTTAAAAGTATTTACAAGCTAAATGTCAAGTTGTAAGGCTGGCTAACTTGTATTGTTAAAGTTGGCATTTACCGTTGACATTTTTAAATAAAACAAAGCGTGTTTAGCGTAGCAGCTTCGTGGTTGCTGCCCTTTTGACTGATCGATGTGGCCGATCGGTCAATGTTCAGCTATTTTCAAGCAAGGTATACCTACCTAAGTTCTCACAAAGAAAATGCTACGTAAGAGGGACGTACTAGACTCATATCACAAAAATGTGACTAACAAAAGCATTAAACTGAATCGAGTTAAGAAGAGAAAAAGAGGCCTCTGCCTAACCAAAAGCTAGATTAGATAGAATGTATTATGTAACAGCTGATAAATATTTTTTTTCTATAATATGACAAGTAAACAATTTGTAAGTAAATATCCTCTGATATTCTTATGAGGTGTTTATTTTTTAAACACAGTCAGTATCAGTAATGTTAAAAAAATACTAACTATTTTATTATCTGCTAAATTACTTACTGGTTAACAAAAACAATTCGGTCCCAAGAGACTTTCAAATCAATTTCAATTAACGCCAACTCAAACTAAAACTTTAATCTAATACAGCCAACTAAAACACCTGACTTTAAACTATCCAGGCCGACTAATTAGCTATGATTAATTAACAAACGCAGCTGTTTTAGAAAATATTGCTTTTTATTTGTGTTTTAATGTTGTGTGGCATTCCTTTTGTGATGTAATATCATTTTGGTTATTTATGTATAATGGAGGAGTTTTCCAATAGTACCACTACGTAGTGACCACACTTTTTATTAAATAATCTTGAAGTCTTAGTTATTTTTTTACCAGTGGGGACCCAAGGGCTGGCAGCTACCTCGCACAGCGACTAAGCATCGCAATCCAGCGAGGTAACGCTGCCAGCATCTTGGGTACCCTTCCACGAGGACCATTTTTATAATTCTCTATTTTCGTAGTTTTTATTTGTATATAGTATTTCATAGTTGTATATAGTATTTCATAGATGTATTTATTATTTAAAATTAGTATAATTATTTTATAGAATTAATAATGTGTAATAATTGGTTGATAATGGTTTGTGAAATAATAAATTTTTATTTGTAACTGTCACAACGAATAGTTTCTCAATATTACTTACCACATACGTAAGAACCAAATGTGACTTTTTATTATCTTGGCTTAAAGTTTTGAAGAGAGCAATGCTAAGTGCCATGTAAGGACGGCCGTAAAGAACACTTACCCACCGCCAACCGGAGGCGTGTCGTAAGAGGCGACTAATTCCTGTAGCACAAGACGGGCAGCAGCATCTTCGTGCGAAATCTTATAAAAATCTGCGCTCGCCAACCAGCCTGCCAAGCGTAGCGAGTATTGGCAATCCCCCCTGATGATAAGTCATTAGTTCCTTTGTTTATTAGTGGACGTCATATGGCTGAAATGATGAAGATGATGATGATGATGCTAAGCGATTCTCTGTATTACAACCATTGTCATTAATATAGCTCTTCGAATTGTAAAGCTGAAGTGAATGGGCAGGCCACATCCCTCGCTGAGCTAACACCCGTTGGGGGAGACAGGTTCTCGAGTGGCAATCGCGAAGTAGACGACGCAGCGTTGTCAGTCCTCCTACCCGGTGGACAGACGACCTAGTTAAGGTTGCTCGAAGCTGCTGGATGCATGCAAGCAAACGGCCTTAAACCACTCAATGTGGCGTGCTAAATTTTGTTAAAATCAGTTCCTTTTTTGTATAAGTTTCTTATGCAATGTATCTCAACACGGGCAATAGCTACTTATACTCGTACCCCTGGGAAAGTCTAAGAATACCAAATTATCAACTTAGCGGAACTTAAGTTGTTAATTCAAGCTGTTTTAAGTTAATGAGCAACCATAACGTGATTATTGACTCTAGCATCTGTAGCGATCCCTTGAGATTTGTACAGCGTTGGTAACGTCAAGCGTAGCGTAGCACGTCCACCCACAAGGTGGACAGACGACCTGGCAAAGGTCGCAGGATGTCGCTGGATGCAGGCTGCTTCCAACCGGCCAGACTGGATATGTTCAGCAGTGGACGTTCTATAACGACTTCCGTAGCCGATTAGAGACTTCCATATCAGACTTGGTGTCGCTATTTCTGAGGTCCCGGGTTCGATTCCCGGTCGGTCAATGTAGAAAAGACCCGTTCTATAGTGTCTCGGGTCTGGATGTTGTGGTGCCGTCGTTGTTTTTGGTTTCCGTAACACAAGTGCTTAAGCTACTTATCAGAGATCAGAGCAATGTATCTGATTTCGTCTCATATTATTTCTTCTGCTTATCAGACTTATTAACATTGATTATTAACATCTATGGCTGAAATGATGATGATGATGATGATTTTCTTAGTAAGGGCAGCATTCGTTGCGGTGAAAATGAAGAGCTAATTAAAATAGGCTGGCAGTTTTTCATTTGCCAGTTTGCCTACTCTATATAAAAAGTCAATAAATAATCATTTAAAAATAAAACGACTCCAATAACTTAGAATGCACCTAATTGTAAATCAAAGCCGGCGGTAAAAAGTCCAATAATTCAAATGGCGGAAGCGGGGACCACTTTACGGCGGTTTTACTGTCTTGACTAGTGATGCGAAAAATGATACAATGTGGTACAAGTAAATAAAATCAGTGGCCATCTACTCGACTAACAATAATTGACGACCTCTGTAGCCGAGAGGCGAGTACACCGGACTTGTCGTTTGCCATCTCTGAGGATCCGGGTTCGATTCTCTGAAATGTAGAAAACGAACTTTTCTATGTTGTCTCGGGTCTGGGTGTTGTAACATAACACAAGTGCTTTAGCTACTTACCTTAGGATCAGGGTAGTGTGTGTGATGGTGTCCAATATTTATATTATATTTATATTAATGATGATCTATCTATCTTATACATATAGATAGATAGATAGATACTCTTTATTGCACACCACACAAAAAAACAGTACAGAGAAACAATAAATTTAGAATAGTACAATTTAGGCGGTCTTATCGCTAAGAGCGAAATCTTCCGGGCAATCTTCAGGTAGAGGAAAGTTGGAAAAAAAAAGTTATATACATCATTACTTGGGGACGATTTGACATATTTGGCTGTTTTATTTTATTGCATGATCTTATTGTTAGGACAAGGTTTGTATGGAAAGAATAATAGTAAAGGTTTCTTAGAAAATTTTGAAATTCAGAAAAACTGAACGTCCTTAGAATCAGGTATCTGAATCAGTAGACAAAAGTCTAGAATCCAGATGGCTCTGTAATGTTTAGGTTACCATATATTTCGTTCTAAAAACAAATATTTGTTTACAGTAGATACGTTGGGGTTCGGATATGGTAAACTATTATCACAACCTTGAGTTAAGACTTAGCAAAAACGGTATAATTTTGAAATTCTTGATTCGTGAGAATTCAGTAAAATATCGATAGTTTTATGAAACAAAGGCACATCACCACTCAATATAAGAGTTAGCACCCGTATGAACCGTTTCCGGCTGTTACGAGCCGGGTTATAGCCGATGATAAATTCAATGCGAGGATATTGAGCGCAGCAGATATGTATGTATTTTTTATATTTTAATCTAATAACCTGAATTTCCTTAAATAAATTGATTATTCTAGATTCAGTGCTAAGATTTCTAATAACGAAAATTAACCCTGTATATTGGTTATACGCAAGTATACTCTTTTTTGGACTATAAACAGATACTGCGACAAACCACCGCAATCTAATGCATCGTTAGTTCCATCAATTTGTGGTGTGTGGGAACTACGAGAAACTAATGGTTATTTTGAAAGTTTGCTTTCGTACTCGTAGTTTCGTATTACATTTAAATCACAAAATGCAATGTATCAATGTTTTGTAACAGGAACAAGAAATACATTCCAGTTTACAAGAGTTACGAAATAAGATAATATGTTTTGGTGTCCCTAATACTAAAACCATTAAGTGTATTTGTTTATACAATTTTTTATCAGTTTGTTTGGCAATCCTGCATACTGTTTTCACTTATTAAAAAAAACAGGTTTAAGCTTATTATACTAGGCTTTACTAAAGTAACAGTGTTACTAATAGTGACGCATGACATTCTTAATTGGTTGGGTAGTTACTTATTAGTCATGGCATAAAATATATTCTTAGGCCTTTTTTCTAAGGAGCTCAGTAACTGAATTAGTTACTTAGCTCCTAAACATTAGTTAAACTAATATCAAAAGCTAAGCTTCCGAAAAGATTGATCTCGCTATGAACAACAAGGTTTAATTTATAAATTTCTTCAAGCACTTAATACTTGGCAAAATAAAAATCAAGAATATGCCATCACACAAGTGAATAGAAACATAACCGCTTCAAACAAAACCGGGAAGTCGCTCGTCTGCTGTAATTGGAAAACTTCATTCATACAGTTCTGTTGTTCATTATTTCTTTACGAGTTGTAAGTAGTTTTCAGCGCGGATAGATATTCTGTTCGGTTTCAGTTTGTTTAACTTTTCAACCTGTCTGTATCAACATGGCCGTGTGTGATTTGGTTTTCCTGTTCTTTTAGCTGGTTCATAAAACTGGTTTGGCAATGGACGAAGGAAGTATAGTTTTTTAATAAGACAAAAGCCGTAAAGAATACAATTCTTCACCGCCAACAGGAGGCGTGTCGTAAGAGGTAGCTAATTCTTGTAGCACGAGACGGGCAGCAGCGTCTACGTGCGAAATCTTATAAAAAACTTCACTCGCCAACCCGCCTGCCAAGCGTAGTGAGTATTGGCAAACCCCCCCCAATGAACGTCTTTGGGGGAGGTCTATGGTCAGCAGTGGACCTCCTATGGCTGAATTGATGATAATGATGATGAATAAGATAGCCAATCGTCTTGTCCACTGCTGCTTATTGACTACCCACGTTAACTGTCGATAGTTTTGCTATCGATAATCTGCCTTGACAATTACAAGCAAACCTTGAACTATGGGTACTAGATAACGGATAAACACACTTACATAAGTACGTTTATAAATGTGTATGACTTAGGTACAGTCAACGGTAGGTCAACCTACCCAAAAAGTTAAAGGTCAATCGACTTTCAACTTTTAGTCTTATACGTAGAGATCAATATCAATAGAAAATTTGCCGTTTTCTGGTAGGTTGACCAGCTGTTGTTGCTGAAATTTGTCCCTTGCTCGATTTGAACCCGCAACTACCAAGATTTGTCATCTGGAGTGGAAATTACTTCATCAGAAGATCTTAAGATCTTAACCATCACCCTAAAGTTTTAACAGAGTTGAACTCGTTTGGAAATGGACAAGAATTTGGTCATATGCAAATATTTTTAACCTCGCCTTCATAATCATGCAAACTCCTCATCCTGCGTAGTTTTTGCACAACGTAATATAGTAACCACACACAGACCGACTCCGGATGCGGTCTCGCGCGACGAGGAAACCGCAAGAATGATTTATGTTCGGTTGACATTATTGTCGCAGTTGTTTCTTTGATGAATGATGCTGGCGACTTGTGTTTGATTAATCTTGAAGTTTTGGTTGATTGGACACATTTTAGATTTGCGAATAAGAAATAGATACAAAGGGTGGTAGAAAGTGAACATAAACAGTCAAAATATGCATTAGTTAATATCTTACTTTGATCATCGTCATCATAATCATTCCAGCTATAGGATGTCCACTGCTGAACATAGGCTTCCCCTAATGATTACCTTGATTACCATTGATAAAGACGAAAGTCTACAACCAGTGTGTGTTACCAGTGATGACATATGGAACTGAAACGTGGCCTCTCACTATGGGCCTCATAAGAAAGCTCAAGGTTGCACAGCGTGCTATGGAAAGAGCTATGCTCGGTGTTTCTTTGCCAGATCGAATCAGGAATGAGGAGATTCGTAAACGAACAAAAGTCGCTGACATCCCAATGGATAAGCAAGCTAAAGTGGCAGTAGGCGGGGCACATAGCACGTAGAACTGACGGCCGATGGGGCAGAAAGGTTCTGGAATGGAGGCCACGTACCGGCAAGCGCAGCGTAGGACGTCCACTCACAAGGTGGACAGACGACTTGGTAAAAGGTTGCAGGAAGTCGCTGAATGCAGGCCGCTTCCAACCGGCCAATCTGGAAGTCACTGGGAGAGGCCTATGTTCAGCAGTGGACGTCCTATGGCTGAAGTAATGATGATGATGAATGATTACCAGATTGGCCGGTTGAACGCGGCCTGCATCTATATTTTACTTTCAATACGGATTTGCCGCGCGAGTGGCATTCAAAAGCTTTTCTCGCGTGCTAGTGTCATGCATCAGGGCAACAGCTGACTTGGGTCTGGAGTCCATATCAGGACTTCTAAGTCAGGCAATGATACAATATTGGAACTGGAGTCTGTAGGACTTATGTAACGGTACGCAACAAGGTCAGTTACAATATATTTATTTACTTCTGATTATATACAGGGTTATTTGTAAAACATCAACAACCTTCTAGGGGCTGATTCTGGTGCTCAAATACAACTATACTATACATACAACTTTTTCTATGGGACTAACATCGAAATTGTAAAAAAAGTTTTTCCATTCCCCATACTAAGCCGCCGACCAGTGGACATTTGTATGAAGCAGAGAATTTGTTTTGTTAGGTTACTATTTAATTGAGTGTTAGAACAATAATAATTATCATTGGGTTTGTTTCGTACATTTACTTTTCCTTCCAAATCATCTGGCACTTATTTTATAATCGTAACATACAACAGTGTGAATTTCAAAAATAATTTCATAAATATCTTTTTTTGAAGACTTTAAACTTACTTATTCTTATCCATAATTTTTAGAAAAACACGTTGTATAATTTACGCATGTAACTATTTTTGTTTCTAAAAAGATCTTCAGATATCCTTTAAGATTGAGAATATACTAAAAGGCTTTTGTACTAACTCGTTTTGTTGGAATTTTCCAAAAATATTATATTAGCAAGCCTAATCAAATTCCAGACGTTGTCTATACTTTACCTGTAATTTGTCAAGTAGCCAAGTACAAAGCTAACGAAAATAGTTCGCAAAAAAACCCCTCGAGCATAAATTTAACGAGACCTTGTTTAGTTATAATGCGTGTAGGGTTGTCAAAAATACATATTCAAGATAAAAAGTTTTGTCATCTTGTTATTAGCATATAACAATATTTTTGGCTAGGTTCCAAGACTGTATAATTTCGTTAATTTTTGTGTAATAATATAAAATAATTGTATTTTTTTATTTCTATTACAAATATTTGAATTCCAGTAATACGAACAGTAGGTAACAGTCTAATGACTGTTCCATGTTCCATGTTGAACATAAATACAAGATATCAAACAAACTATAAACTAATTGTTATCTTCGCAAAATAAGAAATTAATACCTAAACGAATTCAGAAAAGGTCGTTTTTTGAATTGACTTACACCGGCAATCAAACCCGGGGTTCTTTGCGTTAAAGGTTAATCACTGGGTCATTACGCCAATAGGCAGGTATTATTTATAATACAATGATGTGTCCGAATGTAATATTTTGGCAGAAATATTTCGGCAGAACTATGTACTTACTACAAGATCTGTAAGTATTTTGTAAAGGGTACAAAAACGTGTTGTTGAAAGGATGTTTTTATTTTAAAATATTTAATGGTATGAAAACCATTGAAATAATGTATTTAAAAGTATATCCGTCATCTAGTCGACATAGTACAAGTGTAGTGTGATTGTTGAAAGCAAAAAAACTTAATATTATTTATCACGTACTAAAATAATGTGACAACCCTGACAGTTGTATAATTCTACTGTCGCCGTGGACCGTCCGCGTCAAAGGAACTCCTTGACTATTGTATCTGTGGCAACAGACAACTTTCGTTCCTTCTAAAACTAAGTTGAGAAGGATGTCACAGAAATTCTCTTTATCCTTTCACTTGGGTAACAGATTCCTATACAAGTGGTGAAAAGCAATATGAATGTAAGCACATATAATTTATTGTAAATAAATACATAACAAATTCACAATAATACTTATTTAATTAGTATATGTATAGGCCCCGGGCAGTTATACACATCCCAAAATATAGCTTAACCCTACCACCGCTTCGGGACTACATATTGGTTGGCTGAGAAGAAACGGTGCAACAAACTCAGTCACCTTTGGCAGCCTTTTTTACAGGAAATACAGTTACAAGACGTGTAGTAATTGAGTAGCGAGCTCAGCAGGTTAAGTCCATGCACTGTTTTTATTTTGTACTAAGTAATATTCTTTTCTTTCTACTGCTTTGTGTTGGGGTACGTTTGACTATGTTTCTAGATGGGGCAAATCTTGTCATTACATATGAACTCATTTCCTTACGACATTGACTGTCATATCGACCACCGTAACTCAACATCATCATCATCATTTCAGCTATAGGACGTTTACTGCTGAACATAGGCCTCCCTCAATGACTTTTATTGGGAGGATTGCCAATACTCGCCACGCTTGGCAAACGGGCTATAATGTCTAATATCATACCGTAACTCTTAGGGTGTAAGGGGCCCAACCGAGACCGTTTGGGCCCAAGTCAACCTCACCTGCCAGTTGGTGCACCTGCTAAACAACGGACGAGGCTCTGGCGCAGGCTTTCCCTTCGGGGTTGGGTGGTCGGACGGCAGTCGCTCCTGTAAAAGCCAACCCTGCCACACATTAATGGTGCGTAAAAGTACCTTTATAATCCCGAGCCAATGGAGAATGAGTATTATTACTCCGGTCTTCAAAGGCAAGGGATCGGTGCAAGAGTGCGGCAACTACCGCGGTACAAAGATCATGTCCCACACCATGAAGCTCCTTGAGCGGATTGTAGACTCCCGGATCCGACAGGAGTGTGATGTCTCAGAGTGCCAATATGGGTTTCGTCCTGGCAACGGTACTATGGACCCTGTTTTCGCCCTAAGGACCGTCATGGAGAGATACAGGACGAAGAACACGCCTCTGCACTTGCTCTTTCTTGATCTGCAGAAGGCCTTCGACTGTGTCCCTCGAGTGGTGATCTGGTGGGCACTGAGATCCAAAGGGGTCCCCGAGGCATATATTGACATTATTCGAGAAACATGTACCGCAGCTCCGATTCTATGTTTCGGACCGCTGTTGGCGACACGAAGCCGTTCCCCATCACCGTCGGAGTACACCAGGGTTCCGTCCTCAGTCCGTTTCAGTTTAGTGTGATATTAGACGTTGTGTCAGACAGCATCAGAGACTCACATAAGTAGTCACCATGGCTGCTAATGTATGCTGACGATATCGCACTGGTGGACGCGGACAGGGGCAGGCTGGTGAGACGGGTGAACGAGTGGAAGTAGTCGCTTGAGAGCGGTGGTCTGTAACTGAATGTGGCGAAGACCGAATACCTAGCCTGTAACTCCACAAATCCAACGACCGTCCGTATCGGCGGAGACAAGGTCGAGCGCACGGAATAGTTTGAATACCTTGGATCTGTACTTCACGCGTCGGGAGACATCGATTGCGACGTCAAAGCACGCATTGCTGCTGCGTGGGCCAAATGGCGAGAGGTGACTGGTGTCATTTGTGACCCCAGAATGCCGGTTATGCTGAAAGGATAGATCTATAAGTCCATCATTAAGCCTGTCCTTTTATATGGCAGCGAAACGTGGCCGCTACTTGAGCGACACAAGCTGGAGCTGCGTGTCACGGAGATGAATATGCTGCGGTGGATGTGCCGAGTCACGCGGATGGACCGCGTGAGGAACTCGCGCATCCGCGGTAGCCTTCGTGTCCGTGATATTGCAGACAAACTGCAGAAGAGTCGCCTACTTTGGTACGGCCATGTTTTGCGGAAACCGGCAAGTATCGTAGGAAACAAATGTCTGGCCATGGCGCCACCGCCAGGTCCTTGCAAAAGGGGTAGACCCAAGAAATGCTGGCTTGACGTTGTGAGGGCTAACATGCGTGCCCATGATCTCACAACTAGAGACGCTCAAGACCGCGCGAAGTGGAGGAGTAAATCAAGGAAAGCGGACCTTGGGCTCCAAAGCAATGGCTTTGGATGCAACCGGGATTGACCGTATAGATGAAGAAGAAGAAGAAGATCATACCGTAACTCTTACACTGGGGAAAACAGACAAGTTTCTTCATGATGAAGCCACCGAGAAAACTTTGACTTATAATATCCTAAGGCCACTTGCACACTACCCGATTAGCTTAGTACAGGGTTGATATCATTTTGTCTCTGTCATCGTCATACAAACCGACAGATATAATGATGTGTAATAACGTGTTAGTGGATAGTTCGGGATTAAATGCTGTAATCCTGAGATGCGCGGGTGGCTCTAATTTGATCAAGTTGACATTATGTCGCAATATCTGGGTCTTATCTAAATGATACAGAGCGTTAATGAAACCATAGTTCTATGTCATTGGTAGAAAGACCGAAAAACTGAAATAAGACTGAGAGTGGGCAAAGCCTTCAGCATAATGCTTTTCGGCGTGGTCGCAGATTGACTGAGTGGCTCTCCAACGGATGCCGTGACAGAGGCAGGCTGGAAAAAAATGGGATTTAGAAGGTTGCTCCTGGGACTGAAAGATTTTGGTACACACTAGAAATTGTAGAACTTGAAAGAAGTCTTTGCCAAGTAATAATTGGACTGTACAGACTAAACAAAACAAATGTGCCTAAACAAATAATTATATATTCTGGTTCCAGAACCTAGGATTATTTACATTATTAATTATAATACAAATACATTTATTGCGAAGAATGAAACCTTCTATCTCCAAGCGAATCCTATATTATTCTCTATCGTGTTGGCAGAGGGTACAAAAATCAATATTATAATAAGAATAATGATTTCATCTTTTCAGATCCGTAAATTGTTATCTGAGTAGGTATTTCGTTATATTTCAGTTTATTATTGCCGAAACTACTACGTCGAAAATATCATTTCGTCCCGGCTTCTTTGAATTTGCATAAATTATTATGTATTCGTTATTTTCACGGTCTATTTAACTTTTATAATGACAGCGGGATCCCTCTTGCCTCACAAAGCCACCGATATACAATAAAAATCTTTTGTCGTTAAGTATATGTCATTTTTGATAGTTTTTTTGTAAGACTGGCCATGCCTTTAACTTTTTTTATTCGCTTTCAATTTGAGTGGAGTTGAATAAGTGTTGTATCAATTGAATGTAGGTACACTGGTGGACAATAAAATCGTGTCACCGAATAGTTTTCCAAGACTTTCAACAGCAGTTATGTCAATAATAAAGTCAGTGTCAGTATAATCATTGATACCTGAGGGGAGTCATTATAACGTAGGTATTTCAGTATGTCTCTCTTTTAGGTACCTAGGCGCCACAGTACAAGCTCTGCTTATAATAATTGATTTGTGTTTATTTAAGTTCACCTCAGAAGCATACCGGCGTAAGTTGTAAACAGTCTTATGCAACATACGCCCGAATGCTTCTGAGCTGATAAAGAATCGATTTATTTATTCCATGATTTTCTCCTAGAAATAATTTCTTTTACATTAAACAGATTTTTATTGTAACTGCAATTATTGTTTTAGCTGGCATGAAAATGAAAATGGGTAACATAAAAATTTACTGTATGAATAATAAAAGTTTGGACGGAATATAATATTTTGCAGAAAATGTATGCTTATCACTTAGTTCTACGTGGGTTGCAATGAATATTTTTATGGTAATTAGTAATTACTATTATTTTCCAAAAAAATTTTTTTCCTGATTTTTGCTTTACCTATTACATGAAATCTGATCTTCTAGTTCAATTTGAGGTAAGCAAAGTCACTCATTTGATATTTGAAACAAATCTTACAATCAAATTCATCGTTGATTTTTCATTGGGCAACAGAAACTGTAGAAAATGACCCAAATGACAGATTATTTAATTAAATTTTTAACTTTCCTATAATATACCCACTTAGAATAAACTTCGTAACGCGATTAACAAATAACAATCACACAATTGTGAAATGTTCCTATTTATGTTACTTATTAAATGTTTCAAGGATGCGTTAAAACTAACTAAAACTTACGTATTATGTTTGACGTTTTTCTACACGTCAAACTCTGTACTTGCCATATTCCAAATGCTATGAGGAATGTTTGACAAACACATCAATACCGTCAATCACAAACCAGTCACGCTAAGGCTGCGCGAGCGCACGCCCATGTGACTCATCGACCAATCAGCGGCGGGCTCAGAAGATAAGCGCCTCTCCGATTGGTCGGCAGAGAAGGTAGAGGTTGGTTGCCTTTTTGGGCATTTGTAGAGGCGACCTTATTGGTTGAGAGCGGGTTTTTAAGTATTTCAAAAAACATTAACAGTTTTAATGGTCTTTGACATGCCTGATAGAAACTATATTGTTTTTTGTGTAACTAATTGAAATCACAAGTAATAATTAAAATAAATTATTCCAATAATCACACCAATTATCTAGCCCCAAACTATGCAAAGCTTGTATACTATGGCGACTAAATAACGGAAAAACGTACAATAAAAACCAATAAACACCAATAAAACCAATTTATTTCTGTAAATAGGCCTAAATTAAGCTCTTTTACACGTCCCAATATATTTTTTTACCCTACCACTGCTTCCGGACAATATTGTGGGCTAGTGCCGAGAAGAAGCAGCGCAAGAAACTCGGTCACTTAAATAGTGTGTTTACATTACAAGATAAAATGAACCTGTGCGAGCACGGCAGTATTTAATTCCATACATTTTTATCATTTAAATAGTCATTTACAGTGTAATAACCTTTTTTCGTTAAAATCATCTTGACATGCGATTTAAGTTCATACATAGGCAGTTCAGCAATGGACTGTGGTAATTTGTTAAAAAAACGAATACATTTTCCCATAAACGAATTACCCACTTTATGCAGTCTGAAATTTGGAACGGCAAGTTTATCTTTATTCCGGGTATTAATATTATGCATGTCACTCTTTTTAGGAAATAGATGCAGGTTTTTGCGAATATACATGATATTTTCATAAATGAATTGATAAACCACTGTTAGTATATTAATTTCCTTGAACAGTTCCTTCAACGAGTCTCGGGGTCTGAGGTCGTAAATTGCCCGTACAGCTCTCTTTTGTAGTACAAAAATAGATTCAATATCTGCTGCTGAGCCCCATAATAATATTCCATATGACATTATACTGTGAAAATAGCTAAAGTACACCAATCTTGCCGTTCTACAGTCAACGGCAGGTCAACATACCCAAAAAGTCAAGTCCGACACGTAGAGATCAATATCCATTGTGAAAATTAGATGTTTTGTGGTTGGTTGACGTGCTGCTGTCTGTACATAAATACATTTATAAACATCAATGACTACTGTACAAATGCTCGTGCATTCACCGAAACATAGCACGTAGGACTGACAGCAGGCAGAAAGGTTCTGCCATGGAGGTCGCGTATCGGCAAGCGCAGCGTAGGACGTCGGCCCACAAGGTGGACAGGCGACCTGGTAAAGGTCGCAGCAAGTCGCTCGTTGCTTCCAACTGGTCAATCTGGAAGTCAATGGGGTAGGCCTATGTTCAGAAGTGGACGTCCTATAGCTGAAATTATGATGATGATGATGAATCACAGAAACATTCACCTCTTGCAAATTCGATCGAACCTACAACCAGGGTACGGATCCACTAGATGGTGGTCAAATAATTTTTTTTTTGTATATTATGTTCCAGTTATAAATTTTGCATTCCCAGGCGTCATGTAAATGATGAGTACGACGGTAGAAAAAATGACATTAAATAAATTTTATTTAAAAAAATAAAACCGACTTTAAAACACTGAAATGCTAAAAATAATCCTAACACTTAAGTACCTAATCAGTTACTTTTGGAGTCGGTGCCAGCCGATGAGAGATTCAATGTTTTTGTTTGGTAACAAGAACCACAACCAAAATATTATCTGGGTATATATTTGTTGATTTTCTTAAAAAGTTCTAAATCAATTTCGATAAAATTTATATGGGACCACCTCTGAAGTATGATCTACCAAACAAAAAAAGAATCATTAAAATCGATTCATAATTGGCGGAGTAATCGCGTAACAAATATACAAAAAAAAAAAAAAACATACAGTCGAATTGAGAACCTCCTCCTTTTTTGAAGTCGGTTGAAAAGAGGTAACATGATACCATTCGTAACTAAAAAAGTACAACCATCAGTTTTTGTGAAATCGAGAATGGGCTAGTTTCTTAAAAAAACGAATAATTAGTCCGTCAGTTGGATTAACAGAAAATATTGGACACGTATTTTTTCATTTCTCAATCAAACAAAAAATTATGAAGACATAGCACGTTAAATTTCCGCGTAACGTCACGCTTTGCGACACTTTTTAGCAAGGCGTGACGTCACGTGCTCACTTTGACGCGCTTTATCTTCCTAATTTTTTGTTTGATTGACAAGAGACAATTGACAATATAGGTCCAATATTTTTTGATAATCTAACTGACGGACTAAATAGAATAATCTTTTTTTGACCCAGGAAATTAGCCTATTATATATTATTATCTATATCACGTATTATGCAGCTTTAATTTTCTCAAACTAAAAAATATATAATTGTGCTGTTTTGTTTTTCGACGGCAAATTAACTTTGTCAAATTTATTTATTTTAACTTTATCGCACAGCTTAAAATCGCATAAAAAGTAGACTTAATGCCATGTAGCATTCTCTGCCAGTCGAGCTGCAGACTAAACAGAAATATTTTATGTACAAATTGTGAAAACTGCGCTGTAAATAACCGTCAAAGTTTAGATTCAACAAGCCACTACACTGTAACACAGCAGACACGCAATTATGTTCTGCACTTAGCCTTAGTACACACGGTCTTAGATTAGAAATATCCAGTGACCTACAATCTGTCGTTAAAACCTTGCAACAACGCGAACAATAAATTACAAATCGATTTTTTTAACAAACTTGGAAAAAGCGGTAAATACAGGGTTACATTGAAAGGTAACTAACTAGTTGTCCCGGCGAACTTGGTATCGCCTCATTATTTTTCGTGAATTGTTCGATGTTTTAATAGTTATTCTGCTATTTGGGACGGAGACAAATCCAAAAAATCGGCCTATCCGTTCTTAACTTATTAATGGTGTAACTGACCCGACTTTGTTTTATAATTATTTGATATTAAAAAAAACGGTGCGCGATTCTGTTTTTGCGTTATCGTATAAATGACATCACACTAACTTATTGTGATTATAGTGCAGAATATGAAGTAAATATCTTACATTTAGATAAACGTTAACTAATTTTGTAACAATCATCCTCACGTTTTGCAAATTAATTCGGGAAAATAAACACAATAAGGCGAAAAGTGTTGTTTTGAAAAGTAATGTTACTAACTAATAAATAAATAAATATTGGACAACATCACAAACATTGCTCTGATCCAATGGTAAGTAGCCAAAGCACTTGTATTATAGAAATCAGAAACAACGACGGCACCACAACACCCAGACCCGAGACAATATAGAAAATTTATTTTTCTACATTGACCGACAGGAAATCGAACCCGGGATCTCAAAGATAGCGACAACTAGTCCGGTATGCCCGCCTCTCAGCTACGGAGGTCATCGAAATCGTCGTCAAAAGTGGTATATTTAAACCTTGATGTGTCTTTACGAACATACTCAAGTCCTCAAAAAAGCAACAACAATATTTACAAAGTTGCTGAACGTACTCATGTGTACTCAGCTTTAGGCACAATAAAATATTAAACACTCTAATTCCGTCGTCGACCGATACTACTGCTGTGAATTAGAGCCGTAACTCTAGTGAGGGGACAAAGCTTTAAGATTATCCATGGTTTGT
Organism: Anania hortulata; assembly: GCA_963576865.1. Classification (NCBI taxonomy): domain Eukaryota; kingdom Metazoa; phylum Arthropoda; class Insecta; order Lepidoptera; family Crambidae; genus Anania; species Anania hortulata. Next base: position 470,726 of record OY756413.1, read on the forward strand.
GTTTCTCAAACTATCGATATCGGCTAAAAATCAAATGCAAAAATACTGCGTAGTAGCCATTAGTGTGAATTTTTTTCGTGGTTTATCTACGTGATTGTAATTTGTAAATATCTGACGGTAGGAAGAAATAAAATTATATTTTTAAAATTATCTATTTGTCAATATTTTATAAAGCCATATTATGTTATAAGACACATTTTTTGCGATTTTCCTTTATTGTTATTGTATTTGTGCTAGTGTAACAAGTTTTTTTAAAATGTTTATTTATTCTATGAAGCAAGACATGTGCACAATCCACTTTAACTCTGTAACAGCTTTTATACTGTGTCTTAAGCAAATAAATAAATATTCTATTCTATTCTATTCTATAATGCACGAAACAACTGTACGATGTTTGAACTTAACGCCTAAACGCATTCTCTAGTAGTCAACCAGTGGCTAGTTTTTACGCTGTTTCTTCTAGGCACAAATTGGTCCAAAGTAATTGTAGGGTCATCATCATCACCATTTTAGCCATAAGATATGTACTGTCTAACATAGGGCTTCCCTAACGATCCAGATTGGCCAGTTGGAAGCGGCGGAATAGTAGGGTAAAAAAACAAATATCGGAATGTGTAGTGCCTCCGTTGGGTAGGACTATTTACAGAATCAAATTGTTTTTATTAGTTTATTATTGTTATTGGAGTTGCTGTTAACTCGTATTGTAATATAATATTACATCAAATTAATATGAAGACAATATGTGTTTTGTTTGGTGCATATTTTTGTGCGAACTAGACGTCGCTGTCTCTGAGGTTCAGGATTCGATTCTCGGTCGGGTCAATATAGAAAACTATTTTTTCTATATTGTTTCGGGTCTGGTGTTGTGATATCGTTGTTGTTTATGATTTATATGACACAAGTGCTTCAGCTAGGTACTTACCTTAGGATTAGTGCAATATATGTGATGTATTTATTTATTTATATTTGCTAATACTTTGGTAAAATAATAAAATAAAAAATCGACATCGACAGATATAACTTTCAAAGCATTGCACATCATTAGACTCCCGCGTAAGTTGTATTTATAGTTCGTTCAATACGTCATATCAATAAAAATACACTCCCGTTCAACCGCCCCACACACTGCTTGTTACGTTTTTCCCTATGTATTTAGAAATAAGAGTCAAATTGACCATTCATGTATGTTTCCAACTATACCAATTTATTTTGCCGTGTTCACTGTAGTCTGTATGAAATACATAGCGATGCTAAAACTGCTTCAGATTTCTTAAGCAATGCTTATATATCTTACATGGATCACACTAAAAGTTTTGCACTTCTAGCTAATTTGAACTATTTGAATTTCGAATGTTATATTTTTTAAAACGTTGCAACCTTCTTATTTATAAAAAAAAAAAAAACAATTGGCGGGAAATGATTTGTCAATTGTTTTTTATCACACGTCAAAGTTCTACGTACGCAACGAAAATGGAATTAAGTCGAAAAGATTTTAGAGCGATGATTTTTTATGATTTTAAAAGTTCTCTCTCTCCGCAAGACTGTGCCGCTCGTCTTCAAAACGCTTTTGGGAGAGAAGCACCTTGTTTGAGCACCGTGAGGCGATGGTTTGCTGAATTTGAGAGAGGTCGAGTTTCTTTACATGACGAATTTCGTGAAGGGCTGCCTTCAACTGCCGTCAACGAAAATAATGTGGCTACTGTTAAGCGGCTAATTGAAGAAAACCCGCGGATTACCTATGAGACAATTTGAGGACTATTGGGGATTGGTATGAGCCAAATTCAGGCCAGCGAATATTGAGCCATTTTACACGAAGAATTGAAAGTTCGGAAACTTTGCTGTCGTTGGATCCCTCATCAATTGACAGCGGAGCAAAAGCGGGCTCGCGTGGAATGGTGCTCACAGATGCTACTGAAGTACGACCACGGACATTCTAATGCTGTTTATGACATTGTCACAGGAGACAAAACGTGGATTTATTGTTTTGAACCCGAAAAAAAACAGCAATCTTGTGAATGGGTGTTTGAAAATGAGAACAGGCCAACAAAAGTGAGGCAGGCGAGAAACGTTGGTAAAAAAACGATCGCTTTTTTTTACTCAGCTACGGGTCCCATCTGTACAATTTCACTTGAAGATCAAAAGAGTGTTAATGCCGTATTCTACTATTTGTTTACCCAGGTTGTTAGAAAAAGTTCGCGAAAGACGACCCAAAAGCCGCGTTCTCATACATCATGACAACGCTTCTTCACACACGGCCAACAAAACAAAGTCATCTTTGGCTTCCGAAAATGTACAACTCGTCACCCATCCTGCGCATAGCCCCGACCTAGCACCCTGTGATTTCTGTATTTTCCCCAAAATCAAAGATTTGATGAGAGGTTTTACTTTTACCAACTCCGAAGAGGCAGTGATAGCGTTCAATCAGCACGTAGAAAACATGCCGTCAGATCTGTGGTCCTCCTGTTTTAAAAAATGGTTCGATCGGATGAAAAAATATTTAAAATGTAAAGGAGAGTATTTTGAAAAGCAATAAACATAATATTTTGGTTATAACATGTTGTTTTTTTAAGTTACGCAAAACTTATAGTGTGACCGTATTATTATTTCTATAATACCAAAATATCCAACATTAGTCTTATTTGCTTAATCCGTGAGACTGAAGCGACCGCACTTCACACCGAACTATAGACGGCTGGCAATTTTTCCACTAAGACAATACACGTCTTTGCCACGCGAGTTGAGACTTTATGCCCTGTCAATAGAGTTGATTCTGGGTAGAGTTACGATTGGAGTGCTAGCGCGAGATACCGGCTAATCCTGTAATTTGTTGCGAGCGGCAATCTCGGAGACGTGATTCTTAAGGTTTGTGTCCGTTTTCATACGAGAAACGAGATTTTCAAACTATTTATTCAAATTGGTGTAAGATTCCTGAAGTAGGTAGGTATATGTTGGACAAGATAATTACTCAAAATGGGTATTCACAGAAAATATTTGTAAAAAAATATGTGTGTTCAGTTATAGAAGTTATTTCAGTTCCCTAATAACTTTTTTGTTGACAAAAAAACGATTTATGTAAAACAATGTCGGTTAGTTCGACTTTCATTTTAGCCGTAACAGGGAGCTGTTTGAAATGTATAATAATGGCAAATATTTTAAAAAGTAATTAACTAAAACAATTTAGAGACAATTTTTCAATACTCAGATAAATTTTATATAAAGAATAAGTTTGACATGTTGACAGTTTTCGTATAGTAAATGTGTCAAGCATCAATTTAATTCGTTACATAAAAGTTATCTGGCGTTTGAAAAATCGGGCCTAAAGCGAATAGAATTATTTGTAACGTGTTTTTGCCGTTCGTTCAAGTGGAACAATATTAACATAATCATAATCAACAAAGTCAAACTGTATGTGAGTGAAATTACTACCAAACTTGGTTTCTTTGAATATATTCTAAACTTGTACAATTTTTATGAAGAATTAATATTTTTTTATTAAAAATAACATTCTTTATAATAATGAATAATAATGCGTCAATAAACTAATTAGGATTATTACCATTTTTGCCCTGCACAGTAGCACTAAGTAAAATTACAAAAAATTCCATGATGGCCAACACGAGAAAAACGCGTTGCACCGATACTTTTTTGCCTACGGTATTAAGATAATGGACGCGCGTTCCGGTAAAGGGTTGTGGCGATATACCGCTGCGTTTGTGGGTCACTTGTACAGATGCCGCTGCTATACCCAGTTGTTTATTATATTCTATTTGAAGGAAACCACAAAATCAGGGAAACCTGGCGGAATATTGAACTTTATGAGACGGAACCGATGCAATCTAAAGTAAAGAATACTCTACCGGAGACAACATTGTATGATAAAGAATTGAAAAGAAACTTCAATGTAAAAATCGACCATTTTAAGTTCTAGATTATAAATTTTCCCTTGAAATTTCTTAATTTTGAAACTTTGTGGTAGAAGAGATCTTCTAAATAAAACGGTATTTAACTAATTAAAATATATTAATTCGGAAAACGCGCTAAAGCACACGGGAGACGCCTAAAGTAGCTACGCTCCAATGACAGCTAGTGCCGGAAACCGCTCATAGGTATGTTCCCAGCAATCTATTCCCCAAAGAACAATATCCTGAAATTAAGATATCCGTAAAAGAACCAAAATGACTGAAATTGCTCTTTCAATTGCAAAGCTGAAGCAGCAATGGGCAGGCCACATCGCTTGCAGAGAACAACCGTTGGGGAAGAAAGGTCCTCGAGTGGCGACCACGAACTGAAAGACACAGCGTGGGCAAGCCACCCAGTGGACTGACGACCGAGTCAAGGTTGCGGGAAGCCGATAGATGCAAACGCCCAGAACCACTTGCTGTGGCGTTCTATGAGAGAGGCCTGTGTCCAGCTGTGAGCGTCCAAAGGATGATGATAAACCATCGCCTGAAATATGGTTACACCTTTATTTCTTAAAGGTCTACGTCAAAATTATACGTAATTTGAAGGCAGCACAATATTTCAGTCATACATATTCAAAAGGCGAGATGTCCACACAATGGGGGCTTCGTTATTTCTGTGTCGGAGCTGACCTAATGCCAGGTATTGTTGGTATTGTAATTAAGCGAAATGGGTCTCTTTAACGCTCGGAAGCTCACTTTTTAATAAAAATAAAGGGTAGATAAAATTATTATATGTCCGATTCTTATAATGGTTGTATTAAAAACATTGAGTAGTGTAAAATAAATTATCAAAGCGAGTGGACGTATTCGTTTCTTACATCCGTGCCCTCATACAAAATTGAACATTAACGTACTGTACAAATGTGTTATTTTTATTCAAGTCATATACAGAAACCGGCCAATCTGGAAGTCCTTTTTGGAAGTCGGTTATAAATAGTTCCATTCCCAATTAAATTCCATAACAATAGGAAAATAAACCTATTTCTGTACATTTCTAGAGGTATATACGAGTAGTGTGCACCAGTATTTCTCAGCGCTGAGGGGCGTGATCAGTGTGTGAGTTAGAACGCACTAAACGACTCTCTTGGTAGATTAAATGGATTGCTACAGCCTTCTTCGTTTTAAAAAATTACATACTAAATATAACACATGGTAGTTAAACTCGCTACCTGAATAATTTCATCATAAAAAATAAAACATAAATGATTACACTTACAAATGATATTTGACTAGCAGGCTAAGAACATCCGTTGCGTGTTGTATAATAGTTCAGGCGTTTCTAGGGTTCCGTACTACGAAGACTATTACGAAGACTCCAATGTTCGTCCGTCTGTCTATCTGTCTGTCTGTCTGTCACCGGGCTGTATCTCATGAACCGTAATGGCTAGATGATGTATTTCTTTTGCTGCTATAACTACAAATACTAAAATGGTACGGAACCCTCCGTGCGCGAGTCCGACTCGCACTTGGCCAGTTTTTTTATGAAGTTGAGGTACTTAGGTACTGTTGTTTCAAAAGTTAACTGTGACAACAGCCTGTTTATTAGTAAAAAAGTTTTTAAAATGTGCAGCTAGATAGAGCTTGTAGCAACCTCCGTAGAAGAGGGGCGAGCGTTCCGGCTTTGGTGTCGCTTCCTCTGAGGTCCTGGGTTTGATTCCTGGTTCAATTTGGAAAAATAATTTACCGTGCCGTCGTTGTTTTTTATGTATATACAACAAATACTTTGTACTTTGGCTACTTACCATAGGATCAGAGCAATATGTGTGATCTAATATGTATTCATTTTTTTAAAAGATAGGTCCATCAGAAAAAAGCGCTGCCTACAGCGTCGTTTGGCAGAAATAAGCAATCAGCAGTAATCTAGTCACGTAACAGACTGCAGTCGTATTCAGCGTAGGCCCACCGGGAAGTGATGATACACGTTAACTGAGCGGAAATTGTAAGCAAAATAATTACATTTTCATAATTATTTAGTTATGAATTTCCGGAAAGTAACGCCTGATTCTATAAATTTTATGATACACGTTGTTGTTTCTGGCAGCGGATGGATAAGAATAGTTGAGGATCGGGCTCAGTGGCGGCTGCGAGAGAGGTCTATGGTCTAGAGGTCTAAGGTCTATGGTCTAGAGGCCCAGCAGTGAACTGATGTGAGCTGTTTTAGACGTGTTTTACTTAATTTAAGCCTATCAAGAGAGATTTGTGAGAGTGAGAGAGTGAGTGAGAGAGATTTATTTGGAGTAATAAATTGGTTTAATGCTTTTTGGTTTTCTGATGATAATAAAGCGATCGGTATATTTTATTTTATTTTATTTTATTTATTAGGAAAACAAACAGCAGTTTTATAACACATATAAACAAACCAATTAAGCTATACATTTAAGAAAAAAAAATTACAAATAGAGGCCCAATTCCCGTAATTTCACATTAGTCGCAATCCGGTGTCGATCCGCTCCCAGTAACATTACGATCACAAACGGTATTCTCGTAAACCCAAAAAATGCAATTATAGTTCGTAATGTCACTAAAAATAGAAGAAACCAAAATTAGATTTTTTTTTGGTATATTTTCAGTCGTTTTGGGATAGTTTTGATAAATTTACGTCAAGTTATAAGTTTACGAGAATACCGTTTGTCATCGTAATGCTACTGGATTGCGACTATTGTCAAATTACGGGAATTGGGCCTTAGATCTTACATAGGTATCGTAAAATATGCTTAGTATGTACTGGTTTTAATGATAGTAGTTTTAGACAACTTAACATGGAATATGTTTTGGGGCCCTAATGTTTTTCCTTCTTAAGGGATTTTCGTAAAATAAAAAGGGTGAATTTGAATAATAGTGACAAAAGAGGGACAACGCCGTGACACGGCAACACGGACACGGATCAGCTTATGGACGACCGTAAAATGGAAGTAAATCATGTTGGGTTGTTCGATATAAACACATAATTTACATAAGAAAATATATCTTATATCGTCTATATCGTTCGTCGTCGACTCGTCGTATCTTCATGACTGAGGGTCATGTCAAAGTCAGAACGATTGATAATGATTAAGGTTTTTTTTAAATATAATTTTAAGAAAGCAAAATTTCACTGGGTGGTTCAGCGTTGAGTCTAAAATACAGGACAAAAAATACATAATATTCAATGCTTTGTAGAAAAATAATTATTATGGGCCGATTTTTCAATAGCCAAATAACTTTTATTTGATAAATAAGTTTGGCATGTTGACGGTTTTCGTATTGATAATGTGTCAAAATGACAATTTTATTCGTCTGATAAAAGTTATCTGGCTATTGAAAAATCAGCCCTTAGTACAATAAAAAAAGAATCAAGTAGATGAACTAAAAAACACTGTCCATTTATTGTAATTATTGAAAATCCATCCGAGTTGGATCGAACAAAATTATAATATTTTATTTTATTTTTACAATGCTTTTATAAACCTGGTAAAGGTTACAGGAAGCCGCTGGATACGGGCCGCTTTCAACCGGCCAATCTGGAAGTCACTGGGGGAGGCCAATGTTCAGCAGTGGACGTCCAATGGCTGAAATGATGATGATGATGAATGCTTTTATATTTTTCCCTCGTTCTTTTTTTGTTTTGTGACCATTATTAAACAGGCCACGTTAACCGATCTCGGAGATTTTTTTTTGTTCGAAAGAATGTATTTTCAGCGTTTTGTCCCCTATAAATAATTTGAAGTTTTGATGCTGGCAACCTTTGGAGAAGAATAAGTCTAGAGTGGCGATACGAACCTGGTGGACTGACGACATAGTCAAACTTGTGGGACGCTACTGGATGCAACGGCCAAGTGCTGCGCGGTATGGTGTTCTATGGGGAGGCCAATGTCCAACAGAGGAATCCCAAAGGCTGATAATGATGATAATGCCGGGATTTAAGAACAGAGTCATCATGCCATATGCCACAGGTTCCATTTTAAAGACAATCGATTTTTATTTTAAGATCGACTCAATTTGATTGAACCCGGCAACAAATAGACTTGCTACTTTTACTATAAAAACAAAATATTTTTTGCCCATACAGGTGTTTATACTTAAGGGCGAAAGAGACACAACCTCATCCCTTTTGCTCCAACACACCTGACGCCTGACGTCATAACAGGTGGTGAATAACGGTTGGAACGAGCCACATGCTACGTCCTATACAATAGTTTGTTTTAAACTACTGTTCAAAGTTAGAATCAATTGTATGATGAATTTTTAGTCTGGATTATTGGTGTTATTTAAACATGTCACAGAGTAGAGTTGTACCATAAACATGTGTGGATCAATTGCAAGTTTTGGCGTTCAAATGTATAAGGGTCGTATTGTCTGTGTGTATGGGTTATAGACAGATGGTAGACGCGTGCGGTCAAGTGTGAAGTGGTAAAAAGTTGATCCTTTTTTATTATACTTCCGTAATTTGAATAAACATCTTTGAGGGTGACTTTTTCTTTGGAGATTACGAGCGAAGGTATTTCTGTAGTTTTAAAAAGCGTAATGCTATTATGAAGTTAGTCAATAATGATTTTACCAATAGATATTATACAAATTATTTCTATTGCAACAAATTATTATCATAATGTATAAGTTGCAATACAAATAATGTATCCCTACTAATGACGATCTCCGTAGCCGAGAGGCGAGCATACCGGACTTGGTGTCGCTATCTCTGAGATTCTGGGTTCGAATCCGGTCCCGGTCAGTCAATTTGGAAAAATAACTTTTATGGTAACCGGTATGCTCACCTTTCCGCTACGGAGGTCGTCAATCATGTAACCTAGTACGATAGTAAACATTAAACTTCAAATCATTTAAACAGTTTAATTAAATTGAATCTAACTAACAGTAACGTTCATATTAATAAAGCTTAACCAAATCGAACGTCCATTTTGAACGTGATTGACATAGGATCTCGGTTTCAAATACAAACGTATAAACTGAACTGTTATTATTTTTTGGAATGTGTGGTTTAGTTCGAGAGAAAATTACTTACACAGGGTGCTACGTTAAATGTGAGACATACAGGCTGTTCTTAAGAATTCAAATTAATTTACTGTAGGATCAATTGCGAAATCGAAAAAAAAACTGCTGTTCGATTAAAGTTCCATTAAAGTCTCAATTTCTACTTAACGCAAATGTAGTTGTGCAAACAATAATACAGGGTTATTTGTAAAACATCAACAACCTCCTAGGGGCTGATTCTGGTGCTCAAATACAACTTTTTTTATAAGACCAACATTGAAATTTAAAAAAAAACACTTCCCCATACTAAGCCGCCACCAGCTGACATCAGTTTGTATGGAGAAGTAAAATAATTTTGTTTTGTTTTCATTGTTGGTCCAATAGAAAAAGTTGTATTTGAGCACCAGAATCTGTAGGAGGTAGTTGGTGTTTTACAAATAACCCTGTATAGTAATAATAAACAGTAATATAATCAAATGTTATCTTTTTCCATAAGGGTTTTAATTTTTGTAATTTATTATAACTGGCGTATCACAACACCATTACACCAGCCTGCCTAGCATGAGCACTAAAAACACGATATGATATGATATGATATAGCGAAATATCGACACCAACTTTAAAAATATTTATTTATTTATTTAAACTTTATTGCACAAGTAAGTACAATTGGCGGACTTAATGCTATACAACATTCTCTACCAGTCAACCTTGAGGTAATGCAGATAATGTAGTCAGTGGCGGAGTATAAAGTATGATATAAATATGAAAATATTATATATGTAAATGTGATAGATTTAGCCGCCATTTTAAATTTTTATCGAAACAGCGATTTTAATATGTGACGGCGATTCAATATGGCGGCTATTTCTATCATATTTTTAGTTGATGTCGATATTTCGCTATTTCATATCATACCATATCGTGTTTTTAGTGCTTATGCTAGCCAAGCAGTTGTAATAAATAAATTGTTTTTTATGTAGCATAATGGCGTACAAGGCTTAGATTTAGTTTATAAAATCAGTACCTACTCATATCTTTAGAACATTTCCCACAGAACCACGTTACATAAACGTCGGACGTACATAGAGCATGTACATGGGCTATACATAAACTGTCCCTGGCAGGTCTAACTGAACCAGGCCTTGACCACAGCCGCAACGGTTAAGGGTGAAACGAAAGGACTAGGCTGTGACATTGCAAAAATCTTTGTAAATTATTTTCGACATAGTAAGGTAAGGTCGTTTCTATACGTTTTAATTTCATAGTAATGAAGTTTTAAATAGATAGATAGATACTCTTTATTGTACACCATACAAAGAAGTTACAATTTGTGTTTACAGAAAGATGCACATTTTAGGCGGTCTTATCGCTAAAAGCGATCGCTTCCAGACAACCTTCAGGTAGAGGACAGATAAGAAGAAAGGGGAAAGCTTAGTGTATGTAATGTATTAATATAAAAAATAAACCTCTATTTCCCTAGGTCATCAAGTCACGCGTAAACGGATGGAACAATTTCGCAATTTTTTTTTTGTTGTAAATTATTGTCAAAATAAGTTTTTTATGAAAGAAAAAATTAAGAAATTTTCGCAGAAAATCTTTTATGAATAAACTAAAGACCATGCGAACGAAGTCGCGGGAACAGCTAGTACTTAATAATATTAAACTTCTGAGGCTGATGATGATGATGAACTCAATATTTTATCTCAACACTATCAGTTGACATCCTGTCCGAATTTTATTATTTATTTTTAAAGAAGTTTGGCGAAGATAGACCCAATAATTTACGAAGCCGTGCCTGTTGGAAAACATAGTAAAAATGTTAAGTAAGATTAACAGATTCTTCCCCTAAAATTTCATATTTTTAAAAGTTAGGAGTCAGATTATATCACTTTTAATTTTGGGGTTTATTTAATAAGATTCCGTTTCGGAACGAGATTAAGTATGCTTAAATCGATTTCAGACTAATTCGGAACACACTTTTGATGTAGAAAGACGTCTGTCAAAGTCAGTTGTGTCAATGTCAGATTGTATTGTAAATGTGATACTTTATATTGTGAATTAAGTTAAGCAAAAGTGTATAAAAATTTTTTTGCTAAGTGTAGTGTAGTGTCCCTTTTTAGGTCTTGCAGTTGAGTTTTACTGACGAATGCAATTGGTTTTAATGCTAATTGGACGAAACACAATAACCTAACCTCACCATTTCATGTTTTCACTAATATCTCTTGAATCCCAGCTTTAAGAGGGTAAGGTCGATTAACTTTTTTGTTAGCCTTGCTTAGTTGTACGAGAAGCAGCTAATTTCATTAATGAATGGGGCCTCAAATATTGGGTCCAGAGCTCTATAGAAGCTTGCCATTCTTCTTTCTCCTATGAATATTTAAGTATCTGTCGTTTTGATGTCCAAGCAATTAGCAATAGGTAACATAAATCGAAGTATTATTTAATATTTATCTCTAAAACGAAAAGATCACTAAAAACTAGTTTTACTCCATTGATGGCTAGATTATGTAATAGTAAACGCGCTAGACAACACACCAAAAAACTATCAAAACATCCTTCCTTATGTCGTTGTGTTCATATTTATTTAGTATCACCAAGGAGTACCACCCATTTAGGAAATTACTTTTAAATAACCTGTCATTAGTGACGTAGTGACAAATGACACTTGATGATAGACTGTGTCAATCAGTGTCAATGCGGCGTATGATACTATCCGATAGAAAATAAATATGAAATGAAAACGGTATGATTTTTAAAGATTTTATATCAAGCTATTCTTGAATAAATATTTGTTTATTTATTGCATTAATTTACATTATCAATACAGTATAAAACCCTGTAAGAGTGCAGTTATTATGAAATAGTCTAGGTAATTATAACATTCATTAGGCAAAATTTTACAAAATAATCTTACAACTTAGCCTAACCTTATTAAGTAGTTCTACTAAGTATTATAGTAATTATGAGATTCCGTTTTGAAGTTCAACGGTACGTATTCTTTCATTAATATTACGTTATTATTATTAGTTACGTTACATTATTATAAGTCCATTATTGTAATCAATAAAGAGTAAAAAATAAATAAATAAAATAGTTTACGCCCTACTGGGAGGCACAACCCTTACCTCTACTTTTTTCCAGCGAAAACCAATGTTATCAATGATTATTAGAACCTAATAAAAAAGAACTGAATTCCTAGGAATTGTGAGCAACTTTCAACAGTTTCGTGGGTGTTTTAACTGATTTAAGCTCCATTGATTAATTAAAGAAAGCTCTTGTTTTAGAGGATTCAATATTTATTAAGTTCACGCAAATCAGTCTGAAAATAGTGTAGGTAATATCCTTGGAAAAATTAAAATAATGGTACCTATCTGTAAACTAAAGGAGGGTGCTGTTAATTGGATTAGCATTGTAATATTCATATGTAATCAGCCATAGGACGTCCACTGCTAAACATAGGCGTCCCCCATTAACTTCCAGATCGGCCGGTTGGAAGCGGCCTGCATCCAGCGGCTTCCTGCGACCTTTACCAGGTCGTCTATCCACCTTGTAGGTGGACGTCCTACGCTGCGCTTATCGGTACGTGGCCTCCATTTTAGAACCTTAAATAATTTTATTTTTACAAAAGGTTTAATTGAATGATCATTATAGAAAAGAGCTCATCTCGTATATTTTGACGAAACCAATTGTTAAATTGTTACAATGTAACATAACATTTACATTACGTTACGGTTTAGTTAAAATAAATGATATGTTCTTTATCAAATTAGATATTTTATTTGAAAACGAAAATTATATGTGATGAATATAACATTAGTCAGTACATAATGAACGGATTTTCCCTTGATGTCTATTGCGTAACTCTTGTTACCATATCTTTTGTTGGAATAGTAAATAGTAGGAATCTTAATTATTTTTTACAGTAAATCGTTATTTATTTTTTCTCATGATCTATTTTCGTAGTTTTTATTATCACACAATCCATTTATCTATCACAATACCTGTCATAGTTACCACCAAGTGCTATAGTCTGCGTAGTTGCGTGGCAAAGTGTTCTAAGATAACCACCTAACTTTTATAACCTGGGTAATATTCCTTGTTATAGTAGTATTGACAACTTTAAACCTATACCTTATAATAAGTTTAAGGTCTAAGACCGGATTCGGCCAAGTTGGTGTAAGTTTTAACTTGAGAGTATACCACTGCTTAATCTAGAGTAAGCTGATTTTTCATTCTACTAACCACTAATTTATAAAAAAATATTTTAACGGGCGATTTTGACAGTGTATAAATTATACTTAGAATAAGTAAATTTCAAAGTTGTCACTTGTCAAATCCACTCTTGTCACATAGAAACTGTCAAGTACCATTGGCATTTTGTTATCCTACAAAATTTTATTGTTGTGGCAATTAATAACAACCTAGAAGAAATAAATAACATAAATTTTAGTAGGCTTCTCCGTTCGTTCATCATTCAAAATAAAATAAAACTGAGTACAGTGTATTCCTGAAGTAAGTTGGAAAAACGCGAACGAAGTTATCAAAAAGTAAATTCAAGTAGTAAAGTTACTCCTATTATAGTTAAACTGGTTTAATTTTGTGTTTGGTCAAATCGGGCGTATGTAAAAAAAAAGAATACTTAAAAATAGCCATTAAAATGGAGGACATGTAGGTTTATTGTGGTAAATTGATTGGTTCTTCGTGTTAACGGTTAAAAGTATGTACCTAACTATAATTGCTTTTTAAGGACATACAGAAAAAAAGAACTTTTATTTCAAAACTTTGCATTTTACAATTACATTTACATTTTTTTTTTAATTGGAGCTTCTTCATATTGTTTAAAAGCTCCTACTATGCACTGAATGAAATTGAAATCTAGTTTTGATGATAAAATAAAACTACACTGAATCTAAAAAAAAACTTAAAAACTAAAACTATGGAGGTAGTTTTATTTTTAGTAAAAATGCAGAAATAAACCTTATTTTACAAATAACTACTTGTAATAACTAAAAATAACAAAAATGGAATTCATATCGTAGTAGTATAGCATAGTATAAGCTATACTTAGTTTGGGGCTATCTAATTGGTGTGATTGTGAAAACAAATTATTTATTTATTTATCACGAAACATAGAAAACAGTGTTTGCAAATGTCAGATTTGCATCAGACCAAAAAAGTATTTTAAAAACAGAACGTATCTACGCGGTCCGTAATTCGTTAACAAAACTACGCCAGCAAAAAAGAGCGTGAAAGAAGCTGAAATAGGGCATGGCAGTCGGTTGTCTTTACCGAATTCTCGTGACCCGAAGAGCACACCAGCGTAAACCACCCTTGTGTGAATCGGAACGTGCGGTGTAACCTTCCCTGGCGCGAGCTATTCGGCCGGTTAGTATCGCGTTGCTTTCCGACGGGGGCACCCGCGTGCTTCTATTCGAAAAACGAACGGCGATCGGACATCTAAACCTCCTTGGTGTCAACGAAAAAAACAAAACGTCACTTTTTAGCGGGAATGTGCTGTGATTTTTAATCTGTGACAAGTGTGTGATGTGTCAATGATTAAGAAACGGATCTAGCAGAATGTAAGCTATTTTTGTTGATTTATTTTACTGACCGCGTTTCGGTCTAAATATGTGTTATGAGACGTTTTTCTCTCTGTAATATTAGATCGGGATTGCTAAGTGTGCCGTTTGGACGGGAAATGTCTGGTTTGAAACGTCTGTTTATAATAATGACAAGAATCGAGTTCGAAAATGGAACTATATTTTTAAATTGAAATGGATAAATTCGACATTTGCGAATTGTGAAAAACACCTTACGCAAATGGAAAAATAATATGATGGAAATTGTTTTTAAAATGGAGTGGAAATCGAATTAAAGTTTTCTGAAGTGTTAAAAATAACTTTAAGAATTTGTTTGACAGTTACAGGGAGCTTTTTTCGTCTCGTATATATCGATAGTTTTTTTTTAAAATGTTTCTAAATAATTTTTCATATAGAGCTACAGAAAATAGAAGACGAAAAAAAAATCTTAACTTTTTTATCGGAAGTCTTGTTAAGATGTTGTAATACAAGTTTGATCTTGAATTGTTTTATGAACAGTCTATTTCGAGATTTCATTACTCGACACTGAAATATGGCATTTTGTGGAAGTCTGAACAATAACTTGGTTACAGAAATATCTAGGCGCGTAATAAACGCGTTTTTGAGTTCCATAGTTGTAACAAACATAAAACAACAGAGGTTTTGTTTATACATTTGGTGAAATAATATATTTTCCACAAGTTTAGATATTTTCATTTCCATAAGGTTGACTGGTAGACAATGCTATATTTTGGTTGTCACGACGAATGCTGAGCGGAAAACTTTTGTTGTTTTCTATGTAATTTGTGTCAAATAAATATTTTTGTATTTTCATTATTAAATGACATTTAAAGTTAATTAATTAATACAAATAAAATGAATAAGAAGTAAATTACAAGAGATTAAAATATTGTTAATTAAAATATAGCTTCCTGAAAGCACTTTTCACGGAATAATTTTTAGCGATAAAATTTAAGGTAAATTTCGTAACTTAAATATGCCTATTTGCATAACATATTAATAGAAAGATATTAATGAAAATATCTCGATGAAAACAAAACAATATTATCATTTATATTCTAAGCATAGATTACGCTTTTGGCGCCCAGGAAAGACATACGAATATTTGCTAGACTCAAAATATATTTAAAACCAAATAAAATTATTACGTAACTGATACTCATGAAATAGTTAATTGAATATTTTTTCTCTGTAGTCTTAATAATAGTATATGTTAATACCTGACATATGTTTGGATGTTTCTCACTCAAACGCGCTATAGCGGCTAAATAGCATAGGCACACAAAGATTTAGTAATCTAATATTTCTGTAGAATGCTTAATTCATCTTTGGCTTAATTTGAGGTCCTTCATATGATGTCGCGGGAAAAATCCAGTAAAATTATTGTTAAGTAAACTTTTGCTGTATTTTTTCGTATGTCTTAAATTATTTTATTGAATGTTTCTAAATGATTCTCAAGAATATTTTTTTTATTCAGTCTAAATATCTTCCAGGCATTTATACATGTCCCAAAAATAAATTATTACCTTACACCATCGCTTGGGGACTAAAATGTCGGCTGGTGATGGGAACTAACGGTGCAACAAACTCAGTCACCTTTGTCAGCCTTTTTTTACAGGAAATACAGTTACAAGACGTAGTTAATAGTGCGAGATTTTTACATGGATATTTATTATGAATTTTGAACTTAGTGATAGTTCAACACTATATTTTATATATTACTTTTGATATTACTGGTAAAAGGCAAATAAAAATGGGCTTTATTATTGATAACTTCAAAGCATCTGGACAGATTCCATTATTATATAACTGATTTATTGAATACGTTAGTGGTTTAACTAATTCATCGACACCGTGTACCCTGTATTTCGTCGTATCTACATGAGTTTTTACACTTAAGGCATTTTTACCTTCGATTCTGTAACTTACCGTATAATTGAGTTTTATTATTATACCAGCTGTCCCGGCGAACTTCGTACCGCTTCTTCATTTATTTTTTGGGAATTTTTCCAATGTGATTCTGCTATTCGGGGCAAAGAAAAATCCAACAAATCAAAGATCATAAAAATCAGTCTAGCCGTACTTGACTTATAAATGGTGTTACTAACCCGACTTTGTTTTATATATAAAGAGAAGATATTTTTTGCATTTACAATAATACCAGTTTATTATATCAAGGATAATATTTTTATTTGAAAGTTGGTAATATTTTTGTTGCTTAGAGGCATTGTTGGTTCTGTTTCAACCTATACTAACATAATAGTTATTACATGTGTCTCCAATGTTCGTTGGTAAAGTTGTAATTTTATTTGTATGCTTTAAACAGATTTTTTCATGTTTCATATTGTTATTTCCTCTGATTATTTCAATGGTCATTCTACACGTTTTTTTTGTATTTATTGCGTGTTTTTTAGACTATTGATTTTACTTTTTTTTTCTACTAGTGATTTTTTAGTATGTTTTAGTGGAAGTTTTTGAAGTTTTACTTTCATAATTGGGTGTAATGTTAGTACATTTTACCAATAATGAATTTACTTTGTATGGTCTCAAGGTTGGTTCCTTAAGGATTTTCCTAAGATCCCGATCGAATATACTGTAATATAATTCACAACAAGAAAACGGGTGTTTGTATGTTTGTTTTGCAAGCACATACGATTCTGTAATCAAGTCAAGTATTTGAACGGCTATAAGAGCCTTTAAGCATCGGAGAATGGCGTCCCATTTCTAAATGTTTACATTTAATATGTTTAAGTATATTAGAATATGTTATTAAAGGGATTTCCCGACTTTACTAATATGAAAGTGAAGTCTTTAGTCTTCATAAAAAGGGCACAAATACTTATTATGAGCATATTGGTACCTGAGTCATGGATGTTTATAAACGTATTTGGGTGCGTATGTTCATCTGTTATCTAGTCGCCATAGTACAAGCTTTGGTTAGTTTGGGGCTACATAATCGAGGTGATTGTGGAAACAATGATTATTATGTTTAATGCAGTTTATTATTCTTGAAGAATAGGTTTCTTCTGTAATAAGTAACAGCGAACTTTCGGCCCTAAACCAAGTGGGCCGCGTTGCTGTGATTAGGTACGAAAAATTATTATTCTTACCTTTAGGTTTATACACCGTGTAACTCTAAATACGTAAAAAATCTTAAGGGCTAATTCTGGTGCTCAAATACAACAAGTTTTTGTATGGGGCCAACAGTAAAATCTTTAAAAAACCTTTATCTTCATACAAAATATCCAATCAGCAATGTGTATGGGGAATTTTTTTTCTTGCGATTTCGATGTTGATCCCATATAAAAAGTTGTTTTGTTTAAGCACTAGAATCAGCCCTTAAGAGGTTTTATGTATTTTGAGCTACATGGTGTACTTAATAATCTCTTAGTCGTACCATTCTCATAATTAAATGCCCGTAATAAGAAAATATACTATTAACAAAGTCAGAATTACTTGTAATTACTTGTACGGTAAGAATTCTTGTACCAATAATACTTACAAGAAAATATGTAAAAATTATCCATTGGAAAAAATGACAAGAAGTTCCAGACATTTTTGCCCGTTGTCTTTTGCAAATTCGTCAGAGACGTCGCAACTCGCACGCCCAGCAAACGTAATTTTCATCGTAACTGAGTTCAACCCCCACTTGTCTGGTTTTAATAACGTTAAACGGATCCGTGTGATCGCCCATATGCCTATCGTTGAATTGATGATTTTGATGAGATTATTTTATATTTTTGTAATAAGTACTAAAAAAATTACAATGTCTAGACAATTTTCAAGACCGTTTTAAAAAATATATATTTCAACTGCATTAAAGACTCGATTTATAACCTCTCCTTAAAATTGGCAATGTCCTTTTTCGAACCTGTATGTCGAATTTTGATAAAATTTTCGCTTCTCAAATTTTTCGTACGCACGAGTTACTATTTCCCAAGTAACTTACGGTCATTAGGTATAAACACAGCACCCTTAATTCTTCCAATCGGCCAAGTTTTGAACCCTTGGGAGACTTGAAACTCCTAAATGCCTAAAATAAGCGGGCAAAATGGCGAGGTTTTAACCTTTGCAAAACTGCGTAGGCAGTCGTGATATTGTTAGGTTGTGTTACATGACTTAATTGAGTGATGTGGAGAATTTTAATTAGAAATTAATTACGCTGATAATGTACTAAATATGGGAAATTTTACATGCAATGTAAACCAAATTGTTATCTATTGAATACTATTCTGAAGAGTTTATTTTTAATTTATTTAAAAAAAAAACAGTGTACAGCAAATAAATTGTGATTGGACTTGATTCGTTTTGATCAGGATTTAAAAAAAAAAAAATTTTATACAGAATTAAAAAAAAATATAATATTATTTATACTTTATCGCACATTTAAAAATTGTACAAATGGCGGACTTAATGTCAAGAAGCATTCTTTACCAGTTGACCAGAGGTCAAACAGAGAAATACAGGCAGCAGAAAAATAACAATCTTTTACTAATAGAGTCGACGACATTAATCCATAAAATGTAAGGTATGTTGGTTCTTTTGAATATAAAGCCTAGCTAGAGCCATTTAAATTTGAAGAAGAAGAATTATGTTAATTTATTTATTCCATGGACCTTTTATGTGGAAATAAATAAATAAATATTGGGCAACATCACATTCATTAGTCTGATCCCATGATAAGTGGCTTAAGCACTTGTGTTACAGAAATCAGAAACAACGACGGTACCACAACATAAAGACCCGAGACAATATAGAAAAATATTTTTTCTACATTGACCGATCGAGAATCGAACCCGGGACCTCAGAGATAGCAACACCAGGTCCGGTACGCTCGCCTCTCGGCTACGGAAAACGGAACGTAAAGAGTAGATATATCATATATTTTGTTTGATCAGTCAGTGGTTTGCCATTTACAAGACTTGTTAGCTTATTTAGTTTATGTGAAAAATCACTTAGACCATATTGCCTATATGTGCTTAATGATTTATCCTAGGATAAGTCTATCAATAAGTTTCCTTGCAAGATCGAATCAGAAATAAGGAGATCCGTAAACGAACAAAAGTCATTGACATAGCCCAACGGATTAGCAAGCTGCAGTGGCAGTGGGCGGGGCACATAGCACGTAGAACTGACGGCCGATGGGGCAGAAAGGTTCTAGAATGGAGGCCGCGTACCGGCAAGCGCAGCGTAGGACGTCCACTCACAAGGTGGTCAGACGACCTGGTAAGGGTTGCAGGAAGACGCTGGATGCAGGCCGCTTCCAACCGGCCAATCTGGAAGTCAATGGGGGAGGCCTATCAGCAGTGGACGTCCTATGGCTGAAATGATGATGATGATGATGAAGTCTATCAAATTTTGTTCAATGTATTTATGTTATTGAGTAAGACCAATCTAAACTTTTAGATTAGTTATCTTAGTAAAATTATTATTAATCAAGAGAGTTCAACACTAATGCCGCACTTGACACTCAGTGTGAATCAAAACAATAATACGACGCGTTTTCGCTAGAACTACTTCTAGTTTGAGTCAACAATCAAAAGTTTGCCACTCTTAGTAATTAACTAAAAGTATTTCAGTTTGTGCAATTTGAACCAACTTTAAATTGTATTATTTCTAAGAGCAGTTATTTTTCATTTAAGCCTGATAGTTACTGATTATAAAATATAATTATGGGGTCCTTAGCGCGCGTTATCTAGATGATAATGTATGGAGAATCTAAAAAAATCACGATTTAGATGTTAATACTCATACCATAGTAAAGGTTGTTGTTTAAGAGCAGCTGTTTAAATGGTTTTAAGGAGTGTCCTATTCATTAGTACATCCTGTATACAGGGTTATTTGTGGAACATCAACAACCCGCTTTCATACAAACTGATGTCAGTTGTTTCTTGATTGAAACACTAAACACTGATTGCATTCTAAATTTAAAGCTTCTATGTCTGCTACAAGTGCCATAGAGTTTTGATGATCGGTCAGTCAGTCAGCTGTATGGGCTTTGTATGGGGAAGTGTTTTTTTGCGATTTTGATGTTGATCCGAAACTAAAAGTTGTTGTATTTGAACACCAGAATCAGCCCCTAGGGGGTTGTTGATGTATTAAAAATAACACAGGGTTAGTTTATGGTTGAACTTTATTCTTTATATTTAGTCTCGTTTTCTCTTTGGGTCCTAAGGGATTTTTCAATCTAGAGGTTTTAAAACGGACTGCTAACGCGCGTTTGCCGGGCCGCACACGGGACATAGTATGACAACTACGTTGAAAAAAAATTACAACACGTTCGTATGTAATTTGTTTGTGTTTAGTGCTGCAAACGGACGGCCTACGTCCGGCTCAGGACGTCTTATTAGAAAGAGCCCTAAGACCTTCACAAAGGCGGATAAAACGAGGCGAAGGAGAATCGAGGTCGCCGAATTTGGCCGGGGTCAACTTGATACCGTTGACACTTGACACGAAAGAAGACGCGGCTGCTTCATTAACCCTATTTGGAACTTAGCACAGAAGATAAATGTTTTGGGGTAGGGTTAGCGCTTCTGACTACAAAGTGGTTGCGGGTTTGAATCCCGAAAGGGGCAAGTGCATGTATGTGAACACGACACAGTCATGGATTTCATATTATTTTAATTTTATTTATTTAACAAAATCCACAGCTCTTAATTAACATAGTTTGGATATTACATGTTGACCTTACAGCCAATAACGGATTTACATTATATAAGTTAATCATCAATAAACGGCCTATAGGAACATCACGATATAACTTATGATATAATATAACTTATCTATTCACGTTTTAGTAAGTAATCAGGTAAAGAAATGAAATCTAGTATGTGAATGTGTGTGTGTGTGTTTGTGTTTGCTTTAGCTTGTCTATATACTGTGCTTCTGTTGTAGGTTGCATCAAAATATTGTTTTTTTTAGTTTTCGATGTAGGTAGATCCTAAAATAAATAAGTTTTTTTTGAGCAGTGAACCCCTCAAAGGCAGATAATTAAACAGGATAATAATCTGGATGATCTGATTTGTGGTCTCCAAGTGAATGGATGACAATCATCTATACCTACATAGTACTGTTCTGGCTTCTATTCAAATACTCCGAATACTTGAGAGATAACCAACACCCACTTTAGCTTAAACAATATCAATACGGTTTGAATAATCGTCTCGTTTGGATGGACGATCACTCGATTCTAGATCGATTTGAGTGATTACTCGATTGCAAGTCGATGTGATTGTTAATGGATGGCGATCGATCATCCGATGTTGCTCTGACTGCCTCCCGTCTGCTCGATTCTAAAAATTGACTTTAAAAATAGGAGGTTAATTTTGACGGCAATTTTACATAAATATACGATAAAATCATTAAAAAACTCAACTATTTATGTAAGATAATTATAAAAATTTACAGATTCACTACCTGGCTATCGTTTTTTAGGGTCTCGTACCCCAAAAGGAAAAAAACAAAACCTTATAGGATTACTTTGTTGTCCATATGTCTGTCAAGACCATTTATCTCGGGTACGCGTGGAGTTATCGAGTTAAAATTAAAACCATATACTCAGGTTTACAGTCCTTTCAAGCTGTGAAAAAATAAAACTTCTGCGTTAACTTGTAAAAAGGTACGCCGTTTATATGCAGCAAAAACCTATATTTCGACACAAAAGGCCCTATAAGGGCCTTTTCCGTTGACCTAGCTAGAACTATGAAATTTAATAAGTAATATTGTCTTATACTAAAAGTACAGGATAAAATCTGAAACCTATACATTTGTAAATAACTTTTGTAATTAAACTGGGTGTCTCAATTCCTGAACTATTTATAATATTATGTTCGGAACACTCGGTGGGTGAGTCCAACTCGCACTTGTTCGGATTTTTTTAACTATATTCGGGATACCTATGCTTAAGATAGACCCTTTACCTAATATGACACGGTTTGTTGTTTCAGATCATTTGAACTATCGTACGATATTTTAAATAACTGCCTTTCTCTTCCAATGTATTTAAAACCATAAAGGAATTTTTATAACACTATTTTGATACAATTTTCCGAAAACAGTTTTGTCGCGTTCGTTACCAAAGAAATTAAAAACATAAACTTGTTTTTTCATTTCGCTGCATTCTGGTCAACTGCCAACAGCTATTTAGATAAAACTTTATTTCCATACTGCCATTGAATTTTCTGATATGAGCACAATATTAAAAATGCTTTTGGATATTTCGGCGTGGAAAAGTACCTTTTTAAAATAAATGCAAATGTTAATAAGTGGGGCATAGCAAGTCATCAGCTTTTTTGATTGACGATAAATAATAAAATTTGAAGACCTGATTGGTGTAGTGGCTCTTGTGATTCACCTTAAGATCAAAGGGTTGATTACAGGTTCGGATCTATTTAGGAAACAAACTTTTCTTAATTGGCACGGTTTGAAGTGTGTTAAGAGACGCTTCAGTAATTTAGTCTGGGCACAAAACATTTATGTTTGGCCTAATGGTCTACCTTAAGGCAATGTAGATAATGTAGTCAGTGGTGGAGTATAAATATCCGACATAATTAAAAGACAAATATATATAAATATAGATAATCTAATAAAGCATTTGTCATTTAACATATAACAATTGAATTTGAATATAATATTGTTAATTCAATTCAATATATTTATTGCATTCTATAATGTTACACAGGTGTTTATAAGTTGAATTGGAATGATGAAATGTATTTTAATTAAAACTTCAATTTGATTAAATATTTAAATTCACGAATACCTCATGAAGTTATAATGTAACTATTTACTATCTCTAATACCAATGTATACAGGGTTTCAAAAAGATTCACTTCCCCATACTAAGCCGCCGATCAGCTGACATCAGTTTGTATGAAGCAGTGAAAATGTTTTTTTTAGAACGATGCCAACATCGTTCCCATAGAAAAAGTTGTTGTATTTGAGCACCAGAATCAGCCCCTAGGAGGTTGCTGATGTTTTAAAAATAACCCTGTATAAATAAATAAATAAATATTGGACAACATCACACACTTTGCTCTGATCCTATGATAAGTAGCTTAAGCACTTGTGTTAAAGAAATCAGAAACAACGACGGTACCACAACACCCAGACCCGAGACAATATAGAAAAGTTATTTTTCCACATTGACCGACCGGGAATCGATCCCGGGACCTCAGAGATAGCGACACCAAGTCCGGTATGCTCGCCTCTCGGCTACAGAGTTCGTCAAACTGCAGTTACATTATGATTAAATGAATATATGAATAGGGACTTACACATACATACCAATAAACGTAGATATATAATAATATACACATTAATAAATTATATACTATTCAAATATATAAGGAAGTCAATTAGATAAGACGGTTTTAACTATTAAAAATGCTATGGTTTATTATAAGGTAAAAGCAAAGTTAATTACAAAATGGTTTTTAAGAAGGAAAAATGTTTTCAATATAATATGTAATAAATTGAATGAATATAAATATGTATTTTTAGCGTTCTGGTCAAGTGCCAAGCCCCGTTTAACGGCACCAAGTTATAAAATGTTATATCCTTATTACCATTGTAAGTATAGTAAGATACGATAAGTATATCGTGGAAATTATATCAACTTTTGTAATCTTAAAGTGATATGTAAATGACAACCCGCCTGACAAACCTCCGTAGCCAAGAGGCAAGCATACCAGACTTAATGTCGCTATCTCTGAGGTCCCGGGTTCAATTCCCTGTCATCAACATCATCATCATAATTTCAGCCATAGGACGTCCACTGCTGAAAATAGGCCTCCCCCATTGACTTCCAGATTGATCGGTTGGAAGCGGCCTGCATCCAGCGTCTTCCTGCGACCCTTACCAGGTCGTCTGACCACCTTGTGAGTGGACGTCCTACGCTGCGCTTGCCGGTACGCGGCATCCATTCTAAAACCTTTCTGCCCCGATTCCCGGTCAGTCAATGTAAAAAAATAACTTCTATATTGTCTCGGGTTCCTGTAACACAAGTGCTTTCGCTACTTACCATAGGATCAGAGCAATGTATGTGATGTTGTCCAATATTTATTTATATTATAGTGGTGCAGTGATTCGCCTCGAACGCGAGGAGAGTCCGGGTTCGATTCTCGGTTCAAGTAAGTTTTGAAAACTTTTCTAAATTAATCCGAGTCAGGGTGTGCTGGGGGTAAACTATGGAAAAAACTTCGTGACAAAAGAGTTCATAGTGCCTTACTTTGAGATCATGACTATTTTGAGTACTTTAAATTTTATATCGATTGGTTAAAGTAAAAATTTAGAGAATACATATTTATCGATGTAGTTTAAAGGCCTGTTTCCGTAAATAAAATAGGGTAAATACAAATTTAAACAATGGTTGTAAAGATAAAACTTTAAAGTTTATTTTTTATGTTTTTCAATTATTTTTAATACATTAAATAAGGAGTAGAAAGCCTTTAAAAAGTAAGAAAAAACGTTTTGGTGGGGTACCGACCGAGTTTTGGTGGGCCTTATGACAGAGCGTTTGCCACCTGAACTCCTTAAACCTCGGACAAGGGAACCATCTGATCGTTTTAGGTTATGTTTACGTCCAGGTCCAGTTACCTAGATGAGCAGGTTTCCTCACGATGACACGGAGATGATAAACCTCTCCATCGAGCCAGTGGAATGGATTCCATAAATCGAAAATATAAAGACATGGGGAATACCCATGAATATTTAAATTGCATGCTGCATTTATTGTTTGCAAAATACAAAGAAAAATTAATTTAAAAATTGTTTGTTTATGGAATTTTAATGATTCGTAATTTCGATAATCGGATTTCATATTTGATGTGCCGGATAATTAAATAGTTTAAAAAAAATTACAGTCTCATTAATTAAAACTCGCCATTATGAAATAAAATCATAAACGCTAGGAGTATTAAGATTTCGTAATTTCAACAATAGGAATTATGAAAAATGGGACTGAATTTTTATTTTCGGAACATTAAACCATTTGATATTTAGAGAAACGGTATTTTGAAATTGGTGATAATATTATTCTGAATTAAGTTTTTCGTATTCATGTGGTGTACCTAGAGCTGAGATTCAAACTCAGATAAACGGACGTGAGGCAACACTACCACTAAGCTACCTACCACCACTCTATATTCACTGTACGGCTAACATATAATATTTTGCTACTAACTGTTCCCATCCAAAAAATATTCTATCTCTATTCCGCGATAAAAAACACATATTTTGTCGATATATTCACTATCTCTAACTATCGTCTAAAATAACGATACATCACGTCCATATCGATTGCGAGTCGCTCGGATGGCAAATCGATGCCGTCTATCATTCGTATCGCGGAAAAATCACTCTGTTGTAAGATTGGGTTAGGGGCTATGCACACGAGTCGTGATTGTTTGCCTGATTTAATCACTAAACGGGTTGTTTTAGCACATCAATTTAACTAATGTGGTATAATTATCGATTACATAGATAGACACTACACGATTTTGAGACACACAATGATTATGTGTAAAGGGTTATATTAAATAAATAAATATTGGACAACATCACATACATTGCTCTGATCCTATGATAAGTAGCTCATTCACCTGTGTTACAGAAATCAAAAACAACGACGGTACCACAACACCCAGACCCGATAAAATATAGTTTTTTTTTTTCATTGACCGACCAGGAATCGAACCCTGGAACTCAGATATAGCGTTACCAAGACGAGTATGCTCGCCTATGGCTAAAATGTCGTCGGCTACATTGCATGACTTATTTTATCCTAAGGGAATCTATGAAAAACCCTATTCTTGTCAGCTTGTTAGCTTGAAAAAAGCATTAAAATCATCACATTATTGCTTCAATTTAAACAATAGGTGGTATTTAATATTCGTTAGACTACTTAGTATGTTGGGTGTTGTGTATGCTATGGCTGCTAGGCATTTTAGGCTATGACGGCTCTGTATTATCTATGCCTCTTTGAACATGATCTTGGAGAACATGGTTGTTGTAGATGCTCCTAACGTTTCTAACGTACCTTCCATCGCATCTGTAGTCTGCTTCTAGACTCTAGACTTTTCCCCATGAACCACGTTTCCGGGGCAAAAACATAGATTTTACAATCACCATCATCATCATCATCATTTCAGCAACTTTTCCTCCAGTGACTTGGTCGGTTGGAACTTTTGGAAACAGCCCGCTTCCAGCGGCTTCCTGCAACCTTTACCAGCCCCCCTAGCATGACCACTAAAACACGATATGATATGATATGATATAACGATAAATCGACACCAACTGTAAAAATATGATAGATATAGCCGCAATTTTTTTTTCGAAAGAGCGATAGTAATATGTGACGTCACCTGCACGGCGATTCAACATGGCGGCTCTATCTATCATATTTTTACAGTTTGTATCAATACGAGTATATCGCTATATCATATCATATCGTGTTCTGGTGCTCGTGTTAGGAAGGCAGGTCGTCTGTTTACCTTGTAGGTAGCCGCCTACGCAACGCTTGCTGGTACGTAGCCTCCATTCCAAAACCTTTCCGCCCCATCGGCCGTCAGTTCTACGTGCTATGTGCCCCTCCCACTGCCTATTCACAATAAATTATATAATTTATTAATATATCAAATGTTTTATAACAAAACAGGTGGTCTTCATACAACAGAGTTCTCTCGACCATAAATAAGGCTAAACAGGAATGCTTTGTAGGTGGTCCTTCATCTTGTTTCGACTTTTATCACATGAGGCGTAGTTCATCTTGTTTTATTACATCTAAATATCGGTCGTCTACGATACGCCTTATCTAAAATACTATGTGCGACTGTTACGCGGGGGTGAACGATATTAGCATTATGAAATGAATGTGATGGGGGGAGCTAAAGAGATGAGCTTTATTATATTTTGCAACTCATTGTTAGATTTATTTAAAATAAGTCTTATGTCAACACTTTCCTAATCAAAAAATTGCTTCAAATTTAAAAATAGAAACAGAATTTTCATTACCAAAATTTTAAAGTTGTTTGAATATAAACAAATTGAAATCTGATAATAATTTAAAACTAATTTATTACTTTAATTAAATTACATTTCTATGGAAACAAAATAACAGTAGGATAATAGAACAATATATTCCATGTTGACCTATGCCTTAATTCTCAGTATAATAATGGGTGACGGTAAAAAGTATTTATTTTATGTATATCTTGAAAACTTCTCGTAATTTAAAAAAATGGTTTGTTGCCAAATTTATATAGTTTTTAAAGCTATTTCATTGAAGTCACATTTACATGAATCGACAGGTGAAAAGGTATGTTTGTCTAAACGTTATCCCTTCGCGTGCCACTAAAAATTTTCCCTATTGTTTTCCATTGTTTTTCCAGACTACCGGGCTAAGTGGAACGCGAGGGGCTAGTCACCGAAGTAAAACTCAGTTTAGTTTAAGGCTATAAATGGTGGCTCTAATGGGTTTAAGAAAAGTAAGAAAGTAAGTTAAAGACTTTATCTAAAAAGAGACGAATAATAATAACCAAACTAGTAAATTTTATAATATTGGTATCACCACTATTTCCAAATCCGGGCTGGTAACCCGGTATTTTAGGAAAAGTTTCACAACAAAGTTTCCAAACTAACATAATTATTCGAGCCGATATTACGGTACATTAGCCGTAATTTTTTGCCAAACATCTTTGGCTTCACCCCAGAAGTTAAAAGAAAACTTTTTTGTATAATTCTCGCATTAATTCTCTGACTGAAATGGGAATGAGTTATTTTTTGACGATTTTTCTTTGAACTGGTAATGCCAGACGAAGTCACCCATGCCTTGGTTGTAAGTGGATGAGAGAAAAAAAGTAGAGAGTGTAAAAAAACCAATAACGAAGCTTGAAACACGCATTCACATTCTGTACATCAAACCTATTCATAATACGAAAAATATTTGCTGAGAAATGAATAAATATTTACTGGGTTTTTTTTAATTATTTTTATAATAGCACGCTATGTGTAGTGCACAAAGCATGGAGCAAATACCACATAAGTCTTTCTGTGGATGATAATAACGTCCCTTGTGGGCGCTGAAGGCCTAGAGGGGGGCGTAAGGCGCCCAGAAAATTGCGGGTGTTGAAAAATAAATAATATTCAAAGTGGGCGGTAGACAAAATAAGTTTAAGAATTTCTGTCCTATAGAGTAGAAAAGTAATTTTTTTTTTGACAAAAACTCCGACAAATCTTAACCTGTAAAATTTTTAGTATGGGGGAGGGTTGACAGGACTTGTCATTTCATACTAAATGTAAGAGAAAACTAACTAACGTGTTTCGCAGAAGTTGATCCATATTGCTGCTCTTTGGGTATGTGTTTAATGGCACAACATGCCTGCCACACTGCCGGCCTGTGTGTGGGCGTGTCTGTATGCGTGTTGTTAATTCATAAGCCTTATGAAAGAAATACTAAAAAAAACGATTGTTCATTAGAAAAGTTGTACAGTAATTTTTTAGTTATATAAAAATAAATTAAAATGAATAATATCTCCCTATAGTGGAATGGAGGCCACGTACTGGCAAGCGCAGCGTAGGACGTCCACCTACAAGGTGGACAGACGACCTGGTAAAGGTTGCAGGAAGCCGCTGGATGCGGGCCGCTTTCAACCAGCCAATCTGGAAGTCACTGGGCTCCTCCAGTGACTTTCAGATTGGCCTATGTTCAGCACTGAACGTGCTATTGCTGAAATGATGATGATGTCATTAATCACAAGCATATATGCTTCGGAAACCTGTCCCGGCTCATATCGTTTAGACTAGCTGTTATGCCAAGCCAGATGTCTTAGGGTAGCTTGACTATACGCATCTGACAGTAAGGTTTAATCACTTGTCTTACAGATTGCTTGAGGTTGCCCTACAATGGGATGTATAATACAAGTATAGCTCCTTAGCATAGCAATAACGAGGCACAATAGTCTAGTGTAGTGGTTCGCGTTTCGGAATACAAAGCTAGCGGTTGCGGGTTCGAATCCCGAAAGGGGCAGATGTTTGTGTAATGGCACGAGCATTTGTACATAAATCATATATGTTTATAAAAATATTTGGGTATGTTTATCCGCTATCTAGTCGCCATAGTACAATCTTTGTTTAGATTGGGGCTAGATAATTGGTGTGATTGTAAAAACAATTTATTATTTATTTATTAAATTGTAAAGATATTAAAACTGAATAAATGGGTCGCAAAAGGATTTGTAGTGGCGTTGCCTTGCGTGAAAATTTGTAACTTGACATTCCAATCAATTCAATCACTATGAATAAAACATGAACAGATTTGTGAGTGAGTTATTAATAAAATATTTATGCACTACAGACTATTTAAAATACATACGTTTAAGTTGTAAAAACAAATATTACGTATACATTCCTGTTTTTTTTTTAACCATTTACGGTTTTCTATTGTTAGTTTACTAAAAAAAAGTTTGTGTTCATTACAAAAAAGCTGTTACAAATCATAACATCAGAATTTGCCAAAAAAGTTTCACGTTATATGAGATCCTATTTTTTTTAAACGACAATGTTTTGCAGCGTCCATGAAATTTAAAACTCGGCGACTAAAAAATCTAAAAAAAAGGTACGTTGGAAATGAACACAACGGAATAAAAATGTTGTTAGTTTTAATATTTTTAGCGAAAACCTGTGGTATAAAATATTTTTTAAATAGAAAATCTTACCGTACTCAATTTCAAATATTCTTTTGAAAAAAATTGAGTTAATTTCGCCTTTTAAATTAAAATACGTTCTAGGTAATAAAGGTCTAGTCAGAACCCCGATTCGAAGGGGCTTCTACCTATCTTTTTAAATTTTGTTCAGTATAAACGGAATAGATTGGAAAGTACATAATTTGTATTAGACATTTGGTATTATTATTTAACAATTTAAAAAAGTCTTTAAAACCCTCAGTATAGCAAAACCAGACACAACAGAATTTTTATTGATAATATGAACAAATATCCCTATGTATCCCTAACTGTTTAATTTATTGACAAGTAAGGAATTTACAAGTAAGGAAATCTCAAGTAAGGAATTCACAAGTAAAGAATCCACAAGTACCCAAGGAATCCACAAGTAAAGAATTTAAAAGAACCTAAGGAATTAACAAGTAAAAAATTCACAAGTACCTTAGGAATTCACAAGTAAGGAATTTACAAGTAAAGAATTCACAAGAAAGAATTGATAAGTAAGAAATTTACAGGTAAGGAATTGACAAGTAGAGGAATTAACAGATAAAGAAATCACTAGTAAGGAATTGACAAGTAAGGAATCAAATAAGTAAAGTGGCAATGGGCAGGCTACATCACTCGCAAAACTGACAATCGTTGGCGAATAAGGGTTCTCAAGTAGCGACCACGGACGCTTGACGGTAATAAAAATTGCACTTTAAAACATAAAATTACGCATACGGATCTGTAATCGAAAAGTGGTGTTTACACACCTAAAATATTTTAAAACAACCTATCCAACGACTTATCACATAATGGGATAGAAGAAGTTACCAGAAAAAAATGTTTTATACCACTTTGTCGGCGTGTTTAATATGTTTACCTATGCTAAATTTCGACTTTCTTGCACTAAGAGCAAAGCCGCGGACAGACAGACGGACGAACAAGACAAAACTATACATTTCCAGAAAGTACTCTGTTAACAACCTTTCGGGAGCAAACTGTCTTTGAGACTCGCAATCATAAGAGTACAAACGCATACGACTAGTTAACTCCGTGACTCGAGCTTTATAGTCATCTTACACGGACTTACACGTAATGCAAAATGCACGTACGTGTACCTGGCACTATGCAGCTGCTGGCGTCCGCATAACTCTCAATAGCTGGGATATACTGCTGGCTTTCACGCTTGGGGCGGGGACTCGATTGGAGCGTGTAAGATAGACATAGAAATATCATAAATAGTATAAAATTTTAATGTTGCTTAACTGAATATAAAGGACTCTGAGCCGCTATATCTGAGGTCTTGGGTTCGATTCCCGGTCGGTCAATGTAGGAAAATAACTGTCCTATATTGTCTCGGGTCTGGGTGTTGCGGTACTGTCGTTGTTTCTGATTTCTGTAACACAAGTGCTTAAGATACTTATCATAGGATCAGAGAGCAATGAATGTGATGTTGTCCAATATTTATTTATTTAGTAAGCCATGATGATAAATTAAAATACGAGGTCATCCGACAAAAAAATAAAGTAATTTTTATAAGCAAACTGAAGTGGCAGTAGGCTTGTCTATTTTCCGTAGAACCATTATCCGATAGAGTAGACGTGTTCTTAAGTGGAGACCGCAAATTTGACAAACGCAGCGTCTCTGACAAGGTAGAGCGACGGTAAACGCG
Organism: Anania hortulata; assembly: GCA_963576865.1. Lineage (NCBI taxonomy): Eukaryota > Metazoa > Arthropoda > Insecta > Lepidoptera > Crambidae > Anania > Anania hortulata. Next base: position 502,635 of record OY756413.1, read on the forward strand.
AAGTTGCTATTAGCAAATAGAAAAGAAAAGCTGAAGATCACGCTCAGCTCAGTAGCATGCATTGAGTGACACAGCAGTGATTGACGTGAATTTTGTAGCCCGCTCATAGTACCACCCCACCCCGGGATTCATTCCACTTGACCCACATACTAGCATCCAGCCCCGCACTAGTAACACCCCCCACATTCGCGGCCACAACTTAGTTAATCGCAATGTTAAATGCTACACATTTTTCAGGAAAATTCTGAAGCGAAAACTGAGTTTATCTTTATGGTAATTTAGTTTGAATATTTTATTTCAAAGTCCAATGATGTCGTCGACGTAAATTTAACACCAAAAAAGTCTAGTTCCAAGATTTTTTGGTTTTGTATAGGTATTGGCTATGAAATTGATTATGATCAGAATCTAGTTAAATGAGTGTTCGTTTGTTACTTATGCATCAATGGTTAAACTGATTCGAGTGAAACTCGTCACGCTGATGATTTAATATGTCTAGGGCCTTTATTGGTGCTTGGTTGGCTTTGACTGTAAATGGGACGAAAAAGAGCTTAATTGAAACCTTTTTGCTAACATAAATTTGACGTGATTAAGATTTTTTTTAACCTTGTATATTTACTCTCAAATTTTACCGGCTGAACCGGTTACTCGTTAGACTCCCAGTGACTTTGATCGGCGCCAGGCTTTTCATATATTTTTTACTGAATCTGTTCTTGTTTGGAAGATCCAAAGATTTCAATATTGCAATTCCTTTAAGATGGTACCTAACATTTTTATTAAAACCTGGTCGGAGAATCGGATCAAGGCTAGTTTAACTTTAATGTGTAAAATAAGTCCTTAATTACACCAATGATCTAATAAAACATATACACGAAGAACGAATTTCTCGTAATTGTAATGACGCATACCCACGATATAGAATACGGGTGATATCAGCACACACAAAAATATCTGTGAATGAAGTCGATATATTTAGCCCTTAGCTGTCAGTGATGTCACATACTAAAATATTGGTTAGCATTGCCGCTTGTAAATAGCTGAAAAGTCGATAAATGGGTCACAAAAAAGCGCTGCAGTGGCGCCGCCCTGGCGATGAAAATGTGAAACTTAAGTTTTTTTTAATGATACAGGTTATGAATTAATTTAATAAACATATTTTGTTTACCTACTTAACATTCATTACACATAGGTACAGGTAAAATCTTGTTCTACAGGTTTTAAAACTATAAGATGAAAGTTATTTATTAATAGGTCTTATATTTTATTTATTCTTAATATTAAGTAAGTAAGTAAACGTTTATTTTGCTGCAAACACTACATCTAACTACATAGCACAGTGTAAAAACTTAACTTAACTGCCGATGATACTTTATGTTTAATACTGCAATGTGCTAATAATCTGGATCACTAATTATTTCGCTTAGCATAAGGTTTAATATTAACTACTTATTTAATTAACTACGACATTATTGTATTAATAGCCCAAAAGTAATAATGTAATGTTACAGAAGCCATAATAAATTTGTTTACTACTAATTGGGTTGGCATGGCGAATACGCCCGCAATGCGTCCGAAATAACATTTTCTTGGTAATAAATTTATAACTGAGCTGTAAAAAATACGCACAGATGGAAATGCACGAGATTTTAGTGGTATTGAAACTGGGAGTTGATGAATTAAATGTGTACGGAGTTATTACGAGTAATTGTATTAATGCTGGCTGAGAGTTGGTAAATGAATGCTGGATATAAAGCTAACGGAGTAAATGAGTTTTAGGTACTTGCAGGATTTTTTTTATCACGTAAATATTAAAAATTATAAACACGTTGAATTTCAGGTAGGTACAGTATTTTTCCTGCAGCCATTACCAGTTCGTCTGTCCACCTGTTCTAGAACCTTACTGCCCCATCGGCCGTCAGTTCTATGTGCTATGTGCCCCGCCCACTGCCACTTCAGCTTAGATGCGGGCCGCTTCCAACCGGCCAATCTGGAAGTCACTGAGGGAGGCCTATGTTCAGCAGTGGACGTTCAGTGGCTGAAATGATGGTGATGATGATGCCAGTATTTTTCGAGATAATGATGGATGATTTCACAGTAGTTTTTGAGCTGAAATAGTGACTTTACCCTGCGCAAATACAAAAGGTTTCTGTGGGTATGGAACTAACATCGAAATGTTTAAAGAAAAATACTTCCCCATACAAAATGACCCATCAGCTGTTAAGGTTACATTTTGTGATTTTCCACCTATTATTTTTGTCTCCAGAACTAAATAAAATTCATAGCGTATTAGACTCAGACATAGTTTTAAAACATATTTCTGTAGAGTTAGGTTGTATTTGTAATTCGACCTACATAATCAAAAGGGGTAAAGACATTTGCAATAAATTTTTCCGATCAGATAGGTTTAGTGGCACGCTATAAATGCAAATGGTTAGATTTTTGATCAATTCAGAAAACAAACATTTCTAGAATGGGTCGGGTCTGAGTGTGCTGGGCTTGGAGGCACCTTTGGCACAATTAATTTACACTAGATATTAATTTCTTACCTCGAGACTATGAGAATTATTTGATTTTTTTATACTAATTGAATAAATTTTACTAAAGTTTACTAGTAACTATATAAAAATACTGTGTCATAAGTCATAATATAATAACCCCCTTGTTTTCAAACTTTTTAACGATCTTTTCTATGTTGGAATTGTTGCGTTGAGTCTGAGTGTTGTGGTACCGTCGTGGTTTCCGAGTTCTATAACACAAGTGATTTAGCTACTTACCTTAGGACCAGAGCAATGTATGTAATGCTGTCCAATATGTGATTTGATTAAATAAATAATAATAAATTGTTTTCACAAATCGTCATTAGTAGGGTAAATAACTTACAGGCAAAATTAAATGACAAAGAAAGAAATGCTTTTTATTACTACCCAAGAAATGCTGGCTTGACGTCGTGAGGTCTGACATGCGTGCCAATGATCTCACAACTAGAGACGCTCAAGACCGCGCGGAGTGGAGGAGTAAATCAAGGAAAGCGGACCCTGGGCTCCAAAGCAATGGGTGGACGCAACCGGGATTGACCGTATAGATGAAGAGAGATCTATAACTAATAAAACCTTTCTACCCTTGGTTTAAATTAAGGTTAAGAGCAAACTATTAAATCTCGCGTGTCAATTATCAAAGAGATAATTAATACAGTACCCATTAACGCTGTGTACTGAAGAACTATTAATTCTAACGTCACCGAAATGTTCAGACATTAAATAAACGTGATTTAACATACAATTATTTGCGCGTGTTCATCAATTGTGGCAATAATTTGAAATAATTATCTGTGTCTGTCTTTAAAGTAATAATTATGGCTGATGTACTCAGAAATACTAATTAATATTAGGCGAGTGTGTGCCAAATTATATATAAAAGCTAATGGTTTGACTTGCACTTACAATTTGATATGCAAGTTCGATAAAATAGCAAGTGTAAAGTTCTTTTTAATTGAAATACTGAATTGACGCTCAATTCAAGTATCTCGGCTAAAAACCTGACGTTTACGGGTAATCCCAATTGAATAGAAACTAGGCCTAGTTACCTAGGTTTACTTTAATTTAATGTTTCACAACTTTCTCATGATAAACTACATTTTCTATCTCGTTCTTTACGATTTATCAGCGATATTATATCGATTAACCTGATATGTATACGTGTTACCCTAAATACTAAGTCTAAGTAGTTAACCCGGGTAATACGGTTAATACAGATTTTTGGTCCTTGGTCCAATGAAGTCACATAATCTTGCAACTAATCTTCTAAACTATTATAGAATTATAATTACCTTTTATGGTAAAGGTCATAATTATGTAGTAACGATGAGCGTTTACTGGTTTTTAGCATTTAGTACATAATATGTGGTCCTAAATTCTTAACTATGTGCCAAACACTCAAGAGTTTTAATGCTTTCAATTCGTCAGCAAAATTATGTATTTTGCTTTTAAATATATTTGTATAACTTAGAATTTTTAAACGGATATGAATTCAAACCCGATGCATCACCTGCACACGATCGGGAGGAAGTCGTGTATCTCCCAAAATACTCATGAGTAATCAATGGAGTCAAAGTTACTAAATGGCAGAATAATATTGGTGAAGGCCGCGAGCCGCCTGGCAATCCGCCAGTGGGGAACATGGCGCAAGATATGAGTGGTGGCGGGTTTTAAAGGTTAACCTACCTCAATCGTGAAATATTACTAATAACCTCTGAAACTTTACAACCAGAGTGTTTTACCAGTGACATAATATTATGTAGCGAAAACGTGACCTTTCACTATGGACCTCATAAGATAGCTCAAGGTTGCACAACGTGCTAGAAAGGGCTATGCTCGGTGTTTATTTGCGACATCGAATCAGAAATGAAGAGGTCCGTAAAACAACACAAGTCGCGACATAGCCCAACGAATTAGCTAGCTGAAGTAGCAGTGGGCGGGGCACATAGCACGTAGAACTGACGGCCGATGGGGCAGGAAGGTTCTGGAATGAAGGCCACGTTCCGGCAAGCGCAGCGTAAAACATGCACCCACAAGGTAGACAGATGACCTGGTAATGTGTGCAGGAAGCTGCTGGACGCAGGCCGGCATTGGGATAGGCCTATATTCAGTGGACTTCCTAAGGCTGAATGATGATGATAATGATTTAACTGCTGAACAAAATAATACAAAGAAAAAAAACTTATTTTTGTGTTTCCGTGGGGTTTTGTAGTCGTTCCTCTTTGGCTAGTGCTAAGCTAGTGTACTATAAACTAAATGAAAAAGTTGATGTTTGAAATACGATGTTGACAGGACGTGGTCTCACAATCTCAGTGTCTTTAAGCTACTGCAAAGCGTCTAAGTCAAACGTATCCGTTAGTCTAAGAAATAACGCTAAGATTTCTTCTTAGAACACCTATGTAACACAGCACAGTGCTAATCCTATTTGATTCTATCTTTCTAATGATTTTTATACAATAATTCAAATAATGCGAAAATAAATGAAATATTTAAGATCAATCAAGAATGCTTGTTCTTAAAATCTTTCCCAAAAAACGGTTTCCCTTAATTTCGCAACCTTGTTATAAAACAACGAAAAAACGCTTCAAACCAAATGTCAAACAGTGTTAACGAATGGAAATGCAACGCAAAACTGCAAAAGCTCTGAAAATTTTGCTGATATTAATTAACAAGAATTCTCACACTTTCCTCTCTATAAATCCTCGCTTGTGGACGCACATTCGTCTTTTTGCCTCCGAAATAATCCAAAAGTCTCTGAGTTGGGCTGCGCCATAAAACAAACGGCTACCAAAATGAACCTAGTCGGGTAATGAAAAATTTCAACACTGGACACAAGTATGACCTTTACTACCTACACTATAAAGTCGAAGTTCCGATCGTTTAAGGGAAGACACATCGTCAATTTTTCTACTAATAAACCGAGATGCGTTCGTATGATTCGAAGAAAATCGTTTCCGATCTATATTTTTAATGAAGTTAATTTCGTAACGGACTATATTTGAACATTTATATTTTAACATTTTATTTCTAACTCCGGAAATCCATATAAAGTTTTTAGAGTTCCATATGGAAGGCCAAAACGAGAAATTATTTAATGACCGTCTTTTTGCCCGCTTATAAAACTTAGAAGTTTCATGTTATTTTTATGAAAATCGTCATTTAGTTTTGAAAACAAAAATCTTTAAAAATTAAAGAAAATTGGCAATGATTTTGACCATATTTTTTGACAGCAAAAATAAAGCTCTCTTAATAATAATTGTAAGTGCTAAAATGTGAGCATCAACACATAATCATTGCAATATAAACGCATTTAATTTACTTAGGAAAGAATCACATTTAAGGCCTTCCCTTCCTACTTCAATCATCACATCTGTGATATAATTTATAAATATTGGATAACATAACATACACTGCTCTGATCCTATGATAAGTAGCTTAAGCACTTGTGTTATAGAAATCAGAAACAAAGACGGTACCACAACACCTACACCCGAGACAACATAGAAAGTTACTATTCTGCATTGAACAACCGGGAATCGAAACCGGGACCTCAGAGATAGCGACACCAAGTCCGGTATGGTCGCCTTAAGGTTACGGAGGTCGTCATTATTATAGACAGACAAACTAGTCTTAAAATTCTCATGTTTTTTTAGGCTCAAGATGAATGAATGAAGAATGTATGTTAAACAAAGCAATTGTCATTTCGTAAATTCTTCATCGTTGTGAGTATACTAAATAATTTTTGAGTTCAGTTTTACCATGTTGTAAAAGTACAGACAACAGCTCGTCAACCTACCACAAAACGTCAAATTTTCTCAATTAATATTGATCTCTACGTGTCGGACTTAAAGTTGAAAATCAATTCAATGACCTTTAACTTTTTGGGTAGGTTGACCTGTCGTTGTCTGTACCTATAAAGAATTCCCATATTAAGAAGTCGATTGTAAAAGACAGTTCCAACGGTCGGCAACGCATCAGCGACCCCCCCACGTGACAGGTGTTAGGGCGTTGGCTCACTTGATAGCGGGTGAACCGTCAGGTCATTTCCCTTTCAATTGCAAAAATATTAGCAAACTTTTTTTGTACCTCCTTTAGTAGAGCAGACATGACAAAGTACAGTTTAATGCCAAAATATTGGTTAGTCAGCACTACTGTATGTAAAAAATACATTTAAGCTTATGTGTCACGATGGTCTGGTGGTACCAGATTATAAATTTTGTCAGAGCCGTCTCCGAGCACACCCAAAACTTAAGCCAATTAAAATAAAAATTTCCTAAAATTTTACCTCTGGAAATTGAACTTGGGTTCCTTTGTGTTCAAGGCTAAGCACCATATATACGACTAAGCCAACGGGTCGTTAATTTCGCACAATCTCACAACGCATCTTTTGCAGATATAATAACCTAAAAGTAAATTAACTATCTAGTTCACATTTCAAACCCAAATCTATTCTTGAAGACTTGGTTTTAAAAATTCAAACGGATTGGAGTATCCGTTGCATCTCCTACAGCGCCATCTTTATTTACAATTTAATTCAAATCAGCACCTTTATTTTGCCTCGATCGGCTTAAAACATCTTTGCATTTTATTAACAAACACCCTTGTCTTAGCTGAACTTCCCGAAATAATAAAACCAGATTAGAATGCAAAAGATTACAATTCTGACATGAATATTCAAATAGCGATTTAATAAAAAGAACACGTGTTCGTAATTTAGCGTCTAAATAAATAGGAGGGTCGTAGATCGGGAGGGGAGGTGGTCACAGTACTTTATAAGCAGTAACTATTGTTTATAATATTTATAAAGATTGACTAAGATGGTAACTTGAAATAAATCTATGTTTTTAAAGGGTAGTCATACCCTGTTTTATGTCCCTCCCGAACTTTTACATTTGTTTGTCAACTTTTTATATTTGGGCATATTATTATACGTGGGCATATCAATTAAAAATATCTTGTAAAACCATGTTATGTATTTTGTAAAACCACCAACTAACCAACCAAAAGCAAATAAATATTACTGATTTCTGAACACAAGTAAACCAAAAAGTTGTACGCAGTTACATTCTAATAAGTCAAGTATCCAAAACCACTGTCATTAAGTTAAAAAAGTCAAAACCATTCAGTCCGTTTCCGTTTTTTAAAGAAAAAGCTTGTATGGTCATAGATTTCTCTTCAGACCGTGTATAAACGTATATTTTATAAAATTATCAGTAAACAACGATTTATAGAAGGACGACGTTTTTAATAAAGAATCTCTCTTTTGGAATTTTTAATAAGAATCTCTCTTTTGGAATTTCCAATTAAGACGAATAATAATTACTACAAGATGCAACTAAATATTCTCGTCATGAATAACAACACATTTGGAGATGCTATTTACATTGTTAAGTACCTACCTAAGAACTAACATCGCAAGCAGTTACAAAGTGACTTCTCGTCCCGACAAATCACTTGTAAAGTTTAACCAAGTTCACTCAAGAGTGTCATTGCGTTACGTGCCTTTGTATTTCAAAGTCCAATGACATTTGTACAAAGTAATATTACTTTAGCTTTTATTTTACTGTGGCAATAATGACATAATGAGCATACCGTGTCATTGGGCAATGATTTGGAGGGCTCACTAGATTGATCACTTAATCTTCGTTGTGGGGTCGCAATTGCTGAGTTTCGAGTAACTAAAAATTTTTAAGGGGGTGTCATTAAATTATTAATAGTACTTTATCTATTTCACCCGAATGCAGTCTCCGTTTTACTTAGTGTTTTGGAAAGGTTAATGCAATTAATCTAATCAATTTTTTTTGCATAGTTAATTAAATTAATAGTTTTTCACAATCACGCCAATTATCGGCCCCAAACTAAGCAAAGCTTGTACTATGGCGACTAGATAACGGATAAACATACTTAAATAATTTTATAAACATCTATGACTTACATGACATTTGTTCTTGTATTTTTGTTCGTGATCATCACCAAAACGGAGCAAAGGGGCAAACCTTGCGGGATTCAAACCCGCAACCGCTGGGTTTGTAGTCTGGAGCGCAAACCACTACAAAATCGTCGGTCAAATAAAGATGAACGGTCCCCACACGGCACTATACCTTATATGTATGTGCCTAGGTATGCCTTAAAACATACTGATCCCAAACTTAAAGATTTTTTTGGATTCACACAGCTATAACTACATACCTATTAAGAAATATATTTATTTAAAACATTATTTCTGCTTCTCTCTCTCTCTCTTCCTGGCTAAGTATGTATGTATTCTTTATGGTGGTGGGGTCACCTTCCGTGGTTTTCTCATCCTCTTCGGAAACCTTGCATGAGGGACATGTCCTTTATCATAATATTTCTTATCTTCTCTTGGGTCTTCTTCTAGATCTTCAACAACATTATTTCTTGTACACTTGTTAAAATACATGCGAAAAATTTAATTCACCTCCTTGCTAACCATAACTTGTGAGGTCACCATTTTGTATTTTCACAACCTCCTGACACTATTTCCACACGATAAGGTTTAATTTTGCTTACAGAAGTCTTGTTACGTTGTTATGTAAACATTGAACATCATGGTTTTGGGTGGGTTCAACCCACTTTAGATTGATTTCGATTGGTCACAAAATAAAATAAAATAAATAGGTAATTGTAAAATGTTAAAATGTGCAAAAATATAGCCATCCAATTATATTTTGTTTTTACTTATGTATTTGCCTGGCTAATCAAAATGTACCTTTAAAATTGTATTCATATCGGGTAAAGGATTTTTCACTTATTTTAATATTATTTATTATTATAACGCTATGAAATGTAGCTTCTGTCCGCCAGGGTCCATTCTTAATTAATAGTTAGAGAAACCTTAAAAACTAATTAGTGATTCTTGACCTCTACACCAACACTTCTAAACTGTGCCTTTAAACATTTTAGTATAGTAAAAAAGTATAGATCATACGAGTTACTTGCTAATAATGCATGACTTGTTAACTTTTTTGCAACGAACAAAAAAATAAAACGAAACTTAACAGATGTTTAAAAAGCCCCCTTAATGTGCTAGGGAGAGAATCCTCCTTAATGTGCCCAAGGAAAGATTTTGATAGACGATAGACTAAGTAGATAATGAAAGGGGAGATTTAAAGACATGTTGCTCTAAGTAAAAGTGCAATCGAAATAAAATGGCTGCGTTTTCAAATCAAATAAGAGGGTTGAATAGTTAATGCTAGTGCAATTTAAGTTTATAGAAAAATGATTTTTATTATTTACCTTACATTTTGTAGATTGACGCTTTTGGACTCAACTAGGTGATATTAACTAGGTAAAATATGACAACGTATAAAGTATTTACAAAAAACATTTTTGAAAAGGCAAGTGCATTTTATAATTTGTATGTATTGTATTCATTTATTCTTTTTATTTCCTATCCTGTTTTACAGATATTTACCTACTATTTACCAGATTTAATGTCTTTATTTGCAAACAATACATTAATTGTATAATGCTAGATGATATTAAATCCAATATTAATCTTAACTTTAATTTGATCTATTACAGACATCTTCAAAACACAATCATGTCTGTTTTAAAAGTAACATGTAGCTTCATAATATCCTATGGCCCCCTTTCGGCTTCACTACAAGACCAGCTCATGATCAATGAATTGTCATCGGATTCACAAAATAATATTGTCATAAACTTTTAAGTAGTACGAAGTATTTTTCTTAATTAAGAATACGAATTTAGGAAACTAACATATGAAGGAAAAGTAAAAGTACAATTTAGTTTAAAATTTACACCAAAGTATTTTTGTCTCAAACTAATTACAACTGTTAGAGTCATTCCCAATAGCAACATACCGAAGCGAAAGCGGCCCGTGCATGTCACAGCCACGAATACGCTGCACGCGCGAATTTGTGAGCGATACGAGTATTTGCGGTTCTTTTACGAGCCGACAGGGTTGGCACTCACGCTAAACAGTAAGGATCCTGAGTCACTGTTTGAAATTAACAACTAGCAACCCTTATTATTACCACATTTTAGGTTAAATATATCCTTTAACTTATAGCACGTAACACGTAGAACTGACGGCCAATGGCACAGAAAGGTTCTAGAATGGAGACCACGTACTGGCAAAGGCAGCGTAGAACGTTCACCCTCAAGGTGAACAGACGACCTGGCAAAGGTTGCAGGAAGACGCTGGATGCAGGCCGCTTCCAACCGGCCAATCTGGAAGTCAATGGGGAAGGCCTATGGTCAGCAGTGGACGTCCTATGGCAGAAATGATGATATCCTTTAAAATTGAGAATGATAATCATCATCATTCAGCCATCCACCGCTGAACATAATTTTTTTTTAAATGTGTAATTCCTGGTAACAGGCAGTTCAGAAAATGAACTTTTCAAAATTGGTTCGGTTCTGGGTGTGCCTCTGGCAAACATTCATTTCTGGTACCTCATAATACCTTACTTCAAGACCACGACAGTTGATGAGCTGTCTGTCTGACTTATATTATTAATAATACACTTATATTAGCTTCACTTGTAACTAACAAACTAACTATATTACTATGTAATCAAATCTTGGAAGTAGTTTTTAACCTACTTCTAACGGACGTATCGATTAAAAATATTGTAAGTATTTGACATGGGGGGGGGGGGGTCTAATGTTCAGCAGTAGACGTCCTATGGCTGAAGTGATGATGATGAAGTATTTGACAATCGGATGACAATACAATAATTTGACACCGTCTTGCTGATCTGATGATTGAGTCAGGCGGTGTATAGTCGAACTCTTCAACAATTATTGGTAAAACCTTCGTGTTTGGGCTCATTTGATTCATTTTGATGAGTTTAATACGTATAAGTGTGTTTTATAGATTTTTAAAACTTTTCTGTTATTTTATTTATTTATTCAGTGGCAGCCCTAGCCGAGCAAATGTTTGCCCATGAATGTCGGGTAGTGTGGATCGCGCTTTATGTAATAGCATGCTTCTAGATTTTATTGGCTATGCTCGCCTCGCGACTTGGCTGTGTAAATTTGGGCCACAAATTACTGTTATTTTAAGAGATACTACATATATAACTTAACTCATTGAACAAGTCTTTTTCTTTGCGTGTCGACTCAGGCTATTTTGTTTATAGTTTACCTTTCGGATGAACATAGACTAGTTTCTTATCCAGGAAAAAAATACTTTTCTCGAGCGATGATCTCAATATACCTAGATGGTCTAATATCGTAGATCGCTGTTCAGTTGTCGAAAAATGTTCTGTGTCAATCCAAATCTTACGCAGAGGTTAAATCCAAATTTAAGGGGGAACTGACACATTACTCAGATAGACGTCAAATGAATGTGCTTTTTATGAGTTTTTTAGTGCATCATGCAATATTTTTTAACCATGAAGATTATATGTTTTGTTGTAAGTTTTTAATAGGACAGTTACATCTATGCAAAACATATAAATTTCACCATTACTCGCTATCTGAAGACGCAGCGATATCGTCATAACAGCCACGTTATATTGCACGCTGATAAGAATCCTATATTGATGTTGCTTCGTGCGCTATTTGCACTGACACACGTCCAACCGCTAACTCAGGTGTTATAAATATCTGTTTAGTCATTTTCACTCACAAGTACGATCTAATCATCTGGACTATGGTGAATCGACCTGTAGAATTTTTGACGAAGCTGTCCTAATTTCTCTAGAAAACTGTAAATAAGAATCTTCTTACTTATATAAAACTTATAACCTATAAAATAAAATTTTACTACCTACTACCAGCTGCCTACATAAATCAGTTTAATTATTGAACTCCAAAGATCCACTTACCTACGCTTCGCACTTAAAACCCATCTTGCCATTTAAATTAGAGCAGGTCAGATATAAAACAGACCACACTTAAAAAACATATCCTTCATTTCTGCATTCAGCCAAAAACAAATACCATATTACTTTGCTCTTAGTCCTAAACATGCTGCCATAAACTTCAACTACAATATTCATATCAACTTTTTACGAGCCCACAGCCTCTCATTACAGCAACCTTGAAGCTAACAATTAGTACCGTCAACAGACACCAGGTGGCGCTCTCTAATTATGTTACACTAAACACCCCCCAACACCCCCCGACACCTCCCGACACCCACGAAAAGGACGAAACGGGTTACAATTAGGGAATTTATTAGAGCCATAAAATTGGGGTACTTCTGTTTTATATTTGAAACAATAATAATTAGGGTTAAGGTGTTATGCAACAAAGTCAAGCAACGAAAGATAAAAGTCGAGATAAAAGCTTAGGTTCTTTGGACACGTCTCGAGGTCATAGATAACATATTTGGGCCATAGAGCTCCATGAGTGTCTTGTGGTAGTCGCTTAGTCATCGCTTTGGTAATTAGACATTAGCAGTGATCGGAATAGGTAGATTAATTTGATCTTTTGGTAGATATATAGATAGATAGATACTCTTTATTGCACACCATACAAGTAAAATACACATGATTTTTACAGAAAGTTTGGAAGTGCTAGCATAATATGGATATGCCTTTTTTTTTCAAAAACTGATACCAAGAAATGCCAGAATCCCGGAGGCATGTCCATACACACACAGGACGTCCACTGCTGAACATAGGCCTCTCCCCAGTGACTTCCAAATTCACTAGGTAGAGCAAGAAGTCATCATCATCATTTCAGCCACAGGACGTCCACTGCTGAACAAAGGCCTCCCCCAATGACTGATTGTCGGGGGGGATTGCCAATACTCGCCACGCTTGGCAGGCGGGTTGGCGAGAAGTGCCATGCCATAATCTCTACCTCAACTCATGACAACTAAAGTCGTCGTTTCAGCCATAGGACGTCCACTGCTGAACATAGGCCCCCCAATGAACTATCATTGGGGGGGATTGCCAATACTCGCCACGCTTGGCAGGTGGGTTGGAAAGCGCAGTTTTTTTAAAGATTTCGCACGCAGACGCTGCTGCAATACACTTCCCCACCGCCAACAGGAGGGAGGCGTGTCATAAGAGGCGACTAATTCCTGTAGCACGAGACAATTGAAGTATTTAGGTAGACGACTGAAGTGTTATTCAGTGAAATACACGAATGCACGATTAGTGCGTTTCTCTCCCTACTAATTGACATACTATTATTTACCTACTATACTATAACAACCACTACCTCTCTGTCAAGATCGTAACGGCTAAGATCAAGAAAATGGTATTTGGGAAGTTACATGGCAGTTAGGGTTTGATCTTAGTATATTTTCCGTAGTTGTTAAATATTTAGATTTATATTTGTCACATTTGTGTCTGCTTTACTGTGCAAAAAACCAACCAATTGATACTGATGGACAAAGAAAAGAAGCCTTTGCGATCTTTGGGTACTTAAGTCACATAATTATCATCATCATCATTATTTCAGCCATAGGATGTCCACACACAAGGTGGACAGACGTTACATTAGGAAGAGTCAACGTTTGTCAATAATGAATCATATATTTGGTTTTAAGTGTACACAACAAAAACATTTTAAAATAAGGAGTCACCTTTTCGAAATTTAACCAACATTTCAGGGTTTGCACAAACTCATATACAATTTCATTATAAGGAAAATCTAAACATTATACTTACATGCAAATAACCTTTCTTAAATTAACTTTAAAATTTTAAATTCCATATTCCCGAAACATAATATAATATTATGTGTAAACCGGTAATTTGATAGGTAAGGCATTCGCTTACCGCTTTGTGTATATTTTGCTTACTTATTCCGAAGCCTACCAGTTCCTATATTTATTAGTCTATTAAGGTTATTATTTTGTAATACAGGGCTGCTGGTTCATTTCGGTTGCGAGTCTGGGTCGTCCCGGGGGCTGTGGGCCGTGAAAAGTTGTGTTTTGAGATAAACGATAAAGATGGAGATACGAAGGGGAATTGGTTGGTTACTTTTTTTACTTAGTAACAATCTAAGTCTGGTCTTGATATCTTTTGAGACAGATTTGTGTTTGCCACTGTTATAATGGCTAAGGTCAGATTTTTTACTATATTTGTCTTAAAAGGCGTATTTTATAGGAACCAATATATACTTGTAAATAGAATTGTCAAACATACTAATATATCACTCCTTTTTTGTTTTGAAAGTCGCGCAATGAGAGTTTATTGAAAAAGTAAGTGTTTTTTTGGAATATTTTGACATTACAGAAGGTATTAATCAATGTTAATGTTGTCTTTCTACTTTCTATCGCAAAAAAAATATGAATAGAGATACTATTGATGTAATACATCATACATCTGGAATAAAAAATAATTAAGTAGCTTCTTTATCTATTGAAAGCTTGATTGCACTAAACAATTGCCAACAAGGCACACTATATTTATTAATCAATTGGTAACAACCCTGTATTAACTTGTAATACCGTATTTAGTTTTGTGCAGGTGACAGTTTTGGGATACGGTGACAAGGATTCCGGGACTTTTGGGACTATTAGGGATTTATTCGCATGAATTAATTAAAGCCAGAGTATTATATATTATAATACAATTAGAAACAGTGAAATCAGTTCTTACAGTGTGAGCAAAACTGGTCACGTGATACATTTTAATAAATTAAATCAAAACCCCTTTCAAATTATTTGTTGCCTCTATCCATACCTGCAAAACGAGACAAAGAATAAATAATTGTTACGGATCTCACACGACTTCTCTTATTTATTGCGTGCGTTTTATTTTACATGATCACGATACCAGCTATACCTAGACTTTTTTTATATATATATTAGACAACATCACATACATTGTTCTAATCCTAAGGTAACTAGCTACATGTGATATAATTTAGGTAACTTGTGATATAGAAACAACGATGATATCACAACACCCAGACCAAGACCAAAAATAGTTTGTTAATACATCGACCCAACCAGAATCGAATTGAATCAAACCCGAAAGACGGCGATGTCAAGTCTGTCATGTTCTGAGATCGTCCTAAAAGAGAAGAAGAAGAAAAACAAAAATAATAAAAATTTAAATGAGTTTCTGATCAACCCGCAACAAAAAGCAGCGCTTTACAATACTGTCACAACTGCAACGGGGCCAAACAATGCAGAGGCACAATGGTGTGAACGGGCATTTATCCCAGATGTTGCGTAACATTGGTGTCACTACAAACTTGGAACTACCATTTTGTCTTCACTTTGTTTTAGAGTAGGTATTTTTGCACAAGCGCTTTATCAGACAATTCAGATTTTGCGTTTAATTTTCATCTCGTAACTTTGTTCTGGCATTATCTTGTACACCTGTGAAAAGATAAATAAAATGAAAAGTAATTATTTCGCAAAATGTCGTAGCATGAGATCTTATGGATAAACAGCTACACATTCCGTACACACAACAATTGTTCTATAGACATTATTTTCAAAATTTGCCATTACCTTTTAATGCAACCCTTACTATCTGTCCATATTGTGGACTAAACTAAAAATGCCGGCAATACAGAGAAAGAATAAGAATTAGCAAGACAATACACTAAATGTTATAATCTCAATGTAAGTATTTAACTCCTTATTACACTACACAATGAATTTTGCTAATGGCTTATCTCAGCATACCCAGACCCAAATCAATTTAAAAAATCGTCTTCTTTATTGACTCAAACCGGGAATCGAACCGGACACTGCGCCAGTGCGCCAATGGTCATTATTAAAACTCTATAATTATGGACTGAGACTGGTATCAAGTAAAAATATTGTTGTAGGAAACATAATAAAATATTTACGACTTAGAAGCCCTCTGTCGAGAGGCTAGTAAGCCGGACTTGGTCACCTCTGAGGTTCCGAGTTCGATGCTCGGTCGGGTCAACGTAGAAAAACAATCTTTTCTATGTTGTCTTAGGTCTAGGTGTTGTGGTACCGCCGTTGTTTCTGATTTCTATAACATAATATTAAGTGCTTTATATAGCTTCTTACTTTATGATCAGAGCAATCAAATGTTTGTGATTTTGTCCAATATCAATCTGTATATATAAAAGAAAGTCGGGTTAGTTACACCATTTATAAGTCAAGAACGGATGGGCCGATTTTTTGGATTTGTTTCCGTCCCGAATAGCAGAATAACTATAAAAACATCAAAAAATTCAAGAAAAAAACGAGGCGGTACGAAGTTCCTCGGGACAACTAGTTTTTAATAAATCATATCTACACTCTCATTTAAAAAAAAAAAACAGTTACGTAAGATATTTTTCAAAGAATTAAGTCGAATCTATTGCTATCTCGTGAACCATGTTGTCACGAGAGTATCATTTATTTTTGCGATACTACACTACTATACTTTAATTGGTAAGTTTATTTGACTTTGAAATAATCTAAACGACCTTAACTAAAACGGTGTAACTAAAATTACCTAAAACGTTATCTCACCTCGCTCTTCAGACAGTCAGCAAATTAATGTGCCTATTATATTTATAATCAGCTTCAGAACATTTATGAAGGCGGCTGAGGCAATATTCAAAGTTTTGCCACAAATTCTTGCCTCGCCTCAATTTATGCCACGCCCTGTATTCTTCTTGTATTTTTGCTATTTATAGCTTGGTTGTGTAGTTATTTGTGTTGTATTTAAAATAGGGCTGTACAAAATTGGAAAACATCGTGTGTATGAAATTAATTTAAATATAAGAAATACCTCAATAATGAATCCTTCCAACAATCGCACCAAGTCTAGCTCAATACTAAGAATGCTTGTACAATGGCGACTAGATAGTGGAAAGAGAGAGAGAGAGACATACTTAATTTATTTTTATTTTTTATTAATAAATATTGGACAACATCACATACATTGCTCTGATCCTATGATAAGTAGCTTAAAGCACTTGTGTTACAGAAATCAGGAACAACGACGGTACCACAACACCCAGACCTGAGACAATATAGAAAAGTTATTTTTCTGCATTGACCGACTTGATTGTATAATTTATTTAGCCTCAATGACTGAGGTCACATTTACATTTGTCGCAAAACTAGTTAATGAAATTCGGAGTAAAAGGGTTCTTGAGTGGAAACCACGCCTTGGCTAATATAGTGTAGGGCGCCCCCCCAGCTCGATGGACCGACGACTTTAGGACGATGACTGGAAAAAAGCGGGACATTTTGGCACTTTTTGGGGGAGGCTTACGTCCAGCAGTGGACTGCAATAGGCTGACATGATGATGATGATGAGGTACAAAATATAATCATGGTCATAAACATTAACCCCTGGCGGGATTCGAACCCGCAACCGCCTAGCTTTGCAGTCCGGAGCGCGAATCACTAAATAAATAAATAAATAACTAAACAACAATGTTGTTTGAATACCTTACTTTGAAACTTTCATCATAGTTATAAATTTAAAGTTATGAATAGATAAGTTTCCTAAAAAAAATCTAATTAGTCCGTCACTTGGATTAACAGATAATATTAAACACGTACCTATTTTTTATTTTCTACATCAAACAAAAAATATGAAGATATAACCCTTTAAAGTTCCGCGTAACGTCACGCCTTGCGACAGAAAGGCGTGACGTCACGTGCTCCCATTATCAAACTGTGACTGTTTTCGTAATTTTTTTTTTATTGACAAAAGACAAAATAAGGGGTCCAATATTTTTTGATAACGTAACTGACGGACTAAATAGAATAATATTATTTTGACCCAAGAAACTAGCCTATTCTTTCTTGTAAACAATGCACCAGAAAACAATTAGATTTGACCAGGAGAGTCTTCTAGCACACCCAAAAGGGAGCTTAGCAAAATTAACTTATTAACACACTTTTATTAGTTTCACTTGTAACTAACTAACTATGTAATCTAATCTTGTAAGTAATTTTTAACCTACTTTTAACTCCACACCTCAGATGATTAGCTCTAGTACCCAAAATACATTAGACATTAGGTAAGTTACTGTATTCATCGATAACATTCTTTTGTTTTTTGAAAACAATTTGCCTGTGAATTAAATATTTTCCTAGTTATAAGAAATATTTACGTTCAAAGCGTATTTTAAATATATTTAATGTTTGCAAAAGCAACTTGTTAGTTTTTGAGTTGCCTTTTCTTTTGTCGGTTTTCCAAGTTTTCATTGAACGTAGAATTCAGATTAATTAGAGTATCGGTACTGTTTCAGCTCATTATTTTTATTTTAACAAGTAATACTTAAATCACTTCTAATGGAAATATCAATCACATCAATTAAAATCGTGTGATGCAACTTAAAAAAAAAATGTAGGAAATATATTTTTTATTTATTATTACATTTTTGTAATTTATCGAAGCCCCTAAAAACGCCAGGGAATTGGCTAGTTAAGTAATGCCAGTGTTAATAATTGTTTAAACTGACCATCGCACAAGTGTCAACCCTACAAACAAGTAAAATTACAAGTTATATCGTGTGCATGAATGTTTTACAAGCGCAACTTCGTAATGAAGTATCTCAGATACAAATTCTTGCCTAAATTTGTTTCGGGAGTGGAGCGAAACTCCCGGCTTGAGTTGCAATGTGGGCTGCGTTGTGAGAACTTTGAAGATGAATGTATTGTTGACGATGAAAAAATCTGGTAACTTTTAATTTTGTTGGCCAAATGTTGAATGGGGAATATGTATGTTTTTTTATTAGTTCTAAAATAAATAGTACATAATTATAATTTACAAAACTAAGAATTTTCGAAAAATATTGATAAATACCGCCCATTAAAGTCGCGTGTTAGACAAGGAGATCCGATATGTACCGTGACGTCACATTACACGTCCGCCATACATTTTTCATAGTAAAAGTTGTTTTAGAAAGAGATAGGTGTACCTTGATTTCTAATTACTATATTATGTTTTTTTTATCTAAAATCAATTTTGTTATCACTATTAGCACTATAATTTTATATATTTTCTTATAAATATAGTAAAAACAATATATTTTTTTCATGCATATTACCTTTTTCTGTCAAAGATCATCATTATCGGCCTTTGCATCTATAATAGACGATGTATAGTACTACTTCGGACAGATAGAAGATGGTGGTTAAATAGACTGATTCGAGAATGGCATCAGGGGCGTGCATTGGTTTCAGATGGGGGTAGGCTGTAAGTGAAAATTGAGTAAGTTTGCGTGAAACAGTAGGCGATCTCGCGGCAGCCTAACATTGGTTAAATTGCACAGGAACGATCTAAGTTGCGCGCTTTAGTAAGGACAAGTAGACGACAAAATGGTTACAGAATATTTATTGTTTATTGTTGAATACGTAATTAATAATTATGGTTAGCTGATCTGTCAGTTTTTTATGAAGGTAGACTCTGCATAATAGCCTATATGGGATGCATGCCCCTAAATGGCATCATCTACCAGGCTTGATAGAAGAAGTTAGCAGTAGTTGGTCCAGAACTGCCTTGATGTCGTCTCTGACCTCTGTTTTCTTATAAATATCCAGTGCTACAAACCAGGCTTCATCGAAAAGCTAGCGACTCTACACTAAATGTGACGACCTCCGTAGCAAAGAGGCGAGCACGGTGGACTTAACGTCGTCAAGGTTTGAGTTCCCGGATTTGATTCCCGGTAGAGTAAATGCACAAGACGAACTTTTTTATGTTGTCTCGGGTCTTTGTCTGAAAGAAATAAATGATTTGAATTGATTTGATTTGTGTTGTGTTACCGTCGTTGTTTTTAATTTCTATTACACAAATGCTTTAGCTACATAGGATCAGATGTATGTGATGTTGGCCAATATTTATATTTATTTTATTTAAATGTGTGCGCCATTCCGACCGTTGTTCCACCAGGTTCTACCAGTTCCGATAGTAAAATTTTAAATTCACCATGTACCTCTTAGCATAGTCTTTAAAGCGAAGCAATTAGAGAAGTTAACAAGTCAAAAACTTTTTAATGAAAGTTGCACAAAGTGTCTGCAAGATATCTAATGTAATGAATAAATTCATAAAGTTAATACATAATTTTGATTAATACAATCTTAAAGCCTATGTTATGCAACTGGGTTAGAAAAATTCAAGCACTCTGCAGACAAAGACGCAGGCAGTCTACTAGTCTAATAAATAACACACGCTGATGAAACTAAAAACGATTCCCCCTTCATATAACACAACGAGTAACTTCTATAAACCACAGAACTTGCACCGCTTCCACCGCAGCTATATCCACGAACCCTTGTCATAGTACACAGAGAACAGCTAACCAATGCATTAATAACACAAAATAAATTTTTTGAAACTGCTAACTTAAAACTAAAATAAATTAGCTCTTGAATCGTACGTTTTGTTAAAGCAATGTTAAAATATATTCCAGACACCGATAATGAATAGTCAAAACATTCAAATTAATTTATTTAATTTATAATAAAGTTAGAAAGTTATTAAATTGCAACGAAGGCATTAAAGATGGTTAATACGAGTAGTAACATTATATCCTACATGAGATATTCCTGGACATAAATATTTATATATATTTTTTTTTAATTATATAAACACCCGTATATTAAAGTTATGGCTTGTGACTTAGAGCAATAATTAAATAAGCATCAGGCTCAGTGGCCAGCAATTTAGAAGCCTATCCTTAGCAGACGTGAACTGATTAGGATGATGACAAACATTAAACTCGAACACACGTAACATCATAATCAACTTTCTAATCATAAAAGTTTCATGCCACACAAAATATGAGATTTGATTCAAACAAAAGATTCATTGAATATCTTTGACGTCTGCCGAATGTATCGGTTTTCCTTCAAAAAACTTTTTTGACTTCATCCAATAGAATAAAAAAGAATCAAATTGGATCACGGTGGGATTCATTTTCCTTTCTGTTTGTTGTGTCCTGTCTCTTTTCTTCTCGCTACGCCTCAAGGCATTAAAGTTGGAAATTAAACCATTAATCAATTTGTTTACCTGCCACCCTTTATTTATATTCGTTGATTAGTTAACTCCGCGTCTGTTTGGATGGGAGTAAATCTTTATTAGCTGAATATCGGGCGAGATTTGATCTGATTACAGTGATGTTGCTATTATAAGGGCTTGGAATAGATAATGTGCAGTGAAGTGGAGTCTTAATTAATTTAATTGTATGGGTTTATATAAATAACCAAGATTATATTTATATTTGAAGGTTATATTTGACGACCGTTTGGAGTAGTGGTACGCGCTCCAGACTACAAAGGCCGGCGTTTGCGGGCTTTGGTTTGACTCCCACAAAGAGCAAATGTTTGTAAGACGAGCACGAGCATTTATATTAATTCATGGATGTTTATTAATGTTCTTATGTCTTTCTGTTATTAATTCGCCATAATATAAGTTTTGCTTTGCCATAGTATAAGATTGGGGCTAGATACACGTAAGGGAACATTTTATTTTAAACTCACGTTGAGTTTTTAAAAAATGTTCCCTATGTGTACTTGACATTGGCAGAAGCATTGTTTTGCACAATAAAAATGGTTGCAATATCCTCTAAATATTGAGTGATTTGCCCCTAAATTTCGTAAAATTAAAAATATGGGAACAAAACAACACCCTAGTGACCAAAACAACTACTCGATACAGTCAACATAAAAATACGTAAATCAGAAGACGTAGGTATACATAAAGAACACGCAACGAATGGAGTACTTTCTCCTTTGAAAACAAGCCGTTTACAAATCAAGTTACCTTTTACTTTACCTAACAACCTTTCTAGCAACATCGAGCCAAGAAACTTAATATCAGATACAAATAACGCATGCGACACAACTTTGCTCTTCTGACAGTTCGCAGAAGTTGCCAGTTCAGAAGACAGAACGAAACTACATTCCCGACCATTTTATTCATTTCCCGAACACATTTTGCGAGTTCAGAACTAGTGTGGGTTGAGTGTCGATAGTTGACCTTAGAACACATCTAACGATAACTCTTTTTAATGCCAATTTTATCAAGTTTTATCATTTACCACCGTACTACGTCACAATTGGGATGGAGTACTTACTGCCTAGTACGGAGAATATAACTAAACATCGAATACTAGTGCTATCACATTAAATTACCATTTATATTAAACTAGCTGTCCCGGCCAACTTCGTACCGCGTTTTAATAATTTTTTTGTGAATTTTTCCAATTTTTTATACTTATTCGGGGCCGAGAAAAATCCAACAAACGAAAGATTATAAAAATCGGTACAGCAATTCTTGACTTATAAATGGTGTAACTAACCCGACTAAGACCGGATTCGACCAAGCTGGTGTAAGTTTTAACTTGAGAGTATGCCACTGCTTAATCTAGAGTAAGCTGACTTTCCATTCTACCAACCACTAATCTATGAAAAATATTAAAACGGGCAATTTTGACAGTGTATAAATTAAACTGAGAATAAGTAAATGTCAAAGTTGTCACTTGTCAAATCCACTCCGATCACCTCGAAACTGACATGTTGTCAACATTGGCACTCAATTATCCTACGAAATTAAAATGTGGCATTTCAAGTCAACCTAGAAGAAATAGATTACATAGATTTTGGTAGGTTTATCAATTCGTTGATCGTTTACTCTTGAACTACAGAATAACAATACCGAGTATAGTGTATTGCTCGAAAAACGTAATTGAAGTTATCCAAGGGTAAATTCAGGGTGTAAAATTTTACCCGTAATAGTTATTCTGGTATAGCTTTGTCTTAGGGTCGAAGCGGCCCTAAGATTCACAAAATGAAACCTGATTTTAAGTGACAGTCAAAATTTTTTTTGTCTTTTGGTATCAATATTGGTAGCAATACTTTTTCTTATCAAACTATCGATAGTACGGCAATCAACAACACTATTCAAAACAACTCTCAACTAACAAAGGCGTACCTATGCTCAGTCCCGAAATCTTGAATACAAAACTAAATTACATTTGGAGAGCGCCAGTGTAAAATACGTTTTATTATTTTTATTTTCCCCGTCAGTAATTACGCATTAAAATTTGTAATTTATTTACATTAGATTCTGTACAATATAAGATGGTGTGGGTACATATGTGATTGTTTTCGGTAAGGCTTTTTGTTATCACAGCTGCAGCACATTGCTTATCCTAAATAATCAGCATAACCAAAGCGTGCAACTAAGCAACAAGCACCTACATAATCTATTAGATATAAGTGTTGCCATCAAACGAACAGACCTCACAAATATTTTCGTAAATAGGTTTTCCTTAATTTAATAACCTCGAAATAGCTAACTATAACTCGATAAAACTCGAGACATTTCTGTGGCGAAGCTCCGAAATCTTCAATTTGGAAACTCTGTTTTGTCAATTTAGTATAATTATGAAGTTCCTGTAACTTTTCTATCGGGATGATTCTGTTAATTAATTATTACTCTTTAAGTCCGCCAAGTTGGATAATTTAGGGGTAAACTCATCAATCTTAAGGTTGTGTAATTAGACATATTAAAAGGGAAATCAAATTTAGATCGTCTTGAAGGGTTTATGCAAACAGAAGGGGTTTCTGCAAAATTGCATTATCGCTACAATTTATGGAAATGAAAGACATCTTGATACAAATTGCTAAACCAAATGAAAAAGAGAATGCTCTATTATCGGATAACCTTTATGTGGCTTACAATATCTTTGTACGTTTCGCTAAACAAATAATAATGTACTTAGATGATTAACTAATAACTAGTATCAGCTCTTTGTTACTCTTGTGTCTCTCCTTTGAAGATGTCCTTACTCTTTATCTATTTGCGTGTTTAAGTCATAAATATGTATGTTCGTTTATCGAAAATGTATTTCAAAGGCGGGATGACACTACTACACTCAGCTTTTTGATGTTGCAGCTAAAATGCTATTTTCAGTACTCAGTTTCCTTTCTTTTCATTCTGCATAATTTGGATATTTCACAAAGGTTTAATATCAGTTCGCGCAATACTTTGTGCAGCAAAGGACTATGGTCTCATTGGTCGTGTATTATACGTATACTTTTAATGTGTTATTGTGACAGCAGTCAACAGCAGTATTAATGGAACAAATTAATTTGATTGTTGGTAAAAGAAAGCTCTCTTTAATTTTGATGAGCACATAAAATCATAATTATTTTTTTCATTCTTAAACTTCATTATCTCATTGGTTATACCGAAATTTTATTAAATCAATGGCAATTAAAAGTTATTATTAGAAGATGAAATTTTAACAAATGATTTAGGTTAATTTGAGTTTCCAACCGTCCAATCTGGAAGGCACTGGGGGTGGCATTTGTCCAGCAGTGGACGTCTTATGGCTGAAATGATGATGATGATAAGCCCATGCCCATGGTGATGTTGATTTTTATAGTTTACAATCTAACCCAAAGAGTGACAGTAGCAATTTTTATTTGTACTCAAAGATGTCATCTAAAATTTACCAAAAAAAACTATTGTTGTATTATAATCATCATCATTTCAGCCATAGAACGTCTACTGCTGAACATAAGCCTCCCCCAGTGACTTTCAGATTGGCCGGCTGGAAGCTTAAATTAAAATAAAATGTCTGTTTAAAATGTATCTTATGTCTGTCAATATATAGTCATTTCTAAAATGCTTAATATATCATTAATATATCATTAAGCATTTTCAATAAATGAAAGTTTCTCTGATCGCGCATAAGTATATTCAAGTATATTTGCAAAAAAGACAACATTCCTAGAACATTAAGGTGGAACATTGTGAGAAAAATACCTTTTTCAATCGTTCGATGCATCCTTGAGCCTTAAAAAGGAAAAACCCGCTACCGTGTGTTGTCTAATCTTTTCCGATGTCAGAAATATGCAACGTCAATTTTACGTAATGTTCAGGGACTTTCCAAAGGAGTCAACAGTGGGAGCTGATTGAAAAGCGGGCTTCATCGCCTAGTCCGAGGGTGGCAGACAATTTGCTCCGAGCACCTGTCGGTATGACTCGCTGTTTGGTGGTTTCTTTTTCTATTGCACTTTTGTGGGGCAAGTTGTGGGAGATAACGACGGCGATTTTTTAATCGATCTAAATAGGTTCAATAAAAAAAGTTTCTAATTATCGCACAAACATTGTCCTTTAGTTCAATGTTTTAACAACCTCAGTAGCCGAGAGGCTAGTACGCCGTACTTGACTCCGCCATTTCTGAGGTCCGAGGTTCGATTTTTATGCTAAAAGTGTGTTGATTACTTACCTTAAGATCAAAGCAATGCATGTGATGTTGTCTAATAGTAAAAATGCATTGCAAAAATGTATGCATACTAATTAATTGAACATACATCTGTAATTTTTGTAAAAACATATTTTTATCTTAATTCATCATTAATTCTAATACACATTATTTAATTTTTATTTAAGCTTAAGCCCAGCTCAGAGGCATGCATTGGAAAAGGCCTCAGTCCAGCAGTGGACTGACGTGAGCTGATTATGATGATGATAATTTAATATTAATTAGCTGTGTTAATTGTCTCCCATAGATTGGTACATTTTAATAACACATATTATATCTTTACAGTCCAGTGGCAATACGAGTATACTTTTGAAAAGGCAAATGCCCATGTTTAGGATACACCTTTGAAGATTTTGCTTTCGACGTATTTTCCGCTACACGTCCCCTTTCGCACCAACATCTAACGGAGTCACAAAGGGAGTTAATATCCAGATATCGCCCTTTTGTCGGAGTGTCATACCGGCAGCATGTTTGTACCGGTTCCACCCGGATACGACCGGTTTTGTCGTTGGCGAGGATAAAACGGACTTTTTAATTAATTTTTCCATGTCTTTGCTCCTTTTCGGACAGTCTCTTCGATAAATGTGTTTGGTGGGCTGTATAACCTTACTTATGCTGCTTTGATCAATAAAAAGAGAATAGGTTTTTGGTTTATTCGTTTCTATTTTTGGATATCTATTTAATTTTCTTATTTTTGTTTTTGTTTCTTATATTTTCTTCAAAATAACTAAATTATTTCATTAGTTCTTTAGTAAAATAGTTACTACTAATAATTTTGTTATTGTGTTACAAATGTACACTCTTATTATATTTATTAGGTTGATAAAATCTAAATTAAAATAAGTTTAATAATTTAAAAATATAACTGTTAATAGATTTTTAAAGTATATTAGCAGTAAATTAACGTACAAGATATTATTCGTAAACTAACTCAAATGGCACAATTTTATGATTCATGTTGTTTCAAAGCGCATCATTATTTCCAGAGATAAATTGTATCTTTCTAAATAAAGCGCTGGTAACTAAATAATCTGTGTCGCAGCATCCAATCAACTGGAAACGGCAAATAAATCATAGCTTCATTTAACATTTCGAGATAAAACGTTGGTAAACTATCAAGCGCCATCTATCGGACGTCGATAAATGATTGCACACTCCCGATACGTGCCATTACCGGTAATTACGCTGTTGTATCCACGCATGTCATTTCGGAGTTGGGTTTTAGTTGATGACATTAAAACAATTGAGATTTAAGTATGCTAGGAATAAACAGTCATCAGCGATGTTACTAATTAATGTTAGTGAATCAAATTCGTACATATTAATAGGTATCTCTTATTGTATCTAAACGAAAATTAAGTCCAAGGATTTAAACTAAAATGGGATAAAGACAGTAAAACACTTTTCTACTGATTATATTGAAAATTATTCAGTAAAAAATCTTTTATCTGAAATTGTAATTTTTGATGCATTATACAGGATCTTGTTTTTCTGTGACTTTCATTACACCCTACAAAAGTTTAAAATTTTGAGCATACATCACTTCATTTTGTATGATCTTTTTAAATCTCTATAATAAAGTAATACATTCTACGTGTTTTATATTAAACAAGCTGTCCCGGCGAACTTCGTACCACCTCTTCATAATTTTTTATTCCCTGAATTTTTCTATTTTTTATAGTTATTCTGCTATTCGGGGCGGAGACAAATTCAACAAATCAAAGATCACAAAAATCGGCCCCGCCGTTCTCGGCTTATAAATGGTGTAACTAACCCGACTTTCTTTTATATACAGGGTGTTAGGTAAATGGTATATCAAGCCGAAACTAGCCCATGTTAACATATTATGCATATAAATGCTACGGTGAAGTCAGAAATTTGATAACATTTTTTTAATTTTTTTATTTTCATACAAAACTTTTTCGGCTTGTTATACCATTTACCTAACACCCTGTATATAGATACGAAAAACTCCAGAATCAAAAATATTGTAAGATGCACTAAAAATCGCCAGCAGCTGATAATTATATTAGATTCCCTAAACTAAAGGTAGGGCCAACCGTACTTGGACTGGGACTTAAGACGTGTATAAGTGCCCCAAAGAGGCCCTCTTTACTAGATTTATGAAAAGAGTAAACTAGATTACATTTTGACTATAACTGTCAAATACGTCGATATCTCTAGAATGAAATCTTTATCCAAACTACACATGAAATGTTGCTACGACATCGGCGCGCGCGCCGCGTCTATTTACATACGCGGTTAGAGTGCGTATTTTGGGATACGCGCAGCTATTGTTCGCTATGATGTCATTGATGATAGACATGATAAAACCGGTGATGAAAGCTACGGGACGGCGGTCATGGACCGGCAGGATAAAGCTTTCATGTGTTTTATTAATAACGTTACCGCATTACATAACGTAAATGCAAATTTTAAAACACTAACATAGTTTGAAAGTAAATAATTAAGTTATTTATTTGTTATTGTAAAATCTCTTTTAGATAACATTCCATGTTTTGTTATGAACAAAAACTGTCTAGTTCTGTAGAACTATATATATATATATATATATATACAGTATCTGTGCCTTGCCGCAGCGTAAGTTCATGGTCAATTGTACGGTCAGCATCAAAAATCGATGACCACATTTAGATTTTCAAAAACGCTATACATCATTTATACTTAAATTGTTTAACATGAAAAGCGTTAGAAATAGATAATTATCATAATATGAAAAGACACAGTTTGTCTTAGTATGGACATGTGATGAGAAGGGAAAAGGAACACGTAACGAGAAGAGTGATGGATATGAGTATTGATGGGTGAAGAAGTAGGGGACGATCTAAGAAGAGATGGATGGATTGTGTGAGGAGAGATATGACTGAGAAGGGAGTGAATGACTCAATGACGAGTGACCGGATTGCATGGAAGAAAAAGACATACTGCGCCGACCCCAGATAACCTGGGAACAGTGCAGGCACATGATGATGATGATAATGATGAATGTAATAGTGATTTGGAATACGTCAAGTTGTAACTACGCAATAAAGTGCAATTCCAAATGTGGTATTTAAGAAAATAATCTAATAAACTTATTTGGAATTTAATAGATACATGCTAACATAAATATATTTTTATTGCAAGAGACGGTTAAATTATGTTTTTAATATTGATCAATAATTGAGGGAAAAAAAGGTTTATAAAACGTATTTACTCCGTTTCAAATTCTTATAATTCATTTTCTTGCATACAATTCATTTTCTTTAGAGAAACAAAGCATATTATTTCTGTTTAAGACATTTTTTGAAACAAGACTGAAGGAGTACGTATTGAGGACTCCAACGAAATAAGTACAAAATCAATAACGTAGAAGTGCTTACATTTTTAGAAATAACTAAAGGAAAATACCTCTTTTATCAAAAAAATAATACTTTCTAGACAATTTCACAAAACCAAGACAAATGCTAAACTTTACCGGCGTATGATAATGTTAGATCTAACGTCTACAAAGTTTCAAGGCAATAGGACATCTGAAATTGGATTCTAGCTGAGTTGTAAGAATTTCAATTTTGATAGTTTTTATGCGCAAACAAAGGTTATTAGTATCTGTCGGACTTGTCAAGTTATATTGAAATCAGAACTATTTGCATATCACTTAGGTGTACTTGCGCATCTCAGGATTAGCAAATTTAATTCCGGACTATCCACTAACACGGTATTAAACATCATTTTATACCTGTCAGGTTCTATGGCGTTGACAGAGACAGATAGATTACTTAATCGCGTAATAAATTAATTCAGTGGTGCGCAAATGGACCTTAGAGTAGTTTGTAAATATTAATTTATATAACCAAGCAAAACTTGTCAAAGCCCCATACAACAACGGAATTGCCTTCAAAACAGTAGTAACTGCTTGTGCTCATCTTTTATTAATATTCTATGCTAGTAAAAATAGAACCTTTGACTGCTGCATTCAAGTTCAGTCAATACATGAGAAAAAACATGACAAATATTAACTTAAAAACATATTTTATCCACCACTCGAGCTTTGCAAACTAGTCATTATCTAAACGTTTTGTTACAGAAGTGGTTACGGGATTGTATAAAAATGATGTTCAGTCAGATAGAACGAAGCTTTGCCTCTTGACCAAAGCATTGAAGCAATTCCTCTGGGTCTTGATAGTGGCCCTGACGTGCCCCGCTTGTAGATGCAGCAACGTAATCTTGTTAGCTGACGTAGCCCTGACTTGCTCTGTCCAAAACGGTCTGGGTCTGTCTAAGACTTAGAAAGGTCTGATGATTTTAACACCAACTATAATT
Organism: Anania hortulata; assembly: GCA_963576865.1. NCBI lineage: Eukaryota > Metazoa > Arthropoda > Insecta > Lepidoptera > Crambidae > Anania > Anania hortulata. The sequence continues at coordinate 532,658 of OY756413.1, forward strand.
TCTTGACTTTGCATCTAAGATCAGATTTGCACATCAGTGGTTTTCCACAACAAAGTATTTTTTTACTCAATTGTACCTTGACCTACGTTTCTCACAAAATCAAATAGAATTTGAAAAAACAGTTTATTTAGGATGAGTGCTTTGTCAAAGATTGCAAAACAATTGAAACATTTGTGTTAAAATGTAGGAATAAGCAAACCGAGTAATCCGCAAACTTTGTTCGCTTAACTCGAAAGCTTACAAAGTGGCTTACCGCATTTCTGAATTTTACAAACGGTAATCAGTATTCAGGATAAAGCACTGAACCTGATCTTTTAGTAGTGATTTAACCACAATTTGAGTAAGAAACAATATAAAGACGAGCAACACGCCAATTGCCGAGGTCTCTTAGTTATAATTCCATATATCATCCTTTTGTCATGAACTATAAGACAGTCATTTTTGCCAGGGGAGTTTACTTGGGAATAATTGATTCTCGAATCAAACCAAACCAAAGCACTAGGAATCGAACACCCTTTGCATTTAGTGCGAAACTCTGTGCCATTAGGTCAATCGTATCGCAATTATATAGCAGTAAACTATTGCCCTCGTTTATGTATATTTTATAAAGAGTGTAACAACGGACTTCTTATCTTCTTATGTATCTTCTAATCATCATATCACCGAAAAATTTAGTTACTGTCATAGTGTAACCTTCTTCTTCGCTATTTCTTTATTCTTGCCTCTTTCGGTTCTGCTTTCCTAATCTAGACGCATAGTACTCATCATGATCATCATCATTTCAGCCGTACAACGTCCCTTGCTGAACATTGGCCTCCCCCAATGACTTCCAGATTGGCCGGTTGGAAGCGGCCTACATACAGTGGCTTCCAACAACCTTTACCAAGTGGTCTGTCCTCCTTGTGGGTGAACGTCCAACGCTGTGCTTCTGCTACTCACTACGCTCTGAAGCGTTGATAACAGATATATCCAAAACCGTTATGTCTCACTCGACATTCGCCATCAACATTTTTTTCAGTCTTCCTCCCCTATTTTTTTCCTTTCGAAAGGCATATAATTAACATACTACGAACCATACTATGGTTTCAATATTTATACGTACACTAATCAAATAAAATTTTACAAAAGCTGTTTAAGGAGTTGATGATTAAATATTTGTATGTGGTACGAAAAATTTAATCAGCATTGCGGAACACAGTCTCGCTTGTAGAATGACTAATTTTCTTCGTGACGTAATCCGTTTGTGGCGAAATTCGTGTCTGGACGATAGCAACTGTTCTAAATATAGAGAAATGGATGTAAAACAAACATGAGTGGTAACGCCCTCGATTTCTGGCCTCGATGTGTTTTTGCAAATCGTTTTTCATCTGGAAATATAGTTTCCTGATGTTTGAAGCTGTGTAACAGACGTTTCATCATCATCATCATTTCAGCCATGGGACGTCCACTGCTAAACATAGGCTTCCCCCATTTACTTCCAGATTGGCCGGTTGGAAGCGGCCTGCATCCAGCGTCTTCCTGCGACCCTTACCAGGTCGTCTGACCACCTTGTGAGTGGACGTCCTTCGCTGCGCTTGCCGGTACGCGGTCTCCATTCTAGAACCTTTCTGCCTCATTGGCCGTCAGTTCTACGTGCTATGTGCCCCGCCCACTGCCACTTCAGCTTGCACAGACACACAGACGTTTGCAAGTAGCATATTTCTATGGATTCGGTTTTATGTGATGTCATTATTTATATCTTTTAACTATGACGTATTAATGATATAGTCGCCAAAATTACATACAGGAATTAACATCAATGTATTACAACGTAAAGAATAAAGCCAAAGATGTCACTCATCATACCCAGATCCGAGCCATTTTAGGAATCATCGTTTCTCTGAATGAGTAGAGCAAACTCTGGGACACTTTGAGTTTAATCAACGCGTTCTTCGGTTATAGCGTCAGGTTATTTATCATGATTTTAAGGTCACACGATCTTAAGGTCATTTTCCATTATTATAAAGTCATATTTCTTGATCCAAGGTTATAAAACCAAATATAATATAGCCCGAAATTGTCAGCGCTGTATTTACGCCGCTACGTATAAATCTTTAACTAAATCCAAGCCAACCAAAGCGAAGTTTTCAAACATTTCCTTTATTTATACAATCGTTCGCACAATAGGGATTGCTTCATTTCATATCCAGCGCGTAGCTGTATAATTTAGTCTAAATATAAACGTCTCAAGAGCCGAGGATTGGCGAGGCTTATGTTATTTTGGTTTATTTTAAACGTATTGATAGGTCAATGGAATACAATGTGTAGACAGATGATGGATTCAGATATTTAGATTCCGATATTGACTTAAAATTAAAAATCATTCATTTTTTTTTTTATTTAGTACACCCTTAATAATATTATAAACGCAAAAGTTTGTATGTATAGATGTTTGTCGCAAAAACTACTGAACAGATTTTGATAAAATTTGGCATACAGATAGACCATGACCTGGATTAACACATAGGTCATATGATACTTTTATCCGGGTAAAGTCATCGCAGACATCATCCGGGTAAAGTCGCTAGCAAAACTTCACAGAGTCACAAAACACATACTAGATAATCAAAAATAGTGTTTAAAAGCATTGACTACCTTTATATCAGTATTTAAGTTTTTGGAGTAATAGCACGTATGATACAAGCTATTTTGAGATTCATACAAAATAACAGTTTTTTTTCCTTATTTTTTGTTATTTTTCTTTATAAGTAATACTTAAAACGATTTCTCACAAAGCGACAAAGGACGAAGCTTTTAATTACCAAGAGTAAAATAAAATCAATAAAGGTATTATTTATTAGAAACATTGAATTTAAATTTCATAAATAGTTTTAAGCGATTGATACTCGTTGAATCGATGAAGTTAGAAAAAAGGATTAAAAGTAGGTAATTTCGACAAAATACTCTTAGTTCTAGTAACAGATGAGATGATGATGATAGTAACTAATGTATGACCGTTGGAAGAATATTTAAAACAATCTACGGCTGTAAATACTTCATGTTTTTTTATCAAAAAATAATAATATTAATTTTCATTTAGTCCCATGTCCGGTTTTATGTGGATGACTTGTTCACAAACAATATTAAATAAATTCGATTTTTGTTTTTTAAAAACGTGTATTTTTATAAAATGATGAATGATCCAAAGGAACACGGAAAAATCCCGATCTAGTTAATTGGAATAACGAATATTGATACAGAAGTACCGACTTTTTGGCGTTTTATTATGGTGTTCATTTACTTTTTTTTTGTTTCAGAACCCTGTTCCGACATTCCGACGATGTTCTAACAGTGAATCCAGTGAGTGTACCGTGAATGTGTGATGGTGTGACGTGTCAGTGACAAAATGGCGTCGTGGGCTGTCATACTGTTGCTTGCCGTCGTTGGCTGTCAACGCACTTTGGGAGAAAGAGGTTAGCCATTTGTTATTTTTTAATAAAAACATATTGTATGTCGTCCATATCGCGTAAATTTTTCTAAATTTACAAACATAATACCCAAAAAAGCTAGAAATGCATTCATTTTAAAAGATACGAAGGTATTCTGTCACATCGGAATCAAGTATTTCGGACATATCCTCACCGACTTGATGATAGTAATCTATCTTACAGATTTTGAATTCCGTTTGCGAATTCTCTCTCTGTATTTGATATCAAATTACTATAATGGGCATATTCTATTCTATTTGAACAAATATCAAAGACAAATGTCCAACATTGTTTATTGTCTTTTCGCTTTACACAACCGGGACGTTATTCCATATTCCGACAGAAGTCATAATCTTATAAGCAAATTGCCAGCAATATTCTGGCATGCTCGATTGTGACAATTACAAAAAAATTTTGGGTTCAGAACCACAAATCAACATGGCGTATGTTCTAATCGACATAACTCAAAGGGTAAGCAAGCTGAAGTGGTAATGTGCTGGTCATATTTACCGCAGAACCGAAAACCAATTAGGTAGACGTGTTCTTAAGTGAAGACCGCGACTTGGCAAACCTAGCGTAGGGCAACCTCCGACAAGGTGGAATGATGTTAAGTTAAGTATGCTTATACACGTCACACACAGGGCACAGGCCTCACCTCAACTATGAGGAGGTTTGCGCTGTACTCCACGCGGGTCCAGTGCAGATTGGTGGAAGGGTGTTGCAAGGTCTGTGAATCAATCTTACTGTCAGATGTTATTCAGCCGCCCTAATGGCCTCTGACTAGGCTTCAAGGCTAGTATTAAGCGATATTAGCTGGGACCGACTTTAAGACTTACGAAGTACGAAGATACTTGTAATACATTTTACTAAATGTGGTTGGAATATTCCCCATCCAATCACTACCAAAGCGCTGCCACTGAGCTACAAGCACCTACAAACAGATGTTAAACGTATAATAAAAAAAATAAAACCGACTTCAAAAAACTAAAAAGCTAATATAAAAGCTAACTTTTGGAGTCGGTGCAAACAACAACATCGAATCTCTCATCGACTGGCACCGAATCCAAAAGTAACTGATTAGGTACTTAAGTGTTAAGATTATTTTAGCTTTTTAGTTTTTTGAAGTCGGTTTATTTTTTTTATATAAAATTAACTTATTTCATTTATTTTAGTGATAAATCATAATTAAAACAAATCTTACAAGTGCAATCAAAATTTAACTGCTGAACACCGATTTCTTTTCTTATTTTTCTACCCGTAGGGGTAATTTTTTTTCCGAAAATTATAGTTTTCTTGAAGTATAAGCTATTTAATAAAAAAAGAATCATCAAAATCGGTTCATATTTGTCGAAAATATTGGGTAACATAGATACTAAAATCAGTTGGCGTGGTACGGAGTTCATGCAATGTTTGATGATTTTCTTAAAGAGCATCAGAATTTGACGAAATTTACGTGGGACTAATCTGAAAGTATTACCTTTCGAACAAAAAAATAATTATTGAAATCGGTCAACGCAGTAACAAATGATCGCTGAACATACATAAAAAATAAAATATATAAAAAATCCGACGAATTGAGAACCTTCTTTTTTTTGAAGTCGGTTGAAAAGCGATGTCATCGCACGCTGCTGCTGCTGCCGGGGCAGCATTAGCTGAAGATCGAGCTCAGTGATGGAGAGGCGTTTGTCTAGCAGTGCGCTGACACGTAAGCCAGGTACCTAATGATGAAACGCAAATAAATTTTACTAAAAAAAAAACCCGACTTCAAAACACTAAAATGCTAAAAATAATCCTAACACTTAAGTACCTAATCAATTACTTTTGGAGTCGGTGCCAGCCGATGAGAGATTTAATGTTTTTGTTTGCACCGAACTGATTAGGTACTTAAGTGTTAGGATTATTTTTAGCATTTTAGTGTTTTGAAGTCGGTTTTATTTTTTTTAATAAAATTTACTTATTTCATCAATTTTTAGTGGTAAATCCTAATCTAACTGCTGAACACCGATTTCATACCCTATTTTCCTACCCTTAGGGGTGATTTTTATTTTGCAAACTTTTATCATATTATCTTTGAAGAATAAGCTATTCAATAAAACAAAAATCATCAAAATCGGCTCATATTTGTCGAAGATAGGTAACAAGAACCACAACCAAAATATTATCTGGGTATATATTTGTTGATTTTCTCAAAAAGTTCTAAATCAATTTCGATAAAATTTATATGGGACCACCTCTGAAGTATGATCTGCCAAACAAAAAAAAAACATTAAAATCGATTCATAATTGGCGGAGTAATCGCGTAACATACATACAAAAAAAAAATATATACAGTCGAATTGAGAACCTCCTCCTTTTTTGAAGTCGGTTGAAAACATATAAAAACTCGGTGCACAAAAGCGATTCGCACAGAGTATACCTAGGTCGCATAACTGATAATACGCAGGAAACAGCTGTCCTGTTGTGTGACATTGACTTAAAATGATAAGGTCTATAACAATAGAAAAGTATTAGTAGTAAATAAAGCATAGTAGACAGTATCCTGCGTACAAAATAACAAATAGTAAAACGTAGTTCTTTTTGCCCTGTATCCCTTCTTTGAAATGTGCACGTAGTTTTAAAAGTACCTATTTAGTAACAAATAAATATTTTAATAACTTTTTTTTGACACTTTATTTACACAATAAAAAAAAAGAAATGTTTGTCTTTTGATGTACCTAATATGTAACAACGAAAGTATAAAAATACATTAAGTCTTAAAGACAAGAACTAATTTACAAAGCAAAAAGTAATGGTTTCGAATGTAATAACCATAAACACTGGTCGTTTATGTGATGAATGACCATATGAATGAATTTCAAAAGTCATGGATTTAAAAAATCTATATAACTAGCTGTCCCGGCGAACTTCGTACCACCTCTTTTTTTGTGAATTTATCAGATTTTTATTAGTTATTCTGCTATTCGGGGCAAAGACAAATCCAACAAAACAAAAATCATAAAAATGTCCAGCCTTTCTTGACTTATAAATGGTGTGACTAACCCGACTTTTTTTATATATATTGATAAGAATGTCCGTATATACATCTTCTAGCCATAGTAACAACAAGCTCTAACCCGGTTTGGGGCTTAATACTGTGTGATTGTTGGAAATAATAAAACTGAAATGTAATAACATTTTAGTTTTATTAATTTTGTAAAATATTTTTATAAAAGAAGAAACACCAAATTGTTAGTCTCTAAGATTAATTCAGCCACGTGAAACGTCAAAAACATTAATTATGACGTATTTAGAGATCGTTCTTGACGAGGATTTTTAAGTTCAAAAGAATATTTTACATTTTGCCATGAAGTAATAAACGTTTTACTTTTCATAAAGGATTTCGACGAGATATTTTAGCTTTTAACATCATATTTAGATTTAGGGGAAACAATGAGAAAAAGGTACATTTAGATAACTATGAAATTAAGAAAATATAAATTAATATCAATTTTGATTGGTGACTCGGTGAGCCCGAGCCTATCAAACACGGAATTTGATTTACAACGTTAATTAAGTCCCTAAAGGACATAATCGATATGCTGGCTTCATATTGCTATAACAGCACACATCCAAATACAAACAAATGAAACACAATAGCAGCCTATTAAAGCTAAGGTCATCAACTTCGACGATGGCCATACCCTGTCTCTCTAACGTGTCCTTCAACTAGTCAATATACAAATAGTTTTCTATAAAACTATAGGTACCTAAATTGATACTTGACATTTATCGTTGATCCAAATAAAACTGTCTCGTTTTTTAATCACAAAATGTTAGGTTCGACATGAGCTCGACTCGCCCAAAACGAATAGCGGGCACAGGATGGCGGAAACAAAAACCCTGGAACTGGCACCAGACGTAGTGTGTACGCCACAGATATACATTGCAAACGCTGCGTTTCTTCATATAAAAAATGTCATTAGTGTCCAGCTACTATGCTTAAGCCTTTCGAATTTAATTAAACGGAGGAGTACACACTAAAACGAGAATAACGCGATCATTAATAGGAACATATTTAACACCCTATTTTCCTGACGTTTTGACTGGATTAGAGTCAGTTGTAACCACAGTCGATGTAACACGGTCGATCAAAACGTCAGGCAAACTAATAAAAGTTAAAAATAGCTATTAAGCTATTAATAATTCACGTTTTAGTATGTATTAATCAGGCAACGCGAATGTTTGAAAGTAATTCAAGGGAGGAGTCTCATATTTAAATTGAATAGTTGCATGTTGGACTTACATGTTAATATAAAATTTTAGATTTAATTCGAACTAAGTTCTCCAGTTCGTTGATCAGCGTGTAATTGTATCAACACATCTTTTTCGGTCTAGCTAGCCTGTTCCATTTCAATTGGCTTACACGCTCTCTACGCTCTTAGCTTATCATTAACACATTTTTCAGTGGTAATTTTTTTCAGACAAAAAGTAGCCTACGGTTAATTATTCATGTAAGCCAACAGAGTAAACTACAAACATTCGAATACATTATAAATTGAATATTAGTAAAAACTATACAGCGTCTAGCCGCAACGCTGTGGTGCCACCAATCAGACGTCCACCGAAACCGCTGTGACGGAGGCTTAAAAGCTTTTGGGGATTTTTTAGTGTCGCCCACTGCAGCCTGCCCTGCCTTTGAACGTAGGACATTTTTGAGCTGTCCGGCAATGTTAGGTACTTTTTAGATGACAACATTAAGATCTCGAATCAAAGGAGTTTTAAAAGAGTTATTATAAAAGCAGGTGTATGGTTCACTTAGATGTAAATGGCTAGATAAATCAATTATTTTGCTATTTCTATGTTTTATATGTATTTATTTATTTTTCTTTCGGTTTCTCTGTCTTTCGCACTCTTTAGCTCTCGCACTATATTAGAACTTAATTTCCTCTGCCCAAAGGTTGTCTGCAAGAGATCGCTTTTGGAGATAAGGCCACCTGATTGTACTTATCTGTATCTTGTTTGTTTTTGTGTGCAATGAAGTGTGTATAAATCTATCTATCTATTGGTTAGCAAAATATGCCTCGCTTAGTTACTTATTACAATTTCAAGAACTAGCTATGAGACTAATGAACTTTAAATTAGCATGGTTTCTTTCAGGAGTCAGGAATCACCTACTAAGGATTCGTTTTTTTAACAAAAATCCTCTCTCTCTTGGAAAGTAAGATCGTATAGCAAACATTTACGGCAAAGAAATCGCGAGAAACGGTTACTAAATTATGTATGTTTACCAAGATGCAAATTAGTATGTAAGTATGAAGGTTGTCAGGATTAACTCTGAAAGAAGTACTGATTTTATTTCAAACAATTCTTTATTTTTATTTAGCATAATTAATTCATCATCAATATCATCATTTCAGCCATAGGACGGCCGATTGGAAGCAGCCTGCATCCAGCGTCTTCCGGCAACCATTAGAAGGTCGTTACTCTTAAGAAATTAAAATCAAAATTGATTTTGATTCCGGAAAATAAAATCGCTCGTTCATCGCTCGAAGCTTTAATTTATCTATTCAGCAAGGTAACGCTGCCAGAAGGTAACCTGGCCTCTTTGCCTTACTAACACGTATCTATTTTTGAATAGGTAGTATTTAGTGTACCTATAAGGTTTAGTTAAGTAATGACGACTCGATTGGAGTAGTGGCGCGGTGATTCAACTTGAACACAAAGGGTCCCGGGTTTCCGATTTGGGTCTATTTTGAAAACGATCTTTTATACATTGCCTCGAGTCTTTGAGTGCTCTGAGATTCTCCTAGCAAAAGCAGCTATCTGACGAATAAAATTGACGCTTTTACATATTTTCTATTTGAAATCTGTCAAAATGTCAGACTTATTCTTCAAATAAATGTTATCTGGCTGTTCAAAAATCAATACTTAGTTAATAAAACAGCACCACAAAAAGTGTAAGGTTTTATTTTGAGTGAGTTTTTAACACTAACAAAAAACTGAAAAGCTAAAAATAATATCAACACATAAGTACCTAATCAGTTACTTTTGGAGTCGGTGCCATCCGATGAGAGTTTGAATGTTTTCGTTTGCACCGACTCCAAAAGTAACTGATTAGGTACTTATGTGTTGATATTATTTTTAGCTTTTCAGTTTTTTGAAGTCGGTTTACTTTTTTCTTATAAAATTTACTTATTTCATCTATTTTTAGTAGTACCTACATCCTCAACAAAACGAATCATTTGTGTGCAAACATAAGTTAACGGCTGAACACCGATTTCATCCCTAATTTTTCCACCTTAGAGGTGAAATTTTTCCAAAAAATTTTCAGTATACCATTTTTAAAGTATAAGCTATTCGATAAAGAAAGAATCATCAAAATCGGTTCACAAATGCCGAAGATATTGGGCAACATAGGTACAAAATCAGTTGGCACGGTATGGAGTTCATGCAGTGTTTAATGATTTTCTTATAGATCCCATCATCAGAACTTGATCAAATTTATATGGGACCATTCCGAAAGTATTCCCTTTTGAAAAAAAAAAGAACTATCGAAATCGGTTAACCTGGTAACGAATGATCTCTGAACATACATAAAAAAAAAATTAAAAAAAAGATACTGACGAATTGAGAACCTCCTCCTTTTTTGAAGTCGGTTAAAAATACTCGACGACCAATCTATTCTAGATTAAGATACAAGTTTAAAGTTTACAGTGTGTAACCCCACTCTAGTGATCTATGAGGCAGATCGACTGATATTCAATTTCACTAGCTTCTACCAATGCCCGTGCCGTAGCTTTCACATGACAGTCCGAATTTAGAAGAGCCAGTTGCAATTTCAACTGAGAAATATATTTACCATAATTTTTCTGTATAACTTTATTAATAAATATACAATCTAAAAAAATTGTTATGGTTAATAGATAGATAGATAGATACTCTTTATTGCACACCATACAAGTAAAATACACATGATTTTTACAGAAAGATGTACAATTTAGGCTTTAGGTAACAAAATAACTTTTCCAAAGACACATGGGGATATTTTATCAGTAAACTCCCTTTTTTTCGTTTTTATACTTTAACGACCTCCGTAGTCAAAAGGCGAGTATACCGGGCTGGTGTCGCTAATCCTGAGGTCCCGGGTTCGATTCGAAAATAACTTATCTATATTGTCTAGGATCTGGGTTGTGGTACCGTCGTTGCATCTGATTTCTGTAACACAAGTGCTTAAGCTACTTATCACAAGATCAGGGCAATGTGATGGATTAATGTGATGTTGTCCAATATTTATTTACTTATCTAATTATACTTTAAAATTTGATCAAATTGTATTTAAATTAGATAAAAAGTCTAATTAATGAAACAGCAACAGTTAGGTTTTAGTACGTATTAATAGAAGTTGCAGGGCATAAATACAAGGGAATATACATTAGCGAGCATGAATAAGATACATATTCATTGGACAGTCACATATTTACTCTTTGTTGGTTTCGTACGGCCAGCATGGTTTTTCTTTTTAGCGCTTTCTGAATCCGTTTCAAAATTATTATTTTCCCCAATTTTTGCTATCTAAAGACACAAAACGTCGTAACAACCACGTTTCATTGCGCACTGTTATGAACCTTATTTTAATTAGTTTTCGCGCGATATTTGTACTAACCCGTCGCTAATTTAGGGATACTACTCACCTTAAGCCTAATTAACCATGGTCCTAGGAATTATCAAGTTTAGTTGTCACGTTGGCAGTGTTTCTTCATAAGACCTCCGTTACATATAGTTATTTTAAATCATGGCTACTCATCCAGGGTCTCTAAATATGCAGATTTCCTCACGATGTTTCTCCTCACCGAGCGGTATAAATCTGCCTAACTTTAACTGGTTCAAACTTCTATTGGGATCAAATTAATTATATTTTGAATTATGAGTAGCGGTGTAACACAAAGTTAGATTAATAAATATTTAAGTACCGTAAACGAAACTAATCCGAGTTAGAAAATTGAATCGCGAGCTTCATCAAATCCAGTTTACCTAAACCGGTTAGCAACAACTTTTCATAAGCTCTGAACTGTTAAAATACAAAGAAACTACACTAAAACTAATTAACTAATAAACACGGAGTTTCGTCGAACTAAAATGAGTAAACCTTATTCCAATGCATTAGAACTCATATTGCAATAACGATACCAACGCCACCTACTCGTATACCTACACTTAAAGTTCTCGCAACGATGATAACGGAATTAAACGGAGTTCACGATAACGATATATTTAACTCGAATGCAGGAGTTTCAAGTTCGGAACCGGATATTGAATTTGAGCGGTTTTTGGTTTAGGTTAATTATGTTTGATATTAAATCGGAAAAGACGAATAATTTATTTGATCGATACGATGAACTTGCAATTGTGTATTTACTTGATAGTATGTTTAGTGTATCTATATTAATGTTATGTATTTATGTGTTTTTGTGTATAAGTCTATGTTATACATTTATGTTTTGCAATCCTATTTGTAGCAGGTAAATTAAAGAATTATAAGAACTCTGCTCCACCTTCCCCTTTCTCTAATGGTTGTCCTCTACCTGAAGATTTTCTGGAAGAGATCGCTATTAGCGATAAGACCGTCTAAAATGTACGTCTTTCTGCAAAAATCATGTGTATTATACTTGGATGGTGTGCAATAAAGAGTATCTATCTATCTATCTATTTGGTCAGCAGCGGATTTTTTTTTCTGTACAAGCAATTTGAAAGTCGTGACAAATCAGATCGATACATCAGACGTGAAAATGTTGAAGGAAATGTAAAAAAAACACGATTATGACATTGACCTGATATTAAAAGTTGTGTTTACCTGATTACCTGCCTATCTACCTTCAAGAAAACTTAATTATGCATAATAATAACATCAGTAAAGATCGATTTTCTAACGTAATATAAAGTCATAACTTAGTACTAGTTGCATATAATTGAAACCGTTTTGAACCATTAAAATCGATTTCAATATTAATACTCGTACAAGCAAAACACTTATCTCTGCATTAGCCGTACCATAAGATTTATTGTTATATCAAGCCGATATATTAAGCATCTCCACTAACAAAATAATTCCACCACAGCTCTTATTAATAAGTCGTCGCAACATATTTTTCCCTACTTCGGGAGAACGTCAATTTCGTATCAGCTTTTTTCGGTCAAATCTCCCTCCGGTGTTGCAACTCCCGAATTCGTTAGCCGGCAGCATTTCCCGCTTGTCTGAATCGTGAGGACCTCTTAATACCATCGGCTTTGGATAGTTTGGGGTGGGATAGGGCGCTACTACACCTTTAGATATATCAATACAGCTATAAACATGCTACTTTTAACATGATGTCTTTAGGGAATCCTTACAATTACCATAAAAAGGTTAAAACAGAACTATTTTTAAACGTTTACACCGCTAGCAAAACATTTCTGTTTATCCCAATGGTCGAGTGGCAGACAACGCTACAAGACACACATTGAATACCTATAACTGTAGGCTATCTTTCCATATTTGCCTTTTCCGTAAGGCAGCGATGTATTATAATCAGTGATCGGAGTAGGTATATTGATTTGATGTACTTTGGTAGTGCAAGCATAATATGGATATGCCTTTTTATCAAAAACGGATACTTAGAAATTACGAAATCTCGGAGGCATGTCCACATTAACATCAATATTTGAGATCATTGACCCCAAATCAATCTACCTAATCCGATCACTGATTATATTAGACTGTTAAAGTTTTGTACTAGCCCAATGATTTATATCAGAGTTCATTTATATTCGTGCGTTTGCACGATCTCACACATTAGCAGTTACGTTTATGCCACAGATTATTGCGTCCACTAAGCGCAGCTTCTTATCGCTTTATATCATAGCTTCGACTACGCCCAAGTCTAATCCAACTCGTAAGTCGATCAAATCAAATTGTCTCAGTCTGGCTCACACGGCATCGAACCTGCGCCCTCGAGCCTCGGAGGGTGTCCCAAAGTTATTGTTTTCATTTCGCCCTCCCGGTGAGTAATGGTGTTAATACTATGGGGCCTGTGGACTATTGTTGTGACTTGCGGACTTTTTTGAAGGGCCATTTGTCTGGGATTTTCAATTGAGTTTTTGTTAATTTAATTGAGCGTAGTAACGCAATAGAATGGAAACAATAAAATGTGTTTAATTAGAAAAAAAACTAGTGTTTATTTTGTACAATAGTCTAAAACATGACTTTGACGAGATTATAAAGCTTAATTTTAAGGGCTATTAAACTTCTACAATAAATAGACATATAGATACTCTTGTACACAATATTAAAGAAGATATAATTGATGTATCTATTTTAAAATATTGCACATGTAAGTACAATGGGCGGACATAATGCTATACAACATTTTCTACCAGTTAACCTTGAGGCAATGCAGATAATGTCGTCATTGGCGGAGTATAGGAGTGGTAGGGTAAAGCTATACTTGTATTTTGGGACGTGTATAAGTGCCCGGAAGAGGGCCAATATACTGAATAAATTAGTATTATTATTATTGAGTATTAAACATTATCCGACATATCTTATGAGATAAATAAATGAGTTACTCATACAAAGATACATAATAATAAATACATACTAAGTATATAATATACTAGGGAAGTCGATGATTTACTGATTGAAAGTTTACAAAGAAAGGAAGGAAACTTACAGAAGGTTGTGAGCAATAGTAGAATGGTCACTTCTGAGAGGTGCCATTAATGCTCCCTTAATTATTTTTAAAGACAATTTTAGACGAGGATTGTTTATACTAAAAGATAGAAAATCCCAAAGGCGAATAGCTAAGATAGTGAAGAAATCGAACAGAAATCTAGTTTTATAAGGGGAATGTAAATAATCTATGATTCGAAGATTTTTTTGGTTAAATATATTTAAGGTCGACTCTCAGAACATACGTGCGAAAATTTTGTTTATCCATCAATGGTTGTGCGAATGTTCACTATGTGACAAAAATAATCATTTTGCAACAGATGTATAAAAAAAGGAGAGTGTTATTCTAAACTCTACTTTACTACTACCCCTTGTTTATTTGTGAATCTGTCTTTCGATCTTAGGTTATTTAAACAGTTGGTAGTCTCCTGCCTGCCTAGCATGAGCAGTAAAACACGGTATGATATGATATGATATAGCGATAACTGTAAAAATATGATAGATATAGCCGCCATGTTGAATCGCCATGCCGGTGATGTCACATATTATGATCGATAAAAATTAAAATTCAATTTAAGTTTCGGCAGAAGATAACACCCACCCACCTACCCACCTTATCGTAGGTTGGTAGTAGCCTTAATTTTGTTTGTTTTTATGGGTTAAAAAGTTGCAATTGTTATTATAATTTTTTAAATTTTTTTAGTTTATTTAAAAATGCTGTGTACGCCTATTATTGGCATATGTATAAGAACTTATTAGCTCAAATAAGTATATCTTTTAAGAATGTATTTATATATATGCTGTTGGTGTAAGGTACAAGGTATTGAATAAATAAATAAATAAATAAAATAGCGGCTATATCTATCATATTTTTACAGTTGGTGTCGATATATCGCTTTATCATATCATATCATATCTTGTTTTGGTAGTCATGCTAGCCCCCTATTATTAGTCACTATTATTATCACTCAATTTGATCGTCCTGCAAAAAACAGCTGGTTGTTTTTATTGAATTTCACCACACTACAAAAAAAGAAATTGCGTTTTCAATAGTTAAGAACCTAATTTCATATTATTAAATCAATTACTTATTCGAGACTTATATAAAGCCTGGCATATAGTGAATTAGGTCGAGAAACTAGTCCTCAAGGATATTATGCAGAATTTGAATGCATGTATTAAGAGTTGACTCAACTAATTAACTAAGTAGTAAGACTAGTGATGTTCATTTGTTTTCAGTTTGGGATAATCGGTTACTATTAAATAAATTTAATAAGCTTTGGCCAACAGACGAAATTGTCATAGTACTTAGCTTACATTTGCAGAATCGATGAAAGGTAGAGTTCTCGAGTGGAGATCAAGTTTTGGTAAGCGTAGTGCAGGACGCGCCCCCCATCTCGATGAACCGAAGACTTTAGGAAGATAGCTGACAGTGGATGGATGAAAAAGGCGAGAGCAAGATCTCCCATCTTGCTCTTTGGTGCTCTTTGGGGGCTTACGTCCAGCAGTAGACTGCAACTGACATGATGATGACCTACATAACATGATTTGCCAGGACCATTTAAAGCCAATATAAAGTTCATTTTCTGAACTGACTTGAACTAAAAATAGGTCAAAGCGAACCACAACGCTACTACGCCATTTCGGTTCCCATACATGCATTGAGTTTAAATAATTAATTTATAACTAATACTGTGTATTTTATGTGCCTACAACCCAATCCAAAAGGTACAACGGCAGGTTAACCTAACCAAAAAGTTAAAGGTCATTGATCCGATTTTTAACTTTAAGTACGAGATGTAGAGATCAATATCAATTAAGAAGAAGAAGAAGGCAGGACACGGTTAGTTCTAAGACAAATCCTTGTAAGACCAATGTACACCTATGCTCCACAATAAAGATTTATGATTTATTTAAGAAAATTTGACGTTTTGTGGTAGGTTGACGTGCTTTCATCATCAACATCATCATTTCAGCCATAGGACGTCCACTGCTAAACATAGACCTCCCCCAGTGACTTCCAGATTTGCCGGTTGGAAGCGGCCCGCATCCAGCGGCTTCCTGCAACCTTTACCAGGTCGTCTGTCCACCTTGTAGGTGGATGCTGCGCTTGCCGATACATGGCCTCCATTCCAGAACCTTTCTGCTCCATTGTCCGTCAGTTCTACTTGCTATGTGCCCCGCCCACTGCTACTTCAGCTTGCTTATCCGTTGGGTTATGACGTGCTGTTGTCTGTACAGAAAAGCTTCCTTTTTGTTTGGACGTATCTAGTTAACTTTTAGACATCGTCCCGTTTATAGTTGAGACTTGAGATACTCTTGCTACATTATAGAATCGACTCCAATAACACTCTATAATAATAACACAGTGAACGAACATGCTATTTTAAAAGCAGGACTTCGCAAATCAGCAATAGGCTAGTTTTCTAAAAAAAATCTAATTAGTCCGTCAGCGGGATTAACAGAAAATATTGGACACGTAGGTATTTTTTCTTTTCTCAATCAAACAAAAAATGATATAGATATAGCCCGTTAAAATTACGTTAATGTGTGCAAACTTTGATGCACTTTATCTTCGTCATTTTTTGTTTGATTGACAAAAGACAAAATAAGTATGGTAAAGTAGCCTATTCTTTATGTTTTAAGTAACAATTCAAACTTCCTGTTATTCAGTTAAATATTACTCTTAAAAAATCCACTACAAACTAAAATTTAAACTTTAAGATTCAAAGTATTCGAGCAGCGCCGTCACATCACTAGACGAACTTAAAAAGTTCATGTTAAACTTCAGTGGAACTACCACAAAGTGTTTCGGAGTTTTCAGCTTTTTAGTGTTACATTGCTTAGTGGCCGTTCTTAGAATTTGCGAGCTATTTTTAAAAGGAATTACCTAGTTTAGAGTCCGAGGTACGTAACTGAAAGAGAAATTAAACTTATATTTTAATAACGCAATCCTAAAGGCACACACTCATAAACTTTTTAAGTCAGAAAAACAAATTCATTTTTAAAAAAAGTTAGTACAGGCATGTATTTCTTTAGACCCATGGTAAATAGTTCATCAACTTCTTAAATGCTTGGCTGCAATATATTATACATAATGAATATTTGAAATAAATCAATTTGAAAAAACTATATTGCAAAAAATCTTATGACGCCATTTAAATTACAAAAAAGTACGCAACGGCATTTTTTTACTTATCAAAAGTTATTAGTGGAGTAAAGTATACTTTTATACTTCCCACTGCAGGAATCGTGCTACAGGAATTAGTCGCCTCTTACCGCCTTACGCCTCTTAAAATAGTGATTATGGGAACGTAGTGTAGGACACCCCTAGCTCGATAGACCGATGACCCTCGGCAGTTGGCTAGAAGAAGAATGAAGAATCGAGTTTTTTTGGCGCTCTTTGGGGGGGGGGGGGGAGGCTTACGTCCAGCAGTGGACTGCAATAGGCTGACATGATGATTTTATTTTATTTTTATTATATTTTCCCTTTATTTAGGACAACAAACAATTCATTGGCTGCTTAGGTACTAGAATATCAGCTATTTATCATTTGCAGTGATAGGGTAAAAAATAATAACGGGATGTGTAAATGAGATTAATTCAGGCCTATTTGCAGAAATACATTAGCTTGAATCATTTTAATACCTCTAGCCCTACCGGATAATCTGTAGGTTACAACAGATTATTTTAGACGATCATCAACAAAATTATATTATTGTTATTATTTATAACTTTGTTATTTCCAATCAAAGTCAAATAACAATCAAAGTAATATTTCATTGATATACATGTACGGACAACAGCAGATCAGCTTACCCATAAAGTTAAAGGTTATTGAACCGAATTTTCACTTTAAGTCCAAGACATAAAGATCAATATCAATTGAGAAAACTTAACGTTTTGTGGTAGGTTGACGTGCTGTTGTCTGTACCGATAGTGTAAAGAGATATACAGTTTGTTCCTTAATTCAAAGATAACCTTGTAACCTATTCTAAACATCATAGTAAAAACTTTTGTCCTATGATTTAAAAAAAATAAGTATTTTTTGTTTCTTTCTATACAAATTCTCTCAGCTGTATGTATGGGAAGTCGATTAAAATCTTCATGCAAATTTTCAAAAGTTTTTTACATTGCAATATGTGGTTACAAGGTTATTCTTGAGTTATAGAACATCCTGTATACAAAAGCTCTCGTCAATCACATTATTTCCAACGAAAAGTTCCCTCAATAAAGAGCGTTACATGACGACGTAATCGAACAACGTTAGCCGCATATAGTGACAACTATAATACATATCGCCGAGTCGGCACTTACCACTATAACGAAGGGAGACTCTCACACCGTAGCATACGATATCAGGATAATATATTATAATGTAACAACTACACTAATGTCTAAGGGGTATTATAAAATTCAAGACTATCTTGATGACAAGAATGTATGGTCAGTCCAGCCTGCACTAAACTGATATACCTACCTGTTTATTTTGATTTATATTTTTTTGTGGCAGCTAGTGGTGACTGAGTTTTTTCCGGCGTTTCTTCTCAGCACTTACCAGATTGTCTTGAAGCGCTAGTAGGGCCCAAAAAATAAGGAGACATGTTCTGGCCCCACATGGGCCTATAATGTTATTATTGACGTTCATAAGTGGCAATTTTCGGTCCTAAATTGAATAAATAATTTTTGACACGACTTTGACTTTAACTTTGACTTTGACTTTGACTTTGACTTGACTGTCTTTTAACAGTATACAGAACCTGTACTGCCGGTATTCTGATGCACGCTTGGTTGTTATTTTTAGGGATATTATTGGTTTTATAGTAAAAGTGGTTTAGAGAGAGACAGAAGGTGAAGAGTAGAGGATAACGTAAGCAGATTGTGTGAGGAGTGATATTACAGAGAAAGGAGTGCATGACTCGATGACGAGTGACTAGATTGCGTGGAAAAGAAAAACACACTGCGCCGATCCTAGATGACCTGGGAACAGGACTGGCAAATGATGATGAGTGAAAGTTGTTCAGAATTATCTATAAGGTAAATCTCGAAAGTAAAATATGCGCATTGTCATTATAGAGCCGGCCAATCTGAAAATTACTAGAGGTGGCCTCTGTTCAGCAGTGGACGTCCTATGGCTGAAATGATGATAATTATTAAAAGAATGATGATGCCTAACTTCCGCTAAATAGCGCAGGTTCTTATTGTTATTTTGTTGATTACCTTCTTAAACAAAAAGTTATCACACTAAAGACACAATTTGGCCCATCAACCACAAATGAAACACAATCTTCCATCTACCAATCAACACCAATTTATCTACCCTTCAAATAACATTACTATGGTGTAATTTCGGCCGAAGGGAAGTGGGGCTAAAGAGCATTATCGTCGACAAAACGCGGCGATTTTCCGACGTTCCCCTATCTACCCTCTTCTACATATCTTCGCACCCCATGCGATTTTTATCACGTGCTATGTTGTACATTACTGGTTTAGTTTTTAGGGTCAAATATCTTTTTATTATTCGGAATCTAACAATAATGTTCTTAACTTTTTTCTAACTAAAAGTTTCGCCTGGTACTCGTAAACAGAATATATTGGAAATCAAAATGCGAAATATTTCGCTAATTACCTGTCCATTTTAGGATCAGAATCATTAGATGTATACTTCTTCTTTTCTTCACTAACATACTTTTAAAGCTTCACTTTTAACCAACGATGTTAGATATCAAATCTTAAAAGTTGTTTTAACCTAACTCTGAATTCTGATAGACGTATCGATTTGTTTTGTTTCTGACATTTGGGTGACGATACAATAATATGAAACTATTATGCTGATCGGATGATAGAGCCAGAAGGTGAATAGTAGAGGTCTTTAATGACTACTAGGCTAGTAGTAACCTTTGTGTCATCATTATCATCATCATCATTTTAATACGTCCACTGCCGAAAAAAGGTCTCCCCCAATGACCTTCATCGGGCGGGATTGCCAATACTCACCACACTTGACAGGCGGGTTGGCGAGCGCTGTTTCTTTTATAAGATTTCGCACGAAAACGCTTTTGCCCGTCTCGTGCTACAAGAATTAGTCGCCTCTTACGACAAGCCTTCTGTTGGCGGTGGGGAATTAGTGTCAGCGTTAATTTAATTCGTACTTTTTTATTTCGACCGTATCAAGTTAAAACTGTAAGATACGTAATCCAGATGACAATACAATTTTAATACGATCATGCTGATCTAATGATGGAGCCTGTAGGTGGATAGTCGAAATCTTCAGCGGATACTACGAGTAAAAACTTTAGTTCGGACTTATAAAATTTGTTTCTTTTCCACAAACATGTCCAATATTCAGAAATTGTGGAGATTTTTTTTACTCCTAAAAACATGAATGGACTAAGAATGTGATTAATAAACTTATATCTTTTTAGTTAAATTAAAATCAAAAATTATCAAGCACTTCGCACTTTCTGTATTTTTTTAGGTTTGATAAACTGTTTCAATTTTAATTTAAAAGTAGGAACACACAAGTCGTTTATGTTTATGATTTAAAAATTTACTTATTTCATCTATTTTTAGTGAGAAATCCTAATCTAACTGCTGAACACCGATTTCATCCCCTATTTTCCTACCCTTAGGGGTGATTTTTATTTTTCAAACTTTTATCATAGCATCTTTGAAGTATAAGCTATTCAATAAAACAAATCATCAAAATCGGCTCATATTTGTCGAAGATAGGTAACAAGAACCACAACCAAAATATTATCTGGGTATATATTTGTTGATTTTCTCAAAAAGTTCTAAATCAATTTCGATAAAATTTATATCGGACCACCTCTGAAGTATGATCTACCAAACAAAAAAAAAACATTAAAAATCGATTCATAATTGGCGGAGTAATCACATAACAAATATACAAAAAAAAAAAAACATACAGTCGAATTGAGAACCTCCTCCTTTTTTGAAGTCGGTTGAAAAATAAGTTTAATTCACATCATCCAATTCATCTATGGCAAATATACCCATTTCTCACCAGTAATGTATACCCCACCCCATATAAATCCGGGGATCCTGCTGAGATGGCTCTCTCAACACTATTATACGATAAATGTTTTTGCCTTAGTTGTGACTTTCCGTTATGCAGAGGGCGAGAATTTAGGGTTTTATGGTTTTATGCTGTTAGAGATAAAAATGTGATTTTGCTGGGACAATTTGTAACTTATTGCATAAAAGTTATACTTGTTAATTAATCTAAATCCGTTGATAATTCTGAAATGAAATAGTTTGAACTCAAAGTGTTAAATAAATGGCTTTTAATTCATATTGTTTAGTCGTAGACGACTTAAGGACAGTTGACCTGGTAGGTTGCAGGAAGCCGCTGGATACAGGTCGTTTTCAATTGGCCAATCTAGAAGTCATTGGGGGAGGCTTTGCCCAGCAGTGGACGTCCTATGGCTGAAATGATGATGAGTCGTGGACGTAGTAGTGCGAAGATTCGCATTGATTAAAAAGGACCGTGGGTTCCATTCTGTCCGGTTCGAGTCAATTCGGAAAACGAGCTTTTTTTAATTGGATCGGTTCTTCGTCTGGTACAGTCAACATGAAAAAACAAAACATATCACAATAGTCTGACACGATCACTTCGTCAAAATCAAATAAATAAGTCACGTTTGTCAGTACTTTTAAAAAAAATATTTTGATTTGATTCTGACTGTACCTCGTAACATAAAGATGTTGATGTTGATGTTGACAACAAACTAATTGTTATTGTCTCGAAGTAAGCAATTAACATAATAAGGTTACAAGGTACAACATAATGAACTTTCCAGTGGCATCTTCCAACACACCCAAACACAAACAATTTAGAAAAAAAAAGCTTGAAACTGGAAATCGATCCCGAGACTCTATCGCGTTTATTGCTAAACACTTCGCCATTTCTCATAACAGGGTGTCAATTTCAAAAGAGAGAACAGTGTCTAACGAAAGTTTTTGGGTAATTTCTCGTATATATAGATTAGGATAACCAACAAGACAAACATTAATACAAGCAAGGTACACAGGTAGTATGACTTATGCTGACTTATAGTTAAGCGTCTCTTACAGTGTGTTACTGTTAAAAGTGACAGCCTATAACTAAGGTTATAGGCAGCCACTTTTTAAAAACGACTTCCAAATAATCAAACTATTATATTGACTCGATTGTAAGCATACTAGAGGTTGTCCGAAGCATTGCGACGTCTTAGTCAACGCGATAGGCGAGGGAGAGGGCGGAGGGCTCAGCCTTCTAATCCGATCCGAGACAAGATGGATGTGAGGGTACAATACTTGTTGTAGATAACAAGATAGTTCGCACAGATGGCTGGGTTTTTATCCGCCGGCTAGAAACGTATTTAGGGATTATTTAATCGATATCTAGAGGGTAAAAGAAGCTGGTAAAATTCGATTTTGTTCATTAAAATAAGAAGACTTTTTTTGTTCAATTAATAAAATACGTTTTCTGATTTGACTCGAACCAAAAATTGAACCCAAGACGACATGCATTGCATGCAACGCGAATTACCGCGCTACTGCACCGATCAGAAGATAATACTATTAACCATTATTTTATCAAATCCAATTAAATCATTATCATCATCATCATTTCAGCCCATAGAACGTCCACTGCTGAACATAACTCCTCCCCCCCATGTCCTATCATCGTGTAGTCGTCATAATAAATCAAATTGTTATTGTTTATTTAATATTTACTGGTTTTCAATATCACATATACTTCACTTCATTTTATTAAATGCACAAATTACCTACAACTAGGTAGGTCTTAATATTTGTCTTCTCACTTAACCTGTTTTCACACAATGCTTAATATAGTATCCTCCATTTTATATGGTCAGCAGCTTTTTGAATCCATCTCTTCTCCGTTATCTTTACTAGGTCATCGGTCCACATGGCAGGCTGGCTTTACACTCTCCAACTCCCAGTTCTTGATGCTAACTCCTACACCACCTTTTGATAGTTCTTCGACCAATAAGACACCACCCGCTTCTACACAGGGTTTAGTTACTGTAATCATAATCATTATAGTTGTTTTATTTGGTCAATTAATAATTGTAAATGTAGGCAAGGTCTTGTAAGTTAAAATTCCGACTTGATGAAAGTAGTACCTACCTATCACCCCATAAACCATTTTAAGTGGCAACTTCTGTTCATAGGAAGTGGTGTTTCCTGAAGCTTAAACCCGAGAAAGTATCCTACAATTAACTAACACATAAATCCATCGCAGGAAGAGGGAGGTAAGGTCCACAAATCACTGGAACTAAACGACCTCTGATTTTACACATTTTTACAATTAATTTCTGTAGTTTGCTGTGCGATCGATAAAAGTAAACGGGTAATTTTGAAAATTAAGGCGAGTAGTGCCTCTAAATTAGCGACGCGAGCTTGTTACAGATATAGCACGAAATTTCATTAAAATATGGTTCATAACAACGCGCAATGAAAAGCGACTGTTACGACAATCGATGCGTCTTCAGGTAGCGAAAATTTGGGAAAGTTTTCGCATAGACGCAATTACTTGATTAAAAAATTCTACGCTCAGTTTATAGCTATTAAGTTGCCCAATCAATAAACGTACAAATTAAATCAGTCAAGCAGTTAGAAGAAAGAAAATTGGCATAATTTTTGTAAGTTTTTTTAATGTTTTTTTTTTTCATGTGCGAGTACAAGTTGCACTTTTTTTTGTTAAAATTTGATTTCTCTTCTTTTTCCTCAGAAAAAAGGAACTGAGCGACAGACAGTAACATAAGAGTTCTGTGTTCTCCTTTTGGTTAACCGAACCCAAAAATTCAGATATTAGCTAGCATTATTGCGCCATTCACAAAATTGTAAAGGTCACCACAACAACATCAAAAACACGCGTAATCTGAGCTCAACCTTAAATTAGAATATCACAGCGCCTTGTCCGTAGCATCCAATTTAAACAGATTACCTCCAGTGTCCCGGCGATCCCACAGGACTGTAAGACGAGATAAGGAACACTCGAGAACCGGCGCTTACCAGTTTTCTTTAGATGTAAGCGGTTATATCTGGTTCAATGCGGTATTCTTGTGTTTCAAATAAATTTGTCTCATCTTGGCCTTATCCTAAATAATTCACTTTGTGGCAATTACCATATTAGTGTAAGTTTTTTATTTTACGCGATCGAAAAGTCAAACCGAATTTGTATGGTATAATGGGTTTGGTCACTGGGGGAGGCCTTTGTTCAGCAGTAGACGTCCTATGGCTGAAATGATGATGATTAATTGGTCTTACTACAAGTACTATAAAAACTATGTTCATTCGGGAAAAGAATGAACAATTTCTCTCTATACCAACCGTCCAATACACTTATCTGTAAAACAAAAAGAAATCTATAGTGATGTAACGCATAGCTCAAAAAGTATCGATAATTGCTTGCGGGAAATTCCGTGGAGGCAATATATCGAGCACACTGATATTGTTAATTCTTTTTCAAGTAATAATTTCACGGAAATCGTTTCGATGGCGGATAAATTTTCGCGTCGTGTTCGATATTTTACGGAGTTTTAAAATTACGGAGGATGTATTGGTTTTAACATGAGTTATAATGAAATATTGCCAGTTATACCTACTAGCTTCCTTGTCTGGTACTTATTTATTTATTTTAGGAAGATTTACAGTTTCCATAATACAGTAAACTAGTACAATATACTTTGCTTCAATACTAATTACAAATCTCCACATATGAGTAACCAGACAGGTAAGGATTAGTCTAAGTGAGGCAACTAAGAAATAAACAATATTAACTTAAAAATAATAATAAATGTAACAGGCTATCGTCAAAGTTCGAGAATCTCAAAATATGTCCTTATTATCTAGTATAAGGTCTGCTAAAAACTGTGTTAGGACATATTTTATTTCTGAAAATGGAAAATAAACTTTATCCAAAATGAAAGAATTGGCATGTCCAAGTAATTTATTTTGGAAATTTGTAAAAAAATAATAATAAAATAACAAACCTGTGCCAGGAATGCAAGAATATTCAAAATTTGTTTTATTAAAAACCTTTCCTTTCCTGTAGTGCGTCGGGGATGTTCGCCGAAGCAGGCGTAGACTGCTTCTATGCAACAATGCGTAAACGGTGCGCGTCTCTGGTGCGCAGGGTGCGGGGCAGCGGTAACAGCATCCTCAATATGATCGCTGATAGACTGGATTGCCAGTACGTCAACCGTTCTTGTGCCATTTCGGGGGGAGTGGTACAGGAATGGCCACTTTAAACTGTAATTCTCAATTATTTTTACTAACATAGTTATGAGATCTACTAACAACATGAGTCATTGTTACTTAAAAATAAAATTATTCATTCATTCATTCAATTGCCACTGGTTTAGGTTTGTTTAAATACTTATGTCCCTTGGAAAAACAGCTAACTAGTAACAGAAATCTGTTTATTCTTTACTTCTAAACTTGACATATATTAATTATAGTAATAACTATTGAGGCATAAATAATATTACTATTTTTTATTCCCAGACGAAAAAGAGGGGTGTTATAAGTTCAATGTGTAAATCTGTGTATCTGTCCGTGGCATCGTAGCTCTCAAACGAATGGACCGATTTTATGAAGATCTGTTCAGCCGTTAAAAGGTTATCATTTCCTACTTAACAAAAGGATTTTCAGCTTAAATCAATAGTTCCTTATCAGTTAGTTTATTTAATGCTTTATTACAGAGTTTTTGACATATTATTACTCGCTAAATTTCTTGCCGATAAACTCCAACACAGTACATCGGCTTTTTATCATTCTCTTTTTTCAACCGGTCAGCCTCACCCAGTGGTGACTGCGACCCCAATTCACAAGACAGTCCGGACATTTTACGATGTCTGTCCGGACCGGACACGAATAGCTGAGTAAGGCTTTAAATTTTAACACTGGATGTGTGATCTTTTTAGATGATTACCTACAAAAATGTTGGGTGGAATTCCAAATGTGTGATATTGTAAGTAGAATATGATTTACGTGCTTCCCGACACATACGGGCAGTTTCTATATGCTGTGTGACAAGGTTTAATTTGTGTAGCCAAGATGCGAGTACGCCTGTCATCATCTCTGAGGTCCCGGGTTCGATTCTCAGTCGGATCAATGTAGTAAACGAACTTTTCTATGTAGTGTCGCGTCTGGGTGTTGTGGTACCGTCGTTATTTCTGAATTGTATAACAGCTTTAGCTATTTATCTTAGGATCAGAGCAATGTATTTGATGTTGTCCAATATTTATAAAATTACTTTGAGAGATCAAGACTTGTTTTGTGTATTACAATCTTCGATCAAGAATACACTAGATAGCTGGTCAGCTACTCAAAAACGGTGGAGTATATAATTCCTTACTTCAAATTGAGGTCTTATTTTGTTTATGTTATTCTGCACTTTATTTCTTACACCTTAAGAGTTGTATTTATACGAACGAGACCGGATCTTTACGAACGCGTGTGAATATCGACACAAACAAAACTGCACCTTAACGTTTGCGGTTAAGGCATACGTTAGAACAATTTTTTTACTTAATAATATAGAAAGACGGTGCCATATTTGAGTACTGTTTTAAGCGAGGCGTTGATCGAAGATTACAATATTTTATACTTCATAATTTTTTGAGATATAATTTCGTAATGGTGCTTCTTTTTTTTAAGATCTCAGGTGTATTGTACCTCTTTACCAAACCCACCACGGTTCCCGTCTAAATTACGTGCGGAACTTGAGAAGACGAATTCCTAACATTCACAAAGGTCAGGGCGTTAAGGATATTAATACTGGAAGTGGCTTAACTGGACAAATTAAGTGATCTGCGGAATAGGAGGCCTACTACGAAAATATATTGTTCGTTCGGACGTATAAACCTAACAAATTAAAATAACATCTACTTGTGTGAAACCTTTGACCATTTATGAACAATTGAAAACGGTCGTGTTTTTTACTCGGCTAACTTCAGATGTTCATGTTTTTTAAGGGATTGGCACAGGTGATTGGTTATTCTAATTTATTAGGTTTATACGTCTGAACGAACAAAATATTTTCGTAGTGGACCTCCAGGGCATTGTGGACTATGGCTATGGCTTTATTTACTATGGCTACATCTAGTGTTATCTGAAAGTACAGGTTTTTTTCACGATTTTTTTTTTTGGTTTCTCGATGTTTTTTCTAACTTGCGAGCAAGTGGTATCTATATTAAACCATACATAGTTCCTGAAAAATTAAACATATGTGATGGGATACAAACTCATGATCCACACGGTAAGGCGAGACTCCTATTGAGTTACCACCGTTACCGTCCCCGTAAATGTAACTCTACTGCAAAATATTTGCTTATCTAGAATCTAGATATCTGTTGTATCTGTACCAGATGAAATAGTTCCGAAGTGCCCACCGCACTTACCTCACAACTGTTCAGTAACTAATTGTTATTGTTTCGTTCCACCGGTCTCAGTTTACGGGTGAACGATCTTCTTTGTCCAGTCATTCTGTCAGTTTTGATAAAAATATAAGATATGCTACTTAAAAGGTGCCGTGTGGGGACCACGCCAACAGGAGGCGTGTCGTAAGAGTCGACTAATTCCTGTAGCACGAGACGGGCAGCAGCGTCTTCGTGCGAAATCTTATAAAAAAACTGCGCTCGCCAACCCGCCTGCCAAGCGTGGCGAGTATCGGCAATCCCCCCCGATGATCAGTCATTGGGGGAGGCCTTTGTTCAGCAGTGGACCTCCTATGGTTGGAATGATAAATGATGATGATGATGCTGCTTTAGTGGAACACGAACCACTACATTTTTGAACGCGTCTTGTTCGACAGGTCTTCTTCTTCATCTATACGGTCAATCCCGGTTGCGTCCAAAGCCATTGCTTTGGAGTTCTTGTTTGACAGGTATGAACAGTTTGTATGGGAAAATAGAATGGTTGTTTTTACTGCTTTTTTATATTTTCTTACCTTTTAAACCATCCTGGGACTTTAATGAATATTTCAAAACCAAAATTAGCCAAATCGGTCCAGCTGTGATGAGACTAACAAACCTCAATTCATTTTTATATACAGGGTGATTTTTATAACATCTACAACCTCATAGGCACTGATTGGCGGTGCTCAAATACAACAACTTTTTCTATGGGACCAACATAGTAATCTAAAAGAAAATTCACTGCTTCATACAAACTGATGTCCGCTGGTCGGCAGCTTAGTATGGGGAAGTGAATTTTTTTTTGCGGTCGATAATTAGCCCACGTCCAGTTCAGGACAGCCTTTTCCAATAAACGCCACTGAAAAATAATTTTACTTGAAAAAACTTTTCAACTGCCTCTGGTGGAATTCAAACCGACGACCTTTCGCTATCCGGGCGACTGCTCATCCAACTGAGCTACGGAGGACATAGTAATGTTGGCGAATTTCTTCAAGTGTAGCTGTTAGGAAGCCAGGGTCGTTTCATCAACATCTTGGATTTTATACCCAAAAACATCCGAAAGAAATATTATTGCAAATATTTAACAATCAGTTAAGATGAAACAGCTTAATCTATTTAAACTTTTTTGTTTTTTGCATTCACAATAATGCGTTTATTATCACAAGGAAAATAATTTTACTTGAAAAAATAAACTAGCATTATTGTAAATGCAAAAAACAAAAAAGTTTAAACGCCACTGAGCCCGACCCTCGGCAATTATTTCCCATCCACTGCCTACAGCAGAATACATCGTCGCTCCACCTTGTCGGAGGGCGCCCTACGCTGCACTTGCCAAGTCGTGGTCTCCACTCAAGAGCACGTAATGTAATGTTAGCAAGTAATTTGTTGACACTTGATTAACACCAATTAGATAGATTATATATATCTCACTCATATACAACGACGGTACCACAACACCCAGACATACAGAAAAGTTTTTTTTATACATTGACCGACCGGAAATCGAATCCATGACATCAGAGATAGCGACACCAAGTCCGGTATGCTCGCCTCTCGGCTTCTGAGGTCGTAATTTTTTTATCATTGTAAACTGTTTTACCAGTGTTAACGAAAATAGTAACAGCGTTACCACAAGACTACTTGAATTTATTCATTAGAATGTAAGTAATTACGAGTATAACAGTGACGATAAATTTTTACGATGAGCTAGTTTCCTAAAAAAATCGAATTAGTCCTCGAGGACTTCCGTAGCCTAGAGGCGAGTTTGAAAGGCAAAAGCGAGAGGCGAAGTTGCTTGTTGCGCTTTGTCTTCGTAATTTTTTGTTTGATTAACAAAAGACAAAATATGGGTCCAGTATTTTTTGATAATCTAACTGACGGACTAAATAAAATAATCTTTTTTTGACCCAGAAAACTAGCCTATTCAGACTGGCAAGTTAGTACTTCACACTTATGTGTCCGACAGCGTATTGGCTCGCCGACGACTGGGTAGCGAGTTTTATTAACTCATCATGATGACCGTCTGGTGCAGTGGTTCGTGCTCCGGACTACAAAGCCAGCGGTTGCGGGTTCGAATCCCGCAAGGAGGCAATGTTTTTGTGATAAGCACACGAGCATTTGTACCTAAGTCATGTGATGATGGATGTGTTTATAAACGTATTAATAATGTAAGTTTATCCGTTATCTAGTCGCCATAGTACATAGTACTACTATTTGCTTAATTTGGGGCTAGCTACGAGTAATTGGTGTGACTGTGGAAACAATTTATTTATTATTTAATTATGTATTTATGTAATTTTGAATAAAGTAATTAATTGATTCTTATCTCTTCCATTGTATACCAAATGTCATCAAATTTTTAAATCTTTATGTAAATAAATTATGATAAGAACAAACGGACACGTTTTGCAAGGACTGAATATACGTTTTCAGATCTGTAGTTCAGTCCAGAGCAGTTCTTAGTCAGACCTCTATCATAACTCTATACCAGAAATAATAATAGCTTTGTAATTTAACCAAGAATCAAACTGTAACAATATGACTCACTAAACCATTGAAAAAATCTAAAACAACACCACAAATCTATACCATATTTTGATTTTAACATCAAAATTCTATTTTTCTCGAATGTAAATGAGGGTCTGGGAATGAACCCGGAACGTTAACGAGCTCTGCCGGGGCGTGCTAAATTATTCAAGGATTAAGTCGTCAGAGCAGGGAACCCTTTTGAAAAATCTGCTTATCTATAAGTTATGTCAATCTTTGAAGAGCTTTGAGTTTGTTTAAGGGTTTAATTTGTTCATTTTATGTGGGTTAGAATGTGTTGCTCTGAGCCGTATTAACAATGTCAACATTTATTAGTTCAATGCTGGTCCAGTACTATACTAATACTTCTTGTTTAAGAGCGGAAGATTAACAGAAGATACTCCTTATTGCACATCACACAAAAGAAACAAATTACTAATATAAACAATGGCCGGTTTGAACCGGCATGTATCCAGCGGCTTCCTGCAACATTTACCAAGTCGTCTGTCAACCTTGTGGGTGGACGTCCTACGCTGCGCTTGCCGGTACGTGGCCTCCATTCTCAAACGTTTATGCCCCATCGGCCGTCAGTTCTATGTGCTATGTGCCCCGCCCACTGTGACTTCAGCTTGCTAATCTGTTGGGCTATGTCAGCAAATAAGTAGGCTAACTAAGTATGTCGTCCCAGCCAACGCCTGTAGCAACTTGACGGGCTATAGCTACCAAATTGCTATCTCTACTCGACTAACATAATAAACCTAGTCTGAACTCGACTTTTAAGGTCACTGTAAGTCCCCAGGCCACTATTGAAAGGTAAGTTTTCAGTTCTAGGGCTCTAAAATAGTCTATGAACATGTTAAAATGAAAAATAAATACAAATCCATTAACCTAAGTTTTCCAACTCAAAAAAGGTGCGTCACCGTCCAATATTTGTTTGGCTGGGGCCCGGGTCCCAATCGGTAATATTCGCAGATTTAATATATAAAACATATGAATCGTTCGTATTTTGGCTGCCGGGGCACGGTAATAATGTATTGAGTGTACCGTCGGCAGAGAAAGTAAAGCAGGTGAATATTTTATAACTTGTATTGACAAAATTTGATGCTTTAGAACGGGTAACGACCCATATTTAGAAATTATTACTAAAGCGCATGTAAAAGTACACTGCAAAATGCTTTATTGAAAAAAAAAACACTTTAGCCTTAACCTCTTTGTCCAAGACGGATGACGAAGTTAAAGCTAAAAGTTCATTAACACGGTTGCAACTCTTTCTCTATTTTAGTAATTACTACTTACATTTATTACTTTCTCGAATGATGACTATGTATGAGCAAAGGATAAATATTTAGTAATGTACAAACAGCACATCAAAACTACCATTATACGGCAAATTTTCTTAATGGTTATTAATCCATAAGTATCGGACTTTAAGTTTAAAATCGGTTTAATGATCTTGAATTTTTTGGGCTTTGACCTGCCATTAACTGGAATAAAAGTATGCTTATATCCCAGCAACTTACACAATATAGTTGGTCCAGCGTGGTAACCACTGTGTAACTGCGTATTTTGTAGCAAGATAGTTACAGAATACAGATTAGAGACGAGTATTTGTATATTCCGGATATGTAAACAAAAAGCATTGGTCCGGCACCGGGCCGGATAGAAACAGTCACGTAGAAAATCATCATAAAATATATCCTAAGGATATTTAGTCGCAAGCATTTTACTTGCCTCGCGAAAGTACAGAGAGTGATAAAATACAAATAATATTCTGTAATGGAAGCTAATTACTGTTGACAAGAATTTAATCAAGAAAATTTCAATAACATTTCTTCAAAAATAAGCAAACAGAAATAGGCGTCAAAATAAATTTAACCCCTCAAATACTTGACGCGGCTAAATCGAGAAAAAAACTATTCTTCTGCTGACGGTCCCTCACCTACAAAACGTAAAGTAAAATTGGGTACTCATTTTATAAATTGCATTCGCCCTCCCCTTAATATTAAATTTGCGAATATTCGCTGAATTTAGCTTTGAATTTATTTAAATTTACCCCCGTATCGGTAATCTTGGGCAATCTTTGGGGTAATATCCGTATTGCCTCGTTAGCGTCGGGAAAAGAGCGTATTGCGTAATCTGCAATTAATTTTATACATTTTAACCTCAATTTTGGTCGTGGACATCGTATATTTTGATTACATTTTTTTATTTTGCAAGAAAAATCGACTTATCATGCTAAATTACCACAGTCGATTGAATTTGTATAGAAAGACAAAAAAAAAACTTATTTTTAAAAGTCAGAAAAAAAATAGCTATGATGTATAGAAACTGTGGTAACAAGGTTATCCGTAAGTTACGGTGCACCCTGTATAGATTAAATAATTCTCATTTAATCAGTTTATAAGCCCTCTTCCAGGCATACACGTCCCAAAATATAGCTTAGCCCTATCAGATTTTACGTATACTTGAAGGCTTAATTGATCAAGAAGTGTATTTGATTAGGATGAATCTTCTTCATTCTCTTAACGCTTTGTACTCACGCTTGACCGTGATGCTAAATTCGGTAAATCTAGAATAGAGCAATTGCTATCAGACCTCTGTGACTCTTAGAAATGGCAACTAAAATCCAAATTCCTGTTATTAAACAATAGTCGCAATCTAGTTTCGATCAAGCCCCCATTTCAAAACTATTCGATAGCAAATTATCGACCGGAAAACCACGTGACAGTATATGATTTAACATTAGTGTCACGTGATTTACCGGTTGAATTCGCTATCGAAGGTTTCTGAATCGGGGGCCTGGTTCCAGTAACATTATTAATAAAAACGGTACTCTCATAAACCTTAATATGACGTAAACAAATATTCGTAATTCGAATGAAAATGGTTCACATTTTGGTTTGCGCCATTTTTAGTTGCATTACTGTTTTCGGTCTTGATGTTACAAGGATCTGATCGAACCTGAAGTCCGGTTAATGTTAAGTTACAGGAAGCAGGCTGCAGATACTTTTGGACCACGGCTAAACGTCCAGTATCTGAAGCAGGTTCCCTTACAATGTTTTCCTTTTCTGTTTAAATAAAAGGCTATAAATTACCATTCACAAGGAGCCAGTAATCCCATGTGTACTTCCATATATTTCCGGGTTCCTGCTAATTACCATCATTAGACTAATTTTCGTTTTGCCCACAAAAATCCATTTAAAACGAACAAGACCCCTCGACCTTACCCTCTTCGATTTAAGAACCAATTTCCGTTTCACAAAACGCAAATATTACTTAGCTTATTTTTCAGAAAACAATTAGGAGTGTTAATAAGTTTGAGCTTTATTTGTTGAGCAGCAGAGTT
This sequence comes from Anania hortulata, assembly GCA_963576865.1. Taxonomy (NCBI): domain Eukaryota; kingdom Metazoa; phylum Arthropoda; class Insecta; order Lepidoptera; family Crambidae; genus Anania; species Anania hortulata. Next base: position 566,135 of record OY756413.1, read on the forward strand.
CTTTTTTCCGAGTTGTTCCTGTAAGTTTTTCGTGCCATTTCTTCGTTAACGATTTTGAGGGGTTTAGTAATTAATTTCGTAGGAAAACCGCTGGAAATGTACGTGGTAACTGACCGATCTAAATTGGAATAGCGTGATAGACTCAATCTTAACTCAAATCAAAGAAACGTTTTAGTTACGAATGCTATTAATTAAAGTGAGTTTATACCAATGTTAGTTACAATAATATTATTAAAAAAACATAAACCTAAATGACTTATAACTAAAATAGACATATCTGTAAAGTAGGCAGTAACGAACCACTGTAAGGCACAGGCCTCACTTAAACTAAGAGGTGGTTTGGACCATACTCCCCACACTAACCCAGTGCGGATTGGATCCCAGTTCAAGCCGCACTACGTCCTCTTCAATAACATTTGTGTATCTTCTTGTATAAGGTAACTAATTACAACTTTATTCATAAAAAGCTTCTAATCAACTTGTAAAGCTCTAATTAACTGGCAACAATTTAAGCCTAGAGTATGTTGCTCAGTTAAGTACTTATTTTGAGGAATATTGGTAGGAATAGTAATAATTTCGCAGTGTTATTCTTGCCAAATGTCAAATAAAAAATATGTATAACAATTTTGACAGAATAAAACTTTAGAATCAAATGACAGCTGTTAGATGGACGCCATTTTGTTGATTAACTCTTAGGAGAGTTGCAGCGTTAATTAAAAATGTATTTAAGTATCAACTTATTTTGTTGATTAGCTCTAAATAACGTTTATAAATACAACATTTTGTAATTATTTTTCAAAGGCATTCTTATAGTTAGGTAACGTTTATAAATAAGCCAGATAATTCTTAGTAATTTACAGAAAACACTTAGGTTTGTCATCATAATATAACTTTTTATTGCCTTAACTATAGAAAAGCGAATGAATTGTTAGTAAAAATAATAAAAATCGCCTCAAAACTAATATAAACTTCGTAATGTAATTACGTAGTCTGATTGAACTTGTATAACTTCTGAACCTTGACAAAAATACACAAAAACGTGCGAGTTCTATTATTAAGGTAACAATGCGAAGGTTTCCCACGGTATTGACATACAAAGTTATAATATTAGCATATAATAATATAAATAAATATGCGCTAGACAATACATTAGTTAGTATGGTCTCGATAATCGAGGTACTAGATAAAATTTGCGAGCCAGCACACCCAGACTCGAACCGAGAATTGAATCTAAGACCCTTTGCGTTTAAGGCGAGTTACCGCTCTACTACGCCAATCATGTTGTCAAATAATCTAATATCGGGACCATAGATAACCTTTGAAAGACGTACGAGAGGCCGAAGCCAACTAGATAAAATTAATATACAGGATATTATTATTACACTATTTTGTTTTCTGAACTAAATCTACCGGGAATCGAATTTAAGATCCAGTGAACAGGATAGTTTCCTAAAAAAATCTAATTACTTAGTCCGTTAGTTAGAATAACAGAAAATATTGGACCCGTGTTTTGTCTTTTGTCATTCAAACACAAAATGATGAAGATATAGCCTGTTAAAGTTCCGCATAACGTCACGCCTTGCGACACTTTTAAGCACGGCGTGACGTCACATGCTCCCATTCCAAAACTTTGATGCGCTTTATCTTCGTCATTTTTTGTTTGTTTGACAAAAGACCAAATATGGGTCTAATTTTTATTTATAATCTAACCGACGGAATAAAAAATTTTTGACCCAGGAAACTAGTCTTAACGTCACCTTATAATACTCATAATAAAGGACACCTCAATGTCCATACGAGAATATACAAGTAACTCGTTTACCTTCTCTGTGACAAAGTTATGAACAATTCTTTGGACACACAAAGGGAATTTGTTGACTTTTTCGACCTCTCTCCTCGCTCGATTACGTAAGCACACGATATGGTGTAAATGCACTAAGGCAACGTAAAGTGGTCTAATTTCAGAATATTTGCCGTCCCCTGTAGCCGAGAGGCGAGCATATGAGGTCCGAGGTTCGAATCCCGGTCGGTCAATGTAGAAAAATAGCTTTTCTATATTGTATCGGGTCTGAGTGTTGTGGCACCGTCGTTGTTTCTGATTTCTGTAATACAAGTGCTTAAGCTACTTATCATAGGATCAGAGTAATGTATGTAATGTCCAATATTTATAAAAAAAAAAAAAAAAAAGTTACAACACTTGGTGTTTTGTATCGCGAGATGTATCAAATTTATTGTTGACATCAATAAATAAATAATTTTCACAATCACACCAATTATCTAGCCCCAAACTAAGCAAAGCTTGTATAATGGCGACTAGATAACGGATAAACATATTTAAATACTTTTATAAACATCCATGACTGAGGTACAAATGCTCGTGCTCATCACACAAACATTTGCCCCTTGCGGGATTCGAACCCGCAACCGCTGGCTTTGCAGTCCGGAGCGCGAACCACTACACCAGATGGTCGTCAACAACATCATCAATAAAACCAATAAAAAAAACAATAACACCAATTTATTTCTGCAAATAGGCCTAAATTAAGCTCTTTTACACGTCCCAATTTTATTTTACCCTACCACTGCTTCGGGACAATTGTGGGCTAGCGCCGAGAAGAAGCAGCGCAAGAAACTCGGTCACCATTGTCAGCCTCTTTTTAAATAGTGTGTTTACATTACAAGATAATAATATGTACCTGTGCGAGCAGGGCAGTATTTAATTCCATACATTTTTATCAATTAATAAACAACAAACATCAAAAACGTTTTATCTCTAACTATGGCGAGACCTTAGTACGGGCCCTTTAAAAGCATTTTCACGTCAGAAACATTTGCTACAATTTAGCAACACTACCCACTGTCAATTTAAAAAAAAAATGTAGTTGTTTTTTTATCATTACAGTTCACACACAACACTAGCTTAGGACTTTAAATGTTGGCAAATAACAAATATCGTATGCCCCAGTTATTTAAAATAACAAACAAACCTACTAAATGATAAAGGGCGTCCAGTATTTTCCAATTAAAAATTAATCAACAATAATTTTGAAAAACGACTGGACGAGCCTCGCGCGAAAATTGAATTGTACAAGTGATTTGTAACATTTTGCATTTTGTTTTTTTGGAACTTTTTCCGTTGGTCTCATAAATTTTTAACGGTTGCCAACAGATCTGCGATTACAATGAGGCGGCAATTTAAATCTTCATTTGGACAATGTATGCGAGAACGAGACAAGTTTTGCGTAAATGTATCTCGTTTTTGTGCCAAAAAACACGGATATAATGCAAACGACGCAAGGAAGTGATTATTCAAAAGTTATGACTGAAATTAATTCTGGATTTGATTCACCGATCATCTTGGGCGTAACGGATTTGTGCCAAAGTGCGATCTCAAATGAAATAAAAAAAAAAGCCAAGTTCGAGTCGGACTCGCGCACGGAGGGTCCCGTACAATTATCTATAATATTCTGTTAATATTTCAAGCGTCTACCTGTTGCCGTTATTAATATCCATAGTAGTAGCCCATCGTTATATGCGGTTTTACATTATTAACAACTTTATGTAAGTAGTTTTCTTCTCTAAGTACATTTTACATTATGTTGCGCTTGCGTTGCTTTTTTTATTTTTTGTAATCAATTCTAAAATGTATTGAATTTCTTTATTTTTTCGTTTTGACAGACGGAAAAGCAAAAATAATTAAAGCTTTTGTTTTTTTATTGGCTTAATTAATACAAATTACAGCTTTCTAGTACTAAGAGTCTGCGCGGCTGTGCGGACAGACAGACAGACGGCCGGACGGACATAGCGAAACTATAAAAGCACCGTTTTGGCTACGGAACCCTAAAAAAAAAGCTGTTAAAGCGTGTTTTAAAATTTAAAATTGTTTTTATTTATTTCTAGAAGACCATTTTTATTTATTTTTGAAGACGAACCTGACACTTAAATTCAGTAACTAATTGTATTAAAAAGAGAGTATACAATTTGAAGTACCGCATTGATCAACACAAACAGCTACGAGTATTAATACTGCCTATAATAAAATTCTTTTAACGACTTGTCCGTCGGTCTGTCTCTTAAAACCCTTTTTGTCAAATACAGATATCAAGTTAATAATTAATACAAAACACCATGGCCAAGAAGAAAAGGTTCTTATCAAAATAAAATGCAGAAACTAACGTCAATTTTCTTTAGCATGTTTCCCTAATCTTATAAAACCTAGGCTATAACCCTGCAAATGCTGACTAGAAAATTCTTACCCCCATAAAGCCAAATATAAAGTTTAACGGCCTCTAAAATTAACCCGCCGTATGTTACACGGCACATAAACGGTTAGTGCCGAAACTGGGACGTTTTGTACCCCAACGCCGTAATACCGACTTAGCATTGTCGGGTTAAGTGTTCTCGGGACTTTAAAAAGACCATTATGAGTGAGGCAGCATGAATGGTTTAACTAAAATGTAACTTGATAATTTGGAATTGTGGCCACGTTACTTTGGATGACTTTTTACCGTGTGTCTGTGGGAACCTGATGGGATGGAAGATGCAAAATGACTATGCTGAGGAGCAGATTGTACATACATCCTGCAAACTGTTTTATAAGGTGACAAGTTTTATTCGCTGTTTTTCTCGGCATTAACCCTCAATGTGTTACCAGTGTGTGTTACCAGTGATGACATATGGAACTGAAACTATGGTTCTCATAAGAAAGCTCAAGGTCGCACAGCGTGCTATGGAAAGGGCTATGCTCGGTTTTTGCTTGCGAGATCGAATGAGAAATGTGGAGATCCGAAAACGAAAAAAAGTTGCTGACATAGCCCAACGGTTTAGCAAGCTGAAATGGCAGTGGGCGGGGCACATAGCACGTAGAACTGACGGCCGATGGGGCAGAAAGGTTCTAGAATGGAGGCCGAGTTCCTCAAGCGCAGCGTAGGACATCCACTCACAAGGTGGTCAGACAACCTGGTAAGAGTCGCAGGAAAACGCTGGATGCAGGCCGCTTCTAACCGGCCAATCTGGAAGTCAATGGGGGAGGCCTATGTTCAGTGGACGTCCTATGGCTGAAATGATGAACCCTCAATAACCTAAAGTATGGACAATAAAAGTGCCTAGTGAAGTAAATTGGTTTTACTTCACTAGGCGTAAATCACGTAGGCACGGAACGCCATCTTTAGTTTGTTTTATTGTTATAATTGTCCCCCTTTCCTGCCAGCGAAATGGATGCTTCTAGAAGTGTTAGGGTTGAAGTAAGAATGTAAGGTTTTACAAATTACCGAGCTAACTTATAAAATGTAAGTGAAGAAGAAAATTACAAAGGTGATGTTATTAATTATGTAAAACAGGTATCAGGTACGGCAAATTACGGAAAACTACACTGCGCGTAGCTGAACACGGTACATCGCTAAAAACGACTTTATTTTACAACAAGTTAGTAAGTTACCTAAAAGTGAGGCTGATCAAAGGTAAAATAAAAAACTTATTAAAAAACTTTGCCTAGATACAATAAATTAACATTAAGAAATTTGAAGTTGGTAATTAAAGCAAAATAGATTGCTTATTTAAGATATCTATTCTTAATAAGTAAATTTTATTTAAAAAAATAAAACCGACTTCAAAACACTAAAATGCTAAAAATAATTCTAACACTTAAGTACCTAATCAGATACTTTTGGAGTCGGTGCCAGCCGATGAGAGATTCAATGTTTTTGTTTGCACCGACTCCAAAAGTAACTGATTAGGTACTTAAGTGTTAGAATTATTTTTAGCATTTTAGTGTTTTGAAGTCGGTTTTATTTTATTAAATAAAATTTACTTATTTCATCTAGTTTTAGTGATAAATCCTAATCTAACTGCTGAACACCGATTTCATCCCCTATTTTCCTACCCTTAGGGGTGATTTTTATTTTTCAAACTTTTATCATAGCATTTTTGAAGTATAAGCTATTCAATAAAACAAAAATTATCAAAATCGGCTCATATTTGTCGAAGATAGGTAACAAGAACCACAACCAAAATATTATCTGGGTATATATTTGTTGATTTTCTCAAAAAGTTCTAAATCAATTTCGATAAAATTTATATGGGACCACCTCTGAAGTATGATCTACCAAACAAAAAAAGAATCATTAAAATCGATTCATAATTGGCGGAGCAATCGCGTAACAAATATACAAAAAAAAAAAAAAAAACATACAGTCGAATTGAGAACCTCCTCCTTTTTTGAAGTCGGTTGAAAAGAGAGTTACCCCACTATACTATAACTTAATTTCCTTTGCAAAAAGTTGTCTGGAAAAGATCGCTTTCGGCGATAAGGCCGCTTGTGTGTATATAACTGTGTCTTGTTTGTAATAATCTTTAATGATTTTTTGTGCAATAAAGTCTCTATCTATCTATAATTTATAATAAAATTGTTTTTGTGTAAAATTTTATTTACACAAAAACTATTTTATTACTAACTTTATATACATGTTAAAAAAATACGAATGACTCAATTTAATAAATGTTGCTTCACTTATTAGTAATCCTACTGCAAAGAAAGCACCGTATTTATGTTATTATATAAACTAATAACATATACAGGATGCGTTTATACAACGTAAGTAGGGATTGCTTTTATGAATTTAAAATTGTTGGTTCAAAGCTTTTCTCTGGAACAGCTCGGGTAATATTAGGAGAATGGAAAGTTATATCAAATTAGCTCGCTCTATTTTTGCTCCACCTAAATTTATAGCCTTTTATAGTCTTGAAGCGTTGATGTTTAATGTTTAAAGAAAAAGAGCTATATCCTAATATCCTTCTGCCTTTTTAGAACTTTGATGAGTATTTCACGGTCCAATTAATGCACTAATAACGGTGTTTCTTGAATATGTCCCAGGATCGATTGATCGGATGGGTTGATTACGACAAAGACTTTTTCTTAATAAGTTCAAACTCGAATGTTTATTTTTGTTATATTTAAAATTAATCTTTCACAGCTGTGTGCAATTTCGTGTACCGATGATGTTAAATATTGATTATTCTTATTAGCATCACCATCTCAGCCTATTGCAGTCTACTGCTAGATGTCAGTCTCCCAAAGAGCCCTAAGGAGCACCGTCTCTCGCTTTTTTCATTCATGCTCTGCCATCCATCGTCCAAAGGTAGCTAGTCCATTAAGCTGGTGGGCATCCGACACTGCGTTTGCCGAGACGCGGTCTCCGTTCGAGATTCCGTTTATTCCACCTTTCATCGGTCCTTCCACAAATGGTGCCGGCCTTTGGCTACTTTAGCTTGCTATATTTCTTTGGTCTTCTGTCAGATGACCTCCAATGATATATACAGGGTGTAGTTTTGAACACTCGCCAAATTTAAGGAGGTGAATGTATTTATTAATACCAACAACTTCTTCTATGAGGTCAACATCGAATACGATTATTTTTTTCTATTACTCTGCGCAAACTAACGCTCTACCTCGATGATAATGTATGGAACAGCAAAAAAATGATTTTATGATATCGATGTTGGTCCCATAGTGAAAGTTGATTGTATTGATTAACTAATTCGCCTCCATAAATTTGGGGAGTATTCAAAACAGCACCCTGTATATACGTTGTGTTGTTGTCATTGTAATGTTGTTGCTGAATATCAACACACAAACATTTGCTCCCTGCGGAATTTAAACCGGAAACTACAAGGCCGTGCAGTCTGGAGCACTAACCACTCGATCAAAAGGTCGTCGAAATATTATAAGAATCCACTTTTCACTAAACAACGACTACCTCCAATCAAAACCAATTAAAATCCAGCACAATGTACTCCAAAATGGCGCCTAACGTTTAGCGAAGAAAAGATTAGCGGAGTAATAATCAAGGCAGCATAATACATGGACTCCCAATTAACCTGAAATAATTAATCCCCAGTTCAAAAGGCCTTTCCTATAGATCGGGGGTGAGCGATGCGAACTGTGATTAAGAGGTTAACGAAAGGTTAACGGAAACTGCGGTTTAGGATGTAGTTAAGATTTATGAATCGGTTTTCGATTAGGTGCAGTCTAAATCGTATTTTGCTTAATGGTTGGTAATGATGATCTGTTTAGCGAGCTCCGAGGGAAATTATAACTCAATTTGTACAATTAAGATCTTATAGGTGAGTGGGAGCTGTAGTGCAGCTTCGAAGTTATTCTATGTTAAGCAGAGGCCAACGATAACCTTATTTGATAAATACATCAACAGTAATAAAATGTAATAAAAAATTAAAAAGTTAAATTGTGTTTTGTCTTTGGAGTCAGTGCGAATTAAAACTTTTAACTCTCCACGCCTGGCACTGACTCAAAAATGGGTATGTCTCAATAAAAAATATTTATATCTCTTAATTTTTTTTGGCGAGTTTCATAAAAATATTTTTATTGAACGTTTTTAGAGTAATATTAAGACCAATCATTTAAGTCCAAGCAAAATGCATTTGTTGTACAACGATTTTGCACTCTTTTAAAAAAAACATCAAAATCTTAGTTCGTAACATACCCAAAAAATCGTACACTAGAATAAAAAAAAAGCTTCTAGTTTTGATATAATTTTCCAAAAAAATACCAGTATTTCTTGAAATTGAATAAATCTTTTTTTTACAATGTCGGTCAATGTAGGAAAATAACTTTTCTATATTATCTTGGGTCTGGGTGTTGTGTTACTGTCGTTGTTTTTGATTTCTGTAACACAAGTACTTAAGCTTCTTATCATAGGATCAGAGCAATGTATGTGATGTCCAATATATGTTTATTTATTTAATTTAGTACAGATCGTTATCGTTTTGCGTTCGCGTTCTTATTTTCAGTGTCTAAGCATTAAACATGTAAGTAACCTTTAACTCAACCAATGCACAACGTTGTTAACAAACTCCAGCTCGAACTCAGATCTCCAAAAGACAGGTTTTTACCAAGTTTGGAAACCACCAGTAAATACAGAAAACACTTTCCTAAATAAATTGTTTTGTTTGAAGGTGATCTTAATTTTCAGATGACAACTCAGTCTAACAAAAATATTCTGCTCACGGCTCATTTTTAACGCATGTTATTTACACACTCCGCTTAAAACACGATACTCTCATTCCGAAGTCGGTTAACGAAACCATTGTCTTGTGTAATTACACTAGCAGCGGTCAGATAAGCCTGATGTATTGCTGTGCAGCTTGTAGCTATTTAAATATCTTATTTACGACCTGGAGCTGCGTTAGGGTATTTAAATTAGTTTGTGTCGTGCTATTGTTTAGGAAAAATGAGTTTGGTCTACCTAAACCTTACTTGTAAAAGATGGTAGAGTTATAAGTAAAATCACATCTCCGTTACCTAAGACTAGAAACCTTTGATATTACTATTTAATTCGTTTATATCTTATATTTTCTGTAGTACAGCACGTCAACCTACCATAAAACGTTAAATTTTGTCAATTGATATTGATCTCTTTGTGACGGAATTAAAGTTGAAAATCAATTCAATGACCTTTAACTTTTTGGGTAGGTTAACCTGTGTCGTTGTCGATGTCGTTGTCTGTGGCTACATAGGTATGTAGTGTTTTGATGCTTTGATTGAAGACACCGGCATGTGTATAGCAAGAAGTTTCTAGGTCTTTAATAAATACACGCCTACAACACAAAGGATGTATTATGATTTACTTTTATTTATTTACACGGTCTTGAAAGTTCAGCTTAAAATAGATCTAGATGTCGGAGTGCAGGGCGAAATTATTACAATTAATCGAACAATTCTTCGAATAAATCCTTGATTAAAATGTCAGGTTTAACGCCTGGGTGGAATCAGAGATGGCGTAGCGGTCGCCAATGTTAGTTGGAGGGCTGTCACTGTTAGTAGTTGTCAATGTTGACATAAGATAAGATAAGATAAGATAATGTTTATTACGCATAAAATTGGTTTACAAAGATAGGTTGACAAAATTGAATAAAATACATTTAAGTTGTAGGCACGATTAATGGCGGTCTCGCACTAGGTTATACCTGTATCGCGAGAACCATGTTTAACGACTGTATTTTCAAAAAGTTTTGCGTGTGCAAGGTGGTCGAGTGAGATAGGCTTAAATTTAGTAAATCAGTGCAATTTTAATTGAAAATGTGAAAATTTGTGAGATGTTATATGCTATATGCGCGGATGTGTGTGTTTGATCGTGTGTGTGCGCGCGTGTATGTGCGTGTGTGTGCGTGTTGTGATGAGTGTGTGGTTGTTTATGTCAGGTTTACTGAGGAACATGTGGCTCTTTTTCGGTTTGACGTCTGTCGGTGTAGTAGTGACAGGAAACCGTGTCTGTGCCCGGTGTGTGGTAGCGAGAGAGATTCGAGTACGAATCGTTGTCCCACGATCGTTGACCGCACGTATTTCTGAGATCACCGCATTTTCAATCTTGAATCGTTAGAGCAATCGTAGTATTATTTTGTACTGTAACTGGTTAATTTGAGTACACACATTGTTTACCTATCCCACCGTGTAGTTATTTCTGCCTTCCATAATAATATGAGCGAAGACGACCATATATATATAAATTGTTTAACTTGTGTGCGCTTTGGATTATACTGTAAGCACACTTGACAGTGATTGAATAAATAATAATAAATAAATAAATAATAATATACCCGATCATTCCCTCGGCCCTATTCTGTCATATTAGTTCTTTTCGTGTTGAAGGCAATTATGTCTAGCGATAAGACCGCATAAATTGTGCTATTCTAAAAGTATTTATAGGGGGAAGAATAGTAAACATACTTACCATTGCTGCTATAGTGCAGCCCCAGTCTCTTAGGTTATTCTTAGAGCGGTCGACGTAGGTTCGCAGCCTGTTTAAAGCTTTCAAGGTTAGCCTTGACTGGTCTTGTGGTGGTAGACTCTCTTATAGTAGGAGCAGTAATGCGGATTACATCTTCTTCTACTTTGTGACCCTAGACTGGGGAGGATTTTCGGATATATATTTATTTATCACACACAACGCACATCAACAACATATAGGTACATTAAGTACTTCATTATGTTAGCCTATTGTAGTCCATTGCTGGACGTAAGCCTCCCCCAAAGAGCGCCAAAGAGGGGAGATCCTCTTTGGCGCCTTTTTTACCCATCCACTGTCAGCTATCTTCTTAAGGTCGTCGGTCCATTAAATTATGAGATTTCGATGATGGTCCCATAGAAAAAGTTGATGTAATTTAGCCGTAGAATAACCCCTTAAAGTTTTATTTCACCTTTTCGTTACACCCTGTATATGTCACTTACAGGTGCGTTCATATTCATACACTTCACAGCAGTCGTAAAAAGAAAATGCTAAAAAATACGTTTTCTAAAATTAATTATGCTCCTTGTATGATAATTGCAAATAAAAAATTCTGTAGATAGGCAGAAGTATTATAGAACTTAACTAATATGGGAATATTAACTAGTCGTCAACAGAATTCCATTCAGAGTAATCCGTACTAACTCGGTACAGCCGGTCCCGAACGTAATTACACCATACAATAGAGAATAGAGCTTACTGAATGTACGCACTATTGCTTTTACTATTAAACCTCCTATGGTGAAAGGACGGGAGCTAGGATTTGTGTCTAGGAATTAGTTAGAATACGTTCGTAAAAATTGTAGCTTAGTGGTTCGTTTTCGCATCATGTCCTTGAGCCGTACAGTCCCCGGCATGGATTTTCAGCGCCGGAGGAAAGAGTGGGGATTGCTTTGCGTATTTTACGAGACGATCATCGTATCAGAGACGCGTGTACGCGAAGCAAGCAACCAATCCCGGCTGGCGGTGCAGGCGCGGCGCGCGACTGGCCAATCACGTAATTATAATGGTCTTCTGCGCATCTTTCTCCTAGCGCTCAAGATTCGTGCCACTAGTTGTAAGTTTGAGTCCCAGCACGTTCTTCTTGATTCTGAATCTATGGACAGATATTCATACCATTTTTGAGGCAGTGAAACATCTTCAGGAACCCTGCAGATTTAGATAACATTGTGTGTCACACGACCTCCGTAGCCGAGAGGTGCAGAGTACGCCGGACTTGGTGTTGCCATCTCTGAGGTCCCAGGTTCAATTCTCCGTCAGGTCAATTTAGAAAATGAACTTTCTAAGCTATCTCGATTCTATCTGTGGTGGTACCGTCGTTCTTTCTGATTTCTAGGACACAAGTGCTTTAGCTACTTAGCTTAGGATCACAGCAATTTCCCATACATTGCTGTGATCCATGTTGTCCAATATTTATTTATTATTATTACTGTTTGATAGTTTCTCCAGGTCTTGTTCCTTTTTTCAATAGACGGAGGTCTGGTAGCTAGGTAATCACTCCAAATGTCAATTAACCAGACTTGTCGAATTAAGAATTGTGGTCAAGTAGACTACAACTAATATAGGACAATACGCTAGTAGAAATTTATCAGATTTCATAGTAGTACATCAAAAGTACCTTAGTTTCTGAATTTTCCAAAAGAATCTCATTACAAAACATATCACAAGAGTCTGACAAAGTCACCACACATAAGTCAAATAAAGAAGTCAGGTTACAGTACTTTTGAAATAAGTTTTTAGGATAGTTTTTCGCATAGACATTTTTTGTATGCGGAGATTTTAGAATATTACATTGTGACAATGATTCTCATTTTATCAGTCATCCTGTCATTAACCAGTTCTTTTAATAACAAACCAATATGTCATTTCTACCTCCCTGGCATGAGCACCAAAACACGATATGAAATGATATGATATAGCAATATATCGACACCAACTGTAAATTTATAATCACTTTTATGATAAAAATTCAAAATGGCGGCTATATCTATATTATTTTTACATTTGGTGTTGATATATCGCTATATCATATCACATTTTGGTATGTTTATCTCTTAAGAGAGCCTGTAAGTATACTATGTTTTTATGTTAATATGTCTGGAAAAACGAAATACAAATCAATATGTACTCTGCCGCAGAATAAATATCTATTACATACTTGTGCGTACCTATCAAATTGGAATTTTATATTGCCAATACAGTGACTATGTAATATTTCGCAATTTATAAGTCAGTTCAAATCCTTTAATATAACTAAACTTTTTTGTTTACAGGTACATTTAAAAGTTTTTCAACATAAACGGCGGCATATTGGTAAGGTGATAAAGCCCTTCAAATATCTACAAGTTAGGTATTAGTTGGTCAGTCGAATCAACTCATCGAGCGGTTGTGAGTGGATGGGTGACCATTTCGACCATATTTAATGACATTTATGATAACCATCTCCGTGTTTCAGAAGGCACTATCTATCTATTTTATGTATCTAATTATAACACCTGTGTAACATTATAGAATGCAATAAATATATTGAATTGAATTGAATTGAATTGCACGTAAGTTAAGTAAAGTTGGTCCAGGCTAATATAGCTTAAAGCCTAGTCAAAGGCCTTAAGACCTAGGCAGCTAAAGTACATCTGGCAGTAAGGTTTATTTCCTGGCCTTACAACTCCCATCCATAAATAGGCAGCGAGCCCGCGTAGTTAAATTTTAGTATGGCCAGACTACGTCATAGTTGAGCTGAGGCCTGTACCTTGCAGTGGGTCATTTATAGTCATATTTTACATTACTTTGACTTAATTATATATAGAACATCCAAAATTATTACATGTAGACCAAGCTATAAACTGCTAAATTCAAACTTATCTGATTGACCTAAGATTGAAAACTGTATGTTTTTTATCAACTGGCTAGGGGGGTCAATTTTATAAAGATTGCTCGATTGGAACCACTACAATAGCCCGTAACGAGCTTCGATCGATTCAGAATGAAATCCCCGGATAGTGTGAGGAGGGATATTCAAGAAAATTATTGTAAAGTCAGGCAAATAGAAGGTACATTAAAATATGCTTTCATTTCGGAATTATCAATTTCCCTATAACCACTTTTACTATGAAACTAAAATCAAAATCTTAAAGTAAATTTAATATTTCATCCATTTATTTCTTCCTTCGTCTTCCTATTTCAATTTTTATTCAACTGTCCTCTACCTAAAGGTTATCTGGAAGAGATTGCTTCTAGCTATAAAACCGCCTAAATTGTGCTAATTAAATGTATTTTTTATTTTTCTGTGGTGTACAATATCTGTATAAAAATGCTACTTTAAAATGCTTACTATTTTGTAGTTGGCAACAAGTGGAAATCTTTCACTTACATACACAAATGACAGAAGACAATGAGAGAAAAATCCTGAGAAAATCTGCTCGTTCAGATAATAGGTGTGTTGCCTGTTCCAAAAAAAATATCTCTCTCTGTCTCTGGGTTACGGCAATTGCTCTAAATGTAAAAATCAGACTTGATAATCAAAGTGCCGTGTGGGGATGGCCGTAAAAAATACACTTACCCACCGCCAACAGGAGACATGTCGTAAGTCTGTGTGCGAAATTTTATAAAAAAATAAGCTCGCCAACCCGCCTGCCAAGCGTGGCGAGTATTGGCAGTCCAGTTGAGCAGTGGACGTCCTATGGCTGAGATGATGAATCTAAGATTATGGTCACACTTGGGGTGTTAGGCTAGGATTGTGATAAAGCACAACAAGGAAGAAAGGCAGACCAACTATTTTGTACATAAGTACGTATATAACTATACATGTGTGGTGCAAGTAACGGCCGCACTTACTACATGTCTTGTAACTGTCATCATCATTATTGCAGCCATAGGACGTCCACCGCTTTACAAATACTTGCCACGCTTGGCAGGCGGGTTGGCGAGCTCAGTTTTCATAAGATTTCGCACGAAGACGCTGCTGCTCGTCTAGTGCTACAGGAATTAGTCGCCTCTTACGACACGCCTCCTGTTGGCGGTGGGGAAGTGTGTTTCCTTATTGGCAGTGGGATAGTGTGTTAGCCTTGTAACTGTATTTCTAGTTAAATAGGGTAACAAAGGGACTAAGTTTGTTGCTATGTCACCCTAGCGCTACAGCGCGCCGCCGATGCTCTCGGCGAGCGCACCATCGATGCTCTCGGCGAGTAGTTCAGGAAGTGGCGTGTAAAGGTGAACCCCGAGAAAAGTGCAGCCGTGTACTTTACTCAAGTTCGCTTCGTACCGCGGCCTTCCAAACACCCCCGCCGCAGAAAAATCCGTTTTTACGTCACCTTATTTGACACCTTGATATCCCGTGAAGGAGGCCAAATATATAGGTGTCACTCTCGACCAACGGTTATTGTTTGTACCCCACATTAGGCCCGTTCTTAATCGAGCGAAGTTCTATGCCCACCGACTATACCACCTTGTCGGTAACAAGAGTAAAATGTCGCTTAGGAATAAGTTGACAATTTACAAAACTTGAATCCGCCCCATGATGACATACGCCAGTCCGGTGTTTGCTCACGCTTCTCGTTATAGTCTAAAGGGAATGCAAAGTTTCTAGAACAAATTCTTGCGTAGAGCCTCGGGTCTACCGTGGTTCATACGCCTTCAGAATCTCCATCGAGATTTCGAAAAAATTTGCAAAATTACTAGTACTACAGGTATTATACAAAGCCTTGAAAACACGGTTACCTGTCGCCTAAGTACTCGCCCATTTAGAATATTCCCATTTATTCCCCCAAAAAGAGCACCTGCCCGTTCGTAAGTCGTCGTCAATTATACGTAAGCCCGCTCGTATTAACAGAATTGATGTCTCGAATAAGATAAAGCGATTTCCCTGAGACTCAAAGAGCTTTTTTGAATAACATTCATTTGGTTCCCGGTCGAGTGGATGTGTGGTGCAAGTATATAGAAAATATTTTACTTAAAAAAAACAACTGTCTCAACTTGTTCTACTGAACTCGTATTTTCCAGGTTAAAAATCCTAAAAACCGATTTAAAAAAGCAAATGGTTCTCTGTATGAGTACGTACGAACAAACCGTTTTGGTACCGTCCGTCAACCGTCAAAATGGTAGCAGCTATTTGGCTACTACTACCATTTTTAGGGTTTCGTAAGTCCAAATGACAAAACGAAATCTTAGGATCACTCGTGTATCTGTCTGTCTGTCACAGTCAATTTGCTTCGAATCTACTGGACCGATTCAGTTGAAATTTTGTAAATATATGAACTTTTGTGACCTATATATGAACTTGTAACGAAAACAAACAAATTATTAATCTGAGCGTCAATTTTGGAGGGCAAATTTATTAGTAGATATAAAAAAAGATTTTAAAACTGTACCGTGTTTCATATCAAATGAATGGGCTTTTTTTGTGAAAATCTCAAATATATTTTTATTATTACCAGACAGACCACTTTTCGCTCTTCACTCGGCCCAGCCCATTACGACCAGAGCACCCCGTAAAAAGTCATTGATTTCCTATTGTGCATGATTATGGGACAAAATGCGTAGCGACGAATTCGATTTGTGTGAGCGCGTTAGCTAATTTGAGGTAGAATTTCATACGTTACTGTCGACCTCCCCTCGGAGTGTGTTAATGTCGAGTGCGATTATTTTATAGCAAAGCAATGTTATTGATACTTTAGCCTCATTTTTTCATGGTAGAAAACTTGACTTAATTTTTTTTAAAAGTATACTTACTCAAATATGACTATTTAAAAAGTAACTATCAAATGAATTTGTATGTTGTGTTTTTCTTCTTTTATAATATTGATTTCTGATTTACTCTTATTTTTAATGTAGGTATTGTCACTTTTGCTTAATTGTAGATACATAGATATCAAATTAATTAACTGTTTTTTTTGCTTATTTCGCACGTCTTTGATATTTTGCAGTATTATAGGTTACGACAATCGTCTGTTCTATGTTTGTGCTCCGGACTTGCCAGTCGGTCGTGTGTTTGAATCCCGCCCAGTGCAGATGTGAGATTAACATTGAAATATACAGGGTTACAATGCCAAGGGGTGCCAAATTTAAAAAATAAGATCTAGGGAACAATATAAAGAAGTGTCTTAATGGTTATTATTTCTAATAATTGTATGTTACGAACACAAAACTACCTCAGCATAAATAAAGCTACTACTTTCATATTTTCATTATATATTCTAGTATACAAAAAAATATATCAACATCATCATCATCATTTCAGCCATAGGAAGTCCACTACTGAACATTAGCCTCCCCCAATGACCTAGCATCGGGGGGGTTGGCCAAAACTCGTCACGCTTGGCAGGCGGGTTGGCGAGCGCAGTTTTTTTATAAGATTTCGCGTGCAGACGCTGCTTCCCGTCTTGTGCCACAGGAATTAGTCGCCTCTTACGACACACCTACTGTTGGCGGTGGGAAAGTGTATTCTTTACTGCCGTCCCCACATGGCACTTTACAGTCGTCCCCATAGGGCACAAAAAAAATGCCACGGCAAAAAATATATATAAAAACTAAACTCTAAACAAATGACGAAATCTCGGTGGTACAGTGGATAAAATGCTGGCTCATCACTTAGAGGTCCAGGGTTCGTATCCTGTAGGTATTTTAGTAAATAAATACCTAAAAGCATATCTATATGTTACCTAAAGGATATCTTTTGAACCCGTGCGACGCCGGGTGTGTTGCTAGTTTCCAAATAACAAATCGGAAACATTTGTCGAATTTACCTTCATAAGTGCTTCTAAAAGCTTAATTATCTTAATTAATTCCACTTTGAAGTGTCTTTTGTGAAGTTGCGTATATGGAGAAGAGAGAGGGAGAAAGACGAAATAATTAATCCCTCTTCCTATCTCTTTCTGTCTATTAACCGTGCCGAACCGCTAAGGATACGGAACATAATTAATATCAAGTAAATACTAGGCTGTGATAATTCGCTTGAAGCATATTTTCGAGAGATGTTGCTAAAAACTATCGATATTGTCGTCGATATTTTTTTTAATTGTTAACAATTATTGTTAATTATACTCAGTTACAGGAATTAGTCACCTCTTATGACACGTCTCCTGTTGGCGGTAGGGAAGTGTATTCTAAGTAGCGTCTCTGGCGAAATCTTATAAAAAACTGCGCTCGCCAACCTGCCTGCCAAGCGTGGTGAGTATTGGCTATCCCTCCGATGATCAGTCATTGGGGGAGGCCTTTGTTCAGCAGTGGACCTCCTATGGCTGAAATTATGATGATGATGATGATGATGAATTTATTTTATTTTGTCCAAGTTAGACAGATTTTTATCGACAAGTCTAACCCACATCCCTGCTCCAAAGTATGCTTACTTGAAACTATGGAAGTCTTAGCTGGAGTCGTGTTGTTGAAGAGATAATTAACGCCCCAGTAATAACACTTGAAATAACAATGTTCTCCACACTTAGCCCCAAATGGTTACGTCTCTGCAATTAGTCATTCGAGATTCAAGAAAAACAGTTGAATTCAGCTGTTAATTTGATTAGGTCGAAAAGTGATTAACATTTACGTAAATCAACTCTTAATATTAAGTTTCTGGAAGTAGACCTACTCATTGGTAACTCCTATTATTGTATTAATCAGCCCACAGCTGGACATAGGGTTCAGACAATCTACGCCACTGAGCCCGATCTCCGACTTTATTCTATACGGGGAATTTTTATTCGTTTTGAAGTAGCAAAACTCATAGTTCCCTACAGTAATCTTAAACAACAATGTTTGTCTATGAAACCAACATCAAAATCTCATAAAAGAGTATACTTCCTCATACAAAACGTAACACCTGATTTCTAGCAAGTTTTTTTTTTTGAGATTTTCATAGAAAAAAATCGGTGATTTTCTTATAGAAAGTGTTGTAGATATTTGAGGTGCCTGAACCCAAGAAAACTCACCATATTGTGTATACCTATCTTACTAGATTCAAGATGAGATGAAATTTATCTTAAATGCAAAGGCTGATGCTGAGACATGATTAGTCCGGACGGTCAGAATAAAAACTGTTCTAAATTGGTCTAGGATACATCCCTGGTTAAGTTTTTTGTCTGCTATCTTGTATCCATTTCTTCGTAACGGGGTAACGGGTTAACCCGTTAACATCCAAGCGGTCTCATGAGACCGCATAACAATTTCTAGTGTCTCGCTTACGTATGCTTGATCATCTGAGATTTTCTTAACCAGTTTGGTGTAGGCCTCCTTCGGATAGCCCCATTTAACCCGATCTTGCGCTACTTCCACCAAGTTCGTCCCTGCAGTTTTCTTGACGTCATTTGGGTAACATGGGTTCTGACAAAGCAAAGTATTCACAAAATACAAGTTGCCCAGAGTGAACTAGAAACTCGTAGCAATGGGCTAGTTTCCTGGGTCAACAAATGATTGTTTTATTTAGTCCGTCAGTTAGATTATCAAAAATTATTATTATATTATACCCATATATTGGACCCATATTTTGTCTTTTGTCAATTAAGCAAAAAATTACGAAGATAAAGCGCATCAAAGTGAGCACGTGACGTCACGTCTTGCTAAAAAGTGTCGCAAGGCATGACGTTACGCGGAACTTTAACGGGTTAAATCTTCATCATTTTTTGTTTGATTCAAAAAAGAAAAAATACGTGTCCAATATTTTCTGTTAATCCAACTGACGGACTAATTAGATTTTTTTAGGAAACTAGCCCATTATGCTGAGAGACCGCAGGACAAACACCTGGCTTAGAGAGCAGAGTAAGGTCACTTATGTCACCAAACGAGTGGCAAGTTTGAAGAGGCAGTTGCACACATAGCCCAAAAACATGGCATGACAAAGCTGTCCTAGAATGGAGGACTTGGGGCAAACAAAACCTAGAGGCAGACCACAGATGCGACGGAAGGATGATATTATAAAAAAAAAATGTATCCGTTAAAATGCCCCAATTTTTATGGTACCAAAGTAGGGATTACATTTTTATTCTGGCATAATCTAGATTTAAGATAGATAATGTAAGTAATAGAGATTAAAGATTACAAATAGAGTTTGTGTACCAGTCATTTGTTATATCGTCGGTGATCAATAAACAAGAGGGAATTATTCATTCTAGAACACACTGTCTGCAGATTCCTGTTCATTACAGATTCTGTTAGTATGAGAAAATCTTCACCTATACTTTGAGTAATTAACACATCCATGTTGACCTAATTTAGACTCTAGCATAAGAACCGAAAGATGAAAATTGCGTACATATTTCAACTGATACGTAATACGAATACTTTCGATTATGCAATCTAAGTGGTGGTGTTAAAATCTCAATTCCTTTGCTATAAATCTTTAGTGACTCAAAAGGCAATTGTAGACTCAATTTCGTACAGTATATAGGTGAAACTTGATTGTATATAATTATTTACTTCAAAAGAAACGTGGGAAAATCTAAGGCTATTGTTCTGACTACTCTCTATAACCTTGGGTTCAGTTCAGGTCGTCGAACTAACACCCATGGACATAAATAAACGCTCTCAGTAGTACCGCTGCTATGTTATCAAATGAGATAGATCTTGTGGCAGCAGTGCAGTGAAGTCATGTACAGTTTCTGACTGCTGCTCTGTGTAAGTTTTAAACTCACTGACAAATGCATGGTTATTTATATTAGGGTAGCTATGAAGAGAATTTGGGTGGGGTGAATTACCACCGCGAACTAATGTTCAATCAACGCCATCTCTTAGAACTGGCCCTTAAACTTTAATCCGCATTGAAAAAAAATAATATATATTAACATACGCGCCCTGAAAAGCGCTAAAGTCGCTGAAATTAGAAAATGATTGAGATTGCATCTTTAGAAATAACTTTAATGGGATTACTACAATATTGTACACTTTTTATTATGACTCTCTGATATTTCGGCGCTGTTGCAAGCGCCATTGTCACAGGTGAACTGCAGTCGAAGAATCTATCAACCTTCTGAACTGAAATCTTTTATTGCATCCGTCATCACTGTGTTTGCGAATGGTGCTACTGCATTTTGTAGTTGGTTGTGGTGTCTTTTTTGATTAGAAGCGGTCCTACTGTTGCTAGCTATGAGTATACTATGGCGTGGACTTTTTGCACTAACAAGTAGGGATCAGTGGGCTGTAACGAAATTGTGATTGCGTGGGAATGTCTTATGTGGGTGTATTGTGTAGTTATTTGATACCTAGTTTTGTAAAACAAATAATTATTTTGTTTCTTATAATTACTCAAATAAAATAAAATGGGAGAGGTAGAGAGAAAAGGTACATGCACATCAAGCTACGTTACCGTTGGCGATCAGACTCCTTAAAGAATAATAGGGTGTATTTTTTTCTTTTCTATGTCCTTATTCTTTTCATAAATTTTAACATAGTTTACTATTTTGAATAAAATTCTGAAAACGAGATAAAAAGTACTGTTTTTCATAGAGTGTAAGCTCTATTCTTAAACAAATAAAGTGGTAAGATGCTTCTTCGGAGGCCAATTTTTTTTTTTTTTAAAGTATTCATAAGTCCATATCAGTGTTGTTTGTTTGTTAAGTGAAAAACAATATGTAGAAGTATGTCATTTGTTCATCCTTACACAATATAATCAATAATTTGTATCAAGTTATAACCCTGAAACTCAAATATATTATGAAGAAGGTTCGGGACTTGAAGATTAGTAAAAAATCCAATAATTTTTCATCAAAAACTTACAATGAATTTTGTGAACTTAAATAGAAATAAGATATCGTATCCATATAAAGTGACTTTACTGACTCAAAACGAAGCAAACTTGTTTTATATCTCATAATATTTTTTCGAACTCGCATCTCTAAAATGGTTTCAAACTAAATTATTAAGAGAGTGCTTTTAATGTAACTTTGAGTCTGTTATAACTTTTTTAATATCACATAGTTCACCTTTAAAAGTGCTTCAGATCTGCTGTCTATAGTTAGGTAGGTTCTTGTTCTAGAATGATCTACAAATGTTTAATATTAATGTGATTTTTTTTTTCTATGTAAAGATATTTTGATAATTTATAATCATCATCCTTTGAAAGTTTACTGCTGGCCAAAGGCCATAGGAAATATTGGAAAACATCAAACACATTGCTCTGATCCAATGGTACGTAGCCAAGGCACCTGTGTTATAGAAATCAGAAACAACGACGGTACCACAACACCCAGACCCGAGACAATTTAGAAAATTTATTGTTCCGGAAGTCCGGTATGCTCGCTTCTCGGCTACGGAGGTCATCAATAATGAATGATGAATAGCCCTTTGCGATCTTGATAAGATCGTTTGTCCATCAAGTCCGTTGCCGCTGCGTGACCTCTAAAACCGTTGTGGCCCAATGGCCGACCGATTCTGTCGCCGATTTTCCGTAAGCCCGTTGCTGACGAAAACTCCTTTTCCTCTAAGTATTTTGTCTCGTTCCTGATTGGGATACGCTCTATCTTGATTTTAGATTCAACAAGTCTAGATAAGTCTTATATTTAGAGCAATTGATATCAAATATCTAAAACTCTAAGACAGGAGATCCAAATCATTATAAATGCTATAAACCCGTACATCGGTTTTCAAAAATCCAGAGGTTCATGCTGGAATTCTAACCAATACACACGGTTCTGAGGTGAGACTCCAACCACTGCCGCTCTGTTATTACTGCACCGTCATAATCATAATCAACCCAGGTCAGTCCATTGCTGGGCACAGGCCTTCTAAGTACCACCACCGCCACTAAGTTCCATCCTTGACTTTTCTTTTTCATCCACTGCCAGCAGCCCTGGTGTATATCAGCTTCCACCTTGTCACAGAGCGCCCCACGCAGTGCCTGACTAGTCACCGTCTCAATGAAAAATCATCCCACCCCATCGCTTATCACTTCTACAGCAAATGTGACCGCAGTGCACTGCCACTTAAGTTTGCGTATTCTTTGAGCTATATCGATTACTTTAGTTTTCTGCCAGATTCCTTCATTCAGACCTTATTTCAGAGAAATCCCAAGCATAGCTCTCTGAGCAACTTTAAAATGGCGTTGTGCTGACTAAATTAAATAACTAAAAGTGTAAATTCAACTATTCAATATGCCAAAACTTATAATATAATAGAGCGCACTCTGAAAGCCTTCAGCTGCTTAAGAGCATCTTATAAGCACTAATGAAAACTGCTTTACAATACTTAACACAACACCTTGACAGACTTAAGTTCTTTATTATGCAAAACCGAACAATAGCAGGAAGTTTCCGCCACAACAGAGTTGGAATACAGTAGGTAGGCATTAAGCCTAGGTAGGTAGGCTTAATATTTCGCACACCGTGTGGTTTTTAAGCCTCTTTCCTAGGAGTCGGCTTTGCAACATAACTAAAGTGACCAAACTCTAATCGGGGTTTATCTATAGCCCGTCAGTTTGTGTGTGGGGTGACAAGCCTTGTCTAGAATGATATACACCAGCCCCCGAAGCATGACCACCAAAACACGATATATCGATATATCGACATCTACTGTAAAAATATGATAGATGTAGCCGCCATGTTGAATCGCCATGGCGGTGACGTCATATGTTATGACTAGCTTTTGCCCGCGGCTTCGCTCGCGTTAGATTTGATTTTAAGTGTAGTATGAATGTCAAACTCAGTAATTTAAAAAAACTACAAACCTTCTTTATAGACAGTATTTTTTAATAATCAAAACACAATATGATATGATATAATATAGCGATTTATCAATTTTAGGATAACGCGGGTGTCGTTCTATACATCAAATGCAAAAATAGAACCATTGTGTAGGGATCACGTGTGGCTGCCTGTCAGTCCGTCTGTTACAACCGATTAGCTCCGAAATTACTGGACCGATTGAATTGCAATTTAGCACAAATAATTTCAAGAATTTTCATGTTCACAATATTCAATTTTAAAATCAAAGTTCCAAAAAACCATAAAATCTACACCCATATTGATAGACATTTCAACCCCATCGCATCCCAACAGGGGAGATGGAATTTCACGTCCGCAACGTTAAATTTTTAAATCGTTGTTGTTTTCGTAATCAGCGACCCGATAAACCATAGAAACAATACCCATGTTGATTTTCAGACTTTGTCAGCCCCCTTCCCTTTTTTAGGGGTTGACTTTTCAAGAAATCTGAAACACATATTTACTTATTTATCGTAAGGAGAACTTACTCCTGTGAAGTTTCGAATAATAGAGTCTGACTAATTTTGTATACCCATACAAACTTTGGACCACCATTTCACCCCTTTAGGGGATGAATTTTGATAAATCCTTTCTTAGTGACCCCTAGAAAAGAAACCTACGTGTCAAATTTATCTCTATCTCTAGAACCCGCGGTTTGGGCTGAGCGTTGATACATCAGTCAATCACTTTTGCCTTTTATATATGTATATAGATTAATTAATATAGAATGGAGTAAGGTGCTGCGCATACAACGCAGTGGTGCGGTCTTTTTGACCGTGAAGCAATAAAGACCGCGTCTGCTCATCGATGCCCGCGGCTGCCCGCGCCGCGTACTCAACGTGCACGACGGTCAGTTCAGGACAACCATTATAGTAGAGCGCGCGACGCAAACTAAGCTTGTCGCCCGCGCTGCCGTCTGCGTTAGTATATACAAATTGGTTTGTGCGATCCACGGCGGGCAGCCACGGATATGCCGCGGTGTGGGGCGGGCACTGGCGCGCGGTCTTATTGACCGCCGTGTGCGTTGCAGTATACGATTCCCTTTGGTCTATTGTTTGCGGCGAAATTGTCCGGCCCGCCCTGCTACGTCGTGTACGCAGCGCCGTTGATATCTCGAAAACGGTGCGTCCTTGCTCGAAATAAACAAAATTTTGGCCCCCGTAGACCCCGGGAGTCGTCCCTGGAACACATTTAAACCAATCTAAAGCAGACCTTCATCGAGGGTTGAAATCAGGTACCATTAGAGATCAGAGTTCCCCGCGTAATTTCTATGTCCTATGGGAGTTCCGGAAAACGATATACGTTTTGTCACTTCCACAACTGAGAAGAATCTCATATAATAAAATACATCTCTAACGGCTTAAGCTGTAAAGCGTGCCAAAAAATTATAAACACACATACATACGCTCAAAAAACATAACCCTCCTACGGCAGCCGAGTGAAAACAACAATGTATGTTGGGTTAGTTTTACCATTTTATCTAAATAGATAACTGAAATACAATACATTTACAGAGAGATACATTTCAACCACATTGCACCCCAACAGGGGGATGATATTTCACGTCCGTAACGTTGTATTTTAAAATTGTTGTTGTTTTCGTAATCAGTGACCCGATAAACCATAGATACAATACCCATGTTGATTTTCAGACTTTGTCACCCCTTTTACCCCCTTTAGGGGTGGATTTCGCAAAAACCCTGAAACACGTGTTTAATCATTTATTGTTAGGAATACTCCTGTCAGTTTACCATTTTATATAAAAAGATAACTGAAATACAAAAAAAAATCCCCTTTTCACCTACTTAAGGGTTGAATTCTAGAATTTTTTATGTCCACAATATTAAATTTCCAAATCGATGTCATTTTCGTAATTAACATCCCAAAAAACCATAAAATCGACACCCATATTGATATTTAGACATTTCAACCGCATTGCATCCCAACAGGGGGATGATATTTCACGTCCGTAACGTTGTACTTTAAAATTGTTGTTGTTTTCGTAATCAGCGACCCGATAAACCATAGAAACAATACCCATGTTGATTTTCAGACTTTGTCACCCCTTTTACCCCTTTAGGGGTGGATTTCGCAAAAACCCTGAAACACGTGTTTAATCATTTATTGTTGGGAATATTCCTGTCAGTTTACCATTTTATATAAATAGATAACTGAAATACAAAAAAAAAATCCCCTTTTCACCTACTTAAGGGTTGAGTTCCAGAATTTTGTATGTCCACAATATTAAATTTCCAAATCGATGTCATTTTCGTAATTAACATCCCAAAAAACCATAAAATCGACACCCATATTGATATTTAGATATTTCAACCCCATTGCATCCCAACAGGGGGATGATATTTCACGTCCGTAATGTTGTATTTTAAAATTGTTGTTGTTTTCGTAATCAGCGACCCAATAAACCATAGAAACAATACCCATGTTGATTTTCAGACTTTGTCACCCCTTTTACCCCCTTTAGGGGTGGATTTCGCAAAAAACCTGAAACACGTGTTTAATCATTTATTGTTAGGAATACTCCTGTGAAGTTTCGAATAAAATACTCTAACTAATCTTGTTTCCCCATACAAACTTTGGGCCCCCATTTCACCCCTTTAGAGGGTGAATTTTGAAAAACCCTTTCTTAGTGCACCCCTAGACCTTATAAGAAACCTACATGCCAAATTTGGAATCTCTAGCACCAGCGGTTTGGGCTGTGCGTTGATATGTCAGTCAGTCAGTCAGTCAGTCAGTTTCTTCTTTTATATATATAGATTACTGTTTCGATAAAAATTCAACATAGCGGCTATCTATCATATTTTAAAAAACAGTTAGTGTCGATAAATCACTATATCATATCGTGTTTTGGTAGTCATGCTAGGGCTGTAGGTAGGCATTATCAAAGTAGTAGGTGCTTAACTTCCCTACTGCACCACTTGCGCTAGTGACAGGTAGTAATCGTCCTCTTCAGTGTCTGCTGTCACCTCCACAATACAGTTGACACTAAAGAAGTTATAGAAGGTCTCGTAAGACTATATATTTGGGACTTAATTTTTTTTATTAACCTTGTTAATTTTTTTTTTTTTTATTAAACAGGGATTTGATCAAAATTCTTAAGGAAGTTCAAGCCACGGGAGAAGTAAGTAGGTATTCCTAAGCCGTTTTAGTGCTTACTGTTTCTGCATCTATTATGCTTCCGCTCTCAACCAGCGGGGGCAAGGGCGGTTTACATAGCGCGTTTGTAGAGAATGTCACTTACATACGCCTTGTGTAAACTGACGTGATGGCTCGGACTGTGGATTAAGTTACAAGATGTTACACCCATAATGATAAAGATTAACTAATAAGCACAAAGTGATAAAGAAATAGTTTACATGCTAAAAAACTCTGCTGATAAACGGTTAGCTTGGGTTTTGTAAATACACACTCTTCAATCATATCGCTAAAATCGATATCTTTCAGACAAATTTATAGTGTAATCTCTGTCACGTCTGTCACGGCAAGGATTTAACAAGCTAGTAGATTCTGTTGTTGTCTTTTAACAAATTTTAACGAAGGATCAATAAATTGAACTAGGAAACGGCTGTCGGATTCTTGTAATTACAATACAATTAGCCAGCCACCCTTAAAAGACTTCAGTATTAATAAATGACTTGTAAGCACACTGTGGTTCACGCTAATCCTCCTAAAATATTGCTGGAGTATTTATTACTGCTGTCAAGATCTTCACCAACAGTGGTCTGGCTCCCCTTAGCACTCAGCACGGTCCCATCGCGCCCGCAAGGACGAGATACCCGCTGGCTGGCCTTCTAGGATAAACCATCTATACTTACCAAATCTGCCCGCTAAAGAATAGGTCCTTTTAAAAAAAAGCAACAGAGACTTTAAGAGTGCTCACGATCAGAATCTATAACACTCTCCTTCGTTTCCTTTCTACGGCTTGGTGATACATTAACAGATCACACAAGGTCCCCGTGCGAAGATATTCCTTTAATTTTCTTTTACGATAAATACACGTAATCGCTACCGCTTATGCCTTGCTAACTAAATACTGAAGATGTTATTGTAATAAAATGGACGCTACTAAGCTTGAGTGTGAGAAAAACGGAATTACACAATATTCTCGCTTAATGGTAAAGGAAAGTCTTATAAGTGTCACGTCTGGGATACTTCACGATATTTTTGAAATTTATTAGTCTTGACTAAGTGTGACAGTTTGAGAGCTGCAGGTTTCAGTTATGATAACAACGACAGAGCGGTTCAGAACTCCGTCTTGCATACGTGATTTTCAAGGCCGTAGTTAGAGGGGGATTTTGAAAGATTTAACAACACCCCGATTTTATTTTTAAAAAATCGCAACTTTTATAAATGTTTTTTGTCTATGTATACAAATTTAATCGGCTGTTTGGTAATTTTGTATGGGAAGACGATATAATTATTTTCATAAAGTTGTTCACTGTGATGTTTAGAATATGTGGCTACAAAGTTATCTTTGAGTTAAGGGACATCCTATATATACCTTATTTATAAAATTAAAAAACAACAAACCGATAACATCAAATAAAACAAGAAGAAGCAGTGCAACAAACTCGCTCACTTGTCAGCCTCTTTTTAAATAGTGGGTTTACATTATAAGATAAATGTACCTTTGCGAACAGGGCAGTATTTAAGTCCAAAACTTTTTTGACATTTATTTACTCATTAACAGCTTAAGCAATAACCTTTTTTTAATTAAAATCATCTTAATATGCGATTAAAATGTGCCGTGTGGGGACGGCCGTAAAGAAAACACTTCCCCACCAACAAGAGGCGTGTCGTAAGGGGCTACTAATTCCTGTAGCACGAGACGGGCAGCAGCGTTTGCGTGCGCTCGCCAACCCGCCTGTCAAGCGTGGCGAGTATTGGCATTCCACCCCTCCCCCCGATGTTGGGTCATTGGGGGAGGCCTGTGTTCGGCAGTGGACTTTCTATGGCTGAAATGATGAAATGATGATGCGATTAAAATTCAACTAAACATTTATTTAATAATTCTAGACCGAGTCGAAAGCACAGTTCAAAGCAAATTATTTGCAGACTCCTTCGTTTAAATAATTAACGTGTTTTAGGTTCATTTATAATTAAACTGAAGGGCTTTTATTTTTACTGACCCCTCCCATATAGGCTCAGATATCTCCAGGTTATATCTAACCCATTACAGGCCGGTCCAAACGTCCCGATTTAATTTATTGGGGATGTTTTTCATTATTTACTCGAGGTTAACGCTGGCTCGCTTGAATGGCGACGGCTTTTGTAAGGTTTTTATTAAAATAGTCCTAAACGCACCTTTTGTTGGAATAATGGCTTGAGATATCTCGGCTTGGAGATAAATGTTTGAGGGTTTAATAAGGGTGGCTAGAATGAATTGTGGTTTGCTGGAAAATGTTTAAATGAGATATATAAATGGATAAAGCTGGTTTTTAGCGGTGTCTTGGTTTAATCTTCAGATTTCAACAACATAAACAACTCAGTCTGACTCCTTTCCAAAAATAATTAAATCACATCCGTCATAGTTAGTTAGTTTAGGTGGGCTGTCTTTGTGTCTAACGTTTCCAGTACCTCGGCTCGGTGATTACGAACAAGGGAACTTGCGAACCAGAAATACGCAGACGAATCGGCATGAACAAGACAGCGATGACCCAGCTCGGCAAAATATGGAAAGACAGAAACATCTCAAACCGGACTAAAACCCGCCTCGTTCGCACTCTCGTCTTCTCCATATTTCTCTACGGGGCTGAGACCTGGACGATCAAAGCCGCTGACAGACAGAGGATCGACGCGTTCGAATTTTGTGTTGGCGCCGCCTGCTAAGGATTCCTTGGACAGCCTTCCGTACAAACGTATCGGTCCTCAAGGAACTGAAAATTGAAAATGCTCAACGTCTGTCCTCGATTTGCCTTTACCGAGTTGTGAGCTATTTTGGCCATATCGCACGAAGAGAGGCCAACAACCTGGAAAAGCTGGTAGTGACAGGCAAAATCGAAGGCAAAAGACCCAGAGGCCGCAGCCCGAAGAGATGGTCGGACCAGATCTCCAAACAGCTGGAGCTACCAGTCAACGCCGCCCTTCACCAGGCGACGGACCGTATCGGTTGGCGGCAGAAAATGAAGCGTCTAAGGAGTCACGATCCTCAGCAATGGGGAAACGATTGAGAAGAGTCTTTGTTTCTATAAAATAATAAAGAGTTACATTGCAAATGGGTGCCAAATCTTTAGGAGTGGCTATATTTTATATAAATAATAAGTATTTAAAATATAAATAAGTATTGAACAACATCACATACATTGCTCTGATCCTATGATAAATAGCTTATGCACTTGTGTTACAGAAATCAGAAACAGAGACGGTATCACAACACCCAGACCCGAGACAATATAGGAAAGTTATTTTGCTACATTGACCGTCCGGGAATCGAACCCGGAACCTCAGATATAGCGACACCAAGTCCGGTATGCTCGCCTCTCGGCTACGGAAGTCGTCAAACTATAAGCTTGTGTTCATCACACAGATATTTGCCTCTGCGGGATTCGAACCCGCAACCGCTGGCTGTGTGGTCCGGAGCGCAAACCACTCCAGCAGACGATCGTCATTGTCACAAAGTTCTTAATGACGTTTGATTTGAATAATTTTGTTATACCTTAAGTCCTTTTTTAAGGCTGATTGATTACTCACTCTTAATTTGAGATAAGAAAATCCAATCATCGTAAAATTTCCAATAAGCTCCCTCCACACTCTCTCTTTTAATTTTTTCAGCATCCCGTGAGGACTGAGGAGGGCCAGCATTGAAAAAGTGATTCAATGGGACGATTGTTTTTATTTACCTACTCCCATTTATCCCAATACATAAAAACCTAAGCAATATTAGACTCTATTCTTTGGACAATAAGTGTGTACAGTTTGACTAGCTTTGGAGTGTTCATATAATTTTTGATTAAATTAAAAAATTCGGCCATTACTCTTTGCATCGATTTATCGGAGTATTGTTTGAACGGTTTTTTATGGACGGTTTCGTTTTGTGAAATTGCCTGTGGGTTATGTCCTTACTTCAAGAAAACAATAATTTGTGTAAATCCAAATCCAAATCCAAATCTTTATTTGCTTACTAAGTGATGTACATTGGTGGTGGGTACATATGCAACAGGACTTAAAAACTTAGTTACCTATAAGGTATCGCAAATGAAGAGAGCAGCCTATATTATAGCTAGATAATAAAATTAGAGTATATTGAATGGGTAACAATTAACAATAATTAGAGCTAAGTTAACAATTTTGAACAATTTTCAGAGCCGATTAGGTATTATGGTTTGATGGGTATATTTTTGAGGTAAACTTTAATCATTTATTTATTCATTATATATTGTGTATTATCTGACTAGCGCATTTTTTTTAATTCAGCAGCTGGGAGTCGACACCTCTCCAACAAACCGCTCTAGGCCTGCGAAGTATGCCTCAATTCAACTCATTCTGATGTTGAGGCTATATAAGACTAGCTTCCGCCCGCGGTTTCGCCTGCATGAAGTTCGTTTTGTCACGTAGTCTTTAGCAACGACCATAATTTTAGGATTTTGATAACCATGAAAAAGATTATATTAAGTCAACCTCAAAAGATAGACATAATGTTGTTAGGGACTTTTTTCAGAACTGTCCGAAAAATGTCCTTAACTACATAATGTTGGAACGCTGCTATTCGTCGTAGCTATTCGTGTTATGTTGTTTCTTTTTTTTTTTAATATAAACAAATAAATAAATATTGGACGACACCACATACATTGCTCTGATCCTACGGTAAGAAGCCAAAGCACTTGTGTTATAGAAATCGGAAACACCGACGGTACCACGACTCCCAGACCCGAAACAATATAGAAAAGTTATTTTTCTACATTGACCGACCGGGAATCGAACCCGGGACCTCAGAGATAGCGACACAAAGTCCGGTATGCACGCCTCTCGGCTACGGAGGTCGTCAAAACCGCTTAAAACCTTTAGATAAAGAATTATCCAACACAAAACCGATAGTTCCTGAGATTAGCGCGTTTAACCAAACTAAAAAACAAACCTGTTCTGCCCCATATGAGCCAATAATGCTATTATTGACGTTCATAAGTGGCAGTTTTCTGCCCTAAATTGAATAAATAATTTTTGACTTTGACTTTGCCGTTGACTTTGACGTTGACTTTCACTTTGACTTTGACTTTGATTTTGACTTGACTTTGAAACTCTTCAGCTTTATAATATTAGTAAAGAAGCTTAATTTAATTTAGTTTAACCCCCGAGTTGTCAGTTCTTCGCACTACATACCCGACCGGCTGGACTATGTCAATGATCTCCGTGCTTCGAAATAATAAACGAAACCTTTATCAAAACCTTTGACATTCGTAAAAGATATAGAAACATCTTACCATCACCCAGTCGCAGCATCACGTACCAGCTATTACGTCTAAATTTCACCCGATAGCCGATATATAGCGCGGACGTGACTACCCCTCCTCTTTTTATTAGTTTTTATATGAAAGAAGTAATCATCTTTTTACTGTTATACGTTTTCTGCAGAGCAAAGAAAGAAACAGTAGACCCATTCCATTAGAGGCTGCCCCCCTCGATATCGTATATTAGCACGATATGATTTATTTATTTTAACAACACCAACAGTACATGTATACAATATTTATATATAACACCAATCATACATCATACATTTCTTATACACCATACAATGTAGCGATTTATCGACACTAACTGTAAAAAATATGATAGATGTAGCCGCCATGTTGATTCGTCCTGTCATTTACGTCACATATTATGATCGCTGTTTTGATGAAAATTCAAAATTAGTAAAAAAATAATAAAATAAAAATAAAATACAGTTGGTGTCGATAAATTTCTATATTGTATCGTGTTTTGGTGGTCATGCTAGGGGGGCTGGTCACCATGACAAACTCGATAGCGGATTACATGTTCTGTGCATGATACACATTCGGTGTAGTTCTGTCTTGTTCTAATAGGGTAGGTTAGAGTATGATTTTTGGATTCCAAGGGTCGATTCAAACACAAAGTTATACCAGAATAAATACTAAGGGTATAATTTTACTCATTGAATTTACTCTTGGCTAATTTCGTTTGCATTTTACAATCTTAATTGAGGAATACACTATACTCGGTATTGTTATTCTATGGTTCAAGTGTGAACGATGAACGAATGGATGAACCTACTAAAATCCATGTTTTTTATACGATCAGTGCTTCAAACTTTCATAGAACTTCGTGTATGACAAATTTCTATTAAATTTTGAATAAAATAAATTTAGTTTTAGTTCTCTTTTTTTTTAAAAGCTTGTTTTTAATAAGTGTTTTTTTATTTTTAATCTATTATCTAATGTCTTTATCCAATTGGTTTTGCTTAGTAATCCAAAAAATAACGTCGCGATCCAAGGTATCTAATAGTATATGCATATGCGTACACACCCTGTGAGTAACTAAGTGAGTCTACTATGTATCCACCTATTATGTTTTTGGTAGTAGCATTTATCTTAATCTCGTTATTAAGACGGGGCGCGGATAGAATCAAACTATTAGGCTTAACGAGTAAATGTGTTTGTCTTGTGAAGAGTTTTTATGTTTTACCTATTTTACCCAATTTTACCAAAGGAATTAGATCAAAGGTGGGATAGATTGTGAGTATGATAATGCATAGGTCACACAATTTTTTTCCGGATTGGCCACTTCATCATCATCATTTCAGCCATAGGACGTCCACTGCGGAACATAGGCCTCCCCCATTGACTTCTAGATTGGCCGGTTGGAAGCGGCCTGCATCCAGTGTCTTCTAACCAGATCGTCTGTCCACCTTGTGAGTGGACGTCGTACGCTGCGCTTGCTGGTACACGGCCTCAATTCTAGAACCTATCTGCCCCATCGGCCGTCAGTTCTACGTGCTATGTGCCCCGCCCACTGCCACTTCAGCTTGCTAATCCGTTGGGCTATGTCAGCCACTTACAATAACCAATATTCAAAAAGTTATTACTACATTTGAAAATGGAACTCTTTAGCCGTAGAATAAGAATTATTTGTTTCATCTAACTCATTGTTTTCACATTCTGGCGTATGACTAAGAAAATAGTAGAAAACTCGATGGCGAGTGACCGGGTTGCGAATAAAATACTGTGATGACATCAGATGACCTGGAAGCGGGACAGCATCAATGACGATGATGTTGGTAAGGTGGCATAATATAAAATTATTAATACTTACTCTATAAACAATATACCATACACGTTATTACCATGTTTTAGGGTAAATTATTGTTTATTACAACCACAGTACAACAGTTATTTTAATTGTATTTTTCTGCTCTGTAAATGTATTATGCATGATGGTTCCAAATAAATGTTCTTCTAGTGTATTTTATTTAAATAAACATTCTTATTTTCTCTCTTCTTATTTTGGACTGAAAAAATTGTGTATTGTATGTAAAAAAACCTAGCTTTTCTGTATCTGTTGGTAGGCTAAACACATAAAAGTTCCAAATGTAAATCTACTAAACCAAAATTGTCCCACGACCTTCCCACGTAGTATCCCCGCAGCTACGTAACTTCTAAACTAAAAGAACGAATAATTAAATTTGTCAAAGGGTAAACTTGGTTCTTTCGCCATTAACACGCTCCATCGAGCCTCAGACAGTTGGAAATCAGATTTCTTTCTTACCGAATCAATGTGAAACTAGTAATGTATTACATTAGCTGAAATGTGCAGCCGTGCCGCGAACAACGTGACCCAATTTTGAAGAAACAAAACGCTTTTACGCTTACCAACCAATGGCACACCACACATGCAAAAATCGTACGTATTCACAACTAAATAAGGTTTATAAGGAGTGCACGAAAAAGTTGGCTCACGGAGTTACATTACCAAAATCGAGTGTTGTTTATGTATCCGATAGTGCACTTTATTTTATGAGCAAAAAGGTCGAATTTGCGGTAAATAGTGACTTGCAAAGCGTTTTTCTGCTGTCTCCCGAAATCGAAAAACTGTCATCGTATTTTGAACCTAACCAGCTTTGTTTTAAAGATGTTTTTCTTTGTGGAGCTCTAAGTACAGTCGATTCGATAAAGGCCTTTGGTTTCAATCATAGCCGAAGTAAAATTTGGGATATCTTCCTCAGATCTCGCTGTCGTATTTATTTAGTTCTGCGTGTAGCTATAGTTTGGTCGTTGAAGGCATATGAAAGTTTCAATATTACGCTTTGAAGGAATTGACTCGGAATTACATTACGAAGATTGCTTTATGAGGCACAGAAGAGAAGAAATAGGTCGTACACTATTGAATTTTGTCTTAAAATAGGTGATTTAGGGACGACATTGAAAGGTATTAGTCTGGTGCGATAGTAGTTGATAGAAATCTTGCCTTTCTTACATTTGGTTGTGGCTGTGAATACATACTCGTACCTATGCCTAAACTTTTTGCTGAGCATCTTCGGAATAGTTGCACATTTGGATAACCCTGGATGGTTATTCATGATCACAATTGTCTGACTTCCATGTCTAAGATGTTTTTTTTTATGATAAGTAGCCTAAGCACTTGTATTACAGATATCAGAACACCCAGCCCGGAGACAATATTAATTAAATTTTATTCTATCACATTGGTATCTACAGGTACAGTACGGTATCTACATTATCGCATTAGGTAGATCCCGTAATGATAATAGTAACGTGTAAATAAATAAATAAATAAAAATTTTTCTACATTGTCCCGATCGAACCCGGGACCTCGGAAAGTGCGACACCAAGTCCGGTATGCTAGCTTCTCGGCTACGGAGGTCGTCGGAGATTAGTGATGTTTATCTAACACTATCGTGTTGCAATGTAATTACTAGATTTCCTGGATCTTGGATTATGGTCAAGCGTACGTACCCCGATTAGGAAAGAGATATTAATGTAACTGCCCGAATAGGAACGACTTAAAGTAAATTAAATGACCCTTATCTTGGTCTAGCGGATCGCGCTTCGGACTACAAAGGTTCGAATCTCGCAAGGGGCAAACGTAAACACTTAGTACACCTAAAGGTGATGAGCACGAAATACTCGTACTCTTATTAAATAAAGAAATTCTTTCAATCACTCCAATGGGCTAGTTTCCTGGGTCAAAAAAAGATTATTCTATTTAGTCCGTCAGTTAGATTATCAAAAAAAAATGGATCCCTATTTTGTCTTTTGTCAATTAAACAAAAAATGACGAAGATAACGGGAGTGAAGTCATGCCTTGCTACAAAGTGTCGCAAGGCGTGACGTTACGCGAAACTTTAACGGGCTATATGTTCATAATTTTATCTTTGTTTGAGAAAAGAAAAAATACGTGTTCAATATTTTCTGTTAATTCAACTGACGGACTAATTAGATTTTCTTATGAAAGTAGCCCATTATCTAGACCCAGAATAAGGATACCTTGTTTATTGATTAAACAACAGTTAAACATACCTACTTAAATACACATTGTAACATTGACTTATATACTATTTAAATCAATGCATTGTAAACTATTTATGGCTAAGATAAAGGTACAAATGGTACAATTGACTTTAATTAAATATGATTATTAATATATTATGACTTTAATATTATTAAATATTTAAGAGATCAATATATCGTGTTTCATCATTCATTCATCGCATTTCATGTAATCCTATTGCAGATCAGTGCTGGACGAGGGTAAGCCTTCCCCAAAGAGCGTCAAAGATCAGAAGCTTTTTTTATCCATCCACTGCCAGCCATCTTCCTAAGGTCGACGTACAACCGATGAAAGGTGGAGTTAAAGCGTAACACAGACAGAAGGCGTGAGCGGAACGGGTCGTTTCTCCGACGTGAGTTGCGCGGTTCGTCGTCTTCACACAGAGAACGGGTCGTGCGCGGAGCGGTTCGGCGGCGGTTTTGGAGCGATTCGAAGGCGCGGCTCGGGTTTGTGCTATGGTCAATAACGCATATATAATATGAAGCTTCTTTAACACGATAACTTTTACATTTAGTCACTAAGTGTTGATTTGCCACGGTCACCCATTCAATGGTCAGGTCAAAACCACGGTCCCATCACTCCCATCCTAGTATCCATACTTAAGGTTCTTTAACCACGGTCCACTTTTATGACATTGATATTTTGGGTGACGATTGTTAAGCAACCTCAAATTTGGACACTAAATGGATGGGTGACCGTGAATAAGCAACCTCAAGTTTGGTCAATAAATGGATAAGCAACCTCAAGTTTGGCCACCTAATGGATGGGTGACCGTGGTTAAGCAACCTCAAGTTTGGCCTTTAAATGGATGGGTGACCGTGGTTAAGCAACCTCAACCTTGGACTAAATGGATGGGTGACCGTGGGTAAGCAGCCTCAGGTATAGCCCCAAAATGGATGGGTGACCGTAGTTAAGCAACCTCAAGCTTGGACACTAAACGGATGGGTGACCGTAGTTAAGCAACCATAAGTTTGGACACAAAATGAATGGGTTACCGTGGTTAAGCAACCTCAAGTTTGGTCCCAAAATGGACGGGTGACCGTGGTTAAGCAACCTCAAGTTTGGTCCCAAAATCGATGGGTGACCGAGGGTTACGTAACCTCAAATTTGAACACTAAATGGATGGGCGACCGTGGATAAGCAACGTCAAGTTTGGTCAATAAATGGATGGGTGACCCTGGTTAAACAACCTCAAGTTTGGCCACCAAATGGATGAGTGACCGTGGTTAAGCAACCTCAAGTTTGGCCTTTAAATGGATGGGTGACCGTGGTTAAGCAACCTCAACCTTGGACTAAATGGATGGGTGACCGTGGCTAAGTAGCCTCAGGTATAGCCCCAAAATGGATGGGTGACCGTAGTTAAGCAACCTCAAGCTTGGACACTAAATGGATGGGTGACCGTAGTTAAGCAACCATAAGTTTAGACACAAAATGGATGGGTTACCGTGGTTAAGCAACCTCAAGTTTGGTCCCAAAATGGATGGGTGACCGAGGTTAAGCAACTTCAAGTTTGGCCCCAAAATGGATGGGTGACCGAGGGTTACGTAACCTCAAATTTGAACACTAAATGGATGGGTGACCGTGGATAAGCAACGTCAAGTTTGGTCAATAAATGGATGGGTGACCGTGGTCAAGCAACCTCAAGTTTTGAAATTAAATGGATGGGTGACCGTGCTCAAGCAACCTCAAGTGTGGACACTAAATGGATGGGTGACCGTAGTACAGCAACCTTGAGTTTAGTAGATTATTACCTAGTTCGTACAAACATTTTATTTCCTCACATATTTAATTACTTTTTTCATTCAAATCCATAGCGAAAAATGATAATGTTTTGTAAAATAACACAACAGTCGTAGTATACGTACGTACGTACGTATATGCGCGGCACCCGTTCCGCGCACGATCCGCGCACGCTCTCTGTGTGAGCGCTTTGGTCTGAATGCGTGTATCACGACGAATGTAACGAACGCCGCACCCGCGCACCACCCGTCCGCCCGCCGCCTATCTGTGACGGCGGAAGGGCCGCGCGGGACCCGTTCCGCGCACGACCCGCTGCCGTTCCGCGCACGCTCGCTGTCTGTGGGCGCCCATTTAAACCTATGTTAATAGACCCGCCGTACTGCCGTCGTGACCCGTCGCCGTCCCGCGCACGCTCTCTGTGTGTGTTACGCTTAAAGGGTTCTCGAGTAGAGACCACGCCTTGGCAAACGTAGTGTAGGACGCTCCCCAGCTAGATGGACCAATGACTTAAGGTAGATGGCTGGCAGTAGATGGAAATATCGTGTTTGACAATTTTAACGTCAATTTAGGTAATTTACAACTAATAAGAAAATAAATAAGCTTTGGCTTACGTCCAGCAGTGAACTGAAATAGGCTGATATGATAATGATGAAGAAAACAAGTATTGGCAACATCGAGTTTGGCATTTTTTGGAGAATATAAGACATAAACATCTCCAATATTCTCCAAAAGTTACAACTACAATTAATTGCAGAAACGCATTTATCTAGAAATTTAACATTCTAAAATATGTAAGTACGAAAAAACAGCCATTAGAGAATGAGGATCTCTTTATTTTCGTAGATGTTATCGGCGCCCCTACTAGTGGCAAGCCTCATAAATTTAAGACACCCCATAATTTACAATACCGTCCCCAAAGTGGGTATCGCGAGGTAATCTTAGGCGATGTTTCATTTCAGCGCTTTGCTTAGGATATCGCTTATCTTATAAATTGTGATTACGTAGAACATTTTTAACTGTAAGGAACTGTGGGAAAAAGAAAGCCATATTAAGAAAACCGTCTCTCACTGTCTCTCTATTGGGAAGTCTTCGAAAGATTTTAAAATGTTTTGTTCTAAAAAGTAAGACTTGTTTGCTCCCCTGAAGCTCAGTCTCAACGCTTTAGTAGTGATTACAAAAATTAGACAATCCACACCGTAGTTGTGCGTAGATGTAACATTGAAGTGCCGAAAAAGGAAAAAATTGTGATAAATTCTTCACTCAACAGGCATTTTTCCAATAGAATCAGTTATTAACAAAAGCTCAGGTTAAAAATGGTGATATGTAGTTAAAAGTTGTGATGTAAGTACCTTAGTTAAACGCGTTCATAATTAATGTCGAATAATGCCAATTCTCTACATCTAATGTAAATAACCCGGGTTTGATTGCATGTGTCTGTTCGAGCGTACATTTGTAATTACATACCTACCTCACTAATTCGCGGAAACTATGTAGCTGAAAATTAATTTGGAATACTATTTCTAGGTATTGTTTAGATGTATTATGAACTAATAGCATATTAAAGATATAACCCCTCAGGCCAGGCTATTATAACGTGACACAATAAACATTATATTGTCAATTAAGACAAAAAAGATTTGTCAAATTTTTTGCATAAGTGTTGCAAAAATCTCATTAATCGACGACATGGTGGTCTAATTAATCTGCAGGTTGTTAGTTCGAATCCACGGTATCCACCATTAATACCACTTACTGATTGATACGACAAACGACCTGACAAAGATTGCAGAAGCCGCTGGCCGCTTCCAACCGGCCAATCTGGAAGTTATTAGGGGATGCCTACGTTCAGCAGTGGACGTCCTATGGCTGAAATGATGATGATGATGACTTGTTGGTGGGGGAAACGTCGGAAAAAATTTGCATATTCAGATTACACTATATAAAAAAAGGCTGGTTCTTAAGAGTAAATTAGGGTAATGAAGGTCCGCTCTAAATAAAATTGTGCATACAGCATAAGTGATGGATGCTTAAAGGTGTATATTAAGTAGGTTTATTTATGTAATGTTCCCTTGTAACATATATCGGCACCATCCATCCACACACACGTCCATCACACACGTCCTTCACCGTGTCTTGGTTACCGCAGAAATCCTCCTTCCACCTTCTTTATCCATCCCGCTCAGTAACAAGTGTGAGTAGGAGACGACAGGATACTTACTTCTCTTTCT
This sequence comes from Anania hortulata, assembly GCA_963576865.1. NCBI lineage: Eukaryota > Metazoa > Arthropoda > Insecta > Lepidoptera > Crambidae > Anania > Anania hortulata. The sequence continues at coordinate 606,125 of OY756413.1, forward strand.
AACATACACTTCAATTTATTTATTTAATCTTTATTGCCCAGGTAAGTACTATGGCGGACTTAATGCTATACAGTATTTTCTACATTTTTTCATTTAGGTTGAGGTAATGCAGATCTGTTATCTAATTGCTATAGAACAATATTTGCTTAGTTTTAGGCTAAAAGTCAAAAAGTCAAAAGTTAAAAATCATTTATTCAATTCAGGACAAAATTGCCACTTATGAACGTCAATAACAACATTATAGGCCCCTAGGGGGCCAGAACATGTCTCCTTATTTTTTGGGCCCTACTAGCTCTTCGAGACAAGACACAGACAATCTGGCGAGTGCTGAGAAGAAACGCCGGAACAAACTCACTTATACTTGCTGATTGTCATAATTAATGATTTATCTAACTACAGTTAGCATGCTTTACTACTAGAATAACTAAGAATAAAATTGGTAACCCTAATAATAGATACCATTCTTACATCCACATATTCCTTTGTCGTAATATGATCAACTAAAGAAACCCTACGCTAAATTACGAGAAATATTATTATTTCTTTTACGTTTGGTGTATAATCCACAATAATTGGATAAGAATGCCCACAAGTTATTCTGGGAAAACTGAGATAATTTCCTGTCCAAGTGAACGGTAATATCAAATCAGGATAATAACTCAGTTAATACTCTTTTATTTTCGTGTCAATTGTTGCTTTGAGAGTATTAAGATTTTATGGTTTTATATCTCATTTACATCTAATATTATAAAGAGGGGATTTGATTTGATTAATGTATTATTTAGGTTATTTTATTTATTTAAATTATGTAAAGTATGCTTATACAGGGTTACATTTCAAGGTTGTGCCAAATTTAAAAAAAATGAAAAATTGTCGTAGTCCAAATTTTGCCAAATTTTAAAAAATAGAAAAATTGTCATATAGTCCATAGAAAAATTTAAAAATACTTATTTATCGTAATTAATTTCAGTCGTCGTATTTCTGGAGTAAAATATACTTAAAGAAAAAAAAAACGTGAGATGCGCCGTCATTCATCAAAGATCACAGGCGTCAGCCGACGCCGCTCCAACAATAACCTCATGCAGTGCACATACGGTGCAATTTAATCGAGTAATCGTATTTTTTCTACTATTCTATTTTTAAATGCCGAATGGATGAATTAAAAATGAGAAAAAAGAGTTTGTTTTTTACGTAGATCGATTTAGTTACTGATTCTGAGTGGTCCCTGAAAAATTGGCACTACCGTGAAATGTAACCCTGTATACGTAGGTCACAGGCTCACCTCGACTATGAGATGGTTTGGGCTATCCTCCACCACGTGCGCTTGTGCGGATTGGTGGAGGGGCGTTGTAAGGCCAGTGACTAAACCTTACTGTCAGATGTTGTTAAGCCGCCCTAAGGCCTCTGCCTAAGCTTCACAACTAGTATCAAGCGATATTAGCCGGGACAAACTTTTAACGTGCCTTCCGAAGCACGGAGATGCATGTGATAAATGTCACTAAATATGGTTGGAATGGTCATCCATCCACTTATAGCCACGGCGTGGCTTATCTTTGATAATCACTACCCAAGCGCTGCTGCCACTTGACTGAGCTACAAACACCTCGATTTATTTATTGAACTATTACTACAAGTATTATTAATAAAAATATATTTATTAAGTCCCTTTTTATACATTATGTTTGAACTTTGAAAGACGATAAAATTATTGCAACCTGGGAGAGGATTGAAGGGGGAGAAATCGCTGAATCGACAGAGTGGTACAAATTGCAACATACGTAAGATATTTCAATAAGATTCCATATTCGACTTTTTAAGGAAAGGAGTTTGAATTTTTACCTATACAATTTAAACATGATTGATTTGTAAATGATTATTTGAAACAAATTTGAACAATAATTGAAGGGAGGTTTGAATCGATCGGAGATTGATAATATGTTTGTAATCGTATTTGAGAACAACAGTGAAGGGAAGTCTGAATCGATTAAAGATTAGTAATTTTTTGCATGCGTTTCGACTCAATAGGTAATATTCACGAAAATAATATATTATTTTTAGTATATTTATAAGAAATTATAGTGCTAATAGTGAAAATAAAATTGGTTTTAGGTAAAAAATAACCGTAATACAGTAATTACAAATTAAGATATACCTGTCTCTTTCTAAATCAACTTTTACAATGAAAAATGTATGCTGGACGTGTACTGTGACGTCATGGTACATGTCGGATCTCCTTATCAAGCACGCGACTTGAATGGGTTGTAAGTCAGGAATTTAGCAATATTTTTGCACACGCACACACACACACACACACACATATACCACAAACACGCCACACACGCATCCCACTCAACACAAACACAAACCACGCACAGATCACATACACCACACACGTAATAAATAGATTTAATTTTGAATATAAATTTTTAGTATAAATAACCTACCTGTACTAACTACTCCTGGTACAGGCTTTATTTTAGCTTACAGGAGACACTGGTCACTCTTCGGTTAAGATATGAACATGTTAAAGGCAATAAACATTTTATTTACTTATTAATAATTATTAATTTATAATAATAATGCAGTTAAAATACTCATTATAAACAGCCTAAGTTGGCCCACTGTTGGACATAGGCCACTCCCAATTCACGCCACTGAGCGCGATCCTCAGCTATTCTTTTCCATCCACTGCCAAAAAGCCTTGCGTTCATCGAAGCTCCACCTTGTTAGTGGGCGCTCTACGCTGCGCTTACCCAGTCGCTAGTTAAAGTACTAAATGATAAAAAATAATTAGCTGGCTTGCTGGCTTACAAGGTAACAGGTTCCACAATACTTTCCTCAGCAATCTAGAGCATTGATCAGATTTAGAGTTGTAAAGTGTCCGTCACGTTATAAATGTCTGACCAATATGACCGAGCAAATTGGACATTTTCTCAATGTGACCGGAAATTTTGGACATTTATTGTCAGTAACGTCACATTCAATTCTATTGACAAACTATGTAAAGAAATCATTTGGTCACAAATAAGTGCATTATTATGAGAGAAACAGGCTTTATCAGTGATGATCTTTAACGAAATGAAATTTCTAAAATAAATTTTCTTTCTGCACGAACAAGCTAAAAAGTGTCGTATCGTTACGCGCGAGTTTTATGTATACAAAAAAATATATACATATGTGGCCATCGTGACAATAAATGTCCAATGTGACCAAGCATTTATCATAAATGACAGACGCTTATGGCATATGACCGTCAATTTACAACTCTAATCAGATTAAAATAAAAAACATTTCTTTCGTCAGAAGTCGCTCAAATAAGTGAGTCACAGAAATCAATGAGGTCATCCAGAAAACGAACATAAACCTACTCAACCACAGCACACATCCAAAGCCATTTAATCTTCAAACCCCCTTCGCAAATATTTCACAACACGACATTATTTGGACAATGTGACGACCTTTTATCGCCAATTCAGATCGTAACCCTGGATTTGTCGTGCTCATCCATCTCATTCCCACTCACGGAGACGTATATCCGCCTCTCTATCGGCCGTTTTTCTTCGCTTCGTTATGGGCGTGTTATCGTTTTGATGGGGTAATAAGGTTATGTTACTATTTGTTTTGATTTGAGAAGTTGAATGTCTCTTATACAGGGTGAGTAATGAAGCGCTGGACAAGCTTCTTCAGAATGTTCTAGACATGTCAATAAAAACACTAAAAGACGTGAAAATTACAATGTTTTCTTAACTTTGGTTTAGTTTTTTGTGATCACTTAATAGAAAAAACTTACATGTTATGCCACTAGGAAAGTAAGTAAATAATGCCTAAGTCCTACTGCAGGGCATAGGCCTCACCTCAACTATGAGGTGGTTTGGGCCATAATCCACCACGTGGGTCCAGTGCGATGCGGTGGAGGGGTGTGGTAAGGCCAGTGACTAAACCTTACTGCCAGATGTTATCAAGCCGCTCTAAGGCCTCAGACTAGTATCAAGAAATATTAGCCCGGACCAACTTTTAACGTGCCTTCCGAAGCACAGACATGCTCGTGATGAATGCTACTAAGTATGGTTGGAATGGTCACCTATCCACTCACAACCGCAGCGTAGGTTTAACTTTGGTAATCACTACCAAATCGGTTCCGCCGCTGAGCTACAAGCAAACTAAATTTCATTGTATTTAAATTGCTTTTTATTAAATAAATTCTGTCAACGTTTCCCTCCCCTGTTTCGTGTAAAGTATTACTACTTTATGATAATAGATAGTTACGGCGTGACACTTAGATGGAGGGTAGATAACAAAACATGCCTCTACGGTCATTAGTCAGCTGATAGCACGGCTAAAGTGTTTTTCATTATTGTAAAATGACGATAAATCACATCAAGCTTTACGTATAGCAACTTTCACTCTTAATACCATGCCATAACACTTATAATAGCTCAAAATATTGTAATTCAAACGAATAATGTGAGTTACATTTGATATTCATAAGCTTTAATCTTTTGCGATTGTGTTAATAGTTTTACCTTGGTTTTAATGTCTGCCTAGAGTTAAAATTTATGTTCAAAAATTATATGACAACCATTGCTCAAAATATTGTAATTCATACGTGTAATCTAAGCTTTATTTGATATTCATAACCTTTAAATCTTTGGTTTTATAGAGCTAAAGCCTATATTCAAATTATAATTTGACAACCACATCTATTGTAAATTGTCACTTTTTGATAGTAGGTAAAAAGAACAGTGATTTTTCACAATACTTATCAAAGATTTCATTAGTGTAATATCTTCTCTATAGACAAGTTTCTAGTTACCCAATTAAAACAACGGAGATACAGTTTCATTTACTATTTATTGCGTAATAAAACCAGTCTTTGAAAATAAATAAGTTCTTTATTTTAGTAAGAGTGTTTGTTTACAGAATAGTGGCTCGTGCCTCATTTTAAGATAGATAGATACTCTTTATTGCACACCATACAAGAAAAATACACATGATTTAAGCTTGTAGAACCATGTGTTAGGAAGCACCGCTCTTCAGTAACGTTCCTTACTTAGTAAATAATAACGAGGATAAACAAACAAACATTTTAGCTTAGGTATCTTATTATAAAACTAGTCATTAAACCATTAACATGACTTTATGTTTTGGGGATAATCATAAATTAACCTATTGTCTGTTACAAGTCATAGGCAAGGTTCAGGCTGAATCTTCACAAGTACTCCTTTTTAGGATAAATGTAATTTACTGAAAGTTTTGCTAATTCATTTCATCATCATTTCTGTTATAGGTCGGCCACTGCTGAACATAGGCCTCCCCCGTTGACTTTCAGTTTGGCCAGTTAGAAGCGGCCTGCATCTAGCGTCTTCCTGCGACCTTTACCAGGTCGTCTGTCTACATTGTGGGTAGGCATCCTATGCTGCGCTTGCCAGTACGTTTCGTTACCAAGCCTCCATTCTAAAACCTTCCTGCCCCATCGGCTGTCAGCTTTACGTGCTACTTATATGCCTCACCCACTGCCACTTCAACATCCGGTCGCCTAAGTCAGCGACTTTTGTTGATGGCTAATTCATTTACTTCGTCCTGATTTCTATTTTTGTTGCAAACCAACGTATATTTTTCTTTAAAATAATTAGATTAATAGTTTTGACGGTTCATCGTGACCTTTTGACCTTTACAGGTTAAATTTTGTTGGATGTTAAGCTAGAGATTACAGTCATATGCCTGAAATGATAATGATGGAGCGGGAGATACGTACTAGTCGTACGTAGGAGTTGCAGCGATGGGAACAAGAATTCTGTATTTCATTCCGTATCCGTTATTTGTTATATAATTTTCGTTATTTCATAATAAGCGTGTGTTCTTTGTGCACTCAATGTAAAGAAGTTCTACTGTTCCTGACTATACTATTGTAATTCAACGCTGTTCTTTTATTCAATACGGCATGTATTACTCGGTTCTAGTCAATTTCAGCAATGGCTATTTGTGTGGGGTTTCTGAGAATCGAAGATTTATTTGAGACCAAATTCTAATACTTTTGATACAAAAATATAGGTATATTTTTTCGAGGTCGAAATGCATAATACATAATAATATAGATACAGGGTTACATTGCAAAGGGGTGCGAAATCTTAATGAGTGGCTCAAAATCTGTATCTTATACGAACTATGCAAAGAACAAAAAAAAAAATCACATTTAGTTATTCCTATCTACTGTAAAAAACCGTACGCTCCACGCGTATAATTTTATTCATTCATATAAAAATTGCACCTTATGTGCACTGCGTAAGGTCGTAGTAGGCTCGCCATACCTCTATTCACTTTATTTTCGGATAGTATAAAGTAATTTTATTTTGGTAACATAAGATTATTTAATATTATAACGATTAAGACGCTTCTTTATCCCTAGATCTTGTTTTTTAAATTTGGCACCCCTTTGCAATGTAACCCTGTATATGTCGAAAACACGTAGTAAAAACGGTCTCAAAGTAAGTTACGAGTTACTTAGTAATGAATTAGTTGGAAGCGGTTTGTATCCAGCGGCTTTCTGCTACATTTACCAGATACCATGTGACGTCCAACGCTGCGTTTGCCAGTACATAGCATACGCAACGCCATGCAATGCCAGTTAGGCCGGCAAAAATTGACGTTTAATCTTAAAACAACGTCGTCATCATCATCATCATTGTAGTCTTTGTGTCTAAGTACTAGATATAATACGCTGTCTCACGCACACAAGCGGTAGGCCGTCAACTGTCAGTTGTCAACTGCCAGTGTCACCCGTGCCGATAAGTGACACTGACATCTGTCATGTGTTAGCTGTTATCCGTCAATATACGGTGTAAGCGGGCAGTCGGATGGTAGATCTAGACAGTGGTGGACGGGTCGTGGAGATACGGTTGGTGTGTCGGTGAGCCAGTGAAGAGTGCATACGGCACTCATATAGGTAACCTACTTTCATGTCAGCCTATTGCAGTCCACTGCTGGACATAATCCTCCCCCAAAGAGCGCCACAGAGCACAATCTTCCGCTTTTTTCATCCAGTCACCTACCAGCCATCTTCCTAAGGTCATCGGTACATCGAGCTGGTGGGCATCATACACTACGTTTAACAAGGCGCGGTCTTTACTCGAGAACACGTTTACTCCACCATCGGTTCTGCGACCAAAAAACCCTGTATGAAGTGTGTACTCTATTTGTGTAACAGCCAAAATAGTAGAGACCAAAATGTCTGAATAATATACTTAAATAATTATGTCTCTCTGACATTCAATTTACTAAGCTCTCATCTTATTAAAAATATGCCAAGACATTTTCTAATATAGCCGATTTACCTGTCTGTCACTCGCATGAATCAGACAGCCGGAAAACACGAATTGATCGACGTTCGGCTTAAAATTTTGCCGAAACTTAAAGAACGATGAGAGAAAGGTTCAGATGTAGCTAGAATAGAACAAACAGGTTATTTAGTTAATTGATCATTTATTTGCACTCCCTGTTACAAGAGACAGAATGTAAAGCTTAAAACTGAATCAGTTATGAACCCTGTGTCATACACACACACACACATTTGCTTTGAGGCGAGGCGGGGTTAAAAATTATTATGTAAAACATAAAAACATACCTACTTGTAGGTTTTTGCAAATCTTTTTCTGCTTCTTCGGGTCAGTAAAAAAAAAGTTTTTGCATGACTCCCAACACAAAAAGAGCAACTAATAATGCGGGTTCATTTTATGTGCTTTTCTGATAATCCATAATTTATAACAGGCGATTGATTGAAAAAATAACAATGTATGCCTATTATCACAAGAATGCAGAATATAACATAAAAGCTCTTTGTAACATGAACTGGCTGCTTTCTTCGCTCTGCGCCTAGATTTGGCAAAGCGTCGTCATTAGTACTTAACAACTTGTCTCTTAGTTGTCTCGCGTTTGACGTTAAGTTCCCGAAATTAATAAACTGTACGTAAGAAACGGCCAAGTTTAATTGAAGAGTTTTCTTTTGTAACTTATTAATTATTGCTGTGATGTTGGAGACATTTAAATATCGTTATTAAAAGTTGGATTTTTTCAAAAGGCATTTTAACAGACTGTCATAATATACTAAGTGTATATAGTATACTGTGCCGTGTGGGGACGGCCGTAAGAATACACTTCCCCACCGCCAACAGGAGGCGTATCGTAAGAGGCGACTAATTCCTGTAGCACGAGACGGGCAGCAGCGTCTACGTGCGAAATCTTATAAAAAACTCTGCGCTCGCCAATCCGCCTGCTAGCGTGGCAAGTATTAGCAATCCCCTCCAATGAAAATCATTGGGGGACGCCTGTGTTCAGCAGTGGATGTCCAATGGCCGAGATGATCATGATATAGTATATTGACTAACTCATTTGCACTTTGATTTCTGTTAATCAAAGCTTAGTACCTTTTTTCGTGGCGTTTTTGTCCTAGTCGGAGACCCAAGATGCGGAAAATCTAGTTATTATACTTGAGACGATTACATACTGGGTCTGCGTAGTGGAGAATGGCCCAAAACACCTCATAGTTGAGGTGAGGCCGTGGGAATATACGCTTTCTTTAGGTCTGTAGGATATTCCGAACCATTGTATTACACAAAGTGCAATTTTTATATTCTTGCATGTTGCGAAAGTATTTCCGAAACACATTTTAAACAAAAATAAACAACAACATAACACTATTCTTCCAAACCGACCTGCCTTTGGGAACAATTTCAAACGAGCTAAGTCAAGCGAGTGCAATCTTAACTTGACCCACCCCACCCCTCACACTTCATACAAGTCTGAACTGAGCAGAGTATATGACCGTATGTCCACGTTTCAAGGTATTCTGGACATGTGGACATCAGCCAGTTTAAGTTAGACTCGTAGCGCCAAGTTGGAGTATGCTACGAGGGTTCAATTTATGGTGGTTTAGTCAAAGAGTTTTCAAAAGATTTGGCTTTGATATTAGTGTGTTTTATATTTCTTAGGAAATGCCTCGTTTTGCGTCGCATTTTTGTTTGCACGGCGTAAATCTCTTTAAAAGCGCTTTAGTTTGTGTGAGTCTTTGTTTGGTTTTAATATCTGCACTCTAAACTGCACTGTTTATTATCATTCTGGCATTGTTCTGGGGATATTAACAGAATCCATGTGGGTGGTTAAAAGTTATTCTGTTAATAACGCTTTTGTCCTGCCCTAGTCAGCTAAGTCACAATGCAGATATGTGTATGCAATGGGCCCACTTTCAAATCGGACAAGTTACGCACCTGTAATGAAGTGTTATTTTATTATTTATATTGCTTTTAGGGAGTGATTCTACTGTTCCAATATAAGAAGTTTTGCTAAAAATAATTCCGAGACACTTCTTTTCTTAAATAACACCATAGTTAGTTAATTTGTTCAGTCATTATTTTTATTTGTTTCTTGAAATAGATTTTTAATTGCTTTAAAACTAATAAATAGATAGTCAGTGGAGTTTGGTAAACAGTGGACGGTGACGTTGCCATACAAATTCTAAGGAAGAGGTACGTTTTGACAGCTCATAAAAAGTATGTCAATTAATTAGTAGTGTCAACTACCCTATTCTACGTGCTATGTGCCCCGCCCACCGCCACTTCAGCTTGCTAATCCGTTGTGCTATGTCAGCAACTTTTGTTCGTTTATACGTACCGGCAAGAGCAGCGTAGGATGTCATAATCATAATCATAATCATTTATTACTCACCATAAAGAAAATACAAAATCAAAGACAACAATTTGTGGTACATACAGTATATGGTGGGCTAGGATGATTCCTGTATCTCAGATTATCAGCCACAAGGTGAACAGACGACCTGGTAAAGGTTGCAGGAAGTCGCTGGGTGCCGTCTTCTAGAATCTGGATGTCACTGGGGGAGGCCTATGTGCAGCAGTGGACGTCTTATGGCTGAAATGATAATAATGATGATGAAAGAATTTCCAACTTTGTGTAATCTGAAATTCAGAACGGCAAGGAATGCTTGTTAAACAGGCTCCTTGCAGTTCTATGATGCTATATTGCAAGCTTGCTTTTATAGAAGAAATCAAATCAAATCATTTATTTGCTAAAACATATATACATAATAAATGATTTGATTTGATTTGATTTGATTTAGAAGAGAGTCGACCTTCTTCCAGTCTCTATCATGGCACAGTAGAGGGAATAAAAGTTAACGCTTGTACTATGAATGTAAATTGCAATCCTAAAATAGAAATAACGAGTACAGTCTAACATAAATAAAATTAGCAATGGTTTTGGGTTTGCATTTTTTATTTAAATATAAATAAAATTCATTCAGTGCTTAGGTTGATTGATTAAACTGAACTAATATTTAATTAAATAGAACCGAACTGTTAAAATTATTATAAGTCGTGCTAGGCTTGGCCTGATCATTTATCATTTAACCCATGTTTTAAGATACATAAAAAATTCTGCTTTTTCAACCGACTTCAAAAAAGGAGGAGGTTCTCAATTCGTCGGTATCTTTTTTTTTTTTTTTTTTTTTTTTTTATGTATGTTCAGCGATCATTCGTTACTGCGTTGACCGATTTCGATAATTATTTTTTTGTTTGAAAGGTAATACTTTCAGAATGGTCCCATATAAATTTGGTTAAATTCTGATGATAGGATCTATAAGAAAATCATCTAACATTGCATAAACTCCGTACCACGCCAACTGATTTTAGTATCTATCTTACCTATATCTCTGCCAAATGTAGACCGATTTTGATGATTCTTTTTTTAATGAATAGCTTATACTTCAAAGATACTATAATAATTGCCAGTCATTGAGAGACCAATGTTTTCGTTTGCACCGACTCCAAAAGTAACTGATTAGGTACTTAAGTGTTAAGATTATTTTTAGCGTTTTAGTTTTTTGAAGTCGGTTTTTATTTTTTTTATAAAATTAACTTATGTCAAAATAATGTTTTGTACTTTATTATTATTATTTACCGCTTTATAGCTGTTATCAGTTTTATTTGTGGTTTTGTTCTTAGTGTAGTTGATGTCGTCAATGTCTTCAATATCTATTCAAACCTGCTTGCTGAAATGGAAACTTCAGATCCTTCAACTTCAAATCCTTTCCATGAAAAACGGTTATCAAAAAGACCTCAGAAAAAGTTACGCGTAGTCAAACACAAACCTAAGCGTCTATCTAAGAACTTCCTCCGTTTTAAAGTAGGTTAAAAAGGATACATAAAGGTAAATTTGATCACCTTCATGCATAACCTAATGAAATACGGTAGTAATAAACTCTCGGTGCGCAAGTTTTTACTTTCATTCCCATCGATCCAAGTTGTTCCTTTTTTCACAATCAAATCACGTCGAAACACCTGACTGTCACCGACTAACGTTACGTCACACGATTTTTAAGAGTCCATCGTGTTTATGACGTATTTCTTTGTTAAATTTTACAACGTACTACCCACTACCCGGGCCTGACCCGTCCAGATCGTAAAGCTATCGTAAAGTTGGGAATAAAACCGTGCCTTCATATAAGATTAGCACTACCGTCTATTGGCATAGCAAGAGAGCGGTGCGCTATAAAATGAATATAAAATTGTAATGCAGTAACGTGGAAATTGTGCCAAATTCTCCCTTGTCTCTGCAGGAGTGGTTCGAGTTATGTTAGAGAGATTGGGTAGTCAGATTTAATAGGCACTATCAAGGATATGTTTGTCGTATGTTTAAGTATGTATTGCTTTATCTATCTTTTTGACCTCCGTAGCCGAGAGGCGAGCATACCGGAATTGGTGTCGCTATCTCTGAGGTTCTGGGTTCGATTCCCGGTCTGACCGACCGTATGTAGAAAAATAACTTTTCTATATTGTCTCGGGTCTGGGTGTTGTGGTATCGTCGTTGTTTCTGATTTCTGTAACACAAGTGCTTAAGCTACTTATCATAGGATCAGCGCAATTTACTCGTATGTGATGTTGTCCAATATTTTAAAAGCCATAGGAAAGCCCGTGGATAGTTGACTAACTGTCAAAATCTAGAGCTAATTATGAGATTAAACGAACTTACCTTAAGTGAAGTTCTATCTTAATTATACGAAGCTGATTGTTTGAGATAGATTTACGAGTAGTAACGATGTTCTACAACAGCGTCGGGTCACAATGTTTTAAAGCTGGAAAAGAAAAAACATTAATCCCTGCAAATGGCAACATTTGTTGGTAATGTCATTACGTTTAAAGACAGCCTTATGAGCAACCCTGTAATACACTGGGATAATACAAAGTAATTAGTGGGTGGGTTTTTGGGACTGTCATATCTCAAACAATCAGCTTCGTATAATTAAGATAGAACTTCACTTAAGGTAAGTTCGTTTAATCTCATAATTATACTTGCTGATTGTTTGAGATAGATTTACGAGTAGATGTTTGAAGTTCGGTTGCGAATAAGTTGCTTGTAGTTTAGAAAATGCATAACCATTTTGAAAACTACAATACAGAGACGTTTGATGGCAAATCAAAGACAAAAAAGTATAAGTATTATATTATTCGTAACTTTCAAGCGGTTCCGTCTTTACCATAAGGGCACACGGGGCCTGTGCCCAGGGGCCCAGCCTCACGGGGCCCCCAAGCACTAAAACATGTTTGTAAACTAAGAAACATAGTTAACTAAAAAGAAAGAAAAGGGGGTCAAGGCCTATAAAAAAAAACAACTATACTTCTAAAGGAGATATGAAATTATTTTTTGGAGTCTGAAATTCATACCAACAGTATTTCATTTTTACTTTGCAATAGGGCTCCCAAATTCTTGTGTGCCCCAGGGCCCTCACATATGTTAAGACGGCCCTGCTTGCAAGTATATTTATAGTAAAGTGTTACATCACACTGATAAAATGTCTTTTATTATTATTTTTATTTATTTTTTAATTGTTATCAGAATATAACAACTCTGTCTCCACTGTAAGGCAATTCCATACTTGAATAATTAAACATTGAAAGCAATTGTTTATGATGTGTACATTTTAAATAAAATGTTTTAACAAAAAACAAAAAAAAGAAGATGTAAATGAATATAAATGAACGCAACGAAAAGAGAAAGCGTTTTAATAATTAATTTATAAACGCAGGTCCGCTAATGGCTCAAGGCTCAAGGCTGATAATGTACTCATATCTATATCTTAGCGCATGATTACAATTAGTAATAATTTTACTAAAGATGACAATAATGGTTCAAAATATTGATTTACTTGAAATGATAAACGATAAAATAAAATAAAAATTGGTTATTTTATTAGTATTGCGACTTCCCATCTGGTCATTATATGAATGGGTGATCATGGCTAATCAATCTCAAATTTGGTTACTAAATAATAGTGACCGTGGTCAAGCAACTTTTAGTTTGGTCACTAATGGATGGGTGGCCGGTGTTAAGCAACCTCAAGTTTGGTCACTAAATGGATGGGTGACCGGGGTTAAGCAACCTCAAGTTTGGTCACAAAATGGATGGGTGATCGTGGTTAAGCAACCTCAAGATTGGTCACAAGTCCTTACCGATGTTAGTATTAAGGAAAGAATAATGCATAGTTTGGGTAAAAATATCGATTCAATTCAATACGGTAACTTATGCTTTAACTATATTTAGTACCTAAGATAGAGCGTATAATCAGATTATAATACCAAATATTATCAGTTGTTACTCGTATTATAAGTAATATTCAAAAACTAAACAGAGAAAAAAAAAAAATCCAACTGGACTCAGTTATAGCTCGTATTTGAATACAGGAATGTAGGTCATTTAAACGAATTTAACATTAAGTCATAATGTAAAGGAATGTGTTAATCTTTAACCATGTTTTTTCTTTTTTTTTTTTTTGCTAACATAGAAATTTTTATTGAATATGATAAATGTATTTACTTATCAGTTGAACTTATTTGTTATAACTATAATGCCCATCTCTAATTTTTATTGACTGTTGCTGGGCAGTAAACGGGTTAATTAAGTGTTTACCAAAATGGATTAGTTCTATCTGAGACATGTTTCTACATGTACCAGGTTTATCAGAGTACTAGAATGTTTGTTTTTAATTTTAGATAGATAGATACTCTTTATTGTACACCATACAAAGAAGTTAAAATTTGTTAATTTGAGGTGAAAGACCAATAATTGCTTCTATTATTCAATTATGTAGGGCTACCTACTATGTACTTATTGGAAAATTATCTATCCTTATTTTTAAGAATATCTGTTGTCTGTGTGTGAATAATGGTAAGTTAAAAGGACTAATTAAATTTTAAGAAATCAAATATGTATGATTATTTTGTTAGATCATGATCACAACTTTTAAGTGATTAGATGCAGTTTCTTAGCATGTGATAGTCACAGCGTTATTTTATTAAACTAGTTATTTATTTACTATTATCATAAATATTTTAAAATCTTAAGGTTTATTAAAATTATTAAATTGGTATTATATAAGTGGTCTTCACATAGCCTTTAAGCTAATATGGCGGTTGCAGAAGTTTACCTTAATACGGTTTTATTAAATTTATTTCTTATGCATTTAGTCATCCTCAATCTTATCATAAATAAGACATTCAGAAAGAGGTCGGCCAAATAAAATATGGTCCCACACATATAGCTTTGACGCGACTGGCAAAAAACGGTGCAAACCTCGAAGCATCCGGAATGGAAACTATGAGTCAACAGGCAACCATTGGTATAAAACAACTTAATAAATAGAAAAACAAATTATAAACCTAAAGATTTTGTCTATTTTAAACCCTTTTCATCATCGTTATGATTGAGGACTGGACAAATCAAGTGTTCTCCCAATAGTTTAGAAATCTATCTTATAAAAGTGAAACTGACAGTAAAGGAATCTGGAAAATCTAGGTGGCTTATAATTATTCAATTATGCAATGCAAACCTAGTCTTTTAAGGGTTTTGTATAGCACTTCCATATTACCATTACTTTTTAATTTATTGAAATAAAACTATTTGTGGCATTAATTTTTTGATTAATAAGCAACAATCCTTTGATATGAACTTAAAAGCTGATAAGGTGGCACCTGATTTGTCACAAGCTGGATTTTATAAAATTTATCTTGTCAAAAACCTTGTTTCACTGCAATTTTGCAGGACTATTTAATTCTTCAATTAATCATATAGGTACAATAATACCCAAAAACTAATTAATTAGTAAGGAATCGGCCTAGTTATAGTTAGGTAATTAGTCATAGTTGTGCCGTGTGGGGACGGCCTTAAAGAATACACTTCTCCACCGCCAACAGGAGGCGCGTCGTAAGAGGTGACTAATTCCTGTAGCACTAGATGGGCAGCAGCGACTTCGTGCGAAATCTTATAAAAAAAACTGCGCTCGCCAACCCGCCTGCCAAGCATGGCGAGAATTGGCAATCCCCCTGGTGATAAGACATTGGGGGAGGCCTTTGTTCAGCAGTGGATGCATCTTATGGCTGAAACGATACTGATGAAATGATGAATTAGTTATTTTGTGATTACATTTCTTGATTAATCATTCAGTTATCTTATCTGACTATGAAATAAACCAAGAAGAGGGTTATGAAACATAAAATTATGTTTTAAGCCAAATAATGGATTTGTTACTGCAATGGCTAAGACTTTATATTGTGATTTAGATGGTCAGTAATATAATCTATACCTCTGATAGTAACTATCTGTCTCTGTCTCTCTGTAACCTTCTCTCTTGAACTTAAGGGCCACCATTTTCACAATAATTCAGGTTTGAATTTTCTATCCCGCAGAATACCAGTGTTGCGGCAGCTATTACTAGCTGCTAATACTGAGCGGGGGACCCTTTTTGGCACATTTCTTTCTCTATGTACATATTGTCACTGTGATGTGTTTTTTGTGCCAAATAAATAAAATTTATTCTTTATTCTTATTCTTATCTCCATCTAATTCCTTAGAAACTTGTTAAAACTATTTTCGTTTATTTGGTTTCATAGTGGTATTCATCAGATTTTTGCAATATTTTCTGACAATAATAATATTATAATGTTGTGTTGATTTTGTAAATTTTGTTTTAGAATTTTATGCATCAGCTTACAGTGCAAGATTTCAAATAAGATGTCTGATTTTTCATTTGTTAGTTATGTAACATTACACTACTTGCATAGTGATACGAGTAGGCTAGTTAATATAGCAAGTAAGCTTGCTTGTTTGTCCATACTTCCTTTCTATTCTCTTAGAGATAGTAGCGCTTGTTGTTCAATAATGAGTGAGCCTGCTCATTTGTCCATACTATTTGATGTCTTAGTTATAGTAGCGCTAGTTGATTGAAATTGAGTGTACTTGTTCAAATTTTATTTTTATGGTATTGAAAAATACCGTCTTTCCTCAGCTTCAGCTGTTTGTGAAAGCGCTAGATGTCAGGTTATTTGTGCACTGGCTCAAGTTTTAATTTTCATGGTATTGCAACATGTGTATATCCTCAATCGTGATAGCGCAAGATGGCAATTAATTGGTGCACTGGATCAATTTCCATTTTCATGGTATAGCGACATACTGTCCATTCGCTATTGCAACATGTGTATATCCTCAATCGTGATAGCGCAAGATGGCAATTAATTGGTGCACTGGATCAATTTCCATTTTCATGGTATAGCGTCATACTGTCCATTCGCTAAGTGACTAAGCTAAGTGAAGCTAGATGTCAAATATTGGGTGCATTGGCTCAATTTTCATGGTATTGTCTATTGCCTATTAGGTATTTACTACCCAGGCGTTTGAAGTTTATTCCAGTAATTTGTAAAGTTTCCTTAGCACCCAGCCATTGCGTTACACTTCAATTTCATTGATATGGACTGAAGTCTGAAGAGGGTTCCTTATTATTTTTTATGTGTCTCCATTCTAGTGTCATGTTTTCTTCATCTTGCTGTTTTGCTTGCTGCTAAATTTTCAGTTTTCTTTTATTTTCATACAATTTATACCTAGTAAATAGGTATTTTCAATTTTGGGACGAATTGGAGCCTAAACTTGGTAACTCTGTATATCAATCAAGAACAAGTATACAATTTTAAATTTAAGAATGCGTTTTAGGTTAGATTCTATCAATTATTTATACGTTACCTAAGTACAAACGTACGTAACGCACAAAAGGAAGTAAAGTATTTGATTGTACATACCTGTAACTGGAACCAATGAATTAGTAAGTTGATTTCATGAATATCATTCAAAAACAAACCATAACCTCGCCTGATAATGGCGTTCATTCCTTGTTGATTTTTTGGCTGAAATTCACTATAAACCTTATTGTAAACACAATTCACATAGAGTACTGTATAAAAGCATTGTAAACAGTACATTTTATGCTACAATTAGAGTAAATAATAGTTATTTTACACATTTTATTGCAAGGACTACGTGCCCGCGCTGTCACAACAATCGTAATGACATTACCAACAAATGTTGCCATTTGCAGGGATTAATGTTTTTTCTTTTCCAGCTTTAAAACATTGTGACCCGACGCTGTTGTAGAACATCGTTACTACTCGTAAATCTATCTCAAACAATCAGCAAGTATAATTGACAGTCATGCGTCATTCAACTCAATTCAGTGTTAACATATAATCAAATAAACATTTCTTATATATTCAAACAAAGCAAAGCAATGTCGCGTATCCAGCGACTGACCGAAGAAAAGAAACAGCTTTTCGCAACCAATTCAATAATGCATCACTTTCAAAATGGTAATTTTGTGGGGACGGCCGTAAAGAATACACTTCCCCACCGCCTACAGGAGGCATATCGTAAGAGGCGAATAATTCCAGTAGCACGAGAGGGGCAGCAGCGTCTGCGTGCGATATGTTATAAAAAACTGCGCTTGTCAACCCGCCAGCCAGGCGTGGCAAGTAATGGCGATCCCCCCGATGAAAGTCATTGGGGGAGGCCTGTGGACGTCCATGGCTTCCTGTAAAAAAAACGACTAAACTGACCAAGGTTTGTTGCGCCGTTTTTCCTCAACATCAGCTGATATGTAGTTCCGAAGCAGTTGTAGGGCAAAATTATATTTTGGGACGTTCATAAGTTCATAAGTGCCCGGAAGGGGGCCTATATACTGAATAAATGAGTATTATTGAGTATTATCGACTATATATCAGCATTATCAGGAGACCTTTTTGGCAGTGACCTTTATTTGTACCTACGACCGTTAAATTGTCTTTGGGCCAAATAAATAAATACTTACTTACTGTATACGTAAACCTGTTAACACAAGATGGGAAAGAATAAAAAGATCCTGGTCAGTGACGTGGAGAAATTATACTCTCCCAATGTGGCGTACACTGAGCCTGACAAGACAAAGACCTTGTTCATTGAACTGACAGACGGATGATTATGATGATGGGTGACATAAAGTAACATACAATTTTGTATCATCAGCTAAAAGTACAAACAGTGTTAAGTAGACAGTTGACTTTTGCTCATAAATAGAAGCTCACACAGAGCTTTTTTCGGGCGTGAAGGTCGTGTGTTATGGCTATGACGTACATTTGAATGATATGATATTGCTCTGTCGTTGTATGATAACACTCTTATGAGACGTTTATGTAGAATTACAAATGCTTTTCTATTATTAATAATACGTTTTTTGCGTCAGGCTTTTATTATTTGGTAATGTTTACCCCTACATGTTTTGCTTCTGAGTAATTGAGTAGAAAGGTCGATAGAATATTATTGTTAAAGAATATTTGATTCAATTATGTATTACATTACTAGATACTTTTATTTGGTTTTATTCAAGACTTACCTAAATACATTTCTTAGTTATGAATAAAATAAGGATTTCATTTCTTATTTCTTTAACCTATTATTGGGCTCTATCCATGTATTGGATAAGTACCATACTTTGAATCCTATTTACATATGATTAAATTATCAAAAACCAATGAAAAAATTCATTATGGATGGTTATACTATTTTATTTCTTTTTATTATTATTACTATTTTCCTATCCTAGCGTTTAATCCTATTTCTAGCTAAAGTTTGACCTTAAGCCTTGGATTAAAAGGTGAAATTGTAACATTAATCAGATCGTGTTCAAGATTAACATAATGTACAAAACGCTATATTTTAACCTGTACCTATTACAATTCATCTACAGTGAAAAACACTGTTCAATTGAAGAGTAAATTTAGGATTTTTTCTTCAATATTATGATTTACTTTCTGCCAGTTAGTCTACAAATTGAAAACAACTTTTTACGTTTTCTGTCTTGAAAAACTCATCGAATCTTTTTTCTTAAAAGATTAATGATTTGTCAAACTTTGCTAATTTCGAGTAAACGATCCTAATGAATACGGCGGCCATTTTGAGGTTTTTTCTGTTATTTACGTTCTGTAACTTGAGATGTTTGTTTTTAAGTACCTATTTTTGTTTTGGTTTGAATTCCTTTTGCTACTTTTTATTTTTAAATATAACTGTGCTTTTTTTTCTCTAAGTGCCTCGGCCATGATAACAAATAACTGAGCTTCTACCACTAATTATTAAAGTATGCCACCATCATCATTATTTCAGCCATAGGACGTCCACTGCTGAACATAGGTCCCCATTGATTTCCAGATGGGCCGGTTGAAAGCGGCCTACATCCAGCGGCCTCCTGCAACCTTTACCAGGTCGTTTGTCTGACTAAAATCTTGTAGGTGGACGTCCTACGCTGCGCTTGCCGGTACGTGGCCTTTATTCTAGAACCTTTCTGCTCCATCAGCCGTCAGTTCTACGTAATTTACGTGCGTGTAAGTATACCATGCCATGGTTAAATATAAAAGCCCTTAGCTGTCGTAGCGACAATTTTTGTGGGGCAAAGCATAAGAACGTGTTCGTACGATTGAAAAAAAATCCCCTAGTTAAATAAAATTGCAGGCGTAGGCGTAGCCACACTGGCTACGCCTACGCCTGCAATTTTGGACAACAACTGATGGATCTAGACGATTCGTACAATATAACACGAATCGGATTAGAATATAAACGCGTAAGGCTAGTTGCTTTTAGAAGCGTTTTCGTATTAATTTGATTCGTGCGTCAACGTACGTATCCGGATCTTTCCGACTACTGTGGGAGCCCGTACTAGCTGCGTGTGCGATTTTATATTTTTTATTTATTTATTCGCACGTTTGCCGTTCGTACAAGAACGCGCCAAAAGTGCGGCCGGCTTTCAAGTGCGTCCCGTCTAGATGTTTAAAACCTCACATAGGTACTAAACACACGTAATAAATGTGGGATATGTGCAATGATACGTAAGTTGTGTAAAGGAGAAGGAAGACGAAGTGAACGAGAGGAGAGAAGAATGAGGATTTGAATGATGACGGACGTTTTTCTATTGTTTTTATGAAGGTTGGAGTAGTCAGTCAGATGTTCTTGGTGCGTGCTTCTGTAAAACTGGAATAAACCAAGTATCGTTTGAAAACCAGCATTATATCGCTACATTAAATATTAAAACAATATACAGGGTTATTTGTAAAACGTCAACAACCGCCTAGGGGCTGATTCTGGTGCTCAAACACAACAACTTTGTCTATAGGACCAACATTGAAATATAAAAAAAACACTTCTTTAGACAAACTGATGTCAATTTTTTTTGGCGATTTCAATTCTGGTCCCATAGAAAAAAAAATTGTATTGAAGCACAAATTCAGCCCCCAGGGGGTTGTTGATGTTTTACAATAACCCTGTTTAAACAAAAGTCCCATGTTGACATCATGTTTACGCTTTGATAAATATATGGATTTACCATAGACTATAAGAATATACTCTAAGGGATCTACAAATAATTTGACCTACATTTATTATTTTGTGCTCATTGCAGTTAAAAATAGAACTTTTATTTTTGGTATTTGCTTTTTCAAAAACCACCCCTACTTGGTCTCTTTTTAAACTACCATGACATGTAATCGTCAGTCAAGGTATTTTGGCCAGTAGTGTAAAAACCACTAAATCTTGAGTTCTGTAGCCATACGTAGCGGTGACGAATAAAGGTCAGGTTATAATTGTGATTTTGGCCCTTCGTCAAAATGGAGATATCGTTTTATGTGGACCATAAACGTGTTATAAACTGTTGCTGAAAGGTTTACGGCTAGCTTTATGATTGTGAACGCGTAAAATATTATCTTTGATAAACGAAACCGGATCTAGTGGGGTTAACGTGGAAAAGTTTTGATGTTTCTACATGAGACTTATGTTTTATCGTTGTAAATTAAAATTTCTGCTTTCTGATCTTAAAACGTAGCTTTAACCTTTTCAACCATTTCTAGGCCGTGTGGGAACGGCCGTAAAGAAAACATTTCCCCACCGCCAACAGGAGGTGTGTCGTAAGAGGCGACTAATTCCTGAAGCACGAGACGGGCAGCAGCGTCTACGTGCGAAACGCTTTAAAAAACTTCACTCGTCAACCCGCCTGCCAAGCGTGGCGAGAATTGGCAATCGCCCCCGATGAAAACAGTGGACGTCCATGGCTGAAATGATGATGATTAACATTTTCAAGTACGGTCAGGAAATTTTACATATGACATTGACATGACCGGTTCGAACTCTTTTCAAAATATACTAGTATATAAAATGCGTTCATTTTATAAAATGTGATGTTTATTTTAACAAATCTAACTTCATAATTATGGCAGAGTATCAAGTCGTTCGAACAGGGATATTCGACACAATTTATTCTAGCTGAAAAATTGGCGGCTGAAAAACAACGCTAATAAAAAATATCAAAAAGGTAAAAAAATATATTTAAAAAATTGCGGGTTGGACTGTATTATTTTCTTTATTACTTTGAAATGATTACCAACTGCCTAAAACTCACTGTCCAGGTTTTATTGATTTTTGTGTGTGTAACTTGGAGTTACACCAAGTCTGACTATGTAAGTTATTATTTGACAACAAAGTGATTTACGTTTCGAGGCACAAACAATAAATAAAAAAAAGCAGTCTTTGAAGTCAAAAGTCCAAACTCAAAGTTTTCCAAATGGCTATGGAGCGGAGCATACTAGGTGTAAAAAGGATTGATAGAATCCGGAACACCGCCATCCGCTCAAAACCTATGTTGCAGATGTAGGCGAGAAAACCGCAAAGCTAAAGTGGGAGTGGGCAGGACACGTGTGCAGAATGCATCCGGGTAGGTGGGCCCAAATCGTCAATATCGGTAGGTCCCGAAAAAGATGGTGTGACGATTTGGTTAACCTGACGAGGCATGTGGAGTAATTGGCGATAGATCAATGGAAGAGTCTGGGCGAAACCTTTGCCCTTGCTTTAGGATTAAACAGGTTGAAAAAATAAGTCCTTTAAGCTGCTAACATAAGTCAAAGTCAAAAATCATTTATTGAATTTAGGACAAAATTGCCATTTATGAACGTCAATAATAACATTATAGGCCCATATGGGGCAGAGCATGTCTCCTTATTTTTTGGGCCCTACTAGCGCTTCGAGACAAGACACAGACAATCTGGCAAGTGCTGAGAAGAAACGCCGGAACAAACTCAGTTACCACTAGCCACATAATTATGGCGATTTTAATTAATCGAACAAACAGTACCGGATCCAACGTATTATGTCAGTTCTTACCTGCAAACTCCCATTCCCCAGGATATCACGCCCCAAACTTAATTCTACTTCACTAAACTCGAATACCAACTGAATCAGACAAACACCGTAACAATTGAACATCAAACACGGTAACGATCTCGCCCTTTGTTAGCGAAAGCGAAACTGTAAACGCTAACGTTTCGAAGGCAAACCCTAAGTTGGCGAGCTAAGCAGAGCGAGCGATGAGCGGAGAGCGATTCGAAGCGAAAGGGTGTAATCAATATATTCAGCCTGCTGAATGTTTCAGAGCCAGCCAGCCATTTTTTCAGGAGTATAATATTTTATAAGTTAATAATAAAAAGGTTAGATACTTCATTAAAAAATACTGTCTCCGGTAAAAATGAAATCAACGACAAAGTTAAAAAACCACAGTCCAGGCGGCAGCTCTTCCAACTGTGCTACAAAGGAAATTGTATTATTACTTAAGTGATTTGCTGGATAGATAAGTAAGCAAAAGTTGCTTTTGCCATGCGAACGAAATATTGCAAATATTTTTTAAAAAAAAGGTGGATTTTAGCGCCTTGCGGCTGATCAGAGCCGCACAGGATCTGTCCCTTGCGACGGACGGGCACGGCTAATGCAACAATTCTCGCACCTCTCGCAAATGGCATCATACTATTTCAGAAGATAATAGTACTGATCTTCTGGAAATATACGTTGCGTATTAACTTTTCATTAGCTGGTTTATAACCATTTTTGGCTTGTTTTGCTATGATATTAAGTAATCAGATTACTTGTAACTTGCACCAACTCCTAAAACTTGAGTCAAGTTAGCAGATCGCTGAGGCAGCGGCGGGAGGCGTTCTAATTTGTTGTGTTTTTTCCAGCCCGGATCGTGCTTACCGTTGAGAAGGAACAGTAAGGTGAATAGATCCTTTAGTATATTCAGTAAAAAATAAGTAACAGATCCTTAGATACCTGGAAGTGTTTATTAATGATTTATTTATTTTAACTTTATTGCACAGGTAAGTACAATTGGCGGACTTAATGCTATACAACATTCTCTACCCGTCAACCTTGAGGTAATGCAGATAATGTAGTCAGTGGCGGAGTATAAAGTATTCGACATATTTTTTAAGACGAGTAAAATACATACATATCAATTTAGACAATAATAAATACATACTATAATACATGGCCCCATGGTTGACTGGCAGAGAATGCTTTTGGCATTAAGTCCGCCATTTGTACAACTTTTTTTAAAATATATGTGCAATAAAGTTTAAATAAATAAATAATACATACTATATAATATATTAGGGAAGTCGATGATTATTAATGATCAACCAACTGTAGCCCACAACATACTAGCTAAAGTTGGCCAAAAAGATGTCAAAAAATTTTTTTAGGTGCCTCGTGTTGAGAGGTATCTGAATCACCCCTATGTATGCTCTACGATTTTTCGTAGTTTTCAAGTTACGTTTTTTTTAAATAGCCTTTGAAGCACCTAGCACGAGGCACCTAAAAAAAATTTTTGGACGGATCTTTTCTGATATCTTTTTTTCGGCCATAGGATTAGAAAAGACAGAGAATTTATTTTTATGTAGTTATCGAAATAGTTGCAAATTTTTTAGGGTTCCGCACCTTAAATGTAAAAATGGAACCCTTTACTTTGTTGTCCGTCTATCTATCAAGACCTTTTATCTCGGGAACGCGTGGAAGTATTGAGTTGAAATAAAAACCATGTACTCAGATCTACAGTCCGTTGAACCTGTGCTGCTTAGTAAATTTAAAAACAAACTGTTTATGTGGTTGGTGAAAGGCTTATTATACTGTCAGGGAGTTTTTTAATGACAAACAATAATTGTAATAATTGACAAATGTATTAAATTTTTTAAAGTTCCACAGACTCTTGTTGAACTACCTGTACATGAGTTCAAAATTCACATTAAAAAAAACCTTATGAAAAAAGGGTATTATAAGGTAGACGATTATTTGAACGACAAGAGTGCATGGACTTAACTTGCTTAGCTCCCACTTACTTCATGTCTTGTAATTGATTTCCTGTAAAAAAGGCTAACAAAGGTGACTGAGTTTGTTGCGCCGTTTCTTCTCATCACCAGCCGATATGTAGTCCCGAAGCGGTGGTAGGGTAAAGCTATATTTTGGGACGTGTATAAGTGCCCGGAAGAGGGCCTATATACTGAATAAATGAGTATTAATGAGTATTAATGACATATTGAATTTTCTTTTATATTAATTAGTTATATAAAATAAAATTTTATCTTTTAAAATGCTATGACTAGTAATAAGAATTTAAACATTTGCATGATATTATATATGGCTGAATAGGTCAAAGCTCTATCTATTATATTATGACCATTTATTGTACCCTATTTATATGCAAATAATTATTTTGAATTTGAACAAATCGAACTTCTAAGTTAACGTCAAAAAAGGCCGTTTATGCCGCAAAAATCGTATATTTATTTATTTATATAGACTTTATTGCACAGATTTAAAAAAACATACAAAAGGTGGACTTAATGCCATGAGGCATTCTCTACCAGTCAACCATTAGGCTAAACAAAGACGTTTTGTGGTCGGTGCGATATAGGCGATACAAATTCAAATGAAAGGTCCGTGTGAATTATTTTTAAAAGCATAAACTACAAACAGTAAATAACGACATAGGTACATAAACTAAATACTACCAGTATTTAGTATTTAGACACTCAAGGGAATCAAATTTCAAAAGATACTGTTCGTTGACCTAGAACTATGAAGTTTGACAAGTAATATTGTCTTAAACTACTAAGTACAGAAAAAAATCTAAAAACAATACATATTATGTAATTAAATTTAGTATTTTTTTAAATTAAACTGCAAAACTATTTTCCTGAACTACATATTTATTTGTCTGAATTAACAGTTCATATCAGTATTTACAAGAAAAAAACATAAGTACTTCAAAATTTTACGGACGTTTTGGTAACGCTCGTCCCCTTCCAAACAAGACAGCATCGCGTTTTTTGCTTAAACAATAGCAGTATTAACTCCTCTGTGCTACAGTCTCACACTTGACCTATTTTCCCTACTGTAAGTCCCGCTCACACCTAAAATACCCGGTGAAAAATGCTGTTATTTTTATTATTTTCTCAACTCGTAATCCTGGATTTGCCAAATACCTCATATCCGGAGGGCGAGAACTTAACACGTCGTATTCTTTGCATTCATTCTCGAGAGGTATATAGGGTTTTTATATTTCAATTTTAGGGTGTACAGATACTAGATATAGTAAAATTTAGAATTTTGTAGAATAAATTAAAAAAATATAAAAATCCAGTAAACGTTGACGATTTCTGAGGTCCAATATTTAAAATTCTGACTCATCACTTAGAGGTTAGAATTCTTAAAGTAAGATGATATTCATCAATTCTTAGTTTTGTTTTGGTAAATGATAATTATATTTTCGTAATAATATAACTATACTATACTCGTAATCTCTAAAATGTCAACTCTGTGATTAGCTACCAAATTATGATAAGGCCACTTTTTTTTTCTTTAACGTATTCAATCCCACTGCGGGGCAAAGGTCTCCCCAGACTCTTCCATCGATCTCTGTCTATCGCCAATGACTCTCAATCAATCGCTAATTCATTGATTAACCTTGGTGTAAGATTATTTCAAGAATAAAACGAGTTTATTAATAAAACGGCAAAATAAAAGGTAAAATAATGTTAAAAGTACAGTGTTTCCTTCAATGTCAGTCGCAGTCCTTAGATCTAAATGTAGTAAAGCATTCAAATGTGAAATTAGGTTGATGAGTAGCTATTGAGACAGGAACATGAACAAACAGGATAACAGGCCACTCAAAGGTACAATACCTCTACAAAACGCCTCGAGACACTCGCCCAACTGTGCAAGATATCTATTCTCTGAACCGCTTCCGTCAAATTATTCCAAAACAACCGATTGAGTTCAATTGAATATTATCAATTGGTCATACACGTAATCTATACAAAATATTCAAAGAGGTGTTTGCTTCAGTTGCGACAGCGCTTCAGTAGTGATTACTAAAGTTAAGCCATCTAAGCCGCGGCTGTGATTGGATGAGTGACCATTTTAACCATCGGTAATTTAAAAATACTTTAAAAATCAAAGTGTAGTTTAAAACTAATCAATTTAAACAAATTAATCCGGCTCATATCAATATCCAGGCTTCGGCATTAGTCCAGCTCAATTGTATTGCCGTCCAAATATCAGATAATTAGAAATTGATACAACAGTTTGGAAGTAGGTTTAAAACGACGTACTGTTAGTTACAAGTAAAGCAAATTAATGTGTTAAATATACTTAAATAAAGAAATACTAAAATAGATTAAAATTAAGTAAAAGACACCGCTTAAAACCGTAATAATTGTGATGTTATCGTGCATTTACCTTACCCTTAAATAAAAACAGTTAAAAATTGCATATTTTTATTAATTAAATTCGTGTCCACCCTTCTGACGACGGCCGAAGCTAAGGTCCGAGCCTAAACAGGCGCCCTTTAGGCCCGAGTCCGACCTCCCAGATAGGTCCTGCTAGAATGGAGCACGACCGAGGACCAGCTTGTTCCGGCAGTGCCGGTCTTATCGGCTAGATCACTAGCAGATTCGCAGGGTTTGCACTATAGAATACCTCGATCACGCCCGCTTGTAGGGCTTGCCAAAACTCGCCCGGTTTAGCTGGGATGATCTTTCGTCAAGGTTCATGTGTCTGTCGGATAACAAAAAATAAATTTCAGAAAAAAAACTCTAGGACCTGCGCTTACTATCGGGACGGCACGGCAGAGGATTTTTAGGAGACGAATGTACCTTAGATACACACACAACATAACACATAAATATACGCACACACATATTAGATTTACTGCCTTTACCTTTATTAAATTACTAATAAGTAAATTACTAAAAAATATATAAGTTATATCGTGATGTTCCTGTAGACTGTTTATTGATAATTAACTATAATTATAATGTAAATCCTTTATTAGCTGTAAGGTTAGCATATAATATTCAAACTATGTTAATCAAGAGCTGTGGATTTTGTTAAATAAACAAAATAGAATAAAATAAAAAATATTTTATGTCGCGAAGGTTTATATTAAAAATTCAATATTCCTAAGTATACCTAACATACTGCGGCTTGGTAAAAATATTATCATTGTGATTTCAACCGTAGTTCTAAAACGTTAAGGTACATTACTATTCGTCACCTAAAAATCCTTTACCGTGCCGTTCCGATAGTGAGCGCAGGCCCTTAGAGCCTTAAGCTAATGTGAAATTGTGAACTCATCAATCTGTCTGTAATTCTTATTGAAATCAATAAAATTAGAAGCGAACTTTCAACTTCAAAGCAATTGGTGGGCACCAATGGGTACACAAACGATGGGGAACACCCCAATCCGAACAAATACAAATCAAATTAGTTATTTCCAATGCTACAGACACAGACCAGAAGAAACAGCTAACCCATTTGACAAATTTTAATGACAGTGGCAAATAGTTTGACGACCTCCGTAGCCCAGAGGCGAAGAATACCGGACTTGGTAATGCTATTATACCTCTGAGGTCCTGGGTTCGATTCCCGGTCAGTCAATGTAGAAAAATAACTGTTCTATATTGTCTCGGGTCTGGGTGTTGTGGTACCGTCGTTGTTTCTGATTTCTTTAACACTTTATATTAGGATCAGAGCAATGTATGCGTGATGTTGTCCAATATAAAAAAATAGGTAATTTTATCACCTCGGTGTCGAACATAGTTGAAAATTCAGTTCAATGACCTCTAACATTTTGGATAAGTGACCTGTCGTTAACTGTACAATACGGTTTTATTTGTTATCTCAACACCTATGTTCTTTGTAATTCATAGTAAAGAAACGAGTCTCTTTCCGTTTTTCTCTTTGTTTTTTACTTAGGTATTTGAATTTAAACTTTTTTGTTTTTTGCATTCACAGGTATATTTAGGTATTTGAGTTGAAACCAATTTCTTTCACATAAAAATTCCCCTTCACTAAAGTCACTATCAATGTTTTGTTCAAAATGTATTGACCTATATTTCTGAACTATGCCAGAACGAGTGAGCGATTGAATTAGATCATCGTTCACTCGCAAGAATAAATGAATGACCGTAATTTTTTGTGTGTGCCATGGACATTTGTTGCCTACAGCTTTTGGTGTTGGAAACCAATAAAACACGAAAAAGTGTCATATACAAAT
Organism: Anania hortulata; assembly: GCA_963576865.1. Taxonomy (NCBI): domain Eukaryota; kingdom Metazoa; phylum Arthropoda; class Insecta; order Lepidoptera; family Crambidae; genus Anania; species Anania hortulata. The sequence continues at coordinate 634,905 of OY756413.1, forward strand.
ACACATAATATAGTTAGGTTCAGTAGACTTGTTGGATGCAGAGTAGATTTGTAGAAATAGTGCTCGCGGATTCGTGTATGGAATACGGCTTGTCAGCCTCTATTTCACTTTACTTAGCCTGTGTCCTTTTTTAAGATTAAAGCTTTCTGTAAATCACAGCAGATTTGGGTCCGCCGTGACACAATCTTGAGAGATCTTCTTGCTCCTTCGTGTGGACTGTATATTTATTTATTTATTTATTTTTATTTTTTTTCTTTATTATATATATTTATTTATTTATTATATAGTTGAAATGAAACACTTCTTTCTTCCTTTGTTCCTTTATTCCGATGATGATCTTGACCGTGAGCGCAGTACAAATTTTGCGACCCACGGCCCCTATATTTATACAATCTTAGCCTATTTTCATTAGTGACTATCGCGGGTTAGTTCACAGGACAAGGACATACAATCTTCTGTCTCTGTCTACCAAATTCGTTAGTGTAACATTTATGTCTACCCTCCTAACATCGAGATACTGAGGGAGACGACCTATTGTTTATGTTCTATCTCTGTCTACACATTTCAAAACCTACCTACAGAAAATGTGATATTTCCCACTCACAACATTCTACCTCTGCGGGTGTCCTACCTACCCTCCGAATGTGCGAGATGAACGACAGAGATAGTCTGCAGGTTCTACCGGTCCCACCCTCCAGTCCCGTCGATTCCCCGGTAGGGTGAGACAACCTTACAGGGTCTCTTTCATACCCGTTTACCAAATACCATACAAACCTAATTACCTTTATTAGCCCTACCTGCCTACCTAGTTGCAAGTGGGATATATCTAAACAAACTTTATTAAAATAAAACAATCCCTGCGCTAATTACAAATGCCTTAAAGCTAGGCCCTAATAGAAAATTAAGCTTTATTTACAAAACATCAAACTTATAACTATTACATAAGAATAGATTGGTTTTTCCGTAACACTTTCCCTGTACTAAATTTTATCAAAATCGGTTTGAGGGTTTTGCCGCGAAAATGTAACAGATAGACAGATATGAGTTACTCTCGCATATTTATAACACGATTAAAAACTGAGCTTATGCAGTTTTGGAACATACTAAATTCGTTACCTTTCAGCTTTATATAAGCGATAACAGACAGATCTGCCAAAAATGTAGTTAAACGACTTTATTGGTGTAGTGGCTCGGCAATTCGTGTTGAACGCAATGTAGTGCATTTACAATTTGGTTGTAAATCTAGTCCTAAATTACTAACCATTTGTTATAATACTAACCATCGATTGTCAACTGTCGTATTTGCCAAATAAAAAATAAATAAATGTGTCCCGGGTTCCGTTCCCGTTTCGGTTCAATGCAGAAAATTATCTTTTTTAATTGACTCAAGTCTGGGTATACTAAGAGACGCCCCGGGCATAAATACATTGTCTGGTACCTCTTTGTAGGGCGTACAATAAAGAGTATCTATCTTTCTATCTATCTATTCATTTTTTACTTCGAGACTATGACAGTTACTGTTGTCTGTCTAATTTAGTATTTATTAATTAAACACACACAAATATGCGAACTTTCTGTATCTTTCTGCCTTGTGTCCTGCACAAGGTAACAAAATTACTGTACAGCAGTTAGAAATAGAAATGCCGCTTTTGACGAAGGTACATACATTGTTTTTGTAGCGAGCACTTTGAGGTTTAAATTAGATTTAAGAATACAAATTAATGACAAAAATCCACTTCTTCTTTCTAATCATGTTTTATTTTAATGCTTATAATACCACAACCTATTCTATGAGAACAAAATCAAAATCTTATAAAAAGAAACACTTTCCCTCAAAAAATTCTAACAGATGACTGGTTATTAAATGTATTATAGCGGTTTTTTTGTGATTTCGCAGGTGGTCTCATAGAGAAAGTTGTTGTATAATATGTGCAACAAAATCATTATTAAATCAATACTAAAATATGAAAATGAATTACTACTAAGTACTTACTGTCCGTTTAAGTTAAGCTTCATTCCCAATCGTCATGTCCATACGGATTAATAACAAATTATCCTAAATAGAGCAAAATTAATTAAATTACATAAAATTTATGAAACATTTAAAATTAATGTTAGTAAAAAATGCTATTAAACAATAAATAAATCCCATAATAGCAATAATTAAAAAAATACAAGCGAAATTTTTATTTCATATGAAATCAATATTATTATACATTTTAAATCCTTAATAATATTATATTATGTATGAGTCTGGATGTTTGTTACTCTTCAACGCAAAAACTACTAAACAGATTTCGATGAAATTTGGCACACAGATAGACCATATCCTGAATTAACACATAGGATACTTTTTATCCGGGTAAGGTTAACGCAGACGAAGTGGCGGGCAAAAGCTGGTTATCCATAAAAATAAACTATGCATGGCGTCATCGTCTCTGTCTTATTGTTGTACCCAACTGGGTCTAAAATATATCAAATTATTAAAATTTAATCAAATATTAGGAGGTTACTGATGTTTTCAAACTAATCCTGTATATTTTTTATAAAAATCCCACTAAATATAACCTTACTTTAACTCTCGTTATTGTTCGTTGGAATCTGTCAATTCCAATTAGAGTATTATTAAGGGTACGTATAAAATATTCGAGGGGGCGCCTCCCTAGTCCCTGGGGCTTGCCTGGGAAGTGACGGACTGACAGCCGCGCTGGATGTGATTTCAATCATTTACTATAATATTTGTTGACTTAGGACAATATACTAGTAAGGTAAATGTACCAGTTGTCAGCACTGTGTTGATTTTTATTTAAATCTACTTTCTTTTTTTAGTAGAATGAATGAATGAATGAATGACGTTTATTTCGCTGCCACAAAAAAATACAAATGCACAATAATAAACACAAGAGTATGACAAGCTCATAATACATTATTTTACTTGCTTATTTTACAATTGGTAGATTGGCATAAGAGTATCTTAACTTATTAATTTAAAAATTTGTCCCATGTTTGATTCACGGTCGAGTCCACTCAGAGATCTTTTCTAATTTGCCTTGATTCTGAGTATTCTGGAAGATGCCCCCCCAAAATACATTCTCGTGAGGTTACTTCGAGACCATGACAGTTGGTATGTTGTCTGGCGCATATGTATACAGGGTGTCCCCTATACATCTTATGGTGACCAGCTTTTGTTCAACGATTTTTGCAAATTTGCATAAAATTTATCGACTTCCCATACAAAATTACCAAACAGCGGATTGAGACAAAAAAATGCATATTAATCTACGAGTCACCCTGTAGAAACCAATAGAAGGTTTTGGTGAAAATCTATTACCCAGAAGTGGGAGAATTTACAAAAAAAAAACAGATTTCACGAAAGTCATATTTTGTAAAATCAATATCCGTACCTAATCATACCTAAAACAGATGTTCTAACTTTAAAAAGACAAACGATTTCATATTCTAACCAAACAAACAAGGAAAACCAGTAGTAGAATAAAGTTTACACCATTTCAAGCTCAAAACACCATTGCGTAAAGCGAGTATCTTTTAAATCGACCATAAAAGAACTTTACAATATCAACTTTGCACATTTGGCATTCATTTTTGGGCAATTAACCTTTTAAAATGGTTCTGGGATAGGCAAGGTTTTATTATATAACTTTTGGTACGTTCTGCCGAGGGAATCTGATACTTAAAACTAGAAGATTAAGGTTCATTATGTTAGTTTAAAGTTTAGCTGCGATATTAACGGTTGTGGTGAATTGGTAGTGTTTTTGAAGTTGAAAATATTTTGACTGCTCGTTTTCTTGGATGGGTTGTGATTTGGATTTATCTATTGATTCATTCATTTCAAGGATATAAAACAAAACTTACACATTAAACAATACAGTTACATTAAAAAAAAAAAACCGACTTCAAAAAACTAAAACGCTAAAAATAATCTTAACACTTAAGTACCTAATCAGTTACTTTTGGAGTCGGTGCCAGTCAATGAGAGACCAATGTTTTCGTTTGCACCGACTCCAAAAGTAACTGATTAGGTACTTAAGTGTTAAGATTATTTTTAGCGTTTTAGTTTTTTGAAGTCGGTTTTTTTTTTTTAATGTAACTGTATTGTTTAATGTGTAAGTTTTGTTTTATATCCTTGAAATGAATGAATCAATAGATAAATCCAAATCACAACCCATCCAAGAAAACGAGCAGTCAAAATATTTTCAACTGGAAAATTAATTAATTAATAATTACTTAATTTGGAGTCGGTGCCAGTCAATGAGAGACCAATGTTTTCGTTTGCACCGACTCCAAAAGTAACTGATTAGGTACTTAACTGTTAAGATTATTTTTAGCGTTTTAGTTTTTTGAAGTCGGTTTTTTTTTTTTTAATAAAATTAACTTATTTCATCCATTTTAGTGATAAATCCTAATCAAAACAATACATCTTACGAGTGCAAACATAATTTAACTGCTGAACACCGATTTCATTTCCTATTTTTCCACCCTTAGGGGTGAAATTTTTTCCAAAAATGTTTTATTATAGTATCTTTGAAGTATAAGCTATTCATTACAAAAAAAAACATCAAAATCGGTCCACATTTGGCAGAGATATAGGTAAGATAGATACTAAAATCAGTTGGCGTGGTACGGAGTTTATGCAATGTTTGATGATTTTCTTATAGATCCCATCATCAGAATTTAACCAAACTTATATGGGACCATTCTGAAAGTATTACCTTTCAAACAAAAAAATAATTATCGAAATCGGTCAACGCAGTAACGAATGATCGCTGAACATACATAAAAACAAAAAAAAAAAAAGATACCGACGAATTGAGAACCTCCTCCTTTTTTGAAGTCGGTTGAAAATACCTTATGTATTGTTTTAATATTTTATTAGATATTAGCTTGTCTTAATCTTAATTTGCAATGTGCAATGTTTGTGTGATGAGCACGAGTATTTATACCTAAGTCATGGATTTTTATAAATGTATTTACGTATGTTTATCCGTTATCTAGTCGCCATAGTACAAGCTTTGCTTAATTTAGGGCTAGCTAATTGGTGTGATTATGGAAATAATTTATTTAATTTAATTTAAAATTTAATAATAATAATAAGAAAAACTTTTTGCCATATTACCGATTATCTTTAGCGAACATAAAAAGCAAATAGTACCTATGCGTCGTCTAGAAATTAACCATCTGACGCTATTTTAGTATGTTACGATCATGTCAAATGACTGTAATCTACGCTACTTATACAATCGTCTTGCATAATTCATCAACAATTTGGACCTAAACCGGTTGTAATAAGAGCCAACATAGATTAGAGTAGTTGAATATTGGATTAGTCAATCATAATTACTGAAGTAAATCTGTTAGTGGCTCCGAGTTGCGAATAGTTAATCGTTTTAGTGTTCAGTCAAGGACTCGAAATGCTAAGTGATATTTATTCATAAGTGGACCTGACTTCTTCTTTCATTTTAACTGTCTTGTCCACCCTCGGACAGTAGCCTAAGACGAGGTCCGAGCCTACATAGGCGCCCTTTAAGCCCAAGTCCTACCCACCTCTAGATTAGGCCCGCTAGAAAGGAGTACGACTGCGATCCGGCCTGTTCTGGCAATCCCGGTCCCGTACAGCTAAGTACTAGCGGTTTCGCCACTTGGTAAGGTACCCTATGCACTCCATACTAGCCATAACACGCCCGCTAGTATAGCGGTGTAGCTGAAAAGGCCTTCCTCAAAGGCCGTCAGCGATAGGTCCAACCAATAAAAAAAATCTGCCTTTGACGAGTCTCACACACAGAAAATATTTAATAGTCATAGGGTTTTGGGGGTGTGTGGGGAGGCTGAGGAAAAGGATGTTAAGTTCCTCATCCCCCATTGAAAAGGGAGGATCCTCCGACCAGACGGGTGTTGAGTCTGGTGGGCTACTGCCCGACGGTTGTTTGTCGGGTTTTTGTATATATGGTTCAATCACTCCGATAACTTTAATATTGCGATGTAGGATACGTCAGTTTTATATGTAGCGAGATAGATGTCGCTACATCACTCCCCTCCGAGACCGGAGGTCGATAGCAGGTTGAGTCGTCCATTGTGATGCTTGCCGGGCCAGTGGAATGTTCCACTGAACTCGGAACTAGATGCCGCATAGTTCACGGTAAATCGGAACTGTCTGCGGTGATGCCCCAGTGAGTCGGGGTGATGCTGCAAATGCTCTAGTGAGTCGGAGTGGTGCAGTGCTGCGTAGTGGCTGGCTGCTGCGTCGACCAGGAGAGAAGTGCTTCTCTGCTTGTTGACCGGCCGAAGTGCAGTGTGCTGTGCCAAGGTCGCTGAGAAAGCTGTGGGTGATGATGACCAGGAATGCGCGTCAGGATACCCGCAGTAGCCGTGGATGCTGGCTGGCTGTAGGACTCGCTGCTCGAAAGCTTGAGGAAGTGATGATGACGTCACGATGACGTAGCTTTGCGAAGGCTGCGCTGACGTTCATGCTCAGGGTCACCAGTTTGGGGGTGTGAGAGGAACAGGGTGTTAAGGTCCTCAATCCACCATTGAAAAGGGAGGATCCTCCAACCAGACGGGAGTTGTGTCTAGTGGGCTACTGCCCGACGGTTGTTTGTCGGGTTTTTGTATATATGATTCAATCACTCCGATAACTTTAATATCGCGATGTAGGAAACGTCAGTTTTATATGTAGCGAGATAGATGTCGCTACAGGGTCATTCTATTCTACTGTTAAAAAAGTGTGCATTAAAAATATATGAGTAATTATATGTTATTTCTTGGCATTGTGTTTACTTTTTATAACGTAAATAAATAATAAATAAAACAAGAATTTTAGGGTGAAAGTCACGTTCTGTTATCTGTGCGTTTCAAAGGTTACCACCTTTAGATGACAGGAACAAATGTAATTTGCCCCTATGGAAGTTTATTAGTATTGCAATTATAGTATAGTAGTATTTTTTCATTACTAATAAATTTGATCTTTAGTACAATGATTGAAAAATACATCGCAATAAATTATTCATTAAATTAAATATAGAAACTAAAATGTCTAGATATGAAATAAAAAAGAAATCTGCCAATACGTTGTTCCAGAAAAATATTAAAAATTCTGGTGAAACACTTTTTTTATGAATAAATAATCTTATTACAAATCTTTAAAAATACTGCCTAGATGAGATAGGACTTACCTACTCATTTTTTATTCCAGCCACTTCACTCAAGTTTTCATTGTTACCCAGAATTTTACTGTGAAAAATATCTCATTGAATTTCACCTAAAATGTGAACATTGCTTGGGGAGCCTTCTACAAACGAAAGGAAATTAAGAAACACTCTATACTTTAATCAACATGATCCAATTAACCTTAATTCAGGTTTAAGGCTCAGGGAAAAGGTATTCCCTTGAGTTTTAAATATAACGAAGAAAAAAAACCTAATATAAATTATCCAGTGTCAACTGCGAGCGCCGCCATAAAACACTTGAATATTCTCAATTTTAAACCATATGCTTTAAAAAATAAATAACAAAATTGCTCGGATACTCTTATCTGTATTACAGAATTGCTCTGCATTAAAAATAGGAGTATATCCCGCAAGAAATAGGAGGCAATTTTCAATATTCTGAAAGAAGACTGTTCTTCGAAGATTTTGTTAAAGGATTTGAAGATTTATGTCCAAGGTGAAAGGTGGATATTCGTCTGGGCATAGATCGGCTTGTCAGATCATTTATCAAGGAGGATAGAGGACGTCAGTGGTCTGATACCCACGAGCCGATATCCCATCTTAAAGAAAGGTGATATATTCTCAATGATATATCGTGTATATTCATTGTTGAGAATAATGGGGGCAGAGAGATTCGGTCATAATGGATATTTTTGAGTGTCATTCATACGACTAGCATTGAGCGACTCTCTGCTTCAGACAGTATTTCAGAGTGAGAAAAATGGTTCGGGGACATGAAGATTTTCTCAATTTTATTCATAAATAATTTTCGTCTTTGAATATTTATGCGCACCTCCTTGCAAATGTGCTTTTAATATATTACGAGCATCTATTTATGAGCTAAGATTGTGAATATGCCTATTATACGAGAACAAATTGCAATATAAAAACTTTTCGTCTGGGCAAGATATTATGTTCAAATAAACAGATTGTACACCCGCGCCCGTTTCAGTCACTTTTAATTTGGAATTATACATAAACAATGAGTAGATAGATAGATAGATACTCTTTATTGCACACCATACAAGTAAAATACACAAGATTTTTACAGAAAGATGTACAATTTAGGCGGTCTTATCGCTAATAGCGATCTCTTCCAGACAACCTTTAGGTAGAGGACAACCATTAAAGAAAGGGGAAGGTGTTGCAGAGTTCTTAAAATTCTTACCTGATACAAGTAATCATTATTGAAGTATAAAAAAATTAGAATCACTAAGTAAATACAAATACAACGGCATACCTACCAATAATAACGGCCTGATTGTAATAAATGAATGTTATTTTTGTGTAACGATTGTCGTTGATGTGTTGTGCAATGTTTTTTACTTTGACCTTATTTTATGATGAGTTAGGTAGAAGTGGGCTGGCTACATCTATAACTGATGAAAAGCTAGTAAGTGAAGACCACGCTTTGGCAAACATAGTGTAGGACGCCCCTCAGCTCGATGGACAGACGATCTTAGGAAAATGGCTGGCAGTAGATATGTGAAAAAAAAACGAGAGATGTGCTTTTTGGCGCTCTTTGGGGAAGGCTTACGTGGACTGCAATAGGCTGACATGATGACATGATAGGTGGAAAGGATTATACAACTCTTCAATAACTAATTATACAATCTTCGTTATGGCCCTTCTGAATCGTTTTGACAAGGCATATAAAACTCTGTTGTACAGTTTTTGAGCTAATAAGTTATTGTTTGCATACTCACATGAATTAAAATACCAAACATCCAACTACCAAAAATAAACAAACAGGCATACCGATTCCAACAAATAACACAAATTAATACCGAAACGAGTGTAAACCCCATAAATTCCAGTGTTTGTAAATCAGAAGCGATAAATTCAATTAAAATCGTATATATGACCGCAACCGCGGTTTCGGGTCTACGATTTGGTATCTACTAATTATTTGTTTGTGCGTATGTTCGTCAGGATTCGCACGTGCAATATTTGAGGATTACTCGATCGTTATTAATTTAAATATCGCCAATTTAGCTTTGAGTTTTGAAACGATTTGGTTTTGTTTAATTGCCAATGATTCGTGGAACGCCGATTAATGGTCTTGTTACCTTATCACAATATTTCTGCCATGTATTTAAAAACTATAGGTAACTATTACCTGTCTTTGTTTACTTCATGGGCAAAATTATAAATATCTACTATTTAGCTACTAAGAGGTGAAAACTATTATGCTTATTTAAGATTCGTTGTCATAATTTTACCTTTTTTTTATTATTTTATTCACAACACACCAATTATCTAGCCTCAAACTAAGCAATCCTTGTACTATGGCGACTAGATAATGGATAAACATACTTAAATACTTTTATAAACATTCATGACTTAAGTACAAATGCTCGTGCTTATCACATAAACATTTGCCCCTTGCGGGATTTGAACCCGCAACCCCTGGCTTTCTAGTCCGGAGCGCGAACCACCACACCAGACGATCGTCTTTATTTAGTATTTAATTTACAAGCTGTTTGTTTTTCAATTAAATACAGTACAATAATAATTATAAAATAAAATTCAGTCAGATTATTAAATCGAGATCATACAAAATTCAATGTTAGAATACATACTTAGAATTATAAGATTTTTTTAATATAAAGGAGATCGGCAAACTTCCATAGGACCTCGGGCCTAATCGTTACATTGATCATTTTTGGGCTGTTTTGGAGATATCTACTTACAGATTTCATCTGTGTTAAAATTATAGCGGTTTTCTACGGGACAGTTGAAAAATCGATAGTTATGTGACCAAAAGTTAGGTTATGTTAGGTCAGGCTATTAATGAGTTATACCCTTAGAACAATTAATTTAAAAGATGTGAAACTAGTGTAAAAATCAGGGAAAGACATGACATCCACCTTCTTTATCGATAGAATAGTATTAAAAGGATTTCACAATGGTTTTTACATGGAAAAATAGTAGTGTTTCGCTTTCTTCTCTGAAACAGATAGCATTGTCTTAGAATAAGATCAAACCTGACCCACATGAGTAGGACAGCAGACAACAATTGGAAACTTCTCCCAAAATACGTCGGACAGACGTCGAGATAAATAAAGTACCTACTACTACTTAGTTGCCTCGGCCAGGAACAAAATCTTATAAAAGGTGGTTATAGGTTTGGTTGGTTCCTGGCCGATTGGGTCATTCCCATGGACTGTCTAGGTCAAAAATGCTTAATATGACTATGTTATGACATTATGTATGTTTATGTATCATGGAATTTATACATACTTAAATAAAAGCCAAAACATACTTTTTACTTAACATTTATTCAACATCATCATCATCATCATCATAAATAATTAAAATATCGTCTAAAAACTGTGCAGGTGGCATTAAATCTGGTTGATACCTTGCCCAGCTAAGGTACCATATTATGGACATTGTGTGACAACAGCAACCTACAGTTCTTTTACCAACTAGACAATTACAGTAATAACTGATAATTGCCTCCCTACCAATGAGAGCACTGTCAACAAGAATGTATGTAAAATAAGTTTTACTTGAGATATGTCTGGACTTAATTCGGCCTCTTAAGAGCCATGATGTGCTGGATGCCGACAATGCACTCTGTAGGTCGCTGTCTGTTTCACGGCAAACTTCAATTACATATTTGCCATCATTCCTTATATGTTCTCCATAATAGGACCTTGCCTGTTTAATTTGGTATGAACCCAAAGAAATTAGTTGCATTTCGCTATTTGTAAGCCGGGGAAAATTAATTATACTCTCATCATCTACTTCTATTCTCAAAAAGTTAGCTCTGCGTCTATTCAAATTATTTGAAATTATGTAATTACCTTAATGATTTTCGATATTCATTTTTTCATTTATAATATTTAATATATCCTCAGCATCTGCACGGTTTGTGATGGGAGGGTGAAAGGCATTTATCAACGCAGCAGCCACTTCAAAATCCTTCATTAAATGTTTAGACGCTGTATTAAAAAAATCTTGTCTAAATAACTTAAAATCTCTCTTAAATCTACCATTTACCACTTCTACGACCCACCTACATATAGTGACTGCCCTTGTCTTATTTGCCTGTAAAGTAGTTAATTGCCATTCACCCTCCTGTAGCGTAGCAGGGACATAGGTTCTGTAACCACAATCGCTTAGCAAGGGCAAGGCATCTCTGAAGCCCCTATCCAGAATAAAGGCATCACCAGCTTGAAAATACTGCCGCAATATAGCAGTTTCATTCTGAAATTCGCGCTTCATAATTTCTGCATCTGAGGTGGTTGCTGGATAAGGGCCCAGCACATCAACAATATAACCATCTGCACATACAATTAAAAATGGTTTAACTAAGTTTTGATACTTATGTAAACTGTATGATCTTTTTTGGTACAAATAATTTGAGCTTTTTTGTACATAGCAATTAGTACCATCAATAATTATAACAGGTTTTTCTTCCCCATCGTGATGACCGAAAAGTCCTTTAGGTATTAACAATGTTCTGTTAATTATTTGTTGTCTATTAATATGATTTAAACCAATATGATGTGGTACAAAATAGTCATAAAGCAAATCCCGTGCTTTACCTACATAACCTTCTAATGTTCTTCTCGGGATGTTAAATAATATTGATATTCTTTCATTGGAATCACCTGTTCTTAGCTTCATTAAATATGCTGCTAATGCAATTGGTCCCTTCTTCATTTGTTTTAATCGTGGAACCTCATTTAATATTATATTAAATTGATCTTTATTCAATCCGAACCAATGTCGAAAAGAAACATCTGCCATATTAAATACGTTAGTAAAATCACAACTCAAATGTGTCTCTTTGAGTTGTAACATATCCTCTATTTGAGCAGGCGTAAATACATTTATATAATTATCCAGCATTCTATTAATAAAATCCCATGTTTCTGGATTTAAATGATAATCACATACTCTATTATTTATTGGTACATAATAATTATATGTATTTAATAAATATTGTCTAACACTGATAGGAACTCGATTTCTGTCTTGCCTCCGACATCCTTGAACGAAACAGTGAGACTCTGTTTCTACAGACCTTATATAATTAGGTAAAGTAACCCTTTCACTTGATCTTGAATGTTCAGGGGCAGGTACCTCTTGAATCTGTGGTGCTGAAGAAGTCGATGGCCTTGACTCAAAGTGTGGAGCAGCTCTATCAGCTCTCACCCAGCAAGAATGACATAGATATGCCATTCTACTACCAATCTGTAAAGAAAACTTTGGTAGTTAAAAAATAAATAAAATAAAGTTCTTCCTTTTTTGGCCGTGAAACATTTCAAATTGAAATGGGTCATTAGCATTGACACTAGCATTTTTAATGTAGTAAGCAAGTTATATAGTGCAGATGTCTTTTGTAAAATCTATAAATCATTGTGATTCATGTGTTGGAAACACATGTATAATAGTAAGTGCACAGTATAATAACTGTATACTGTGTATTATACAGAAAATTTCAATGTTGTCTAGCCTTATTGTAAAAAAAGTTGTTTTGTGTGCCCTACCATATTGTAGGTATCAAACAACTGAAGAAAATAACAAAATTCATTTATTAAATAGCGTATTTTTCAATTTAACTGAACGTCATAGTGACAAGTTTGTGTTTTTTGACACAAACAAATTTACTAATAATAAATTTATATTAACGGGCGGCTCTTTACACCTGCCATATAAATTAAAAAAACAAATAGCTACTTTGTTAGCACATAATATTAACAATAGTTTTATCGAAACTAAGACAAACTGTGACCATGTTAGTACTAGTACTAACTTAAATATTGTTCCCTTGACAACCTCTAACATTTTAAACTAAGAGAGAAGACAAAAGCCAAGTCTACCTTTAATATTATTCATCAAAATATGCAAGGCTTGGCTGGCAAAGAGTTAGAATTAGCCTTATTCTTACAAGATTTAAGTGTAAATGTTATATGTTTAACGGAGCATTGGATTAATCAATATGAATTAATGTTAAACATAGAAAATTTTAAAATCGGTAGTTCGTTCACAAGAAAGTCTGCTATAAGGGGGGGGTCACTTATACTATTAAATAGTGAATTAAAATGTAAAGAACGTAAAGATATTGTGTCACTTTCGATTGAACGAACTATTGAACTAGCGTGTGCTGAGCTAGAGCAGTATATTATAATAAGCGTTTACAGCCCTCCCTCTGCAAATTTCCAGCTTTTTGAATCCACTATGGAAGAGGCCTTAAAAAAAGTATGCAATTCTAATAAGAAAATTGTCGTATGTGGAGATTTTAACATAGATATATTAGTAAATTCACAAAATTCAATTCGTTTTCTGAATCTTTTTAAATCATTTAATTTAATTAACCTGTTTAATGTACCTACAAGAGTGACTCCCACATCAGCTACTTGTTTGGATAATATTTTTTGCAATAGCGAAGTAATAGACAAATCAATTATAAATTATTTAAGATCTGACCATAGTGGACAAAAGGCGTCTTTTGAGCACCATCATGCCCGAGAAATTGTAGATGCTGTATGCAGGCCAATAACCGTAAATAGAATAGACCGATTTAAGGAGAAAATTTGTGATGGTATAGACTCATTAAAACCTAGCAATAACCATAACGTCGATCTGTTATATGAGGATCTTTTTGGCGTAATCAAAAATGAATTTGATCAAATTTTTACACAAAAAAAGATAAAAGCAAATAGACTTAAGTGTAAGTTCAATGAATGGGCTACACCAGGAATTTACAAAAGTAGAAAGACATTATATGACTTGTATAGTCTAAAAGCAAACTCTCAAAACCCACAGATCATAGAACATGTGAGGAATTACTCTAAAATATTTAAAAAAGTATGTGCCACTGCAAAATCAAACCATCTTCGTAATGTTATTTTGAATTCTGATAATAAAGCAAGGGCCACATGGAAAATCATAAATAAAGAAACATGTAGACATAAACCAAATGATAATGCTTACTCTCTTAAAATTGGGGATAAACTGGTTAGTTCAAATGCGGATGTCGCAAATACTTTTGAGGAATTCTTTTCAAACATAGCTCCCTCTACAACTAAGGAACTAGCTTCTTCTGCTGAACTAGCCGAGTCCCTACTCAAGTCGGGTGTTGACGAATGTAAAACTTCATTTAATTTTAGACATATAAACCCTGATATAGTAATAAAAACATTTAAAGAATTAAACATGAAAAAAACTGAGGACTTATGGGGTATTTCTGTCAACATTATCAATACAATTATAAATACGATAGCCCCTTATCTTGCAAATATTTTTAACAAATGTATTGATGATAGACAGTTTCCCACTTTGATGAAATTTAGTAAAATTATTCCTTTATTCAAGTCAGGCGAGAAAAATAATCCCTCTAATTTTCGACCAATTTCAATATTACCAGTACTTAGTAAAGTCTTTGAAAAAGTAATTTTTAGTCAACTGTTATCTCACTTTGCCCTGAATAAACTTTTACATGATAATCAATATGGCTTCACGAAAGGTAGAAATACTACTGATGCTGGAGTTGCACTCTTAAAACACGTGTTTGATGCTTGGGAGAGTAGGCAGGATGCTTTGGGAGTTTTTTGTGATCTTTCTAAAGCTTTTGATTGTGTGGACCACCAAACTTTACTAAAAAAACTTAGGCACTATGGTGTTTCAAATGATGCCTTAGATTTAGTAAACTCTTATCTCACAGGCAGAACACAAAAAGTATGTATAAATGGAACTGAGTCTTCTGGGTCGCCTCTTACTATGGGTGTGCCGCAGGGATCAATATTAGGACCCCTACTGTTTCTAATTTACATTAACGACCTTCCGTCTTTTACAAAGGACCTCTGCGAGACAGTGTTATTTGCGGATGATACTTCATTAATTTTTAAAATTAAGAGAGGTAAAGATTTATTTGACGATGTAAATACTGCTCTCTCGCAAGTATTGCACTGGTTCACTACCAATAATCTTATGCTTAATGCAAATAAAACAAAATGTATTAAATTCACCATGCCGAACGTAAAACTGGTCCCAACACATATAACTGTAAAAGATGAACTGCTAGATACATCTAGTTCCACTACCTTTTTAGGAATCACTTTAGATTCCCGTTTGCAATGGGGTGCTCATATTGAGACTCTATCGGGAAGACTTAGTTCAGCTGCTTATGCCGTGAGAAAGATAAGACAGTTGACTGATGTTGGAACGGCAAGATTGGTGTACTTTAGCTATTTTCACAGTATAATGTCATATGGAATATTATTATGGGGCTCAGCAGCAGATATTGAATCTATTTTTGTGCTACAAAAGAGAGCTGTACGGGCAATTTACGACCTCAGACCCCGAGACTCGTTGAAGGAACTGTTCAAGGAAATTAATATACTAACAGTGGCTTCTCAATTCATTTATGAAAATATCATGTATATTCGCAAAAACCTGCATCTATTTCCTAAAAAGAGTGACATGCATAATATTAATACCCGGAATAAAGATAAACTTGCCGTTCCAAATTTCAGACTGCATAAAGTGGGTAATTCGTTTATGGGAAAATGTATTCGCTTTTTTAACAAATTACCACAGTCCATTGCTGAACTGCCTATGTATGAATTTAAATCGCATGTCAAGATGATTTTAATGAAAAAAGGTTATTACACTGTAAATGACTATTTAAATGATAAAAATGTATGGAATTAAATACTGCCGTGCTCGCACAGGTTCATTTTATCTTGTAATGTAAACACACTATTTAAAAAGAGGCTGACAATAGTGACCGAGTTTCTTGCGCTGCTTCTTCTCGGCACTAGCCCACAATATTGTCCCGAAGCAGTGGTAGGGTAAAAAAATATACTGGGACGTGTAAAAGAGCTTAATTTAGGCCTATTTACAGAAATAAATTGGTTTTATTGGTTTTTATTGGTTTTATTGTGCGCAAATAGATACTGTGGACATTTCAATACTGTGGACGTTTTGATACAGTAAGCATTATACATAGTAGACCTTATGCAACTGAAGGTTTAAATCCTTTTTGCGTATGTATCATATATACATAAAAAACCTTTATCAATATTTTTCGAAAACTCTTTGTTTTATTAATTATAAATAAGTACTATTTATTTTAAGACCAAATAAAAATATGCATATTCCCTATATTGTATGGGAGCTCATAGAACAGAAGTTGTTCTCTATGATGTATAGAATATGTGGTTACAAGGTGGACCTTTACTTACGGGACACTTATGTATATGTTTATACACTAAAAGGTTATAAATAAAAAAGTAAAATATTTTTTATTACAATAATGTGGACTCCCGTCAACATCCACACAGTCTCTCATGAGACCGCATAACAATGGAATTTCTATTGTGTCTCATTTACGTATGCTTGATAGGTGAAGTGTGGCCATAATGTTACTGTAGACGTTTTGATACAGTGGGCATTTTGATATAGTAGACTTTATAGGTGACTAAAGGATTTAAATTGGCATATCTGATTTGGAGATATTTGAGACAATACATTTCTAATTATAACAGGAAAAGAACTTACCCTGCGGGGTAAAATCCACTCTTCTATCACATCATGAATCCTCTGTTCACGTTCTGAGCCGGTTCTCAGCAAATGAGACCGTGTACGCAGGACAGAACGTCCACAATTAATGCAAACACGTTGATGGCCCACATTAGCAGCAACTCCACGATTCTCTGTTCCCAAAGAATCATTTGCGAGATTCCAGCATGCAACACATAGATGATCAGAATTGTTAACCTAGAAATAAATCGTTATTACTATCATATCAATCAGTCCACTCATTTAATATAAATAGGTACATTCAAGGTTACAATAAAATTAGTAGGCTCCAATTGTATATACTAAATCATCCATATCCAAATGCTTGTTAATAATGTGATTAATGTTACAGGGAATAGTGGTTGACTACCTACATAGAAAAATGATTATCACTGCCAATTAATGCACTACTATGAAATATATATATAATATAATCATAAGTTGGTACTAACCGTAAGAGGAGCAACCCATTGTTGTACAAGTAAAAGTATAGTTTCATCTTCTAACAAATGCATGCCTATAGCGTTACTACGAGCAGAACTGATGCCACAGTTTATGCAGTTTTGTGTGCTCATCTTGAAAAATCTCCAATTGGAAGCAATGTTCGGAGTCCAGGTACAGAAGCCGTAGTCAGTCGTTGAGGCAGGTAATTAATGTCCGTTGTGCAGGCGCAAGTCGTTCGTGATGGCAACAATTATCAGAGTCCGTAATCGGTAGCAAGATTCGTTGAAAAGAATAGGAAATCACAAAACTCACGTAAAAACACACAACACAAACAAAATATTTCAACAATAACAAACAAACCGGCAGCAAAGCAAAAGCGAATGTCAATTCTGACATTTCGATATTGCCAGTTAAAAACTGGTGCAGTATCGAATAAATAGATAAATCGATTACCTACAACAAAAAGCAGCCAAAAAGTTGTCTGTACCGCTGTAAAGAATTGCATAATAAAAGCGCAGGATTTTTCATTTATTTAAATATACTCTCACATTCTGTTAAGTAAACAAGGATAATTCAACGAAATCATTAATTATTAACCGAAATAGCGATTGGCTACGAGATGAAATACCAGATTTTTACCCATTTATGGAAATAAAGCTAAATGAATACCCTCGATCGTCCATCGCTACATGGATCACATAATATCTTAGGCTTCTTATACACGAGCGGCACGTAGCCGACGGCAGAGTCAACGATACCCGTCTCGCCATCAAAGTAGCGATGGCTGCAGTTGAAGCATGGCGCTTCCACCATTTTGTAAGTAAACTTCACGCAGTCCAAGAGTGTGCATGCGCGTGCGGGTAGACGAAATTGATGTTGAATACTTACCTCTATGTGACGTGATGAAACGCATTTCAAAATATCGGTATCTTTGCGAGACATTGAGTCTTTTAAAATAGCCGTTAGTTCATCAAAAGAAGCAACTGAAATTCGAAAATAATTTAATAATAATTATCGTTTCTCTGCAAAAGTAGATAGAATGTGAAAACTAATTTTCTACAACCCACAGAGAACAAAATTATTTTTCGTTCTAGTAGACGACGACCGAGTAAAAGCATTATCAGTGTTCCCTTATTCAGAATACTTATATTTTGCAACAAGCTCCTGTAAAGAAAAAGCCGACGGTGGCTGCATCGGATTCTCAACGCTGACATGTCGACGGCTACCGTTGATTCGGCCGTTCGTTACGTGCCGCTATATGAAATGAGCAGAAATGACATTTATTTAAACATCCAACATTGTATTCTCTTCATGTATAAAACCATTACTCCAACCCATTTTTATACCATCCTAAAATGAGCAAAATACGGGTTTCACCCATATTGGGTAAATACCCTTCTTCTCCAATCGCTAACCAAAAACGTATAGCAATCGATTCGAGTCGACTATTTTTGCAATTGGCAACATTTTCCTTAAAAGAATAAATTCTTTCAACGTCAGGTAGTAATTGGGTCTCAATGTCGTTACTTTAAGTTTTTGTTACTTTTCTTGTCCCATAGAATTAATAGTTCATATTTTACTACAAATTCTAAAAAAATATATAATGATTTTTAGATATAATATGATTCCTGTAATGTTCAAGCCCATTTCTGCCAATCTCCTTTTACTACAAAAAAACTAAACGCTATTCACAGTTTCTATTTCTTTTGTAATAGAGTCCAGTTTAGCGTCAAATGTTGATGGCTGAAACAATTTTAATTGAAAGTTTGCGTGCTATGAGTCATTATCATCATTAATTGATCGAGGGTTAATGATTAACCTTCCTTTCCTTCTGATTCAGAGCCCTTACAGTTTTGGCGAGTTTTATCACGCGCGTTTTCAAACGCCACTTGGCCAATTTTTAATTCACGCTTTTAGACCAAATTTTACTAATCTCTGTTAATTTTTAACTAAGAATCGAATAGTTACAAGGGAATTACAAGTGCCGTTACTAGCTATCATTAACCGGTAACTAACATAAGGCACAGTAAGTTTATTCTTAAACTTGACCTGATTTACATATAAGCATAAGAATAAGAATGTATTTATTTGTCTTAAATCAGATTACAGATACAACAGAATAGTATGAAGCTTAATATTGTAAGACGAAATGGTCTATGACTCAGTGGATGCAGGAGACCCGCAAACTGTTATCCTGCCATAGCCTTTTATAAGTTTATCCAAACAAATACAACTGTGAAAACATAAAAATCTACACTTATATCTAAGATAGCAGGTTTGACTTCTATATATTGACGAAGACGGCACATCCAACTCTTCCTTCAAGGATCAAGAATCTCATCCGGTCAAGAATTTGCTACTAGGACAAACACCCGAATGTTCAATATCAAATTCATTCATTGATTTATTATTAATTTAAATAAGCGTGTGCCGTGTGAGGACGGCCGTAAAGAATACACCTCCCCACTGCCAACAGGAGGCGTGTCGTAAGAGTCGACTAATTCCTGTAGCACGAGACGGGCAGCAGCGTTTTGTGCGAAATCTTTAAAAAAAACTGCGCTCGCCAACCCGCCTGCCAAGCGTGGCGAGTATTGGCAATCCACCCCCCGATGATCAGTCATTGGGGGAGACCTTTGTTCAGCAGTGGACCTCCTATGGCTGGAATGATGATGATGATGATGAAATAAGCGTTAAAATAAAAGCACGTTCTTGATATTTTCCAGGAAAACGTTTAACTATCAATTGACACTGTTTTAATTACAACATAATTACCCTTTTTGTCTTTAATGTTATAAGTCATAACCTTGTATTTAGTTTATAATATTTGTTATTTAAAAAGTTGTTTTCTAAATTTGTCGAGGATTGACCTTATTGATAAAATATATTAAAATCGAAAATAATAACATTGATTGATGACTATTCAAGAAATAGGAATTAAGTATGAGTTAAAATTTAATCATTCTTAGCGTCTCTTTTTGTACTTCTTTGTATATACTTTTTTCAAAATAGTCAGAAAAATTGTCAAAAAATATCAAATACGTTATTATTATTTTATTAGTAATTGAAGGTAATAATATTGTTAAATAGGTAATAACTTAGTCGTAAATAAATACTACATACTAATGATTTATGTTTTGTTACAGGTATGTGATTTATCAACCCATCCCATTACACCATATCTACACCTTGCTGCGATGTGAGTAAAATGTATTTACCAGATTACGATAATTACAATATTTCTCGAATGAATCATAATATTATAATATCATCATCATTATCATCATTTCAGCCATAGGACGTCCACTGCTGAACATAGGCCTCCCCCATTGACTTCCAGATTGGCCGGTTGGAACCGGCCTACATCCAGCGTCTTCCTGTGACCCTTACCAGGTCCACCACCTTGTGAGTGGACGTCCTACGCTGCGCTTGCCGGTACGCGGCCTCCATTCTAAAACCTTTCTGCCCTATCAGCCGTCAGTTCTACGTGTTATGTGCCCCGCCCACTGCCACTTCAGCTTGCTAACCTGTTGGGCTATGTCAGCGACTTTTGTTCGTTTGCGGATCTCCTTATTTCTGATTCGATCTCGCAAGGAAACACCGAGCATAGCCCTTTCCATAGCACGCTATGCGACCTTGAGCTTTCTTATAAGGCCCATAATCAGAGGCCACGTTTCAATTCCATATTATAATTATAGGTTACTTATATTAATAGGCATAAAATGCTAAGATTCTCAATTTAAATTAGAAGAAATTCGATTAAACCGCGCTGTCTAAATCAAACTAAACTATCTAATATAGTCTTTAATGAATGAAAAGCTATGTATTTATAGAATATTTGATGATGATTTCATCATTCGCCTGCCCTGGCCTCATCTGGAGTCGGCGCAGTTTGTTTTTATCTATTTGCGACTTTTAAATTATGATGCCATCGTAGAAAGTAAGTGAATGGTCTGTATATTCTTTTTATAATAGCTTTTTAGTTGAACAGAAGGCTCTTAGGTACTTTTCACTTTAAAGAATGGCTCTATAAACTAAGTTTTTGATTAGGTGGTAATAAAACTCATAAAACTTATGTATTTAGTATATAGGTCCTCTTCTGGGCATCACACACATACCATACACGTCATAAAACATAGCTAAGCTCTTCCACCGTTTCAGGGATCACATATTTAGGCTAGCGATGTGAAGAAGCGGCGCCACAAACAAACACCATTGCTAACTATTATTACAGTAAATACAGTTACAAGACATGCAATAGTAGGCTATAGGCTTGTAACGCAAGTTATATTGTAAAAGGAAACCCTTCAAAGAATTACAATTCACGCGAAAACTGCCCTTTCACAGAAAAACGGTTCGATTGTCGAACTACTGACGTTAACATCGAACTTGTCGAATCTATCATTCCCTCACAATAGAACTGAGTACTGTGGGACTTATAAATCATAACAAAAAACAACGATAAATTTTGCAACCTTCCGCGTTGTTTGGGCTGACTTAGAAAAATGTTATTGATAACTTTACTCTGTAGTCATGCTTTGAATACAGATTGCGATGATAACGGAGAAGGAAATGATAGTTTTTCTTCTGCTATGGTGTGTTTACTTATTGGTGTATCCATAATACACATTTCCCGAAATTAAAACACGCTTTTGACGCGAGTGAAGCCGTGGGCGAAGCTTTTAAATACTACATTCTAAATACTAAAACTCAAGTGTTATCGCAAAGTTAGAAAAACTAAGCTTAAATTTTTAAAGTTTATTGTGTTAGGTACTTTTAATAGTAACACGTAACGTAACGTAGTAACGAAATATGGCAATGGTGCCACAATAAGAGAACAGTTACAATATATTCTTACCAATTATGATGTCAGAATCATTGATTACCTAAAAAAATAAATATTTGATGTCATAATAATTCTTGATGAGCATTTACTCGTATTTTATTGAACTGATCTGAACTGAACAGAACTGACTGCCGATGCGGCAGAAAGGTTCTAGAATCGAGGCCGCGTACTGCCAAGCGCAGCGTAGGACGTCTACTCACAAGGTGGTCAGACGACCTGGTTAGGGGCGCAGGAAGACGCTGGATGCAGGCCGCTTCCAACCGCCCAATCTGGAAGTCAATGGGGGAGGAGTATGTTCAGCAGTAGACGTCCTATGGCTGAAATGATGACGATGATGATGATTTATTTTATTTGACTGACACCTGTGTTTGATACCTTTAGCTCTATGACCACAAAACGACCTAATTTAAGACTGACCAATCAGGGACAGCCTTAGGACAGTTGACAATTTAATGCACGACAGATTGTGATGTAACATTTTCATTTCGATAGATTATAATCTACCGAAAAATAATGCGTTAAATTATAAGCAGTTATGGTTCACAATCTTTTGACAGTTTACAATCTCACGAGATAGATTATAATCTAACAGTATTTACAATTTTACAGTGACATATATACTGATTTTGAGAAGGTTTCTGTGACCAGGAGACGTATTTTTGAATCATGCGAATTCCAATCCGAATAAGAAATCGCAAGATTCGTATGCGAATGCCTAAAATCATTAGTTATTTCAAATACTTTCTGTGAATTCTGCTACGAGTGGTCTTACCAGCCACTTGTTTTCGATTTCTATTAGTAGTAAGTAAATCGAAATTGACAAGTAAACATTTTTTTTGACGGTGCAGCTGACTGTCGTAATGGCTAAACATTTTGACACTTGGTGGACAGCCATTTGACAAATATGACATTGACACTGACATAATAACTTTTTATTTACGTTCCGTTTACAGCGTTTCATCACCGGTTTCTTAAATCGAATCAGTTTTTGCATTCCGGCTTTTAATCGTAAATATCGATCGAAAATAATCGAAAATAGTTACAAGAGCAACAGAAATTAATTTTATACACGAATTGTTTTCGTCTGAAATCAAGGTCATTTCTAATGCTTCAAAAATACGTCTCCAGATCTTGCTCTGGAGTTTTTTAAGGGAGGCCTATGCCCAGCGATGGACTTCGGAAAGAAGGATAAATTAACTTTACCTTGTTACCAGATAGGTACTACAAAAATGAACTTTGCAGGGGCGTCTCTTAAGAGACGCACCTTTAAAGTTCCCATATTCATACAATATTTAGTTAAACTCGTTTTCTTAACTGACCTAAACTATACAAAACGGGTCGTCAAACTGTTTTGTAAAAATAATACTCCGATGTACTATAATGGATGGGATGTTAGAAGCTTAGCCCCCTTTCCTATTTTAGTTGCGTAAATATTGAACTATAACCCATCATGTTGACGAGGGTAGAGGGAGGCGTGTCAGAACATCAACTGAATCATTGAAATTATGTTTCGTCGTATCAAAGTTTTTTTTTCTATTTTTCATATGGCGACATCAATTTCGGTTCAGAAAGTTTTTTAATATTTGCCTGTCAATGTTTGCCTTTCTTTTTATGAAGAAAATATAGCAAATGCCCACTATCACTGTCGCTAGGTTTCTATATTACATACATATTAATGTTAACTGAGAACTAACGAACTAACGCTATAAATTTTACACACCGTATATCGGTAAGAACGTTGGTACTAATGACACTAACACCAATTAAATATGTCGGCCAATGCTTTGTATATCTCACACATGTTTACGTAAATAAAAATTATCTTATCTTATCTTATCTTATCTTATCTTACTACAACCCTTGGAAAACTGAATATAATATTGGTAGCTTAACATCAATTTTGTAGGTTGAATATACACAAGGTGTTAATGAAATAACGCACAACTACCAAGGGGCTGATTCCGAGTCTCAAATCAAACAACTTTTTCTTTAGAACTAACATCGAATTATTGTCAAAAAAAACATTGATTTTATAGTGCGGTGCGCGAATTACTACTAAAATTGTCTTAAAAGTTACATGTGAAGAAAAAAATCTATATATCAAGCATATCCTGATTATTTCAAGAATGAACCACAATTGGTACTAAACATATATAAGGTCAAATTAACGTTATGTTATGATGGTTGCCTTAACGGACTCTGAACTTTAAGTATTACAATGTTCGAGCGTAAAACTAGTAGTTTAGACACAATCATTTTATTTTGAAATCTATGAAAATGATAATATTATATCAAATCTAGAAGGGACCAAACTTTGAAGTCTCGCTTCATAATCACGAATGTTCGATCATAAAAAGAAAGTAGGTATTCGGGTTTCGAAACTTCTTTCATTACTTTACGAAGTTGAGTTTCGATAAATTATGACATGGCACATTTTTAGAATTTTACAAACTTTTTGTATTAGGCACTGTATTTTTATCGCAGAACCAATGAAAGGTGGAGTAAACGGGTTCTCGAGTGGAGACCACGTCTTGGTAAACGTAGTGTAGACGCTTCTCAGCTCGATGGACCGACGACCTTAGGAAGATGGCAGGCAGTGGATGGATGAAAAAGGCGAAAGATCGTGCTCTTTGGCATTCTTTGGGGGAGGCTTACGTCCAGCAGTGGACTGCAATAGGCTAACATGATGATGATGATGATGATGGTTTGTGCCAAGCCTGAATTGTAAAAATGCAACAGACAACACACCAATGTCACGGTGTCGAAGGAACAATGCATTTTGCCAAGGGCGTCTCCCTGCTCACCCAGACACGAGCCAACTAGAACAAGAATTGTAATTTTTTCCTTTAAGACCATTGGTGTGGTTTTGGCCCTTATACTTATTAATTACTACTATTATTACTACAAAAAGTTAAAAAAGGTCGTTTAATTTCAATCTGTCACCTATACTATACTAAGTTTATTTTATTTATAGTTTATTACTTCTTGAGCGGTCATGATCGTCATGTAGTAGGTAGTATCGGAGGGGACAGATTCTATGCGCTTCACTATCTCTCACTATCTCTCCCTGCTGGAGGTCATCCTGCTGCATTCGTTAAGGGAACCACCTACAGCAGAGTTTAACTAGTCGGTCCATCGCATGGGTGACCTCCCGCGCGGTCTAGTGCCTTCCACTTTTCCCTGGATGACTAGGCACTCTATGGAACGGTTGTCGCGCCATAAATCGTGTCTTAAAGATGCCACAATCCGTGATTGCACAATAAAAATTTAGCGCTGCCTGATTCAAAGTTCTTCAAGTATCGATTTGTACAAGAAACACTGTCCACGCCACGACTAATCAAGTCGTACACACACAGCCAAAATAATGTACAGATGGCGGACTTATTGTCAAAAGCATTATCGCTAAGTCGACTATAAGTCAACTTCATTAATAATTGAGGCTCCATGGCCAGAGACAGACATGGTATTTTTAGCGTAACTTTTTCAAAATCAACAAAAAGAGTCAACAACAGTAAATCATTAACTGAACATTGTCAATTAAAACCAATCAGTTGCAACAATAAACTTGATTCAATGGAAATCAGAAAGAAAATACGCGCGTCAGTACATACGGACAAAATAACCGGCATTGTTATTAACGAGTTGCAGCAGGGCTGTCAATCAACCATATTTTATAATGAGGGAGAAAGAAAAAAAGATTTAAGAATCTTTATACATTTTAATGTTTTTAAAAAGTCACAAAAATGTCTCTTTTTATTCGCAATGGTCTTGCCATATCTCTCGCAGAGCCGATAACCATTGTAGAAGGTTCTCGAATTAACCAACTCGAAGAATTGAAAGGTTCTCGAGTACAGACCACAAAATGGAAAACGCAGCATGGGCAGGCCTCCGACCCGATAGACTGATGATGTAGCCAAGTTTGTGAGAAGCCGCTGGAAAAAACGGCCCTATCCCTCTTGCTGCTACGTCATATAGGGGTGGCCTTTTTTAAGCAGTGGACTGCCACAGGCTGATGATTATGATGATGATATGTGGATACGGCTTCGGCCCATTATCTTTCCTACCACTAAATGTAAAAATCACTGAATTAACTGTGATCTATAAGTAACTTGATTTAATGTTTAAAACTGGTCTGGACTTGTCAAATTCGTTGCTCTTCAGGCATTGTGACAGTGGCGACAAGAAGATATGACATAGTTTCCCAAATGCTGCCCAGGCAAGCCGAACTCTTCTAGCGATTTTCCAATAAAAAGGTGTCTCTACCTAATTGCAGCACTTGTCCAAGGTAGATTCCTTGACAACTTCGAGCGCCACGCTTTCGATGGTAACAGTCTGGGAGTGACATGGAGATTGAACATAACTTTAGTCCTGTCGTTAGGCTCACATGCGAGGCAGCGTTGAGACAGTTCCAGTGACATCTGCTAATTTGAAACATTAGTCTTTTAGTTCAGGGTTTACTATGATAAAAACGAAGAACAGTCTATCACAAAATTCTTGAATGATGATATCACGTAAAATAACATTGACAGCCCTGAAAACAGTACACACAAGTGTTACAAAGGCGTCAATTAAATGTTTCGATTGTGGAGCTTCGCGAAATGGCGACTTTTAATTAACCGCTGCATTATACAACGCTTAATTATCCACCTTTGATGACTCATGACCTACATATTTACGAAATTTCGCATAGTCACTATGCCATGCAGCTCTTATTGTATTCACTTATTTTTGCATTGTTTTTAATCATCATCCAGCCATAAGACGTTTACTGCTGAACTACAGGCTAGATTATTATTATTACAATCTAGATCTAAGTTCTTAAATTGTTTGCCTAATACCCTTAAGATTGTTACCTGTTGTGTACACCAATAAAAATAAAAAAATAAAAAAATAGGCCTCCCCCAATGACTTATTTATTATTTTATTTATTTAAAACTTTATTGCACAAACTTAATAAAAATGTACAAAAGGTGGACTTAATGCTAAAAACATTATCTGCCAGTCAACCTATACGTCATACAGGAAGCTTGCAAAAAGGTGCGGTAAACAAACAAAAAGAAAAAAAAACGTCATTAAGCAAGTTTTTAATGCAACAAATAAATTAAGGTATAATATATATTTCACATTAAAATATATTGTATAATATATAAATATAGACATAATTATTAAGATACATAAATAAATTTAAAAAAACACTGATATAAGACATAAAATACTTATATCAAATAAATAACATACATATATACATATACTATATTATGCAATTAATCTATTAAGAATTTGCGACTTACAGATTGACTAGTTTGAAGCGACCTGCATCCAGCGACTTTCTGCAACTTTTACCAGACCACCTTGTGGGTGGACTTCGTACACTGCGCTTGCCGGTACGTGGCCTCCATTCTAGAACTTTTGCTTCCCTATCGGCTGTCAGTTCTACGTGTTAAGTGCCCTGCCCACTGCCACTTTAGCTGCTTAATCCTTCGTGTCAATTATTTTTAATAATTTGAACTTTTTATTTGAAAAATGATAAGTGAACCTTTGTAATATTGGTACTCGACAACACAAACATTAAAATTTAAATGCTTATGTTTAAGGACGAAGAGAAAATATATGACTTTGGAGCAGTGGAAATAATGATAAATATAAATATACAAATCATTACAGTCTGAATCAATCACACAATTTGACGGCAACTTTTTTACACCCTGTATTTTTATCCATCATGTGTACATACTGCATCTCTTTTTATTTGTGCGCCTGACTAAAAAGTAAAACAGCCATATTTCCATCTCACTTTCAAATCACAACCCCTGTCGTCAGCAAAATCAGCATTAATCACTTTAATCATCGGTACCGTCCGCATAAAAAGTTGCCGTGAGTAATGTCAGTAGTTTTGGGGAAAGCGCCGCGCCGCATAAATCAGCTGTCAGCTGTACTGTCGGCAAAAAAGTGAGACCGGTGTGATTGTTTTGCTGACTGATAGGCAGTTTCGTTAATGGTTTTTTGAATTCCTTGAGTGAAATGCTGTTGGTGGTATTTTTAGGGTTCCGTGAGTTATCGAAACTCTTACATTATTTAGTAATACCAGTAAGTTTCCCGATGGGTCCCTGTTACTAAGGCTCCGATGTCTTTCTGTCCGTCCGTCTGTGGATCCGTCATTTCTATTACTCAGAACCTCATACTTCTAAACCCATGAGAATAAGCGTAGTTCTCGTTGAGTTAGACTTATGGCAGGCAAGAAGCGAAGTCACTTAACTATATTTTTTTAATGCACTCAGTCCCGCTCTATAAGAAGAGCAGTGATTCTGCTAATGTCGAGTATTTTCTTGAATAGTGCTAACAATAAATCCATGAAATTTTATTGTCTTTCATGGATTCAGTGAAGGCTACTCTTCCCGTAAAAGCAGGTTTCAAGACGCTATCGGGTCTAAATCAAGTTTTCTTGAGACAAGTCACTTGACACGCGATGCAGCATTGAATACAATGTTATTTCAATAGTTTTCTGATTTTCGATTGACTGCCGATAAACCCTCCACCGAATCCTCAACTTTATGGTAACAATATTTTTATTCCTATGCGATGATTTTTATAAAAATATGTAATTTTGTAATGTATCACGTTTAACGGTATTTTTGTTAAGGTGACTTACATTAAAAAGTATGAAAAATATCTAGCGCATAATATAATTATTATACTATTGAATATGTGCGGAGTGCCATTCCTTTATTTCAAAACCGAAAGTGGGACCGATTTTAAGACTAAATTGTACAAACTTCAAAGTCAGTGCTTAACTTACATTATGTACATTTTGCAGCGACTTTCAAGGAGACCCTTAACGTTAACCCCTATTTCACCAAGCCCAAACTTCCAAAGGAACTGTCACAAAATGCCCAAAAATCAGTCACAAGTAAAGTAAACTCTGCTGACCGTACTTACAAGTAATATATCGGTGTAGCGGACGCGCTTAGTTCGTAACAGGTGGTAACTTGCAACTTGAGCAGTTACTATGATATATAGGGTTACTATGTCTATTTGTTAAGGTAGAGAGCATGAGAATGGTTTAATTTTAAGTTGCACACGCAAGACTTGCATTGCGCTTTTGAGGTTCCGTAATCAAAATTGAACCCTTATAGTTTTGACATGTGCATCCGTCTATCTGTTTATCTGTCCGCGTCATAGCTCAGAGACTATTAGAACTAGAAAACTGTAATTTCGCACAAGTATATATATAAGTTTCGGCGATAAGGAGGTAAATAAAATGTAGAATTTTTTTTTAGGGTTATTTCATTCCAAGGTTCTCGAATAGGTCGTTTCAAAATATGGTTGGTGTGAAAAACCGTTTTACGATTTAAAGTAGATTTAAAGTGAAAAATTATGTTAGAGTCAAGTATTCCTCTGCCAGCTAAATGAATGCTTTAATAGACATAACGGTACGGTTACGGTATGGGTTGGTTCTCTGGGGTAACAGTGTTAATGTACACAAAGTATTTGTGACTCAAAAGAAATGTGTAAGAGCAATATATGGTATACCACCGTACCAGACGTGGAAACCACTTTGCAAAGAATTAAAGCTCTTAACTTTACCAAGCCTTTACATTTTTGAAATATGTAAATATGTCAAAAATAATCCTGCACTCTTCTATAAGGCTTGTGATGTCTATCCTCGGAACACAAGGCATCCTGACAGACTTGTCTTAGACATTGTATTGTGTGTATTGTGTTGTGACCTATTCCCACTCCTTCACTGTGCAATCCATCCGCCTAAGGAACTCCTTGCCATTGTCTATTCGAGAATCTGAATCGCTTCACAGTTTCAAAACTAGACTTAAAACCTATCTCCTTTTACTGTAGTTTTCTCCTGTCTATTTTTCTTCTACTTTATTTATTTAACAATTTTTCCTACATCTTGGTTACTAGATTCTTTTTCATGTTAATAGGGTATTTATTTATTTACATGTATTTCTTTTAAGTATGTATTCATATTATGTCTGTATTATATAAGTATTTTACTATGTACATGTACTAGGTAGTATGTATTTTATTTTATTTGTTCTTATTTTATTTTATTTGTTTGTTTAATTAGTTTGTTAAATTTTTGGACTTTTATGTTTTGGAACTCTTCACCGCCTCCCTTCTCTCAATATTAATTCAACTTTCCTCTACCTGAAGGTTGTCTGGAAGAGATCGCTTCCAGCGATAAGACCGCCTAAATTGTGCTATTCATTAAGTATTTACTTTCCTGTGATTTGTTTGTTTTGTGTGGTGTACAATAAAGAGTATCTATCTATTGTACCCAGAACTGCATTGTATAAGAAAAATTGTATAAATGTGTGTATAAAGGTGTATAATAAGATACCAGAATGTATAAAAACATTAAATTCCCGTTTATTTAGAACTAAATTGCATGCATGGCTTTTAGATAAGAATTTTTATAGCATATCAGAGTTGTTAATGATGAAGTGAAAGAATTACATTTAAATTTAAATATTTTACATGCCATACATGGCGAGACATGTCGGACCGGACTACTTTTTTATTTGTTAATATCTCGATGTATCCGTGTTTCTAGTAAATAAATGAATTTGAACTAAATAAATTTGAATAAAAAAATTACGACAGTAGTATATACAAAGTTACATTTGACGGTAGTGCCAATTTGTAGGGACTACTTAGAATCAGTAACTAAATCGATCTACGTAAAAAACAAACTCTTTTTTTTTCATTTATAATTGTTCCATTATTATTACAGTTCCTGTATTTGAAAAATAGAATACCTACAAAAATTACGATTACTCGATTAAATTGCACCGTATGTGCACTGCATGAGGTTCTTGTTGGAGCGGCGTCGGCGTACGCCTGTGATCTCTAATGAATGGCGGCGCATCTAGCGTTTTTTTTTTCGGAAATTTTTAAGTATATTTTACTCCAGGATAGAGTTGTAAAATGTCCGTCACGTTATAAATGTCTGACCAATATGACCGAGCAAATTGGACATTTTCTCAATGTGACCGACATTTTGGACATTTATTGTCACGAACGTCACATTCAATTCTATTGACAAACTATGCAAAAAAATCATTTGGTCACAAATAAGTGCATTATTGAGAGACAAGCTTTAGTAGTGATGATCTATAAAGAAATGAAATTTCTAAAATCTTTCTGCACAAACAAGCTAAAAAGTGTCGTGTTTTTTTTTAGTTCAATCCAGATCCAATTACATGTTTTATTGTATGTTTTTACTGTCAAATACTTAACATTTAGGACTTACTTTAGTGGAATTCTTCTTTTTTTAATATCATACTGAAGAAAAATATGTGACCATCGTGACAATAAATGTCCAATGTGACCAAGCATTTATCATAAATGACGGACGCTTATAGCATATGACCGTCAATTTACAACTCTACTCCAGAAATACGACAACTGAAATTAATTACAATAAATTAGTATTTTATATAGTTCTATAGACCTTATTTTGGCACTACCTTGAAATGTAACCCTGTATAACGAAGTAAAAAGGAAAACTATCACAGCTAAGTAGGCTTTACAGGTTACCGAGAAAACTTTTAAAATGTACGGGGACTAGAAAATTGCTTAGATTTAGTTGTTAATTATGTAAAACAGGTACCAAATACAACATATTGTTACCCGCAACTACGGAATCCTACGTTGCGCACGCCCGACACGCACTTGGCTAGTTTTCAAATGTATTTTTATTTAAACACGCCATCTTTTCTAGTTCTAAACTAAACACAGCTTGTACTTAAGAGACCAAACAACGGATAGGCATATTCAAATATAATATTGACATCAAAGGTAAAACATATGCTCGTGTTTATCACACTAATACTTGCCCTTTGTGGGATTCGAACCCGCAACCAGGATTTTTTTGTAGGCCGATGCGCGAACCACTAGTCGTCGATAGTGGTTAACGCCATGCGTAGTAATACCTACTGATTATGCAAAAATAATCTCATTAAGAATCTTAAAGTTCGAATAAGTAACCTTCTAATCATCTTGTTGACGAACTGCTTTTCAATAAGATGAAGTGAATAAAAAAGTTACTTAAATTTAAGAAATCCTTTAAATGATGCATAACAAAAGTATTCATAAACGCTATTTAGAGTTAACCAACAGCTTAAAGTTATTACTTATCATCATCATCATCATATTGTCAGCCATAGGAAGTCCACTGCTGAACAAAGGCCTCTCCCAATGACTTATCATCGGGGGAGATTGCCAATACTCGCCAAAGATTTCGCACGAAGACTGCAAGAATCAGTCGCCTCTTACGACACGGTTCCTGTTGACGGTAGGGAAGTGTATTCTTTACGGCCGTCCCAACACGGCGCACGGTACTTATATATCTACATTGTAAACGTATTTAAAAATATTGATCTGTTAGCTAGTTGCCATAGTGCAAACATTCCTTTGTTTGGGGCTAAATAGATTGTATGACCTGTGGACTACTCGTACCCTGTGGACTGACGACCTAGTCAAGATTGCGAGCCCTGAGAACTATTGCATAACAGAGCCGTTCGGTATAGCTTTCTATGGAAGAGACCTGTGCGCAGCTGTAAATTTTCAAAGCTTGATGATGATGATGATAATTATCACCCTTTGGCAGTATACTGTTGGACATAGGGCTGAACTTCCACATTAATAAAACATGCTTAAGAATTTTAGAACTCTGCAACACCTTCCCCTTCCTTTAATGGTTGTCCTCTACCTAAAGGTTGTCTGGAAGAGATCGCTATTAGCGATAAGACCGCCTAAATTGTACATCTTTCTGTAAAAATCATGTGTATTTTACTTGTATGGTGTGCAATAAAGAGTATCTATTTATCTATCTATCTTAATCATTTATTTATTTATTAGGACAACCAATAAGACAAACACTTATGCAAATAAGGTACATAATTTGACTTATACTGACTTATAGCTAAGCATCGTCTATTGTAGGCTGCCATGTTTTGTAATAGTCTGGATTTAGCTTAAAAGTCGTCAAAAACTTAATAAATTTTATTCGTTAAAAATGAAATACTCTGCTTTTTACCTCAGTACGATCATGTCCTTATTAATAATAATAAGAACTCGAGACTGGTAGTTGATAA
This sequence comes from Anania hortulata, assembly GCA_963576865.1. Classification (NCBI taxonomy): domain Eukaryota; kingdom Metazoa; phylum Arthropoda; class Insecta; order Lepidoptera; family Crambidae; genus Anania; species Anania hortulata. Next base: position 668,066 of record OY756413.1, read on the forward strand.
ACGCATTAAGTCCGTAGAACTGGCACATGTCTCCGTGACGAAGGTCTGGCTGGAGTAATATAATTATATCAGTTAACGAGTAATTTCATTTCCTTTCCTTATACACTACCACTGTTACATTATATTATATTATAGCTTTGTTTTGAGGCTAGACTTGGGGCCTTAGGATCTTCAGCATTGATTCACGTAATGTTTAATTTGGTGCGTCATGTCTCCGACCGTGTTTTGAAATTTAGTTTTTTTAGTCTATATTTTTGTATGGTCCTGTTGGCATGAAATCCGTAAAATAACGTAAATGATGGATTTAATGTCTCCGGCTGCAAATTGATTCTTTGAATCTTGTTTTCATCCTTAAGTTCACTATTTTATTTTTATTTTTTTATTAATATAATTTAAAGTCACTATGACATACTATTAGACAGTCGTCAAAGAAAGTAGCCTGGTTTCTTTGTTTTTAATTTATATTTAGTTTAAGTATCTTTTACGAGATAACAATCGAGTTTTTTTTCTGTTATACACAGATAAACATTTAAGCAAACAAACCCGAAGCTTTCAATTAACAAATGAATAATATATCGTCCAATTTGGCCAAGAATGTACATTTAGTTTACGCTACCTGAAATATTCACTTGTTTGGCGCAAGCTCGGCAAAATAAACATTTTTGATTTGCTCACTGGCTTTTAATTAAATCGAGCCTAAAATATATGGACCAAAATATCGCAGTTACAAAAGATAGTTTTCTTTTGTTAATTTTTATTTCGGACTGAGTGTTTGAATTCAATTTCATCAGGGTAAGTGGCACTGAAACAACTATTCCGATTTTCTTAAATCCGTACTACATAATTCCGAATAAATATAATTTCGATTGTTCAGAATCAAGAATCTTATTTTACCGAATGTTAATAATACGAAGTCTTATTTTTCTGATTATCACAAGTACGAAAAATTAAAACACCGTAGTGTCATTAACCCGAAAACAGTATTCTGATTATCAATATTCCGAAAATGGGACGAATAATCAACTAAGTTAACCCCTATAGTAAAATTTGGAGTTAAGTTTTTCGGTTTTATGTAGTGTACCCCTTTTTACATTAGCGTTTTATTAGCATAGGCTTCTTTCGGACGCTAGCAGAACGCTACCCATGCGCCTCATTCACTTAAACGCTACGCTGACGCTAGAGCAGATCACCAGCGACAACCGTGTGTGGCAAGGGTGATACGATAACGGTAGCTATAAGCAGGGCGGTGGTACCAATGCAGGTGGGTTAACTTTATAAAAGCTAAAAAAAATTCTACGGCTTGGTTCATGAACGCCCTTATAACTGATTCAAAATAACTAAACAATAGAAAATCTATTACCATTCATCATCATCATCATCATTTTAGCCATAGGACGTCCACTGCTGAACACAGGCCTCCCCCAATGATTTTAATTGGGGGGGATTGCCAATACTCGCCACGCTTGGCAGGCGGGTTGGCCAGCGCAGTTTTTTTATAAGGTTTCGCACGCTGACGCTGCTGCCCGTCTCGTGATATAGGAATTAGTCGCCTCTTACGACACGCCTCCTGTTGGCGGTGGGGAAGTGTATTTTTTACGGCCATCTCCACACGACATATTATATTACCATTATTGACCCATATTTACGAGTCATACATTTCAAATTGTGTAGCTCTTCTTTAATAAACTTAGATTTTTTTTAAAAGCGTGAAGGTCTTATCACCAAACTTGCTCTGCGCCTAATTAAGACAGCTATACCCATAACCGATATTTCACAGGGGCTTAAGCCGGCATAATTTCTAGGCTCAATTCGGTAGCTCTTGGAGCCGTTCCAGGGCTGTGTAAGCGCTGCATATTGATGTCTCGTGTATTCCATAAATAGTATAATGGCATTGATCTTGTGCGATCAGATAATAGGGTGTTCTGAGGAAGCTGTGACTATTGACAGTTTAAGTACACATTTCTGTGTAGACGCTAAGTCTTTCTAATTGAGATGTAGTCCTTAAGTTTAAGAGTGGAACTTAATCTTTTTACCCCAGCCGCTGAGGACTGGTTACGACAAATAGCATTCGACATTTAAATTAGGATTAAAGCAGCTAAATGCCATACGATATGATGAAAGAGTGGTAACCAAGAGAGGGTCAAAGGATAGCGGCCAGACGGTCAGTTCGCTTGTCCGGCGATATTGTGCGAGTAGCTGAGACAAACTGCAAAAAATTTGCACTGGACCGTGAGAAATGGTGCAGTAAAAAAGACGTATATCCAGCACTGGGTAAAGACCTGTATTTACCCAGCAATGGGTAAAGACCTTCAATTACCCAGCACTGGGTAAAGACCTCCATTTACCGAGCAATGGGTAAACATGCACTGATTAGATAGATCTCTATAAGTGCTTCGTAAACATAGCTAGATGGGAGCAAGATTTTTGAAAAACTTCTGTTTCTTTTTGCTCTCCACGTTTAGCACGTGGAGGGCAAGCTGAGGAGAAGCAAGTCGGCGTCCTGATGGATGGCCATGGTAAAAGAGACCACCAATAATCAGTTACACGCATCCATCTTCCTAGTGAAGTGCGAAACGGACTCGACAGCGCTAGTTGGTGGTTGAGCGTGCTCTCGGAAATAGTCATGATCCTCAAATGAGGATGAGGACGATAAAAAGAAAGGTAAAAAAGGTAAAGGTTATGCCCCATTGCAAGAGATGCGGCAACGGATTTGTTTGTTTTATTTATCCAGTAAATAAACGAATAATAACCCACCTTATTTATTTTGTAACCGAATTCATCCTTTAATTTGTCGTATTTACGGATGTATTTTTTCAAAATGTAAATAGTCCAATGATTTAAAACAGTAAAAAAATGTAACAGCCTATAGTTGATATCTTAGTCTGAGACTTCTACCAGTGAACACTTTACTGACGTATGTTTAATTATTTATTTTCACTTTCTTATATTCACTAAATAAACAATAAAACAAAATAAATAAACACACACACCCTGTATTCAAACTGTAATTGTAACTGTGTATGAACTGAAAGCGATTGAAATTCAGCTGACGTTTGTTAGTAGTGCCCAAATTTGACCTGGAGTCAAGTACAATGGCTATTGCGACCTGAAGTTAGTGATGGGAAAACACATGTTGTGTTTCGATATCGTTAAAAGCTAGACTATACATCCTAATGTTAGTTTAGAAGGGACGGTACGGCCAAGAAAGTGGTCTATCAGTTTTGACAAGATTTGATGTGTCAGTAAAATAGCGAAAAGGTTTTTGACGTAATATGATAAAGAGAGAATTAGTACCTGTCAGAATTATTTTGCATGGGAAAATCAACCCTGTTGTTCTAAGACGCGCGAATGATTTTCAACCTTAGGGTGATATACCACTTTCTTGGCCGACTGTACGAGTTTGTAGAACCGACAAATCGGTCGATGCAATGGCAAAGTGATTCGCTCTGAATGCCAAGAATGGGTCTCGGGTACATTACTTGTTTAAGTCAATTCAGAAAACAGACTTTGCTAAAGTTGTTTGGGTCTGGGTGTGTTGGGCGATTACTGTCAATATTAGTAATTTATTCAGTATATAGGCCCTCTTCCCGGCACTTATACACGTCCCAAAATATAGTTTAGCCCTACCACCTCTTCAGGACTACATATTGGCTGGTGATGAGAAGAAACGGCGCAACAAACTCAGTCACCTTTGTCAGCCTTTTTTTACAGGAAATACAGACAAGACATGTAGTAAGTGCGTTTAAATAATCGTCTATTTTATAATATCCTTTTTTCATAAAGATTGTTTAACGTTGATTTTGAACTCATGTACAGGTAGGTCAAAAAGAGTATGTGGTACTTTATTGAAAAATTTAATACATTTCCCCAAGAATAAATTACCAACTTTGTTTATTCTGAAGTTCGGAATGGCAAGTTTATTTTTATTTCGAGTAATAAATTGATGAAAATCGAGTATTATATTGATAGCTATCTGTATCTCGTAATATCGATAATCAAGTAGTTTAGGTATTGCTAGTACGTTCATTACATTCCACGGAACATTAAATTTTCCTAAAAAAATATTAGTCTTAGACGAAAAAGTATAAAAACATTTTTTCGCTATAAAAATATGAAAAAGTTAAATTAAAGAAGGGTAAGTCTGCTTAAATTTACTAGTAGGCTGCTATTTTAGATATGGGGAAAAGAGTTTCGTAACTGTTCAAGTCACTAGTTAGTTTCTGAGGTTAGTTCATAAATTTGTCAAGAGATGGCGCTGACAGTCGTTTAGCTCGCGCAAGTATTTCCATTTTTTGTTTTAGTTAGGTTGATATGCACACTAATATAGTTTAGTACATTCAGTTCATTGTGGTTTTATTTAAGAACCTAGTACAGATATATTCATGGTCCTTCGAGCCGGATATACGGGCTATAATTTTGAAGTGCACAGTGGTAAGGTACCACCACTGCACCGTACTCGCAGTGGATCGCTGCATAAAACCGAGTACGTGGTAGGAGGAGTAACTAAGTAGGTATATTTAAAAAAAAGTCGGGTTAGTTACACCATTTTTAAGTCAAGAACGGCTGGACCGATTTTTATGATTTTTGATTTGTTGGATTTGTATTCGCTCCGAATAGCAGAATAACTATAAAAACATCGGAAAATTTACAAAAAAAAGTATTATATGGCGCGGCCGGGCGGTACGATCTTTGATTTGTTGAATATGTCCCCGCCCCGAATAGTAGAATAACTATTTAAAAAAATCAAAAAATATATATATGAAGAGGCGGTAGAAAGTTTGCCGGGATAGCTAGTTTTAAATAAAGTCGGGTTAGTTACACCATTTATAACTCGAGAACGGCTCTAGCGATTTTTATGATCTATGATTTGTTGAATTTGTCTCTGCCCCGAATAGCAGAATAAGAAATAGAAATATTTGTTTGCCAAATTAACAAGTAAATAATACAGATTACCAGTGATTTCCACATTAGGCTAGACCTGTACAATAACCCATTAAAACATCGCAAAATTTTACGAAAATCCACGCAGGTGAAGCCATGGACGCGGCAATAATAAATAAATTGTTTCAACAATCAAATCAATTATCTACGGTTTGTTTTGTGTGGTGTGCAACAAAGTAGTGTGTAGTGGTAGTGCCAAAATCAGCATAGCTTTTATTATATTGACTAAATAACGGATATAAAACTTCAATACAATAGATGATATCTATGACTCAGGTACAACTGCGAATAGTCCCTTACGGGATTCAAACCTGCGGCTTTATATCCCGTTACGAAAACCACAAAACCAACACGAGTATCCGTCAAAAATTCGAACAAAAATTCGATGGATTGAACAAAATTTCGAATCCGTTTTTCGTATTGTTGTCAGGAAAATTGTTCATATTCCTAACATCGACTCAACCCATCTCTACCATACAGGATGTCGGTAACTCACCGCGGCTATATAGGGTGTGGTGATTTGTAGCCGCGCGTCTGCGTAAATCAAAGTTGCGAGGCGGAACGCACCTGGATTGAGGGTCCCGGGGGACCGTAGACTGATGGCCACCTGATTTAGTTTTATACAGGACAGGTTAATGTATTTCAAGGTGAAAAATTGGTATACATTTTTAAAAAAAGACCAAAAAATATTTTGGGTCATAAATGACCCATTCTTTTAAGACATTCAAAAAATGTTTACTAAAAACGTGGTAAACTGTTTCCTTTTTTAATTTACGATGATCTAATTGGTGTAGGGCGCGGTGGTCTGCCTTGAATGTAAACGATTTCGGGTTCGATTCTTAGTTCGGGTCAATTTAGGAAACATTTTTTCAAATTGAGTTTTGGTCTGAGTGTGCGGGAGACACCATTTGCGTGTCATTGTCTGGTACTTTTTTTTCAATTCAATTCAATTCAATAGATTTATTCTATTCTCTAATGTTACACAAGTATGTACTTTGTAGTCTTAACACAAGGATGTTGTTACCTTACTTCGAGACCGACCGAGATTGTGTGTTATATGATGCATAATTATTTTATTTTATTTTAATTATCGTAAACACAAATTAAACAACCCGTACCGGCAAGCGCAGCGTAGGGCGTCCACTTACAAGGTGGACAGACGACCTGGTAAAGGTTGCAGGAAGCCGCTGGATGCGGGCCGCTTCCTACCGGCCAATCTGGAAGTCATTGATGGAGGCCTATGTTCAGCAGTGGACGTCCTGCGGCTGAAATGATGATGAGGATGATGAAATTAAACAAATCATAGAAACCAGGAAACAAGCAGTATCATAAAAACAACTGTTTATTTTATTTAAATGAAATTTATTTTACAAGATGAAAGCAAAAATCTTAGAATTAAAGATGTAGCCTCCATTGAAGAGTTACAGAAGACCCAAACTACATCGTTTAATAAAACACTTTCGTATTAGTCACTATTAAAGATTTGCGATTTAAACTTTCGTATTATCTAATAATCAAATCTATCTCGTATTTCTATTATCTAATTTATCTAAAAAGAATAAAAGTCCAAATATACTGTACAACCATTCACAAAAGCGTTATAAGTGTGTTACAGAACGGGCCGGTTATGGCACGCATATTTTGTCCGCGCCTTTCCGAGGGAGCTGACATCAATTCAAGTTGTTACAGCCACAATCAAATTTCATTGTTGTGCGCGACTGTACCTAAATGTCAATCGGAATTATTGTCTGTTTTATCAAGGTTCTTTGTCCGCTGTTCCATTTTCGTTGGAATGAGTATTATCACAGATTTTACGAATTTTCCGAGGTTCGATTTAAATAGTAACCCAACATTCAGAAATATCAAATATTAAAATGTGTTAGCTACAAAAATTATGCTATTGACGACCTCCGTAGCCGAGAGGCGAGCATACCGGACTTGGTGTCGCTATCTCTGAGGTCCCGGGTTCGATTCCCGGTCGGGTCAATGTAGAGAAATAACTTTTCTATATTTTCTCGGGTCTGGGTGTTATGGTACCGTCGTTGTTTCTGATTTCTGTAACACAAGTGCTTCAGCTACTTATCATAGGATCAGAGCAATGTATGTGATGTTGTCCAATATTTTTATTTTATTTTATTTATTACTCTGCTACCCCTTCCCCTTTCTCTAATGGTTGTCTTCTACTTCAAGGTTATCTAGAAGAGATCGCTATTAGCGATAAGACCGCCTAAATTGTATGTCTTTCTGTAAAAATCATGTGTAATTTACTTATATGGTGTGCAATAAAGAGTCTCTATCTATCTATCTATCTATTATGAAAATATAAATAAAATAAATAAATAAATATTCGACAACATCACATACATTGCTCTGATCATATGACAAGTAGCTTAAGCGCTTATGTTACGGATATCAGAAACAACGACGGTACCACAACACCCAATCAATATAGAAAAGTTCAATTTTTTACTTGGACCGACCGGGAATCGAACCCGGGACCTCAGAGATAGCGACACCAAGTCCAGTATGCTCGCCTCTTGGCTACGGAGGTCATCAATTATACAAGCCTTAATTTTCATAGTCATCCAAGAACTTACATGCATTTTGCCCCACATTACACAAAAAAACTGGCCAAGTGCGGGTCGGCAACAAAAAATCTTAGTTTGTGATTGTGATAAAAGTATGTGATTCATTTTTGGGGTAATGTATTAAATTTTTCAATATAGTTCCACAGACTCTTGTTGAATTACCTGTACATGAATTCAAAATTCACATTTTAAAAAATCCTTATGAAAAAAGGATATTACAAAATAGACGATTATTTAAACGACAAGAGTGCTTGGACTTAACCTGCTTAGCTCACACTTACTACATGTCTTGTAACTGTATTTCCTGTAAAATAAGGCTGACAAAGGTGAGTGAGTTTGTTGCGCCGTTTCTTCTCATCACCAGTCAATATGTAGTCCCGAAGCGGTGGTAGGGCTAAGCTATATTTTGGGACGTGTATAAGTGCCCGGAAGAGAGCCTATGTACAAAATAAATAAATAAATAAAAATAAATATTGGACATCACATTAACTGCTCTGATCCTGTGGTAAGTAGCCAAAGCACTTGTGTTACAGAAATCAGAAACAACAACGGTACCACAACACCCAGACCCGAGGCAATATAGAAAAGTTATTTTTCTACATTGACCCGAATCGAACCCGGAACCTCAGAGATAGCGACACCAAGTCCGGTATGCTCGCCTCTCGGCTACGGAGGTCGTCAAATAAATGAATTACAACAGAAATACATCATCTGTGAAAGTTTCAACTGTCTAGCTATCACGGTTCATAAGATACAGCCGGGTGACAAACAGACAGACAGACAGACAGTGGAGTCTTATTAATAGGGTTCCGTTTTTACCCTTTGGGTAGGGAACCCTAAAAAACTTTTTTTTTTCTAAATATAATTATACATACATATCTTATTTTACAAGTAATTATTGCGAAACATGTATTGTATTTTCCCCATCAGTGCGCTACAACGATTTTACTCCGAAACTATAATTAAACACTATCAGGTGCTTCGTTCGTTTGCATAAAGATATTGGAGTATCGCCCAAAATGGTAACAGCACTGATTAAAACCTTCATTACTCAACCGAAGAGATTATATTAATATTTTTGGCGGAAACGAACTACACTTTTACAGTGCAGCGAAATAACATATTTCGCTTTTCATTACTTTAATTTAAGAGCGGTGTTGTGATCAGAATCTGGCCTTTCACCCGTGGGTTGTGAAATCAAATCTCACCGGACTATTTCGATTCATACATTGTCAAGTAGGACTGAAAATTCGGTGGTTTCCAAGAAAAAAAAAATTACACACATATTTTTTCTTTTGTCAATCAAACAAAAAATGAGGAAGTTAAAGCGCGTCAAAGTTTGGAAATTGGAGCACGTGACGTTCCGCCGTGCTAAAAAGTGTCGCATGGAGTGACGTCACTCGGATATTTAGTGAGCTATTACTAATTATTATTCTAAACGCTAAAGTTTGTATGTATGGATGTTTGCAAACGCAAAAACTACTGAACAGATTTTGATGAATTCAAGTATGTTCAATTTTTTTTTGTTTAATTGGTTAAAGAAAAAATACTTACCTGTTTAATTTTCTGTCGGTATTCCACCTGACAGATTAATTAGATTTTTTTAGAAAACTAGCTATAACACAAAGCGAATCCAAAATTAAATTGCCCATAAGAAAAAAATACGTATTATAATATTAAAAGATAAAAGATACAGCGACGAAACAATCTTGATCGTTGCCTGAAATTACCATTTTTTGTTATTATCCGGGTCACCGCCCCGGTTATGGTTAATTAAGTATGAAATGCGGTTAAAATGTATAAAAGAACACTCTGAAGCAGCTGGCAGTGGAGATGTGATATTTTTTAGAGTAATTTTGGCAAGGACACCGTTGATAAGACCTTTAGATTAAGTAATTTGGTAATAAGGAAAATACGTGTAAGGTATTACAATATCAAATTTAAAACAATAAATAATAAATCTATATTTATTAAAAACTTGGGTTTTTAGACCACTGGTGTAACTGTTGACACCTACCTATTAAATTTATCGTGTTTTTTCGTATGACATAGGTATTATAATTATTAGGGGGAAAAATAAGTTGGGAATACACAACAGTAAAAGTGACGATAAGGAATATAGTTAATGCAGATGATAATACAATATTCAAATACAATTACATAGTTCAAATATTTGATTTAGTTAATCAAAAAATGGACACATAATAATAATAATAAACAGGCAGTCAAGCAATGGAATCAATAATTAACTAGTTTTGCCGTAATTTAAGCGTACGCACAACTTTCCCTTTTCTTCTTAGCTGTCTTTTATCTGAAGGTGGTTTGGAAGCGATCGCTTTTAGCGATAAAACCGCATAAATTTTTCATGTATCACACAGTAAAAAGGTCTATTTTTTACAAATTCCATTTAGAAAAACTAAATGCATACATTAGCATACTATTGGGTATATCCATAACCCTTTACTGTTTTTCATTATAAAAATCATTCACCGTATGATATTCAAATATAATAGTCTGTGCCCTGTGGTGACGGCCTTAAAGAATACCCTACCCTACAGCCAACAGGAGGCGTGTCGTAAGAGGCAACTAATTCCTCGTGCCTCCAGCGTCTGAGTGCGAAAGCTTATTAAAAACTGCGCTCGCCAACCCGCCTGCTAAACGTGGCGAGTATTAGCAATCCTCCCAATGAAAGTCATTGGGGGTGGCCTATGTTCAGCAGTGGACGTCCTGTGGCTGAGGTGATGTGATGATATTCAAATATTATCTCAGGTTCAATTTTAAAAATACTTACTCTAGTATAATAATATGCGTCAGACGATACACCATGCCTTTCGTTTGACAACCCCCCGCCGAATCTTGCAACATTTACCAAGTCGTCTGTCCACATTGTGGGACGTCACTGTCAATGCAAACCACCATACCACAATGCTAATAGGTTGTCATGAGTTTAAAATACGTGAAGATTTGTATTGTAAATTGTTATTTAGTTACATCGTCCAACTGAGGAACAGAAGGTAGACAGAAAATTTAACAATTCTTATTAATCATTAAATGCAATCTCCCTTTTATCCAACGTGGAAACAAATGACGGCAGGTATAATCTATTCTCCATTTCCAAGCTCCACGCTTTTTAATGAAAAACTTCAACAAATGTAAATAGGTACGGTTGTCTGCTTAGCATTGTTAATTGTAGTCCCCCTGGAATACGCTTAAAACCTAGCACAGCCTGAAGTAGTGCTGGGAAAAAATGGTTTATCGACATGTCATATCATGGTGCAAAACTATTTTCCAATTTAACTAGTTGATTTCTATATAATAATAACCACTTATCATTTTTGAAAAAGTATCAAATGTGTGTTTTTTAAACATACCTAACCTAGGAAATGTGTATTTTAAATTAAAAATACGTTATCTGGGCAACTGACAAAGAATGCTTCAGGGCATTATATAAATATTTTAATTTTAATGGGTAAATTTAAGTTTAATAATAGCTTTTCCTTTTTTTAATACATTAAAATGAACTGTTCACAAATGTCAGTTAACATCCATTTACGTCGATACAAGTATGTTCTTTTAATCGACTAGGCTATGAATATTTTTCCTTTATCTCTAATGTTAGTATCGATAATTTATTAAAAGTGCAACACTAGCGTAGAATCTAGACGTCCTGAGAGATGGTTTAGTTTTGTTTTATTTCAGACGAGCTTTTACACGCTGTGTTGTCTGCAGAAATGTTTTGTTACTATTTTGACGTTTTTCAGTGATTTATGAGCATAATACATCATCGTTTTATCAAACAAAGCTATTTAAATAAATTACTTTTACCGAAAAATATACATCGTGGAAAGAAATCTAATGCAAAATAATGCGATCCTTAAAAATAATTTATCAGCATTGCGATTTTCTATTTGCTACATTACGTTTGTTTTTATCACACTAACTCAAAATAATAATCAGGTGTTCTAATTCGTAAAATGACAAAACAACGCGACAAAATATATTTTTTTCTATCGATTATACAATCAAATCTATTGAGTATGTTTTATAAAAATCTAAATCAATTACTAATTGTATTTTTTGTATTGGAACACGCAGTGAGGATGTAAAAGAATATGTGTTATTTAAGTATACCTACCTACTATCATATTTGTAAATTGTATGGAATTTTTAGTGACGCTCTGAATTTGTATTGCGTGAAAACATAGCACCCTTCAGTAAATGCCCGTTAACACTCCGGGTGCATCTTTTCCAGAAAATCCAGTTGGAAACACACAATAACACTGTTACCTACTGCGGCGATGCCAGCTATGCTCGAAATCATATTAAAAAATCCACTCAAAAATAACTTTTAAAACAAAGTATCAAGAACGAAAATCCTCCGCTGTGTTGTATTCCTTGAATCTGTATTTGAAATTCGACTCTGACGTGTTGTTTTAAAACTCAATTTCAAATAGAAGCAATTGGTTCCTGCCATTTTATCCCAACTACACTAGCTGGATTTTACGCCTTATTCTAAACAGCTTTAAGTGTGATTTTAGAGTGTAAGGTTAAAATTGTACGGTAATGTTCAGTAGGAGTGTAGAATTAGGGAAGTGTCCAGGAATGCCAACTAAATTTTCGCGTTATGACGTCATTTGGAATGGGCATTCGCATAGTTTTTTATGCGATTGTCAAATATTATGGGGAACCTCATAGTGAGTTTAAGTGAAGTGAAATTTTATCAGCTTCTGAAACAGACTGTCTAATCCACTTATCTGCATTGGGTTTAGAATGAAATAGCAAGATATTTTTAACAGAATTGAAAATCAATTGGTAACCTCAATACGACACCTAACATGAACATCGTGAACCCTTACTTCCAGTGTCACTGAATGTCATTATACAGGGCTAGATAGCAAGGTAATGCGAAATAAAAAATATAAAAGTATAATAAACAGTTTCCAGATCTACTTTAAAAAAAAGAAAACCTGAATTGCCCTAATTTGACAAGATAGACGCGTCTAGCAATATTCTAGCCTTGTATATCTAATAGGTCTTTGTAAACGTCAGTCCAGCCTGCACTAAACTGATGTACCCACCTGTTTATTTTGATTTATATTTTTTGTGTGGCAGCTAGTGGTGACTGAGTTTGTTCCGGCGTTTCTTCTCAGCACTTGCCAGATTGTCTGTGTCTTGTCTCGAAGCGCTAGTAGGGCCCAAAAAATAAGGAGACATGTTCTGGCCCCCTAGGGGCCTATAATGTTGTTATTGACGTTCATAAGTGGCAATTTTGTCCTGAATTGAATAAATGTTTTTTGACTTTGACTTTGACTAAATAACAAGTTCTACTAGTCTCTATATACATTTTAGTATAGTCTACACATTATGCCTTCACCCTCTTAACTCTATCCAATATTAATATCCCATACACCCAACGTCTTATACGTACTCCTTATAATGTCACTCCAGATGATTCGGTAACTTGAAACCTTGCCACATGCTCCCAACTATCCTAATATGACCTCTATCTTAAAAACAATAAACCTTTAACACGTGCGCTCAAGGTTGATAATCGACGAACATAGAGACCTATTGAAATTGGATCCGAAGATGAGTGACCAGTTTCAGATGAAACTTTGATCGGGATGTGTGGATCTTATGTCTGAAAGAAAAAAGACTATTTTTGATTAAATTAGGGGCCTATTAAAATTGGCCAGGATTGGAAATTCGATAGGTGAAGCCCTAGTAAAGGCTGTGGTCCAGTTGTGTGGTTTGGTTTTAACCTTTTTGCGTGACATTTGCTAAGGCAAGTATAGTCGTGACGTGTAAACTAGAATATGATTACAAAAGCCCATTTGTCAGAAAAATATTTTAAAAAATATGCTTAGAATTGACAGAACCTACACATCAGGAAAATAATAATATTGAAATCATTAGAAAACAAACGAAACAGATGCTTATTTTCTTAATTATTTTTAACTGTTTTATAGATTTTCTTCGTTTAAACGTCGTTTGATAAGCTAACCTAATAGCTATAAATTGTGCAAAGGATTTTATTTATTTATTTATTCATTGGAAAAGATTCACCAGCAACATATCAGTAAACATTACAATTCGGAGTAATATAAGCAACATGTGTAAAAGATATGTCTTTATAGGTAAATACAGCGTTTTTAACAATTTGTCGACTTCAAACTTCAAAACAATTGAATAAAACGGGAGTATTTTATATTAATTAAAATTTAAAAAAGAAAAAAGTTAAAAAATTAATCTGAATTTATACATTATTATTACTATTTATTTCTTTTTTACGAAAAAGAATCGAATACTCTCACACATTTCCTGAAAGGACGCATTTATTTATTTTATAATAGAACAGTTATCATATTCCCCATTTTTTCCCCGAAGCGCAAACCAACCACCAGCCCCCCTAGCATGACTACTAAAACACGATATGATATGATATGATACAGCGATATATCGACACCATTGTAAAAATATGATGGATATAGCCGCCATTTTGAATTTTTATCGATACAGAGATCATAATTAATATAATATAACGCTTTATTTGTCTCAAAAAAAAATTACAAAATTAATATAATAAATAAGTAGCACATTATTTTACATTAATGAGACAAATAGTTCTACGACTCAGCTAATAATGTTAGGAGTAATCTTATATATCGCTATATCATATCATATCGTGTTTTAGTGCTCATGCTAGGCAGGCTGAATAAACTATATCAACCAACGCTGGTTATTTATTATTTTACCAGTATATGATTTATTTACTAAATGCTTTGAGTAAATTAATAGCTAAGCTTCAGTCGTCGGATCAGAATAATTTATTATTGCTCGTTTATGTATTTTTTATGATTAATGGTAACTACGTGTTATTATATCATACACACAGTTAATATTCTATGAAACACACCCATTAATTATTCGCTCTGTTACCCATTTAGAAAAATAATGCTTTTTTCTTTGAGAAAATATGTTTGCCTTAGTTGCTTTGGGTATTTATTAAAATTAATGAATGAGAATAATAATTAGGATAATTAATAACACAATTTAGCGGGTGATGAAGTGCTTATTTTGGATTTTTTATTAGCATTCAAAGCTATTTACTTTCTAAAAAGAATATTTTAATGTTTTTCTTTGACAAACCAAATCAAACATATTATTATATTACCAAGTGATAAACTGCTTAAACTATGTCTCTGATATTTGTTTTATGAATATGGCGCATTTTGCAAACTAAAATATCGGACATGGCCCCCAATTCAGAACCGTTCGATAGCAAATTGTCAACCGGAAAACCACGTTACACCATCAGATTTAACATTAGTGTCACGTGATTCACCGGTTGACAATTCGTTAGAGGGCTCTGAATCGGAGGCCTGGTTATTAACATTTTTAAGGGTTTTAAATACCGAGCTTACTATTTGCTTCATATGTTTTTATTAAACAGCCAGTATTTTGGTAAAAAGTTCGTAAGGATCAACAAGATCTAGAGTCGATAGCAAGCATTACAATGACTAGAGTATTTGTTCAAGTTTACTGACTCCTGTGTATGAACCTGTAATGCTTATTGTTAAATCAACAAAAACTCAAAATTCCACAGTTTATAACCTCGATAAATCCAACAAGTTCACACACAAACTTCCCAGGCGTAATTATTTAAAAAAACTGAAGAGGGTGCATACGAAGGTCGCAAGCGGAGCGCGACGTATAGTAACGACCCCCGTGGGAACGTGCCGGTGGTCGAAGGAGGATCCACACCTTAGGAGGATACAGAAGGACTGTTCTAATTAACACCTAAAACCATTTCTTAAAGGCAAATAAACATTAATTTCATTGCGTTTTGTTTTGTTTCGTTTCATTTTGTTTCGAAACGAAACTCATTCATTTCATCTTGTGAAAGGTTTTTCTTCTTTTAAACGATTTGTCCCATTTCTAATCTGCACCACCTTCCCCTTTCCCTATAGTTGTCCTCTACCTAAAGGTTGGCTAGAATGGAGATCGCTATTAGCAATAATACCGCCTTAGTTTTTTTCCAACCATGTACTCGGCCCGTATCAATTGAACGCGCGGTTCAATCAAATTCCTGTTTCGGGTGCGTAAACAAGTACAAGATTGTGTGTAGGAGTTGCGTAGTAGGTGGTGATTGTTGACATAATGAGTTCACGTAAAAGATCACGAATTTGGACATATTACGACGAAATTGAAGAAGATAAAACCAAAGTGAAATGTACCTTATGCAATTCTCTGATTTTACATAGTGGTGTTGGACGAAAGGCTTCTAATGGCAATGTTAAACCATGTTAAAATAAAACACACAAAAGAATAACACTATTGGTTTAATTATATCTACCAAAATATATTGTTTTACTTAAACCGAGTATATTCGGTATTAAAACCGAGTTATTCGGCTGAGTACGAGTATTAAAAAACCCGCCGAGTACGCCGAGTACCGAGTATTAACCGACTACTCGGCCCATCTCTACTAAAAAGTATTAGACACGTATTTTTTTTTCACATAAAAATATTAGAGAAATTATTCATTTGGAATGTCTTTAAATGACCTTTCAGAGACACCTTTGTCGTCGCATACAAAAAACTTTATCTATATCTATAATCTGCTTCAATATTCTACATATGTTCTTGATAGGCTTTATAATGTACAAGCAAATTGAACCTGATAAACCGCAGACAGTAAAGTGTACTTAGTAAAGGAATGAAATCTACTGAGCCTATCTGTAGTATGCCATTTGTAGGGAACGCATCAAGTAGGCGTGTAAGAAAGTTGCTTACGACTGGTCTGAGTTTTGTGGAAGAAGAAGTGGTTTTGCAGTTTCTGCGATCAGGCGATCATAGCAAAATCACTAATATACAGATTGTTCTAAAAACACAATAATTATACAGGGTTATTTGTAAAACATCAATAACCTTTGAGGGGCTGATTCTGGTGCTCAAATACAACAAATTTTTCTATGAGCCCAACACTAAAATAAAAAATAAAAATTTCACTGCTCCATACAAATTGATGTCGGCTGGTCGGCGGCTTAGTATGGGGAAGTTTTTTTTTAAGATTTCTTTTTGCGATTTCAATTTTGACTCCATAGAAAAAGTTGTTGTATTTTAGCACCAGAATCAAACCCTAGGAGGTTGTTAATGTTTTACAAATAACCCAGTATAGTCCCAAATTAAGCAGAGCTTATACTATGGCGCATATCATAGCACGCAGAACTGACGGCTGATGGGGCAGAAAGGTTTTACAATGGAGGCCACGTACCGGCAAGGGCAGCGTAGGACGTCCACCCACAAGGAGAACAGACGACCGGGTAAAGGACGTAGGGAGCCGCAGCATGCAGGTCGCTTCCTACTGTCCAATCTGGAAGATATTGGGGGAGGCCTATGTTCATGCATTATATGCCCTGTGGCTGAAATATTGGTGATGCTATGGCAACTGTTTGTATTAATGGCCTTATAAATCGAAAGTCTTTCTGTAAAAATCAGATAAAGCCGCCTTAAGTTTGACTAGGCTTTGCGACTACCTATCATCACCCAGCTCTCAATTTATAAAAGATAGTTCCCTGCATTAGCTCGAACTGGTAATCGAAATGACCGACCGTGAACCTTTGCGTGCGTCGGGCGACAATAATAGTTTTGCCTACTGCGTCTACATCATCATTATCATCATGATCATCTTTAGGACGTCCACTGCTGAACATAGGCCTCTCCCATTGATACGTCTACATATCAACAGGTTAAATAGACATAAAGGTACGATAAACATACACGACTGTCCAACCATAAGAAATGTTTGATAAACTCGATGTTTTAAACCGACCATGACAGGCTATCTTTCCGGCTGCCCCACACCTTAAAAGGACAAGTCTCTAAGGACCACAACGGACGCGGTCAACCGTGATTCCGCTACGTGTGTCGGTTAGCCGGCTTACACCATCTCTTTTGCGCAGTCGACTTTAAAAATATTACAGCTTGTGACAGATGTTGACTCTTATTACAATGGAATAAAGAACTCTTGAAATGCAATATTTATGTATGTAAGGCCCCTATTTGTAAGTAATTTCCTTCTAAGGTTCAAAGTCAAAGTCAAAAATCATTTATTCAATTTAGAACAGAAAATTGCCTTATGGACCTACATGGGGGCAGAACATGTCTGTTTTTTTGGGCCCTACTAGCGCTTCGAGAGAAGACACAGACAATCTGGCAAGTGCTGAGAAGAAACGCCGGAACAAACTCAGTCACCACTAGCTGCCACAAACAATATAAATCAAAATAAACTGGTAGGTACATCAGTTTAGTGCAGGCAGGACTGACCATACATTCTTGTCATCAAGATAGTCTTGAATTTTGTAATACTCCTTAGACATTTGTAGTTTTGACATGTGGCTTAAATTTATTATTAGAAGTTCGATAACATTGTTAGGTATATTATTAAAAAAATTAACACAATTTCCCAAGAATGAATTACTGGTTTTGGGCAATCTAAAGTTTGGGACTACAAGTTTCTTTTTGTTTCTTGTGTTATATGAATGAATATCACTTTTTTATAAAAAGATCTAAATTTTTGCGTACGTACATGATATGATTAAATATGTATTGATAGGCTACAGTGAGTATGTCGATTTCTCTCAGGGATTCGCGCGGACTAAGTTTGTAAATAGCACGAATGGCTTTTTTCTGTAAAATATAAATGGTATCGATGTCCGCAGCAGAACCCCATAAGAGAAGACCATAAGACATAATTAATACTATGAAAGTAACTAAAATACACCAGCCTTGCCGTTACAACGTTAGTTAGATGTCTAATTTTTCTAACCGCAAAGGCAACTAAAGCAAGTCTGGGAGACTTGCCAACATAACAGTTTCTTAGAAATGTCCAATTTAGGCCAAACAACAAAGCAAAATGAGTTGTCAATTTACATTGCGTGACGTGCGACTCACAAATTACAAACTTTCGTTTGGGCTTGCCCCTAATTTGTTTAACAAAATTATTTGTCAGTAATCTTTAAAAAATATATCAGTCACGTTTATTGTATGTTAAAGTTTGTAGTCTTCCAAGAACGAGTCCCGAAGGAAAGCAATGAACGCAGTCAACCGTGATTCCGGTACGTGTGTCGCTCTCTAGTTCGGCTTACACCACCTGAGAGGATACAAAAAAAGGCACAAGATACTTTAGTCAAGTGTGAGTCGAGGGTTCCGGATAACCGATTCATTTTGTTTGAGATTAATAGCGCGATTGACACAAGCTTGATCAGTTTTTATTAGTATTTAATTTTAGTAGTTATACTAATTACCCGAAAGACTGAAAGTGATACAAGGAAATGTATTTAAGAAAATGTTAAATAATTGGTTGTTGAATAATTGTTTTTATAGTATGAATGAATATTTTAATTTTAATGAATAATTGTATAATTAATATGAAATCTTTAATTTAAATAGTGTGACATTTTATTGTTATATTTTTATTAATATTTGCACGCCTGCATGCAGGCTGAATGCATGGACAAAGTTAGTAAGTTCTGCATTATAAAATTGCATGTATGATGTATTCTTGCAAATAAACGATTGAATTTGAATTTGAATTTAAGTTTCATGTTTGTAATATGTACAAACATAATACATGTTATTTAAGTTATATGTATGACACTTATTTATTTTAGTGATTTTAAATTTTATAGCAATTTTATATTTATTTATTTGTATTTATTTAATATTTTTAATTGCAGTGTTTAAAACAATATTTACCAACATATTGCATCGCCAGCGACGTGCAAATTTTGATAAGGAAATCTCTACATTATTTACAATAACCATAAATTTACTTTAATTTTAAAGAAGAAAGATGTCATGGTTCTTGGTTACAGAGTTCAAAATACAAAAAAATTGCATACTTAAATAGTTTACAATTTACAGATTACACGCATGATTATAAACATTTATAAAGAAGTCATCCGTTAAAATTCAGCCCATGGAAAATATATTTTATTACAATTAAAAATTAACAGATAAAAAATAAAAAATAATATAATACAACGTCTCATACATTGCTCTGATCCTATAGTAAGTAGCTTAAGAACTTGTGTTACAGAAATCAGAAACAACGGCGTTACCACAACACCCAGACCCGAGACAATATAGAAAAGTTATTTTTCTACATTGACCAACCGGGAATCAAACCCGGGACCTTAGAGCGACACCAAGTTCGAGCTCGCCTCTCGTCGTCAATAAATAAGTCATTCGTGAAAATCCAGTCAATTGAAAATATATTCTATTACAATTCAATTGAAAATTAACAGATAATGTGTTTGCACATCGAATAAAACAAACGAACATCAACCCTTCGACGAGCTCGGTTCAAAAAGCACGTTACGAAGTCACCGCGTGTGCAGCGAGCCGTGAATCCTGCGCATGCGAGTACACGGCACAAGGTCGTGGTCGGGGCGAGTATCGGTATGAGCGTGTGACAAAGAACAAATAATACAGAAAGCTCGTTAGAATTAGGAGTTCACGAATATATACCTATGTTTTTTTTAAACAGAAACATAAATATTGAAATGAGTTGTAGTCGGTTCAATAGATTCGGCTGTGACAGAAAGACACATGAGTGATCTTAGGGGTTCTATTTTTTTCATTAGTAGTTTTTTTTTACTCTCTATTACTCTAGTGAAGATAACGAATATAAACACAAGCATGTAAGAATTAAAGATTTCAAGAATAACCATATCTGTCCAATCAAGCATACATAGAATTATTACTAATAGAGACGAAAATCAAACGATAATATTTAAGTAATAAATGAAATATTTATTTATCATCACCTAGACAGAAACCAAGTAAAACCGATAAGAGCAATTTATTTTTGCCTATAGGCTTGAACGAAGCTCTTTCACACGTCCCAATTTTTTATTTTATTAAAGGTACCTCTGCTATTTATTTATTTAATAGGAGCAACCAACAAATCTTACTTATAATACTTATTAACAAGTAAAAACTAAAAATATAATCTGAGCTAAGTGTAGATTCAGTTACATACAGGCTGCCACGACTTGCAAATGTGAGTTATAATTTAATTTTAAAAAAAAGCTTTATATTATTGTAGTTATAATTGACTGTTAATAAAGATAATATCGCACGCCTAGATCTGAAGGGAGCTAACTCAAAAAATGAGGTAGCACCTTTTAGATCTAGTTGTGATTATAGAAAAAAAAACAATAAAGTCCGCTAACCTTTCTCAAACCAAGTTCGCCTACAAGGTGATAAATGATTATGAGATATGTTTCTTTATTAATCTAACAAGGTTCAAAGTTACGCCAAACAATAGAACAAAAGAAGCAGATAGAGTAGACCCCTTCTCCATTAGTTGCTCATAGCGTAAACATGCAAATAAATGAAGATAACATGCCTGCAAAGAACTATTGTCAAATTCTTCTGTACCTATTATTATTGAGAGTACAAATACTGAATAAGCAAGCTAGCAAGCAAGCTTAAGTGGCAGTGGGCGGAGCACATAGCACGTGAAACTGACGGCTGATGGTGCAGAAAGATTCTGGAATGGAGGCCACGTACTGGCAAGCGCAGCGTAGGACGTCCACCTACAAGGTGGACAGACGACCTGGTAAAGGTTGCAGGAAGCCGTTGGATGCGGGCCGCTTCCAACCGGCCAATCTGGAAGTCATTGGGGGAGGCCTATGTTCAGCAGTGGCCTCCCCCAATGACTTCCTATGGCTGATATGATGATAATGATGATGATGATGACAAATATACTTTATAATTTGTTCTATATTCAATAATAAACTTGGTCCATCTTTTGTACCTGCTAAAGTGAGACCTAATTGTGAATGTAATATTCAAAACCAATGTGATTAAGCGTTGAGAACTGACTGAGTATAGGTAATACTTAATTCATACCTAAAGTAATCATCAAAATAAAATTCGGATAAAATTAGAATTGGGCTTGCGTTGAGGATCATAAACTAAGTGAAAAAAAAGTACGGAATCCTCTTAGCACTGTTTTACTGGGTAAGAGTCAAGAGTGGGTCTTCTGCGTCTATTTCTTCTATAAACCGAGTGTATTTCGATGTGTGTTTAAATTTAACGACTCGGTTAAATGATAAATTATCGCGTTAAATAAATTGTTACGACGTGATTAATATACACTGGTTGTATTTCTATTTAATTTTACTGTTATTAATGAAACTCTTACCACAAATTAATATGAGATACAGCAATGCAATTTTCTAAACACATTCATTGTCATCATCATCATTTCAGCCATAAGACGTCCACTTCTGAACACAGGCCTCCCCCGATGGGGATTGCCAATACTCACCAAGCTTGGGTTGGCGAGCGCAGATTTTTATAACATTTCACACGCATTGCCTGTGTTGTGCTACAGGAATTAGTCGCCTCTTACGACAAGCCTCCTGTTGGCGGTGGGGAAGTGTATTATTTACGGCCGTCAGTCGTCAAAATTTGATGTGTTGTCTAATAAAGTTTCCAGTTAAAATATAATTTTATTATAAAGAAAGCTCTTTCTCGAAGCATGGATGACTTGTAAATAATTCTAACTGTCCCCCAGCAGTTAAGGCAGCACGGAACTGCGCACGAGTGGACGCATTTTTTATCACCTATTCCGAGTTCTTTATTCAAAAAATCGTTGGAAACTTTTATACAAAATTCACTTTGATGAATTTTTTCGACTTTGAAGACCTCCGTAGCCGAGAGGCGAGCATACCGGACTTGGTGTCGCTGTCTCTAAGGTCTCAGGTTCGATTCTTGGTTGATCAATGCAGAAAAACCACTTTTCTGTATTGTCTCGGGTCTGGGTGTTATGGTACAGTCGTTGTTTCTGATTTCTGTAACACAAATGCTTTGGCTACTTACCATAATATCAGAGCAATGTATTGTGATGTTGTCTAATAATTATATTTATTTATTTATAATCCTAAAGATCCACCACTACTGACCGACGTTACAGAGCGTAATGTAACATTCGCAGCGTGTGGTCGGATCCTCAGACCTTGACCTAGTCTGACCTTGATTGTTTTAAGCAACAACAATGGCGTCCATGCGAAAAGTATTATTTTCCACAATTTTCTCTACCTAAAGACGCAGCGACTGTCGTAACAGCCACGTTTCATTGCGCTTTGCCTGCCTAGCATGAGCACTAAAACACGATACGATATGATATGATATAGCGATATATCAACACCAACTGTAAAAATATGATAGATATAGCCACCATGTTGAATCGCCGAGCCGGTGACGTCACATATTATGATCGCTGTTTCGATAAAAAATTCAAAATGGCGGCTATATCCATCATATTTTCACAGTTGGTGTCGATATATCGCTATATCATATCATATCATATCGTGTTTTAGCAGTCACGCTAGGGGGGCTGAAACCGTATTTTAATGAGTATTCGTGCGATATTTGTATTAACGTTCGTCGCATCGCTAATTTGGGGCACTACTCGCCCTAAAGTTATATTAGCCTAAAACATGGATACATATTTAAATACATTTATTACAATACTTACTCTAAAACGCTACACAGTCTTTTGCAAAGGCAATGATATCTTATATTAACTACTTACTTCTTCATTTTCATTTGTGGTCAAGCGTTATCGGCGGTAGGATGCTGCGGTTAGCTCTCATGTGCTTCTGTTTTTGTTTATTACTGGCTGTTGCCCGCGACTTTGTTCTCGCGGTATAGAATTCGACATTTACAATAAGTATAATAATGGATGAAGCGATTGGAGCTGTTAATTTTTTTTAAAGAACATCCATCGATAAATAATTCCGGAATGCCCTATCAGCCGTCAGTTCTACGTGCTATATGTATACCACGCCTAGTCACTGCAGCTTGTTAATCTGTTGGGCTTTTGCTCGTTTACAGATCTTCTCTTTTCTAATTCAATCTCGCAAAGAACCATTGCCATAGATACGAATTTTCTATTTGAGTTGCAGAATTGTCTCTCGAAAAAAACTGTTTTCGGAGTAAAAAAATTACTGATAAAATTCTTTATATCCCGATGTTACAAGATAGACGATGAATTTGACCACGAATCCTTTTGAAGTATTTTAAATGATAAATGCTTTCTCTTTCATTCAGTGTTGCCGGCCCACAAAATAACTCCAAAAACATACAAAATTCATCACAATCCATTGTGAAAGTTAAAACGAGAACCAGTGTATTTTTACTGAATCAACTAGCCAGTTAGATTTATTAACTGATCTCGTCTGTATTTAGCGAAGTTCAAGAAGTCTTGACACTTTAACATTTTCGTTATGACAGTAGCAGTTTTATAGATGTTAAGAACTTCAAATTTATTTAGTTTTTTGACGAAGAGTGGCGCGATGATAAAACGCCCCGGATTTTAATCCCAGTTCTGATGTTTTTTTTCTTTCGTTTCGTTGTCACTACACTCCTGCACTTGCACTCGCGATTTATTAATTTTTTCACTTATAGGAGTATACGTATCAAGGGCGATGTCGTCACACTCGTCACGCGCTGGGCTCAGCCGGGCGGCGGGCTGCGGGCGCGGACGCCTCGGGCCCGCACCGCGCCCTGCCGCCGGCTCTGCGCTCGCAGCCGATGATGTTGCTCCCGCTGGTTGCCACCGGCATTTTACTTTCCGATACATAATAACTAGTAGAACCAGGATTCCGAAGCCTATAAGGCTATAAATGGCGGCGTATTGGTGGACATCGTGGACGGAGAAGTCTTCGGAGATAGGCTGACTTTCTTTCATCACCTTTATGTTCTCGCCGATGCTTTTTAACTCTTTTTGGTCGTATAAATTAAAGTTATGTTCGAAGTTTGGTATAGTAATGTTTATAATGTGATTTATAGGGTCTATCTCTGGAATTTTAATATCCAATAACAAATCCATCTTATTTTCCATTGTTTGATGCGTATGTATAGAGAAATTATCTGTTTTTACGATGCAGCCTTCCTCCATTAAGATTATGTTTGCTCCAGTCAGCGTTTGTGCTGAAACTCGACTCTCGCACAATGTTCGTAATTGACACTGGCCGCAACAAAAATAGAAATAACTATTAATTCTTGATAAACTAATCCATTTATTCTGGCATAAGTTGAAGTTATGTTTACATTGCCGTGTCTCATCTTTCACGCAGAGATCGGTGTCTGTTGTCATTTTGTAGATAGGTACTTTTAGGTAACACATGTAAATAGTTTTGTCACGTGCTAAACAATGTTGTAGATCTTTTTCTTCAATGGGTAAGAATGCGTCTTTTTGTAAGTTCATTGCCACCTGTTTTTCGATTGGAGTTATAGATATCATTTTATCGCCTGCACTGTTCGGGATGGCTATAATGTTGTATAGGTCATAGTTATCTCGACTTATTAGTGGGATCCGTATCTCAAATATCATAAAGTGGTTAGTGATTCTCGCTCTGATTTTCAACAGCCGGTAAATGTTGTCAATATTGTTCTGAAAGTTATCGATTGGGAGACTTAGGTCGCTCGTTAATTGTCTCGAAATAATATTGAGTTCATGTTGAAGTTGTTGAGGATCTATGATATGTATGTTTATTTTTCCATCGTACACGTTTGTAATAGTATCGATTAACGAATCCTGTATGTGTCTTAAGTGTGTCAGTAAATTGTTAGTGGCCATAGCTACTATCGTGAATTGAGCCATACTTTCAGCGGATGATATTTCTGTTTTCATCATTTTCGTAGCGTTTTCTAAACTGAGTAAGTGTTGGTTTATCATCTTATGTTGTTTGTTAATAGTATTTTCTGTTCTTTTTAAGAGGTTGTACTCGGCTTCCACTATAGATGTTTGGTTTTTCCACAAGGCGGCTAAATGTTTTTCGTTCTTGTATATCAGTCCAATATCTCGCTGATATTGTTCTGCAAATCGGTCATCCAAAACGCCAAATAAAGTGTTCGCAAGATACCCGACACCGTTTACTAAGCCACGCCGTTTCCGTGTATTTTGTTTTAATTGATGATTTAATAACATGCGGTTGTAATGTTGTAGTTCGTCATAGTTGTGACGTAATTGCGACATAATAACGTCGCAATGAGCCAATGTTTTCACCTGTTGACATATAGTTTCAAGTTGTTCGTTGTATTTCAGGTATGCAGATGTGCCTTCCCAGTATGGATCTAAGTCGTAGTATGCAACTAACTTCCATTCATCTCTTATAATCTCTAATTTTCCGATTTTGTCAAAATACAGTCCTTGGGTTTTGTTTAGTGGGGTCACATTTACACAATTTCCTGATGCTATTATGGCCATAAAATAGACAACCATCATTATTGTTGAAAAAACTCCTCGTTTTCGCTGTTGTCTTGTCTTCCTCGGTTCCGGGTCTTTTTGTTTTTGCGTCTCATTTTCTTTTCCAGCCTTGGCTAGCGGCAGTAAAGACAGTTTCACAACTGGCCTTTTTATCAAACCATTCTTCGTTTTTAGCGTCACCACTCTCACATAGCCGTCGGGGCCAGGATGAACTTCTGCAACTCTACCCAGCGCCCATTTTCCTGGCGGTAAGTTTTGTTCGTAAATAATCACTACGTCTCCTATTTCTAAGTTACGTTGCGGAGTCTGCCACTTTCTTCTTGCTGTAAGTTGGCTTAAATATTCCATTTGCCACTTCTTCCAAATGTCTTCAAATATTTTTTGCGTCAAGTGCCACCGAGTTCTCGCATCTTCGTCTGTTTCAATAACAGTCACTCCCGGTCTTCCTGTTAAAAAATGAGCCGGTGTGAGAAAACCAATGTCGTCTATATTTTCAGATAGCGAGCACAGTGGACGTGAGTTAAGGCAGGCTTCCAGCTGTGCTAAAATTGTTGCGAACTCTTCGAATGTTAATTTTTGTTCTCCCACTACGCGTTTCAGATGGTGTTTTAGGCTCCGAACTCCTCGTTCCCATAATCCTCCTGCGCTAGCCCATCCAGGAGCATTGAAGTGCCATTGTATTTGCATCTCTGTTATTTCCGTCATAAAACTGTCATTAAATATGTCACTCAGCTGGTCCCAACTCTCTTGAAGTGCTCTGTTTGCACCCACAAAGTTTGTCCCATTGTCACTGTATAAATGACGTGGTGCACCTCTTCTAGCAGTCATCCTTCGGAGCGCAGCAAGAAATGCAGAACTTGTCAGCTCTGTTACCAATTCCAAATGCACGGCTTTGGTTACCATACAAATAAAAATGGCTATGTATCCTTTCAGGGTTTTACTTCCGCGTCCTTTGTTGGCCTTGATATCTACAAATCCTGTATAATCTACCCCCGTGTGGTAAAAAGGGCTTGCTTGATTAACTCGTGCTCCTGGTAGATCTCCCATCAATTGTTTTTCAGTTTTTCCTTCATTTTTTCGGCATGTTACACATTTTCTAATCTGCTTTTTTACTTCGTTGTTCCCACCTGGAATCCAGTACTCCTGTCTTAGTTGACCCATAGTTAAGCGGGCGCCTCCGTGAAATGTTTTTTGGTGAGCTTGCTCGATGATTAGTGTAGTTAACCGGGATTTTTTCGGTATTATTTTCGGGTGTTTTGTTTCGTACGAGATTTTCGCTTCTTTTAAACGACCTCCAACTCGCAAGACGTTATCGTTGTCAATAAATGGTTTTAAATCCAAAAGTTTGCTCTTTGACTCCACACTGCCGTGTTGACGTAATTGTTTTATTTCCGCTCTAAATTCACTTATTTGTATATGTTTTATTATAACTAACTTCGCGTTTTGCAACTCTTGTAATGTGAGATATGTCGTAGGTGGTTTACTTCGCTTCGGGGTCAACGCGCGCAAAATCCAGGTTACTATGCGTTGCACTTTAGAGAATGAGCTGTGTTTTTGTAATAAGTTATCAATTATGTTTTCTTCGTTTATTTGCGTAACATTGCATGACGATAATTTTTTCTCTTCTTCTGTAGTTTTATATGTTAGTTTTTCACTTTCAGGGTTAAAGGTAGGTAGCCACTGCGGACCATGCCACCACAGCGGATGTTTTATTAACTGGGTTGCAGTCAGACCTCTACTTGCAGCATCCGCAGGATTTTCCGATGACTTCACGTATCGCCAGTGATCTTCTGGCATCACTTCTTGTATCTGTTTAACTCGGTTGGCGACAAAGGGTTTCCAGCGACTTGGTTGCCCTTGGAGCCAACCAAGAACGATCTTCGAGTCTGACCATCCAAATATTTCGATTTTGTGTTCAATTAGTGACTGTTTAATCTTGTTTATAAGTTTTGAAAGTAAGTAGGCACCGCTTAGTTCAAGTCTCGGCAAAGTTAACGTTTTCTTATGCGGAACAAGTTTTGATTTTCCTGCAATAAGAACTATCTCTGTCTTATTTTTCATCCTAGCGTACACCACACAAGCATAGGCTTCGATCGACGCGTCACAGAAGCCATGGAGCTCGATGATATCTTGTTCCTCAGATGATATCCATCTCGGTATTTCACAGTCATTAATTCGGTCGATATCCGCTTGTACTTTCGACCACACCTCATAAATGTCATCTGATACCTGTTCATCCCAGTGGGTGTTTTCTTTCCACACATTTTGAAATATTATTTTTAATTTTGTACTTATTGGAGCTAACCAACCTAACGGATCGAAGAGCTTAGATATTTCTGATAAAAGGTTTCGTTTTGTGGGTTTAGATGTGTGTTTTTTAATGTTACATTTAAAAGTAAAAGTGTCGTTTATTGGATTCCAACATAGTCCAAGGGTTTTCGAGACGTTATCTGTTTTAAAATTAAAAATTGTCTTATCACTGTTTTCCTTGTTTGTTATGTTTTCTAGAACCTTTTCGTTGTTCGCTGACCATTTTCGTAAATTAAATCCTCCTGATTTTAGAAGACTGTTTAATTCATTTATCAATTTCTTAGTTTGCTCAATAGAGTAACATCCATGTACCAGGTCATCCATGTAAAATGACTCTTCCACTACTTTCGCTGCGTTAGGGTAATTAGCACGTTCATCTGCCGCCAGCTTCCTTAATGTCATCATGGCCAAAAAGGGTGCAGCCTTAGTGCCATATGTTACTGTTGCTAATTGAAAAGATTGCAATGGTTGCTCAGGGCTCTCTCTCCATATTATCTTTTGAAGTTGTTGGTCTACTTCGTTCACTAATATTTGGCGGTACATTTTTTCAATGTCCGCGGTGAACGCATATTCATATTGTCTCCACCTTAATTTGGCACAGAGCTTGTAGGTCCTGTTGTAAGTTAGGTCCTGTGTACATCAAATCGTTGAGTGAACGCCCTGTAGATGTTTTAAAAACCACCCTGTATTTTGTAGTTGTTGATTCGACGCGCTCCACTCCATGATGTGGCAAAAAACAATCAAGCGAAGAGTCACTTTTTGCCGGGGTCATATGTTTTAAATCAGTATATTCTTTCATAAATGCTTTATATGCCTGAGCTAATTTTTCTTGTCGTTGAAACTTCCTCTCCGTGTTTCTAAATTGAGCTATCGCCTTTGTTTTTGATGTACCCAGTTCCGTCTGATAATTTTCTTTCATAGGTAAACATACTACATATCTTCCGTCTAAGTTTCGTTGAGTGTTTTCTTGATAATGTTTTATACATATAATTTCTTCGTGTGATAAATCTCCTTCTTCTGCTATGTCTTCGACCTCCCAAAACTGTTTAATGTCTTCTAAATTGTTGATTACTACGTTACAATAGTACGTTTTCGCGTTACCACACAGCAGCCACCCAAGTTGTGTTTGTTGTGCCATAGGCTGTGTAGAATCGTCGCTTTTTATTATCCCGCCCAAAAGAATGTTAGAGTAAATGTCTGCTCCGAGTAATAAATCTACGGGGCGGCTAATGTAGAACTCTGGATCTGCTAAATTAATGTTTTGTATAATAGGCCAAGATGGTTTAGTAAACGTTTTGTTTGGTAGATTTTTAATTAGACTATTCATTATTATTACGTCGGCTGTGAAAGTGTAATTGTTGTACATTGAGTTACAAGTGATGCTTATTTTTCCTTTACAATTATTTTCTTTCTGCCCTACTCCGTATATGACTCCTTGACATCTTTCTCTTTTTAGGTTCAGCATCTGTGCGGCTCGTTCAGTTATAAGTGAGATTTGAGATCCCTGGTCAATTAGAGCTCTCAGGGTATGAGATGAGCCATCTGCTGCCTTTACGTTTAAGAGAGCTGTTGCTAACAAAATCTCAGAATTATCATTTGGTGACACGTGCGAAGCATTTACTACGTGTTTATGTTCATGCTTAGAATCAGCTGTAGTACGCGATGACGCGGACGTCGCGGTCGCCGACTCAGGTGTCATGTTAACGTTAGTAACACAGGCTTCATGAATGAGTGTATTATGCTGACCACCGCATTTGTGGCACGATTTTGTTGAGTTGCAGGCATTTCCGTTGTGTGTAAATAGACAGTTTGTACAAAGTGCTAATCGGTTTATTGTGTGATATCTTTTTTCAATAGGCATTTGTAAAAAGAATCTGCAATTATAAATTCCGTGCAGGTTTTTGCATAGAGGACATTTGATGCCGGATACATGCAATGATTTCGCAACTGGTAGATTTCCGTTGCTACGGCTAAGTCCTTGAACTCCTTGATTATTGGTTTGGTTATTATAAGTATTACGATTATGAAAATTCGGGAATGTTTTCCTAACTATTGGAAATTGTTGTTGAGGGTATGTTTTTTGTGACGCTGAGTCTTGTTTACGCCTGGATGATTCTAGAGTGTTGAATTTACTCTCCATAAAGTCTAAAAATTCCTGTAAAACCGGAAGTTCACGGGAATTTTTTAACGACTGTATATAGTCTTTATGTGTTTCAGTGTCTAACTTTTGTGACAGAATGTGAACTAAAATCGGATCCCAAGTACTTGTGTCTATTCCCAGGTTTTTAATGGCATATAGACACTCGGTCGTAGTATCGTACATTTTCTTTATGTGGCCCAAGGATTGTTGTTGCATATTAGGAAGTCCAAATAAAATGTTAATATGGGAAGTAAAAATCAGTTTAGTGTTATTGTATCTATTGTTTAATATCTCCCAGCATACTATGTAGTTATCAGTGCTAATTTGTAGATGTTGGATTAGTCTTTCAGCCTCTCCTTTCACTTTACTCTTTAAAAACTGCATTTTTTGTGCGCTCGACAATGCAGTGTTTTTATGTATGGCCTCATTAAACAAATCTTTAAAGGATACCCAAGTGTTATAGTTTCCGTGAAAAACTGGAATATCTAGTTTTGGCGTAGTTGTATCTCTATGGGCGACGGACCAAATCTTCTTATTTATTTCCTTTTTTAGGTTACTAAATGTTTTTTCGTAACTGTTAAACTTAGATTGATACGTTAAATCTGAATGTGTAGCTTCACTCTCAATCTCCCAATGCAAATTGTCTATAACTGACCAGCGTGTTTCTAAAGATTTAAGAGCATCATCTAATTCCCACTTATCTGTTAGTAACTCGATATTTATATTGGATATAGTTCGCAAAAATGCCTTAATGTTAACCCATTGTTTGCGATACATCTCGTCAAGCTTGCTGCGAGAGCCTGTATCTTGTTTTTGTGGCAGATTTTGCGTCATAAGTTTGTCGTTGTTAGGCGCTCTGCGATCACCTTCATCACCTAGTTGCTGTTGTGGACTGCCAGGAGTGTCATAGTAGCCGTGTTCCTCGTCTTGAGACGGGTCTCTGATGTCGTCTGCCTTACTAGAATGTCCACCAAACACCTCAGACGTACTAGCTAAAGTCGCCTTGAGCTTTGTGTATCCTGTGTTTATTAAGCTAGTCACCTCCTCATATACTTCCTTAGTCCGTTCGTAGCATTTCGTTATAAAGTATTCGTGTGACCTACTTTCCTCTATACCGAATCGTTCATGAATAATCAGAAATTCGGTCCATAATTCGTTTAATTGGTCCGAACGGGTTTTGAAATAGTCAATCCTAGATTTTCGATCTGCTCCATCTTTTTTAAAATTCTCCCGTAGTCGTACTATACGCTCTCTAATCTCCTGTTGTTGTTTAAATTTATCTGCCATCTTGTTAGTTTAAAAAGGAAAGTTCTTACTTGAAGGTCTTCGTTAAAGTTGATGTTGCAGGGTTAGGGTTACTGGAACGTCCTCACCCAATGTTAGTCGCAATGTTGGTCTTCCTCTTACTTCCGATCACTGCAATCCTCACACTTCAAAGTTCACTATAATGTTCACCACTAGTACGTTTACCTCACACGTTTTTGACGAAATTTACTCCGAAATGACGCGCGAGGTCCAAAGCTCGAAGGACCATTTGTTGAGGTACAGGATTGCGTGTGAATGTTAAAAGTCCGGAGAAGAGTAGAAAATGTTTAATGTTAGAAAATGTTACAAGTTTAAATGTTCGAATGCACCCGGTCGCGACGGTTCCGAAATATGCACTAATTTTGAGTGGAAAATTACATTACGAACGATGCGCGGTCACTGCTGACCACGCATAGTATTTCAATCACGTGTAAGGTGCGTTGCACCGAACAATCAGCTTAGAAGTATTGCAGTGATTCACCCTGATCGCAAAAGGCCACTGATTTCCCAGGTCAGGTCAATTTATAAAATGTTTTTTTAGCAATAATCTTATCGTAAAGGCTTTCTACCTCGGGTGTATGTTAGATGCCTCTGGCAAAATAATTAACCTGATAAGTAGTCGTTACTTCGAAACCAGGACTTACATAATGTCTAGCTTATTTAAATTTAATGTTTTTCTAAATTTATCAAAGCCGCTACTATAAAATAGAAATTGTCAAACTACAATATGAAGTCATCAACATAATTTCCATATGCACCTAGCCGTCCATCAGTACATCGCAATAAATGGCGAGCAGTAATATCTAATAAGCTAATGAGTCCAGCGGGCATTATTGGCAGTTATAGTGCAGGATTAGCGGTCTGGTAATGTCCTGTCTGATGCGTTGCTTGTTTCAAAAGGGCGTTACAATGCACATTGTCTTATTATGCTAAGAGCTCGTAATAAAAGACCCTCTTTGAGATAAAGTGCCACGTCCCACTGCAGGGCTCAGGCCTCATCTCAACTATATGGTGGTTTGGGTCATACTCCACCACACAGGCCCAGTGGTGCGGTATAGAAGGGTGTTGTAAGGTCAGTGACTAGCCTTACAATCAGATGTTATCAAGCCGCCTTAAGGCGTTCGATTAGACTTCACGACTAGTATCAAGCGTTAATAGCCAGAACCAACTTCTGATGCCTTCCAAATCATAATGCTTATGATAAATGTCACTAAGTATGGTCGGAATGGTCTGGAACCTGTACACGCACAATCGCGGCGTGAGTAACTTAACTTTGGTAATCACTACTAAAGCGCTACTGAGGTACTACTGGTGGCTACTGAGCTACAAACACCACCTTTGAGGTCTTAAACCTTAAAAAATCATTACTTATAAACCACCATTTAAGTTTCTGGAGACATCACTTGCAAAAACGGTATGTGAAATATCAATTTCCATTTAAATTGACACATCTTGATTTTTTAACCTAATTGGTTGCAGAGCATCCTTATGAGACCGCAATAAATATTTTACTACTGTTTTTGACGATCCGATTATTGGATCAGTGGTTCTCCTTAAATGCAAAGGGTCCCTGGTTTGATTACCGCTTTGGGTCGATTTGGAAAACGAACTTTGGTAGATTTGCTCGGTTCTGGAAATGCCCAGAGTTCAGTTTAGAGTCAAGTACCTCGTTACACAAGGGAGTTAGTTCCTTACTTGGTAACCATGACAATAAGTTTGTAATATAATACTTCTAAAATATGTAACAAACAGCTAACTTCTATTACCTTTCTCCCCAACAATTTCAAGCAAGAATAATCCACAAATTGGAATTCAAACAAATGCCTAAAATCCAAGTTCTGTTCAGGAATTGTAAAATTCAATTCCCCTGTACAGTGTTCAGGCAAATCTTGAGTTGTTTCAATTTGCCGAAAGGAAAGTTAGTGGGATGCTTTCAATGGGGATTTTAAAGTTGTACCGCCATTTTTGTATGTGCAGGGTCGGATTTAGAGATGGGCCCTGGCTTTAGCCCGTCAAGTAGCCTACGCAGTATGCGATCCGGTAGTGCACATGTGGTAAGCGATTGTTTGCCGGGGCGTGTCACAAGGAGATCACGCTGCGGAAAAGCGTGGCGGTAGCGGCCGGTGTGACTGCAAGCGCGATATACTTACGACTTTGCTTCAATCCTTTGAAAATTAATAGTAAATTAATATTGGATAAGCAAATAAGAATATACTAAATATAACTATGCATTAAAACATAACATACAAGATCAATGTTGCTTTATAATATCATGCAATAGGCTAGTTTCCTGGGTCAAAAAAATATTATTCTATATAGTCCGTTAGTTAGATTATCAAAAAATATTGGATCCGAATTTTGTGTTTTGTCAATCAAACAAAAAATTACGAAGATAAAGTGCATCAAAGTTTAGGAATGGGAGCACGTGACGTCACGTCTTGCTAAAAAGTGTCGCAAGGCGTGACGTTACGCGGAACTTTAACGGGCCATATCTTCATCATTTTTTGATTGATTGAGAAAAGAAAAAATACGTGTCCAATATTTTTTGTTAATTCAACTGACGGACTAATTAGATTTTTTTAGAAAACTAGCCTATTGCATTATTGTAGGTTCGTTTTAATCGTCGAACCTCAGTTTGGTTTCCGTCGAAGTCCTTTGTGCTCACTCCGGTCACAGTTGAGTGGCCTTGCTACCTTCACTAGATGCGGCCCTGTTTATTATGTGTTTGACTTTAATATAGCTGAGTGGATTCGAAAATGGTTTATTGTTTTGTATCGAGTAACTTGTTTATTGAGAACCGAGGAAATGTGGAGGAAAATGCTTCTAGCGTTTGACTTTCAAAAGTATTGAGGTTTTAAAATCTTTTCGAGAAAGAAGCAAATGTTTTCTGTATAAAATTTGCTATTTAGGAATGAATGAATGAACTTATTTTATTTTAAGAAAATTAATACATGATTTTGAGTAATCGGTTTCTTCAAGAATAGGTTAGATCTGTCTAGATACTGTTTTGTTTTTTTAACTCAAATTGAACTAAATCATCCAACCTTAGACATACGTGATCTATCTATTGTTGTTATTGAGAGAGCCCGCACAGCGATAACGACACTGCGTTAAGTATAACTATCTCACATAAGACATTTACTGATAGAAATAGAAAAAATAGAAATAGAAAATCATTTATTTGGTACAGGACAGACATTTCAATGAGTCTTACAAAATATTAAGTACATTAATACTTGATATTTAATTATTAATGACAGGCGAATAACTAATTAATATTACTAGCTTACGATTGATTAAAATTATATTAGCACTAAGTAGAAAAAAAAACAGTTGTCGAATACAAAATAGTCAAAATATTTATGCGCAAAATCATAGTATTAAGCACATAACTCAGTCTGAATTAAGAGTATACATATTTGTCATCAGTATATAACCATTGTACTTTATTTATTGCAAAAAATAAATAGAGTACGAGACACATCTTGGACTTTGAACTACTACAGTACTGAAAAATCCATACCACGTAAAAACATTACCTACTTACAAACTTGGCCTTTCAACTGCCGTGTCCACTCATTCAAACGGTCCATTTGTGCGTTTGATGTGATTTCATTTCGCGGCCACAGCATTGTGCTGGGATTGTTTCGAAGGACCAACGGACCTTTAAGTCATAACATAGCGAAAACAGCCAAGCCATATAATGTAAACAAACAAATCAATACAAACTCTATTATAAAACAAAAAATAGGAACCCATTGGTGCAGCAGCACTGTGATACGCTTTGAGCAAAGGCTTCGGTTTCAATTCCCGTAATAGGTCGATTTAGAAAATCATTGTTTTTAAATTGGCTTGTGACTGTGTATGCTGGAAGACGCCCGTGTCATAAAACTATTGTATAGTACTTCGTTATACATGGGTGTTGACTCTTCCAACCGAGTACATGATAATTATTCCAACTCAGTATAGCTGTCAATTAAGACAACGTTACTAGTGCCCTCATCTTCTTGCCTCACAGATACTTAGATACATTTTTTAAGTAATAAATGTTCCAAACAGGGAACTGCAAACTATGCTAACATAATCAGATATCATTGTATGTATGTTTGACGTATACACAGTCATCATCATGTCAGCCTAACGCAGTCCACTGCTCACGATCTCCCGCTTTCTTTATCCAGCCACTGCCAGCCATCTTCTTAAGGTCGTCGGTCCATCAAGCTGGCGTGGTCTCTACTCGAGAACCCGTTTATCGGTTCTGCGATAAATGTGGCCGGCCCACATATAATGCCTTTACTAATTCGCACTAAGCCCGTGTCGTAGATCCAATCTGTATGGGTTGACCGTTCTCGCTTCGCTGTGGCCGAAGTTAACACTTCAAAGGCTGGTAATCGATATTGCGAGGTTTAGGGACCTTTGTTTCAGACTTTAATATTTATCCCATTCAATTCAATTTAGTAAGTTTATTTTGCGTGGCGAGTATTGGTAATCCCCCCCATGATACGTCATTCGGGTAGGCCTATGTTCCGCAGTGGACGTGAATGATGATGATGAAGTTTATCTTAACCATACAGTCATCGATATATTATATACACAATATTATTGTGTCTATTTATATAAAAATCAATTGCCATTTGTATGAAAGATTCTCACTTATAAAGGCCGGTATGGAAAGAAAAATTTGAAAAGTTTCACGGAAAATTTACAACTGAACGTCCATTTTTAATGGGATATTTGCTTCTAAGGGCGTGAATATCGTTTGACAGCTGATTGTCAAATGGCAAGACAACGTCTGCTGGGTCATCTATACAGGGTGTAACAGAAAGCTGCTGTGAAAATTTAACGGGGAAGGGAAGGATTCTTTTATAGATCGATGACGTCCTCCGTAGCCGAGAGGCGAGCATACCGGACTTGGTGTTGCTACCTCTGAGGTAACGGGTTTGATTCCCGCTCGGTTAATGTAGAAAAATATCTTTTCTTTATTGTCTCTGGTCTAGGTGTTGTTGTTTCTGATTTCTGTAACACAAGTGTTTAAGCTACTTATCATAGGATCAGAGCAATGTATGTGATGTTGTCCAATATTTATTTATTTATTTACAATCTAAATTCAGCCATGCTGCAATGAGTAGGTAGCTGTATGAGCTCCCCCGAACCTGGCACAATATTAAAGTTTGATTGCGAGTGATCGAGTAAAAATCATCGATCCGAGCTTCTGCGAACATTCCCGAAGCGCTACAATAGCGTGGTAGCCCATCAGCATCCTAAAACCATTAATAATTTGGACGCGCAAATAATTATAGGGCCGTAATGTGTCCGCGTTTGTTTAAATACGAAAAAAATTATCCCTATTAACCATTTCATGGGTTAAATTTTAAAAACGCTATAATATTGTATTTCATAAAAACTTCTATCTTCCCATCGCCCTTTCATCATCATCATCATTTCAGCCATAGGACGTCCACTGCTTCCCGTTGATATCTAAATTGTCTGGTTATATAAGACCTATATGGGTTAAATTGCCAAAATTTCCCGTATCTGGTCCAGTCGTTTTGACAGCGTGATAATCTGCCAGTGAAGCAGTCAGCATTCTCTTTTATATCTATCCCATAACTGAATCAAAGTATCTTCAAACAAAACTGTCATTTCAACTCAGATGAAAAATGGCGGTGTCTAACTGAGTGTCATCCGCCATTGCCAATTAGGTTGGCATTAAAAATATCGCGAAAAAATGGTTCTCGAGTGGGCAACCCTTAAATATCTATCTAGGCCTAAAGAGCCCTTGCCATTCAGCGCGCTCGCGACGCAAGTGGCCACTCAGGCCCCCTCTCTATTATTCTACAAGAGGATTTTACAATTTCAAGAAATAAGAAAAACAAGAAAAAATGCCAGCCCATTTTTTGAATTTTTTTCCGCTTATTGTGCGTTCTAATTGAGGCAAGCGTTTTAGTGTTTAGGGTGTATGTTAGCTTCTTAGAAATTTTAACGATGAAAAAACAAACAAGTATTGTTACCCGCTACTACGCTGGTCTAGTTCGCGTTCAAATCCCGCAAGTGAAAACTGTTTTTTATGCTTCTGATTTTTTGTTGTTAGTCCCATATCAAACGTTTTTATTATAATATGAGCCGTGGAATCAGTTTCTAAAAGAATGTTAATTAATAAAATAGGACTTTATTTATTTATTTTAACTTTATTGCACAAAATAAACGTACAAAAGGTGGACATAATATAATGTTTTCTCTGCTATTCGACTTACTTACTTATATCTGCTGTCATTCTCTGCTAGTCGACCATTTGGCTAAACAGAGATGTTTTGGGGGCGCTAACGACTTTCAAATAATATAAGCATATAAACAAATACTTGTGATAAACATTATGAGGAAAATTGCAAAAACTTTTTAATAAATAATTAAGCCTCACATAAAAAGAAATAAAAAATAGTACCTAACAAATTTGTTTAAAAAAATCCTATTAAATTAAATTGCCATAACAGACGTAAAGTGGTTAAGAGCCCTTCATATTTTGTATTAGGTATACAAAAAAATGTTTGTGGCCTATTTTAGATGACAGCTGACGCTGTTACCAACGTAATAAATTGCTGAATTATTTTTGGTCCGCAGTCGTTTTTCATCGGGTAATTTAAGAAGGTTCACCCCATTAATGAGAAAAGTATATAATATAATACAAATTAAAGCTAAATGTTGTGTCTATTATACTATGACCAATTTAAATAAGCCATGTTAAATTACATTGACAGTTGTGCTTACAAATTTG
Source organism: Anania hortulata (assembly GCA_963576865.1). Taxonomy (NCBI): domain Eukaryota; kingdom Metazoa; phylum Arthropoda; class Insecta; order Lepidoptera; family Crambidae; genus Anania; species Anania hortulata. The sequence continues at coordinate 706,414 of OY756413.1, forward strand.
AATCTTCGCAGTTTTAGTTCGGGCAAAAGTACCTAATAAAGGAAATTATACTACTCAAGTACTTTTACCCTAATTAACCCATTATTGAATACGGATATGGTCAATATGGATCCAGGTAATTAATTAAAAGCGCAGGTCTGGTGAACTCCGAGAAACAGTGTATAACGAAATAAATAGGCTTACAAACAGATTATAAACAAGTGTTTTTTTTCCAAATCATACATAGGTTGTGAAGCTTGTTGTTTCAGTCAATCTCAAATCTCAATGTCAATCTTTTACTATGGGATCAATATAAAAAAATAAAAAAACCTAGGAAAAATAATATACAAACTAAGACGATAATATTGTATAGTTTTTTTTCCTTTTTTTCGGTTTTGGTGAAAATAAAAGTGGTTTGTAGTGATGAATACATTTACTTTTTTTTTACAATCGTGGCTGACTTAACCTACGTACTGTATAGCTCCCAGTTTTCCTTATATCGTTTTAAAACCTATAAATTTACCTATATTGATGCAGGTCAATATTAGAACCAGTTCAAACCAGTTTCATAGAACTCGGTACATTAACTTGACTTTTGATTACGTTCTCGGAACAGTTCAGTTTCAGAAGAAAGAAAAAGTTCAAGATATTAATTTAGTTTTTACCCCGGTTCCACTAGTGTTGCACATGAAAAGTAAAACTATCGGTATTCGATTAAAATACTTTAGTGATCTCAAAGCCTAGTTGCTACAATATCATCATGGTTTGCTTATATTGTGATATTTGTATTATGAAGGTTATTTGTTAAAGTTTATACTCATCGTTAAACATAATTTTAAAGAAAACATACTCCTAGACAGTATTCATTCTACAAAACCAGGTGGTTCCGAACTCGAAACCCGTAAGAGGTAAATGTTTGTGTAATGAGCACGATCATTTGTACCTAAGTTATGGATTTTTATAATCGTAATTAGGTATGTATATCCGTTATCTTGTCGTCATAGTGCAAGCTTTGCTTAGTTTGGAGCTAGATAACTGGTGTGATTGTGGAAACAATTTATTATTATTATTATACTGTTATTGATAATATCTTGGTGATTCCAATGACGATTTTGATCTCTATCTATAATAGTTTCTAACCGGACAATCTGTAAATCAATGAGGAAGGCCTATGTTTAGCAGTGGACGTCCTGTGGCTGAAATGATGATAATATAGTTTTAGTTTTATATCTTAAATTCATGACGTTTTACTAGGCCAAATATCGACTAAACTGTCGACATTCGTGCAACACTAGGCGCAACTAGTACGCAGTAAAACTTATTATTTAAAGTTCAGAGCTTTGGGATCATGAAAATGTAAATTTATTTAGAAGTTAAGACACTGCAGTGATTTTTAAATACTTTAAAACATTACTCTGCTTTTCCTCTCGCCACAGATTATAAAGAAAGAACTTAAAATTTGTTGTACAACAGCACAGTTTTGGAACTATCTTAATAGCTCTCAGATATTTGCTGTCATGGTCTTTAGCCCACGTTAGCACAATCCTAGATCAAGGCAACTTCCAATGCACGCTACTAAGCCCGATCCTCGGCTATTCTTTTCCATCCACTGCCAGCAGCTTTGCGTATATCATCCCTGCCCCTTGTTGGAGGGTGCTAGAATTGCCAAGTCGCGACCTCCACCCAAGAACACGTCTACCCCATCGGTTATCGGTTCTGCAGCAAATGTTACCAATGCGTATAACTTGCTTGACCTTAAAGCTTATATTTTTAGTTCTAAATTGGATAAACTCATTTTTCTGATTTGATCGTTGAGAGAATATATTTTGCTGTAGACAACTTTATTTTGAGAAGTGTCAGCATGTCAGTATTGTTGTTCCTGTAATCAATTGAATATACTTATTGCGTGTGGGTGAATGTGGGTACATAAAATAAAACAATTTAAATTCTAATAGACACAGCCAAATGGTAGCAGATAAAAATGATGACGCTTTATTACCCGACTGCCAATGAAGAGTTATTTTAGATTCATGAATAATATGAAATAGGGATCTTATTTTTTGAATTTTGTTATGGATCCTTAGCTTAAGTTTAACTTGACATTTAACCTGATTTAATTTTTTGTTTTTCAGTTAAGTTTGCAATAAAATTAAACCGCACTCAACGCTTGTATTTAAATACTGTTTTTACTATAAATATTAATAAATATAAAAATAGGACGACATCACATACATTGCTCTGATTCTAAGGTAAGTAACTAAGGCACATGTGTTACAGAAATCAGAAACAACGACGGTACCACAACACTCAGACCCGAGATAAAAACAAAAAAGTTAATTTTCTACATCGTTTTGAACAGTAGCAATTGAAGGGGGAAAATGTTTTTGTTTATTTCCAAGCTTACATCTATTTTTACAGGAAACCCAATACAATAGATAAGAAACATAAAAACATAGAACTACAATTAATACATAATAAACACAGTGTCAATCAACACAGAATAGTGAATTCACTCAGATAACAGTTAAATATGTCAATCTTTTCCGCAATCTTATTAAGCGTGTGCAGTGTAAGCGTCAGCGCTGACTGTATTCAATGATATAGAACAATTTCTACATCATCATTACCATAATTTACCAACCAACTAACATAGCCCACCCTGTATAGATTCCAACAAAAATAGTCTAAACCTGACAATCACCAAACCTTAAAAACCCAAAAATGCAGAAATTCTCATTCAACTCTACTATTTTAAATCCCAACTTTTGAATTATTACAACACTCCTTCACTGGTTCGGTAATTAAAAATTACACCCATCTGAATCGAGGGTAAAAATGAACCTGAAGCCTAAAACTTAGCTATTCAGATTTCAGGTAGTCTGAAAGGCCACTTAAACCTACTGCATTGCCTAGGCGTAGGGTTGCCAGGCGTGGCTTTAGTAAAATTTTGAAAATAATGTTTAGATTTAGAAGGATTTAAGAATAGAATAGAATAGAATTGTTTATTTGCTAAAACATGGTACAATAATAAGTTTTAAAATTATTTAATTATGTTCAATACATGTTTTATCGATCTGTCGATATGCAAATAGTGTCGTCATGGGTACTTTTAGTATTACTAAGCTTTAAATTTATTTTTTAGGTATTCGATTAAAATACTTTAGTGATCTCAAAGCCTAGTTGCTACAATATCATCATGGTTTGCTTATATTGTGATATTTGTATTAAGAAGGTTATTTGTTAAAGTTTATACTCATCGTTAAACATAATTTTAAAGAAAACATACTCCTAGACTGTATTCATTCTACAAAACCAGGTGGTTCCGAATTCGAAACCTGTAAGAGGTAAATGTTTGTGTAAAGAGCACGAGCATTTGTACCTAAGTTATGGATTTTTATAATCTAATACTAAGCTTTAAATTTATTTTTTAATTTAAACAATGTTATAAAAATGTCTACCAATTAAAATGTCAACAATAAGTTATGAAAAAAAATTAGTAATAATTAATGTCAATGGCCATAGTCATAAATCAACACAAAACAGACAATTCCACATGGAGATAGTCAAAACAGATACAAAATACAATTATAAATGATGTCAAAACATTAGTAGATAATATCACTTAAACGTTATCAGAAAAAAAACCAGATACAATCACAATTCATTACAAATTTTCTTTAAATGTCCATCACTGCAAAACTTGACGATTTAACAGTAGTCAGTGCTCGTTTATTTAGTAAGTGACAGTTTTATGAGTTTCAATTATGACTAAATAAATATGTAGGTAATCATTTCATAAAAGGAGTTTTTAACTTACTTCGAACTGACATATCGATTGACATTCGTATGACAATACAATTAATCTGATCACATGGTAAGTAGGCAAATCACTTGTGAACCAGTAATCAGAAACAACAACGGTGACACAACACCCAGACCCGAGACAATGTAAAAGTTACTTTTCTACATTGAAAGACCAGGAATCGAACCCGGGACCTAAGAGATGGCGACACCAAGTCCGGTATGTTCGCCTCTCGGCTACGGAGGTCGTCACACGAGATAAAGTAAAGTGGAGAAGAAAAAGCCGGAAACCAGCATGACCACCAAAATACGATATGATATGATATGATATAGCGATTTATCGACACAAACAATTTTTTTTTAATGATAGATATATGCCATTATGTTTTTTTATCGAAACAGCGATCATAACATGTGACATCACCGGCACGGCGATTCAACATGGCGGCTATATCTATCATATTTTCAACCGACTTCAAAAAAAGAGGAGGTTCTCAATTCGACTGTATGTTTTCTTTTTTTTTTTGTATGTTTGTTACGCGATTACTCCGCCAATTATCAATCGATTTTAATGATTCTTTTTTGTTTGGTAGATCATACTTTAGAGGTGGTCCCATATAAATTTTACCGAAATTGATTTAGAACTTTTTGAGAAAATCAACAAATATATACCCAGATAACATTTTGGTTGTGGTTCTTGTTACCTATCTTCGACAAATATGAGCCGATTTTGATGATTTTTGTTTTATTGAATAGCTTATACTTCAAAGATAATATGATAAAAGTTTGCAAAATAAAAATCACCCCTAAGGGTAGGAAAATAGGGGATGAAATCGGTGTTCAGAAGTTAGATTAGGATTTATCACTAAAAATTGATGAAATAAGTAAATTTTATTTTAAAAAAATAAAACCGACTTTAAAACACTGAAAGTGTTTAGCATTTCAGTGTTTTGAAGTCGGTTTTAATTTTTTTAATAAAATTTACTTATTGCAATTAGTGTCGATATATCGCTATATCATATCGTGTTTTGGTGGTCATGCTAGGGTCTACTATTGTGGGATATACACACTCGGAAGAAGAAGAATTAAAAATGATTTATGAAGTAAAAATTTATGAGAATCTGACATTCTATACTTAACAATTTCATCTAACATACCACACGGATATTTCTGATAACCCTATTCCTGGCGTATTTACGGCTATTGTATAAGAGACCCGATTATTCGCAGTCCGCTCGCCATTTTAGTGTTATGTCGCTTGCATAAAGATTCTGCGATTATTTATCGACAATTGAGGCGTATTGTTAAAAAATATTGTGCATTATTCCAGTAAAGGCAGCTTTAAATAATTTAAAAGCACCGGTGCAAAATGCGGTTGTAAAATACGTTTCTTTAACCTGTTCGGATAAAATTCAGCTTCTATTTATGAAGTTTATGAATTTTTAGGTAAAATGAAAATGAAAATATGAAAATATATATTTATTCATAAAAAACTAGTGGTTAGAATGAATCAGAGGGGTTATTTCTCCTTTTAAGTGAAATGTCACTTGTGTCAGGAGAAGCCGCTGTCCTGTAGCAAGATATGGTTACATCTTATGACACAACTGTGACACAATGAATAAATTACTTTAAGAACAAATTACTGAACAAAGGTAACTTACATCGTAAATTATGAAGAATTTTAAAAACTATGTTTTTTAGAATGTCACAAATAACAATAAATTATTAACAAACTGTTTTCACAATCACACCAATTATCTAGCCCCAAACTAAGCTAAGCTTGTACTATGGCGACTAGATAACGGATAAACATACTTAAATACTTTTATAAACATCCATGACTTAGGTACAAATGCTCGTGCTCTTCACACAAACATTTGCCCCTTGCGGGATTCGAACCCGCCACCGCTGGTTTTGTAGTCCGAAGCGCGAACCACTACACCAGACTGTCGCCAAAATAAAATAAAATTGTTTAGTTTCTAATTTCAGTATGACTCGTGGTTCTCAGAATAGTAAATCAGATAATTTTTCGACTGTAATACTTTTTATTTTAAACAAAAGTCGCTGACATAGCCCGACGGATTAGCAAGCTGAAGTGGCAGAGGGCGGAGCACATAGCACGTAGAATTGACGGCCGATGAGGCAGAAAGGTTCTAGAATAGAGGCCGCGTACCGGCAAGCGCAGCGTAGGACGTCCCACAAGGTGGACAGACGACCTGGTAAGGGTCGCAGGAAGACGCTGGATGCAGGCCGCTTCCAACCGGCCAATCTGGAAGTCAATGGGGGAGGCCTATGTTCAGCAGTGGACGTCCTATGGCTGAAATGATGATGATGAATACTTTTTATTTATGGACTTCATTAGTGAACTTATAGGCGACGTTTTAACTACTCAAATAGAACATTTTTTGAAGTGAAAACTTCTCTAGCGGCGTTATGCACTTTTAGGATGGGTAAAAAATGTTAACTCGCGTCAGGACACGTGACGTAAAGGAAGGATTCTTTACCTTAGAAGCATACCGGCGTAGGTAAGTTGTAAGTTGTAGGTAGTCATTATGCAACATACGCCCGAATGCTTCTGAGCTGAAGAATTGTTATGTTTACGATAGCGCAATACATGAATATTATATTTTACCAAATAAATGATAGTACTTTTATAATGATAATTAAAGCATCGTGCAAAATTATTCCCTAATCATTCCAAAATATCAAAAATGTACAACGTTAATGTTCAAGTTTTCACTTCTGCCTGCCTACCTGTCGGACTTAAAGTTGAAAATAATTTCAATGACCTTTAAATTTTTGGATAGGTTAAGTCGATTTAAGCAATTTATTTTAAGTTTTATTTTATTTTTAATGGTGGTATTATGAGACATTAGACATTGTACACTTGTAACCTATGGAGCAACTACACCAAAAAAGCCTTCAGTGCGCTGCGTGTTCAGTACAACAACGCCTTCAGGGGGCTGTTGGGGTTGCCCTGGCGCTGTAGGCCTCGGGGATGTTCGCCAACTGCCGCACCAAAGGCTTTCACGCCGTGATACGCAAACGTGTGGCCTCTCTGTGGGGCAGAGTGCGGGGCAGCACCAACACTCTCCGGAAGGTAATTGCTAGCAAACCTGATGGCCCTATCCTTGCACATTGGGTGGCAATCCACGTAAAACCCAATGTGCAAGGATAGGATAGGATAGCTATTAAGTCATACTAACACCTTATATTCATTTCATTATACACAAAGTTGTTGTATAAATCAATTGAATAACCCCTTCAAATATAATAAGTAATTATAATAGTAAAAAAAAATACAAGTATTTATAAAGTCAAGCTACGGTACTCAAAACGTAGTCCACCAGAAAGCATTCTAAGTCATAACCGCTTATTACCGAGTCCATTATGCCCCAACCGTCCCATGCAAACGTTGAATGCAGTGGTCATTCAGACCCCGCTGCGAGGGTTACACTTTATGCAGAGTAGCGAGATGATCGACGTAGAATAATTCAGAGTAGTGTGGGAACACGGCACAACTTAAAATGCGTGGGTCACCACCACCGTAAAAAATACACTTACCCACCGCCAACGGGAGGCGTGTCGTAAGAGGCGACTAATTCCTGTAGCACGAGACGGGCAGCAGCTTCTGCGTGCGAAATCTTATAAAAAACTGCGCTTGCCAACCCGCCTGCCAAGCATGTGAGTATTGGCAATCCCCCCAATGAACGTCATTGGGGGAGGCCTGTGTTCAGCAGTGGACGTCCATGGCTGAAATGATGAATTATTTTCTTATCTTATCTCATCGTTGGGCCATGCGCAAGTTAGGGTGACGTAGTTTCTCGTCACAATATGCCATGTTTTCTGTTTTTCTTTAAAAAAGAACCTATAGTATGTTGGTCCCATGGTAAAAATGTTAATATCTGAGCAGATAAATTAATAAAATCTTTTGGCTTAGACAGTAATAACACCCTTTACTATTAAAGTTTGATGGATTAAATCAATTACCTGACTAATTGATTATTATAGCCACTAGACCGTACTCAAACTAAGCGAAAAATTAAAGTCTGTGCCCACAGGCTAGTCCAAAATTCTAATTACCTCGGGACTTCACATGGTATACGCATAATCTATATGTATATGCTTATAAGGTCTAACCGAAACAGTGCTCAATATTTATAGAGGTCAATTAGTACACGATAAGGATCATGTTTAAAAACTAAAACATAAACCGCAAAAGTTTTTTTTAAATTACATTATTTAAGCATTATACATGGTGTACAAAAGAATAGGACACTCCCTAAAACCACGTAATTAGCTGCTCATATACATCAACTTTTTCTATGGGAGCAACATCGAAATCGGAAATAATTTTTCAGGTGCTCCATACAAACTAACAAGCTACCTCAATGATAATGTACCTATGGAGCAACTGAAAAAAAAAAAACACGATTTCAATGTTGCTTCGAGAGAAAATGTTGTTGTCTATCAGCATCTGATCATGTGGTTTTAAGGCGATGGGTAAGGCAAGTGACCTTGAGCATTTAGCGTCGACTTGCGCGACATCTAGTACGTGCCTAATATAGTACAAATGCGTCTCGCAGACTAAATATCCATCCTTTGCGCTCCTGTGCAAATTTATAGATTATCATTGCAAGCAAAATATCCGCTCATGGAAAAGTAGGCGTTAACAGTTAAATCCATAAAAAATCTTATAATACTTAATTTGTTAACTATTTGAAAAAAAAAATCTTTAACCTAAAGGCACGAATGTTATGAATAACTAAACCAACTTTCAAACTAAACAAAAACGTCGTTAAAAATATAAATGTGTACAAGACCGCGGTATTCGCGGTACTTTGAAAAATTTTTTAGTGTTTATAAGAAATAATAACTAGTATTTAGAAACATCAGGAAAAAATTAAACATATAAGTTACATTATATATTAGTATCCACATTCTATATCCAGTATTTTCGCCAAAAAACTTGTGCAAAAATATCTCTTTTACGTGTATTCTCCTTACCCTGCGCCTTATGGAGTGTCCTATTCTTTTGTGCACCCTGTAGAAAATATTATTTTACTGAAATATAGAGTTTGTAGTTACAAGGTTATCATCGACACCGACACCCTGTATAGTTAGTAGAATAGTTACGTCAACTGAAACTAATCAAACTCGTTCTTAAACGTAATGGTGCTCACGGGAGAGTTATTTTAAGTCCCTAACCAGATTAATTAATTTGAAAGCAATGGATAATTAAATTAAAAGTTTTAAAGTTAGTAAATACAATCACTTCTAAATTAAGTCCGTTTGATTAATAACACAATTAAGTTTTACAAAAAAATATTTTATTTTCGTTAGCTTTCTAGATGAACTAAAATGTAGATCAAAATAAAAAGCCACCTCACTCATAAAATTTGTAGTGAAGTGTGGCCCAAACCAACTCATAGTTGAGGTGAGGCCTGTGCCCTGCAGTGGGACGTGTATAAACATATTTTACGTTTTTACTCATAAAAATATTGGTAATAAATTCATTGATACATACAAAACAGTTCTCCAACAAACTGACTGACAAAGAACTAAAAGCCTTCACAAAACAAGCAGAACTATGCATTTATAAGTCAAAGTCAAAAATCATCAATTCAATTTAGGGCAGAAAACTGACACTTATGAACGTCAATAATAATATTATTGGCCCATATGGGGCAGAGCATGTCTCCTTATTTTTTGGGCCCTACTAGCGCTTCGAGACAAGACACAGACCATCTAGCAAGTGCTGAGAAGAAACGCCCGAACAAACTCCACCTCTAGCTGCCACAAAAAAAATATAAAAACAAAATAAACAGGTAGGTACATCATTTTAGTGCAGGCTGGACTGACCATACATTCTTGTCATCAAGATAGTCTTGAATGTAATACCCCTTTGACATTAGGGTAGTTTTGACATGTGATTTAAATTTATTAATAGGGAGTTCGATAACATTGTAAAGTATATTATTAAAAAAATTAATACAATTACCCAAAAATGAAATACTTGTTTTGGCCAATCTGAAGTTTGGGACTAAAAGTTTGTTTTTGTTTCTTGTGATAAATGAATGAATATCACTTTTCAACCGACTTCAAAAAAGAAGGAGGTTCTCAATTCGAAAGTTTTTTTTTTTGTATGTATGTTACGCGATTACTCCGCCAATTATGAATTGATTTTGATGATTCTTTTTTTGTTTGGTAGATCATACTTCAAAAGTGGTCCCATATAAATTTTATCGTAATTGATTTAGCAGTTTTTGAGTAAATAACAAATATATGCCCAGATAATGTTTTGGTTCGTGATTCATGGATCTATGTTAACCAATATCTTCGACAAATGTAAACCGATTTTGATGTTTTTTTTTATTGAATAGCTAATACTTCAAAGATACTATAGTAAAAAATTTCGGAAAAAATTGTACCTCCAAGAGTGAAAAAAAAGAGGATGAAATCGGTGTTCAGCAGTTAGATTAGGACTTATCACTAAAAATAGATGAAATTATTACATTAGTACATAATGATGTTGCCGTTCTCTGTAGGCTGTGGCTAACAATCAATCTTCTATTCTGAAAGATCTAAAGTACTCACTATGTATAGTGGGAGTGATTGATGAGGTGAAACAAAGCGATTTCTTATAATTCTTTTGAAGGGTTTTTTTGTTCAAAAAGAAAAGTTGACTTAAACCCATTGATGCTTTAAGAGAGTGCTTACTTAGAGTGATTGCGTTTTGAAGTTAGATATTGTAAGCAGAATAGAATAGAATAGAATAAGTTTATTTCCATAAAGTCCATTCCAGTTTCAGTTCTTATAGGTCCCCACAGTAGGCTAAAGCTTTAGACTTGTTAAGCACCGTGCTACTGGTATTGAATGTTTGTTTTTACTGTGCACGTCTCCCAACTTAGAATCATAATTTCAATTCTAATTGTTAATACAATAGTTGAAACCTCTCTTCTAAGTGTGATAATTGTGTTGAATACGCATCGCTTTTTCTATATGTTTTTTTTAAACTGTAAGACTTGCATCATCATCATTAGCCTTTCGAAGTCCACAACTGGACATATGCCTTCCCTATCTAACGCCGACTACAGCGAGCGGCTCTAGGCCGTTTGCATACAGCGGCTTCCCGAAACTTTGACTAGGTCGTCAGTCCATCGGGTAGGAGGCCTGCCTGCGGTGCGTCTTCCAGTTTGCAGTCGCCACTCGAGAACCTTTTATTCCCACCGGTTATCAGTTCTGCGAGAGATGTGGTCCGCCCTCAATTTAGTTATTATCCAAAAATGAAACCAAAAACACATCTATACGTGTGCGTAATGATTACGCTCAAAATATGTATCGGTATATAAGGTGCTTCATAAATATCTGCAACGGCTGAAATGGGTTAAAGTATTGCTTATATAGATTACAATAGTGAAGGAATTACGTGCCCCGGATCGGTAATTAATTATTTGCGAAAAGACAGTAAATAAATGGTTACTAGCTTCAATTTGCATATCACACTTCGTCATCCGCCCTTGACACTGCGCGGGAGCGGTATAATGTGAAACGTTAGCATTTTTGGACAGATGTGGACGGTTTGAGACAGAATAAAGCCTGATCTTTATTTAATATAATTTTTTAATGAAAAAAATAATGATGTTCTGGACATTACATTTTTTTACTATCGTAATCTATATAAGCAATACTTTTACCCATTTCAGCCGTTGCAGATATTTATGAAGCACCTTATATTATAGAAAAATATAAATAGATAGATGGATAATCTTTATTGTACACTACACAAAAGAAATAAATATAGGCGGTCTTATTGCTAGAAGCAATCTCTTCCAGACAACCTGATTCAGAAGGAAGGCGGTGATGAATCTCATAATATAAAAGTAAAAAATTTAAAAGCACTAAAAATACTAATTGAACAAACCTACCTTACTAATACCTTATTTCTTACATAATAAAATACATATATAAATACAGACATAATACAAATCATATATACATAAATAAACACATACCCTATTAATATGAAAAATAATCTTTTGTCCAAGATAAAAGAAAAATTGAAAAGATTTAAGTCTTTAATAGACAAGACTTAAATAATTTTGTTTTAAATATGAGATATGGGACATCCATATTCAAAAGAAGACAAGTATACTGCAGTAAACCCATCAGTCGTCTCTTCACAATTCTAACTAAATAAAAGCATAACACTATTAAGTTCACAAGGACCTACTTATCCTTCCCCGCCATCTTGCAGAGATCCCCCACTCTTCCCCAAAAGTGCCACTTGTGCAATATTGCACAGCAATGCATGAGCTGTGGGGTGGTGTTGTCGGCGTGTCGATAGTTTTAAAATTATTATAACGATTTTTGAGGTTAGCAAATTTGCAAATACTTTTTTTAAAAATCGTATTAGTAATAACAATAGATAAACTATGTAGTAGTGTTGGACCTATGTTTAAGGTTTATCTATTTTTTTAATTTTTGAAAACTTCTACGGTTTGGTTTTTGAAATATAAGAAAAATTTTGGTCAACTTGTACATAATCATAATTAGTTTGCTATTGGGTACATTGAAGATCACAATTGTATATTTGTTTCACTTATCCTGCTATGGATAAATAGCATGCAAATATTTAAAAACAATCTTAGATTTTTATAAAATTATTACAATAATTACTATTTTACTTAATTAGAGTAGGTAACTTAAGACTGGCTTCTGAAATTATATTGCTATTTTAGTATTAGTAAATCACTTAACTGTGATATCAGTTACAACCTACATTAGTCCTATCGATACTCGACAATTAAATGACATCACTCTGTGTTGATGTACGCTCTGTAAGAGCAAGCTTTAATAAATATTTTTACCGCGTATATTTTATCTGTGGCTTTTATAAAGCTAGGTAGCGGTAATAATTAAAAGCATTTTCTTCGTTTACTACTTCTGAAGATTTCAATTTAAATATAATAGGTACCTATAAATTACACGGAAAATTATGGTTCAGATTTTTACAAATATGATATACTTTAATTTTCTTTTAGGTAAGACTGCAATGAATTGATACTATTGTAAAGAGATACAGGTAGGTATTCATATGCAAAATAAGCGCAGAGTAGGACAGCCACCTACAAGATGGACAGACGACCTGGTAAAGGTCAATCAAACCGGCCAATCTGGAAGTCAATGGGGGAGGCCTATGTTCAGCAGTAGACGTCCTATGGCTGAAATGGTGATGATGATCTATGGTTCATACCAAGATTAATTTAACTCGGCGGCTGTCACGCCCCTTATAGCTACACTGATGATCGCAGTAGGTAAAAAATACCTAGGTATAAAATCTAAGATTTGAGTACTGTAATTGCACACCTTGTTTCAAACATGTGTTATAACCTAATTAGTGTTTAGTAAGGATGTCAATAAAACAGAAAAAAATATTTCAAATAGTATTATACTACTGGAAAAACGAATCACAAAGTTTAATCTAATAATACCATTAATTTTAATTAAAGTCAAAGGGGGAGGACTATGTTCAGCAGTAAACAGACGGCCTATGGCTGAAATGATGATGATGACAATGATAATTGAATGATAATGATTAAATGATAATGATTATTAGTAACAAAAACTGTTTAATTAATTATGCCAATGTTTTTCGTAGCTTTAAGTATTATAATTGTATGTTTGTTTGAATGTATGAGGTAAACCCGGGAACTACTCATTCGAATTAAAAGTTTATTTGACTAATATACTTTCGAAATGGTTGAAGGCTACTTTGTAACCTACTTCTTATTTCGGTTAATGTTTATTTCCCGAGATATACAAGATAGATATCAAGTAGGTAACGCAAATTTAACATAGATGTCGCTGTTCAGGTTTTAATCATCATCATCATCATCATCATTTCAGCCATGATACGTCCACTGCTGAACAGAGGCCTCCCCTAATGACTTATCATCAGGGGGGATTGCCATTACTCGCCACGCCTGGCAGGCGGGTTGGCGAGCGCAGTTTTTTATAAGATTTCGCACGACGACGCTGCTGCCCGTCTCGTACTACAGGAATTAGTCGCCTCTTACGACACGCCTCCTGTTGGCGGTGGGGAAGTGTATTCTTTACGGCCATCCCCACGCGGCACTAATAGTTCAGGTTTTAATAAAAGGTGAAAAACAAAAATATTATTTCTTACCCATTTTTGCCGCGGACAAAGCCCCTCGATTTGAATTTTAAAATTGAGTAAAATGAAAAAGACGGAAAAACAGACAAACATTCGTTTCATTTGTTTGTTGTTCCATTTAATGTAATATAAGTACATATAGCTAAGACTTCATTCTTCAAGCTTAAGAAAACACTACCAATCTTTCTACAGAAACGACGTGAAACTAAACTATATCGATATTTTTGTTTGCATTTTGGTATAATTAGCGGGGATCCTCTAAATAAAAACAAAAATAAAGTACAATTACGACGCATGAAGAAGTACGCTCCGATGACAGCTGACAGCTAGTGCCGGGAACCGCTCATAGGGATGTTCCCTGCAATCGATTCCCCGCTAACATTATAATTATAAATAAGCTTCAAGCTAGATAATGTTGATCAGTATCAAACTACTTAATGCTAGACTTAGCTGAATTCAACTAAAAACCCCTATCGAGGCAAGACGACATTCTGACCCATTACCACCGCTTACTCAACTTTATTGTAATTCGAGTAGTTCACTACTTACAATAAGTATTTATAATACCAATGTTACACCAAAATACAAATCATAAAATATTAAAACAATTGCCCGTAGCAGTGGTTTCTCGATCAGTGGCCCGCAGTAGCAAAATCTCATAGAAAAAGGGCGTTAATTTTTTCCCGAATTTAAAAAATAAAGGAAACTTTTCCGGTTTTTTTTTCCACACAAACACTTTCCTAACAATCACGAAAACACCAAAAAAAGAATTAGCTAAAAAGGTGCAGCCGTTATAAAGTGATGCGCTTATAGAGCAATTCGGCAATCGATTATTATTTATCAAGATTTACTATCGAGTTTTTTGATAATGCTTTTATGGGTGAAATTCAACCAATGTGCAATGAATGTTAGAATACGTGTAAAACATTCATACATTAAATCGTGTATGTATATTTGAAAGAGTCACCCATATTCATGCTGAGTAAAACCTATGTATTAATTCAAATGTAAATTACGTACACGAGTTTGGTCGAGCGCATTCTGCTGTCGTATATTAAAACCCTGTAACAGACATTTTATGGTTTCTGTTTTGAACCTACATTTTATAGCCTTTAGTAGGTGCATAATCAGAAGTTTAAAAACCTATTCGGTTACAGTCTATCTTAAAAAAACATTTTTAAAATATTTACAAACAACTTACTAAAACTTTTCTAGGATTTTTAATTTGACTAAATTGTGTTTTAAAGCACTTTCGTAATCATTTATATCTACTGTAGATACCTTCACAAAAGATGACGATGAGAGGCCTAGTAGAACTTGAATAATACCTTTTCAAAGAACCTAAAAAAAAACGCTTTAAATAAAAAGAACGAACGACTTTAGTACCTATTTGTAAAGAGTAATGTAAAATTTTATTCTTTCATCATCATCGTCCGTCCGCTGCTAAAATAGGCCTACAACATACACCAGCTAATCTAGAAGTTATTGGGGGAGCCCTAACTTCCAGATTAGTCGGTTGGATGCGGTCTGCATGCATTTTATTTTATGCTCTTCTCAATCGTTCCCCCATTGCTGAGGATCGTGACTCCTTAGACGCTTCATTGTCTGCCGCCAACCGATACGGTCCGTCGCCTGGTGAAGGGCGGCGTTGACTGGTAGCTCCAGCTGTTCGGAGATCTGATCCGACCATCTCTTCGAGCTGCGGCCTCTGGGTTTTTGCCTTCGATTTATTTTATGCACTTACTTAATTATAGTTTGAGACAGTAAGTGTCCAAGTTGTTCAAAACATAATAAAAAAACTCCTTAGAGTTTATACTTTTTAATTATTTTAACTCTATGAGTTATTATTTGTAATTTGTGTTTAACTGTCTCGTTCGCGCCGTACGCAGTGCCTTAAAGCAAAAAGGACCGCTTATCATATTACTAGCTTGACTTGAAAAGGACGACGATATGATGGCGAGCGAGCAGCGAACACCTCCGAATCACTTCAAGATGAGTTCATCAAATCCAGACTTGTCAACTTCGACTGACACTGATACTTTCGTTCATCTGAGAAAACGCAGAATACCTGAGTTCGATGAGTTGAACTCAATTACGGATGCGTTAGAGTTGAAAATAGCTAACCAAATGAAATCTTTTAAACTAAGCATCGAAGAGGTTATCACAAACTCTGTTAAAAATGCAGTAAATCTAGTACTTGAGAAGGAAATGTGCAAGCTAACTTCGTCTATTAATGACACCCTGAACCAATTTAATTTGCGGCTGGAAGATATGCAGCAATCGGTAAACTACATGAATAATAGGCAAGATGCATTCGACGCCCGTTTAAAGGCGACGGAAAACGATTCCCTGCGGCGCATAGAAATTCCTAAGCAAATATCAATGCTGGAATCTAAAATAGACGCTATGGAGCAACAAGCTAGGCAGTTTAATATCGAAGTTGTCAATCTCCCAGAACGTCGTGATGAAAACTTAATATCGGTACTCCAGAAAATTGGTACAGTTATTAAGCACCCCATTAATCCTGCCGACATAGTTTCAGTGCATCGAGTGCCGCATATGGATAAAAACAACCCCCACCCGAAAAACGTTGTCGTGAAATTCTCCACCAAAATAATACGAGACAATGTGATTGCTGCTGCGCGGGTAGTAAAATTTGTCAAATCAGATCAGCTACTGATATCAGGTACTTCGCGAAATATCTATCTTAATGAACATCTGACGCCAAAAAATAAAAAATTATTTCTACTCAGCCGCGAAGTGGCCAGAAAGAACAATTACAAATTTGTTTGGATTAAACATGGCGTCATACTGGTTCGGCAAAACGACACTTCACCTATTATCTCAATTCGTAGTGAACAAGACATTAATAAAATTAAGCCCTAACAATTTTATAACATTAATTTACTGTTGTGTTAATTTGAGTTATAAATATTCATCAATATCTAACATAAACGTTCATACTTCTTTCCGTATATTTAAAAGAAATATTTCTGTAATCTCATTGTATGATGGCCACAAAAACATACTTACAAGTATCTTGCCATATTGTATAATAAATCATAAGAATCATAATCAACAAAATAATAAACATTCATTTTGTTTTCACACTTATGCCACAACGTGCTCTGTGTTCTTGATATTTTATTTAATGTCTCATAATTCCTGTCTGCATTTTACACCGACCAGTTTTACTCACTCGTTATTATACCGAAACCAAAATTCAATTCTAATATTTTAACCGTATATTACCAAAATTGCCGAGGATTGCGAACCAAACTGCATACTCTCTATATGAATATTATCTCTCATACGTACGACATAATCGTGTTAACGGAAACTTGGTTGCATGCGGATATTGGCGACAATGAATTCATTGACGATAGGTATCATGTTTTTAGAAAGGACAGAGATCGTGCAGCGACCGGCCGGCGAGACGGCGGAGGCATACTGGTAGCAGTGCACCGTTCGTTTTGTGCCGTAGCTCGGCCCGAAATGCTGACGCATGATATTGCGCCCCTCCCATCAGTTGTTGACTTTTTATTACTGGACTTACGGATTGCCAACCACGATTATGTTTTCTCAGCCGTCTATGTCCCACCCAATCAAAATTTTGACATATATGATAGTTTCTTAAATATATTACATAACCAATTATATAAATCGACTGGGAGTTTTTTTATAATTGGAGATTTTAATCTGCCGAATCTTCGCTGGAAAAATACTGGCCAGGCCCTGGAACCTATAATAGATTCGGACTTGAATTCCTCTTGCTGGCGCCTTATTAATTTTATATCGCTAATAAACGGTCAGCAGTTGAACTATATTCCTAATAAAAATAACAGAATTTTAGACTTGGCAGTAACAAATACGACCAACTGCAGCCTCTCGTCAGTAACGGCACATTTAGTACCTCCCGACGCACTTCACCCCCCTTTTGAAGTTTTCATTACTTTACTAGAATCACATGAATACCTAGAACGTAATATCACATTCCGACAATGCTTTAAAACAGCTGACTATGATAAAATAAACAATGAAATTATGAACACCGACTGGGAAAATCTATTTTTGGACAAGGATGCTGAGGATGCAGTGTCGTGTTTCTATGAGACTATTTACAAAATTATTAAAAGTCATGTGCCAATTAAAGTAATCAAACCCAATCGTTACCCCTGTTGGTTTACACCAGAACTAATTCAGATTTACAAAAAAAAAAACCGGGCTTGGATAAAAATGAAAAAGTATCACGGTGAATCTAATTACAGTATCTTTTCTATATTTAGAAATCAATTTAAAAAAGTTTCAGAGCGCTGCTATAATAACTATATTGGTAAGGTGGAAAATAGTATTAGAGATAACAGTAAATTCTTTTGGACTTATTTAAAAAACCGTAAAAAGACCTCTGCTATACCGAGTATTGTAAACTTTAAAGGTAAAGTGGCTACGGGCCCTGATGGAGTTTGTTCTGTGTTCTCTGACTTCTTTCATTCGGTTTTTGAGCCAACTACTGTCACTGATGACTTTGATATTCAAGATATCACTGTGAACGACACTAAGACACCCGATATCCTTATAAATGATGTTAGATTCTCAAAACCAGAAGTCACTACCCAATTAAAGATGTTAGATGATACAAAGGGTGCCGGTGTAGACGGCATCCATGCTCAGTTTCTGAAGGCAACAGCTGATGTTATCGACGAACCGGTCTGCCTTTTGTACAATAAATGTTTGCGTTGTGGAGTATTTCCTAATATCTGGAAAACTGCTAGAATAGTACCCATTCACAAGGGAGGGTCTAAGAAAGAGGTTGAAAATTATAGACCCATCTCTATACTACCTACCTTAGCGAAGGTCTTTGAACGATTGGTACATAATGCCGTTTATCCGGTTTTGCGAAATATCATACTGCCACAGCAGCATGGCTTTGTTAAAAATCGATCTACTGTAACTAATCTAATTGTTTTCTCTACTTTCGTATTTGAAGCTTTTGAAGCTCGTAAACAGGTTGACTGTGTATACACAGACTTTAGCAAGGCTTTTGACCGGGTGGACCACAAGCTGCTACTAGAAAAGATCGCCTACAATGGAATAAGAGGTAATCTATGGCGCTGGTTTAAGTCTTACATATCAAACAGAATGCAAAAAGTGGTGATTAGGGGTCACGAATCGGAATGTTTACCGATTACTTCAGGCGTGCCACAAGGTTCTATTATTGGGCCTTTCTTATTTATAATGTTTATAAACGACATTCATATATGCTTCCGTTCTAGTAGGTTCCTTATGTATGCTGACGACTTAAAGATATACAAAATTATTAATAATACCAATGACCATTTAGATTTCCAGAATGACTTAGATCGGTTCACATCATACTGTAACAAAAATAAACTAGAACTTAATGTAAAAAAATGTAAATCCATAAGTTTTTCAAAAAAGAGAAATAACAGCTCTTGCATTTATAACTTAAGTGGAACCCCCCTGTCTAAAGAAAATGCGATCAGGGATCTTGGAGTTACCTTAGACACTAAACTGCATCTTGATATACATATTGAAAATATTATTAACAAGGCTTTTAAGATGTATGGTTTCGTTGTCCGATCCGGTAATATGTTTAAAAATCCCTTGACTTACTTACACCTTTATAAATCATTAATTAGATGTCATTTGGAGTATGCAGTTTCAATTTGGAATCCTCTATATAAAAAATATAACGATAGACTGGAAATTGTGCAGAAGAAATTTCTCGGATGTATCCATTACAAATTTGCAAGAAAAAAAATACCGTATAATGAGCTCCTGGGAAAATATAAAGTAACCACCCTTAAATCTAGACGTGTACTTCTCGAGGCAATGCTGTTCTACGATCTCTGTCACAATAGATACGACTGTATGGATATAACTGAGAATATAAATTATCGGGTACCCACCAGAGTACATCAGCGCGTGGTCCATTCTCATAAACTCTTTTCTACTAATTTATGCCGAACTAATGCTGGACGAAGATGCTCTTTATCACGTATGATGCACTCATACAATGAGACCTTTAATGATATCGATATTCATGTCACTGGACGTAATAAATATAAGAAGATTGTCACTGAAATTCTTAAGCAAATAGATAAGTAGTAGTTGTTCTGTACACTGTCTGAAAATTTAAATACTTAATTTAAAGCAGCATAAAATACTGTTAACGTTTATAGTTTATATGTATACATTGTACCAAGCTTCATCACCTTTTAACAACATTATTATTTAATTTAGTGACCAGCGTTGCTGAGTTCATAATAATTAAAAGTGTTAAATAACTAGTTAGGATAAGTTATTAATTGTGAACTTGTTTGTGGTCCAAAGTTTAATAAATTAAAAAAAAAAAAAAAAAAAAATGTAATATTCTCTCTCTCTTCCGACAGCGGCCACGAATAGCGTGATGCTATTGTAAAATATTTTTATTTGTAAAATCATTTATTTTCCGGAATATGGTTACACAGTGTTCTTAAAATAATATTTAAGTACCAACATATTCTATCGCTAGCGACGTGTACATTTTGATAAGGAGATCTCTACATAATTTTTAATAACCATTAACTTAGATTAATTTAAAAAAAAAATATGTCATAATTTTTAATTACAGAGTTCAAAATACAAAAAAAATATTATACTTAAATAGTTTACAATGTCAACATAGTGTTATATTGTAAATGTCAAATCTTATCATTAAAGAAATCATGAATTTTATACATCTTTTCCATTAAAAAATTAAATACCTAATTGTTGCACAATTTGTCCGTTATTTATAGGTTTTTATTAATGTTCATATTTTTGTTGCAGGTATGTTTAATTAAGAATGTTAACAGCGTCATTCTGATGTAATGGTAAGCATATTAATTTTTAAAAAATCTTTATTTTTTTTGTCGATTTCAAAAATTACAAACACTCCCAATTCTACTCCTTAAAAATCAAATTCAAATTTAAATTCAAATTCAATCTATCACCCTTGTAACAGCTCGACAACTTACCACAAAAGGTCAAAATTTCTCAACTGCAATTGACCACTATCTAATGTTGAAAATCGGTTCAATTACCTTTATCATATTGGGTGGGTTGACCTGCCGTTGTATCGAAATAACCGTTTTTATGTAGATACTTGCATTTACGGTTATCCAAAATGTGTATTTTATTATTTGTAGTGTGTAATATTTAACTTTTGTTATTGAGATTGTCTTCTACACGTAGGGTGTCAATTGATAGCAACAATAAAATCATTAAATAATTTTATTTCTGTAATTAGGCCTAAATAAGCATTTTTGCAAAAATTTTTTTTTACCCTTCTACTGCTTTGGGACAAAATTAGTAACATAGCAACAAACCGATACGATAATTATGATTTTGGACATACCAGTTTATTACTCGGATATTGTGTAAAGTGTAAATTATTGAATAAAAAAGTACATTTTTAGAAAAATAATACATTTTACGGTGTCTCACATAATCGCTTGTACTAACCCGACACGAACAACTATACGACAACCTTGCCTTAAAATTGCCTCATTTTAATACGAGCACAATAAAACACTTTTCACCATCAATTGCAACATAAAACTGACATTTCCCTTACACCTGAAATTAAAAGCAATATATCAGAAAATAACGGCGTACATTGAATAGCAAACTCATTAAAACAGTCTCACTGATTACCGATATGAACTCGATTCGATAACGCAGTTTCCCTCCCTAAGGACAGGGCTTAAACCGAATCATCGATGTTATTGTTTTATCGTCAATTTTTGGCAAACATACATGACATAAATATTACACCACACGTATGTGTTGCTTTATTATCCGATTAGTCTATAGTGTTATTTACAAAAATGCAACTAGTCGGTTTAAAATTATTATTTCTATCATCAATTTTTTTGTCAATTTTAAGCTTTTGAAATAAATAAAAACAAAATTAAATTAAACTTTCATGAAATAAAATCTAAGAATCATAAATAAATAAAGTAAAATAAAAGCACCAGGAGCGAGATCGAATCAAGAATGTGAGATTCGTAAACGAACAAAAGTTGCTGACATAACCCAATGGATAAGCAAGCTGAAATGGCAGTGGGCGGGGCACATAGCACGTAGAACTGACTGCCGATGGGGCGGAAATGTTCTGGAATGGAGGCCACGTACCGGCAAGCGCAGCATAGGATGTCCACCGACAAGGTGGATAGACGACCTGGTAATGGTTGCAGGAAGCCGCGGATGCGGGCCGCTTTCACCGGCCAATCTGGAAGTCACTGGGGGAGGCCATGTTCAGCAGTGGACGTCCTATGGCTGAAATGATGAAAAGCAATGCAAAGCTCAATGTTGAG
Source organism: Anania hortulata (assembly GCA_963576865.1). Lineage (NCBI taxonomy): Eukaryota > Metazoa > Arthropoda > Insecta > Lepidoptera > Crambidae > Anania > Anania hortulata. The sequence continues at coordinate 728,731 of OY756413.1, forward strand.
CTCAGATAAAATTGTATAAAAGATTTAACCTATAAATTGGTTAAATCAGTTATGATAAACAGCACTATTGTGAAATATTACAGACGTTTATTGGACAAAACGATGGATCTCCAACGCTTTCGATGAATGTTATATTTTAATATTTAAAAAATGAATTACTCTATAAGCCCTATTTCAAATAATTCAAATATCTGTAATAACTTACAGATATTTGAATTATTTGAAATATCGGTGATAATACGCGTTTGTAACACGCAACATTATATATTTTGCCTATTAATTACCCTGGGCATTGGTTGTACGCTACCAACAATTTTCGACAACTTTAGAACGAAACGATAGCGTTTCGTTCTAAAGTTATTAAAACAAAAACTACGAATAGATGGCGTTACTTAAAATATTTTGAAAGGGTCTTAGTACCTACAGAAAAATGGTTTACAAGTATCGTTCATTGCAAAATCTAAAATGCAAAAAATTCTATGAGATTTCATAAGTTACTAAACTTTTAGCGGCCTTATTAATAAAAACACTTAAAATTGTTAACTATGAGTAAACCATGAGACAGTCAATCAGTCAGACATGACAAATTTGACAATATTTCAAATTGTTAAATCTTAGTTCAAAGATTATTCCGAGGATAAAACGAGTTTATTAATATAACGGCAAGTGTTTAAACTGTCGGACTTGAACTAGATAACTTTCTCTGTGTGAATTTTGTGACCATACAATTCACAACTTAATTAATTGCTTGTAACACTTGCAGATTTCAAATTAACTAACAAAATTCAAAACGATCATAGTTATTTGTTGCCACGTCAAATCCCGTCATAATTTCACGCAAAATGGATACGGTCCGTTCCAATCACGTCATTTGGTTTAGTTAGCTATGATAATGGGACAATATTGATGTTCATTATGTTTAGTACGTGCCATTATTTGCAGAGGCGTTTTATCGTGCATCCATAAAATGTGTAAATCAGTTTCATAATGACATTACTGTCTGATTAATATTAAGTATTGTAGTAGCAATGTCACCCATGCAAAATGATGATGTAATAAGCTTTTCAAATTAATATTATGTTATTAAAATGTTTGATGTGTCATTATAGAGCATCGAATTATATTTTATTGATGACAAATTCCATAATTTGATATTTGGGTTTGTGCTATAGCATTTTAGAGGCAGAATTATTCTTGTAATCTTACATCTATTGGTACGTATTACATTAATTATTGAGATTAGCCCGTTAACATTAAAGAATAACGCATTACAATAGAATTTCTATTGTGTCTCGTTGTTTCTGTGCTTGATCAGTTAATATAGTACATCATCAACGTGTAGTTTATGCTTTTAAAAATAATTTCACACGGACCTTTCATTTGAATTTGTATCGCCTATATCGCACCGCCCACAAAACGTCTCTGTTTAGCCTAATGGTCGACTGGTAGAGAATGCCTTATGGCATTAAGTCCACCTTTTGTATGATTTTTTTAATCTGTGCAATAAAGTCTAAATAAATAAATAAATAAATAAACGCGTTGTGTAGTTTATTGTATCGCAATCAGTTATTTAAAAACTATCATAATAATTCTCAAACTTTGGCTTTTGAACAACGTCGTATGAATGTGACAGGTAAATCGTCATTAATATTAAACATTCATAATTTTATTTTGTGCTGAGTAGAAAAGTAGTTAGTAAAAGCATGGTTAGAGAATTGTGAATTTTACACAACTAGCTTCTACCCGTGGCTTTACGCCAAAAAAGAACAATATAAACTAAAAACGTGATATAATTACAATATTTCCCCAATCAATGTTTTTTTTTTTTAAATGAACGTATGACCAAAAAACTCACTCACCTATTTATAATATTAGTTAAGAAGGATAAGGCAAGCGTTTTTATTTTACTTTTAATCATATAATGTCTCTAAATTTGTTCAAAAACTTGAAAAAGTTTAATGGGTCAATGTTTATTAAATAACCGCTAAATAGTAACGAAGAAAAAAGTCCGCTTAAAAAAAAACATTTTCAAGACACGTGCAAAAAACACATAAAAAACTAACATTATTGGTGTGCAGCGATTGATTCCCCATCAGGTATTCTACATTAAATCCTTGTTTGCTAGGCAGTTGGTGACGTCCTGTTGCTCACAACAGAGATGTCACAACAACTATTTAGTTGTGATTACTCATAATAATCATCATCATTTCAGTCATAGGACGTCCACTGCTGAACAAAGACTTATTAGTGTATTTTAGCTACTTTCATAGTATAATGTCATACGGAATATTGTTATGGGGCTCAGCAGCCGATATTGAATCTATCTTTGTACTACAAAAGAGAGCTGTACGGGCAATTTACAACCTTCGACCACGAGACTCATTAAAAGAACTGTTTAAGGAAATTAATATACTTACAGTGGCCTCTCAATTCATTTATGAAAATATTATGTACATTCGCAAAAACCTGCATCTTTTCCCTAAGAAAAGTGACAAACATAATTTTAATACCCGGAATAAAGATAAACTTGCTGTTTCAAATTTCAGACTGCATAAAGTGAGTAATTCGTTCATGGGGAAATGTATTCGCTTTTTTAACAAATTACCACAGTCTATTGTTGAACTACCCATGTTTGAGTTTAAATCGCATGTTAAGATTATTTTGATGAAAAAGGGTTATACTGTTAATGACTATTTAAATGACAAAAATGTCTGGAATTAATTACTGCCCTGCTCGCACAGGTATACATTATTTTCTTTTCCTTTTTTTTGTGGCAGCTAGTGGTGACTGAGTTTGTTCCGGCGTTTCTTCTCAGCACTTGCCAGATTGTCTGTGTGTTGTCTCAAAGCGCTAGTAGGGCCCAAAAAATAATGAGACATGTTCTGCCCCATATGGGCCAATAATGTTATTATTGACGTTCATAAGTGGCAGTTTTCTGCCCTAAACTGAATAAATGATTTTTGACTTTGACTTTTGACTTCCCCCATTGACTTTCAGATTTTCCGGTTGGAAGCGGTCTGCATCCAGCGTCTTCCTGCGACCTTTACCAGGTCGTCTGTCCACTTTGTGGGTGGACTTTCTACGCTGCGCTCGTCGGTACTTGTCCTCCATTCTAAAACCTTTCTGCTCCATCGGCCGTCAGTGCTACGTGCCCCTTTTTACTCACTTTACTTACTTTACTCACTTTTACCTTAATTTTTTTACCTTATTTGATTTTTTTTCTATAATCTAATTAAATGTACATTGTTTTCTCATTATGCAATTGTTTTGAGAAAATAAATTTCTTAAATCATTAAAATGCAGTGTCTCATTTCGCGCGAATTGGGTTATGTTAAGAAAAAAATTGGCTCTAGAAATAGAAAGACGAAAGCCTAAAACAGAAAAAGGTATGATCTTCAAAAACTGCTGCTTGTTCTTTACGCAAGTGACGAAGAACTCATTACGCGTGCCAAGCGTGTAGTTGCCTAGTTTACTATCTGTGATCCAATCAGCTACTACTAAATAAAAAAATATAATAAAAGTGACACCCATAAACTTAAATGTATAATAGGTATTGTTTCAGAATCGAGTCTAGAAAACAGCAAAAATTTTTACTTTAAAAGTATGTGTATAGTATTATGAAGGGAAAAACCTATAGTATTTTTATTGTTATTAATTAAAATTAATGGAAAATCGAGTTTATTAAATTACAATGGAAAGACAATGTTTTTTTATTTTTACTACTCATAAAATAATGATAAAACATATTTTTTTAAATGAATTTTAAAGATATATTTTCTTTAAAAGTGGTCTCGTACTTCTTTTAACACCCTGTATACTACGGTAGATAACTATTCTCGAGCAAGACAACAGTATTAAACATTAGTGATTTAATACGTAGATTGCGATTTAATAGTACAAAAAATCATACTCAAATCACTAAAGTATAATCAAAAGGTTTTCTTATCGTCGATCATTTATCGTTAATATATTTTACCGGTAACTGAAAGTCTTAACAGAACTGATAAACGCTGAACCACTTTATTTTATTCATGAAAACAGCACGTTAACTAGTAGCCACAAAAGGCCCAACTTATTAGCATGAGAATTGCCACGTTGCGAAGTTTCATTATACATAATCATGCGATCGTCTAAATAAAAGAGAAAAGAGTAATACTAAAAATTAACCTTATCAAGTACATCTCGATTCTTTAGGGGTGTTATTCTCGTTTCTAACGCCAGAAGTAAGTGGTATTCGTGTTCAGTTATCATAAATCCTTAGTAAAAGGGGGTTGGAGCTTTGCGTAGCTTTTACCATAATTTGATGGAACCCAAAGATAAGGTCCATTGATGTAGCAATTACAACGCTTGTTATAGATATATCGACTCCGTTTTAGTATTAATTAAGAAAGGCAATTAATAATTAGCCCTTGATTCTTTTTTGCGCTAACTTTCGGATACAAATTAACCCTTGAACGTAGTTGGAAATAGCCATATTTTTAATTATAGTTTCTTTAACAAATAACTTTCTGCAAAATCTTCTGCATTTATAAATATTTTGGCGTGTTACATAAAGGCTTCTCTATTTTTTCTTATCCTGAATTTTATAGTACATTTCCATCCCCAAAAACGATGTGTGTAAAATGTTTTTAAAAGCCATCAACGGACGTCAAAAATAAAAAAGTCAAAATCCGTTCCCCTTAGTTCATTGTACACGCATTCAATAGTTATGACGAATTCTAAAACGCGCGCACGCTGGTGTGGAAGAGGAACAGATGAAAGCCTATTCCAAATGCAAAACTTGTTGGATTTTTTCTATGAGCATTGTTAGAGATTTATTCGTGTTACGCCATATTGGAATAGACAACCAAATATCTACACAATTGACGTTGTCATGAATCTTGCGTTTGGGAATTTAAATTTAATATTAAGCTTTTTGACACACTAGATTACATTTTTATTGTGATAGATATTATTTTTCTTTTTTGGAATTTGTGAGAAATAAACATTCTTATTCTAATTATTAATTATCATAAACTTTGAAATGGAATTAGGAATTTTTTAGCGTTCCCAAAAAATAATGATAATGTGTTAATTATATTTATTACTTCTTCTCATAAGTAAGAAGTGGAGGTCTAATTATATTATTGGTCTACTAATATAAGTATCTTCTTTTATAAATTAGGTTTTGACATTACTTTTATTTTAGGTAATGTAATATTGTAAAATCAATCTTTGAAACGCATATTTTGCCTCTTTTTTCTTTAATTAATTTGACAGATTCTTATAAAATATTAAAAAATAGGTACTGTTGTTCTGAACTCATATCAGAACAACATGTAGTGTATCTAAATCTTACCTTGTGTACTTTATAAATGATTTGCAGTAGGTCAGACCTGACATTTGAATTTTATAGAAAGTATATCTAACTGAAAACGTATATATACTAAAACCATAATTATTTTATTGCTTATTGTGAAATGGTTTTGTAAAATATTTATTGCTTATTGTAAAATTTTGTACAAATGGTTTTGAGTTTCCTTTTAAATTACATTTGAATATTAAAACAATTTTTAAAAAATCTCAGAAATATATGGACAACCAGATATAACCTCTAAAACCATAGCGATGGGAAATTTTTCATCTCGGGATGACTCAGTATTCATAGTATGTACTTTTTGTAACCAAACTTTTTGTAAAACCAGGACTTACAAGGATAAAAAATATTTGTAACCATGGCACAATGAAAATATCAGCACACTATGTTAACATTCGGTATCAATCTACCGTTCCGCAAGCGACAGGGGCCATGCACAAAATAAAAAACCTCAAACAATTGATAGCTTGGTATTTGGACGCGGGCTCGTTTGTTTGCCGATCATTCCGCGCAATGAAACTCACCCTTTTTTGTCTCTGAACAAGACCAACGTATGAATAGAACAGTTTACTCGCGGGACGCTTATAGTTGTGATTTTATAATCGCAATATACCTTTTTCTTGAACTAGGCTAGTCTAAGATGACTGGCAAGATATTTGCGATATTTCTTAACAAATACATAACATACTTGACATAACATTGACGACTTCCGTAGCCGAGAGGCGAGCATACCGGACTTGGTGTCGCTATCTCTGAGGTCCCGGGTTCGATTCCCGGTCGGGTCAATGTAGAAAAATAACTTTTCTATATTGTCTCGGGTCTGGGTGTTGTGGTACCGTCGTTGTTTCTGATTTCTGTAACACAAGTGCTTCAGCTACTTATCATAGGATCAGAGCAATGTATGTGATGTTGTCCATTATTATATTATTAATATTATTATTATTATACTGTGCCGTCCCGTACCGCCGTAAAGAATATATTTCCCCACCGTCAATAGGAGAACTACGTTTACCAACCCGCCTGCCAAGCGTGGCGAGTATTGGCAATCCCCCCGATGATAAGTCATTGACGTGACGTGATGATGATGATGACATAACACATAAGTATAGTGCTTAGGGTGAAAATGTTTAAGTGGATGATCGTTAAGTATTTTGTCTGACATTTTTTTATTATTCAAACAAAACTGAACACTTGCTTGATAAAATTATTTATCTTTACGCATTTCTAGACCTACAATCTACCTAGGAATAAATATTCTTGACATTTGAAAATATGGATAAGTTGTGCGATCTTAATATCTTGATAATTATGTTCAGGCGGATCTTTATAAGCTATGTATTCATAGTAAATAAAGCTGTAAAAACACGAGCCCACTGGGAGTTGTCAGGCTAGAAATGGAATAGAAAAGACTTAATTTTTTATTATTTTGTTCAAAGATTAACTATAGTCACAAAGTAGCAAAATCTAAAACTAATTAGAAACAATAGTTCAGATACTTTGACAAGAAATCGAGTAGTATCGAGCGAGATCATGATTTAACTAAGCGAGTAATTGATTTATTAAAACAATTATGGTCCTTTATCATAATAATGTATGGTTTAACTATTATGTTTGTTATCTCATTATAATAATATGAAAAAAAAAAGAATTGTGATGGTGATGACCACAAATACACGTCCTAAAATATAGTTTTGTGCTACGCTACCATCGCTTCAGTGACTACATAATATAAAAGTTGGTGAGAGAAAGCAGCAAAAGAAAGTCAGTCACCATAATTATAGTAACTGTAATCCAGACAGGCTGTAAAGTCTATGGTCTTTTGTCGTTTAAATAATTGTTGACATTGTGATATTTATTTTTCATAACCCTTTTTAGTTTAACTGCTGTATATTTACCGAACATATTCTTAGCTCTTAATTTTTAAGTACTATAAAAAAAATGATTGTATTTTTAGGGTTGTTATAAAAGCGATTTCATTCTATAGCGCAAAGGCGTCGCACATTTCATTTATTCAATTTCGACAACAGTATAAAATATTTCTAAAACAAAATTCTTTGTTACGTTTGTATCTAAAATAACAAAACGCTCGTCGGATAGAGGATTTTAATAAAACAGAGTGCTACGCGAATTTTCAGTAACAAAATAAACTTTTTTTTACTGAGCGTGTTCCAGTTTTTTTTAAATCGAACGACGCGTCACTGAATATTCAGCTCACTATCTGTAAAAAAAAGGTTGACAACCACTGAAACTTTTAAATTTTACAGGGTTGAGAAAAAGGGGTAAGTAAGTAATGTAAAAGAAAAGTATCGTCGGTCGGTCAGTTTTTATTATAAAAATTATTTACCTGTATATTTTAGTGATTTCATATAAGTTCTCGTCATCACAAATTATAAAATTCTAACCGCACAAAACTAATATTTTGAAATAAAAACCTTTTGATCTTTTGAAGTCGGTAAGAATATGAAAATATTTATTTTACAAAAATATAAAAAAACATTTAAAAAAGTTAATAATTTGAATCTTTCGTTAGATGTGTCATGTGTCAAAAAGGTTCTAACTTAGGTTTTGTCGTGACAGCCAGGGACTTATCACGACGCTGATTTTCGGTAATTTCGGTCAACGCTAGGACGAGCAACCTCTTGTGGCGCTTGCGTCGCTACTCACTGCTCAGCAAAGAGCACAGTATCGTCGGAATCAAAGTTGGACGGAAAACCTACGTTACCAATATTTCAGAAACTGTTATGTATGTATTACTAAATCTGTACCATTTCAATATTCACTTTGAATGCTACGATAACAACAAAAAAGAATATTTACTCTGCAAAGTGTACTTAACAAAACTTTTCCTTTGTATTTATTTACTGGCTTGACGCATTTCGAATAAAATCCGTTTATTTTAACATCATACGCCAACCCTAAATGTCATTCTAAATTCAAATATCTGACGTATAAAACTCTCGTGACACGACACAATTATTTTTATATTCCGCGGAAATAGAAAAAATCGTAATGGCAGGATATAAAAATGGCGGATTGGTGGGACGTCAAATCGTTTAATACTGAACAACTAATTGTTTTACTGAAGCGTGGTCAGTTTTTAATAGGATTTAGTTAGCGGGTTTTATAACTCAGCGCGCATGTTAACATTTCACACGTTAGCCCTGTCAAATTCTATTCGAGACGACACTGGCTGATTTCGTTAATAAAACTATCTCTTACAATTTAATTTTTCTGGCTACATGCTTAAATTATCGAATTTATATCTATTAGTTTACTTTAAACGGTAAAAAAACGCAAAAAAAAGTGTTATACTCTCACTCTCTCAGTGTTATACTATCGCTGATGAGAATAGATCCTTGCTGTTTGTTCTTGTAGTAGCGGAAACATCCTGTATAAGTTGTAGTTCTTTGGTTTTATTAGTCAGCTAACACTGTTACAAATAGCGTTAACTATCATCTGTAGAAGAAACAAAGGGTTAGAAAATCAATGTGACTCGAGATTTAAGTAGGTAATCTTGTGAAAGCATAAGCTGAAGCTTTATTCTTTATTCTTCTATTAAAAAGATTTTTCTTTTCTTTGATTTTGTACAAATTTTATTCAATTGTAGGTTTTTATTTTTTATTTTTTCTTAAAAGTGTGGTTGTCATTAATGAAAATAACTACTATCCCATTTGTTATTTGAAAAAAATATGCAAACCCTTCTCTAACATAAAATGATTACATATAGAAAAACCTAATCAAACTAGAAGCCCCATTGCGTATTCAAAGCGCGATAAAACTCACCCAGTTTTTAACTAACTTCAGAACTCACGGAGTTTCAGAGACAATTGTATCAAATAGACACCGCAAGGCTCGCATCCGTGACGTTTTAACTTAAATCATCAATTTGGCAGTTGCATCAGTATGATCATTATTAGCCTATGGCTGTCCATTACCGAGCACTGCTTTACATCCAATAGCTCATAGAGAGAGGTCTCAGTTAAGCTTTATCTTGTGTCATGGTTTGCGTTCGCCTGTTACTTAGTCTTTAGACCAATAACACTACACAGCCTTTCACACAATATTGATAAATCCAAAATCTTCGGAAAGACTATGTCAACTCTAATAAAATGATACTCATAAGCATAATTATTCATAAGTCTAAAAAGTGGGTTTTGAAATTGTCACTGTTAAAAAAATATAAAAGTAATTCTACATCTAATCCATCTACTATGTTACAATACTCTTTTTAGAAAATACGTGCACCGAACAAAACAGTAGGTATACTTTGGTATTACGTCACATAAAAAAATCCAGTGGCGTTTATAAGCAAAGTTGTCTGTGGAAGTTGGATCACAATATATACATACAAAGTGCCTAGTGTTATACTTTAACAAGTTAACGCGTGATCAGATTTACCAGCTCAAATCGAGGATTAGGTGTTTGTTTCAACTTTAAACTTGGCTCTGCTTTTACTTTGGCTTTATTTTCTTAAAAATTGATCCCATTTACAGAAGGACCTCGGATTCATATGATTTAACGTAAATAAGTTTATAAAAGGCTTACATTTTAAGATCTTATCTGAGTCAACGATATAATGCTATGTACGCTATATACGCTATGTTTGCGTAATCTTATAAAATTGCGTTAATCTTATAAAAAATACTGCGAGTGCCAACCCGCCTGCCAAGCTTGACGATTATTGGCAATTCCCCCGATGATAAGTCATTGGGGGAGGCCTTTGTTCATCAGTGGACGTTCTATGGCTGAAATGATGATGATGATTGCCACTATTGCTTACCAATCCATAGAGTTAAGTCAATGACTTTTGTTCATTTGCGAAAATTCTCATTGCGAATTTTATCACAAGAAGAAACGCCAAGTAGCGTTTTTTTTTATAACACGCACTTTAAACTAATTTAAGAGATCAATAACCATCATCACTAGTAGCCATTGAGTACGGGTATGTACTCAAATAGAATTGACATATAATTTCGGAAAAAAAATCCGCCATTTTTTAATGCATCTGTACTGTTTTTGTATGTGTGAGAGTTGACAGGACTTGTCATTTCATACTAAATGTATATAACAATTAACTAACTAGTTTCGGTGAAAGATGGTTCGTATGGCTTTTCTATAGAATATGTGGTCGATGCTGGCAGCGAACGTCATTTAACTTGTTAAATATAAAAAAAAACTAATATAACGCAGGTCTATATTGATGCTAAATAGCGTGGTTTTGGCGCTACGACAAAAGTTTAATGCTATTAAATTAACTTACTATGTTTCTTTTCAGTCAACTGTAATTGCAATGCTGACTAAATAATACAGAGGGAATATAAATGCATCAAGTACGTAGCTAGCGAATGGGGCCCACGTCATAATCTTTTAAAACAAGTCGCACTATCCATACGTTATAATATCGACAAGATAAATGATTATCTAATCTTATCTTATCAAACAGCATAATCGGTTTTGCAATTTCGTTGATGCTCCGAAATCAGTAAGAGATGTCAATGTCTCAAGGAACTACACTGATACATTCAATTATAAACATGTATTGTTAGAAAATTTATAGCAGAGCCAAAACAGAAGTTTTCATTTCTTAGTTACCCTGTCCTAATTCGTCCATTCAATACACAGTTTTATTGCCCACGCCACATAAACACCCTTATTTCGCCCATCAAACGAAACGCGTGGAATAAAGAAAAAACATTAAACACAACTTGGCTCACTTTTACTTCCACGCAAAATATAATTTTCAACTTTATTACCATCAGAACAGAGTTGAAATTTCTTCGCACAATTTAACGGGTCGTAGATATAACTTGGCAGTTGTTTCACGAATTACGACGCCGTCTTAAATTTATCCGAAACGATATAAAATACGTCTTTATGGTTCATGTTTCTATGTATTAATTTCATATAAGTGCCTATTAATGTTTATATGTACGGCAACTTTTATAAGTCGTGATACGTCTTTAGTATATGCCAAAAGTTATAGGCAAAACAAGAGCCGTAAAGTTTTGACATATTCTGTGATGAGAATAATGGTTTGCTGCGCCATTTAGTCTATACGAGAGGAGATTGGGCGTGAATATAATACGTTCTATCAATTCAGAATATAACACATTCCTTTTGTTTAAAGTTATTTTTTAAAAGATAGAAGTTAAGTATTATGTTAGCACAGCTTCAAACCAAATGCCGAAGAAATTTTGAGCATATGCCAATTATTGATTGATGGAATGTGTTTATTTATTTGTATCCAAGTCATGGATATGTCAATCAAATTAATGGAAGTAGTGTATTTATTTATTGTACCAAAGTTATGGATATGATTATTGTTATGTTTGTGTACCTACCTACCGTTGGTCCTAAAACTAGATTCTAAATTACTTACTATAGGCAGTCGTTTACTGTTCAGTCCATTCGTCTCTGGAATTCCTTACCATTAACAATCAGAAAATCCGAATCGATTGCTATTTTTAAAAATCGGCTTAAAGCACACTTTCTTTCTTCTTGACACAAACTACCTTCATATCTTAGAATATTACTGGTCACTGTTGGTCTTGAGCTTTCCTTGCATATTATATCAAGTAGTATTAAGTATGTTTAGTGTATGTATATATTATTGTCATGTATTTAAGTATTTTTGTGTATACGTCTATGCCATAAATTTTCGAATCCAATTTTTAGCAGGTAAATTTAAGAATTATTAGAACTCTGCACCAAATTCCCCTTGCCCTAATGATTGTCTTCTACCTTAAGGTTGTCTGGAAGAGATCGCTATTAGCAATAAGACTGCCTAAATTGTACGTCTTTCTGTAAAAATCATGTGTAATTTACTTGTATGGTGTGCAATAAAAAGTATCTATCTATATATCTACAGTGTTTGTTGGTCGCACCCCCGTCTTATCCTTCATTCTGCGGATATAAAAATTATAAAATCGCCATTGACACAACAGAAGAAGAAGGTAAGATTGAAAAAGAAGAAGGTGAGATTGAAGTCAACTCAGTCGCAATTTCACAAATAAAAAAGAAAACTAATGTTATTAATTATATTTTTAATGTATTTTCCTAAAATGTTCACTTGATCTAACAATAATTTAGGTGGCTCAGTAGTAACCACTAACAAATGAGCTCGGTATCCACAGCAGACAGTGTGAGAGATCGGCTGTACTGTGGCATAGGGGACAAGTGACATATTAGCATAGTCGCGTGCAGCATACATGACGTGTCGGTGCACATACTAAGCATACATTATACTTTTTTAAACGTCTGTTGTAAATACCTAGTACAATGTGATACTAAAAGCTATCTTTTAAAATTTAAAAATCTATTTATGGTACATAAAATAGTAATTTATGTAAAAGGTTTTTAAATAATTTATATACATATTATATTTTAGCAATAAAATGATGTCTAAATGTTTTTTTTTGTGCGCTGTGGTATGCAATATTATACATATAGTGTCCAGGCGTTCAGACAGCCACTAGAAAATTCTATAAACGTTTTGAAAGTCCTCTACCCTTCTAATTTTGAATCGATAAACAAACAGTATCTACAATTAACTAAGACTTTTACTATTGAAGCACTTCGATAACATTTATTTCAGATGCTTCACAATAATAATCGTCTAAGTAAGCGTTAAATATATGTTTAAAAAAAAATGAAAATCGTCATCGACATTATGTAATGTAATGTGTAGGTTAAGATTTTATACAAAATAAACTTTTATTTCACTAGATATAGACCTCCCTTCATATACAGTGTGTAGCCTAGAACCGGGGATAATATTAAAAACAGAGACTCTATAGGTCAGTAATCTAATAATTATGGTCCCACCTTATTAAAATCAAAACTTTACTTTTTTTTTTCTTAAAATTCTAATCGTAAATTCAATGTAATCCATACTATGCAATAGTTTCGCTCAACTAGATCGCTTGAGTTTATTGTACATCTTACTTATTCGGAACTACTCGGAGCGCTTTTACTACACGACATCGACAACGTTAGCAATAATATTATCGTTATGCTATAATACACTTATTATGACTCGTATTTTTAAATTCTTTATGTCTGTAATTCGTAGGTATTGGTTAACTGGAATCTTTTTGAAAAAATATGAATACTTTAGAGTCTCGGTTTTCAAGATTGTCCTCGGTTTTAGGCCACACACTGTATATGTTAATGCCTCCCTTATAATTTATCACTTTTTAGTTTATTATTGCTCCATTTTAATCATGAAGAGCGTAAGCGTTTGTTAAGTCGCGGTCTAATTTCGATGGTGCTTACATACACTGTCAACAACTTTTATGTTACTTATATACTCATTATTATTATGTTTTTTACGATACAACCCACAATAAACTTGGCTATAAACTATCAAATGTCCAAAACTATTAAATCCTGTTCCACTTTTCCTGACATAATTCTAAATGGCATATTGTGATGACATCGAGTTGAGAAAAATGTGAAAATTTTCCACTATGTTTTTATTGGTCTATCAGACCAGAGCTTGATCTCAAACCCACAAAGTTAGAGATAATTTAAGCGTTACAACAATGGAATACGGTTCAAAACCGTTTGTTGGTGGCCCCCCAAAAATTGGGGTTGCCAAATTATTACTTCCCTGCAAGTTATGGATCGAGTAATGACGCGTAAACTTGCCTGAACAACTCCAAAATATTATTAAGCCCACTTGAACCTTATTTCTATGGAAATTGGGGTTGAAATCGTATGACACATACGTGATAGTCTATTAAATGTGATGGTGTATTGGAATAACTGTATTGTAGCGTTAAATTGTAATGAAGCGAAAATAGAGGTTGGGTGTGCAGTCAACTCAAAAGCAGTAGGCTCATTTAACATTATACCTCACTCTTTCTCTCAACGCTTGGTCTCGTTTCTAGTCGGGTCACTCGTGACAATAATCCAAGATGCGATTAGTCAACTCATGAACATGACATTTAAATTATCATCTTACCTTCGCATGACTAGGACAATAGAACTAGACCTAGACTAGACACTAGTCTTAGTGTTATCTGTAAACGTAAGTTTGTTCTAAATATTTTCCCTTACCGTCAAGCAATTCGAAAAAACCTGATCTAAAATCTTCTCGCATTTTTTCACCTGATTATACCCAAACTTAAACGGGATAGTGAAGATGTAAATAAAATAAGTAAATAAGCCAATTTTAAGAAGACTAATTCAGTGAATATAAATAAAAATCAAATCAAAATATGTGTACCGTAGGTACATATTTCGTTTTCATCAAAACTAGATGAATCCATAAAAATACCAAAAACAGCAGTACTTAATAAATATCAGTAATTTTTAATTTTATTTATTTATTAAAACACTTACAACGTCATGACAGTAAATACCAAAACAACATTGCAAGGAAAACAATAATGTAATGTATTATATTATAAAAAAAGTAGAACAAAAATATATGCAATCATACATTTCGTAACACCAAGAGTAAGCCCGACATTTATGACTGAACCCAAATTTGCATTCAGTTGAAGAACTCACTCTTATCATAGCGAAAATTCCGGAAAACATCACTCGAAACTGGTTTGAACCGGTTTAAACTAGCGCAAACCGGTCGAAACTGGAAAGCTCCGGTTCAGTAACAATACAGTGCGTTATTAAAAGTTGCAAGTCAAGGAATGTTTTAATACGTGCTGCAAGTTTCTGATGAGATTTGTTTGGCGGAAAACGGTCGGAGTGTGATTAACTTGATTTCGGAATGCGATGTTCCTCTCGCTCGCGCTAAGTTTCGTACTCTTTGATATAATTTGATTCATCAATCGAGGGTGGATTTGGTGGTCTGGTTTTACTTTTCCAGGGTTGTGCTGTGGTGGTCGGATAGCAATCGGTCTAATGTTGTTAAGAAACATGATTCAGGATCATTTTGTTACTCATATTCTTAGCCTTGATATGGTAGTACAAAGCGTTATTAAAAATGGAGGTAATAGACTGAATTTGCTGTATACCAAACACATGAAAGTCTGAAGTTTAGTGACGACTCTTTTAACGTTGAACTTCAAACAAAACCTAACAACAAAATTTCGTAATATTTTGTAGACATCAAAAAACTATGATGGAATAACTGTTATAAAATATGGAAATATTGACTGATGGAATAAATTTTCTAACATGGCTTCAGCATAATACCTACACATCTGAGTGATAGACACGTTTAAGCTGTAAGCTCTTTAGTGCCTACATTTTGTGGCTTAAACGCCTAGGCTCTAAAATAAAATATTTCCTACCCTCTCACAAGCCGCCCTTCGCCAATCATTATTCAACGTTATTTAACTTTGTCCCTGCTATACATTAGCAGATTACAACGAAGCCACAGCCTGTACGACCGCAGTCCACCAGTTCCAAACTAAACATACAAACGTCAAAGTCATAAATCTGTGGAGCTATCTGCAAATTAACGGTTTCAGTAGATAAGGCTGGGGGCAATTTGGATCTAATAATTTCTAGCAGACCAGGTTTCCGAATTGAAACCGTTTGATAATAAATTGCCTCGTAACGCCTGGGTGGAATCAGAGATGGCGTAGCGGTGGCTAATGTTAGTTTGAGGGCTGTCACTGTTAGTAGTTGTCAGTGTTGATATGATGTGTCTCTTTGTCAGTTTGCCGTCTGTCAGTGTAGTAGTGACAGCAAACCGTGTCGGTACCCGGTGTGTGCTAGCGAGGGGGATTCGAGTACAAACCGACCGCACGTGTTTCTGAGATAGTTGCATTTCATCTCGAATAATTAAAGCAATCTTAGTTTATTTTGTGCTGTAACTGGTTAATTTGATTAGCCACACTGTTTAACTATCTCACCGTGTAGTTATTTCTGTCTTTCATAATATGAGCGAAGACGAACATGTGCCCGATCATTTACTCGGCCCTTATTCCATATTTATTTACTAACCATTAACGATAAATACTTAGTATGTAACCAGCGTCATTCTTTAAAATAATTGTCATAAACGATTTTACACGTTCCAATATTATTTTTTCCCCTACCACTGCTTCGACACAATCAGGACTTTATATTTATGTCCTTCTTTTGTAACTTATCTGTACGCACCCTAACAGAACTGTTTGGAAGATTAAACATATTGTATGTTTGCTGCAGCGGGAGCAATGGCAGGGGTTTTCGCTATAACTTAACGCCGAACTTGTACGCTCAGACAGTAAATTAATTTTATGCCCATCTTGGTGTCGATACGATTTTAAGCATATGCTACACGGTAGTCGGAAAATGTAATTTTTTTTTAGAACATTTAAAGGGCATTTCATATAAACTTCAGTCCAAAATCATTGGAATGGATTTATCATAATGAAAAATAGTTATAAGTTGGTTACGTAAGTCTAAAAAGCTAGTTGAAAAAGTGTAAATTAGTACGATTTAAAGTTTTTCATAGTAAAAGAGAATTTCAATTAACTTTTTTTTTTATTATAAATTTGATATTTCGTTAAAGCTCTTTACTTTACTCCTTAGACTTAGGTTCCTGCGTATAAAATTTTACCAGAATTGGATCATCCAATTTAAAGATTTCCGAATTAGGTATAGGTTTGCATAAAAGGCCCTGGAATGTAAACGCTGTTATTAAAAGATGTCGCTTCATTAAAATTACCTAAGAATGTAGAAGATTCAAATTTAAAAATTTAGCTTACATTACCTAGCGCACTGATTTTCTCACAAGGAAAACATAATGGTCAAGATAAGTTTGTATTAAAGAAATATGTCCAATGGGTAAAATTGGCTGCCCACGGTACGTCTTCCATTTCGTGGTCACCACTCGAGAACCTTTCTCCCTCAGTGGCCTGCCCATTGCCACTTAGGTTTACAATTTGAAATGCTATGTCAGCGGCTTTAGTTTTTCTATGGGTCTCCTCGTTTTGGATCATATCTCGTAAATAAACACCAAGCATAGCTCTCTTTATTGCAAGACTTTGAGCTTATTTAAGAGGCCAAAAGTCAAAGACTACGTTTCAGTGTCGTGTGCCCGGCGTCCATGTGGGCGGCAGATATTTGAATTAATTAAATATTATTGAATTGATTTAATTTAAAATTTAAGATTGAATTTGATTTAGTGTATAGTTAAAAAAAAAAAAATTGTGTGATTTAATTTATAGTTTAATTTATGTGGAATGGTAAAATTAATTAATGATATTGAATTGGATAGATAAATTGGATAGTTATTTTATTATTGTATTGAATTGAATTGGATTGAATCGTATTGGATAGTTATGTTGCAAATAAATTAAATCTGAATTGTTGTAGCTAGTTAGTTATAGTATATTGATCTGAATTTGAATGCCTCTTATGTCACTTATATGGACTCTGTCTGAAATAAATTGTTTTTTTTTTTTTTTATAAATCATGATTGGCAACACACACCTTCCAAAAATTTTATATCACCACCATCATGTCAACCAGTTGCAGTCCACTGCTAGACGTAAGCGCCCAAAGAGCTCCAAAAACACGATTTTTCTTTTTTCATCCAGCCATCTTCCTAAATTCGTCGGTCCATCGAGCTGAGGGGCGTCCTACACTACGTTTGTCAAGGCGTGGTCTAGACGCGAGAACCCGTTTACTCCACCTTTCATCGGTTCTACCACAGGTGTGGCTGGCCTACTGCCACCTTATATCACAAAAAGAGAATAAGTTTATCATTTAAGTACAAATAGGATATCTTATCTTTTCATAAAATGGTTTCTGAACTAAATCCTAGCTATTGTGTATCTTCAAAATTGAACTATTAAATCAAACACTGTCATCTCGAGACAAACAATTCTATCCCGCCATAAAAACAATTTTTGTCATCCACTCAACATGAACGTTTTCAGGATTACAGGGCGCATCATCAGGAATATTGCCGTCTCATTCTAATCTAGGCTGATGGGCTATCACGGTCCCGCTTTAGCGAAAATGACACATAATGCGCGGCGATCCCTCTAAAAGCAACGATTTGTAACACGGAGGACATTTTCGTATACTCAGAAGAAACGGAGAACACTTTATCATTTTAGGCAACAATTGGACGCGATTTCAGAAATGGTATCTGATATGTTTTTTAGCGTAAAAAAAATATGATGTGTAGGACACATAATCAATTTTGTAGTATGAAAACGTTTGCATGTAAATTTATCGACTTTCCATACAAAATTACCAAACAGCCGATTGAATTTGTATAGAAAGTCAAAAAAAGATATTTATATTATGTATATTTTTGAAAGTCATAGAACAATTGCTATAGCATAAATTGTATAGAATTTGCGATTACAAGGTTATCCTTGATTGACGGGACTCCCTGTATACGACGACTTATTTGGCGCAGTGGTGTGCGATCCGCCTTGAGCACAATGGTCCTGGATTCGATTCCCTAACTACCTAACCTAACCTAACTTGCTAAACAATCAACCATAATAAGCCTTTGTAAGACCACTGTTAGACATAAGCCTAAAGAACACTACAGCAAGCGGCACTGGGGCGTTTACATCCAGTGGCTTCTCGCAACTTTGATTAGGTCGTCAGTCCACCGGGTTAGAGGCCCACGCCACGTCATCCATTTCGTGGCCGAAAACCTTTCTCCCCCAACGGTTTTCAACACTGCAAGCGATATGACCTGACCATTTCATTGTCAGCGTTGCAATTCAAAGAGCTATATCGGTGATAGCTATAATTGTAAAAGCAAAATAATATTTTAAATTAAGGCCCGTGTAAAATGTAAACTAGCTAGTATTGTTTCCGAAAAATCGATAGTTTTGCAATCGATAGTTGAACGCTAAATTCATCTATACGATCGATAGGACAATCGATAGTATCGATACTATCGATAGTCTATTAGATATTGAATAGCAATACTATCGATAGTATCAATACTATCGATAGTTCATTGGGTGGCAGCGATCGAAACTATCGATACTATCGATAGTATTTGCTGTTTACCGATAGTATTTCAGTAAAAGAGATATCGAGGGATACTATCGATAGTATCGATAGTATCCCTCGATATCTTTATATATATATATGTATATCGATAGAATCGATAGACTATCGATAGTATCGTTTTCCGTCAAAAATCGATAGGCTATCGATAGACAATCGATATTGACCTATCGAGTAGCAACACTACTAGCTAGTAGGCTTTTGAAACCACATGGTTTTAAAAGCTTACTTCTTAAGCCTAGTTTGTCAAAAAAATATTTTAAAAATATGCTAATAATTCCCAAAACCTACACAAAATTCTGAGCATAGCATTTGTTTCTCGTACTTATACTTCAGGAGAAAAAAAAAATGAAATCATTGAAAAAACAAGCAAAAAAGATGCTAATTCTCCTTCTTGTTGTAAACCACTTGACCGATTTAATTCGTTTAGACGTCGATTTATAGACCAACATAATAGCTACATTCTAGAACCTTTCTGCCCTATCGGCCATCAGTTCTACGTGCTATGTGCCCCGCCCACTGCCACTTCAGCTTACCGGCAAGCGCAGCGTAGGACGTCCACTCACAAGGTGGTCAGACGACCTGGTAAAGGTCGCAGGAAGACGCTGGATGCAGGCCGCTTCCAACCGGCCAATCTGGAAGTCAATGGGGGAGGCCTGTGTTCAGCAGTGAACGTCCTATGGCTGAAATGATGATGATGATGATAATAGCTACAAACTGAGCATAGGATATTTGATTCGAATAATGGCGTCCACGCGAAAAGTATTAGTTTCTTCAATTTCCGCAACCTAAAGACGCAGCGACTGTCGTAACAGCCCCGTTTCATTGAGCGCTGTTATGAACCGAATTTTAATGAGTTTTCGTGCTATATTCGTACTAACATTCGTCAAGTCGCTAATTTAAGGGCACTACTCGCCTTAAATCTAGCAAGTGAACGGACAAAAGCTTTGGTATAACTTATCAAACTCTAAATTCAAAAGTGCAGATGACACTTCTATACCATAATTCACGCTGCACAGACTAAACAATGAACAAAACCTCAATCAAACCAACTTTCGAATACAATAGAACTCGCCAACAGGCGGTGGTAGCCCGTGAAAGAGGGCAATTGTCGGGATTGCCCTAGAGGGTTAAGGGCAGCCCGCCCTGAGAGGCTTAGCCAGTTTGATCGCTGTTTAGAAATTTAGAGGTTGACTTCACTTGCACTTGAATTGATTTCGTGTTGTGTTTCACATTAAATTATATTATTTATAACAATGTGTAAGTATGTATATTATTTTATTTTTTGTATCTATGTAATAAATATATAATATATTAAATATAAAAATTACTCTAAACTCTTCACCGCCTCCCCTCATAATTTTTTTTTCCAACTTTCCTCTACCTGAAGGTTGTCTGGAAGAGATCGATCTCAGCGATAAGATCGCCTAAATTGTACCATTCTAAATTTATTGTTTCTCTGTACTGTTTTTTTTTATGTGGTGTGCAATAAAGAGTATCTATCTATCTATCTATATTTCTAGAATATCTGAGTTTGTAAATCGGGTGTTGTAAACTTCGAAAAAAAAAACGGACAAGTGTGAGACGGAGGTTCCGTACAAACTTGTAGTTATGTAAATAAATCGTCTGTAACGGAAATCAAATATCGTCTTTGAGATGATGCTACATTTACTACTTATTTGTTAAAAAATGTGATACGAGATAACTATAAATTCAGTTTTCAGACGTTTTTTAAAACTCGTACTCCATAAACAGCTGAATCTTTTGATTGTGTTGATTTAGAATGTTAGTTTTAATTACAGCTTCAAGTGATTGCAGACCTAAGTACTTAATATTATTTTAATTTGATACCTTCACGCGTTCCTAGTAAAAAAGGTCTTGGCATATACTTGGTGTAACGAAAAGGTGAAATAAAACTTAAAGGGGTTATTCTACGGCTAAATTACATCAACTTTTTCTATGGGACCAACATCAAAATCTCAAAAAAACGTTTCCATACAAACTGATGCCAGCTGGTCGCGTTTTAGTATGGGAGTGTTTTTTTTTTGCGATTTCGATGTTGGTTCCGTAGAAAAAGTTGATGTAATTTAGCCGTAGAATAACCCCTCAAAGTTTTATTTCACCTTTTCGTTACACCCTGTATATAAAAATGAATCGCTGTTCGTTTGTCTCGCTAAAACTCGAGAACGGCTTAACCGATTTGGCTAATTTTGGTTTTGAAACATTTGTAGAAGATCAGGGAAGGTTTAAAAGGTGAGAAAATATAAAAAAAATGCAAGGAAAGTAGTAAAACAACTATTTAATTTTCCTATATAAACGAATTGGCGGAACGAAGTTCGCTGGGTCAGCTAGTTATAGATAATGGTACGTAACCCTCCGTGCGTGAGGCTGACTTTTATTTTAAGTACTCTGCAATAAACAGTAGGTGTGTATAAACACACACATTAGTTTCTTAAAAGTAGTTCAAAGTACTTTTTGTAGTTGTTAGTCAAAAAAAGCCGCAACTTAAAGCTACTAAGTAGCGGAAGCGGGACATCGTTTGTGGCGAGTTCATATAAAATGTATGAGAACTGGAGACGTATTTTTGAATTATGCGAATTCCAATCCGAATACGAAATCGCAAGATTCGCATGCGAATTCCCAAAATCACTATTTTTGAAAACTCATTCCGTGAATTCTGCTACCAGTGGTCCTACCCACTCGTTTTTCGATTTCTACTAGGTAGTAGAAAGTACGGAAGAATGACATTGACAAGTAAACGTATGATTGACAGAGATTTGACATAATAACTTTTTAAATACGTTCGTTAATGAGTTTTTGCTTTATTGTTTATAATATTTTCTGCGTGAAACAAAAATAGTTACAAAATTTCAATTTAATAGCAAGACTTATTTCGAGTGATTCAAAAATGCGTAAAATCGGAAGCAACAGAAACCATTTTCATACACGAATTGTTTTCGTGTTCGAATTCAAGATTCATTTCTAATGCTTCAAAAATACGTCTCCTGATGTCCGGAGCTCGGTGGCGGCGTTTTGTGGCCGTCGCGTGTGGCTCTTGTGCTTCCAACATCCAAAAATTTCCAACTTAATATAAGTATCATTAAGTGGCAGTTATTATTTTTACAACAACAGCGTATGAACGACCCACACACGCTTACGAGTAAAATAGACCTGCTGTAATGTAGAGATTGCTGATAATAAGACATAAAATTGATATTGCCATATAAAGGAAAATATAGACTTCAAACGTGCGTATCTAAAATGTGCAATTGTTTATATTCAATTATATCCTTCTGCCTGCCTAGCATGAGTACTAAAAACACGATATGATATGATATGATATAGCGAAATATCGGCACCAACTGTAAAAATATGATAGATATAGCCGCCATGTTGAATCGCCGTCACATATTAAGATCGCTGTTTCGATAAAAAAAAAATGGCGGCTAAATCTATCATATTTTTAAA
The DNA here is from genome assembly GCA_963576865.1 of Anania hortulata. Classification (NCBI taxonomy): domain Eukaryota; kingdom Metazoa; phylum Arthropoda; class Insecta; order Lepidoptera; family Crambidae; genus Anania; species Anania hortulata. The sequence continues at coordinate 751,499 of OY756413.1, forward strand.
GTTGGTGTCGATATTTCGCTATATCATATCATATCACATCGTGTTTTTAGTGCTCATGCTTGGCAGGCTGAGTTAAACCTTATTGGATTTGTCATTAAATATGGGATATAAGAGATTTTGCCGTGCCGTGTAAGGACGGCCGTTAAGAATACACTTCCCGACCGCCAACAGGAGGCGTGTCGTAAGAGGCGACTTATCCCTGTAGCACAAGACTGGCAGCAGCGTCTGTGTGGGAAATATTATAAAAAACTGCGCTCGGCAACCCGCCTGCCAAGTGTGGCGAGTATTGGCAATCCCCCTTTTCGGGGAGGCTTAAGTTCAGCAGTGAATATCTTACGGCTAAAGTGAAGAAGAGATTTTAAACAAAACCTGTAATCGAAAAACTATATTCAATTTCGCATGAAAATAAAATATCATCATCATCATCATCATTTCAGCCATAGGACGTCCACTGCTGAACATAGGCCTCCCCCATTGACTTCCAGATTGGCCGGTTGGAAGCGGCCTGCATCCAGCGTCTTCCTGCGACCTTTACCAGGTCGTCTGACCACCTTGTGAGTGGACGTCCTACGCTGTAATAAATATAAGTAACTAAGAATCTTAATCAATTTTCAAAAGTCTTTATCACACTATCCGAGGTATTAAACGCACAGAAGGCAATATTGAAAGTGCCGGATCCCTTTTCCTTTATGAAAGCGAATTAAAAGTTAATAAAAAAACTCGATAGAGGCTACTCTTTGATATTCAGATAGCTTAAAAGTTGCTTTACGTAGTTATAGTGACGTGTCGAATTTGCTGGCGATGCTCGATATCGATAGGTTTACGGATCACTTACCGTTTTCAATGTTACCAAAAGTCAAAGTCAAAGTCAAAATCATTTATTCAGTTTAGGACAGAAAACTGCCACTTATGAACGTCAATAAAACATTATTGGACCATATGGGGCAGAACATGTCTCTTTATTACCTGAGAGCGATTATATTAATTTGTTAATAACTGCTTGAGCATTATATTTCAGATTTATTTAACACAAGTGCCCTAGGATAACAGCTACTTTCCTTAGGATCAAAGCAATATAGGTATGTATGTAATGTTGTCTAATTAATACTGATTTATTTATTTATATTGAATTATTTATTTATGGTAATTGTGAGCATTTGAGATTAATGTTTTGAAATAAATGGATGTTTAATTTAATTATATCGATAATAACGTCAGTAGTTGTCTGAAATCTATTACAACATTTATAAATGTTTAATATTAATCCGTTTATATATTTTTTAAACATAATAAGCTAAATTTTTCACGCCTCAGATTTTTGTTATTTTATAATAGAATTACATATGAAGAATACATATAGCCATTATTTATACAAGTAAGAGAATGTTCAGAATTGTATTGTATGTAGTGCAACAGATAGCCTTTAATGATGATGCTGATTCTGATGAGGTAGCCTCTTACAATCTCAGTTACATACAACTATTATCTCAACAAAAAACGTATCAAGGCAAATAATTATCGATAGTCCCACATCACTCTCCCGATCCAGAATTTTCAATATAAACTTGGATTGGATTTTATCAAGTGTAGAGTTTTGACCCTCTGTTGCGCTGGGATTTGGGCCTGAAGTTTTGATTTTGTACTTTAGGTACTAAATTAGTTTAGATTTATTACTGTTTGATCTGAATTTGTCGGTCGTAATTTAATATTCTGAAGTTTGAAAAGGTTGCGATTTAACAGTAAATCGCCCGAACGATCCTTAATGTTATCAAGTTGTTAGTCTGTTTTATAGATAGTAAATTTCTTAATTAACCATGATTATTTATGGAAATCATTAAGGTGACAAATCATATAAATGTTATCATCAAATAAAGTAATCCAAAATTAACTTAAACTAATTTCTTTAACGAAATTTAAAAAATATACTGTAAGCTTGATGACAATTTTTATTAAATTTTTCAGTGGGACAGTCATAGAAAACGCAAAAAAAAAACACTTTCCCATACTAAACCGCCGACCAGCTGACATCAGTTTGTACAAAGCAGTACTTTTTTTTAAGATGACGTTGTTGGTCCCATAGACAAAGTTGTTGTATTTGAGCAGCAGAATCAGCCCCTAGGGGGTTGTTGATGTCTTAAAAATAACCCTGTATATTTAAAACGTTATAAAAATAATTATAATTTTGGCGTACCTTACTCGTCCGGATTGATACTCCGCTCTGTCCGAATGACACCGTGTTGCGTGTAACTATAATTTCGTGTTAATATGTTGTCCCGTCTGGCACCGTGCTTGTGGGCGGCGGTGCATCAGCCTATTGGGGGTTTCGGGTTTTCTCCGACCGATCTTGTGCTCCTCATGGGCCCGGAGTCTGTTGGAGGGATTTGGGATTCTCTGGTGATCCAATGTGCCGCTGCGTCACTCGCTGCACGTTCCAGCGTCGGAGGTTCCCGCCGAAAATCAGCGTCGTGATAAGTCTGTGGCTGTCACGACAAATGTCGAAAAGGTGCCCTTTTCGACACAATATCTAATTTATATTGTTTTGTGTATTATTATTATTATTTTCTCTTGTGTGTCGAATAAACGTTTCTTTCTTTCTTTCTAATGAAATATACTTTTAAATTATACATGCGCTTTCTACTTCACTACATTACGAGTACCTACATACTCACTTTCCCAAACTGCAAGTTTCCATATTTGTTTTCCACCATAAAATATGACGTGCTTGTATCTACGGCGGCCTTAAAAGGGCCTCAAGTGAGGCCAAGTGTCATAAAGTTCGTGGCAATAAGAATGCACCCGGGGAAATATGGGTCAGACACGCAAGTAGAGTTCTACTGGAAGCGTCTCGAGGCGCGGTCACATTTTGTTATACGCGCTAGATATTACTGTAATAGTAATTTTAGTCAAACGCGAACTTGCTCGTAAATAACAATAACATTAATATGGAGTATTCACGAAAATACTTTACTTTATTTATAAGAAATTATAGTGCTAATAGTAAAAGCTAAATTGATTTTAAGTAAAAAATATTGTAATACAGTAACTAGAAATTAATATATACTTGTCAGTATATTAAACAACTTTTACTATGAAAAATGTATCTATGGCGGACGTGTACTGTGACGTCACGGTACATGTTGGAGCTTTTTGTATAGCACGTAACTTTAAGAATTTTTTTATTAAGTGCTATTTATGTTAATCAAACGACTGCAAAGCCGAAGGCAAAAGCAAGTAATAAATAAAAAATAACGTACATCAGACGGCTTATACAATTTGTAGAACACGAAGCAACTCCGTCGTCTACTTCAATATAGCAATTTTACTCTGAGGTGTACTTCCAGTCTGTCTACCTCCAGACCACATTTCAGACAAGTTTACGATTTCCGCGCCACGCCATAAATAAAGACAAGAACCGCGAAATAATTCCGGCGATAACTCTGCGCAAGTTATTTTAGACATTCGGTTTTTATTGCAAACGTACAGTGCGAAGAATATCAGCTATGATATTCTCTAGTTGACTGTCGCAACACACAGCGCTGCCAAGCAAGAAAACAGCTTTATTTTCTTTGCTTAGACAGGGTTGGTGCTGTAACAGGCACATTTATTATTAACTTAGATTACTGCCTGCTACAACCTTAAGGTTTAGGTAACATTTCGATCTTGAAACTCTATACGACTTGGCAAACGCAGCGTAGGGCGCGCTCCGACAATGTGGAGCGATGATATACGCAAAGCTGCTGGCAATGGATGGAAAAGAATAGCTCCGAATCGGGCTAAGTGGAGCGCTCTAGGAGAGGAATTTGTTCAGCAGTTGACTGACGTGGGCTGATGATCATGATGAATATACTATAATTTTCGAGGTCTTATGCGGTCGCTTGGCATCTATTAAAGAGGAAAGTTCAGCTGGAGTAGGTGAACAGGGACAGAAAATAGTTTAACAAAGGTGGCTTCAAAAGAGACACAGTACAGTACACCATAAGCCCTCTGGTCTGTCGATATTATTCCTGAGACAAATTGGAACAGATTGGTACAGGGCCGTGAGAAGCGGCGTGGTAAAAATGGGGCCCAAAACTCAGGAGTGGGTCAGCTGATAACCTCATCATCATAAGCCTTTAGAAGTTCACTGCCTCCCTTATAATAGAACGCTTAAGCAGGCCACATCATTTGCAGAACTTTCAACCGTTAAGAAAATTTCTCGAGTCGCCACCACGAACTGGAAAACGTGGCGAGGATGGGCCTCGCACCCGGTAGACTGATGACCTAGTCAAGGTTGCAGGCAGCTACTGCAAACGGCCCACAGCCGTTTAGGAATGCTTATGTGTAGCTGGCTTTAAACCCTTTGCATCCAGTGGCTTTCCCAAAATATTAGCTGATTAGGTAAAGAGGTTATATTTGGTATTAACATCAAGTGTCAAATTAGATGATATTGGTGTCAGCATCGAGTGCTTTTATTATCGAATACAGTATTGCAGCTTTGCTGCTCACTGGTAATAATAGTCTTAATAGACATTTGTTACTGCACAAATGACTATTAAGACTATAATAACTGCCGGGCAGCTCAAACCATTTGTTCCCTTTTTTTCGACTGGAATTCGACTGGAAATGTTATCTGAATGAGCAGGTTTCCTCACGATGTCTCCCCTCACCTTCGGGAAAGTGGTAAAAACTCGTGCATAATTTCCTATCTGTAGGATGAAACTTGCGACACATTGATAAGCAGCGAGACTTAGTTTCTTCAACAACTGACCAAAGCTAGTCTATTTTGTTTCAACCTATTCAATCCCACTGCCGGGCACAGGTCTCCCCCAGACTCTTCCATCGATTTCTATCTTTTGCCAATGACTCCCAATTCCACGTCAGGTTAACCAAATCGTCACACCATCTTTGCTTGGACCTACCTCTTCGGCGACAGCCTGTAGGTATCCATAGAGTGACAATTTGGGCCACTTATCCGGATGCCTTCTACACATGTGTCCTGCATACTCCAACTTTAGCTTTGCGGTTTTCTCGCTTACATCAGTGACATTTATTTTTCAGTCTAATTTAATCATGGGAAATTAATAAGCTTAAAAAAGATTAACGCATATGCCATCCATTGCCGACCCAGAAGATATTAAACTAACAAAGTAACGTGACATGAGGTAGCGAAACTTTTATGGGCGATCGTACAAGCCAGTCGCGTTCTCGTTACAGTTTTACAGGCGTCCGCTGAAGTGCAGCATTGTGTGTACAATGTTTGTGATTGTTAGAGGCATAACGTTCTAAAGCGAGAACAGTTAGCGGCAACTCTCTCTTTTTAATCAATGGTTGTGTGAAGAGTAAGGCTTTAAAAGGTGAATTTTTGAAAAATCATTTTTATTATATCTTTCCTACAGAAAGTGTTAGTGGGCGGAGCACATTGCACATATAATTGATGAGGTAGAAAAGTTAAATGCAGGCCACATACTGGCAAGCGCAGCGTAGTACGTCCACCCACAAGGTGGACAGACGAGCTGGTTAAGGTTGCAGAAGGCCGCTGGATGCAGGCCGCTTCCAACCGGCCAATCTGGGAGTCACTGGGGGAGGCCTATTTTCAGCAGTGAACGTCGAAATGATGATAAGTTTTATTATGACGGGAAATCTTATTTTACAATTATTATAGTATATTTTTAATGATTTCAAACATAATATAAATCAAGTAAAACTAAGACACAAGGTTCAGCAGTAAAGTTTAAAAAACAAATCGCACGTCGATGTTGGTTCTATGACAGGATAGGAACTACACAGTACACAGCAAATTTTACTATTAATAATAAAATTCAAGCTAAAGTGGCAGTGGGCCGGCCACATAATCTGTCTCAGAACCGATGAAAGGTAGAGTAAAAGGGTTCCAGAACCCTGAACTCAGAAACCCAAAACCCAGGGTGGAGACCACGTTTTAGCAAACGTAGTGTAGGACGCCCTCCAACTAGATGGACCGACGATCTTAGGAAGATGACAGGTAGTGGAGAGATGGAAAAAGCGGGAGATTGTGCTCTTTGGGCTTTTTGGGGGAGGATTACGTCCAGGCGGACATTATGATGAATAAGTTAAATAATAAAGTTTATAAATACAATACCCTGTGGTACCTACTACCAGTTCATGCGTGAAACCTGTAATAAAAACCATGTAAACATCACGTTGCCATGCTTCATTGTGGGTCTGTACAATTTTAACAATTTGCGACAACGTTGCGCGGCTGCCTATAAAAGTTTCACTTTGTCATAGAAATACTAAATCAGCCAGTACATCTGGAAGACTGCCAGATATACGGGAGAAGAATTTTTCAATGTCCCACAGAAGAACATAAAAAAAAAAGAAATAATAACATTTTACGACAAAAAGAGATTCTGGCTTCCAATTTGATACCGTTCTAGTGTGAGCAGAATATTTTTATGAAATTATTTTGACATAACATAAATGTTGTTTTTTTTATTAAATTTTTATCAATAATAACGACATTAAGAACTAGCACATCTCTTTAGTAGTGGATATAGCTACCAATTTATTTTTAAGAGGAATATTTAAAATGCATTTCTTCAAAATAAAAATAGTAAGCCACCAGGCCACATTTTTGATAGATGCTTGCAACAACCGGCGCCATCTAGAATGATAAAAGGCTAACAAAGGTGACTGAGGTTGGTGCGCAATTTCGTTTTATCACCAGCCAATATGTAGTCCCGAAGGGTGGTAAGGCAAAGCTATACTTTGGGACTTGTATAAGTGCCCGGAAGAGGGTCTGAATAAATAAGTATTACTGAGTATTTTTGCTAACTTAAGCTATCCTACAATACTACTTAGCAAGCTCTCTGAATGGGTAGGCTGATCTTTTATCACTGTAACAATTTCGGATCGTTTCTTTCTATTGTCACACATAGCATTCTGTATGGGTTCGTAAACGCGATAATGGTTCGCTCAAAATTTTATTTCCTTTATTTATTGGAAACTACATCCGCTAAATATGAAGCATCGAGTTCCGACAACATTTTGTGATATTTTTCTACTATACTGACAGTTGAGCAACATTGATGGTTGACTGAAGCAGGATTGGTTTCCTTTATGTAATTGATTTAATTTTTTGTCATCAGATTAAAGTATTGTTTGTTAACCAACATATAAACTATGGCACTGGGACGTATAATAGGCCATGGAAGCGGCCTGCATCTAGCGGCTTCCTGCAACCTTTACCAGGTCGTCTGTCCACCTTGTATGGAAAATTTCTAGAATGGAGGTCACGTACTGGCAAGCGCAGTGTAGGATTCAGATCAGAAAATAATGCTTCGGGACAATCAAACAAATCAAAATGTACCAAACAACAGACCAATTGTCAAGGAGTTATTATCTTATATCGTTTTACGGTAATTTTTTGCCAAGGCTGCCGCCCAGCACACCAAAACCCTAGCCAATTTAGAAAACGTACATTTCTGAATTGACTCGAAATCACTGGGCCGCTATGACAATAAGTCTCTCATAAATTACGGGCTAGTGCCGAGAAGAAGCAATCGACAACACGCTTTTAATCCATTTAGCAATATTGTATGTCCAGCCGTTTATGGCGGTTTCCTTTAGAATTGTAAATAAAACATTGCAAGTACACACTAAAACGGGCTAGCCGTAAAAATAAACGTAACGACCTTAAAAATGACGTATAAAAGCACTCAACAGTGTTGCCAGATACGGCAGTGTAAAGCTGCAGTCACACTGATATTAATTTCTCCGTCAATTATCATCATCATTTCAGCCACGTCAACAGTCCCACAAATAGTACGACCACCGTCCCGTCCCCCCCTCCGTCGATAGAATGACTTTAGAATTATCGGAACACAGGGAACTTATAGCCACTGCCTGAGTCAAAAACCAAATGCACACATTATCATCATCATCATCTTCAGCCTGTGGAGCTCCTCTGCTGGACGTAGAAAGCCACAGTAAACGGCTCAGAGCCGTTTGCATCCCTCAACTTCTCAGAACCTTGTCTAGGTCGTCACTCCACCGGGTGGGAGGCCTGCCTATGTTGCATCTTTCAGTTGTTAGTCGTCACTCAAGAACTTTTCTTCTCCAACGGTTAACAGTTCTGCGAGGGACCTGTCCATTGCCACTTTAAACTAAATTAAAATTCATTTATTTCAAACAAACAGCGTCCTTATATTACATCTAAGTAATTGGAATGCACTCATGATTTCATATCAGTAGCAAAAAACTGCCTAAATAGCTTTTATCAGTACGTAAGTGGGTGTTGTGGTACCGTCGTTGTTTCTGATTTCTGTAACACAAGTGCTTTGGCTACTTACCACAGGATCAGAGCAATGTATGTGATGTTGTCCAATATTTATTTATTTATAAGTCTTGTAAACTTACTTATTCAAAAAGATACTGTCAAAATGGTCCAAGTTTCCTGCTTGCTTCTTCCCAGGACTAGCTAACAATTGTCCCGAAGTATATTAAGTAGGTAATCGCGTTTTTAGTGAATTCCATTACAAAATGTATGACACACTGCAAACAATCCCAGTGTGTCTCTAACTTTAGTTACACTATGTTGTCTGTCAATCTAAGGTTTACAACTAAGTTCTTAATTTTGTCGTTTTATGAAATGCAACACAAGTGACGTGAATGTATCACAATAGAAAATGGATGATGACCTGATTGATGTAGTGGAGAAATGATTAACCTTGAATGCTAAGAAACTCGGGTTCGACTTCCAGTTCAGGTTAGTTCAGAATGTACATCTTTTTGTAAATATCAACTTTAGGGTCTGAGGGTTCAGATCAGGTCATACAGGGTTACTACCTTTGGCTTAATGTGTTGTCTGGTACCTCTTAATAATACAAGGATGTTGGTATCGTATCTCGAGAATATGACAATGGGCTAGTTTCCTAAAAAAATCTAATTAGTCCGTCAGTTGGATTAACAGAAAATATTGGACACGTATTTTTCTTTTCTGAATCATACTAAAAATGATGAAATATAGCCCGATAAAGTTCCGCGTAACGTCACGCCTTGCGACACTTTTTAGCAAGACGTGACGCCACGTGCTCACTTTGATGCGCTTTATCTTCGTTATTTTTTGTTTGATTGACAAAAGACAAAATATGAGTCCAATATTTTTTGATAATCTAACTGACGGACTAAATAGATTAATCATTTTTGACCCAGGAAACTAGCCCATATGTTATTTGACGCATTATATTTATTTATTTTAGGGCTGATTTTTCAACAGACAGATAACTTTTATTTGAAGAATAATTTTGACATGTTGACGGTTTTCGTATAGAAAATGTGTCAAAGCGTCACTTTTAGTCGTCGGATATAAGTTATCAGACGGTTGAAAAATCAGCACTTAAATGATTTATGTTGAAAGTAGATCACATATAAGCAATCAGCCTAAGTTTAAAGATCAACAACTTACTTCTAACAACACAAACGAACGATTGCTTCACACAAGAGGATTCGCGACATTTTCCTTTATAAGTCACCTGTGTAACATTATAGAATAAATATAATTTGTATTGGATTATTAAACTATCCTTGCTGATGACCTTGTTTGACCTTGTATTTAATTTAAGTCCAATCACCACAGATAAGTAAACATTTTAACTTAACTATATCTTTTCAATAGTTCTGTTATGAATATTATCTGTATTTCGTGGGCAGAGCTCCCGTGTGGATATAATGCCATCCTGGAATGTTAAGGTCAAGGCATAAGGTTAACTGGGTGTCTACTAAATAATCCGAATTGGCCCTGCATTATGGGTATGGTCCAAATAGGGTTGCCAATTATTTTTACAAAAAAAAGTATATTATAGTCAGGTCAGTACAATTTTTTTCTAATACTCAGTTTATAAGTTGATGATTCATTATATTATTTGAAAGCTTCGAAGGCCATACGTAGACGTCCTCCGTACATTTAGACGTCCTCCGTAGCCGAGAGGCGAGTATACCGGACTTGGTGTCGCTATCTCTGAGGTTCCGGGTTCGATTTCCGGTCGGGTCAATGTAGAAAAATAACTTTTCACAACACAACACAACACAACACAACACACACACACACACACACACACACACATACACACAAACATGCACCATTTTACTTATTTTCCGTAACTTGATTTTTGTTTAAGTACTATGTTCTGTTATTTCGTTTTTAACTTAGACGTAAGAGTGTGTTGAGGAAGAGTGGCTTCTTCTGGCACAGGTGCTCTTAGCACTTAATAGAAGAAGTCAACCTTTGTTTGTAAAAGACTATTGTGTTTTGGCGAAATAAATTTATCTTATCTTATCTTATCTTATCTTTTCCATATTGTCTCGAGTCTGGTGTTGTGGTACCGTCGTTGTTTCTTATTTCTGTAACATAAGTGATTTGGCTTCTTACCATAGGATTAGAGCAATGTATGTGATGTTGTTCAAAATTTATTATATTAAAAAATATATACCTACCAAATTTAAAATTAATAAAAATGAGGGACAATTTTTTTATAAAATTGATCGTAAGCTAGATTCTTAACAAAACAATGTTTCGGATACTGTAATTTTTATAAACGGGCCGAAATTAATTACAGTACTGTTGTTCAAAGAAGCTGTTGTTGAACCAGACCCAAACCAATTCGTAAACGTGTGATGGTGTGCCTGTGCCCAGCCATGGGTCGTGGTAACTACTTTTCTGTAAGTTTAATACCTTTACTTGAAATACTTGAAACAACTGCTTTAAGAATCCAATAAAATACAAAGTAAAAGAACATAAAAACCTCTCCTGTGACCCTTAAAAGCCGACTTACATTGTCTAAACAATATTAGCACATATAACACTGTATGAACACACAGAGTCTTATTATACGCTATATTAAAAGACATCACTCTAAACTGCCTATAATAAACAACCCATTTTGGCTTGGAAGATGTAGCAGCAACTGAGAATATACATCTATCCCATTTACTCGTATTTTGTGTGTATATTTTCGTCTCTGTCAGCGGTGGGGCAATAGCATTTAATTTGGGTAAGAGCAACAATTTATAATCAAGGGTGGTAACTGGTAAGGTGAATAAAACAGCTCTTAGTGTGTTCGGAATTACTAATTTCGGAAAAATCTTTTGGAAAATATTTAGCACTTTTTGAAGAACGTCTGGTGTAGTGGTTCGCGCTCCGATCTACAAAGCCAGCGGAGCGGTTACGGGTTCGAGTCCCGCAAGGGGCAAATGTTTGTGTGATCTGTTTAGCCTAATGGTCGACTGGTAGAGAATGCCTCATGGCATTAAGTCCAACTTTTGTATGATTTTTTAATCTATGCAATAAAGTCTAAATAAATAAATAAATGTGCACGAGCTGCTGTCCTTAAGTCATGGATGTTTATAAAAGTGTTTAAGTATGTTTATCCGTTATCTAGTCGCCATAGTACAAGCTTTGCTTAGTGTAGGGCTAGCTAAGTGGTGTGATTGAAGGAAATAAAACTATTATTTACTATTCAAAAACACTAAAGATAAGTATTTATTTAAACTCTTTTGTACTGATATAAATATTCGTAGAAATTGTAATTAATTGGACGCCGTGCGGCCTTATGTCACCGTTAAACAGTAAATTTTCTGCTTTGTCTCATTTTTCTGGCGTTCTCTGCTTGCTGCATTTACCATGAATGCCAGTCTGCCAGAAATATAAAATTAGGTAGGTTATTTAGTTTGAAAAAAAAAAACAAGTAATTAAGTTAAAAAAAGATAGTATTAAACATGGGTATCATCAGAGGCGTGCATTGGTTTCAGATAGGGGTAGGCTGTGAGTGAAAATTGAGTAAGTTTGCGTGAAACAGTAGGCGATCTCGCGGCAGCCTAACATTGGTTAAATTGCACAGAAACGATCTAAGTTGCGCGCTTTAGTGAGGAATAAGTACAGGTAGACGACAAAATGGTTACAGAATATTTATTGTTTATTGTTAAATACGTAATTAACAATTATGGTTAGCTGTCGGTTTTTTATGAAGGTAGGCTCTGCATAATAGCCTATATGGAATGCACGCCCCTGGGTATCATGGGAAAATCTTTTTTTAATTGAGCAAAATGGACTTTTCTCGAACAAATCTATCCTTTACTTAGCATCTATTTATTGTCACTACAAATAGTTAAAATCGTTAACTTGATATCGTAGTTACATTGACTTATATATTACTTCGTAAGGACAGGGCGGACCGCATGTTAAACTGTTGCCACTAACGTGGCCCTAAAGTGATCCTCTTTGGACCGAAGTGACTTAGTCGTCTGTCGGCTGTCGTCGAGAGCGAAGGTAGGTTAAAATTAGGAAAATGATAAGGTTTTTCGTGTTCACTACGACAAAAGCACAACTAATAAAAAGTGCGATATTTAATATGTCAGGTAAGTCGAAAATATGTTAAATAAGAAACATATTTGCATTGTTTTAGAAATTTTGTTTCCATAATCTCAACGTTTGGCATAATAGAAAGCAACGCATGGTGTGTTGCTGTTTAATCGATTACGACACAGTTTAGGGTAGTGCTAATAGATGGCGTTAGTGTGTCATGTATGGTAAATGTGTAGAGTGATTTATTCTGTGAGCCGTTTTTTACTATTTAAATTAATGCGTAATTAGAACTTTTTCAATAAAAAAAAAAAACATAATTCTACCTCATATCCGCAAAAAGACATCTATAACATAGTTTCTATTAGTGAAATCTCTTCTTAAACCTACAAATTACTTACTTTAAACGTGCAAACATAACCTGCCATTACCAATAGCTTAAAATAAACTTATTTCATCCGATTTTAAATGAAAATTACCTGACTTAGTTATCGATAGAATTTAACTACAAGTTCTTCTGATTTCATCGAACCATTGATGGTGGAATTATGCAAGATATAATTTGAATTTTAGGCTGAGACTACACTACTAGTTTGATGCTGTACTATTTTTTTACTATATGAACCAAGCATTATTTCTTTGTTAGCTTAGCTTCTGCACGCGAAATTCTCTTAGTAGGTAACACAATAACGGAATATAAATCATACAGGATGTTCCTGGACGTATGGATCAATTCAAAAAGTAGGTTCCATGTTCAACTGATAAATGCTACACGCAATCTTGCCTCCTAGCCTCATGGCCACGCTTTATTTTTGATTAAGTAGATTTAAGTTTTAGGTCAGTTTTTGCATGCCACCACGATGGCGAAACATGAGTTTTTTTTTCTTTTATTTTATCACCTGTATTTATCATTTTTGCAAGTAAAGAATATTTCTATTTATGTTTGTTTATGATTAAATGACTGCTTTAACTGATAAAAGGTTTGGTAAAAGGTAAAATTAGTATTGTGGTTATCTTATCTTGCTGTTGGTAAGCTTTTTTAATAAAATAAAATATGATGACACTGGTACGCGAAGTAGAAAATTGTTCTTCGAGTCTCCTTCTTCATCTATACGGTCAATCCCGGTTGCGTCCAAAGCCATTGCTTTGAAGCCCAGGGTCCGCTTTCCTTGATTTACTCCTCCACTTCGCGCGGTCTTGAGCGTCTCTAGTTGTGAGATCATTGGCACGCATGTCAGCCCTCACGACGTCAAGCCAGCCTTTCTTGGGTCTACCCCTTTTGCTAGGACCTGGCGGTGGCGGCATGGCCAGACATTTGTTTCCTACGTAGCTTGCCGGTTTCCGCAAAACATGGCCGTACCAGCGTAGGCGACTTTCCTGCAGTTTGTTTGCAATATCACGGACACGAAGGCTACCGCGGATGCGCGAGTACCTCACGCGGTCCTTCCGCGTGACTCCGCACATCCACCGCAGCATATTCGAGTATTACTTACTTACCTACAAAGAAATCTGTGTAAAATTTTTAAAAATTGCTTTAGTTTAAAAAAGTACTTCCATTTCTAAAGCAAATAATACAAAATCACGTTTTCGCATTATTGTTATGCCTAAAGCGAAAAAATCTTACAATAACTAAAATGAAACATCTCATAGTGTGCGTCTTGCTTTAAAATTCATTGGAAGCGAACTATTTTACATGCAAAAGTCTTTTAAATAAGTCTTACTTACTCTTTGAAATAGAATTAAGGAAAGTTTTAGTTCTATGACGACATTTAAATGTTCAATTTAAATGTATTTAAACCTACATACCGACAATCTCACAGTCGGAGTTCCTTACGCGGTCCTTCCGCGTGACTCCGCACATCCACCGCAGCATATTCATCTCCGTGAGTAGAGGGCCTATATATTGAATAAACGATTGTTATAACTATTACCTGAAGGTTGTCTTGAAGAAATCGCTTCTAGCGATTAAACTAGATAAATATTTTTCCTGTGATATGTTTCTTTTGTGTGGTGTACATTATAGGGGACGTTCAAACGTAATCACTATTAGAAACTTATTTAAAAAATTGCATTGGTTTTATACCAATGCCTAAAAAATCCTAATAATAACACAATGCCTGAACGCTCTGTAACGCTGAAATAACTCTGTATAATCATGAATGCACCTACTGTTCCTTTCTACCCTGTAGTTGATCCGACAGAATATTCGGATCGCTTGTAAACAGATCGACAATCATATTACCCGTGTTCATTAAATGTAGAACACGGACAATATTTCTGGTTTGAAATTAATTCCGAATTTATGTAGAAATGATTTATTTTGTGTAGGTATTTAGGGGTTTTGACATTTGTGGTGGCTAGGTTGGATTCTAAATTTGATATAATAATCTGTTTTTGTTTTTCTTTAAAAAAAATGTAGACCCTCTTTTTGCAAAAAAAGATTGCTTTTGTTTTTTAAGAAAGATAAAATAATCTCACGCTCGAAAACAATCCATGTGCGCAAATTATTTCTGTTTGTGATGATTATAGGAATTACTTAGTCGAAATATGTGTTTAAATGATTACCTATTTGTTGAACAGAAAACATTGAAAACCGGAGGATATGAAACATTAATTAAACATTATTTTACTGTCAGTATCCGTGACGTCATCCTGTCTGATATGTGTCTACAAATGTTTGCCTGCCAATGTTTGTATTTTTTAGTTACTAGCTGTCTCGGCGAACTTTGTACCGCCATTTCATAGTTTTTTTTCGTGAATTTTTCCGTGTTTTTTATAGTTATTCTGCTTTTCGGGGCGGAGACTTAACAAATCAAAGATCATAAAAATCGGTCTAGCCGTTCTCGACTTATAAATGATGTAACTAACCCGACTTTGTTTTATTTTAATAAATAAATAGAAAAACGAGTGGGAAGAACCATTTAGCAAAGTTCACGGAACTAATTTAAAAATATATTTTGGCATTACATTACGTTTGTAAATCATTCCAATTCGAAGTCTCTGTAAATAGCTTGTTTCGGTACTAATTAAGGATTTTAAAACTTATTCAGCTTTTCATAAAAATAGATAAGTATACAAAATGTTAAAAAAGGTTCGAGACAAATTTTAGGGAATGGTTCAGAATCGAGTTTTGAATACAGGAAAATACAGTAATAACATTGTATAAGATTCAGAAACGAATCTAATATACACACAGGTTTAAAAATCCATTGTCCATACAGGGTAATTATTTAAAATTCCTTGTCCATCGATTAATCAATTAAATAAGTTTTTCCTGTATATTAAAGATACTTGTTTCTGATTAAACAAAAATATTTTGAATATTTTTGTATATTTTTTTTAAACTGTATTTAAGACTATTTTGAACCAACCTCTAAAATTTGGCTAATACTTTTTATAACCGTTTGTAACTAAAGAACATTCTACTAACCAATACTTTTACTTTCTCAAAAATATTTGTAACTCTACAATCTACCAACCAACCTTAACAAAATCTAAACCTACCATTGCCGTATTATATTATATTACACAAAACAAGCAGAGAAATGCAAAACAACTAGAATGAGGCCTTCCCTCAAAGGGTAAGAAAGAAGATATGACACTATCAAAAATGTTATTTCGTGGAAAAAGTAGTGCTGGCGGGTATTCGGAGCCGGAGATACAAAAAGGAAAACTGGTGAATAAAAACGAGATTAAAGTTTCTTTTAGGTTTCATTTTTTGTTTACAACAAAAAGTAACATTTATAAATAGTGGCACCTGACAACCGCCTGGTGTAGTGGTTCGCGCTCCGGGCTACAATGCCTGGCGGTTGCGGGTTCAAATCCCACAAGCAACAAATGATTGTGTGATGAGCACGAGCATTTAGTACCTAAGTCATGGATGTATGAATGTTTATAATATATGTATGTTTGACATCATATTGTTATGCTAATCATAAAATAACGTACATTTTGAATTTAATTTTGACATTTGTATAACTGACGAAATAATGTGACATAAGAAATTGACATTTAGTAGATAATAAAGCATGTGACAAATAACAATTTAAATGGAATTTATATAAGTAGAATTGGAATTGGAATGATGCAATGTAATGTATATTTATAAAAACTTCAATTTTATTAATTAATTAAATTCACGAATACCTCACAGAGGTTTTTATGTAACTATTGACCATCTCAAATGCCAATGTCTATATTAATACTGCTGTTACATTAATAAGTGATTAAATGAATATGAATATAATAGCCATTTATTGGCGTAATGATATATAGTTGGACATTATTTGTAGAAGATAAATCTATTGAACATAAAAAAATACTTTTAGGAGGTTATAATATTAACCCATATGAACTAACAGTGCAGCATTAAGACTTAAGTAAACTTACGGCCTTAGTTACTACTTTGTCGTAGTACCTACATAGTAATTCTGCGTTTTGCTTCTTCAATAAATGACTAATTATCCATAGATATAAAAAAGAGGAACTAGTTCATCAGCAACATTCATGTTCGCTCATCCGCTCTCCGAACGCAAGTTCTGTGTGTAGTCTCGTCTACTCTAATATATCATGTAAATGCAGCAGAATTGTGCTGTGACCCCGAGGGCATCAGTTATTTATTGTCGGGCGTCTATTTAAAAGTATGATCAGATGTCTACGGGTCTGCGTAAACAATCTTTCTGGTGATTATGGTGACGGATATTTTTCGTTCATATAAACCTGAACACCGGCAAGCATACAATGTTACTGTAACGTCCTTTAGCCAAAAGATTTACAATTTGCGGCTGATCTGTTATTACCAGTGATCGGAATAGGTAGGTTGATTTAATGTACTTTGGTAGTGCTAGCATAACATGGATATGCCTTTTTTTTAAAAACTGATACCAAGAAATGCCGGAATCTCGGAGGCATGTCCATGTTAACATCAATGTTTGAGATCATTGACCCCAAATCAATCTACCTATTCCGATCACTGGTTATTATATCTGTATTATTCAATTTTAATTAGTTTTTTTTTTCTTTATTTATTTAAGACTTTCATCATGTCAGCCTATTGCAGTCCACTGCTGCCTCCTCCAGAGAGCCCCAAAGAGCACGATCTCCCGCTTTTTTCATCCATCTACTGCCAGCCATCTTACTAATTTCGTCGGTCCATCGAGCTGAGGGTTGTCCTACACTACCTCTGCCAAGACTTTATTTTAAGACTTGATAGCACAGTATAAAGGATAAAGGAAATAAAATTTCAAAAAGCAAAAGTATATCTTAAGGTTAAATTTTTTATAATAAATATATATAATTTTAACTACCAACCATTGATGTGTGTGAATGACAATACATATATTTGTCATTTTACCTACCATTGTTACCTACTTAAGTAATAGGTATGGCAAGGTTGGAGCCCTTATAAATGTAAATGTTACTATTTATCTTGTGTTAGTCGAAGGTGTTAGTATTTATTTTTTGAGTATTACAAGTATTATTTTTTCTGTTTCAGGTATGAGCCGTTGGCTGCAGATCAAAATAAAATCGTATGTTGTGAGTAAATGATTGTCAAAATTATTTAATTCGTCAGTTAGAAAAATATAGCGTATGTACATCTGGAACATAATTCGTGTGTGTAATGTAATAAGATTTTACACGCATCTGTACAGTTCATCTCTTTAAATGAGAGTGAATAGCACTCGAACAACGAACCAAATCATTATTCATTTAGGCCCGATTCGACCAAAAACAAAGTTAAACCAATTTAACTATTACGGGAACATCTTTACTCCTTGAATTTACTCTTGGATAATTTCATTTACGTTTTTCCAATTCACTTGAGGAATAAACTATATCGGTATTGTTATTCTATGGTCCAAGTATGTCTAAGTCCAAGTGAATGATCAACGAATGGATAAGCCTACAAAAATTCAAGTAATTCGTTTCTTCTAGGTAGTCTTGAAATGACGCAACAATTTAATTTTGTAGGATAATAGTGTCAGTGCTAGATAATGACATCTGGTCAGCTTCTAGGTGACAAGTGTGGATTTGACAGTTGACAACTTTGACATGAACTTAGTCTCAGTTTATTCTTTTACCAAGCCCAAATCACCCGTTTAAATATTAAATTACTTATTCTCAGATAAGTGGTTGGTAAAATGCAAAATCAGCTTACTCTAGATTAACCAGTGGTTTAATCTCTAGTAAAAACTTACTCCAGCTTGGTCGAATCGGGTCTTAATGAAATAATAGACTATTTCGCAATTATATTTGAAAATAGGAAACCGCGTATTCGCTTCGCCTTTAGCTAAAAACTGTCTTAGTCATTGCAACAACAAAGCAGAGCTAACTAAAACTAATTAGCTTAGTTCTACCTAATTACGAGACTCTTTCTCTGAAACACAATGTAACAAAGACATCTAAACTTTTTATGTACCGCGTGCTTTTTCAAAATGGCCGCTTGCATAATGCAAGAAGCACTCTTCCATATTTGCATCTCAGAGAGACTTGACTTCGTGATATTTTTTAAAAGTTAATATGACAATCGGATATTCTTATGTGATTTATGCAATTGTTGAATGCAATACAATCTACATAAAATGTGGTATTGGTACTTTTTGTGATTGTTGTGTATAAAAATAATGTAATATCACACTGTAATAAATAATGTCCTGTATAACTCAGAATAACCTTGTAACTTTATACTCTATACATCACAGTAAACAACTTTTGTTCGATGACTTCTTAAAATATGCATATGTCGGAGTGGAGAGCAGAATTATCACAATTCTTCGAATAAATCCTTGATTGAAATGTCAGGTATAACGCCTGGGTGGAATCAGAGATGGCGTAGCGGTCGCTAATGTTAGTATGAGGGCTGTCAATGTTATTAGTTATCAATGTTGACATGTCTCTTTGTCGGTTTGATGTCGGTTTGACGGTGTGTGGTAGCGAGGGGGATTCGAGTACGAACCGTTTTAATGACTGCACGTGTTTCTGAGATCACCGCATTTTCAATCTTGAATTATTAGAGCAATCATAGTTTATTTTGTACTGTAACTGGTTAATTTGAGTACACACACTGTTTACCTATCTCACCGTGTAGTTATTTCTGCCTTTCATAATAATATGAGCGAAGACGAACATATACACGATCATTTCCTCGGCCTTATTACGTCACATATAATTTTTTAGATTTTCTATACAAATTCAATCGGTTGTTTGGTAATTTTGTAAAGGAAGTCGCTAATTTTCATGCAAATTTGCAAAAGTCTGAGGACAAATTGTTCAACATGATGTTTAAGCGGTAATATGTGGTTACAAGGTTATACTACAGTTAACAGGACACCCTGTATGTATTGGACTTGTGATTTGACCTGAAACTAATCAAATAAGATTAAACACGATAGTTTTACTAGTATAGTTTCTCTATTCCCTCCAGGCTCCATCATCAGATCAGTACGATGATGTGTCAAATTATTAGATGTCATCCAAATGTCACATACAAAGTTTCAAATCAAAACGACAATCGAAAGTATGTTAAAAATACTTCAAGATCTGATGACATAGTTAGTTAGCTTTTAGTTAGTTACAAAGTAAAGTAAGTATGTTAAAATTAAAAATAAACTTTTTTTTCATATTTTTATAAAACGACCCAATTCAGGTTTTTAAGGGCCTTACTACACGGATTGAAAGTCACTTGACCGCCAGAAGCTAAAGTCCCTCGCTCACTCTACCGCGCGCCTGCCGCTGACATTCGTATCGTCTCCGAGGACCCTTACTCGCGAGTCGCGGTTAATTAATCGAGTGTTTAGAGTTCTGGGCGTAATTAGCTGAAGATAGGGCTGCCACACGGTAGCTTATTTTTATATCAAAACTCGAACAAGATAGGTCTTAGTTGAGGAGAGGCCTGAGCTAGTGTTGCCAGAATTACAACACTTTTGGCAGGACATTCTGTTTTTCAGATCTTTCAGAACTCTTCCAGCCAGGACCTAGAGAGGGTAGCATAAATTCCCCCTTTTTTATCAAAGTAGAAAAAGTGGTCACACAATCAGTAAGCGAACAGCAATTTTATTCATCATCATCATCATAATTTTATTACTACATCCCAATCTTTCCAAATCAGTCCCCCTTTTTTTTAAATCCCGATGTTTGAAAGAACTGGTCAGGCAAAACTACCTGTGCCTCCACTAGGACGTTTTAGTATTTACCGAAGTGATAAAAAAATCTTTTTTTTTATGAAACTTTGGTCAACCCTTGCAAAGTCTGTCATTGTGTCGAGCGAGATAGTTGAGAGTCTGTCACCGACGGATTATGAGTGTTTTTGCGAGTGATATCGGATGAGAGTACTCAAAACCTTATATCTGCATAGGGATAGTCATTATTATGTAGATCATTTGGTAAAGTTGTTTGATATTACGCCTAGGCGAAAGTCTACAACCAATGTATGTTACCATACCAGTGATGATGACATTTGGAACTGAAACATGGCCTCTTACTATGGGCCTCATTATTTTATTTTATTTATTTCAAAAGGTACACCAACAGTACATGTATACAATATTTATAAATAACACCAATCATACATCATAAACTTCTTATACATAGGCGTAAACAACATTGACATTACAAAGCTCAAGGTCGCACAGCGTGCTCTGGTAAGGGCTATGCTCGGTGTTTCCTTGAGAGATCTTAATAGAAATGAGGAGATCCGTAAACGAATAAAAGTCGCTGACATAGCCCAATGGATTAGCAAGCTGAAGTGGCAGTGGGCGGGGCACATAGCACGTAGAATTGACGGCCGATAGGGCAGAAAGATTCTAGAATGGAGACCACGTACCATGAACCTTTCTGCCAGGTGGTCTGTCCACCTTGTGGGTGGACAAGCAGTGGACGTCCACTGGACATCCTATGGCTAGAATGATGATGATAATGATTATGCTTATTAGTACAAAACTATTTCTCATCAATTGTATAAGGTCCTATTTCATTAATTAACGTCATTATTGGGTGCGATTCTACTGCCCAGATATTTTTTTTTCCAAGAATCACACCAATTATTTATCCTAAAACTAAGCAAAGTACTATGATGACCAGATAACGAAAGTAATACAAAAACTTTTCAACGACAGTATGGTGTAGTAGTTCGCGCTCCGGACTACAGAGCCAGGCAGTTGCTGGTTCGAATCCCGCAAAGGGCAAATGTTTGTGTGATGAGCGAGCACGAGAATCTGTACTTAAGTGATGGATGTTTACTAAAGTATTTAAGCATGTTTATCCGTTATCTAGTCACCATAGTACAAACATTGCTCAGTTTGAGGCAACATAATTGTTGTGATTGTGAAAAACAATTACTCATACTAAACAGACAATCAGCTGGATTGTATGGCAAATTTAAGTTTCCGTATTGGCAAAGATATTGGGAAAATCGCAAACCTCCTCTTTTTTAAAGTCGGTTAACTGACGTTGTCCCTGACGAAAATAGGTCAGTGTGAGTCAAGAGGAATGCATCTTAATGTATGTTGAGTTGGGTCGTACAAGTATTGAACCAGTTTCGCCTACGCCTTGTCCCATTTTTAGCGGTGAATTGTGATAGACTAATTCTAGTGACAGACTATCCATCAAGGTGACAAGTTTGGTTCTCACTGATTTTAAAAATCAGTGAAGTATCATCTGCAAATAACACTGTCTCACAGAGGTTTTTCGTGAAAGAAGGAAGGTCGTTAATGTAAATTAGAAACAACAGGGGTCCTAATATCGATCCCTGAGGCACACCCATGGTAAGAGGCGACCCAGAAGACTCAGTTCCATTGATACAAACTTTTTGTGTTCTGCCTGTGAGATAAGAGTTTACTAAATCTAAGGCATCATTTGAAACACCATAGTGCCTTAGTTTTTTCAGTAAGGTTTGATGGTCTACACAATCAAAAGCTTTAGAAAGATCACAAAAAACACCCAAAGCATCCTGCCTACTCTCCCAAGCATCAAACACGTGTTTTAAGAGTGCAACTCCAGCATCAGTAGTACTTCTACCTTTCGTGAAACCGTATTGATTGTTATGCAGCAATTTATTGAGGACAAAGTGTGATAAAAGTTGATTAAAAATGACTTTTTCGAAGATCTTACTGAGTACTGGTAATATTGAAATCGGACGAAAATTAGAAGGATCTTTTTTCTCGCCTGACTTAAATAAAGGAATAATTTTACTAAATTTCATTAGAGTCGGAAACTGTTTATTGTCAATACATTTGTTAAAAATAGTTGCGAGATGAGGGGCTATCGCATTTATAATTGTATTGATAATGCTGACAGAGATTCCCCATAAGTCCTCAGTTTTTTTCATGTTTAATTCCTTAAAAGTTTTTATTACTATTTCAGAGTTTATATGCCTAAAATTTAATGGAGTTTTACACTCATCAACACCCGACCTGATAAGGGATTCAGCTAGTTCAGCAGAAGAAGCCAGTTCCTTAGTTGTGGAGGGAGCTATGTTTGAAAAGAATGTCTCAAAAGCATTTGCAACTTCTGCATTTGAACTAATTATTTTACCCCCAATTTTGAGAGAGTAATCGTGATCATTCGGTTTATGCCTACATGTTTCTTTATTTATGATTTTCCATGTGGCCCTTGTTTTATTATCTGAACCCATGATAATATTACGAAGATGATTTGATTTTGCAGTGGCACATACCTTTTTAAATATTTTAGAGTAATTTCTAACATGATCTATAATCTGTGGGTTCTGGGAATCTGATTTTAGACTATACAACTCATATAATGTCTTCCTACTTTTGTAAATACCGGGTGTAGATCAAGAAATATTCAAATCAAGAGAGGTAAACATTCATTTGACGATGTAAATAATGCTCTCTCGCAAGTGTTGCATTGGTTCACTACCAACAACCTTATGCTCAATGCAAATAAAACAAAATGTATTAAATTCACAATGCCGAACGTAAAGCAAGTCCCAACATATCTTACTGTAAAAGATGAACGACTAGATACGTCTAGTTCCACTACCTTTTTGGGAATAACTTTAGATTCCCGTCTGCAATGGGGTGCTCATGTTGAGACTCTGTCGGGAAGACTTAGTTCAGCTGCTTATGCCGTGAGAAAGATAAGACAATTGACTGATGTTGGAACGGCAAGATTGGTGTATTTTAGCTATTTTCACAGTATTATGTCATATGGAATATTGTTATGGGGCTCAGCAGCAGATATTGAGTCTATCTTTGTGCTACAAAAGAGAGCTGTACGGGCAATTTACGACCTTAGACCCCGAGACTCGTTAAAAGATCTGTTCAAGGAAATTAATATATTAACAGTGGCTTCTCAATTCATCTATGAAAATATTATGTACATTCGTAAAAACCTGCATATATTTCCTAAGAAAAGTGACATTCATAATCATAATACCCGGAATAAAGACAAACTTGCCGTTCCAAATTTCAGACTGCATAAAGTAGGTAATTCGTTCATGGGAAAATGTATTCGCTTTTTTAACAAATTGCCGCAGTCTATTGCTGAACTACCTATACATAAATTTAAATCGCATGTCAAGATGGTATTAATGAAAAAAGGTTATTACACTGTAAATGACTATTTAATTGATAAAAATGTATGGAATTAAATACTGCCCTGCTCGCACAGGTACATATTATCTTGTAATGTAAACATACTATTTAAAAAGAGGCTGACAATAGTGACCGAGTTTCTTCCGCTGCTTCTTCTCGGCACTAGCCCACAATTGTCCCGAAGCAGTGGTAGGGTAAAAAAAAATTGGGACGTGTAAAAGAGCTTAATTTAGGCCTATTTGCAGAAATAAATTGGTTTTATTGGTTTTTATTGGTTTTATATGTCCCGCCTACTGCCACTTTGGCTTGCCAATGCGTCGGGCTATTTCATTTGTTCATTTATGGATGTCCACATTTCTGATCGATTGATCGATTTTTACGAACACTGAGTATAGCACGCTGTGTAACCTTGAGCATCCATGAGCCCCATAGTGAGAGGCCACGTTTCAGTTCCATAAATCATCACAGGTAACAGACACTTGGCAGGCACAGTTTTTCGAACGCTGCCCAGTCGAGTTGAATTCACGACTGAGCTTTTTCTCAAAATCTGTTCCTACCCAACTGGATCATTAAGACTTGTCCAAAGTAGACATATTTGTCAATGATGTCGAGGATAGAGCTCGAACCTATACGTAGTAGGGTAAAATGGGCATTCCACATGACCTTTGTCTAATACGACTTAAAAGGAACTTATCTTAAACAGTTATAATGTCGTATAAGTATTTCGAAGGAGGCATAACCCGAAAACCTCCCTATCGCTTCAAACCCGGCACGTTAACAAAATAAGGTCTACGAGAGGATCCATTAAAGAAAGCCCCCACACACGAGGCAACACTTAATTATCTAATGTTACAAAGAAATAGCTTTACTAGAACAGATTAGAAATGACTTCAAATTTTTAAAACGAGTAGTTTTTGTTTTGTTTGGTTTGGTTTGCTTGTCTTAGGGTTACGGCAGTCTGATGGTTATCGCTCCAAATGTCTAACCAGATAAACCGTGTCTAGGATTATGGTCAAGCGTGTCCCGACTAGAAACGGTACAAAACGTTAGGAGAAACGAGCTAACGTTTTGTTTGAGATAGGATAAGAAATAGAAAAAGAAAGTGACCGACATAACCCACAACTAAGATCAGCAAGTTAAAGTAGCAATTAGCTGGGTGTCGCACAACCGATGGCAGATGGAGCTAGAAAGATCTTGAGTGGAGACCTAAAAATTTAGTATATTCTCGAACCATTTGTACATAAAGATCTTTGTATAATTTTATTACTTTAACAAAAAAAAATGTCAAGTGATATTGAACCACAGTGTGATAGAATTTAGGCTTAAAACTATAAGGAAAATTTGTGATTTTTGGATAGGCTAATCTGCTTTTAGTTATACATTGTATAGAATACACAACTAATTGATAGCGGACATAAATACAACTCTACAATATGCATTATCTATCTACCGTATATCGGGCGACACAGGATTTATCCTTGAACGCAATGGGTCCCAGGTTCGATTTCCGGATTCGGGTCAATTAAGAAAACAATCCCTTCTAATTTGGCTCGAGTCTGGATGTGCTGGGAGACAAGGATGTAAAATTTCTTTACTTCAGGACCTTATAGTCCATAATCTTCAATTCTTGTCATCAATTGGTGTTTTGTTTGGCACATATTAAATTATTATGTTAGTTACTAATTAACTATTTAATAACAATACTTAAACCATTTAGAAATACCAATAACATATCTGGGTTACAAAATTCCTCTACAAACACTCAATTATCTAATGCAACGCGGAGCAAGCGCGACTAGAACGGGCCAAACAAGATTATTCTAAACTCCAGATTCCAAGTTGGTCTGGAATTTCTTCTGTCCGCGCTCCAGTTTATTACGAACACATAATCCGGCCCGTGTTACAGAGCGTGGGGTAAGTGTCTGAAATTTAATAAAGCCATAGCGAGACGAGGATGTAAAGAAAATGGAAAGGATGACATGAGCGTACGTAGTCATTATTTAAATTTAAAAAAGGTTTAAAGCTTGTACAATTCAATCGGAATACATTTTTTTAAACAACAAAGATCTATGATTTACACGACATATCGTTAGGCTTTATTGTCTCAGGTAAAAATTGGTTTAGGATAAAGGCAAAATTCTCAAAATTTCTCAATTAATCAACCAATTTACAAAAAACACTACTGAGTGACTGCTTGTTTGTGTCTGCTAATTGGAGTATTTATTAACGTTGTAAATTAAAAGGTTTGGATTACTTTAATTAATTACTGTACACGGTAAATTGTCATTGGTTTTGGAGCCGAGCTCAAATATAAGGCATTTTTAGTGGGACCAGCATCAAAATTTTAAAAAAAGCCGACCCCACACACGCTACTATTCGAACCACGGAAGTACAACTCATGCTAACGAACTGTATATATTAGACCTGCACAGGAAGACGAAGTGTGAATAGACCACCAGCAAGATGGTTGGAAAATATTGCAAAGACGGCAGGACTAACCTGGACAAGAATCGCCACACTAAGACCTAGCGGGAGAGAGCTTCAGGAAGCATAATATGCCTATGCCATATGTTTTTCGTCATATATGCTGAAGAAGGAGAAGAAGATATATTGAGATAACACGTCTAGTGACTTCGTCCATGACAAACCAAAAATTTTCATTTTCACTTTAATTCCCTTTTGCACTGCATTCTCTGCGATATAATATTTTTTTAAATAATAACCCCTTAAAAAAGGTCATATTTATGTTTACATTGAACTTTGTCGTGTCAGTACATGTACATATTCTTGTCACATCCATTAATTCTGACATCCGCACCACTTACTCGGCCCTCACAGCGTTGATGCTTGTGTGTTCAGTCTTAATCCGGCAAACCGAGCCAAAGGATTAAGCCGTTTTAATCCGCTACAGTGTATGGACCCTTCCTTATTAATAGTTGTTTTGTTTGAACATGTATAATTTATTCACAGCTACGAGTATTGCTGGAATCTCGTCTTTGAATTTAATCGTGATCTGGTTCCTTAATCTTCTTTGAAGCGCTTTGTTCTGAAATTCGATTCTTTGAGCTTTAGTCTTAGAAACACTGAGGGCTGTATTTGTCTGAAAATGTGTAGGAAGAGTGTAAAACCTTGATACCAACCACCTGTCTAATTTTAAGTTTCAATAAAAACAAATAAATATTTGACAACGTAATATACATTGCTCTGATCCTAAGGTAAGTAGCTAAAGTTTTTGTGTTATAGAAATCAGAAACAACGACGGTACCAAAACACCCAGACCCAAGATAATATAAATAAGATTTAAACGTGTCTGTTCTACTGTTTGTTTGTATTCGGTAGGTCACTATTATTAGTATACTATTATTGCTTGTTATTAAGTATCACGAGAAATGATAACTAAAAAAAAAATTTTTTACTTGTCAGCCTCTGACTGATTACACAGGTGAATGATTAAAGTAACGCACCGACACGTAATCATTCACCTGTCATCATTCGCTCATTACTCTGTCGTTTTTGCCCCCTACCCTCTACCTATAGTGATTAGAACCGTCTTGGGAAGGGTGCTACGTGCTGGGTCACTTCGACCCACTTAATGAGGGATGTGTAAAAGTCGATAAATTAATTGCATTTAAAAATCTAAAGAAAATACAATAAGGGCAGAAAAGGGTCATATCATAAGAGATAGGAAAAAGAGTAAGAAAAAAACGTTTATCAGATCTGTGCAGGTTTCTGCACTGTAGTGGATGCTTAACCTTGGCGGTGATAAGATTGGTTGCAGAAAAACACTTCACTTACCTTTGCGTGTCACTGCCACAAATCAATGGATAACAATAAGAAAAAAAATCCAGGCACGCAAGGGGTTAACACATTATTGATTATTTTTGGAACATGAAAATGGTTACTCCAATGTGGGCCGGAAGCCATTGGAATTTATAGGTGTTGCACCACAGACAAACAATACACGCGGTGCGTATAGGTCTTGTTGCCAACAAGACCTGTACACACCCTTACCCGATTGTTTTCAATACCTCCTAGGTAGCAAAGTTTTTATGCTCTGTTATTGAAAAAAAATGTGTCTAGCTATTTAAAATGTAATGTTTATCTGCAGTTATTAAAAACCATTCCCCGCATGCAAACTCTATGGCATGCCTTACCGAAATCTCCTGCCCGAAACCGGCCGCTAACGACTAATGAAAGCAGGTACCCTGGACTATAATATAATGAATGAAAAAATATGGACAGAAATCTCCTGCGCCCCGCATGCCACCGTTAACTACTAATGAAAATGCGCTTTTAATGTTTCTTTAAAAACAATATAAAATTGAGAGGCTTGGCGAAGGAAAAATATTAAGTGAGATGCAATATTGATACTACAAGTATCAGATTGCAATCGTAGCGCTGACGCTGGTAGCTATTCCATTCTTGTTTTTCATTCTTGGGTTTAAATCCTAACTGGTTTTGGGTTTTTCCGGAATCTTTGTACGAATTTATACCACTAGTGATTACCGAAGTTAAGCCACCTGCACCGCAGATGGAAGTAGTTCTAGCGTTATAAATGATACTTTTAGTTTTCCTTCATAATGTACCTATGTGTGTTTTTGAATAAATTATTTCATTCTTATTCTTATAACCAGCTGGTTGTCTTGAAGAGATCGCTATTAGCGATGAGACTGCCTAAATGGTACGTCTTACTATAAAAAATCATTTGTAATATACTTATATGAGTGTGCAATAAAGAGTATCTATCTATCTATCTATCTATGCGCCAAACAAAACATTAATTGTTATGGTCTCAAAGTAACACATTATCATCCATGTGTTACACTTGTAACTTTATCAGACAATGAATTTTACTAGGGGCGTCTCCCAGTTTGTTTTAAGATTTATCGACAATATGGCGCCACACGTTTGGCTCGGGCACAACACTAGCCGTGTGTTGCAGATAGTTGTCCAAACTAGTCCACTTACATACATTACCGTCAGTCATGTGGGCCATCGGATGTTTTGTGCATAATCAAGTAGCACGGAGCTTTCCACCCAGTGACAAATATAGTTCTGGAGAGATATAGAAAAATGATTCGTATACCTATAGGTAACTAATAATAAGTCACCTCCAATACAGGGTGTACAAAAGATTAGACCACTCCTTCAAACTTCGTGATCAGCTGCTCATATAGAACCACTTTTACTAAGGGAGAAACAAGTAAACCGTAACTTTTTTTTTTCAGATGCTCCATTCATTAGCTTTCAGGTAGCGCGCAAGTTTGTATGGAGACCTAAATTTTTTTATTTTATTTCGATGTTGCTCCCATAGAAAAAGTTGTTGTATATGAGCAGCGGGTTAAGTGGATTTAAAGGTTGTCCTATTTTTTTTTACACCCTGTATAAGGAAAACAAAATTAACTAATTTAAATAACAGTAATAAATTGTTTCCACAATCACACCAATAAGCTAGCCCCAAACTAAGCAAAGCTTGTACTGTGGTGACCATTTATCAGATAATTAAACTTAAATATGTTAATAAACCCGCCCATTCCCACTTCAACTTCAACATCCAGATAAGATTCTGAAAGGTGGACAAAAGTCGTCACGTACAGGCTGCCTACTGACGGACATCGTTCGAGAGGGAGACCTCTAAAGCGATTGGCGCAATGACTTAGACAATTTTCTCCAAGGTTGGCAAGCCCTAACCACCGACAGGGATAAGTGGAGAGGTTTGGGGGAGGTCTTTGCCCAGAAGTTGGACAGAAATGGCTCATTTTTTTTTTATAAACATCCATGACATAGGTACAAATGCTCGTGCTCATCACACAAACACTTGCTCCTTGCTTGATGCGAACCCGCAACCGCTGGCTTTGTAATCCCTCTTTGGGAGGCTTACGTCCAGCAGTGGACTGCAATAGGCTGACATGATGATGATGATGATGATAGAAAACTACAAGGTCTATTTTTCTTGCCATTATTAACTTTATAAATAACTTGTTTTGTGATTATTTAAACTTGGAAGTTGATGCAATACACACTGCGGTGAAACACTGGTTTATCGTCATAAATAATAAATAAATATTGGACAACATCACATACATTTCTCTGATCCTATGATAAGTAGCTTAAGCACTTGTGTTACAGAAATCAGAAACAACGACGGCACCACAACACCCAGACCCGAGACAATATAGAAAAGTTATTTTCCTTTTTCCTTTTACCGACCGTGAATCGAACCCGGAATCTCAGAGATAGCGACTCCAAGTCCGGTATGCTCGCCTCTCGGCTACGGAGGTCGTAAAAAAAAGAGAAAAAATTATTTGAATTATTTACAAAGACAATTTTAGTAAGTAAATGATTTGGGTTGTCAATAAATGACAGAATATAAGTCAAAAGCTTATTATTGGTTACGGTTACCTAATTTAATAATAATTATAGAGTTGCATCGGACTACAAAAATAGTATATGTGTTACTCAAGGTTTCTAGCTCTGATTATATCAAATTGCATGTATTATCATCATTATCATCATCATTTCAGCCATAAGACGTCCACTGCTAAACAAAGGCCTCCCCCAATGACATCATCGGGAGGGATAGCCAATACTCGCCACACTTGGCAAGCGGGTTGACGAACGCAGTTTTTTTATAAATATTTCGCACGAAGACGCTGCTGCCCGTCTGGTGCTACAGGAATTAGTAGCCTCTTACGACACGCCTCCTGTTGTCGGTGGTGGTGTGCATGTGTTATACCTTTAACCTTTTTCTTGTGATTGGCTTGCCTTTAACTAATTACATTAATTTCTTAATAAGCATCATGATCATCATCATCATCTATACGGTCAATCCCGGTTGCGTCCAAAGCCATTGCTTTGGAGCCCAGGGTCCGCTTTCCTTGATTTGCTCCTCCACTTCGCGTGGTCTTGAGCGTCTCTAGTTGTGAGATCATTAGCTCGCATGTCAGCCCTCACAACGTCAAGCCAGCATTTCTTGGGTCTACCCCTTTTGCCAGGACCTGGCGGTGGCGGCATGGCCAGACATTTGTTTCCTACGTAGCTTGCCGGTTTCCGCAAAACATGGCCGTACCAGCGTAGGCGACTCTCCTGCAGTTTGTCTGCAATATCCCGGACACGAAGGCTACCGCGGATGCGCGAGTTCCTCACGCGGTCCTTACGCGTGACTCCGCACATCCACCGCAGCATATTCATCTCCGTGACACGCAGCTCCTGCTTGTGTCGCTCAAGTAGCGGCCATATAAAAGAACAGGCCTAATGATGGACTTATAGATCTGTCCTTTAAGCTTAACCGGCATTCTGGGGTCACAAATGACACCAGTCACCTCTCGCCATTTGGCCCACGCAGCACATTGCGTGCTTTGACGTCGCAATCGATGTCTCCGGACGCATGAAGTACAGATCCAAGGTATTTAAACTGGTCCTTGCGCTCGACCTTGTCTCCGCCTATGCGAACGGGTGTTGGATCTGTAGAGTTACAGGCCAGGTACTCGGTCTTCGCCACATTGAGTTTCAGACCACCGCTCTCAAGCGACTGCTTCCACTCGTTCACCCGTCTCACCAGCCTGCCCCTGTCCGCGTCCACCAGTGCGATATCGTCAGCATACATCAGCAGCCATGGTGGCTGCTCATGTGAGTCTCTGATGCTGTCTGACACAACGTCTAATATCACACTGAACAGAAACGGACTGAGGACGGAACCCTGGTGTACTCCGACGGTGATGGGGAACGGTTTGGTGTCGCCAACAGCGGTCCGAACCATAGAATCGGAGCTGCGGTACATGTCCCGAATAATGTCAATATATGCCTCGGGGACCCCTTTGGATCTCAGTGCCCACCAGATCACCACGAGGGACACAGTCGAAGGCCTTCTGCAGATCAAATCGAATTTCTTAATAAGCCTTAGCGAAATATTATTTTTAAGGGATATGACATCAAAAGTGGTAACGCACTTGTTTCTTTAAACCTATTAGTGAACCTTATTTATATCAACACAATAAAATATGAACTAGCTGCGCTTAAAAAATATTTGACTGTCACATCATATAACCTAACCGCCGCAGTACACTCGTTTTCAAATTAGATATAGCCCACAGAGGCGACCACAACACCTAGTAACACACCAGAGACATTATTTATCATTTGCGCTGCCGCGGCCGTACGAAGGCGATACAGACACTACGAAGTATTTAGGGTCATCGACGACTGCTTTAAAAAAAAATTATTACGATTTGGATATGACACCCACAAGTTAGACAACGTGACATATTAACAAACAATATTGAAAAAAAAGCAGCATTAAGACCGACGCATCTCAAAAATCTTCCTACAACTCTTTCGACGGACGACCAGACAGATGGACCGACATATATACAGACAGACCAACGGGCAGAAAGACAGAAAGACAATGAGGTGATCCTATAGATTTCCTATTTACCATTTGAGGTGCGGGAGCCTAAAAATTACGCTAAAATTATCGGAACTGTTCATTAAATATGATAATTAGCTTAATATTTTTAATCTAGGTATTTAAATTTAAGACACAACCTTAATACAACTGACTTGGTTATCATGTATATCTCTTGCGTAAATAATAATTGTAATTCAGTTAATTAAGGTTTTTAATTGTAGTTAAGTAGGCATAATGCACTTTTTATAATGTACATGTACACAGTACATAGAGAAAATATGATATCTGTCCGTTCGTCCGTCGAAACAGTTGTGTAATAATACTTAATGGCTAATAAACATGGCACAAGTAACATTTTTTTTATTGACCAGTTCGATTTAATGCCATACATTGATTTGTATATAAAATTTCCACAAAAATCTTCAAAATAAACATGCTAAAACTAACCAGTGCCAACCCTAAAAGGGACCGAGTCGCAAATAAAACCTCATTCATGACACCACGGAGTACGTGCGCGGCGTTTATTTATTAAAAACAAACACACCTTTACCACAGTCTATATATTCTATACAGTAACCTATAACCTTTCGAAATGACGTACACACAGACGCAAACCTTAACAAGAGCCCTAAGCGGTCGTCGCAGTGCTGTCAGCCGCGGGTGCCGAGTACTGTCGAGCCGTGACGAGTTGTCAGTTAACACGCTTATCGATTATCTCTATAGAATGCTTACTAAACAAAAAAATATATCAATTTATAAAAATTAAAAGGCCAACCCTAACGACCCATTAGAGTGTAGGTCTTTATGTCAACAAATAGGCCTATTTTCAGTACTGCTTTAACTTATACTGTGCCTTAACGGTGGGTACTGGCGTAACGAAGCGTATTATATATATAAATATAATATACATTCGTTGCGAGCATGTTTTGTTGCGTCATGTGCTGAAATTCGTGTCAAAAAACAATTTATTTCTGTAAATACGAGTATACCCTAATTAAGGTCTTTGACAAGACCAATTTTTTCACCCTATCACTGCTTCGGGATAATTGTGGACAGCGCAAGAAACAATCACTGTTTTCAGCATCTTGTTAAATAGGATTGTATTTTAAGAAAAAAATTACCTGTGCGAGCAGGGTAGTATTTTATTCTATACATTTTCATTATTTTATTAGTTATTAATTGTGTGATAACCTTTTTAAATTACATCTTGACATGCGATTTTTTATATACGTAGTTCAGCAATAGAATATGGTAATTTGTTAAAAAACTGATTACATTTTCCCATAAACGAAATAAGTACTTTATGCAATCTGAAATTTGTAACCGCTAGTTTTTTTTTACTCTATTAAGATTATACATGTCATTTTTCTTAAGGAATAGATGCAGGTTTTGATAAATGTACATTATTTTCTTAAATAAATAGAGAAGCCACTTCGACAAGCCACATGTTTCGTTTTTCGCTTGTCATCCCGTACTGGCTTCACAAATGCTCGCTTTCTACCAAGATTTATTACGCCTTGTAACTCAGGTCAGTACTCAACTTAATAAGTTGCAGTGGGTATACTGATGTGAGCAAGCTGTGGTAGAATAATTACCGAAGGACATATTAGTATTACAAATACTATAATAACTTTTTTTGCAAAATAGAAAAATATTTTTAACGTCTTCTATTTGTATTTTAAAGAAAAAAAATAATCTTCAAACATGGTATAAAATGGTGCAAGTGTTGAATAAAAGATCTCGAGTTATCGTGGCATGCAAAAATAAACTTTTTTATTTTTATCATACGATAAATGTCTTAGCACCAATCTAAAATAAAAATATTTATGATACTTGTCAATCTGACATAAATTACAACATTTGACGACCTCCGCGGGTCCGAGAGGCGAGCATCGCGCAGAGATAGCGACAACAAGTCCGGTAGACTTGGTGTCGCTATCTCTGAGGTTCCGGGTTCGATTTCCGGTCGGGTCAATGTAGAAAAATAACTTTTCTATATTGTCTCGAGTCTAGGTGTTGTGGTACCGTCGTTGTTTCTGATTTCTGTAACACAAGTGCTTTGGCTACTTACCACAGGATTAGAGCAATGTATGTGATGTTGTCCAATATTTATTTATTTATTTAAAATTAATTATTCAATGCAAAGACAATTTAAATTTCAATGGTCCAAAATGTATTTTTGAGAAATTGATTGTTTAGTATTTAAAATTCATTTGGAATCTTATTAAAGATTCTTAGTCATACTTTTACTGTATTTTTTAGATTTCGAGATAAAATTCAATGTTAATTTATGTTGATTCTACGTTGTCTTGAGTTTTGAAAGTCACTGGCTTTTTTAAACCAATTCTTTACAAAATAAGATATGTGTGCTGTCTGAAATTTAAATGGATAAGGATTTGTCGCTGCAGCTGACAACAAGCATACTTTGTCACTAGTTAGCGTCTCTCGCTGTCAGTTATATACCGCTTACTTACTATATCCTACTCTATGCTTAATTAACACAATCCAACTTGTACTGTTATTACTGTAATTGTAACAAACAGTCAAATAATCCCGAACACTGTATTAACCTATTAATTAGTACTATACCGTCACATTATGTCTAATCAACCCTTGATTTAATTAATCAAACGTTATGCTTCTGTCTGGAATAATTATATTATGTCGATTAATATCTGAAATGTTTAATCATTTAGATTTCATACTAACAGACGTTATTTATTTACTTAAGAACATATGACAGATGTTACAATTGTATTATGCACATGTTTGCCAAATTTTTTGCATGCAAATATTGCTTGATTTAATTTATGTCACAGTTTCACATAAAACGAAAACTACAAAATCAATTTTAGTAGATTTAATGTCATACAAGTAATAAGACAAAGAAGATGCCAAATTAAATAGACAAGTGGAAACAGAGCAATCAAGACCTAATAAAGGTAATTATAACTACAGGGTCGCAGGAAGCCGCTGGATGCAGGCCGCTTCCAACCGGCCAATCTGGAAGTCAATGGGAGGCCTATGCTCAGCAGTGAACGTCCTATGACTGAAATGATGATGATTATAACTACAGTCATTAATGAATAGAGTGTGTAGTGTGAAAACTGAGTTACCAAATAAGAGTAGTATGATTTTTATAGAAAACTAAACCTAAAAACCAAGGATCAAAACCGGTTAATATTTATTTCAGAATGTATGACCCATTTAATTAATAATAATAATTAATATATTTGATAGTAGTTGTAAAGATTTGACAATAAAACTCAATTTGCCATAGGTTTTAAATCGGTAGTTGGAGTATGTGATAGTTAATTTAGCAAAAACCTTTATTATTCCGGTTAAGGTTCCATAGTAAAATAACCGGTTTCCGATCCCTGTAAAACCAGGTTTTCCCTGTTTTAAAAGTTTGGAGTCTATAAAATAATTGGTTAACATTTAGTGGTTCTGTCACCAAAAAAGTTTGGGAACCGCTGGACGGACGAACAAAACTTTTATCGTATCCAAAAAACGCGTCATCCCTCTCCAACTCAATTTCCAAGTACAAGGAAAAGAGACAGATTGCTACTCGTATTCAACCGTAATCCGAAGTAGAGAACGGCGATAGTGTTGCCGATCTATTTAAATCTGTCGATAATATTGACCAAAAAATGCAACAGATTTTTTTTAAAGTATCGATAGCTTAGAAAACGTAACAACAGTAAGTGGTACTCCTGATAGTATCCTCCTCCTCCTCCTCCTCCCGTCTGTTTAATTGCCTCGATGATGAGCCATCTCCAGACATTACGATCCTGCGCCCGTCTTAATTATCACAATCATCATCATCATCATTTCAGCCATAGGAGGCCCACTGCTGAACAAAGGTCTCCCCCAATGACTGATCAACAGGGGGGATTGCCAATACTCGCCACGCTTGGCAGGCGGGTTGACGAGCGCAGTTTTTTTATAAGATTTCGCACGAAGACGCTGGTGCCCGTCTCGTGCTACAGGAATTAGTCGACTCTTACGACACGCCTCCTGTTGGCGTTGGGGAAGTGTATTCTTTACGGCCGTCCCCACACGACTTATTATAGTAGCTTCTAGTTTTTAGGTTTTCAAAACAAACATTGTAATAATAATATTGTAAAAAAAACCGCCTATAAACTGCGACAAAGCAGAAAGTCTGCTTTCCCGATGCAGACTGTCTGTAATGGCCCTTACTATTGGTTCATCATCATCATCATTTCAGCCATAACCACTGCTGAACATAGGCTGCCCCTATTGACTTCCAGATTGGCCAGTTGAAAGCGGCCTGCATCCAGCGTCTTCCTGCGACCTTACCAGGTCGTCTGTCCACCTTGTGAGTGGACGTACTACGCTGCGCTTTCGGGTAAGCGACCTCCATTCTAAATTCTTTCTGCCCCATCGGCCGTCAGTTCTACGTGCTATGTGCCCCGCCCACTGCTACTTCAGCGAGCTAATCCGTTGGGCTCTCTTAGCGACTTTTGTTCTTTTACGGATCTCCTCATTTCTGATTCGATGTCGTAAGGAAACACTGAGCATAGCCCTTTCCATAGCACGCTGTGCGACCTTGAGCTTCCTTATGAGGCTCATAGTGAGAGGCCACGTTTGTATACTATCGACAGACTATTGAAATTCGACTACGACTTGGCAACACTAGACGGCCCGCCTCTGATTCGATTACGAACCGAACCATTTACGTGGATGTGCCGTGACGTCCACGATTCGGTTTTTTTGAATTTTTCTTATTGTTTTCATTGAGTTTAAGTGTACGTGAAAAATTTTCCTTATTTCAGAAACCTTTGGTTTTATAGTCATTCTTCTATCCATAGTATTATCTATCTTCTAAAAGATTATCAACCTCACATACCAAACGTAAATTGTTATCGCTCTCTAACCTGTCATTGATGACAGCTCTGTAATCCTAGCACCTTGATTTTTTGGAGTATGTGATACCACTACCACTGCTCGGCAGTGAAGGGAAACATTGAAAGATAACCATCACGATCAGAAAACACTTTATGTGTAGCTCCAAAATGGACTGATTTCCTGCCTTAATGCTGTAGAAGTCGGATGACAGTCGCTCAAAATGTCTTAACTAGACTTGCTACATTTAAGCCCGATTCGACCAAACACAAAATTAACCAGTTTAACTATAACAGGAATAACTTTACTTATTAAATTTACTTTTTGATAACTTCGTTTGCGTTTTTTCAACTTACTTCAGGAATACACTATACTCAGTTTTATTTTATCGTGAATGATGAACGAATGGATAGACCTACTAAAATCCATGTAATCTATTTCTTCTAGGTTGTCATCAATTGCCATAACAATAAAATTTTGTAGGATAACAGAATGCCAATGGTAGATTATACAACTTAACAGTTTCTAGGTGACAAGAGTGGATTTGACAAGTGACAACTATGCCATTTACTTATTCTCAGTTTAATTTATACACTGTCAAAATCACCCGTTTTAATTTTTTTCATAGATTAGTGGTTGGTAGAATGAAAAATCAGCTTACTCTAGATTAAGCAGTGGTATACTTTTGAGTTAAATTTACACCAGCTTGGTCGAATCCGGTCTTAGAATCATAGTTAACCTTGCCTAGGAACGTGACGAAGCGCTAGAATTAAGATTGTTTGTTTACTTAAGTATAACTGGTATAATAATAATTAAAACAGCTCTTAAAAATAGTCTATGTCAGTGTCTTTCGCATCTTAAAGTATGCCTCTATACGTCCAACTGCAAAGCACAAACCTCACCTCAACTATGAGGTGGTTTAGCCCATACTTTTGATGACCTCCGTAACCGAGAGGCGAGCATGCCGGACTTGGTGTCGCTATCTCTGAGGTTCCGGGTTCGATTCCCGGTTGGTCAATGTACAAAAATATATTTTCTGTATTGTTTCGGGTGTTGTGTCACCGTCGTTGTTTCTGATTTCTGTAACGCAAATATTTATTTACTTATTTATTTATACTCCATCACGCGGGCCCAGTGCGGGTTGGTGGAGAGGTGTGTTATAAGGCCAACGAATTAACCTTACTGTCAGATGTTATTAAGATTCCCTAAGGCCTCTGACTAGGCTTCAAGCACGACTAGTATTAAGCGATATTAGCCGGGACCAACTTTTAACGTGCCTTCCGAAGCACATAGATGCACGTGATAAATGTTGCCACAAAAAATATATGAAATCAAATTTGATTTTATACATTATTTTTTCGTGACAACTAGTGGTGACTGGGTTTGTTCTGGCGTTTCTTCTCAGCACTTGCCAGATTGTCTGTGTCTTGTCTCGAAGCGCTAGTAGGGCCCAAAAAATAAGGAGACATGTTCTGCCCAATATGGGCCAATAATGTTATTATTGACGTTCATAAGTGGCAATTTTCTATCCTAAATTGAATAAATTATTTTAGACTTTGACTTTAAAATGATACTATATATTTTTGGAATAGTCACCCATCCAATTACAACTGCGGCGTTGGTCGCTTAGCTTTGGTAATTACTACAAAAGCGCTGCTGCCATAGAGCCAACATCGTATCCATCTTCTATTGCTCAATTTCACAATTATCTTAACCAAAGCAACTGAGATATTATTTATATAGAAAAGACAAAACTACACAAATCACTGTTATCCTAACCTCTTACTCAAACCTAGGTAAGTCTGAGTTACAGACTAGACTTTTGCGATGCCAGTCACGTCCCAAATCGGATTACGTGTGGCGCGTTACGTCTCTCGTCCTGTGACGTAACGAAAGACTGCTTTGAATACAGTTCTGGAATTTATTACTGAAAGAGATGAGGAATGTATGGTGAATAGAACTTATGTGATGTTGAATAGTGTTGCGCCTTTCTATAAACATTCGAATTTAAAATATTTGAAATAAATTTCCTTTTTGACCAATGACCACATTAGGTACTTTATTTTTGCTTAAGATAATCATTTAATGTCAAAACTGTGTTATATTGTTGTTACATGGATATTAAATATGGAACCAACAGTTTGCCCATTGCGGACGTACAATAATTAATTAATTAAAACAGGTAACATAACGAACTTCTTACTGTATCTTAACTGGAATTACAATATTCTTTTAAGTTACAAAAACATTTTAGTATTAGCCCATCTTTAAGTTATCTGTTTTATTTACCTATTTATAATACCTGTGTAACATTTACTATAATTATATTGAATTGAAATAATCAAATCTAATTCTTAATACAAACATACAATAATGTTTATAATGAACGCTGGATACATAATTCAAAAGTAAGTGAAGAAAATTTTCGTTGAATATAATTAAATCAATTTTATGATTTGTACAGTTTTAAATCTCTGCAATACGAAGGACTGTCCAAGACTATAACAACTACTTCAAAATAATTAAAACTAGTTTTGTTCGATTAGCACTTGCATTTTAAAATGAAACAGCAGATTTTTAACGCACTTTATAAGCTTCACTTCTAACTAACTAACTAACTTTGAACTCAAATCTTAGAAATAGTTTTTAACCTACTACTAACTGACAAATCGGTATGACATTTTGTAAGTAAATGAACAAGTAAGACATTCGGATGACAATGGTGGTGACAATAATTTAACACAATCGTGATCTGGTGATAGAGTCAGGAAGTGGATAGTGGAACTCTTCAACAATTACTGGTAAAACCTTCGTGTTTGAGCTCATTTAATTCGTCTTATCGAGTCCGATACATTATAGAAGTACGTTTTATTGTTCTTGATTTTATCATAAGTCTCATGTTATAGTTGTTTCCTAGGTCAAAAAAAGATTATTCCATTTAGTCCGTCGGTTAGATTATCAAAAAATAATAGACCCATATTTTGTCTTTTGTCAATCAAACAAAAACTGGCAATGATAAAACGCATCAAAGTGAGCATGTGACGGCACGCCTTGCTAAAAAGTGTCGCGGAACTTTAACGAGCTATATCTTCATAATTTTTTGTTTGATTGTAAAAAGAAAAAATACGTGCCCAATATTTTCTGTTAATCCAACTGACGGACTAATTAGATTTTTTTAGGAAACTAGCCTATTCTTGAGATGAACGATCTGTAGAATTATGTTTCTCATTAAACCTAGTACTTTTAACAATAATATTGGTGGAAACGCCAAATTCCAAATACCTACGTGAATCTCTCCACCCAACACGCTCGCTACGTGTCCTCAACAAAACGTGTCCCCTTTCCTGACTTTTTATTATGTGCTTTCGTCGTTTTATGGGGGTGCCTTATTGGGGTAATGGGAGCATTGGACGTAATGCCCGTTTGATTACTGGTATGGCTTTTTTGATGTTTTATATGTGCGTAACAAGGGGACGATTAATTGCTTGTAATCATTGTGATAACGGTTGTTCATCTATTAAAACATTCAAATAATTAGAAATGTTAATACGAGTGTTATGGCAATAATGTCAGTTTCCATAGCCGTGAGGTGTGGACACCGGGCTTGGCGTTGTCGTCTTTGTGGTCCTGGGTTCGATTCCCAGTCGGGTCGATGTAGAAAATGAACTTTACTGCCAAAGTACTCGGGACGTAAAAATTTGACGTTTTATTAGTAGGTTGACGAGCTGTTGTCCTTACAGAGAGTCTCTGAGATAAGCCAGAAAGACAGACACAGACAGACGGACGGAACAAGCGAAAATATAAGGGTTCCCTTTTGACAACGGAACCCTTTTTAAATTTACAAAAGTGCGAAATGAGAGTAGATATGAAATACCTAAGTATAAATAAGAGACTAAGTGACATTACAGTTGGGTCTGACTTTCAACGTGCCCTCAAAGCGCGGTAGAACTTTTGTCAAAAGTCTGTGACTAAGATTTCGGAATGGTTACCCATCCTATTTTCACTAAACAGAAGGTATTAATACTAATAATGTACAGAAAGTGATAGTTAAAAACCCATTACCTTAGCTATTTTAAAATTCAGCTAAAAATAACGAGCTACTTCCGAACTTCGAAGCTTAGCAGAACTCCCGCGCAAGACAAACTCATAATACCTCAGCCCATCACTTAAATAGCTCACGAGCTAAGTGAACTATAATTCCTGATAGCTCAAGACTGTCTATATAACACCACAAGCGTAGCTAAAATAGTTCAGTCTTAAACTAAATATTTATTCACCAACAAGGCTAAATAAAAAAGGTATTAAAAAAATATATATATTTAGGTATTTAAAAAAAATTGCCATATCTAATTAATATTCAGGGCAACAGTATTCTTAACACGCGAAAGCGTTAAGTAAATTGTATCTTACACCTTTCTAAATAAATAAAGTAAATAAATGAAAGCAGAATCGCGAGAATATGATTTGCCTTGCAGTGATAAAATATAAAACCGGCCAAGTGCGAGTCGGACTCGCGCACCGAGGGTTCCGTACAAACCTGTAGGTACCGTTATGAGTAAAAGTTCACCCATCACGATTATCGAGTCATAGTTATGGTATTTTTATTGCAAAATGAAATCCATAACATTACGAAATTTAAATTGCGGTTTACGATTTATGACGTATTAAAAAAAAACTAATTACTTGATCTCGTTCAAACCAATTTTCGCTGGTAGTTTTTATGGTAATGTACATTATACATTTTTTTTAGATTTATCATTCTCTGATTTTAGAAGTTACAGGGGGGGGGGACACATTTTACCACTTTGGAAGCGTCTCACACGCAAACTATTCAGTTTAGAAAAAAATGATATTAAAAACCTCAATATCATTTTTAAAGACCTATCCATTGATACCCCACACGTATGGGTTTGACAAAAAAAAAATTCGAGTTTTAGTTCTAAGTATGGGGAGCCCCCAAAATTTATTATTATTTTTCTATTTTTTTGTGAAAATCTTAATGCGGTTTACAGAATGCATCTACTTACCAAGTTTCAACAGTATAGTTCTTATAGTTTCGGAAAAAAGTGGCTGTGACATACGGACGGACTGACAGACGGACAGACAGACAGACAGACATGACGAATCTATAAGGGTTCCGTTTTTTGCCATTTGGCTACGGAACCCTAAAAACGACTATTGACTTGCCTAATTTTTTTCAAGATTTTAATACCAGAAACTACCTACTAAGACCTTAAAGGGTTTTATAGATTTCAGTAGATTGCTTGATGGTACCCATTTATCTGAGCTTGCGTAAAGCATTAAAAGATCCACCGCATGCAGGTAGAAGACCAGAGATAATTGATGGATAGGTTTACAAACTGTCAACAACTAAACTCATTTGACAATCCAAACGTAATTATCAAATTACGTGCAAAAAATGCAATGCTGAGCGGGGATAGGAAACGGCTTTTAGCACCCAGTTGGATAACGTCGTCATCATCATCACCATTTTAGCCATAGGACGTCCACTACTAAACATAGGCATATTCTAGTGATTTCCAGATTGGCTGATTGGGAGCGGCCTGCATCCAGCGGCTTCCTGCAATATTTACCAGGTCGTCTGTCCATCTTGGAAGTGGACGTCCTACGCTGCGCTTGCCGGTAAATGGCCTCCATTCCAAAACCTTTTTGCCCCATCGTTCTGCGTAATATGTGCCAAACTCACTGCCACTTCAGCTGGATACTACTAATCCTTTGAATAATGTACCACTTTCAAAAAGTTACTTTTTTACCAGTAGGTCAACCTACCACTAAACTATCCCCAGCCTCCCCTACGATTGGCTTTGCTGAACAGCCTCCGTAGTATGAGCACCAAAACATGATATAATATGATACAGTGATATATAGACATCAACTGTAAAAATATGATAGATAGCCTCCGAGTTGAATTGCCGCCGAGCCGTTAACGTCAAATATTATGATCGCTGTTTAGACAAAAATTCAAAATGGTTCGCTGTGTGCAAAGTAGGTGGTGGGGGCCGTCAAATCGATCGCAGCACGCAATGTGGCAGAAATGTGAAAAAACTCTGGACTGTCAGTGTCAAATTGCTATATTTTCATAGAATTCCATACCAACATTAATAAGTATTTTTAAGTAAAAACGTTAAAATTCGCGATATGGGTCACAGTACGTGTTGTGTTATAAAGTGTAGAAACAATGGGAAAAACAGTTCGTGCATGTTTTATTCGTTTCAAACATCAAGATAAAAATTGGAGCAAAGACATAAATGCATAGCTGTAGTGAAAAGAAAAAAGTTTGTAGGGAGTTTGTATCACAGACGTTTGTCTTATGATCATAGCTCTTATTAAGTAGCTTTCCGTTGGTTCTAAGCTCTTCAACGTCTCTCACATGCTGTGCTAATACAATTTTTTCCCTTTTTGCACAGTTTGAGGTTGGAAAGTTATATCATGTTGTATTGCTCCAAATCCCGTACGTATTACAACATTCATATTTAGTTCAAGTAAGAAAATCACTTATATAATAAATAATATGCACAAACTTTTAAGATATTTTCATCTAATTTCGAAGAAAAACAATCCGAAATTCATTCTCAAACCATCCAGTTGCCATAATTTGAAAGATCTTAAGTCCACAATAACTGTGGTCACTAGGGGCGCTGTCATCGCGCACACAGCGAATTTAAATCATATTTTTAG
This sequence comes from Anania hortulata, assembly GCA_963576865.1. Taxonomy (NCBI): domain Eukaryota; kingdom Metazoa; phylum Arthropoda; class Insecta; order Lepidoptera; family Crambidae; genus Anania; species Anania hortulata. The sequence continues at coordinate 795,342 of OY756413.1, forward strand.
TTGCTATCGATGTATTGCTTTATCATTATCATGTCATATCGTGTTTTGGTGGTCATGCCAGAGGGCAGAGTGTACTGACTGCTCTCCCCGATCTAGATCACAGCTCTGCAATCGAGTAACGAACTAATTGGTGGCACTAACGACCACGTCACTACACAGATACCGATTGAAAGCGGGTCGATTGGATCCGCGAGTGTTCCACTTGTTCGAAGGTTATTAAGTTTGTTACGGAATTTTTAATTCGAGTTTGTTTAAGCAAACGTTTTAAATTGCGACCTATTTTTTTGTTTGTAGGAAATGTTTGTATACAATTTCTGATAAAACACATTATATTTTAAAAGGCAGGTACCTATATACATAACCCAAAGATAAATGATGAAAAGATCAGTCAGAAATACTGGGATAAGAAATCTATATTTTTTCCTTCTTCTCTCGTTACACAGCAAAGAAAATAAATTTTAATAAAAACGTTTGAAGGGAAGGCTGTGACGAGTTCTAAAATATTATAAGGAAGTAAAATAAAATAACCAAAACATTTGTACCTGCTTTATAGCATGTACTTAGTAATTTCGTTTACAATACGTTTTTAAAATGAAGTTTATTTATTGAAAACTTTGTGTGATACTGTGGTAAATAACATCAATAATTGTAGTTATTAGTCGTAGTTTTCAAGTCTCAAAACACTTAACTATTGTATATCAATCAACCAGAGGTCCAATTCCCGTAATTTGACAATAGTCGCAATCCGTTGTCGATCCGCTCCCAGTCACATTACGATCACAAACGGTATTCTCGTAAACCCAAAAAATTCAATTATATTTCGTAATGCGACAAAAAATGGAAGAAACCAAAATTCGATATTTTTTTGGTCTATTTTCAGTCGTATTGAAATAGTTTTGATAATATTAAGTCAAATAAAAAGTTTACGAGAACACCGTTTGTGATCGTAATGTTACTGGGAGCGGATCGAGACCGGATTGCGACCGTTGTCAAATTACGGGAATTGGGCCTCTGATAGCTAAACTACAGAGTACTACCAAAACCACTTGGGCGATTGATTCAAAAAGTAAAACAAAATTGCGGAACTCAGACATCGCTTCGAGCTGTCAATTAAAGGTAAAAGCACAAAGCATCGTGACATAGTAGAAATAAACACAGTAGACCCAGCGTGCAAGCTCAGGCACATTAATCTGTTGGAAATTCTTAAAACGACATTTACATTAATGAATTTACAATATACGCGATGAATATTAGCATCGATCCAAAAATGCCGATCGCGGATACCAAAATTAATTAAATATTAGGCTCTATGTTTTCTAAGATAACGTCGAAAAAAAGTGGTCTGGAAAAGTTAGTTAAGTTTTAAAACCGCCTTGATCGTACATCGTTTTATGAACATTCACTGTAGTTACTTTTTTTTCTCTTTATTTGGGAACAGTTTTTTACAAACAATTAAATTAATGGCTTAATCTCTGATTATACTAAACAAATTACTTAACTACTAATGTAACCAGCACCTTTGTCCACAGATAAGATTAATAAAAAAAAAAACGGTGGCGCATCGCTAAATTAATTAATTTTAAAGCATTTATAAAACTATTCGCACCTCAAGGTACGAATAACATCACAAATATTCTAATTTCTATTTCTAAAGGTAGCAGGTGAGCTTGAGAAAAAATCAATGTTGCAGAAATGTTTGTTATATAGGCTCACTTATGCAATAGAGAGTATCTGTCTTTCAATAGCTAAATGCGATGCGATACGACATTACATGGACCCACTAGTAAGGAGTTAGCCTACTGCATACAATGTTTATTGTGGTCACGATCAAGACACTTCGATTGTGATCGATATACCATGTCAGTCGAATTGACTGAATTTTGTTACTACGAGTATAAATACTTTTTCTGACAGTTAAATTGTTTTTTTTTTGTTAGATGTTCAATCATCTTTGACATATCATAAGAAAATTATGTTAACTTTCTACGCATTTACTAATTTAAGTGAATTTAAGGTATTTATTTAATAAGTAAGAAAGAAAAAACGAATACGCTTCCCCACCGCCAACAGGAGGCATGTCGTAAGAGGCGACTAATTCCTGTAGCACGAGACGGGAAGCAGCGTCTGCATGCGAAATGTTATAAAAAACTACGCTCGCCAACCCGCCTGCCAAGCGTGGCGAGTATTGGCAATCCCCCCAATGAAAATCATAGGGGGAGGCCTATGTTCAGCAGTAGACATTCTATATCTGAGATGATGATGATAATAATTATTTCATCATCATCGTCATCATTTCAGCCATAGGACGTCCACTGCTGAACATAGGCTTCCCCCAGTGACTTCCAGATTGGCCGGTTGGAAGCGGCCCGGCTTCCTGCAACCTTTACCAGGTCGTCTGTCCACCTTATAGGTGGACGTCCTACGCTGCGCTTGCCGGTACGTGGTCTCCATTCACCTTTCTGCCCCATCGGTCTGTCAGTTCTACGTGCTATGTGCCCCGCTCACTGCCACATCAGCTTGGGCTCCGTTGGGCTATGTCAGCGACTTTTTAATAATATGATTCTGATTTAATAAGTTTCAAATTATATTTTAATCAAAATAAAGCAGGTATTTAAACCCAATTGTAAAATGCTGTCATAAGTGATTGAGTTTCATGTGATTGTTTTAGACTTTTGTCAGGTTTTTATTCATTGGGTTTTATATCCAAAGAAGTGGAGGATCTTATTAAGTGCTCGCTTAAGTGATATAACTCAAATCGAAACTAAATTTAAAGTGAGATTGAAGTTAGAACAATGCGTGCATGGTAGGGGTGCAGATCGCGACCGCAGATAAATTGCGTGTGTATATTCGAAGCTTAAGAAAGGCTAAAGCTTTTTTAAACTTATAATTTTGCTTACATACATGACTAGCTGCCGTGTAGAGTTATTGCAAGGTACACGTAACTCAGGCAAAGTTTGCGCTTCTGAAACTCTAGTTTACTTTGACAAATATGCAACAAAGTTTATAATATATAGGGTGAAATATGAAACATGGACGGGTTTCTGCAGCGCCAACACTTTTTTATAAACTTAGAATTAAGAATTAACATGATTATTATTATTATTTATGATTATTATTACACGAAACAAATGAAGGTACAATTGGGGGACTTAATGCCTAAAGGCATTCTCTACCAGTCTACAGTATGTATGTGTTTTTTTTACAGACTTAATATAACGTAGCTTATGAATTTAGCAACGAGGGTAACAGAAAATTAATTTTGCCAGGAAGTCAGATCTCCCAGTATACCCAGACCCGAGATGATTTAAAAAAAGGAGAATCGCAGAAAGTTGCTTACTTTATTTCAGAATTCTAAATTTCTTTTCTTTTTTAAAAATAAATATTGGACAACATCACTTACATTGCCCTGAGCCAAATCACTTGTGTTACAGAAATCAGAAACAACGACGGTACCAGAACGCTCATACCCGAGATAAACAGAATAAATATTTGTCTACATTGACCGATCGGGATTCAAACCCGGGATCTCAGAGATAGCGCCACCAAGTCCGGTATGCTCGCCTCTCGGCTACGGAGGTCGTCAAATTGTCCTCTGTACTGTTTGTTTTGTTTGGTGTGCAATGAAGAGCATCTATCTATTTTTAAAATTATCTAAACCACTCACTGTTAGTTGTGTGTCAAAAACAATTTACTAGTCTAAATAGTTAGTTCGGTGTGAAATTTTATATGGAGTAAATCCGAGCAGTGGTTTTCGATACTCGGTCAGTTCAAAAATACAGTCAGTTGTGCATTGTAACAGCAGACTCTGTAATCAAATTTGCGACCCGTCGAACAGGTTTTAGGAAAGTTGAAATAAATGTTAGGAATTTGTCGAAATATCAGTGATTTTAATGGATTTAAATTTTTAACTCCGTAAGCTTAGAAATATCCGCTTTTTTACTGAATTAAAATTGTCTGTCATATTTTTGATTTAAAAACGTAGATTGTTAGTTATTGTGCAAGCAGAATAGCAAAAAAAACTGGCTAAGTGCAAGTCGGACTCGTACACGGAGGGTTCCGTACCATAATGACGACAAGAGGCGAGCATACCGGACTTGGTGTCGCTATCTCTGAAGTCCCGGGTTCGATTCCCGATTAGTCAAGGTAGAAAAATAACTGTTCTATATTGTCTCGGGTCTGGGTGTTGTGGTACCGTCGTAGTTTCTGATTTCTATAACACAAGTGCTTTAGCTACTTACCATAGAATCAGAGCAATGTATGATGTTGTCCAATATTTATAATTACAGAAAAAGTAAATATTTAGATCCTATAAATTGAGAAAATACACATAATTTATTACAAAAAATATATTTAGTGGCTTATCAAGAAAATTAATACTAAAACCTAACTATAATACATTCAGATATAATCCTTCCGCAAATAAGTGGATCCCAAACGTATATCGTAACCTAAATAGATTCGGGGTTAAGCCCCCGGTGCATTGGAACTCGCAAATGAATATCTTAGTTTTGACTGTCTCTAATATATTTTGGATTAGAAACTGTTACGAGCTATAGTTTCGGGGTTATGTAACTAGTAACTAAAGTTACGAAGTTTAGATTTAAAAAAAATATAAATTAACTGAATATTGTTTTGATTCGCATGATTTTATATGATTGAATTTTATTTATAATTAATTTTAAGTATTAATATGACTTGACTTGAGGAGGTTCTCTATTCGTCGGTTTTTTTTAAATGTATGTTCAGCGATCATTCGTTACTGCGTTGACCGATTTTCAACCGACTTCAAAAAAGGAGGAGGTTCTCAATTCGACTGTATGTTTTTTTTTTTTTGTATGTTTGTTACGCGATTACTCCGCCAATTATGAATCGATTTTAATGATTCTTTTTTTGTTTGGTAGATCGTACTTCAGAGGTGGTCCCATATAAATTTTATCGAAATTGATTTAGAACTTTTTGAGAAAATCAAAAAATATATACCCAGATAATATTTTGGTTGTGGTTCTTGTTACCTATCTTCGACAAATATGAGCCGATTTTGATGATTTTTGTTTTATTGAATAGCTTATACTTCAAAGATGCTATGATAAAAGTTTGAAAAATAAAAATCACCCCTAAGGGTAGGAAAATAGGGGATGAAATCGGTGTTCAGCAGATAGATTAGGATTTATCACTAAAAATAGATGAAATAAGTAAATTTTATTTAAAAAAATAAAACCGACTTCAAAACACTGAAATGCTAAAAATAATCCTAACACTTAAGTACCTAATCAGTTACTTTTGGAGTCGGTGCAAACAAAAACATTAAATCTCTCATCGGCTGGCACCGACTCCAAAAGTATCTGATTAGGTACTTAAGTGTTAGGATTATTTTTGCATTTCAGTGTTTTGAAGTCGGTTTAATTTTGGTAATTCTTTTTTTGTACGAAAGGTACTACTTTTAGAATGATCCCATAAAATTTGGTCAAATTCTGATGATGGAATCTAAAGGAAAACATCAAACATTTCTTGAACTCCATACCACGCCAACTGATTTGTATCTATATTACCCAATATCTTTGACAAATGTGAACCGATTTTGATGATTTTTTTTCATTAAATAGCACTTCACAGATAGTAAAAATCGAAAAAAATACCTATAAGGTCGAAAAAATAAAGGATGAAATCGGTGTTCAGCAGTTAACTTTTGTTTGCACTATTATAATTCGTTTTGTTGAGGATGTATCACTAAATATAGATGAAAAAAGTAAATTTTATTTAAAAAAAAGACTGAAGAAACTTAAAAGATAGAAATAATATTAAAACATAACTACCTAATCAGTTACTTTTGGAGTTGGTGCCAGCCGATGAGAGTTCGAATGTTTTCGTAAGCACTAACTTCAAAAGTAACTGATTAGGTACTTATGTGACAATATTATTTCTAGCATTTTAGTTTTTTGAAGTCGTTTTTTTTAAAATAAATTTGTCATTGGCTATTAGCACCGGCTTGCGTGGAGATTTCTGAACAACATGCCATAGAGTCAGCGTACAGGGAAATCTTTTCATTGGTTAATGCGCTATTCTCAGTACTTACACCTCAAGTTCTGTTTTGTGTGGAGAAATCTTAACTGTTTGTGACTAACTGAAGAAATTATTCGTATAGAAATTATCCTACCCTCGAAGGACCCTCGGTTTACCCTTTGAATGCTTTATAACAACCAATAATTTGTTTGGTTTTTCGACCGTTTTTATTATCAATTGTACAACTGAGCATTTGATACAAAAAGTTTTGTTTTCACTTTTTTGAAGGACTTATTCTTTTTTTAAAGGAATAAGTAAGACAGATCGGATCCGCAACTCTATCATCCGCTCAAGAACTAGGATCACAGACGTGGGAGAAAAAGCTGCCAAGTTGAAGTGAGAATGGGCGGGTCATGTCCATAGGATGGATTTTGAAAGGTGGACAAAAGCCGTCACGCACTGGCTGCCTACTGACGGACATCATTCGAGAGGTAGACCTCGAAAGCGAAAGCGCGATGACTTAGACAATTTTCTCCAAGATTGGCAAGCCCTAACCACCGACAGGGATAAGTGGAGAGGTTTAAGGGAGGTCTTTGCCCAGCAGTGGGACAGAAATGGCTAAATAAAAAAAAGGAACTCAATTAGGATAATTTCTAATTCTTAATACCCGACCTCTCAACTGAAATGGCTTCTACTAATGGCCTATTTCTCGTGTATAATTATAATACAATAATAACTGATGTCCCCACCAATCATGTCGCTGGCATAAAACTGTTCGATCGAGAACACTCCAATCGAACATCTGAGAGGGAAAGCCCTCTGGGCATCGCAACCCATTCACGATAATTTATAGCATCACTCCACACTCGGCGGAGGAACGGGTTCCAGTCAAAGATAGGATTCTGTCTAGTAAACTGGGTTCAAGGATTGTCTGGGTGGTGGAAAAATAGTAAACTGGATTAGCGAGCCTACAAGGAACTTACGCAGAGCACTTACGGTGCAATTTTTTCATGAATGAGTAAAATTATCCACGTGTACGATTTTTAACAGCGGATAGGAATAATAAAAAGTGTTTTTTTTTTTGTTTTTTGCATAGTTTGATTAAGTTACTGATTCTGAGCCACTCCTAAGAATTTGGCACCCCTTTGCAATGTAACCCTGTATTAGTAGGTTTCAAAGAGCTCACCGATATGACTTTGGTCGTAGTTTTTGGGGTTATTTACTTTATTTATTATGAAAAGACATAAAAAATTAAATTTAAAATTTTATTTAAATCTTTAATATCATATCTTGCACTACACAACTAGCTCAAAAGGGCGGGCAAGCGCGACAAAAAATTGGACAAATCGCCACTTCCGACGGACAAGTCGATTCCTCACCCCGATTGCTACGAGGCCCCGCTACGAGCTACGGCGTAGCGTTATGACATGAATTTGTCTGGATAAGCCTTCATAAGTTTGTTTACCTTTTTTGACATTTCATATGTATTGGGTACATATTTTTTGGTGATATGAAATACTAATATTATTTCTTTTAGAGTGTTTTGTATTTAAAACTTTATTATAAAATTCGCATTACATAAGGCTATCGCTACGGACTACAAAAACAAGTGGCTGTGGGTTCGAGTCCCTTATAGGGCAAGTGTTTGTTTGCTGTGTTTCTGCATGGATGACATAATGTATTTAGGTATGTCACAGTAAACGCTTTGCTTAGTTAGAGGCTAGATAATTTGTGTAATTGTTGGAATTTATTTTGTTTTTCTATTTAAAATGTGTAGAATACACGAAATTACGGCCATCCCCACACGGCACAGGACGCGTGTCGTAAGAGGCGACTAATTACTGTAGCACGAGACGGGCAGCAGCGTCTGCGTGCAAAATCTTATAAAAACGGGCTCCGAATGATTTACAGAATTACCCTTGAACGATATAATTGTACATAGAAATCACTGTTCATCGTTCATCGATACAAATATTTTTTTTTTACCGACAGCTCGGTTCGCCGAAAGAATGATAAATATTTCTTTCGGCGAACCGAGCTGTCAGTAAAAAATATATATTTGTATCGATTAACGATGAACAGTGATTTCTATGTACAATTATATCGTTCAAGGGTAATTCTGTAAATCATTCAGGGCTCTATAAAAACTGCGCTCGCCAACCCGCCTGCCAAGTGTGGCAAGTATTGGCAATCCCCCCTGATGTTGGGTCATTGCGGGAGGCCTGTGTTCAGCAGTGGACTTTCTATGGCTGAAATGATGATGATGATTTAAAATATTAATGCCAATATTTGAGGGCCTGCAAATAAGGGTAGCGCGCAATTTACGAATTCCTTACCTAATTTCTGATTGTCCACAATGCTTATTATTCGACGCCTTCCCATAGTAAGAAATAAATGAATAAATAAATATTGGACAACATCTCATACATTGCTCTGATTCTATGGTAAGTAGCTGAAGCACTTGTGTTACAGAAATCAGAAACAACGACGGTACCACAACACCCAGACCCGAGACAATATAGAAAAGTTATTTTTCTACATTGACCCGACCGGAAATCGAACCCGGAACCTCAGAGATAGCGACACCAAGTCCGGTATGCTCGTCTCTCGGCTACGGAGGTCGTCAATTGCAATAATTACAAAAAAAATACAATATTTTTCTCACAGCATTTAAGTAGAAAACATCTACATAAAGGTTGTGAGAAAAACATTGTTTGTAGTGAAAAACCCAAATTGTTCAACACCAAACATATTTTCTATACTTTTTGTTTATGTTATGGTTACCTTATAGTTAATCTATCTTTTTTTTGTTAGGTAACAAAGTAATTTATTGATACATTCATATAAAATACACATATTAAATGATAGAATTAATAAAATAAAGTAAATACTTTAAATAAACTAACTTAACCTAAACTATAAACTACCTACTCAAAAATAAAGGCGTGTCCGTGAGGCATAGAGGCGAGGATACTGGCAGCGTTTCCTCGCTGAATTGCTAAACTAAGCCTTTGTGCGAGGAACGAACCAGCTTTTTTATCTATCTTAAATAATCTCAAATTCATTAATGTTGTTCGTTGTGCTGAGATATCATCATCATAAACAGCCCACGTCAGTCCACTGGTGGACATAGACCTCTCCCGTAGCACGCCACTGCGCCCGATCCTAAGCTATTCTTTCCCATCCACTGCCAGCAGCCTTGAGTACAGATAACAGCACGTCAACCTATCACAAAACGTCAAATTTTCTCAATTGATATTGATCTCTATAGGTTAGACATAAAGTTGAAAATCAATTCAATGACCTTTAACTTTTTGGGTAGCTTGATCTACCGTTATCTGTACATCGTCGCTTCACTCCAGCCTGCCTAGCATGAGCACTAAAAACAAGATATGATATGATATAGCGAAATATCGACACCAACTTTAAAAATATGATAGATTTAGCCGCCGTTTTAAATTTTTATCGAAACAGCGATCTTAATATGTGACGGCGATTCAACATGGCAGCTATATCTATCATATTTTTACAGTTGTTGTCGATATTTCACTATATCATGTCATATCACATCGTGTTTTTAGTGCTCATGCTAGGCAGGCTGAATTCAAGGTATTGCAATAGATAAACATAAGTTTTTTCTGTTGCTATACCAAATGTTCCATAAGTAATTCTATTGCAATACAACAGCATTAAAAGCAGTAAGATTTTTTACTATAATTTTTATTGATAAATACAACTTTCAAAATATAGCCGCCAAATCACTGGTAATTTGAAACAAATGACATTCGTTCGACAAAGAATGAGATTGAGAACGATCATAGCTCACCCATTGATCGTTGTTCCCGTGAAAAACGAGAATTCCCGGTAATTTTCCCGGCCGTTTGTTAGTCGGTGCCACTTTCCCGTAAGAACTGTGATAAGAGAGTTTGTCGTTACAGTTTTTCAGGTATAAGAGCCATTTTATGGCTCTCTATTTTATCGTCTTTCACTAAACTCAGTAATGGGAGTGCTTTTAAAATTATTAAGCTATGATCCCTGGTGCGCAGGGTGAGGGGGAGCACCAACAGCATCCTGAGCATGATCGCGAGCAGGCTAGACTGCTCATATATGGGTCATTGCTGTGCTAAATCAAATGGTTTGGTGCAGAGATGACCTATGTATTTTACTTAAAAATAATACTCGTACATATGTTATATTAAAACTAACCTAGTTGTAAGTAATTACTAACATATATTGAGTCTATGTTACTTTAATAAATAAATATTCATTCATTCATTCATTCATATGGATGGGTGACCAATCCGTTCATTTGTTCTTTCTTTTTTTTCGGTTCTCTGCTGATTATGTCAGATTTTATACTCTCTAAATAATACACCAATAAACTTTAATCCACAAATAATATATTGCTAACTGACATTTTGGCAATCAGCATTATTTTACATCCTACTAACCATTTTCAACAATAACCCTAATTCTTTGTGTAATAAGGTTTGTATCCGCTTGTAGTCACCATATTCAAATGTTTGGTCATCTAATGGATTAACGTTATGGATTGTACGGTCTCGGGGTCGAAATTCACATCAAAGAATACCATTATCTGGAAATCTGCGTTAAAATTAACCAAACAAGCTCAACCACTTATACGATCGCCGTAGCCGTTAGGCGAGCATACCGGACTTGGTGTCACTTTGAGGTTCCGGGTTCAATTCCTGGTCGGTGAAAGTAGAAAAAAATACTTTTCTGTATTGTCTCGGGTCTGTGTGTTGTGGTACCCCGTCGTAGTTTCTGATTTATATAGCACAAGTGCTTAAGTTACTTATCATAGGATCAGAGCAATGTATGTGATGTTGTCCAATATTTATTATTTTATAATTAACTTAGTTTCTAAGAGCTATTACAGATGAACTGCATTTGAATACTACACTACTTCAAAGATATATACTATAATAAAACATTTTCGGAAAAAAAAATCATTCCTAAGGATGAAAAAATAGGAAAAGAAATCGGTGTTCAGCAGTTTAATTATGTTTGCACTCGTAAGATTTGTTTTGATTAAGATTTATCACTAAAATAGATGAATTAAGTAAATTTTATAAAAAAAAAAATAACCGCCTTCAAAAAAAATAAAACGCTAAAAATAATCTTAACACTTCAGTACCTAATCAGTTACTTTTGGAGTCGGTGCCAGTCGATGAGAGATTCTATGTTTTCGTTTGCACCGACTCCAAAAGTAACTGATTAGGTACTTAAGTGTTAAGATTATTTTTAGCATTTTAGTTTTTTTGAAGTCGTTTTTTTATATAATAATAATAAATAACATTATAAGTAATTTTCTTTAACTAGAACATTTCACACGTTAACTTGTGAAGCCTACCTAGCTGTAATAGTTTTCCTTTCAACTTCTTACTACTACTACTGCTGTGAATTTTCTTTTATACTTGTAATGCAACCATTTTGCTGGCAGAAACGCTGTCTCAAAAAAAAAAAACACTTTATAGCTGAATATTGCGCAATCTGAGACTTGAATCGAAAAAAAGTTATACCGATTGAACGGGAATAAGGTACCCTAAAAAAATTATTTAAGATTTTATTCTTGCACTTTGTCTGCGTGATTAATTTGTAAATCTTTGCCATATTACGGCTTTCTAGTAATGAGTCTCTTAGTTGTGGATAGGCAAACAGATATGGTGAAAATATAAAACCACTAAAACCAAAACCAATGAAACCATTTTTTTGCAAATAGGCTTGGGTTAAACTTAGCTTTTACACGTCCCAATTTTCTACCTACCACTACTTAAGGACTATATTGTGGGCTAGCGCCGAGATGAAACTCGGTTACTATTGTCAGCCTCTTTTTAAATAGTATGTTACAAGATTACTTAATTACTTAACTTATTACTTAATTACAAGATCAATGTACAGACAACGGCAGGTCAACCTGCCTAAAAAGTTAAACGTCATTGAATTGATTTTCAACTTTATGTCCAACAGATATCAATATTAAAAATAAGTAAATTTTATAAAAAAAATAAAACCGACTTCAAAACACTAAAATGCTAAAAATAATCCTAACAATTAAGTACCTATTCAGTTAATTTTGGAGTCGGTGCAAACAAATACATTGAATCTCTCATCGGCTGGCACCGACTCCAAAAGTAACTGATTAGGTACTTAAGTGTTAGGATTATTTTTAGCATTTTAGTGTTTTGAAGTCGGTTTTATTTTATTAAATAAAATTTACTTATTTCATCTATTTTTAGTGATAAATCCTAATATAACTGCTAAGCACCGATTTCATCCCCTATTTTCCTACCCTTAGAGGTGATTTTATTTTGCAAACTTTTATCATAGCATCATTGAAGTATAAGCTATTCAATAAAACAAAAATCATCAAAATCGGCTCATATTTGTCGAAGATAGGTAACAAGAACCACAACAAAAATATTATCTGGGTATATATTTGTTGATTTTCTCAAAAAGTTCTAAATCAATTTCGATAAAATTTATATGGGACCACCTCTGAAGTATGATCTACCAAACAAAAAAAGAATCATTAAAATCGATTCATAATTGGCGGAGTAATCGCGTAACATACATACAAAAAAAAACATACAGTCGAATTGTAACCTCCTCCTTTTTTGAAGTCGGTTGATTAAGAAAATTTGACGTTTTGTGGTAGGTTGTGTGCGAGCAGGGCAGTATTGATTTCCAAACAAGTATGTCTTATTTTCATAAGGGTTTCATTTTCAAAATCAAAATATATAAGTTCGCTCCATACATACGGAACGTGAAAATGTCCCTAATGCTTGTCAGTATTTCAATGACAGAAACCCCTAGCATTTTGAACTAATCAATCATCGCTTCCCAAAACCAAAATCACTTACGCACACACAAAAACACCCCCTGACATGGTAAATCACCCCCAATTATAATAACTAATGATCGAATGACAGTTCCTCGGAGCTGTTATAAATCACTAGTAGTATACAAGGAAATACTTGTTATTTAGAGGTTCATCGCTGTGTCGAATAGTGTATGGTTTTCTAAAAATATTAGATAACATCAACCCTTTAATATTTGGTAATATTTGTTGATTTTTGCCATAACTATTTGACGGTATAAGATTACAAAATAAATAAAATAAAAATAACTGAATTCATTAGAACTTTTACATATTTTTCTTACAAAAAGAAACTTCAGTATTATTTATAATGCACTCAAAGTAATAGAAAATTAATGTCTCTAACAGTAATAGTGTTCGATTAAAATGATCGCCGCCGTTTTTCTACGAAAGTATATTTTTTGTGTTTCGTTCATTAATCATTGGGAATGCTTATAGATAATAATATATCATGCCATAGTTCAACATTTGCTATAATTTATCATAGATGTGTTTTAGTATAGTAATCCGTCACAGTAAAATGTGGAACAATCTATTTCCTCAGAAAATAAACTCTAATAATCGACTGAAATAAATTATATTTTTATAAGTAAGGAAGTAATGTATTTTTATTTTAACTCATGAAACCACAAGGGGTCACGTAATAACAAATAATTTCGAACCATTTTGTATGGAGCCTGGCATACTTAAAGATGCAAGTACCTAAAATTACGGTATTTTGGAGTATACTTTGTTCAGAATATCAGTTTGGATGTGCAATATTTACTATTATTTACATAATTCAAAATGAAATTCTGAACATACATCTTTTACATTTTGTCAAAGAATTTTTTTTGGTTGTAATTATTTTCTCTATCGATTGGCGTATGTTTCACAGGTGTACACCAAAATAACGTAATTTTAGGTACTTGCAACTTTAGCTATGCCAATAAGGTACGATGCCTTTTCCATTTGATTGTCTCTTTTGTGTAGGTTGAAAATATATATAATTTATATAAAATGTAAATAGGAGAGGAACTGTTTATTTGTTTTAATATCACATTAGTTTTATACCTGTAATAGTCCGTAAGTTTTGTTAGATTATTAAATAAATAAATACAAATATTGGACAAAATCACATACATTGCTCAGATCCTATGATAAGTAGCTTAAGCACCGTGTTGCAGAAATTAGAAACAACGACGGTACCACAACATCCAAACCAGAGACCATATAGAAAAGTTATTTTACTACATTGACCGACCGGGAACCCGGAGATAGCTTATGCTTGCCGGTATGCTTGCCTCTCGGCTACGGAGGTCATCGTTAAAGTAGGTAGACATTGAAATACATAAATTAGCATGCATTCATTTTCATTCGGAACCTTACTAAGTAATATTTGGTTAGAAATATATCACCCTCACAGAACAGGAATGACAGGGTGATTCCTATTTTGTGACCCCAGATGAATATAATTCAAAGATGCGGAATATTATTTTAATTATTTTCATTGTCAAAATAAAACTAAATAATAATCGAAGACCTCAGTAGCTGAGAAGCGAGCACGCCGGACGAGGCGTCACCATCTCTGAGGTCCCGGGTTTGATTCCCGATCTGGTCAAATTCAGAAAAGGATTTTTTATAAATTGTTTCGAGTCTGGGTGTTAAGTTAAGTTAAATAGTTAAACTATTTAACTTAAATGCTAATGCAAAAGAAAAGGCCTAACAACTTACGTTAAATAATAACATCATTATCATTCAGCCATAGGACGTCTACTGCTGAACACAGGCCTGGGGATTGGGGATTGGTGATTGGGGATTAGGGGATTGGGGGATTTGGGGCAATGACTTTCATCGTGGGTGATTGTCAATACCCGCCACGTGTGGCAGGCGGGTTGGGGAGCGCAGTTTTTTATAACATTTCACATGCAGACGCTGCTGCCCGTCTCGTGCTACAGTAATTAGTCGCCTCTTACGACACGCCCGCTGTTCGCGTGTCGTATATATAGCATACACAATCTATTATCTCGAGCCAAGAATACCAAATCAACGAAGTTCCGAAAAAAGTGGAGATTACACGACATGCTAGCATCGTTAGGATCTCGGCTTTTTCTCATATAGGAAATTCGGTCATTTCCGTCGGGACATTATCATTATGCCAACGATAATAGAAGAAAGATTCCTGTGACGTCATCGGCGCCATCCTAAAAGTGTGATCATAATACGGATAGATTAAGTAGGCTTACTCCACAACGACGACTGTCTGGTCTAGTGGTTTGTAGTAATAATGACACTAGCGCTCGGTACAAGTTTGTGTGGTAAGCATATTCGGTACATAAGTTATATATATCGAATCGAGCAATTCTCGAGTGTATGTAGGTATATAAATATATTGTATGCGTATCAGAAACGGCTCTAACAACTTAGATGAAGTTTTGTATTAAGATAAGGTTCTGTTTTATAAGTTAACCTGTACGGCTAAATCAACTAAATCAACGGTAACATTGTATCCACCTATTCTGTACAGATTATTACGGCTGTAAAAAACCGACTAGTCGACTGATCACGGTTTCGGGGGCATTCGACAATTTCCGTGACTCTTTGTTTACAGCTGCTTCACGCAAGTTACGTACTCTACCGGTACGAATACCTACCGCTGACCTCGGGCGCCTAACTAGAACACAGAAATTATTGCGAGATCACGGAAACGCTGACGGCGCGCTCGTGGACCAACAACGTGACCAGGCCAGCGGACATCAGGCCACCAACATCCCATCTCCGACACCTCGTATCTAACATCGATCGAGTCAATTAGTATTAAGAACTAGTTTTATTGTAATTTAATTAGATTAGATTTTAAGTAATTTCGTTTTTTTTCGATCCTCCGGCTGTCGCTTCGTAATTCGCACAAGTCGCAACCGTTGCTTGCAAGCATGATGTTTTGTTTACTTCACTTTCTGTCTTGATTGCTCGGGTCAGAGCGGTCTTTTAGTGTATAAATAAAACACTCTTCAAGTTCCCATATCCCAATGTACACCCGAATTCCTTACCCATATTTTTGCGGGCACGCAAAGGATTAATGTGATAGTTAATTTAAGTGAAATACTAAGTAAAGTAAAAAATTATCATGTCAAAAAGTTTCAAAGTTCAAAGCCAGATTGTTGGCGCTTTTTTCCGATTAGTCGCCGACTAAAAACCCAGATAGTCAACTTTACCGACTAGTCGTCACATCATCGACATCTCTAATATATGCAAAATTGATAAATTTTGAATTCACATGGTTTTAAAAGATGTATTACAATTGATATGTCCACATGTTTGACTTAATAAGTCATGCAAATATAACAAGTTGATATTAAATGTACTTATTATAAGAAAATTAAAATAGTTTAGAATCTGGCTATTTTGCGTGTTTCTCATTATCTTTAGCGATCTTACTGCTTCTGTAAGTATATTGTGCTAAAAGCGTGATGGCATTATATCGTAGTTTGGTTATAAACAGTGGTGATATCTGTCATTATCATATTCATAAAAAGCAAAGATATCATAAAAACTAAGATGGCCGTCTGCCGGCATGATTGACGGACAAGCTAAGTCTCGGCTAACGAAGTTTATAGTGGCGAAATAAAAAGGTTTTTAAATAAAAATAAATAACCTAGTCATGGTTTTTAATTAAGGAATTAACATCTTTTTGTTACAAGGTATCAGACACTAAATTCAGCAAGGTGCGTCTTGTCATCGTCGTGCGTCCAGATCACCCAGACTTTAACTAATTTAGAAAAAAAAGCTCCAAATTAGGATAAGTATACAGTAATTGGATCTTTTGCTTTTGCGTTTAAAGAAAAACGCCACACAAGTGTAATAATTTGTTACTTATATTTAACCATTTCTTTGCAAAGTTTATAGTTCATTTTTTATTCTGCTACTGCAATAAAGTTACTCTTATCATCTTGCCTATTCACGACAAACGTACGTAACTGAATAAATTCGTTACTAAATATATCGAAGTGCAATACTGTTTCCTCAAAATAATATAGTTAAATGATTTTATCAAGCGTAGCATATCTCTGGCGGCTTATGGTCCAACAGGATTACAGGATTAAATTGTTCCCCGTTTAGGTCAACTTAGTAATTGCTATTTTCTAAATTGGTTTGCAGAAATGAGAATGTCAAAGTGGATGTGTAGAGTGACGAGATTGGACAAGATAAGGAATGAATTTAATAGAGGAAGTATGAAAGTGGCATCTGTAGTAGACGAGATGAAAGGAAACCGTTTGTCTTGGTATGGACATGTGCTGAGAACGGAAGAGGGGCACAGAGTGGAGAAGTAGAGGATGAACTTAGGAAGAGATGGATAGATTGTGTAAAGAGCGATATGTCTGAGGAAGGAATGAATGTGAATGATTCAATGATGAGAAACTGGATTGTATGGGAGAGAAAGACATATATAGATACTGCGCCGACCCCAGATGACCTGGGCAAAGGGCAGGCGAATGATGATATAGGTGTTGGTGTGCTAGGAGACGCTCTTGACAAATGTATTGTCTGTGTCTCGTAATAAAAGTACCTATGTTAATAACGCATGTAGAGAACTTGACAGTTGTGTTGTCGAACACAAAAGAAGAAATGGCGGACATGTGGAACACGAATTATAATATTATTACTGTATTTTTTTTGTTTTATTTATAAAATAATGGTTTTAGCTATTTTTACCTTAAACTAAAAATGTACCCTCTGCTACCTTATCTGTTATTTTGTCAATGTTTGGCCTATTTAATAGCAAGTGTTATACCTTTTTGAATAGCTAAACGAACGTAGAAGTTTTTAAAATTACTTGCAGGGTAAGTGCCATAATTTTTTTTTTAAAAGGTCTTCAAAGTTAAAAACAATTAGTGAAAATTCTTTAATTTCAGCCGTTGTCGAGCAGTTTTATGAAGCTGTTAGTAATAGGTTCAGTTTTCGTTGATCATTTTTATTAATTGACATGTCTTCTAACTGGAAACATAAAAAAACCGGGCCCTGGTAGCTCTAATCGCAAAAAAATCGATAGAAAAGCCAAAAGAAAAAATATTATAAAAAATAAATTTAAAATTCAATATCTCCATAACGGTTAGGTTTCGGATACCATATTATAGGATCAATTCGATTAGAAATGACCTGAATAATAACGTCCTTCAATATTCTGTACGACTATCCCTGTAACCCTGTATATTCCGAAGCGCTGGTAAGACAAATTTATTTTTGAAACATTTATATTATGTGTCCATAAGAGGCTCTATATACTGAATAAATGACTATTATAACAATTCTAATTAAAAGTAGGTCACTATTGAAATTGGTCCCGCTGGAAATCAACATGTCAGTTTTTTTTATGAACTTACATAGGTTGAGATGTTAAAAGTTAATGTATAAATTTAAAAAATAACCATCTTAAATCAGTTGCATACAAATAAAATACTCCCACCGCGACGAGAGACTTTAAAAACCCGCCATTTTGTTCCAGAAAGTTCTGAACAAGTCATATTAATCACTGCAACCGTCCCTTTCTATTTATTAAAGATGGTAACTCCAGATTTATGCTGCTAGATTAGCGAGAATTTAAAACTTTGGCGGTTTATACTTTGGAACTTTTTGAGCTTATGCGGAAGGATTTTTTCATCGCTTGTTTGGAAAATGTTGAGGGAACAAGACAAGCGATGACTTGTAAGTTGTAAGTTAACACTTTACTAAGATTTTGTTTATTTTTTAAATAAATTACAAAAATATAACAAAGTTAGAAAAAAAAGATATAATTTAATTCTTAAAAATCAACCCGCTTTGCCGTGTTGTGTGTTGGTCATAAGTAAAAGTCTTTGTATTTGATCAACAGAATCAGTCCCAAAAAGAAACTTAACTGATAAAGTATGACGTTTTAACCGAATTCAAAAAAGGAGGAGGTTCTCAATTTGTCGGTATGTTTTTTTTATTTTTTTATGTATGTTCAGCGATCATTCGTTACCAGGTTAATCGATTTCGATAGTTCTTTTTTTTGTTCGAAAGGGAATACTTTCGGAATGGTCTCATATAAATTTGATCAAGTTCTGATGATGATCTATAAGAAAATCATCAAATATTTCATGAACTCCATACCGTGCCAACTGATTTTTGTACTTATGTTGCCCAATATCTTCGGCATTTGTGAACCGATTTTGATGATTCTTTCTTTATCAAATAGCTTATACTTTAAAGATGGTATATTGAAGAATGTTTGGAAAAAAAAATCCTCTATGGTGGGAAAAATAAGGTATGAAATAGGTGTTCAGCCGTTAACTTATGTTTGCACTCAAATGATTCGTTTTGTTGAAGATGTATCAAATCAAATAAGTAAATTTTATAAAAAAAATGTTAGCCGACTTAAAAAAACTGAAAAGCTAAAAATAATATCAACACGTAAGTACCTAAACAGTTACTTTTAGAGTCGGTGCAAATGAAAACATTCAAACTATCATCGGATGGCACCGACTCCAAAAGTAAAGTACTGATTAGGTACTTATGTGTTGATATTATTTTTAGCTTTTCAGTTTTTTGAAGTCAGTTTACTTTTTTATAAATCAGTTGAGAATAGATTTTACCCTATTGGAGTTACTGATTATTATTTAGGCTTTCAATCCAAATTTAAATTATTTGCCCTCCAACGTTGATTGTATTCAAATACATAAATAGATCCAGCCCAGTCCCAGATTATTTCAGTCCAAATTTGGAATACGTGGCTCTGTGCGTGGAGTAAGCTCTCCCGAGCGACGGATTGGGCTAAGCCGAGTGACGATAGTGATGGAACCGATTTATCGACCTTTTGTGTTATTGATATCGATATGTGTATAACTGGCTCACGGATATCATAAGTAAGTGTTTAAATTATTGGCTGCCGTACGGGCGCATGAGATTGCGTAACAATCAATATTATATTGTGACTCATTTTGCTGGATCGAGGTGTTACAGATCCTCAGACTCTTAATAATATGAAAATGTAGTTGATTCCCGGTCGGGTCGATGCAAAAAAATAACTGTTCTAAATTATTTCGGGTCTAGGTATATATAACACAAGAGCTTTAAATAGAGCTTTAATTACCTTAGGATTTGAGTAATGTATGTCATATTGTCCAATATTTATTTATTAGTTGTAGCTTGACAATTGTGTAAATCGTATTTTCCTAATTTTTAAAGATATTATGTTATATTATAATATTATCTCGCAGTGCAGCTGATTTGGATGTCTTCGAGCATAATCGCATTAAATTTCGTCGACAAGTTATGAATGTACTCGGGTCGTCAAGATGCAACAATAACCAAGCCAAGTTAGTCACATAGCTCTCCGTCGAATTAATTGTCATGCAAATATAAATATATATTGTTTTTCTTTCTTTCTCTCTTTATCGTTTTAATTTGTACGACTGTAGTGTTCGAAATGGGTTGTTGTCCGAGTTTAATTAGTATTTATGAGTTCGACTCGGTCAACAACTTGGTATCTTAATTTCTTTTAATGAACAAGTTTGTATACTACAAGTTATTAGCGATGCTTTATACTCTGTAACACCCAAACATTATCATGTAGTGTGTATACAATTAGGTTGTCAATCTAGTCCTAAATTACTAACCATTCGTTGTAATACTAACCATCGATTGTCAACTGTCGTATATACCAAATAAATAAAATAAAATAAAATAAAATACATAAAGAAAAATTAAAACTACTTAATAAACCTCTGATGTTAGAATAAATTAGTATCGAATTTCATAATTTTTTGTATAAATTCCGCGTTAAAGTTACATACTTGCTATCTTCACCCGAATAATAATTAAAAACGTATATTTTTACGTACGTTTTCGTCCTAAAATGGAATTGTAATGAAACCCAACTTTATCCAGAACGTCTGTTCACATTTAATATTTAAACGAGCGTAATGCGCTGATTTTTATCAAAACATTTTTCTTAGTCGACATTAGTTATGTAAAAGTGTTGTATGCACCTGCAGAGGCATATCTTTTAAACTAGTTTTTTCTTCACAAATTGTTTATGTACGTAAAATGATATGTTGATGGTGTATTTTATTCACACACAATACAAATCTTAATCGACTGTTTTATCGACATTGTTTTATGGACACGCGCACAGCACTAGTAAGATTACAGAAGGCCGCGAACGCGTATCTCTGTTTACCGACCAATTAGAGGCCGGGCTCAACAAACGGACAAACAAACAAACGAATTTATATATAAAGGTTGTGACACACGTTTTTTTGTTCAAACAAAGCACGCTGGAAAGTAATAAGAACTTTTTAAAGGTTAGATAAACACTGGATTTAGACTAACAGAAATAATTTCGGTATTAAAATAAACCGGCCAAGTGCGAGTCGGACTCGCGCACCGAGGGTTCCGTACAAACTTGTATACAGGGTTACAGGGAAAGTCGTACAGAATATTGAAGGACGTTATTATTCAGGTCATTTCTCATCGAATTGATCCTATAATATAGTATCCGAAACCTAATCGTTATAGAGATATTGAATTTTAAAGATATTTTTTATAATCTTTTTTCTTATGGCTGTTCTATAGATTTTTTTGCGATTGGAGCTACTAGGGCCCGGTTTTTTTATGTTTCCAGTTAGAATACATGTCAAGTAATAAAAATGATCAACAAAAACTGAACCTATTACTAACAGCTTCATAAAACTGCTCGACAACGGTTGAAATTAACGAATTTTCAAATTGTTTTTAACTTTGAAGACCTTTTTTTAAAAAAAATATGTATAGTACTTATCCTGCAAGTAATTTTAAAAACGTCTACGTTTTTTTAGCTATTCAAAAAGATATAACACTTGCTATTAAATAGGCCAAACATTGACAAAATAACAGTTAAGGTAGCAGAGGGTACATTTTTAATAGTTAAAATGGTAAATAGAACACGTCTTAGTAGTTAGCGCTCCGGACTACAAATCCAGGCGTTTGCGCGTTCAATTTTTGCAATTGATAAATGCATTCGAGCTTAGCTAAAAATATTATTTTATACCTAACCTATTTTTTTCTAAATTGGTAGGTACTTACATTTTTCTGCTGTCTAGCCGCCATATACAAAATTTGCTTTGTTAGAGGCTTGATCGTTTGCGTGCTGCAAATATATGTTTTTGTACGATTTTCCGGTCTTTATTGGGTAAGTGGCACACGAAGGGTTGAGATATTTATATTGTTCCTAAAACAATTTTGATCTAAAAAGATCGTAAGTGGCAGTCACAACTCACTACAACCCTGTATGTGCTATTTCATAGTTTGTAATAATGAGTAGTACTTTTTTAACAATCTTTCGTTTTCATTGCAATTTCCTAAAAAAAGGATTTGTTACTTAAAACACACTTACCTAATTATTAATACTTGACCCTCTGTACTCTTAGGCTAAGGACATACATATTTAATTTTATAATTAATTATAACAAACACACAAATCACTTTTAAGCTTGAATTAGACGAGAAATTATAATTCCTCATAACACAGGGTAGTTTGAGAGATTATAGAACATTCACTGTTATAAAGCTATGTTATAGTAAATTAATGCTCATTTTAAGTCTAGTAGATACAAAAAATGCTCTTTCTTCCATCCATTATTATGGTTTTAAGAAATAAAAAATCCTTCAAAATCGTCAATCTAGCATAATCTATTCTGAGCTTGTCGTTTGTGATTGAAAATAAAACTGTTTTTTTTACACTTTTGATTTTTCTATAATCTAGACTCGACTCTGAACCAACTAAAATTTGGCTTCGTACTTTTTAAATTTAATTTAAAACAAATTTTACTTAACATAATTAGTATTCAGAACACATTTGGTTTATTTGGGCAATACAGGCATTACACATGCTAGTATTAATATTCAATATAACCTTCATCATCATCATCATCATTTCAGCCATAGGACGGCCACTGCTGAACATAGACCCCCCCCCCCCCCCAGTGACTTCCAGATTGGCCGGTTAAAAGCGGCCCGCATCCAGCGGCTTCCTGCAATCTTTACCAGGTCGTCTGTCCACCTTGTAGATGGACGTCCTACGCTGCGCTTGCCGGTACGTGGCCTCCATTCTAGAGCCTTATATAATAATACCTTATAATGTAACCTTAGAAATTAAAAACTTGCAAGCATAAATCATAAATCCCTTCGGTATTACGTGTTTTATTTGTATACTAATAAAAAAGTCGCATGCTAAAGATGTAAAATTAACCTCGGACTAAAAGACGTCATTATTATTATTATTTACTT
Organism: Anania hortulata; assembly: GCA_963576865.1. NCBI lineage: Eukaryota > Metazoa > Arthropoda > Insecta > Lepidoptera > Crambidae > Anania > Anania hortulata. The sequence goes on from OY756413.1 coordinate 818,506, forward strand.
TAGGACAATCATGTACCATACCTCTTACAACTGAAAGCGGTTTATTTCTCATCGCATCGATCGCTGTTCAGGCTTCCACACAGTGTGTCCACCCCATTCGACCGTCCATTTTTTATTCAACCTATTTTTTCATCCCCTCTCAATTGTACTCAGTAAGTGTGGATTCGTGTTTAGACCTTTTTCGGAAGCGAAAAAATAATAAATTCGCATAAAAAACGTATCAAAGCGGTCAACGGGTCGCAGATTCGACAATTTCCTTAAAATGTCGAAGCGCTTATTCTAATGTCGTTTTTTATTCATTTCTGTTTTCATACTTTATTTGAATGCTAAATGGAGTTGGTTTTTAGAATACGAAGTATTTTTTTTGTCACACACGAATTATTTTAAAAAACTATCTGTGAAAATTAATTCACTACTCCATATCTTTTGTTTCTTTTTCTCTTTTAATCTCATTATGTATTTCAACATAATAAATAATGACCCACGTAATTTTGAGTTATTACCATGAGTTATACGGGTGAAACGAACAGGTGAAATAAAACTTTAAGGGGTTATTCTACGGCTAAATTACATCAACTTTTTCTATGGGACCAACATCGAAATCGCAAAAAAAAACACTTTCCCATACTAAAACGCGACCAGCTGGCATCAGTTTGTATGGAAACCTCAATTTTTTTTTGCGATTTCGATGTTGGTCCCGTAGAAGAAGTTGATGTAATTTAGCCGTAGAATAACCCCTTAAAGTTTTATTTCACCTTTTCGTTACACCCTGTATAAATACAAAAGTCTCTAACTGTAGTAGGTAATGCGACTTTATTGGAATCGGTCTATATTATTAATTTCCTATAAAACCCAACTATGAAAAACAAAATAGTCAAAACAGCCCAAAAAAGTTGGATCATACAGATAATCAGACAAGGAGTGAAACGTCTAACGCGTTATCCGCAACATTAACATTTCTACCGCTACATAAATATTCCGCTAATTTGCCAAGTTGCCGGCTTTTGGCACCAATAGCTGCTCGCGTCCAACTTGGCCGATGATTTACGCAGCTAGTGTTGCGGTGACTTTTTCAAATTAGTGTTTTGGCTAAGTTTTTGTTCGGAGTTTTTGTGAGAACAATAAAAGATTTGGACTTATAGAATAACACGCAATATTTTGAGATATCTCTCGCAAAATAGAAAAGATTGATAACATAACAGGAAATTATAGCAATAAAAAGTGCCGTTACGTGTACTAATACTGTTAGTAATGTGAAATTATGTTCAAACTAGTAGTGAGCTAGTCAACAAATAGTTTGTTGTTAAGTGCGCTGCATTGTGCTCTCAGTACCAGTGGTAGGAATTGTCAAGACTTGATTCACTTTTGTGGAAAAACTATTTGAATACCAACAAGTTTGACTCGTGCACTGTGTGTTTGCAGAACACACAGTGCGCGAGTCCAACTCGCACTTGGCCAGTTTTTTCATCATCATAATCAACCCCCATTAATCCACTCCTGGACATACCTCTTCCAATGCACGCCACTGAGCCCAAACCTATGCTAATCTTTTCCATCTCTGACAGGAACAGTATATGACATCGGATCATTCATCATCATTTACCTTGTCGCAAAGCGCCAACCCTGCGCTTGCTTATTACAGCCTTAAAAATAATTAATTTAAGCTTAATTACCAGTGATCGGAGTAGGTATACTGATTTGTTGTCAATGATCTCAAATATTAATGTTAATATGGACATGCCTCCGGGATACCGGGATTTCTTGGTATCAGTTTTTGAAAAAAGGCATATCCATATTATGCTAGCACTACCGAAGTACAACAAATCAATCTACCTACCCCGATCACTGTTAATTACATTTTGGACTTTAAATACTCTCATACCATAAACCAAACATTTGAAGTATCAACTTATCTACAAAATTACTAACTACTTTGTACATACCCAGCTGGCTATACATAAGTAAACTATTCCCAAAATTCACAAAGGCTACCCCAGCAGTGGAACCTAAAATAAGTTGTATATTGTAAAAGTTAGTTCGTTTATCGGACGTGTTGCAGAGTTAATAAAGCGCTGGACTAGCGTGGACATTGTACTGAAGTTAATAATGCAAGCTGACTTAGGGTTGCCACACATTGCAAGCGATCTGAGGGCTGGCTACATCTAGTTTCTTTTTGGAAATAGTAAAAATCTAGGGAGACCTGTTTATTTAGGTTATGTTTTTTATCATTCTTGATATAAGTGCCCTGCAGTGGGACGTATAGGAATGCTTTTTTTGCGTACTTTAAGATAATATTAATTCCATTTCGACGTCAACGCATTGCTGCTGCGTGGGCCAAATAGCGAGAGGTGAGTGGTGTCATTTGTGACCCCAGAATGCCGGTTAAGCTGAAAGGACAGATCTATAGGTCCATCATTAGGCCTGTCCTTTTATATGGCAGTGGCCATAACCATGGCCGCTACTTGAGCGACACAAGCAGGAGCTGCGTGTCACGGAGATAAATATGCAGCGGTGGATGTGTGGAGTCACGCGGAAGGACCGCGTGAAGAACTCGCATATCCGCGGTAGCGTTCGTGTCCGTGATATTGCAGACAAACTGCTTCAGAGTCGCCTACGCTGGTACGGCCATATTTCGCGGAAACCGTCAAGCTACGTAGAAAACAAATGTATGACCATGCCGCCACTGCCGATCCTGGCAAAAAGGGTAGACCCAAGAAATGCTGGCTTGACGTCGTGAGGGCTAACATGCGTGCCAATGATCTCACAACTAGAGACGATCAAGACCGCGCGAAGTGGAGGAGTAAATCAGAGAGCAGAGCCTTGCCGTGACACACCGTGTATAGTTTTATTACACTATAACACTGTAGTTGGTACATTACAGAGTAGATCTAAAGTTAAACAGAGCCCAGTGGGTGCGACAGCAATAAAAATAAAACTCTGGTAAAATGTTTATTACTTTAATGTTCAAAGTTTTTAATTATCAACGTAACGTAAATAAAGAATACAGGGTGCTTTGAGTATATTAATGAAATAAGACAAAGATGAAGTCATGTGGAAACTATTTTATTAAACGTAGTTTTTTTATGACATTTATACAGGTTTACATTGCAAGGGGTGCCAGATTAAAAAAAATAAGATCTAGGGAACAATAATAACTAATGAAGCGTCTTAATCAATATTTTTAATAGTCATATGTTACGAAAAAAAAATTACTTTAAAATATCCGAAAATAAAGTCAATACAGAGACTACGAAAGCCACGCGGTCATTCATCAGAGGCGTAAGTACAGCGAGCCTACAAGAATCTTATGCAGTGCACTTACCGTGCATCTAGGGCTTTAATTACTCACATATCTGTCAGTTACTAGGCCTCGCGCAATTCTTAGGATCTGAAGCGATAGCCAATCTGAGCTTAGCTGAAGCCACAAGAATAAATCGGAAGATTTTGCGAAGTTAGGAAGACAAAAAATAACCTGGGCTACTTTATGTAGCCCGCGCGTGTACTCTAGTGTTAACAATACAATCATGGATAATCATGACATTTGATGGCAGATTTTGTGCTTGTACATTTGATGGCAGATTTTGTGCATTGTAAACACAAACCACCCCGGTTTGTGTTTACATCTAATAATGTTTCAAGCTACTGACCCAAAAAAAGAGAGTGTTTAGTTAGATTACTCAGATTACCAAAAAAAGCACGCTAATGGTGTATTTGTGCTAGTAACAAGCTACGAGGAGAAAACAAAGGTTATTCTTAAACTAAAAAGAGGTTACTCTTCATTGTACACCATACAAGGAAGTTACAATTGGTGTTTACAGAAAGATGCACAATTTATTTTATAGGCAATAAGCAAGCACATTCACGGGTGACGAGAATGGACAAGATAAGGAATGAATATATTAGAGGAAGTATGAAAGTGGCACCTGTAGCAGAAAAGATAAAAGGACGACGTTTGTCTTGGTATAGACATGTGATGAGAAGGGAAGAGGAGCACGTAACGAGAAGAGTGATGGATATGACTTGGATTGTGTGAGGATAGATATGACTGGGAAGGGAGTGAATGACTCAATGACGAGTGACCGGATTGCATGGACGATAAAAACATACTGCGCCGACCACAGATGACCTGGGAACAGGACAGGCAAATATGAATGATGAAACAAGCACATTTAGATGACAAATGATTATTTTGGGTTTCAGGGTTTTCTCCATACTATGGTGAAAATCCAAAATGTTACGAAGGTATGCTAATTGATCCAAATATCATTCAAAACTTACCAAATCTTGGATTATGGTCAAGCGTACGTTGACTAGAATCTGAATAAATTGCTAGGACAACGTGTAACGTGTGTCATGGGTGGAAGACCTGTACTATGCTAATCAACGTATAATGTTGACTATCGTCTCACCAGACGTTACTTCACCAAGTAATTCGCGCTCCTTACTACAAAGCTAATTGACTGGTCCAATATTGCAAGGGGCAAATGTTTGAAAATGAAAATCTTTATTATGGAAAAAAAGTTTGGTTACAAGAATAGAGACCATCTTATTTTAAGTGCGACTTGTGCCAGAAGAGGCCGCTCTCTAATAGCATTGTATAAGAACATACAGTTACAGAATTACAAAAACAAGTTATAAACAAGTAATATAAACAAGTTCAAGAAAGGTATCCATAATTTATAGCAGCTACGTCTAAGTAAATATGTGTATGTATGTGTGTGTGTGTGTATGTGTGTGTGTGTGTATGTGTGTGTGTGTGTGTGCGTATAATGTGAGGGTTTGTATGTTAGTAAATATGTGTATGTACAACCACGCTCCTACAATATGTTAAGTTAGCACTTTGTGATGATGATATTTGTGATGACCCCATCAATGATGGGCATGATTTTCCGTTCTCTCGTTGCCGTAGTAAATGCTTTGCTTAGTTTGTGGCTAAGCTAAATAATTTGTGTGATTGTAAGATTTATTGATTAATTTTCTCTTAATGAGGTGCACTTTGAATTTGGTTCGCATTTTAAAAAGCAGAAAATTTCTGAACCATACGTTTTATGGTTTAAACAACTCTCAAAGTTAGGTTAGGTTAGGTTACTTTGTTTTGATTAGGATTTAACACTAAAATGGATGAAATAAGTTAATTTTATAAAAAAAATAAAAACCGACTTCAAAAAACTAAAACGTTAAAAATAATCTTAACACTTAAGTACCTAATCAGTTACTTTTGGAGTCGGTGCCAGTCGATGAGAGATTCGATGTTTTCGTTTGCACCGACTCCAAAAGTAACTGATTAGGTACTTAAGTGCTAAGATTATTTTTAACGTTTTAGTTTTTTGAAGTCGGTTTTTATTTTTTATTGCTTATTAAGTTGTTAATCCTATACGCTCAACGAAGAGGTCATCTTCATCAAAAATAAAAACAGAAAACCCCAGATTTTTAATAATTAAAAGAATTTCTGTAGTATTTGAAAGTGTGGCAAAATAATTTTATTAATTTAGGTAGGTTAGGTACCTAATAATATCTTTAAAAAAATTATTCCGCTTTCCTTCAGGCATTATCTATCAAACCTTTTTAACCTACAAATTCCGTACCCAATTTCAGCAAAAATTATCAAAATGATAAACGACCATCTTTGCATAGCTCCCAACACTTCCCGACCATTCCCGAAGAGTCCCGAATCGTAAATTTTCAGCCAATTACAAGTTACAATTTTATTACCAAAGTTACTGGGTATATTTCTTTTTTATGACCATAGTTTTTAAAAGGTTGAATGTCGGGTTATTTATCGGAAGAGGTTATAAGGAACGTTAGGTTATTAAATGGTGTTCGACATGTTTTGTGTTTTTATAGGGTATGGCACTACCAGAGTTAATGTTTTGATGGCCATTTTTTTTTTACTAAATCTCATAAGGCCTAGTGTACTATATGAAGTACAAATTAACAGAAGCGGTTCAGACCTGCCAATTAAATTGTAAACCAAAAATAAATGGGTTATGTACTATATGTAGTACAAGTTGTTAACCTTGTAAAAATATATTTTCATGTTATTATAGTGAATATTAAAAAACTTAATTTAGTTTTTAAATACCATCTTGAGTACTTCTATATCTCTCAAAATATTTTTAGTAGATATAACAAGCATACTTTTAAAAATATTAAATAACTAGGTATACCTTTCAAAATAACAGAATCCTTCTCGGCCTGAATCACTATTCTTAATATGTACTTTTAGAAGTACCTGTTTAAAAAACATGGGTCTTGTGAAGTAATTCGATTTATATAGATTAGAACATGTAGTTTGTTATACACGGCGCTCTAAGAAGAAGGCTATAATTTATTTATATTATATATTATTACAGTGCGTTTTATAAGTAGCTGAAAAAAAGATGATTAAATTTATTAACTTTCTGTTATTATAATAATTCATGTCATTGCTAAAGAACAAATCTTTTTACTAAGATAAATCTCGTAATTAACAAAATAATTTGAAAAAACCTTTTAAAACAGATATCTTTTACTGTTTTAGCTATTGTTCAAATACCTACCTTATTCATTAAAATAAAATCAGAAAACGAAAATTATTGTAACTTCAAAGTTTGTTTTTACATAAGCTAACATTTCTTTAACGTTTTTTAGTCAAGACTAAGAAAATCAAATAGTCTTTATACTAATTTTTTTTTGTATTCCCTAGGTCATTACTAAAAGAACATCTATTAATTAGAGGCGAAGTCGTTTTTGTTCCAAATTAAAATTTAGAGGGTAAACAAAGTAGAAATATACAGTAGCTTCTCTTTTTTAACCGACTTCAAAAAACTATAACGCTAAAAATAATCTTACACCTAAGTACCTAATCAGTTACTGTTGGAGTCGGTGCCAGTCGATGAGAGATTCTATGTTTTCGTTTGCACCGACTCCAAAAGTAACTGATTAGGTACTTAAGTGTAAGATTATTTTTAGCGTTTTAGTTTTTTGAAGTCGGTTTTTATTTTTTTTATAATTTATCAATTTTTATCTGCTTTGTGTGTAGAGGAGACAAGTGCATAACGGGTAGCCTACTTAAAACAGGTAAACTTATAAATTTTGTGCCAATGTGCGCGTGTAGAGGAATGGAGACATTGAAGCACACATTGAAACAAATTTGCAGTACTTACAGCCTATCACAGCTACGTAGCATCGATTCTCAGGTATGGTGTAATTTTCTGGGGAAATTCGACTGACAGAGATACTATATTCAAAGCACAAAAACGATGCGTCCGCTCAATGTACAGATTAAAATCCGACGTATCATGTAAGCCATATTTCAGAGACAAAAAAATTTTTAACCCTTCCATGCCTCTATATTATGGAATGCGCTTTATTTGTTAAAAATAATACCAAAAAATTCGAGTACAGAAGTCGAGACCGAAATAAAAACACGCTGCTGGCAATCCGTTGCAAAACTAGTCTGCGCAGCAATAGCATATTCGGCAATAGTGCTCCTAGGATTTACAACAAAATCCCGCTGAATATACGGGATATTATTGACAAATAAATATATATATAAATATAAATATATACAAAGTTTCAAAATTAAATTAAAAGCATTTCTAATTGACAAATCTTATTACTCATTGAATGAATTCCTGACAGATAAAAATATATAAACTCTTGGACTGATTATTTTATTGTGTACTGTATACTTTTATTTACTGCAAGTGACTTTAATAATTGTATTTCTTTTTTATTATTACGATCGTTTCAATTTGTTTTTGTACGCCTACTAAGGCAGATTTTAGTTTGTTTTTTGAATTGTACGCCAAGAAGGCAGGACACGGTTAGTTCTAAGACAAACCCTTGTAAGACCAATGTACACCTGTGCTCCACAATAAAGATTTATGATTATGATTATGATATGAAACTAATGCAAGAGGCACAAAATTTAAAACGTTTAATTATAGGTGGGCTACCCGTTTTGGTTCTCTCCTCTACGCATGTAGTATATCGTGAAAGATCATCGATCTCTTTGACACAAAACCGTGTTTCTCCTGCTCGAATAAATACTTGAATACAAATATAATAACTTTTTGAATGGGACCAACCTAAAAATAAATAAAAAAACATTTTCCTTTGCAAATGTTAGATTTTGTTCGATTGATTTTTATAAGGAAGTGTGTTTTTTGGATTTTCTATGTATCTCTTATGCAAAAAAGTGTTGTCTTTGAGCAGGAGAATTCAGACTTTTATAGCTTTAACACCAATAAAAATTGACTGTGTATTTAACATTACTTCAACAATTTTTTTTTTATTAAAAGTAAGATAGACACAAAAATAATAACCTACTTTATCAATTTCATTAACACAAAACCCTAAGTATTTGCTCTTGGGATTTAGATGTTGGTGTAATGGGCTAGTTTCCTGGGTCAAAAAAAGATTATTCTATTTAGTCCGTCAGTTAGATTATCAAAAAATATTGGACCCATATTTTGTCTTTTGTCAATCAAACAAAAAATGACGAAGATAAAGCGCATCAGAGTGAGCATGTGACGTCACGTCTTGCTAATAAGTCTCGCCAGGCGTGACGTTACGTGGAACTTTAACGGGCTATAACTTCATTATTTTTGTTTGATTCAGAAAAGAAAAAATACGTGTTCAATATTATCTGTTAATCCAACTGACGGACTAATTAGTTTTTTTTAGGAGTCTAGCCCATTATGAACATTTGAAGTTTTCGTGGTTGCAACTCAAGAACCTTGCGATCGCTCAGGTTTAAACGACTTAAAAAAGAGCTAAATATAAAGAGCACAATCACACTTTTTTACTCAGCACACTAAAAACCAGCCACCTACCTCCGGACCAGCTCTACTGAATACGTAATTATTGTGTCTTAGACCTAATAATATCAAAATGAAATAATGTTAATTAGTCGTTAAAAGAAGCGTTAGGCTCTTTTTATGAGATTGAGTTATGAAAATGAATTTTAATTTTTAGTTCGGTCTAGATTTAAGCCAGATTTTAAATTTTATTAACGCCCTGTAGTTGTAATCAACGGTCTTGTTAATTTTAGTTTTAATTTAATAACAAAATATTGCCTTAATATACCGTGTTAGGTTTTTTTCATAAGAAAATTATGAGTAATTATGATGCTTCAATAGAATCATTTACTTTATTGAACCATCATAGAATGCTCAAAAAACAGTTTTATATTAAAATTATTTATTCATTATATTTTTGGAAAGTTTTATATTATTCTTACATTAAATTAAAAAGAAAAAAATCGTAGTTATTGTGTATATGCGTACAAAATTAAATGCAATGCTATGACAGCAGATGGCAAAAATAGCAGATAATTGAGTTCAGTCGCAAGCATTGCTAATAGTGAAGGGACCACTATGTCCTCCTAATAGACAATCAGTCCATTGCATTCATTGCTAAATATGAGATACGCTATGTCATATAATCGTATGTACCTAACAGAGAATAAGCCTGCTGTATCAACCTTTACTGTGGCTTTACCATCAGAACCCGGGTCAAATTACAATCGTAATTTGCGAGGTTAAACGGGCAGTGATACAGCCTTCCGGGCCGGCGGCACATTCAATTTAATGAGATGAAGATTCAGATGGAAACTGACACGAAAGGGAGATAGATCAATGGCTGGCTTGGTACGTAGATAATATAATATAATATTGACGGTACCTATAGATACGATTACGTCAAACTGAAACATTGATGACACAACGCTAACCTTAAAAGCGAGAAAAACCATAATTTGACGCGTAAGCTAACCTTCTTTGATAACTCAGTTGAAAGAACAGAGACGCCAATTTTTTTAAGTGTATGTTTACAAATGCTGTGCGGGAACCTTTTTGACACACCAGATATCCTTAATTGTTTTATTGTTATGTATTTTTTATTCGTGTGTGTCAAATAAATGTTTTCTATTTTATTCTATTATATTCTTAGATATCAAGCATATACTTAAACAGTTTCTCGTACCTCGCTCGAAGGTTTAGGTTAGCTATTCAGCGTGGAAACGCTGCTAGCATATTCGCCTCTTTGCCTCATGGGCACCTTTTTATTTTTGAGTAGGTAGTTTGTCGTTTTAGGTTAGTTTATTTTTGGGTTATTAGAATTTTAATTGTTATTAAATAAAACATTAAATCTGTAGTATTAATTTAAATAAAAAAATGCAAAATCAAAATATTACCTTCCTTACCTTTTGATGTCGCTGTAGGGTAGGCAAGAATTTTTAAATGTAAAAAAAAATGTAATACTACTTGTGACAGTTGCCTGCGACTTTGTTCGCGTGGCCTTTAGTTTGAACTAACTATATTATTGCAAGGAACACAGTCGCGGGCGACAGCTAGTATTCATATATTTATGTCCAAAGATAATATTAAAGGATGTTAAATTTCAATAGGAAAGAATTTTTAAATGTAAAAAAAAAAATGTAACACTACTTGTTACAGTTGCCTGCGACTTCATTCGCGTGGCCTTTAGTTTGAACTAACTATATTATTGCAAGGAACAAAGTCGCGGGCGACAGCTAGTATTCATATATTTATGTCCAAAGATAAAATTAAATAATGTTTAATTTCAATAGGAAATAAAGAAAAATGGTTTAAAAGGTTTAAAATAAAAATATCATCGTCGTCATTCAATTATTGTGTGTTGTCATTTGGAGACAATAAAGTCAAAGTCAAAGTCAAAAGTCAAAGTCAAAGTCAAAGTCAAAAATCATTTATTCAGTTTAGGGCAGAAAACTGCCACTTATGAACGTCAATAATAACATTATTGGCCCATATGGGGCAGAACATGTCTCCTTATTTTTTGGGCCCTACTAGCGCTTCGAGACAAGACACAGACAATCTGGCAAGTGCTGAGAAGAAACGCCGGAACAAACTCAGTCACCACTACTAATAAAATAAAAAATAAAAGAAAATATACAAATCTTGATGCAGGTCGCATCCAACCGGCCAATCTGGAAGACACTATTTTCAGCAGTGGTCGTCCTGTGGCTGAAATGATGATGATGATGATGATATAAATCTTCAACTTGTTACCACTTTTTCAGCTACTAAAAACAAATAATTGTTTGTGTAACGCCAATCAAACAAGCAAATAACTTAATTGAACAAGGCTATACGGATCAGACTAAACCCATATAACTAATGAGGTTCGCGAATCGGCTAAATTTATCCGAATTCGGCTAAAATGTCTGGCTGAATTCCAGAAACGCTGTTGTTTCCGAAATCTGTTTGCAGTTTAAAATATCTCGTGATATGTTACTGTTGAGTGCTGTTTACGTTTTAACTCATTTATTTACGTAGGAATTTTAAATTAGCAAAATTTTATTGCATTCTTCCTTAAGATTTTTATAATTTTTAATACTATATTCCATTTATGGCAAGCCAGAATGACAGGCGCAGCGTTGGACGTCCACCAACAAGGGGACAGACCTGGTAAAGGTTGCAGGAAGAAAATAGCATCAAAGGAATACTTTAGCAAAAATAATAATGTGACTAGCTATAACCATTTAGTCGGTACACGTGTTTTTCTTGATCAGTTTGCAATCAGGTCAAAACCCATTTCCAAATAAATATCTTAAAAAATTATTCAATTTCACTGAACATACAGCGTTCAAATCGGTAGTTAGTGTCCTTTAACACCTGCACTCGCTGATACACCCTTCTTGGGATGCCCTGTTTATAGAATTTCATCATCATCCTCCACTACAAAACGATAAGCGAGCGGCTCTGAGCCGTTTGCATCCAGCGGCTGGCCGCAACCCTGATTAGGTCGTCTGTCCGTTGGGAAACCTGCCCTTCAGGAACTTTAGGTTGCAAACAATAAAAATGCCATCATAGAGTAACTTGAAAACTCTCATTGAAACTGCAATTGAGGCAATAAGAGTCTTTATGTCACTTCACTTGTCTCCTAATTATCTTGAATGTCCCTGAAATCGTTTGTATCATTTATGAAGGCTAATGTTTCCATTCAAATCCAAATCCTTTTTGTGCATTGGTAAAAACACTTCTGTCAAGTTCGGTCGACTTTGCCCCTATCTTGCTTTGAAATAACCAATACCACTGATAAAAACTAGAACAACATATTTTACTATTTCAAACATTTTTGAAATATTCTGTTAAGTTTGTGCCGAGCATGTTCAGCAGGAATTTTATTTTAAGTATTTTGTATATATTTGAAATCCACAGCACTTAAAAATAGTACAAAACACATACTTAATTTATACAAAGTTACAGTCAATAATAGACATATATAAATAAAAATCTTTAGAAAAACGACGGTCAATGGAAGAAAGATTTTTGAAAACAAAGGTAATGGAACTAAATAAAAAGCTGTTTGGTCACCCCTTTACCCAGAACATCTATTTTAATTCAAAAAACAAAACAAACTTCACCAAACAAAATTTTAAATGTTTCTGTATCGTTAAAGCGAATATTAATTCCATCGCAATTTAAGGAGCGCTCTTTAAATATTTGCACGAAGCGTAAATTATCGCTTTAAAAATGTTAATTCAATATTCGTTTCTGAAATGCACACTGCGAAAGAGGGAAACCGGCTTAACTCGAATTAGGGAACATTTTTCTTGCTACAAAATTACTAGTTTTACAGAAAGTTGGTTGGGTGTTAATAAAGTGCATAAGATAGAGGAAAATTATCTATACACATAAATTAAATTGAAGTGTCTGTTTGTAATATTAAAATAACATCTTTCTACTAAATGCATATGAAAGCATATACGGTACTTATACGAGTAATAATAAAGCAATTTTTAAAATTTTTGTCTGTCTGTCTGTTTGTTCCGGCTAATCTCCGAAACGGCTGGACCGATTCTTACGGGACTTTCACTGGCCGATAGCTAATGTAATAAGAAGTAATTTAGACTATTTTTTATATCGCGAACGAAGTCGCGGGCACAGCTAGTTTAACATATTTATCTTGATCATGTCATCATGTGAGCCTATTGTAGGCCACTGCTGGAAGTAAGCCTTCTCCCCCAATGAACGCCAAAGAACACAATCTCTCGCCTTTTTCATCCATCTACTGCCAGCCATCTTCCTAAGGTCATCGGCCCATAGAGCTAGAAGGCGTCTCCCACTATGTTTACTAAGACGTGAAACAGTATAATCTGAATAAAATAAATATAATTTATAAAGAATAGACAATTATGTAATTTCCGAACCAGATACCTAAACAAAATAGTTCTGCCACCCATTAAAATATAATAGCCCAGGGCCCCCGCAGAATACCAGTGTCGCGGCAGCTATTTCTAGCTGCCACGACTAATACTGAGCGGGGGACCCATTTTGGCACATTTCTTTCTATGTACATAATGTCACTGTGATGTGTTTTTTGTACCAAATGAATAAAATTTATTCTTTATTCTTATTCATTAAAACAGATATATGTAAAAGAAATGGTTACTCAATGGTGGGCAGGTTATATAACAATATACCATCGCAAATTGCTGAACTGCCTAGTAATAAATTTAAAATTAAATTATTTAAATGGCTAGTGGACAAGTGTTATTATTCAGTCTCTGAGTACTTGCAAGACAAATGTAAGTAATCACCATTTGGTGTCAATTTGTTATGTACTTTGTTTGATAATGATTTCATAGATTTTTTGACATTTTGTTTCTATTCGATTTGACATTTTGCTAGGGACATTGTATGATTTATGACAGTTTAATTTTATATAAAAAATTTGTAAGCCAGTGATGGTAAATGTGTTTGTGCTTTGTTCCTTGTTTGTCACCTTATTGTTACCCACATTTTCACAAATAAATGATTTGATTTGATTTGATTTTATAAATACCTATTTATATATAAAATAAAAGCGGGAGATCGTGCTCTTTTGCACTCTTTAGGAGAGGCTCACGTACAGCAGTGGAGTGCAATAGGCTGACATGATGACGACGACGAATCTAAAAATGGCAAGTATTTTGTAGATAAAAGTTCTTCGAAGAGAAAGAATAATATTTTTTTTATTATTCGTGATCAAAACTTTATTTTATTTTAATTCGCAATTGATGAATCTTGTAATTTAAAGCTAGCAGTTAAGTCTGTACATATTTACTGATTAGTATTCGTTTTTTCTATCTTCCAAATATGTTATCATCATCATCATCATTTCAGCCATAGGACGTCCACTGCTGAACATAGGCCTCCTCCATTAACTTCCGGATTGGCCAGTTGGAAGTGGCTTGCGTCCAGCGTCTTCCTGCGACCCTTACCAGGTCGTCTGACCACCTTGTGGGTGGATGTACGCTGTGCTTGCCGGTACGCGGCCTCCATTCTAGAACCTTTCTGCCCCATCGGCCGTTAGTTCTACGTACTACTCTTTAACTGTCTAAATATGTGTTTGTAGCCATGTTAATTTTAGGGCTAATGCTACTGTGATGCTTATTAAAAACACTACAATTGTACTCAAGAGTGTTTTTTAAGAATTACATTTACGAAACTTATAGACCGTGGACTATCGTAGTTCAAAACAGGAAGAGCGTGAGTAGCAACTGTAAATTAATAAAATTTTGCTTGAATACTAAACAGCTCACAAGCTTAACAACAACAAGGTTATAATCTTTGAATTTACAGAGCATCAAAGATTATAACCTATCAATGTACTAAATTATGGTTTTTGAAACCGCAATCAAATTCTTGTAAAAATCAAATAATTGAGATGGGATGACTAAAATCTCAGTTGAGAGTAGGTACTACACGTTACTGTACTTTTCTTTTAAGTTGTTTTGATCATCATCATCATTTCAGCAATAGGAACGTCGACTGCTGAACAAAGGCAATCCCCCCTATTATAGGTCATTTGGGGAGGCCAAATGACCTATCATAGGGGGGATTGCCAATACTCGCCACGCTTGGGAGGCGGGTTGGCAAGCGCAGTATTGATAAGATCTCGCACGAAGACGCTGCTGCCCGTTTCGTGCTACAGGAATTAGTCGCCTCTAACGACACGCCTCCTGTTGGCGGTGGGGAAGTGTATTCTTTACGGCCGTCCACACGGCAGTTGTTTTGATATTGCGCGTATATCATAACAGACATTATTCTGTTTTTCTGTTTCTGTTAAATAATCTACATCACGTATCGTAGAGCTCCATAAATTTCTTAATTTCTTTCATAATAAAAAATATTATAAAAACACATTTCCGCTTCGCTCATGTAAAATGCATTCACCCGAATACTTTTTGTTCCCCTCACACTCTCTGCGACGATGCTACACCAGATTATTGCTAATAAGCAGCTTACGCTTCGCCTTAGTTTTCAGTTTGACTACATGTTTCTAGAAAATGCTTACATGAATTGAATATTTTATAAAAGGCGCGATTTTATTTACAAATGACTAAGATTTTTTTTACTCAAGATTTTGGCAATGTTAGCAATTATTTTTTTACTTGGATTTATTATTTTGGTTAGTTAAATGTTTATCGATGGACTGACAATCAAGGCAAAGTTTTTTTTACTGGAATCTGCTGGATGAAAACCGCTCAAAGCCACTTGCTGTGGCATACTATGGTGAAGGCTCTTGTCCAGCAGTGAGCTACCAAAGGTCGAAAATGATAATGATTATCAACGTGTATCACCTAGCCACTAAACATGTGTAACAAAACGTCCGATGCCAAGACATGAAAAAACCTTTTTGATGATCCATTGTCGCAGTAGCACGGTGAAATATGTTATTTGTTAAAGAAAGGGACTATTTCTAGCGTAGATGCCCTTACAACTGAAATAAGGTTGTTCATCTACATTTTTGACACTTTTTTTGTCGAAATTTTTTTTTAAAAATAATTTGGTTTTTCTTTAGCGCGAGGGTTCCGGTTTAATTCCCGGTCGTGTAAATTTAGAAAACAATAGTTTCTAAGTTGTCTTGCATAAGAGTAACTACTAAAAAAACTTTGTTTGGTTTTATCAGGATCCACTGGATATGAGTATGAGAGTGGACTCCCTTTTCCGCACTTAGACTCAAATTCGGTCCTTTGTGTCCACTTGTGGATCCACTGGATAAAAACTAGTCTAAAATCAATCTGTTACAAATCATAAACTTTATTCTAATAAATCCTAACCGGTTGAAATAATTTCCAAAACATTTTGCATCAGAAACAATAAAACGTATTTGCTTTAAACAAAACGTAGCGGAGCATTTTGTTTAATTGAACGCGATATTCCCGCTGGATCCTGCGATTTCCAGGATTTCCCGGGATAGCTGGGAATTTTCCCGGGATTACTCAATGTTGGCGCTTTTGCAGCGTTTTGTACCGAATATGGTTCGGCTTAATGTGTATGCTGATAGAATTGTTGTGTTCGAAAGTGAGGACTTGTTCGCTAATAAATTTATTTCGTGCAAAGTTAGTAACTATCAGCCTATTACCACAGTAAACATACAGGGTGGCTTCTTTCATGATTATCATTTCAGCCATAGGACATTCACTGCATAACATAGACCTCCCCCATTGACTTCCAGATTAGCCGGTTAGAAGCGGCCTGCATCTCCATGAAACCTTTATTAGGTCGCCTGTCCACCTTGTGGGTGGACGTCTTACGCTGGGTTTGATACGTGGTCTCCATTCTAGAACCTTTCTGCCCCATCGGCGGTCAGTTCCATGTGTTAAGACTTCTTTATCATCAGCTAAATGAATACTGAATTCTAAATAAATAAATACTTTAGATGATTTACTTTTTTATTTTTTTATTTACAATATATTATAAAAATCATAGAAAAGGTGGACTTAATGTTTTGAGACATTTATTGCCAGTTGACTGAAAGGCTAAACAGATTTTTTTTATGGGCTGTGCAACATAACAACACTTTATCTAGCCCCAATCTGAGCGGATGTTGTAATTTTGCTAAAGAGAGTAAATAATAGATTAACATACTTAATTAAATTTTTAAACATATAAGACATAGGCACAAATACTCGTACTTATCACAAACCACTTGCATCTAGTGGGATCCGAACCCACAAACACTGGCTTCGAAATTCAAAGAGTAAACTATTCTAAGATTGGCGTAATGGCCAAGAGAGTCGGTGCGTGTGTACGTGGCGTTCATTTGTCTTGCTATACCTTGAAGTAACATTTACATCAAAGCTCAAGGATATTGTATTTACCTGTACATTAACAATGCTATAAAGTTACACCAAGTTATACTGCGTACTGAGCGCTATTGCAACTGTAATTATCACTAATAAACATGAACTGTTAGATGTTTGAGCTTGGTGCTATTGAGCACATAAGTATTAACACACACACGGTGAGTTAACGAATACATCACGTCAATATAATGTTATGCTTATGTAAACAGTTATTACTATAGACCAACATCGCAACACTAAAAAAATGCTGATATTCCATACAATATTATCGAGGAAAATTACTATTTTGTGTGGAAATGTGAACTTATAGCTCTAGATTTTGTTATTGGTGCCATAGTCAACGTTTTTACAATAGCATCAATTGAAAAATCGGTAACTTTTATGGCTTGTTTGATATTATTGTTAGAAAGTTCCAGAGCCGAATGGTTTGAGAGAAAAAATAAGTTGGTAACAAAACCAGTGCGATGAGAAGGGGTAAAGAGAGTCAGTTCACTCTCCAGAGAACTATCTAAGGAACTCTAGTGACTTAACTTCTGTACACCCATAACTATTATTTATTATGTGCTAATGGTTACGTAGATCTAATAGTAATCGTTATAACCTTACCACGACTATGAATGACACATAATGGTAGGAATCATATATTTATCTACCTTTTTCTTTGTCCACAGACCATGCTTCAGCGTTAGTGGGAGCAACTGCTCGCCTAAGATGCCGCATCGACGGCAAGTCCTGCGGGGAGATGCATAGCATCAAGTGGTACAAAGCAGATGAAAGGGTATACGTCTACTCTGCTTCTGGAGACGCCCCTGTCAGCCGCCCTGAAGGAGACATGATGGACAGGTCAGTGTCTTTATTTAATCTTTGACTTACTTTATAACTTGGTTGGGTAAGATAACTTTGAATACTCAGTATTTTATATTGCTTTCCCATTTTAGCATTTAGGTCTTAAAATTTTAGTAATATATTTATTTATTTAATAGGAGCAACCAACAAATCTTACACCAATGATACAATTAACAAGTAACAAGTTTAAAATTTGAGCTAAGTGTAGATTCAGTTACAGGCTGCCACGACTTGCAAATAGTATAGTAGTATAGTAGTAGTATAGTATAGTAGTACAAAATACTTAAAGAAGCTTAAAGCTACAATTAGTAGGACGCATCCTGGCTGGATGATCCGACAACCATAGGAAGATGGCTGGCAATTGCTGGATAATAGCGGGAGATCGTGCTCTTTGTCGCTCCTTAGGGGAGACTTACGTCCAGCAGTGGACAGCAATAAGCTTACGTGATGAAAATACTTAAAGGTTTTTTATACTCATGGTAACAAACAACATTTCCCAAGTAACAAATTGCCTATCTAAACATAATTTTGTTAGTGTAAGTTTGAAGTCTGCGTTTTTGTTAAAAAATTGTTTCGTACACATCGTCGTCGTGAAGTTGAAGTAGTTTCTTGGGCCAAGTTGCTTGTTAACAAACCCTTAAGTATTTTAATCTATATATCTATATATATAAAAATGAGTGGCTGTTTGTTTGTCTCGCTAAAACTCGAGAATGGCTGGACCGATTTGGCTAATTTTAATCTTGAAATATTCGAGGAAGTTCAGGGAAGGTTTAAAAGGTCAGAAAATATAAAAAAAATGCAAGTAAAGGAGTAAAACAACTATTTTATTTTCCTATACAAACTGTTAGTACCTGTCAAATTGGCGGAACGAAGTTTGCTGGGTCAGCTAGTTCATTATAAAAATGTATCCTTCAAATGAACCTAGAAGGACATAACCAAAATTCGAAGTAGCTGTATCCTAACTTATCATCTTTGAACAGTAGTTAATTTTGTTTCACTCCATAATCAGTAGCACCATTGTTACTGGGAAAACCAACGAAAATTCACCGCATAAGATAAGATAAGATAAGATTTTATTCATAATATTCATTACATGTCAAGAAATAGTAAATTACATCATTAATTTAAATCAATTACAAATCCTAATCAAATTAACTTTCAAAAAATAATAATCAATTAGTAACAATTAAACATATATACATATCATATCATACATACATACATATGTACCAGTGCAAATTCTGGTATTCTCACACACACTGTCACAGACTAAAAAGTAATATAAAATTTTTACAACTTAATAATTAGAACGTTACTCCCAAATACAAAGGAAAGAACAAAAGCAATAAATTGTGGGACACAAAGGAATAACCGGGACAATGGGAATGATGTTACATTAGATGTTACATATTTTCAGGATGCGTTTTTACAATCTACATAAAGTAACGGGAACAGTACGGGAAGATATCCCGGACATCAGCCTATACGAGATTAGGATGGCCCGCAATCAGCTTAGGAACAACAAGGCGCCGGGTCATGACGGAATCACATCGGAGCTTCTGAATGCGGGTGGAACACCGATACTGAAAGTCCTTCAGAGACTCTTAAACTCCGTCTTACTCAAGGGAATAATGCCAGAGGCATGGAACAGGGGTGTGGTGGTACTCTTCTTAAAAAAAGGTGATAACTTATTGAAGAACTACCGCTGCCGTTAATACTGTTCACCGCTGCATTGAAAGACGCTTTCAAGCTCCTAGAATGAAAAGATTTTGGCATCAACACAACGGCGAGTACATCCCTCACCTTCGGTTTGCCGACAATATTGTGGTTATGGCAGAATCGCTTGAAGACCTCAGCACAATGCTCGATGACCTTAGTCGAGTCTCCTAACAAGTAGGCCTTTGGATGACCATGAACAAAACCAAGCTCATCTCGAATGCCCATGTTGCGCCCTACTCAGTATCCCTTGGTATAATACTCTCGAAATTGTAGACAAATATGTCTACTTAAAACAAGTGATTCAGTTGAGTAGATCTAATTTTGAGAAGGAGGTCAATCGTCGAATCCAACTCGGCTGGGCAGCGTTCGGGAAATTACTCAACCTCTTCTCGTCCAATATACCTCAGTGTCTAAAGACGAAAGTCTACAACCAGTGTGTGTTACTAGTGATGACATATGGAACTGAAACCTGGCCTCTCACTATGAACCTCATAAGAAAGCTCAAGGTCGCACAGCGTGCTATGGAAAGGGCTATGCTCGGTGTTTCCTTGCGAGATCGAATCAGAAATGAGGAGATTCGTAAACAAATAAAAGTCAATGGCATAGCCCAACGGATCAGCAAGCTGAAGTGGCAGTGGGCGGGGCACCTAGCACGTAGAACTGACGACCGATGGGGTAGAAAGGTTCTAGAATGGAGGCCGCGTACCGGCAAGCGCAGCGTAGGACGTCCACTCACAAGGTGGTCAGACGACCTGGTAAGGGGCGCAGAAAGACGCTGGATGCAGGCCGCTTCCAACCAGCCCATCTGGAAGTCAATGGGGGAGGCCTATGTTCAGCAGCGGACGTCCTGTGGCTGAAATGATAATAATGACATACAGTAATGTTTATAAGCAGTCATAATAAATAATGGCCGATGACGCAGAAAGGTTCTAAAATGGAGGCCACATACCGACAAACCTGGTATAGGTTGTATGAAGCCGCTAGATATAGGCTGCTTCCAATCGCTAAAATAGAAACAGAAATATCTTTAAATTGCTTTAAATGTGGTACATATACAGATGACAATATAAATGGTGGTTTCTCACATTTCACCAGAACTGGCATGCAAAAACGTTTTAAAAGTTCGTTAAGAATTGAATTTAGGATGACAATGTTAACAATAATGAAATAGAATAAGTCTTATCAACAATAAATACACTAGATTAAAAAAAAAATCATAATAAATAAATAGGTATGCCGTGAAGAAATGAGAAAAGAATCGTAAGTTGAGAGCTGCGGGGTATCGCTGAGCATTCAGGGGGTGTCTCAGTGCGAGGTACTTGAAGTAAATTTGTGAACGTCACTGTTTAGAAAAACCTATACGTACACAAAAAACGATTTCAAAATGCTAAAAAGCAAATAATATTTTCGGAATAAGTGCGTACCAAACATTAAAACTACGTATCTTGGCAACTGTTTGTTTTTTGCTTAAACTATTAGTTTATGTAAAAAATTTCTATTCTGGTTTTCACCAATAAAAAATTGTTGAAAAATCCGACAACCTTATTATAGCTTTTGCAAATCCGCGTCCCAACAACGTGAAAGGTTCTCGCGAGAACCGCTTTAAAATATGCATAAAGCCGATGCCATACGAAACACGAACACAATTTACTTCGTGCGATCTCTTTTACATCATTGGAAAGGTCTTTTTTATCATAATTACAGTTTATTACACAGGGTGGCCAGAAAAGTAACTTCCAAAAAAAATTGTTAGGTGCCTCGTGTTGAGAGGTATCTGAATCACCCCTATGTATGTTCTACGATTTTTCGTAGTTTTCGAGTTACGATTTTTTTTTATGATTTTTTGCAACCGGATCGGTTTGAAAATTTTCAAAAAAAAAGTAGGTTTCTTAAAATATTTTTCACTAAATCTCTATGAACTCTATGAAAAAAATCGTAACTCGAAAACCACGAAAAATCGTAGAACATATATCTCAACACGAGGCACCTAAAAATATATTTGGACGTACTTTTCTGGCCACCTTTTATATCAATCATATCAATGTCTGGTACAAATCATTGATTTTTGGATTTTGATTTGATGGATTTATCTTTGCCCCGAATAGCAGAATAACTATTAAATCATCAAAAATTAAAAATATATATAATAAGGCGGTACGAAGTTTGCCGAGACCGCTAGTCTTATCATAATTATAAAACTGCTTCTCAATTCCATTATCACTAGACTACAATTTAACAGAGGGTTACCATAGAAGACTTTTATAAGATCCTCTATCTAAAATTATTTAAAATAAAAAACAGGTTACAGATTATACTCAAACCTGTAAAATTTGGTCTTATTTAAATAAAGCAGACTTAATTAAAAAAGCATTTAACCTTCCAATTCATGCTTTACAAAAAGGCTTCAACCTTTTCGTATATCACTTATTCACAAACAACGGGCAAAGCTTTGTTTCTGTTAAATCTGTGTGAAAAATGCTTCGTCTAGACATTTATTTATAACTAATTTATCCACACTAGAATTATCTAAATTGAACTTTAAACAGCTTGTAATAGAATTGAAATATGTTGAACTACTCAATCGTTGTGAAGTAATAGAATATATAATGAGATCGGAGGTTGTTATCATGAAAAGTCTCGATAAACGGTTTGTATTCGTATGCGATACTTTTTATGACTTAAATCTCAGATCTTACAACTAGAGACGCTCAAGACCGTGCGAAGTGAAGAAATAAATCAAGGAAATCGGACCCCGGGCTCCAAAGCGATGGTGTTGGACGCAACCGGGATTGACCGTATAGATGATGAAGAAGCCTTGTTATTACTTAAAACGTCTGTCGCCTAAGTCGTATACATCTGGGATCTGTGATGGTCCCTTAGTCACTCAGCGTAGGACCTAAATTAATAAACCCGTTAAATGACATTTCTTTCTTACACACTTTTTTTTTACAAAATTGATCACTACTTTCTAGCTTTCTGTTGTATATAAGAATTCATTAACAAACCAATCAGCAAATAAATAACAACAATCCAAAAAATCAAAGTCCTAGATTTTCCGGATCAAAATCCAAACGTGGGAGAATCGAAGCTATAGAATCATCCGGATATCGCGCGTAATCCTGACAGGTCTCTACTGAGGTGGGTAATAAACCCCGATTGGATTTATTAACGAGCGATAATGGAATCGGGCACTGTTTCCACGGTATATGGACGGCATCTAACAAATGGATTGATTATCAGACGGTTGATACGTTTAATCAAACACGAATTTTAGCCCGAGACATAAGATAAATAAAAGATCAGGTACGCTGCATGTGACATTGCATGACCGTTTATCTATTCAGGGCTCCTGAATATACTTGTCAAAAGGTGTCATTGTAACAGCGCATTATTTAGCACAATGCTTGAACTCCCGCTGTAGTGAATTTGAAGAATAAGTAACTCTTATGAACTCATTTTTTGGCAACCCAATTGGGTTGGTTATTATATTTGGATGGAAGAGGTTCAATTTTGACAGAAAATTAACCTATATTAATTGGTTTTTAACGAATGAGTTGCCACATCACTCACAAAGTAGACATCCGTTGGGGAAGAAAGTTTCTTGAGTAGCGAACCACGATCTAATTCGTGGTTCGCTACTCAAGAAACTCAACAGACATAGCGCGGGCGCGCCCCTCACCTAGTAGAATGTTGTAATAAAGTCTTCTTTTTAGTCTTTTCATAATGGGCTAGTTTCCTGGGTCAAAAAACGATTATTCTGTTTAGTCCGTCAGTTAGATTATCAAAAAATATTAGACCCATATTTTGTCTTTTGTCAATCAAACAAGAAATTACGAAGATAAAGCGCATCAAAGTGAGCACGTGACGTCACGCCTTGCTGAAAAGTGTCGCAAGGCGTGACGTTACGCGGAACTTTAACGGGCTATATCTTCATTATTTTTTGTTTGATTGAGAAAAGAAAAAATACGTGTCCAATATTTTCTGTTAATCCAACTGACGGACTAATTAGATTTTTAAGGAAACTAGCCCATTCAAAATCCAAATATTTTTCTAGCTTGTATAATAACTATGTTTGTTATGACACTTCAATATAAAACATCTATCAAACAACACGTATTTCAAATTCTTAAACTAATATTTATAAATCTTGTACCCAAAATACTACATGGACTGTCCTAGTCAAAGGCCGCTTGTGTTACGTTCTATGGAAGAGGCGTAAGCCTACATTTAAAGGCTGGTGATAATGATGATTGGTGTGCTAAATGATTTCTTTGGCGAAATTCAGTCTAGCACCTCGTACACAAGGATGTCTTTACTTGACTTGAGACTATGACAAATGTGTGTCATATGACGCTATTTTATTATTTAGTTCATGACATTTATGTTGTAGTTTAACTTTCGCAAGGAGCGGTATTATTGCAGTGCAAGTACCAATGGAAACGCGTCCCGACAGTATTTATTATTTTCACCTGGAATGCATACGGCATCACACGCTCCTGTCTCCTTCACTGCCATTAATATTCTATCAATTCCAGCTTATTAGCAAGTGCGAATGTATCAGCCAGCACATTTTATAGAATGCATGCGCAAGTAAAACCTGAAGTGCGGGACATACACAAGATAATAATGTGCCAGACAACACATCTAATATTGTCATGTTCTTGAAGTAAAGAATTAACACCCTTGTATTACGAGTATGAGGTACCAGACAATATTTTTAGGGTTCTGTACCCAAATGGTAAAAACGGGCCCCTATTGCTAAGACTTCACTGTCCTTCTGTCTGTCTGTCTGTCACCAGGCTGTATCTCATGTTACGTGATAGCTAGATAGTTGACTTGGCTTGGTTTTTATGTCAGTTGCGTTTTCCAGTAAATTGAGAAAAGTTAGTTTTCTGAATTGACCTGGGCCGGGAATCAAACCCGAAACCGATTGGTGGAATGACGCGGCGATTCGCGACTTATTAGTCGTCAATATCGTCGTTATGCATTGGCTGTTCTATTTCGGCCACATTTTGTCTCCCCTT
Organism: Anania hortulata; assembly: GCA_963576865.1. Taxonomy (NCBI): domain Eukaryota; kingdom Metazoa; phylum Arthropoda; class Insecta; order Lepidoptera; family Crambidae; genus Anania; species Anania hortulata. The sequence continues at coordinate 843,199 of OY756413.1, forward strand.
CATGTTATATTTACAGTAATTTCAGGACGTTGCTATAGTCATTACGTAGGCTATTTTTAGAAGTAAATCACAGAGTGATATGTGGAATTATTAGAGGGAACTATTTCGCAGTATTTCTTTGATTGGTGGTTTGGACTTTGGAAAAACCGTTAAGTGTGTTCGTTCAAAAGTGGATTGATCGTTGTTTTTATAGTTTAGTAAAGCAAGAATCTTTCAGATAGCCAAAAGTTGTTAATTTTTCTATTTTAGAGTTTAATATGTAATATTTTTTAAATCTTCTAATGGAACCGGCGGTCACAAACAGTGCTCTGTTTTACTGCTCCTGCGCAACCATTTACGTAGGTTATTTATTACTCAAGACTCTTCTTCTTCATCATCTATACGGTCAATCCCGGTTGCGTCCAAAGCCATTGCTTTGGAGCCCAGGGTCCGCTTTCCTTGATTTACTCCTCCACATCGCACGGTCTTGAGCGTCTCTAGTTGTGAGATCATTGGCACGCATGTCAGCCCTCATGACGTCGAGCCACCATTTCTTGGGTCTACTTCTTTTGGACTTGGCGGTGGCGGCATGGCCAGACATTTGTTTCCTACGTAGCTTGCCGGTTTCCGCAAAACATGGCCGTACCATTCATCTCAAGACTTTTGCATTTATTACTCAATACTATTGCACCCGCAGGCACAGTGACGTAATTCACCTAGAGAGCAAGGGTCCCGGATTTAGTAGTCAGTTGGATCAATTTAGGAAACTAACTTATTTAAATTGGCTCGCGTCTTAGAGTGCTAGGAGACGTCGCTGCAAAAAAAAACATTTATTCTTAATTAGGTTTTATTAAGTTCTTACAAAATAACTGGTACATATCAATGTTTTAATTTAGGTTCTGACTAAACTATTGACATAAGGCAGTCGGCAATCCCAGCTCATATTAATGAATTTTCATAAATGGCTTAGTGTTGAGGAAGAACTTCGTGAGAAAAACCTGAACTTACAGATAACAATGGATGTATGGTCTGGTGTCTTTTTAATGATTACAGAAATCTAGACAGACAGTAAGCTTTAGTCACCGGTCTTGCAACACCCCTACACCAATCTGCAATGGGCTTGCGTGGTGTTGTATGGCTCAAACTACCTGATAGTCGATAGGCCTGTGCCCTGCGATGGGACGTTTAAGGGCATACTTTGTTTCGCTTTTACATAGGTCTACTGATTACAATCGCTCTAAATTAATGACTAGATTTAAGACATGAACTCAACGTGATAAAGCCCGTGGTTAAGGCTTTAGAAGACAGTGGCCGAATAGTGGCTACCAAAATTGGAACTAAGATCCCTTGTCTTAAGGTCCAAAATTTCGTCATTATGGGCCTTATAAAGGGTTAAAAAAAGTTGTGTAATTGCATCATAATGCTCACATTTTTTATCACTAAGATGGTTTCAGTGACTAGACAGTCAAATCCCCCATTGTTGTTCGAAAATATACTATTAAACAGACTCCACAGTTCACTTCACTCCATTCCACATAACGATCTTAACACGCCTCATTAAGAGACTTCACTGAAACTCCCTCAAAAACAATAAATATCGAACTCCCATTGCCGAACTGCAGTTATTTCACGAACCGGTTAAAGTTGGTTAAGATTAATGCTGTGAAAATGTCGATAAATCTAATGCTATTTTACGATGATTTGAAAATTCCGTACTTACATCTAAAGACATCCGTAGCCGAGTGGCGAGCATACCAGACTTGGTGCCGCTATCACTGAGGTCCCGAGTCCATTTCCTGAAAAAAATTTGGCGGAATTTTCTTTGTTTTTTCTTTCAAAAGAACCTTCTCCTGACAGTAAATAGCACAACAAAAAGAGAATTAGCGAACTTGTTCCACCCGTTCACGCATGATGCGATGACAAATGGAAATAGAGAATCATTTTCATATATAAAGATTGGATGAGGAAGAGGACTGCCTACTTTCATATTTACTCATTAGTAATCATTGAAATACTACTTACACGCCTAGTGTGCTACAGAATAATTTAATGCAATCCTATCGATTTTATTTATTATACTAGCTGTCCCGGTGAACTTCGTTCTGCCTTGTTTTTTTTTCGTCAATTTTCGATTTTTAAATAGTTATTTTGCTATTTGGGACAAAACAAATCTAAAAAATTATATATCATTAAAATCGGCCCAGCCATTCTTGACTTGTAAATGGTGTAACTATCCCGACTTTGTTTTATATATATAGATTTACTTAGCAAAATTTTACCAAACGAATTTTTAAACATTGAGAGATTTATCGATACTTTTTATCGACTATCGGTCTTCACTAGTTCAAACTGCTCATTACTGCTAATTAGCGCAGTTTGAGTTGATGTTAACTGAAATAGTTATTGTCAGGTGTTTCGAGATGTTTCGAATGAACCTGCTCTGTGGCTTCGAAAGTACTGCACTGTAGCCGAAACTATAGTTAAGTTGTATTGTTACTGGTAGCTTAATTATGAATCCTTGTGGAACCATTTGATAAGTAGCTTTTGGCCCTGACATTGTCTGCCTGAAGTTCAGCTCAGTATGAATAAATAAATATTTGACAACATCACATACATTGCTCTGCTACGTAGCCTAAGCACTTGTGTTACGGAAATCAGAAACAACGACAGTACCACAACACCCAGAGCCGAGACAATAGAAAAGTTATTTCTCTACATTGGTCGATCGGGAATCGAATCCGGGACCTCAGTCATAGCGTCATCTCGTCCGGTATGCTCGCCTCTCGGCTACGGAGGTCGACAATGGCGTCGGCAATGACTAGCACTAATGGCGACACGATTGGTGTAGTGGTGCGAGGACTTAGGCCACTGCTGGAAAAAAGCCTTTCCTAATGCACTAGTGCAGTCAGGTGCAGGTGCAGGTGCAGGTGCAGGTGCAGGTGCAGGTGCAGGTGCAGGTGCAGGTGCAGGTGCAGGTGCAGGTGCAGGTAAGATACTCAGTTCGTAGCACGAGACGGGCAGCAGCGTCTGCGTGCGAAATCTTCCAAAAAACTGCACTCGCCAACCCGCCTGCCAAGCGTGGCAAGTATTGGCAATCACCCCCAATGAAAGTCATTGGGGGAGGCCTGTGTTCAGCAGTGGAGGTCCTATGGCTGAAAAGAAAGAAAGAAGATACTCAGTTCGAATCAATTTAGAAAATAGATTTTCTGAATTGGCTCCAGATTGAGTGTGCTGATAACCGCCATCAGAAAAATCCATCTAATTGCGATTTACTGGACGTTTAATCTATTCACATTTGCCTATTTTGAGACAACCTTAGCATCAGAACAGCCTTTAAGATATACCAGAGAGTAGGTGGAGATACCTATGTAAGTTTCAAATTTAGATTAGTTAGATATTAGTTCATCTCAATTTAAATTTACCTTTCCTCTAACTAAAGTATGTCTGGAAGAGATTGCTTCTAGCGATAATACCGTAAAAATTGTGCTTATCTTAATGTACTTTTTCTCGTTAATTTGTTTCTTTTGTGTGGTGTCCAATAAAGAGTATCTATCGATCTATGAAAGCTCTAAATAAACTCTTAGGTATATAAATGGATAAATCTTTAACTGCCTAGAAATTAGACACAGAAATCTGTTGTTTTGGGATCACTCGTGATGGTGATCCCTATGACTATTCAAGGTGTTAAAGATGAAGTAACCCAACTGGGTAACAATATGCCTAAGTTCCACTATCTCGGTGCAGATAAACTATCTGCATAATTAAAATTTAAATTGGCCTAATACTAAACATAAATATGGCCCGCAGTTATTTAAATTAGGTGCCCAAGTCATAGGCGAGAACGAATATTAGTTAAAACTATTTTATTTACAAAAGTACGATAATTTGTCTACTACTCTTAAAAGAATCGCGAGTATATTAAATTATTTGTTAATAGAAGTATTCTAAAAAAAAATTACATTGGAACAACTCAACTAGCGAGTGTTGGAAGAAGCCTATATTCAGCAGTGGACTATGGCAGGCTGATTTCAATGATTAACAGCAATAGTAACTTCATTAAAACTTACTAGGAGGACGACAAAATGCACTTTGACATTTAATCATTGTATTAGGGCTTATTATAGTATTCATACCACAAATCCACGAATAAGCATGCATCGTGCATGCATGTGGGACTACCTTGTCAGAAAACAGTGGCTTTTCCGACAAGATTACCCACAAAAAAACTTTTTACCTCGCAATTTTGACGATACGTGGAAACCTATAAGGCGACTTCGATCCTTCTTTACACTAACTCGACTTTGCAGTAACTACAGGGTCAGGACCCTGTGGCTCTTCTCCACCGCGTCACCGGCCGCACCAGTTCGCCGCGGTGGACATGGAGAACGGTGCACCTTATCACTGACACTACTTTTCTCCCGCTCCCATCGTCTAGGCCACACGGGCAGGAAGCCCTCACCCACACGTACCGCCCTCAAGTACACGTATCCACAAGCGGGCGGCCCAAGCCCACCGGGAGCCACTCCCACCGTGAATTTTTCTTGGCTTCACCGCGGTACCAATCGCGGCTGCTAAGCCGCAACAAGATGGGAACCCGTCGAGGAGGAATGAACGTTCAAGCCTTGCGCTGTTATAAAAACATCTTTTGATGGGTACATTGTGATCCCCAGACATTCTTGTCTATCCGCCGTCAGCAGCTTTGCATATCATCGCTCCACCTTTTAGGAAGGCGCTGCGTTTGGCAACCCACAGTGTGGTGCGACTGTCGCTAATGGAGACAAGGTGTGCTAGGTATTAGAAGTGCAGTGGGGAAGTTAATCACCTTTCTACTTACTATTAACCTTATACCTTGACTATAAGTAATGGTAATCGATCCTACGCCAAATGATACAAGCCCACAGCATTACACATGCTGATTCTTTGCGCTATCGATTTGTTTAGAACACTTGCGATAGTGATCTTTACCGCCTTAATCTTATAAATCAGGCCACGACCGTTACGTGGTCTCGCCGACCGTCACGTCGTAACATTATCAGTGAGTTAGTTAATCAACTTACGGTTAACTGCGAGTTAGCGCTAACGGGTAGTTGTCGCGCTTGAATAATGGCTGATACTTGCCAACTAACGTGTAATTAAGATGAGATAAAACTTGTAATTATGCACTAGTTTGTAAGGTTTTTAAAGTGTTATATGTACTTCATAAATTACCAAATGAATAATAGACTATAATAGACAGACGATGACTGAAGATTGAAGACAAGTTAATTAATTAAATCTATTATTTTATAAAAATCTCTAAATTATTATTGCGTTGATTACATTATCTAAGTTTTGGATATGTATGTCAGTTACGCTAATTATTTATTGATATTAATGTAACATTAAAATGTTTTTAATTTGATTTTTATTTAATTCAAGAATTCATTAGGATGTTTTTTTATTTATTCTTCAGTACCTAATTATAATTGTAAATAATTTGAGATTGAACTCACAACCAAACTATTAATATGTACCTAATGCGAGATCCAGACCAGTGAGCTGACGTATTTCCTATCTACATAATATGTAGCGGTTAACATAAGTACAAAATACTTTTCATCATCATCATCATTTTTTCAGGCCTGCCCCACAATATTGTCCCGAAGCAGTGGTAGGGTAAAAAATATATATATTGGGACGTGTAAAAGAACTTCATGTAGGCCTATTTATAGAAATAAATTAGTTTTATTGGTTTTTATTTGTGACTTCTAGATTGGCCGGTTGGAAGCGGCCTGCATCCAGCGGCTTCCTGCAACCTTTACCAGGTCGTCTCTCTTCCTTGTGGGTGTACGTTCTACGCTGCGCTTGCCGGTACGCGGCCTCCATTATAGAACCTTACTTACTTAATACTTTTAATGCATACTTAATATATTTCGACATAAAATTTAAACTATATTTCATATTAAATATTACGTGAACAGCTTAGACAAGTAAAATAGCACCAAAAATATTATCTTCTTACTTGTTTGGTAACAGACTTCGTATCAACTTTCAATTAATAATCTACGCAAAAGTTTAATCTATTTTATTCATATGCAATTACGAACTTTATTTGTAGTCATTAAATATTCAACACAATTACAAGGTTCGAGTCTTTGTTTAGGCACTTCGTAATTAACAACATGGTATACGCAATGCAAATGAAAACAGCAGATCTCTACGTTTCTTTGAGAGATAAGATTGTAAACGGATACGTATTCGTATATGATACAAAGATCTCTGAAGACTCTTCGAATAGGCTAGTTGACACTTTTTTTAAATAGGTCTTAAATTGTTAATATGTGTTCCATTAGACCGAAAAAAAAATTACTGTATTTTTTTTAAGACTTAGAAAACTACAAATCTTTTCAAAAAAAAACTACAAATTTTTTTGGATTAACTCTTTTCTCTTTTCCATGATTCCTGCTGGCATGAGATCTGTGTATAATTATATTATGTATAAGTATGTATATATATATTTTATGTATGTATATACCGTATATAGCTATCTATGTATGTATCTAGTATGTACAACTGTATATATTCATCTAGTTTGTTTTAGTTTTGTATGGTTTAATCTAACACAATTTATTTTTTGTTGCACCGCCTATACCATCTCTGTATGGCCCCATGGTTGACTGGTAGAGAATGCTTTCGGCATTAAGTCCGCCATTTGTACAACTTTTTTTTAAATGTCTGTGCAATAAAGTTTAAATAAATAAAAAATAAATAAATAAATAAATCTTTGATTTTAAAATAATATTTTCATAATCAGATCAGGACCAGGACCAGACAGGGTCACGACATGCGGTCATCCAAAAAACTACATCTTCAATTTCCTCCCCATTCCACTAATTACTACTATACGCAGTCGTTTACTGTCCAGTCCATTCTCCTCTGGAATTCCCTACCATTAACTATCAGAAAATCCGAATCGATTGCTAGTTTTAAAAATCGGCTTACAGCACACTTTCTTTCTTCCTGACACAAACTGCCTTTATATCTTAGAATATTACTGGTCACTGTGTTCTCGACATCTCCTCATATATCAAGTAGTCTTAAGTATGTTTAGTGTATGTATGTATAATTATTGTTATGTATTTATTTTATTTTATTTTTATTTATTTATTACTGTATGTATACGTCTATCTATGCCATAAATCAAATCCTATTTGTATCAGGTAAGAATTTTAAGAACTCTGCAACACCTTCCCCTTTCTCTAGTGGTTGTCTTCTACCTAAAGGTTGTCTGGAAGAGATCGCTATTAGCGATAAGACCGCCTAAATGGTACATCTTTCAGTAAAAATCATGTGTAAAATCACTTGTATGGTGTGCAATAAAGAGTATATCTAATCAGACGCAAACGCTGTCAGCCATTGTGGTCTATAGATTATCTGTGCCATGACGTAGTCTCTCTAGTAAACAAACAAACAACTTAGACGTCTTTACGAATACAACCTCTCTGAATTACATATTTTTTTTTATTTCTAATAATTTACACATAAAATATAGTAATTATTATTACTGTATCGTTCGAGAAGGCAAAAATACATCAAACTCGAATGACATTTGATCGTTTACCATATGACTGACGTCACTCAGGTCGCAATCATGGCGGATAGCGTTTTTAGAGTTTCAAATTATAGTTTTTTGTATATATTTTTTTATTTTGAATTTTACATCCATCTTCCACTTTTAAGTATTGAAATCGATATATTCCTAAAGTCGAATAATATATGAAATAATTCTTTGTTTAATTCATTTTGATATGACTCAACTAGCCTGTTGTAAAGCTAAAGTGGCAATAGGCAGGCCACTTCGCTTGCAGAACTGACAACTATTGGGAAAGAAACTTCAAGGTTACTCGAGTAGCAAAAAAATAGCGAAGATAGGTTTTTATATTGCTTGTGGCTACTTTTAACTGACGTAAATTGTGTGATTGTCATTTGCAAAAACATGATTTATGGAATTTAATTCATCATTATCATCTTCATTTCAGCCATAGGACGTCCACTGCTGAACATAGGCCTCCCCCATTGACTTCCAGATTAGCCTGTTGGAAGCGGCCTGCATCCGGCGTCTTCCTGCTAACTTTACCAGGTCGTTTGTCCACCTTGTGGATGGACGTCCTACGCTACGCTTGCTGGTACGCGGCCTCCATTCTAGAACCTTTCTGCCACATCGGCCGTCAGTTATACGCGCTATGTACCCCGCCCACTGCCTTTGCTCTTTGTAAAATGTAATAAACTGTTAATAAATATTATTTGTGTATTATTAGAACAAAGAAGTCTTCTGCATCTATCTTAGTTGTGACGTGTATCAGTACAGTTCTGGCTAAGAGGATTATTTAATTTATATGTAAATTGTACCAAAACTTAACAGCAGGTACTTTGAGAGGCTTAAAGTTAAACGGGACTTTGATGAAGATACTTCAAAATAATAAACAAAGAACGAAAGTAAGTTAAAATAGTCGCTGGCGTTTACTTGATAAACAAACTAAGTATATTATCTTGCTGTCTTTGTTACTTGTATTTTCTATCTCATTCGTAGTCATATCAAAACGAAAGCTACTAATTTCATTGGAAAATTTAGAAAGTCAGTTTTGAAAGCTACTGTCTTAACTTCAAAGCGATTAGATTAAAGTTTGTTTAAGTCACAAATGAACTGAGCCGTTAAGAAGGCTGTAGATGATAAAGCTGGGTGTTGTTGGTCGTTGACGTCACTATTTGGCGTAGCAGCACTGTGATTCACCATGAACATAAAAGAGCCTGAGTACGTTTTCCGGGTCAAGTCAATTTTGAAAATGAGTAATGTACAGTTGCCATGCCATGCCATGCATGCCAACTGTGAAGTATTGGAATGTTTTTTTTTTGGACTGACTCTCCAAAAAAAACTGAAAGTGTTTGTGTAAATGTTTACCCTTTTAGATAGATAGATAGACAGATAGATACTCTTTATTGCACACCATACAAGTAAAATACACATGATTTTTACAGAAAGATGTACAATTTAGGCTGTCTTATCGCTAATAGCGATCTCTTCCAGACAACCTCTAGGTAGAGGACAACCATTAAAGAAATGTTTTTTTTTTTAGTATATTTGAAGTTGCTAAATTTTTAATACAAATCTCGTTTTAAGCAATTTTCGGTTTGGAATAGCACTATCATTTTCTTCTGCACCACTGAGAGCGAGACATCCTTGATTACCGGTAGGAATCGGTTTCTACCGGTTTATAAATCAGCGCAAATCCCGCTGAATGTGAATCGGACCATTACGCGTTGCGAGTCTGACTTTGATTTGTGCATCGTTTCAAGTTTAAATCCTGGTTTTGATGTTTTATTTCGTTTCCAGTGTTAGATTTGAATGTTTGAAAAGGAGTTGGAGTTGGTCGTATTTGGACAGCAATCTGTTATGGACGGTAGTTTAAAGTATGGTTTGGAAAGCAAAAAACTTGAATCGATATTTCTAGGCATAAGTAACATACAATGAACGTTGTGAATCAACTAAAAAGAAAAAACATAGATGTTATTTATCGCACAATTTATAGAGGTTAGTTATTATCATCATTATTCAGCCATAACACGTCCACTGCTAAACATAGGCCGCGAAAAGGCTGCTCCGTGCTACTTTGCGAGATTGAATGAAATGAGGAGATCAGCAGAAAGCTGAAGTGGCAGTGGGCAGGGCACATAGCACGTAAGAAAGGTAAAGGCAGTTAGTAAATTAAATAAATTGTTTTACAATTACACCAAATTATCTAAATCTAAACCAAGCAAAGCTTGTACTATGTCGACTAGATAACTGATAATAATATTAAAATACATTTATAACCATTCATGACTGTTACAAATGCTCATGCTCAATCAATCAATCAATATATTTTGATTTGCTTAAAACACGGTATTATGGATTTTACTTACAAGTTACAATGTTTACATGTTTTGCTTCATAAAGAAAGCATGCAAAGGGTAGTATTCAATTTGAATTAAATTAATATAAAATACATATTTGCCATTACATATTTGCCAGTTGCGGGATTTTAATTTGCAATCGCATGGCTTTGTAGTCTGAAGCGCGAACCACTAAACCCAACGGTCGCCAAATTAATGTCAAAATATAAAAAAAACTGAAATAAACATAGCTTGTACAGACGGCAAAATGTATACACATTGAGCCACACTGAGCATATTATAGATTTTTTATTGTGTCCAGTTTCCTGGCAGTTTGACAGATTGTTTGATGCATTTCTAATAAAAGCTAATGTCATGTGAATTGAGAGTAGAGATTAATTTATTTTCTTTTAATGGCTTTAATGGCTTTTTAACGAATTCTTCCCCGTGAAACATTAAACTCACCTCTTAAACTACAGTTACCTAACTTTGTTTTTTGGAAAAATATGCCCTTTACTTAATAAATCGAGTGAGTTCAGACTACAAAGCCTTTTATCTTCCTAAAATGGCACATAAAAACACAACAATAGACCATAGATCTAAATAAAGTTAACAAATGGCGTAGATATTGCTCAAAAACTAAATTTATTTAAATACATTTGTACAGAATGCATCCGGACAGGTGGGCCCAAATCGTCACCCGATGGGTACTTATAGACGGCGGTCGCCGAAGAGGTAGACCCAAAAAAAGATGGTGTGACGACTTGGTTAACTTAACGAGGGATTGGCGATAGATAGAGATCGATGGAAGAGTCTGGGGGAGACCTTTGCCCAACAGTGGGATTGAACAGGTTGAAAAAAAATACATTTTCACACTGAGCTATCACTTAAAGAACGGCAGGTACAATGAAAGTTTAACTTAACATCACATTCATTGCTGTGAACTATTCTGATTACAAGAAGGCAAAGCACTTGTCTACAACCAGTGTGTGTTACCAGTGATGACATATGGAACTGAAACGTGGCCTCTCACTATGGGCCTCATAAGAAAGCTCAAGGTCGCACAGCGTGCTATGGAAAGGGCTATGCTCGGTGTTTCCTTACAAGATTGAATCAGAAATGAGGAGATCCGTAAAAGAACAAAAGTCATACGCCATACATTCAAGTAAAACATCTCCTCCTCATTTGCCCTTTGCAGAATTTGAACCCTTTACCGCTCTGACTACATACAGGGTTACGTTGCAAATTTTAAAAATAAAGTCTATGGAACTATTTAAAGAAGCGTCTTAATTGTTATTATTTTTAATAATTGTATGTTACGAAAAAAAACTTTAAAATATCTGAAAATAAAGTCAATAGAGACCGCGAAAGCCGCGCCGCCATTCATCAGAGGCGTAGGTACGGGTTAAATTATCCAAGCGTACGATTTTTAACAGCAGATAGGAATAATTAAATGTAAAAAAAAACTTTTTCATTCTTTGCATAGATCGATTAAGTTACTGATTCCGAGCCACTCCTAAAATTTTGGCACCTTTTTGCAATGTAACCCTGTATATGGACCTGCCACTACACTAGCTGGCAGACGAAGTATAGCAATTTAGCTTGAATACCAGTAATAGCTGAATTACACCGACTATGTTCGAGAATTCAGGACACTGATAACAGAATCCGGTCACAATTAGCCCAATAAATGACCCCTAACTACCAGACTGAATTGCCGGCAAATTTACCGGTTTTATTGCCCAAATTACCGGTCGCGGAATTCGATTACTGGTTGGTGGAATCGGAAGTTATGATTAATAAATTGTGGAAGGAATTTGAAGTGTTCGGGTATTGAATGATTGAATGTACATACTTTCCATTGTTTTCATTAACACAGTAGAGAAAAGTAATATTGTGATTTATAAGAGATTAAATAGGAAAACTGTTAAATAGGTTATCCTTTGAAACATAATAATGAAATATTTTAATTTGATGGGATTACAAATTGTATTCAATTTAGTTACTGAACGATGAGGTATGTTTTTCTCAAAAACAGTGTGTTAAATGACAGAAAACAGAATTTAGTTGATACATTAACATTAATAACACTATACAGGGTTACATTGCAAAGGAGTGCCATATCTTTAGGAGTGGCTCAGAATCAGTAACTTAATCGGACCATCGGAAATAAAATAAAAAAAGACACATTTAATTATTCCTATCCGCTGTTAAAATTGGTACGCGTGGATAAATTAACTCATTCATGAAAAAAATGCACTGTATGTGCACTGCGTAAGGTCCTTGTTGGCTCGCCGTACCTACGCCTCTAATGAATGACCTCGCGGCTTTCGTAGTCTCTCTATTGACTTTATTTTCAGATATTTTTTATGTTTTTTTTTGTAACATAGGATTATTTAAAATAATAACGATTATGACGCTTCTTTATACAGTTCCCTAGATCTTATTTTTTAAATTTGGCACTATGCAAAGTAACCCTGTATATTAGACAAAGTTAAATGCTAAACCATAGCTTAAAACGCGTGCCTTTGGCCACTGTCCCGGATATAAAACCTTAAAATTGCCAAAGTTTTCTTTTCTTTATACAAATAAAAACTTAGCTTAATGTAGTTACGTAATATAAGAGCGGTAACATCCTAAAACAGAACAAAATACTTTATTACTTTAAAAAAAACGTTACCAATATAATTGTTGTTAACCTGGTTTATTGAAGCAACAAACTTTTTGATTTTGATAATGACAAATTTTTATCCAAACACAATCAGTAGTTGATACGTCTGCGTTATTAGCAAATAAACTTTAATGTGTTGTTACGGAAATAATATATTACTTCACCACGGGTATGCGTTTAAACATATCTCATGAATTGATCTACACAATGGTAAAAATGTATATAATCCATAGTTGAGAAGACACACACAAGTTTTAAAGTAAGACACACTTAATTAAAAAAAGAGTTACCCACATTTTCACAAATAAATGATTTGATTTGATTTGAGTGATACTGCTATTCAATTCTGTGACATAATTACTACTTCCCTGTCCAAGAGCAAACATAATAAGCAAAACTATTGTACTGTATCATGTATGATACATTAGACAAGAATATACCTAGTTCAACATTTCACCACACATAAAAACTTCTGCCTAAAGGTTGTCTGGAAGAGATCGCTTTTTGCGATAAGGCCGCCTGATTGTACATAGATAGATAGATAGATAGATACTTTTTATTGTACACCATACAAAGAAGTTACAATTTGTGTTTACAGAAAGATGCACAATTTAGGCGGTCTTATCGCTAAAAGCGATCTCTTCCATACAACCTTCAGGTAGAGGACAGATAAGAAGAAAGGGGAAAGTGGTGCGGCGAGCTTAGTGTGAAACTTAATATACCTAATTGATAAATATATAAGTCCAGATAGAAATGAACATAACCATATAATTACATACATAACAATAATAAATAATATAATATTAAATACATACAATATACATATATATAATAAATAAATAAAATGATACTTGATACATGCCAAGCAATATCGTGACCAACAATGACCAGTTGACAATATTAAAGAAGAATAGAAAATAGATTGTATGTCATAGCTTTGTCTTGTATTTAGTGTCTATCTATCAAAAAAAAATTCTATTAGAGATTAATTATTGATTAAGAGAATTATAGATTAGAATTATAATTATATTATTTTAAGAAGAAAATTTAGAGTGATTATTTCCAATACTGAACGCACCATTTTATAAGGGAAACAGATGAGCAACATTCGAATGCGTATCTGCAAACATCCCTCATCAAAGCTGCGTTGGGCTTCGATAAATAATCACAATCTCGATGTGTAGTCACAGAATACCCAATGGTATAAATGCAGAAGACTCACAACCATTTACACACGTCATTTAGACGAGAGTTGCATGTTTATCTTTGTACCATTGGACGGCTTATATTTGGTTTTTGCCAGAGCACTGTTTTAACCTAGTAAAAAAATGTATTCGTGAATAATTAAATGAATATGCGCTTGACTTTACACCAATTTCGAAGCATGAAATTATTTTCCATGTGCTGGGAAGTTAATTTTACCAAGACGTCTCCTCATAATAAGATCCAAGCAAATATGGAAAAAAAATGTATTCTTAATTGACCCATTTACCTTCAGAGCGAATCCCTTAAAAACTTATCAATAAACGTATACAAAGGTAATATGAAATTTATAACATCTGATTAAGCATGTTTGTATTCATTCACACGTGGAGATAATAATAATATATAAATATTGGACAACATCACATACATTGCTCAGATTCTATGGTAAGTAGCTATAGCACTTTTGTTACAGAAATCAGAAACAACGACGGTACCACAACACCCAGACCCGAGACAAAATAGAAAAGTTTGTTCTACATTGACCGACCGAAAACTGGTCACAAGTGCCTTGGTACCTTGGACCACAACCTTGGGACCTTGGGACCTCAGACATAGCGACACCAAGTCTGGTATGCTCGCCTTTCGGCTACAGAGGTCCTCGAGTTATATTCTTATCGTAGACGTTAATCTACACCCCAAGGGTACAATGTGGCCATAGGTATTTTCATGTATTTACTACCTGCACCAAATCCAGCCTTACTGAGTTTGGGCTGGTGTCGTTCGAATAGATACAATTAGTCTGAAAATGGACTCGACCCACCGCCCGGGCTGAATGGACGAGCTAAATGTACCAATTATCCGACGAAATTACCGGTTTGCAATACCGGTAGGTTTACCGGATGGTATGTATACGGGTGTAATTTGGTATCGTTTAGAATGCAATTTCAGATTTTGTGCAAATAATAGATAATAAAAACATCAATCTAAATGAAGTTAATGTTAGTGACAGACAATGACATCTTCAAGATAAAAAAACGCGGATTCAGGCGAGATAAAGAACTTTGTATACATTTTCACAGATTTTTTCTCTTTTACTTAATTTTGGTGGATCTAAATTTTTTTTGCAAAGTCTGACTTTTATCTATCATCAAGGGAAAAGCATGTGCGTGTAGTGTACTGTAAGTAAAATATTATTAAATAAAAAATATTTTTCTCTTCGTTGTTATTTCTACGTTTTTGAAATATTGAATAGCACTCGTACAAAACCAATTCGCTACGGCAAATTAATGATCACATTTTGCTTGCTTTTGCTGGGAAATATTTTTTATTCATAATGTTCTTAGAGATCCGTTGGGTTAATATTTGTATATAAAAACACCGACTTCAAAACACTAAAATGCTTAAAATAATATTAACACATAAGTACCTAATCAGTTACTTTTGGAGTCGGCGCAAACGAAAACATTCAAACTCATCAGCTGGCCTGACTCCAAAAGTGATGCTAATCAATTAGTTACTTTATTTATGGTAATATTATTTTTAACTTTTCGGTATTTTGAAGTCGATTTTTTTGCCTATTAACTCTTTGATATTTTCCCTGCTATATAAATATATGTATAAACAATTATTGGACAACATTTATAGATTGCTTTGATCCCACGGTAAGTAGCCCAAACACTAGTGTTACAGAATTCTAAAACAATAACAGTACCACAACACCCAGACCCGAGACAATAAAACTAATATATTTTTCTACATTGACCGACCGGGAATCGAACCCGGGACCTCAAAGGTCGACACCAAGTCCGGTCGGCTCGCTTTTTGGCTACGGAGGTCGTCATACTATATAATTTATGTCGGTCATATTCAATTACTTCAATTATTTATTTAACAAATAGGCTGACTAAGAACAGTATGGATATTAAATTTTTATTGTCAAAAAAAATTACTGATATAACATGAATTCATGGCCTTATGAAGGTTGTTGACCTATTGACCATCTATAATGTACATAAGGAAGTGATTAAATGAATGAATATGAATATGAAAAAGAATTCTTTGATGATAAATTGTAGTATAAACTCGTAATTGTAAGTTGACTAAAATGGGATTAATGACAGACAAGCCTTATCTTTGACATTTTTTTTTTGACATCTTTGCAATTTATCAATTCCAGCATTTGTGTTATTCAGTTTGACATAATGTATTGTGACAATTTTTAGTTATTTTTGTTATGATTATTATTTTATGTTTTTCCTTTTTAATATAATTCGAATACCTTTATAATGTTTAAAAAATCACGAATGCCTCAGTAGGTCATACTGTAACAAAACGAAAAAATTTTATACCTTTATTGTGTTGACTACTGTTACTGTATGAAAGTGAATAAATGAATTATGAATATGAACAATTATAATTATTTTATACAGAACACTAGCTGGTTGCCGTAGAATTTACATCGCAGTCATTTTACTATTCCAAATCTAGAACGCGGTTAAGCTATCACCATAATAATATTTTATTTCTGAAAAACATTTATTTTCCTCTTTGGTGTTGTGTTTTTTGTTACTTTTAAAAGCAACTTAAAATAAACATTCGTTTTAAAGTGTGGTAACTTTGTTTCATTGTACAAAATAACGTGAAAATGTTTTATCAAATTGTAAACTGCTGTGAACTAACATGTTATCATTTTTCAAACGTTGAGACTGAAGTTTAGATTCGTTTTTAGAGATATAGGAGAAGTAAATTACACTTTATTTCTATAACTTGGGCACCAGCTTTGGGTTTATTCTGGTATTAGGGAAAATGTGTAAGAGTTTTCATACCAGTAGATAAGATATCTCATTACTTAAGACATTATTACATTTATTTTAAAAATTCGTTACACATTTCACTTGCTACTTTTCAGATATCAGACTGCAACTATTTTATACAGGTTGATCTGAACTCTTTTACTATTGTGGATGTTAATCGCCGATTTAATTCCAACAGCTTATTTGACTTTATAAGTTTATACAGGAAGAGATCGCTGTTAGTGATAAGACTCGATCTTGCTGTATTTACAACTGCTTCGTATGGTGTGCAATAAAGAGTGATAGTGCTGTAGACAAATAGATAATCTATGTACCTATCTAAATTTTGTATCATATAAGCGCCACGTACCCGCTACGGGCATGCACTTAAAATGCACTTGAGTGTTTTTTCAATGGGGTTGCACCAGCCGGTTTTCTATTTATATCTTTGTTTGCTGCGTTAAATTAGGTAGATAGAAGATTGAGACAGACTTACCACACTAAAATTTGAACAAAGAACGCGTCAGGCATCAGGTTTCGAGCATTTGTAAACAAAGCCGCGATGACTCATCAGTCGGCCGTCTTTATGTCCACTGCTGAGCAAAGGCCTCCCCCAATGACTGATCATCGGGGGGGATTGCCAATACTCACCACGCTTGGCAGGCGGGTTGTTGAGCGCAGTTTTTTTATAAGATTTATTTTTTATTCACGAAGACACTGCTGCCCGTCTCGTGCTACAGGAATTAGTCGACTCTTACGACACGCCTCCTGTTGGCGGTGGGAAAATGTATTCTTTACGGCCGTCCCCACACGGTACGTGTTTAGATTTTGCTATCAAACAATGGATATTTTTGTACTAACTTAATTTATTAACATTATGAGGTGTTTGAAACGTATAGTTCGTTAGAACTTTATTAAAATTGTGATAATGTCGTCGATTCTGTCTTTGCGTGTTCATCATTTTGCTGTTTTTTTTAAATAAATAATTCCGTTTTTTTAATGGCCCAAGCAAGGGAGGGGATGGCACGATGCGGCGCGGGAAGGGTCATATCTCTGATAATATAACACTTAAAAAAAAACACCTGATCGTTTAAACTGTTCTGATCTTAACTGATAGTTAAATATTTGCAACAATATTTCTATCGGGTGTTTGACGGTAGTATACTAATTAGGTAGACGTATAGCCGCAGCATTGATCAGATAAAACGCTGGCTTCAACAGCGAGACCCACTTGACAAATTTCGACGGGTTAACTAACGTCATCGGTAGCTTAGTTGGAAAAGCACTTGCCCGGCATGCGATGAGACGTGGGTTCGTGTCCCACCTGAGGCAATCGATTTTTTTCAAGTGTTATATAATCTATCTATTTACAGCACTACCAAATAACTACGTCGAAATGATCATTAATTGACCATTAGACCATTGAGGTAGTTCGAATTTCGACGTAGAACATTTTTTTTTTAGATTGGTGTTCTTGTTTCTACTTTGATAACAAAGTATCAAGCTATAATGATGTTTGTTTGATGATGCGTGAAACATCGACAGTCGTAAAAGTGTAATTTAATAATAGTAATAAATTGTTGTCACAATCACATCAATGATCTAGCCCTAAACATACTTAAATACTTTTATAAACATCCATGATTTGGATACAAATGCTCATGCTCATCGCACAAACATTTGCCTCTTGCGGGATTTAAACACACAAAAACCAACTTTGTAGTCCGGACCGCGAACCATTACATCAGACGGTCAGACGACCATCAACGTATTAATAGATATCAATCAATCAAATCTATCAACATAGATTGCATTAAAAGTAGTTGCTAAAATTGGTCAATCATCATCATCATTTCAGCCATAGGAAGTCCACTGCTGAACATAAGCCTCCCCAATGACCTATCATCGTGAGGGATTGCCAATACTCGCCACACTTGGCAGGCGGGTTGGCGAGCGCAGTTTATTTTATAAGATTTCGCACGCAGTCGCTGCAGGTCTTGTGCTACAGGAATTAGTCGCCTCTTACGACACGCGTCCTGTTTGCGGTGAAACGGTGCTTACGGTCCCCACACGGCACGGCACGGCAGTTTGTCGATACCGAAGTGTATTTTTCGAAAGTTATTTAATTACCGCACTATTAATTACAGCTTTCGATGTGTCATATTCACGTCGAACTCAAAGCAGTAAAACCCCGCACTCGCAATAACATATAAATCATGTTCTATCGGAACGATACTACTAGCAGGCCAGTTTAATGGGCAAAAACTGTATAAAACCATTTTATTGGCCACCCGGTTTATGAGATCGTAAATATTATGAATTACCGGTACTTTTCGCTTTAACGAACAACCCGGTATTAACCGGTTAAAACCAGATTTTCAGGTTTTACCGGTAAAGCGAGGAATCGGCTGCGCGAGAATTACGATAACAGTTCTATTAAAACTACTTTGCATATTAAGCATATCTGTGTTTCATCACATAATATTTGGCCGGGCTTAAAATAGGACTTCTGTAATACTGTCTCACTGAAAATCAAATTTCTGTTTGTGCATAAATTTGCAAAAATAATAATACATTTTCCGCTAAAACGTGATTACGAATAGTTGCATCAGAAACAATGCGTTTTATAAATATTGAAACTTTTTTAAGTTCCGGAGTACAATGTAATTTTTTTTAAATAAAAAAATAACCATCTTCAAAAACACTAAAAAGCTAAAAATAGCACACACAAACATACCTATCATTTACTGAGTCTAGTCGGTGCCAGCTGTGGCGTCTTTGAATTTTTTGTTTGCACCGAGTTTTTAGTTAAGTCCTTTATATGTCAGTGAATAGTTATAAATTCTCATTAAGGCGAATAATAAAAGTGCAAACACATTATCTTTGCTGTACACAGACTTCATTATCAATTTTTTCACTCTAAATAGATCATTGATTTAAATTTTTCCACAATTCTAATAAGTCTAAACAGGCTTAGGCTTAACTTTGGTAATCACTTCAAAAGCTATGTAAAAATTCACACTACAAATATGAATGTATAATTAATTTAAAATTTCTATAATAAAAAAAGAGTTCAAAACACTAAAAAGCTAAAATAATTATTAACACCTATGTACTTAATCAGTTACTTTTAGAGCCGGTGCAACGAAAACATTTAAACTGATCAGCTTGCACTGACTCCAAATATAACTGATTAGGTACTTATGTGTTAATATAATTTTTACAAATTTTTATTATAGTATCTTTGAAGTATTACCTATTCAATAAAAATAGTCATCAAAATCGGTTTACATTTGTTGAAGGTATTGGGTAACATAGATACAAGAACCACGAACCAAAACATTTTCTGTTTATATATTTTCCTTTTTTCCCAAAAATCGATAAAACTAATATAATACCCCCTCTGAAGAATGATCTACTAAACAAAAATAGAATCATCAAAATCGATTCATACTTGGCTGAGAAATCACCTAACATACATACAAAAAAAACATACAGTCGAATTGAGACTCTCCTTCTTTTATGAAGTCGGTTGAAAAAATTATAAATGTATTGTATAAATTTTGATACATACCTATTCTATTTATTATCACTTCCACTTAGTATTAAATACTTGGTTTTTTTACATATTAGTCTATACAAATAATATCGTCAATCAACCAACTACAGATTGATTAAAACGTGTTTGAAAGCCTTCAATGAACGCAGTGTATTTTACCGGTCGGAATGGCTCGCACTCGCAACTCAATTACGTTTTGCGCCGACCGGTTTTTGTCTGAATTTACCGGTATTTCCTGGTATATGCTGGTTCGAGCCAGCTTAGAGCGGAATTTACCGAAAGCACAGTTTATTAGCTGGCAATTACATTCAGCGCGTTTCCGATGATTTTTCAACGGAGTGACGCAGTTTCGTTCATGAAATGAGTTTCATTAGATAACGCAATATACAGACTTTAGAGACGAAATAATATGTTTTGTCTGTAACCTACGAAAACAATTTTTATGATGCAATAACATGAGCTCATATCGCGTAAGAATTTAAAAATCCTTTTTCCGTGTTTACAGTAGAGAGCCTCTGGGGAAAATTTCAGCTTTTCAAAGGTTTCAATGTTGCCACTTTTTGGGCGCAGAGAGTTTAATTGCCATTGACTCGAGAAGAAGAAGAAAGGTTTCAATACGCGTCCACTTTACAGTTACCCGGATAACTAAAACTGAATAGAACGCAAAAAATCAGAAGTGTCTTCACTTCTGATTTTTTGCGTTCTATTCAGTTCAAACGGGAAAAATCCAAGCTCACGGGTGCTCTCCATCATGCTTTACGCCTCAAGTGCAAAGGGCAGGACATGTCTCGAGATATGCCAACAGAAGATGGTCACCACAAACAACGAAATGGACTGGACCAGTGGGAAAGAGAAGTGTGGGCAGACCATAGAAACGGTGGGCTGACGACATAATTCAAATAGCATGAAAGAACTGGACGGAATCAGCCCGAGACAGAGAGAAATGGTAAGGAACAGAGGAGGCTTTTACCCACAAGGGGTTCGTGCTACAAAACTAAATTAACACACTAGCTAGAGTTTAAGTAAAAAGAAGTAACTAACAATACTAACACACATTTGAAATGTAAAATTTTAAAGCACAGAAATAAAGACCTTAATTATTATTATTTATTATTAGGTCTAAGGGTTTAAGCTAGGCACTGGTAAATCAATCAGTGAGAGATTCAGGACATCTTTTAATTTAAATAGATTAACATACAGCACAGTGAAAGAATAAACACAGCCTTATGTGATTTTTTAATTGCGATTTAGCCTTATCCTTATTCCACAAAAGACCTCGAATTTTTTTTGTTTGGAGCCTGGCATACCTAAAATAACGTTATTTTTGTGTACACCTATGAAACATACGATAATTAATCGAAAGATAAAATAATTACAAACAACAAATACTTTTAGTTTGAATACGTAATACTTCTTTTTCTTCACATATTCAAACTGAAATTCGAAACAAAGTATAGCATTTACGCAATTTTGTCAAAGAGTATTTGTTGTTTGTAATTATCAATTGGCAATGATATGTTCTAAAAATGACAGAATTCGGTAGGGGTAGTTGAACAAAAAGCGTGGTCGATATAGATCGTTAAATTAAAATAGTTTAATGGTTTTTAGTTATCATTTAAAGAGCTTTAGAGTGCAAGTTTGGTGTAGTTTGTGTTTTAATGTTTGGTGAAGTGATCATTATATTTAATACCGCATCGAGTGTCAAGTGACTTGTCTCAAGACACCTTGCTTCAGACCCGATAGCGTCCTGAATCCTGCTGCTACGGGAACAGTAGCCTCCACTGAATCTAAGAAAAGCAATAAAAACTAAACGCCCGTTATTTATTGTGAATTATGTCAAGCTTTGACAATTTAACAAGAATACACTCGACATTGGCAGAATCACTATGCTCTGCTTTATGAGTGGGATAAGTCCATATTTAAAAAAAATTACAGTCAATTTACTACGTTATTATAACCACAGAGTACATTATAATAACAGTCCTAGTTTAAAGCTATAATTCAATTTCATTCTCGTTCTACCATTAAACTTAACCAAGCATAATCATAAAAATATGGTTTCCAAATCCGTTCCATTTTATACATTTCCAATACACACCAATGAATAAATATACAATAAAGTTTAGTCCTTGCACCGGAGAGAAAAGTGCAGGAGATGTTAAGATACGTCCACACAGAGAAAAAGATTAGTTAAAATAAATAATGTATTAAAACTAAATCTAAACTTAGGACTAAACCTGGTAACACAAAAATGTTGATTCATTACTACATGACTACCACAATTGATGTGTTGTTGGGGCACATTTATTTATTTCAAATCACTACCGAAGCGTGTCGTTACAGAGCTAAATAATTGCTTATTCATCATCATCATCATCATCAGCCTAGGAAGTCCACTGCTGGACACAGACCACCTATAAAGAACGGGACAGCTCGGCCATCCAGTGGCTTCCCGCAGCCCAGCGTGTCGGAGGCCTGCCCACGCTGTCTTTTTTTTTAGTTCGTGGTGGCCCCTTGAGAACCTTTTTACCCAAACGGTTAAAAAGGCACCTCGCTTATGCGCCCGGTGTGAGCGCACCTTTAGAACGGACTGCAGCCGAATGCACTCTATCATGGTCCCAGTTTACGACTGTCTGGGATTGAAAAGGAGGAATTGGTCGGTTTCAGTGGACGGTGTGGTAGCGATCAACGATACGAGCGCTACCTAGTACGTACTGGCTAAGATAGGGTTCTAGTACGTACTGGCTAAGATAGGGTTTCAAATTTTTTCGTTTGAAATTGACTGGAGCAAAACGTGACTTTTGCTGACATAAAAGTCACGTACTTCGAAAAAAGTGGCAAAATCCAACTTTACAGGAGAAATGGGATAGGTTTGACACAGAATATGAAAATTCGACTTACGTAGCTTACGATATCCAAAAAACAGAGGGACAAATGTATTTTCTTTCTTTTTATCTGCATCATCATCAATTCAATTTAAACTTTTTTTTTACATTCACGATAATGATAGTTTATTATTTCAAGGAAAATAATTTTACTTAAAAATTTTTTTTTAACTGCCTCTGTTGGGATTCAAACCCACGACCTTTCGCTATCCGGGTGACTGCTCTTCTAACTGAATAGCGCCCGGATAGCGAAAGGTCGTGGGTTTGAATCCCAACAGAGGCAGTTGAAAATTTGTTTTAAGTAAAATTATTTTCCTTGAAATCATCATTTCAGCCTAAGTACGTCCATTGCCAAACATAGGCCTCCCTTAATGACCTCTAGATTGGCCGGTCTGAAGCGACCTGCAGCCAGTTATTTCCTGCAACCTGTACCAAGTCGTCTGTCCATCTTGTTTCCTCTTGTTTTATCTTCAAGACCAAAGGAATGGTTGACAATTTTAATACGAGATCTACAAATAGAAAACGATTATTACTTAAATAAATAAATGATTTATTTACAACGATACACTCATTATAGCTCAAAACTAGGCAGATCTTATATTTAAGTAACTAAAACAAGTACGAGTCGGAGTCGCGCACGGAGGATTCCGTACCATTATTTATAATATTATGTGAATATTTCAAGCGTCTACCTGTTGTCGTTATTAATATCGAGCAGAAAACGGCAAAAAAATCACGTTTGTTGAATGCGAGCCCCCATTAAATATTTATTTTATTTTCTTTTTATTATTTGTTGTTATAGCGGCAACAAAAATACTAATTTGTGAAGCATAGACACAGCCTGGTGACAGACAGACAGACGGACGGACAGACAGCGAAGTCTTAGTAATAGGGTCCCTTTTTACCCTGTGGGTACGGAACCCTAAAAACGAATAAACATACATAAATACATTATAATATGATTTCCATCTAAAAATAAGGTACAAAGGCTCGTGCTCATCAAACAAACATTTGCCACTCGCAGGATTCGAATTTGCGAACTCCTGTCTTCTTAGTTCAAAGCGCGAAACATTAGACAAAAACGACAACCATTTCGGAATTCGGAATTTCAGTCTCTGTTCAACAAATTCAGTAGAAAGCTAAATATTTCATCTGTCGTTCCAATTAATACCAGCAGTCTCTAGGGAGTTCTGTACGTATGGTATTGGCAAGTTTGTTTGTGGGTCAAATATATTGGAACTAGTTATTGACACACTTTTTGTATTGGTTAAACTGACCTACTCCGAGCTATATAAAGTAGAGCCATTGTAATATTACTAATAATTTAAACTAGCCACAGCTTCACCCACATTTCACTCATTTTGGGTTGCAATAAGACGAAACTGTAAATGTTTTCGAGGTAAAAGGTATTTTCTAATTCTAAATTAATATGTGCGAGCTGTATTTCATGTAAATTCAATTTCTTTATTTGCCATAAAAAATGTTATAATGTTGTTTTAATGCAAGTAATGTAGCTTTAGACCTATTTAGCCATAGAATATAGCATGCAAATTTTTATCATACATTTTATACTAACAATTAGCAATAAATTTTATTAACATGTCTAGCTCAATGCAATTGTTCAATAAATTCAATAAAATTACAAATGTCAGTGAATATTTAGGATTTAGGGTCATTTATTTATTTATTTAATAGGAGCAACCAACAAATCTTACACCAATGATACAATTAACAAGTAACAAGTTTAAAATATGAGCTAAGTGTAGATTCAGTTACAGGCTGCCACGACTTGCAAATGTGAGTTATAGTTTACTTCTAAAACAAGAGTTTACTTAAAAAATAAAAATGTAATAATATTTTCATCTATACATTACATGTCAAGTACGAGTATATTTATCATCAAAGTCAATTAAATTATTACTATTGTCATTTTTAAATTCCTTGACGCTATGTAGCACTTATTTACAATGACAAAGAGATTTATTTGCATGGAAAAGGTTTACAATAGTTCTTAATATCAAACATTTATAATGCTCCATTCTGTTAAGATTCCTTAGCATGCAAGTTAAAATTTGTTTAGATGTTGATGCGTGGATACACAAACATCAGTCTTTACATCATCATTATCATCATTTCCAAACCTTTCTGCCCCATCGGCCTGATGGCTGTCTTAGACACATATTTAAATTAATAAGTCTGTGAAATACAAGTGTGAAAAGTTAGATATAATGATAGTAATATTGAAGACGAAAGTCTACAACCAGTGTGTGTTACCAGTGCTGACTTATGGAACTGAAACGTGGCCTTTCACTATGGGCCTCATTAGAAAGCTCAAGGTTGCACAGCGTGCTATGGAAAGGGCTATGCTCGGTGTTTCTTTGCGAGATCGAATCAGGAAATCCGGAGATTCGTAAACGAACAAAAGTCGCTGATACAGCCCAACGGATAAGCAAGCTGTAGTGGCAGTGGGCGGGGCACATAGCACGTAGAATTGCCGGCCGATGAAGCAGAAAGGTTCTGGAATGGAGGCCAGGTACCGGCAAGCGCAGCATAGGAGATCCACCTACAAGGTGGACAAGCGACCTGGTAAAGGTTGCAGGAAGCCGCTGGATGCGTGCCGCTTGCAACCGGCCAATCTGGAAGTCAATAGGGGAAGCCTATGTTCAGCGGTGGACGTCTTATGGCTGAAATGAAGATGATTATTATTGAAACAATGAAAATATGTTCGTCTTAATGAATTCGCTTAACTTAGAATGTGTGATGAGACTCATTTAGTTTGAAATTAAGTTTAAAAAAATATGGAATTATGTTCTAGCAATGCAATTATAATGACATCAATAGAAAGTAGGTATCGTGTCATTGTACCTAAATTCATTGTCAAAGGTGGCATTCAAACCCGGCAGGCTGTTGGCTGCATACAAACAGCAGACACGGGTATGGCGCACCGTTGATACGCAGCCCTGTGACCTAGTTCGCTTGAGATAGGGTTGAAACTAATTTATGTTTTGTTGTAACAACTTGGCACTCTTTAGGATAAGGCTAGAATTTGCAAAGCGGTGTGGGTGTAGCGTGACATCGCAAACTCAATCATACACTTTGCGATACTGAACACATTTGTTTAGTAGTGTCTTTGTAACAACACAAGGGTAAAATAGATAGATAGATAGATATTCTTTATTTCATACTACACAAAGAACTTACAGTCTTGGTGTTTACAGAAAGGTGGTCTTATCGCCAAAAGCGATTTCTTGAAGACAAAATTTTAAAGTGAATAAAGGCATATGCACCAGACCATACACAAACTGTAAAAGTCCCAGATTACGAAAATAAATCCTTGTGATTTATTTATTTATCGGAAAAGATTCACCAGCAACACATCAGTAAACATTACAATTCAGTAATATGAGTAACATGTGTAAAAGATATGTCTTTATAGGTAAATACAGCGTTTTTACGACTACTGATTACATGGTAACAGATTTTTTTTATCTAGTGCGTCTCTTAGCACTACCAGACTCGCGCCAATTATATTAAGAAAAAAACTTTTTCAGAATTTACCCAGACTGACGAAAATCAAACCACTACCTACACCAATCGAGTTGTCGTCGTCAGTCGTATTCTACTTACGAACAACTATAGAAAAAGAGGGACAGCACACATGCTATTTGAACACTCGCTGTGCGTTCGCATTGCGAACTTGCGATCTTAAGTTAACGAAAAAAGGAGACACCACCAGATTATTTTCAATCTACACAATTTACTTACCTACTTACTGATCTCCAATTACCTACTTAAAAGTATATCATCGGCTTGCCGCAATAAAGTCAAGTCATGTCCCATATCGTTGTAATTATTATTGCAAAAATTAAATACTTCGACAACCTTAAACTTTTATAGATCCATAACCGCTAATCACAATTAAGTTCGGCATACTTTAGCTACACTTAGATATGAATTTTTACTTATATTTGTTTTAATTGCGCGTGGATATCAAGATGACAAATACTCTTTAAAACGAGTGGAGAGCTGAAGAATAAATACCCCAAATTATATAAAAAAATATGAACAACGCGTTCTTTCTGATTTCCCATAACTACGAGTAATAACCAACGATGCTATAACGTAAAATAACGTGTTTGTCGAAAAAATAAAATGTCTTAATCGCACTGTGTCGGCGATACAAGTTATTTACAATTGTATGGAGTTTTGACAGATAGCGCCTAAAATGCTACGCTGATTGTCGCCTTGGTCAATATAAGTGGAAAAAACATTAGAAGTTGCTACTTGTCATAAGACATTAAGTGCATATTAATAGTTTTATGAAATAAAATAAAAAGTGGTCATTTAGAAAAAATCTTTTGTCATGTCATTCCTGGAGGAGGTCTCATTTATCTTCTCAATTTATAGGAAATCAAAAGGAAAACGTTGTATATTCAAAGCGACAACCCTAATCAAAAACCGGTTATATCCACTTCCACGTCAAAGTACGAGTATCTGATCATCTTCCCATCTTTCATCTAGACAAAGTCCTACTACTCGGTCAACCGACCGGCGAGGTACTGTTCGTTAAAAACCGTATTTTACCTGTTGTCGTGTGTGCACTACTCTAATCTAATAGTTATTATATGCTCTCTGGTAAATTAAAAAAAAATTGGCGGGTAGCAGAACACGACAGCTGTCGACGGTAGAAAAATAAATAATGTCAAAGTCAGCAAGTTGCCAGTGGTCGCGTCGAGTGTGAGTGGACCTGTTTGCGTATTTTTGTGCAGTTTCTTGCTTTAAGTGTTTATTTTCATATTATATTAAAACAATTGTGAACTTGTCTTCTTTCTAATGGTGTAACCTACTGTGACCAATGCGAGTGTAATCCGATATATGAAGGTGAAATCAAAACCTCGAATTGTCGAAGGTAGGCAAGGTTTATATATAATTATTAATGGTCGGAATTAGTAAAACTATACATTAAATGAAAGGTTGTTTTATATACTACAGAAATAACAGGTTTTTAAACAAATTGATATTAATTTTCGATACTATTTCATCAATTTTGTTTGCGGCGCGCGGGGTATACGGCAATTATTCTTAGGCCGGGTGTTTAGTTTTAACTATATTTTGTGAGAACAACAATATTTGTTAAAAGAATTATATGTCATTAGAAAGGTATTGAAACACACTTTCATATTAAAAATATTTAAATCGTAAGAATTCATAACTTTAGAAGTTATTGCGAAAAAAAGTTGACAATGTGGTAAAAATTTGACAGCTCGCCGATTTAAACTCGTGAAATTAAATTAACGGCACTAATTTGATAATAACTTTCAGAAAAGAAAACAACACTAATGAATCTAGCTATACGACAGTATTTTTCTTATTTTTTTAGCTTATGCGGATACTTAGCAAAAAGCTTTTACAAATCGCGCATAAGTACGCGCTCGCGCATAGGCGTACGGTCACAAGCCGTATCGTACAAGAAAAAATGCGTCGCGGAGGTTTATCGTGTTAATGGGTAGCAAGCGCAAACCGGATGACAGCGCCGGTGAACCGGCGAATACCGGTTTGAACTCTATTCCATTTCGAAGCGAATTCGCTGGTAATGGTGGATGTGTTTCGTAATGGCGAATCGGTGAAGTGGACTGATCAAATTTGCGCAAAACAGTGGAGTAATTAGTAGAATTTCTATTGATTACTGTCCCTAACCCTAATTAGTGTATGGAAAATAACGAAAAGTCTTTTTATCCAGAATACTTAGTTTTTTTGAAGAATTTTCATAGGTCGTTAGGCGTAGCAATCTTTACTTTCGACTGAGATGTAAAATGACTGAATCTGATCGATCAAATACAGTCAAATTGACTCAAAAGTTTCTGCCCCCTATGTGTTTACTTGAATATTGCGTTTGGCATCAAAAAACTTAATACAAGTTCAGCGTAGGGATATTATTAGACTGTTACATTACCAGAAACGTGATAAAATCGTTAACATTAACCCTATAAGCAGTCTATATTCGATACACGGAGCGCGGATTAACCAATACTCAAACAAGACAAAACTCTGATACTTTTACTAATCCATCGGTTTTCTTGTTGCTGACATCGTTTTGGATATCATACACAAATTATAAATAAAAACAAAAAAAATCTCGTCTTCCTTAATTCACGAAGTTTTTCACCATTCATCGTCATCAATTCAGCCATAAGAAGACGTCCATAGCTGAACATAGGCCTCCCCAAATAACTTCCAGATTGACCACTTGAAAGCGGCCTGCATCCAGCGGCTTCCTGCAACCTTTACTAGGTCTTCTATTCACCTTGTAGGTGGACGTCCTATACCGCGCTTGCCGGTACGTGGCTTCCATTCTAGAACATTCCTGCACCATCAGCCGTCAGTTTCGTGCTATTTGCCCGCTTTTTGACACTTTTGCTTGCTTATCCGTCGGACTATCTCGCGGCGGTTTTCGAAATGGCAATTTTCATCTCAAATGAAATATTAATAATTTATTTTTTGTTTGGACGTTTCTTCCTTTATCTTTCTTATCAAATCTGTACAGAATTAGGTGAATCTTGGTACACATACTGATATTGATATAACTTAATGCATAGAATTTTCTCCCGATTTTGTATTATCATGCGATGATTATTAAATGGCTTAATTCTCAAATCTATACAGATAAAGTTGCAAACAGAAGCTAGTATTATAATACTACAAATTTTCCGCGTCTTTTATGTTAATACTAGTCTAAAATGAAAATACATAGAGATAATAATATACACTACACAATTTTTAAAACCAATAATTTAAATCAAATAATAATATCTGTAATAACAACGCTTCGATTTACTCAAATTACAACTTCAATTTGTTTTTAGTTCTGCCATCGATTATTAACTTTACTACGGCTTATAACGTGTATTCTACCACAAAACTATTCTGTGCATTCCTCAACTTTCCCACTCATTCGATCCACTTTAGCTTTGGAAAGTATTGAAAGCGGTTACCGTAACGGGAACTCATGTCATCCCCGAAACTTTAGTTCGAGGAGCAAACTCGACGAATTTCATTATACCTGAACATACAAGCCTAATCAACGAAGTTTTGTTGTTTTTCACTGTGTATTTTGATGACGAACGAGGCTTAAAATACATAATAGATAAGATTTTTTTCATCTCGTCGTAGTTTCATGGCAAAACTAACTGACAAGGTATAACCTTACCTAGCCTCTTGTACTTTTACGAGAGTCATGGCATTAATACAAAAATGCTTAAACATTTTCAATCAAATACCTCATATTCTTATTAAAATACCTTTAAGTTCAAAAAACATATGCCTTTGTAAAAAGATCATCATCATTTCAGTCATAGGACGCCCACTGCTGAACATAGGCCTCCCCTATTTGCCAGATTAGCCGGCTGGAAGCGGCTTGCATGCAGCGTATTCCTGTAACCTGTGTTGGGACGGCCGTAAAGAATACACTTCCCCACCGTCAACAGGTGACGTGTCGTAAGAGGCGACTAATTCCTGTAGTACGAGACGGGCAGCAGCGTCTTCGTGCGAAATCTTATAAAAAACTGCGCTCGCCAATCCGCCTGCTAAGCGTGGCGAGTGTTGGCATCCCCCCTCGATGATAAGTCATCAGGGGAGGCCTTTGTTCAGCAGTGGACGTCCTATGGCTGACATGATGATGAATGATGATGAATTTAAATTTGTTTATAAACTAAGATTTTTATTTGAGTTCATCTTTAGTTCAACCCGCGTCGATACAACCCCAAAAGTTCACTCTTCAAAAATCCCTGAGATTAAACACCATTTTACGTTTGGTAACTCTGAACAAACAACTGAACCAGAACACGTAGGGACTTGTCGTGAGTTTTTCCAACTTGTTACAACACGGTGAGCTGGCTAAGCCGACTTGGATAGAGTTTAGCGGATCGCGAGGTTGGATACGACGTGATATCGCGGATTGTTTTGTTAGAGATAATAAAGGAGTTTATTTAGAAGTTATATACGTAATAGGTTTCTTTAGTGAAGAGAAAGAAAGTTCATTACATATACACAGGTCTTATCACGATAGTTAAATTTTTCGAAGGTAAAAGTGTTTACCGTTTCGAACGCGTTGCAGCGTCTGTGGTCACTTTTACCTTCAAAATATTTAACTGTCGTGATAAGATCTGTGTATAATATGTGTTCATCATCTTGCCAATGACTTCTATCGGGGAGTATTACCAATACTCGCCACGCTTGGCAGGCGGGTTAGCGAGCGCAGTTTTTTATAACATTTCACACGCAGACGCTGCTGCCCGTTTCGTGCTACAGGAATTAGTCGCCTCTTACGACACGGCTCCTGTTGACGATGGGGAAGTGTATTCATTACGGCCGTCCCCACACCGCACGGCATAATATATGTAATGTGTGAAAATCGCGGAACTTTAAAAGTAATTAAGGAAGTTCTGTTATTAAGATTATAATACTTACTATCTTTATCATTTCTAACCAACACGTTCACAATCTATTGAATATATTAAATTATTGTATTGTAATTTGTACTGTATTTATACATATATACTTACATATCGACGGTTAAGAACGGATACCACCTTTCTTCACTGTCAATATTATGTTTATAAGAATTCTAATTGTTAAGTTAGATGGTGTTGTGTTGTATTAGCTTTCTTGTATTGTATTTTTGTATTATGTTTAGTTTTTTATTCGACTCGATTCGACTTTAAGTTACGTTAATAAGATGAGACTTCGTTCAATAAGCTAGTATTAGTCTACAAAATAGTAAATGGTAAACTGCTGCAAAAAAAAGAGTTATATGAATGTGGAAAACTGCACATTTAGTTAACACTGGATGTATAGCCATGGTACAAAATATAGTAGGTTACGACTTACTGAAATCCATTAAAACTTTATTTATTTTTTGTATTCACAATAATGCTAGTTTATTATATCAAGGAAAATAATTTTACTTGCATTCTACTTTTTTTACCACCAGATGTATAAAAAAAAATGGGTAAAAATATTTTCCTTGATATAATAAACTGACATTATTGTGAATGCAAAAAATAAATAAAGTTTAAATTGAATTAGCCCTTTCATTTTAACTGATTGTTAAATATTTGCAATAATATGTCTTTCGGATGTTTGTGGGTATAAAATCTAAGACATTGATGAAACAATGCTGGCTGTTTAGTATTCGAACTAAATAACAACTATAAACACTTTTTATTTACAATTCGCCAACATTACTATGTCCTCCGTAGCTCAGTTGGAAGAGCATTCGCCCGGATAGCTATTTAGATAGATATTTTTTTCAAGTAAAATTATTTTACTGAAGTCCGATAGCAATCGCTGGTAATACTTACGGCATCTAATTAAGACCCCGGTCAAGAGTACCGCGACTAAAGAGATGACAAAATACCAGAAGAAGTCTACAAGCCTATGTTATTGTCAGAGAACCTATTACAACTATTGTTTCACACACTCATTCACCGTTGGCTAGCCTATCAAACACCCTATTTCCTACACTCGCATAATAGACACAAAATTCGATTCTAGCTAATGTTGTTGGGCCTAATACAGCCTCTGACAAAATCTTATAAAGGGAAGATAAGACAAAGGCCATGGCATAAATCTTCGCGGGCTATAACTGCGGGTTCCCGAGGGACCTGTATTGGGACTGGTCATAGAGTACACTAGTTAGTCAGAAGTTTGAGTAATTTTTACCTACCTTTCACTTTCAACAATAAAATTGTTATGAAAATGAATACGGTTTAGTTATTCAACTGGGCACTAAAGAAAGAAAGATTACAGAATAAATAAGAGTTTCAAATGTAGAGTGTTATCTTTTTATCTAATTATTATTTTGCAAACAAAACTGTAACAGAAAAAATAGTTATTATGTACTGTATTGTGCAAGACATGGGACAACGTCCTGAAATATATAAATTTTACTTTCATCAATAAATTAAATTCAATTATAGGTTTGTAAAATACTTCATCTGTGCTGGCTTTTAGGCACAACGTATTTTACCTAACACCAGGTCAGATTTTATGACCCTTCGCACTAGACATTTCGTACAGTTATGGTTTCCGAATCGGTACGCTTTATCAGTATCATTGTTGGTTTATGGACAAATTTCTTAATTAATATGATGTATTTATTTGTATGCGATCTTTATAAACGACTTCAAGAAATGTCTTAATTCGTTCGAATCTTTAATGGTATTACTGTCATCCATAGCGGATCATAAACTTCTAAGTTTTTATAAACTTGAGATAAAATGTAAATCGAATAAATTACCACAATCACTTTTTATAATCTTTTAAGTTAAGACCTAACTGTCACTTTCCAAACTGCTCCTTCTATAATTTCTACTCTATGTCCTCTGGGTTGGTCACGTGCGCTTTTTATGTACTACCCGCTATTGTGTTCGCTCCAATACATACATCGGTAGCTTAGAATTCTGATGTATTTCCACCACTGCCCTTAGCGTATCTAACACCTCTGGAATGGAACGATTTTTCCTTATTTTGTTTGACCAATGTTGAGAAAAGATGTGTCATGCAATACGAAGCAGATTTCTTTGATATAGTAACGATTTTACAAAGCAAAACTATGACTGTTAAAGTGGTAACTGAGTAGCGTTATGGGTTAATATAACATTTAAAGGAAAATAATTTTACTTAAAAAAAAATTAAGCTGGCTCTGGTGGGATTCGAACCCACGACCTTTCGCTATCCGGGCGACTGCTTTTCCAACTAAACTAAGGATTATTGTCTTGGATTTTATACCCACAACCATCCGAAAGAAATATTATTGCACATATTTAACAATCAGTTAAGATGAAACAGCTTAATCAGTTTAAACTTTTTTGTTTTTGGCATTCACAATCATTGTTATTATTAGTTAATAGTTTGTTATTTCAAGGAAAATAATTTTACTTGAAAAAAGTTTCAACTGCCTCTGGTGGGATTCGAACCCACCTTCCTTGAACTAATTAACTAGCATTATTGTGAATGCAAAAAACAAAAACGTAATATAACATGTTCGAAGACCTGGTGTAGTGGTGCTGTCCAGCATTGAGTGAACATGGTTCAGTCGTCAGCTGCACGCATCTGTCGCACGTAAATAAGACTATATGTTTTCATATTGCGAATATTGGCGCATGCGATATGGCTGTGATCGGCTGCAATGAAATGTAGTGTAATGTAGTGTGAAAGGTGAACCTAGAAAAAAATAATCCAAAAACTATCCCTAAGTGAAAATATCCCTTGAGATTCTCCCACGGGAGATGAAAGTTTATACATTATACAGGGACTGGCATTTGCGCGAACAAATTCGCGGAAAACTGCTGGTATAGTAATACTCTTCGAAATGGTCATTCCAACCGCTTCTGAGAATCACATTCTAAACGCAAAATTCCCGGTAATTTTTCCTATATTCCGATATTTTCCATTCCAACAAAAGTACAGAACGTGAGTGTGACAAGGTCGCACCGGGTAGAGACCACGTATTTGATACAACCATATCCCATTACGGTTAACACATTTATTCCTTACTTCGTATCGGATAAAGATTGGGGTAAGCGAATTGCAAAGGTTTGGGCAAATATTCGGATTACTGTAAAGAGAAAACAATTGAATGAATTTTCGTTTTGTTTTTTGTTAGGAATATTTCTTTACTTTGAATATTGCAAGTCAGAAAAAAATATATTAAAGTGATTTGATGCTTTTTTTTTTACAACAAATTGAATTTGAAACATTATTTGTAAGTCAAAGTCGTTGCTTAGCTGTTTTTAAAGTTAGCAAAGCGATATTACTTAAACTAATACATGTAAAAACTATTTAACATTGACAATCTTTGAAGCCTTTATTTACCCTGTAAATGCTGTCCTCAAGTTATTTACACAGATGATTCCCCGAACATACCTCCGCCATAAAATATTTTTGTTAAGTATATTCGAAAACAGTCGCTTCAGCAAAACGCAGGCCAAAAAAAATAAGGGTTCAGAAAGATGTATTTACAACACCTCCATATTTGTATTCTGCAGGCGTGTATATATTTATTTAGGTTCAGTTTTGATTGTGTGGTGTAAGTTAAAGTCTGTTTGATGAAAGTGTCGCCTACCTTAGACTGTGCGCCAGAAAAAACACTAGTGGTCCATTTCTCGAAGTAAGGATCCGTATCCGATCTGTATCCATAAGGGATATAACGGACGACCTCCGTAGCTGAGAGGCGAGCATGCCGGACTTGGTGTAGCTATCTCTGAGGTCCCGGGTTCGATTCCCGGTCGGTCAATGTGTGAAAATAACTTTTCTATATTGTCTCGGGAATGGGTGTTGCGGTACCGTCGTTGTTTCTGATTTCTGTTGTATTACAGAAAGTAACAAGTGCTTGAGCTACTTATCATAGGATCAGAGCTATGTATGTGATGTTGTCCAATATTTTTGTCATCAGCCAAATGATCAAAGATTCTATATTATTAATTTAAAACTTTAGAAAACAAAATGATAATGAACAAGGTACCAAGTTTCAAATTGATCTGATCTTATGGACCTTGCTTTTACCACCCTTCTTTTTTCGTTGGGGGTTCAAAATCGCTGTATCTTGTACCTTGAGCTTGGCAATATATTTAGTTGCCCCCGGTGACAATAAACGCGCGGTGTGTTTGCGCGACGAAGCCTGCATACGTGTAGACTGGTCATGTTGTTTACACCTCCTTTGAGTTGTTTTCATGTGATGAGAGTAGTTTACAGCGGTGACATGAGATAGACGGAAAGTGAATTTTAATTTCATTTTCATCATGAACCATTAGATGGACATAGGCCTCTTCTAGAACAAACCTACGAGCGACTCTGAGCTATTTGTTTCCAGCAGTTTTCTGCAACCATGAGTGAGGCCACTGAGGGAGGCCTGTAACGCTGCATCTCCAAGATCGTGACCGCCATCGAAACTTTATTTAAATTTTAATTTAGGAGATAATAATGAATATGCCTCAGATGACTCAGTGATCATGGTTTCAAAATAAAGAATTAACTTGTGCTACGACACACCAGACAGCTATTTTAGAAAAGATTAATTTTATGGATTGACAGGAACCGAGAATTGAAACTGGGACTACTTCGTTCAAGATCAATTACCGTGCCACTACGCCAATTGGCTAGTCAGAATACAATAACAGAAAATATTATTGTATGATAATAAATATTCATAGAAAAATGTAAAGAACATTTTCAGTCAGGCAATTTTGATACAGTTCTTAATAACTTTATAATTAAATTCTCATTCCGCGGTCATCAAACATGAAATTCACAATAAACCAAACCTACAACACTTAAAGATCTTTCATATCTCTCATATTGCATTCTCTGTCAATAGCAAATAAAACTAAAAGAGCATAGACAATGCAATCTCACAACATAATGTGAGTTCTTTGCAGTATGAAATGCTTGAAGGCTGACCTATATTTTCTGTTTGAAAGGCTCTGCTCGGAGATTTTCATTTCGATAAAATGTTTTATGGACCATGCTTGAAGACGGCTCAGTGGTATGTACAGCGTGGGACTTGGTGGTTCATTATAATTTATCTTATTAACAAATCTTCTCAGGAGACGGATCTCATCAGATCATTCTAAAAGCAGCAAGAGCTGCCATAACCAGGACTTCACTGATTGACATCACTTCTTCGCTACTTTAGGACAGAAAAACCAATCCTTTTGGACCACAGCTATACTCGTACATCCACTGTTAAGAGTAGCTAAAGATACTGGAAATTAATATAAGCAAATACTTAACGAACATTATTAATTTACTTGCAAAATTAACCTTAATAATTTCTTGTTTCAGGTACGATACTTCAAACACGAACCTCAATTATAGCCAAGTATGTTATCCATATGATATAGAGGCCTTGCCCTAAAATAACAGAGAATAATATATTCTTGAATATTAAACCAAATATATCTAGTTAAAATCTTTAAAATTGTTTTTATTTTATTTATGGTATTGGTGGTTGTTAATGTTTAGGCATCAAGTTAATAAAAAATTATAAACTTCTTAACCAATTTTAAACTTAAAGTCAAACGATTACAGTTCAATACAAATAAAAATGTATCACGTTTTGTAATATATTAACTATACAAACAGTTCTTGTATTTCATGAATCATTGTGAGCTTACCTCGGGGTCCATAGCTCAAACGGTTGCCCGTTTGAGCTATAGAGAGGGACTCAGGCTTTTCTTCAAGAGACGAGGCCGACTGAGAACGGATACGCAAGCTGAAGTGGCAGTGGGATGTGGGCTGGTAACATTTGTTGCAGAATCGAAAACGGATGATGTAAACGACATAAAATTGAGTGGAAACCGCGACTTAGTAAACGCAGCTTAGGACGCCCTCCGACAAGTTGTAGGATATAATTTCTTAAGTTGTAGCTGCTGGCCATATCCAGCAGCAACGTATGGAAAGGAATAGCCGAGGATCGGGCTCAGTGGCATGCTGCAGGAGAGCCTGATTTGGACTGATTAAAATACGATGATGCAGCATCGTGAACACAAACGTTATATGTATGTCAACGTCAAATTACATGTAACACATATTCGTGTATTTTAAGAACTTCAAATCGGATCCTACGCTTCACTTGCCGGTACGTGGCCTCCATTCTAGAAACCTTCTGCCCCATCGGCCGTCAGTTATATGTGCTATGTGTTCCATCTACTGTTATTTTAGCTTGCTAATCCTTTGTGCTATGTCAGGGAATTTTGTTCGATTACAAATTTCCTCATTCCTGATTCGATCTCGCAAAGAGACACTGACCATAGCTTTTTCTATAGCGCGCTGTGCAACCTTGAGCTTAGGACGTCCATCCACAAGCTAAATGCAGGTCGCTTCCAAACGGCCAATCTGGAACTCATTGGGGGAGGCCTATGTTCAGCAGTGGTCATCCTATAATTAAAATGATGATAATGAAAGAGAATCCAAAGCTTAGCTATAAAATGCTACAAGCAGATCATTAAATTTTGCGTGTGTTCAGCCTTAGCAAACACAACATTGCCAAAGGTAAACAAAGTTCGTAATTAATTAGGAAGACGAACAACATTATTGTCAAGTAAATTATGTTTCAACAAGCATCTATATTGTTAATGTAACAACAAGGAAAATGTTTTTCTTTGTTATATTTTTTGTTTAGTTTAAATTCTGACATCAAAAAACAAATTTATTCTTACGTAGGCAGCCATTTACTGTAGAATAGCGGGTTTATCTAAGTGGTTGGAGTCACAATTTACTTGCGCTCACGTCTCAACGTGAGTTTGAATCCCACATGTATGTTTCGGATTCTCTACTCGGGATTATACTTGATCGGTGATTAGAGATAACATCTAAAGGAAATCTTGCACACCTATATAACTCTGGACATGTAGCATGTATTCTCTATCTAAGGATTTATTTTTATTTATTATAAGAAAAATCAACAGCCACAGTACAGAGAATATTATCCATAAGTAAGTAGTACGCTGAACAATAACATCACATGTTTGAGTAATAGGTTTAAGTATATAAATGTATTTCCCTTTTGTTAAGTTTAATAATAATATAATAGATTAAGTCAGGCATTGATGCAGTGGGTATAGTACGAAACTGCCCGCATTCACTACAACCAATTTAATATTTATGACAGTATCAATATTGTAATCGAGTTTTACACTGATGAAATAAATAAGGTAACGGTATAACAGGGTAATACGTAGAAAAAAACCGGTTATTGCAAAAAGTGATTAAACATTTTGACTTACGAGTACGTTGTTGTTGTGAGACATTAGTAGATTAACAATTTTATTTTTAAAAGAAGGCTTTTATTCATAAAAAATGTCAACGTCATTGAAGCAGTTATTGTAATATCGACAAATTCTAGTTAATATGGCATTTTAGCCGTATTTAGACATATGAAGTGGGACATGAAAAACACGCGAGTGCGTATGTCTAGTGCGTCATTAGAAAATACTAATTGCAATCTTTCCGAATGTAATGTAATTAGGTAATGTATTGTCAAGTTCTTAGTCGCGGTACGCCTGCACATCTATACTTACCATATTTTACGCAAATAAAGTTTCTGATTCTGATTCTTATATTATAAAGCTAAGAAGTTTGTTTGTTTTGTTAAACGCGTTAATCTCAGGAACTACGAGTTTGAATTGAAAAATTATTTTTGTGTTGGATAGCCCTTTTATTGAGGAAGACTTTAGGTTATATAACATTACGCCACGACCAATAGGAGCGGAGTATTAATGAAAAATAAACAGGAAAAAATATTCCATTCCAGAGCTTCCGTTGCGTGCGCTGCGTAAACGGTTAATGTTACGCAATAATTATATATGACGGAATTGTTTCCCTTTAAAAGTTAAAAAAAAGTCCGTGACAATATAGGTATATCTATATTTTCGGGTTAACTCAGGATGAGACTGACTTTGGTTGCCATTAAAAAAAAAGTAGTTATTTTAATTGTGTAAAAAAAACCTGCTAAGGCGATTTTCTCGTCGTAGGCCAGGCACCCTGTATTTTTGTACTTTTTTACCAAAATAACCTCAGCATTATTGTACAAGGCATGATTTGAGTCTCAAACCGATTGTTTACATTCAAAACTCGCGCGTAATCCGACCGAAAACTTCGCCAGATTCCACTTCTAATTTCACTCCAGCCGCCATTATTGGTAGGGCTGCCTTTTGGTTTATTTTTTACAAAAGCCGCAACTTGAATTTGAATTAAAAGGAGGAAACGCAATAGATTTTCAATAAAAGTGTTCAAAACACAAAATAGTAGTGTTATTTAACTACTTATCATCATCATTTCAGCCATAGGACGTCAACTGCTGTACAAAGGCCAATGAGTTATCATCGGGGGGACTTTCAATACTCGGCACACTTGGCAGGCGGGTTGGCGAGCGCAATTTTTCATAAGATTTCGCACGAAGACGCTGCTACTCGTCTCATGCTACAGGAATTAGTCGCCTGTTACGACACGCCTCCTGTTACTACTTATCGCCATTTCTTAATTTAGTAAATGGTTTTGTAGAAGTTTGAACAAGCATGTTTTTGTTTAAATTATGAACTGAAGTTTTGTTTATGCTTACAGTTTTTTTTTAGTTTTTTGTTCATGTTAGGTACTTTACTTTATGAAGCAACTTATATTTTATTCAAATCAATCAATTTATTCAATAAATTCTTACTTTTGTGTAACTATTGATGGAATTAACACAAAGGAATGCTTTTACAAACAAGAAGTAATTTTATATAAAATTTAATTCAGCCACATAAAATTTGGAACTGCATGTTCATAATTTATTATGGCATACAATAAGACCTTAGATTACCTTTTTTTTTCATATAAAGATTTTAATTCTCATTCTTTTTATAATGTAAGATTACGTTGGACAGACATATTTCTCCTTAATTAATATCTTTATCTGCTAAATTTTCTTCTCAGATTGCAATCTTGGAAATTAAAAAACACAATTTAGATTTAAAAGTTAAATTAAAACTGGCAACCCTGCTTCACCAAGAGATAAGCTCACTCAGGGCTGATAACGAGAGTTAATTACGTTTCCGTTTAAAGATTTTTGTCGGCGAGCGGAGTGAGCGGAGCGAGCTGAGCGATCGACCGGAAAAATGGCGCTTAACTCCGTAAGCCGGGAATCGGAGTTTAAAACAAAAATGTAGGGGCGTCGCGGCATAATGAAGTTCTTCTGTCAATGGCGGTTTGAGACGGTTGTTTGTGTGGTTCAATTCTTGGATCAGTCAAGTCAAAATGAGATAGGTTTTTTTTAGTAATTATTTTTCCAAAAACTTTAGACAGAATCGCATGCTCTGATCCTAAGGTAAGTAGCTAGAGCACTTAGTTTATAGAAATCAGAAACAACGATGGTATCAAAACACTCAGACCCGACCTCACATAGAATAGTTTGTTTTCTACATTTACCCAAACGAGAAACGAACCCAGGACCTCAGAGATGGCGACACCAAGTCCGGCCGGCATACTCGCCTCTTGGCTACGGAGGTCGTCAATCAAAGTCAAAGTTGGTAACCATATGCAAGGGAATATGCATGGTTTTTATATGGTACTAAAATAAATAGTACTTAATTGTAATTAATAAAACTTTAAGAATTTTTGAAAAATATTGATAAATACCTGACTTACAGCCCATTAAAGTCGCGTGTTAGACAAGGAAATCCGATATGTACCGTGACGTTACATTACACGTCCGCCATACATTTTTCATAGTAAAAGTTGTTTTACAAAGAGATAGATATACCTTAATTTCTAATTACTATAATACGGTTATTTCTTACCTAAAATCAATTTTTTTTTCACTATTAGCACTATAATTTCATATATTTTCTTATAAATATAGTAAAAACAATATATTTTTTTCATGCATATTCTTGCATTTCCAGTACATGTAACAGACTTTGAGACACAAAATATTATCTTGCAACATGATCAAATTGAGTAACTTTCTTCACTACTTCTTTGTACATTCGAATGTTTCTCCGTAAAAAGTATTTGCGCTATGAAAATCATGAAGTGATTTCGTTTCTACCCTTATTTAAAACGCCGTATCAAGTATGCGTCACAAATTATAGGCCAATACTGATATTATTGACGTTCATAAGTGACAATTTTCTGTCCTAAATTGAATAAACGATTTTTGACTTTGACTTTTGACTAACGACTAACATATGTAAGGCCAGGAATTTTACCTATTTGATAGACTAGGAGCACTAGTTAAGGGCCAGTTTCATC
The DNA here is from genome assembly GCA_963576865.1 of Anania hortulata. NCBI lineage: Eukaryota > Metazoa > Arthropoda > Insecta > Lepidoptera > Crambidae > Anania > Anania hortulata. The sequence goes on from OY756413.1 coordinate 884,989, forward strand.
ACTTTCTTTTAAGTTCCGGATAACCTATCTGACACTTGTTAGGTAGTCAGGTAGTTAGTAAATCTGGAACTCAATAGCAAGTGGTGAAACTGGCCTTTAATGTTATTGTTATCGATTAAACATAACTAAACCTTGATAAAAACTACAAACCATTTTATCATTATATTCAGCCCACGTCAGTCCACGGCTGGGCATTGGCCTCTCCCAAATTCCCAATGCACCCCACTAAATAAATATAATTATGTGCTAGACAGCACACCAAATTGTCAAGGACTTGAAGTAAGGAATTAAATCCTTGTTTACGAGATTCAAGAGGCAGACCTCCCACGCGGTGGACTGACGACCTTGTCTAGTTTGCGGGCAGCCGTTAGATGCAAAAGGCCCAGAGCCGCTCGCTGTGGCGATCTATAGGGGAGGCCTATGTCCAGCAATAAACTTCTAGAGGCTGATGATGATTATGATAATGACGATGTTGAAGAGTTATTAGGGGAGGCCTATGGTCAGCAGTGGATGTCCTATGGAATGGTGATAATGATGATTACGATATTACGATGGTACTAGACTATGAATTTGGCCAGGAGCGTCTACTAGCACACACAGACCCAATCCAATTTAGGAAAGTTGGTCTAACTCACCCGAACCGGGAATGGAACCAGGGCCCCTTTGAGTTCAACGGGAACCACCACAATGCCAATCAGGTCGTCAGCACAATCCGTGGTTCAATCTACTGCAGCATCTTTGAGTATAATATATCATCTCTCCAATTTGTCGAAGGGCGCCCTACACTGCCACACACGTTTTGTATCAAATCAATTGTGATCAAGATCAAGGATTCTTGAGTAATAAAAAATACGAGATAACAATCATATTTTTTTAAACAACGTCATTCAAGCTTGCTTATAAATCTAAAAGATTTTTTCCAAGTATTGTTCAATTAAACATTTACGTTCTAATGGGCACCGAACCCTTTTAATTTTAAAAGATAAAAAGCTCTCATCCAAACACGCAACTTTTATTTCAAAAAGGTCGCCCCCCACCCAAAGTCTTTCGTCAGAAATCGACAAAATTTTCCAATCGCTTTCAATTATCCCCTGAATGAAAAATAAAAGAATACTTAAGTGAATGCCGAGTTGAAATGTGAAACTTCTACCCTCCGGTCTAAAAGTATGCGTTTTCTGAATATTTAGCTGTGAAGTGGTCCTTGTTATAGACCGAAGTTTCTTTATAAATCCTTTCTAGATTTATTAGCAAAAAATCTGTTTTAGTTTTTTGATTCAGACTACGATAGCGCCTAAATCTAAATGAATTTTTATAATGGTGCAAATATCTTACGTCACGCTAGCCATAATTTTTTAAAGTTTGATTTTGATTGAGGTTATTCTACTGCTGAATACAATTAATTTGAAAAAGCTGAGAAAAAGGTATCCCTATAATAATTTTGAAGTAAGCGGTCCCTTTATCCAATTTGTCTATAATTATCATCATCATCTCGTCTCATCAAACAGCGGCAAATAGCACGATCACCCGCTTTTTCATCTAGCTACTGCCAATCATCTTCCCAATGTTGTCAGTCTATCGAGCTGGGGGGCGTCCTGGGCTACGTTTACCAAGAAGTAGCCTCCATTTGAGAACCTGTTTACTCGACTTTTCATCGGTTCTGCGACAGATTGCCACTTTAGCTTGCTACATTTTATGACTATGTCCATTACTTTGGTCTTCTGCCAGATGACCTCTTTAGGATTTTATTTCATGTCTGGAATTCATACAGTCATCATTTTAATCATCTTTCATCTACCACTGAAGGAACCGAAGATTTGGTCCTTCGAGCTGCAGCGTGGTCACAAATGCGTTACACTTTGGTGTGATATTCGGCCATTATGAGACAATACAGAAGAAGATAAAACTTAGCGAAGTATTAAAACTTTTTGATTTTTTGCCACCCCGGGACTCGAGATGTCCCCGAAGGAACGAGGGAACAATTTCACTATTAAGAGTGCCTTGCTCTTTATTATTGATATTGCTTGTGTTTGAATTGGGACTGCTAGCGATTTAAATTGTTGTTTAAATTTCGTTTTAAAATTCAATAATCATATATTCTTTAAACATTACACCAGTTGTTCAGCCTTTAAGCATCCTCCCATTTTGGGGATGCATAAAGGTGTGATGGTGCTCATTTCACTAAACATAATTTTTTCTTGTTCTTTCATACCTGCTTAAGCTCTGACAATCACGGCGGTGCACCAAAAGTCCTTCGTCTCAATAATCACAAGCATAATAGGTTGATATTTTCGTTTGTGTTTTTGTAGGCAGCAACAACCAAAGTGTGAGTTGTACAAGCACCCCACTACCAATATTTAGTAGGCCTGGTTAGTCAAGTGTGTCCCGAAAGCCCTTATAGTTGAGGTGAGGTCTATCTGAGCCATGTATCAGTGGAGTGCAACAACCAGTCTTGCGATTGGTGTTCCATTAGCTTCTCCATCGTATAGCCCAGGATACATACTTTTTGAACTAGCTAATCCGTTTACTAGACTGTCTTTCAACACTTTTAATAGAAATATTTATACCAAAAGATATAAATAACATGTTCACACACTAGCCACTCATAAACAATTCTGAACAAATATCGTCATATTACCCAACGATGACGTCACAAAATTATTCCTATACAAAACCGCAATCACGAGTATAATGGTAAACGTGACTGTATCAACATATTTACAAATTCCACATTTCATACCAAAATAGGCCTTATGTCTAGAGAAATAAAAGACAGTTGATATGCAAATCAAAGTTTTGTGCTACAGAAACAAGGCTTATAAACCAGTGCTATTTGAACCCGCAGTCTTTCGCATTGTGTGAAATCTTTTATACCATGTGGAAAATGTATCAGCTGCGAAGGCTCAAAGGAAAATGGTTTAACGAAAAGGGGTAGAGACTAACATAAATCGTTACAAAAGTGACTTTTATTGTTGTGTGGTCTCATGTATGCGTATTAGTGTTTCCGAAAAATATGGTATACTATCGATATCTTATCGATAGTAGCCAAAGTAATCATGCCACATCAGTTGAGACGGGGAGGCGGTGAAGAGTACTGAAATTTATAATGAAAAAATAATTTAGGCTTTATATTTTATTTATGAAAACAAAAATAAAATAAACATTATAATACCTGCATACCTATTTTTTATATTTTAAATAATTAGCATAAATACATACGTAATAATACATAAAATATATAAATACATAGGTACCCCGATTAATATAAATTTCGTGCCCAAAAATTTAGAAAAAGTTCAAGAAAAGTAGGAAAAAATTACAATGCAAGGTTTTAAGTTAACATACATATAATCTCGAGTTTATAATGTTTCTTTAATACACATTGTTATGCTTGTCACAATATTAGACATTATAATGTTATGAGTATGATACTCATAATTTAAAAAAAAAATCAAATAACCTTATCAATACGACAAATAAAATGGTAAAAAGAGCTAAACTGACTTTTGGTTTATTTTATAGAATAGTACAATCGATTCCCTGGCATTGTCGATAGCCAAATTTTCACAACACTAATAGATCCACTAGCTTTTGTTCGCGGCTCCAGTCGCGTAGAAGTGATAAGGTTTTGTTCTGAATCACAGATTACTTAGCACTGAATATACGAACAGTTTTTTTTTGTGACAAATCCGTATCTGAAATAGAAAATTTTGAATTCCCAATAAATAAGTAAATATTTTTAGCTTATAGTTTGTCCTAAACAATTTTGGGAGAGTATTGAAAATCGGTGCATTTGATAATCTTACCGAGTTTCTTGCGCAGCTTCTTTTCGGCGCTAGCCCACAATATTGTCCCGAAGTAGTGGTAGGGAAAAAAAAAATTGGGACGTGTAAAAGAGCTTAATTAATTTAGGCCTATTAAAAGAAATTATTTTATTTTTAAAGCCTAATTTGGCGCATTTTATTTTGGACAATATAATTATTTAGTATAGTAAAATATAGTATTTAGTTACGTACAAAATTGAGTAGTACCTAATCCATACTTTGCCACTTTCTGTCAAAACGTACTATATTATAAAAATAACTTGCTTAGTATCTAAAAGATTAGCTGGACCGAAAGAAAGATTCACATGCGAGGTTTTGAAAGTCATAACGAAAAAACATACTGCAGAACATTAAAAATAGGAGAGTAAAGAGAAAACTTGGTAATATATTTTTCTTATCATAAATAAACTTAAATTTTAATTCACTTTATTAGTCCACACACTCATAGCACAATTTTTAATTTACCAATGACCATGTAACTTAATTACCTGTTTGGTGTCAAATAAATGAAAATATTTTCTCTTATTTTCTCTATAGAACGACATAACAAGTAGGTCGGGCCGTTTGTATGCATTTTAATAAACAACTTATTGTTTTGATATCATTTGTAAAGTATTTGATGGAAGAAATATTATGACGAATTGATAAAGACATTGGTTTCTCAATTTATCCACGGAACCCTGGAAAACTCTATAAAACAAATCTGATCGGAAACATGTAGGAACTGTCACGCACCGCGAGGGAAAAAATAAAATTTATTCGCCATTTTTACCACAAATAACGAGAGACGTGGTTAAACTGCGTGGAACAAGGGATGAGAGATTTGCCAACCTAAGTTGTCATTCATAATTTATTTTTAAAGTGCAATTATATTAATCAATGACTGAATTGGAGTATTGGCGTGTTTATGTTAGTTGATTTCTATCTTAGCCAAGAGAGATGTGACGATAAAATATTAAAAAATCCCGTGAAAAGTCAAATTAAAACCAACTTTATTGCCTTCAAGTTGCTTTGGGAAAAGTGGAATTCTAAAAACCTTCATAGGGCATACAACATGTGGTTATTTTTAATGGATTTTCGACCTTATGGTAAGTGAATAAGGTTGAATCAAGGGCTAAACGAATCGACTCAAAATGTCCACCCTTCCGACGACGGCCTTAGCCGAGGTCCGAGCCTATAGAGGCCTCCATAAGACCCTAGTCCGATTCATCCTGAAATCAGACCTCAGAAAGAAGCCCGACAGCGGCCCGGCTTCTATCGGCAAGCCCCGTTCCCTTTGGCGCCACCACTAGTGTTTTCGCTGCTTGGTAAGGTGCCTTACGCACTCGACACTGGATCACGCCAGCTAGTATGGGGCCCGACACGTACGAACCAAACACTCGGCCAGGTTACGGTAACCGCCAGTGGGGTGAACCAGGCTGAACGTCTTCAGTGCTCGTTAAAACTTTCCAGCGTAGCTGAATAAGGCCTTTCTCAAAGGCTGTAGGCATACAAAAAAAAAACAAAAAAAGGTAATGATTACACCGCTTCAGCTCATCACTTAAATAAGAATGAACATAAATCAGAGAACGATGTGTAGGCTCTAATAAAATGTCGTATGTAAGAAAAAGGACAGATGATAAGTATAGCGCGTTGAACAATCATATAATCAAAACGTCCTTGTTCTTAATGCACAGAATACGCTTTACATTTTGTATATGCTCAACTTTCACTACAGTTCAGCTTAAACACACACACAAAATACACGATCTCAAATAGGGGACACTGGGAATATTTGACTATAGGAGTAGGTTTGGCCTGTCAAACGTAACTTATTGGAAAGTGTTGCGTTTGTTTTGCATGTTTCGACTGAGTCCAAAAAATCTTACACTCCCCCCTCCCCCCTCCCTGCTCAGCCACTAGACATTGCATTTCTTGTGTAGCAGTTTAAACATCCATGAGCTAATAAAATAAGACTGTTTAAAAAACAATTGAGTATCTTCAATGAGGTGTTTTATAAACAGAGTCATGGAAAGGCAGTTAGTCCTGTAGAACAGTATAAGCTAAACACATTAGGTATTGTAACTTTAATCTTGCAAATAAGTTATATATTTTTGGTTCTTACAACTTAACTCAAAAAACTGTTTATATGCTTTAAAACGAAATTATGTCACAAATCGCTTCAGTTCATCGCTCAAAAAATCTCAAGATTTGGCATAAATCAACGAACGATGGGTAGGCCCGGATGAAATGTGGTATGCAAATGCTGGGCCACTCTCCGTAATATCGGCCGGCGGATGAATTATGGGAGGTTATCGCATTGTGCCCAGACGTGCGATTTACGGCGTCTCTGGCTCGTCTCTTTTTGTGACGCTCATGACATAGTACAGATGGGTATATAGTATTAGTACTGCCAGAATAAGAATTTAACACTTGTTACTCTAAACTGAGTTCAATAATGGTCACAAAAAAGATCATTGAAATATATTGCTATAGTATCGCAAAGCAGTAGCTTGATTTTTTTTCATTCATTTCATTCAGAGCGCGAGCTAAACACAGACTTGAGCAATTTTCGTAAAATTATAGGTTTTGTATTATAATTACTCCAAGTCTGGGGGCCTGCAGCAAAAACACTTCAAGTGTAAGTTAAAGTTTTTGCTGCAGACCCTGTAACTAAAAGTAATGCCTAAGTCCGTGGCTGTCAAGACAAAATGCTGAGCGGGCATCTTTTTGACACATCAGATCCCTTTATAATTTCATATTGTGATGTATTTTTTTCTCGTGAGTCGAATAAACGTTTTCTATTTCTATAAAATGGTCATTATTTCATTAAACATTCATAAACTGAGCAATATAATCAAATTTTGTTTATCTACAAGTAACGTATTTCGGAGATTTGCTTTTCCTTTGCTCTGAGACCTTCGACAAGTACTTACTTTCGTCAACGGCAAGTACATAATATCCCATACGATTGAAACAGATAACTTGTAAATTTTAAAAAAATAATTAAGTATATTTTAATTGCGTTGATGTAAAATCTTGACTTTTTAGACAATTATGTCTTTGTCTTCGTCTGCATCTCACGAAAACACCAATACGGGATAAAAAATATCCTATGAGTTATATTTTGTGAATAATTTCGTTCAGCCCTTAAATCCTAAAGTAAGATGTGGAACCAGCAACAGCACTGTAATATTTACAAATGAAATAAAACATACTATCGGCATATTGAACATTTTGTGTTCAGATTGCTTAATGTACATGTTTTCAAATAAAATAAAAATGAAGATAGAAAAAATAACGAACGGTTTTTAATGAACATTACAAACACACAGCAGCAAAAAACATAAATATGAAACAACCAAAATTATGTAAAAATAATAACAAACACCCAACAATAAGAGGAAACAAAGAAAAAGAAATAAATATCGCATGCAATGTGACTGTCATGTATAGACATCAGATAAAGAAGAAGAGAAAGACCATTTTTGATTCGGTGGGGGGTAGTCGAACTAAAAGCATGATCAATCTATTATAATGGTTTTTATTTATCATTTTTTAAAGGGCTTTAGAGTGCAAGTTTGGTGTAGTTTGTGTTCTAATGTTTGGTGAAGTGATAAAGATCTGAAACTATTGAAATATTGTATTCAACGCCGCATCGAGTGTCAAGTGACTTGTCTCAAGATAACTTGCTTTAGACCCGATAGCGTCTTGAAACCTGCTTCTACGGGAAGAGTAGCCTCCACTGAATCCAAGAAAAGCAATAAAACTAAACACCCCTTATTTATTGTTAACTTTGTCAAGCTTTGACTTTGAGTAAAGAATACACGCGACATTGGCAGAATCACCGCTCTGCTTTAAGAGCGGGATGAGTCCATAATTTAAAAAAAAGACCATTTTGAACCAACTCCAAACCCTACCTCAGAATTAGGTTCGAAATAGACCCCAAAGTGGTGACCCATACCTTATAACCCATATCTTACCCCCAGCGACACTTACCTTAACAGACATGTCGTGATAATAAGGTGAATTTACAATTCCACCCCTATTACGTTGCCGCTCTAAGGTGTAATATTTCACGGGGGGTGAGGGTTGAACTCCCAGTTGTCGCTGAAGGTGCCCCGTTGCATATATTATTATAATTCGGATCGCTGTAGTCGTGTTTAGGGTTCCGTACATCAATGGAAATAAAAATCGGCCAAGTGCAAGTCGAACTCGCGCAACGAGGACCAACTTATAGATATGTAAATAATTCCTCTATAACGATAATCGAGTCTTGAAGATATTTACCGATCTTCCGAATTTGTTAAAAAATATATTTAACTATAATTACAAATTTACGGTTTTTGGACTTTTGCCTTTACTTGTGTGTGCTGTGCTATAAGACGTTGCTTCTTGCCAAATTTCTAATTATTGGTCAACGGGAAGTACCCTATTAATTTTGATTCCCTTGAAAGTGTCAAAAATACGTTTTTTGCGGCATAAACGGCCGTATCATTTTTCACGTTAAATTAGAAGTTAGATTTTTCACAGCTGCAAGAGATTGGAGATTTGAGTATATCGTTTTAATTTCAACTCGATACCTCCACGCGTTCCCGAGATAAAGGGTCTTGACAAACAGACAGACAGACAGACAGACGAACGAACGGACGGACGGACAACAAAGTGATCCTAGGGTTACGTTTTTTCCTTATGAGGTACAGAACCATAAAAAGAATACTTCATTATCTGTCTGACTGTTAAGACCTCTTTCGTAATAGCGCGTGAAGGTATCAAGTTGAAATTAATATTAAATACTCAAATCTGCAATTTCTTGCAGCAATAAAAAAAAAACAAATATCTGAGTCAACGAAATCAAAAGATATAGCCGGTTATGCTGCTTATTTTGACACTCACAAGGTAAAATGTGTGCCGTCTGGGGACGGCCATACAGAATACACTTCCCCACCGCCAACAGGAAGCGTTTCGTTAGAGGCGACTAATTCCTGTAGCACGAGACGGGCAGCAGCGTCTTCGTGTGAAATCTTATAAAAAGCTGCGCTTACCAACCCGCTTGTCAAGCGTGGCGAGTATTGGCATTCCCCCTCGATGGCTTACCATCTAATGACTTATCATTGGGGGAGGCTTTTGTTTAGCAGTGGACGTCCTATCGTTGAATAGATGATGATGATGAAGGCAAAACCTATAGGGTAACTACCCGTTGACCTGAATTCATAAAAGGCAGAAATCAACGATGCATAATCGCCCACTGCTGAACAAGTAAAAGAAAGTAGTTCAGTCTTCAAGACTCGACTTCTGTTAAGAACGATCTATGCATTTACATTGGTACCTACAAGTTTGTACAGAACCCTCGCAAGGCTAGTTAGACTTGCACTTGGCCGGTTTTTTTTGTAGTGCACAATTTGAAGAGTGTTGGTGTGAATTCCTAGTGTCCATAATGTAACACAATTGCTTAAGTTACTTATCACAGGATCAGATCAATGTATCTGATGTTGTCCAATATTTATTATTTTATAATAACGTATTCGTCTTTTTAACTGACATCAAAAGTAGGGGGATATTAATTTGACTGTATATTTTTTGTGTATGTTATGCTTTATCTTCGTTAATCAAACGCATACCGACAGATAATTATTTTTTATTAATTAGTTAACGGATGGTCCCAAAAAATGTGGTACCATTAAAGGATGAAATGAGTATGCAGCAGAATTATTTTCTTCTGTCTCAAACGTGACATTTTAGTGAGTAGTCCTCCAAAATACGAAATTTTGGAGGACTTATCACTAAAATAGAAAAAAAAAACAAAGCAACTTAGACAAAAGTTATTGCTTAAACTGCATATCTAATCAGTTACCCTGTTCCCAGGGTAAACTGATCCAATAAGGATTCTATTCGTAATTTAATTTACGGAACCCTAAAAAAGGAAATATAAGTGGAATAGCTCATTATTTTCATAAAACATAACAATAGCAAGAAAACTCAAAAACAAATGTGGAAAGTTTCAAAAAGCTTTCAACTCAAATAAAAAAACTTTATGATTGCCGCCCTTAAAAAAAAGTCAGCAAAAACAAAGAAAACCTTCTCAAAGGATTAAGCCTAACTCCTTGGTGTTTTCTTAAAAAAACGAACACACACGTAATTTCTTATAGAGATAATCCATGGATGAAGCACTTATTTATTTTGTTGAGCCACAGAAAAAGCGACTAAGTCTTTTTTGCAATTTTTCTCGGAGGGAATTTATTGCGCTGCTGTTTTTCCGGTTTTTGTAGGTGGTCGGTGATATGTCGACTGCATTTGTCTGGATTAAAGGGTTAGGTAATGTTTTAATACATGCACGGATATTTGCTTGTTTCGCCACATTTATTTTATTGTGGTGTACAGAAATAAATAACGGGTTGATATTGTACAATATTTTTTGTGTTTATCTTTTCTTTCAAGTAGAAGTATGAGTTTTAAGCGAATTAAGTATGACAGAAATAATGACAGCATCGTCTTTGATGTGATACTATTATGAATTTTCGTATTTCCAGTTATTTCTTACTTATCTTTGTTAAGATTTATTTGAAAATAGTACTGAAAATTATATTTTTTATACAAAATTTCTCTTAGTTTCTAATTTGCTACTGGTAAAGTCAAAAGATTTTTTTTAAATTTTTTAAATTAATTTAATAGGAGCAACTACTTGATATTATTATTATTATTAAATTCCTTTTCTACAAAATTGCACACCAGGTTTCACATCAAAATTCTACTAAGGAAAATGTTGCACATGTCGTTTTGGTTTTATTAGGTACTTACTGGTTTACTATCGTGTAATAAAATAATAGTATTACTAAATTTCTTATTAAATGCGGTAAAGGGATCCAATAGAACATTTCCTGGCCCAACCCCTCAAAGCTAATCTTAAGCCGTGATAAGTGCGGGAGGAGCGCGGAATCCTTAAAAATTGTCTTTTATGTCGACATCGCTCGGTTTTGTCATATTAGTGCGCCTCGAAAACTGGGAAACTGAGTTACACGCTTTTTGCGGGGCGGCCTTGATTTGCGTTTGCCATTCTTTATGTTTCTTTGTTTTTATCTTTTTAATGAGGTCATTTAACTTGTCGTGGCGTCTAGATAATGGGTAGACATACTTAAATAAACTACTTGACAAAGACTATACAAACAATACAAGGGTATTGTCTTTATCTAATCGAATTGATGTAAGGGTAATCTAGCTAGGGATAGATTTGATCCTGCGTCCGTTTGGTTTTGTAAGTAGTCCGGTCAGCAGGCCACAAAAATGAGGCACAATCCAAGTTTCATTGTTACGTGGACAGTATACGCCTAGAGTTGTAAAGTGTCCGTCACGTTATAAATGTCTGACCAATATGACCGAGCAAATTGGACATTTTCTCAATGTGACCGGACATTTTGGACATTTATTGTCACTAACGTCACAACCAATTCTATTGACAAACTATGAAAAAAAAATTTTGGTTACAAATAAGTAAATTATTTTAAGAAAGACAGGCTTTAGTAGTGATGATCTACAACGAAATGAAATTTCTAAAATATATTCATCTTTCTGCACGAACAATCTAAAAAGCGTCGTATCGTTACGCGCGAGTTTTTTATTTGAGTTCAACCCAGATCCAATTACATGTTTTATTGTATGTTTTAGTGTCAAATACTGAACATTTAAGACTTACTTTAGAGGAATTCTTCTTTTTTAAAATTTATACTAAAAAAACCGGCCAAGTGCGAGTCGGACTCGCGCACCGAGGGTTCCGTACAAACCTGTAGGTACGGTTATGAGTAAAAGTTCACCCATCACGACAATCGAGTCATAGTTATGGTATTTTTATTGCAAAATGAAATCCATAACATTACGAAAGTTAAATTGCGGTTTACGATTTTTGACGTATTAAAAAAAAACTAATCACTTGATCTCGTTCAAACCAATTTTCGCTGGTAGTTTTTATGGTAATGTACATTATATATATTTTTTTTATTTATCATTCTCTTATTTTAGAAGTTACAGGGGGGGGACACACATTTTACCACTTTGGAAGCGTCTCACACGCAAACTATTCAGTTTAGAAAAAAATGATATTAGAAACCTCAATATCATTTTTTAAGACCTATCCATTGATACCCCACACGTATGGGTTTGACAAAAAAGAAAATTTCGAGTTTTAGTTCTAAGTACGGGGAGCCCCCAAAATTTATTATTATTTTTCAATTTTTTTGTGAAAATCTTAATGCGGTTCACAGAATGCATCTACTTACCAAGTTTCAACAGTATAGTTCTTATAGTTTCGGAAAAAAGTGGCTGTGACATACGGACGGACGGACAGACGGACAGACAGACAGACATGACGAATCTATAAGGGTTCCGTTTTTTGCCATTTGGCTACGGAACCCTAAAAAAATGAGACCATCGTGACAATAAATGTCCAATGTGACCGAGCATTTATCATAAATGACGGGCGCTTATATAGCATATGACCGTCAATTTACAACTCTATAGACGCCTATAGTCGTCACAAGAATAAAACTTCTATTGTCTCTGAAATACTGTCCATCAGTGTGTTAAGCTTAACATTAACTGTTGTTTACGCTTAAAAGATGGATACCTCGGACTAACTGAGAATAGGCGGAGGATCAGATCATATTGGAGTTAGTGTTCAATTTTTTTTCAAATTTAAATTCAAAATATGTTTATTGTGAATCACAGGTATAAAGGTCATAAAATAAAAAATACAAATCAGATGTATTCCGCCACACGGGCATACAATGTCAATTAAATATGCTACTAAAATAGTTTAAACAATAAAATAGAATAATTTTCATTAATAAATCGGATTGCACGTGGTTAAGATACTTTAATCAGTCAAAAAATTATTTGTCTTATAATAACATTTCTCTGTAAGGAAATCGTAAAGTTTTCGTTTAAAACAACTTAGTTCATCGATGTTACTTACGAATTGACTCAGGAATTTTGTTAAAGATATGAGGTGCGTTTCCAAAGATACTTTGGCGTAGCAGAGCTGTCCTACTCGCTATTGTACACAGTTTATGTTTATGACGCTCCCGTGTTTTTAATTTGATTGATCTATATTTGTCCTAACAAAAATTGCACTCTCATAAATGTCAAACATGATATGGTCAAGATTTTAAGCTTTATGAAAAACGGTTTGCACTAATCCGTTTGCTTCAACCGTACATTGTTAGTGTTGTCGCTCGATGTCGGTATTGATAGTAACAAAAAACCAACCAAGTGCATGTCGAACTCTCGCACCGAGGGTTCCGTTTCAACTTATAGGTATGTCAATCATTCGCCCATAACAGAAATCGAGTCTTGCAGATATTTACCACTTTTTCGAGTTGGTTAAAAAATATATATTTTGGGATGTTACTACAAATTTACTGTTTTTTAGACTTTTGCCTTTACTTGCGCCATAAGACGGAAGTACCCTGTAAATTTTGATTTCCTTGAGATTGTCGAAATATACGTTTTTTGCGGCATAAACGTACATAAGTGATACTTCCATGAGTTCTCGAAATAAAAAATCTTGACAGACATATAGACAGACAGACAGACGGACAACAAAGTAATCCTATAAGGTTTCAGTTTTTTCCTTTTGAGGTGCGGAAACCTAAAAATCGTAAATTTTATGATAGTTTGATAGATTGTAATATTATAGAAATATTATTTATTATTATTTAAAACTTTATTGCACAAACTTAAAAGTGTACATCAGGTGGACTTAATGCCAAGGGCATTCTCTGCCAGCCAACCTTTGGGTTATGCAGAAAGCAGGTAATGGGTGCGGTAAAGGTCCAAAATAAATTGGAATTTGAATCTTAAAAAACAAACAATGATATTACAATTATATACACATATATTTGAATAAATATAATACAATACACAATATAAATAAATAATAAGTAAATAAATATACATACTATTAATAAAATAAAATAAAATAGTATTGATTAAACTCAATATTATCGATAGAATTAATCCATTAGAACTAATACACTATCGATAGTATCAATATATCCTTCTTCAATTTTATTAAACTACAAACACTATCGATACTTATGTACCATGGGTAGTCAGCTGTATTGCAATATACTCATAGTGATGAGACTAATAAGACGCAATAGTCAATCAAAATATAGTTTTGCTTACAGTTACCACATTGACTTATTTATGTTGTCACAAAATGAAAACGAAAATATTCCTAGTCATTCTCAGCATTTCATATTCGTCATACCATACCTGTACACTGCAACTGATAGTATAATAATAGTATTGCTGTGTATCAAAAATATTGTTATATTTTAAGCAATAAATAGTATCGATAGTGCTAACGATATCATAACTGAATTTTAAGGTCAACTATCGATAGTCAAACTATCGATAGTTTGCCAACACTAATTGGAGTTATTTCGCGTATATTACGAAAATCACCTCTAATTGAGAGCGGTACTTAATATACTTTAGATTTTTAGTTTGGTTTGAAGATGTTCTTTTGTTAATACTTACATTGTACTACACTGGTCAGTATTTACTCTTCCCTAAGCTTTCGCTTTCAAGATAAAAATAAAAGCTTTTTATCCCACTTTTATCGTTAAAAAGCCAATAACTCACTGTAACGGCCACTGACATTATCTAAATGGTACACGCCCACTTCCGGTCGCGAATTATGATTGATGGCGTCACCGCGACTTCCGGTGACGGGAGATCCTTGGGGAGATATTTTATGTCTTTTTTATCGCGTAAGAATGAAATATTAGTTGGGGTCAAGGAAATTGTTTCCTTCCTAAGAAGTTAATAAGAATAACTATGGTAAACGTTCTTTTAAATACTTCGCTACATTTTATAAACTATTTTGGGCACGTTTACTAAATAGTTGTTGAAGTCATTTTGATTCATGCCAAGGATTGTATTTTAATAAAGTTCGATTCCTGGTCGAACAATGTAGAAAAATAACTTGTCTATATTGTCTCGGTATATTGTGGTATCATCATTGTTTCTGATTTCTGTAAGACAAGTTCTTTGGCTACTTACCATAGGATCAGAGCAATGTATGTGATGTTGTCCAAAAGACTTCGAACTTTTTTGTATGGAGCCTGGCATACCTCAAGTTGCAAGTAACCTTTAATAACATTATTTTGGTGTACACCAATGAAACATACGATAATCGAAAGAGAAAATAATTACAAACAACAAATACTCGTTGATAACATGTCGTATATCGTAGCCTTTGTTCAGAATATCAATTTGATTAGTAAATATAAATAAATATTACATGTTCACCCTGAATGGTTACTTACAATTTGAGGTATGCCAATTAGGTTCGATGCCTTTTATTTATTAATAAATTTAAATTTATTTTATCCATTCATTCATTCATTAATTCATTCAAAAATAAAGATTCTTCTCTAGATATCTCTTATGCACGATGAAGACGATCTTACAACAATAAATAAACACAATTTTACTAGTATAAACAAGTAATTTTTACTTTTTACAAACAACATCAAAATTGTAAAAAGCATCTTTTTTACGATGTCGATGTTACCCGCATATTATGTCGTTGCAATATACAGTGTGTAACGAAAAGGTGAAATAAAACTTTAAGGGGTTCTACGGCTAAATTACATCGACTTTTTCTATGGGACCAACATCAAAATCTCAAAAAAAAAATTGACGTTTCCATACAAACTGATGCCAGCTGGTCGCGCTTTAGTATGGGAAAGTGTTTTTTTTGCGATTTCGATGTTGGTCCCATAGAAAAAGTTGATGTAATTTAGCCGTAGAATAACCCCTTAAAGTTTTATTTCACCTTTTCGTTACACACTGTTTAGCAGCAGCATACGTGGTTTTATACAAAATGTATAAATTTATTTGTAGATGTATAATAATTGTGTATTTTTGTAACATTATTATGTAATGTAACAGCTATAAAACAAGCACTGTGAGTGGTGGGGAAAGACATACCTATGTATAAGTGAATACAAACATATTTATATTTGTCAAAGCATAAGTCCTAAAAATAAAATGTGTTTTGTTAAATCGTACTACAAGCATCCACTCAGCGCTGAACGAAATTCATTTTATTGCGATCGCTTTTCGCGTTTGGGTCGAGTGCCTATAAATTTAACACCCCGTATAGATGAGATCATACATTGTGTGTCTGTAATACAGGGTGTGTAAGCAGTTCTCTAAGCAGATTCTTAATATAGATAAGAGCATACAAATAATTTTATTATAAAC
The DNA here is from genome assembly GCA_963576865.1 of Anania hortulata. Lineage (NCBI taxonomy): Eukaryota > Metazoa > Arthropoda > Insecta > Lepidoptera > Crambidae > Anania > Anania hortulata. The sequence continues at coordinate 901,059 of OY756413.1, forward strand.
TGTTCTTGGGACGCGTTGATTTTATTAAATATAAGAAGGAACTAAGAGAGTTCTTGTATGTGGACAGTTGCATCACTTTCTTAAAAAAATATTTTAGCAGGTAACATAAAGATTATAATATATTAGCTGTGCACTCGGCTTCGCTTGCGTAGAATAGGTTTGTCACACCGTATTTTACTCGCTTAGGAGGTAGTATAAATTAGTAGCCTTTGTCCTAGGGGTCAAGCTTTTTCCGTACAAAAATCCATTAAAATCCGTACAGCTTTTACTACGTAAATTTGCCTATGTCGGTTTTTAAGCTCTAGTCCATCTCTGTACCAAATTTCATCAAAATCAGTTCAGTATTTTAAACGTGAAAGCGTTACAGGCAAACAGAGTTACTTTCGCACCTATTATAAGTACTTATGTTACTGATTACCAGTGATCGGAGTAGGTAGATTGATTTGATGTACTTTGGTAGTGCTAGCATTATACAGATATGCCTTTTTTTCAAAAACTGATATCAAGAAATTCCGGAATCCTGGAGGCATGTCCATGTCGTAGCCAGATCGTAAAATTGACCAATTCATGATGTGACCGATCATTTCATAAAATGATGGTATTTCATGATATGGCCAACTGAAACTGACCATATCGTTTAAACGTCAACATTTGATGGAATGTCAATCCACGTTTGGCCATATCATTAAAATAAAAATATGTTTATGTGAATTTGTTTAATATTTGTAATCTTGGTCGATAGATAGTTTAAACATTTTAAATAGTTATTATTTTTAAACAAAACTAATAAATAAAAACACTTGAATAGCTAAATAACCTAACTAACCTCTCACATTACGTTCCAATCTTCTTGATTTTTTGATGTTGCGCCCGTTTTTTGAGAGACTTTCATAAAAATCGCCTAGCTTGGTGTCATAACGATATTTCACTGCACTTTCACCTTTAATTTACACATTATTATTCACTTTTACAATAAAATATTTGGCCGCCGCCATTACTCATCACAATAACAAAGCAACATTAGCGCTTCTACCGGTGGGTAATGTAACGATTTTACCATATGATTACTAATGTTTGACCATTTCATGAAGTATTCGTAGCTGTTTATATCGTCAAACGCTGAGTATTCATTGATCTGGTCAGACAACATCATGATGTAGGCAACGTGTTCTGTTCTATATCATGAAATACCACCATTTTATGAAATGGTCGGGTACATCATGAAATGATCAATTTTACGATCTGGCCACGACATCCACATAACATCAATGTTTGAAATCATTGACCCAAAATCAATCTACCTACTCCGATCACTGCAGATTACATGTTGTATATTCACGTCCATATTATCTTTTCAGCTAAATGACTTTATAAACAAAAGTGAAGGTGCCAGCGTATTATTCGGTCATAAACTGCTGTCGCTCCCCAACGTGCAACAACTCTATTTTGCGTCATAAGACTCTGGGTTCCATTTTATGACGTCATATAACGGGTCGTGTAAAGGGCAGGTCGTGCTGTCTTTGTTTAGTGACTACACGTCTGTTTGAAGTACTAAACTTTTTTTAATGTTGTTTTTGCAATTACATGCTAGATAAATTTAAGATATATCCCTACTAATATTAAAAATGCGAAGTAACTGACAGTTCAAGTCTGTTACGCTTTAACGGCTTAAACTACTGAACCGATTTTGATAAAAATTTAGTACAGAGATAGACTAGAGCTTAAAAACGGACATGGCAAATTTACGTAGTGGAAGCTGAACCGATTTTGATATAATTTTGTACCGAAATAGCTTGAAACCTAAGAAAGGACATAACCTCCAATTTTTTTCACCTCCTAAGTAAAATAGTGTGTTACAAACTTTATTCCACGCGAACGAAGCCGCGGGGACAGCTAATTAATGTAATAAATATGTGCCAGAGAATACATTATCATGTCATGGTTAGAAGTAAGGAATTAACATCCTTGTGTGAGGCAGCAGACAATGTATTCTCCAGGTTGCGTTTCCCAGTACACCTATGACTTGACCATTGACAATTGACCCAAATCGGGAATCGAATCTGGGACCCCTTGTGGTCTGGGTGAATTACCGCGCCACTACACCAATTGGGTTGGTTACAACCTGGTGTGATTGTTGGAAGAATTAATTCATGGAATATTCCACCTGTTTAGAAGTGTTGCAATAACAAAGTTACTTCGATATTATTGATGGTAAACAAAACAAGCCCTTAACTTCGACATTGTTTACAGTTTCCAAACCAGGGCAGGATTGTGGCGGCCATTTTGTGAATTTTGTAAACAACACAAGGTCAGTTATCGTATTGTGTAACTGTATTATCAACCTCAGTGGCTCTAAGAGCCCGCGCATTTATTTGTGAATTCATAGTAGGTAAATAAATAAATATTAGATAACATCACACACTCGTACATTTTTGAGAAGACATAAGTATTTTTGAGTCATGCGAATTCCAATTCGACTACGAAATCGCAAGATTCGCATGATAATACCTAAAATTACTATTTTTAGAAAATTCATTTCGTGATTTTTGCTACGAGTGTGTAGTAGTAAGTAGGAGTCACTTGTTTTTCTATTTCTCATAGTAGAAAGTACGAAAGAATGACATTCACAAGTAAACATATTGGTTGTCAGAGATTTGAAATCATCATCATCATCATTTCAGCCATAGGACATCCACTGCTGAACATAGGCCTCCCCCAGTAACTTCCAGATTGGCCGGTTGAAAGCGGCTCGTATCGAGCGGCTTACTGCAACCTTTATCAGGTCTGTCCACCTTGTAGGAGGACGTCCTACGCTGCGCTTGCCGGTACGTGGCCTCCATTCCAGAACCTTTCTGCCCCATCGGCCATCAGTTCTACGTGCTATGTGCCCCGCCCACTGCCACTTCAGCTTGCTTGTCCGTTGGGCTATCACCAGCAACTTTTGTTCGTTTACGAATCTCCTCATTCCTGATTCGATCTCGCAAAGAAACGCCGAGCATAGCCCTTTACATAGCCCGCTGTGCAACCTTGAGCTTTCTTATGAGGCCCATAGTGAGAGGCCACGCTTCAGTTCCATATGTCATCACTGGTAACACACACTGGTTGTAGACTTTCGTCTTTAGGCACTGAGGTATTTTGGACGAGAAGACGTTACGTAGTTTTCCGAACGCTGCCCAGCCGAGTTGGATTCGACGATTGACCTCCTTCTCAAAATTTGACCTGCCCAACTGGATCACTTGTCCCAGGTAGATATATTTGTTAACAATTTCGAGAGTAGAGCTCCCAACTGATACTGGGTAGGGCGCAACATGGGCATTGGACATGATCTTTGTTTTTTCCAAGATTTGAAATAATAACTTTTAATTAACGTTCCGTTGTTTTAAGCGATTCATTACTGGTTTTGAAAATCTATGAGTTTTTGCATTCCGGTTAAAATATATTCAGCATAAAACGAAAATAGTAACAAGATTTCAATTTAATAGCAACACTTAAATCGAGTGATTAAAAAATGCTTGAAATCGTAAGCAATAGAAATTTATTTTATGTTCGAATTCAAGATTCATTTCTAATGTTTCAAAAATACGTCTCCTGGTCCTAAGGTAAGAAACTTAAGCAATTGTGTTAGGAAATCTATACCAACGACAGTACCACAACACCCAGACCCGTGATATACAGAAAAGTTCTTTTTCTATATTGAACCAATGGGAATCGAATCCGGGACTACACAAACTGTGGGGGGTGTGGGGGCGCTTTCAACATTTGTACAGCAATCATTGCCTACTTTACTGGGATAAAGCTCATGGACATCATTGTTGAAGCTTAATTAATTAGATGATCAAGAGAAATTCGCGATACGTTTGGTGTTTCCTTATTTCTGGAAGTGGGAAAATCTTGGAGTTGGTACTTCCATGGGAGGTCAGAGACCGTATTATTATTGGAATAGAATAGAAAAAAAAAACCTGACCCAAGTAGCCGGAACAAAATGTATGACTCTGGGCAAAGCTAGAGCGGCATGGAGGGTCTGGAGGAGGCCTTTACCCAAAAGGTTAAAATCTTAGAAACAGGAAACTAAACTAACCATACTAAAACTCCTAGTTTAAAGCAACTTACTAACCACATTTGATATGTAAACTATCTAGATTTGAAATTAATGGCTATAATAGAATAAAATAGAAAACATTTATTTGACACACACGATTAAAAAAATAAAAAATACATAACAATAAAACAATGAAGGATATGGGAGCAATGGTGTATCATAAAGGTTCCCACTCAGCATTTGTCGTGACAGTCAAAGACTTATTATTATTATTTTCTTATTTATATAAGTAGGTTTGGTGAAAATCTCCTCTAATTTGTAATAACTTTTTGACGTTTTCCTGCATGACCCTATGGTTGGCTGACTAAGAATGATTTTAGCATTAAGTCCACCTATTGTACACTTTTATATGTTTTGTGCAATAAGTTTTAAATAAATAAAATTACAAATATTTATTCAGCTATATTTTAAAAGGGCTTCTGTTAGATTCTGTCAAAATTATAAAAAACATGATTCTGATAGTGGTAACCCGACAAAATTAAGTTGAGACTTTCCCTAACATGCTTAACTTTTCCTTACTTCGGTGTAGGTTAAAACTTTTACTACCGACGTTTCCTGACCTGGCAGAATCGTAAAAACTCGGTCAACTGTATATTGAAGGACCCTTCGGTTTTGGGGATCTTTTACGCGCAACTATCCTTCGATAATAGCATTTCATATGAATTTTCACCTAAAATTATTACCCATGAGTGGATAAAGAAGGCTATCGTTTATGCGTGTAATAGTAATTCGTAGGATTTATCTGATAAAACACCGCACGAATTTACACACATATTTTTAAATCCAAAATCGAAACAAATAATAATATATATTATTATTAGCGCAGCGTAGGACGTCCACTCACAAGGTGGTCAGACGACCTCGCAGGAAGACGCTGGATGCAGGCCGCTTCCAACCGCCCAATCTGGAAGTCAATGGGGGAGGCCTATGTTCAGCAGTGGACGTCCGATGGCTGAAATAATGATGAATAATAAATAAATTGTTTAAGTTCGCCATCTTTTGCTCTGCTTACAAATAAATTCCTTCTTTATTACCCGAAAATCGAGTTTCAATCGCTTACACTTGGGTTTTAAGACTCTGCTGCTTGCCTTTCATTTTTCTAGGTCAACGAGAAGTACTCTATAGGATTTTATTCCCTTACGAATAAAATCCTATCAAAAATGCGGTATCAACAGTCGTATGTTTTGATTGCGTCGACTTAAAAGTTTCATTTTTACACAGTTCCAAGGTCTTGCAAACCTGAGTATTTGATATCAATTTCAGCATACGAGTAATACCTCTACGCATTCCTGGACAAAGGGGTTTGACAGACAGACGGAAAATGAAGTGATTTAACAAGGGTTCCGTCGTATTTTTGGGGTCATCATCATCATCAGTTCAGCCATAGGACGTCCACTGCTGAACATAGGCCTTCCCCATTGAATTCCAGATTGGCCGGTTGGAAGCGGCCTGCATCCAGCGTCTTCCTGCGACCCTTACCAGGTAGTCTGATCACCTTGTAAGTAGACGTCCTACGCTGCGCTTGCCGGTACGCGGCTGGAGGCTTTCTGCCCCATCGGCTGTCATATCAGTTCTACGTGCTTTTTGGGGTACGGAACCCTAAAAAAACCTATATGTTTGGTTACAGTGTTTTATCTTTCAGTATCATTTTCATAAGTTAAATTTTTAAATATTTTTTTATGCATTAACTTTAATAATGATATTTTCATTAGTTTTACAAAATTGTGATTGTCATGACCAAAAACTTTTAGACCTAAACAGGAATGTTCTGGAGTTGTATCTGACAAGGGACTTCTAAAAATGCGTTTTTACTATCACGACACTGACCGCTCCCGGGGGAATCGTAAAATGGGAAAATTACGATCCACCATTATACCTAAGCCGTTAAACTCGTATTTGCTATATTTTTTTCAATTTCCGATTTTACTGCTGCGTCGAGAAAATAAAAGGGTTGGAGTTGAAACGATTAATTCGATTTCTAAACCCAGGGTTGAAATTAAATTTGTTGGGTTGAACTGAAACTGGACAAAAAGTTTTGGTGTTTTTATATTAAATAGGTACCTATTCTTTTATGCGACAGACAACAAACCCAATTGTCATGATCTCGAAGTAAGGAATAAACCTCCTTGTGCCACGACATATAACTTTTTTTTTCCGGTGGCGTCTCGCAGCATACCCTGACTCGAGCCGGTTTAGAAAAGATAGTTCTAATTGATTCGAATAGAGAATTGAACCTGGAATACGTAGATACCGCGCCACTACACACATAGGATTGTTAAATTGACTCAATTTTAATCAAGTGTACCTTTGATGGTGGTTTGCCGTTCACATCAATCTGCCAGGGATTTGTGTTTGTATAATGAGCACAAACATTTAAACACTCCAATGGATCGTTAGGGTTGCCCTTTTAATTTTTGTAAATTGAAATAGTTTTTTATTTAGTAAGCATTTATAGAGATCATCGCAAAGCCTGACAACTGACAACTCGTCTCGGCTGGGCAGTACTCTGTACCCGCAACTGACAGCATTACGTTATTTCGAATGTTTTACTGCTTCAGCTTATATTTAAAACAATAAACTGACGGCCGATGGGGCAAGCGCAGCGTAGGATATCCATACACAAGGCGGACAGACGACCTGGTAAAGGTTGCAGGAAGCCGCTGGATGCAGGCGGCTTCAAACCAATCTAAAAATCACTGGGGATCAATCAGCAATATTTATGATATGACAGTTTTACAAATGTTTTTCTCTGAATAGTAGCGGAGTAGTTAATTCGAACTGTCGTAAAAACCTGTTAGTCCATTTTGTGACGAAAAATATCCGGCCAGGTCCCACCTACGCATTTGTAAACCACTCAGAGGGCTCTTTTTTCGGTATCACTTTACCTCACAGGGGTAATGTATTTTTCAACGCAACGTTAACAAACGTTTGTTTTAGTTTTTTTGTCTAAACGGGGCAACCTTGGGAATGTTTGCTCAAATTAATTTTGCGTGTTTTTTCTCTACCTACGAATGTTTTAAAAAAGCCTGGGTGAAAATGTGGCGAAGGCGTATAAGTCGCGTAGTTGTTAGGCTACAACGGTTAGGCTTATCGGAAAGGATATTGTTCGACTAACTTCAACAATAGAACACTAAGGGTGCCAGGTTCTATTTCCGATTATGGTCAATTTTTAAAACGTTTTAATTAATTAATAATAAATATTGGACAACATCACATATATTGCTCCGATCCTAAGGTAAGTAGCTAAAGTACTTGTGTTATAAGAATCAAAAACAAACGACGGTATCTAAACACGTAGACCCGAGATAATATAGAGAAGAAAAAACTTTAAAAGTAGGTATTATTATTTTTTTGTTTTTCTATACAGATTCAATCGGTTTTTTGTCAATTTTGTATGGGAAATCGATTCATTTTCATGCAAATTTGCAAAAGTCATAGGAAATAAGTTGTTCGCTATGATGCAGGTATAGAATATGTGGCTATTCGCTATGTGCAAAGTGGGTGGTGGGGGCCGTCAAATCGATCGCAGCACGCAATCTGGCAAAAATGTGAAATAACTCTGGACTGGCATGTGTCAGATTGGTATATTTCCATAGAATTTCATACTTATGTTATTAGGTATTTTTATGTAAACAAGTTAAAATTCGCGATATGGGTCACAGTACGTGTTGTGTTTTAAGGTGTAGAAACAATGGGAAAAACAGTTCATGCATGTTTTATTCGTTTCCAACATCAAGATGGAAATTGAAGCAAAGTATTAAATGGATAGCTGCTGTGAAAAGAATAAAGTTTGTAGGAAGTTTGTGTCACAGACGTTTGTCTTAAGATCACAGCTCTTATTAAGTAGCTTTGTCTCTTGGTTCTAAGCTCTTCAAAGTCTCTGACATGCTGTACCTATGCAATTTTTTTCCTAGCACAGTTTGAGGTCAGAAAGTTATATCATGTTGTATCGATTCAAATCCCGTTCGTATTATAACATTCATATTTTAGTTCGAGTAAGAAAATCACTTATTATAATATGCACAAACTTTATAGATTTACATCTAATTTCGAAGAAAAACAATCCGAAAATCATTCTTAAACCATCCAGTTGCCATAATTTGAGAGATCTTAAGTCCACAATACTTGTGGTCACTAGGGGCGCTGTCATCGCGCACACAGCGAATAAGGTTACCCTTGAGTTATGGGACCTGTATATAACACAATGTATTTATAAACACATTCCAGCGCGGTACTCGACTCCATTATGACACTAATAATCTTCATACAAATTTGTAGTACACCTATATCAGTACTGTTTTCATCACCATCATCATCATTTCAGCCATAGGACGTCCACTGCTGAACATAGGTCTCCCCCATTGACTTCCAGATTGGCCGGTTGGAAGCGGCCTGCATCCAGCGTCTTCCTGTGACCCTTACTAGGTCGTCTGACCACCTTGTGAGTGGACGTCCTACGCTGCGCTTGCCATCCATTCTAGGACCTTTCTGCCCCATCGGCCGTACTGTTTTATGCAATGTTATTCACCTATAAGTTTACGTTAGTGACTGCTATAACCGCATATCGGTTTAAGCTCTCGGCGAAGCACTTACTCGCGCGTCAAAGTATCGTTCATACAAAACCAACGGTCATCACCGTACTATCAATGTGTGTAGCCCCTGTGTGTGTGCATGTTATGCACACACGCGGCGGAACGTATACTGGGTGTAAGGAACAGCCCTCCGCAAACTAACAGGGTCCATTTTTCTCCTTATTCTAAACCATATTTCACTGGAATTTTCCTCAGGAAATTTTTCTTTTTTTTTTCTCGTTTTTTTAGTATCTATTACTTTATTTAACTCTAACAAATAACGACGCGGATGTTATCACGTGACGCGAGCGCATTGATAACGTTAGCAGCGATGACAGCTGAAGGCTCGCTAGCTGTGCGACTCGTCCGCAATGTTAGCGATACATTGCGTGCGAAGAAATCAAACAAATCGGAATTTCTGGATTTCTATAATGTTCCTGAAAAAAATTTAACTACCTGTCTTCTTTTTATAATATACTGAATTCACCCTATCATTCTGTGGAGGGCTGTCCCTTACACCCTGTATATGAGTGTTTCAAACTGTAGGTACACTTAAAACAAAAACAAAATTTAAATTCAAATTTTAATAAAGCCCTGCATCCTCTCACCACTCAAGAAAATGTAAACGAACAAAAAAATATATCAAAATTTTCAAATGTTTCCCCCCAAAATTTTAATATGAAGTATCTTTTCGCAAAATAAACGGGACGTTTAAGGAAAAACCTGTTTAATTCGGAGGCAGAGATAAAAATAACGAATTCTCCCTAAAAAGGTGTAGATTTGTGAATTCGGAAAGGAATATCCTCCCGAAATCTGAATCGAGGTGTTAATTTGAAAAACCGTTTTTTTCCAAGGGCCCGGATATTTCTTCCGAAGATAACACAATGGGTTAGAAATGAGGGCGGCAAAGCTGAATACAGTTTCTTTGCCTTTTAAGACGTTTTGTTATTAAGATGTCGTAGTGCATTTTAATTTTTTGAGGTACCTTTGTATTTTATGGGTAAAAAAAGCAGAATAGATCCATTATTTCATGTTAATAGGGTATTTATTTATGTACATGTATTTATTTTAAGTATGTATTCATATTATGTCTGTATTATATACGTATTTTGCTATGTACATGTACTAGGAAGTATGTATTTTATTTTTATTTGTTCTTATTTTATTTTATTTGTTTGTTTAATTAGTTTGTAAAATTTTTGGACTTTCATGTTTTGGAACTCTTCACCGCCTCCCTTCTCTCAATATTAATTCAACTTTCCTCTACCTGAAGGTTGTCTGGAAGAGATCGCTTCCAGCGATAAGACCGCCTAAATTGTGCTATTCATTATGTATTTACTTTCCTGTGATTTGTTTGTGTACAATAAAAAGTATATATCTATCTATCTATCTATTTTCCTTTTACTGTGGAACCTCATACAGAATTCACCGATAAATCTGAAGTAGATTATTGTCTTTTAGAACACCCAGATCCGAGCCAATTTAGAAAAACTTTTAAATTGACATTAACCGGAAATCGAACCCGGAACCCTTGGTGAATCCCTACTACTACGCCAATCGGGTCTAACTACGATGTTCTTCATCTATTTTTTGCTTTTAAGTTTTTTTTAGATAAATATAAGCATACAATTTATTCCCACTTGCCAAATAATTCTATCCAACTCGGCTACGAACAGATCCGTCGCAACCTGACAGTGATGTAGGTTGTGATATTACTATCGATACTCGCTGTCCATTCATGATACTCGATCAGAATGACGATGTTGAGTATTTCTTTTGTTTCACACTTGTCCACATTAGCCCTTTATGCCAATCTTATTCGAAGTACACTTATCTATGGTCCTATTTGCGGCAAGTTAATATATAGTGGTTGATCTCAGACTTAACCTTTAAATAAGGCAACGTTACATCATATCGATAAATCGCTATATCATATCGTATTTTGGTGGTCATGCTAGAGGAGCTGACCATTTGGACCGTGACAAAGCATCCACTGTCATCGGAACATCGGAATATTTGACATAGATACTGTGTGTAGTTTATGCTGTGATTATATAATAATGTTCATTTTTGTAACGTCATATGCACCGCCCACAAAACATTTCTGTTTAGCCTAATGGTCGACTGGTAGAGAATGCCACATGGCATTAACTCCACCTTTTGTACGATTTTATTTTGTGCAATAAAGTTTAAATAAATAAATAAAAGGTTTCCTTACGTGTTAATGGAAAATACTATCAAATATCAAAGTGCTACTCAGTAAATAAATATCTAAATGCCAAAGTGATTTACTGACTTATTAAATTGTGTTGTACCAAATTGTACCAATGTACCAAATTATAATAATCTGCCCCCTTAGCATGACCACCAAAACACAATATGATATAGCAATATATCGACACCAACTGTAGAAATATGATAAATATAGCTGCCATTTTGAATTTTTATCGAAACAGCGATCATAATGTGTGACGTCACCGGCACGGCGATTCAAAATGGCGGCTATAATATCCATTATATTTTTACAGTTGGTGTCGATATAATTATCGCTATATCATATCGTGTTTTGGTGGTCACGCTAGGAGGCTGCTTTGGAAATTTTGGGGGCCTGATATATTAATGTTTTTAGTTATTTTATCAACCGACTTCAAAAAAGGAGGAGGTTCTCAATTCGACTGTATGTTTTTTTTTTTTTGTATGTTTGTTACGCGATTACTCCGCCAATTATGAATCGATTTTAATGATTCTTTTTTTGTTTGGTAGATCATACTTCAGAGGTGGTCCCATATAAATTTTATCGAAATTTATTTAGAACTTTTTGAGAAAATTAACAAATATATACCCAGATAATATTTTGGTTCTTGTTACCTATCTTCGACAAATATGAGCCGATTTTGATGATTTTTGTTTTATTGAATAGCTTATACTTCAAAGATAATATGATAAAAGTTTGCAAAATAAAAATCACCCCTAAGGGTAGGAAAATAGGGGATGAAATCGGTGTTCAGCAGTTAGATTAGGATTTATCACTAAAAATTGATAAAATAAGTAAATTTTATTAAAAAAATAAAACCGACTTCAAAACACTGAAATGCTAAAAATAATCCTAACACTTAAGTACCTAATCAGTTACTTTTGGAGTCGGTGCAAACAAAAACATTGAATCTCTCATCGGCTGGCACCGACTCCAAAAGTAACTGATTAGGTACTTAAGTGTTAGGATTATTTTTAGCATTTTAGTGTTTTGAAGTCGGTTTTATTTTTTTAAATAAAATTTACTTATAATAACTTGTATCGTCTAGACGATAAACAAGCTCAACGTTTGAAATATCTCCAGTCTAAGAAATTAAGTTTAAAGTCCTGTTACACAAACCTACCATCAACAAGCATAGGCCTCCTCCAATGACTTCCAGGTTGGCTCTTTGGAATACCTTTTATAAAATTAAAATAAACAACTCATTTAAAATATGTTTTAATTGCGCAAAATCCAGTAGCAAGCACGTGCACGCATTTCACTTTACGTGAACCAACAAACATAATTAAATCAAAATTAATTAATCCCAACATGGTTTCACACTATTTTCCAGAACTTTGTGATCCAATTTTTCCGTCACGATTTTTACGGCGGACTTTTTTCCGCATTGTCATAGCACTTTGACGGAATACGAGTTCGCTAGCTTCATTACACTAGGCGGGGATTTTAACAAGTACTCACTTTTATTGTTCTTGCTAGGATGGCCTTAATCACACAGATGTGAACTAACCCCATTGCTGCAGGTCTCAACGATAAAAAATGGATATCAACAAAAAAATATATTGAAAAATTCGGCCAAAAATATTATAAATAGTTGTTCTACTTAATAAAATAACTATTGTCCTGATTGTCTTAAAGCAACAGTTTAGCAATTAGGTTATATTCATGTTAAATGTATTTGTAATGATGAATCTACAGGATACATTCATCATTACAAATATTTGTGTCTTTTACGAATAAAAAATAAAAATAAAAGCCAATCATGACTTTTATTTTTATATGATTATTATGATTACTACGTAAGATTTTAAAAAGGAACTGTAACAGGGTCACTCCACGCTTTGGCTGAAAGCGTGCATGTCAATGTGAATAAAAATATATATTATAAATGTCAGTGGCTCAGTATGAATATTTTTCTCCTATGGAAATGAAAAAAAAAACAGATTACAGTTATAAAACTAAACTACAAAGCTATCAAACATAGCATTTACAAACCATTATAGAATGTTTCTTGCCTTTACCGATAAAAATATTACAAAAAGATAGGGCAAAACACAATTTTCACAATTCTAAACTTTTTTGTTTTTTTTTCTGATCAGCCAGTTTTTTTTTTTTTTAAGATAGGTTGTCATCAACGTCCTTAGTAAAAGTTATAAAAAAGGGTTTTATTTTTGAAATTACGCCACGGTGTGAGCATAGGAAAATTTATAACGGCGAGTAGTTTTTACTGGTACCTTTATTGTGTTGTACTAGTTTTAATGGTACGCGGGAACTAGTAGGCCATTAAAATTATGTAACTACCGCGGTAGTTCAAAATGAGGCTTTTAAAGCCCAACTACCCACAATAACGCGTTCAGTTTATAACCTGTTATGAATTTACAACTTTTTGCACTCAACTTGCGGGGGAAATCGTGGGGTATTTTTAACGTATGTTGGTTAAAAAAGCATTACAGTTCATATATTAAAGCATTGGATTTTTAAAAATATACTGTGAGAGCATTGGAGCGGTAGAGGATAAATGTAGCCAAATTGTGCTAACATAAGTAAATTTTATTTAAAAAAATAAAACCGACTTCAAAACACTGAAATGCTAAAAATAATCCTAACACTTAAGTACCTAATCAGATACTTTTGGAGTCGGTGCCAGCCGATGAGAGATTCAATGTTTTTGTTTGCACCGACTCCAAAAGTAACTGATTAGGTACTTAAGTGTTAGGATTATTTTTAGCATTTCAGTGTTTTGAAGTCGGTTTTATTTTTTTAAATAAAATTTACTTATTTCATCTATTTTTAGTGATAAATCCTTATCTAACTGCTGAACACCGATTTCATCCCCTATTTTCCTACCCTTAGGGGTGATTTTATTTTTCAAACTTTTATCATAGCATCTTTGAAGTATAAGCTATTCAATAAAACAAAAATCATCAAAATCGGCTCATATGTGTCGAAGATAGGTAACAAGAACCACAACCAAAATATTATCTGGGTATATATTTGTTGATTTTCTCAAAAAGTTCTAAATCAATTTCGATAAAATTTATATGGGACCACCTCTGAAGTATGATCTACCAAACAAAAAAAGAATCATTAAAATCGATTCATAATTGGCGGAGTAATCGCGTAACAAATATACAAAAAAAAAAAAAAAAAAAAAACATACAGTCGAATTGAGAACCTCCTCCTTTTTTGAAGTCGGTTGAAAAGAAGGTTTTGTGCAAAATCTATTGGTCATATCATTTTGAAAAGACACGGCAGTTATAATTGATTGTTCTAAAACATGATTCCATAAACTTCACTTGATGGAAAACATTAATATATTTTCCTCTGAAAATACATGTTTTTTCTTACGTACTTAAAATAATGTTGATGATCTTAGGCAAAATTATGTTTTTTATATTACTAAAGCAATGGGCCACTTTTGATTTTCAATAAAGTGGTTATTTTCATAAAAATTGCGTATTGCGTCCTATCAAACTGCAGCAAATCTATGGAACGTATTGTTTCTTGTCCAAAAAATATAATATTTCCCACTTACAAATCAATTAAATCTTGTTGGAAAGGAGAAATAAGTAGCTATTGCAAATTTACTGAGCGAGGTGCCTCCGTCAATCTACATGCTACACTTATTTATATGTTACAGAAACCACACCTATCTATCTATCTATCTACGTTAGTTTTAATAATATCAAAAATAAAATCACAGTGCAAACATCTTACATCAAAAGATTAACGAGTTTATTAATGCTTGATCGAGAAAAAACTTCTTTGAAAATTATCTATTTGAATACGCTACTTTAAAATTTTACTTCATCAAGAACCACCTGCTATCTTGTTAAAAATTTACAAAACTTTCCAAGAAGCCATTTTTAAAAGCCATAAACTCTAATTCTTTGGAAGTTAATAAAAGTGTTTGAAATATCGTCACTAGCTAAAAGTTTTGTGTTTACTGAGGCCAAAGAATAGAAGACACAAGTACAGAAGACCCACTTCAAACATGCCGTTCAAGTCTCAGAATCCTGCTTCTTGTTCTACCTATATACCCAGTTTCTTGCGCTGCTTCTCGCCCAAAATTGTCCCGAAGCAGTAGTAGGGTAAAAAAAATTAACGTGTAAAGAGCTAAATTTCAAATAGGCCTTTGCAGAAATAAATTGTTTTTATTGGTTTTTATCGTTCTTAAATTCTGCTTGCAAAAGATAAAAATTTCGTTTCCACGGACAAGAGTTTAAAACCTGTTTGAAATAGTTAATTAGCAATGGCATATAACTAATAACGACAAGTGCATCACTCTGGCCTTATGGCAGCAGACATTTATATCACCAAATACATCGAGGCCATAGGATGCCAAGATCACAATGCTTGAATATCATTCAGCCACAAGAAATAGTACTGACCCATTTTTTTTTTTATTTTACTATACCGAGGGTCACTCTTTTCTACGATATTCATAAATCATCTTTAAAACCAAACTCGATGGGAAAAACATATATTATTTTAGCCAGGCCATGTTGTACTGCCGCGGTGTAAATAAGAATAAAATACTATTTGCGCGTAAGACACATGTTGTTGAAAAAAGATAGGCATATTTCTAGCGCTTAAATGAAGTGTTATAGAAACAACACTTCTGTACTTTATATTATTAGCTATTCTATGTTGAGGCTTTAAGTCGCCCTTTTTATTGCCACGGCCAGGAGCATCTCTTAGCATAATTGTTAGCTCAAAAATAAAATAAGAGTTTTTAATTTTCTGTGCTTACTTTTCAAAGGGAATGATTTTAAATAAAACCAAGAATTCGTTTTGAAAGTAGTGGAAGCCGTACTAGGTTTTTTATGTAGCTGGACGAAACTTTTTAAATATCTATTAAATTTTAAACACGTCGAACAGGTGTACTTCGGAAATTCTCATTTAATTGAATGATTTTTTTAATAATCTTTTGGGTGGACATAGGCACAATCTATCTATTCCGAACTGTCTAGTTATAATAGATTTATCTGGTGTCGCTGTTAAGTTGTTAAAAAACTAACGTAAAATCAATAATTATTATTAACTACCAGTATTTTTTGCGATCTGGGTGTTCAGAGTGATGCCCACAGTAAAAAATCATTGTCTGGTACCTCATAATACAATGATGTTAAAACTATGTAAACATTAATCAAACATTTTAAGAGATCTTAGCATTCACCGCAGTGTAGTAGTTATTGTTTGCGTCAGTTATTTTTTTTTCTAAAACTATTATTTCATCATCATCATCATTTCAGCCACAGGACGTCCACTGCTGAACATAGGCCTCCCCCATTGACTTCCAGATTGGCCGGTTGGAAGCGGCCTGCATCCAGCGTCTTCCTGCGACCTTTACCAGGTCGTCTGACCAACTTGTGAGTGGACGTCCTACTCCAATCCAATTTTGAAAAGGAGGTCAATCGTCGAATCCAACTCGGCTGGGCAGCGTTCGGGAAACTACACCACGTCTTCTCATCCAAATACCTCAGTGCCTCAAGACGAAAATCTACAAACAGTGATGACATATGGAACTGAAACGTGGCCTCTCGCTATGGGCCTCATAAGAAACCTCAAGGTCGCACAGCGTGCTATGGAAAAGGCTATGCTTGGTGTTTCCTTGCGAGATCGAATCAGAAATGAAGAGATCCGTAAACGAACAAATGTCGCTGACATAGCCCAACGGATTAGCAAACTATTATTTATATGTCTAAAATCTCAAAACAAGAGCCAATAATGGCACTCCGAAAATGTCTCTGTAGCATTTTTAACTTTTTCTGTAGCGAATTAAAAAGTATAAAAGAAAAGGTTTCGAAGTTTCGAACAAGTCCGCGTCTTAGATCTTGCGACATGATCTTTTTTTCTTTGCTGACTGTACGCTGTTGGAGTTTTTTGGAGTTACATTGGGAAATAAAGGAACCTGGATGATAATTTGTTAATGGTTCATTGATATTGGGCTCAGTGCGAGATTATTGGAATAGAGAGAACGCTTGAACAAATATTCTCTATCAATCAACCAGTGTCCAAACAAATAATTTCATACAATCGGTCGCTTTTCGAAAGAACTGTATAAACTAAATATTGAAAACATTTCTATAAATATTTAGTCTGTATACACAGACTGTAAGATAATACTATCTTAGGGAAAAGCGCATATATTTTACTATTTTTGCAGATGATAATTTTTGATGCATGATATTTTTTCTACTGTTATTTCAGATTTTTTTAAATTAATCAATCTCTAGACGTGTTCTACTGGAACTATTTTATATCGTACGGAACCCATACAAAATAAATTCAGTTCCATCTTGCTTATTCCTGTCTGTGTTCACAGTAAAAATGTTTTTTTTCGCCTTTGTATTATACGGAACCAAGATTGGATTTCTTGAGTGCTAATGTCGTCTTTGTTGCTGTGTTGTGGAGTCTTTTAATAAACAGATTTCTTAAAATTATTAGCTGTTGCCCGCGACTTTGTTTGCGTGGTCTTCAGTTTATTCATAAATTATTTACTGCAACTTTCTTAATTTTTTCTTTCATAAAAACACTCCCCTGACAATAATAAACACAACAAAAAAAGAATAAGCGAAATTGTTCAATCCGTTCACGCGTGATGCGATGACCAAGGAAAATAGGGATTCATTTTTATATACTTATATATTGATAAAGTTAATTCTTGTCTATGTTAAATATAGAGGTGCTTGTAGCTCAGTGGCGGCGCTTTGGTAGTAATTACCAAAATGAAGTAACCAACGCCGAGGTGGTGAGTGGATGGGTGACCATGCCGACCATATTTAGTGTCATTTTTCACAAACATATCTGTGCATTGACGTCAAACTACGAGTAATCGAGTTAGTTTTATTTTGCTTCCATAGTAAAACTTAAAGTATATCAAAACTGATTACATGACATTAGCGGTGTCCTATTCTCCTACCTGTAGGATCTCTAAGATCCAAACTTTTTTTTTTCACAATCACACCAATTATCTAGCCCCAAACTATAGCTTAGACTTAGCTTGTACTATGGCGACTAGATAACGGATAAACATACTTAAATACTTTTGTAAACATCCATGACTTAGGTACAAATTCTCATGCTCATCATACAAACATTTTCCCCTTGCGGGATTCGAATCAGCTACCGCTGGCTTTGTAGTCTAAGTATAATATAACTTTAGCGTTTCTTACTACTTACCATATACCCTAGCATTTACTTAGACAGACAACTAGAATTCTAGATTGCTTACCCTGGCTAAATAACGAAGACTAACTTGTAATACCCCGGTATGGAGTGGCTGATATTGATGCTTTGTGGCAGTAACAGCTCAAGATTTCGACTGTTACGGCCATTTTACTCGCAACTGACACAAAACTTATCCTATTACATTAATTGTCGTTCTGGTCACAGCTCAAGGAGAAAAGCAAACGCCGTCAAAAATTTTAACAGATAGGTTGCGATAGAAAAAAAATCTATTTTACTATTATAAGGCTGACGAATTTGTTTGTTTGTTTGGTTAAACGTGCTTATCTCAGGTACTACGTATTCGAATTGATAAATTATTTTTGTGTTTGATAATCTATTTACTGAGGAAGGTTATAAATTAAATAATATTACGCTACGATCGATAGGTGAGGAGCAACTGAACAGTAACAATGTTGCAAACAGGCATAAAATACTTTTATAGGTTTCGTTGCGTGCGCTGCGTAAGCAGTTAAAGTAACGTAAAAATTATGTATCACAGAATTGTCCCTCATTAAAAGTTATAAAAAAAAATATGACACCTATCTATCTTTCAGGGTTGACTCACTATAACCACATAGATATCGAATTTGAAATAATGCATTATTTGGACGTTGTTACAGCGTCACAGACCGAACTCCACGCGGACAAAGCCACAGGCGGAAGCTAGTAAAGTTAAAAAATTTGCGCCAGACTTGTCATAACATTCTTGTTACAAGACGCACCTAGACGCGAGTTTTTTTTTTAGTTAATTATCAGCTAGAATTTTATTCGTACTTTATAAGTTGCATCTAAAATCACTTATTTTAATGACTCTTTAGATTCCCGCTTGTCTCTTTCTAATTCATAGACTAAGTCTGCAAACTGTCTGTTTAATCTAAGCTATGTTTTAGTTGACAACTCGGCGATCCAACGTCAATAAGGATTGCAGATTTGCAGGTGAAGTTGTATTGCCGAGTGTACACACTAACTTGGCAACGGTTTCGTCTTAATCTCAAATTGAATGTGAGATTGAGATTAAGTTTGACCACGAGCAGCAACTACGAGTATATAGCTAACGGCAATGATCTTAAACTGCAATTTGTGAAAATTTACTAACATTGCACGTTACGGTGCTAAGTATAAACAGTATTTTAACTAACGAAAGATAACTATTATAACGTGTATACATAAAAAATCCCATTTAAAATTTAAAAATATATTTTTTTTACAAAAAAAATATATTAACGTCCGACCCTTTTCTCCCCGTGCGAGCAAGATAGAAAAACGACGTCGCCAGTTGGCGCATTGTAATTACGCTAGTTACAATTCCGCGTTATAATTTTGGTTTTAAAAAAGCGTTTCGTTTTTATTTTTTATTTTAATATATTAATGATTTAAATAAACTGGCTGAAGTGAACGCTCTCTGCTATTTTACATACTGTATATATATAAGTAAGATAATTAAATGTAATATTATCATAAAGCAATAATGCAATACCCTTGCAGGGTCCATAATTCACTTTAATGTATACTTATGACGCAATAAATGCAAAAGCACCAATATTATCTCGCGAGCCAAGTAAGCCGGACTTGGGGTCGCTATTTCTGAGGTCCCGGGGTCGATTCTCAGTCGGGGCAGAAGGTATAAAACGAACTTTTCTATGCTAGGTCGGGTCTGGGTGTTGTGGTACCATCGTTGTTTCTGATTTATATAACCTAAGTGCTTAAGCTACATACGTTAGGATCATAGCAATGTAGGTATTATATGTGATGTTGTCCAAAATTTTTTTTTTTTTATTTTATACCAGCTGTCCCGGCGAACTTCGTACCGCCTCTTCGTACGTTTTTTTTTTTTAAATTTTCTCGATGTTTTTATGAGACAAATCCAAAAAAACATAAATCATAAAAATCGTGCCAGCCGTTCTTGACTTATAAATGGTGTAACTAACCCGACTTTGTTTTATATAATATATAGTTTTTTTTTTTTTTCCGTAAAATCCGTACATAGATTTTTTTAAACCCAGAAGTGTATTTGGTAGGGTGCGAACTCCCAGTCTATGAGAAGGAGACTCCATCAACTAAGCTACTATAGTTCTATTCCAAATGACTTGTCTCCCTACCAATAAATCACAAATTGAAGCTATTTCCGATGTGATACAGCTGACAAATAATGCAGCCCTAAACTTTATACATTAACTTTGCCACCGATTTCTTCCAAAAATCCCCCGAAACAATTACAATTTTCCTTGTTTCTCATTTCAATTACCGATCCCTAGTAAACAGTTCCGTGAGTTGCAGGATCGGTAATTAAGTGCCCTTAGACAGGGTTTGATTGCGTTTAGGATTAGTTTTTTTGTATCAGTCACGGTGATGTTGTTGGTAACATTTTTGGAGTGTTCGTAGCAGTTTGGTTAATTGCTTGTATGACTTTAGCTTTCGTAAGCCCAATTGGTAAATAATATTCTACTACGTTCGAGTACTTTATTGTTATACAGGGTGGTAGATGGCATTGTTTGGATGGCATTTAAATTCATTCTTTCTAGTAATTATTTACTACTCTACTTCTAAATTTTACGTCAGAGATAAACTTATTAGATAATTTATTATATTATATTATATAATTATATAATGATCACTTATTAGATAACTGTGTCTTGTCTCGAAGCGCTAGTAGGGCCCAAAAAATAAGGAGACATGTTCTGGCCCCATATGGGCCTATAATGTTATTGATTATTGACGTTCATAAGTGGCAATTTTGTCCTAAATTGAATAAATGATTTTTGACTTTTGACTTTTTTGACTTCTCTATAGAAAGTTCATACAAGTGAAAAAACCTTTTGAACCAACAATTTTTTTTTTAAAGTTGGATAAATGCTATAAAATACAATTAAATTGTTTATATAGGTATATTTTTGCATTAACAATAATATATATATATGATGTAAAAATCATGTGTATTTTACTTGTATGGTGTGCAATCAATCTATAATGCTAGTTCGATGCAGTTAAAAAAAATCCAGTGATACATAATTTATGACTTTGTTATTGTAATAATCATCTTACATTTTCACAAATCGCGGCACACGGCAGTGCAAGCCAAGTTGCTCACTCAATCTTTATTTTGTTTCAGAATATCGATATCGCACGTACCAAATGCGACGTACGCCGAGCTCGTGATTGGCAACGTGAAGGCCGAGGACGAGGGTGTATACCGGTGTGAGATCACTTACCTTCATGTCGGGGAGGACTGCAACACTGTCCAAGTGACCGACTTCCATACTCACAGTAAGTGATTTTTTTAATATTTACAATATTCAGTTTTTTTTTTAAATATTTTAAAGCTAAAATCATATTTTATTCAATAACAATTAAAATTCTAGAAACACAAAAATAAACTAACCTAAAACTAAAAACTACCAACTCAAAAATAAAAGCGTATCCATGAGGCAAAGAGGTGAGAATGCTAGCAGCGTTTCCAAGCTAAACGATTTTAAAGATTGTATGATGTGAGTTTAAATTATAATACGGTTCTTCTTCTGTCATGTAAATGGCGATTCTAAATATACTTTGACCAAAATTGGATAACTACACTGACGACCTCCGTAGCCGAGAGGCGAGCATACCGGACTTGGCGACCGCTATCATTGAGGTACCGGGTTCGATTCCCGGTCGGGTCAATGTAGAAAAATAATATTGCCTCGGGTCTGGGTGTTGTGGTACCGTCGTTGTTTCTGATTTCTGTAACACAAGTGCTTCGGCTACTTACCACAGGATCGGAGCAATGTATGTGATGTTGTCCAATATTTATTTAATTATTATATTATTATTTATTTATAACTACGGCATTTTGTATCGCTCTGTTTTGGTCATGCCTCGTGCAAATGTACGAAAACAAAGTTTTGTGGGTCTAAACCACAGTCACATCCACTCTGCCGCATTAATAGTAAAAGAGGGTACGTGAGTAACGGCGTACCCAAAAAGGAATATGCATGAAAAAAAAAATGTTTTTACTATATTTATAAGAAAATATATGAAATTATAGTTTTTTTTTCGTAAAATACAATTATCAAAAATAATAACGATTAAGACTCATCTATATACTGTACCCTAGATCTTATTTTTAAAATTTGGCACCGCTTTGCAATGTAACCCGTATTATATTGCAAATAAATTGGAGATGTAGAGATCAAAATAATTTGTGCTCTAAAAATCTATTTAGCTTTAATCTTTATATTTTGAAATATGTAATATACGTTAATTATTTAGTAATTTTACACTCGTCAGATTAGAATTTTTTTTTGTAGTTTAATTATTACAATATTTATTTTAGTAAAAATTTTAGTAAAGCATTTTCTTATATTTGAGTTAAATTCAATATAAAATGAGTTAATAGCTACCCCAATTAATTAACCCCAACTGAGGAAGACCAACAAATCAATTATCACTATGTTTAAATACAGTCTAAGCATCCCTAAAGAAAAAAAAGTCTCACTATTCCTTACATCCAACCGTTTTATCTCAAGATATTGCCTTCCCATAGCCCGAGGCCTTCACTAGGTGCCACTTGCCATCCTTCTCACACACACCCCAAAATCAAATGCCTGTCTCTATCTCCGAGATAAATATACGCTCTTTGTATAAAGAAATGGTCGAGATATTTTATTGGCCCGATCCGTTGTTTAGAGTTTCATATCCAACGTCTTCGTGTTATTACGTGTGTGTTCCAATGTAGTGTTGGGGTATTTATATAGATAGATCATAATTATATCGGTTTGTCTATTTTCTTAACAGTGTACTTAAAATAGAAATGCTTATAACCTTGTTCTTAAGAGCCATTTCACAAAATGGAGCCGTCACTATGAAGCGTGCGCTTCAAGTATGTTTATATACGTTTCATTGCAAGTCACAGGCCTAATCTCAACTATGAGATACTTTAGGCAACACTCTACTACGCAGGCCCATTGCTTATTGGTTGAGGGGTGTCGTAAGGCTAGTGACTAAACCTTACTGTCAGATGTAATCAAGCCGTATGGCCTCTGACTAGGCTTTACGACTATTATCAAGCGATATTAGCTGGGACTAACTTTTAACGTGTCTTTCGAAGCACGGAGATGCTTGTGATAAATGTCACTAAATAAGTTTGGAATGCTCACCTATCGAATCACAACCGCGGCGTAGGTGGCTTATCTTTGATAAGCACTGAAAAATCGCTGCCGTCACTGAGCTACAACAAGTACCTCTTGCGACACTATCATTTTTACTAGAGTTATTAAGATAAAAAAATCATCTTCTTAAAGATTTACCG
Source organism: Anania hortulata (assembly GCA_963576865.1). NCBI lineage: Eukaryota > Metazoa > Arthropoda > Insecta > Lepidoptera > Crambidae > Anania > Anania hortulata. The sequence continues at coordinate 924,500 of OY756413.1, forward strand.
TCGAGTAAACTATATTAGAAATATAGTTTAATTGATATGTTTATTTATTTTTTGTAATTAGGTAATTTAACTAGAAGATTTGGATGCGCAAAATTGACAAGGTTCGTTGAGGTGGTGAAATTGATAATAATAATTAATGTAAAATGGTTTTAATAGCCAATGTGAAACATTAAACATTTAAAGAAACAAAAGATTGAGCTATGTTTTGCATGTATTTAACAGTCGTCAAATCTTTCCCAAGGTTGCAAATTAGACGCAAGAAATACCTATAAGTTTTCGCACTAAAAATATGAAATAGCTCTTAAATTAAAAACAATTTCTTAACAAAATGTGATTATAAGTTTACTTCGAACTTTAAACAGTTGGCCAAAATTATCATCTACATTCATCATCTCTGGTTATATTATTATTGTAATTCAAATTGAAATTCAAAATACCTTTATTGTGAACCACAGATAAAATGGTCAAAAAATAAAATACAAAATACAGATAAGCTGTGTTCCGCAGACGGACATACAATGTCTATTAATGATACAGAAATAATTTAAAATGGAATAATTTTCATTAATAAATCGGACTGCACGTGGTTTAAAAACTTCGATCAGTCAAAAAATATATTGTCTTGTAATAACATTTCTCTGTAAGGAAATCGTAAAGTTCTTGTAAAAGATTATATATCTATGATAACTTATAAGGCATTAATTGACTTTTTCAAAGGCCAACTCGCTTTACACAATTACATAGATTGTGATTAAAAGTTATCGATAATGTGGAAAATAAAAATACCTATCGATAAATACAAACAACACCTTTGTACCAAGATAGAAAAATATTGTGCTGTGAACGGATGAACTATGAGTATAATAAATGATTCCTACCATGACAGCAATAGCTAAGGAAATTGGCGATAATTTGATAAAAATATAGTATTGTTTAGAAAAATATGTATATTTATTATTTACTTATAGACTTCGAGACAATAATTGGTGTATTGTCACTTGCACATTTCTGTAAATATTATATTATTTAGTTTTTGAGTCATTTTGGGTAATAGTAACTTTATTTTCAGCCTTTAAAATTTCAATGCAAATTTATGCAAAACAAATTCCAATAATATCAAAGCGTACCCTAAAGCCTTTTCCATAGCTTTGCAAATCTGTAATCTAAACTAAACAGTTAATATAAAATCCATCAAAATATCAGTTCATTATAACAAGCATCAATTTAATAACTACGCAGTGATCGATTTTACAAAATTTGCATATTAATGCCCAATTTTAGTAGTAAAATGGCAACGGGTATCGAAGCGAAAAATTCTTATGGGTCTGATAGGCCCAGCGGCATTTTGCTCAGTATTCTGATTTACGCTGGAAGGGTGAGATTTAAAAGGATTGCATGAAACATCAGGCCTAAAGGAAAATGTAAATTTGTTATTGAATTTGGATAGACCATTCTTGTTAAATCTATATTTGTTGTAGTAAGTAGCGTAGCAAACATTTTGATTTCAAATATTTTGCTCACCTTGGGAGAGATTGCAAATTGCGTGATTACAAAACGAATTAGTGTACGAAGAATAACAACTAGATAATTTAAATTGCAAGTAGGTATTGACCATAAATAGTAACAATCGATTCTTTGGAGTCTGTTCACGCACAAATTGTTCACTTCACTTTTCAGCTCTTCACTTCTTCTCTTCACTTTTGTTCAGCGGTGAGGGAATATATCGTTAGAAAACTTGCATATTTAGATGACCTACCTTCAAGTTTAGTGAAGGAGGTCACACGGTTACGCTCTAAGTACAACAGTAATTTATTTACTAGTGCACCTAAAAATTAACTCAAACTTCTTCCTTGTGACAATGATAATACTTTCTGTTATCATTGTCAGCCTTTAAACGGACCATCAGTCCACTGTTAGACATAAACTTTCCATAAAGAACGTGCACCTGCATTGCACCTAACATCTTTCCGCAACCTGCGTCTACAGAGTCTTTAAAGACTAAAGAAGAAAAAAAGCACGCAAATCGATATCACCCTATATTATTGAAAGTGTAAAACAGAACAATGTAAAACGGCTCGTTGCCCAAACCAACAAAATTGTGTCTTAAAATGTCGAAGCTATCTTTACATTTGACTTCGGACAGAATTTGTAGGCGAAAAGGCTTTAATGATAAATATTCAGCAGTCTGTACCGAATTGCCCTAAACGGTTGATGGCATTGTTAAAAGGATTACGCCGGGTCGGGGAGACCCAGTAGTTCAAGGTTAATTTTTGTACAAGCCCCTTCAATGTAAGGATTATCGTCTCGGATATAAGCGTGTGAGATCTTGGGCGTCTATATTTTTTGATAATAAATACAGTTACATACAAAAAATATTATTCAAAACTCGCCCTATAAAAAATCGCTGAATATACATGTAGTAATTGAACTAACACACTTATTATTTTTCTATCTTCTTAAGTTTTGTAACTCTTAAACGGGAAAGTTAAACATTAAAACCAACCTTTTATACGCTCTAAAACCAATAATTTGCATTACTCTATGGCTAATTTAATTATAGCTAATGGACAGACGTAAAGAATACACTTCTCCATCGCCAACATGAGGCGTGTCGTAAGAATCGACTAATTCCTGTAGCACGAGACGGACAGCAGCGTCTGCATGCGAAATCTTATAAAATACTGCACTCGCCAAGGCGCCTGCTACCAAGCGTGGCGAGAATTAGTAATCCCCCCCGATGATAAGTCATTAAGAGAGGCCTATATTCAGCAGTGGACGTCCTATGGCAAAAATGGTGATGATCATGATGATGGCTGGATTTAAGGTGGACCAATAATTCTTCTGGGGATGTCAATAGGAAAAAAGGGAACTGTGATTTTCATGCCTATTTTATTTTATGCATTACTTGCAAATGTTTTAGATTTTGGACATATATTGATACGTTTTTAGAATGTTGCCAAGGTAACGCATAAATAAACCTCACTTATAGTAAAAGTTGAGATTCTATCAGTTGAAATATTTATTATTCGTTAGAATCCATCCTATCTTTAGTTCCGCTATCCTATTCTTCCTGCACTTACGTATCTCCTGGGCAAATTCTTTACTAAAATCGCAACTCTTCGTGTCGTTTTGGACAGCAATCACATAAAGAGGATCGAAATTTTCAAAAATTTCAAAATGATAACAATAATACCTAACATTCTTTAATTATACGTTTCCAATTTAAATCCCCCATCTTCAGATAAACCCTGTCGTACTTTAATCAAATTACCACTTCGAGAAGTTTTCCCGGAGAAAATTAAAAAGCTCCCCTATTTTGTAGGGGACATATTTCAGGGAAAGGTTTAATCCAACTCTTTGAGAGAAACTTCTTGATACAGCCGCCTTTAGCAGGGTGATTTACACGAAACGATTGTTATGTTTCAATAATGTATTAAGTATTTTGATATTATTTTAGATATTTGTTACTCATTTATGCAAAATTGCTAGCTAAAATGGCGTTCACTGACTGTAGATATTCGTTTTTTTTATCATCATCATCATTTTAGTCACTGGACGTCCACTGTTGAACATAGGCCTCCCCCAGTGATTTCCTGATTCAACAATTTTGTAAATAATAAATAATTATAGACAACATTAATACATTGCTCTGATCCTAATGTAAGTAGCTAAAGCACTTGCGTTATAGAAATCAGAAAAAACGACGGTACTATAACACCCAGAATCGAGAAAACATAGATTAGTTCGTTTTTTACATTGACCCGACCAAGAATCGATTCGACATTCGGAATCAAAACTTTCTTTAAAAAATAAACTTAAAAAATATTTCAGTACATAGTTGCATATTTTTTCTTATTTTATTAATAGTATGTATGTTTATTTACTTATTATTTATTTATTTTGTGTATTGTATCATATTTATCCAAATATATGTGTATTTTATTAAATTTAATTTGCATTATCATTGTTTAGTACCAATTACAATTTATTTTGGACCTTTACCGCACCCATTACCTGCTTTCTGCATGACCCAAAGGTTGGCTGGTAGAGAATGCCCTTGGCATTAAGACCACCTGTTGTACATTTTAAGTTTGTGCAATAAAGTTTTTAAATAAAAAAAAATCGAACCCGTGACCTCAGAGATGGCGAAGCGAAGTCTTGCTTACTTGCTTTTCGGCTACGGAAGTCGTTTAGTTAAATAGCTTACGGATGACCAGTCAAGTCATTAATTCAAACGTTCATCAAAAATATTTTTGTTCTCTTACGGATGTTGTAATTTAGAATTTCGAACTTGGCTTAATACACTACCGGTATCAAATCTCATTTTTTAACCATAAAAAGTGCCTTTTTCAGGGTTCATGTTATGGTACTGTAAACTTTTTTATGCATCATTTAACATCATACGATTGCATTTAATTTGGGTTTAAATAATAGTCGGATCGAAATCGAATCATAACTCCTAAATAAGAAATTCTTAAGAAAATATTGAAAGAAGCGTCGTCACTGCTCGGTGCCATCTTGAATTAAAATGTGGTTCAACGAGACTCTTTATATAATCTGTCACCTCAGCTATTTGAAGTCAGGAATTGGAAAAATACTAGTTTTTCCACTAATGAAAATACAGATGGGATATGAATTTATGTACTTACGTAAACGTATACGGCTGACGTACAATAACTTTGTAAAGCAAAAGATAACGTCAGAATAAATATTGTAACAATATTTACAATTCGTACAAAAGTTATTTTTAACATAGAGGTAGACAATTTTGTAAGAAGTTATTGATGCGATGTCGCTTTCGTTGTAGAGTGGTAATTTCGACAGAAATGCTTCTGTTCTTCATAAGAATATTGTGTAATCTATCTTTATATATAAATCTATTTATATATAACAAAGTCTGGTTAGTTACACCATTTATAAGTCAAGAACGGCTGGACCGATTTTTATGATCTTTGATTTGTTGAATTTGCCTTCGCCCCGAATAGCAGAATAACTGTTAAAATAACTGAAAAGTTAACAAAAAAAATAATTAAGAGGCGGTACGAAGTTCGGCGGGACAGTGTTTCATATATATAAAACAAAGTCGGGTTAGTTACACCATTTATAAGTCAAGACCGGCTGGACCGATTTTTATGATCTTTGATTTGTTGAATTTGCCTCCGCCCCGAATAGCAGAATATCAATAAAACAAATGAAAAAATTCACAAAAAAAACGAATGAAGAGGCGGTAAGAAGTTCGCCGGGATAACGAGTTAAATAAAAATCGAATACAAGTTGTAACCGACATGCGTTTTAAAGGGTCGAGTCAAGGAAGGGAATAAAATTGTATGCTCGTTCTAGGTGGCGCGGTGTTGCAATGTGGAAATATTGATACTACTTTAGTTTTGTAATTACTTTTTACTTTAGTAATGCGACAGCTAAACAGAAGTTTTAGGGTTTCGTACCACAAAAAGAAAAAATCACTTCTTTGTCCATCTGTCTGTCTGTATGTCAAGACTTTATTCATCAGGAAAGCGTGGAGGCATCAAGTTTAAATTTATATTAATTACTCAGATCTGGAATCTCATACAGCTGTGAAAAAATGTTAACTTCTAAGTCAACCAATTAAAAGAATCAGCCAGTTATGCCGCATACTTTAACACACGTAAGAGAATTAAAACCTATAGGGTATTTCCCGTTTAACTTGAATCATGAAATAAGGCAAATATTAGGCTATATCATACCTACAGTACAAATTAAGGAAAAATTTCCAAAACTTAACAAGATGTGGAAACCTATTTTTGAAGCGATAGAATACAAGAATTCTTACAAGATTTAAAAAATAATCTAGTGAATTCTGCAAAGTAAAAACATTAAGCTTTTTGACACTTGATTGACTTAGATTGTACAGAATAATTGTATAACTTTTCCAATGTTATTTACCGGTTTCTAAACCAATTATTGTATTCTGATTTGAAAACAAACTACGACTGAGCCAGAAATACTAACAATAGAGGCAAAAAAATAAATCGTTTCGGTTTTCGTACTCGACTTTAAGATTTAGTTCTAATGCTTCAAAAATACTTCTGGTCTGTTACAAAAGCTTCTGAGTCTGGTACTCAGTACATCACGTAAGCTCTATCGTGCGTACCAGAACGCGTTTGAGCTATGGCTATTTCCTTCCGTAACAAAACGAGTCTATGTTATTTTTCGCCGTATGAGCTTTGGTAGTGGAAGCTTTGACTTATTTTGTAGCATTTCTGAGTGATTTATTTTGAGACAGGTTATTTAATATGTATAGGAAAAGCCATTATGTAAGATAAAGGGAACTATTGGGCTAGTTTCCTGGGTCAAAAAAAGATTATTCTATTTAGTTAGATTATCAAAAAATATTTGACCCATATTTTGTCTTTTGTCAATCAAACAAAAAATTACGAAAATAATGCGCATCAAAGTGAGCACGTGACGTCACGCCTTTCTAAAAAGTGTCGCAAAGCTTGACGTTACGCGGAACTCTAACGGGCTATATCTTCATCATTTTTTGTTTGATTGAGAAAAGAAAAAATACGTGTCCAATATTTTCTATTAATCCAACTGACGAACTAATTAGATTTTTCTAAGAAACAAGCCCATTGAAAACAGATGTTTAAGAAAATTATAACTTGAATTTTTTTATAATTTTTATCTGTGAAAAATTGGTGTTAAATATTCATTTGCAAGTACATGCTGCATATTTTCCTTTTAGTTTATTTTAGGAAAATCTTTAATTACCCTAGCTAACAAGTAAGTAGGTACTTTTAATCTTAGAAACTATGTTTTAACTCGTAAACAAGTTTGACCCGAGCGGAGCAGTAGCCAAGCAGTCAAAGTGTACGCCTACATGCAAAACTATTAGGTAATATTTGCTATTGTTAACGCATCTGTAGTGCAGATATGCCACATAGTAATTTGTATTGTATTGTTTTATAATGATCTTACGAACGCTCGATGTCGAATCACGGTGTACGGTAAAACCTAAGTTGGTTTTTGCTACACTGTGAAGATAAAATTAGATATAAGCTTTTAATGTAACTTGTTTTTAAATAAATAAATAAATAAATGTATAGACTACCGCAGGTCAGCCTACACAAAAAGTTAAAGATCATTTAACCGACTTTGAACTTTAAGTCCGACAATGTAGAAATCAATATCAATAATTGCGCAATTTTGACTTTTTGTGATGGGTTAACATTTCCCGTAATTTGACAATAGTCGCAATCCGGTGTCGATCCGCTTCCAGTAACATTATGATCACAAACGGTATTCTCCTAAAGTTACATTACATCACTAGTTTGTTTGTTTTATTATGTACAATCAGCACGTCAACCTACCACAAAATGTCAAATCTTCTCAATTAATATTGAACTCTGCGCGTCGGACTTAAAGTTGAAAATTAATTCAATGACCTTTAACTTTTTGGGGAGGTTGACTTGCCGTTGTCTATACCTAAAAGCAATAACATGATTTTGTCCTTACAAAATTTTATTTAAAAAAAATAAAACCGACTTCAAAACACTAAAATGCTAAAAATAATCCTAACACTTAAGTACCTAATCAGTTACTTTTGGAGTCGGTGCAAACAAAAACATTGAATCTCTCATCGGCTGGCACCGACTCCAAAAGTAACTGATTAGGTACTTAAGTGTTAGGATTATTTTCAGCATTTTAGTGTTTTGAAGTCGGTTTTATTTTTTAAAATAAAATTTACTTATTTCATCTATTTTTAGTGATAAATCCTAATCTAACTGCTGAACACCGATTTCATCCCCTATTTTCCTACCCTTAGTGGTGATTTTTATTTTGCAAACTTTTATCATAGCATCTTTAAAGTATAAGCTATTCAATAAAACAAAAATCATCAAAATCGGCTCATATTTGTCGAAGATAGGTAACAAGAACCACAACCAAAATATTATCTGGGTATATATTTGTTGATTTTCTCAAAAAGTTCTTAATCAATTTCGATAAAATGTATATGGGACCGCCTCTGAAGTATGCTCTACCAAACAAAAAAAGAATCATTAAAATCGATTTATAATTGGCGGAGTAATCGCGTAACATACATACAAAAAAAAACATACAGTCGAATTGAGAACCTCCTCATTTTTTGAAGTCGGTTGAAAAATAACTAGTAACAAAGTTCCATTGATCTATTACCACGCTCAACCTTACCCGATTCCCATGAATAGTCATCGTATTGCCTGTCAAATGAAAACTAAATTCACTAAATTACAGGCTTTCTGTTATTCTACACTGTAATTAGATGGCGGCGTAATCAAAGGACCGGCGGCCTTTGATGTCGCCGCCTAGATAGATAACGCAATGACGATCCCAATTTGCTACTTTGCTTCTTCGATACTTTCAAGGTTCTAAAGATAGACGTTATTGTAATAATATCTGATTAGGTCTTATTACTCCATTTAAGGCTTTGATTCTACTACCTAAACAACAAAAAGTTTTTATATGGGATTAACAGTGAAAGAAAGAAACCGGGCAAGTGCGAGTTGGACTCACCCACTGAGGGTTCCGTACAAATTTACACACGACACAGACGTACAGACGACAGCATGTCAACCTACCACAAAACAACACAATTTTTTTTTTTTTTTTAATATTTGAGTTGATTGAATGAAAGGTAAATGTCGGTTTACGATTTATAATGTATTAAAAAAAACTACTCACTAGATCTCGTTCAAACCAATTTTCGGTGGAAGTTTGCATGGTAATATACTTCATATACATATTTTTTTTTAGTTTATCATTCTCTTATTTTAGAAGTTACTTTGGAAGTGTCTCTCGCGCAAACTATTCAGTTTGAAAAAAATTATATTATTAGAAACCTCAAACTCATTTTTGAAGACCTATCCAGAGATACCACACACGTATGAGTTTGTTTTTTTTTAAAAATTAGTTTTAGTTTTAAGTATGGGAAACCCCCATTTTTTTTGTGTGAAAGTTAGCTAATACATTCTCTAGTTGTCCAGCCTCAGCCTCTAGAAGTCCACAGCTGGACATAGGCCTCCCCTATAGAACACCACAGCGAGCAGCTCTGGGCCGTTTGCATCCAGCGGCTGCCCGCTACCTTGACCAGGTCACCAGTCCATCGCGTAGAAAGTTTGTCCACGATGCGACTTCCATTTCGTGGTCGCCACTCGAGAACCTTTCTTTCCCAACGGTTTTCAGTTCTGCGAGCGATGTGGCCTGCCCACTGCCTGTTTAGCTTTGCAACCCGAAAAGATAATAAATACATGTACTAAATTTAAACCAATTTGAATTGTTCGATTCAATTCAATTCAATGCATAATACAAGATTATCTTCATTCATCATCATTTCAGCCATTCGACGTCCACTGCTAAAAATACGTCTCCCCCAACGACTTACATGATCGCGGGGAATTGTTAATACGCAGGAGGCAGGAGGGTTGGCAAGCGCAGTTTTTTATAATATTTCGTACGCAGACGCTGCTGCTCGTCTCGTACTACAGGAATTAGTCGCCTCTTACGACACGACGCCTCCTGTTGGCGGTGGTGTATTCTTTAAACGGCCGTCCCCACACAACACAAGATGATAAGTTCACCATAAAATATCAAAATACCAGACCTCCATATTATAATGAAAACCATAATGGATCACTAAAAGTATATAAAGTAGAAAACTACGTAACTCCGTTTGGAAAATATTGCTTTTAGCGATATCATCATCATCATCATCATCACTTCAGCCATAAGACGTCCACTGCTGAAATATTGACTTCCAGATTGGCCGGTTGGCAGCGGCCTGTATCCAGCGTCTTCCTGCGACCTTTACCAGGTCGTCTGTCCACCTTGTAAGTGGACGTCCTACGCAAATGATAAGACCGTAATAGGTTAGCGATAAGACCGCTCAAATTGTGCATCATCCTGTAAACATAAACTGTAATTACATTGCAGGGTGTGCTTATTGCAAGTACCTATCAAAGCTACGGAGCATTAAATTCATTGCAGCCTTAAAATAAAACGCTTCTCCAATAAAATACTTCTTTGGAAGTCTACAAAGTATTTTTGTGAAACATTTCAGCGGAAGGAACTAGTATATCAAATGCATTTCACAACACTATTACTAACTATAGTTATAGCGCTGCAAACGCAGGAAACGCGGCCGGTTGCGGCGCTAGAGCGCATGATGCATTGCGATCGCGCGATTTAGTGTGATAGCGTTGACGCGTGGTACAATATAGCGCTTCGCGTTGTAACACAATAGAATGGGTAAATTAGTTCTGTGTTACGTGACTCGCGATAGCTGGGGGTAAACTTAATTTAATTTCCATATTTATTGGATTTTTGGGAAATTTTAAGAGCTCGCCGACTAGTCGGGAAAGCCGACTTTATACGGCCATTATTAGTGGCTACTATTCGAGGATTACTTGGCTAAAAATACCGATTACTTGTAGTCGGCACTTAATCAGTTTCAGGAAAACAAAAAATAAAATGCCAGTTTACCGTCTGTCGGGTCGGCGTACAAAGAAAAACGTCTTGTCGGCGTCTTGGCGGTGATTTATTTTTACTCAAAATCTTAAAAATATAACAATGTAGGTGTCGTCTTTATTTTCTGCTTTTTCCTCTGTCTAATCAGTGTCAATTTTTTAAGTCTAAGTTTAAAGTTTCGTCATGTCATCGCTGGCCAGTCACCAGCATCCAAAAAGTCCGCAACCTGTACCTAATATTGTGCGTACTGTTATACGGGAACTTGGAGTTGGATTTTTAAAAAAGATTTTTAAATCACAAAGAGTTTATTAATTACAAAAATACATGATTTTAGAAAAAGGGCGAGCTTTCGTGGTGGAGCCGAGATGTGAACTAACTCGAACCGGGGCCGCGACTGGGCTGCTCGGGCAAGAAGTGCTGACAAGCACTTTCTTCAGCAGTTTTACTAGCATTTTCCATATATAACAACCCCCGCGTTAAGAGGAAAATCACGGAATGTGAGTTTTCACTAAATTAATCAATGCGTAACCGGGGACGGGTTATTTCATTTAAATTAAGGTTATCATTACAATTTTCTAAGTTATTTTGATTATTGGATTGAATTTTCAAATTAGGAAAGAATTTTCGTGAAAACTTGCCCTTTTTACAAATTATAGTAATTATTAAAGTGATACAAATTACTAAGGATAATAAACTAATTATAGGAAAACTAATATGATTATTAAAATTATTTGGAGTCTCCAATGTTTGCAAATCGTTTATAACCTCATTAGTTACAGTTTTAAATTGTTTTAAGCTATCCAAATTTACATTATCAATTTGAGAAATAGGGATATTGATTTTTATTTTATTAAAGTTACTTAAATTACAACAATTATCACTTATTATATTAAAGTCAGATGACACTTGTGGAACATTAATTTTAGGGTAAACTTTTCTAACTAATTTTACATTGCCATGAAATGCTATACACTCAGGCGGTATATTGAGTACACCTGTACCGGAAATAATTAAATCAGAAACTACGTTGTTACATTCTATAGACAGTTTTGTGGGTTTCGAGAGGACAAATACCCATTTGTTATTATTTAATTTATGCCAAATATTAACATTGCCGTAAAGGAATCTATATGGACAGTTTTCAGGGAGTACGGATAACGCTTTTGTAATTATTTCAATTTCACAGGAAGGATTATTGAGGACTGTATGAATATCTGTTATTTCGCATAGGTAAGTTTCTACAAGTATTTTCTTGCAGTTAAATAAGTTGTTTAAGTAAGTATAAGATGATTTATCCGTACTTAAGGCTATAAATTGTTCAGAAGGAAGGATCATAGCAAAGGAATTCGGTGTGTTGTTACGATGTGGAGTTGGCAATGGAATGTTCCTATAAATATTATATTCTAATAAACTAACTAAAGGTAATTTTATAATAAACATAAGCTTATTGTCTAAATAGTAGCAGACTAATTCGGCTACGTTAATAAGAATATGGATATTATTTATATCTATACTAACAGGAAAATCTCTATGCTTAGGAATTATCTTAAGATTACTAACAATATCATTGTACATTTGATTTGGGCTTAATATCGAAGGATGCAGAGTATTACTTTTGACAAACAGAATAGAATTCAGTAGGTCTTCGATTTTAAAAGACATGGTAAGTAAATTTGACTGAAGAACATTTAAAATAGAAGAAAGTTTTGCTTTAAATGAGATTACATTAATTGCTCCAGATACATTTCTAAATGATAGGATTAATTGATCAATAACGTCATTTAATTTCGCTTGGTTTATGTTAATTTCATGTAAGGAATTATTCATGTTGGAAATGGCAGATTGCGAAACCATAATAGTTTTCGTGATAGAGTCAGAAATTTTCTTATCATTATTGTAAAGAGTTAGGATAGCGTTTTTATAGTTTTCGGCGTCGTCTTCATCCATTGTACCAAAAATATGTTAAAAAACTGTACCAACACCAGCAAACCAAGCTGATCTTTTAGTAATAGAATTTGAAATAATGTGGGAAATTGATTTAAAATCACGTTCAATATCGTTATATAAGGCTTCTAATGGTTGAAGCATGTTGTGACATTGTAAAATATCGATTTCGTCATTTTCGCGACAGTGAAATCGAACAGTTCCAAATACTTCACGGATATTTTCTAAATGATGTTGATAAGAGGAAACTTCAACTGGAATTACAATATGAAACTGGTCGTTTACAATTCTCAGTGTGCCGACAGGATCAAACAATATGCCAGGACTTTTATCAATATATTCGATGAATTGATTCTCGCTGCTTGCAGAGATGATATAAAGATACATTGTAGATATTCTGAAAATAAACAATTTACTAATAAACCAAAGATTTTGAAAGGAAAAAAAAAAAAACAAAAACAAACAAAATTAAACAGAACAGTTATTATTATTTTTAGATTATTAGTTACTGGGATGATTCGCTAATATTAGCGTGTTTCACCTCATCGAAGTGGTGTCTAACATGGCGTCTATTAATAAGAAGAGATAAGGTGTTATTACCATGAACCTTGACAATTTTGTAGGGACCTTTCCACAGCGGAGAAAGGGCTTTTCTTAAACGAAGATGATTCTTTAGGTATACATAGTCGCCGACTTTGTACAATTCCGGACGAGTATGTCTATCATAGTAGGTTTTTGATCTTTCTTTTGAAGCATTAATATTTTGCAGGGCTTTTTCGCGGGACACCTTCAAACGGTGTTGAAGCATTTTTGTGTATTCGGGGTAAGTGACGTCAGGACGTGAATCAAATACAGAATCAGGGATATATGGTTTGTGACCGAAAAGAAGTTCGTATGGGGTAAATGGAGTCGTAGTATGGACACTGCTGTTGTAGGTTAACATGGCAGTGTAGACGAATTTATGCCAATCTGACTGACTTTCATTTACAAAAGACTTAAGATACTCCTTTAGAGTCGAATGGCTACGTTCCAGGGCCCCTTGGGTCTGAGGATGGTAAGGCGAGGACCAAATCTGTTTTATTTTAAGAAAATCGCAAGTGCGTTTAAACAGTTCGGCCGTGAAGTTTGTACCTTGATCGGTCAAAATTGATTTTGGAATGCCAAACATGGTTATAAAATGAACCAGGCATTCACATGTCTCTTCTGCAGTGATGTTGGTTATGGGATATGCAATAGAAAATTTTGTCAAGTCATCTTGAAGTGTTAAAATGAATCGGAGTTTTAGAGTTCCCGCTTCGGGTAAAGGACCGACAATGTCTAAACTAATTCTCTCAAAGGGACGAGTAGAAGTCGTTGTTATCTGCATGGGAGATCTATTTATTTGACGCAGAGCTTTGTTGGTTTGGCAGAGTTTGCAGTTCTTTACGTAATTTTCGATGTCTGTACGCATATTTTTCCAATAATAACGTTCTTTAACCCGATTGTACATTCGATTTGACCCTAAATGGCCAGCAATCGGAATATCATGATTTTCTTTAAGAATTTTAGCTATTTCCGTTGGGACTGGATAGATGATAGAGTTGTGATATATATTTACTGTAATATTCGTATTGTTAAATAAATATAACAGCATTCCATATATTTTAACAAAAGAGCGTTGTTCGAACATATTTTTAAAATCAGATATTGCAATTTCGTTTATGTCACCGGCTAGTATAATCTCGTCTCTTACTGTTTTTAGGGTTTTGAAGATATCTGGATATGTGCAATCATCGAAATAGTAGACCTTTGTAAAAAGAAGATAATATATTTTCCCTTTTATTTCCAACTTTTGAAAAGAATGGAGATCTCGTTCAGAATCAGTAGGAATAGAAGAATCATCAGCATCAGAGAGGATATCTTGGAGGTAAGGATTTGAGTCATCAAAGTCAATTGAAGTAGGAATTAGCACGACCTTAGAACTGGTTTTAAGGAGACTTTCGTTATGTTCTAGAATATTGATATTGAATATTTCATCTTGGTTTGAGAATGCTTTTAAGAAATCATTGTACTCTTGATTAGAACTTGTAGTAATGTCATTTGATGTTTCATTAGAATTAGTAGGAGGATCTAGAATGTTAGGGAGATTGGTTGGGCTTAGATTGTCGTTTTGAACTTCTGACGGGCTTAAATCAAAACCACCCAGATCGATGAGATCTTCGAGAACATCTTGAGGAATATCAGGATCAGCAGGAGTTTCAGGAGCTTGAATAGGGACTGGATCATTTGGGATCTCGGACGTAGAAGGTTGAGTTTCAATATCAGCTTGAACGATCGGGTTTACAGGGAAACGAGACAGAGCATCTGCATTACTATTTATTTTGCCTTTCTTATACTCGACTTCGTAATCAAATTCTTCGAGCTTTAACCGCCATCTTACTAATTTAGATCCTGGATCTTTGCAATTAAATAGCCATTTCAATGGTCGATGATCAGTTAAGATTTTGAAACGACGGCCGTAAATATATGGTCTGAAGACTTTAGTTCCAAAGAGAATTGCTAAGCATTCTTTTTCTGTTATGCTGTAATTGCATTCGGCCTTATTTAAAGTCCTGGACGCATATGCAATAGGTCTATCACTACCAATGGGACCTTGGGATAGGATAGCGGAAATAGCAAAATTCGATGCGTCGCAGGTTAATACAAACGGTTTTGTAAAATCTGGATATGCTAATATAGGGGCAGAGACTAAACAATTTTTAAGATTTTCAAAGGCAAGCTGTTGCTCGTTTTGCCAAATGAATGGGACGTCTTTTTTCAAGAGATTAGTAAGAGGTTTAGCGATTTTGGATAGATTCGGAATGAAACGGCGATAATATGACACTAAACCCATGAATGATTTTATGTCTTTTGGGCATTTAGGTTGAGGGAAATCTTGAACGGCTTTAGTTTTTTCGGGATTTGGTTTTACTCCATCGTCTGTAATAACATGTCCCAGGTACGAGACTTCTTTCCGAAGGAACTCGCACTTATCTGGTTGAAGTTTTAAGTTGCAATGTCTAAGTCTGTCAAATATGTTAGATAGCTTTTCTATGTGTGTATGTAGGTCATAAGAATAGATTACAATGTCATCGAGGTACACAAAGCACTGAATGCCTTGCAATCCGGATAGAGCTGTATTCATAAGTCTTTGGAACGTTGATGGAGCATTTTTAAGCCCAAACGGCATGCGCGTAAATTCGAAATGTCCTTGTGGTACGGAGAAAGCTGTTTTGGAAGCGTCCTTTTCTGACATATTTATCTGATGGAAACCGGATGCGAGGTCGAGCGTAGTAAAGTATTTACTTTTGCCTAATTGGTCTAAAATTTCTGATATGTTAGGGATTGGATATGAGTCGCCGATGGTGATGTCATTCAATTTACGGTAATCTATGACCAAACGCCATTTGCGTTGGCCAGAAGCATCAATCTTTTTTGGGACCACCCATATCGGTGATGACCATGGGGATACAGAGGGCTTGACAATTCCATCGTTAAGCATTTTATTTATTTGAGTTTCTACTTCTTGTTTATGCACATCTGGAAATCGGTATGATTTTGTACTAATAGGGATAGAGGATGTAGTAGGGATTTCGCATTGTAAAACATCAGTACTTGTTAATTTATCATAGGGTAGATGAAATATATCGGAATAGGTGGAACAAATATCATATAAAGCATCGGTTTCTTCACTGTTGAGGTGAGAAACCCTTAAAAGATTTAAGACTTGATCGGTTCGGTTTTGGATATTAATTTGATTGTCATTGAATTGAGACGTGTGAAAAATTTGTTGACAATCGGATTTTTCCAGAGGTACAATTTTCAATTTTAAATTGGAAGTAAGTTGCATCGAAGATTCAGAAGTGTTGACGACAGAGATATTTATTCTTGAATTGGATTTTACCTGGACGATACAATTGGCTATAAGTAGTGATTCGATAGGATTTTGATCAAGAATTAAACCTTCTTTTATTTCAGGATTTTGTACGGAACACTCTATTATTGTTTCAGTGCGTGGCGGAATGGTATAAATAGGTTCATTGAATTTCAAGGTAAGTTTGACTTCGTTAACCGTGAGTGTTTCTTCTTTAAAATCGATTTTACTGTGAGAATTTGACAAAAAGTCGTTACCGATTATTCCATCATAGGGGAAATCTAATTCAGCAACAACATGGAACTTGTGTATTAGGGTTTGGAATTCGATGGGTATGTATCCTAGAGTTTTCATGAAACTATTTGTTGTTCCGATTCCAGTAAAGGTAATAGGTTCTTTTGCTATTTCAGGCATATTTTCTATGGAACATTTTTTAATAAGACTAATAGATGCACCACTGTCAACGAGTAACATTAGTGATTTTGTTGAAACTGATGTCCCAACTTCGACGAAAGGTAAGTATTTTCTTGACGGATTTGTCGTTATATTGTATATATTTATATTTTCTTTTTCAGGGATGGTGCGAGGAAGATGGGATCCAGAAACTACGGATGCATATGACACAGCGGGGTCAAAAAGTCTAGACGCAGGGGCTTTGGTAGTGTTTAATGTTGCAGAGGATACAGCGAAACTCGACCTATCATTTTTGGGCTGGCTACCCTGTTGCGTAGATCGATTGGATACAGAGGATGCAGTGAAACTCGACCTGTCATTTTGGGGCTGGCTACCCTGTTGCGTAGATCGATTGGATACAGAGGATACAGTGAAACTCGACCTGTCATTTTGGGGCTGGCTACCCTGTTGCGTAGATCGATTGGATACAGAGGATACAGTGAAACTCGACCTGTCATTTTGGGGCTGGCTACCCTGTTGCGTAGATCGATTGGATACAGAGGATACAGTGAAACTCGACCTGTCATTTTGGGGCTGGCTACCCTGTTGCGTAGATCGATTGGATACAGAGGATACAGTGAAGGTGTCTCTTCGGTCTTGAAACGGAGAGGGACGAGGGCTTGGACTCGCGGGACACCGCCGGGAGCCCATTATTAGTTTAAATTATTTTGAGTTGAAGTATCTTGACATTCATGTTGTTCATTTTGAGAGCATTGGTCGTGGTCATGGTTTTCGACAAATTGCACCCGTCGCGGTTGAGAAAATTGGGGTAGAAATTGAGAAAAACGATCATTTGAAGGGGTCTGGAATCGTCTATTATTATATTCTCGTTTTCGACAGTTGTCAATGGTGTGCCCAGGCATTTTGCAGTATCGGCACACTGTAGGATTGGATGATGGACCAGGTGCGTTGTTAACATTTGCACGATTTGTAGCATTTGTAAATGTTTGATTTTGTTGCGGCCTAGTCTGTGTAAGACGCTTTTGGTTGGAGGGTCCCTGATTAAAAGACGGGTTTCGCCTTGAATTTAAAGCTTGTTGTAGTTTTTCCTCAGAAACAGCGAAATTAATGGCGTCATTAAGAGTTTCCGGGTCTCGACATCTGACTACGTTTGAGAGCCGCGGATATAGACCGACAACGAAGGTGTGTGTGGCCAGATCTTGCATTGCAGCGAGACGGCCTGCTAATTCGCCTTTCTTCTTCGTCGGTATCGATATATTAATTTCAGTGAGGAGTTTTGAGAGACACGACTCAATACGCAATGCAAATTCTTGTACACTTTCATTGTTTGTCTGTCGACAGTCCTGTAATTCTGAGAGCAGTGCGGCGTAATGTTTTCTTTCACCGAATTGGGATTTTAAAAAGCTTTCTAATTGTTGCCAGTTTTCGAATTCTTTAATAGAGCATGCACTCTCGGCACGTCCTTCGAGTTGACTAAAGATATATTTAAAAAGGATATCCTGTTGTTGGGCAGACGCAAGACTTATTGCGTTTTTGCAGTTATTTAAAAATGGGCACAACCTTTCGCGGGTGCCATCAAATTTGTTAATAAATTTACAAAGAATATTCAAATCCATTTCGTTGTTTTGTAGGCAACTTTGTTTACCGGGATTACTGACCTGTGCTGTATTGGGGCCTGCAGTTGGCTCGTCAGAGTTCTTGCTCATAGCACCGGATAAAAGTTAGTCTAAACAGAGATAAGACGCTCGGCGTTCGGCGAAGAATGCGGAGCGATAAGATGCTGCACTGGTCTCAGATTGAATAATGCGAAAACATGTTACGAATTCTATTTTAGAATATTGATTAATTAATTTGTATTAGAAATAATTACAAAGAAATTATTAAAAGATAATTGGCACTGATAATTTGGTTTTAGATGAGTTTACGAAATATTTCACTTTCACTTTTCACTATAAAACTTGAATGCTTTTATTCACTGAGTTAATAGGATTTGAAGACTTACAGGATTGCAGTTTTCATCACGTTACCAGGTACGTTTCTTTCAGGATACCGGATACAGAGGTAAGTTTTTGGAACACGGAGTTACGGCGTCACGATGCGTCACGGAGTTAGTAGGATACAGGGACACGACGTCACGAGGAGTTATAGAGTTAGCAGGATACAGAGACACGACATTCACAGGATATGGAATCACGAAGCTATGAATGTGTAATTGAATGTCGAGGAGTTCACAAGGTAGGTTTTCTTTCTTTCAGGATACGGAGCCACGAAGTCGCCGGAATACAGTCACCAGAACACTTTGGACACAGCGCGTCACAAATTCACCAGGGTACAGAGTCACGATTTAGAAAGTTCACAGACACAAAGATTTCACGATTTTCGCGACACTTTGGAGACGGACCGGGGACCGATAATTTTCCTGATCCCTTTACCGATGCCACCAATGTTATACGGGAACTTGGAGTTGGATTTTTAAAAAAGATTTTTAAATCACAAAGAGTTTATTAATTACAAAAATACATGATTTTAGAAAAAGGGCGAGCTTTCGTGGTGGAGCCGAGATGTGAACTAACTCGAACCGGGGCCGCGACTGGGCTGCTCGGGCAAGAAGTGCTGACAAGCACTTTCTTCAGCAGTTTTACTAGCATTTTCCATATATAACAGTACGTACTATCTCTATAAAATCGTTTTATATAGTAAAATAAGTAATATTATTACATATATAAAATTCACATATACGAATAAAGTGACTCATATAATATTGATAGAACTTCACTTGGAAGTTCGTTTGATTATAGATAGATAGATAGATAGATACTCTTTATTGTACACCACACAAAACAAACAAATCACAGGAAAGTAAATACTTAGTGAATAGCACAATTTAGGCGGTCTTATCGCTGGAAGCGATCTCTTCCAGACAACCTTCAGGTAGAGGAAAGTTGAATTAATATTGAGAGAAGGGAGGCGGTGAAGAGTTCCAAAACATAAAAGTCCAAAAATTTAACAAACTAATTAAACAAACAAATAAAATAAAATACAAACTACCTAGTACATGTACATAGTAAAATACTTATATAATACAGACATAATATGAATACATAATTAAAATAAATACATGTAAATAAATAAATACCCTATTAACATGAAAAAGAATCTAGTGACCAAGATGTAGGAAAAATGGTTAAATAAATAAAGTAGAAGAAAAATAGACAGGAGAAAACTACAGTGAAAGGAGATAGGTTTTAAGATCATATATATAATATGATCGGATATATTATCCGTTTCCGTAACAAAACGATGAAGATTTATTTATTGACCCGATGGCGTAATGGCGCGGTGATTAAAAAACAAACAAGGTTCGATTCCTGAGTTCAGGTCAGATCAGAAAATGAACTTTTCTACATAACCTCGTATCTGTGTGTGCCGTGAGACGCTCCTGGCAAAATTAAGAGGTTTGATACAACTTAGGAAAGACCAATGACCTGTAGATGTTAAAAGACTAAAGAGTTTTATATATCCAAAGGTAATAAGGTAATTTACCTTATGAATTAAATATGGTTTTTATGGTAAATGATCCCATTCTTTAACGTTATTTTACCTTCTCATATGTTCTAGATCGCATTCTCTCTAAATAAACCCAAAGAACCCAACAAACACACAGACATTATCCGCTCAGTCTATCGCCTCGGTCCGCCATCTTTTATTCAAGAGCCAACGTCCACGAGCGATTTAAATTCAATTTTCCACTCCTACAGATTTTTTTTGTCTACGTAGGCTATTGGATTGGCAAATCTAATGTAACTTTGTATTCTGTGGACGTTTCTAGAAGGACGATTTCTAGGGAAAACAGGTTAATCGCAAAAGAATCGGAAAAATAGAGTATAGGAAAAAGATGACGCAGAAAGGCAAGTCGGACTAGTAATGATCTAACTTAGTCGTTAGATTTTCATTATTAGAGGAGACTGGGAATAGTGGACTGATTGTCAAAAACTTGACCTTTTTATGTGATGCGTCATTCAACTAAGTGCGAAAACTGTTTTCTCTCCCGCTCAGTTACCGGATACGCGGCATCACGTTTCTCGTGCTTAGCTGTATAATGGAAACTTTCAAATATTTCGACAGTAAACCAATATTTTTATTTAAATACCCCTAATCTCCTTATTTAAATCAATTAAATAATCTTTATTTTAAGAATGAGTACTCATAGATTCTAAATTTTCATCATCATCATCATCATTTCAGCCACAGGACGTCTACTGCTGAACATAGGCCTCCCCCAGTGATTTTCCAGATTTTCCGATTAGAAGCGACCTGCATCCAGCGTCTTCCTGCAACCTTTACCAGGTCGTCTATCCACTGAACTATACTTACACATAATAATATTACATTACATTATTATTAAAACTACAGATAAATTAAATTAAATGAAGATAATCAATTTTGATTTCAAAAATTAATTAAACAAATAAATAACAATTCAATTACATACCTACTGTAGTTTTGTTTATAAAAACACAGTTAAATTTTATCAATAATTATTAGGTAATAGGTACATTTTAAAGGTTAAGTTTGTCAAAATCCTAAATTCAATCAAGTTTTCAATCATTTAGGGTTTCAGGACATCGCATAACAGTTTAATAATTACCTTTTTGGCACATTAAATATTTGGTTTTATGTTTGTTTTGTTTTTTTTGACACATGGTCAATACTATTTTCTTTTACTGAAAACCTTATTAATGTTTTAAAATTAAAATTTCGCTTTTATACAAAAAAAGAAGCAAAATAAAAAACACAAAGAATCCGACATCGATCTAATGAAATTATCGGGAAACCTATCGTACTGTCTGTAATCCTTAAAACCTTTTCATTCAGCGCCTAAGCAAAAAGGAGGTGTATTTTTCTCTTCCACCTCCCTTTTTCACCCTCAATTAAAAGTAACGTTGAAAAACAAATGCCATTTGTTATTGTAATGATTCGTTCGATATTCAAACACCAGGTGTCGCTGGATAATTGAAAGTGTGCGCCGCTATCTTGGATTTTAGAATTCACTGGGCAGGTCCTAAAATTTTAGACATTGTTAGCAATCGTTTGTAATGTACATATATGAAAAGACTTGAAGATCACATAAGAGGCGGGGGAGACCCCTTCAAATTTAGATGAACGTCATTTACAACGACCTAAAGAAAGCCTTAGTAAAAGAAATGATGGCCAAGAACCGAAGCGTTTGAAAAAAGATGACACAGTAAGCCGACCCCTAGTGAAATAAGACAAGGGTAGGCAAAGAGAAAGAGTTAGCAATCCATTGTCAGTTGACGAAGCGGGTTATTGACAGCATCTACAAATAATTCAAAGACATTACTGTGAAATAACTTATTCGACGCCTGAGGGCTACAACCTCGGTTTATTTTAAAGAATTGGTACTGTTGCGGATGCCCTAATTTGTACTGGAACTGCTACTATTGGGAGTTTTGAAATAAAACCACAATGTAGCCTGATCTATGAAAATGTGTGTTTATTAAAATTCTATAAACTATCTTAACAAATCAAAGAACCTAAATGCTTGCGCGATGTAAGTAAGTACAACGCCATCTATTGAGAAAAAGTATAACTATAATTATTACTATGGAGTCTTTTAATAAACAAGAAACGAAATACTTTTGCGATGTAAATGAGGACAACGCCATCTAGTGGCGAGTAAGAATATTATCGGTCGTGAACAGGTACAATTTGATAATTATTATTTTGCAAAGAATTTATAAGCGTCAACGCTTTTGATAGAAAGCCTTATCACAAAATAAAATAGAGATTTAAATGTTGGTGTATAATCATCACCTAAAAAGAGGTTACTAATACAATATAAAAGATTTTATAGAGGGTGTTAAATTGAACGAGGAACTAATACTTATCCTCGAATTCAAACTAATTATACTTACTATAGGTTTTTTTTGACATCACATACATTGCTCTGACCCTATAAGTAGCTAAAGCTCTTGTGTCACAGAAATCAGAAACAACGACGGTACCACGATACCCAGACCCGAGATAATATAGAAAAGTTATTTTTCTACATTTACCGACCGGGAATTAAACCTGGGACCTCAGAGATAGCGACAACAAGTCCGTTATGCTTGCTTCTTGGCTACGGAGGTCGTCTAAAAATTGGTTCCATGGTAAAAGGAGTGATGGTGAAAACGAGACAAAAAACGACTGCTGTTTCAATACATTTAGTCTTGAAGCCTGAAGAAGTCTTTGGTAAGGATCAGCCAATAAAACAATATATTATGTATAAAACAAAAGTTTGTTTTAAAAAATATTAAAACTTTCATGCTTACCTTTATTTTGAACCGTCACAGAGTATCGACTCGCCCTTGTCCATGTTTCTCTTTGATCCTTTTTTCTCGGCTTAGGTATCATTCGTGTTTTTCTTTCGAGTTTATTATTCGGTCTGATTCCCGTGAAGGTATTTGTTTTCTTTGTTATCGTAAAACTAAATATTCCAACGGTATCTCGATTTGTTTTGTTTAACCAAATAGTTTGTTTTGAACGTAAAAACTTCATCAATTAAAAGAAATCTCTTTGTTATTTTAACAAATTGTTTTGTGCTGAGTACCTATTGTTGTTGTATTTTATTTACTACGTTATTAATTTATTGGTTAACATTTTTAGAGTAAATAATGTGTTTTTTCTTAAGGATGCATTTCGAACATGATAAAAGAACTTTAGGCACAAACTGGAAGAAATATAAATATAGCCAAATATAGTCGGTTTATTATTAAATATCCAGTCAATCCCAATAAAAAGTATACAATTTCGTCATACTTATAAAAAATAATTGAATTGGGGACATCGTTGTTGTAAGATTTTTAAATTAATTTAAAATTAAAGAACTTATTTTGTCAATAAACATAGCTATTCGAAGCGTAAATCAAATATGAAACTTCAAAACACATTTTTCCTTTACAGAGAGTATTCCCATGTCTTCAAGCTTGTGAATATGCAATTTTTAATGTTTACAATTTACATACATTTCTGCATTTAGCTTTGACATGGCGAGGGTAAATATTATAATAAGTACTGCTATAACGTTTCGTATTTATTTTGTAAAATAACTTGATACAGAAAACGGTAAATATGTACAAATGTTAGTTAATAACTATTTATGTTTGTAAAATTTTATTCGAGTCGCTCTGATTTAAAAAAAAATATTTTTACGTGCTCTTTACATCTATCAAAGAATTTGACAATTTCGTATGTAAAAGCGAACTACTTTTTGCTTATTTCGAAGTTGCTTCCATTTGTGACATCACAGCATTGCATGCCTACTTTCACAGATAAACACCCTAAGTTTATAAATACTTAAATGAATATAGACAACATCACATACATTGTTCTTATCCTATGGTGAGTAGCCAAAGCACTTGTATTACAGAAATCAGAAACAACGACGGTACCACAACACCCAGACCCGAGACATTATAGAAAAGGTCGTCTATTTATCTACTCGTCTGATAGATTGAACATAATCTCTATTCACAATTAAGCCCTCAAAAGGGCATATCATCCCCAAAAGCCTCAAGTAAGTGGCCATACCGTCGAAGCGTCACAAACGACCGCTAGTAACAGATGACGTTCTTAAAGGCATTGCGCTCCAGTGGTAGCGATCAGTGGTTCGGCGTTGGTCCAAGTTGGAGAGATATGCGACTTACTTCTTAGTGTTCCGTACCCATAGGGTAAAAACGGGACCGTATTACTAAGACTCTACTGTCCGTCTGTCTGTCTGTCGCTATATCTATCATATTTTTAAAGTTAGTGTCGACATATCGTATTTTAGTGATCATGCTATGCTATGAGGCTGGCCTTATGGATCTTTATATGTTTTTTGACGACCTCCGTAGGCAAGAGGTGAGCATGCCGGACTTGGTCTCCCTATCTCTGAGGTTCCGATTCCAGGTCGGTCAATGTAGAAAAATAACTTTTCTATATTTTCTCGGGTCTGGGTGTTGTGGTACTGTCGTTGTTTCTGGTTTCGGAATTCCAGCATGATAATAATATGCATGTTGTTGACTTATAACGGAGGTATCTAAGATTGTCTGTTTTAATTTCAAGTTTGGAATTTGTTTTTGTATTTAATTTAATTTTATCTTAACAATGAATTTTTTATTTTATTAATATACTGACATAATTGTATTTAGTCTGGATTAATAATTAATTTAATATGTACACTGATTAAATTGAGATGAATTATGTACCTAAGTTTGCATGCTATATTTTATGGCTAAATAGGTCTTCGAACATTTAATTTTTCTCCTGTACCATCTTTACTACCTACCCTATTTACTGCGAATAAAGAAATTTGAATTTGAATTTGAATTTCTGTAACACAAGTGCTTAAGTTACTTAACAGGATCAGAGCAATGTATGTGATGTTGTCCAATAATCAATATTATGGAATATTATGTACCTTGTTTAATGGCAAATAAATTATTCGGATTCTGGTGCGGACCCGGACTACGAAGCCAGAGGTTGCAGGTTTGAATCCCGCAAATATTTGTGTGATGAGTATAATACAATAATGGTTTTTAGTACGTTTATCCATTAACAAATAGCCATAGTACACGTTTAGTTTGGGATAAGATTATTGGTTTTTAGAAGCATTATGTAAACATTAATTTTAGTCAATACGACCCAATTGGTCGTGAATGATAGTATTATTGACGACCCAACCGGTGAAGCAGTGCGGTGTTTCTCCATAAACATAACGGTACGCTAGGAGCGATATCTGGTCAAGTCAATTTAAAAAACTTAACGAACAGTGTTAAGTTGCGTCATTTAGGGCCAGACCATTGGGTCTGGCCCTAAATGACGCAACTTAACACTGTTCGTTAATCTTAATTCCAATTACAAATTTTACTATTAAGGTAACTTAATATCTAAAAATCGCTTCAGCCTATGGCTTGTGTTTCGAAACACAGACGGGCCGGTCATCGCGTGGGTCAGCTCGCGTAATGTCACGTGAAATGAGCGTAGAAGACCTTTCGATTTGCTAGGGATGTGGCTGGGAAATATCGACAGGTTCCGAGTTAGAAAATGTAATAAATATAGAAAATAAAATGTAAAATATGTACCTATTAATGGCCACTGTAAGCATCTACAAAAGTGTGATTTAGAAAAAAAAATTGACGACTTTTGTTGCCGGGAGGTGAGTCCCAGATTGGATCTCTAATCAGTCAATGTAGAAAATAACTTTTCTCTATTTTTTTGGGTCTGGGTGTTGT
This sequence comes from Anania hortulata, assembly GCA_963576865.1. Taxonomy (NCBI): domain Eukaryota; kingdom Metazoa; phylum Arthropoda; class Insecta; order Lepidoptera; family Crambidae; genus Anania; species Anania hortulata. The sequence goes on from OY756413.1 coordinate 950,510, forward strand.
GGTATGTACCGTCGTTGTTTCTGATTTCTGTTACATAAGTGCTTTAGATATTTCCAGATGCAGGTATAGAGCAGAAGAGCAGGTGAGCCATAGTTTATGGGTCCGCACCATAGTCACCTCATACCCTATCTTACCAAATATGTCTACAGCGGCCAAGTGTTGCTAAACTGGTTTAAGTGCATGAATATTTATTAAATCGATGTCGATAAATCTTTAGTTTTGACGTCACTACACACAGGTAATGTGTCGTGAAACGTTCAACCGCAGTGTGATGACGGTCGGTGGAATGAGGGCTGGTGATTACTACCTGGATGTCTGTCAATGACGTTCGATAAAATTTAGGGTAACCTCTATTTTGAAGTGTAAATGTATGCCAAAATATACTACACACATGTTTTGTATCCGATTTTTATCTCTTGCTAGTTCCCGTCGCCGAAAAGAGATGGCGCTACCTTTTTAATAGATTGCGGTAATTTAGTTTATCTTCTTGTTATATCCAGTTATCACCACTCCACACTTTGCTCCTCCGATATCAACAAAAACCAAACAAATAATGTTTTTCTAACTAAAGTCAGCTCAGAGAAAAACCTAACTTTTCTTAAAACAAATCTTTAAAACTCCACCTGTCTAGATAATAGCTATTTCTCAAGATTTGTCCACCCCCAATCCACTCCCTCTTTACCACGATAAAGCCAAAGGTACGTCTACAAATGGCTACGATTGAAACCTCAAGTATTTACAGAAGACAATTTTTCATGAGATACTAGTGTAAGAATAAAAGTCTTGGCATTGTAGTTCGCGCTTAAGACTACAAAACCAAGTTCTCGTGGGTTTGAATCCTGCAAAGAGCACAGAAGAAAACAAACTTATCTATGTGGTCTCGGGTCTGGGTGTTGTAGCACAATCATTTGCACACAAGTCATGAAACTTATCTAATATATTTAAGCATGTCTTTTTATTATCTGTTCACTATAAGGGTTGCCACCTTTGCATGTTTTGGACCTAATTATTTGTTCTGATTGATAAAGTATTAAATATCATAATTTATTTAACTAGATCATTCATAATATCAATAGATGTGCAAAATTTTTGCGAGTTCCCTTTAGCCGTTATAGCTTGATTTTAACAAACATACAAACATTCACGTTTATAATACTAGTATGAGTGACATGACAGTATGATTTTTTACTAGGACATAATCTTCGTTGGCCCTCAATCACACCTGATGGTGATGATGTCAAAGAAATAATAAAAAAAAAAGTAGTTATTTATGGGTGTCGAGCAACGACTTTGTATAAAACTAAACGTTTTAGAATATGTACATATAATTAGGTATTTCATTTTTATTGGATTATTTATACCATGTTTATTTTTAAATGTTAATAACAAACTTAATCGTAAATTCAATGTAATGCAAACAATGCAATAGATCCGCTCAACTCGATCTACTGAGTTCATTCTGCATCGTAATTATTCGGGAGGCTACCGGAACGTCTCTTTGACAATTTATTGACAATGGTATAATTGTTTTGCAATAGTGCACTGATTATGAATTTTAACTATAAATTCTTATGTTGTGTAATGCATGGGTTTTGGTTAAGTGGAATCTTTTCTGGAAATCAGAAATCAGAAATATTTATTTGCTTTTAACATAGTTTTACAAGATGTTTTACAAATGATATGTCCACATGTTTGACCTAATTAGTCATGCAAATATAAAAAGTTGATATTTAATGTACATAATTATAAAAAATACAGCAATATTAAAGAACTTCAATGTCAAAAGGATTATCATTATCGAGGATTAAATATTATATTATGATTAAAATATGTCAAGAAAAAGCTATATAATAATTAATTATTTGTCATCAAAATATTCTTGTATTGAGTAATAGCATTTATTCAGAAGCCAGGCATGCAACTGTTTTTTAAACATAACTATAGGCAAATGTTTGAAAAATTCAGGCAACTTATTATATGTTTTAATAGCCATGCAATAGGGGCTTCGCTTAAATAATTGCAGTCTTATGCTAGGAAACATTATTCTATTTTGATGTCTCGTTGGCTTATCTTTATATTGACCTCTTGCTACAAAATATTGAGGGTGTTGTCGCACGAATATACACACTTGCTTTATATATATGCATGGCAATGGTAAAATTTTAAGTTTTGTGAATAGGGAAAAATACTAATACTCTGGAAAGTCTCGGTTTTCAATATTATCTCCGGTTCCACTGTATGACGACATAGTAAGCTGTTTATGAGTTATTACAGTTTGAAGTTGAAATTTTTATACGTTATAAGTAGGTTCTCCCCAGATCCGCTTTATATTGAAATAAATTCACCCCCTGCCTCTTAATATAATGCCTAAGAGTAAGATGATTATATTTGCCCAACATAATTTCAACGTCTACGTAGGCTTGTCAAAGGCTGTCTGTTTTTATAGCGTCTACACCAATATTATGTTTAATTAAATCCTATAAGATTAATGAATATATCTCTTGAGATATCAAACGTTAATGTTTTTGTAGCAAAACCCACATCAGTTGTCTTTGTTAATAACACTTAGGTATTAAATAAGTATCGAATACTAAGTCTTAAGTTAAAATAACTGTCTTAAGACTAGTATTGAAAATAAATAAATAAATATTGGACAACATCACATACATTGTTCTGATTATATGGTAAGTAGCCAAAGCACTTGTTTTACAGAAATTAGAAACAACGACGGTACCACAACACCTAGACCCGAAACAATATAGAAAAGTTATTTTTCTAAATTGACTGACCGGGAATCGACCTCAGGGATAGCGACACAAAGTCCAGTATGATCGCCTCTCGGCTCTGGAAAATGAAGAAGAATTATGTTTATTTAGAATTGGACAACACACACAAATAGTACAGATAACCGGACATGTTAAGTCACAAAACCAAAAATAAGTTATTATTAAAAATACAATAAAAACAGAAAAACTACACGCCTGTGAACCTCACTCAGCTTGAGCCATTGCCTGAGTAGGCCGCGATACTGGTTTTCAGTGGGGCCTGCTAAGTGACTTACACGAATTGCTAAACGAGCTACTTGTTACTGACCAGGATACAATAACCTATTTAATGGTAGAAATCTGCAAGATGGTGACGATCTCACGTAAAGTAAAACCCTTGTTGTTAGGCAGGATGCAACGCTTCTATAAAAATAAAATTCGCTACAAAAGTCACCATTTGTCATGGTCTCCAAATAAAGAATTACAAGTAAGTAAATCCTTCTGTTATAAGGCGTCATATAATAACTTTTCCGAGGAGCGTCTCTTAGCACACCCAAATACTAATTAAGTAAACTTTGTTTTCTAAGACCCAGTGTAGTACGTCCACTCACAAGGTGGACAAACAACTTGATAAAGGTCGCAGGAAGACGCTGGATCCTGCCGGTTTCAACCGGCCAATCTGGAAGTCAATGAGGGAGGCCTATGTTCAGCAGTGGATGTCCTATGGTAAGATAAGAACTTTTATTGATAATGGACATCACGAGAATATCAGTTCAACAGTCAGCAGTACACACAATTGTAACGAAAACAAAAATGATGTAAACAGACAGAAATAAACACAAATTATTGTGTACAACAGTAGGATTTACCTAAGAGTATTTTATGTATGAAGGTTTTTAATTCAATTCAACACAGCTATTATATTACTGGGTTATTTTTAAAACATCGACAACCACCTAGGGCCTGATTCTGGTGCTCAAATACAAAAACTTTTTCTATGGGACCAACATCGAAATCTAAAAATAATTATCACTGCTCCGTACAATATGGTGTCAGCTGGTCGGCGACTTAGTGTTGTTGTAATATAGGAAGTATTTTTTTGCGATTTCAATGTTGGTCTTATGGAAAAATGGTTGTTGTGTTTGAACTTTGAACTGATCATTTAAAAATAACCAAGTGAATAGAATATTTTGATATCTCCAGAAAATGCACTCCCGATTTTTATATTATAATCTTCCATTTATCATGTAGTTTCGAAGGCTGATAAATCTCTTCTAATATACTGCATTGTGCACGAGGTGACGGGACGCATTTGTCTTGAATCCTAATGCTTTGAAATATCTTCAACAATTTAAATTTAAATAAAGTGTTGGATAGTAAGCGTTGTGTCATACATCCACTCCTAAATAATGTACATTAAGATTATAATCATGTCATTTGATGATTAGTTGATTATAATCAGCCTATCGCAGTCTACTGCTGGTCGTAAGCTTCCCAAAGAGAGAGCGCCAAAGAGTACGATCTCCAGCTTATTTTTATCCGGCCACTGCCAGCAATCTTCATAAGGTCGCCGGTCCATCGAACTGGGAGAGAGTCCTACACAAAGTTTGCTGATGCGTGGTTTCCACTCGAGAACTCGTTTACACCACCTTGTATCGGTTCCTACATTTTTGTACTATGTCAATTTTTTTGGTCTTCTGCTGGATAACCTCGTTTTGGATTTTATTCGTTAACGAGATCCCAAGAATTTTGATGACAAGAATGTATAGTCAGTCCAGCCTGCACTAAACTGATGTACCTCTCTGTTTATTAAAAAAAAATATCTTTCTGTGGAAGCTAGTGGTGACTGAGTTTGTTCCGGCGTTTCTTCTCAGCACTTGCCAGATTGTCTGTGTCTTGTCTCAAAGCGCTAGTAGGGCCCAAAAAATAAGGAGACATGTTCTGGCCCCATATATGGGCCAATAATGTTATTATTGACGTTCATAAGTGTAAATTTTCTGTCCTAAATTGAATAAATTATTTTTGACTTTTAACATTGACCTTTCAATAGCGCGCTGAATGCTGAGATATTAAATCGGTGGATCAGTTAAGATTATCAATCATAGTAAAAGTTGTTGTACTCGTATTTGAGTAATAAATAAATAAATATTGGACAACATCACATGCATCGCTCTGATCCTATAATAACACTGCGTTACACGATTTTGGTACCCTCTTAACTGTTAGCTGGAATGAATAGGTAATGAGTCATAGATTAAATGTTCCAAACATATGTGGTATCCATCACGTCTAGTTTTCGAGGCACATGTCAATATTAGTTCAAGCACTTGTGTTACAGAAATCAGAAACGACGACGGTACCACAACACCAAGACCCGAGACAATATGTAAAAGTTATTTTACCACATTGACCGACTAGGAATCGAACCCGAGACCTCAGAGATAGCGACACCAAGTCCAGTATGCTCACCAGGCTACGGAGATTGAGTAGAATCACTAGAGTAAACGAAAAAAAAAGTATTTTAAATAGATACGAGATTTTGTTATGACAAACCGAATTCAACGCACACCGAGCCGCCAGCGGTCGCTAGTAAACTAATAAATGCAAAATAAACATAAACAGACATTCGAACAGACTTCTGAAGTCACAGTAGCAGTGTCGCAGCAATATTTGTACAGTCAGACAAAAAAGTTGGAAGTCGTACTTTGTCGGGTGAGTGTAGCGGCATCTCATTACAGAATGAGGTGCGTTTACACCTGACGTCGACAACGACCAATAAAGTACTAGTAATGACATTAAATATTTATGTTTATCGTGGAATTTTGCTGAATATTCTAGAAATAAATTTGGTCTACCATTGACGTGACACATTTGTAACTGAATAGTTTACTAAATACCAAGTAATTAAACCAATGTCATCTGCAGCTTAGTGAAAAGAGTAGTACCTGGGTAGCAACACTTCTGGTAGCTTTTTAACGGACAAAATGTTAGTCCTGGGTTCGATTTTCAGTTCGGGTCAATTTACTTAACCATTTTTCTAAATTGGCACGGTTCTGGTAATTGTATTGTCTGGTACCTATTATAACACAGGGATGTTAATTGTTTACTTCAAGACCATGACGATTGGTGTGTAGTCGGGAGTAATAAAGTGGTATTTTATTTTTATGCTAAGCAGCAGATATTGAATCTATCATTATACTACAAAAGAGAGCTGTATGGGCAATTTATTATCTTGGACCCGAGACTCGTTATAAGAACTGTTAAAAAAAATTAACATACTAACAGTGGCTACTTAATTCATTTATGAAAATATTATATTCATTTTAAAAAAATGGAACGTGTAAAATAACTTAATTTAGCCTTGTTGCAGAAATAAATTGATTTATTGTTTTAATAAAATTCACTTAATATTTACTCGGTAACGTTTTATTCATTCTCTTTTTCAGTCAAAAATTTACTTTAAATTACTACTACATAAATAAGCAACGTCATTCTTCGTCCGACACGACCACGATAATCCCACCGTGTAAATCCCACAGCCTGTAACGATATGACCGTATCGGTAAGTACTACACGGCCACTCCAGTTTGTACCTAACGACCAACTTTAATGATTCCAGCCCTTTTTGCAAGGCGCAGTTTGCAATTTACTTGCAGCTCTATACTTTTACTCTTTGATGAGTTTTTTTCCTTTTTTAATATCGAGTTTCAGGCCTGTGTTTTGCAATTTTTAAACATGGCTACGATTTTTTGATGCGACGGATAAAATTGGATCTAAATCACTTAAATTTAACTAAACATTCGTTCTGTCGTCCTTCTATAGAAACACGATAGAACCTCAATATTTAAATAAATCGTTTTCATACCTGTATAAGTTACTTGATAAATAAAAATAAAGAAATTTTGGACAACATCACATACATTGCTCTGATCCTATGGTAAGTAGCCAAAGCACTTGTATTATAGAAATCAGAAACAACGACGGTACCACAACACCCAGACCATATAGAAAAGTTAATTTTCTACATTGACGACCAACTTTAATGATTCCAGCCCTTTTTGCAAGGCGCAGTTTGCAATTTACTTGCAGCTCTATACTTTTACTCTTTGATGAGTTTTTTTCCTTTTTTAATATCGAGTTTCAGGCCTGTGTTTTGCAATTTTTAAACATGGCTACGATTTTTTGATGCGACGGATAAAATTGGATCTAAATCACTTAAATTTTGGACAAAATAAAGAAATTTTGGACAACATCACATACATTGCTCTGATCCTATGGTAAGTAGCCAAAGCACTTGTATTATAGAAATCAGAAACAACGACGGTACCACAACACCCAGACCATATAGAAAAGTTAATTTTCTACATTGACCGACCGGGAATCGAACCCGGGACCTCAGAGATAGCGAAACCAAGTAAGTTATGCCCGCCTCTCAGCTAAGGAGGTTGTCAAAATAATATAAAACTTTTAATTTAATGGGCTTATTTTTCAGTAGCCTGATAACTTTTATATGACAAATAAGTTTGACATGTTGACAGTTTTTGTACAGAAAATGTGTCAAAGCGTCAATTTTATTCAACTGATAAAAGTTATCGGGCTACTGAAAAATTGGCCCTAAAACTTAGATCATAGATAGAAAGATAGATATTCTTTATTGCACATCACACAAAACAAACAGTACAGAGAAACAATAAAAATATAACATACTTGAAAATAACAATTAAACCGCGATGCAAAACCATTCTACGCCATCTATCGTCATACAACTAAAACATAATTCAAATTTTCAAACCGAATTCCAAACCTATGCAATAGTTTACAAACCGTTATACGGAAATCGCCATTAGTAAAATCATTGCTCATGACATATCCTTCTTTTCAAATATTTCATCTATAAAATATTCCAGAAATATGGCATTCCAAGTGCATCTCGATTCTCACATGCATCTAGCATTTTGGGTTCTGTATACATATTTATTTCGCCGCGTTGGCTTGTATCCAGTGGAGGCGTTTGCTGTAAACCATTTTGTCAAGGGGATGTCGAAGATTGTTTATGCGGTAAAGGATATTTCCAGGGTTCCTTGTTTGAATCAATCTTGCACAGTTTGTAACCGATAGACTGGATTGTTGGTACTCATGTAAAACAAACCAAAGAGCAGTGGTAGTTCTATAGTTTGTGGAGATTTGGGACTATGAATCGCAGCCCTAATAGGTAGTGTTTAGGTAGTTTTTTTGGGAAACCAGATTTGTACCACTAGGTTAATAGTGCAGGTAAAAAATGAGAAAAACAATTATAACGCTTTTTAGTTAAAACAGAAATTGTTTGTTACATTTTATAAGTTTTCAAGTCGAAGTAATTTTTTGTTAAGGTTTTAAGAATGCACTTAATTTTACGTTAATCAGACGAGTGAAAGAGCATGAAATTTTTACCTAAAGCTAAGATTTTTCACTTTAAAAGAAAGTGCTGATTTTTTGGATCGGCTCATCAGATCTTAATCGTACTTAGCTAAGAACCACAACAGATAAACTATTTTTTTTAAAAGCTATCAAATTTTTCTATCAGTTTGGCTACAACAATGCCAAAGCCAGATAAACAGATCAACAGCAAAGAAGTAGGAGTCCAACTTATAAAATTATCCTTTTTGCCAAAGGGGGTTAAAAAGTAATAATGAAAATACAGGATGATAGGTAACTTGCGGGAATCGATATTCTACCCGTTTTCCATGACACCACTACCGAAATCCAAAGAAAAAAGGTTACCCATGTAAAATAGTCATTTCATCAATCCCCCAATGATTTTCATTGAGAGGGATTGCCAATACTCGCCACGCTTGGCAGGCGGGTTGGCGAGCGCAGTTTTTTATAAGATTTCGCAGGCAGACGCTGCTGCCCGTCTCGCACTACAGAAATTAGTCGCCTCTTACGACACGCCTCCTATTGGCGGTGGGGAAGTGTATTCTTTACGGTCGTCCTCACATGACACTATAAATAGTCATTTGCTTTGACGATAATGAATGGAGAATCAATATATTTTTTGTGTTACGATTTTGGCCCCGTAGAAAAATATATTTACTTTGATAGGCAGATTATCCTATAGCAATTACACTGGTACCCCGTATAGTGCTAGTCTCCTCGCCTATGATGTTTGTTCAAATGGTTTTAGTTCGACAAAATATAGAAGCGCAGCGTTGGCATATCGCTGTAAACCGACCAGTTCTGTTGCAAAATTACGAGCCTTATTATTTATTTAGGATCTGCTGGTCAGATATTTCCACCAGCATTTAGTGAATAAAAATGAAATTTCAGAATCCGCATTTTATTATATTTATTCCGGAATTTTGAAATTGATATCCGTAAAACCAAATTTTCGTTTCAGTATATCATAATATTATCATAGTATATTTTCCTTAATTTCAATAGCTCAATATGAATTTAATACTAAATTCAGTTTTATTGTTAAAATTGTTTGCCTGGAGTAGGTATGGTATCATAAAATAAGTTGGAACATCCACTTCTTCAAAAAACTCTGTTCTTTTCTCTGCTCTATGTGGAAACTCATACCGGTGTTGGCTGCAACCAGGGATCGGAAACCGGTTTTTTTACTATGGAACCATAACCGGAATAATAAAGGTTTTTGCTTAATTCATTATCACATACTCTAACTAGCGACTTAAAAGCTATGGCAAATTTAGTTTTATGGCCCAATCTTTACAAATACTATTAAATATTAGAAATTGGTCTTATACATCCTGAGATAAATATTAACGGTTTTCAATGCTTGCAACAAACACAGCAGTATTTGCGAAGCAAACAAGAGAAATGCAGACACAGCTACAAACGCAAACGTAGTGTAGGACGCCCCCTCGTTCATGGACCAACGACCTTAGGAAGATGGCTGGCAGTGGCTGGATGAAAAGCAGGAGATCGTGCTCTTCAGCGCTATTGGGGGAGGCCTACGTCCAGTAGTACACTGCAATATACTGTCATGATGATAACGATGACAAGATTTAAATTATCACTTACTTCGAGCCCCTCTGGCAAAAATGTCTACCAGTACTTGAAAATAAAATTGATACTGGTTGCCTTTGATTTGTTTTCTAAATAACGGACTTAAATTAAAGTAACAAGTACTACTGTGCCATCCTGCCACGGTTGCGCTATAACACAACTCCGATTTTTTTTAAACTAAAACAAACAAAAACGTACTTGCAAGATATGCCAGAAATATATCACAAGCGCTAAAAAGCGCTATAAAAATAAACAGACTGCTGTTCTTGAGTTCAAGCCAGTGATATGTCAGGGGAGTGTGGAAATGTCTTATTGTCCTCGCTTGGGTGAGAGCCAAAGATACAATCTGACTATCTACGGTACCATAATGCACTTGAAGGCTCAGTATTAGTGAGTCCCAGGTTTGGATTCTGGTATGAGTTTTAAAAAAAATATATATTCATCAGTCTTTTTCTAAGTTAAATTATTTAACTTAGAAAAAGACTGTCTTATATCTAAGTCTAAGTTTTTATTTTTTCACAGCTTCAAGGGACTGTAGACTTGAGTATATGGTTTTAATTTCTACTACCTCCACTTGTTCCTGAGATAAAGGGTCTTGACAGACATATGACTCCTAAGGGTTCCGTTTTTTTTTTCTAAAAATGGATAACAATTTTCATAATTTTATTTGCGACCTAAAAAACCCCAAAAAGACATTCGAGATATAGTTCATGTTTACTATTACATGCAAATGTACATTCGCGAACTTATCCATTCGTTTAAACTTCTTCTTCTTCTTCGGGTGCCTCTTCAATTCTGAAGGTTGGCCGTCAGCTTCTTGAACTCCTCTTTATCAGTAGCCAACCGAAACAGTTGTTCGACGGAGTTATGCCGGTCCATTCCCGTATGTTCCGCAGCCACGATTTTCTCCGGCGCCCAGCGCGTCTTTTTCCCTCGACTTTGCCCATCATGATAAGTTGAAGCAGTGAATATCTGTCGTGTCTGAGCACGTGCCCAAGATATTCTATTTTGCGTTTAAACTACTTTCCAGCAAATATCGATTCGCAAAATGTTTTTCCACATTTAACTAGTCATATTCGCGGAAGTGTCTTTTGCGCAAGTATCTATTCGCGCAATAGTCCATTTATCATGGCCATTAAAAAAACCCATTTAATTAAAAACCCACGTTTCACTCCGTAGCTAAATATCCATATATATCAGATCGACAGCTAAGAGAAACTTTTTTTATTAAATATCGCGAAAATCGCCGGCCCGTTATGAAATATTGAAAGAATTATTTGACAAGTTAATCCTATTGGAATTTGTTGGGAACTTATAATTTTGGAAGTTAAGAGTTGGGGGATTTCGAGATCACTGGTGTGAAAAAGAGATGGACGAATTTTGAGACTTGTTTTCGGATTGTGAACTCATGCGTTGTGAAGGTTTTCTCTCAACAATAACCAAGTAACAATAAACTAGTAACTAAATATGGAATATCAACAGTAATATGGAACTCAACCAATTTACTTGAACCGATAGTCTAGATACCGTAATCTATATATTATTTGTATGATATATATAAGGTGCTTCATTAATATCTGCAACGGCTGAAATGGGTAAAAGTATTGCTTATATAGATTACGATAGTGAAGGAATTACGTGCCCCGGATCGGTAATTAATTATTTGCGAAAAGACAGTAAATAAATGGTTACTTGCATCAGTTTGCATAACACACTTCGTCATCCGCCCTTGACACTGCGCGGGAGCGGTATAATGTGAAACGTTAGCATTTTTGGACAGATGTGGACGGTTTGAGACAGAATAAAGCCTAATCTTTATTTAATATAATTTTTTTTATGAAAAATTAATGATGTTCTGGACATAAAATTTATTTACTATCGTAATCTATATAAGCAATACTTATACCCATTTCAGCCGTTGCAGATATTTATGAAGCACCTTATATATACTTATTATGTTATGTATACCTACTTACCATAACGTCACTAAATCAACGGTAACTTCTTTGAATGTTCTTAAGCTTTAAAAAATCATATTTCTATGTTACATAATTAACGACAATAATGATGATAATAATTGGACATACAATTATTGTTAATTAATAATTTATGCACTATTAGCTAAGCTTTGCTTTGTTAGGAGCTATATAATTAGTGCTATGTTTTTTTTTAACAAAGCTCTACGCATTCACATTAAAAGTCGCTAATCTATTAATTTACCTATCATTTGCTCTGTGTACTATATTATGTATTAGTATTAATTGATAATCATATATATTTATACCTATTTATTAAGTATGTAATGTTAGCGTGTATATTTTATTTTTCTTGCTGCACCGCCTGTATTTCTTTATTTGATCACTGGTTGACTGGTAGATAATGCTTCTTGGCATTAAGTCAGCCATTTGTACGATTATTTTAAAATGTGCAATAAAGTCTAAATATTTTTTTAAAAAGAGAGCAAAAATCCATAGTTTTGTCATTGGTATATTTCACTTTTCTCTACTTTGAAACTTTTTTGTTTCATTTTTAAGAAGAAAAATACTTTCCTATATTGGACCCTAAATCTAAAGAAATAAGGTTTAATTTCTCTAAAGCCGTTATTTAGGTTGTATATTAAAACTACAAAGCTGTATATATTTTAGCAGGAGCTAAGAAATCCTACCGATAGCAAAATACGATGCAGCGCTGCTCTTGACAGCTTGTGTGTTTGCCAAGCTGGTAGGGATGGGGCGATGCATCGATGAAATTACTATCGATAATGTTAAATAATAAAATTAGAGACCAGTAAATAATCATATTTATTAATTCAATGACATTTTATGACATCAACAACTATCACCATGGTGACCAGTTGCCATAGTGTGGAGTAGATATATCAGTCCTCCGCCGCGAATTCTTTACAAGTGTAACGTCACTGCTCGGGCCTGTAGCATTTGGTCGACGTGACGGCGCACCACCCCTTTCGCCAATTGTTAAATAATGAAATTAGAGATCAGTAAATAATCATATTTATTAATTCAATGACATTTTATGACATCAACAACTATCACCATGGTGACCAGTTGCCATAGTGTGGAGTAGATATATCAGTCCTCCGCCGCGAATTCTTTACAAGTGTAACGTCACTGCTCGGGCCTGTAGCATTTGGTCGACGTGACGGCGCACCACCCCCTTCGCCAATTGTTAAATAATGAAATTAGAGATCAGTAAATAATCATATTTATTAATTCAATGACATTTTTGACATCAACAACTATCACCATGGTGACCACTTGCCATAGTGTGGAGAAGATATATCAGATAATAAGTGAAGTTACAAGCACAATGTACAAACATGGTCTACATAAATGGTAGTGAAATTTAATTTATAAGCAGTACAAAAGTGACGACCTCCGTAGCCGAGAGGCGAGCACACCGTACTTGGTGTCGCTATCTCTGAGGTTCCGGGTTCGATTCCCGGTCGGTTAATGTAGAAAAAAAAACTATCTATATTGTCTCGGGTCTGGGTGTTGTGGTACCGTCGTTGTTTCTGATTTCTGTACACAAGTGTTTAAGCTACTTATCATAGGATCAGGGCAATGTATGTGATGTGGCCCAATATTTAATAATTTAATTTAATATTTAATTAACGCTGTATAATACACTTGTTAAAGAAACTTAGATAAATAAGTACAATTATAATCCCTGAAGTTATGTAAATATTAATATACTTTTTAACATCATAAAGCATCAATAAACTATAAAACATGATTTTAGGTACAAATTTATCCAATCAAATTAAAATGAATAGCCTCGCATAAAAAATAAAATAACGACCACCCGAGGCCCAATTTCCGTAATTTGACAGTAGTCGCAATCCGGCGTCGGTCCGCTCCCAGTAACATTGCGAACACAAACGTATTCTTCCATATGAAAAGTTTTGAATTTATTAAACAGTAAAATTAGAAGCAGGTTCAAATCGATTTCTAAGATAAATTACATAGTTAGAAGGTAGCTAATAAAAACCTATTTAAAAACAATTTGAAAGGCAGTTCTAATCCAGTTTTAGCTTCAGACTTCACACTGCAAAGAAACCATAAAGGCTTTCTAAGAAATTAACCTTTCTTAACTAGAAGGAAAACCAGGAAAATATCGTACTTACTTACATTTCTTGTTTCAAATAACTTACTCTATTTTCCTTTACTTCCAACAAAAATCCTTTACTGTAATATTACAAACGATTTCTCATATTTTCTAAATTGATATTAAATTTTAAGTTCAAAAGCGGTAGAAAAAGTTCTACATTTTTAAGTTTATTGATAAGCTGGTGACTGTACTCTGAAATTGATTCAATTGCAGCAGGGGTGCAGTAGGTTGCAAATTTTGAAAACAAACTTTTAGTCCGAAGACGCCCTTGACAAAAAAAAACAGTTAACACTACGATGTTTAATTCCTTACTCCGAGACCACAATGATGAGTAAATCTGGCGCTTTTTTTATATATTTTACCCTGTGAAAAAGAATATTTAGGTATGTTTAGATTGTATTTCTAGTACCAAGACTAGGTATATTAATTCTCAATAATAATTACTAATCTTATTTTTTATTATATAAGAAGTTGTCTGAAAATACTAAAACACGATTTATTATTGAAGTAATCACATCTTAAAAGACTTAGAAAATTGAATCAAAAATAAGTGACAGCAGAAATCCATTATGATCGACGATTACTTGTCAAAATATCTATTTTAGTATGTACGATGCTACTACAATATTTACTTATCTTGTCAACCGAGTTTCTCATTTTGTTATTTTACACGTTCTTTACATTTATAGGAGATTTCTTAATATTTTCTTTAGTCAAATATTCTTATCGTCATCGAATGTTTTTTCTAGACCCAAATAGTACGTCAATTGTGATCCAAATGGCACTTAGGAGAGTAAAAGCGCTCAAATCGTTCTACATCGTGGTGGGTCCTTTATAACAGCGATTTATAGACAAAACTATTTCCTTATTTATTCTAGTTAGGTAGATGATTATCGTGTATTTAGTCTAGTAGTTTTTGTGATAAAGATAAGATAAAGAACATTTAATGTCGTTGTGATTTCCATTAATAATGAATGTTCTTTATCATATCTTTATCCAGTGACAAAGCCAGGTGGTTGTGGAGTTAAATCTGAAAAGACAAAATTAAATATTTGTAATGATGATAACAGAAGGCGTGTCGTAAGAGGCGACTAATTCCTATAGCACGAGACGGGCAGCAGCGTCTGCGTGCGAAATCTTATAAAAACTGCGCTCGCCAACCCGCCTGCCAAGCGTGGCTATATATTGGACATCCTCCACCCCCAATGTAAGTCATTGGGGGCAGCCTATGTTCAGCAATGGACGTCCTATGGTTGAAATGATGATAAATGTATTTATAAAACTAGGTATGTCTATCCGTTAGTCAAAGTCAAAAATCATTTATTCAGTTTAGGACAGAAAACTGCCACGTATGAACGTCAACAATAACATTATTGGCCCATATGGGGCAGAACATGTCTCCTTATTTTTTGGGCCCTACTAGTGCTTCGAGACACAGACAATCTGGCAAGTGCTGAGAAGAAACGCCGGAACAAACTCAGTCACCACAAGCTGCCACAAAAAAAGGAAAAGAAAATAATGTATACCTGTGCGAGCAGGGCAGTATTTAATTCCAGACATTTTTGTCATTTAAATAGTCATAAACAGTATAATAACCTTTTTTCATTAAAATAATCGGAACATGCGATTTAAACTCAAACATTTTATACATATAGTCAGCATAGTACAAGCTTCGCTTAGTTTAGGTCTAGATTAAAGCTTTTTATCTATTAATGTTATTTTTGCCATTACTCGCCAACTGTAAGTAAGATGATAATAAACTTGAAAACAAATTTGACCGTCTCAGGTGGAAATCGAACCCGCTCCAGGCTTAGTATTGCGTTTGGCGTTTGGCAATTGGCAAAGTATTCTAATTGTAAATTATTTTTCTATTATTTTTCTATTTAATATAAATTTAAATTTGTAATTTTAACTAAATGAAATGAAATGTGACATTTATATGGGACAATTTATAGTACCTGAAATAAAATTGATTTATTATTATTATTATTATTTATTATTATTGCGTGATTTATATCTATATTTAATTAATCAAATTTTAGTTTTAAAAAAAATTCTTTTGTTTTTTTAACGCCTAATAATAACGTCGTAAGTATTTCCGCTGTGAGCGGTGCTCATGCCTACACCTTTATATTACGTCCCAAAACAGTATCTCCATTCCAATACCCCAAGGATTATTTTTATTGCGCTATCTAGTAATAAGATACATCAATTCATGCCAGTCACAAATTCCCCAAATCTCCACTTAAATCCTTTTTTCTCGTTTTCTGAGGCCACAGTAGAAATATAAAATAGTAGGTCAACTAGTACTTAACGTTTACGTCATAAATCCGTTTTATGGGAGTTTGTAATTCTTACAGCCAGTAAGTAGATCTGGACTGACTGATAAATACACGTTCACACAATCCATTTATCTCCTCTTAGGTCGTCATTTACCTCTCTATTCGTTAACACTCATACCCATCACCCTCCTCGTTAAGTGCTTTTCCCTTTCCTCTTCCTTTCTCTTAACATGTAAAATGGTTTCGGTTTATGATTGTTACACACGGCTACATGACACTCCACACACTAATGGCATGCACCGGGCAATTTCCCCATGGTTGGTATTTTATAATACCCTGAGGTGGACATGAGGATGGCATATTTTGAGTTTTTCTTGTCGACCTAGGCCAGCATTGCATAAATTTAAAATATTGTCAGAGTCTTCACTCGATGCCAGTTTATTGTTAATATTTTTTTCGCTAGATATTTGCAATTTATTTTGTTTAACTTGTTTTTAACTTGATTTGAGGGAAGTAAACCCACTTGGTCTATCTGAATTGTGGTGGGAGAATAACATATCTGTTAAAGGATAAAGCTAATACATGGTTATAGATAGTGTTATTGCGTTTAAAGTTTACTGAAATAGCTTTTAAGAATTTATGTATATGCTATGGCCATTGTCAAATGGTTTAATACAATTTTATGTCAGTCAAGTTCATATTCTAATGAAATTCTTTTACGTAAATACATTATAATATTAGAGCTATTGTGAAGTGATGTTTTGTTTAAGTGACATCAGCCAAAAAAGGTTTTCCAAAGATTTAAAAAAAAAAATTACGAAATAACTGAATACCTCTTGTCAGTGTGATTAAATTTATATTGTGATAATATCTGACTTGAATTTGCTACTTTTTAACAGGTTCAGACTTTTAGGATTGCGGTTAAAAGTATTCAATAATTTTAATTTAGTTTTTGTCTGGTACATGCTCCCGTTTTCAGATATTTAATGAAACATAATAATAATAATGGGGAATGAAAACTACAGGATGCTGATTGAAATACGTTCACTCACTTTAATCGTTAATTTCCGAAAACCACGTTTTACAGAGATCGCAAGCGACGTGCGGTTGCGCCCGGGGATACAACAAAGCAGGTAGTACAATAGGGTTTTCTAACTAACAAACAAATATACCTTTGGAAAACTTATATTATAAATCTAAAACAAGAGCCGTCGCCAACAGGGAATATGCATGTTTTTTTATTTGGTCCTAAAATAAATAATACTTAATTATAATTAATAAAACTCTAAGAATTTTTGAAAAATATTGTTCAATACCTGACTTACAGCCCATTAAAGTCGCGTGTTAGACAAGGAGATCCGATATGTACCGTGACGTCACATTACACGTCTGCCATAAATTTTTCATAGTAAAAGTTGTTTTACAAAGAGATAGGTATACCTTAATTTCTAATTACTATATTACGGTTATTTTTTACCTAAAATCAATTTTGTTTTCACTATTAGTACTGTAATTTCATATATTTTCTTATAAATATGGTAAAAACAATATATTTTTTTCATGTATATTCCCTATTGCAATAATCCGGAGTAAAAAAAAATTATTAAAAATCTTGATAAAAAACTGTCTACCTCATTGACCGATAAATTCCCGAACAGCTATAACTCAACCCCAAATGTTTCACAGCACTTTAAAGTATCGATAAATACGACGCGCGGACGGAACTATGTGGCGGTAGGCCAACCGTGCTCTCCGATATATCGACTAATGCATTTCTTCACATACATTTAGGTTTTAAGCTCAGCATTGAATCTTATGCAGGAAGATTTTAGTCAAGTAACGCCATATTTTCAGATATTTCCTAGGGCTTAACGTAGGATTATCTTTTCTGGCAGAAATGCATGCACTTCGGTTTACTTTTAGGAACCCACGCCACTATCGGGGTTAGTTGGACTTTTCCAGTTATATTATGTCTCTTTCTCTTGAGGCTCTTTTGAATAAGAAGAAGCAGGACGTGAGTAGTGCGTTTGCACTACCGAGTACTTACTGTTGGTAGCAAAAAAGCGGCCAAGTGCGAGTCGGACTCGCCCATGAAGGGTTCCGTAGCAGCAAGTAACATAATATAGAAGTTCTTGTAGTTCGTTGTAACTTTGATCGATGTTTTAATAGTGTAAATTGCGGTTTACGGTTTATGACGTATTAAAAAAACTGCTTACTAGATCTCGTTCAAACCAATTTTCGGTGGAAGTTTGCTTGGTAATGTACATCATATATTTTTTTTTAGTTTTATCATTCTCTTATTTTAGAAGTTACAGGGGGGGGGACACATTTTACCACTTTGGAAGTGTCTCTCGCGCAAACTATTCAGTTTAGAAAAAAAAATATTAAAAACCTCAATATGATTTTTGAAGACCTATCCATAAACACACTACACGTATGGGTTTGATGAAAAAAAATGTTTTTGAGTTTCAGTTCTAAGTATAGGAAACCCCCAATTTTTTTTGTTTTTTTTTCTATTTTTGTGTGAAAATCTTAATGCGGTTCACAGAATACATCTACTTACCAAGTTTCAACAGTATAATTCTTATAGTTTCGGAAAAAAGTCGCTGTGACATACGGACGGACAGACAGACAGACAGACATGACGAATCCATAAGGGTTCCCTTTTTTTGCCATTTGGCTACGGAACCCTAAAAAGGTAACCCGTATAGATCCATATAGGTTTACATGTCTAAAGGTAACGGAGGTCTGATAGCAATCGCTCGAAATGTAATAACTAGAGTTGCCACATCTAGGATCATGGTCTTGCGTAGGGGAGGCCGGGGATAGTTGATTATATGGGTAGATTGACTAAGTGTCAAAAACTAGACTTATTTGAAAGTGTTGCAACATTCAATTAGTTGAATTAATTAATTTTTTGCCCCTAGTTGAATAATTTTACACTTTTAAATAAGTAAGTTTTTGACAGTTAGGCAACTTTCCCTGGTCTGCCCTATTCCGACTAGGAACGGAACAATGCGCTAGGAGAAAGAAGAAGAAGGAGTGTTGTTGAATAACCAGGAGGAGACAGCTAGATGCAAGCCGCTTGCCACGGGCCAATCTGGAAGTCACTGGGGGAGGAGGCTCAGCAGTGGATATTCTATGGCTGAAATGATGATGATTATTTCATAATACTTTAATTGCTTAAATACAAGAAGAACAAAACAAGAAACAACTATGTTCTTCTTGTTGTGTTCCTTCCGACCTCCGTCCAAAGTTGCTGTGCTCTTACGGTACGGCCGAAATTGTCAGATCTAACTGCTAAAATGGTAAAACAATAAATAATGATGATGATCTTTCCGACCGTTTTCGGCCATAGCGACCACTTCGACTCCTAATCGGCCGGGCGCTGGTGCACCCGAAGATGGCTAATGTAGCCGATCTTCGCAGCGAGATCCCGTGCACAATGAGGGCACGTTAGTACGCCGTTTACATATTTATAGTTGATGGCGGCAGGAGGACGGGCCTTTAGCTCATCGCGCTTAGAGTCGAGGTCAGCTTTACTGGGCGCTGTGCTGCCAAAGCTTCCCATTGAGAGGGCTCAATGTTGCATCTTTTCATGTGTAAATGATTGAGTATTGAAATGGTATACCTATATCAGTAGCTATTGATTACAAAGCTTAATTAGTTATTAAAGTAACTAAGTTACCTAATAAAGTTCGTCGATTTAACTGACAATAAATGGACACAATGCCTAAATGGGAATTACCTCACCCGCTGGTGATAATGTAAAATAGGCTGATTATTGCGGCGTAATCGCTACAAAATCAGGTCGCTTTGGTGGTGTGGACCTGGACTTAGATTTACTAGATGTGGCTATTACAATGTTTTTTTTTAACGACTTATGTTATCAGAAATTAATATGAACGTGACACGTAAACGCAAATACGTCTGTATTGTTAAATTTATTTAACTCAAATAATATTAGTGATTGGTCGGGTCTAATAAGAGTTGGGAGCACTTCACTTCAGACACGGTAAATAGATAGTTACTCGAAATTGCATGCCATATAAAGAAGTTACAGCTGATGTCTAAAGAAAGATGTACAATTTAGGCGGTCTTTTGGCTAAGTGTGCTCTCTTCCAGACAACGTTCAGATAGAGGACAACTGTTAAGAAAGGGAAAAATAATAAGGTATCAGAGCGGCTCAACTCGGTCGGCTTAATGTAAAATTAAAGCGAACTTTTATATAGGTGCTTTTTCTCTTTCTGGGTATCATATCATACCGTCGTTATTTCTATTTTCAAAACAAGTGCTTTAGCTACTTACCTTAAAATCATAGCAATGTATAAATGATGATCTTAGAAAGATGGCTGGCAGTGGCTGGTGCTCTTTTGAGCTCTTTGGGGGAAACTTACATCCAAAAGTGAAGTGTACTAGCCTGACATGATGATGATGACATGATTTTTCCAATATTTATTTATTTTAAATTTTAATGAATAGTCATGGTAAAAAAAGATTCGGTTCACCTGGCTTAGGGTTAGAGGCAGTGCTAGACAATTGCTCCAATTATAACAACCAGACTTACCGCATCTAGGATCACGATCTAGTCTACTCGACTGGAATCAGAACAAAGCGCTAAAAAGAAAAAATCAGAGCCACATCTAGTTGTCATACTATTTAACTCCGTAATCAAACGCGATATAATCGGCCACTCTCAGTCGCGAACACAACTGTGTGTAATGTGTACTTTGCATTATGTACTGTGTATTATGAGTACCTACTGTTGTGTATAATAGCACGTATTTTAGGCGAGTTTGTAGCTGATGTAGGCGGGTTTATAGAATTTACTGTATAGGTCGGTAGGATAACATTTTAGCGATTCTGCAACTTTATAAAGTTGACATTCGACGAAACGAAAAGATTGAATTTTGTTTATATGAAACAAAATTATTAAAAAATAAATTCTGCTTAGTTACAGTAGGCATTTTTTCCTCTTTATAGATAAATATACAAAAATAAATATGCGCTAAAAAGACAGCAATACCAAAAGAAAGTTCGAAATGAATCGAATGGCTATGCCGAAACCGCCAGTCCCTGGCAAAAGGGGTAGACCCAAGAGATGCTGTCTTGATGTCGTGAGGGCTGACATACTTGCCAATGATCTAAGAGCTAGAGACGCTCAAGACCATGCAAAGTGGAGTAGTAAATCAAGGAAAGCGGACCCTGGGCTCCAAAGCAATGGCTTTGGACGCAACCGGGATTGACCGTATAGATGAAGAAGAAGACCGAAAGAAAGAAACTTTAAAAAAAAAAGGCAATAATCTTTGTGATTCTAGCTATAAACAAATTATTTACATATTTACAAGTTTTCCGGCAAGCACCAAAGGTTCCGAGTCCAACTCTAGGCTTTTTTTAAATAATTAATTAATATTTAGACAAAAAAAACAGGACTGGAGTACTAAATAAATAAATAAATATGCACTAGGTACACCAATTACCAAGGTCTTGAAGTAAGAATAACATGTGGTGTTACAAGGTAAAAGACAAATGTATTTTTCTAGGGGCGTCTCCCAGCACGCCCAGACTTGAGGCAATTTAGGGACTGCGCTTACTATCAGGATGGTGTGGCAAGGGATTTTTAAGTGAAGAATAGTATTGTACCTTAATTTCATGACGCTAAGCTCGATATTAATAATTCAGTATTCCTAAGCATACCGCGACTTGCTAAGACCATTATCATTCGTCACCTAAAAATTCTTTGCCGTGCCGTCCCGATAGTGAACGCACTCCCTTAGAAAAGTTCTTTTTTTATCGGATCAAACCGGAGATCGACTGCTTTTAGTTCAAGACGAATAATTCTTCTAACCCAATCGGTTCCTTTAAGTCTATTGATGTATACTTTATAACTGCTATGTGGCAAGGTCTTTTTAAAGGCCTTCCATCCAAGATCCATACCCATTTAATAGCACAACGGATATGACATAGCATGAAAATTTGAGATTCGGTGCATATTTTTATTTTATTTTTATTTTATTTTATTTATATATTAACACCAACAAGACATACACTATTTTAGACAACATTAACTATACATGCTAATATATCAAGCTAAGTGCTATCTTAATTACAGGTATTACACAAAAGTAATTGAATTAACGTAGCATTTAAGTAGATTTAAATATTTTGTAATTGTTAAATATCTAAATTATTAATATTAGTGTGACAACATTTATTTATGAGAGTAGCATATTATTGTGCATTAAGAAAATCAGCAGAAGAACAGTTAATCCAAATACATCAAATTCTTGCGGAATCTTGTAAAATCACTTGAGAATATATCAATGTCATTTGGTTTATTTGATGAATTGTTGAGAGAACTCTTGCTATTAGCTATATTTTTATGTAATTTGTTGTAGCCCATAACGAGCCTATTGAGCGGCGCATAGCGTCCCTGACGCGAATATGACTTCCTTAAAACGAATGGTGTGTAAGAGGCTAGTCGAATACCACGTGAAGGAGCACGAATATTGATATTCGATAGAAGGTTAGGCGCATCAAGGACACCACTCACTAACTTATGTAGAAACAGGTTGTCCATCAGATTTCTTCGAACTTCTAAAGGCTGGAGTTTGAAATGTTTTAATCTATCGAAATAGCTTGGAAGTTTTCCAGCCATATTACAACTATACGACAGATGCCAAAGGAAACGCTTTTGAATTCTTTCTAGTCTTTTCCGGTACACATCATAGTAGGGGTTCCATACGACACTACAGTATTCTAACTTGCTACGTACCAAGGCTGAGTAAATGTTTATTTTTGTGGTCGGATTTTTTAATTCTTTACAGTTTCGCAAAACAAAGCCTAGCATCTTAAAGCTCGCATTCGCGATATGGTCTATGTGCTTATGGAAGCGTAATTTGCTGTCAAGAATGACACCCAGGTCACGCGCATGGTCCACCTCAGACAACAGTTTCCCGTTGAGTAAATATGCAGTAGGGACAAACTTTTTCCTCCTAGTGAACCTTACAGCAAAGCACTTATCAGAGTTTAAGCACATGCCGTTATTTATACACCAAGAATTTAAATTATTTAAATCATTTTGAAGCAGCACCGAATCAGCTGTCGTGTGAATAGAGCGAAATATCTTTAAATCGTCGGCAAAAAGATAACACTTGGAGTTACGAAAGCACTCGGTGATGTCATTAATAAAGATGTTAAAAAACAAAGGACCCAAGTGGGAACCTTGGGGGACGCCTGAAGGTGCTAAAAACGGGAACGATGAATAACCGCTCACAACAACGACTGATGTTCTGTTGGCTAGGTATGACTGACACCAATTCAAAAGTGATCCGGATACTCCAATGCCCTCTAGTTTGTGCAACAAGATCTCGTGGTTTACCTTATCGAACGCTTTACTAAAATCCGTGTATATGGTGTCCACAGTGTCACCACGATCGATAACCTGAATTAGATCCTCGACAAAAGACACTAAGTTAGTGGTGGTTGACCGGGCTTTTACAAAGCCGTGTTGTTCGGGTACAATTAATTGCTTGAATTGGTGCGAGATTACCGGGTACAATAGTGATTCAATAACTTTAGCAAAGACTGGAATAATAGAAATAGGTCGATAATTATTGACTAAGCTATTGTCACCTGATTTGTGTAATGGTAATATTAAGGATTGTTTCCAAGCCTTTGGGAAAACACCATCCTTTAGTGATTTGTTTATTATAATGCTAAGAGGATATGACAAGGCTTCAGCGCAATTGACCACAAACAGAGCTGGTAATCCATCTGCTCCGGAACCTTTGCTGCGATCAAGTCTTTTTAAAGCTTTATAGACTTCAAATGTTGAAAATAACACAGTGGACAGGTGTTGGCCGCAGATATTGTACGGATCATGCTTCGAAGGTGTAATATTTAAATGGTTGTAAACGGAAGAAAATTGTTTAGCGAAGAGATTGCAAATTTCAGGCCCACTGGTGGCTTTGGCGGTACCATTAAACATTTTTGCAGGTAATGTGCTTTTATTGGTATGCTTTTTATTTTTAATAAATGACCATATATATTTGGGGTTTGAACGCAATGATGCTTCCATGGTTTCTATATATTTATAATAAGCTAGGGATTTCATTTTTGTAAATCGCTTTTTTAGCAGTTTAAATGACAAAATATCTCTAGGATTATTGTTGTACTTATGAATTTTAATTTTATATTTTAATTTTTCTTTTAGAGCTTTAATTAAAGGTGGAGTAAACCAACACGGATACCTTGAATTTCTCGGTTTTGATTTGGGCACATATTTATTAATCAAAGACTTAAGTATTTTATAAAAAATCGTCACCATTTCGTCAATAGTCCCACAGGGATCAAGTACTTCATCCCAGTTTGTAGCGTCTAACTCCTCTGTTATACTTATGTAATCGGCTTTGTAGAAACAAAATCTAGGAGCATCGTTAGGAGAAAGCGTTTCGCAGGAATTGAGTGAAATACAAAAATTTCTCGGAGGATGCAGAGGATCGATGTTAGTCAAGGGATCATTATTGGCAGAAATATTTGTAACAATGCTATTACTAATAACCAGATCAAGAATTTTACTCTTACTGTTGAGGATGTTGTTGTACTGTGTCATGTCATTAAATGACAAGAAATCAAATAACATATTCTGCAATATACTACTACTATTTGTTATATTCAGACATGAAGTATTTTGAATGGTATTCCATTGTATGCAGCTCATATTAAAATCTCCCACAATTAGCGCTTCTCCACTAAGCGATTCCAAAACCCTATTACAATTGTCATGAAAATGTTTGAAGATGTGCTTTTGCACTGGAGGGGGGATGTATATACCGCAAATATTTAATTGTTCTGCACTGCCCCCACAATTGACAAAATCAATGCTCACCCACAAGTCTTCGCAGTCAGATTCACAGCCAAAGAGCCGCACAGAACTAAACCTCTTTGAAACTGCAATCAATACCCCACCACCCCCCTTCGAGGCATGGAACCCACTACTTTCTCGATCGCGCCTGTACACGTTATATTTGTTGTCAAAAAGTTCTGAATCGAAAATACTGTTGTTCAACCATGTCTCCGTCAAAATGATTACATCGAATGAGTTACAAACCACATTATTAAAGAAATCAAGTTTTTGTGCGCAAACCTCTCACATTTTGGTAGTAAAAACTTAAGTAGCCCGTTAGTAACAGTATACAAATTTAGCGTATATTATGACAACTGATTAATAGTCTCATAGTTTCGTATGAACACATAATTGGACTCTTCATTCTTCCGTACAAAAATTTTGCCGTCGCGCACCCATATGAATTTGTATTTCAGTTCCTTAACTTTCTGACGAGCTGCAGCGTGTAATTGTTTTGCTTCAGGCGTTAAATGCTCTGTTACATAAACAGGATTTTTAGTTCCTCCAATCCCAAGGTGGCTTGTATTCAATTTGTCATTGGCATTGTTTTTATTAAATTTTATAGTGGCTGCTAAAAACTCATCGCGTAAGCGTGGACTGTTAAACTTAACTAACACAGATCGTGGGCGAGGGCTCTTATTGTTCAACTTCGATAGTCTAGCGCAAAGATGTATATTGGTTTCGCTTATAGGGCACTTGATTACTTTAGCAATCTGCTGCACAGTGTTGACGAGGTTTTCCCGCTTGTCCTCAGGAACGCATTGTATCTCGATGTTGGTTGCCCGAGTTTGTTGTTCCAATTGCGCTAATCGCTGTGACATACTGCCGTGCGCAGCTCGTAAGACCTCGTTTTCGTTCCGAATAGTATTCAATGTGGCAGACTGGACAGCCTGTTCGGATTTAACTGCCTCTAATTCCTGACTGCAGGCTGACAGTGATGACTCAAAGCTCGAAATCATATTTTGCAATTCTTGAATTTTAGGACTAAAATCAGCTGCAAATACACTACGAAGTTCCTCCCTTATGATGCCTCTGACGTCAGAAGCCGTTAGGCTAGAACAACCCGCAGGCGCCAATCGAGATTTCGGGCGCTGGGTAACATTGCTGGTTACAGATAATGAGCCACGTACGGCAATATTTGACTCATCGTCCTTTCCCGGTTCTTCACTACAACACATGTCGCAAATCCAAGCGTTTTTAAATTGCGCGGACATGTCATTATACTCCGTAAGTGAGAAGCGTGTGCATAGTAAGTGGTACTTGTCTCCACACCGCATACATTGAACCGGTGACTCATCCAATGCGTTAGGACAGCCAGCACATTCGCCTAAATCAGCCATTATGAAGAAATTATTTTTTAAATTTCCAAAAAAAAAGAATTTTTTTATTAGTAAAAAACCGGGGCTTGAGGTCTGATTCTTTTCGGATGCGGCGAGTTAGGTTTATACTTGTCAGCGCTCGGCTATCCAACCGTTAGCGTGAGTGACGAAATTTGTCAAGACACTTTTATAGAGCGGAGAGCTGAATCGAGAATGCCGAATATTGTTAACAAGTAGGGTAAAGTCACAAAACAAAACGATGAATCAGTCACTGCACTCACTGTTGTTCGCTTTTAAAGCTGTTTTTACACAATTATTGTTTGATATGCAACGATGAAATTTATAAGTTTTATGTTTAAAACACTTAATAAACAGGCAAGTATAGATTTTAAACCGAAATATGAACTTTAACTATTTTTAAAAGATAAGTTTTTACGGAGCTAGCGTTATGTACTTGTACTAAGAGCGGGGGCGCCCTCTCACATATTGATCATCATCATCATCATTTCAGCCATAGGACGTTCACTGCTGAACATGACCCTCCCAGTGACTTCCAGATTGACCGTTTACATATTGATGTACAACTCAATATCAAATCAGTGTAGTATCGCAATCATATGTTAATTCTAGCTAGTAATTAGGTATAAATATAACACCTGAGGTGGCACCTGGTGTTCCTCCACCTCCACCTCCGGATATTGTCAAAATGTTCTGCTCGCGGCACGAGCCTGCAGAACTGACGTCATGCTTACGTCGAGTCGCGTTCAAAAAATCATAGGAGGTTGACAGACAGAAGTCTCAACCGTGTATCGCATACCAAAAAAAAAGTTCAGAGTACTGTCAATAGATTGAAAGGGTTTGCTTGATCTGTGCGCGTAAGGTCTGTTTAATCTGTGCGTGCAAAGTTCACCATATGATTCTGACATTGCGTGCGTGTTGTTAAATAATTTTGTTTGATCAATGTTTAAGTAAAAATACATTAGAATAGTGCTTAAATCAATAATGTAGGTGTGTTTAGATGGATTTGCAGTATTAGTTTGCATAATGGAATGATATTTCAAGGTAAATTTTATAAATTGTAAATAAATATTTTGGCGGCCGCCATTGCTCGAGATTTTTGGTTAGTTTCAATATTAATTCGATAAATTCATATCAGATAAATTGAAATTATTGTGCCACCAATAAGTTTTCATTTCAGAACTTTTGGGCGGCGTTCCATAATATCGTATAAAAGCGTTTTGTAATCATTAAGTCTTAGAATATTTGAAATATTATTTGCTATATTTGAGCAGTAGAGTTATCATGGAAGTAACTAATAAATTGGAATCCTTGTAAATAATAAAATGAATAAGCGTTAGAATATACACCACATGCCATGGTTTCGAAATATGGAATTAAAATCCATGCATTACGAGGTGAATATTGCCAGGGGCGTCTCTCAGTGCACATATACAGGGTTATTTTAAAATCATCAACAACCCCCTAGGGACTGATTCTGGTGCTCAAATACAACAACTTTTTCTATGAGACCAACATCGAAATCGCAACAAATAAATTTCACTTTCCTATACTAAGCCACCGATCAGCGGACTAGTGTTTATGAAGCAGTGATTTTTTTTTTTAGATTACTATGTTGGTCTCATAGAAAAAGTTGTTGTATTTGAGCACTAGAATCAGGCCCTAGGAGGTTGTTGTTGTTTTAAAAATAACTCTGTATAGAGGTGCTTGTGGCTCAATGAGGCACTCGTGGCTCAGTGGCGGCACCGCTTTGGTAGTGATTACTAAAGTAAGCCACCTACGCCGCGGATAAGTGACCATTCCAACCATATAGTAACATTTGTCACAAGCATCTCCGTGATTCGAAAGTCACGTTAACAGTTGGACCCAGCTAATATCACTTGATATTAGTCGTAAAGCCTAGAGGCCTTAAGGCAGCTTGATAACATCTGACAGTAAGGTTAAGTCACTGCCCTTACAACACCCCTCCACCAATCTCACACATTGGTGGCACAAGTGTTTCCAACGCTTATAAGGAGTGGTTCTGCCTCTATATTGTTATGTTTTTCAATTTTACAATGAATAAATATTTTCATTTTCATTTTCATTTTTCAATCTGCACTGGGCCCGCCTGATGAAGTATGGCCTAGACCACCTATGCCCTGTGAGACGTAGGTATATATAGGTATAATTTACTTTACAAGCAGGGGCGTGCATCCCATATAGGCTATTATGCAGAGCATACCTTCATAAAAAACCGACAGAACACCTAACCATAATTATTAATTACGTATTCAACAATAAACAACAAATATTCTGTAACCATTTTGTCGTCTACCTGTACTTATTCCTTACTAAAGCGCGCAACTTAGATTGTTAATGTGCAATTTAACCAATGTTAGGCTGCCGCGAGATCGCCTACTGTTTCACGCAAAATCTGAAACCAATGCACGCCCCTGTTTACAAGGTACTGCACCGTGGCAATTTTACGTTCGCTAGACTTCAATAAATAAATAATTTTTTTTTTTTTTTTTCACACAAATCAATAAGCAATCATTCTACAAGAACTTATATTTGCGCAACTTAAAATAATATTTGTGTGAGAAACTGGTGCCTGAAAAAAGGCATTTTGCAAGCCTGTGCTACAGGTCACCAGGTTCTCCCACCCCTGGCTTTTACAATATAAGTTACTATCACTAGACCTCATCAATTTATATAATACTATTTATTTTGAGTTACATTTATGTAAAAGTACTTCTAGGTTGATTTAATGCTTTTCAACCGACTTCAAAAAAGGAGGAGGTTCTCAATTCGACTGTATGTTTTTTTGTTTTTTTTTGTATGTTTGTTACGCGATTACTCCGCCAATTATGAATCGATTTTAATGATTCTTTTTTTGTTTGGTAGATCTAGATCATACTTCAGAGGTGGTCCCATATAAATTTTATCGAAATTGATTTAGAACTTTTTGAGAAAATCAACAAATATATTATACCCAGATAATATTTTGGTTGTGGTTCTTGTTGGTTGATGATTTTTATTTTATTGAATAGCATAGACTTCAAAGATAATATGATAAAAGTTTGCATAATAAAAATAACCCCTAAGGGTAGGAAAATAGGGGATGAAATCGGTGTTCAGCAGTTAGATTAGGATTTATCACTAAAAATAGATGAAATAAGTAAATTTTATAAAAAAAAAAAAACCGACTCAAAACACTAAAATGCTAAAAATAATTCTAACACTTAAGTACCTAATCAGTTACTTTTGGAGTCGGTGCAAACAAAAACATTGAATCTCTCATCGGCTGGCACCGACTCCAAAAGTAACTGATTAGGTACTTAAGTGTTAGGATTATTTTTAGCATTTTAGTGTTTTGAAGTCGGTTTTATTTTGTTTTATAAATTTTTTATTATAATTAAAACAGCTAGTACAGAAAACTAGGGAAGTACAGTATACACTTACTAACGAACCAGCTAAAACCATAAAAGATACCCAAACAATTCGCGCATTCGCGCATCACCAACTGTATACACAATGGTTACTCCAACCGAGAAAGTACAAATGTGCGGCGAAATAAAACTATTTCATCGAATTCCATGATATGTTTTAAACTCAAACAACATTCCCGCACAGAAATTCGGACGGATTCAAATATTTTTAAATTCAGTTCTAAAACACGACATCCGGGTTGCAGGTGGCTTCCGGTTCCGCCGATGACGTCACGGGAACGAACGTCAAACTTTACATTCGCCGCATCCGGTTATCGAATGCGGGTAGTTGATGCCTGTTTTAGTTTGCGATTCTGTGCTGCTGACATTGTCATGTCTTGTTCCGATTCAAGCCGGAAACAAGTGCGTCAGTCGAGTTTTTTGATTTTACTAAGATTGGACCGAATATGAATTCAACCGCATACGAATTCTGGCCAAAGATTCGGTATGTAACTACTTTAAATTTGAGATTCGGCCAAAGTTCATTCTTGATCTTCGCGTTTGCACCAAAGCGAGAGGTCAAATCGTTAATAGGATTATCTGACAGGAAACTAAAGTAATCGAGACAGGAAAATAAAGTAGTAATACACCTCAAATAATAATAAATATTTTTTTAAACAATCACACCAATTATCTAGCCCCAAACTAAGCAAAGCTTGTACTATTACGACTAGATAACGGATAAACATACTTAAATACTTATGTAAGCATCTATTACTTAGGTACAAATGCTATTGCCCCTTTTGGGATTTGAATCGGCAACTGCTGGCTTTGTAGTCCGGAGCGCGAACCACTACACCAGACAGTCGTTATTATCAAGTCATAATCAGACTGAAGTGGCAGTGGGCTGGCCACATTTGCCGTAGATTTATTCTTGAGTGGAGACCGCGACTAGGCAAGCGAGCGTACCTATAGGGCGCCCTTAGACATGGTAGAGCGACGATTTACGCAAGGGTGCTGGTAATGCATGGAAAAGAATAGCCGATCAGGCTCAGTGGCGTGCATTGTAAGAGGCCTATGTCCAGTGGACTGGCGTGGGCTGATTATGATGATGGTAAGAGGTCACAACAAGTTTAATCTGTACTAAAATAATATTTTCAATGAAGATTGCTACGAACGAACCAACTCTTATACTCTTTCAGTGTAATGATACATACCACTTGTATGAAAGTGCGAAAAAACGTAAAGAATCCAGCCTCCTTAGCATGAGCACCAAAATATGATATGATATGATATAGCGATATATCGATACCAACTGTAAAAATATGATAGATATAGCCGCCATTTTGAATTGCCGAGCCGGTGTCGTCACATAATATTATGATCGCTGTTTCGATAAAAATTCAAAATGGCGGCTATATCTATCATATTTTTACAGTTGGTGTCACTATATCGCTATATCATATCATATCATATCGGGTCGGCTGCACAGTCAGATAATACTGGACGTCCAACCACAGTCCAAAAGAGGTCTGGTTATCTCTTAGTTACAGAGATCTGATAGCAATAATTCTAAATGTATTACCTAGTC
Organism: Anania hortulata; assembly: GCA_963576865.1. NCBI lineage: Eukaryota > Metazoa > Arthropoda > Insecta > Lepidoptera > Crambidae > Anania > Anania hortulata. The sequence continues at coordinate 981,939 of OY756413.1, forward strand.
CTACCACATCTATAATTTTATTGAAACCCCAAATACGAACTGGAAAAGTTGTAGAAGGGACTTAGATATAAAATTGGAAAATTCACATGTAAAGTTGGACTTTACCGAATGTAAAAGAAAATTAGCACCATATTTCAGACCGCCGTCAGGGGGCGCTGTTTAGCACCCAATTAAACTAAACTTATTCGGTCAAAATACACCCTGGTAATGTGCCATTTTGTTAATTATATCGCTGTGTTGATTAGGCTTTTAATTTTAAATTAGGAAAAGGTTTGTTTGGACGTTAGTGGGAATTTTGGGTATAATTTATTGGGATTAACTTTTAACTTGTAATCTGTAAAACAAATGTTTGATAAATTTTACACATTGTTGCGGGGTTTGAAACTGCAACCTGGCTTTATGGTCCAGAGCGCAAACCACTAAGATTAGAAGATCGTTGAAGAAGTGATACCAAATATACAGGGTTATTTTTACAACATCAATAACCCTAGGGTTGATTTTGATACTCAGTCACAACAACTTTTTCGAGTACCAACATCATAATCAGAAAAAAAAACACGGCTTCATATAAGCTGATGTCAGCTGGTCGGTGGCTTAGTATGAGAAAGTGCTTTTTTTTTGCGAATCTGATGTTGATCCCATGGCAAAGTTGTTGTACCTAATAGGTTATTGATGTTTTCGAAATAACCTTATGAAAATGACCCAAATGACCAAGTAGTATGTTCATCATCATCATCGTGTCAGCCTATTGCAGTCCACTGCTGGACGTAAGTCTCTCCCAAAGAGTCTTAAAGAGCATGATCTCTCGCTATTTCATCCAGCCACTGCCACCCATCTTCCTAAGGTCGTCTGTCCTTCGAGCTGGGGGGCTCTTACTACACTATGTTTGTCAACGCGCTGTCTCCACTCGAGAACCCGTTTAGTCCACCTTTCGTCGGTTCTGCGACAGATGTGACTGGCCCACAGCCACTTTAGCTTGCTACATTTTTGGAATATATCCATTACATAACGAAATTCGAAGCATCAACATTTGTTGTGTGTGCCAGCTTACTAATAGTGTGTTGCTTCGTTTAACTAACTTTGTTGAAAAACACTAGGACTGTAGTTCCCTACCGTCAACTACGGTCAAGTGTTTTATTTTCTTTTTTTTTTAATGGACTTAATCCCGCTCTGAATGACCTGGTAAAGGTTGCAGGAAGCCGCTGGATGCGGGCCGCTTTCAACCGGTCAATCTGGAAGTCACTGGGGGAGGGCTATGTTCAGCAGTGGACGTCCTATGGCTGAAATGATGATGATGATGATGAATCCCGCTCTATAAGCAGAGCAATGATTCTGCCAATATCGAGTGAATCTTGAAACAGGTGTTTAGTTTTTATTGTTTTTCATGGATTCAGTGATAGCTACTCTTCCTGTAGAAGCAGGTTTCAAAACGCTATCCGGTCTAAAGCAAGTTGTCTTGAGACAAGTCACTTGACACTCGATGCGGCGTCGAATACAATGATATTTCAATAGTTTCAGATCTTTATCACTTCACCAAACATTAGAACATAAACTACACCAATCTTGCACTCTAAAGCTCTTTAAATGATAAATAAAAACCGTTAAAATAGATCGACTATGCTTTTTGTTCGACTACCCCCCACCGAATCCTGTCAAGTGTACCTAAAGCAGGCCGGTTTGATAGTGACGTGATGTAACATCAAATAATTTTGTTTAGTTTAAGTCGACATAACTTTTCTTGTCTCACCTTGGTGAAATGTGAAAGATTTTTTTCTCTTTTTAAAAATTACTGTAGTACTCTGCTTAAGAGATAGTTAAATGTATCAGGGTGTAAATTAAACACTAACAGTTAATTAAAAGCAGAGGGCTCGCTGCGGTGTAAGATGATACCTCCTCACGGCAGGGCCGGTGGGGCCATAGAAAAAGCGTGATGTTGATTAATAAAACGTAATTTCATTTTTTTATGAATATTTTTTATGTTAATCTAGGTATTATATTCTAATACTAGGCAAAGAATTCTCCTAAATACTTGCTGTTTATCGATAATGACTCCCAATATCTTGTCAGTATAGTTAAATTATCGCACCAGCTTTTCTTAGGCTAACCTTTTGAACGATCCCATCGTCAGACGATTCTATAGCCGTCTAAGTATGTACCCTTTATCATTTAAGAGTTTTTTTTTGCAGCACTTGTCAACTATTTATTTTCATACATTATTCCTGTGTTTATTTTGTACTATCATGTTCACTTGTTTTAACAAAGTTTTGTTTCCTTTTAATCCAATATTTACTCTTATCTCACATTATTCACGTCTTTTCTTACGCCACCTAATTCTTCATAATGTCTATAAGTTTTTATTCACTTTTTGGAATTTTAATTGTTTGTTCTCATTCGTTTTTTTTATTTATTTGTCTTTAAAGTTGGTTGTTTTTATTGGTTTTCAAGTGATGGGTCGGATCACATAATTTTTATAAAGAACAAAAAAAAATTGATGAATGTAACGGAAACATTGTCTTGTTTCGTGAAGTTATACGATTCGTCAATTCAATTAGCAACTTATTTATATTTTTTTATCACAGTAAAATCCTCGACTTTCGTGGCCTTCTAACTTCAGCTTTCATTAAGTGGCCGCGTTGCCTGATATTATGTCCGAGTTTGCATAACAGTTAGACCAACAGTAATGTTGGGATTTATTAGGCGGTGCTGTCCGCCGGTCTGACACTTTGAGACAAGCATTTGAATATGTAGGTTGTGATAACTCTTGTAAGGCGATTACACAATACCTTGTCGATTTAAATCTGACACAATAATATTTCTGTATTTAGCATCCACTGCTTCTTTAGCTTGTTAATCCGGCACTGAACTGACGGCCGAAGGGGCAGAAAGGTTCTAGAATGGAGGCTGCGTACCGGCAAGCATAATGTAAGAATGTTTACACACAAGGTAGACAGACGACCTGGTAAAGGTTGCAGGAAGCAACTGGATGCAGGCCGCTTCAAACCAGCTAACTTGGAACCGGCTTTTACGCAAACAAAGTTTCTGATTCTGGAAATCATTGGAGGGGAACACTAGTATATTCAGCAGTGGACTTCCTATGGCTAAAATGATGATGATGATTTAGCATCCCGCAGAAATGTCACTCGCAATAGCTATATAAGGTGATTGTTAGACGATGGAATTGATTTAACATGTTGTATCGAGAAAATAAAGAATCTCAGATCGGAATCAGAATCTCGTTTTATACTGACAGAGGTAAACTTTTTCTCTCGATTTATTTCTTTTGACTATTAATGACATAAGGTAGCTCTTTCTAATTACGCATACATAAAGTTTAAACTATTTTTTCTTATACTATAATAAAGTAGAAGAAGAAATTAGTGCATAATTGCAGTGTGTAAATCGAGGGGTTCAGGACTGCGACGGCACGTACTAATCTTCATCATTCATCATCATTTCAGCCATAGAAAGTCCACTGCTGAACACAGGCCTCCCCCAATGACCCAACATTGGAGGGGATTGCTAATACTCGCCACGTTTGGCAGGCGGGTTGGCGAGCGCAGTTTTTATAAGATTTCGCACCCAGACGCTGCTGCCCGTCTCGTGCTACAGGAATTAGTCGCCTCTTACGACACGCCTCCTGTTGGTGGCGGGGAAGTGTATTCTTTACGGCCGTCCCCACACGGCAACAATCTAATCTTAGTACGATACAATTTAGCGGTAGTGTATCTTGTTTTATTTATCATAGTCGTTATTCGATGACACATGACACATTAAAAAAGGTTGTAGTAATAAACCTCATATGAACGGGTGCGACGCTAAGTACTGATTGATACAAGGAATAATAGGTCAGGAGAGTAATCGCACCGTAAAAAATATTTTGTGTAACTCACAACTCGGGAGATAGCCGAAAAATCTTGCTTCTTGTCTTTACTAGTGTTGCTGCTCGATAGTACACCGGAATAACTTGTCGATTGACTATCGATAGTATTCAAAATAGCTATCGATATCGATACATAGATAGATATCGATATTATACGACCTCCGTAGTTCTGATTTCTGTAAGTAACATAAGTGCTTTGGCAATAATATTTATTTATTACTTATTTAGTATCGTTAACTGACAGCAATAGTATTAATCAAACCTTATTTTATCCATAATATTGCTCTTCAATATTGATATACTATCAATACTATAGATAGTTTTCAACCGACTTAAAAAAAAAGGAGGAGGTTCTCAATTCGACTGTTTTTTTTTTTTGTATTTTTGTTACGCGATTACTCCGCCAATTATGAATCGATTTTAATGATTCTTTTTTTGTTTGGTAGATCATACTTCAGAGGTGGTCCCATATAAATTTTATCGAAATAGATTTAGAACTTTTTGAGAGAATCAACAAATATATACCCAGATAATATTTTGGTTGTGGTTCTTGTTACCTATCTTCGACAAATATGAGCCGATTTTGATGATTTTTGTTTTATTGAATAGCTTATACTTCAAAGATGCTATGATAAAAGTTTGAAAAATAAAAATCACCCCTAAGGGTAGGAAAATAGGGGATGAAATCGGTGTTCAGCAGTTAGATTAGGATTTATTACTAAAAATAGATGAAATAAGTAAATTTTATTAAAAAAATAAAACCGACTTCAAAACACTGAAATGCTAAAAATAATCCTAACACTTTAGTACCTAATCAGTTACTTTTGGAGTCGGTGCAAACAAAAACATTGAATCTCTCATCGGCTGGCACCGACTCCAAAAGTATCTGATTAGGTACTTAAGTGTTAGGATTATTTTTAGCATTTCAGTGTTTTGAAGTCGGTTTTATTTTTTTAATAAAATTTACTTATTTCATCTATTTTTAGTAATAAATCCTAATCTAACTGCTGAACACCGATTTCATCCCCTATTTTCCTACCCTTAGGGGTGATTTTTATTTTTCAAACTTTTATCATCGGTGCAAACAAAAACATTGAATCTCTCATCGGCTGGCACCGACTCCAAAAGTATCTGATTAGGTACTTAAGTGTTAGGATTAATTTTAGCATTTCAGTGTTTTGAAGTCGGTTTTATTTTTTTTAATAATGTATTTTCGATAGTCATCTGTATTGTACAATTGTTTGTCATTCTAATGAAGAGCATCATCGACTACGATAATCGAAGCCAGGAAATTCTACAGAGCTTATAGTATTAAGACACAGTCTACTATCGATAGTAACGATAATATTGATCCTTCTAGTGTTAAGCTTAACAATACTAATAGTATTGCTATATTTTGAGCAATATATAGTATCGATAGTATCGACGACCGTAACCAAGAGGCGAGCATACCGGACTTGTTGTGGCTATCTCTGAGGTTCCGGGTTCGATTCCAAAAAATAACTTTTCTCTATTGTCTTGGGTCTGGGTGTTGTGGTACCGTCGTTGTTTCTGATTTCTGTAACACAAGTGCTTAAGCTACTTATCATAGGATCAGAGCAATGTATGTGATGTTGTCCAATATATATTTATAATATTGATACTATGAATATTACTATCGATAGTGTAACTGTATTTCAAGGGCAACACTATTAACCTATACTATCAGTATGCGCTGCACATTCGTAAGACATATTATTCGTATCCCCTATCGACTTTATGCTGAGATATCGGTTATTAAAACGTTAAGTTATAACGTTATGCGTTATGGTTATTACAGTGATAGCCCAACTATAATTTTCTATGAAATGAAATTGTTTATTTCGGACACATATGATATCCATATAAGTTGTTAGTATGACTTAATAGCTATGTTAGTAATTATAATATACATATATTACATGTATATCCTATCTTATCCTTGCACATTGGGTTTTACGTGGATTGCCACCCAATGTGCAAGGACAATATCTATACCATGACAAAATTAGAGTTCCGTATCTTGTAATGAAACCCCTTAAATTATAAAATCTCTTTGATGTTGGTGTTTTTGATGTCTATGTTCTTATTCATAGTAAATTAAAATTAAAAAATTCGTAATTTAAAAAAACTCTTAAACAGTGAAACAAGCGTGTCAATTATTTTATATATAATAGGAAAATTTTAACAAGCGTGTCAAATTTTCAGACGACCTGGTAAAGGTTGCAGGAAGCCGCTGGATGCGAGCTGCTTTCAACCGGCCAATCTGGAAGTCACTGGGGGAGGCCTATGTTCAGCAGTGGACGTCCTATGGCTGAAATGATGATGATGATGATGTCAAATTTTTATACCTAACTAGCTGCTGCCCGCGACTACGTTCGCGTTCGCGCGCGCAACTTTCTTACTTTTTCTTTCAAAAGAACCTTCTCCTGATAGTAAATAACACAACAAAAAAGAATTAGCGAAATTGTTCCATCCGTTCAGGAGTGATGCGATGAAAAAGGGAAATAGAGATTCATTTTTATATATACAGGGTTATTTGTAAAACATCAACAACCTTCTAGGGGCTGATTCTGGTGCTCAAATACAACAACTTTTTCTATGGGACCAACACTAAAATAAAAATAAAAATCTTAGGCTTAGTATGGGGAAGTGAATTTTTTTTGCGATTTCTATGTTGATCCTATAGATAAAGTTGTTGTATTTGAGCACCAGAATCAGCCCCTAGGAGATTGTTGATGTTTTATAAATAACCCTGTATAAACAGGAAAATTAAAACAAGTGTGTCAAAATTTTAATACTTTATAGGACATAACGACACGTGATAGGAAACCTCCATTCTGTTAGTCAATATGTGTAATGACTAAGTTGTATTGTTAAAATCTGAGGTAGGTCTGACATCCTTAACCGATTTGGTGACAAAAACATAACAGCATTCAAAGTCTGCATGACGTCATCCTTTCTGCCCACAATACCTATATCTTATTGTTGTGCCCTACAGGGTCTATAATGATCTGTTTTATATACCTATTTATAACACCTATATAACATTATAGAAAGCAATAAATATATTGAATTGAATTGAATTGAAAAATCTGCGGCAGCAACTTTTGTATTCACCAAAACTTTTCGAAACTTCCTTAAAATTTCCCATAAACTCGCCAAATGAACTGCCACCCCTCATACGTATTCATGCCCTAATTACAATACTTTAGTCTTAGTCCCACTTGTCCCGGAGTTGTCCCGCGTCCCGTCGTTAGAGCTCCCGCGGGACGTTACCCGCATGTGTTCCGGATTTATGGAAATGCTTTTTGGGATAATTTGCTGGACTTTTTGGGACTAATTCAGTTTAGAAATGTTTAAGCACCTATTTAACGCGTTAATCAATTGAGGCTTTTCGTGATCTGAATCACTGAGTGAGATCCTTTTTGTGAAAATAGATTTTTGCTTTCGGTCAAAATGTTTTACTATTTTGTCTCAAAATGGATATAACCATTTGCCTAAATAAATGCATAATGGCTTGAGTGATATAAGTTATGATAAAGATAAAATTTATTTCTGTATAAAAACTTAGCCTAGATACCTACATAAAACTTAAGTTAAGAAATATCGGTTAGTACACAAATATTATGATGTTTATACCTAAACTAAGCAAAATTGTTTGCTTGTATCTTAGGTATTTACATCATAAAGTAGGTTAGTGCTAATTCAACAATAATGTAAGTGTTATACAAAAAATCAATAACTAACTGTTAAATAATAAATAATTAGATCAAGATGTACTTGTTTCGCAGTTTTTACCTTAGTCTTAATTATGTAATAATTTATGCCTAAAAATAGATTCTACGACGCTTTAGGCGCTCTCGTAATTAATTGAACTAACATATCTAGCCTCTGCGATTTTTCTGGCGGGGCATTGCTCATCTCCTGTTTTGTGATGGCTAGGTTTATTGAATCGCCGGCACGTAGCACAGTTTGCTTGTTCAAATTGCTTTGAGCATTCTTTAATTAAATGGCCAACGCAGAAGCAGTGCCCACAGGTAGAGTCAGCCTCCTGACAATATTTAGCTGAGTGGCCATATTTTTGACACTTGTAAAATCTAGTTACAAGTGTAATATATTAAATATCAGTGGCTAAAATAAACTAAGAACATCTCCTATAGCACATCATCATCTATAGCACATAGCACGTAGAACTGACGGCCGATGAGGCAGAAAGGTTCTGAAATAGAGGTCACGTACCGGCAAGCGTAGGACGTCACCCACAAGGTGGACAGATGACCTGGTAAAGGTTGCAGGAAGCCACTGCGGGCCGCTTCCAACCGGCCAATCTGGAAGACACTTTGGGAGGCCTATGTTCAGCAGTGAACAAACTTGGGTGAAATGATGATGATGATGATGATATCCTATTGGCAGAGTCGCTTTGTTTTTCCGTGGACAAAAGGTGCAATTCCCAGTCTGGGTAAATTTGAATTTCTTTCTTTGAAGCCATAAGTTGGTGTATAGTCGAACACTATTTTTGTGTTTTTATTAACCTATACGTTAAAATTAAATTAAATTTATACGCCCAAATTAACTCTTAAATCAATTTAATATCATTTCAAAAAGATGGTTACGACACCAAGAAGAATTGCCTGCGTCATAAAAAGATATGTCGAAAATATAATATATGTTACAATTTGAGTTAAAAATATAGTCCAGGAGAAGTTTTTCAATAATTTAAAGATCGTACACTATTCATCTACATTTAATTGTAATTCCGAACTTGGCTAGCTTTCAACCGGGGCTGTACTGTCGCCAAATAAGTGCTAAGTGAAAATGTATGTAGTAATCCGATGTAAAAGGATTCATATAAATGGGTACTATAACACAACTTAGTGCCCTTTCAAGTTAAATACACTCCAGCCTAGCTTTACTAAAAATTCTGAACCACACTAAAACTTTTACATTGTAAATAAAACGAGCGAGCAAAAGACTTCGAACTTTATTGTATGGAGCCTGGCATACCTCAAGTTGCAAGTAACCTTAAATAACGTTATTTTGGTGTACACCAATGAAATATATGTTAATCTAAAAAGAAAATAATTACAGACAACAAATATAACAACCTCCCTAGCCGAGAGGCGAGTATACCGGACTTGGTGTCGCTATCTCTGAGGTCCCGGGTTCTATTTCCGGTCGGTCAATGTAGAAAAATTACTTTTCTATATCGTCTCGGAAGTGGGTATTGTGGTACCGTCGTTGTTTGCTGATTTCTGTAACACAAGTGGTTAAGCTACTTATCACAGGATCAGAGCAATTTATGTGATGATGTCCAATGTTTATTATTATTTATTATTAAATTCTTTGAAAAAATGATATAACTTTGTTCAGAATTTCAATTTAAATATGTAAATAAAAATAAATAATAAGTAGATGTTCAAACTGAAGTTCGATGCCTTTTATTGGGTGTTATTAAGTATAAATACTTCATATATTTACTTCATGTACCGCCACGAACTACATTATCTATATTAATTACCTCAAGATTGACTGTTAGACCGCTCGTATATCATTAAATCCGACAATTGATTACAACCTGTACAACAAAGTTTAAAAAAATATATAACAATTATTTTCATATCCAAGGGACATTTTGATATTAATTCCAACTTGATACCTTTACCCGTTTTATGACAAAAATGATATTGTTGACAGATTGACAGATAGACAAAAGTACCTACTAGGGCACGGTTTTTATTTTCTTTTAAAACAAAACACTTACCTTATAATATACGCATCGAAGAAATCTCCTCGAAGGTTTTTCGAAATCGGTTGATAAACTTTAACAGAGATCCAAGAAATCCTATTTTAAACTTCTGTTTAACTCAACTGCACTTATTTATAAACCAGTCCAGACTTACTCCCTGTTGAAACTACAAAATGCTGCGATACAGAATGTTTAAACTTGCATTTGAAACAAACTTAAAAGCCTCCACTCAAAAACCAATTCAAGTTTCAAATGAAAAAACTCCTTTCAAAAGATTTATTGATGCACAATTTCTCAAACGTTATGCTTTGAGCTAGGGCTGCCGAGGTGTCGATGTCGACTTTGGAAACTGACCAGCTTCTGCCCGCGACTTTCTCTGCGTAGTATGAGAATTAGACCAAAGAGAAATGATGAATCATCTCACGGGATTAAAATTAACCTTTGTGTTAAGTTATAAATATAATGAGTGTCAAATTCCATACCATTTAGCGTTTTAATTGCTGACACGGGGACGTTTTGGCTGCCGAAACACCGTTAAAAACCCACCCAGTCGGTAACAACTGAAACCGTAAATTTTATGGAAACAAACTTATTCTTATTTAGAAAAATCTAATGTTAGCATAAAATATTTAAGAAAATAATAATAGCAATAATGTACCAAAACGCAAACGCAATTTTATTGTTCGTCAAAATAATAAGTATTTTTTAAAAGCAATGAGTTTGTCTTTTTTTAGTTTTTATGCGTATTACTTCTACATTATGTCAACTATGTTAGTGTTAGTAAAAATTGTGATGGTGTAGGTTCATATCATCAGAATGTATATTATTAAAAATATTCACGCACTGTTAAAAAACCTTTCGACTTGGTTTTTTCTTAAACTGTCGATAATCAAGTCCTCCATATATCGCCAGCACTACCTCCAGTAATAATTCGTACACGTACGCGAAATGCATCTTCAAAATTTGATTGCGCAAAGTTGGAAATCGCGTGGCAAGTTTTAAGATATGCAATCTACAAGTCAAGCAAATACAGGGTTGTCACTTGAATTTTCAATAAACTTAGGTCAATACCTATATAACAACCATATAACATACCAATGTATGTTATATGCAATTTAGCATTATTGTATATTATTTTAATCAAATCATTTGTAATTAATAATTATAGTAATTCTTTAGAAAATAACGAATAAGGCAAAATTCAGGCAATAAATAACGAATAGGATATTAAAACGGACTGTTTTGATACCAGTTTTCTAGCGACGATATGGTAACGTTCCATACGTGTCAAGACCCAAAAAGTCTAGTCATATAGTTTTTAACATTATTTTAACATGTAAAAGTCGATTTTTGCGCCAGCCCTATCAGCTGAGAAGTTTTAACTCGGAATGCCTCAAGTTGGCGAAGAGCGCGTGATTTAAAGCCAACTCGAATATGAATGAGTGTTCCAATGCGGACGGTAAACGGAAGTTTGTTGCGATATAATCGGGAAACGTCGATACTGATTTATATTTGTATTTGCTGTTGCACCTCACTACGAAGGTCAGCAAGTCACAAAATTTTGTGACATATCTTTCTTTCTGATTCATGTTTTATTGTTGTGTTATTTAAACACTAATTGATTTTTTTTTAAATCTTTTGTGCCAAATGAATTAATTTTTATTCCTTAATCTATAATTCAATTAACCTAGTAAATATACGCTAGACCACACACCCAACCAATTGTTCTCCGAGGGAACATAAAAGTTGGTTCATGCTAAAATCACATAATATTAGTTGTTAAGCCTAATGTGAGGCCACATCTGACGGTAAGGTCACTTGTCTTATCGTACTTATCTACCAAACTACACTTATTATTATGCAAGGAGTATGGTCCAAAATAAAAAAAACAAAATCAAAACCATTTATTTTTGCAAATAGGCTTTTAACAGCACTTTTACATGTCCCAATATGATTTTTTGCCCTACCACTGCTTCGGACCAATTTGTGGACTAGTGCCGAGAAGAAGCAGCGCTAGAAACTCGGTCACTGTGGTCGGTACATCTTGTAAAACTATGTTAAAAGCAAATAAATATTTCTGATTTCTGATTTCTGGCCTATTTTAAAATTTATATTTTTGCAAGTTTTGTTGCTAACTAAGCAGTTTTAAATCCACACATCTTTATCATTCATATAACACTAACGGTGTAATAACCATTTATATTAAAATCACCGCCACCTCACAGGCTAGGTAAAGTGTACCCTCCAGTGGAACTAGGCTTACTTTGCCACCTTGTTAATTAAACACACTGTGCAAAAAAAAACGATCTTGATTATGAGAAAACTTAATACCAACTTATAAACACAATTTACAAAAAAAAAAAAAACACTCCATTTGCAATCAAAAATCCTCAATTATTTTTCTGCCTGTACAATCAACGCTTGAAAATACTTACTTGATATAATTAACTGATTGTAACTGATTTACAAAATTTCGCGAACAAAGTCATTCCGGAGCTTACTTCACAATGAGTTATTGGAAAGGTATTCCGTTTAAAATGCGTGATATTTAACGTTGTGTTCCGACTCATTATGCTGAGAGTTGTTTAAAATAAGAAATTAATAAGGGACTTTAAAAAACAGTGTAGGAAATCTAGTGTATTTTATGCCAAATTACTAGTAGTAATTAGTTATTAGGTAACTATCAACACCCTGAAACATTATAACTAATTTTAGGGTGTCGACGTAAAAAATTCTAACCTCAATATTTTCTTACAATCTAAATAAAGAGCGAAACAAAAATGGCGACAAGGCGGCAATATTGCGAATCTGTCAAATCTTCCCGCCTAATTCCTAACTGTCATGGCGTCGGGACGCGCCAAAATTTGACATCTTTATTTTATTAAGTCGGTGACGAGGGACGGACTGGTGTAGGAATACGCGGCTTATTTTTTGTTGTGCCATTTTATTGATAATAAAAGTTATTTTTACTGGTGTGGCTTTTGGGGTTCCTTTTGTATAATATAAATACATTAGTAGGTTAAGTAAAGTCGTTTAGCACGCTTACTATTATATTTTTAAAATTTAGTTCGTTAGTAATACCTACTACCAACTTATACAATTAAAACATTCTATTGCCGGTTTTCAATACTTATCTTATTTTATTGCACATTTTATATAATTGTACTTAATGGAAGACTTAATACCAAGAAGCATTCTTAACCAGTCAACTAGTGGTCAAACAGAGAAATACAGGCCAGGCAATACTTGTGAGAAATAATCATAAAATTTTGTACGTAGTTTTAATTTAAAAACCCAGGCATACTTTAGACTTTTGACCAGCCGATATGTAGTTGGATCGGTATTTGAATTACATTGTATATGGACTAATTACAAATTGTTTCATTTTGCTCATTTGTGTATTTATATTAATTAAGATAAGATAAAATTTTATTCATAATATTCATTACATGTCAAGAAATACTAAATCAATTACAAATCCCAATCAAATGAACTTTCAAAAAATAATAATCAATTAGTAACTTGGCAGGCGGGTTGGCGAGCGCAGTTTTTTTATAAGATTTCGCACGAGGCCGCTGCTGCCCGTCTCGTGCTACAGTAATTAATCGCTTCTTACGACACGCCTCCTGTTTGCGGTGGGAAGTGTATTCTTTCCGGCCGTCTCCACATGGCAGCTAAAACAAATAAATAATGAATAACACAATCATTTTTACTGCTGTTGGAACTCGACGACGCTAAAAGAGGTTTACATTACAAATGACTATTACAATTATGATTTTGTTACAAACTGCTTAAGTAAATGAATAAGCCTAAAAAAAATTAAAAAACATTTTAGATCTAAATGCCTCGTCAACAATAAGAGCCTTTAGAATTATTTTAATGAAAAATAACATCTCTTCAGCTGCGATAGTGGAAAATAAATAGGAACCATTACAGTGTTTACTCCATTACACTTTGAAGTGCGATAAGAATTAATCGGGCTGGCGAAAATATTAAAACATCGATATCGATAGAACATTATATTCGATACAATATTATTTATTGCGTTCTATAATGTTACATAGGTGTTATAAATAAGTACATTAAACAGATTGTGGCGAATAGCCACTAACCCAAGCCGAAGACTATATGAAAGAACTATAGAAATAGTCTATGCTCCTGACACAAGTTCTAAAACAAGAGAAGGATTTCTTTTCTCTTAGCGCAATATCATCATAATCTATGCTAATAAACCCGTGTTGATTGAAGACCTAGTTTCCTTGGAAGTCACCTGCACTATAGACAATTCCCTTAAGATCATTATAGACCCTGTTGGGCACAATAAGCTATGATTCATAAATAAGTGCTCATATTCAGTAACTGCTTACAGCGTATCTATTGGTGAGTAAAAATTACAACTTTAAAAAACCCCCTTTGCAAAAAACGTACTCAAAAATAAATTTTAAAAAAAACTTTCGAAACTTTGACGGACCGCTAAACTTGTTTTCCTGGTTTAAAGCACCTCTGACACCTTGAACTATACAATTTGAAAATAACATTAAATAATAATACAAATACTTGACGACAGTCTGGTGTAGTGGTTTGCGCTCTGGACTACAAAGCCAGCGGTTGCGGGTTCGAATCCCGCAAGGGGCAAATATTTGTGTGATGAAAAGTATTTAAGTAGGTATGTTTATCCGTTATCTAGTCGCCATAGTACAAGCTTTGCTTAGTTTGGGGCTAGATAATTGGCGTGATTGTGGAAACAATTTAATAATATTATTTACTATTACTTGTATTAAAATATTGTAACATTTGTAAAAAAACGTTTGCAGAAATGTTCGATGCCAGCGCATCACTATCAAAGAACGATAATTACCTAACGCGAGTACCTTAATTAAAGTCTTGTATTTTAAATTAATTTGTGACTTTTCTGTTATTTCTGTCTTGAGGACTGACATTTCTGTTACTAATGTTTCAATTTCGTCTGTTAATTTGAAGCGTCAATCTAAACAGTAGGTTTAAAAGAGGTTAAACTATTCGAATTAATCATCACTTCAGCCGCAGGACGTCCACTGCTGAACTCAGGAATTAGTCGCCTCTTACGACACGCCTCCTGTTGGCGGTGGGGAAGTGTATTCTTTACGGCCGTCCCCACACGGCACTTCGATTTAATATATGATGGCAATTGTTTCAAGGGTTACAAATGTAAAAAAAAACAGTATGCCTATTTACGTCCCACTTCAGGGCACACGCCGAGGTCGTTTGGGCTGTACACCACCACGCGAGCCCAGTGCGGCTGCGGCTAAGGGGTATTGAGGGGGTGACTTAACCTTACTGTCAGATGTAATAAAGCCCACCTAAGGCCTCTGACTAGGCTTCACGACCAGTATCAAGTGATAATACCCGGGAACAACTTTTAACGTGCCTTCCGAAGCACGGACATACAATTGATTAATGTCACTAAATAGGGTTGGAATGGTCACCCATCCACTCACAACCGCGGAATATATGGCCTAACTTTAGTAATCACTGCCAAAGCTTTGCCGCCACTGAGCTACAAGCACCTACAACTGTATTATGTTAAATTTCCATATCGCCAACGCGAGAAGAGTACTGCGTCTCTTCAGTTTGCTTAGCGTCTGACAAAGCGCTAGAAACATTATTTAAAAAAGAAACAAAAACAAAAATATACTTCTCAGTCACCAACCACTCGCTTATCAAGCAATTGAAAGGATAATTTACTCTCTTTCCTCTGCTTTTGTTTGTTATCAATGTAATTTAAAACAACCCAGGCAATAACCGTACCTGCAAACACGGAAATGTCCATCACAAAGCAGGTAGGCACAGAAGGATCCCTCCATAGAACAATTCCAAAAATTACACTTTCATACTTCCATCTATTCTCATATTACAGATGTTCTTAAATCGTCCTGAGATTTAATTATTTTTTCGATTTCACCATAGGTCCCATATAAAAGTTGTTCTTAATCATAAGAGGCAAACATATGTTCTTCATTCAAAATATAAATTATTTAAAAAACCACACTAATTATCCGGCAAATAGGACGCCCCCAACTACTACTCGATGGTTTAATGACCCTAGGAAGATGGCTGTCAGTGGCTGGATAAAAATGGCGGGGGAACATGCTTTTTAGCGCTCTTACGTCCAGCAGTAGACTGTAATAATGATGACTTATTATCTAGCGCCATCCTAAGCAGAGTGTGATGGCGCGACTAGATTGTGGATAGTTCACTTAAATACATTATATACCCCCATTTAGTTTATACAAGTACTGTACCCTTAGCATCGGAGTGAGCGACTACTTGTGTCTAAATACTGCCAATGAGTACAGTCAAATCCATTTTTTTTATCCAAACAGTATCTAGATACTGTGTGGTCTCTAGAGACCTTCTGTGTGTTTTTATGCTGTGTCCAATGTAATGGCGCTCCCGCCAAAATCTCACTAATCTCGGTTATGTTTTTTTCAAATGCTCCGGCCCGGCGCCTTTTAGCCGATGAAATTGGGATAACCCTCGAATGCTCAGCGTTTGTTCTAATGGACCTTACTATATTTATATATCTTTTTTAAAAGATTTAACATAAAAATCGCATAGTATGAATACAAAAACATGACAAAAACAATTTTAAAAGTACAAAAATTTTTGTTACGGAGACATTATCAAAAACTGTCCCATACTGGTTGATTATTTAGTATGAGAATAATTTTAAATTAGTCGCTATTGAAGAGTGTAAAAATAAAATAATACAGGCTCGCGCACTGAGAGTTCCGTACAAACTTTTAATATCTAAATAATTCGTCGATCGAATCGAATCTCGAAGATTTTACCAAAATATGTTCTGTTCCAAGAAATAAATATTTCTTCTTTCCTTACTTTGAGAACGTGGCAGTTGGTGCGTTGCCTGGCGCATATTTATTTAACTATAAAGCAGATTTTATTTAGAGTACAGCAGGTACAGTCAACGACATCAAGCTATATACAAATAAACTATTTCATTTCATTTTCATTTCTATTATGCTCGTAATGAGCTAATCCGGTATTCTTATTATAAGAATAAAGCGCGTCAGTTAATGCTCCAAATAAGTCAATAATTTTAAAAATTAGGCATTATTTGTTTTAAAATATACGTTTTTAGTTACATATTTACTTTGTAACACTAAAATCAACTGTTAATGTCAACATCATTGCATTTTATGGGATGTTTAGGTCACCTCAATTATACATTCAAAGACTACCCCTCCCCCTAACACTCAAGTGTTAAGATCCAGCCCATCTCAATAGGACGCGCTTACCCAGTTTCAATTATTGTATCCGTTTACACCTGTGTTTCTTCTCGTTTTTATTTTTTGGTAAAATCCAAAAAAAGATGGCCGCCGCTCGGAACACAATTTGCACAGTGATTATGTCTGTTGTGATTTTAAAAGTCCTCTAATGGTACGAAATTTGATTCCTTTTGTATTTTTCCCGCTTTTAAAATTATTAAACGACTCTTTGAATTTATTGATACGTTCCAACAAAGGTTTCGATGTGAATAAATGTTAGCATATGATTGTGAATACATGTATTTAGTATACTTATATATACTTTTAACATAAAATCTCCCTCACCAACAAAATCTAAGTTTAATTTTTCCATGCTCAAGTAACTTCTAAGTTGTTTGTTTGGAGCCTGGCATACCTCAAGTTGCAAGTAAACCTTAAATAACGTTATTTTGGTGTACGCCTATGATACATACGTAAATCGGAAGAAAAAAACATTACAAACAATAAATATTCTGTGACAGAATGTCGTAAATTATATACTTTGTTCAGAATTTCAATTTGATTAGGTATGTAAATAAAAATATACATAGTACATGTTCACCTTATCGATTAACGTATGTTTCACAGGTGAACACCAAAATAACGTTATTTAAGGTTACTTACAACTTGAGGTATGTCAATTAGGTTTGAAGACTTTTGTACATGTGTACTATAAAAACAAAAATAAATAGCTTCAAATTAATAGGGTAAGCTCTTGAACACAATATGTTCAAAAGATGGAACATTGTAGTACGTTATAGTAAATTAACTTAAAAATCTATAATATTTTTTCATTGTTACCCATATTATCACCTCATAAAACACTTTCAAATTGCGATTTTTACAAAGTTTATGTAATATTTCGTTCCCATTGTTACAATAATACATAAACACATTTCTCACGAGTGCTTACTTAGTTTTGACGACGTGTCCTTTGTAATTATTCACACAAAAGTCATCAAACTATCTCATTACAAATTCCCCTAACATTTCACTCAAGCAGCTCTCAAAATCCATCATTCACACTATTTCAACAATAAAGTTTAATATCAGTAGCCTTATTATAGACAGACACATCAGAATCATAATTTTAGCCCTTAAAGAAACTCCACTGATGGAGTATGCCTATACGTCCCTCTGCAGGGCACAGGCCTCACCTTAACTATGAGGTGATTTGGGCCATACTCAACCACGCGGGCCCACAGCGGATTGGTGGTGTTGTTGTAAGGCCAGTAAGACCATTAAACCTTACTGTCAAATGTTATTAAGCCGCCTTAAGGCCTCCGAATAGGTTTTACGACTAGTATCAAGCTATTAGCATATAACTCTTATCTGTAAATCTTGGCTATTGTTTAACTAAAATTAAGTCTTATAATAATATTATTCCATTTTTATTTTATAAGTAAGCTCTTGTTTTAAAAGTAAACTATAACTCACATTTGCAAGTCGTGGCAGCCTGTAACTGAATCTACACATAGCTTAAACTTGTTACTTGTTACTTGTTAATTGTATCATTGGTGTAAGATTTGTTGGTTGCTCCTATTAAATAAATAAATAAGTAGTTAGGACCAACTTTTAATGTAAGTAGACAACAGCTCGTCAATCTACCACAAAATGTCAAATTTCTCGAATAATATTAATCTCCAAGTGTCGGACTTAAAGTCGAAAATCGGTTCAATGACCTTTATAAGTAGGTTGACCTGCCGGTAACTGCACTTTCTGAAGCATGGAGATGCTTGTGATGAAATGTCATCTAATATAGTTTGAATGGTCACCCATCCAATCACAACCGCAGCGTTGGTGGTAACAACTTTGGTAATCACTACCATAGCGCTGCCGCTACTGAGCTACCTACCTCCTGAGCTACAATACATTAGAATCTTCATACTCGTACGCGGTACAAAAGGTAGAACTACAGTTAAGCCAACAATTAGCTATTGACTATAGACAAGGATCAATAAAAGAGTTTAGGGGATACCTTAGCTCAGCAGTGGGATAACATGCGTTTGTAAAAATAGCCTTTCATTTGATTTGCTTAGTTTCATAACAGTTCTCTAATTATGACATATGTGGCACAACTCATTCGCTAAACCTACCGCATTTGTATCTATTGCCTCAAAACTGAGACCGCAACTGAATTAATTTTGGCCGTCAACGTCTAAAACAACAAAACAACAATTAAACGCACGCTTGACAAATAGCTCTCCTCGTAAACGGCCCCGAGTGACAGCTGTCAACGGGCTGTCAGTTTTCCCGCCAATCTCGCGGACTGTCATGGCGAAAGGATTCTGTGGATCTTTGGCGGCAGCGCTTTTGGATATTGGACAGCCTCAAATGTGTGGTGACAGGTCTTTTTATTAGCGGAGGCAGACCTTTTGTCAAATATGCGCCAGTTTATGAAAAACCGAACAAGTGGGAGTCGGACTCGGCCACCGTAGGTTCTGTACAAATTCGTAGGTACATATTATAAATGGTTCAGGAATCGAGTCTCACAGTTTAATTACAAATTAATCTATATAATTATAAAAGAAAGTCGGGTTAGTTACATCATTTATAAGTCGGGAACGGTTGGATCGATTTTTGTGATCTTTGCTTTGTTGACTTTGTCTCCGCCCCGAATAGCAGAATAACTATTAAAATATCTAAAAATTCACGTAACATTACGACCACAAACGGTATTACGAGAATACCGTTTGTGGTCGTAATGTTACTGGGAGCGGATCGACACCGGATTGCGACTAATGTCAAATTACGGGAATTGGGCCTCAGGTTGTCGAGCAATAGTAGTAATTACTTTTTAGATGGTTATTCAATAAACAGATCTAATAAACCTACCGAGTTTATGGCCTAAGCGTTTTTAATCAACATATTCAAAGCCAAACCAAACCGCAGGTTCAGGCAATAAAACGCTAGACTTATTTATATTCAACTTATGAAACTATTTTGTATTCATCTACAATACTAGTCTAACAGAACGAAATGTTTATTTATCTTAAAACATAATAAAGCCCTGCAAAACGAGACACAATTAGAAATAATATTATTGATACGTGGTCTCATGACACCTGTTAAGGTAGTTACACGGGGCGTAATGTCATTATCATCATTTCTGCCATAGGACGTCAAATGAACATAGGCCTCCCCCAGTGACTTCCAGATTGGCCGGTTGGAAGCGGCCCGCGTCAATCAGAGCGATCAATGAGCCAGATCGACACGGATTTTAGCCCGTGACGTAACAAAATATGCTCGCATAAATCCAATAAAACTAATTTATTTCAGAAAATAGCCCAAATTAAGCTCTTTTACACGTCCCAATTATTTTTTACCGTACTACTGCTTCAGGACAA
The DNA here is from genome assembly GCA_963576865.1 of Anania hortulata. Taxonomy (NCBI): domain Eukaryota; kingdom Metazoa; phylum Arthropoda; class Insecta; order Lepidoptera; family Crambidae; genus Anania; species Anania hortulata. The sequence continues at coordinate 1,002,237 of OY756413.1, forward strand.
TATTGTGGGCTAGCGTTGAGAAGAACTCGGTCACCATTGTCCGTCTTTTCAACCGACTTCAAAAAAGGAGGAGGTTCTCAATTCGCCCTTATGTTTTTTTGTATTTTTTATTGAATAGCGAATACTTCAAAGATACTTCAAATTCAAAGATAATTCAAAGGTAGAAAAAAAAAGGATGAAGTTGGTTTTCAGCAGTTAGTTTAGGATTTATGAAGTCGTTTTTTTTTAATAATAATATTACACCACTGCTTGGACTCGCCTCACAAACGTTGATAACTCTTAACGCAAGTATGTAAATTCCTTGTTTTTTGAGAATAAAGAAAGAGAAAGAAAGAAAAAATGTTTATTTGGTACCTCATAAAATACATGTTAAAAATAAAATAAAAACATATTGGACCTTAGAATACTAACATATTTTAAAATCTTAAAAACTTAAAAATAAAACATGGTAGGTATCAAAATGGTCTCCGCTCAGTATGAGTGACGCGGTGGGCGCGTCACTGCCACTGGTATTCTGCGGATGCCGTATAATAGAGAGAGGAGGCGTGTAGCCTCGGCAAACAGACAGCCAAAAAAATATAACAAACTTACATTTATTACATTTATTTACTACTTACATTGATTATTTATTTAATGATTAGTAAAACACTCACGTTCAAACTACGTAGGCAAACTTATATTGACAATAACATTGTTGAACAGACAACATTGTAAGTAGAATAATCTCGGTCAAGAATATTCTTGGTAAAATTTGTGAAGTTAGATTGGATTCCGTAGCAGCTACGGCGTAGTAGCTCGTAGCATCTTACCTTAGGTTATGTAGTGGCCGTAGCAGCACTCTCAGTGGCGGCTATGAAAAGGAAATTATTTATTTTACTAAAAAATAATATTTCTTCGATTTGTTAAATTATTGTCAATGTATTTTTTTTATTGTCATTATCATCATCATTTCAGCCATAGGATGTCCACTGCTGAACTAAGGCCTCCCCCAATGACCTATCATCGGGGGGGCTTGCCAATACTCGCCACGCTTGGCAGGCGGGTTGGCGAGCGCAGTTTTTTATAAGATTTCGCACTAAGACGCTGCTGCCCGTCTAGTGCTACAGGAATTAGTCGCCTCTTACGACACGCCTCCTGTTGGCGGTGGAGAAGTGTATTCTTTACGGCCGTCCCCACACGGCACACAAATTTTTAAATTGTATTGTGTGTAAAAAGTCAGTTTTATAAGAATTTAGTTACTACATTTTTTGTATAGGCACGGCGGGTTACTTTTCAGTTTCCTAAAGATTTCGAACTTTTTTGCTTGGAGCCTGGTTATTAAAAATAAATATTACATATTCAAACTGAAATTCTGAATAAAGTATATCATTTACGACATTCTGTCAAAGAGTATTTGTTGTTTGTAATTAGTTTTTCTATCGATTGGCATATGTTTCATAGGTGTACACCAAAATAACGTAATTTTAGGTACTTGCAACTTTAGGTATGTCAATAAGGTTCGATCCCTTTTAAGAAGGAAAATGTGTTTATTAATACAAACAACTTTTTCTATAGGATCAACACTTGGAACACCAATAATAAATAAAAACTGGCCAAGTGCGAGTCGTACCCGCACGATGGGTTCCGTACCATTATACAATATTAGACACTATATTATAATGGAGGAGGCAACAAAAATACACTATATTATAAAAAACGGCAAAAAAATCAAGTTTGTTGTATGAGACTCCCCGACATTAATTTTACTTTAGATTAATTATTTATTTTTAAAATGAATATACAACTAAATATTATGTAAATATTTCAAGCGTCTACCTATTGCCGTTTTGGCGAAGAAATGATAAAGTTTGACCTGTACAGTGTTTATTTACATATTTTACATTCGCCATATACAAAAAGAAGGAGCAATAATAAAATATTTCTAGATAGGAAAAACGACCGTAGAATATGTACAGATGAGTGAAAGAAAACAAAAGATAACATAAAAATAATAAGTTTCTAAAACTGTTCCACGAGTTGCCACGGAGGTTTTAATGCCACCACACCGTTGTTAAGCAAAGAACAGCTAAAAAGTCACGTTTGTTGTACGGGAGCCCGCCTTAAATATTGATTTTATTCCGTTTTTAGTATTTGTTGTTACAGCGGCAATAGAAATACATCATCTGTGAAAATTTCAACTGTCTAGCTATCACGGTTCATGAGATACAGTCTGGTGACAGACAGACAGACGGATAGTGGAGTCTTAGTAATAGGGTCCCGTTTTCACCCTTTGGGTACGGAACCCTAAAAAGTGAAATTTTAATCCATAAGTCTCTAAAACGTCTCAGTACTCTAATGTCATGTCTTTTTGTCCACAGTAAAACCCAAGTCGGTGGAAGTCACTGTCGGTGACCGACAGCTATCTGACGGGTCCGTTCTCAAAGACCTCTATGAGAGGGCCAAGGTCGAAGTCACTTGCACCGTGGTGGAGGGGAAGCCGCAACCAGAAGTGATCTGGTTCAAAAACGGCAAGAAAATTGACGGTAAGTGGAGATTTTGATTTTTATACTAACGTCATTGTAGGTAGTTTATATAAGTGAAAAAAACTAAGCTTTTTAACCGACTTCAAAAAAGGAGGAGGTTCTGAATTCGTCGGTATCTTTTTTTTTTTTTATGTATGTTCAGCGATCATTCGTTACTGCGTTGACCGATTTCGATAATATTTTTTTTGTTTGAAAGGTAACACTTTCAGAATGGTCCCATAGAAATTTGGTTGAATTCTGATGATGGGATCTATAAGAAAATCATCAAACATTGCATGAACCCGTACCACGCCAACTGATTTTAGTATCTATCTTACCTAATATATTTGCCAAATGTGGACCGATTTTGATGATTCTTTTTTTAATGAATAGCTTATACTTCACAGATACTATAATCAAACATTTTTGGGAAAAAAATTCACCCCTAAGGGTGGAAAAATAGGAAATAAAATCGGTGTTCAGCAGTTAAATTATGTTTGCACCGTAAGATTTGTTTTGTTTACGATTATTCACTAAAATAGATGAAATAAGTTAATTTTAAAAAAAAAATAAAAACCGACTTCAAAAAACTAAAACGCCAAAAAATAATCTTAACACTTACGTACCTAATCAGTTCCTTTTGGAGTCGGTGCCAGTCGATAAGAGATTCTATGTTATCGTTTACATTTTTTTTGTATCTCCATTGGACCACCACTGACAAAGCAGGATGATCAACTGACAGTATATGTCACATGGTATAACAACAACATTTTACATTTTTATCTCTTAACTAGCTGTTCCGGCGAACTTCGTACCGCCCCTTCATAAAATTTTTTTGGGATTTTTTTATATTTTTATAGTTATTCTGCTATTCGGAGCGGAGACAAATTCAACAAAGCAAAGACCATAAAAATCGGTCCAGCCGTTCTCGACTTATAAATGATGTAACTAACCCGACTTTCTATAGATTTAAGAAATAAAGTTAGATGTGTGTGAAAACCTTAAAACCTAATGACTAAGAATATACATTACTGGCTGGTAGAAAAATGTTATAATTAGTTAATAATAATATTATTAAATTGTTTCTACAATCACACCAATTAGCTAGCCCCAAACTAAAGCTTGTACTATGGCGACTAGACAACGGATAAACATACTTTAATACATTTATAAACATCCATGACCTAGGTACAAATGCTTGTGCTCGTCACACAAACATTTGCCCCTTGCGGGATTCGAACCCGCAACCGCTGGCTTTGTAGTCCGGAGCGCGAACCACTACATCAGATGGTCGACAAATAATCACAACGATAATAATCACATGAAATAATCTTTAGTGTGTGTCAGTTTGACAGGAAAATCGTTGAAATTAAAAACAGCTGGTTTGGTCTTCAATATTGCTTTACTTGAACGATAATACCTCCTCATACCTAGACGACCTCCGTAGCCCAGAGGCAAGTATACCGGTCTTGGTGTTGCTATCTCTGAGGTCCTGGGTTCGATTCCCGGTCGGTCAATGTAGAAAAATCATCATCATCTCAGCCATAGGACGTCCACTGCTGAACATAGACCTACCCCAATGACTTTCACTGGGAGGGATTGCCAATACTCGCCACGCTTGCCAGGCGGGTTGACGAACGAAGAAAAGAGCGTAGAGATGTAGAAAAATATCTTTTCTATATTTTCTCGGGTCTGGGTGTTGTCGTACCGTCATTGTTACTGATTTCTGTAACACAAATGTTTAAGCTACTTATCACAGGATCAGAGCAAGGTATGTAATGTTGTCCAATATTTATTTATTTAATACCAACTGTTACAAAAAAATTGGAGTCGAGTTCAGGAAAAACATGGTACAATTTGGCACTCGCGGATTGGTGTACAATATCATTCGCATCATGAAAGTCGTGGGTGATTAGCAGGTGATCGCGTGATAAATATAAGGGAAGTAGTGGTTGTTGATGGCTTCTACAGGATCGTCACAGATGGCGACACGGGTTCCTGAATAAGTGTTAAGAAATTCCAAAATGACAATAGTACATAATATTGACCTTGATTGATTTATTTGACATAAAATAATCGCGTTTAAATAGCCATATTTACTGTCATTGTTATTCAATTTAGAGAGTTAGATAATTTACATTTAATTGTGGACATAATAAAGATCTGTAGTACTTTGTTATCAAACATAGTTTAGGGTGTAAAATAGCATGCTGCATTTAAAAGCTAAATTTTAATGAGTGTATAAGCCTCTTTAATCAACGAGGTTATATAACTATTTATGGCAAAAATAAAGAATTTTAATTTAAATTAAATAGTATCACTAAATAATTTAATTGCTCTAGCATTTAAGAACCACAAATATACAAAATTTACGCCTCATTACTAGTGTCGACCAATCCTTTAATACTAATGATTCATCATTAACTATTTACCCCGATTCGCCCGCAAATTCGCCTAATTTGCGGTGTGGAATAGCAACAGAAAATTCCGTGATTTTACCACTAATTGCTATTATTAACTCAGTTTTATAAATAACCATTGATGATATAATTTAGTGAATGATATTAATTGAATATTTATCGGATTTATTGGATTTTAATTATTCAAATTATCATATTACATTAACAAAGAAGATTTCGCGAAAATCATAAAAGGTTTTTAATATTGATTTAGTTAAAAAGGCATCACTTATTTGATGTTACATTGACGTATTCGATTATTTTTAGAAAACGAGTTACAAGCAACAATATTTCTAAGGAGTGATTACATTGACATTAACTGTTTTAGTTTGTTTTCGTTTGATGTCGTTGTTACAGGTATGACCAAAATTTTATACAATTTGAGAAATTAATCAGACATTGTACATAAATCAGATTTCTATTTACATAAAAAACCACGACATAATTTTTTTTTATAATCTACATACAAATCCGTTTAGCCACTGTGTCTGAGTAATTAAGTAGCGGGTAATTACAGTTACTATAGAATTGACACTTTTCTTTCTTTCACTACCGCAGTAAATGCTCTAGTTAGAAAAATAATCGGGAATAGATGTAACAGTACAACATTAACGTGTATTTCATTCCATTTCTAAATGAAACGCAAACAAAAAACACACTGTTCTAAATTCCGTAACAGTGTGACAATAAATATATTCGGGAATCGAACCGGCGACCCGTGAACAGCAAACACTTTAACGAACCACTAACGCGTGCGCGCCGAATACTAACGCGTCGGTTTAAAACTTTGTGTTTTTAGTGCTCAAGCTTTAAAGAGCTTTGAAGTGGGAAAGCTTAATAGATGTAGATACACGCGTTTAAGTACTTGTGTACTCTTTAAAATCCACAGAAACAAAAACTTCATACATACATCCTTACTTGTCCTATTTAGTAAACAAACAAGTGTCATAGCAAAAACACATCTTACCGACTTGATCTCACTATGTATTCTGTGTATAAATGTCTTATATCATAAAAAAACACGTAGAATACATTGTTCACTGAAAACTGCAATATTCATTAATTTTCTAAAATATTTTACACAAAATCTAAATTTTTCTGGCACAGACAAAAAATGACATTACAGTTTGATATTTCGTAATTTTTTTTTTTCTTTGGATTTAAGAGAGAGACAGGAGAAGTGCACGAATGACATCATTGTGAATGTAAAAAGGTTGGTGTACTGCAACATTCGTTTACTATTATTTAATATTTCATTCACTTGAAAGTAAATGGTCTATAACATAAGTATTATATAAGAAGTCGAATGAGGGATCATTTGATTCCTGGTATATACGAGACAATTCAGAACTTTTTAAGATCGGCTCGGGTTAAAGTGTTCATATCTGCTAATATTTACTGTTAAGTGCCTAATGAGACATCATCATTATCATTTAAGACGTCCACTGCTGAACATATGCCTCCCCCAATTTTTCGGTTAAATGCGGCCTGCATCCAGCGGCTTCCTGTAACCTTTACCAGGTCGTCTGTCCACTTTGTATGTGGACGCTGTGTTGCTAATCCGTTGATCCTGATAAGGCAACGATTTTTATAATACAAGTTCTTTAGCTACATAGCTTAGGATCAGAGCAGTGTATGTAATATTAAAAAAAAACTTACAAATTTATTTGTAAGATGGTATTTTTTTATTTCGGCAGTTCGTTTTCGAGAAGTGATTCCTTACATAATTAATACAACGCTATCCCTAAAGTTAATTTCACCGGTTAAATTGGACCACCATATAACTAGTACCTACGTAACCCCATACCCCATTCCAGCGTGTTAATATTCATTCCCAGCATATTCGCATCCATTCCCCGTTTAGTAAGCTTCTCACGTAGCCAAGGTGATGTATGACGAGCGAGTGTGCGCGCGCACTATGGTTCTATACTTTTTTGTAGAACTTGGTGACTTTTCGTTGCTTAAAAATTGATACACTGGTCACTATTATTAACACATTATTGTCTAACATGTCATAAATTTCTAATTGTGCGTCAAATATTTGGTCCTGGTAAACAATTGTGTATCTAACTTATATGTTATCTCTTTAATATACCCAAATATCTGAGATGTCAGCTTTGCTACAATTTATTAAGACAACGGTGCACTGATATACGCAGCAATTATGTTATGAATATTTTATTATGAACTATATAAAATTTAACTATATAAATAGAGGTCCTGTTTTTACTGTTCTCTGGAGAAGTGTTCTAATTAGTATATTTTCTTAATCTTTATTATTTATTCCTAATTAATCTTTATTTCGACCAAATAGTGTGTTAATAGAAGCAGATAATAAAATTCTTAACCTAAAGTTAGTATTATTCACATTATCATTTGTCAGGTTGTCACTACGTGAATCATCGAGCAATGATTCAGGTCTGACAGTCAAGCCTCGCAGCAACATGTTTCATGACGCTGCTGGCGCTAACCCTACACACCAGAGACACAGCGCCACATTAGAGTTTAAAAACAATCTACCCGCACCTCATCGAACATCCCCGAGAGGCGAGTACGCCAAACTCGGCGTCGCCATCTTGAAGGTCCCGGGTTTGATTCCCGGTCGGTCAATGTAGAAAACAAACTTTTCTATATTGCCTCGGGTCTGGGTGTTGTGGTACCGTCGTTGTTTCTGATTTCTGTAACACAAGTGCTTTAGCTATTTACCTAAGGATCAGATCAATGTATGTGATGTTGTCTAATTTTTATTTTATTTTTAGGGTTCCGTACCTCAACAGGAAAAAACGGAACTCTTATAGGAAGACTTTGTTGTTCATCTGTCTGTCTGTCCGTATGTCTGTCAAGAGCCTTTATCTCTATCTCGGGAACGCGTGGAGGTATCGAATTAAAACTAAACCATACACTTAAGTCAACAGACCCTTGAAGCTGTGAAACAATCAAACTTCAAAGTTAATGTAAAAAAAAGATACGACTGTTTATGCTGCAAAAAGACGTATATTTCGGACACTCAAAGGAATCAAAATTTATAAGGTACCTACTTTCGTTGACCTAGAACATGGAGCACATAACCTATACAGTATTTTTTTATTTATTTTACTTTTCAAGGTTTACCAACGCTTGTGTATAATTATACTTATTCTAATTTTAAATAATAGGTAATATTCTAGCTAATTATCACAAACAATTATAGGCAAACACAACTTGTACTGTAATATGCTCATTACATAGAAGTATCTACACTTCTATATAGATTTTTTCTCGAAACAGAACTAGATCAAACATCCATTTATAATAATATATTCAAGTGAGTATAACTAAACTTACAAAAACAATTTGGAAACTACTGAACGGAGTCTAGCAGGTGAGTCATGGTGAATATCTATAACTTCACTGTATTCATTTACGAGCCTACATAGTCTAGCAACTAGGGAATTGGAACCGAAAACAGTCCGACGCAACGGCGGCCGAAGCGGAGTGATCGTCTTGCGGGGGTACCTCACCGGGACGCGGAGATTAAGTTTACCTAACATTCCTGGGCAATCTATTCTATGATTAAAAATTTTAGATATGCAACATAAATCCAATAAAATTCTACGATTAGATAGGGATGTGATTCGGAAGTATTCTAAACGTTTAATATACGATGAGAGTTTCCCTTTTGGTATACCTTGGAAGTACATAAGGGGCCAAATAAAGCGTTTCTGCACTCTCTCCAAGCGTAATGAGTGCGTGGCATAGTGGGGTCTCCAAACCACACTACAGTACCCCAAGGTGCTTCGGACAAGACTATTATAAAGTAGTATTTTAGTTTTACAATTACGGAAACCCTTAATGTTACGGAGTACGAAACCTAGCATTCTTGAGGCACGATTTGAAATGGTTTCGATGTGTGGAATAAATGTTAGCTTTTTGTCAAATAGAACACCTAAGTCACGGATTTCGTCTTTAGCTTCAATTTCAGTGTTTCCTATTACGTATTTACGTGAAATGACGACATGTTTCCTGCAAAATTGAACAAAATAACATTTACTTGCGTTAAGTGCCATATCATTCGTTTCACACCACTCAATAATCCTGTCGAGGTCCGATTGAAGTAAAAGTGTATCCTCAGGTGTGTCTATCTCTCTACAAAATTTAAGATCGTCCGCATACATGAAAGGCTTAGAGAATTTCAGACAACCCGGCAGGTCATTTACAAAAATATTAAATAGAATTGGCCCAAGGTGGGAACCCTGAGGCACACCTGACGTTATGTATCTCGGTTCTGATTGATAGCCATTGACAACTGTAAAAAACTGACGACTGCTAAGGTACGATCCCATCCACCGTAACAAGATATCACTGAAACCATAGGCTGACAATTTCCGTAGCAATTAGCCAGCAGTAGAAATGTCATATGATTTGTTCGACAAAAATTTCCGCCATTTCTTAATCTGTATCTGTGCTGTTTTTGTATAGGCGAGCGTTGACAGGGGTTGTCATTTTATACTAAATGTAAGTAAAAAATCACTTACTAGTTTCGGAGAAAGATGGTTTGTATTGCTGCTCTATAGGGTATGTACTCGATGACCTAGAACTATGAAATATGCGAGTAATTATCGTCGTATACTCTGTATATATAAAATATATAAAATCTGAATACTATACTTTTGTAATTAAACTGCGAGACCAATAATAATTATAGAACCATTTATAATTTGTACCTACAAATTTGTACGGAACCCACGGTGGGCGAGTCCGACTCGCATTTGTCCGGTTTTTTTAAAATTTATGTTTATTGCACGTGCAGAGCGCTTGACCGTTTTAGCGTGTAGCTAATCCAGAGACTGCTTCTGTAAAAAGACGAACAGTAGGCTCTGAACAGAGTGACTTTATCCTCAATGGAGCAAAGCGCGAGCCTCTAGGCTGTCGGCAATTGCCTTCGGAAGTAAGTCTAAAACGTGACGTTATCTTAAGAATATTCGCTCCACCAGAACGGGCATGTATTAAATAAATCGAATCCCATCCGAACTAACGTACACGGACCTTTAGATATTCATACAGGCAATCCAAGATATGCCGTGTACGTACTGAGAATATGTTATTTTCATTGCGCACTGCTGGGGAAAATTCAGCCTTAAATGGAAGAGGGAAAAGGGCGGTTTGGAGTGGGAGTGAGCGAGACGCGGGATTTTAGTATACGTTTGATTTTAATTGAAGCAGAAAATGGGATAGCAATTGTTTTAAAGGTCAAGATTCGTCGTTATACGCCACTATGATAATGTAATTTCAATATTTTGTAAGTATAATACTAGGGCTAGAGCATGATGCTCGAAGAGTGAATGTGGTTTGTGAAAGTGAATGTGACCCTCAGGGGAGGGGCAAGTGATCGTCGTTTAAAGTCCAGAGCCACCTCTACACTCTTAGCCGTCAACAACAGTGTTTCCCCTCAGTCCGGTCTTGCATGGCCCATGACGCCAGACGCCATTCAGTTGAAGGCGAGTCACCACCTGCCAATTTTTTCAGTCTGAGACTATGAACCAGGCAGGTGACCGGTAGTCTCCATCAATAGCCCAGAACCCAGTCCCTCCATCTTCCTTCAATAAACCCATTTAATTTGTCCTACAAAATAGCTGCAATAGTTCCTGTACACGTGCAGGGTATAATCTCTGATTACATCCCATGATGTAGTTAAAGACTGGATCCAGCAGTGTAACACATTCAGATTTGATTATTTGCGCTTAAAACGGCCTCGACGTGTTGGATCAGTATCCCCACTCAAGCCTTATAAAGAGCTCCAAGAGCGTACAAATAATAAAATAATAGAATACAACGCTTTATTTGTCTCAAAAAAAATTACAAAATTATAGTACATGCATACAATTTTCATGTCTTAATATAATACGTAGCACATTTTAATTATTTATTTATCTTTAATAAGGAAACAAACAGCTATCAATGCTACATTAGTTTACAAATAATGTATAGTATTTACTGGAGTTTCCACCAGTAGTGTTTACAGTATTAATGTTGACGAGATAAAAAGTGCGATTATTTTTTTTCGCTCTTGTGTATATTTATTTTATTTAAAAACTTTACTGCACAGACGTAAAAAAAGTTGTACAAATGGCGGACTTAATGTCTAAAGCATTCTCTACCAGTCGACCATGGGGCTATACAGAGAGGATATGGTGCGGTGCAAAAAAAAATTATTTTTTTTCCATAAAAGGTTACACAACGGAAGTAAACTAAGTAGATAAATATATACAGTTAAACATGTTAGATACATACATAGATAGCAATACGGTATATACATATATAATATATATACATACAAATAATATAATAGTACAAAGATTTCATGAGAATCATCAAAGTCAAAAATTATTTATTCAATTTAGGGCAGAAAACTGCCACTTATCAAAAAGAGAAGAGAGAGTTATTTCATAAAATGCTTGCGCAGAGCCTTCTTAAAGGAAAATTTGACGTGGATATCGACGTGTATAACATATAGGCCCTAAAGTTATAGTAGGTACGCGTACTAGGGCTCAACTTCATCGAGTGGCCCCTTTAACAAATAACAAAAGCGCACCAATTTCTCGTGAAATAAGTCGATGTGATTTTATAGTCATGTCATAAGTACTGTTAAACTTTTTGCAAGCTCTAATAATAAAACTATTATTGTAGTTGGTCTAGTAGGTAACAAACCTTTTTTTACTCTGCTGGTCTGCGGAAAAGTTTCGATTGGCTATTTTTGAGATAAAAACTTATCTCAAAAATAGCCAATCGAAACTTTTCCGCCTGAATCCCGTTTAAGCCTCGTTCAAAGACTGTGCTTTACAAAATCTGCATTTGGTAAACACCTCATATAAATTTGTGAAGTTTTAAAATTCAATACGCGACTCCCGAACTTTGTCTAGAAAGCTAGGGTGACCAGGCATCCGTTTTAAGTTGGACATGTTTGGTTTAAGGTTTCCTCCGACTAAATATTTAAAACTTTTTGAGAGTTACTTGTCGGACAGGAAACAAAAAGTAAGACTATCTGATTGCATCAGTGAATCTGTGGGCGTGACGTGTGGCGTGCCGCAGGGCAGTGTTTTGGGACCTACCCTCTTTCTAGTCTACATCAACGACCTGTGTAGTATGAACATTCCTAACGCTAGAGTCCTGTCGTATGCTGATGACACGGCCGTGGTTTTTGCTAGTGACTCTTGGGAGGCGGTCAAGGATAGTGCTGAAGCTGGCCTTTCTCGGGTGGCTATATGGCTAAAACAAAACCTCCTCACTTTAAATACTTCGAAAACAAGTTATATCTGTTTTAGTATCTACAGCAACTCACAGCCTCAAACCGATTTTAATTTAAAAATTCACGAGTGTACAAACTACAATAATAAAAAAACATGTAACTGTCCGTTCATTGGAAAGGTATCTCAAACAAAATACCTAGGGGTAGTTGTGGACCATAGATTATCATGGTACCTACACTTAGATTACCTCATCAATAGAAGGAGGAAACTAATATGGATCTTCAAAACACTCAGACATGTTATGCCATGTAACTCGGACAAAGACTCACCAAATTATCTACTTAATCAAATTTACACTGCTCTGGCTCAATCCATACTGACTTACTGCATTCCTGTCTGGGGTGGTGCAGCCAAAACTCAATTCCTTGAGCTAGAGAAGGCGCAGCGTACTCTCATTAAAGTAATGTATTTTAAGAAGAGACGCTTCCCTACTGACACTCTATATAGCATCAGTGGTTTACTTTCGGTCAGGAAGTTATATGTAGTCTGCACAACCCTCAGAACGCACAAATCGGTATCTTACGACCCAAGCCAAGTCAATAAACGACGTAGAAATTTCGTTGCTCAATCCTACAATATTAAGACCAAATTTGCCAGTAGACAATTCGTCTCAAATTCTACCTTCCTGTATAATAAAATAAATAAAATTATATGTTTATATGACAAAACACATAATAGCCTTAAAAAACTTTTAGTAAAATGGATTCAAAATAAGACATACCATGAAATTGAACAATTACTGGAGCGTATTGCATAATTATATACTTTATAGCTAATTATACACTCTCATATTAACTCTCACAAACACATACACTATAACTCACACACTCACACACACTCACACACACACACACACACACACACACACACACACACACACACACATAATATAGATACTTAAATTAAATTAAATTAATTTAATACTCAAACACTACTACTGTGAAAAAGAAACGTTTATTAAGATAAGTTACTGTATACTGCCTTGTAAAGTATGGATATAGTGATGGAAGAGCGGGCCCTCCAAACACAGGCATTTTTTGCTTAAATGGAGGCTCCAATGTACTAGTTTTTAAGGCATTACCTTTGTTAATGAAATAAACTTATTTTATTTTATTTTATTTATTATTTTATTTTAAAACTACATTGTTTAAGTTTCTAATCAGCGCTAATAATTATTTTTTTAAAGAGCTTTTGTCATGTGGGGACGGCCGTAAAGAATACACTTCCCCACCGCCAACAGAAGGCGTGTCGTAAGAGGCGACTAATTCCTGTAGCACGAGACGGGCAGCAGCGTTAGCGTGCGAAACCATATAAAAAAACTGCGCTCGCCAACCCGCCTGCCAAGCGTGGCGAGTATTGGCAATCCCCCCCAATGAAAATCATTGGAGGAGGCCTGTGTTCAGCAGTGGACGTCCTATGGCTAAAATGATGATGATGATGAAAGAGCTATTGTCAGTTTTCGGCTTAAGTCTATAAGTGCCTAAAAATAAGATACAATAGAAAATCTTGTGGTTGTCATCGGTGCATAGAGGTGTGTAGTACCTACTTTTATTATATGTATTTTCTAAAAAATGTAGGTACGACAATTTAAAAGTAATATTATCTCCGTAAAAAATCTGAAATAAAAAGTTCTGGCAGTACTTAGCTACGTAACGTAACATACTCGTACTATCTGATATACTTACCTGATTGGCATTTATCTCACCTTTTTAAAACTTTTATTTTCTGCTATATAATGTTATTCTGATAGACTTGTTTTAAATTATGTACCAAGGACTGCATTATACAAGAAAAACTGTTTAAATATGTGTATAAAAGTATATAATAAGATACCAGAATGTATAAAAAATCTGAGACCTCGTGTATTTCAAACAAGATTGCATACATGGCTTTTGGACAAAAAATTTTATAGCGTTAAGGAATTAATTAATTGAATAATTTTGACATTTATTTTTTATTTTTTATTTATTTATTGTACTTACCAATCTTGACATTTTAAAACAATTTTATCTTTTAATTTGTGACACTTATAAATATTTTACATGCCATTCAATTGCCATTCAATGGCGAAACATGCTGGATTTTTGTATTTTTATAATATCTTTATGTACCATGTTTGCATGTAAATAAATGAATTTGAATTTGAATTTTAATTTGACAAATAGTCCAGCTTTTCTAATCTTGAGCCTGGTAACCCTACTCTTGAATATCGGCCGGGAATTTGTTTACAGTCTATCATGATAGTGGGACGCGCCGTAAATATAAAATTTGAACGAAAGCGTCCCGATTTTTGTCGGGACAAATAGGGATGAGATTCATGATAGCGGTTTACTAATATGTACATTGACATATAGCGTTTTGTGAAAATGTTTTAATTAACTAATTAACGTTTAATATTTAAAATCTATTTTAAATCATTATATTAAGTTGAAAATAAGTATGTAACTACAATGTAGCTTTTCCTGGCAAATTCGGTATGAATTTAATCTTCCTTTTTAGGGGCTAAACGAAATACTTACATCCTAATAATGTCTATCAGATTTAACACACCTACCAACTAGTTTCTAAACGCGAATATTTTAGAATAAAACTTAACGATGAATTGTTTAAAAAAATACTAATTCTCACCTCCTCAGGTCCCTCTTTATACCAAAAATCCTTTTTTATTGTTCACCTACAGTTCCAAAAATACAAAATTTCAATTTTTAGCTCTGCTTTGATCTGCCAGTCAGTTTGCCTTTTATTTAGAGATAGATTTGCAAGAAAAATTCCATAGCCCGTTTGTATGCAGTAACCCGTGGACTCCTGAGAGAGCGGAGAGTATTGAGAAATAATATTTCACGCGCGCACTGACAGCTCACTTAGACGGGATTGTTTCGCGTCTATTCGATTTTAAAGTCTGCAATTTTAGAATGCTGCAGTATTGTGAAACGTTGTTTGAGATGAAATGAATGCGATTGAATAAACTTAAAAAGTAAATAGAACAGAATAGATTTTTTATTCGCTATAAAAGTGGTTACAGTGGGTCTTCTAATATGTATATTGTCATGTAGTTCAGCACCTTTAGTTATTCAAAGCATGCAAGAAAATATAAAATTAGTTATCACTTTAAAATATTCAAAAAACGACGAAATAGTTACGGTTAAGTTATGTTACATTGAATTATTTATTTTTAAACAAACCTTGCTACTCAAAGTACTAAACTAGGAAATGGCTTGGTACAATAATTTTATACTTAAAAGTTCTCTGGGAGATATTATCTGTTGTCTGTCTGTCCGTTAAAAGTCATTTTAGGCATGGGAAGAGGCACAAAGTTGATTTGAATACAAATAAATATGCGCCACACAAATCCTATGGCCGAAATTATTATAATGAAGACACCAATTGCCATAACCTCAAAATAAGGAATATTAACAGCCTTGTATTATCTATGTATTACCAGACAATACATTTTCCACTGGCGTCGCTCAGCACACCCAAACCAGTAGCAATTTAGAAAAATCTGTTTTCTACATTGCGTAAAACCAGGAATCAAACAAGGAAGCCATTGCGTTTTTTTTAATTTACTCTTGGAATATTAAAAAAACAAGTTTCACTTTTATAAAATTAAGTTTCTAGTCACAGTGTAATTAAAAGATACCTACTGTCAATGGCCCATAGGTACCACCTTTAAGGTAAGTACTTATGGGGTGCTTCAAGCTGACATAGAATCATAGAATTTGGCAAAAATTAGGACACAGAGCACAAGTATATGAAAAATTAAATAAAATACACATAACCGATAAATACAAGTATATAACTGATTCTGGTGCAATCAAAAAGAAATGGTTTGTCTGTCAATAATTCTTAAGATTAAAGATACGATATTTATATGGATTATTTGACTCATGCATTACTCACTCCTTGTATTATATTATCAGACTAAAACAGTACAAAGTTTGTATGGTGGATCTTCTCAAAAGAATTCTCAACCTTTAAAACCCGTTGATATTTACTTTGTAAATTCCAAAGTATTAGGCGAAAAGGCATTTTTAAGCCCCAACAAGCTTGCTTTGAAGAATTTCACAAAATATTCAGTTGATGGCAAACAGACCGGGACTAGTGATGCTGAGCTTACAGTCAGTTAGAATATCGATAGTAGGTACCATCGATAGCATCGATTAATGGTCTTTTAATGATGCCTTATCTTGAAGTTAGCAACCACTTGAACCTTATTTTAAAAACCAGTTAAATACTTCGATAGTAGTCATAGTATCAACTTTATACTATACACAATATTAATGGTATCGATGTGATTGCAAGTCATGAATGAGAATGATATCAATATTATTGTAAATATCTATACTATCGATAGATAACTCGCCAAAACAAAAAAAATAATTACTAATACTTTCACAGAAATCGCGAAGGGGCAGTAAATTTGTGCCGTTATTATCTAAGGTGGCTGGTGTTATCATTAACTGCGCGCTTACAGAAGTGAGGCGACTCTGACTGCAAATAACGATAACGTCAAATAACGATAACGGTAACGAGATAATCCTATTCTCTACACATGCAGATACATTTCCAATACTCCTTTCTACTAGAAATGAAAAGAAAACTACTTATTACCCAAAGTACTGAAAATCCTGGGAATTCAATTTAATTCGCGGTTCAATCGCGGGATTTCCCGGTTCCATACCTTACTCGATACCCTATCGATGATAGCCTACCAGCATCACTAATACGTTCTCTTGGGAATTTTGAATGTGAATAGCAATGCAACGCGTCTTGTTTACTTTGAAATGTTATCTAATAGTTACTTTTGAGAATAACTGAATAACCCTCGTAGTAAAGAGATCTTTATTTATATAACGTATGGCATCTGCTTTATAACTCAAATGGTATTTAACAAATAGGTGCCGTGTGGGTACGGCCGGCCGTAAAGAATAAATTTCCCTACCGCTAATAGGAGGCGTGTCGTAAGAGGCGACTAATTCCTATTTCACGAGTTAGGCAGCAGTTTAGCGTGCGAAATCTTATAAAAAAATGCGCTCGCCAACCCACTGCCAAGCGTGGTGAGTATTGGCAATCCCCCCCTTCCCAATGAATTTCATTGGAGGAGGCCTACGTTCAGCAGTGGACGTCCTATGGCTGACATGATGATGATGATGAAATATGATCCTCTAATGAATACACAAACCAACGTAAAAAACAATGGCGACAATTATTTGGGTAATAATACGTAAATCAAACGTAAACAACTAATATTTCTTACATTATTTTCACCATTATTATCATCATCCAAGTTTTCATCCGATATTAAAATTTCATACACTTCAAGTTTCAAAAAGACAAAACACAAAGTAACCTATGTCCACCTTCAAATCCCCATCTATCTCTAATAGTATATACCAAAATTCATCAAAATTGATTTAGCGGTTTAGGTGTGACAACGTAAAAGACAGACAAATATTTTCATCATTATCATCATCACCATTTCGGCCATAGGAAGTCCACTGCTGAAGATAGGTCTCCCCCAGTGACTTCCAGATTGGCCAGTCGGCGCTTTCTTCGCATTTATAATATTATTTGGTAAAATATTCTTCGTTTGAATGTTAGTATTCGTCACATACCTCGTGTCCGGTTCCCAAAGGAATATGAACAAGCAGCGCCGTCTGGTAGCGCAGTCCAGAACTTTCCTCTGTTAATTTTCTTTGCTCGAAGCAATTAAAACGGTTGCAATACAGCAATGCGGGGACTTATTATTGTATCACTCGATATTGATATTAGACTAATAATTAAATCATAGTCTAAAAAACACACTTTATTTGTATCGGCTTGTCAAAACGAATCAAATAAGCCCAAACACGAAGGTTTTACTAGTAGCCATTGTATAGTTCCACTATTTACCTACTGGCTCCATCATCAGATCCTAATGATGATGTTTAATTATTGTATTGTCATCCAAAATTCGAATATTTAGAAAGTTTAAAATCGATACGACAGTTAAAACATAAATTACATAAGTTAGAAGTAGGTTAATAACTACTTCCGAGATTAGATTACATAGTTAGTTAGTTAAAATGTTAGTTAGTCAGTCTTCAGCCAAGTAAACTTCCCTGTTTGACAACTGGTTGACTGATAGAGAACACTTCTTGATATTAAGTCCGCTATTTGTGCAATTGTTTAAAAAATATTTAAGTTTTTTTTAATGGGCCCATTGTATAAATTACACAAATTAAGTACTAGAACTACTATGCTCTTATGAGGCGTTATATTAAAATTTTAAAACAAATGTATACACCAATTTAGCATGTGATAAATGATTTAATTTATTGTGCTAATTTTGCAGATTTCGAACCATAAACATGCGAACAACTGGATTGCTTAGTACCGGATTAAGATAATTATGATTCTATCTCTGTTATCATCATACCAACAGACAATAATAGATATATGTTTTATAGCGTGTTAGTAAATAGTTCGCGATTTAATTCGCGAATACGCAAGTGGACCTAAAATATTTTTTGTAAACATTTTCTGAAATCTGAACAATGGTTTTTGTGATAAAAACATTTCTAGCGACACAAAAATAGCTCCCCAGAAACAGAATATCACTCGGAGTCGAAACATAGTTGGAGAAGTATCCCGGGTTTGTGATTTAATTAAGAATTTTAATTAATTTAAATTAAACGCGGCGGACAGCTGATTTCCCCCGTCGCCGGCGATACATATTGTGGAGCGTGTCCCCTTCCGTGTCCAGTTTTGTAGTTTACCGTTCACGCCACCTTGTTCCGAAATATGCTAAAGTTGAAACTTATTTCGACGTTTTCCACATTACAATACTTACTGTTATCTCTTTGTTATGGTAAATATAAATTTAATTATAAATCGTTTTTCACAATCACACCAATCATCTAGCCCCAAACTAAGCAAAGCTTGTACTGTGGCGACTAGATAACGGATAAACATACTTAAATACTTTTTATAAACATCTGACTTGGGTACAAATTGCTCGTGCTCATCACACAAACATTTGCCCCTTGCGGGATTCGAACCTGCAACCGCTGGCTTTGTAGTCCGGACCGCGAACCACTACACCAAACGGTCGTCATTTTTGTTCCATCGCTGGGCAAAGGCCTCTTCCAAACCTCTCCACTTATCCCTGTCAGTGGTTAGGGCTTGCCAATCTTTGAGAAAATTGTCTCAGTCATCACGCCATCATTTTCAAGGTCTAACTCTCGGTCAGTAGACAGCCAGTGCGTGATGACTATAGTCCACTTTTAGGACTCATCCTATGGATCCCGACTTCAAATTGGCAGCTTTTTCTCCCACGTCTGTGATCCCAGTTCATTTAGCGGTCCATCTCTCATCATCTGCTCAAATTGTTATTATTACTATAATATTCATTGTTTTATGCAACTGTCTTATCATTATCAATTCGTCCGATGGCTGAATTGAACTGTCCACTGCTGAACATACTGTCTGATACCTTACCTTGATTATTATTTTTATCTTTTCATCGAACAGCTTCCCGCAATCTTGACTAACTAGTCAGTCCATCGGCAGGCATGCTCACGCTGCATCTTCTAGGTAGTGGTCGCCACTCAATAACCTTTCTTCCGCAACAATTGTCAGTTCTGCGAGAGTCGTGGCCTGTTTGTTGATGTAATAACTTTGCTGTTGTGGCTTTTAAAAAAAGTTTTAGTAATTGTTCAGTAGAATCGCCTTCTAAACATAAATCTATGTTATCAAATCAATAAGGGTCTACTGGATGGATGCAGACCGCTTCCAACCGGCCAATCTGAAAGTCAATGGGGGAGGCCTATCTTCAGCAGTGGACGTCCTATGGCTGTGATGAATGATGATGATGATGAATCTAATCAATAGTAGTGAGTTAGTCTCGCAAGATTTTTGTTTTCATTGTGTTCGTAATAGGAAGGACAAGGACAATATAAAAGCTTTGTATGACAAGCAGAAAGTTTTTCGGTTGGTTTAGTGAGTAGTTGATTTTTTTAATTTGGATTCAACAACGAATACCGTGATAGCTAGTTTTAAGCTAACTGGCCATTGGGAGTGGCCTATGCCTATCGTCAATATCAAATAATGCCAAATTTAATCGAACTATTGAAACGTCAATATCGGCTTTAGTCCGAGCGACGGGTGACATTTTACGTCAACCGTTAAATTTAACAAATAACAGCGAAACTACGCGAAATATGTTCAAAGTTAATTAAATGTTTAGTTTCAAACTCTAGCTTAGCCGCGAAACAAATGAAAATATGTTTTGAAGTGTTAATTGAATTTGAGGATAGTTATTCGCGTGTCGCGGCGATGTGTTAGGAAGTAGAATCGGATAGACACTGGATATGTTTTCAATATTAGACTGGGTTTTGATATTAAACTCATCAAGTATCCGTTATTGAGACACAATAGAAATTCTGTTGTTATGCAGACTCATGAGACCGCTTGGATGTTAACAAGTTAAATAAATTAAAATTCGTGCAAAATAATTCCCCAAGACAACGAGCTCAATCAGATATTTTAAATAAAAAAATATTATATTGGACAACATCACATACATTGCTCTGATCCTATGATAAGTAGCTTAAGCACATGGGTTACAGAAATCAGAAACAACGACGGTACCACAACACTCAGACCCGAGACAATAATAAGTTATTTTCCTACATTGACCAACCAGGAATCGAACCCAGAACCTCAGAGATAGCCACACCAAGTCCGGTATGCTCGCCTCTTGGCCACGGAGGTCGTCAAAGACGTAGACGATGTAGTTGCAAGATGTACTAATATTATTTTTAGAGCAAGTACGCGCGAGTGTCAGAAACGTGCGCTTTAGGCGAAGAATCTTTATAACTGTCATCCGCCTATTTGTTGTAATTGATTATTACAATGCTTATTAGTACAAAGTGACACTTTACACATGCTTCTTACGTATGTGAAATCCGTATAGCGATACAATAATTTGATACCATCTAGCTGTTTTATTTGTAGCCAGGAGGTGGATAGTACAACTCTTTAATTAATGTATGAGATAGTATTTGGTTTATTTATATTTTATTAGGTCTGTAGTATATGCTTTTTTTTAAATTAATTTATACTTAGACAATTTTTTAAAGATTTGTAGCTCCTTTATCGCACCGCCCACAAAACATCTCTGTTTAGCCTAATGGTCGACTGGAATAGAATGCGTTATGGCGTTAAGTTCACCTTTTGTATGTTTTTTATCCGTGAATTATAGTTTAATTAAATAAATAAGTAAATTGTTACTAGTAAAACCGAGACGTTGTGAACAATTGATTGACGAGTTCCATAAAACAATGTGTCTATTAGCGTTTAAACTATTATAATAAAGAAAAGCAAATACCTACTTGTAACTTAATATCAAACAATCTTAATAAAAGAATATGTCAATAAGACATGCTGTCCAAACCAGGATTCAAACTACAACATCACTATACAATGTATAGTGAATTTCATTAAAAATAAAATGTCACGTCTATTCGTTCCTCGCTCCGTCACGAGGCAGGAGTGACAAACCTTTGGCATTTAATTTAACATTTTAATTAAAACCAGCGGCGGACTGACGACTTTAGTTTTACAGTTGAGCTAGGATTCGGTCGCGTCACAATAAAGCTTGAAGAGAAGGTTGACTCTCATCTTACAAAGTATACACATATACATGCTATTAAAATAGGCTAGTTTCCTGGGTCAAAAAAAGATTATTCTATTTAATCCGTCAGTTAGATTAACAAAAAATATTGGATCCATATTTTGTCTTTTGTCAATCAAACAAAAAATTACCCAGCTAAAGCGCATCAGAGTGAGCACGTGACGTCACTTCTTGCAAAAAAGTGTCGCAAGGCGTGAAGTTACGCGGAACTTTAACGGGCTATATCTTCTTAATTTTTTGTTTGATTGACAAAAGAAAAAATACGTGTCCAATATTTTCTGTTGATCCAACTGACGTACTAATTAGACTTTTTTAGGAAACTAGCCCATTACCGCGAATTTCGGGGTGTCTCGTTTCGGAAGTATGAAATACGAAATAGCAAATTGCGCTTTATAATTTTCTATTTGAACAAACATGCTCAAAGGATGCTCATAAAGTAGCTAGCGGAAAATGGCGTGTTTGAAAAACGAATGTTTCTGGTCTAAAAGGAAACATTGGTACATATTCGGTTTGTGCAGTGCAAAATTACTCTGTTGCGTATTATTTTTACTACAGTGACTTAATGAAACTGTGCATTTTTTATTAGAAGTTTGTTTAAAACTGTTAATGTTGAATATTTATTTATTTATTTTATTTATATATTAACACCAACAAGACATACACTATTTTAGACAACATTAACTATACATGCTAATATATAAAGCTAAGTGCTATCTTAATTACAGGTATTACACAAAAGTAATTGAATTAACGTAGCATTTAAGTAGATTTAAATATTTTGTAATTGTTAAATATCTAAATTATTAATATTAGTGTAACAACATTTATTAATGAAAGTAGTATATTATTGTGCATTATCAAAGAGAAAAACAGCAGAAGAACAGTTAATCCAAATACATCAAATTCTTGCGGAATCTTGTAAAATCGCTATTCTATTATTTTGTGGCTGGATAAAATAAAAATAGTCTTCCTATCGCAAGCTTCAGGTGTAATAGTAACTAAACCAAATTAAGTGCATACTTATAGGCTGAGATGATAATGATGACCTTAACCGGGAATCAAATCAATCCAATTCTTTATTGCTTAGTAAGTGATGTGCATTTGTGATATACATTTGGAGGGGTGAGAGG
Source organism: Anania hortulata (assembly GCA_963576865.1). Classification (NCBI taxonomy): domain Eukaryota; kingdom Metazoa; phylum Arthropoda; class Insecta; order Lepidoptera; family Crambidae; genus Anania; species Anania hortulata. Next base: position 1,025,289 of record OY756413.1, read on the forward strand.
AATAGGGTGTTGGAGTTTCACAGATCCACTATTGAAAAGGGAGGATCCTCCGACCAGACGGGTGTTGTGTCTGGTGGGCTACTGCCCGACGGTTGTTTGTCGGGTTCTTGTATATATGCTTCAATCGCTCCGATAACTTTAATATCGCGATGTAGGATTCGTCAGTTTAGTTTGTATGTGACGAGATAGATTTTGCTACATACAACATGTATTTTTTTAAATCGATGTCCCATATTTAATCCTTGATCACGGGTTATCATTTGTATAAGTAAGCTTTTTTTATGTCGATCTCGAGTAATAAGTTTCTGTATTTGAGTAGTTTAATCATCCGCTAAGACTTTTTGCGTATTAGGAGTAACACTTTTTTATGTAATAAAACTTAAAACTTGTCACTTAGGAGGTATTCATAGATTTTCGAGAATTTTAAAAATTTCCAGAAAACTTTTCCACTTCTTATATCCACATAAAACTTTTCGTGACAATCTCGAGCTCAACAAAAAAAATTAACCAAGTAGAAGAATGGCTGCCATTCTGAAGTAATGCGCTTACATACATTCTTATTATTATTAATTGTATGTATTTATTGTATGTATTTTAGATATATCTGTATTTATTTATTATTAATAATTTATTCAAGTATATTAAATTTAGTTTATTGTTGAATTATTTAAACTTTTATGTTATTTTATCTGTTACCTGCACCGCACCAATTGAAAACTTTCTGCATGACCCAACGGTTGACTGGCAGAGAATGCTATTAGCATTAAGTCCACATTTTGTACACTATTAATGCAATAAAGTTTTAAATAAATAAATAAATACATTCGGCAATTAATTTTTGTTTCTATACATTATACACTAGTCGTAATATTGCTTTATTTATTACGTTGAAAAATATTATTTCAATCCGTATCACATTCCGAGTAAAACTTGTAATGAAGAAGAAACTGCGACATCTCGCAAAATGAAATTAGTTAACTTTAACGATATCTTTCGACAAAGACATGAGTTGGCAACTCCTGGCACGGCACGAATTAAGTTTGTTAAGTGTAAACTAATTTATTGTTTTCCAGAAATGAGTACAGATTTTACAAGTATACATAATATGTATAAATTATTTTTAGGGTTCCGTACCTTAATATAAAAAATGGAACCCTTTCAGGGTCACTTTGTTATCCGTCTGTCTGTCTGTCTGTTTAGACCATTTATCTAGGGAACCCGTGCAGTATCGAGTTGAAATAAAACCATATACCCATGTCTACAGTTCTTTGAACAAATCAAATTAAACTGCGAGACTCGATTCCGAAATTATTTATAATATTTAACTACGTACGGAACCCTTTGTGGGCGAGTCCGATTCGCACTTGTCCGGTTTTTTTATATTTTTAAATACTGTTGATGATATATTTCTTAATGATTATCGTTATATATTATGCTTTATTTATTTCTTAATATTACAATGCGTGCTAATTTTCTAAAAATGGGGTATTTTTAGAGTGACATTTATTTTTAATTCCAAATTAATCTATACATTTATACGAACTATACATATTATATGATAGAATTAATTTTAAAAAAACTTTACTAACTTAACCTAAAACTAAAAACTACCGTCTCAAAAATAAAAGCGTGTCCGTGAGGCATGGAGGTGAGGCATGGAGGCGGGGATACTGGCAGCCTTTCCTCGCTGAATTGCTAAACTAAGCCTTTGTGCGAGGAACGAACCAGCTTGTTTATTGCTACCAGTATTTAGCTTGTAGTTATTGTAAAACGGTTACCTAATTTAAATCCGAATTGCTTTAGTACGAATTTTATTTCTCCGAAAACGTTGTGTCCTTTTTTCATTTTCCAAATTTTTGTTATACCGCAAACACAATTGATATATTGCTGATATTCCGAATTTCGATTGTTATTTTTTTTAATTCTATATACTTTGAAATCTTACTCAACATTTGCCAAAACCATTAATGTTAGATGATTTAGTTTCCAGAAAAATGCTTCCAATATTATAATAATTAATCCTTCATCCTTATCCTTAGTTTTTAAGCGTTCGGCGGCCGCTGCCGCGGCACGCTCACTGCGCTCGCTCCGTTCGCTCGCCTTCGCTCTGTGTGTGGTCACTGTTCTAACCTAACCAATTTAGTCTTATTATATACATAGTATTTACTAATCAGTTAACAATAAAAAATATTGTAAGCAAAACAACGGTGAATCGAAAAAAATGGTTTTGATAATCGGCTATCAGTTTTTCTGGAAAATGAAACATCGGTAAAATAAATTTATGACTTACAATAAATTATGTAAAAGAAACTACCTGGTAATCAAAAATTCGTTAAACCGTTATCGAACTATTTAAATTCGAACAGAAGAGTTTCGAAAGTGAGATAGGTTACTATAAAACATCAAAACTTGTTTATCCACATCGATGCTTAATTTTTTTGATATTTCACCCCCCCTTTCAACTTTAATTCAGCTCCTCCTCCTTCCTCTGTCCAAAGGATCTCCGGAAAAGATAGCTTTCAAATATAACACCGCCTAGATAAAACAGTATTACTTTTTCTGTACTTTGTTTATTTTGTGGGGTGCGACTGTCTATCTGTACGTTTTTATAGCTTTTTAGTTTTGAAACTGAAAAAAACATTATTGGTTATGATAGTATACGGGGTTACATTGCAAAGGGGTGCCAAATTTAAAAATTTAGTTCTAGGGAACAATATAAAGAAGCATCTTGGTCGTTATTATTTTTGATAATCGTATGTTAAGAAAAAAAAAACTTTAAAATATCCAAATATTAAATCAATAAGGAGATTACGAAAGCCGCGTGGTAATTCATCAGAGGCGTAGGTACGGCGAGCCAACAAGGACATTACGCAGTTCATATACTGTGCAATTTTTTCATGAATGAGTTAATTATGCGTACGATTTTTAACAGCATATAGGAATAATTTAATGTGAAAAAAAATTTTTTTTTCTTTGCATATTTCGATTAAGTTACTGATTCTTAACCACTCCTAAATATTTGGCACCCCTTTGCAATGTAACCCTGTACTAATAGTCTATCAAAGTGTTTGAAAATAACAAAACTGCGCCAGCGCTACCTCGATTACAAAATCTATGTCCTGCAATTTAATTAAAAATATATTGGATTTTAACTCAGATCACTATTTTTCAAGAGCTCTCTATCTAAATCCAATCAGTTCTGTTCGGGTCCCGCGTTGTTGAGTTCGTCTGAACGCATATTGGGCAGACAGAACCAAAAACCGTGAGAAATCAGTATTGACATTTTTATTTTATAAAATGTTAACCCACTGGCCAATATGAATAAACCTGCTCTCAGTTTAAACTGGTGTGATTCCACGTGGGCATTTAGTTGCGACAATCTATCTATTTATATACACATTTAGATATAAGTCAAGAACGGCTGAACCGATTTTTATGATCTTGGATTTGTTGGATTAGCCGCCCCAAATAGCAGAATAACTATAAAAATATCACAAAATTTAGAAAAAAAAAGTCATACTTATTGTATGGAACGTTTTTTTATGAATTCTGAGGCGATACGAAGTTCGCCGGGACAGCTAGTTAGTTCATAAAAGAACAATAACTTTTCCTTAGTACAGCTACAATTTAACACTGTTGATGGGTAGCCCGATTGGCGTATGCTATAATTTTATAAAAAAAATAAAAACCGCCTTCAAAAAACTAAAACGCTAAAAATAATCTTAACACTTACGTACCTAATCAGTTACTTTTGGAGTCGGTGCAAACGCAAACATAGAATCTCTCATCGACTGGCACCGACTCCAAAAGTAACTGATTAGGTACGTAAGTGTTAAGATTATTTTTAGCGTTTTAGTTTTTTGAAGTCGGTTTTTATTTTTTTAATAAAATTAACTTATTTAATCTATTTTAGTGATAAATCCTAATCAAAACAAATCTTACGAGTGCAAACATAACTATATAACAAAATAATTTAACTTTTCCACCCTTAGGGGTGAAATTTTTTCCAAAAATGTTTGATTATGGTATCTTTGAATTAGTGTAAGCTATTCATTAAAAAAAGAATCATCAAAATCGGTTCACATTTGGCAAAGATATTAGGTAAGATACTCGTAGATACTTAAATCAGTTGGCGTTGTACGGAGTTCATGCAATGTTTGATGATTTTCTTATAGATCCCATCATCAGAATTCAACCAAATTTATATGGGACTATTCTGAAAGTATTACCTTTCAAACAAAAAAATAAATATCGAAATCGGTCAACGCAGTAACGAATGATCGCTGAACATACATAAAAAATAAAAATAAAAATAAAAAAGATACCGACGAATTGAGCACCTCCTCCTTTTTTGAAGTCGGTTAAAAACGCAGAGATCCGAGTTCGATTTTCGGTTCGAGTCAGTTTAGAAATCGTACTTTTCTAAGTCGGCTTGGATCTGGGTGTCTGGAAGAGTCCAGGAGACGCCGCTCTAGCAGATGTGTTTTATTCATGATGTCTTAAGGACAGAACGTAAACTTGGTTAGCCAATCTATAATATCAATCATATTTTTATAATCCCAGAATCGATTACTGGTTACGATTAATTTAGGAAACTATCTTTTTAAATTCGCTTGAGTCTGGGTATTCTGGGAGACACCCCTAGCAAAATACATTGTCTAGTTCACATAGATGTTAATTCCTAAAAATCCAGAAAAGTTAAAAATCATGATAACGGTTTCTTCCTATAGAAATATGCTCAAAAGCTGCATACTAGTAAGCTCCTACTCCACCTTATGAAAGCTCCACTATTCATTCTTTATCGACACAGCCAAAGTTTGCGTTTCGTTACTCCGTTTCACTTACCGGTTTTTTCCCGTGGTCATACGGAATTTAGTGGATTGGATTTTTCACCAATATTTGTACGTCGAATTGTGATTTTGATTGATTTCTGTGGTGTCTTCTTTGTGTCAAAAAGATTCTTTGAAAACTGGCAGGAAATAAATTGAGACTGAAACGTTTTGAAGCATTTTTTTATTGAATGAAGTGAGGAGTTTTTTATTCCAGTAAAGAATGATTTAAAGTCGCAAATGGTCCATCTATTTTAATGGTTTTTATTTATCATTTAAAGAGCTTTAGAGTGCAAGTTTGGTGTAGTTTGTGTTTTAATGTTTGGCGAAGTGATAAATATCTGAAATTATTGAAATATCATTGTTCGCATCGAGTGTCAAGTGTCTTGTCTCAAGGCAACTTGCTTTAGACCCGAAAGCGTCTTCAAACCTGCTTCTACAGGAAGAGTAGCCTTCATTGAATCCAAGAAAAGCAATAAAAACTAAACACCTGTTATTTATTGTGAACACTATTCAAGAAAATACTTGACATTGGCAGAGTCACTGCTCTTCTTATAGAGCGGGATTGAGTCCATTGAAAAATAAATCCAGTCATCAACCAAAAAGTTAAAGGTCACCGATTTTCAACTTTATGTCCGACACTTAGAGATCAATATCAATTGAGAAATGTTTACGTTTTGTAGTAGAATTTACATGTTGTATGTACATGGGTTATTCAGATTGACTTATAAAATGACTTACAAATACAATCAAATTTTAATAGGGGATTTAGGGATCATCATCATTTCAGCCATTGAACGTCCACTGCTGAACAAAGGTCTTCTACAATGACTTTCAGATTGGCCTGTTGGAAGCATTAGTACCAAAATTGCATGGAAGAGTTAATATTCTGTAAATTGTCACTAACATGCAAATTAATGTACATATTTCATTATTATAACTTTTTTAATCTTTCATTATCATCATTTCAGCCATAGGACGTCCACTGCTGAACATAGGCCTCCCATTGACTTCCAGATTGACCGGTTGGAATCTTTACTTTCAGGAAAAAACACTTAGTTTTAACATCGCCTAAGAAAAACCTTTTACCGGAATCAATAATAAAAACTGATAAACTATTTACTTCTGCTAATAGGCCTAAATTAAACACTTTTGCCGTGTGGGGACGGCCGTAAAGAAAACACTTCCCCACAGCCAACAAGAGACGTGTCGTAAGAGGCAACTAATTCCTGTAGCACGAGACGGGCAGCAGCGTCTGCGCGCGAAATATTATAAAAAGCTGCGCTCCCCAACCCGCCTGCCAAGCGTGGCGAGTATTGACAATCCCCCCCGATGATAAGTCATCGAGGGAGGCCTTTGTTCAGCAGTGGACGCATCCTATGGCTGAAATGATGATGATGATGAGCACATTTTTTTTTTATTATTATTATTTAGTCCACATAATATATATTGTTTATTAATAAACAGAATTGAATAATAATACACGTCCCAATTTCGAATCTAAATATCCGATTTCAATCAAGTCACTAAACTAACGTGATGTTGCTTCGAGTAACAAAAATCTGTGCCATTTTCTCAGCCACCCTGTGTAAACAAAATCAGCTTCAAAGCCTTAAAACTTTGTCCGCGACATCAAAGGCATTCCGCCGCTTCTGGGCAGTTTATAAAAATACCGGATGGATGAACTCGCTGCCACTGTATGGAGCTGGGTATTTTGAAAATAACTTAATTCGTAATATAGTCGTTGGTGTGGAGTATGAGATAATGCAAGAGGGTTCAAATTTTATTTTTAATCATACTCCATAATCAGAAACTAAGGACTTGATTACCGCAGTGTTGCCGCGTAGGAAATTGACGGCTGCGTCTTCGATAAAATATAGTGGATGCATTCTATTCTGAAGTCCTTGCAGACAAATAACCTATCTAGCTGATAATAAAATGAACTAAACTAGGTTTTTTTTTTTTTATATCACTAAGAACCAAAATATACTGGCAATCATTCAAAATAATACATAAAAGTTACACTTTTTCAAATTATTAAACAACATTGCTCCACGCTTAATCAAAATACTACAGAAATACATTTATTTGTAATGTCGCATAACGTCGCGTCTAGGTACACATTTTTTTACTTATAAATGTCGTCACAAGCCCCCACTCCCGAACTTTGACGCGATTTATCTTCTTGATTGTTTGGTTGATTGACAAAAAAAATAAGTGTCCATTATTTTTTGATAATCTAACTGAAGGACTAAATAGAATTTCGTTTTCTTTACCCAGTCGTCATCTCTATTGGTAAGTTTCAATATTACTTACTCAACTACAGTTGACCAACTCTGCATATTATTATGCATTCCTCCACAACACACGGACGGACATGTTGTGTGCAAACTAGTGCAGTGCACCATATATAATTGACTCGCGGACCTCGCTTTGTCGACAAATTCTGTATAATACAAACTTGCAGCCCTATGGTATAAGATAAAGCGGGGAACAAAAAAGGGAACATCCTACACACACCCGTCAGTCCGGGAAAGACGACGGATAAATTTATTAAATTTTTTAATAAAGTTCCACAGACTCTTGTTGAACTACCTGTACATGAGTTCAAAACTCACATTTAAAAAAACCTTAAGAAAAAAGGGTATTATAAGGTAGACGATTATCTGAACGACAAGAGTGCATGGACTTAACCTGCTTAGCTCGCACTTACTTCATGTCTTGTAACTGTATTTCCTGTAAAAAAGGCTGACAAAGGTGACTGAGTTTGTTGCGCCGTTTCTTCTCATCACCAGCCGATATTTAGTCCCGAAGCGGTGGTAGGGTAAAGCTATATTTTGGGACGTGTATAAGTGCCCGGAAAAGGGCCTATATACTGAATAAATGAGTATTACTACCGCCAATTTTGTATACCTACCTACAACAGACACTGCTTAGATAAACCGACTTTATTAAAACATATATTTTATCTACCTACGTTTTACGAGTTTTTTGACACAAGCTTTTGCCTTACACCACAGACATATGCACTATAACTTACAAGGATTTCAGTGACGGAAACTTGGCCATAGTTTGTTCTGTTCACTTATGATTATTAGCGAAGTATGTTTGGTATTTCGTTAAGCCTAGTACACATCAACACATTGTAAAAATCTTTTTTTAATGTTTTTTGCAATAAATTGCTATAGATATATCGAAAATAGATTAAGGCTCTTTAGTTCATCTTAAAAACCGGACAAGTGCGAGTCGGATTTGCGCACAAAGGGTTCCGTACCATTATTTATACAACATTAGACACTATAAAACAATGGAAGAGGCAACAGAAATACACTATTTCATAACAAAACGATTAAAAATCACGTTTGTTATAATTGAACCACCTTTACATTATTTTATTTTAATTATTTTTGAAGTGAATATACAACTTAATATTCTGTGAACGTGCCGTGTGGGGACGGCCGTAAAGAATACACTTCCCCACCGCAAACAGGAGGCGTGTCGTAAGAGGCGACTAATTCATGTAGCACGAGACGGGCAGCAGCGTCTGCGTGCTAAATATTATAAAAAACTGCGCTCGCCAACCCGCCTGCCAAGCGTGGCGAGTATCGGCAATCCCCCCCGATGTTGGGTCATTGGGGGAGGCCTGTGTGCAACAGTGGACTTTCTATGGCTGAAATGATGATGATGATTCTGTGAACATTACAAGCATCTACCTGTTACCGTTATTAATATCGAGCAAAAAACAGGTTAAAAAAATCACGTTTGTTGTATGGGAGCCCCACTTAAACATTTATTTTATTGTTTTTAGTATTTGTTGTTATAGCGGCAACAGAAATACATCATCTGTGAATATTTCAACTGTCTATGTCTGAGCTATCACGGTTCATGAGATACAGCGTGGTGACAGACAGACAGACGGACGGACAGTGAAGTCTTAGTAATAGGGTCTTGTTTAAACCCGTTGGGTACAAAACAAATTTAGGCCGTTTTTTTTTTTTTTTTTTTAAATATATTGGAAAACACAACAGACATCAGTTATACAAGAAACGGTATAAATGTATAAAGGTATTGGACTAAACTAATATCCTAAAGGTGTTTACACTGCTGCTTAAATCAATTCGTTAACAAATAATAATTTTATAATATAAAAATACTAATTATAAATATCTTAAATTATTTTCCACTTAAGATTAACGAACACCATTGTGTTCGTCAAAAATGGACCTTGCTGCCGTTTTGAACCTCGCAAACCCTGAGTGAAATATGTCCAACTTGGAGTCACTTTGCAGGAGATTATATTTACGTTTTAGGAATAAATATGAAATTGCTAAAAGGATCTGCCTTTTTAAACGACTACGGCGCGGATAAATGAAAATAAAATATTAAACTGTCGTGTTTCGATAACTGTTTATACAAGGTGTACAAAAGAATAGGACACTCCTTAAAACCACGTGATGAGATGCTCATATGCCTCAATATTTTCAACCGACTTCAAAAAAGGAGGAGGTTCTCAATTCGATTGTATGTTTTTTTTTTTTTTTTTTGTATGTTTGTTACGCGATTACTCCGCCAATTATGAATCGATTTTAATGATTCTTTTTTTGGTTGGTAGATCATTCTTCAGAGGTGGTCCCATATAAATTTTATCGAAATTGATTTAGAACTTTTTGAGAAAATCAACAAATATATACCCAGATAATATTTTGGTTGTGGTTCTTGTTACCTATCTTCGACAAATATGAGCCGATTTTGATGATTTTTGTTTTATTGAATAGCTTATACTTCAAAGATAATATGATAAAAGTTTGCAAAATAAAAATCACCCCTAAGGGTAGGAAAATAGGGGATGAAATCGGTGTTCAGCAGTTAGATGAGGATTTATCACTAAAAATTTATGAAATAAGTAAATTTTATTAAAAAAAATAAAACCGACTTCAAAATACTAAAATGCTAAAAATAATCCTAACACTTAAGTACCTAATCAGTTACTTTTGGAGTCGGTGCAAACAAAAACATTGAATCTCTCATCGGCTGGCACCGACTCCAAAAGTAACTGATTAGGTACTTAAGTGTTAGGATTATTTTTAGCATTTTAGTATTTTGAAGTCGGTTTTTTTTTTTTTAATAATATTTTTTATAGAAGCAACATCAAAATCGTAAAAAAAAAAACTCCATACAAACCAACGCGCTATCTCGATGATAATGTATGGAGCACCAAAAATAAATCGCGATTTCGAGGTTGCTCCCATAGTAAAAGTTGTTGTATATGAGCAGCTGATCACGTGGTTTTAAGGAGTGTCCTATTCTTTTGTACACCCTGTATTGACAGTTAAAACATCAGTCTGAACAGAGCCTTACTTTTTGAACGAAATAGTACCAAGTATTACAAACTAGACGTAGAGACAGCCTATTGGCACCCTTTGAGTGTAAAACCCGAAAAACTAGTTAAAAAAACTAGCCAGACCAACCTTTGAATGCAACATAACTACGGATAGAGTCGGTAATTTTAATCTCCACCCCTAACTTGCACCACATGCATTACAACTTCTCAAGATTTGGCGACGAAAACTTAGCTAGGAGTTTTAGTTGACTTGCGGTTATTAGTAGTCTGAGACTCTGAGCCACTGAGCGCAGCTCAGCCACGGCTATTAGTCGCTCAGAGTTTGGGTTCTGTCGCTCAAAAGCTTGGGTGTTCAAAATGCATTTTTCTAGTCTGTCTATCCGAATGTCAGTCTGTATGTGGAGTTGATGGAAAGTAATTTGACGACCCAGTTAACTTAGTGACTCGTGTTTTGCATTAAACGCAAATGGTCCAGGGTTTTATTCTCGGTCGGAGTCAATTCAGAAAATTTACTTTTCTGAATAGCTCCACGGTGGGCTCCTGGAGACGCTCCTGGCAAAATTTATTAAATTAATAAAGTAATACTACACAGTATAGTCATTGAAGAACACTATCCACCTCCCGGTTCCATCATCTGATCAGCAAGATGGTGTCAAATCATTGTATTGTCATCTAAATGTCAGTTATTTCCAAAATTTTAAATGGATACGTCAGTTAGAAGTAGGTTAAGCTACTTCCAAGATTTGAATTCATAGTTAGTTAGTTTGCTAGTTACTTACAACTAAAGCTATTAATGTGTGTTAAAAATACCTTTCCTATATAAGGCATTGAACCTAATTGGCATAACTCAAGTTGCAAGTAACCTTCAATACCGTTATTTTGGTGTACACCTACGAAACATACGTTAATCGATAGAGAAAACAATTACAAACAATAAATACTCTTTGACAAAATGTCATAAATTATATACTCTGTTTAGAATTTCAGGGTGAACATATAATATTTACTTTTATTTTTATAATAAAATTGAAATTCTGAATAAAGTATATAATTTACGACATTTTGTCAAAGAGTAATTGTTGTTTGTAATTATTGTCTCTATCAATTAACGTATGTGTCATAGGTGTACACCAAAATAACGTTATTTGAGGTTTCTTGCAACCTGTGGTATGCCAGGGTCCATACAAAAAAGTTCGAAGTCTTTTGTGTACATGTTTTTCCACTTGCAGTTAAATACTATTAAGTACAAATTCTACTGCTGTTTTTGAAAAAACCGAATCAGTAATTCATCATTTATTTGCATTATAATAAGTAGAACATAGTACTAAAAAGTAGCATGCTAAAGTGGCACTGGGCCGGCCATATCTGTCGCAGAACCGATGAAAACTGGAGTAAAGGGGTTCTTGAGTGGAAATCGCGCCTTAGCAAACGCCCCCCAGCTCGATGTACCGAAAACCTCTAGGAAGATAGCTGGCAGTAGGTGGATAAAAAAGCAGGAGATCGTGCTCTTTGGCGCTCTTGGGCAAAGCACGTCCAGCAGTAGACTGCAATAGGTTGTAATGATGATGATGAAATGAAATGAAATGAAATGAAATGAAATGAAATGAAATGAAATGAAATGAAATAAAATGAAATGAAATGAAATATTTATTCGTCATCATAGGTATAAAAGTCAGTTGTTACAATTAAAAGGGGCCCAATATGATCTACCTTAAAGGCATACGAATGTTTTATAAAATTCAAATAAAATTAAAAATATCAAATTAAAGTAATAATATTCAAATACAATGTCATCTAAATTATTTAATTATTGAGTACATTAAGCATACAGTCTAAACACAAAATAATAATGTCAATTAAATTTCCAGAAAAATAAAAAACAGTTTTGATAATACATGTCAAAAATTAACCTAAAAAGTCATTTAAATAGTCGTCAGTGCTATAGTATCCTTTCTCTTCTAGGATCTATCTAGGATTGATCTGTAGTTAACCGATGATCGAATCGTAAACCTTCCGTTGTATAACTCTAACCCGAAAGTTGAACCGTGATCCCAAATGAAGATGTCTTCTAACAAATAAGTTTAGTTACCTAAATTAGCATTTGCTATACAAAATTAGTACTAAGTGCCACAAAAAGTGCAACAAAAAAGCTTAGTAATCATTGGCCCTGGCGGAACTAATTAAAAAAGCTCAGTACAACCTCGGAAAAAGCTAGATAAACTAAGCTGGTCTAAAGGCTTTTATTTTTAGCCATTAGTTTCACTTAATGATGTTGAAACTCAAGATTTAAAAAATACAATGCATTTTGAAAGCGGCAAACTACAGTCTAAAAGAACACCGAGGTGTTATAAAGTAAGATGATAAAACACTTTTAGTGGTATTTCAAGAACATTTGTGATAAAAATTGCGCCTAATTATTGCTAAATTAACATAGAAGGTAACATAATTACGTACTGGTAAGCGCAGCGTAGGTCGCAGGAAGGCGCTAGATACGGGCCGCTTCCAACCAGACAATCTGGAAGTCAATGGGGAGGCCTATGTTCAGGAGTGGACGTCCTATTGCTGAAATGATGAACATAGGACAGTACCCATCTCAAAAACTGCTGTGCAGCCAGAATATAAGCCAGAATTAATCAGAATGTGTGCTTAGCTTAGTATAAAGAGGAAATGTGAGAATCCAGTAACTTTGACTCATCTTGTAGTAACTAAATCCGTAAATATTTTGCACTGGCTTTGCCTGTGGCTTCGGACGCGATTAATATTGGCGTGATTGGGAAACAAACATCCATCCATCTAAACTATTGCGTTCATATAAATATTATTAAGATTTCTGTAGTTTATTTGCTTGGTACGACTAACGATTTGCTGAAATACAATTTAAAAATTTCTACTGCGCTTTTTTACTTTGATAATTTTGACGACACTATTAGCGTAGTGGTATGAAGATTCGCTTTGAACGTAGAGTCCTAAGTTCGAGTCCAGGTTCGAGTCAATTCAAGAAACAATTTAAATTAGGGGTAGGTTAATGCTCCGGCTAATGCCTCTGGTAAACTATATCCTCAGGCACCTCGTAACGCAAGAATATACATCTTTATTTCGAGTCCATCATAATCATTGTGTTGTTTGGCACAAATTAATTGCTATTACATTTCTTTTTATTTGTACCTGGTGCATATTTATTTATATTTATAATTTTATTAGAAGATTTCAACATTTTATAATAACCCGGTATAATATGTGTCTAAACCCTAGCGAGCGGACTAACTGACCACTTCAGCATTAAGGACATCTAAACTTTACTGAATATAGGTAACCCGTCAACTCGGCTAGCCCTCTACCACCCATTTCCCTGAGTTGAGATTTCCAATTAATTTGCATCTCCATTGAGAACTTCGTGGGCGGGTCCGGTTTCCAAGTTTAGAGAACTGAGCAATCGATTCAAATATTGTGGGTAGACAAATAAGTTTGGAACTTGGACATGTAACTTAGTATCGGTTCAAGTGCCAAAAACTTTTAGATTTCCCAGTCATGTTTGTGATACGAAGTTTTGTCGTTTTGGGTCTGATTCCTCTTTGAAAGTTAATCTTAGTTTGTGGAACTAAATTACGTTTATTAGGAAGTACAGGTATTTTCAGTCTAGTCAAGAAAAACTGCCTGAAAACATTCCAATAATTACTGAAACGTACGGATTTATACCACTTGTTTCGCGGTGAAAGAAAACATTGTGAGGAAACTAGTGTTGTCGCTCGGTAGTCCACTATCGATAAATATATTACTTAGCTTAACAGAAAAACTATCATTAGTATCGATACTATCGATTAACTAAAAAATAAATTTTTATCTTCTCTCATCACAAACATGCAGGTACAGAGATAAATAAATATTATGTAATCAAATACCAAGTCTATGTGAGACTGAGTGCTGAGCTAGGTAAATTGATTGCTTAATCAATAGTATTGCTACGTATCAATAATATTGGTATATTTAAGCAATCTATAGTGGCAGTGGGCGGGGCACATAGCACGTAGAACTGACGGCCGATGGGGCAGAAAGGTTCTGGAATGGAGGCCACGTACCGGCAAGCGCAGCGTAGGACGTCCACCTACAAGGTGGACAGACGACCTGAAAAGGTTGCAGGAAGCCGCTGGATGCGAGCCGCTTTCAACCGGCCAATCTGGAAGTCACTGGGGGAGGCCTATGTTCAGCAGTGGTCGTCCTATGGCTGAAATGATGATGATAGTGTCGATACTATCGATAGTGCTATTGGTATTGTAACTAGATTTCAAGGACAGCTATCGATAGTCAAATGCATGTAAATGTATGTATTAATACAACAGATACCTTTTTGTGCGAATTGATTTTTCCGACGTTTTGACCTAATCTTAATCGTGGTCACGGCATGACTGGCGATGTAAGGCGTCATCTGCCCAAGCGCGATGAAGAATATTTATCCACCCGCATTTTTTTTATATATGTGGCCCTGGTACAGTCAGTCCGACAAACTATGCTATCAGTGTCCGTAAATCCGAAAGCATAACACGCGAAGAACTAAGCATAACAAGTTAGGTACCGATAGTGCGGTTCGTGTAGCGGAACACTGGTCATCGAAAATTTGAGATCATTGCCATCGATACGAGAAGAAGAAGAAGAGTGAAGAGCAGCGATCTCACAGAAGAAGATGTCAGGGATAGCAGAGTGGAACAGAAAGTACACGAAAGCGGACCCAGTCCCAAGACTGATAATACCCTAGGAAAAAGAAGAATTAGTAATATCCCAGAGAACTATATAGCTTAGTGCGAGCTTTGGCTCTTAACAGGAATGTTTATACGCAAATAATTGATACTACATATCACTCAACCAAACCAAATCAGAATTATGTTTGCCGTATTTCCGCTGACCGCAGTGCCAACACTGACATACTAATTACAATGTGTATGTTGGGAATTCTGTTAATTACAACGGATATCGACTGACGTTCGATGCTTCTGAGAATATAATACAGTATACTATACATTACTAGTTAGAATATAATATCCTTGGAAGATTATGGGTTCCGGGTGTGTAATGAGAAATTTAAAATGATAATTGATTTGCTTTAGAATAAAACATGATACAAATATGTTAATAACATTGATGTCCCCACTTTTAACTAGTTCGTTTATTTACTTGTAGAGTTTAGGAGCATCCGTCTGTCTGTCTTTCCGTTCATCCTGCCTAAAAAAGTTGTAACTTTTTAACCGTAATAGGTTTCAATTCAATTCAATATATTTATTGCATTATAATGTTACACAGGTGTTATAAATAGGTACATAAAACAGATCATTATAGAGTCTGTAGGTTGGTAGATACTTGTAGTATAAGACGATATTACTTGCCTTTCATAGTTCTAAGTCATCATCATCATCATCATTTCAGCCATAGGACATCCACTACTGAACATAGGCCTCCCCCAGTGACTGCCAGGTTGGCCGGTTGGAAGCGGCCCGCATCCAGCGGCTTCCTGCAACCTTTACCAGGTCGTCTGTCCACCTTGTAGGTGGACGTCCTACGCTGCGCTTGCCGGTACGTGGCCTCTATTCCAGTACCTTTCTGCCCCATCGGCCGTCAGTTCTACGTGCTATGTGCCCCGCCCACTGCCACTTCAGCTTGCTTATCCGTTGGGCTATGTCAGAAACTTTTGTTCGTTTACGAATCTCCTCATTTCTGATTCGATCTCGCAAAGAAACACCGAGCCTTTTCCATAGCACGCTGTGCAACCTTAAGCCTTCTTATAAGGCCCATAGTGAGAGGCCACGTTTCAGTTCTAAGTCAACGAAACGAAATGTTGATTCCCTTGAGAGTGTCAAAATATAAGTTTTTTGCGGCATAAACGGCCGTATTATTTTTTACTTTAACTAAGAAGTTTGATTTTAACTCGATACCTCCACGCGTTCCCGAGATAAGGGTCTTGAAAAGGGTCTTGAAAAAACAGACAGACAGACAACAAAATAATCCTATAAGGGTTCCGTTTTTTCCTTTTAAGGTACGGAACCCTAAACATGAATTGAAAGAAACAAATACCACGTGTAAATACAATACATTCCTATTGAATAAAAACAGACGTCGCACAGAGTGAGGTGTAAATATCTCAAGCTAGATAATGGAGTTAAAGTATTTAATTACTCCTTTCATGTCAACTTTGATTATTCATTCGACTGATTAAAGAATCCAAATGGGTACTTGATACTTGATATACTATATAGGGTTACATTTCAAGGTAGTGCCGAATTTAAAAAATAACGTCTATAGAACAATATAAAATTACTAATTTATCGTAATTAATTTCAGTCGTCGTATTTCTGGAGTAAAATATACTTATTTATCAGAGATCACAGGCGTACGCCGACGCCGCTCCAACAAGAACCTAATGAGTACACATACGGTGCAATTTAATCAAGTAATCGTAAATTTACTACGTATTCTATTTTTCAAATACAGAATAGAAGAATTAAAAATGAAAAAAAAGAGTTACTTTTACGTAGATCGATTTAGTTACTGATTCCGAGTGGTCCTTGAAAAATTGGCACTACCGTGAAATGTAACCCTGTATAATAGAAAGGTATAAGACATTTTACCTGGTACCTTTCCGGGTCCATGACTTATTGCTGAGTGGAGACCATTTTCTGAACTTTTAATTTTTAACACTAATTTTAAGACAAATTTGTATTTTTACTTTTCTTTCAAGTAACTATGTGTGGTTTCTGAATATATTATTTTATTAAGAATAAAATAATTCTTATTCTTATTCTTAAATAGCTCAATAAATGAATTCGAACATCCATTTAACAATTACACAATTAAAACTCTAAAGCTCCAAATCCAACAAAAGCTAACTTACTCAAATTCACTTTGAAACTATTTCAATTTAAAGTGCCTGTAAAAATGTTCGAAAGCTCCAACAATAACGCGCCCAATCACAATAAGGCAACTTGCTGCTTAAGTATAAAAAGCTCAGAGCTTTCACGGAAGGATTGCGACCCTTCGACTTTTTGTTCCAATTGTGGATCGGTTTATGCATTAGTGTAGAGTTTATTGATTTGTTTTTGTACTTTACACTTCGAAATGAGAAACATAAGGATGTTATTTATAGTTATGGAAGACTTAAGGCTTCAACGGTTTTCTTATTCAGTCAACTTTGAATAAGATTACTTTTTTAGGTCGGTGGCAAATAACTTTTTTGTTTGATGACACAAACATTTTTGACGACCTCCGTAGCCAAGAGGTGAGCACGTTGGACTTAGTATCGCCATCTCTGAGGTCCTGGGTTCGATTCCCGGTCAGGTCAATGTAGAAAACGATCTTTTTTATAATGTCTCGGGTATGGGGTAATGATTTTTATAACACAAGTGCTTTGGTAAATTAGGATCAGAGTAATGTGTGTGATGCTGTCTAATCATATTCATTTATTTCCATAAGATGAAAAAAGCAGGCCTCGTCACGCCACATCACGCTACGCTTCGCATCGGCTATTTGACAAAGGTTTTAGTTTTATAAATGCTACATTTCAATACAGATTTTATTCTTATTACAGCATTACATGAGTCGCAGTACCAACTTTATTCTAATTGTTATAGTACATGTTTTGCATAAGGCCATCCTCATGGAATTAGATTACCTACTGAGTGTGTTGCGCCCAATAGTGTGCGGCCATTGCCAAGAACACTAGAGTTGCATGTAATTAAATTAAAAAGTCTTTCAGTTCTCTTTCGGGTTACAATTTAACTGTAACACTTAGCAGCAATTGTTTTTGAAAATAAAACAAAATAAACTAATTATGTACTTTTGTGACTTTAACTGTCAAAATGATAATAGTATTTTTTAACAGTTGATACCGTCGACTCGTCACTTGATTTCTTGATTTATAGAATAGAATAATTTATTTGCGTTTAAACGGGGTACACTGAAGGTCTTATAATATGTATAATGTTCGACCAATTTAGACATTAACAATAGCATGCAAATGTATTACATAATTAAAAGATTCATTACATATTGTACTAGTTTACTGTATTATTGAAACTGTAAATCTTCCTAAAATAAATAAAATAAATATTAATTTTGTCAGAATTATCAATTTACTGTAATCAGATACATTTTTTCATACAACTTAGTAAAATTTTACATATAATTATATATATTTATTAATATTGTTTGTTTATACAAATATTTATGTAATTATTCAGATTGATATCGAGTTACTGTAATTATTTCTAGACGTAGAAAATAAAACGCAATGTCATGACAGTTATTTTACTGATTTCGAACATCAAAAATCCCAACTTTTATCCTTAAGACATCCTTAAAAGCCGTCAAAAATAACAATGTTGCATAAACCCATCCCAAATACCCTGGGCAGAGGTTGCGAACCTTCGGTCCCTCCAATGGCCCGTGACCGTCATCCCGGTTGCGCACCCCTGCACATCCCTTTAGAGCAGTTATTTTCCCTTTATTTGTATAGGCACTTGAGTCAGGATGTTATTTTAGTTGACTATTTGTGTAATTGGGGATAAGCTGAATGTTGACAATCCCTGCATTTGGATAATGCTAGGATCTATAAAGTTGGAAAGCGGAAATTAACAACAATTTCGTTAGGAAGACAATTTTCTGGAATGAGATAGGCCTTAGTGTGAGTTAACGAAGTTGATACTCGCTTACGACTGTGTTAAACAGAAAAACAAATTGAAGTCAAGTGTGTTGCAAAATTACTGACATACTTTTGCAGTAAATAGAGTATAAACAGGTTTTATAACATGACGTTCATCATCAAATTCTCACATTTAGAGAGTGCGCGCACGGGAGACTTTCGTCGCGTCTCCCGTGCGCGCACTCTCTTAAAAAAAAGTTTTTTAACGTCATTTCGTAGTAAGTTATTGCGCTGTTGTATTGGACCTTAATATGTGGCCACTTTTTAACATCACGATTCTGACTACACAAATATAATAAAATGCTAGACAGGTCTCTAAAATACAAATCTACATATTGCCCTACAAAGCCTTTTGTACGAAAAGTTTTGAATTTATCGAAAATAATTTAAACAACATGGCGGCGCCACTATCGCACGAGCTTCTTTTTGAGGGCTAGTTCCACATCACCACCAAATCTAGATTTAGCTTGAATTTGGATTGAATCTTTTAATTTACGACCTAAGTAGCCGAGAGGCGAGCATACCAGATTTGGTGTCGCTGTCTCTGAGGTCCCGGGTTCGGTTCCCGGTCGGTTAATGTAGAAAAATAACTTTTCTATATTGTCTCGGGTCCGAGAGTTGTAGTACCGTCGTTGTTTCTGATTTATGTAACAAAAGTGCTTTGCCTTATTACCATAGAATCAGAGTAATGTATGTGATGTTGTCCAATATTAATATTTTATTAAATTTGTTTATTTAAAACATCATTTTATCCGTTTTTTCTTGGTTTGTGCTCAAAAGCTCTAAATGAATCTATATATCTTAATACTCGGCAATAAAAACCACAAACGCACAAACTAAAGTACTCTCGGGGGCAAAATTGTCTCTCAGTTTAATGCGGCCATTACCACTGACAATAATTGTTATGTTGTCAGAACTAGTAGGAAAAAATATTGGAACGTGTTAACTGTTCCTTACGGGGCAATAAACAGGAAATTAATGACTGGAATAATTAAGTTAATTACTGCAGACAGTGGAAAAGGTCACGTTATAATTTGTAACGTTCCAAAAATTTACCAAGAATTAACTGTTTTATTGATGACAGAAAAAAACTAAGGAATGTTACATTCTTTGCGAACTTACCATAATATAATATGTCATATTCAGGTCATGGCAGAAATATCAAACGTGGTATTTTTATTAGGTATATGATAAAAATAAAAATTGTGATTACTTAGACTTTATTGTTTAGTGAAATTGCTAAATACAGTAAGAATGGTTTAAAATAAGCTGTTTTTAGGATGTACTTAAACACTGACTAAAACCTCAAACGGAATATCCCAAAATTGAGCAATGAGAACATCTAAGTAAGACAAAAAACTAAGCCCAAAATAAAATAAAAATAGGAATTAATGTTCAATGACGTCACAACGATATATAACATGACACGCGAGAAACATGTAAATGTAACTTTATGTATAACGATCTTCTTAGTTGGAACGTCTTGGTCTAGTGGTTAGCGCTCCGAATTACATAGCCAATCAGTCGCGGCTTTGTGTTGCAAGTGCTTGTGTGACGGGCACGATCATAATAATTAAGATACAATGATCAGGACGGTTGTCATTAAATTTTCATATAAATATTTAAGACTATCCGTGAACTAGTCACCATATTACAAGCTCTGTTTAATTTTAGACTAGTGAAATTGGTTTGATTGTTAGAAGAAGTTATGTCAAATAATATTATTAGGCATTACCTTTAATAGAATATTCTAATCTAACTTCTTATAACGCTACAAAGCACAAAGCACCCCCATATATCACAATTAAACAAGTCTACGATCCGCAGATTAATTTAGCGGCAACTATAAATCCAGCTTAACCTATTTCATGTAATGGGATCCACTGTGATCAATAGTTATAGCCTGTACGAGTATTTTTATCGTCCGTGCGATATATTGCAAGGTGAGAACGTATTAGGGTTTTATTTTATCGAATTATTTTAGTCATAAAATTTTGCAAACGGTATAAAAATCGCCAAATTATTACATTTTTCGACTGGGAAACGAGTTATTATTATTACTTCAGGGCAAAGAGTGTTCACTCATTTTTATATATTTCTTCTAAAACAACATTTCCAATGAGACGAAAATCAACTTCTCTTTTCGCTTATCATAACTAATAGAGTCCACTGCTGGACGTAAACCTCCCCAACAGAGCGCCAAAGAGCACGGTCTCCCGCTTTTTGCATTCACTGCCAGCCATCTGCCTAATGTCGTCAGTCCATTAAATAAATAAATAAATAAATCATTTATTTGCCAGAATATGGTTCAATACAAAGATGAAAGACTGTTTTTCCAACATATTCTATCGCAATGCGACGTGCAAATTAATTAATAGATAAAAAAAAAAATTAACATCAAATTTTAGCCTGGAAACTTCCAAATTATTGCTATACTTATATAAATATTACACTACAGGAGTTTTAAGTAAACCATTTATTATTGTTTCAACCGAAAAATGTTAATGTTTCTCCTAAGCCCCGTTTAAAATACAGCAGTACTGTAAATTTTCAATTGTTATCATATTTACGCAATAAATCTGCGATTTCCTAAGAACGGAACATTCGAAACAACAAAACATTCACATTTTTCAGCAACAGAAGCACTTATACATATTTCATGAAAGCAGGATTCTTCTGAAGGTAACACATGGCAGCAAATTTTCACTTCATTGCTTTAGATTTCCTTAACGTTTTTGCGAAAAACGCTTTTAGAAAATTCCCACGGATTTTCCTCTATGAATTTGATTAAATAAAAGAATTTTCGTATTACAAAGGTGCTGATTCAGATATCAGAATGCAATAAGAAAATGTGATCACATTTCAAGAGAAAAAATTTGGGATTGTTGGGAATAACGCATATCAAAATATTGTCGTGGTAAAATATGTGACAAGAAAATAAAGACGAAAGAAAACAAAGGAATATTGATGTGATGGATGGGAGAGAGCGTTTAGAAAAAGGTCGTGGTTATTGAACCCTAAAACTGAATACCAAAATAATGCAAACATACAATAACATTTGGTCAGCATGAACAAGACAATCCATCAAGGGCTGAGCCGATTTTCCTCTCGAATAATATTATAATAATTGTTGTGCGTATGTAACACATAGGTTCAATTTTTACTAATGCTTCGTAATTATTTGTGAATTTAAAAAAATAAATTTTGCTACAGATATCGAAATTCGTGTGTCTGTTTCGTGTAAAGGTTAGGTAGGTTTCGGCGGTGAAGAATACACTTCCCCACCGCCAACAGGAGGCGTGTCGTAAGAGGCGACTAGTTCCTGTAGCACCAACGTGCGAAATCTTATAAAAACCTGCACTTGCCAACCTGCCTGCTAAGCGTGGCGAGTATTGGCAATCCCCCCAATAATAGGTCATTGAGGGAGGCCTGTGTTCAGCAGTGGACGTCCTGTGGCTGAAATGATGATGATATCGAAATTCAATTTTAAAAGCATGTAATTGTTAAGTATGTACTTAAACAAAACTAAAACTTTTTTAAGTACAACAATAAAATAGCATTCAGCAGAATAAAATCATCCATGTATACATTTATTCTACAACTAACAGCAAAAGTTTTCCGAAACAAAACGTTTTGATGCAAACGAAATCTTGAGGCTAACGTGAACCCAAACAGCGTTGATATCTTATCATGCCGTCTCAGAAACAGAGTAATACACTTAGAATTCGGACCCAACTGTATCCAAACTCACTTGGTGATATCTCGGACCGAAGACTAAGGGACCGAGATTTCTCTGCCCTTACTTATCGGATCAGATTAGAAAGCTTTAGCCTGTACACATTTTATTTATTCCTGTTAATTTGATTGAAATCGGACTTATGAAATAAATCCCCTTTAAGCTGGTATGGTGAAATGTAGTTTTGGGATAGTCCGGGTAAGGGTGTGATTCGTATCAAAAAGTTGACTAAACATTTTCTTGGTTTTTTATATGGTCGTTTATACAGTTTTTGTAATGGTGATATTTTAGAAAGAAGAAGATATGAATGTCAAAAAACATAAGAACCGCAAATTCTTAGCATTTGTAGAACTCGCTTTTATAACTACTTCATGGGTATCAACTCTCGCCTATATATTGGTTTATCTTTTTTATTAAATTAACTTTCAAATTCGATTTATAAAATCAAGAATTAAATCTTCACTTAAAATAAATTTTCAACTGTCTGGTGGGATTCAATCCCACGACCTTTTGCTATCCAAGCGACTGCTCTTCTAACTGATCTATGGAGCACATAGTTAGTTTGCGAATTTCTTTAAGTAAGTTTAAATCCCACTAGAAGCAGTAATAATTCTTGTACGCGCACTGTATCAAATCTTCTATGACTTGTAATTTTCTGTGTTTTTGGCAAATAAACCTTTGAACTTGAACTTGTTTTTATACTTGCTGCTAAACTAGCATTAAAACCAATTAATTTCTGCAAATAGGCCTAAATTAAGCTCTTTTACACGTCCCATTTTTTTTCCCTTACCACTGGTTCGGGACAATTGTGGGCTAGCGCCGAGAAGAAGCAGCGCAAGAAACTCGGTCACTATTGTCAGCCTCTTTTTAAATAGTATGTTTACATTACAAGATAATATCTGTGCGAGTAGGGCAGTATTTAATTACATAAATTTTTATCAATTAAAGAGTAATTTACAGTGTAATAACCTTTTTTCATTAAAACTATCTTGACATGCGATTTAAAATGTATAAGTAGTTTATTATTGTAAATGCAAAAAAAAAAGATTTTTTAATCAGAAAGTGCCTTTCATCCCCTGGTTATTTGGCATCCCGGTACAGTCTATAGTGTGTAGACAAATCCTTACTCATCCCCTCATTTATCTAATGTGTGAAAGAGGTGCCGTTAGTGAAGTGACCCTCAGAGGGTTGGATTCAAAATAAATCCAGGGGAAATCAAATCAAGAGCGGGGAATTATTTTTGATCACTTACATTTAGTGGTTGGTTTGGTTTGAATAGACCTTTTAGGGAGCTTGGAATTTATTTAGATTTGATGGAACCCAGCATGTGTAAATATAAAATATTATACATATATTCATAATTTTGTTATTTCATTGATGTAGAAATGTTTCAAATCCGTTCACTTTGTAAAGTTGAATTATAATATATACAGGGTTTAAAACATCAAGAATCTCCTGGGGCTGATTTTGGTGCTCAAATACAACAACTTTTTCTAGTGGGCCAACATCGTAAACTAAAAAAAAAATCACTTTATACAAACTGATGTCAGCTGGTCGACGGCTTAGTATGGGGAAATGTTTTTTTTTTTTGCGATTCCGTTATTGGTCTCATAATTTTTTTTACATATTTGAGCACTAGAAGCAGCCGCTAGGAGGTTGTTGATGTTTTAATAATAACCCTGTATATTTCAAGACTTTCAATTCAACTTTATTTGGTATAAATGTGTTTTGTAACTGGAAAATGTTTGTTAACAATTTCAATAAGGAGGCGCACACATTTGGCAGAGCAAACTAAAGTAAAGTGTGCCTATACAAGGTATATTATATATATAGGTACATTAATTAGCAGAATACATTGTGTTTATTTATTTTTGTCCCACATTAATTATAACTGCAAGTTACAAGCAAATGATAAGGAAAATCGCTCACCATTCAACCAAAATTACTCCATTGTGTAAAAAATAAGCCAGAACACGCAACAAGAAGAGATATCTTACACGGGATATAAACTTTTACCTAAATAGTGGTTAGGATATCCGTAAGATTCGACACATAAACAAGACTCTATTTTACTTGTCAGTTAACCGACTTCTATAGTAAACTAGCTGTTGCCCGCGACTTCGTCTGCGTGATCTTTAGGGGTATGAAAAATAGACGTTGGCCGATTCTCAGATTCTACTCAATATGCTCACAAAATTTCATGAGAATCGGTCAAGCCGTTTCGGAGGAGTACAGGAACGAACATTGTGACACGAGAATTTTATATATAAGATAATGCTATTAAAGTACTTATGATACCATAATTCAAAATCGAAATATTAATAATTTTTCAATATATTTAGTATGTGAAAATAGCATTTTCAAATTTCAGTGTTGGTCCCATAGTAAAAAATGTTGCATTTGTGCAGCAGAATCGCTCCCTAAATGAAAATTAACTAATATAATATGACCTATTGATACAGAGTGTTTATACTGAAATACCTTATAAAACCCTGTAATACCCTATAAAACTGAAAAAGGTAAAGGTATGTGAGTACCTATGCATATAAATGCTATGGTGTAATTGGAAATTAGATATCATCATATAATAAAAAACGGTTCGTAAATAATTAGGTTTAGATAATTCTAAACAATGATTGTCCCAACTATAACATTGATACGCATTAATGTATGCTTTACTTTACTTTAATACTTTATTCTTCTTAACATAACTAAACACTGACAAATTACAATGTGATGTTA
Source organism: Anania hortulata (assembly GCA_963576865.1). Lineage (NCBI taxonomy): Eukaryota > Metazoa > Arthropoda > Insecta > Lepidoptera > Crambidae > Anania > Anania hortulata. Next base: position 1,050,620 of record OY756413.1, read on the forward strand.
GCTAAAATGTGTCTACTTCTCTCCTTCATCTTACGGTCAATCCCGGTTGCATCCAAAGCCATTGCTTTGGAGCTCAGGGTCCGCTTTCCTTGATTTACTCCTTCACTTCGCGCGGTCTTGAGCGTCTCTAGTTTTGAGATAAGTTTACTAAAATGTGTCTACTGATGCTGCATACCTATTGTCTCTTTTCATTGATCAAGACACTTTTTAGTTTTAGGGATATTGAAAATCTAGATGTTGAAAAAACATTGAACAAGAATTACAGAGGGCTGCTACTTAAAGTTGTAAACATGTGACCTTTCATTATACATTTTCAAACCCTGAGGACTCTGTATTTTCGCCAGACCCTTGTAACTTGTATTACATAGACCTTTAGTCTGAGTTTAAGGTCAAAGAGAAACAAATTTAAGCCAATTCATTGGAACAAAGTTAATATTGATAACTGATGTGAAGATAAATTGGTTTAGATATTGTATTCTCAATAAAACTTATATGGTTTTGTAGCAGTTGTCATACGAATGTTCGATATTTACTTAGTTTAAAATGAAATGATTAGGAGTAGTTTAAAAACGACTTTGTAGATTTATTTGCTTAGTTTTCTGTTAGTTAATTATAAGCGAAGTGTAACAAATGCATATATGGTGCTAAAAATACATTAGCAAAATACTTAGGGTTATACACAGGCCTCCCCCAATGACTTCCATCGGTAGGATTGCCAAATAAATAGATATATTAACTCAAAACATTTTCATTTGGACGTAAATGGGTTAATTATTCCTATCCGCTATTAAAAATCGTACGCGTAGTTAATTTAACTCATTCATGATAAAATTGCACCGTATGTGCATGCAATGCGTAAGGTCCTTGTTGGCTCGTCGTACCTACACCTCTGATGAATGACCGTGCTCTTGTAGTCTCTCCATTGACTTTTTCTTCGGATATTTTGATGATTTTGACTTTTGACAACCTCCATAGCCGAGAGACTTGGTATCGCTATCGCTTATAATAAAAAGAAAAATAATGTTTATATATTGCCTTAGGTCGGGGTGTTGTGGTACGGTCATTGTTTCTGATTCCTGTAACACAAGTGCTTTGGATACTTACCATAGAATCAAAGCAATGTATGTGATGTTGTCCAATATTGATTTGTACTCGTAGTTATATATTTTAAAGTTTTTTTTTTCGTTGTAACCATTTATTAAAAATAGCAACGATTAAGGCGCTTCTTATTGTTCCCTAGATCTTATTTATTAAATTTGGCACCCCTTTGTAATGTAACCCTGTATAGGTACTTGCTTTCCATTTTTATAACATTTGGTTATTTGCATAAAAGCTTTGTTTCAGATTAATATTGAATATTTTGTCAGGCAGCATCCTGATTTCCACATTATAACCAATAATGTATTCCAAACAATACCGCTATTATTATCATGTCCATTATTATAAAGATGAGTCTTCACAAGGAGCGACTCATACGCAAGCATATCAAATCAAATCAAATCAAATCAAATCATTTATTTGTGAAAATGTGGGTAACATATTAAAAAACCAGCCAAGTGCGTGTCGGGCCACGCGTAATTTGAGGGTAGTTTTCTGTCACAATATGCGGTATTTGTTTTACACTTAACAAAAACAATTAATAATTGTTCCAATCAAAGTTTTTTTTGTTAAATTAAATTAATTTATTTTAGACAAACAGCATCCATAAATTTTAAAAGGGTGATAAATTCATTCAATTTAAAATAAAAATATGAATTTAAAATTAAAATAAAATACAAAAGCTTTTTATTTCCAGTTTTAAAATTTATCACAAAGAAAGAAAAACAATTAATCTACTTTCAATTAAATAAAGTTTACAAATTTACTTATATTAATAAAAACATTTACATTTTGAGTAGGTTGGTTCTGTTTAATGTAGTTCTTAAATATAATTATAGATGGCGTTAGTTGTCGTTTACATCGCGCAATACTTTCGTTTTTTTTTAGTAATGACCTTCGTGCTCTTAAGGTTCATAATAAATTTGTTTATTGTCAAAGGATATTGTAATTTTTATTTCCTACCTACCTACCTCGAACTACCTCATGAGCGCTGTGTATTTGGTTTATACAAGTACAGACAGTTAACGGCAGGTCGTACCTGACGTTGTGTGGTAGGCTGACAAACTGCAGTCCGTACTAATTTATTATTTTACTGGAACCATTCAGGTAAAGGCGTCCTCCAAAGCTTTCCATTTCCCTTGGTCTTTATTAGATATTACAAAATAGTATTAATTTCAATTAATAGAATCAGACGTTACTTTGCGGAAATCCATAACTAAATAATTATGAAAATGTAATTATTTTGCTTACGATTTCCTCTCAGTTACGCCGGCATAGGCACCCCAATCACACCACCTGCACAAACACTCCGTAAACAAACACAGTCAAAATGCAAAGAGCACCACCCGCCCTCCCTCAAGTTGCATGCGAGACAGATAAATGCAAAAGTTAGTACCAACACCGACATAAAAACCTCGACGCGTTTGAGTGGAAATTGTAAACAAATTAATTTCATTTTCATAATTATTTAGCATTAATTTCTCCAATTTATTACGCAAATACTGGCATTTTTATGTTAAAACCCGTATAATGCTCAAAATATCCATAAAATAAATTTATTTAGTTGGTTTGTATGCTCATTTAACACTCGCCCGCAGTGAGGACACACCCTAAACCGAACTTTGTAGCGGCCCACGACCTAAAAGTTTTCACGAGGCAGATGATTGCGTTTTCATAATAATTAACTGTCATTGTTTATTGTTTTATCATCGTCAAATGATTGCTATTTTATTTGTTCTGATAAGTCGAAACGTAAGTTTAATTATTTTGGGACGTGTATAAGTGCCCGGAAGAGGGCCTATATACTGAATAAATGAGTATTAGTATTAATGAGTATTAATGAGTATTAATTAAGGTCAAAATTTTCAGCTAGTTAACAGAGTTTAGGGTTTTATGTAGCCTATATAATTCATTTTTTTACCCGATCTAGAGGCGTAATATTCAGAGCAATGACGCGTAGATGCAGTATTCACTACTTGTGCGTCGTCTTTGAGGCGGTAGCAGAATACCAGTATCTTGCTCGAAGAGCAATTTTTACTGAGCTACCTTCCTTTCGTAATGCAGCGGTAGGTACACATACTACCTACTCAGTTTTATTTACGAAGTTTCGGGCAATGTTTGTTTTTTTTTTTCGTGTTTAGTTTTTGTTTATCTTAATTACATTATTTTGTTTGTTTTTGTGTCTTTGTGTCTGTTTTGCGTAATAAAAATTCTATCTATCTATACTAGCGGCAGCAAAAAACGGGAGCTCAAATACTGCCGGCCATCCATTTTTTTGGTTTGCTTTTTTATATTTCTATTTGTGTAAGATGTATTCGATATTATAAAAAAACTACTTTTTATCCGTCGAAAATGGAACCTACATTCATAGAAAGTTTGGGAATGACCCCCGCTATGCGCCTGTTCGATTTGATCCATACTTCCAGGGACACCCTGTATAAACACATTAAGGCGAGTAGTGCCCCTAAATTAGCGACTTGACGAATGTTAGTACGAATATAGCACGAAAACTTATTAACATACGGTTCATGACAGCGCGCAATGAAACGTGGCTGTTACGACAGTATTAGTAATAATACTTTTCGCATAGACGCCATTGTTCGATTATAAAATCCTATGCTCTTTGTAGCTATTATGTTGGCCTATTAATCGACGTAAAACGAAATAAATCGGAAAAGCGGTTTAAAATAAGAAGGAGAATTAGCATCTATTTTGCTTAATTTTTTCAATGATTTCAGTACTATTGAAGTTTAAGTACTAGAAATAAATGCAATGCTCAGATGTTGTGTAGGTTTTGACAATAAGGAATGTGCACGACAAAAAATATTGTTTTTACTATATTTATACGAAAATATATGAAATTATAGTGCTAATGGTGAAAACAAAATTGATTTTAGGTCAAAAGTAACCGTAGTATAGTAATTAGAAAAAAAGGTATACCTATCTCTTTCTAAAACAACGTTTGCTATGAAAAATGTATGGCGGACGTGTAATGTGACGTCACGGTACATATCAGATCTCCTTGTCAAACACGCGACTTTAATGGACTGTAATGTAAGTCAGGTATTAATGAACAATTTTTCGAAAATTCTTAAAAATTAATTAATTATAATTAAGTACTATTTATTTACTTTTCGTTCTTAGCATATTTTAAAAATATTTATCTGACAAACTGGGCCGTACAAAAGAAGTAGGCTTTGAAACCACGTGCTAGTTTACATTTGGCGACTACACGGGCCTTAAGTTCTCCTCTTTTTTGAAGTTGCTCGATAAACCAAATTCTATATAAACGCATCCGTGTATTAGTACGCATGTACAAGCAGTACGAGTAGGTATAATTGTGAGTAAAGCAATGTTATTCGATACATTATTATGCTGACCCAATTTCAACAAAGCTGGCGGCAGTCAGCGCATTAGTTACTCAGCCATTGTTTATTTTGAATAACGATCGTGCATTTGTCCTAGTTAATTACAAAACCGAATGTCTAATCATTTAAGTTGATACAAACATTACGACTTTTTCGAACAAGTACCAAGTAATTATTACTACAGCTACGAAGAATGAATTTACAATAGTAATCTATTTAATTAAAATTTAGTAACTATTTGTTCTGAATTTCTACTTTGCTAAATTCAAAGCGCGAAAAAATGAGTTTTTATAATACTGGACAACATCACATATATTAGATACTCTGATCCTGTAAGCCAAAGCACTTGTGTTAGAGAAATCAGAAACAACGACGACCACAACGCCCAGACCCGAGACAATATAGAAAAGTTCTTTTTCTACATTGACCGACCGGGAACCGAACCTGGAATATCTAAGATGTCATCACCAAGCCCGATATGCTCACCTCTCAGCTATGGAGGTCGTTAGTCGCTTTGAACCGACTTAAAAAATTGCAAGCGACTTGGATTGCCTTACTTCTAGGGTTAAATTCTTTATGTGGATGGACTGGACAGTAAATGACAGCGTTTAAAGTTGGTAGAATGGGGAAAAAATAAGAGTAATAGTTTTTCTTTTTTCCTTTCTTAATACCGTGGTTGAGAGCCTTAAGGATTTTTGTAAATCCAATCCTTAAGAAGGTAAAATCCTTTACCTGTGGTGGACGTTCTACTTGGAACCTTTCTGCGCCATCGGCCGTCAGTTCTACGTGCTATGTGCCCCGCCCACTGCCACTTCAGCTTACTAATTCGGTCAGTTACTTTTGTTCTTTTACGAATCTCCTCATTCCTTATTCGATCTCGTAAAGAAACACCGAGCACTTTCCATAGCACGCTGTGCAACCTTGAGCTTTCCCTGGTAAAAGTTGCAGGAAGCCGCTGGATGCGGGCCGCTTCTAACCGGCCAATCTGGAAGTCACTGGGGGAGGCTTATGTTCAGCAGTGAACGTCTATGGCTGACATAATGATGATGACGATAAGGCAAAATACAGGGTTATAAGGAAAATTCAACATTTTCCCGCACGAACTCTCAGGAAACCGTTAATTGTCTATAAATTCCTAGCCACAACATTTAACATCCTAATAGAAAATGCAATTAATTTAAACAATTCCCCAATCACTAAACTTGTACCGGAATGTAACTTTGGTGCCCAAATAATAACCGAAACAGTCCAACTAAAGGGTCAGGCTGAAACAAATTTAATCACATGTGAAAGTACTTTGGAATTGGCTTATTTTGTAAATTGAATACAATGATTACACAGACCCTGATTCTATTTCTGATGTATTACTTAGGTTTCATTTCAAACCTCCAACGCAAATAAGGGTGGTTAAAAATGAATAATGTTAGTAAATTAGCCTCCATGATAGAACCTTTTTTCCCCATCAGTCGTCAGTTCTACGTGCTAAGTGCCCGCCCACTGCCACTTCTACCCGGTCAATCTGGAAGTCACTGGGGGAGGCCAATGTTCAGCAGTGGACGCCGTATGTCTGAAATGATGATGATAATAAATAATTAAGCAAATAATCTAGCAAAATTCACTGTCTGATACCTCTTACTTAACACAATGATGAATACTTTACATTAAGACTTCTTGCCTGCCTTATATTAAATAATTTATACCTACTTCTACGGCAAAGGTTTTTAGTTGAAGCACAGTCATATCTTAAACTAAAGTTAAATATTTATAGCAAAATACAAATAATAGTAAATAACCAATAAATAGAAAAAGGTAACCAGAAATTTCAAATAAAGAAAACATAAACAAAACCGAATCAAATCTACTACAATGACCTCGCCATAATCGGGCATATTGTACCCCGATAGGTTCATAACCCTCCACTATATTTCACGACACGTAACAAAAGTGTCGCAACGCGTGGGAACGTTACCAACAGGGCTACCAATTTAGAGAAAATACATGATTTTGGGAGGGAATTCGTTTTTCAAATATATATTTTTAAATGTATTACATAAATTTTAAAAATGTGATGACGACATCCCACAATTTTAACTGTGCCTTTTTTGGCATATTTGTGATTAGTTTCAAGTTTTACCTTTGCTTTGTATTTTTATACTTTTATTTGATTAATTTAAATTACTTTTTATTTGCTCTGAAATCAAAAGCATCTCCGCGCTTCGGAAGGTACGTTAAAAGTTGGTCCTGGCTAATAACGCTAGATACTAGTCGTGATGCCTAGTCAGAGCCTTTGGGCGGCTTAAAACCATTTAACAGTAAAGATAAATAGATAGATAGATAGACACTTTATTGCACAAAAGCATGAAAGTTTATTACAAACAAGACACAGTTATGTACAATCAGGCGGCCTTATCGCCAAAAGCGATCTCTTCCAGTAAAGTTAAGTCACTGGCCTTAGAACACCAGGTAGAGTTGTGTTGTAAGGTTGTAAGTTTGCTTACTAAGCCCGCGTGGTGGGGTGTGGCCCAAACTACCTCATAGTCGAGGTGAGGCCTGTGCCCTGCTGTGGGACGTTTAAAGGCATTTTATTTTTTTTATTATATAAATTAGTTGACAACCCTGAGACAAACGGACCGTTTCAGCCCTTCTCTATTACTGGAAATGAAAAAGTATCGTCGCACAGCAGGGGGTGCGGCGACAGGTCCGAGATGTGTTCACACTGGATGTTTTTGAAGATTCCCTTTTTGTTTATAATATATTCTCTATCCTTACAACATTTCAATCCGTTCCATGTCGGAGTATGCCTAACTATAATCCTAAGAATCTACTATTTAACATCGCTGCAAATCCTCTACAGCCTTCTTAAATGAATAATAATAATAAATAATTTGGACAGCATCACATACATTGCTCTGATCCTAAGGTTACGGATCCTAACCTTAAGTACTTGTGTATAGAAATCAGAAACAACGACCGTATGTCAGCATCAAATGTCGATGACCAGATTTAGATTTTCAAAATCACTATAATCGTTGACAAAAATGCATATGAAGTTTAGTGACATATTATGTCATATGTCAAAATATAGTTCCTGACCTCAGTTACAAAGGTTATAGGCGAAAATACAATCAATATTACATAAAAAAATATGATATTAGTATTTTTTTATTAAATAAGTGGTCATGTCGCTTGAAGGTATACATTCAAAGAGTTTCAAACAAGTCTCAATCAGAAGATAGCTAGTTAAAAGTTGGTTTTACATATTTAGGGCCAGTATTAAATATGTAAAATACTTTAACACAAGTCTATCAAACTTTTAGGTAATTTAACCTATGTTACGTAGTTTCGCATGTAATCCAGTTCGTCGCAATAATACTTCGCTGATCATTTATAATCTAGGGTAAAAAGTATGCCTATATTATACGTCCCACAGCAGGGCACAGGCCTCACCTCAACTATGAGGTGGAATGGGCCATAATCCACCACGCATGCCCCGTGTTGGTGGAGGGGTGTTGTAAGGCCAGTGACAAAACCTTACTGTCAGATGTAATCAAGCCGCCTTAAGGCCTCTGACTTGGCTTCACGACTAGTATCAAGCGATATTAGCCGGGATCAACCTTTAACGTGCATTCCGAAGCACGGATATGCTTGTGATAAATGTCACTAAATTTGGTGGGAATGGTCACCCATCCACTCACAACCGCGGCGTGTGTTGCTTAACTTTGGTAATCACCACTAAAGCGCTGCGCCACTGAGCTACAAGCACCTCAACTCAGCAAAGAACGTAGTGGGATAAAAATAGTTTAAACTACCACCACTTTTTTACACTTTTCAAATAACAGATCATCATCATCATCATTTCAGCCATAGGACGTCCACTGCTGAACATAGGCCTCCCCCAGTGACTTCCAGATTGGCCGGTTGAAAGCGGCCCGCATCCAGCGGCTTCCTGCAACCTTTACCAGGTCGTCGGTCCACCTTGTAGGTGGACGTCCTACGCTACGCTTGCCGGTACGTGGCCTCCATTCGAGAATCTTTCTGCCCCATCGGCCGTCAGTTCTACGTGCTATGTGCCCCGCCCACTGCCACTTCAGCTTGCTTATCCGTTGGGCTATGTCAGCAACTTTTGTTCGTTTACGAATCTTCTCATTCCTGATTCGATCTCGCAAAGAGACGCCGAGCATAGCCCTTTCCATAGCACGCTGTGCAACCTTGAGCTTTCTTATGAGGCCCATAGTGTGTGTTACCAGTGTTAGCAAATAACATCTAGGTAAGATTATATATTCCTAAAACCGGATCTTAGAACGAATCAATAAACTAGTAGATTTTATTGTTTTACTAGCTGTTGCCCGCGACTTCGTTCGCGTGGTCCTTGCAATACCACATTAACCCTTTGCGTGCCACTAAAAAAGTTCCCTATTGTTTTCCATTGTTTTTTCCGGTCTACCGTGGGTAAGTGGAATGCGAAGGCTTCAAAATTAAAGACCACGCTAACGAGGTCGCTGGTAACAGCAAGTGTTATTTTTTTACATTTAAAAATGTTTTCCCATGAACAGCGACATCTAACGGTAAGAAGAGCTATCCGTAATGAGAGTTATCTTGCTTCCCTCGGGAACTGTTTATTTTCCGGGATAAAAAGTACCTATCCTATCTTTTATTCCAGGCTAATATCTACTTCTGTGCCAAATTTTATCTAGATCCGTTCAGCCGTTCTGGGATCATTGAGTAACAAACATCCATCCATCCAAATTTTCGCATTTATAATACCTAGTAAGTTTAGTAAGATTATTATTTTGTCACTTCCATTGACCATAGATGAGTGTACTCTCACTAGGAAATTACTTCTCAGAATTAGTTGCAGAGTGGTTTTGTCATGTCCACCATCTATGCAACTGGGTAACGCGTGTGTTGGGGAAAAATAATAACATTAATGTAGTGTAGGGTTGGATAAGATATGATGGCTAAGCTAGAACTTAAAAAAAACCGAGGGTTCCGTACAAACTTGTGTGTCAATAGTTCGTCCATGGCGGGAATCGAGTCTCGAAGATATTTACCGGTTTTACGAGTTTGTTCAAAAAATTATTGTTTTAAAAATAATCTTTAAATACCGGAACAGCGGGTTCTGAGAATTACCAAAGAAAAAAAAACAATAAAATATTTAAAATTATAAAATGTAAAATAGTAAATGTAAATGTAATGTTAGCAAGCTGAAGTGGCAGTTGGCGGGGCACATAGCACGTAGAACTGACGGCTGATAAGGCAGAAAGGTTCTAGAATGGAGATCGCGTACCGGCAAGCGCAGCGTAGGACGTCCACTCACAAGGTGGTCAGACGACCTGGTAAGCGTCGCAGGAAGACGTTGGATGCAGGCCGCTTCCAACCGGCCAATCTGGAAGTCAATGGGGGAGGCCTATGTTCAGCAGTGGACGACCTATGGCTGAAATGATGATGATGAAAATGTAAAAGTGTAAAATGTCATAACGCCAGGGGCCCGCGGGATCTTGCACCATGCCGACTCACCTCTCTAAGACCTTAGCCGCTCACACCGATGCTCCCTTCTGGTGGCTTTAATAGGGCAACCCATTTAGTGAACGGCGAGTCACCGTCTGCCCTGATTATCGAGATGAGACATTGGATATAGCAGGCGTCCCGTTGTCTCATCAATATCCCGGCAACCAGTCCATCAAGTTCATTTCCATAGACAAGGTATAGTTTCCATCTTATCTGCAATAGTCCTTGCACCTAGCGGGTGCTGTGTTTGGGTTTAACTTCTCAATAGTACAGGCAGAGATAGTATCCGCTAGGTGTACATATCCCAACACATTATTGTATCTCAAAGAGGCCTCTTCGTGTTGGATCTGTATGCCCCAAGAACGCCTTTAAAAAAGGACCGGTCTTCATGCCGTGATTTTCCGTAGGAGAGATACAATTGTTTTCAAAATCACAGTAATTATTATCTAGCCACAAACCAAGCTAAGCTTGTACTATGGCGACTAGATTACGGATAAACATTCTTATATAATTTAAGAAACATCCATGACATAGGACAAATGTTCCCACAAACATTTTCCCCTTGCGGGATTCGAACCTACAACGTACTTTGTAGTCCGCAGCCGTACCACTATACCAGACAGTCAAAATTCAATTCAATATATTTATTGCGTTCTATAATGTTACTTATGTGTCATAAATAGGTACATTAAACAGATCATTATAGACCCTGTTGGGCACAACAATAATAGTCATTTATTCAGTATATTATAGTCATAGTCATAGTCATATATGTTTATTGCATCATGTTGGTACAAAGATCTTAAATTAATATATGTAGTCTCGTAACATGGCCCTGTAAGGGCATTGCAACATTGACCCCTACCAGTCGTATACCTACAGATGATTTTATAATGAGTACACAAATTTTAATATTGTGTACTACTAGTAACTAGTTTTACTATGGAACGACACGTGAAATCGATAAAAAATATCAGCTCTTCCATACTAAAGTCGCAATACTACTTGACCAAACTGTAACAGTAAACTGAAACAGCTTTTTTTTCTTAAATTTTTTTGGCAAATAAATGATTTATTTATTTATTTATTTACTATTATAAACAACGTTAAGTAAACTATATTTAACTATACTACAAGTCGTTTATATTCATAAGTAGAACACTTTATTAAAGTTTGTGTACTCATTAAAAAGTAACCCTGTATACATTTAATTGATTGTAAAAGCCGTATTGTTTTTCGTATATGCCTAAAATAAATACTCTTATTCACTTGAAGGCTTCATCAATCTCTCGCCACAAGTTGTCCGGTGCAATTTATTTTTCAGTCGCTTTCAAGCGAGCTGTATTTTCCAGTCGGCCATTTTCGGTAGCCAGTAAATATTGTTTGTGTATCTATCCCGAATTTCGTCCGATCCAGTTGAATTCGAAGCCCAATGCAACTTATTCCTCGTGGGTCTTCGTCCTATTTCGTCAGTTTGACCATCGAATAGTGCAAAAGGTCTGTAGCGACATCTATCTCGCCACATATAAAACTGATCGCGATATTAAAGTTCGGAGGATCCTCCGACCAGACGGGTATTGTGTCTGGTGGGCTACTGCCCGACAGTGGTTTGTCGGGTTCTTGTATATATGGTTCAATCGCTCCGATAACTTTAATATCGCGATGTAGGATACGTCAGTTTTATATGTGGCGAGATAGATGTCGCTACAGGTCAATACTAAAGGAGAGAAGGAAATGATTTAATCAGTATTCAAAGTTTTTTTATATCCAATACATAACTTAATAACATCTGAGAGTAAGGTTTAGTAACTGGTGTTACAACACCCGCCCTCTTGGGCTCTAGGAGGCTTTAGGAGGTGAGGCCTGTGCCCTGCAGTGGGACATATATAGGCATTTCTTTTTAATCCAGTCTTCTTCTTCTTCTCAATCGTTCCCCCACTGCTGAGGATCGTGACTCCTTAGACGCTTCATTATCTGCCGCCAACCGATACGGTCCGTCGCCTGGTGAAGGGCGGCGTTGACTGGTAGCTCCAGCTGTTCGGAGATCTGGTCCGACCATCTCTTCGGGCTGCGGCCTCTGGGTCTTTTGCCTGTCACTACCAGCTTTTCCAGGTTGTTGGCCTCTCTTTTAATCCATTACATAACATAATAACATCTGAGAGTAAGGTTTAGTCACTGGTCTTACAACACCCCTCTACCGCACCGCACTGGGCCCGCATGGTGAGTATGGCCCAAACCACCTCATAGTTGAGGTGAGACATGTGCCCTGCTGTGGGACGTATAGGCATACTTTGCTTTTTACAAATCCAATACAAATATTTTTTTTCTTCTAGAAAATAACAACGATTATGTTTCATGTTTTTTTATAACCTTTAGACATTAATATTGATGTGATCATTAAGAGCAGGTGTATCGTTAAACTGCGTGGATATTAAAAGGGTCTTTTTGCATTCTAAAAAAGGTTCAAATGTTTTATTGCGAATATATGGCTTGTGTTTCGTTTACAACAGCGAGTATTTTGTGGAAATGCTTTATACCTAAAGATAGTAATATAATTAACGCTTACTGTGATTTCTTTTTTACATGAGCTTTGGTTTATATTAATTAAAATATGACTCGGCTGACTACTACTAGATAAAAAACTAAATTATATCGCCCTGATTTAAATATTATGCAAAATGCAAATTGCATCATCATTATCGTCTTTATCATTTCAGCTACGAACGTCCACTGCTGAACATAGGATTCCCCAATAACTTTGATTGGGGGGATGGCACATACTCGCTACGCTTGGCAGGCGGGTTGGCGAGCGCAATTTTTATAAGATTTCGCACGCAGACGCTGCTGCCCGTCTCGTGCTACAGGAATAAGTCGCCTCTTACAACACGCCTTCTTTTGGCGGTGGGGAAGTGTATTTTTTACGGCCGTCCCGACATTGCTAATTTCCGGTCGTATTATTGGTCATATAATCAGGTTTATATATTATCCCTATTTTTAATTAGTATTTACAAACCATTTAGCAAATATGAACATATTTCCCTTTAGACACAGAATAATAAGATGGTCGAATATTTAAGCCGTACTATTAAGGGATAGTATATATATTTTTTAAGTATTTCTGCCTTCTTTTCTAGCGACAATATGTTCATTTTTAATAATACAGTTACCCCTTAAAATATTTTTACTAATTATTTACTAATTAATTAAATAGAGATGCAATATAAATATCTGGTACCCGATTTTTGAATTTTAGAAAAAAACACAAAAACGGTTACTACCACAGTATTGATCGCAATACGAAAAATCAATTTTAAAATGCTTATTTTGAAATTTAAATTTATTTTGAAATTGTTGAATTGAACGATTGTAATTACATTTAAAGATGCAATGAAAATCCTAGAAATAGTACATTTAATGTCTATCAATCAAATTGTGCGGGCCTTAATAAACTCAAAAGGTTAACAAGACCCATGTGTAACGAAACGATTCAGCAGTTTATCTTTTAGTTTACAGATCGTTATCTAAAATCCAATATTTGGATCTAGACTTTAGCTTAGTATGCGTTTTAGGTTTTAGACTGAAACGCGAAACTGCAACAAATTATGTTTCACTCTATTTGCCCTGATGTTGCAGTCAATCTATAAAACAAACGTTTCTTAACTGGCTCTGGATGGCAGCCCTATTTATTTATTTATTGGAAAAGATTCACCAGCAACATATCGGTAAACATTACAATTCAGAGTAATAATGAGTATCATGTGTAAAAGATGTCTTTACAGGTAAATGTATACAGCATTTTTAACAAATTGCACATTATTAGTAATTTAAGCGAATGATGAGTTGTTTAGTTACTAAATAAAAACCAGCCAAGTGCGAGTCGGACTCGCGCACATAAGTGCTATAATGGGCTAGTATCCTAAAAAAAATCAAATTAGTCCGTCAGTTGGATTAACAGAAAATAGTGAACACGTATTCGTATTCTTTTCTCAATCAAACAAAAAATTATGAAGATATAGCCCGTTAAAGTTCCGCGTAACGTCACGCCTTGCGACACTTTTTGGCAAGGCGACGTCACGTGCTCACTTTGATGCGCTTTATCTTCGTAATTTTTTGTTTGATTGACAAAAGACAAAATATGGGTCCAATATTTTTGAATAACTGACGGACTAAATAGAATAATATTTTTTGACTTAGGCTAGTTTCCTGGGAAACTAGCCTATTTTATAAATTGGTAAAAAAAATACTATAAATAATAATCTGATTAAGCTTGCCTAACTTGACGTATACTCCTGCGGACATTACTAATTTTAGTTCCATGGACACTCGTATCTTAAGTAGCCTACAGCGCCAAAATGGCGTTGATCGAATAGGCTCGAATTCAATTTGACAGCAACCTGTCCAGTGTAATAAAGGTCAATGGAGCTAGACATTTGGTGTTATTGTTATATTACGTATGTAATTAGCGTTATTTTCTCGTTGTTACAGCACAAGAGAAAACCAACTCGACTACAGTACAACGCATCGCATCGCTGACTATAACGCGAGGAGAGTTAGGCGGCGAGCTAAAGTGCGTCGTGTCTTCTGCTGCGCTGGACGAACCAATCGTCAAGCGGATCGCGCTTGACGTTAAAGGTAAGAATATAATAATATGTTTATTTGCCTTTGAACAGAGTTTTCATAAAAACAATAATAACATATATAGATAGGTGTTCATTAAGCCAACCAGCAAACAATTAATATCATGCAAATATTTTTTTCAATAAAAATACAAATTTGAAAAATTAATATAAATAAAAAAAACATTTATTGTCAACTGACAACTGTCATTGTCATCGTAAGGAGTTAACATAATAATAAGATAAGATAAAAATTATTCTGTATAAAAACTTAGCAAATTTAAGTAATTGAGTTTATTCTAATAATTATAAAGTTGGTACTTAAACTAATCAATAGTTCTAACATCCTTTTGTAAAAAGGTATTAGGCAATGTATTTTTAGCAGAGACGTCTCCCAGGACACCGAGACTAGAGAGAGATAATTTAGGAAAGATCGTTTTCTGAATTGACCAGACCGGTAATCGAACCTAGAACCTCAGGAATGGCGACGAAAAGTCCTGCGTGCTCGCCTCTCGGCTACGGAGAGAGACTTTTATACCACGAATATTTAAATATCTTGGTATAAAACAAGTGATATAATGGAAAGAAAACAAAAAAAATATTACAGCCACTTACCATGTTCTAGATTAAAACGTAACTGTAACATAATTTCATTTCCCGCGAAAAATTTCATACCAAAAGATTTATAACCTTACTAGTGAGAGGAATTTGCATACAATTACAATAATCGCTATGAAAAATAACGTAGCCAAGTTAATACTGAGTTATGGGCCATCAAGTCGTATTAAAAATTGAGGAACACAGTACTTTATGAGCTCTGTAATAACTTTTGTAATATATGAGTACGTACGTACCTTTTAGCTTATATTATGTATTATTAGATATTAATAATTCATCAAATGTTTATTTTTGAGCTATGGAAAGAGCTGTGCTTAGAATTTCTCCGAGGGATAAATACAAAAATGAGGTTATCCGATAGAAAACTAAAGTGATCAAATATAGCTTAAATAATAAGCAAACTCAAGGGGTAGTGGGCTTGTCAAATTTGCCGTAGAACCGATAATAAAATAAATATAATTATTTTCGTAAATCCTTTGTAGTTTTCGTTATATAGGATCACCCCTTTGTCCGTCTGTCTGTTTATCCGTATGTCTGTCAAGACCATTTATCTCGAGAACGCGTGGAGAAATCGAGTTAAAACTAAAACCATATTACTCAGGGCTACAGTCCCTTCAAGCGGTGAAAAAATCAAACTTCTAAATAAACTTATATAACGTAAGCCATAAAAATTCAATCAAATTCATCATCATCAGCATTATTTCAGCAACAGGACTGCTGAATCTATTATTCCTCCCTAAGTGACTTCCAGATGGCTGGTTGGAAGCGGCCTGCATCCAGCGGCTTCCTGCAACCTTTACCAGGTCGTCTGTCCACATTGTTGGTGGAACACCTACGCTGCGGTTGCCGTTAAGAAGATGGCCTCCATTCTAGAACCTTTCTGCCCCATCGGCCGTCAGTTCTACGTGCTATGTGCTTAGCCTACTGCCACTTTAGCTTGCTAATCCGTTGGGCTAGTAATCTCAAAGCTATTTGAAATATGTGCTGCTTAATGTGGTACTCTAAATTGTATAATTCCTTCTCTTTTAAATATCTCAATTTCTATCTGTGTCCTATGGTAAGTGGTTTTTTAAGTGTTATTTTTGTATACCTACCTATTGAAAAATTGTAAACCTTGGTCTTCCTAAAATAAATAAATAAAAAATAAAATAAAAAACTGACAGTGACTTTACTCAATCTTTGGACTTTTGTTTGACACTCTTTCTTATAACCCTGTATCTTATAAATGACAAAGGCCAATAGCTACTATAAGACCTAAGCTAAATCATTCCTGCCTCAGTTGCAATTCTCTTTACTTGGGAGAAGAAAGCCTTTTGCTTTATAATCTTGTTTCGTTTCTTATCCTTCAAAGAAACCCCCAGCAGGCACTTTCTAAAGCCTACGTCTGATTCTTACAATGAAACAATAGGACAGACCCTTTGAGTTAAAAAGGTAAAAAGTAAAATTTTTACTCGATTTTTATGTCACAGTCTACAGAAAAATTGTTCTAACAATCACACAAAATCTAGCTCAATCTAAGCAGAGCTTTTACTATAGCGTCAAGACACAGATAGGCATACCTAAATTAATTATCATATCCATGACTGAGGTAGTGGAAGCTGAGTGAATGCCTGCTTATCACACAATGGGCTAGTTTCCTAAAAAATCTAATTAGTCCGTCAGTTGGATTAACAGGAAATATTGGATACGTATTTTTTCTTTTTTCAATCAAACAAAAAATATGATCTTCATATTTTTAAGCCCGTTAAAGTTCCTCGTAACGTCACGCCTTGCGACACTTTGTAGCAAGGCGTACTACATATTTTTTGATAATCTAACTGACGGACTAAATAGAATTTTTTTTTTTTTGACCCAGGAAACTAGCCTATTACCTCCGTAGCTGAGAGGCGTGCATACCGAACTTGGTGCGCTGTCTCTGAGGTCCGGGGTCGATTCCCGGTCGGACAATGTAGAAAAATAACTTTTCTATATTGTCTCGGGTCTGGGTGTTGTGGTACCGTCGTTGTTTTTGATTTCTATAACATAAGTGCCTTAGCTACTTATCTTAGGATCAGAGCATTATCACACACAACATCACATATGTTGTCCAATATTTATTATTTATATTAAGAATGTTTATCCGTTATCCAGTCGCCATAGTACTCGTACAAGCCTTGCTTAGTTTGGGGCTAGATAACTGTGAGGAAACAATGTATTTATTTAATTTGACCCGAGCTGGGAATTGAAATTAAGCAGAGTTATTCAGCTATTTACTTAGCATTAAATTGGGCCTTGTTGCCACTAATAAAGATTTGAATTTGAATTAAAAGCAAAAATAATTATCAATTTTCTTTCAAGACTCAAGTGTCACCAAAACGCCATCTATCGACTATCATAAGTAAGAATGACGCTAAGCTACAGATTTGAGAGACATAATTTTAGGGTTCCTCAATTCCTTAATAAACCATTTCCATTTAACAATTTATTACAACAGCCGAAGTTATGCTTCTTCTTGATTCTTGCTATGTTTATAAAGGATGTTATATTCATAATGTTGTTTTATGTAAAATATCTACAAAAAAAATCAAACGATGCCGTTTCCGTCATTAGGTATAATAGATAGATAGATGGATACTCTTTATTGCACACCACACAAAAAAATCAGTACAGAGAAACAATAAATTTAGAATGGTATAATTTAAGCGGTCTTATCGCTAAGAGCGATCTCTTCCAGACAACCTTCAGGTAGAGGTATAATTATTGCGGTAAATTACAAACTCGTAGAAGATACCCTTTTTCATATTGTTTTTAGCTTTAATGACAATTAAAATTTAGTCTACATCTTACCAAAACCATATAATATCTTCAGTTGTCACTGAAGATAAAAATTCAATCCTAAACTTCATCATCATCATCATTTCAGCCATAGGACATCCACTGCTGAACAAGGGCCTCAATGACATCATCCTAAGCTTAAAACATCCCAAATCCTAAACTTAAAAATGTCGTCCTCCTCCGTAGCCTAGAGGCTAACATGCCGGTTCTTGGCGTCTCTTAGGTCGATCAATTCCCGGTCGGGACAATGTAGAAAACGATTTTTTTTACACTGTCTCGGGTGTGGTTGGTCTAGTGTCTTTGATTCTGATTTCGATAACACAAGTGCTTTGGCTACTTACCTTAGGATCAGAGCAATGTATGCCATGTTGTCCAATATTTACTTAGTATAAAATCACGCTTAAACTTAAAACTCAATCTCAAAGTTAAGTATTCTCTTCACTAACTTAAGTACTGGTAGAATGGGGTTACTTTGAATGTTGGGGTTACTTTGATAAAAACTTCATAAAACTCAAATTGTATGGTTTCTAAACGCAACCTTTAGTATATATTTTTTCGGTTGGCAGCTTTGGTTGTCAATGCTTACGTTTAGTCAGTCGCTGTGGAATCTACTTGGCATCTTGGCATCTGAAGAGTAATATTCTGAAAACTTATTTTTTTTTAAATATAGTTAATTATTACATAAAATACCCTAGTTTTTCTGTGTCAAAGTCACCTCAAATATATAAAAACCTTAAACGTTAATCCGTCATCAATTGACGGATTTTTTAATTATTTTTTTTTGTAACATTCCTTACAGGGGAATACCTATACTATCGATTTCCGTTAAAAAAAAACGAGGGGAATCAAAGAGCCCCGACCATCGTTTAACTTTGATCACTTAAATTTTTTTTTCTACAATAATAATAATGAAACATTTTTTTTTGTCTCATTGGAAAGTATGAACAAAACCGATACTATATATTTTTTTCAAATTTTTTGCTGTTAAATTTGAAGAGTAAAATGCATATCAATTTCAAAATTAATCAAAGTCAACCCCTTCCACGATACCTACCAATAAATATAGGCTTAATTTTTTTATTTAAATTTATACAGAACCCGGTTGTTAGACAATCTAGCTCATACTTCCCTGTCTTTTTTCGCCTTATCTCCCCCGAGGGTGGGTTGGGGTAATTATCCCCATTAATTATCTGGTATCAGTCGGGTTCTTAATGAAAATTTATTCCTTCGCCAAATTAAACGAAAAAGTCAGGTCGGAATTTGAGAAGTCGCCATTTTAAGGCACGGAGACAATTTGGTGCTGCGTTGTAATAAAATTATGGCATACTAGCTTTTGCCTGCTGGTATTTTCGCGTAAATACTAGTTGTGTCAATAATAAGTAAATTTTATTTAAAAAATAAAACCGACTTAAACATTAAAAAGCTAAAAATAATATTAACACGTAAGTACCTAATCAGTTACTTTTGGAGTCGGTGCAACGACAACATTAAAACTTTGATCAGCTTGCACCGACTCCAAAAGTAACTAATTACGTTTACTGTTATATTTAGCTTTTTAGTGTTTGAAAGTCGGTTTTATTTTTATAAATAAATTTTACTTATTTCATCTATTTTAAGTGATAAATCCTAATCTAACTAACTAACTGCTGAAAACCGATTTCATCATCTTTTTTTCCATCCTTACACAATACAATTTACAGGTACAATTTTTTCCGAAAATTTTTACTATAGTATCTTTAAAGAATTATCAAAATCAGTTTACATTTGTACAAGAATCACAAACCAAAACATTATCTGGGTATAAATTTCACCTCTAAAGTATGATCTACCAAACAAAAAAAGAATCATCAAAATCGATTCATAATTGGCGGAGCAATCGCGTAACATACATACAAAAAAAACTCATTCAGTCGAATTGAGAACTTCCTCATTTTTTTAAGTCGGTTGAAAATATTGTTGTCATTCTGTAATTAAAAGGCTTATCAGAATCAGATCATTCATTACTCAGAGATTTATTGCTTTAAATAAAATAGTGTTTTAGATACATTTGTTGGGCGTCTGAAACCAACCGACTTCTTGTCACTCAGTGAGCTATACACAGGTCGAGGCTTTGGGATCTCGTTAATTTTAATGTGTGTACAATAAACGTTTAAATTTAAATTTGAATTAACGGATAATGTAGCAAGCTAAAGTGGCAGTGGGCCGGCCACATCTGTCGCAGAACCGATAAAAGGCGGTAACTGGGCTTGACTAAAGACCACATATTGGCAATAATGGTCTAGGACATCCCCAGCTCGATGCAGCAATAAGCTTAGAAAAATGGCTGGCAGTGGCTGGATAAAAAAGCGGAAGATTGTGTTTTTGGCGCTCTTTGGAGGCTTTCGTCTAGCAGTTGACTGCCAAAGGCTGAGATGATGATGTTATTTGCTTATTTTACTATTAATAAACTTGTCCTTCTCTTTAAATAAATTAAGATATAAATATCCTTAGAAGTGAGCAACAATTTAGCCAAGAAAATCACAATTCAAACAACGTCTTTAGCTAGAAGCTAAGTTCTTAAACAAACTCTTTCCACTGGCGACAAAATTAAATAATCACAGTGGCCTCTGTAAAAGAAAAACCCAAAAACCGCTCGCCATTATCACGAGGGCTGTGTCTCTAATTGTTTATCTTAATGTACATAAATAGAAGCAAATGGAGGGTAAATAATTACTACATTTATTCTTTATGTCGGCGCTACGTAATTGCGCGCTTTTTGTTACATTCCGAAGGTTTTTTGTTAAAGTTTCTGTTACTTAAGAAGAAAAATTTGTAATTAAGACTGATAAAAATAAATAAAGTTTATTATACAAGTTGTAATTAAAGTCCAATACAGGGTGTACAAAAGAATAGGACACTCCTGAAAACTGAGTGATCAGCTGCTCATACACAACAATTTTATCTATGGAAGCATCATCGAATCTAAAAAAAATTTTTGCTGCTCCATACAAACTTACGCTACCTCGACAATAATGTATGGAGCATCTGAAAAAATACTATTTCGATGTTGCTCCCATAGTAAAAGTTGTTACATATCACGCAGTTTAGCAGCAGTCCTATTCTCTTAAACAACCTGTATAACTGTAAATGAACTGACTATAAAGCTAAAATAAAAATTAAAAAATATTAAAAACTCAGGTTTAAATCGTAACATCTTTCTTTTCGCTTCAAAGAGATCGCTTCTAGCAATAAGGCCACCTAAATTGTGTTATTTTTAATGCAATTTTTCCTGTTACTTTTTCATTTTTCTCACAAATACCTGTCCGTCAGAAACCACACAACGTCAATCATTATAATTTGGAACTAATAATATCTTCGCCTGACTTTACCTATCAAATACCCTTGCTTAGTTCAGGTTTATTAAATACAGACCCTGTCTGTTGGGAATAGGGCCGGATAGTGTTGTAGGACTATCGATAAACGGATAGTTTCCTAAGTCAAAAAAAGATTATTCTATTTAGTCCGTCTGTTAGATAATCAAAAACTTTTGGACCCATATTTTGTCTTTTGTCAAGTAAACAAAAAATTACGGAGATAAAGCGCATTGAAGTGGGCACGTGACGTCACGCCTTGCTAAAAAGTGTCGCAAGGCGTGACGTTACGCGGAACTTTAACAGGCTATATCTTCATCATTTTTTGTTTGATTGAGAAAAGAAAAAATACGTGTCCAATATTTTCTGTTAATCCAACTGACGGACTAATTTTTTTTTTTTAAGAAACTAGCCCATTTTATCCGCAGTTATATTATCCGCTAAAACTAGTTAAGGGCCATCCACATATTTCGTCACACAAGATTTGGTCATTTTTGACCCCTGCTCCCCTATGTCACGCCTTTTAAGGTTCCGTACTTCAAAAGGAAAAAACGGAACCCTTATAGGATCACTTTGTTGTCCGTCTGTTTGTCTGTTCGTATGTCTGTGAAGACCCTTTATCGGGACGCGTGGAGGTATCGAGTTGAAATTAAAACCATAAATACTCTCGTACAGTCCCTTGAAGCTGTGAAAAAATCAAAGTATACGTAAAAAAACGTATATTTTGACCTTCTTTTCCTCGAAATTTATGGGGTTCTTTCCGATGACTTAGAACTATAAAAGGTAAGTATTAGCGTCTTATACTACAAGTACAGAGAATATTCTCAATACTATACATTTGTGTGTGTGTCGTGTGGGGACGGCCGTAGGGAATGAATACACTTTCCCACCGCCAACAAGAGGCGTGTCGTAAGAGGCGACTATATCCTGTAGCATGAGACGGGCAGCCGCGTCAACGTGAGAAAACTTATAAAAAATTGCGCTCGCCAACCCGCCTGGCAAGCGTGGCGAGTATTGGCAATCCCCCTCAATGAAAATCATTGGGGGACGCCTGTGTTCAGCAGAGGACGTCCTATGGCTGAAATCATCACTATCCTACATCGCGATATTAAAGTTATCGGAGCGATTGAACCATTATACAAGAAACCGACAAACAACCGTCTGGCAGTAGCCCACCAGACACAACACCCGTCTGGTCGGAGGATCCTCCCTTTTCAATGGTGGATGAGGAACTTAACACCCAGTTCCTCTCACCTCCCAATTGATGATGATACATTTGTAATTAATGTGTAATTAAACTGCGAGACCCGATTCCTGATCTATTTATAATATTATACATACAAATCTGTACGGAACCTTTGGTGGGAGAGTCCGATACGTACTTTCAGGTTTTGTTTTCCTATCTCTTTGACACGCACTACCACGTTTGGCATCCCTCTCTTTCATGGCTGTGACGTAATTATGCACGACCCATAAGCGTGCTTGCAGGGAGGCGGTGAAGAGCAGGGAGTTAGTTTTTTTGAATGAATGAATGAATGAATGAATAAGGTTTATTTGGCACAATTAAAAAAGAATACAATTCACAGTTTTTCATTTTCATAACAGTCATAGTACCAAATAGGCCTCCGCTCAGCATATGCCGAGGCACAGAGTGCCGCGACGCTGATTTTCAGCGGACACCTTAAAAAGAGTGGGCGTCCAGCCCTACACAAACAGATATTAAATAAGATTAAGATTTAGTAAACTATAGTTAATACACAAGAGATATCTATATAGATTTTATATCTATGTCACTTCTTCTGTTGAACAATCTTGATGCAAACTTACATCAAGTAAACTCGTTACACTATTGCTATTTAAAGGATGTAGGTATAAGCATTAAAAATTAGTTTTCAATTATTAATAATGATAATAATAAATTCATTTAACAATCAATTATCTAGCCTTTACTATGGCGACTAGATAACGGATAACTGTAAGTTATTATTTAATTTACTTATGTGTAATAAATAAAATTAATAATTAACTAACACTATCGATAAACTATCGATAGTCGATCACCGAAAGTACAACACGGACTAGTAACTTTAGTTATTAATCGTAGCTTTATTGGACTACGTTACGAACACAGGGCAGGATTAGGAGGTGTATTTAACATGACAAGTCTTTTTTTTAAATTTTGTTTTCATTTTTTTAGTCATCTAGCTAATATAACTCACGGTTATAGATTACATGTAATTTAGTATGTGCCATATGTTTAAAAGTTCTAAAAAAAATTTTGATGAGAATTTTGAGAACTGAGATATGTATATTATGATTATACACGAGTATAATTATTTTACCTTTTTCCATTGCTGTTGTCTAAGTAAAGGTGGTCTGGATAATAATGTTTTTACCCGTAAAACCTCCTAAATTGTTATATAGAGAGTATCTATCTATTGATATAGTTACTAGATCCGTACACAACAAAAAAAGTCTTACAAAACTAATTGTTATGAAACGTAGTACAAAGATAGTCAAATAGTCAATCAATTAATTTAGAACTAATTGACACACTCAGATATCATACTGAGTATATTTAATTAATAGTAATCACTACAATCTTATCTGCACATTAATATTATTATTTACATTTAACATTAACCATGTTATGTTATTAACTCAACTATCAATTACACACTAGAAGCTGCTTTTACCCACAGAAATTCTCATGCAAAATTTAGTAAAACTAAACGCAATATTGCGCAAAATAAATCCATTAACAAAATCAATTTGGTGCCTTACGTCTCAATACCCGTATTAATATTCCGATACACGCCGTAACTATGTGTCCCGTATTCAAAATACGTATTAAGGCCCAACGAACTTCGGATATTAATTGTGTAATAAAGAACATGTTATTGGATCCTGGACAGGGAGGTATTAGGAGAATGGTTTTAGTGAAGTAAAAAATAAAGTCAATATTTTTACGTCCCCTGCAGGGTACGGGCCTTATTACCTACTATAAACAGGTTTGGTCTATACTCTTTTATTTTTATTTAATACTAGATAGTCAGGTATTCGAGGTAAAATTAGTCTGAATAATGTGGTAAATTGAATTAACAAAAGTAAAATCTTTATGCTTCTTTCACACTTTTTTTTTTTTGTGAGAATGATTCCTTCTCGCTATCTTATGCATGGCACACAGGCTGTGTACGCAAAAGCGAAGAGCACCACCCAACCTGATCAAAATCTGTTCGGACTGATATCAATGAATTTTTAAATCAATAATAATCACATATTATGTAAAGTTATGATGCATAATTCTTATTAAAAGATTTATTATGCAGAGCAGCAATGATAATTACGTAAATATTCTTACCCAATCTCATTTTCTTCCCACTCATAATACAGAAAAGGTCACTACCAAACAGTCCCCAAGAATAAAACTCAAAACTAATCGCCACTTACCGTCCCACGTCCCAAAATAACCCCTTATACGGCCCTGTCCTCCGCCGGGCAAAATATACCCCCATATTTTACATACAAGGCACATTAGGCTATCACTTAACCAAGTTCAGGGTGTACTTCTGGTAGCAATTTTGAGAGCCCACCCGATAAATTGGCAGACTGTATAGCTAATAAGTGGCAAGATAGTGTTAAGTAGTGTGGGGACACGGCGATAATTTTATCGATAAACTGATTTAATGATGCATGATATTCATATGGGCTTGAAATCTTGGAAACATTCAAATTGTATTTTATCTTAAAAACACAAAACAGGATACAGCCATTACAAATACATTTTACTCGTACATGTAACAGAACTTAAGTACTATCTAAACTGTAGCCCATAACATGCGATTAAAATGAAATTCAAACATTTATTACGTGTCGCATTACAATTTTGTGGAGTTCGATAATTAAAAGTAATTTTTTTGGTCAAATGCTTAATAATTGTACATAGAATAAATATAAAATACACATACAAATAACTATTAGTTTTGTTATAAATACAGCTAAAATAATGGCATGCAATTTATACTAAAGTGTAAAAGCACCTAGTCCAGTCATTAATAAATGGTTTTTAATGGTTTTTAACACTTTTTCTACCTAATCCCTTGTCGGTAGAGGCACTTTAAACATATATGTTTTAGTGGGTTTGGTCAATACGCCTGCAGTCGTACTATTATGACTACAGTAAACTATAGCTTAATAATTAAATCTATAACCTATAAATAAATCTAAAACTTGTCTGGAAGAGATTTTTTCTTGCGATCAGACAGCCTTAATTGTGCTATTCTTAATGTGATTTTTTCAGTGATTTATTCATGTTATGTGGTATACGTAAAAGAGTATCTATCCACCTAAATAGCTACGCACTGCTGGCAACATGCCCCTTCTTTTTATGACGCTACTTCTCGCGATCTTACCAATTATGTCTACACGAACAAGCTGCGTAACCGCAAAAGTTAAGTTATGTCGTGTGTCATGTAGCATCGACAAATGCATCAGTGTCTATCGATATGCTACTATAGTACCATCACTAAAAATAATGTGCGGTGCGATGTTACCACCTTGCAATATTGAGCGCAAGGGTGCTTACAAGGAACTCTGCTCGCCAGTACTCACACACACAGAAGTAAGGGTGCGTTTCCACCTATGCGACATAGCTTAGCAATGCGCAAGTTTTTCTTTTTCTAAGAATTACTGTATTTTATATCCCTACTTATGAGTTGACAGACAATGATTTTTTAACGTCAACGTTTTTAAATCTGTTGTGTTTGTGTAAATAAATAATGATTAAAAATAAAAATTTAGCTGTTATTAACAAGTGAAGCTCAAAAAACCGGCCAAGTGCGAGTCGGACTCGCGCACCGAGGGTTCCGTACAAACCTGTAGGTACCGTTATGAGTAAAAGTTCACCCATCACGACAATCGAGTCATAGTTATGGTATTTTTATTGCAAAATGAAATCCATTACATTACGAAAGTTAAATTGCGGTTTACGATTTATGACGTATTAAAAAAAAACTAATTACTTGATCTCGTTCAAACCAATTTTCGCTAGTAGTTTTTATGGTAATGTACATTATATTTTTTTTTTAGATTTATCATTCTCTTATTTTAGAAGTTACAGGGGGGGGACACATTTTACCTCTTTGGAAGCGTCTCACACGCAAACTATTCAGTTTAGAAAAAAAAAATATTAGAAATCTCAATATCATTTTTAAAGACCTATCCATTGATACCCCACACGTATGGGTTTGACAAAAAAAAATTTTGTTTTTAAATTTTATTATTTTTCTATTTATTTTGTGAAAATCTTAATGCGGTTCACAGAATGCATCTACTTACCAAGTTTTAACAGTATAGTTCTTATAGTTTCGGAAAAAAGTGGCTGTGACATACGGACGGACGGACAGACGGACAGACAGACAGACAGACATGACGAATCTATAAGGGTTCCGTTTTTTGCCATTTGGCTACGGAACCCTAAAAATGGTGTTTCAAAAAGAGTGACACCATATATTACTGAAATATTACTGTTTCCCGATGAAACTCATTCGCATAAAAACACATTTCCTCTTTAGGTTACATAGCTCTGGTGGAACATCAGCCTTATTCTTCAAAGCAGCACTATAGATATTTTTTGCTCTAAGCTAGCACGCATCGTTTCTTAGAATATCACGTTTAATGTTCATTCTTAGAACCTTTGTAAAGTTACAAACTTCTGGCTGTCACATACTTATACATTCAATTTATAACAAGTCGAAGTCACTTCTCAAGACGTATTCCAGTAACTAAGTAACTTGCGGACTACGAACTGTATTTTGTATCGTTGCATTAAAATACATAGAGAAAGAGTCCCGAGTCTAATCCACGTCAATTTAGTAAACGAAACTACCGCATACCACATGGATTTTATTTACTAAGTTACTTCATCAAGACATTTGGTATATTGTATTGAGCATATTTAATTATATCTCGGTAGATAGAATTAGCGGAGCGTTCACTTCGGGTTATAGTACCCTCCCCGTATCTCAGCGTACTTTGTAAAGTACAAACTAATAGTAGCAGTTCAGACCTGACTTTTCAATTGTATGGCAAAAATGACTGTCTTATGTGCTATGTGAAGTACGAATAGATAACCTTGTACTTTAAGATTTTTAAGGTTTTTATGGTGAACTTTCACAAAACCTAATGTACAGTAAAAAGTATTTTAGAATATTTTCTTTTTAACTATAACAAATATACTAAAATATTTGAACAACCAGGCATCACATAAAATTCCAAAAAATTTAAGACTTTTTTTCTTGGTACTATTATTAGTATGTACTTTATATAATACATTAGGTTGTTAGAAATATATTTTTTTTTACATTTACCTATAAAACACAGGACTTAAATTTACAAAAACCCAATTTAATCCGAGTTTTTTTTAAACATAACATTATCGAACCAGTATTTCAGTAGCTATCTGTGTCCGATCCAAAATAAAAAGCAGAAGCTATCGGCACTCTTCGCATATAAAAATGGCTTTATTTCCGTAATAATTACTGAAGCATCTGTGTTGCAGACAGACAACATAATCTGACTTTACAAAACATGTCCAGATATCAAAAGATTGCAAATATTTAAATAAGTAATATTATTGCTAATCAATGAATTCTCATTTTACTTGTTAAAGTTTTTTATAACAATTACATGATTTTCTTTTTCTTTAGAGATAAGCTTCTTCTCGGCACTAGCCTACAATTTTATTATAGAATAGCTGTTATTCACGTTCGACTAAAAAGCCAAACGGTTGCAGGTTAAAATCTCGCCATGGGCAAATGTTTTTGTGGTAAGCACGGCAATTGAACCTGTCATGTTTATAAACGTATTCAAGTATATTTATTCGTTATGTAGTCACCTTAGTACAAGCTTTGTTTAATTTGGGGCTACGTAATTGGTGTGATTGTGGCAAGCATTTATTTATTTTTTTATCATTGAATATCTCAACACTTAAATTATGATTCTTTGTGTATGAGCGAACCGCGATTAAATTTAAACGATGAAAAAAAAATGTATAATATATATGTATTAGTACCGCCTAGCTGGTCTTAATCAAGTCTTTTAAGGATTTATCTTTCTGTGAAAAAATCTAAATGAGTTTGAGTTACATCACGATATGAATGTGAATGAATGGCTCTAGTCCAAAGCTTATAAATATAACTATCCACTTTCAGGTAAGTCTGAATTCAAACTTTACCTGCAACACCAACCCTTATCCATGTATATTAGTAGCCAATCAGCAGGGGTCAGAAATCGACACGCCTCCCCTATTATCTCCGTTAACCCCCACGTCTGGGCCGAATAGACCGGATCTGTTATATTATTAGCTGTCTGATGACCGGTTCCAGTTATTACTAATGATGAGAAGAGGGTCGCAGCATCGATTTCCGGTATCGCTGTTATTGTCAATAATACGCACAAAAACAAAACAAAAACTGCGCGGTGTCGTCCTAACGAATTTCCTACTGTTTTGTTGTAGATTTAAATAATTAGCTAGTATTTTGTCTTTATCTGTCAAAACTACCTGTTTAGATATAAATCATGTATTTACAATACAACCTGGAACACTGAATAAAAAAATTTATTTAAAAAAAAAACGACTTCAAAACACTAAAATGCTAAAAATAATCCTAACACTTAAGTACCTAATCAGTTACTTTTGGAGTCGGTGCAAACAAAAACATTGAATCTCTCATCGGCTGGCATAGCATCTGTGAAGTACAAGCTATTTAATAAAAAATCATCAAAATCGGTTCATATTTGTCGAAGATAGGTAAAAAGAACTACAACCAAAATATTATCTGGGTATATATTTGTTGATTTTCGCAAAAAGTTCTAAATCAATTTCGATAAAATTTATATGGGACCACCTCTGAAGTATGATCTACCAAACAAAAAAAAATCATTAAAATCGATTCATAATTGGCGGAGTAATCGCGTAACATACATACAAAAAAAAAACATACAGTCGAATTGAGAACCTCCTCCTTTTTTGAAGTCGGTTGAAAATAAAAAATATTTTTTTCTTACCCCTAGCAAAAACTCTCATCCTCCTTTTAAAAACCAATTAAAAACAAGCTTTCTTTTATCTCTGAAGCAAAGAACTAAGTTTTTCTTAAATAATAAATATTAAACAATTACAAACCAATTGTCATAGTCTCAATGTACCTTAGGAGTTAACATCCTTGTGTTCAAGACGAAGATACAAGGCGAATTACCTAAACACCCAGACTCAATTCAATTTAGTACTCTTTTAAACAAGGTGTAGCTCCAAAGCAAAGCCTCTAAGGGCCGATTTTTCAATCGCCAGATAACTTTATTCGACGAATAAAATTGACGTTGACACAATTTTTATACGAACACTGTCAAATGTCAAATTTATTCTTTAAATAAAAGTTATCTGACTATTAAAATTGGCCCTAAGTGAATTATTTATCTTGAGCAGATAAGAAATTTTTAAAAGGTATCAACTTCGTAAAATAAATATAATTATTCCCCATACAAATGATATCACGTGACCAAGAAGTTGATGATATGTAACATCGTTTTAAATAGGTCCATTAGAAAAAGAGCTATTCGGCCTCTTAGAGTTATTCCGATATACAGGCTGTAGTTGCGGCAGATATTTTCTTGAATGAAACAGGGACTTAACCAATGTCACAGTATATAAATAAGGTAAAGCAGTGAAGTAACTACGTTAAACGTTCAAAATAACGTAACCACACAGACGCACACCTCAACAAGAGCCCTAAGCAGCCGTTGCAGTGCTGTCAGCCACGGGTGCCGATTACTGCTAAGCTGAGACGAGTTGTCAGTTGTCATATTTGACAGACGACTTGGTAAAGGTTGCAGGAAGATGCTTGATGCAGGCTGCTTCCAACTTGCCAATCTGGAAGTCAATGGGAGAGGCCTATGTTCAGCAGTGGACGTCTTATGGCTGAAATAATAATGATGTTTGGCAATTATCTCTATAGAATGCTAACTAAACAAAATACTATGTTAATTTACAAAAATTAAAAGGCTTACCCTAAGATCCATTAGAGTGTAGGTAATTATGTCACAAATAGGTCTAGTTTCGGTACTGATTTAACTTATCTTTGTGCCGATGTTGCCTAAACACTATAACCTCCAAGTAACCTATCGATGATGAAAACCGACATAACCAAGAGATGTGTGAGAAAAATGAGTATATATCGATTCTCCTTGGAATATAACCCGCGACTGCTGATCGAGTATTTTTACACCACAGGGGGATTGGGCAGAATTGGATGGTTTGTGAGGGAAATACGATAATCTCGCGTATCTGGCTTTATGGATTACGCTTACACGCCAATATTGCGAGTGTTTTTCTTTTCTTTGAGAGACAGATATGTTTATAAATCGAGTTATAACCGCAAAATAAAACGTGTTCGGTTTAAAATGTTAAGGACTTAATTTAGGTTAGTCTCTTATCTGATTACAATCATAATAATGTTAATAAGCCATAATCTAATATAAATTTCTTACGTGTTAGAATTATGTATAGCTAACTATGCCCTTGCAGGGTTCATGTGATGTGCTGTACAAATATTTACCACCTGATAACTACACATGTAATGCAATTAATATTATAATATTTAAATGTTTTTGCACTGTAGTAATTACAAAAAATTTGAGTGCAGAAAACGCAATTAAAATTATATGCATTATACTCAGCTTAAGCAATACTGAATGGAAGACGAAATGTCTTGTCATTCAACATTTTGTTTAAAAGTTAGATTGGTCACCCATCCACTTACAACCTTTGAGGATGGCTTAACTTTGGTACTCACTAGCAAAGCACCACTAAGGTACAAGCACCGTTTATTAAACAAAACTATAGTAGAATATACCAAAAATGTATCCAGCACACCCAACCTTACGTCATAATTACTACATTATGTTTAATACACTTAAAAAACCTGAGGCGGTCGATTTTTTTCAAGTATAATTTATCTTAGATTTAACTTGCATGTAATTTCAAAACAAAATTTACAATACTAAATTATATTCTCATCTTAATTGATAATATTTTTATCGCATGTTGACAGTAGGTACCTAACTATAAATACTATTACCTCAGAGAAGATTACATATAACAACAACATTGATGAGATAATGCCGGCTTTAACTACGAGAAACATTGGACTTTCAACAGATAAGCTAAATAATAAATAAATAAAAATAAATATTGGAAAACTTTACATACTCGTACATTGCTCTGATCCTATAGTAAATATCCAAAGCACTTGTGTTACAGAAATCAGAAACAACGACAGTACCACAACACTCAGTCCCGAGACAAATAGTTTTTTTTTTCTACATTAAGCAGCCGGGCAAACTAGGACCTCAGAGATAGCAACACCAAGTCCGGTATGCTCGCCTCTCAGCTACGGACTTCTCACTACTAACGTCTTTGGTAGCTCAGTTTAGTCATCTAGATAGTGAAGAAACGTGGCCAAATGAATATATAGCTGTCGATTATTTTCAAGTGTATTTAGATAGATAGAACCATGTCATTGCTCTAAATGATGTCTTCCTGGTTTCAGTGCCTCCTAACAAGACGTTCATCAGAGGCGTGGGCGAGCACGCGACGCAGGGCACGCTGCTAACGCTGGTGTGTACGGCGTCGGGCGCCCGCCCCGCCGCCGACATTCAGTGGTTCAACGGGACGCAGAAGATGGACCGAGTGCAGTACAACATCAATGTACGTATCACCATTATTCTTTTAAATCGAGTGCTAGTTTAGCTTGCTTGGAGACATTTTATTAGGTTTTCTTTTGTAGAGAACAGTTATGTATATTTTTTCAAAGTTTTAAACTTGATTATTTGATTATTGACTAAGATGATACTACATTTTTATAAATTTTCTTAAAAATCATATAAAAAAAATAGTCAAAATAGTAAAGAAAGATGAGTACATAATAGCGTACCCAAAACTAAGTTTAATGTCGCACTATGAACCACGACAGACCTTGTTAACCTCATCAAGTACTGTAATTTATTCTATGGCGGCAAGTTTCCTTTAAACACACACACAATTTTTGACACAATCAGTTCCTTACACAATCAGTGATCTATATCTTCTTTCTCCCACAGAATTTTAATTTGCTGCCTTGCCCTATAATAATTTAATGCTTTTCTTGAGGTGAACAACGATTAACTTAATTACCCATTATTCTTTGCAAATCATACAACCAGCCCTTTTATTGGTACGTCGCACAATTTGCAGAGTATTTTATTTTATTACTAGCTGTCCCGGCGAACTTCGTACCGCCTCTTTTATTGGGAATTTTCAGATTTTTTATTAGTTATTCTGCTATTCGGGGCGAAGACAAATCCAACAAACCAAAGATCATAAAAATCGGTCTAGCCGTTTCTGACTTATTAAATGGTTTAACTAACCCGACTTTCTTTTATATATATTTATCCGCCGCAAATTATTTTTTTTAGTTTGGGTCACAAAAATGCACATTATTATGTGTACCTAATTTTAACTAAATCGGTCCAGTAAATTCGGTACAAATCGGCTCTGACATCAGACGGACATACTGACACACGAGTAACTATAAGATTTTCGTTTTTTCATTCGGACGTTCGAAACCTAAAGACTAGCTTTCACCTGCGGCTTTGCCGATGTATTTATTTTAGCACAGAACATTCAACTTAACAAAAACAAAACAAATTCAACTGGGCGTCATCATTATTAACTTCAGCCGATTGCAGTTCACTGCTAGACGTAAGCCTCCCCCAAAAAGCGCCAAAGACCATGATCTTCCGTTTTTTCATCCATCCACTGCTAACCACCTTCCTAAGTTCGTCGGTCGACCTGAGAGGCTTCCTTCACTACGTTTGCCAAGACGTGGTCTCCACTCTAGAACTCGTTAACTCCACCTTTCATCGGTTCTGCGACCGATAAACATAGGCTTCCCCCATAGTACGTTTACGCTTTGGACCGTTTCCAACCAGCGACCTCAGGCAACCTTGACTAGGTCACAAGTTCACGGGGTATGAGGGGCCTGCACTCGCTGGTTTGTAGTTGCACTCAAGAACCTTTTGAGCAGAAACAAAATTATAAAAATTGGTGTAAGAATTATTTAAATTGGAAAGTAGTTAAGGAGTTCACAGCCAAATAAACTTTATTAATGGTGACAACTTCCACTTTCAAAGACTAACCTTCAACCTTTAAAAATATGGACTCGAAATACTATCATCTGATTCTCCTCACATCCGACAATGCAAGATAACACCTTAATAAACTAAGTTCAGAATTTGATCCGTTCATAAAAACGCGTTTCACGTTGCTCCTATAACCGGAGACGAAATCTACGTTATTACGGGAATTTCATCATGAGAGCGCTTTATACATTACGACACGTGGGCAGAATAATGTGATTTTTGATTCGGTTGTGACTCTTAATAGAGGGCACCAATCTTGTCTGAACATCTTGACTTTTTCTTGAATACAACAGCTATTAATGTGTTAAAAAATACGCCCAAAATGCGAGTTGGACTCTCTCACCCGGCCGTACACAAGGGGTTTCGTACTACCAGAAATAATCGAACGCAATATTTTTTTAAATAGTTAAACATCGCCAATTAGTCTCTATACCTTGTCACGTTAATTATCGTCGCACCATCTTTTCTTGGGTCTTCCTCTTCGGCTATAGCCGTCTGTCTACAATCATCGTGTGACAATTTCTACCCACCTATATCCTATATTGCTTCATACAAACGTGCTCTGCCCACTTTTTAGATAACTGCTTTTTTGTAATTTTTTCTTTTTTGCTTTTTTTATTTTTTATTTAAACTTTATTGCACAAACATTTTAAAAAAAGTTGTACAAATGGCTGACTTAATGCCAAAAGCATTCTCTACCAATCAACCATGGGACCATACAGAGATAGTATAGGCAGTGCAACAAAAAAAATAATTGTGTTAAATTAAATCATACAAAACTAATACAAACTAGCTGAATATATACAGTTGTACATACCAGATACATACATACATAGATATACGGTATATACATACATAAAATATATACATACATACTTATACATAATATAATTATACACAGATCTCATGCCAGCGAGAATCATAGAAAAGAGAAAAGAGTTAATCCAAAAATCTTTGTGCGACATCGGTTTTTGAGCAGATGGTGTTGTTTATCAATCCTTTTAACCTACACACAATAATATGCTTGGTATGAATCGGTGTAAGAGTTTTGGGAAGACCTTTTCCCAGCTGTGAGATGATAATAGGTTTGGTGATTGCCAGGCTTTTGGAAACTTGAACCCTCTGCATATGAAGTCAAGGCTCTCTGATTTTTTTAAATACATAGTATCTTGTCGTGTGGCATAAAAGCCCCCACTATCCGGGCTCTCTCAGTTCGTTATTTCAAGACGTGGATAGTCTACGTGATTTAGTTAACTTGGCAATGTTTAATGAAGACGGATGAGGGATTCGCGCCTCTACTTATGTACTGATAAGCGTTGTGTAAGAGGCTTCTGTTCTGATAGAACGGTTGGTTTTCTTGGATAACTTTAGACTGAAAACATGAAGGATTATAAAAAATCTACTTTGGCACTGGAGATGACAGAACAGAATGAATATAATAAATAATTAAAGAAATAAATATTATAAAACATCACATACATTGCTCTGATCCTATGATAAGTAGCTCAAGCATTTGTGATACAGAAATCAGAAGCAACGACGGTACCACAACACCCTGCATACTGATATCGTGTTTTAAGGAATGTCCTATTATTTTTACACCCAGTATCGGGTAATGTTACATGTACATAACTGTTAATGTTACATCACGATTAATATCTGTGTAAAATGTAACTCAATTAACATTCAAAGTAAATACCAAAAACTACCAAAATTCACCTTAAAATGGTTTCACTCGAAAATTAACGAACTAACCGATTTAAGGCAACGCAAACTCGATTAAGCGGTTTTCAAATATTTGACCGGGAATCCCGAAGTAATTGTGGAATTTAATAGAATTGTTCAAGGTTTTTAGCTTTTGATTTGTTGAGTGGAACCTTTTTTATGTCAGAAGTTATTTTTTTAATTTGTTACAACAATTGCCTTGTCGTTTTTTGTGATGGGGTTTGGATTGGAGGATTTTTGATTTTGTTACGATTAAGTTAGCGATACACTGGGCCCACAAAAAATAGCCTAATTAATAAATAATGATAGTTAAATTAAATGTCATATTCCTGAAATGATAATGATGATGAAATAAAAATGCTTTATAGTCACGAAATAAGAGATTAAAATTAATTGCGTCTGTCTGTCCGTCAGGACCCTTTTTACCTAGAAAGCATAAGCATCAAGTTGAAAATAATATCATACATATATTCAGGACATTTAGGACAATAAATTACTTAGTAGATCTATCACCTTTTTTTTTAATTAGGGGAAAATCTTCGTGACTCAATTTCCGTCATGGTGTCGCGCGAGTCCGACTGGCACTTAGCCGGTTTTTTTAAGATAAATATAATGGCACGAGTCGGAAATCGTATACTCGTATTCACGCAATATTGGCCATTCCTCCACTACTCTCACGCTGCTAATATTACGAGCAAGAGACGTAAATTTATATGCGATGCGTCGGAACTAGTACCTAGGTATACCTCCGCATTTCAAGCGTCTGCAGTTGAATTTCTACCCAGCGCCACCTGCCGTCCTTAGTCCGCACTCAGTGGAATAAGGAAACTGTGGAGTCGCGTTTCTCTAAACATGAATTTAGTGGTCTACTACTACTTAGATAGGAAATAAAGTTTTAAGAGATTTTTATTCAAGTTATAGTAATTTTAAAATATATACTACTATTTTTAAGTTTTCTTGTTGTTTTCGACTTTTTGAAAGATAAAATAACACTGTCGACTACTTTGGGCTGAAATTAAGATGTATAGAAATAAAGTGTTTCTTTATCGGCAAGAAATTTGCACATCATTACTGCATTTTTTTGATCAAGGAAATTGACATTCTCAAATCTAGATTACTGTAAACTGTAGAACATAGATATAAAGACAATGTGTAGGGTAACGTAAACTAACAGAAGGTGGCGTAACAAGCGTAATTTCTTTTAAAATGTCTTCCAAAATCAGTTTATTTGCAATGCTTCAACCAGCATCGCTAATTCGCAATACTGATTTGACGACTCGATTGGCCTTCGATTCCCCGTTGAGATCAATTAAGAAAACAAACTTGTCTACATTGATGTGAGTCTGGGTGTGATTGGAGATAGATACCCCTGGTAAAAATTATTGTCACGTCACGAGGTACGTAACACAAGAATGTTTATTTCTTACTTCAAGATCATCATCATCATCAGTTGTATTATCTGGGGCTTATTATTATAACTAATCAAGTCCGCAGAAAATGCCATGCGGCGCAAATACGATTTACTTGCATATAACTATGTGTTGGCGTTGAGACGTTTCGACCGTGGGGACCGAGTGCAAAATTATTTTTTTTTAAATTGCACCAAAATAATTTTAATTTCGCAAAACGAAAATGCTGGCCATAAACAAATATTTATGTCCAAGTAAAAATTAGTTTTACCATATAAATGTAAAGTTCGACTCCACATCTTTCTCAGTGCGCCCGTCGCAAGGTGTGTCCGGCCCAATAAGTCAAATTCAATAATGTTCACAAATGAAACGTCACAACGGCAGCTTTTATATTTTCCGAAGGAAACTTGGCTATATTGTTTTTGGTGCTTGCAAAGCTAAGTTTAAGAAAGCCAGTTATTATTAGAAATTATAAAAAGGTATGAATAGATATAAACGTGATTTTACAAACAGCTTTTTGACACTTAAATAGACATGATGATTCTATGGTTTTTGGTAACTTGCAAATACAGGCTGTTGTTACACCTTAAACAACATCCTCTATCTAAATGCTTATCATAATGCAGTAAATAAAAAAACTTCGAAATTAGAGACAAATATAATAACTTTAGCATATTAAATCTAACGTTCCGTATGGGGACGGCCGTAAAGCATACACTTCCCCACCGCCAACAGGAGGCGTGTCGTAAGAGGCCACTAATTATTTTAGCACGAGTAGAGTTGTAAAGTGTCCGTCACATTATAAATGTCTGACCAATATGACCGAGCAAATTGGACATTTTCTTAATGTGACCGGACATTTTGGACATACGCACATTCAATTCTATTGACAAAATATGAAAAAAAAAACATTTGGTCACAAATAAGTGCATTATTATAAGAGAGACAGGCTTCAATAGTGATGATCTATAAAGAAATGAAATTTCTGAAATGTTTCTGCACTAACCAGCTAAAAATTGTCGTATCGTTACGCACGAGTTTTTTTAAAGTTCGATCCAGATCCGATTACATGTTTTATTGTATGTTCTTATTATCAAATACTTAACATTTTAGACTTACTTCAGTGGAATTCTTCTTTTTTTAATATTTTACTAAAAAAAATATCGGACCATCGTGACAATAAATGTCCAATGTGACCAAGCATTTATCATAAATGACGGAGGCTTATAGCATATGACCGTCAATTTACAACTCTAAGCACGAGACGGGCAGCAGCGTCTGCGTGCGCAATCTTATAAAAAAACTACGCTCGCCAACCCGCCTGCCAAGCGAGGCGAGTATTGGCAATCTTCCCCCAAATTAAAGTCATTGGGGGAGGCCTATGTTCAGCTGTCGCCATCCTATGTCTGAAATGATGATGATGATGATGATTAAATCTAACAAACCTAGGTAAAACCTAGTAGTTAAAAACCTCTAAAAATAGAGGCATATTTAATTTTCACCTGTGAATCTTAGAAACAGTACCCGATTAATTATCTGCAAAAAACACAAAAAGCTTAACCAACCACACCGCTAACTACCTCTAAGCAAAAAAACATTAAAAGTCAAGCGCAAAATGCACAAAAAAGCTTTGAAAGGAGAAAGAAATTAATCCATCCATTCTTCACTGTCACCTCTCGGTTTAACATAAAAACTGTCTTTTTTACGGGAATTATTTTACCATCAATCCATTGAGGATTTCGCTCAATAACATTTTTTTAAATTTCCCTTGTATTTTTGGTAATAAAATTAGTGAGAAGAATCAGTTTATTTGGAAACGCCAGTTCAAGTCGAAGTTAATAATGTTCGAGTTTGAACTTAATTCAAATAACTTCGATTAATTAAATAGTAGCAATTTGTCGCGGCTCCGACCAACGTTATATTACATTTGTTATATAATAATGTTATTTCATACCTGACTAAAACATAGGATATTATACAGGGTTATTTGTAAAACACAAACAACCTCCTAGGGGCTGATTCTGGTGCTCAAATATCAGCTGACATCAGTTTGTATGGAGCATTAATTTTTTTTTAGATTTCATTATTGGTCTCATAGAAAAAGTTGTTGTATTTGAGCACCAGAATCGGCCCCTAGGAGATTGTTGATGGTTTTCAAATAACCCTGTATAAAAATGTGTGGAATTACAAACTGGTCAGCTCGCACATGGATATAATTATTTTCTTGTCATCGTAACATACTTATTTAAAAAATACTGACAATATCGACAGAGTTACTTGAGCTGCTTCTTCCTTGTGCTTAGTATAACGCCTCACTAACTGAAACTGAAAGGTAGTAGTACCCTTCAGACATAAGCTTGTCTTCAGACTAAAAAGACGTCTTTTTATATCTTCAAACAATTGGCAAAAAATGGAGATAATCATCATCATCGTTTCAGTCATAGGACGTCCACAAACTAAACTGGGTTAACCGGAGGAAAAAATACTTCAGTTTCTCTGCTCACTGCAACCATTCTTGGAAACAAAGGAGTACCGGCGAAAATAACTGAAAGTAAGTCTGTAAACATCTGAAATATCTTTTAAAATGTCCA
This sequence comes from Anania hortulata, assembly GCA_963576865.1. NCBI lineage: Eukaryota > Metazoa > Arthropoda > Insecta > Lepidoptera > Crambidae > Anania > Anania hortulata. The sequence continues at coordinate 1,089,951 of OY756413.1, forward strand.
CGCAGCTAGCCAAACAGAAAAACCAGGGCTAACAACTTAACTGAAGAAAAATGCTTTCTTTTGTATGCCCTGCGATGTGATCAAATTAAACATAGGGATGTAGCGGAGATATATCGACAGGTTTTATCGCCTTACTCTTTTTAAGCCAAAAACGTTTCAAATTTATCATAATATAAATAAAACTATAAGATAATTTAAACTTTCCTCTGCCTGACCGCCTAAATTGTACCATTCTGAATTTGTTGTTTCTCTGTACTGTTTGTGTGGTGTGCAATAAAGAGTATCTATCTATCCATCTATTTATCTATCATATATCCTATGAGTATTGATGGGTGGAGAAGTAGGGGACGACCTAAGAAGAGATGGATGGACTGATGTGAGAAGAGATATGACTGAGAAGGGAGTGAAAGACTCAATGACGAGTGACCGGATTGCATGGAAGAGAAAGAGCAGTATGTCTTTCGACCCCGGATGACCTGGGAACAGGGCAGGCAAATGATGATGATGATGATGATCCTATACGTTCATTAAAGATTTGTGACACTGTTTTTGCCAGCTTTAACTTAACCCAACGGAAACGAGACACAATGGAAATTTTATTGTTACACGAACACATGTAGGTAGATCAAACTTGACAGATTACCATTTAAAGGATTTTCTAAACGATGCTATTTATTTATTTATTAAAAACGGCACACCAACAACATAAAATATTTAACACTTATTTCACAACACATGCGTGCCAATGATCTCATAACTAAAGAAGCTCAAGACCGCGCGAAGTGAAGGAGTAAATCAAGGTAAGCAAACCCTGGGCTACAAAGCAACGGCTTTGGACGCAACCGTCAATGATACGGTCAATGTATAGATAAAGAAGAGAGAAGACTTATTTCACAACACATGCATAAAGACATTTCTGATATATTTGTCACTTATAGGTGAGCACAACATTCCCAATTTACAAAGTTGCGGTCTTATGAATACAACCAAACTAGCATGTTATGTTTTATTTTAGCTAATAGTATGTGCTAAAATAAAACATAACCTAGCCTAAACTAACCTAAAAATACTTTTTATTTAATTTAGTATTACTTAAACTTTACCGGTTAATTAATTAAATTTTACTTGTGTCTTAAAATCTCTTGTTTTCATTCCGTTTTTAATAAAATAGAACCTACATTTTCCTTCACAAAAACTGGCAAAGTACATTCTAGCTCACGTTATAATCACCCATTAAACTCTAGGTCACAGTCATAGGGCAGACACATAAAACTATATCGCCACTAAACATTTATCGATATCGGTTACATCACTAGGCCCAAGATAAGCGGCCATAGTTTACAGGGTAAACTTTTGTGCAATTATTTTAATAGACGACATCTCGGGAACGGCTCGGCGTATTTCATTCTTTCATTTACTTTGTGAACATCTACTTAACACGTAGGGTTGAACAGTAAGATGTAGCGTGGGTGTGAAACATTGTGTTATATTATCATAGATATAACAAGCATGTAATTGCTAAAAACAAAATTTAAATCGTTTAAGCTGTTCTGATCTTATCTGATAGTTAAATATTTGCAACAATATTTCTATCTGGTGTTTGACGGTAGTATACTAATTAAGGTATACGTATAGCCGCAGCATTGTACAGATAAAACGCTGGCTTCGACAGCGAGAAACACTTGACAAATTTCGACGGGTTAGCCAACGTCCTCGGTAGCTTAGTTGGAAAAAAAGCACTCGCCCGGCATGCGATGAGACGTGGGTTCGAGTCCCACCTGAGGCAGTCGATTTTTTTTCAAGTGTTATATTATTAAATGTGTGAAACAAGTTTCCCCTCCTTTTCATCAGAGTTGGTTTCATCAGAGTTGAGTAAGGATATAATAGCGTTCTTCTAGGGGGTTATTCTACTCCTCAAATTTAATAACTTTTTCTAGAGGACAAACTGAAATCCCAATAAAAAAACATTTTTCCATAAGTTTGTATGGAATGGTACTTTTTGTGATTTCGATGTTGGTCCCATAGAAAAAGTTACTGTTTTTTTGGGACATTAGAATCACTTCCTAAGAGGAAGTTAACTAATAAATTAAGACCTTATATAATATTTAGCGACATAATTATATTAGTAAAGCAGTAATTCGCCTACAAAGCAAAGGGTCCCTAGTTCAATTCCCAGTTTGGCTCAATTCAGAAACTAATCTTTTATGAATTCATTATTTCGACAATCGGTGTGTTCTTTGGCGTGTTTCACATGTGTATTTTACCCAAATAAAAAACGCTTTCTACATTTTACTACCCGCTCCCGCTAATGTCTTGGGTCATACACCGAGGAAGCTTTTTGTGTTAGATTCGAGAAAATTGCTCGTCCAAGGTTTTGTTGTGCCAACATTAGAATGCCATTCGTGCTTTATTACAAGTGCTCTAAAAAGTGTCTGTATAGTCGTCCTCGAAAATAAGTGCATTTTATTAGGATACACTTATTTTACTTTGCCAAAAAAAACTGGTAGTTACAGTTTTTTTTTTAAATAAAATTGCGCCTGAGAAAATAACCAAAATTATCGCAATAAGAAATGATCTTAGTTGATTTCCGACTACTACTTACATCCAACTGTATATCAAATGTCTGGTTGAAGTGTTTCAGGGTTTTCAAGAGTCCGATTTGATTTGATTTTTATACCATATGCTAGCCACAGTCTGCTCTGCTCCCAAGTCATTTAGAGTCATCAAGCCATCCTCTTCTCTCTCACACAATTATTATTCATCTTCTGTTCATAGATCATCCTTTAACTTTAATGAGTAATAAGACTAATCATAATAAATTCTAAAAAAGGTCTAAAAGATTCTAGAGAGGCCAGAAGAAGAATAAGTTGTAAAAGTTTCTTTCATTAAGAAAATTAATGAATATTTTGTTTTTGTTGTTTAGTCAAGAATTAAAAATAAGACTAAGAATGTATTTAGTTGTCTGAAAGCAGATTACAGATTTATTTATTTAATAAAAACAATCAACAAATCTAACACCATTAGATACTTTAAAAAAAATTATTTTGGCTCAATGACAACAAATTATTACAATACTTACAACAATGTATTAGATTTATAATAGTAGTATGGCTCTGACTGTACTGTCCAATGAATTGTGTTCCATTTCGAGCAAAATAAAAATAAGTTATTGCCTTGCCGAATTAAAAATTCACGACGGGTTTATATAGACATTACTGTGAGTGAGTCGTCAAAGATCTGAGTATTTAAACATAGATTATAGTTATAGAATAGTGGAGTCTTCTGGCACAAGTATATCCATAAAAGAAGACCTCAACTGAAAAATCTATTTGTTTTCTTTTTTTACTGAAATAAATATATTTTTATTAATAATTAGGAAACTCTGAGACTTGTTACTTGACTGACTTGAGACTTCATTAAAACCTTTAAGAGGCAAATCACGTTAAAACATTGTATTTGTTTAAAAACCTTTTATTAAATGCCTACTGTGTCAAAATGGTCCATTCTATGTCTTAGTTTTTATCACAATTGGTAAACGTAGTGTAGGACGCCCTCCAGCTCTATGGATCAACGACCATAGAAAGATGGCTAGCAGATATGTAGTCACTGGGGAAAGCCTATGTTCAGCAGTAGACGTCCTATGGCTGAAATGATGATGATGAATGTAGAAAAACAAATTAAAATAATGTACTTTACTTAACATTTTATATAAGTACATTGTAGCGACATCTATCTCGCCACATACGAACTAAAAAACTGACGTATCCTACATCGCGATATTAAAGTTATCCGAGCGATTGAACCATATATACAAGAACCCGACAAACAACCGTCGGGCAGTAGCCCACCAGACACAACTCCCGTCTGGTCGGTGAATCCTCCCTTTTCAATGGTGGATGAGGAACTTTCACCCTGATCCTCACATCACACCCCCAAAACATTATTTTCTTCTTGAAACTCTTCTTTAACGAAATCATTCATTTAATAATAAGAAAGATAATACACAGATTTTTTTGTAAGAAGATATGCCAAGATTGTTTACAATATTAAATTTATGTAAAAGAAAACGAACTTTACTAATAAGGCAAAAGATTCCTTCTTTGGTTTCATAGATAACTAAACTAGGAGACAAACTGTATCTTATTAAACTACACTTGCGTATATATTTTACATTGTACATACGCAACCAAATACACTCGTCTAATAATGGCGGCGAACATCAATCGCGACATACATCGCATCTTTAATTAAAACATCAGCCCTTCGGCTTAAATTGAATTTCCCGTACAAGAAAACGGCCTTGGAGAGCTAAAGTATGGCTGGAAGAGACAGAGATTATAAAGTATTTACGTAGAGGATAGCGAATGCGAGTACTAATTAAAAATATTGATTTTAAAAATAAAATAATGATTTGCGCTTCAGGCGCAATCTAGTAGTCTCACTCACAAACAATCTATGGCCATTTTCATTGATTTTTACTTCCATTATATATAAATAATCAAATTCTGGATTATACACATTTCATCCTTGAACATGATCATTGAAACGGCGCCTAAATATCGAAGACTCATCATAAAACATGTACAACATAAAACAACAGTCGTCAACCAACCACAAAACGTAAAAATTTCGCAATTGATATTGATCTCTAGTGTCGGATTTAAAGTTACAAATTGGTTCGATGACCTTTAAGTTTTTAAGTAGGTTGACCTGCCATTGACTGTACATACATGGTTATAATAACGAATTGGTACTAATTTTAATAGTTCGCGCTCCGGGCTACTAAGCCATGTGGTTACGGGTTCGAATTTGTAAGTCACCCAACGTGATATGGAGAGAGCTATTCTTGGCATTCGTTTACGAAATAAGATCTGAAAAAACAATTTCCTTAAAAGAACCAAAGTTATCGGACCTTCACAGCTCTTTTCCATTTCAAAGCTAAAGGGGCTATGAGCGGGCACTCGCTGGGAAAAAGGTTCTCGAGATGCGACCTTGAAATAGAAGTCGCAGCGTAGGCAGGCCTCCCTTGCGGTGGACTTACGATCAAGGTCCTGATCAAGGTTGTGGGCAGCCGCTGGATGCAAACGGCCCAGAGCCACTTGCATGTTCATCAATGGACTTCCATAGGCTGATGATGATGATAATCGCAATGTTCTAGTTAGGCAATAAGTCCAAAGGTATTTAGGCCACTTCATTTGGTTACACATCGCGGCCTACTAATGGCTCGGCGAATTAGGTCGCCATTGCAATTTTTCATTCTGTCGACGACGTTCCTCGGAGATCCAACCCAGACTGACATGTGATGTACTAAATGGATAATAACGTTTACTTTAAACAGTTAAAGATGCTAAGGAAAGTAAAACATACAGGGTAAAAATATAGACCCATAAAATAACATAAATATATATTATTTTTAAATTCGGAATAAATGTTTAATTAAACACCACACAAGTCAAAGTGATACAAAAGATAATTTATGCTTGTATTACGAGGTACCAGACAATACATTTTGCTAGGGGCGTGGCCAGCACACCCAGCCAATTTAGAATAGTTTGTTTTCTGTATTGACCTAAACCGTGAATCGAATCCAGACCCTTTGCTTCAAAAGTGAATCACCTAGGTGGCGCCTACGCCTATCTAGTAGTCAGCATCATAGCCCAAAGATCCCAATTTCTTTTAGGAGATAAGTCAATTTGACACTACACACTTACGACCTTGCTCAACATTGCCGTAACCTTATAAACTGCTTATTAAATTAAGCGCTCGCTTAAAAACGAATAAACAGCTACATCAAAGATCCATTACAAACTCCGAACGGCCCTTAACCTGAAAACATCGTATAAACCTGAAAAATTATGGTCCGACATAAAGTTAGCCCTTTGGTTAGTAAAAATAAATTTTCTTCTTCACTCCGGCCTTAACTCTAATTAAAAACAAACAATTATTAAAATTGATATCTGTGCTACGCAGGTAAATAACGAAAGTAGAGATAGGCTAGATATATAGATTAAACTGTAGATATTTCTCCGATGTCCGGCGAACACAGGCTACACATAATAATTTCATAATTCATTTATTTACTTTCATACAGTAACAGTAGTCCACACAATAAAGGTATAAAAGATGTTCGTTTTGTTACAGTGTGACCTACTAAGGCATTCGTGATTTTTAGAAATAATAAAATCTTAAATTAATTAATTAATTTGTTACTCTGTATCGGTAGCCTCCGATTGTCAGTTTGTTATACTTTGTCAGTTTGTTACCGATATTGATCGGTAAGACACCTTGTTTACACCTTTTTAGTTCTTTTTTACAGTCAGTCGGGGTTTTTTGGTTTGGTAACTTTTTGATTAAGACTTTTGTAACTAACACGTTATGGGTAATACTTGAATTAAATTATTTTTATTTATTTTAGTGCTAGCGAGCAAGTTTAGTACACGTACCGGCAAGCGCAGCGTAGGACGTCCACCTACAAGGTGGACAGACGACCTGGTAAAGGTTGCAGGAAGCCGCTGGATGCGAGCCGCTTTCAACCGGCCAATCTAGAAGTCACTGGGGGAGGCCTATGTTCAGCAGTGGACGTCCTATGGCTGAAATGATGATGATAGTACTAGCAGAATGAGAGGACTCCGAATCATCACTTAAGATATATTTGATTTAACTGATCAAGCATACGTAAACGAGACACAATAGAAATTCCATTGTTAAGCGGTCTCATGAGACCGCTTGGATGTTAACGGGTCTCTTCCTGGCACTTTTACACGCTGTGTCAAAATGTATACCTTTTGAGAGAGAAAAAACAAATCGTAAGATAAATTGTTGTCACCCTATATAGGGCCGATTCTTTTACTCAAATACATCTTTCTTAAATCAAATCATTTATTTCATAGAATATGGTTACACTATTAAGGTTTTAAAGCTAGATATATTCTACATATTCTGCCACTTTGGGCGTTGAAATACAAATAACATTATTTAAAAAATCACTAAAAATTGATGAAATAAGTAAATTTTATTAAAAAAAATAAAACCGACTTCAAAACACTGAAATGTTAAAAATAATCCTAACACTTAAGTACCTAATCAGTTACTTTTGGTGTCGGTGCCAGCCGATGAGAGATTCAATGTTTTTGTTTGCACTCCAAAAGTAACTGATTAGGTACTTAAGTGTTAGGATTATTTTTAGCAATTTAGTGTTTTGAAGTCGGTTTTATTTTTTTTAATAAAATTTACTTATTTCATCAATTTTTAGTGATAAATCCTAATCTAACTGCTGAACACCGATTTCATCCCCTATTTTCCTACCCTTAGGGGTGACTTTTATTTTGCAAACTTTTATCATATTATCTTTGAAGTATAAGCTATTCATTAAAACAAAAATCATCAAAATCGGCTCATATTTGTCGAAGATAGGTAACAAGAACCACAACCAAAATATTATCTGGGTATATATTTGTTGATTTTCTCAAAAAGTTCTAAATCAATTTCGATAAAATTTATATGGGACCACCTCTAAAGTATGATCTACCAAACAAAAAAAGAATCATTAAAATCGATTCATAATTGGCGGAGTAATCGCGTAACAAACATACAAAAAAAAAAAACATACAGTCGAATTGAGAACCTCCTCCTTTTTTGAAGTCGGTTGAAAATAATTACCTACTTAATTTCAACAATTTCAATTCAATTTTGTTTGGTATTTGAAATTATTTAGTATTATATAATGTCAAAGTAAATTAATTGGTCTCTTTAGTCGTCAAAAAGTCAATTTTCTAATATGAAATGTATTTTATTTTAGTTTCTTTAAATTCATTAATTAAGTAAAATTGGGATTATCCTGGAAATCTTAAGATAAAAAGTTCATATATTTTATCAAATCAAATCAGATTTAACACGATGTTTTTTAAAACTACTCTGCCTTACAATTTTCCAATTACACAGTTACGATAACCTTAATAATAATAATTCTAGTATACAAAAGTGAAGTTAGCCCAAAAACGTCCCACTGCAGGGCTCAGGCCTCACCTCAACTATGAGGTGGTTTGGGCCGTACTCCACCACGTGGGACCAGTGCGGTGCGGTGGAGGGGTGTTGTAAGGCCAGTGACTTAACCTTACTGTCAGATGTTACTAAGCCACCCTAAGACCTCTGACTAGGCAGGCATTTCAAATAAGTTGCCTTCATAAAACATCTCAATTCTTTCCATTTTCTACAAAATGTACTTTATACCCGGACTACAAAGTTCAAAATGGCACCTAACCGATTTAATTAACAATTTAAGTGGCGTATTTGTCTTAGTAGTGCCTCACATCTATAAACACACCTGCGCTATCCAATATTAATCGCTTTCGTTCGCCACTTGCACAGTCTAGAATAGGACAGTAGGCACGCTGTTTTTTGTGCCACAGTAAACATTAAATTACAGTCTTACAAGGACTTTGAATAAAAAATATGATTTGAGGAACCAGCATTTATTTGAAAGGCTGCATACAAATTATATCGTTGAAAGTAATTTTTGGTGTTGTTTCTAAAGTCTCCATTTTTAGCGTTGTAGCACTGTGGAATAGCAATCATATCTTATCTTCTTCCATTATCATGTCCCTGTGAGAAACAAACTCCTCAAACATGGGAGCACCTAACCCACAAATGTGTGTTATATATTATTTTATATATTCAAATTAATTTTTGAATATAAGAAATTATTACCTGATCGTCTCTTAAATGCACTAAATTAACCGACTTGCCTTTTGTGAAATCATTATCAAAGAAGAGACCGTAAATACCTTTCACAATAATTTCGTTTCGTGTAATTAAAGCTAACACACAAAAGAAGTTTAGCATATCACACAATAACTCTTAGATTTTACTTTTAAACACACAAATTTGCATAAATCGATAGCTCTGTGAATTCGATGAAATATGTACTAATTATAGATTTCAGAAAAAAATATTTCAATTTGTTAAATAACTGTCTGATATCTTCTCGAGACCAGACTTTATCCCAAACCACAAAACAATTTAGAAAAGCTTATTTACTGAGCGTGGTTATAGCCAGCGAGCCTACTGAACTCATTTACACTGTGCCACGGAGTTGTGGTGAAAGTACAAACTTATGTTTCTCACTCTGTAATACAGGGTGACAGGTTGAACGCGGAAATTGCTTTTACACAATGTTATGCCCATCAAAGAGAGTAACTTTTACCATGGGGTCAACGTACGAATTAATGTGATTAAATTCTGATGCATCGTACATTATCGTCGTGCGTGTGTGTGCCGCCAACAGGAAGCGTGTCGTAAGAGGCGACTAATTCCTGTAGTACGAGACAGACAGGAGCGTCTGCGTGCAAAATCTTATAAAAAACTGCACTCGCCAACCCGCCTGCCAAGCATGGCGAGTATTGGCAAGCCCCTCGATGATAAGTCATTGGGGGAGGCCTTTATTCAGCAGTGGACTTCTTATGGCTGAAATGATAATGATGATGATACATTATCGTCAACGTACGTAACAATTTTATATGAAAGGTATAGAAAATAATATATAGACCCTTTAAAATCAGATTATGTTAATCAGAACATCATGTTAAATCGATTTCCTTTTACATCTATTCACCCTGTATAGTCAGATCTTTAACTGTCCAACGTAACACGATACCTTAGTTAGCCCTGAAAAATACTTATACATCATGGTTTTGGAAAAAAATGGTAATGTTAATAAAACTTATAACGACATGATGGATTTTCCGTCCTTACATGATTGTTGACAAAAATTTATTTCTGGTTCTTTGTTAAATTTTAATTTAAAAAAAACATAAAATCTCGTCATCATCATCATTTCAGCCATAGGACGTCCACTGCTGAACATAGGCCTCCCTCATTGACTTCCAGATTGGCCGGTTGGAAGCGGCCTGCATCCAGCGTCTTCCTGCGACCTTTACCAGGTCGTCTGACCACCTTGTGAGTGGACGTCCTACGCTGCGCTTGCCGGTACGCGTCTTAAATCTCGTAATAGAATTAAATTAAGATAACATTATTTAAATAATTAGAGCTAAATAAATAAATAAACTTTTAACAATAACGCTTCCACAATAGTACACAAACATAGAATAATAATAATATGTGTACTCCCAAAATTGTAATTTCAAAGCCTTTGTTTCCCAAAGGAAGATAAAATCCTTTGCTATAATTCTCTTTGTAATTAAAATAAACTCTCTAATATTAACATACCCTCATGCGATGATAATACAGCCTTTTCAAACAAAACATGGCTTGTTTAGCCATTTCAGTGTAATATTACGTTATGCCGGCGGCTTTGTCCGTTTCATGTTTGATTTTTTAAGTATACCATACCTCGTGCATATCCGGAACATGATCTACTGTTTATTTTCCTAAGGTAAAGCCGACAATCCATCGCTGCCGTCATTTTACAGCTCAGGCTAAGCTGAGCTACAGACCTTTCAGATATAACATCATCATCATCATAATCAGCCCACGTCAGTCCACTGCTGGACATAAGCCTCTCGTAATGTAATATATTGAATTGAATTGAATCGGTTAACGGTGGTACAGAACAGGAATGACACGCTATGCTCTTCTAATTCAGTGAACGGTGGCTATGGACAACGTTCTTTAGGCACGTAACTCTAAAAATGGCATCATAGATCTCAGTGTCTGAAATACTGCAAAATCCCAAAACAGAACCAGATATCCAGACATTTAATGATGTTAAAAAATTGCTTTCGAAATAAACGATGAAAGAGAATAAACGATATTTTCCGAAATACGTGAAAATAACAAAATAAAAGAAAGCAAATGCTCTTGATATAAAATACAAACGAGATTTGAAAAAAATTTAATGCGCTACCTAGTGCCGTAATCGGATTAAATCCTAGTAATGTGCTGAAATTTGTCGATGATTTATAGTAATTTTCACTTTACGAGAGGTAGTAGAAAAGTTTTAGTAACATTCTTATATACGATACCTGTCCAATCGATTTTAACGAGCAATCATTGAATGAACGTTTTTTCAGATGACAATCAAAATAACAGATCCATTGACATTTTGGCAGTTGCGGTTTTTTTTTTTAATTACATATTATTTATTGTAAGTTGAAGTCATGTTTGGCAGTGGGTTACCTATGGTTGTGATGATGATAATGATGATAACTTGAAGTCACGCGCTGTCTTTGTTTGTCGTCCATTCTATCTTCGAAACTATTGTAGCCTTGCCACAATGACAAATAGTCGAATATTGGCTGATTGAGGAAAATGTATGTATTGTTTCTTTGTATTAAAAATATGTTCAGGTCTATCCGTCTAAAACCGGGCGGATGGCTGGTGTTATAACCTAACTAAAATAAACCTCCCCATTAGGTTACTTTAACTGATTTTACCGCAACATTATTGTGTAAAAAATATTCTTACTTACTTACAAAACTATATTTTCAGCAAAGATTACTACGAAAACATAAAGTTTCAAGTCAAATGTAACCTAACCGTTTACTGGCGCAATTTTATCATATTTTGTCTCGACAAATTTTATCGACACTAGCTTACCCCTACCGTAAGGTAAGAGAAAACGTCTGCAAAGTGAAATTCCGGCCAATTAATTCGTTAACGACCGCGGTTTTCGCTGTAATAACAGTTGGCGACTCCTGCTAAGCTGTCGAATAGAAAAATAAAACGTAAATATGGAAAGGAAAAGAGAAAAAGATTTTGAAATGGGGAAAGGAAAAAGAAACGCATTTTAGTAAGGAAGTACTCGATCTCGAGTTTTTGCAGTAGCATTTAGAAAGTAAAGTAATGTAAGCCCCTCAAGTTTACAATACTCATGAGCGATGACAAGTTTTGGTACAAATTCAAATACAAAATTCAAATTCATTTATTTACTTGCAACATGTTACTTAAAGATGTTTTTTTGCATACCATATTATATCATAAGTAAGTAGTTGCCGTGTGGGGACGGCCGTAAAGAACACACTTCCCCACCGCCAACAGGAGGCGTGTCGTAAGAGGTGACTAGTTCCTGTAACACGAGACGGGCAGCAGCGTCTTCGTGCGAAATCTTATAAAAAACTGCGTTTGCCAACCCGCCTGCCAAGCGTGGCGAGTATTGGCAATCCCCCCCGATGATAAATCATTGGGGGAGGCCATTGTTCAGCAGTGGACGTCTTATGGCTGAAGTGATGAAGTAGGAAAGTTCTTAACTTAACCACTAGAAGATTTACCGCTTCAAACCATTCCCGTCTTATCGGCGTAGCGTAGACTAGTCTTTAAAACTTATCATCATCATCATGACGACCTCCGTAGCCGAGAGGCAAGCAAATCAGAGATAGCGACTTGGTGTCGCTATCTCTGAGGTCCCGGGTTCGATTCCCGGTCGTTCAATGTAGAAAAATATTTTTTCTATATTATCTCGGTTCTGGGTGTTGTGGGTGCTTCAGCATTAGGCTTTAGGATCAGAGCAATATATTATATGATGTTGTCCAATACAATATACAAATATTATCAACGTCAGCCCCTGGATCAGGCCTACGACACTCCGCGTTTTGGACGGGATAAATACCTACGCGTCGCGTCCCTTCGAAGGGACTTAAATCAGTCAACTGTCACGCGCGGCGCGCTGTTACACGCTCTCACTGTTGAAGATTTTTTATACGCGTTACGACACTTACGATTTTATTCACTATGAATAATGAAAGTAAAAGAAACCGACGATATTGCGCAGCATTTGGATGTACGAATTCATGTTTAATTGAATTCTATATTACGTATTGAGTACGATTTGAATCAAGATAATATGATTAAAATTAAAAAATATATAAACCTCACTCCAATCAAACCATAGTAATTAAGTTATCATTATTATTATTGCTTTAACATACTTCTGCTTGTTTAATTGAAGCAACGTTGTCAGATTGTAGATAGTCGTGTACGCAACATAGACACCGTACATAATTATCTACACACCTATTTCATGTGTAGGTACCTGCTAAATTCACAAACACAAGTCTTCCTTGCGAGAGAGTGCGCTCGAGCGGTAGCTGACAGGTCAAAGTAAAAAGAGCTCGCGCTTGTGGCGTTTTGGTGGACTATCGCTTGCAGGAACGCTTTGTAGGCTATTATAAAATTAGAGTACATTGCCCGGTGCAAGCTAATTTGCTCTTTATTGCCGCACAGTGAGAGTAGATAATCTATTTTAGCAAATTTCTTTAAGTTACAATTCTGGATTTATCTTATCATACATATATTCTGTGCCTGGAGTCCACTGCTGGACGTAAGCCTCCCCTATAGAACGCCACGGCAAGCGAAAACAACTACACAACTGATACTACTTCAGCAACTTACTTTATCAACTTATATCAAGAGATATTAGCCGGCACCAACTTTTGTTACTGAATATCACGAATACGGTCGGAACGGTCACCTATTTACCCACAACTATGGCGTGGGTGTCTCAACTTCAGATTACTGAAGTTGCCAAAACTCTGCCGCTATTGAGCTGCATCATCATCATTTCAGCCATAATACGTCCGCTGCTGAACACAGGCCTCCCCCAATGACTTTCATCGGTGGGGATTGCCAATACTCGCCACGCTTGGAAGGCGGGTTGGCGAGCGCAGTTTATTATAATATTTCGCACGCAGACGCTGCTGCCCGTCTCGTGCTACATGAAATAGTCGCCTCTTACGACACGCATCCTGTTAGCGGTGGGGAAATGTATTCTTTACGGCCGTCTTCACTCCACGCGGCACTGAGCTGCAAGCACCTTGTTATCCGTACTCCGTAGATAGATAGATAGATATATACTCTTTATTGCACACCATACAAGTAAAATACACATGATTTTTACAGAAAGATGTACAATTTAGGCGGTCTTATCGCTAATAGCGATCTCTTCCAGACAACCTTTCCTTCCCCCCCTTTAATTCTCAGTCGGTCAATATAGAAAAATAACTTTTCTATATGGTCTCGGGTCTGGATGTTGTGGTACCGTCGTCGTTTCTGATTTCTGTAATAGGAACACAGAGCAATGTATACGATGTTTTGTCCAATATTTATTTTTTGCACTGTAGTAAGTAGCATTTGAAATCTTTTTTATTTAAACAAATCATTTCTCGCGGTTACGCCCGCGCGAATTTCAATTTGTCCCTGACAATAAAACATTCATTTGTCACTTAAATTTTGTATCAGTAAAAGAGTTGTATTCTCTTCTTCGTAAGGATTTTGACAAACAATTTAATTAAAGTGTTTTTTTCTTTTTGTTACATGTTCTCCGAGCAGCAAAGGACGACGGAACTGGTAAGTTTTGTTTTTCTATTTAACGACAGATCTAAAATAAAGGTCCAAACCCTATTATACATATCACTGCAGGGAACAAACCTCAACTTTGAGGTGGTTTGAGCCAAACTCCGGCACAAGGGCCCAGTGTGGATTGATGGAGAGGTGTTGTAAGGACACCACCAAACCTGTCTGATGTAATCAAGCCTCAAGGCCTCTGACTATGCTTCACGATTATTACATAAAGCGATATAAGCGACATGAACATGATTTCCGACATGCTTTCGAATCACGGAGATGCTAATTATGTTCCATAATCTCGTCCTCATTGTGTACAATGTAGTACGCACTTTTTGCTACTGCACTGATTACAATCTTCAAAGTTAGGCGCGTGCTTGAACGCGTCAATAAACTAAAAAATAAATAACCGGAACGTGCCCACACCGTCACCTATCAATGTCATCTGTCACCTGTCAATGTCATTGTACTTTTTTGTACACAGCACTGAAGACATAAATATTTAGAATAAATTAGTTTTTTAACTAATTAGTGATTTACAGCTTACATACAAATGCAAAAAACCAAGAAGAAAATACGGTGATGTTTGTGTAAAAGTATGGTGGCTGGAAAACAAAACTTGTCAGTTGAATTTGTGAAATTGTTGGACCGATACCTCGGCTCAATTATTACGATTATTACGATTTCTATCACCACCACAGCACACTAAAATATAATATCATCACCATCACCATCATCTCAGCCTATTACAGCCCACTGCTGGACGTAAGGGAAGGACGCAAAGAGCGCCAAGGAGTACGATCTCTTGCTTTGATACAAATGTATCCAGCCATATTCCTGAGTTCGTCGGCCCATCGAATTGAGAAGCGTCCTACACTACGTTCGCCGAGACGTGGCCTCCACTCCAACAACATAATCAGCCAGAAATTAATCATGAAAACAAGGAGTGTGTGTGACAGAGTGGCGTTATTCTTCAGCCCGCAAACGAGACAGAATGAATGACATCGGAGCTTTCACGGGAGGTTGGCCGTGGTGATCATTAAGTTCATTCTAGTTGCCTCTCATGTCTCAGAATGAATGACATCGGAGCCTTCACGGGAGGTTGGCCGTTGGTGATCATTATGTTCATTCTAGTTGTCTATCATGTCTCCGAATGACTCCACAGAAACTGCTCTGTACAGAAGCACTGGCCTTTACGATGGAGTGGCCAGTGGGTTTTTGTTCAGTCTGAAGCGTCTCCTCGAGGGATTCCTCCTGAGACGTAACGTTGACCATGAGACCGATATAATGTTGCACCAGAAATATACTACAAAGGATCTGTAATGGTATAAGGTAAGTTATTAATATTATAAATTTATTCTAGCGCATCATATGTACCGAGAGAACAATTATTCCTCTTGTCTGTCTCGCAGCAGAATTATAACACTTCCACTTGCTTTCACGAGGGGTTAGCCTGTGGCTTAAAATTTTTGTTATAATATTGCGGGTCTGCAAATCATCTTATAAGGTTGACCAGAGACCGACTTCATCAATTGAAGTTGAAAATATAGTCGAACACAAAGGTATCAAGGCAATACATATCTTCGAATGCCACTGAAGAAAAAAATAGAGGAGGGAGAATATGGGTACCGAGACCATGAGGTAATGCCCTCCGTCTTAGTAATTTTTTTAACTTAACACTTTGACTCTAAGGAGGCTATGAAAGAAGCTCCTATGCCTGCTGATATTGAAGGCTTAAGGAATTCTGAGTACTTGTGTAAACAAGTCACATACTTACCTAGACAATTTCAGTCTGTTTATAAAGATTTTAAGTTTTTAATAATTTCATCAGTTGTTACTATGAAATTGGGCCTTTGGCAACCATTAATGGTACCAAGACAATCTGTTGGTCTCAGATCTGCTTGTCTTATTCTGCCCCATTTATATACATACAAGTCAATGATAAATAGCGCTTTTACAAATTATGGTTTATCTCAGTGTGGATTTCCACAAGTATATAATTGAGGTACTTCTTGATGTTGGCCCAAGAGGGCAAGACTTTATAAAGCTTACCATAGAAAACAACCTGTTTACTCCAATAGTTCATGTAGTTATGACCATATTCAGTTTTTTTATTTTTTTTTTTCTCTTATATTTTACAAAAAAGCTTAAATAAATAAATAAACATTACTTGAAATTGCTAATTGATATCTGTGACTTAAAGATCATTAGTCCACTTGATTCGTGAAGTGCCTTAACGTAAAAGGTCCCAGGTTCGATACTCTGTTCGAATGACCCTGGCGAGATACATTGTCTTGTACCTCGTAGTACAGGGAAGTTGACTCCTTGTTTGGAGACCATGACAAATTGATGTTGGCTGGTGCATGTTTGTATGTTCCTATACAACTGATATGGTATCCCATTTGTGTAACTTAAGATATTAGATCTGGTCACAACCGGGTAAACCTTAAATTCTCATAGTATCAAGCTTAATTCTCAAGATTCTATAATAATCTATGAAAGCAATTAAAATTTAACACTGTTACTGACTTAAGGTTATTATTCTAGCTGATCGCCATGGCTAGTTAAATTATTTCTAGTCTTCATCAAGTGTGAATAATTTCTCAGAAAATTTATAAATAAAGACACACTCAAGATGAGTGTTACTTACAAATAATGTGAGTGAAGATCACTGTTACAGATATGGAAAAATAATTCTCCTTGTTATCAACAAGATAAAAATTACCAAAATTAAAAACTTTTTTAACTGTAACTGTATGTTATATTCCAATATTTTCAGTCAGTAAAAACCCATGGAAAGATTTATGCAGCTTTAGTTACAGGCAAAAATGTCGCACCATAATTGATCCTTATGTACTTGTCATAAGGTCGAAAACCAATTATTTTAATTTTAAAGTAGGTACCTGCTACCTTTGGAAAAGTAAGAGAAATTCAAAACTAGACACAAAGTTCCAATGATAACTTGAATTTTCAAATCTGACCTAAATATATTTTTAATATATTTTTGTTATAAACCATATATTTCTAGACATTTTATCATTTGTGAAAATGTTTGATACCTAAAATTGAAGACAAAGATAAATAATCATCCAATCATTAAATTATCAAGATACTAAAGATAGTAAATAAACTGAATTATCCCAGGTGGATAACAAAGGTTCATATTTAAATAGATGATTATAATAAAATATGATTTTCCATGAAACCATAAACTTCATAAAAAATATACTTACTACTGACCTAAAATTATTATTTAAATTAAGGCATGAATCTTACAATTATAATTGAAGATTGTCAAGTACCTATGTAAGTCTATGTATAAATAATTTTACTAGATATTAAATTACCATGTAAAGCAAAAATGGAGATGATAAATAATGACAGAAAATTTCTAATGAACTTAATTTAAAAAAAAAAAAATAATAAAATAAATGGATGACACGATAGAGGCATTGATCAGTGGCAATAATTAAAGCAATGCAGGCAATAAATGTTGCCTTACCTTGATAATGGACTAAGGCTGCTACAAGTATTTTGAGCCGGAGTAAACTTTCTATCTTATCCGATGTGATGTATTGGTAAATTATTACTTATTTATTTTTTTATTTTTTTATTAGCTTTACAAGAATTGACCAGTCATTGAATCTTTTTCTAAATAAGTATTCAGACTGTTTTATTAACTTATTAATATACCCTACCAGGGATCTACACATAAAGTGCAGGAGTCTCATACTGATTTCTAGCCATATAAGTGTAACACATATAACGGTTTTCTATGAAGATGAATAAAAATCAATCTTTCTCAGTAAAATAATGTTGAAACTATTGTCAACAAAATAGGATCCCTACTGGAACAATACTGGTAGTATTTGTATATAATTTCCTTATTTATAACAATATAATTAATGAAAGATTTGCCATAGTAAACATCCATATTATTTATTTTAGTTTCCTTTACTTTGGAACTACACCTTGAACAGGAGTTATTAAGGATAAGACTAATTTATTTGCATAAAAAATTGTATTACAGACAATGATAACTTAAAAAGTTACTAGATTTTCTTATTATATAAAATAAAATAAATCTTTTCAGAAGAAATACTAGCTTAACTACCTACTTGCACATCGATAAATTTACCTTGTTAGGTAACCATGTACTAAGTATGTACTACATACTACTGGATAAATGAGACGGATATTAATAGTTCAAAGCATTGGCTCCATTACCATGACAACTTATTAAACTAGCTGTTGCCCCGCAATTTCGTTTGCGTGATCTCTAGTTTATTCGTAAAGAATATACCTACTTAATAGCGAGGGGTATTTATTTAAAACTTTATTGCACAAACTTAAAAGTGTACAACAGGTGGATTATCAGTCTCAGTCCCAGCAAATCTATAAATTCATAATGAATTACAGTTTTAACAAAAATAAAAGAGTATTGCAATTAAAGTAAAATTTGCTATTTTCGATTTTATAGAATTCCTACACATTTTTTTGGTCCACCTGTATGGTATAAAATAGGTACAGGTTTGTGTCATCAAATGGGATGGGACTGTATCAATATACATAGTTGTATTAGCATACGGGGTTATATCATCATACAGGGTTGTATTATCATACAGGGTGTATCATCACACAGGGTGTATCATCATACAGGATTGTATCGATATACAGGGTTGTATTGATATACAGGGTTGTATCGATATACAGGGTTGTATCGATATACAGGGTTGTATCGGTATACAGGGTTGGTTGATTAATTCCAATGAATTAATCAAACAACTATATCCTTGTTAGATAAAACTTGAATTAAGCATCTACCAATAGATAGTTAATAAAATAAAGTTTTATCATGTAGTAAGACTTTAGTAAATCATATAAATGATCATAATAAATGTTTATATTGCTTTGTTGACACAACTTTCCTCTTTGAACATCTACATTGTACACAATGAGGACGAGATTATGGAACATAATTTATATGATCGGACTAACTTACCTAGTGACGTCCGATCCTCAATTATGTGAAGTAATCTCGTCCTCATCCTATCCCCAGCCCGACCCAGTTAGTATGTATTTATCAATCCTTAAAGTACAAAAAAGATTATATGCTATAAATACCTACCTACTACTTAATTTCCCTTCTTTTTGAAAGTTGTGTCCAGTTTTATCCTTTGAAATAATGACATTGACAGGTGACAGATGACATTGATAGGTGACGGTGTGGGCACGTTCCGGTTATTTATTTTTTAGTTTATTGACGCGTTCAAGCACGCGCCTAACTTTGAAGATTGTAATCAGTGCAGTAGCAAAAAGTGCGTACTACATTGTACACAATGAGGACGAGATTACTTCACATAATTGAGGATCGGACGTCACTAGGTAAGTTAGTCCGATCATATAAATTATAAATGTCACTAAATAAAGTTGGAATGGTCATCCATCGACTCACAACTACGGAACGGGTTCCTTAACTTTGGCAGTCGCTACCAAAGCGATGCCGCCATTAAGAACACGCTCCTGTAACAAAAAAATGCGATTTCCCATATCGCTGTCTCTGTGGCATATATGTTATAAACGCTCCCAAACTGGTTGAACTCGTTGTATAACATCGAATAACATTCAGTTTGCCTCTTATATCTTAGGTTAGGCAAAGTCTCTGGAAACTATTAGAATGGCAACTTATTAATGATTGCAACTTACTAATAGTTAGTTACTTTAATAAAAGTCACTTATTACCACACTTTTATTACGTTTACAATCTTAGAAATTAATTTTAACCGACTCTCGATCTGAAACTTTTGATCTGGGTAAATTAGATCACAGTTGCCGTGTGGGGATGGCCGTAAAGAATACACTTCCCCACCGCCGATAGGAGTCGTGTCGTAAAAGGCGACTAATTCCTGTAGCTCTAGACGGGCAGCAGCGTCTGTGTGCGCTCGCAAACCCGCCTGCCAAGCGTGGCGAGTATTGGCCACCCCTCGTTGAAAGTCATCGGGGGAGGCATGTGTTCAGCAGTGGACATCCCATAGCTGAAATGATGATGATGATGAAATGACAATGAAATCATCATCAAATTGATCTGATGCGGCTAGAAGGTGATTAGTGGAACTTTTCGTAAAACCTTTGAGTTTGGTCCCATTTGTTTCGTTTTAACCAGTCCAATACTTATAAAAGTATGTTAGGTATATTGTTTAACGAAGGGTTGCCAAAGGAATTGTTTTTTTATGTCAATTAAATTGTTTAATAAGTTGCCAGATGCAATGAAAGATTTACCCATAAAAAAAATTATTAAAATTTGTTGTATCAGTTGTTAAGTGAGATTTTTTTTTATAGTGTGAATGAGTTCATTAATTGTAAAATGTGAATTTAATTAATTGTTATATAATTAATTTAATGATCGATCTATTGTCTAATATCTTTTTTTTGTGTTTTTATTTGTATAATTGTATTGACTACCGCTTCTCTCCACTTATTGCATGCCATTGTTTTCTGGCTAAATGTGAGCAGCCATATACTTTGTGTCATCTTTTTGTACCACATTTACCGCAATAAAAACAACATATTCTATTCTATTCTATGTAAAAACCAATAAAACCAATTTATTGCTGCAAATAGACCTAAAGACTGCTTTGGGACAATTTTACACTAGCGCCAAAAAGAAGCAGTGCAAGAAAGTCGTTCACTATTAATTCTTAGCCTCTTTATCAATAATATGTTCACATTACAAGATAAAATGTACCTGTGCGAGCATGGCAGTATTTAATTTTATACATTTGTATCATTTGAGTAATTAGGCATTTATACAATGTTATAACTTTTTTTCATTAAAATCATCTTGACATGCGATTTAAATGTATGGATTGGTAGTTCAGCAATAGACTGGTTAGAAAAGCAAATACATTTTCCTATGAACGAATTACCTACTTTAAGCATTCTGAAATTGGGAACGGCAAGTTTGTCTTGATTCCGGGTATTAAGATTATGAATGCTACTTTTCTTAGGAAAAAGATGCAGGTTTTTACAAATATACATTATATTTTTATAAATGAATTAATAAGCCACTGTTAGTATATTATCCTTGAACATATCTTTTAAAAAGCCTCGGGGTCTCAGGTCGTAAAATGTTGGATCCATAATGATCTGGTTAATACATTACCTATTTATAACACCTGTGTAACATTATAGAACGCAATAAATATATTGAACTGAATTGAATTGAATTGAACTATTGTATAATACTAAAATTTATATTGCCGTCGGTCAAAAATCAGCTAACATCAAACTCATCATCTTAAGATTAATAGCGCTCTCCCCCCCCCCCCCCCTCCTTCGCACAGCGCCTTAATAGCGAGGTGTGTATAATCAAACCTATTTAAATGTATACCCAGTTTTAACCAAATTGTGCCGCCATACAGGGCTATTAGGAAACTTGCAAGGGCTCGTTATTTTCTATGCATATCTAATTAATAGACATTTACAATGCAAATTCTTCGTTGTGGGATAAACTTCGGATGTTGAGAATATGGAACAGGCTTGTTTTGGTCTATTGCTGCATAAGCTATATAGCGTGGATATTAAATTATGTGACTCTTTGAAAGAATGAAATCAGCTGAATAAAGAAATACAGCATCATTTGACCCGACTTCAAAAAGGAGGAAGTTCTCAATTGGTCTTTTTTTGTATAGGTTTCATGATATCTTCGTCAAATATAAACCGGTTTAGTAGATTTGTTATTGAAAAGAAGCCTTAGCTATTTTTAGCTGCCGCGACACAAATATAATAATAATAATAAATAATAATAATAAATATTGGACAACATCACATACATTGCTCTGATTCTGTGGTAAGTAGCCAAAGCACTTGTGTTACAGAAATCGAAAACAACGACGGCACCACAACACCCAGACCTGAGACAATATAGAAAAGTTATTTTTCTACATTGACCCGACCGGGAATCGAACCCGGAACCTCAGAGATAGCGACACCAAGTCCGGTATGCTCGCCTCTCGGCTACGGAGGTCGTCGATAATATACTTATATACTTATAGTGAGCAAAAGATCCTTTTGGCACATTTTACTCTGTAATTTTTTGGTGCTAATTAAATAAAATAATCTTCTTCTAATGGAATATACATGAGTGGTGATCCCATACCGATATAAAGTGAATAATTTCACCTTTATGGTTTAAAAAAATGTGATAATAGATGTACAGCAAATATCTTTTGTTTGGACTCAAATTATTCGTCATTTGTAACAGTCGTTAGTGCGAGAAACCTAAAAATTAATGCCATGAAGAGTTTAATCCTTTTATACTGGCTTGTAGAAAAATTTTTTTCCTACTATCAATGATTTTTTGAATTTGTAATTATTATTTAAATCTATTAGGATAATTTTTGACATATTGTTTATTTTTATTATTAATGTAATTATACCTAAATACTTATTGTGCTTATTTTAATGTAGAAATATCAGACTTATGTACCTAACTTTTTATTTTTACAAAAATATTTCCATGTCTGACCAGGACAGAGCATGCTGAGCTTAATAACTTGCACCATCCTATCTGTACTATGCTTTATACAAATAAACTATTTCATTTCATTTCATACACTCATATTATTAATCTAAAAACGAATCAGGTATTATAAGGCATTTTTTTACCTTTTTTAAAGCCGGATTTTTATAAAAAGGTATATTGTTGCATCCAAAATTAAAATTGCGTAAAAATAGACTTTCATTTACAGACAACGGCAGGTCAACTTACCCGAAAAGTTAAAGGCAATTGAATTGATTTTCAACTTAAGTCCGACGCGTAGAGATCAATATCATTTTGTGGGTACCTTACTTGCGCGGGATGATAAATAACTAAGTCCGTCTTCAGAAGTCACAAAGATATTTATTGACGTCACACAATTAACACAATAGGTAGTCCACGAATCACAATAAAAGGAGAAACAGAGCACAGTAGTTCATAAATGTTCTTAAGGAAGATGTAGAAACTAGTAGCACAAGTAAAAGTTAGGAAAATAGTCCAACACATAAAAAAAACGGAACACGTAAGGGAGCGGCGGGCGTCCGAGCGACACGGGTCTCGCGTAGATAGACTAAATCGTGACTGGCGTGCGCTCGCGAACGGAATGCGCAGGCTGCGGCCGCTCGCGAACACCGGTTTCGGTTCGGTACTCGACGCGCGCGCATATACAGGTTGTAACGAAAAGGTGAAATAAAACTTTAAGGGGTTATTCTACGGCCAAATTACATCAACTTTTTCTATCGGACCAACATCGAAATCTCAAAAAAAAAAATTGACGTTTCCATACAAACTGATGCCAGCTGGTCGCGTTTTAGTATGGGAAAGTGCTTTTTTTTTTTGCGAATTCGATGTTGGTCCCATAGAAAAAGTTGATGTAATTTAGCCGTAGAATAACCCCTTAAAGTTTTATTTCACCTTTTCGTTACACCCTGTATATAAAAAGTAATATTTGTGAGTCGCGTGTTACATGTGGATAGATCCTAGATACTGCTGACCAGCAATTGCAACATATTGATGCACTATAGGAACTGCAGCCAGCATTGACGCAATGACCCAGTTACAACACCGAACGGAAACGGCCAAGCACGAAGCGCTGACGCAGCATAATTCGACGTGCTCAACGCAACACCAAATTCCCTCACTTTTCGATCATTCTTCGATCAATCGTCATCTCTAATAATTAGTAATTAATTATTGTAATTTTATTATAAAATAAATTAGTTTAATTAAATTTTGTATTTTTTTGCATCCTCCGGCTGTGGCCTTCGTAATTGGCGCAGTCGGTAGGATAGTCGTAAAGTAGAGTCAGTGAATTGATCACGGCGAGCGGCTATCCAGAACCTACAAGAGCTGCAGTCCAGAGGAGTATCCAGACATCGATACGGCAGAGAAATCAAAATGCGTATGTAAGTACCTAGATCTTACTAGAGTTGCTTTCCTTACTGTATTTCCTATAATATACCAAGATTTTCCATCCAAGGCAATCACGGTCTCGTAGGTTAGGAATAAATAATAGATTATCAATATTAGATTCAAATAGAGATTTAATAACTATAGACGAAAATAATATTTTAATATCTAGCGATATGGCCAACACACTTGTAGACCAGGTCTATAAAGCCCTTCGGCTCGTTCCCGAATTCGACGGGAACTCAAATGTTTTAACACGGTTCGTTAATTTGTGCGATCAATTAGTGACTCAGTTTATTAGGGAAGGAGACGATTATAGGTTGAGTAATCTTTCTTTAATAAACGGTATCTTAAACAAGATCACCGGCTCCGCATCTTCCATAATAAATTCTAGCGGTATCCCGGAGAACTGGAGCGATATTCGTAGAATATTAATTAATACATTTGCCGATCACCGCGATGAGACCTCACTATATAACGATTTGTCGTTGCTTACTCAAGGTATAGGAACCCCACAAGAATTCTACGAACAGTGTCAAAATCTGTTCAGCACTATTATGACGTACATAAGTCTACACGAAACTATACCGAGCACTATCGAAGCGAAACGTGCGCTCTATAAAAAGTTAACACTCCAATCCTATCTACGCGGTCTGCGCGACCCACTAGGCGCTCGTATTCGGTGTATGCGACCTAATACTATCGAACAGGCATTAGAGTTTGTACACGATGAAATGAATACACTGTATTTGCAACAGCGAAATGAACATTGCCCTGAGAGAAAGTTACAGCCCACTCCTCTATTTAACTTACCTAAAGTTTCTTATAGCGCACCAATGCCCGTTATGCCTAATAATAAGCCCTTTAACTTCGCCCCGTTAAAATCATTTAATATGCCCGGTCCATCACGACCCTTTAACATGCCTAACATGCCTGGCCCATCAAGGCAATTTACTAATCAGCCCCAAAGACCAACGCCAGTCTGGAGACCCCAGCAACCTCTTTATAATGGTCCCACTCGCACCCAGCAAATGTTTGCAGCACCCCCACCAAATTATAGGCCCCAAAGTAATGTTTTTAGAATGCCACAGAGAAATCCTGGCTTCCAGCCTAATAACGCGAATCCCGCGCCCACACCTATGAGCGGCGTTAGCCATTATGTGCCTAAGCCCATGCGCACCCCACACGATTGGTCTCGATTCGGGAATCCACCCCCTTCTAACTATTTTAAAACAAGGGAAGTCAATTTTAATGAATTTTACGACCAATATCAGTATGAACCTAACTATGACTATTACGATAACTATCAACAAGACTACTATGACACCCCCGACTTTTCTTGCACTTCATACGACCAATATCCGTATTATCAGGAGTACACACCTGTCTCAGTAGAGGAAGCCCAGGATGAGACTCCTCTTACCGACAGTGAGGATTTTCAGAAAACCTCGAAATCAGGAAAACTAAAATAGAGATTAACTTACAGACGCAGCGACAATTACCGTATATACAGATATCTAATCCACCTCTTAAATTACTTATTGACACCGGTGCAAATCAATCATTTATTAGCCCCGAAGCTGTCGATAGATTTTTCCCAGACTTACCATGTAATTACGACCCGTTCGAAGTAACTAACATCCATGCTACCACACGGAACGACTACTCTATAACCTTACCTTCTTTTAAAGAGTTTAATGAAAAAGAACACATTACTTTGTTTATCTACAAGTTCCATAATTACTTTGATGGTTTGATTGGTTACGATTTATTGGAAAAGTTAGAGTCTAGTATCGACTTAAAAAACAAAGTCCTAGTTACACGACAATCTAAGATACCTTTATTAATGTATGACTCTCGTAACTGTAATCTATATGAAGATATCATCCCAGCGAATACTTCTAAATTGATTCGCATACCAGTTAACTTTCATGACGGAGACGCATTAATATCCGAACAAATTATTTCAAATTGTCAGATAAGAAACTGCTTAACCACAGTCACGAATAGTCGCGGATTAGTTGAAGTTATTAACCCGACTAGACACGACATAGTATTTTCAATGGACAGACCTGTTAGTGCCGAACTATTTAATGTTCAGTGCACGCGCACTGAACAATCACCCGATCGCGTAAATCAGGTACTATCCCGCCTGCGTACAGACCACTTGAATCCCGAAGAGCGTGCCAACTTAGAATCACTTTGTACGCAATATGCTGATGTCTTCTATATCGATGGTGAACCTCTTACCTTTACGAACAAGATCAAGCACAGCATCCGAACCACCGACGAGGTACCAGTTTATACTAAAACCTATCGTTACCCATTCATTCATAGACAAGAAGTGCAAGATCAAATCTCTAAAATGCTAGACCAAGGCATCATCAGACCTTCACAGTCAGCATGGAGTTCTCCCATATGGGTAGTTCCCAAGAAGTCTGATGCGTCTGGCAAAACCAAGTGGCGCATCGTCGTAGACTTTAGGAAATTAAATGAAAAGACCATAGATGATAAATATCCCATCCCAAATATTACTGATGTCTTGGATAAACTGGGTAACTGTCATTATTTCACCACCCTGGACCTCGCCAGCGGTTTTTACCAGGTCGAGATGAATCCAGAGGACATTCCTAAAACAGCCTTTAATGTTGAACATGGGCACTTCGAATTTTTGCGCATGCCCATGGGACTCAAAAATTCTCCATCAACCTTTCAACGGGTGATGGATAATGTCCTTAGGGACCTCCAAAACGTAGTATGCCTGGTGTACCTCGATGACATCATCGTATTCAGCGTCTCCCTTCAGGAGCACATGGTTAATTTAGAAAAGGTTTTCAAGAGACTGCGTGATTCGAACTTCAAAATTCAAATGGACAAGTCCGAGTTCTTAAAATTAGAAACAGCTTACCTAGGACACATAATTAGTAAGGATGGCATCAAACCTAATCCAGACAAAATTACAGCAATCCAGAAATTCCCCTTACCCAAAAACGCGACAGAAATAAAACGATTCCTAGGACTATTAGGTTACTACAGGAAGTTTATCCCGGATCTCGCTCGCATAACGAAACCCATGACGCAATGTTTAAAGAAAGGTTCTAAGATAACTTATAATGACGCAAATTATATTAACTGCTTTGAGACTTGCAAGACACTCCTGACAAATGACCCAATCTTACAGTACCCCGACTTCAATAAGGACTTTGTCCTTACTACAGACGCATCTAACTTCGCTATAGGCGCTGTCCTTTCACAAGGCATAATAGGAAGTGACAAACCGATTGCTTATGCGTCACGAACTTTAAACTCCAGTGAAATTAATTATAGCACAATAGAGAAGGAACTCCTGGCCATAGTTTGGGCCACAAAATATTTTAGACCATATTTGTTTGGTAGAAAATTTAAAATAGTCACTGATCATAAACCATTACAATGGGTTATGAATCTGAAAGAGCCCAACTCTAGATTGACACGTTGGAGACTAAAATTGAGCGAGTATAACTTCACTACAGTCTATAAGCAAGGCAAACATAATACCAACGCCGATGCTTTATCTCGAATTGAGATAAATAATGAAGATACCAATTCTATTGCAGTTAATCCATCAGAAAAGCCACCATCTTTAGCAGGCTCTACCACTGCAACCGCTCATACCAGCGACGAACACCCTGTTTTAGAGATCCCTATATCTGATGATCCTCTTAATAAGTTTAATCGTCAGATATGCTTTGTTATAGTAGGTGACATTAAAAAAAAAACCAACCGTGACTAAACCCTTTGAGACGCATACTAGAACGACTATACAGTTATCAGAATCCAACCTGGTAGATGATGTTGTAAACGCAATTAAGGAATACGTCAATCCTAAAGTTAAAACAGGATTTATAATCCATCCACCTCTGGCTATGTATAAAATTATCCCTATCATCCAGGATACGTTTAAAAGTTCTGCTATGAGTCTAGTATTAACTAAGACAGAATTAGAAAATGTCAAAGAGTATTTACGGCAGCAAGAAATCATACAGAAGTATCACGAAGGTAAAACTAATCATCGTGGTATTAATGAATGTTATCTAGCCCTATCTTCTAAATACTACTGGCCCAAAATGAAAGAACATATTACTAAATACATCAATGAATGTAGTGTATGCGGCCAAGCCAAATATGACCGTAATCCCATCAAACAAAGGTTTTCAATCGTTCCACCGCCTACCAAACCATTTGAAATAGTCCATCTTGATCTTTTCACAGCTCAAAACGAGAAATATCTAACACTAATTGATGCATTTTCCAAATACGCTCAGGCATATCATCTTAGAGATGGGACAGCTCTTAGCGTAGTCCAAGCCCTTCTTCAATATTTTACACATCATGGTATCCCTCTAACCATAGTTACAGACCAAGGTCCCGAGTTCACTAACCAGCTGTTTGCGGAATTTACGAGACTTCACAAAATCCAGCATCATAAGATTCTTGCACATAGTCCCAACGACAATGGTATAGTAGAACGTTTCCATTCTACTATCTTAGAGCACCTAAGATTACTAAAACTTGAGAAACGTACTGAACCCGTTGTTAATCTCATGCCGTACGCAGTACTGGCCTATAACAGTTCAATTCACAGCTTCACTAGGTGCAGACCCTTAGACTTAATTACTGGACATTTTGACCCTCGTGACCCTGTAGACATAGATCTGACTGAACACCTGCTACAGCAGTACTCATTAGACCACAAGAAACGTATGACCCAAGTATACGATCTAATAAATGAATCTGCTCTACATCATAGAACTGAACTAACTGAAAACAGAAACAAAGATCGCGAACCTGAACAGGAATACGTCCCCGACCAACAAATATTTATACAAAATCCAATGGCTAACAGACAAAAACTAGCTCCTCGATATACTCAGGACACCGTTCTCGCTGATCTCCCTATACATATCTACACTAAAAAGAAACGTGGTCCTGTTGCAAAATCACGTTTAAAGCGAAGCCCTAAACATCCTACATTGTTACAGGACATTTCTACTGACGGCACTGCTCCATCTGACTCGAGGACAAGATGTAACGATTGACTCGTTGGACAATGGACCAGGTTTACTCCCATTCAAACTAGGACCTACTAAAATCGTAGCCCATTACCATTCCTTTCTTAACCATATTAATCTTGAAAATATTCATAAGCAAATAGAAATAGCTAAATCTCAAATATTCGATCTTAAGCTTAAACTCAGTAATATAACTTTAACTATATACGATCCCCACATAGAACATCTTAGTGTTAAACTTGATTCAATTTCTGATCAATTACGTACCTTTGAACCAAATCGTAACAAGAGAGGTCTTATAGATGGTTTGGGTTCTGTAATTAAGAGTATCTCTGGCAATTTAGATTACACAGATGCGATTATATATGATCAAGCAATCAAAGTTCTCCAGGATAACGAGGTTAAATTAGAAACTGAGTTTGATCATCACGTTACTCTAAATAAAAATTGGGTTTCGCTAAATACTAAGACACTAGATAAAATAGTTAAAAACCAGAATAAGATTAGTTCGATTTTAATTGATATTATGGCCAATAACACTCAACGAGTAGCTTACCTTACTAAACATGCTCATCTGGCCCAGCATCTAATTATCTTAGGAGATAATATCGATGATTTATCTCACGAATTATCAAAGCTAGAAAATACACTAGCATTTATACGTGCATCGAGCACCCCTCATTCTATTTTAAGTTTAGATAATCTTAAGGATATGATTAGGAAAACTAGGATTTTATATTCAAAGGATGAAATTCTGGACATAGATTATAGAGACTTTTATGACGTAATTAGGTTAGGATATTTTTACATTGGAGATAGTATTACTATAGTTATAAAGGTACCGATTGTCAATCCTTTACCTTATAACCTATACCGATTATCAATTATCCCGAACAAATACCACAATATCCTTATTCCCACTTCACCTTATATAGCAATCTCTGGAAAAGAGTATAGGTATATAGAGACAGAATGTCCGAAGACCAACTCATGGTTTCTCTGCCAAGTTACACCAAACTACAGAAGCCGAGATGAACCTGATTGTATCCAGCAACTCATCATCAAGCAGGAACTCAATCAAACCTGTAGGCAGACTCCAGTTGTTCTCATGAAAGAAGCCCTCGAACAGCTCGACGACAAACATTACACTCTTTACCTACCAACACCGACCAAGATTAAGATCACCTGCGGACCAGAGCAATATAGAACACTGCAAGGCAGCTTCCTGGTCACAATCCCGCTTAACTGTTATCTCAAGACACCTGATTTTACCATAGCCAACATGAACGAGCACATCAAAGGACAAGCCGTGAAGATCATGGAAATGCCTCAGTATGATGAGTCGAG
The DNA here is from genome assembly GCA_963576865.1 of Anania hortulata. Lineage (NCBI taxonomy): Eukaryota > Metazoa > Arthropoda > Insecta > Lepidoptera > Crambidae > Anania > Anania hortulata. Next base: position 1,120,593 of record OY756413.1, read on the forward strand.
GCACTTGGAACATCCTGCACTAACCTTAAACACTGTGAACTTAGAAAACTTACATAAAGTCAATACAGAAGTATCCTTGCAGTCTCCAGTCAAACTGAGCGATGCTACAGATCAGTCGTTGTACCACACTACGATCCCACTATACGTAGTGTTAATTAGCGCTGTAACATTTATTATCACCGTAGCAAGCCGACGACTACGAAATACTTGTCTAAGAGAGAAGAGCAACGTTACTGAAAGAAACACAGATGTAGCTCCCAGCATCTATGCAATCCCAGACGCAAGATCTACCAATCCCAACGAGATTAAAGTAGACCACAGAAACATCTCAGCAACTATCTCAAACAGAGTTCTCAAATAGTTGCTGAACTGCGGATGGAGGTGTTACATGTGGATAGATCCTAGATACTGCTGACCAGCAATTGCAACATATTGATGCACTATAGGAACTGCAGCCAGCATTGACGCAATGACCCAGTTACAACACCGAACGGAAACGGCCAAGCACGAAGCGCTGACGCAGCATAATTCGACGTGCTCAACGCAACACCAAATTCCCTCACTTTTCGATCATTCTTCGATCAATCGTCATCTCTAATAATTAGTAATTAATTATTGTAATTTTATTATAAAATAAATTAGTTTAATTAAATTTTGTATTTTTTTGCATCCTCCGGCTGTGGCCTTCGTAATTCGCGCTGTCTGTTTGTTTGTGTAAGAATTTTATGTATGATATTATAATTATAAATAAATAATGAGTTGTGTGTTACATGTATGTATAAGTATTAAGGTTTATTATTTAGATAATACTATAACGTTTGTATTTATGTTTTGTATCTAAGTAGATTATGTGGGTTTCCCACAATTTAATTCCCGTAATGATAATGGTTACGTGTGAAAAAAAAAAGAGAAAATTTGACGTTTTGTGGTAGGTTGACGAGCTGTTGTCTGTACAAAGACTATCTGTTATTATCTAGCCGATTTGCTTTTTGGCGACTTCGATATCAACAGCTGATGAAAGTACTTTCAAGGAAGTACATTTCAAATTCACCCTGTATTAAGCAGCCAACAGTTTTAAAACAGCGTGTGTTTTGGTCCGCGGTAGTTATAATATTTGTTTTTGTATTGTAAATTGTAATCAATTGATTTACGAACGTATGCAGGACAAACAAAAAACATTATTTTTTGCTCATGTATTTTTTTTTTAAGCTCACATGTTTCTATGCCATATCCAGCTTATTTTTTGCTCATCTAACTTTTTTTAATTGCACATATTTCTATGCCATATCCAGCTATAAACCCCTCTCTATATCTCCGTAAAAACTTGAGACAAAGGCGGCTTGACAGTTTGAGATTGTTGAACGCCCCGAGACACGAATTAAAATTTTAAAGCCACACAACTCGAGCCTTTGTCGAGGAGGTTAAGTGCCGGCCCATTGAATCATAGTTAGTCATTAATTAACAACGGAATGATGAGATGAGAGTGAGTTATGGTTAAGGAGGATCGTCTAGTGCAGCCCGCTAAACGATATCATACTTTTTTTCATCATCTCAGCCATAGGACGTCCACTGCTGAACATAGGCCTCCCAACGTCTTTCATTGGGGGGGATTGCCAATACTCGCCTCGCTTGGCAGGCGGGTTGACGAGCGCAGTTTTGTAATAAGATTTCGTTTTAAGAATTAGTCGTCTCTTACGACACGCCTCCTGTTGGCGGTGGGGAAGTGTATTCTTTAAGGCCATCCCTACACGGCACATACTTAATACTTTTACTTATACTTTTTTTTTTTTTTTTTTTTTTAATCATGCCCATTAACTAACCTCGAAATAAGCAAAGCTTGTGATTTGGCGACTAGGTAACGGATAAACATACTTAAATACTTTTATAAACATCTTTGACTTAGGTGCAAATTCTCGTGTTCATTACACAAACATTTGCCCCTTCAGGAATTCGAACCCGCAACTGCTGGGTTTGTAGTCCGGAACGCAAACCACTATACCGCACGGTAGTCTAAAGCGACTGATTTACTATGTATATTGATTAATAAGTATTTCACGGCTGTAACAATGATATTTTTAATTAAAATGTAATCACTTCGACGACTTCCGTAGCCGAGATGCGCGCATACCGGACTTGGTGTCGCTATTTTTCGGGTTCGATTTCCGGGCGGTCAATGTGAAAAAATAACTTTCCTATATTATCTTGAGTCTGGGTGTTGTGGTACCGTCGGATCATTGGATTATCATTGGATCAGAGCAATGTAGTGATGTGGTCCAATATATTTATAAATTAATCAATTGATTCATATTCTAGCTGCCCCGACAGATGTTGTCTTGTCAAAATTAGATGTCAAAAGATAAAAACCTAAAGCCCGATTGCACCGCCACGTACCGGGTTTAATTGTGTTTTCTAACCATCCAGGAACCCATTGAAATATATACACAAAATTTAAAAATTTCTATTCCCGACTTAGTACAGTAGTACATTTTTTACAAGTATTGTAATTATAGTCTTAGATGGAGCATGTAATAACAAAAACTTTTTAAAATAACAAATACAAATTTCAATCATGAAAACTAGCGCAGGCCAATAATGATTACGAATTAAATAAAAAAGCTACAAATTAATCATTACATAATTATATTGTTCAAATCAACAATTGGCGACATCAAAAAGATCAGTATGCTACGATTCCGTAGTCGGGCTACGAAATGCTACGAGATTACGTAGCATCTTGTCTACACGGCCATAGGGGAGCAATTTGTTGAGACGAGCCGCGACGCTTCTAAGTATCGCAACTTTGTTTTAATTCTTAAATAGAAACATTAGCAAAGTTGATGTCTGTCTACATGGGACGTATATTTATCGATATGGAGGTAGTAGGCTAACGCTAGTAGGGCCCAAAAAATAAGGAGACAATGATTTTTGACTTTGACTTTGACTTTGACTTTGGAGGTGGAGCTTGTGGCTTAATAGCGGCACTGCTTTGGTAGTGATTACAAAAGTTAAGCCACCTACGCGATTGGATGGGTGACCATTCCAACCATATTTAGTGACATTATTTTATCACAACCATCTTCCAACCGGCCAATCTGGAAGTCAATGGGGGGGCATGTTCAGCAGTGGACGTCCTATGGCTCAAATGATGATGATGATGATATCTTTGCTTCGGAAGGCACGTTAAAAGTTGATCCCGGCTAATATCGTTTGATACTATCGTGAAGCCTATCCAGCCTGCCTAGCATGAGCACTTAAACACGATATGATATGATATGATATAGCGAAATATCAACACCAACTGTAAAAATATGATAGCGGAAGCCGCCATGCTCAAATCACCGTCACAAATTAAGATCACTGTTTCGTTAAAAAATCAAAATGGCAGCTATATCTATCGTATTTTTAAAGTTAGTGTCGATATATCGCTATATCATTGAATATCATATCGTGTTTTGGTAGACATGCTAGGGGGGCAGAGGCCTTAGGGCGGCTTGGTAACATCTGACAGTAAAGTTAAGTGACTGGGTTTACAACACCCCTCCTTATCAGATCTGATGGGTCCTGCGGTGGAGTATGGCCCAGATCCCCCCATGTTTAAGGTGAGGCCTGTGCCCTGCAGTGGGACGTATAGGCATACATTTTTCCTTTCAAAATTGAGTAGTTTTTATTCAGAAAAGTAACCATCTGAGTAATACACAACCTCCCCGGTTTGATGGTTCCCGCTCCGGATCATACAGAGTACTAGTATGTGTTTATGTATGTTTATCTTTTATCTGTTTATTTTTTATCCCCTCAGAACTTTTTTTTTCCAACTTTCCTCAACCTGAAGGTTGTCTGGAAGAGATCTCTCTTAGCGATAAGACCGCCTAGATTGTACCATTCTAAATTTATTGTTTCTCTGTACTGTTTTTTCGTGTGGTGTGCAATAAAGAGTATCTATCTATCTAGTTACCATAGTACCATCGCCTCTTTGGGACTGGATAGTTAATGTGATTATTGCAAGCATTTATTATTTTATGAAATACTGTATTGTAAAATAATAATAATAAATTGATTTATAATCACACCAATTAACTCACCCCAAACTAAGCAAAGCTTGTACTATGGCCGACTAGACAACGGATAAATTTAAAAAACAATTATGAATTAGCTCGTGCTTATCACACAAATAATTGCCCCTTGCGGGATTCGAATCCGCAACCGCTGGCGTTGTAGTCCGGAGCGCGAACCACTACACCAGACGGTTGCCGGATATTGATAAACATAACACACACACAATTATTTTTGTTTCTGATATGTCTGCAAGATATTAACATAATTTATTTTTAATACTTAAAGGGTCGTTAAGTTCGACTCAATAATGATTTTTCAAACAATAGTATGTTTTAAATCTACGAATGTGCATTCGCTGTTCGCTAATCTGTACATCATCATCATTATCATCATCATTTCAGGCATAGGACGTCCACTGCTGAACATAGGCCTTTAATGATTTTCTTTGGGAGGGATTGCCAACACTCGCCACGTTTGGCAGGCGGGGTGGCGAGCGGAGTTTTTTATAAGATTTTTCACGCAGACGCTGCTGCCCATCTCGTGCTACAGGAATTAGTCGCCTCTTATGTCCCGCCTCCTGATGGCGGTGGAGAAGTGTATTCTTTACGGCCGTCCCCACACGGCACAATCTATATTATCACGGCACGGCTAATCTATACACATCCTAACATTAGTTAATATAACTTTTGTATTTTTTTTTGTGGTTGAAATTTATCAATAAATAAAATATCTTTCAGAGTGACACGACCTTCGAAACGACCTCAAACCTGACCTTCGAGGCGACGAAGTACGAGAACCGGCAGAAGTTCCACTGTGAAGCCTCCAACGAGGTCACGGAGAAGACGCACGACCACCCTATGCATGCCGCAATAGACCTGGAGATCTACTGTAAGTAGTCAAGCAAGTTGAAGGTAATTGATAATTCCGCGTGGTGTAGTGGTGTATATTATGTCGTGGCCAGATCGTAAAATTGATCATTTCATGAAGTGACCGATAATTTCATAAAATGGTATTTCATGATAATTACAGAAGAGAATAGTACAGAACCCGCTGCCTACATCATGATGTGGTCTATTCAGATCAATGAATACTCAGCGTTTGATGATATTAACAGCTAAACGCACGACTACTTCATGAAATGGTCAAACATTAGTAATCACGTCGTACAATCGTTACCTTACCCACCGGTAGAGGCGCTAATGTTGCTTTGTTTTTGTGATGAATAATGGCGGCGGACAAATATTTCATTCTTAAAGTATCAAGGAGTTCGAAACGTAATTGAATTCATTTAATTGAACAATAAAGATTATATTATTATATTATATTATAATTTAAGAGGTTAGTTAGGTTATTTAGCTATTCAAGTCTTTTTATTTATTAGTTTTGTTTAAAAATAATAACTATTTAAAATGTTTAACTTATCTGTCGACCAACATTACAAATATTTGCCAAATTCATGTAACTTGCAAACGTATTTTTATTTTAATATTGCAAAAAGTGGAATGACATATCATTAAATGTTAACGTTTTAATGATATGGTTTGTTTTAGTTGGCCATATCATGAAATACCACCACTTTATGAAAAGATCGGTCACATCATGAAGTGGTCAATTTTACGATCTGGTTACGACATACACGTTTTGATAATGATAAACATGGTTAAGCATCTTTAGGATTGGTCATAGATTGGATGGGGTGGCTTTAAAAAGTAAGTCAACTTCCAATGTATTACAAACGACAAGGGAGACGAATTATTTTAATATATGGTAGTGACGTGATTTTTCCTCTTGATCGCAAAGGGTCCAGGTTTCAATTTCCGGTTCATGTCAAAAGTTAAACTTAGCACAGAACCGCCAGCAATATAAGGCAATAACCACCACCATATTATTAACATTCTCCTGTCCCACTCCCAGGTCATCAGAGATCAGCAACAACAAAACGTACTGTGTTTTTCTCTTCCAAGAAATGCGGTCCCTCTTCATTGAATCATCTACTCCCTTCTCAGCCCTCACGCAAATCCTTCCATCTTTTACTTAGGTCTCTTGCTGCCTCTCCAACCACCATACCATCTCCTGAGCAACAATATAATAGGCTAGTTTCCTGGGTCAAAAAAAGACTATTCTCATTAGTCCATCAGTTAGATTATCAAAAAATATTGGACCCATATTTTGTCTTTTGTCAATCAAACAAAAACTGATGAAGATAAAGCGCATCAAAGTGAGCACGTGACGTCACGCCTTGCTAAAAAGTGTCACAAGACGTGACGTTACGCGAAACTTTAACTGGCTATATCTTCATCATTTTTTGTTTGATAAAAAAAAATACGTGTCCAATATTTTCTGTTAATCCAACTGACGGACTAATTAGATTTTTTTTAGGAAACTAGCCCATTATTCTGTATTTTATTTATTGTTGGTTAATCTTATTGAATGTCTTTTCCAGATTCCCCCATAGTAAGAGTGGAGCCTAAGAACCTGACAGTGGTCGAAGGCTCGAAGCTTTTGCTGAAGTGCGAATACGAGAGCAACCCCTCATCATTGAATACTGTCATTTGGTAAGTCATGCCAGTTTACTGAGAAAATCTAGCAGAACTATCACTTATATTTGAACCTGAATTCAAATTAAAAGGTCTCCGGATTAAGTCATCATTTCAGCCATAGGACGTTCGCTGAACACAGGCTTCCCCCAATGACTTTCATCATAGGGGATTGCCAATACTGTTAATTCCTTTAAATAGTTCTCTTAGAGAGTCTCGTGGTCTAAGGTTATAAATAGCCCGAACAGCTCTCTTTTGCAGTACAAAGATAAAGGTCACTCAACCGATTTTCAACTTTAAGTCCGACAAGTTAATATTAATTGGGGAAATTTGACGTTTTGTGGCAGGTTAACGAGCTGTTGTCTGTAAATGCTACTCCGCGACTAGTAACTATAACAATGTTGCTCTTAAGGTTGTTGATTATGTACATGGAAAACATTGCAGTTAGGTAAAACTATTGTTTGGTCGCTGACATAGCCCCACGGATTAGCAAGCTGAAGTGGCAGTGGGCGGGGCACATAGCACGTAGAACTGATGGCCGATGGGGCAGAAAGGTTCTAGAATGGAGGCCGCGTATCGGCAAGCGCAGCGTAGGACGTCCACTCACAAGGTGGTCAGACGACCTGGTAAAGGTCGCAGGAAGACGCTGGATGCAGGCCGCTTCCAACCGGCCAATCTGGAAGTCAATGGGGGAGGCCTATGTTCAGCAGTGGACGTCCTATGGCTGAAATGATGATGATGAAAACAATAGATATTAGAAGTCAAAGATAGTCGTAGAAAAAAAAAATTTCGTCAGCACTATTGTTGTAGTATTTCTGAAATTCCTTGTCTGCTAGTTTTCCCCAAGTTTAAAGTTTAAAATCAGGTATGGTTATGGATGTGTTGTCTTGCGCTTATTAAGCACAAGCTGTGCTTTGAGACGCGACTTAAGTTACGAAAACTTACAGTAACTAGCGCAATGAAATATGCCGTCTTATGCATATCCCTATGCGAAATTCTAGCCCCTTTAGCACAATTTATTTAAGTAAACTTTTGAGTAATCTTATTATACTCATTAGGCGTTCACAATAAGATAAGTTATAAAAGTGATATTTATTAGAAAAATATAAGTAAATCTAAGAAATTAGTACATCTACTTGTTACCTAGTTGCCATAGCATAATTTAAACTTAGTTTGAGGCTAGATACTTCATCATTCATCATTCATTATTTCAGCCATAAGACGTCCACTGCTGAACAAAGGCCTCCCCCAATGACTTTTCTCCGGGGCAGATTGCCAATACTCGCCACGCTTGGCAGCTCGGCAGCACTTTTATAATAAAATCATCATCATCATCATCATTTCAGTCATAGGACGTCCACTGCTGAACAAAGGCCTCCCCTAATGACTTATCATCGGGTGGGATGGCCAATACTCACCACGTTTGGAAGGCGGGTTGGCGAGCGCAGTTTTTTATAAGATTTCGCACGAAGACGCTGCTGCCCGTCTCGTGCTACAGGAATCAGTCGCCTCTTGTTGTCGGTGGGGAAGTGTATTCTTTACGGCCGTCCCCACACGGCACACTACTAGATACTTATTGAGTGTGATTTTTGAAACAATTCATTATTTAATTTTTGGCGTACTGGCACAGTGATTCGGCTTAAACCTAAAGGGTTCCAGGTTTTCGCCATAGAGCTTGATCTCCCGCTTTTTTCATTTCACCACTAGCAGCCATCTTCCTAAGGTTGTCGGTCCATCGAACCGGGGGGCGTCCTACACTAAGTTTTACTGTATTTATTAGTTAATTCTTATTTGCAGGTACCGAAACAGCGATCGGGTAAGCGTGAACGACACCGGCCACTACGACGGCGGCACCACCGACCAGCACTCGCTGATCATCAAAGACGCCCGCGGCGGGGACATGGGCAACTACACTTGCTTGCTGGCCAACTCCGTCGGCAATGGAACCAGCGAATACAGTATACACGTCAATGTGCTGTGTAAGTTCTTTTTTAACAGACTTCAAAAACCTCCCGTTCGCAATTCAAATGTATGTTTTTTGCTATCTCGTTACATTACTACTATTACTACATTGCCAATACTTGCCACGCTTGGCAGGCGGGTTGGCAAGCGCAGTTTTTTATAAGATTTCGCACGCAGACGCTGCTGCCCGTCTCGTGCTACAGGAATTAGTCGCCTCTTACAACACGCCTCCTATTGGCGGTGGGGAAGTGTATTCTTTACGGTCGTCCCCACACGGCACATCTCACATCAAAGTAAAGAGTAGCACAACTCTAAAAAATACAACAGGCGAGTTAAACAATAAATAAATAAATATTGGACAACATTCACATACACTGCTCTGATCCTGTGGTAAGTAGCCAAAGGACTTGTGTTACAGAATCAGAAACAACGACGGTACCACAATACCCAGACCCGAGGCAATATAGAAAATTATTTTTATACATTGACCCGACCGAGAATCCCAGAGATGGCGACGTTAAGTCCGGCGTGTGGCCGTACGCGGCGCGTATAGTTTTAATTATTTTCAATAGCTAAAGAACGTAAAGTTCATTAATTAATACGCATATTTTAGAACTATTAGGGCCACTTTCACCACTTGCTGATAAGTTCCGGATAACCTATCTGGCACTTGTTATGACAGATAACCCATACAATTAGCTGTCAAAAAAGTGCTAGTTAGGTTATCTGAAACTTATCAGCAAGTGGTGAAACTGGCCCTTATTATCTTTAAAAAAACGAAATAACTTCGGTACCACAACACCCAGACCTGAAAATAAAGAAAACTTATTTTGCTACATTGACCGACCGGGAATTGAACCCAGGACCTCAGAGATAGCGACACCAAGATGCTCGCCTCTCGGCTACGAGAATTTAACCAAATCTTTGACTTCCAGACAAACCCCAAGTCCGGCTCACCATGAGCTCGCAGAGTCCAATCCTGGAGACAGACCACAAGAACGTGACACTCACCTGCGAGGTGGTGACTGGCAACCCGCCGGTGCTGGACGAGGTGATTTGGTACCTAGACGGGGAGATCCTGAAGCACCTGCCAGAGTGCAATGGCACTGATGGGGATGGTAAGTGAAAAAATGGCAGGAATAAAACTTGTGTCAATTTGGGGTCAAGACAAATATCTTACATTCTGTGCCTGTAAATATTTTAGTGCTTTTTTTAGGGTTTGTTTTATTTTATCAATATTTACAATTACTGTAATTAAATGTAACCAAACCCACTCTTAGAATAGTAAGTTACAATTTTATTAGAAAATTATTGGGGCTTTTTTTCGCGTAAATAGACCTATTAATCCTTAAGTTTTTTGAAAATTATTGGGGATTTTCGCGTAAATAGACCTATTAATCCTTTGATTTTTTGAAAATTATTGGGGTTTTTGCGTAAATAGAACTATAAACCCTTTGATTCTTAAAATTCTCAAGAAATGTGATAAAAATTTGATAGCTAACCGTTTGGTATCATAATATCACGATGGAACGGATTTTGGATACAATAAATGCTATAAAACTAGAATACAACATGTTTTTTATCATTACATAAAAATATACTGTTCGTAACAAAGTTTTTTTTTTGTTTTAAACTAAACTTTAAGTGAAAAGGGAGTCGCTATAACAGAATGTTCTGCTCATTAAATTAAAAACGTTTACTTTAGCACTAAGGCACCACTATCAAAGTCGGGAGAATTTTCCTTTCTATACAAAATAATAAAATATACCCTACAATAATGTGCTAATATTGTGCCATCGAACATACCCTCAATACCGTTAAAAAATAACAGTTGACGTTACTGAAACGGAATAAGGTCGTTAAAAATTAAAATCCAAAAGTCGGAAAATCTAGGAAAATATTGGCGAAAAATGAAAGATATCTCCCTTGTTGTCCTCATTGAATCATTTTCTTTCCAACCTTAGGTTAAACGGTAAATGTTCCGTTCCATTCCAGAAAACCTCTGCAACGAAGTAGACCCTTCGATGCTGCTTCTCCAAGACACCACAAAGAGCTTCCACGGCAACTACTCCTGCAAGGGCAAGAACTATGCCGGCTGGGGCAACGAGAGCAGCAAGACCGAACTGGTTGTCAATTGTAAGTGCTTGTCTTCTTTGACCTAGGACCTATACGCGAGACGCCAAGTACGTAAGACTCGACCCAAACCCTCTTACAGGTGTACATACAAATCATCTGGTCAGATACATTGTACGCCTTGCGATCGTGTCTTCGGGTCGAAGTTCGGCTTTGCAATTCATATCGGGGCCTATCATATTGACCAGCTGAACATATAGGTACTTAGGAGTCGCCGTCACCGAAACCGGTGTGGAGGACATGATCTCATCTCGGAGATGTGTAACTGACGTACATTATTATTATTAAGCGGTAGCGAACAGTGTCGACTCTAAAACTAACTGCTGCTTAGCGACTGGCACCTAGACGTACAGTCAACATCAATAGTAGCTTAGTAGGTATCTGAATTTTCCAAAAGTATTTCATTTCAAAACATAAGGAAATAGTCTGAGAAAATCACTACGCAAATACGCATATATACGCATTTATTAAAATAACTTTTCATCAATTCCCCTAGATCCACCTGGGCCGGCGAAGTTAACGTACTCCCCATGGCGAGTGGTGAAGGGTAAGAGTCTGGTGCTGAGCTGCAGTATCAAAGAAAAAGGAAGGCCTGAAGTTCATAGGTAAGTTCTGTGGCATTCGCCAGTGTCACATAATATTATTTATACGTTATGTGCCATTTAAACATCAATGTATTAGAAGCTATAATAAATTAAACGCAGGAATTATCCGCAACAAGCCGTCTTTTATTCACGCCCACTGAACAAGACAAAGACAATACAAACACCAGACATTCATTGACAAACCCAAAGATACTATAATTTATGCCACAAGTTTATTGTTCAATTAATTGAAGTGCCCGGCAGTAAATATTTCACATCGGCAATAATCATATTTCCAAACGCTAATTTTCATGTCCACGATCATTATTATTATGATTAATCGTTTATCAGAATTTGAATTCAAAACTAAGTATTTTGTTGTTGTTTTGTTTTGATTCCCGCGTTAACTATTTAGAGCTGTAAAACTATCGTTATGAATTAGTATACCAAGGAAATTATTAAAAATATTATGAACAAAATAAATAATATAGATTATGGTTTTAATAACTCTACGAATATATTTTAAACTGGACACGACCGCACTCTATCGCATTTGTCTCACGACTAACAAAACAAACGGCTTGGTAGTGCGACACAGATAACGCTATACGAAGCCGAAATTAGCCGATTGTCTCTTTACAAAGGTGCAATATTTACGGCCAGGCACTGTACCGTTTTATTATATAAAAAAATTATCATCAAATGAGTTCTGGCATGTTTTTAATCGATTCTGGCTAACACAAATTTATTTTTTTCTGTATAAAAAAGAAATAGTAATTTATTGCCACATTATTATTTCAGATTTCGTTGGCATCGTGGTGGTAGGCCCGTACCTGACATCGTTTCCCAGAACTGGACTATCGACCCAGTGACGCTGGACCACAGAACGACTTTCTCCTGCCGAGGGTCTAACGCTGGTGGCGAGGGGGAGCTGGCATCTGTGACTATTGATGTTTTAGGTAAATTACCAGAAAATAGTTTATTACCGTTTTACCGTAAAGTTAACAAACAAAATAACTGATCTAGCCACAGATTCAAAGATTTTTTTACTGATTTATTTAATGTCCATATATTTAATGTTTTTTATATTGTTTTCAGCTCCACCAAGTTTCAAATACGCAATGAACCATTACAGCGGGGCCTTGTACAAATCTCAGGTAAGTTTTGCTATTAATGTTGTTTTTGCTAGCTGTTGCTCGCGATTGTTATCTTGCATCACTCTAAAACCGTATTTTTTCCGGAATAAAAGTATCCTAACTTTACCACCAACTTTATCAGACTAATATACTATTACTGTGATAAATTTCATCTAGATTCGTTCAGCCGTTCTGGCGTGATTAAGTAATAAACGTTAATCCATCCAAACATTCGCATTTATAAATTTATTAAGATTGTTTTCCTTGAAAAAATACGTAAAACAATTTTAACTTAAATCTTGTTTCTTTTTCAGAATATATCCCTGTCCTGCACAGTAGAATGCGCTCCTCTTTGTAGTGTGCAATGGCTTAAGGACCAACAAGTGATAGATGATAAGAATGACCGGTACTACGTCGAGACGAACAAGATCCCAGCGCAAGTAAACAGGAACGATTTTGAAGCCACTGAGTCTACTTTGGTAAGGAGTTCCGAACTTTAAAATTGAAAAGGATTCGTTGTTTATTGACAGACGAGCTGTTTGTCACAGCACTTTTCCTTTATAAGGGCTTAAGCCTTTATAACGCAGTGGCCGAATAGTTGCCACCAAACTTTGAGCTTTAATCCCTTGTCTTAAGGTCCAAAACCAATGACAATTTCATCATTCTGGGCTAAAGCAAAATACAATGTATTTAGAGTTCACGTGTATTTGTGATTTTCTTTATTATTTTCTAAATGCTTAAACCAAATTGGGATTGTGTGGTATTTTTAAGATTTTATAACATCACAATAAAACAAGCCCGCGCATTTTTTAAATTATTATTATCATTTTTAGTCAAAATTCTTATTTTTCTAATACTTCTTCAACCTGTCTTCACCTGATTCTGACTATAGGTATCCTCCGTTGGACGGAATTATCGCAGTCTTGAGCCTTCAGCGTCCATCTCTATCCTGCTATCTTTACCAGGCCTGCCCACGCTTTTTCCTTCAGCTCAACTGGAACACAGGAATGTTGTTGTCTTGTCACTGCCCCACTAACTTTCACCTCTTTCTTTTTATTTTTATAAATAATGTATGTCAGATTTTTCATTCTTCGTTTCTTTGTTTCTAATAATTCTGTTGTACTATCCAGCATTGGAACATGGCAGCATGGCCCGGCCGAGTGCTCGATAGAGCGGCTGATACGGCGCAGTACACCTGCCGCTCATCCCGCAACGATGCCGGACCTCCCGTCAACAGTACTACTAAATTCGCTGTAGAATGTAAGTAAAGACATATTAAGAAGACACTGAATGTTTTGAACAATAAAAATTAAAATAAAAACAGTAGAATTACAACATTATGTGAAGTTGGACAAAATTTTCTAGATGCTTTGAAAAAAAATAAGGAAGAAAAGTATAAATTGTACATCTTTTTGTAAAAATCATGTGTAATTTACTTGTATGGTGTGCAATAAAGAGTATCTATCTATCTATCTATAATATTCTACAGTTCATGACATACTTGTTTTGAGATTTTTCATAATAATTATGGAATGTTTTATATTTTTTAGATGAACCAGAAAACATTACAGTGACACCAAAAGTGGTATCAGTTATCGAAAACGAAATACCAGCTAAAGTCGTTTGCAATGCCAAGTAAGTTTTGTTTTTATTTTATTTTGTTCTTAGTTTTGATGTCTTTTTAAATAAATAAAATGTAAAAAAATAACACACTGACATAGTTATTTAATGACTTTCGGGCCAAAGAAAATAATTAATATTTTTGCGTTACGAAATGAAATGAAAAAATAATAATAAAAATACATAAAAGGCACTGATATTGTGTACAGGAAGACAATTGGAAGTGACTCAAGTCATGCTTAAAAAGGATCGTACTCCCAAACAATGCTGATTATCAGTTTCTCCGACTTCTACGATCATAGGGTTACCATTTTGTTTATTCCAAAAGAACTTGTAAAGTTAAATGTCATTTTCTCTTTTTCCCTTTGCAGAGGCTTCCCGAAGCCTAGTTTTTCTTGGCGTCGCGAGCACCCGAGCAAGAGTGCAGCAAGAGACCACACCAACACTTCTTTTATTCTGTCCTCTTCTAACACGCTCCTCTTGGGCCCCGTGCAGAGGAAGGATGGGGGCAACTACGTCTGCGAGGCGTACAACAGACACGGATCTGTTAATACTAGTGTGTTCTTAGACGTGATGTGTAAGTTTTATGTTTTCCTAGCATATTGATAAATTATCTTACCTATTTCTCGGGTGGGCGTTCTCTGGTCTAGAATAATGTTTACACTTTAAGAAGGCTTGAACCTGAATTAAACATACGTTCAACCTTTAAAGTAGGTATTGAGACATCTATGAGAATGCATTTAAATAGTACAGGTGTGTTCGGTTACGTCATATTAGAATATTCCAGAAATAATAAACTAAAAAAAGAACATTCTAAAAATTTTCCTAGACCGGTAATCGAACTCGAGCGTTAAAAGCGAATCACCATGCCACTATAGGTACTAATCAGGTCGTCGGTATGGTTACTAGGGCTTTATATTACAGGTACACCATGGCAGCCCAACTAGTTGCCGCTACCAACAAAATGTATACAACTCTATAGAAATCTCAACTGGTAGACTTGCTTGCGCAACCAAATTGACAATTACTATACGTTATGTTGGTAGCGGCTACTGGTTGCGCCACCACGGTGTCCCGGTGAAATAGAGCTTTTAGTTATCGCTAATACATGTTATATCTAGGGTTAAAACAATTACTAGTAATTGCCTACATTATGGAAAATATTTTTGACAGATGTTCCAGCGTGTGGAATCAAGAAGACTACCATAAGTGGCGACCCAGTATTAGTTTGCACAGCACATGCTAACCCATCGGACGTAAGTATAATAGCCTCTTTAAATAGTACTTTTCTACTATCGAGGACGTTAGCTAACTTGTGATTTGTCTAGTGATTCTCTCTGTCAAAGTCACCGTTTTTAATGTCAAGTATACTCCAGTCTCATTTTCAATCAGCTAATTATACCAAAAAACAAAGTACTTAATAGACGACACCACACACGATGGGGCTCGTTAACAATATTAAGAGTCCTCACTTTCTTGTAGGGGGAGAGGTACTGAAATCGTGTTGAATTTTAGCTTTTAAAGGCTGTAAGCAAAATGACTGTGACATATAGACAGACATGGAGGAATCTCAAAAGTACTTTTTTACTACGGAACCATGTATTAGCTTTTGTATGCATTTATATTATTCTTTTGTACCAGTTTTTTAGCAACATGAGTATCAGAAAATAGTAATCAGAACAACGTAGTGTAATTTAATCATTTAAAAACTGTATGATATTTGTATAATGTATAAGTGCTGTTATAAAACTCTCTATGTCTACCCCAGGTTTCTTTCGTCTGGAAGCTGGAGAATGACAACGACAGCTTGACCTACGATGAGATCCGCCAATCTGGCTCCCAGAGCTTTCTGAAGCTGAGCCCGAGTGTCGACGTGTATAGAACATACTTGTGCTACGCTAACAACTCAGTTGGTATAACGCGGTGTGAAATGGATGTGCCAGGTTAGTTTGAAATATATTATTGGTTTAACTTCATCAAGTCAAACGCAGTCATTCAATATATGTTTCATAAAGTAAGTTACAGCGTGCCGTGTGGGGACAGCCTTAAAGAATATACTTCCCCACCGCCAACAGGAGGCGTGTCGTAAGAGGCGACTAATTCCTGTAGCACGAGACGGGCAGCAGCGTCTGCGTGCGAAATCTTATAAAAAACTGCGCTCGCCAACCCACCTGCCAAGCGTGGCGAGTATTGGCAATCCCCCCCCAATAAAAGTCATTGGAGGAGGCCATTGTTCAGCAGTGGACGTCCTATGGCTGAAATGCTGATGATCATGATGATGGTTGGATTTAAGGTGGACCTAAGGTGGTTTAAGGTGTGAAATTATCAATGTAAGTTAATTGAGGTTAGAGCTACCGATAGATATTTATTCACGTTATTATGGCTTCGCGTTTGTACAAAAAAATGCAGTGATTGTAAATTAAGCTAGGCCTATCCTGCAGAAAACCATTTATTTCTTGTCCGAGTGTTAATTAGATGCGATTGATAATAAACAAAACCAACTGAAGGAAATAACGATTACATGCTAAGGATAAAGTTATTAAATAAATTACTAATATTTTAAAAAAAGAGAACTAGTCTGGACGATTTGAGTGTGTGTGAGTGTGTGTACATGTATGTACGTGTATAAATAAGTATATGTGTTTAAAAGAGTTTTCAATATTTTTTGACATACCATGAACCGTTCTAGGACAAAACCGTCCCAGCTTTTCTAAATATTTAACAAATTCAGGGAGTCTTAATTAATTCTGAAAATCAAAAATAACTAGCTAGCAAAATTACATGATATTGACGTTTATTTAAAAGAAAACATGTATTGTTTGACGACTTTCAGTAACAATTATATTTTTATTTTAGCTAACTTAGGAAGTTTTGGTAAGTAAAGTGTATTTACGTGAAAAAAAGTAAAAACTATTAATTAATAAACTTAATCTATAGTTTATAATGTATTACGGGATAAAAAAAATCCTCATAAGCCTAATGATGCAGTGGATAATATAAAATATAAATCATTTCAATTACTTCAGGTATCATTCCCTGGTGGCGCGACCAACACAAGCTGATCCTGATTGGAGGCATCGCTTTAGCTATCCTTGTCATCACCGTCATCCTTTGCATCGCCATCATCTGCATCTGCCGGCGGATGAGGGCTAAATCCAAATGTAGGTTATTTTCTTATAATATATTCTGGGAAAATCTGATGCTTTCTGGGACTCGTTTAATTCATTCTGGGAGAATCCATGTATGCTGTTTTAGATTTGTTTTATCTGCAAATTATCTGTTTTATTTGTTTTTATAGTTATGATTGCTCGTGTTTAATATTTTAGTGAGCTTTTAATGTTTTAGCCCTGAAGAATAACATTATTTTAAAACCACGTTTAGATTTCTGTGATTAAAAACAGCACGGTGTTCCATTTGAATTTCAGATATTAAACATTTTGTTCTTCGATTGAGTGTAGTGCCTGCTTTTATTTTGATTTGACATGTAATTTTCACCACTGTATTATAAAATGCGATTTGTTTTTACCTTTTTAGTTCTAGTTTAAAAAAGTTTTTTTGCTATTAGTGATGCGACTCAAATTTCATTTTAACATGAAAGGTATTTGATATTACTTGACTTGAATAATTCACGAGGCCCACTAGAGTCACCTATAAGTACTTAGATCAAAGATACAAGTAAATAATATAGCGTAAGGTTTTGATTAATAATAATTCACACCTGTTTTTTTCTTTTTAATTACGTTTATTTTGCATTCTCACTAGTGAGAACTGAGTTTGGAGTAACTAGTGGACACTAGTCACATCACTACCGCCTACATTTTATTGATTAAATAGAAAAACATTTCAGTTTACATTATTTGATTAAAATATATACTTTTTTCGAAGATATTTTGTAATGAATCAGAGTAGGTAGTTAGTTTAAGTTCGTGTCAACTATTTGTTTGAAAAAAAAAATTATGCATCTCTTAGTCAATAACATGTTTGAATTTTGTTTGCCAGAACTAATTTTTTTGTTTTTGTTCTTTATTTTTTCCCGGACGCTGCCCTAACGACACATTTCACGCGACTAACATTAACAAACAAGTAGATAATAACCCAGTGGAACTCGAAGAGAGGGAAAAGTAAGTTTGGTCATTGTGTTCATTTATTTTTGTACGACTGCTATAACGCTCGATATAATTTTTATTTTTAATTTTCGTAAATTAATTAAAAATCTTAAACTATAGAAAATAGATTGATAGTTGTAGTTTTCTTTCTTTAAAAAAATAGTTTTGCAAGTAAAAAATGATCAACAGATATAAAAGCTAGTAGAACTATAGTGTTTATTTTTTGTTTAACTCATTCCAAATAAGTCAATATGATATATTTATATATTTCTTAAATTATTCTATTGTTTATTACAATACAAACTGCCCTACAGCAGAAAATATATATTTACTATAGAGATCTATGATTGTATAAGATTTTATTTATTCTTGTTAATACTTCACGACCATAGCAATCATTAGATATCAAAAAATTGCATTATAAGTATTAGCTGTCTAATTATACATTTGAATATTTATTTCTAGTCTTATATATGTAGTTGGTTATGGATATTTTCAGCTACGCCCTTGGTCCGGGCAGACTCTTGGCATACATTGTCTATGCCCCCATCGCGGTCACCTCTGATAGTTCCGATTTCAAGGTCATATACCCTTTCCAGTTCAAGTTTGGTTTTCGCCTGTTATTTTGCTAATTGCTTGGACCAAAGGCTGTTAGTTTTTCTTTCTTTATCTCAAGGTCAAAATATATAACAATTTTTTGCAACGTTTAGATGTTACTAAACTTTTAGTAATATAGTTAGCATGTCTTCATTTCTGACTCTAAACATACTAACATGGGTTTCTGGTTTAATATCAGGGTACATTTTTATTATATTTGTTATTATAACTGGTTATTTTTGTAGGTTCCTAACCGCACTAACCCCTGATGTACTCAGACTGACAACAATAAATAGTTCAGGTATATTTTACTAACAAATTTTTTCAAAACAGTTTTTTTATATTACGTATCGTTTTCTTTGATAGATGGAGAATGCTTTCTTATTTGTTGATGCTCTTTGCGATAAAGTAAGGTTGAATCAACTTTGTGTGGTTTTTGAGTAGAATCGAAGTAGTGTTTGGACAAAATTTTACTGTATTTTAACATAAAATGCATGTATGCTATTCGAAA
Organism: Anania hortulata; assembly: GCA_963576865.1. NCBI lineage: Eukaryota > Metazoa > Arthropoda > Insecta > Lepidoptera > Crambidae > Anania > Anania hortulata. The sequence goes on from OY756413.1 coordinate 1,139,832, forward strand.
GCATTCTTCTAGTCAGTTGGTATTTATATAATATCTATTTTAGTTCAATCTAACACGTTTTACAGTTTATGTAAATTTATTACTTAATCTTGTTATTATATGTTTTATTTTTATGCGACAATTTTCGTATACTATTTTCAATTTTCGTTAGTCATTATTTAATGCGTAGGTACTATTATAATGTTTTTTTCTTTTTATTTAATTAATTCCATTTCATCACAATTATTGTCTGATTTGTGCTTCGAATGTAAAACAATATTTAGATGTGGAATACTTAAGATATTTCAAGGTTAATAGCATATATAATATTTTTTAATATCATTGATCTACAATTCAGCCAATAATATTCATAGTAATTATATTTATCAGTACAGTTTTGGTTTGTATCTCACCCCATCTTAACATCATTTTATTTCTTTCCATGTTTTATTTCATTCAGTCCGGATGGTAGCTGTATAAACGAGGTGTCGATAGCTCAGTCAATTATATCACAAGCTTTGCCTGCTTTATCACCGCGAATAAACTTGTCATTCAGTCCTAAATCCTCGGACAGAACTAGACTAGTCAATTCTAGCTACCCGCACAGTCTAGAGATGAACAAATTCAAAGAACAACCAGTAACCAGCAGCTTGCAAGCAAACCTATCACAGCTAGAAGCCACAATAAATTCTAATGAAGAAACAGAAACTGCACAAACACCAAAAATTGAACCTAAGGCTGATTCAAATAAAGCTCAAACCGTAGTGACGCCTAGCAAGTGGCCTGTAAAGCCTGGAGTTCTAGTACATGTAAATTCTAACCACACGCTTAGTCCTAAAAATCAAGCTAGACTGCAAAATGTAAATAATCAAAATAAGGACGCTGAAGAAGCAAATTTGGGACTGCTTGAAAGAAAAAACAATAAAGAAGAAGATAAATCACCGACTAAATCGGAGTATTCAAAGAAAAATGGTAAGCCTCGAAGACACACACAAAACGTTGTAACAGGACTTTTAAAGAATTTAAGAAGAAAAAGCGAAGATTCTGATGATGACAGTGGAAAATACAAGAAAATTAACAAATCTAATAAAAGAGCAGTATCGTTGATGAGTTTGAACAAAACGGGCTATAGTGTACCAAAGAATAGACTTAGGTCGTTATTTCAGAGTGAGACGCCGAATGTTTTTGTAACTGAAGGAGGTAGATTATGTTCAAATAACATTACACACTTTTTCACTACATATAAAAGGATGATGTATTAAACGATTTACAAAATGTCATTGTTTTTAATACCATACCTACACCGTTTTAAATTCGGAGGTATCCAAGTTTTGTAACTGTTGAATAAATTGTTAAAAATTATTTAATCATCATAATATCAATTAAAGAAAAATTGTTTAGTACATCATCAAACTAAAAATCACATAACACTTTTGAAAACAACCTTGATCACCATCCACTGCATATTTAAGTTTTCATTTGGCTTTTTCTTTAATTTTGCTGGCATTTTCTTTTCTTCAGGGACAAAAACCTTAAATAAATAAAAAAAACCCTAAAAAATAAATAAAATTAAATTAAATTTGCTTAATTTTTGGAATTTTTTTGATTGTGCCAAATAAACTTATAATCGCTCCTTCATGAAACTATTGCTAAATAGGTCATTTTCCCTGAAGAAAGTAGCATGTTTTGTGTTGTTTGCATTTATATTTAACATCCGCATGTTTTTAGTGGTTTCATTTAAAAGACCTGACCGAATTGCGACCAGCGCTAGAATAAAGCCTTTTAACGACCAAACGCCTTCGAGGAACACCAGAAAACGGAAAAAACCGGGTGATAGTAAGTAGCATGATTCTGTTTTATTTCGCCTGTTTTTATAAGTTTTGGCAGTCACGTCTGGTATGTGTGAATGCACTGATTAGGGACGTATTTTAGGGAATTTTCACAAACCTTAAAAGATTTTTTTATGCCCTACCGTTTGTTTCATATAAAACAATGAAATTATATAATGAAAATATTTCATATATAATTTAAAACAATTTGATTATCTATCAAATTGTTTTAAATTATATACCTACTACCAGAAATAATAATACAATAACTATTATATAGGAAGAAACCAAAATGTATTCCTCGCATTGATCTGCTCCACTACCTAAAAATATAGTTAAATTCTAAATAACATTATTATTACAAATTCATTTCACAGGCCCACCTACGAATGGCGTAGATAATGCAGTGAACGGAACTCTTGGAGCGGACAACCCGGGTCTCTACGAGAACCTGCCGTTCCATGGCCTACAACAACCTCCAAATAAGGTAAATATATTGAAGAATAGCCGATTTTTAATTTATTTTGCTAAAATCACACAGAAATATGATGAGGCATGTACAAAATATATTATAATACTTAAGTAATTTTAACAATCAATTCATCATACTTGCTAAAGCCTAAACTAATAAATTCAGCCATAATTCATACCATGGTTCATAAAAAGTATAGTTTCAATATATTTTAATATACTTCCATATAATACACTATGGTGGCATTATACACAAATGTCAACAAAGTCTGTTAATCCGATTATTTATTGTTTTCCTTTTCATTTTAAGTTGTTTTCATTTGTTTTGCCTAACTCATTGTTTTGCATGTCTAATATTTTGATTTCGTTCGTTTCATGTTTTGTTTTGGCATACGTTACAAAGCCTGTACAAGCGATTCAGCCGAGAGTCATCGATATGAACAAAAAATCCCCGAAAGGAATCGAATCTTTACAAAAGCAACTAACGACAAACCCGTCTTTTACACCGAGAATTGTCTGCCCACCATTTATGCAGAACTCCATACCATATTCTATAGCTTCACCTTCGAATTCACAATATTCAACTTTTGGGATACCAGTACTATCGCCAATACAGCAAATGTACCCTTTACATCAAACTGTTTTACTCAATCCATATCTTCCACAAATGCAAACATCATTTTTAAAGCAATTCCCAACGATAGATGAAGAAACCTCTGAAAGCGAAACAAGGAAATTTTCGTCATTGAACACTAGAAATGTTAATAGAAAACTGCCCCAATTCCAATCGATGAGAATTGTCAGAAAGAGGAATATAGAAAGATTTTATCCTAACACAGAGTATGGGGAGAATTTTAACGAAATTAATAATAACAAAGATGGTCAAGGTGATCCAGATGATAAAAATATTGTCTTTAACCATGATATAATTTACGCCAACTTTCCATCATTACTGAAGATAAAATCTAATGTAAGCGGAGTTGAACAATTCGAAAATTTAACAGATTCTATACAAGTTTGCGAGGAAAGCAGAGAACAGATAAATCTTTCGACAAATTCTTTGAACAGGCCAGTACCGGCACCAAGAACTAAAATAACACCACTGAGCTCTCCAAGTAAATCTGATCATGTGTATGTCAATCTATCAATGCCACTAATAAGTACAAAGTTTTCTAAATCTTTCGACACAGTTGATGCTCCCGTAAGACCTTCCAAGTCTGCTGAAGATATTTCAAAACTTAAACCTCCTAGAAAGAATAAGAAGCCTGTTGAACGAGATATGGTGAAAAATGTTAGTAATAAGAAAATCGAAGGTGATAGCGATGAAGAAAAAGGTGACGAAAAGCCAGACTCAGTCAAGCCAAATATAATCGGTGCAACTCCTAAAAGAAATTTATCAGCAACTCTACCATCAACGTCACTAGTAAAATCAGTAGTTAGTCAATTGAATGAACAAGCTGGTATTAACAAAGTGGGGCTTCCAAAGAAGCAAGTGATACCACCAAATAAGACTTTACAAATACCAAAACTGGCAGAGAAGCCTATACCAAAGAGATCAGTCGTGAGACGAAGTAACTCAGTACAAAGTACTCTAACTAATTTAGAAAACGGTCAGGTATAAATGCTTGTTACTTTTTATTTCATTTCTCTTTTCCCACCCCCTTCGCTTGCCTCAACTCATTTTACTAACAAATTAATATTTTCATTTTCAGAATACTAACATACTACAGCAACAGTACATGCAAAAGCGCAACCATTTTACTAACCTAAGCTCGAAAGGGAAAAATAAGAAAAATTTCCAAATACCTCTCCAAAAGCATCATAGTTTTTGTTACTTTCAGCCAATAAGAGTAGATAAGCGAATACCTGTAGACCAAGAGAGGTCGTACAATAACACGATAGGACCACTGATATACCAGCCAGCTGATGCCCAATACTACACCAAAACTTTGAATAGAAGTAGAGAAAAGAACAATCAGAAGTTAAATCGTCTAAAAAAATCTGAAAGTCTCAGAGAAAAGTTGTCATGCGTTGGAGTATACGACAATTATGAGAAACCGGACTACCCAGAACCTGAATATAACGAATCAGAAAGAAGATCGTACTTGCAGCTTCTGAAGGGCAATTACATATCAAATTCCACTAGAAACTTAGGTCCTGAACACAATAATTACAGTTCGAATTATAACACAGTCGGGCCCAAAGACGACAAACCTAGACATAAAAAGTTAGTGTATGCAGATTTAGCTTTAGGGAATCATAATTTGAAGTTTAAGAATACAGTCAATTCTAATAGACACTTGTATGATACGTACACTATAGGTAGTGATAGTACAAGTAAAGAAACTAACAGTAGCTATAAGGGTAGTGTGTCGAATCAAAGAAAAGGGAACCACAGCCAACAGAGAAGTGACTATGCCACTCTCAAGTTCAATGAGATTGATGTTTGAGAGGTAAGTCAAATAACGTGCTACTAAATCAAGGATATGTATTATTTTCACTTGATAAAAATTTTGAACTGCCTCTGGTGGAATTCGAACCCACGACCTTTTGCTATCCGGGTGACTGGTTTAACCAAATGAGCTGAGGAGGACGTAGATAAGTTGGTGAATTTCTTCAAATGCTTACAGCTGTTAGCAAGCCAGCATTGTTTTATAAATGTCTTGGATTTTATAGCTCAATTGGTAAGAGCAATTTCCCGGATAGCGAAAGATTGTGGGTTCGAATCTCACCAGAAGCAATTTTTAAAAATCCTTGATTTAATAAACTAGCATTATTGTGAATTTAAAAAAATATATAAGTAAACGTGGTACTACTCAAACTCAATAATGAAGCGCATGACCGTTACTAAGTGTTTCAATGCACACTTGCCTACTCGCGCGTACTTCTTCTCGGCACACACACTCCTTAAGACATTTCATTAATTAGTAGATAATCTCATCCTTTCTTCCAATAAGGTGTTACTGTCATGCCAAATTATTGTGGTTGAGTAGTGACTTTCATAAAATGTCTTCAGTAAACTATAGCTGGGTCTAGATGGATGAATAATGTATGTAAACAAAGCGTTGTCATTAAACTATCTTTAAATATCATATTATGGCTGTGCTAGCGACTTTGCTTGCGTGGAATACGGTTTTTCACACCTTATTATACTCATTTAGCAGATGAAATAAGCATATGTCCTACCCTAGGGTTTAAGCTTTTTTCGTACAAAATTTCATCAAAATCAGTTTTGTTTACTACAAAAAGTAGCCTATGTCCTTTTCCAAGCTACAGTCTATTTGTGTACCAAATTTAATCAAAATCGGTTCAGTAGTTTAGGTGTGAAAGCCTAACAGACAGACAGACAGTTACCTCGCATTTATAATATTAGATTGACTGATTGATTTGGTGACATATCAGATTTTTTTTAAAATATTGATTATAAAGTTACAATGTAATTTAAACTAATTTTGTCAATAAAACTAATATAGTTATATATCTATTATTAATAAATGAATGAAAGTGACAAACTTATCAAAATAATAGTTGGTTTGTTTACAAAATTATTTAACATCTTGACCCAAGTATAGATAAAGTCTGATCAAAAGTATTTAATTAACAAAACTAATTTGTCCATTTTTTATGATTCCTTTATGAATTCTCTAAATGAGAAGACGTATTCTACTATATCATTTATTTAGTTTCTATTTGAGCTGTGCCTAACAATAATAATTTAATATTTCAACTTATCACATCCAATATTCTCTTTTTAGTTCCAAATAAGTACTCAATGTCTGATGGACAATTTAAAATAAGGCTTTTTTACAATTTTGTTTACCGACATAATTTTTAGGGTACCGTAATAAAAACACGGAAGCCTTATTATAAGTAAAGGTGGTAATATGTGCCAAGTGAGAATTTATCTGCTTCCCAAGCATGGTTCCGAAGAAATCGCCTATAAAATATTTAAAAGCATGTCAACGCAGTGTTGTGACGTTTTATATTTTTTTATTTCTAGGAACGCTTTACCAAGAGTGACACGTACATTTATTAAATTAAAGGTAATTTCAAAATTTATTTCCAATTGCTTATTATCACCGCTTAATAACGTTCACTAACTTTATTAATTAAAATCTGCCAAAACTTTCAGATTAAATAAAATAAAATAAAAATTAATTTGCAAAAACTTCCACATTAAAAAAAAAATTAAATTTTTAAAATATACTAATCAACAACTCACGCTTGGTTTTTCACTTAACACATATTACCATTAGTTTATTATTGTTGATAAGAATCATTTTTTGAGTAGTTAATAAAATATTTTTACCTTAAAAAAACTTAAATTCTTCTGACATGAAATTTTTTCCGCGGCCCGTGCCGGTATAAGCAGGCAATTAAGGTGTAATATATTTTTGAGTATATATTTTTTTAACACCATCCACCGACAGGGATAAGTGCAGAGGTTTTAGGGGAGGTCTTTGCCCAGCATTGGGACAAACACGGCTTAATATTAAAAGGTCATACTCATGATTCTAAACAACTTTCACTGTAGGAATAATTGTTAAAACGGACGTGCAAGTCGGACTCGCGTATCGCGTACAATCTTTTAGGTTTAATAGTTCATCCATCACGGGAATCTTTATAGGCGTTTGGTAAAAAAAAATGTTTTTTTTTTGTTTTTGATGTAACTACAAATTTATTTTTGTTAGACTTTTTTTTACTTGTCCTTTGAGACATTTCATAATATTTAAAGTCAAGTATATGAAAATCATTGAGGGAGGCCTGTGTTCAGCTGTGGACGTCCTATGGCTGAAATGATGATGATGAAAGTCAACGGGAAGTACCCTCAAGGTTTTGATTTCCTTGCAAGGCAAGTGTCAATATACCATATATTCAGGTCTCTCCCTCAGAACAGTGAAAAAAATAACTGAGTTAAAAGTTATAAAAATATAATTCCGTTTATGCCGCAAAAAACGTATAATTCAAAATGTATAGGCCATTTAATGTAATGGCTATGTAACATTTCGTTGACCTAGAATTATGAAATTTGACAAGTTATGTCTAAAAACTTTTGTTCGTTTTTTGGTTTGTAATTATTTTGTCATTAAACTTGGAGACTCGATTCCGGAACTATTTAAAATATATCTAGCTGTTGCCCGCGACTTCGTTCGCGTGGTCTTTAGTTTATTTATAAAGGATTTTCTGCGCAACTTTCCAATTTTTTTGTTTCATCCTCCTGACAATAATTAACGCAACAAAAAAAGAATTAACGAAATTGTTTCATCCGTTTACGCGTGATGCGATGACCAAGGGCAATGATGCATTTTGTTAGGTTACAATTTAAAATTTGAAGGCTAAATAAAGCCAATAAGCCTTAAGTTAAACATGTAAAAATCATGATTGTAATCTGTTATGCATCTTGAATAAATAAAATAAAATAAAATAAAAATGTACCTACTAATTTGTACGGAACCCTCGGTAGGTGAGTCCAACTCGTACTTGTCCGGTTTTTTATTCTTGTGTTTATTTTTTTCCATATTATTTAATAATCATGAGTAGAACCTAAAGTATTATTATTGTAGCACCGTATAAACCCTTTGTAGCTCAATCAGCCTTCATTCGTCTATCGTAATTCGAATTCGAATCCCAGCAAGGATCCCTACATTTCCCGGAATCTATATACGGATCTATACTACTTGCTCGGCGGTGAGGTACAAATATTATCAAGACTTGCGTAATAGTAGAGCCATAGTCCAAATGGTTGCACTGTGTGAGGACGGAGGACTGAGGCAATCCCTCTAATGTTAGAAATCTACTTGCTGCATTTAGGATAGTAGTCAGACCACAGAATAAATAATAGTTATGGATATCAGAAGTTAAGCTTCATACAATGCGTACATAGACATCGTTCAATCTCAAAACAATCTGACAGTAGTAGTAGTCTGGAGCCCAAACGTTCTGTTATTTCGTGTCCATGATCGATGTATGTGTGCGTTGCTTAGAAGCTTAACTTCTCATTCTCACAACTATTATTTATTCTGTGATCAAACATAGATACCCCGACTAGTAGATAAGAACGAAGCAGGGGATGGTCACATCTTTTAGGTGGCTTAAAATTTTAGTGCAGGTACCTTTGTAATATTGATTTACCTTCCAGCCCTTCAGACCCGAAGACCAGTTCATATACGCCGACGCAGATATGAAAGACTACGGGCCCATCAACTACAAAGCCGCCTCGATCTACGCACAGATGAAGAAAGTCAAAGAACAGCAAAAAATGCAGGAGATATACGACAAACAGAACTCGGATGACGATTTGCTTTGATTTTTTGCTGAATTTTATGGTTATATTTTTTAACTGTATATATATTTTTAACCGAGTCTATAAAAACCAAATTAACGATTTCTGCACATACGTAACTACCTGTTTATTTATTTTTTTAAATATTATCAATGACTTTTTTATACTTAATCTCCAAAATTGTATGAAGTTGGCGGCAAAATAACAAAATGTAAAAGGCGAATGACAAACCCCATGAATGTACAGTTTAGATTTATCCAAATTATTGTAAATAAAACCTAGTTTTCTTATTGTAAAGGGTGAAATTTAAAACAATTTCCATGTAAAAAGCACGATGACAAATTAAAAACATTCTGAAAAATACCTATATAGTTTAAGCAATTTTTAACTTAAATTGTTGTATACAAAAAAATAGCATTGTCTTAGAATTTTAAATTGGCTCAGGTTTTAAAATATTGTCATAACTTAAAATTTGCTACTTTTTAAAATGCAATCGTGTTTCTTTAGTGGAATAATAAATTGGTTTGAAGTCAGCAGAAATAATCCCGTTAAATTCAACAACAGGGTATTTATCTGAACGCACTTGTAGTTCAACCAGAAGTCTCTTGCTATTCAAAAATAGAGAAAATATTTAAAAGGATACAGTGATGAAGAAATGGTGGTAAGCTTAAAAATTATGTTGAACGAAAATACACTTAGGTAAGTCAATAAATATTCGACAAAATCACCGAGGTTTTACGTGAATTTACGTTCAATATAATTTTTTAGTTTCATAATTATATCCAAATCTTATCATTATTTATAAATCAGAATATTTTTATGCATAGTGCTCTGTTCTATCACTATATCTAAAGAGATCAGTCTATTTGTTTTCAAATAAATTTCGGAACATTATATTACTTTTAATACGTGACGTTAATAAATAGACAAAATGTATGCGCTCATACAGATCACTTTGAATTTGCATTTTAAAAAACAGTTATAATAATTGTCATAGTCTCAAAGTAGGTACTTAAACAATAAACTATTATTTACAATGTACCAGAAACGGTTTTCTTTTTTGCTTCTGTCTCCCAGCACATCTAGACGCAAGACCAGAAGCCCAATTCCCGTAATGTAAATAGTCGCAATCTAGGGTCTATCCAGTCCCAATATCAAAAATGATATTCTCGTAAACTTACATAACTTATGACGTAAAATTGTCAAAAAGTTTAAAATGCGACTGAAGATGTAACAAAAAAAAATCTCTTTTTGGTTTGTTTCCTTTTCAGTCGCATTACGAACTAGAATTGCATTTTTTTTTTCAATTTACAAGATTACCTATTTTGATAGTAATGTACTGGGAACGAAACGAAACTGTATCGCGACTACTGTTAAATTACGAAAACTGGGCTTTATATATATTTATTTTAAATAGAAGAGACCAATCCTTCACAGCTAAGCTTTGGTAGAGCGTCAACAAGATTAGAATATACATCCGTCCAAACGGGATAGCATTCAAAGTTAGACCACAAAATATATAATAGTTATGGGTATCAGAAATTAAGCTTCCTACAATGCACACTAGAGCAACGCAACTATTGTCAGAGTGTTCCGAGATTTTGTGTGCATGGGCGATGTCAATCCTAACTTCTGATAAGTACCCATAATTATTAATTATTTTGTGCTTAGACCCTAATATTTTACACCAAACACGACACCTACTGGATTTTTTCGGAGTTAAAGATAGATTAAACTTTATCGTGTTTGGAATAAAATATACCATAGCTCTACAATCTGTAAATTGTTGTATAAACACTGTAATTTTAAATATTAGACAAAGACTTTCCAAAGATACGGATGGAAGCCAAATTTATGGTATGTAATTGTCGCGCCATTTTTTTTTGTTTTGTCTGTGGCCCGTAGAAATATCGGCATTTATTTTTAATAATTTTTTTACTTTTTACAGACACCAACGAAGTACGAATTTTTAGTTTTTAAGTATTTGATGTATTCTTACAGCGAACCTTTTTAATATTGCTTCATTTATCTAATTGATTATTATTTAAATAATTGTGATAATAGTCTGAAATGTCTTGTAATTTTTTATATTTTTTGGATAATTCACCTATTTTTTTAACAATAAATATGATTTTCGTACATTAATAATTAAGTTGTGAGACTAAACAAACATTTGGTACTTAATAATTTAGAATATTTATTACATACTAATGTAAATAGTCAAGTGAAACGTCTTAAAATTTAGGACATCTATTTACAATTTGCATTTTATATTAGGTTAAAATAATTAAGTAATAACACTTATAAATACCATGCGATATAATAATATGAGCAATAAAAAAAAGTTCTTATTAATTTTTTGTCCTAAATTTTTAGATAATTTCACTCTTCTACCTATGATAAATAATTTTAAAACGGCACTACACATAATTGTGCTCAATTTGGTTATTATTAAAATTAAGTGCGTAGATTGGGTTGGTCGTGTTTTTACCAAAAAGTTTTGGAAAATTTTGGAAAAAAATTTTTTTTTCACTATTTTCAAATTAAATAAAATATATTTACAACGACCAACTCATAAAACGCCGACTGTACTAAAATTAGACAAAAATACGTTAAAGTTAGTAAAGTTTTGTACATACAACTTGTTATAATATTGTCAAATAGTGTTAATAAATTAATTTATGGATTTTTATTAATTTGTTTTAATTTATGAAAACCTACCTACACACAAGTTTAAATTTTATTTTATTTTATTGGAGTTAGAAATGTGAAATTGGAGCTGTCACTTTAAACGATTCCATCAAGCACATACCTTATAGAGCAGCAATACGAACCATCTTACCCGAAACTAGTAAGTGATTTTTCACTCACATTAAGTATGAAATGACAAGTCCTGTCAACTCTCGCCCATACAAAGAGATATGCTCTTGTAACCTGATTCTACGGGAAGAGTGGCTTTCACCAAGAAAATCAATAAAAACTAAACACCCATTATTTATTGTGAACACTATATCAATCACTCGACATTGGCAGAATCACCGCTCTGCTTATAGAGCGGGATTGAGTCGACTATTTCTTTTTTTCAATGACAACTACTTATTTGGTAAATATTAATTAGTAGCTTAATCATCGGGCTCAGTGTAGAGTCAATCATCGAAACGCAACTCAGCTGGACAGCGTTCAAGAAACTACACAACGTCTTCTCGTCCAAAATACCCCAACCCGATTAGCAAGCTCAAGTGGCGGGGCACATAGTACGCAGAACTGACGGCCGATGGGGCAGAAAGGTTTTGAAATGGGGGTTACGTACCACCAGGCAAGCGCATCGTAGGATGTCCAAGGCGGACAGCCGACCTGGTAAAGGTCGCAGGAAGCCGCTGGATGCAGGCCGCTTCCAACCGGCCAATCTGGAAGTCACTAGGGGAGTTCTATGTTCAGCAGTGGTAGTCCTGGCTGAAATAATGATTGCTGTAATTTAACAATCGATTCTATCGATAGGCCTTTCGTTTGGCTATTTTCGATAATATCGATCGTGCCGTGTGTTCGTGATGTGTCGGCCGTAAAAAATACACTTCCCCACCGCTAACAGAGGCGACTAATTCCTGTAGCACGAGATGGGCAGCAGCGTCTGCATGCGAAATCTTATAAAAAACTGCGTTTGGCAATCCCCCCCCAATGACTTTCTTTGGGGGAGGCCTGTGTTCAGCGGTGGACGTCCTGTGGCTGAGGTGACGATACTATCGATAGTGGGCTATCGAGTGGCAACACTAGCTTAGCGTGTATTGTAAGAGGTCCATGATAAGAGTAAACAGACGTTGCTAATTATGACGATAAAAGTCCTGCAGCGTATTTTGAAATGTCACTCAGGGTTTAGTTGACTCGGTGTTATGAACAGCCGGAGTTTTTTTCTTTTTATTCTCAGAAACAAAGAAAATCAAGATAAAATATAAAAAAAAGAAATTTGGGGCTAGATAGCCCTAAACTATAACTTTAAGAGACAACAGCTCGTCTACCTACGACATAACGTAAATTTTCTTAATTGATAATATGGTCTCTATGGGGACTTAAAGTTGAAAATCGGTTCAATGACCTTTAACTTTATGGGTAGGTTGACCCGCCGTTGAATGTACTATGGCAACTAAATAATAATAGGTTATGCGTCAGAGCTTGGTCAATAATAAAGCAAGAAAGACAAAAATATATTTAAAATATTTATTTAATATTATTTTTCTGTGAATATTAATTATAATTAAGTATAGAAATTTCTTATACTATCACAGCCAATGTACATATCTAAGACAGACACCGAATATCAATATTCTAATTGACAAAAACATTATTTAAAAGTTCTGCCTTAAATATATTTTTTTTTTTACTAAAAATAGATATCACAAATATTGCCTTCATACACAATGCACAATATTATTTTACATAATAATATCACAATTTAACAGCACACAATATTAATTCCTAATCATAATTCTTCACAAAATTAAGATAATTATGAGATATCTCATTTATCATGCGTTTACTATTATTGTGTGAAAACATATCAATATTATCACACCTATTTTAAAAGCAAATAAATTCTAGATTTCAGTTTGCACTGGTTAAAAGTAAAATAAGACCTTAATCTCATATTTAAATAAGAAAAACATAATCAAATGCAAACCATTTACTTATATTTCAAAAACACTTTCAAGTTTACTTATTATGTTAATAGTGATATGTTATTATTTCTTATTCAAATATGAACCAGATTATAAATGTTATTCAATTATTCTGTAGTAAGTTTATCAATAACAATCAAAACAGTTACAAAATAGTTAAAATGGTTCAACTGTATTTATTTTTATTTATTTATTTTCTAAAGCAACTTACGATTTTTCTTTCATATTTTTCACCTCTTACAAATAAAATACAGGTTTAACAGACTGTATTACTGGGCCGATCTAACTACCATTGTCGATCCTTAACAAGACACAATATAGCTTCTAAAAATACTCTTCAATCGGCGTAGAAGTCGTACTCCCCTCTCCCGAAGTACACAAAGTCGGAGCACCACTTCCGAGCCTCCATGTCTGTGGAACAGCAAGCTGGTAATGCCTGCTTGGACTTGGTCAGCTTCGCGCACCGTTGACAGAGGTCTAAGAGCTCGTCCTGTGGACAGAAAGAGAAAAAGGTTAAAATAATGTAAAAGCGAGCTCTCCTTATCCAAAAATCAATTAGCTAGGTTTATACTTGTAGCCCTTAATTATGCATAGTGTTACCTGTTGGAGGAGATACTATTGTGTAATATAAATTAAAATACATTTAAAATACTGATAAGTTGGTATCAAAATAAATAATAGAATTTATAATGTAAATGGAGCAATTATTTTTAAGTTATATTTTATCTGCAACGGCTGAAATGGGTAAAAGAATTGTATATATAGATCGTACTAGTATAGTATAGTAAAGAAATTCTATGTCCAGAACATCATTAATTTTTTCATTAAAAAAGTTATATTAAATAAAGATTAGGCTTTATTCTGTCTCAAACCGTCCACATCTGTCCAAAAATGCTAACGTTTCACATTATACCGCTCCCGTGCAGTGTCAAGGGCGGATGACGAAGTGTGTTATGCAAATTGAAGCAAGTAACCATTTATTTACTGTCTTTTCGCAAATAATTAATTACCGATCCGGGGCACGTAATTCCTTCACTATCGTAATCTATATGGGCAATACTTTTACCCATTTCAGCCGTTGCAGATATTTATGAAGCACCCAGAATGACGAACGAATGGATAAACCTACTACTACCTAACCTACTTCTTCTTCTTGGTTGTCATCAATTTCCACTACAATTAAATTTTGTTGGATAACAGAATGCCAATGGTAGATTATACAACTTGACAGTGTCTAGGTGACAAGAGTGGATTTGACAAGTGACAACTTTGACATTTACTTATTCTCAGTTTAATTTATACACTGTCAAAATTGCCCGTTTTAATATTTTTCATAGATTAGTGGTTGGTAAAATGAAAAATCTGCTTACTCTAGATTAAGCAGTGGTATACTCTCAAGGTAAAACTTACACCAGCTTGGTCGAATCCGGTCTAAGTAATGATTTTATATAACCCAAGCAATTAATTCTAAAACATGTGAAACAACAAATGAATTATGAATTATTGTTTCTGTAACAATAAAACTGGTTTTATCTAGTTTAATCCGCTTCTAACAATTTGTCGATAATTATACTGTCTTACAACAAAATCATAACTTTTTCGTTACATATCCAATTAGTGGTGTCGTGTGATAAAATAAATCGTTTATGTAGCTACATTTTAGAGATAACAATAATGATAGCTGTAACAACTGATTTAAGATACTTTTTACGTCATGATATTTTATCACTTTAGCACACATTATGAATATTTAAGCGCACATACAAGATCCACAGGAATTACTAAAAACGTTTCTTTTAAAAAAATAACTCTTCTCTTTTGGTTTGATTGATGTTTGTTACTTAGTAACGCCAGAACGGCTGAACGGTTCTAGATGTTATTCGGCATAGAGATAGATTTAGTCTACAAAAGTATATAGGCTACTTTCTATCTGGAAATAATGTACGGTTCCCGTGTTTTTTTTTTGTTTTCCACAGAGCAAGAGATCGACATGATTTCTTTTATAGGGTTGTTTAGGGGTGAGAGAATTAAATACGGTACTATTTTTAATTTACCTCATAAGGTAGTAAAATAGAGCGCAGTCGTACCTATTCCAAGTAGGCGGAACCGCGGGCACAGCTAGTCATTTCATAAAACTATTTGTGTTAACTTCATGATAGCAACTTCTAAGTTTTTTACCTTTAATGTAGATTAATGGGCGTAAATATGCAAACATTGCTTAGCTATGTTACATGCAAGTGGAGGTAAGATAGCTCGACGATCTCCGTAGCCGGGAAGCGAGCATGCCGGACTTAGCATCGCTATCTCTGAGTTCCCGGGTTCGATTCCCGGTCGGTGTATGTAGGAAAATAGCACGCATATTCCTTCTTAAAATTCAGCCGTTATTAAGTATCGAGAAAACCATGATAAACAGTGATGGCTGGCCCCATAGAAACAGTGTTTCTAACTTTTTGTGGTTAACAGAAACTTTACATATTGCGTCAATTTAAAGGGCCGTCCTAGAAATCGTTGTATTTCCTTATATTTTGTTCTCTGATTGTAAAGACGTGAATGATAATTCAAACAAAATAATACGTGGTTTTAAATATTAGATCTTATTCCTGCATGTAGCGCGAATGG
The DNA here is from genome assembly GCA_963576865.1 of Anania hortulata. Lineage (NCBI taxonomy): Eukaryota > Metazoa > Arthropoda > Insecta > Lepidoptera > Crambidae > Anania > Anania hortulata. The sequence goes on from OY756413.1 coordinate 1,155,683, forward strand.
ATTTTTCATATCATTTCAAAAACAAAGGCAAATCACCAAAAGAACTAACCTTATTTCAGAAAAATTACGTTCAAGTTACGTTTGAACATCGGTTTACAAGAGACTACAAGTTATCCTGACAATTCGAGTTTAACATTTAATTGAAGATATGGTATGGTCTATTTGCACATAGGTTGAATGCTTTTTTTACTTTCTTAAAAAATATAACACAATAAAACTGCTGAAATAACATAAAGTTTTAGAAATTTCCATTCAAATATCATTTATTTTTCTATTATTATGAACAACTATTATAAGATAAACACTACACAATAATCTTCAGGTATACTTTTAAAATAATTTTATTTAAAAAACAAAAAATTAAATAGTAAACCGAAGTCAAAATTAACTATAAAATCAAAACCGATCGTTTTTCAAACCTAGGTAGGACGTCCACTACCTAATAAATTATCAATATTATCTTGTAAAGGATCAACATTGTTTATTTAATTTTATTTAATTTATTTAAAAACTTTAATGCACAAAACTTTAAAAAGTGTACAATAGGTGGACTTAATGCTAAAAGCATTCTCTGCCAGCTCACCTCAGGGTCATGCAGAAAAACAAGTAATGGGTGCGGTAAAGGTCCGATATAAGAATTACCTAACATTCCCTAATTAGGTGGTAAGCTAATTACCTAGATAAATAAAATCAATGCACAATATATATACATATACTACTTATATAATGACTAAATAAACGTACGTACTATAAATAAATAAATATTGCAATTATGTTGTTATATGTTGTTGACGCTTTATCCCGCATCATAGACGCACACAAGCATAGAACTGTATTTCAATTTTGTACTGAAAAAAGGTGCACGTCTCTCTTAAGTCTTCCAATTTAAATTAGTATCAATACCTACTCTTACCCATGAACTTTTTAATTTGATTACTATCGTAAGTAAGTAGGTGGGTATAGTCAGCGACATGAAATAATCAGTTCCGAGGTCACAAGTCAAGAACATCAAATTTAAATGTCATGCTGTTTTTGTTCAACTGTGACATGATTGGCTATTTTAGAGTTTTAAAGCCAAATGACCGAAACGAGAACTTTATATTTTCGTCTTATCTAAGTCCGTCTGACGAGGTAAATAAATAAATAAAAATATTGGACAACATCACATACATTGCTCTGGTCTTAAGATAAGTAGCGAAAGCATTGTGTTATAGAAATCGAAAACAATGATGGTACCACAACACCCAGACCAGAGACCATATAGATAAGTTGAGGGAAAGGGGACACTAAACAACCAGGAATCAAACCCGGCACCTCAGAGATAGCGGCAAGTCCTGCATGCTCGCCTATCGGCTACGGAGATCCCATAAATTGGTTTTTAAACCGACTTCAAAAAAGGAGGAGTTTCTCAATTCGGTTGTATGTTTTTTTCATTGGTTCTTACGGAGTGAAACGTAGAATGACAAGTTTGTAGTAAATTAGTAGTCGTAGGGATTCGCTAGTAATAATAATAAAACAACAGTAACTACCACAACACCAAGACCCGAGATAACATACTAAAGTTTGTTTTCTACATTGATTGACTTAACCGAGAATCGAATCCGGGAACTCAGAGATGGCAACGCCAAGTCCGGCGTACTAGCCTCTCGAAGGTCTTTTTAGTATTAAGATAAATAAATATAATTCATTGATTCACTTTCATACAGTAACAGTAGTCCATACAATAAAGGTATAAAAGATGTTCGTTTTGTTACAGTATGACCTACTAAGGCATTCGTGATTTTTAGAAATAATAAAATCTTAATTTAATACATTTTGAACATTATAAAGGTATTGGAATAATATACGTACGTCTGTGTGACACTCTGCTGACTGTGTGAACACGCCGCTGTTCTGGCTCAGCCAGGGTGGTCGCGCGTTCGATTCCCGGATCAGCACTGCCACGCAAAGAAGTACTAAAAGACTATGTGTGGTGGTCATCTGTGGAAAATGGAAAAGTAATTAATGAATAAATGCTATTACTCAATATAAGAATATTTTGGTGACAAATAATTAATTATTTCTTAACATGAAATTATACTTGTAATAGTAAAATAATTTATAATGAAAGAGGATTTTGATTGAATACTTTAATATTGTTGCAATTTTCTTGTATGTACATTTAATATCAACTTCTAATATGACTAATGAAGTCAAACATGTGGACATATCTGTAACGGAACGTAACTTTAAAAAAAATAAATATTAAAACGTCAAACTAATGACAAGGGTGGGGCTCTTATACGGATTGACATCTGGCGAGGGCAGACTTGATCTACTTAATATTAGAAGAACTGTATTACTTATATTTTAAAATTGTTTAAAATAAACACTGAAGATTCTCAATTATAATCTTTTATTTAAAATAATACATGGCGCAGCCGTAGAAGAACGAAAATATCGAGGATCCCGAAAGATAGACTTAACAAGGTACGCATAAGCATGATCGCACATGCTCGTGATTCACTGATTTTTGAGTTTTAAAGTAATCAGCATGGCAGAGGAGAATCCTATCCCCGTTAACATGGACAACATGTGTGCAGTAGAGTATAGAATGCCACAAACTCTAAGCCTGGATGATATAGAAAAATGCTGGCCACAGTGGCAGAGATTCAAACAATCATTTAGGATTTTCTTATTAGCTGCTGGATTTCAAAACTTGTCAGAACCAAGAAAAGCGGCAATACTCTTGAATTGCATAGGACAACAGGCGCAGGAACTGTATTTCAACGTGTTAAAAGAAACTGATTCTGATGAAAAGGTTAAACTGGAAGAACTACTGCAATTATTTGATGAATACTTTAAGCCCAAACAGAATGAGGTCATTAACAGTTACAACTTTAATAAAAGAAATCAGGAGGATGGTGAATCGTTTGATGCATTCTACACAGCGATCAGAAAGTTGGCAGAGAACTGTAATTTTGACAAGCAGAAAAACAGGATGCCCAGGGATAGAATCGTGATTGGTGTGAACGACCAGAGAATACAGCAGAAACTTTTGGAAATTAAGGATTTAACTCTGGACAGAGCTGTCGAAACATGTCGGTCATCGGAGCTCTCTAAAGAACACATGAAGATCCTAAACAACTTAGAGGTGCATGCAGTGCAAGGAAACAATCAAACACAGCAGCGGTTCACCACTAACAACAACCAAGCTAAGTATAATTTTAATAAGAACAGTAGATTTTTTGAAAATATTCACAAAAGTAATAACTTCAACAAGAATTTTTATTTATGTAAAAAATGCAACAGAGAACATGGCCCAAGGAATTGTCCTGCATATGGTAAAATTTGTAATAAATGCAATAAATTAAACCATTTCAGTATTGGCTGTACTTTGGCCAGTAATCAGGTACTTAATATTAATAATAATGATAGTCAAAATAATATTCAGGATCTATGACTAGTCTGTACTATAGATCTCACTAAAAATGAGTGGACAGAGTCGCTTAGAGTGGAGAATAAAAAGGTTCTGTTTAAATGTGACACGGGGGCTCAGATAAATGTAATAGGGATAAATGATCTAAAGAAAATTGTCAATGATGATAATAAAATAATACTGTCTGAGACAAAAACTGTGATTGAGGTCTTCGGTGGTTCAAAAATATTGCCTTTAGGAAAGGTTCAACTAAGACTGTATACTAATAACAATGAGAGAATGTATATTGAGTTCATAATTATTAAAGAACAAGTGAGACCAATACTCGGATTAGGCTCATTAATGTCATTGAAATTGTTAACTAAGAATAATATTAATATGATGAAGAGTAATTGTGTAACTGATAATAAAGACTCCATTATTAATATAAATAACATACTTTTTCAGGGTGTGGGTGAATTCAAAAGCCCTCTTGAACTACGCATTCAGCCTGGTGTGGAGCCAGTGGTGAGACCACCCCGACGAGTACCTAATGCTCTAAAAACTCGCCTGGCCGACAAGTTGGATGCTTTGGTGAGGCACAAAGTCATTGCGAAGGTCGAGCACCCAAGGAGTTTTGTAAGCAATTTAGTTATTATTGAAAAGAAAGATGGTTCATTGAGAATTTGTTTAGATCCCAAAGACTTGAATAATGTGTTAATAAGAGAACATCATTTGATACCTACTATAGAGGAAATTCTACCTAAACTTTGTAATAAAAAATGTTTCTCAGTGCTGGATTTGTCCGATGGCTTTTACAATATTAAACTAACTGAGGAGTCTAGTGACCTTTGTACCTTTAATAGTCCTTTTGGCTGTTATAAATTTTTGAGAATGCCATTTGGATTGTCTATTGCACCAGAAATTTTTCAAAAATACAGTGAAAATGCCTTCGGAGACATTCCAGGTGTTGTGGTTTATTGTGATGATTTACTAATTTGTGCAGAAAATGAGTCTCAGCATGATGCAATATTAACTAAAGTCTTTGAAAGAGCTAAAGAACATAATGTTCGTTTTAATAAAAATAAAATTCAGTATAAATTAAAAGAAGTCAAATATTTTGGTCATATTTTCTCAGAACAAGGCATGAAAATAGACCCAGATAGAGTCAATGCAATTGTTAATATGAAAAATCCTAATAATAAAAAAGAATTACAGGTTTTTCTTGGCATGGTAAATTATTTACGAAAATTCATACCCAATATGGCTGATATTGCATCACCGCTACAATTGTTGTTAAAAAAAGAGGTTGAATGGATATGGACGGATGTTCATGAAAATGTTTTCAAAATTATAAAGGAAAAAATCACGGAAGCTCCTATTTTACAGAATTTTAATTCAGATGTACCAATTGTTGTCCAATGTGACGCCTCAAAAGATGGCCTAGGCTGTTGTCTTCTTCAAAATGGTAGGCCTGTTTGTTATGCGTCGAGAAGTTTGACATCCTCAGAAAAGAACTTTTCTCAAATTGAAAAAGAACTGTTGAGTATAGTATGGGCAACTCGGAAGTTTCATTATTATGTTTATGGACATAAGTTTACTGTGATTAATGATCATAAACCTCTAGAAAGTTTACTAAGAAAACATTTGCATGAAGTCCCTTCACCAAGATTGCAAAGATTGAAATTGAAATTACTAAGATACAATTTTGAATTTCAGTATTTGCAAGGAAAATATTTGTACTTAGCAGATTTGTTATCTCGCTCCTATCAAGAATGTACAGATGTAGACGATACTTACATGTACGAAGTAATACATTGTGTAGGTCTTTCTAATTATTTAGAGTGCACTGAAGAACAAAAATGTCAGTTAATTTCAGAAAGTAGGCATGATAGTGAGTTAACACAATTAAGAGAATTTATTCAAAAAGGGTGGCCAAATAATAATAAAGCTATTCCAGATTATTTGTCTTGTTACCACAAATTGAGAAGTGAATTATCAGTAGATAATAATTTAGTATTTTACAATGAAAGGTTAATTGTACCTAAAAGTTTGAGATTGTCTTTTATGAAAACATTACATGAAGGTCACTTAGGAATGTCCAAAATGAAGCAGTTAGCTAGAAAATTATATTACTGGCCTCATATAGATACTCATATTGAACAATTTGTAAAGAAATGTTTTCCATGTCAAACCTGTTCGAGCCGACCAAACCCATTGTCGCCCCACTGTCTTATATTATCCGCGCCGTAGACCATAATCGATGGTAACCGTGTGATGGCCTGATGTCTACGACAACCAATCAGAAGAGGATATGTGATCGCGTGATGCTTCGTTACCCAATTGGAACGTTTTCCACCCCTACCGGTTAAAAATCAATCTGTATCATTTTGTTAAACTTTGTAACTCACTTCAAAAAATGCATTCATAAGCTCAACAAGTGTTTTTTCTAAGTTTTCTAATTCCTATTCCAAACAAATTGGCGACCGTGACAGGACCTTGCATCTCTAATCGGATTCCGAAGTTTGCAGGTTCATTATTACCGACTGGAGGACAAAGGGTCATTTTAGCAGCAGTACTTACCCAGAAAGGAAACCTGCGGTGACTACTAGGCCCAGCAAAGGCAGCCAACAGCCACGCAGCGGACAATCTACGTGCCAGCTTAGCAATCAAAGTTCAAGCCACCTCCGCCTACGTCGGCCTTTTTCGAGGAATCAACTCACGAGGGTACCAGCCACAGACAGCAGTCGGGACTTCGCATTTCTCCAACCCAGCATTGCCTACCATTCTTAAACGTGAGCCCGTTCCTTTTTATCCTAGTTCAATCCCCTTCGACTTGTGCTACTTACTACCTTTTGATTTGCATTCATCACTTTTAATACCTAACTAAACGCATCGACAACCCATTCTTGAGCACTAAATTGCCGTTTTTTGCCTACATTCTCACTATCGCAGACACTTTTCTTTAGCTCAAAGTTTATATATTGCCGTTCTTACCTACCCTCTCATTATTGCAAATATTTAGAAACCATTCGTTAATTCTATCTTTCGTTTCATTGTGCCTACTTTCAATTAAATAAGTACCATTTACTTGCTAAGCACTCCACATTTTAAATCATTATAAGATAGTTGTATGATATGTAAACTATCTCAATTCCAGTGTTCCGTCACAATACAATACGTCTGTGGCACGCATCGAGATTCAACGTGTGACGTCACCTTTTGTTCCGCGGATGCCTGGCCGCCGCACAGCTGATCCTATTTGCCGACCGGTTTTTCTACTCGTCGAAGCAATCAGCTGGACTACGAAGCGAGGAGCGTATCGTATGCAATTTGTTAATTCAAATAGTAGTTTTTAGCTTCTTATAGTGTTCCGATTAATTTTATCGCAATGTCTACTGAAAATCAAACTTCAATAGATTTAAAATCCCTTATATTGAAGCGTAGCAATATCAAAGGACGATTAACTAAATTTAAAAATCACGTAGAACCTTTGCAGACTTTAGAAAATGTTTCTGAATTTGAAACAAACAAGCTTGCGATGAAATTATCTAGAATTGAGGCCTTGTTCCTTGAATTTGACGAGTTGCAGAATCAAATAGAATCTTTGAGTGAAAGTAATCGAGATCAGGAATTAACTACTCGCGATGTTTTTGAACAAGACTTCGATCATTATATTTGTATTGCTCAGGATTTAATAAAGGCGAATTCGCCTTCCAAAACATCTAGGTTTGCATCATGTCCATCGAATGACTCAACTTTTAAACATTCTAACTGTCCAAATGGTGGCCATTGTAATAATGAAACGCTAAGTTTCAAATTGCCAATCATTAAAATACCTAACTTTGATGGCACATATTTTAAATGGTTGGAGTTTAAGGAAACTTTCAGCTCATTAGTTCATGAAAATACACAAATTAAAAATATTTATAAATTTCATTATCTAAACTCGTATTTGGAAGGCGAAGCCGCTCGGGTTATTTGCAATTTAGAAGTTACAGATAAGAACTACAGTCAAGCTTGGAAATTATTATGTGACAGATTTGATAACAAAAGGCAATTAATTAACAATCATTTAAGATCTCTTCTTAACTTTGAAACCGTGCGAGAGACCGCTAAGTCACTTCGTTTTATTATTGACCATGTAACAAAAAACTTGCGGGCTCTCAGCACGCTAGGATTACCCACAGACAAATGGGATGTCCTTATTATACATATGGTCACGGCAAAATTAGACAACACTACATGTTTTAAATGGGAGGAATTTAGAAATAATGTCTCCGAAATACCAACACTTACAGACTTTTTTAAATTTCTAAAAAATCGGGCTGATGTTCTTGAAACTGTGTATGAATCCAAACTAGACAGACAAAACAAGACCAAAGGGGGAAATCCCACACTTTCTAATAAAGTTCAGCAAACTAAGTCTTTTGCTGTCACTACAACTACTACCAGTAACGAAAACAGTAAATCCCCTTCTAATTCATTAGAGTGTTTGATGTGTAAGGGCGATCATCGTCTTTATGAGTGTTCTATGTTTAAATCGAAATCCCCAAAAGATAGAAATTCTATAGTTAAATCTCTAAAGCTATGCGAAAACTGTTTAAAGCCTGGTCATAAGGTGGAGGAGTGTAAACTTGTCGGGACTTGTCGGTCTTGTAAAAGGCGACACAATTCTTTATTGCATTTCACCCCAAATTCTGATGCATCTTCTTCTTCCCAAACAGTTGTCATGTCTTCTACCCAAACATCTACAAATGTATTACTGTGTACCGCTCAAATCAAAGTTTCCAATCCTGTTAATAAAAATACTATGACAATAAAGGCCTTACTGGACAGTGGGAGCCAGTCGTCTTTCATAACCAATTTGGTAAAACAAAGGTTAAATTTAACCCCTTTACCGTCTCCAAGTGTAAACATAGTCGGCATTGGTAACACCTCTTTAAATGTAAATGTAGAGAGATGTGCTATTAATTTACAATCAAACACAGGTCCATTTAATGTAACGATGTATTGTCTAGTCCTACCCCAAATCTCAGATGATATACCTAAAGTTGCATTCGATGCTAGACCTCTAAATTTGCCTAATTGTGACCTAGCTGATCCAAGTTTTAATGTACCATCGTCTATCGACATGTTAATTGGAGCTGACTTGTTCTGGGATTTGATAGGTTCCGAGCAACGTCGCCTAGAAGACTGCAAAATCATTCTTCGTAGTTCTAAACTAGGATGGCTCGTGGGGGGTGCCTTACCTGCCATACCTAAGCAACTAAACCCCAATAAAACTATTATATGTAACTTTCTGTTGAAAAACGACAATTTCTATAATAATTGCCCTGCAAACAATGATCTAGAGCATCTTATTACCAAATTTTGGGAACTAGAAAGTTTTCCCGAGCGCAAACCCTATTCAAAGGAGGAAAGCCTATGCGAACAGCACTTTCTCTCCACTACCACTCGTCTTACTAATGGTCGTTTTTGCGTTAGCCTCCCTCTTCATCGTGATAGAGACTGCTTAGGTGACTCGTACCAACTAGCTAGGAAAAGATTCTTTAATTTGGAAGCACGCTTTAGAAGGCAGCCAGAATTAAAATCAGTCTATTCCGATTTCATACATGAGTATTCTGCACTTAATCACTTAAAAGAGATTAAATTATCAAAGGCTATGGGTGCTTACTTCCTTCCCCATCATCCTGTCATTCGAGAAAATAGCGAGTCAACTAAGCTGCGTGTTGTCTTCGACGCATCGGCTCGCACTACTTCTGGAATATCAATAAATGACATACAACTGGTTGGACCAACCATTCAAGATTCATTATTCAATATACTCATTCGTTTTCGTCAACATAAGTACATCATTTCAGGTGACATTGAAAAAATGTACCGACAGGTCACCCTTAGAGAATCAGATCGCAATCTACAACTGATTCTGTGGCGCGACGAAGAGAACCAGGATTTACGCACTCTACAATTAAACACAGTTACGTATGGTTTCTCTAGCGCTAGTTTTCTCACCACTAGGTGTCTCTGGCAACTTGGTGAAGAATGTAGCGATCCCAAAATTAAAACTATCATTCAAAAGGATTTCTACTGCGATGATTTGTTGACTGGATGTGACTCTACATCGGAACTGCGCTACATTCAGCACCAAGTGTCAAACGAACTGGCTAAGGGTTGTTTTCCCTTAAGGAAATACAGGTCTAACTTACCAGAACTTTTCTCTCCCGATTCTATAAATGCCGAAGAAGGTAATTTAATTATCAGCAACTCTACCAGCACGCTAGGCATAGGCTGGTCTCCTTTCTCTGATTTATTATTTTTTCGAATAGATTGCCCACCAATTAATGTTCTTACCAAAAGATCCATTCTTTCAACAACTTTTAAAATTTTTGATCCCCTCGGGTTATTGTCCCTTTGCACTATCAAGCCTAAGATGCTTCTTCAAAAACTGTGGTCGCTTAAAATGGACTGGGATGAACCAGTACCGCTAGACTTTCAAAAAACTTGGCTTAAGTTTTCCCAAAATATTTCACATATGTCTACTTTAGTGTTGCCAAGACATGTCCTAATAGAAAACCATAATTATGTAGAAATGCACTGCTTCTGTGACGCCTCTAAAGAAGCCTACGGTGCATGCATATACCTAAAATCCATCGATGTCGATGGCAATATAAAGGTCAATTTGTTGTGCGCCAAGGCACGCGTAGCTCCCCTTAAGGCCTCTACAATCCCTAGGTTAGAGTTATGTGCCGCTGTCGTTGGTGCACAATTAACTTCATCCGTTTCTCACGCTCTACGTTGTACAATTAACCGCCATATCTATTGGACAGACTCTACTGTCGTTTTAGGATGGTTAAAAACGCCCAATAAAACTAAAACATTCGTTGCTAATCGAGTGGCGGTTATAGGTGAACTAACGGATTGTTTGTCTTGGCGTCACGTCCCTACCTCGGAAAACCCAGCTGACTTGCTCTCTCGAGGGGTAGACCCGCATCACGTTAGCGATTGCTCCATGTGGTGGCATGGGCCAACTTTCTTACAACAAGATGAGTCTTCGTGGCCGTCGTCCCCAATTCATTCCGTCGAGTTGCCAGAATTGAAAGCCATGCCTGCCTTGGTGGCGGAAGTAGCGTCTTCAACACCAGCAGTAGATTTTAAAAAAATCTCCAAACTCTATACTCTTCAAAGAGTCTTTGCTAGAGTCCTCAGATTCGTAAACAATTGTAAAAACCCCAATAGCAAACTCGTAGGTGAACTTCAAGTAAACGAACTTAACAAATCACTACTTACTCTTATTATTGTATCTCAAAATGATTCATTTCCTAATGAAATTACTCAATTACGGAAAAACTCGACTCTCCCAGCTAAGTCCATCTTAGCGTCTTTAACCCCCTTTTTAGACGAACAAGGCGTATTGCGAGTCCAAGGCCGTATAGAGACCTCGAATTACCATTACGATAAAAAACACCAAGTCATTTTAAAGGCTAACCATCCCTTAACAAGGCTTATTTTTCAAGAGGAACATGAACGCCTTTTACACGCAGGACCCCAACAGATGCTTGCTTCAGTCAGAGATCGCTATTGGCCTATTGGCGGTAGAAACCTAGCCAGAAACGTAGCTCGATCCTGTTTTGTCTGTCGACGTGTTAAGGGCAAAACTATGAGTAACATTATGGGAAACTTGCCCAAGGAGCGCGTAGAGCCCGATTTTCCTTTTCTAACTGTAGCTACCGATTTTGCTGGACCTTTCCTAATTACCGACCGCAAAGGTCGTGGATGTAAAATAACCAAATGTTACTTATGTATATTCATATGTTTTCGTTATCATTGCATTCACTTAGAAGCTGTTAGTGAATTGAGTAAAGATGCTTTTGTTCTTACACTTAAAAGATTTATTGCACGCAGAGGCTTACCTAACACTATTTATTGTGACAATGGTACAAATTTTGTTGCTGCAGCCAAAGAAATCGGCAATTTTCTAAATTCAAATCAAAATTCTATACATGAGTTTGCAATTCGTCAAGGGATAGAGTTTAAATTCTCGCCCGCATACGCTCCCCACTTCAACGGCCTAGCTGAATCCGGAATCAGATCAGCCAAACACCATATTCATAGAATCTTAGGAAACACTCATCTAACGTTTGAGGAGTTGTCTTCTTTGTTTGCACAAGTCGAAGCCATCCTAAACAGCCGACCTCTATGTCCCCTCAGTCCATCACCCAACGACTTCCAACCACTCACCCCGGCTCACTTTCTGATTGGTAGACAACTCACCGCGCTGCCGTCACCGTGCTTCGTGGACTTCAAACTGCATCATCTCGACCGGTTCCAGCGCCTCGAGCAGGCGCGACAACATTTCTGGCAAAGGTGGACCTCCGAATATATCGCCGAACTCCAGCAGAGGACCAAATGGCGAACAAGATGTAGAGATGTCAAGCTCAACGACATGGTCTTAATAAAGGAAGTAAACGCACCTCCTCTTTGCTGGCGACTGGGGAGAGTCGCCAAGTTGTTCCCTGGACCAGATGGGATTCCTCGGGTGGTCGATGTGAATACTACCCATGGCACCGTTCGTCGAGCACTGAATCGCCTTTGCCCCTTGCCAATGTCAGATGATTAAGAATTGAAAGCTAAAGTAGAGCTTTCAATGGCCGGGAGTATGTTCGAGCCGACCAAACCCATTGTCGCCCCACTGTCTTATATTATCCGCGCCGTAGACCATAATCGATGGTAACCGTGTGATGGCCTGATGTCTACGACAACCAATCAGAAGAGGATATGTGATCGCGTGATGCTTCGTTACCCAATTGGAACGTTTTCCACCCCTACCGGTTAAAAATCAATCTGTATCATTTTGTTAAACTTTGTAACTCACTTCAAAAAATGCATTCATAAGCTCAACAAGTGTTTTTTCTAAGTTTTCTAATTCCTATTCCAAACAAACCTATCATAACAATAATATTAAAGAACCAATGTTACCACATGACGTACCACCTTTGCCATTTTTAAAATTGGGAATTGACATAATGGATCTTAAAAGTAAAAGTTATTTAGTAACTTATGATTATTACTCTAAATGGTTAGACATAAAACTGTTACCAAGTAAGAATGCAAATGCAATTATTAATAGTCTGATAGAATTATTTTGTAATTTTGGTATACCTAATCAGATTGTATCTGACCATGTACCATTTGATTCAAAGGAATGCAGACAATTTGCGAAAGAATGGGGTTTTAATTTTACACATAGCAGCCCTAGATATCCTCAAGCGAATGGTATGGCCGAGAGAGGAGTACAAATTGCTAAGAAATTAATGTTAAAATGTCAGGAGGATAAGACTGATTTTCGAATAGCTTTACTTCAATACAGGGCTTCGCCCGTCTCGGGCACAGAGTTCTCACCTAGTGAATTGTTAATGTGTAGAAATTTAAAAACAAAGCTCATAGTTAGTCAACAGTATTTAAAACAGAAATTAAATAATAATGTCTCAAATCAATTTGGTAATATTGTCTCGAGGAATGTTAGAAATTATAATAAATAAAACATCTAGAATGAAGAAAGAATTTTTTATTGGACAAAATGTATGGTTTAAAAAAGATGTATCTAAAAATGTTTGGTTAAAAGGGATAATAGGAAGGTGTAATGGATACAGATCGTATGATGTGTTAGATGAGAATAATGTTAAATATACAAGAACCTCTTTCCATATACGACCAGCATAGACTTTGTGGTTCACCAGCGACGGCTCGTCCACTCCTGGTTGAATGGTAGTTTATTTATTACGTATAGTTTATTAAATAGATTAGTGTATGTTAGCCCAGTAGCTGTATTGTTAATAGTATTTAACTGCACTGATCCCAAGTTTCGAACGTAGGGCTGGGCTAACAATACTTTGGGTACATTTTAGTATTATTATGTAAACTAAGTAAGAGTATAGATTTAACTAAATAACTGATTTAGTATAAAGATTGTGTAAAGTTTTCTCAGTTTCTAAAGTTAGGATACTGGAGTAGCAATCGGTACTTAATGTAATACTTTTGTTTAAAGGGGGATGATGTAACGGAACGTAACTTTAAAAAAAAAAAATATTAAAACGTCAAACTAATGACAAGGGTGGGGCTCTTATACGGATTGACATCTGGCGAGGGCAGACTTGATCTACTTAATATTAGAAGAACTGTATTACTTATATTTTAAAATTGTTTAAAATAAACACTGAAGATTCTCAATTATAATCTTTTATTTAAAATAATACAATATCAATTGTAAAATATGTTCTAAAACCAATTAAAATCAAATAAATATTTCTGAATCATTTTATGTGAATTTATACAGACATTCCATTATACGTGTTCGATATTTCAGCATTACATTTTAAATGCCGTGTGTGTAAGTCAGAGTCAAATAAAACTTATAGAGGGTGCCCAAAAGATAGTCCTCAAAACCACCTGAGGCCCAATTCCCGTAATTTGACAATTGTCGCAATCCGGTGTCGATCCGGTCCCAGTAACATTACTATCACAAACGGTATTCTCGTAAACTTTCAGTTTGACGTAAAATTATTAAAACTATCTCAATACGACTAAAAACAGAGCAAAAAAAATCTAATTTTGGTTTCTTCCATTTTCAGTCGCATTACGAACTATAATTGAATTTTTTAGGTTTAGGAGAATACCGTTTGGAATCGTAATGTTACTGGGACCGGATCGACACCGGATTGCGACTGCTGTCAGATTACGGGAATTGGGCCTCTGATTAGCTGCCAATATTACGTAAAACTTTTACAACTGGAGTAACATTGAAATCATAAAAAACCAGGTGCTCTATATTGTCCGGTAATGTATCCTAAAACTTTCTGTGAAAAACTCATTTTCTAAAATGTTTTAACTTAAAGGCATGTCGGTGATAAGATGAAAATCAAGACTGTATTTAGGATTGTGTAGTCTCGTGACGCGTGGCGCCATCTATCAGTCCAACTGATGGTTGTTTGACATTGTTTTTGACGGAAATGCAGAGATAGTCTCGGGACAAGTTGCTCTACTCTCCAGTCTGTGGTTTTGGAAGAAGATGATAGAAAACATTATGGAGATAACAATGTTCTGTTTGGTTTTGTAAAATCGTTGAGGTCAGACTTGTAGAGAAAGGGAACTTGTCTATTCCCGTCAAGAAAGACTTCTCTCTGAACGTTGATCTTCATTGCTTGAGAAACTCTAGAAATAGCTATTTAGATTGGCTGATAAGATAAGCTGCCCACGATATCGTTGTTTACGAAGTACGTAAACTTAACGAAGCAAACAATTGTTTTTTCAAAATGTTTTTAACCAATAAAGAAAAGTCAGGAACAAAAAATTGCATGTGTTTAAGTTTTATGTAGTGATGTCCTGATGATGACCTGTTCGGTTTCGACGAATACGGTTTCGGGGCAAATTAAAACCATTTCGACACATTCGGCAAAATTTTAAAAAATATTCGGCCAGTCAGAAATTTCTTTGAAAATATACACGTGGCAGGTTTCTTTAGTATCCGTTTATTAAATCGTCCATGAACGAAATCCGGCAATAAATATCGCTAATCTAAACATGATTTACAAGAAATTATCAACTATGTCACTTATGTAATTGATATATCGATCACCTATCTTAGATTACTTGTTATTACAACAAATTGGGACATAATATATTAATTTAGGTTAATTAGAATGTTAAATAAATACAAAATGAAATCAAATCAGAGAGGCACACGGTCTATTTTACAAATTGTGTCTTAAATTAATACCTATTGTTAATCGCTGATGTATAATCAGTCATTTATAATCAAGGGTCATATCTTAATAAAAGATAAATACAATATAAACGGTTTTACCTACTGATTAAATGTAGCTGGTTGCTAAAAGATAATAATCGAAATATGCATCGTTTTAACAAAACATAAAAACAAAAACAAAATCGATCACAACTATAAGAGAACCTCATCATAATCCGCGCTTTGCCGTCACCTGCTAAACGTGTCCCGCAACTCTAGCAACCGCCAGCAGCCTTTAATAATATTAGTAGTTTATACTGAATAAATGAGTATTAATGAGTTTATTAAGCATGCAAGCCCTTTTCTAAGCACTAAAACACGTCCTAAAATATATCTTTGCCATGTAGTCAGTGTAATGAACCGCTAGGCATTTTACACCACGCACTAGTTAACATCGGACATAGATTCTGCTACAAACATGGCCAGCCTATTGCTACTTCATTTAGCTGATCCTTTGGGCTATTCCAGTCACTTTCGTTCACTAACTGATAACCTAATTTTTGATCCAGTCTTTTTATGGCAAATTTCTTAATTCGAAGATTAAAGTGTTTAGTCTTCATTGACTGCACACTATCATGATTTAAGAAATTAACACGTAAGTGAACATTCACTGTACCACTTTACAACAAATAAAAGTTGCTAAACTAGCTATTGAGAGAGCCATGCTCAGGATTTCAATCAAGCTTAATATCAGAAATTTGATTTTATTTTTATTACTAGAGTAAGTAGGTACTCTTATAAGTATGTAGGTACTTCTAAAGAAAATAGCAAAGGTTTCCGAAAGAGATCTAAAGTGATTTATATAGCCCAGGGTTACTCAAGGTGGGGTTTGTTAACCATTAGGAGTTCGCCATTTGACGGTTGGGGGTTCGCGATAAGAATAGGCTAGTTTCCTAAAAAAAAAACAAATAGTCCGTCAGTTGGATTTATAGAAAATATTGGACACTTATTTTTTCTTTTCTCAATCAAAGAAAAAAATATGAAGATATAGCCCGTTAAAGTTCACCGTAACGTCACGCTTTGCGACACTTTTTAGCAAGGCGTGACGCCACTTGCTCACTTTGATGCGCTATAACTTCGTCATTCAAAATATGGGTCCAATATTTTTTGATAATCTAACTAACGGACTAAAAAAGATTATTGTATTTAAATAATCTTTTTTTGACTGGATTGCACACCAACAAACCTGGTTATGATAAAAACCAAATACAGAAACCGTTTTGATGCTGAGACAAAATTTTACTAAAATGTACAAATTTGCGGCAAGAAACAAGCATACCCATCACATTAATACCAGTATTTCTTACTTATCTATTTAAATAAAATAAAGTCGGGTTAGTTACACCATTTATAAGCTGAGAACGGCTGAACCGATTTTTATAATCTTTGGTTTGTTGAATTTGTCTCCGCCCTGAATACCAGAATAACTATAAAAACACCGAAAAATTCACGATTTTTTTTAATGGAGTAGCATAAAAAGCAGTATTTTCTTCAACAGCTACCTTTTCTATTCTTTTATAGTTAGGGGTTCGCTGTTGTCTGGGAAGTTCAAGAGGGGTACGTGGGGCCATAAGTTTGAGTAACCTAGATATAGCCCAAAGAACTAGCAAGCGGATTTTGAAGCAGGAGAGGGCTTTTGTTCTAGAACCGATAGCCGATGGAGTGGACGTGTTCTTGAGTGGAGAACGCGATTTGTTTAATGGAGCATGAGACCCCCTTCAACAAGTTGGAGTGATAATATACGCAAAGCTGCTGGCAGTGAATGTAAAAGTACTTATAGCCCGAGCTTAGTTTTTTGCATTGTGAGAGGTCTAAAAGCACTTTAAAAGTAGCCGCTACTTATTGAAATAAATAATGTTCAAGTACCTAAGTACTTGGATTTGTGGGTACATATTCTGATAAGTAAGTTTTTTATGATAACGCATTGTTACTAGGCGTATTTTATGTATAGTCATCATTGTCAAGTAGCTAGGTGCGTAGGTGTTTGAAGTGGTAGTGATATGATAACACAGATACAAATTTAATTTGAATTTTAGAAATATATTTATATATTTTTTTTGTTATAATTTTTCTTTGCATGTTGTACGCAATTAACTCTAATTCACTTTAGAAGCAATTAAATAGGCATTCCGCATTAGTATTTTATTTTTAGTAGTTTCCTACTCTCCTGTCGGTCACTCGGTCGTCCCAAGAGGACCGCTGAGGAGACGAGGTTGCGAAGGACCTGCGCGGGCTTCACGTCGATGATTAGTGAGAGGTGACGAGAAGACCTGAGTGGAGATCCTTATTGTTGGAGGCTATGACTCATTTTGGGTCACTGCGCCATCTTAAGTTAGTAATATACCTCATTACACAATGATATCGATTCCTTACTTCAAGAACATGACAACTAATGTGTTATTTGGCGCATATAATATATATATATATATTTTTAATACACATAATAACACAATCAAAAATTTTTCTTAGCAAAAATCAATGCAAAAATTCTGTTTTATGTATCTATTTATAACACCTGTGTAACATTATAGAATGCAATAAATATATTGAATTGAATTGAATCTTCTCTCAATAAATTCCTAGCAGTCGCTAGGTAAATGATATTAAGACTATGTAGGTACCAAAAAAATGTATAGTAATAAATTAAGTAAACATAGTGACTGCTACTGGCTAAGGATTATAGCCAGAGCCTGGTGTAAGATGAGAAAAGCGTAATAACAAGTTTTCGCTTTTCCAAAAGAAAAGATTATGACTAGTCAAAAGTATGTTAATTATCTTTAAAAGTAAAATAATATCTCCACAAAATCATTGAATGATCCGTAAGTATTTATTAAAATTTTCGTTTTCTTATTATTTTAGACACACGAATATAATGTAGGTCTATTTTATTAAATGTATTTAGTTATTATACGTACCGATTTTGATTGTATATTGTATATATTTATTATATTAATCATAATATAATTGTTTCTTTATTTTCAACATGTTGAATATTGACAAATCTCGATCTTTTTCTTATAACATGCTATGTACACATGTCTGTGGAACTACAGCCTATCATTGTTTCATGTTATATATATACATATTTTTTAATTGTCTTGTAACTGTTGTATTTCTGTTTTGTGTACTGAATAAATAAAATAAAATAAAATAAAATAACAAATATTGAACAACATCACATACATTGCTCTGATCCTATGCTAAAGCATTTGTGTTACCGAACCGAACCCAGACCCGAGACAATACAGAAATTTTTTTTACACTGACCGCCCGGGAATCGAACCTCGGACTTTAGAGGAAGCAACACCAAGTCCTACGCGCCTCTCGGCTACGGATATCTAACCACAATAATTACGCATCACTAAAGTTTTGCAATTATCAGTGTCGCGTGTATAAAATGAATTCAAAGGTTAAAATGCACTAATTAATATATAATACCTACTCATAAAGTTTAATTGATGAAGGAAGTGAACTGATCGTATCAGGAATATTATACTAATTGAATTAATTAATGAAATCAATGTCTAATATTTTACGTAATTCACTCTTTTTGAGAAGCAAGCGCTTTCATGTACCTATAAATAAATTATATTTATTAATCATTATAACACAGGCACTAAACAGAAAAATTAACGATTAATAAATAAACTGGTCATTTTATAGTCAAGGACTTATGTATAATTGTGTTGTTAATCTTAATGAATGTTTGAGTCCAAAGGCCGGATTTGTATATTACCTGTTACTTTTTATCTGTGCATTTACAAATAAATAATTGTTTATGACGGTTTATCACCTTTAATTGGTATAATATTGTGAGTTGCGATTATTTCGTTACTGTTGTTCAGTATAAATATTATCTCTAAACCCAAAATATTATTCTTTTCATACCTATATTACTTAGAAGAAAAAAATTGGTCATGGGAAAATGTATTCGCTTTTTTAACAGATTACCACAACCCATTGCTGAACTGCATATGTATAAATGTTGATCGCATGTCAAGATGAGTTTAATAAGAAAAAGGTTATTACACTGTAAATGACTATTTAAATTGTAAAAATGTATGGAATTAAAAATACTGCCTTGCTTACACAAGTACATTTTATCTTGTAATGTAAACACACTATTAAAATTTAACAAGAGGCTGACAATAGTGACCGAGTTTCTTGCGATGCTTCTTCTCGGCGCTAGCCCACAATATTGTCCCGAAACAGTATTAGAGTAAAAAAATATTTGAGCTTAATTTAGGCCTATTTACAGAAATAAATTGGTTTTACTTTTCATCCCACCAGAGGCAAATATTTTTTTTTTTTTCAAGTGAAAAATATTATCCTTTTTATATACTACTGTCACGGACCGTGAATTTTTTTGGATTGCTATTTTAATATCCACTTTTCTGACAAATATTAAACAGTTATTTAAATTACTATACTTAATAAATTATTAATAACGTAAGACAAGAGTCAAAAACGTTAGTATACTTGAGAATTAAATAAAAACATTTGTCTTTAACAAAGAAGATGAAAATGATGTAGAAAATCTAATGAATATCTGTGAATTAAAACCACCATAACTTAAAAATTTATAAAAGTTATAATAATTGATTAAATAATTAAAAAACTTACCATTATAAACGCCATTTTTCAATACCAAAACACACACACCAACACAGAATATAGACGTATCTTCTCTTTTTTTTTTGATAATATTTCTCGACTAGACTAGTGGTCGCGTTCCGTACTTAGTGACAGTCTGGCTCAGTAAACTGTCTCGTACAATTTGTTATACTGCCCCTTATCTCATGAATCACTTTCAAAGAGCATGCTCCGGACTAATAGATAAACGTAAAAAGTGATGCGATGAGGCTTAATTAAACATTCAATGCCCCATATTTAGGCAATGCCGGAATCATGTTGCGACGGTGATGATAAGGAATAGTCGCAGTTTCGGTTTCGGCTAGAATTAGGACGAAACTTTGATTTGGAAATTGAAAAAGCCATAGTTTGTGTGATAATCCCGGCTATTCTACCTGAATCAGGAATGGGGACCTCATCACCTTAAAAACGCGTAGCCATACTGCATACAACAATTATAGATATTATGGTAGCGAATTAAATAATTTTGTATATAAATATGGGCTATAAACAAATTTGAGAGGCGGAAGATTTTACCTAGAAAAAAAAACATTCCACGGCTGAGCAAAGAATACTTCCATAATAATAATTTGAATGAATCATTTATTTATTTTAATAATTTATAATTTTCACATCATCGATACGCATCGAACGGCAATTAGGTATCGATTTTGTTCAGTTTCGGCCGAAACCAGGCCGAAGTCGTTATACGGTTTTGGCCGAAAATCGCGTTCGGTCCGTCCCTAATGTTGACAGTTATCAGACATTATCAGATTTTATAATTTAAATACAGTTTTTCAACAGCTGTCAGATTGTTTGCGCCCGCGCCGCCACGCACACAGGCAGGGCGCAAGGTACAATAAGCTCAACACAATCTTGTTCTATTCTCTTTCAAAGTTTGGCTGCAATAAGAAAGTGTTATCGTGGTTGATGGCATGAAATAATAGCAACACAGATAAACTGTTAACGCCCCTCAAATAAACCCACAAACACAAACACACACAGCTATACACAAATCCACAAACACACACACATCTTGAAATGCATTCTATATTAAAAATATTTAAAAAACCTGTTCACCCATTCTCTAATCAAAACTGGGATATCGTAAGCTGTGGGAGCCTGGACCTGTAACACAGGCATTAATTTACCTAATCAGTCCCACTTTTGATTATTGTGATTGACACACATTGATTTATCAGACATTGTATCTGTTTTCATCATCATCTGAACATAGGCCACTCCATTGACTTTCAGATTCACCAGAAGGAAAGTTAGAAGCAGCCTGCATCCAGCATTTCCCTGATACCTTTACCAGGTCGTCTGTACACCTTGCGGGTGGACGTCCTACGCTGCGCTTGTCGGTACGTGGCCTCCATTCTAGACCTTTCTGCCCCATCGACCGTCAGATCTACACGCTATGTCTTACGTCCACTGCCACTTCAGCTTGCTAATCCGTTGGGCTATGTCAGCAACTTTTCTTTGTTTACAGATCTCCTCATTTCTGACTCGATCTGATTACATAATGTGTTAATAAATCTCTGTACCTTCACGTTTATATTGAAAGAAAATTAAGATTTATTTGTTTATAGTGCCGCGACCTATTCTTATCATAGGAAATGTCTTCCTACTAGCACTTTGTCCCTAGGACGTTTGACCATGATCTTAGATACGGGAAGTCTTACAACATTCGAATGTTTACAATCAGGCCTCTTTAGGCGCTGTGCAGACGACGGGGTGGGCGGGCCGGACAATTTCCCGCGTACGATAGAACAAATAATTGTTTAATTGTTTATTTGTTTACATCATGTTATCTACTTCAAGTAACATTACTATCTAAAACGGTATTTTCGTAAACTTTTAATTTGACGTAAAATGACCAAAATCACCGAAACAAAAAAAAAACTCACAATGGTTTTTTTATATAATAATTGCATTTAATGGGTTTACAAGAATACCGTTTGTGATCGTAATGTCACTGGGAGCGGATTTACACCGGATTTCGGGAATTGGGCCTCAGTTTGTATTCACTTACGCAGACCGCGCCGCGCGCTCAACTAGATTGATTATCCTTTCGTCGTGTGCTTTGAGTTCGCCCGCCCGTCCACAGCGCGGGCAGTCGCGGGCATCGACGGGCAGACGCGGTCTTTATTGCTTCGCGGTCAAAAAGACCGCCCCGCCCCGTCATCTGCACAACGCCTAAAGGTCTAAACGCATTTGCATTTCACTTTGCAACGCGTCGGGTCACTGCAAGTAAATTTGGAAAAAAGACGAATGTAATTTTATCACGAGATACCCTGACTGAAGATATAATGCATATAAAATGTAGGGCCGTAAAAATTATAACAGACTAGATAAAGAATTAAAATCATTACTGCTACAGAGTTAAAGATATTGTGTTTTTACATAATTTTTTTTTTTTTTTTTTATATCAATTTCTTCGTGATCTGTCCTAGGACATTTAACGATGTGTTAAGAAGGTGGTATGGTCTTGTATGGTATAAGTCCATTGACTTATCCATGTCTATTGTCTGTTATTTTTTTAGTTAGTGTCCTGCTGGGGATGTCTTCTCTTCAATCTGTGAAATGCTGTTTTGGTCGTTATCAAGTCTGACGCCAGAGGATTTGGGTGATTTGTTAATCGTTTTGTATAACGGTTCACAACTTTGCCGATCTCTTGGTTAACTGTTGGAATCCCAAGGTCATGGTGTAGTTGGTCGTTTGTTATATACCAAGGAGCATCAACAATCATGCGCAAGGTCTTCGACTGGAAACGTTGGAGGATTGCCAAGTTGGATTTGGACGCTGATCCCCATATTTGAATGCCATATGTCCAGATTGGCTTGATAATACACTTGTAGATGCGTAGTTTGTTCTCAAGCGAAAGGCCAGATTTTCTGTTCATCAGCCAGTACAGTTGTCTTTGTTGGAGGCCCAGGGCCTTCCGTTTGGTGAATATGTGCTTTTGCCATGTTAATCGTCGGTCCAAGTGCACTCCCAAGTAACGCACGTTCTCTTCTTGAGGAAGGTGGACGCCATTTAAAGTGACAGGTGGGCAGGTGTTGTGTCTTAAGGTAAATGAGACATGAGTGGACTTCGTTTCATTAGCCTTAATGCGCCAGTCTTTTAGCCAGGTTGATATTTTATCTAGACCTTCTTGAAGCATCGAGGATGCCGCTGCGGCGTCGTCGTGGACTGCTAATACAGCAGTGTCATCGGCGAAAGTTCCAACCAAAACATCACGCGACGACGGCAGGTCAGAAGTGTATAGAAGGTATAGGATCGGGCCCAAAACGCTGCCTTGTGGAACTCCTGCTTGGATTTTTTTGATGGCTGTTCTGTCGTCTCCATGCTTTACATAGAAGTGTCTATCGGAGTGTTACATAATATAAACAACGTTTTTACATAGATGACTTTTTGGATATCACTTGATCCGCATCTTTTGTTAGATAGAGGTTAACTTGTTGGATTACAATAACATTTCTGCATTCTAATAACAAGTGCGTAAGCTACTTATCAATATTAGGATCAGAGCAATGTATGTGATGTTCTCAAATATTTATATTTATATACAGAAGGCAGGTCGTAAGAGGCGACTAATTCCTGTAGCACGAGACGGGCAGCAGCGTCTGCGTGCGAAATTTGATAAAAAACTGCGCTCGCCAACTTGCCTGCCAAGCGTGGCGAGTATTGGCAATTCCCCCCGATGAAAATCATTGGGGGAGGCCTGTGTTCGGCAGTGGACGTCCTATGGCTGAAATGATGATGACGATATTTATATTATTTCTATTGAGTCTAGTTTTTGTGAGATGTTAATTGCATCCTCAAATAATATTTTAATACGCATAGTAAAAATGGTTTTTATTTGCATTTCGCACCGAATCCAAGACTAGCTAAATAGATATTATTTTGAACTCTGCGGGTGTTATTAATTTTTAGTTATGCAACAAAATACCCCAAAAAAATAGGTATGACGACTGGGTAAAGAAAATAAATTTCTATTTAGTCTATCAGTTAGATTATTCAAAAATAATGGATACTCTTTTTTTCTTTTGTCCTTCAACCAAAAAATTACAAAGATAAAGCGCGTCAAAGTTTGAGATTGGGGGCTCGTGACGTCACTTCTAACTAAACATTGTACCAAGACGTGACGTCAAGCGACATTTCAAATCGATATATCGTCGCTTTTCTGTCGAAGGGGCGTAACTGACATCAAGTGAAATGTTCACGGCAAGCGTTTTGCGGTTTCGCTGTCTACAGTTTCGTACATAGTGTCAACAAATAAAACTGTATGTGAACAAAATAATTATTTTCATAAGCGTTATGGTAAGTTCTATCTAAAAACACAAGCTGTGTACTTTAAAAATGCCTATTTATTTAATTAAAAATGTTTAGAGCAGATACGCCACTTCCTTAGAATTTTGTTTTTACAATGTGGGTTTTACCTACCAGATACGGCTGTATTTATTTAAACAAAATAATAATTGTAAGGCGTTTATTTGACAATCAATATTGTTTTAATATTCCTGGAAGCAATATAACATCAAGGTACATTCTTTATTATTATTAACAATGTCAGAAAATCATTTTTCATACGTAGATTTATTAATTAAGTTATTGTTTTATTTAAATCAATCAGTTCTATTATTATTAACAACATTGTTAAGGAACAGTCTCGTTAAAAGTTCTTCAAGAACTACTACTTTTGGCAACATAAAATTAACCTTTAAAAAAAACAAAATGTCTAAGCTCTATTGTATTAGTCTCTAATCAATCAATTCTAAATCAAAATATGATCCTTTATTTTTTATTATTAACAACATTGATAGGGCACTAGTAACAGTCTCGTTAAAAGTTCTCCAAGAACTACTACTTTTGGCAACATAAAATTAACCTTTAAAAAACAAAATGTCTTAGCTCTATTTAACAATAAACAAATTAATCATAAAACAACAAAAATAAAAATAGTGTTCCCTTGTGTAACTTAAAACGTATTATAAACATTTAGAAATAACATAAGCATTGCACTGAAATTGCACTAACATAATTAATTTGGAAGAGACTTGTAAAATTAAACGTGCTCTGGTAATCTAATTATAGGAGTATCACCAAGTGTTAAGAAAATTAGATCCTCATACTTTTCTTTAGAGATTTTTGGTCAATTTATATTTAAAGAGCTAAGCTCTGATTGCAGCAAAGATGAAACATTTCTTTGTTAATGACCTAGAAGTTGCCTCAGAGGGACTACATTTAAAGAAAAGAGTCGTAGGTTCACATTTTACCACAGAATACTCGGTCATGTCTGTCCAGTTAACTTTTTGCCCAGAATTATCTGTTCGCAACGAGAGTAGCCTTAAATCTATAGAGAGCTTTTTGAAATTTAGGAAATCTGAATGTTTAAGAGCTATAACAAATTATGGTTTCTTCCTTCTAGCAAGTTTAAATATTGGAATAAGTTGAGCTGGTGTGAAAATGTCTCCAGCTTTTTTAATAGAGTAACCAATGGCACTGTGGGCAGAATCCCCTTCATTTTGTCCATGATTGGGAACAGAAAAACGCAATAGAATTTCCTTAATGTTACTTGTATTATTAAAAACATACATCAGAGTTGCTGCTGTTATTGAGTTGCGATTCTGCCCACTGCATCCATCCGCAAACAAATATACTTTCTTTAAGCCTTTGTTATCACTCTGTATTAGGAACATGTACAAAGCTATAAAAATTTCAGACGTTCCTCTTTTGCTTTGTCATTCGTGCCATGTAAAGCAGAAACAGTCCCCAGTTGTCATATCATATATTGTGAAGTTGTAAACAGACAAGCGTCGTTTATAAAATAATGCACTTTCATTGCTGATCGGTAAGTTAATAACTTGTTGTAAGTCAAAAGTTGCACATTTTACAATTTCAGGTGTCGTTTTTGATTCTATAAAATAGAATTTTTCTCTCTCACACTCAGTTTTCTTTTCACGAAATAATTTCTTTTCTGTCTGATGTTTTTCAAATTTCTCAAAAAGTTTAGACTTGGCTTCTTCATACTACTTTGATATGTCACGCATAGACTGCACTGGTCCTTTTAAGGATGATGAAACAATATTTTTTTTGACCTAAAAACTCTTAAGTACGTAGAAAAGCTAGGCCTTTCTGGATGATAACTTAACTCTTCTAAAAACATGTCGTACTTTTTTCGAACTGTTAAATCTTGATGTAAATACTCCCGAGACGTACTTTTGCGGCAGTAATGGGACTCTACTCTTGGAAAACGGTCAATATGCTTTTCAACTAGTTCTCGTTGCTTTTGATCATTTTTTTGACGTTTCTCTGAACGGCCACCGCGATGGTCTTTGTCGACAATTCCAGTATGTGACATTTTTTTTCCAATATCTGTTCTTAGTGTGCGTGCAGCAACATTTAATGTATTTTTTAAAAAAAATGCGGCGTACCCGTAAACGTATTTTATCAAGTGTCAAAAAGTATTTAAAAGTAGCTTGTCGTCTAGACTCTGGTCCTGCCGTTTTGCGTTGTGTCGGTATTCTTTCAACGTGTCTTGCAAGAAATTCTCGCTGCTTATTGACATCACCCTGGGCCCAATAATTTTGAAATATTTCAAGGCGATGTTCTTCGGTAAACTTGTGACAGTCTCTTTTTTGCTTCATGCAATGTTCCGTGTTGCAAGTTATACCTAGTTTACGATTAGTTATTACTACTTTTTTGCCATCTTGTGTTGTGTACTCTTGCCCTAGGTCTTTCATGAGTTTATTAAATAATGTTTTGTCATATTTTCCTTTCTGCTTAACCCTACACCCTTCTAATGGAGCACTATCAACAAGGAACGATTCTGGAGTATCCATGATCTTTAAGTTTTGTAGAGAAGAGTCTTCTTGGTTGTCACAAGCTAAAGCAATGTTCTTTTCAGTAATTTCTGCAGAGATTAACAAGCTAGGAGAATTTAGGGAAGGTATTTGGCGTTGAACGTGGTTTTCACATGAATCGTTATTCAAAAAATGGTCATAGCAATTTAAGATCATGCACCCAATGCAAGCGGCAAAAACTAAGACGTACCTGTTTACGAAATATTCACGATCCAAATTCCGGCGACACTCTACAAAACACACGTCGATCTCAGTCGTCTGTCGACCGGCCACTGACTAGCGCTCGAGCAGGTGGCGTGATCTACAATACCCGCCTGCACCCCTCTCGGACTATATTCAGTAAAATACTAAGTAATGCCTTAGGAAATATCCTTAGGCATTACTTAGTATTTTTTAGAGTTCATCGTAACTGCCAAATACATTTTAACTCATAATAATAGTTCTTACTAAACGACGTATTGTCAGTTACGCTACTATCGACGACTTGATTATCGTGTCAGCATTGTACCGAAAAGACGTAAGTAACATACGCCACCTAGAGTAAATAATTTTTCGCAAATAAGCATATACGTCTCACCTAACATTTGTGTTATGTAGTGAATGGTTGAAGATACAAATACGTTCATTAGACAGATCGAAAGAGCTTCAAAAATACCCTCTTGCAATGTTTTTAGTGCAGTTACGCCAGAACTGTCAGATACGTCCCTTCGACAGAAAAACGACGATATGTCTGTAATATTTTGATTATGTAAAAAAAAAGACGTGTCCAATAATTTGTGATAATCTACCTGATACCTGATAAACAAAGGAAAAAAAGTAAGTTGTCATGCGTATTCTACGCGTCAAACTCAATGTCTACTCTTGTGTAGTGAGTTGAAAAAAAAAGTTATCTCTGATAATGAGGCGACAGTCACGCAATTAAGATACGCACGGATCCAGACAGTGATAAGTGACTGCGCGGTAATAACTATAATACGTGCTGTAACCCATGTAACTTCCGCGACACTTCATTAAATGCATGTTTGTGTGTCAACTGGTGTCAATGAAGAGCGATAGCAGGTATCAACAGATACTTTCACAAAGCTTCTGGTACCTACTTACCCCCCCCCCCCCCTCCCCCTCAATCATGTCAGTCCACTGCAGCACTGAGAGAGCGCTGAGACTGATCCTCGGCATTTTTTTCAATAAAGCTTTGCGCATGTCGTCACTCCACCTTGTCGGAGGGCGCCTAAGCTGCGCTTGCCTAAACTTCGTAGTCTCAATTCAATTCAATTCAATATATTTATTGCATTCATAATGTTACACAGGTGTTATAAATAGGTACATAAAACAGAACTCCACTCAAGAACACGTCTACCCCATCGGTAGATAGATAGATAGACACTTTATTGCACAAAAACATTAAAGGTACACACAAGACACAGTTATGTACAATCAGGCGGCCATATCGCCAAAAGCGATCTCTTCCAGACAACCATCGGTTATCGGCTCTACGGTACATGCGACCAGCCCACAGCTTTTTTATCTTGCTTTTTCTTTTATCGAAATAGATTACTTTAGTTCTCTGTTACCTCATTTATGACTGTGTGATGTCTGATGATGTCTGATGACCTCATTTATGACTGAATTTTTATCCTTTAAAAAAGCGGATGGCAACCCACAGCCTACGGGCCGCATAGTTCTTTTGTCAATAATATTCAAAAATTGCATTACGTAATGCTTGAACGACCCCAATAGTAGGGTAATAATATAAAAAATATTAAATTTTAAATTTTAAAAAATACCGACACAAATGTGCAGCATCAGCTCAAGGCCTCGATCATCATTTGTCTAACACCTGCTCATTGAGACCATTATTATGAGCCCTAACACGCTGTATCTGCAGTAATTTGCTTAGGAGTTGGGAATCCCACAAATTCCTTGATACTACAGCATCAGTTCAAGGTTGTCATGTCTTGGGAATACTACGGTAACAGTGCATCATTTCAAATCAATGGGACCTGTAAAAGTTTGCAATAAGCTCAAAATCCTTTTGTCAAGTAGTTAAGGAGCTGATAACCTTCAAACGGCTGAACAGATCTTCATAAAATATAGCTAAGATCCATCTCTGTAATATCAGCTTTAAAACAAAAGAAACTACATTAAAATCGGTCCATTCGTTTGGGAGCTACGATGCCAGACTCTTTTTCCTGACGAAAAAGGGTTAAAAATAATTTCTGGAAAGTGTAAAAAAGCTTAATTCAGACGTATTACAAAAATAAATTGGTTTAATCAATTTACATTTATTTTTATTTAAACAACGCCACCATTGACCACCAAGCAAGCACTCGCTCGCCTGTGTGTAAGTAACTTATGGGTGTGTGTGACCTAACAGTACTGAAACTACCGACTCGAACGTGACTGGGTTTTTTTTCAGCACACCTGTAAGGAATTACGATTATCACAGACACAAACACTTGATAACAAGATATATCAACTTAATATTTCTGTTACTATATGCTCATATTTCATTAGTAAGTGCTGAATTACGTCAGATTCTCGAAATTCAACAATAGTTTCAGTTCAGTTTCGATCTGTTCCCAGTATCATTAAGTTTTAGTATTGTCAACTCGAAAAATTCAATTACAGTTCTTTTTGCGAGTGAAATCAGAACAAACAAAACTTAAAATAGACAATTTTCTTTGCCTGTTACAGTCGCATTACAAACTTATAAAATTTTACGAGATATATTAAATTTACGATAAATTTTATTTAAAAAAATAAGACCGACTTCAAAACACTAAAATACTAAAAATAATCCTAACACTTAAGTACCTAATCAGGATAATTTTTAGGATTTATTAGGATTATTTTTAGCATTTTAATGTTATGAAGTCGGTTTTATTTTTTTAAATAAAATTTACGTATTTTATCTATTTTTAGTGATAAATCCTAATCTAACTGCTGAACACCAATTTCATCCCCTATTTTCCTACCCTTAGGGGTGATTTTTATTTTGCAAACTTTTATCATATTATCTTTGAAGTATAAGCTATTCAATAAAACAAAAATCATCAAAATCGGCTCATATTTGTCGAAGATAGGTAACAAGAACCAGAACCAAAATATTATCTGGGTACGAGTATACATTTGTTGATTTTCTTAAAAAGATCTAAATCATTTCGATAAAATTTATATGGGACCACCTCTGAAGTATGATCTACCAAACAAAAAAGAATCATTAAAATCGATTCATAATTGGCGGAGTAATAGCGTAACATACATACAAAAAAAAACATACAGTCGAATTGAGAACCTCCTCCTTTTTTGAAGTCGGTTGAAAATATCATATATCGATATCCATCAAGTGATGTTACTAGGACCGAATCACAACTGGATTGAGACCGGATTGAGACTGTTTAAATTACAGGAATTATGCCTATAGTATAGTACACATAGTCTATGTCAGTCTACGGTTGAACCTCTATCGAATAGGCTACCGATAATCTACAATTACAGTAAGTTGCCGTGTGGGGACGGCCGTAAAGAATACACTTTCCCACCGCGAGGAGACGTGTCGTAAGAGGCGACTGATTCCTGTATACACGAGACGGGTAGCAGCGTCTGCATGCGAAATATTATAAAAACTGCGCTCGCCAACCCACCTGCCAAGCGTGGCGAGTATTGGCAATCCCCCCCGATGATAAGTCATCAGGGAAGGCCTCTGTTTAGCAGTGGACGCGTCCTGTGCCTGAAATGATGATGATAATGATCATCGAAAACTCTCACTTGAATCAGAGATCACATATCAAGACTACAGATATTCTGTCAATATTGAAAAGACTAACTATAGTCGATGCTTAGGCTAGTATCGAATAGGCTATCGATAAATCAGGTAATAAGTACTACAAATAGGTAAATATCCAGACGTCTAATTAATCATCACTAATACATTAATGGATCATTGACAAGCCCGTTGATGATTATGATAGTGCTGACCCTCAACCAATAGTTATCAATTGGAATGTGTATCGATACAAATGTATCTTACTACAATAATAAAGTCATGTTGCATCATTCAAACAAATGTTTCAAATATAGGTACCTACTTATAAAGATTAGTACCTCATCATCATCATCATCATCATTTCAGCCATAGGACGTCCACTGCTGAACACAAGCCTACCCCAGTGACTTACATTGGGGGGGATTGCGAATACTCGGCACGCTTGGCATGCGGGTTGGCGAGCGCAGTTTCTTATAAGATTTCGCACGAAGACGCTGCTGCCCGTCTCGTGCTACAGGAATTAGTCGCCTCTTACGACACGCCTCCTGTTTGCGGTGGAGAAGTATATTCTTTACAGCCGCCCCACACGGCACCTTACATTAGTAGATTGGATGATTAGTACCTACTATTATTTATTATACGTTACACACACACACTATAAGTTTTGTTTAACTTTAAAAAACAACATGTTATAACCAAAATATTATGTTTATTGCTTTTAAAAATACTCTCCTTTACATTTTAAACATATTTTCATGCGATCGAACCATTTTTTAAAACAGGAGGACCACAGATCTGAAGGCATGTTTTCTACGTGCTGATTGAACGCTATCACTGCCTCTTCGGAGTTGGTAAAAGTAAAACATCTCATCAAATCTTTGATTTTGGGGAAAATACAGAAATCACAGTGTGCTAGGTCGGGGCTATGCGCAGGATGGGTGACGAGTTGTACTTTTTCGGAAGCTAAAAATGAGTTTGTTTTGTTGGCCGTGTGTGAAGAAGCGTTGTCATGATGTAGGATAACGCGGCTTTTGGGTCGTCTTTCGCGAACTTTTTCTAACACCCTGTAATCAAATAGTAGAATACATTAACACTCTTTTGATCTTCAAGTGGAATTGTACAGATGGGACCCGTAGCTGAGAACAAAAACGCGATCATTTTTTTACCAAAGTTTCTCGCCTGCCTCACTTTTGTTGGCCTGTTCTCATTTTCAAACACCCATTCACAAGATTGCTGATTTTTTTCAAGTTCAATACAATAAATCCACGTTTCGTCTCCTGTGACAATGTCATAAACAGCATTAGAATGTCCGTGGTCGTACTTCAGTAGCATCTGTGAGAACCATTCCACGCGAGCCCGCTTCTGCTCCGCTGTCAGTTCATGAGGGATCCAACGACAGCAAAGTTTCCGAACTTTCAATTCTTCCTGTAAAGTTTTCTGAATTTGGCTCATATCAATCCCCAATAGTCCTCGAATTGTCTCATAGGTAATCCGCGGGTTTTCTTCAATTAGCCGCTTAACAGTAGCCACATTATTTTCGTTGACGGCAGTTGAAGGCCGCCCTACACGAAATTCGTAATGTAAAGAAACTCGACCTCTCTAAAATTCAGCAAACCATCGCCTCACCTCACTCAAACAAGGCACCTTGTTTGAGTGAGGTGAGGCGAGTTCTCTCCCAAAAGCATTTTGAAGACGAGCGGCACAGTCTTGCGGAGAGAGATACTTTTATAATCATAAAAAATCATCGCTCTAAAATCTTTTCGACTTAATTCCATTTTCAACCGACTTCAAAAAAGGAGGAGGTTCTCAATTCGACTGTATGTTTTTTTTTTTTTTTGTATATTTGTTACGCGATTTCTCCGCCAATTATGAATCGATTTTAATGATTATTTTTTTGTTTGGTAGATCATACTTCAGAGGTGGTCCCATATAAATTTTATCGAAATTGATTTAGAACTTTTTGAGAAAATCAACAAATATATACCCAGATAATATTTTGGTTGTGGTTCTTGTTACCTATCTTCGACAAATATGAGCCGATTTTGATGATTTTTGTTTTATTGAATAGCTTATACTTCAAAGATGCTATGATATAAGTTTGAAAAATAAAAATCACCCCTAAGGGTAGGAAAATAGGGGATGAAATCGGTGTTCAGCAGTTAGATTGGGATTT
Organism: Anania hortulata; assembly: GCA_963576865.1. Taxonomy (NCBI): domain Eukaryota; kingdom Metazoa; phylum Arthropoda; class Insecta; order Lepidoptera; family Crambidae; genus Anania; species Anania hortulata. The sequence continues at coordinate 1,188,323 of OY756413.1, forward strand.
ATCACCAAAAATAGATGAAATAAGTAAATTTTATTAAAAAAAATAAAACCGACTTCAAAACACTGAAATGCTAAAAATAATCCTAACACTTAAGTACCTAATCAGTTACTTTTGGAGTCGGTGCAAACAAAAACATTGAATCTCTCATCGGCTGGCACCGACTCCAAAAGTATCTGATTAGGTACTTAAGTGTTAGGATTATTTTTAGCATTTCAGTGTTTTAAAGTCGGTTTTATTTTTTTTAATAAAATTTATCGTTGTGTACGTAGAACGTTGATGTGTGATAAAAAACAATTGACAAATCATTTCCCGCCAATTGTGTTTTTATTGTGCCCCATGTATACGTTTACAAGTCAAAAACCTAACTCAAGACATTTGCGACCTAAGACCTGTATGGATACATGTGATAGTGAAATCAATTTGACTTTCTCAATTTTAAAAATACATATTCTTTCAACAATTACACCAATTATAATTGGTGTGTTTGTTGTTGTTTTTGTATTTGGGCTAGATAATTATCTAGTCGTATACCAAGCCGTAAACACTATTATGAAATCCATGACTAAGGTACAAATACTCAAGTTCATTACAAAAACACATGCCTCTTGCGTGACTCGAACCTGCGACCGCTGGCTAAATGTGTGGAATTGAAAACTTCTCTGCCTTGCAAACATACTTAGGTATTTAGGTTGCGCTTGCCGGTACGTTCCCTCTGAACCGTCATTCTAGATATCTAAAACTTTTCTGTCCCATGGGCCGTTAGTTCTACGTGCGTGTCCCACTCCCACTTTAGCTTGCTAATCGGTCAGGCTATATCAGTGACTTTCTCGTTCGTAGGACGTCCACCCACAACGTGGACAGATGACCTGGTAAAGGTTGCAGGAAGCCGCTGAATGCAGGCAGCTTATTCCAACCGGCCGATCTGGTAGTCATTGAAGAAGGCCTATGTTCAGCAGTAGACGTCCTATGGCTGAAATGATGATGATGATGATGAATTTTTATAGACACACAGTATAATAAGACCTACTATAAAGAGTTGTAGTCTTAACGGGTAGAACCAATCGCTAAACAATTTATACGCTTCGTCATGCAAACGTTTACGTCAAAAATAATAATTCTTATAAATATATTTTTTTTAAACTATTTTTTTTGTCCAACTGGCATGTTGAAATGTATGTTTTGACTTATCTATTAATCTTTAGAAACATGAAACGTTCTGGTTTGCCTGTAAAATTAAATTAAAATGAAAATCTCTGTTTTAAGATATTGAAGTAGATTTTTTTATATCCACTGAATAAACCTTACTGTCAGATATACTTGCTTACAACACCCCTCTACCGCACCGCACTGGGCCCGCATGGCGGAGTACGGCCCAAACTACATCATAGTTGAGGTGAGCCCTGCAGTAGGACGTATACAGGGTTACATTTCAAGGTGGCGCCAAATTTTAAAAATAAGGTCTATAGAACAATATAAAAATACTAATTTATCGTAATTAATTTCAGTCCTCGTATTTCTGGAGTAAAATATACTTAAAAATTTCGGAAAAGAAAACGCGAGATGCGCCGTCATTCATTAGAGATCACAGGCGTGCGCCGACGCCGCTCCAACAAGAACCTCATGCAGTGCACATACGGTGCAATTTAATCGAGTAATCGTATTTTTTTTACGTATTCTATTTTTTAAATGCAGAATGGAAGAATTTAAAATAAAATATAAATTTGTTTGTTTTTTTACGTAGATTGATTTAGTTACTGATTCTGGTCCCTGAAAAATCGGCACTACCGTGAAATGTAACCCTGTATTTTACTTTACTTTTATATTAATATCCTAATTTTCTTATCAGACTGTGAAGGCAAGTTAGTAGTGCAACCTTGTGTTTATCGCAAGTAGGTATGTATGGTAGGTATGGTAGGTAGTATTGATATGATAAATAAGTACCTACTTATTTATCATATTATTTGAATACTAACACGATTTGTACATGGTAGGACCCACACAAAACCATGCAAACCATGGTCATGTATAATGTATGAATGAATGGTCTTTGCATGATAGGTGATAAGATACTAACGATCTATGCTTGTGATTAAGAAAACTTATATATTTATCAAAGGATTTCATGTGTCTCTTAGACAGTTTAAGTATGATCTTATAGATAACATACATTGTGCTGAAATGTTTGTAAATAGTAGGAGACAGATTCTTACAAAGTATCATTTCTTGCTAATTAACTACTTCGTCCCATTCCCTTTTAACCCCCGATCATACAATACATATGAGATTTTTAAATCGTAGGAGTCACAATGAAAGTATGAATAGTAGGCCAGGTCCTAATTAATGTGAAGTTTCTTGCTACATTTTTTAAACCTTTTTTTGATAAAATTATTGATAAATTGTTATTAACAAATTTTAGCAATAGATGGATTCTATTTTATAGTTTTGAACAATGGAAAACAATAGGAAATTTTTATAGTGGCGCGCAAAGGGATATTGGTACTTAGATGTCTTTAAATATTTATTTGCTTTAAAACACGTTATTAGGATGTAAAAAAACGGAATGTCCCCTTTAAAAAGTACAGTACAATAAATGATTTCTTACGGTCTATTTTCTGCCCTAAAAGTTTTCTTTTTCTCTGCGGGACAAACCTTTAATTCCAAAAAAATACATCTTCATTGAAAATGAAGCCTTTTAGTAATGTGTTTTGGCATGGCAACTCGGTTTGCTGAGCTGATGGGTTAGACTTCTTTTTGTCTTTCCTCCTACAGATTGTGGTCTTCATGTTATCTATGTTGTGGAGTTATCGGTGGGGTATTATCTCAGTCTATAAGGAGCGAGCCTACTGTTCGAATCTTTAGCGTAGCTCCTTCTACCTACGCTATCAGTAGGTAAGTTCTACATTTAAAACGTGTACCTATGTAGTACATTGAACTTTAGACAGTCTGGTGTAGTAGTTAGCGCTCCGGACTACAAAGCCAGCGGTTGCGGATTCGAATCCCGCAAGGGGCAAATGTTTGTGTGATGAGCACGAGCATTTGTACCTAAGTCATGGATGTTTAAAAATGTATTTAAGTATGTTTATCCGTTATCTAGTCGCCATAGTACAAGCTTTGCTTAGTTTGGGGCTAGCTAATTGGTGTGATTGTGGAAACAATTAATTTATTTATTTACTATATCTCTCCGTTCAGATAAAAAGCGGATGTGCTGTCAACAGATTACCAGATTAAGTTGTGATAATGTCGTAGATACTGCACGTTTTACAATTACATTAATTACCTAATAGTTACTCAATACTCGCATACTTATCGGATATTATTTCAAACTGAACAAGTATACGTAAACGAGACACAATAGAAATTCCAATGTTATGCGGTCTCATGAGACCGCTTGGATGTTAACGGGTTAATAATAGTTTTCTATAGAACCGGGATTTGCATAATCATTAACGGACCAAAATGTCATATATTGAATTTGATTTCAAAAATAAGAAATGAGGTTATCAGAAAACTGAAGTAATCGGAGCACAGACATTTTTTTTTTTTAAATCTTTTATTTATTATGGAGCTTTATTCATACATGAATATGCCAGCTCCAGCTGGCCTCTACCCTACACGCAAACAAACATCAACAGAACTTAAAATAATGTATAAAGAATACATACACAAAAACTACCTACTACAAAGAAAATAATAAAATACATATATGACTAAACTGGTATTCGATACTTACAAAAAAAAACTGTATACAAATTTAGCCGCATCTGACAGGGGCTCTGCCAATATAGATTGGACAAAACCCACACCAAAGCGTTTCATGCCCCAGTCCCTACGCAACTTATCCCTCTTGGATTTGGTCTTGGCACATTCCGTCAAAAAGTGATACACATCCTCCACCTTCCCACATTCATCACAGTTGGGCGAATCGATTATCTGCACAGACTTAACACTGTATTGTTGTTGCTTGTTTTATGTATACTTTTTAGCTGTGCCTTATTTTAAAAAATAAAAATAAAACATAGCAAACTGTCAGTGGGCTTGACATTTTTGGCGTAGAACCGTTAACCGATGGGGTAGACGTGTTCTGGAGTGGAGACTGCGACTAAGCAAGCGCAGCGTGGGGCGCCCTCTGACAAGGTGGAGTGACAATATACACAAGGCTGCTGGCAGTGGATGGTAAAGAATAGCCGAGGATCGGGCTCAGTGGCGTGCATTGGGAGAGGCCTATGTCCACCAGTGGACTGACGTGGGCTAATTATGATGATGATTATAATGATCTCAATGTGTCGGACTTAAAATTTATTTAAAAAAGTAAAATAAATTTTAACTTATTAAAATCACGTGGCTAATCCAACCAGATTAAGTGATATTTATCAAAAGCATCTCCTTGCTTCGGAAGTCACGATAACGACTAACATCGCTTGATACTCGTTACTCCTGCTGTCAGAGGTCATAGAGCGACTCCATTGCCTACATCTGACAGTAACTTGCCTTTCAACACCCGTCAGACGCTCTAGACCTGCATACAGTAGTATCACCCGCAAAAGCCCATAGTTGACATGAAGCCTGCCAACTATGTGCTTTTGCGGGTGCATTGAGAAGAAAATAGGCTTACTTTCTTAGCTGCCTTCCTTCCTCGGATCTTCCTCTCATCGGTTTTCTCAGTGTTAAATGTCGTGATTATCTCGATTGAGTATCCTGTTACGGGGTTACCTATCTTATGTTCGAAAAGTTTTTTACCGAATTTCATTTCACCGAAAACTTTTCGACTAACTTCGTTTCGCCTTTTTTCATTACATCGAAACGACTTTTGCCACTGTATCAGTTGACCTATTATCAATTCGTTTTTTATTGTTACCTCGATGTTTCATTAGTTCGAAAAACTTAATACTGAACTTGGCTTGGCCAAAATAACATTTGTTCGAAGTATTATGTTTCAAGTATGTATTAAGTATTTTATTATGTTACATACAACATTTAGTTTCCAGAGAAATTCTTCAAATGTTATAATAATTAATCCTTCATCCTTATCCTTACAATAATTTATCCTTAGTTTTTAAGCGCTCGGCGGCCGCTGCCGCGGCACGCTCACTACGCTTGCTGCGCTCGCTCCATTCGCTCGCCTTCGCGCTGTGTGTGGTCACTGTTCTAACCTAACCTAACGAATTTAGTCTAACTATATACGTAGTATTATGGTAAATAAAAAAGATTCAAAAGACACTTCGGCCAACAGTAAAAAGCTATTCTGAAAATCGACGAAACATAGTTCGATAAAATGATACTTATGTCAAGAGATATTTCGATGGACTAAAAATATGTGAAATGATACATATAGCAAATGAAATGTCGATCTATAGTTTTCGGCCAACTGAAATTCTGTCAAGTAAATTACGAGAAAGTAATCGGTTACCCTATTGCGGACTATCTGGCGCCATCTGCTTCGGTAAATCTCAGAGTGCAGAGCATCATGGATGGTAGTGTCTAGGGTCTTGAGGATCTGGTCCGTCCAACGCGTAGGGTTTCTTCCTCTCGGTCTCTTGCCTTAGACTTTGCCAGTGACTATCAGTCTATCAGTCTCTCCAGGCCGTCACCGTCCTTTCAGGCAATGTGGCGGAAGCATTCCAAGATTCTTCGGAGGCAGATTGTGGATAGTCTGCATTTTATTTTTAGCTGTTTCGAAATTGCTTATTACCCTAATCATGGGGAAAAATATCTAAATTTCTTAATTTATCTTGCCAGCTAAATATTTGAACTTTAACAAAAACCCAGAACAGTTGCCACCCAATTATAATTAACTAATTAGGCAAACGACCAGAAAACGGTGTGTTGTGACTAAATTAACATGAATCATTGCGAGATAATATTTGTTTACAAAACACTATCCATCAATATGACATTTTCGTATAAATTTAATTAATTTCTCTACAATCATGTGACTGACTGCACCTTTTATTATTTATAAATAAATATTATTAACCTTTAACCTTTTACGGGGTGAATCTACTGCTCAAATATAACAACTTTTTCTATAGAGCGAACATCGAAATTGATTCAGATTCTTACACGTGGTAGCTCAGTGTCCAGTGTTTGAAGTTTCACCTCACAATGGGCTAGTTTCTTGCGTCAAAAAAAGATTATTCTACTTAGCCCGTCAGTTAGATTATCAAAAAATATTGGACCCATATTTTGTCTTTTGTCAATAAATGACGAAGATAAAGCGCTTCAAAGTGAGCACGTGTCATCACGCCTTGCTAAAAAGTGTCGCAAGGCGTTACGTCGAACTTTAACGGACTATATCTTCAACATTTTTTGTTTAATTGTAAAAAGAAAAAATATGTGTCCAATATTTTTTGTTAATCCTACTGACGGACTAATTAGATTTTTTTAGGAAACTAGCCAATTATTTATATCCATGTGTCGTGAACTTAATTGTGAGTTCAAATCCGCCCGTACCTATGTCTTTTTTGGAGACTCAGCAGCTACCAATAGATACAAGTACTCTTCTAAGATACTTGCACGCACTCATTCTTTAGGTAAAACGAAATCGTTTTCTTGAACTCTTGCTTTCTACTTTCACATTTTCACTGGGAGGTCAAAAACTCTATCTGATACGATTATTACTTTACTCATCTACAAATATTTACCACCTGCCCAGCGGTGTCTTTAAACAGAGAGAGAGAAATAATCATTTTGCAGGAGAGGACCTGCACATTCAGATAGCTAGAAGTGTTGCCATAGTCAAATAAGACCTGGTTTTCCCCGTCTTAAGTCACAGGTCGCCGCTCCAAATGTAATTACCCGACGTGCTCCAAATGTCAATGCACAAAAAAGAGAATACTAAACAAAACTGAATTTAACAAAAACGGACAAGTGCGAGTCGGACTCGCCCACCGAGGGTTCCGTACAAAAGGCATCGAACCTAATTGGCATACCTAAAGTTGTACCTAAAATTACGTTGATTTGGTGTACAGCTGTGCAACATACGCTAAACGATAGAGAAAATAATTACAATGAACAAATACTTTTTGACAAAATGTCGTAAAGTGTATACTTTGTTCAGAATTTCAGTCTGAATATGAAATATTTACTTTTATTTACATATTCAAATTGGAAATCGGAACAAAGTATATCATTTACGACATTTTTTCAAGGAAAATGTTTCATAGGTGTACACCAAAATACCGTTATATTTTAGGTTACTTGCAACTTTAGGTATGGCAGGCTCCATACAAAAAGTTCGAAGTCTTATGTGGGAACATATTATTATAAATAGCTCAATAATCAAGTTTAATTACAAATTTTAATTACAAATAAGTAGTCTACGATGATTCCTATTAATAGTTCCCGAGATAAAGGGGCCTTGACAGACATACGGACAATAAAGTGATCCTATAAGGATTCCGTTTTTTCCTCTTAAGGTACGGAACCCTAAAAATAACATATAAAGCAAAATAAATTATTTGATTCCTTGAAATCAGAAAATATGTAAATCGATTGCTGTACTTGAATTCAGTGCGAGAATTAAAAGAATGACAAGAAAGATCACCTTTCATTCATTGTGAAAGTCATTGTGGGTTTAATTCCAATAGGGAATATGCATGAAAAAAAATATATTTTTTTACTATATTTATAACAAAATATACGAAATTATAATACTAATAGTGAAAACAGAATTGATTTTAGGTAAAAATATAACCTTAATATAGTAATTAGAAATTAAGGTATACCTATCTCTTTCTCTCCTTGTCTAACACGCGACTTTATTGGGCTGTAATGTAAGTCAGGTATTTATACATATTTTTCGAAAATTCTTAAAGTTTTATTAATTATAATTAAATACTATTATTTTAGGAACAAATAAAAAAACATGCATATTCCCCATTCCAATGAAGAACACAATCTCGAGGCACTGCCTCTTTGGAAGTCGATATCAATCCAAAACACATGGAAATCACGCAATAAATTCGGTCATTTACTGCGACATACCTCAAACATTAATTAGGAAAAAATAAACAATTATAATGAGATGTACAACACAGTCAAAGTTGGATCAGTAGTCTCATTACGCCCGTATTGTCTGTCTGTCCCTTCCAGTGTAGTAATAACGAGATAGGCCCTAATAAAATTCGGTCTTACCGAGAAACTGACAAGATCTTTATTCAATACCTACAAGTTACTACAAATGAACGGACAGAAAAAGAATCGTAGGTAATTACTAAGTACTTCAGGTCACAAACAGTCATAAAAAACCAATAAAACCAATTATTTATTTCTGCAAATTGTTGGTTTTATTGGTTTTCCAAGCTTTGCTTAATCAGGGGCGAACTATAACCCGTCAAGTTTACGCGCGACCACGTCAAGTTACCCCGTATGGGTACGGGGTGACAAGCATTGACTGGGATACTAATCGACATACAACTAGCGGCACGGATCTTGAGCACTGGGCGAAAGATGCGTAGAAGACCATTACGATTACGTGATTGACGCGCTGCGCTCGCAACACCTGCTGAAATTAGTTGCTTGCTTCGCGCAAACGTAGATGCGCAAAGCGATCCCCACTCTTTCCTTCAGCATTTAAGATCCGTACCAGCGATTGTACTGAAGAATTAGTAGGAGTGAGCTTAACTTGCACATTGCAAAGCCTGCCTCTGCTGATACATAGCGCATTGTTGGAAAAAAATATTTTTGTTATCTCTATGACCTACCGGATTATGGCTGGGCTAAAATGGAAGAAATTGTTATGTAAACAAACCAAGCCGAGAGGCGAGCATACCGGACTTAGTGTGCTATATCTGAGGTCCCGGGTTCGATTCCCGGTCGGTTAATATATAACTTTTTAATATTGTCTCGGGTTGAGTGTCGTGGTACCGTCGTTGTTTTTTATTTATGTAACAAATGCTTTGGCTACTTAACATAGTATTAGAGCAATATTGGGATGACATACAAAAATAGTTTAAAATACTTTGTTATTTAAATATATAAAAATCCCTATTTCCCTTGGTCACACCACAATATGAGAAAAACTTTTCAGATTTCATCCATTTTTTTAAGTTTTCTATACTTTGAAGAAAGTTTTTACGGAAAAAATAAATAAAAAAGTTGCGCAGAAAATCCTTTATGAATAAACTAAAGACCACGTAAACGAAGTCGCAGGCAACAGCTAGTTTTATCTTAATAATGACCTATTCAAATAAAGTTTAATGACAGCTTTTGTTTACTATTCTTCATCCATTCAAACCCAAAGTGACCCGCGACTTTCTCCGGTCCTCGTGCCTCCTCTGCTAATCAGAGGCGTACTAAGAGCGACCACACACTAGAGTCTAAAGACTTCAGCCAAAGACCCTGATAATTACTTAGTAGACGTTTCCCAGACAGGCATTCGCAACGCGATAATAATTTGCAGTGACAACAACAATAATAATATTTTACAAGCCATTTGTGTGTGTTGTAGTTTGTTTTGTTGCCAATAGATGGCATTGTGTAGTTTCTACAGTCACTTTTTGGTCACATATAAAACCTAAGAAACTCACAGGGCCTGAGAAAGATGTTCATGGTCCTTCGAGCCGGATTCCGAGCAAGCGGCTTGGAGCAGCAGGATCATAGACCGGCTGGTAAAGGAAGATGCAACTGATGCAGGGGTGGGGGTGGAGACAGCTTTGCGCTGTTTGGAGCTCGTTCAAGAAAAGGACAACACCGAGTGTGTGGTTGAAATCAGAACTACGATAAAAGTTATAAAAATCGACAAATTTGCGTCACACTAGCAAGCACCGAAAAAAAAAAAGAACAATATGGATTTTCCGGTAAGTGACACGCGAAGTGATGCGTAAACATTGGTTGACCAAGCACGTTACCGCCATCTGAGATAAGCTTTGCCTGAGGTTCTTCATTAAGAATCTGTTTAGGATCGTTTTCTAAAATAACCTGAACCAGGAATTGAAGTGACCCTTCGAGATAGACTAGACATAAGGGCAATGATTCTACCACTACTCGTAGTCAAGATGATACCCGAGCAGTGAACGTACTGCACCAATGTTTGCTGTGGCAATAATGTGACAGACAAGTCCGGGTGAAGTCGTCGTTAACCTCAGATAAACTTGGAATGTAGTTTTTGTATGTGTACCTGACTAATGTTGGACTCCACAGCTTAGAAAATGCGAATGGTAAACAAATTACATCACTACATAATATTTTAGTGGGATTACGGCACTACTCATTATACAGGGCTACTTATAAATCTTCATCAATACAAATAGAATTTTCTATGAGTTAGATATAAACTAACGCTTCTACCTCAATGATAGATGTATAGAGTAGGAAACATTTTCTTCACGATATTTGATGTTGTCTACCTCGGACAATAGGCTATTTGACTGTTTTCTGAAATAGAGTTATTATTGTTGGTATTATATTCAAATAAAGCGTCAACAATTTTATTTCAATTTTAAACCTTTGAATATAATCAAAAGTAGTAATTCATTCTATACGTTTTTAAAAGCCTGCGAAAATGCCGTCGGCCATGATGTACTTGTTTGTGACGTCACGTACCTTTAAACATCCATTGAGTTATAAAGTACTAGAACGGGCATGTTAAAAAACCTTCGTGGACAGTCGCTCTCTGCTACTCTACTCATACCTTGTGCGAGCGTAGCGCAAAATCTCGCTTTGGGATGTCAGTTCTAGAACAAAGTTACTCAATGGTGACGTGCCTGTCATTGTAGCCGGCGTTTTTGACAATGTAAAATACCGACAAAAATATAACATTCGAAAATGCATTTTTTACAGTAATCATGTACTATTTTTAGTAACTTCCGATATGTTTCGGTTCCATATGGTAAAAACTATCAAACTAAATTATTAATTAAGTAAATTTTAGTACAAGGCAAATAGCCTAATGCTTTAAGCGGGAAATCGCTAGACGAGTGCAGCTTGGCTGGGCAGCATTTGAGAAGCTACGTCATATCTTCTCGTCGTCACTGCCACGTGACAGTAAAGCTGGCCCATCGACTTCCCGTCACTCAGCGAGCTATGGAAATGCTTGCTTGTCGATTGCTTGGAATTTCGTTCATGAATAAAATCCAAAACGAGATTATCCGGCAGCAGATCAAAGTAGTTCTAAAAAGGACATAGTCCTAAAATGTAACAAACTCAAGTATTATAGCAGTGGGCCGGCTAAATCTGTTGCAGAACCGATGAAAGGTGGAGTAGACTGGTTCTTGAGTGGAGACCGCGCCTTGGCAAACGTAGTGTAGGACGCCCTCCACCTCGATGGACCGAAGACCTTAGGAAGATGAAAAAAGCGGAAGATCGTGTTCAGTGGTGCTCTTTGGGAGGCTTACGCCCAACTGTGGACTGTCGATCTCGGTCCCAGCAAAGGTATTCTCGTGAACTCCAAAAATGCAATTATAGTTCGTAATACCACTAAAAATAAAAATGATAATTTTATGTTAACGAGAATACCGTTTTTGATAGAAATGCTACTGGGACCGGATCGACACTGGATTGCGACGTGCCTCATTGGAAACTGTTTTAAAAAAACTTTATTTGCAATAATTACATTAAAACAAATCATTTTTGTATTGAGCGAACATACCTATTTACCTAAGAAACATGTAAGATCTTAAAAAACATCATCATACTACATCTTAGTATAGGATGATGTTTAAGTCAAATAGTTAGTAAAGATGTCACCCTATGTTTTTAGGAGACAAATTAAATTTATCAACACATGACTCACCCCTAAAAATATTTGTAATAACAGGTCAAGAAATCATATGAACCTTAAATTTGTCCACAATGGAAGCATAATTTTGATTCTATCTTGTTTTGCGATGCTGTGGAACTAATTAAAAAATAATACTAATACATTTAAACTGTCAGTAGTTCCTTACCGCGTGTGATGATCATCAGTCCACAGGACGGATCCTAGTTGTCTGTCTGTCTTGTTACAGGCTTACCTATCTCTAAATTAACTGTAGAAATCTTGATATGGTTTTCACAAACACTTCGATATTATCTGTTTGCATACTGATCACGTCTTAGTTTGTTTACGAAAAGTAACCTAATTATCGCACATATTCTTAAAGAGTAAGACATTCTGGTATTCAAATACAATTACTTTTTATATGGGACTAGCATTTTTTTTATGTCCCATACCTTTTTTAGACCAATTATTTCCTTTTTTTTCTGTTGAAAGATACGCGCTATCACTTTTATACTTCCAGTACTACTTAATTCGTTATTTAGCATGACCATTCTATCCTTGTCACTACACGATACTAGTACACTGTATATATATACTGTATATATTTAAGGTGCTTCATAAATATCTGCAACGGCTGAAATGGGTAAAAGTATTGCTTATATAGATTACGATAGTAAAGAAATTTTGTGTCCAGAACATCATTAATTTTTTCATTAAAAAAATAATATAAAATAAATATATTAAATAAAGATTAGGCTTTATTCTGTCTCAAACCGTCCACATCTGTCCAAAAATGCTAACGTTTCACATTATACCGCCCCGCGGCCCGCACTCGTCGCTACCCAGGTCGTGTGTTATGCAAATTAAAGCAAGTAACCATTTAATTTTATCTTTTCGCAAATAATAATTTACCGATCCGGGGCACGTAATTCCTTCACTATCGTAATCTATATAAGCAATACTTTTTCATGTCAATTCCATTTCAGCCGTTGCAGATATTTATGAAGCACCATATATACTATACAGTGTAAGGATACTAGTCATACCAACGAAAATGAAGTTTTAAAAACTATAAAACAAAAATAAATGCACACGAGTCGTGTCATCATCATTATTTCAGCCATAGGACGTCCACTGCTGAACATAGGCCTCCCCCAATAACTTCCAGATTGGTCGGTTAGAAGCGGCCTACATCCAGCGGCTTCCTGTAACCTTTACCGGGTCGTCTGTCCACCTTGTGGGTATAAAGGCTCGTATGAACCAGTGAACTCAAACACGAAAGTTTTACTAGTAGAGATTAAAGAGTTTCACTATAAATCTCCTGTCTCTAATCAGATCAGGAGACGTATTTCTGAAGCATTAGAAATGAATTTCGAATTCGAACACGAAAACAATTCGTGTATGAAATTCATTTCTATTGCTCTCGATTTTACGCATTTTTGAATCACTCGAAATAGGTGTTACTATTAAATTGAAATCTTGTAACTATTTTTGTTTTACGTAGAAAATATTATAAACCATAAAGCAAAAACTCATTAATGAACGTAAATAAAAAGTTATTATGTCAAATTTCTGTCAAACATACGTTTACTTGTCAATGTAATTCTTCCGTACTTTCTACTAGTAGAAAACAGAAACAAAATTCATGGAATGAATTTTCAAAAATGGTGATTTTAGGAATTCGCATGCGAATCTTGCAATTTCGTATTCGGATTGGAATTCGCATGTTTCAAAAATACGTCTCCAGATCGCTGGTATCAAATTAACAAGGATGCCTTGGGTTGGGACATTTGTCCTATGCGTTTATATCACCAATGTGCGATTAGGTCACCGTCGTTGTTGTTGTTTTAGATGACGTGACGTGTATCGATCAGAAGGTTCCTGGCTCGGGAGGTGAAGGAGACGACGAATTCAGTTCACGAATATCCGAGTATACATGGTTACATTTCACGGTAGTGCCAATTTTTCAGGGACCACTCAGAATCAGTAACTAAATCGATCTACGTAAAAATCTTTTTTTTTTCATTTTTAATTCTTCTATTCTGCATTTGAAAAATAGAATACGTATAAAATTTACAATTACTCGATTAAATTGCACCGTATGTGCACTGCATGAGGTTCTTGTTAAAGCGGCGTCGCGTCGGCGTATGCCTGTGATCTCTGATGAATGACGGCGCATCTCGCGTTTTCTTTCTTTTCGGAAATGTTTAAGTATATTTCGCCGCACTCTTTACATTGTGACGGTTTTGCTGACAATGCGGTAATTTATCCTTGCAATTAGTGTTTCCAGATCTATTTTTCCAAATATCGGGACTTGAGAGAGATAAAAACGGGACAGGGATAACAAGATCGGGACATAGTAAAACGGTCCTCTCCCGTCTCAACCCGTGGGTTGCGCCTGCTCGCCTAGCACAATTCTTGGTTTCGTTCGCTGCCTGATAACTTTTTATTTTATGCCAACTTTTGCTACTAGAACGTCCCGCTAAAAGTGGGACATCTGGCCATACTACTTACAGTCCCTTTTATCAACCGACTTCAAAAAGGAGGAGGTTCTCAATTCGTCGGTATCTTTTTTTTTTTTATGTATGTTCAGCGATCATTCGTTACTGCGTTGACAGATTTCGATAATTATTTTTTTGTTTGAAAGGTAATACTTTCAGAATGGTCCCATATAAATTTGGTTAAATTCTGATGATGGGATCTATAAGAAAATCATCAAACATTGCATAAACTCCGTACCACGCCAACTGATTTTAGTATCTATCTTACCTATATCTCTGCCAAATGTGGACCGATTTTGATGATTCTTTTTTTAATGAATAGCTTATACTTCAAAGATACTATAATAAAACATTTTTGGAAAAAATGTCACCCCTAAGGGTGGAAAAATAGGAAATGAAATCGGTACTCAGCAGTTAAATTATGTTTGCACTCGTAAGATTTGTTTTGATTAGGATTTATCACTAAAACGGATGAAATAAGTTAATTTTATAAAAAAAATAAAAACCGACTTCAAAAAACTAAAACGCGAAAAATAATCTTAACACTTAAGTACCAAATCAGTTACTTTTGGAGTCGGCCGCAGTCAATGAGAGACCAATGTTTTCGTTTGCACCGACTCCAAAAGTAACTGATTTGGTACTTAAGTGTTAAGATTATTTTTAGCGTTTTAGTTTTTTGAAGTCGGTTTTTATTTTTTTTATAATTAAAATGTATACTGTCTCGCTTGGCTATGCTGAGGAGATACAAAGATACATACTACTCGTACCTCCAGGATTCGATTACCTTTCTACACAATTAGTTAGTTACAAATAAAGCTTATATGTATATGTGTTATACATAATAGACACCGGGGGCGCTCGGGTCAGGAACTATATGTTACTTACATCATGTTTAAATAATTTAGTTAATCACGTAACGTTATCACCAACTTAACTGAGACTACCAGACATAAAATAAGATAATGAAATAGATATTCTATTAATATCATCTGGACATACAATCAAATATTACCTTGAAATTGGGTAAAAAAAAAACAGATCTACATGGTTACATTGCAAAGGTGTGCCAAATTTTAAAAATAAGATCTAGGGAACAATATAAAAAAGCGTCTTAATCGGTACTCATTTTTAATAATCGTATGTTACAAAAAAAAAATACTTTAAAATATCCGAAAATAAAGTCAATAGAGAGACTACGTAACTCTGTTACTACGTAACATATAGACAAACAGCCGTCTTAGCTTATCACGCTTACAAAGAATTAATTCGGGTATGGAATTTTACTTTGGGGCAATAGCACATTAAAAAATCGGGTATTTATTGCGCAAAAACGATGCATTAGGGCTATATGTGGTATCCCTCCTTCTGAATCGTGTAGACCACTATTTACAAGCATGGGTTTATTGCCGCTTCCATCACTTTACATTTATGAAGTGGCAATATTCGTTCACAAAAACCCAACGCTTTTCGAGAGAGCTGGTAATACCAGACTAAGATATCCTCAAAGACTGATACTTAGCGATATACCAAAATCAAGTAAATACAAAAAAAGCTGTATTTGCATGTGTGTTCATATATACAATAAAATACCTAATGAAATGAAGGGACTCACTATTAATTTGTTTAAAAATAGACTGTATTTAAACAGCTGAATAAACACAGCTTCTATGACATCCGAGATTTTTTGACATTGAAATGAATTAATTAATAGTTTTGAATGTTGTATTATTTATTTTATTGTGCCTTTAATTCCATTAATTTATAATTAACTAGTATTCAATTTTATTATGACTTTCTAAACTCAGTGTTAAATTTAATTAATTTATATTTGCATGCTATCTTAATGAAGCAAGACATGTGCACAATCCACTCTAACTCTGTAACAGCTTTTATACTGTGTCTTAAGCAAATAAATAAATATTCTATTCTATTCTATTCTACGACAGCCGCGTGGTCATTTATCAGAGGTGCACGCAGTGCACATATGGTGCAATTTTGTTCATGAATGAGTTAAATTATCCACGCGTACGATTTTTAACAGCGGATAGGAATAATTAAATGTGAAAAAAAATTTTGTTCCTCGCATAGTTCGATTAAGTTACTGCTTCTGAGCCACTCAAAGTCAAAGTCAAAGTCAAAAATCATTTATTCAATTTAGGGCAGAAAACTGCCACTTATGAACGTCAATAATAACATAACACTCCTAAAGATTTGGCACCCCTTTGCAATGTAACCCTGTATTTTTGTCTCTTTTTATAGTTAGTTTAGGGACTACCCTATTTTGAGGTATTTAATTAACAAATTACAGTTGTTTCTTTTGCACTTTCAAATGCATTGCAATAATTAACTAAGTTTTGTCAAAATAATTAGTGGCGACCATTTCAGAACCACTAGTTGTGAGATATTATGCTGTTGTTAATACTGTAATTATGTGATTAAACGTCTTCATTTTTATTGTTATTGTTAATAAATTGTTACTTTAATACAAGTATAATTCATTCTGTTCGGAAAGTTCTTTATTATTTATTTATAAAGCTGTAACATAAATAAAGGTAGATTAATTATTATTAGTCGACCCAGCCCTTTATCAAATCTATTAATACCCAGACGACTCCAACACTGAATTTATTCCTCTTGTTTGCATACTTATAGGGTATTTCTAGACAATAACTAAATTAGAACTATAAACAGCCAACATTAAAATAAATATCATTATTTCATCGTCATCATAATCAGCCCACGTCAGTCCACGGCTGGACATAGGTTTTTTCCCATGCACGCCACTGATCCCGATTCTCGGCTATTCTTTTCTGTGCGTATATTCATCGCTAATATACCAAGTCGCTTTCGGTATCTACTCAAGAACATCTTTCCCCTTTTTTACGCAGGAGGAATGCCTTACGCATATACCTACTGCCTCAGATGCGTAAGTTATGTGAGACTTGGCAAGAGACAGCACTGCCTTCGTTTCCTGACAAGCATACCCACTTTATGGAGCTGCGCATATGACGGAACGATAGAACAAAAGTAATCGTATAGTGCAACGCACCCGGCGGTCAAAAAGCCCGCGCCGCCCATGCCCGCTGGGTACGCGGCGGCGCGGCATGTCCGTGACTGCCCGCCGTCGATCGCACAGACCAGTTTGTATGTGTCGTGGCCAGATCGTAAAATTGATCATTTCATGATGTGACCGATCATTTCATAAAACGGTGGTATTTCATGATGCGGAACAGTATCCGCTGCTCACATCATGATGTGGTCTGGCCAGATCAATGAATGCTCAGCGTTTGACGATATGAACAGCTAACCGCATGACTACTTCATGATATGGTCAAACATTTAATTAAACGTTGACTTTTAAACGATATGGTCAGTTTTAGCTGGCTATATCATGAAATACGATCATTTTATGAAATGTTCGGCCACATCATGAAGTTGTCAATTAAACCATTTGGCCACGACATATACACTAACTAACGCAGACGGCAGCGCGGGCGGCGCGCGCTCCCCGCTCAACTAGAATGATCGTCCTTCGTGTGCGTTGATTGCAGCCGCGGTGTTTATTGCTTCGCGGTCAAAAAGACCGCCCCGCACGGTCGTATGCGCAGCGCCTAAACCTGAGATCTTCCTCGCAACGTAAGTTAACGATCCATGGGAGCTCATTTGGGCTGTTTTTATGCATTGTCTAGGAACGTACAGCTGATGCTGGGCCTTAGGTATAGGGAGGGAACCATCCTGTATACAAGGAGTTAAAAATTTTAAGTCAGCTGATCAGAGTAGAGATAATTAATTAATTGATGTTTCACTTTAGTACATAGTGTAGGCGGAAGACACCATTCTATCTATTTCTTTTTATTCTAATTCTGGTTCCTACTAGTGTTGCCGAACTATAGTTACCGATAGTTTGGATATAGATAATTGAAATTCAAATATCGATATTATCGATAGTTTGGCTTTTTACGATACCTACTATCGATAGTGTGCTATCGAGTGGCAACACTAGTTCCTACTTACAAAAGGAACCTATATAAAACAATGTCGCAGGCGCAGGTTAAGAGTGAGCGGGATATCTACAAGGAATAGGTACATAAAGCAATACTGATAATAAACATACTTATTGAAACTACTTAATATCTTAGGTACCTTTTTATTCTATCATCATCATCATCATCATCACCATTTTAGCATAGGAAATAATATAGGCTTAGCAGTGCTGGCCTAAGCCTAAAAATATTTTCTATTCTATTCTGAGATTTCTGACCCGACCCCGCGCCGAACTTGCCGTCGCCATCTCGGGTTCGATTCTCGGTCAGATCAATGTATAAAACGAACTTTTCTGTTGTCTCGGGTCTGGATGTTGTGGTACCGTCGTTTGTGATTTCTATAACACAAGTACTTTATCATGTGCCGTGTGGTGTGGTGAAGAATACACTTCCCCACAGCCAACAGGAGACGTGTCGTAAGAGGCGACTAATTCCTGTAGCATGAGATGGGCAGCAGCGGCTGCGTGCGAATCTTATAAAAAAACTGCGCTCGCCAACCCGCCTGCCGAACGTTGCGAGTATTGGCAATCTTCTCCGATAATAGGTTATTTGGCCCTATGTTCAGCAGGGGACGTCCTATGGCTAAAATGATGATAATGAAGTGCTTTAGCTACTTACCTTAGGATCAGAGCAATGTATGTGATATTGTAGGTTCAATATTTATTTACTGCCCAGCTAGAGGGGGAAGGGGAGGTTGAGATCGGCGAAACGCCCTCACGTCCCTCCTCTGCGACTGAGCATTAGGTCAGCAAGGCGTTATCCTTTCTCGCCTGACATCGGCCATCGTTTGCGACATGATGTCATCGCAAGTCGCCTACGTCTCACGCCCTTTCGTTAGACGTCTATTTCCTGCTTTTAGTACCTATTAGTAGGTCTTACGTTAAAGGTTAGTTAAGATAACAATTAGTAGGTTACTCAGAATTATTTGAAGCTACTCGTATGTATTTTCATAAAATATAACCAGCTGATAATTATATCTACTTGTTGGCTTACATAAGTGCTTATTTCGGGACCAACACTGAAAAAAAACCGGCCAACTGCGAGTCGGACTGTGCGAGGGTTCTTGTAGGTTAACACATTATAAATGATTATAAATAAATATTAATAAAAATTATATTGTATGAACACCGTCCATCAGTGTGGTAATATCGTCCAAAACAGGAAACTAGTCTCGAAAACTTTTACACCTTTTTCTGAGTTGGTTGAAAAAAAAAGATTTTTTTAAATGATTTAACTACACGATTCTCTGACTTTTTCCTTCACTTGTGCTAATAAGCTTTTTGGGAGCTTTCTGTTGACCTTAAATCATGAAATTTAGCACCTTCCCTACGCGTTTTATGTATACATACATATAAATAAACGAGTCCTGATGAAAGGAGTCTTGACAAACCGATAGGCAAACAACAAAGTGATCCAATAAGAATTTCTTTTTGCTTCTTAAGATACGATAAGAATTTGTATTATTCTCGTCGTGATAAAATAACAGTTTAGAATGGTCAACAGAGATTTGTAACTGTGTTTTGTATTTTAATAATCATAGCGTAGCTTATTCTAAGTCTATGAGTAGATTAGAGTTCTGCAAGAGTGTTGTATGAAAACTATAATCAGCTACGATGGAGGTGCTATTTCGCTGTCGCAAGTTGCCCGTGGAAAGTTGGGTCCTCATTTGTGACATTTCGTCGTAACATTGTTCCGTGTCCGAACCGGAGTATGGATCATGTAAACGGTAATTGTCACTTGTCATAGGCCACAATACCATGTTACGATGAACCTACTATATAGGTACCGTGTTATGGCGAGAAATGAATCATGTCTCCAAATAAATCTTTGCATTGACCGCGACGATCCGACTTCGATATTTATCTTGCTTTTGTTAAGTAAGGAAGTTGTCATTTTAATTGAGTTGTTTTTGGCGAGATTATCGTGCCAATAACCTTTTAGACATATTAATAGACACATTAGTTTTTTTCCACTTCAACTATCTCATTAAATTGGTACAATGGCGATGAGATAACGATAAACAACTAAAAACAAACATAAAGTCAGTTAAATACTTTTTATTGCATTTACAAAGTAAATTACACATTTTTTGCCCGAAAGGTACAATTTAGGCGGTCTTCTCGCTAAAAGCGATCTCTTTCAGACAACCTTCGGGTAGAGAACAACCGTAAAGGTTGTCAGTGCTTATAAATGACAGACAAAAGTACTCGTCCTCTTAACACAAGAATTAGCCCCTTGCGGGATTCGAACCCTCAACCTCAGATATTGTAGTTTCAGAGTGCGAACTACACCAAGACGGACATCACACAAGTTGTACACTACACAAGTAAAATGTAATACAGGACAGAACTTTGTAAAAAAAACTCATATAATATGATATGTAACAACTAAAGCATCTCCACAACTTCTAAGACTAGCTTTGCCTGCGGCATCGACTGCGTTAGATAGGGTATCTAGGTGAACCCTATGTGTAGGGTATCTAGGTGAATAAGATTTCAATGTTTTTGCACTCAACTTCTTAGACATTAGAACAGCGACATCTAGGTATTTTATAAGCAACATCTATATTACATTCACCACCTATCTCTTAGCCCAAAAATATTCGTCAAAAATTATTTAAATCGAATATTACCTAGTTAGAGAGAAATATATTATAGCAGAAGTAAAGTAAAATGAGCTAGTTTCCTAAAAAAAACTAATTAGTCCGTCAGTTGGATTAACAGAAAATATTAGACACGTATTTTTTCTTTTCTGAATCAAACAAAAAATGAAGATATAGCTCGTTAAAATTCCGCGTAACATCACGCCTTGCGACACTTTTTGGCAAGACGTGACTTAACGTTCTCACTTTGATGCGCTTTATCTTCGTCATTTTTTGTTTGATTGACAAAAGATAAAGTATAGGTCCAATATTTTTTGATAATCTAACTGACGGACTAAATAGAAAAATCATTTTTTGACCCAGGAAACTAGCCCATACTTAAGTGAACAAAAGTAGCTCACATAGCCCGATGCATTAGCAAGCTCACTGCTAGTCAGCAGGGCATATAGCGCGTAGAACTGACGACCGATGGGGTGGAAAGGTTCCAGAATAGAGGCCATGTACCGGCAAGCGCAACACAGGACGTCCACCCACAAGGTGGACAGTCGACCTAGTAAAGGTTGCAGGAAGCCGCAGGATGCAGGCCGATTCAAACCGGCTAATCTGGAAGTCATTAGGGGAGGCCTATGTTCAGCAGTGTCCTCTGACTGAAATGATGAAAGTAAAAAGTCAGAAAATAAAAATTACCTAATAGTTACCTACATCACAAAAAATAAACTGATAAAGCAGTAAAAATCTTCGTACCTCGATTCCCGTTTAAGACGAACTATTTACATACCTACACAAACAAGTTTGTGCGGAACCCTTGAAGCGTGAATTACATACCTAATCTACCAATTATATGAATAGCGCTGAATCCGTACGCCTAACTAGAACACAGAAATTATTGCGAGATCACGGAAACGCTGACGGCTCGTGGACCATCAACGTGACCAAGCCAGCGGACATCAGGCCACCAACATCCCATCTCCGACACTTCGTATCTCACATCGATCGAGTCAACTACTTACCTTTAGACATAACTCCAAATTGTAATTTTATATCTTAATTAATTAAATTACTTTTATAAACTAATTTTCGGTTTCGCTTCGATCCTCCGGCTGTTGCTTCCATAATTGGCGCAGTCGGTAGGATCCTCGCGGTCGGTTTCGCGTCGCGTTTCATCACGAAGATTTCCGTCGTCACGAGCCGCCCGTGTGGCTATCAAGTCACGTTCGAGGATCCAGAATCAGAAGTCCAGCCAGAGGGTATCCAGACATCGATACACGGAAGAAGCCGAAAAAATATGTTAATGTAAGTGCACTTGAATCGTTCTCGTGTCTCTTATCCTATCCTATTTTATAGTCCTTGATTTCCACCATTTTTTACCCAAAAAACACTGGGTCCTGCGAGCCTGCATCAAACCGGCAGTCTCGTAGGCAATTGTTAGATTTAAATAGATTATATAATATATCAGAAGAAATGGAAGTTAACCCTGACAACATTTACAAGGCCTTACGCCTGGTCCCTGATTTCGATGGAAACCCTAATATCTTAACGAGATTTATTAAGATTTGTGACAAACTATGTACTGACTATTTAAAAGACGATCCTAATAGTGAATTGAATAATTTATGTCTTTTAAACGGCATCCTAAATAAAATAACAGGCCCTGCAGCCACGATTATTAACTCAAATGGTATTCCAGATAGTTGGAACGGAATTAGAAATGTACTCGTTAATAATTTTGCTGATCAACGGGATGAAACAGCGTTATATAATGACCTCTCTTTAGCGATGCAAGGCAATAGTAGTCCACAAGAATTTTACGATCATTCCCTTTTTAGTACTATAATGACCTATATCACATTACATGAGACAATACAGACCACTATTGACGCTAAAAGAACGCTTTATAAAAAACTGACCATGCAAGCCTTCGTACGCGGTTTAAAAGAGCCTCTTGGATCTCGTATACGGTGTATGAGACCAGATAGTATTGAGAAAGCCCTGGAGTATTTGCAGGAGGAACTGAACATCCAGTACCTTCAGCAACGTAATGACAATATACCAAGACACCAGTTAGCCCTTCGTACACCACCTGCTTTACCTATAAGTTTCCCAATGCCTAAATTTAATAACTTTAATAACGCCCCTAATTTGCATAGCCAGGCCGCTCAGCGTTACATTCCGCCGCCGCCTCCGCTACGTTTATCAATGCAACCGCAACCCTTTAAATCTAATCCACTTATTAACACACAGTCTCAGCCGCGTTTTTCTCGCACACAACAAATGTTCAATGCACCGCCCCCACGATATAACGCTCAAAGTAACATATTTAGATTGCAACCCAGACCCCAGCCTCAACATCAGTCGCATCCAAAGCCAATGAGCGGAGTTCAGCACTACATACCCAAAACTTTGCCCCAACCTTTATTAGGACATGACTGGCGTAAATTCGGAAATCCCCCTCCAAACAATTATTTCAAAACCCGCGAAGTCAATTTAAATGAATGCGCACACGACGACCCACATTACTCAGACTATTACTATGACAATGAACATGACAATTACAATGACTTAACAGACTATAATTATTGCGACACATCTTATGACTATGACAATAGAGCTCAGTATTACGAGCCCACCGATTACACTAACGTGGAGTCAAGTAACGAGCCACAAGCATCTAGTTCCACGGAGCAGGATTTTCAAATAGTTCGATCGTCAGACAAGTTAAAATAGAGTTGAATTTACAAACGCAACGGCAACTACCTTATATTCAGATTTCAAACCCGCCGCTAAAATTATTAATAGACACCGGCGACTCGCACTTGGCTGTTTTTTTTATACGAGCATCTTTTGTAATTAAAATAAATTAATTTTGATTGCATCTTCTATTTGTCGTATTGTTTTTTATTTTTCAATAAGAAGTAAAAAATAAAGTATTCGACACCTTCCGTGATTTCGTTGTTTCCCAGGGATTTCACGAATTCCCTGGTATCTTTATTTTTCTGCGACATAAACTTTTGGTCAAGACACAAATACATATGCAAGAGGAATGAACCCAAATGCTATTAATATATCGATAAGCAGCCAGACCGGGCATCTACCCACTAATAAATTAATCTACCTACTTGTGTTCGGTTATAGCCTCATTACAGTCTGTTCGCTAGCGCTGCCCAACTATCGATAGTAATCAGTTAGAATTAAGTAATTAGAATAATCAGTTAGCTTCTCAACCTATATTAACATTTACTTGATTGATTTCCAACTTAAAGTTCTATGTTAATTGTAAAAGGAGTCCACACATTTTTTATATCCTAAATCGTCAGACTAAATGGATGATCTCCTTTATGATTTACTTGTGCAGGTTCGATAAGCTGTTGGGTTACGCGCAGTTCGTCCTATTCGCAGTTCGTCCCCCGTTCGTAATTTGTCCTATTCGCACTTAGTCCCATTCGCAATTTGTCATATTCGCAGTTGATTACTTATACATATTTGTTGAAAACTTCGCTGGTGTGGCCATGTTTCGCGTATGTCGGAGGAGAGAGTGGCAAAGCGCATCTTTTACTCTGAGCTTCAGGAGGGCAAGCGTAAGCATGGCGGACAACTCTTGAGATACTAAGATGTGTTGAAGCGCCATATGAAGGGATGTGACATAGATCCTTCTCTCTGGGAGGATTTAGCCTCTAACCGTGGAGAGTGGAGATCGCGCGTGAAAGCCAAAGTCTCTGACTTTGAATTCCGCCGGCTTTCTGGTCTTGACGCCAAGCGCGATGAATTGAAAGCCCGACCACCTGCGGCTATTAATTATAATTGTATTAACGGTGTGCTAACATGTCCTCAATGTATGCGTGCCTTTATCAACAAAGTTGGATACGTAAGCCGTGTTAGGGCACACGAAAGACAACAGCAAAATAGGGAGTAGAAGTGGTCGCCGTAACCGAACACGGTGAGGAGGATTATTATTATTGTTGAATAATATTAGGCTAAGATGGATGACTAACAATCCAAAAATAAAGCAAGTCCATTTCACCAAGTTTTTTCTACAAAGGCCAACCTCAGTAGGCGGTTATCCGGCCCTACTTAATAGTGATTAAGCACGAAAATTACATATTGTTTTTACTATTATAGTGCTAATAGTAGAAACAAAATTAATTGTAGATAAAAAATTACCGTAACACAGTAATTAGAAATTAAGATATACCTACCTGTCTTTTTCTTTTACAATGAAAAATTTATGGCGGACGTGTACTGTGACGTCACGGTACATGTCGGATCTCCTTGTCTAGCACGTGACTTTAATGGGTTGTCGGGTTTTCAATGTTTTTCGAAAATTCTTTAAGTTTTATTAATTTTAAGACCAAATAAAAATATATGAATATTTCCCATATGTGGGTTTCCTGTCGATATTTCTACTATTACTAAAGTATCGATAATCTATTCGATAGCTCTCGCTCAGCATCACTATGCAGTAATGTGGCGTTACCCTTAATAATCCGAGACAATTGGAGTATTGACTCGAGGTTGAAGGCATATCCTTGGACTGATATAAACGGAGTAAATAAATAAATACACATGTACCTGGGGGCATGACAGACAATAATAATTATTATTATCTTGGTTAAATACTAATGGGTACATTTTATAGGTACTATTTGTTGAGCAACGTTTCTGACAACATAATAAGTATCCGAAAGAAAGAAATGATAACAAATCGTATATGACGGCAATCTACCAAGGTTTCGTCGTTTGTGACGCAATACTTTCTTTGAAAGATTAAAAAATCTTGGTTTAGCCAGCCAGAATATCACCTTTTCGGATAGGTACTATCGAACCCTTTAGAGGCTGAAGCCTGAAGTTTTAGGGCCCCGGTTCTTAACAAAAGGATGGTGACGCGATATGTGTCGGCATCCATTCCATCCATTAAGATCAGTGATCGGAGTAGGTAGATTGATTTGGGGTCAATGATCTCAAACATTGATGTTATTATGCCTCTGGGATTTCGGCATTTATTGGTATCAGATTTTGAAGAAAGGGCATATCCATATTATGCTAGCACTACCAAAGTACATCAAATTAATCTACCTACTCCGATCACTGATTATGATGCAACACACTTCGAGAAAGAACAAACGGTGTACGTCATAATGCATTGATTCTATACACATGAAAGCGATCTTCTAGCAACGTGAGGTATGTGTGTAAAATATAAAGCTATGTGCTTCTAAAAAATTAGAGTTAATTCAAAAAATTTATGAGCAAATCCGAGCAATTATTATTTTAAATCCGAGCAAATTACTTACTGAATTAAATTGAATTGTTTTCACAATCACACCAATTATCCAGCCCCAAACTAAGCAAAGCTTGTACTATGGCGACTAGATAACGGATAAACATACTTAAATACTTATATAAATATATTATATTATATTTGCGGGATTATATTTGCCTCTTGCGGGATTCGAACCCACAACCGCTGGCATTGTAGTCCGGATCGCGAACCACTACACCAGATGGTCGTCCCCTTTACATCCCTATCCCCTTTACTATCTTTACAAAGCTGCGGTTGTGAGTTGATGGGTGACCATTCCATATTTAGTGACATTCATCATTCGGGAGGTACGTTAAAAGTTGGTCCCGGCTAATATCGACATAAATCTAATACTTAAAACAGTCGGGATAGTTACACCATTTATAAGTCAAGAACGGCTGGGCCGATTTTTATGATTTATGATCGAAAAATTCACGAAAAAAAAGAAGCGGTACGCAGTTCGCCGGGACAGCTAGTCTATATCAGAGTCTATATTATCTCAGCCTGCCTAGCATGAGCACTAAAACACGATATGAAATGATATGATATAGCGAAATATCGACACCAACTGTAAAAATATGATAGGTTTAGCCGCCATTTTAAATTTTTATCGAAACAGCGATCTTAATATGTGACGGCGATTCAACATGGCGGCTATATCTATCATATTTTTACAGTTGGTGTCGATATTTCGCTATATCATATCATATCATATCGTGTTTTTAGTGCTCATGCTAGGCAGGCTGGTCTATATACATAAGAATGAATTTCTATTTTCCTTGGTCATCGCATCATGCGTGAATAGGTGGATTGTGTTATTTAATGTCGGGAGAAGGTTCTTTTGAAAGAAGAAATAAAGAAAGTAGCGCAGAAAATTATTTATGAATACACTGAAGACCACGCAAACGAAATCGCGGGCAACAGCTAGTAAAAATATAAATAAGGTTAAGTCACTGGCCTTACATCACCCCTCCACCGCACCGCACTGGGCCCGCGCGGCGGAGTACGGCCCAACCTCATAGTTGAGGTGAGGCCTGTGCCCTGCAGTGGGACGTATACAGGGTTATTTGTAGAACATCAACAACCTCCTAAGGGCTGATTCTGGTGCTCAAATACAACAACTTTTTCTACAACAACATTGTAATCGCAAAAAAAAACACTTCCCCATACTAAGCCGCCACCGGCTGACATCAGTTTGTACGGAGAAGTAAAATTTTTTGCGATTTCGATGTTTGTCTTAAAGAAAAAGTTGTTGTATTTGAGCACCAGGGTCAGCCCCAGGGGGTGTTCAAGTATTACGTAACGCAATTTGGGGGGAGGGGAGGTCATGTCAAACGTTACGATGCGTTACAAGGGCGGGAGGGGTTTCAAAAAACACGTTACGTTTTTGATTTTATTTAAATAAAAAACTGGGGAATTAAAATCCTCTTGTTGGCAACCCCATTCGTTTATGTTTTATGGGAAATTCCTGGATTGTTTGTCATTTTTACTGGGAACTAATAAATTGTGCGCAACATAATTTTGACTTTTAAATAAAAATAATTAACTCGGGTGTTACGTAACGTTTAAGGACGGGGGGGGGGGGGTTTAAGAAAAACGTTACCGCGCGTTACATAGAAGGGAGGGTCAAAAAATTTTCAAAAATTGCGTTACGTAATTCTCGAACGCCCCCCCCCCAGGAGATTGTTGATGTTTTACAAATAACCCTGTATCGGCATACTTTACTTATTTATTTAGACTTTATTGCACAGATTAAAAATCATACAAAAGGTGGACTTAATGCCATGAGGCATTCTCTACCAGTTGACCATTAGGCTAAACAGAGACGTTTTGTGGGCGGTGCGAAATAGGCGATACAAATTCAAATGAAAGGTCCGTGTGAATTATTTTTAATAGCATAAACTACATACAGTAAATAACGATATACATAAACTAAATACTATCGTACATAGATTACATAGACAAAATACATACGTAAATAAATATGACGACGATCATGAGACTACAATACCTTAGGGTTCAAGATGATGATTTCCATTTATAAAGAAAATGAAGAGATCCGTAAACGAACAAAAGTCGCTGACATAGCCCAACGGATTAGCAAGCTGAAGTGGCAGTGGGCGGGGCACATAGCACGTAGAACTGATGGCCGATGGGGCAGAAAGGTTCTAGAATAGAGGCCGCGTATCGGCAAGCGCAGCGTAGGACGTCCACTCACAAGGTGGTCAGACGACCTGGTAAAGGTCGCAGGAAGACGCTGGATGCAGGCCGCTTCCAACCGGCCAATCTGGAAGTCAATGGGGGAGGCCTATGTTCAGCAGTGGACGTCCTATGGCTGAAATGATGATGATGATGATGATGATGATGATGATGCACGGGAATGTTTCTTAAAAGAGTATTTACAAGGGGCTTGTTTGATATTTTCGGGGAGAGAGTTCCAAAGCCGAATTGATTGAAGGAGAAAAGAGTTAGAAATAAAAACCAGAACTTATGGTAGAGCTTTATAAATATAACCCAATTATAATCGTAAGACGTTTATTATCAAGTCTGCCTGTAGAAGTGCGGGGCGACCTCCAGCAGCCAGGCCTCCTGGATGCTCATCAGGTCGCGCATGTACGTCTTGTCCCCGGTGCTCTGGACGCTTGAGAACACGACCCTTAGGACAAACAAACATGACATACGTTTAATAGCGCTGTCTTTATGTCTAAGTCAGAAATTTTTGATTATTTTTCAGCTAACCTAACCTAACGATTATGAGTTATTACGAGCCTAAAAACCCGATTTCTAATGTTTTTTTTAATAATAAATATTGGATAACATCATATACATGTGGGATACGCAGGGCAGTAAAATTCCGGGATTCTTTAATTAATTAAATTATCAAACTCTTACAAAATCTTTACGTCTTTCGTCTTTACCTCGTCTTTTCTTAGTGTCTAGTCCCATTCATTCGCTCCTTCTTTCATACCTCACTCTCAATCTTTCATTCGCTCTGTTCCATCCCCACTTACATTGTTCCTTCCCCACAAACATTGCTTTGAACCAGCCCCCTTAGCATGACCAAGAAAACACGACATGATATAGCGATTTATGGACACCGTATTTTAATGCCGGTGACGTCACATGTTTTATGATCGCTCTTTCGATAAAAATTTTACATAGCGGCAATATCTATCATATTTTAAAAAAACAGTTACTGTCGATAAATCGCTTGCATGTACAGACAACAGCAGGTCAACCTACAAAAAGTTAAAGGTCATTGAATTTATTTTCAACTTTATATTCAACATGTAGAGATAAATATCAATTAAGAAAATTTGACGTTTTGTGGTAGGTTGACGTGCTGTTGTCTGTACCTCGTGCGTGCGAGTGAGTGGATCAGTGAGTGAGTGAATGAACGAGTGAGTGGTTGTGTGAATGAGTGCTTGAGTGAATGGAAGGGTAAGTGATTGAGTGTGTGTGATTGTGTGAATGAGTGAGTGAGTGTGAGACTGACTGAGTGGGTGATTGAGTGAATGACTGAGTAATTGCGTGCGTGCGTAATGTTCACATACATACCATTTAGGCTGCTGCACGTGGTAAAGGCAGCTGTCGGGACTGATGTGTAGAACAGCCCCACGAACGCCGCGGTACGTACCGTCGATACTCAAGTACGCGGCTTGGGGGAACAGGCCTGATAGCACACACTTCATCACTCGGATACATTTTGCTGAAAAAAAAAACCTTTATCAAATAACAAGACTACCAAGACACGATATGATATAGCGATTTATCGACACCAACTACATAAATATGATAGATATAGCCGCCATGTTGAATCCCCATGCCAATGACGTCACGTGTTATGATCGCTGTGTCGATAAAGTCAAAATGACGGTTTTATGTATCATATTATGAAAAAAAAATACATCGATAAATCGCTATATCATATCGTGTTTTGGTGGTCATTCTAAGGGGGCTGGAGTTGAATCATTGGCGTGGCTACGAGAGGAAGCTACTGAGAGCTGAAGAACTGAGAACATTTCAGCCATAGGACGTCCACTGCTGAGTGTCTCCCTCATTGACTTCCAGATTGGCCGGTTGGAACCGGCCTGCATCCAGCGTCTTGCTGCAACCTTTACCAAGTCGTCTGTTCACCTTATGGGTGGACATCCTACGCTGCGCTTGCCGGTACGTGGTCTCCATCCTAGAACCTGTCTGCCCCAGCAGTCGTCAGTTCTACGTGCTGTGTGCCCACTGCCACTTCAGCTTGCTAATCCGTTTCCGCTCCTCATTTCTGATCCATAGCCATTCCATAGCCCGCTGTGCGACCTTGAGCTTTGTGAGAGGCCATGTTTCTGTTCCATTGACATAACTGGTAATACACTCTTTGCTTTTTAAAAATTGTATCATAGATTTAAGAAAAAATCAAAATTTCACAGACCTGTGCCTAATTCCAGTCCTTCAAATGTTTTGTTTTCTAATTTAAACTTATTTTTGACTAGTTTCTCTAAGCTGCTTCGTATTTCACAAGCCTGAAAAAAAACATTTTGATTTTAAAGTATATTTGGTTTCACTCCTATACAATTTAAGCGTACTAACTATATGCCTAGCCTATATACGTCCCACTGCAGGGCACAGGCCTCACCTCAACTATGAGGTGGTTTAGGCGATACTCCACCACGCGGGCCCAGTGCGGTGCGGTGAAAGAGTGCCGTAAAGCCAGTGATTAAACCTTACTGTCAGATGTTATTAAGCCGCCCTAGGCTTTACGAGTAGTATCAAGCCGACTAGACTAGTTAGCCGGGACCAACCTTTATCATACAAAACCTACTATCAGCTATTACATAATTATTAAGAGTGAGTAAGGTATCTAGATCTACTTATTATTGTATTGTTAGTAATCGTTTTTGTGTAAATATTTTTATGTTGAATAAGCACTAACCTACTTTTAAGAGTATTAATAGATATTCAGATACAAGCAAAATTATTGCTAAGTTTAGGTACCAACTTTATAATTTTAGATTATACTTAATTACTTCAGTTTTTATGTATTAATACTAAGTTTTTATACAGTTTTTTTTAAAATAAATTATCTTATCTTATCTTAACATCCCTTCCGAAGCATGGTGATGCTTGGGATAATTGTCATTGGTAAACCCAGAATGTTAGTTTGAAACACAATGGTTAAAACATTTTTTTTAAGTATTTTTCGTAAGAAATCTGATGATAGTATAACTATCTTTTATCTAGTCGCCATCGTAAAAACCCTACGTAGTTTAGATCTGTGTTACTGTATGAATTATTTACTGTATTTAAGGCACCAACCTTTTCCATAACTCTATAATTGACATACATCTTTCTGCACCATTCTTTGCTCGCTTTTTTTGACCTTTTCTCGTCTGGTTGAGAATCTTTCACCTTCACGTACGAGTCAAACAGATTCAGATACATTATTATGTCACCTTCTTCTACCTGGAATAAAAACACATATAACAACAACACATATTTATAAAGAAATAAAAATTTACACATGTATGACGATTTAACGAAGCATCCCTTCAGAAATTATTTATTAATATTATTTTATTATATATTTTTTTTACGTTAACTTAGAAGTTTGATTATTTCAGAGCTTCAAGGGACTGTAAACTTTAGTGTATGGTTTTAATTTCAAGTCGATACCAACACGAGTTCCCGAGGCACGGTCTTGACAGACATATAGACAGACAGACGGACAGCAGTGTTTCATAAGGGTTCCGATTTTTCCTTTTAAGGTACAGAACCGTAACAAGTACTAAATCATACCACACCTCGAAGTTGTTTCTCCTGGACACCTTAGCGGCTATGTTGTCCCTCCCGCTCGCAGCCTTCACGAACGGACTGTCGACTTGCAGCATCGCCGCTATCGACAGAGCTTCGTCTATGCATCCGAATTCGCCTGTGGTACGTACAATAATTAATATAACGTTCTAATTTATTAGCTAACGTATTTTTAGAGGCCAATTATATTGATAATAATTGAAAAATGTCTTATGCGTTTGTTGCTAGACAAGGCTTATTACTCAGTTGCTGATTTTTTCAAAGAATCCTGGACGTGACTTGTGTTAATGTTAAAATTGGTTGTACCTACGTTATAAATTTCTGATTTTTCAATTAATAGATTCCTGTTGTGACATTTTTAATTATTTGAAGGTTTAATAATATGTAGTTTGATGTATTATATTAATGTATTATTATTACCTAGAATTTTTATTTATCGAAATATTTGTATGCCTGAAGGCGAGACATAATAATTATATGCATGCAACTAACTCTGTATTACTTACCTATGGACCACAAATAAATAATTTGAATTTGAATTTTTTAACTTCAATTTGAATTGCTTAAATAAAACTATTTAAAAAAAATGCATAAAAATATCTGCTTGCCTCATGTATGGTCGACCAAGGAAGTGATTTACTACTTTTGATGACATATCCCAGTAAAACAATAATTCGCTAAGGCTTATTGTAAGACTTACTAATAATATCAAATTATACTAGTGACGTAATTAACAGCAAGCGGAAGTATACCTTATAGTTTTTTATGAGCAAGTGACATTTAACTAGGGTGGTAAACTAATTCTTTGAATAGTTGAATAAACGCATTGTTTTATTCACAATCATCATTTCAGGCATAGGACGTCCACTACTGAACATAGGCCTCCCCCAGTGACTTCCAGATTGTCCAATTGGAAGTAGCTTGCATCCAGCGGCTTCCTGCAACCTTTACCAGGTTGTCTGTCTGCCTTGTGGGTGGACGTCCTACGTTTTATTATATTAGTTTTTTTTCGGATGGATCTATTCCTGGCGGCTTTGAGGAAGGCCTTATGCAGATTTACCAGGATGTTGTGGTGACTGCTGAAGGCGCTCAGCCACTACGCTACACTAACACTACTACGAAAGTGTTTCGTTCGTTCGGGAGTAAAAACAAAAAAATAATTACCATATATTTGTGTCAAATATATGTCTAATTAAAACCGTTCGTGTTTTTTTTTCATGGATAGATTAAGTTGTTCATAATTTGTCAAAAGATTGATACAAGTAAACTGTTATTTTAATTTATTAAGTTAATACGTCCGAACGAATGAAACCATTTTGTAATAGGCCTTCTGATGCAATGATGAATTAATGATGAACGAATGGTGATCGAATAATGAATGAATGGTGAATGAATGCTAAACGAATGATGATGAATAAATGATAAATGAATGGTGAATGAATGCTAAACGAATGATGAATGAATGATAAATAATTGATGAATGAATGCAAAATGAATGATGAATTCATGCTAAACGAATGGTGAATGAATGCTAAATGAATGAATGCTTAATGAATAATGAATAAGCTGAATGAGTGGTGAATGATAAATAAAATGATGAATGAATGATGAATCTTTTCTAAGCATGTATAACTTACCGCTATTACACAGAATTTTGGCACACATAGGCTTCAATGGTAGCTCCGCCATATAGACGCCGATATCCTGCGTCAGGTCGCCGTGCTTGTCGAGCGCCTTCAGCGCGTACAGCGTCTCAAGGCCGGCCAGCAGGCTCTTGGCGGGCGGCGGGGTGGGGAACGTGAACCTTAATTAAAATATTTTAAAAAAAAATTAACAACATAACATACATTGCTCTGATGATGGTAAGTAGCTTAAGCACTTGTATGACTTGACATACTTATGGTGTAATATTTATCTTTAACAATGATAAAATAGTTTATTAAATTCATTAGGTTATTATTAAATAACTTAGGGTTAGCTACTAAAGTTAAGCATGTATAAAACTCGATTGACTAAAATATATCATATAATTCACATTCCCTTCGCGTGCCACAAAAACATTCCCTAATTGTTTTTTCGGTCTACCACGGGTAAGTGGAACATGAAGGCGGTGTTATCCATTTATCAATGGACGGACTAGTTATGTTGACGAAAAATACGTCGACGACCCATCTCTAGTCGATGGACGGTCTAGTTTCGTTGACGAAATAATCGTTGACGACGACCCATCTCTTCTACTTCCTACCGTAAAATAATAAATATATTAAGATGCTTATTAATTTATTATTAAGCTCTGTTAATTTTAGGATACTCTGGGGGGACAGCGCGCACGCAGTCCCCACTACCAAAAATTACGCATCCGAGTTATCCACATTAGGGATAATCGCAGGGGTCAACCCCACCGCAGTGCAATGGAGGAGCCTCGCCCTGGGGGAACCGCCTTCTTGATCACGGTGTCCCCTATGCCAGGTAAGTATGAGTTCACTAGCCCAGGCGAGGGACGTCATGTAACGAAAAATCGCAATACTTGCGCGAGTCAACTGAGTACAACGCCATCTAGCGACGCGCGGCTTGACTACAGTGCCGAGTGCGGCGCGTTACAGAAATAAACGCAAGACGGAAGCTTTGCGTTGGGTTGGGACGTCGTAATTTTTCCCAGTTTATATTTGTTCATTTTTATTTTCAAAATAGGTTACACAACAAGGAATACAATCCAGCTTCGATCCAGTCCCAGTAACATTACTAGCGAAGACGGCATTCACATAAACTTTTGATAAGACGTAAGTTGACTAAAGTTTGTTTCACTGAAAATAGGACGAAAAAAAAAGGAGGCAGAGTTGTTTTCACTTAATAATAATGTATAATTGAAAAAGAGTATCTAAAGCCAAAAGAATAAATCGGGAGATTTTGCAAAGTTACTACTAAAGGCTACTAATGTAGCCCATAACTCATCAATCACGCGTGCATTCTACTGTTAAGATCTTGCGGTTCTTCAAAATATTTTTTTATCATTATTAAATTAAATAATATTTATTACTATTATTAAAGGATATGGCAATAGATGGCAATAAAAAAGTTACATAAATACAAATACATTTCATTTCATTTCATTCAAACCTCCATAAGGCATTCGTGAACTCAATTATTTGATAAAATTAATCTTAACAATATCAGCATTCCATTTACAATTATTAAACAATATTTTAGCCTTTCAATTATTTGATATTTAAATAGGTTTAATGTCACATGCTTCTAAATTATAATAATTATGTCAATAGCGTTACTTAGTATTATATCAATATATATATATGGGCTCGATGGATTTTGGCTAAACGCTAAAAGTGTATAAACATATTTTTGACGCTGACTGTAAAAACATTTTATATTTGAATTATTTTGAGGATTACAATACTAGATAGACTGGCAGAAAAAAAGCTTTTAACATACAATATCTAAGTACAGTCATCGGCATGTCAACCTACCCAAAAAGTTGTCATTTTTTTTATTTATTTTACTTTTCAAGGTTTACCAACGCTTGTGTATAATTATACTTATTCTAATTTTAAATAATAGGTAATATTTTAGCTAATTGTCACAAACAACTATAGGCAAACACAACTTGTACTGTAATATGCTCATTACATAGAAGTATCTACACTTCTATATAGATTTTTTCTCGAAACAGAACTAGATAAAATATACATTTTAAATAATATACTTAAGTGAGTATAACTAAACTTACAAAAACAATTTGGAAACTACTGAACGGAGCAAATTTTCAACTTTAAGTCCGACAGGTAGAGATCAATAATAATCATCATCATCATCATCATTTCAGCCATAGGAGGTCCACTGCTGAACATAGGCCTCCCCCATTGACTTTCAGATTGGCCGGTTGCAAGCGGCCTGCATCCAGCGTCTTCCTGCGACCCTTACCTGAGATAAATAATCTTATATATAAAATTCTCGTGTCACAATGTTCGTTCCCGTACTCCTCCGAAACGGCTTGACCGATTCCCATGAAATTTTGTGAGCATATTGAGTAGGTCTGAGAATCGGCCAACATCTATTTTTCATACCCCTAAAGACCACGCAGACGAAGTCGCGGGCAACAGCTAGTTATTAAGTAAATTTGACGTTTTGTGGAAGGTTGACGAGCTGTTGTGTGTACTTCTGTAGTTTGGAGATTATAACTTACCTTAATAAATTGTGAATGCCTAAAGCCTTCAGTTGCAATAACACCGAAGATAAATCACTTCTAGATATTTCTGGGGGCACACAAGGCGGTAGTTTCTCGTATTCGTCTTCTGTGTACAATCTGAAATATAAACACAATATCAACAATATCCTAACACTTAAGTACCAAATCAGTTACTTTTGAAGTCGGTGCCAGCCGATGAGAGATTCAATGTTTTTGTTTGCACCGACTCCAAAAGTAACTGATACTTAAGTGTTAGGATTATTTTTAGCATTTTAGTGTTTTGAAGTCGTTTTTTTTTTTATAAAATTTACTTATTTCATCTATTTTTAGTGATAAATCCTAATCTAACTGCTGAACACCGATTTCATCCCCTATTTTCCTACCCTTAGGTGTGATTTTTACTATGCAAACTTTTATCATATTATCTTTGAAGTCTAAGCTATTCAATAAAACAAAAATTATCAAAATCGGCTCATATTTGTCGAAGATAGGTAACAAGAACCACAACCAAAATATTATCTGGGTATATATTTGTTGATTTTCTCAAAAAGTTCTAAATCAATTTCGATAAAATTTATATGGGACCACCTCTGAAGTATGATCTACCAAACAAAAAAAGAATCATTAAAATCGATTCATAATTGGCGGAGTAATCGCGTAACAAACATACAAAAAAAAAAAACATACAGTCGAATTGAGAACCTCCTCCTTTTTTGAAGTCGGTTGAAAAATACATTATACTGTACGAATGCGTAATGAAAATGTTATTTTAACAACTCCTCTGTCCTGTGAGTCACATATGATCCATAACAACAGTTTTTCCTATTGTAGGTACCTAAATATGAACAGGATAAGACGTTAAATCACGTTTTATTAATAAAGTTTTTTTTATAACCCACAAAACACTATACAGGGTGTATTTTTATTAGAGTTAAACTACTTGGGTTTGTTTAATTAAACTCATGATAACGAACACCTTTGCCCAAGAAACTAGATAGAAAAATTATAGTTGAGATAGCGAAAGCACTTGTGTTATAGAAATCACAAACAACGACGGTACCGCAACACCCAGACCCGAGATAACATAGAAAAGTTCGTTTTCTAGATCCGCCCGACCGGGAATCGAACCCGGGACCTCAGAGATAGCGACAACTAGTCCGATATGCTCACCTCTCGGGTACGGAACGTAAAATAACAAAAAAAAAATGTTTTTCACAACGGCAGGTTTATTCTCCTTCGCTCTCATTCTCACTCTTCTTTATCTCTGTAAACTACTAACTTGTTCTGAAATAAATATATCTTCTTATATATAAAATTCTCGTGTCACAACGTTCGTTCCCGTACTCCTCCGAAACGGCTTGACCGATTCTCATGAAATTTTGTGAGCATATTGTGTAGGTCTGAGAATCGGCCGACATCTATTTTTCATACCCCTAAAGACCACGCAGACGAAGTCGCGGGCTACGGCTAGTATTAAATTAAATTAAACTAACCTATAGCATTTCCCGCGGCTGGTCCTGCCCGCGCGGCCGGCGCGTTGCGCAGCGTTGTTCTTAGATATGGGCGCAACGCAAAGACTCTCTACGCCTATGGCTGGGTCGAAGTACGGCAACTTGTGGAAGCCGCTGTCGATCACTATAACGACCATTCGAATACCAACGTCAGACACTTTTTAGGGTACCGAACATAAAAAGAAAAAAACCGGACAAGTGCGAGTCGGATCTCACCCACCGAAGGTTCCGTACGAATGTTTCGGTGCATATTATAAATCGTTCAGGAATCGATTCAATTCAATATATTTATTGCATTCTATAATGTTACACAGGTGGTATAAATAGATACGTAAAACAGATCATTATAGA
The DNA here is from genome assembly GCA_963576865.1 of Anania hortulata. Classification (NCBI taxonomy): domain Eukaryota; kingdom Metazoa; phylum Arthropoda; class Insecta; order Lepidoptera; family Crambidae; genus Anania; species Anania hortulata. The sequence goes on from OY756413.1 coordinate 1,226,328, forward strand.
CCCTGTGAGGCGAGTACGCTGGGCGAAACCTCCTCCTAGCGTACTCACCAAACTATGGCTATAATTTCGTAAGTTTGTGGGAACTATTTATTTACTTTAAGCACTATTTAAAACTATTTAGGAATCAATTATTGGCATTCATGAAATACTGCTATGGTGTCGTGAGTACGCTAGGCGACGAGACACAAAAACGAAACCCTTTGGGCACTATTTATTTCCTTTGGGCACTATTTAGAACTATTTACGAATCAATTATTGGCATTCATGAAATACCGCTACGGTGTGGTGAGTACGCTAGGCGAGGAGACACCCGTTTTTTACTTTTGAGGATTTGAGGGTATAAGCTGACCAAATATTGTCACAAACTAAAATATGTTTTAAATAATTGGCTTTTTTATATTCTAAAAGAATTCACGGACACAAAAATAAAAAATTGTACCTTTGACTGTTAACTGACGACTCATGAGAAAATAACGCTGTATAGTTTAGTTTCACAATGCTCAATTAATAATAATGTATAATTTAATAATTATTTAATAGCAGATTTTGTAATATTAATGTTTCTAAGCCTAAACCAATGGCAGAATATGTTGTACATAGCTCTAAGATTTCTATATCTATATCTATTATCATATCATGGTGTGGGGACGGCCGTAAAGAATACACTTCCCCACCGCCAACAGGAGGCGTGTCGTAAGAGTCGACTAATTCCTTAGCACGAGACGGGCAGCAGCGTCTGCATACGAAATCTTATAAAACTGCGCTCGCCAACCCGCCTGCCAAGCGTGGCGAGTATTGGCAATCCCCCCGATGTTGGGTCATTGGGGGAGGCCTGTGTTCAGCAGTGGACTTTCTATGGCTGAAATGATTATTATCACAAAAATGACTCATTTTTACCAATTTTGGCTAAAAATGGAACAGTAATATACCAAAAATGACCAAACGCAAACTCACCATAAACAATCCCGGGTATAGTGACACTAGTTTCCGCTATATTCGTGGCCAGGACTATCTTCCTGACGTTCCTGTCTCCGATCTGGAAGGCCTGGATCTGCTTGTAGTGCGGCAGGCTGCCGTACATAGGAACTACGTTTATGTTGGCCGCTTGGACGCCGCTGGGGAACTGTTTTCTGTGTTTGTTCTTTTGATTGTTGTCTTCTGCGTACGTTTGGAGGGTGTCTAGAGCTTGGAGGATTTCTTCCTGCGAAATAGAAATAAAAAAATATTGGACAACACCACATACATTGCTCTGATCCTGTGGTAAGTAGCCTAAGCACTTGTATTACAGAAATCAGAAACAACGACGGTACCATAAAACCCAGACCCGAGACAATATAGAAAAGTTATTTTTTTACATTGACCGACCGTGAATCGAAACCGGGACCTCAGAGATACCGATACAAAGTCCAGTATGCTCGCCTCTCAGCTACGGAGGTCGACAAATATAATATAATTAGTTTAAATGTACCAAACTAACAACCTGCCCTGACTTCGCATGGATAACCATAGGTACATAAAGTTATCCCATAAGGCGTGATTAAGTAACAATCATACAAACAAACACATTTTCGAATTTATAATTATTGATAAGGATTGTACCTGTGACGTTAGAAAAGCCAGTACATCCCCAAATGGTTCGTTTTCGTGTATTTTTATGACAGTTTCAACAGTCGCTTTCACGTAGTCTGGTACGGGCTCTGAAATCAAATATAAAAAAACTGATCAATTAATAAAACCCAAACTAATCTAAACTTGTACTGTGGCGACTAAATAAAGGAGAAACATACTTAAAAGTATTTTTCATGTATTACTAAGTTAACCACAATTCCGAATCACTCCTTAATATTTAGCTGATTTCTTTTCTACACTATGAATTAAATTGGTTTTGGAGCCGCAAATATCACTCTCCGGCTAAAATAAAACGACTTTCAGTTGGGACCAACATCTATTCGCTGTGTGCGCGATGACAGCGCCCCTAGTGACCACAATTATTGAATAGAATAGAATAGAATCTTTATTTGCTATAAAAGTGGTTACAGTGGGTCTTATAAATAGGTATAATGTCATGTAGATCAGCACTTTTAGCTTTGTCATTTAAAGCATGCATTTATTTGAGAGTTATCAGTCAGTTAGCTAAGCTGTTAATTGATTGTACGGGCGATCGGAGGGCTGGCACATTTCTAGGCCAACGTATCAGTTTGACTATCCAGCGTGGAAACGCAGCCAGCTTTCTGGGGACTACGTCGCTGTGTTCGGACGGCGATCTGGAACCCATTTTTTATTTGTAAACTTTGAAAATATTTATTTCGTAAGGTTTAGTTTTAAGTTTAGTTTTAATTGTCTTTTATTTTATTTATTTTTGATAAAGGCCGCAAGTCAAAGTTGTTGTTAAAAACACCTGATTATACTTTTGTAGACTTAAGATCTCTCAAATTATGGCAACTGGATGATTTTGGGATTGTTTTTCTTCGAAATTAGATGAAAATATCTAAAAATTTGCGCAAGTGATTTTCTTACTTGAACTAAAAAAAATATGAATTTTATAATACGTACGGGATTTAAATCGATACAACATGATATAACTTTCCAACCTCAAACTGCAAAAAGGGAAAAAATAGTATTACAACAGCATGTCACACCATCGTTTTTTAGGTCTACCTCTTCGGCGACCGCCGTCTATAGGTACCCATCGGGTGACGATTTGGGCCCTTGGTTAACTTAACGAGGGATTGGGAGTCATTGGCGATAGATAGAGATCGATAGAAGAGTCTGGGGGAGACCTTTGTCCAGAAGTGGGATTGAAAAGTTTGATAATTTTTAAAAAAAAAAACAGCATGTAAGAAACGTTAAAGAGCTTAGAACCAACGGACAAAGCTACTTAATAAGAACTGTGATCATAAGACAAACGGTTGTGACACAAACTCCCTACAAACTTTTTTCTTTTCACAGCAGCTATCCATTTATTTATTTGCTCCAATTTCCATCTTGATGTTGGAAATATAAGAAAACATGCATGAACTGTTTTTCCCATTGTTTCTACACTTTATAACACAACACGTACGGTGACCCATATCGCGAATTTTAACGATTTTACTTAAAATACTCAATAACGTTAGTTTGGAATTCTATGGAAATATAACAATTTGACACATGACAGTCCAGAGTTATTTCTCATTTCTGCCACATAGCGCGCTAAGATCGATTTGACGCCTACTTTGCTAGCGAATAGCAAAAAACAACAGTTTCATATACAGAATCGCCAACTTTGTAAAGGAAATTGTATTTTATTTAGATTGAATGTATGTATTACCTGCAGAATAATATACGTCGATCGGGTGAGTCCGGCCCTGCATCGACAAGATGACCGAAGTGTTCGCTCTGTCCGTCTCTTTCTTATCCGTCAAGTTGAAGAAGTCCCGCAAGAACTCCGCGTCCATTGTCGCTGATGATATCACCAGTTTTAGGTTTTTGCGTTTCTAAAATAAAAATAAAATAAAATTTTCTTTATTATGAAAGGATTTGTTCAAAAAACAAATAATATCTATTTTAAAATATAACTATTTATTAGATATTATTCAAATTGGTGTGAATGAAAACACTTAAAATTCCCCATGACTGGCACCGAGCCCAAATAACAGATTAGGCAAAAATTCAATTTTTAATAAAAAAAAAGTTTTATATTTTAATAAAAAAAATACTTCAATTGTGTATTTTTTGCTTCAAATACACCGCAAGACAAATCATTTGTCTTCAAACTAAATATATATGCTGTAGGCCAATATTTTGAAGAAAAAAAACAACAAAATATGAATAAAATTAGAGAAGGAAAATACAATAACAAGAAAATAGTAAAGAACAGCGTTATCTTCTTGGGTTTTTTACCTAAAAAGAAAGAAAGAAAAGAACCCTGGCAGTAAACGAATCACTTTGTTGTCCTTGTCCGTTTATATGTCAAAAAGCGGCTTCGTCCCTTCTACCCGATCCCATCTCTAATTTAAAATTACCTAACAAAAAATCCCAACTCTAACTAAACTAGTATATGTAACCCAAGTATATATTTTATACTTGAGTAACTTAACGTATATACGTATATATAACGTAACGTGTATACGTGAGTCAGGGGCGTGCATTCCATATAGGCTATTATGCAGAGCCTACCTTCATAAAAAACCGACAGCTAACCATAATTATTAATTACGTATTCAACAATAAACAATAAATATTCTGTAACCATTTTGTCGTCTACCTGTACTTATTCCTTACTAAAGCGCGCAACTTAGATCGTTTCTGTGCAATTTAACCAATGTTAGGCTGCCGCGAGATCGCCTACTGTTTCACGCAAACTTACTCAATTTTCACTCACAGCCTACCCCCATCTGAAACCAATGCACGCCCCTGACGTGAATAACATAACGAACTATGTTCAGCAGTAACGGTGTTTCACCGTGTATAAGTTGAAAAAAACTAAAATTTAATTAATAAGTACTTACTTTTGCTATCTTCTTGAGTAAACCCATGAGTACGTCGGTCATTTGTGATCTTTCGTGAACCTGAAAAATGTTGTAGATTTTATCTAAAATCAAATCAAAATACAATTATTTCAGTTCATCATGGTTAAATAATTTCGATACATAACAAAAGTGCCTTATTTTGGAAGTGTAATATTAAATCCTGTATTTTATGTAGACTTTCTTTTAAAGGTGACTAATGCACACATACAATAACTTAAACTTAATTAGAATACACTAACAATTTCCGATATTGTGAATTATATATTATTCCGATTTGTGTCATAGAGCAAGTTGGTCACTTTAATCGAACATCATGTTAAAGCGACTGTCTCGTGTATCAATAACTCTGTATGAGCAGTGGTAATCTCGCATCCTTGAGTCGTGTGTTAAGAATCTCAACACGTACAATACCTCTGGATTTTTTAAATTCTAAAAACGGATTCATTTCAAGGATTGTATACAGGTATGAATGGTATGAACTTTTTTATGATGAAGATGATGATGTGCTATTTCAAGGGTGTAAGAAATCATGACAATATTCAACATCATTTCAGCCATAGGACATTAACTGCTGAACATAGGCCTCGGGACCAGTGACACTGGCCGGTATGAAGGGTCCTGCATCCAGCGGCTTCCTGCAGCCTTTACCAGGTCGTCTGTCTACGTTGTGGGTTGACGTCCTACGCTGCACTTGCCGGTACGTGGCCTCCATTCTAGAACCTTTCTACCCCATCGGCCGTCAGTTCTACGTGCTATAAGCATGTGCCCAGCACACTGCCACTTCAGCTTGCTAATCCTAGGCTATGTCAGCGACTTTTGTTTCAACGATTGGTCATGGCCGATTCGCTTGAAGACCTCGGCACAATGCTCAATGGCCTTAGTCGAGTTTCCCAACAAGTAGGCCTTCGGATGAACATGAAAATATTTTCAAGAAGATCTCGGCCAAAGCTGCAAGATACTACAAATTAATAAATAACTTTAATATACCAACTCATGGTTCCATAATATACAAACAAGTGTTATAATTATAAATTACATGAACCAAATTGAACTCGGCAAAACAGGAAAATTTCGCTCGATATTTATTTGCTTGGGTTTTTCGTTTATTTATTTAGTACACATAGTAGAATTGCAACAATTTCAAAATACGTTTTAAAATAATACATTTATAATTACCTCATCTAGAACGATAGAACTGTATTGCATCAAAAGAGGGGAGGCAAACATCTCGCGAAGCAAAACTCCTTCTGTCATAAACTGAAAGAAAAGAAAAACATGTGTTAAGATAAAAGTTTCGATTCGCAAGCTGCAATGGCAGTGAGCAGGGCATAGCACGTAGAACTGACGGCCGATGGGGCAGATTGGTTCTAGAATGGAGGCGACGTACCGGCAAGTGTAGCGTAGAACGTCCACCCACAAGGTGGACAGACGACCTGGTGAAGGTTGCAGGAATCTGCTGGATGCAGGCCGCTTACAACCGGCCAATCTGGAAGTCACTATGGGGAAGACCTATGGACAGCAGTGGACGTTCTATGGCTAAAATGATGATGAAGTTAATTGAAAATAAAAACCAGTCAAGTGTGAGTCGGAGTCGCGCACCAAGGATTAAACTTGTAGGTACTTATGTTAATACGAACTATTTCATAACGAAATTGTAACTCGAAGATTTTTTAACGATTTTTCCAAGTTTTACAAAAACTAGCTGTTGCCAGCAACTTCGTTCGCTTGATCTGGTTCGCGATTTTGTCCACATATTTTGATTACGTTGACCTATAAGTTTATTTTCTTTGACAGCTCCAAGGGATTGCAGACCTGACTATTTTCTAACGACAAGGGTCTTGACAGACAGACATACAGAGGGACAACAAAGTGATCCTACAAGAATTTCATTTTTAGAGTTCCGTAGCCAAATGGCGGACGGAACCCTTATGGATTCGTCATGTCTGTCTGTCTGTCCGTCCGTATGTCACAGCCACTTTTTTCCGAAACAATAAGAACTACACTGTTGAAACTTGGTAAGTAGATATATTCTGTGAACCGCATTAAGATTTTCACACAAAAATGTTTTATTTATTTATTTGTTTATTTCCAAGCTTACATCTATTTTAGCAACATAAAAACATAAAGCTACAATTAATACATAATAAACACAGTGTCAACCAATAACACAGAATATACAGTGCTACCCTAGTGAATTCACTCAGATAACAGTAAAATAGAAAAAAAACAATAAATTTTGGGGGTTCCCCATACTTAGAACTGAAACTCAAAAAAAATGTTTTTATCAAACCCACACGTGGTGATATTTAGGTTTCTAATATCATTTTTTCCTAAATTAAATAGTTTGCGCAAGAGACATCTCCATAGTGGTAAAATGTGTCCCCCCCCCTGTAACTTCTAAAATAAGAAATAAAATAAAAAATACTAGATGTACATTACCATGCAAACTTCCACCGAAAACGAAGAAAATGAAAAAAGTATTTATTTCTCAGAAAGTGGTAGCTTATGGTCTTATAAATAAACAGGTTCAACACATTCTGCCAATAATGACGTAGAAATATTAACACAGTAATTATTATAGGTCAGTTAATTATAAATAAAGTTAATAAATTATCAAACATATTATCTTTAATTGTCATATTTAAAAATTCCTTAACGGAGTAAAAGCATTCTTTCAATAACCATATTTTCAGTTTACATTTGAACTGGCTCAATGTCATTGCTCTAACATTAGCAGGAAGCTTATTATACAATTTTATTGCATTACAGTAAACATTGGTTGAAAATATCTGAAGTCTTTTGTGTGGTACGTAAAGCTTAAGTTTATCTCTTCTCCCTCTGTTGCTTCTAAGCACCTCGTCATGCAGCGGGAAGAGTTGTGGATGTTTTTTAACAAACAAGCAGATTTCAAATATGTATTGACATGGTAGGGGCAAGATTTTAAGCGCCTTAAACAATGATCTAATAAGTAGTTTTTTTTTAATACGTTATAAATCGTAAACCGCAATTTACCTTTCGTAATGATATGGATTTCATTTTGCAATAAAAATACCATAACTATGACTCGATTGTCGTGATGGGTGAACTTTTGCTTATATAGGTACCTACAGGTTTGTACGGAACCCTCGGTGCGTGAGTCCGACTCGCACTTGGCCAGTTTTTCCCTTTGAGATAAGGCACCCTAAAAACATCGTTGTTTCTGATTTTTAAAACACAATGGCTACTTAGGTATGTATGTCAAATATTTATACATACGAGTATGTCTTCTATTAATAAATTTTTTTTTTTCATAATCACACCAATTATCTAGCCCCAAACTAAGCAAAGCTTTTTGGCAACTAGACAACGGATAAACATACTTAAATACATTATAAACATCCATGACTTAGGTGCAAATGCTCGTGCTCATCACACAAACATTTGCCCCTTGCGGGATTTGAACCCACAAGCGCTGGCTTTGTAGTCCGAAGCGCGAACCAGTACACCAGACGATCGTCTATAAATATAATAATCAAACAATCACATTATAAATTTCTCGAGTGATCGTATAATTGTTAGAAGCGACATCTGATCTAATAATATCTGATCTAATAACCTGTTAATTGACCGTCATTTGATATAAGGTCAAGGGGCATAATGTCTTATGTCCAGCCGGCGATGAAGCCAACCTTTGTACTGCTATTTTGGGTTATTAAACGAAAAATATTGTTAAAATAGTACCGGACAAGTGCGAGTTAACTTGAGTGGAGAGGGTTCCGTATTTCTTATAGGTTTTACTGTAAATCTATAGTTAAATAACTACATTCTGTTTTCTTTTTTTAAATTTTAGAAGAGTTGTTTCGAAGATCAATTAAAGGCATGATCACCAATTTTTTTTTAAAAGTAATTATCAGTTATCGGAGTAGGTAGATTGATTTGATGTACTTTAGTAGTGCTAGCATAATATGAATCCTCCGGAATCCCGGAGGCATGTCCATATTAACATCAACGGTTGAGATCATTGACCCCAAATAAATCTACCTACTCCCATCACTGGTAATTATGTATATATTTTTCGGTTACCTATCTTATGTTTGAAAAGTTGTTTACCGAATTTTATTTCACCGAAAACTTTTTGACAAATTTCGTTTAGCCTTTTTTCATTTCATCGAAATGATCTTTGTCACTATATCATTTGACCTATTATCAATTCGTTTTTTATTGTTACCCTGACGTTTCATTTGTCCGAAAAACTTATTACCGAACTTGGCATGGCCGAAATAACATTTGTTCGAAGTATTATGTTTAAGTATGTATTAAGTATTTTATTATGTTACGTACAACATTTGCCAAAGCTAAAAATTTAGATAGATGATATGATATGATGTTAGATGATTTAGTTTTCAGTAAAATGATTCCAATATTATAATAATTAATCCTTCATCATTTTCCTTAGAATTTATCCTTAGTTTTAAGCGCTCGGCGGCCGCTGCCGCGGCACGCTCACTACGCTCGCCGCGCTCGCTCCGTTCGCTCGCCTTCGCGCTGTGTGTGGTCACTGTTCTAACCTAACCTAAAACCTAACCAATTTAGTCTTATTATATACGCAGTATTCTGGTAAATGAAAAAAGTTCAAAAGAGACTTCGGCCAACAGTAAAAAGTTATTTTGAAAATCGATAACATAGTTCGATAAAATGATACTTATGTCAAGAGATATTTCGATAGACTAAAAATATGTCAAATGATACATATAGCAAAATAAATGACAGTCTATAATTTTCGGCCAACTGAAATTCTGTCAAGTAAAATACAAGTAATCGGTTACCATTTTTTTCCTATATTTTTTATTTTAATGAACCGCATAGAGAACAAAAACCTGAATGCGAGGTTATTGAACTATGCTAGTATCAACCGTGTGATGGTGGCGATACGAGCTTTTGATTAATGGTTTTAATTAGATATTTTTTCGTTTTTTGGTTATTTATATATTAACGTATTTTATTAACAACGTATTAATAACGTAATTTATAGATACTCGTAGATAGATACACTTTATTGCACACCATACAAGTAAAATACACATGATTTTTACAGAAAGATGTACAATTTAGGCGGTCTTATCGCTAATAGCGATCTCTTCCAGACAACCTTTAGGTAGAGGACAACCATTAAAGAAAGGGGAAGGTGTTGCAGAGTTCTTAAATTCTTACCTGATACAAATAGGATTGCATAAATTTATAGCATAGACGTATACATGCAGTAATAAATAAATAAAATAAATACATAACAATAATTATACACACATACAATAAACATACATACTACTTGATATATGCGGATTGATTTATTGATATTGTAATTTATATACGGAGATTCAACGTGGCGTGGTGGCGGCTATATCTATCATATTTTTACAGTTAATGTCGATATATCGCTACATCATATCATATCGTGTTTGGGTGGTCATGCTAGGGGGGCTGTGTGTGTTAAGTCTTTAACTACCTAGAAACTAGACACAATAGAAAATCTGTTTTTGTGGTGATATTTAAGGTGTTAAGAGGATTGTGAAACTGTAAATTTTTATACAAAAAGCGATAACGTAAAACATATAAAATTTTCATATAAAAAAAAAGGTTTCCACTTTTACACCATTTACCTAGCCCCAAACTAAGCAAAGCTTGTATTATGGCGACTAGGTACAAATAAACATACTTAAATACATTTATTAACATCCATAACTTAGGAATAAATTCTCGTGCTCAAAACAAAAACAATTGCCCTTTTCAGGATTCGAATCCAGAACTTTGTAGTCCGGAGCGCGAACCCTACACTAGACGGTCAACAAGATATGTAGGAGACAATGACAAACTATATCTAGATGTACAGACAACAGCACGCAACGTACCACAAAACGTCAAATTTTCTCAATAGGCTATTTGCCTTGTACCAAAATTTACTAAACTAATTATTTAGTTTAATAGATTGCACCATATGGAACCGAAACATATTAATAGTTATTAAAAATAATACATGATTACTGTAAAAAATACGTTTTCGAATGTTATATTTTTATCGGTATTTTACATTGTCAAAAACGCCAGCAACAATGACAGGCACGTCACCATTGACTAACTTTGTACTAGAACTGACATCCGAAAGCTAGATTATGCGCTACGCTCGCACATTGTACGAGTAGTGTGACCGTCGACGAAGGTTTTTAACATGCCTGTTCTAGTACTTTATAACTCAATGGGTATGTAAAGGCTCGTGACGTCACGAACAAGTACATCGACAACCGCCGGTGTTTTCGCTGGCTTTTAAAAACATAAAGAATGAAATACTATTTTTTATTATTTTCAAAGGTTTAAAAATTAAAATAAAATTGTTGACGCTTTATTTAAGTATAACCAACAATAATAACTCTATTCCAGAAAATAGTCAAATAGCCTATTATATTGATCTCTAAATGTTGGACATAAAGTTGAAAATCAATTCAAAGACCTTTAACTTATTGGGTAGGTTGACCTTCCGTTATCTGTACACGATATGTACCTACTTACTCAATTTTATGGTCTTAGAGATATTATAGTCAAAATGAGATGATTTTGTTCTCAAAACCATCTCAATTCATTCGAAACTAAAACTAAAGAACAAGCAAAATCGCAGGCAACAGATAGTGTAAAAAAAATTTTACGTTCAAAAATGTTTGCTAAATGAACAGCGACATCTGACTGTAAGAAGCGCCATCTATAATGACAGTTATCTTGCATCCCTCGGGAACCTTACATTTTTCCGGGATAAAAAATAGTTTATCTGTTATTCCAGGCTATAATCTATTTCGGTGCCTAATTTCATCAAGATCCATTTAGTCGTTCTAGCGTGATTAAGTAACAACATCCAGCCATCCAAACTTTCACATTTATAAAATAAATTAAGAGGAGAAAGACGTATATTTAAATCTGCGTTCTCATATAAACATTCTCTATATCCATCTCCTTCACCCTCAGTATTTCACCATACTGATATCTCTTTCTAACACCACTTTTAAAAAAAACTGGTCAAAATTTAGAATGCAGGCAGCAGTCGCTCGTGACTTGAATGTTAGAACTATAAAATTAAATAAATAAACGGATTCTTGGCATGGTGAAGGAAATAACTACCGCAAGATGGCGCCGAACGTTGCGTAAGAAATGGCGTGATTTGAGAGAGGTCTACGTACTTATTAGCATATCAGTGATGAGACAGAGCGCTGAGCGTGACTGCCGAAATCCTTAGACTGTCATCATCACGCGGGGTATTATTATTAAAAAAAAAAAAACCGACTTCAAAACACTGAAATGCTAAAAATAATCCTAACACTTAAGTACCTAATCAGTTACTTTTGGAGTCGGTGCCAGCCGATGAGAGATTCAATGTTTTTGTTTGCACCGACTCCAAAAGTAACTGATTAGGTACTTAAGTGTTAGGATTATTTTTAGCATTTCAGTGTTTTGAAGTCGGTTTTATTTTTTTTAATAAAATTTACTTATTTCATCAATTTTTAGTGATAAATCCTAATCTAACTGCTGAACACCGATTTCATCCCCTATTTTCCTACCCTTAGGGGTGATTTTTATTTTACAAACTTTTATCATATTATCTTTGAAGTATAAGCTATTCAATAAAACAAAAATCATCAAAATCGGCTCGTATTTGTCGAAGATAGGTAACAAGAACCACAACCAAAATATTATCTGGGTATATATTTGTTGATTTTCTCAAAAAGTTCTAAATCAATTTCGATAAAATGTATATGGGACCACCTCTGAAGTATGATCTACCAAACAAAAAAAAAATCATTAAAATCGATTCATAATTGGCGGAGTAATCGCGTAACAAACATACAAAAAAAAAAAAAAACATACAGTCGAATTGAGAACCTCCTCCTTTTTTGAAGTCGGTTGAAAAAAACTGGACAAATGCGAGTCGAACTCGCCCATCAAGGATACCGTACAAATTTGTAGGTACATATTATAAATAGTTCAGGAATTGAGTATCGCAGTATAATAACAAATCATTTACAAATGTATAGTCTTCAGATTTTTCTCTGTACTTGTATAAAGTATAATAACGATTTTACATGCCAAAAGACTTCGAACTTTTTTGCATGGAGCCTGGCATACCTCAAGTTGCAAGTAACCTTAAATAACGTTATTTTGGTGTACACATAACATAACATAACATAAACAAAATAATTACAAACAACAAATACTCATTGACAAAATGTCGTATATCATAGCCTTTGTTCAGAATTTCGTAAACGTGTAGATAATATTATGAATCTTACGAAATGTCATAACATTTCGTCAAAGAGTATTTGTTGTTTGTATTTATTTTTTCTATCGATTATCATGTTTCACAGATGTAGGTACACAAAAATAACGTTACTTACAACTAGAAATATGCCAATTAGGTTCGATGCCTTTTCATAGTTCAAGGTCAACGGACAGTACCCACCCTAAATTTTGATGCCCTTGAGAGTGTCATAATATAGGTTTTTTGCGGCATAAACGGCCGCATCTTTTTTTTACGTTAAGTTAGAAGTTTTATTTTTTCATAGCTTTAAGGGACTATAGACCTGAATATACATATAGTTTTTATTTCAACTCCACGCGTTCCCGAGATAAAGAATCTTGACAGACGTACGGACAGACAGACAAGTGCTCCTATAAGGGTTCCATTTTTTCCTATTGAGGTACGAAACCTTAAACTTAACAACTCGTAAGTTATTTTTAGCAGTTTGTGATGTTCATGACCAAAAAAATAAAAAAAATATTGTAAAAAAACTGCTAACTGCTCAGCTCTGTCTAAATGGATTTTAATAGCGGATAAAACTACTTAGCTCAGATTAGCTTCGCCTTAAAAGAGTCTGATAGCGGATAAACTGCTCAGCTGCGCCTTAATGAAGTATCACCCTTAAATTTATTTTAAAAAAATAAAAACCGACTCCAAAAAACTAAACCGCTAAAAATAATCTTAACACTTAAGTACCTAATCAGTTACTTTTGGAAACGAAAACATAGAATCTCTCATCGACTGGCACCGACTCCAAAAGTAACTGATTAGGTACTTAAGTGTTAAGATTATTTTTAGCGGTTTAGGTTTTTAAAGTCGGTTTTTTTTTATAAAATTAACTTATTTCATCTATTTTAGTGATAAATCCTAATTGAAGCTAATCTTACGAGTGCAAACTTAGTTTAAATGCTGAACACCGGTTTTATTTCCTATTTTTCCACCCTTAGGGGTGAATTTTTTCCAAAAATGTTTGATTGTAGTATCTTTGAAGTGTAAGCTATTCATTAAAAGAATTATTAAAATCGGTCCACATTTGGCAAAGATATTAGGTAAGATAGATACTAAAATCAGTTTGCGTGGTACGGAGTTCATGCAATGTTTGATGATTTTCTTATAGATTTCATCATCAGAATTTAACCAAATTTATATGGGACCATTCTGAAAGTATTACCTTTCAAACAAAAAAAAAATTATCGAAATCAGTCAACGTAGTAACGAATGATCGCTGAACATACATAAAAAAAAAGCTTCCGACGAATTAAGAACCTCCTCCTTTTTTGAAGTCGGTTAAAAACCGGTCGAGGGTATAGATAAATTGTGTCAGGTTAATGATCTACTGAATGTACAAGTACAACGAACAATCACACCCACCACAATGCCGCTGTCCGGTGTCCTTATCGAAGTCATGCCGGCCGCGCAGCCGACATTCTCGCCGAGCCGCTCGCCGCGCTCCTCGGCAACCCTGCACGCGAGCGACACCGCGGCCGCGACCCGGGGCTGCGTCACGCATACTCTGTGACCGATCTCGTGCAGATACTGAAAATGATAGAACAATAAAATTAGTATGAATTATTTGCACTGAAAAATGATTTTGAAATTCATAAGAGCTATTTGTAGCATTGATTTTTATGGAGGCCACGTACCGGTAAGCGCAGCGCAAGACGTCCACCCACAAAGTGAACAGATGACCTGCTTATAAAGCCGCTTCTAACCAGCCAATCTGGAAGTCATCGATGACCTCCGTAGCCGAAAGGCGAGTATAGCGAACTTGTATTTCTATCTATGGGTCCCGGGTTCGATTCGCGGTCGGTCAATGTAGAAAAATAACTTTTCTATATTGTCTCGGGTCACCGGGGGTTACAGAAATAGGAAACAACGACGGTACCGCTGTTGTGGTAACACAAGTGATTTGGCTACTTAACACAGTAGTTATGTGATGTTGTCAAATATTTATTTTATTATTTATTGGGGGAGGCCTATGTTCAACAGTGGACGTCCTTTAGCTGAAATGAAGATGATGATTTTCAGCAACACTTTTGGTGCTAATTGACTGTCATCAAATCATCAAGATATAGATAGATAGATAGATACTCTTTATTGCACACCACACAAAAAAAACAGTACAGAGAAACAATAAATTTAGAATGGTACAATTTAGGCGGTCTTATCGCTGAGAGCGATCTCTTCCAGACAACCTTCAGGTAGAAGAAAGTTGGAAAAATAAGTTATGAGGGGAGGCGGTGAAGAGTAATAGGTACAAGGTGGGCTCAAAAACAACTTATTTTTGTTTGCGACCAACATCGAAAACGTAACTGCTTTTTCAACCGACTTCAAAAAAGGAGGAGGTTCTCAATTCGTCGGTATCTTTTTTATTATTATTTTTTTTTTTTTATGTATGTTCAGCGATCATTCGTTACTGCGTTGATCGATTTCGATAGTTATTTTTTTGTTTGAAAGGTAATACTTTCAGAATGATCCCATATAAATTTGGTTAAATTCTGATGATGGGATCTATAAGAAAATCATCAAACATTGCATAAACTCCGTACCACGCCAACTGATTTTAGTATCTATCTTACCTATATCTCTGCCAAATGTAGACCGATTTTGATGATTCTTTTTTTAATGAATAGCTTATACTTCAAAGATACTATAATAAAAAAATTTGGAAAAAATTTCACCCCTAAGGGTGGAAAAATAGGAAATGAAATCGGTGTTCAGCAGTTAAATTATGTTTGCACTCGTAAGATTTGTTTTGATTAGTATTTATCACTAAAATGGATGAAATAAGTTAATTTTATAAAAAAAATAAAAACCGACTTCAAAAAACTAAAACGCTAAAAATAATCTTAACACTTAAGTACCTAATCAGTTACTTTTGGAGTCGGTGCCAGTCAATGAGAGACCAATGTTTTCGTTTGCACCGACTCCAAAAGTAACTGATTAGGTACTTAAGTGTTAAGATTATTTTTAGCGTTTTAGTTTTTGATATTTAGTAGATTTTTTTCTTAGATTTTTAGACTAAGTACTGAGTCAGCATTACCTACAGTATAAAATAGTTAATTTCACTCAATATCTTATCAGACCTTTGAGTGTTTTACCGGCACATGTATTTCAGTGCGTAAGCATGATATCAATCGTTATCAATGACTATTATAGTAATTTAAACATTGTTTAATCCTATACTTGGTAGTGAGAAATAAGCAATTAAAGAACTAATAACACAGGTCTAAAAGTATGCCAATATACGTCCCCCTGCAGGGCACAGGCCTCACCTCAAGTATGAGGTGGTTTGGGCCATACTCCATCCACCACTCGGGCCGAGTGCGGTGCGGTGGAGGGATGTTGTAAGGTCAGTGACTTAACCTTACTGTCAGATGCTATTTAGCCGCTCTAAGGCCTCTGACAAGGCTTCACGACTAGTATAAAGCGATATTAGCACTGGGTTTAGTAACACAAAGTTGCCTTTAAAAAATATATAAGCTATTTTCTAAATATGATTCTAAAAAGTAAACTTTGTGATTTTTTCTGCTAACAGGGGTAATGTTTTTGACAAACATGATAGACGATTTTATCAACACATATCTACTATGGTAAAATACACCATGAACCACACTACTAACGCAATACTGTCCGTTGAAATCTGCTAGAATTAAAAAAATAACTAAACACAAATTAATTTCAACTAATTTAATTTATAATACTTCTTAATATTGTTTGAAATTATCGACTCATCGTTTCCTTTATTTTATTAATTTAGTATGTTATTATAATTTCTGACACGTTATAATTAATTATGTATTAAGCTTCTCCTAAAATACATGTTATGGTTACTGGTAAGTGTAGAAACAGTTAGCCTTAAGCCATTTTATTGTTAATTTTTGACATGTAAACTGTATCTTCTAATAAAGCCTTTATTTCTGAAAAATTGTGTTTTTCATTGTTTTTTTACATTCAAGGGTAAGTAATTTATCAGGGTTAATTATAAGATGTGTGTGCCTTTTGGCATAGGCCTCCTCCAGCTCTCTCCATTGATTTCTGTCTTCCGCAATTCTGCTCCAGTATGGCCCCAAGGTTAAACCTGTATCTTACGTTCCATTAAACAATTAAAAAAAAAAAAAAAAGAGAATGAGCAATGTAATATAGCAAATTAATTAATGATCCATTTGTTTGATGTGTTTTTTTTTTGATGATTCTAAAAGTATTCCCATTATAGAACTAATAAAGTAAGTATACATGTAAATTTTTTTCTAAAGTTTTTCTAAAATCGGTTCCTATTCGCAACATTCACAAGGTAAATGAATTTTTCTTGAACCCAAAGGGTAAATAAAAGACATTTGAAGACGTTAAAGACAAAAGGTCAATGGGTAAATAATTCCTAACGTCAAAGACATTGTTAATTTTATTTATTTTTGTTAACAATGTTAAGTGTTGTGTTATTATGATAATTTTGTTGTAACTTTTAAAAATAATTACTTACTTTATTCTTCACATAAGTATACACTTTGACGACCTCCGTAGCCGTGAGGAGAGCATACCGGACTTGGTGTCGCTATCTCGAGGTTCGGGGTCCGATTCCCGGTCGGGTCAATGTAGAAAAATAACTTTTCTATATTGTCTCGAGTCTGGGTGTTGTGGTACCGTCGTTGTTTCTGATTTCTGTAACACAAGTGCTTTTGCTACTTACCACAGGATCAAAGTAATGTATGTGATGTTGTCCAATATTTATTTATTTATACATTTATTTTATCATAGGAGACATGTAATAAGATATTCCTTTTTATCTTATATATTAATGATATAGTAGATGCAGTGGCTCATAAATGCATACTATATGCTGATGACATTTCCATAATAGTGACAACTGATAAAAAACTAAATTCAATTAATAGACATGAAATGGACATTAACTCAACAATCGACAAAATAATCAAATGGCTACAATATAATAATTTAAAAATCAATCTATATAAATCGAACTACATCCAATTCAATAAATCAAAGCATCCTAATAACAACTTTAAGTTAAACATCCCAAAAATTGAAGAAGTGTTTCAAATAAAATTTTTAGGGGTTTATTTAGACCAAGATTTAAACTGGAAAACCCACATAACAAACCTCTGTAAGAAAATAAATAAATTTGTTTACGCAATCTATCAAATTAAAAACGTAGCCAATAGGAAGACTGCTATTCTATCTTACCGCGCATATATTGCATCTTTGTCGCGTTATGCCACCGTAATGTGGGGTAACAGTACAGAATGGAAAAAAATATTTATTGCGCAAAAAAAATGCATTAGGGCAATCTGTGGGATTATACCTGACCAATCATGTAGACCGTATTTTAAAAATCTCAATTTATTAACTTTTCCATCCTTGTATATTTATGAGATATGTATGTAATTTTGTATTTAAACACAGGGACTTGTTTAAAACGGCTAGTGATTTAAAAAACTCAAGATCACGTAGAGACCCCCACAGACTCATACTCAATGACGTTCCAAAGTCAGCTAAATATAGTAGGAGTTGTCTGGCTATGTGCATTAAGATTTACAACCATATACCTAATGAGGTGAAAATGCAAAACGCGTCGCTGTGCAAGAAGCATTTGTTTCGGTGGCTCAATTGTCACAGTTTTTATAGTATAAAAGAATTTTTAGACTGGAAAAAGTAGCACAATTGAAAAGATATATTGAAATGGGACTAAATTAATAATGAATACAATTTAACTTGGACATTATATTTTTTTAAATGACTATTTTAATAATGTGATTTAATTGGAGAATTTTAAGATTGTTTTTTAATTTTATCACATATACTTATTTAAACTTGTAACATTTGCATGCTAACCCAAGTAGCCTAACATGTGACTCAGAAATGTACCTACCTATTTAATAACTATTTATACCATGTTTGACGCAAATAAAAATTTGAATTTGAATTTGAATTTGATAAAATTATAGTACACCTGCATAATAGTATGAATTGCCTTATTCGTTCATTCGATTACTTTTAAAAATATAGCGCATCGGATTATATAGGGTGAAACATAAATTCTTTGACAAATTTTTGATAGCTTACTTTAAACATCTTTTAGTATACAAAACCCGGTTTATACAGTGTACCTGTTTATCATCATCATCATCATTTCAGCCATTGGACGTCCACTGCTGAACATAGGCCTCCCCCATTGACTTCCATGGCCGATTGGCCGGTTAGAAGCGGCCCGCATCCAGCTTCTTCCTGGGACCTTTACCAGGTCGTCTGTCCATAATTCTTAATAATATTATAAATGTCAAAGTTTGTATTATTGGAAGTTTCTTAGTCAAAAACACTGACTTAACCCAATAAGTTAAAAGTCACACATAGATTTAAGATATTTTTTATCTGTTTTCGTGAGATGATTGTTAATTCCACTTTGGCTTACTTCCGAAGTCTATACAGACGAAGTAGCCGGCAGAATCGAGTCGCAACAGACAGACAGAGTTACTTCGTTTACTAACTTAGCTTTCGCCTGCGGCTTCGCCCGCATGGAGTGCGGTCTGTCACTGTCTTATTTAGTCTTTGTCAACGACCAAATATCGCTTTTTTTTTTTAAGAGCTCTGAATAGGAAAAAAAATGTTTTTGCAACATTTCATTGGTGCTTCGCTCCTATTGGTCGTAGCGTGATGGTATATAGCCTATCTGGAACCTTCCTCGATAAATGAACTAAACATGGACCAGCACAAAGATTTTTTTTTAAATTCCAATCAATAGTTTCTGAGATTAGCGAGTTTAACCGAACAAACAACCTCTTCAGCTTTGTAATATTAGTATAGATTAGTATTAATATTGTGTGTACTACCACGCGCAGATAAACCTAATCGTGATGATGCAATTTAATCCTGCCGGCATAGTTCAAAAGATAATAATATAGGTTTTTTATAACTTTTACTATATGTCAGGAATAAAAAGTCAAAAACAAAAGGGCTTTGCAACACAGTTGCCTAAAGCCTGTCCGCAAATATGACAGTATTTAATAAAGATGCGTTAAGAAGAAAATTTAAGGCGCGAAATTCAAAATTTATTGTTTTTTTTATTCGAATACCAACTTTGGTTTACTATGTGGATATACAGTATCCACTTATTAAAATGTAATAATAATATATTGCTTGTACTATGGCGACCAAGCGTGGCGAGTATCGGCAATCTCCCCCGATGATCAGTCATTGGGGGAGGCCTTTGTTCAGCAGTGGACCTCCTATGGCTGGAATGATGACTATGGCGACTAGATGACGGATAAACATACTTAAATATTTAAACATCTATATTTTCTTGCGTAATTACTCGTATAGTTTTACTGGCAAACCATTGCGTTAATAATTAATTTACCTCATCGATGATTGATCAAGACATGATATTTGCGACAAAATATAACTGAATGAGGTAAATTATCTTAATGATTTTTATTTAATGAAGAGACCATAACTGGTGAGTTGCATTTTGAACAGTGTACAATTTAAACCATAGGAAATTGTAAAACAGGAAAATATCCCCCTTAATTTCGGATTGTTAATCTTTAATTTGAAGTGAAGACTTGATGCCAAATTTGCATTTTTTGGATAAAAAAATAAAATCTGATTTAACGTTTTTTTTTTTTTAGCTTAGGTATTGTCTTGCAATAGTAGCAATAATGCTTTAAATATACCTTGTTTAATAGATTATCTGGTGCAATATAAGATTTTATGTTTTGAGTGATAATTTGAGATAGATAAAATTTATTCGTTTTTACGCAAAAAAACTGCAAACTTTGGTGGCATGTAGCACTAACACTAAAGCGAATTGGCAACTGGAAGTTCTATTCGCGTTCTTTGTCTAAATGCCTACTCATATTTGGGCAGAACGGCAAATTTCCGATTTTTCCGATCTTTCGTACACTGTGTATCCAGACTTTGGCATAGTCTGACTGAAAGTAGGTGAATATCAAGATGACCCCGGCGTGTATATAAAGTATTTTGTGCTTATTAAATAGTGCCGATTTTGTGCCGTCATTTCATATTATGTGACCCAACGCTTGCAAAGGAATTCATAAAAGTGTGTGGTCCCGCCATCTTGATATCAAGATAGCGGGACCACTGTTCGCTACTCTTACTCAAAAAGTACAGCGAATGGCATTGTATTAAATAGCCCAATCATTAGTTAACACGTTTAAGTCAAGTCAAGTGCTCCACGGTTTGAAATATTTTCAAATAATTTTGATCATCATCATCATTATCACTTCAGCCATAGGACGTCCTCTGCTCAACATGGGTTTCCACCAATGACCTATCATCGGGGGGGATTGCTAATACTCGCCACGCTTGGCAGGCGGATTGGCGAGCGCAGTTTTTTATAAGATATCGCGTCGTGCTACAGGAATTAGTCGCCTCTTACGACACGCCTCCTGTTGACTGTGGGAAATTGTATTCTTTACGGTCGTGTAACAATTTTATTTAGACTAAATTTACTGAATGTTCTTTAGAAAAATAAGGAAAGAAGCAGCAAGCCCGCAAGATATAATTGAATACGTCTCAATGTGCTCTTATGTTTATGTGTATGTGAATGTGACATGTCAGCTGACCAATTCACAAACACGATTTTGGACACATGTTAATTATTAATTTACGTCACCATGACAATTGAACAAAATTGTAACCTATCTGGCACTTTTTTGACAGCTAATTGTATGGGTTATTTGTCAAAACAAGTGTCAGATAGGTTATCCGGAACTTATCAGCAAGTGGTGAGGGTGGCCCTCAGTACCGGTTTCACTTCTTACATTTTATGTACGTGTCCTTCAAGAAATAGGAATTACTATTAATCATGTAACTATTTTATAACTGTGAAACTTCAACTCCGTATTTAAACGAATATTTATAAAATTATAGTATCATAATTCATTTATTCAGTTTCATACAGTTTTATAGTTTATAGTTCTTCCTGCTTCTACAGTGTCCAGGAGTTTCTTAGCACACATTTTGCATGTTAATGTATGTTAGCAGAATAGAGAACTGAAATGTAATATTATACTTAAATAACATCTATTTTGTAAACCTATTCTTTGCAAATAAATACTTTGAATACTTTGAAATACCTATAAAATCCACAACGTCACAACATAATGCACAAAAAATATATTTAGTCGTATCGTCGTTGTTTCCGATTTATTATATAACACAAGAGTTTTAATACTTAGGATTAAAGCAATGTATGTGATGGTAGGATAGGTACTTAGAGATGCCAAATAAGGTTCACCAGACCGAAATGACGTTGATAAAAATAATAAACTTACGTTTTATTATTCATAGTCGAAATAATTATTATTCCAACGGAATAAATAATAGATTCACAACCTTGAATCTCACTCAAGCGACTGGCTTTACACAAAAATGAAGAAAATAAACGTAAAATGAACAAGAACGTTCAATGAAAAATACAGCAAAAAGTCGACAGTTCATGAACTGACGAAAAAGATTTAGTTTTATGGATTCTAAATCTAAAAGGATGGATCAGTCCATCCGTATATCATGGGTTCATCATTTCAGCCATAGGAAGTCCACTGCTGAACATAGACCTCCCCCATTGACTCCCAGATTGGCCGGTTGGAAGCGGATCGCATCCAGCGGCTTCCCAGAACCTTTACTAGGTCGTCTGTCCATCTTTACGTGCCGGCAAGCGCAGCGTAACGGGTAAATAACTTGTAATACTAATACTCATTTATTCAGTATATAGGCCCTCTTCCGGGCACTTATACACGTCCCAAAATATAGCTTAGCCCTACCACCGCTTCGGGACTACATATCGGCTGGTGATGAGAAGAAACGGCGCAACAAACTCACTTACCTTTGTCAGCCTTTATATGTAAATAAGAACAGACCTGAAATTTGGATATGCTATAGTGAAAACTCATAATCAGTCAAAAGTAGTTTTGACTGATTTTAGTCAAATCTAATACAAAGTGTCCCGAAAAATTAGGACAAGCGTTAGACCAATGATAGACTTATAGTAATGTACATAGGTACCAGCAATTTTTTTTATTTTAACTAACATTGGTAGAGTCAAGTCGACCTACCCAAAAAGTTCAATTCAATTCAATTAAAAGATCATTGAACCGATTTTCAACTTTAAGTCCGACACGTAGGGTATCAATTGAGACAAATTTTACGTTTTGTGGTAAGTATAATAAATAATCATAAAAAAGGTACCGGACAATGTATTTTACCAGGGGCGTCTCCAAGCACACCCAGACTCGAGCCAATTTAGAAAAGAGCATTTTCTGAAATGACACGAACCGAGACCTTAGCGTTCAAAGCGATTAAACCGGGTTAAATTACACGGTAGTGCCAATGTTTCAAGGACCACTCAGAATCAGTAACTAAATCGATCAACGTAAAAAAGCAAACTCTTTATTTTTTCATTTTTAATTCTTCCATTCTGCATTTGAAAAATAGAATACGTAGAAATTTACGATTACTCTACTAAATTGCACCGTATGTGCACTGCGAGAGGTTCTTGTTGGAGCGCGTCGGCGTATCTCACGTTTTCTTATTATTATTATTTTTTAGTATATTTGACTCCAGAAATACGACGACTGAAATTAATTACGATAAATTAGTATTTTTATATTTTTTTATAGACCTTACTTTTAAAATTTGGCACTACCTTGAAATGTAACCCTGTATTGGGTATGCCAGCCAATAGCCAATATGCCAATCATCAACTTTTCTTAGTGCACAATGGTTTTTGTGACTGTAGGGCATATTATTATTAACTTATTTCGGGAAAAAAAACACGCATATATGTATTACAAATCAAATTATCAATGTCTCTTAAGTACAGTAAAAGCTTCAAAATAATATAAAAATTGTGGTTCGCGCTCCGGACTAAAAACCCAGCGGTTGCGGCTTCGAATCCCGCAAGGTGCAAATGTTTGTGTGATCAGCAAGAGCATTTGTACCAAAATCTTTTTTTATACATTAACATATCTAGCGATAAGACCGCCTAAATTGTGCTATGCTATTCTTAATGTATTTATTTTCCTGTGATTTGTTTTTTTTGTGTGGTGTACAATAATGAGTATCTATCTATACAGGGTTACATTGCAAAGGGGTGCCAAATTTAAAAACTAAGATCTAAGGACCAATATTAAGAAGCATCTTAATCGTTATTATTTTTATTGATCGTATGTAAGGAAAAAAATACCTTAAAATATCCGAAAATAAAGTAAATAGAGAGATTACGAAAGCCGCGCGGTCATTCATCAGAGGCGTAGGTACGGCGAGCCTACAAGCACCTTACGCAGTACACCTACACACCTACCTTTTCTAAATTAATGAGTTAAATTATCCACTCGTACGATTTGTAACAGCGGATAGAAATAATTAAATGTGAAAAACATTTTTTTGTTCTTCGCATAGGTCGATTAAGTTACTGATTCTGAGCCACTCCTAAAAATTTGGCACCCCTTTGCAATGTAACCCTGTTGTCCTGGCAACACTATTAACATCCATCAATCAGACCTACATTAAACACTTGTTTGCCAGTAAATTGTTATCTACAATAAATTGTCCGATTAAACATCAATAACCCAAATATTATCGGCGATTTCACCCACCCACTATCTATATAAGTAAAGTAAGTACCATTAAATACACGCTCGACCAACAATCAATTTGAATGGCAGCGTAGCTTAGTATGCCCACGTGTGACACTGCCCACCTACGGTTAATTAGTCAATAGGTACTGACCTGATATAAATATAGACTGAAGAATGCCTATATACGTCCCACTTAGGGAATACAATACCGGGATACAAGGATCCCGAAATACCAGAATCCCGCACTATTTTTGCGGGACTAGTCCCACACATAAATCGAGCGGGATCCCACAGGATTAGCGAGACTGCGCATCGGTAAACGCCATGTGTTGATCGGCACGAGGAAGCGCGCTAGCTGATTCGGCTCGAGAAAGATTTCAGCCAATGACGGACGGGGACGGTAGTCCGTAAAGAAATGATAAATCGTGTAGAAAGATTACAATTCAATAAGAGAGACGACCACGCAGAATCAACGTTAATCTCATCAGATGCTTGTACGACGTCTTCCATCTCCACTCAAGATCATGATGATTTACCTCTTGCTATAGTGGCCGCAATTATGCAAGCTGAAACTACGGAGTCTGAACCTCCTCCTCTTCCTCGTTTAGCAGACAAGACTATTAACATGCTATGTTTCATGCGCTTACTTTTAAAATAATGCCTAAACTACCTATTGTCTCTTTGTAATAATATTTATTCTTTTATCAATATCAATACATAATTACGAATAATATTTTTTGTTCTATTTTTAGTTTTAGATGCATTTATGATACAGGATTTCTCTCTTTTCTCAATGACTTTCAGAAACATGCGGGATTCCGCAAATACCCACATAAAAATGTTGTTGCGGGAAGACTTAGTTCAGCTGCTTATGCCGTGAGAAAGATAAGACAGTTGACTGATGTTGGAACGGCAAGATTGGTGTACTTTAGCTATTTTCACAGTATAATGTCATATGGAATATTATTATGGGGCTCAGCAGCAGATATTGAATCTATTTTTGTGCTACAAAAGAGAGCTGTACGGGCAATTTACGACCTCAGACCCCGAGACTCGTTGAAGGAACTGTTCAAGGAAATTAATATACTAACAGTGGCTTCTCAATTCATTTATGAAAATATCATGTATATTCGCAAAAACCTGCATCTATTTCCTAAAAAGAGTGACATGCATAATATTAATACCCGGAATAAAGATAAACTTGCCGTTCCAAATTTCAGACTGCATAAAGTGGGTAATTCGTTTATGAGAAAATGTATTCGCTTTTTTAACAAATTACCACAGTCCATTGCTGAACTGCCTATGTATGAATTTAAATCGCATGTCAAGATGATTTTAATGAAAAAAGGTTATTACACTGTAAATGACTATTTAAATGATAAAAATGTATGGAATTAAATACTGCCGTGCTCGCACAGGTTCATTTTATCTTGTAATGTAAACACACTATTTAAAAAGAGGCTGACAATAGTGACCGAGTTTCTTGCGCTGCTTCTTCTCGGCACTAGCCCACAATATTGTCCCGAAGCAGTGGTAGGGTAAAAAAATATATTGGGACGTGTAAAAGAGCTTAATTTAGGCCTATTTACAGAAATAAATTGGTTTTATTGGTTTATTGGTTTTATTGCATTCCCTAGTCCCACTGCAGGGCACAGGTCTCACCTCAACTATAAAGTGGTTTGGGCCATACTCCACCACGCGGGCACAGTTATAAGCTAAAGCAGTACCGAAACTAGGCTTATTTGTTGACATAAATACCTACACTCCAATGGGTCATTTGGGTTGACCTTTTTATTTTTGTAAATTGAAATAGTTTTTTGGTTAGTAAGCATTCTATAGAGATAATTGCAAAGCGTGACAACTGACAACTCTTTTCGACAGTACTCGGCACCCGCGACTGACAGCACTGCGACGACCGCTTAGGGCTTTTATTGAGGTGTGCGTCTGTGTGTGTACGCCTTTTCCAACGTTTACCTTACTATATAGAATATATATTATATGTATAATGTGACGCGGGCCTTCTAAGTGTGGATTGGTGGAGGGGTGTTGTAAGGCCAGTGACTAAACCATTATGTCAGTCAGCTAACAATGTATATTTTATTTTTATTTTTCTTGTATTAGGCCCGATTCTATCATCATCATTTTAGCCATAGGACGTCCACGGCTGAAAATAGGCCTCCCCCAGTGACTTCTATATAGGCCGGTAGGAAGCGGCCTGCATCCAGCGGCTTCCAGGGAAATTTACCAGTTTGTCTGTCTTGTGGGTGGACGTCCTACGATGCGCTTGCCGGTACGTGACCTCTATTCTAGAACCTTTCTGTCCCATCGGCCCGATTCTACGAGCTCTCTCTAAAATCTGACTAGAGTGACTAGTGACTACCGCCTAAGGCAAGGGTTCCCAAACTTTTTCTGTTCGCGGAGCAAGTTTAGTATTTTGTCACGACACGACGCCCTACCTTAGCTAGCAATTTGAAATAGATACTCAGTCAAATCAATGTGATGGGTGGGTTAGGTGATCTCCACACAGTTTTTTCTAAGCAGGGAATAAGATTAGACACTACTTGTGTCAAATACTTGTGGTTTCGGATAATAATATGGCAGGGTTACTCAAAATGGGGTACGCGAATCCAGGGGTTCGTCATTTGACGGTCGGGGGTTCGCGATAAGATTAACGTAATGGCGGCTGGATGACACACCAACACATATGGTTATAATAAAAACCAAATACAGAAACCGTCTTGATGCAGAGTAAGAATTAAGGTTAAAATAACTCCTAAAAGCGACTTAATTTGCGACAAGAAACAAGCACACCATCACATTAATAATACTTGTATTTCTTACTTTTATTGAAATAAACAAAACAGTATTTTCTCCTCCTACAACTAGATTTTTTTCTTTTGGTGTTAGGGGTTTGCTGTTGTCTCGGAAGTTCAAGAGGGGTACGTGGCGCCATAAGTTTGAGTAACCCTGTGATAGAGGCTCGACCCATGGCGGCTCTCTTTATTTTCTACGTTGCACCAGAGCGCCGCGGCGCACACTTTGGGAACAACTGGCATAAGGCCTTGAATAGAACTGACCTTAAGGGCTATTGGGCAACGAGCCAACTGGTTCGAGATCTTTAGCGGTCGAATATTACGGAATCGTGTTATTAGCTCCGACACGAACTTAGCCCTTGTTATGTACAATAAGTATTAAACAGTATGAAAAACATCTGGAGGCCTACTACGAAAATGTTTCGTTCGTTCGGACGTATAAACCCAACAAATTAGAATGCCATCTACTTGTGTAAAACCTCGGACAATTTATGAACAATTGAAATCGGTCGTTTTTTTTACCCGGCCAATTTCAGATGTTCAGGTTCAAAATTTATTTTAGTAATTTTTTTTTGAGTGTAATTCGAATCGTTTCCCAGCTAAGGAAAGCTACTTATGAACGTTCCATGAATTATTAATGCAGTTTCTAATAAAAACATTAAATAAAATCACCTTTGAGTAAAATTATCTAGTTTCAATATTTATGTTTGTTTCCGTGGGTAATGATTGTTTGTTTCACCCTGTATAGGTAATTAGTAAATATATATAAAACAAAGTCGGGTTAGTTATACCTACCATAAATATATAAGTCAAGAACGGCTGGGCCGATTTTTATGATCTTTAGTTTGTTGGGTTTGTCTTCACCCCGAATAGCAGAATAATTATTAAAATATCGGAAAAATCACGACAAAGAAATTAACGAGGCGGTACGAAGTTCGCCGGGACAGCTAGTGATACATAAAACGCAAAAAGTATTTCAATAAATTTTACCATTTATTCCAGTTAATTTTAACAAACAAATCATTAAAATCATCTTTATAATGACTAAAACATCAGAATAACTCTTAAACTAACTCCAAAATTCAAATTAACTTGATATAAGAATTTACAGAAGCGCTGATTTATAAGTAATTATATTATACATCACAGATTTATACGCTTTAATATACTTTATATGACGTAATAATAACTTAAAATAGAATGACTTGAGAAATACTTAACATTAAAAATTAACCACCATTTTATAATAACATTAGAATCTTACTTGTTATACTTTCGATATACAACATTTTTATTTTTGTCAGTCAATATCCTAGTTATCCTGCCCCCTAACATAACCACCTAAATAAATAACATAGCGATTTATCGACACCAACTGTCTTTTTTTAATAATATGATAGAAATTTTATCGAAACAGCGATCATAACATGGGACATCACCGGCGCGGCGATTCACTATGACGGCTATAATAATTATCTATCATATTTTTATAGTTGGGATCGATATATCGCTATATCATATCGTGTTTTGGTGGTCCTGCTAGGCTGGTACAGATACATTTTACCGACCTACCATTAATTACAGATTAAGTAAAAATATACCAGTCAAAACACCAATTTTCATGGACGAAGTAAGGAATTAAGCCAGCGGCGTCTCCCACCACACCAGAAATGATCGTTTTCAGAATTACCCGAACCGGGAATCGAACCCGGGACATTTTGGGTCCAAGGCGATTGGCGATTACCGCGCCACAACATCATTGTTGATATCGAACTCTGCATGTTGAACTTTAAGTTCAAAATCGGTTGAGGAAATGTGAAATTTCGTGGTAGGTCGTTAATCTGTTACTGTACACTTTGTCATGAAGAATAAACTGTTATTTTAGTAATTATTGGATGGACGAGAATGTCACGCTTAATAAAGAATTTAATAACGTTGTTACATCCAGGGGACGTATTTTTGAATTATTAGAATTCGCATACGGGATGGCAATAGTCGATGTTTAAGATATCGTATGCGATTCTAAATACTACTGCCTTAAAAAATACGTCTCCAAGACATGACAATGTGATAAATATTTATTTACAATTATAACGTGAATTTATAACAACTTTTTATTTTATACAGCATTGTCGCAAGTTATTGAGAAATTATTCTAAATTTTGAATCAGAATTAGAATTTATTTATTGTTAAATGAAGGTATTAATTGGGTGCAAATTTTGCTTATAAAAATTTTATTAGTCAAAAATCATCAGAATCGCTTGACATTTTACGAAGAAAACACCTAATAAAAAAACAATCAAATAAAAAAAAACTCCGTTATGAAGTTCAAATACAGAAACGCCAAATTAAAAAAATATATACATAACGGATAATTAACATAGATAAGACCTAAACTCAAAATATCAATTGACCTATATAACCTGCGACAAAGTATAACATCTACACAAGGCATTTGTATAAATCTGAGTCAATAAATTTTCTACTGAACACAAATCAATTT
Source organism: Anania hortulata (assembly GCA_963576865.1). Classification (NCBI taxonomy): domain Eukaryota; kingdom Metazoa; phylum Arthropoda; class Insecta; order Lepidoptera; family Crambidae; genus Anania; species Anania hortulata. The sequence continues at coordinate 1,256,085 of OY756413.1, forward strand.
CCTATCAGATGACTCAGAAAACTAGAAAACTTTTTAATTACAACAATAATGAAACAACTTATTCTAACGTTGTTTTAGATAAATTCCATAACATTCTTACGCATCTAAGTATCGGTCATTTTATAATAATTGTTCTTGTGAACTATCACCAATAATACCATAGCCCATATCCCATTCCCACCAAAAATTATCTATACAAAATCAGTCGAAAACTAGCGTTTTTTACATTTATATATTGTATGAATAACGATCTCTTAATAAGCCACAAGAAATTTAATACCAACATACAGGCTGGTTTTAAACATTATGACCTTGTAGAATTTAACCTCTGGTGCTCAAGCAACTTTTTAGTCCAAAATCTTTTTAAAAAAAATACACAATTGAAACAGCTGATCAGGCATTTAGTATGAGGAAAGTACATATATTTTTACTTTTTATTTAAAAAAAATAGTTTAATTACACCAAAATCGGCCCCTAAGAGGTCATCAGTGTTATAAAAAATATGTACAGACAACAGCATGTCAACCCACCCAAAAAAGTTAAAGGTCATTAAACCGATTTTCAACTTTAAGTCCGACACGTAGAGATCAATATTAATTGAGAAAATTTCACGTTTTGTGATAGGTTGACAAGCTACTGTCTGTATAATACGTATAATTTAAATATCCGAAATCTTCGTTCCCAATACTTTACATTGTGTCCGTATTGAGAGAGCGACAGTTTTTACAAATACCACCAAACATTGGCACGGATCCAGGTTTTTTCACATAGGTAGTCTCAATTCATAAAACAGAATCAATCCCTACCGTTTTTAATTGTGATAACTTTATAAGTAACGACGGAACTGTTGTTGCGAAGGTCAAGCCAGTAAATAATTGAGAAAAAAAATGTAATCTGGTTTTAGTGTATTCATTATTTAAACGACGTTTTAGGTCGCGGTTGCGTTTGTCAAATCGTAGATTACTGATAATTTTACAATAAGAATCATTTTTATTTAAAAATAAAAGTTTATTTATTAGTTGTAGGAAAAATATTATGCCTTTAAGAGCTTGTTTTTTTTTCCCCAAAAACGTATAAGGACTCATAGTCTTTTTAATCATGTTGTATAAATTCTAAAGTAATAACCATTTTCACGTAAAGACTTACGCAAAAGAAACAACAATAAGAATTTTAATATAGGAGCAACATAGAAAAAAAAATTTAAAGCAAAGAATTTGAATTTGAAATCATAAAAAAGAAAATTCTTCATACATTATCATTAAGGTTGCATTACAGTATGCATTTGAATGTATTTTCACGATTTCGATGTTGACGTTCTACTAAAATATTGTTAATCAGTTGATTACGTGGTTTTATGGAGTACACTATTCTTTTGTACACTCTGTATAAAGGTATTTATGTTTTTAGGAAAAAACAAGGATGTAAAAGCTTAGAATTTTCCTATTTGATTGTAAATAAACATGCATTTACATAACACAACTTCATGTTTACAAATAATTAGCAAAGTGCGATTTGACAGACGGCAAGGATAGCGCGCGCGATAGGTTAAATTGATTTTCGGCAAGTAAACTTATTTGTTCATTACTTCAAAGTCATTATAAACAGTAAATATTTATCTAGGCACATCATTACTACATTTTAAAAAATATCAACATACAATAATAAGCATAAACATTTTAAATCCATAAAAAAAAACGGAAATACGAGTATAGCGTAGCGTATTTGCGCTGCGTAAACTGGCAACGTCGCTTTTCTGTCTCGCTCGTTTGGATAGAGAAGGGTCGCATAGTTATTATTTTTATAATATTTTAAAATTAGAATCATTTTTTTTAAATATGCTATATATAGTGGTAAAGGGAACGCCTTTCGTTAATAACATAATTAATATAATAGCGATATTGTTATGCATATTCTTGTTCACATTAATTCAGTGTTATTGCGACCTACTAACTGAGGGAATCCCCTGAACATGATCTCCATCCTGTGGGTTATGTATTGATAAGTAAACTGAGTACTGAAATAATACCCGCGCATATTACTAAGAAACGGTTAGTCAGTCAATAAACAGTGATAAGCATTGTTTGTTATACGTTGGATAGGTATAAAGTGGGATAATGCAGTTATACAACTTTTTATTTATTACATAAGGCAAGGGATATGACCCAATTTACCGATTAATCTTATTGATACCAAAACCGGATAAGTGCGAGTGGACCTCGCGTGAAAAGGGTTCCGTATTTCTTATAGGTTTTTCTAATGAATGAGTATGGAACTATGTGTAATCAGCTTTTTTTTCTTCAAAATTCTAAATCAGTAGTTTTGGAAATAATGTTGGGAGATTGGTAAAGATATCTGTTTTCTTAAAAATATATGTATACAAAAATACATACAAAAGATACATTTAAAAAACCCTTTTTAACTATAAATTATTAGACGGTACAGTTACCAATGCTTTTTTAAACGTTCTAATTAACTGAACCCCGTAAGTTTTATTTTTATTTTCGTTACACATTCGAGTTTGGGTCACTGAATTTCAACTTAATCGGTCCAGTAGATTACTATAGTCCTTTCAAGATAAGAAGCGATTTATGACACATCGGATTTTCCGTTTTACCCATACTACTTAAGATAATATTTGCAAAAAAAAAAATAGCATTACAAAAACACAATGACCTTTACCTCTAAAAATCCAAACAAAAATTGCAAACCAATAATATAGCTTATTGATTTTAAAAATAAATTAATATGATTTCCTTCAAATACTTGATGCGTAAACCGGAACGTTAACCTATAGGGATTGACAATACTTATTCGACACTAAATCGATGCATCGGTTCGGTCGTCTGCGTTGACGTCAATACGGAAGCGTCTGCCTTGTATGCGGTACGGTATTTTCATTGTGCTTCGCGAAGATCCTGTTTTGGCTTTTGTTACTGATTTTGTTGAGTTTTTCGTGAAGTTTTTGTCATTATATGTTAAAATGCCAAAAAAGCAAAAAACGCTTGTTACTAAACTGTAGTATACGGCACTCTGGCGGTAGAAAATTGCAGTATACTTCTTATTTTAAAATGGTTACTTAAATAAAAATCGAACAAACTTTCTCGATTTTCAAATCCAATCGAGGATTTCGTTAGGGCCAATCACTTTAAGTGTCAACAGTGAAGTCACGTGATGTGTCATAAGTCCCTTCTTATCTTGAAAGGAGTATAGCAATTTGGCTGTGTGTTGTGATTGTGACAGAAGGACAGGCAGACACACGAATGATCCTATAAGGTTTAAGGGTTCCGTTTTTTCATTCGGAACGATGACATTCGGAACCTTAAAAAGTATACAGGGTTAATATGAAAATGATGACTAACTCCAGTGCTTAAATTAATTGCCTTTATCCATGGATCAACAAACTAGTAACAAACTTATTGTTTAACCTAACCTAACCTAACCACTAATAGTGGAGTCCTAAGAACGAATCAGCATTTTCAATAACCCTATTTAATTTATTTTTATGCATTTGTGACGACCCGAGTGGAGTAGTCGTGGGATGACTCGCTTTGAGAGCTAAGTTAGATTCCAGGACGGGTCAATTTAGTAAACAAACTTTTCCAAACATGTATTGTGACTGGTGATGGGTGTGCAGGAAAGGCACGTTAAAAGTTGGTCCCGGCTAATATCACTTGGTACTAGTCGTGAAGCCTATATATAGTCAGAGAGGCCTTAGGGCGGCTTAAGGCGACAGGTAAGGCAAGCGACCTTGAACATTAAGCGTCGACTTATGCGACTTCTGTTACGTGCCTAAGATAATACATTACAAATGCTTCTCGCAGACTAAACATCCATCCGTTGCGCTCCTGTGCAAATAGATTATCATTGTGTGTAAACAGTAGGCGCTAAGAGTAGAATCCAATAAAAATCCTTATAATTCTTAATTGGTTGACTATTTGAAAAAAACTTCATCCTAAAAGTACGAATGTTATAAATAACTAAACCAACTTTGAAGCTAAACAAAAAAGTCGTTTAAAGTATAAATGTGTACAAGCTCGCGATATTTGCGGTACTTGAAAATATTTTCTAGTGTAAGAAATAATAAGTAATATTTAGATACAACAGGGAAAACTTCAACATATAAGTTACATGATATATTAATTTCCACACCCTATATCCAGTATTTTCGCCAGAAAACTTGTCCAAAAACACTTCTTTTACGTGTATTCTCCTTACCCTGCACCTTAATAACATATGTCAGTAATGTTAAGTCACTGGCTTACAACAACCCTCCACCGCACCGCACTGGGCCAGCGTGGAGTATGGCCCCAGCCACCCCATAGTTGAGGTGAGGCTTTTAACCTGCAGTGGGACGTATTAGGCACACTTTACTTTACTTTAAGTCAAGTAAAATGTAAGTGAAACCACAAACTAGGCAAATGTAGTTTATGAAGAACATCATTTTTTAAATTTTAAAGGATTTAACCTTTTTAGGGTTCCGTACCAAAAAAGGTAAAAATGAACCCTTATAGGATCACTTTGTTGTCCGTCTGTATGTCAAGACTCTTTGTAACAGGAATGCCGAGGTATCAAGTTAAAATTAACATCAAATACTCAGGTTTGCTATACCCTGAACCTGTGTAAAAATCAAACTTCTAAATCAACGCAATCAAAAGATTCGGCTGTGTATGCCGCATTATTGAGACTCGTAAGGGAACAAAAAATAAGACCAATTTATTTCTGCAACCAGGCCTAAATTAAACTCTTTTAAAACCTATGGGGTACTTCCCGTTAACCTAAAGTAATTGGCAAGAAATGTGTAGCAATGTCTTAGTTTAAGCACAAGAAGAAAAAAAGAAAACCGTAAATTTTTTGTAACAAAACATGAAAATTTCCTTTTTTATCAAACTCACGATAAAGCGGTAAAAATCTTCCAGACTCGATTACCATTATGGACGAACTATACTATACCTACAAGTCTGTACGAAACCCTCAGTGCACGAGTCCGACTCGCATTTGGCCGGTTATTTTATGGTAATGGTATCAAATCGACCTATAATTGTTTAGTATTCCGCGATTTTAGTAGTTTTTAACTATATTTGGGGGTGATTCGGCTACCCCTAGGGATGCTCTAATACTTGACATCAGCTTGACACAATTTTTGGGACACCTTGTATGTTCTCTACCACAAATACCATATTTAGTTTACGTATATTAGGGCGACTATTTACCTAAACTTCTTTTTTTTTTGTACAATAATATGGACATGCCTTACTAAAAAAATGTATTTGCTTGTTATAACTTTAATTCCATTATTGCAAAAAAATATGTTAAATCAATAAATAAGCGCCCAATCAGGTGTCGCTCGTATCGCTCGCCCACGGGCGACCAATCTGAGTGAGCGATTATTTTTTCGCTGACGATAAAAAATATAGAGTTCATTACTAAAACGCCCACATGCTACAAAAAGTCGCAAATATTTTATATTCGGCGACAAAATAAACGCCCTTATCCGATCCCTGGCACACAATACCCATATTCATAAACTGATAAAAAATTAAGGAAACTGAATACTTTCCGAATCAAAATTTTATGATAATGCATCATAAAATTTTGTTTAAATGTATAATTTGATATAATATATCGCTCTACATATTATGTACACTGCAATTTCTGGTTACCATCTATTATTTCTCTTATTTTTCTAAAATGTGGCCTCTCACTATGGGCCTCATAAGAAAGCTCAAGGTTGCTATGAAGCGGGCTCTACTCGGTGTTTCTTGAGTCAGAAATGAGGATATCCACAAACAAACAGAAGTAAAGGCGTTATGTGAGGTTGGACGGGGCGCTTAGCAAGAAGAGAAGACGGCTGGTGGATCACAGCAGTAACAGAGTGGTGGCCAAGAGGCGAAGGAGGGTGGTCAGACCTTAGGCGAGTAGTGCTCCTAAATTAGCGACTCGACGAATGTTAGTACAAATATCGCACGAAAACTCATTAAAATACGGTTCATAACAGCGCGCAATGAAACGTGGCTGTTACGACAGTCGCTGCGTCTTTAAATAGCGAACATTATGGAAAATAATATTTTTCGCATGGACGCAATTGTTTTATTTTATTTTATTTTTTACAAAATCCACAGCTCATAAGTACAGAATACATTTTCTTGGTGACAAAGCAGACAGCCAGTATTGGATTTACATTTTGTTACATTTTATACAATACGTGTTAAAGAGGGGAACGTGAACTTACACCATACAATCAACAATGTGCATAATATGTGCATAATATGTGCATAATATGTGTGTGTGTGTGTGTGTGTGTGTGTGTGTGTGTGTGTGTGTGTGTGTGTGTGTGTGTGTGTGCGTGCGTGCGTGCGTGCGTGCGTGCGTGCGTGCGTGCGTGCGTGCGTGCGTGCGTGCGTGCGTGCGTGCGTGCGTGCGTGCGTGCGTGCGTGCGTGCGTGCGTGCGTGCGTGCGTGCGTGCGTGCGTGCGTGCGTGCGTGCGTGTGTGTGTGTGTGTGTCTAGTATTAATATTTATTTATTTATTTATTTTTCCTATCACACCCAAAATGCCTTTCTTAAATAACTGTTTACTCGAACAAAAAGGATCAACGGTATGAAAGTGTTTGTTATATGATCGCGATATGCGACATACAACAGAGTTTTGGGCATAATTCGTTCGGGTGCTAGGGACATGAAATAAGGTAGTCGCCGTATGTCTAGTGAGGGTAGACGGGGCATTCAAGCTCAAGACTAAAGTTAGGAGGTCGCTAGAGTCTAGATCCACAGCATATGTCATACAGAAAGGACATTTCCAGAAGTTTACGTCTGTTTTCGAGAGTTTGAAGTTTGTGAAAGGTACATGAGTCCTCGTATACGTTAAATTGTTTATGTTGTCGGTAGTTTAAATGTTTAACAAATATACCTTGTATAGACTCTATGCCCTGCGTGTACGTTACGTATTGCGGACTCCAGATGACACTACAGTATTCGAGTACACTACGTACGTAAGCATAATATAGAACCTTTAAACAGTGTGTGTCTGAGAAGGGTTTGCTTGCGCGAAGAACGAAACCCAAGTTCTTATAGGCCTTGTTTATCACATATGTTATGTGGTTGGAGAATGTTAGTTTAGAATCTAGGTAAATACCGAGATCCTTTGTCATAACGTCACGCTTCAATTTGTCGATTCGCTTCAATGTTCGAATTATAATCCTATGCTCAGTTTGTAGCTATCAGGCTGGCCTATCAATCGACGTATAAACGAATTAAGTCGGTCAAGCGGTTTAAAAGAAAAAGGAGAATTAGCGTATTTTTGTTGGTTTTACAATGATTTCAATTTTTTTTTCTCTTGAAGTATAAGTACTAGAAACAAATGTTATGCTCATAATATTGTGTAGGTTTTGACAATTCTTAGCATATTATTAAAATATTTATCGGACAAACTGGGCTTAATACGCTATTGAAATGACATGCTAGGTTACATTTGGCGACTACACGGGCATTAAGGCCGCTAGTCCGATGACTGTGAGAGTGGTTGGAATGGGACAAATTGGGAAAAACACAGAGCCGTCAGAAGTGACGCAGTAAAAAGGTAGGCCTACAAAAAAGTAAATTAATTGTTTCCACAGTCACACCAATTATCTATCCCCAAACTAAGCAAAGCTTGTACTATGACGACAAGATAACGGATAAACATACTTAAGTACTTCAATAAACATCCATGACTTAGGTAGAAACGCTCATGATCATTACACAAACATTTTCCCCTTGCGGGATTCGAACCCGCAACCTTGTTTGGCTTTGTAGTCCGGAGCGCGAACCATTACACCAGACGGTCGTTTATAATTAGCAGTAGGTAAACTGTTAGTTATCCTGTATTTGCTGAAAAATAACAGCAACAATGTTGATAAAGTTTAGTTAATTCCAGAAGAAAGCTTGTATTGAATGAAACCTATTACAAAAAGTAAGATTATTACAAAGTATCATATCGATTCGCCGTAGCCCATAATAGGCTATTTGCTTTGTACCAAAATTGACTTATCTAATAATTTAGTTTAATAGTTTGCACCATATGGAACCGAAACATATCGATAGTTATTAAAAATAATAAATGATTACTGTAAAAAAAACATTTTCAAATGTTATATTTTGTCGGTATTTTACATTGTCAAAACCGGTAACAATGACAGGCACGTCACTATTGAGTAACTTTGTACTAGAACTGACATCCCAAAGCGAGATTTTGCGCTGCGCTCGCACAAAGTACGAGTAGTGTGACCGTCGACAAAGGTTTTTAACATGCTTGTTCTAGTATTTTATAACTCAATGGATATTTAAAGGTTCATGACGTCACGAATAAGTACATCATGGCCGACGGCGTTTTCACAGGCTTTTAAAAACGTAAAGAATAAAATGCATTTTTTTATTATTCTCAAGGTTTTAAAAAATGAAATAAAATTGTTGTCGCTTTATTTGAATATTACCAACAATAATAACTCTATTTCAGAAAACAGTCAATTAGCCTATTATGATTGTATTATTTTATTATGTAGGTACCTAATAGAAACTTCCTCTTAGATTTCACACATCCTGTTATACTGGGCGGGTGATAATTTAACTCATTGCGTAACTCATACATCATTATTTGTATTAACTCGTAATACACGAGTTATTTCGAGGGCTGACATGCGTGCCAATGATCTCACAACTAGAGACGCTCAAGACCGCGGGAAGTGGAGGAGTAAATCAAGGAAAGCGGACCCTGGGCTCCAAAGCAATGGCTTTGGACGCAACCGGGATTGACCGATGAAGAAGAAGACACGAGTTGTTTATTATTTAAACCCGTCAGCAAAGCATTCATGGGTGGGTGGTGGCGATGACTGTGGTGAGATCGAGTCCCAGCCCGAATCTCACCTTCAGATTAGGGATGTAACGATATAACGGAAAACCAATAAATATTGTCGATTATCGATATATCTACCCCCAATATTATCGATGTTTATCGATTTATCGATATCGATATATGACGACCGTCTGCGGGTTCGAATCCCGCAAGAGGCAAATGTTTGTGTGTTGAGCACGAGCATTTGTACCTAAATCATGGATGTTTATAAATGTATCTAAGTATGTTTATCCGTTATCGTTACCGTTGGGGCTAGCTAATTGGTGTGATTGTGGAAACAATTTATTAATTATTTATTTAATAATATCGATTTAATTCGACATACAGGGTTATTTGTATAACATCAACAACCCCCTAGGGGTTGATTCTGGTGCTTAAATACAACAACTTTTTCTATGGAACCAACATTGAAATCGCTTAAAAATTTGTTGTATTTGAAAGCACCAGAATTAACCCCTAGGAGGTTGTTGATGTTTTACAAATAACCCTGTATATCAATATCAATACTTTTACCTTATACGTTTTAGTAGAATTTTTTCATCCATTTCAAAAATTTTGTTTTTGAAAGATTTTATGAAAGGGCCATTACAATGCCCTGATTTTAACGGAATAAGTTATGAAGTGTATAAATTATATTGCTTATACTGTACGGTCTTAAGTGTCCGATGTAAAAAATAAACTCGAATTCTCAAAGCTTCATAGATAGATAGATAGATAGATAGATAGATTGATAGATAGATAGATAGATAGATACTCTTTATTGTACACCATACAAAGGAGTTACAATTAGCAATGCAACTATTTATAGAAATTATCAAACAATGCCTTGCCACCTAGTACATATACTATTGTAAATAATCAGTATTTATTTGTGCATAGCAAGAAAAATCCTGGATATTTATATTATTATCTTTACGTTTAAGCAATGCACACAATCTATAAATATAAAAATGAATTTCTATTTCCCTTGGTCATCGCATCACGCGTGAACGGATGGAACAATTTCGCTAATTATTTTTTTGTTGTGTTTATTATTGACAGGAGAAGGTTCTTATAAAAGAAAAAAATGAAAAAGTAGCATCATCATTAAAAATCGTTTATGAATAAACTAAAAACCACGCGAACGAAGTCGGGGGCAACAGCTAGTCCTAATATAATTTATACTACTTAACAATGTAACTAAACTTTTGAAATTTTAGTTTAAGCGTAAGCGGAACGGAAAAGGGTTATGCGTTTATCGTGAAAGGCTGTTTGTTTGTTTGTGTGTGCACTTGAATGTTGCCATTTAACACCGAGACGGTTTGAACGATTCAGATGCGGAAGCAAACGCTGCCGCATTAATCAATTTGCCACAGTAAAAACAATTTCTAAAACGTTGAAAATAAACAAAAACTTTTTAAATGTTGTTTTTAGCAATTACATGCTTTGTTATATCTATGATAATTTAACACTTGAAAAAAATCGACTGCCACTGCGACTGGGTTCGAGTCCCACCTGAGGCAGTCGATTTTTTTTTAAGTGTTCATCATTTCAGCCATAGGACGTCCACTGCTGAACATAGGCCTCCCCCATTGACTTCCAGATTGGCCGGTTGGAAGCGGCCTGCATCCAGCGTCTTCCTGCGACCTTTACCAGGTCGTCTGACCACCTTGTGAGTGGACGTCCTACGCTGCGCTTGCCGGTACGCGGCCTCCATTCTAGAACCTTTCTGCCGCATCGGCCATCAGTTCTACGTGCTATGTGTGTTTTCAAGTGTTATATTATCATAAATAAAAACTTTTTTTTAAACCCACGCCGTATTCTCTGCCCTAGACAGATTCTCTTTGGTTACGTAGTGACGGATGACTGTTCATTCTTCTTTGGCTTTAGTCTATAGTCTATGCACACTAATCGCCAGCTTCAGCAGGTCTACTACGAAAAACGAAATCCGTCAATACGATAATCGTTTTTCGGATTACTTACTACGAAACGCTTCGGATTTTTTGAAATAATACGATAAATAACATTTTATTCATTCATTCACAAAGTCGTTCCAAAAATATGTCGCATCCGATTAAAACATCGACATCCAAAAGTGTTACGTAGTAAGCCTATCGTTAGCGTATCGTTTGTCTTTCGTTTCGTCCGCAACATCGTTTTTCGTTTTTCGTAGTAGGCTTCCTGGTACCTACACAATAAAACCAACGCAACGCATAATAAACTAAATACTACCACTAATAATTAACCTTCAGAAATCAAAGAAATTGTAATCTAAAGTTATAAAACACGCATTTAATTTTTATGACTCGTTAAAACCAATCAAATAAGCCCAAATCGAATGTTAATCCAGTACCAATTGCAGAGTTCCACTTGGCTCCATTATCAGATCAACTCGATGTTATCAAATTATTGTATTGGTTAGACATCCGGATTTTACAGACATATACAGGGTTACATTTCACGGTAGTGCCAATTTTTCAGGGACCACTCAGAATCAGTAACTAAATCGATCTACGTAAAAATCAAACTTTCCATTCAAATATCGTTTTCTTTTGTCATTATGAAAAACGATTATAAGATTTAAACACTACACAATAATTTTTAGGTATACTTTTAAAATAATATAATTTTTATTTTATAAAAAAAAACAAAAAATTAAGTAGTAAACCTAAGTCAAAATTAACTATAAAGTGAAGCGCGCAAAACCAATCGTTTTTCAAACCTAGGTAGGACGTCCACTACCTAATAAATTATCAATATTATCTTGTAAAGGATCTACATTGTTGAAGCTTTATCCCGCGTCATAGACGCACACAAGCATAGAACTATTTCGTATTCGTATATTCGTATTTCAATTTTTCACTGAAATTAGGTGCACGGCCTCTTAATGTCCGGCTAAACAAACACTTAAGTCAGACTTTTCATATATTGGGTCTGGCAACCCTAACCCTAACCCTAACCTCGCATCCTATCTATGTATGCATAACTTTTGCTTTTAAAAATTTTATGATATTTTTCGACTTTCCAAACAAATTCGTTCCAGCTGATAATTTTGTATGAGATGTCGAATTACTTTCATGCAAATTTTCAAAAGACATTGAACAAAAGTTGTTTTTAAATGATGTACAATGTGACGTATTACATAAGGGATACTATGTATTAGTATGCATATAAGTATGTGTGTCTAACACGTGGCATCTATTTGCGTCTTAGAATGAATCATTCTGGTAAAACATCGTAAAAGAGACACGCATGAAATAATATGATGGAGGTAATATAACGTCTTTTATTAATCATTATCATCATCATCATTTCAGCCATAGGACGTCCACTGCTGAACATAGGCCTCCCCCATTAACTTCCAGATTGGCCGGTCGGAAGCGGCTTCTTGCAACCTTTACCAGGTCGTCTGTCTACCTTGTGGGTGGACATCCTACGCTGTGCCTGCCGATACGTGGCCTCAATTGAAATTTGTATCCGCCCCGAATATCAGAATAACTTTTTAAACATTTCTCATAAATTCTGTAATGTATACATCCATGACTTAGACTAATGTTCGTGGTCATCTACTGCGGGAGACGAACCTGCTACCGCCTGGCTTTGTTTGTGTTTTTGGCTCGCAAACTACTAACTGGACTAAGACCATCGTCCCTGATGATGATAAAAGTTAATTTAAAAAATGTATTACAATAATTTCGTACCATTCTGTGGCTGGTATATTACGTGGCTTGTTAAGTGAAAAAATGAATGGTTGAATGCCTTGAATTGAATCACTGAACCTATTATTACTGAGCAGTCTTGAGGAAAATAGACAAATTGGTTTCTCAAAGATTAAGAACTAAAATCTATTGCGCAGTTTTCCTGTATGCAATACTAGCTGTCCCGGCGAACTTCGTACCGCCATATTGTTTCTTGTAAAATTTTCGTGTTTTTTATAGTTATACTGCTATTCGGGGCGGAGACAAAATTAAATTCAACAATACAAAAATGATAAAAATCGGTCCAGCGGTTTTTTACTTATGGTTTAACTAACACGACTTTGTTTTATATATATAGATTTATACTATGTGTACATTATTTAATGTAAACAAAGGTATAAAATATATGTATGTGCCTATTGCTGACTATGATTTTTAATAATCTTAAATTATATAGGGCAGGTATTCAAAATAATAGGACACTCATTGAATCCATGTAATTAGCTGAAATACTACAAAAAAAATATATTATTGAAAATGGAAAAAAAAAACCTTTATAACAAAGTTATCTATCAAACATCGAGGTTGCTTGCAACCCTAAAATATGCAATCGCACTTTTTAGGATTATTAAATTACTATTTATATTATTACTGGGGGAGGCATATGTTCAGCAGTGCACGTCCTATGGCTGAAATGATGATGATGAAAAACAAATTCAACTAACTAAAGATAAAAAAAAATTGGTTCAATCAGTTCAATGATTTATTAAATGGTGTAACTAACCCGACTTTGTCTTATGTAGAGAAGTATCTATATAAATAGATGTAAATATCTATCTTTAACGACTGATATTGTTTCGTTATCAAATACGAAGCATTTTTAACACGCTTTTACAAATCTTAGAAGTCGATTTATATTTACTTCTAATTGTCATATTGGTTTTCAAACTTTGTATGTTTCATCCAGATGACAATCATCATTTCATCTGTTATATTGCTGTGCCCGACAGAGCAGATCTGTATTACTAATATTATTAAGACCTTTATGTACTATTTTGGGAAAGCAATAAAGAATATTGAATTGAATTGACAATAAAATAATTTGATACTAAAGTTTATCTGATACTGGAGCCAGTACGTGAATAGTGGAACTCTCAGTGACTACTAATAAAACATTCGAGTTCCGACTCATTTGATTTTGACAAGTCTCTTAAATAGGTTTTAAAACTTGGCAACCTTCTCTCATATCCAGCATTGCCGGACAGCTGCACACGCGAAGACCTGTTACAAGGCACCGATAGTGCGGTTCGTATGGCGAAATACTGGCCATCCCAAAAACTTACAGAGAATGTTTTAAACTATAACGCAAATCAGCGACGGATGATGATGACGTAAGTAATGTTGAATGACCAAAGTTTAGTTTTTAACTTAATTGTTAATGTGACTATGATTCACATTGAATATTAATGTCAAATCACTGAGTCTGACTAGATTTATAAGTTTAATAATACGGATATTTTAGGGAACCGCCGTATTTTAGCAAGAAAAACTATGAATTATGGATAATCCCTTTTTTAAATTTCATGTGACCTTACCAATGCGATGCCATGTAAAAAAAAATCTGTGTTCGGACAGAAAGTACCTTTGCGATTGTCGATAAAATGGCCATTTTTATGTCTGCATCACTTCTCTAACATAGTAGCCTATTTTAAGTAAATTAAAATAAATTAGGTATCCTTAGCTATGCAAGATCTTTTTAGTCATCGATGTAGACGCTAGATAGATTAGATTTTGTAAATCGAGATAAGATAAAACTCTTAAAGAATATGATGATTCATATCACAAAATGACACAAGTAAACAAGACAGACATCAGATTATCTATATACCTACATCTATATTAAATTTCAATGATAGTAAACAGGCGCGATAAAATTATCGCGTGTTTTTTACAACTCATGTAAAACTCCTATCTTTATCACTTTAACAGATAGAAGAGCAGAACAGCATCCGATTATCACAAAACAATTGAGGTCTTTAAAGCCTAAGAGATAAGGTTTAATATTATGAAACTGGTTTCGTACAAAATGCAAGAAGTCATTACAAAAAGTATGTTAGGCTGACCTCAAATTCGAATGGTTTAATGCAGAGTGCAGTAAGCGAGCGTTTTGGTATCAAAGACGCTCGCTAAAGCTAAAGTAAGAATTGAAAGACAGTTGGAAGTGCATTTGTAAAATATGTTAGTATTCTAAGGTCTAATATGTTTTTATTTTATTTTTAACTTGTATTTTATAAGGTACCAAATAAATTTTTATTCTTTCTTTCTTTCTTTCTTTCTTTAAAATACTTGAGTCTTTGAAACACTACTCGATTTTGCAGCAACCGTAACTACAATAATAAACATTTGACAACATCACACACATTTCTCTGATCCTATGGTAAGTAGCCAAAGAACTTTTGTGAAAGAAATCAGTAACAACGACGACTACGACGACCCGTAACAGTATAGGCATAGCACACGCAAAGACCTGTTACGTGCCACCGATACTGCGGTTCGTGTGGCGGAATACAGGTCATCGAACATTTTACAGGTTTTCCATCGACACGTGAAGAAGGGACTTAGTCTTGACTCCTTTTTGGCAAGGCTTGGGTCTAAAAAAAACGCATAATGACTTGAGCTCCAAAACATTAATTTTGACTTAATTATTTAAAAAGAACTAAAGTTTTAAATTGTTGGAAGACCTAATTAATTCTATACAACTCTAATCGCTCTAATTAGGTCGAGCAGTGGACTGACGTGAGCTGATTATAATGAAAGATTCCTGAACAAGCAATGCAGGAGCTAGATACAATTTAGGGTTTGCTGAGGTCAAATGCAGCAATGTACATTGCTTTGTAAGCAATTGTACTATTGTTTGAGGCGTAACAAATAATGCCTTTGGGTTAAGGCCGTCCCTTGTGTAAGATACGAATAGTTCGTGTTTCATAGCCTTCAATGGCAGACCTCTGACAAGTTTTTTGTCTATTTCCATTGAGAACAAACGGGCATTGTAAGCGTCGGAATGTATCGGCAATTCGGCATGTACAGTCACGAGCACAAAGACACGTATGTTAAGAGGTATTTCACAAGTGTGTTGAGAAGCCAAACGTTTCTCGGGGGGTGGTTCAGCACAGTCAATAAGTTAGACTTCATACAGGAAAAAAATATTTTAAAAAATGATCTAATTTTCTTTATAAAAAAAACCTTTTTAATAAGATACTACATCTTGCACGCCCCGTAACGAGGGTTGATTTTTTCTGGATCACTACGATGAAATTATTTTTATTATTTTTTTTAATTATTACAATCGATAGTTTTTGACTTCAACCTGATTGAACAGCTTGTGACTTCAACCTGATTGAAAAGTAGTATATTTAGTGTATTATAGATATTAAATTAAATAATCATTTATTTCAGATTTTCATCCATAATTTGTTAGTTGATGTGTTGATATATACGCCAAATATTTGTATATTTTGTACTACATTACGTTATGGCACAACATTAAAAATAAATAAAACGCAGCGTTCGAATCGCTCGTCTGTATCACGCCTACATAATATGACATCAGTCCGATGTGTAGAAGGGATCGGCGACCGTGAATGAACTAATTACGTTTTCAACAAAAAAAAATGGAACTTTTTATTGATATTTCTAGATGCGAATGATTCTACTACTCATATACAGGATAAATAAATAAACGTTAATTAAATAATATTAAATATTGGACAACATCACATACATTGCTCTGATCCTATGATAAGTAACTTAGGCACTTGTGTTACAGAAATCAGAAACAACGACGGTACCACAACACCCAGACCCGAGACAATAAAGAAAAGTTATTTATCTACATTGACCGACCGACCGGGTTCGATTCCCAACCCGGGACCTCAGAGATAGCGGCACCAAGTTCAGTATGCTCGCCTCTCGGCTACGGATTAGTCCCGTAAAGGACCACCTTGTAATAACATATTCTAGTGAAAGACTTGGTCTATGACTTTATAATTTGCATAAAAATTAATCGACTTCCTATACAAAATTACCAAACAGCCGTTTAATTTTGTATAGAAAAACTAAATAATTTAGTATTTTCAAACGTCATAAAACATAAGTTGTTTACTATGATGTTATAGAATATGTGGTTACAAGGTTCTTAAACTACGGGACAACCTGTATACGTTACTTCTGCAACAAGTATGCCATTATTACTTTGCATACAATGAAATATTAAAACATAGGGCTTATTTGTGAAGTCAAAGCTAGAGGCTAGAGCATTGAACCGTTATTTCAAATATAGCAATGTAATCATATATTATATACCATTAGAGGAATACGTAGAACAAATCCTATTATCCTTATTTAATGGCAACCAGAAACTACAAGCTTCAACAAATATTATAACAACGAATGTTTTTAAAATCAAAATCATTTATTTTGCAAATAGGCCATTAAAAGCACTTTTACACGTAAGTAACAAAATTTTTTTTTCCCTACCACTGCTTCGGGACAATTTGTGGGCTAGTGCCGAGACGAAGCATCATATTTTAACTCCAATTTTGGATGTCCCCAAGATCAAAATATGTGTAGTATATAGAAAATTTTTGATTTTTTATTATATACAAAACACATGATGACTGGCATACAAGATACTTTTAAGGTTTATCAGTTTTCACGAACACACCAAACATACGTAAATAATAATTTAACAATCGCACCAAACTTTGTTCTTTCTACAAACTAAACTAGTCAGTAACAGTAACGACAGTTATATCAATGAAGAATTTATTTATTTATGTACGTACAGTCAATGGCAGGTCAACCTACCAAAAAAGTTAAAGGTTATTGAACCGATTTTCAACTTTAAGTCCGACGGGTAGAGATCAATATCAATTGAGAAAATTTGACGTTTTGTGGTAGGTTGACGTGCTGTTATATTGTCTATATTGTCTATAAATTACGTCCTAAATTACGTAACAATTCCCGGGTTGAAGTCATGCCTCGATTAGGTATAAATCAGTAACGTTTCCTGGTTTATCCCGTCTACAGGAACGAAGGAATAACAACGGGAATAACAAAATAACGTTATATAACAAAGAACTTAAAATGACTAAGTGATAGTCAACATTCAACAGCTTATCAACACTTACCCTATCATAAACTATCAACCGCACTAGTGACAAATGTCCTGATATTCTCAACTAAATACTCTGACGTACCAACGGCAACAATTAACGCTAAATAACCAGAATAATGAACCACCTTCAAGAAACCCCACGGCTTATCACAGAAAACTGCTAAAGAGAGCAAATGTAAATAACTGTGCGGATTTACTACCCTCCACAGCAGAGTTGCTGAGAAAAACGTCCCAGATTTAAAGGTACTTGCCCGTTTGAACACGTCATACTCAGTACAGTTCTCAAGCAACTCTTGATAAATGTCTATATACCTATTCCAAGCTAAAGAAGATAACACCATCTGCCCCGAAAATAAGCCTATAACTTGAACTATTCTCTGAAAGGTCACTTTAGTTTTGTAAGATATACCTATCTCTGCTGTATGCTCCTTTTCGATATCTTCACTGGAATTTATCTCTTTCAACTGATGATACGGTAATGTGCTGACTGGTGTGCCTTTGTATCCTCGTCTGGGAGGATTATTTTTTAAGTATAGCCCTATACCAGTCATCATAGCAACCACCCCGATCAAATCGCAAATCCCATCGACATAATACCCTAGAGTCCCCACTTCTGATCGTTCACCTTTAACATGCTTTCTCTCTCTCGCCACATGGCCATCAAGGTCGTCTAAAAACATTCTAATTTGAAATAACACGATACCAACCCGCCGTGCGGCTAGACTTTGGCATGTCAACAGCTTTGCGCCGACCAGAGCCACGAAAACGTGAAAGAAAGATATCATATTTGGCGTTAGAAACAAAAGCTTATCGGATATACATAGACTTACATCGACTATGGCACTTAATGGTCCGTAAATATAGTGGTTTATGTGGTCTACCATTAGACCTTTGACTGTGGGATGACATAAAGGATTTATATTGCATGGCACCCAAGTCATTTCTTCGTAATTTGGAAGGACTCTTTCAGCCTTACTTGTGGACGATTCCTGGGTAGTCGCATTTTCTCGGATTTCAAATGTATCAAGTTTGTAATTTTGTATACGCAAAAACAAAAATGTATCCATATAAATGCAGTATACAACTATGATTAGTAGGAGAAAAGTGAGAATTTTACTGGCTTGAGACGACGGCCACATCATTTTGCTGTATATAGTGATTCTGTTTCATAAATAGCTGTATATAGCCACTTCTAATCCAATACTATCCTTCGAGGACAAGCGAGACACGTGTGGTGGTATTTGTTACGATATATGGGTTCTGATGTAATTTTAACACAGTACAAACATTGGATTTATAAATACCGTTGATGATGATGGTTTGTGTGGAGAACGCTTCGGTTTCAGCAAACCCCACGCAGGATCGTTCTATTTTAAAACTTCGTTTATTGTTATGAACTAAACACTCGAAACACTTAAAACTTGTAGATAAACGTTGTCGCTTTCAAGTTGAACTCGTTTCCGTTGACAATCCAAAAGAGGTCGGTTGGGCAGAACAGATGCATTTTACCGCGTCAAATCGCGTTTTTTTCTCTCTCAAAGGCCCATGCCACGGGCTCCGTAGAGTTTCACACAGCTCCGATCGAAGCGTCGTTTATGATGTTGTTGTCAAAACAAACACAGGAAGAATGGGCATATGGAGTTTATACCTCTCATATTGCACACCACGGGTACAAAGAAAACGTTGATATATCAGTTTATCGTTGTAAATAAATAAAAGTTGAATGCGGCTTGCGACAATGCGTGCGCACAGTTTGACCGCGCGGGGCGTAGTGTGTGTAGCTTTAGTTAAGCGCCGCGCTCGCTCCCCGCTGACGTTTAAAAACCGCCAACTTGTGACCTTAACCCCTCACAATAAAGGTGCGTTTTGAACCTTGCGAGACTTAGACAAAAGATGAAAAAGTCTGCGATTGGCATAATGATGGTAAATCGAAACTTAGAGGGACCGTGGCTAACCAGATACAAAAACCGGAATAGTTTTTGCTAAGCGAATAGATAACTAATGATCGATACAATAGGCTAGTTTCCTGGGTCAAAAAATGATTATTCTATTTAGTCCGTCAGTTAGATTATCAAAAAATATTGGACCCTTATTTGGTCTTTTGTCAATCAAACAAAAAATGACGAAGATAAAGCGCATCAAAGTTTGGGAGTGACGTCACGTCTTGCTAAAAAGTGTCGCAAGGCGTGACGTTACGCGTAACTTTAACGGGCTATATCTTCATATTTTTTTGTTTGATTGAGAAAATAAAAATTACGTGTCCAATATTTTCTGTTGATCCAACTGACGGACTAATTAGTTTTTTTAGGAAACTAGCCCATTGACATGACGACTGTCTGGTGTAGTGATTTGCGCTCTGGATTACAAAAGCCGGCCGTTAAGGGTTCGAACCCCGCAAGGGGTAAATGTTTGTGTGATGAGCACGAGCATTTGTACCTAAGTGATGGATGTTTATAAAAGTATTTAAGTATGTTTATCCATGATCAGTCGCCATAGTACAAGCTTTGCTTAGTTTGGGGCTAGATAATTGGTGTGTTGTGAAAATAATTTATCATTATATTATTTACTTATGGGTACTTAATTACAATAAGGTGCCTACTCATGTCATAAAATTGACCGGTATACTATGCTGAGGAGGTGGCGGCCTTATTCCACTTAGACCTCCCATTGAATTTCTTATCTCATGGTTACATTTTTTATTTTATTCAACAAAACAAATACCGGAAAGCGATGGCACAAAAACGAAATGCCATAACAAAATACAGGAAATGAAGGATATTCCTGTAACTGCAGATAAGACATAGTATCAAGAGATTTACCATTTCTAGGAACGACACATCTCTAATCGTGCCCTACTACAATGGCATTTTTTTAAGTTACCATTTGCGAGGTTTATTTATTCATTGTTTTAATTTAAGAAGACTGAACTTTTTTTATGGAGCATGGCATACCTCAAGTAGCAAGTAACTATAAGTAACGTTATTTTGGTGTACACTATGAAACATACGTTAATCGATAGAGAAAATAATTACAAACAACAAATACTATTTGACGAAATGTCGTAAATTATATACTTCCAGAATTTCAGTGTGAACATGTAATATATGTAAATTGTGAACAAGTACAGACTGAGTACTGAACAAAATAACGTTATTTAATTTTAAACTTACAACTTGAGGTATGCCAATTAGGTTCTATTCTTCGGTTTTATTTTTTTTAATAAAATTTACTTATTTCATCTATTTTCAGTGATAAATCCTAATCTAACTGCTGAACACCGATTTCATCCCCTATTTTCCTACCCTTAGGGGTGATTTTTATTTTTCAAACTTCTATCATAGCATCTTTGAAGTATAAGCTATTCAATAAAACAAAAATCATCAAAATCGGCTCATATTTGTCGAAGATAGGTAACAAGAACCACAACCAAAATATTATCTTGGTATATATTTGTTGATTTTCTCAAAAAGTTCTAAATCAATTTCGATAAAATTTATATGGGACCACCTCTAAAGTATGATCTACCAAACAAAAAAAGAATCATTAAAATCGATTCATAATTGGCGGAGTAATCGCGTAACAAACATACAAAAAAAAAAAAAAAAAAAACATACAGTCGAATTGAGAACCTCCTCCTTTTTTGAAGTCGGTTGAAAAACACATAATTTAGGATTATCCTTCATTTTCTGAACAGCCTGTGTAAAAGGTGTCATGTAGAAAGAGGGACATGCATCTAACAGATTGTGTTTCTTTTTATAATGGTCTAGCTAGTTGGAAGAAATGGGACTGTAGTATGGAACAACTTTAAGGGTTTCGAACTTCCGAATGAATAAACGGAACACACTCCACTCGTGTGTGTCTGTCTGTCTGTCACAGTCAATTTGCTCCGAATCTACTGGACCGATAAAATTACAGGTTTTTTTTTATGGATCCTGGCCACAGAATACCTAATAGTACTACCTGGCATACCAAAAGATGCAAGTACTGTCATTGGCAGGTCACTACCTACTCTAACCGATTTTCAACTTTAAGTCGTGTATGTAGAGATCAATATCAATTGCGAAAATTTGACGTTTTGTGGTAGGTTGATAAGCTGTTGCATGTACCTAAAATAACGTTATTTTGGTGTACACCTATCAAACATACGTCAATCGAAAGAGGAAATAATTACAAACAACAAATACTCTTTGAATGACTGTAAATAAAAATAAATATTACATATTCAAACTGAAATTTTGTAAAAGTATACACACTCGTACAATTGTTTTCTCTATCGATTGACGTTATTTATATGTGTACACTAATGTGTAATTTTCGGTACTTGAAACTTTAGGTACGCCAATGAGGTTTGATGCCTTTTGGTAACATTATGTATGAGTTTCTGTGACCCACGCGGACGTGTAACGTAATTAAATGAATAGAATAAGTTGTTATATCTACATGAAAAGAACAAGTTGTAACAGGTTAAATAACAAGTAAACTCAGGGAGATAGATAGATAGATACTTTTATTGCACACCATACAAGTAAATTACACATGATTTTTACAGAAAAACGTACAATTTAGGCGGTCTTATCGCTAATAGCGATCTCTTCCAGACAACCTTCAGGTAGAGGACAACCATTAAAGAGAGGGGAGAACTTATAAAATTAAAGTTTAAAAAGTGGTATTTTTTAACATGACGAAAAGTATAAACGAAACACTACTACGATGCGCGTAAATATGTCGGTATTCATCATCATCATCATCATCATTTCAGCCATAGGACGTCCACTGCTGAACATAGGCCTCCCCCATTGACTTCCAGATTGGCCGGTTGGAAGCGGCCTGCATCCAGCGTCTTCCTGCAACCTTTACCAGGTCGTCTGACCACCTTGTGAGTGGACGTCCTGTGTGTGTCCTAGTGAGTGGAGGTCGGTATTATTTTAA
Organism: Anania hortulata; assembly: GCA_963576865.1. Classification (NCBI taxonomy): domain Eukaryota; kingdom Metazoa; phylum Arthropoda; class Insecta; order Lepidoptera; family Crambidae; genus Anania; species Anania hortulata. Next base: position 1,278,752 of record OY756413.1, read on the forward strand.
CTTTATTTTTCTTATTATTTTCTTTACATTAATTGTTACAGGTGGTAGGTATATCATAATATGTAGTGGTCCTCTACCTGAAGGTTGTATGGAAGAGATCGCTTTTAGCGATAAGACTGGCTAAATTGTGATTCTTTCTGTAAACATTAACTGTAACTTTTTTGTATGTATAGTATGTTGTACAATAAAGTGTATATTTATTTATTTAAACTTTATTGTACAGGTGAGTACAATTGGCGGACTTAATGCTATACAACATTCTCTACCAGTCAACCTTCAATATAATAAGTCTTATCTATTTTAAGGTACGATTATTATTTGAGCCATGCATTGCTATTGTATAAATATCTTTTATTCTTCAATGATCTTTAAAAAAAAACCGGTCAAGTGCGAGTTGGACTCGGGCACCGATCGTTCCGTAGATTTTTGTAATTAGTTCGGCTGTCACGGGAATCGAGTCTCGAAGAAAAAAAAATTGTATATGCCATTCATAGTTACAAAGAGGTACATCCTAATTAATATTTCTAAAATAACCTTGTATTGATTATATCTTAATTTCACTTGAAGAAAATCGGCTACGTGGGAAACGAACCTACGTGATTTCGATTCGGGCACTGCTTTTCCTATTATCTTCTTTTAAACAACCTACAAATAACTTTCTCTAATCACCTATTAATTTGCTCTTAAGATTGTTTTGTGTTTGATTGAAGTATTATAATTATGATTTTAATTATTTATTGTTCAAATTAACATATTATAATTACCATAGTTCTATTAGCTAATTACACGTTATAACAACAAACAAAACTAATTTGTAAGACAAAACAAGATGAAACAAAGTAAATTCATCCTCCATTTTTCCATCCTTAGCGGTGACATTGTTATCGCAAATTTTAAATATGCTATTATCGAAGTATAACCTATTCGATAAAAAACAACATCAAAATCGGTCCACTAAAACCGCGAGTGTGAACAGAGACTAATTTCCATCCGATCGCACGAGTTGCGAGGCGAGGTAGGAGACGGAGTACGAGGCAAGTCTCGTTTAGTTTATCAAAATATCATCATCATCATCATCATTTCAGCCATAGAACGTCCACTGAGGAACACAGGCCTCCCCCAGTGACTTCCAGATTGGCCGGTTGGAAGCGGCCTGCATCCAGCGGCTACCTGCGACCTTACCAGGTCGTCAGTCCACCTTGTGGGTATCAAAATATCGCCCTTATATGATGTCCAATAAACAAAAAAATGATAAATACAAAAGTTGCACATATCTCGCAGAATGCTAAACAGCTTTATTGTGAAGCGAGTTTATCTTGTAAATTAATTAATGGACGTACGAACACTTTTTATGTACAAATTAGATCATCCTGATGATAGTTAATTGAAATTGATTAAACAATTAGCTCGATAGACAATTGTCTGTGTAAAACATAGATATACAAAAAACGGCCAAGTGCGAGTTGTACTCACGCACCGCGTGAGACCCGTTACCATTACGGCCACCACAATGTTTTTACCCTTCTTACACTTGACCGATTCCTATAATTTGTTTTTTTACTTTAGGATCTACACTATAATTTAATTATACACAAAGTTTGACATTTTAATAAAACCTTTTCTGAAATAAACCAGAAAACGTCTCGTTAGACTTGTTTTAATTTATTTTTTCGCCATAAATTATGTAGGTACATAAGGGGTGTCTCAGTAAGAGTGCACTTTTTCATTTTAAAGTAAAAACACGTATTTTTAGAGTTGTGATTTTTTTAATGCATTGTAAAGAAGACATGTTCCAAATAAATATGGAATAAAATATCAGGCAAATGGCCTCCACGGCTCTAATGTCAAGCCATTACTCTTTTCATGAAATTTTCACAGATATGTGGCTATTTTCACCCATGATGCGTTGGATCTCTGATTTAAGGTCAGGGATTATTTTTGGTTTATTCGCAACTGAAGATTTTACAAAACACCAAAGAATTTTATTTTTGTACGCATAAAGGTGGAGTATTTTTGTCAAAATTCGTTCCGAAGTGCTTCGTGAAATTAAAAGTTGTTGAGAACGATCCCGAATTGATGTTTTCGGGTTTTCGGCGACACTCGGTTACTGAAGCAATGTTTTTAACAGACCGACCGGTACGTTGACGCAGAAGAGTCTCACTGACTATAATCCACTTAGTTTTTTCATTTTTTTTAGCTCTTCGAATGGTTAGAACATTATGTGCACTTTCTCGACTTAAAATTCGGGCGGTCTTAGCAACTTACGTAATTTTTATAATAAGTTTTCACAATTATAACGCGTTATTCTGTCGTAAAGCGCTCCATTTTTATTAATCGGAACCAACATAGATGACCACTGTCAAATTTCAAAATTGCCACTATCACGAAAAATAAAACACTACATTTAAAAAGTGCACTCTTATTGAGACATCCTTTATTTATAATAACGAATCTTTCACATTGATTCCGGCATTTCGTCCGTCAAATGAACTTGTTTCTCTGTAAGGACGGCAACTAAGTATCTATTGTGAAAACGGCATAACACATTCTGTGAATACTTCGACCGACTACCTATTAAAATGATAAAGCCCATCCTTAACCGGTGCCTCCGGTGGTCCGCGGACCAATGTTGGTCCCTGGAAGTATCAGACGTGGACCGCAAACAAAGTCATCCCAAAATTATAGACAAAACAATCCTTTATCATTTATATTCAATTTATATTACCTCCAAACAGTTGGTGGTCCTTGGAAAGGCATTATGTTAATTGGTTCCTCATCACTAAAAGGTTAAGACGGACGATCAGAAAACGTAGGTTCAGATTGAAAAGTACCTAAACACTTTGGGTAATAATTACTGATCCCTAAATATACGTTAATCTTTTTTTAAAGCGTTTAAGTATAGGAAGATGATGTAGACTGTATTTTAAAGTCGTGACGTCATAGATTCCAAGGACCAGATCAAGTGGCCGTTGGAGAAACGAGTGCAAGGCGGGGGAGGTCAAGAGGGTCTACTCTCTAACATTTCAAGTTTGGTTTGGCATAAACCTATGATTAGAATGTACTTTTTTTGTATAAAACACTGTCGTGTACATCAGATATTGACAGTTGTCCATACAAATTACCGAAGTTCCTGCACGAACGAAAAAAATTCCCGTCAAGTTCGTGCGATACATCAGTGTGTGAGCCGTATACTCACTAAAAACCTGACGGTGTCCCTCCGGAGTAGAGAGGTGCCGTTCCCGCGAACATTTCCCATCATCATCATTATCATTTCAGCCACAGGACGTCCACTGCTGAACATAGGCCTCCCGGCAACGGCACATCTCTACTCCGGAGCCATGTAAGTCGGGACAACGGGTTTCGCCATAGGATACTCCGCAGTCCCAGCTTGGCTGTGACTCGCCTGTCAGCGAGCGCCACCCGGCTTAGGGGGGAGTGGAGCCTCCCCTCAGAATCTTTACGAGGGATGCGCTGCGCCATCGCGGGCCCCCTAAGGCTTATGATACAACCCCTGGCACGTATCTTGAGCGCTGCAGGAAAGAGTGGGGATCGCTTTGCGCATCATACGAGACGATCGTCGTATCAAAGACGCGTGTGCGAGGAGCAAGCAACCAATCCCGGCCGGCGGTGACGGCGCGGCGCGCAACTAGCCAATCACGTTATCGTAATGGTCTTCTGCGCATCTTTTGCCCAGCGCTCAAGATCGGTGACGCTAGAGTTGTACTTCATTTCAGTGAGCGGTCAAGTAGTGCGTACGAACTTGAATAAAAGCTGATAGAGAGTAGGAGCCAGCAGGGTGCTTGCTTCGATAGACGAAGTGTGAAGCCATGACAAAATTGTTTACAATATTCGGGAACCAAAGATGAACGAACTCTACCGACTCTACCCTGTTCGTTCGAACAACAACTCACCAAAGTTCCATCGCAATCGAATGAATGGAACAAATACCTACGCGACAAACACTTGGGAACACCAAGATAAATATTTCATGAGGCCTCTACTGAAACTACCTAAGTTATTAAACACGGTAAAAACACGCAGAAATCTTGTCATTACTGTATTGTTTTACTAAATAAACGGGTGAAAGGTTAATGAAATTCCACGTGAAGGCAGCCGGAGGAGACATCACGCGATTGGGGTGGCCACGCGTCGGTACCTAGCGGGACAGTCGAACTTTAGCTCAGAAAAACTATTCATTTGGTGCTTTATCAGTTTGTTCATAAATTTTCTAAAAAACTTTTAGGGGCTGATTCTGGTGATCACATACAATAAAAAAATCTATTGGACCAATCCTTCCCACAGTCAAGCGGCCGACTGGCGTCCGCCGAATATCAATACCCAAACGGTCACCGCCAGTCGGCCGCTCGCGCCAGGACCGGTTTTCTACCTTATTTAATGTCCTCTGACTCATTAATTCCTACTTTAAGCTATTGCAACATGTTCTAGGATAGTATAACCCCTTATTTTTCACGTTACATGACATAAAACTTCGACATTTAAACCATTTTATCCGCGAAATTGGAGGCGGGGCCATTTTTTACGAAACTTTAAATCGTTATTTCTGTAAAATTATTGTATGTAGGTGGACAGTTTTAATTGCGTATCTTGTTGTGTTATAGGGAAACATTTAATAAAAATCGCTACTCATGGCATTTATTTCGTTCTTATATTTTTAAATAAATACAAAATAGTAGTCAAACTACTATTTTTAACTTAGACGAATTTACCAAATTTACATAGTTTACTATTCTTCGTATAATAGACATTTCTGTAGCAAATTTATCGTATAATATAACGTTTCAATAATTCGATTTAGCGCTTAACATACAAAAATATACGATAAATCGTATTAATAGCAAAAGCAGTCGCGCCGGGGTCACCGGTCAAGCGGCCGCCTTACGTCCGAACCGTTAGGCATAATCCAAGATGGCGAACGAAAACCTTGAAAAGGATGGCCCTTGGGGGATTCGAACTTGTATTCTAGAGCGTGAACCACTACACTAGCCGGTCGTCAAATTGTAAAATAAAAACAAATCTTGACATTGTTTTTTTGTTTCATTCATTATTTTCAAATTATTATTTCATAAAAAAAAATAACAATAATAACTAAGTATTTTCAACCGAAAAGTAGTTTTGATAGCACATAAAAAGTATGTCAATTAATTTGGGGTGTCATCATCACTAGTCTACCCACAGTGTATCTCCATGGACACCCTACTCGCGATGAGTAGTTAAGTTTAATGACGCAGTATCTTACGACAGAATATTGTAGAATATTGTTTTCGAATCTCAAATGTATGAGTATGACACTATATGTGCTCATATGGTTTATGGCTGATCACGTGGTTTTTTATTTTTATTTTTTTTATTTATTAAATCAGACAACGCAGGTCCATTTTATTAGTAAGATCTTATAAGCTATATTAGTAACAACAAAAACACAAAACAATAAAACAGAGAGAACTACAGATGGCAGCGGCGGGTCAGCCAGTGTTCCTCTTGACCAGCACCCTGGCAAGATGGCGAGGTATAGGAGAGTCATATCTCCCCGCTATGGTCTTCAGGATGGAGTTGGAGCTGGCCCGTATTCTTAAAGAGTGTTTTAAAGAGTGTCCTATTCTTTTGCACAACCTGTTTATTATGAACCTTTTTGATAAACTCTCGTTATGTAAACCTTGTTTTAGAAAAAAAATGAAATACCCCCCCCCCCCCCGCGCCCCCCGTCTAATAGGAGCCTAGGAGGTAAGAAACGACAGAGAATCCGTCGTCTATAATGACTTATTTGCCCTGAATTAAGAATAGGAGGATCAATGGGCTAGTTTCCCAAAAAATCTAAGTAAGTCAGTTGGATTAACAGAAAATATTGGACACGAATTTTTCTTTTCTCAATAAAACAAAAAATGATGAAGATATAGCCCGTTTAAGTTCCGCGTAACGTCAGGCCTTGCGACAATTTTTAAGCAAGGCGTGACGTCACGTGCTCACTTTGATGCGCTTTATCTTCGTCATTTTTTATTTGATTGACAACAGACAAAATATGGGTCTAATATTTTTTGATAATCTAACTGACAGACTAAATAGAATAATCTTTTTTTGACCCAGGAAACTAGCCTATTACATACTTACCCAACGTAATTTTAATCAGTCAAAGCGAAGTGCAGCCCCCGGCGTCCTATTAAGCTCGGACTACATGCATCCGGATTTTTTCAGAACCCCATACAAAAAGGATTGAATCCGGCCTTGTCCGGAGACATTTTGTATGGCGGTCTTAAAAATTCCGGATGCTTGTAGTCCGAGCCTTAGTGAGGGTTTTTTTTATGATTTTTCTACTACAAATTTTACATTCGGCGTAGGTGTTTTACCAATGTTTTATCTTGTTTATATTTAAAACTTTTACGATATTTCTTTGATTGTGGCACGAGGATTCGAGCGGCGGTTCGTCCCGTAAGCAAACACATTAAACCCTATATTATCAAGCCGCGCCCCCTGGCGAGATAACGTCATAACACCTTTTTTTGTCAACCTATGCAATCCCGCAGCTGGGCAACGGTCTCCCCCCGACTCTTCCATCGATCTCTATCTACCGCCAAAAACTCCCAATCTTTCGTTAGGTTAACCAAATCGTCACACAATTTTTTTACTACTAAGCCTACTAAGGCAGCTGCGGGTTCGAATCCCGCAAGGCGCAAATGTTTGTGTGATGAGCACTTGCATTTGTACCTAAGTCATGGATGTTTAGAAAAATATTTAAGTATATTTATCCGTTATTTAGTCGCCATAGTACAAGCTTTGCTTAGTTTGGGGCTAGAAAATTGGTGTGATTGAGAAAACAATTTATTAATTTAAATTATTATTTTCTAGGGTCAACCTCTTCGGCGACACACCTATCAAAGAACAAATCGCTTATGACTCAAAAACTTTTTACAGGAATGAGGCACCACATCTAAATAAGTAGAACCGTTTCGGAGATAGATGGCAAAATTCGAGAGCACGCACAAACAAACAAACGAACAACCAAACAAACAACCTCTCACCATAAATATAGGAACGAACGAACGAATAAGGCATACTATAACGTATAGGTATACTATAAGGTATAACGTTCCTTCGTGGGTAAAAATAGGAAATGACAACAGAGTCAGTCGCCTGGTCCACGAGAAACTCTACTCGAAAAATCTCACAGAATGTTCGAATTCTCGGAATCGGCAACTAATAATACGGCGATATTTATAATCCGAGGCCTGTCGGTTTGTGACGAAACAAGCCTCGATTTAGAGCTTTGTTGAAAAAATAAAAATACCGTGCCAACCATACGTTAGGTGGAAATCGGGACGCTTTATTTGACTTTTTTTTTTAAATCGGTAACTTTTTTGATGATACGTGCAAAGGGGTCGTCAACATTTACGTCACTGTCATGGGAGAGGGGGTCATGCTAAACGTGACAGTGAGGTTAAGTGTTAGGCAAAAAAATTAACCTTTCATAAGTAACCCAAATAAGCTATTCAGTTTTTTGAAGTCGGTTTATTAATTTTTTATAAAATTTGCTTATTTTATCTATTTTTAGTGATAAATCCTCAACAATGCGAATTATAAAAGTGCAAAAATGCAAACACAAGTTGACTGCTGAACACCGATTTCATCCCCAATTTTTCCGACCATAGAGTTAATTTTTTGACGACCCCCGTAGCCGAAAGGCGAGCATACCGGATTTGTTGTCGCTATCTCAAAGGTCCTGGGTTCGATCCCCAGTCGCTCAATGTAGAAAAATAACTTTTCTATATTGTCTCGGGTCTGGGTGTTATGGTACCGTCGTTGTGTCTAATTTCTGTAACACAAGTGCTTAAGCTACTCATCATGTATGTGATGTTGTCCAATATATTGTCAAAACCTACTTTACCAACACTATACCACAAACTTAACAGACAAATAAACAAATAATAATGTAGTTAGTGTTAGATTAGCTATATTTTAAGACAGTATTGTTTGTTTGAGCTGTTTTATAAGCACGTATATTTATCTTGAGTGTTTAAATGGTTTCTCCTTAACAAGTAGGTGTAAATACTTATACGTGGAAGGTTTCTTTGAAGAACTAAACATTAATAGGTTATTATTTATGTAACCAGTAATCACTATGGTAACGATGAGGTTTTATACATCCATTAGTTCGGAAACGTTCATAAAATATTACTAATGATAAATGTTACAGTATTTTGACTTTTGTAAATAAAATAAAGAACTTAATGCCTCATGGAGGTTGTAATGTAACTATTGACCATCTTTAATGCTAATGTAATACTATTAATACTGCTGTTACATTATGAAGTGATTAAATTAATATGAATCCTAGGTCAAGTAAGAGTAAAACCTTAATAATATTAAATAGTAATAAACAGAAGGCGTGTCGTAAGAGGCGACTAATTTCTGTAGCACGAGACGGGCAGCCGTCTTCGTGCGAAATCTTAAAAAAAAACTGCGCTCGCCTACCCGCCTGCCAACTATTGCGTCCATGCAAAAAGTATTATTTTCCCCAATTTTCGCTATCTAAAGACGTAGACGCAGTTGTATGTAACAGATAAGTTTCATTGCGAGCTAATAAGAACCGTATTTTAATGAGGTTTTGTGCTTTATTTGTACGCGTCGAGTCGCTAATTTAGGGGAACTATTTGCTTCAACTATGAATTCCCATACGGAATGTATGAGAATATCTCGTTTTGACAGCTCATAAAAAGTACGTCAAATAAATTTTTGGTGTCGTCCAGTGTTGCCAACTCCAGACCAGTCCAATTCGCCAGAAATTTGGCGCCAAGTAGCCTAAATTCGCCGTTTTCTATTTTCCTATGAAATAGCCTAAAATCGCCTAATTTAATGCCAAATAGCCTAAAATGCAACTAATAAAGTGTTTTTTTTTTGCAGTTTTTCTTTTGGCAACTCCAACTTACACAAAACGAACGAAATCAACAAAAGCATTTATATTTTTTTTATAAATGGTGCATCCACCTGTAGTTGTAGTGCGTACTAAATACTATAAAAATCCATCGCAATTATTTGTCATAAAAACAGTCGCTTTATCGAGTACCTACATACATTTTTAAAACATTTAAGACTCAGAGAGGAAATTATGATAGTTTATCTACTTCGAATTGATGTCGCCCCTTTATTTTCTCAAAGTACCCTAAACGGCGACCAGTCGCCTATCTCAATTTTTGGTCGCCCCGACATCTTTCGAGATAGCCTAAAAGGCGAAAATTCGCCTAAGTTGGCAGCAGTGTGTCGTCATTTCTATTCTTTGACCAGTATTTATATTATAACTATGTGGCGATTTAATGGCGTGCCGCATATATTTTTGTTTTAAAAAATTGGTTGTTTGTAAAGTAGGTTTACGATCGAGATGTTTACGTGATAACGTCTTATTGGTGATATAAGTTTTTGGGAAGTAAGGAATTAATGAAGATAACAATTTTTTCAAATTTTAAATTACATCTATCGTTTTATTCACACTTTTGATGATAAATTTCGGGTGTAAAATGACAAGTTTACTTATTCGACTATGATATACATTTTTCTTCATACATTATATGAATATAATTATAATTATATTATATTATTTATTTATTTTGTTTCACTGTTAAACATTCAACGAAAACTTAACCGCACGAGAAAATCTCCATTCGTTTGTATGCCGCTAGAGTGAGAGAGACGGAAGATCGGTCCACTCACTCGAACGCTATGCCAGCCTCCGCTCGTGAGGATTCCGCGTGACAAGTTTCACGGAATGACTGGCAGCGCTCGAGATGAGACGGGAGATCGGTCCGTCTCTCTCTCGTTATACCTGCGATCGCGCTCGTGAGGTTTTGGTGTGACACAAGTTTCTGAACATGTCACCCGACTAAAACGATTTTAAAGACGTTATCACGTCAAAACTTTCCGGTCTTCATTGGGTAAGTGGCACGCCAAGGGTTAACTGTCAAAATTTTGTAATTTGATGAAAACACTCTGGATGGACAGCTACTTTTTACCTCCAAAAGGAACAGATTTCAGTAGATGTACTTTTCGAGTAGCGGTGAGAAACGCTACCACTCGTCATAACCTGCAGTCGTCCCGAGCAGGCAGCAGGGATGCGTAAAGCAGCGTTGCCGTTAGCGTACATTTCACACATTTGACGTACCTTTTTGGTAGAGATGCGCCGAGTAGCACTTTTGCCGAGTAACGAGTAGCGAGTTTTACTCGGTTTAATTTTTTTCAAACCGAGTACTCGGCGAGTAACTCGGTTTAATCAAATTCCTGTTTCGGGCGTGTAAACAAGTACATACAAGATTGTGTGTAGGAGGTGTGTAGTACCTGGTGATTGTTGACATAATAAGTTCACGTAAAAGATCACGAATTTGGACAATTTACTACGATATTGAAGAAGATAAAACCGAAGTGAAATGTACCTTATGCAATTATCTGATTTCGCATAGTGGTGTTGGACGTAAGGCTTCTACGACGGCAATGTTAAACCATGTTAAAATAAAACACACAAAAGAATAACACTGTTGTTTTAATTAAGTACATCTACCAAAATATATTGTTTTACTTAAACCGAGTATACTCGGCATTAAAACCGAGTTATTCGGCCGAGTATGTATTAAAAAACCCGCCGAGTACGCCGAGTACAGAGTATTAACCGAGTACTCGGCCCATCTCTACTTTTTAGCCTCTCATGTGTAATGTGTAATTTTGTCCATTTACGTACCTTTTGAACCTACTCCAATATCTGTGTAAAACGATGTTATGGGCGATGATGATGTACATTAAAATAGTACTTTTCACCACTAAGAGCTCTCTTTAAAATTTTAAAAGTGCAAAAAAATTTCGCGCTTGCTGCGCTCGCGCTGATCGCAATTTGCCAACTGAGTCCAATTAAGATGGGTTACGTAGATAAATAACAGTAGTGTTTTATTTCAATTTCTTGTATTCTCAATTCATAGGGCAGAGAATGCGAAAGGATTCCCTTTGATTATTTACGTCCTCGTTCGTCTGTTCAATCGTTGTAAAATTTTATTTTATAAAATTTTAGCAGCAAGGCTTTTTTAAATCTTACAAAAATTTTACAATGATTAATGTCATCGAATTGGAGTCTATCCTGACTGCACCTGCCTGCCTAGCATGAGCACTAAAAACACGATATGTTATGATATGATATGATATGATATAGCGAAATATCGACACCAACTTTAAAAATATGATAGATTTAGCCGCCATTTTAATTTTTTATCGAAACAGCGATCTTAATATGTGACGGCGATTCAACATGGCGGCTATATCTATCATATTTTTACAGTTAGTGTCGATATTTCGCTATATCATATCATATCATATCGTGTATTTAGTGCTCATGCTAGGCAGGCTGGGTTATGCGAACTACATGTAAACAACACATACACCGATTAGAGTAGAAATGTTCGACTTTCCGCCATTTTTTAATCTGTATCCGTACTGTTTTGTATGGGCAAGCGTTGACAGGACTTGCTATACGGTTTCTGAACTTACAGAATTATTGCACATTACCGTCCCGCTCATGGCGTTCGGCCGGAATGATCGGTAATGCCTAGTGTGACTGGCGGCCGTGACGATTCCTTGATGCATAACTATTATATATATATAACACACAATTATGTTCTTAATCTGTTCTCCACGCGAAACCTAATAATTCATTTCATTTTCATTTATTCATAAACAATATGCATTGTGTTTCGAATATTTTACATAATTTATAATAGACATGCATGCAAATAAATAACTAAAAATCTTCTACGCTATACACCTTTCCAATAGAAGTTTCTTTAATTTAATTTTAAATACGTTAAACCTAGTCTCTAGTTTTAATTCTTCTGGCAGTTTGTTAAAAAGCGTTACAGCTCGATTACGTGGACAATGTTTCACAATTTTGAGGCTAGGTATGATATTTCTCTTTAGGTTTTTTTTTCCGAGTATTGCGCCTTTCGTGCATTTCGGCTTCTGTTTCGTATCTATCTTTATGCTTAACAAGGTCAGTTAACAAAATGTATAAATAGAGGCTAAGACCGTCATGATGCTGAGCCTTTTAAAATAGTCGACGCATGATTCCCAAGGGGGGATACGAACCATAGCACGAATGGCTCTTATTTATTTAAGTAATAATTATAACCTGTTAGTACCTGTCTTTTTAGTAATACGCTGTCTATTCATTAGTTTACGTACTGTTTATTGTCTTTAAGTTTATTTCTTTTATATTTAATATGCATATTATTGATTTAAGTTTCGTCGGCTGTCCGTCCGTGTACCTCACTCAGCGGGGCCTACTGAAAACCAGCGTCGCGGCCTACCTAGGCCGTGGCTCAAGCTGAGTGAGGTCCCATTATCCCGGACATCACAGGCACATAGTGGCACCGCTTGGTTTACTCGTTTTTCTATTATAATTTTGTTTTGTTACTCTTTTTTTCTTTTTTTCTTTTAATTTAAATAATGTATTGTGTCTTTTACTGTCTGTGTGTGATGTCCAATGTATAATAAATGTCTTTTCTTTCTTTCTTTTCTTTCTTTCTATAATTTATAAACTAAAAGTCAGTAAAAATCACTGACTAGTTTCGGAGAAAGATGGGTCGTATCACCCGGGCCCTTCATTGTATGTATTTTTATGTACTGAACACGCAATACATAATAACTAATAACGCAACAGTATTAGTAAGTTATGTCAAATAAATAAACAAGATAGGGTCTTATCTAATCACAAGTGTTTGACACACAATCCCATGTAAACTATGTTATGGTATACTACTGTTTGTGTTGATATGACTGTACAAATAGAGAAAAGGTAATGTTACGCCTGACGGTTTCTTTTTAGCAAATTCACTAATCGGAAACATTGCATTTAGTCTTTTTAGACAATAACTGCCGAACGTAAAACAACCATCCAAAGTAATTTAAATATTACAATATTAATTGTCGTACTGCAAGGCCTCACGTGATTCGACTTGAACACAAAAGGTCCCGAGTTCAATTTCCGGTTCGGGTCAATTCAAAATAACGATATTTTCGATATCGTTTAGGGTCTAGGTGCGCTGGAAGACGCCTATAAAAAAGATTGTCTGGGACCTCAGAACTCAAGGATGTTAATTCAATACATTGAGACCATGACAGTAGGTGTATTGTGCTGTCTCATGCATGGTTATCACTAGCTTTTGCCCGCGACTTCGTCTGCGTTGACTTACCCGGCTGAAAAGTATCCTATGTGTTAATTCAGGCCATGGTCTATCTGTATGCCAAATGTCATAAAAATCTGTTCAGTAGTTTTTGCGTAGAAGAGTAATATTCAAACTTTTGCGTTTATAATATTAGTAAGGATAGAAAAGGTTTGCTTAAATATAAAGTGTCAAGAAGTTAGTGTGATTATTTAAAAAAAATAATTATAACCTTTTGTTTCAAACTGGTGATTTGGACGTTTTCAGCGACAAAATAGCTACTTTTAAAAAGTCAATTTTGGAATGTTGCACGATTCATTTTTAAATTTTATATTGTTGTTTAGAGAACAATTCTTCTTTTTTTGTATATACCTATAATTTAAAAGAATATATATGATGTATTTAAAGATTGTGTTAACATAATTTACCTTTATGTATTTAGTTGGTAAGCCATATTAAATTTAAAAAAAATAAAAAAACATTTTTATGAAGTAAAAAAAATAATTTTAGATAGTTATAATAATATACAAAAAAAATTGGATTTTTAAATGCCTGGCTTTTTTAATCAGTCAGAGAACTTTTTTTACTGTACAAAACAAACAACACATGCTGCTTTCACAGTTTTTACATAACACTTTAATTAATTGTTAAGCTTTAAGTTTAAACGAATAAGTATTGAAAATATCTTGAAATATTATTATAAAATATTATATATTTTATCCCTTATCCCTAAAATATTAGCCCTCCATTATCAAACAAATAAATAAAATGCTTAAAGATAGAAAAATCTTTTCATAATTTTCTTTCACTTTTTAATATAATTGTATCACAAAGAAACAGTTGTTTCATGAATAAAATTGCACTAAAAAATCGTTTTGCAGTCAATTTAATAAGACGCAGTATATATATATCACTTACTTGTGGCACTTGCGTAGATTTTCCACAGCCTGTTTCACCAATCAGGACCAGTGTTTGATATTTTTCCAACAAATACAAAATATGGTTTCGATACTGAAACACAGGTAGTCTTTGTCGTTGAGTCTCCAACGGTAAGTGGTGGTAGCGGTTATAAACGAAGTTTGATCGAGCATCATTGTCCGATGTTAATGCTGAATCAGTGTTAGGGCTTATTAACGTTTCAATCGCTCCATCTTTGTTGCGCGTTGGATACAATGGGTCATCGTCACCTAAAATAATACCATTTACCAATATGAAGATATTTCAACTTTTTTATATCATTCTTAACATATTGTACGTTGAGATGTTGCATGAGACCGCATAACAATTAAAATTATATTGTGTCTCGTTTAGCAATCATTTGACTACGGAAAAAAATATGTGCATAACATTGTGGATCTTAAGTTCTTTTTTTAACATTTGCGTTAAAAAAAATTGAGAGAAAACTAAAAATTTTTTTATAGGTTATGTTTGAAGTATGAATTAAAAGTAAACAATACTAAGAACTACCTATTTTCAATAAGTAAAATTATTATCAGGTGCTTTTGGATCCATTTTATAAAATAATTGGTGTAAATCAACGCGAAAACTTACCAGGCCTAATAAACTTGGGCTTCTGACCTAGCATGTTCCGAGATTGGCAAAGATTTTTGCTGGAAGATAATTCGAATCACAACACACTTGATAAACACTTTATAAAAATTAATTTACTACCCTAAGATTGTACGTTTAGATAAAAGAAAAACAATGCCGCCGGTCCGGCGTTTGTTTACAAACTTGTCCACAGACCGAGGCACAGAAAAAACAACACTACAGATTAGACTTTATTATTAGTAGATTTAACTGTCATTTGTATTTTGTTGTCACCAAGATTGTCACTGGTTGTCAGTGTCACTCACTCACTGACAATCTATGTCGTTGTCGTCGAGTATGATATGATTTAATATGATATGATATTAGTCATTATATAAATGGCGTCGTCCGTTTACAAACGCTCATCATCATCATTTCAGACATAGGACGCACGTCCACTGCTGAACCTAGCCCCATTGACTTCTAGATTGGCGGGTTCCGGCGTCTCCCTTCAATCTTTACCAGGTAGGTCGTCTGTCCACATTGTGGGTGGATGTCCTACGCTGCGCTTGCCGGTACGTGGTCTCCATTCTAGAACATTTCTGCCCCATCGGCCGTCAGTTCTACGTGCTATGAGCCCCGCCCACTGCTACTTTAGCTTGCTAATCCGTTGGGCTATGTTAGCGACTTTTGTTTGTTTACGGATCTCATTTCCGATTCGATCTCGCAAGGAAACACCGAGCATAGCCCTTTCCACAGCATAGCACGCTGTGTGACCTTGAGCTTTTTTCTTCTTCTTCTTAGTCGATTCGCTCTTGTCTGAGCGGTCGTGGTCGTTATGTAGTAGAATCGGAAGAGGCAGATTTTATGCGCTTTACGATGTCTCGCCATCTCTCTGCTCGAGGTCATCCTGCTACATTCTTCAGACAAGTTTCTAGGCGCGACAACCGTTCCATAGAACGCCTCGTCGCCAGGAAAAAGTGGAAGGCACTAGACCGCGCGGTAGGTCACACATGCGATGGATAGTCTGCTGTAGTTGGATCCCTTAACGAATGCAGCAGGATGACCTCCAGTAGAGAAAGATGGTGAGCTTTCTTATTATATAATAAGAGGCCACGTTTATGCTCCATATGTCATCACTGGTAACACACATTTTCAATTTCTGCATTCACCCACCACAGGGTCATGACATGCGGTCATCCAAAAAACTACTCCAATTTCCTCCCCATTCTACCTACTAACTATTATTCAGTCATTTACTGTGCAGTCCATCCGCTTATGGAACTCCTTACATACCAAATCAGTGCCTTTACCTATAAGGCAATTCGAATCGATTGATATCTTTAAAGGTCGGCTTAGAGCACATTTTCTTGCGTCTTGACATACAAACCATTTTCTATCCTTCTATTATTATTGTCAACTTATCATTGTTGGTCACGATATTTCTTGGCATGTATCAAGTATCATTTTATGTATATATATGTATATTGTTTGTAAATGTATTTAATATTCTATTATATATTATTGTTATGTATGTAAGTATATTGTTATGTTCATTTCTATCTGGACTTATATATTTATCCATAGGTATAATTAATTTCACACTAAGCTCTCCGCACCACATTCCTCTTTCTTCTTATCTGGCCTCTACCTGAAGGTTGTCTGGAAGAGATCGCTTTTAGCGATAAGACCGCCTAAATTGTGCATCTTTCTGTAAACACAAATTGTAACTTCTTTGTATGGTGTACAATAAAGAGTATCTATCTATCTATCTATTGGTCGTACTTTCGTCTTTAGGCACAGGTATTTTGGACGAGAAGACGTGTAGTTTCCCGAACGCTGCCCAGCCGAGTGAGTTAAATTCTTCGACGATTGACCTACTTCTCAAAATTTCCAACTGGACCTGTCGCAGGTAGACATATTCGTCAACAATTTTGAGAGTAGAGCTCCCAATGGATACTGGGTAGAGCGCAACATGGGCATTCGAGATGAGCTTTGTTTTGTCCATGTTCATCCGAAAACCTACTTGTTGGGAAACTCGACTAAGGCTATCGAGCATTGTGCCAAAGTCTTCAAGCGATTCTGCCATGACATGACTACAATATCGTCGGCAAACCGAAGGTGACAAAGGCTCGCTGTTTTGTAAAATGCCTAATGCAAATTGTAAAATGCCTCGTTAACTTGTAATAGTCTACGAAGACTATCTATTGATTTCAGCGCCGTTTACAAAATGCCCCATCAAATAGGCTAGTTTCCTGGGTCAAAAAAAGATTTAGATTATCAAAAAAGATTGGACCCATTTTGTTTTTTGTCAATCAAACAAAAATGACGGAGGTCGATAAAGCGCATTGAAGTGAGCACGTGACGTCACGCATTGCTAAAAAGTGTCGCAAGGCGTGACGTTATGCGGAACTTCACAGGCTTATCTTCATCATTTTTTGTTTGATTGAGAAAAGAAAAAATACGTGTCCAATATTTTCTGTTAATCCAACTGACGGACTAATTAGATTTTTTTAGGAAACTAGCCCATTGACTGTATTGCAGTATCTACCTACGAATATCACACGAAAACTTATTACATAATACGGTCAATAACAGCGCACTGTTACAACAATCGCTGCGACTTAGCTAAACGGAAGCCCAGTAAAACCACAAAAACATTTAAATTACATTTATTTTCCACGGAACAAATACACACAGTCATAGTTAGCGAGCAAGAGAAACAGAACATATCCGTCAAACACTATTACCAATCATTCGAAATAATACTGCGTTTAGAAATGCTATACTGAAAATTGGGAAAAAGTAAATACATAGTTAATATTATTTAAAAATGACTATGATCCTTAATCATGGGTATTTGTAACCCGAACTTTAAGAGTTTGATGCAACGAATATTTAATTTTCATCTATTTGCCTAGGCATTTTACAAAACAGCGAGGGTTTATAAACGGACGACGCCATTATTTTACGTTAACACAATATGCCAACGACATTGTCACCAAAATAAACCATGAAAGGTTATAGAGGAAAGGAGTACAATCTCTTATGGGCCGAAAGCTGAAAAAGTGTCCAGCTAAAGCAGTAAACAACGTACCAAAACCCCTCCTAAATGGCCTCCTAGCTAGCTAGTAAAGGGACGGTACGCATGGATTTAGTACTCTTTGTAGAAAGGGTAGAAATCCATGGGTACAAACAAATGTAGCAGTTGTTAACGGATTGAAGTAAGCCGAGTTGGATGGAATCAGCCCCACCACTAGCACCACCACCGAAACACGATTTGATATAGCGATTTATCGACACCAACAGTAAATTATAAAGATATACTTAGACGCCACGTTTAATTTTTATCGAAACAGCGATCCTAACATGTTAAGTCACCGGCACGGCGATTCAAACATGGCGGCTATATCTATCATTCATAATATTTCACAGTTGGTGTCCATAAATCGCTTTATCATACCTATCGTGTTTTGGCGGTCATGCTAGGGAAACATTTTAGTAACTTAGGTATAATCAACTTTTTACAATATTCCAACAATGCATTCATTTCATTTATGTTTTTTTTAATATACAGGTGGCCAGAAAAGTGACGTCCAAAAAAGTGGTACTTTATAGGCTACTAGCTTTTGCCCGCGGCTTCGCTCGCGTTAGATTTGATTTTGAGTAAATGTATGAATGTCAAGCTCAGTGATTTAAAAAAAACTTTACATAACTTCTTTATTGACAATATTCTTACAAATACAGGTGCCAAAAGCACTAAACTACTGGGCGAGCTTACTCGTGAGCAATCTGATCGTGATGTCTTTGAGACTTGTTTGTTGTCACCGTGAAGTAGACTTTGTGAGGAAACTGCAATCGTTTAAATTGAAACGAAAGATCGTTTGGAATCAAAGGAATTCGTAGTTTAATTGTAATGCCTGAAATAAATTATTATTATTATTATTTTTGTTTTTTACCTTTGGTAATTCTCGGAACCCGCTGTTCCGGTATTTAAAGATGACCTTACGGGTTGTTAACCAAGTGATGGTCCTCTTGTAGGCATCGCCGTACAATACGGCAAATATCTAAAAGAGCTGCTTTCTGCATATTGTAAAAGGTACTATTCGGTAGATCTAGTGCGTTAAGACTGTTTTTTAATTCCTGTCTACGCATGAAACGAAACGCAAAAGGAACACGGTGGTGCCCCCTGGCGGCTGCCGTTCTCTCTCCCCTTCCGCGACCGCCATGACAAACGCGCAGACGCATTTTGCAAATTAAAATTAATATTACCATTGTAAACTCAAATAAGATTAAACGTTGTCTACTACAAACAACAAGTTTTTGTTTTTATTAACAAAAGTGACAGGACAGACGTGCACTTCAACGAAATTGCAATACAACGGCGTCGGCGTGGTCTTGCGGCGTCACCAATTTGAAAGCGGAACGGCGAAAATCTTGACTGTTGGAATTATTGGAAAGAGGATTTTGCTGACTTTGGAGCCTATCGTCGTGATCGTCGAGGTCTAATCCGAGGAGAGTGAGCCTTAATCCTAATTCATACTCAAAATCTTTCCAATTCCTAACCTAATATTCCTTCAATTCAGTCGCTTCTATTTTGTGTTACGGCCAACTTGCTACTCAAGCGTTAGGTACATCCAATAAATTGCATCTAATCTAGCTTTGAACAAGTCTATCGGTTAAAAATAAGGCACGAAAAGCTAAAAGTGTGTGGTTTTCTGCATTTTCGATATACCTTTTAATACTTTAAACTTAGTACATGTACGCATCCGACATCTTGTTTGATCTTGTTCTGAAAGAAAAAACTGAACCCTCTATGCTTTTAATAATTGAATCGGCTAGTGGCACAAGTCTTTACAAGCTATTTGCACCCATTTGCACCATACTGCACAATTAACTAAAATAAAGCTGTACTTAATTTTAGGCTTTGCTGGTCACTGGGTCGCTTTAATTATTAAAATATTTAATATTTTACTCAAGTCACTCCATTCTGTCTGTCACACAGCCTGTAACAAGCTACATTTTCCAATATTTAAACGGTATTTTGGCCGACTATTCCAGCTTATGCATCGGGTGAACATCAAAGCCCCACTCCCTGTCCTTGGCCTGCACTGCATGGTGCTGTGGTGACTACTGGAGCTTTATCTGCTAGCCTGAACGACGGGCAGTGCTGACTGCGGCTGGATCTGGAGCGACTCATCTCCATAAAATCAGGCTTGACTGTTTATTTTATTTATTTATAGTTTGTTGCCCGACTTACCATTTTAATCAGATACAATGAGTGTTGAGGAACTTAAATCTGTTGATTTTGCTGATAGGAAAGCAGAGTTGTCTAATTTAATAAAGCAAAGAGGCATTATAAAGGGGCGTTTTACAAAATTTAATGAGTATGTTTCAAATTTTCAAAAATTAAAGGAAATTCCTTATGTAAAGTACATGGAATTAGAGTTAAAATATAAAAAATTCGAACAATTGTTAAGTGAGTATGAGGTTATTCAAGATAAAATAGATTTGTTACATGATGATTCTGATGAACAAATTAGAGAAAGAGATGTGTTAGAAAACCAATATTTTAATTTAATTTCAAACTGTCAAGAACTTTTAGATAAACAGCCAAATAAAAGTCAAAAGAATAAAAATCCTGAGGATGATTTTGATAGCAGTCTTTCCTCTGCGGCTAACACAATAAAGTTGCCTACTATAAAATTACCCACTTTCGATGGTGATTATTTACAGTGGCTAGAGTTTAAGGACACTTTTGAGTCAGTGATCCATAGTAATGAAAGTATCCCTGAAATAAATAAATTTCACTATTTACGCTCCTCGCTACAAGGTAGTGCAGCTGTGGTAATTAAATCTATAGAGTTTAGTGCCAAAAACTATAGTACTGCCTGGGATTTGTTATGTCAAAGATTTGATAACAAAAATATTCTTATAAATAATCACTTAAAGTCCCTGTTCAATATAGAACCTTTGCGCACAGAATCTTTTAAAGCCTTACGTTTTATTGTGGATCATATCTCTAAGCATTTACGTGCTCTCGATACTCTAGGTCAACCTACAGATAAGTGGGATGCCCTAATAATATTTATGGTATCGGCAAAATTAGATATGAACACGAGTAAGAAGTGGGAAGAGCATAAATGTAATCTAAGTGATTTACCAACATTGAGTGGATTTTATTCATTCTTGCGTAGTCGTGCTGACGTTCTAGAGACTGCATATAGTAATTCTAACCGATTTGATAAAACAGCTGATCACAAACAAAGGTCAAATTCTCACTCCAAGAGTTTTCTAGTGTCTTCTCATAAGCAAATTAATAAAAGTAACTGTGTTTTATGCAACCAGTCGCATCTATTGCATGAGTGTTTGCAATTTAAAAACTTGAATGTAGACGACAGGTTAGCTGAGGTTAATCGTTTAAAATTATGTAAAAACTGCTTACGTAGTGGCCATACTTCTTTTCAATGTCATCTTAGAGGTTTGTGTCTTACTTGCAAAAAGAAGCATAACTCACTTATACATAAAAACTTACCTACGGTGGAAACACAATCAAGTTCATCTTCGCTGCCTGTTTCCTTGATGGCATCTCATAGAGAATTGTCGAAGGTTCAAGTCAGTCAAGTGCTGCTGTGCACGGCTATAGTAAAAATAACTGTTGATGATAAAACTTATCCGGCTCGGGTCTTGTGTGATACTGGCTCACAGAGCTCATTCATTACAGAAAATTTGAGAAAAAGACTAGGGCTGTCCACTAGTGAATCTAACTCAATAAATATTAATGGAATAAATAATTTAGGTTTTAAAATAAACCAAAGTTGTGTCGTTAACATAAAGTCAAGAGTGATGCCATTTGAATTTAAAGTTAAATGTTTGGTTGTGCCTCGCATCACTGGTATTTTACCTAACTCAGTAGTAGACACTGAATACCTAAAATTGCCCAGTAATATTGAACTTGCCGATCCTAAATACTTTTGCCCTGCTGATGTTGATATTTTACTAGGAGCAGATGTTTACTGGAACATAATTGGAGACAGTACAATTAAACTAGGTTTGAATAAACCGGTTCTTCAAGAGTCTAAGCTAGGTTGGCTTGTAGGTGGTCCCTTGTTAATAAGTCAGTCAATTCATGAGGTTCAGTGCAACTTCACTCAAGAAATAAAAGATTCCTTAGAAAAGTTTTGGAATATTGATGACTTACCACTACATACAAAAACATTATCCATTGAAGAACAACTTTGTGAAAATCATTTCGTATCTAATGTTTCACGTCTCCCAAGCGGTAGGTTCTCAGTAAAAATACCTTTTAAAGGAGCACCAGAGCAAGAGCTTGGTGACTCATATTACATTGCGAAAAAATGTCTAGAAAGTCTAGAAAAAAGGTTTATTAAATTTCCAAAATTAAAAGTGAGCTATAAAGAGTTCTTAAATGAATACGCCACTCTAGGGCATCTTACTAAAATAAATAGACCTGATTTTGGTTACTACTTGCCACATCACGCAGTAATCCGGGAAAAAAGTGAAACCACGAAACTACGGGTGGTTTTTAACGGGTCTGCTAAAACTCGCTCCGGAAAATCACTGAATGATGTACAAATGGTAGGGCCAGTAGTACAAAGCGATTTAATATCAATTTTATTTCGATTTCGTATGCATAAATTCGTTCTTACAGGAGACATTGAGAAGATGTTTCGACAAATAGAAGTAGATCGATCGGAGCGCCACCTGCAGCTCATTCTGTGGCGCGAGGAAAGTCATCATCCCATCGACGTTTTGCAGCTCAATACAGTCACATACGGAACTGCCTCTGCACCGTTTCTAAGCTCTCGATGTCTTCTGCAGCTAGCAAATGAATGTAAGGATAAGTCTATCGCTACTATAATCCAACATGATTTTTACGCTGATGACCTAAATACAGGATCAGATACTGTAGAGGGTATTAAGTACATTTATCAGCAGGTAGTGAGCGTCTTAAATTTTGCATGTTTGCCTCTCAGGAAATTCCGAACTAATTGTCCTCAATTATTGGATTATGAAATTGACGCATCGAAATCGATGGATTTTAATAAGGAATCCAGTGTTCTGGGTCTCAACTGGACACCTAACACTGACGTATTACGATTTAGTACAGATATTGAGCCATCTCATCAAATTACTAAAAGGTCAGTAATTGCAGCTACTTCTGGAGTCTTTGATCCCTTAGGGCTGCTAAGTCCATGCATAATTGTTGCTAAGATATTGTTGCAGGAGTTGTGGTCTTCTAAACTTGACTGGGACGATCCTGTTCCTACAGAGTTCTGTAAAAATTGGTCAAGTCTCTTAAAAGAGTTTTCTAATCTGTCATTAATAGAGATTCCTCGTCGGGCTCTGTGTGATAATCCTAGTGACGTAGAGTTGCACTGTTTCGTCGATGCCTCCCAACAAGCCTACGCGGCTTGCGTATACTTACGCTCTATAAATAAAGATGATAAAACTAATATCATGGTTAGATTGTTGTGTGCTAAAGCAAGAGTCTCGCCTCTGAAGCCAACAACTATACCTCGGCTGGAGTTATGTGGTGCTCTGCTGGGTGCTCGTCTGTGCTCGAAGGTTTTACAATCGTTACGATTGGATATTACTCGAAAATACTTTTGGACAGATTCAATGGTAGTATTAGGGTGGTTGAAAACTCCTCCTAAAGATCTTAAAGTCTTTGTGTGTAATCGTGTAAATGAGATAAATGAACTCACCGGTGGATTTACATTTTGTCATGTCCCAACAGATAGAAATCCAGCCGATATGGCGTCTCGTGGCGTGACCCCTAAACAGATACATTCTTCTTCTCTCTGGTGGGCAGGTCCTCCGTTCCTCGCGAGCAATGAATCTGAGTGGCCTACTCAAAAATGTACACAAACTCCTATTGACTTACCAGAAGTAAAAAATCCGATTAAATGTCATGTTTCCACTGTCAATACAGTTGTTAAATTTGATAATTATTCTAGTCTCAATAAATTGAAAAGAATTTATGGCTACGTATTGCGTTTTATAAATAACTGCAAAAACAAGTGTTCAAAAACCACTGGACCTCTGAATGCTGACGAATTAAATGTTTCATTGTTATTGTTAGTAAAATGTTGTCAATCAGAAAGTTATAATGAAGAAATGAAATTAATAAAAGATAATAAAACTTTACATAAAAAATCAAAATTGTTACCTTTAAATTGCTTTATGGATTCGAATGGTTTATTAAGAACCGGTGGTCGATTCCGTAACTCTGAATTTGACTATGATAAAAAACATCCTTTCATTCTTGACTCAAAACATTATTTTACTAAATTGTTATTTAAAGGTGAACATGAAAGATTGTTTCACGCTGGTCCGCAGCATCTGCTAGCATCTGTCAGGGAGAGATTTTGGGCTATAGGTGGTAGGTGTCTGGCACGCAACACGGTAAAGCAGTGCGTCATCTGTGTTCGCTTGCGCGGTCAAACGCTGCAGCCTCTTATGGGCAACCTACCAGCTGAAAGGAGCTACTCCTCATACCCTTTTTACTCGTGTGGTGTTGATTTTGCCGGACCTTTCATGATATCTAGTCGCAAAGGTAAGGGCAATCGCATATCTAAATGTTACCTATCTTTATTTATATGCCTCGCATCCAAAGCAATACATTTAGAGTTAGTTAGTGATTTGAGTACCGATGCATTCATTCTATCTTTGCGAAGGTTTGTCTCTAGACGAGGCAAACCTAACTCAATTTTTTGCGACAATGGTACAAACTTTAAGGGTGCAAGCAATGAAATGAGTAGAATTGTCAGATCCAGCCGCGAGTCAGTTAGCGGATATGCCTCCAATGAAGGTTTTAGATTTGTGTTCAGCCCAGCATATTCGCCTCATTTTGGAGGCATATTTGAAGCCGGTATTAAGTCGGCTAAGCATCATTTACGTCGTATAGCCGGTAACGCTTCCCTAACGTTTGAGGAACTGGCTACTCTGTTCACGCAGATAGAGGCGATTTTGAATTCCCGTCCGTTGACACCCTTATCTTCTGACCCGAATGATCCAACTCCTCTAACCCCAGGCCACTTTCTGATCGGTCGACCACTCACCGGTGTACCGTCGCTTCCAATCACAGCGAAG
This sequence comes from Anania hortulata, assembly GCA_963576865.1. Classification (NCBI taxonomy): domain Eukaryota; kingdom Metazoa; phylum Arthropoda; class Insecta; order Lepidoptera; family Crambidae; genus Anania; species Anania hortulata. The sequence continues at coordinate 1,303,600 of OY756413.1, forward strand.
CACCCCAACCGATACCAGCTCATCGAGAAATTGCGACAACACTTTTGGGAGAGATGGCGCCGGGAGTTCGTGGCTGAGTTGCAACAACGGACGAAATGGAGAACTAAACAGCGAGAACTTCAAATCGGTGATCTAGTCATTCTCAAAGAAGAAAACATTCCTCCACTTCAATGGCGTTTAGCTCGCGTCAGCAAATTGTATCCCGGGACCGATGGGATCAGTAGAGTCGCCGATGTTTTAACCGCAAGAGGCACAATAAGAAGAGCTATCAATAAAATGTGCATCATACCAAGTAACTCTTGAAAGGAACCCTTTCAAGGCCCCCGAAGATGTCTACGCATGAAACGAAACGCAAAAGGAACACGGTGGTGCCCCCTGGCGGCTGCCGTTCTCTCTCCCCTTCCGCGACCGCCATGACAAACGCGCAGACGCATTTTGCAAATTAAAATTAATATTACCATTGTAAACTCAAATAAGATTAAACGTTGTCTACTACAAACAACAAGTTTTTGTTTTTATTAACAATTCCTGTGGTATAACACCTGTGCTAGAGAGCACCAATGGTACAATGACTACTTTGTTTTGTTTCCATAATCTTAATATTTCTGGCTTTAAGTCTGTATATTTAGTATATTTTTCCGTGATAGTTTTATGTATATTGTGACTGTTAGGTATTGCGATATCTATGATGTACCTAAGTAGTTTTGTTGTATTTATCTAGTAGAATGATGTCTGGTTTATTAAAATGTATGGTTCTGTCTGTAAGGATTGCTCTATCAAAGTACATCTTGTAGTTGCTACTCTCTAGCACTGGTTTAGGGTTGTATTGGTAATATGGAACAGATTTGTCTAGTAAATTATGTTTGATCGCTAACTTTTGGTGTACTATGTAAGCTACCTGGTTGTGTCTGTATGTGTAGTCCGTTTGTGCTAAGTTCGGGCACGCTAAAGTAATGTGTTGTATGGTTTCAGGGTACTTGTGGCACTTCCTGCATTGATCATTTCTAGTTATTATTATTATATTATTAAATACAGTTTCCACCAGCGAATTTTATCTGGGTGTGCTCAGATAAATTTGTAGCTTCTACTATATTTTTATGAATAGCGTTGAATATTAGCCTGGTTCCATTGCATAATTTAGGGGGTTTTAAATTTCACAACAACATAACAGGGGTGCCCACGGGTAGAATAAGCCTATGGTATGGCAGACCCGGTGGTTTCAGCAAATCCAGAAATTCTACAGGGTAATTCGTAGCGTCATCTATGTTGACCACCGTGTATTAAGAAGTGTATACCATTTCTTCCCCCTCGAAAGACTTTAACAACATATTATTAATAGCATTTGCCCGCGGCTTCGCTGGCGCTAATTTAGATTATTTGCAATATTAAAATAAAACTTAACACTAAGCTTATAGATCGCAATGCTGTATTGCATAGGTTGAAGCGACAGACGTTATCGCACTTCTTATTGGTCTTGTAATAAAAAACGATACCGAGTTTTAAAAGTGAATTTCAAAAAGTCCTTTCTTAGTGCACATAAGAAACCTACGTGCCAAATTTGGAACCTCTAGAACCAGCGGTTTGGGCTGTGCGATGATACATCAGTCAATCATTTTTGCCTTTTATATACATATATAGAAGATAGATAAATAGTTTACTATACACTACAAAATTTTAGGATAACGGGGGTCTCGTTCTTTACATAAAATGCAAAAATAGAACCCTTGTAGGACCACGTGTGGCGTCTGTCAGTCCGTCTGTTACAGCCGATTAGCTCCAAAACTACTGGACCAATTGAATTGTAATTTGGCACAAATAATTTCAAGAATTTTTATGTTTACAATGTCAAATTTTAAAATCGATGCCATTTTCTTAAATAACGTCCCAAAAAACATAAAATCGACACCCATATTGATATTTAGACATTTCAACCCCATCGCATCCCAACCAACAGGGGTGATGGTATTTCACGTCCGCAACGTTGAATTTTAAAATCGTTGTTGTTTTTGTAATCAGCGATCCGATAAACCATAGAAACAATACCCATGTTGACTTTCAGACTTCGTCACCCCCCTTCCCCTTTTTAGGGGTTAACTTTTCAAAAAATCTGAAATACATGTTTACTCATTTATTGTAAGGAATGCGGCACGGCAGCCATGGACATGCTACGGCGCGGGAAGGGCATTGGCGTCGCGGTCTTAATGACCACCGTGTGCGTTGCAGTATACGATTCCCGTTGGTCTTTCGTTCGCGGTGAAATTGTCCGGCTCGCCTTGCTTTAATATCTCAAAAACGGTGCGTCCTAGCACAAAATTAACAAAATGTTGGCCCTCGTAGACCCCAGGTGAGATCCCTGGAACACTTCAACAGCATCTAAACTAAACAGACCTTCATCGAGGGTTGAAATCGGGTAAGTAGCATTAGAGTTCAGAGTTCCCCGCGTAATTCCTGTGTCCCATCGGAATTCCGGAAAACGATATACTTTATGTCACTTCCACAACTAAGAATCTCATATGATGAAATAAATCTCTAACGGCTTAGGCTGTAGAGCGTGCCAAAGAATTATAAACACAAATACATACGCTCGAAAAACATAACCCTCCTTCAGCAGCCGAGTGAAAATAACAATGTATGTTGGGTTAGTTTGCAACCATAAGCCAAGATAATATTATAGTTGGTGATTATTAAATTCGACAATATCAAAATTTTATGCCCTTTGAAATTCTAACACCACCAATATAAGTAGAGTAAGTTTACTGTAAACATAAATAAGTTTAGTGATTTTTACTTAACAAATGAAGGACTTTAAAGACACATTTTAATCTTGTTTTTCACCCCTTCGTTGAATAATCAAGAACGCTGTTATACATAAATTTATTTTCAATCGGCCCCATAAATACAAAATTTGAAGATTCTTATTTCGAAACTGACATGCTTCGAAAGGGCCCCTTAGACTATAATTGCCAAAAACCCTTCCCCAATGGATGTCTACACTGTATAAGGTAAGGCTGTGCGTTGATATATCAACAATTAGTCAGTTTACCATTTTATATAAATAGATAACTGAAATACAAAGTTTCTTCCCCCTTTTCACCTACTTAAGGGTTGAATTTAAGAATTTTTTATGTCCACAATATTAAATTTCCAAATCGATGTCATTTTCGTAATTAACATCCCAAAAAACCATAAAATCGACACCCATATTGATATTTAGACATTTCAACCCCATCGCACCCCAACAGGGGGTATATTACGTCCCCAATATTTCACGTCCGCAACGTTGTTTTAAAATTGTTGTTGTTTTCGTAATCAGCGACCCGATAAACCATAGAAATAATACCCATGTTGATTTTCAGACTTTGTCACCCCTTTTACCCCCTTTAGGGGTGGATTTCGCAAAAAACCTGAAACACGTGTTTAATCATTTATTGTTAGGAAGACTCCTGTGAAGTTTCGAATAAAATAGTCTAACTAATCTTGTTTCCCCATACAAACTTTGGGCCCCCATTTCACCCCTTTAGAGGGTGAGTTTTGAAAAACCCTTTCTTAGTGCACCCCTAGACCTTATAAGAAACCTACATGCCAAATTTGGAATCTCTAGCACCAGCGGTTTGGGCTGTGCGTTGATATGTCAGTCAGTCAGTCAGTCAGTCAGTCAGTCAGTCAGTCAGTCAGTCAGTCAGTCAGTCAGTTTCTTCTTTTATATATATAGATTAAAAAAAAATCGAAAACTACGAAAAATCGTAGAACATACCTACATAGGGGCGATTCAGTATCTGAATATCAACACGAGGCACATAAAAAAAATTTTTGGACGTCACATTTCTGGCCAGACTGTATAAATTAATCAGTCGGAAAAATGATAAGCATCATGATTAAGTTTCTTTGTGCGCCCTAACAGGGCGGAAGTTCTGTTCTTGTTTATTTTTCTTTCTGTAACTTTTGGCGCTTTCCTTGTAATCATATATAAGCATATAACTCTTATCTGTAAATCTTGGCTATTGTTTAACTAAAATTAAGTCTTAAAAAAATATTATTCCATTTTTATTTTATAAGTAAGCTCTTTCGTCGTGGCAGCCTGTAACTGAATCTACACTTAGCTCTTATTTTAAACTTTTGACTTGTATCATTGGTGTAAGATTTGTTGGTTGCTCCTATTATATAAATAAATTCACCGTCACTACAGTTGGTACAGTAAACTGTTTGCATTCATTAGGTACAGATGGCGCTTCATACCGGTTAATGTCGCTGTTCAGATGGCAAAAAATATTGAATGTGAAAAATCATTTTTTTACACTAGCTGTTGTCCGCGACTTTGTTCACGTGGTATTTAGTTTAGACCAACTATGGTTTTACTAAGACCATGCGAACGAGGTAGCGGGCAACAGCTAGGTACCTACCTTTATGGGCTTGAGGGGTTACCCTCCTTAACTTTGATCAAGTATTCTTGATCGAAGCTCCTTAATCAAAACGAATCAAATGTTCTTAAACACAAAGGTTTTACAAGTAATATTGAAAAATTCCACTCACTGTCCACCTACTTACTCCATCATTAGATCAGCATGATGGTATCAAAATTATTGTACAGACAAAATTATTGCACATAAACCTACCACAAAACGTAAAATTTTCTCAATTGATATTGATCTTTAATTGCCAGACTTAAGGTTGAAAATCAATTCAGTCACCTTAACGACGTGCGTTAAAGTTGCTGTACTGTCGTCCAAATGTCGCTTACAAAGTTTAAATCGATACAACTGTTAGAAATAGCGAAATAGGTTAAAATCGACTTCCGAGATTTGATTAGAAAGTTGGTAGTTAGTTAGTTAATAGTTACATGATTACATCACAAGTGAGGGTAATAAGTGTTAAATAGGTATTGAAATAACGGACGCCACAACAAATGTATAAAACATATTTTATTAAAAATCAATCTTCCAACCGTATCGACTTTTTGTACTGATTGCCGTCTCTGATCAGCAAATAGGTAAAGAGAAACACCTATTTTTTACCTAACATTACTTAGTTATTCATAGGACGGTCTTTCGATACTCCTGAAACCCAATTCCTCGTCAATGGTTTTGTATTGTAACCAATAGGGGGTGGCACGTTTAAGGGCTGATTTGGCACAGCAGACCCTGATGATGGCCCTAGGACTTGATGAGGATACGTAGACTGTAGAACTGGACGACTAGGTTTTGTGTTTACTGATTGAATCGGTAAGTTCGGTGGGGTTGGCAAACCATCCACAGAAAAATCTTCAATATGTTCCGATGTTTCAATTGGTGCTTTCGGCCAATCAAGTCCATCACCTGAATAAAGGTTATTTTTGGATTCATTAAAACCAAGATTAGCACTCAGCTCTTCTAGTACCTTAGGATCGACTTCAGCGTTCATTTTCCTTGTTTTTTCCAACTGCTCATTCAAAACATTATCTGCTATACCTATAACTCTAGCGTCAACTAAAGTGCCATTCCCGAACACCAGTTTTAATATTTCTTCTTTACCAATACCTTTAAGGTTTGGAGAGACATCGCTAATATTTGAAACAGACATTAGTTCGTGGTATAGATTTTCGGGATTGGATCTCAAGCCAGGTTTCCTCAGGATCAGATTTTGAAAGTTATGAACAAACGATTGGTACGGCAATCTGTATTTGACGTAGTAAATTGGCCGGTAAATTAATGGTTTGGGTCGTTTAAGGACGTATGTTAGTTCGATAACGTTTGCGTTGTTCTGCAGTTGAGGTAATTTATTGCCATTCGACACGGCCAACCACCACGGTTGTAATTTTTTTAAAAGCGCTTCGTAATCATTATTCATGTTACCAGGATGTAATCCAGTTTGAGAAGCTGTTTGTAGCTGATTTATATAATCTAATATACTCTGCTTAACTGGCATACCATCAGACCCATAGACAACGTAATTTTGATTCTCGTTAGGATTATTTGGTAAAGGTTGATTTACGGGATTACCGTTATCTGGATGTAAATGTTGCCACAATTGACTCTCAAGTTGAGGATTAAACGCAGGTTGTGGTTTTGCTCCTTCTGGACGTCCTAATAAACTTAAGAGTATTTCTAAAGTTAATTCAGGGTTATTTTGTGCGTTATCTGGTTTAAGTTTATTGTTATCTACTATGACGGAGCTAGGAACATTGTGCTGATCATTTATGTTAAACACACCATTGACGGATTGTTCAGGTTTGACGTATACTGTACCAGGTATATATCCATTGTTTGGTAGTGGCACATTTGGATCTGGATTTTCGAATATTAGACCGGGGTAATTTTGTAATTGGTCGTTAGCCACACCCGGAAAATTGTGAGCACCAGGGGGATAAATATGTGTGTAAACACTTCCAGAATTCGTAGGGCCATAAATAAAAGTCTGTGAAGGATTGTTTTGCAAAATATCGGGATTCACAAAATTGTTTGGAATTACCGAAGGTGGACTGTAAATATTGTCATCATAAGGAGGCTTATCGGTAAAATTATTCAAAATTTCTAAAATATTATTTTCATTTTTAGGAGAGTCAGGATGCAATATGTTATACTGTCTGATCCAAGCTAATATGTCCAAGCGAGATTTTACCTTGTCGGGCGACGGCAGGTAAGGGTTATTTGGAATTTGATTAGGCAAAATTTGACCAGGCGAAAATTGACCAGGCGAAACTTGACCAGGCAAAACTTGACCAGGCGAAAATTGACCAGGCGAAAATTGACCAGGCAAAAATTGACCAGGCAAAAATTGATCAGGCAAAACTTGATTCGGCAAAAATTGATCAGGCAAAATTTGGCCAGGTGAGATTTGACCAGGCGAAATTTGATTTGGCAAATACTGTATAACATTTCCGTTATTAGGAATATTAACGTAAGTTTTTTTTACTTCGAAATTCGGGTACAGATTTGGGTTATTTACATTCGGATTAGGAAGGATGGATATACCACCATTATCTGGTGTAAAGTAAGAAATTGGGGGGTTTTGATAAATTACAACGAATTGATATGGTTTGTGAGGTTTCGCATAAGTGTTAGGATAAAAAAGGTTTTCATCAATAACTCCATTTGGTTGACACTGTGGATATTTGGCTGTCTCTGAATAAACATTGACAGCTGTTTGTATAAGTCTACTAAACGTCTCCCTGCAGTTTTGCTGGTTAGTTCCAGGCGGTTCTGCTTGGAACACTATGGTTGTGTGTTGGTAAGATGGAATTAAATTCAGATTTCCCTTATTATCACCCCCGATAGTCGCTTTGATAAGCAGCAAATTTTCCTCAACGACTCTCAGTTTCTCTAGAAAAGAAATTTTCTCTTGAGTTGGAGGTGCGCCTTCCAAATAATTCTTGATTGATTGGCAGGCTGTAAACGCTTTGTTCAAATCCGTGGAATGCTCTAAGAACTCCAGCAACATGCCAAAAATTGGCAGTACCGTATTATCAGGAGTGGAACATCCTCCAACATTTGATACATAGTTGCTGGTTTCATATATTTTGTAACTCATTGGTTTCATCTGCTAAAATGTAAGCACACATAAGCCAATTTGTAAGATATACAGGGTGTCCCAGATATCAACGTCCAGCCCTAAACAGGTGGCAGGGTAAGTAGTGACAGTTAGCAGGAAAAACAAATCTTAGTCCTGTACTTTTCATATTATAAGCATTTAAAAAAATCGATAAAACTGACACCCTGTGATGATTCAAGTACTGCGAGCTTCTTTACCTTTACTTTATCTTTACCTTTCATCGTTTTTATTTTAGCCATAGGACATCTACTGCTGTACATAGGCCTCCCTTATTAACTTCCAGATTGGCATTTTTGAGTGTAACCCTACCCTATGTAATTATTTTGTAAATTACAACCTAAAATTGAATCATAATAAATTTCAAATAAAATATAGATTTTTGCTCAATCATGCATTTAAAATGATTACATCATCCAACTTTAACTGACTACTGAAAATAAAGTACTACGCCATTGTGGCAGCAAGCAAGCAAAAGATGGCGCATTTAATCTGGAATCCAAAATGGTATAATACGAACTTGCTAGATTATTTCCTAATTAAGAAAAACCTTTTTAGGGTAAGTCTACCAAAAGCTATCAAGGAGTTCTTGTTTTAAGACTTATACAGTACTAAGATGTTTTTATATATTTTTCTATTATCAGTCAATACTTACTCTGTCACCCGTTTCCGGCTTGACGTTGATTTTGGGTCACCCAGTATACATTATTTAATATAAGACATACACAAAAAAATAAAAAAACAAGTATTATATGGTTGAATGTGGCATGCCTTTAATGTAGCCATGCGCCATGACGTAGTGTAGGACGCCCTCCGGCTCGATAGACCGACGACCTTAGAAAGATGGCTTGCAGTGGCTGGATAAAAAAAAGAGGGAGATCGTGCTCTTTGGCGCTCTTCAGGGGGGGCTTACGTCCAGCAGTGGACTCCAATAGGCTGACATGATGATGATGCGCCATGGACGAATATTATTTTAGACCCAACATACCAGAGATTATTTTAATAGCTGTATTCAATTACACTTCAGTTTAATTACTCGTATTAAGCGTCAGTGACCAAACAAAAATAATGCAGAATGTGTCGCTTTAATTTATTATATGAGGATAATATTATGACAAAAACGAAATTCATCATCATTTCAGCCACAAGACGTCCACTGCTGAACGAACATAGCCCCCCCCCCCCCCCCCCAGTAATTTCCAGATTGGCCGGTTGGAAGCGGCCTGCATCCAGCGGCTCCCTGCAACCTTTACCAGATCGTCTGCAACTGACGGCCGATAGGGCAGAAAGGTTTTGGAATGGAGGCTACGTACTGGCAAGCGCAGCGGAGGACGTCCAACCACAAGATGGAAAACGAAATGATTATTTTATAGTAAAAAAACATGATATTGAATACCTGAAGATCTATTTTTCCACTCAAATCCTGTTGATTGGTGTTCTGTTGCAGGACCGTTTGTGAGGTTTGCTATAAAGAAAAAAAAAAGATTTAATTTAAGACTGATCCCGTCGATTATAAAGTGGAACAGGAACTAATTGTTATTATACACGCCTTTGCAACAGACACTTTAGAGTTCTGACCACAAAAAATATGGTTACCTGTTGGACTACTTCATTCTGCTGTGGCGCCGACGCGTGCTCGTTTAAAAGGGGCAGTAGCGTTTTCAAATTTTCCATGTGCTGGCAGACGAAAAAAGTTATTATGACAGTTACATTCAGGAAGTAAACATAATTTGAGATGACAAGAAAGCATATGAAACTTTAATTTAAATACATTTCAGTAAGATGATTCATTATGTTTCTATGACTCTAAAATCATTTTTTTAAGGACTAACTCAGGGGTCATTACTGTCACCACCATTCTATTTACCTACGTAAATAAAATAACCTCAGGGACATTTAAAAGAACAAATTTTATTAAATATACGAATATTTACCGTTTCATCAGCAAACGCTGTGGTTATTCCTAATAATATAAATAATATTCCCCGCGCCATCTTTCACTGGCTACCTTACGAGTAGTCTCATTAGAATGTCACACAATAATATTATACCTGCTTGCTTGTAGTCAGATTAGTGAGTGTGTAATTGAATGATTTATGATACAAGAATCGTGCAACAAATGGTATTTTAAACGATTTCGCTATAATTATAGATGTTATTGATTGTGTGCAAAAATTACAAATCTCTTGACTAATGTATACATATTATAAATCGAAGTCCCTTGCCATGTTTGTTCGAAACTTATGTAGCGATTTTAATACGGTATTTACAAATAGACAGACTGCTTTATTATGAAGGTAGGTATTTTCATAAAACCTCAGTGCTACCTGTACTAAGACAGGGTTTCTAGTTATTACATATTTTTTAATTTAGATTATGATCATGAAGAAGTGCCTTTCCATGGCTACACAAAAAAAAGGGAGAGGTAGATCACAAACCACGTGGATCACGAATGTCCGGAGAGACATGAAGGTGTTGGGTCTATCTGTTGACGACGCTTACCAGCGAAGAGAATGGCGCCTCAAGATTAGGAAAGCCGACCCCGCGTAACGGGATAAGGCGAGGACAAAGAAGAAGATGATCTTTCCACTGCCTTGTTTCTAGATATACTAAACGTAATACGATGGACCATGATCCTAGATTAGTAGATGCGGCAAGACTGGCTATAACATCTGAAGCAAGTGCCCGTAACAGGAGAAGAACTAGACTGGTTTTGGATCACGGTTACATGTGTCATATGCGGGTGCAGGCTTTTACACGATGTTTCCATAAACCGGCGCTCTTATTGCGATCATGGTACTTATGCAATGGCTTATTATAAAATTACTGTTTAAGTACACTACTAACTTTCAGTGAGTAAGTACTTTAAATATTTAGGATAAATTAATTTACGGTGTTGTGTTGTTGTGTGTTATCTGTGTAATAGTTACTCAGGGACGTACGAACTTGGCCTAGATAGAAAAATGATTCATTTGCGTTAAGATAATTAATATTTCGATAAATCGTTTAGATTGTCAGTATTAATTTACAATTATGTGCACCATGTAAAAATAAAAGTAAAAATTGATAAAAAATACATTTATTTGTATTAAGTGATTATAAAAACGATTACAGAACTTGTTTTTACAGATACATACAATACGAATACAGAATATATAAATATTAACAAAAAAATAATGGTTTAACATTGTTTATCCAAAATTAAATAAATTATATATAATATTATAAAATAAAAATATAGGTTCACCTGACTAACATAAAGTTTAAATAGAATTATTGATAAATACATACCATAATATATATAGTCGAAAGTGTTGATACATAGTTTTAAGATGTGACAAATAAATAAGTGCAAGCGTTTAGCGTATAAATATTAAACTTCTTTCGGTTTCGCTTCTGCTTTTTCTTTCAAGGATGATAGTTTTTCAAATGATTTTATAATGCTATTTAATTTTTTGTTTAGTTCTTGAGTTTTGCAATCTGTTTTACCTTCATTTTCAGATAAATCCAGTTTTAAATCACCAATTATTTCATGCAACGCTTCATCTGTTACCCCGTATTCTCTAAATCTGGAAAGTATTTGTAACAGCACTTTTGTTAAAGCATTAAGTTTTATATTCCACTTTAGATGAAGTTTTGGACGGCGACTATTCTCATCAACACCATACTCGTTCCATATTGAAGTAGAATCATCGAGACTTGAATAAGGTACAAACTGATAATTATCAGTTTGCTTTTTATTATTTGGAGCTAAATTATATTTTAATAATAAATTAGGATACAGTTTATTATATCCTTTCGAATTTAGCAGTACATTTGCTTCTTTCTCTTTTTTTTGATCTTCCAAGAGCTTTGCTAGAATTTTCAATTTATCAAAATAATTTTCATCAGATTCCGAAGTAGATTTATATAGACTGATTAAATAATTTAGAACTTCATGCCAATGACTGTTGTGGTCATTATTTTTTTGAACTAAGTTATATTTAATCGATAGTATAATCTTAGCCAATTTATCTTTAGGTAGTGTTTTCAAATAATGTAATAGTAATGCTAATCTTTTAGAATTTTGTTCCTGGGAACTTTCAGATTCATCAAGATCGTTTAAGGATTTATCTTTACTGAGAACTTTACCTGAAACTTGGTATTCTTTGTTAATTTGTATTGGGTTCAGTGATTTCTTTTTAGACCCTGAGGGTTCTTTAGCAATATTTTCAGAAGACATTTTTTTGGTCTCTAACGTGATATATAAATTATTAGCAGGTTTTGCATCTTTTTTCGCATTGGTCGCATTTAGATATTCCAGTAAATTATTAATAACTTCCTTATCGATATCATGCTTTCTTCCTTCAGGTAAAGTTATAGTAGATGGTTCTGGCGGTTCCTTGATTATATGCCCAAAATTCACATGGACAGACTGAGGAAAAGTTGTTTGATGCTTACTTTGGTTAGAGTTTTCTTTGAAGATTTTTTTAGTTTTTAATATTTCTTCATCTTCATTAGAATCATCTTGTTTTTTATTATTTTCGAGATCAGGTTTTAGTGAGGTTGTTGAATCTACGTCTTCGTTTTTTATGGTTTGATAATTCGAATCAGAGATTAAAACTTGTGGAGACTCGGAATTGGTAAAGACATCTGGGTTTGTGTCTGTAGATTTAATTACATCAAAAGAATGTCCCTTATTGTTAAGACTGCCTTCACCATAAGTAAATTTCGGTCGATCACTGGAAATTGCAGTTTCTTCTTTGGGTCCAAGTTCCGAATCAAAATAATTGAGTAACATTTCTGAAGACTTTAAAGGTTTGGGTGATTGGTCTGGATTTGTTTCAGCAGATTTAACTATATCAAAGGATAGTTTTTCATTATTCCAATTTCTTCCGCCAGTAATATCTTTCACGGGTGCTTCTTTTATGGGTGCATCTACATTTTTATCTGGTTTGTTTGTATTTAATAGCAAAATATCTTCAGATCCTAAACCATCCTCTTTTTGATTTGAACCTGAAAAAAGAACTTCTTCGTTGAGTTTTAGTTTTTGAATCTGCGTCTCTTCTGGCTTATAATTATCATACCAATATAACTTTTTAGTATTTTCAGTAGGTATAACTTCTTGTAAACTAATTACTTTAGAAGCATACACTTCATTTTCAGGTTTCGATGGAACTAATTCCACAACATTCTGCTGTTTTTTATCGTTGACTTTTTTGAGTATTGATAAAAACAAATCGTACTTTTGTTTGTCACTCAAATTTTCATGATTCAAGCCAAAGTAACCTGCAGCTAATTTCCAAAATTCTAAAAAGTTTGTCTTAGAGTTCGCACACAATTTTTTTACTATAATATCTATTTGAGATGGGTCTAAATCGTTACGCACTGCAGTGTTGGAAACTTCTTTTTCTTTATCATCAGCATCTAAGGGGTTAGAGTCCCATTGATATGTAGTAACTTTTGATCCACCCCCTTCAGTGTTAATGTTAGAAAAATCATCATGAGATGGAAAGTCTACTTGATATTCTTTTGTAGTAACCTTTTCGGAAAGTGAGTTACCATTATGTGTTTCTTTCTTGTTTAATTCAGTATGTAATTTAGTATTAGGAAAATAAATCGTACCAATAACACCGTTTTCTTGAACCTGCTTATCACCTGGTTCATTTTCTTTAACTTTGTTCGAATCCTTTTCCTGTAATCACATTTAGTAGATAAGATACACTAAGATAATAGTTTGCGGCTCTTGAATTTGGTTTTCGAGTCAGCCACCTGCACTATAATTGAAAATACATACAACTTTCTTACTACGCGTGCAGTGCAGTACTAAAAGTGCAATTGAATTTATCATAGGTAGTTGAGTTACAATACTATTTAGGTTTAGTTTAAGTTAAACGTCATTCAGCTGACATCTACATCAATTTAACATCAAGATAAATTAATAAAAATAACAAGCAAATAAATACCAATTCTGTCCAGTCGCGGTAATTCAGGTTGTACTTTCTCAAATTTTTGTTTTCATTTTCGGTGTTATTTTCCAAACGCCTTGTTTCGACTTCGATATTATCATCAAAACGATTCTTTTCACTTCCATTTTTATTCAAGTATTTAAGCAATAGTGGGAGTAACTCAGCATCTTCATTATTCAGAGAATCGTCTAAACCCTGTTCAAACTTTTTTTCGTGAATATTATAGTTTTCATTTTTTGTTTTTGAATCTTGAGGCGGCTTTTTTCTTATGTGAGTCCTTTTCTTGTAAGTAATTTTTACTCGTTTTGGGCCATTATTAGAAGTGACAGTTCTTTCATAGTGATGTCCTTTTACAAAGTCACTTCTTTCAATAGGAAGTCCACTGTCATTTTCTGCTTTAACATGTCTAATAAAGTATTCCAATCGGTCACCCAAAGTTTCCTTTCCTAGCCCTTTGCTGTTTATTATTTTCAAATTATCATAACGTTGTTGGACGTCATCGTCTTCTTCTCCGGTTTCGGAAACGTGTTGAAGTGATTTTGAGACCTAAAATGGTAGAAAACATAATACATTATTTTATAATAATTGGTAGAATAAAACGAGTTAAGTATACTTAACAATAATAGATGTGGTGTGGCCATAACCAATTATCTTAATCATTTTGGACCTAAAATAGTCTGATTTCCCGTATTTAAAGCGTTAATGGTCTGATGACAATCAATTGCTGATGCTATAAATAATAATGAAATTATAGCGAGTAGACTTGCCACATCTCTCAGACCATGGTTAAGGTGCTCGGATAAAAGTAAGCTTTATAAATCTCCTACTGCAGTGCGCAGGCCTCACCTCAACTATGCTGTTTGTTGGTCCATACTCCACCACTTGGAGGATCGATGGAGGGATGTTTGTAAGGCAAGTGACAGTTTTACTGTTAGATGTGTCCTAAATGTAGGGCGGCTTGACACGAATAAACCTGTATAAATATGGCGTTAACGTGTCCTTTGAAGCATGGTCCTCGTGATAAATGTAACTTAAGTTATTGGATGCAGTGGTCGCATGAGACCGCTTAACAATAAAATTTCTATTAAGATTTCGTGGCCGAGCCTAACATTATCGGCGAAATAAAAGCTCACATGGAAAGAATGGGAGAGGATCGGGCGGTGAAGAAAGCGTACTTGGGACGACCGAATGGCCGACGACCTGTCGGTTGTCCCAGATACCGCTGGGGAGACGCGGTTGCGAAGGATCGAGCGCGAGCTTCATGTCGATGATTGGCGAGAGGTGGCGCAGATAAAAACCGAGTAGAGATCCTTATTGTTGGAGGCCAAGACTAATTTTGGGTCACTGCGCCATCTTAAGTAAGACTTGCTTTGCTGGGCTGAAGGTAATATAGGCGGAATGAATCACAAACATGAAATATTGAGAACGAATACGAGTATGATCGTCTCCACTATAGTTTCCTGTCACTCTATATGTAATCCTTTACTTGTGGAGTACATAAGAACAAGATACATAAAAAACATATAAGAAAACTCACCGAGTATGCCAATATGAGGATACCAAGCCATATCACTTTCAACATGTTCCGTCCGTAGTGAAATGAAGTCACAAAATAACAAAAGTTATTTATATTATATTGAAAGTAAATACAAAATCACTTACGCAGCATGATCGTGTATGTTTTATAAGCGTATAATAACTGTTGTAATGGACTGAATTAGTTTTGTTGTGTTGAATCGATTTCGCTATGACAAATATATTACAGATTTGTATTTTATTTATTTATTTGTTATCATACATACAGCTACCATTACAGGAAAATAACCTAATTCGATGGTTGCAGCTTCCTAATATCTACTACAAAATAACCTTATTACAAAATAGGAAAAATAGGTTTTTTTCTCCCGTAGAGTGATAATTTAAAGGTACAATAACAGCTCGTCTACTTACCACAAAACGTCAATTTTCCTCAATTGATATTGATCTCTATGTGTCGGACTTAAAGTTGAAAATTGGTTCAATGACATTTAACTTTTTGAGTAGGTTGACCTGCCGTTGACTGTACCATTTAGTACATACGTTTAAATCATAGATTATTTTGCTATGTTAAATTAATCTATGATTTATTGACAATACTGGCTGGCTACCGATTTTTTTTTGTGTACAGCGCCTCTATCGGATACGTTGCGAACAATAAATAAGCGCCTATCAAACTAATGTAGGCTATCGTTTTTGTTCTCTTGTTATGTCTCTGTTGGAGTCCTCTGACTCTAATAAGTATACAGGGTGATAACAAAAGTACAACCCAAAGTTTAAGGGTTAGTTCAGAATTCAGTTTCTAAATAACTATATTTTTTTTGTTCAATCAGCAACTAGTATACGGGGCTACTTTGCAAGATAGTATCAAAAATCAAAATAAGGTCTAGATAACAATATAAAAATGCCTTTATCATAAAAAAATTAAGATTAAATCATATTTTGTGAAAACAAAAAATACTTTTTAAAATTTTCGTCAGTCATCTCATCTGAGATCATAGGCATGCACCGTCGCCGAGCTAACAAGGAACTTATGCAGTGAACATACGGTTCAATTTAATCAACCAAATTATTTGCGAGATCTATTTTTTTATTTTAGTTACTGTCCATACGGTTAAAAATAAAACAGAATACTTCTTAAAACGATTTCAACATTTTATTTCAAATATTCTTACAGACTAACCAATGATATTATATTTTAAATTATTATTTATAATTGCACACGGTGTCATCGTTATAACAATAATAAAGGTCCGAAACAAATAAATACAAAAAGATATATTTACCTCACGATATACAAAACTGTAACAAACTTGCACTTAAAACTAATAAAATATATTATTATGAATCATACATTTAATCCTTGTTAATTTCAATTGGTTTTAGTCCAATTTTTTTTAAACAGTAAAGAAATAGTAACAAAAATCTAAATAGACATTCGTCTATTAGTCGATTGCTACTATTTTGTATAACGTCAATTATATACAGAGTGACATGGTAGACGAAAGAATCGCTTTAAAAGGATGTTCTTTTCATTAAAAATAACAGTTACTATGGCAATAAAATCGTAATTGGGAGAACAAGGTTTCTATACAAAACAGGCATTTACTTCGACGATAATTTACGGAGCATCAGTTTTTTTTGTGTGTTACAACTGTGTCTCTTTAGCAAAAGCTGTTTACCAAACATCATGTTAAAGTAATTCCTTTGATCAACCTGCTACCCTGTATTTACGACAGACGCGTCATTTTTATACGGTAAACTAAACAGATATGAAATTATTTATGGGTCAACCTGTATTTCATTTTGTTGTTAAATTAGCAATAAATATTTGTGTATAAATAAATTCTGTGCGACCATAGGGCCATTCCGAATTCAACTCGAATCGATTTAATCGGGCTCAAACTCGTTCAGAATCGATACATATTTTCATTACATTGCCCGAGTGTGAGCACGCTAAAATCGATTACGATGCAATTTGGAACGAGGGGCTAGTATAGTTTTAAAGTCTATTTAGATCTGGCCAACGAAAGACGAGCCGAGGCATAGAGGACGAAAAAAAAATAGTCAGCTATCCAATCCAGGTCACCTTGACCTTGTCTCTTATTTTGGAAATAATGTAAGTGACCGTGAAAGTTTCAATCAGTATCATATCTCTTATTGCTTTGATATAGGGTTGTTTTTTGTTTATTTCTACATTTAAGTCGTGGCTTCGCCTCTTCGCGTCTTCTTGATGTGAAATCAACCTTATTTCAATGACCTAGGGTTCAGAATCAGACCAGCCCCGACAACATGATCACCGAAACAGGATATGATAAAGCGAGCGATTTATTAACACCAACTGTCATTTTTTAAAATATGATAGATATAGACTCCATTTTGAATTTTTATCGAAACAGCGATCATAACATGTGACGTCACCGGCACGGCGATTCAACATGGCGGCTATATCTATAATTTTTTTTCAGTTGATGTCGATATATCGCTATAACATATCGTATTTTGGTGGTCATGCTAGGGGGACTGAGTAGTCTTTTAATGCAGTAAGTTACCCATTACTTTGCGACGACAGATACAAAATTGTCAAGTATGTATTAGCAGAGCATGGACAATTATTACATTAATTTGTTTTTTTTTTAAAGTTGAATAAGTAACTAAATCGAAATATTCTTGGTTATTTTTTTAACCGACAACTGATACTTAATGATTGTCTAAGGTGAGGCTCATCTTTAATTAACATTGACTAAATCAAAATTTTCTTCGTTATTCTTGGACCGAGTTTTACAATATCAAATATAGGGTTACTTTTAAACACAGTTGCCAAATTTCAGGAGGCGAATGTGATCTGATCATTAGTAGAAACAAATTTTTGTATGGATCCAACATCGTAATGGAGATTTTTTCTGTTTTTCTCTCTCTCCCTCTAAAAGGGCTTAATTTGGGCCTATTTAGAGAAATAAATCAGTTTTATTGGTTTTATCCACATAAAAATAAGATGCAAAATTGACACTTCTCAATTTAAGTAATTGTAATCAATATTTTGGTAATGATGTTGGTTCCACAATGGGCTAGTTTCCTGGGTCAAAAAAATATTATTCTATTTAGTCCGTCAGTTAGATTATCAAAAAATATTGGGCCCATATTTAGTCAAACAAACAAAAAATTACGGAGATAAGCAAAGATTGGGAATGGGAGCACTGTGACACTTTTTAGCAAGGCGTGACGTTACGCGAAACTTTAACGGGCTATATCTTCATAATTTTTTTGTTTGATTAAGTAAAGAAAAAATACGTGTCCAATATTTTCTGTTAATCCAACTGACGGATTATTAGATTTTTTTAGGAAACTAGCCCATTACTTTACTCTGCAAATTGATATTGATTATAAGCATATATGGTGTTACTGTCGACCTCAATAAATTAAAAAAATCTTCGGCTTACACTATGCTTAATTGGAATCATTTAGTATTAACATTACTAAAACTAATGAAAATAATCCTTACACAATCTGTGATCAATATATTTTTTCTCCTAGCTCCTAGCTATAAATTACTGCTCTCGGTGAGGTCTACAATGACCGACATGGTTTATACCACATTCAACTTTGTTTTGGGTATGGGTCCCTAATAAATTATTGGCCCCCTACGAAACGGTAATTTCGTTAGGGACCCCCTAACGAAATTACCTATAATTTTTATGGCAACTGATTTAAAAGTAACCCTGTATATGCTATCAATGTAAATTAACTGAAAAGTAAACATTACAGACCTTATAATGTTCTTATTAGACAACGTTGGCGGTGAATATCTCGATCCAGTAGCCGTCGGGGTCCTGGATAAATGCTAGGCCTTTCATCTTACCATCTTGTGGTTTTTTGACGAATTTCACTCCGTGTTGCTCGAATCTGGGAGATTAAAATAAACAAACAAATTGTTGTCACAATCACACCAATTATCTAGCCTTCTAGGTCACAGGAAGGTGGAAGTTAATGAGGAAGGCCTATGTTCAGCAGTGGACGTTCTATGGCTAAAATGATGATGATGATGATGATGTAGCCCTAAACTAAGCAAAGACGACCTCCGTAGCCGAGAGGCGAGCATACCGGACTTGGTGACGCTATCTCTGAGGTTCGATTCTCGGTCGGCCAATGTAGAAAAAGTACTTTACTATTGTCTCGAGTCTGGGTGTTGTGGTACCGTCGTTGTTTCTGATTTCTGTAACACAAGTGCTTAAGCTACTTACCATAGGATCAGAGCAATGTATGTAATGTTGTCCAATATTTATTTTAAAAAAAATGAGACCGATTTTTACATCGCTGATAGCAGTAGAGAATCAGCCCTATGAGGTTATAATAATTTTTGACGACTTTCGTAGCCGAGAGGCGAGTGACTTGGTCTCGCTATCTCTAAGGTCCCGGGTTTGATTCCCGGTCGGTCAATGTAGAAAAATAACTTTTCTATTATTGTCTTGGGTCTGGGTGTTGTGGTACCGTCGTTGTTTTTGAATTCTATAAGACAAGTAATAAATAAATAAATGATTTTCACTTTCACACCAATGATCTAGCCCCAAACTAAGCAAAGCTTGTACCATGGCGACTATAAAACGGATGAACATATAACTTAAATTCTTTTATTTAACATTACAAACAGTAAACGTTAATGGTACTAACTCTTCCGGCGCCCCGCTTCAAATGGGAGTGCCCCAGGGCTCAATATTGGGACCGTTGCTATTTTTGATCTATATTAACGATCTCCCTTTCTATTCTAAAGACTCCTGTGAGATAGTTCTGTTTGCTGATGATACTTCTTTAATCTTCAAATTAAAAAGAGGCGAAGAGGTATTTGACGATGTAAGCGGAGCTCTCTCTAAGGTATTAAATTGGTTCACAAGTAACAACTTACTTCTTAATACAAAAAAAACCAAATGTATTAAATTTACTATGCCTAACGTGAAACAAGCTAACACAGTAATTTTACTAAATGGTGAAAAGCTTGATCTATCAAACTCCACTGTTTTTCTGGGCATTACATTGGATTCGAAGTTGCAATGGGGACCACATGTTGACACTCTGGCTGGGAGACTTGCTTCAGCTGCCTTTGCGGTTAGAAAAATTAGACATCTAACTGACGTTGTAACGGCAAGGCTGGTGTATTTCAGTTACTTTCATAGTATTATGTCTTATGGTCTTCTCTTGTGGGGTTCTGCTGCGGACATCGATACCATTTTTATTTTACAGAAAAGAGCTATTCGTGCTATATACAAACTTAGTCCGCGTGAATCCCTGAGAGATTTCTTTAAAGAAATTAACATACTCACTGTGGCCTCTCAATACATATTTGATAATATCATGTACGTACGCAAAAATTTAGATCTTTTTATAAAGAAAAGTGATATTCATTCATATAACACCAGAAACAAAAACAAACTTGTAGTCCCAAACTTTAGATTGGCCAAAACAAGTAATTCATTCTTGGGAAATTGTATTAAATTTTTCAATAATATACCTCACAATGTTACCAAACTTCCTATTAATAAATTTAAGTCACATGTCAAAACTACACTGATGTCTAAGGGGTATTATAAAATTCAAGACTATCTTGATGACAAGAATGTATGGTCAGTCCAGCCTGCACTAAACTGATGTACCTACCTGTTTATTTTGGTTTATATTTTTTGTGTGGCAGCTAGTGGTGACTGAGTTTGTTCCGGCGTTTCTTCTCAGCACTTGCCAGATTGTCTGTGTCTTGTCTCGAAGCGCTAGTAGGGCCCAAAAAATAAGGAGACATGTTCTGGCCCCCTAGGGGCCTATAATGTTGTTATTGACGTTCATAAGTGGCAATTTTGTCCTGAATTGAATAAATGATTTTTGACTTTGACTTTGACTTTTGACATCCATGACTAAGGTACAAATGCTCGCGCTCATCGCACAAACATTTGCCCCTTGCGGGATTCGAACCCGCAACCGTGGGCTTTGTAGTCCGGAGCGCGAACCACTACACCAGCCGGTCATCAAGTGCTTTGGCTACTTATCATAGGATCAGAGCAATGTATGTAATGTGTCGAATATTTATTTATTTATTTAATGTCTTCTGCAGCTCAGTCGGTCGAGTCGTTAGGATAGCGAAACGACGTGATTTAGATTTTCGCCCCATCGTCATCATCATCATCATTTCAGCCATAGGACGTCCACTGCTGAACATAGGCCTCCCCCATTGACTTCCAGATTGGCCGGTTGGAAGCGGCCTGCATCCAGCGTCTTCCTGCGACCTTTAGCAGGTCGTCTGTCCACCTTTCGCCCAAGTCGATTTTTTTAACCGACTTCAAAAAAGGAGGAGGTTCTCAATTTATCGGAATCTTTTTTTTTTGCAAAATATAAATTTTATTAAAAAAATAAAACCGACTTCAAAACACTAAAATGCTAAAAATAATCCTAACACTTAAGTACCTAATCAGTTACTTTTGGAGTCGGTGCCAGCCGATGAGAGATTCAATGTTTTTGTTTGCACCGACTCCAAAAGTAACTGATTAGGTACATAAGTGTTAGGATTATTTTTAGCATTTTAGTGTTTTGAAGTCGGTTTTATTTTTTTAATAAAATTTACTTATTTTATCTATTTTTAGTGATAAATCCTAATCTAACTGCTGAACACCGATTTCATCCCCTATTTTCCTACCCTTAGGGATGATTTTTATTTTGCAAACTTTTATCATAGCATCTTTGAAGTATAAGCTATTCAATAAAACAAAAATCATCAAAATCGGCTCATATTTGTCGAAGATAGGTAACAAGAACCACAACCAAAATATTATCTGGGTATATATTTGTTGATTTTCTCAAAAAGTTCTAAATCAATTTCGATAAAATTTATATGGGACCACCTCTGAAGTATGATCTACTAAACAAAAAAAGAATCATTGAAATCGATTCATAACTGGCGGAGTAATCGCGTAACAAACATACAAAAAAAAAAAAAACATACAGTCGAATTGAGAACCTCCTCCTTTTTTGAAGTCGGTTGAAAATGTAGTTTACCTCGCGCAAGCAGATTCTACATCCGGCACCAAAATGCCGATGTGCCCAAACCCTCTCGGGTCAGAGTTGCCGTTGTGGTAGCAGGAGTCATCTGTTTCGGTGCCCCAGTTGCTAGAAAGAGTAATTATTTAGTGCTTATGGTTGCCCGCGACTTCGTTCGCCTGGTCTATAGTTTATTCATAAAGGATTTACTGCGCAACTTTCTTATTTTCGCATTTATAATATTAGTAGGAAGTAGGATAGCTCTTAGCCCGCGACTTCGTCTGCATTGACCTTACCCGGATACAAAATATTCTATGTGTTAATTCAGGCTATGGTCTATCTGTATGCCAAGTTTCATTAAAATCCATTCAGTAGTTTTTGCGTGAAAGAATAACAAACATCTACCCATACTCACAAACTTTCGCATTTATAATGTTAGTAGGATAGTATTCGTGTAATATTTAGTATACTGCAGTCCCCACACGGCCGTAAGGAATACACTTTCCCACCACCAACAGGTGTGTCGTAAGAGGCGACTAATTCCTGTAGCACGAGACGAGCAGTAGCGTCTGCGTACGAAATCTTATAAAAAAAATTGCGCTCGCCAACCCGCCTGCTAAGCGTGGCAAGTATTGGCAATCCCCCCGATGATAGGTCACTGGGGGAGGCCTATATTCAGCAATGGACTTCCAATGGCTCAAATGATAATGATGATGATTAATATTTAGTATAATGCTCGCACGTGAAAGTACAACTTGCCTACTTTAGGTGCATTCATACAACTATAATTTGCTATAATATGTAGGATAAAGTATGCAAATTCATATAAGTGGCGCTTAACCGGGACTGTTTCTAGTCTTCACTTCTTTGTCCCATGACTAGAGATAGCAGAAAAAGGCAGATATATTTATAATAAACTAGCTTTTGTCCGCAACTTCGTCTGACCTTTATCCAGATAAGAAGACCCTAAATTAAAAGAATAAAGAAAGGAAATACTTACTATGTTAGTTCCAACGTAGCCTTCCTAGTCATAGCCCATGCCGACCGAGCCTGTTCATCCTGGGGAACCTCAGAAGGGTTCTCGTACCCCATGAAGAACAACGAGAACTTCATCTCGGGGAAGTGCAGTTGTTTTAGCAACGTCATCCCGAGGACTCCGGTGTAGAACGGAATGGATTTCCTTGGGTCTTTGATCCGGTACATGGTTTGTTGGAACATGAAGTCCTGGAAGTAGAAAAGGATGATTCAAGTTAAAAGGATATACTTAATAAAGAAAAAGCTAGTGTGTTGCCAGGGGGGTGTCACTCCGCAGTTTAGGTATATTCGGCCAGCGCGCCGCCCGAAGCGGCGAATGCCAGTGGGCTGTCGCTCGGCTCGCACGACAGTCGCGGTCACGTCGCGCGAGCGCATATTTGATAAATTTTTTTTTGCTTTTGCAAATTGACCCGCAATGTCTTCTACTTACCCTAAACGTCAATATAATAATGCGTATAAAAGATGTTGGTTTACCGGTTGTCTGAATAAAACGAATAGTGAATCAGAGCTAACATTTTGTTAAATTTCACACCATATTGAAATATTTATTCTTCTTTAATTCCATGTCCTTAATAAGTAGTAATAGTTAAAATAAAAATCCTTAATAAGTTATATTAGCCCAGAAACAATATTAAGAATAGGATAGGATGTTTACAAAGGAATCGTAGGAATCTAACACACGACATTCAGATGGAATTTATATGTTTACAGATTCAACGTTTGTAATGCTTAATCTACTTATTTTAATCGTAAAACTAATAAATCAACTAGGTACAAAAACTTCTTAAGTGACAACCCCGTGCCGTCGTTCGCAGCTCGGTCATAAAACTGGGGCGCGCAAAGAAAATTCGTGGTTCGCGCGCGGTTTTAAGTTTCAATTTTGCTTGCAGGCGGGTAGCTCTGGCGAGTCTAGGTATATTTTTATACCTAAACGTGACTTTTGTTAGGAAGTGAGTCTTCTGTACGGTAGTACTATTAGGTATTCTGTGCTTTTGTTAGGAAGTGAGTCTTCTGTACGTTAGTACTATTAGGTATTCTGTGGTGTTGCAGACTACTGTATTAACTTGTAACTTTTTTTAATTAATTTATTTGGAAACTCAACAGCATTTACAATTTCAATGTTACAATAACATCTACATACAACTCTAGCCAATTACAGAGTTTCACCACTTATACAATATCAGTAGGAACACAAAAAAAAGTATCAAAATTATTGCGCTTACAAAGTTCTTTTTTTTTTTAAGTTTAAAGCGACCACAAATACTGATGAATTATTAAAATAAAAGGAAAATATTAATAAATATTGATTTGCTGGTTAGTACTTGGCAAAGATGGATAGGTTCTGGTAAAGAACACGAATACGAACAAATAAATAAACTGTAACATAAAGTCAACGTTAGAATTGGGATCAGAAAAAGCAAAGGCAAGGGCAACTTAAACATGAAAATCAAGCAAAGACATTTCATGGTAGGTTTATAAGATGGCGACTATACTATAAGTAACTTACTAATAACAGAGTGGTACCCCAGCGATAATAAATAAATAAATAAATAATTCTTTATTTGCAATAAAACATGGTATGGATAGTAAGAGAAGTAAAGGTCGACAGAGAAAACGTTTGGAGGATGTCATAAAGAAAGTGCCTGGGCCAATATGGACCAGAATGGCGAAACATAGAGAGAAGTGGAAATCTTTGGAGGCCTTTGTCGGAAGACAAGCTGATAAAACAACTTAAAAATTAAAAACAATGTTAAACCATATAAACAGCAATAAAGGCTATTTTATTTTATTATACTATAAGTAAGGTAATTGAAGTTTAATAAAGTAATAGTAAGTCATCATCATCATCACCATTTCAGCAATAGGCCATCCATTGCTGAACATAGGCTAGTCAACTCAATGACTAGTAGGTAAAGGAAATAAATATGCGCTGGACACCAATAAGAACACACACCAATAAGAATTGTCATAGTCTCAAAGTAAAAATTTTTTTTTTGACAAAATCACTTACATTGCTCTGATCCTATCGTAAGTAGCAAATCACTAGTGTTACAGAAATCAGAAACAACGACGGTACCACAACACCCAGACCCGAGACAATATAGAAAAGTTATTTTTCCTACGTTAACCGACCGGAAATCGAACCCGGGACTTCAGAGATAGCGACACCAAGTCCGGCTCGTGCTCGCCTCTCGGTTACGGAGGTCGTCAGTTATAAATAAAATAAATAAAAAAAATTTCAAATCACACCAATTAACAGGCAATATATTTTTGCCAGCCCAAACCTAAACTCAAGCCAATTTAGAAAAGATTTTTTCTTGAATTGACCCAGACCTGGAATGAAACCCCGGACTCTTTGCGTTCAAGACAAAACCGCACCACTACGCCAACGAGGTCGTCAAAGTATATTAGCTGGAAAATCTTTTTTTTTTAAACCAGCACAACCATTTTTACACAAATTGTGGACATTCAATGTTAAACATTTCTTTATTTGTAGATTGTATAAAGTGGTGTGATTGTTGAGACATGTCAATTATAACAATCTATCTTGTTGTTTATCTTTGTTTTATTTATGAACAAAAATAACCTACTAAATGAATGGCAAAATCTTATTTATTTAGTTATTAGGATAATTAACCCATAAACATCCATACATATTGTTATTCATATTGTCCATATTGTTATGCGATCTCATGAGACATAGCGGTCTCATGAGATCGCATAACAATGAAATTTCTATTGTCTCATTATGTGTACTTTATGAGTTGAAAGTAAAAATATTTAAGTAATCAAGCATACATAAATGAGACACCATTGAAATTCAATAGTTATGCGGTCTCATGAGACCAGGGACCACCAGGGTTCTGCAGAGATGGCAAACTTTTTGTCTAGAAGACAAAAATGACCTGATAAATACTACTTTACTTTACCCTTGTTTGCCTGCATTAACCTGTCAACATCTAAGCAGTTTTATGAGACTCATTTCTATTGTGTCACATTTATGTATCCTGACGACCTAAGTAGCCAAGAGGCGAGCATATTGGACTCGGTGTCGCTATCTCTGAGGTCCTGGGTTCGAATCCCGGTCAGTCAATGTAAAAAATTAACTTTTCTATATTGTCACAGGTCTGGGTGTTTTGGTATCGTCGCTGTTTCTGATTTCTGTAACACAAGTGCTTAAGCTACTTATTATTATATAGGGTCAGAGCAATGTATGTGATGTTGTCCAATATTATTATATTAAGTAAGTATATTACTATGTATGCATAATGAGTTAAGTAGTAAGACCCTAAATTATAAGAATTTATTATAATTTAGTTAATTCATCTCTGTTTTATATATATATTTTTAATAGCTTTTTTACTATGTGAATAGTTAAAAGTACAGAGGATAACAAAAGCCGGCCAGGCAGGACATAGTCTAATTTAGACAGACAAGCAATTAAAAAGCATAAGTACAAAACAGATTTATATTGATGCCTGGCAACGCTATCAGCACTGTCCATTAATATTTTTATCTTTTGTGTCCGCTTCTGTACACCGAAAGTGTTAATCAACAAATGATTCAACAAAACACGTCAAAGGTCAAGATAAAATACATAAATAAGATTTTCGGTACATGAAGAAAACAAGCATTTTAAAACATAATAATTAAACAATCAAATTACCTTAGTCGCCGGTTCAGGTGTTTGGCATAGCGAAATAATTTCCTCAGGTGAAATTCCGGACATTTTTTGCAAGAAATTAAGAAAATTTTGTGCAAAATTCCTTATTTCTCCTCCTTTGAACAAAATTAATTTCAAATAATATCATAGAAGACCAACTAACTTTACCAAAAAAAGGACTAAAAGGCAAGAACATAATAATGATTAAAAATAAATACAAACCACGTTTTTTAAAAACCGGGAAGAAAATATCGAAAATATTAAGCCCACTGACTGATTACCTACCTACTGAATAACTATACCACAGAGTACTTTTGTATAAATAGTAAACTATACCTTGACTCGAAAAAATAGTAAACTTTTTTGACAGTTGACACTGACTGACTGGCTGACAGACAAGAAGAGGCATAAAACTGGCTAAGTGCGAGTCGGACTCGGGTACCATGTATTCCGTACGTACCTACTACAGATTTTACTTTCATTCGTTGGAACTTCGGATTTTGCCCTTTACCGACTACCGACCGAGTTTGACGCTTCTCAATTAACTGTTATTAATAATATTAACCAAGAAAAAAACCAATGTCTTCACCTACAATTTTAAATAGCTTTGTCGCCTCTTTGTCAGCAGTACAAATTCACAACATGCCTGCCAAGAGAAATACCAGTTCCAAAGTAAAAATATTTTTTTATTTATTTCACCAATAAATTTATAAGTTGGCATGTCTTAAGTAAGATAAGAGAAGTAATTTCTTTGCTTGGTGTAAAAGTAACATTTTACACAAACACAATAACACAAAACTTTGTGATATAAAAATTTTGACTCTGAACCCTAATTAATTAATACTGACAACGCTGACGTTGGAGATCTTTTTTTCTGTTTGCTCCAAGGAGTAAAAAATTATACCGCCAAGATCACAGCACAGATAAATCTCAGCCGCGTCTCTCTCTCACATCTCTTACCGCGCTCGCTTTATGGAGAGTAGTGCCCCTAAATTAACGACTAGACGAATGTTAGTACAAATATCGCACTAAAAATCATTACAATAAATGACCAATTGAAGATTGGACCAATTATAGAGCACATAGCAGCAATACGAACAATCTTTTGCCGAAAATAGTAAGTGATTTTTCACTTAAATTTATTAAGAAATGACAAGTCCTGTCAACTTTCCAACATACAAAAAAATACAGAAACAAATTAAAAAATGGCAAAAAAAAAAGACGAACAAATTGATATGAACCTTCTCTGTGTATTAGTATCTATGGTGTGCCTATGAAGTGTTAACTGACAATGTGTCATCTCTTTGCAATATGTCTTTCAAATAAATAATGTAGCATAATTATTAAATTGATTAAAGCCTAATTCCAAAAGGCGTTGCGTTCTCATTTGTATCAATTTAATCAACTTAATAAAGTGACGATATAATGACTGATAACAAAACTGTGTCGACAATTCCAACGACGGCCACACGGGGGACACGGTACCTGAATCCTGAGAAGTTTAGCACCGACCCTAGTGTGTCAGGGGCAGAGCTACAATGGAATCATTGGTTCCACACATTTGAAAATTTCATTTCAGAAGAGTTAAGTGATGCTTCTCCTGACTTAAAACTAAAGCTTCTCATCAACTATTTAGCTCCCGGTGTATTCACTCTAGTCAGAGGATGTACCAGCTATGAACAAGCTATACAAACACTTAAGAAATCATATGAAAAACCGAGGAATCGCATTCTCGCACGTCACATCCTATCGACCAGGCAACAAAAGCTAGAAGAATCAATATCTGACTATGTTCGTGCCTTAAAAATATTAGCTCAAGATTGTGATTTTCAAGCTGTAACAGCCGAACAAAATCAAAATGATTTTATGTGTACTGCATTCATTTCTGGCATCAACTCTCAAAAAATCCGTCAGACTTTTAGAAAACTTGACGTTGTCATTCGATGACGCACAAAATCAGGCACTAACACTTGAAACCGCTGAAAAAAGTTTGCAATCTTTTTCAATGCCAAATAATTCTACCTCCTTGCTAAATGCGATATCTGTTCAAGCAAATGAAGAAAAAGAGGTTCACAATGAATTAGCTGCTATCAATTTTAGTCAAAGAAGACGTCGTTGTTTTTTTTGCGGTGGAAATGTTCACCAACGCACAAAGTGTCCTGCGTTTCATTCGCAGTGCCAATTATGCTCAAAGAAAGGTCATTTTGCTAACGTGTGTCGAAGCAGTGGCAGAGGTAGTCCTAAAGTGAATGCGGTAATTCAAGATACTTCTGCAGAGACAGCATCTGTGATTGCAGCTTCTCCGGGGAGTCTCCGAAAAGCGACTATCCCAATAACCATAAATGATCACACTGCTGATGCACTCATCGATACAGGAAGCTCTGTAAGTTTCATCGACAAAGGATTGGCTGAAGTACTACGTCTGAAAAAGAAACATTGTAGCCAGTCCATAACACTTGCGTCGCTAAACCATACTTCCATCGTAGAAGGGTCGTGTATTGCTACTATCAAGATCAATAAACATACCTACCAAAAACGGAATTTGCTAATTGTCAATAACCTGTGTGCCGATGTGATAATTGGGCACGACATTTTAAAAACACATTCTTCACTTGTCTTGGACTTCGGTGGTGAAGAGGAGCCTCTTAGCATCTGTAATGTAATGGAAGCCTCGGTGCCTCCGGTTTCGATTTTCACAAACCTTTCTCCTTTTGTCAAACCTATTGCCATTAAATCTCGAAGACACAGTGAGGAAGACGAAGCTTTTATTAATCAAGAAGTAACCAAACTCTTGGAGGATGGAGTTATTCAGCCAAGTATCTCCCCATGGAGGGCACAAGTTCTCGTCACTGGAGGGGACAATCATCGAAAACGTCTTGTCATCGACTATTCAAGAACAATTAATAACTTCACTGAATTGGATGCCTATCCTTTACCAAAAATTGAATCAATCATCACAAAAGTTTCAAAATTCAACTATTTTAGTCAAATTGATTTGAGAAGTGCTTACCATCAAGTTCCTATATTAAAAAAAGAACAAACATTTACTGCCTTTGAAGCATGCGGAAAACTGTATGAATTTACTCGGATCCCTTTTGGTGTTACCAACGGCGTAGCGGCTTTCCAGAGAACGCTAGAATTTATCATAGAACAGGAAAATTTGTCTGGAACCTATGCATATCTTGATGACGTGACCATCTGTGGAGCTACCAAGGACGATCATGACAAGAACCTTAATGCATTTCTACGAGCGGCTGAAAAATACAGACTAACATTGAATAATGATAAATGTACCTTTTGTTCACAGACCATTAATCTCCTAGGTCACACGATCAGCAATCAGACAATCAAACCTGACCAAACTAGAATACAACCCTTGCTTGATCTTCCTGTCCCAAAGGATTCACAGTCACTTAAAAGAATTTTAGGATTGTTTGCGCACTATAGCCCATGGGTAAGAAACTTTTCTCATAAAATAAGGCCATTGATTGACATCACCGATTTTCCACTTTCTGACGAAGCGGTATCACATATTAATATTCTGAAAAATGAACTCGCCTGCTCTAGCCTATACGCAATTGATCTTAATGCTACCTTTACTGTCGAAACGGACGCTTCAGAATATGCAATTGGAGCGATTTTATTACAGGACGAACGTCCCGTAGCTTATTTCTCGCGCTCATTATCTGGACCTGAGAGGCGTCACTCTTCCATCGAAAAGGAGGCATGTGCTATTGTGGAAGCACTTCGCAAATGGCGCCATTTTCTTATAGGAAGGCATTTTATTTTGATCACCGATCAGCAGTCCGTAGCATTTATGCTTCAAGCCCACCACTCAAGCAAAATCAAAAATGAAAAAGTAGAGCTTTGGAGGCTTGAATTGTCGTCCTATAAATATGATGTTATATATAGACCGGGGAAGGAGAATATGGCTGCTGATGCACTGTCCCGTGTTTGTGCACAGATTCACACCAATACTTTAGTTGAGTTGCACAACGCTCTTGGACACCCTGGCGTCACACGGATGACACACTGGGTTAGGACTAAAAATTTACCATACTCTGTTAATGATATAAAATCTGTAACTTCCGCATGCAATATTTGTGCTGAATTAAAACCTCGATTCCTTAATTCTCATGGAAGGCTTATTAAGGCAACGGCTCCATTTGAGCGACTGAGCATTGATTTCAAAGGTCCGATACCCTCGAACAGCAACAATAAATACATCTTGACCATAATTGACGAATACTCGCGATTTCCATTCGCATACACGTGTCGAGATGTATCTGCAGAAACTGTCATTAGATGCCTAAAAGATCTCTTTTTTATGTTTGGCACTCCTCTTTTCGTTCATTCTGACAGAGGATCCGCTTTTATGTCAGAACAAGTAAAGAAATTCTTGATATCATTAAATGTAGCGACAAGCCGGACTACACCATACAATCCACAAGGCAATGGTCAAGTTGAACGCCTAAACGGAACATTATGGAGGACCATACAATTGTTTTTAAAATCTAAGGGCTTGGATGTGACGCAGTGGGAGCAAGTGTTAAATGAATCCTTGCACTCAATACGATCGTTACTATGCACAGCCACTAATAGCACTCCTCACGAACGCCTATTTTGTCACCCACGGCGAACAATGAATGGACAGTCTATACCAACGTGGTTAACATCTTCTGGGACTGTTCTTATGAAGAAAAATGTTCGATCTTCAAAGTATGACCCTTTGGTAGAAGAAGTCGAGCTTTTACAATCAAATCCATCTTATTCATTTGTAAGACTTCCAGATGGTAGAGAAACTACCATTTCTAATAGACATGTAGCTCCTTTACCAGACGGTGGGAATGATACTTGGCAAGAAGACACGCCACTGGATACACATGAAGAACCTGAACTTGCTCAGCAGCCAGAATCTGGTCATCAAGCTGGTACTGCTAACGAACCTGAGGCATCCCAAAGCCGGCACTCCAGTAGGCCTCGCAGAACACCAGCCTATCTTGCAGATTACGTTTTGTAATTAGTTATGCTAAAAATACAGCCGGGGAGAATGATATGAACCTTCTCTGTGTATTAGTATCTATGGTGTGCCTATGAAGTGTTAACTGACAATGTGTCATCTCTTTGCAATATGTCTTTCAAATAAATAATGTAGCATAATTATTAAGTTGATTAAAGCCTAATTCCAAAAGGCGTTGCGTTCTCATATGTATCACAAATCATATGACATTTCTACTTTATAGGGTATGTGCTTTAAGCTGGTGACAAACTGCGACGGACGCGGCTCCGGACTCGTCTTAACATTGTGAGGTCAAGCACTGCCATTGGTCTATCCTTCTACAACTTCCGCCAGCGTTGCCATCGACCAATGGCAGCGTTTGACCTTACAATGTCAAGACGAGTCCGGAGCGCGTTCGCCGCCATCTGTCACCGGTATTAAGGGACCAATTATCTCGTACTCTTAATAATGTAGGTGGTCTAGTTCTTTAGTTTTTGATTGACCTTTTTTTTTAATGGTATAACATTGTTCGTTGATTTTTTAATAAAGTTACATACTTACTTCTGATTAGAGATATGCCCGTATGCCGTTCCCGGGAACAGCGGGAACACCTCTATGCCGGGAATACTCCCCATTTATTTATCTTTTAGAAGCAAGTGATTGATACCTAAGTATGAAGGTAAACATAAACCCATTATCTTTTGACATCTCAATTGTTTTTCATTAAGCATCTCAATTTTCATCTGTAAATTCAATAATTCCAAACAATTTTTTCAGAGGATCTCCTAATCTGCCTTTTTTTTGTGGGGTTAAAAATGACAGCTGGCATTCTATTAAGAGCATTCCGATTTGACCCAAAATCGATTTCAGCGTTCTTAAACTCGTTCTGATTGATTTTTCTTAACATTGATTGCCTGATTGAGCACGCTAAAATAGATTTTGGCTTATTCTGAAACAAATTTGGTCAGCTAATAAACAAACAATACATTCTAGTTTCAGGTTATTTTCATTCATATAATTGCTAAGTAAGATATTAATGTGAAGAAAGACAAAGCATGCAATTGCATTGTTTTTGATAAACACAGATTTGAAGATTGATTCTGTGTCAGTATGAATAATTTCCAGAAGTGCCCTTTAAAACTTTACATTCAAGATATTTTTCGCGCGAAGCGATCTGCCGAAAACAAGTACATTTACGAAATCTTCAACATGAGTTTCAAGAATATTATGATACAGGGCATTGTTACAGCGGTCTATAACATCTCAGCAACATCCTCAAACTTGGAAATTAGTGATGTAACAGGATCTGTGCAAGTTTATTATGACTCTTTGAAGAGTAACCATAATATTGCCGATGGTACACTAAAGGACTTAAATTGGGAATTTACAGGTGCGTCTAGGTTTGGTGATGTCAATATAAACATTATGAATACTTTAATGGATCGAATAACTAAAGCTACGAAGAAAGTGATCACTGAAGGGATGTATTTGAGTATAGTTGGTGATATATTTGTTGATGCAATGAAAAATGTCAGAATGGTGTCAGCTTATGAGTGTTGTGAGACCTCGGAAGAACAGGATATTGTCTGGATGGAGGAGCTTAGGTATCTTTATGAAAAGTTTTATTTGTGGGAAAAAGAATAAAAATTATGACTTTAGTGACTAGTGTGTGTGTTTTGTCAGAAACTGATGTCTTAAAGAGAAGTCTGATAAGTATGTTTTTTTTTATCAACACCGCAGCAGAGGGAAAAGAGAAATAGTAATGTTATTAATATGTGGATTATTTATCTATTTTAAATTTGGGAATTATGTGTTATAAAATGTTACCCTTCTTGAAAATTTAGGGTAGTTCTATCTTATCAAATGTCATCAATAAAATAAGTAAGGATATTCAATTCAATTCTTTATTACATAACCATATGTTTAGTTATAGTAGGTTTTATGTATGTATGAAGAGCCGTCTGTTGTAGTGGTTGGCGCTCCAGACTACAAAAGCCAGCGCTTGCGGTTTCGAATCCCACAAGGGGCAAATGTTTGTGTGATGAGCACGAACATTTGTACCTAAGTCATGGATGTTTATAAATGTATTTAAGTATGTTTATCCGTTATATAGTTCAAGCTTTGCTTAGTTTCATCATCATCATTTATTTCATATCATTATTTATTATTGTTTAGGTACAGGTGACATATGGGCCCTGTCAGGCATATCAACTTAAAGAAGGCAGTTATTAATAATTAAAAAAAAAAACAATAATAAAGTACTAAGATCCAGGACCTCTAATAAAAGCCAAAAAACAAGCAAAGGACACATTTAAAAATAATCAGGTCCACTATAAATGTAGTAACTTATCTAGTCATTTTAATAATTTTGCCTACAAAGTTTAAGTACTACTTATTACTTAATCATAACATTTATAGCTGTGATGACAGATGGACAAGGCGAAATCTATTTGTCACTGAAGAACCCTAAAAAAAGAGGTTTCCTTTTTTTATTTTATTTTATTCTACACAAAATCCACAGCCCTTAAATAACAGAGTTACAATACTTATATAATCAACATACGGCAAATAACGGATTTACATTTTATAGTAAGATACATTTTTAAATTTCCCAAAGTTTACATCACTGATCTTAATTAAAACGCATGCATGTGTGTGGGTGTGTTTGTGTGTGTTAAAAACTGATATTAGCAGCATAAAAAAAAACCTTTTTTATTGCGTTCAGTTCAGGCAAATGAGGTAGGCAGGACCAGTCTGTTTAGAATTATTTATTTACTGTAGTGCCTACTTCAGAAATTAAAAATAAGCATTAAGTACTTTGTGATAAAATTTACAAAAACGGATATAACGACATCTATCAGTAGCAATTGATACTAATTCTTAGCAATAAACAAGTTGCTTGCTTTACATTTTGGTCTTAGTTTAGAAACGCGCTACTAGATGGCGCTGTGAGCAATGGATTTCAACTTTAGGTCCGACATGTAAAGATCAACATCAATTGAGATAATTTGACGTTTTGTGGTAGGTTGACGAGTTGTTGTTTGTACAGACAACGGCAGGTTAACCTAACCAAAAATTTAAAGGTCATAAAACCGATTTTTAACTTTAAGTCTGACACGTAGGGATCAATATTAATTGAGAAATTTTGACATTTTGTGGTAGGTTGACGTGCTGTTGCCTGTACTTACTGCTTAAATTTTAAATAAATAAACAAAATTTAAAAAATACGTTTATTTTCTTATCACTAGCCATGTTTTACTTGCCAAAATACATGTTCATTCTATTAAGTACTTTTTTAATACTGAACAGATTTTGCCAAATCAAAACTTTATATATTTTCAGTCAAAGTTAATATAATTAATAAATAAATACTTAGTACACGGATTCTTCCAGCAATCAATTTTCTTTTATTAAATCTGCTGCTTTTTCAGCAAACGCGATCACAGCTGCTAAAATCTCCCCACTATTGTGAGAAGGTATTGCACTTGCATCCACAACTCTAAGTCTTTCCACCCCTTTGACCTTCAGTTTAGAGTCTACGACAGAGCCCATAGAACAAGACCCACAATACTGCCAAAAGGTGGAAGACATGCCTACAGCATAACACTTCCAGAATTCTAAAGTGTCTCGCGGTATATTTTGGCATTCCTTCAAATTAACATCCACAAATTCTGCTCCTACTTTCTTAAAATAAGTCGTATTGACTACCCTAGAGTAATCCATTAAATATGCTGCAAAATCATCTAAATCTTTCGGATCACTAAAAAGGCCTAAAGAAATCGAGGGGGTGTCAAAGGGATCTTTGCTCTTTATCAAAATTTTACCAGTTGAAGATGGGTGTCCGTTGCTGACTGCTACTAATAACAATTCATGCCCCTTATTTTTGCTGTAAATTCTGTCGACAAGATCATTTTCGTATTTGAGGACGTTGGATAGAATCATCAAAAGACCTGATGAATCGTGGGGAAATATTAGATTGAGAACTTGATAATCTGGGTAAGATTGCGACGGGTCTAAAGCCTTGTAACCAACAGTTACAGGCACGGGAAATTTTGTTGGATCTGATGGAGGTGGAAGAGCGTTAGAGGATTTCATTTTATAAGCTAAAGGCATGCCAACACGATCACGCAAATTCTGTCCTACAGGCAAGTCAGATAGGACTGGGATATTGAAGGTATTCAGATGTTCCGCCGGCCCTATTCCCGATAACATCAACAGTTGGGGACTCTTAACAACTCCTGCTGCTAATATTACTTCTTTTCTGGCTTTTATCGTTATTCTTTTACTCGGTTGCAAAAAGGAGGGTAATATGTTCAAGGCAGTATCTCTATCAACTTCCACTCCGATTGCATTTTTGTTATCGTCAAAGATTATTTTCGTAGCTGTTGTCTGTTTATAAACGAAAAGGTTTTTTCGATCTTTAGCTGGACCAAGATATGATTCAGCTCCGTCTTGTCTCTTTCCATCTGCTATTAAATGATAAGGATACCCTACTCCAAGATTGTTGTTACTGTTAACGTCAGAATTATAATCAAATCCTATGTCTTTGAAGGCTTCAATGTAGTTATTGTTGGTATTGTCGAATTGTCTAGTCAAGCCTATGTTTCCTTTTGTGCCGTGAAGGTCTGCAGTTGGGCCACTAAGAATTTCTGCGTCGTTCACTCTCTCACTCTTTATGAAGTAAGGCAACATTCCTTCATAGTTCCAGGAGTCATCTCCGGCAGCTTTTGCCCATTGCTCGAAGTCGTGAGGGTTTCCTCTAAGGTGTAAGGTATGAGACATAGCGCTAGTCCCACCGAGTAACTTCGCAGCAGTCATACCAGGGGCATGTTTTTTGACATGCTGGGAAGTATAGTGGTCATTTAGTGCCATATAATTGTAGTCATAGTTAGCTAGTGGCTGCAATGTGAAGAGACCTGCAAGCTGAAACATGAAATATAACTTTGAAGTTTTGACAATAATCGTATGAAAGCCGGAGAGGTATTTACTTAAGCAGAGTAAAACAGCAAGTAAAGCAAAATAACCTAGAGGTAATGAATGGATCCTGATGGAAATAAGAAGGAGGCTTCGATAACGGTACTCGTAATTCCAAGCGTTAGCATCAAGACGGAAAAAACGGACATACATATTACATCCGAAATACAATTAAATCAGACTAAGAACCAAACGCACAGAAGGATGTAATTCCGCCAAACTAAAATGAAAATTAAATTTTCGTGAGTCCTTAAACGTGGACAAAAGTAAATAAAATAAATTAATATTGGATAACATCACATACATTGCTCTGATCCTATGGTAAGTAGCGAAAGCACCTGTGTTACAGAAATCAGAAACAATGATGGTACCACAACACCCGGATCCGAGACAATATAGATAAGTATTTTTTCTACATTGACCGACCGGGAATCGAACCCGGGACCTCAGAGATAGCTACACCAAGTCCGGTATGCTCGCCTCTC
The DNA here is from genome assembly GCA_963576865.1 of Anania hortulata. Taxonomy (NCBI): domain Eukaryota; kingdom Metazoa; phylum Arthropoda; class Insecta; order Lepidoptera; family Crambidae; genus Anania; species Anania hortulata. The sequence continues at coordinate 1,340,776 of OY756413.1, forward strand.
GACTACGAAGGTCGTCTCCCACTGGCGCTCGTTGTCCGAGAGCAAGACGTGTGTCGTGATGACTTGGTCTTTTTCCGTAGCCAAATGGCAAAAAACTAAAAACTTATGGATTCGTCATGTCTGTCTGTCCGTCCGTATGTCACAGCCACTTTTTTCTGAAACTTTATAAGTAGATGTATTCTGTGAACCACATTAAGATTTTCACACAAAAATAAAAAAAAAACAAAAATTCTTGGGGATTCCGCATACTTAAAACTGAAACTCAAAAATGTTTTTTTATCAAACCCATACGTGTGGGGTATTTACGATGATCTTTAGATCTTTATTATCTTTAGGATGGTCTTTAAAAATGATATTGAAAATGATATATTAGAAACCTTTCTAATATCATTTTTTTCTAAACTGAATAGTTTGCGAGAGAGACACTTCTGAAGTGGTAAAATGTGTAACTTCTATAATAAGAGAATAATAAAACTAAAAAAATATATGATGTATGAGTAAGTACATTACCATGCTAACTTCCACCGAAAATTGGTTTGAACGATTTAGTGAGTATATTTTTTTTAATACGTCATAAATTACGTAAACCGCAATTTACTTTTCGTAATGTTATGGATTTCATTTTGCAATAAAAATAATATGACTCGATTGTCGTGATGGATGAACTTTCACTTATATAGGTCTACAGGTTTGTACGGAACGGTGCGCGAGTCCGACTCACACTTGGCCGGTTTTTTGTAGTTATGAGATTGGCAAGGACTGCCAACAAGGATAAGTGGAAAAGTCTTAACCCTGTGTTTGGGCAACGTCAGCGAGGGGTCAAGTCAAGCTTGGCAAGTACAAATTTATTAGATATGGTACGATTGAGAATGAAGCTTACCACTGACTCGATGGGAGGGTCGCCACCAGGTTCGATGATGGCCACAGTGCAGTTGGGGTCTTCGGAAAGTCTGCTGGCTACGATGCTGCCGGTTGTACCTCCTCCAATCACCACGTAGTCAAATTCTAAGTTTCCTATAAATGTTGTAACATTAGTCAGTAAAGTTGTTGTTGCTGTTGTATTTGTATTCTTGCGTTGACATCACGAATTCATCATCATCATTTCAGCCATAGGACGTCCACTGCGGAACAAAGGCCTCCTCCAATGACTTCTATCATTGTGGGGGATTGCCAATACTCGCTATGTTTGGCATGCGGGTGGGCGAGCGCAGTTTTTCACAGGATGTCGCACGCAGACGCCCGTCTTGTGCTGAAGGAATTAGTCGCCTCTTACGACACGCCTCCTGTTGGCAGTGGGGAAGTGTATTCTTTACGGCCGTCCCCACACGGCACGCTAGTTCGCTACCCTTTAACAGTTAAATAATCAGAATGTACAGGTTCCCTAGCGATGTTTTCCCACACTGCGGAGCAAGAGCAAATTCCGAAAATTCCACACTCCACTGAGCTTTAGCTAATATAGCTCCAATATGACGACCTCCGTAGCTGAGAGGCGAGCATACCGGGCTTGGTGCCGCTATCTCTAAGGTCCCAGGTTCGATTGCTGGTCGGTCAATGTAGAAAAATAACGTTTCTATATTGTCTCGGGTGTTGTGGTACCGTGGTGGTCTCTGATTTTTGTAACACAAGTGCTTAGGCTATTTATCATAGGATCAGATCAATGTATGTGATGTCCGATATTTATAAAAAAAAAAACAATACACCCAGATAACTGACAATGTTAGCGCCTATCACAACAATCCATCGCGACCGGAATGTCAGGAGAGCAATGAAGGAAAGAGGACCGGAATGTCAGAAGAAGGCTTCCCTTTCTGGCGTCCTCCCGTCGTCACGTCACCCTCCCACACCTTACCCGATCGCAAGCGCAAGCCCGCGCCTCACGTCATTTTAAATTAAAAACTGCAATAAAACCTGTGATAAATGTGCCAAACATTCGTGAGACTGTCTCCTGAGCCCTCCTCCGGATTTATAATAAAGTACTCCACCGTTCAACAAACAGTCAAGCTGCAGAAAATTGTGGGCAGTGCAACAAAGAAAAGTAATTTCAGAGGAGTCAGTTCTAACACGAGTAAATTACCATAGTTTCCTGTGTTTCTGTAATAACGGTGTTTTACTAACCTTTGAGATTAGCCGCTGGCGGAAATCGGTATGACGTCAAATGGAGAATAGATAAGGCGCTCAACGCTGCTTGGACTGTCTTTAGACCAGCTAAACCTAATGCCGCGTCCATGTCGTATCTAAAGCTAAAGAAAATAAAAGAATAAATAACGTTAGGTATTTGAATACAAAACCCGATGTGGGATTGAACCAGATAGGCAGGTTCGGAGAAGAATCGAAATGGTTATCGTGCAATTGAATCATACTAAGTACTCAACTGGCTTTGGTCTAGTCTGGGCACATTGCTCAATGAGGTAACGTCAGATAGAGTTATCTACTCCTAGAGCCTGGTCGCATAGGCGCTGGTGGAAAAAACCCAGGGGTTTTAACCTTTAGTTTTTCATGTGGATTAGGGTCATTCCACAAAACAAACAATATGCACTGCACTTGCATCCATGAATTACTATTAAAGAACTATCTATTTGGCTTTAATCACACACAAGACGACCTAACTCATAGATATTGATTTCTAGCTCCGCGTAATGTTGATTTCTAAATTTCCAATAGGTGCAGCAAGTGCAGCACCTGGCATTCCTTACCGGCGCTCATGCCTGGACTGAATGGTTACCTAATCATAAACAGAAAGTGAGCCCTTGGAAGAACAACGGAATGGGTCAATGACACATGAAAAGAAACAGATGCGATGGTAAAATCATCTACTAAAGATGATTGAATACGAGATGAGGATGATGATGACGTGCATCTTAAGTCAATTTTAGCATTCGAGCTTGGTACCATTACCATTACCAATACCATTTTTTTGTAAGTACAAGGCCTTTTTTCAGCGTCATTGGTGGTCACTTTCTATCCCAAATAAGACACATTTTCCGAGGGATGCGAAATTGATATCGATGTTATCGTTGTTGTTAAAAAATATTCAGTGCTAAACCAAATAAGGCAACGGTGCACTGCATCTGATCCATATTCGATCCGAAAACCGAGGAATATCGGACCGAAGTAGCCATCTTACTAGAACGAGGGAGCGCAATCGTTCCAGATTTCCAGATTTGTATTTTCTCGGATTCGAATCCAGGTAAGGATCCAATTAAATTAATAAACCAGCGAAGTGCGTGTCGGGCCACGCGTAGAGTTTCAGTAGTAGCCCTTTATTAAAATTAAGAAGGATTCTGTTGTTCTTTATTCTGAATATAATTAATGGTAAAGACATTTGTATTTGGTACAAATTATCCAACACCCAAGTTAAACGACTATCACTGCTAAACTAATGAAGTTATCTTAACCGCTATAATCTTCCTTTAAAGTTTATGAAATACACTATCATCTTGAATTTTTTCAGATTTTTCAAGCCAGCAGTTTAGCTTTTACAGGGGGACGCCCTACTGGAACAAAAAATTTAGTAAATGGAGCATTAAATCCAAACAGCAGTTTAGCTTTTACAGGGGGACGCGGACGCCCTACTGGAACAAAAAATTGAGTAAATGGAGCATTAAATCCAAAAATAGCAACCCCTTAATAATTTTAAAAGACCTACTCAACGACAGGCCCGTTTTTCCCATTGGGCAATCTGGGCAGGCCAGATCACCAACCAATAACTGACAAAGTTATAGGGGTCCCATTATCCTAATATGCCCCCCTCGGCATATAGGTTAAAGAATAGGTCCCCCTAATAGGTTAAAGAAGGCACTGCTCAACGATACCCCACACTATGGGGTAAACGACGATAAAAAACATCCCCACTTCACATGTAGGGTGATCCCATCCCCACCTAACAAAAAATATTTTCAAAATTGTATTCTATCACTTTGTCGGCGTAATTCGTATACACAGACCTACAAAATAACAGCTTTCCAGTACTGTCAGTCTCAGCAAAACCTCGGACAGACAGACAGACGGAAATAACGAAACTATAAGGGTTCCTTGTCAGGACTACGGAACCCTAAAAAGTGAGTTTTGTTCAATATTCGTGTAATAAAAGCAACGTCTTGGGACTTACCAGTTCTTCAAACGTTGTATGGTAATGCCTCAATTAATTCATTTCAGGCATTGATGTTAGAAAGACGATAGCATACATTTATATCAAAAATTTTGTTTATTCAAACAAACCTGACACACATATTTCATTAGACACACTAACTTATTTATACAGGTGAGGAAGTAAATTAACGAGACTAGTTTTTGTTTGCGACTATGTTTATTTTTCTAGTTTTACAATATCTAAGTGCTGATAAGAGACAGACATCCTTCCTTGTTTTATCTAAACTAGTTGTTGCCTGTGACTTTGTGAGCTTGGTCGTCAATTCCATTTTGAAACCTGACATTTTTATTTGAGACTTTTAAGTATGTTTGAATTGCAGTAATGAAATTAAAGTAACTTAAAAGAAAACTAAAGTAATTAAATTTAAGTTAACACTGTTTCTAGGGAAAAAAACTCTTCATACGTCCCGAGACCCCCCTTCTCCCCCACTTGAGATTGGGCAAGATTTAGCTCGATCCTCTCTCCCCCTCTCCCCCCTTAACACCTCACGTAATTAATGAAGGCCCCCTAAGTTACACATTGTATAAATAATATCCTGTAATAATGACCTAGTATGGCGACCCGATAGTTTAGTGGCGCGGTAATTGGTCTTAAACGCAAAGGGTCCCAGGTTCGATTCCTGGATCGGGTCAAATGAAAACAATCTTTTCTAAAGAGTCTGTGTGTGCTAGAAAACGCCCCGGGTAAAATACATGTCTGGTACCTTGTAACACAAAATTCCCTACCTACTTCGAGACAATGACGTTGGGGTGTTTGTTGTCTGGTGTATATTTATTTATTATTAGCTGTCCCGGCGAACTTAGTACTCCCTTTTTTTTAAATTTTTCAGATTTTTTATTAGTTATCCAACAAACCAAAAATCATAAAAATCGGTCCAGCCGTTTTTAGCTTATAAATGGTGTAACTAACCCGACTTTCTTTTATAGGTATACGTAACGTAAATATAGATAACGTTTGGGGACTTACTGGTTATAAGAATGTTGTAATGCCCTAATTAACTCTTTCTAGGCATTATTGTCGGAACGGCGATGCAGCTACGTTTATTTATATTCAATATTTTCGTCTGGTTAAATAAAATTTAAACATTTATTAAATTAGACACACGAAAAGGTATTTATACAAGTGAGGACGTCAAATAACACTAGTTTTTGTTTGCGACGTCTCAAGGACTTTTAGTTTAACATTATCTAAGTGCCTGATAAGAATAGACATCCTATTATGTTTTAATATAGCCAACCGGCTAATCAGGAAGTCACTGGGGGAGGCCTATGTTCAGCAGTGGACGTCTGCCCCATCGGCCATCAGTTCTACGTGCTATGTGCCCCGCCCACTGCCACTTCAGCTTGCTAATCCGTTGGGCTATGTCAGCGACTTTTGTTCGTTTACGGATCTCTTCATTTCTGATTCGATCTCGCAAGGAAACACCAAGTATAGCCCTTTCCATAGCACGCTGTGCGACCTTGAGCTTTCTTATGAGGCCCATAGTGAGAGGCCACGTTTCAGTTTCATATGTTATCACTGTTAACACACACTGGTTGTAGACTTTCGTCTTGAGGCACTGAGGTATTTTGGACGAGAAGACGTGGTGTAGTTTCCCGAACGCTGCCCAGCCGAGTTGGATTCGACGATTGACCTCCTTCTCAAAATTGGATTTACCCAACTGGATAACTTGTCCTAAGTAGACATATTTGTCAACAATTTCGAGAGTAGAGCTCCCAACGGATACTGGGTAGGGCGCAACATGGGCATTCGTTTAGTTGTCTAATACTTAAATTAAATAAAATATAGACAAACTATGGGTGACTGGCAAGATGCGAAAATCATGCCAAGAGGCGGGTCGTAAGAGGCGACTAATTCCTGTAGCCAGACAGGCAGCAGCGTCTGCGTGCGAAAACTTATAAAAAACTGCGCTCGCCAACCCACTTGCCAAGCGTGGCGAGTATTGGCAATCCCCCCCAATGAAAGTCATGAGGGGAGGCCTATGTTCAGCAGTGGACGTCATATGGCTGAAATGATGATACTAGCTGTGGCCGCAGCTACGCGTAGAATGAGGATTGCCACACCCTATTTTCCTCGCGATAGAATAAAAATAGTAGCCTTTGTCCTGTCCTAGGGTTCTTTTTAGCTTTAGGTAGCTTTTTCCGTATAAAATTTCAACAAAAACGGTTTCTTGGTTTTAGTCTATCGGCCACCTGACAAAATTCCTTCTCTAATCCGAATCTCGTCGGTATCTCTTCTGTATACCTACAACAGGTATGGACGTGTTCAAGGCGTTGTGTAGATCAAGAAACTGCTTGTTGTAATATTTTTAAGTGGTGGAGGGGATAGTAGTGACGTGATAAACATAGCCGCTGACGGTTTTGTTTTTTATTAATTACATCGCACCTTTTAGGTCTATTTGCTTCTGTATGGTGTTGTTTGAAAGCTTATTAAATATTCTTTAATTAATTCTCAGAAACCTAAAGCATATCTATTATAGTTATAAAAATATTTGACAAAATATGTTTTTTTTAAGCGATTTCCTAAATATTCTTTTTTTTTTTGCTGAGAAACGTATACGTTATACGTATACGTTATAGTAGTAGAGTAGAGAGTAGTAGTAGTAGTAGAGTTATAGTAAATATGTTTAATGTAAAAATTACGCAGAATTTTATTAGCTATTTATAAACGTCAATTGCATTAAAATATGACTTCAAACAACTGAGTTATGCGCACATTTCTAGAAGACGACGGCGTCGCGCATAGACATCGGGCGCCGCGCCCCGCCCCTCCGCCAACAGGAGGCGTATCGTAAGAGGCGACTAATTCCTGTAGCACGAGACGGGAAGCAGTGTCTGCGTGCGAAATACTATAAAAACTGCGCTCGTCAACCCGTTTGCGAGTATAGCAATACCTCCGTAATGATCTATACAGATAAGACCAGGCCCCCAGTCTCTATTGATCCCGCTGTTCCTGAGTACGGTAGCGGCCAGGGTGAAGGCGGGCAGGGGGTGCTAAGAATCCCCAAAAGTGGAAAGGCTACCACCCCTGAAGATGACTGGCCCTGGTCACATACAACGCACTTTGAGGATTGATGATAAGACTGTCGAGGAGATTGAAGATGAAATGGGTAGGATGCACTGGAGTATTATGGGGCTATCAGAAGTCCGACGAGAGGGTTAGGACACGAAAATCCTGAAATCCGGCAATCTACTGTACTACCGGGAGGGTAATCAGCTGTCCCAAGGGTTGCTCGTCTACAATTAATGTCGGGTTGCTCGTCTACAAGTCCCTCACTAACAACATCGTTACCACCGGAAGTGTGTCGAGCAGCGTTGCTTACCTGATACTCAAAGTAACCAATAGATACTCGCTGAAGGTGATACAGGTATATGCACCGACCTGAACACCCAGATGACGAAGTAGAGGCTATGTATAGTATGTACAACTAAGGCGAAAGCCTAAAGCGTGATAGATACACAGACAGACAGAGTCACTTTCGCATTTATAATATTAGTAAGGAAATAGAGATTATGAAGTAGGTGTAAGCCATGTGTTTTACAAACGTTAGGGCGAACAGCCTCATATGAATAGGTATCTGTTTAATTAGCTGAATGTGTCCGACAATGGTTTTCTATTGTTAGCAGTACAAATAAACGTATAGCAAATAAGAGGTAGGATACCTACAGATGGAGTATAAGATCTCAAGATTAAATTATTAGAATTAATTAGAACGAATAGCAGCCAATTACTTCATGGAAACTGGTTCCTAATACGTAATAAGGCATACCTACCCAATTAAAATATAACAACTGTCCGATCGCGATGTTTAACATTTATTTTTCCCTAGTTACCCACACCCACGAAGGTGGATAGATCGACACTCTTTAATGCGCGGCGTGTTTGGTGGGTAATTGCAATAAATAATACTTATTTATTGTAAGTACTTACTCTGTATGTAGTGCTTTTTTTGAAAAGTAACGTATTCTGCTGCTCCGAACCGCGTATAGACTTAGGAAGCAATACAACATACATATTTAATATTGATTAAGACTGCATAATATCCTGTATTTCTCAACAAGTGAATTGTATATTCTTATTTAATCAGTTAATAGTCAACTGTTGAAGTGGTAGTAGGCGGGGCGTAGTACGTAGAACTGATGGCCGATGGGGCAAAATCGTTTTAGAATGGAGGCCACGTTACTGACAAGCGTAGCGGAAGACGTCCACCCACACCAGTCACGCACGCGGGACAGTAGGTTAAAACCGACTTCCAGAATTAGATAAACATGTAAATTTTTAGCTTCACCTGTAACTTGACAATTATTATTGCCTTTGATATTAAAAAGTAGCAAAAATAAAAAAAGGAGATCCTCTTTTTTAATCGTTGCCAAACATGTTTTGTGTCACGTAGCTAATACATCATCGTCATCACCATCACAGTCTTTAGTACTCACTCATTTATTCAGTATATAGGCCCTCTTCCGGGCACTTATACAAGTCCCAAAATATAGCTTTACCCTACCACCGCTTCGGGACTACATATCGGCTGGTGATGAGAAGAAACGGCGCAACAAACTCAGTCACCTTTGTCAGCCTTTTTTACAGGAAATACAATTACAAGACATGAAGTGCGAGCTAAGCAGGTTAAGTCCATGCACTTTGGTCGTTCAAATAATCGTCTACCTTATAATACCCTTTTTTCATAAGGTTTTTTAGCAGTCCACTGCTGGATGGCCTCCTACATAGAACGCTACAGCAAGCGGCTTGGAGCTTTGGGCCGTTTCCCCAGCGGCTTCCTGCAAACTTGCCTCGTCCTGCCCACGCAAATGTTAGGAGCACACTGTTGTGCTATTTTCAAAATGGTCCGGTAGCGTCCGTAGCACTCATGGTGTGCTCCTTGCGGACAAATTCAAATTCAAATTCTTTATTTGCCATAAATAGGGTATGTAAATGTAGCTTATAGACCTATTTAGCCATGAGCTACAGCATGCAAATTTTCATCTTGCACTAAGTTTAATAACAAATTACTACAGATCTTTATTGTACAACTCAATGTAAATTATATAATTCAATAAAATTCATTATCAATGTCAGTAAATATTATGTCAGATTAAAACTCCAATAATTCACGTCAAATTAATCTTCAAAGTCATTAATTATGTACTATTGTCATTTTGAAATTCATGTCATGACATTTCAAGGTCGTGTCTATGTCGGGAACTCGTTTTATTTTACCGCTAGGAGAATAATAACGGCAGCCCAGTTTGTTGTGGGTCTGTGTAGAACCGGAAAAAGAACTGGGTAGTGCCAACACCAAAAAAAAAATTTTTTATCAAACGTGAGTAGTCATCGCGGCCATTATGCGCGGGGGTTAATTATGTTTTATACAGGTGTAACAAAAAGGTGAAATGAAACTTTAAGGGGTTATTCTACGACTAAATTACATCAACTTTTTCTATGGGACCACCATCGAAATCTCAAAAAAAAAATTGACGTTTCCATACAAACTGATACCAGCAGGTCGCGTTTTAGTATGGGAAAGTGTTTTTTTTTTTCCGAATTCGATGTTGGTCCCATAGAAAGAGTTGATGTAATTTAGCCGTAGAATAACCCCTTAAAGTTTTATTTCACCTTTTCGTTACACTCTGTATATATGTTAGTTAGGAATTATGTTGGGGTCCACTTATCGACGTCTGACGGGCTATTTTGTGGTCGCCACTCGAGAATTTATTTTCCCTAACGGTTGGCCCATTGACATAGAAATAGAAACGTTAATTCGTCCCACAAGAGAAAATTACATAACAATATAAAACTTTGAAGGGATCTGATGTGTTGAAAAGGCGCCTAGCCAGCTCAGCATTTGTCGTGACAGCCACGGACTTATCACGTAGCACCCAGCATGCAGCGAGCGATTGCTACTTCAGCTTGAGCCTTTAACACACTGAATGGGAAACCACACTGCCGGGGTCCCATTGTGTTTGATCTTGCCCGTGTGATCATTATTTTGATCAATGGTTCTGTCAGTTTCAGTTGTCATTGTTCAAATAATCACTACGATAAAGGGTTATGATAAGTCAAAGAGTAAAATAATACTTATAAGTTGTCAAGCGCGTGTCAAACTTGCATCATACAGCAAGCACAGAAAAAAAAAACTTTGACATCGCCGTGGACATTAGTTGCATGAGGAGGAAGTATATCTTTAAGAATACCTAGTTGACAACGGTAGCGCCATCTGCGATTAGCTTTTGTAACTCGTGTTATAGAAATCAGAAACAACGGCGGTACCACAACACCCAGACCCGACGCAATATAGAAAAGTTAATTTCCTACATTGCCCGACCGGGAATCGAACCCTGGAGACAAGTGCAGCGTGCTCGCCTCTCGGCTACAGAGGTCGCCTATGCTTCCCCATTGAAAGTATTAATTAAATACACAGGTTGAGGTAAAGTCACAATTTATTAGGGTTTCGTACCTAAGTGAGGGTTAGCGTTTAAAGTGTTTAAATACCAAAAAGGTTGAACCCGAAACACTAGAGCAGACAAAGCTCCGATGTGGAACCAGAAAATGGTTTTAATCAGAATTACAGCTCACAGAGCAAATCTAATTTCGGAAACGCCGAGACTTCCACAAAATGCGGCTTGCCAAGCAAACAGTTAAGTGATGCGCGGTCGCAACTATCGATATCGATAAACAATTTCCGAAATGTTTGTAAAATAAATATATTCGATTGCCTTCCTAAAACATCTAGCAAGTCTAAGGAAGGGTTTGATAAAAACTATTCCTTTAAAAAATTATAAAAACGAGATTTAATTCTATGGGATTTGTTATATAACTAAATATATTTAAAGATATAGCTTTTATGGTACATAATAATTGGTAGTAAAACTATTTCCTGGTGAGTTATCGATTTATAATTTAATGCTATTACCAAACCGTCTGGTCTTAAAATCGAAACCGTTTTTTGTGGTTACGGTGGGTTGACATCTTTTACACTTTGATTAGGTTCGACTATGGTGCCGTGTGGGGACGGCCGTAAAGAATACACTTCCCCTCCGCCAACAGGAGGCGTGTCGTAAGAGGCGACTAATTCCTGTAGCACGAGACGGGTAGCAGCGTCTGCGTGTGAAATGTTATAAACCGCCTGCCAAGTGTGGCGAGTATTAGCAATCCCTCCCGATAAAAGTCATCGGGGGAGGCCTGTGTTCAGCAGTGGACGCCCGATGGCTGCAATGATGATGATGATGATGGTGCACATACCATACAAATTAGAAATGTCATATGATTTGCTCGACGAAAATTACCCCTTTTTTAAAATCTGTATCTATAATGTTTTTGTATGGGCAAGAGTCGAAAGGAATTGTCATTTCATACTAAATGTAAATGAAAAATCAATAACGTATTTCAGAGAAACATGGCCCGTATTGCTGCTCTATAGGGTATGTGGTCGATAGCTTCGACAAAGGAAGTGTTTACCTACATCAAAATCGATCAAATCAAATCAATCAATCAATCAAACAAAATCAAAATCCATCAAAATCGACTATCCATGAAACATAGTTTTTATAAAATACGATCTACCAGACCATACAAGATAACTTTGGCACAAGTAAAAAAAACATCGATATCTGTCGTCACTATCGCCCGTGTAAAGAGACCGAGCGTTTACATCTCAGAGCGGCGGTTTGGAATCTGACTTCGAGTGAGCCCAATATTACATTTTCGAGGATGAATTTAAACGTATAATGTTACATTTTAAAATGAACCAAATTTCTTAAGTCTAGTAGATTATAAAGTTTCACAAAGGAACTTAGGTACTTGGGTTTCTTATAAAACGAAATACTAATAGACGTTATTGCTGTGCGAAGGCTTCGCTTGTTTTTTTTTAACTTATCTCGTGTCAAGTTTATATTGATAGTCATTAATGAGACTAACAGGCGGGGGGTACTTAAACGCAATACCTTGCTTATTAATATGCATTTATTAGTTTACCATGATATACGCGTACAATTCCGGAAGAGAGAAAAAAGCAAAGATAATATAAACGTCCCTATAGGCTATAGCTTAACTTTTTATTCTCCCCGGCCACTTGCATCCAGTTAATTACAGTCTGTTGCCAGATGTCATTTGTCCATCTTAGTCTGTCGCGGGTGTTATTGCGGGGTCTCCACTCAAACTCACACTCGTGGTTCATCCGTGAATGAATGAAACTTGTGAAATCCGTGAGTCAACATAGAACAGCAGATATGTTTCTCGTTCTATCTATTTGATTATCACCATAGTGAAGTTTATCAATCATGACCACAACTCGCTTTAAAATTATGTTAGTCTCGATCCGATGCGGAAAGTCAAAAGATTCTTCTATATTGACTCAGGTTTTGGTGTACCTACGAGATACGACTCTGGCAAATTCTATCTGGTGATTCGTAAGACAAGTGTGTATTTTTTTTACTTCAAGACCACGACATTTGTGTGGCTTACATTTCTAATTAAATGTCGTAATTAATTTGTAATTAAAGTTCGAGAATTTGTACGGAGCCCTCGGTGGGCGAGTCCGACTCGCACTTGTCCAGTATTTTATTACAGGTTCACTTGCACATCTCAGGATTAGCAAATTGAAACCCAAACTATCCAATGTCACGGTATTAAACTATCATCAATCTATAGCTCCCAGTTTGTACGAATTAGAAAGTTGCAGAATGATGACTTAATCCCATAGAGAATTATTCCGCAAGTAGACATAGACACATAGCGACATAGCAGTATATATATATTTATATAAAGCTAAAGAAGTACCGTAGTAGTATAAGTAAGTATAAGTAGTAGGGCCCAAAAAATAAGGAAACATGTTCTGCCCCATATGGGCCAATAATGTTATTATTGACGTTCATAAGTGGCAGTTTTCTGTCCTAAACTGAATAAATGATTTTTAACTTTCACTTTGACCGAAACTAGGCCTATTTGTTGAGATAAATACCTACACTCGAATGAGTCGTTCGTTCGTAGTCGGTTGGCATCTTCATTTTTGTAAAATAGAAATAGGTTTTTTATTTAGTAAGCATTTTAAAGTGATATAGCTGACAACTCATCTGGACTCGGAGTCGGCAGTACTCAGGAGTTGCTTAGGGGTTCTTGTTGAGGGGTGCGTTTGTGTGAGTGCGTCATTTCAAATGTCTATACGTAATTATTTTACTGCTTCAGCATGAAGTGCTTGCTAAACGGAAGATGTACTCCTCTTGACTTGCTCGACTTTGCCCCAGACCCTTTTTGGATGGAAACCATTTTGAAATTGGCCATAATCGATATCAGTGTTTTCAAACTTGGCCCGAGTCTATCTTCGCTACTCGAGTTCTCAATCGATGTGTGCTCAATCCGGAACAAAAAGCGAAGAGAACAAATGCGTTACCAAAAGTGGAATCAGGCTTCCATGTGTCATACCCATAAATATTTACTCTGATCATAGTATCTCAAGTTTAACAAAAAAATATGAAAACAGCGAACCTTAGCCCTAATAATTTACATCCCCCGAACGCACCCGATTACAAGCTACAAAGTTAAAGACGTCTAACGATGCTTAATTCGGGATTCGAACCCACTCGCTATTCCGCCCGCGTTCGGATAAAGGCTGTACGTACACATGTCTGAATGACTGCCGATAATAAATCGACAGCAATTTGGCTATCGCTGCGTCAGCGCCCTACCTGTGCAGGGTGGGGATGGTGTCGATAAAAGTATCGATAAATGATGAAATTTTATTTCTATACTGTATACTAAAAATTAGTATTCGCTTAGTCTGAATCGTCAAGTTTGTGTGAAAAATATTGTTTAATTAGTTAAAAAGTAATTTGCAAAAAAAAAATGTTACTATTAGATAAGGTAAAAGAAAAACGACTCACAAAATAGGTACCTATGTATTGCATTAATACTAGTGAAGTGTATAGTGGCAATAATAAAAGTCCATCACTAAATAAAAAATAGTATGCCCATTAAATTGAATTGCGTATTACATGTGTCTTGATTACTGTTGCATTGGAATGAGTAACTATGTCAAATGTGACGTATAGTAAATGGCAGGTCAACCTGCCAAAAAAATTAAAGGTCATTGCACCGATTTTCAACTTTAAGCCTGACACGTGAGATCAATATCAATTGAGAAAATTTGACGTTTTATGGTAAGTTGACGAGCTGTTGTCTGTACATTACTTTTAGTTCTTTTAATGTTTTTTAGAAACTTTAACAACATCACTTGTAACTTATCAATACTATGGTAATAAAGTTACTTTTCCTATAATATAAACCATTCCCAAAGTATCTCACTTACAGTGTATTAGTAAAGCTAACATTTTCTAATAAGACGTAAATAATACTTAGGATTTTAGGTTACTGTAATTTTTAACAGCTAAGACTATGATAAAGAGACACGGCACCATCTTCAAACCTGCATTTGCATCTATGATCCCTTGTCGATAAATCTATGTCCCATCACTAAACCTAACAAAGAGTCGGTGATTTGTATCTGAAAGTGTTTTTTCTTGATTCCTTAGAGAATGGTTATGGCTTATTGGCGTACGAATTTAACGTTTTTATTTCAACCAGTTTATAGCAATGTTTCCATGTAGCCAATTGGGTACCTAAAACAAGTCATTTACAAAGGTATATGAAAACATAGAACCCCAGATGAAAATCCCTCTTAGGTGTTATAAAAATTAAGTGTGTGTATTTATTAAGCTGTAAGGCGTCATGCCTTGTGAGGTTTAATCGAATGTGGTATAATGACGCCCGCGAACGGCACATCTCTACTCCCGACGCCTTTAAGTAAAAAAAAACGGAAATCCTACTTTTACAGTTTATTATTTTAAGTCTGAGGTTTATATTATTTTATTTTAAGGTTTTTAAGAGTTGTAATTCGAACTAGTTAATGGCCTAGTCATTGAGACCATTCCAATGAGTCTAACGATGCCTCTGCTGTAAGTTTGTGAGGAGTTGGGTATCCTGCAGATCTAGGTGATGCTGCAGCATCGGTCCAAGGTGATAACATTTACATTATTAAAGTAACTTATTGACGACCTCCGTAGTTGAGACTTGGTGTCGCTATCTCCGAGGTCCCGAGTTAGATTATCGGTTGGTCTATGTAAAAAAATATATTTTTCATTTTCTAGAGGCTGATAATGATGATGATGAAAGATTATCACCTTCTAGTTATTGATAAAGGGATGTAATCAACATTTACAGGTCTGATGAATTTGATATTGAGTATCCTGTTGAATAAATTGTAACTATTGACAACATCACATACATTGCTCTGATCCTATGATAAGTAGCTTAAGCACTTGTGTTACAGAAATCAGAACACTTTACACATTACCATAAAACCCAGGCCCGAGACAATATAGATATGATTTTTTTCTACATTGACTGACTGGGAATCGAACCCGGTGTACCGTACCCTTATAGATCAGGCGGTAAACAAAATAATTTAGAGGGTAGCCATAAATAAAAGAGTTGAATATTAAATCTGAATTTAATCTTAATTAAAGCTGAGTAATGGCAATTAGTTTTAATTAGTTTTAATGACAAGCTCAGGGTAGTGAGTTTATAAGTTGCAACCGAAAAGATACTCAGTTTGACAATTAATCAAACCACTATCCTCGTAGTTGTACGTAGTGTAGAACGTCGGCACGGTGGCAGCGGTAGGGTTAATAGGCGTTGTCC
The DNA here is from genome assembly GCA_963576865.1 of Anania hortulata. Lineage (NCBI taxonomy): Eukaryota > Metazoa > Arthropoda > Insecta > Lepidoptera > Crambidae > Anania > Anania hortulata. Next base: position 1,356,617 of record OY756413.1, read on the forward strand.
CACAGCTAGAGCGAAGATAGGGTCAAACGCACGGGTAGGTCTTCAGTCCGGATCTTGGACCCTGAAATCCCGGAAATCGGACATTTTTAATAAAGTCTGATTTCTTAACTATGACTGCGACATCAGGCCGGAAGTGGCAAAAAGCGGAGCAAATGGAAATGATTAATGCAAAAAATAGTGATTAATGATGCGGCAGTCATACAGAATCATCCTTAAGCTAAAGTTAAGCAAATAATTAATATAAAGTTTTTAAATTCTAAGTTGATAATTAGTTAATTAGGTAGGTATTATCCAATGCTAATTAGTTACGTTTATCCAATTCAAGGCATAACAGTATAAATAATAATGAAGAATCATGAAATCCAATGACCATCGAAAGTCATGAAGGTCGTGTAAGGTCATGCGTAAGTATACGTATGCCATTTTATATCAAGGAACGGTTGTCGTCTACAACTAAACGTTTCCAGGACTCACACGGCGTGATTAAGAATGATAAGCATATACTTAGGCACTACTTAAGCAGGTATTACTACTTACTTAGTAAACATTAAGTGGGTGCTTATTACTAGACACTAGACAAAGCGCTAAAACTACGCATTATAATCAAGTTGCAACACTCACCCGAAACCGGGGTAACACAAGCACTGACTCAAAACAAGTGTTAGATAGTTAAGTAGCTAAACAACAGTCTCTTAATTATTCTAGTAAGTATTTTTTTACAAGAGGAATACGTCCTTGCATTTAGATAGTATCGCTCGGACTGCCGAGGCGAAATTACAAAGGCATATTCGCTCGTTCGGTCGAACCTGTTTCTTCCTAGTGTTCACTCATCGTTCGCGCTCGCAGATATTTCGAAACTAGCAGTTGCGCCCGAGTTTGCGTTTTAGTTTTTGTAATTAATAATATTTGTGCCTTCCCCAAGATTAGATTTAAGTTTTAAATATTTGAAATTAGTTTTTATGTAGTTCTTAAGTTAGTTATAAGTTCTAATTTATTTATTCCATTAATAAATAGTGTAACGAACCGTTACATACCCCCCTTTTTAGGTTAGGATTTTGCTAGTAAAATCCACTAGTCTAAAGGTAATCTAAGTAAGCTTAAAATCTTTTACATGCCAAGTCCCTAAATTCCGCCCAGCCATGTCCTCAAGTTCATAAACTAGTTTAGATTTTTTTCTAATGATACGGCATTTTAAAAATTTAGGAGCTAATTTTTTTGAGAATTTGTTATCTTTATCACTTTGATAAAAGGTTCTTTTCCACACAACATCACCCACGTTAAAATCCACATTTTTACGGCGAAGGTTATAGTTAGTACTATTTCTGGAATGGGCTTTAATAAGTGATAGATGGACTTTATCAAACAATTTTCGCAAAACTCCTAAGTTTTCTGCGTAGCTGTCCCGGGGTGCAAATATGATATGATTTTCAAGGTCTGAGTCTATATAATGAGAACCGCAACTAACAAGTTCTCGCCCAAAAATCAAAAATGAGGGTGTAAATCCTGTCACCTCATTAACAGCACTATTTAAAGCAAACTGTATCTTGGGAATGTTGGTGTCCCAAACCCTATGATCTCCATCAATAAAGGTAGATATTGCGGTCACGATGGTCTTATTGTAGCGTTCGACTGTGTTAATCTGCGGAGTATACAATGGTGTGTAGAAAATGTTAGGTATATTGTAAGATTCGAACAGATTTTTCATTGTAATGCTAGTGAACTGTCTCCCGTTATCCATCAAGATGGTGCTGGGTACGCCGTGAATGAGGAAAACGTTTTCTTCAATTATTTTAGAGATTATATCTGAAGTCGCTCGTCGGATGGGAAAAAGTAAGCAGTATTTTGAAAAACAGCACGTTATCACTAATAGGAAGGTGTTTTGCCTTCTAGATACTGGCAAGGGTCCAACAAGGTCCACGCTCAACATTTGGAATGGCCGGCTGCAATCTTTAGGCTTGCCCATTATACCAAGTGTTGAGTGGTTAGGGTGTTTATGGGAAAGGCAGATATCACAACTAGACACCAGATCAACTACATCTTTGTGCATACTTGGCCAAAAATAATTTAGGGCAACACGTTTATGCGTTTTAAAAATACCAAAGTGCCCAGCAGTAGGGTCAGAGTGGTTTTTGTTAATTATTTCCTGTCGATATTCTAATGGCACTACCTCCTTCCATTCAAATTCCCTAGTCAAGGGGTTAAGAGATTTAGTGTATCTAAATAATTTAGCGTTTTTAATTTGATAATTTAAGAAGGATGTAGGTGATTTAAGGCACCCTTCGAATACATTTAAATACCAAGGGTCGCTAGTTTTCTGAATTGGTGATTCTGTCACGGTATCGATAGCGGATATAGGAACAGCTCGTGACAAACTGTCAGGTACTACGTTTTCGGAACCCTTACGATGTTTGATATCGAAATTATAAGCAGAAAGTCTTACACCCCATCTGGCTAATCTTCCTGACGGGTTATTCAGATTGAGAAACCATTTTAGAGAGGAGTGATCTGTATAAATAGTAAATTTGAGACCATTCTCGAGATAGCAACGCCAGTGCTCAATGGCTGTTAACACTGCTAACGCCTCGCGTTCAGTAGCACTGTAGTTGCGCTCCGGTTGTGAAAATGATTTGCTCATATAGGCTATAACTCTTTCACTGCCATTATAAGTTTGAGTGAGTACTGCTCCCATACCGTAATCACTCGCATCGGTATGCACTTCAAAAGGTACAGCATAATCTGGACAGGAAAGAATGGGTGTCGAGACAAGGCATTGTTTTAATTTTAGAAAGGCGTCATTTGCTTCTGTAGACCAAACAAAAGGTGGGGCATTCTTACCTTGGGTTGTCAGTTTGTTCAAGGGATTTGCCAGGGTACTAAAATTTGGTATAAACCTCCGGTACCAAGAGGCAGTACCCAGGAATCGCCTAACTTCCTTACGATTGGTAGGGGTTGGGTAATTAACAATAGCCTCCACCTTTTCTGGATCAGCTTGTAGACCGTTAGAGTCCACTACATACCCCAGATATTTTAGCTGTTGCCTGAAAAACTGGCTTTTTTGGAAGTTTATAGTTAGGTTCGCCATTTTCAGTTTTTCAAGAACTCGCAATAGTAGATAAATGTGTTGGTTAAAGTTATCAGAAACGACGATGACGTCATCAACGAACACAAATACCCTGTGCTCGAATTCAGGTCCATAAAATAAGGCATCGACTAACCTTTGTTGGGTAGCAGGTGCATTTGTTAAGCCAAAGGCCATCGACTTAAATTGGAAGGTTCCACGCGACGGTATGTAGAACGCAGTCTTTTGTTTATCTTCCTCTCTTATTAAAATCTGCCAGAAACTTTTAGAAAGGTCCAAGCTTGACAAATACCTTGCATCGCGTAGATTGTCGAGAATTTCTGCGATATAGGGTAGACTATATGCATCTTTCTTTGTCACAGCATTAAGTTTTCTGCTGTCGAGGCAGAACCTTAATTCACCATTTTTCTTTGGTGTCAGGAGGACTGGCGATGACCATGGGCTTTCGCAAGGCTCGACCACGTCTTCTTTTAGCATGTCATCCAGTTGCTCGGCTAAAATGCGTTGTTTCTCTGGAGACATTCTATAGTAGCGTTGACGAATGGGGGCAGCATCCCCAGTGTCAATAGAATGTTGTATTAGGGTTGTACGACCTAGACCACGTTCTTCATAAGATATTTCATGAAACAGGGATATCAAATTATCAGCTTCAGATTTCTGTTTTGGTGATAAATGGTCGTAAGAGCATAGGTTTTGGGGTTGTGGCTCGAGTTCAGAAGTGAGCATATCATCAGAGTCTTTATAATAGACGATCCTGTCCAGATGTTTAGGGAAAAGGCCAAACAGTCTCCAAAAGTCCATTCCTAGTATCAGTGAATGTTTTATGTTAGGGACTACATAAGTTTTAAGTGAGTGTGTTTGATCATAGAAGTTGATTGGGAGATTTAAAACTCCTGTAGACTCCAATTTCTCGCCACCTGCTGCTATGAACTGAGCGGTATCAGATTTATGTAGTTTAAAACCTGCATGCAGTAAAAATTCGTGACTGCCATTGCCCAATATAGTGCATGAGGACCCAGTGTCAAGAAGGCCGATAATAGATTTATTATTAATGGTAACGGAGACATAGGGCCGGGACACATTGACATTATTATCGTGGATTGAAGAGACAGCATTATAAGTAGAAAATGAAGTAACAAAATTTAACCACCTTTGCCAGTCTGACGCATTAAAATTTTTGTGGGAGTGCGTTTGCTTAGAAACACTGTCTTTCCAATCCACCTCTATTCGTTTTTTTTGATCATGTGCATTAATAGGGTTACATTTAGGACATTCAGGAAAGCGGTAATCTTTCTCGCCGCATTTAAAACAGATTATGATTCGTTCTTCCTTACAACTACTAAGAGTATGATCATCCGTTCTACATCTCGGACAATATATGGGCCTAGATGGTCCAGCTGTAACCGCGTTCACTGTGATGTTTTTGTTTTGTTTGAAATTATTTGACTCTCTTTGACAAATAGTAGAACTAGTTGTAGTATTTGGTTTTTTGTTAGTATTAAGGTTAGAGTAATTTGTTTTTTGTTCACTGTTATCATTTTGAAAATTAGATTTATAATTTATATAGGAATTGTATCCATAAGCAAACTCGGGAGCAAGTGTGCTGTTAGATACTCTAGGAGGCTCATGAAAATTAGAGAATCTAGCTTGTACATTTTCGTAATTGCGGCATGTTGACACTAAGGAGTCAATACTTTTAATTTCTGGTGTAGCTGCTAAAGTGCTCGCATAACATGGCCGAATATTATGAAGCAGAATTTCTAACTTTTCTGGTTCTGAGAGTGGTTTGCTTAAACGAGAAAATAGTCCATGCATAATCGAGATATAAATTGTGATATTTTCTCGTTCTCCTTGGGTACGCGATCTAATCTCAGCAGCAAGTCTGTAGTCATAATCGCTACTACTGAAATCCTGCTTAAGTAAGGTACATAGTTCTTGCCAAGAGTCTATTCTACTTTTATTGAAACGATACCAATGTAGCGCATCACCAGTAAAAATTTCATAAGCCAACGAGAGCACTTTGTCAAAAGCTATACCACGTGACTCAACAAATTCTTCAACCTTTAATATGAAAGAGTGCACGCAACTTTTGCCCGAATATTTAAGTTTTCCTATGTCTGCTGCAAGGCTCCGCTCACTACAAGAGAAAGATAAGGTAGAAGGTTCTGGAGCAGTATCAGCGTATGATGTGGACGGAGCTTTAGTTTGTGAACTCTGAGGTTTCAAGGCGTTGAGTTCCTTGTAGTAGGCGTTAAAGCTTGAGACACAAACTTTATAAATGTCAGCGACTTCAGAAGTGTTATTAATTCTATTTATACGGTGGTAAAGATGATTTAGCAAGGTTTCGACTCTTATGTAAGCATTTTTGTCAAATTTAGATTTTAAATTAGATAAATGATTATGAGCTTTAAGAAGAGACTCTTTCACAAACTTTAAGTCATCGCTCGGTTCTAAGTGTGACTCTATTATGTCTTCTGAAGCGTTCAGTTGGGACAGTTTTACAATTTGTTTCCGTAATTCTTGAACTGAATCGCCAGAGCCACCACGAAGCTCAACCTCATATTCCAATTCAGCCTTTTGTAAGGAGAGAAACTTAATTGGATATGACATTGTAACGCGGTATCAAGTGTGTGTTGCAAATAAAACTAAGCTTACTACAACAATTAATGATTTAAAAGCAGGGTATACGTTGTATCTGCCAATGTGTGGTCTTATTACTATAGAATAATTTAAAGTGTATAAGAAAAGAACAGTTTGTTTAACAATTACAGATTTAGTTATATACTTACAAGAATTACATAAATTTGCAAAACCACACAAGGGCGAACTATTAAATTAGCACAATTTTGCCTTAAAATTAGGTTTAGAGCCAACACCAATAAAAACTATAAAATGCTAAATAAACTGGTAACGTTTCGGTTGCAATTATACCCGTTGTAAGGCGCCAGTGTACCGTACCCTTATAGATCAGGCGGTAAACAAAATAATTTAGAGGGTAGCCATAAATAAAAGAGTTGAATATTAAATCTGAATTTAATCTTAATTAAAGCTGAGTAATGGCAATTAGTTTTAATTAGTTTTAATGACAAGCTCAGGGTAGTGAGTTTATAAGTTGCAACCGAAAAGATACTCAGTTTGACAATTAATCAAACCACTATCCTCGTAGTTGTACGTAGTGTAGAACGTCGGCACGGTGGCAGCGGTAGGGTTAATAGGCGTTGTCCCACAGCTAGAGCGAAGATAGGGTCAAACGCACGGGTAGGTCTTCAGTCCGGATCTTGGACCCTGAAATCCCGGAAATCGGACATTTTTAATAAAGTCTGATTTCTTAACTATGACTGCGACATCAGGCCGGAAGTGGCAAAAAGCGGAGCAAATGGAAATGATTAATGCAAAAAATAGTGATTAATGATGCGGCAGTCATACAGAATCATCCTTAAGCTAAAGTTAAGCAAATAATTAATATAAAGTTTTTAAATTCTAAGTTGATAATTAGTTAATTAGGTAGGTATTATCCAATGCTAATTAGTTACGTTTATCCAATTCAAGGCATAACAGTATAAATAATAATGAAGAATCATGAAATCCAATGACCATCGAAAGTCATGAAGGTCGTGTAAGGTCATGCGTAAGTATACGTATGCCATTTTATATCAAGGAACGGTTGTCGTCTACAACTAAACGTTTCCAGGACTCACACGGCGTGATTAAGAATGATAAGCATATACTTAGGCACTACTTAAGCAGGTATTACTACTTACTTAGTAAACATTAAGTGGGTGCTTATTACTAGACACTAGACAAAGCGCTAAAACTACGCATTATAATCAAGTTGCAACACTCACCCGAAACCGGGGTAACACAAGCACTGACTCAAAACAAGTGTTAGATAGTTAAGTAGCTAAACAGTCTCTTAATTATTCTAGTAAGTATTTTTTTACAAGAGGAATACGTCCTTGCATTTAGATAGTATCGCTCGGACTGCCGAGGCGAAATTACAAAGGCATATTCGCTCGTTCGGTCGAACCTGTTTCTTCCTAGTGTTCACTCATCGTTCGCGCTCGCAGATATTTCGAAACTAGCAGTTGCGCCCGAGTTTGCGTTTTAGTTTTTGTAATTAATAATATTTGTGCCTTCCCCAAGATTAGATTTAAGTTTTAAATATTTGAAATTAGTTTTTATGTAGTTCTTAAGTTAGTTATAAGTTCTAATTTATTTATTCCATTAATAAATAGTGTAACGAACCGTTACACCGGGACTTCGGAGATAGCGACACCAAGGTTGGTATGCTCGCCTTCGGCTACCGACAAAATATGTGTCTAAGAGAATAACACACGGCAATAATAATAATTTAATTATATAAACCCCGCAGGGCAGCTTTGTGGCAAGCTGTGGTGAGTAGCGACACTACGGGGTCTGTTGTTAATCCGAGTGCTCCCGAGAGTCGGCCAAGACCCTCGTCTTCGGCTTGCCGAAGTGGAACCCAAGGGGGTCTGCAGCACCCTCACCTCTGGCTTGCCTTAACCGGCCGGCCAGAGTGGAGTCGCTAGAGCATGATCCTCGAAGGGTGGATGTGGGCACGTGATGCCGGACCCTCAGCAGGGAGCATCGATCGTTGTTTAACGTCCAGAGCCATCTCTCGACTCTTAGCCGCCAACAACAATATTACCCCTCAATCCGGTTTTGCATGACCCATGACGCCCATTCAATTGACGGCGAGTCACCACCTGCCAATTTTTTCAGTCTGAGACTATGAACCAGACAGATGACCGGTAGTCTCTATCAATAGCCCAGAACCCAGTCCCTCCATATTCCTTCAATAGACCAAATTGATTTGTCGTTAGCTGCAATAGTTCCTGTACACGTGCTGGGCATAATCTCTGATTACATCTCATGATGTAGTCAGAGATTGGATCCAGCAGTGTAACACTTTTAGGTTTGATTATTTGTGCTTAAAACGGCCTCTACGTGTTGGACCAGTATTCCCACGCAAGCCTTATAAACCCGGGTCACTCTTAGCGCGTGAACTTCTAGAGAGCGTACAAATAATAATAATAAATCGTTTATTTGCAATAACATTAAACAATAAAAGGTGCTCATGTTTCGCTAATAAAAATTGTGTGTCGGTGGTATTTTTAATTGTTTTTTATTTTGGTTATTATACAGTCCGTACTAAAGAATAGGAGAGCCCTTAAACGACGTGATCACTTGCTCATTATACAACAACTTTTTCTATGGGAGCAACATCAAAATCGAAAAAAAATTTTTGATACTCCATACAAACTTATTCGCTACCTCGATGATAATATTGATAATGTATGGAGCATCTGAAAAAAAAACAGAATTTCGATGTTGCTCTCATAGAAAGGAGTCAGTCAAGAGCCAGTTGTATATGAGCAGCTGATCACGTGGTTTAAAGGAGTGTCCTATTCTTTTGTACGCCCTGTATGTAGATGATTTATTAATGAAAACTAAGGATACATCCACGTGTAGCATCCCTCGGGACATTTACGTTCCTATGCTGAATAATTCAGGAAGGAGCCGACTTCAGTAATTACACCGGTTGAGTGCGAAATCGTGTCTGCTCAACTACCAGCGAATAGTTTAAGAAACTGATCGGACATTTTGTAAAATCCTAAATTTTTAACACACTTTTATCAACTTCTCTTGTAACTAACTGATTAAATCTTCGAAGCAGTTGCTAACCTACTTCTGACGAATCTTTTTTTTATGGACCCAATTCCGTTCTATGAGAAGAGCAGTGATTTTGCCAATTTCGAGTTTTTCTTGAATAGTGTTTACAATAAATAACGGGTGTTTAGTTTTTATTGCTTTTAATGGATTCAGTGAAGGCTACTCTTCCCGTAGAAGCAGGTTTCAAGACGCTATCGGGTCTAAAGCAAGTCACTTGACACTCGATGCGGTGTTGAATGGAATGATATTTCAATAAATTCAGATCTTTATCACTTCACCAAACATTAGAACACAAACTACACCAAATTTGCACTCTAAAGCTCTTTAAATGATAAATAAAAACCATTAGAATAGATCGACCATGCTTTTCGTTAGACTACCCCCCACCGAATCTTCTGACGTATCAATTTGAAACTTTGTTAAGTATCTGACATTCGGATGTCAATACATTGATTTAACACCATCGTGCTGATCTGATGATAGAGGCAGGAGATGGTCTGACGACCGTCTGGTGTAGTGGTTTGCGCTACCGACTACAAAGCTAGGCGGCTGTGGGTTCGAATCCCGCAAGGGGCAAATGTTTGTGTGATGAGCACGAGCATTTGTACCTAAGTCGTGGATGTTTATAAACGTACGTTATGTATTTTTATCCGTTATCTAGTCGCTATAGTAAGTACAAGCTTTGCTTAGTTTGGGGCTAGACAACAGTGTGATTATGAAAACAATGTATTATATATCATTAATTAATCTAAGTTGACTTACCGAATAATTGACGTGACATAATACTTTAAACTACCTGATTAGCGCAAAAATAACATATTAACTTCTTCATTACATGATAATATCTTAACAATAATAATTGTAAGGCCAATCAATTTTGTAAGACTTACTACTTTTTTGTATGGAGCCTGGCATACCTAAAATTGCAAGTACTTAAAATAACGTTATTTTGGTGTACACCTATGAAACATACGCCAATCGACTAAGAAAATAATTACAAACAACAAATTCTTTTTGACAAACTGTCGTAAATGATATACTTTGTTCAGAATTTCAGTTTTAAAGTAATATTTACTTTTTTACATATCAAACTGAAATTCTGAAATAAGTATATCATTTACGACATTACGTCAAAGAGTATTTGTTGTTTGTAATTATTTTCTCTTTCGATTGACGTATGTTTCATAGGTGTACACCAAAATAACGTAATTTTAGGTACATGCAACTTTAGGTATGTCAATAAGGTTCGATGGCTTTTCCGTATTTAGAGTTACACGTTGCTTAACATCTGTATTCAAGTTAAATAAGAACTGCTTATACAGGGTTACATTGCAAGGTAGTGCCAAATTTTAGAAATAAGATCTAGAGAATAATATACGAGTGCGTCTGAACTTCGTACTGCCTCGTTTTTTTTTCGATGTTTTAATAGTTATTCTGCTATTCGGGACGGAGACAAATCCAAAATATCATAAATCATAAAAATCGGCCCAGCCGTTCTTGACTTATAAATGGTACAAGTAGGCCGACTTTGTTTTACATTTAAAAAAAAATAAGTTTGTTTTGTACGTAGATCGATTTAGTTACTGATTCTGAGTGGTCCCTGAAAAATTGGCACTAACTTGAAATGTAACCCTGTATAATAACTAATAATAAGCATACACGTGTTCTAAAAACATTACGAAATGAAGATGTGTATTATTGTCAATTTGTGTTAGCAACTAGTCATTCATTGTTTGTTTGAGATAAGTACAATCTTATTATGTAATCCGATATTGGTGGAGATAAAAAGCAATTAATCATCTAGATAGTGTTCTAGAAGTTTCTGTATCTATTTATATATTTAGACGACCCGATTGTCGTTGTGGCTCGGTGATTTACCTTGAGTGCTAAGAGTCCCCGTTTGGTGTAAAAGTGCTTAATACTGGCCTATGCTGGTGTAGCCCGGTTGAAAATCTATTAATCTCTTCCCACTCCCAATCAGGCTCATCCATATCTTTAATATTACACTTTTCAAATTCAAATTCAAATATTTTCATCGCAGAATGTAGGCACATACAGAGATCTTAAAAATAGTTTTGGGTCAGCTACATCTTACCTTATAGGCATGCAACATTATTTAATACAACGAAATAGGTTACTAACATTATATTTTAACAATTCAAATAATAAAATTAACTACTTAATTAATGTCAACAGTTCTTTCATTTTTATAATACCTACTTAGTTTACGTTATTACTATAAATTTGTTAATGTCAATATCATTTCATTATAATTAGTGTCAGAATTGCTATATTTTTTGTGATGTCAAGGAAAGGGAAAATTTGACATAACTTGTTACCCTTACACCAATTTTTTTACGATATGGCTGGACGCATATATAGCGACTACCCTATATTATACACTGTGTATTGTGTGTATTTTCTTAACAACTGCCCTGGAAAACACTAACATTTGGGCAAATTGTATTAAAAAATCTTGGGATAAAAATTTTTTTTTTTTAAACTGGCCTATTTCCAAAAATAAAATGTTTTTTAGTGTGTGGCATTTGTGGCGCATTATCGCTCGTAGTAACGCTTTGCATTATAAAATTAAAGTAAGTCCATAGTTCGGTGCAAGCTAATTTGCTCTTTGTTGTCGCTCGGTGAGAGTAGCTATTTATTTTAGCAAATTTCTATTAGTGTCGTTTCTGGTATTATTGTATATTCTGTGCCTATGTCCAGCTGTGGACCTGCGACAGCTGATAATGATAATTAATATTATCATCATACATTTTTGAGAATAATTTAGCACACCAAATTTTTATATAATATTTTTACAATGCAAACTTAATAATAATAAATATTGAATAACATCACATACATATTTGCTCTGATCCTATAATAATAAGTAGCTTAAGCACTTGTGTTACAGAAATCAGAAACGACGGTACCACAACACAATATAAAAAAGTTATTTTTCTACATTGACCGACCGGGAATCGAACCCGAAACCTCAGAGATAGCGACACCAAGTCCAATATGCTCGCCTCTCGGCTACGGATTCCGTCAAACAAACGTGCCGTATTTGAGAATCATTATCATATTTTCTCTACTTTGTACAGACAAAAAGAATACCTACAAGGTATTTCCAAAGATCGAATAGTAAATAAAATGTTTTCTGCTCGAAAGAAGAGTCTATTTACTTCCCAAACCTTTGAGAACGGAATATTAAATATCTTCTAAAATAATATCCGAAGCCGAAACCTCAAAAAGCGAAGAAGCGTAGAATAAAATAAAACCTTACTTGTTATTCATACAAGTGGCTCTTAGCCGGGACTGTTTCTAGTCTTCACTCCTTTGTCACTTGACTAGCGTTAGCAGAAAAAGGAAAAAATAATTATTAAATTATTATTTGTGTTTTTGCTACCGTCATGGCTCAGTCATTATCATCATCATTTCAGCCATGGAACGTCCACTGCTGAACATAGGCCTCCCCCATTGACTTCCAGATTGGCCGGTTTGAAGCGGCCTGCATCCAGCGTCTTCCTGCGACCTTTACCAGGTCGTCTGACCACCTTGTGAGTGGACGTCCTACGCTGCGCTTGCCGGTACGCGGCCTCCATTCTAGAACCTTTCTGCCCCATCGGCCATCAGTTCTACGTGCTATGTGCCCCACCCACTGCCACTTCAGCTTGCTAATCCGTTGGGCTATGTCAGCGACTTTTGTTCGTTTACGGATGTCATTTACGGAAACACCAAACATAGCCCTTTCCATAGCACGCTGTGCGACCTTGAGCTTTCTTATGAGGCCCATAGTGAGAGGCCACGTTTCAGTTCCATATGTCATCACTGGTAACACACACTGGTTGTAGACTTTCGTCTTGAGGCACTGAGTTATTTTGGACGAGAAGACGTGGTGTAGTTTCCGTAACGCTGCCCAGCCGAGTTGGATTCGACGATTGACCTCCTTCTCAAAATTGGATTTACCCAACTGGATAACTTGTCCTAAGTAGACATATTTGTCAACAATTTCGAGAGTAGAGCTCCCAACGGATACTAGGTAGGGCGCAACATGGGCATTCGACATGGCTTAGTATACAGGGTTATTTGTAAAACGTCAATAACCTCCTAGAAGCTGATTATGGTGCTCAAACACAACAACTTTTTCTATGGGACCAACATAGTAATCTAAAAAAATAGCATTCGCTTCGCTTCGTTTGCGGCTTCGTCCTTGAACCTTTAAGGACGAAGCCTAGCGGTGATGAGGATTAAGACTGACGGTGGAAGGACAAAAAAATCTCCAGCCTAGCCGTCGAGATTTTAGTTTCGCTCATCGTTGCCTTTAATTAATATTGTTACACTAGTAAGTGCCACAAAATAGGCGTTTCGCTTACATCGATCGAAAACTAATGTTTTGTATTACTTTTTCGATTTATGCGAAACGGTTGTTATTTAAAACTTATCACTAGGCTTTTTGTACGATCCTGTACTGCTTTTAGCTCAGTGGCGGCAGCGCTTTGGCAGTGTATAAATTATTATTTATTTATATAGAACTAGCTTTTGCCCGCGACTTTACAGTTATATTTACCATTGTATAGTTAGTCTTAACTACGGCACGGCAGCGAAGCTGGTGTATTTTTTTTCCTATCAAATTTTTTACCAACTTAAACGCGACATCTAACGGTAACATGACATCTATAATAACATACGTACATTTTTCCGGTATAAACAGAATCTATCTCTTATTCCATCTATTTTTGTGCCAAATTTTATCTGGATCCGTTCAGCCGTTCGGGCGTGACTGAGTAACAAACATCCATGTATCCAAACTTTCGCATTTATAATATTATTAATAATTTAGATAAGAAAAGATACAGGGTGAATAATTCAAAATCATCACTTTTCAAAATTCTATTTTGAAGCCGTTTTAAAGAAAATCAGTTTTGTCTCCACTTTTTTGCTGTCTCTCCCGCTAGCTCAATTCAGAGAGCAGCTGTACAGAGTAGGGCGCTCGGCTAAGTATTCAGATCTTTGACGGCCATTTTTGCTGACGGCACCCTTTGAAAAGCCTTTTCCAGGCTCACTCATTTCTTTTAATTCAGACGCCAATTATAAAACTACTCTTTCAAATTGCTAACGTTTAGTAATGTCATATTTTGCGCCATATTTTATGTAAAACTAGCTGTTGGTTTCAGAATTGAATGAAAGGCCACGAAGACGAAGTTAAAAGATCTGTTCAAGGAAATTTATATATATTATCAGTGCGCCAATAAATTGCCGTAGTCTATTGCTGAACTACCTACACATCGCATGTCAAGATGGTTTTAATAAAAAAAGGTTATTACACTGTAAATGACTATTTCAATGATAAAAATGTATGGAATTATATACTGCCGCCTAAATTGTACCATTCTAAATTTATTGTTTCTCTGTACTGTTTTTTTTGTGTGGTGTGCAATAAAGAGTATCTATCTATCTATCTATCTATCTACTGCCGTGCTCACACAGGTACATATTATCTTGTAATGTAAACTACTAACTATTTAAAAAGAGGCTGACAATAGTGACCGAGTTTCTTGCGCTGCTTCTTCTCGGCCTTAGCCCACAATTGTCCCGAAGCAGTGGTAGGGTAGGTACCAAAAATGGGTTCACTATGTCACTCCAAAATACGTTTTATCTAATTACATTTCACCTTTGACGATTCCTCGGCTGCTCATTTATACTAGAATGCATTATAGCAAATGACATTACACCGGTGGTTCATTTGACCTAATGTCATCAGATCCATGGTTTGTTTTGTATTAATTTGTTAATTCAAATGATGTTTCACCCAGATACCATTTGCTTTAACTTGCTTCCTCTTGTCTTTTGAATTACTTATATTAATTATTATTTTTTTATGAATTCTGAAACAAATATATAAGAAATCCAAACGAAAGCTTTAAGGTAACATTATTAAAAGACATGATTAATATTATTCCTGAGTATCTCTGAACTATTTAAAAAAACCGGCCAAGAGCGTGTCGCTCGTTTTTGATATTAGATTTCGCCAACATTCATTACATTAGACGTTTCGTTTGGTTGTATCCTCTGGGTTAGGTTAGGTTAGAACAGTGACCACAACATTGCCCAAGCCGAGCGAGCGGTGATCACGTAGACATATTCATTATGACACTATAATAATTAATAAAGTTTTTGGTAATTATTTGACACACGACTTTGAATTCATGACTTGGCACTTGACTTACAATGCAAAACGAATCCCTGAACTGACGAATGGTTTTATCACACCTACAATATTTTTGAACGGCATATCCAAAAATAGCAGTCGTGCTTCGATAAAATGTACTAAGACAAACCGTATATTTGGTAAAATGTATTTAGGTGAAACGTAGTAAAGAACAAACGTACTTCGTTGTATCAAACATTGTATAAATTGAATTACCGAATAAACAAATGTTCGATGAGTAGTCATAGTAGAAATGTTATTAGGTGAATCGTGTTTTGGAGTGACGTAGTGAACCCGTAAAAAATATGGGACGTGTAAGAGCTTGTTTAGGCCTATTCGTAAAATTAAATTGGTTTTAAAAGACTTGAGTTAATTGTGAAAAGTTAATTCTATGAGTTTACCTGAACTGAGATCGAACCTTGACATGCCATCATGCCAATTAGGTTTTTGAAATATTTTTACCTGGTTAAGTTTAAATCTATGTTTAATCTGGCATGAGTAAAGAAGATCTTGGTAAAATAATTAAACTTATATAGTTTCTTTTTATTACGTATTCATGTAATCGTTAAAAATCCGCCATTTATATCTCAACGTAGCGTGTCAAATTTGTTTTCCATGTAAAAAATATGCTTTTATCCCATCCATCAACCAAAGACAGGTACACAGAAATAATTTGCCCGATGAGCGTAACGTTATACGTCACAATTTATTTTGCAGGTAAAAAATGAATCTTCCGAATAATAAAGAAAATGGAGGCAACAAATATTTGCTCTAGGACCAACATACAGACGAACAAACGATACAGCTCAAACGTTGGGCTGAAGTGGCAATAGGCTGATAACTTTTGCCGTAGAACCGGTAACCGCTGGAGTAGACGTGTTAGAACATAACAGAGTGAAGATAGCGACTTGGTAAGCGCAGCGTAGGGCGACCTACAACAAGGTGGAGCTATGATATAAGCTTCTGCTGGCAGCGGTTGGCAAAGAATAGCTATGGATCTGGCTCAGGGATTACATTGAGAGAAGTCTATGTCCAGCAGTTGACTTACTCGGGCTGATTATGATGATGATGATACAATTAGAATGTATTGGCTATTTTAACAATTATTTTTTAACCGTTTTCTGGCTTACTGGCATGAGAAAACTCTTTAAACATACGTTGCCTGATTAAAACACACAGATGTTGCAACATAGCTGCTAAAGCCTGCACTGCATGCAGTCGACTGCTGCCCGCAGCATCAGTTCGAAAAATAAATTAACAGTTCCACTTCTAGACCTTTGGGATTGTGTTGGAATTTCGATCAGACTACTTTTTATTACTTTGAACTACTACGGCTAATAAATAACTTGAAACTATTCCGAAATCACATAAAGCCGATTCGTTTCAAGCCAACCCAATTCCTTTTATTAAACCCATTGATACATTCGGTACCTGCGATAAAAATATATCACGGCCCCCAAAAAGGGTGACATCAATCTCCGGAAAAAAGGGAATTACTAAGTAAACTGTGAGTATTACGGGACCGAAGCTGTAACGCAAAGGGAGACAGTAGGCCTTATCCTTACTATGCGTGCAACAGGTGAAAAGATAGGCCACTACTTCAGAAAACTGAAATCATATTTTTTTTCATCATTCCAGCAATAGGACGTCCACTGTTAAACATAGGCTTTCCCCATTGACTTCCAAATTAGCCGGTTGGAAGCGGCCTGCATCCAGCGGCTTCCTGCGACCATTACCAGGTCGTCTATCCACCTTGTGGGCGTTCTACGCTGCGCTTCATTCTGAACCTTTCTGCCCTATCAGCTGTCAGTTCTACGTGCTATGTGTCCCGCCCACAGCCACTTTATCTTGCTAATCCGTTGGGCTATTTAGAAAGATGCTCACTATGAGCCTTAATATTAAGGCTGTGTTATTTCAGAGTCATATGAACGAGTGATATAATGGCGGTTTGTTCAATGCAGTTAACAACCTAGGACGATCACGATATGACGTCACTGAAGAAAGACTACATACAATACTTGTTTACCTCAGAAGCATACCGGCGTAAGTTGTGTAAAGTCATTATGCAACATACGCCCGAATGCTTCTGAGCTGAAGCCACTAATCGACAGAGTAGAAAGTGTCAGTTTAAACAGCCCAAGTTAGTCCGCTGCTGGACATAGGCCTCACTAATGTACGCCACTGAGCCCGATCCTCGACTATTCTTTTCCAACCGCTGCCAGCAGCTTTGCGTTTATCATCTATCACCTTGTTGGAGGGCGCCCTACGCTGCGTGCACTCAAAAATACTATCTCTTTATGTTACTAACGGTTAAGGATACTTACTTAAGTTTCTACGGCAATTATTGAGACCAGTCCACTACCTGTTATGCTTAACGTCTATCGTCCGAACGAGTTTTGTAAGTTTTGCTACTTACCGCCTTTTTTAGTTCTTGAAATATGCCCTTGTAATCTTAAAAAGACTCTTGCGTTTATATCTTACAGTTTTTAAGATTGTACAAGATGTTTTCCCATAGAGCTGGATAGCGGCGGCGCGGTAGCTCAATAGTTGGAGTCTTGCCTCACAAAAGTAGATCAGGCTATGCGTTAATACCCTGTGTTGTAGATTACTAATCACCCGGATTTTTGAGATTTAGATCAGTAGAATGAAATATATCAGAAGATAAGCAATAAATACTTATGTAATCATGTTTCTTTCTTTTCGGAGGCCACCATTCCACGCAACCGTTTTAAACGCTATCTTGGAGTAGAATGAATAAATGGTTAAAATCGTCATCGTGAACCCTTGACTCTCTACTTTCCAGTTAACGTCATCATATTTATGTATTTGATCTATGTAGTCTATGTATTATATTATTTAGTTTATAATATTTGACATAGATACTGTGTGTATGTTATGCTGTGATTATATAATAATGTTCATTTTTGTAACGTCATATTATCGCACCGCCCACAAAACATCTCTGTTTAGCCCATCGAGTGTTTAGCCTAATGGTCGACTGGTAGAGAATACAACATGGCATTAATTCCACCTTTTGTACGATTTTATTTTGTGCAATAAAGTTTAAATAAATAAATGGTTATTTAAGTATCACAGAGCGGAACAGACTCAACGATCAGTTTTTGACGACCGGTTGCAGGTTCAAATCCGCCAAGGGGCAAATGTTTGTGTGATAAGCACGAGTACCTAAGTCATGGGTGTTGATAAAAAATATTTAAATATGTTTGTTTATCCGTTATCTAGTCGCCATAGTACAAGCTTTGCTTAGTTATATTGTTTAGTTAGGGGCTTGATGTGCTTGTGAAAACAATAACAATTTAATTTAGTTTTGAAGACACATTCTGGCAGCTGTGAGTGAGCCTTTAAGAACTAGACAAAACTGAAAGTGGGAGTAAAACTACTCTGTGTACTTCTACTGTGTTAGTAATGCGCGCGATTTGTTAGAACTGGCTTTAATTCTATTGTCGGAGATTAAATGACGAGGAAATATTAAGTGGGGATGGGCTGTCGCTTGGCAGTGGGCTGGGAGGATTGTACTAAAGAAAAAAGAAAGGATAAAGCCTTAAAATATTTGTAATAAGTCGTATATTTCATTCATAGTTCCTAATTTAACTACTCATTCATAATTTCTAATAGGACCATAGATATTAGCGTTACTCTCTTCCTCTAGTTGCTTGACCATGCTCCTAGATAGATGTGGCAATAAAAATATAACGGATTAAAAAATAATGATAATCTTATTACAGATGCAATTTTCGCTGAATGTAAATATTGTAATAGAAAAAGGATAAAATCAAATTTAAAACCTTCTGACTAATAGGACGTAAGTAACCAAATAGTTTCAGTCGGGGGTTGCGATTCTATTTATTCCACAGCACCTTTCAGTATAACTTAAGTTTGTTCTGATCTACACAGAATGTTCTATGAGGTTTCTATAGGCTATGCTCGGCGTTTCTTTGCGAAACCGAATCAGGAATGAGGAGATTCGTAAACGAACAAAAGTTGCTGACATAGCCCAACGTATAAGCAAGCTGAAGTGACAGTGGGTGGGGCACATAGCAGGTAGAACTAACGGCCGATGGGGCAAAAAGGTTCTGGAATGGAGGCCACGTACCGGCAAGCGCAGCGTAGGACGTCCACCTACAAGGTGGACAGACGACCTGGTAAAGGTTGCAGGAAGACGCTGGATGCGGGCTGCTTTCAACCGGCCAATCTGGAAGTCACTGGGGGAGGTCTATGTTCAGCAGTGGATGTCCTATGGTTGAAATGATGATGATAATGACACAGAATGTAAAAACAACTTCTTCTTCTAAGCAATTCTCAACCAATTTTTGTAGGCTTTCTTCAGACTGTAACATTTAACCCAGTCTTGGGCTACTCATTTAGTTCGTGCCAGGAATTTTCTCAGCGTCATCCTCTATCGCATCTGTGTTCTGTCTCTACGTCTCTTTTCGCCCCAAGGCCTCCATTCTAGGACCTTTACGTCTCACGAGCAATATTTCCGTGGTATGTGTCCTGCCCACTGCTTCTTCAGACTTGCCACTCGTTTCATGGCATCAGTGACCTTAGAGTTTCAATCTCTCTAAGCCAGGTTTGTCTTGCGGTTTCCCTGCGTAATCCCTTAGAGTTTCCTTTTTAGTTTCTTCTAGACCACTTGTATTTTGGTAAAATTCTCCTTTTTCAGGACCCAGGTTTCTGCTCCATAGGTTAGTACCGGCAAAATACACTGGTCAAACAACCTAGCTTTCTGTTTGGATGGTATATTCAAAGCGAAGTCCCGCTTTGAGTCGGCATCCCACATGAGACGTATTTGTTTATCTTTATCTTTACCCATCCTTATTTCCTGACCCAAGTAGATGACTTTTCAATCATCAATCATCATCATCATGTCAGCCTATTGCAGTCCACTGCTGGACGTAAGCCTCCCCAAAGAGCGGCAAAGAGCACGATCTCCCGCTTTCTTCATCCAGCCACTGTCAGCCATCTTCCTAAGGTCGTCGGTCCATCGAGCTACACTCGGGAACCCGTGTACTCCTCCATCTTTCATCGGTTCTGCGATGCTACCTTTTTTAACCGACTTCAAAAAAGGAGGAGGTTTTCAATTCGTCGGAATCTTTTTTTTAATGTATGTTCAGCGATCATTCGTTACTACGTTGACTGATTTCGATAATTATTTTTTTGTTTGAAAGATAATACTTTCAGAATGTTCCCATATAAATTTGGTTAAAATTTGGTGATCTATAAGAAAATCATCAAACATTGCATAAACTCCGTACCACGCGAACTGATTTTAGTATCTATCTAACCTAATATCTTTGCCAAATGTGAACCGATTTTGATGATTCTTTTTTTTAATGAATAGCTTATACTTTAAAGATACTATAGTAAATAAAATTTCACCACTAAGGGTGGAAAAATAGGAAATGAAATCGGTGTTCAGCAGTTAAGTTATGTTTGCACTCAGCCAGTTGCCAGTCGATGAAAGATTCAATGTTTTCGTTTGCACCGACTCCAAAAGTAACTGATTCGGTACAAGTGTTAAGATTATTTTTATCGTTTTAGTTTTTTTAAGTCGGTTTTTATTTTTAATGGTATAAATATAATATACTAGCTGACCCAGCGAACTTCGTTCCGCCAATTCGTTTGTATGGGAAAATAAAATAGTTATATTTTTACTACTTTCCTTGCATTTTTTCAATATTTTCTCGCCTTTTAAACCTTCTATAAACTTCCACATATATTTCAAGATCAAAATTAGCCAAATCGGTCTAGCCATTCTCGAGTTTTAGCGAGACAAACGAACAGCATTTTATTTTATATATGTAGATTTTTTATCAATGATATTTTGTCAGATAAAACACAAGTAGGTGCGGTATGATATTATGTTACTACATGGGAAAATAAAGGTATATTATCGTTATGACGTTATTTTGTTTGGATACAGTCAGGTATAAATTTAGTTTTATTTTTTTCGACATTTCGATTGGCATAGTAGTGCGGTGATTAGACTTAATAGAAAAGGTTCCCGGGTTTAATCCCATTTCGAGTCAAATTTAAAAAACGTTTTTTTTTTATTATATTGCAATGAATGTTGCATTCTCTGGCACAAATTGATTATTTATTTATATATTTTAGACAATAGACGGTCATTTATATGAACAAATAATAATATATTAACAATAAACATTATTAGGGATAGACCTAGAGTGCCAATCCATCCATTGCACTATCCATTATTAAATCTTTAAAAGTTGTAAAAATATACAAATATAGAACGCCACGTGACTACTTTTACGATGCAACACAACTCCAACCGGCCCGTCGCGTAGCGCCCGTTTGTTGGCACGCCCGGCGGCACGGCGACGGGTTACGTCGCACCGAACGCGACGGCGCTGTGTGTCGTCTTCTATATTCAAAAAACAAAAACATTCAAACACTCCACATCCACGGCTGGCCTGGCACCGACTCCAAAAATAATAGTTTGGTTGTTTTTGGAGTCGGTTGTTAAAAAGTTTTTTTTAGCTTTTTAGTGTTCTTGAAGTCGATTATTGAGTTTAGAAAAATGGGACCAATCTGGAGGTATACCTATCCAATTGAGAAAAGATTTTCTCAAAACGGTTTATTGATGGCAGAGTTCTGAAGTAACAAACATTTAAAAAAAACATACAACCGAATCGGTCGGTCGGTAAGTCGGTTAAAAATATTGGACCCGTATTTTGTCTTTTGTCAATCAAACAAGAAATTACAAAAAGTGCATAAAAGATTGGGACTGACGTCACGCCTTGCTAAATAAAGTGTCGTAAGGCGTGACGTTACGCGGAACTTTAACGGACTATATTTTATGTTCATAATTTTTTGTTTGATTGAGAAAAGAAAAAATACGTGGCCAATATTTTCTGTCTATCCAACTGACGGACTAACTAGATTTTTTAAAGAAAATAGCCCATTATTTTGGTTGGGAACGCTAGAAAAGAGTACGGGCGGTAGATTGTTGGTTACTAATGGTATCGCGCTCGGACACTCGCCTTGGGACACCCATCGCCGTTGGTTCATTTTCCCGTAGGTATCTGTATGTCTGTCGTGGCCAGATCGTAAAATTGATCATTTCATGATGTGACCGATCATTTCATAAAATGGTGGTATTTCATGATATAGAACAGCACACGCTGCCTACATCATGATGCGGTCTAACCAGATCAATGAATACTCAGCGTTGACGATATCAACAGCTAAACTCACGAATACTTCATGAAATGGTCAAACATTAGTGATCGTAAAATTGTTACATTACCTACCGGTAGAGGCGCTAATGTTGCTTTGTTTTTGTGATGAGTAATGGCGGCAGACAAATATTTTATTCTAAAAGTGAATAATAATGTGTAAAGTGTAGGTGAAAGAGCAGTGAAATATCGTTACGACACCAAGCTAGGCGATTTCTATGAAATTCACTTAAAAAACGAGCGCAACGTCAAAAAATCAAGGAGATCGGAACGTAATTTAAGAGGTTAGTTAGGTTTTTTTTTTTTTTTTAATTTATATTTATATTTATTGGACTAGAGTTGCAAAGTGTCCGTCACGTTATAAATGTCTGACCAATATGACCGAGCAAATTGGTCATTTTCTCAATGTGACCGGACATTTTGGACATTTATTGTATATTGGTTATTTAGCTATTCATGTGTTTTTATTATTAGTTTGGTTTAAAAATAATAATTATTTAAAATGTTTAATTTATATAGCGATCAAGATTACAAATATTAAATAAATTCACGTAACTTATAAACATATTTTTGTTTTAATGATATGGCCAAACCCGGATTGCCATTTCATTGAATGTTGACGTTTAAACGATATGGTCAGTTTTAGTTGCCCATATCATGAAATACAACCATTTTATGAAATGATCGGTCACATCATGAATTGGTCAATTTTACGATCTGGCTACGACATGTCTATACATATGTCCTGGCCAGATCGTGAAATTGACCAGCCGATGGCCAGCCGATGAGAGATTCAATGTTTTTGTTTGCACCGACTCCAAAAGTAACTGATTAGGTACTTAAGTGTTAGGATTATTTTTAGCATTTCAGTGTTTTGAAGTCGGTTTTATTTTTTTAAATAAAATTATTTATTTAATCTATTTTTAGTGATAAATCCTAATCTAACTGCTGAACACCGATTTCATCCCCTATTTTCCTACCCTTAGGGGTGATTTTTATTTTGCAAACTTTTATCATATTATCTTTGAAGTATAAGCTATTCAATAAAACAAAAATCATCAAAATCGGCTCATATTTGTCGAAGATAGGTAACAAGAACCACAACCAAAATATTATCTGGGTATATATTTGTTGATTTTCTCAAAAAGTTCTGAATCAATTTCGATAAAATTTATATGGGACCACCTCTGAAGTATGATCTACCAAACAAAAAAAGAATCATTAAAATCGATTCATAATTGGCGGAGTAATCGCGTAACAAATATACAAAAAAAAAAAAAAAAAACAGTCGAATTGAGAACCTCCTCCTTTTTTGAAGTCGGTTGAAAATAAAGAAATTGACCGTACGAAGTTCGCCGGGACAGCGTTTATAAGAAATTCATGTTATAAGAGGCGAGAATTATAGCACCTATTTATTTACCCTAACATTGTTGTGTCAAAAACAATAAAACAAAAGCATTTTTTTTACAGTTTTTTGGCAAAACACTTTTTAATTTGTGTGATGATAAGCGGTTTCAGCAATTATATAACTAATTATATTTATCTGTAATCATTAGTACTTACCTACCATTTTGTGGTGATAAGCAGCCACTCATACTACTTAAAGGGTAAGGTTAGAATACATTAAGTATTATTTGTACGAAGGACGAAAGTGCTTAGTGATAATAATAGCGTGTAAGTAACAATTTTTATTCTATTATTTTTAAGATGTGGTCTTAAGTCTACTCAAATGACAAAAAAAAAAAAATAACCGACTTCAAAAACACTAAAAAGCGAAAAATAACTTTTAAACAATCATACCAAACAGTTATTATTTGTTTATGCAGTTTCAATTTTAAACATACTCGAGATCTTGACTTTATAATGGGCTAGTTTCCTGGGTCAAAAAATATTATAATTATTCTATTTAGTCCGTCAGTTAGATTATCAAAAAATATTGGACCCATATTTTGTCTTTGGTCAATCAAACAATAAATGACGAAGATGCTTTATCTTCGTCATCATCAAAGTGAGCACTTGACGTCACGTCTTGCTAAAAAGTGTCGCAAGGCGTGACGTTACGCGGAACTTCAACGGGCTATATCTTCATCATTTTTTGTTTGATTCAGAAAAGAAAAGATACGTGTCCAATATTTTCTGCTAATCCAACTGACGGACTAATTAGATTTTTTTAGGAAACTAGCCCACTAGGAACTACCATTCTCGTCGTTACAAATTTGACATTACCCTGTCTAAGTGCTTAAATAAGGACTCCGAAGAATCTTGTTTGATTAATATTTCTACAAAAAAAAAATTTACAACCCGTTTGCTGTAGTGGCGCGGCGATTTGCATTGAATGAGCTCTATGTTCGATTCCCAGTCCGGACCAATTCAGTATTTTTTAAAATTGAGTCGTGTCTGGGTGTGCTGGGAGAAGCTTCTGACAGTTCATAGTCTGATACCTTGTAATTAAGATTATGAATGTTATATTTTTAGGGAATAGATGCAGGTTTTTAGGAATGTACATAATATTTTTATAAATAAACTAAGAAGCCACAGTTAATATATTGATTACTTCGAACAGATTTTTTTAACGAATCTCGGGTCTAAGGTTGTAAATTGCCTATATAGCTCTCTTTTGTATTACAAAGATAGATTAAATATCTGCCGCTGAGCCCCATAACAATATTCCATATGACATTATACTGTGAAAATAGCTAAAATCTTGCCGTTCCAACATCAGTCAACTGTCTTATCTTTTTCACGGCATCAGCAGCTGAACTAGTCTTCCTGACAAAGTCTCAACATGAGCACCCCATTGCAGACAGGAGTCTAAAGTGATTCCCAAAAAGGTAGTGATACTAGACGTTTCTAGACGTTCATCATTAACAGTAAGATATGTTGGGACTAGCTTGACGTTCGGCGTTGTGAATTTAATATATTTTGTTTTATTTGCATTGAGCATAAGGTTGTTGGTAGTGAACTAATGCAACACTCGCGAAAGAGCATTATGAACATCTTTACCCATCTTAATTTAAAAAATCTGTGAAGTATCATCTGCAAATAACACTGCCTCACAGAGGTCTTTTGTGAAAGAAGGAAGGTCGTTAATGTAGATGAGAAACAGCAGGGGTCCTAATATCGATCCCAGAGGCACAGCCATGGTAAGAGGCGACCCAGATGACTCTGTTCCATTGATACAAACTTTTTGTGTTCTGCCTGTGAGATAAGAGATTACTAAACGTAAGGCATCATTTGAAACACCATAATGTCTTAGTTTTTTCAGTAAGGTTTCATGGTCCACACAATCAAAAGCTTTGGAAATATCACAAAAAATACCCACAGTAGATGTGCATACTCTCCCAACCAAACACGTGTTTTAAGAGTGCAACTTTAGCATGAGTAGTACTTCTACCTTTCGTGAAACCATATTGATTATTATGCAGCAATTTATTGATGATAAAGTGTGATAAAAGTTGATTAAAAATTACTTTTTCAAAGACTACTGAATACTGGTAATATTGAAATGGACGAAAATTAGAAGGTTTTTTTTTCGTGTGACTTAAATTGATTGCCAGTCCGGACCAATTCAGAAAGAAAAAGTAAACAAAAACATTGAATCTCTCATCGGCTGGCACCGACTCCAAAAGTAACTGATTAGGTACTTAAGTGTTAGGATTTTTTTTAGCATTTTAGTGTTTTGAAGTCGTTTTTTTTTTTTATAAAATTTACTTATTTTAACTATTTTTAGTGACAAATCCTTATCTAACTGCTGAACACCGATTTCATCCCCTATTTTCCTACCCTTATGGGTGATTTTTATTTTGCAAACTTTTATCATAGCATCTTTGAAGTATAAGCTATTCAATAAAATAAAAATCATCAAAATCGGCTCATATTTGTCGAAGATAGGTAACAAGAACCACAACCAAAATATTATCTGGGTATATATTTGTTCATTTTCTCAAAAAGTTCTAAATCAATTTCGATAAAATTTATATGGGACCACCTCTAAAGTATGACCTACCAAACAAAAAAATAATCATTAAAATCGATTCATAATTGGCGAAGTAATCGCGTAACATACATACAAAAAAAAAACAGTCGAATTGAGAACCTCCTCCTTTTTTGAAGTCGGTTGAAAAAGTAAATAGGCTCGTGTCTAGGTATGATGGGAGACGCCCCTGACAATTCATTGTCTGATACCTTGCATTACTAAGATGTTTCCTGACTTTGAAACCTTGTCAATTGGTGTGCTGTCTCGCGCATTTAAAAAAAATGGCCTAGTTTTTCCTACTGCTGGTTAAAGGCATCTCCCACATGTAATGTAGTGTAGTATAATGTGTTGAACCATCTCTATCTACAGCAAAATTGTTTAACTATTTTTATTTTCAGGTGTCTCATCTCAGCAATGGCTACAGTCGTAGAGACGGTGGTTGCGACAGTGAGGACACTGCAAGCGGCCCTCCTGGTTGTCACTGGCCTACAGCTCACGGGGTACATGTGGCCTCCTTCTGCCACTGTTGCGAGTAAGTCTCTCTCTAGACTTTAGTATCGCTTTTAGCGGATTTGCTGTACTGTTATTTTAGATCGAGGATGTTTAATTATTTCTATAAAAGGTCGTGAATTGTTCATGCGATGTTTTTAGTAACTTTTTAACTACCCTCTGGTGATACATGGTGAGGTTTATATTATATACTAAACCCTCCCCCCCAAAATCATGTACCTATAATTAGAAAAAAAGTTTCGCTTCGCCATACTAAATAATCGATCAGCAGTTGTTGGTGGGACCTAAGTAAAGTTAAAAAAGTATGCTCAAATACGTCCCACCGCGGGGCACAGGCTCCACCTTAACTATGGGGTTTGGGCCATACTCCACCAAGCGGGACTAGTGAGGATTGCTGGAGGAGTATTGTATGGCCAGTAACGACACCTTACCACTGATTTGGTGACCTTACTGTCAGATGTAATCAATCCACCTTAAGGCCTCTGACTAGGGTTTACACCTAGTTACTAGTCATATTAGCCGGGAGTCGGGACCAACTCTTAAAGGTGGGACTTAACAGGACCGTATAATAAGTTGTAATTTTTAAGTACTCTCTTGAGAAAGTAATTTCAAACTAATTTTCTACTCCAGATGGGGCCACCTATGACTTCATCATAGTAGGTGCGGGTTCTGCAGGGAGTATCCTCGCTAACCGATTGACGGAGGAGTCCGGATTGAACGTCCTCTTAATAGAAGCCGGAGGAGACCCTCCACTTGAATCTGTGGTAAGTAATTTAAACTCTGTATATTTGACACTCCTTTCGACAAAAGTTTATTTCTCGTAACATAATTGAATAGTAGTTGTGTAAAAATTACATGTTAAGGAGCCTATTTTTTTAGATAAAGAATTGGGAGATATTATTGCGCACAATGGCGAGGCCCATAGCACGTTGAACTGACGGCCGATGGGGCAGAATGGTTTTAAATTAGAGGCCACCTACAGTCAAGCGCAGCGTTAGCGCAGGAGACCTGGTAAAAGTTACAGGAAGCTGCCAGATGCAGGCCGCTACCAACCGGTGAATCTGGAAGTCACTAGGCTCCCCCAGTGACTTAGGCCTATGTTCAGTAATGGACGTCCTATGGCTGAAATGATGATGATGAAAGAATTGGGAGGGCGTCAAAGTCAGTTCTAGACTTAACTGCTTTTTACCACCACAACTTAATAATTTCTTATTGACAGTCGATCTGTTTTGTCATGTTTAAGTTTCAAGCACTAACCATTGCAATAGCTTCCAGGCGTATTCCCGACTCTAGTCAACGCTGCAAATGACTATAACTTCACATCTGAAAACGACGAGTACACATCCCAAAACATGAGAGATAACGTCGCCTGGTTGACTGCAGGAAAAATGCTTGGGGGCACCACAAGTCTAAACCACATGAATTACATCAGAGGAAACCCTAATGACTACGCTAAATGGGCCCAAGCAGCTGGTGATGAGTCTTGGAACTATGAGAATCTGCTCCCGTACTTCGTCAAGACCGAAAAACTTGAAGACCCTGACATCCTAGCAACTGACAGCGCTCGATTTCATGGAACTGACGGTTATTTGAGACTGACAAGACAAACGAGTGAAGATAACTCTCTGATTTTCAACGCATACAGTGAATTAGGAATCAACAAGGTTCTTAATCTAAATGATCCCTTTTTTTCTATTGGCGTGGCAGAACCTATGCTGACTATCGCTGATGGTGTTCGTCAAAGCGCAGCCGAAGCATACTTGCGACCAATCGCGAATCGCCCTAATTTCCATCTCCTTAAAAATACTCAAGTCACTAAAATCTTGTTTGATGACAATAAAAACGCCATCGGAGTCGAAGCAGTCACCTCAGCCGGAGAAACTATTACCATCAACGCGAATCTTGAAGTTATTTTAACAGCCGGTACATTTTCAACTCCCCAACTGCTTATGTTGTCGGGAGTCGGTCCCAGTGAGCATTTGAAGTCTTTTAACATTTCTGTAATCTCAGATTTGCCTGTTGGTCAAAACCTGCAAGATCATATCTCTGCGGTCGTTGTTCACACTCTAGCACCTGGTGAGCCAGTCACAGACCCACCTAATCCTCACCTCTTTCCCGCACCACTCACCATTGGGTACTCAGCTTTGAATTTAAACCAAGCCTACCCTGACTATCAATCCATCAATTTGGTTTTCCCACCAGACGCAACTGCTTTCATTCAGATCTGTTCCATTGTATTTAGTTACAAAAACGATCTATGCCAAACTCTTTTCGATGGTGGAAGTGGCAAGGGAACTTTCTTTACAGTTCACAGTTTATTGCGAGCTGAGTCCAGAGGGGAAGTGTTGCTCCGTAGCGCAAACCCTGCTGACGCACCATTAATTAAACACGGGATATACTCCAATGATACTGATCTCCATAACATGGCTTTCTATCTTCAAGACTTTTCAAGAATCGTCAACACTACTGCTTTTAAAAACGTGGGAGCAGCAATGATTGACCCAAATTTACCGGAATGCAATAACTTGGAGAGAGGCACGTATGAGTATTGGAGATGCTATGCCTTGAGTACGTCAGGAGGTATGTGGGCTTACAGCAGTACCAGCTCACTTGGATTAGTTCTGGACAGCAGTTTGCGTGTTAAAGGGGTACAAAGACTAAGAGTAGCAGATGCCAGTGCCGTACCATACTCAATTAGTGGAAATGCCAATGCTGCTGTGATGGTTTTAGCCGAAAAAGCAGCTGATTTAGTGAAAGCTACATATGGACCCTCACCTAGATCTTAAAAAAGAATTTGCAGACTAGTCATGACATAAAGCCAAGCCTGGTGCCAAGTTAGTTAATAGATTCACTTTACATGAATGAATTAAATAAATTATATTAACTCATACCTAATTAATGCACCTAGTTTTGTGCAAAAGGTTGATGCATTTAGTTGTATAAATTAGTTTTAAGACATAATATTGTTAAAAACAGTGTAAATAAACTACTAAACACTGCACTCCTTTTGACTAGTTGTTTGTTACAGAATGCTTCTTGGCATTACGTCCGCCATATTTTTTTTATTGGAAATTGCATCATAGGATGAAGTTTTACCCCAAAAGTGACGAAATAAATGTTTTTGTTGTAATCTGCTTTTTAGTGACTTTTTCCTTTCGTCTTAAATCAAAAAGAAAAAAAAACGTAAATTTTTTCGAACCGTAATATCTTTAGTTTTTATTATTAAAACCAATAAAATCAATTAATTTCTGCAAATAGGCCTAAATTATAATAAGCTCTTTTACAAGTCCCAATTATGTTTTAACCTATTACTGCTTTGGGACAATATTGTGGGCTATTTGTAAAAAATAACAGTTCTTCTAAATTAACCTTTATTACCACTGATTGGCAAAGGTTTCCCTCAAACACTTTCACCGATCCCTATCCATCTACAATTGATCCCAATACTTTGTTAGGTTAACCAAATCTTCGCACCATCACTCCTTGACTTTACCTCTCCAGCGATAGTCTTAGGCAGGCACGATTCAGATACGCCTATCAGGTTGCATCCTTCACATGTCTCCTGCCCTCTCCCACTTTAAGTTGAAGTTACATTCAAAACTTCAACTGATTAGAGGTGTGTACATCCGAATAAATATTTTAAGATTACTTGTGTGTCAGTCTGTCCATCTGTCGCAGTCAATTTGCTCTGAATCTATTGGACAGATTATCAGCCCGAGTAACTAATAAGTTATTAAAATATTTTCGCAATTAAACAAAATTCTAATTTGTTATAGTATACAAAGCGTAATCACGAGCTCCAGCTGGTTAACATTATCCTCATGAATAATACATCAGTTTGCTCCCTCTCATTACATGTGTTTATATAATTTGATTGCTTAGCTGGATTGGATCAGAGACTGTTTCCAATGTATCGTATTAGAACGACACGACACAATTAAAAATCGGTGGTGTTCTAAAATCAACTTTCATAAACAATTGCTTTTAATAACAATGTTACCTATGAGATGGAGCGAGATTCTCTAGAAACTCAGTCGTGGAGGTATTTATTTGGGTTGCATTAATTCTTTTATTCCTTCCTCTCTGTAGCCTTGCCAAATAAAAAATATTCTTATTCGAAAAAAATATACACAATGTGTGATTTGGGTTATTGGGTACCCGGTGTTCTCCC
Organism: Anania hortulata; assembly: GCA_963576865.1. Taxonomy (NCBI): domain Eukaryota; kingdom Metazoa; phylum Arthropoda; class Insecta; order Lepidoptera; family Crambidae; genus Anania; species Anania hortulata. Next base: position 1,387,475 of record OY756413.1, read on the forward strand.
TGTGGACTTCTGCTAGAGAAACAATTTTTTGTGACAACTGGTATGGTAGGTATGGTAAACCTAGGAAATCTTTGAAAAGACGACCTGCCTCCCTAGCATGAGCATCAAAACACGATATGATATGATATGATACAGCGATATATTGACACAAACTATAAAAATATGTTAGATTAGCCGCCATGTTGAATCGCCGTGCCGGTGTCGTCACATATAATGATCGCTGTTTTGATAAAAAATCATAATTGCTGCTATATCTATCATATTTTTACAGTTGGTGTCGATATATCGCTATGTCATATCGCGTTTTAGTGGTCATGCCAGGGGGGTGTCACTCCGCAGTGTAGGTATATTCGGCCAGCGCGCCGCCCGAAGGCGTTTGGAAGTGGGCTGTCGCTCGGCTCGCACGGCAGTCGCGGTCACGTGAACGTCGCGCTTGCGCATATTTGAAAAAATATATTTTTTTACTTTTCAACACTCGCAATTTCTTCTAAGCCTAAACGTCAATATAATCCGTATAAAAGTTAAGGTTATTCGTGACACTACCTACGTATATTTGCGACTCTGAGAATTTTAATAATTGAAATTTTAAATCTGGAAAAAAACAAACAATAACTTAAAAGAAGCAATTGTAAGATAATTTTTGTAATATACACATTTTATTACAAAAAAACCGCGTAGGTATACTTTTGAAAAGGGCTTGACATTTTGGAATTATGCTAAATACATAAAGTTAAGCTGAAAGGACAGACCTATAATTCCATCATTAGGCCTGTCCTTTTACATGACAGCGAAGCGTGACAGCTACTTGAGCGACATAAGCAGGAGCTGCGTGTCACGGAGATGAACATGCTGCGGTGGATGTGCGGAGTCACGCGGAAGGACCGCGTGAGGAACTCGCGCAACCGCGGTAGCCTTCGTGTCCGTGATATTGCAGACAAACTGCAGGAGAGTCGCCTACGCTGATACGGTGGTGGCTACGTAGGAAACAAATGTCTGGCCATGCCGCCACCGGCACCGCCAGGTCCTAGCAAAAGGGGTAGACTCAAGAAATGCTGGCTTGACGTCGTGAGGGCTGACATGCGTGCCAATGATCTCACAACTAGAGACGCTCAAGACCACGCGAAGTGGAGGAGTAAATCAACTATGTTAGGGAGTGAGTCTTCTGTACGGTAGTACTATTAGGTATTCTGTGGTCATGCTACGGGGGCAGGCTGGTAAATGAACTACTTCTCGTAGTTAAAGTCGTACGATAATGGAAACAGATATTGTTAAAGCTTGATTCCGTGCAGTCATAATGGTTATTATATACAGTCCCGAATACGGAAACAATGATGCTATTCTCTGAATATTAATACCATAATTGTAACTAATAAATAATTATAAGCCATTTAAACATACTTATTAAATATTAGTAGCCTCACTTGTAACTAAATATGTAATCATATCTTGAAAGTAGTTTTTGACCTACTTCTAACTGACACATCGATTTAAAACTTTGTAAGTTGTTGACATTTGGATGACAATATAATAATTTGACACCATTATGCTGATCTGATGATGGAGTCAGGAGGTGGACAGAAGAACTCTTCAAAAACTACTAGTAAAACCTTCGTGTTTGGGCTAGAGTTGTAAATTGACGGTCATATGCTATAAGCGTCCGTCATTTATGATAAATGCTCGGTCATATTGGACATTTATTGTCACGATGGTCACATAATTTTTTTAGTATAAATTTAAAAAAAAAGAATTCCTCTATTTAAAGTAAGTCTTAAATGTTAAGTATTTAACAATAAAAACATACAACAAAACATGTGATTGGATCTTGATTGAATTCAAATAAAAAACTCGAGCGCAACGATACGACGCTTTTTAGCTTGTTCGTGCAGAAAGATAAATTAATTTTTGAAATTTCATTTCGTTATAGATCATCACTACTAAAGCCTGTCTTTCTTATAATAATGCACTTATTGGCGACCAATTTTTTTTTTTCATAGTTGTCAATAGAATTGATTGTGTCATTAGTGACAATAAATGTCCAAAATGTCCGGTCACATGGAGAAAATGTCCAATTTGCTCGGTCATATTGGTCAGACATTGATAACGTGACGGACACTTTACAACTCTAGTTTGGGCTCATTTGATTCATTTTGATAAGTTCAAAATTAAAAACTATAATATTATTACTTTAATGTTTGGTTACTTTAATATGGTTGTTACCGTACATGTTGTGGGAACGATATGCTAAGGAACGAAGTTATTTTAGAGGTTTTTTTATATTTGGAATGACAGCGGCTTCCTTCAACCTTTACCGTCATTCGTGGAGTTCTGTGTTCAGCAGTGGACGTCCTATAGCTGAAATGATGATCATGAAAAAGAATATTAGATCCCCTAGCCCTGGACAGGGAACCAAACCATTTAGAGCATGGCTACACATCAAAAGTCAAAAAGTCAAAAATCATTTATTCAGTTTAGGACAGAAAACTGCCACTTATGAACGTCAATAATAACATTATTGGCCCATATGGGGCAGAACATGTCTCCTTATTTTTTGGGCCCTACTAGCGCTTTGTGACAAGACAGAGACAATCTGGCAAGTGCTGAGAAGAAACGCCGGAACATCGCATGTTATCTAAATGTAAAGGTTTCTACAACATGTATCTAACCGCCAAGTATACAGGGTTATTTGTAAAACATCGACAACTTCCTATGGGCTGATTCTGGTGCTCAAATACAACAACTTTTTTTATGGGACTAAAATTAAAATCGCAAAAAAAAACACTTTTCCATACTAAGCCGCCACCAGCAGCTGACATCAGGAAGGACATATTAGGATGCTGCAACTATCGAATTAGGATATTTTCCTGCAATGGTAGCTGTATGTATGATAACAAATAAATAAATCAGTTTGTATGGCGAAGTGAACTTTTTTTTTTAGATTTCAATGTTGGTCCCATAGAAAAAGTTGTTGTATTTGCGCACCAGAATTAGCCCATACAACGTTGTTGATGTTTTACAAATAACCCTGTACAGATTCTGAAAAATTTTGCAATAAAATTTTGTTAGAAATACAATCTCACGACTCACGGATCACAGAGCTACCACCGCTGTCTGTTTAACTTAGACTTAGGTCCAGTTGCAGAAACACCTTTAAATTTAACGACCTACGTAGCCGAGAGGTATACCGGACTTGGTGTCGCTATTTCTGATGTCCCGGGTTCGATTCCCGGTCGGTTAATGCAGAAAAATAGCTTTTCCATATTGCCTCGGGTTCGGGTGTTGTGGTACCGTCCTCTGTTTCTGATTTCTGTAACACAATTGTACTTATCATATGTTCAGAGTAATGCATGTGATGTTGTCCAATATTTATTTATTTAAAAATAGCGAATGAAACCTGGATTTAAATAAAATAAATAATAAAAACGCGAGCTACTCGGATCACTAGCTGTCCGCGTGAAACAAAGAATAAATAATAGTTATTGATGTCAGAAGTCAAACTTCATACTGCGCGCTTGACCAACACACACAGACATTGCTCCGGCCGGACACAAAATTTCTGATCACTCTGACAGTGGTTTGAGCCTGAGCGTTCAGGGATATCGTATCTGTGAGCGATATCTTTGTGTGCGTTGCTCTAGCGCGCAATATATGAAGCTTATCTTCTGATACTCATATCTATCAATTATTCTGTGGCGTAATGTTGAGTTAACGTGAGTATGTGAATATTACAAGTGTTATTTGTGTAGATATAATTGTAATGATAAATAAGGAGATAAGACTGCCTAAATTGGGCGTTTTTCAGTAAACATCAATTATTGTTTGTTGTTGTTGTTCTATGTATGGTGGTACAATAAAGAGTATGACTATCAATCTATTAAAAGTAGGTATAGAGGTATAATAATAACGTTCCCTTTTATTGTCTTTACTATTGCTTGTTACAACTAGCGGCACGGATCTTGAGCGCTGGGCGAAAGATGCGCAGAAGACGATTACGATTACGTGATTGACCAGTCGACTGCCGGTTGGGATTAGTTGTTTGCTCCGCGCACACGTGTCTCTGATACGATGATCGTCTCGTAAGATTCGCAAAGCGATCCCCACTCCGTGCTCCAGCGCTCAAGATCCGTGGCAAGGATTGTAATATAGTTTTAAGGGTAAGTAAAAATATGGCGAACGCGCTGCGAATGCGGTAAAAAAAAATGCGGAAAAACGGTATACGAGCCGCTCGCGAGCACCTTGGAAAAAATCTTAATAAATAAAACCAGGTTTCCAGTATGTTGTTTTCCAGCATGAATAACAAAATGACAATTAAAAGTTACTGCGTCATTGTTAATTTACAATTGGACGTTTTGCAAAAATCCATCTCACTAATCCTAGCTAATTCGCTAAAGTGCTGAATAGGTGATTAGGCATTTTCGTCAACGCCTGTTTTTGTTAATTATCAAGGCTCGGTAATTACCAGACCCGTGTCACTAGCGTACATAAAAATAATGTCTTAGTGATGCGACTCGAGTTTTAACAATCGAGTCAGTTTATCTCAATTTAAATGCACAGGCTAGTCCAATTGGCTAAATGCTTAACAGCATTCTCGAACAAACTTCGGATCCAAATTCACTAACTTATGTCGTCCTACGTCGTATGGCTAATGATGATGATTATTCTCGATCAGTAAACAAATAAAACCAATTTATTTCTGTAAATAGGCTTAAATTAAGCTCTTTTACATGTTCCAATATATATTTTTACCCTACCACTGCTTCAGGACAATATTGTGGGCTAGTGCCGAGAAGAAGCAGCGCAAGAAACTCGGTCACTATTGTCACCCTCTCTTTAAATAGTGTGTTTACATTAAGTAAGTGTGAATTGAGAAGCCACTGTTAGTATATTAATTTCCTTGAACAGTTCCTTCAACGAGTCTCGGGGTCTGAGGTCGTAAATTGCCCGTACAGCTCTCTTTTGTAGTACAAAAATAGATTCAATATCTGCTGCTGCGCCCTATAATAATATTCCATATGACATTATACTGTGAAAATAGCTAAAGTACAACAATCTTGCCGTTCCAACATCAGTCAATTGTCTTATCTTGAGGCAATCAATCAAGTCATTCTACTCGAGTACCTTTCGAGTGGTTAAGTTATACACGCTGAATTTTCGTTTTATTCTCCAGCTCAAATGCATCAATTTCGGACTAACATCGAAATGAAAAAAAAATTGTCCAAACCGCCAGCTGACCAATTTGTATTGAGCAGTGTTTTTTTTTTTAGTTTTCATAGTATACGTAAGTTAGAATCATCACTAAGATGTAGGTTAATGAATAAATTAGGATTTTTTATGAAGGTAGGTTTAAAGTTAAGGTTTGTTATGGTTTTTATTATATTTCAGTTGCTAAAATCACTTTTAAAGGAAGTATTCGTTTGTTTGTTATCATCTTTTTTTTATAAATATGGCACGTGCATTTCCAAACCATCTTTTTTTGACGTGTGATGAGCGAGCTAATATTTTCTTACAATTTTTTTTTTGTCACAACAAAAGTAGATCCGAGTCGCATCACTAATGTCTTGTAATAGGTTATGTTAGGAAGCGTGTCTATTTGAATTTAAGAAATTGTTAACATTAAATTTAACAGATTAATAATTAGATTGTTTAAAGCGTTTAAAATGGCGGTAATGGAGAACCGTGTTACTTTAGTTACATCATCACAAACCTTTTGTTAACTAACTCGAGACGAACTATTTACATACCAACAATTTTGCCGACCTCAGTAGCCGAGAAGCCAGCACGACGGACAGGGCGTCGCCAACTCTGAAATCCCGGGTTCGATTCCCTGTCAGGTCGATGTAGAAAACGAACTTTTCTGTATTATCTCGGGCCTGGGTGTTGTGGTGAATAATATTGTGCCAGAGGCGTATCCCAGCACACCAGATACATGAAGATAGAAACTGAAACAGGAGCTAAGCTATATTTAAGCTATCTTTGAATTCCCAATAGACATAAGCCTAATTGCATTTACAAGCTGACAGACAAGGTCAGACCTAAGTCTAGAAAAGTAACGATTTGTTCTTGATTTCATAACATGTAACTAGAAACCTTCATGAAGGTTAAGGGTCGTTCAAGACTGCCCGCGAATTTTTTTTAAAAGTTTTTTTTTCAAATATACAGGGTGTAACGAAAAGGTGAAATAAAACTTTAAGGGGTTATTCTACGGCTAAATTACATTAACTTTTTCTATGGGACCAACATCGAAATCGCAAAAAAAAAAAATACTTTCCCATACTAAAACGCGACCAGCTGGCATCAGTTTGTATGGAAACGTCAATTTTTTTTTTTGAGATTTTGATGTTGGTCCCATAGAAAAAGTTGATGTAATTTAACCGTAGAATAACCCCTTAAAGTTTTATTTCACCTTTTCGTTACACTCTGTATAGATACATATTCTTTATTGCACACCATACAAGAAAATTACTCTTGATTTTTACAGAAAGACGTACAACTTAGGCGTTCTTATCGCTAATAGTGATCTCTTCCAGACAACGTTCAGGTAGAGGAAAACCATTAGAGAAAGGGAAATAGCGACTTGATTGTTATTTGCGGCTGCAAGAATAATAGTTGTCACTTTGGACAACATCACATTACATTGCTCTGATCCTACGGTAAGTAGCGAAAGCACTTGTGTTACAGAAATCAGAAACAACAACGGCACCACAACACCCAGACTCGAGACAATATAGGAAAGGTTATTTTTTTACATTGACCGACCGGGAATCGAACCCGGAACCTCAGAAATAGCGACACCAAGCCCGGTATGCTCGCGTCCCGGCTACGGAGGTCTTCATAAATTTACATACAATAAACATCATGGTCATATATTTTTGAGGGAACATGCCCAGTCTATCCTTTTTGTTATCTATGTACAGTCAACGACAGGTCAACGAACCCAAAAAGTTAAAGGTCACTGAACCGATTTTCAACTTTAAGTCCGACACATAGAGATCAATATCAAATAAGAAAAGTCGTTTTGTTGTAGTTGACGAGCTGTTTATTTATTTATTTTATTTTTTACAAAATCCACAGCTCTTAAGTACATAATACATTTTCTTGGTGACAAAGCAGACAGCCAGTATTGGATTTACATTTTGTTACATTTTATACAATACGTGTTAAAGAGGGGAACGTGAACACCATACAATCAACAATGTGCATAATATGTGTGTGTGTGTGTGTGTGTGTGTGTGTGTTTTATACAGTGTTATTTATTTATTTTTCCTATCACACCCAAAATGCCTTTCTTAAATAACTGTTTACTCTGTTGTCTGTACATTTATTAGACTTATTAATCTATTTTTTAATCTTATAATTTCAACACTACCATGTTAAAATTTAAACCGAATATACGTTTAATCCCAGGTCGGAATCTAGGAGGATGAGAGGATGTATTAGTGAAATTCCTCCACTAGGGGGAGGGGGGATTTAATGGGCTAAATATCTTGAGCCAGGATAATTCGGGGCGTACCGTCAGCATAGAAAGTCATTTAGTTACATTTTTGGTAAAATTTTAAACAGATATGGAGGAGATAAGCCGATAATAAACTATGGTTCGGTAAAATAATACTGACTATTAATAAAATTATATTTCTTTTTAATTTTCAAGTTCGCACATGTAAAGTTAGTGTAGCAATTACATGGTTCTTAGTGACGAAATGTGATTTTGCATTTGAGGGTTAATTATAATAATCTCAAAGAAAACAACAAAAATAAATTGTATAATGCAACTATTAAATTATATTTTTGTTTTTATAAGATAAAGTAACACTTAAAAACAAACGACAGTAAGAAACACCTGACCGACAGATAGACACTATCTACTCTTTATTGCACACCATACAAGAAAATTACACATGATTTTTACAGAAAGACGTACAATTTAGGCGGTCTTATCGCTAATAGCGATCTCTTCCAGAACCTTCAGGTAGAGGAGAAGTTAGGTTAGTTAACGTTCTCAATAGCTAAAGAAGAGCCGTCACCTAGATAGCAAAGAGACGTAGGTTCATTTCCCACCTAATCTCCTGGTTGACCGTCTGTAAAAACACGTTTTCTCGAATAGGTATCGTTGAAATTAATATTAAATACTTAATTTCATGCCTATTTATGTCACAATTTTTCTTCATCATCATCATCATGTCAACCTATTGCATTTCGCTGCTGGACGTATGCCTCCCTCCTCGAAAGAGCGCCAAAGAGAACGATCATTAGTTGTTTTCTATTTTCTCTGCTCTTGGACAGAACCATTTGACAAGTTGAATTCATAATAAAATTAAAATAAAACTATAAACACACACTTTGGTATCTATTGGACTCGGACGAATAAATAAACCCCAAACACTAAGGTTTTACTAGTAGTCATTAAATAGTTCCACAATGGGCTAGTTTCCTAAAAAAAATCTAATTAGTCCCTCAGTTGGATTAACAGAAAATATTGGATACGTATTTTTTCTTTTCTCAATCAAACAAAAAATGATGAAGATATAGCCCGTTAAAGTTCCGCGTAACGTCACGGCTTGCGACACTTTCCAGCAAAGCGTGACGTCCCGTGCTCCCTTTGGTGCGCTTTATTTTTGTCATTTTTTGTTTGATTGACTAAGACAAAATATGAGTCCAATATTTTTTGATAATCTAACTGACGGACTAAATAGAATAATCTTTTTTATCTTTTTTTGACCCAGGAAACTAGCCTATTTACCTTGTTGTCTATTAATTAAAATGAACAAAAAAATATTTCCAAGAGTTGATCATAATGTTAGTTAGTTAGTTACAAGTGAAGCTAATAAAAGTATATTAAAATCACACACTATAAACAAATAGACATACGTACATGTTTATTATTTCTTGACAACATCAATACACTGCTCTGATTATATGGTAAGTAGCCAAAGCACTTGTATTACGGAAATCAGAAACAACGACGGTACCACAACACCTAAGCCCGAGAAAATATATAGAAAAGTTATTTTTTTACATCGACCGATCGGGAATCGAACCCGGGATCTCAGAGATAGCGACATTAAGTCTGGTATGCTCGCCTCTAGGCTACAGAGGTAGTCAAATGAACCCTGAAAAGATAGCACTTCTTGTTTGGATAGTTCAGTCGAGTAAAACCTGCTTTGGATGCTGACGGTACTCGAACTGAAGTATTAGCAAAGAAGATTGTCTGAAGTCGCGCCATTTGCCGGCGATTCGCGCAATCGATGCGGCGATACCGACGCGATTGGCGATTTATCGTTGACTTGGGATGATCAACTAAGCCTTGTTGACGGCCGCCTGGTCCAGTGATATGCTTTGGGCAATAAAGCCAGGCTGTTGCGGGTTCGAATCCCGCTAGGGCCATAGAGCTTTTGTTTTAAAGTAACGGATATTTATAAATGTATTTAAGGCGATTCATCATCATCATCATTTCAGCCATAGGACTTCTACTGCTGAACATAGGCCTCCCCCATTGACTTCCAGATTGGCCGGTTGGAAGTGGCCTGCATCCAGCGTCTTCCTGCGACCATTACCAGGTCGTCTGACCACCTTGTGAGTGGACGTCCTACGCTGCGCTTGCCGGTACGCGGCCTCCATTCTAGAACCTTTCTGCCCCATCGGCCGTCAGTTCTACGTGCTATGTGCCCCGCCTACTGCCACTTTAGCTTGCTAATCATGTGTTGTGGTCATGGCAGAATCACTTGAAGACCTCAGCATAATGCTCAATGACCTTACTCGGTAGGCCTGCGAATGAACAAGGCGATTATACTCGTAATCGCTAAATGCAAACTAGCATGAGGTTTCAAAAGCATACTACTTTTTTCAACCGACTTCAAAAAAGGAGGAGGTTCTCAATTCGACTGTATGTTTTTTTTTTTTTGTATGTTTGTTACGCGATTACTCCGCCAATTATGAATCGATTATAATGATTCTTTTTTTGTTTGGTAGATCATACTTCAGAGGTGGTTCCATATAAATTTTATCGAAATTGATTTAGAATTTTTTGAGAAAATCAACAAATACATACCCAGATAGTATTTTGGTTGTGGTTCTTGTTACCTATCTTCGACAAATATGAGCCGATTTTGATGATTTTTGTTTTATTGAATAGCTTATACTTCAAAGATAATATGCTAAAAGTTTACAAAATAAAAATCACCCCTAAGGGTAGGAAAATAGGGGATGAAATCGGTGTTCAGCAGTTAGATTAGGATTTATCACAAAAAATTGATGAAATAAGTAAATTTTATTAAAAAAAATAAAACCGACTTCAAAACACTAAAATGCTAAAAATAATCCTAACACTTAAGTACCTAATCAGTTACTTTTGGAGTCGGTGCAAACAAAAACATTGAATCTCTCATCGGCTGGCACCGACTCCAAAAGTAACTGATTAGGTACTTAAGTGTTAGGATTATTTTTAGCATTTTAGTGTTTTGAAGTCGGTTTTATTTTTTTTAATAAAATTTTTATTCTACAAAATTCACAGCTCTTAATACAAAGAATCACAGTCTTACATTCTAAAACTTACAGCTATAATGAATTTACATGCTTAAGCTCAAACTGTCAGAAAAATGTTCTGAATTGAAAGAATTGTTAAAATCTACTCACATTTTGAACATAGCATCTGTTTGTAGTACGTTTACTTCCGTAGGGAAAAAAATTTAATCTTATAAAAATACACCAAAAAATATGATAAAAATCATTCATCTTTTTAAGCGCTTAACAGATTTAATTCGTTTCGTGCTTTATAACTTTGAACTTTGACTTTGGGTTTTTTTAACGAACAATTGCGTCCATCCGAATAGTATTATTTTACCCAATTTTCGCTACTTAAAGACGCTATTGTATTAACAGCCAGCGTAAAATTTCGTGCGATATTCGTACTAACACGCACGTATCGCTAATTTAGGGGCACTACTCGCATTAAGTATGTTTATCTGTAATCTAGTCGCCATAGGACAAGCTTTGCTTAGTTTTGGGTTAAATAATTGGAACAATGTTGGAAGTTATTTATTTATATCTAACAGGCCACAAGTGTAACATTATCACATATCATATCATACGACCACCTCCGTAGCCAAGAAGCAAGCATACCGGACTTGGGGTCGCTATCTCTGAGTTCCCGGGCTCGATTCCCGGTCAATGTAGAAAAATAACTTTACTATATATTGTCCCAGGTCTGGGTGTTGTGGTACCGTCGTTGTTTCTGATTTTTGTAACACAGTTTATTTATTTATTGACATTAAAGTTACTCCTGCACTATTAAATAAACTACCGTGTCGGGACGGCCGTAAAGAACACATTTTCCCACTGCCAATAGGAGGCATGTCGTAAGAGGCGACTAATTCATGTAGCACGAGACGGGCAGCAGCGTCTGCGTGAAAAATCTTATAAAAACTGCGCTCGCCAACCCGCCTGCCAAGCGTGGCGAGTATTGGAAATCCCCCCTGATGAAAATCATTGGGAGAGGCCTGTGTTCGTGGACGTCCTGTGGCTGAGATGATGATTAAATAAACTTAGTAAGAAGTAGCAAGTACGTATTACTATACAACCTTCTGAAACCTTCACTAAAGCAATCTGATGCACATTACCAAGTGAGGCTACGGTTTAATAAAGTTGCTACGAGCTACGTCGTAGCCGTAGCTTGTGGCTTCGTAGTCAGCATTGCAAAAAATGTGGGACAAGTAAGGAGACGGATTTTTAATAAACATTTTTTTAGTAATATAATAGACAAAAGAAAAAAATACACAAAAGAAAAAATATAGAAGAATTATAAGATACATAAAGAACAATAACAACTTTCATCTTACTAATATTATAAACGCCAGAACTGCGGAACGGATTATAGCTTATATTATATTATATATATTATATCCTGGAATAGCAGATAGGATATTTTTTATCCCGAAAAAATGTAAAGAGGGATACAAAATAACTGTTAATACCGTTAGATGTCGCTGTTCAGTTGGCAAACGAAGTCGCGGGCAACAGCTAGTAAATTAATAAATTCCCAATCAACGTTAATAACATTTTACAATTTAAAAAGCCTTACAAGCAGACAACATAGTATAAAAGTAGTTAGGTTGTTGTAGGTCTGTAATGTCCAGAGGCCTAACTCCCGGAATTCAAAAGTGATGAAAATCCAATTTTAATCCGGGTCCTGTATCAGAAACAATATTCTTGTCAATTTAATAAAATAAACTCCAGTTGTGCGTCTGAAATAAAATAAACCAAATCAGTTTTTTTAGTTGCATTACGAACTTTTTGTCAATTTGAAGTCTAATTATACTTTATAGGCTAATATGCCGTGTGGGGACGGCCGTAAAGAATACACTTCCCCACCGCAAACAGGAGGCGTGTCGTAAGAAGTGACGAATTCCTGAAGCTTGAGACGGGCAGCAGCGTCTTCGTGTGAAATCTTATAAAAAACTGCGTTTGCCAACCCGCCTGCCAAGCATGGCGAGTATTGGCAATACCCCCCGATGATAAGTCATTAGGGAGGCCTTTCTTCAGCAGGACGTCCTATGGCTGAAATGATCGCTTGATACTAGTCGTGAAGCCTAGTCAGAGGCCTCAGGGTGGTTTGATAACAGCTGATCTGCCAGTAAGGTTTAAGTCAATGGTCTTATGGCATACTTTACTTTACTTTTTGAATAAATTTACAAGAACACCATAAACGAACAAAAGTCGCTGACATAGCCCAACGGATTAGCAAGCTTAAGTGGCAGTGGGCGGGGCACAAAGCACGTAGAACTGACGGCCGATGGGGCAGAAAGGTATTAAATGGAGGCCGAGTATGTCAAGCGCAGCATAGGACTTCCACCCACAAGGTAGACAGACGACCTGATAAAGGTTGCAGGAAGGAAAAAAGGCCAAGTCTGGAAGTCACTGGGGGAGGCCTATGTTCAGCAGTATAGTATAGTTCGTCCTATGGCTGAAATGATGATGATGATGAGAACACTGTTTATTAAAGTATTTTAAAGAGTCTGCCTCCACACTTCGATCTCACATTCGTACTTGCACTTAGAACAACCGAAAAAATTAAATCCCCGTTTGTTCTCGGGGAGCTTACAGCATAAATTATGTTGGGATGGAATATGTTGGCGGCTTTATATCGGGCAATGAAATAGACATCACTTGAATGAAGAATTTAAGGTGAAACTGATGACATTTTGATAGGAACAATTATTCTTTGGAAAGATTTTTTAAATGGAACACATAGCACGAGAACTGACGACCGATAGGGAATTTCTAGAATGGAGGCCACGTACCGGCAAGCGCTGTGTAGGACGTCCACCCATAAGATAGACAGACGACCTGGTAAAGGTCGCAAGAAGACGCCGGATACAGGCCGCTTTCAACCGGACAATCTGGAAGTCATTAGGGAAAGTTTAGTAAAGCTCAATGGTTTGAAAAATGAAAAATCAATAGGTATTTGAAAACTACAGAAATCGCAGAACATACATGGGGGTGAGTCAGGTAACCCCTAGGCATGCAGACTATGTATATACCCTATAGAGTAGAAATGTCAAATATTCCTTTCGACAAAAATTCCATTTTTTATCAGTGACTGCACTGCTTTTGTATGAGCGAGAGTTGACAGGACTTGTTTTTTTTTTTTCAAATTATTTATTAACCATTTCGTTACATTGCATAACATGTTATTTCATTAACAACAACTTGTCATTTCATACTTAATGTGAGTGATGAATCATTCACTAGTTTCGGAGAAAGATGTTTGGTATTGCTGCTCTTTAGGATATGTTCTCGATGCCCTGGAGTTCTGCTCGACTCTATTTTTACATAGCACCTTTTCTTTTCTTTTTTTAAGCTGCGAAATATCTCTCAGTCTTCTGTCCTGCCTGTCTCTATCCGCAAAAAGGATTCACCTAAACATAAATCAAATCATTAAACAAATGGATCCCTCTTCTGATGCCACCGTTTTTTGCCTAAAAACCACACGAACTCTGAACTTTAGGCTCGTAAACAAACATTTTTCACCAATCCATCGCCTACACAAACAGGCCTCGCACGAGAAAGATTGGGCGGTTCGACATGCGTTAAAAAACGTATAAAAATTCGAATTGAGTCGGATATGGAATTGCGGTTCTGTATAAATAAAATGTAGAACAAAAACCAACACAAATTTATGATTTTAGTTTCAAAAACTGTAAAACACACGTAAATGTACGTGAACTCGTCAAAACAGTACCCTACATTTCTGTATTTTCAATATCTTACGCTCGTTAAATGTTATTTATGTAATTAGGTGTCTCATATAAGTGAGTTGTATTTCCGAAATGAGGAGATCCGTAGAAGAACCAAAGTTACCGACATAGTTTTTTGAATTGCAAATCTAAAGTAGCAGAAGCCAGGCCACATCGCTCGCAGAACCGACGATCGTTGGGGAAAAAAGGTTCTCGAGTGGCGACCACGAACTGGAAGACGCAGCGTTGGCAAGCCTCCCACGCGGTGGATTGACGACCTAGTCATGGTTGCGGGCAGCTGCTGGATGCAAACGGTCCAGAGCTGAGGCGTTCTATGCGTAAGCCTATATTCAGCAGTGGACTCCCAAAGGCTGACAATGATGATACACGTAACTAAAGGTACGAATGTTTGTTTACTTTTAAACATCTACAAAATCTACAAGTGAAGAAAATTAGGAATTTCCACATTAATTTTCGTAATTGACTAGGGCGTGCTATAAGACGCACCCAGTGATTAACATACAATTTATGGTATCTCGTAATACAAGGCCGTTAATTCCTTAGTTAAAGATTATGGCAATTCGTGCGCCATTTGTATAGGGTGAAATGGGAAATGGTAATAAAAATTACAAATAGGCCCTAGTGTTATCAAAAATATTGGACCCATATTTTGTCTTTTGTCAATCAAACAAAAAATTACGAAGACAAAGCGCTTCAAAGGCGTGACGTCACGTGCTCACGTGACGTCACGCCTTGCTAAAAAGTCGCAAGCCGTGAGCCGCCGAATTTTAACGGGCTATATCTTCATATTTTTTGTGTGATTGAGAAAAGAAAAAATACGTATCCAATATTTTTTGTTAATCAAACTGACGGACTAATTAGATGTTTTTAGGAAACTAGCCCATTTAGTTTTATGTTGCTGGAAGTCTATCTGTGAAATATCTATTAGTTCTATTAATGTCTTTAAATCTTATTTAACGCTTTAACCATAAAACTTCTAATGTATAAAACTGAAATAATATCAGCAAATATGTTAAAATTTAAGTTGGCATGTGTAAGAATAATTAGAATACTCAAATACGTAGGGCACTTTCAAGATAATAAAATGGAACCCTAAAAACCGTAAAAAAGAACCGGATAAAACCGCTTTGAACTGGCCCTAACTGGTTTTAGGCGGATTCAATCAAGAGCGACGCGGCTGGTGCTAGTAAACAGAGGTTTTTTACCGGAACGCCGAATAGAATACTGATGCATTTCAAATACAGTACGGTTAATTAAGCAAACATTTTGTATGTGTATATGTGCGGGAATTTTTCTTTTGTTCATGTCTGTCAAGCTTAGGACTAGTACTAAGATGTAAGGGCTACAGTTCAACACAAAAAAAATAACTTTTCAGCGTAGCTTTATCGCAAATATCTGTACTTTGGTGCTACTTAAACAAAATGTATGGAATAGCTGTTTTTTTTTCGATTTCACCAAGTTGTTTATATTCAACTAGCTATTGCTCGCGACATCGTTCGCGTGGTCTTTGCAAAACCATAGTAAGTATAAATTAACAATCACGAGAACCAATTCGAGGGCAATAGGTAGTGTTACATTTTGGTAAGAATCAAGAAAGATACACAATGTAGCCAGTCGTATCGCTAAAAGCGATCTCTTCCAGATTCCAGACACTATTAAGGTAGCAGACAAAGTATAGAAAAAGAGCACAACCGTAGAACTGACGGCCGATGGGGCAGACGGTTCTAGAATAGAGGTGGTTTGGGCCATACTCTACCACGCAGGCCCAGTGCGATGCGGTAAGGTGTTGTAAGGCCAGTGCCTAACCTTACTGTCAGATTTAATCAAGCCGCCTAGGCCTCTGACTTGGCTTCACGACTAGAATCAAGCGATATTACCCGGAACCAACTTTTAACTTGCTTTCCGAAGTACGGAAATGCTTGTAATAAATGTCATTAAATATGATTGGAATGGTCACCCATCCAATCATGACGTTTGCGTTGCTTAACTTTAGTAATCACTACCTAAACGCTGCCGCCACTGAGCTACAAGGACGTCTAAGACATAATTCATAGTAAATGCATATAAACACAAGAACCTGTTTAAGATGGCGAGTGACATGAACTCAAGGACACACAGAGGGTCTCTGCTTGCAGCAAAGGGTTGTAATTGCTGACGCCCCAAATTCGGCTAAATATGGCTGGTTATGTGCAAACCTTTTTATAGCCATCTACCTAATGAAATGAAAGTGCAAAATGCGACATTATTCAGAAAGCATCTGTTCCGGTGGCTCAATGACCATAATTTTTATAGTATTATGTTTTTTTTTGACTGAAAAAAGTAACTTTAAAGTAGGTATAAAATGGACATAATGTAATGTAATAATGTATTATTAACCCGTTCGCAATTTTGGGCATCAAAATTATGTATATTTTTATAATTGATTGTAAAATTTTATAATGACATTTGCAAGCTAATTCCCGTAGCCTCACATGTGACTCAAAAATGTAACGAAGAACTGTTTAATACCATGTTTGATGCAAATAAAGTATTATGATTATTCAAATTTTCTGAGGTACAGACAACAGCTCGTCAACCTACCACATAACAAAATTTTTCTCAATTGATATTGATCTCTACGCGTCGGACTTAAAGTTAAAAATCGATTTAATGACCTTTAACTTTTTCGGTAGGTTGACCTGCCGTTGACTATACGCTACATAAATGCATAACAGGTACAATAAGCTGGCTTCATTAGTACAGTAGTCATCAACTCATCAAGCTGCACACGTCCAGTATAAAGTGATCGCTTATTATTATCATATATTTCTGTAAACCAAGATCAGCTTATGCTGGAGCTCTTTGGTTTGATTGTACATTGAATATTACTCTAAGTAAGATGTCTGTCTGTGGGTTAATGATCAACTCGGCTCAGCTAACAACGCAAGATGGCGTGCACTCGCGATATGGCTCGGCGGAGTCGTTACCGAATCCCGAAGAGCAAGAGTAGGTAATGGGGATGATTCTTGCTTGGCAGACATTATAACCGACTTTAAAAAGAAGGTTTGTTGTGTGTAGTGTTTTTATTAGCTTCACGTAACTTACAGATTTGTCTTAGAAGACGTTATCTGGAACTCTTTAGTGGATCATTATCATGACTGAGCCGTTGAATATCTACAAACATTTATCTGTAAGAATCGACAATAATAGTTAACCCTTTCAACGAGTTTACTTGTACTCGTAGTAATAGTTCGCCCGAAAATATGTTATTCAGCACTCGTTGTTTATTAACAATGTAAAGTTAATTAAGTTAACTTTTTGTAAATACAGTTTCTGGTAATACAATAATAATAAAAAACTCTCTATCCGGCCTCTAGAAGGTCCCGGTTTCGATTCTCGCTCAGGTCAATGTAGAAAACTAACTTTTCTATGTGGTCTCGGGTCTGGGTGTTGTGGTACCGTCTTTGTTTCTGATTTCTACAACACAATTGCTTTAACTTCTTACCTTAGGGTCAGAGCAATGTATGTGATGTTGTCCAATATTTATTAGTTTATTTTTTTATCATCATCATCATTTAAGCCATAGGATGTCCACTGCTGAACATAAGCCTCAATAAAAAGAAAAAAAAAGCCCTCAATAACCCATCATCGGAGGGAATTGCCAATACTCGCCACGCTTGACAGGTGGGTACAGGGCAGTTTTTTAAAGGATTTTGCACGCAGTCGCTGCTGCCCGTCTCATCTTCATCATTCAGCCATCCAGATTGGCCGGTTGGAAGTGGCCTGCATCCAGCGTCTCCCGGCAACCTTTACCAAGTCGTCTGTCCACCTTGTGGGTGGACGTCTTACGCTGAGCTTATATTTTTTATTTATTAGGTTCTCCAACAGTTACAACATAAAATACACGTACATTAAAAGAAAATACAAATTCCAACATGTTTTTGACTAGGTGCATTACTAATTATAGGGGAACATATCATGCTTCTTATTATAATTACTTATCTGCTACGGAAGAGATAAACCATAAGTACTATTGAGATTCTTTTTTCTTTGTTTGTACAAAATTACAGTAAATATGACGAAATTGTTTTAAAGACTCCGAATGAAGATCAACCGATGTGCTGCATTCTTTGTAAAGTCTACTCAATCTGGGAACAGGAGAGTAACGACCAAGTTTAGTCCTACGCATTGGTAGATTCATAGCTTGCCGGTAGATGGTCGTCTTCATTCTAGAACCTTTCTGCCCATCGGCCATCAGTTCTACGTGCTATGTGCCATGCCCACTGTCACTTCAGCTTGCTAATCCGTTGGGCTATATGTCAGCGACTTTTTTTCATTCCCGTCTCGTGCTACAGGAATTAGTCGCCTCTTACGACACGCCTCCTGTTGGAGGTGGGGAAGTGTATTCTTTACGGCCGTCCCCACGCGGCACTACAAAACATTACATTTAAACTCTTTAACCATCTGAACACAAGTAAGTAACTTCTGTTGTAGTAGGGGTAAATATATCTCCCTAGAATCGGAACCCATACCTTCGTATGATAATTCCAGAACAATGAATATCTACGTGTATTGGTGTGTTGGTGAAACGGTCCGACTCTGCCGAAGTGGAAAATGGGGATAATGCGTTTTTATTACCCGATTTTACCCAGGTAAAAGGGAGATAATGGTTTTAATGCTGATGCAAGTAGGTAGGTATCATTTATTTTAATAGGGCAACAAACAAGATAATCACTATCTTGAAACATAAAGCTAAAACTATTGAAAGAAAGAAAGAAATTACTAATACAAGTAAGCGCCAGAAATTACACCATTTTCTGAATTGACACGAACTGGGAATCGAATCTGGGACGTTTTAGGTGATTCTACTTCGCTGAGTCTAATAACAAACTAAGTGAATCATCATCATCATTTTAGTTATAGGACGTCCACTGCAGAACACAGGCACTTCCCAATGACTTCCAGATTGGCCGGTTGGAAATGGAACTTAGTAAAGAAAGAATTAAATTAGTAATTCGTACATTAAAATTTGCCAAAAAGGGCCTCGCTCAACATACAGGGTTACATTGCAAAGGGGTGCCAAATCTTTAGGAGTGGCTAAGAAACAGTAACTTAATCGAACTATGCAAAGGACAAAAAAAAATTTTTTTTACATTTAATTATTCCTATCCGCTGTTAAAATTTGTACGCGTGGATAATATAACTCATTCATGAAAAAATGGTACCGTATGTACACTGCGTAAGGTCCTTGTTGGCTCGCCGTACCTACTTGTACGCCTCTGATGAATGACCGCGCGGCTATCATATTCTTTCTATTGACTTTATTTTCGATATGTTAAAGTTATTTTTTTTTCGTAACATACGGTTATTAAAAATAATAACGATTAAGACGCTTCTTTATATTGTACCCTAGATCTTATTTTTTTTAAATTGCCATCCCTTTGCAATGTAACCCTGTATAAGTTGTGGCAGTTAAAAATAGCTGCCACGACATGGGAATTAATAATAATACTCATTTATTCAGTATATAGGATTATAGGCCCTCTTCCTTCCGGGCACTTATACAGTGTGTAACGAAAAGGTGAAATAAAACTTTAAGGGGTTATTCTACGGCTAAATTACATCAACTTTTTCTATGGGACCAACATCAACCTCCCCACCCTGTGGACTGTCGAACTTTGATCAAGGTTACTAAAAGCCGCTGGATATAAACAGCCCGATGCCCGCTGTGGCGGTATTCGCTACGTGCAAAGTGGGTGGTGGGGACCGCCAAATCGATCGCAGCACGCAATCTGGCAGAAATGTGAAATAACTCTGGACTGTCATGTGTCAAATTGTCATATTTCCATAGTGTTTCATACTTACGTTACTAAGTATTTTTAAGTAAACACGTTAAAATTCGCGTTATGGGTCACAGTACGTGTTATGTTTTAAGGTGTAGAAACAATAGGGAAAACAGTTCGTGCATGTTTTATTCGTTTCCAACATCAAGATGCAAATTGAAGCAAATTATTAAATGGATAGCTGCTGTGAAAAGAATAAAGTTTGTAGGAAGTTTGTGTCACAGACGTTTGTCTTATGATCACAGCTCTTATTAAGTAGCTTTGTCCGTTGGTTCTAAGCTCTTCAAATTTTCTCACATACTGTACTTTACTGTTTTTTCCCCTTTTTGGACAGTTTGAGGTTGGAAAGTTACATCATGATGTTTCGATTCGAATCCCGTACGTATTATAACATTCATATTTTAGTTCGAGTAAGAAAATCAGTTATTATAATATGCATAAACTTTTTAGATATTTACATCTAATTTCGAAGAAAAACAATCCGAAAATCATTCTTAAACTATCCAGTTGCCATAATTTGAGAGATCTTAAGTCCACAATACTTGTGGTCACTAGGGGCGCTGTCATCGCGCACACATTGCAGCAAATAGGCTTATGTCCAGTTGTGGAACTCGAAAGGGTGATAATGAATTCTCTTTCAAGAAGGCTCTACGCAAGCATTTTTTGGATTAACTCTTTTCTCTTTTCCATGATTCTCGCTGGCATGAGATCTGTGTATAATTATATTATGTATAAGTATGTATGTATATATTTTATGTATGTATATATAGCTATCTATGTATGTATCTAGTAAGTACAACTGTATATATTCATCTAGTTTGTTTTAGTTTTGTATGATTTAATTTAACACAATTTGTTTTTTTGTTGCACCGCCTATACCATCTCTGTATGGCCCCATGGTTGACTGGTAGAGAATGCTTTTGGCATTAAGTCCGCCATTTTATTTTGCAACTTTTTTATTTTACAACTTTTTTTTAAATGTCTGTGCAATAAAGTTTAAATAATAAATAAAAAAAAAATTATGATAAAGATTTCATTTTTAATAAAATCTAGGTTAACAAATTTACGCACAACTGAGCAAAAAACTGCCTACGGTTGGCCGAAAAGGGAAAGTAAAACAATACCAAATAAACAAGTCTCATCTCCGCAATAGTTTCTAATAATACTGCCAATGATATTGTTTATGCGACTCTGGGGCAACGAATCGGGGGCACATCCAATTTGAAGCGAATAATGCCCCGCGAAGCGCGTGGCTCCACCGTGAATGACAAATGACGGGCCCTTTATACTGTACGACGTGGAGAAAAAAAATGAACAACACCAAAAATATATTTTATGTTCAATCAAAATTGGTAGGTAAGTACAGAAAATAGCTCGTCAACCAAAAAAACATCAATGTTGCCGCTATAACAACAAATAATAAAAACATAATAAAGTAAATATTTAAGTGGAGCTTTCATACAACAAACGTGATTTTTTAAAGATAAAGATAAAGATAATTTATTTGCTAGAAACAGGTTACATAAGATGTTTTGTTGTTTTTTGCTCGATATTAATAACGATGGTACGGAACCCTTTGTTCGCGAGTCCGACGCGCACTTGGCCGGTTTTTTATATTTACCTATACGATGTGTTGAAGAAATTAACTAACTTTTCTTAAGAAAATAATTTTTGGTCCCAAGTTTGTTACTAAATTAATCATCTGACAGGCAACAAGTTTTTTCGGGAAACTTGTTTATTTTTATAACCGTAATATCATGAAACATGGATAAATATAACTTTGTTTTTACGATAAGGCAAAAAATATTTTTTTAAAACAATTATTTTGTCTATTACAATACACTAAATATTCTCCGGACTGTAGCAAAAACATACAATGTATTTTTTGTCAACTTTGGCTCCCCCCGCAATACACGGAATGCGACACGACCACGATTAGTCGTAAGGTGTAACCACCCCACATTAGGTAGATTAAAACTGTTCTTGCTGACACGGCGTGCGCGTCCAGATAGCAATATTGTTTCGCCACATATACATCTTTTTTTTCGTCGAAGAAAATTGAACCAACGAAAAGTTTCAGCCTATTATATACTTTGGTCGTTCAGTTTTCTTCTCTTCGTGGCACGTGATTAAATTATAGAATTTTGTTTTACATGATATATTTTTAATTTTTAAAAGTACGCCATTTTTTATCCGTTTGATAGCAAACACGGCCCCTTTTCTAATAAACGGGTTGGTGCATCAAGTTAAAATCTAATATAAATAAATACTAATGTCTCTTAATAGTTCATTCTTGGGGAAATGTATTGAATTTTTCAATAAAGTACTACACTCTTTTTGAACTACATGTACATGAATTCAAAATCCACATTTAAAAAATCCTTATGAAAAGAGGATATTATAAAATAGACGATTATTTAAACGACAAGAGTGCATAGACTTAACCTGCTTAGCTCGCACACTTACTACATGTCTTGTAACTGTATTTCATGTAAAAAAGGCTGACAAAGGTGACTGAGTTTGTTGCGCAGTTTCTTCTCATCACTAGCCAATATGTAGTCCCGAAGCGGTGGCAGGGATAAGCTATATTTTGGGACGTGAATGAATGAGTATTATAGTGCAGAAAAATAAACCAAATAATGATGTTAACGGGAACCCCATTCTTAAATTATAAGCACTAGTTTGTTGCAATTTTTAGGGTTCCGTAGCCAATTGGTAAAAAACGGAACCCTTATGGATTCGTCATGTCTGTCTATCTGTCTGTCTGTCTGTCTGTCTGTCTGTCTGTCTGTTTGTCTGTTTGTCTGTTTGTCTGTTTGTCTGTCTGTCTGTCTGTCTGTACGTCCGTATGTCACAGCCACTTTATTCCGAATCTGTAAGAACTATACTGTTGAAACTTGGTAAGTAGATGTATTCCGTGAACCGCATTAAGATTTTCACACAAAAATAGAAAAAAAAAACAATAAATTTTGGGGGTTCTCCATACTTAGAACTGAAGCTAATTTTTTTTAAATCATCAAACCAATACGTGTGGAGTGTCTATGGATAGGTCTTCAAAAATGATATTGAGGTTTCTAATAAAAAAAAAATCTAAACTGAATAGCTTGCGCGGGAGACACTTCCAAAGTGGTAAGATGTGTCCCCCCCGTGTAACTTCTAAAATAAGAGAATGATAAAACTAAAAAAAATATATGATGCACATTACCATGCAAACTTCCTCCGAAAATTGGTTTGAACGAGATCTAGTAAATAGTTTTTTTAATACGTCGTCATAAATCGTAAACCGCAATTTTACTTTCGTAATGTTATGGATTTCATTTTGCAATAAAAATACCATAACTATGACTCGATTGTCGTGATGGGTGAACTTTTGCTTATGTAGGTACCTACAGGTTTGTACGGAACCCTCGGTGCGAGTCCGACTCGCATTTGGCCGGTTTTTTATTATTGTTATTCTGTTTAGCATTAATAATTTTGACATAGTATAATTTTGAATTGATTTGCACAATATATTATGACTAATACATAATCATAAACACATTTGCATGAAATTGTCCATATCTGGGTAATTGAGACGAATAAAATCATGATTTCATAATATGTACCTTGTTCAATGGCAAATACTACTATTAAAAATAAATGATATATGCTATGCTATATGCTACTTTTTAAAATAAATGATGTTATACTAATATTAATAATTTAGATAATTAACAATCACAAAATATTTAAATCTACTTAAATGCTACGTTAATTCGATTACTTTTGTGTAATACCTGTAATTAAGATAGCACTTAGCTTGATATAATATTAGCATGTATGTTTATGTAATGTTGTCTAAAATAGTGTATGTCTTGTTGGTGTTAATATATAAATAAAAAAAAATACTAGTTCTAGGCACTCAAAGTTGTCTGAAAGTTTGTTGTATTTTATTATATGTTATTTTTTAAATATATATTACAATAATTAACTGTTTATTATAATTATTTGTAAAATTATTTTTCAATAATCATCATTTTTTTCATTTTAGCCATAATACGTCCACTGCTGAACATAGGCCTCCCCTAATGACTTATCATCAGGGGGAATTGCCAATACTCGCCACGCTTGCCAGGCGGGTTGGCGAGCGCAGTTTTTTTATAAGATTTCGCACGAAGACGCTGCTGCCCTTCTCGTACTACAGGAATTAGTCGCCTCTTACGACACGCCTCCTGTTGTTGGTGGGGAAGTTCTTTACGGCCGTCCCCACGCGGCAATTACTTATTATTATTAATTTTATTATAATATTTTCAGTCTTTCATCACACACTGACATTTATTTGATACTTTTATGCCATGTCTTACTGCAACTGGTGCGGTGCAACTCGAACCGCGGCCACCGTCTGAACATCAGCGTCGCGGCGCGAGCTGTGACTTATGCTGAGACGGACCTTTTTGCTGCTGCAACACTGCTTACCGTATTAAGAATGTATAATACTGCCGTGTTTATTATGTACTGTGCATTTGTACTATATTATGTGGCAGCGAAATAAACGTCATTCATTCATTCATTCATTGTTTAGGTGGTCCATTATAAAAGTTTAATATAACATTAGCAGCTACAAGTACGTAGTACGACGACCGTCTGGTGTAGTGCTGACAATAGGCTGACAATAGTGACCGAGTTTCTTGCGCTGCTTCTTCTCGGCACTAGCCCACATTATTGTCCCGAAGCAGTGCTAGGGTAAAAAAATATATTGGGACGTGTACAGAGCTTAATTTAGGCCTATTTACAGAAATAAATAGGTTTTATAGTGGTTTGCGCTCCAGACTACAAAGCCGAGGTTGCGGGTTCGAATCCCTTAAGGGGCAAATGCTAAGTCATATATATGACTTAGGAGGCACGGATCTTTATAAACGTATTTAAGTATGTTTATCCGTTATCTAGTCGCCATAATACAAGTTTAGTTTGGGGCTAGGTAGTTGGTGCGATTGTGGAAGAAAATTACAATATGGTAATTTACACTACTAGTCAATTGACAGGACGGCAAGCGTAGCGTAGGACGTCCACCTACAAGGTGGACAGACGACCTGGTAAAGGTTGCAGGAAGCCGCTGGATGCGGGCCGCTTTCAACCGGCCAATCTGGAAGTCACTGGGGGAGGCCTATGTTCAGCACTGGACGTCCTATGGCTGATATGATGGAGTCAATTGACATACTTTTTAAAAAATGCCTTAACGCTACTCTTCCATATAATTTGTATGGCGATAGTAAACTATGACGTCACTGTTTACCTAACTCAACGGACTAACTTTTTATTGATTTTAAAACAAGTGAAAATCTAATTTTTCAAGTTAATTATAATGTGCCGGGTTATTAGGCCTAAAATAAGGTGGCAGTTTTATTAAATATTGTCTTAGAATTATTTAAGATTGGTGTAAACAACCCTATTAAAAAAAACATATACGTTTTTACTACTTATCCACTGTGTGTATGCTAACTTGACTACTTATTATAATAAATTACCAAATGCCCTTAAAAAGTTGCCAATTAAAAAATTTAAGTGTGCTTTGTATAGGCTTTTATGTGATAAGTTCTTATAAAGTGTAAATGAATTTATTGCTTGCAAATTTTGAGTATTTATTATTATATAAATAATTATTATGTAATTTGAACATGTGTAGAGTTTTACTTTTGTTTAATTTATGAATTTAATTTAATTTGAATATTGTAATAATTAATTGATTTTTATGCACGTAATGTAATTTAATTGTAAAAATATATATGCCACCTGTGGCGAGACATGACGGAATATAATGTAAAAAAAAAACTTAATGTACCATGTTTCATGTAAATAAATGAATTTGAATTTTATATTCAAACTTAGAGCAGCATTAATCATACTTAAGCAAAGAGTGGAGGGCAAAATAAAATAAAAATCGCCTCTCTAACGAACTTTCAAAGAGCTGAATTAGTGAAGGAATTATGAAAGAAACTCAATTAAGAAGAAAATCCAGTAGAAGATATTTGCAATCTTATGAACATCTGATGATTGGTTTGACTAGCTCTGGCTATAGTTTGTTGACCCTTTCCACAGCATGTAAGTTGAATACTTGTACCACACTTTATGTAGAGCTCTTGTTAACAACTTGATAACTTGCGTTCTGGCAAATAAATTTATTTATATTTAATAAAGAGGTTGTAAGGTTATGAAAATTATTAAAAAAAACGTACAATTCTTAATTGTTATTAGAACTATGCCGTGTGGCCGTAAAGAGTACACTTCGACGGTGACTAATTTCTGTAGCACGAGACGGGCAGCAGCGTCTGCGTGCGAAATCTCATAAAAAACTGCGCTCGCCAACCCGCCTGCCAAGCGTGGCGAGTATTGGCAATCCCCCCCAATGAAAATCATTGTGGGACGCCTGTGTTCAGCAGTGGACGTCCATGGCTGAAATGATGATGATTAGAACTATTATTAGAACCCGTTCTTTATAAAAATATAAAAGATATCTCTGACTCCAACATAGTGTTTATAATATATGTTAGCACATACCTTTCTTATATGGTCTTAATCACATACCATATTACATACAGGGTGAAATTTTATTAGTGTTAAATATTTAAGGTTTTTAACTCTGATTTTAAACAACTTTGCCCAAGACACTAGTTACCTAGGGATATTATACTTGTAGAAATTCACTATATACAGGGTGTTAGGTGAATGGTATATCAAGCCGAAACTAGCCTTAGCAACAGTAATACCTGTTGTTGTAACTACTTATTAAAGCGTAGAATCGCTTCCTAAAAGGAATTAAACTTGTAGAAAAGAACCATAAGTAAACTCTAAAATTCCAAAAATATGGTACCCTTATATTATGAAACACTAATTGGGAGGAATTAACCTTTTTATGGCGCAATAGTATCCCATACCTATTTCTAAGCAAAAAAAGAACAAGCATGTATATGTTACAGACAAAGTAATAAATCCGGATATTATACATATTAACTAGCAATTATGTATAATGTCTACTCAATTTAGATAAAGTGATAATTGACACAGAATTAATCACATTAACCAGCAATTTTATATAATATCTTCGAAGACTTGGATAATGTGATAAAACAAGTAGGTATAAAGATTATAAAATTATATTTCAATTTGCCTTAAGCGTAACTAACTACTTAAGTATATGTGTAGCAATATTATACTGTTATTTGAAAAGTAATAATTATAATGAAATAAAATTTATTGAACGTTGGATAAATGATTTTGATAGATGTTGTTACTTAAATAATTACAGTTTAATAGATAGACAATAGTTTTTTTTTTGTCTACCTAGTGGACTCGGTTCGGACTGTTTTTTTAAATATTTTAGACATGATTCAAAACCACAGCTAAAATTTTCACATCTAATTAATGCAGCCAGTCGTAAGCCTAGTTTAAGTGTGTATGAACGAAAGTTTGTTTAACAATTATTGATAAAACTTTACTGCTCGTCTAATACTACAGGAATTAGTCGCCTCTTACAAGTATATTCTTTACGGCCGTCCCCACATGGTATATTTATTGTAGTTTCAAAATCCGAAGTTAAATATCGATATATAGTTAAACCGATCCGATTACCCACCGCTACGTCAAAATTAGTTCTAGGGTCAAACACTAGCTTAAGTAGCGCTTCAAAAGGAAAAAAAAAATTTGCCGTCATTTTTACGAGATGGCCAATCTATATTAATTTCTAAGTCAATGGTTAGACCGTATTTATTACTTTAGCTAACTTTGACCCGCTACTATGGATAATATCCGGATAAAGTGATTAATTTATCACATTGTCTAGTCAATTTTGCTATTATATATAATGACCAGACATTATGTATAATAGCTATTTAATCACTATGACTGTGACATATATATCTCCATATTTCAAGTCCGTGACCGAGTACATAGTGTTTTTTTTTGCGATTTTGATGTTCACCTTTATTTTATTTTATTTTTTTTAGCTGTCCCGGCGAAATTTGTACCGCCTCTTTATTATTTCTTTTTCGTGAATTTTCCATTTTTTTATAGTTATTCTGCAATTCGGGGCAGAGACCAATTCAACAAAGCTAAAATCATAAAAATCGGCCCAGCCGTTCTCGACTTATAAATAGTGTAACTAATCAGACTTTCTTTTATATAATATAGATTTTAATTGTTTGAAAAAAATTAAGTATTATTAAACTAAAGTATTTACAGAATAGTTTCTACCATTAACAGCTGTGTCAGATATGTTTATAACTTTATATCACCGCGCGAACGAGTGTATGTGACAATTATTTTCAAAGAACCAGAACGAACTTCGGAAAAGTGTAAGTGGGTACAACCCTGGATATAAAGTTCGGTATTTGTTCTAATTCCTCAAGATTGGTCCACTCTTGTGGCTTGCGGCGCTAGGGATGTACCGTCACCAGATATTTACAAATTTTTAAACTGTGACCACTGATAGTAATGACGACCCAGTTGGCGTAATTGTGGTGGCTTATTTGACGTTTGTTTGACATTTGAGTCAATGAGTCATTTGAGTCAATTTCTAAATATTTGCATGCCAGCTTGTGGCTAATTGTGCGATCTTTGTCATTTGTACCTTCCTAACATGTACCACTTTTCGAGCAAATAAATAAATTTGAATTTGAATTTGAAAATTTGAAACTTGAAAATTTGAAATTTGGACTTTCTTAACAATTTCGCTAGTGTCAAGTGACTTGAGACAACTTGCTTTAGACCTGATAGCTTCTTGAAACCTGCTTCTACGGGAAGAGTAGCCTTCACTGAATCCAAGAGAAGCAATAAAAACTTAACACTCGTTATTTATTGTGAACACTATATCAAGAAACACTCGACATTGGCAGAATCACCGCTCTGCATATAGAGCGGGATTGAGTCCATAAAAAAACAATTTCGCTTTTGAAGTACGATTAAGCAGCAACACATATTGTTCCAATTTCTGTGTCTTCGGGTATCTAGCCGCCAGCAAAGATTGTACTGTGGAGACTAGATAACGGATAGTAATGTCTATCCGTATACCTGACTTAGGTACAAATGCTCGTGCTTAATACACAAATTAACATTTGCACCTTGCAGGGTACGAACCCGCAACCGCCTAGCTTAGTAGTCCGGAGCGCACACCACTAGACGCGATCTAGTGGTGGTCAGTCGTCAGCACATAAAAGTTAAATAAAGTTTAAAACATTAAAATCTAGCTCTAAAAACATTACTATTTGCAGGTAGGTAGGTATTTATTTACTATTATTTATTTATTTGACGACCTCCGTAGCCGAGGGGCGAGCAAACCGGACTTGGTGTCGCTATCTCTGAGGTTCCGGGTTCGATTCCCGGTCGGGTCAATGTAGAAAAATAACTTTTCTATATTGCCTCGGGTCTGGGTGTTGTGGTACCGTCGTTGTTTCTGATTTCTGCAACACAAGTGCTTTGGCTACTTACCACAGGATCAGAGCAATGTATGTGATGTTGTTCAATATTTATTTTATTATTATTTATTTACTTTAAAAGTTTTGATTTTTTATTATTTTGTTTTTCACATGTACCTATACTGTATTTGTCCAAAACAGGACACAGTCGAATGGTTCTATATGTTTTAGTAGGTAATAAAAAAAAAACTTTTTTAACTGTCCCACAGTATTTAATGCTTTGACATCATCACATCACTACACCGGCCCTTGATAGCGAAGTTTGTTTGAGTTCGGCACGCAGCACAAAGAGATATTCCACTACTTTATCTTTCGTTTTCCAATAGTGTCCCACCTCCCCGGGGAAGAGGGCATAATGAATGACCTGCAAAACGTCGATTGGTATAAGATAGATTATAATTGGGGAATTTATTACATTTCAGTTGCTGAAATAGATTTGGTCGAGTTAATTAGAAGTTGCACGAAGTGAGCATCGTTAGTTCGGATTTTTCATACGAGAATAAACACAGAAAAAAAAATACTTTGCATTAATATGGGCCGTTTGCATTCAGCAGATTCCCATTTCGGTGGCTCTATCTCTGGAGTTCCATCTGCTGATCACAATTTTTGAACACCTGTATAGTGGGAAGGGGGCCCGAAACGGGCACCTTAAGGGAAATTGCAATTTTAAAACACAACGAACATGATTATAAGCAATTTACTAAAGGTCTACGAATGCCCGCTTTTCCCTAGGGGGTGGGGGGGGGGGAGGGGGCTAAAGCGGGCATGCATTTAGGGATGGTCAGAAAAAATCGGACAGCGTTTTTATAAAACAGTGAAATTAAAGAGAGTGCCCGTTTTAGGTGATATGCCCCTCTTAAGCCCACCTCCCCCACATGTCGCAGCCAACTGGTTAAAATAGCCGTTTAATTGCACGGCTAGCCTTTTCGTTGAACAACGTCATTCAACCACACGCCTAGATGTCAAATAGCTAAATGGCTGAACACAACGTTAAACAGTACATACAGATACACAATCAGCTAGCTGGTTAAATGTCAATAAATTCTAATTCACTTGAAACGCTGGTAGGTAGCTCCATTATTTGTACATCTAAATAAAATTGACAACTTATTTTGGTTATTATTTTTACTACAAAACAACCCACAACGATAAAAATAACCTGCTGTTGCCACCATCTTGTAAACAAAATGAAACAGCACCGCAATGGCGGTGAAATAAACTTATTAAATGTTAAGGCGGCTTTTAAGTCAGCCGTGGTGTTGAATGATTTAAATGTCATAATGATTCAGCTATAAAACTAGGCATGTGGTTGAATGTTGTTCAATGAATTGGCTAGCCATGCAACTAAACGGCTATTTTAACCAGTCGGCAGCGATATATAACACTACTCGTATTTTTCAAGAACTTTTCTGACTCAAGTGGACTTTCTACACATTATTTATTCTGTAGTTCAACCGTTCTTTCCGCAGAATGGGATGTGAATAATGAATTAGCGCTAAAGGGTAACTAACTGGTTGTGTCGAGAAAAGATACGCGCAGTCGGGATTCAGGACTATCTGTTTGTATTATGCCTGACTAAGAGCAATAAGTGTAAGTTAGGTTAGGTTAAAATTCAAGTTGATAACAGAGACACTGCTTGCAAAAAATGAAATTGTTAACAACAATAAGAATAATTTTATTTGGTATACAAAATAATAGCAGGTCACAGACATAAAAGTAAACAACTACTGTATCAAAAAAGGTATTTGTCATGGCAACTTATGGCTGCCACGATACTTGTATTCTGCGGCTTGCTTGCATCACATGTTTGTATATAGCACGAACTGACGGCCGATGGGGCAGAAAGGTTCTAGAATGGAGGCCAGGCACCGGCAAGCGCAGCGTAAGACGTCCACCCACAAGGTCGACAGACGATTTGGTAAAGGTTGCAGGAAGCCGCTGGATACAGGCCGCTTCCAACCGGCCAATCTGGAAGTTATTGGTGGCCTATGTTCAGCAGTGGACGTGCTATGGTGGAAATGATGAGGATGATTGTAAACTATCACAAAACTAATTTAAGGCAACCTTCCTTTACAAACATATCTAGTTTTACTGAACTACTTTATTTATTTTTTACTACTTTTTGACTGAAGTCATTGGGGGGAGGCCTATGTTGGATGCGGCCTGCATCCAGCGGCTTCCTGTAACCTTTTCCAGGAAGTTTGCAGGAAGCCGCTCGACGCAGGCCGCTTCGCTTTACCGGACTACAAAGGTTTTTTATAAATGCTATGCAGCTTCACCACCATAAAAAAACGTAGCGTTTACAATTCAGTTCAAACTATTACTAGTATAAACTACGTATATGAAAACGATACGAGATGCGTCAATTAAAATATTATTAGCACGTGCACATCGGCAAAGATTAAAAGTTTTTAGCAGAAGCCAATATTGTAACCAATACCAATACTGACTAATTTTAATCTTCATTTTCGTTCTATCTATAAACAATGTATAACAATGATTTAATAAATAATGTGTTCGCAAGTCTCGGAATAAGGAATTATTTTCATAAGTAACGAGGTACTAATAATAGACAGTGAATTGTGTCAGTGCACACCTATACCTATCTGGTTGCTTTTGCATTTAAAAAGCGAATTACGGCGCCAATGTACCCATTCGTCATTAATTCCAGGTCGTCAAGGTCAAAGTCAAAAGTCAGAAATAATTTATTAAATTTAGGACAGAAAATTGCCACTTATGAACGTCAATAATAACATTATTAGCCCATATGGGGCCAGAACATGTCTCCTTATTTTTTAGGCCCTACTATCGCTTCGAGACAAGACATAGACAATCTGGCAAGTGCTGAGAAGAAACGCCGGAATAAACTCAGTCACCACTAGCGAGCAAAATACAGGGTAAAAAAAACAGTTATTTTTATAAAAAATATCACTACAATGTCCCAAAAACTTAAAATGCATGAACCGTAAAAAAGCGAATAACCTAAGGTCATACTATAAGGCGTTATGCACACGGAACAACTTCAGTTGACGCAACTGTCAAATTTTTGGAGCATTTGCGGTTGCAGTGACTAAAACTAGCAACCAAGGCCTAGTTTTTAGTTGCTGTAATTTTAAATCAACTTTTGCTATTTGTGCGTCGATGAGACGGGGTGGATTGCCGAAGATACGCTAGAATAGAATAGAATATAGAATAGAATATGTTTATTTGCTTATGAACAGGGTGTACAGAAGATTTACAGGTAATTAATATGATCGCCTATCCAACCATTATGAAATAGCATACAAATACAGTTTCTCCACTTCAACATTACAATTTACAATCAATACAATTGACTTAAAAAAATATAATTTAAGGAGCAGAATAAATTATCTAAACTTTAATTATACATTTCCATCCACATGATAACACTTATTGCTGACTCTCCTTGCAATTAAAAAAATCTTTAAGAGAATAAAAAGTTTGTTCGACCAGCCACTTGTGTAGTGTCTTTTTAAATTGATTAAAATGCAAGCCTTTTATATTTTGTGGGATATTGTTATATATTGCTATACACATGCATAAACAATTTTTTTGCATACGAGAACTTTTTGGGATAAAATCCAGGACTAGCCTATTACAATTTCTAGTATTCCGTGGATATATGTCTTTCGCTTGTTTAAAATAATTTGGGTTCTGTTTAACGAACTTTGCCATTTCAAATATATAGAGACACGGTAATGGTAAGATATTTAAAGATTTCAATATTGGCTTACATGATTTATCTGGTGCCATCCCACAGATTGCCCTAACACATTTTTTTTGGGCTATAAATGCCCTTTGCATGTCAGTGCTGTTTCCCCAAATGATAAGACCATAACGTAGCACTGATTCAACATATGCAAAGTATGCTGTGAGAGCTGTGGTTCTTGTGGTTGTTTTTACCAATTTATACAGGACATATGAAAAACTGTTTATTTTGTTACAAACATTGTCTATATGTTGTTTCCAATCCAATTTATTATCTATTTCTATACCTAAGAATTTTACACTATTAGCCTCTTTCAGTATTTGTCCTTTATAATTTATGTTAATTTTATTTTTTAAATTATTAAAGTTAATGTAACATGTCTTATCAATATTTATTTTTAGATTATTCAAGTCAAGCCAGTTTACAATTGTCATTAGAGTTTGGTTTACGTCCTGTTCGTGTTCATGTATAGTTTTTTTATTATTTGTTGTCACAATTACTGATATGTCGTCAGCAAAGAGTACACATTTATGTTCAATACAGAGTGGGAGGTCATTAACATAAAGCAGAAATAGTAGTGGGCCTAGTATGCTGCCCTGTGGAACTCCAGATTCGTTTACTTTAAACTCTGATTTGTAAAATTGGATATAATTATTGTTTTTTTGTAGTCGTGTTATTTCTACCGCCTGCATTCTGTTATGTAGGTATGTCATGATCCAGCTTAAGGCCTTTCCTCTGACACCACTATTCTCCAATTTTGTTATTAGTTTTTTGTGTGACACAAAGTCAAATGCCTTTGACATATCAAAGAAAAGGACTGTTGTGTAGCTGCCATTATTTATACTTTTAAGTGAATTATTTACTAAGTCGAAAGCAGCAAGTGCTGTAGATTTATTTTTTTGAAATCCGTATTGATTTCTATTTAATACCTTATATTTCTCAAGAAAGATTGCAAGCTTATTATGTAGAACTTTTTCATATACTTTTGACAGAATTGGTATCAGTGTGATTGGTCGGTAGTTATTTAAGTCTGTTTTTTCACCTTTTTTTTAAATAGAGGTTTTACAACAGAGCGCTTTAGTCGGTCAGGAAATGTACCACTCTCCATTGACAAATTTATTAGAAATGCTAATACCAAGCTCAAATGCTCTTTGCATTCCTTAATCACTTTAGTGCATACCTCATCATAACCTTCAGCTGTCGTATTATTTAATGTCATAATTACTTTTTGTACATAATCTTTGTCAATAGGTGTAAGATAAATTGAATTATTTAATGATGTCATATTATTATTAGAATTAATGTCAATATTTTTACTATTATTAATGTTACATGTCAAGTTAATAAAAGAGTCATTAAAAGTATTCGCTATTTTTACGGGGTCAGTCATGGTACAGCCATTTTGTTCAATTTTGTCGATGTGATTGTTAAAATCCACTGTACCATTTGTTTCGTTTTGTATTACTCTCCATGATGCTTTACAAATATTCCTACTTTTGAGAACGAATTTTGTGTTTGTATATTTCTTAGCTTCAAATATGCACTTTCTTAACAATTTAGAGTAGTTACGATATTTAAATTTGTCATCCCGGTTTTTTTTAATGTAGTATTTGAGACGTAACTTTCTATTTGTTGTGCAACTTTTTTTGATCCCCTTCGTTATCCACGCTAAGTGTGGTTTCGTGTTAATTTTTATTTTGGTAGCAATTCGTCATAGCTGGTACAAATTTGACAGTTTGGGCAATTTAAATCACCAATTGCATAAACTGGAAATAGTTGCGAGTTGCCTATTTCCGCAACAGGGAACAAAAATTTCCTCAATGTGCATTGTGCCTTATAGTAATAGGTACGAATAATATTAATAGTAATAGGTTGTAGACCGTGGTTGGGCGAAAAAAATTTGGATTTTTGTGAAAGTTTGTTATACGTCATAATAACTTTTTAAAACAATTTTTTTTCACCAATGTGTTCTATTACTGATACTACATAGCAACAAAACTAGCTAAGTAATTTTTATAACCTGTCATACTGTTGTTCTTGAGAGTAACATACTTAAAAAAGCAGGAATATTTCGTTATCTTCTTAGGTAAAAAGTGTGGTAAGCGCCGTTTATTTGACCCTTCTGTGAGCTGATCACTCTATGTACAATTAAGTTAAGCCTTATAGAAAAGCTAGCCAGGCCGAGAGTAAAGCGCTCTTTACACACTTTCCTGTTTGAGTAAAATTCCATTTAACTATACCTTTCATGAATTTTAAATTTTTTTTACTCATTATATATATTGGAGGCTTGTATTATTGGCAGTGAGATAATTATAAGTTGAAATGATAATGATGATAGTTTTGCTGTTAAGGTTTTAACGACCTTCGTAGCCGAGAGGCAAGCACGACGTACTTGACGTCGCCATCTCTGAGGTCCCAGGTTCGATTCCCGGTCGGGTCAATGTAAAATGAATTTAATGACACTTTAATTTAGCAAATTTATTTAATGTTCATAAAATTATTGTCCCATTCTTTGGTTGAGTGCACAGGACTGTATTTACTTTTTAAACATCATATATAAACTGAATTCTTGCGAAGAAACGTTTTGATTTGTAACGAACTTTTCTTTATTGTCTCGGGTCTGGGTGTTGTGGTACCGTCGTTGTTTCTGATTTCTGTAACACAAGCTCTACTTAGTGCCATAGGAGTTAGTAGAGTACCTTAATGTTGTCCAATATTTATTTATTTACTAGCTGTTGCCCGCGACTTTGTTCGCGTGGTCTCCAGTTTATTCATAATTTCCTGCGCATCTTTCTTAATTTTTTCTTTCAAAAGAACCTTCTCCTGACAATAAATAATACAACAAAAAAAGAATTAGCGAAATTGTTCCATCCGTACACAATGACCAAGGAAAATAGATTCATTTTTATATTTAAAGGTTAACATTTTGATAACTGTCTTGTCTAGTGGTTTGGCTCCGGACTAGCCAAGTAGTTGCGGGTTCGAACATCGCAAGCAGGTTAAGGCAAAGAATGTAAAGGAAAAAGAAATGATTTGGGACTAGGTGATTTGTGAATTTGTGGAAAGTTTTCTTATTATTATTTTTTTAGTCTTCTTCTTTTCCAGCAGAATTGTTTGGTCAAATCAAATCAAATCAAATCAAATCAAATCTTTATTTGCAAGAATACAGTTTTACACTAAGGTCTTATTTTATTTGGTAAGCATTAGTATTCTGCCTGCAAGCAGACGT
Source organism: Anania hortulata (assembly GCA_963576865.1). Lineage (NCBI taxonomy): Eukaryota > Metazoa > Arthropoda > Insecta > Lepidoptera > Crambidae > Anania > Anania hortulata. The sequence continues at coordinate 1,423,948 of OY756413.1, forward strand.
GCAAATTTTAAATTAATATTGTTAGTAGATTAAGTCAATTAAGTCATTTTTTAAAAATAGTTAGTTATTCATTTATATAATGTCAACTTTTTATTTTTTACAAAATTCAATGAATTCTTTTATATTATAAAAGCAGTTACATAAGAGCCAGTCACTTAATTTGTTTTTAAACAAATCCATCTCGCAAGCGCAAGTTATTACAGGGAAAACACATTGACTTAATAATAATAATAACAAAATGTTAATAAAATGTTTTATTTCTCAATAATTGGGTTACAATCATTAAAAATATGCTTAAAATCGTCAAAATCTCCACAGCATTTTTTTTAGCACTTAATAAATCCAAATGAAAAATCAATAAAGTCTAACAAAAACAAATTCTCCTTCCTTTTAACCGCTTGACCTATTTAATTTGTTCATACGTCGATCAAAAGTGTAAAAAAAGCTTAATTTAGGCCCATTTACAGAAATAAATTGGTTTTATTGATCGATCAGCTAACTTGATAGCTACATAAGCACATGGTTTTTTAATCGAATTATTGTGTCTATGTGAATTTTCCCCAATTTTTGCTACATAAAGACGCAGCGATTGTCGTAACAGTCACGTTTCATTGCGCGCTGTTATGAACCGTATTATTATGAGTTTTCGTGCGATATTCGTACTAACACGAGTCGAGTCGCCAATTTAGGGGCACCACTCGCTTTAAAGTCATGTTCTAGTCTGCTGAAGGCCCAATCAGGCTACACCTGTCTGTCTGTCTGGCTGTTTAACGAGTCTCTGCCCATCTATATCTTGTGGCCGTGATAGGTATAGTCATAGAATTTTTCCAACAATTATTATTAGTATCCTAATATAATTATAATAAATATTACACAACATTGCCACGTGGGGACGGCCGTAAAGAATACACTTCCCCACCGCCAACAGGAGGCGTGTCGTAAGAGGCAACTAACAAAATAAATATTTTTTGCCTAATCCGAGTCTATTTGATTGGAATGTTGGATTTGTTTAATATTTATTTAGGGTTCCGTAATCGGTCGTTCCGTACATTTAAATAAAGGATCTCTGATTACATTAAAATGACTTTGTTATTATCCATCTGACTTTGGTTAAGGGGGATTGTTCAAGGTAAAAATCAGAAATCAGAAATATTTATTTGCTTTTAATATGGGTTTACAAGATGTTTTACAAATGATATGTCTATGTTTGACTTAATTAGTCATGCAAATATAAAAAGTTGATATTTAATGTACATAATTATAATAAAATTACAGCAATATTGAGCATTAAATATTATATATATTATGATTTAAAAACATGTCAAGAAAAAGCTATATAATAATCAATTATTTGTCATCAAAATACTTTTGTATTGAGTTAGCATTTATTCAGAAGCCAGGCATGCAACTGTTTTTTAAACGTTACTATATAGGCAAGGCATATGTTCAAGGTACGCCCCGAATTTTAAATTTCTACGGTTTCGTACTTCAACAAAAAGAAAAATAATAGGATCACTTTGTTTGTTGTCTGTCCGTCTGTCAAGACCTCTTTATTTCGGGAACGCGTAGAGGTATCGAGTTGAAATAACTCGACGATATACTCAGGTGTAGTCTCTGGAAGCTGTAAAAAAATCAAATATTTTAACACTCAAGGAATAAATATTAATACAGTACTTCTCTACTTTAACCTAGAATCATGAAATTTAGCAAGAAGCAATGTCATAAGTCTTATAGCACAAATAAAGGCAAAAGTCCAAAAACCGTAAATTTGTAGTTACATAAAAAGTTATTTTTAACAAATTTGGAAAATCGGTAAATATCTTCGAGACTCGAATTTCACTATAGACGAATTATTTACATAGCTATAAGTTGTACGGAACCCTCGCTGCGCGAGTTCGAATCGCACTTGGCCGGTTTTTTTATTTAGCGTCTCTAGTTATGTGTGGTACCTATCAAAATCACGACCTCCTCCGTAGCCGAGAGGCGAGCATACCGAACTCGGTTTCGCTATCTCAGAGGTCCTGGGTTCGATTCCCGGTCGGTCAATGTAGAAAAATAGCTTTCCTTTTTAAAATAGCTTATATTGTTTCGGATCTAGGTGTTGTGGTAGCGTCGTTGTTTTTGATTTCTGTTACACAAGTGCTTAAGCTACAGGATCAAAGCAATATGTGATGTTGTCAAATATTTATTTATTATTACTTTTTAAAATTTATGTAATTCATGGCTGCAAAAATTATAATTTTACTACAAGAACTATTTTAAAGTATAAGCTAATTCATTAAAAAAGAATCATCAAAATCAGTCCACATTAATTGGCAAAGATATTAGGTAAGATAGATACTAAAGTCAGTTAGCGTGACGGAGTTCATGCAATGTTTGATGATTTTTGAATCCCATCAGAATTTAACCAAATTTATATGGGACCATTCTGAAAGTATTACCTTTCAAAAAAAATAATTATCGAAATCGGTCAACGTAGTAACGAATGATCGCTGAACTAAAAAAAAACCGACGAATTGAGAACCTCCTCCATTTTTGAAGTCGGTTAAAAACAGGCCACAAATACCGCATATTGTGATGGACAACAACCGATCTCTACATTTCTTGTCGCCCGACACACACTTGGCCGGTTTTTATATTATCTCGGAAAGACCTAATCGACGAATCTCTTCCTAACATACACAACAACCATATGCCCATGTCAGTGGGTCTGTTAATATATTATTAGAACATATTATGATGCACGTCACGAAAAGGACGGCCCAGTATGCAAATACGGGCCTTCATTAGCTTCCCGTGATGCGGGATAACGAGACTACTAGTGATGTCCAAGTAGATAGCCACCTAGTATACGTAACTGTGACAATAGGAACATAGTGTAAAACCTTATAAAGGCCTATAGTGTTCCAAAATGTATTTAGGTGCGCTTTTTAATAACAACTCATAAAAAAATCTTTTTTTTCTTGTATGAAAACAAAAATTGCAGTTTTTAAACAAGAGTGATTTATGTGACTGGTGTTAAGGAATTATTAAGTTTTGTCCAAATTTAAACATAATTTTTTTTTTTTGGATTGCTTACATCCAGGTCTATCTACCCTATATGTTACCCGTTGTTGTCAGTTGTTAATCCGAGTGCTCCCAAAAGACAGCCAAGACACTCGTCTTCGGCTTGCCGAAGTGGAACTCAAGGGGGTCTGCAGGACCCTCATCTCAAGCTTACCTTAACCGGCCGGCCAGAGTGGAGTCGCTAGATGCTCGAAGGGTGGATGTGGTTCGTAAGTGGCGAGTGGGCACGTGGTGCCGGACCCTCAGAGGGGAGCAAGTGATCGTCGTTAAAAGTCCAGAGCCACCTCTCCACTTTTAGCCGCCAACAACAGTGTTGCCCCTCAGTCTGCTCTTGCATGACCCATAACACCAGGGCGGGGTCCACTGAGTTGCCGAAGAGTCACCACCTGCCAAGTTTTACAGTCCGAGAATATGAACCAGTCAGGTGACCGGTAGTCTCCATCATTAGCCCAGAACCTAGTCCCTCCATCTTCCTTCAATAAACCCAATTAATTTGTCATTAGCTGCAATAGTTCCGGTACACATGCTGCGCATAATCTCTGATTACATCCCATGATGTAGTCAGAGATTGGATCCAGCAGTGTAACACTTTCAGGTATGTTTTTTTGCGTTTAAAACGTTCTCTACGTGTTGGATCAGTATCCCCACGCAAGCCTTATAAAGGACTGGATCAGTTTTGGCCAGTGAACTCCAAGAGCGTACAAATATTAATAAAAAATAATATTAAATTGTTTATTTATTCTCTCACATAAACATTACAGAGTATTTCCCTTAGTTAAAATCAGCAATAAATTGCAGTCTATGCGAGAGATTGCTGTCTGTACTAGGAGACCTGGGCCCCGATCGCGCTAATAAAATCGAATCATTACCACACCACATCCACACCACTTCCGTTACGTTTGAGACATTTGGTATCGCGCTAAAAAGTTCGTGCCATTTCCAAACCACTACCCAACCGTTACCGCTGTCAGATGTCTATGAATGAAAGGTTTGAAAAAAGCAACTTTTTGTCAACCAAAGTTCAAACGTTTGAGTAAATTTACCTAATTCTGATCAAAAAAACACCTCATTCACGTCCATTTTTGGAAATATTTGACTAATTAGACGTGTATATGCCTTACAAACTGCATAAACTAGTTTAAATAAAAAGTGTAATGTTGTGTTGTGTGTGACGCCGATAACACTCCCATGGGATTCTTGGAAAACTCTTTCACCACCTTTTTACTTTAAAGTGGTCTCACTCAAGAAAATAGTGTTCACCCAGTGATTACAGTGATAAACGTTGTAAATAAACAGTAAATATTAGATAATTTAAGAATACAATAATCAGTTGTTTTTATTCCAAAATATTTCTTCTTAACATACCTATCGTAAAATCTAAATCCCAAGCTATCTACTCAGAAAACTGGAATACATCATAATCTATAACACCAAAAATATTTACAAGATATAGTCATTTAAAGATGTAAATACCTATGTAATTATCCTAAAATAGTTATTTTAGAAAGTTTTCCGTTCCCTTATTCACTACTCTTAACTAGGTACCTATTTTAGTTCCAACAGAATAATCAAAAGTAGCTCTGTTTCTGTAATGTTAATGTAAAATTAATTAGAACCACCGGTCATCAATGAGGTTTTTTTGTGATGAAAAGATGAGATGATTATAACTTTTTTCTGTGAAATTATAGAGACAGTCATGTATTATGTAGTGTTAATATTATATTAATTAATGATGTAATATCTCAATGAAATACATACTACTAATGAAGAATTCAGTAATATATCTAGCTGCGGCAGGAATGTTAAACAATTATTAAGATTTCAGATGTGTAGTTGTATTAATGCAATAAATTGTTGAGAAATATAGATAGATGCCAATACAGGTTATACTAAATGGAAGATACAATGAAAAGAGTCACTCTTGAAGTTTGTTAACTAATGTACGCTGAAACTGGTTTGTCATTTGGGATTTTGTGTTATGTATCTTATTAATTTAATTTTTTACTAATACTATGTAGTAACAATAGATAATACTTATTTAATCTACTAGTCGAAAATATGCAGTAAAAATAATGTTTTAAAATGTCAATCAAAAAGTTTTAGTTTATTCAGCACACTAAAATTAAACTTGCTTGTAAAACAAAAAACCTATAATATCTAGATAGAGTTAAGACGAGTTGAAATAGCATTCAATATAAAGCTTATAACTTGTTATGCTTACTTACTATTATAGCATCATTAAAAAGTTGGGGAATTACACCTACAATTACAATGATTTAAAATTAAAATAGGCAAGTAAACTGAGAACATAAGGAAATAAACAGTATAGATGTATAAATAATTTTATTTCAAGTTTCTATGGAAAACAAAGAACTTTATTAAACCTATGCTATAAACATAAGTTAACTTTCATAAACTAACCAAAGATTAAAGCTTCTTTGCTCTGTGTGCTCACACTAAGTAGGTACACTATGTGACACATTTTTACTTCTTGAATTAAGGGAGTCTCCAGAGTATGAGTTTTCTTCAGATAAGTAAGGTTTTTTTATTATAGCAATAGAAGCTAAATCCTTTTATTATTGTTCTTCTACTTTTCTTAAGGGGCGATAAACATATGTTTTACCGCCGGGGTAACACTGTCCGACCAGTATCTTGTGAGTAGCATTTGCATTTGCAAGTTGTAAATAATGTAACCTAAAATAGTTATTTTAGAAAGTCTTCCGTTACCTCACCACTACCCATCTTAACTACCTGTTTTAGTTCCTACAGAATAGTCAAAAGTAGCTCGGTTCCTGTAATGTTAATGTAAAATGTTCAATTAGAACCACCGGTAAATACTTACATTATTATATTAATTAGTGATGTAATATCTTCCTTAAATGCATACTAGCATTGAAGAATTCAGAAATTTATCGGCACACTAAAATTAAACTTGCTTGTAAAATAAAAAACCTGAATTATCTAGATAGAGTTAAGACTTTAGAGTTGAAATAGCATTCAAGATAAAGCTTGTAACTTGTTATGATTACATAGTTCATAGCATCATTAAATAGTTTGGGAATAACCCCTACAAAAACAATGATTTAAAATTAAAATAGGCAAGTAAAATGAGAACATAAGGAAATAAACAGTACAGATATATAAATAATAACAAGTTTCTATGGAAAACAAAGAGCTTTATTTTATTAAACCTATGCTTTACACATAATTTAACTTTCATAAACTAACCAAAGATTAAAGCATCTTTGCTCTGTTTGCTCACACTAAGTAGGTACACTATTACACATTTTTACTTCTTGAATTAAGGGAGTCTCCTGAGTCCTGCTGGCTGATGAGTTTTCTTCAGATAAGTAAGGTTTTTTTATTATATCTAGGTCAGCAATGGAAGCTAAAATCCAAATTATTGTTCTTCTACTTTTCTTAAGGGGCGATAAACATATGTTTTACCGCCGTGGTAACATTGTCCTGCCAGTATCTCGTGAGCAGCATTTGCATCATGTTTTATGTTTTAATTAATGTTTTATACTATAAAACAAACAGCTGACTGAAAGATGCACAGATTATTAATTTCCTCTTTGCGACAGAGTATGTCCAAGGAAAGCTGTCATTAAATGACATTTAGTTTTTTTTTGCGTCACAAGACTAGTGCGGCTAGTAACAAATTGCTTAATCGAGTGTCGATTATACACAAATCACAGATATTACTCAAAAATACTAGGTGTGCCGTCCCTACAGAAACAAAGTTTTATCGAATGGTAACGATTCAACTAATGACATTTAGCACAATACGGATTTTGCTTCCAGCTGCATTGTTATTGAATCGTAGCCATGTTCGAATTGGATACGTTTCACGTTCGAACCGCTTACGTAAAAATTAGTGCGATCGGGGCCCTGTATGTAATCTTCATGCTGTGTGCACTGTGCTTTCCTGTGTAAGATACAACGTTCTTGCTTTTATTAAGTAATTGCTAATATCACGGTTTCACACGGGCCGTGGCACTAAGTCAAATCTATAAGTTTTAAATCTCTAGGTAATTTATAAAACCTTCAAGGTAATGTAGATTTTAAATCTCAAGGTAATACTTGAGATACCAATACTCACATGTTTTTCAAACTAAATATTTTTTAACTTACTTTTTTGCCAACTTTTTCTTTTCATTCTTATCAATAAAAGCCTGCAGGGTTATCTACGAGTACTTCGCAGACCTTATAGGCAGGCGCAATAGGGAATAGTACAAGTGGTGCTGCTGCGGTCAAATTCGATGATCTGACTTTCCTAGTAATTATGCAGGTATTAAGAATTGTGGCTTTAAGAATTTGCGGTGTGTATGAAGTTTTTAATCAATTCATTAAGACTATAATACTGATTAAAATTGCCTTAACCACAGAACGGTCTTAGTCGAGAAATAAAATATCAAATGACTCGCACGTTTTGCCCCTCACTAGTTCAAGTTCTGGGGATTGCATTATAGCGGTCGGCCGTTATCTAACTTTGATAATGTCTACGTATATATTTTTTCTTTTTGTAAACCAAAATCAAGCAATAAAATACTTATACAGATCTTGGAACTGAAATGTAGTATTTTTTTCTGCCGAGCTGGCAACAGTAAGTTTATTTATTTGCTAAAAACATGGTTAATAATAATAATCATTAATATGAACAACATCACATACATTGCTCTGATCTTATGGTAAGTAGCTTAAGCACTTGTATTTCAGAAATCAGAAACAACGACGGTACCACAACACCCAGACTCGAGACAATATAGAAAAGTACTTTTTCTGCATTAACCGACCGGAAATCGAACCCGGGACCTCAGAGATAGCGACACCAAGTCCGGTATACTCGCCTCTCGGCTACGGAGGTCGTCAAAATGGTTATGGTGGTTATGATGTTATCATTTATACTTATTATAGTACTCACTTTTCAACCGACTTTAAAAAAGAAGGAGGTTCTCAAATCGACTGTACATTTTTTTATCTATAGGACCAACATCATTCTAAAATAAACATTTTCACTGCTTCATACAAACTAATGTCAGCTGGTCGGCGCTTAGTATAGAAGAACTGAATTTTTTTTGCGATTCCGGTATTGGTTTCATAGAAAAAGTTGTCGTATTTGAGCACCAGAATCAGCCCCTAGGAGGTTGTTGATGTAACCCTGTATAGTTTTAAAATCCGCGATATCCATTCACGTGCCGATATATTGAATCTCGATATATTATTTCGATTTCATATCTTACAAAACTAATATTATTACCCACCGTTATTTAGATTTTTATAAAAGTCTAGCTGACCCAGCGAACTTCGTTTTGCCGAGTCGTTTGACAGGTACGAACAGTTTATATAGCAAAATAAAATAGTAGTTTTTTCTTAAAATATTTTCTGACCTTTTAAACCTTCCCTGAACTTCCACAAATATTTCAAGATCAAAATTAGCCAAATCGGTCCAGCCATTCTCGAGTTTTAGCGAGACAAACGAACAGCAATTTATTTTTATATACCTTTATATAGATATCTCGTCAGTCGGACCTGAAGATTGACTAGCGATGCTTAGGAGCGGCGAAGCTTCGATGTTTGACTAAACAAGGGCTGCTATTTATGTATCCGGAACTAGCCACTATTTACTATAGAACAATATTTAAAAAGTAGTTATAACATTAAAAAATTGAACTCTTCGGCTGAAGAATACAATTTGTTTCATGTAGCTCTCATTAAAATCTGTCTATCCTTTGTGGCGCCTCAAAATTGCGGGTCTTTATCACCATGGATGTCATCATCATCATTTCAGCCATAGGACGTCCACTGCTGAACATAGGCCTCCCCCAGTGTTTTCCAGATTGGCCGGTTGGAAGCGGCCCGCATCCAGCGGCTTCCTGCAACCTTTACCAGGTTGTCTGTCCACCTTGTAGGTGGACGTCCTACGCTGCGCTTGCCAGTACGTGGCCTCCATTCCAGAACCTTTCTGCCCCATCGGCCGTCAGATCTACGTGCTATGTGCCCCGCCCACTGCCACTTCAGCTTGCTTATCTGTTGGGCTATGGCAGCCACTTTTGTTCGTTTACGAATCTCCTCATTCCTGATTCGATCTCGCAAAGAAACACCGAGCATAGCCCTTTCCATAGCACGCTGTGCAACCTTGAGCTTTCTTATGAGGCCCATAGTGAGAGGCCACGTTTCAGTTCCATATGTCATCACTTGTAACACATACTGGTTGTAGACTTTCGTATTTAGGCACTGAGGTATTTTGGACGAAAAGACTGCGTAGTTTTCCGAACGCTGCCCAGCCGAGTTGGACTCGACGATTGACCTCCTTCTCAAAATTTGACCTACCCAACTGGATCACTTGTCCCAGGTAGACATGTTTGTTAACAATTTCGAGAGTAGAGCACCCAACTGAGAAACATGGGCATTGGACATGATGACCATGGATGTAACTCGTGAAAATGTTCCTGTTACAATTTAGTTTGGCATGGGGTGATTTTGGATTTGGTTTGGCGAGTGCAGTATTTTATAAGATTTCGCACAAAGATGCTGCTGCCCGTCTCGTGCTACAGGAGTTAGTCGGCTCTTACGATACGTCTCCTGTTGGCGGTGGGGAAGTGTATTATTTACGGCCGTCTCACGGCACAAAAGGATGGTAATACCTTTCTTCAAGACTATGTTAATTGGTGTGTTGACGCATATTTAATTAAGTTAACGAAACTTTATCGGTCCAATCAAGTCCCACCTTACCTTCGAATCTTACCTCGCCTTCGCCTGTTTACAAGTTGCATGCATAATATGCATAATTAGTCAGCCATGTTGTGTGTAGTCAGCGCAAGTGCATATATTAAACAGTTTGTGTATCTGCTAAGTCTGAAAATACATTTCAACTGAATTCTGTATGTGCTAACAAACTAACGCACAAATGATTTGACTTTGAACTAATTAGGGATAGGTATAGAAAGGGCCATGCTCGGTGTTTTGGAGATCGAATCAGAAATAAGGAGATTCGAAAAAGAACAAGTCACTGACATACCCCAACGGATTAGCAAGCTGAAGTGGCAGTGGGCGAGGCACATAGCACGTAGAACTGACGGCCGGTGGGGCAGAAAGGTTCTAGAATGAAGGCCGCGTACCGCCAAACGCAACGTAGGACGTCCACTCACTACAAGGTACAGACGACCTGGTAAAGATCGGAGGAAGACGTTGAATGCAGGCCGCTTCCAACCGGCCAATCTGGAAGTCAATGGGGGAGGCCTATGTTCAGCATTGGACGTCCTATGGCTGTAATGATGATGATGATGATGAGGGATAGGTAGTCTGCTCCCTACTCAATAATACTAATTTAGTATACAGGTCCTCTTTCAGGCTCTTATACACGTCCTGAAATACATGGTGGCTGTTAAAACGTATCGCTTTAACAGGATAATCTGCCCAGTAAACAGGAGGTGTTTGTAGCTCAGTGGCGATAGCGCTTTTGTGAAGTGACATCATATCTAGACGATTATTTAAAATACAAGAGTGCTTCGACTTAACTGGCCAATCAGCTCACGTCAGTCCACTGCTGGACATGGCTCTCCCAATGCACGCCACTGAGCCCGATCCTCGGCTATTCTTTTTCGACAGCCAGCCTGCAGTATTGCGTAGATTGTCGCACACCTTGTGGGAGGGCGCCCCACGCTGCGCTTGCCTAATCGCAGTCTTCACTCAAGAACACGTCTACCCCATCGGTTATCGGTTCTACGGCAAATGTGACCAGCCCACTGTTCACTTCAGTTTGTTTATTATTTTCTAACCTGGCTTGGCTGGCACTTACTATACGTACATGTCATGTATTTCCTGTAAAAAAGGTTGACAAAGGTGACTGAGTTTGTTGCGCCGTTTCAACTCATCACCAGCCGAAATGTCCCGACCGAAGCGGTGGTAGGGCAAACTATATTTTGGAAAGTGCTCGGAAGAGGGCCTATACACCGTGTAACGCTAAATACGCAAAACCTCTTAGAGGCTGATTCTGGTGCTGAAATACAACAACTTTTTGTATACGTGCGTTTGAGGACCAGAATAAGCCCCTAAGAGTTTTTGCGTATTTAGAGTTACACGGTGTATACTGAATAAATGAATATGGCTGGTGTGAGAAGAAGCTGCGCTTGGATCTTAAGCAATAGCCATTGTCTTGGAATAAATAATAAAATAAATATAAATATTGGACAACATCACATTTATACATTGCTCTGATCCTGTGATATGTAGCTTAAGCACTTGTGTTACAGAAATCAGAAACAACGATGGTACCACAATACCCAGAGTAAATAAACCAGAGTACAACCCAAAAGTAATGTTTATACATTGACCGACCGGGAGTCGAACCCGGGATCTCAGAAATAGCGACACCAAGTCCGGTATAACCGCCTCTCAGCTACGGGGGTCGTCAATATACTTAGTCTGGCCATAAATACTGTTACAATTAAAAATAAACAAAACATTACATTTAAATTTGGAATCTGTAATTTTTATATGATTGTTCATTGAGTTTTCCCATTTTGGCGCCAATACATTGTACAATATTTTATGGAGTGGGGTGATAAAGAGAACCGAATCGCTGTGTTTGCATTACACAAAGTAGGTATGGAGCCAAATACAATTTTTAAAACTCTCCATACGCTTGGTATTAGTAAAATGTTTGTACCGGGCTATTAATAGGTATAATGAGACCTCCTCTGTCTGTGACAGAAAAATATCTGGCCGCCCACGTAGTGTTCGTACGAAAAAAGCAGTAAGGGAAAGAATTCGAAGAAATCCTGTCCGAAAGCAAAAGATTTTATCTTGGGAGATGAAAATAGCACCTAGAACCATGTCGCGTATTTTAAAAGATGACTTAGGACTTGCAGCCTATAAGAGACTTACTTGTTTCTTAACTGACAATTTAAAAAAGAATAGGGTGTTAAAATCGAAACAACTACTGAAGCGGTACGCAAAGGGAGGTTACAGATTTTTTTAGTTTAGGTACGGATGAGAATTTTTAAAAGCTTTTATTTGGTTTCACCTGTCCCGGTGTCTGTAATGAAATCTTGGAAGTTAAATTTGACCTACTTCCCGGTTTTTAATTGAGCTGAAATTTTGCAAGCATAATATGTATATCGCGTCACAATGCAATATTATGATATTATGGAGCTGATCTGATGCTAGAGCTGGAAGGTGGCCATAGGAATTTCGCATTATAACGATACCACTCCGTCGAGTTTTAGCTCGTTTGATTCGTATTGACGTGTACTTTGATCTTATATGGTAACCAGGGTCTGATGCTGGAGCTGGAAGGTGGCCATAGGAACTTTGCAACAAAACGACCTCACCCGTCGACTTTGGGGTCGTTTGATTCGTATTGACGAGTACTATATTAAATAATAATCAAACTAAGTAAATACGAGTACTTAAATATCGCAGCAAGCTTTTATATCATATAAATTGTGTAATGACGTTAGAAGTTGATAGTAAAAGTTTTAAAGGTAAAGTTTATTTTATTCTTTTTAGAGCATTTAAATAAAAGCTTGTGTTAAAAAAATTCAGCTTAACCCGGGCAGTTGTGGCGTGCGCTGAAGGCGCACAGCCTAGGTCCGCCCCGCTAGCGGTCGCCATCGACGTGATCGGGCCAATGTGGAATGCAAAAGGCACCCTGCCAAGCGGCGAACCCGCTAGTGGTGGCGCCGACGGGACCGGAACTGCCGAAACAGGCCGGACCGCTGTCGGGCTCCTTCCTAGCAGGCCCGATCAGGGGGTGAGTCGGACTCGGACATTCAAACTCTCATCGGGTGGTTGTTTAAATTTTTGTTTAAGTTTGTGTAATTGTTTTTGTTTTCTAGTAGATACTGTGTGTTTTGTCTACATTATAATTTAATAAAACTTTCTTTCAATGTACTATGTAAACCACTAGATATTGTTTTCCCTGTCACACTTTTTATCTATTTATTTATTTATTTGATGTACATATGTGAAACGTTCACTTCTCAGATTATAATTTATTGATAGCAAAACACTCGTTAAAAACTATTAAATCGTATTTTATTCACAGAAAATTAATAAAACCTCCCTTTCGTAATGCAGCGGTACACACACTACCTACACGGTATAATTTAAGAATGTTTTTGCCAATGTTTGTTTTTATTTACGTGTTTTAGTTGTTGTTAATCTATGTTTTATTATTTTCTGTCTTGTTTTTGTGTGTATTTGTCTGTTTTACGAAATAAAATTTCTATCTATCTATCTATCTATCTACCTCTACCTATGTGTTACAATTATAAGTGGGCCCATTGAGTTAATGCATACTTTACTTTGGACTGATAAAATCCCAGGTTACAAAGGCCTTAAATAGCCAATTAACGAAACAAAGGCTTATAACGACGATGAGGCCGGTGTCGATATCGAAAACAGTCGATTCCGATGCGACTCCGATCCATGACAAGAGGGATAGGGATGTGCGGAAGATGATATCGATTTTAAATAAATAAGAAATTTTTTGCATCGCAAGAAAACCAGCAAATTTAGATAGCACTGTAGTCACAGTCCAAAAACATCTAAGTGCGAGTCAGATTCGCGAAACGAGGGTTCCGTACAAATTGGTAATCTATATACCTACTAAATACTACTTATACTTCATCCATAACGGGAACTGAGTCTCAAAGATTTTTACCCAACGATGTTAAATAATAATAATTCAATATCGTTGTTTTTACCGCTTCATACGAGTTTGTTAAAAAAACGTATTTTTGGGATGTATCTACAAATTTACGGTTTTCGGACTTTTTCCTACACTTGTAATAAAAGACATTGCTTTTTGCCTAATTTCATGATTCTAGGTCAATGCGAATTACCCTTTAAGTTGAAGACTTAAGTATTTGTTATTGATTTCTACTTGATAACTATAGGTACGCGTTCTTGATAAAAAGCGTCGGCCAACGAAGTGATCCTATAGGAGTGGAGGAGTGTAAGCTGCTTCTTACACTCCTCTTGTTTTATTAATAAAAAAAGTTTATTACACTGTAAATTACTATTTAAATGATAAAAATGCATGGAATTAAATACTGCCCTGCTCGCACAGGTTCATTTTATCTTGTAATGTAAACACACTATTTAAAAAGAGGCTGACTATAGTGACCGAGTTTCTTGCGCTCCTTCTCGGCACTAGTCCACAATATTGTCCCGAAGCAGTGGTAGGGTAAAAAAATATATTGGGACGTGTAAAAGAGCTATTCATTTACAAGTTTAAAAAAAAATGTCCAAGCATATTTCGCTAACATAGCATGCAAATGTCATATTGATAATATTAAATTGAATTTGAAGATGATCATAAATAGTATTTTTTTACAAATCGAATAAATATGTCGAATTTAATTAATTAGATTACAAAACATGAAAACACATACGTGGAAGGGGGCGGCTTTAATCAATTTTTAAATTGATATGCATTTTACTCCTCAAATTTAACAGCAAAAAATTAAATTTAAATTTAAAAAATCGGTTTTGTTTATAGTATCCAATTAGACAATAAAATATGTTTTATTATTGTTATGTTTGTAGAAAAAAAAAGAGTAATTAAAGTTAAACGATGGTTACTTAGATTCCCCTTGTTTTTTTAACGGAAATCGAAAGTATCCCCTGTAAGGAATACAACGAAAAATTGGTTCAAGGATTTATTAAGGTTTTTATATTGTTTTGGGGTGACTTTGACATAGAAAAACTAGGGTATTTTATGTAATAATCAACTTTATTTAAAAACTTTGAAGTTTTTAGAATATCACTCTTCAGATGCCAAGATGCCAAGTAGTTTCCACAGTGACTGACTAAAAGCAAGCGTTGATAATAATTGCTGCCAACCGAAAAAAAAAACTAAAGGTTGCGTTCAGAAATTTGAGTTTTACTACGAAATGAAGTTCTACTTTCCAGAAATCGTCATCATCATTATGTCTGAATTCTGTCTATGTAGTCTATATATTATATTAATACTGTGTGTAGTTTATGCTATGATTTTATGTTCATTTTTTTTTTAAAACGTTATGTCGCACCTCTCACAAAGCATCTCTCTTTAGCCTAATGGTCGACTGGCAGAGAATGCCCCACAGTACGTCATACAGACAATACTTCACTCTTACCTACTAGTGTCTATCGATATCTAACGATACGTACAACACTAGCCACCCGAGAAAACTCGACAAATAAGCGCGGCCGAAGAGCCAGTTAGCATAATTGGCGAGCCCGCCGCCTGCGCAGCGTTATTATGGTAATTACTCCATTCTCCTAGGAATCAGCACGAGGGAGACAAACAAGTTCTACACTTCTGCTATGTCATAGCGAATTTTCTGGAACTTCATCAGAAAAAAAAGTACCTTAAAATAAGTGACGATCGTCTGGTCTAGTGGTTCGCGCTCCGGACTACAAAGCCAGGTGGTTGCGGGTTCGAATCCAGGAAGGGTGAATTTTTGTGTGGTTAGTTTTGGTGAAAGTTGATTGGATGCAGCAAAAAGTAAATAACTGTAGATAAAAGGAAGATAACCTTTATAAATTAGTGGAAAGAAAAACAATTATTATACATTGGATACATGTACATACTAGAGGTAACTACTTTGTCAAAAATAACTTGCACCTCTTTCAAAAACAGATGCACATACATAATCGAAATCTAAGAGATCCAAACCGATTAGTATATTATAATATTCCAAGATTATCTCACTATCAAAGACTATGTAATGCTATGTGTATTAAGATTTTTAATGCAATTCCAAGTGACCTAAAGGAATTGCCTAATGTTTTATTTAAACGCAGACTCATGCAATGGCTCAGAGAGAAGAATTTCTATGAAATTTGTGACATTTTCAATAAAAATCACTACAAGACTGACTGCTTGCAATTTAAATTTGATAAATATTGACATTCCACCTGAGTGAATTGACTCCATTTCTTTAATTAAATATTTTTGACATTGTGATTTAACTAAAATTTGTAGTATACTAAATGATGTTACATTATTTTAAGATTTGCATGCCACATATGGTAAAACATGAGGCCCTATCACTACATTGTAAAACCATTGTAAACCATGTTTTAAGCAAATAAATAATTATTTCATTTCATTTCATTACAATTAGAATCATTTAAATGTAAAAATATACATAATTACATAATAAATATACATATTGACAACCTTCGCAGCCGAGAGGCGAGCATACTGGACGTGGTGACACTATCTCTGAAGTCCCGGGTTCGATTCCTGGTCGGTCAATGTAGAAAAATACCTTTTCTATATTGTCTCGGGTCTGGGTGTTGTGGTGCCGTTGTTGTTTCTGATTTCTGTAACACAAGTGCTTAAGCTACATATCATAGGATCAGAGCAATGTACGTGATGTTGTCCAATATTTATTTATTTTATTTTATTAATTATAAGTATAGATACTCTTTTTTGCACACAACACAAAAAAAACAAGTTACGATAAAAAAACATATTTAGGTTAAAAAAAAAACTTATATAGATATATCGTCTAGACTGACTGTCTTTCCGTATGTCAAAACCATTTTTTATTTTATCTTATCGGTGCAAAAACACCTTTTCGACACATCTGATTGTCTGATATTGTTTTGTGTATTTTTTTTTCTCTTGTGTGTCGGTCGAATAAACGTTTCTTTCTTTCTTTCTTTCAAAAAAGTTAAAATTTAACACGATTTTGTGGTTTTTACATTGTAGAAATCAAAGGTGTTCTTTATTGTACCTAGTGATTTGTGTCGTTCGTAGTTTAGTTACGTTTTACCATGATCTTAGATCCACCATGGTGTCGTCTGGGGACGGCCGTAAAGAAAACATTTCCCCGCTGCCAACATGAGGCGTGTCGTAAGAGGCGACTAATTCCTGTAGTACGAGACAGGCAGCAGAGCGGCTGTGTGCGAAATCTTATAGAAAACTGTGCTCGCCAACCCACCTGCCAAGCGTATTGGCAATTCCGCTCAATGAAAATCATTGGGGGAGGCCTGTGTTAAGCAGTGGACGTCCTATGGCTGAAATAATAATGATGATGATGACCCTAGGTGTCGGACGTGTGATTATTAATATTTAAAATGCAAAATGCCTACTGAATTGAAGTCAATCCCTAATGCAGTGTCAGACGACCTCCGTAGCCGATAGGCGAGCATACCGGACTTGATATCGCTATCTCTGAGGTCCCGGGGTCGATTTCCAGTCGGTCAATGTAGAAAAATAACTTTTGTTTATTGTCATGGGTCTGGGTGATGGTAACGTCGTTGTTTCTGATTGACATGACATCTGATGAGTAACACAAGTGCTTAAGCTACTTACTATAGCATCAGAGCAATGTATGTGATGTTCTCCAATATTTAAATTTAATTTATATTTAGTGTGAGTGTAATGTAAGAGAGGTTAGAGCGTGCAACTCACACAAAAATAACCGCGTAAGATACTAAGCAGTTTAGTGAGAACGCGTGTTCATGCATAACAACACACACAGACACTGTTTCACTGGATGTGGCCACAAAAGATCTAAGCCATCAAAAACATTACTTGTTCAAAAACCAAGTCTCGCAACTCGGTTCTTCTACCGTAAAAAGTTGTGACATGTGTGTAATACCAAGTCGGTTAATTTATTCAGTACCTACTTAATTCTAGCAGTGATCGGAGTAGGTAGATTGATTTGATGTACTTTGGTAGTGCTAGCATAACATGGATATGCCATTTTTCAAAAAGTGAAAGCAAGAAATTCCGGAATCCCGGAGGCATGTCCATATTAACATCAATGTTTGAGATCATTGACCCCAAATCAATCTACCTACTAAGATAATTGGTAATGAGCTAACCTCTTACATCTTATAGTGGCCATATCAATAAATAGTTTTAATAAATACAGGAATACTTTTTTACCACCAGCCAAATTTTTTCTAGGCATTAGGTGTTCTTCATAGAACCCATTTATATAAAAAATAGGTATGTCAAGTTTTCACCATAAAATATTTTTACCCAATATAATTTTAGAGTTCTTTGCGTGCCGTGTCCATACTCCTAGTATTTGTTTAGACAATTTCCAGGTGCTTTATCTCGACATTTTTGTACTGGGCGATACCAAAAGAAAAAACACATGTATTGTTTTTTCCTCATAGATTATTATATTAAAATTTGGATGATAATAAAAAATTCTTCCTGTATATTGACTGCCGTCGCATGAAAACAAAATGTATCTCACTTGTAATACATATAATATTATATTATTTTGTATAGTGCGATTGTCATGTCCATATATTTATTTGAAACATAAAATGTTTGTCCGGTACCTTGTCGTACTAATGTATTGTTATTGATTATTTTAATACTATTTACCTTTTACCTAAGTATTATTACAGCAAACTATTCATAGACAATGTCACATCTAGTGACTTTAACTCCTTCGAAGCAGTATCGAATAAACAGTAATTTTAATAATATCTCTGTTTGCGAAGTTAAGCGAGTCGAGGCTTTACGAGTGAAGCACATTTAGGTCATGCGTGTCCTTGATCATACATGTGATGGCATGGAACTGAGAATTTAAGGTCTAGGTTGTCAGTTAATGATTTTTAGTCTGTAGGAGAAAGAAGGTCACTAAAAGCCCAATAGATTAAAGGGGCGTAAGATCTGGCACGTAGAACTGACGGCCGATGGGGCAGAAAGGTTCTGGAATGGAGGCCACGTACCGGCAAGCGCTGCGTCAGACGTCCACCTACAAGGTAAAGGTTGCAGGAAGCCGCTGGATGCGGGCCGCTTCTAACCCGCCAATCTGGAAGTCACTGGGGGAGGCCTATGTTCAGCAGTGGACGTTCTATGGCTGAAACCATGAAGATCTGGTAGAGTCAGACTACAAGTAACAGTTTGTAATTTATGTCAAAAATAATTTAAAAAGGGCTTAGGGCTTAGGGCTGGAGCTGTGTGCCCTTGAACAGTTCCGAGGGTATATTCAAATTCCATGATCAGTTGACCATCGATTGGAAGCAAGGTTATAATAACAGTTAGGTACATAATCATGATGCAAATACCATGATGAGTTGAAGTTTCCATTCATAATCTCGTACTCCATCATGAGATCTTAACCAAATGTGTATAGGACCACCCGTACAGTAATCCGAATAAAATAAAATAAAAATTTAAAAAATTACAAAAATAATCGACAGAGCTCACTTGCTTTCGTTTGAAAGTCGGTTAAAAACAATAGAGTTTTATTTGAACCTTCGAATACTTATGTGGCTATTCGGTGAAATGTTCGACCACTCAAATTGCCCGTCGTTAAATTAACTCTTCGGTAATATTTTTGGAAAATGTATCAAAACTAAATTATATTGCACTGGTTTCAAATCAACAGTCACCTCTGACATCTAGCTACAACATGTCAATGTCTATGTTGAACAGTGTAACATTGAATAATTTGTGTCTGTGGGTCGTGATATGTCAGCGTCGTGTCAACCAGGCGACATGGTTAGGAGCTGGGTGTTGTGGGCCGTGTCTGGACAATGGGCTTTGTTGGGAGATTTACATAAATTAGTCGGTGCTCGTGAGGTAGTTTGGGATTTCTCTAGCTTTAACAGTATGAAATAAGTTGAACTTGAAACGTTTTGCCATGTAATATAAATAGTGATTTAACTTTGTATGTCATACTAGCTGTTGCCTGCGACTTTGTTTACGTGGTCTTTAGTTTTGACTTACTATGGTTTATTTTATTTTATTTTATTCGGAAAACAATACAGTATGTATTGCAAGGAAAATAATTTTACTAAAAAAAATTTTTTTTCTTTCAAATAATAAACTAGCATTATTGTGAATGCAAAAAAACAAAAAAAAAAGTATAAATGCAGTATGTAAAACTTAACTACTAATATTTAAAAAAAAACTACCATTCACGTGTTTCCGCATATAATGTCTAGAAAACATTTAAACTTGTTCAGTAATAATTAGTAATTTCTAATAAGTTCATCTAATTACAATTAACTAATATGATTTTGCAAAGAGCACTCGAATGAAGTCGCGGGCAAAAGCTAGTGTTACAATTTTAATTTTACATTCAAACTTTTTTCCCAACTGAACACAACATCTAACAGTAATTAGCGTCATCTATAATGACATTTGACATTTTTCCTACAAAAACCGTATATTTTTCCGGGATAAAAAGTATATTTAACCACAGGCTTATATCTATTTCTGTGCCAAATTTCATATTGATCCGTTAAGTGGTTCTGGCGAGATTATTTTATAAACATCAATCCATCCAAACATTTCAACCCGCCAATCTGGAAGTCATTGGGGAAGGCCTATGTTCAGCAGTGGACGTCCTGAACGTGAAATGATGATGGTGTCAGTGTCAATAATAAATGTTCAAAAGCTAACTTAAAAATTCCTGTAAATTATCGGTAACACATGTTGATACTAATGACACTAACACGAATTAAATATGTCGGCCAATGCTTTGTATATCTCACACATGTTTACGTAAATAAAAATTATCTTATCTTATCTTACATAGGTACTACATACTAACCGTCTTAGGCCGGATTCGACCAAGCTGGTGTAAGTTTTAACTTGAGAGTATACCACTGCTTAATCTAGAGTAAGCTGATTTTTCATTCCACCAACCACTAATCTATGAAAAATATTAAAACAGGCGATTTTGACAGTGTATAAATTAAACTGAGAATAAGTAAATGTCGAAGTTGTCACCTGTCAAATCCACTCCTGTCACCTCGAAACTGACATGTTGTCAACATCTAGCATTGACACTCTATTATCCTACAAAATTAAAATGTTGTGGCATTTCAAGTCAACCTAGAAGAAATGGATTACATGGATTTTAGTAGGTTTATCAATTCGTTGATCGTTCACTCTTGAACTATAGATCAATACCGAGTATAGTGTATTGCTCGAAAAACGAAATCAAACTTATCCAAGGGTAAATTCAAGGTGTAAAATTATACCCGTAATAGTTATTCTGGTATAGCTTTGTGTTTGGTCGCATCGGCCCTTATTGATAAACTCGTTTTATCCTGGGAATAACTTTAACCACTTAGGTAGTCTATTAAAATATTATCTAGTTAATGGTGACACACATAAATTGGCTGCCTTATCTTTTCTTATGGTTTAAAATTATTAATATTTTGATTAATAATTCTGTAAAATCTTTTTTTTAAGTTTCTTTTTTACATGTAGACGATGTTAGATTAAAATGGAAGTAAGATAAAACAGTATTATTTATTAATAGCGCTCTGGTGCGTAGACAGCCACAGAAGGCAAGAACATAGCAAATTCCATAGTTCCAGCGTCGGAAGTTCCCGCCGAAAATCAGCGTCGTGATAAGTCCTTTTCGACACATCTGATTTATATTGTTTTGTGTATTTTATTTTATCTCTTGTGTGTCGAATAAACGTTTCTTTCTTTCTTTCAAATTATAGGTCTGTGATACTTAGTTTTATCCGTGTTATTAAAATTAGTAATAAAATACCTAAACTCTCAATCAGACACCGACCAACTTGCACCCTGTATCAAGCCAATATTAAGTTCATCAAAAGGACTCTTGGCAAGTTTCCATTCTGCTAAGAACTACCGCCCAGGAGCTGTAAGGAATAGACGTTGCAAATACATTCTACATTCTTATACTAAATATATTAAAATAAATAAATAAATTCTTGCTTGACGAACTAACTGGTGTAGCGATTTACCTAAATTCGTTTAACTTGACGACCTTCGTAACCGAGAGGCGAGTCCGCCGGACTTGGCATCCCTGTGTCTGTAGTAACGGGTTTGATTCTCAGTCGGGTCAAATTAGAAAACCAAATTTTCTATGTTGTGTCGGGTCTGGGTATTGGGCCTCCATAACCGAGAGGCGAGTAAGCTGGACTTGGCGGCGCCGTCTCTGTAGTCCCGGGTTCGATTCTCAGTCGGGTCAATGTAGAAAACGATCTTTTCTATGTTGTGTCGGTTCTGGGTGTTGTGGTACCGTCGTTTCTGATTTCTATAAGTGCTGTAGCTACTTAAGATCAGTATAACATGTGATGGTGTCCATTATGTATTATTTATTACTGTTTTAATAATTTAGTCGATTTAGAAAAGTCTAAATCGACTCGGGTATGGGTGTCTTAGGTGACACCCCTGCCAAAACTCTCTTTCTGGTACAATATAACACAAGGGTGTTTATTTCTTTCTTGGAGACCATGACAGTTGGTGTCTTGTCAGGCGCTTACTACTGCAAAAGGACCCTTGCAGTTTCGCCATGTTCTTAGTACGCTCATCCGTATGCCATTATAGTTTATCTAGAAGGCAAACAAACAAAATTCGCTGACATAGCCCAACGGAATAGCAAGCTGAAGTGGCAGTGGGCGGGGCACATAGCACTTAGAACTGACAGCCGATGGGGCAGAAAGGTTCTAGAATGGAGGCCACGTAAGGGCAGCGTAGGACGTCCAATCACAAGGTACACAGACGACCCGGTAAAGGTTGCAGGAATCCGCTGGATTCAGGCCGCTTCCAACCGGCCAATCTGGAAGTCACTGAGGGAGGCCTATGTTCAGCAGTGGACTTCCTATGGCTAGAATGATGATGATGATTAAAATTCACAAATTCGGTATATAACATAAAAACTTCATGTTTTAGCGGGAACGCTTGTCCATGATCCTAGACGCAGGATTAATTAATACATTAAGCGCCATCAGATTTCCGTAGCCCTTCCACATGAGAAAACAGACTTTTTTGAAACATTTTATCGAAGAAGTTACGGTTCCAGCGATCGTTTTTAATTTATTAAAGAATTACTTATATCTCCGAAAAGAACTGCCTCTGTTGGGTTTTAGGTTAAGGTATAAATTAGGTTTGTATCTGCCTTTTATTTTGCAGAATAAAAGTAAAGTAAATAATGTACTAAGGCTCATCTACACTTTAGTAGCTCAAACCAAACGTCTAGGGTATCGACATGCATAGATCTCAATTACAAAGTTGGCTCTCACCCAATATCTTTAAACTTATAACCTATCGAACTATTTACAACTGAAACTTGTTTCTACAATGTGGCGCAACTTTTAGTATTATATATATATTTTTTTTAGCTATTTTGACCGATTCCGAATATTATTCCAAATTAGTTTGAAACCTTGTTGTCATTTTAGGATTTTGTGCTAAAAGAAGTAAAATTTAAATATGTGGGATCACTTTTTCGTCCGTGTATAGGTACATCTATCCGTCTGCTTTATACAGACTAGCTTTTACCAGCGACTTTGTCTGCGTTGACCTTACTCGGATAAAAAGTATCCTATGTGGTAAGTAATCTAAGCCATGGTCCCGAATAAAATGTATCCTATGAGTTAATCCAGGCCATTGTCTATCTGTATGTTAATTTTTATCAAAATCGGTTCAGTACTTTTTGCGTGAAATAGTAACAAACATCTATACATCCAAACTTTAACGTTTATATTATTAGTAAGGATTTAGTAAGTATGTTCCAAAAAGTATCAAGCATAAATATCTTAAGTTTTATAAAACTTCTACTATCGAAGTGGGATTTTACTGTATACGTGGAGCTGTATGAAAAAAAACATCCTGTATATAATAAAAAATAAATTAAGCATCTTCGAAACTCTGATTGAAAACCTGCTACCGATTCTCATCAATCTAAAACATCTCATTCTTATCAATTTCACAATAAACAATCCCGCAAATAATTACCGAAGCCTTTTAAGTCGAAACTTCTGGCCCCCCTTCGCATAATGGAGATAGATGGAGTAACTTCTCCTCTCTTATTAAGCGTTTTCTCCCATTTATAGTCAGATCACACTTGACGATGATCCTGGATGTTGCAAGATCAGTAACTAAGGCAGTTGTCATAATAGTCATTTATTCTGTACATAGGTCCTCTTCCTGGCACTTATACAAGAGGTGACATATAGTTACATACAGTTGTATAAAAGTTCTAAAACATTCAGCCCCCAGAAAGAAAAGAAAGATAGACGCCGTGTTGAATTTTTATGATCGCACTTTCGATAATAAGTCAACATGGCGGCTATATTTATCATATTTGTAAAAAAAAATAACGTTTGTGTCGATAAATCGCCATATCATAGCATATCATATCGTGTTTTAGTGGTCCTGCTATGAGGGCAGGATATAGCTTGGTATACCCATACTATATAGAGTATCATCTTCATCTATACGGTCAATCCCGGTTGCGTCCAAAGCCGTTGCTTTGGAGCCCAGGGTCCGCTTTCCTTGATTTGCTCCTCCACTTCGCGCGGTCTTGAGCGTCTCTAGTTGTGAGATCATTGGCACGCATGTCAGCCCTCACAACGTCAAGACAGCATTTCTTGGGTCTACCCCTTTTGCCAGGACCTGGCGGTGGCATATAGTGGTGGTATAACTCCTTTAGGGTTAGTTTTTGTTATTCAATTTCATAAAATGTATCTTTCACTAAATAATAAATATATTCCTTTAAATAGTCAGGCCAGGATTCAAACTCAAGTTCTACATAATAATATGAGTTCCACAAAATTTATTTATTATAAGACTATTGCAAAGAGCCTTATAATTGGAACTTGAATAAAGAAATAAATTCTTCCAACAATTACATGATTATAACCCCAACATAAGCAAAGCTTGAACTAAATAACGAATAAACAATATACACATATTTACGTGTAAATACAATTCTCATCTCAGTGCTCATCAAACAAACATTTGCCGACCGCGGGATTCGAATCCACAACCAACTGGCTTTGGAGTCGGGTGGCCGAACCACTAGGCCATACGGTCATCTGACAATCACATATCGGATATACACGGATTTTGCGGAAGTAGGAAACCTAGGGGTCCCTCTGAACGTAACTCTGTTGTGATTAAAACTTCTACCCCCCCGTTAAGGAGGCGACGAGTTTTGCAATTTCCGTTTTGGATGGCGGAAGCGTTACAATTTTGTAATGTCTATCGTGAATAGATGCGATAATCACTGCCTGGGCCTGACGGGTTCTGTATTATTTTGTTGATGGGTTTTGGACTCGATCGAATAAGTTGAGTGTTTTTTAGTACCGCCTCTGACGAGACATTTAAAAATACAATCTTTAGTGTAGTTACAATTTTTCAATTTTTAATTATAGGTGATCAATGTCGCATTTTCCATAGACACTTTTAATAGCTAAGGCGTATTAATCAAGAAGTAAAAATTGAAAAAAAAAAAATTTTTTTTTGGTAAAATTAATAAATTAAGCATACGTTTATTCGCAGGACTGCAGTACTATTGTGATGTTTAAAAACTTAAGTTAATACACATCCATATAACCAAAAATTATAGATAGAAATGACTTATGTAAATATAATAATAAATCAATAAACGATATTTCTAGTTTAACTTATCGTGGAAGTACCTACATCTAGTTTTGAATTTACGTTTGGCGTTAAATGTCTTTTCAACAAAATCATACAATTCACTATTCTTAGATTTTAAAGTATTGATCTCTAAGGCGTTTACTAATAAATACCTCATTTTGATCCACTTTTAAGCATCTAACAATGCCGTCGTGATTGGCAGGTCATGAACCGTCTGATCCAGTTTCCATTCATATTGAATCACGTTTGTTGTATCAAAATAATCCACTCGCTTTAAAACATTAACCTCCTTTCTGCAATCGGGTAAAAAGGGAAATTTATGTGCGAAAACAAAAACTCAATATATGCCAATAAACAGGGTTCTATGTAAAACATCAACAACCTCCTAGGGGCTGATTCTGGTGCTAAAATACGACAACGTTTTCTACGAGACCAACATAGTAATAAAAAAAAATTCACTGCTTCATATAAACTGATGTCCGCATGTCGGCGGCTTAGTATGGGGAAGTGATATTTTTTTGCGATTTCAATGTTGGTCCCATAGAAAAAGCTGTTGTATTTGAGCACCAGAATCAGCCCCTATGATGTTGTTGATGTTTTACAAATAACCCTGTATAATATTTCTATTTATAGATTTTTGACCACCTCCGTAGCCGAGAGGCGAGCATACCGGACTTGGTGTCGCTATCTCTGAGGTCCCGGGTTCGATTCCCGGTCGGGTCAATGTAGAAAAATAACTTTTCTATATTGCCTCGGGTCTGGGTGTTGTGGTACCGTCGTTGTTTCTGATTTCTGTAACACAAGTGCTTTGGCTACTTACCACAGGATCAGAGCAATGTAATGTATGTAATGTGATGTTGTCCAATATTTATTTATTTATTTATTTACTATAATTGTTTATGTTAAGGAAGCTTTATTGTCCTTTAGGAAATTAAATTATTTCACTAAATGAGAAAACTTAAATATTTACATGTTACAATCATTGTACGTGAGCTATTCGGTTAGTGTTATTTTTTTATTTGTGATTGGTAAAATATTTAGAAAGAAAGAAGAGAAATCACATTTGTCTACTTACTCAAAACGAAATACCAAAAATTCAAAAATAAAAATAAATAATGTGGTAAAAGCATAAATTACCCTAAGACAGCCTTTGTAAGGGTTGCTACACATTTAAGCGGGCGGTAAAATCGAATACATGTAGATGAATGATCGGGAATCACAAACCACTCGGCTGCCACACATAAACTAATCATACGAGTAATAACGACCCGATCGGCACAAGCCGAATGAAGCCGAACGTAATGTAGTCGTTGCTACGAGTCGGCTTTTCGTTTCTACAAATACTTCGGAATCGAATGATCTGCCGACCCGAATGAAGTACTCGTACCCGATCGGCACAAGCCGATTGAAGTCGTACAAGTGCAGTAGGTAATTGCTTCGGGTCGGCTTTTTTGTTAGATAAATACTGCCGAACTGACAATGCTGGCCCGCTTATGTGTGTAGTAAAGTGCCGTGTGGAGACGGCCGTAAAGAATACACTTCCCCACCGCAAACAGGTGGCGTGTCGTAAGAGGCGACTAATTCCTGCAGCAGGAGATGGGTAGCAGCGTTGTTCCGTGCAAAATTTTATTTAAAAAAAACTGCGCTCGCCAACCCGCCTGCCAGGCATGGCGATAATAAGTCATTGGGGGAGGCCTTTGTTCAGCAGTGGACGACTAATGGCTGAAATGATGATGATGATGATGATGATGAAAACATACTGCATATGCGCAGGAGCATCAACGGGATCCCAAACGTGATAGCAGATAGAATGGACTAAAATAAATTAAAGATTTTTAATATTTTTCTAAATAAAAATTAATTTTGACGACATCCGCTCCGTAGCCAAGAGGCGAGCACGCCGCACTTGGCGTCGCCATCTCTAAAGTCCCGGGTTCGGTTTCCGGTCGGGTCGATGTAGAAAACGAACTTTTCTATACTATCTCGGGTCTGGGTGTTGTGGTACCGTAGTTGTTTCTGATCCCTATAGCTTATATGCTTTAGCTACTTAGGATTAGAGGAATGTATGTGATGTTGTCCAATAATAATTTAATTAATCTAAAATGTTGACTTTGACATGTATTGATAATAGTCTACATTAATACAGGGTGTTAAATAAGTACGAGCGAAATTTTATGAGGTGGTTCAGTACTTACAGAAAACATTTTTGTTTTATTAAATTTAAGTACCTCTTTGTAATTAAAATTGTAATTTTTTTGTTGAAAATAAAAATGTGAATCCATCACATAAAAAAACGAAAAAAAAGGTCGTCAAGGTATTGAGTGTCAGTTCATACAGTTTAAACTTATTGTACCTAATTGAAATGCAACAAATTACAATTATTATGCTCTGCCATATCGAACAAAAATTAAGCAACACACATAACAATGGAATATGCGCGACTTAGAACCTCTCCTCTTTTTGAAAAGTTTTTGAAGTTAAAAATACTTTATACAGGGTTACATTGCAAAGGGGTGCCAAATCTTTAGGAGTGGCTCAGAATCAGTAATTTAATCAAACTATGCAAAGAACAAAAAACAAAATTTCACATTAAATTATTTATTTACGCTGTTAAAAATCGTACGCTTGGACACAAGAAAAAATGCACCATATGTGCACCGCGTAAGGTCCTTGTTGGCTCGCTCTAATGAATGAGCGCGGGACTTTCGTAGTCTCTCTAGTGACTTTATTTTCGGATATTTTAAAGTAATTTTTTTTCGTAACATACGATTACTAAAAATTATAACGATTAAGACGCTTCTTTATATTGTTCCCTAGATCTTATTTTTTGGCACCCCTTTCCAATGTAACCCTGTATACCTTCGATATTGACGTGTAGCCGTTTGTATTGTTACTGTTACTGTATGAAAGTGAATAAATGAATTATGAATTATTATTGTAGGAATCCTAAGATTCTTGATCATTAATTAATTGATTACACCGAAATCCTATAGAAAAGCATTGCGACATCACATTTCTCTATGACGCAACAACAAACTGCAGCAACAATGAACCTCAAATTAAATAACATAGAACAAGATCAAAACACGAAATAAGCCTTCCACAATAGACAACCGTCAGTTCGAACCTTGTCTAACTAACGAAACTCGAGATCACGAACCGAGTTGCAAGGAGCGGTTCAGAATAACAATGCGACAAGGTCTCAAAACTTATAATAGGGAGCTGACTCTATGAAAGACCTTATAATAAATATCTGTGTAGGCACCGAGAACTGTCATTTCTTTGTAGATTGTGCGACTCTGTGCTCGTTTTTTTAAACTGCAATCTGATAAAGAGATAGCTTATCCCTTGGCATAAGAACTTTTCTGTCCCGCCTTTTTTTGTGGATTTACTTTTTAAGCGCGGGAAACGTATTTTCATAATCTGTAGACTTGAGTTTAATTTTAAATTTAGAAGGTGCTTCTCGGTTTTCTATTGTTTTTATTATCATCTTAGACTGCTTTTTTTTAAATTGAAGTGATTGTGTTATTTTTTTATTAAGAAAAAGTTTGTGGAATAAGGAATATGTGAATTGAATTGTTTTTCAACATCTTATGCAGTTAGTTTGGGAAATTAAGGTGAGTGCAAAGTTATCAATGTCCGGAATGTGTTGGGTTCGATAAAATAAAGCCTCTAGTTATCTGGCTATGAAATCGACCATTAAAAATAACAAAATATTCTGTATATAATAATGAACAACTTTTGTTCTATGCATATAATTTCAACAGATCTTATTCTCATGAGACATTTTTTTTTTAATTATAAAAAAGAAAAGATTTTCATATTTTCGATACGATCGTATTTGACTGACCACCTCCGTAGCCTAGAGACACGCCGGATTTGGCGTCGCCACTTCTCTTTGCGTCGAGGTCCCGGGTTCGATTCTCGGTCGGATTTGTGTGGAAAACTGTTTTATATTATCT
Organism: Anania hortulata; assembly: GCA_963576865.1. Lineage (NCBI taxonomy): Eukaryota > Metazoa > Arthropoda > Insecta > Lepidoptera > Crambidae > Anania > Anania hortulata. The sequence continues at coordinate 1,453,330 of OY756413.1, forward strand.
CGGGACTAGGTGTTGTGGTACCGTTGTTGTTTCTGATTTCAATAACACAAGTGCTTTCGCAACTTACTTTAAGATTAGAGCATGTTGTCTAATATTGTTTAAGTATTGTTATTTTATTGTATCCGGGACTAATAATGAAATAAAGAAACATAGTAAACTACCTCAATATAAATTTAAATCGCATGTCAAGATGGTTAAAATAAAAAAAGGTTATTACTTATTACACTGTAAATGACTATCTATATATATAAAAGAAGAAACTGACTGACTGACTGACTGACTGACTGACTGACTGACATATCAACGCACAGCCCAAACCGCTGGTGCTAGAGATTCCAAATTTGGCATGTAGGTTTCTTATAAAGTCTAGGGGTGCACTAAGAAAAGGTTTTTCAAAATTCACCCTCTAAAGGGGTGAAATGGGGGCCCAAAGTTTGTATGGGGAAACAAGATTAGTTAGACTATTTTATTCGAAACTTCACAGGAGTATTCCTCACAATAAATGATTAAACACGTGTTTCAGGTTTTTTGCGAAATCTACCCACTAAAGGGGGTAAAAGGGGTGACAAAGTCTGAAAATCAACATGGGTATTGTTTCTATGGTTTATCGGGTCGCTGATTACGAAAACAAAAACGATTTTAAAATACAACTTTGCGGACGTGAAATATCATCCCCCTATTGGGGTGCGATGGGGTTGAAATGTCTAAATATCAACATGGGTGTCGATTTTATGGTTTTTTGGGATGTTAATTACGAAAATGACATTGATTTGGAAATTTAATATTGTGGACATAAAAAAATCTTGAATTCAACCCTTAAGTAGGTGAAAAGGGGAAAGAAACTTTGTATTTCAGTTATCTATTTATATAAAATGGTAAACTGACTAATTGTAGATATATCAACGCACAGCCTTACCTTATAGAGTGTAGACATCCATTAAGAAAGGGTTTTTTGGAAATTATAGCCCTAAGGGGGTAAAATAGGGGATGAAAATTTAATGAAAGCATATCAGTTTTAAATAATAATTTCTAAATTTGGTATTTTGGTGACGATTGAAAATAAATTAATGTATTACAGCGTTCTTGATTATTCAATTCAATTCCTGAAGGGGTGAAAAGGGATATTAAGTTGTGTCTTGAAAGTCCTTCATTTTTAAAGTTATAATCACTAAACTTATGTTTATAGTAAACTTACTCAATACATTGTTATTTTCACTCGGCTGCCGTAGGAGGGTTATGTTTTTCGAGCGTATGTATGTGTGTTCATAAGTTTTTGGCACGCTCTACAGCCTAAGCCGTTAGAGATGTATTTCATCATATGACATTCTTCTCAGTTGTGTAAGTGACATAAAGCATATCGTTTTCCGGAATTCCCATGGGACATAGGAATTACGCGGGGAACTCTGATCTCTAATGCTACTTACCTGATTTCAACCCTCGATGAAGGTCTGCTTTTAGATTAGTTTAAATGCTGTTGAAGTGTTCCAGAGACGTCGCCTGGGGTCAAGGGGGCCAACATTTTGTTTATTTTGAGCTAGGACGCACCGTTTTTGAGATATCAAGGCGCTGCGTACACGACGTAGCAGGGCGGGCCGGACAATTTTGCCGCGAACAATAGACTAAAGGGAATCGTATACTGCAACGCACACGGCGGTCAATAGGACCGCGCCGCCAGTGCCCGCCCCGCACCGCGGCATGTCCGTGGCTACCCGCCGTGGATCGCACAAACCAGTTTGTATACACTAACGCAGACGGCGGCGCGGGCGACAAGCTTAGTCTGCGTCGCGCGCTCTACTAGAATGGTTGTCCTGAACTGACCGTCGTGCACGTTGAGTACACGGCGCGGGCAGCCGCGGGCATCGATAAGCAGACGCGGTCTTTATTGCTTCACGGTCAAAAAGACCGCACCACTGCGTTGTATGCGCAGCACCTTACTCCATTCTATATTAATTAATCTATATACATATATAAAAGGCAAAAGTGATTGACTGATGTATCAACGCACAGCCTAAACCGCGGGTTCTAGAGATTTCAAATTTGACACGTAGGTTTCTTATAAAATCTAGGGGTCACTAAGAAAGGATTTTTCAAAATTCATCCCCTAAAAGGGTGAAATTCCATCTCCCCTGTTGGGATGCGATGGGGTTGAAATGTCTATCAATATGGGTGTAGATTTTGTGGTTTTTTGGAACTTTGATTTTAAAATTGAATATTGTGAACATGAAAATTCTTGAAATTATTTGTGCCAAACTGCAATTCAATCGGGCCAGTAATTTCGGAGCTAATCGGTTGTAACAGACGGACTGACAAACAGCCATACGTGATCCCAACACAAAGGTTCTTTTTTTGCATTTGATGTATACCCGCGTTATCCTAAAATTGATAAATCGCTATATTATATCATATCATATCGTGTTTTGATAGACATGCTAAAAAATATTGTCTATAAAGAAGTTTTGTAGTTTTTTAAATTACTGAGTTTGACATTCATACTTCACTTAAAATCAAATCTAACGCGAGCGAAGCCGCGGGCAAAAGCTAGTTTCAATGATAAAAATGTATGGAATTAAATACTGCCGTGCTCGCACAGGTACATATTATCTTGTAATGTAAACATACTATATAAAAAGAGGCTGGACTGAGTTTCTTGCGCTGCTTCTTCTCGGCGCTAGCCCACAATAGGCTAGTTTCCTGGGCAAAAAAATATTATTCTAATTAGTCCGTCAGTAAGATTATCAAAAAATATTGGACCCATATGTTGTCTTTTTTCAATTAAACAAAAAACTACGAAGATAAACCGCATCAAAATGAGCATGTGACGTCACGTCTTGCTAAAAAGTGTCGCAAGGCGTGACGTTACGCGGAACTTTAACGGGCTATATCTTCATCAGTTTTTGTTTTATTGAGAAAAGATAAAATAAGTGTCTAATATTTTCTGTTAAACTAACTGACGGACTAATTAGATTTTTTTAGGAAACTAGCCTATTGTCCCGAAACAGTGGTAGGGTAAAAATAAAACGTCTAAAAAAGCTTAATTTAGGCCTGTTTGCAGAAATAAATTAGTTTTATTGGTTTTATTTATTGGTGTACTAAAATGTTTTTTTTTTTGGTATTTATTATGGGCTTAATTTTTTTAACTGATCAAGCGAAGTAAACGAGATACAATAGAAATTCCATTATTATTCGGTCTCATGAGACCGCTTGGATGTTAACAGGACATAATCCTTTTTTTTACGAATCGAGTCCTTTAGTATTATAAAAAGCACGTAAGTAATTACATGTTTGCCCTATAATGTGGGATATGAGCCAAAATACTTTGTCTAAACTAATTATAAGGTACTAACATAAATTGTAAGTTTTTGTGTATTACTAACCAAGTTGGATCTTTGTTGTCTGAATAAATAAATAAATAATAATAATAATTTATTATATTTTACCTTTAGACATTTTTTAGTAAAAGAACTTACTTAGCTGATTTTAAAAAAATACATGTAAAAAAAATCATTACTTTTTCATGAAATTTAAGTCGTAATTTGCGTAAAGTAAAATTTTATTCAAATCATTTTGATTAAAACGTTAGAATCCCGTAGAAAAGCTAACTCCAATCAAACAAAGAAAGATTTCAACCTAAACCCATAAAAGCGTAACATAATTCCCGCCTTTTCCCACGATTGGCGGGAAAACAATCGGTTGTCATGGCAACCAACATGGCGGATCGCTGACACCGTTCACAAGGGACAATGACGCAATCACGATAACAAACACATTGTACTGTTTTTTGCCGACAAAAAGCCAATAATTATCGGATTTTATGCAAAAACATGGCGTGATCAGATTTTATTAGAAGAAGATAGGGATACTGTGTCCAAAAGGTCTGGAGGGAATTATGATACCATTTGCTAGGCAGTAATGGAAAAAAATATCTTGGGAAAACCTTTACATTTAGATAAACACTGGGTGCTATGGTCCAAAAATAATATTGGACAACATCACATACATTGCTCAGCCTGCCTAGCATGACTACTAAAACACGATATGATATGATATGATATAGCGATATATTGACACCAACTGTAAAAATATGATGGACATAGCCGCCAATTTGAATTTTTATCGAAACAGGGATCATAATATGTAACGTGACCGGCACGGCGATTCAACACGGCGGCTTTAACTATCATATTTTTACAGTTTATGTCGATATATCGCTATATCATAACATATCATATCGTGTTTTAGTTCTCACGCTAGGCAGGCTGATCTTAAGGTAAGTAGCTAAAGCTTATGAGTATATAAATCAAAAACAACGACGGTACCACAACACCCAGACCCGAGACAACATAGCAAGGTTTGATTCTCGGTCGGTGAAGAAAAATAAGTCGGTATTCCATATTGTCTCGGGTCTGGGTGTTGTGGTACCGTCGTTGTTTCTGATTCCTGGAACACAAGTGCTTAAGCTACTTACCATAGGATCAGATCAATGTATGTGATGTTGCTAAATACAATATTTTTATATAATTGTCCCGACCGAGAATCGAACCCGGGACCTAAGAAATGACGAAGCCAAGTTCGGCGTACTCACCCCTCGGCTACGGAGGTCGTCAGTTGTTATCCCAAAGTATCAGACGGACCTCAAATTGCATTCGTTCCAAATGGTCAAGCGTGTCTCGCCTACGAACAGAAGCCTTAAGATAAAGATGGAAGAGTTCTACTAATAAGGACTTATTTTCAAACTTGACGACCTCCGCAGCCTAGAGGCGAGTGCGCCGGACCTGGCGATCTCTTAGGTCCTGGGTTCGATTCTCGGTCGGGTCAATGTAAAAAACGAATTTTTCTATGTTAGGTCGGGTCTGGGTGTTATGGTACTGTCGTTGTTTCTGATTTCTGTAACACAAGTGCTTTGGGTACTTACCTTAGGATCAGAGCAATGTATGTGATGTTGTCCAATATTTATAAATTTTTAAGGGATCTGACCATTTTTGGACCATGGCATTCAGTGTTTATCTAAATGTAAAAGTTTTCTCAAGATGTTTTTTTCCATTACTGCCTAGAAAGTGGTATCATAATTCCCTCCAGACCAGATCAGATGTTGTCCAATATTTATTTAAACTAAGTAGTATTTAAAAGTATGCATATACTCGTATACGCCCCAATGAAGGGCACAGGCCTAATACCACAATGTGGTCCGGAAGCAGTGGTAGGGTTGAAAAAAAATTGGGACGTAAAAGAGCTAAGTTTAAGCTTCTTAGCCTTTTGAGGTTTGGAACCTTAAAAATCATCAATTATAATTAATAATCAATTGAAACACTAACAGAACTAGCTTGATTACCTATCAAATCTTGGAAGTAGTTTAATTTGATTTGAAATTGAAATCGAAACCTACTTCTGACTTTTGACGACCGTTTGGTGTAGTGGTTCGCGCTCCGGACTATAAAGCCAGCGGTTGCGGGTTCGAGTTTGTATAACCCTTAAGTTTAGGCTGATTTAAATCTGTTTTGATGTGTAACATGACATGTAGAGCGTATTTCATTGTTTTTTAAACTAATAAGATTTTGTTTTGTATACACAAAACCGTTAGGTTCCTCGCTATTTTGTTTGAACAAATAGTGTCCCTAAATTAATGTCTCAACTTGTCGGTACAGATTTTGATAGCAAAGCTTCAATAAAGGTTTAAGTAGTAAGCTTTTAAAACTAAAGTCCAGTTTAAATTATTTTGGCGACACAAGTACTCGCCCTGAAAGAAGATCTTGGAAGAAGTCTGTCGCCATCCATACGTGGTACTCATAAGACCTTGACTAAATTCACCAAAACGCTACCATAACGTTGCCTAACACAATAATGATGGAATTTTCACACAGGCTTTATGATTTTCTTTATCTTATTTGATATTCCGTTGTGTAAGATAAAGTGTCAATTACGACGGAACCTTATCTTAATTGATCCATCTGAGTAATACTGTTATTAGGTGAGATTTCTTTATTTAGTTAAGTACAGTGTACATTGTCAATGTTACCTCATTTGCGTATTGTTGTAGTATAATTGAGACATGGCGTTATAATCTTGAGAAAATGTTTAACACATACTTCAGAGACTTTGGAAAGAATAAAAAAATATGGCTGTGAATTCTGACTGTTCAAACATTGAAATAAAGCTAAGAATTTATGGTCCTATTTTATTATTCAACTAGCTTTCGCCCACGGCTTCGCCCGCGTGGTGTTCGGTCTGTCAACTTAAGTCTTTATCAACGACCTAATAATGCATTATTTTAGAATATATTTGATTACCATAAAAAGGTTATAGTGAGTCAACATTAAGGTAAACATGGTCACGGACTTTTTTTTTAAAACGCTTAAAGGGTAACAATTCCGTCTTTTTGCGTAACTTCAACCATTTACGCATCGCACGCAACGGAAGCTCTCAAACGGAATTATTTTTTCTGTTTTTTTTACATTTTTTATTAGGGCCACGTTCCTATTGGTTGTAGCTTGGTGTTGTAGCCTATACCCTTCCTCAATAAATGGACTATTTAACACAAAAATACTTTTTCAATTCGAACAAGACGTTCTTGAGATTAGCGCGTCCAAATCAATAAACAAACAAACAAACTCTTCAGTTTTATAATATTAGTATAATACATAATATAGACGACCTCCGTAGCCGAGGACGAGCATACCGGACTTGTCGCTACTCTGAGGTCCCGGGTTCGATTCCCGGTCGGTCAATGTAGAAAAAATACTTTTCTATATTGTCTCGGGTCTGGGTGTTGTGGTACCGTCGTTGTTTCTGATTTCTGTAACACAAGTGCTTCAGCTACTTATCATAGGATCAGAGCAATGTATGTGATGTTGTCCAATATTTATTTATTATTTATTATTATATATATTTGAGCAGTAGAAATATCTCTTTCACCCGATGCCAGCTTTGCATATATCATCGCTTCACCTCGTTGGAACTGCGAGGAGCGGGTGGAAAATAATAACCGAGGAATGATCATGATCATCATCATCAGCCTTTAAAAGTACTATATCCAGGACGGAGGAGGCTAGGCATGCCTCCATAGAGACTTGGTGTCTATCTCTGAGGTCCCGGGTCGATTCCCGGTCGGTCAATGTAGAAAAATAACTCGGGTCTGGGTGTTGTGGTACCGTCATTGTTTTCGATTTCTTTAACACAAGTGCTTTAGCTACTTACCATAGGATCAGAACAATGTATTTGATGTTGTCCAATATTTATATTTTTATATATTATTTACAATAATATTATTTACTTATTTATTATATAAAATAGATGGGGAGGACTATGTTCAACAGTAGACAATCGATGGCTGTTATGATGATGGTGATGATATTATTTACTATTTACAGATCAACACAATGGCTCTAATCTTCTTCGTCCTTCTCTTCTCCGGAGCGAAGACAGAAGAAGTGGCCACGCCATCCTCACTCCTGGGCCCGCGGAACTTCAACCACCACTCCTTCGCAGCAAATTATTTGCATGAGCTAGGAATACCTGAGACTACGAAGTAAGTGAACTACTTAAAAAACTAACACATCCATTCTTATATAATTGCGAGTAACTTTCGCTGTCTGTTTGTTACGTTTCCATGCCTAAACCGCTGAACCAATGGGCTAGTTTCCTAAAAAATCTAGTTAGTCCATCAGTTAGATTAAAAGAAAATATTGGACACATATTTTTTCTTTTCTCAATCAAACAAAAAATTATGAAGATATAGCCCGTTAAAGTTCCGCGTAACGTCACGCCTTGCGACACTTTTTAGCAAGGCGTGACGTCACGTGCTCACTTTGATGCGTCTTCGTCATTTTTTGTTTGATTGACAAAAGACAAAATATGGGTCTAATATTTTTTGATAATCCATCTGACGGACTAAATAGAATTATCTTTTTTTGACCCAGGAAACTAGCCTATTATGATAAATTTTGGCAAAGGAATAAGACTTAGGAAAAGAACATAGGCTTTTTTTGCTACAGTAAAATATTAAAGGGTAAATCAGGGGATGAAAGTTAGTATTAGGACCAATCATTTCTCAATTTAGGGATTTTAAATTTCATCTTATTATTATATTATTTATAAAGACGACGACTTTAGGAAAATGGCTGGCAGTGGCTGGATGAAAAAAGCGGGAGTCCGTATTCTTTGGCGCTCTTTGGGGGTGGCTTACGTTCAGCAGTGGACTGCAATAGGCTAATGTGATGATGATGAAGATTATATTAGTATATAGGTATATATGATTATATTAGTAGAGATTATAGCCTATGGCCTTCCTCATGGTTCAAGCTTTATCTTAAAAAAAAATCACAATCGTTGGTTTTGCCGGGAAAACGCCAGTTATTTTAGCATTTATAATATTAGCCTAGATGTTACGGTGCCCCGATATCAGATAATGATTTTGATTCAACAAAACAGGTAGACTAATAACGTAGATTAGGCCAAAATTCTAGCCTAGATTGTAAATTAACGCCAGCATTAAGCCTGCGTCCGCTGGGTCTAGGTTATCTGTCAGGGATAAGCCGGCCGCCTGACGCGGTAAGCCTGAAACGGTCACTTATCTAGAGGATAACGATATCTGGACATTGTAGAAAATAGATAAGTGCAGTTAAAAATAAGGTCTTTCAGCTACGAATTTGTCCCAAAAGTCACCATCTTTTAGTTGCAAGAACTAAGTGAAGTTCTAACTTTCATCGTGTATAAAATGACAGTTTAGGTTGAATAATTCATCATATTATAAAAACACTAGCTGTTGCCCGCGACTTCGTCTGCATGGTCTTTAGGGGTATGAAAAATAGATGTTGGCCGATTCTCAGACCTACTCAATATGCTCACAAAATTTCATGAGAATCGGTCTAGCCGTTTCGGAGGAGTACGGGAACGAACATTGTGACACGAGAATTTTACATATAAGATAATACAAATCTTCTATTTTCTCTTGTTTCTCTTCTTCTATCTATAAGTAAAAAAAGTAAAGTAAGTCTAGAAACGTTCTACTGTGGGGTAAAGGCATCACCTCAACTTCAACTGTAAGGTGGTTAAGTGGTTTGGACCAATTCCACCACGCGTGCCCAGTGCAATTTAGTGGTAAGGTGTTTGTAAGGCCATTGGCTTCAGTCAAAGGTTGTTTAAATAAATATAGGAACGTTAGGCAACCCACACATTGTAAGATACTTGATAAAGTGAGAGGAGGAATAATTATTAAGAAACTCTCATTACTGACGTCGCAGTCAATGGGAAACCACACTGGTCACAAAGGTCATTGGGCATTTTTGACATGGTACCTCAAAGTTGGCTCATTAATATTTTGGGATGGGATGTTTTTATTTTGATCCAAATGCATAGAGGAAAAAAGTTATTTGAAAGAAATTGTAACGTCTTTGTATGGTGTACAAAAAGAGTATCTATCTATATGCTTCAACGCAAAACGTATATTTTTCTTAATTATTTATTTTCAATAATTATTACTTACTGTGATACGTTTTCTGGCGCTCGTAAGGCGCAATCAAAGCCCAAATAAGCCCAAAAAACGGTTTCAATATGCGCTGGCTCCCCACGGCTTGGAACAAGATAAAAAAGCTCCTAAAAACATTCGTGTACCTTTTAAGGAAGATATTGTGCATTTTTCTAAGCATTTCATACATTCCGAAGCATTATGAATATACGAAAATTCATTTTTAAAATATATAACTTAATTCTTGTGGTAAAAAAAACTTTCCCATGCTTTTGAGGAATGCGATTTATCTCATTGGGTAGTATTCATGGTTTTTAACGTACTCCGATTAGTTTCGTTAGTGGTCGCTGGTGGGTAGTAGTACCATTATACTACTACCTGTGACTCACAGGTCCGAACAAAATGCCCATTTACCTTTATCCCCATAGGTGTAGCATTGTGTTCGGTCTTTCCCGTAGTGATTTATGATCAATATTTCTGTCACCGCTGCACTGATCAAATAATCACTACGTAGGTTATGAAGTTGTCAAACGTGCGTTATACCAGCAAAAACAGAAAAAAACGGGCCAAGTGCGAGTCGGACTCGCGCACCGAGGGTTCCGTACCAACCTATATAAGTAAAAGTTCACCCATCACGACAATCGAGTCATAGTTATGGTATTTTTATTGCAAAATGAAATCCATAACATTACGAAAGGTAAATTGCGGTGTAAGATTTATGACGTATTAAAAAAAAACTACTTACCAGATCTCGTTCAAACCAACTTTCGGTAGAAGTTTGCATAGTAATGTATATCATAATATTTTTTTAGTTTTATTATTCCCTTATTATAGAAGTTACAGGGGGGAGGGGGGGGGACACATTTTACCACTTTGGAAGTGTCTCCCGCGCAAACTATTCAGTTTAGAAAAATATTATATTAGTAACCTCAATATCAGTTTTGAAGGCCTATCCATAGATGCACACGTATGGGTTTAATGAAAAAAATAATTTTGAGTTTCAGTTCTAAGTATAGGGAACCCCCAAAATGTATTCTTTTTTTCTATTTTTGTGTGAAAATCATAATGCGGTTTACAGAATACATCTACTTACCAAATTTCAACAGTATAGTTCTTATAGTTTCGGAAAAAAGTGTCTGTGACATACGGACGGACAGACAGACAGACAGACATGACGAATCTATAAGGGTTCCGTTTTTTGCCATTTGGCAACCGGAACCCTAAAAATCGAACTTTGACATTTGCGTGGACATGAGTTGACAACGGTTGACAGGACCAAACATCTGAGATTAACTTTGTCTGTGCATTTCCATTGGTTGAATCATCATCATCATGTCAGCCTATTGCAGTCCACTGCTGGACGTAAGCCTCCCCCAAAAAGCACCAAAGAGCACAATCTCCCGCCTTTTTGATCCTGCCAGCCATCTTCCTAAGGTCCTCGGTTCATCGAGTTGGGGGGCGTCCTACACTACACATTTGTTAATTACTCATTATTATTTGTTAATTACTCATTACACGCACACACTATTTTTATTTTATCTTATCTTATTGTTAAAACTACACAAGGTCCGGTGGGAATCCTGGAGTCCTGAAATACAGGATTTTGCTAGTTTAGGCTTCAGTCCCCCCCGAATGTTATGTGTTTTGCTTTTTCTATAATTGTATCTTTACCCTTATGTAAGTGTATACATAATTAAGTTTAGAAGGTAAGACATGTAAGATTTTTGGTGGAAAATAAAGACATTTTTTATTTTTTTATTATTTTTATTATAAGTAACTTATTTAAGCCTGAGCTTATCTGTATATTGATTGGAGGCATACAATATTAAATACATGTTTTCATTTTAAATACGCGCCCAACACCAATATAATTGCCACTATTTATTTTATTTATTTATTGTAAAAGGTACACCAACAGTACATGTATACAATATTTATATATAACACCAATCATACATCATAAATTTCTTATACATGTACCTATTATAGGCGTACACAACATTGACAGGTAAATAAGATTTATCAACACAAATATTTACACAGCAACAATTAAACATAGTAAAATATCCATAGCAAAAATTAATGAATAAACGAAGCTTTATAAAAGTAATAATAACAAACTAAAACTACCATTTACTTTCTATTAAAACAGATCGGCCAATTTCCGTTTGAATTTAGTTAATGAATCGTGGAAAATATCTAGGCCTCCAGTCTCATTATACTGAGCGCAACTTCTGGCGAGAGGAGCGTGACGCCCGAGGTTAGTCCTTGCCGATGGCAATGCAAAGGTCTTTTTGACCGGATATCGGGGCATGCGAGCCGGCACCGCCAATTTAACACGTTCCAAGAGTTCACTACACTTTATTTTACCATTGATAAGTCCGTGCAAAAACACCAAATCCTGGTTACTACGTCGGCGACGCAACGAGCTCATTTTGAAAAAGGCAAGTCGTTGGTCATAAGGTGACCTGTGTGACACTCTCTGCGAAATGAGCGCTAGATATCTAGTGAATGCACGCTGAATACCCTCCAAGCGTTGAGAGTGAACCGCATACACAGGATTCCACGCCACACTTGCGTACTCCAAGTTACTACGGACCAAGGCATTAAATAATATTTTGCGGGTGGAAGTCAAACGGAGACCTGCGGCGCTTCGTCTGAGAAAACCTAGCATTTTGGAAGATTTTATTACAATATCATTTATATGTGATGTAAATTTAAGTTGCTTGTCCACTATAACACCTAGGTCTCTTATTTCCTCTACTTCAGTTAATGTTGAACCATTGATCCTATAAGTGGATGTGAGATAACTTTTCTTCCTCGTGAACTTGATATAATAACATTTGTCAATGTTTAAGATCATATCGTTCGATTTACACCACGCGTGAATGCTGTTTAAGTCTTCCTGGATCAGTCTCATATCAAGGGAAGAATTGACTGTTCTGTAAATTTTTAAATCACTATCACGAAGTAAAGAATTAACGTCCTTTTGTTACGTACCAGAGAGTAAATTTTGCCGTCTTCCAGCTTACCCAGACGTTAGCTAATTTAGAAAAGTTATTTCTCAAAATTGACCCATACTAGGAACTGAACAAGGGATCCTTTGCTTTTAAAGTGAATCACCGCACCACTGTGCCTATCGAGTCGTAAAAAGATACAAATGGTAAGTAAAATTTACACTGTAATAATGTTTTTGGGCAAATTATCATAAGAAGGCAATTAACTGACAACAGACAATAACTTTATCGGTTCAGGTTTAATTTAAATCGAATTCACTTAACGAAACAATATATTAAAACAAAATAAATTGAAACCAAACACCAACTGGATTCAGTTAAACTGTTCAGTTAGTCTGGTCATAGCTAACAAATAACAGCCAAATCAACGAGGACTAAATTCATATAGATTTTTAACCATTTAACTTAAACTATCGCATCTTTGTCTAGCACTTTTTTATTCTTTATGTTACTAAATCGTAAAGCCTTAAAATATGATGTTTTTGTTTTTAAAAATGCCAAGGACTCGGTTTTCTGTTATTACTTACCTTTTAAGTTAATAAAATGTAGTTTTTATCTTTTTGCATTGTTTAATCTATGTTGTCCCACAACTGGCTAAAATTTTCACCCAAGTTTCTCTATGCTTCTCTGTTGAATGCCCAAGTCTGACAATCATTGGTGACGTATATCGTCACGCCATCTTTTTTTGGACGTCTCTTTTTTTGGATTTTTTGGTATCGTAAGTGCAAATTGAATAAAAAAATACTATGAATGCGTAGGCCGAAGAAGATAAGTTCGATTTGTTCTGCTCATGTCGCTCTACTATTAGCATTGGCATTTTGGCATCTTTGGCGTAGTAAGCTCTGTGGTTTGCGGTGTGAACACAAGTATGAGACGGTAGCGCCATGAGCTAAGCGAAATGGATTATCTTCGTTTTCTCTGCTCCCAATGTGTCCTTCAACTAAGACTTCCTAAATGGTTTAACTGCTTTGTTTAAGCTACGTTGAAACCGTAGCCAGCATTTGATCTAGCCGTTAACCTTCTATTGATTTCCCATTAGGCTCTCTCGGTAATTCGTACGGGGTACAAGGTTGAATTCCCGGTTAGAGACATTGTTATTTCAGTTTGTAATTACCTTTTCTCGTAGATTTAGCAATTTTAGAGTTAAATGCGGTTTTACATGAAAAGTTATTCTAAGTGATTAAGTATGGGCGAGTGGTGGGGCAGGCTTTTTCATGTCTTGTTGAGTTAGTAAAATCAATGAAGCGCTGATAAAAAGTTCCAAAAATTTTGATGTCCAAGTTTTTACCTACACTTTTGGTTAAAAAAAAAGCATATTGCCTTGTTCGGGGTGCCCTTTCAAACTGCTGCAATACAATTTTTTGGGCGAGGCCGATTGCCTATGCTAAAATCTATTCTATTTCTTCACACGTGTGTCGAAAGATTAAAATATGAGTTTGATTAATATTGCTGTTAATGGAACTATGTAACAGACGTTTTTTACTAGAATACATGCATTACCTCACGAAACTATTCGCTATTACCTATTTGTAATCTGACTAAGCATATTCAACGACGTAATATACGAGTAATTTAGTGCTAAAATCGATGCTAGGCTAGGGATGGGATTTTAATCGCAGTATCTTGTTCCCTGTGACGATAAATGTACTATTCACCTACTTAACGCTTACCTTCATGCGATAAACTTATATTCCACAGTATACATCAAGAAAGAGATGAACACCTTCAAGCGCAAAAACAAAAACAAAAACACATCTCAAAATATGTCTCATTATGGTGTTCAAATATTATTATTTATTATGACTATAAGGAAGGTAAAATAGATAACTATCCATAAAATAAAATATAATTAAAATAGGACCTTGCATTTGTAAGTCAGCTTTCTTTTTGAGAATGATTCTAATGAGTGGGAACAACTTATGTAAGGCCTTATTTACTAGGGGACAAGTGTCCCGAGACAGTGGGATGCCGCTAGAGATGGTGTGCTACATTAGGGTGCGTTGTGCGACGTTGGCCAACGTCGCCCAGTTTTTTGTCTCGCTGTCTTTTTCGTCCGAGAAAACATTGCCTGACAGCCTTTCAAGACATGTCTAGCGACACATGTCGTGTATACAAATGAAAGCTAATTTTGAGTGCCGATTTGAAACACCACAAGTAAGAGTAACGAGGATTAATTTTGGAGTATCTCTGTTCAAAATAATGCCTGTGTGTAGTGCATGACATATACATATGTTTTGATCCACAGAATCATCATAATCATCCTTTCAGCCATTCATGTCCACTGCTGAACATAGGCCTCCCCTATTGACTTCCAGATTAGCCGGTTGGAAGCGGCCTGCATCCAGCGTCGTCCTGCAAAATTTACCAGGTCGTCTGTCTACCTTGTGAGTAGACGTCCTACGCTGCGCTTGTCGGTACGCGGCCTCCATTCTAGAACCTTCCTGCCCCATCGGCCATCAGTTCTACGTTCTATGTGCCCCGCCCACTGCCATTTTAGCTTCACAGAATAGTTTGAGCATCATCAGTCTTCCTCTTTTTCTTCTTTTGATCGATGGTGCAAAACAGTGATAATTAATAATAACATTGTTTGACAAGACCAAACCTGAGGCCCTACTAGTGACTAGCTTAGTCTGTGTTTGCCCATTGTTCTCTAGTGGATGCCAGGCTTAAGTAGTGTAAAATAACCTTGAAAGTTGTTCAATAAATATTTAAAATTTTGCCACTTGTAATAACACTTTGAGAGATCGTACCTAATAACGCCGGATTCTCATCGATATCACAGTTCTTAAAATGTGCCATTCCCATCACTATCAGGTACGTACGAGTAGTGTATTTAATGCAAACAGGAATTGCATACAGCACATCAAGAAAGTTCCCGCTTACAGTTGAGAGTTCAACTTCAAAACTAACCCTAATTTCGGTGTTTAGCGGGAATATTAGGAGTGTTCTGGCGAGGAAACTGCTAGTGCTAACCCCGTTATAGTAGCGATAGTGACAGAAACGGGAATAGGTACTATTACATTATTTTTAATCAATCAAATAACGACTGACGGCTGATGGGGGAGAAAGGTTCTAGAGTGGAGGCCACGTACCGGTAAGCGCTGCGCAGGACGTCCACCCACAAGGTGGACAGACGACCTGGTAAAGGTCGCAGGGAGACGCTGGATGCAGATCGCTTCCATTCGGCTAATCTGGAAGTCAATAGGGGAGACCTATGTTTAGCAGTGAACGTCATCAGATAATAATGAATGTGTAGCTAAGATCCAAAGTAGTCAAAGTCCCCTGTTAAAATGTAGCGAAACATCTGCTAAAAGTACGGCGCCCGAAATCCGGCTAAATACGGTCGCAGTCCCAGTGTTTTTGAGTAGCCTATATGATATGACATCCGAATTTTGTGGCGTTCGGCATAGTGACGAACCTTTCGTTTAGCAGCTGTGTCTGTGAGAACGCATTGAATGTATTTTATATTGCAAACGCCACCTCATACAACGCGTTACGACAAGAAGTTTGGTAGTTGTGTCGCTACTCTAAGGGTTGCAAAGGTCTGATTCTAGAACCTTTCTGCTCCATCAGCCGTCAGTTCTACGTATTATGTGCCCCGCCCACTGCCAAAGTAGTAGGTACAAGTCTTGCTTCATCTCGAATCGTGGTCAAGCGTGTCCTAACTCCCAACGGGACAGAGAGCTAGGAGAAAGAACCATTTTCTAGCTGAACCATTATGTTATGTTGCTAAAGCTTAGAAGGCGAATGTGTACTAACCAACATCAAAATTATAAAATATACTTTTTGCTGTTTTTATTTAGGGAAATAAATTGCATTTGAATTTTAAAAGTAGCCCCACATTTATTTATTTTCAGACAAGGCCCAGTGCTCTTCCCAAACGACGCGCCCCCTGCGCCGCGGCCTCCTCTCATCGTGACCTCTAGGCCTCTAATAGAGTCCATCGCCAGAAGCAACCTGAACCCTGACCCTGAAAACAACACAATACCTCAGCAGACACACAGCAGCACAATCATTAAACCGTTCCTAGCAAGAGTGAAGGATTACAAACCATTTGCATACGCGATCGCAGCCCCACCTACTCAGGATTACGATTATGAGAAATACGACGATTATGAGGTGAGTTTATCTTTTTTTTGTAAAAAAAACCGGCCACAGCACCGAGGGTTTCGTACTTTAAAGTTATGTAAATAATTCCTATAATAATTCAAATCTATAATGAAAATTGAGTCTCGAAGATATTTACCGATTTTCCGAGTTTGTTAATAAAATCTATTTTTTTTGCAACAAAAAATTTACGATTTTTAGACTTTTGCCTTTACTTGTGCTATAAGACATTGATTTTTGCCAAATTTCATGATTTTAGGTCAACGGGAAGTATCCTATTAATTTTGTTTTCCTTGAGAGTGTCGAAGTATCGTTTTAATTTCCACTCGATACATCCACGCGTTAAACAAAGGGTCTTGACAGACCGACAGACAGGCAGACGGATGGACAGACAACAAAGTGATCTTTTAAGGGTTCCGTTTTTTCTTTTGGGGTACGGAACCCTAAAAAAAAAGTAAACCGACTTCAAAAAACTAGCTTTTTTGTTTTTTTTATTCGATTTACCTTTTTTAAAATAAATTTTACTTATTTCATCTATTTTTAGTGATACATCCTCAACAAAACGAATCATATGAGTGCAAACCAAAGTTAACTGCTGAACACCGATTTCATCCTTTATTTTACCAACCTTAGAGATGAAATTTTTCTTAAAAAAAATCAGTATACCAAATACCCAAATTTATATGGGACCATTTCGAAAGTATTCCCTTTTGAACAAAAAAATAACTATCGAAATCGGTTAACCTGGTAACGAATGATCGCTGAACATACATAAAAACAAAGATCCCGACGAATTGAGAACCTTCTCCTTTTTTGAAGTCGGTTAAAAAGAAGATACAACATTATTATATTAAATATTAAAAACCGATCAAAGGCAAATCGGTCACTGTTTCTTTGTTTCTTGCATTCAATTTGAATCCTTTGCGAATTTTTTTGTTATTATTATTATTTTTTGCATAACTTAAGCAAATGAGATTGGTCAGATAATGGATGGGTGACCTTTTAGTGTAAATTTTCTATCTTTGCTTCGTTAAAGGGCTACTCGATAACATTATCCTAGTTTTGAAATATGCAGGCTTAGTTTGAAAACTTTCAGCGTACACAATCGACTTTCGACTGAATAATTATTAACACAAGATTGTTTATCCGTAATTATTAAAACTAGTTCCAAAGTATTTTGTCAAGCAAATGCTAAATAGCAGCCACTGTGGGACTATGAATTTTGATGGGATTCGATCACAGACAAATACAGGTTATAGATCTCGCAATTTCAAGAGAGCCTTGGCTATGCCAGAATAAAAAAAAGGCAGACGGCGCGCCGCGGCGCCCCCTGCCACCTTGTAGATAGATAGAAATTTATTTCGCAAAACAGACGCATACACACAAAAACAAGACAGAAGATAATAAAATAAAGATAAACAACAACTAAACCTGAAAAACCAAACTTTGCTAAAAACTAAGAAATTAAAACCGAGTAGTGTATGTACCGCTGCATTACAATAGGGGTAGCTCAGTAAAAAATTTGCTCTAGAAGAAAAAACTGGTATTCTACTACCACCTGGTGGACAACTACATCCAAAGCTTTAGAACGAATAGCTGGACCCAAAGACAACCCAGGATAGACTACCGTGGCGCCTAAAGACAAGGATAGTCGACCCCAGATAAAGGGACTTTTGAAATGCCATTGACGAAAATATGGGTGAAACCTTTTTTTGAAGTCGGTTAAAAGAATAGAACATTCCTTAAAACCACGTAATCAGCTGCTGATATGAAATAAATATGTCTTATTTTTTGCACTGTATAAAAACAAACATATATTTGCTTGTTAGCGGTTTATAAGTTTGTCTTCTATGCCTTTTTAATTCATAAAATGCTATAAAACTTCAGTAAGTTGTTAAAAGTACGCCGAAAAAGGTTTCTGAATTGAATTAAAAATAATGTGAACGAAGTCGCAGCAAAAACAAAACAAAGTTGCGTGCAAAAATTATATTACAAAGGCCTCCCCCAATGACCTATCATCGGGGGGGATTACCAATACTCGCCACGCTTGGCAGGCGGGTTAGCAAGCGCAGTTTTTTATAAGATTTAGCACGAAGACGCTGCTGCCCGTCTCGTGCTACAGGAATTAGTCGCCTCTTACAACACGCATCCTGTTGGCGGTGGGGAAGTGGAATTCTGTACGGCCGTCCCCACACGGCACAGCGGTTTTAAGCGGAGTCTGATAGCAATAGTAGTCTATGGTTTCGATGGACTTAAATTAATACCTATGAATTTGTAATGGAGCCGAGATTAGAGTTAATACTCAGCTTTTGCAAAATGTCCCCCGGGATTTGTTTAGGGGGTTGGAACTCGCAAAAAGTCATGCAAATATACACTGTTATAAAATTACTCGCAAAATTTTAGGGGATGATTTAGAATCGAGTCTAGTATACAGGGTGTAAGGTTATGAACCTAAAGATAATGCCAAAAAAGGTATATGTTAACACACTATTCCTATAAATACTATGGTGAAGTCTGAAATTTTAAAATATCATTTTGAAATTTTAATTTCTATACAAAACTTCGTCATGTAATTTTTTTTCAAAGTTATTTTTAAATTTCTGATTTCACCATAGTATTTTATTCATATGTATACCTTTTTCTTCTTAAGTCATAACCTATCAACCTGTATAGGATAAATATATTATGGAATTAATATCATGTAGCCACTTACATAACACCATAGCGTCGTCATGAAGTACATTCATTTTTAATACAAAAATGTTATTAAAATGCAAACCATCCGATCTTGTCAAGTTCCTGCCAGTAGCGTTACTTGTTAAGTGGATAGAGACACAATTCCCAACACAAACTGCTCTATTACCCGTATGCTGTCCAAACACGAGTTGTGTTATGTCCAAGACAGATATTTGGGTCGTTAGTCGTGGCTGTGTGCCTGTGACTTGCGATCTTAGAAGATCATCCGAGAGTGGGGCCACTAAAACCACAGGTTTGTGAAGATTATAAATTATAATTATAATTATTACATTATAAATTGATTCCACAATCACACCAATTAGCTAGCCCCAAACTAAGCAAAGCTTGTACTATGGCGACTAGATAACGGATAAACATACTAATATACATTTATAAACATCCATGACTTAGGTACAAATGCACGTGTTCTTCACACAAACATTTGCCTCTTGCGGGATTCGAACCCGCAACCGCTGGCGAACCATTACACCAGAGACACGGTCGTCAGGAGATGCACGCTTTATGCTTTTTGCGACGATGTTTCTATATAAATACATCCTGGGTGCTTCAAGACAAAAGTAATTTTAGTCACCATTGTCCATGACTCGTATTTTATTTATTTATTTATCTTTATTAAGGTAACAAACAGCTATCAATACATCTACTTCTGCTACGTATTAAGTCTTCTCCTTGTACATTTCGTTGCAACTTTCTCTGTCAACTTAATTTATTTATATATCATTTAGTTATCTTACAACGGTACGTCAAAGGTAAAAATAAATACATAGTAGAAATAAAAATAAACAAGTTATAATAAAATGTTATTATGTGTGCAAGTTAGAAAATGAACATTTCACAGTTATTAGTGTACAAGGTAAACTTTCCTTAGTTTTGGAGCCCATTGGAAATGAAAAAAAAAATACTGCTCTGTACAAAATGACCCATCGGCTGTTGCCAATTAATCGATGTTATTCCCATTTAAAAAATGTGTTTGAGTAGGAAATTGATAAATTCACCTTGTACAATATTATAGAAAACAATTTAAGATAAATACTTATCTTGATCTGTATAAGGCATTTTGAGGGCACATTTTTAAAATTTTTTTTGGGCAAATGAAATGAAATGAAATGAATATTTATTTGCTTAAAACATGGTTTACAATGGTTTTACAATGTAGTGATAAGGACTCATGTTTTACCATATGTGGTATGCAAATCTTAAAATAATGTAGCATCATTTAGTATACTTAAATTTCAGTTAAATCACAATGTCAAAATATTTAATTAAAGAAATGGAGTCAATTCACTCAAGTGGAATGTCAAAATTTATCAAATTCAAATTTGATTTTTATTGAAAATGTCACAAATTTTATAGAAATTCTTCTCTCTGAGCCATTGCATGAGTCTGCAATGACATAAAAAGCAGTATTTCTTTAAATCATCTGTTGTTCCCTCTACTTTCGTGGCCCAGCCCTAACAAGAAACGTTTCTATGATATAATTTTTTCCTTATTCAACCCGTGTGATTGATTAAGGCGGTATTGTTAGAGAACAGGTGTTTCACCGCCATTGTAAGTTGCGTGCCTATTAATGATTAGCCCTAGTTCTATTCAGAAATATTTTCCCGACGATTGATGGGAGTTTAAGTAAATGTATGGTGCCTAAAACGTTACAAATACAGGATGTAAGAAGAACAATTCTTCTTCCTGGTACTTTTTCCATTTCCTAGACTGAATACGCTTTTACCATGAATCTAGATGTGGCAAGTCTCGTTAATACATTTGGAGCTATTACATTGGACACACAATAAAACCATGTAATAAGAAATACTACAACTTGTACTATAAGTACAACATCAAAATCGTGAAAATAGACTTTTAAGATCCATGTATTATCATCATCCAGCCACTGCCAGCCATCTTCCTAAGGTAGTCGGTCCATCGAGCCCAGGACGCCCCTATACTACTAAGCGGGAGATTGTACTCCTTGGCGCTCTTTGGGGAAAGGAGGATGTTACGTGTATGGAGAACCAAAAAAAAATTATTCAAGTTCCCTTTTTTTTTGCAGCACCAGAAACCAGTGCTGCCGCCGATCTACAAAGTCATAGCAGACCACGCCAAGCAGAAAGTGGCCAAAATACAACAGCAGAGGCATAAGGATCAGTATGAATACCAGGTAATGTGTATACAACTGTTGAAGGATTTAAAGGACCCCTAAAAATTTTGTTCGCGAATTAACTTTTAAATTCTCGCATTAACTATATGACTTGCAACTAGCAAAGCGACTTCCAAACAACTTCATTCAGGCATTTTTTCAGGTCTTAAAGAGGCAATAACCAATCATCCACATAATTAAGTCACGCAAAATATTGACTTTTTGGTCATCTTATGTCACGCTTTTTTCCTATCTTCACCACGCACTATCACATTAGGCTTTTTTTTAAAATACGAAACTTATTACAATAAAGTCGTTTTTCTGTAAATTGTTATCTAGACTTTTTTTAAAATTTGGCACTATATTGTAATGTAGCCCTGTATAGAGGCATAAACTATAACGTATTATTATGTTGTCCATGGCTAAGCTATCACGGTCGTGCCACATGTGCGTTGTCACATGTTTTTCGATGACTTTAGTTCGTCGAAAATGTGACAACAGATTTTTTATATTTAACCTAGTGTGTCCCAATGCTGGAAAGAGGTCTCTCCCAAGTCACCTCTATGTGTCTCTGTTGAGGGCCAAAGTTTGCCAATCCCTAGCTTGTTTCTCCAAATCTTCACGCCATTGGTTCTTTAAATGTCCAACGGCGATATCCATCTTCAGAAATTCACTGAGTGATGATGATAATGATGATGATGGCGATCTGAGTCCATTTAACAGCAGTATACATTTGAAATTTTATATTGCAGGTCAATGGGCCAGAATACTACAGTAATCACCATAAGAGCAATGACCTTGATAGTCACGATGCAAGAGATAGTAAAGATGATCAGGTAAATAATAATTGTAATCATTGTTTTAGTTTTATATATCCAAGATTTTCATTACTTTTAGTTTTGGTACTATTTTATAAAGCACTTGTACTGGCCACAATTTTGTTAGGTATTGTCACTGTACCTACGTCTAAACTGTTCCTATTTCCACCACAACATCCATAATATCGAACGTTTATCAAATACATCATTGATTGATTAATGTATGTATGTATAAGACGATCACGATTTTAAATTAGAAGTAATATCGTTTGTACTAATGCTACATTTCTTATTTTTACTTGTCTCTCTTTCAAAACTTCAAACTATTAATACTATTAATACTAATTATAATTGTAATACTATTATCTGTTCTTAGGGCAAAAACTACGCCTTTTCATACAGGGTGAAAGACCAGAAAACCGGCGACGACTTCTCTCATTCCCAGCACAGTAGCGGTTCAGCTACCAATGGAGAGTACCGTGTTCGACTCCCAGACGGGCGTATGCAAATTGTCTCTTACACGGCTGATGAAAATGGTTACCAGGCTGATGTGAGATATGATGATGAAGACAAAACTGCAGGAAATAGTATAGATCCTAATAAAGAACATCACAACTATAATAATGATCATTACAATGATATAAATAGAAAAAATATTTACAATGATGATAACAATCAAATCAACAATCACCATAATTTTGACGATCGAGATATTTACGATAGAAATAATTTTGATTATAAACATAATGATTACGATAAGAACAAATATGAGTACGCTCAACAAAGAGACTACAAAACTGATAAAAGCGACAAATATAATACTCCAGGAAATAACGACTATTATAATCAATACTCTGATGTATCAAAAGAGTATTATAATGACGATTTCTCCAAAGAGTATGAAAGCAAAAGCTACGATTATGCGCCACACAAAAGCAAATTTTCTTCTTTCATTGATGATAAAAATAGCAATATTGGATCAGCAGTTTCAAATTACGCGACTGTATCTACAGTGAAACCTTCCTATGAAGAGTTAAAAGATTTGCTTGTTACCAAAAAGGCTTATAACACAGTCCATCCATCTTACTTCACCGAAATACCGATAAATGCTGCTACCACCCCTAGTAGTTTAAATTTTGATCCAACCACAGAAAGGGTAGTAGTAATAGGTGGTAGAAAAACAAACTTTTATACAAATATTAGGAATGTGCCTCTAGTAAGCACAGTTCCGGTATCAGTGACTCAGTCACCGATAAAATACGTCACAGGTAGTGATTATTCGATATCACCAACGCCAATGAGCTATCTAGCATCAACTATAGCGAGTTTGAGAAACAATGTCGATTTGTCTGGACCGAAACCTATTTTATCTAGTAGTTATATTGATAGGATTAATAAGTATCTGCGTTTTAATAAATAATAAGTCTTTGGATAATGACACATAGAATGATAGTTTGGTACCTACGGCAGTAACAAAACTGAAGCAACAAAACAGTTTTGTGTGCAAACGTTTACATACAGACACACGCACTCCACTATAAAATAGAGTTGCTCTTAATAGTAATTTTCCACAAAACCGGTGAAAATTCGATAAAAGCAATGCCTACATCTAAATTGTCATGCGTTCAGCCCCACTAGCATAAACACCAAAATACGATATGATATGTTATGAAATACCGATTTATGGACACAAACGGTAAATTTAAAAAAAAAGAGATATTAGATGCCATGTTGAATTTTATTCTTATAATCGCTTTTTCTATATAAAAACAACATGGCGGCTATATTTATCATATTTGAAAAAAAAATGACTGTTTGAGTCGATAAATCCCTATATCATATCATAGCATATCGTGTTTTGGTGGTCATGCTAGGGGGGCTGACCGGATTGACATTAAACACTACGAAGCTGTCAGGCGTGAGAGCCTTCTGTGGCTCCAATTTAGTTGTTACAAATTTTGGGCGCGGATTACGTATCTTGTGTCATTAATCTAAGTAATAAGTTTAATTAAATGTAACTCCAGAATATAATTGTGATTTTTGAGTCATGATATGCGAAAATATATTTTTGTAAGGTTTAGAAATGCGAAACATACAACTAAATGTTCATAATATATTTTTATTTTTAAAAGTATTATCTTAAATAATAATAATTAGTTTCGCGTATGTACTTGTAGATAATAGTTTTATTTGTAACTGATATTAGTCAATTTTTAATTTGTATGTAAGTGAGTAAGCTGTAAATAATTTATCGTAGTCAATAAATATTTCTATACAAACAGTATTTTTTTCAAACTAAATCATATATTAAAATGTCTTCACAACTGACTAAATAAATAATTATGAATAAGTGCCAGAAAACAATTAGTTTTCATAGACTCGTAGTAAGAAATTAACATCCTCACAATAATAGAGAAAAGTTCGAATAGACCCAAACCGGGAATCGAAGCCGGAACCCTTTGCATTCACGAAAAATCACCGTGCCACTACGCCGATCGGTTCGTCAACTATATCCATTAATTTAAACTTGCGCATTCACCATGTCATTTTGGTAAATGCTTTATACACTTTGCATTAAATTTGGTTGACTGCAAAAGATGGACTTAATGAATTTTCTGTCTTAAATGTTAGGTCATGCAAAAAGCCTATAATGATCGCCTACATGTAGAAAATAAAATAAATTCAATAGTTTATCGGAAATTCTAACACGATGTTTGCCTATATTTACATTTTCATATCTAAATACCATTTTTATTATAAAATAATACGTAACAAAATTATAACAAGTAAATTGTTTTTTACAAACACACCAATTATTATCTAACCTCAAACAAAGCAAAGCTTGTACTGAGACTAGGTAACTGAAAAACAGATTTAAATACTTTTATAAACATCCATGACTTAGGTACATTGTTCGTGCTTATCACACAAACATTTGTCCAAGGATTCGAACCCGTAACCGCTGGCTTTGTAGTCTGGTGCGCCAACAATCTATGTAATCAAAGAAAAGAATTTTACTTGAAAAAAAAAACAACTTATAATAAAACCTTTATCTCTTAATCTTACTCTCTTGCTAAAATCAAACTACAACGCCTTAAAACTAGTATAATTCGTTCAGGCCCATAAAAGGCGGTTAGGTATAAAATTGCAAGTATATAGTTGCAGTTCTATCGAGATAAGGTTGGAGCCTCTGCGGTCTATGGGCTGTCGATTATTGCCGACGATTCTTGTAGCGATGCCCGTAAAATTATCGATATCGATAAAAATAATATTTTGATGACTAACAACGAAAAACTATGATTTTTTAGCTGGTAGTAGTACTAGTATTTCATGTTAAAAGAGTCAAACGAAAATTACATAATGTTTCGATGAGGCGTAGTAGAAATAACTCTGCGATGATTTTAACTTTAGATAATATTTATTAGTTTAAGTAAAAGGTACAAATCAGTTTCGACACTCTGTTAGCTAGTTAATTAATGGCGGGTTCAAATTTTCAAAACGTCGCTTCTTCTATGAGCCCCCTCCGATCTTGCGATACGTGGACCAATCCTAGCCGCCGACGTCACGGTGCATTGCTTTGGGCAAATTCATGTCCTTATTTGGTAATGTTGGAACATGCCCCCGGCCTTGGAAGCACCAGCGTCCAACTGTTGTCTTCATGGTTATCAGAATAAAGGGCAGATTCGAGGAAACGCGCGTCTGATAACTCCAGAGGCGGTTTGTATGTCAGCTACTCTGGAAATCCCATCCTTTCCTGGTCGCGTGGAAATAATGCGCCCTAGACTCCATTTTAAAGGCGGCGTGTTGTCTTCTTTGATAACGACCATCGTGCCAGTCTGAAGATCAGCCTTGTGCTCCTTCCATTTAGTTCTAGTTTGTAGTTCCGAGACGTACTCCTTGCTCCACCTGGTCCAAAAATGTTGTCTTATTTGTTCGATTCGCTGGTAGCGCGTTAGTCGGTGGACAGGGACATCAGTCAGCTGTTCAGTCGCAGGCGCTGTTAGGAGACGACCAACCAGAAAATGAGCAGGACTCAGGGGTTGGAAATCGTTCGGATCAGTGGACATGGGATTAAGAGGACGGGAGTTCAGGATAGACTCAATCTGTGTTAATACAGTGCTGAACTCTTCAAAAGTCAAGTGTGCATTTCCAACTACTCGTAACATGTGGTGTTTGCAGGACTTAACTCCAGCCTCCCAAAGTCCTCCGAAATGAGGCGTGTAAGGAACTATAAACCGGAATTTGATGTTTTCATTTGTAGCGTATTCAATAATATCTTTAGAACAGTTAGTTAAAAATTTTGAAAATTCATTAGCAAGTCCTACAAAATTTCTACCATTATCAGAGACAATTTCAGCAGGTTTGCCTCGCCGTGCGATAAACCTTTTTAACGCTAGAAGATAGGCATCCGCGGATAGGTCACTGACAAGTTCCAAGTGAATTGCGCGAGTCACAAAGCAAACAAACAAACAAATATACGCTTTTATAAGTTTTGAGCCCCTTCCTTTGCGGTTCAGGATGAGCACCGGCCCAGCGTAGTCTACACCGCAACGTAAAAATGGAAAGCTTGGAGTAATTCTCTGTTCAGGTAAATCGCTCATTATGGGAGATAAAGTCTTGCCTCTCAAACGCGTACAAATAACGCATTTATGTACAGTATGTTTAGCAAGATTCCTACCTCCAACTATCCAGTATACTTCTCGTGTGTTGTACAAAAGCGTTTGCGGACCAGCATGTTGTAGGCGCTTGTGCTCGGAACGAAATAACAACAAAGAAAACCAGTGCTTTGAAGATAACAACATTGGGTGCTTTTTATCAAAAGAAAAATTCGGTGAATTTTTTATTCTACCGCCTACTCGTAATATATTCTCGCTATCCATAAATAAATTAAATTTACTTAAATTGTGTGTATTTTTTAAGTGACTATTATTTAATAATATATTATATTCCTTCGAGAAAGACTATTGTTGAGACAATCTCACCAGCATCATTTCCGCCTCTCTAAGTTCGTCAATAGTAAGAACTCCACGTCGATCATTATCTTTGTGTCGTATATTATTAATAAAACGTAATACATATGCGCAAGTTCGTTTCAAACGATTATATTGAGAGAATCTTTCAAAAGGAAACAATGATACTTCTGATGTGGTCACTAATAAGTGGATAGGCTGAACAGGCTTTATTTCTGGTAACTCTAACTGTGCTATATGTGGCTGTTCAAAAATCGAGTTATTGCAATCGAATTTAAGGTCGCGGAGGAATGTAGGCCCTTCCCACCATAAAGTGGAAGTCTTAAGGTCCTCTAACTTGACCCCTCGTGACACTAAGTCAGCTGGATTGCTCTTTCCGCTTACATGGCGCCAAGGTAAGTCCTTTGTGATTTCATGAATTTCAGCTACTCGGTTTTGCACGAAAGTTTTCAACAAATTAGGAGCCATACGCAGCCAACCCAGTACAATCGTTGAATCAGACCAAAAAATAATATTATCAAATTGAAAATTGAGCGATTCGCGAATTGCATTATATAGCCTGGCACCCAATAAAGCCCCACACAACTCCAATCTTGGGATACTGACTGGTTTTAACGGCGCAACCTTTCCCTTCGAACAATACAACCTGACTGTTACAGAATCATAATTGATAGTACGTATGTATATGCATGTACCGTACGCGCACTCCGAGGCATCGCAAAAAATGTGTAATTCCCGACGCACCGGACCAGCACCCATGACATGACGTGGTACGCGGATTTCATTTAAACTAAGCACAGAAGATGAAAACCGTTCCCATGTTTTTTCGACCTCTATTGGAACCCTGTCATCCCAACCTATTTTTAGCAGCCATAGTTTCTGCAATAATATTTTTGCAATCATTATAAATGGACTTAATAGTCCCAGAGGATCAAAGATTTGTGAAATGTTTGACATCATATAACGTTTTGTAATAATTTCATCATCTTTACCAAATTGCGTGCTAAAATAAAATTCGTCACTAAAGTGATTCCAACCCAAACCTAAAGTTTTGGAACTTGTATTGTTGACTAAAGATAAGGGCTTGAATAAATCAGACTGATCAATTACTGGATCATTGACATCAAAATTCAACATCCACTTGCGAAGAGGAAAACAGCCTGAATTTAGGACTCTTTCTACTGTGGAACAAATTTTCAATAACTCTTCCTTACTGTCACTACCTGTAATCATGTCATCAACGTAAAAATCCTGGCTTATTACCCTTATGACGTCAGGATCAGTACTTTCGATTGCAAGTTGTTTAAGGCATCTACAACTCAGAAATGGCGCTGAAGCTGTCCCGTAAGTGACTGTATTAAGACGATAGACACCCAAGGGTTCAGAAGGATCGTCACGCCATAAAATTAATTGAAAGTCACGCTGATCCTCATGAACTAAACATTGCCGGTACATTTTTTCAACGTCTGCGCAAGCGGTATATTTGTGACATCTAAATCGCAATAATATAGGAAAGAGATCACCCTGTATTGCTGGGCCTATCATTTGTAATTCATTTAGCGACACATTATTACTTGACGCAGCACTGGCATCGAAGACGACTCGCAATTTGGTTGTGCTGCTCTGTTCGCGCAAAACGCCATGATGAGGCAGAAAATAATGGGATGACCCATAACGCTCGACGCGACTCTTATGACCCAAACGTATGTACTCATGAATGAAGTCACTATAAAGTTGCCTATAACTATCATTCCGCTGCAATCGCTTTTCAAGGGCCAAAAACCTACGTTCAGCCTGCGTATAACTTTCACCTAGGGAATCAGGGCTTTTTTTAAAGGGTATACGTACACAGAACCTTCCATCGATATTGCGCGTAGTAGTTTTGATGAAATGTTCCTCGCATGCACGTTCTTCCTTGGTGCGCGTGTCCCTACATTCCCGAGGAATTTCTTCGAGTTCCCAAAACTGTCTTAGTTGAGACTCAATTGAATGCGAAAAGTTACATTGAATGTACCTATCATTACGCGGAATAGAACAAATAGGTCCGGAAATAATCCATCCCAATTTTGTATCTAACAAGAATGGCCCATTGGCTAACTTAAATTTATTATTCTTTATCAAATCCCAAAATATATCCGCGCCTATAAGAATGTCAATACTTTGAGTTTGATAAAATTGCGGATCTGCTAATTGAATATTTTCAGGAATATTCAGTTGCGCGGGAACAATTGCTATTGCGGGTATCGATGACGTAATTGTAGGCAAAACGAAACATTCCAAATGCGCAACGAAGGATTCTGTGCGCGATTTAATCTCGACACTACACGTTTGCGTCGAGCTTGTAACCGAATTACCTACACCGCGTATCTCGTGAGTGGACTGTAAAACTGGCGTTTGAAGTAAATTACATAAAGATTTAGTAATGAAACATCGCTGGCTGCCGCTGTCTAGAAGCGCGCGGGCCGGGTGATAATTATTGCGATGATCGGCTATCATAACCAAGGCGGTCGATAACAAAACTGTAGATTGTGTGCATTGCGAGCTTAAATGTGCCTTATTTGCTTGAATCTTAGGAATTTGCATGAGTAACGCGCACGACAAGTGTGATGTGGTGGGAGCGGGCTGCATCTCGGGCGCAACGAGCGGTGCAGGCAGCTGCCCACTAGTACCGTGCGACACAGGGAAGGTGGCGGAGCTATTACTCGAAACAACATTAGGGCTACCGGGATGAACTAACGAGTTATGTTTTTTGTTACACATTCGACATGGCCCAAACCTACAACTATCTATAGTGTGACCACAACGTAAACAGTTCATGCATAGCCTTTTGTCGTTAATTAATTTAAGTTTAGATTCCAAATTACTATCAATGAATTTTTGACAAGAATAAAGTGGGTGACTTGCGTTACACAATAAACAGGTTCTCTTCACAAAATCGCGTGAGTGACGTTCTGTTGGATTATTTGTGGCGGCATTGCAGTGAATCTTAGACTGATTTTGCGAATAATTTTTCTTAGTATCGGGATTAGTTTTGCTGTGTGATACTTGCAATGTTTCCAACAAATCGGCGCGATCCTTAAGAAACCCTATTAAGTCGTCAATCTTGAGTTGTTTTTTAGATTCATTAGAATTAGATATTAACATTCCCTTACATTGTTCCCATTCGCGTTCTGTAGTCGGGTCTAATTTTGAAACTACTATATAGATGACTAACGTATCCCACGACTCAGTAGGTTCACCAAGAATTTTCAAGGAACGCAAATTCTTTAGCACGGTATCTATTAGTTTTCTAATTAAAACAGGTGACTCTTTATTTATAGCCTGCATAGTAAATAAGGATTTGACGTGATTGTGTACTAATAATCTGCTATTATTGTAGCGGTTGAGAAGCAATTCCCAAGCAACAGAATAATTATCACTGGAGAATTCTACTGAATTGATCACTAATTCCGCACTTTCCTTTAGCGATGACTTAAGGTAATGAAACTTTTCTATATTGCTTAGGTCGTTAGAATTGTGCACTAATGATAGGAAAGTATCCCTAAACTCGAGCCATTGCTCACATGAGCCATTGAAGGTGGGCATAGAAATAGTAGGCAATTTTATCGATTTATGCTTGTGACTGCTACCACCCTCGGAATTGTCAGCGATCTGATTCGAATTTAAAAGATATTCGGCTTGCGACATTGTACTATAGAAACTATCCTCGAATAAATCTCTTTGTGATAACTGTTCTTCAGTGTCGGTGGCTATTTCCTCTAATTTATTTTGAATTTCGTTAAACTCTGAAAACAAGTTATTAGCTCCTTGAATGCGCAATTTAAGATCTATACAATTTTTACTAGACATAGTTTCACCTTTGAGTGACGATAAATGATTTGCAAACCTAGTTAACCTACCCTTAACTATACCGCGCCTTTTAACCAACTCTTTAAATAAGCTATCATCACTAGATCTATAAGGAGATTTATCACGGGATTGGATATCTAAACTCATTTCGGCGGAGTGTAGTGAAAATGGAGTTAAGTACTTACAGTTAAATGATGAATACTTGCTATAGCGAAAGGCACGTAGTAGGGCACGACAAGAAGTAATTTGCACTTGTAGTTAACACTGAAATTAGCAGAACAGCAAATATTACACAGTGGGAATGGAGATGAAGCAGGAATAGGCAGGATGGCTGGACGTACCTATGCGCGTTTTCAGGTACGGGACCGACGTTTCTCACAACTTTGCGGATCTATGAGCCTTTTTCCACTTCTCATTGACTTCCAAACTGCATAAGCCGCTACCTCAACCTCACCAGGGTAGTTTTTAGCGGTTTCTTAAACGATCTTGCGCTTCGCTTCAATAGTCAGTCTGGTATGGTTTTTTCATCAAATTTGGCGTCGAAGGTCCATATGTTTCGATGAGGCGTAGTAGAAATAACTCTGCGATGATTTTAACTTTAGATAATATTTATTAGTTTAAGTAAAAGGTACAAATCAGTTTCGACACTCTGTTAGCTAGTTAATTAATGGCGGGTTCAAATTTTCAAAACGTCGCTTCTTCTATGAGCCCCCTCCGATCTTGCGATACGTGGACCAATCCTAGCCGCCGACGTCACGGTGCATTGCTTTGGGCAAATTCATGTCCTTATTTGGTAATGTTGGAACACATAATTAAACTTAAAGTAAAGATTGCAAAGTCATTACCCTTGTCATTTTGTAGCGTATCACGTAACCCTTGGCCCAGCAAAACGAGACAGAAAATTTTATGTAACGCGGCCTGATGCGATTAAAATATAAGGGGAATATTCTATTCTACATTCAAATAAAAACTTTATTTATATTGATAATTCACACAAATTAAAAATATAACAATAAGCTAACTTAACCTAAAACTAAAAACTACTTACCTATTCAAAAATAAAAGCGTGTCCAAGAGGCATGAAGGTGAAGATACTGGCAGCGTTTTGTGAAATGGCTAAACTAAGCCTTTGTTCAAGGAACACATCAGATTTCTTATTTTCCGAAATAAAAATCAATTTTGGTGCAATTTTTTCAAAAAGTAATTTAGCATTTGGTCCCAACGGTCCAAACGTCTCTACACCAAATGGCGCAAACACGTAGTCTTTTGCATAAGAGAAATACGCCGCTTGGCATTTCCCGCTGGCTTTGCTGCAGCCCCTGCTTTTACAGCTAAGTGATTCCCCGGGGTGAGAAGGGGCTAAAGTATCAACACAAGTTGCGGCCTGTACTAAAGCCCGACTCTTCTCTCAGGGAATTAGCGTAAGACCATCAAGTCTCTTGCCGTCATCAAGGACCGGTCCATGAGGTTCCAGCGTGAAAGGAATGTTAATGCTGGCAAGAGTTCTTCTGATAGCGTCATTGAGCGCAGCGTGACGGGCAAGACATCCAGCGCTTCTACATTTAATTCTAAATAAATAAATATTGGGCAACATCACATACATTGCTCTGATCCTAAGGTAAGTAGCTAAAGCACTTGTATTATAGAAATCAGAAACAACGACGGTACCACAACACCCAGACCCGACCCAACATAGAAAAGTTCGTTTTCTAAATTGACCATTAATATCATACATTAAACAGTAAATCAGTACTCTTAAATCGGTATCACCACGTTTTGCATCACTAATCATTAACAAGCACTTTCTAATCGCCCCACTGAACAATGCCACTTGACCTCGTCGTGTACGCGCGTTATCGACTAGATCTTTTATCGATACATTCCATCGACATCGTTACGACACTAGGGCGATGCAGCTCACGTTGTACGCTGAGTCGGGTCTGGAACTTAGCCAGAATCTATCCAGCTCATTGAGTACATGTATATGTAACATAGTAACTATTGTTGACAATGGAGGTAATATTTACTTTTTCATCATAGCAATTTAGAAGAAATTAAGTCGTAGGAAAATACGAACTAGTGAGATTTATGCGCGATAATGTAAGTAGTAGGTACCTACAATATTTTCATCAGTGGGTTTTTTTATGCAATAGAATGATACGAATATGTTATAGAATTTATTTAAATTTAATTGCACACTCCACTAACAGCTTATAGCCAAAGCGTGGAGTGAGCCAGTTACAGTTTTATAACATTTTTTACAAACACACACTATCAATATTAGCTTTAAAAACTAACACAATGATTCACAAATTGTCTATGCCTATTATAAAACAAGTCAGTTTCTGGCTCCTGAGCAATCAGGAAATGTTTTAAAGACAATTAGGGCCAGTTTCACCACTTGCTGATAAGTTCCAGATAACCTATCTGGCACTTTTTTGATAGCTCATTGTATGGGTTATCTGTCAAAGCAAGTGTCAGATTGGTTATCCGAAACCAAGTGGTGAAACTGGCCCTTATATTGCCTGTATCTTAGGCTCTATTCAAACGACGGGGATTTTGTGTAGTTAGGTAAAAAATAAATGTTTTTAAAAAGAGAAGTTCCTCAGTTGATCGGAATATTTTTAAGTATGTTTAGCGAGATCTCTATTTCACGTGAACCGATTTCGATGGTTTTATTTTTTAGCAAGGACTAAATTCCTATATTCTTTTCAATTACCACAAAAATTGTTACTTTTAAAAGTTTTATTACTTGTAATGTTAGTTGGTATTTATGTGAAAAATATCAAACATTGCATCAACTTTAGCCGTCCAATTTTACTATTTATGGTATGTAACGCGATATCTTCTCCAAGTGTGAACCGATTTTAATGAATTGTTTTTTTTATTGAATTGTAAGAGCGTAATCTCAAATAAACTTTACATTTGTCAATTACGACCGCTAAAAGGTCAGTAATCAACTCTACCTTACGTTGTCATTGTTGTCAAACCACTTGATTGAAGCTTGAAGTTTTCAACTGACTTTAAAAAGAAGGAGATTTTCAATTCGATTGTATATCTGTTTTTTTGTATGTAGCGATTACTCCACCAATTATAAATCGATTTTGATGATTCTTTTTTGTTTGGTAGATCTTATTTCAGAGGTGGTCCCATATAATAGTGTCACATTGAAGTCCAGCCAGAAATATAACACAAAATCAAAATAACCTAAATAAACTTTCAAATAACTAAGACATTATTTACCTCATTATTACAGCCATAAGACGTCCACTGCTAAACGTCAAAGTCATTGGGGCAGGCCTATCTCCCCCCATGACTTTCATTCGGGGGATTACCAATACTCGCCACGCTTGGCAGGCAGGTTAGCGAGCGCAGTTTTTTATAAGATTTCGCACGCAGATGCTGCTGCTCTGTCGTGCTACATGAATTAGTCGCCTCTTACGACACGCTTCCTGTTGGCGGTGGAGAAGTGTATTCTTTGCGGCCGTCCCACACGGCACGTTTGCAAAAATATTAAAGTTAATTCCATTGTGATATCTCTAGTGAAATCTAGAAAAATATCAATTTACTCCTCTCTTTTTACAAAAAATATTCTGACTAAAACGAGAAAACTATCATGCAATTTAAAATCCAATTAGCAAATTGAATTCTACCGGAAAAAAAGGGTTCCCCGCATCACTAATTCCCATTTGCAGCTTTTTACGTTTCTAGATTAAATTTATTTTTAAACACATTTCTTTGAGTGCTGACTCGCGAGTTTTTGCTGTTGGGAACCGGCGAAACGTTTTTTCTTAACCATGTTATCTCGTATAGCGAAAAATGTTAAAAAAAACTTAGTAAATGAGGAAAGAGTGCAGTATCAGGCTCAAGTTAATGTTTAAAACTATATTCTTCAACCGGCCAATCTGGAAGTCATTAGGGGAGGCCTATGTTCAGCGGTTGATGTCCTATGGCTGAAATGATGATGATGATTCTTGATGTTGAACAGCACGTCAACCTACCACAACACAACAAATTTTCTCAGTTGATATTGATCTCTACGCGTCGGACTTAAAGTTGAAAATCAATTCAATGACGTTTTATTTTATGGGTAGGTAGACCTGCCGTTGTCTGTACAGTCAACATCAAAAGTAGCTTAGTATCTGAATTTACTAAAAGAAACTCGTTACAAAATATATCACAATTGTCTGACAAAATCACTGAGCAAAGTCAATGAAAAAACTCAAGTTATTCTGACATTTAGAAGAGGCGGTAGTTTTGAAAATTTGTTTTTGTTGCTGACTGTACTTCACAATCCATCCAACATATTAAAATCAAAATCATCCGACTTCCGTAGCCGAGAGGCGAGCATACCGGACTTGGTGTCGCTATCTCTGAGGTCCCGATTTCGATTCCCGGTCGGTCGGTAATAATAATCGGTAACTTTTCTATATTGTCGCGGGTCTGGATGTTGTGGTGCCGTCGTTGTTTCTGGTTTCTGTAACACGAGTGCTTAAGCTACTTATCATAGGATCAGAGCAATGTATTCGATGTTGTCCAATATTTAATTATTTATATTTATTTAAATGTATTCTTCACATACAGTTAACATCAAAAAGTCGCTCAGTATCAGATTTTTTTTAAAGAATCTCATTACAAAACATATCAAAACAGTCTGACGAAATCACTACGCAAAAGTCAAATAACAAAATAAATTTATCGAAACATTTAGAAGAGTAGTTTTGAAAATTTGTTTTTATTGCTGACTGTACTTCACATTCCATCTAACATAAAAAAAAATTTTTGCTAATAGACCATTAAAAGCACCACCAATTTCCTAATATTATTTTTTTGGCCCTATCTCTCTGCTTTGGGACAATTTGTAGGCTATTTTGTTTTACTAATACGTCTTTTATAAAATATGTTTAGAACAAAGACTCATAACATTTTCGAAACAAAATGATATTGCGAAAATGGCAATATATCTTTAGATATTGTCATTTCTATTAACTTTTAGTTTTGCGTGTCCTCATATTACCTACTCTTCCCTACGCAACGAAACCACAGTATATAGATAAGATAAAGCAGTACCGAAACTAGGCCCATTTGTTGACATAAAGCCCTAAAATCCAATGGGTCGTTATGGTTGGCCTTTTAATTTTTGTAGAAATAGTTTATTTTTATTTTTTGTACGGACTCAATCCCGCTCTATATGCAGAGCGGTGATTCTGCCAATTTCGAGTAATTCTTGATATAGTGTTTACAATTAATAACGGGTGTTTAGTTTTCATTGCTTTCCTTGGATTCAGTGAAGGCTACTTTTCCCGTAGAAGCAGGTTTCAAGACGCTATCGGGTCTAAAGCAAGTTGTTTACAGACAAGACTCTTGACACTCGATGCGGCGTTGAATACAAATATTTCAATAGTTTCCGGTCTTTATCACTTCACAAAACATTAGAAAACAAACTACATCAAATTTGCACTCTCAAGCTCTTTAAATGATAAATAAAAACCATTAAAATAGATCGGCCATGCTTTTGTTCGACGACCCCCCCCCCCCCCCCCCCCGAATCCCTAGTTTTTTTGTAGTAAGCATTCATAATTCATTTATTCAATTTCATACAGTAACAGTAGTCCACACAATAAAGATATAAAAGATGTTCGTTTTGTTACAGTATGACCTACTAAGGCATTCGTGATTTTTAGAAATGATAAAATCTTAAATTAATACATTTTAAACATTATAACGGTATTCGAATTCTATTTATTTATTTAATAGGAGCAACCAACAAATCTTACACCAATGATACAATTAACAAGTAACAAGTAACAAGTAACAAGTTTAAGCTAAGTGTAGATTCAGTTACAGGCTGCCACGACTTGCAAATGTGAGTTATAGTTTACTTTTAAAACAAGAGCTTACTTATAAAATAAAAATGAAATAATATTTTTTTAGGACTTAGTTTTAGTTAAACAATAGCCAAGATTTACTGATAAGAGTTATATACTTAGTTCTTCTGTAGCCAATTTTTTAAATTTGGGGAGTGTGTTGGAAAATATATCTATACTTGATTTCTTCTGTAACTCATTATATTGTCGTTGAAGCCTGTTTATGACAGCGTAATGGCCGAGACTGCTTTCGGATCCCCTGGTAATGAAAGGAGCATATCTAACTTGTCTCGGGATTTTGTAGGGTATATTAAAATCAAGCTGTTCCAAGAGCCATGGGCAGTCCAGACCACCCCTCACAATCTTAAACAAAAACATAAATAACTATTAAAAAGGAAAAACATAAAATAATAATCATAACAAAAATAACTAAAAATTGTCACAATAAATTACGTCAAACTGAATAATACAAATGCTGGAATTGATAAATTGCAAAGATGTCAGATTCTATAGAGATAATCGCAAAGCGTGACAAATGACAACTCGTCTCGTCTCGGCAGTACTCGGCACCCGCGATTGACAGCACTGCGACGACCGCTTAGGGCTCTTGTTGAGGTGTGCGTCTGTTTGTGTACGTCATTTCGAACGTTGATAGGTACCTTACTGTTTAGAATATTTATTGTACTGTGACGAAACTGTCACATATACCGTTCGCATTTACAATATTATATTTCCAAAAACATCAAAGTGGAGTTTCCACGTAATTGATCCGCGAGATGGCGCTCGCTGCGAGGAAAAATGGCGCATAAAAACATAAGGGCAGATGTAATAACAATATTTGTGAGCGAACGGAATTGTTGCAATTTCGTAAAATCGTTTGTCAGGGTTGCCTCCCAACGTTTTTTTTTGTAGTTTATATTTTAATAAGTTTGTTTTTAAAAACAGGTGTAGGTATTTCTAACAACTTAGTGCACTACATAAAGTACATACTAAAAATAGTGCTTTAGATACAGAGACGAAAAGTTTTACATTTCTGTTATTCTAGAGGTGATTCCTAGTTCTTTATATATCTAGAGATTATTTGTTATATCATCATCATCATTTCAGCCATAGGACGTCCACTGCTGAACATAGGCCTCCCCCATTGACTTCCAGATTGGCCGGTTGGAAGCGGCCTGCATCCAGCGTCTTCCTGCGACCTTTACCAGGTCGTCTGACCACCTTGTGAGTGGACGTCCTACGCTGCGCTTGCCGGTACGCGGCCTCCATTCTAGAACCTTTCTGCCCCATCGGCCATCAGTTCTACGTGCTATGTGCCCCGCCCACTGCCACTTCAGCTTGCTAATCCGTTGTTATGTAGTCCGACTCTTCAACTCCGTCTTGCTCGAGGGAATAACGCCGGAGGCGTGGAACAGGGGTGTGGTGGTGCTCTTCTTCAAGAAAGGAGATAAAACCTTATTGAAGAATTACAGACCCATCTCACTTCTAAGTCATGTCTACAAGCTGTTTTCGAGAGTCATCACGAATCGTCTCGCGCGTAGGTTCGATGACTTCCAGCCTCCCGAACAAGCCGGTTTCCGAAAAGGCTTTAGTACCATAGACCACATCCATACGCTGCGGCAAATTATACAGAAGACCGAGGAGTATAACTTGCCACTATGCTTAGCGTTCGTGGACTATGAGAAGGCCTTTGATTCGATCGAGACCTGGGCAGTGCTACAGTCTCTCCAGCGGTGCCATATTGACTATCGGTACATCGAGGTGTTGAAGTGTTTATTTGTTATAGTCAAACATAAATTATTATTTTTGTATTAAATTTAGTACATTAGGTCTATTTAACGGTTCACTATAAAAACCACATAAATCTTTAAGTACAACAAGGTTATCTTTTCCGACTTTCTATAGCACATTAGGCTACTTTCGCTGTATAATGAAATGTCAGGTCTGAACTGCTACTATTGGTTTGTACTTTATAAAGTACACTGCAGGGACTCTTAATAGCCGGGTAGGTTAGTCGTGTTCTTGTGTGTGTGTCTTCGCCTGTGTACATGTTCCTGTCCAAAGGTGATCCATGAGGGAATTACCGCTCCGCTAACCTGCTTGCTATTGGTGCCATCAGTGTAGCC
This sequence comes from Anania hortulata, assembly GCA_963576865.1. Classification (NCBI taxonomy): domain Eukaryota; kingdom Metazoa; phylum Arthropoda; class Insecta; order Lepidoptera; family Crambidae; genus Anania; species Anania hortulata. The sequence goes on from OY756413.1 coordinate 1,492,432, forward strand.
CCACTTTCTTAGGTTATTTTAACAACGGACGAATGCTCTTTGTATTTCTGGTTATATAAGCTAAACTCACAACAAAGACATCGTCTGTTTTATGCAAGTTCAACTTAAATTGGAAAATGTGGGCTTGAAATATAAGCCGTGTAATTTATACGCTCCAATATGCCTTTTAAATTAGCTCATTCTGAAAACTATTTCAAAGCTGTCTATTGTATTAAACTAATACTGGTTTCAGATTACATGTCACTGAGATTACTTTTGTTTAGCTTGACATTGTTTTGTGAAGATACTAAAGCCATTTTAACAATACAAACAACACTTCACAGAATCTGAATTTCACGTAAACGCTCATAAAACGTTTCTGTTTAGCCTGCTGTTCGATTGACTGACAATGTAATTTATATAGTTGTATATTTTTCAGAACTAAAGTCGCTGACATAGCCTAATTGAATTAGCAAGCTGAAGTGGCAGTAGGCTGGACACATAGCACGTAGAACTGACTGCCGATTGGGGCAAAATGGTTCTAGAATAGAGGCCATGTGCCGGCAAACGCAGCGTAGGACGTACAAGGTAGACAGACGACCTGGTAAAGGTCGCAGGAAGACGCTGGATGCAGGCCGCTTCCAACCGGCCTATCTGAAAGCCAATGGGGGAGGCCTATGTTCAGCAGTGGACTTTCCTATGGCTGAAATGATGTTGATGATGATATTATTCCGATAAACTTGGTTATATAATAACCAAGTAATACTTGGTCTAAAAAAAAATACACTGACATAATATTTGCACGTCCAAATGCGATAGAATATGCTGGATAATCTATGATGTTAACTACCTTTTGTAACCATATTCTGGGAAATAAATGATTTATTTATTTATTTAAGGATTGCATCCGTCTCTTGTACATTCTGGATAAAATTATATTTTATTATATATTTTTTTACGTAACTGCCAGCCCTACCTTTCTTTGACAGCGCGTAATATCTAGAATGGGTTTTAACGCTTTGATTAGGCGCGTCTGCGATGTACAGGCAAGGGCGAGGTGATAACCAAAGCTGTGCGAGGCAGCGAAGCGGAGAGCGGGAACACTCCGTTCCGTTTGACTTTTATACGTGTATACAAGCATAGGTGTGGTGCTAACCAAAGCCGTGAGGCATTGAAACGGAGAGCAGGGAAGCACCTTTCCTTTTGGCTTTTATACGAAAAAAAGTTGTGACGCAGCGCAGCGGAGAGCGAGAAAACTCCTATACACTTGACATGGTACTAATTATAGTGGTGTGACGTAGCGAAGCGGAGAGCGGTAAAACTTATTCCTTTTGACATGCAATGGTGTTAACCAAAGTTGTGTGACGTAGCGCAGCGAAGAGCAGGAAAATTCCTATCCGCTTGACATGGTGTTAATCAAAGTGCTGTGACGCAGCGCAGCGGAGAACAGGAAAACTCCTATCCTCCTGACTTGTTATTATTCATAATGGCCAGGCATTATGACTAGTACCCTTATTAATCGAAAATCTAAAATTAAAATGTAAATTTAATCTGGAAACTGTAACCGACCCAATAGGAGAAACAGAGCTTTTTGTACCATATAATTTTATTTTATTTCTCATTATCGTTTTTTTTTTTGCCTTTTACCGTTGACATTGTATATTTATTTTATTTTGTGACAATAGTTGACCAACATGTTAAAAATTTAATTATTTGACGTTTAAAATAAAATGTATCCCATTCATTTAAGATTGACATTCACACGACAGACAGGGTAAAATTCAGTGTTTCTTTCTGTACAAACCAATTTCTTTGTTAATACGTGTATTTGTGAATAACTAATTTGAATTTGAAAAAATAAAAAAAAACAAACATCCATAAAAAATATATATGCAAGGGTGAGATGCTTACCAATTACGATGCCCTAAAAAATAGTTTAGACGAAACTCACTGCTCGCGAGCCCGTCTCGCTCTTGGCCGGTTTTTTTATCTCCGTTTCCTTGCACAGCTTTAGTGGATACGCAGCTTAATGGACTTTAAAGCTGCTAAGTGTTCCAGCGCGTTAATCTGAACTTTCTAGGCAGCTTTTAGATTTGTTTTCAAAGCGAGTTAAGGCCTTGTTATATCATATAACCAGACTATTTTTTTGATAAAAGAAATAAATAAGCGCTGTAACACACCAAGTCATTCCATGGTTTCGTCGATGTAAGGATTAATATCCTTTTGTCACGATCGAGGTACTAGACAGTTAATTCGCCAGGGCGTCTCCCAGAAAAGTAGTACAAAATTGCAGTTTGTCCAAGTGAGTTCCATTATAATCAATAAGACTGACCCACCTAAGCCATTTTGTATTTTTTACTGTTTAAAAAGTAGATAGTAGTTAGTAAGAAGTCTAACATTTTTTGGCTCATCACGTACACACCTAATCCCTAACACGCACTAAACGTATACCTAGAAAAAAGTCATTGAGCCATTTAAAATTCAACCTCCACATTTATGTTACATTCCCAAGGCTTACCCAATCCAGTTTTCACATCGGAACACCCCATTTGTACTGAAATTAACAAAACAACCCTCAGAAATGAATTAATAGCTTAAAAATTCAAGATAGTGTTGTAGAGATAGAAAATATTATTATATCGATAAAATAAAAAAACCGATCAAGCGTGTCGGGGGTGCAACGTAGGGTTCTGTAGTTTCCTTTTGCAATATGCGGTATTTGCTGCCTCTTTTACATTATTAACAACATCGTCTAAGTAATTTTCTTCTTCAAGTTAATTTTACTAGTTAACTCGGTATTCGCCATTTCACTGGCAAAAGAGGGGAGAGACACTTGACTCTAACAAAAAAAATGCATTTTTTTAAAGCTATTTATTACGCAAACAGATCTCTAAATTAAATAACAGTGCGCTGTTTGTGGTTACACTATACAAAAATAATACTGATATTGATGACACCCTCGTAACTATTTAGCTCAGCAAAAAAAAAAGAGATTTCATGCACCCACTCGGGGTTTCACAAGTTCAGGAATTAATGATTGATGAAAATTTTACTTCTTGACTTGACTTTATCGAAAATTAATGGTCTTAAAATAAGTAGGGAACGGTTATTAAGCTATAAGGAAGAACTGTTAATGTTATACGATAACGATACCCAATCTATCAACAGTTTCACATCACTATTTAACGGACCGTACTCGCTGTTTTCCTCCAATTATTTATTTACAGATCTACAATGATTTACATTGTGTAAATGTGGGATCCGAACACTTGTAAATAATGATTGTCTGAATCTTTTCGTATCCGTTTTGTATTGGTACTATTTATAGGTTTTTTGTGGCTTGGTATCAATAGATCGATCGCCTACAGTACATCTTCCATTGGAGATAATAATGTTCGTCGAAGCACTTCGTCTTAGAATGCTACATCAACTGAATGTAAAGGATTCCTTACGGTTGTACCCTTACCACTGAGCAACTGTGTATATCTGTAGATCCCAAAAAATCCAGTGTAAGAGCTAGGATTTGAACTCAGGATCTTCGCACAAGCGTCTCCAATTCTCCATGCTTCGGAAGGCGGTATGGGCACGTTATAAGTTGGTCTCGGCTAGTATCGCTTGATGCTAGTCGTGTAGCCTAGTCAGAAGCCTTATGGCGGCTTGATGACAGCTGTCAGTAAGGTTTAGTAGCTGGCCTTACAACACGTTTACCAATCCGCACTGGGTCAGTAAGTATGGCCTAAACCACCTCATAGTTGAGGTAAAGCCTGTGTGCTGCAGTAGTAAAACGTATAAAGCGTAACACACAGAAGGCGGTGAGTGCGGCCCACCCACGCTGATTTAAGCGCATGCTAATAGACCCGCCGTACTCCCGACCCTACCCGTCGCCGTCGTACTCACGCTCAGTGTGTTGCACTTAAAAGCTTATTTAACATTACCATAATATTTCGTCTAATAAAGAATGCTACATCTAACCATCAATGTTATAAACAAACTTAAGAAACTCCATACACTAACGATATAAAAGAGTTAAGATTTCCATTGCAATAGGTACAATATACCAAACAAAGTCAGGCGAGTTTCAATTTAATCACTGTTGAGCTTAAACGCTATTAAATCGCGCCATAGAGCGTCGAATGGCGCGGAGTACTAGCGCAAATAGAACAGTCAGTACACCTTACTAATATTGTAATTGCGAAAGTTTGGATGGATGTTTGGTACTCAATCACGCCAGAAAGGCTCACCGGATCTGGATGAAATTTAGCGCAGAGATAGATTTTAGTCTGGAATAGCACATAGGTTACTTTTATCTCGGAAGAATTTACGGTTCCTGTAGGATATATTTTTGTGGGATAGTTTTTGGTTTTTTACAGAGCAGGGGATTTACATAATTGTTTGCAAAGTGGTTTAAGATTAACATGAATTTTTTCACCTTCTAAGGCTTTGCTCGTAATGATAAAAAGGTTTTGAATTTTTATTTTTCTGAGCTAGCTCTAACCACAGTCAACCAAAATTTTGAAAGGAAGTTTGTTGCCAACTTGCACTGACTCATTTTGTAAATTATATTGATTTTGACACAATTTCCTTCGATCATTGATTACTCTTCTCCAGACGAACCTATAGCTGGCGACCTTTGAAAAAGGACCTTGTTAGCTACGTCAAGTTTTGGCAAGGGCTGAAGACGTTCAGCATTAGTTCGCCCCACCAGCAGTGACGACGACGCGGCCGAGTGTGTGGCTTCTGCTCGATCACGACGGGGTCCCATAATAGCTATGTGGAGTAATAAGGCTGGCTGCCAAAACAGGCTAGACTGCAAATAGATTCGAATTTAGCAGGCCAGATCTGGGAAATCGGACATAACTATCGTTTTCGTATTATCAGCAGAGCTTGTATACGTAAACGAAAGATTTATTAGGAAAAATAGGCAAGTATTTATTAAGTAATTTAGTTAACCATATTGCTTTGCCACCAACGATTAAAAATATTTCATTCCTAGAAACAGAACAACCGATGCCTAAATTATCAAAATATTAATCTATGCTAGTTAAGCGACAGCGACAGACCTTTGGTTGGTCAGACTAGAGTTGTAAATTGACGGTCATATGCTATAAGCGTCCGTCATTTATGATAAATGCTCGGTCACATTGGACATTTATTGTCACGATGGTCACATATTTTTTAAGTATTAACTAAAAAAAAAGAAGAATTCCTCTAAAGTAAGTCTTAAATGTTATGTATTTGACTATAAAAACATACAATAAAACATGTAATTTGATCTGGATTGAACAAAAACAAAAACTTGCGCGTGACGCTTTTTAGCTTGTTCGTGCAGAAAGATAAATTAATTTTAAATTGATTGTGACGTTAGTGACAATAAATGTCCAAAATGTCCGGTCACATTGAGAAAATGTCCAATTTGCTCGGTCATATTGGTCAGACATTTATAACGTGACGGACACTACAACTCTAGGTCAGACTCTATCCATCTCTTGCTGTCATTGGCTGGCCGTTCTTCCTGCCCTGTGGCGTGCAAGCGAGCGCTGAAATTACATCCGACCGCCTCCAATGGCTATTTATTATTATCATCATCCTGTTTGGACCTGTTAAGTCCCGAATGTACAGTATAATTTCCAGTCTTTATAATATTCCTGTGAATCGGATTCGATAGTTTTATTTTATAACATATAAATAAATTAAATAAACTAAAAACTGGCTAAATGTTAACTCGTCAAATGTCATGCGGACTTAAAAGACTCGTAACACCATTATTTCCATTGTGTCTCGTTTTCCTGGGCTGAAGGGTCTCAATCACCGAGTACATACCTTATAAAGCAGCAATACGAACAAATCATATGACATTTCTAATCTATAGGGTACGAGACCCATGGTCTCACAACCAAACAAGCTCGCTAACTTCGATAATGAAGTGACAAAGCATCTACAACAATCTGAATCTGTAATAGATAGAAAGATAGATGCTCTTTATTGCACACCATACGAACCAATTACATTTGATGTTGTAATTTCTCTAATGAAGGCTGACACCCTGCTGAGCTCGCACAAACTGCTCAGCTCGCTCTTACTACATATCTTGTAACTATGTTTCATGTAAAAAAGGCTGACAAAGGTGACTGAGTTTGTTGCGCCGTTTCTTGTCGTCACCAGCCAATATGTAGGCCCGAAGCGGGGGTAGGGCAAAGCTATATTTTAGGACGTATAAAAGTGCACGGAAGAAGGCCTATACAGGGTTATTTTTAAAATATCAACAACTTCCTAGGGGCTGATTCTGGTGCTCAAATACAACAACTTTTTCTATGGGACCAACAATGAAAACTAAAAAATTTTTTCACTTCTCTATACAAACTGATGTCAGCCCACCCAATTTTTAAACACACTTATATAATATTACTTGTTACATTACTTAAGTATCATCATCATCATCATTTCAGCCATAGGACGTCCACTGCTGAACATAGGCCTCCCCCAGTGTTTTCCAGATTGGCCGGTTGGAAGCGGCCCGCATCCAGCGGCTTCCTGCAACCTTTACCAGGTCGTCTGTCCACCTTGTAGGTGGACGTCCTATGTTGCGCTTGCCGGTACGTGGCCTCCATTCCAGAACCTTTCTGTCCCATCGGCCGTCAGATCTACGTGCTATGTGCGCCGCCCACTGCCACTACAGCTTGCTTATTTGTTGGGCTATATCAGCAACTTTTGTTCGTTTACGAATCTCCTTATTCTTGGTTCGATCTTGCAAAGAAACACCGAGCATAGCCCTTTCCATAGCACGCTGTGCAACCTTGCGCTTTCTTATGAGGCCCATAGTGAGAGGCCACGTTTCAGTTCCATATGTCATCACTGGTAACACACACTGGTTGTTGACTTCGTCTGGTTCGTCTTTAGGCACTTTGGACGAGATGACGTTACGTAGTTTTCCGATCGCATCGACCGATCGACTGCATAAAAATCTTGTTTTTCTTATTGCTCAGTTTCCAGGAGGAGAAATGGGCAGATTTTTTGTATATTAGGATGGAAATATATGACCATTCTTTAAAACCATACTTCAACTACTTACATTAATGGCCCAGAAATCCCCGTCTCCTTTACGATTACTCGATTGCTGCCTGTGATCTCCGATGAATGACGACGCATCTCGTGTTTTTTTCTTCGGAAATTTTTAGAATATTTTACTCTAGAAATACGACGACTGAAATTAATTACGATAAATTAGTATTTTAATGTTGTTCTCCAGACCTTATTTTTTAAATTTGGCACTACTTTGAAATGTTACTCTGTATAAAAGTGTGGTGAAGCGGCGTGTAAATAGCCGACAACATGCGGGAGCTTAATTAAGCAAGAAAAAATATGAAGACGATTGGAATCGACCCTAATAGATTAAACAAATGGCTTCAACGTTAACACTGAAAACTGATGGTCCACTTACCTTCAGATCAGCTCGGGTACGTCCTCAGCCGCGGTCAATCCAGTCTTCAACACGCGTGTGGCACTTTTTTCATGTAGCACAAATCAAGACGAATTGAATAAGGTTAGGTTAGAAAAATGACATCGGAGACGCAAGCGCGACAGTGTATACAGAGGGCACTGACTTCGCTAGGGATCCCCACCCACGAGCCAATCCTAATGGCCCGAGAACCAAACAGCCTCAAATGAAAACTCATTGAAACCATTTGTAATATTCATTTATTAATAATTATAGAATAAACCAGCAAACATAAGTTAGTGGTGATGGTGGTGAAAAAGAAAAGAAAAATATTAACATTGGTCACTTAACGTGCCCAACCAAAGTGTGTATTATACTTTTTAAACTATTATTTTTCAGTCCCTAAGGCGGTGCTATGGCAAAGCAAGAGGTATACCTAAGTGCCCGTAAAAGGGCACTTACTTGCCATAATACAGGGTGTTGTTTTGAACAGTCGCCAAATTCAGGAAGCTATTCTTACGAGGTCAACATCAAAATCGCGATGCAACCAAATAAATCAACAAACTCTTTAGCTTTATAATATTACTAGCTTTTGCCCGCGGCTTCGCTCGCGTTAGATTTGATTTTGAGTGAGGTATGAATGTCAAACTCAGTAATTTAAAAAAAACTCTACAAAACTTCTTTATAGACAATATTTATTACTAATACAGCCCCCCTAGCATGACCATCATAACACGATATGATATGATGTAATATAGCGATTTATCAATTTTAGGATAACGCGGGTCTCGCTCTATACTATGTATGTTCAGCGATCATTCGTTACTGCGTTGACCGATTTCGATAATTATTTTTTTGTTTGAAAGGTAATACTTTCAGAATGGTCCCATATAAATTTGGTTAAATTCTGATGATGGGATCTATAAGAAATCATCATACATTGCATAAACTCCGTACCACGCCAACTGATTTTCAACCGACTTCAAAAAGGAGGAGGTTCTCAATTCGTCGGTTACTTTTTTTTTTTTTTTTTTTATGTATGTTCAGCGATCATTCGTTACTGCGTTGACCGATTTCGATAATTTTTTTTTGTTTGAAAGGTAACACTTTCAGGATGGTCCCATATTAATTTGGTTAAATTCTGATGATGGGATCTATAAGAAAATCATCAAACATTGCATAAACTCCGTACCACGCCAACTGATTTTAGTATCTATCTTACCTATATCTCTGCCAAATGTGGACTGATTTTGATGATTCTTTTTTTAATGAATAGCTTATACTTCAAAGATACTATAATAAAACATTTTTGGAAAAAAAAACACCCCTAAGGGTGGAAAAATAGGAAATGAAATCGGTATTCAGCAGTTAAATTATATTTGCACTCGTAAGATTTGTTTTGATTAGGATTTATCACTAAAATGGATGAAATAAGTTAATTTTATTAAAAAAATAAAAACCGACTTCAAAAAACTAAAACGCTAAAAATAATCTTAACACTTAAGTACCTAATCAGTTACTTTTGGAGTCGGTGCCAGTCAATGAGAGCAATATTTTCGTTTGCACCGACTCCAAAAGTAACTGATTAGGTACTTAAGTGTTAAGATTATTTTTAGCGTTTTAGTTTTTTGTAGTATCTATCTTACCTATATCTGTGCCAAATGTAGACCGATTTTGATGATTCTTTTTTTAATGAATAGCTTATACTTCAAAGATACTACAATAAAAATTTCACCCCTAAGGGTGGAAAAATAGGAAATGAAATCGGTGTTCAGCAGTTAAATTATGTTTGCACTCGTAAGATTTGTTTTGATTAGGATTTATCACTAAAATGGATGAAATAAGTTAATTTTATAAAAAAAATAAAAACCGACTTCAAAAAACTAAAACGCTAAAAATAATCTTAACACTTAAGTACCTAATCAGTTACTTTTGGAGTCGGTGCCAATCAATGAGAGATGTTTTCGTTTGCACCGACTCCAAAAGTAACTGATTAGGTACTTAAGTGTTAAGATTATTTTTAGCGTTTTAGTTTTTTGAAGTCGGTTTTTATTTTTTTTATAAAATTAATTTAAACCTTTGTGCTGGGATCACGTGTGGCTATCTGTCAGTCCGTCTGTTACAACCGATTAGCTCCGAAATAACTGGACCGATTGAATTGCAATTTGGCACAAATAATTTCAAGAATTTTCATGTTCACAATATTCAATTTTAAAATCAAAGTACCAAAAAACCATAAAATCTACACCCATATTGACCCATACCCAACATATAATATTATAAGCATTGGGGAGCTTGGCCCATGTGGAGTTTGGTCTGTCGCCAACGTCGTTCGGTCTGTCAGTCTTAACAACGACCAAATAATGCATTATTTTAGAACAAATTTGATAACTATAAAAGAAAGACATATGCTGTCACGGACTTTTATTTAGAACTTTTAAAGATAAATTACTCTGTCATACATTTTTGCGACTTTAATTGTTTACGCAGCGCACGCAACGGAATTGGTTGTAGCGTGATGTTATATAGCCCCTTCGATAAATATACTATCCAAAAAAATTTGAAATAGTAGTTCCTGAGATTAACGCGTTTAACTAAACAAAAAAACTCTTCATCTTTATAATTTCAACAAAGTATAGATTAAGATCAAAGAGACGAGGCTTGATTTAAACCGCCCTCAAAAGTTAAGTCCAGCTTAACTCTCATTGCGCTGTTGCTTAGAGTGAAGCTTAGCAAAAACAAACCATAAAGATTACCCAATAAAACGTAGGTTAGGGGGAGGTTCGGCAAATGAAGGCATAAAATTAAAAACTGGCGGGACGTCTCATTAGGTCTGAAGGGAATTAAACCGTTCTGAGTTAATGAATGGTCTCCGACGTGGAGGCAGGAAGAAGGGGATCAGTTGATGTGGTAATTAAGAAAATCTGAATTAAAAACGAACCAGGCCTTTGATTCAGAACCGAAAAAGACCACGTAACATTCTGAATCAATTCAAAACCTTTAACGAATTGACAAACCAGCAAACCACGTGATACTAATATTAAATCCTATAGTTAAGTCTAGTAAAGTGGAAACAAGAAGAAGAAGAATAAAAACGAAGAAAAGTAAAATAGTGAGTGCCTAGTAGTGAAGAGTGATCACTGCAGTGTATAGTGCGATTTCCGTCCATCAAGAGAACCGTGTCAGTGTTGTGTCAAGAGGGTCCACATTGGTGCTACGTAATTCAAAAGGACCACGTCAGTGCCGTTTGTCCAGAGGACTGCGTTAGACAAGAAGATGACGTCAATGCTACTTCAGAACTCTGTCATTCGTCGGGCCTGCGTCTGTGTGGCTTGTGGCAAATGGAAATAAATCGTCTTTCTAGAAGAAATGTCGTTTCCTTTCAATCGCGTACCCACTCCCGTAACAATAGGATGATGATCATCATGTCATCATCATGTCAGCCTATTACAGTACACTGATGGACGTAGGCCTCCCCCAAAGAACGTCAAAGAGCACGATATCCCACTTTTTTCATCCAGCCACAGCCAGCCATCTTAAGGTCGTCGGTCCATCGAGCTGGGGGGAGGCCTACACTACGTTTGCCAAAGTGTGACCTCCAGTCGAGAGCCCGTTTATACCACCTTTCATCGGTTCTGCGACAGATGTGGCCCACTGCCACTTTAGCTTGGTACTTTTGTGAACTATTTCCATGACTTTGGTCTTTTCCCATATGACCTCGTTTTAGATTTTTTCCCTTTAACGAGAAGGATCTAGTGAAGGAAAAAAATCTGAAACTTGAAAGAAATACATGGCTCGCTGAGTGACGTGAAGTCGGTGGGCCAGCTTTACGTTTCAGCTCCGTAGGATGAAGATGTAGAATAATTACCGCGTCCACTCCCCGGCATTAGTTCTCACATCCTAGCCGCTCATCAAGGGAGGTTCTATTGTATCTGGTTTAATGGACGTAGTGAAAAGAAAAAAAAACAAGGCATAATCAGACTGGATCCGAAATGATACAATTCCAGTTAATTGTTTAAGTAAAACGAACTAAGGACGGCTTAACGATTTAAGGAATTTCTTTTTGTGTACAGCTTAAGGTTTTTTTTTCGTCGCTTATCTAAAGTGTTATCGTTAAGTTATTCTCTGTTTTAAAAACTGTCATTTTTATCTATCTTGTACATACCTCAATTATCAGCCCGCAAAATTCATCATACGTTTTTATCAAAAAGCTACTCTTGTTTTGGGTGTGTATTGATTAAAATTGTGATTTACGGCTGCAATAATCAAATTTTTACTGAAATATATTTATTTATTTAACAGGCAGGCCACATCTCTCCCAACTGACAACCGTTGCAAAGGAGTCTTAAGTGGCGACCACGAACTGCAACATGCAGTGTGGGCAACTGACCTACGTCGTCAGTTCAGTCGTTAATGTTACGGGAAGTCGCTGGATACAAATGGCCCAGATCCGCTCGATGTGGCTTTCTTTACTCCTAATTCCCTCCAGACCAGTCGTAGCCTTCCAAAGAATAGAATTAGGATGTTTACCTTCTCTTACTTTAATACTACCGGCTTCCATGCCATGCTGCGTAAGAGAGTAGCTTCTCTCTGAGTGCGATTCCGGTGCAGCACCAACACTCTCCTAAAAGTGGTAACAGAAAGGATGGACAGTCATATTATCCTCATTGGATGTCATTGCAACTTGGTTATAAAAATGTCCTGCTGACTATTAACAAAAATGTATGTTTTGTATGTTTGTAATCATCATCGTCATCATTTGAGCCATAGGACGTCCACTGCTAAACATAAGCCTCCCCCAGTGACTTCCAGATTGGCCGGTTGGAAGTGCATCCAGCGGCTTGCCAGTACGTGGACATCCTACGCTACGCTTGCCGGTACGTGGCCTCCATTCCAGAACCGTTCTGCCCCATCGACAGTCAGTTCTATGAGCTATATGCCCCGCCCACGTCTACTTCAGCTTGCTGGGTTGGGCTATGTCAGCGACTTTTGTTTGTTTACGAAATCTACTCATTCCTGATTCGATCTTGCAAAGAACACCGAGCATAGTTCTTTCAATAGCACGCTGTGCAACCTTGATCTTTCTTATGAGGTCTATAGTGAGAGGCCACGTCTCTTGTTTGTAATGCTGTATGTTTATATGGATTTAATCCGAAATAAATAATTTCATTTAAATACTTTTTCGTATAGACCAAACTGAACATAATCTTTTTCTAGCAACTAATTTATCAACTTAAACCGAAACTAGACAGCGCCAGATTGATGACATACTCCGCTGATTACCTACTTTGGAAATTAAAAAAGTTACTCAATGCCTTCTGGAAAGTTATCGGAAAGGAAATTAAGATTTTTGGGTTCTAGGTTCGAGATTGTATTGTACTTAAGTGTAACAAAACATTTCATTTAATCTTAGAACTGATAATAATTTACCTAAAAATATACTTTGGATTAAACTGTTTTTTACGTAACTGATTTTTAAAGCTTGTAAACATTGAGGATACTAAAACAGGGTGTACAAAATCATTACCCTTCTTGTAAGTCAGTCGGGTAAAAAGAAGACTGCATCACGAGCATCTAGTATTTTTTTTACGTAGGTCCCAAAAATAAATCCGGAATATCATTTTATAACTTTATTGACGTATATATATGCATACCTTTGCTAAATTACGGTTTTTTAGTACCAAGATTCTCTGAACTAAGCCTCGGATAGACAGACAGACGGACGGACGGTTGAGTTTTGACAACGGAACCCTAACGATGCTCCATACATTATTATTTATCTTCGAGGTAACTTACTGTTTTGTATTGAGAGGTAAACTTTATTTTTCTCTTATTTTGATATTGGTGACATATCATGTAAATTTATCAATTAATTCAAATTAATAAGTTATTTATTTTAATCGGTAGAATACCCTGTTAAAGCGATTCCCAGTAGCCCTGTATATTATAATGTAAAACAGTAGTATCTCTGGCTCTCCGATGATTACAGAAATAATTAAGGTCGAAACTCGTTGCTTGTTAGAAAATTAATTATAATTTTAGAGGAGAGCCGTGTTAACCCTTCGTGTGTGTGTGCGTAAATTATTTCATAATTAGATGATAATTATTGGCTACATGTTTTCCGGTATTATTTTACAAGTAATTTATTATACGACCCGATGGCGCAGTGGTAACAGGGATGACGACTGTGTTTAGAAAATGAAATTCTATTTAGTCCGCCAGTTAGATTATCAAAAAATAACACACATTTATTTTTTCTTTTGTCAATCAACCAACAAATGACAAAGATTAAGTGTGTCAAAGTTCGGGAGTGGGGGCTCGTGATGTCACTATTAAATACCTACAAACTTTACCAAGGCGTGACGTCATGCGACATTTCAAATCATTGAATTTCTGTAATATTATGTGAAAAATAAAAAAAACGTCCTATATTTATAAATAAACTATCAGATAAACAAAAAAAAAAACAGTTATTCGTCATCCCTATTCGTATAGAGCGCAATGGTTCCTGCACCTTAATATCCCGTCGCAGCTCTGAGTATCACGTACACCACTTCATAGGTTATAGGATACTACGCTAGACCACGTTCTCCCGCTTCAGCACACGCTCACCCGTATTTTCCCCAAACATATTTTTCTCACAACTAACAACACTCGGAAACTCTTTACAAAATAAGTGCAACAAAAAATAGTTGGACCGGTGACGTCATTACCGAATTGATTGATGTTGCCGCGAAAGTGAGAAGTGGTGACCAAGCAGTAAGGTTGTAAGAAAATAAAAATGAGGAAATCGACATGACCAGTGATCGGAATAGGTAGATTGATTTGATTGATTGATTGATTGTACTTTGGTATTGCAGCATAGCATATTATAGATATATAAGGTCCTATTTTATTAGTGTACATCCCGTTAACCTGTGACTATATAGGTGAAAAGCAATCGTATAAACCAACTTTCAATTGTGTACCATAAAAACTAAAAAAGTTAAAAAAATAAATCAAAATCACCAACATTGACTTCATATTGCACAAACCCGTCCTATCTTTAATACGTATAACCATGTGTTTATCTGTCTTATTCCTTCCCCTTGTACAGAGCGAGAAAGACTTAACAGACGTGAAAAATGGCCGAAGTTCATTCATAAACTTATACCTACACGGTCAGATGTTTGGCTTGAATAACTGAATAACTAACTTGAAAAATTAGGCTTAAATGTAGCTTAGTGCAAATTTTCAAATTTGAAAATCTACATCATTTAAAACAAACAAATAAAATCATAGTAATGAAAATTCTTAGGAAGTAAATGTTAAGTTAGCAGCTTACCTATTGTAAAACGGCCCTCATCAGTTTATCAGGTAAGTATCTACACTGATCTTCAGGGACTCCCTCCCTGACAGGGGAGTGTGTTTCCAGACGTAGTGATTCAAATCTTCCATCACACTTTCTCAGGCTGTGGACTGACGAGCTATCCAAAATCATGTTATGATTTATCGTATGAGAATGCGAGCGAGTTTATTATCAAATAAATCTAAACGAAAACGATAAGTTAGACTATTTTAACTCAATGAAATTCAAAATAACATAATTTTATGATACCTCGGCGTGTTTAAAAATTTGAATCATCTCTCTACAATGATTGTTTATTTACACACTGTTCCTTATTATCAAAAATCGAACTTGGCATGATTAAAAATAAAAACGATAACATTCATCATCATAACTCAAGATTTAGGTATTCTAGTTCCTACATTTTTTATTACACTGACTACTCACACACACACTCACATTGAGACTTTTGGATAGTTCTACATTGACTTACTAGTATCATAGAACGAACTAGGTTTTAACTTGTGTTTTTAGTAAATGATAGATTTTTCGATACTACGACGTGCGCGGAAGCCGGACGCGCATCCGTATTACACATCTAATCACGACAGACGCATGGCCGGAACTAAAAGAAAGCGCAGCCGCGGTCGGTCAAAGTGCCGCCGGCGCCGGCACCTAACGAAGTAGTGATGTAGTATTGATCGAGATCGCGCGGATCGATACGCTATCATTTAAATCATTTAATTTTAATACTTACACTTAAAGAATTAGTCAACTATTTCGATAGATGTACCTTCATATTCATATTCATATTCATTTATTTCATCCTTAGGTAATACAGTACACTTAGATACGTCATTTTACAAATAAATTTTAAAATAAATTTTATGTTAACTCAAAATTATTAATACTATTAATTATTTGTACATAAATTTATTAAATGTTAATGTCGGTTATTGGAGATAATGTTAAATAAAGTTATGTCAAAATGTAAATGTCAGATAAAAATAAAATAAAAAATTCTTCAGCAACCTTGAGCATCGCCAAAAGTACTTAATAATAAAAATAATTTCACTTTCGTTCGATGTTACAATTTAAACATTAAATATTTCACTATCGGATAAAGCCTCATTTATGTCATAATAACTTTTAAATATTAGTCTCTTCTTAATAAGACTGCAGAATTTATTTCTTTGTAGATCTCTTAGTTCTGACGGTATTTTATTGAAAAATTTGACACCCATAAACAAAAAACTTTTACTACATTTCACTAATCGACGATTTGGAAGTGCTATTTCATCTTTTTTCCTCGTTGAATACGTATGAATGTCACATTTTTTAGTCATAGTATTTAAGTTATCTTTTACGTGTAAGATGCTTTGGTATATGAATTCCCCAGTCACTGTCATAATTCCTAATTGCCTGAATTTATCTCTACAAGAGTCATTATATTTTAAGCCTAAAATATATCGGACAGCTCTTACCTAATAGTAGTTCAATATCATTTTTGTTTTTGTAAATTAAAAAATCAAAAGGTGATTCAATTTTAATGGTGTATGGCCGGGTATAGCAATAGTCCCATTAAATGCCACGGGATGATAGCTTGTAGCCGTTTGAGTTCTTGCTTTTGAAATTTAAAATCTACCTACTGTCACGACGGGTGGCGTGAAAGTAGGCCTAGCTCTGGTTATTTTAAACTTGTCTGCTAAGATCGACTGATAGAGAAGGCCACAGACAGAACGTTTGCCTTTTCTGCACTTTGTTTGTGCTAAAAAGCTTTTTTTTATTTTTAATAATGATCTCTTAGTAATTCAGTCTTGTTATTAAATCAGAGGGTCGATGATAAATTGATCGAAATGTAATACAAATTTACTTTTACTCTTTGATGAAATCGATCGTAAGCAAAATTACTATTTTCAACCGACTTCAAAAAAGGAGGAGGTTCTCAATTCGTCGGTATCTTTTTTTTTATTTTTTTTTTTTATGTATGTTCAGCGATCATTCGTTACTGCGTTGACCGATTTCGATAATTATTTTTTTGTTTGAAAGGTAATACTTTCAGAATGGTCCCATATAAATTTGGTTAAATTCTGATGATGGGATCTATAAGAAAATCATCAAACATTGCATAAACTCCGTACCACGCCAACTGATTTTAGTATCTATCTTACCTATATCTCTGCCAAATGTAAACCGATTTTGATGATTCTTTTTTTAATGAATAGCTTATACTTCAAAGATACTATAATAAAAATTTTCGGAAAAAATTTCACCCCTAAGGGTGGAAAAATAGGAAATGAAATCGGTGTTCAGCAGTTAAATTATGTTTGCACTCGTAAGATTTGTTTTGATTAGGATTTATCACTAAAATGGATGAAATAAGTTAATTTTATAAAAAAAATTAAAACCGACTTCAAAAAACTAAAACGCTAAAAATAATCTTAACACTTAAGTACCTAATCAGTTACTTTTGGAGTCGGTGCCAGTCATTGAGAGACCAATGTTTTCGTTTGCACCGACTCCAAAAGTAACTGATTAGGTACTTAAGTGTTAAGATTATTTTTAGCGTTTTAGTTTTTTGAAGTCGGTTTTTATTTTTTATAATACCTACTCGTAATAGTTGATATTGTAACGTTTACATCGATATGAATTGCATAGCGAGGTGAATGCCAATAGTCTTGCATATCGATATGTTTATCTTTTGTTACTCATCCCTAGGTGTCTTTCAAAATGCCGACAATTCAAATGGCATAGGCTTAGAGCTAATTTGGTCAAACTAAATAATTGCATGTAGGTAGGTCTTGCGTTTGATTCTCGGTCCATTCCATTGATGTTATTCAAAAAGTTACGGATAGCCTATCTTTGTAAATGACGCAATAGTCTAGTGGATAAAGCACTTCTCAATGGAGGTTTTATGTTCGATTGTTAATGGGTACAAATAAATCTGTACCTAATGGCCAAAAAAAATCTACAGGAAATCAGCACGATTCATAAACTAAAGACTTTAATTACCATGAACTGTGCCAGGAAAAGACCGCCATACCTCGTAACTTTATATCGCGCTTAGAACACCTACAATCTGGGTACGACGAACAGCCTTGGCCAACCTGGAAATCGCTAAACCGCCTTCGGGCAGAGGTTGGCCCCTGCAGACAACATTTGATAAATAGACAAAATCAAACTTAGGCATCTAAGTAGTTAGGGTAGAAATAAAAATAATAATTCATATTATTATTTCATGAGCCCTGCCAATACATCCAAATTTTTAGAGATTAGGTACCTGACGCTTTGAGACATCCAGAGCGAATGGGAACTTGTATAGCCTTTGCCTAGGTAAATGATCTCGGAGCTATCCAAAATCATGTTATGATCACTAGCTCCTGGTCAAATTTTCCTCGATCTTTTCGGTGCATCTCAAACGATCTAGATCAAAGGGGCCGCTTGTCGGCTAGTGTTTTCGCCGCTTGCCGACAAGGCGGCTAATTCAAAGAATGTTTGGCACGTGTCAAGTTAAAGATTCACCTGAATTTTAGTATCGAAAATTTAGTTGCACTAACAAGACGTGTGAGATCGATTCAATTATTTAATTATGCCATACCGATACTCCAATCATGAATACCTTGAAATGGTACTCTGTTACAATGAGACCGGCTATAATTTAACCGCGGCCTCAGAAATGTTTGCGGAGAGAAATGGAGGAGTTCTGCCTTCCCGGCGGACTATTTTGAGAGCAGTGCAGCGGCATCGTGACTGGCAGACGTTCAGACCGCCAGCTGCTGACGCCGGCCGGCCACGCTTTTCAGCCGCGTTAGAAGAGGACGTGCTGGATTTTTTCAACAGACACCCCATGGCTAGCACCATGGACGCGGCCATAGTCTTCGGGGTTAGTGACTTTTACGTCTGGAGAATTTTGCGCGAGGAAGGGTTGTACCCGTATCACTTCACCCGGGTGCAAGAACTGGAGGACACCGATTTCCAGCCCCGCGTCCGCTTTTGCCAGTGGGTATTAGAAGATGCCACTCGAAACATTTTGTGGACTGACGAGTCAACATTTACCAGAGTTGGACTTTTCAATCAGCATAATGCCCACTTTTGGACTGAAAATAACCCACATGCAGTGCGGCCGGATCACTTCCAAGTGCGATTCAGTGTGAACGTGTGGGCTGGGTTATTGGGCGATAGGTTGTTGGGACCTGTTTTTCTCGAGCGGCTAAACGGGGAGAGCTATGTTCATTTGTTAAATACTCGGGTCCGGCGTATGTTGGAGCGCGTACCGCTGGCGTTGCTGAGAAATTTTTATTTCCAGCATGATGGCTGCCCAGCTCACTACGCCAGGACGGCTCGTGAGTATTTAACAAATGAGTATGGCGATCACTGGATTGGCCGCGGAGGACCGGTTTCTTGGGCCCCTCGTTCCCCAGACCTAACGCCCATGGACTTTCATGTCTGGGGTCGTCTAAAAGACCTTGTGTATGGACACGATGGCCATGTAATACGGACGGAGGACAATTTAAGGCGCCGTATTAAACGCGCCTTCCGTGTGATGCGCCGAGATCGTGGAGCACTGCGGCGTGTTGGATTGCACGCTTACAGACGTGCTGCAGTGTGTATCGCGCAAAATGGACGCCATGTGCAACAGTTAGTGTAAATAGTGATTATTTTAGTGTAAATAAACTGAAACCTGTAGTGTAAATAGGAGGAACAGTGTGTAAATAGTCGTGTAAATAAACAATCGTTGTAGATAGAGTTGATTCAAATTTTTAAACACGCCGAGTTATCATAAAATTATGTTATTTTGAATTTTATTGAGTTTAATCTAACATCGTTATTAGTAAGATTTAATCACCTCACTTGATAATAAACTTGCATACCCTTAACACAATAAATTCTAGCATGATTTTGGATAGCTTGTCAGTCCACAGCCTGAGAAAGTGTGATGGGGAATTTGAATCAATCCCTAGTCTGGAAACACACCCCCTGAAGATCAGTGTACTTAGCTGATAAGCTGATAAGAGGATCGCTTTACATACATACATAGGTAAGCTGCTAACTTAACATTTACGTACTTAAGAATTTATAAAATTATGTTTTTATTTGTTCGTTTTAAATTATGTCGATTTTCGAATTAGAAAATTTGCACTAAGCTACAATTAAGCCGAATTTTTGAATTAACAAGGTTGAAGGTCATTCCCCCCAGTTATTCAAGCCAAACATCTGTGCGTGTTATGAATGAATTCCGGCCATCTTTGATGTTTGTTAAGTCTTTCTCGCTCTGTCTATGGGAAGGAATGAGACAGATGATCACAGATGGTTGTACGTATTGAAGATAGGACGAGTCTATGCAATATTGTGAAGTCGATGTTGTTATTTTGTATTTTTATTTTTAACTTTTTTAGTTTTTATGGTACACATTTAAAAGTTGGTTTTTACGATTGCTTTTCACCTATATAGTCACAGGTTAACAGGATGTACACTAATAAAATTGGACCTTATATATATGCCTTTTTTGTCAAAAACTGATACCAAGAAATGCCGGAATCCCGAAGGCATGTCCATATTAACATCAATGTTTGAGATCATTGACCCCAAATCAATCTACCTATTCCGATCACTGCATATGACACATGACTATCACAGATATGAATCTGTACCTAATACTTGACGACCGCTTTGATCTACTGCCTCGCGGTCTGGACTTAAAAACTAAGCGCTCCCGTGTTCTAATCTTTGAATGAAGCAAGTGTGATGATCATTAACATTTGTAAGTACTTGCGGTCAAGATCACTTTAGCCGTCATTATGATCAGCTTTGTGAGTCTGTCAGTCTGGCAGCAGGTCCACACTTCCTACCTATCGTCCTAACGCTGCCACCCTGGGCGACCTAGGAGCAGCTCTCTCCTTTCTACATCCTTATTGACGTATTTATTACTTGCCGTCGATTATAATATGACAACCTACGGAGGTTGCGCCGAGGCGAGCATACCGGACTCGGTGTCGCTATTTCTGAGGTCTTGAGTTCGATCCCTTGTCAGTCAATGTTGAAAAATAACTTCTCTATAATTGTCTTGGGTCTGAGTGTTGTGGTACCTTCGTTTTTCTGATTTCTGTAACACAAGTACTTAAGCTACTTACCATTGGATCAGAGTAATGTATGTGATGTTTCCCAATATTTATTTTATTATTATTAATTAGGCGGGGTTAGGGCTAGAAGGATTAAATGCCTTGGCGTAAAAAGGAACTTTACGGTTACTAAGGAGTTAGTTTCCCGTCTGTTTAGGTAATATCCCAAAACTAAGGCAAACATAGTCACCCTACTGTACAAAAAATAACTTGTAAGTTCTGCTGAAGTCAGCGGAGTTAACGGCCTCTTGACTTGGAAGCAAAAACTATCTGATTTACCCCACTACGAGGAAAAGAGGGTTTTACCTGACAGCATTGGATATTATTTTGGGGTAAACTTATCGTTTATTCAGTTTTACTTTTGACGTAGTTTTTAGGGATTTATTGAAGTTAGTAAAGGTAATAAGGGTATTTGGTTTGTTTTTGGGGTTCCGTAGCTACAAGGCCGGGACGGAACGCTTATGATTTTGTTTCGTCTGTCTGTCCATAATGAACATTTTCGGACAGAAAACACGAATTTACGAAAAATCGTTTTACTTTTAAATAAAAACCAGTGTGCTAAAGCACTGTTTATGGACATGAGGAAGGCGTATGACTGCGTTATAGAAGATATTTTGATAAAACAACTAGATTAATTAATAGCCAAGAGGCGAGTGCGCCGGACCTGGCGTCGCGATCTCTGAGGTTCCGGTTTCGATTCTCGGTCGGTCAATGTAGAAAAATAACTTTTCTATATTGTCTCGGGTCTGGGTGTTGTGGTATCGTCGTTGTTTCTGTTTCCTGTAACACAAGTGCTTTAGCTACTTACCATAGCATACCGTATAATATTTCATACTAGCTGTTCCGGCGAATTTCGAACTGCCTGTTTATTTTTTATTTTTTTTGTATGGGAGCAAGATTCACTAATTGATGAGCGACGCGGCAGGCAGCTCCTATACAATGTTACTTTCGCCCCCTGTTGCATCGGGCATTGCATGTTGCAACGCAAATGCGTTAGGACCTTTCACTTTGATATCGCGTCAGTATTTCAGATCAAAATGATTGACTCAATAATACTTAACATACTCAATAATACTTATTTATTTAGTATAAAGGCCCTCTTCCGGGCACATATACACGTCTCAAAATATAGCTTTTCCTTACCACCGCTTCGGGACTACATATCGGCTGGTGATGAGAAGACTCGGATTGAATAGGATCTTATAACACGAACACCGGTACTACCAACTATTTTCAAAGTTGGTTCTGCCCGCCACCGCAACCGCAGACCGCCTGTGAGAGCCTTAACCCCTCGGGAATCAAACGACAAACTTCGTGTAAGGGTGAGCACACAGAACTCGCACAAGTGCGGAACTATCGACAACTAACAGGTTGACGCTCTACACGTCGTTGTTATCGTGACGTCACTGTCACGCGTCTGTAGCGCGCGTTTCCATTGAACGCTAGGTTTAGTAACGCCCGTGGTCTTTGCAAAATTATGGTTAGTCTACCACACGAACGAATTCACGGGCAACAGCTAGTGTAACAAGTTTTTTTTCACATTAAAAAAAAATTGCAAACTGAACAGCGACATCTAATAAATAAAAGTACCCTTTATAATCTATGTCTCTGTCAAATTTCATTTAGGTCCGTTCAGCCGTTTCGGCGTTATTGAGTAATAAACATCCATCCGTCCAAACTTTCGCATGATGATGGAAAAAGTAAGGTTCTGACTTAAAAAGTTGTCTAATAATAAATACTTCCATTATGTGCCAGACAGCACACCATGTTATGCTATGTTATGCTGTTAAAATAAGTAATTGCAATCTTAAATTTTTGTTTCTAGCAATTACTTACATGCTAATAAATCTTAGATAACAAAACACTTCAACGAGTGAGCTAACGTCCTCGGAACTTCGGTAGCTTATATGGAAAAGCACTCACCCGGCATGTGATGAGACGTAGGTCCCACCTGAGGTGCTTGATTTTTTCAAGTATTATATCCAATTAATCTTATGTAACGAGGTAGCAGCCAATGTTTTTGCTAGAGCTGTCTCCTTGCTCATCAAGATCCAAAACAATTTAGCATAGTTAGTTTATTGAATTGACCAGAACCGAGAATTAAAGCGAAAACATAATCGATCGTACCGAAAAATAATAAAAGCACGTCTGCGACTTAGCAAAAAGTATCTAAGCTGGTTCTTCTATGCCCTACCCCACAATGGAATCGAAGCAGTAGTGGTAGGGCAAAAAAAAATTGGGACGTGCAAAAGAGCTTGATTTAGGACTATTTGCAGAAATAAATTAGGTTATTTAGTTATATAGGTTTTATTTTATTGTCTTTAAACAAATAATACAAAGACCAAATTTTTTTGGTTAAAAAATACGAGTAACTTGGCATGACACTAGTGGCATCTGAAAAAATATTTTTCGGAAGTTTTGGACAATTTCTTGTGTGTTTCTACTCTTTAAGTAAGTTTTCCCTTATATATGCAAGTAAAATAACGTGTGACAATGGACTCAAACCTAGCCAGTGTCGGCACAAGCACGCCTGTCACTCGTCATGTGAGATTTTAAATTGATACCACCGCGGTTTCAATTGAACTCGTGGAGTGACAGTTGCATCAGTGGTATGATACTTGCTATGATTGTTTAGTTTTTACTGATAGTGGGGACTGAACTGATTGACTAAAACATTGAAGTTTTATTTGTATTTGTTGGTACAATAGATGGACACGTTTAAATGTCAGTATCAATTTCAGGTTGATTCAAAATAGTTTTCTGATTTTAAAATACTTTTATCAGCTTAACTTGCAAGTAACTTTTGGTTACATTAACCACAGTTGTCTCAAAGCAGTCAAGTCAAGTGATGATGATCATCATCATTTCAGCCATAGGACATTCACTGCTGAACATATGCCTCCCCCAATGACTTGCAAGTTTGCCCGTTGGAAGCGGCCTGCTTCCAGCGGCTTCCTGCAACCTTAACCAGGTGGTCTGTTCACCTTGTGGGTGGACCTCCTAAGCTTCGCTTGCCCATACAGGGTTACATTACAAAGAGGTGCCGAATTTAAAAAATAAGATCTAGGAAACAATATAAAAAAGCGTCTAAATAGTTTTTATTATTAAAAATCGTATGTTACTAAAAAAAATAAATTTAAAATATCCGAAAATAAAGTCAATAGAGAGACTACGAAAGCCGCGCGGTCATTCATCAGAGGCGTAGGTACGGCGAGCCAACAAAGACCTTACGTAGTGCACATACGATGGAATTTTTCCAATGAGTATTTTCAAATGAGTAAATTATCCACGCGTACGATTTTTAACAGAAGATAGAAATAATGAAATGTGAAAAAAAAACAATTGTTTTGTTCTTTGCATAGTTCGATTGAGTTACTGATTCTGAGCCACTCCTAAAAATTTGGCACCCCTTTGCAATGTAGTCCTGTACGTGTAAGCAGTCAAGTGGTAATGTAACAATTCAACAAAAAGATTTTTTTGCAGAAATAAATAGATATTTTGCTAACAAACCAAGTGATCAAATCTTAGATGTTACTTCCACTACTGTTATACCTATTAAAAAGATGTTAGAGTATGTAATCTGGATGCTAATACAATAATTTGGTACCATCTAATGGAGCCAAGAGGTGGGTAGTGGAACTCCAACTAGTATAACCTTCGTGCTGATTCGATTTGAGGAGACCCATGCATATAAAAGTGTATTCAGTTTTTAAAATTCGATTTTTATTTGATATTGTTTAATAATTTAAGTTTTCACTAACATTTACCTACGATTTGTAAATTCAGCAGAAAGCATTCATGATCAGCTCGGATTAGTGTCTTTACTTTGAGAAGATTGTTTTATTCTGTACATATTCTGTATATATTCTGTATTAAGAATTCAGTTTGTAAATATATTTTTCAGCTCCTTATTTTAGCGAGTTCATATTTCACGCACCAATAACACTTAATCTCAAGCCGCATCTCTCCAAAACAACTAAATGTAAAGTGACAAATGTCATAACACGTCGCGCCCAGACTTGTTTTAAGATAAAATACAAAATGTCAGTTTTGCCCCACCTCGCGAATATTTTAACTTGCAATACACGTATCGGTTAGCCAGGGTTGTCACCTAATTTTGTATTAAAAATCTTGCATATAGTTATCCCGTGCGTAAGTGTCTATGTTTGTATATATGTGTGTATGTGCGTATGTGCACGCGCGCGCATGTGTATAACTTTATAAAATGAATTAATATTTACTTAACTGTGCATCCCAGTCCAGTTACGAGTGTCAAATGGTTCTATAATAAACTCGCTCATTAGACTGAACAAGCTGATGCATCGTAACGGTTGATGCAATTTGTTATGTTTCCATATAAGTAACTTGAATTTAAGTCATCAATTTATATAGTCTTTTGTCCTACGACAAAACTGAACAATTACTTTTAATATGTATATTTTCCCTATTATTAATAACTAATATTGTTAATTAATGTAATCTAGAAAGAGAAGTTTACTTAATTTCTCTCTCGCCTGAAGCACAGTTTCTACCTAGTTCAGGCAAAGATGACTCCTGCACGCTTTTCTTATATTTAATAAACGATTATTTATTTATTTATTTTATAGTAGCTATGAAAAGGAGTTGTTGTAGTAACCTATCTTTGAAATAGGTCTAGTTGTTACATAATTCCTTGTGTTGAGACGAATTATCATAAAACTTACTAACGAGTGTCTTTTTTAACTCGTTCTGATAGGTTATACTTTTTTATTGCATTTTATACACCTCTAAAAAATTTAACTCTATAATTTACAATTGATCGATTAAATTGCACCGTATGTGTACTGTATAAATTCTTTGTCGCGTTTTCTTTTCTTTTCTTTTTTCTAAAATAAAAGTTCTTTTTTAATACGAAGGTTTATAATATTAACATATATAATAACCGTAATTTAAACAAATGCACTTAAAATTAAGAAATCTAAGGATTTTTTTCTGAGGAGTATTTTATTGTTTTTTACACCAATCATCTGGCCCCAAACTAAGTTGTGTATCTATTTAATCTTTGTTTCTAGAATCGCCATTGACACGACAAATCAAGGAGAAATACTCTGTATGACGGTCACCTATTAATTTAGTGATCATACTGGTTTTTGTAAAAAAAATACAATTAATATTTTCAACCAATTTTTTTAATCGTTTATATAACTAATAAATATTTTCAACCATTATTGCCATCTCAGTGACAACCCTGAGTCGCAGAGGAGTGTTGACGCGCGACACGAGCGTCACGCAACATGTCGCAGGCAACTGCGAAAATTCGAATATTCGCTAGTTTTCCCACTGACTCGCTGTAAGTTTCGTTTTAAGTTCACGCCATAAAAGGCTTCGCTTCGGCATTTGCATGAAATATTTTATCTCGCTGCAAAGTTAGAGAGGGATTTAGTAGGTCATTTCGATTGAACCTAGAAGTTAGCTAGAAGAGTTTATTGACAATATACTAAACTTTATGGTCTTCTGAATTGTTCTTTAACAAATTGACAACCTATAAATATTTGACACTAATATTAAATCATATTGGTCCACTTGCGCACCACTGAATAGGCTAGTTTCCTGGGTCAAAAAAAGATTATTCTATTTAGTCCGTCAGATAGATTATCAAAAAATTTTCTTTTGTCAAAAAAAAACACGCAAGGCGTGACGTTACGCGGAACTTAACGGGCTTTATTTTCATAGATTTTTGTTTGATTGAGAAAAGAAAAAATACGTGTCTAATATTTTCTGTTATTCCAACTGACGGACTAGCCTATTGTTCTTTAACATGTTGACAACCTATAAATATTTGACACTAATATTTAATCATAATGGTCTACTTGCGTACCACGGAATTAGTTTACTTCGGGATTAAGACTAGTCAGAGAATTCAAAATGGCTAATACAAATACAAATACAAATATTTATTCAAAACAATTGTTGTTACACATTTTACACACTTTAGATGACATAAGATTTAATAAGATATGTGTTCCCAATCTGGAGATGCAAGATACAGTATGTTTTTTGGCTGTAACAATACATGGTGCTTTAACTATGGGCCCCACACTAGGAGAATCCTGTGTCGTGGGCACCCAATGTAATTTAAACAGGAATGCGAGAGGTATAGAATTAAATGCGAATTAGTCAGTGCAGTGGATTGTTAAAATGGGACGAGTTCAAGTCAAAAAATAAATAAATAAGCGTAGTCGAATCTATCGTGAAGTGTACGATACTTAATAAATACTATGCAATTATTACAAAAAGACAATTTGAAGTGTGAGTGTGTGTGTGTGTGTATCAGTGTCAGTGTATGTGAATGGTTTGTGTGTGTGTGTGAGTGTAGTGTGTATGATGTGTGCATGCGAGAGTTTGTGTTGGTATGTGAGGGCAATTCTCTTCCTATCAAAGCATTTTCTTTTTCCGCGTGTTGATGTAAAGTATTTATTTTAATAGCTTGATAAGGTTCTGAGTCTGATGGTGATTACATCTGTCAGTAAAGTTATTACAACACCCCTCTACCAAAACGCAAGTGATGGATTATGGCCTAAACCACGTTATAGTTGAGGTGTGACCTGTGCCCTGCAGTGGGACGTATACTATACTTTATTTTTACTTTGAATTATGAAACGAGCCATAGCAGCTATTTGTCAGCCATTGTTGTCAGCTCAAGCGCATAAATCAAAATATGGCATCGCCCTTTGTGAAGATAGAAGCGGTTTTCGGACGCGGAACTTTGGCGTCTCTCCAGGTTTTTGTGAATCGTTTTAAGTTAGGATTTAAATAGCCACAATTTAATGCAGAGACTCGAAAATGTAATGTTGATATCATAATACCTGCAGAAAGTGTAAGAAAAGTAGATTCTTTTGTCTGTAACCTGTAAAACTTTTTAAACTGTATATTAGCCACATTAGAGCAAATTTTTTGGTGACGGAAACTTTTCAAACATTAAATAATTATGGAAGCCTTAAATTCTGAAAATTAACTGTTGTAAAACGGCAATGTGATTACATTTGGTTGGTGCCGTAGTGTTGCCGCTCGATAGGACAATATCGATTGTAAACGATAGTATTGCTCTTCAATATCTAATAGACTATCAATAGTATCGATACTATCGATAGTTTTAGACTATCGATAGTGATATTTATTTCAATAGTATTGCATTCAATTTGCAGGCATAATAAGTAGTATACAAGTGTACGTTGTGTAAGTTGAGTGGTACAAAACTATCGATAGTATCGATATTTACGATATTATCGATAGTCTTCTCGATATTGAAGAGCAATACTATCGATAGTATCGATAGTTCATTAGTTGGCAGCGATCGAAACTATCGATACTATCGATAGTATTGCTGTTTACCGATAGTATTGCAGTAAAAGAGATAATAATCGATTGTCCTATCGATCGTATAGAGGAATTTAGCGTTCAACTATCGATTGCAAAACTATGGATTTTTCGGCAACACTAGTTGGTGGTACTGTAATTGTTATTTGTTCATCTTGTTGTCGATAGGTTAGCGCTATGAAAAAGAAACGTGTAAAATCATTGTTCTACTTAACTCCAGTAAAGTATCAAATAATAAAAACCGACTTCAAAAAACTAAAACGCTAAAAATAATCTTAACACTTAAGTACCTAATCAGTTACTTTTGGAGTCGGTGCAAACGAAAACATAGAATTTCTCATCGACTGGCACCGACTCCAAAAGTAACTGATTAGATACTTAAGTGTTAAGATTATTTTTAGCGTCTTAGTTTCTTGAAGTCTTTTTTTTAATAAAATTAACTTATTTTATCTATTTTAGAGATAATTCCTAATCAAAACAAATCTTACGAGTGCAAACATAATTTAACTACTGAACACCGATTTCATTTTCTATTTTTCCACCCTTAGGGGTGATTTTTTTCCAAAAATGTTTTATGATAGTATTTATGAAGCTATTCATTAAAAAAAGAATCATCAAAATAGGTCCCCATTTGGCAAAGATTGAGAAAGATTAGGTAAGAGATACTAAAATCAATTTACGTGGTACGGAGTTCATGCAATGTTTGATGATTTTCTTAAAGATCCCATCATCAGAATTTAACCAAATTTATATGTGACCATTCTGAAAGTTTATTCTGAAAATTACTTTTCAAACAAAAAAATAACTACTGAAATCGGTCAACGTAGTAACGAATGATCGCTGAACATACATAAAAAAGATTCCGACGAATTGAGAACCTCCTCCTTTTTTTAAGTCGGTTAAATAGTAACGTTTAAAATAAAACGCTCAGCATCTTTTCTTTAATAAACATAAACAAAACCTTGTTCTTTTGATACGAGTATTCTAAAATAGGTATTTACTTGATACTGTATTGATTCAACTCTAGATGTCATTTTTATGTCAGGCTTGATAAAACAGAGTTTAAGACACGTGCCAAGTACAGTCTTACCTAATTTTCACGTATTCTGTGACAGAATCATAGAAATTAATGTGTTACAAATGGTTAATTATACTGTTAGAGGATCCTTCGCAAAAGGTCCCAGGTCTCCGCGTCACCAATTTGAGTACCGCATAAGAACTGCACAAACGTAGACACTTATCAATGTGTCTGTCTTGAATACAAACTACCATTATATATTTTTTTAAGATAATAGAGTTAATCAATACAAAATCAACCACTCCCCGCGCAGTCGAAGACACTGTTTGTGTCCAGCCGCTTCCACTTGACACACATGGATAACCAATAAAAAAGACACAAGCAACGTTAAATTTTTCATGGAGCAAATACTGTATAGAGTGAGTACCTAGAGATATTTATTTTGTTCCACAAAAAAACCGCCTTCATTTAATGATACTGTATGTTAGTATGGGCGATAGTTGACTGGACTTGTCAGTTCATACTAGTTAGTCAAAAATCACTAAGGTGTTTCGAAGAAAAATGGTGATTCGGTGGGTAGTCGAACGAAAAGCATGGTCGATCATTTAAAAAACTTTAGCGGACCCTGCCCCTTTAGCATGACCACCAAAACACGATATGATATATCGATATATCGACACCAACTGTAAAAATATGACAGACATAGCCGCCATTTTGACTTTTTATCGAAACACCGATCATAACATATGACGTCACCGGCACGGCGATTCAACATAGCTTCTATATCTATCATAATTTTACAGTTGGTGTCGATATATCGCTATATCATATTATTATCATATCATATATATATATTTGGTGCTCATGCTAGGGAGACTGGGCTCCAAAGCGATACCTTCGGACTCAGCCCGGATTGACCTTATAGATGATGATGATGATTCAAAGAGTTTTAGAGTGCAAATTTGGTGTAGTTTGTGTTCTAATGTTTGATGAAGTGATAAAGATCTGAAATTATTTTAATATCATTGTAGTGTGAGTGTCAAGTGACTTGTCTCATCAAGACAATTTGCTTTAAACCCGATAGCGTCCTGACACCTTCTACGGAAAGAGTAGCCTCCACTGAATGCAAGAAAAGCAATAAAAACTAAACACCCGTTGTTTATTATGATTATGAGCAATGTCAAGGTTTGAAAATATGTCAAGAATACACTTGACATTGGCAGAATCACTGCTCTGCTTTAAGAGAGGGATGAGTCTATAATTTAAAAAAAAGAAAACAAATGATGGTCGATTGCTGCTCTGTAGGGTAATATTGTCTTTTCCATATAATTGTACGGTCGCAGCATCGTAACACAGCCACTTAGGTTTCTTCTGTGGTGTCCCGAATCGGCAAAAGAAAGTGTTTACATGTTTCGCACCGCCTACACGTACTATAATCTTTGTTCTTGCTACCTGTGCCGAAGAAACCCGGAAAGGATCTCTACGTACCATATTTATATTGGCCTTTCTTGGTTACCATAAAAATAACCCAAAACATGTACCAATACGGCGTAATTCCAACAACACACGCTTATTATACCGCGCCCGCCACAATGCGTAGCATTTGTTCTGTAATGCGAGTCACAGGGGTGGGATGGAGTAGGTTAGCTTTTGTGTTCGAATCTTAATGTTTACTTCGGCTCTTAATCCTAATGGATTTATAGATACTGCTAAAATGTTTTTTTTGTTGCTTTCAATAATTAAAAACATACTCTTACTTATATAACGTTATATTATTTTAACAAATTGACAATAGAAGAAAGTAAGAGATGAGGTGAGATATGAGGTAGAGGTGGCTTAATTTGTTGATTTTTAATGATGATGATTATTGAATTATTTTCGCAAATAATTAATTACCGATCCGGGGCACGTAATTCCTTCACTATCGTAATCTATACGAGTATAAGCAATACTTTTACCCATTTCAGCCGTTGCAGATATTTATGAAGCACCTTAAATATATAATACAGTTTCATTTAATAAATAAGAATAATACAATATTTTTTCATAGAAAGTAAAAATAAAAGATTGAAAAAAATATCTACCCTCATCTGTAATTATAAAATTTAATATTTTAAATCTAGGTAAACCATGGAGATGTAAAAATTTTTAAACTCTTGGGTAAGTAAATAATAAAATAACTTTTCATTAGACATTAAATTTCATAAATTAACTGTTACTTTTTGTTTTGTTTTTTTGATAGCCGCCATAGTACAAGCTTTACTTAATTTGAGGCTAGATAATTGGTGTGATTGTGGAAACTATTTATTTATTTATTTATAGTTGTGCTGAGAAGAAGTAGGCATCCTATATTTTTCCTATCTATTGTGTCATAAACTCTTAGCTAATAGATGATTTTCATAAATAACAAGTACATATTTTAAAAAATAAATAAAATAATGACATCTTCAGCTACGCAAAACGTGCAACTTATCAATTTATCTATCGTTTAACATATTATTATAATCTATGTCATCGTCACATAACGTTAAAAGTGATTTTTTAAACTTGTTGCACATACTATTTTATTCATTTACTTGTAATGTCAGGAACTGCACGAGACACAGTAACCCATTGCTCAGTGTTACCAGTATATTAAAACCTTTGTTCATCAGAAATATATTTTTCGACTCCACTCATCCCTTGTGCCGTTATGACGACGTGTAATAAGTGCGCGCACTAACACAACGCGGAATAATACGTCAAGGAGTGCGGACGAGTGTTGCACACACAAGTGTGTGTGCATGAATGTGTGGAATACAGTCTATACGTTTAAATGTGTAGTGTGTATGTTTCGCGGTGAAAAAATACAGGGTGATTGGGTATAACACAACTTTTCTGGATAAACTAACCAAAATGTAAAAAAAAAACACATTCCCATACAAATCTTATTATCTTATCTTGATCTTGTAGTTAGATTGAGATAGTATATATTTGTATAAAAATTTCGAAGTTGTGTTAAAGAAAGATGTTGAATATTTCTAGAGAACTATCACCTTCTGCCGTGCCGTGTGGGAACGGTCGTAAAGAATACCCTTCCCGTCACTTCCTTCCCGAGGCGTGTCGTAAGAGGCGACTAATTATTTAATCACGAGACGGGCAGCAGCGTCTACGTACGAATATCATCGAAAACTGCGCTCGCCAACCCGCCTGCCAAGCGTGGCAAGTATTGGCAATCCCCCTTAATGATAAATGTCAATGGGGAAGGCCTAGATATTCTGCAGTGGACGTCCTATGGTTGAAATGATGATGATCACCTCCTGGGATGAATGTATCGTCTTACTAACCACTTATATCGCATGGTAATCTAGTGACTCAAAGTGTAAAGAAAACCTAATCAATAAACAGTTCTTATATACTTCTTAGACATTACTTAAACATTACTTTCTTACCAGAAATTAGTGTTGGTTAAAAATTATTTAGTTGCCTTCAACAAGAAAAGTAGAAGTACTTATTTCATCATAATCATTTCAGCCACATAGGATGCCCAATACTGAACATAGGCCTTCCCCCGTTGTCTTCCAGATTGGCCGGTTTTAAGCCATTAATAATACTTATTTAGTAAACATTGAGACACTTTAGTGTACATGTAACAACAATAAAAATTTCATTGTGTCTCGTTTCTGTGGCCTGACGGGTTTAATTAGTATACTCGCTTACAACCTTGTCACAGTATAAGCTTAAGCAGTAAAATAACTACATATAATCGTACGAAATGATGTTCTCATGCAGACGTACGCCACAACATGCCCCTAAGCAGTCGTCGCAGTGCTGACAGTCGCGGGTTTCCACGTTTGGCATTTAATAAATAAATATATATATTGGACATCACATACATTGCTCTGATCCTGTCATAAGTAGCCTAAGCATTTTGTGTTACAGAAATTAGATACAACGACTGTACCACAACACCCAGACTCGAAACAATATAGAAAACTTATTTTTCAACATTGACCGACCGGAAATCTCTAAACAATTTAACAAAAACTAATGCCAACCTTAACGACCTATTGAAGTACCTACGAGATAAGTATTTATCTTAACAAATAGACCTGGTTTTGGTACTACTTAAGCTAATATATATATACTAATACTTAAGCTAATATATATATGCTAATATATATACTGTGACCTTGAGCGGCGTCTTCCAGCACACTATGCTCTGCAAAACCTAAATGGACCCAAACCAGAAGTCTAAACCGGGTCCCTTTGTATTTAGGGCTCGGTATTTCTTTATAAGATCGAATTAGACATGAGGAGATCCGTAAACGAAAGTCACTGACATAGCCCGACGGATTAGCAAGCTGAAGTGGCAGTGGGCGGGGCATATAGCACATAGAACGCGCCGGTGAGGTAGGTTCTAGAATGGAGGCCACATACCGGCAACGCAGTGTTAGGATGTACACCTAAGGTGGACAGACGACCTGGTAAAGGTTGCAGGAAGCCGCTGGATGCGGGCCGCTTCCAACCGGCCAATCTGGAAGACATTAGAGGAGGCCGTGGACTTGATTGCTGAAATGATGAATGCGACATTAGGCCGAATTATAAGAACCACAAATTGTATTTTAAATAGTCGTTATGTAGTCTGTCTACTAGTTGCCTATTCACTAGACAGTAATGGGCCCTGATTTTACTTTTGCTACCATTTTTCAGTTTTCCTTTCCCAACGACCCCTATTAACTCCTCTGTTTATCTTACTCGTAATGAGTTTTTAAGCCAGACGTTGTTTGTTCGGATATTTCAGTCAAAATCTTTTGTGTTGTCTTTGCTTTAAAAGAATGTTAAGAAATGCATGCCCTTTCTAATTAAAGACATTTTTTTGTTAAAAAAGATTATTTTGAAATAGACTTATACATTCTAAGGGTATTAGAAATAACAAAATTAAATATAGTTTGAAAATCTACAGGCACTTATTAGTCGCGCAGTAATCAGTGACATAAAATCAACAAAAAAAAAGTTTTCATAAACGAATCCACCAGTTCCATTTTCTTAAAAACTAGCTACTTTCAGCTTTTTTCTTTGTGTTCAAAATTAAGACATCTTAAAACAAAATGCATTTTTATAATTACAATAACGTTTTCTATTGGACAGACATAGAAATCTCAAAGAAATCACTATTCTATAAAAAATTATCAATCCACTTATACGATTTGAATGGGGAAGTGGACTTCTATTTCGAAACTTCGATGTTGCTCCCATAGAAAAAATTGTTGTAATTAAGCAGGAGAAAGTGACTTTTGCGACTTTAAAACAACTGAAAAATCACTGTGTTATGGGTTAATTTAAATCCTAAGCTATTAGTGTAAGTAACAGTCGTACAAACTTGTCACTGTCCGAAATTTCGGGTTTTAAGTAATTACTTTTATTTTGAGTTTAATCACAAAACAAACATTGTTTCGTTATCATTTGCAGAACTCCCAAAAACTCTCTATTAAATGAACCACAGAAAATGGCGGCCATTAAAAAATAAAACTCATTATAACTGTGTAACCGGCGAAATAATTAAATTTAAATATCCTAAGAGAACTGGCAAGTCCGAGTTAGAACAGAAGATGGGTTCCGTTGTTAAAATTATATTCATTCATTTGTATATTTTTATAACCTTATGGCAAACTTCGCATCCCGGTAAAATAAATGTCTAACTTCATTTAGGGAGTGATTCTAATGCGTATAATTTAACTTAAGGACTTTAAAAATTGCTGAAAATTCACTTTACCATAGTAAATAGAGGATCAGCTGATAAAGATTTTTTGGTAAGGTGTGGTGTAAGTTCACGTTCCCCTCTTTAACACGTAATGTATAAAATGTAACAAAATTTAAATCCAATACTGGCTGTCTGCTTTGTCACCAAGAAAATGTATTCTGTACTTAAGACCTGTGGATTTTGTAAAAAATAAAATAAAAAAATAAATAAAATGGTATACTTATCTTTTTTGGGATTTATTATGATTATAGTGACCAAACCGTGCCTTATATAAAAGCTACTTATTACATACTATTTATAATTATATTTTTTGTTTTGGTTGGTAATTTTTTCATTTGACCCCTAAAACGCGTAATAACCCGAGACAATGAGAGAAAGGTTGCGCTTTTCAGTGAAGTAAAGGAATTAATATGCTCAAGAAACAGACTGTTTGAGTCCAGGATAGCGTTATGCAGAAGGGAAAACTTATTAATAAGTATGTTTTTTAATAATTTTATTATTTTTAAATGAAAAAAAAAAATCCACGGTTCTCGCAGTGATCCAGAAAAATGTTTCACAACCCCCAAAACCCCTGAAAACCTCATAAGTTATAAACTATAACATATTATATATATATATATATATATATATATATATATATCTATATCTATATATATATATATATATATATATATATATATATATATATATACTAGCTTATATTGGGCATTCGTTGTCAGATAGGTACAACTTAAGTAAGTTTTATAGGCTGATTAAAAAATAAACCGTTTAATTATTTTGGATTGTTGTATTTACTGTGACTAGATCATAACTAATACTCAGTTCGGTGGTAGCTCAAAATAGTAATGTAACATTACTGGTACAAATAATATGTTGTAATAAAATAATATTAATTAAGAAGTATATTAAATACACTAGTTCCAGAATTTTTGTGTATATAAAACCAAAATTAAAAAAAGTTTATTTCAATTTATTAATTGGTTTTATACAAAGAGTCATTGTATACCAAAACATTTTAAAAAATTTCACTATGCATTGGGTTCAGTTTTTGTTTTCTGTCAAAACAGAGAAGATTGATTACGCAACTAGGCCATCGACAAAAAAATACTAAAGCCATTAACTATTGCATAGCACCATCCTTTTGAAAGCTCATCTGCCTGCGGAAATATCATTAAAGACGGAGGTGGGACGAGCCTTTCAGTCCCACAGTGCAGGCTACACAGAATATTAAGCTCAGGCCACACGGTGAGCTAAGCTCACTTAGCTTAGCCTAGCTCACGTAGCTGTAACAACTTTTTAAAATACTTTCTTTGTGATCGTATACAGCTATGCTAGCATTTTAGTTCGGCTAAAATTAAAAAAAATCTTTTTCGCTTATTCAAGTCCACTGCTGGCCGTAAGCCAAAGAGCGCCAAATAAATAAATATTGGACAACATCACATACATTGCTCTGATCCTATGATAGGTAGCTTAAGCACTTGTGTTGTGTTACAGAAATCAGAAACTACGACGGTACCACAACACCCAGACCCGAGACAATATGTATAGAAAAGTTACTTTTCTACATTGACCGACCGGGAATCGAACCCGGAACCTCAGGGATAGCGACACCAAGTCCGGCATGCTCGCCACTCGGCTACGGAGGTCGTCGTCAAAGAGCACGATCTTCCGCTTTTTTCATCCAGCCACTGCATTCTATTTTCCTAAAGTCGTCGGTCCATTGAGCTGTAGGGACTCCTATACTGCGTATGCCAAACTAATAAAAAAACAACATCATTTATTTTTGCAAATAGGCCATTAAAAGCACTTTTACACGTCCCAATATTTTTTTTGCCCTAACTGCCTCGGGACAATTTGTGGGCTAGTGTCGAGAAGAAGCAGCGCAAGAAACTCGGTCACTGTTCCCGAGACTAGGTCTCCACTCGAGACCCCGTTTACTTCACCTTTCTTCGGATCTGCGACAGACGAGGCCTGCCTACTGCTACTTTATTTATTTATTATAAATTAGACACTTTTAGAACAATCATACCAATAAATCTAGGCCCCTAATAATGGAAGCTGGTACTATGGCGATTAGATAACAGTACATAAACATTATGAATGGGCTAGTTTCCTAAAAAAAAACTAATTAGTCCGTCAGTTGGATTAACGGAAAATATTGGACACGTATTTATTCTTTTCTCAATCAAACAAAAAATTATAAAGATATAGCCCGTTAAAGTTCCACGTGACGTCACGTGCTCACTTTGATGCGCTTTATCTTCGTCATTTTTTGTTTGATTGACAAAAAATAAAATATGGGTCCAATATTTTTTGATAATCTAACTGACGGGCTGAATAGAATAATCTTTTTTTGACCCAGGAAACTAGCCTATTTTTATTAAGTACATAATATTATGCTCGTGCACATCACACAAAATATATATGATCTGCTGCTCAATTAGGCGATTATCACACTGCACCGCGCTCCGCCGTGCGCGGATTTTTCTTTGTTTGCTGCACGTCGACGCGTTGTCAGTGAGTTGTATCAGGCGGTTTTTCTATGCAAACAGACTCGCGTACAATTTTAAAATCTGCGGCCCCGCTCACCTCGGCGGAGTGCGAAGCAGTGGGAAGATTTTAAAGTAGCCTTTATTATTAAAAAAACAATTCAAAATACTAAACCCTCGACCAGCTGACATCAGTTTGGATAGAGAAGTTTTTTTACACGACTGGCTAAAAAGGAGTGTAATATTTTTAGGTAATAAATAAATATTAGACTACATCACAAACATTGCTCTAATCCTATGGTAAGTAGCCAAAGCACTTGTATTACAGAAATCAAAAACAACGACGGTACCACAACACCGAGACCCGAGACAATATAGAAAAGTTATTTATCTTCATTGACCGACCGGGAATCGAACCTGGGACCTCAGAGATAGCGACTCCAAGTCCGGTATGCTCGCCTCTTAGCTACGGAGGTCGTCAAAATTAGGACCTTTTATTTAAACTAAAATTCTCTGTGATAAAGCATACATTTCGAAATTAAAAAGAGAGTTTGATAAGAGACAGTGTACTTTAATTAGGGTCCTGTATGAATGGCGCGTTTTATAATTATTTCTGCCCTGGTTGGAATGATAAGACATTTTACGAGATAAGGCAATCCGGTCGCAAATGACTGACGCTTTGATGGACTCGCTGTGAGAGATTTCGTTTTATTCTACAGTGGGTCTTTACGCTTCCATACTATAAAATTAAGATCGAGATTAGGATACCAAAATCTCAAAAAAAAGTTACAAAGTATTTTTGTGAGCCTTCGAATTAAAGCTTGCAGATCGCGACGGGAGCGGCCATCACACTCTTAGCGGGAACCATTCAAAATAACTCCCACCGATATGCCCTTAGGATAGGGCGTTGCTATTGGCTGAGCGAACGAATGAAGTTTAGCTACAAGCCTTTTGGCGGCAAATTTCGCATATCTTTTGAGATGGTGCCGGTTGCTGCAAGCACCTGTCAAAAAAGTCGCCTATTGGCTTTATGGCGCCATGCCAAAGGTGACAGTGAACGCTTGACATGTGCTTGCAGGCAACCGTTGCAATCACAAGAACTATAAAACAAGTTTATTTCACATGGTCCCTTTTCGAAATAAAAATAATCTTTTCCCTATTCTAAACGTAATAGGGGTGTAAAAATGGTGTACGTTCTAACTCAGATTTGTTAAAAAGTACTTATTTTTTTAAATCATGTTTAGTATTTTTTTAGTATACTTATCGTAAATAAATAAATATCATTATCACTGATGTTTCAAGCCTGTCAAGATGTCACTAGCCTATTTATTACTAAGCTTAAAGAACACTTTATCCCGTGTTCAAAGAATGGAAATAAGATTATCTGTACCGAAACTCATTTCTAGCGAAAATAAACAAAAATTATCGACGAGTCCATTATCCGATTATCGGTTTTTCGTCATATCAATTGCGCCAGATGAATCCAAATTGTGTTATCGTCGCAAACTATCAATTTGCTTTTAAATATTCTTTTCTTTTGGACGTTTTGCATTTTGTGCCTCCGATAAGGTTAGCAGGAGACATACGGGATGGAATCTCAAGCTCTACAACGAAAAACCTAACAAAAAAAAATTCTACGTATAAAAAAATTCAAACAGTCTTGTAAAATACAAGATATTTTGTCGTACTTACTTAAATAGTAGTTTTATTTTTAAATAACAAATATTGATTTCTACCATGTTTATACCTCACTGGCTGTGCCCACATGTATATAAATAGTATAGTATATAAATAGGGGTATTTTACTTTCTTACAAGATGGATTAAAAATAGTAGCCTATGTCTTTCCCTAAGGTTCATCCTTTTTCGTACTAAATTTCATCAAAACCTGTTCAGTTTTCGCGACAAATAGTAGTTTTTATCCTTCTCTAAAGTCCAATCTATCTATTTACCAAAAATCATCAAAATCAGTTTAGCGGGTTAGGCGTGAAAACGTAACAGACAGAGTTACTTTCGCATTTATAATATTATGCATAGATTATAATTTAGATTGACGAGTTTGTCAAGAACAAAAAACCTGCATATTTTACAAGCGCGTCGTACACGCTCGTAATATGTATCTGTATGTTTCCATAACAACTTCAGACAGCCAACGACCGGTGTATTTACCTAGGGCTTTGTTTTAAGGGCCGAAACCGCTTGGGAAATAAAGTACATTGCTAGAAAATAGTTCTTTCGACTTTTTCATGAAAAAATCGTCCTTCTTCGATAATGTTTTTGAGTAGATCACTTTTCTTATGTTGTAAGCGATTAGATTATTATTTCTTTTTGGCATTTCAATATTGAAAATGAAAGAACTTTTAAAATTTATTTGTTACTCTTCGAATTTGGTGCAAATTTATGTACCTACACTAATATGTATACAGGGTGTAAAATAAAAGGTGCAGTAAGACTTTAAGGAGTAATTTCACTGCTCAAATACAAAAAAAAATCTATGGGACCATCAACGATATCTTTAGAAAAAAATGTAGGCTACAACTTCAGGTTGGCCTCTAAAGAAAGTGGGGCGAGTAATGGCACCATTGGCAAGTGCGACTACAAGTGGGGTGTTTCTCCCCTAACCACGGGCTACCTTCTTTCATGTCCCGCGTGTACGGACAGCTGCACACGCAAAGACTATACTCACACGTCACCTGTTAGCGCCTCTAAGCCGAAAGGCAAGCCGGATTTGGCGTCTCCATCTCTGAGGTCCCGGGTTCGATTCCCGTTAGGGTGAATGTAGAAAAAAACTTTTCTATATTGTCTCGGTTCTGGGTGTAATTACTACGAGTAAATATTTTTAACACACAAGAATTTAACAAAATCTTTTTTTTCTTGCCAAAAATTTTGCACTATGTGGCAATGTACCTAATCCTGCCGCCCTAGCATGACTACCAAAACACGATATTATGATATAGCGATATATTGACACAAACTGTAAAAATATGATAGAAATAGCCGCCATTTTGTTTTTTTTATCAAAACAGCGATCATTTGACGACCTCCGTAGCCGAGAGGCGAGCATACCGGACTTGGTGTCGCTATCTCTGAGGTTCTGGGTTCGATTCCCGGTCGGGTCAATGTAGAAAAATAACTTTTCTATATTGCCTCGGGTCTGGGTGTTGTGGTACCGTCGTTATTTCTGATTTCTGTAACACAATGTAAGGCAAGCGCAGTGTAGGACATCTACCCACAAGGTGGACAGACGTAAAGGTTGCAGGAAACCGCTGGATGCAGGCTGCTTCCAACCGGCCATTCTGGAAATCACTATGGGGGCCTATGTTTAGCAGTGGACATCCTGCTGCACGAATACTAGTTTTAGTAAAACATAGATTTAGTTTTTATTACTGCCGTCCCAAAAAATGTTAAACAATAGCAGTTAGAAACGAGATTAATGACAGCCAGTTACATTTTATAGAGAAAGGGACCTTAAAAAGAGTAGAGTTTCAGGGAAAGCACTGTTGTTTCAATAACATCGTCTGGAAGATATATACTTGGTGACACGGTACACAAATTGAGGCATTTCAGTTTGCAAAATTGTTAGAAAGACATAGATACTCTTTTGTTAAAGTGGCAGTGGGCCGGTCACATCTGTCGCAGAACCGATGAAAGGTGGAGTAAACGGGTTCTCGAGTGGAGACCACGTTTTGGTAAATATAGTGTAGGACGCCCCCCAGCTCGAAGAACCGACGACGTTAGGAAGGTGGCTGGCAGTGGATGGATGAAAAAGGCGGGGGGTCGTGCTCTTTGGCGCTCTTTGGGGAGGCTTACGCCCAGCAGTGGACTGCAATAGGCTGATATGATCGATATTCTTTTAGGATTTAGGATCGATTATTCTTTCTTTTATTATTTACACAAAATAAATTGTGGTTGTGTTTGAGCGATAAAATCAGTCATCATAGGAAGTTGACATTTAAAATAGGAACTGATTTAAAATTATGTTTATTTGTTAGTCCCGTATTTTAAACTGTTGTGTAACACCTGTAATATTAGGTTTGATTGCAAATAATGAATTGAATTAGGAAAATTCATTGCCTATGACTAACAGGAGACATGAGAATGTCTGCCAAATGTAATGAATAGTATCGAAGTAATAAACCAATAAAACCAATTTATTTCTGCAAGTAGGCCTAAATTTAGTTATTTTACACGTCCTATTTTTTTTTACCCTAAATGAAGTAATGATTACCTTGATACCATCGTTTGGCGAGTTATATGTAATTGTCCTCAAAAAAGAGGTTCCTTATTCGTCGAGTATGTTCTAGGTGCCCTATTTTGGAACCGCGCGATAGTGTAGGGCGCAATTTAAGGACCAATAAAGTTAAACCGTTCGAAAAACGAGGCAGCCTCGGGTT
Source organism: Anania hortulata (assembly GCA_963576865.1). NCBI lineage: Eukaryota > Metazoa > Arthropoda > Insecta > Lepidoptera > Crambidae > Anania > Anania hortulata. The sequence goes on from OY756413.1 coordinate 1,534,291, forward strand.
AATCGCTCGGAATATCACTTAGTGATGCACCCGCTGGAGGGATTTAGTGGAGTATCGCGATTGATCCCCTGATGGCGGGATTTTGAAGAACCCTTTTACTAAAATGGTGTTTTTTCTGAGACCGGCAAGTTTCTAAGGCTTGGAAGAGATGGGGCTTTGAATAATGATACATAGAATGATGGTTAGGTATCTATGGCGATTTCAAAATTGATTCAACAAAACAATTTTGTGTGCAAACGTTTACATACATACGCATACTACTATAAAATTGGGTTGCTCTCAATAGTAGTTCTGCCCAAAAGCGTTAAAAATTCGATAAATGCTATGCCTGCATTTACATTGTCATGCGTTCGAAGCGGATTGACATTTAACACTACGGAGCTGTCAGGCGTAGGTAGTGTAACATACCCCCCCTTTACCCCCTTTAAATATTTAAATCTGAATATAAATAATTAAATGCTTAACTAACCTACTTGGTTCTTTCTTTATAAATCTAAATTGGCAGTGTGATCGTCTAGTTCAAATGGTAGGACCGTGCGTTGTGATTATAGTAGTGAACCAAATTCTTTTAGAGGTACGTGGATGCTTTAATTAAGTTTCTCTAGAGTTTCCCGGGTGTATGCGCATTGAAGGAAGAGGAAAGTGAAGCCCCGAAGGGCCCTGAAGAGCCCCACACCAAACGCTCATATTCAGGAGTGGTGACCATATGATAAACGTTATCCCAAAAGCAATCTGTCACCTCCATAAGAATAGGACCTACCTGAAAAACGCATTTAACGTAAATTATGCGCAAATAAGGGGAATAACTGAGCCTAAAGATATTTAATATAAAATACTAACTACTTAAACTTAAAATCTACCTGACTTCATGTAAAGTCAACCAAAGGTACGGGGTCCCTAAGATAATTACTTATCTGAAAATGCTAAATCCATAATGATACAAAGTTGATCCAACAACACCCATGACAACTCTTATAGATCTATCCTGAAGACTTCGACCTATGTGATGTCATCGGTATTACCACAACAACCCGCATCACTTGGAATCAACACTTTCAGTTATACTTTGAGAATATACTAATGACCCTTTTATTATACAAGTTGATCCAAAGATAACCATGACTTCTGACCAGTGTTGGAGATCTGACCTAAAAAGCCACCGATATCCCTACATCAGCACGCATTGCATGAATTTAAAACGTTCAGAAATACTTTACCCTTGGTAGTCTTCCCACGATAGTCGGAAGTAAGAGACAAAAATTATTTTAAAATATTTAAAATTTAAAGTACAAAATTTATATTAAATTCTTTTCTCAGTTCCGTGGATATAGGAATATGGTATAAAGGATTTAATAAGGATGGAAGCCTAAAAATAGCCCATTCGCTAACTACCTACTTACTAACTACACCAAAAACCTAAATGAATGGAGCTACATTTAGAGTGAGGGATGAGACAGAGATTAGGATAGGATTAAGGGTTTCCCTACCTAACAGTACCTCCAGCTAAACTACATATTTACGAACCTAGAAATATTAAAATAAACGACTTCAAAAATAAAACGTCACAAAATAATAAGCGCTAAAATAGTAATCAAAACCGCACCAGTACAGGTAAACCGTAATCAAAACCGTCAAATAAAACAAATCAATGAATTTCAATTTGTAAAATACATGTGAGTTTTAAAACAACACATTTAAATTAACTGAAAATCAATATTTAAAAATAAAGGTAAAACATAATTAAAATTACTCAAGCAAAATTAATATGCATTACAATAAAATAAATTAGAAATAGGTTCTTTAAATAATAATAAAACTGTTAAAATCCTGTTTAAAGAAATTGTGTCAATAATAAAATCCTGAAAGTTATGGTAATTAATATTCAAAAGTATTGTTAAATATAATTTTTACAACTTTGACATCAGATATAAATTAATTAACTTCTCAACAGGTATTCTAACTGATCAACGTAACTCACGGACGCTGCCGTAGTACACACACGTCACCCACCCATCAGGGTGTAATCGAATTCGCCACTCACGGTCAACTGTGTCGAGACTCAGCTGCTAAACCTATTTAACCATCATCTATCCCCCGCGTCCCATGTTTTAAAAGCTGACACCCGAACTCTCCTAATTTCCAGGGGTGCTCAACCTTCTATAATCTACGTGCCTTACTTTAAAATAACATAACATATTTTCAAACACTTATTAACCTTTCTAGATTCATAATAATTTTCCTACTAATAACCAAAACAAGCATGAGTGACTGAAAGTTTAATTTTTCCTCTTTTCCCTCCATTTTATCTATTCTGTAAATATTCTTTAATAACGTTTATTGATGTAAAGATATCCAACTTATTATAAATAACTGAATGCTCTCACATTCAAGGCCTACGTTTTTTAAATACATTATGAAAATTTAATATTAATAAATTATTGTAAAGTTTTAAACATTCAAAGGTTGACCACATCTGACTTCGAGTGTTCTTGCTCAATCGTATGGTGTGCACGTGGGTTTGCCTTCAGAGTTAATCGTGTAGCTACCTAGTATCCTTTTGTTTCAAATGCTGTATTTTTTTTTGTTTTATCAAAGTCAGGGTTCGCTGTATGCAATTAACGGAGAAAGTATGGTCATTGGTAAATTCGTCATATAATTGTTATTTTTCTAATAAGATGTATTGTTTTTTTAATTTTTATCTTTGTACTTGATTTGCAAGGGTAGGGTTGGTACAGTAGCCTGCTGTGGTTCCAATTTAGTTGCATCAAATTTTGCGCGCGGATCATGTATCTATGTCTCATTAATCTAAGAGATGGGGCTTGTAAGTTTCTTATACTTCTACTGCAAATGAGCCTGATTTTTTTTTATACATATACAGGGTTATTTGTAAAACATCAACAACCTGATTCTGGTGCTCAAATACAACAACTTTTTGTATGGGACCAACATCAAAATAGCAAAAAAAAAATTCACTGTTTCATACATACACATTCCGAGCATCAGACTACACAAAGTTGGTAATTCATTCTTGGGGAAAATGTATTAAATTTTTCAATAAAGTACCACAGACTCTTGTTGAATTACCTGTACATGAATTAAAAATTCACATTTAAAAAATCCTTTTGAAAAAAGGATATTATAATAGACGATTCTTTAAACGACAAGAGTGCATGGACTTAACCTGCTTAGCTCGCACTTACTACATGTCTTGTAACTGTATTTCCTGTAAAAAAGGCTAACAAAGGTGATTGAGTTTGTTGCGCCGTTTCTTCTCATCACCAGCCGATATGTAGTCCCGAAGCGGTGGTAGGACTAAGCTATATTTTGGGACGTGTATAAGTGCCCGGAAGAGGGCCTATGTACAAAATAAATGAGTATTATTGATACAAACTGATCTCAGCTGGTCGGCGGCTTTGTATGGGAAAGTGTTTTTTTTACGATTTTGATATTGGTCCCATCCAAAAGGTTGTTGTATTTGAGCACCAGAATCAGCCCCTAGGAGGTTGTTCATGTTTTAAAAATAACCTTGTATACTGACAGGTTGGCTTCGTCATCATCAAGGGGCGAACCTTCTTATCAAACTCATTGCTCAGAATTTTGTGATTATGATTGGACGACCACCTTAGCCGAGAGACGAATACACTTACCGTCGCCATCTCTGAGGTCCTCGGTTCGATTCTTGGTCGAGCCCATGTAGAAAGCGAACCTTTCTGTATTGTTCAGGTTTGGGTTGCGATTTTGATGATGGACCCGTAGAATAATATTATTTTAAGTTATGTAATAATTAGGACTTTCTATTTCGTGATACAAACTTAAGATTGAATTTGAAACTAAAAACTTTCAAAAGATATTTGTATTCACATTTACTAGTAAGTATTCCAAGTCGATTCGAACCTTTTTACCAAACTCGTCAAAACTCCGCTCGATCCTCAAAACTTTTTTCATAAACTCGTCGACCTAGGTTCAAGACATAAATCAGTATACAGCCGAATAAAACCTTCGTTGCTATGATACAGAAAAACTAAAAAGAGCCAAACACGAGCAATATCAGAGACAAACCGCCAAACGAGCCTTTCATATGTCCGGGCAAGGTTGGCTGGCTAGTAAATATGGAGATGGAATATCTACCTTTATGGGCACGAAAATTCTGTATGGAAGGTCGCCATTTTATTCGTTAAGTTCCTTTAAGGGGGGAGTGCTTCTGCGGATTTTATTTCGAAGACAGTATACATTTACAATAACAGTTCTGTTTACAAAAACATAAAATAAAATAACTTAGGTTCTTACTTTTGTGACTTAGAATATTATTATAAGAACAATCGTCCGGATACCAAAAAGCCGCAAATTCCACAATTGAAAGTGGTGAATGTTGTGAGTGATGTTATCATCACCGATGTTTAAATCGATAATAAGAGCGTTGTTAAGTACAAAAACATAAAATTTTTATGCGTTTATATAATGTCATTTTTTGCATTCTAAGTTTCATACTGAGGTCTTTACTAAGGTGCTTTGGCTACTTACCATAGGATCAGAGCAATGTATAATGATGTTGTCCAAAATTGTCCAATTTAAGAGGCCATGCACTTTTTTTCAGTGCAAAATTGAAACACAGTTATATGCTTGTGTGCGTCTTTGATGCGGGATAAAGCGTCAACAATGTTGATCCTTTACAAGATAATATTGATAATATAATTTATTAGGTAGTAGACGTCCTATCTAGGTTTGAAAATCAGTTTTGCGCGCTTGATTTTATATTTAATTTTGACTTAGGTTTACTACTTTTTTTTTGTTTTTTATATAAAATAAAATTTGTTATTTTAAAAGTGTACAAGATTATTGTGTAGTGTTTCAATCTTTTAATAGTTGTTCATAACGATAGAAAAATAAATCATTTATCTTTCTTTATTTTATTTGAATGGAAATTTCTAAAATGTTATTTCAGAATTTTTTTCTGCTATATTATGTAAGAAAGTAAAAAAACGTATTCAACCTATGTGCAAGGACAGCGTTCTTGAAAAAAAAACTACAACTACGAAAAATTTGTGTGATGAAAAAATCACAAAGTCCTCTTTCATTGCAGGTTAGCCGGACATTTTCGCAGCGACCGCAAGACGGTATTATTAAAACATTATTCGCCGAGAGAAATGTACTTTTGACTGGGCCTAGAACAGTTGTTTGCTCTAAGTGCCGACTTTGAAATGAATTTCCCAAAATTTTTCTTTTACCTTTCCTCTTTTCTAGAAAATGTAAAGACTTTAGACAATGTTAAAATGTCTCACAACTTGTTGATTTACACATCGCACACCCAGGTAAAGATTAGCACAGTTAAAGACAAAAATGTCTAAAATTAAATACTGACCTCGCACAGGTACATATTATTTTATTGTAAACAAACTATTTGAAAGAGGCTGCCAACAGTGACCGAGTTTCTTGCGCTGCTTCTTCTCGGCGCTAGCCCATAATATTGGTCCGAAGCATAAGCAGAGAAAAAAAAAATGGGACATTTAATAGTGCTTAATTTAGGCCTATTTACAGAAATAAATTGATTTTATTGATTTTTATTGAACAACACAAAATAAATATGTCTTTGCAGTTCATGTAGTTAATGTAGTGTGAGATCAAATTAAAGAGGTGATCAAACCGGCAAGCTACGTAAGAAAAAAATACGTAAAAAAAAAATGGCTGGCCATGCCGCCACCGCCAGGTCCTGGCAAAAGGGGTAGACCCAAGAAATGCTGGCTTGTGATCTCACATCTAGAGACGCTTAAGACCGTGCGAAGTGGAGGAGTCAATCAAGGAAAGCGGACCCTGGGCTCCGAAGCGATGGCTTTGGACGCAACCGGGATTGAGCGTATAGATGAAGAAGAAGAAGAAGAGATCAAATTAAAGAGGTGGTACTCTTTAATTTGATCTCACACTACATTACACACGGGTGTCTTTGGAGTTAATGTAGATTCCACAAACATTGCGATAATCGCAATAACTTGATTTTGTTTTATTTCAAGTTATGCTACTCTTATCTAGATAAAGTGTTGTAAACTAATTGACTTATAAACAAGTAGAAAATCCTGTAAAGCACCATCTCTTACCCAAAGCAGCTATTAGACGGCCTTTGTTAACGAGGTTCTACGACATCAATATAGATGGCGTTATAGACTGTGAAACAGCATTGTATTATTAGAATAGACAAAACAGCTCTACAAAATTTCTCTTCTTCCACTGCGCTTGAACAATAAACATCGTTTTGCATCATCTTCTATGGTTTCCTTCTCGACATAAAGTTAAGAATGTTAAGATAAATCTAGATGTTAATTTTTAATAGTAAATATAGCTGCGGTGGATGTGCGGAGTCACGCGGAAGGACCGCGTGAGGAACTCGCGCATCCGCGGTAGCCTTCTTGTCCGTGATATTGCAGGCAAACTGCAGGAGTGTCGCCTACGCTGGTACGGTCATGTTTTGCGGAAACCGGCGAACTACGTAGGAAACAAATGTTTGGCCATGCCGCCACCGCCGGGTCCTGGCAAGGGGTATCCTTGACGTCGTGAGGGCTGACATGCGTGCCAATGATCTCACATCTAGAGACGCTTAAGACTGTGCGAAGTGGAGGAGTAAATCAAGGAAAGCGGACCCGTGGCTCCAAAGCGATGGCTTTGGACGCAACCGGGATTGACCGTATAGATGATGATGATGTTAATTTTAAGAAGTGTGTTTATCAAAATTTGTCTATTCTCTCTCTTACTTTCTTAAACCTGTCTGCACCCGATGCTATGTATAGGTCCGTTGTTCTAATAGACCAAGATGGTTTAGTGGTTCTCGCTCCGGACAGCTAAACTAAGCCCAAGCGTGGGTTCAAATCCTGCAAGGGGCAAGTGTTTGTGTGATAAGCGCAAACGATTGTAACTTTTTTAAGACGAGTATATGTGGTTTCAAAAGCTTACTACTGCAGCCTAAAATGTAAAAAAATATATTTAAAATATGTTCTAAGAATAATTGTCAAAGCCTATTAAGTACTTATTTTTCAAGAGAAAAAATATATTAAAATTATTGATAAAACAAACAAAAAAGATGCTAACCGATTTAAACGTCGATTTGATAGCCTTAAACTGAGTATCGCCAAGCGTGGCCAGTATTGGCAATCCTCCCCGATGATAAGTCATTGTGGGAGGCCTTTGCTCAGCAGTAGACGTTCTATGGCTGACATGATGTAACTGAATATAGGGTTTGTTATCCGAACGATTGCGTCCAAATGTATTATTTCCGACTGTCGTATCCCTTGCTTTTTTCATCCATCTACTGCCAGCCATCTTCCTTAGGTCGTCGGTTCATCGAGCTGGGGAGCGCCCTACGATACGTTTGCCAAGACGTGGTCTCCACTCGAGAATCCGTTTACTCCACCTTTCGTCGGTTCTGCGACTCGTCTGAGTGCTTGAGTGCTACTCGTATAGATGTGTGTTGATTCTGATTATTTTGTTATCTAGCTATCATTGTAACTCCTTTTAATTTTTGCTTAGTCTAATTAATAGTAAGAAGAATATTTCTGGCTTCTCATTTTACTTACTGCTATAGTAGGTAAGTAGCTGTACAGAGAATTCCTAATGCAATACTTGCAGCTTTATAAATCTATTAAAATTAAATAAGTAAGATTTTATTTCTTTCTCATTGTTTGAAACTAGACGAGGAATCATCAAATACCAAGAACTTTTTGAACTAGAGGGTTATTGACTAGCATATACGAGGAAAATAATCGCACAAGTTGATACTTAGTTTCTATTTTCTTCAGCTTTCGTTTATGTATCGTCAAATCGCGAAAAGACGCATAACTCGGTCGTTACTTTTCACTTAAGAATTCATTTGTATGTTACGCATCGAAGACACTTAAAATTCCATGTACGGTTTCGTTCAAAACTCACTTAAGTGTCGTTCCGCCGCAGTGTAAACTAACTCATTTTTCCAAGGCTGGGCAAAGGTCTCCCAAGGCCTTACACCTATCCCAGTTGAAGGTCAATGTCTACCTATCCCTGATGTGCCTCTCCAAATTGTCACAAAGTCTACGGCGGTACCTAAGTTCAGGAAATAAGTTCTAAGTGGCGATCTGAATCCATTTGTCTAGATGCATCTGGCAGAAATGCCTTCGTACCTACATCGACATTGCCAGTTTAATATCTGATCCATCATATCAGGGTATGTTCTCTGGTATACCCAGAGTTTGAACTTATGAATCTTGGTTAAGAACCACGTTTGACCTCAATCATTGCAGAGTTTACTCATAACATCACTCGTCAACCATTGTCAAAGTGATAATTACCACGTCCAAACCATCTCAGGTTAACAAACTCCGTTATTACCTGTCCGGTGAAGCCTTCGTAACGAGGGTAAACAGGATACGGAAGCGGCCGCTGACTACCGCCGGATATTGTCCGGTGCGCGAGGATATAGAGTGGACAGACGTGTCATTTAGATTAATGGTTCGGAATAATTCGGACTGGTGCGTACGCCGGTGGCTTTAATAAATACATGCGCCAGACAATCACATTAACTCCATAGAAAAACTATATATAGCTTACCAATATAGCTTTTCGAATTGCAAAGCTAACGTGGCAATAGGCAGGCCACAACAACCGTTGGGGAGAAAAGGTTTTTGAGTTGTGACCGCAAACTGGAAGATGCCATGACCCATGCTGCGGGTTGGCTCTCCCGGTGGACTGACGATCTAGTCAAAGTTACGGGCAGCCGCTGGATGCAAATGGCCCAGAGCCTTGCACTGTGGAAGTTAATACGGGAGGCCTATGGCCAGCAGTGGACTTTTAAAGACTGATTAATGATGATGATGATGATGAATTACTCAGATATCCTGATATCATTTTTGTGCTTACCAATTGGTACCACTGGTGTTAAAGTCCTGTCAGTTATACTCAAACAGGTAACAGGTTGAGCCAGGGAATCGATTTAACAGCATGTTATGTCCAATCAAGTTAATTTTTACTATAGGACCAATGTCACAACACGAAAAAAAAGACTGATGATCCTTAAAAGGTAAATTTTTATTAATAAAAATTATTGAAGGCTTGTATTAATTCACGGCAACAAACAACTTTGCTCAAGAAACTAGTTAGCTATCTCAATTTTTGTAAGTGTACCACATTTGTTGTAAACTAACAACATAATCGCCGAGGTAAATTACTATTTTGTATAGAAAAATATATTTTTTCTTTTGATTGTTGTTTAAAAAATTAGTAGAGCATCTGTGTAAGCGACTCCCTCGTCTAACTCACTCACTCAAACTACAACTGAGGCAATTCTTTTTTCGGATTTAGAAAATTCAGATAGGTTGAGAAAGTCCTTTTACCTAATCGAAACTTTTTCAATACAGGACATGGGTTTCCCTGCAAATGTAAACATATTTTTTACTAACGTTTTCCTTAAAGGATTTAAAATTTCGATTTAGTATTTATCTACTAAGTACCTGTTTTTAGTGAGACCCTTTCTATATCGTTTATATCTGCGTAAAAAACTTTCCTTTCAAGCTAAGCTATCGGAGATATTGTTCATAGAATTTCTAGAAATAGAGACAGTATTAGCTACTGAAGGTTTCTGAGTAATAAAATTAGACTGCAGAATACAGGTTTCGTCGGTACTTGATAAATTATAGTTGGCTTTTTGTTAACCTAACTTGAGACAAATTAAAAAACGCAATCAATTTGTATGTGATATGCACGGTATTGTAATGCTATACTAAACTGTCAGCCATATGAAAAAGTGTATTTTTATTTTATTTTGGTGTTGGTCCTATGGTAAAAGTTGCTATACATTGTTGAGCAGGAGAGTGTAATATTTGCGGCTCCGAAACCAATGAAAATTCACCCTTTATAACCCAAAACATGCCAGTGATGACTTACGGAGCCGAAACGTAGAACATGATAGTAAACCTGGCCTACCGACTTCACGTCACGCAGAAAGCCATTGATGTTGCCACTTTTTGGGCGCAGAGAGTTTATTGCCATTGACTTGAGAAGAAGAAGAAGCGAGCTATAGAAAAGTCAGTGCTTCGGATCTCGTTAGAACCGGATGACCGGCAAGAAACATTTCTTACTATTTGCGGGGTCTAGTACAAAATGTATGCACCAAAGTGCCTTCAGGTTTGCGCTAGAATGTTTCTATCAGAAGCTCTGGATAATATGCGGCCTGTCTAAGGGATAAAATCCGAAAAGAGGTTATCCGGCAGAAGATCAAAGTAATAGAAATAGTCCTAAGCTAAAGTGGCAGTGGGCCGGCCACATCTGTCACAGAACCGATGAAAGTTGGAGTAATCGTGTTTTTGAGTGGAGACCACGCCTAGGAAAACGTCGAGGGCGTCCTCGATGGACCGGCGAACTTAGAATGATGGCTGACAACGGCTGAATAAAACAAGCAGGAGATTGTGTTATGTGGCGTTCTTTGAGGAAGTACGCCCAGCCAGCAGTGCACTGCAATAGGCTGACATGATAATGAACCCAAAACATGGATGAATCGTTGGCTTAGTTGTAGCAGCGAAAGTCATCCGTAGTTCAGTTAGAAGAGCAGTCGCTCGGAGAACGAAAGATCGTGGGCTTGAATCCTACCAGAGGCAGTTGTCGTTTTCTTTAAGTGTTGTAATTGTATTGTTTTCATTTGTAGGGTTTGAACTGTAAACTTTGGAAGTTTAGACCAATAAAGGTTTGTCGTCTGAGTTTCATTTGTTTTCTAGCACGTCCACGTTCTGGTAAGGTTATTTTAAATATTGTGTAGCCCACATAAATCCTTTTGTTTCCAAAAGACACGCCAAGCCTTTCTATGAGGTCATTAGAGAATGCCTCATAGCATTAAGTCCACCTTTTGTATGATTTTTTAATCTGTGCAATAAAGTCTAAATAAATAAATAAATAAATTTGACAGAGCACCAAATTAACCACCATAGCGCAAAGAATAAGTAAGCTGAAGTGGCAATGGCTGAAGTTGTCGAGAAACCGATTACCTATGGAGTAGACTTTTTTAAGTGGAAACCACGATTTAGCCAGCGAAGCGTAGGGCGCCCTCCGTTAAGGTGGAGTAATGATAATACAAAAATCTGTTAGCAACGGATTGAAAAGAATAGCCGAGAATCGGGCTCAGTGGCGTGCATTGGGAGATGTCTATGACCAGCAGTGGAGTGACGTGGGCTGATTGTGATGATGAAACCAAGTGTCTAGCTCCAAACTAAGCATAGCTTTTACTTTAGCATCTAGATACTCAATACTCAATTATTTATTGCAATCCATAATGTACAAGATAGTAGATGGCATACAATGATAAAGTAACAAATGGACCCTGACGGGCACAGCATAGTTTAGTAGGAGAGAGGAAGAGTGCTCAATCAAATTAATTTATGATTATGTATATTTTTTATCAGATCGGATCATCATTTCAGCCATGGACGTCCACTGCTGAACACAGGCCTCCTCCAATGACTTTCATCGGGGGGGGATTGCCAATACTCGCCACGCTTGGCAGGCGGGCTTTAATGGATAAATGTACCTTAATAGATTTACATTCCATGACTTAGATAATAATGGTAGAGTACCAGCAACAAACTTTCTATTCCAAAATAACATTGTTTAAAATGTTAAGAAATTTTTCTAGTCTTTAATATTATGAAGTATAACTATGCCTAAAAGACGCGACATAAAAATTCACTAATTAAATGAATTGGCAAGCAGGCAGCAGCCGCTGAAATATGTCGCTGAAACTCACGCTCTAATTTCAAAGATCCCGAACATTGTGGTACAAGGGCTAGAGTACAACAATTTTAGATTTACTTAATTATTTTATTCCTTTTGAGAGTGGTCTTTGTGTGGCAATAAATTCTACGCTGATGAAGCCACGGGCATGAATGCTAAGCATAAATTCTTATTAGCATAATATAAGCGATGTTGTGTATACTGTTTATGAGTTATAGTCCAGCTCAGATTCTTCCATTCTTTTTATTTTCAACCATGTATAGACTGGATTCTGTTAGACTACCTATTACACATAAATAAATACATAAGGTGGGTGGCCCATGGAAGGTCACTACAATGAGTTTCGAGTCGTTTATTTACTGGATAGCTGAAACAAAAAAAATCACAGCCGCGTCTAAGTCCTTGAGTTCGATGGGTGTTAGTATGAGTAGACGGAATTTGTCACCAATGACTACGACATTTTAATAATTGGCCTTCGAATACTTGGCCTTTTATGGCTGACCCACCTTTTTTTTCTCTCCTACAAAGCTGAAAAACTTCTTAAAGAATTGTTTTCTGTCTTGTAGTTAGAATTTATCCGAACTATCTCAAATATTTGTAGTTTAGATTTTCTATCTAGAAAATTATTCAGTTAAATATTTAAAAGTAATAAAAACTCAATGGTCGAGTTTCAGTTGATTTTAATCTACCTACCCATATTACAGTTTTAAGCTTTGCTTCATCATCATCATCATCGTCATTTCATATTCATATTCATTTATTCACTTTCATTAGTTCAGCCATATGACGTCCGCTGTGACTTCCAGATTGGCCGGTTGGAAGCTATGCTTATTATTTAAAATATTGCTTCGTAGCCCCTAGCCTAAGCCGTTACCTCCGCCCGTTCATGAAATTCAAATCCGGTATTCGTGTCCGTTTTTTAAACCGTCCGGATTACAGCGCTGCAATCGCTACGTCCGCGTAATCCCGACGTTATATCCGGGTCTGGACGTCTTCGATTTGTTAATGCGAGTCATATTTTGACGGATAAAAAGTTTTTATTTGTGGTTGTTTGTGGTCAATTTTTTTTTATCTTGATAAAGTAGAGCAGTAGTAGATATTGATGTAAAAGCAATAACTATAAATTAACCGTTTAAAAATAAAACTCGCGATAAGGCAAAATAACGATAAAACATTCCAATTCTCCATTGTTTTTACTAATGATGACTGTAAAAATAAAAAAAACTTAGTACGTAAGTGTAAGTAATTTCTAGCTTTTAAGTATTTTTAAATCCGTCAAGTAGAATCAGTAGAGTTTTTTTTTTCAATCTCTTTATACAATGTGTATTTTCGATACTTGCTTTTGAATGAGACTACTTTCAAAAAATACACCGTTTCAATAAAAAGAAACGACAAAAAATAAATAAAAAGAAATTTTATTTAAAAAAAAACTGCTCGGTTTTAAAGATGGCTGACAAAAGTTATTATTTATTATTTATACTTTTAAGTTTAATTTATTATTATTTTTGTCGATAATTTTGGGTCTAGTATCCGCACATTTCGTTTGATCAAGTATCGAAAATACACATTGTATAAAAAGACTAGTCCTGACTCACTCATTCATTAACTGACTGACTCATCAACGCCCAGCCCAAACCCTGGAATCTAGAATGATGAAACTTTGCACAGAGGCTCCTTTAATAACATAGACAAGGAATAAGAAGATAAAAACCTAGTTAACGAAATTCTGTGACAAATTAAATTAACGCGTGCGAAGCCGCGGGGAACAGCTAGTAATTTATAAAAATAATCATCAAAATCGGGTTTAATTTAACGAAGATAAGTGTAATTAATATACACACAGAAAATGACTAATAATTGAGGATATCATTATTATAACTGAAGTCGGTTGAAAATGATAAAAATCCTTATAAACTGCAGGATGACAGGAGATGAGGTCTATCCTCATCTCAACTACTTAAGGCGCAGGGTAATTAGAATACACATAAAAGAGGTGTTTTTGCACAAGTTTTTTGGCGAAAATATTGGATATTGGATGTGAAAATACTAGATTAATTGGAAAAAAAAGTTTATTTTATACATAAAAAAAACTATTAACATTAAAAATAAAATTAATAATTTCACTTAATCACTTCAAAAAAAATGTTATTATTTCTCATAAACATCAAAAAATATTTTAAAGTACCGCGGATACCGCGATCTTGTACACATTTATATTTTAAACGACGTTTTAGTTTAGTTTCAAAGTTGTTTTAGTTATTTATAAAATTAGTGTTTTTTTAATTTATTTTTTTTGTCATCAAATTAAAAATTATGAGAGTTTTTAATGAATTTCACTCTTAACGCCTACTTTTCCATGGGCGGATATTTTGCTCGCAATAATAATCTATTTGCACAGGAGCGCAAAGGGTAGACGTTTAGTCTGCGAGAAACATTTTTAATATCTTAGGCACCTAATAGATGTCGTGCGAGTTGACGCTAAATGCTCAAGTATATGCGCCTGCGACATAAAATAAATTATTTACAAAATTCACCATTTTGTAAATAATTTATTTTATGTTGCATTCAAATACAATAGTTGTATTACAATTTAAAATGCACACTGCCTTACAGGGTCCGTATGTTCACTGCCTTATTTAATAAGACTATACTGTAAGTACATACATATTGTAATGCAATAAAAAAAATGGATTGGGACTAGTGATGGGTTTTTATCCGGATAAATACTAAAAATGGATAAATACTCATAAATATCCATTTTTACTCGAGTATTTATCCAAAAAGGTGGATAAATACTCTTTAAACATTTTTATTTCTATTTAACGCAAATTTCGAAATTAGAGTGTAGGTAATAAGTAATTTCAAGATAAAATATGTATTTCTGCATTTTTAAACTATAAATAATGAATAATAGCCAAAAGAACAGCTATCAAATGCTTAACATGTTATTTCATTATTTCATGGTATTTGAATGCAACTAAATGTGTACATCATCATCATCATCATAACAGCCATCGATCGTCCACTGCTGAACATAGGCCTCCCCCAATGACTTCTATCATTGGGGGGAATTGCCAATACTCACCACGCTTGGCAGGCGGGTTGGTGATTGCAGTTTTTTTATAGGATTTCGCACGCAAATGATGCTGCCCGTCTCGTGATACAGGTGCTCGTGTTCGGTGCCGTGTGGGGACGGCCGTAAGTAATTCACTTCCCCACCGCCAACATGAGGCGTGTTGTAATGTGTACATAAATTAAATTAATTATCTTCCATGATGAATTCTAATGATCATGAGTTTCGATCATCAGTGTTAAATATTTTTATGAAGAGTGATCATTATGATGTAAAATGGTATGAGAAACATTTTTGGACTTCCGATAATAGGACTTAAAAAGTTATGTGAAAAAACGCGCACCCACAAAGCTTGCTACTGACTGACGGACGACGCACGGGGGGAACTCAAAGCGATGACGCGGGCTAACATAGGAAACCGAATATACTTTTCATTTTGCACCAAGGTGCATTTTGTAAGCAGGCTGGTGAGACGGGTGAACGAGTGGAAGCAGTCGCTTGAGAGCGGTGGTCTGAAACTCAATGTTGCGAAGACCGAGTGCCTGGCCTGTAACTCTACAGATCCAACGTCCGTCCGCATAGGCGGAGACAAAAAACCTTAAAAACCTTAGATCTGTATTTCATGCTTTGGGAGACATCGATTGCGACGTCAAAGCACGCATTACTGCTGCGTGGGCCAAATAGCGAGAGGTGACTGGTGTCATTTGTGATCCCATAATGCTGGTTAAGCAGAAAGGACAGATCTATAAGTCCATCATTAGGCCCGCCCTTTCATATGGCAGCGAAGCGCGGCCACTACTTGAGCGACACAAGCAGGAGCTGCATGTCACGGAGATCAATATGCTGCGGTGGATGTGCGGAGTCACGCGGAAGGACCGCGAGAGGAACTCGCGCATCCGCGGTAGCCTTCGTGTCCGTGATATTGTAGACAAACTGCAGGAGAGTCGCCTACGCTGGTACGGCCATGTTTTGTGGAAACCGGCAAGCTATGTAGGAAACAAATATCTGGCCATGCCGCCACCGCCAGGTCCTGGCAAAAGAGGTAGACCCAAAAAATGCTGGCTTGACGTCGTGAGGGCTGACATGCGTGCCAATGATCTCACGACTAGAGATGCTCAAGACCATGCTAACTGAAGGAGTAAATCAAGGAAAGCGGACCCTGGGCTCCAAATCAACAGCTTTGGACGCAACCGGGATTGTCCGTACAGATGAAGAAGAAGAATTGCACTGGTCAGCCACAGGTGGCAGCACTAAACTAAATAAATAAAAAATGTTCTCTTTATTTAATTCACCTTGCATAATTTGATTTGAAAATCGTAATTTCATTAAGTATGAGCGAGTCCACCAGCGAAGAAGATAATAATTTAACACTGCAGAGTTAGTACAAGCAGTACATAGTGCCGAATTGAGTTTTCTACCGAAAAAATCGCGTGAAAAGTACTTAAAAGAGTACAATTTGTTAAATGCATGGAGACATTCTAAACGTGCGAAAACCTTTTCGGAGACTATAATGCTAACATACTTTATTAAACTATCAGAAAAAAGAAAATCAATCAAATGAATAAGCACTAATTTAATAACTAAGCAATTTTTTTGCACCTAGCCTTTTCTTCGCTGTGGTGAGGTGAAAAATTGTTTCACTCGGCAGCAAAGTTATTTGCATCTCGTACCTTTGAAACCCTTGCTACGCTCAGGATTCTGTATTTGAACAACAATCCTAGATTCATTCGCTTGCTCAGGTTTTAATATAAGTAGGTACTCGCACCAAAAACCAACTTTGCAGCCTTGCATTATCAAATAACTATTTCTAACTCTCGCGGATCTGTGCGCACCGTGTGCAAGAGCAAGAACAAGAAAGGCTAATTATTTCAAGGACGGGACTGAGTTCCACTACATAATAAATTGTTATTATTACAATTACCGTGACAGGATACACTGCAACCTTGCTAAAACTACTTTTTTTTTTTAATAACATTGTATTCGGACACGTAATACTAACCATTCATTAAATGTAGAACAGAAAAACAAAAGTTGTGTGTGGATACAGCTGAAAAGATTTTTATCCGTGACTTTGAGTAAATATCCGATAAAAATGGATAAAAACGAGTATTTATCCATTTTGGATAAATATCCGAGTATTTACTATTTGAGTATTTATCCACTGCCCATCACTAATTGGGACCATTTAGATTCCAAATAAACGTTTGCGTTTGATGAACTAAACATTTTGACAACACTTCAGAAACCGGCTCAGCTCAGGACTAGAACCATAGTGTTGCATAACACACACTTACCTGTTAGATAGCTCTCTTAATCAATTCGTCAGTGGCGTCCTCTAAGTGATTGGGCGCACTACAAAGGCATTAAATTTTAATTTCCAATCACTCCCTCTGTGGTTTCAGAGTGGGGTGAGTTACAAGCTGAAGCGGTGTCCATTTTTTTCATTATCTATTTAACTTACGTAGGCGACAGCAACATTGAGATATGCAACGGAACCCAACAACTAGTCACAGCTAGCCTAGCCAATCAGAAGCGTTGCCGCCAAGCGTCTCCTTTGAATCCGCTAGCCAGCGGATCGCCTTCGGTTGGGGCAGGTCCTTATAATGCCATGCAAGCCCATTTTAGTCTATTATTTTATACTGATCACTTGTTGAGGAGAAATTCTGTCAGTTTGCAAATAAATCATTACATTAATTGTTTGATATTTGACCCCTCAATTGGTAAATCCAATACTGATAACTGGTAAATAAGCTGGTCAATTGCCTATTAGTTTGTCAACTTGTTTATTAACTAGTTGTTGAAGATGTTTGTCGACTGGTTGGCTAAATAGTTGTTAGATATTAGTTCTTCTTTTTCCTTTAAACCCTCTAACTCTTTCAATTTGCACTCTATCCTATATCCCCTGAAACCGGATGTAACCAGTTTATTGGCTCAACCTCACCTGTTTAAATTGACTCTCCGTAGAAAGGGAATTTTGCACAAAGCCGGCCATTACCGTGCGCGTTTATTTAATTAAACAGTAATTAATGATTGCATTCATTAAACGGTGCGATATCAGATTAATAAACTTATTTATGGCTCCTCTGTGGTTTTGTACTTTATGGTCTCTCGATTTGATTAACGTAATTACAACTGATTTTAATAAAATAAAAAAAATCAACTTACCTAACAAGCCAAAAGACCAAACCCAAAGTTTGCAAAAGGGCTATATAGCGAAGCATACTGGGTGTAAAAAGTCTCAAACCAAAACGCTAAAATTAAGAGTAGGTTAAAATCGACTCCAAAGATTTGATAACAAATACATAGTCACTTTATACGTAACGCTGAAAAATGCGAATACATTTTCCTATGAATGAATGTCCCACTTTATGTAATCTGAAATTTCAAATTTATACTAAGCCCTAAAGACTAATATACACAGTTAAGTTTTATAATTCAAAGAGCATGTTCTAGCCCTTATATTCCACGTCCGCTTACTAACGGAAAGTTAATAATAAATTTTAAAACAACGCCTTAACTGCGTAACTTCAAAACCATCGCCCCATTTTGTCTTGGGGTCGCGTTTTTTCATTTTATTTATGACCTATTTTAGTGTCGTAATTTTTTGCAAGTTCCTCCATTATGGGATCAAGGTCTGTTTGATTCGGCAATTTTTCTAACAATGGATTTATTAGGGTCATCAAATTTTCTTGAAAATGTAATTTTTCGAGGGGTGTTCGTGTTTCGTTTTAGTTAAGTGGGTGATTTGAGCTGGATGAGATTTCTGGGTTATGCCAGAGATTGTTCGGTAAAATTGTATTGCGAGCCTGCACACTCTAGTAATACTGTTGTCGATTTTAGAGGATTCATATTTGCTGGGGATTCATATTGTGCCGTGTGGGGACGGCCGTAAAGAATTCACTTCCCCACCGCCAACTGGAGGCGTACCTCAAGAGGCGACAAATTCCTGTAGCATGAGATGGGCAGCAGCGTCTGCGTGCGAAATATTATTAAAAAACTGCGTTCGCCAACCCGCCGTCAAGCATGGCGAATATTGGCAATCCACCCCGATGATAGATCATTGGGGGAGATTTATGTTCAGCAGTGAATGTCCTATGGCTGAAATAATAATGATAAGGACATCCACTGCTGAACATAGGTTTCCCCAGTGACTTCCGGATTGGCCAGTTGGTAGCGGCCAGCATCCAGCGTGTTCTTTTAACCTTTACCAGGTCGTCTGTTCACGACCCTGGACGTCCTACGCTGCGCTTGCTTATTACAATACAATATTAGATTATTAGTAACAATATTCTGCAGATTCTGACGGGCAAGAACTCTGGAAAGAGACATGTCGGTTGTAGAAGAAAGTCAGGGCTTCGCAATATCCGGGAATGAACAAGAATAACGAGTGCAGTCCAGTTATTCCACTTCGCCAAAGACAAAGACAAGTTCCAGGAGCTGGAACAGCCATCAGTAATTAGAGAGGTACTATAAGAAATAGAAAAAAGAAAACATAAAACTTTAAAGGGATCTGATGTGTCGAAAAGGGGCACCTTTTGGCGCAGCATTTGTCATGATAGTCACGGGCCTATCACGTCGCTGAGTTTCGGCGGGAACCTCCGACGGCAGCGAGTAACGCAGTGGCACATCGGACCACCAGAGAATCCCAAATTCCTCCAACGGACTCAAGACGGATGGCAAGAAGAAGAAGAATAATAAGTTAGGTAAAATTGATTCTTGAGGGATCCTACAAACGAGTAACAGGTTGTCAGCAACTGTCGCCGGCAGTCAGCAAAGCCAACTCGCAGCTAATGACAGTCGTCAACGAGCTAGAGACAGTCGCCGACGCGTTGTGACAGTCGTAGAATATTATAGCAAGCAGTCGCTGACAACTGTCACTCGTCTGTAAGCTTTCTTAGGGCCGATATGACAAAACACAAAGATATACCAGTTTAACTATAACTGAAAGAACTTAACTCCTTGATTTTACTTTACGTTTGGATAACTTAGTTTACGTTTTTCCAACCTACTTGAAGAAAACACTTTACTTGGTATTGTTAATCTATGGTTTAATTGTAAATCATGAACGAATATATAAAGCTACTAAATTTCTGCTATAACATGATCTGGTACAACAATTTTATTTTGTAGGTTAATTAGTGTTAATGCCAGATAATGACATCTTGTCAGCTTCTAGGTGACAAGTGTGATTTAAAAAAATGAAAGAAAATCGACCGTTTAAATATTTAATCGTGCTTAATTTATCGTGTTTAGTTTAAACGAGTGTTTAGTAAAATGCAAAAACAGCTTAGTCTAGATTAAGCAGTGGTTTGCTCTCGAGTAAAAACTTACTCCAGTTTGGTCGAATCGGGTCTTAGTTAGTTATTTCACCAATCAATCAAGTATAGTTAAATGTTGCTTTGGCAATTATAATACGGCTAAATTAATTACTAAATAGTAAAATCAATACGCTTCTGCAATAGTACTCGATGAAATTAGAAACTTTACAGTTTACCCCAAGGAGCGGTTCCTAGTATCATTAATTGTTAACTAGCTTTGTGTCTAATGTTCCAGGAAATGTTAAATTCCGTTAACTTTATAAACTTGCCGCTTACTTATTTGGTTTGACATCGTAATTAAATTGCAACTAATATTTGGCAAGTCGTTAAGGTCCAGCCCAATGAGTTATATGATGAGGTTTTGAAATGTAACCAAATTTAAGGAGACACATGTGTTCATTAAAATAATC
This sequence comes from Anania hortulata, assembly GCA_963576865.1. Classification (NCBI taxonomy): domain Eukaryota; kingdom Metazoa; phylum Arthropoda; class Insecta; order Lepidoptera; family Crambidae; genus Anania; species Anania hortulata. Next base: position 1,554,825 of record OY756413.1, read on the forward strand.
AATTTTTTTAATATGGGGTCAACATCAACACAAATGATGTTCTTTAGTAAATATAACATTCTACCTTATGTATGACTATGCCTTAACGACTAAACCGATATTAGTCGGAAATAACTTTTAACTAAGCAAATTTTACCATTTGTCTCTACGGTTAGGTAATAACAGAGAATACATAAAAGTAAAAATACGCAAATCAGTAGTAATATCAGTGGTAGTACCTATCAAACCACTAAGGCTCTAACTCCTTTAGCTGTAAGCGCCATCTATGGCTTCAAGATGACTTTAGAACGAAACTGCCAACTATCTTAACAAAGCAGTTGCTTGGTTAGACCAATCGACCGCATCTTTTGTTTCATTGCAATATTGATAGAGGGCGTGAGCTGTAGTTTTTAAAGTCTCGCTTTTTACTTAAATTTGAATTTATTACAATCTATTGCAGAACTGCCCGTGTAAACTTAAATTACGTAAAAATTACTCTCTAAATAAATAAATGAATAAATATACAAATGTTTCCAATAATCACAGAAAGGCCAGTGACTAAACCTTACTGTCAGATGTTATAAAGCCACCCTAAGACCTCTGACTAGGCTTCGCGACTATACTAGTTCCGAAGCGATAGTCAGTTAGTTTGTCTGGGCTGTTTCCGCACTTAGCCTCCTGATTGGGCCATTGTGCATGCTACCTTTTCCTTCTTACTCCAACCATCCTAGATCATCCCAGAAGGTCAGCAATCTTTTCAGATTTTTGCAGGCTTCCGGGAGAGATCCTGGCGATTGGCGAAGCGATATTAGCCGGAACCAACTTTTAACGTGCCTTCCGAAGCACGGAGGTGCTTGTGATAAATATCACTAAATGGTTGGAATGGTCACACATCCAATCATAACCGCGGCGTAGGTGGCTTAACTTTGGTAATCACAACCAAAGCGCTGTCGCCACTACAAGCGTCTGCAGTAAAATGGAAGGATGTAGGGAAAATATCACTTTTAATTTGAGTTTTCAATGAAAGTTTGTCGAATTTTATCGACTAAGAAAAAAAAATGGTTAGAAAAGAATAGACTAAAATAGAAGAGAATAATCTTTATTTGCAAAAAAATTGAATAGGCCTTAGATAGCTTATAAGAACGTTTATAGGCTAGTTCAGAAATTCCATCGATATAGCTTTAGGCAAGTCATTAAACTCTATCAGTATCAATGCAGCAATGAAAAGAAGAGTAAAAGTAATAGTAAGTAGGCTTCGGTTCACACACTCGCCGGAAGCGGTCGTGGTTTTATTATGCGCGCGCGCAACTGGTCTGTGTATGGCGCGAGTTATGAGATGTCGATATTATACGTTTATTTCATCATCATCATCATCATTTCAGCCATAGGACGTCCACTGCTGAACATAGACCTCCCCCAGTGACTTCCAGATTGGCCGGTTGGAATTATTTACTAAATAGGGAATAATTATGCATGAAAACAATATATTGTTTTTACTATAAGAAATTATACTGACAATAGTAAAAACACAATTGATTTTAAGTAAAAAATGCAGTACTTATTTTGATATTTTTTTTTACTTTGATGACCCAGCAGGTTAATGGCGCAGTAATTCGCCTTGGACGCAAATGATCCTGGGTTCGATTCCCGGATTGGATAAATTTAGAAAAAAACAAACTTTTTAAAATTAACTTGTGTCTGGATGTACTGGGACACGCCCCGGGCCAATAAAACCAATTTATTTCTGTAAATAGGCCTAAATGAAGCTTTTTCACATGTCCATGTGACAAATATTGGAATAAATGATACAGTTTATTTTTATAAAACATGGTATGGTATGGCATATACAGGGTGTAACGAAAAGGTGAAATAAAACTTTAAGGGGTAATTCTACGGCTAAATTACATCAATTTTTTCTATGGGACCAACATCGAAATCTCAAAAAAAAAATTGACGTTTCCATACAAACTGATGCCAGCTGGTTGCGTTTTAGTATGGGAAAGTGTTTATTTTTTTTGCGAATTCGATGTTGGTCCCATAGAAAAAGTTGATGTAATTTAGCCGTAGAATAACCCCTTAAAGTTTTATTTCACCTTTTCGTTACACTCTGTATATATAGGATGGTGCAAGTTTTTAGGCTCATCATGCTGTGTCCGGGTCAGATATGCAAATATAATAATTTAATGCAGAATTAATAAAGGTTGGGACATTAATCTTGGAATCTACACTTCTTAAAATCTTAGTCTGAGAAACTACATTAAACTTAGCACATTAAGCATTTAAGTATAATTATTATAATAATAAAATAATAATTACAAATACAAAAAAACATTTACAGTTTAAGTACAATTTTTCACGAGCCCGTGAAGATGACGGACAAAAATATTCATTTCTTTTTCGCTTAATATTTTATTTGTGATTGAGTAACCGCTTGACAACAGCCATACCCGATAATGGGCTAGTTTCCTGAAAAAATCTAAGTAATTAGTCCGTCAGTAGGATTAACAGAAAATATTGGACACGTATTTTTTCTTTTCTTAATCAAACAAAAAATGATGAAGATATAGCCCGTTAAAGTTCCGCGTAACGTCACGCCTTGCGACACTTTTTAGCAAGGCGTGACGTCACGTGCTCACTTTGATGCGCTTTATCTCCGTAATTTTCTGTTTGATAGACAAAAGACAAAATATGGATTCAATATTTTTTGATAATCTAACTGACGGATTTAATAGTTAGTCTTTTTCTTTCCAGTATTTTTTTTGACCCAGGAAACTGGCCTATAGTCATAATAAAGTCTAAAGTTAAACACGTTTACTTAGTAAATACACTGCTGATATATGTCTTATATCTTTTGTAAGCTAGCTAGAATCTTTTCCCTTGCGGCATACTATTATCAAAACAGGTTTGCAACGATACAAGAACGAAATTATGAATGGAGTGGCACACAAGCCAGTTATAAAAATTTGGCTGCAATCACACCATTACTTGAAATTAAGTCAGATATACAATACTTGCTCCCTATCTAGTGTTGTAAGAGTCGTCATTTTTCCAGTTAATTTTTAAAATTTCATGTTTTTTTTTGTTACTGTATATCCGAAAGCCTAAAGAAAAGTTGTAAGTTAACAATATGTCATGTTAAATGTTAACACAAAAATAGGTATAAAAATAAGAAACAAAATAAAAAATACCTGAATTCAGCAGGTACCTACCTACCCAAAAAGTTAAAGGTCATTGAACCGATTTTCAACTTTAAGTCTGACACGTAGATCAATTTCAATTCAGAAAAAAAATCGTTTTGTGGTAGATTGACGAGATGTTGTCTGAAAAAATCTAAATCTAACCTATTTATATACAGAAAATAATTTATTAGTAGGAAACATTTGATTAAAATCGCTGTCTTGAAAAGGTGCTCCAGAGGCTAGCTTTATTGTCATGCTGCCGGCAACCAGTCCATCAAGTTCCTTTCCCGGTATAGTTTCCATCTTACGTGCGATTGTCCTTGCACCTAGCGGGTGCTGTCTTTGGCTGTACCATTTCAATAGTCAAGTATATATATATTTTCCAACACACTCCCCAAATTTAAAAAATTGGCTACAGAAGTACTTAGTATATAACTCTTGTCTGTAAATCTTGGCTATTGTTTGTCTAAAATTAAGTCCTAAAAAATATTATTCCATTTTTATTTTTATAAGTAAACTCTTGCTTTAAAAGTAAACTATAACTCACATTTGCAAGTCGTGGCAGCCTGTAACTGAATCTACACTTAGCTCATATTTTAAACTTGTTACTTGTTAATTGTATCATTGGTGTAAGATTTGTTGGTTGCTCCTATTAAATAAATAAATAAATAAATAAATAAATAGTGCAGGCAGAGATAGTATCCGCTAGGTAAGATTTCTACATAATTTTATGTTGCATTATCAAATATATTATTTTAATTATTTTTTTAACTGCCTCTCATTGGATGAGAACTTCCGACCTTTCGCTATCCAGGCGACTGCTCTTTCAACTGAGCTACGGAGGACTTAGTTATGTTGGCGAATTTCGTAAGTCAGCGTAGTTTTATCAATGTTTTAAGTATAGTTATTTAAAAACCACCGATAAAAGTCTGTTCGAATGGAAAAAAAGTTTAAAAAAAGGAAAATTTAATCTTTGATATTAAAAACTAGCATTATTGTGATGCAAAAAAAAATTCAATTACGTAAGTGAGTATTACGACCATTTCGGTGTAAATGCGTCCTACGTAAGCTTCATTCACAAACACGCTATAATAAACAAGATTCGATACACTACCACTGCTATAGATAATGTTTCCCTAAGAATATACAATCAAGGCGACATATGAAAAAGGTATTTTAAAGCTTGCACTTTGTAGAAAAATTCGCTAAATATAGATGAGGCAAGATTTTATCCTATAAATAAAAATTACGTTTTTATATTAATGAGATTGAGGATCAAGATGTGAGCTTGTACTGGTACCTATTTATAGTTTAATCTCAGGTATTCGAAGGTCTTAATATACAGAGTGTAACAAAAAGGTGAAATAAAACTTTAAGGGGTTATTCTACGGCTAAATTACATCAACTTTTTCTATGGGACCAACATCGAATTCGCAAAAAAATAACACTTTCCCATACTAAAACGCGACCAGCTGGCATCAGTTTATATGGAAACGTCAATATTTTTTTTGAGATTTCGATGTTGGTCCCATAGAAAAAGTTTATGTAATTTAGCCGTAGAATAACCCCTTAAAGTTTTATTTCACCTTTTCGTTACACCCTGTATACCTACTCTAGTAAATAAGGGGCTAGATTAAAAACATGAAAATTATCATTAGATTTTAGTAATTTGGAAGAATAGTCAAATAATGTCTGAAGTCACATACCTCTACCTCTAATTAAGAATTGGTTCAGATTTGGATTGTTTTATGGGAGTTGTAAGGCCTGTGACTAAACCTTACTGTCAGATGTAACCCAGCCGCCTTAAAGCTATTTTGTATGGCTTCACGACTAGTAATCAAGCAATATTAGCTAGAACATTATTTTTAAGTATTTAAAAGCATAATTCCTTGTGATATGTAAAAGTTAGTAATCAATAAATAGTTAAATTAAATAAATGATATTAAGTTGATCGGATCGGTCACCCATCCACTGATAACCTCCGTGTGGGTTGCTTAACTTTGTCAATTAAAACCACAGCGTTGCCGCCAGTGATCAACATGCACCTGCCATTACCTTTACGAAAATAGAGCTTCCTATCACAAACTTTACAAATCAAACGTCAAATCACGTTAACCCTCCGCTACCCGTCCGGGTGCAGATTGAACCAAACCCAATTAACTGTAGATCAGCGCTTCGACAAACAATGCAGTGGCGACATGCGTGACGTGTGTCGCTGTCGCTGGGAATTAATTTATTGTCGGCCCGACAGACCAGCCGCAGTGTAGGGTTGTATTGTCAAATTAGTACCTATTCCCGTAATGTCACGCGTATTGAGGGATTGATGGCGCGAAATGAGAATGCATTGGTTATGTAATTTCAATCAATAACTTACCTAGAACCTAGAAGAACAGTATAAAGTCCTCTACCTGAAGGTTGTCTGGAAGAGATCGCTTTTAGCGATAAGACCGCCTAAATTGTGCATCTTTCTGTAAACACAAATTGTAACTTCTTTGTATGGTGTAAATAAAGAGTATCCATCTACCTATCTATAAATAAGGATGAAATAGGAAGAATGAGGACTTATACTTGTAATACTATGGTTAGTTAGCTATAACTTTTTATGAAGCTAAAACTAAAAAGTTAGCTTAATTACGGCAAAAAGCAGTTCCTACATACTTGGTAAGGATGTGTGCTAAAGATGCGCGAGTGGTGTTTCATAAACACACACAAGAAAATACACCAAAAATGAAGTTTGTTACGAGGTACTGGCAGGTAGCCAGTGTATACTTTGACCGGGGAATCTACCTTTACGTACCTTTTTAAGTCAATATAGAAAATTTCGTTTTATAAATAATCCGAACCGGAAATCAAATCTGGGATCCTTTGTAAACTGTCAACACTGTTCACTGTCATCATCATAAACAGCCCACGTCAGTCCACAGCTGGACATAGACCTCTCCCAATGCACGCCACTGCACCCGATCCTCGGCTACTCTAATCCATCCACTGCCAGCAGCCTTGCGTATATCGTCGCTCCACCTTGTTAGAGGGCGCCCCACGCTGCGCTTGCCTTGTCGCGGTCTCCACTCAAAATAATGGGTGCGCTGTAACTGGCCAAATTACTCTGGCTTAGTTATTACCATTGACTGAACTAATCATTTAATTTAATTTAATAAGGCTTACCAACTAAATTCAATTCAATTCAATTCAATATATTTATTGCATTCTATAATGTTACACAGGTAGAATTAGATACATAAAATAGATCATTATAGACCCTGTAGGGCACAACAATAAGATAGGTATTGTGGGCAGAGAGGATGACGCCATGCATAATTAGATCAATTTGTTTATTTTAAGAAGTTGTAAAGAATTAAAATAATTAAGAAATCATATGATAATTATTGATTAATTTATTGAATAACATAATCAAATAAATAGTATTTTTAGGCATTTAAAAATTTATTTATCTTTGGATTTCATTTATTGTTTTAGATTGTTGTCATTTAAGTATTCGTTTATTAAATACCCACTTAAAGAGAAATTATGTTATCATAATCTTGCAAATACATTACGTATACGCATGTTGTTGATGATGATGTTGTTTTACAGAATACTTACAAAAAAATTATTTAATTTATACTAAAAAATCGCATTTCGGAATCGAGATAAATACTTAAATCTCCAACCTGATCCACCCTGTTCAAAACAGTTCCATTTACGTTGTAAGAATTTAAAACCATTGTGTTATAAAGTCCAACCTCATATTTCAGCCATAAGACGTCCACTGCTGAACATGGGCCTCCCCCAATCCATGTTCAATTCAATATCTTTATTGCATGTTACATGGGAGCAAGTTGTCAATAATGAATGCTAGAGTACATGTTATAAAGTTAAAACGTTATAAAGCTTATGTATTTAAGTCACGTTATATCTGCCCCCCCAGCATGACCACCAAAACGATATGATATAGCGATTTATTGACACCAACTGACAAGTTTAAAAAAAAACCACCATGTTGAATTTTTATCGAAACAACGATCATAACATGTGACGTCACCGGCACGGCGGTTTTAAAACGGCGATTAATCTATCAATTATTTTTACAGTTGGTGTCGATATATCGCTATATTATATCGTGTTGTGGTGGTCATGGGGGATGGGGTCAAATAGACCCACTGCCGCAGGCTGGGGGTTGTATTTGTAATGTATTCAAATTAGTTTGTGATATTGTTTGCAAACTGAAGGATCGAAACAAGACTGATTTTAATCAATTCTTTGACGACCTCCGTAGCTGTGAGGCGAGCATACCGGACTTGGAGTCGCTATCTCTGAGGTCCCGGGTTCGATTCCCATTCGGTCAATGTAGAAAAATCACTTTTCTATATAGTCTCGGGTCTGGGTGTTGTGGTAGCGTCGTTGCTTCTGATTTCTGTAAAACAAGTGTTTTGACTACTTATCGGAGCAATGTAAGTATGTGATGTTGTCTAATATATATTTATTTATAATTCTGTTAGGTCTAGCTAATTCCCCCTTATAACACATATCCTAACAACATACTTTCTTTAAGGAATCAAAATCGAAAACGCAAGAAAACAGGTCCCCATAGATCCGCTGTTACGGGATTAATGGGAACTGTCTCTTTATATTTTAATCTAAGGGGAGTATAGGTGCCAAATGTAAACTAGCATGTCGTCTCAAAAGTTTACTACATAAGCTTGTATTTTTTTTTTCAATATGTTAAGAATTGTAAAAAAAACAAACAAAATACATACATAAGCTTGAAAAACATAACCCTCTTTTGGAATACAGGTTAAATAGTGCTAATTCTCTTTCTCCTTTTAAAACAATTTTAAACTGATTTTTTGACATTTAAACTAATTAATTAACATCATCATCATTTCAGCCATAGGACGTCTACTGCTGAACACAGGCCTCCCCCAATGATTTTCATTGGGGGGGATTGCCAATACTCGCCACGCTTGGCAGGCGGGTTGGCGAGCGCAGTTTTCTTATAAGGTGTCGCACGCTGACGCTGCTGCCTGTCTCGTGCTACATGAATTGGTCGCCTCTTACGACACGCCTCCTGTTGGCGGTAGGGAAGTGTATTCTTTACGGCCGTCCTCACACGACACGTTAATTAAGATACCTTTAATGAAATGTGACAACATGATAAGTACCTATTAAAACTATTAAACTATTATTTTTCAAAATACGAATTTGCATGCTACAGCTGGCAAAACTGTGCATTTATGTTTTCTAACACCTAAATATACCATGTTTTTTTTTGGAAAAAGAGAATTTTTTTATTACAATTTTACTGTAGACCTGATAACGTCTGAAGTCCCTAAGAAACATTGTAAAAAAAAAACCATGAATCAACCAGAATGTGAATCAACGTCCGGACAATTTAGCTCCCACATCAAGAATATCGTTTGCCATTTCGAGAAATGTCTGATTCGACGCTAATGGTGCTTGCAGGAACAATTAAAATAGTCCGTTTCCCCTCCATTCACTGCAACATAGTTAATGAGCCATGAATTTTGCTTAGATGGGAGGTTAGTGTGGATGGGATTGGATGGATTAGTGAATCAAAGGTCAAATGACTATTGTCGTAATCATTCCTTGTAGGGTGTCATATGTGTACCTTTATTTTTCTAACACCGCATTATTGTAATGTGACATGCATTGAACTTGAATTGTTTTTTTTAGTTTGAAGACTTCCAATAATTTTGACGTACTAATAACTTTGCTCAATATTAGTTAAGCTGTTTGTTTTCCAATAAAATAAAATTCTAAGCAAGTTATCATTTAAAAAAACGCAAACTGTATCGTGTGACATATTAAATGTAGGGGCTTGTGAGGGACTTAAAAAGTATTTAAACAAATACATTGTTTTTAGAATCACACCAATCATCTAGCCCCAAACTAAGCAAAGCTTGTACTAAGGCGACTAGAGAATAGACATACTTAAATACTTTTATAAACTTCCATGACTTAAGTACAATTGTACAAATGCTCGTGCTCGTCACATAAACATTTGCCCCTTGCGGGATTCGAACCCGCAACCGCTGGCTTTGTATTCCGGAGCGCGTACCACTACACCAGATGGTCGTCTAGGTATTTAAGTAGCTACTTAAGTATTATGAAAACAAGTTTACCATTCTCTCTTCCCTTTTTCCAAAACTTTAAAAAAATTACAAAATATAGATCTTAACATATTGCAGAAAAATCCATAAGAAGTATGAAACCTTCTCCACGCGCGTTCAACTTTCACTTATCCAGATTTTTATCAACAACCCTAAAAAGAAAATTGTAAAAAAATATTTTTTTATTCAAAGGCATATCCACACTATTCTTACTAATGACCCCAGCAATAAGTGTTGCGGTAATCGATGACCCGCCGTGATGAACGGTGCATCATCTCTTATCTGTCTCATCTGAGACTACGTGGCGGAAATAGTAAGTCATTGTAGTAAATTCAAGTCCATACGAAATGACTACAGGTAGGTAGAACTATCGCACGATATTTTGGAGAATATTTAATACTAAAGAGGGTGACTGGTAGGACGAAGGAATCACTTAGGTATACAAGATATTCTGCCGATTGATGTCAACATCATCTCATTGACGACCATCATTGATGACCGGCGGGGGGCGAGCATACCGGACTTGGTGTCGCTATCTCTGAGGTTTCGCGATCGATTCCCGGTCTGTCAATGTAGAAAAATGAAAGAAAGAAAGAAAGAAAGAAACGTTTATTCGACACATAAGAAAGAAAAAAAAAATACAGCTCAGCATTTGTCGTGACAGCCACGGACTTATCACGACGCTGATTTTCGGCGGGAACCTCCGACGCTGGAAAGTGCAGCGAGTTTATATGAGTATGACTTTTCTGTATTTTATGAGGTCTAGGTGCTGTGTCCGTTTCTGATTTCTTTAAGACAAGTGCTTAAGCTACTTATCATAGGATCAGAGCAATGTATGTTATGTTGTCCGATATTTATTTATTTATTAATTTTGAGGTAAAAAACCTATTGTGAGTAAAATGAAAGAGTGTCCATTTTACTGATGAAATCTCTTTACCAAAAAGGGAAAGTGCTTAATTATCGTGTATTAAGTGCTTGGTTTGTCATGCATAAATCAGAAACAACGGACACAACACCCTGACCCGAGACAATTTAGAAAAATAATTTTTCTACATTAGAATAAAAATATATTACCCTTGACACAAAACAAAAACGGACCGGTCGACGTTATTAATTCCCGTACTCTAGGGGGGATTTGAACCCGCAACCAGTGGGCTATTTGTCCGAGTCGCACCACTAGTACTCTAGTCGAAGGCTAGAAGGTCGTCGTTATCTTATTTCAGCACCTAAATTATTATTGCACAATAGCAATCTTACCCTGTATAATATAGGGCGTAGATCCTCTGCTATAGTGTTGTCACATCTAGCTAATTGGCGGAGCCCAAACTTGGCCACGCTACAAAGTACAAACAGTCTCGGAACTTATCCAAGTTTAATTAATTACTTTGGCTGTACACTTCGTGCCACAGAAAGGGAGCAGCTGAAACTAATTTATCATAATCATATTATTTTATTTGCGTAAAAACATGGTTTATAGAGTTACAATAAAAAAGGTGCACACGTCTGGCCAGGATTATTAGCTTGCAAATATTAATTAAATTAAATGTAGGTACATTATACGTGCAACAATTCAATTCAAACTTAGAATAATAAACAATAATTATCGATTGGAATACTAAATTAAAGTCACTTATCTTTGAATTAATCAAATTCATCATCATCATCATCATTTCAGCCATAGAAGGTCCACTACTGAACAAAGGCCTCCCTCAATGACTGATCATCGGGGGGAATGCCAATACTTGCCACGCTTGGCAGGCGGGTTGGCGAGCGCAGTTTTTTTTATAAGATTTTTCACGAAGACGTTGCTGCCCGTCTCGTGCTACATGAATTAATCAAGTTTAATTAAGTCAATGAAATGTGCGATAAAGTAGTTCATTTAAGTCATAATTTCTTTGGTCATTAAGCTACGAAGATACATGCAATGCAATGCAACATACAAGCAACTTTCAAAAGTGTACAGTGCAGGTAGTGGTAGAAGTCCAAGTTTTATATAGCTAGTCTGCAAGATTCACCAGGCAGGCACTTGGTTCTAACACATTTCAAACTCAAACTCAAACTGAAACTGTTTAATGCAATCATTCGGTGATAAATGATGTTCAAAGAGTTCACTGCGGAACACAGGCATATAAATGCACGCCACTGAGCAACTATATCCACTACCAGCAACTTTTCGTTCAGTTATTATCGCTGCACCCTTTCGGAGGGTACACTTATTTTTGTTGCAGACATAATGCATTTTGCATACCTACCGCCGCAGAGGCAGCGATACGATAGGTTATGTAGGACTCCCTCGCCAGAAAACAGTGGCTTTCGCAACTGTTACCCGACGAGGTATCACCCACTAAAAAACCTGCGGTGTACAACGTATGTTAACGATGTATTGGAATCCGTAAGGATGTCTTTCATGCATTGCCTACGTACCTAAATTGCCTAACTAGCTAAAGCACTTGTGTTACAGAAATCAGAAAAAACGACGGAATCACAACACTAGACAATATAGCAAAGTTATTTTTATACATTGCCCGAACGGGAATCGAACTGGGGACCTCACAGATAGCAACACCAAATCTGAAATGGTCGCCTCTCTGGTACGGAGGTCGTCAGGATATAGGTGATCCTGTGTTATTGTATATTTTATATAATATTGTAGATAGACGCATTCACAAGCGGACGGCCCAAGTCCACCTAGAGTGCCCCCCACCGTAGGTTTCTCATGGCTTCACCACCTACTAAGCAAACTGACTAAGCAAGCCAATCAGATGGGAACCCGTCTTGTAAAAAAACACTGCACCTTTCCTTGCACTGCAGTGTACAATATAACCAATTTCGATGTTAGACTTGTCGGGTATTGTCTTCACATACTTGGGTGGTGTTTAATTGTTTTTACAAGTATATAAGCTATGTATATAAGTGTACGCATCCCTTTATCGCACTTTGGGGACGGGTCAAGCAGTAATTATGCCTTACAGAAAACTTAGACAAATAGACGCCATCAAAAGTTTAGACAATGCTATTTAACCTTGCGGTCGCGGGTTTAAATCCCGCAAGGATCAAATGTATTTGTATCGGGTACAAAGATCTTATTTAATAAACAAATATTAATTAATTAAAAAAATTACATCAATTATCAAGCCCCAAACCAAGCAAATCATATAGATAAACATATTACTATCTATGACTTAGGTAAAAATGCTCGTGCTCATCACACAATCTTTTGCCACTTGCGGGATTCGAACCCGCGACCATCTGGCTTTGTAGTCCGGAGCGCAAACCACTAGACAAGACGGTTTTCGCGTAAAGGGCAAATGCTTAAGAGGTTATACAGAGTGTCTCAAAAAGTGCCTAGAGAAAGTCTGCAGGTAGAGTACTCGAATGAGTGGTCATCTATCCACTCACAACCTCAGTATGAGTTATTTAACATTGGTAATCACACAATGTCCTGATTCCATTGAGCTACAAGAAGCTTATTATGTAACATTTATTGTTTTTCAACATGTTATGTTTTTGTGTGTTTGTGCATGTTTTTAACCGACGACCTCCGTAGCCGAGAGGCGAGCATACTGGACTTGGTGTCACTGCCTCTGAGGTTCGATTCCCGGTCAGTCAATGTAGAAAAATATTGTTTCTCTATTGTCTAGGATTTGAATGTTGTAGTACCGTCGTTGTGTCTGATTTCTGTAACACAAGTGCATAAGCTACTTATCATAGGATCAGAACAATGTATGTGATATTGTCTAATACTTCTTCTTTATGTCTTTTTGCGAAGTTGATGGAAAGTTGTCTATGTCATGCCCGTTTTGAGGCTAATACGTGGGATTTACTCATTATAGGCGTTGGGCAGATTTCTTGGGGTCGGAATGGTCGTTTACTGAAGTTGGGACAATAATAATTGTGAAATAGTTTGGGGTTGATTTTTAGGGGTTCGTGTCTTCAAGTAATATGTTAAGTCAAGTTATATGTTAAATAGTTTTTAAAGTTTAATTTGATTATACTTTTGAGGTGCGAATTATACAGGATGACTGATGAATGATGGTAGACGCTAAAAGGGTAAATACTTAACTAAATAAACATATACGCCAGAATCTGGAAATCGCAAGGGGAGGCCAATGTTCAGCATTGGACGTCCTGTGGCTGAAGTGATGATGATGATTAAGCCATAACACCTATAGATACGGTCTCAATCAAAAATCCGAACCAATTAAAAAAAAGTCTCAGTCTGGGTTTTTTTTTTTTTATTAAACCGAACCTAGTTTCGAATCCAAGACCCTTTGCATACAAGGCGAATCACCACGCTACAACGCCAATCGCATAATAAACACGATTTAATCATCATCATCATCATTTCAGCCATAGGACGTCTACTGCTGAACATAGGCCTACCCCAGTTACTTCCAGACTGGCCGGTTGGAAGCGGCTTGTATCTAGCGGCTTCCTGCGACCTTTACCAGGTCGTCTGTCCACCTTGTAGATAGGTAATACCAAGAGAGAGGTGTATTGTGATCATAATACTCGTACAAAAAGCAAACTATCTGAACAAAAAATAAAACTGACCAACGTGGCATAGATACACTTAAAAGAAATCGAAGTTGATAAGTCACATTATTCACATATGTCGAAGATATTCTTAAAATAACCATATTCACCCAAGCATTAATTTTAATTGCAAAAGTGGTAATAGTCAGCTAAGCTACACCACTCGCAGAGCTGATAACCTTTAGGAAAGAAAGGTTCTCGGGTGGCGGCCATGGCACAAATTGAAAAAAGGCAGCATGAAGCAGGCCACCCACGACCTTATTTATCAATTTAATCGTCCACGCTACGTTAAAGGGCGGTGGTCTAGCTAGCGCGTGGACTGCCTAGATCCTAAAGTAAGTTCTGGGCTGGAATGGATCCAGCACGATCCTATTCCGGTCCCACCTGTAGTCTTTTATTCGACACTTCACTGTTATCAGGATTTCATAGTCATAGGCTCTATAGAACGCCACAGTGACCGGCTCTGGGCCGTTTGCATCTGCCCACGCTGCGTCTTCCAGTTCATGGTCGCCACATGAAAAACTTTCTTCCCCAACAGTTGTCGGTTCTGCAAGCGATATGGCCTGCCATTGTCACTTGAGCTTTGCTCCCGCAATGGGCTAATTGCATTAAATTAAATTTTATTTATTTCAGACAACATACCATCCATAAATTACATTAAAACAAAAATTCACCTATAAAGTAAAACGAAAATAAAATCAAATCAACATTACATTCAAATAAATAAAATTAAAATAAATTAAAATCAGAACATTATAAAACCTTTAAAATACAAATAATAATAATAATAATTTAAAAATGATAATGTCAATTAATAAAAATAAATCAATAATTAATTTCTATAATTTAAGTTAAAAAACAGGTCATAAAATAAATAAAATAAAATTCGAGATTGTGTAGTACATTAAATTTAAAATAATACAATATATTTATAATGTCTGACTCAAATTCAAATAAAACAAACTGATTTAAAAATGGCTCATTTAATAAAAGGTGATGAACTGGCATGCAGCTTCATCCACCTGTGCACCATCGGAGCATTTGTACGTGAGTCGTGGATGTTTATAAAAGTATTTAAGTATGTTATTTAGTCGCCATAGTACAAGCTTTGCTTAGTTTTGGGCTAGATAATCGGTGTGATTGTAAAAACAATTCATTATTATTATTTATCACTGGCAATACGTTCTGCTGAATGACTAGTCTTCATTTTTATAAAAAGAAAGAAAATAATGTATAATATTATCACCGTGACATCAAATACTTTTTACACCACGCACCAAATCTTTGTTGTAATCTTGACCTCGTGGGCTTAAGCAGGTCATTACAACACATCTATATCTATATGCGAACGAAAGTCTGTCCGTCTGTTACGTCAGCCCGTCCATTCACCGAGGCTCATTCATGAGTTTTATATAGCATATGGCATATCGTTTAGGTACATAAGGATGACCATGCAAGGCAAGACTTAGTCGCGCATCTTATTCTATTGATGCGATGAGCATTGAACAATAATGTTTGGAAAAAGTGGCGTTTTACTTACAGCAAAAAGTAAAACTCAAAAAATTCGTAACCCGAAAAAGCAATATATTTAGGGTGTTAGATCACTGTGTAGAACCCCCCCATTGGTCCCATGGAGATATTTTTATATGTTTATTTATTTTCTTTATTTGGAAAACTAACAGCTTACAAGGTAATACACATACATAGAAAAAATGAGTTTTACACTAGCCTAAAAGTTTTCACTACTAATTTAAAATTGAAAAGAAACTAAATAAGGTGAACGGGAACAAAAACCTGTTGAAGTATATCCCTTGTACAACCTATCACTTTGTGTATTGTGAAATTTCTGATATTTACATTTAAAAGCAGTTGAATGTAAAAAAATAAACAAAATGTTTATAATAGCATTATAAAAATATAATCATTTGTATTCTCATTTTTCATTATCGATTTTAGAGCCCTATTTTTTAAAATGTCGGTTAAAATACTTTTCTCATCTCTATCATGGTTCTGCGCCAATTGCCTAGAATTCGTTCTTAGTCCTTAGGTATATTAGATATAAGGTCGACAAGCTACAAAATAGAAAATATTACCTAGGATCCATCCAGAATCATATAAGAAATAAATAAAGTTAATAAAAAATTAATTAAATTCAAGACGTAGCTTATGCTAGTCTTTTTTTATCGCTTACTAGTATTTCGCACCTATGTCACCTAGGACAGGTTTTGGTTTAAGGCTGGCTAAGTTAACAACTGTAAGTTAAACGAACTGTAAAATCATGATTGTATTTATGCATCCTGAATAAATACAATAAAATAAAGCAAATATCCTTGATAAATTGGTTATAAATAATGGCTGTTAGCTCTGTGCTGGGTCATTAAAATAAATACAAAAATCACAAAAATAACGATAACGTCTAAGTCTTGCCGTCAATAGCCAGCCTTAAACCAAAACCTGTCCTAGGTGATTAAGTTTCACGAACTCTGAGCATACATTATAGTTAGTGACATCGGCTTCCGATGTTTGTTTGTTTAGGCCAGAAAATTGAAGATTATGCTATGTAAGATTATGTAGTGCTTAGGTGTTTGTAGTAATTACTTAGGGAAGATCGCTTTGATAGATAGTGGGTGTGCGGGTTTACTGTTTTGTTCTTTGACATAATCAAAGGTCTTTTAAAAAGGTAGTTCGACCACATCCTAAGGCCGGATTGTTCAATAGCCAGCTAACTTTTACATGACGAATAAGTTTGACACGTTGACTGTTTTTGTATGAAAAATCTGTCAAAACGTCAATTTTATTCGTCGGATAAAATTTATCCAGCCATTAAAAAATCAGCCCTTAGTAATGAAATAAATTTATCAATATCTCGAAGTCAGAAATTAACAAAGACAATGGGGAATATGCATTTTTTTATTTGGTCCTAAAATAAATAGTGCTTAATTATAATTAGTAAAACTTAAAGAATTTTCGAAAAATATTGATAAATACCTGACTTACAGCCCATTAAAGTCGCGTGTTCGGAGATCCGATATGTACCGTGACGTCAGATTACACGCGCGCCATAATTTTTTATACTAAACGTTGTTTTAGAAAGAGATAGGTATACCTTAATTTCTAATTACTATATTACGGTTATTTTTTACCTAAAATCAATTTTGTTTTCACTATTAGCACTATAATTTCATATATTTTCCTATAAATCTAGTAAAATCATTTTTTTTTTATGCATATTCCCTATTGTTTTTTTTATTATCGAGGGCATGTACATACAGACAACAGCACCTACCACAAAACGTTAAATTTTATTAATTGATATTGGTATCCTGTCAGATCCAATACGCCACACGAGTAGGTATTTTCTAAAATACTATCTATTTCCTTCCGCTCTGCCTCCCTCCTCCCTCGTGCGATAGAGAGAGTTGCAAATCCTAGAGGCAATTAAGTACATTTCTTTTTTTTAAATATTGTTTCGGGCAATAGGGGCCTCTTATGAAATGAGTCAATTTTGGTCTCATTTGTTTTAGTACACCTTAATCTAGGTCTGTAAGTTCTTCTTTTTAAACTATTTTAGTTTAATTTAATTTAAAATAAACATCTAGGGCAGTTTTTAAGCAATAATAAAAAAATATATAATTATTAATTATATATATATATTTTGTAATAAATAAAATAAAAAAAAAAAAACGTTCGAATCTAGTGTTTTATTAAATCTACAACATTTCAAAAATTATTAAAATAAGACTGGGGTGTTTACGGGGGGAAAACGTCGGTTTTTGTATGAGCAGCTTCTCTTAAAATCCAGATGATACAGTAGGTATTTTGATATTTTTTTCTAAGATATACTAAATTGTGCTATTAAAATGTATATTTTTTCATGTTATTTGTTTATTTTGTGTAGTGACTCTTTATACAATAAAGAGTATTTATATCTACATCTGCACATATACAGGGTTACATTTCAAGGTGTTGCCAAATTTTAAAAATAAGGTCTATAATACAATATAAAAATACTAATTTACCGTAATTAATTTCTGTCGTCGTATTTCTGGAGTAATGTATACTTTAAAAAAATCCGAAATAATGAAAACTTGAGATGCGCCGTCATTCATCAGAGATCACAGGCGTGCGCCGACGCCGCTCCAACAAGAACCTCATGCAGTGCACATACGGTACAATTTATCGAGTAATCGTAAATTATCTACGTATTCTATTTTTCAAACAGAATAGAAGAATTAAAAATGAAAAAAAAAGTTTGTTTTTTACGTAGATCGATTTGGTTACTGATTCTGAGTGGTCCCTGAAAAATTGGCATTACCGTAAAATTTAACCCTGTATACGCTTTTTTTTTAAATATTTTTTCTTTCTCTTGCCTATTGGAATGACTAATTATTAAACCTTCGAGTTTGGGCTCATTAAATTGGTTTCACGATACCAATGCTTAGAGTTTTTGATAGTTTATACAAATAATTTTAAAATTGCGATCGATTGCAATTATGGATTACGATCAACATCGCAAACTTTTTTCTTCAACGATTATTCGAGACACGTCTTTGTAATTTATTTTCTATCAAAATAGAATTACATTAAATGAAAGAGACTAGATATTTTAAGGCACTTTCGCAGCCCGAATCTATTTCTAATATTTTATGAACGCATGTCAAAACGTAGTATAAATCGAATGTTAAAATATTTTGATAAAAGGATTATCTAATGGTTTCGTGCCTCTTTGACATAAATATTTCAGATGCTTTTATGTATACCCTTTTAGTTTCTAACCTCTGATTCAAAAATATTATGTAATAAGTCTGACGCGTGTCTGTGTGTCTATCTGTGGCATCGTAGATTCCAAACGTTTGGACCGACTTAAACGATTTAGGTTTTTCAGGGCAGTTCTTTATTAGGTATAATGGTGATCCAACGCAAATAAGATTATCAGTATGGTATCATCACTGTTTCTTTTTGTTCCTATTTGCTGTAAAACGAACTCGCTCACTTGCCTCATGAACTTTAAATTAGATGTACTATGAAATATCTAGAATTAAAAGTTTTACGAAAAAGTAAGGTTAAAAATTTCAAAGATAATCTCTGTTTTGTTACTCAGTATTCATTCATTTGAACTTGTAGATATTTTTACTCTATGTACAGTGCAGTTGGGTAGATCCAAATTTACTCAGTATTCATTCATTTAAACTTGTAGATATTTTTACTCTATGTCTAGTGCAGTTGGGTAGAACCAATTTTAAATTCCTTGAGAAGGATGTCAATCGTTGACATCCTGTCCATCCAAGTCGGCTGGGCAGCGTTCGGGAAACTACAAAACATCTTCTCGTCCAAAACACCTCAGTGCATTAAGACGAAAGTTTACAACCAGTGTGGTGATACCAGTGATGACATATGGAACTAAAACGTGGCCTCTCACTATGGGCCTCATAAGACAGCTCACGGTCGCACAGCGTGCTATGGAAAGGGCTATGCTCGGTGTTTCCTTGCGAGATCAAATCAGGACTGAGGAGATTCGTGAACGAACAAAAGCAACGGATTAGCAATCTGAAGTAGCCTAGCGGGCGCGGCACATAGCACGTGTTACTGACGGCCGATGGCGCAAAAGGTTCTAGAATATTGTCACTAAAGTTTAACGCTTGCGTGCGTGCGTGCGTGCGTGCGTGCGTGCGTGCGTGCGTGCGTGCGTGCGTGCGTGCGTGCGTGCGTGCGTGCGTGCGTGCGTGTGTGTGCGTGTGTGTGTGGACTATATATAGGTAAATAAAATTTTTGACAATCTTGCACCCAGAATACCAAATTCAAATTATATTTTGCCGTGAATAGGGTATGTTAAATGACTAATTACACATTTGCAAGTCACATTTGCAAGTCGTGGCAGCCTGTCACTGAATCTACACTTAGCTCAAATTTTAAATTTGTTACTTTTTAATTATATCATTGGTGTAAGATTTGTTGGTTAAATAAATAATTACTACCAGACTAGAAGAACTAGTTAAAATACAAAAAAAATGTATTCGAGCAATGTGCAACGCACACCCCTTAGACTCATGCAAATCATTATTTATTAATTTAAACATTTTAACACTGCCAGGCTTATACATTTACGAAACTGGTTTGTTCGTTAAAAAACATCCAGTTTTTTTTACCAAATACAAAGAAAATCATTTTTACAGCAGGAGATACCCCGAAAGATTGAAATTCCCACCAAAGAGAACAAAATTGTTTAGTAGAAATTGTTACATAATGGCCATCAAGATATTTAACAAAATACCCACATCTCTGACTGACTTGCCGATGAATCTGTTTAAGAAAAAGTTGCACCACTGGCTTGTAGAAAAATGTTTTTATACTGTCAATGATTTTTTGAATTTTTAATTATTATTTAAATCTATTAGGATATTTTTTTTGACATATTTTTTATTTTTATAATTAATGTAATTATACCTAAATACTTATTGTGCTTATTTTAATGTAGAAATATCAGACCTAGAAATATGTACCTAACTTTTTATTTTTACAAAAATATTTGCATGTCTGACCAAGACAGAGCATGCTGAGCTTAATAACTTGCACCATCCTATCTGAACCATGCTTTATACAAATAAACTATTTCATTTCATTTCATTTCATAGACTTCTCGACCTCCCAAAACAGACACAAAATTACTATTACACCGATTACTAAAACTTACTAAATTTGCTCAAAATTCAGCAAGTAATAACAAGGCCAACCCGATAGGAGCTCATAAAAGGTTGGCAGAAAACCGAAATTTAATTTTGGTGAAACTAAACCGAATCCAACCTAAATTAGCCGCCATTGTATTTTAGAAGATAAACTGGATATAGTTCGCTGGATGTAACCATAGACAAACTGTTTATTTTTAATGTCACTGAAAAATAATACTGTAAGTTAGCTTTACAGAGTGTCCGTGTTTAAGCGATAATTTAAGGGCCTTTAATTCATCAAAATAACGAACTTTTTTCTACGGTGCCTGACTTACCTAAAATTGCAAGTACTTAAAATACTTAGTTTGGGCACGTTTGGGGCTAATAGTTAATGGTGCGATTGTTGGGAGAATTTCTTTATTAATTTAGTTTTATTTATATTCAATACCGCTCTTTTTCAACCAGAAAAAATAATCAGATTTTCCTGCAATGTTTACGGAAAATATTGCCCAAGGGAATTATCCAAATAACTCAATTAGCAGGCTGATTATTAATTTCCCGTTCGATCGCTCATTAATACAATTATAAGAGGTTATCCTCATTTCCTTAGGAATAAGCTTTGATATTTATGTAATAGGTAAGGAGAAATACGTACGTTAGTGTCATTAGGACGCTTTTCAACGAGACGGTTTTTATCTGGTTTTCTTTGAAGCTACAAGTTTTTAACCGGACTGACGTCCAAAATAGCTGGTCGATATTTTGTACAAGGAGAAATATCTACGATACGGATTCTATCCGGTTGGACCTATGCACAGTTCTTAACCAGATTGTCTGTGTCTTGTCTCGAAGCGCTAGTAGGACCCAAAAAATAAGGAGACATGTTCTACCCCGTATGGGCCTATAATGTTATTATTGACGTTCATAAGTGGCAATTTGTCCTAAATTGAATAAATGATTTTTGACTTTTGACTTTTTTGCACCGGACCAATGTCCGACCGGCTTATTTGTATGAGGTTTGATATACATAAACACATGTTATGCCGATCCGGTGACAGCCGAGCTTAACTCCAGTGAAATCTAGATAAAATCCATCTATGTAATACGCGCCCTTAATCATTTATGCCTTTAGAAATACTCGGTCATGCGTTTGCTATTATATCGATAAGTTTGCGTCCCAGATTAGTTTATTGTCGGTAGTTTTAGGCAATCTATACAGCTCATTTCAAATGTATAGAAAACAGCTTATCAACCTACCATAAAACGTCAAATTTCCTCAATTCATATTGCTCTCTATATGTCGGACTTAAAGTTGAAAATTGGTTCTGTACCTGTAACTTATTGGGTAGATTGACTTGCCGTTAACAGTACCATGGCAGTTGAAGTAAAAACTGGGTATTGACTGCTTAGTACCCATATTGACAACTACTTAATTCTAGCCTGGTTCTCCCGGACTCCGATCGTAGGTCTGGTTGTCAAGTTTGTACCCGATACTTCAGGCGTTGGCTGAAATGGCATATGCTCAGTTTTATCAAAATACTAGAGTAAATCCCTAGTTTGCCCACTGCATGCCCTGCCGCTGGTGATACCTAGCGCACCTCGTCCCATCATCTGTCGCCACATATTAGTCATCATTCCTCATCATCATTTCAGCCATTAGGATGTCTACTCCTGAACATAGGCCTCCCCATTGACTTCCAGCTTATTTATTTATTTATTTATTTATTTATTTAACCACCACCACTTAGAACTTAGCACGTTAGAAGCGGCCTGCATCCAGCGGCTTCCTGCAACCTTTGCCAGGTCTTTTATCCACCTTATGGGTGTACGTCCTACGCTATGCTTGCCGGTACGTGGCCTCCATTCCAAAACCTTTTTGCTCCACTGGCCATCAGTTCTACATGCTATGTGCCTCGACCACTGACCCTAATACGTTGGGTTATGTCAGTGACTTTTGTTTGTATGTGGCTCAAAATTGAGGAACTATATAAATTAAGTCTCTTCCATGCTCTCTATATCCTTGCCAAGGTCCACCCTAGTGCCGGCACACAGGCTGTGGTCAGAGCGCGTTAGTGTCGGCGCGGCGGCCATTTTGTTTGTAATAGCGGCATTTATTAGGGACGTATGACGCTAGCGGTTCAGAAACACATTTATTGTTTGATATATTGCGTTTGTGTTTATACTGCTCATACATTAACTGCTTATTAATATTAAGTATACAAGTTACTACCGTGTTTTGTTTTTTCTGTGTAAAGTTTGACGTTATAACAACACTGCTTAGGTGCTCAAGTTTTGGATCTACTGAAGCACGATTTAAAATTGAGATTATTTTATGAAACTTTATTAAATCCTTGGTCCCGGGTAGTGAGTTTAAATCCTAGCACGATTCTATAGATTTCCGGAATTGGAGTGCCTAAGTATTTACCACTAGCTTAACAGTTGCACAGTAAAGATAACATAGGGTGTGTCTGTGTACCCATCGTTCAAGAGACAACAATATCCAGGAAATACAGGTTCCTAGCTATTGTTCATCATCATCATCATTTCAGCCACAGGACATCCACTGCTGAACATAGGCCTCCCCCAGTGATTTCCAGATTGGCCGGTTGGAAGCGGCCTGCATTTATTATGGGAGCAACCTCGAAATGGTTTTTTTTTTAGGTATTCCATGTACATTATCTTCGAGATAGCGCGTTAGTTTGTATGGAGCACAAAACATTTTTTTTTACGAATTAGATACTCCCTAAAAAGCAGCTGATCACATAAGTATAAATCATCATCATCATCATCATCATTTCAACCATAGGACGTCCACTGCTGAACATAGGCCTCCCCCAGTGATTTCCAGATTGGCCGGTTGGAAGCGGCCTGCATTTATTATGGGAGCAACCTCGAAATGGTTTTTTTTTGAGGTATTCCATGTACATTATCTTCGAGATAGCGCGTTAGTTTGTATGGAGCACAAAACATTTTTTTTTACGAATTAGATACTCCCTAAAAAGCAGCTGATCACATGTATAAATCATCATCATCATCATCATCATTTCAGCCATAGGACGTCCACTGCTGAACATAGGCCTCCCCCAGTGACTTCCAGATTGGCCAGTTGAAAGTATAAATAACAAATAAATATTGGACAACATCACATACAGTCCTCTGATCCTGTGGTAAGTAGCCTTAGCACTTATGTTACAGAAATCAGAAACAACGACGGTACCACAACACCCAGACCCGAGGCAATATAGAAAAGTTATTTTTATACATTGACCCGACCGGGAATCGAATCCTGAACCTCAGAGATAGCGACACCAAGTCCGGTATGCTCGCCTCTCGGCTACGGAGGTCGTCTAAACATGGTTTTAAGGAGTGTTCTATACTTTTTTTCACCCTGTATACAAACCATAATCCATAACAAATCTGTTTGCTAATCATCGACACTCTATCAAATGATTGTACAAATTAAAATGTGTCTTTTCATTATTTCTAATCATTTTATGCGTGGAACGGATGGCGTAGGTGTAAGGTCAGTGGTCATTCATGTAATTTGTATGTGTATGGTTCATGTATGGGCTAAGTTACAGACTTTTGATTAATTAATCACTCTCTTGACCCCTTCATTAAATGGAAAAAAGAAAAAAATGTAATGATTTGGGGTATAGACGCGGCGCTTAGCCTTGAATGCAAAGACTTCCGGGTTCGATTCTCGTTGTTGTTAATTTAGAAAAAAAAAACTTTTTTAATCGACACGAATGTTTTCTTGAAAGATGCCCCTGGCTTATTTATTGTTAAATTACTCAACTTTATATATTTAGGTAGGTTAAACACTACGTCGATACTTACACATATAACAGTGAACATAAAACAATATCAAGATAAAATATAACGTCTCGTAAAAATTACAAATTTATGGGTAATAATGTCTGTTTTTTTCACTTTAAGCGCTATGCGGCCAACGTAGCATAATTTATCAAAACAATATTATTAAACTCTTCATGGATCCCTATTTCAATAATGTCTAACTACTACATTATTGTTGGAATTTGATAAAAAATAACAACAACAACAATATTGGACAACATCTCATACATTGCTCTGATCCTATGGTAAGTAGCCAAAGCACTTGTGTTACAGAGATCGGAAACAACGACGGTACCACAACATCCAGACCCGAGACAATATAGAAAAGTTCTTTTGCTACATTGACCGACCGGTAATCGAAGCCGGGAACTCAGAGATAGCGACACCAAGTCTCGCCTCTCGGCTACGGCGGTCGTTACAATAACTGTGTTAATGCTTTTAAAGTAGCTCATCGCGTATTCAAATTGCTTTAGTACATAAAAAATAAAAAATGGAGCTGTAAAATTCACACCAATAAAATGTATAGCATATTAAAAATACAACCATGAAATGAAAATATGCAACATAAGTTTATAACCGTGTATATTCATTAAAATTATGCTAATTCTGTATATTTTCAACAACAAAGAATTATGGCATAGCAAACGTCAATGTAGTAGGCTCGCTCCAACAAATAACTGTTGACGCACCTTATTGGTGAGAATGTATTTGCACTGTATGCCATCTAATAAAGAATTCAATTCAATTCAATTCAATATATTTATTGCATTCTATAAGTTACACAGGGTGTTATAAATAGGTACATAAAACAGATCATTATAGACCCTGTAGGGCACAACAATAAGATAGGTATTGTGGGCAGAGAGGATGACACCATGCATAATTAGATCAATTTGTTTATTTTAAGAAGTTGTAAAGAATTGAAATACATTAAAAATCATATGATAATTATTGAATGATATATTGAATAACATAATCAAATAAATAGTATTTTTAGGCATTTAAATGTTTATTTATCTTTGGATTTCATTTATTGTTTTAGATTATTGTCATTTAAGTATTCGTTTATTGTGTAATAACATTTTTTTATTAACATTAATTTTAATTGTTTTAAATCATTTACTTAATTTTTCATCAACTCCGGCAATCTGTTATAAATTCGTATGGACATAACGAATGGGCTAGAAGAATGAAGCTTTAGACGGACAGTAGGTAGAATCAATTTATTTTTATATCTTAGTGAGTAATGTAGATTAGCGCGGTTTTGATATAAGTTTGGGTGTTTCCTAACAAATTTACACATTTCTAGAATGTACATACATGGCAGGGGAAGTATGTTAAACCTTTGAAAGTATGGTTTGCAGCTTTCAGTCTGTTTTATATATGCTAAGATTCTAATTAGTTTTTTCTGGAGAATAAAAAGAGTAATCAATCTTATTCTTCATTCGATATATAATATATATCCGCTATCGATAGACAGATGTGACATAGATAGTGATTTACTGTGTGTGGCAAACCGAACTCCTTTGTAAACTTTTAATTTTTTTTTTGCTTTTTGTCTTCGCCTTTTGTTTTTACTTGTGTAATTGTGTCATAAAAACGAATACAAAAGATTCACGAATTTACTGCAATTGATAGTTTAAATTCTTTTTATCCTCTTCCCGATCCTTGTCCTCGTCACGTGTCGCGTACACTATGCATCTGACATTGACAACAGGAATATTAGTACCGTTCACAAATAAATATCATTCAGTTTAGTATCGATTAGTAAGCTCAATTCATTAGTAATGATTCGTCATAAGAATCGGTTTGTACTAAGCCAAAATGCTAGCGACGACATTTAATTTTTATATAAAGAAACATCGCCTCTATCGGAAGCAATTGCAAACTATAAGAAACAAAAAGTTTGGATACACCAACAGGATAGTTTTCTGTTTTATGAAAATAAGTAGTGAGCCTACCGTATCCGTTTTTACTGTGGTTAAAGTTCCAACAGATAGCTATAAAAAACAATGTTTTGTAAAAGCTGATACTTGGAGCATAGATAAAATTTGATTAATGTTACTACCATCGATTTATTTTATGGCGATTTTAAATGTTTTTTAATTTGTAGATGGGACCACGGCGCGGGTGGTTTTATGTGACATTTAAATGTGACACACCTATTCGAAGATCAGCTATGCAGCTTATAAACTATATTGTTATATAGATAGAATTTTGAGGTATAATTAATAAATATATTATAATTTTGTTAACTCTTCGATAGTTTCAAATGATTAAGAACGCCGTCTTTAGGCAGATGCTTATCCAATTGTACTATTAAAATTGTAAGCCCTGGATTTCTAACAAAGTAGTGTCCTACAAAAAGTACATAATAAGTTAGTGCTTAAGACCGAGACAAAATGAAAAGTTACTCTTTTTTGTGATTGTAATTTATTGTTATTGCTTTTAATATGCCTACCTAAATAATTGAGTATTTTAAAAATATTTTAAAATAATAATCTAAGCAAAGTAGGTTTATTGATTTGTGAAAAAAACTCTACAAAATACGTTTTAAGTACGAGGACATCTTCGCTGAAATCGAGAAGTTATTGGTGGATCTTCAGCAGTGGACAACCTATGGCTGAAATGATGATGATAATAATGATGATCACGAAACCATTAATTTGTACTTAACATAGCACATTACGCAATTTATTTTGTTATAAAATAAAAATAACGGGCTTATTGTAATCCAAAAAAAAATTTAAAAAAAAAGTAATCCATCATCATCATCATCGTCATCATACTTTCAGCCATAGGACATCCACTGCTGAACAATGGCCTCCCTCAATGATATCATCGAGGGGATTGCCAATACTCGCCTCGCTTGGCAGGCGGATTGGCGAGCGCAGTTTTTGCCCATCTCGTACTACAGGAATTAGTCACCTTTTACAACACGCCACCTGTCGGCGGTAGTGAAGTGTATTCTTTACGGCCGTCCCCACACGGCGTCATAAAAGTAATTTAAAATATTAAATTTTAACACAACGTATGTGGAGGCAGCTAGTTCATATAGTAGTACTCAAGATTCATCATTTCACCCATCGGACGTCCACTGCTGAACACAGGCCTCCCCCAATGACTTTCATCGGGGGGGATTGCCAATACTCACCACGCTTGGCAGACGCAGTTTTTTTTATAAAATTTCGCACGCAGACGCTGCTGCCCGTCTTGTACTACAGGATTTAGTCGCCTCTTACGACGTCTTTCTGTTGGCGATGCAGAAATGTGGCATAGTGGTACGATTAATGCTCTTCAAGTGCCGATTACCCACTGTAGACTTGAATTCCTTACACATTATTTCTACGGCACGCAAGAGGTTCTTGTTCATCTTCAATGACAAATAGAAATACCATCACTTCTTACTTACGAACTTTTACCCACATTCAGGCCAAGAAACACCCACTCCCCACCCACTCTCGTAACCGCCGTTGGATGTCGCAACCATCGAAATTATAGGATGTTTTGTATCGTAACAGACAAGCTTGTCAATCTGACGGTTTTATTGGCTTTACGTAATTTATCGTTTGCGTAATGAAGACTGATGTCCTGATTGTGATTTGGACGAAACAAATCTAGGGTAGTAAATACTGAATCAGAATTTTTTTTAGTTGTATATTCCTAAAATCTAAATTCGCAATCCTGTCGATCCTTATCATCATCATTTCAGCCACAGGACGTCCCCTGCTGAACGTAGGCCTCCACTAGTGACTTCTCAATTGGCCAGTTGGAAGCGGCCTGTATAAGCGGCAGAAGAAGTAAAAAAATAAATACATACCTTATAAATATAAAAAAGAATCTCTATTTCCCTTGGTCATCGCATCACGCTTGAACGGATGGAACAATTTCGCTAATTCTCTTTTGTTGTGTTATCTATTGTCAGGAGAAGGTTCGTTTGAAATAAAAAATTAAGAAAGTTGCGCAGTTTTTTTTTACTAACGACCACGCGGACGAAGTTGCGGGCAAAAGCTAGTTTCTAAATAAAATATAAATAAATAAGTTACAAGTGAAGCTATTAAAATAAAAATACGGTATTCTCCAATTGAATTTTTTAATGGAATCAAACATATTATTAAAATAGTTGTATTTCACAGGTTTTAAGAGGTTTTGCGTACTTTTTTTTTCTTCACAACATCACATACATGTTCTGATCCTATGATAAGTAGCTGAAGCACTTGTGTCACAGAAATCAGAGACAACGATGGTACCACAACACTCAGACCCGAGACAATATAGTAAAGTTATTTTTCTACATTGACCGACCGGGAATCGAACCCGGGACCTCAGAGATAGCGACACCAAGTCCGGTATGCTCGCCTCTCGGCTACGTAGGTCGTATTTAGAGGTAAACGTTGTACAAAATATATATTTTTAACGTTTTTCAAATTGGAGCCACAGACGCCTACCGTAGTGTTTCAATCCGCTCCGAACGCATGACTAGATGTAGGCATTGCTTTTATCAAATTTACCCCGATTTTGGGGAAAACTACTATTAAGAGCAACCCTATTTTATAGTGGTGGGTGTGTCTGTGTGTAAACGTTTGCACACAAAACAGTTTTTTGCCTTAATTTTGTAAGCATCGTAGGTATCGCCGTAACTATCATTCTATGTGTAATTATCAAAGTAAAATGGTATTGTTTTTATCTTTAAACATTTTTTTTGTTTATACAGGATCAAATTCGTTTTCCTCCGTGTCAAATAGTAAACGCACATGTTCATACATTTTATTACTAGTTTTATAGCTAACGAATGAACAGACAAACTTGTATTATAAATATATAAAATATTGTTTGGGCCTACTAAGCGGGTGGTCGGGATGCGTAGGATTTCGAAGAAAATAAGTTATTTCAAGAATTTGTTTAATAATTTTTAATTAAACATAGGATATGATAGCGTTTTAAATAGCCAAAAAAACAAGCTAGATACTGTTTATTCTAAATATTTATTTATTATTAAAATAAACTATTCATGACATATGGCTTCAGGTACAGAAACTCATAAAACTCATTTATTCAGTACTGGCTGTCCCGGTAAACTTCGTCGTCAAATTTTTTTTTGTGATTTTTACCGTGTTTTTATATTTATTCTGCTATTTGGGGCGGAGACAAATTCAACAAATCAAAAATTATAAAAATTGGTCCTACCGATCTAGACTTATAAATAGTGTTGTAACTAACCCGACTTTGTTTTATATATTAAGGATAGATAAGAGGGCACTTTCAAGGCACTTAATACATATCCTATAATATAGCTTTCTTTTTCTATCATAGCTAAAGGTGCTACATTTTAGCTGGTGATGAAAAGAAGTGTAGCAACAAACTCAGTCACCTTTGTCAACCTTAAATACAGGAAATATAGTCCAAATGTTTGTGCTCTTGGATTCATGCGGATTTGAACCCGCAACCGCTGTCATTGTGATCCGGAGCGCACAGTGTGTACCTACATTCTGCGTATAGTTAAATTTTTTAGGGTTCCGTACCTTAAAATGCAAAAAACCCTCAAAGGATCAATTCGTTGTCCGTACGTCTGTTTTTAGGTCTGTCAAGACCATTTTCATCAGAAATGCGTGGACAAACTTCTAAATCAACGCAATCAAAAGATACAGCTGTTTATGCCGTATATTGATGTTTCATTATTTATATTGATGGTAATCAAACCCTATTGGGAACTTTACGTTGACGTAGAATCATGAACTTTAGCAAGAAGCAATGTCCTATAGCACAAGTAAAGGAAAAAGTCCGAAAAACGTAAAAAAGTTACATCAAAAAAAAATTATACAGGGTGCACAAAAGAATAAGACACCCCTTAAAAAGAATAAGACACCCCTTAAAACCACGTGATCAGCTGCTCATACGTACAACATATATACAACAACGTTTTCTATGGAAGCATCATCATTCGCCTGCCCTGTTCCCAGGTCATCTGGGGTCGGCGCAGTATGTCTTTCTCTTCCATGCAATCCGGTCACTCGTCATTGAGTCATTCACTCCCTTCTCAGTCATATCACTCCTCACACAAGGCAAGTGTTACGGGCAAAGGGCTGGAGAGACCGCCGAAATCACAGAACAGATATTCTGTTTTAGTTCTGCTGACTTTTAGGCCCACGTTCTCCAGTCGTTGGCGCCACTCCTCCAATTTGTTTTGGACCTCTAGGGCGTCTTCCGACTAGCGTCTAGACATCCGTCTTCTAGCACTATGTCGTCGGCGAACAGCACACACCAAGGGGCCTCCCTCTGTATGTCCGACGTCAAGGCATCCATTACCATAAGAAAGAGGTACGGGCAAAGTGCCGACCCTTGGTGCAAGCCCACAGCCACACTGAAGATAGTACTAGTACCGACTACGGACCGGACATGAGTACTGCACCTGCTATACATAGCTCGAATCAACTGCAGGTACATTCCAGGAACACGTTTCTTCTTAAGGGGCCACCACAAAAGCTACTACCACTTACGAGGTATCCGGTCGTATGCCTTTCTATGAAAGCAAAATCGAAATAGAAAAACAATATTCAGTTGTTCCATACAAACTTGTTCGCTACCTAGATGATTATGTATAAGGCATCTGGAAAAAAACACACGATTTCTAGTGATTCCTTGTTATGTTGCTCCCATAGTAAAAGTTTTTTATTCTCTTGTACACCTGTATATAAACTGATAAAGCGGTAAAAATCTTCGAGACTCGATTTACTCGATTTAAAGAATAGTACACTTCTCTACCGCCAACAGGAGGCGGCGTGTCATAAAAAGCGACCAATTCCTATAGCACGAGATGGGCAGCAGCGTTTACGTGCGAAATCTTATAAAAAACTGCGCTCGCCAACCCGCCTGACAAGCGTTGCGAGTATTGGCAATCCCCCTCTAATGATAAGTCATTGAGGGGGGCCTCGATTCAGCAGTGGACGACCTATGTCTGAAATGATGATGATAATGATGAATAAAATAAATAAAAAATAAAGATAAATTGCAAATCTCTAAATTAAAAACAACTTGACTGGCTTGGTCAACATTCGTGATCTATAGTCTGATAACTAAATTATATTTTAGTGTCCTGAATGCTCATCTTATTCATACATTCCTACAGCAAAAACACATCTTGCAAGCCCTTATTTGGTATCATACAATCTCTCACACACTCACTTTTTACTACACAATAATATACCTTATTATTATTGCAGTAAAGCCTTGGAGAAGCACATGTTTTTAGTTTTATTGTTTGGAAAAGGACTCAAGATTCCCACGGTCTCTGTAAATAAACTTTCGATTTTGTTCGTTTGGTCGGCTTTGGAATTGGTTGGTTAAGGTCAGTTAAGCTTTAATTAATTAAAGACTAAGTCCAGTGGTTTGGTAGACTATAAAACCAGGTGTTGCGGGTTTGAATCTCTGTTCTTGTTCTTAGGGTTTCATCCTGTTCCTAGTTCGCTTAACTACGAGTATGACCTAAGACGCAGCAAGTTTGGTTGTAAATAATATCATAATATATATATATTTATTTGAAAAAAACATAAATTACTAAAAAGATGTACATACATTGGTTAGTATTTACATTACATACATTACATTAGTAGTCCCCAGACTAGGTGATCCTGTCTCTTGGGGACTTGAGTTGATTGATTAACCACTTATTTGTGTGTGTGTGTGTGTGTGTGTGTGTGTGTGTGTGTGTGTGTGTGTGTGTGTGTGTGTGTGTGTGTGTGTGTGTGTGTGTGTATATGTGTGTGTACGTTTTATGTTTGGTCACATTCGGTTACTCAACAAAAACTCTGCTTCATTGTAGTTGATTTGGAGGAGTAAATCAAACATCTTTGATTTGACAAGGCGCAGGCGCAGGCATAGACATATTTGTTATACAAAATTTTGTATAACAAATATGTCTATACTATTTGTTTTCCATGAAGAAATAAATAAAAATAGTAATTTATTCAGTACTAGCTGTCCCGGCGAACTTAGTACCGCCTCTTCAAATATTTTTTTTCGTGAAATTTTTGTATGGTTTACTGGTTAATCTGTTAGATAATGGACCTGATATACAAAGAAAAAAAATGGTTGTTGTTATCCTTATTATCAGTCTCGAAGTATGCATCCTTCTCCGAAACTTTCGATCTGTTAGATAATGGACCTGATATACAAAGAAAAAAAAATGGTAGTTGTTATCCTTATTATCATAGTCTCGAAGTATGCATCCTTCTCCGAAACTTTCGAAAACGAACCATCTTTCTCCGAAACTAGTAAGTGAAGAAGAAGCGTCCTTGTGTAACGAGTTACGTGGTACCAGAAACTTTGCCAGGGGCATTGCCCAGCACACCCAGACTCAAGCAAAATAACGTTTTCAGAATGTACCCGAACAGGAAATCGAACCCGGGACCCTTTGAATTCAAGGCGAATAACCGCACCACTAAACCAACCGATTAGTTTATATAGATTTCGATAAATCCAGAGATACTCGTTCGGGCTTGGATGTGAACACACGATCCACGGGTATGTGGCAATACCATAAAGCAACAATATCTTTCTCCGAAACTAGTGAGTGATTTTTCACTTACATTTAGTATGAAATGACAAGTCCTGTCAACACTCGCCCATACAAAAACGGCACAGATAGAGATTAAAAAATGGCGGAAAATTTAGTCGAACAAATCATTTACGAGAACATTTCTACTCTATCGATGTGTTCACGACGACTACTAAAAAACTCGGCCTTTTCTACGAAATTACCAACAGCGAAACCATGGGAAACAAGAAACATGCCCAGTCTGTCAGGCTATTCAGA
This sequence comes from Anania hortulata, assembly GCA_963576865.1. Classification (NCBI taxonomy): domain Eukaryota; kingdom Metazoa; phylum Arthropoda; class Insecta; order Lepidoptera; family Crambidae; genus Anania; species Anania hortulata. The sequence goes on from OY756413.1 coordinate 1,587,982, forward strand.
AATATTATCCTTTCTGCGTAGTCATCTCCGTAAACCCTAATAAAGTTATTTATTTAAGGCATGGGACCGGCCTGAGTAATCAAATAAACAATAGAAAAGACATTTTAACGGCTGCGCGGACGCTGGAGAGAGCAATTATAAGCCGAACTGGACGAACTTTCGAGAAAATACAACAAATAGAAATGTGCGACTATAAAAGTTACTGCACTTGGAACAAAAGAACAACAGAGCGGCACACCGGAGTCTCCAGTGGCGCGACCATGTGCGCCCCAACCATATGGGCAATAATTTAGAAAGTTACAAATTCCGTTAGGCAGGCAGCCCCGGGACCCGACGCACTACCCGTCGCATTCTGGAACCATCGAAGATTTTGGATATAAAAGGGGCTGCCCGAGCTTTATACTTCACTTGCCTACACGCTTGCAATAGTGCACATCACTCCGCAACAGCAGCGCACTTAGTTAGCGCATGTCAGTTCCTGCGATCAACCAAGGCGAAACCGCGATACTCTACAGACCCCGGTCGCACCCTAAGACTCCGAAACTCCGAATATCGACGCAGCGACCGTAACCTACAGCATCGACATCGCCGGATCCCGATCAAGACTTGCCACACCGAGCATCGACGAGCCGCGTTCTGACTCCATCCCGCCTCTACGAACATCGGACGTCGGACCGCGCTATACGAAACATTCACAAGACGTAACAACGATCCACCACCGATCTACAGCGTGCATCAGCTAGAGACACCGTTTACGAGTACACTGCCGCCATCACCGTGAACCAGCGCATCCGTCTCCGTGTACTCCGCTCCGCTCACTTACTCCGGCTGACCGGCACATTTTTCTGGTCCTTCGAGCCGGATCGTTGTTAACCACCTCAAAAACAACTTTGAGACCTCCGAAACGTCTTTGTGAAGTTTTATCTCCGTTAACGTCGTCATAATGCCGATGACAAGATCGCAAAAAGAAAAAATCGACGCATCGCAGCCTACTGACATCGAAGAAACGCAAGTCAAATCCGTCAGCCAAGAGGAACTAGTTCAGCCTGAATTATCGTCAGCGCCAGCCCTAGAAACGACGAAAAAATTACCGACTAGATCGTCGCGGGCATCCACAATAAAATCCGACCGCACACGCTGATTGGCCAAAGCCAAAGAAGAGGTCGCTCGCATGCGATTAGAACTCGCCCTTGCCCGGGTCGAGGCCATTCAAGCGGAAGAATCAGAGGAAGAAGACGATGACTCCGTTGCTTCAAACCTACAGACACGTGTGGAAACATGGATGGAGGCTCAAGACCACGTCCAATATACAGAAAATCACCGCCTACAAACCGAAAATCACACAGAAAAAAATCGTGAAATAGAAAACCTCCGTAAACAAGCCAGACAGAAACCACAAGAACGAATGGATGAAGAACACAAATCGCCGCCAGTACCCGAGTTGACCGCCACCGCCACCGCACAGCCAACAACAATCGACCTAACTGCGCTTGCATCCGCCATCGCTACCGCAGCGCGCGCCGGTCACCCGCCGCGTTATCTAGCGGAACTACCAAACTTTTACGGCGCGCATTACGAGTGGCTCGCCTTTAAATCAGCCTTCGTAGAAACGGCAAGCCATTTCTCGGAAAATGAAAATATCGCAAGACTTCGACGGTCTCTAAAAGGAAAAGCGAAGGAATCCGTCGGCTGCTTACTGATAGCAAACGCCAAAGCGGATGACATCATGAAAACGCTGGAAATGCGGTTTGGTCGAGCGGATTCGATTGCCTTAACAGAAATCGAAAACCTCCGAAATTTATCCAAAGTCAACGATACACCGAGGGAAATATGCATATTTGCAAGTAAAGTACAAAATAGCGTCGCGACACTCCGTGCTTTGAACCGAACACAGTACCTCTACAACCCCGAAGTTGTTAAGTGTATCATCGAAAAGTTATCGCCCGTTCTTCGCTACCGTTGGTTTGATTTCGCCGCCGAAGATAAATCAGAAGAATCAGATCTTATCAAGTTCAGCCATTTTATTGAACACGAAGCAGAAAGATGCGGCAAATACGCACAAGCCGAGCATGTGTTAAACGAAGATTCTAGTCATCGAAACCGAACCCAACGTACCTTTAGTATAGAAGAAAAGAAAAAGGAAATACAAAAACCGAGGTGTCCAATATGTAAAGAAGAACATTTTGTGACCAACTGTAATAAGATGAAGAATGCGGATAACAATGGCCGCTGGGATTATGCTAAAGAATTCCGCCTGTGCTTCCGTTGTTTACGCTATAAAACAATGGGTCACAATTGCAGAACAAAATCGTGTATGGTACGTGGCTGCGAAAAAACTCATCATCCGTTACTTCATTATGATAAAGTACCTGAAACTGAAAAGAAAGTCGAGATAATCGAATCGACTAACACGCACATACAACAAGGTCACGCATACCTTAAAATCATCCCGATCCGGGTCTCTGGCCCTAAAGGCTACTTCGACACAGCAGCACTTCTCGACGATGGATCCACCGTCACCCTTGTCGACACAGACTTAGCCGACCGCGTCGGAGCAACAGGTGACACCGATCCACTCCAATTAGAAGGCGTAGCCGGCACAAAAATCAGCGCTGATGGGTCACGCCGAATCAGCATCGCAATCCAAGGACAGACCAAGACTTATAACATCAAAGCAAGAACAATCAGGGGGCTTAACCTGGCACCGCAATCAGTACAAGACTCAGTCCTAAAGGAGTGTCAACATCTCCTAGGAATTAAAAATCTACTACAGTATGAAGAGAGGAAGCCTACCGTATTAATTGGCCAAGATAATTGGCACCTTCTCGTCGCGAAGCAACTTCGAAGAGGCCCGCGACACCTACCCGTCGCTTCACTAACTCCTCTAGGATGGGTTCTACACGGATCATCATCACGAAGTCAAGGTCAAAACATACACTACGTTTACAGAGCTGAAGAAAACCTAATCGTCGAAAAAGTAAGAAGACACTTCGCCTCCAATTCGCTAGTAATACAGCCGAAACAACCGAAAACTGATCCAGAAATTCAAGCTACGAAGCTCCTAGAAGAAAATACAGTAAAGAAGAGCAAAGGCGGTGAACCACCGACGTCAGGCAAGACCTGGTACTTACCGCATTCTGCAGTCCTGCATCCTAACAAACCAGGCAAAGTACGGGTAGTATTGGATGCAGCATTCCGCTTTGGGAACACGTCGTTAAACGACAACTTGTTATCCGGTCCAGATCTACTCCAATCGCTTCAAGGTATATTAATGCGATTTCGTCAACACGCAATCGCTGTCGCTGCTGACATAGAAGAAATGTTTCTACGCATCAGTATCCGGAAGCAAGATCTAGACGCGCTACGCTTCTTGTGGCGTGAAAACCGGCGGGAGGGCCCACATACCGAATTCCGAATAAAGACAGTAATCTCCGGGGCCACTTTTTCGCCGTGTATTGCTCTAACGATACCACGACAGGGCGTCAACTTAGAAGCATCGTTTTTATCACAAGCCGAGTCACTTTGGGCAAGGGCTGTGCAGGAAGAATCCTTTGACAAAGAAATAGACGCTCTTCGAAATGACCTAAATCTTCCAAAAAGCAGCAGACTCGATCAACGGATTAAATTCAAGTTCAACGGTGGAAAAATACGAGTCGCTTCTAGAATAGCGGCCACAGACAACATAACGTCGGAACAGAAAGAGCCAGTAGTGTTGGACGGCAATCATCGCTACACCAAAATGTACCTAGCCTGGACACACGAACAACTAGCGCACGCGGGCATCGAGACAACCATTAACGAAGCTCGTCAACACTACTGGATAGTAAGATTACGCCCAGTTACGCGTACTATCGTCAAACAATGCCAAAAGTGCAGACTTCGAAGGGCTATGCCGACCGAACCTCCAACGGGAAATCATCCGAAGAGCCGTCTCGCACATCATCAACGGCCATTCACATTTACGGGGTTTGACTACTTTGGCCCACTATCAGTAACCGTCGGTCGTCATCACGAAAAAAGATACGTAGCTTTGTTCACCTGTCTAACTACGCGTGCCGTCCATCTTGAGCTGGCCGCCGACCTCACCGCGGACGCAGCTATAATGGCCCTAAGGAAAATGATCGCACGCCGGGGAACGCCTACCGAAATCCACTCCGATAACGGCACAAACTTTCATGGTGCCGATCGAGAACTCCGAGAAGCCGTCAAGAGTGAAGCTAGCAAGAAATCGATCACGTGGCGCTACATACCCCCTGGTGCACCGTTTATGGGAGGCGCATGGGAGCGCCTTGTACGTTCGGTGAAGACTGCCTTAAATCGCATACTACATGAACAGCATCCACGAGAAGACGTATTAAGAACATTGTTATGCGAAGCTGAGTACATTGTCAACAGTCGTCCCTTGACTCATGTCTCTACATCGCCCGAAGATGACGAAGCACTAACACCAAACCATTTTTTAATTGGTGGGTCTGGTCGTGTACAGTCACCAGGAATGTTTACCGAATCCGACATCGTGAACAAACAGCAGTGGCGCCGAGCTCAAATTCTCGCTGATCAATTTTGGGCAAGATGGTTACGCGAGTACTTACCGCATCTTCAACACCGGCGGGAGCCTAAAGGACGTGGAGTCCCATTGAAGACGGGTGGTTTAGTACTAATCGTCGATCCGAACCTTCCCCGCAATACTTGGCCACGTGGAAAGGTCATCGCAACATACCCAGGACAAGACGGAGTAGTCCGTACAGCAGATATTTGTACGCGGGGAGGTGTTATGAGAAGACCGACCAAGAAACTTATCATACTCCCAGTCCAGCAAGAAAACACAGCGTAGTCATCGTTCCATCGATCTCAATGCAGCGCTGAGTCCATCGCTGCACGGCGGGAGTATGTTCACGACGACTACTAAAAAACTCGGCCTTTTCTACGAAATTACCAACAGCGAAACCATGGGAAACAAGAAACATGCCCAGTCTGTCAGGCTATTCAGAAATATTATCCTTTCTGCGTAGTCATCTCCGTAAACCCTAATAAAGTTATTTATTTAAGGCATGGGACCGGCCTGAGTAATCAAATAAACAATAGAAAAGACATTTTAACGGCTGCGCGGACGCTGGAGAGAGCAATTATAAGCCGAACTGGACGAACTTTCGAGAAAATACAACAAATAGAAATGTGCGACTATAAAAGTTACTGCACTTGGAACAAAAGAACAACAGAGCGGCACACCGGAGTCTCCAGTGGCGCGACCATGTGCGCCCCAACCATATGGGCAATAATTTAGAAAGTTACAAATTCCGTTAGGCAGGCAGCCCCGGGACCCGACGCACTACCCGTCGCATTCTGGAACCATCGAAGATTTTGGATATAAAAGGGGCTGCCCGAGCTTTATACTTCACTTGCCTACACGCTTGCAATAGTGCACATCACTCCGCAACAGCAGCGCACTTAGTTAGCGCATGTCAGTTCCTGCGATCAACCAAGGCGAAACCGCGATACTCTACCGACCCCGGTCGCACCCTAAGACTCCGAAACTCCGAAAATCGACGCAGCGACCGTAACCTACAGCATCGACATCGCCGGATCCCGATCAAGACTTGCCACACCGAGCATCGACGAGCCGCGTTCCGACTCCATCCCGCCTCTACGAACATCGGACGTCGGACCGCGCTATACGAAACATTCACAAGACGTAACAACGATCCACCACCGATCTACAGCGTGCATCAGCTAGAGACACCGTTTACGAGTACACTGCCGCCATCACCGTGAACCAGCGCATCCGTCTCCGTGTACTCCGCTCCGCTCACTTACTCCGGCTGACCGGCACACGATGTGCTCCATGGGCAAGACGGATACCACTAAGCTATGACACCGCTCTAATTCTATCTGGTGGAGCACGGATATGCTGTTTGCTTATCTTATTGCCCTTCTGTCCGCAAAACTGTTTGAGAAAAGCCTTAGAAATAAGCTAGGCAGCAGCTTATTTCTAGCCCCATGCCGTCAAGCTTGCGCAAAATACCCTTAGTACACCAAAACCTCGTTTGTTTATCAAGTAAAACTGAGGCCCAATGGCCGTGATTTGACAATAGCACCAATCCGGTGTCGATCCGCTCCCAGTAACATAACGATCACAAACGGTGTTCTCGTAAACTGATTTGACGGTTTATTATCATTATTTTAAAAAATTAAACCGACTTCAAAACACTAAAATGCTAAAAATAATCCTAACACTTAAGTACCTAATCAGTTAATTTTGGAGTCGGTGCAAACAAAAACATTGAATCTCATCGGCTGGCACCGACTCCAAAAGTAACTGATTAGGTACTTAAGTGTTAGGATTATTTTTTAGCATTTTAGTGTTTTGAAGTAGGTTTTATTTTTTTAAATAAAATTTACTTATTTCATCTATTTTTAGTGATAAATCCTAATCTAACTGCTGAACACCGATTTCATCCCCTATTTTCCTACCCTTAGGGGTGATTTTTATTTTGCAAACTTTTATCATAGCATCTTTAAAGTTTATGCTATTCAATAAAATAAAAATCATCAAAATCGGCTCATATTTGTCAAATATAGGTAACAAGAACCACAACCAAAATATTATCTGGGTATATATTTGTTGATTTTCTCAAAAAGTTCTAAATCAATTTCGATAAAATTTATAAGGGACCACCTCTGAAGTATGATCTACCAAACAAAAAAAGAATAATTAAAATCGATTCATAATTGACGGAGTAATCGCGTAACATACATACAAAAAAAAAACATACAGTCGAATTGAGAACCATTGAGAAAAAAGGAGGAGGTCCTTTTTTGAAGTCGGTTGAAAACTATCCTAATACGACTGAAAACATAGCAAAAAAACCTCATTTTATTTTTTTCCATTTTCAGTCACGTTACGATCTATAATTACATTTTTTGGGTTTCCGAGAATATCGTTTGTGATCGTTATGTTACTGGGAGCGGATCGACACCGGATTGCGGTTATTGTCAAATTACGGGAATTGGGTCTCTGATTTACCACGTGTAATGTAATTTAAACTAAGAACTTTTTTATTTAAACTCCCAACAGGTATAAAACTCTAATAAATAGGTAATGTAATTCAGACGAATTAATAGGCCTTTATATTTTATATCCTAAGCGACGGAATCCTAAAAAGCTTATTTCTACATAATATTTTCATTTATATATTGAGAATAACTGTTAATAAATACATTTCTTAAAATAGTTATTTTGATGGATCCAAGGTAGTAAAGAGCTCGTGCCGCTCTTTTATGAAAAAATGGTTTGAATATCTGTGGCTCTACATATCAAAGCAAAAACACTGTCAAAAGAAACTGTATTAAATTTTGTTGTACGTAATGACAGTTAGATGGCGCGCTAAACATTTAATAACACCGTGGGATGCACTTCCACGCAAGTCACGATCTCCATTCGGATGTGCTCGGAAATAATCGGGTTTAGACGGTCAGAGAAATGATTCGACTGAACGATTTTTACTACCTGTCCTGTCTGGCACACGTAGTGTTGTCCTTAGACATTTAGGTGACAAACTACGTTTGCGTCCGTTGTAGCTCAATTTCCATAGAAAAATAAAACAATTAGTTTTTACTAAATTAAAAAAAAAACGGAATTACGAGCAACAAGACAATTAAGGCGTCTCCCGATCGGGAATCGAATCTGAAACCCGAGGGCTCAAGGTGAAACACCACGCCACTGTGTCAATCGGGTTATGAATTTGATAACATAACTTGGAACTTAGAATTAATTATTTACTGTATTATTTGTCAAAAAAATTAAAAAGATCTAGCAAATTGTGATCTGTCTCTTACTTAAGACATACAGACCTAGAAATTATAAAACCAGTTATTTATTTACAACAGACGAAGTATTTAAAAAGCAATAAACAAACCCAATTAAACAGTGCAATCTGAGGAATTCCTGAACTTTTTAGTAGGTACGTAATTTATCTGGCGCCTATTTAAGAAAATTTCATTTTTCAGTAAATATAAGAAATGGTTAGTTTTAAGTAAATTATAAAAATCTATTAAATCGTTCTCGACGATTGCCGACGATGAAATCCTCGAGAAATCGTGACGTATAAAACCAACACGCCACGCGACAGACGCGCGCGCTTACCTTTTCGGGACTATTCGGAACCACTCGGGAATCATCGGGATCTCCAACCTGCCAACCTGTTCCCTGCACTTGTATTATGTTACCGAAACACGGCGAAACATGCGACCAGTTAAGCCAAAATGGTACTTACCATAATGAAAATAGGTGATGATAATGATGAAAGAATGTTAACGTGGTAACCTTGGCTACTGTATTCGTGACCTATTCCTTTTTTGAACCCTAACCAACGATCCTTTTTTGTTTTGTTTCGACGCGTCATTTTTTCGGTTGTTTGAATTCAAAATCTGGAATGCTCGTTTCTTTATTTTCGTTCAGCATTTGTTTTTTTGGTCGTGGTATTGAATTCGGAGTCTTTTGTAAACGGGAATTGTTTTATTTGTTGAACAAATTGGGGTCGTCAAATAAATGTTCATTTATTCATCATCTGTTTAGGTTTTATGATTTAAAAATCTAAACGAATGATGATATCTGTTTTGATACATACGTGGGACTAACTCCTAATACTTACTCAAACTCAACCTGTTTATTGCAATGATGTGGTGATAAATGATGTTCAAAGAGATTTACAGTACCATAACATGAATCCTGGAAAAGGCACCGTAACATTAATAGAATAAGGCGTTACTTTGCAGAAATCCATAACTAAATAATTATGAAAATGTAATTTTGCTTACAATTTCCGCTCAGTTACGCTGGCGTAATAATAAAAACAAGCAAGATAATTACATTTTCATAATCACCGTAACATTGTTAAAAAAACTAAAATGAAATAATCACAATTATCATTTTTATTTAAATTAAATAAACATTTAAGTACTATCATTGAGATCACGTTAAATAAATTGTTACTTCGGTGTAAGTTCAAAATGTATGACATGTACATAACACACCTACTTGGCTTTTGCACAAATGAGAAATTGTAAATAATATACTCTGGCCTCTTGTATTTTTATAACAAGAAGGGTAATTTCAATAGACATTATGAATAAATAAATAATTGTGCCAGAAAACTTACCAACTATAGTCTCGAAGTTGAGAATTAACATCATTTGCATGCCCAGCACATTTAGATGAAATTTAAAAAAGTTGTTTTTCCAAATAATTTAAACCGGGAATCAAACCGGAACCCTTTGCTTTCAAGACGTATCACCATGTCACTATATCAATCGCTAAGTGAAGTTCTTCAGAAGATAACGTCGTAAGCAAAAGAACTAATTTGTTTACGATTTGTACCCATCACTGCTCCACATGTGCCGTGTGGGGACGGCCTTACAGAATACACTTCCCCACCGCCAACAGGAGGCGTGTCGTAAGAGGCGACTGAATTATTCCTGTAGCTCGAGACGGGCAGCAGCGTCTGCGTCCGAAATCTTATAAAAAACTGCGCTCGCCAACCCGCCTGCCAAGCGTGGCGAGTATTGGCAATCCCCCCCAATGAAAATCATTTTGGGACGCCTGTGTTCAGCAGTGGACGTCTTATGGCTGAGATGATGATGATTATGATGACTGCTCCACAATCCTACGGAAGCACAATCTGGCATACTTTCATTCTTCCGTTCGAATTATATTCCTTGTCTCTTTTTCCAAATTTTTCTAACATGTAAAATCACTTTTTACCGACGTGGCGTTACGACGTGGCAGCAGGCGAAATCAGGTTTACAGATAGTGGAATCCGGTCCATAGACAATTCAATTCAATTCAATTCAATTCTTTATTGCTTTTCCACAATGTACATAAAGGTCTTAATAATTAAAATACAGATCATCATGGTGTGGGGGGTGGACTATTACAAAGTATGATCTATAATTTAGTATTAATTGTTTAGTATTTATAACTTAGTATTATATAATATTTGGTTGTTAGACTAAAATAATTTAACGCACTCAGTCAAAGAGCGGATGGTTTGTGTTTTTTTTTGCACACGGGTGAAGCAGATGCGCTGGGTGTCGTGAGCTAGTGAGCCAATAGCTAAATTAAAACTTGTAAAATGGCGTAATTCTGCATAGTACATTGTATTTATTTTTGTTTGACTTACAAATTGGTTGGGTTGAAAGCGGCTTGCATCCAGCGGCTTCCTGCAACCTTTACCAGGTCGTCTGTCCACCTTGTGGGTTAACGTTCTACGCTGCGCTTGCCGGTACGTGATCTCCATTCTTAACCCTTTCTGTCCCATTGGCCGTCAGTTCTACATTCAATGTACCCCTCCCACTGCCACTTTATCTTGGTAATCCGTCGGGCCATGTTAGCGTCATTTCTGATTCGATCTCGCAAAAAAACACTCAACATAGCCCTTTCCATAGCACGCAACCTTAAGCTTTCTTATGAGGCCCATAGTGAGAGGCCACGTTTCTGTTTCATAATTATGTCATCACTGTTAACGCACAGTGGTTGCTGACTTTCCAGGCACTGAGGTATTTGAAGTTTGACTCGTACTTAGTTTAACTGATCAGTTTCAGAGATACATAGTAGTTATATTACTGCTTTATAGGGTATGTGTAAGATGTGTATATTAGAGTTAACACACTGAACTATGAAATTTATAAGCATAATAATTAAATCTATACAAAACATGTGTCCTAAGACTCCATAACAATGTGTTCATAGCGTTCTAAGCCACGAGATTATAAGGATGAAGATAACAGGGTAGCGTCAGCAAAGCAGGCTGTCACTTGATATTAAGATTGTATTATTCTGATTAAAATAATGTGAAATATCAGTTGTTATTTAATAGCAGTCAATCATTACAGTGACAGTAATATATTTTTTATGATTATAAAAAGATCGAAATGTCCAGTAATGATAATCATCATACAAATTACTTTCTCAGTTCTATTGTTAATATTTTTATCACCTGTTACTTTGTTGAGTGTAACAACAGTATAATTATCTATTAACTAGACAAACTTATTTTATTTTAAATACAATAATGTAAGTGAGAAATCATGTATTTCTGTTGAATATAAAGTAGCTATTAATAATTTATGAATTTAGTGTTAAGAAAGATCTGCGCATCAAACCTAAATACACTATTTCCAAAGTGAATCATAATGCCTACGCACTAAGAGACTGTAGTCCTGAACACTGCGATTCACACACTGTATAATTTTCCCATTTATATTATTATTATTATTATTATTATGTTATTGGCAGGCAAGCAGTTGAAACAACTGATAACAGCCTGCATCTCGTTGTCATAGTTTAAGTTATCTTTTCCTCCAGATACTTATCTAATCTGTTCTTAAACTGGTTAGTAGTTTGTGCTGACACCACTTCTGGTGGCAATTTGTTCCATGCCTCGATCACTCTGTTATTAAATTATGATAATATAGGACAAATTAGGTTGAACCTTTAAGTAGGCTCAATTCAATATACCTCAATTGAAAAATATTTTAGATATCCTTGCAAAATTACAATCATCAGCCGACGATAGTATATAGTATGACTTCGCCATGATCTGTCAACGCACAGTTTTTGGGGGATTGGAAGATATGACAAAATTTTCCTAATCATCGTCATCATTTTATAGGACGTCCACTGCAGAACACAGACCTCCCCCAATGACCTATCATCGGGGGGATTACCAATACTCGCCAATTTGCTACAGGAATTAGTTACCTCTTACGATACGCCTCCTGTTGACGGTGGGGAAGTGTATACTTTATGGCTGTCCTTACACGGCACTATATCTAGAAATATATTTTTTTACATAGAATACATCTTATTGCCAAATTCGCCACTCTTTAAAAGCAACAGTTTCCCAAAAACCAAAAATCACAGTGAAATACTTGATCCGTCAACAAGTTCTAGCTTCAATATTTTATTCACTGCAGACCGTACCCGACCGCAGGGGTAGTAGGTTGATTTATGCCAGCCGTTTTTGGCATCTGTCCGTTGTTGTCCCGAACAAACACTAAATACCAGCACAGAAGTTCCACTCATTATGTAATGATAATGTATGTACTCAAGGAATGTTTTTCCATAGCGGCGAGTGTAAAAATATGTCAAAGTCAAAAGTCAAAGTCAAAAATCATTTATTCAATTCAGGACAAAATTGCCACTTATGAACGTCAATAACAACATTATAGGCCCCTAGGGGGCCAGAACATGTCTCCTTATTTTTTGGGCCCTACTAGCGCTTCGAGACAAGACACAGACAATCTGGCAAGTGCTGAGAAGAAACGCCGGAACAAACTCAGTCACCACTAGCTGCCACACAAAAAATATAAATCAAAATAAACAGGTAGGTACATCAGTTTAGTGCAGGCTGGACTGACCATACATTCTTGTCATCAAGATAGTCTTGAATTTTATAATACCCCTTAGACATCAGTGTAGTTTTGACATGTGACTTAAATTTATTAATAGGAAGTTTGGTAACATTGTGAGGTATATTATTGAAAAATTTAATACAATTTCCCAAGAATGAAATACTTGTTTTGGCCAATCTAAAGTTTGGGACTACAAGTTTGTTTTTGTTTCTGGTGTTATATGAATGAATATCACTTTTCTTTGTAAAAAGATCTAAATTTTTGCGTACGTACATGATATTATCAAATATGTATTGAGAGGCCACAGTGAGTATGTTAATTTCTTTAAAGAAATCTCTCAGGGATTCACGCGGACTAAGTTTGTATATAGCACGAATAGCTCTTTTCTGTAAAATAAAGATGGTATCGATGTCCGCAGCAGAACCCCACAAGAGAAGACCATAAGACATAATACTATGAAAGTAACTGAAATACACCAGCCTTGCCGTTACAACGTCAGTTAGATGTCTAATTTTTCTAACCGCAAAGGCAGCTGAAGCAAGTCTCCCAGCCAGAGTGTCAACATGTGGTCCCCATTGCAACTTCGAATCCAATGTAATGCCCAGAAAAACAGTGGAGTTTGATAGATCAAGTTTTTCACCATTTAGTAAAATTACTGTGTTAGCTTGTTTCACGTTAGGCATAGTAAATTAAATACATTTGTTTTTTTTTGTATTAAGAAGTAAGTTGTTACTTGTGAACCAATTTAATACCTTAGAGAGAGCTCCGCTTACATCGTCAAATACCTCTTCGCCTCTTTTTAATTTGAAGATTAAAGAAGTATCATCAGCAAACAGAACTATCTCACGAATATGAATGCTTTATTGTCATTCAGGTAATGTTTTTCCTTTTCTAAGCATCATCACATCAGTTGCCCGACGTTTTTAAACGTTTCTCGTTGATTTTGTGGCAAAGGCAAGTGGAAAAGTGCGTAGTGGTAAGGCCGTTTGCAATTGACTTGCACTTGTAACTTGCACAGTCAACGGCAGGTCAATCTATCCAAAAAGTTAAAATTTATTGAATCGATTTTCAACTATAAGTTCAACATGTAGAGATCAATATCAATTGAGAAAATTAGACGTTTTAAGGTAAGTTGACGAGCTGCTTGTACTTGTCTGATGCACTGGTCAAAATGTGAATTGGGGATATGATGAAATGCCATCACAAAAAACGTCATATCCCATTATATCAGTTATTAATATGGGACCTCAACTTAAATTTAATCAGCTTTTAGAGTGCACTTCTTTAAGTTTTGGCGGGCCTAGCGCGCGCGGGCGAGCCCCGCCGGCGGGGCTTCGATACTTTAATGGCTAAAGTCCGCTCTGAATCATGTTTAACCGCGCAAACTCCGCAATAGCCTGCCACTAATTCAGTTGCATGTACAATAAGACAACGGTAGTGGCCGTTGCTGGGTAATAGGGTATACAAGTAGGGGTTTAACCTAAAAATGTGGGTACAGGCACTACGTTAAAATGAACTTAAATAATGAGTGTTTTTATTAAACTTCTGTTGAGGTTGTGCAGTTTATTTGTGGTAAATCTTTCAACTTCAAGTTAACAACAAATATTTGTAAAAAGGAATCAGAATCAGAATCAGAAATATGTATTAGATGTAAACATGGTAAATCAATGATGTTAACAAAGTGGAGTGTCCTTATGTTTGACTTATTAAGTCATCCAATTTTTTTAACTCTGAAACTCCAAATAATTAGCAAGAATAATAATTGAAATTACAAAATATTTCAATAACAGTATATAATTATATATTTTCAAAATATTAAAAGTACACAAGCAAAGGCACACTTCATCGTCATCATCATCATTTTAGCCATAGAACGACCACTGCTGAACATAGGCCTTTCCCATTGACTTCCAGATTAACCGGTTGGAAGCGGCCTGCATCCACCTTGTGGGACGTCCTACGCTGCGCTGGCTGGTACGTGGTCTCTACTCTAGAACCTTTCTGCCAACAGCTTTACGTGCTATGTGCCCCACCCACTGCTACTTCATCTTGCTAATCAGTTGGGCTATGTCAGTGACTTTTGTTCGTTTACGAATCTCCTCATTTCTGATTTGATCTCGCAAGGAAACACCGAGACACACTTACAAATAAATAACTGGTTTGGTACTTCAGACTGCTTCACAAGTTATTTAAAGAACATAAATCGTTTTTCACCTTCAGACAGAAAAAGAAAGCTTTGTGCAATTCGAAAGACAGAACCAGAGAGTTATGATTTGTATGGAAGAGATTTCAATTTTGGTCCATAAGTTTTCAAAGTTGGTTTGGTGTTTTTTTAATTATTTGAGCTGTAGAATCAGTCCCTTCAAAATAGTATAAAAATAAAATAATGATGAATAATGATAAAATAGGATATCCAGGACTCAGTGAACGGACAAAAGTCGCTGACAGAGCCCATCGAATTAGCAAGCTGAAGTGGCAGTGGGGGACACATAGTACGTAGAACTGACGGTCGTCCACCTACAAGGTACGGATGACCTGGTAAAGGTTGCAGGCAGATGCTGAATGCAGGCCGCTTCAACCGGCTAATCTGGAAGTCTATGTTCAGCAGAAGACGTCTCGATAATCCAGGACTCAAAGAAAAATTTAAAATAGGAGTACCTATTACTCCGAACTAAATATACGAGCAACATCTTTTTCTACGGAACCCACAACTCAATATCATTGTCATCCCCCTATGTTGTATCATATAGGTTTAAGGTATGAGGGAGCTAGCATACCTGTAAGGAAAAAGTTCCCTAAATAAATAAATAAATATTGGACATCACATACATTGCTCTGATCCTATGATAAGTAGCTTAAGCACTTGTGTTACAGAAGTCAGAAACAACGACGGTACCACAACACCCAGACCCGAGACAATATAGAAAAGTTATTTTTCTACATTGATCGACCGGGAATCGAACCCGGAACCTCAGAGATAGCGACAGCAAGTCCGGTATGCTTGCCTCTCGGCTACGGAGGTCGTCCGGAGAGATCGTCGGAAAAAACATCCCATATAAGCCTTTAAGAAAGTTAACTAAAAAATATAACCATTGATGTACCTATTGTATTTGTGTTGTGATTTGGTGTTAATACATACTAAGCATCGTCGTGAGTGAGTATTTCGATCATTGACAAAGATTTGTCTAATTAATAAAGCTAAAATCGCCTTTTAAAAACGATTTCGTGTGGGAGTAATACATCGTTAACCCGTGGAGTTATGTGGTATTTAAGACAATAAAATGCTAATATTTCACGATTCCATAAGAATATTAATTCAAACAGATGTGTGGGTTGGACGTTAGTTACAAATATGAAGGAGTGTCGCATAAGTTACATATTTCTTTTAATTTCTGCCTACCTAATTTGCATGTGATTTGATATGCATAGATATGTGCAAAATTTTACACAAGTACAGAGGAATGGATTTAAATACTAAATTTTTTTTTCTGGTTCCAAATGTTAACTAAACTTAACTATTTTATCGGAATAGATTGATTTGATGTACTTTGGTAGAGCTAGCATAATATGGATTTGTATTTTTTTTAACCCTTAGCCGGAATCGCTATTTCGTTCACCATAACTGGTATCGCGGGTCCAAATGGACCCATTAAATAAATTACATATTTTTTTGTAATTAAGATACAATTAACACACAAATGGGTTATAGGTGTATTAATAAAAGTTTACTGTACTATATAAATCCAGTTTAATTCATCAACATCTTAGAATTAACAGTTTTACTGAATTTTATGTCTTAGGTCTCCAATTTAGTACATTTTTTTAGTGTTCTCTTAGACATGCTAAATTATAATAATAAAAAACTAAATTTAAAATCAAATCATACTGCGGGGTTTTAAGTATCTTCCCGTTAACAAAATTAGAGATTTTTTATAATATCAATTAAAAACAAAAAAAAAGACAATCTATTTTAAAATCGTAAAAACCAATTATCAGTCTTATATATTTTATGTATGGCACTTGGTATACAACATCGTTTTTTGTACATGAAGCTTACAGATGGAACCACTGCAAGTGCTAGATGGCGTTGAAATATCTTCTTCGTCCCTCTTAGATTCGACATCATGGTCAGATGAAGAATCGGTTGAATGAGAGGAGGATTTGTTCCTGGTTTTCACTGTCACTTGTGTTTTCCTCCTCACATGGTTTGAAATCACTCAATGGTTCTGAATGTGAGTCATTTTCATCGAATAGTTCTTGGATATCTTTTTCCGTAAGATTACGCGCCATTTTTCCAAAACACAATCTAAAAAAATACAATATTAATAAGAATACAATTTGAAAAAAAGTTACGTACTTGGAATCGTGGGTCCTATTGGACCCGCGTTGGCTCATTACCTCCACTTCCAGTAAATTCTAAGCTCCGCGCGTCCAGCACCCGCTGCACCTTGCGACGTAATGAGATTAGATTGGCGCGTACAACTGTGACTGCGCGCGTTTCGAAATTAAACGGTTTTTTTGTTGCTGTTGGGTCCAAACTGACCCACGGTTCCGGTTAAGGGTTAAAAACTGATACAAAGCAATTTCGAAATCCGGGAGGCATGTCCATATTAACATCAATGTTTGAGATCATTAACCCCCTATCAATCTACCTATTCCGATCACTGTTTTAAGCGTGTACCAACCATAAAAAAGGTTCTGTTAGGTATACCTCTAGTCTTTAGTACCTAATTAGGTACTAACTAAATGCTCGTGCTTATCGCACAAACACTTGTCCCTTGCGGGATTCGAACCCGCAACCGCTGGCTTTGGCTTTGTTGGTTGTCCTGAGCGCGAATCACTACAAAAGGTAACTAAATAACTTAAATATACCTTATATACAGTTGCATGCACCATTCTAAAAGAATAAATCTAGACTTTATATTTGAGAACAATGAAATAGTCACACCTGTGTTTGTGTGAGATTTTCACAAAATGTTTCCAGTTTCTATAGTGTGCGTTTAGCCGTGCGCGCGCTTGTCAGGTAATGCACCGGGAAGGTATAGGGTTGGCACTGACAAAAGTTATGCATCTAACTACTAATTTTATTAATAAAATAGTACACCCTTAATCATATTCATCCTACTTATGATATGAAAAAAAACTAAACTTCTTTTTCTTTTATTATTCTTACAAAAAAAACATTGCTTAAATTAAAACAAAAAAAACATAGTAAATCAGAATAAAAAAAATCAAGTATTTAAAATAAAAAACTAAACGACTCTAATATCTATAATGATATATTTTATGTATCTAATTATAACACCTGTGTAACATTATAGAATGCAAAAAATATATTGAATTGAATTGAATTGAATCTGTCTGTGATGTGTAATGGGACCTCACTCAGCTTAAGTCACGGCCTGTATAGGCCACGACGCTGATTTTCAGTAAGCCCCGCCGAGTGAGGTATAAAAATGACAATAATCAGTCATCATCATCATCATCATTTCAGCCATAGGACGTCCACTGCTGAACATAGGCCTCCCCCAGTGACTTCCAGATTGGCCGGTTCAAAGCGGCTCGCATCCAGCGACTTCCTGCAACCTTTACCAGGTCGTCTGTCCACCTTGTAGGTGGACGTCCTACGCTGCGCTTGCCGGTACGTGGCCTCCATTCCAGAACCTTTCTGACCCATCGGCCGTCAGTTCTACGTGCTATGTACCCCGCCCACTGCCACTTCAGCTTGCTTATCCGTTGGGCTATGTCAGCAACTTTTAATCGTTTACGAATCTCCTCATTCCTGATTCGATCACTTCGATCAATAAACAATACTTAACCTAATAAATAAAATAAAAGTGCACGCCACTGCGCCCAATCCTCGGCTATTCTTTTCCAGCCACTGCCTGCAGCCTTGTGTATATCGTTGCTCCACCTTTTCGGAGGGCGCTCCACACTGCGTTTAGCCGTGGTCTCCATTCAAGAACACGTCTACTCCATCGAACATTGGTACTGGCAAAAAAGGTAAAGGAACAAAAGAGAATAGAATACTTGCTCGTGGGTGTATGACGTGATTCTGCATAAATAGATGTGTATCAGTCAGTATAAATGTGTGGGTGTGTTTACATATATACTCGTAAATATTAGACAACATCACATACATTGCTCGGATCGTATGATAAGTAATTTAAGCACTTGTGTTACAGATATCAGAAACAACGACGATACCACAACACCCCGACCCGATACAATAAAGAAAAGTAATTTTTATTACATTGACCGACCGGGAATCAAACCTGAAACCTCAGAGATAGCGACACAAAGTCTGGCATGCTCGCCTCTCGGTTACAGAGGTCGTCGAAATCACACATAACAAGTTTTAATCATTATATTTGTTAGTGACAACCCTACGCTCCAACTGAGTAAGTAAGCGTAGCCGGAACTCGCCGGCTCAGCCCTCAGACCCTCACCCCTCCACTCGTGATTCTTATAATTTCATACCTGTTTCAGTATAGTACTACTTACTCCATTGTGGGGGTGAAATCTTGTGTGAATCTATAGAAATGACTACCGTTGCTAGGGTTTTTTAGGGATCCATACCTAAAAAGAAATAAGGACCCTTGTAAAATCACTTCTGTCTGTCAAGAAGATCCTTTTTAATAGGAACGCAAGGAGGTAATGCATAAGTTTTGTTGATCCCCACGACACAGGCGCCTAGTGTGGGGGCCAAAGCTACCATTTAACACAATCGCTCTTCAAATTTTATGTTCTATTTTTATTTTCGCCTTCTATGTTAGTGAATGTTTATTCAATAACAATTTAAATTTAAATAACACAAAAATAAACTATCCTATAACTTCAAAATACCTACTCAAAAATTTAATCGTGTCCAATGAGGTAAAGAGGCGAGAATGCTAGATGGGTAAACTAAGCCTTTGAGCCCTCGCTCAATGCTGGCTTGTTCCTCATCAAGCCAGCATTTTTATAAAATAAAAAAGTTTTTTAAATTATTGATGTAAAGTAAGTTTTTGTAAAGTTAATTTGGCTAATAATTTGGCTATTATTAATAGTCAAAAGTCAAAAATCATTTATTCAATTTAGGACAGAAAACTGCCACTTATGAACGTCAATAATAACATTATTGGCCCATAAGGGGCAGAACATGTCTCCTTATTTTTTGGGCCCTACTAGCGCTTCGAGACAAGACACAAACAATCTGGCAAGTGCTGAGAAGAAACGCCGGAACAAACCCAGTCACCATTAGCAGGAGGAGAGATACCATACCAGTAGTACGGGAAATCACGGCAAGAAGGCCGGGCCTTCTAGAAGGCGTTTATGAGGGATACAGGTCCAACATGAAGATGCCCCTTTGAGATACGAATGAGTTGGGATATGTACGTACACCTAGCGGATACTATCTCTGCCTGTACTATTGAGAAGATACAGCCAAAGACAGCACCCGCTAGGTGCAAGGACTATTGCAGATAAGATGGAAACTATATCGGGTCTATGGAAAGGAACTTGATGGACTGGTTGCCGGGATATTGAAGAGAAAACGGGACGCCTGCCACATCAAATGTCTCATCTCGATAATCAGGGCAGACGGTGACTCGCCGCTCACTAAATGGGCCGCCCTATTAAAGTCACCAAAAGGTAGCGACGGTAGCAACATCGGTGTGAACGGCTAAGGTTGTAGAGAGTTGAGTCCACGGGGTGCAAGATCCCAATGCTAAACGCACCAGTCAACGGGCCCCCGGCGTTATGAGTATGACATTTTACACTTCCAACCTGAAGCACTGGTTCTGCTCTTGTTCTGTCTTGCACTCTCGGCCGGCCAGTTATGGCGAGCATCAAAGGCGAGGGCCAAATAAATAAATAAATATTGGACAACATCACAAACATTGCTTTGATCCTATGATAAGTAGCTTAAGCCCTTGTGTTACAGAAATCAGAAACAACGACGGTATCTATCACAACACCTAGACCTGAGATAAAATAGAAAGGTTATTTTTTTACATTGACCGGGAATCGAACCCGGCACCTCAGAGATAGACACTAAGTCCGGTATGATCGCCTCTCGGCTACGGAGGTCATCAAATAAATACGAGCCCTCCGGAGATCGGGGTCCGAGGTGTTGCCACTCGCCTACAGCTTGCCACAAGCTTATATTATTAATATTTAATACAATCAATCCTGCAATCCCTTGGAGCTGTAAAAAACATACTATACAGGGTTATTTTTAATACAACAACAACCTCCTAGGGGCTGATGGTGCTCAAATACAACAACTTTTTGTATGGGACCAGCATCGAAATCTAACTGATGTCAGCTGGACGGCGGCTTTGTATTGGGAAGTGAAGTTTTTTTTTTATTTCGATGTTGGTCCCATACAAAAAGTTGTTTTGTTTGAGTACCTGAATTAGGCCCTAGTGGGTTGTGGATGTTTTATAAGTAACCCTGTATACATAACGTCATCAAAAGATATGGCTTTTTATGCCGCATATTTTGACACCAGCTATGAAATCAAAACGTATAGGGTAGTCTCTGTTGACCTAGAATCATGAAATTCGGCAAGAAGCAATGTCTGGTAGCACAAGTATAGTAAAAATACCGAAAACAGCAAATTTGTAGTTTCACAAAAATTTTTTGACAATTTCCTTGTTTGCAGAAAAACTAGAAAAATCTTTGAGACTATTCGATCGAAGAACTAATACCATACATACAAGATTGTATAGAAGGCACTAGGCCGGTTTCTTTTACAAAACCAGCGGTTGCGGGTTCGAATCCCGAAAGGGGTAAATGTTTGTGTGATGAGCACGAGCATTTGTACCTAAGTCATGGATATTTATAAAAGTGTTTAAATGTGTAACTTAATTTACTCTGCCCAAAGGTTGTCTGGAAGAGATCGCTTTTGGCGATAAGGCTGCCTGATTGTACATAGCTGTGTCTTGTTTGTAATATTTTTTTGTGCAATAAAGTGTCTTTCTATTATGTTTATTCGTTATCTAGTCGCCATAGTACAAGCTTTGCTTAGTTTGGGGTTAGATAATTGGTGTGATTATGAAAAACAATTAATTAATTAAATAAATTATCCTAGACCAACGACTAACCGCGTCGTAGGTGGCTTATCTTTAGTATTCATTACCAAAGCGCTGCGCCACTGAGCAACCCCCCCCTCTTCTTCTCCTTTAACCCTAAAAATGGTCCTTAATTTTCAAACTGCCATGTTAATCTTAACCCTACTAGTCTGTTACAAACCGCCAAACACAGTCCCGACTCATGACATCTATTAGCACAAAACCTTGGGTCATATACTCTTAGGCTGGGGCTTGATGTGAGCGTAGAGGTTTATTTATTTTAAAAGGTACACCAACAGTACATGTATACAATATTTATATATAACACCAATCATACATCATAAGTTTCTTATACATGTACCTATTATAGGCGTACACAACATTGACAGGTAAATAAGATTTATCAACACAAATATTTACACAGCAACAATTAAACATAATAAAATATCCATAACAAAAATTAATGAATAAACGAAGCTTTATAAAAGTAATAATAACAAACTAAAACTACCATTTACTTTCTATTAAAACAGATCGGCCAGTTTCCGTTTGAATTTAGTTAATAATTCGTGGAAAATATCTAGGCCTCCAGTCTCATTATACTGAGCGCAACTTCTGGCGAGAGGAGCGTGACGCCCGAGGTTAGTCCTTGCCGATGGCAATGCAAATGCAAATGATCATAATCGGTCACGTCACGTCAGTCCACTGATGGATTGAGGCCTCTTTCGCAGGTCACCACTGAGCCTGATCCTCGGCTATTATTTTCCATCCGCTTTACGTATATATACTAACTGTGGAATGTTAAAGTTTTTAATTAAAATTGAAGTGAGAGTTATGAGGAGATGTCACCAAATTTTAATTATTAAAAGGTATGTATCTTAAATTAGGTAAAGGTTGCAGGAAGACGATGGAAGCATACCGCTTCCAACCGGCCAATCTGGAAGTCAATGGGGGGGGCTATTTTCAGGTGTGGATGTCCTAATGGCTGAAATAATGATGATCTTAAATTAATATTCAATACTAAAGTCAACGGCCCCATTAGAAGCCAGTAAGGTCACATTTTTGATACTATTTAACTCATCCAAACTTAAAGGATATTTCTTGTCATTCTGGAATTGTAATTTGATTAAACAAGTAGGTTAATTAAAAATCTCATTTAATCCTTTATTAGACTGAACTTGGTTCGTTTTTCATGTATTTTGGTTTATTTTATATCCGCTCTGAATAAGCCCCGGCCTCTCCCAACGCCTTGGATTAAACTTCTCTTGCTCTAACTGACCTTAAAGTTAAGTATTCGGCAAATTGACCTTTACTAGTTGCAAACACTTAGAGGTCAGTCTTTGATCGCCGGCTCGGCTCTCTAGACATTTATTATGTATACCTACTGGAGTTTGATGAACTGAGAAGCGACACTTTGGATTGGATTAGGATTAAATTGTGGTATTAATTCAGTTTTTGTTTTAATTAATTACCCTTTGGGATACCAGGAATCGTTGACGATGTCCTTAACCGAGCACGCCGGACTTGGCGTCACCATCTCTGAGGTCTCGGGTTCGATTCCCAGTCGGGTAAATGTAGAAAATGAATTTTCTATTGTTTCGAGTCAGTGTTGTGGTACCGTCGTTGTTTCTGATTTCTATAACACAAGTGCTTTGGCTTGTTACCTTAGGATTAGAACAGTGTATGTGAAGTTGTCCAATATTTGTTTATTCATTTATCTTCTAAAAGAAAACTATCTCCCCTTGAAGCATTTGGACAAATACGCAAACTGGACAGAAAGTGTTCATATTATCTCATACTTGTTTTAGCAATTACAATATTACTAGCTACCCACGTCTTTGCCTGCGTAGATTTTTGAAATAAGCCTAAGAGTAGGTAATAATTAGTCATCTCACTTATTATTATTCATCATCATCATCATCATCATTTCAGCCGCAGGACGTCCACTGTTGAACAAAGGCCTCCCCTAATGACTTATCATTTGGGGGGATTGCCAATACTCGCCACAATTAGCAGGCGGGTTGGCGAGCGCAGTTTTTTATAAGATTTCGCACGAAGACGCTGCTACCCGTTTAGTGCTACATGAATTAGTCGCCTTTTACGCCTCCTGTTGGCGGTAGGGAAGTGTATTCTATACGGCCGTCCCGATATATATTATTATTATTTCAGCTAAATTAGTTTAGCCGTTAAACCGTGATTAAGTAACAATAATCCTAACTTTTCTCGGCACTAGTCCACAAATTGTCCAAAAACAGTGTTAGGGTAAATAAATTGGTACTTGAAAGTGCCATTAATGATCTATTTGCAAAAATAAATTCCTAATCCTAAATGTACAAGATAGTAGATGGCATACAATGATAAAGAAACAATTATGGACCTTGACGGCCACAGCATAGTTTAGTAGGAGAGAGGAAGAGTGCTTAATCTAATGCGTTTACGAATATTATGAATATTTTTAATCACATAAGTATTCTTATAAACTGTAGTAGCTTTTTTTAGTAGTTAAGTTTTAGTTTTTTAGTGAAGATATTATATACTGCGATTCGTTTTTGATTTGTTTCGGAAAAAATATGATATACCTTCATAGATATGACCAAAATACCTGAAGAATGCGTAGTTAGTCGCGAAGTAGGTAAATTAAATCTATTTTTGTGACTGAGTTTTAATGAGATAGTATATTTTCTCGTTTAGAAAAGTCATCGTTTATTTGCATTAGTCCCACCCATTTTTGCAGTCTGGTCACCCTCGTTTAAAAGTGCGTCTGAAACTATTTTACCTCAAGTTAGATGCTTTGTCTGTGAACATAGAAACTATTTGCGGAACAAAACGGTATTTGGGGGGTAATAGTTCTTTAAAATGCTAGTATAGAGAGTAGAGGTAAGGAGTACTATCTCTAACGGGGGAAAGTTGAAAAAGTGTCGAGCTAATGCAGTAAATGAAGTTCCGAAACGCTTCAAAATGGCGCTAGCGTAGGCAAAAGATATGGAAACAAAATGAATGTAGCAATGTAGTTCTTGACGTTTTGAAGTATGCCAAGTATGAAGTGCTGAGTTAAAACATGCTTAAACACAACACAAACAACTAAAAAAAAAAAAAATTATACCTATACTTATTGTGATGGTGCCGGTTGCCTGCAGGCACCTGTCAGGTTTTCACTGTTGCCTATTATTGGCGTAAGGCGCCATGAGCCAATGGGCGACTTTTCTTTTTCTATTTTGACGGGTGCTTGCGACAACCGGCACTATCTCAAATACATCTACTTACATTAATAAAAAATAAACATTTCAGTACTCTTACTTGGTTAGAACTAGCATCTTTTACCACATCTGGATGAATGTTTAACTTTGTTGCTTTGTTGTTACTTATAATAAGAAACTTTGTACGAATACAAATTAAGCATGTTATGAAACTCTGTTATTGGCTAAGTGTCACTTTTGTTAAACTAGGCTAATATGTACATTGTAATAAAGCTGTTGAGTTTATATATAAATAAAATAAAATAAAACATTTTAGTGACTGAGGAGGATGAAGTCATCCTTTTAAAAAAGTTGAAGAATTATTGACCCTGTTGTTGCTACTTTGGCACCACCTAATTTAACGCAATTTGACGGCCATTTTTTAAAACGAATATAGTACTCCTTGCCTATACCCTCCATAAATGCTAGATTAAGCCTTGGTTGATGCTGCAAAAAATTCTAATTAGTGTAAGAGCAAGTTATAGCGCAGTGGGTAGTCTTATTTTAATATATATCGTCAGATCGATTTGCAGCACATATAATTATTTAAAAAAGTATATAAATGGAGGTCTGACTTCAAAAGTAATTATTAGAAAGATAAAAAAAATTACATAAATATAGAAGCTAAAGTGGCAATGGGCAGGCCATATCAATCGCATAAGTGACAACCATTGGAGAAAAAAGGTTTTTGAGGCGACCACGAACTGGAAGCCGCAGCGTGGGCAGGCCTCCCACCCGGTGGACTGATGACCTGATCAAGGTAGCTAGAAGCCGCTGGATGCAAACAGCTCCGAGCCACTCGCTGTGGCATTCTTTAGAGGAACCATATGTCTAGTAATACACATTCAAAGGCTGATGATCTATTTATCATATAATAATGAATTGGACCGACTAAGCTAATTTTGGTGTTGATATATTTGTCGAAATTTATTTAATTTTAAAAAGACAAGTCCTGACTCACTCATTCATTCACTGACTAACTCATCAACGCCCAGCTCTAACTCTTGAATCTAGAATGATGAAACTTTACACAGAGGTTCCTTTAATAACACAGACAAGAAATAAGAACGGATTTTTGGAAATTTAATCTCTAAGGGGCTAAAATTGACGATTACAGTTTGTATGAAAGTTCGTCATTTCTGAAGTTAGAACGATTTAAATTCGTATTTATAGCACACCTTACAAAGAAGTTACAGTATGTTTTCAGAAAGTTGTACAATTTGGTCAATCATATTATTATAGCTAAAAGCCATCTCTTCCAGACAACCTTAGAGTAGAGGATACTTAAGAGATAAAGATAGAGAAAGATAAAGTGGTTGAAGTTAGAAACATAACATTGGAATTTATATTTAGGCTACTGTTTTAAACAATATGCGTGGGAAGCCACGGGGAACAGCTAGTCTTATAATATAAAAGGTGAGAAAACATAAGAAATTGCAAGGAAAGTATTTCTTAATAACAACTTTTCTTTTTCCCATACAAAATGTTCATACCTGTCAAACAGGATGCGTTCAGTTCAATTTTGTTTGGCGCTACGAAGTTCGACGGTAATAATAATATAAAACCTCTTTTATTTCTATTTGCCGTTGTAATGGTATTACCTGAATGTTACACGCAACAGCATAACAATCTCCATCTTAGTTAATTATCTCAATGGACACGTGATACTACCGTTCGCTTGCCTTTGGGCAAGGATACTTGTAGTCAGGATCTAGTGTCGTTTTAATTAGGGTGTCGCTGCGTTGCGATGGATTAAATATAACGATAATTACGTTGCTTATTATTGGGCGGTTGGAGAGCCAAAACACTGATCAGTTACTTTCAAGCCAATACAAAGTGTATTCCCAAATGCGCAGAAACTCTTAGTGGATAATTTAGCTGGCGAAATACAACAACTCTTTATATGGGAAAAACAAATATTCCCCCATTGTATGATGCCCGGTGATCGAGAAGTGTGGGATTTTTATTAATATTTTTGGTTGTTGGACCGATTCAATTGTTGTTGTATTTAGGCAGCAAAATATAGTCAGTTATTACAATCGCTGTTTCGATAAAAATTCAATATGGCGGCTATAATTCTATCATATTCATATTTTTATAGTTAATGTCGATAATATCGCTACATCAAATCGTGTTTTCGTGCTCATGCTAGGGGGACAGATCTTGTTAGAGCCAGCACCAGCTAGTCTCAGATATACAGAGTGTAACGAAAAGGTGAAATAAAACTTTAAGGGGTTATTCTACGGCTAAATTACATCAACTTTTTCTATGGGACCAACATCAAAATCGCAAAAAAAATACCACTTTCCCATACTAAAACGCGACCAGCTGGCATCAGTTTGTATGGAAACGTCAATTTTTTTTTTGAGATTTCGATGTTGGTCCCATAGAAAAAGTTGATGTAATTTAGCCGTAGAATAACCCCTTAAAGTTTTATTTCACCTTTTCGTTACACTCTGTATATCTAAACAACTATACCTTATCTCAGTCACTGATTTGGTATTATACAGATCCCCGATCTCAAACAAAAATCGTGACCTATCTAACTCAACCTATTCTTCGGACTATTTTGTTTTAGCCGCGTAGGCGCCGGAGGTCGCATGCGCAGACCATACAAACAAGTAGGCACTCGAGCAGAGATTTAAGAACACTAATTGGCTACTTATTACAGCACATTATTATAATCAGTAGATGGCGCTAGAGCCAATGCTTTACCACTGATTTGGTATTATAAAGAAGATGCAAAGAATAGAACGAAGTGGAGGCAAAAGAGCAGAAAAGCGGACTATGTCACAAGACGGGATATACGCTAAGAAGAAGAGATACCTACGTAGACAGCACACCGATTGTTATAGTTTCGAAGTTTATTTCGAACTATTAAACATCCTTTTGTTACCCAGACCTGAATAAATTTTGAAAAAAATCGAATACTAAATTGTCCCGAAATGGGAATCAAACCTGGGACCCTTTGCGTTCTAAAACTTAATAACTTGAGCGAGCCTACTTCCTTCTACTTTAGTCAAACATAGGGAAAATCCATTTCTATAGGATCCAGTAACCATTAATTATTACAATTCAACTATTTGTCCAAGGGTCCTTTGTCCCCAGCGATTGTTACGCTCGATTGGTTAGGACACGGTCCCAGGCTCGATTCCGGTTGGTGCTTATCGGATTGACAATATTGTTGTCTGTTGACCTAGCTTTCATGGAATTGATTGATTTTACATGTGTAACATTCGATCACTCATCGTATGTTTTTGTTTTGGAATTTGGATACACCGACTTCTGTTGATGATATTGATAATTCTAAATAAATACTTCTTATTTTCATCAACTCATCATTTCAGCCATAGGACGTCCACTGCTGAACATTGGCCTCCCCCAGTGACTTCCAGATTGGCCGGTTGGAAGCGGCCTGCATCCAGCGGAATCCTGTAACCTTTACCAGGTCGTTTGTCTACTTTGTGGGTAAACGTCCTACGCTGCGCTTGTCAGTACGTGGCTTTCATTCTAGAACCTTTCTGCCTTATCGGCCGTCAGTTCTACGTGCTATGTGCCTCGCCCACTGCCACTTCAGCTTTCTAATCCGTTGGGCTAATAGGTAATCATTTAATCAATAAATAATCAATCAATAAATTCATTAACTAATTACATTTAAATTTACTTAACAA
Source organism: Anania hortulata (assembly GCA_963576865.1). Classification (NCBI taxonomy): domain Eukaryota; kingdom Metazoa; phylum Arthropoda; class Insecta; order Lepidoptera; family Crambidae; genus Anania; species Anania hortulata. Next base: position 1,616,356 of record OY756413.1, read on the forward strand.
AATAATAATTTATTATGCAAGACAAACACACCAATTTAGACCGGATTTGACCAAGCTGGTGTAAGTTTTAACTTGAGAGTATACCACTGCTTAATCTAGAGTAAGCTGATTTTTCATTCTACTAACCACTAATCTATGAAAAATATTTAAACAGGCGATTTTGACAGTGTATAAATTATACTGAGAATATGTAAATGTCAAGGTTGTCACTTGTCAAATCCACTCTTGTCACCTAGAAACTGTCAAGTTGTATAAACTACCATTGGCATTCTGTTATCCTACAAAATTTAATTGTTGTGGCATTTGATGACAACCTAGAAGAAATAGATTACATGGATTTTAGTAGGTTTATCCATTCGTTCATCATTCACAATAAATTAAAACTGAGTATAGTGTATTTCTGAAGTAAGTTGGAAAAAAGCAAACGATGTTATCAAAAAGTAAATTCAAGAAGTAAAGCTATTATAGTTAAACTGGTTTAATTTTGTGTTTGGTCGAATCGGGCCTTAGAAAAATAACTTTTCTATATTGTCTCGGGTCTGAGTTGTGGTACCGTCGTTGTTTCTGATTTCTGTAACACAAGTGCTTAAGCTACTTATCATAGGATCAGAGCGATTTATGACGCTTTCCATGATTTATTTATTTTAATAGATCAGTTACAAGTTTCTGTACTGATGATGAAATGAGACTTCTACAAGAAAATATTTTGTAACGCTAACTTAGGTTTTTCATTCCGAGAAATAGCTTGTGATAAATACAGACATTCATTTAAGCCATTACCCATCTTCGTACTCGGTTAAAAAGGTTATCTTCTATGCATAGTCGTATTTACAAACTTCATATCTGCATATTTATTGTGCTAAGCCATTCTGAGCCTTGTCTCCATACGAATAAAGCGAGGGTAGTTTGCGAGCAACGCCAAACAAAGCAGCGCTTAAGCTCTGTGGCTAAGTTATAATAAAACTTCCTCTGTTAAACAGATTTTAGGCTGGCGACAGACGCAGCGACTTTTTGATGTGAAAGATCATTTAAACGCACGGAAAAACAAAAATTAAAAAATTATAACTAAGCCAATCACTTAAATGCGCTTAAATATTTAAATCTTGATCCTGGACTCATTTTTTTTTATAGACGGTATTTGTATATTGATTATATTTAAAGCAAAGAACGATTTAGAAATATACTGTCGGAAAGTTACAGATATTACAAAGCGGGTTAAGACACTAGGTTTGATTACATCTTACAGTAAGGTAAGTCAATACTACCTTTTTGATGTCGTTGTTGTTGAAAGTGATGTAGTGTTTATTACAAAATGGTACATACTACAATTTAGTATGAGGCATGTGCCTTGCAGTGGTTGTAAATGCTTACCTCTAGTTTAGATGTATAAGCTGTTATATTTTTGGCATTTACAATAATACTGGTTTAATATATGAAGCATTATATTTTCACTTTAAGAAAATATTCAACTGCCTCTAGTTTCTAGTTGGTCTCTCGACCGGATAGCGAAAAGTCATAGGTTCGAATCCCACCAGTAGCAGTTGAAAATTTCAATAACCAAAAATTTTATCCTAGATATATTTGTTGATTTTTTGCGTTTTATTGCTGCGTGCTCGCCCGGCCTAATATTGCACAGGGTGCACTATGAAACACCACTATTGTTCTAGTAAACAAGCACTTTGTCACTCTACTTTGTAAGATAAATAAGTCATGGACAAAGTATTCCGCTTAGTGCTGGAATTTAGGGCTCTTGGAAACTAAGCTACTAGTTTCTTTTCCTCAATTGAACAAAGTTGAAATTGAAATTGTATCCCTTTCGTTTTTTGCGTAATGAGGTAATTAAAATATACAAGGTTATTTGTAAAACAGCAACAACCTCCGAAGGGCTGATTTGTTGTTCAAATACAACAACTTTTTGTATGGAACCAGCATCGAAATCGCAAAAAAAACAGTGTTTCATACAAACTGATGTCAGCTGGTTTAACCATTATTCACATTCCAACGACATTATTCACATTAATTGTTGTTGTATTCAGTATAACAATGGATACAGGTTGTTGATGGGGCTGCCACGCTACTGCAGCGCCTCGGGGATGTTCGCAGAAGCGCGAGTGGACGGTTTCCACGCGATAATGCGCAACAGAATTGCATCCCTGATGCGACGGGTGCGGGGCGGCCCCAACAGCATCCTTAATACCGTGGCTATGAGAGAGGAGAGCTCCATGTTGTGGCACTGGGTAAAGGTGCATCTTACGCCGGCTGCCCAGAACATCCGCTTTTAAAAATGTGTTATTATTTTTGCTATTTTTTCAACTATTATTTTCTTTTTAAAACTTATTTACTAACACTAGGTTAAGATAATTGTTACTAACAACTTTATGGGCTAAGCCTGAAATAAATGAATTTTAATTTTAATTAATCGTCAAGACATCATCATCATCATCATTTCAGATACTGCTGAACATAGCCCTTCCCCAATGACTTCCAGATTGGCCGGTTTGAAGCGGCCTGCATCCAGCGGCTTCCTGAAACCTTTACCAGGTCGTCTCTCCACCTTGTGGGTAGACGTACGTGGCCTCCATTCCAAAACTATCTGCCCTATCTTGCTTGGTAATTCTTCAGGCTGTCAGCGACTTTTGTTCGTTCACGGATTTCCTTATTTCTAATTCGATCACGCAAATAAACGCCGAGCGCTCTTTCCATAGCACGCACAATTGTTAAGCAAGAATTTTAATTCTTGTGTACAAGGTACTTACTAGACAATTTTTTTGCCAGTGGCGTGTCGCAGCACACCCCGAATTAAGCCAATATAGAAAAGTTTGTGTTGTTAAGTTAGTGCCGTATGGGGACGGCCATAAAGAATACACTTCCCCACCGCCAACAGGAGACGTGTCGTAAGAGGCGACTAATTCCTGTAGCACGAGTCGGGCAGCAGCGTCTTCGTGCGAAATCTTATAAAAAACTGCGCTCGCCAACCCACCTGCCAAGCGAGGTGAGTATTGGCAATCCCCCCCGATGATAAGTCATTGGGGGTGGCCTTTGTTCAGCAGTGGATGTTCTATGGCGAAATGATGAATGATGATGAGGGAAGTTTGTACTTTGAATTGACCTGAACCTGGCTTCAACCTTAGTAGCTAAGGTTTATTGCACCACAAGAACAGAAAAGTGAGCTAATGTATTTTTCAATAAAATATATAAGATTATATAAAATAAATACACGCAAGTTGTACGCACGCTGCTTCTATTAAAAAGAGCAATTTAGTATTTACGATGAAATCCTAAACTTATTTATTCGATTATAATTAACGTTCTTAATTAATAGAGACAAAATATATGTAATATAAGCGAGATTCAATTTTATATACAGGGCGGGATAGAAAATACAAACAAAATATATATTTACTTTATAATTATTACTGCCCATTTAAATTATTATTAGCTTTACTGCTATAATTTTATCGACAACATTTTAAGATAATTTTATTATAAATTAAAATCTTTATAAGATATAAACTAAAAAAACATGGACGACTGTTAAAAAAAACTGCCCAAGTGCGTGTCGGGTCACGCGCAATGTAGAGTTCTTTAGTTCCCCGTTACAATACCATAGTATTTTTTATTTGTTTTACATAATTAACAACTTCAACTAAGTAATTCTTCTCCAAGTAGTTTTAACCAAGGATCGAAACCGGTTAATATTAATTTTAGAATTTATAAGACTCATTTCTAATATTTGATAGTAGTTGTAAAGATTTGACCATAAAACTAAATTTGCCATAGGTTTTAAGTCGGTATTTGGAGTATGTGATAGTTAATTTAGCAAAAACCTTTATTATTCCGGTTAAGGTTCCATAGTAAAATAACCGGTTTCCGATCCCTGGTTTTAACTTAGTTAATACTACTGTCGTTAATTCACATTTCTTTAAGCAACCATTTCGATGACAGAAGATTGTGAAATTGCAACTTAAAGGTTAATCTATCGCAAACGTATCCCTAAATCGAAAAATAGTGTTAATTAACTCAATTTTATTGGATGCCCTATGTAACGACACCCCACTCTATGGTGACAGGAAAAAAGGGACAGGACAGGACAGGACAGGAAAAGACAGGAAAAAAAATTCCACTGTAGCTACGTGTAGGGATAGGTACTTTAAAAAAAAACTTTTTGTCGGGGCGATTAATATGCGATGCGAATTAACCTGCGAACCTACTCTTGGTGCAATAAAGCCGTAATTTCGCATCGCATAGTAATCGCGCCTACAAAATGATGAAATATATTTTTTTAAAGTACCTACCCCTACATGTATACATACAGTGAATTATTTTTTAAGCAGCGGATAGACAAATAGACAGACGGACGGACAGTGAGAAACTATAAGAGTTGTATGTTGAGTACGGAACCCCAAAAAATTCACGTAAATTATAATAAATTTGTATGTACTCACAAATTAGAATCTCTTTCATCGTCGTACGTCTTAACCACCCTATATAAACGTCTGTCTCCCCAAATTCATAGCGAAATTACTTACTTAGTTACTTTACACTATACGAATGAACAGTAGGTCTGCTCCATTTCTACTAAGCACGCGGAAAATAATCATGAGATCCTTATAAGGCGACCACGTTGCTCGTATTATCTGGACCAGTAACTCTACTACGAAAAACAACCGTTCACTTGGATCAAACCTTTGACAAAATTTAAACAACTGAAACTAGCCGTGTAAATTTTTCAATCCATACTAATACTATTAAATGTGAGAGTAACTTTGTTTGTCTGCCCATTACGCTTTCACGCCTAAACTACTAAACTGATTTTGATAAAATTTGGTACAGAGATAGACTAGAGCTTGGGAAACGACATAAGCTACTCTTTTTGGTAAATCTAAAGCATAAGGAAATTTTGTAAGGATAAAGCTTGAACCCTAGGGAAGGGCTACTATTTTTATTCAGATTTGATACAAGTAAATAGTAATTTTACTTTATTAGGTTAATACGTCTGAATGAATGAAAAATATTCCTAGTCGGTCTTCTGATGTCAAAAACATATTATATGAGACCAGCGGTATTGCGCGCTTGGTGACTTCGCTAATTACCTAGCGTGTAGCGATGGGGCGCTTCGATGTTGTCTGTTTTTTTTTATTACACTCAATAGTCGCCAAGTGTGTAGTGTGTGTCGCCAAGTGAACAGGTAGATATAGATAAAACTTTGATAGCAGAAGTTTATAAAATACAACCTTTGTAGAATGCCAAATTACTAGTCTTTAAAACAACAGTTAAGCGATAGACTTCTGAGAATTGAGATAAGTAATATTTTATTGTCTTAATTAAATCTGCCATATTATATTTACCTTGGTTATAATTCTGATTTGAAATAAAATAATGTAAAGACAGTATTATTTTAAATAACTAAATAATTATCAATCTTTGCTAAGCTAATAAGTGATGTTGCTTATAAAAATAAAAGTATTCGCTAAAGTATTGTTTTGGTTTTTATTATATTATCCCTTTAAATCATTTAATAACCGCGACCTTGTTCGCGTGGTCTTTTGCTTTGAATAACTACTTATATGGTTTAGCAGCAGCGATACTTCTGAGCCTTCCTACATTGTGTCCGTTACTTACATGCCCCCAAATGATTAGAACAAAGACACTGTAATTATTAAGAAGTCACGTAACACTCGTCTGTAATTTGGCAACGTTTCATTATGTATTACATTGTAATTTAGAAATTTCGCGTCGCAAATAAAACGGGTGGGCCTTATTTTGGGATTCAAAATCAGATGTGCCTAAGGGGAAAATTAACAAAAAAAATCCACATGGTCAAAAAGCTATGTCGCTCATCACAATTTAAGCCATAGGACTCTATATCCCTGAACCTACATCGGGGGTTATACCAATACTCGCCACGCTTGGCAGGCGGGTTGGCGAGTGCAATTTCGCATGCAGACGCTGCTGCCCGTCTCGTGCTACAGGAATTAGTCGCCTTTTACGACACTCCTGCTTTTGGCGGTGGTGAAGTGTATTCTTTACGGCTGTCCCTACATGGCACTATGTATTACTACCGTTCAGGCGGTCAGTGACCATTGCTTCACATGACATCTTCTAGATGTAACCACAACTAGGTACTTAGCCGGTTTTTTATTTGTTTTCGAGCGTATGACAAGTGAATATCAAAGTATGGTGGGAACAATTTTTCCAATACTTTATTATGGAGTATTTCTCTACACGGATTAGCAAGCTGAAGTGGCAGTGGGCGGGGCACATAGCACGTAGAACTGATTGCCGATGGGGCAGAAAGGTTCTAGAATGGAGGCCGCGTACCGGCAAGCGCAGCGTAGGACGTCCACTCACAAGGTGGTCAGACGACCTGGTAAGGGTCGCAGGAAGACGCCGGATGCAGGCCGCTTCCAACCGACCAATCTGGAAGTCAATGGGGGAGGCCTATGTTCAGCAGTGGACGTCCTATGGCTGAAATGATGATGATGATGATGATTTCTCTACATATTGAATAATTTACTAAAAAGATGTTAAATTAAAAAATATCAGATATATCTAATAGATAAATTACACTTGATTTTTACAGAAAGATGTACAATCACACAGTTTTATCGTTAATACAAACGATAACTAACGATTTGAAGAAGCTAAGACAAACGAAAGACTTTTAAAAAACATCTACACCTAACCCTGTATATTTCTTGCACAGAAGCAGATTACAAGACGTTGCCACCCTATATATTTCCTTAATAAGTAAGGAGGAATCTAAACGTTACGTAACAGGCAGGGATGAACTAAACCTATGATTTATACCATGCCCCGGGAATATTAAACTAAGCTGCGTTATTTCTGGAATGTATGTGTTGCAGTAAATATGCGGAATTGGTTAAATATGATTTCTTCTTCTTCTCGTGTCGAAGGCTACAAAATATTTTTATGTGATCAAATACTCCGCCATGCGGATAGCGTTTTCAGTGGCGTGAAGTAAGTCTTGGCGTGAGCAGGTGTGCGGACACGCGGCACAAGACACAAGATAGCCATTGGTTGGGGGGAAGCTTCGCACTCGCATTTGTTGTTGATAATATCAGTGTAGCCCCACGTAGGTGGTCCCCACAAGTTGTCCAAGCATCGACCAACCTGAGTCCGCAGCCTGTTAAGGGTTTTCCACGTTAGCCACGGCAAATCCCTGCCAGGATGGAGACTTTCTGACGGCAGAAATACCGAGTCGAAATGCTTCTCCTTCCATTGAAAAACCCTTGACTGAGATGAATCCACAGACAACTCTAACGCGCGGGTTTCAGCAAGAAAACTCCTGCTTTTGAATCGTCTAGGTATGGTGAGACATCCGAATATTGGATGTTTGCTTTCTAACCGGTTTAAGCTACAAGTCTTACACACAACAACATTCTTATCATCAGTATTTATTTATTTATTACAGGAAAACCAGGGTTTACACATTATAAAAAGACAAGCTAGAAATTAAAAATCATTTCGAAACATAACTAACAACTTCAAGAATGAACAGACGCATAAAATAATGTTTAATATAATATAATAATAAAATATAAAAACTATTTATTTTCAAAAAAGCGCTCGCTTAACTGGCGCCTCGCCGCACCAACAGTAGTGTGGTGAAGGTCAAACTTGCCATCTAGAACAACTTCATTCAACCTGCGACCAGCACGCCAGAGGTAAGAAAGAGGTAAAAAATACTATAAATCTATACTAAAGTTGTATCATCATGTTAGCCTATTGCAGTCCACTGCTGGACGTAAGCCCAGCCCCAAAGAGTGTCAAAGAGCACGATCTCCCCTTTTTTCATTCAGCAACTGCCAGACATATTCCTAAGGTTGACGGTCCATCGAGCTGGGGGGCGTCCTACACTACGTTTGCTAAAGCGCTACTAAAGTTTCATGTAGTAAACATGATTAATTTATAAAAATATTTATAAATCAGTCAATTGCTCAAATAACCTATTTATGCTTATCCAATGCAACACGCTCTATGTAGGTACTAATAATTAACCCAAGGATATTTCTCAGGAGATACGCAATTCTAAAGAGGATACTGGAATTACGATTTATTACCTAAATCTTGAATTTGAAGATTGATGAGGATTTATTTTTGAGGTTTAATTTATTTCTTTTTTTCGTGACTAAATAATAAACTAATTAGTAGTAGTATAACTAAAGGACGTCTTAACGACACATAACAAAACGTATGAAATACAAGTAACCAGTCACGAAGATAATAAAAACAGTAATTACCTACATGTTGTTTGATTAAATTGTTGACTACAATTAAAATAAAACAAAACAATAGAACATACATTAAAAAACATAAAAGATCCGAACAGCGAAAGCAGAATCTTTTTCTTTGGAACCCACTTTTAGGTGGCGATTTTTGTTTTTCGTTGGATCCCACAAATAATTATTTTGTATTCAGCGTTGCCTACTTCGCACTGCATTAATAATTTGGGTGATTTTCCCAGCACCAAATCGTAAACGGCATGGCTGAAACTGCTAGTGCAGGATGGCACTTTTAACTTGTAATATTTTTTTTTAGATGAAAAATGTTGTCTCCTACAGCAGCCTACGAATATTTTTCCATTATGATTGTTGCTAATAAGGAAAAAAAATATATAAACACCTAAGTTTTTCATACCGGTGAAGCGGCACAATTTGTTTTTCAGTATACTTTTAATCATATAATAAAAACAGTTGATTTTTTAGGGATTTCCTTTTTTTAATTTAAATCCTAAATAGTGGCAGTACTTTATTGCGGAAACTTCATTACAAAATCTGTTGTATTTAATGAATGGTAAGTACAAATTCACGTGTCCAAATTTGATTTTTCACCGCGGTGAATTTTCGTTGTACGCGAATATCTAGGCATCCAACAACACTAGCTTCTCGCTACTGCGCAGTAAACTTGCGCACCAGAGACGCCTAAGCGCTTGATGTGAGAGGACGCGTGTTGCTTGTCTGGTGTTCCCACCAAAAACGTAAGTAGTGGGTTCCGGTGACTTGGGACCGCTTTTTTTTTCATTCACGTGAGTGGATAAAAGTTGTGATCCAATGATCCGATATGTTTATTAAATATATGTACTTTTACTTAATGTCGCCCGATCAAGTAGGTAGTATCAATTTATTTCTATCATAAATACTGTGCTTGTAGTGTTAACTTCTATTGGCTGTTTTTCATGACGGTGATCTCATTCCGGTGAATTCGGTGACCTAAATTGACACCGAAATGAGAAAAAATATCATTTCGGTGATTTTTTTTCATTTCGGTGAGAAGTTGTTCATTTCGATGATTTTTATCTTCATCTCGGTGTTTTTTTTTTTCATTCCGGTGACAAATTATTTCACTTCAGTGAAAAACAGACCATAATTTCTTTTGTTACATTTTAGTTGCACAAGGAATATATTTGTTTTGGGGACTAAAATGTAGCAACTAGTTAAAAGAATAATCTCAGTTGTTGCTCGCGTGGGCAATAGGCTATTTGACTAAATTATGATAATTAGTCCACTTTAAACGTAATTCAAAAATATTGAACACGTGCTTTTTTAGGTTCCGTACCAAAATGGTACAAAAGGAACCCTTATACTTTCGCCATGTCCGTCTGTCAGTCCACGGCCTAGCACAGATACTGTTTGTACTAGGAAGCTGTAATTTTGCACGAGTATAAACATTAAACACGCCGACAGAATGGTACAATAATATCTTGAAAACAAAAATTCTAGGGTATCTCCCCTACACGTAAAGAAGGGATGAATTATTTATTTTTAGTCTACCCCATCGTTTGGGGTATCGTTGGATGGGTCTTTCAAATATATTGCGAGGTTGTAAAGACCATTTTTCGATTCAGTGATCGGTTTCCGAAATATTAACCTTTGTTGTTTAAATTCCGAAATATTTTTGCTAGAGTCGTGTCCCCATCCAAAAGATAGATTTTTGTGCTACCTGATTTATTAATGACTAATACACAATAAGATTTTGTGAAGACAAATAACAAGTGACTACGTTTGTTTTATTTTACATTATACAGTGTGTAACGAAAAGGTGAAATAAAACTTTAAGGGGTTATTCTACGGCTAAATTACATCAACTTTTTCTATGGGACCAACATCAAAATCTCAAAAAAAAAATTGACGTTTTCATACAAACTGATGCCAGCTGGTGGCGTTTTAGTATGGGAAAGTGATTTTTTTTTGCGATTTCGATGTTGGTCCCATAGAAAAAGTTGATGTAATTTAGCCGTAGAATAACCCCTTAGAGTTTTATTTCACCTTTTCGTTACACCCTGTATATTACAGTATCTTTGTGTTATCAAAACTAATAATTAAAATCTTTTAAAATAAGAATCTGAAAAAGTTGTAAAGATATACAGGTTGTCCCAGAAACAATGGATGAACCTTTAACTGTCGATAGGTTTCGTCAAGACCTCTCTAATCTCAAATTTTGACTTTAGTAAAAATATCTCGGTTTTCAAGATAATTGAGTTAGTTTTTTTTTTAAATGCCACTTTCGGTTAGTTTTTAATGTGCCATTTTTACAAATACGGACTTTTTCTAATTCAGTTTCTTTTTATTTCTAAAAGAATAGTTTAGCTATCAATAACAATGGTTAAAATTGAGCTAGCTAATCACGAAGTGCTTCAAAAAAACAATGTTCCGAAAAAAACATAAAATTATTTTTCCTCATGTTTGGTCAACTACCATGTTAAAAAAATGTAAGGCGCTCATCGTGCCCATTAACTTAAAAAAATTCTTAGTTATTCTATTTTCCGAAAAGGTATAATAAGCTTATGTTTTCTGTATCTCTTAAACTTTATGTCTGGTTTTTATTAATTTTTTATTAAAATTACAATAAATGTTCGAATTGGCGTCCTTGCGCTCTGATACACGCCCGGCATCTTTTTATAAAAGAACTAGCTTTTGCCCGCGGCTTTGCTCGCGTTAGATTTGATTTTAAGTGAAGTATGAATGTCAAACTCAGTAATTTAAAAAACTAACAAAACTTCTAGATAATATTTTTAGCATGACTATCAAAACACGATATTATATGATTTAATATAGCGATTTATCAATTTTAGGATAACGCGGGTATACATCAAATGCAAAAATAGAACCTTTGTGTTGGGATCACGTATGGCTGTCTGTCAGTCCGTCTGTTACAACCGATTAGCTCCGAAATTACTGGCCCAATTGGATTGCAATTTGGCACAAATAATTTCAAAAATTTTCATGTTCACAATATTCATTTTAAAATCAAAGTTCCAAAAAACCATAAAATCTACACCCATATTGATAGACATTTCAACCCCATCGCATCCCAACAAGGGAGATGGAATTTCACGTCCGCAACGTTACATTTTAAATTCGTTGTTGTTTTCGTAATCAGCGACCCGATAAACCATAGAAACAATACCCATGTTGATTTTCAGACTTTGTCAGCCCCCTTCCCCTTTTTAGGAGTTGACTTTTCAAAAAATCTGAAACATACTCTTTACTCATTTATCATAAGGAGAACTCACTCCTGTGATGTTTTGAATAAAAGAGTCTGACTAATCTTGTTTCCCCATACAAACTTTGGGCCCCCATTTCACCCCTTTAGAGGGTGAATTTTGAAAAACCCTTTCTTAGTGCACCCCTAGACCTTATAAGAAACCTACATGCGAAATTTGGAATCTCTAGCACCAGCGGTTTGGGCTGTGCGTTGATATGTCAGTCAGTCAGTCAGTCAGTTTCTTCTTTTATATTTATAGATGTTTGATGCGGCTCGCGTAACCAGACGTTTTTATGTATGCAGCTGCATTTTGTATGCGAGTCCGCAACTCTGTTATTGAGGATACTGGTCTCGAGTAGACAAGGTCTTTCAGACATCCGCAATAAAAAAAAAATCAAGGGATTTAGATCCGGCGATCTGGGTGGCCATAAAATAGGGCCGAGCCGGCCTATCCACCTCTGTGGGTAGTGTTGATTCAAATAATTTCTTACTACTATTGCGTAGTGAGCTGGGCACCCATCATTTTTAAGCCACATTCTCCGCCTCACTTCTAAACTGATATCTCCTAGCATGCCGGGTAAATCATTTTGTAAAAAATTAAGGTAAATTTCACTATTCAGTGTAGCTGGATGTTCATATAGCCCGATCACCTGTCCGCCAATAATCCCAGTCCACAAGTTAACTTTAAATTGAACTTGGGACCGATCTTCCCTCATCAAATGTGGGTTTTCTACTTGCTAGCTATGTAGATTGTGGATGTTGAGATATCCATCTTTCCGGCATGAGGAATCATCCGTTCACAACATTTTATTGAAAAATTGCAGGTCCTCCCTTATTTTATTCATGATTCTGCAGAATGCAATCCTGCGCGGATAGTCAGCAGGCTGTAGAGTTTGGACCCTTTGAACATGGAAAGGGTGCAACCTGTATATTTTTAACCGACTTCAAAAAAGGAGGAGGTTCTCAATTCGTCAGTATCTTTGTTTTTTTTTTATTATTTTTTTTATGTATGTTCAGCGATCATTCGTTACCAGGTTAACCGATTTCGATACTTCTTTTTTTGTTCGAAAGGGAATACTTTCGGAATGGTGCCATATAAATTTGATCAAGTTCTGATGATGGGATCTATAAGAAAATCATCAAACTTTGCATGAACTCCATCCGTGCCAACTGATTTTTGTACCTATGTTGCCCAATATCTTCGGCATTTGTGAACCGATTTTGATGATTCTTTCTTTATCGAATAGCTTATACTTTAAAGATGGTATATTAAAAATTTTTTGGAAAATTTCACCTCTAAGGTGGGTAAATAAGGGATGAAATCGGTGTTCAGCCGTTAACTTATGTTTGCACTGAAAAGATTCGTATTGTTGAGGATTATCACTGTATGTATCACTAAAAATAGATGAAATAAGTAAATTTTATAAAAAAAAGTAAACCGACTTCAAAAAACTGAAAAGATAAAAATAATATCAACACATAAGTACCTAATCAGTTACTTTTGGAGTCGGTGCAAACGAAAACATTCAAACTCTCATCGGATAGCACCGACTCCAAAAGTAACTGATTAGGTACTTATGTGTTGATATTATTTTTATCTTTTCAGTTTTTATGGTTGATTATTACAATATATTTGTTATTTTTGTTGTTTTATTCTCACACGTTTCTAAATGAATTTAAGTTTAAATAAGTTAATATCCATGTATGGTACATTTTAATTAATACTTTCAATACCATTATAGTATAGTCAGAAAAGGATAACCTGTACTGTGTGATAGCACTCTTCAAAACGTAGGTAAGTAATTATGGAACTAGGATAGCAGCATTTTAGGTGCGTTACGTGGTAACAGTTTAGTTTTTTTCGGTGACTGCATAAGTAATTTAATTGCGGTGACTCGCGTTTTTCATTTCGGTGATGAGAAGTTTCATTTCGGTGAACTATTCTTTAATTTCGGTGACACCAAAATTTTAAAGTACTATATCTCCTAAGTATATGAACTCAATTTGATGTCGAGTAAAGATTAATCATAACAATATCATAAATAACAATACTACATGGTTTTATTAAAAAAAAAGTTATAAATAAAAAAGTTCACCGTAATGACAAAAAAAATGGACTTGTTGAAATTGACCCATTTAAATTAGTCGAGTGATTTTAGTCTCGACCAAAGCGCTTACAGAACCACTCAGCGAATTTTTTGCTTTTAGAACACAGCTAGCTACTAAATTTACTTGCAACACGACTAAAATACTCGTCTAATCAAAATTTATAAAGATAGTTTAATCGATTTGGCATTTTACCAAATAATACCAAAAAAATATTCGAAAAACTCAACAAAAACGATAAAAAGCCAAAACAGGAACTTAGCGAAGCAGAACAAAACACCAACCAAGGCAGACGCTTTCGTATTGACGTCAACGCACAAAATGACCGAACCGATACATCGATCAAATCAAATTCAAATTTCTTTATTCGCAGTAAATAGGGTAGGTAGTAAAGATGGTACAGGAGAAAAGTTAAATGTTCGAAGACCTATTTAGCCATAAAATATAGCATGCAAACTTAGGTAAACAAACGCTGCTATTTGTCGATCCTTGGGCTGGCGGAAGTTGTCTGAAGGATAGACCAATGGCAGCGCTTGACCTCACAATGTCAAGACCGGAGCTGCGTCCGCCGCAGTTTGTCACCAGCTGAACTTCTTCTTCTTTGTTATTGGCGATGAACGTGTGTTTTGCCACCGCGATTGAAAGGACTATAGTATGACACTGACAGTTCTTTGATTACGAAGATGTCTTGTTACTTACTTAGGAATCCTAGTTAACGTTAAACACTTACATATATGCTGACCCTAAACTAGGGGTACCACCAAATGACCTCGGTTAGCCGCTAATCCAAATCCAGAACCCTTTACCACCCCGCATTAGAACAAAGGGTATATAGTAATCTCTATATCTATGTACTCATGGGTATATTTATCTGTTAGGAAACCACATCCATTGCCCGCGTTGTTTAGGTAAAGTCGATAAAGAAATAGATTTACCACCATAAGGTTTAAATCACTTGCTAATAGAAAACTACAAGGTTTTTTCGATTGCCTTTATTAAACTTCCTTAAACCTTCAAAATTAACTTGGACTATTACGAAAAGGAACTAGGACCCATGTGTAGACAGCCGTAAAGAATAATGAGGCGTGTCGTAAGAGGCGACTACTTTCTGTAGCATGAAACGAGCAGCAGCGTCTGCCTGCGAAATCTTATTAAAAACTGCGCTTGCAAACCCGCCTGCCAAGCGTAGCGAGTATTGGCAACCCGCCCTCTCCGATAATAAGTCATTGGGGGAGGCCCTGTGTTCAGCAGTGGATGTCCTATGAAAAGATGATGATTTCGAACCCCCTGCGACTTCAGGTGCAATAGAATAGATAGGTTTGAACAATTTACGATGACAATAAAGTCTTTTGTGTTTTTTTTCTTTTAATGATTTGTGTTGCTAATTTAAGAGGGTGGACCCTGATGGGTACATATTTTCTAGCCCTAATTTATAATATACCGGTCGATAATTACTTGCTCATTAGATAACAGATAAACATATTTAGTATATTTATAAACATGCTTAGCTTCGGTACCTATAAATGCTCGTGCTTATCACACAAACTTTGCCCTTTGAAGGATTCGAACCCGCAATTGCCTAGCTTTGTAGACCGGAGCGCGAACCTCTAAACCAGACGGTCGTCGTATGCTGTCTTCTTTATTGACCAACGAGAAGTGATGTCCACTCTGACTTATAGTTACAGATAGATTAACAATTTTATAATTCTACTCATAAAATATTTTTGAAATAATTAAGAAGAGTTAGTAGTTTTTCTTTGCTTGAAATTCAATCATCATCATCATTATTTCAGCCATAGGACGTCCACTGAAATGAAATGAAATGAAATGAAATGAAAAGTATTTATTTCTCAGAAAGTGGTAGCTTATGGTCTTATAAATAAACAGGTTCAACACATTCTGCCAATAATGACGTAGAAATATTAACATAGTAATTATTATAGGTCAGTTAATTATAAATAAAGTTAATCAATTATCAAACATATTATCTTTAATTGTCATATTTAAAAAGTCCTTAACGGAGTAAAAGCATTCTTTCAATAACCATATTTTCAGTTTACATTTGAACTGGCTCAATGTCATTGCTCTAACATTAGCAGGAAGCTTATTATACAATTTAATTGCATTACAGTAAACATTGGTTGAAAATATCTGAAGTCTTTTGTGTGGTACGTAAAGCTTAAGTTTATCTCTTCTCCCTCTGTTGCTTCTAAGCACCTCGTCATGCAGCGGGAAGAGTTGTGGATGTTTTTTAACAAACAAGCAGATTTCAAATATGTATTGAAATGGTAGGGGCAAGATTTTAAGCGCCTTAAACAATGGCGTACAATGTTCTAGGTAGTCAGCGCCACTTACAGCCCGTATGCATTTTTTTTTTGAGCTCTAAACACTCTTAGAACATCTACCGAGTGTCCCCAAATAATTAACCCATATAACTATATAACTGCTGAACATAGGCCCCCATTGACTTCCAGATTGGCCTTTTGGAAGCGACTTGCAGCCAGCACCTTTCTGCGACCGTTACCAACGCTGCGCTTACCGGTACGTGGCCTCTCACTATGGGCCTCATAAGAAAGCTCAAGGTCGCACAACGTGCTATGGAAAGGGCTATGCTTGGTGATACCCTGCGAGATCGAATCAGAAATGAGGAGATCCGTTAACGAACAAAAGGCGCTGCCAATTTAAAATCAGGACATTGTTGCTAGTGAAATCAATGCTATTTATTGACATAAATAATTAATCAATCAATAAATAACAAAGTTTCTAAAAGAAACATTGTTCCGATTCTTTCCAAAGTTTCTGTGCCTACTGGCTTCATATCATGTAACTGTCAAAATTTTAAGTATGTAATAATTGTATTGTATAATTGTAACTGTAACTGATAAAACAATTAATGATTGAGTATTATATTATATTTCCCACACATTTACACGGATACACACCACTCATACATCCTAGTGCAACTTTTTTTTTTCCATTAGTTCCTTTACCGTTGTTTTCCAAATTCTTTCTCCCATTGACTGTCGTTTTTCTAAAGTTTTAAATTAATATACATAGAATCCATTATTGGCTGTAAGTTTTGTATAACTATGTGATTTGTAAAATTTTTAAGAGCTGTGGATACTGAATAAACATAAAATAAAATAAAATAAAATTGATACATTCCTAAAAACTACAACAAAATAAAACTCTCAATCAGTAACCAACTTTGTATTACATCAATCATCATCACTATCGTTATTACCTTCTAAGAACTCTTTTTTAACACACAACTTCTTTCTGTCCTTACTTTTTAAAGTTTTTAACAGATTCATCACTTGTATCCTAAATTCGAACCTTGAATTTTCAGAGAGACTCTTCACCATAGGAATTATAGATTTAAAGAAGGCTCTATCATCGTCTTCTTCTCTGTTTATTAAATTCGCTAGTACCAAGACTATGTTGTCGTCTTCTTGTGTCTTTTCAAATTCTTTTGGTTTCTTTGCTTCATGCTCAGAGTTATTATCGTCATCAACAACTAAAACATCATTCAGCCAATGTTCCTCGATATTTTCCTCAGCGTGCCTACTTTCTTCGTATTCGCTGTCGTCAAAATGTATAGCATCTAGAAACGTCAAGTGTTTCGCGTAAATGTAAGGTTTGTTTCGTACGTTGTGTTTCTTCGATTTGACGTAAGAGTCGCGAACGTTGTACCATTTTCTGGTGATTTGTGATCCTGTGAAAACAATTGGGGATTAAATAAATTAAAAAGCATCAGACAAGATACATTATTAAAAATAAAAACACGAATAATGACAGCACTTGTTCCATTACATTAACATTAGAACATTCTAGATAGATATTAGATCATGTCATGTCTACAAAATATCTTCTAAGAAGTGGACCTAAAATCTTAACGCATAGGCACGTGCTACCTATTTTTTTTAAATTGATAGTCCTAGCTGACAGCAAATTAAAGTTTTGATATAACCTAACTAAACACGTTTTATAATTTTATCCTGTAAATTTAACTATTCTCAATACTATCAAATCTTACTATTTGCCGCAATTTCGCTACGCGGCGGGGCTTGCAGCGGGCGTTCAAGCGTCGTGCTTATCATTGCGCGGTTACAAAGACACCCCTTAAAAGGTGCCTTCAGTAGCGCAGAGTGGATGATCTACTATACAACGCCCCACTACACGCCTTACCGAAGCCAAAACGCGGCCTTACTTGATACCGGCAACACCATTCTTTTGTTTTATTCTCTTTCCTAAATAGTTTTACGTCTTCACGTCACTCAGCGAGTTATGGAAATGTATATGCTTGGGAACTCATTAAAGGTCACGATATAGTCCAAAAATGTAGCAAGCTAAAATGGCAGTGGGCTGGCACCATCTGTCGTAGAAACGACAAAAGGTGGAGTAAACGGGTTCTTAAGTGGAGACCACGTCTTGGCAGACATAGTGTAGGACACCCGCTACCGGTATGGACCGACGACCTTAAGATGGCTGGTAGTAGCTGGATGAAAAAAAAGGGAGACCGTGCTTTATGGTACTCTTAGGGGCTTACATTCAGCAGTAGACAGCAATAAAAGTTGGTATTTCAATAAAGAACCACAGACTCTTGTTGAACTAACTGTACATGAGTTCAAAATCTACATTAAAAATGCCTTATGAAAAAATGGTATTATAAAGTAGACGATTATTTATACAAGACATGTCTTGTAACTGTATTCCCTGTAAAAAAGCTGAAAAGGTGACTGAGCCATTATCACCAGCCAATATGTAGTCCCGAAGCGGTGGTAGGGTAAAGCTATATTTTGGATTGTGTATAAGTGCCCGGAAGAGGGCTTATATACTGAATAAATGAGTATAAAGGAGAATAGTTAGCCTGAGATAATAATGATGACTAAATATCTAATTTAATAAATTCCTCACCAATCAAGTTCTTCATCTCCTCGCTGAAGTCGTCATAGTCTGGCTCGATGATCTTGTAGATCTCAACCCAGGCTTTCTCCTTTCCTGAGCGGTCCCGGTAGTCAGGGCAGTTCCTGTCCCAGAGGCACCGCCTCTCTTGCACCAGACGGATCAGGTCCCGAGTCTCTAGCGTCGGCTTTATGAAATTGCGTTTCTGACTGAAACAATAAGCGACAGTGATACTAACTCCGACAGTGATAGTAACGTGTCGTGTGGGGAAGGCCGTAAAGAATACACTTCCCCACCGCCAACAGGAGGCGTGTCGTAAGAGGCGACTAATTCCTGTAGGACGAGACGGGCAGCAGCGTCTGCGTGCGAAATGTTATAAAAAACTGCGCTCGCCAACCCGCCTGCCAAGCGTGGCGAGTATTAGCAATCCCCCCCCGATGAAAGTCATTGACGGAGGCCTGTGTTCAGCTGTGGACGTCCAAGGCTGAAATGATGCCGTTTATTGGCAAGAAAAAATCAATAATGATACATTGCCATATGTATGAAGACCATCACTTGAGTGAAACCGGCTCAATTAGCAGATTTTAGTTAAGTTTTCTTGCGTTTTGAGGTACTAAGCAATTAATTTTGTCAGGGGCGTTTCCCGGCACACTTAAACTGGAGAAAGATTCTTTTTAGGTCGCATACTAAATTGCCCCGAACTGGAAATCGAACCCGAGATCCTTTGTTTTGCAGCCAATCACCGCTTCACTACGCCTATTGGACCATACTATGTACTTTACAACTAAATATTTTCATCATGATTTCATAAAAACCCACGTCTCCCCAGCACACCAAAATCCGACCGAATTAAGAAACCTTAATTTTTTTAGTTGTCCCCAACTGAGAATCGAACTCAGTACCCTTTGCGTACAAGCGGAATTACCGCGCCACTACGCCATATATTTTGTCTTTGGATAAGGTTACCCTGTATTCTTAACTTAACTTAATTTAACATTTTTTTTAATTTAACTTGTAATCGACTGTACCAACGAAAACATTCATCATGTTGCCTAAAAATATGTTTGACTTTACCTTGTTTTAAGTATGAGTCAATAAATAAATATTGGACAACATCACATACATACATTGCTCTGATCCTATGGTAAATAGCCAAAGCACTTGTGTTTCATAAATCAAAAACAGCGACGGCACCACAACACACAGACCCGAGACACTATAGAAAAGTTATTTTTCTATATTGACCCATCCGAGAATCGAACCTGGGACCTCAGAGATAGGGACACCAAGTTCGGCATGCTCGCCTCTCGGCTACGAAGGTCGTCTAGAATACCATTTAACCTTTTTAAAACTTTGACAATTTAGAATTTTCGTACCCGATTAGTTTCAGATATTTCACAAGTGAATGTCCGAACGTAGAAAATATTATTTATTTATTTATTTCAGGACAACAAACAAAGCAAACACCTTACATTCAACAATATACAATATTAAACAACAGGTTATAGTGTTGCCTTAATTAAAGGCTGCCACGACATGCACAGAAAAATTTATGTTGAAAACAAACTATGACTTACGTAACATTTTAAAAAAAATTTAAATAACAATTTAAAACGTTTCTAAAAACAAATAAAATAATGTGCTGATAATTATTTTACTTTCCAGGATTACTTATGCAATTTAGAAACAATTAATTTAAATTTGCGCAATGAATATGACATGTCAATATCGGTGCTTTATAGTTGAGCGTGACAATTTACTAAATTGAGACTGAATCCTGTTTATAGCGGAAAAATGGCTTAACTTAGTCCTAAAACTATTTGCCTTAAACGGCAAATACCTGGACAGCCGAGCCAGTTTATAGGAAACATTGTAATTTATTAGTGCAAGAAGATCGGAACAGTCAATTATCGTAGTAGGTACTAGGCCTATTGTTTCATAATGTTTTTAAGTAGATATTATTT
Organism: Anania hortulata; assembly: GCA_963576865.1. Classification (NCBI taxonomy): domain Eukaryota; kingdom Metazoa; phylum Arthropoda; class Insecta; order Lepidoptera; family Crambidae; genus Anania; species Anania hortulata. The sequence goes on from OY756413.1 coordinate 1,636,839, forward strand.
TAAGCAAGTAACCTTAACACATTCGCGGACAGTACCTACTTTATTATTGTGAACACAGCTATATAGCTGTGTATTGTCCGATAAAGCGTTAAAATATAATTTGTACCTAAAACATGGTAATTTCAATTATTAAACCTACACCATGTTTATTTTTGAACTATGATTAATGTTTAGACAGCCAGTTATAATTTATGTCACCGTTAACAAGACAATAATATGTCTATTTAGTTTGTCAACATGTCAAACTGGTTGGCCATTCTTTAAAATCTTTATTTATCTTGAATTAAACTTAGTCCTTATTTTAATTTTAAATAGTAGTGGGTAAGTGCATAACAAATTGATACTTTCTCTTTTTAAAAAGTCGGTTAAAACATTGTACCTAAGTCTACATAAGTACTTAGTGATTTTATCTCATATAAAGTAGAGGTTAGGTATGCGATTATTTAACTGATATTAGTCCAAATAGATGCGAGTTTCGCCCATTTTGTTTAATCCAAGCAACAAAACACATGTCTAAAATATTGTTTTATAGTTGTTTACATTATTAACAAATTACAACACAGTACAAATTACAGTTTCTTAATTCAACGCATTAAGGTTCAATATTGAAAGAACACGATCCGCTCGGTCATACCTTTCTGCCATCTTGCATCGTTCCAATCCGGTTCCAGTACGAATCGTCCCGATTTCTTGTCAAACTTGGTCACAGAATTACCGAAACACTATTTAATACACAAAAATTACAATAACATTATTACTTTCACAAGATTTTTACTTTAAATTAGTGGAATGACCAGTTATAATGTTATAATACGCGCGTATATCAACCGTGCCGTGTCGGCGATTACTGGCCCGGTCGGCTGCCGGAACCGAGTCGGGGCGGGCTGGCAACGTGCGACGCAGCCGTCAGCTGCCGCCGGAACGGCAACGTCGCGCTAAAATATTTGTTGCTGGGTGACGCTTTGAAATGCTCGCATCGCATACCGTGTCAAAGTTGAGTTTTGAGTCTTTGTTGTTTTGACATTCATTGCTCAGCAAAATTATTTCTTCTACTGACCCATATGTGCTTAATGTACCATTAAAACTATATAACCATAAGGGAAGTAGCGAGTTAATTCCACTACAAGTGTCTTTGATTACTTATACCGGGAAAACTCTGCAAAATATTGTAAACTGGTTTTTTGAAATAAATGTTACATTATTATTATTATTATTATATATACAGGGTTATTTGTAAGACATCAACAACCTCTGGCTGATTCTGGTGAATACACCAACTTCTTCTATGGCGGCTTAGTATGGGGAAGTGACTTTTTTGCGATTTCAATGTCGGTCCCATAGAAGAAGTTGTTGTATTTGAGCACCAGAATCAGCCCCTAGGAGGTTGTTGATGTTTTACAAATAACCCTGTATAAATAAATGTAAATGTCGGACAACATCGCATACTCTAATCCTAATGTTGCTAAAGCACTTGAGCTATTCGCTGTGTGCGCGATGACAGCGCCCCTAGTGACCACAATTATTGTGGACTAAGACTCTCTCAAATTATGGCATCAGGATGGTTTGAGAATGATTTTCGGATTGTTTTTCTTCTAAATTAGATGAAAATATGTAAAAAGTTTGTACATATTATAATAAGTTATTTTCTTACTTGAACTAAAATATAAATGTTATAATACGTACGGGATTTGATCGATACAACATGATATAACTTTCTAACCTCAAACTGGAGCAAAAAGTGAAAGAACTAGTATTTGCACAGCATGTAAGAGACGTTAAAGAGCTTAGAACCAACGGACAAAGCTACTTAATAAGAGCTGTAATCATAAGTAGAAGTCTGTGACACAAACTCCCTACAAACATTTTTCTTTTCACAGCAGCTGTCCATTTATTTGTATGCTCCAATTTCCATCTTGATGTTGGAAACGAATAAAACATGCACGAACTGTTCCTCCCATTGTTTATACACTTTATAACACAACACGTACTGTGACCCATATCGCGAATTTTAACGTTATTACTTAAAAATACTTAATTTCGTTAGTATGGAATTCTATGGAAATATAACAATTTGACACATGACAGTCCAGAGTTATTTCACATTTCTGCCAAATAGCGTGCTGCGATCGATTTGACTTCCCCCACCACCCACTTTGCACATAGCGAATAGAAATCACAACGACGTTACCACAACAAACAGACTCGACCAAACGTAGAAAATTACTTTTCTACATTGACCCGACCGAGAATCGAACTCGGGACGTCAGAGATAGCAACACCAAGTCCGGCGTACTCGCCTCTCGGCTAAGGAGTTTTTAGCGCTGGCTATGTACCTTTTGGAAACTCAGTTGCGGCAACACTGGCTATGACATTCGTCTAACTTGGCATTGGTTACCACGTGTGCAGTTTGTGATATTTGAACGCATATCACATGATAAGTAGCTAAAGCACTTGTTACAGAAATTGTAAACAACGACGGTACCACAACCCCCAGACACGCGACAAATAGAAAAGTTATTTTTTACATTGATCGACCGGGAAACGAACCAGGGACCTCAGAGATGGCGACACCATGTCTGGTATGCTCGCCTCTCGGCTAACGGAGGTCGTCACATGTAAAGCCGGGGCGAATCGCTAGTCTACGTAGCTACTATAAACGCGTTCTCATTTCTCAAATTCCTAACAAACGTGGAAACTAAAACGACGAGCACAAAGAAATAATATCAGTTCGATAGTAACGAAGTGATATATAATATCTGAAGCAAATATCACTAATAATATATCGCGAGGCAACGCTCTGAAAATCAAAGTATATTTCCTTTGATTGGGACATATCTGCCGAAATGCAATGTAGACTAGGAAATATCTTAGAGCGGTACAATATATTCTTTTGCCTCAAAACTCGCAACTTTTATTTTTAAATATCGTCGGTGCGCTTGCCAAAACCTCTATGTGTTTTTAATCAAGTTGTCAGGGGAGACAATAAACTGTTTTATTTAATGACTGATTGACTAATCAATATTTTGAAAATGCAGTATGGTAGCAAAAAATATTATGTATGAACTGAGATACAAACGTAAATGATAAAATGTATGGTTGATCCACAATATTTTTTTTTGTAATTTTGGTGCACATATCAGAATTGTCTTCCGAGCACCATTTCTTACAAGTGAAACATGTACACATATCAGATTTGTTAGTTAACTCATTGGATTAATTTAATTCTACTAAGTGCATATAATTATTAATTCAACCTTAGTTTAATGGGTAAATTTGACAGGGTGGAAAATAAATAAAATGCGAAGTAAATTAATAAGTATGAAAATAAACTTTACTAAGACACACAGCCAAAAAAACTTATTAACTATTATGTAGGTAACACAACGGTTCTGGAGCTTTAATACTTCTAAGGTTTTCGTAAAAAGTATGCTTAAAATTAATTGAATTTGGTACATGTATCTATCAATATCAGCCTTGATGATCAACAAAATATTTAATAATAATAAAAAAGCTTAAGAAATCACACTTTGTACCAATACTCATGTAAGTATAGGTACAATATGCGTTTTTTTACTAATTTAAGTAATAATAAAATTGTAAACTTAAATCAAACAAGTTTTGGAATGTTTCACTTAATATTCTTACATTATACTTATACTATAATGTACCTCCTACCTACCTATTTATAAATCAGTCTTCAGATTTGAATAACTTTTTAGCATATTTGGTTAATTACTCAGTTACTTTAATTATGTTTGAGGCTGTCGTAGAAGTAGTGGTAATCCCGGTGCATATAATTTTTTAATGACTGTAAGCTGTCGTATTTTGTCTTGTCTATTTTTCTTGGTGTATTGTAAAGAGCAGTGATGTTTAGGTTTGTTCGTAATCTTCTTTGAGGTAAAATTTTCCATTCGTCTGGATGGCGCAATTTAAAAAAGATGTCTCCGCCTTTATAGAGTAATCCTCTGATGTCTGTAACTACAGGATCTCCAGCTTTTTTCCCAGGTCGTATCGAGTCAAGCTGACATGTACGCTCATAGTTTTTGAAAAACTTGTATTCTAGATGATGAACTACATAAGGTCTTGTTGGTCGGGCTTGTGCCATGAGACTGATGTAGTCATTGGGCGAATAAATTGGTGGCTTAAATAAGTGTTCTAACGTTGAATGCACGCTATCCACCTGCATCATTGTGTGTCCTTTCTCTAGTATTAGCTGCTCTATCTCTATATTTTTAGCCGCGGAAAAGTTCAGTAACGATGATGACAGCACTTTGTTTCTGTTCTGGTAGCAGCAGCCATCCGATATCAATATAATTTTTTTGTATCCTTCGTCAAGTTTTATGTTCAGAAAATCTATAAGACAAGTGGTGAACTCGTTCGCGGTCACTCCTCCATCGCCTTCGTGCCACACATATAAATGTACGTCTTTATCGTTACTACAGTACAATGTATAGTTATGAATTTGCAGTTTCTGCTTATAGTACTGCACAGACACCTGAAGTTTTGGTGAAAGTAGCACACTTTGCACATCCATGGTTACCACTAAAACTTCGGAGGAACATAAGGACTGCGCATTCGTCTTAGCTTGGTATGCTTCTTCTTTCTTCGCTTTGTGTACTTCATATTCTTCTAGCGTTAAATTTCCTTCCTTGAATGAGGTACATGTATCACACTGATCTTTTCTTGGCTTAAATATAGAGATCTTTTCAGCTTCCAAAATTGATGTAAATAGTTTGCGCTTTGCTGTTTCCCTCTCATTTTCCTGGCTCCACTTCTTGTAAACTTTAAACATGTGTGTTTTGTTTCTAAATGAGTCTTCAACATAGATGCGCGATGTGGTTGCTCTACAGTAATGACTAGGGACTTTTGGCAATAAGCCTAACCATTCTCTCACTGAAGCTGATTTAGAGGAAGGATCTCTTGGTTTATTTTGAGTAGAAGATGAACCTGATTTGGATTCATGCAATTGTTTTATCCATGTGTTTATTGGTTTATTGGCATTGGCCCGACGATACCCTTAAATACCAACTAAGCAACTGTCGATACAAATTAAAGTTTAAAAATAAGTTTTAAATGACAACAATGAAACTGATACTTATTTATAGGTAAGGTTTATTGGAATACACCAGATTTCAATAAAGCTAAGAAAATAGCAATGTTGTTTTACAAAATTTACTTACCTGTACCTCACTTTATTGAGATTTAACAAGATTTTCCACGCTTTAATAACCTCAAAACAAAAATCGTTAAACTGTCAAACTATCTATGTGCAAACGGATTCTGACATGTGCAGCATAATGATCAAAAATTTTTGATATGAACACATAACCAATTTTTCATTGCCAAAAATGTAAATTAGGTGCACACATCGATTTTGTCAAATCGATTTCTAGAGGGAAAAAACACATAATTGTTTTTGTAGTCGATGGGCAATTCGATATTAAGGCCATCTAGCGAAAAAAAAAAAAACTAAAAAAATGCACATAAAGGTTTTGGCAGGCGCACCGACGATATGTAACTATCAAAGCGTTCCTGTCTTATAACATTTTAAACTTTCTTGTTGCATTTTTAACTAACACTATGCACTAAACGGGTATTATGCAACACCACGTGACCACGGCCTATGCAACTAGGTCGAAACGTCGGGAAAACCAATAACGCAAAATGAGGTATGTGTTGCATAATACCCGTTTAGTGCATAGTGTTAGTTCCTGTCTTAAACTATGAGTAAGTTAATAGTGAAAAAAACCTTAGGCCTAATACAGTTTTTATGCTGTGAGATTACAAAATCTTTTAGCACAGGTTTTCCTGCCTCGGGCATTAGTAGTCCTTACTATGTAAATTATGTTATGCCTTCAAATTATTGGAAACTTCTATTTAATGCAATATATATATATATATTTACCTTCATTGAAAATATAGGTTCCGCTAACAGTTTTAAGTCTCCTTCTGGAAGACTCAAATATATCCTAAAAATTTGTTGACTTGCAATTTTGGAGGCGTCACGAACTGTGAAGCTAATGCCTCATACAATGACTGCTACCTAGATTAAGTTAGATATAATATTATTGTTCTCATGTAAGCGGATTTTTGAAATATTTGAAAATAAACTCATTAAACCTAATAAACAATCAACCCTTTTCATGAAATGTCATGCGTGCACAATTTCAGCTAATCATATGTGCACAATTTCAGCTAATTTCGCTTAGCCGGTAAAGCGAGATTGTAACAAACACACAAACAATAATATTTATAATATTAGTAAAAATTACTTATGTCAGCTCTACAACATCCCAGCTCTATCCTAGCAGAAAATGGAAAACATTATATTAATGGAGGCCGTTCACTCGCTAGATGGCGCGGCATTCGCTTTATGTGACGATTTACACATATTATCGCATTTTAGTGAGACTCGATTTGACGCAAGATTTGGAACATTTTGACGTAAAAGAAAAAGAAATATAAATAATCACGCACTTAATGGTTAGGCAGTTTAAGTAATAAGATTAGTGCAGGCACCATGGGAGTTTAAGAGTATGAGACTAAACTCCCTTTCCGCACTAAGACTCAAATTCGGTTCTTTGTGCATAAGGGTGTGATGGTTACGGATGTCACCAGCCTAGCTCCGGCCAGAAGCGCAGAAGTTTCCTGGGTTTTTCACAGGCTTCACAAAGCGACCTTGGGTTGTCAAGGATTTTATTATGCTGTAATGCAACCGCCTCACATTCCAGGAATACGTGGCTGGCAGTTTCGTCTGTAGTAAGACATGCCCTGCAGAGAGGGCTGTCTATGTTACCTATGGTGTAAAGGTGTTTGTTTAGGAGACAGTGGTTGGTCACTGTCTCCACCATTATGCGCAGGTCTTGTCTTTCGAGGCTGAGTACACGTCGAGTCAATATGGGCGTGACCCCCTAAAAGAGTCAGTTTTGATTGCCTGCATGTGATGGCACCATAGGAAGTTGAGTACTTATGTAAAATAGGTATGTGGATCGCATTGTGTTAATTGTTTACACAAATGCTTTATTTATTAATCTGACAACCGGCGGTGTAATGCAATGGTTCGCGCTCTGGACTACAAAGCCAGCGGTTGAGGGTTCGAATCCCGCAAGGGGCAAATGTTTGTGTGATGAGCACGAGCATTCGTACCTAAGTCATGGAGACAGTTTACCAGGTCGTCTGTCCAACTTGTGCGTCCTACGCTGCGCTTGCCGGTACGTAGCCTCCATTCTAGAACCTTTCTGCCCCATCGGCCGTCATATCTACGTGCTATGTGCCCCACCCACTGTCACTTCTTGGGCTATGTTAGCGACTTTTGTTTGTTTACGAATATCCTCATTCCTGACTCGATCTCGCAAAGAAACACCGAACATAGCCCTTTCCATATCTGTGCAACCTTGAGCTTTCTTACACCTACGCTACTCAGCCATAAACAACAAATTCTTATTCCCACACGTACTAAGAAACTACCCGCTTATTCGGGAATGAAATTCCCGGATCGCGAGTCGCGCTCCGTCGCATAACTTGCACGAAATAATTAAAGTTAGAATGTATTCCTTGCCGTTGGCAGCTTTGGACGAAGGGAATACTGAAATTAGAGTGAGTAAGAAAGCGAAATCTTATATACTTATGCACTATTTAAATCTCCCAGATGTGACATCGTCATAAAGATTGGGTACCCTATCATTACACCGATAATCAATTTGCAAAGTTACATTTGAAAACCAACAATTGGCAAAATCATTAGTCACTCACACATCCTCTCTTGCCACATAATATTATCATGGAAATAATTTCAATCATTAGTCATTACACATACTGACCTATTACAAATAATTTACTCCCTAAGATTAGAGTACAAAATTTTTGTTAATTTGCATTTAACTTTGTTAAATAAAACCCTTCATTGTGTCATAGGATGTAACGTTATGTTTCGGACTACGAAACCAAGCAGTTGCGAGTTGGAATCCCGCAGAAGGCAAATGGTTGTGTGATGAGCACGAGCATTGTACCCGTATGTACCTAAGTGATGGGTATTTTTTTAAGGATTTAAGTAAGTATGTCTAACCGTTATTTAATCGCCAGGACAAGCTCTGTCTTGGGGGCTAAATAAATACTATAATTCATAGTTTACAGCCGTAAACGTATCTATTTTACAAGCCAGGTAGATAACAACTTTTGTTTAAATTCCAATGTTATTTTGTTAAAGTAAACATATTTTACAAGGGTAAAAAAATGCAAACAAGTGCAAATGTAACTGGGAATTCTACTGCAAGCCACTGACCCAACACTAATGTAGTTTATAGATAAGATTTAATACAGGGTGAGTACAAAAAAACATAGGTTATATAAATGGTCTACCAGTTTTCAGATAGGGAAAATAGCGAAAATAATAAATAATTTAGCGAAAATATAACTTTCTTCATAATTGTCCTCTACTTGTATGGTGTCTGGAAGTGATCGCGATAAGGTTGTGCAACATATACATCATTCTGTTATAAATACATCATCTGTATTTACTTTGTAGATTTTGCAATAAAGAGAAAAACTTTAATAAACTTAAATTTTGTTACTTTTATTTTATGAGAATGGCAGGCAATTTTGTTCGATGTTTTGACACATACTAACAAGATCGCAGGATTTGTACACGGCATAGATGATGTTTTTATTTTTATTTTAATAAAGAAGCAATAAAGTAACTAACAAACAAGATTAGATTAAAAAGTTGTATGAAAGTGACTAAAGATTTCAAATTTTTGTCATCAAAAACAAAACGATTATTTGGATCGTTTGATGCTTTCTGCGATGTTTAACTTGAGAGTGGTAAACAAGTTTCTGACCCTTAATTTAAGTATTGTTCAAATCAAATCAAATCAAATCAAATCTCAACTCAACATCAACTCAACATCAAATCTCTTGTTAACAAAATAAAATAATATAATTCATGATTAGCGAGCAAAGTAAACCAATCCGTTACAATAAACACTACTACTTCACATAAACTTGTTTGTCTACTAACAGCTGATCGTGTAAGGAAATACTCAATTTCCTAGTCACCCTGTATAACTTGACGCCATTACTCGTAAACAATGGACCTACCAACCTATCAGCTTCATGGTGCTGCCATCTACAGCGGCCAATAAATCAATCAATGCCTGTGATTGTACACTTCCTTAATAACCTTTTATTGATACGTAGGGCTGCCACGAAAAGAAATCGTTTTTTTTAAATATTTCAATTTCGCTTTTCAATACAGTTTAAAGAGTTCCACTATCCACCCAAAGACAATCCACCTCCTATCGCTACCATTTGGTTAGAACGGGCTACGATAGCATTAAATTATCGCTTACGTTATACGCTAATAAAGTTTTAAATGCGACAGTTAGAAATAGTTTAAAAAGGACTCTTTAGATTTGATTAATATTATGTCCTTACATATGAAATTGCCAATACTTAACACTGGCAACTTTAACGTCAAATATCACGTGTTTTATAGGAATTCCAAATTCAAATTTATTTCGAGACATAGCTAGAAAAATATTTTTATTCTATAAAATTCGTTTTTCATTTGTTTTCACATCATTTTTTTAAGCTTCATCATTGCTATAACAACAACTATGGACAAATTGAAAATTGGCGGTATTTACGGATACGAGTCCAGCTAGTATTGAGTATCGGCAATTTCATATGTAAGGACCTAATAGTTAGTTAGCTCTTAGTAAGTCCCAAGACAGGTTAGTAAAAGTGTGTAAAAAGGAGCTAAACCTTTACTTACTTACTTGCTTACTACTTTAAGTATTGATCATTTTGGGACTGCGTTGTAGTGTTATTTCTAAAGTATCAAGTTTTTCATTCTAAAAGAAACTGTAAAATTTTTAAAATGTCAGAAAATTAAATAAATGTACGTATTTTTGATTAAATAATAAAAATTAAAAAAACGATAGCGAGCAACCCTATTGATACTGCTCCATTTAAAATTAATATGATTTGTTCAAATACCTATATTAGTAAACAAATTATGTTTCAAAGCCTTAGGAAAGTTGACATACAACAATACTTGTTTACAATTTAGTGTTCAGATAAAATAAAAATATAACGTGACATACTCAAAATATATACAGGGTGTAACGAAAAGGTGAAATAAAACTTTAAGGGTTTTAAAAACACTTTCCCATACTAAAACGCGACCAGCTGGCATCAGTTTGTATGGAAACGTCAATTTTTTTTTTGAGATTTTGATGTTGGTGCCATAGAAAAAGTTGATGTAATTTAGCCGTAGAATAACCCCTTAAAGTTTTATTTCACCTTTTCGTTACACCCTGTATAGAGTCATATTAAAATTCTCTTTTTTTATAGTCAGTTAAAAACATGGGCGTGTCCTTAATAAGATAACGCGCACAGGAGACCTTTTTCGTTTCGTGGGAACAAAACTAATGAACACTATGCTCGTTAAAAGGCCAATAAAAGTTAAGATTAAACAAAAAGCGTAAAGCTAATAGTTAAATTGATAAATGCAGGTAGTATTTAAAAGAGTCAGGATCTATATCTTTGATCAATTCGTCCACGAAGTACCTTAGAAAAAAAGGCTTTTCCCTAAACGGTCGCCCAAATGACATCACTTTGTATGAAGAGGTGGATTTTATTTAAAACGAGCTGTCCCGGCGAACTTCGTACCACCTCTTCTTTTTAGGGTTCCGTAGCCAAATGGCAAAAAACGGAACCCTTATAGATTCGTCATGTCTGTCTATCTGTCTGTCCGTCTGTCCGTCCGTCCGTATGTCACAGCCACTTTTTTCCGAAACTATAAGAACTATACTGTTGAAACTTGGTAAGTAGATGCATTCTGTGAACCGCATTAAGATTTTCACAAAAAAATAGAAAAATAATAATACATTTTGGGGGCTCCCCATACATAGAACTAAAACTCGAAATTTTTTTTTTCGTCAAACCCATACGTGTGGGGTATCAATGGATAGGTCTTTAAAAATGATATTGAGGTTTCTAATATCATTTTTTTCTAAACTGAATAGTTTGCGTGTGAGACGCTTTCAAAGTGGTAAAATGTGTGCCCCCTGTAACTTCTAAAATAAGAGAATGATAAATCTAAAAAAAATATAAAATGTACATTACCATAAAAACTACCAGCGAAAATTGGTTTGAACGAGGTCAAGTAATTAGTTTTTTTTTAATACGTCATAAATCGTAAACCGCAATTTAACTTTCGTAATGTTATGGATTTCATTTTGCAATAAAAATACCATAACTATGACTCGATTGTCGTGATGGGTGAACTTTTACTCATAACGGTACCTACAGGTTTGTACGAACGTTTGCACGAGTCCGACTTGCACTTGGCCGGTTTTTTAAATGATTATATGATAATGGCAGAGACGAATTCAACAAATCAAAGATCATAAAAATCGGTCCAGCCATTCTTGACTTATACTTTGTTATATATTTATAGAAGACTAGCTGCCCCGGCGAACTTTGTACCGCCACTTTTTTTTGTGAATTTCTGATGTTTTATTAGTTATTCTGTTATTCGGGGTAATACAACTATAACAAACCAAAGATCATAAAAATCGGTCGAGCCGTTCTTGACTTATAAATAGTGTAACTAACCCGACTAAGTTGTTTCTAAAGGTGGGTACTGACCAACGTTACGAGGCGTAATGTAACATGTTACGCAGCGAGCATTCATGCTGTCAGTACGCAAGCGAACAACGAGCCGGAATAACACAGAATTTAGCACTCAGCGTAACGTAACATGCTCGCTGCGAATGTTACATTACACCCCGTAACATTGGTCAGTACCCACCTTAAAAGTTGCTGTATTTGAGCATTAGAATCACACCCTAAAATGAAGATAGCTTGAAAATTATGACCTTAAATAAAATCATAAATTAGATTATCTTAAAATGTGCTAAATTTTAGCTAGTTCCGTTCAGCCGTTTAAGGGTACTAGCGTAACAAACATCGAAATAAACCAATTTTAATATTTAGTAATGAAAAATATTTCTTGATCTTATTTGCCTTAACCTTCAGTTAAATATTAATTATGAGAAAATTAAATAACCTTAATAACTCAAACTACATATTTAATTTAATTAACTACATCCCAAACCCATCAGCTGTTGACAAACTACAATATAATGGCGGTTTTTTTTTACCACAATTAAAAGTACAATGAACAAGATTAATAATCCCGATAGTAAGACAACATACAATTATCCGGTCACTATTGTAATTGCACGTTTTCTCACTTTCCCAGTGGCAGGACGTAGAGCGTGGCTCTGGGAAGTTCGTGGGATGACCGATCTATTGTATTCAGGCTGGATTTCGCATGGTTAAAGCTGTGTGTGTAGTGCAAGCGATGCGATGCTACAATCGCCTCAATGTGTTTTACAGGTTTTTAGCTTACGTCTTATCCCAAAACTATGTGCATTTAAATGGCAATATGCTTACTTCTTTTTTTTTTCGTGTGATGATAATTTTGTCAAATTCTTGATGACTAGTATTTAGTTGCGGCGAGTAACAGGTTTTCGCGTGTTGAGCGTAATTCAGTTCTGTATATTTATCGCTAAATATATTGAATAGAATTGCTGCTTTTTATCGTAGACCCTGGTGGGAACAACTATAAGGTAAAAGGGAAAAAAGGACGTCGCACACGATTATCTTGGTCTACTAAAAAGTTCGGGCTCCGGTTAATAATGCCAGCGGTTGCAGGTTCGAGTTTCGCAGAGGATAACTGTTTGGGAGATAAGCACGAGCGTTTCAAGTACCTGAATCATTGCTTTCATAATAATGTTTTAAAGTATATTTGTTATTTAGTCGCCATGGTGAAAGTTCAGCTATGTTTGAGGCTTATTTTTAGGTGTACTTGTTGACAAAATGTATATAATGTATTTCTGTGTGTACACCAACCTTGTAAAAATATTTTTTTTAGGTTATTTGGTCATGTGTTTTTGTTTGTTTTGGAGACATTTTTATTTACTTTCAATAGACTTCGTATTTTATCTTATAACATTCACATAAGTGTTAAACATCACTAGTAATTCCAAAACGGCAGAAATAATTTATGAATTACAAATCGACTAGTTAACCTATCCTATCAAGATGTTAATTACTTTTAAAGCTTGCACTGGACCACAACCTCGCTTTTATACAGCAGCAGACTTTGTTTTGACATGGGAACGGGCCCTAATAGGCAATTGAGAGTATTTCCTTTCATTTGAAACAATAACTTGTTATTTGTATGGGTGTACCGGACTATACTTACCATTGTGCGATCGGGAAAAAGTATTGACCTCCCGATAAGAATAAAATAGGATTCGGTGGGGGTAGTCAAACGAAAAGCACGGTCGATCTATTTTTATTTATCATTTATTTAAGAGCTTTAGAGTGCAAGTTTGGTGTAGTTTGTGCTCTAATGTTTGGTGAAGTGATGAAGATTTGAAACTATTGAATTAACATTGTATTCAACGCCTCATCGAGAGTCAAGTGACTTATCTCAAGACAACTTGCTTTAGACCCGATAGCGTCTTGAAACCTGCTTCTACGGGAAGAGTAGCCTCCACTGAATCCAAGAAAATAAATAAAAACTAAACACCGTTATTAATTGTAAACACTATATAAAAAATCACTCAATATTGGCCAAATCACTGCTCTGCTTATAAAGCGGGATTGAGTAAAAAAAAAACGAATAAATTATTTTTAAACCACGGTTGAATAGGCTGGGATAGTTTCCTGGGTTAAAAAAAAATCTATTTAGTCCGTCAGTTAGATTATCAAAAAATATTGGACCCATATTTTGTCTTTTGTCAATCAAACAATAAAATAAATGACGAAGTTAAAGCGCATCAAAGTGAGCACGTGAAGTCACGTCTTGCTAAAAAGTGTCGCAAGGCGTGACGTTACGCGGAACTTTAACGGGCTATATCTTCATCATTTTTTATTTGATTGAGAAAAGAAAAAATACGTGTCCAATATTTGCTGTTAATCCAACTGACGGACTAATTAGCTTTTTTTAGGAAACTAGCCCATTGTAATGCTGTTGACTTTGTTTGCGTACACTTATATATATTTTTACAGACAATACAAAAAAAATAAACTTAAAGTATAAGTTTGTTGTTCTACAGTGATGACTTATAAATAAATAAGTTTTATTTGGAACAGTATACAATGGTAACATTGAGTATTTGTACGTTAGTAACTACATTAGTTTAATAAACTGTGTCGTAGCACTAACGCCCGTCTCCGAGTCAACAGGGGCAGCGTTCCAAGAACTTACACTAAAAAACACATTCGAACAAACTATACCTATTTCACAAATGCCTCGGTTATGAAGTGTGATGCTTGTAGTAACTGTTTATTACGTGTATATCAATAACCACATTGGATCAGCAACTAGTATTTTACGGTCCAACTATTACCTACTTAATTTAATTAGTTACATGCGATACGCATCGTGTCCTGACTGACTGATGGATGACCTACAGAACTGAAGCGCGGCCTCACTATAGGCCTCATAAGAAAGCTCAAGATTGCACAGCGTGCTACCAAAATGGCTATGCTCGGTGTGAAATAAGATGATGAATGAAAAATAAGCCGTTAATAAAAGTGAACTAAAATGCTAGAAAAAAAAACTGTGATTGTTGGTGTTTTTATTCGAGAGACCTTTAGTACACAGGTGTAAAGAATGGCTTTAAAAGTCCCCTGCCTGATTTAAGAACAAAAACAAAGCAATTTCCTACTATATTTACTATGTATTTCTATCATTTTAGTTCGTTTTTTTAACGGCAGTCGCGTTTTTTTTATTGTTATTTTTATAACACACTTTTTAGGGTTCCGTAGCCAAATGGCAAAAACGGAACCCTTATGGATTCGTCATGTCTGTCTGTCTGTCTGTCCGTATGTCACAGCAACTTTTTTCGGAAACTATAAGAACTATACTGTTGAAACTTGGTAAGTAGATGTAATCCGTGAACCGTATTAGGATTTTCACACAAAAATAGAAAAAAAAAAATTTTTTTTTGGGCGTTCCCTGTAACTCAAAAATTGTTTTTTATCAAACCCATACGCGTGGGTGTCATCTATGGATAGATCTTTAAAAATGATATTGAGGTTTCTAATATCATTTTTTTCTAAACTGAATAGTTTGCGCGAGAGACACTTCCAAAGTGGTAAAATCGAACGAGATCTAGTAAGTAGTTTTTTTTAATACGTCATAAATCGTAAACCACAAATTACCTTTCGTAATGTTATGGATTTCATTTTGCAATAAAAATACCATAACTATGACTCGATTGTCGTGTTGGGTGAACTTTTGCTTATGTAGGTACCTACAGGTTTGTACGGAACCCTCGGTGCGCGAGTCCTACTCGCACTTGGCCAGTTTTTTTTAACAATTGCTCATGAAAAACTACATATAAATCTAAAGTTACATCTACGCATGTAAGGGGCATATATTTTTGTAATCCCCTTTCAAAACCCTTTATTTTAATACCCTTCTCAATAAGTTTGAAAGATCTTTTTTATTTAAGCCGCACATTGTTGAAAATATAGCTAGACACATTGTTTTTATTATAGCATACATCACATATGTCACTTGGGAAAACGTAAGGATTCTAACAATCCTAGTAATCCTACTAATATTATAAGATATCCTATCCTACTAATATTATGGGACGTGTAAAAGTGCTTTTAATGGCCTATTGCAAAAATAAATTATTTTGATTTTGATTTTATAAATGCGAAAGTTTGTGAGAATGTTTTGATCTTTGTTACTCTATCACGCAACAACTGCTTAATGGATTTTGATGAAATTTGGCATACTGATAGACCATGATTTAGATTAGCACATAGGATACTTTTAATCCGGGTAAGGTCAACGAAGACAAAGTCGCGGGCAAAAGTTAGAATTTCATATATCAAAATCGGTTAAGGCGTTTAGTCGATAAGATGTATTAAAGAACCTCAAACACATAGGTACAAACATACATACATTAACCTTAAATTACAGTCCTTTTAGGTTTATCATGTAAAAATATATTTCTCATTAACTTATTTTTAATAATCGTCAACAACATTTATTGAATCTAGCCGGTTTGAGATTAAAACCTATCAAGCTCAGTAAATATCAATTTAACTCCATATTATGATTTGTCTTGGATGTAAGAAACTTTAAATGTATAGGTATTAAACTAGCTGTCCCTTTTTTTATGATTTTTTCTGGTTATTAACCGACTTAAAAAAGGAGGAGGTTCTCAATTCGTCGGTATCTTTTTTTTTAAAATTTTTTTTATGTATTTTCAGTGATCATTCGTTACTGCGTTGACGGATTTCGATAATTTTTTTTTGTTTGAAAGGTAATACTTTCAGAATGGTCCCATATAAATTTGGTTAAATTTTGATGATGGGATCTATAAGAAAATCATCAAACATTGCATAAACTCCGTACCACGCCAACTGATTTTAGTATCTATCTTACCTATATCTCTGCCAAATGTGGACCGATTTTGATGATTATTTTTTTAATGAATAGCTTATACTTCAAAGATACTATAATAAAACATTTTTGTAAAAAATGTCACCCCTAAGGGTGGAAAAATAGGAAATGAAATCGGTGTTCAGCAGTTAAATTATGTTTGCACTCGTAAGATTTGTTTTGATTAGGATTTATCACTAAAATGGATGAACTAAGTTAATTTTATAAAAAAAATAAAAACCGACTTCAAAAAACTAAAACGCTAAAAATAATCTTAACACTTAAGTACCTAATCAGTTACTTTTGGAGTCGGTGCACGTCAATGAGAGACCAATGTTTTCGTTTGCACCGACTCCAAAAGTAACTGATTAGATACTTAAGTGTTAAGATTATTATTAGCGTTTTAGTTTTTTGAAGTCGGTTTTTATTTTTTTTATAAAATTATATTAGTTATTCTGCTATTCGGGGCGGAGAAAAATCTAAGTTAGATTTCAAAGATAATAAAATTCGGTCCAGCAGTTATTGACTGTTATATGGTGTAACTAACCCGACTTTGTTTTATAAATATGTATAGATTTGATATAAAAATATACAAACTGTCTAATTTCTGTGCAATCGTTAAAATCTTGAAGTGCTTAAGGTCACGTGTAAGGATTTATTTATCCTAGATCTTTAAAACTTTTAAAACTATATTTATTTGGGCAGCAAATACATTATTTAATCTTTTGATAGTAGCCACAGCGAATCAAATCCTGTGAGCCCTCATATATCCACATAGTTTTTAGTTGGGTAAACTTTAGACATGTCCATGTTATGGCCAATTAATGTCAGTTTTACACGACTTATTTTAATTGACCATACCTACTTACTAATATTATAGGTACCAAATGGCTGATAAAAGAAATCACTTTTTATTTCATTCAGTTGACTCTAACAGAAACTTGAGAGTTTAGATTAGTTAGCGTCGAAAACATTTTGCCGTGTCCATATTATTAATTTTATGAATCCTAATGAAATATTTGGATGGTGCAAAAAGTTATCGGATTTTTATTTTACGATAAAATATTTTAAGTATGTATTTCATAGAAATATACTTAGTTTTTCCATAAATACTGTTACAATTAAAAATAAACAAAATATTACATTTGAATTTGAAATCTGTCATTTTTACATGATTGTTTATTGAGATTTCTCATTTTGGCGCCAATACATTGTACAATATTTTGCTATATTAAAATGGAGTGGGTTGATAAAGAGAACCGAATCGCTTTGATTGCATTACACAAAGTAGGTATGGAGCCAAATGCAATTTTTAAAACTCTCCATACGCTTGGTATTAGTAAAATGTTTGTGTACCGGGCCATTAATAGGTACAATAACCTATTAATAGACCTCCTCTGTTTGTGACAGAAAAAGATCTGGCCGTCCACGTAATGTTCGTACGAAAAATGTGGTCAAAGCAGTAAGGGAAAAAATTCGAAGAAATCCTGTTCGAAAGCAAAAGATTTTATCTCGTGAGATGAAGATAGCACCTAGAACCATGTCGCGTATTTTAAAAGATGACTTAGGACTTGCAGCCTATAAGAGATGTACTGGTCATTTCTTAACTGATAATTTAAAAAAGAATAGGGTGGTAAAATCGAAACAACTAATTAGGTACTGAAGTGATACGCAAAGGGAGGTCACAGAAAATTTTTGTTTACGGATGAGATTTTTTTAACAATTGAGCAACATTTTAACAAACAAATTGACCGCATTTATGCTCAAAGCTCTAAGGAAGCTTTCCAATTAGTCGACAGAGTGCAACATGGGCACTATCCCTGACAAGACTAGGTATATACCTATTAATAACGCAAGCCTTATTTTTTATTATGCTACACAGGTTAAACGGTTACGTCAACAGGTTGATTTTCTCTTGAAATACTATGTTATTATGGAATGAAACAGGTGTTAGATTATTGAATTGAATGGTTGTATTATTTTTGTAAAGTTAGTTGTTAAAACAATTAATTTAAATTAAATATTTAGATGTTATTAATTCTAAAATTGTTAAGAAATGATTACTTTAAAACTTTGTTTATGTTTAAGTGTTATGAAATGATTTATTTGACTGGATTTTATTAAGTTATGATTTTAGGAAGTTGTTCTTTTGACCTTGATGGTAATTATTGATTTTTCACTTGGTTCATGGCGGCAAAAAAGAAAAGCAGCGTTGTCTAGCATTTATCTAAAAAGGGTCAAATGAGCAAATAGTGATTTACAAGAAATAAAACAATGGTGTAAAGCTTTATTGCAATTTTTATATTTTTTTTATTGTCACTATTAAGTATAATGACAGCGAAACATTTGAAAAAAAAGACTAGATAACTAATTGACGACTGGTGTAGTGGTTCGCGCTCCGGACTAGCCAAGCCAGCGGTTTTAGGTTCGAATCCCGCAAGGGGCAAATGTTTGTGTGATGAGCACGATCATTTGTATTTAAGTCATGGATGTTTATAAATGTATTTAAGTATTTTTATCCGTAATCTAGTCGCCATAGTACAAGCTTGGCTTAGTTTGGGGCTAGATAATTGATGTGATTGTGGATACAATTTATTTATTTATCAACCTTTCTGCTCCATCAGCCATCAGTTCTACGGGCTATGCGCCTAGCTCACTTTCACTTTAGCTTGCTAATCCTTCGGGTTATGTCAGTGACTTTTTTTCGATTATAATACGGATCATCTCATCATTTCTGATTTGATCTCGCAAAGAAACACCGACCATAGCCCATTGCTTCACACAACAGTAATTGTCGATCCATGGCACATTGCACGACTTAAGCAGGTTTCTCCAAGCAACTGCTGAAGTTGAGGTGAAGTTCCGGTTACCTGAGTCTTATCGACCAATGAAAACGGTTCCATGCTTGCTGGCCTTATGGCATGAGTTACAGGAATCTCCCACACCCTATGGGCGCAAACGCCCAATGTGAATGCGCCTTTAATTCTCCATGCTACTCTACAGCCACTAAGCTCAAACTAATCCAGCTAATCATCCATTATCACCATGTATGTATATACTATAATCATAATGGATTTTACATTACTAATTATAATCCTTAAATACTAAGTATCTAGATATACTAAGAGATAATCCCACTGTATAATTCAGCCCCCTTAGTATGACCACTAAAACACAATATGTTATGATATGATATAGCGATATAACGACACCAACTGTAAAAATGTGATAGATATAGCCGCCATTTTGATTTTTTATCGAAACAGCGATCATAATACGTGACGTCACCGGCACGGCGATTCAACAAGGCGGTTATATCTGTCATATTTTTACAGTTGGTATCAATATATCGCTATATCATATCGTATTTTGGTGCTCACGCTAGGTAGGCAGGAGACACAGTAGGCTTTCTTCTTTTTACTTCTTTTTCTATCGTGTCAAATGGCGACTCTAGACAGACTTCGACTGAAACGTGGCAACCTCTTCGGCATTTTGTAATGCTCTGTTTCAGTCACAATGGCTTTCTCAAGGTTTTCTACTGTCTACAGAATATTTACCTATTTAATCTAAAAGAGCTGATTCTGGTGATTCAGTTATCATTGTCTCGACCTGCAGCAGCTGCAGTCTACTTCTAAAGGTAAGCTTCCCCCAAAAAGCGCCAAAAAACATCATCTCCTGCTTTTTTAATGTCTAATCTTTCTAAGGTCGTCTTTCCTTCGAGTTGGGCGGCTTCCTACACTACCCTAAGGCGTGGTCTCCACACGAGAATCCGTTTGCTCCACCTTTCATCGGTTCTGCGAGAGATGTGGCCGGCCCACTGCCACTTTAGCTTGGTACATTGTAGGACTATGACCATTACTATCTATCTTACTCTAGGACTTCCATATACTATCTTTAAGATATAAAATGTACGCGCGACAAGCATTTTCAACCGACTTCAAAAAAGGAGGAGGTTCTCAATTCGACTGTATGTTTTTTTTTTTTTTGTATGTTTGTTACGCGACTACTCCGCCAATTATGAATCGATTTTAATGATTCTTTTTTTGTTTGGTAGATCATACTTCAGAGGTGGTCCCATATAAATTTTATCGAAATTGATTTAGAACTTTTTGAGAAAATTAACAAATATATACCCGGATAATATTTTGGTTGTGGTTCTTGTTACCTATAAATATGAGCCGATTTTGATGATTTTTGTTTTATTGAATAGCTTATACTTCAAAGATGCTATGATAAAAGTTTGAAAAATAAAAATCACCCCTGAGGGTAGGAAAATAGGGGATGAAATCGGTGTTCAGCAGTTAGATTAGGATTTATCACTAAAAATAGATGAAATAAGTAAATTTTATTAAAAAAAATAAAACCGACTTCAAAACACTAAAATGCTAAAAATAATCCTAACACTTAAGTACCTAATCAGTTACTTTTGGAGTCGGTGCAAACAAAAACATTGAATCTCTCATCGGCTGGCACCGACTCCAAAAGTAACTGATTAGGTACTTAAGTGTTAGGATTATTTTTAGAATTTTAGTGTTTTGAAGTCGGTTTTATTTTTTTTAATAAAATTTATTGCAATATATTCTTAACTAGCTGTCCCGGCGAATTTCGTACCGCCCGTGCCTCTTTATACCTTTTTTTGTGAATTTTTCAATGTTATAATAATTATTTAGTAAATCAAATTAAAATTGCACTAATTTTCTAAATTAAAGCCTATCTCACTCGACCACCTCGCACACGCAAAACTTTTTTCATAATCATCATAATCATAATATTTAATTTGCGTAAGAACATGTCTTGCCAGGATTATTAGCATGCAAATATTAATTAAATTAAATTATGCGTGAGACAATTATAATATAAATAGATTGATAAATTGGATCGACATCGACATCGATTGGAATACTAAATTAATAGGTATTATCACTTTTAATTAACTGGTCAAATTAAATCGAGTCAATGAGATGTGCGGTCAAGTAGTTCTTTTAGGTCATAAATTCTTTGGTCAATAAGCCACTTGTACAATTTAGTCTTAAAAATATTGATTTTCTGATTTTTTATGTCATCAGGAATTTTATTGTATATCTTAACACACATAGATACACAACTCTTGTTATATTTTTGCGATTTTGGGATTTTTGATAATACAGTCGTTAAACATGGTTCTCGCGATACATGTATAACCTAGTGCGAGACCGCCACTAATCGTGCCTACAACCTAAATTTATTTTATTCAACTTTGTCAACCTATCTTTGTAAACAAATTTTATGCGTAATAAACATTATCTTATCTTAACTTATCTTATTCTGCTATTCGGGGCGAATACAAATCCAACAAACCGAAAATCATAAAGATGCATGCCGTGGCAACCTGTTATTAAGACGGCACTTAGTCTATAGCCAATATTTGCATGTCTTACCAATTTGCTTGTAATTGTGCTTGTCTTGTTGGTTGTCTTAATAAAATAAATAAATAAATAAAGATCGGTCCAGCCGTTATCGACTTACAAATGGTGTAACTAACCCGACTTTGTTTTTATATAATATAGATTTGATTATAGGACAGTTTTTCTTAACTTGAGGAATCTTAAAATAAACTTCTACACACATGCAAAATCAGTTTTCATAGGAGAACTTATTGGGATAAAATCAAGGACCTTAAGACTTTAGAGAGCGTAGCCAGACCATTCTGGACCATGGCTGGGTATGATAATGTGATGTGGTAGATAGTAAACTTACCGATATTGTCTCTATTATGACGATTCCAAGACATATTTTAGACAAAGATGTTCAGATCAGTTTCTTGGAAGTTTAAAATATGCACCACACTGCTGTTGACAATACCTTTGTGTCAAGTTTTCTTGAAACGTTGAACGTTTTGTTCAATGCATATAGGGTTGTCTTATAATTTTTATATGTGTTCAATATTTGAGTGTTTATCTATGATAAAGTCATCAATGACAATGTGAGTCTCCTCCTCATGTTTCATTTTAACCGATTGTTTAATATTAGCAATTAAATATATACTAACACAGTGGATATAAAATCCAAGATATTGACGAAACTACATTGGCTTACTAACAGCTGTTAACACTGAAATTCGCCAACATTACTATGTCCTCCCTAGCTCAGTTGGTAAGAGCAGTCGCTGGGATAGCGAAAGGTCGTGGGTTCGAATCCCATCAGAGCATATAATACTTGTATTATACGCAGTAGAATCATCCCCTGAAAAGAAATTTACTAATAAAACCGGATCTGAGAAGTTTTTTGACTAAAACTCTATTTTGGCAACCCTAAATTGGAAAGATTTTGCAAAATAACATCACAATGTTCGTTATAAAACTAATTTTAACTAAATCTAAAAGATTGTAAAGTTAACAACAAGGACAGTCTATTCTGCTGTCGTACGTCGTAAGGCAAAAGGGCACAAATACAATTTTTTAAATCTCGAGAAAATAAGGTTAATTTATTAATTAGTTATTTATTTATTTAATAAGAGCAACCAATAAATCATACACCAATAATACAATTAACAAGTAATAACTATTTAAAATATGAGCTAAGTGTAGATTCAGTTACAGGTTGCCACAACTTGCAAATGTGTGTGTGAGTTATAGTTTACTTTTAAAACAAAAGCTTACTTTTCAAAATAATAAAAAAACAACTTCAAAAAACTAAAAAGCTAAAAATAATCTTTTGGAGTAGGTATTCTTTTTGGAGTCGGCGCCAGCCGATGAGAGATTCAATGTTCTCGTTTGCACCGACTCCAAAAGTAACTGAGTAGGTAGGGTAACCTTACGTGTTTTTTAGTTTGTAGTCGGTTTTTTTAATAAAATTTACTTATTTCATCAATTTTTAGTGATAAGTCCTAATCAAAACAGATCATAATGATCATGCACTCAAACAAAATTTAACTGCTGAACACCGATTTCATTTCCTATTATTCCACTCTTAGGGGTGAAATTTTTTCCGAAAATTTGAGGTATAAGCTATTCAATAAAAAAATAATCATCAAAATTGGTTCGCATTTGTCAAAGATATTGGGTACAAAAATATCACAAAATTTAAAAAAAAATAGTAGCGAAGGATCTTTTTTTGTGAATTCCGAGGCGGTACGAAGTTCGCCGGGACAGCTAGTAACAGATAAATACTTACAAACATAGATGATTCAACATGGTACCAGGAGTTTCCGTTTTCAATTTTTTTACGATGCCCTTTAAGGTAAATAAATAAAAAATATAAATATTGGACAACATCACATACATTGCTCTGATCCTATGATAAGTAGCTTAAACATTTGTGTTAGAGAAATCAGACGGTAACGACGGTACCACAACACTCAGAGCCGAGACAATATAGAAAAACTTTTTCTACATTGACCGACTGGGAATCGAACCCGGGACCTCAGAGATAGCGACACCAAGTCCGGTATACTCGCCTCTCGGCTACGGAGGTCGTACGTAGGAGATATTGTTATAATTTTGTATTTTATTATTATTACCTACTTAATTGATAAAGTGACTACTTAAATCATTAAAGAGAATAGATATCAATCTATAATGACCACACAACTACGAGTGTATTTCTATATGGCTACAGGGCCATGGTCTATATGGCTACAGGGCCATGGTCTATATGGCCATAATTATTAATTACGTATTCAACAATAAATATTCTGTAACCATTTTGTCGTCTACCTGTACTTATTCCCTACTAAAGCGCGCAACTTAGATCGTTTCTGTGCAATTTAACCAATGTTAGGCTGCCGCGAGATCGCCTACTGTTTCACGCAAACTTACTCAATTTTCACTCACAGCCTACCCCCATCTGAAACCAATGCACGCCCCTGTATGGCTAAATAAACATACCGGCAAGCGCAGCATAGGACGTCCACCTACAAGGTGGACAGACGACCTGATAAAAGTTGCAGGAATACGCTGGATGTGGGCTGCTTCCGACCGACCAATCTGGAAGTCACTGGGGGAGGCCTATGTTCAGCAGTGGATGTCTTATGGCCGAAGTAATGATGATATAAATGATTACAATTTCTTTCCCCCCTACAGAGCATCTAAAATAATATTTCAAATTAAAAAATCCACAGCAGTTATTTTTGAATGAACCTGCCCTAACTAATACCAAACTGAACTAAACTTTTTGCCCACCATTACCGAATTTTACCTTCTAATCGTTAACTAGTTTGAACTGGTTTGCTGCAGTTTTAAGCGGTAATTACCGGCAGCCATTTTGGGAAGTGATCAATCTGTGTCAACTGAGGCATTCCTTAGGTCTTAGGGTTTCTGGAGCTTCGACTGGATCTTAAGTTTTAAACAAAGGTTTAAGGATTTACAGTAAGTTCTAAGTTTTGTAATTAAAGTGTGTTTGGTTAAAAAATATTTGAGAGGAAATTGTAGAGATTTGTGTAATGTAATAATAATAAGGTCCTAATTATAAGACTGTAATCTATCTCTGTGCCACATCTCATCTACATTCGTTCTGCCGTCATTAAGTAATAAACATCTATCCATCCAAACTTGTTTTTCTTTTTCTTGTTTTTGTGTCATTTGTACTAGATGTGTGTGATGTCCAATGTTAAATAAATGTCTTTTCTTTCTTTCTTTTAAACTCTTGCATATACATATAATACTAGCTGTCCCGGCAAATTTATACCACCTCTTTATTTATTTTTGAAATAATTTCGTTTTTTTTCTGCTATTCGGGGCGGAGACAAATCCAACAAATCAAAGATCATAAAAATCGGTCGAGCCGTTCTTGACTTACAAATGGTGTAACTAACCCGACTTTGTTTTATATATGTAGATAGCTCGGTTTGACGGCCTTTCACGTGCATTTTATAAATCCGTACATCATTAAGTTGCAGTAGTTAAAATTCAAGCTAGACATGCCTTAATTATTCACCCTGTATGTTTATATGACCTTAGCTATGTGCTCAAAGCATTCCGACCCCTTTGACTTTCCAAAACAGTATAATTTCCCAACTATAATTTATCTTGTCTCGTCAACATTTTATAATAGCGTTGGAAACTTGAATTGGAAATTATTTTGAGAGTTCTAGATTTTGTATTTGAAGTTAGGTATCAAGGTTTGATGACTAGGAGGATAAATAAATAAAAATAAATTGTTTCCACAATCACACCTATCATCTAGCCCAAAACTAAGCAAAGCTTGTACAATGGCGACTAGATAACGGATAAACATACTTTTTATAAACATCCGTGCTTATTACGCAAACATTTGCCCCCTGCGGGATTCAATTTTAAGGATTCTACGCTTTGCATGCAGTATTACTTGGTCAATAGGCTTACATCACTTTTCTACTTTTCAATGGGGAACTAAACTGCACATTTATCTCGGAAGGTGTGTGTCTAGCCCGTAGTGATTATTTGATCAATGGTTCTGTCACTGTTGTCACTAATCAAATCACTCCGATAAAGGTTGTAAGTTGTCAAGCGTGAGTTAAACTCGCGTCATTCTAGCGAGCACATAAAAAAACCCAGACATGTTTGAGTCGAACTCGCTCACTGAGGGTTCCGTACAAATTTTCAGGTACATTTAAGAATAGTTATTTCCGAAACTTTAAAAATACTAGGTATGGTTTTCATGATTTAAATACAAATGTATATTTTTTCGATTGAATCCCCGTATTTATAGTATAAGACGATGTTACTTGCCAATATTCATAGTTATTGGTCAACGGAGAGTACTCTATAAGTTTTTATTCTCTCGAGTGTCAAAATATCCGTTTTTGCGGTATAAACGGACGTATCTTTTTTTTACTTTAACTTAAAAGTAAGTTTTTTTTACAGCTTCAAGGGAATGTAGACTTGAGTACCTATATGGTTTTGGATAAAAGGTCTTACATACGAACAGACAAACAGACGGACAACAAATTAATGATCCTAAAAGGGTTTCGTTTTTATCTTTTGCGAAACCCTAAAACAGACATTTGCGTGTTCATATTCGACCTCCGTAGCCGAGAGGCGAGCATACCGGACTTGGTGTCGCTATCTCTGAGGTCCCGGGTTCGATTCCCAGTCGGTCAATGTAGAAAAAGTTTTTCTATATTTTCTCGGGTCTAGGTATTGTGGTACCGTCGTTGTTTCTGATTTCTGTAACACAAGTGCTTAGGCTATTTAGCATAGGATCAGAACAATGTATGTGATAGTGTCCAATATATTGATTTGACAACGATTGACAAGACCAAACACCCTGACGCCATCTGCGATAAAGTTTGCCCGTGCTTCTCTATTGACAAAACATTGTAGGTACGAAAGTAACTAGTCAATAAAACAGTCGAAAGCAGATTTTTAAGTGAAAAACTTTCTAAATTCACTTCCTTTTATTTTGAACTGCAAAGCCGAAGACGGAGAGCTTGTAAAATTGTTGTTGCCCCAACTCGGAACCGAACCGGAAACTTTGGAGAATGAAAGGTGGCCATCTATTTTGTGGGATATTGAAAAGATTTGTTATTTCCCGATAAATGTAGATTTGTAATAAAATTATGCGGAAAGTTTTGTGAAATAAATGCAGAGAAGTGAACGTTTGCGTTTGTTTTTTTTTTCGGGGCCAATTCACTGATTGAAAAATTGCCTGGTTATACGTAAACGTGTCTTGTTTGCAATAAAATATAATGCTTTTAGGGTTCCGTAGATCAGAAGGAAAAAAGGAACCTTAAAAGTCTCACTTCACCTCACAGTTGAGGTGAGACCTGTGCCCTGCAGTGGGACGTATGTAGGCATATTACTTTACTAAAGTCTCACTTCGGTGTCTGTTTGTCTGTCAAGACCTTTTTTTGTTAGGAACGCGTAGAGGTATCAAGTTGACATTACCATCAAATACTAAGGTCCGTTATTCCTTGGACCTAAGAAAAAAATCAAACCTCTATGTCAACGCAGTCAGTGGTCAGTCAACTTTCCATGGCCTAGAATCATGCAAATTGGCAAGTTACATTCCAAAAATATAATCTATTTTCCTGATAGACTAATTATTTACAAACCAACAAGGCTGTACGGAACCTTGGTGCGCAAGCCCGACTCACACTTACTCGTTTTTTTGTGCAATAAAAACAATCAAAAGTCTTACCATCATCATAATTTCAGCCATAGGACGTCCACAGCTAAACATAGGCCTCTCCCAGTGACTTCCAGATTGGCCGGTTGGAAGCGGCCTGCAAACAGCGTCTTTCTGCGACCTTTACCAGATTATTATTTTTTTTAACAGTTATCGTCATCTTTTTAGCTAATAGGAATTCTACTACTGAACATAGGCCTCCCGATCTACCATCGGGGAGGATTGCAAATCCTCGCCAGGCAGGTGGGTTGGCGAGCGCAGTTTTTTTAGATTTCGTACGCAGACGCTGCTGCCCGTCTTTTGCTACAGGAATTAATCACCTCTTACGACACACCTCCTGTTGGCGGTGGAGAAGTGTATTCTTAACGGCCGTCCAGACAGGTTTTTAACAGTACTAAAATTAAAACAAAATTGGATTGTAAAATTAAATCATCATTTCAGCCATAGAACGTCCACTGCAGATCATAGGCCTCCCCCAGTGACTACCAGATTGGCCAGTTGGAAGCGGCCCGCATTTAGCGGCTTCCTGCAATCTTTACCAGGTCGTCTGTCCACCTTGAAGGTAGTCGTCCTACGCTGCGCTTGCCGGTACGTGGCCTCCATTCCAAAACCTTTCTGCCCCATCGGCCGTCAGATCTACGTGCTATGCCCACAGCCACTTCAGCTGGCTAATTCGTTGGGCTATGTCAGCGATATTGTTAGTTTACGAATCTCTGTAAAGTTAAACTGGACCTTTGAATAAGGAAGGTTATACACGCGCTTGCCGAACTTGACACCAGAACAGAAACTTAATACTACTACTCTTGATTTTGTCACATTGATATAGAAAAAATGTTCTTAACTAGATATGGCAAATTTAAACTTTTTTGTTTTTTGCATTCACAATAATGCCAGTTTATTATTTAAAGGAAAATATAAATAACAGTCGCTCGGATAGCGAAAGGTCGTGGGTTCGAATCCCACCATAGACAGTTGAAATTTTTTTTCAAGTAAACAATTTTGATCTATTTTAGTATAGAGATATGTGGGACTTTAAATCAAGTTTAAATCGTTTATAATTAGTTTAGGTGGTAGGTACAGACTAGGTATACATGTGACGCCCTGTAAGGGCATAGCAATTTGTGAGGGCTAGGGAACATAAGCTACTATTTTTAGTCCATTTCCTAAGCCAGTAAAATAGGGTGTGACAAACCGTATTACCACGCCAGTGAAGCCGCGGGCACTGCGTAAAAAAAAAGTAATATGTAAAAAAAGTAAACCGACTTCATAAAACTGAAAACCTAAAAATAATATTAACACATAAGTACCTAATCACTTACTTTGGAGTCGGTGCCATCCGATGAGAGTTTGAATGTTTTCGTTTGCTTTTTTTTTTTAAATAAAATTTACTTATTTCATCTATTTTTAGTGGTACATTCTCAACAAAACGAATCATTTGAGTGCAAACATAAGTTAACGGCTGAACACCGATTTCATCCCTGATTTTTCCACCTTAGAGGTGAAATTTTTCCAAAAAAAATTCAGTATACCATCTTTAAAGTATAAGCTATTCGATAAAGAAAGAATCATCAAAATCGGTTCAGAAATGCCGAAGATATATATAAAAAGAACTATCGAAATCGGTTAACCTGGTAACGAATGATCGCTAAACATACATAAAAATAAAAAATTAAAGGATACCGACGAATTGAGAACCTCCTCCTTTTTTGAAGTCGGTTAAAAAGAGAATATTCTAAACCTAAAATACAACTATCTTGTCACTCGCTCTGTCTCCGAAGAATGCGAGATAGCGAATGTTCCTATCTTTGATTATTATTATTCTACTACACCATTTAAATCAGCCGACTGTGATTAGAAAGAAAATTGACATAGTAAACTATACACAGTGACTGAAGTATGAAAAATCTATTATTAGTAACGGCTTAAGGTATCATTTTAAAATTAATTTCGAATACTTCTCGTAGCCCCAACCTCTTGTAACGCACTTGGCTGATTATTCCGAAATATGTCGCTTCTAGAGAAAATGTATATCTCTTTGTTTCTCACCTATTACTTTGAAAACAAACTTTAAAGCAGTCTTACGATTTGTTCCAGTGATATTAAAATTAAATTCCATCTAATTGGAGATGAGTTCATCAAGTTGCAGAAACTACTGAAAATTACACAGAATGAAACTTTCTTGTTTACTAAGAACAACCTAAATAAAGATTATGTTGAATTCGCATTAAAATATTTTAGGAAGTTCTTGGCTGGGAAACTTATGAGTTAAGCAACATTGCGTTTGGTTCAGCTATGATGGGTGATAATTTGCTTGGTAATTGGTCATCGTCATATAGCCCACGTCAGTCCACTGGACATTTCTGAATCCGATCACTAGATACTCGATGTTTTAGATGTTGTTTAAATACCCTTTAGTTCTTAAACATAGGCCTCTTTTAATGAAAATAATTTATGATTTGGAAATAGGCCATTAATGGCACTCTTGCACGTCCCTTTTTTTACTTTACCAAGGCTTCGGGACAAATGGGCTAGTTTCCTAAAAAAATCTAATTAGTCCATCAGTTGTTTAACTAGATTATAAATTAACAGAAAATATTGGACACGTATTTTTTCTTTTCTGAATCAAACAAAAAATGATGAAGATATAGCCCGTTAAAGTTCTGCGTAACGTCACGCCTTGCGACACTTTTTAGCAAGACGTGAAGTCAAGTGCTCACTTTGATGCGCTTTATCTTCGTAATTTTTTGTTTGATTGACAGAAGACAAAATATGGGTCCAATATTTTTTGATAATCTAACTGACGGACTAAATAGAATAATCATTTTTGACCCAGGAAACTAGCCCATTGTGGGTGACGAGCACCAGCAGCATAAAAACTCGGTTACTTTGTCAGCCTCTTTACAAATAAATATATTTAGAAGTCTTAGTGCGAATTTAGCAGTTTTACAACATATTTTTATCGTTTATTAATTGCGAACGGTGTAATAGTCGTTTACCATTCATCATCATCATCATGTCAGCCTATTACAGTCCACTGCTGGACGTAAGCCTCCTTCTTTTGTAATTTAAGTTTTTGGCAGATTAGCAACAGCCTACTGCAATCTTAAGCGATCGTGCGTCCACCGGAAAGGTGGTCATCACACGCTACGCTTGCCTGTGTATTGTTGAACATTTTTGTCACAGCTACCCTCCGTAGCCGAAAGGCGAGTATTACTTTCTTGGTGTCTCATCTCTGAGGTCCCGGGTTCGATTCCCGGTCGGTCAATGTAGAAAAATAACTTTTCTATATTGTCTCGGGTCTGAGTGTCCGATTTCTTTAACACAAGTGCTTAGGCTGCTTCTCCACCGGAGAGGTGGTCATCACACTGCGCTTGCCAGTGTGCATTGTTAAACATTTTTGACACAACTGCCGTTGGTTTTATCTTAAGGTAATAGAATAAAATAGAAAAGAAAACATTTATTTGACACATCTGAATAAAAAATTAAAAATACATAAAAATAAAACAATGAAGGATATCAAATTTAAATTCAAAACGTTTATTGCACACATGTGGTAAAAATTTAAGTAAATACAATATAAAAAGTTCCTTAACATGTTACCCTGGCAGGGCATAGCGTATGAGTAACTTTAATAGTTACATTACATTTATATATAAACAATTAACATACAAAAAAACAATTTATGTAGGTAGGTTACAGGAAATTAAGGCTTCTACTCGAAAAATTCCTGCAGGTTATAGTAACTCTTATTTATTAGATATTCTTTTGAAGTTGAGTTGAATTTTTGTATATTTTCTAATTGTTTTATGTGTGTAGGGATTTTATTATAAATTTTTACCGCGTTAGTGTGAATGCCTTGGTGAATTTTTAATTTTGAATTTGGGAGGGCTAGTTTATTTCTGTCTAAGATTTGGTGGTCTGGAGTAGATAGGAAAGAGGTGCATATTTTTTCTGACAAATTTGCATATTTCGAGTATATCGATGTATGTGTGAGGATTTTGAATTTATTAAAGTAAGGCCTACAGCTCGTATTTGGTTTGTCAATAAAGTTCCCGCAGAATTTGTCGTGACAGTCACAGACTTATCACGACGCTTTTTTCTCAATTCGGTGAACTAGTTCATGTGCGAACGAATCCTGACCTCATTCCCAATCTACCTTGAATCCAATATCGTAAACCTCCCGAAATTCGGGTTTGAGTTTGTCTACTCACTAATCCCGAGACACAAGGCTAATTAGATTTTTAATTAGCCGACGATAAAACCGAGCGTATAATTTAGTCTCGAGCAAATTTCCAAATTAATTATGTCCCAGTACTCTTGCCACTTGGCGCTCTTTGAATTTCGAGTTGGCAACGATTTTACTATTATTTAATCCTGGAAAGGGAGGGTGGGTGTACACGGATGGTTTTGCGTCGAGCCTTTTAAAACTAAGTATCGCCAAAATCTTAAAAAAGTTATACCTACAATTAGCCCGCGTTGGTTTAGGCCTGGCAATAAAGACATCTCCCAATGCACGCTACTAAGCCCCCAGTTATTATTTTCCATCTGCATGGATGTTACATAATGTATCCGTTCTCTAAGCAGTGGGCGGGACACGGCACGTAGAACTGACGGCCAATGGAACAGAAAGGTTCTAGAATGGAGGCCACTTACCACCAAGCGCAGAGTAGGACGTCTACATACAAGGTGGACAGCCGACCTTTACGGCTGGTAAAAGTTGCTGGATGCCGCTAGATGCAAGCCGCTGCCAACCGGCCAGTCTGGAAGTCTTTAGAGAGAGAAAGATAGATAGATACTCTTTATTGTACACCACACAAAACAAACAAATCACAGGAAAGTAAAAATACATAATGAATAGCACAATTTAGGCGGTCATATCGCTGGAAGCGATCTCTTCCAGACAACCTTCAGGTAGAGGAAAGTTGAATTAATATTGAGAGAAGGGAGGCGGTGAAGAGTTCCAAAACATAAAAGTCCAAAAATTTAACAAACTAATTAAACAAACAAATAAAATAAAATAAGAACAAATAAAAATTAAATACATACTTCCTAGTACATGTACATAGTAAAATACTTATATTATACAGACATAATATGAATACATACTTAAAATAAATACATGTAACATAAATAAATACCCTATTAACACGAAAAAGAATCTAGTGACCAAGATGTAGGAAAAGGATTCAGATTCTCGAATAGACAATGGCAAGGAGTTCCATAGGCGGATGGATATGCATATGATAGAGAGGCATATGTTCAGCTATGAACATCCTATGGCTGAGATGATGATTCTGTCACCATAGAACAAAAATTTATCATTTCGAAAAAATCTTAAATCATGTCATTCCTAAGGCTGTCTAACTAATATCCACAATAGGCTAGTTTCCTGGGTCAAAAAAAGATTATTCTATTTAGTCCGTCAGTTAGATTAAAAAGTATCGCAAGGTGTGACGTTACGCGGAACTTTAACGAGCTATACCTTCATAATTTTTTGTTTGATTGAGAAAAGATTAAATACGCGTCCAATATTTTCTGTTAATCCAACTGGCGGACTAATTAGATTTTTTTAGGAAACTATGGGAATTTATTTGCCATTATGGGAAAACAAAAGAAACACGTTGTATAACATATTATTCGAACTTTTAGTCAAACTTGTTCGACATAATTTCCTCCCGTATGTCACCCTACTCAAGTTCTTAGGAGAGAGCTATCCCATGTTAGCCTCTCGCGAAATTTATCGCGACACACAACAAACCGCTATGTGTGCGTGTTATTTATTTTGTACCCTCATTGTTTTGTGTTTGGTTAAATATTTTAGTTAATTTTAGGGTGTAACTTCCGGGTTTAGTTAGATTGAGTTGTATAAATAGACTATTTTTATAGAGGTGCTTGTAACGTGCGTGCAGTGGCCGCAGCGTTTTGGCAGTGATAACCAAGTTAAAGGAACTCACACCGCGATGGTGAGTGGATGGGTGACCATTCCGACCATATTTAGTAACATTTATTAACCGACTTCAAAAAAAGGAGGAGGTTCTCAATTCGGTTGTAGGTTTTTTAAAAAAATGTCTGTTACCTCAGAACTCCGCTATTAATGAACCGATTTGAAAAATTATTTTTTCAATTGAAAGGGTATACCTCCAGATTGGTCCCATTTTTTTCAAAATGCAATTCTGATGATGGGATCTATGAGGAATTCCTAAAATAATATATATAGTATACATATAGCGATTTTAGTATATTTAACAAAAAGTCAAGCATTTGCATTCAGAAAGTATCATTTGCTGAGGTGGAACTGATGAACGAGACCATAGTTGGCCACAATAGTCTTCCACGAGTAAGGTACGCACGCCCCACACACGCGATAAGATATTTTCATTAAGACAGATAAGCCTTGCCATAGTCGACAAATCAAATTTTAATAAATGATTCTGGTGAGAATGATACCATCAAACTGATCTGATGAAGAAGGCGGAAGGTAAGCACCGAAACTTTGTGATAAAACAATGTATCATAGCCGTGTTTGGACTTATTTGAATCGTCATGAGAAGCAATTTAGCTATAATTACATCACAGATCGCCATTCTCGTCGAATGTAAAAAAACACAAAAAAACAGACAAATAAAACAAATTTTTATAAAAAAAATAACCGACTTCAAAAACACTAAAAATTAAAA
This sequence comes from Anania hortulata, assembly GCA_963576865.1. Lineage (NCBI taxonomy): Eukaryota > Metazoa > Arthropoda > Insecta > Lepidoptera > Crambidae > Anania > Anania hortulata. The sequence goes on from OY756413.1 coordinate 1,671,084, forward strand.
ATAACTTTTAAACAATTATACCAAACATTTATTATTGGAGTCGGTACCAGCCGTGGAGTGTTTGAATGTGGTTGTTTGCACCGACTCCAATAATAACTGTTTGGTATGATTGTTTAAAAGTTATTTTTAGCTTTTTAGTGTTTTTGAACTCGGTTATTTTTTTAATAAAAAATTTCACAAGCATCTCCGCTTCGGAAGGCACGTTCAAAGTTGTTCCCGGCTAATAGGTATAGTTTGACTAGTCGTACTACTCAGATGCCTTAAGACATGCCGCATACTATCCGAAGCTTCTAATAGAAATATTCTAACTCTCACCTGAAGGCGCTCCGTGCATACATTTTGTACGAGAACCCGCATATTGTAAGAAATGTCACGTGTCGGTCGTCCGCTTCTGATGCAGTTCATAGTCCGTTTCATATTACCACAAATCCAGCACATCATCTGACAGTTACTGGTTTGGCTAAGTGTAGTTGACATCTTCCGTGATTTCGTGGTATCCCTAAGTATTTCGCGAAATCCCTGGTATCCTCATTACCCTGCGACATATATACGTTACCTTTGCAAAATAATAAATATAAACACATGCGGACGAACATGGCGGAACTATTAGGGTTCCGTTTTGACGACAAACAACAGAAAACAGAAAATAATCAATAGTTTGCATACTGGCTAAATTCAATACGAATTGTACACCAATAAACGTGTGTCTGTGTATCACACCTCTGGGAAAAACTGAACTACTTTCGTACACGATAAATTCGCTCGCTAATCTACGTGCGAGTTGCGTAATAGGCGGCCTGGGTGGTATAAATATCGGCCCAATATTCGGGGAATAATTAGATGGGCTAGCAGTGAATGGGAAACTAGAATGGTGTACCTTAGAGATAATAATTTTAAATAAACGACCGTCTGGTGTAGTCGTTCGCGATCCGGACTACAAAGCCAGCGGTTGCGGGTTCGAATCCCGCAAGGGGCAAATGTTTATGTGATGAGCACGAGCATTTGAACCTTGGTCATGGATGTTTATAAAAGTATTTAAGTATGTTTATGCGTTACCTAGTCGCCTTAGTACAAGCTTTGCTTAGTTTGGGGCTAGACAATTGGTGTGGTTGTAGAAACAATTTTTTTATATTTTTTAAATAAATAAATAAATGTTGGTCAATGTCACATAGGTACCTTGCTCTGGTCCTATGGTAAGTAGCTAAAGCACTTGTGTTATAGAAATCAGATATAACGAAGGTCACAACACCCAGACCCGAGAGAACATAGAAAAGTTCGTTTTCTAAATTGACTGGACCGAGAATAGAGCCCGGGAGCCTCAGAGTAGGCGACGCCAAGTACGGCGTCAAATGAACATTAAGTAATGTTGTAAAGGATAGTTTAAAACGCTTATTAACTTATTAAGCATACGTAAACCAGACAATTGGAATTCCATTGTTATGCGGTCTCATGAGACCGCCAGGATGTTAACGGGTTAATACGACGATCTCCTTTGAGAGGCAAAATGCCCTACTAGGTGTCGCTATCTCCCGGGTTTGATTCCCGGTCAGTCTATATACAAAATACTTTTCTATATGGTCTTGGGTCTGGGTGTTGTGGTACCATCGTTGCTTCTGATTACTGTAACACAAGTGCGTTGGCTACTTACCATAGGATCAGAGCCATGTATGTGATGTCCAATATTTTTGTATTATTATGTATTTAATACCGCATTTGCCCGATGGTGCCTGCCGGCCCGATGAACGATGGTGATGTGTACGCTTAGGAGAGATTCGTCTTTAGCCATCTATCAGTTCCGACAAGAAGGAACGTCTATACAGGGTTACTTAGGGTAACATAAGATAAGATAAAATAAAAAATAAGATAAGATAAGATAAGATAAAATTAATTCTGTATAAAACTTAGCATAACATTATTATTTAAAAAAATAGTTACTGCTTCGCTCGCTTTAACTCGTACTTTATCGTTTATAGTTCGGTAGACAATCGGTTTGTTATCAATAATAATAAAAGCTAATTGACGTTTGTCCCAACACCAATCCCGTCGCTCTCACCCCTCAAAAGATAATTATCACGCATACATAATAAATGAATGTTGAAATTCATAACAGTAGCTAATTTACCATATTACCCAGAAAACATAATTTTTCTTATGCAAGAAGCCTACAAAGCAGCCGGGACAGTTAAAAGGCTAAACAGTTGTCCTCGGGCTAGACGCTGTTAGAACAACGTTATTTTTCTATCTCCGTGTAGTTTGTGTAGAGGTATGGTGACCAAGGTTTTGGAGAACAAAATATGTTTTAAATCTTACTAACATTATTAATGCGTAAGTTTGGATGGATGGATGATTGATAATTAATCACGCCAGAACAGCTAAACGGATACTTTTTATTCCGTTTAAATGTACGGCACCCGAGGCATGCAAGATACTGTTATACTGTCATTATACATAGATAGCGTTTCTTACCGTTAGATGTCGCTGTTCAGTTGACAAAATTTTTCGAATGTAAAAAAAAAATCATTTTCATCATCATCATTTCAGCCATAGGACGTCTAATGCTGAACATAGGCCTCCCCCATTGACTTCCAGATTGGCCGGTTGGAAGCGGCCTGCATCCAGCGTCTTCCTGCGACCTTTACCAGGTTGTCTGACCACCTTGTGAGTGGACGTCCTACGATACGCGGCAAGCGCAGCGTAAAAAAAAAATGTTACACTATATTTCCAGCGCCTTCGTTCGCACGTCCTTTATAAACCATAGTTAGTCAAAACTAAAGACCACGACCAAGTTGCGGATAACAGTTAGTCTAGTAGAAGGCGGATCATGTCCACAGATTCCTGAAGATGGGTATGGCTGTAGAATGGGATGGGATGGGAAATATTAGCAAGCATTTAAAACATGAAAACTATTATTATTATTTTACTAGAATTTTTAGACTAGGTACCTTGTTTCTATAAAGAACAGGAACAGGTAACACTTTGAAGTTCATAAACGAACCATAAAGGACTTCAAATGAAACGATAAGGTGTCGATCCACAAAGGAATAGTCGACTTTGGCCTGCAATAGAGAAGTATGGAGGGACTTGGAAGATATTTTTTTCCGGCAGTGGAACGCACTGGTCCGCAAATGTCCCATTACATTCTCATCTCACTGTCACCCGCAGCCTGCCTTGTGTCCCGCGCAGCACAGTTTGTTTGCGTTCACTTTATTTGCCTGAGACGAATTATACCTACAGTTAGTAGGACTGTGTTGTCTCCTTTCTTGTATTAGCTGGGAGTTCTTTTAGTTAAGGGGAAATTGCTGACGTGTGTGGAATCTAAATTAGATTGGCTAATTCTGCACACTTTCCAGTAGAAGGGTTAAGACACTAACGATCTGCCCTGGCTTTGCTCGAGTATTTTTGAATATATCGTCCCTCGCATGACTAAATGACGTAACTAAATAAAAAACAAGGTTATCACAGAGTTAAAATTAATTTTAATAAAAAAATGTTATTACACAATAAACGAATACTTAAATGACCACAATCTAAAACAATAAATGAAATCCAAAGATAAATAAATATTTAAATGCCTAAAAATACTATTTATTTGATTATGTATTTAATAAATTATTCAATAATTATCATATGATTTCTTAATTATTTTAATTCTTTACAACTTCTTAAAATAAACAAATTGATCTAATTATGCATGGCGTCATCCTCTCTGCCCACAATACCTATCTTATTGTTGTGCCCTACAGGGTCTATAATGATCTATTTTATGTATCTAATTATAACACCTGTGTAACATTATAGAATGCAATAAATATATTGAATTGAATTGAATTGAGTGTCGTAACGGTTTTATAAGTAAATTAAAAAATAAATACCTGTAATATATAAATGGGCCAAATACTGTATGCACACTGATGTTCTTCTCTCTGTATGTTAACAATAAACTTGTATGTAAGACGCGCCTAGCATTTTCTACAGCTCCAAATATCAAGTTCTAAACAGAACTTAAATTTGACCGATGCTTGTTACGACACTTAGTCATGCGAGGGACGATATTTGGAAGCGACTATAATAATGTGCCGTGTGAGGACGGCCGTAAAGAATACACTTCCACGCCGCCAACAGGAGGCGTGTCGTAAGAGGCGACTAATTCCTGTAGTACGAGACGGGCAGCAGCGTCTTCGTGCGAAATTTTATAAAAAACTGCGTTCGCCAACCAGCCTGCCAAGCGTGGCGAGTATTGGCAACCCCCCTGATGATAAGTCATTAGGGGAGGCCTTTGTTCAGCAGTGGACGTCCTATGGCTGAAATGATGATGATGATGATGATGACTATAATAATAAGAAATCATTTTAACATATTATACTGCTTATGAATTTGCGGGCATTACTAATTTAGTTATATGGTACGCTCACTTTGAGGGTCGACAAACAAAAACAAGTAATAGTAGAAGAAATTATTAAACGGCCAAGCGTTTTTAGGGGTCCGCAGATTATAGTTATTTGACGTATAGGGTCCGCATTTGAATAAGGTTGAGAAAGGCTGGCCTTTTATTTTGACGGTAGCCAGTCCAGGTTAATACATGTCAGTGGCATATAGTGCAAAATAATACTTGCGACAGAAGGTAGATTAATTTTATTTAAAAATCATTTATAAATGGGGAAGCACATGCAAAGATAATCACAGATGGCGCCACCGTGTTAGGTCTTCTCAACACGTTGTCCACATAAAAGACAATGTCTGTTTTTTTGGTGTCAATAAATAAATACAAATTATTTACCAATGATTATAACTAGAATACAGAGGCATCGTTCTAAAAAAAGGTGATTGATGCAAGTTTAACATAATATAAGTTTGACAACTTAGCAGAACCGTAGTGATTATTTGATCTGTAGCAGAACCCTGGATCAATAATTAAATATTCACTACTGGCAAGACCAAACACAATGCGACACCTATCGGGATAAATATGCAAATTCAAATTCTAAATTCAAATTCAAATTTTCAGTGTGATTACTTAAGGACTTATGGCTGTTCCTTTGTGACGCCTTGTAATATAATAAAGAGGTGAAAAGTTATAAATCAGCTGTACATCATGTCATCGTCATCATGAAGTGCTTGTAGCTCAGTGGCGACAGCGTTTTGGTAGTGATTACCAAAGTTAAGCCACCTGTGCCGCGGTTATGATTTGATGGGTGACCATTTTGACCATATTAATTTTTTGATTTATAATTTAATGCTCATTTAAAAATAACTGTACATATGGAGGACTTAATGCCAAGAAGCATTCTCTACCAGTTCTTCATTCTCTACTAGTGGTCAAACAGATAAACAGGCGGTGCAAAAAAAAAAATCAATTTTCAAATAGGCAGATGATACCTCATATTATTATGATTACACACTAACATTACATAATAAGTGGGTATAAGTAAATAATATTATTTAATAACTTTGTACAAAAAATATACATAATAAAAGCAAGCAAATAAGTAATTTAGGTCAGCGATTGATAGCGATTTAGTGACATTTATCAAAAGCATCTCCGCGCTTCAGGAAGCATGTTAAAAGTTGTTTCCGTCTAATATAGCTTGATACTAGTCGTGATGCCTAGTCAGAGGCCTCAGGGCGGCTTAATAACATCTGACAGTAAGGTTAAGTCACTGGCCCTTTGATTATCTAGCCTATGGACATGCCATAAACAGGCTTACCCCTCTTCCAAAACATATGACCACCAGGTCATTTTCGTTTAAAAAATTATAACGCGCAAATGTCATCATTCCATGTCGACATTTGACACTAGATTGTGCTCATAGAAAAATTGTAAATTGTTTCGTTTTATTTTGCAAAAGCCGTTCTGCCGCTGCAAACTTTCGTGGTTATGGTATTACCTACAGATGTGTGTATTAAAGTGATTTCATAAGTTCGTATTTTTATATAATATCGAAAGTAAGTCACACAAATAAAAGATAGAAAAATAACATGGTAGGGAGGTAGATTTTCCAAGCCGTAGTACAAGCCATAGTGCAGGGATATTGTGAGTGAATGATGTGTAATATTAAGTATTATTAAGTTTAATTCTCATTGATTAATAAATTGTTATTCCCAATATAATGTCGCAATTTTTTTTCTTTCTATGAATATGTGTCATATTTCAAATTAATTCGGCATGCATTGTTGTAGGTGACTAAAAATCACTCGGCTTGCCTTGTGGGCTGCCATGCATAGATAGATTTTATTGGCTTTGCATCTCCTTAGGATAAATACTCAAAGCACTGGCCTTACAACACCCCTCCACCAAGTCGCCTAGCCTCCCCTCCGCCAACTCCGCAAGGCCTGCGTGGTGGATTATGGCCCAAACCACCTCATAGTTGAGGTGAGGCCTATGTAGAGATGTGCCGTTCCCGGGAATCCGGGGAAAATAGATTCCCTGTTTGATGTAAACAGCATAATAAAAATAAAACCAAAAAACACACACCTACTGCACTAAAAGTCATATATTGATTTCAGTGATTGCTAGCGCATGTAGCAGGCAGTAATGAAATATCGGATGTTTACAGAAATGCCTGGACAGATTGGTTGTTTCGAGTGCAAATATGAAATCTGTCGTGATTCAATACGATTCCGACACGTGTGTTCGAAATATATTTGATTGTGAGTTGTGACTCGAATTAAAAGGTTTTGATGCAAGTTTACGTACGTACGTAGGTTCTGATTTTAAACGTGTTTTACAACTTTTTAAATCGTTCAAAAACAAACTTTTTTTTTATTAATATCATAATTGAATAAATAAATACACTATGTTTTTTTTTTAACTTTTTAAGTCGCAAATGTCACATTATCCAGCTAGAATACAACTTTTTCTATGGGACCAACATCAAAATCTTAAACGAAATCACTTAAATGTCATTTTATATGCGGAAGCAAACTTTTTTAAGTTACCTTACTTTGCCTCTAAAACTCTAAGTTTGCTCCAAAACCAATTTGTTTACCGTGTATAAGATTACAAGTGAAAGCCTTATTGGAGATAGTAAATTCAAACTTTGTACTAAAATAAAGTACATAATAAAGGTCAAACTACCCAAAAAGTTAAAGGTCATTGAATTGATGTTCAACTTTAACTCCGACGCGTAGAGATTAATATAATTGAAAAAAAAAAAAAACGTTTTGTGATAGGTTGACGTACTGTTGTCTGTACGTAGCCTTACCTAAACCACATCAAAATTAATTTTTAAAAAAAACGGGGGCATTATTTTTATATTTTATTGATGAGTACAATGCGGATACTAATTGAAAAAGCTTGTATGTAGTCAATGACTAAAGGTTAAACTTACGTAATAATTTAATTCCAATTCCATTTTTCTAATCTTTCAAATTAAAATAGTTTTGTATTTTTATGGAGTATTCCAAGACATATTATTAAAATAAGTCAACAATTTTTATTACCGAATTATCTAATTAACCGTAACATTCCCTATCGCATATACAGGGTGACTTATAGTGATAGAGCACAACATATAGGACAGGCGAAAACATATTCCGCCTAAGTTATTGCCAATATTATTATGATTCATGCCACTATATTATTTTGTGCCCGGTCTGTGTGTGAGCTATTGATATATTATATTTGTTACGGCTTCCTTGCTCTTGCTGTATTTACATGTTAAGGGGGATCGACGCATTTGATAGATAATCGTTGAAATGTACGTGGTTTTTAGGGTTCCGTACACAGTCCGCCAATAGGACCGCTGTCTGTCCGTCCGTCTGTCACTTAGACATTTAAAATTTTCAGGTAATGTGTATTACAAATCCTACTTTAAGATAATAAAAAAAAATTAAGGGCCTTACTAATACAATAAACTTTTTTCGTCGTTTGTGGTACAGAACCCTTCGTTTGCGAGTCCATCTCGCACTTGGCCGGTTTTATATGAGGTTTTCAGTTAATTCTACAATTTTGACAATAGGGTTGTTTTTCTATCATTTCAATTTGTATTTAATGTAGTCAGATCTATAATTTTCAAACACAGCAAAAACGTATTATTAACGTCTTTATCACAAATGTTATAAAGTTAAAGTTATACGATTATTATAACCTGTCAAAACAAAAAAATATATATGCTTTGCCTATGGTTCTAGGATTTGTTTTTTAGTTTAGTCTTTAGCTAGTTGGGATCGGCAACATCAAAAGTTTCTGTTCTTTTCGAAAAGTGTATATTCATATCATAAGTGTTTTCAAGGTACACATACCTACCAATGTTATTTATATGCAATGATTTAATTATTACAACGTGCTTTAAACTTTTTTTTTTTAACTTACAAGCTTAAGAAAGAAGAAATTTATTAAATACTACGAATAAATGTCTTTAGCACTTAGCATTTTTTTATTTTTTAGTCTTTCCTTAGTTAATTTCATTGTTTTTAAGGCCCCGTACCTCAAAAGGAAAAAACTAAACCCTTGTAGACTCACTTTATGTCCGTCTGTCTGTCAAAACCTTTTATCTCAGAAACTTGTGGAGGTATCGAGTTCAAGTTAAAACAATATATTGAAGTCTATGACAGTCCCAGCTGTGAAAAAAACAAACTGTTGAATTAACATAAAAGAGATACAGTCGTTTTTCTCGCAAAAAATGTATAGGAAGACACTTTTAAGGTATCAAAAGTTATAGGGTACTTTTCGTTGACCGAAAAATTAAATTTAACAAGTAATATCGTCCTACACCACAGAGAAGAAGTGACAGAAAAATCTGAAAAATATGTGGGACTCGATTCCTGGACTATTTTTTATGGACCTACAAATTTGTTCAGACTCTCGGTGGGCGAGTCCAACTCGCACTTGACCGGTTTTTTTATGATAAAGTAAAGATAAATAATGAAAAATTTAAGAAACTTCTTGCAGATCAATCGCAAAGTACTTCCACTGCATTCACCTACACTGTGCTATTTATAAAGCGCGCAGTTTTTTGTTTCGCTCGTGCCATCGCTTTTTGTTCTCAGCTGAGATTTCCCGGTGCATTCCCGGGATTCCCGGAGCGTCCTGCTTTTTATGATTGTTATTGCGAAATAGTTGTCGTGGACTGCGGATTGCGTCTTTGTGAAGTTGCAAAAATATGGGTGATAAATAAGTGCGGTGCTTGAGTGATGACTGCACTACATAAATCGACCGCATATATTAATATATGACTATACTAGCTGTTCCCGCGGCTTTGTCGGCGTGGCGAGATAAATGGACTTTACCAGAAATCATCAAAATTGGTTAAGCGGCTTAGGTGTGAAAACGTAACAGACAGACAGACAGAGTGGCTACCCAAAACTATAAATTCACCTAATTTTATGACATTTTGTTTAGGCCATCAAAACCCTTTCATGAACCATTAATGTACAATGTACAGTTATGTTGGTCCCATAGAAAAAGGTGTTGTGCTTGAACACCAGAATCAGCCCCTAAGAGGTTTTGTGTAATTTTATACATAGGTATATTATAAATAAATAAAAAAGTAAAACTTTTGTTAGTAGAAATTAAATAAATTCTTTAATTAAATTTGTTTTCTATCCGTTAGAGAACCGAACCGGGGATCTCAAAGATGGCGACGCGAAGTCCTGCGTACTCGCCTTTTGGCTAAGGAAAAGGTCGTCTATAATAATAAATATATACAGGGTTACATTTCACGGTAGTGCCAATTTTTCAGGGACCACTCAGAATCAGTAACTAAATCGATCTACGTAAAAAAACTAACTTTTTTTTTATTTATAATTCTTCCATATTTTTTTAAATATTGGACATCACATACATTGCTCTGATCCTATAGTAAGTAGCCACAGCCTTGTGTAACAGAAATCATGAAAAACCACAACACCCAGACCCGAGGCAATTTAGAAAAAAAAAAACTACATTGAACCGACCGGGAATCGAACCCGGGACCTCAGAAATAGCGACACCAAGTCCGGTATGCTTGCCTCTCGGCTACGGAGGTCGTCAAGATTCTGCGTCGCAATTCTGCGTTTGAAAAATAGAATACGTAAAAAATTTACGATTACTCGATTAAATTGCACCGTATGTGTACTGCATGAGGTTCTTGTTGGAGCGGCGTCGGCGTACGCCTGTGATCTCCGATGAATGACGGCGCATCTCGCGTTTTCATTTTTTGTTCAAAATTTTTAAATATATTTTACTCCAGAAATACGACGACTGAAATTTATTACGATATTTTTTTTATATTGTTCTATAGACCTTATTTTTAAAATTTGGCATTACCTTGAATAAATGTGACCCTGTATAAATAAACTGTCAATATGAGCCAGACGACACCTTTAGAGCAGAAATTTCATATAATTTTGTTCGACAAAATACTCCGCCATTTTTTAATGTATGTTTTTATGTTTTATTTATGTTTTACAGGATTGTGCCCCGCGGTGTTACCCGCGGTTTATTAGGGAAAAAAGTAACCTATATTTTTTTTCCTGCAAGGAGTAGTATCCTGCCCTGGTTCATCCTGGGCAACGGGGTTTTTTTTATGTTTTTTAGGGAAAAAAGTAACCTATGTGTTAACCCAGGGTGTCAGCTAACTCCATACCAAATTTTATTGAAATCGCTCCAGCCGTTTAGACGTGGAAAAGTAACAAACATACACACTCACACACTCGCAAACTTTCGCCTTTATAATGTTAGTGTGATTTATGTTTGTGCAGTGCCGCGTGGGGACGGCCGTAAATAATACACTTTCCCACCGCCAACAGGAAGCGTGTCGTAAGAGGCGACTAGTTCACGTAGCACGAGACGGGCAGCAGCGTCTTCGTGCGAAATCTTATAAAAAAACTGCTTTCGCCAACCCGCTTGCCAAGCGTTGCGAGTATTGGCAATCCCCTCCGATGATAGGTTATTGGGGGAGGCCTTTGTTCAGCAGTGGACGTCCTGTGGCTGAAATGATGATTTATGTTTTACAGTACTTGTCATTTCATACCAATTGTAAGTGAAGAACCACTTACTAGTTTCGGAGAAAGATGGTTTGTATATATGTGTGGCCGCTGGGGCAGAAAGGTTCTAGAATGGAGGCCGCGTACCGGCAAGCGCAGCGTAGGACGTCCACTCACAAGGTGGTCAGACGACCTGGTAAGGGTCGCAGGAAGACGCTGGATGCACGCCGCTTCCAACCGGCCAATCTGGAAGTCAATGGGAGAGGCCTATGTTCAGCAGTGGACGTCCTATAGCTGAAATGATGATGATGATGATGATGATTTATGTGCTCGATGGTGCGACCTCAGTCAATGTTTAAAAGTTTGTGTTCTGAATTGACCTGAACTTGAAATTGAACCCGGCACTTTTTGCATTTACAGTAAAATACTGCACCACTGGGATGACCGGGAAACTATGTCAAAAATCTTAATTTAAATTACACAAAGTAAACTTTACAACAATATTTTCAATAATCTAAGGACAATTTCTCTCGTCTTTCTAATAATACCTTGCTTTTGCAATTTGAGCCTAAGTGCCTTGTTATATGGTGGGTAATTGTGCAAAAGGGGTTATTAGTCTAGGTAAATTTCTAGAACGTAGCCTGTCGCGTTCAAGGAATTTCAGCCCAGATTATTTCTAGGAATAATAAAAAGGACTACATAAGAAAACTGAGTATATATATTAAACTAAACTATATAACGACGATTGTGCCGTGTTGGGACGGCCACAAAGAATACACTTCCCCACCGCAAACAGGAGGCGTGTCGTAAGAAGCGACTAATTCCTGTAGCACGAGACGGGCAGAAGCGTCTTCGTGCGAAATCTTATAAAAAACTGCGCTCGCCAAGCGTGGCGAGTAATAGCAATCCCCCCGATGATAAGTCATTGGGGGAGGCCTATGTTCAGCAGTGGACGTCCTATGGCTGAAATGATGATGATACGATGACCTCTGTAGCAAGCATACCGGACTTGGTGTCGCTATCTCTGAGCTCTCGGGTTCGATTACCGGTCGGTCAATGTAGAAAAATTACTTTCCTATATTATCTCGGGTCTGGGTGTTGTGGTACCGTCGTTGTCTCTGATTTCTGTAACACAAGAGCTTAAGCTACTTATTATTAGATCATAGAAATGTATGACATATTGTCCAATATTTATTTTTACCCAAATTTACCCAAAAAGTGAACCAATTTTCAATTTTAAGTATGAGACATAGAAATCAATATAAATTGAGATAATTTGACGTTTTGTGGTAGGTTGACGAGCTCTTGCCTGTACTAAAAATCTAAGATTTTCAATTATTTTGTTAAACAAAATTTTGAAATAAATAATAATAATAATAATAAATTATTCTTAGCCGTCCAGTGTACTAAAGCCACTTTATTTTATAACTGTTATGTAGCTGTAACTACATTTTAAAGAAAGGTAGCTAAACTTTCGAAGCGAGGATTACAAAAATGCAACAGAAAGATAGTTAACCCTTTAAAACCCGCCTATGAGTTTAAACACCTCAGTAAAAACCACCAACAGGAAACTCCACTGAACTTAGCCGAGGGTTAACCCCCCCCCCCCTCTCAGCTCATAGCGTCTCTAAAACTAGCCTCTGTCTGTACCGGAATTTCCGTTTTGTTTGAGGGAACGTGCCTTTGCATAGACTAAATAGTGCAGAAGGTAATGTAGTTTGTAAATTGACGCTGGAAAATGTTTTAAAATAATTTGAAATGTAGTTGGTATTGGAAACTTGGTTGATATATTTTTAAATCAAGACTCATCTCTATATATCTCTATCATCATCACCATCATTATAATTTTAGCCATAGGACGTCCACTGCTGAATTAATGGGCCTCTAGTGATTTCCAGATTAAAAGCGGCTTCCAGCGGCTTCCTGCAACTTTTACCAGGTCGTCTGTCCACCTTGTGGGTGGACGTTCTAAGCTGCGCTTGCCGGTACGTGGCCTCCATTCTAAAAATCTCTATATAAAAGTCGGGTTAGTTACACCGTTTTTAAGACGGATGGAACGATTTGTATGTTTTTTGATTTGTTAAATTTGTCTCCGCTCCGAATAGCAGAATAACTATTAAAACATCGAAGATATTACGGGAACTCAAATTTAAATGACGTAATTCCTAAACCCTGATAGCATAAATATATCCATTATCAAAAAAATATCATCACTAAATAAGATATTCACGTCCGTGAGTTTTGGTGTGCGTTATCATAATGAGGTTACAGCAGTCCACAGCTGGATATTTAGGACTCTCCCAATGCTACCGATTCTTAAATGTTGTTCTTTCAACCGCTGACAGCAGTTTTGCGTATCTAATGCTGCCGATTCTCAACTGTTTTCTTTCAACCGCTGACAACAGCTTTGCGTATATCGTCGCTCCACCTGGTTTAAAGTTTCAATTATAAATAGTTACTAATTTAGCTTAACATTACTAATTCAATAAAATGACATAACGGCCATGACAAACGGAAACCTGTCCTATTCCCCCTCGTAAAGAAGTCCAGAAGTGTCGCAATTAAAGACCTTTTTGCATCATTACGACAATCTCGAAACGAAAAGTAAGAAGATTGTTACATTAACTCACACTTTGCTGGAGGGGTTAAAGTTATAAAGTTGCGGTCGTGTCTATCATAAAGGAAAAACGGACCCTAAATTTATGAAGATAGACAAAGTTGGAAAGTTACGAAAGTTGGGAGATCTTAGTTGTCAAGGCCCCCGTAGGATATGAATCCTGAATCAATTTGGGATTTGTTCCCGTAAGTTTTAGTAGGCTTTAAAAATAATACGATTATTTTATGATTTGATTTCATTTTATAATAATAATGCAATTTATTTTATTATATGTGCCATGTAGGGACGGCTTTAAAGAATACACTTCCCCACCGCCAACAGGAGGCGTGTCGTAAGAGGCGACTAATTCCTGTAGCACGAGACGGGCAGCAGCGTCTTCATGCGAAATCTTATAAAAAACTGCGCTTGCCAACCCGCCTGCCAAACGTGGTGAGTATTGGCCATCCCACCCGATGATAAGTCATTAGGGGAGGCCTTTGTTCAGCAGTGGACGTCCTATGACTGAAATGATGATGATGATGATGATTTTATTATAAAAGTGCTTATGCTACTTTTTATAGGACCGGAACAATGTATGTGATGTTTTACAATAATAAACAATTAAAAAAATAATTATAAGCAAGTGAATAGAGTTGCCATCAGTTCTGCCACTGCCACTTTAGCTTGCTAATCTGTCGGGCTATGTCAGTAACTTTTGTTCGCTAACGTAAAACCGCCGATGAAAGAAAAGAAAGAAATAAATAAAAATATTTATTCGATGAGGATAAAGGGATCTAAAATGGAGGCCACGTACCGGCAAGCGCAGCATAGGAAGTCTATGCGCAAGATACACAGATAAGTGTATTGCATATTTTTTATATAATTATATAAATATTAGGTAAATCTCAATATAATAAATACTTTTACTTACACTTGGTAGCACCTAGACTACTTCAGCTTACAAGAAATCTTAATAAAATCTAAATACTTATTAAGGCATAAACCTCCAAATGAATTTTAATCGATTGGCCTTTCTGCCTGTACATATAACCTAATCTATGTTAACTATGTAACACGGAGGTGTGTGTGCTTCGGTATAATTTGCACTACACGCGCGCTTTGATATCGTACCTTGTGTCAGTTCATCTCGCCCCTCTGTTTATATGCATACAATACAGGGTGTACGTTGAATGCCAAGGTAAAAACACAACGCTTTGAAATAGACGAAAATTTAAGATGGGTTGTAAAAGATAGATATTAAGATATCTGAGTATAAAACTGGTATATTTAAAACTACTAAGATGTAAGAAATTTATGATTTCTGAAATATGCAAGTCATTTTTACCAGCTCTCGGTGCATCCTGCCGAATAACGAATGAAGCAGACTTAGGTACAAATGCTCATGCTCATCACACAAACAATTGCCTCTTGTAGGATTCAAACCCGCAACTGCGAACGCGAATCCGAAGCACGAACGACTAGACCAGGCGGTCGTCAAAATTTATACCATCAGCCTTGCTGTATCAGAAGAGCAAGATAGGTAGCAGACTTACACTTTGCCTGGGTTCCACCTCAAACTACATCATCCATCACTTACCACGAAGTAGGATTAACTCAACCGTTATTTTAATCGTTGTTTTAATGACGTTATAAAGGTGTTTGTAGCTCAGTGGCCAGCTCTTTCAGCTCGTTGGTAGTGATCACCAAAGTGAAGCAACCCACGTTTCGGTACTGATTAGATGGATGATCATTCCGACGAAATTTAGTGGCATTTATTACAAGCATCTCATATTATCTGTCGCGAACCGATGAAACGTGGATTAAACTGGTTATCGCTTTGAACAAAGTAGTGTAGGACGCCCCCCAGCTCGATGGACCGACGACCTTAAGAAGATGGCTGGCAGTGGCTGGATGAAAAAAACGGGAGATCATGCTCTTTGGCGCTCTTTGGGAGAGGCTTACGTCCAGCAGTGGACGGCAATAGGCATACATGATGATGACATGGTGATTCCGAAATGAGTCCGAAAAATCCAAGCATAGTCTCCATAGCTCATTCATCATCATCATCATTTCAGCCATGGACGTCCACTGCTGAACACAGGGCTCCCCCAATGACGTTCATTGGGAGGGATTGCCAATACTCGCCCCGCTTGGCAGGCGGATTGGCGAGCGCAGTTTTTTATAACATTTCACACGCAGACGCTGCTGCCCGTCTCGTGCTACATATATTGTTTGCTCAGCTCAGCTCAGCTCATTGTTTTATGTTTAATTTTTAAAATAGTCACGTAATTTATCATCTTAAAAGTTTTTTCACGTCTGTTGAGACTTAAAATAGGCAGTCCAAACCACGGGAGAAAAGTAGTATATAAACAAACAAACATATATACTTCTACGCAATGCGGCTAAAGCGGGGTACTAAGGGATCCACTAAAACTGACCTCAAAGTACCCACGAGATTCAATACGAGCCTTAAGTTAATTGCCTAAGGTGTATATTTCAATGGTGAGAAAATAGTTGACCGAAGGCTAAATTGTGAATTAGCTCAGCCATAGTATAGGTAGATATAGTAGAGTCACTGCAAAAAAAATACTCACAATTTATTACAAATGGAGCGATTGCCATCAGACCTGGGACCAGATATGGGAACCAAATAATTTTGGGCATGGCTACACATACATTGTTAATTAAATACTTTTCATACTAATATTGACGAAAGTCTAAGTCAAATTGAATAAGATTATTAGTTGGTATAATAATTTATCATGTTAATACTGATCACCGTCTTGGTTGAATAAACTAGAATGAATAAGTTAGTATTGAATAAGATCTTACTTATCTCAGTTAAGTAAAAATTGTAATTTAGCAATAAAAACATCTTATTTGATGTATCTTATGTCTTGACAGGCTATATGACTTGCGTATAGAGGCAAGACACTTTGCCATAGCAGTCACAATCTTGTTAGGAGCTACAACATTTTTTCACAATGCACTCCGACCTGACCTCAAGTCAAGGAAATTGGTACAATTAATAATAAACTGATTCCACAATTACATCAATTAGCTAGCCCCAAACTAACCATAGCTTTTACTATGGTGACTGGAAGATGAAGAAACATGTTTAAATACGTTTATAAATATCCATCAGACTCAGCTTTGTTGTCTGGTGCGCAAACCACTACATCAGACGGTCGTCAACTGTTAAAAGTTTTCTTCCTTTTGAGAGAGCCTACTGCATATTTCTGCGCTCTGGCTAAACCTTAATATGTAAATGTGTAAGTTAATGTGTCATGTCCTTTGTAACGGTAGTTGTCTTAAGTTAAACAGCGTTGTTTATTTTTAGACTGAACAAAAGCTATAGCCATGTTGATATTACTAGTTAATACAGTTATTTATCCTTATTTCTTCCTTTCTCTCCTTCCTTTTAAGAAAAAGGTTAATCGTCGAATCCAACTCGGCTGGGCAGCGTTCGGGAAACTACACAACGTCTTCTCGTCCAATATACCTCAGTGCCTAAAGTCGAAAATCTACAGCCAGTGTGTGTTACCTGTGATGACATATGGAACTGAAACGTGGCCTGTCAGTATGGGTCTCATAAGAAAGCTTAAGGTTGCACAGCGTGCTATGGAAAGGGCTATGCTTGGTGTTTCCTTGCGAGATCGAATCAGAAATGAGGAGATCCGTAAATGAACAAAAGTCGCTGACATAGCCCAACAGATTAGCAAGCTGAAGTGGCAGTGAGCGGGGCACAAAACACGTAGAACTAACAGCCAATGGGGCAAAAAGGTTCTAGAATGGAGGCCAAATACCGGCAAGCGCAGCGTAGGACGTCCACCTACAAGGTAACAGACGACCTGGTAAAAGTTGCAGGAAGACGCTGGATGCACGCCGCTTCCAACCGGCCAATCTCCAATCGGCCGGAAGTCAATGGGGGAGGCCTATGTTCAGTGGTGGACGTCCTATGGCTGAAATGATGATACTTCTAGCTCTTTCAGTTCCTAAATCGGTGATTCTTACTATGTATTGTAAAGTGGCAATAGGCAGACCATATCTCTCGTTCCGCTGTTTCGCCCAACCGTTAGTAAAGAAAGGTTCTTTAGTGGCGACTGCAAAATGATAGACGCAGTAAGGGCATAAGCAGGCTGGGTCCCAAGTATCGTCAATATAATATACTTTGCATGGTTTGGGAAACCTTGCCAGGAAACTGATTTAGAGATTGGCTGGTTGGAAGTAGCCTGCATCCTGCATGCAGCGAAACCTTTACCAGGTCGTTTATCCACCTTGTGAGTGGACGTCCTACGCTGCGCTTGCCGGTGCGCGGCCCCACTTATTTACTTTATTTCGTTACTTTGATTATGTCTATTTTACATAGGAAAAGAGCTAAAATCGAACTTATTTGTAATACTGTCGGCCAGTCTGTATATTTGTTAGTTCGGTTAAGGTGGGAAACCAAAAAACTACGGACAAAGTCGCGGGCAGAAGCTAGTATTTAATACAAAAGCTTAACGGTGGCAGCCCTAACTGTCATCTATATTTGCAATAACCGCTCATTACTCTAAAGGTCAAAATTACAATGCAATCGATGAGTGGGCCACCTGACAGTCAATAATCTATGGACAGGTGAAAACATCTTTTGGTATGGTCACCTGTTTTAGTAAATAGATGCAATGTGCCAGTGCATCTGTTAATATTATTTTTAGTTGGTGATCTTTAAAATAAAAATAGAAGTTTATTATTATTAAGTTGTAAAAATAACAGATAAGTATCGATATTTAAGGCGGCGTGTTAATCTTGTAAGTCGTGTAAAGTGCCCGTCTGAATACTGAACAATAAAATGACTTATATGACTTGTGATAAACGAAATGGTGACAATATGACTGAGTATATGTTAAAACCATATAAACTTATTTATTTTTGTAAATAGTCCTGATTAAGCTGTCTTGCGAGATCGAATCAGAAATGAGGAGATCCGTAAACGAACTAAAGTCGCTGAGATTAGCAAGCTGAAGTGGCAGTGTGCGGGGCACATAGCACGTAGAACTGACGGCCGATGGGGCAGAAAAGTTCTAGAATGGAGGCCGCGTGCCGGTAAGCGCAGCGTGGGATGTCCACCCACAAGGTGGACAGACGACCTGGTAAAGGTCGCTGGGAGACGCTGGATGCAGGCCGCTTCCAGCCGGCCAATCTGGAAATCAATGGAGGCCAGGCCTATGTTCAGCAGTGGACGTCCTGTCCTGTGACTGAAATAATGATGATAATGAAGCTCTCTTATACGTCCCACATCTGCCGCAGAACCGATGAAAGGTGAAGTAAACGGGATCTCAGGTGGAGGCCAGACAGCGCCTTGGCAAGCGTAGTGTAGGACGCCCCCCAGCTCGATGGACCAGCGACCATAGGAAGATAACTGGCAGTGGCTGGATGAAAAAACGGAAGATCGTGCTCGGTAGTGCTCTTTGAGGGAGGCTTATGTCCATTAGTGGACTGTAAATAGGCTGACATGATGATGATGCGTCCCATTAATTATTATTTTACCCTACCACTGCTTCGGGACAATATTGTGGGCTAGCTCTAGGCTAGCTCGCCGAGAAGAAGCAGTGCCAGAAACTAGAACAGTTTTTTTTTACCCTAATGCCAAATAAGGGTTATGATCTGAAATATAATAATGTTTACAAGAAATAATGTACCTGTACAAACAGTGCAGTATATGATTCCATACATCATAATAATATCTCACTATTGTTATGATATGTGATGATTAATCCAAGCTAGAACGGCTCAACGGATCTGAATGAAATTCGGCCCAGAAACTGATTATTATATTAATGCCTGGAATAGCAGATAGGTTGCTTTTTATCCCGGAAAATTTTACGGTTCCCGGTAAAGGAAAAGGGATGCAAGATAGAATAAGAATAAGAATAATATAAGAATAACTTTGTACGAATACAAATTGAGCATGCTATGAAACTCTGTTATTGGCTAAGTGTCATTTTTGTTAAACTAGGCTAATATGTACATTGTAATAAAGCTGTTGAGTTTCTCAATAAATAAAATAAAATAAAAAAATAAAATAAATAAATTTTATTTATTTGACACAAAAAAAACACATCATAATGACATTATGTACATAAATAAAGAGAGTAATGTGCCAAAAAGGGTCCCCCGCTCAGTATTAGTCGCGGCAGCTAGAAATAGCTGCCGCGACACTGGTATTCTGCGGGGGCCCTGGGCTATTTATACAGACAACTTCGGTGTAAAACATTAAAAATAAAATAAATTAAAGATAACAGATAACTGTCATTATCAGTGATCGGAATAGGTAAATTGATTTGGGGTCAATGACGTTGACTCCTACCTACAAAATGTTGCAATGCCCTTACAGGGCCATGTTACGGGACTACATAAATTAATTTAAGATCTTTGTACCAACATGATGCAATAAATATATATGACTATGACTATGATCTCAAACATTGATGTTAATATGGACATGCCTCCCGGATTTTGGAATTTCTTTGTATCAGTTATTGAAAAAAAGACATATCCATATTATGATAGCACTACCAAAGTACATCAAATCAATCTACCTATTCCGATCACTGGTCATTATAGATGTCGTTGTTTAGTTTAGAGGTCTTTATTTAAGACTAACTATGGTTTTGCAAAGACGAAGTCGCGGGGAACGGCTAGTAAATAATATTTTTTAAAATGAGATACATGAAACATATTCGAAAAGTCGTGATTCTACTGCTCAAATACAGTTCTACTTACTACTCGATTAAGAATTGCGCTTACATTTGGTCACAAATTTTCGCTTATTCCGCTCAGCTCAATGGGCACGCAGCGGAGCGGTAAAAGCGATGGGACAATGCAATTTGTTGCTATGGCTACTGCAAGCGAAGTCTTTATATGAATCCGTTGTTTAAAGAGTTCGGTGCATTTTAAATTTAAATTGGTTTAGTACACGGCACAAACAATGACTTGGGTACTTTTACCCCCATAAACAGGTTGTACAAAAAAATTGGATACTCCTTAAAACCACGTGATCATCTGCTCAAATACAAATTTTCACTATGGGAGCGACCACATTTGTTTTTTTTTTCAGTGCTTCATACATTATCATCGAAATAGTACGTTAGTTTTCATAGAGCATCTAGTTTTTTTTAGATTTCGATGTCGCTCCCTTAGGAAAAGCTGTTATGCTGAGCAGCTGATCACGTAGTTATTATTTAGTTTAAAAAATAAACTTGATAATGACCAACTTAAATTATATAGAATATTAAAATTCGACTTTCAAACAGCAAATAAAATTAAATACTTCAAACAATTTGAACGATTATGTAATTCATAAACTCGGGTGATTCCCGGTGGTACGATTTGACGCCAAAACATCCTCATTCTCCCCGCATTTCCGGCTTCGAAACAATTTGAATAATATCAAAAAACGTACGTCACATTCTTAAAAACAATGAAATCCAAATTCGTACGTATTCCAGCCAGCATTTGCTCCGCTTTCGCGTGGAATGAGTTTTTAATTGTTTGAATTTCGAACGGCTTTTTTGCAAACCGTTTTGAATTCCTTGAATGGTGCGCTTCGAGCAGCGACTTTAGCGTGCGGTCTGCAAACGGCGAATTGTCAAGATATAAAATACTATTTTGTTTATTCTCAACACATTTGCATGTCTTTAAAATTGACTAAACATGAATGTTCTTACAATAATTTGATAACCTTGATTACCATGTTTTCTGCAAATAAAGAATTTTTATCTTATCTTATCTTATCTTATCTTATTAAAATAAACAAGCAAAAAGACAACACACATTGGTGTGTGTCATGGTCTTGAAGTATGAAAATATGTTTTTTGGGTTACGGAGTACTAGAAAATGAATTATGCCAGAAGCGATTCCCAGAATATCCCAACTAATATTTATATTTAAAAAAATGATTTTTTTAAGTGTCATGTATTTTTGAGGGCATGATAAAATTTTAAATAGATAATTTATCATAGTAAAAACATTTAGTTGTCTCAAAAACTATTCTTCTTCTTAAATACACACCAATCATTACAAAATACATAATTATCCAGTTACAATATACTTGGTACTAACATGTTATTAAGACAAAAAGGTATACGACTTAGCAAAAGGTGCCGGGAGACCGGACGCCGCTCATATTCTGCTGCAGCTCCGTTCATCGAATCCAATACACCAAAATTTCTGAAACGACTGCACTGGTTAAGGTTGTCTAAAAGTGATCGCTTCTAGCAATAATACCGTTTAATTTTTTACGTTCTATTTTAGGTATAATGCTAATATGCAGTCAAAATTACCTAGATAGATAGATACATTTACATTTATCATTTTTTCTAGTAATTTCCCCGTTTACTTTGGGATGGGTTGAAAATGTAAAAAACATGTTAACAAACAACAAATAAATTATATTAAATCTCCAAGTAATCATACCCAAACCCAAAACTTTGCCATCTCTCTCTAACTATTCACGGCTTATGAGTTTGTCAATCGGATTATACCTATAATTATACCAAATTGGCATCGGAGACGAGAATCATCCTCTTATGAGATTATAGCTTGATAACATAGTTTATATTGAGGTATTTTCCCTTACAATATAAACTTTGCATTTGATATTAAATTAGTTATTATTTGGAGTATATTAGAGTATTGAAAACTATGCGAATAATTATCTTTAAATTACATTTACAGCATCAAATACCGTGGCAAAGTTGAGTCTTAGTTATTATGCTGTCATTGCGATACAACCAATATAATTATAATTATAACTATTGAAATACAGTTTACACTTAAGGAGAAAGTGCGTCAATTAAATCATCATAACCAGTCTACATCAGTCCACTGCTGGGCATAGGTTTCACTCAATTATAGCCACTGAGCACGATCCTCGGTTATTCTTTTCCATCCTCTGACAGCAGCAGGGTAATATCATCGCTCCACCTTGTCGGAGGGCGTCCTACACTGCATTGGCCAAGTCGCGATCTTTACTCAAGAACACGTCAATGTAACCAGCCTACTGCCACTTCAGCCTGCTTATCCGTTGAGCAATATCGATTAAATATTACGATGTATTGCATCAATAAAGATATTCCTATTTTTAATAACGAAATTCCTAACGCAACTCGCATCTAGAACATTTCTAGGAATCGATAATAATTATGTGTATTACAGTGCTGCGTTAGAAATTATCGGTCCGCGTTAATGCTACCAACTGATAGAGGCTTAGAGATATTTTGTGTGGCCCAAGTTATCACAATACGCGAAAATACCCGGTTGATGCGACAATCGTCGGCGGCGCACGTCTGTCGCACTATAGTCAAATAGAGCAAGCACGAAATGCATTTATGAGGATAGACATTCTCCTTACAAACCTATCACTGAAGATCCCAGATAAGATTACAATGCTGGATAGAAACTCACAGAGACTATGTGCAAGCGGTTGCAGTCATTTGAGTTATGGGTATATACTGAAAATTTCATGGACTGACGGTGTAAAAATAAGACAATTAGGAGATGAAACAAAGGGGTTGAGGTTCTGCACACTATAAAATCACACATAATGCGCAACAACAAGTTTTAACTCCTCCAATTAATCATCCAGGGGAAGATGTTTAATTGATGAAAAGAACGCTAACTACGTTGCGGGGTTTCCAATTTAAGTAAGTCAGAATATTTGAATGTTGTTTTAAATCTGTTATAACTTGGACCAAACTTGACACGCGGGACTAGCAAATGAGGCGTGCGATTTCCATATTACATATATTTATACAACCATCAGTCTACTAATGATAGTTAATGAGTATCACATCTTTCATTAACACCACTTATATGCTATATAAGTGATAATTTTCCTTATAATTACACTTTGTAATTTGATACGGGAAATATTCGTTTGGTTTTTGGATAATGATAGTAATAAATGCAAGTTATATGAAGCTAAGGTCAAGTGTTTTGAATAGTTATTGCGCAATAATAATGCGATAGTGATCGAGAGAAATCGTCAAGGTAACTTGATCCCAGAATTATCTTAACTACTAGCTACGACTGCGACTTTCTTTACTTCAAATATTTTTTTAATTCAAACTTCTAAGTCATCGTAAATAAAAGATTCTAATATAATACGTATCTAATACTTGCACCCTCATAATTATATCAAAGGCTAGAAGACATTTCCCATCATCATTTCAGCCATAGGACGTGTACTGCTGAACAAAGGCGTCCCCCAATGATAAGTCATCGGGCGGGAATGCCAATACTCGCCAGGCTTGGCAGGCGGGTTGGCGAGCGCAGTTTTTTTATAAAATTTTGCACGAAGATCCTGCTGCCCGTTTCTTGCTACAGGAATTAGTCGCCTCTTACGACACGCCTCCTGTTGGCGGTGGGGAAGTGTATTCTTTACGGCCGTCCCCATACATAGATATTTCCTGCTGATTTTTTATTTTTATAAAGAGCAAAGGCAAATTGTTAGTTTTAAACCATTTTTACTACCAGAACATGCAAGCGTCAATATCTTAGTGTCGTTATAATACAAACCTTGTTGTTCTATAAAAAATATATTGTAAATATGTATTACCATTTGACACCTTGTTTAAGTGTCAAGCATGAAAAAATACTACTTTACCACATCACTTCTCACCTCACAACTTCACACCCAACAATAAAAGTCGCCCCAAATCACGACTGCTAGCCCATGTTTCTCTTTAATCCCAAATCCTATTTGTTTGCACATTAGTTACATTTTAACACATATTGACACGTGGACGAGGGTAGACAATCAAACGAGCATAACAAGGACACAGTAGAAAAAGGCGTAGTAGGACTTTCTACTAAGATATCTGACTAATGTCTGCAAGATTTAGTAGGACTTCCTACAAAGATATCATTCTAAGATATTAGATGTCATCCTGAGTTACCTCCTGTTGATGGCTGCAATAGTTTTCATTTGTTTCTGGATATATTCCGGGGGGTTAGTAAGGTGTCTTAGTTTAATTTAAGCTATAATTAGTTAGTTTTCCTTGGATACATTGGTATATAGACTTTGAGAAAAGACACGATTTCTGGAAAATGATTAACCCATAAGGTCACGGAAACGACACAATGGAAAATTTTAATGTTACGTGGCCACGTCATGTGGTTTGAGCTTGACAGATTACTAAGTAAAATTGCTTATTTTTATCAAATGTCTCTACAGGCAGTCCCAAAAATAAACACCAGTGACACTGGAGATTGCTTACGAGTAGCTGCAGACCATTCTAATAAAAATAACATGTTTCTATTAAAAGTCGCATACTTTAGGAGATGGTCTCTTACTCAAAGGAAAAGCCTCTAGTAAAAATCGCATAATTTTGGTACTAATGTTATCTCTTAATTTGTTTATTATCCTATATTTGGTACTTGTATAACGTAAGGTCAGCTTATGCTGGAAGTTTTTAGATTAACTGTAAAATTATGTGACCTTAACGCATGTGAGAGTTGTGTCCTTTGTGCGGAATTAGCTTACTGTATTTAAACATTCTGTGGCGTGGATTAATTTTTCAACATGAGTTGGGTAGAGATTTGTCGCCTAAATTGTTGGGGTAATGTTTGCATTGAAAGGAATGAAAAACAATTAATTATTTTAAAAAAATATAGCTATTTATCCGGTTCTCGGTATCATATTCTGCTATAACTAATGCTATAACTGCAAACCCATTTTTTTTTTTTTTTTAATATAAAATATGTTTTACGACTTTTTTAGCCATCTTATAGTACAGAAGTTTGATAAAGACCCTAGAAATGCCTTTCCACGGAGTTTTCGCGATGAGTAGCACGATCGCGATGACACAACGGAGACGGCTTATCATTGAGCCGACTAAACCGACAACCGCCGAGGGAACAACTATGGAGGATTTAATATTTCGGTTTAAGATTTGAAATTTAAATGTGTAAAAGTTTTACTCAATAATTAAACACAGTGAAAACGATCCTTATGAAACGGCACCCGCGCGACCGCCACACAAAAGGAAATTTGCGCCACTATGGGATTAATTGGATGCCTTACGAGCTGTCCTACTGCGGGCATGTGGTATACTGTGGCTTATTATTACTTAACCTATTCTGAATGAAATGTACTTCAACTTGCGTCTTGCGTCGCATTATGCAATCGTATAATAATAATTTTACCGACATAGATTTGTTCAGGCTTTCTCTTTCGCAGTTCAGGGCTAAAGTAGTTGTGCATCTTACAGATTTACAAAACAGTTAGATCCAATAGCTTTTAGTGTTACACTTCACCTTATGGAATGTATAAATATAAATATATAAATATTTTATATAGGTAGTATAATTATTAATTTGTGAATAACGTAGTTGGTTACAAATTTAGTAATACTTTTGTTTATTTTTTGGTTTAAGCAATATTTTGTAATTGTTTGTTGTTCCGAATAAAATAAAATAAATAAATAAACTTATTTCTAATATTCATTTCACATTGAAACTTTATAAAACAATGCTGGCTTACTAGGATTAGCTATAAACACTTGAAGAAATTCGCCAACATTACTATGACCTCCTTAGCTCAGTTGGAAGAGCAATCGTCCGGATAGCGAAGGGTCGTGGGTTCGAATCCCACCAGAGGCAGTTGAAAAAAAATCCAAGTAAATTTATTTTCCCTGAAATAATAAACGCATTATCGTGAATGCAAAAAAACAAAAAAGTTTAAATTGATTAAGCTGTTTCATCTTAACTGATTGTTAAATATTTGCAATAATATTTCTTTCGGATGTTTGTGGGTATAAAATCCAAGACATTGATGAAACAATGCTGGCTTACTAACAGCTATAAGCACTTGAAGAAATTCGCCAACATTACTATGACCTCCGTAGCTCAGTTGGAAGAGCAGTCGCCCGGATAGCGAAAGGTCGTAGGTTCGAATCCCACCAGAGGCAGTAAAAAAAAATCCAAGTAGAATTATTTTCCTTGAAATAATAAACTAGCATTATTGTGAATGCAAAAAACAAAAAGTTTAAATGTGTAATTTATTTAGATGACAACATAATAATGTGGTACCATCTAACAGATCTGATGGAGCTAGGAGGCTGATAGTAGACTTCTCAACGGCTACTAGTAAAACATCTGAGAGGCTTATTTTATTCGTAATACTCATCTCTAACACCGTATGTCTAACAGTTGTTACAAACAAATAAATATTCCACAACAGAAGGCGTGTCGTAAGAGGCGACTAATTCCAGTAGCTCGAGACGGGCAGCAGCGTCTGCGTGCTAAATATTATAAAAACTGCGCTCGCCAGTCCGCCTGCCGAGCGTGGCGAGTACCTATCGGCAATCCCCCCCATGATAAGTTATTGAGGGAGGCCTATGTTCAGCAGTAAACGTACTAAGGCTGAAAATGATGATGATGATGATGAAATATTGGTAATCATCACTTACCTGCATTACTCTGATTGATAATCCAATGAATTTGTGTTATAGAGAGCAAAAACTGGATGGTAGGTACTGGAAGAAGGTACCAGACCACCCAGACTCGAGACAATGTAGAAGAGTGTTTTCTACATTGATCCGACCAGGAATCGAAAACATTTTGAATGAAAGAAAGAAAGAAACGTTTATTCGACACACAAGAGAAAATAAATAAATACACAAAACAATATCAGACAATCAGATGTGTCGAAAAGGTGCCCCAGCATTTGTCGTGACAGCCACGGACTTATCACGACGCTGATTTTCGGCAGGAACCTCCGACGCTGGAAGGTGCAGCGAGTGATGCAGCGGTACATCAGACCACCAGAGAATCCCAAATCCCTCTAACGGACTCCGGGCCCATGAGGAGCACAAAATCGGTCGGAGAAAACCGATGCCAAACACAAGCACGATGCCAGACGGGACAACATATTAACACGAAACTATAGGTACACGCCACACGGTGTCACTCGGACAGAGCGGAGTAACTGGACGAGTAAGGTGCGCCAGAATCGATTTCGGTCCGATTCGGAAATCGGAACGCGCCTACATTCAATGACGCTTTTCGTCGCACATAATCTGCATCTGACTGACACTTCGCCCGAACGAAAATCATTGTAACCTACACATTTCTGTAAACTTTATCTGTAACTCCTTTGTATAGTGTGCAAAGAGCATCTATATATATATCTAATACTAGCTGTCCCGAACTTCGTACCGCCATTAATTCATTTTTTTCATGAATTTTTCCGTGTTTATTTGTTCTGCTATTCGGGGCAGAGACAAACTCAACAAATCAAAGATCATAAAAATTGGTCCAGCCATTCTCGACTTATAATTGGTACAACTAACCCGACTTTCTTTTATGTATAGACTAGCTGTCTCGGCGAACTTCGTAGCGCCTGTTTTTTTTCATATTTTATTATTTATTCTGCTATTCGGGGCAGAGACAAATTCAACAAATCAAAGATCATTAAATTCGGTCCAGCCGTTCTCGACTTATAATGGTATAACTAACCCGACTCTCTTTTATGTATATAGATATATTTATGTTACAAAAACAGTCAAAGCAGTGTGACGCCACTAGTTTCCGGATTAATTTTCTGCTTGTATCATGGCTGCTATAGGAGAAGTTTAGGCAAAGTGTTGTCATAGTAAAACTCAACAATACGGAAACTGCGGCTCTTGAGTATACACCGTAAAGTTTTAGATGGAGCTTAAGGGGGGATGTAGACGAGTCGTTTGCTTTATTTGAGAAACTCACCTAAAAGGTGATTAAAATTGATTTTATAAGCGTGTGTCTAGCAGTACTTATGGACGACTGTCTGGTGTAGTGGTTCGCGCTTCGGACTACAAAGCCAGCGGTTCCGGGTTCGAATCCCGCAGGGGCAAATATTGGTCTAATGAGCACGAGCATTTGTACCTAAGTCATGGATGTGTATAAACGTATTTAAGTATGTTTATCCGTTATCTAGTCGCCATAGTACTAGCTTTGCTTATTTTGGGGCTTTATAATTTGTGTGATTGTGAAAACAATTTAACTATAGGTAATATTATTTTATATATACTTGGGTCATCTTTAGTGTAACGCATTTGTGCGCATTTTCCGCGAATGCAGTCCATCTCAATTCTGTCAATGTGTGAGTGTAATTATAATAATATACACAAAGGTGAAACGGTCAGACTGCGCGTGAGCAGTAAGCGAATAGAAGACGTATTTTGAAAGCATTAGAAATGAAAGTGGTTGCGTTTTCGAATCCCGTTAGGATGTTTGTGTGATGAGCAAAAACAATCGCACCTAAGTCATGGATGTTTATAAACGTAGGTATTTGAGTATGTTTATCCGTTATCTAGTCACCATTGTACAAGCTTTGCTTAGTTTGGGGCTAGATAAAAGGCTAGTTTCCTGGGTAAAAAAAATGTTATTCTATTTAGTCCGTCAGTTAGATTATCAAAAAATATTAGACCCATATTTTGCCTTTTTTAAATATAAAAAATGACGAAAATAAAGCGCATCAAAGTTTGCACGTGACGTTATGCCTTGCTAAAAAGTGTCGCAAAGCGTGACGTTACGCGGAACTTTAACGGGCCATATCTTCATCGTTTTTTGTTTGATTAAAAAAAGAAAAAATACGTGTCCAATATTTTCTGTTAATCCAACTGACGGACTAAAGATATTTTTTTAGGAAACTATCCCATTGGTGTGATTGTGAAATCAATTATAGGTGACTGAGTTTGTTGCACCGTTTCTTCTCATCACCAGCTGATATTTAGTCCCGAAATCGTGGTAGGCAAAGTTGTATTTTTAGGACGTGTAAACTACAAGGAGTGTAAAATGTAATACCGAATCATGTTTGACCGATGTAACCTTACACAGAATGCACTGTTGACAGAAATATCGCGGAAGTCATTGTGTGAGGCCTATGTTCAGCAGTGGACGTCTTATGGCTGAAATGATAATGATGATGATGACTATTGAGCACAAACAAGCATGCGACCCAACGTAGAAGAGGTTTGCTGACATTATTACCCAAATCATTTTGACCGAGCATTATATCAATTACAAGGGTATGATGTTGCATAGCACTTTACACGCAGCTCTAAGACTGTGGATTTTGCTGGGTTATATCAATCTACATTAGTATTCCATGTAGGTTACACGATAGCAGTAAACAGATTGCTGTATCAAACAGATAAAATACTGATCTTATGACCTTCGTCTTGGTCTTGGTCTTGTTCTGTAGGGAAACTCCGTTGAAGTAAAGTGCGCATTCTTGATACAAAAAAAATTTCTCAAGGCTATGTGTGGTGCTGGGCCTATGGATTCCTGACGACCTCTATTTAAAAAGCTAAAGTTGCTAACGCTGCCCTCTATGTATATTTTTGATGTATGTGTTTT
Organism: Anania hortulata; assembly: GCA_963576865.1. Taxonomy (NCBI): domain Eukaryota; kingdom Metazoa; phylum Arthropoda; class Insecta; order Lepidoptera; family Crambidae; genus Anania; species Anania hortulata. The sequence goes on from OY756413.1 coordinate 1,700,968, forward strand.
TACTAAAAAACATTTAGAATTTTTCAGAAAAAAGAGTGAACTGTAAATTCTCGACCAGGTATCCTAATCGTTTAGTGCTGCCGCCATCTTTTACGAAGGGTCGTCAGGGAAATTGTTACGTTATGTCTATTAAATTATACAATAAGCTACCAGATGCTATGAAAGATCTACCAATTAAAGAATTTAAATATTGTTTATATAATCTTTTATGTGATAATTGTTTCTACAGTGTAAATGAATTTATTCAATATAAAATGAAACTTTAATTAATTAATGAATTTATAATAATAATGCCGACAAATTTAATGTTATTAATAGAATAATGATGATCTCTTTTTTTAAATTATTTTATTTTATTGTTATTCTTATTCTTGTTTTTAAAGCCTCTTTCAATATTGCATGCCAGTTGTTTTTGGCTAGATGTGAGATGCCAAACGTTTTGTTCCATCATAATGTACCACATTTATTGCAATAAAGTTTTATTCTATTCTATTCAGCAAATCACGTTACTTAAAAACCTGGATATCGTCATGTATCTTGAAATACACTTAACATATCTAAATAATATAATTTACCGGAAAAAAAAACATGGCTACCACTGTTGACCGTGTGAATCCTCCTTAACAAATCTTGAACCACTTCCCAAGCTTGGATTAATTGGATTTTTACCACCCTTTGTTTGGAAAACCTTTTTTATTCTCTTTAATTAGAAATCTTCAGGACAGGCCCATTGAGGGTCGCCATTTTATTACACACTATCTTTTTATGAGGGTACCCGAACTAAGTTTTTATCGCATTTCTTAGTTTTCAATGCTGAAAGAATGTTTTTCGGGGATTTATTTTTTGAGAAATTGAACTGATATTGGGACCGGTTTAGTAATATTTTATTACTTCTGAGACTGGTGTAGATAAAGGTCGTTTTGGATGCCGACTGTAAATATAAAAGTCGCGATATTGTTTTCTAACAAAGGTTTAGTTTTTAGACAAGGAATTAGTATGCGAGGGCGTTTCTTTTACCATCTTGTTGCTATCTCTCTTTGTTTTACTATCTTTAGGCTATCTTGTGTTACAATACTTATCCAATGGTATCTTTAGTTATTTTACTATCTTATAGTCATCGCCAATAGTTTGACCATCTTATAGCAATTTCTAATAGTTTAACCATCTTATAATATTATTCTAGTTGTTCTACCATCTTGTATCTATCTGAATTTATTTTTATCTTAGGACTATTTATATTTATTTTACCATCTTGGGGCTATGCCGATTAATTGTTTTTTGTTCATCTCATAACTATTTGATACAGAAAAGTTAAATGTATTAGTTAATGTCGAATTTATTTATTTATTTAACAAAATCCACAGCTCTTAATTTTTATAGCATCCTACAATAAGTTTAACCAATTTCATTTTGGGAATGTATCACATAGGTTTTTTGTGTGTATTTTAATCACTGTCTTGTGTATTGGTTTGCGCTCCAAACTGCAAAGTTAGCTGTTACCGTAGCGTTAGCGTAGGACGTCCACCCGCAAGGTGGACAGACAACCTGGTAAAGGTTGCAGGAAGCCGCTGGATGCCGCTTACAACTTACAATACAATCTTGATGTTACTGGGGGAGGTATATGGTCAGCGGACGTCCTATAGCTGAAATGATGTTGATGAGGTTTTTGGGTTAACCCAAAAACATAGGAAGTTTGTTTTGGCAAGTAAACTTGTGATATTATCACTGACATTCTTTGCAGCTCATCTTTAATTATAAAACAATAATTATGAGATAGCTTTATGTTATTTAATGCTTCTGATGCACAAGATGTCCCGAGATATTTCGAACGAGTTTCATCGGTGTATAAATAAATTTATAAATTGCGACGACAGGACAGGTGAAGGCGTCTAATTAGCTTTTTGTGTAAATGCTGTATCCCAAGACTTTTATGGTATATGGATAAAGAAATGGCGACTTTGAAATACACTATTTTAACTGTCCTCGATTATTGTTGCAAAATTTATAAAGTAAAAAAAAAACTACAACAAATACTTACGATTCACAATTTCAATGTTTTTTCCCCTAGCAAAAGTTTTTTTTTAACTTATTACGAGTTTTTTTTTTAGCCTATTGTGTCCCACTGCTGGGCAAAGGTCTGTCCCAAGTCCGCCATGTTTTCCTGAGGAGTTCCTTATTATGAGTATTCAAGGTAAAAAACTGATTTGACCTTGAATTTTTTTGTTATGAATATTTCTGATAATTAGATAAAAGTTACAAGAGTTAAAGCGTCCATTGTTTAAGATATAAAAAATGAAATAATTGTGACTACATACATAATATTGTCATGGTCTCGAAGTAACCAATAAGATCCTTATGTAACGAGGTTCTAGACAGTGATTTTGCCATGGGCGTCACACAGCTTTCCCAGCTTTCCCAAAAACTTATTCGAATTTGACCCGAACCGGGAACTGAACCCGGGATCCAATATTTTGGATGAATTAGTGTACCACTACACCAATTGCGTCGCTAAAAGAAAATAAGTTAATATCTTACATCTTACGTCTAAGTTAAGACTTTCTTAAGATGCTCTCAACGCACACGCGAGCGCGGCAGGTGTGTGGCTCGTGCTCTCCACTTAAGGGTAAGATACTCGTTTTATGGGAGTTTTACTGCTTTTTAATAATATTTAATTATTTTATAACTAAGACTGGCAAATATAGGTTAGCAGAAGGAAATTGTTATTGTTACAGCTTCATAATAGTATGTTTCTGTAATGGCATTTGAAAAAGAGTTACAGGCAGTAATAATACTATTAGTTTTAGATGGCCGTGCCTATGAAAAATAAAGAAAACTTAAGATCTTTAAGATAAAGTTGAATAAATAAATACGCGACAGTTGTAATTATTTCGAAGTAAGTAATCTAAGATTACTTACCAGATACATACTTCTGTAGGTTCTGTGGGCTTCTTTCTTTTATATGTACCAATTGTGCAAATAAACGATTATCTTATCTTATCTTACTTACTTTCGAGGTACCTTACGAATCTACTGCGTTTTTTTACACTATAATCAATAATAAAAACATTAATATAATCTAAAAAACATTGCTCCATTCAAACTGATGTCAGCTGGTCAGCGGTTTAATATGAAGAAGTGGTTTTTATTTCGCTTTTGGTGTTGTCCTATAGAAAAAGTTAATGTATTTGAGCAGTAAACTGGTTAGTTTACTATCCTAGAAGGAAATTAAGCTATAAATTAGGACCAACATCATCATCATTATTTGAACCATAGGATGTCCACTGCTGAACATAGGCCTCCCCATATGACTTCCAGATTGGCCGGCCTTCATGGAACCTTTATCTGTCCTCGTTTTGGGTGGGTCCTACGCTAAACTAGCCGGTACGTAGTCTCCATTCTAGAACGTTTCTCCCCCATCAGCCACCAGTTCTACTATGCTGTTATGTGCTCTGTCTACTGCCACTTTAGCCGACACACAAAAAAATAATAATCGAGTATCGGGCTCAGTGGCGTGCATTGGGAGAGGCTCATCCAGCAGTGGACTGACTCTGACTGATTATGGCAAGGATCGAAACCGGTTAATATTTATTTCAGAATGTATAAGACCCATTTCTAATATTTGATAGTAGTTGTAAAGATTTGACCATAAAACTTAATTTGCCATAGTTTTAAAGTCGGTATTCGGAGTATATGATATTTAATTTAGCGAAAACCTTTATTATTCCGGTTAAGGTTCCATAGTAAATTAACCGGTTTCCGATCCCTGGATTATGGTGATTATGATACTAACTAATTAAGTAGGTCTTGCCCCGATTAGCCTCCCCTTAACGCGCCAATCGTAAGAACTCAGTTGCTAACAGGTGGCGCGGGGGTGCATTTTACCTTTAGTTCGCCACCTGCCCGCAAGGTGGCGACGCATCTGTCTTTAAGTGTTTTGGTAAGAATAATGACATGAGTAATACGCATGCGTATCTTACAACTGTAGCTAGACAATAGTGTAATCCATGTAGCTCATATAATTGGTGATATTTTCGTGCCTAAATCATGTTTTTCTTAAATCATGCTTTCTATGATATAAACGAATTATGAAATGTTTATTTTCTGACATACATACAATTTAATTTCTATTGACATGTTTATTTTATTTAAGTTTAAATTATTTTATTATTATATTTAATTATTTCTCATTTATAAATTAAGTGATTAAGTGACAATTTAATTATGGAAATTGTAAATTTTAACGTACCAATGTTATGCAATGTAACGAAATGGTTAATAAATAATTTGAATTTGAAAATTAAATATTTAATTAGTTAATGGCGTGAGATCATTCGATGCAATTTTATTCTAAATTGCTTGGAATTGAATAGACAATTTTGATATTTAGCCAATTTTACAGAATAAATACTTTTCCACGTCGAAATTTTTACAATAATCAATCACAATTATTGTCTAGCTAAACTAGTCAAACCTAACAGACCTTGTAATATAGCGGCTAGGTAGCGGATAGAAGTACTTAAATAAAATTATAACCTTCATCACGACTTAGATCCAAGCGATACTTGTATACTACTGTGTGTGTGTGTGTGTGTGTGTGTTATATATTAGACTTCACTTCACTTTCATCCACTTCTATACAAAATTTGACTATACAGGGTGGCTAGAAAAGTGACGTCCAAAAATTTTTAGGTTCCTCGTGTTGAAAGATATCTGAATCACCCCTATGTATGTTCTACGATTTTTCGTAGTTTTCGAGTTGTGTGTGAGTGAAATCAATTATAATATATAATTTTATGTTTTTTTTTAAAAACCGAAACTTTTGAGAATCTTAAGTTGATTCAAAATAATACTCATGATACAATAATCTTACACACAGTTCCAACATGACCGGTATAGCCTGCGCCGAGGATTATAGTAAGAAGAATAACGAATTAAATTTCACGCAAGCAAACCTCGGGAACAGCTAGTTATAAATAAACATGCATTTTATAAAACATGAAGTCGATTTTATGAAATATTATACATAAACGCCGTATTTATGATCAAAGGCCCAATTCCCGTAATTTGACAATAGCCGCAATCCGGTGTCGATCCACTCCCAGTAACATTACGATCACAAACGGTATTCTCGTATACACAAAAAATGCAAAAAAAAAATCTCATTTATGTTAAAGTAATTAAAAGTTTTTGACCTTTTCGCGTAAGACTCAGTATTTATTTTAAATTAACGTAAATACAACACTGTTTAGATACTGCTTGGAGTTGACGATTGGCCCCTGAAGAACAATCAAAAACTTCCAATAAGTTATGTCTCCAATAACCTTTTCGCAAGTATTGTGAATCAGTATCCAGTTGTATCCCGCCACGGTTTCGACGTCAGAGTCAAAGGGAATCCGAAAAATTTCCAATTTCCCTCCATTTTGGTGCTGCATTCAGTTCCTGTGAAGGAGGTAAGGAGTTACGAAACATTCGAGTTTCTATCTTTACTAAATAAATTGTACTAAGTATTCTAAAATTTAATGTAGTTATTTCTTCGTTAACTGTTTGTTTTCTGTGGTGTGCAAAGAGTATTTATCTATCTAATACCTTAACTCGTCAACATCCAAGCGGTTTCTTGAGCCCGAATAACAATGGAATTTCTATTGCATCTCGAATCCAAATGGCTGATGAGTTAAAGACGTAATTTTTTGGATGTATATACAGTCTCCGGAACTAGGTACTCATACTATTTAGATAAGTCTTTGGCCAATATTAATAAACGGTCCAGACAGCTACTCCCTATTCCAAAATAATTCTCATTTCCAGAGAGATGCGAGACAGATCTCAATAAAGATGGCGCTAACTAACGTAGGCATCAATAATAGTAATTTAAATACCCGCATTCGATGCGGGCGAAACCGCAAGCAAACAGCGGTTTAATACACAGACTTTTAGTAAAATAGACGAACAATCCGCTTTAAAGTATCTACGTAAACCAAGCGTGTGAATTTTTCATTACTTATTATGACGTCATGTGTAAGGAAATGTCTGCATAAATGTCTCATCATCATCATCATCATTATGTCAGTCTATTGCTGGACGTAAGTCGCTTTTTCACTTAGCTACTGCCAGCATTATTCCTCTATCTCTCACTTCCTGGCATATATCCCATATGGTGGTGGGGTCAGTCTTCCTTGTCTTTCTTCTCCACTTCGCTCTGTTCTCGACATCGTCTTCGGAAACCTCGCATGCTCTCATGTCCTTTAGCACTTCCCATCTTGTCTTGCCAGCTATATTCCTAACAAAATAAGTATCTTTTACAAAGGTACACGACAAGTGGCTGGAGTCTCCTACCACGTAGGATGTGTTTGGAGACCCCGTTCTTTCCTAAAATTAACAAAAGGTCTCCTAGGTCTATAATTACGTCTGACGACTGTGTTTGTGGCATTATTATAACCAAGTATTGCTCAATGTTACACTTCTGTCACAGAACCGATAAAAGGTGGAGTAAACGGGTTATCGAATTGAAACCGCGCCTTGGCAAACGTAGTGTGGGACGCTCGATGATTCCCCAGCTCGATGTACCGACGACCTTAGAAAGATTCCTGGCAGCGGCTGTATGAAAAAAGCGAGAGGCCTTTGTAAGTCCACTGCTAAAAATAGACCTCCCCCATTGAACGCCACAGCGAATGGCTTAAGGCCGTTTGCATCTAAATAAATATTTTTTCTGTTTTTGCAAAACTTTTAATTCATGCTCCTATAATTAGTCTTAGCGTAATTTTATACAGCCTTGTTTATCTCAATAAATGAAGAATCCAACACAAAAATATTTTGTCAATTCAAACCAGTAGTTCCTGAGATTAGCCGTTCAACCAAACTCTTCAGCTATAATATTAGTAAGTATAGATAGAAGCATGCATATTATCATCATCATCATTTCAGCAATAAGACGTCTACTGCTGAACTAGGCCTTCCCATTGACTTCCAGATTCGCCGGTTGTAAGCGACTTGCATCCAGCGTCTCCTTGCTTAGTATTATGAATAAACTAAAGAATAGAATAGAATAGAATAATTTGTTTCGCTTAAAAGTGGTACAAGGATGTTAAATTGGTTTAAGATCACATATTTCACCATAGTATGGCATGCGAAATACAATTTTAACTTGAATTTAAATTAATGAATTAGTAGTTAAAATGTCACTTAACATACAATCAGTCATACATGCAAAATAAATAGGTTACAACATCGTGGATTTAAAAGAGTTGAAATATTCATCTACTGAGTAAAATCATTTTTCTATTAACCACCTTTTTAGCGTAACTTTAAATCTGTTTAGTGGGATTATTTTTATGTCGTCATTTAAAGACCACGTGAACGAAGTCGCGGGCAACAGCAAGTAAAGTCTAAGGAATAAATTGTTCGATGGCGAAAGCAACTCCGTTTTCGTAGCTCCCCGTGCAAGGATGCAATAGTAGCCGGCAATTTTAAATTCAGCGCAACGGAGGTGTTCGGCGCGGAATGTTAACTGCCCACCGTGACGGCTGCGGTATACCGACTATTTCATATTATTCTCATACATTTCTCGAATCGACTTGGATAACTTTGGTCCAGATTCAAGATTGAACGATGTTGAGTGTGCCAAAAGTTGTCTACTTAATTTTTGGGTTTGTACTTTTAATTGAGCAAAGGAACTTTTGTAGGATCACTTCGTTGTCCGTCTGTCTGTCTGTCCTTCTTTCTGTCTATCTGTCAAGACTCTTTTACCAGGAGTGCGTGAAGGTATCAAGTTGAAATTAATAGAAGCACAGGTGGCACACTGCATAATATAATTATATTGCGTTAGACAATGTGTCACCGGTGCTCGCCCATATCTATTTAAAGAAAAGATAAGATAAATCCTTTTACTGTCATATTTGTTGTATATCAAGATCGTAAAACTAGTCGCTTCACACAATCACCATATTAGCCAAACAATATTTAGCTTATAATAATGTTATGTTATTCATCTGAATAAGCTGCAACGGCTGGGAATTCATGGTGATTTGTTGCGATGGGTTAATCGATGGTTTTATTTTTATACGGTTTACTTACACTTGAGGACCGGCGTAAACTACTGGATGTTTGCTTGCTATACGACATAGTGCATAGTCGTGTAGATTGCCCTGAACTTGGGGCCAGCGTGTCATACTGTGTACCGGCTCGCCGCTCCCGCCGCCACCTGCCACCGCTGCTGAACGTGCTGCGCTCAATTACCAACTACGCTCGTAACGCGACCTTATCGCGCTTGCCCTGGGTTTACAAGGAAATATTCAGCCAGATAGATCTATTTGCTTACAATAAGGCAAAATTTAGGTCACATGCCATTAAGGTGGTCCCTAAACTAAATTACTTTAAATTCCTTAGGTTATCGTTGGGTTGTATTATCATATCATATCACACAACGTAATGAGCATATTGTTCATAGTTCTATTTTGCTTTTAAAGTTTAGTTGTGTACAACGTGTAACGAAAAGGTGAAATAAAACTTAAAGGGGTTAAGTATTTTTAAGTTTTGTTGAGCATCTGTTACTACTACCTCCGGATTACTACTTTTTCATTTTTAATCTGGAAATCTATAGCTATATTTTTAAGAAACTAATAATTTTCAACATGCAATGTATCGCCGTTGATTACCTAAATAAAAAAAATAAAAAAATATGAAATGTAAGCACGTTATAATTTTGGCATTTCAGCCATAGGACGTCCAACGCTGAACATAGACCTCCCCCAATGAATATGATTGGGGGGCATTGCCAATACTCGCCACGCTTGGCAGGCGAGTTGGCGAGCGCAGTATTTTATAAGATTTCGCACGCTGACGCTGCCCCCCGTTTCGTGCTACAGTAATTAGTCGCCTCTTACGACACGCCTCCTGTTGGCAACGGGGAAGTGTATTTTTTACGGCCGTCCCCACACGGTACTAAAACATTTTTTTAAATAAAGTACCTATATATAAAACAAGTTATGTACAATGTACTTTTTTTTTTTAAATGCACAGTTTCAGACACACACTCAGCCGAATTATCACTAAAAGCAATCTCTTCTAGAGAACATTCATTAAAAAAATTAAGATTTCTATCAGGTTTCGGCCTTATGCACCCACTGAGGCCTCAGTAAGTCGTCAATGACATAAAAAACATTCATTCAACTATAAAATAGACACCGTGTCAAATAGAGAAACTCCGAACTATTGCCACTTTTACCAAGAACAATGGTCGCTCGCGCCGGGAATCGAACTTGTATTGTTGATTAGAAACGCACTCTTCAGGTCGAAGACCCATTGCTACAACTCAGTTCCACACCAATGTCTTCGAATGCGGAACGACCACAAGCCCAATTCTCGTAATTAATAACGTGTCAAAATCAAGTTTCAATCCGATTTTGATAGCACAATGTAATGGTTTTTTTGTTGGCAACCAAACCTCTTTGAGGTTTATTTCTGCCAATGTTGAGTAGTTTTGTTGAGTGCTCACAATAAAACACGGGTGCTTAGTGCTTATTGCTTTTCATGGATTCAGTGAAGGCTACACTTCCCGTAGAAGCAGGTTTCAGATCTATAGCAATTTTTCTACGAGACAAGTCACTTAACGATTTTTTTTAAATAATAAATAAATAATAAATAAATATTGAACAACATCACATACATTGCTCTGATCCTATGATAAGTAGCTTAAACACTTGTGTTACAGAAATCAGAAACAACGACGGTACCACAACACTCAGACCCGAGACAATATAGAAAAGTTATTTTTCTACATTGACCGACCGGGAATCGAACCCGGGACCTCAGAGATAGCGTCACCAAGTCCGGTATGCTCGCCTCTCGGCTACGGAGGTCGTCGATAAATAAATCGAAAAATAATAATAAGAATAAGTCGATAAATAGTTCTAAATGTTTATCTTCATCTTTTTTTATATGGACTCAATCCCGCTCTATATGCAGAGCAGTGATTCTGCCAATGTAGAGTTATTCTTGATATTATAGTGTTCACAATAAATAACCGGTGGTTAGTGCTTATTGCTTTTCATGGATTCTGTGAAGGCTACTCTTCCCGTAGAAGCAGGTTTCAGGTCTGTAGCAATTTTCCTACTGGACAAGTCACTTGACGCTCTTTTTAATAGTTAAAGATCTTTATTTTTATCTTTTTTATGTGTATTTTTATTTATTTAGACTTTATTGCACAGATTTAAAAATTATACAAAAGGTGGACTTAATGCTATGAGGCATTCTCTATCAGTCGACCATTCGGCTAAACAGAGACGTTTTGTGGGCGGTGCGATATAGGCGACACAAATTCAAATGATTGAGTGAAGGCTACTCTTTCCGTAGAAGCAGGTTTCAAGACGCTATCAGGTCTAAAGCAAGTTGTCTTGAGACAAGTCACTTGACACTCGATACGAGTTGATTAGAATGATATTTATATGGTTCCAGATCTTTAGTGGGTACAGAGGCATAAAAGGTGAAAATTTTACAATTGTCCCCCAAAGGCTCTCTCAAGTACTCTACTCTAGATGACTTGACAAATATTTAATAACTTTCCCTAACTAAGTCCTAAATACACAATCATTTACGAAATTTAAAATAAATTGTTTATTTAGTTAGACAAGATTTACTATAATATAATTAATGAGTTCTTAAATGATAAAAATTTAAATTGACATTTGTTTGTAATGTTGAAATTCTAGAGAATGTTATAATAAAGTTTAACATTTAATTTTGCATGTTAGTTGACAAATCCTGTATTAACATAGCAAAATAGGATTGACAGTTTCAATTTCAAAACTGTCAAATACTTACAAGATAATTAAAAATAACTGTTAAGACCTTACAACATGATGACGGGATTAGATTTTAAGTTTACTTTGATAGAAATATCATTAAAAATAATAATAAAATAAATTGATTTTCACAATCACACCAATCATCTAGCCCCAATCTAAGCAAAGCTTGTAGCTTTGGCAACTAGATAACAGATAAACATACTTAGTTATATACTTTTATAAACATCCATGACTTAGAGATACAAAACATGCTCGTGCTCATCACACAAACATTTTCCCCTTGCGGGATTCGAACCCGCAACCGCTGCCTTTGTAGTCTGGAGCGCGAACTACACCAGACGGTCGCCAAAACTGTCGATTGTCAATTTAACTTAGGAATAATGTTTTTATTGAATTCACTATAATATTTCAATCAAGTCCATTTGCAATAGGTTTATTGAAAATGATTAAGGGATTCTGGATTATTAATTATTGGGTAAGTAATAACTTTCAGTACTTTTGGAAACTAGTTTTTGATCGGCTAATCTAAAACTTATTTTGAAATTACTGAATCTTCTAAAACAATAACGTGACTTCTATTTGACTTTTGCGTAGTGATTTTGTCAGATTATTGTGATATGTTTTGCAATGAGATTTTTTTGGAAAATTCAGATAACTACTAAGCTAGTTTTGAAGGTGGCTGTTAAGTGCTCGAACTCTGGACCCACAAATGCGAGACAAAAGTCCAACCACTGAGCTACTGCAGCAAAATATTGTTCGTTTTAAAGCGGACTAAAAACAGACAACACAGAAAGCGTCCAAACTTTTCTATTAAAAAGAAAATTCGCTATCGATGTTCGGGGATTGTCACTTTCCCCGAAACTCGGGTAAAGTTGACTTTTACCTTCGTTTTCCCATTGTTATAAATAAGTGCGTTGCTAAAATTAGGAATGTTTACAAAAGAATCTTTCGGCCCTAGGGCGCTGACACAACACAATACAGATATGAACGGTAGGCATGCTGTAAACTTAATACAAAAACCAGAGTGATTAATAATAAAAGGCTTGTGCACTCATCTGAGAGACATAAAATAAAACCAGGTACCATCTTAAATTTAAAAACTATGGCTTGTATGTTGTTACTTACCCACCTTTTTTCAATAATCTCCAACTGGATGGACGGCCACAATTTAGAAATAAATTTTCAAAAAACAAAAATTATGACTTTTCACCCATATCAGAAAAAGGCACTAAATATAGACTTCACTTACAACGGTATTAAATTGGAATCGGTCAACACATTCACATTGCTTGGCGTAGAAATAGATACCCACTTAAATTGGAAAGCACACGTCCAGAAAATAAAATCAAAACTATCTAGCTATGCGTATGCACTTTATGAAGTGAAAAAGACAACTGACCTTGAAGCGGCACTCAGTACTTACTATGCCTACGTAAACGCATGGCTAAGCTATGGTCTCATTCTATGGGGAAATAGTACCGACGCATCTACCCTTTTCATTCTCCAGAAAAAACTTATTAGAATCTTAGCCTATATAAAACAGACTGAAAGCTGCAAACCATACTTTCAAAGGTTTAACATACTGCCCCTGCCATGTATGTACATTCTAGAAATGTGTAAATTTGTTAGGAAACACCCAAACTTACATCAAAACCGCACTAATCTACATTACTCGCTAAGATATAAAAATAAATTGATTCTACCTACTGTCCGTCTAAAGATTCATTCTTCCAGCCCATACGTTATGTCCATACGAATTTACAACAGATTGCCGGAGTCTATGAAAAATGAAGTAAATGATTTAAAATTTATAAAACAATTAAAATTAATGTTAATAAAAAAATGTTATTACACAATAAACGAATACTTAAATGACAACAATCTAAAACAATAAATGAAATCCAAAGATAAATAAATATTTGAATGCCTAAAAATACTATTTATTTGATTATGTTATTCAATAAATTATTCAATAAATTCTTAATTATTTTAATTCTTTACAACTTCTTAAAATAAACAAATTGATCTAATTATGCATGGCGTCATCCTCTCTGCCCACAATACCTATCTTATTGTTGTGCCCTACAGGGTCCATAATGATCGATTTTATGTATCTAATTATAACACCTGTGTAACATTATAGAATGCAATAAATATATTGAATTGAATTGAATTAATTAAAAATTATTTATGTTTGAACTATTACTACCTATTAGACTATTATCTTCACATTGCTCTCATATTGTTTAATGCAATTTATCAATTCAGTAAGTACAAGTAAAAATACTTCGGCTACTTCCAAAGTAACAAATGAAATGCTGTTTTTTTGTTGAAATTACTATGTATTTTATCATCATTTGCCTGCCCTGTTCCCAGGCCATCTGAGGTCGGCGCAGTATCTCTTTCTCTTCCATGCAATCTGGTCACTAGTCATTGAGTTAATCACTCCCTTCTCAGTCATATCTATCCTCACACAATCCATCCATCTCTTTTAGGTTGAAATTACTATGCATTTAAAGAAATTTAAATACCGTATGTTCTGTCTTAGTGCACCTATTTAGTTATGTCACAAAACTAGCTCTTTTGGGGTAAAAAAAAAAGAAACATAAGATCTAATTCACTCTAGGCTGAAACAAAATGGAAAAATATCCAATAACTAACGTATATTTGTTACGCTGTTTTTATATAATACATTAGTTTACCCATATCAGTCTTAACGTAGGGCATAACGTAAAATTTCACTCAATTGATATTGTTTCTTGACAACTAACAGTAGGTTGAAAATTGGTTAAGGAAATATGATATTTTTGGATTTGTTGACTAACTGTTGATTATATGCAAATGGATCTACTGAACGCATTTATGTTGTCCAGATCAATGAGGAAGGAAAATCTTTGTTTAAGGGAGATTATAAATCCGTGTCTGTTTGTTACTTTAATGCAAAATAATAAGGGCTTTTTAGCCCCGAAGGAAGGTAACTTAACTTTACCATTAGCTCCTTCATTCAGTTTATCTTTTTCATTCAATGTGAACTTTTGTGTATAACAGTCAATCATGCATCAAAATTTAAGACAAAATGAAAATAGCCTTTGAAAACCTAAGTGTAAATACTTTTAAGGGCACTACTTATAGGTTATGTTTGCGAGCAAAATCTCAGGATCTAGTAAAATAATTGATTACATAGTTTAAAAAACTATAAAACACACATTTATAATATGAGACCGGACTGAAGCGAATTGAATGACCACACACGAAGGTTTCACCAGTAGTCATTAGAGATTCACTATCCATTTCCATTCCATTCCATTTCTCACACATTTCCTAATTCAAGCATCAGATCAGCACAATAGTATCAATTTACTTTTTGAAACCGAATATCAAATGCCGTGTGATGACGGCCGTAAAGAATACACTTCCACACCAACCAGGAGGCGTGTCGTAAGAGGCGACTAATTCCTGTAGTACGAGACGGGCAGCAGCGTCTTCGTGCGAAATCTTATAAAAAACTGCGCTCGCCAATTCGCCTGCCAAGCGTGGCGAGTATTGGCAATCCCCCCTGATGATAAGTCATTAGGGGAGGCCTTTGTTCAGCAGGCCGTCCTATGGCTGAAATGATGATGAATGTCAGATATTTAAAGTTTCAAATCGACACGTCAGTAAGAAGTAGGTTAAACTACTGCCAAGATTTGATAACATAGTTGGATTCGGTGGGGGTTAGTCGAACGAAAATATATTGGACAACATCACATACATTGCTCTGATCCTATGGTAAGAAGCCTAAATACTTGTGTTACAGAAATCAAAAACAACGACGGTACCACAACACCCAAACCCGAGACAATATAGAAAAGTATTTTTACTACATTGACCCGACCGGGAATCGAACCCGGGACTTCAGAGATAGCGACACCAAGACCGGTATGCTCGCCTCTCGGCTACGGAGGTCATCGAAAAGCATGGTCAATCTATTTTTATGGTTTTTATTTATCACCAGCTGTCCCGGCAAACTTCGTACCGCCTCTTTTCTGTGAATTTCCAGATTTTTTTATTAGTTATTCTGTTATTCGAGGCGGAGACAAATTTAACAAACCAATGATCATAAAAATCGGTTCAGCCGTTCCTGACTTATAAATAGTATAACTAACCCGACATTGTTTTACATAAATAGATTTAAAGAGCTTTAGAGTGCAAGTTTGGTGTAGTTTGTGTTCTAATGTTTGGTGAAGTGATAAAGATCTGAAACTATTGAAATATCATTGCATTCAACAGCGCATCGAGTGTCAAGTGACTTGTCTCAGGACAACTTGCTTTAGACCCGATAGCGTCTTGAAACCTGCTTCTACGGGAAGCGTAGCCTTCACTGAATCCATGAAAAGCAATTAAAACTAAACATCCGTTATTTATTGTGAACACTAAATCAAGATTTATACTCGATATTGGCAGATTCACCGCTCTGCTTATAGAGCGGGATTGAGTCCATAAAAATAAAAAAGATTACAATACATAGTTCGCTGTTAGTTACAAGTAGGTAAGGCTAATAAATCGTGTTCAAAATAACTCAACGGTGACGTGTTGTCATCGCATTGCGGCTGGTGTAATCGACAATTAAAATGCAGACAAAGTCAAATTAAAAATAAATGTATTACTTAAAAGTAATCATGTATTATTTCGAATAGATATTGGAATATTTCGGATTCTTAGGGTGTAAAGTATAAAGGGTGTTGTATCCGATTTTATTCAGTCAAAGCTATCAATTTGCAACATCTCCAATTACACTCAAAGGTCTTTGACACTGATTTGAGTACAACTCTTTTTAGTAGCGCTAGGCTATTTTTTTTCAGTAATTCGATCTCAAAGGAGTATTCTTCAGGCTCTCAGATATTGCATTCCGTCACAGAGCTCAGTTTGCTTGTTGATTAGCCAGGCTTTTGCATCTAGTTTCTGTCTAGCATTTTCAATTGCACCCCGGGTCGGGTTGCTGAGTGATCTCGATTTCACCCTGTATATTTAAGAGCTGAACTTATTTTATTTGATACTTAATCAAATAAAATAAACGTTTTTGCACTTAACTAAAAATAAAAATAAAATACAATAGGTGTTCCATTTATTCCTCCTTCTATTTTTATCTGTCCGTTACCTGAAGGTGTCACTTTTAGCGATAAGTCCGCCTAAATAGTGTATCTAACTTCCTGTAAACATCAACTAGTTTGTTTAGTGTTCTACCATAATTATGAGTAGGGTTTTGTAAGTTATGTCTGTTAATTTACTATAATTTATTAAAGTAATCAACTAATCCTGTTTTGCTAATAAATGAGTTCTTAGAAATGTCAGTTAAGTAATTAACATTATTCTTACAATACTTCTAATTTCGAACCTAGAAATTTATTTTCCGTGATTGTTGATTTTTGGCGATTGAATGGTCACAGGACATTGTGTTACTTGCTCTTTTCTATAGAACTTTTCATCAGACAATAGGCTAGTTTCCTGGGTAAAAAAAAATATTCTATTTAATCCGTCAGTTAGATTATGAAAAAATATTAGACCCTTAATTTGTCTTTGGTCAATCAAACAAAAAATGACAAAGACAAAGCGCATCAAAGTGAGCACCTGACTTTACGCCTTCCTAAAAAGTGTCGCAAGGCGTCACGTTTCGCGGAACTTTAACGAGCTATATCTACATAATTTTTTCTTTGATTGTAAAAAGAAAAAATACGTGTCCAATATTTTCTGTTAATCCAACTGACGGACTAATTAGATTTTTTTAAGAAACTAGCCCATTACAATTCATCTTTGAATAATCACACATAGAATGATAGTTATCTACGGCGATTACAAAGTTGAAGCAACAAAACAGTTTTGTGTGTAAACGTTTACACACAGACACATGCACACTACTATAAAATAGGGTCGCTCTTATTAGTATTTTTTCCCAAAGCCGAGGAATATTTGATAAAAAGCAATGCCTACATCTAGATTGTCATGCGTTCGGAGCGGATTGACATTAAACACTACGGAGCTGTCAGGCGTAGGGAGCCCTGTATGGCTTCAATTTAGTTGCTTCAAATTTTGCGCGCGTATTACGTATCTATGAGTCATTAATCTGAGCAAGTCATACAATGAAATTAATAACAATTCCCTTAATAACACATCACACGAACGGCATCCCCATACGTGCGTTAATTCCTTCTCCATACCCACTCGCGAACACGGAAGCGGAAGTCGCTCGTTTCCCGCCAAAAACGCGAGTAATTTTTTCTCGCGACGCTTAAGCCGTTATGGCGTTGCTTCCGGCTGGATTTCCTCCTGTGACGCCGCGTGACGTCACTGCCGGTTGGGAGAGGCAAGGAAAGGGGAAAATTATTTGTTGTATGCGTGAAAATGATATAACAGGTGTTGAAGGTAATTCTTATTTATGTGGTTAAGGATGCGGTTTCATAAAGCTTTTTATGAATGTTTGGAACATGACTGAAATGAGTAGGTAAAATATTAAACATAATAGTTCTATTACATACATGTTTCTGATTAATTACAATGTGCACTTAGACTAATACTAACATAGACACGTAATCCGCGCGCATAATTTGAAGCAACTAAATTGGAGCCACAGAGGACTTCCTACGCTTGACAGCTCCGTAGTGTATAAAGTCAATCCGCTCCGAACGCAAGACAATCTGGATGTAGGCATTGATTTTATCAAATGTATCCCGGTTTTTGGGAAAACCACTATTAAGAGCAACCCAATTTTATAGCGGTGCGTATGTTTGTGTGGTAATGTTTTCACACAAAACTGTTTTGTTGGTTTAAGTTTGCAATCGCCATAGGTACTGAACTACATCGTTCATTCTATGTATCATTATTCTAGGGATGTAAATCATTTTAAAAAGGAATAAGATGGATTTTATTTACGACGACCTCCGTAGCCGAGAGGTGAGCTCACCGAGCTTGGTTACGTTATCTCTGAGGTTCTGGGTTCAATTCCCGGTCGGTAATTGTACAAAAAATATCTTTCTATATTTTCTAAGGTCTGGGTGTTGTGGTACCTACCATTGTTGTTTCTTATTTCTGTAACACAAGTGCTTAAGCTACTTATCATAGGATCAAAGCAATGTGAGTATGTGGTGTTGTCCAATATTTATTATATTTAATTTAATTATTTTTCTCACGAAAAGAAGACAGAATGAAAAGACAAAGACTAATAATTAAAAAATATAAAACACAATTACCGATAATAGTGAACTAGTAAGTTAGAAATAAATTGTAAGTACAGTATGAAATTGTTTGCAGTTTACGTGTCAGCCGCAATAGGAAACGCTGGAAATTTTAATAATAAATAAATATACAGTGTGTAACGAAAAGGTGAAATAAAACTTTAAGGGGTTATTCTACGGCTAAATTACATCAACTTTTTCTATGGGACCAACATCGAAATCTCAAAAAAAAAATTTACGTTTCCATACAAACTGATGCCAGCTGGTCGCGTTTTAGTATGGGAAAGTGTTTTTTTTTTTGCGATTTCGATGTTGGTCCCATAGAAAAAGTTGATGTAATTTAGCCGTAGAATAACCCCTTAAAGTTTTATTTCACATTTTCGTTACATTCTGTATAAGCAAATATAAATATTGGACAACATCATACACATTGTTCTGATACTATGATAAGTAGCTTAAGCACTTGTGTTACAGAAAATAGAAACAACAATGGTAGGTACCACAACAACCAGACCTGAGAAAATATAGAACAAAAATATTTCTACAATGACCGACCGGAAATTGAACCCGGGAACTCAGAGATATCGACACTAAGTCCGGTATGCTCGCCTTTCGACTACTGAGGTCGTCAAGCATGTCACACCAAGAAACCGCGCGCCTTAAGTAGTTTATTAATTAATTAAGTTGAAACATCAAATACGTAGTCAAAACTTTTGTTGTTATGTTGTGCCTCTAGATAATTGATGTTTAATCTTATATACCATATAATCTGCTCCAAACTATAAGCCCATATGTATAATCATTATTAACTGTACAATTTTCCCATTAGAACTCACCTTCCTATTATCTTACACACACGAACACAGCAAACACGTTGCCACTAACAAACTAAATCATAGTATCGTATAGTTACATGACGCCGTATTCACAATACAAGCTTATATATTTGTGTTAGCAACATTTTAAAATATCATGATACAGATTATTGCTCACGGCAACTTTAAAAAATCTTAATATATGTCATCATCATTACAGCCATAGGACGTCCACTGCTGAACAAAGGCCTCCCTAACCTATCGTTGGGGGGGGAGGAGGTTTTCAATACTCGCCACGCTTTGCAGGCGGGTTTGCAAGTGTAGTTTTTTACAAGGTCGCAAGCAGACGCTGCTTCCCGTCTCGTGCTACAGGAATTAGTCGCCTTTTACGACACGTTTCCTGTTTACGGTGGGGAAGTGTATTTTTTACGGCCGTCCCCACACGGCTATAGGTACTTAAGTATCTTTCTTTGGAAACGTTTCAAGGCCTATGGATTTTCTAAATATGTATGATATGTTTAGAAATACCCAAATTATTTCCGATAATACCCTTTCAAAGGGGCAGCGTGGGATACCTCGGGGATTGTTAGCATTCCATCGGTTATACCCTCGGAGCGAGTTATAATACCGACAATTTACTTTATTTCTGCTTATTTATCGAGCAAAACGTATTATTTTATTTTTATTTTATTTTATTGGAATGGTACACCAACAGTACATATATAAAAACATTTAAAACTAAAACTACTATAACATAAGCTTCTTATATATATACCTCTTACAGGCGTACACGGCATTTATAACAGTACTTGTTAGGAGTTTATACAGAAGTTACAGTAAGGTAGCACGCCTATCAAAATAATAGCAATATTGGTTTCAAACTCCTATATCATTTCAGTCTTCACCGCTCAGCTATTCGCGAAGATTTGCTTTTAATTTAGGCAACTTGTCGCGAAAAACATCCAGGCCTCCATATAAATATCTATACATATAATAAAATTGTAAAAAGTCGATTACTGTACACTGACTAGAAAAATTAGTGTTCAGGCTTTATATTGTCAACGTTTACATTGTAATTTCCAGGTTCCGTATTTTGTACAGAGAGGTAATGTGTTACTAATCTAGTGTTATTATAATAACTTAAAATATATATGGAAATCGTTTAAAATTATTGACCCACGTAAATTTTAAACGATTTCCATATATATTTTTCTCTTTTACTTAGAAAACCGCATGCAAAATATATATCACAAGGCCAAGGCAACCAAGGCCAAGGCTTACCAAGACATTCATCATCATCATCAACATTTCAGACATAGGCAATAGGATTGCCAATACTTGCCACGCTTGGCAAGCGGGTTGGCGAGCGCAGTTTTTTATAAGATTTCGCACGCAGACGCTGCTACCCGTCTCGTGCTACAGGAATTAGTCACCTCTTACGACCCGTCCGACGACAAAGGCGCTACATCGACATATTTAGCAAGCAAAGAGTACTGTTACCGATATGGCGGTTAGTGTGTTGAAATACTGGTCTTCAAAATTTGAGGGCATTGCCATCAAAACGATAAGAAGAAGAAGAAAGCATGGAGCATTGTTAAATCTATAACTTCTTGAATCCTAAATCTTAATATAAGCAAATCATAAAATCAAGCCACTTTGTCTATAGACTGGGGTACTACGCCAATCGGACTATGAAAATCGGACTAAAATCGGATTAAAATCGGACTAAAATCGGACTAAAATTGGACTATCGGACTTAAAATATCGCGTCAAGCGCATACCCTATAGAGCAGCATTAGGAACCATCTTTCTCCGAAACTAGTAAGTGACTTTTCACTTAAATTTAGTATGAAATGACAACTCCTGTCAACTCTCGCCCATACAAAAAGGTACAGATACAGATTAAAAAATGCCGGAAAAAAATTGTCGAACAAATCTTCTGACATTTCTTCTCTATGGTATGTGCACTATGACTTAAACAAACAATTTTATCAATTTCAAGCCATGAGTATGAATACGGCCCTGTATCCTGTCCGCGCAACCGGTATAGTGACCGGTAGCTTTTTGTTTAGACTGCACTACAGATATATAACTATAGTTTACTATATAGCCCTGTATGAGAACCTTGTTTGCTTGAAAACAGTATCAGTTTTAGTGTTATGAAAGAAAACACAAGTATGACGGAGCTTAAAGTACGAACTTGGGTATAAAACGTTATTTTTTGTTTACCTCTTAAGGGTCGATTCTGATGTCGAAATACAACTTTTTCTATGGGTCAAACATCGAAATATAAAAAAACGCTGTCCTATTAACTTCTTGGTAACGTGTTATCATTTGTATTTATTATTAACAGTTTACTGTGCTGGCAGAGCTAGCACGCACACTAACGTAGCTGTAACATGCGCGTACGTGTTGTTCATATTATCAATTAGCTGATTACAATCTTTATCCAAGGATTTCAGTGGACATTTTTGAAAATACCACCACAATCCTGGACAATTGGAATAGGATTCGCGGAAGTAATAAATGACTTGATTCGATTTATGTTGGAGGAAAAGATGGTTAGGCGAGCTAAACACGGTGCATTGCAAAAATAATAATAAACAGAAATTAGTCTAGTGTATGATTAATGAATTAATGAATGAATATCATTTGTCCATCAATTATTGTAATTTTAATTAAAGATGAGCAATTAATTATTCTACAGGTCCTGGACTCATTTCGGATTGGATATAAAAAAAAATTTAACAGTAGATTTTTTTAAATATTTTCATTGTATTATATACTTGCTTATGCAAGACTTCCTAAAATTCAGCTCGTACGTTTTGAACACTCTTTACAATGCATGTACGTACTACTTACATACCTACCGATTGATTAATCAGTCAGCAATGGCATCATAAATAAGTAAATTTTATTTAAAAAAATAAAACCGACTTCCAAACACTAAAATGCTAAAAATAATCCTAACACTTAAGTACCTAATCAGTTACTTTTGGAGTCGGTGCAAACAAAAACATTGAATCTCTCATCGGCTGGCACCGACTCCAAAAGTAACTGATTAGGTACTTAAGTGTTAGGATTATTTTTAGCATTTTAGTGTTTTAAAGTCGGTTTTATGTTTTTAAATAAAATTTACTTATTTCATCTATTTTTAGTGATAAATCCTAATCTAACTGCTAAACACCGATTTCATCCCCTATTTTCCAACCCTTAGGGGTGATTTTTGTTTTGCAAACTTTTATCATAGCATCTTTGAAGTATAAGCTATTCAATAAAACAAAAATCATCAAAATCGGCTCATATTTGTTTGTAACAAGAACCACCACCAAAATATTATCTGGGTATATATTTGTTGATTTTCTCAAATAGTTCTAAATTAATTTCGATAAAATTTATATGGGACCACTTCTGAAGTATGATCTACCAAACAAAAAAAGAATCATTAAAATCAATTTATAATTAGCGGAGTAATCACGTAACATACATACGTACAAAAAAAAAACGTACAGTCGAATTGAGAACCTCCTCCTTTTTTGAAGTCGGTTGAAAATACTAAAAAGAAACATACAAGAGGGTGCCTCGCTTAATACAGTTTTTTAGGGACATCTTCTTCTTCTTCTTCGTCGGTAACACTCTTGTCAGAGTGGTCGTGGTCATCACTTCAGGTGTAGGTGGCAAGCTTCACAACACGTCGCCACTCTTCTCTGATTGCCGCCTAGTACTAGTACTTTGGGACATAGTGTATGTAAAAATTTTTGCGTTCGAACCGCTCATGTCCGCCCAGCCTTACCACACGAAACACACTCAAGTAACAAGTTACCCAAGTAAATAAAACTATCAACGGTATAGTTCATAGCGATTTTATTAGAAAAGGAAAAGCTTGTTGTATTTATGGACCGCAATATACCACTCGCCGTGAAGTTATTGCGCCGTTTCCTTAGCGGACTGTACTTTGGCTTATTTAATTTTTTACTGAGTAAGGTATCATACCTAAAACTTTGAGAAATTTATTTATTTATCTCTTTATAATTTTGATTTTGATGAAGACCTCCGTAACCGAGAGGCGAGCATACCGGACTTGGTGTCGCTATCTCTGAGGTTCCGGGTTCGATTCGCGGTCGGCCAATGTAGGAAAAATAACGTTTCTATATTGTCTCGGGTCTGGGTGTTGTTTCTGATTTCTGTAACACAAGTGCTTGAGCTACTTATCATAGGATCAGAGCAATGGGATTATGTAATGTTGTCCAATATTTTGTTTATTTATTTTATAATTTCAAAATTATTGTTTCTCTGTATCGTTTGTTTTGTGTGGTGCATGCATGCATGCATTAAAGAGTATCGATCTATATCTTTTTAACAAATGGTATTTCAGTAGTCAAAGAATATAAGTCTACCTTCAAGTCATCCATGAATCATGAGTACCTCTAGATTTTTCTGATTCTATGCACGGATTTCTGACAGACAGGGCAGAAAGGTTTTAGAATGGAGGCCACGTGCCAGCAAGCGCATCGTAGGATGTCCACCCACAAGGTGGACAGATGACCTGCTAAAGGTTTTTAATATTGAAATAAGTAGAAGTACAGATTTATCTTTAGTCTACTATGCCTACCTACATCAGGATATAAAACTTGTAGATCTGTACCGCTTTGGTTTGATTTTAAAGTTAAGCAACCTACGCCGCGGTTATCAGTGGATGGGTGGGTGAATCCACCAATCAGTATACACGATGTATAAGAGAATAGGACACTCCTTAAAACTGCGTGATCAGTTGATCATAGGTAACAACTTTTACTATGATATGGGAGCAATATCGAAATCGTGTTTTTTTTCCAAATACATTATCATGGAGGTAGCGTGTAAGTTTGTATGGAGCATCAATTTTTTTTGAATTTGTATGTTGCTTCCATAGAAAAGGTTGTTGTATATAAGCAGCTGATCACGTGGTTCTAAGAAGTATCTCTGGGCTAGCCTACAATACTGTCTTAAACCAGTGGTAGGGTAAATAAATTGGGACGTGTAGAAGTGCCCAGTTGCAGAAATAAATTGGTTTTCAAACACTGACCCCTAATGGGAACCGAACCCGCTATTGCTTCGTAGTCCGATGCGTGAACCACTTACGTGGCGGATGTCTAAAATGTTCTGAAAGTAATGTTTATTTATTTTAGCTTAATTGCACATGTACAGTACCGTTGGTACAGTTGGCAGATACAGCATTCTCTACCAGTCAATATTAAGGTAATGCAGATAATGAAGTTTGAATTAAATAACCGATAGATAGATACTCTCTCGAAGGTTGTCTGGAAGAGATCGCTTTTAGCGATAAGACCGCCTAAATTGTGCATCTTTCTGTAAACACAAATTGTAACTTCTTTGTATGGTGTACAATAAAGAGTATCTATCTATCTATCTATCTATTCTTTATTGTACCCAGGTCCCAGCGCACAATGTAGGCGGTCTTAACGCTAGAAGCGATCTCTGTCGAGTAGAGTAGTATCTAGTCACTTTTTTCAAACTCCTAAGTTACATACTATTTCTTTCTATACTAATTACATTGTAAATTACTAACGACAATAACCCCCCTCCCCCCTTCATAAGGGATCAAAATAGTAAAGTATAAGTATAAAATAAGACGTTGTCACAAAAAGTATAAAAACTGGCCGGGACCGCGTCCGGTCGGGATAGCGAAGGTTCCCGTGGACGGTGTCATGCAGGACGGAGTACGTTGTTTACATTTTTTAAAATAAAATATGACCTGAATGGCGTAATGGCGCGTAATTTTTTCGGCGATTGCCTACAACGCAAAGGGTCGTAAGTTTTATTCTCATTTCAGTTAAATACAGAAAACGTCGAACTCAATATAATGACTGGGCAAGGCAAGTAGTAAAACTTTATCGATCAATAATTGACTGACTATCATTCAAGCCGCTACAAATGGGAGCCTGAATGATAGTTGGTACCTTCTGAAAGGTCAACACCTTCTATACTTAATCGATTAGTTGACCAGATAGATAGTGTATTACAATCAGTCCAGAAACTCAACTATTGCATTAGCCACAAATTAAACAAGACAAACATATTTTAAGCATATTATGGGCAACAAATAGGTCCAATTGCGATTTTTATAAATTATGTTCCCTTCATAACAAATTATTAAAATATATAGTGTATTTTGTTACTTGTTGGATAAAATAATTCAGATTTGTTGCCAATGACTGTAATTAAAAATTAGTAGTTAATTAATTTTGCATAAAAGCAATTATTATATTTGTAAAAGTATTATCCTAACATTATTAGCTTATCACAGCATCAAAACTTCATAAACCACAGTGAATTTATTTTACGACATCTTTAACGTACAATTTAACAACGTATTAAACTAAAAATAGAATGACAACCTTGTTGCATACTGCATGCAGCCGTCCAATATATTATAAGGACCGGTTTTCATCTATAAAAAGCGACGAACAGGTCGATAGCCGCAGGTGTAGACTCGGTTCAAATGGACAGATGTGTTGCATCGTATGTTGCGGTCAAATATGACATCAGACTGTTTTGGAATTGTCCAATTTTGACACTACCTTTTAGTTGAAGAAGTTTGGTTGACAACTCCATGTTTGGACTGTGAAAGGCAATTTGTATAGTGATGTTATATTGATTGCTATTTTCGGAGTTGTTATTTGTAAAGTGTAAGTTTTTGAGTAAGGTATGTTTTGTTTGAATAAAGTCGTTAATTTGGCCGTAGCCATTGTTAGAGGTGCTTGTAGCTCAGTGGTGGCAGTGGTTTGATAGTGTTTACTAATGTTAAGCCACCTACGCCGCAATTGTGAATGGATGGGTGGCCATTCCGACCATATTTAGTGACATTTATCACAAGCAAAAAGTTGGTCCCGGCTAATATCGCATGATACTAGTCGTGAAGCTTAGTCTGAGGCTTATTAGCAGCTGACAGTAAGCTTAAGTTACTGGCCTTACAACATCCCTCCAACGATCCGCATAGGTAGTGGTATGGCCCAAACTACATCAAAGTTGAAGTGAAGCATGTTCCCTGCAGTGAGACGTATATAAGCATACTTTAATTTACATTGTTAGAACTAATAGAATATTCGTTCTTTTCTACACTCCCAAAATTAATGTTATTTTACCAGAATTTACCGAAAAATTAAGATGTGATTAAAAGTTAAATGTCTCTCCTGTTTTTGCAAGTTACAGAAACGATCTGAATAAATGTTGGTGAATAGGAGATATTTTAATTATTCTTTATTAATGAATGATCCAAACTCTGTAATTCATTACAAAAAAACAGCCTTTTTATGATTATTTTGCTTTTTTTTACTGGCACAAAATAATGCAAAAATAAAACGCGCCCTTAATGATTATTCTCTTACTGCTGACGTCATCCATTCCCAGTATAATTATCCTGAAACAAATTACTCTTAGCCTTGAGAGCACAATTTGACTTCATTAGTTCGACTTTCCACAGACAAGCTAATGGCTTTTTGGGTCATATTTATTCGGGGCTTAACACAGTTTGAGATAGTGTTTCTAGCACTGTCTATTTATTCTAGTATCTATTTAGGTTATAGTAAGATATTTAGGCATGTCTTTTAACTATTTTTAATCGGTAGGATATAATCCCACAAAAGGGCTTCATTTTATTTTATTTTTATTTTATTTATTAGGACAACCAACAAGACAAACACTAATACAAGTAAGATACATATTTTGAGTTATACTGACTTAGAGCTAAGCGTCGTCTTAGTTATAGGCTGCCACGGCATGCAATGTGGACTACAGGTTTATTACGAAAAGTTAAACGTTGTAAGCTAAAATTGGTTTAAATTAGTCGAAGCTACCAACCTTAAAAGTATTTATTTTATTTTATTATAACTTTTAAATCTAAATCTAAAACATGTTTTTTCAACAACCGATTATCTCAAAGGTACCGGTACAAAGGACTGCAGAATTTTACGCCTGAATCTTTGCCGATTATCAGCGAAGATATCGACGTCGTGTGCCTTACAGAACTTGTATCATTTTACAGAGATCAGCATTCAGCATTTAGTTTTATTGTATCATCTATGTACCTACCATGTTTTTGCAAATA
Organism: Anania hortulata; assembly: GCA_963576865.1. NCBI lineage: Eukaryota > Metazoa > Arthropoda > Insecta > Lepidoptera > Crambidae > Anania > Anania hortulata. Next base: position 1,727,897 of record OY756413.1, read on the forward strand.
AAGAATATTTCTATTTCTTACCTGCTATATAACTACTACATGTCTTGTGACTGTAATTCCTGTAAAAAAAATCTGACGCAGGTGAAAAATTTTTGATTTTATTTATGTTGAAATAGAGAAAACGTTGTTTAAATGAATAAAACCGGTTCTTTCCTTGTTTTTGATTTTAATTCTGTTTTTTTTGGATTTTTTGAAATTATAAGTAATTTTTCTCGCATTATGCCAACTCAGCAGTTATAAATAATATGATCATCTCTGATAATAATTATACCTACGGATTTGTCGGGACCATAATTATGTGTTCACCTGAAATTGCAGTGTCCCTGTCTAGGGAGACACTGAAATTTAATCACAAGTTATTAATTATTATTTTATTTACCTGTAAATTAAAATTATAAACAATTTTCTTAAATATAATTATAATTCTTTTGAAGTTGTTGCTGTAGTCTTACATGAGATTGTATGTTTATATCAAAATTTAATTTTCAAAAATAATCACCATACAATTTTTGTATACTACAGTAATTGGCAAATTTCTTAATATGTACTAATTAGGTATAATTTACGAATAGACCGTGATATAAATGATTCACAGACATCGAAATCGTAGGTATAAATCTAATAAACGTAATGCTCTGTAATAAACATTACTTAGACTAGCACCCCTACTATTAATGCTGAGGAGTAAGAGTTCGAATCCCGCAAGGGGAAAATGTTTGTGTGATAAGAACGAGTATTTGTACCTTCATGGAGGTTTAAAAACGTATCAAGGTATGTCTATCCGTTATCTAGTTGACATAGTACAAGCTTTGCTTAGTTTTGGGCTACATTTGAGGTGATTGTAAATATTATTTATTTAAATTTTAAATAAGCAGTGTTGCTATTACATCAAACCCTATATAAAAAACGAGATAAAATTGCTACAGCTAAAAAGATCATAAAGCCTCCAGACTTAGATTTAATATAAAATATATCATGTTAAGTGCTGCTACGTTGCTAATTAGATTGCAATTTACTCCGATAATTTAAGAATGTAATGAAAACTTATTTATCACGAACTAATTGACTTAGACTGTTCACATTTGGACAAATATCTACACAATCTGTAAATATTTAAATATTTCGAAACTTAACAAAACAAACAAAAAATTACTTTTTTCTATTATTTATGCTAGCTATCTAACATTTTTCTTGTTCATGGTTCAATAGATCAAATAAATAATAATACATTATTTTCACAATCACACCAATCATTTAGCCCTAAACTAAGATAAGCTTGTACTGTGGCGACTAAATAACGAATAAACATATTTAAATAATTTTATAAACATCCATGACTTAAGTACAAATGCTCGTGCTTATCACACCAACATTTGCCCCTTGCGGGATTTGAACCCGCAACCGCTGGATTTATAGTACAGAGCACGAACCACTACATCAGACGGTCGTGCTTATAGAAATTAAATTTTAAACATTTTATTAAATACTAGCAACCACCAGGGGCTTTGCTTTGAAAAATACGTCATTATTCCTACTCTACATTATAAATTGTCCAAAATATCAGCTTTCTAATTCCAAAGGTTTGGGCCGGGCGATAATGATTGACTCAGTAACGTCAGTGAGTGAGTCAGAATTTTTGTTTTTTATGTTATTAATAATCTGATTCATTGGTTTAGTTGCACATGTTACTCTATCAATGTACTTATCAGTTGTATTAAATTTCGTTGTAATAACAATCGCAGCATATTTATTTACATGCCACACATTAAATGTTATTGCCTTGAAATATACAAAAAAATAATTATAAATGAATGGCATTTATTTCTTAAAAAATCTTTTGTTTGAAATTTTTAAAGAGTGTTTCTACTGTTTATACAGGACAAGTTTTATTCAGGGTTTATCAAAATCGCAACAAAAAAAATACAAGTTCAGCAATTAAAGAAATAATTGTACATTCAATACGTATACATAGGATTACACATAATTATTATAAACATTATAACATCACACATAGAAAGCAAATATTTAAATAAAAAAACAAGTTTTCGTTTTTTAACTTTTTTAAATTGTATTAGCCAAACTCCGATTTGTCTGTTTTCGACGATCGACTGCGACACGTACAAGTTATTCCGCTTCTTGGGAACTATCCTGGAAGAGTCGGCTCTGATCTGATTCAGTGTTTAACAGCAGCATGCAACTATTGATGAGGACTTCATAAAATGACAGTAAAAACGTGGGCTTTCTGATTCTTATGCAATTAGTTGTGTCAATCGAGTAAAGGGTCCATTAATTATAAATAAATTATTATACGCCAGATATCTAGATTATTATTACTTCTGGTGTAGTGGTTCACGCTCCGGACTACAAAGCCAAACGGTTGCGGGTTCGAATCCCGCAAGACTGCAAGAGGCATATGTTTGTGTGATGGGCACTAGCATTTGTACCCAAGTCATGAGTGTTTATCCGTTATCTACCGTTATCTATTGTAGCCGAAAGGCGAACATACCGGACTTGGTGTCGCTATCTCTGAGGTCCCGGGTTCGATTCCCGATCGGTCAATATCGGTCGGAAAAATAACTTTTCTATATATACTAAACCCGGGTCTGAGTGTTGTGGTACCGTCGTTGATTATGATTTCTGTAACACAAGTGCTTTAGCTACTTATTACAGGTTCAGAGTAATGTATGTAATGTAAATTATGTATTTTTAAGGTTTAAAGTTTTTTTCTGGTTTGATCCGAACTGGGAATCGAACCTTAGACCTCTTTCAAATTTTTTTTTTCATTTATTTTGGCACAAACTAAATAACGCTATAACTAAAATCTAATTAACGCGCCACTACGACAATCAGGTATTCTATTGATGCAACGCTTTTAAAATAAATACGTTACTTGGCTTAAATACGATACAGAGTAACAATAATATTTTGCGTCCATTTTAATTAATGTTTGCGTTCACTAAGATCAGTATCTTCGATTATGCGAGCAACTTGACTACTTAACCTGCTCTGGAATCTAGTCTCATCGAATGGAAACTTCCGCCTTTTGCACTGTATCCATTTATACAGGGTGGCCTCAGAAGGTACCAGTTGCCTGTTGTTGAAGGACACTATTACCTATCGATTTATCCACCATGTATGTTTAGCGAAAATGTCTCTTTCTGGTCGTTCCCTCAATGCTGAGGATCGTGACTGTATGTCAATTTTCTCCACTCGGTCCGGTTCTGCGCCATATGTACCGCTCCCCGTATCTGGCCTCCAGTCACCTCTTTGAGTTGGTCCACCCATCTAGCTGGCGCTCTTCCTCTAGCGCGCTTCCCCTCCATTTGTCCGAGAATGATGAGTTTCTCCAGGCTGTGCAATGGGGATCGCATTATGTGCCCAAAGAAACTCCGGATCCTTTTCTGGCACGTAGTCAGCAGGCGCTTGGTGACCTTTAGCTCTTCGAGGATGGAGACATTGGTTCTCATAGCTGTCCAAGGAATGCGCAGTAGCTTTCTCCAGCACCACATTTCAAAGGCTTGTTGCGTTCCTTTTTCCTGAGACACCAAGTCTCCACCCCGTACAGGAAGATAGAGAAGACCAACGTACGAACCAAACGCATCTTAGTTACTCGGCGAATATTACGGTCCTTCCAGATTTTATCGAGGCTAGTCATGGCACTTTTAGCCATCCCGATACGGCGTCCGATTTCCTTCTCGCAGTTACCACTGTTAGAGATCAGCGACCCCAAGTATATAAATTCCTCCACTTTTTCATAATCCTTGAGCGCATTTGATGGACTTAAAACTTGAGCTCTGTCCACCACCATCACTTTGGTCTTAGAGTGGTTTATGTGCAGACCAAATTCAAGACTCACTCTCTCTATACGCTCCAAGATCACAGCCATCTCGGACTCACTGGCTGCAAGGATTGTTGTGTCATCGGCATATCTTAGGTTCGTGATCTTCGTACCGCCCACCGTAACGCCGCCGTCCCAGCCATCAAGCGCCTTCCTCATAATATACTCGCCGTAGAGGTTAAACAGCTTCGGAGAAAGTATGCATCCCTGACGGACCCCTCGTTCTGTACGGAATGTTTCAGATTGTGATTCATCCAATTTAACAAAACTCGACCCGTCAAGGTATAGCCTCTGGACAAGGAAGATAAGGTATGATGGCACGCCCATTTCCGACATCATCCTGAACATGGAGTTCCATCTTACGCAGTCAAATGCTTTGGCATAGTCTATAAAGCACAACACAAGAGGTTTATTGAATTCGCGGCATTTTTGAATGAGTAGGCGTACGTTCAGTATTTGCTCTCGTGTTCCTTTTCCTTGCACAAACACTGACTGTTCCGGAGGAATCTGTCTATCTATGTAGGCAGCCAATCTCTTATTCAGAATCTGGAGCATGATCTTACTAGCGTGAGGCATGAGGGAAATAGTCCGGTAATGTTCGCATTTCTTTGTGGAACCTTTTTTGTGTAAGGGGATGACAGCAGATTGTGCCCAGTCCTGAGGCCAAGTACCAGTGTACCAAATCTTGCTACAAATCTGGTAGAGGGTTTCGGTACCTTCGGGGCCTAGATGTTTGATCATGGCAGCTGATATGCCATCAGGACCCACTGCCTTGTGTTTGAGCTTCTTGATGGCGTCCTCCACTTCGCTGCGTAGTATGTTGGGTTCAGCTTCGTAATCATCCCACGATCTTTCGACTTCTTCATGCGTGTTTTGACTGTAAAGATCGTAGCAGTACTCTCGCCATCTGTTTAAAACCTCACTGAGGTCGGAGAGAGGGTTACCCTGCTTGTCGTCAACTACCCACGATTTTGGTTTTGGTGGCTTCGTTAACAGTTTTACCTTATCGAAGAGGTCTTTGGTTTGTACCTTCACAGCATGTTGTTCTATTGCCTCACAGATATCAGAAATTTGTTTGTCCTTGTCCCATCTTAAAGCAGTTTGCACCTCTTTGTGAAGCTTGTTGTAAGCCGTTACAGAACCTCCGTTTTTCACAGTTCTCCTCCTCTCAATCAAGTCCCAAGTATTATCACTGATCCAATTCTTTTTATGACGGACACTCTTAAACTGTGCGTTAACTTCTTTAGCAGTTGTGAGAATAACGTCTTTCGATCTTATCCAGTCAACGTCACTTGAATCAAATGGGTCAAGCTCTAGGGACCGGAGTTTTGGTCTTATCTCCTTTTCGAATTGTTGTAACGCTGGCCCATTCAAGGACGCAGGTTTATTAACGCGTTTTTTAATGCTTCTTAGACGAAGCTTGACATCAGCCATGAGAAGTTCATGGTCGCTACCGCAGTCGGCACCAGGCAGTGTTTTGGAGTTGGTGATGCATGACCTCCATCTAGATTTTATTAATACGTAATCTATCTGATTCTTGTATTTTCCTCCCGGCGCCGTCCATGTGTAAAGCCTTCTAGGGTGGTGCTGAAACCAAGTATTCATAATGGACATTTGGCTCTCAATACAGAAGTGCATTAGCATCTCGCCACGGTCATTACGTTTACCTAGCTAGACCATAGTTACCAACGATGGTCCCATTCAAAGGGTCATTTCTCGTTTCGCCGACTTTAGTATTGAGGTCTCCTTTTACAACAGCTATCTCCTGGGATGGTATGGCCCGCAACAATTCTCTCAAGTCCGAGTAAAAGTGCTCGATTTCGTCTTCAGAAGCTGCAACAGTTGGAGCGTACACCTGTATAATATTCAGGGTCACTGGTCTGGTGTCCAATTTCAGAAGCATCATTCTGTCAGAGGGTCCCCGGTATCCCTTTACTGCTCCCTGCCAGCGTTTGGGTACTATAAAAGCTACTCCATTCAAGCTTTTCTCATTCGAGCCCGAGTAGTAGACGGTACTATCATTCTCAGTGACAAAATGACCACTTCCCTTCCAATGAACTTCACTGAGACCTAGGATATCGATATTTCGACTCTGCATCTCACTTTCTATTATATCGAGTTTGCCTGGTTGTGTTACTAGTCCTTTTACATTCCAAGTTCCAATTCTTATACTTCGCTTACTTTTGGGTTTCTTCGAGTTAGGTAGTACAATGCTACCAGTAGTCCTAGTTTCACTATCTGCCTGGTAGTCTACAGCACAGTGCCCAGTCGCATATTTCCCACCATGCATCCTGGGTTTGCGATGGCGCCGAGGGTCAGTCGGATCGCATGACATACTAATACAACTTGCGGACATAATATTCATACAGTTTTCTTGGGAAAATAGTGCAGTGGTTTCCCCTTGCCTTCTGCACCAGATATTTTAGGGGTTATTTTGACCCCAAGGTCACTGTAGCCTCTTCCGACTGGTTGCCCAGCCAAGTGTATGGTTATACCGCCAATGTTCGGTCGCCAGAGCCTCGTCCGTTATCTAGCAGGGAACACCACGACACGGAATACACCACGCCGTCGCCATTCGGCACGTGCAGGTGAGGTTGACAGTTGGGCCGGATCAGATGCGAAAATGTACAATATACAATATCAAGTTGGAAAACGAATATTTATAAATTTCAATTCAAAGTAACCGTATGTTATAAATTATTTAAAAAAAAAGACTTTTCTTTAAAAACTGATGTCAGATAGTCGTGGTTTAGTGTGGAGAAGTGAATCTTTGAGCACCAGAATCGGCCCCTAAGACGTTTTACGTTATTTCAATTACCTTGTCATCATCATCATCATTTCAGCCATAGGACGTCCACTGCTGAACATAGACCTCCCGCATTGACTTCCAGATTGGCTGGTTGAAAGCGGCCTGCATCCAGCGGCTTCCTGCGACCCTTACCAGGTCGTCTGTCCACCTTGTGGGTTGACGTCCTACGCTGCGCTTGCCGGTACGCGGCCTCCATTCTAGAACCTTTCTGCCCCATCGGCCGTCAGTTCTACGTGCTATGTGCCCCGCCCACTGCCACTTCAGCTTGCTAATCCGTTGGGCTATATCAGTGACTTTTTGTTCGTTTACGAATCTCTAATTCCTGAATCGATCTCGTAAAGAAACTACTGTAGCCCTTTCCATAGCACGCAGTGTGACCTTGTGCTTTCTTATGCGGCCCATAGTGAGAGGCCATGTTTCAGTTCTATAGGTCATCACTGGTAACATACACTGGTTGTAGACTTTTGTCTTTAAACACTAATTACCTTGTATAAGTACCTAATATTAGTAGCTACAAGATAAAATTCTGGACTGGGTTATCTTCTTTGACAGTTTGTTGTAGTTTGTGTGCTGTTAAATGTACACATAAAACGTTGATAGCACTCGCTCAAAACTCACTTCACTAATAAACTATTAATTAAATGACATTCGCCCGACTGGGTTAACCGAACCTAACCAGTCAAAACCGGATGATAATGGAAATTACACCGGATCGAACCGGTATTTAGCATAATCACCCGTTGTAATGACTCGTGTTAACTTCGCCGGGTTCATTTTGTGGATCGGTATGTAGATATGGGCAGTTCGGATTAGGTTAGATTCCATTATTTGAACCTTTTTTGTACAGACAAGCTCGCCAACCTACCAAAAAACATCAATTTTTTCAGTTCATATTGATCTCTGTGTCGGAATAAAAGTTGAAGATCGGTTTAATGACCTTATACTTTTTAAGTAGGTTGACTTGTCGTTGTCTGTACCTTTGTTAAGCTATCTTTAACATTCCACCCAGCTAATAATATTTTTTAAATGATTAATAATTCTGACAAAAATAACTGTGTATTCTGAAAATATTATTTTATTTTAAAATACTCAAAAATAATTTGTTTTTAAAAATGTATAGTTACCTAAGTTACTTTTTAACAAATTTTATCCACTTTATTATAAAAAAAAACTTCCCGAATAAGGTTAAGTAGTGGCACAATTATCCGAGCCGACTGTAATAATCCGGTTTGATCCCGGTATAACTGGTTATAGCATGCACAGTGTACCGCTTACCAGTAGGACCATTTACCAAGACATGCAATTTATCTCACGTCTGATTGACTGCACGCTGACTGAACCTAGTTTTATATTCAGCGCAAAACCTCGAAATGGCTGTAAATAATAAAGTCCAATCGAAATCAGAATAATTTAAGTTTTTATTTTGTTATTTGTTGACGCCTTGCATGTGTGCGCAGCCCACACGCACACAGCATGAATAATAATTTTGGTGAGGCCTCGTTTTCGTCTGTCTACATGATTTTAAAAAACAATGAGATTGACAGAAGAAAATATTATTATCTTAGATTTTTCTTCATAAATATAATTCATAATTATAAAACTGTTACCATCCAAAATCAATTTTATTTAGCTCCTTCCAAAAGTTATGTGTGAATTAAATCACATACTTCATCACAATTACATGCTATGTCTCAGATAGATAATAGACCGCCTCAGGTGGGACCCCACGAAAATATAAAAATATGTAAATAGTTTTAAGCTGTTCTCATATTAACTAAAAGTTAAATATTTGCAACAATATTTATATCAAATGTGTCGGTAGACAAAGAAGAGATGGATGGATTGAGTGAGGAGAGATATGACTGAGAAGAGAATGAATGACTCAATGACGAGTGACCGGATTGCATGGAAGAGAAAGACATACTGCGCCGACCCCAGATGACCTGGGAACAGGGCAGGCAAATGATGATGATGATGATGATGTGTCGGTAGACAAATACTACTACGCCATAATGATAACAAATACTAGTAAGGCACGTATGCAACATTAATGATGAAACAAAGTGCTGGCTTTGACATCTAGAAGCACTTGTAGAAAAATATCGACAGATTTGGGATTCACAACGCAAATTTGAAATTTACAGATATCTGTATTTTTTGTAAATTTAAAAGATTTTTCTGCAATTCTAAGTAATAGAGGTGCTTGTAGCTTAGTGGTGGCAGCGTTTTGTTAGTGATTACCAAAGTTAAGCCACCTCCGCCGTGATTGTAATTGGATGGGTGACCATTCCAACCATATTTTGTGACATTTATCATAAGCATCTCCGTGTTTCCTATGTAAATCAATAAAATCAGTCAGATTAGGCTTGTGCTCTTCAGTAGGACGAATATAAGCATACTTTACTTTTTACCAAATACGTCTATGGTTGAGCCTGCTGCACTCACTTCTACTATGTAACCGGTGTGTTCAGTAATGGGCATCAGGGGGGTTGGGTTAATTTCAGCAACTTTCGTTAGTGGGGGGAGAAATTAAAATTATGTTCTTGGGAATGACGTGCCGTTTTGCTATGACGGAGTGTAAACGAAATTATTCCGGTTATTATGTTTTGTCTTTGTGAGTTGGGAGTTTTAGGCTGTACCTACTCTAAGAAATCCAGACTTTTGTTGGCATTTTTCAACCGACTTCAAAAAAGGAGGAGGTTCTCAATTCGACTGTAAGTTTTTTTTTTTCTTGTATGTATGTTACGCGATTACTCCGCCAATTATGAATCGATTTTAATGATTCTTTTTTTGTTTGGTAGATCATACTTCAGAGGTGGTCCCAGATAAATTTTATCGAAATTGATTTAGAACTTTTTGAGAAAATCAACAAATATGTACCCAGATAATATTTTGGTTGTGGTTCTTGTTACCTATCTTCGACAAATATGAGCCGATTTAGATGATTTTTGTTTTATTGAATAGCTTATACTTCAAAGATAATATGATAATAGTTTGCAAAATAAAAATCACCCCTAAGGGTAGGAAAATAGGGGATGAAATTGGTGTTCAGCAGTTAGATTAGGATTTATCACTAAAAATAGATGAAATAAGTAAATTTTATTTAAAAAAATAAAACCGACTTCAAAACACTAAAATGATAAAAATAATCCTAACACTTAAGTACCTAATCAGTTACTTTTGGAGTCGGTGCCAGCCGATGAGAGATTCAATGTATGTATGTATGTATGTTTTGAAGTCGGTTTTATTTTTTTAAATAAAATTTACTTATTTTCTTTGTATGTAGTACAAGGTTATTTATTTATCTTAAGCTTTTAGAGGTTCTGGCATCGATATCTGGTCGGGTCAATCGAGTTAATATATTCTGGTTGTGCTTGTAGGCGACATCAGCTAGAAAAAAATTGTTTGGTACCCTCTAAAATAGTATAAAAATAGTTTCTTTATTTTTGAGGACCGTCTGGCGTAGTGTTTCGCGCTTCGGACTACAAAGCCTGGCGGTTGCGGGTTCAAATCCCGCAAGGGGCAAATGTTTTTGTGAGAGATTTGTTTAAGTCATGAATGTTTATAAACATATTTAAGTATCATGCTGAATACTGAATAGTAATGGTCAAATAGCAGTCCATACATTTTGTATGACTTCAATAAAAATCACATTATTTTAAAACTTGTCTCTATATTGCCTAACAAAAAGTTAAAATTGTTGTCCAAAACAAAAATATACAAAATATATATAAACAAAAATAATTACTTTAAATGAATCTTAGGTATACCTATATCTTATTGCTTTTAAATAAACAAAAAATGAAAATACCGCAGTAACCTGTATATTAAAATGAAGTTCCAATTATATTATTTAAGCCCAAGTCTAATTATATTTATTATAAAACAGTTATCGTACAGCATAAATTATCTTGCGTCAGCGTACAATGGTATTCGGTTAAATTAATTAGATTCGGATGAAATATGCTTTACGCAATGTTTTGTAGGGCCGGCGACAAACGTCATAAAGCCGAGTACATAATTGTTTCCACAACCACGCCAATTAGTTAGCCCCAAACTAAGCAAAGCTTGTACTATGGCGACTAGATAACGGATAAACATACTTAAATACATTTATAAACATCCATGACTTAGGTACAAATGCTCATGTTCATTACACAAACATTTGCCCCTTGCGGGATTCGAACCCGCAACCGCTGGTTTTGCAGTCCGGAAATATACATATAATAATACTGTGTATATTTGAAAGAAAACCACTTAAGGCGAGTACAGTCGTCAATTGTAAACTAATATGTGGTTTCAAAGGCCTACTACTTAGGCCCAGTTTGTCAGAAAAATATTTAAAAAATATGCAAACAATTTCAAAACTTACAGAACATTCTGAGCATAGCATTTGTTTCTAGTAATTTGTTCTATTTATTTATACTTTATTGCACATTTAAAAATAATTGTACAAATGGCGGACTTAATGCCAAGAAGCATTCTCTACCAGTCAACCAGTGATCAAACAGAGAAATACAGGCGGTGCAGCATAAAAAAAAAAGCATATATATATATATACACGCCAACATTACATACTTAATAAATAGGTATAAATATATATGATTATCAATTAAATACATATACATACACATACATAATAAAGCACACAGAGCAAATGAAAGATAAATTATTAGATCAGCGATTTTTGATGTAAATGCGTAGAGCTTTCTTAAAAGTAAATTTGGACTTGGATTTCCTAATATTGGTGGGAAGTCGATTCCAGGGTCGTATAGCTGTGAGGGTGAAAGAGTTGGACATAAAGTCAGAAGTGTGAAGTGGGGTAAGTAGTTGGAGGGTATTACCAGTACGAAGATTTCTGTCGTGACAGTTGGAAGGAACCTAAACTTTTCTTTTAATTAAGAAGGAGCGTTGAGATCATAAAGAATAGAAAAGAGAACGCAAAGTGCCCGAACCTCTCTGCGCTGTCTGATGAGAAGTCAGCCCAGCTGAGTGCGAAATTGAGAGACGTGGTCATATTTACGCAGGCTGAAGACGAAACGTATGCAGTTGTAATTATATTATATTATTGAAAAAACCAACAAAAAATGCTAATTATGTTTCTTCTTTTTAACTGCTGGACCGATATAATTCGTTTGTATATCGATTGATAGGCCAACATCATAGCTACAAACTTAGCATAGGATTTTTTATTCGAACAATGGCGTCCATGTGAAAAGTATTATTTTCCTTAATTTTCACAACCCAAAGACGCAGCGACTGTCGTAACAGACACGTTTCATTGCGCGCTGTTAAGAACCGTATTTTAATGAGTTTTGTGCGATATTCGCACTAACATTCGTCGAGAAATAAAATAAAAACAAAAATGTTTATTTATCGGATAACAAGAAATCCATAAGAGTGAGTAACATGAAAAGTTAATAACTAGTTTTAGTACTAAATTACTAAAAGAGATTGAGTTAGGCTGCATAGGTGTTCGACTAGTGAACAGCCTCCACTGTCAGCGATTGCTTTTAGAAGTTTTGCTGGGAGCCGAACCCGGGACCCGTTGTTTTTAAAGCGAATCACTACGCAACAAGCCTATAGGGTCGTCAAATAAAATAATCAGCGAGTCTAGTCCAGAAATCTTCTCTAGAAGGCGTATTTGTAATTTAACTATTAAAATCATCATCATCATTTCAGCCATAGGACGTCCACTGCTGAACAAAGGCCTCTTTCAATGACCTATCATCGATGTGGACGCTGCTGCTTGTCTCGTGCTACAGGAATTAGTCGCCTCTTACGACACGCCTCCTGTTGGCGGTTGGGAAGTGTATTCATTACGGCCGTCCCCACACGAGACGCCATCCCCACACGACACGCCATCCCCACACGGCAACCGGCAACTAATAAAATATGTAGTTCCAATAAATTATTATAACAATTACACATTAATTGCTTTTAACTAAGTAAAGCTATGGTGACTAGATTACTGTTGGGCTTACCTAAATATACATTTCATATGAATTAATCCCCGCCGTGCCATGTAGAGACAGTCGTAAAGAATACACTTCCCCACCGCCAACAGGAGGCGTGTCGTAAGAGTCGACTAATTCCTGTAGCACGAGACGGGCAGCAGCGTCTTCGTGCGAAATCTTATAAAAAAACTGCGCTCGAGAACCTACCTGCCAAGCGTGGTGAGTATTGGCAATCTCCCCCGATGATCAGTCATTGGGGGAGGCCTTTGTTCAGCAATGGACCTCCTATGGCTAAAATTATGAAAAAAAAAAAGATGATGAATTAATCTGGTACAAATGCTCATCATCATTATTTTAGCCGTAAGGAGTCTACTGCTGAACATAGACCTTATCCAGTGACTTCCAGATTGGCCGGTTGGAAGCGGCCTCCATCCAACGGGTTCCTGTGCCTTTCTTCTGGCCACTCCGGTCTTCTTCTTCTTCAGGTCTTCTGTCCACCTGGCGTACAAAATAATATGCTCATTCTCATCAAATTAACATTTGTCTTTTGCAGGATTCGAACCCGCAATCGCTTGTATTTGTTGTCCTAAACCCAAACCACCGGACTAGAAGATTGTCGAGGAATACGGGGTTTGTCTCGACTCATTTCAGTAAACGTTTTTTTTTGTTTCGGTTCTGGATGTGTTGGGCGTTTTTTTTAGGGGCCAATAGGTACTCTTTTTGTTCGTCTATTACAGGGCTGTAAGAAAAATCTTAATAAAAATAAAAAACCCGCCATCTGCAAGGCGGACGGAGGGTTCCGTACCATTATCTTATATATAAAATTCTCGTGTCACAATGTTCGTTCCCGTACTCCTCCGAAACGGCTTCACCGACTCTCATGAAATTTTGTAAGCATATTGAGTAGATCTGAGAATCGGCTAAGATCTATTTTTTATACCCCTTAGTGATAAGGGTTGTCCACCCTTAACATTTTTCTTTAATTTTTAGACATTTTTTTAATTTCTTTATTTTTTTTATTATGTCGCATTAAAAAATACATACAACCCTAAATTTTTACCCTTTTATCACCAACCCCTATTTTTTAATAGTCATTTTAGTAATTTAATAATTTTAAAAATTATGAAGGGGCGGTACGAAGTTCGCCGGGACAGCTAGTAATTATATAATATTCTGTGAATATTTCAAGGGTTACTTGTTGTTATTAATATCTTCAGTATTTGTTTTACTCTGTTTTTAGTATTTGTTGTTATAGCGGCAACAGAATTACATCATCTGTGAAAATTTAAACTGTCTAGCTAACACGGTTCATGAGATACAGCCTGGTGACAGACAGACAGACAGACAGACGGACAGTGGAGTCCTAGTTATAGGGTCCCGTTTTTACCTTTTGGGTACGGAACCCTAAAAATGGTCAAAATAAAGAGACAAGAAACGTGTTTAGTTTTCGAATTGTGTTGCTATACCACTGTAACTACTATTCTCTTGAGTAAAACAACAAATAATAACAACCGACTTAGTGTGAATAGGCCTTGCAATAATTTGTTCCTGTGCCATACAGCTGGTGCGTCAATTAAAAACATGAAGTGTTAAATATTTTAATAAGTACGTGTGAGTCCAACTCGCACTTAGCTGTTTTTATTTACAGCGTATTCAATATGAAACTCACTCGAAAATGTAAAAGAAGCATTACCACATTTAAATCATTTCTTACAAATGGCTACATCTCTCCAATATTGCGAAATTTGTAAAACCTCATTTGTGAACGCGGCTTTACTCGGTCTATCGCGAGGATGATTTATAGAGGAGGGCGCATTGTGCCGCCTGTCTGTGCACGGCTTTATTTTTATTGAGTTTAAAATTACTGTGATCATAGGATTTTTGGGAAAAAAAGGGGAAAATTGTGTTACGTCATTGATGTGGGACAGTTATGTTTTTAAGAAACTTGATCAGTGTTCAGGGGCGTGCATCCCATTATAGGCTATTATGCAGAGCCTACCTTCATAAAAAACTGACAGAACAGCTAACCATAATTATACTTTGTGCTTCATCCTCGAGATTAGAGAACAATTGTAGTTTCGCGTAGCAACTCGCTAATCTGACACTATAGTTTAAAAATAACATCTAATTTAAAAAAGAACAACGTTATTTCTAACGTTATTTGTCATTGTTAATATTTTAATTTTATACCTACTATGGCAACCCCGTTAACTGTGGTATAACGGTCAGTCGGCTTGAACCTCATTCGCGTTTCAGTGCTCCGCTAGTCGACACGTCTCTCTTTGCTTATAGTCTGTATCTCTCCGAAAATTTATCATGCCGAAACGGAGCCATGATGATGAAGATAGTGACGAATATATTAGAAGGAAGATGAAAAAACTTGAAAAAAAGCTGCGGAAACGAAAAAGGCGTTCCCTGCGCATCATAAGTAACAGTAGCAGCGATTCAAGAAATACCCTGGCCTCGCCAGTGCTGCCGTTAAGCGAAGGTAACTGAATATTTTTTGTTTTAAGTTTACTAGAATATGGCATTAGTAAATTCAATAAAAAGATGCAAAGAATTAACGTAGCATATACTTTCCTTATGGTTATATTATAAGAATAATTTTTGCTATCCGATGCTAACTGTACAAATACTAGCACTTTCATGTCGTTTCTTGACTGTGCCGGTGAATAATTTTGTACATAGTAACAAAAGTCCATATTTAGTAAATCTTTTTTATTTTTTTTATTTTTTTACTACGAGATAAACAAATACTTAGCAATTGTTGCTTTGTAGGTAATTTTGTTTTCGTAGTTACCACTTTATTCAAAGTGAAGGTGCAAAGTAATAAAATAATCTTATTTTATGCACTTCCAGGCCACGAATCCCTGATAACGGATTCAATTGAGCTGAACGAACAGCTCGGCCTACCCTCACTTAATGTGAATCTTGAGCCCACCCCGGGCCCGTCTACACCAACAGGCACGGAAGAATGTGCACTGGATGACGAGATTCTAGAGTTGCTAGGCGCTTCCCCATCAAAATCAAAGAAAATGGGAGAAAAAATTCAAAAAGACATTGCGCTTAGATGGGAGCATATTGCGACCTCAGGCCTCTCAAAAGAAGCTCGAAAAGATCTTCTTGAGAAACATTTAGTGCCAGAAAACTGCCCCAAATTGTCCGCTCCGGTTCTTAATGCGGAAATAAAGGCCGCCTTATCAGAAACAATGATTGGTAAAGACAAAGCTTCTGAGACCAGGCAGAACCAAATAGCAGCCGCCATCTCGTGTATCGGGGAAGCTCTAACAAAAATAGTTAGTGCCGAACACAAAGACCCTTTAATCATTAAACCTCTACTCGAAGGTGCCCAATTATTATGTGACAGTCAATTCAATGAATCCATGAAAAGAAGGAGCCTTATTTGCGCTACTATAAAAAAAGACATTAAAGGTCAACTTTACGAAACCGAAATTGATAGCCACCTGTTTGGTGAGAAATTGGCCGATACCCTAAAAGCTGCAAAAGCTATTAGTAAGTCTGGGTCAGAAATAAAGGCAGCAAAACCCAAATCAGGAGCGTCACGAGTGCAGCCTCGTAATTTAAACTCCAAACCTCAGCTGGCAAACAGCAGGCAGCCAGCCTCGAGGAGGCAGAACCCTGCTGCATACCCGCCAGCACCAGCCACAATGCCGCCATATGCTCAACAGCAACGGCCATTCTATCCGGCTCCGACACTGCCACCGCCTCCACCTCCCCCTCCGCCGCCGCCGCCGCCACAGCAGCAGCCGCAGCAACAGCGACCCAGGCAACGCCCGTACCAGCGCCGTTAGATACGGTACGTTGCTCAGGCAGACTTTCTCTCTTTTATGCTCAATGGTGTCAAATCACGAGTGACCCAACTATACTGTCGTGGGTGCAAGGTTATACTATACCCTTTTACAAAACGGTTGTTCAAACATATGTGCCTAGTCTACCTAAGCTAACAGAACCTGAGATTGCTTATCACAAAGAAGCCATAGATGATCTCTTAGAATCTGGTGCAATCTCTGAATGTTCACCATGCGAAGATCAATTTTTATCAAGTTATTTTATAATTAAAAAGAAAAATGGTAAACCACGCTTTATTCTTAATCTAAAAGCTTTAAATAAGTTTATTATAACTGAACATTTTAAGCTTGAAGATCTTAGGACAACTTTAAAATTAGTCTTTAAAGATTATTTCATGGCTTCTTTAGATTTGCATAATGCGTATTTTTTGATTTTGGTAAATGAGTCCTACCGTAAGTATTTACGGTTCCAATGGTCAGGAAAAACTTTCGAGTTTAATGTTTTACCTTTTGGCCTAAGTACAGCTCCTTATGTCTTTACCAAAATACTAAAACCAGTCATGTCAGTACTAAGATCTTTAGGGTACTTGTCAACCATTTATTTGGATGACATTTGCTGCGTCTCACCAACATATATAGAATGCTTAAACAATATTTCTCAAACAAGAAACTTGCTCGAATCCCTAGGTTTTATTATAAATGAGGAAAAAAGCTGTTTTACCCCATCTCACAAATGTACCTACCTTGGTTTTGTAATTGACACAAAAGAATTTCACATTAGTTTAACCGATGAAAAAAGAAATAATACTTTAAAAGAACTTTTAAAACTAAGACTCATGCAGCGCTGCTCGATTCGATATTTCGCCCGTGTAGTAGGTCTCCTTACCTCCGCTTGCCCAGCTGTACAGTTTGGCTGGCTCTATACAAAACAGCTAGAAAGATGTAAATATCTTGCTCTCTTACAATCAGGCGATAACTATGATAATCATATGAACGTACCGCCCTTTTTAAAAGATGATATCGAATGGTGGATTAATTCAATTAAGACCGCTATTAATCCCATAAGGGAAGATAATTACATCTTAGAGATTTATTCTGATGCTAGCAAAACTGGGTGGGGGGTAGTATGTAATGGGCAGACCGCTAGCGGCCAGTGGAGTTCTGACGAATCCACTAAGCACATTAATTATCTGGAGTTGTTAGCCGCCTTTTTTGGCTTGCGAATATTTGCATCCAATATGAGTAACTGCCAAATTTTGTTAAGGATTGATAATACGACTGCTATATCGTATATCAATCGTATGGGTGGAGTAAGATTTCCCCATCTCAACAAATTAACTAAAGACATTTGGAGATTTTGTGAAAGTAAAAACATATTTGTATTTGCTTCATATATTAGGTCTAAGGATAACGATATAGCAGACGCAGAATCAAGAAAACTCCATCCTGATACGGAATGGGAGCTTACCGAGTGGGCATTCAAATGTATTGTTGCTAAATTTGGTAACCCTGATATAGACCTTTTCGCAACTAGATTAAACAGAAAGTGTCCTAAATATGTGTCCTGGCAAAGAGACCCAGGTTCATTCGCTATAAATGCGTTTACCATAAATTGGAATTCATTTAAGTTTTACGCTTTTCCTCCAGTCTGTATCATTGCGAAGGTATTACGAAAAATTATTACAGATAGAGCGGAAGGTATACTTGTAGTTCCTTATTGGCCTACGCAGGCTTGGTTCCCTCTATATAATAAACTTCTTGTATCAGATACCATTATATTTGAACCTAAACTTAAAGTTTTAATTTCTAAACCCAACAGCGCAACAGCGTTGCCGCAGCTCAAGCTTATGGCCGGAAGATTGTCAGGGAGGCTTTCTCAAGGAGAAGTGTACCAGCAAATTCCCTAGATATTATTTGCTCTTCACTGTCTGATAATTCTATTGCTCAATATACAGTAGCCTTTAAGCGTTGGTTTAGTTTTTGCGATTCCCATAATGTCGATCATTACGAAGCCTCAATCCCGAACATTATATATTTTTTAACAGATGTATTTAATTCAGGAGCACAATATGGGACACTTAACAGTTATCGGTCCGCATTATCCTTAATCATTGGATCTAGAGTGGCGTCTGATGATCGTATCAGCAGATTGTTTAAAGGCTTCTATAGACTCCGGACTCCCTTACCCAAATACAAAATTACTTGGGACACTGCTATAGTTCTCGATTATTTAACAAACCTGTATCCAAATCATGAGCTGCCAATCGACGAATTAGCTAAGAAAACAGTTACTCTTTTAGCACTTATTACGGCTCATCGAGTCCAAACTCTAGCGTTAATAAAACTTAACAACATACGACGTTGTCCAAATATGATCTGTATTCAAATAACTGATTTGATTAAGACGTCTCGAATAGGTACTCACCAACCATGCCTTAGCATTCCATTTTATGAACTAAAGCCTGAAATTTGTCCTGCGAAATCATTAATAAGTTATATTCAGATGACCAAGCCATTAAGAGGCAATATCGAACATTTGTTTATTAGTAACAAAAAGCCCTACAGAAAAATTACTAGTCAAACACTCAGTAAATGGATTAAATACACGCTGCACGAAAGTGGGATTGACACTTCTTTATTTACGGCCCACTCCACCCGGCACGCTAGCACCTCCGCAGCTAGTAGACTCGGAGTGAACATAGACTTAATTAGAAGCACGGCCGGTTGGAGTGGATCCTCAAACGTATTTGGTAAATTCTATAATAAACATGTTGAAACCCAAAACCCAGATGATTTCGCCTTATCAATCTTAAGTGATAGGTAAATATACTTTTGTATTATAAGAAGATATAATATTGTTGATTTACAAATATGATTACTTGTAATGTTTCTTGACTGGAAAAATACTCAGAAATATGTTTGTTTATTACATGTTCAAAGTAGCAAATAAATAAAAATAAATTGTGATTCAAGTAATTGACAATTTTATTAAAATAATATTCCGTATACTTTCAATGTCTACAATTGTTCTCTAATCTCGAGGATGAAGCACAAAGTATAATTAATGATTAAACGAACTTACCTTAGTGAAGTTCTATCATAATTATACGAAGGCTTCATCCGAAGAGATTAGAACCCACCACACCCCATATAAATTCCCTTAACCACGAAATATTATTTTAAAACAATAACACATAATAACAATCAGCAATACCAAAAAAAAAAAAAAAAAACAGTTTTTTGTCTGATTGCGTGGTTATTATGTGAAGTATGGTTGCTAGTCTTTTTAGCTAGGTGTTACTTTCAACTAAATGAGGTTCAAGCCGACTGACCGTTATACCACAGTTAACGGGGTTGCCATAGTAGGTATAAAATTAAAATATTAACAATGACAAATAACGTTAGAAATAACGTTGTTCTTTTTTAAATTAGATGTTATTTTTAAACTATAGTGTCAGATTAGCGAGTTGCTACGCGAAACTACAATTGTTCTCTAATCTCTTCGGATGAAGCCTTCGTATAATTATGATAGAACTTCACTAAGGTAAGTTCGTTTAATCATTAATTATTAATTACGTATTCAACAATAAACAATAAATACCCTGTAACCATTTTGTCGTCTACCTGTACTTATTCCTTACTAAAGCATGCAACTTAGATCGTTCCTGTGCAATTTAACCAATGTTAGGCTGCCGTGAGATCGCCTACTGTTTCACGCAAACTTACTAAATTTTCACTCACAGCCTACCCCCATCTAAAACCAATGCACGCCCCTGTGTGTTGTAGGACGAGGTGGACAGACAACCTGGTAACGATTGCAGGAAGACGTTGGATGCAGGCCGCTTTTAACCGGCTAATCTAGAAGTTAAAGGGGGAGGCCTATGTTCAGCTGTGGACATCCTATGGCTGAAATGATAATGATGATGATGAAGCCTGTTCAAAGTTATTTTAAAGGGTGATTTATGTATTTATTACGCAGATTTTCAGACGGTGGAATCCCGAGAGGCGCCTGACACCTTGCGCCCCTCGGGATTCGGCACCCGAAAAATATATTTTTTATTACGAAAAAGGAATCAACAACATAATTATTAATAACAAATGAGTGTACTTTCGTTGTAACGCAAAACGGCATAATATAAAAAAATAATAAGGTTGAATGTATGCTCCTTTTTTCTGATCCCGATTATCAGCGACCTAATTCTAAAATAGCGTCAATCTAAATTGAAAAGTGTCAATAAAGGTAAAAAAACATTTTGATTTAATGAAGTTCTTAGAAAACATAAAATTAATATTCTAACAAAACTAAAACTAATAGGTTCTGCTTGCGGAATTCGAACCCGTAACCGCTCGGCTTCGAGTCCGGAGCGCGAACCATTTCAACAGACGCTCATAATAAATAATAAATTGTTTTCACAATCAAATCAAATCAAATCATTTATTTGCATAAATATAACACAGTATCGATGTTATAGTTAAGGTATGAGGTCATAGTATTCAGCCTGGTCACAAGCGTGCAAATCTTAATTACTAGATTATAAATATTGAACTAATAATTTATACATTGCAATACACTACATTGTAGAGACAAGAAAGCAGATTTTAACCGTGAACATTATCAACTACCCTTTAAAATCCATGTATTCTTGAACATTGTAAAAGCACCTCTCACTTAACCATTTCTTTAGACCAATTATCTAGCCCCAAACGAAGCAAAGCTTGTACTATGGCGGCTAGATAACGGAGAAACATAATTAAATACTTGTATAAACATCCATGACTTAGGTACAAATGCCTGTGCTCATCACTCAAACATTTGCTCCTTGCGGGATTTGAACCCGCAACCGCTGGCTTTGTAGTCCGGAGGGCGAACCACTTCACCAGATGGTCGTAATAGTAAATACATTTGGAGGGTTTGCCATCAGACTTCCGCAACCCTTAGATAGTAACCATACCATACCATTTTAGGTCTTGGCTACATACTCTGTGTTATAAAAAAAAATAAACAAAACCAATTTATTTCTGTAAATAGGCCTAAATTAAGCTCTTTTACACGTCCCAATATATATTTCTTACCCTACCACTTTTTCGGGACAATATTGTGGGCTAGTGCCGAGAAGAAGCAGCACAAGAAACTCGGTCACTATTGTCAGCCTCTTTTTAAATAGTGTGTTTACATTAAAAGATAAAATGAACCTGCGCGAGCATGGCATTATTTAATTCCATACATTTTTATCATTTAAGTAGTCATTTACAGTGTAATAACCTTTTTTCATTAAATCATCTTGACAAGCGATTTAAATTCATACATAGGCAATTCAGCAATGGACTGTGGTAATTTGTTAAAAAAGCGATTACATTTTCCCATGAACGAATTACCCACTTTTTGCAGTCTGAAATTTGGAATTGTTATCTGATTATACTCGTACTTACAAGTTTTCTAACGATGCTTTTCTAGCTGCAAATGAAGTAGATGGATAGATAAACTATTTATTTGCAACACAAAGTACACTTTTTATAATAATTTAGACAAAAGTTTGTCTCATTCATCATCATCATCATCATCATTTCAGCCATAGGACGTCCACTGCTGAACATAGGCCTCCCCCAGTGACTTCCAGATTGGCCGGTTGAAAGCGGCTCGCATCCAGCGGCTTCCTGCAACCTTTACCAGGTCGTCTGTCCACCTTGTAGGTGGATGTCCTACGCTGCGCTTGCCGGTACGTGGCCTCCATTCCAGAACCTTTCTGCCCCATCGGCCGTCAGTTCTACGTGCTATGTGCAGCGCCCACTGCCACTTCAGCTTGCTTATCCGTTGGACTATGTCAGCAACTTTTGTTCGTTTACGAATCTCCTCATTCCTGATTCGATCCCGCAAAGAAACGCCGAGCATAGCTCTTTCCATAGCACGCTGTGCAACCTTGAGCTTTCTTATGAGGCCCATAGTGAGTGAGTTTGTCTCATTAATATAAAATAATGTGCTACTTATTAATCATATTAAGACACACAAGAAAATTGTATGCATGTATAATTTTGTAATTTTTTTTTTGAGACAAATAAAGCGTTATCTACGGCTAAATTACATTAACTTTTTCTATGGGACCAACATCGAAATCTCAAAAAAAAATTTACGATTCCATACAAACTGATGCCAGCTGGTCGCGTTTTAGTATGGGAAAGTGTTTTTTTTTTTTTGCGATTTCGATGTTGGTCCCATAGAAAAAGTTGATGTAATTTAGCCGTAGATATTATTATTATTTTTTTAGGCCAAAAACCTCTCGCCTCTTGGGCGGTAATGACCGGCAATAGCACAGTTGGCCGGGATCAGGGCAAAAGAGAAAGAAATCGGCGGACGATGCGTGCGGTATCAAGCACCACCGCCTTCTGCATCTTTGCTGGAATCGCGCCGCCGACAAATCCCAGTCTTTTCAGGTGTACACCTAATGTGACTGGAATTAACCCGTTTGCCGATATAACAATTGGTATGCTTTCAGTGGACGCCACTTCCCACATTTCGGTAACCTCGTGTACTAGGTTCAAGTACTTGCGTTGCTTTTCGGTCTCGGCCTTCACAAGGTTCTCGTCATTATTATTATTAAAAGTGAAAAAAAATTGAAATATATTAATATCACTAACAAGAACTACTCTAAGTTAACAAGGCGGTAACTAATAACAAAAAACAAAGAAAGAAATTTGATGAATAATTAATTAAATATAAAATTAGAAGTTAGAAGTGAAGTAAAGAAAGTTAGAAGTAAAAATAAACATAAAAAAGTACTAATCATCCGTACATAACATAGATTTACTGAATTAAGAATTACCTATTTTTGTTATAAGTCCATCATTAGCTGAAATTTGTCTGGAGGAGATCGCTTCAAATGATAAGATTCGCTTAAATTGTGCAGTTTTTACTATACCTATACTTAGTTTCTTTTCGAGTGGTGTGCATTAAAAATTGTAATTTTTTTGGGAATTCACGTAAGTACAGACAACAGCACATCAACGTACCACAAAACGATCATCATCATCATCATTTCAGCCGTAGGACGTCCACTGCTGAACATAGGCCTCCCAAAAAAGAGGATTGCCAATAATCGCCACGCTTGGCAGGCGGGTTGGCGAGCGCAGTTTTTTATAATATTTCGCACGCAGACGCTGCTGCCCATCTCGTGCTACAGATATTAGTCGCCTCTTACGACAAGCCTCCTGTTGGCGGTGGGGCAGTGTATTCTTTACGGCCGTCCCCACACGGCACAAAACACAACTGTACAAAACGTTCAATTTTCTTAATTGATATTGATTTCTACGTGTCGGACTTAAAAGTTGAAAATTAATTTAATGACTTAACTTTTTGGTTAGGTTGACCGACCGTGTACACCAAATTTAAGAATCGTACTAAATAAAAATAACTCAGCTCCAACCTTTAACTATTTATTTCCCATTACAACTAACTCAAACAAATGAACCAACTACCCTAACGGCCTACCCACCAATCATTCTTGAACATAATAGCAAGAGCACCAATCAAAACCCCATACATAAAGTACAATGAAAGAAAAAACCTTTAAGACGTGGAGTTCCGTAGTTTTGACAAGAATACCTGATATGTTTAGCTTAGTTTCTCTTACCTTTCATCAAGTCATGAGCAACTATTTACGAAATACATTAGATTTTGTCCGCAACTTCATTCGTAGACTTCAGAAATAATACAAAGAAACATGTATCTCTCTTCTCTCTCTCTTCTTCTACCTGTCTCCACAAAATGCTGAGTGTAGGTATCCTCCATAGCACGACATTCCAAACGATCTTGGGCCCTCTGCATCCTCCTCTTCCCCGCCACTCTCACCAGGTCATCGGTCCACCTAGCTTGCGGCCTGCCCACACTCTTACATCCAGTTCTAGATCTCCACTCCAACACCCTCCTGCCCCATCTACTATCCGTTCTTCGGCAAATATGACCTGCTTACTTCCACTTCTTACGCGCTATTTCAGGAAACATGAATAATAAATAAAATTACAACATATTTTTTCTCAGACACACTGATTATCTAGCCCCAAACTAAGCTCGTTCTCGTACTATGGCGACTAGATAACGGATATACATACTTAAAATGTACGTTTATAAACATCCGTGGCTTAGGTACAAATGCCTG
This sequence comes from Anania hortulata, assembly GCA_963576865.1. Taxonomy (NCBI): domain Eukaryota; kingdom Metazoa; phylum Arthropoda; class Insecta; order Lepidoptera; family Crambidae; genus Anania; species Anania hortulata. The sequence continues at coordinate 1,752,460 of OY756413.1, forward strand.
TGCTCATCACACAAACATTTGCCCCTTGCGGGATCAATACTTGAATCCTGTCTTTGTAGTCAGAACGCGAACAAACACCAGACAGTCTTCATGATTGTCATAACATGTCAATATCCTAATTTTCTGCTAATCATCATCATCATCATTTCAGTCATAGGACATCCACTGCTGAACATAGGCCTCCCCCAATGACTTTCATTGGGGGGGATTGCCAATACTCGCCACGCTCGGCAGGCGGGTTGGCGAGCGCTGTTTTTTATAAAATTTCGCACGCAGACGCTGCTGCCCGTCTCGTGCTACAGGAATTAGTCGCCTCATGCGACATGCCTCCTGTTGGCGGTGGGGAATTTGGTGCTAATATCAATATCTATTGCCACCCTTTAGAATCGCAAAGCAAAAGTGGCAGTGGGCAGGCCATATCGCTCGCAAAACCGACGATTGTTGGGGAAAAAAAATTCGAGTGGCGACTACGAACTGGAAGACGCAGCGTGGGCAGGCATCCCACGCGGTGGACTGACGACCTTGTCAAGGTTGCGGGCAGCCGCCAGATGCAAACGAGCCGCTTGTTCTCTTCTTATTCATCTATACGGTCAATCCCGGTTGCGTCCAAAGCCATTGCTTTGGAGCCCAGGGTCCGCTTAAACGCAAACGCCGCTCGCTGTGGCGTTCTATAGGGGAGGCCTATGTCCAGCAGTGGACTTCTACAGGCAGATGATGATGATGATTGTCACCCTACCATCATGCCAAGACATCTCCTAACCAATTTAAAGTTTGTAGTCGAATAACTCACATTAATTTCCTTTAGCCAGCATCTTCATCCCATATTTCCCCCAGACCCCTAAAAAAGTGTAACGCGAGTTAATTAATAAATTTATGAGAGCGTAACGAGGCATCCGAAACGTCGTTAAACGGCCCATTAATTAACTACCGCCATTTCGGGATTTTCTCTAGGGATGGAGACGGAATTTTTTGAAAGTAACTTGCTTCGTGTTAGGAGAATTGCTTTTCAGGTAGACTTTTGAGGTGCGATGAAGATTGGTGGAAGACGCTGGTAATACAATAATTGAGTTGAATAAGAGACACTGAACTGAACTGAACTAAAACATAATAACAATAGTCATTTATTTAGTATACAGGGTGTATAAGAGAATAGAACACTTCTTAAAACTGCGTGATCAGTTGATCATATACAACAACTTTACAACAATAGCAAAACCGAAATCGTTTTTTTTTTCAGATGCTCCATACATTATCACAGACAGACAGAATGTCTTGGCGCTTCAAAATTAAGAGAGCCGACCCCACCTAAAGTGTGATGAAGCAAAGAAGAGGAGAGCTCTGTAAAATTATCATCTAGGTAGCAAATATGTTTGTACAGAGCATCGTTTTTTTTTTTCGATTTTGATGTTGCTTCCATAGAAAAAGTTGTTGTATATGAGCAGCTGATCACGTGGTTTTAAGGAATATTCTTTTGTACACCCTCTATATGCCCTCTTCCGGGTATTTATTAAATACATTAAAATAAATAAAGGATTTTTTCAAAATTCCATATTTGTGAAAAATAAAAGTATTTTATTTCGTAGTTAACAAGGAACTCTAATAGTCTTACCACGTCCGTTTGTCTGTCTGTCCGCGGCTTAGCTGAAAGACCCTTAGTACTAGAAACAGTACCAGAATGTAATATAAAACATAGTAGGCAACCCTGATGCCCGCTGGACCAACGATATTTTGCTAGAAGTTGGGTTACATTTGTAAATATCTATGAGCTGTTCCGTTATACGTTGTCTTGTCTTCCGTCACAATAATTGTATTTTCTACCTGTTTTGCTTATTAAACAACTTCATCTAATTAATTTTCTTCCGCCGCACCGTGTGGTGGCGGCCGTAAAGAGTACACTTCCTCAACGACAACAGGAGGCGTGTCGTACGAATTCCTGTAGCACGAGATGGGCAGCAGCGTCTGCGTGCGAAATGTTATAAGAACTGCGCTCGCCAACCCGCTTGCCAAGCGAGGTAAGTATTGGCAATCCCCCCCAATGAAAGTCATTGAGCCTGTGAAAATTTGCTTTTTCAAGTTCAATCTATATGTTTTGTCAGTAACTTGTGAAGCCTACCTAGCTGTGAAGTTAAAAGGGAAACCCTTTTTACCTCGTTATAACTACATACTACTGTCGTGAGTTTTTTCACATTTTTAAAGCAACCTTTATGCTGCTCTAGGGAAGGGGGGGGGGGAATCCTTGACTCCATTAAAATATCACTTGAAAGATTATAGCGCAAACGGATTTTTGAATCGAAAAATTGTTTTTACCTACAAACCTTTAGGGGTGGAATTTAAATGACTTATCAAACGACACCCCGAAATATATATTAAATATGTGTTTGAGAAAATCATTTGAATTTTTTTTATATATGAAAGTGAATAAATGAATTATGAATTATTATACAAAACTTGTCCTGACAATTTCGAATAACGATAAAGAAAACAGCCAAATCTCCATTCTCAACAGCGATTTATTTATATTCAGTAACAGTGAAATAACTATTATTTCACTATTACTGAATATATTATGCGACATACAACACACTTATTGTCATGGTCTCGTCATCATCATGCCAGCCTATTGCAGTTCACTGCTAGACCCCAAAGAGACCCAAAGAGCACGATCTTTTTTCATCTATTGACTGCCAGCCATCTTCCTATGGTCGTGGGTTCACCGAGCTGGGTCTATAAGTAAGAAATGAAAATCATCGTCTGTCCATCGAGCTGGTCATGATCTAAAAGCAAGAAATTAAAAATCCTTGTGTTACGAAATACCACATAATGAATTTTCCGGGGCAAAATAGGAATTTAAAATTAACGTTATTAATATGATTTTTATTCGACCAGGTAATTAAGAATACGTATAATTGTTGTAATTATAGCAAAGCATTGTTTACAACTAAACACCATTAAACCGACCAAGTGACGGCAACCCCGACGGTTGGCGAGAGCGGCAGGTGGAGACAATGCCTATACTACACTAACGAGCAAGGAAACTGAATTGAAAATAAACTTGTAGAGTTTTACTTTCGCCGAAGAGGTAGACCCAAAAAAAGATGGTGTGACGACTTGGTTAACTTAACGAGGGATTGGGAGTCATTGGCGATAGATAGAGATCGATGGAAGAGTGTGGGGGAGACCTTTGCTTAGTGGGATTGAACAGGTTGGAGATAGAGATAGTAGAGTTTTACTTTAAAATTTATTTCTCGCAATCAGAATACATCTGATGTTAAATTAGCTTTTCCTTTTTAAACTCCACTGTCCATCTGTCATCAGTGTATCTTTTGTACCGATATAGGTAGACATTGAAATTTTCAGAGATTATACTACAAGATTTTAAAAGCAAAAAATATGTATTTAAAATAAACTAAGAGGAAACGTCTTTTTTCGCCGATCTTAAAAAATGTGTACTAGTGTAAAATATTGTTAGGTTGAATGAAGCCTTTCGTGTGCGAGCCCAACTCCTATATAACTATTTTTTCTAGTAAAAGTAAATTTCTGAGAGTCTGGTGCATTTGAAGCCATAGTCATAGGTGTCCATAATCATTGAATATTTTTTGAATGATTACTTTAGCAATTATGTCCTATCTTGCCATAAAATATTTCCAAAATAATTTTAAAAGCAACCAGTTTCCCTGTCTCGCACTGTAAGCCCCACCTGTCCTTAACAGTAGGTGTTTTAACAAAAAGCGTCTTCAGTATTATCCATGTCTTACCATATCCCTTCAACGTTTCCGTCTTATTCTGTAACCAATGATTCTTTCAACACAAAACTTTACAAACGTCTTGTAGTAAACTGTTCAATGTACGACAAAAATTTGTAAATATATCTTGTGGCTTTTACGTTGACATATGACTTTTAAAAAACTGTCCTAATTATATTTAAGTATGCCGTTCGCTATTTTTAGCGTTACAGTTGGTTGAGTAGGAGGTCCCAAGTTCGATTCCCGTGTTATTGTAAGATGTTTTAATACAACAGGTGCGGGCTTACACCGACATGTTTACCAGTCAATCATCGTATGTATACGATAATATTAAATTTATAGGAGCCATAGTTTATGTTTAATATATGAGTGCATTAATAAATTTGTTACTGATCTTGTTAAAATTATCATGTCAGCCTTTTGCAGTCCACAGCTGAACGTAAGCCTCCCAAAAAGCGCTAAAGATCACACTCTAACGCTTTTTTCATCTAGCTAGCTACTGCCAGCCATCTTTCTTAGGTCGTCGGTCCATCGGGGCATCCTACACTACGTTTGCCAACACGTGGTCTCCACTATAGAACCCGTTTACTGCACCTTTCATCGGTCTGCGACAGATATGGGTACCTACTTCAGTAGCTTGCTACATTTTAGAACTATGTCCATACTTTGGTCTTCTACCGGATAACCTCATTTCGTATTTTATCTCTTAACGAAATTCCAAGCATCGACCTTGCAATAGCTCGCTGAGTGACGTGAAGTCGGTGGGCCAGCCTTACTGTCATGTTCCATGTTCCACAATAAAATTGTAAAAAATAAAAGAATAAATATAAAAAACCATTTGGGACCCAAGGGCTGTCAGCTACCTCGCACAGCGACTAAGCATCGTAATCCAGCGAGGTAACGCTGCCAGCATCTTGGTACCCTACCACGAGAACCATTTTTACAATTTTCTTTTTTGTATTTTTTATTTGTGTCTAAGGTCGCCTTATATAAACGGGTGACATTTAAAAAGCAATTACATAAACATAAATGAATCGCTAGTTTTCGAGAAAAACGCCAAAAAAAACTATTTTGATTTCAACGTAAAATAAAACACCCGTGCCCCGTGCGTGCACCCCGAGGGAAGAGTGGGGCACGATTGAAATGAGAGAGACAGAGGCGATGACGTAGGTACGTTTCAGACTAGCCAGAAGGCTCTTAAAAATTTTTTTTTTTTGTTAGGAATAATAAAAATTAAAACTAGTCCGTTTTTAAGAACGAAAATAGTAGGGCCCGGTTTCTCTAATATAATTAGATGTTCTGTTAAAGTTTCACCAGTTTATTAATGGCGACCTTGTATAGATTTCATAAATGTATATAATATAAAAATCGTCTAAAAGAAAAGAACTAAATGTAAAAGACGTCTGAGTTTTGTAAATACATCGGTACTGTTAGCAGGGAATCGATTGCAGGGAACATCCCATGAGCGGTTCCAGGCACTAGCTGCCAGCTGTCATCAGACGTCACTCCTTCATGCGTCGTAATTGTGCTTTCACCCGTTTTCCGTGTCAATATATTTTAATAAGTTAATATACCGTTTTATTTAGAGGATCCCCTCTAATAGTACATGCAGGGTTAAGACACACAGACTGACAATCCTTAAAAAATCATTTTTTTTGTCATTGTTCTAGAAACTGACATAAGATAAAGATCTAATTTATTCTGTATAACAACTTAGCCAGGACTATGTCTATGATAAGGCCTATGTCAATAAAAAGTTTTTTTCGTTTTCAAGTTACAGTTAGTGAAAGTTTAATGCAATATTATTACAATTACACCAATCATCTAGCCCCAAACTAAGCAAAGCTTGTACTATGGCGACTAGATAACGGATAAACATACTTAAATACTTTTATAAACATCCATGACTTAGGTAGAAATGCTCGTGCTCATCACACTCAATTTGCCCTTTGCGGAATTCGAACCCTCAACCGCTAGCTCAGTAGTCTGTAGCGCGTATCACTACACCAGACGGTCGTCATTAAGTAATAGAGTACTTGGCAGAAATTCTAGTATCATGTCATCGTCAATAATCGAAACCTAAAAAAAAACTCTTTACAAATTGATGTTTGCTTCATTCTTCCAGCCCATTCGTTATGTCCATATGAATTTATAACAGATTACTGGAGTTCATAAAAAATGAAGTAAATGATTTAAAATTTATAAAACAATTAAAATTAATGTTAATAAAAAAATGATATTACACAATAAACGAATACATATGACAATAATTTAAAACAATAAATAAAATCCAAAGACAAACAAAATATTTAAATGCCTCAAAATACTATTTATTTGATTATTTATTAATTTTCAATATTACATTATTCAATAATTATCATATGATTTCTTAATGTATTTTAATTCTTTACAACTTCTTAAAATAAACAAATTGATCTACTTATGCATGGCGTCATCCTCTCTGCCCACAATACCTATCTTATTGTGCCCTACAGGGTCTATAATGATCTGTTGTATGTACCTGTTTATAACACCTGTGTCACATTATAGAATGCAATAAATATATTAAAAAATAATAAAAAAATTAAAAAATGTCACCTTGTCGGCGGTTTAGCATGGGGAAGTGTTCTCTTTATGCTGTATTTGAGCAGTAGAATCGAACCCCAGAAGGAATTTGACAAAAGATTAGGACCTTAGATTTGACTCTGATAGAAACTTGACAATCTATCTAGCAAATAGCTAGAATATTTCATTAAGAAAGACTTAAACCAGGGGGGTGTCACTCCGCAGTTTAGGTATATTCGGCCAGCGCGCCGCCCGAAGCGGCGTATAGAAGTGGGCTGTCGCTCGACTCGCACGGCAGTCGCGCGCGGTCACGTGAACTTCGCGCTTGCGCATACTTGAAAATATATATTTTTTTTACTTTTCGACACTTAAAATCGACAATCCGTATAAAAGTTAAGGTTATTCGTGACACTACGTATATTTGCGACTCTGAGATTTAATAATTGAAATTTTAAATGTGGAAAAAAACAATCAAACAATAACTTAAAAGAAGTAATTGTAAGATAATTTTGTAGTAAACACATTTTATTTCTTTACTTATTTGAATTTTATTTTGTTAGAAATACCCAGTTAATTGCTCATCTGTGCAATAAACTAACTTAACATAAATAAGCTTCAGCTCTCAGACTACTATTATGGCGTGTCATCGAAGTAGGTACCTACTACGTGCAAAAGAGGCGGTGGCAGCCGGTCGTTCTTCTTTAATTCCATATGTCCTTAAGTACTTAATTAGTGATAGTTAAAATAAAAATCCCTAATTAGGTGCCCAGAAACAATGTTAGGAACAGGATAGGGTAATGTTTACAAAGGAATACCTACACCCGTGAAAATCGAACACACGACATTCAGATGGAATTTTTATGTTTACAGAATCATCATTTATAATGCTTAATCTACTTATTTATCTTAAAACTATTAAATCAACTAGAGGTACAAAAACTTCTCAAGTGACAACCCCGTGCCGACGTTCGCAGCTCGGTCATAAAAATGGAGCGCGCAAAGAAAATTCACGATTCGCGCGCGGTTATAAGTTTCGATTTTGCTTGCAGGCGAGTAGCTCTTGCGAGTCTAGGTATATTTTTATACCTAAACCTGACTTTTGTTAGGGAGTGAGTCTTCTGTACGGTAGTACTATTAGGTATTCTGTGCTTAAACGTCGATACTCCTTTTAGTTTACCGCTACGTTTAAACGTGGAGCCGCTGAGTTAATGTCATATCATTTAACAGCAATTTCTCTACATTTCCTGTTGAAGGAATGCGGAATCATTTAGAATGAGTAGGCCTAAGCGTTTTTCTATTAAATTGTACATTTGAGGAACAATTGTCTGTTGTAGCACATGGCATAGAAATCACTTAGTATCTATCATTATATATAGTTATGTTGTTTAATCGTGTGAAAACATTATAATATGACAAGAAATCATCAATTTTCATATTGTTATGATCATCTTGAGTTATAAAGAGAAAAATTAGGCTAAAAGTAGTAAATAAAAAATTGAGAAATGTTGATAGTATTTTTTTAAAATTGTTTTTTACCCAAATAAATTTAAAAAAAGTCATTTATTCAGTATATAACTCCTCTACCTAGAATTTATATACGTCCCAAAAATATAGCTTGCAACAAACTCAGTCACCTTTGCCAGTCATTTTTATAAGAAACTAGCTGTTGCCAGCGACTTCGTCTGCGTGGTCTTTAGGGGTATGAAAAATAGATGTTGGCCGATTCTCAGATCTACTCAATATGCTCACAAAATTTCATGAGAATCGGTCTAGCCGTTTCGGAGGAGTACGGGAACGAACATTGTGACACGAGAATTTTATATATAAGATATAATGATAAATAAATAAATTGGACAACATTCACATACATTGCTCTAATCGTATAGTACCTAAGTAGCCAAAGCACTTGAGTTACAGAAATTAGAAACAACGACGGTACCACAACACCCAGATCCGAGATAATATAGAAAAGCTATTTTCTAGATTGACTGACCGGGAATCGAAGCCGGGACCTCAGTAAGTGACACCATAGAGCAAGGATCGAAACCGGTTAATATTTATTTCAGAATGTATTAGACCCATTTCTAATATTTGATAGTAGTTGTGAGTGGACGTCCTACGCTGCGCTTGCCGGTACGCGGCCTGCATTCTAGAACCTTTCTGCCCCATCGGCCATCAGTTCTACGTGCTATGTGCCCCGCCCACTGCCACTTCAGCTTGCTAATCCGTTGGGCTATGTCAGCGACTTTTGTTCGTTTACGGATCTCTTCATTTCTGATTCGATCTCGCAATGAAACACCAAGCATAGCCCTTTCCATAGCACGCTGTGCGACCTTGAGCTTTCTTATGAGGCCCATAGTGAGAGGCCACGTTTCAGTTCCATATGTCATCACTGGTAACACACACTGGTTGTAGACTTTCGTCTTGAGGCACTGAGGTATTTTGGACGAGAAGACGTCGTGTAGTTTCGCGAACGCTGCCCAGCAGAGTTGGATTCGACGATGGACCTCCTTCTCAAAATTGGATTTACCCAACTGGATAACTTGTCCTAAGTAGACATATTTGTCAACAATTTCGAGAGTAGAGCTCCCAACGGATACTGGGTAGGGCGCAAGCATTCGACATGAGCTTGGTTTTGTCCATGTTCATTCGCAGGCCTACTTGTTGGGAGACTCGAGTAAGGTCATCGAGCATTGTGCTGAGGTCTTCAAGCGATTCTGCCATGACCACAATATCGTCGGCAAACCGAAGGTGAGTGATGTACTCGCCGTTGATGTTGATGCCAAATCCTTTCCATTCCAGGAGCTTGAAAGCGTCTTCCAATGCAGCGGTGAACAGTTTCGAAGATATAACATCTCCCTGTCTTACGCCTCGCTGCAGAGTAATCGCCTTCGTGCTCTGCTCCTGTACTCGAACCGACATGGTGGCGTTTTTGTATAAACACTTCAACACCTCGATGTACCGATAGTCAATATGGCACCGCTGGAGAGACTGTAGCACTGCCCAGGTCTCGATCGAATCAAAGGCCTTCTCATAGTCCACGAACGCTAAGCATAGTGGCAAGTTATACTCCTCGGTCTTCTGTATAATTTGCCGCAGCGTATGGATGTGGTCTATGGTACTAAAGCCTTTTCGGAAACCGGCTTGTTCGGGAGGCTGGAAGTCATCGAACCTACAAGTCACAAGGTGGTCAGACGACCTGGTAAAGGTCGCAGGAAGACGCTGGATGCAGGCCGCTTCCAACCGGCCAATCTGGAAGTCAATGGGGGAGGCCTATGTTCAGCAGTGGACGTCCTATGGCTGAAATGATGATGATGATAGTAGTTGTAAAGATTTTACCATAAAACTGAATTTGCCATAGCTTTTAAGTCGGTATTTGGAGTATGTGATAGTCAATTTAGCGAAAACCTTTATTATTCCGGTTAAGGTTCCATAGTAAAATAACCGGTTTCCGATTCCTGCGGCATTGAGAGATAATAACACTCAGGATATTTCAGTTTAAGCAAAAGCAACAGACTTCTGAAACCCTTTGTGCGGCCAGTCTCTTTGAGCATCTACACTAATAATAACATCCACCAATTATCCATTAATAGTCTTAATAATCCCCCCTTATAAGCGCCCAAATCGTTAATTCTTTGTAATTACTCCAGTCCCACGCTCGTGAATGGCTCCGTTCATAGTTCAAATCAGTGCAGTTATTAGTGGAGTGTTGTCTTAAGCTAATATACAGGCTGGTGACCATCGCCAGTATTTTTTACCAAAAAAAAAAATACAAAATCAAATCAATAAAATAAAAATAACACAGATAAATATTTATAATCATTAATAATTTGATACAGTTTTTTTTATCTGTTTATTGAACTTTGCTTCCATCCATGCCATCCGATGAGAGTTTGAATGTTTTCGTTTGCACCGACTCCAAAAGTAACTGATTAGGTACTTATGTGTTGATATTATTTTTAGCTTTTCAGTTTTTTGAAGTCGGTTTACCAATTTTTTATAAAATTTACTTATTTAATATTTTTTTAGTGATACATCCTCAACAAAACGAATCATTTGAGTGCAAAAATAAGTTAACGGCTAAACACCGATTTCATCCCTGAAATGAAAATTTTTCCAAACATTTTTAAATATACTATCTTTAAAGTATAAGCTTTTCGACAAAGAAAAAATCATCAAAATCGGTTCACAAATGCCGAAGATATTGGGCAACATAGGTACAAAATCAGTTGGCACGGTATGGAGTACATGCAATGTTTGATGATTTTCTTATAGATTCCATCATCAGAACTTGATCAAATTTATATGGGACCATCCCGAAAGTATTCCCTTTCGAACAAAAAAAGAACTATCGAAATCGTTTAACCTGGTAACGAATGATCGCTGAACATACATAAAAATATAAAAAAAAGATACCGACGAATTGAGAACCTCCTCCTTTTTTGAATTCGGTTAAAAAGGGCTGCCCATGTTTAAATTGAATTAAGAATAGGAGAATAACAATTAAGGACTACAATTATTTACGTAACTATCATAATTTCAATTACCCGACGGAATCGCTTGGTTTCTTACGATTAATTAGTGAGAGGGTTTTTGAATTTTATTAAATCCTTTTTCTATGACAAAGTTTAGATTCAGTAAGGGTATTTTTATTTTCTAATTTTGTTTTTTATTTTAAAGTCGTTTCTTTCAAAATATATATATTATTTTTATTGTGACACAAAGATTTGTGCGGATCGTGTGGCGGTTGTTTCTTTAAGCAACACATCAAGTCCTATGGAGCTTAAACAAACCTCATCTGAATCGGTTGAATCATTATAGAGAAAAATGGAAACATCTCTCCCTAAACGCATATAAAAAAATTGCATTTAAATTTAGCAGTAAATTAGCAGTAAAATTAGCATTTTACCACTTTTAGTCGAATTCGGTTTCAATTAAAAAAAAAAAAAAATTGTATTCTAGTTTTTGTGTAATTGATGTCGTATCTTCAGAAAACATCAAACAAAACTGCTCGTCCAAAATTTAAATACGGGCCTTCTTTAGTTATAATGCCTCATTCATAAAAAAAACTCAAATTGTGTTCCAACATAAAAATAACCTTTGGAAACCATACGATTCTTTTAGTCACCCTATATACAACTAACTTCTTTATCTCGGTAACCCTACGCGTCACACTTGGCGAGTCGCGGTGGGACCCTCCCACGGATTCTCGTAATGAGTCAGTGGGTTCGAGTCCCATTCACGTAAGGCGATACTGAAGAAACCTGTTTCGACGATTACAACCTTTCTCAGACTATTAATGACGGATGGGGCTGTAAAGAAATTGGGAATATACTTCCAACATATTCAAAAGGAAGAAAGAAAGGTTAATTGGCGTTTAAAGAACTGCCAATGTCATTGTGACCGAAGTTTTAATCTACACGTCAATGGCTACATTGACGCGTTTCGCGCATTCTTTTTTTTCTGTTTATTATTGTCAGAAAAGGTTTTTTTGAGAGAAAAAAATAAGAAAGTTGCGCAGAGATTCTATTATGAATATATGAATAAACTAAAGAACATGCGAACGAAGTCACAAGCAAGTTAAAGTAAATAAATAAAAATGCGTCACTTATCTCACAAATTGTAATGATCTCGAAGTAAGTAAATAGGTAAATGATTCTGTCGACGACGTCCAGACAGTAATTTTTTGCGATTTTGCATGGAATTTTTCTATTTTTGAGAATTCAATGTTGGTCCTATAAAATGTTGTTATATTTGAGCAAGTAATTTGCCTTTTGTAACAAAGTTTTGGCTACTTACCATAGGATCTGGGCAATGTATGTGATGTTGTCTAATATTTATTTATTTTGTGGCTCCAAAATCAATTTTATTTTTGAGTAAGTTGTTTTTAAATTAGTTTAAGTTTAAGTAGAGATAAAATTTTCTTATTTTATTTATATTTGAGACTAGCTCGAGATTATTTTAACAAAGCTTGTACTACTCAGCTCCGATATCATTACCTCCCTCGGGATCTCTTATAGCCAAAGGGACACTCGCTGCATAATATTACGGAATCCATTGATTGGTCCTCGGCATTATAGATAAGAGTATTTCTAAAAGAAACAAACTACAAAAATGTTGCTTTTCTCGATCTCATGTTTCATAAAATGAATTATTTTACAGTAAGGTTTTAGGACGAAGAACGTAACATTGTTCCGACTTGATCATCGAAATTTTAATTGGTAAAAAGTAAAGTATGCATACGTCTAACTGCCTCTGCCTCTGCCTGAGCAGCGGCCTCACCTCAACTATGAGTAGACGTACTTTGTCTAAACTGTGACTATGAGGTGGTATGGGCTATACTACATCACGGCCAGTGCGGTGCGGTGGAGGGCTTGGAGGTGTGTTGTATAATTTTATTTATTTTTATTTATTTAGGATAACAAACAATTGTACAATTTCAAATACAAAATATTTTACAACAATATTACTAATTGCACAATCAGCACCGTTATCCCCTTCTTACATATGTTAAAGTTGTTGCCCCTTAATTTTATACAAATCTATTGAGATAAATAATAAAATTATGTTAAATTTAACCTACATACTTGTGTGGGTTTAATTTAACATAATTTATATGATCGGACTAACTTACCTAGTGACGTCCGATCCTCAATTATGTGAAGTAATCTCGTCCTCATTGTGTACAATGTAGTACGCACTTTTTGCTACTGCACTGATTACAATCTTCAAAGTTAGGCGCGTGCATGAACGCGTCAATAAACTAAAAAATAAATAACCGGAACGTGCCCGCACCGTCACCTATCAATGTCATCTGTCACCTGTCAATGTCATTATTTCAAAGGATAAAACTGGACACAACTTTCAAAAAGAAGGGAAACTAAGTAGTATGTAGGTATTTATAGCATATAATCTTTTTTGTACTTTAAGGATTGATAAATACATACTAACTGGGTCGGGCTGGGGATAGGATGAGGACGAGATTACTTCACATAATTGAGGATCGGACGTCACTAGGTAAGTTAGTCCGATCATATAAATTATGTTCCATAATCTCGTCCTCATTGTGTACAATGTAGATGTTCAAAGAGGAAAGTTGTGTCGACAAAGCAATATAAACATTTATTATGATCATTTATATGATTTGCTAAAGTCTTCGCACATGATAAAACTTTATTTTATTAACTATCTATCTATTGGTAGATGCTTAATTCAAGTTTTATCTAACAAGGATATAGTTGTTTGATTAATTCATTGGAATTAATCAACCAACCCTGTATATCGATACAACCCTGTATATCGATACAACCCTGTATATCGATACAATCCTGTATGATGATACACCTTGTGTGATGATACACCCTGTATGATGATACACCCTGTATGATAATACAACCCTGTATGATGATATAACCCCGTATGCTAATACAACCATGTATATTGATACAGTCCCATCCCATTTGATGACACAAACCTGTACCTATTTTATACCATACAGGTGGGCCAAAAAATGTGTAGGAATTCTATAAAATCGAAAATAGCAAATTTTACTTAAATTGCAATTCTCTTTTATTTTTGTTAAAACTGTAAGTCTTTATGAATTTATAGATTTGCTGGGACTGAGACTGATAATCCACCTGTTGTACACTTTTAAGTTTGTGCAATAAAGTTTTAAATAAATACCCCGCGCTATTAAGTAGGTATATTCTTTACGAATAAACTAGAGATCACGCAAACGAAATCGCGGGGCAACAGCTAGTTTAATAAGTTGTCATGGAAATGGAGCCAATGCTTTGAACTATTAATATCCGTCTCATTTATCCAGTAGTATGTAGTACATACTTAGTATATGGTTACCTAACAAGGTAAATTTATCGATGTGCAAGTAGGTAGTTAAGCTAGTATTTCTTCTGAAAAGACTTATTTTATTTTATATAATAAGAAAATCTAGTAACCTTTTAAGTTATCATTGTCTGTAATACAATTTTTTATGCAAATAAATTAGTCTTAGGTATTCTTAATAACTCCTGTTCAAGGTGTAGTTCCAAAGTAAAGGAAACTAAAAAAAATAATATGGATGTTTACTATCGCAAATTTTTCATTGATTATATGTTATAAATAAGGAAATTATATACAAATACTACTAGTATTGTTCCAGTAGGGATCCTATTTTGTTGACAATAGTTTCAACATTATTTTACTGAGAAAGATTGATTTTTACTCATCTTCTTAGAAAACCGTTATATGTGTTACACTTGTATGGCTGGAAATCAGTATGAGACTTCCTGCACTTTATGTGTGGATCCCTGGTAGGGGATATTAATAAGTTAATGAAACAGTCTGAATACTTATTTATAAAAAGATTCAATGACTGGTCAATTCTTGTAAGCTAATAAAAAATAATAATTAAATAAGTAATAATTTACCAATACATCACATCGGATAAGATAGAAAGTTTACTCCGGCTCAAAATACTTGTAGCAGCCTTACAGCCTTAGTCCAATAACAAGGTAAGGCAACATTTATTGCCTGCATTGCCTTAATTATTGCCACTGATCAATGCCTCTATCGTCTCATAAATTTTTTTTTTTTTTTTTTTTTTCATTTAGAAATTTTCTGTCATTATTTATCATCTCCATTTTTGCTTTACATGGTAATTTAATATCTAATAAAATTATTTATACATAGACTTACATAGGTACTTGACAATCTTCAATTATAATTGTAAGATTCATGCCTTAATTTAAATAATAATTTTAAGTCAGTAGTATATTTTTTATGAAGTTTATAGTTTCATGGATACAATTTTAATTTTTTAAATTATGTTTTAATAAATCATATTTTATTATAATCATCTATTTAAATATGAACCTTTGTTATCCACCTGGGATAATTCAGTTTATTTACTATCTTTAGTATCTTGATAATTTAATGATTGGATGATTATTTATCTTTGTCTTCAATTTTTGGTATCAAACATTTTCACAAATAATAAAATGTCTAGAAATATATGGTTTATAACAAAAATATATTAAAAATATATTTAGGTCAGATTTGAAAATTCAAGTTATCATTGGAACTTTGTGTCTAGTTTTGAATTTCTCTTACTTTTCCAAAGGTAGCAGGTACCTACTTAAAAATTAAAATAATTGGTTTTCGACCTTATGACAAGTACATAAGGATCAATTATGGTGCGACATTTTTGCCTGTAAATAAAGCTGCATAAATCTTTCCATGGGTTTTTACTGACTGAAAATATTGGAATATAACATACAGTTACAGTTAAAAAAGTTTTTAATTATGGTAATTTTTATCTTGTTGATAACAAGGAGAATTATTTTTCCATTTCTGTAACAGTGATCTTCACTCACATTATTTGTAAGTAACACTCATCTTGAGTGTGTCTTTATTTCACTTGATGAAGACTAGAAATAATCTAACTAGCCATGGCGATCAGCTAGAATAATAACCTTAAGTCAGTAACAGTGTTAAATTTTAATTGCTTTCATAGATTATTATAGAATCTTGAGAATTAAGCTTGATACTATGAGAATTTAAGGTTTACCCGGTTGTAAACAGATCTAATATTATAAGTTACACAAATGGGATACCATATCAGTTGTATAGGAACATACAAACATGCACCAGCCAGCATCAATTTGTCATGGTCTCCAAACAGGGAGTCAACTTCCCTGTATTATGAGGTACAAGACAATGTATCTCGCCAGGGTCATTCGACCAGAGTATCGAACCTGGGACCTTTTACGTTAAGGCACTTCACGAATCAAGTGGACTAATAAATTTTAAGTCACAGATATCAATTAGCAATGTCAAGTAATTTTTATTTATTTATTTAAGCTTTTTAGTAAAATATAAGAGAAAAAAAAAAAACTTAATATGGTCATAACTACATGAACTATTGGAGTAAACAGGTTGTTTTCTATGGTATGCTTTATAAAGTCTTGCCCTCTTGGGCCAACATCAAGAAGTATCTCAATTACTTGTGGTAAAAAACTTGTGGAAATCCACACCGAGATAAACCATAATTTGTAAAAGCGCTATTTATCATTGACTTGTATGTATATAAATGGGGCAGAATAAGACAAGCAGATCTGAGACCAACAGATTGTCTTGGTACCATTAATGGTTGCCAAAGGCCCAATTTGATAGTAACAACTGATGAAATTATTAAAAACTTAAAATCTTTATAAAAAGACTGAAATTGTCTAGGTAAGTATATGACTTGTTTACACAAGACTCAGAATTCCTTAAGCCTTCAATATCAGTAGGCAAAGGAGCTTCTTTCATAGCCTCCTTAGAGTCAAAGTGTTAAGTTGAAAAAATTACTAAGACGGAGGGCATTACCTCATGGTCTCGGTACCCATATTCTCCCTCCTCTCTTTTTTTCTTCAGTGGCATTCGAAGATATGTATCGTCTTGATACTTTTGTGTTCGACTATATTTTCAACTTCAATTAATGAAGTCGGTCTCTGGTCAACCTTATAAGATTTGCAGACCCGCAATATTATAACAAAAATTTTAAGCCACAGGCTAACCCCTCGTGAAAGCAAGTGGAAGTGTTATAATTCTGCTGCGAGACAGAAAAGAGGAATAATTGTTCTCTCGGTACATATGATGCGCTAGAAGAATTTTATAATATTAATAACTTACCTTATGCTATTACAGATCCTTTGTAGTATATTTCTGGTGCAACATTGTATCGGTCTCATGGTCAACTCTTCATGAAGACTAGAGCCATAATGTTACGTCTCAGGAGGAATCCCTCGAGGAGACGCTACAGACTGAACAAAAAACCCACTGGCCACTCCATCGTAAAGGCCAGTGCTTCTGTACAGAGCAGTTTCTGTGGAGTCATTCGGAGACATGACAGACAACTAGAATGAACATATTGATCACCAACGGCCAACCTCCCGTGAAGGCTCCGATGTCATTCATTCTGAGACATGAGAGACAACTAGAATGAACTTAATGATCACCACGGCCAACCTCCCGTGAAAGCTCCGATGTCATTCATTCTGTCTCGTTTGCGGGCTGAAGAATAACGCAACTCTGTCACACACACTCCTTGTTTTCATGATTAATTTCTGGCTGATTATGTTGTTGGAGTGGAGGCCACGTCTCGGCGAACGTAGTGTAGGACGCTTCTCAACTCGATGGGCCGACGAACTCGGGAATATGGCTAGATACATTTGTATCAAAGCAGGAGATCGTACTCCTTGGCGCTCTTTGCGTCCTTCCCGTACGTCCAGCAGTGGGCTGTAATAGGCTGAGATGATGGTGATGGTGATGATATTATAAATATAATAACACTAAAGTTAGTGTGCTGTGGTGGTGATAGAAATCGTAGTAATCGTAATAATTGAGCCGAGGTATCGGTCCAACAATTTCACAAATTCAACTGATAAGTTTTGTTTTCCAGCCACCATACTTTTACACAAACATCACCGTATTTTCTTCTTGGTTTTTTGCATTTGTATGTAAGCTGTAAATCACTAATTAGTTTAAAAACTAATTTATTCTAAATATTTATGTCTTCAGTGCTGTGTACAAAAAAGTACAATGACATTGACAGGTGACAGATGACATTGATAGGTGACGGTGCGGGCACGTTCCGGTTATTTATTTTTTAGTTTATTGACGCGTTCATGCACGCGCCTAACTTTGAAGATTGTAATCAGTGCAGTAGCAAAAAGTGCGTACTACATTGTACACAATGAGGACGAGATTATGGAACATAATTTAGGTATTAGTCTTAATTTTAATTTCATTAAGTTTAAGATTCACTTATTTCTTAAACGCCATTGGTGTAAGCCTAAACAAATCGACATCTAAGATATACATGTTATAGGACTTCATTAGTCGATGAAGTGGGGCTCGTTTTCCAGCATTAGTATTACATATTTTGGGCTCAAAAACAATGGGCTCGAGTGTCACGCAAGCGTTGAGACCGGCTAGGGACGCGGTAGTACGTTTGGTTTGTAAGATCACTGTTGTCCAGTTTACCTTTACAGATATTAAGCAGTACTCCTTGGTCTAGAGAAGTTTCCTAGCCTCGAGCGACTTTTTTGATTTGATCTTCTTATAAATATTAGTCCATATTTAAATTATAAAAGTTAAAGTAACACTTGACTGTCTGTCAAACTTTCAGGACAAAACCACTAGATTTTGATAAATTTAAACTGTGGCATTCTTGAACTTTAAGAAAAGACGAGGCAACTTTTTATAATTTTATAATTACACTTCTTCCTAAAGGTAAATCCTTTCCTTTTTCCCCAAATAGGGCGCCAAAAGCTGTATTCAACCCAGGGAGTGTTTTTACAAGCTTTTATTTAACTTGTTGCAAACTGCTGGTCATAAGCTTCTCTCAATGCACGCCTCTGTGTCCGATCCTTGGATATTTTTTTCTATCCGTATTTTGTGTAAGTAGGTATATAATTGCAGCCACCATGTATGTTTTTCCACCTAAGGAATGTCATGTAGGGAACGGTCATCCAAAAAACTTGTTCTAAATTTTCTTCATATTCCAGTAACTATTAAACGCAGTCGTTTACTGTCCAATCCGTCACTTAAAGGAACTCCTTTACACTTCGCAATAAAGCAATCCAAGTATTTTTGTTTAAGTCGGCTTTAAATACATTGTATTGCGCTTTGACACAAAATTAAACTGTTTTTGAAAGCCTACCACGAGAATGTTAAGTTATTTCGGAAGTTTAAACCTGGTAAATTAAAATTACCATCTAATTAAGTCAAACATTAGACACTAAGACCGGATTCGACCAAGCTGGTGTAAGTTTTAACTTGAGAGTATACCACTGCTTAATCTAGAGTAAGCTGATTTTACATTCTACCAACCACTAATCTGTGAAAAATATTTAAACGGGCGATTTTGTCAGTGTATAAATTATACTGAGAATAAGTAAATGTTAAAGTTGTCACTTGTCAAATCCACTCTTGTCACCTAAAAACTATGAAGGTGTATAATCTACCATTGGCTTCTGTTATCCTACAAAATTTTATTTTTGTGGCAATTGATGACAACCTAGAAGAAATAGATGACATGGATTTTAGTAGGTTTAACCATTCACAATGAAATAAAATAGAGTATAGTGTATTCCTGAAGTAAGTTGGAAAAACGATAACGAAGTTATCAAAAAGTAAATTCAAGAAGTAAAGTTATTCCTGTTATAGTTACACTGGTTTAATTAAGTGTTTGGTCGAATCGGGCCTAAGAGCAATTGAAAACAGTCGTGTTTTTTACACCGCTTGTTTTATTTGTTAATATTTTTTGAAGAACTGACACGAGTGAATGATTATTTTAATTTATTAGGTTTAGACGTTCTAACGAGCAAAAAAAACCCACCTACCTTTTTTAACGTTTCAAAACTTGACGGCATATGATAGTCATTGTTAGTCATAATATTTTCTTACGCGTATCAAGTATCATTGTATCGTGTTTATT
This sequence comes from Anania hortulata, assembly GCA_963576865.1. NCBI lineage: Eukaryota > Metazoa > Arthropoda > Insecta > Lepidoptera > Crambidae > Anania > Anania hortulata. The sequence goes on from OY756413.1 coordinate 1,772,248, forward strand.
ATTGTTATCTGTTGTTTGTTATATTGGAGTTTATTTATATGTATTGATATATTTTCGTTGGACACGTATAAATTCACAATAAGCATGCATCCCCTCTGACCGTGTTCGGTAGGACTGGCGTCCTGGCAAAGGTCGCAGGAAGCCGCTGGATGCAGGCCACATTTATTTATTTATTTAGACTTTATTGCAAAGGTGGACTTAATGCCATGAGGCATTCTCTACCAGTCGACCATTAGGCTAAACAGAGACGTTTTGTGGGCGGTGCGATATAGGCGACATCCAACCGGCCAATCTGGAAGTCAATGGGGGAGGCCTATGTTCAGCAGTGGACGTCCTATGGCTGAAATGATGATGTTAATATATGTATTGTTGTATAGTTGTCCTTTACCGTTTTTAGCCATTGCTCACATCTTTCTGTAATTTTCACAACTGTAACATACATGGGGCACACTAAAAGTTTTGCACTTCTAGCTAATCGGAACTATTTGAATTTCGAATGTTATATTTTTTTAAACGTTGCAACCTTTTTAGTAATAAAAAAAAAACAATTGGTGGGAAATGATTTGTCAATTGTTTTTTAACACACATCAAAGTTCTACGTACGCAACGAAAATGGAATTAATTTGAAAAGATTTTAGAGCGATGATTTTTTATGATTTTAAATGTTCTCTCTCTCCGCAAGACTGTGCCGCTCGTCTTCAAAATGCTTTTGGGAGAGAAGCACCTTGTTTGAGCACCGTGAGGCGATGGTTTGCTGAATTTGAGAGAGGTCGAGTTTCTTTACATGACGAATTTCGTGAACGCCCTTCACGAAATTCGCCTTCAACTGCCGTTAACGAAAATAATGTGGCTACTGTTAAGCGGCTAATTGAAGAAAACCCGCGGATTACCTATGAGACAATTCGAGGACTATTGGGGATTGGTATGAGCCAAATTCAGAAAATTTTACACGAAGATTCTCCTGTTTTAAAAAATAGTTCGATCGCATGAAAAAATGTTTAAAATGTAAAGGAGAGTTTTTTGAAAAGCAATAAACATAATATTTTGGTTATAACATGTTGTTTTTTTAAGTTACGCAAAACTTATAGTGTGACCTACGTATTTGAATTGTCTGAAATAAAAAGTATCTATCTTTTTCTACTAAAAATGACATAATAAGAGACTTCCGGATTCTTATAGCTAGACATTGTAACCTATTATTTACATTATTTACACCTTTGAACTAACAATTTAACTAAAAACACTGACCTTTCGGTTTCCCATTACTCAAACACCTTTCATACTGTAATTATCTAGTTTTTCCAACAAGAAGTGTATTAGAACATGTTCTTTTAATTACAATGTTAACTAACTAACACTCAGATACGCAAATGATATTTAAATGTCGAGCAATTAAGACCGTATTTATAATAGGATCTCACGTTTGAGGTCTCGAGTTGTAGTGTGTTAGTATTGCCGCTCGATTGGACATTATCGATAGACCTATCGATAGTATCTATCGATAATCGCCTAACTATTCATATGTATCGATAGTATTTCCTTAGAATTAATAAACTATCTATTATAAATAGTAAGTATTTATACTATCGATAGTATTTGACGACCTCCGTAGTGACTGACAAGCATACCGGACTTGACATCGCCATCTCTGTTGTCCCGGGTTCCATTCCCGGTCGGAAAATAACTTTAATTTAATTTAATTCAACTTTTTAGTAGGTTGACCTGTCGTTGTCTGTACCTTTTTTCGATGTTATTGATTTCTTCAAAAAAAGTGCTTTGCCTACTTACCATTGAATTATAGCAATGTTTGTAATATTTATTTATTTTTTTTTTTTTTTTTTATTTGGAAAACATACAGTGATATTTTTACATGTGATTAGACTACTTAAAAAACTATACACCATTTACATGTTTTCGCATATGTGTAACAGAAAAAAAAGCTTATTCATTTGTGTTTAGTACCTATTTAGAGAAAGAATTATGATTCTATTACTAAGCAGTTAGTGAACCGTCAAACCAAGATTTTGCTAATGTGTCTTTAAATTGTTTCGGCTTGGTGTTAAACAAGTCAAGTTCAGGAAGGGTGACCAGTTTGTTTACCTCGTTTGCCGCTCGCACAAAAAATGAGTTCTGTCTGTAGTTAGTACTGCATTGAGGAATATCCAAGCAAATTGGCCGCCTAACTGTCCTGTTTGGAATTTTGAGATAAAGTTTTGAGAGCAATTCCGGAGAATCAATTACATTTTGTGCGATTTTTACTACAAATATAATATCCGCAATTGCTCTTCGTTCAATCAGGGGTAAAATGTGGAATCTGCGGCATCTGGCCTCGTAGTCAGAATCGTAAATCTTACACTTGTACTGCAAAAATCTCACAAATCTACGCTGAACGGACTCAAGTCTGTCGGTATAAACGTTATAACGCGGGTTCCACACCTGAGAGCAATACTCGAGAATGCTTCGAACCAGAATATTGTCCAATTTATTTATTTCATCATCATCATGTCAGCCATAGGACGTCCACTGCTGAACAAACGCCTCCCCTAGTGACTTATCATCGGGGGGATTGCCAATACTCGCCACGCTTGGCAGACGGTTTGGCGAGCGCAGTTTTTTATTAGATATCACACGAAGACGCTGCTGCCCGTCTCGTATTACGGGAATTAGTCGCCTCTTACGAAACGTCTCCTGTTGACGGTGGGGAAGTGTATTCTTTACGGCCGTCCTAACACGGCACTCATTTATTTATTACTATTTTATATATTATTGATTTATTTATTTATTGCTCATGAATCAATCTATAGGATGTCCACTGCTGGACATAGGCCTTTCCCAAATAAAGGATGTTGTTTTTAACAGTACTTGAATTTGAGAAGACGAATGTATTCATCAGAAACAGCTTTTAGTACTGGATCAACATTGAAATCATGAAAAAATTAATGACTAACGTATCTTTCAAAGGTGTACACCAAAATAACGTTATTTTAGGTTACTTGCAACTTTGGGTATGCCATCCCCCCTAGCATGACCACCAAAACACAAAATGATATGATATGATATAGCGATATATCGACACTAACTGTAAAAATATGATAGATATAGCCGCCATTTTGAATTTTTATTGAAACAACGATCATAATATGTAATGTCACCGGCACGGCGATTCAACATAGCGGCTATATCTATCATATTCTTACAGTTGGTGTCGATATATCGCTATATCATATCATATCATATCTTGTTTTGGTGCTCATGCTAGGGAGGCTGGCTCCATACAAAAAAGTTCGAAATATTTTGACTGTTGTTCAAAACAACACCTTGTATATAAGGTCTAACCGAAATAGTGCTTAATATTTCTAGAAGTCAACTAGTACACGATAAGGATCATGTTTATGAAAATAAAAACATGAACCTAACAGTTTATATATGTACAGACAACGGTAGGTCAACCTACCCATAAAATAAAAGGTCATTGAATTGATTTTCAACTTTAAGCCCGACGCATAGAGATCAATATCAATTGAGAAATTTTGTGGTGGTGTGGCTTAACCCTAAATTCTGTTGGTTACAAGATGACATTCACCCCGATCTTTCAATGATTTTACTACGATTTATAGACGAATGTCATTATGCGTAAAAAATATTACAACAATAAGTATCATTAATAAAAAATATTTTGTTAGTTTATTTGTATTTTTTTAATAACAAAAAGCCATATCATGTACTCTGTGACCTCTGGAAATATTGAGCACTATTTCGGTTAGACCTTATATACATTGTTATAAAAAGCTTTCACAGGCCTGATGACTGACGTATTTACACTTACTACACCTATTTTCATTTATCACTTTTTTTCTGGTCGTAGTAAGAAACAAGTCTTAATATATATGTAAATATCAATAACTTCCTATGTTAATTTATGTAAACCAAGTTAAATGAACCTTTAGAAATTGCGCAGCTATTTGTCATGGGAAACTGGATTATAAGTGAAACGTTAACTATTCGTTGATGATCAGTGTTCAAGATTTATTAATAGTTTAGGCTTTAAACGTATTATGTCTTGAAGTCTTGCGTATCGTAAACGTATACGCAAGAAATAATCAAACTAGATAACTACAGTGACATTACTCGCTCCCTTCACCCCAAAAAACAAAATGGCTCGCAAAATCCTTAAGACACCTCACCCGTACCTTCTTCGAAAAAACTGACATTACCATGGCACCTGAACCGTGACGGCTGACTCAGAGCACGGGTCACTGCCTCTATGACTGTCGTGGGAGTCGCTTTTTATCGTCTTTTGTTTGTGGTTCAATTCAGCACTAGGTTTGTTATGCAATCGGACTACGAATGAGAAGAAAACTTGGTTTAGACTTTTGAGTCTAGCCTCAGTCGGTTCAGATCCATTGACAACCTCCTTAGCCAAGAGGCCAACTTCGGACTTGGTGTCGCCAACTCTGAGGACTCGGTTCGATTCTAGGTCGGATTAATTTAGAAAGTTTTTTCTTTGTTGTCTCGGGGATTTCTATACACAAGTGTTAGCTACTTACCTTCGGATCAGAGCAATGTATGTTATGTTATCTAATATTTATAACTTTTATTGACACTAAGCAGTTGAAGACCCGTATGACGTAGTAGTCCTGGGTTTGAATTCTTAATATAGTAAATACAAAACTGTTGCTCATCGCGAATATGATACGGTAAGGTTGCACAGCGTGCTATGGATAGGACAGGGCTATGCCCGGTCTTTCTTTGCGAGGAACGAAGAGATCCGTAAACGAACAAATCACTGACATATCCCAACGAATTAGTAAACTAATTTGGCAGTGTGCAAGGTACATACCACGTAGAACTGTGACTGCAAAAAAGTTCTAGAATCGAGGCTATGTACCGGCAAACTCAGCGCACACAAGGTGGACAGATGACCTGGTAAAGGTTGCAGGAAGCCGCTGGATGCAGGCCGCTTTCAAACGGCCAATCTAGAAGTCATTGGGTGAGGCCTTTATTCAGCAGTGGACGTCCTATGGCTGTAATAATAAGGAATATGACAAATATGAAATTTGTATATTTGTTACTAAACTTGTTACGCTAACTGCTGAATTGAATTAGCTAAATCTTGGCACACTTGTAGGAGTAGATATTGATTTAGCTTAACACGTCATATGATAACCATGATCTACGAGTATGTTCTGCAATAGACGTCCTATGGCTGAAATACGGAAGACTCGGCCCAAGCCCTCCTACAGGTACACATACAACTTGTCTGGCCAGCTATATTGTACGCCTTGCGGTCGTGTCTTCGGGTCGAAGTTCGGCTTTGCGAGTCATATCAGGGCCTATCATATTGACCAGCTGAACATATAGGAGTCGCCGTCACCGAAAACGGTGTGGAGGACATATATATGGCTGAAATGATGATGAATAATGAATATTAAACAGCATTTTTGTCAAGGTAAGCCGTCCTGTCTCAAACAGCATTCATAAATACACTAAAAAATCCACCCTTAAAAGTCTTTGACAGGGATGTGATAACTAACATCTCTTACTTTGTATATTTTTCTGGAAAGTAAACTTCCCGGATTCAGTTGTCAACCGTCTCTTCAACACAGGATATAAACAAAAGAGTAATCAGAATCAGTAGCCCACTTCCTCAAAATCCTGTTTGATTACAGCATTATCAACTTCGCCAGTAAATAAACAAAGATTGCCCACGGTTGATCATTATACAAATTGTAGTGCCCACATCCTCTTAAGTTATAGACGAGTTAGGGTATAGACACCACAACTATAACAGCACTTTGCAATATACATGCCCAGCAGTTAGCAATAGTCAAACACAACACTTCGTAATAGATCAGCAGAACACCAGCCAAGCATCATCATCATCATTTCTGCCATAGGAAGTCTACTGCTGAACAAAGGCCTCCCAAAAGACTTATCTTCGGGGGGAATTGCCAATACTCGCCACGCTTGGCAGGCGGGTTGGCGAGAGCAGTTTTTTTATAAGATTTCGCACACAGACGCCGGTGCCCATCTCATGCTACAGGAATTAGTCACTTTAGCGATAGGGTAAAGTATTATTTACGGCCGTTCCCACACACACAGCCAAGCATATCATTTGGCAATAGACAAGTACACCATACCGCAAAACTTTTCAATGACTGCATCTTTACAACATCCAAGCACAACAATTTGCAATATCCATTTTTAACACTTTGCAACAACCAAAAATAACACTTTGATTAGTTAAAGAACAGATCCAAAGGTTCAAACTGACATTATTCAAACAAGGCCTAATAAACTTACCTAATTTATTTTAATCTATCCATGTTCTCAAATCATTTGATGTAATTTTAACTTCTAGGGGTGCAAAAGATACAAGTTGTACCTCAAGTATTTTACAAGGGTGTTTCTTGAGAGGCGCATTTTGCGATGACCGGGGCAAGAAACTATCCGTAGAATCAAAATTGAAGTCTATACTATTTGTTATGTTACTTTAATACAAAGTCAGTCTGGGGCAGTATAGTTATTTTGTCTAACTTAACCACAAAATATAGTAAAAAGTATTCTAAAATGCCAGTTTTTGATTATAATAGTCGTATCAAGTAGTGCCTTGCGCGTCTGCACCGCGCTACTTTTTTTTAAACTACTATCGAAACAGAGGCTTAAATAAAGAAAATTAGTAGTTCATTTGATTAAGTCGCTTGTTGATTGCTGAAAAAATTATATAGTACAAATGCCTTTAGTTAAGAACACGGCATTAATTTATTATTTATTTCAACTTATATGTTGAAGTTCTTCCTGTTGTATGTTAATAAACCATACCATACATGTCATTTATTTTATAAATGATATGATGATGAAGTCTAAATGTCAAAGTCGTCTGTATTTCAAGCTAACTACAGTCGGATATCTGAGTGATACAAATAGTTTTTACAAGGCAGCGTGTATCGTCGCGAAAATAATGAGAGCGTGTATTGAGTGACTGTGGTTCCGTTAACATTATCCGAGTCATCAGATTTTTATAACTTTTTAAAGGTATGTAGCTCAACCTCTCATACGCTGAGCGCATAAGACATCATATTGATACGCTGACCAAATTTTATTGGTTTCATTATACAGAGTGTAACGAAAAGGTGAAATAAAACTTTAAGGGGTTATACGGCTAAATTACATCTTTCTATGGGACCAACATCGAATTCGCAAAAATAAAAACACTTTCCCATACTAAAACGCGACTAGCTGGCATCAGTTTGTATGGAAACGTCATTTTTTTTTTTTAATTTCGATGTTGGTCCCATAGAAAAAGTTGATGTAATTTAGCCGTAGAATAACCCCTTAAAGTTTTATTTCACGTTTTCGTTACACTCTGTATAATCTATATTGTCTTTTCAAACCTACTTAGTTTATTCATTTTTGTTTTATTGTTCCTTGTAAAAAATTTTTCGTCTTTATATTGTGGTTTTTCTTTTAATTATGTATTGTTGTGTGTACTTAATAAAAACTCTCTCTCTCTATTTATTTTTAGATGACCCACATTCCTCATTTCCTGCATCAAGCTTGATATTATTTTGTATCTAATATAAGATTTCTCTATTACTGTGAGGCAGCGATATTTTTGAAAAGACCATATTTTCTTTGTAGCAGCTGCAAAATTTTTACTACATCTACGTCATACACACAGACATAAAAGTGTAATAAAAGAACGTTGCACAAAATGTATTAAAAGTATTGGCAAAAGAAAATGCAAAAACAAAACTTATAATAAGTTACCAGACAGTCACATATTAAATAATAATATCCATTAATATTAAAATGCATATAAAAAGCACATGTAATTGCTGGCCCCTAAAACCGAATTACACCGGTTGCGCGGGCGCAAAGCGAGACCCGACATATTCTGTCCTGCTCGCACACCGGATTTGAAAAAAGAACCCTTGAGACCTACATTCATTTAGGCCGTTGGCACTTGAGGTTGTAATGGGTTTAAACGCCGGGCAAATAAATTGAACTGGAGTGTAGTAAAACAGTTTTTAAATGCATACAAAGAAACAGTCGGTAAAAATATTGTTGTAACAAATAATAAATGTTAAATTAAGTAAGATTGATTACACACAAATATAGTTTACCATGCATTAGTCTCGCAAAAACTTGAAAATGGCTTCTGATAGCAACGGTTTATAAAAAAAAAAGAAAAACCCAAAACAACAGCAAAAAAAACGTATAGGAATGCACTTTATGTGGTAACTCACATAGTATATAGTTAAGAAAAAAAATTCAAAGGGTAAAGAAGAATATACCCCAACTGATTAGCAAGCTAAAGTGACGGGGCACATAGCACAGGCAGAAAAAAATGCCATGAGATTAATGTGTGTACTAAAATATAAATAATGGCGGCATTCATGGACCAAAATAAATGACATTTCTACTCTATAGTGTATGTGGTCCATAGTAAGAGGAAACAAAAGATTATTACTGTAGCTCGAAATCTTTGTTAATTTTCTTACCCTTGAGAATTTAAATTTATGTTAAACTAGCTGTCCCGGCGAACTTCGTACCGCATTCACACATTTATTTTCGTGAATTTTTCCGTGGGTTTTTAGTTATTCTGCTATTCGGGGTGGAGACAAATTCAACAAATCAAAGATCATAATAATCGGTACAGCTGTTCTCGACTTATAAATGGTGTAACTAACCCGACTTTCTTTTATATATATAGATTTAGGAAAGCAACACTTAAAATAAATTATATTTAAGTACAACAAAAACAAAATTGAGTCGAATTGAGCGCCTCCTTTTTTTAAAGTCGGTTAAAAATAATTGCCAGTCATGTCATCGAGCTCACAGATGCAACATACGCTTATAACGTTTAGCGTTTAAATAGCTGTTAAGTTTTTTCTACACAAGTTAACAGTCTCGTCGAAAGTGAACCTGCCATAAACATCTCGAAGATGACTATCAATTATACAATTGTCGTATGCCCAGACACAGGTATTTAGCGCGAACTAGGATCATCCGAGGCCCAAGGCCTGAACCAAATGTCAGCTGCGTGGCCCTTCACTCTTAGGGTCGTCACTAGACAGATTAAGATAGATAAATACACTTTTTTGCACAAAAAACATTAAAAGTAACAAACAAGACACAGTTATGTATAATCAGGCGCCCTTATCGCCAAAAGCGGTCTCTTCTAGACTACTTTTTTGTAGAGGAAAATAATTTGTAGTGAAGCGGGGCTACAACGTAATGGAAGAGAAAAGGAGTGCATGAGAGGAAACGGAAATGAAAATAATAAATTAATATTGGACAACATCGCATACTACTTGCTCTGATTCTATGATAAGTAGCTTATGCTCTTGTGTTACAGAAATCAGAAACAACGGAAACACATTTACAAATAGCAATATATAATAATATGTTTGTAGATAAACGTGCATAAACTAAAAATATTTTTAAGTTATTAATTGTAGTAGTAGCTTCTGACTGCATCTACGTAGACATCACAATTCAGTCAAACATCTTAGATGTTTTTTTCAGCTTTTTCGTGACTTATGTTATAAACATCTAATGTTATATCATCCTATAACTTGTATGTTATATGCATCCAAACGTGCAACCAAACGGCCAATCTGAAAGTCAATGGGCCTATGTTCAGCAATGAATGAATGAATGAATAAGGTTTATTTGGCACAATTAAAAAAGAATACAATTCACAGTTTTTCATTTTCATAACAGTCATAGTACCAAATGGACGTCCTATGGCTGAAATAATGATGATGATGATGAAACATGCTTATAATCTGTAACATTTATAATAGGTACTTGTAAATATTACACTTAAAAATATTTCGAGATCCAATCAATACCTGGGTGAGATTTGAAATAAAACAATAAACAATTTTATGTCCTTGTTATAAGCAATTGTTTTATCAATCAATTGCTGCAATGTTGGATGGAGGTGGATACATTTTTTTCTAGTGAAAATATTCCACCCACAGGATAGACAGATGACCTGGTAAAGGCTGCAGGAAGCCGCTGGATGCAGACCGCTTCCAACCGGTCAATTTGGAATTCCCTGGGGGAGGTCCATGTCTATAGCTGAGCAGTGTCCTATGGCTGAAATGATAACGATCTATAAAAATATTATCCTTGATATAATAAACTAGACTTATTATGAATTAAAAAATAAAAAAGTTTAAATTGTAAAGCTGTTTGTGTCAGCCCTAAAATTAAACTTATACCATTCGACTTCAGACGGGTCTGGCGACTGGGAAAATGACGGTGGGAAAGAACTAATGTTAACTAGAATTATTGACCCCTTCTAACATTTATCCTACGATTTAGCATCATGATCATCTAAGCATTTAATTGTGCATCTTTCTGTAAACATCAACTGTAGTTTCTTTGTGGTGCAATAAAGTGTATCTATCTATCTAAATGTAGATAGATATTTTCGGCTAAGCAAAACTAGAGTTGTAAAGTGTCCGTCAAGTTATAAATGTCTGACCAATATGACCGAGCAAATTGGACATTTTCTCAATGTGACCAGAAATTTTGGACATTTGTTGTCACTAACGTCACATTCAATTCTATCGACAAATTATGAAAAAAAAAAAATTTGGTCACCAATGAGAGCATTATTATAAGAGAGACAGGCTTTAGTAGTGATGATCTTTAAAGAAATTTCTAAAATCTTTCTGCACGAACAAGCTAAAAAGTGTCGTATCGTTACGCGCAAGTTTTTTTTATTTCGATCCAGATCCAATTACATGTTTTTTAATATATTTTTATTGTCAAATATTTAACATTTAGGACTTCCTTGAGTGGAATTCTTCTTTTTTAAATTTATATTTAAAAAAATATGTGACCATCGTGACAATAAATATCCAATGTGACCAAGCATTTATCATAAATGAGTTAAATGACGGACGCTTATAGCATATGACCGTTAATTTACAAGTCTACGCAAAACTAAATGGATCGTCACAGGTAGATAAATACATTTAATCTATCTATGTGTAATGTAATGATCCTGTTAATTTTATGAAGTCAAAAGGTCCTGCATTAGGTTGTAGGTTTTTGGAGCTTATTACTTTTGAATAAATTTCCGATTCTTTACTGCCTTCCCACACGGCACCGCCAACAAGAGGTGTGTCGTAAGAAGCGACTAATTCCTGAAGCACGAGACGTACTTTTTTTCTATATTGTCTCCAGTCTAGGTGTTGTGGTTCTATCATTTTTCTGGTTTCTTTGACACAGGTATCTTGGCTTGGCTATGATGTCCAATATGTATTATAATAATAATAATAGTTGAAAGCGCTATAATCACGAATAAACTAATGAATAGAATAAGAATAAAATAATGTATTTAGAAACCACACATAGTTACATTAAAATTTGTAGTTCAGTAATGGTCTCCACTCAGCAATATGTCAGGGAACCAGATAGACGCAGATCTGATTTAAAAAAAATAAAAAAGCGGTCAAGCGTGTATCGGATTCCCTATATGTACCTGAATACAAGATCATAACAACATTATTTAAAAAAAAACTATGGTACAAAACCCACAGTGCTCAAGGCTCTCGCACTTGACCGGTTTTTATGCCAAATAGATTATAAACATCATGTTTCTCTTCTTAAAATGGCTATTGACATAACTAACGTTTAGTAATATTCGATTCTCGATTTTCCTTTCACCATCAAAACCATAATTTACTCAAATAAATCTTTCAAATGTTCATCGTAATGCATGACCAAAACAGTACATAGAAATCTCACCTACGCGTTACACATGCCCAAACTAGCTTGACCTATCATCACGTTAGGAACACTTCAGAAACAAGTTCAAAATTACACTGGTTTAGTAATGTATTTCCATTTTATCAAGATCTCTAATGCCAAATAATTTACTTCATAATGAGGGTCTGGTTCTACTGGAATTAGACCAGTTTAAAAAGAGCTTTCAAATGAAACAAACTGTTCGAATTGGAGGGTCAGAGTTCTGGACAGAGTGTAACCGAAGGGTCGTTGACATTATATATTATTGATATAGAACTGTAGTGATTCGTTCGTTAGTATAAAAGCGTAATAGAAGTAAAATAAGTAGTTACAAAACTAAAGTAGTTAACGTGCCGTGTGGGGCCGTAAAGAATACACTTCCCCACCGCCAACAGGAGGCGTGTCGTAAGAGGCGACTAATTCCTGTAGCACGAGACGTTCGGCAGCGTCCGCCTGCGTAAAACTGCGCACGCCCACCCGCCTGCCAAGCGTGGCGAGTATTGGCAATCCCCCCCCCCCCCGATAAAAGACATTGGGGGAGACCTGTGTTCAGCAGTGGAGGTCCTATGGCTGAAATGATGACTAAAGTTAAACAACTCACGCTATGGTTGCGAGTGGATGGGTGGCAATTCCGACGGTATTTATTTTCATTTATCACAAGCATCTCCGTGCTTCGGAAGGCACGGTAAACGTTGGTCCTGACTAATATCGCTTGATACTAGTCGTAAAGCCAAGTCAGAGGCCTTATGGCGGCTTAATTACATCTGACAGTACGGTTTAGTCACTGGCCTTACAACACCCCTCCACCGCACCGCACTGGGCCCGCGCGGTGGAGTGTGGCCCAAACCACCTCATAGTTGAGGTGAGGCCTGTGCCCTGCAGTGGGACGTATATAAGTAGGCATACTTTTTAGTAGGTCTTGGTCAAGCCTAACTAACAGTTCGCGTTCAATACAAAGCCAGGCAATCCTATCGCAATCATTCTTGTCTATGAATTTGCAATATTTTTTATTATTTATTTAAACTTTATTGCACAAAATAAAATCGTACAAAAGGTGAACTTAATGCCATGTGGCATTCTCTACCAGTCGACCATTAGGCTAAACAGAAATGTTTTGTGGGCGGTGCATATTACGTTACAAAAATGAACATTATTAAATAATTTTTAATTTCGAATAATTTATTGTTCGCCTCATAAGGTAGAACACGGCAGTTCTAATCTAATAAATAAATAAATAAATAATTGTAAGATGGATTTCAGAACGAATGAACAGAACGAATAAACTAATGTTGAAGGTATGGTTTCTGGACGATGAGTAAGCAAGACGGAAAGGTGTGCAAGCGAGAAGTATGATGTTCCTTTTTCAAAAAAACGTAAAGACGTTTTTCACTTCTTTGCTACGAGGGCTTCGAGAAATAAAACAATTTGAGTGCACCAAGATCCATCTTTTATCTTTTCCAAAAACCTCGACCCCACAGTATTATCACAATCACACCAATTATCTACCCCCAAACTAAGCAAAGCTTGTACTATGGCGACTAGATATTCTAGATAACAGATAAACGTACTTAAATACTTTTATAAACATCCGTGACTTAGGTACAAATGCTCGTGCTCAACACACAAACATTTGCCACTTGCGGGATTCGAACCCGCAGCTCCTGGCTTAGTAGTCCGGAGCGCAAACCACTACATCAGACGGTCGTCAAATCTAGAATTATTTAACTGACTTCAAAAAAGGAGGAAGTTCTCAATTTATTGGTATCTTTTTATTAATGTATATTCAGCGATTATTTGTTACAAGGTTAACCGATTTCGATAGTTCTTTTTTTGTTCGAAAGAAAATACTTTTGGGATGGTCCTATATAAATTTGATTAAGTTCTGATGATGGGATCTACAAGAAAATCATCAAACATTGCATGAACTCCATACCGCGCCAACTGATTTTTGTACCTATATGTTGCCAATATCTTCGGCATTTGTGAACCGATTTTAATGATTCTTTCTTTATCGAATAGCTTATACTTTAAAGATGGTGTATTAAAATTTTTTTTGGAAAAATATCACCTCTAAGGTGGGAAATATAAGGGATAAAATTGGTGTTCAGCCGTTAACTTATGTTTGCACTCAAATGATTCGTTTTGTTGAGGATGTATCACTAAAAGTAGATGAAATAAGTAAATTTTATATTTAAAAAAAACTGACTTCAAAAAACTGAAAAGCTAAAAAATATATAAACACAAGTACCTAATCAGTTACTTTTGGAGTCGCTGCAAACGAAAACATTCAAATTCTCATCGGATGGCACCGACTCCAAAAGTAACTGATTAGGTACTTATGTGTTTATATTATTTTTAGCTTTTCAGTTTTTTGAAGTCGGTTTAATTTTGTAAGACCTGATTTTGTACCTCTGTTTTACAATAAGTTTAGCTCTACTGTTTATTCTTTATATTGTGCCATAATTATCAAGGATTTGACGAAAACAGTGTTGTAGTAATTACCTTCGTTGCTACGTGTAGTATTTATTATTCTGTTAAACACTAATTGGACTCACTGTCATTGTTTTACAGCCACCTAGTGTTACAAGTCATTTTGTGCCTTAAAAAGTCTGACTGCACTGCTCAATAACGCATTTTGTATTTCAAAGTATGTATATGTATTAATAAAAAAAAATAACAACTACACTAATGGGGAATATGCATGTATTTTTATTTGGTCTTAAAATAAATAGTACTTAATTATAATTAATAAATTTTTCGAAAAATCTTGATAAATACCTCACTAACAGCACATTAAAGTCGCGTGCTAGACAAGGAGATCCGATATGTACCGTGACGTCACATTTCATGCCCGCCTTCCATTTTTCATAGTAAAAGTTATTTTAGAAAGAGATAGGTATACCTTAATTTCTAATTACTGTATTACGGTTATTTATTACCTAAAATCAATGTTGTTTTCACTATAAGCACTATAATTTCATATATTTTCCTATAAATATAGTAAAACATTTTTTTTTCATGCATATTCCCTATTACCTAGTGCTAAACTAAGGCTTGCTAGTGCTTTAGAGACTAGATAACTAATGTTTGTGCTCATGACACTTACACTTGCCCCTTTTGAGATTCAAACCCGCAATAGCTGGCTTTGTAATCCGGAGCACGAAGCACTACACCAGACGGTTGTTGAAGAGTATCACAAGTTACCAGACAATTTATTTTTCTAGAGGAGGCAGCACACTTAGACTCGAGCCAATTCGAAAATATAATTTTCCGAATTGACCCAACCAGTGCTCGAACCCAGGACCCTTTGCGTAACTAACGCGAATTAAATAAATAAATATTGGACAACATCACATACATTGCTCTGACCTTATGGTAAATAACCAAAGCACTTGTGTTACAGAAATCAGAAACAACGACGGTACCACAACACATAGACCCGTGACAATATAGGAAACAAAATTTTTCTACATTAACCGACCGGCATCGAACCCGGGACCTCAGAGATAGCGACACCAAGTCCGGCATGATCGCCTCTCGACTACGGAGGTCGTCAAATGTCATGTACAGTCAACGGCAGGTTAACTTACCCAAAAAGTTGAAGGTCATTAAACGATTTTGAACTTTAAATCTGACCTGGGTCCTGATAACATATCAAACGAAATGCTCAAGTCGGGAAACACTGTGCTATCTCCAATTTTTACAAACTTTTTCAATGAAATTCTTACTAAAGAAGTTGTACCTAATTCCTGGGAAAAATCTACCATAATACTAATTCACAAGAAGGGCGATAAAGCAGAGATTGGAAACTATAGACCCATTAGCCTTATGTCTAACTTATACAAAATATTCTCAAAATGCATACTAAACAGAATCTCTACCACCCTAGATGAACACCAACCAAAAGAACAAGCTGGATTTAGAAATAACTTCTCGACAGTGGACCACATCTACGTGATAAAACAAGTTTTACAAAAATACAATGATTACAACAAAACCTACTACATTGGATTTATCGATTACAACAAAGCATTTGACTCCCTGAAACACAATGCAATTTGGGATGCCTTAGATAGACAGGGTGTTCACAGGAATACTACAAAATATATATACAAACTGTAAAGCAGAAATCAAAATTGAAAGGGTAGGTCCAGAGTTCCCAATCGAACGGGGAGTGAGACAAGGGGACCCAATCTCACCAAAACTATTTTCTTCCGTCTTAGAAATGGTATTCAGAAAACTAGACTGGGGAAACAAAGGAATAAACATCAACGGGGAATACCTTAGTCACTTGAGATTCGCAGATGACATTGCACCGTTCTCAGAATGTCCACTAGAACTAGAGCAAATGATACAAGAACTAGTAGTTGAAAGTGACAGGGTTGGTCTCACTATGAACAAAAACAAAACAAAAATCTTATCTAACTCTGCAAAACAAAATATAACGCTTAACAACGAAAACTTGGAATATGTTGATGAATACATTTACCTAGGCCACCTGATATCTACTACAGATAACACTAACAAGGAAATTGACAGAAGAGTTACTAACACCTGAAAGAGATATTGGTCTCTAAAGGAAGTGATAAAAAATAAGGACTTAGCTATGATACATAAAAGGAAAGTGTACAATACATGCATACTACCATGCTTGACCTATGCCTGTCAAACATGGGCACTCACCGCGAAACAGCTGAACAAATTAAAAGTGTGCCAAAACAGCATAGAAAGAAGCGTCTTAGGAGTTACACTCAAGGATAAAATAAAACTTGAGATAAACAAATTCAAAACCAAGTTCAAAGACGTGGAAGAGACCATCAGGAAACTAAAATGGCGTTGGTCGGGCCACATGATTAGAGATAACGGAGGAAAGTGGACAAGAGCTGTTTCGGAGTGGTACCCCAGACAAGGAAAACGAAGTAGAGGAAGACAGGCAATGAGATGGGAAGACGACATAAGACGAATAGCGGGAATGATTTGGACCAGAAAAGCGAGAGATAGAGATGAGTGGAAGCTCTTGGAGGAGGCCTTTGTCTTAGGACAAGCCATAGTAGATGTAATTTGATCGAACACCTACAGTTCTGTGACACCAGTTACTTCGGCAATATAAGGCTTAATAATAATAAAAACTTTAAATCTGACATAATATAGAGATCAATATCAATTGAGAAAATTTGACGTTTTGTGGAGGTTGACGAGCTGTTTCCTGTACATGGTAATAATCCATAATTCATCATCATCAGCCTTTGGAAGTCCACTGCTGCTCCCTAACATGACCACCAAAATACGATATGATATGTATATTCAAATACAAGAACTTTTTGTATGGGACCAACATTAAAATAAAAAAATGCTTCTTACAAACTGATGTCTGCTAGTGGCGGCTTAGTATAGAGAAGTGGTTTTTTTTGCGATTACGATGTTGGTCACATAAAAAAGATGTTTTAAGCAACAGAATCAGCCCCTAGGAGTTTGTTGATTTTTTACAAATAACCCTGTATATAACGCCAGTTTTATATCTTTAATAGTGTTAATATTTTCTTTTAAAACGCGTTAGCTGCGGCTATAGAAAAGTTATATTGAAAAGGGTTTTCTTACAGAAATGTGGTTTATTTCGCTTTTAAAAGAAATCCTTGAAATTTTATAAACTCCTTCCCTATATGTTTACAAGATAAAGAAGGGTAAAATCTTCAGAAGTGTTCCCTGTGCTACCATATTGTACGTGTGTGATATATACAGTATATATCACACACGTATCAAACAAAGTAGCATAACCTGGTTACATCAAAAAGTGCTTGTTATGTACCTCACTAGCAATATCGCTTTTGTAGTAAGTGGATGGGTAACCATCGCAACCACATTTAGTGAAATTAATTGGACAACATCACATGATTTTTCACTTGTGTTACAGAGATCAGAAACAACGACGGTACCACAATACCCAGACCTGAGACAATATGGAAAAGTTATTTTTCTATATTGACCGACCGGCAGTCGAACCCGGGATCTCAGATATAGCGACACCAAGTCCGGTATGCTCACCTCACAGCTACGGAGGTCGACTTATTACAAGCCTCTCCATGATTTGAAAAGCACATTGGTCCTAGCGAATGTTTTAAAAGAATCTCGAGTGTTCATACTATTTATTACATCACAAACTTTTCAACAAAACTCACTTTCAAAGTCAATAAATATTATTAAACGGTTCAATACTCAAAAAAATGTTTACTAACTACTGATAAATTACAATGTTACGTAAAAAAAGGTCGGAGGTAGCATCTTGCCCCGATTTTTTACATGCAACCCGTCTCTTTTTTTGATACCCGTTTTTTGAGGGACCAACAAAAAAGATACCAAACTGCATTTTATCTCTATTCAACAAGGAATAGGATTCGAAATCCTTTGCCTTTGTGTTTCGAAGCAGCAATGTGTTTGTTGATACCAATTTAATTTTACCGCCGGTAAATATCACAAGTGCCTTCTGGGTTACAACTTAAGGTTGAAATTACCGTACTTTGTTAGTTAAAAAAAAATTAAAGTGGTATCTCTCCATGCAAGCACCTGATTTCGAGTGGCTGGTCTTGTTTTGACTTTTTTCTTTTAATATCGGCTTGAGCACAGGTGTTTTGTGTATACCAGTTTGGTGTGTTTCGTGTTTTGTTGACGGACTTGTCGATGCATTGACAGATGTCGTTTTGGCGGGAAACGGCGGGATGCATTCTTATTTTTGTATTGAAATATTAACGTTTTAAGAAATAGTTTAACTGAGTTTGAAGGGCCGTCTGGTCTTGTAGTTCGAGTGCCAGACTGACAAAGGTAGGTTGTTACGGATTTGAATCTGCGCCAAGGGCAATTTTATTTGTGCTTAAGTTATGAAAATAAAATGAAATAAATATATATTTGCTTTTAAAAAGGGTTCATTTAGATGTTAATTAACTACTTAGCTTTTTCAGGTATTTAAAAAAAGCCTGCAAATACATTTTTATAATACAAGCCTATTAATTATCAATTTCAATCAAAAATATTTATCGGAATGTCATGTAGCAATTATAATATCAATATTAATTAACGTCACAAAATGTAAAGTACATAATACACTCGGATTGGAACCCGCAACCGCTTGGCTTTGTACTCCGAAGCGCGAACCACTACACAAGGCGGTACCGCTATATTTATTAATTCACCAGTATATTTATTTATTTTAATTCTACTAAACATAGACTACATCTCCATGTTAACTTTGACCTTTGGCATTTAGGTCTCAACTTTGACCTAGCCTAGAGCAACTGAGCTTGACATAAAATGTCATATGTCATAAAACAGCGTACGGTTCGCATGTTTTAAATAGGTTGCAATATTCCATGGAAACTACACATTTCAGAGCGAAATTTCTTTACTTTTTTGTTTGAATAAGTCGTAGTTCAGTAAGGTGGACAGACGACCTGGTAAAGGTTGCAGGAAGCCGCTGGATGCGGGCCGCTTCCAACCGGCCAATCTGTAAGTCACTGCAATGGGGGATGCCTATGTTCAGCAGTGGATGTCCTATGGCTGAAATGATGATGATGATGATGAAGTCGCAGTTAGTCTCAGTGTAAAACTAGATAAGGTTTATGATAAGACTGACTGTATTTACATAGTGAGGGGTCCTGAAATAAAATAAGTAATAAAAAAGTTTAACGCCCCCATTGGCAAAGTAGTGGGACCAGACAATAATTCCTTTTGCCAAAAACTTTTTCCTAGTACTCCCAGTCAAATGCTTTTTTTAAACAATGTCCTTCGTAGTCGAGATTCGAGCATACCGGACTTAGTGTCGCAAGTGTCGCTATCTCTGAAGTCTCGGGCTCGATTCCCGGTCTGTTCATATAGAAAAATAACTTATCTAATTGTCTCGGGTCTGGCTGTTGTGGTGTTTGATGAACACAAGAAACAATGACGTGTTTCTAATTTCTGTATTACAAGTGATTTGGCTACTTACTATAGAATTAGAGTAATGTGTGAATTTGTCCAATAAAAAATGAAAGTTCCTTTAACTGATCTGAACCAAAATCAAACCCGTCGTTTTACAAAATCACTGCACTATTGCGCTTCAAATCGTCTACAGTCCTCAAACTTTTCTTAGTCTAAACTAAAGATCACGCAAACGTAGTCGCGGGCAACAACTAGTGTAATATATTTTTTTCACATTCGTCATTTTTTGAACAGTAACCTCTAACGTTAAGTAGCGCCATCTATAGCGACAGTAATCTTGCATCCCTCGGGAACTGTAGGTACCTATATTTTTCCAAAATAAATAACTGCAAAACAAAATAAAAATCTATCTGCTACACCAGGCTATAATCTTTTTATGTGCCAAATTTCATTAAGATCCTTGCAGCCGTTCCTGGTGTAATTGAGTAACAAACATTAAATAAATAAATATTGGACAACATCACATACATTGCTCTGATCCTATGATAAGTAGCTGAAGCACTTGTGTCACAGAAATCAGAAACAACGACGGTACACAACACTCAGACCCGAGACAATATAGAAAAGTTATTTTTCTACATTGACCCGACCGGGAATCGAACCCGGGACCTCAGAGATAGCGACACCAAGTCCGGTATGCTCGCCTCTCGGCTACGGAGGTCGTCGTTCCTGGTGTAATTGAGTAACAAACATTTATCCAAACATTTACATTTATGATATTATTATAAAGAATACTGATGATGATGATGATGATGATAATTATATCAATGAATAATACAAAATTAAGCTCCTAATACTTCAAATTAACAAGAAGACATTTCAAGCACTACGTTGACAGATTGAAACAAGATATACAAAAAACAGACCCTTAACTATCTTATTGAAAAGGTCGAGATCATAAAATATACTTCTGACATTAACCATGTTTCTATGAATCTTATCAGTTATTTCGTTAGAAATTCAGAAATAGATCTAAAAGGTTAAATTTTGGGAATTTTGGAGATTATAAATTGTAAAACTTAAACCCCGAATTTATTCTTCAGATATTAGAGACAACGAAAGCTTTAATCATCATCATAATCATAATTTCAGCCATAGGACGTCCACTGCACAACATAGGCCACCATTGACTTCCAGATTGGTTGGTTGGAAGCAGCCTGCATCCAGCGGCTTCTCTGCAACTTTTACTGGGTTGTCTGTCCACCTTGTGGGTGGACATCCTATGCCGCGGTTGCCGGTATGTGGCAATTTTTAATCAATAGGTAGTATTTAATTATCTTTTAGAGTTATAGATTTCTCATTTATGAAGTCCTCGCTCAACTGGTGAAAGGTGAAATAAACGGGTTCTCGAGTTGAGACCGCGTCTTGGCAAACGTAGCGTAGGACGCCCCCCAGTTTAATTGACCGACGACCTTAGGAAGATGGCTGGAAGTGGCTGGATAAAAAAAGCGGGAGATCGTGCTCTTTGGCGCTCTTTGGAGGGGGGGGGGGGACTTACGTCCAGTAGTGGACTGCAATAGGCTAACATGATGATGATAATAAAATTTACGAATTAAAAAGTAAACATTCAATGACTAGACAAACAAGTCTAGTCCCAGTTCATAATTAACGAAATTCAAAATTGATTTCAATTTCATTCTTTTTACTTCTTATTCTTTCTCTCGTTTCTTCTAGTCAGGACTAGAGAAAACGAGGACGAGAGGACTAGATAGGAATAATTCCCTATTGGGGAGTATTGGGGTATATTATAGAGGATTCTTTTATGGGGAAAATGTTCCCGGGAGCGGCACATCTCTAGTCAGGACTCAGGGAACGCTTAACCATGATCATAGTTGTGACAAGTCTGGTTACTGTATTAGTGTTAATATCTTTTGACCTGGGTAACTCTAGGACTAACTATTACCTTATTGTTGTGCCCAACAGAGTATAATGATCTGTTTACTAAACCTATTTATAACACCGATGTAACCAACATTATGGAATGCAATAAATAAAATTGAATTGACCGGGGAACCAGACTGTTTGGACAGCGCTACACACTTAGCACTAACGGAAAATGCAGTTTTTGATAATATGTTTTCTCTCACTGTCAAGTAAAAGATATAAGTGGAGTCGGAATCGAACTTACGACAGACGCGAAAGTGAGTCTTAAACCACGTTATAGAACACGACGACAAACGATGATGAAGATTGTTTCCAAATGGAAATGTATATTACACAAAAAACTAAAAAAAAACCTCTTTACCATTGTATCTACGGGAATTTTCATTGTACATTTAATTTTGTCATTCACATGACCCGTTCCTTTTATCAAAGGTCACCAAGACCAGTAGTGTCCGCCTGATTAAAAACAAGCCTTATTTATTTCAGTCAAACAAAAACAAACGTTCGAAATTCGATCGTTATTCCTTCATAAACACATTCCGAATTCGAATTACTCAGCCAGCTATAAACAGAAAAAGAAATTCTCAACCAACCCTCCGCTGCGAGGTCCACGCAGGCTCTGCACCCGGGCCGTTAGTGATCTAACCCTCCAACCCCGCGCAGCCTCCTTGCGGCCGAGCTCAAACCGCTCCGAGCGCTCGCTCCGGACAGTCGTGCGCTCTGTCGCGAACGCTGAAACACCTGTGGCGCTCTCGGTCTAACGAAAAGGACAAAAGTGCGTGAGCTTGAGCTATCTCTCTTCGATTCGTGCGTTCGATTTTGTTTTGTTTTCCCTATTTACCGGATCGCAGTGATTTTGTGACAAGTGAATGGTGTGTGATCTTTTTTTATTAATGGTTTATGAATGAAACCTTACAGTGGACGAGACCGGATGGCTTAAATTAAAAGTCGAAACCAGTTTGGACGGAATCGCCAATTTCCGCCGCTACGGGTTTGCCGTGGGAGTAACGTTTTAGTCTCTTTGTTAATTGGTATTTTTTCTTTAATGACGCGACTTTTGGTGGGAAGTGTATATTACATGCGACCGTTAAAGCGTCAAGCCCATATTTTAGGCATTCTACCAGTGACTCATGACCAGGTTTTTCATGTAAATCAACGTCAAAGGTTAAATTTTACAAATATCGGTTCCACTGATACGAATCAAATTAGATTCTGTCAAAGGTCCCGGCTTCGTCTCAGAGAAAATCTGATTATTTTCCGGAAAAATCTTGGGTGTAGAACATAGGACCTTACGGAGGTTTTTCATAAATTGTATTATCCAAAAACCATTGGAAAGGACATTTGAAAGAACAAAATCAATTACGTGTACTATTAGGTTAGGGAAAGGTAGAAAACAAAATTGAAGGTAGTTTTTGGTCCAAGAATAAACAAACCTAATCCGCTTTTTAGGGTCAACAAGACCCGCATTTGCTAAATATAGGGTTAAATTAAACATGAAAGGAAATGCGTCAGAAATATTATAGTGTGATAAAGTTTAGAAACATGTTTATTTACAAAAATAAGGTACGAACGAGTTTTGACTAAATCGATTTTGATAAACATTACCGTGTTTAATAACTAACTAGCTAATATTTTTATTGAAACAAATCAAGTATACTGTATGGAGACATGATATAAGTGATAGTGTATGTTAAAATTAAAATGTATCTTCTTTTGCACGAGATTCTTTGATAACATGACAACGAGGCGGGTTAGTGTACTCCAGGCGGTTGCGGGTACGATTCCCGCAATGGGCAAGTGTTTGTGTCATCACACGAGCATTTGTACCTAAGTCATAGATGTTTATAAAAGTATTTACGTATAACGTTATCTAGACGCCATAATTTAAGAATTGGTGTGACTGAAAAATTAAAGAAATAATTTATAGATGCTATTTATTCCAATCTCATTATTTATTTAAAACTATATTGCACAAACTTATAAAAAGTAAAGTACTAAAGTTAGACTTAATGCTAGAAACATTCTCTGCCAGTCAACTTATAGGTCATGCAGAAAGCTTGCAAAATGGTGCGGTAAACATAAATTAGATGGAAAGAATAAAAAAGCATTATGTTTATAATGCAACAAATTACTAATGATTACTAAAGATTTTAAGATCAAGAAAAGGAGGTCAAGTTTCACAACTATTTAGGTATTACTTCAAAATTTTCAACCAAACTATGACTCAAAACTGCCAACTCAAAACTCCAGTTTTCAGTTAAAAATAAACTTGCAAAAGTGACACATCTGAAACGGATATTCAGAAATTCGCAGCATTTCGCATTCCGTGTTGGATGTAACACTAGAACAGAATTTTTTATTGAATCATTTTTAAAAACGACCTTTTTAATAAATATCTGGATTGTTGAAAGTTGGGGATGTATTAGACCTTCGATGTAATTTACGAGTTACAAGCAACACCGTGGTAGGGTTAAAAAAATGGGACATGTAAAAGTGCTTAGTTTAGGCCTATTTACAGAAATAAATTGATTTTATTGATTTTTACAAGAATATGTTATTTTCAAAATTAGTCAATG
This sequence comes from Anania hortulata, assembly GCA_963576865.1. NCBI lineage: Eukaryota > Metazoa > Arthropoda > Insecta > Lepidoptera > Crambidae > Anania > Anania hortulata. Next base: position 1,796,448 of record OY756413.1, read on the forward strand.
AGAAATTGAGCTACCATTTTGACTTTAATTAATATTTTTACTTAATAACCTAATATATTTAAAAAAAATGGAATTAAATTATTTTTATAACGGTTAATTTTGGGATAAGACGTATGATTGGATTATTTAGGGCGTATGCGTGCGAAATCTTATAAAAAAATGCGCTCGCCAACCCGCCTGCCAAGCGTAGCAAACTATTGGCAATCCCCCCCGATGATAACTAATTGGGGGAGGCCTATGTTTAGCAACAGACGTCCTTTGACTGAGATGATGATGATGACAAGATGAAATTCTTTAAAAATAGTCTCCTCTATATCCCTATGCGTTCTTTAAAAATAGTCCCCACTGTATCCCCATTACGGGAATAATTCGAATTACCACTCACCTTGTATAACAAGAATTAACTTCAGTGTTGTAGCGCAATTTCTTTTCCCGAATTACATTTTCCAAAAACCTAGTTAAGTTAATAGCATATTTTATAAAGTGGGTAAGTAAGCAGAAAATTAGAAAAACATTACTATTGGGACATTGCCAAGGTAACATCTACCTCCGGCAATTTTGTACAATCATATTAGGTTAGTGCTAAATTTTCAGATATACTTACACTCTAAATAGGTTGAGTTAGGCATAAAATGTCCTAGATAGCATCGTCTAGCTTTTAAATTTTTACCTAGTTATTTTTATAAGCGAAACTGTCTAGATTTTCTTAAAATAAAATCGTATGTAGAAAACAGTCTTAGCAAAGGGTTTCCTAGTCTTCAAGTTTTTGAAGCTGAAAAGTTAGGAACCCCTAATTTGTATGTGTTTAAAAAACTTTATTCTTGCAGTCGCTTGCCGTATGATTTCTAAAGAATTGCTTAGTTTAGGTAAAATGTTAATTATTTTTGAAGTTAAACAGTGAAAACCTAATTCTTTGTATATTTTTTTGCTTAAATATATTAAACACTAGCTGTCCAGGCGAACTTTGTACCGCCAGCCGCCACTTTATGTATTTTTTTGTGAAGTTTTCCGATTTTTAATAGTTCTTTATTCTGCTATTCGGGACGGAGACGAATCCAAAAAATCATAATCATAAAAATCGGTCCAGCCGTTCTTGATTTATAAATGGTGTAACTAACCCGACTTTGTTTTACATATATATAGATATTTTCCTAAATACAGGCTTACTACAGAATCCCAAAAAAAATTGCATGAATAACTTCTTTAATTGGTAAATTGATTTCTGTAACACAAGTGCTTAAGCTACTTATCATAGGATCAGAGCAATTGTGATATTGTCCAATATACAGGGTTATTTGTAAAACATCAACAACCTCCTAGGGGCTGATTCTGGTGCTGAAATAAAACTTAACTTAACTTAACTTTTTTGCGATTTTATTGTTAGTCCCATAAAAAAAGTTGTTAGAAAGCACCAGAATCGGCCCCTAGGAGGTTTTAGATGTTTTACAAATAACCCTGTAGGTATTTATATTGATTCATGTAGAATTGTCTTCTTCATCTATACGGTCAATCCCGGTTGCGTCCAAAGCCATTGCTTTGGAGCCCAGGGTCCGGTCATATTGAATAGTATTAGTATTTAAAAAAAAAAACATCAAAACATACTGGTGACATGGTCACGAAATAAGGAATTAACATACATGTGTTACGAGAAACCAGATAATATATTTTTCCAGCGACGTCCCAGCGTTCCAAGATACGAGCCAATTTAAAAAATCTCTGAAGTGACCTTAACCGAGAATCGATGCCAGGACCCTTTACGTTCAAAGCGAGTCCTATCGCCACTAAACCAATTGGGTCCAAAAAGTTTGATGTGTTAATTCCAATTACAAGACCAAATACCTACTTTCTGATCAAGCCAATTAAATTTCAACAATATCAGCGGTCATTACCCTTTATCACTAAAGTTCTACCGAAACCAGACCGACGCGTCGCCATTACCGAAACCCAATCCAACCACAGATAATACAATCGTTTGACAAATGCCAGTTTCATACCAGATGGTAATCCGCAATGACCGCGAAGCATAGGCGAAATTTGATAATGTTATTAATGAAACCGTGTTCGTTATTTGTGCAAACGTTTATTATTTAAACTAGTTGTTGCCAGCGACTTCTTTCACGTCGTCTTTAGTTTATTCATATATTTATTGATGACCGTCTGGTGTAGTGGTCCGCGCTTCGGACTACCAAGCCAGCGGTTGCGGGTTCGAATCCCGCAAGGGGCAAATGTTTATTTATTTATTTATTTATACTTTATTGCACATTTAAAAATAATTGTACAAATGGCGGACTTAATGCCAAGAAGCATTCTCAACCAGTCAACCAGTGATCAAACAGAGAAATGTTTGTGTGATGAGCACGAGCATTTGTACCTAAGTCATGGATGTTTATAAATGTATTTGAGTATGTTTATCCGTTATCTAGTCGCCATAGTACAAGCTTTGCTTAGTTTGGGGCTAGCTAATTGGTGTGATTGTGGAAACAATTTATTTATTTATTTATTTTTATTTATTCATAACTAGCTGTCCCGGTGAAATTCGTAACGCCTTCTTTTTTATTTTCGTTAATTTTTAGATGTTTTCGTAAATATTCTGATATTTGAGACGGAGACAAATTCAACAAATCAAAGATTATAAAAATCGGTCCAGCCATCCAGTCATCGGTTTATAAACGTGTAACTAACCCAACTTTGTTTTCAACCGACTTCAAAAAAGGAGGAGGTTCTCAATTCGACTGTATGTTTTTTTTTTTTTTTTTTTTGTTTATTTGTTACGCGATTACTCCGCCAATTATGAATCGATTTTTATTATTCTTTTTTTGTTTGGTAGAACATACTTCAGAGGTGGTCCCATATAAATTTTATCGAAATTGATTTAGAACTTTTTGCTTATCGTTCAAAGATGCTATGATAAAAGTTTGAAAAATAAAAATCACCCCTAAGGGTAGGAAAATAGGGGATGAAATCGGTGTTCAGCAGTTAGATTAGGATTTATCACTAAAAATTTATGAAATAAGTAAATTTTATTAAAAAAAATAAAACCGACTTCAAAACACTGAAATGCTAAAAATAATCCTAACCTAATCAGTTACTTTTGGAGTCGGTGCCATCAAAAACATTGAATCTCTCATCGGCCGGCACCGACTCCAAAAGTAACTGATTAGGTACTTAAGTGTTAGGATTATTTTTAGCATTTCAGTGTTTTGAAGTCGGTTTTATTTTTTTTAATAAAATTTACTTATATAATATAGCTTACTGGCATTTATCTATCTGCTTTATATAATAATTATACTGTCCCAACAACTACACTAATGGGCTAGTTTCCTAAAAAAATCTAATTAGTCCGTCAGTTAGATTAACAGAAAACATTGACAACGTATTTTTTCTTTTCTCAATCAAACAAATAATGATAAAGATATAGCCTGTTAAAGTTCCGCGTAACGTAGCGACACTTTTTACCAAGGCGTGACGTCACGTGCCCACTTTGATGCGCTTTGTCTTCGTCATTTTTTGTTTGATTGACAAAAGACAAAATATGGGTCCAACATTTTTTGATAATCTAACTGACGGACTAAATAGAATAATCTTTTTTTGACCCCGGAAACTAGCCTAATATAAAGCCCTAAAACTTAGCATATTCCTTTTGTGACTAGTTATTACATAGACACACCTATATATATTTTACTATATGTCATTATCAAACGCGACTTCAATATTAACGTTGTTTAACTCAACACAAAATGATTACCAATATATCAGTCCCATCGCAGTATCTTACCTTACAGAGTGGGTGTCAATGCTACACCGGATGGCTCTTGGACTGGTTAGAACCGGTCTCAAGCGGTTTTCTTATTTTTTTCAACTATAAACAAGCTACAATTAAGTGGAAACGGATACTAATACGTCTCTGTGAACGTAGTTAACTGTGTTTTTTGTTTTTTCTCATAAACTACAAAGTTGTTTGCACTGATTACTATTTTTTATTCTTAAGGAGATGGTATTTTAGAAAGCATTATATATATAAGTTTTTTTCTCAACCTAAAACATTTCTGTTTAAAATAGGTAAATAGAAAAAGTCGTAAGAAGTTCTTGGCTTTTGAAAATATGTTTTTCAGAGCTTATTTTCAAAATACAATCCCTAAACCTGTTGATTGGTTGGGAATGTCACTAATTAACAGTGATCGGAGTAGGTAGATTGATTTGATGTACTTTGGTAGTGCTAGCATAATATGGATATGCCTTTTTTTCAAAAACTGATATCAAAAATTCCGGAATCCCGAAGGCATGTCCATATTAACATCAATGTTTGAGATCATTGACCCCAAATCAATCTACCTATACCGATCACTGCTAATTAATAAGTCAATTGAGCCTATCCATTGATGTAATTTCTTGCTAAAAGTAATGGTACTTAATATGCATGTGACAGACAACTAAGAAACAGCTTATTTTTTATTTAAATCGTTTTGCAAATACAGAGTTACCACAAACGCAAAATAATACGGAAACTATTTTGTTTTTACGTCAAATTCTATCACAAAACATCATCATCACCATCATTTCAGCCTTAGAACGTCCACTGCTGAACATAGGCCTCCCCCAATGACTTTCATTGGGGGGTATTGCCAATACTCGCCACGCTTGGCAGGCGGGTTGGCGAGCGACGTTTTTTATAAGATTTCGCATGCAGACGCTGCTGCCCGTCTCGTGCTACAGTAATTAGTCGCTTCTTACGACACGCCTCCTGTTGGCGGTAGGAAAGTGTATTCCTTACGGTCGTCCCCACACGGCACCAAACCGTTTTGTTTATCACAAAACAAAGTTGATGTAATACTTGTTTTTACTAATTTTTTAAAAAATTACAGTCAATTGAAGAAACTTCTTCTATTTTGGATTCGCTTGAAAATTAACAAAAAAGAAATACAAAAACTACACCATTTGATGTAATGATGTTCGTCAAACGCTTTCCCATTAACACGCACTTGTGTGATTCTCAATATATTCTTTTAATATCACCATCATTTATATTATCTCAAGTTTTATAACTATCTTTAGTTCATGAATGAATCGGCGTCTATAAAACAGGTTTAGGCTGATATCGAGTATTTCCCACGAGATTATAAATACATTAAACAGCGGATGTGGGTACATAATGTTATATGTATATCAACCTGTGCCGTGGCTTGGTTCATGGTTGGCAGAGCGAGAATACATCTTAGCTATGAGGCTGCGAAGTGTAGCATTTGGCCTAAGAAAGCTTAATTATGAAGGAAATAGCTTCCGCCTGCGTCTTTGCCCGCGTGGAGTTCGGCCTTTTAGTTTAATCAACGACCAAATGCATTATTTTAGAACAAATTTGATTACCATAAAAAAGGTTGGGTACGTCAAAATTGTTCAGCAGTAGACGTCATATTGCTGAAATGATAATGACAAAGCTCAAACCACCGACCGGTGGCCGCGTAACGATTTTCCATTGTGTTTTGTTTTCGTGGCCTGGCGGGTAAGATTTTGATTTCTGGTAAACTGGCAAAACTGAGCCAGATAACTGGCTAGGCCTGGGCTGACATGACACAATTATTTAACTAGCTTTTGCCCGCGACTTTGTCTGCGTTAACCTTACCCGGATAAAAAATATCCTATATGTTAATCCTATAGGTATGCCAAATTTCATTAAAATCAATTCAGTAGTTTTTCGTGAACGAGTGACAAATATCCCTACATACAAACGTTCCCTAATATTAGTAAGGATTTACAGACAAGAATATCATTTTTTTAGATTCAGAATAATATGTTTGGGAAATTTCGAATTATTGTAGCAATGTAAAACTTAAGCTTTGTCTCTAGCCATTGTTAAATTTGTTACAAAATAAAAAAATACCTACATTTAGATAAAAACCTCTCAGACGATTTTTTATTAAAAAAACATGTTTGAAAAATGTCTGCAAAGCTTTTAAAACTAATAGTATTTATTCTATTGATTTGAAATAAATGTTGCCGTGAAAAGAGAAATTAGAAACATTCAAAAAGGTTTCTGTTAATATTATTGAAGTGAAAACTTCTTTAGCGGCGTTGTGCACTTTTTGGGAAGGGTAAAAAAAATTAAACGTGACCTGATCGAAAAATTCGTAAGACGGGGGAGACGGGCGCGGCGTAGGATGCACAACGTAAATGTTCAATTTTACACTTTTGCCAGCACTCCCGGAGTGCAACCCGTTTTTTTTTTTATGTGTAGACTTTTTCTTTTATTGCAACATTTTTTTACTGCAGAAAACAGCAGTAGACTGACGTGGGCTGATTATGATGTTGAAAAACCAATCAGCTTTTACTAAACATGTGTAGCATGACGTCTTTGAATTGTATAACTGTTTCTTATTAAAACACTAGTTTTTGCTCGCGACCTCTTCTGCGTTGACCTCACCCGGATAAAAAGTATCCTATGTGTTAATCCAGGCCATGGTCTATCAGTGTGATAAATTTCATTTAAATCCATTCAGTAGTTTTCGCGTGAAAGATTAACAAACATCCATACTCACAAACTTTCGGATTTATAATATTAGTAGGACTAAACTTGGCATGATTCTAGTTCACACCACAATATAAAGGATTACAGTATTCTAACACTAGCAATAATAATTAATTTGACGGTTATCAAACAAGAAAAAAACCTGTTGTATTCCCATTAGGCTTAGTTCCGATTTAAGCCGTTATCGTCAAAGACACGGGAAAGCGCTAGTTATAGATATCGACAGACAACACGTCATTGGTATCGATGTAAGGAATTAAAATCCTTGTCTTACGAGGGACCAGACAGCTATTTTTTCTTGCTAGAAGCGTTTCATTTTAACCAAACCTGAACCAATGCAAATAAATAAAAAAATAACTGACTACTGAGTGTCGAAATGTTTACACATTTTTTGCCATCAAATAAGAAAGAAAAAAACCGGTCAAGTGCGAGTCGAACTCGCCAAGAAGAGTTCCGTACCATTATCTATACAACATTAGACACTACACTATAATAGAGGAGGCAACAGAAATACCTACACTACATGTTGTATAGGATTCATTCATTTTATTTTATTTTAATATGTTTTAAGTAAATTTACAACAAAATATTCTGTGAATATTTAAAGCGTCTGCCTGTTGCCGTTATTGACATCGATCAAATAACGACAAAAAAATACGTTTGTTGTATGGGAGCCCGCCTTATTTTTTTGTATTTGTTGTTATAGCGGCAACAAAAATACATCATCTGTGAAAATTTCAACTGTCTAGCTATCACGGTTCATAAGATACAACCTGACAAGCAGACGGACAGTAGAATCTTAGTTATAGGGTCCCGTTTTTACACTTAGGGCACGGAACCTTAAAAAAAAAACACCTAAATATGAGTACAACGTTAATTTTGAAGTGGGTAAAAAATAAATGTAGCTTCGTATGGTGTGCAATGATGAGTACTTATCTAACTTTCTTGGAATATTACAGATAAATATTTTGTCAAACTTACGTGCCAAAAAAATAATTTCAATATCTCTTAAAACATTCAAATCAAATATTTACTAGATCTTAATCCAACACACGCATATTTTTAGCAATCTTCCTCAGCTATATTTGTGTGTCGCGTTGGTCCAACCTAAATAATATTTTTAATACAGGCATCGCGTGGAACGGAATATGTAAGCAAAGATTACGCAATATAGGGTGAGTGGGATAAGATTACGTATTATTTTTTTGTTGATTTTTTTTGTCATGTTCAAGTCTGTTTTTTGCGCATGTAGTCAAGTGCTGGTCTTTAATCTGTTATGACATAAATACACTTGCTTGAATGCTTCTTCTCGGCACTAGCCCACAATATTGTCCCGAAGCAGTGGTAGGGTAAAAAAATATATTGGGACGTGTAAAAGAGCTCAATTTAGGCCTATTTACAGAAATAAATTGGTTTTATTGGTTTTTATACCTTATAAGTAATCTCTAAGACCAAATTAAAATGTCGATAATGTTAATAAGCCGTAGATGTTAGTGGAAACTGTTTTTTTTTACTAAAATTGGTTAACCTGCATAGAAATCAATTTTTAGGGTTAATCACATGAGGAGATGTCTAGCGTAACGTAACGTTCGCTGTTTTAGTAATAATTTACTTAAAAATTCAAATGATGTAATTGTAACTAATAATAAATTTTGTTAATAAAACATTGAGACAACGACTCGGCTCAACGCTTTGAGGGACCGACTGTTGAGGACGAAAGATGACTAAAAGAAAACCTTTTTCAGTTCCCTTTTTAAATAAGGTAAAATATTGAAAAAAGAGACTAAAATAGATGACTAAAAAGTAAATAAGGTAAAATAAAAAGTAGCAACCGGCAACACAAAGTAGATTCCTTCAATCAGTTAATTAAAAGAATCCTTTATTTTATTTACCCCTTTTGTTTCTCATATCAACAGTCTAAAAATAACCTTTCGCTAACCGTTATCTCCGACCAAATTTTTTACTTTTATTTTTACTTCCCACCCTGTATATCGGCTCGGCAACGAATACGCGTCTCCCGCGTAGAGGCAATGTGTTGCCCATATTTAGCGAGCAGATGTGTGATACAAATAAAAATATACTATGTGTGATGCGTTGTAATGATAACGCCATGTCACGAGTTGGAGTAGGTAATTGAAAAAAGTTGATTGTGATTTAGAAAAATCTTGGAAGTGGAATGGGTTTCTTGATTAAATCGTGATTAATCCTAAGCAACCTGGTGAAGGTTGCGGGGAGCTGCCGGATGCAGGCCGCTTCCAACCGGCCAATCTGGAAGTCATTGGGGGAGGCCTATGTTCAGCAGTGATGTCCTACGGCTGAAATGATGATGATAAACGCAACAATTTAACTAAAAACTACAAAAAAACAACTTGCCATTTCGTATTATCTCTCAATCTACCATAAGGCTTAATAGATATGTTTTGTAGGCAGGGCGATAAAAGAGAAAAAAAACACATTTATTTGATGCGATTTAAATAATTCTTTGATATTTTTTATTTGTTTTTAAATTTGGCGCAAATTTTAAGGGAGATAGCGCTATACAGTTGAAATTTGACATTTAAAATATCACTTCCAACAATTCCCATTGCCGAAATGGCAATTTGACTATTATTAATCGGTGGTTCGTTATAGATAAAATGCACCTAAGAAATTCATCATCATCATCATCATGTCAGTCAATTGAAGTCCATTGCTGGACGTAAGCGTCCCCCAAAGAGCACAATCCTCGCTAGTTTCATCAAAAATCAAAATCAAAATCAAAAATTATCCATCGACTGCTAACCATCTTCCTAAGGTCGTCGGTTCATCGAGCTGGGAAGCGTCCTACACAACTTTTTCTAAGGCGTGGCCCATAGCTTTAGCGTAATTATCTCTCAATTGCACAGTTACCGGCAAGATTTTTTTTATTTAATTATGTTATCACATATCTTATTGCATTTTAATTATGTTATTACATATCTTATTGTATTTTATGTGTATATTTGTATTTGTATTTGTGTATATTTGTTTGTATGTGTATTTTATGTATACTAAATACACTGTCTATAACTAGAATTATTTATCAAAAAGAGACCTAACAAAAACACTGGATATGTAATGTTCACAAACGTTTTGGTACCTATATCAAAGGTTTACGAAGGTTTTGACATTCGTGCGGTGCATATAGGCAATAAGGCAGTGCCTACCTGGTAAATAAAATGAGATAGGCAGTAAGTACTTATTAATGTGTGTCATTGATGAAAACCACTGATTTAAATCAATAAAACACTTAGGTAAGTATCTACTGCCTACCTCGAAATAAAACCAATGCCCGCCACTGGTCCAATGTAATACCCACACTTGATAGATCTGTAACTAAGGTCTGATCTAAGTTGCTCCTTCGCGTGCCACTTACCCGATATAGACCAGAAAATTCGAAGAAAAAAAAATGCGGCACGCAAGCGGAGAAATATAAAACTGATGATAAAAATTCTGATTACAGTGATATGATCAGTGATCGGAATTTAGGTAGATTGATTTGATGTACTTTGGTAGTGCTAGCATAATATAGATGTCTTCTTTTAAAGAATTAATATAAAGAAATCCCGAAATCCGGGAGGCATGTCAATATTAACATCAATGTTTGAGATCATTAACCCCAAATCAATCTACCTATTCCGAGCATTGGTTATGATTGATATGAAAATTTAAATTAGATTACTTAAAAGTAATACCCAATAGGAAGTATATTCAAAAACTATCCATAAATCCAAGATCAATAGCCATAAACTCAAATTAAGCGACTCTTAAAATACGAATTTCCCCATATGACAGTAAAAGCGGGGAATAAAATTATGTCTTATAGCTTCGACCGTAAAAATAAACTGGGATCATACACAATGCAATATCTCGGGAATACTCCGAAGATATATCTTTCACCCTGTATGTCGAAACGTGGGAATTGAGCCATGTGTCGCAAATGTCTCTCATTTTATTTTTTTCTTGTTTGCTAAGCCGCACACTCGTTGACAATATGTTTACTTTCACATGTTCTGAGTTTACAGTTACTGTAAGTTTTCAAAAGGTTACAGTTAATGTAAACAAACATAATTAACATAACACTGCATGTGTAAACATTGCCTAAATAGGTTTAATTCCCCTATTCAAGGATTGAGGTATGATGTAAAAAATTACAATTGAGATAAATAGACTTAAATACTTACAAAAATAAACTAACCTAAAACTAACTAGGCAGGTACTAATACTTACGCAAAAATAAAGCGTGTCCATGAGGTAAGGAGGCGATAATGCTTGCAGCGTTGGACGACCGTCTGTTGTAGTGGGTCACGCTCGGGGCTACAAAGCCAGCGGTTGCGGGTTTGAATCCAAATGAAGGCAAATGTTTGTGTGATGAGCACGAACATTTGCACCTTTGTCATGGATGTTTATTTAATTATTTATTTAATAGGAGCAACCAACAAATCTTACACCAATGATACAATTAACAAGTAACAAGTTTAAAATATGAGCTATGTGTAGATTCAGTTACAGGCTGCCACGACTTGCAAATGTGAGTTATAGTTCACTTTTAAAACAAGAGCTTACTTATTAAAATAAAATGGAATTATACTTTTTTAGGGCTTAACTTTAGACAAACAATAGCCAAGATTTACTGATAAGAGTTATATGCTCTTCTGTAGCCAATTTTTTAAATTTGGGGAGTGTGTTGGAAAATATATAAGGTTTAAAGAATTTATTCTCATAAGAACTTACCTATTACAGTTCACTTAAAATGAGATATAAAATAACTTAAACATATTCAGTCTTACTACAAAAAAACTAAACATCTGTTGAACACGTGTTTAAAAAAAGTGTTACCACCAAACTGAGTTTTACGATTGTTTAGAGTTAGACACACTTTAGACATGGTTTAAATTTAAACACCCAAACACCCTTGTTTTGCAAGTGTCTAACCTCAAAATATTGTGACAGAACCATTGTTTTATACTCGTGGTCGTGTAGAATGGATTTTATAGATTCTATCAACTTTATTGACGAAATGGATGTTGAATTCATGGAAACTGTTCGTGAGAATACTACAATCCATGTGAGAATTAATCCGTTCGAACAATATGACGAAGTGCAATTTAAAAAAAAAAATAGATTTAGCAAAGCTTTTGCTAATAAAATATTGGATCTAGTTGTAGACGATCTTCCTAGCGATCCTCGCGGTAATACTATAATACCAGCCATTCAAGTAGCCTGTGCTTTACGCCATTGGGCTCGTCATCAGGTAAGATTAATAAATCGCAATTTTGGAAATAAACAAACACCTACCATTCTAAATGTATTTTTTTCTTTGTACTGTTTGTTTTGTGTGGTGTGCAATAAAAAGTTTCTATTTATCTATCTACCTACCTGTGCTAAAAAAGCGGTTATGTTTCAGATCCAGGATGACACTGGGGACATGCATGGAATTTCTCAGCAATCGATCAGCAAAATCGCGAGAAATGTTGCAGAAGCAATGGCTAGGAAAGCCCATCTCTTTATTAACATGCCGACAACACTAGATGAACAACAGGAAACCATGAGAGGATTCAGAAGTATATTTAATTTCCCCACAGTCATTGGAGCCATAGATTGTACACATATACGGATAAGAAGAGTGGGTGGAGATATGAGTGAAGCATATGTTAATCGAAAGGGTTATTACTCCATCAATGTCCAAGTTGTCTGCGATTCTAAGCTAAAAATCAGGGACGTAGTCGCACGGTGGAGAGGAAGCGCTCATGATTCACGCATTTTTAATGAAAGCGTTTTGAAGGAAAGGTTTGAACGTGGGGAATTTCATGGACGATTGCTAGGAGACAGTGGTTATGCGTGTACACCATATCTTTTTACACCTGTGCTTAATCCTAGCAATGATAGAGAGGAGGCCTATAATAGATGCCATATAAAGACAAGAAACACAATTGAAAGGTGTTTTGGCTTATGGAAACAAAGGTTCAGGTGCCTATTGAGAGGAATGTTTATGAAACTAAGCACTGCCAAAACGACTATCGTAGCTTTAGCAGTTCTACACAATATTGCGATCGACATGAACGAGCATGTAGATATTATTAGATACATTCGTCAACGGCCGAGACCACAGACTCAGAGGGCTACAGTTAGGGGTGCCATAATAAGACAACGTTTTATTAATCGTCATTTTAATTAGTTAACTTAGTCTTACATTATATTAATAAAATCTATTCTTTTGTTAGTTTTTTTTTCAGTTGTTGAATTTCTAATTGTTTTTTTTCCTTATCTAATTTAAATAACTCTATCTCCAGCTTGTGTCGCAATTGCTGATGGACTAATTCTTGCTTATGGTATTTTATTTTTAAATTGTGTTCTTCTTCCATCATTTCCGTAGCCCGTTTTTTAATTTCCATGTTACTTTCAAGCAACACTGCCTTGCTGGAACTGTAATAAATATGATCCTAATTAATAATACGCAAGAATACTATTTTAAATAAACAAGTCATGCCTCATATCTCGTAAAAATTGTTTTATTGCTTACATATTTTTTCTTGGTTGTGTTTTTCCTGTTCTTTTTATAACATCTCTTTGTTGGATATTAACAGAGGCTTTGTTAATCTGCAACAATTATCTTGTTTTAACATTATATATAAAAGGCAAAAGTGACTGATTAATCAACGCACAGCTCGATCTACTGGATAGATCGAATTAATATTTGGCATTGTAATTACTTATGTAGTATGGTAACAGTAGTTATGGCGTATATATATAAAGGCAAGGTGACTGACCGATCTATAAACACAAAGCTAGCTCAAACTACTAGACAGATCATACTGAAATTCGGCTCTACTTTCACCGTTAGGAGTAAACGCGGGCGAAACCGCTGGCAGGCGGAAAGCTAGTATATAATAATCATGATTATGAAATGAAGTATAATCATATGAAGCAGGCAACGATCAGTAGATGATACTTTATACTACCTCTGTTTTGTCCATCTTCTTCACCACGTCACTTAACTCTTTTATTTCAGTTTGTTCTATATTTACAATGGCTTGGTCAACCTGCAATAATTAAAAAGATTTAATAAATCATTAAGGTAGGAAAAGTTCAGCACATAACATTACCTCTTCGCTCTGCAAATCCGCAATTAGTGTTACAGTTTCACCCTCTTGCATAATGTCAAGGTCCTGTAAATAATAGAATCAATTAATATAGGATTATTCCCAATATTAAGTACAACCTTAGTCATGAAGATTCTTATTAAAACGATACCTCATCTATGTCATACAAAGTGCTGTTATTGGTGGTGTTATTACCACTATTTACTGGAGGTTCATCTGGAGCCTGTAAGTTAAGTAAATGATAATAAATTTGTTAGTATTTATTGTTTAAGTTAACTAACCTAGTATCTTTGATAGCATTTGCCTAATAAAACAAGTAAATAATATGTATTTACAGCAGCTTGTGGAACTGAATCGCTATCAAAATAATTTTCTTCTGTAACGAAATCAGTAGGACAATACTCCAGTATTTTTAAGTCTTCTGGTGTGGGAGATGGTGGTCGCTGCCCACCACCAGTAGCCTTTAGTGCTCTTCTATGCTGCGATACATTTTTTTTAGCTGCCAACTTTGACCGCCTCCAGAAACCTTTTAACTGGGTTATATCTCTAGGTTTCCCAGTAAGTTCTTTGAGTCTGCAAGAAAAGTTACATTGATACAAATATTAAATAATTTGTCCACTGGATATAAATGACACATAAATAAGATTAATTCAACTTGTTCGGTATATTTTTATGCTTACTTGTTTTGAATATTTACCCACTCAAGTTTTTTCCGTCTGTTACTATTAGTGTCAGTTAGCTTATTTTCTACAATAGGTGCTGATTTCCGCATTATTTCAAAGAACAGATCCTGAAATGGAAAAGCAAGTGTATTGTTCCCGTTTTATACGCAACACTTTGGAAAAGAAACGCGTAATATTTTTATGAACCTTAGTTTAATATATTAAATGCTTACCTTTTCTTCCTGGGTCCAGTTTTCACCACGCAATCGATTGGCTTTATTTTGAAGATTAACATTCTCCTTCAATAATTCCATGTTTGAATACTAATTTAACGTAAAATAGCACAAATCTCACAACAACACGCCTTTTTTAAACGATATTCTCGCTAAAAAACGTCAAGCATAGTGACAGACAATAAGAAATTGACATATAAATTGCATTCTGTTCGACATAGTTAGACTTTTCCGTTTCTTCTGTTTTAGACGACTTTTCACCAAAACAGTGAAATTGTCGCTTTAATTAACATAAAATATAACAAATAATACCTTTGTTTAAGTATTGCAACATTATTTAAAATTAATCCATTACCAAAAATGATGCACTTATTTATAAGCTATCTGCATAGAACGGTACAGATGAACGAATGTTTTACTGTGTTGCAAAGTGCAAAAAAAATTTGAAGAGATAGACGTTGTCTAGTAAGGCACGCTTTAAACTTGGTTTTGTGGTAAAGAAAATTAAACAGTCGCTAAACACGTGTTTAGCGCTTTGACCACTGTTTATCTAAACACATGTTAGACCGTTGTTTAAATCTTTTTTTGTAGTAAGACTGATTATGTTTAAAGTGAAATTTGGCGCAGCGCAACTGGTTAAATAAACTTTGCTTATAAAAACAAACATTCATAAAACAAAAACAAAAACATCAAGTGCGTTGTAAGTGTAACACTAATTAACCACCAACATGTACCAAGCTTATTAATGCACCAAACTTATTATTGCTACCGTCATTCCACATAGAATAAACGCCGCACGCAGGCCCACTACAACTGTTGTTACACTGCACAATCAAAATATCTATACTTGATTTCTTCTGTAACTCATTATATAGTTTATAAAAGTATTTAAGTATGTTTATCCGTTATCTAGTCGCTATAGTACAAGCTTTGCTTTGTTTAGGCCTAGAAAATTCGTGTGATTGTGGAAACAATTTATTTATTATTATTTATTTATTTCCTCGATTGGCCTTAATGGCTATACTAAGCCTTTTCGCGAGAAACGAGCCAGCATTTTTTTTTCTAAAATTGAAATTAATTTGATTGCTATTTCTCCAAAAAGGAATTCGTTTTGCACTCGTTCCCCACGGTCTGAACGTCTCAACGCCAAAATATGGCATGACCACGATTTATAAACTTGCATATAAATCAAAATCAAGCGTAATCCGACTATGTACTACTCGTAGTTGTAGTAGCGCTAGAAAGAGGACTGGTAGCGTAAACAAGAAGATTTATTTCTAACGAGTAGATAGGTACTTACTACAACCATTCGAATACCAATGATCTTCTTTTTCTTTATCTATACGGTCAATCCCGGTTGCGTCCAAAGCCATTGCTTTGGAGCCCAGGGTCCGCTTTCCTTGATTTGCTCCTCCACTTCGCGCGGTCTTGAGCATCTCTAGTTGTGAGATCATTGGCACGCATGTCAACCCTCACAACGTCAAGCCAGCATTTCTTAGGTCTACCCCTTCGAATACCAATGATATTATAACTTTTAAATTTTTTGTATTTCCAATAATCCTAGTTTATTCAAAGATAAAATTCTCACCGTGGTGGGTGCCGTGTGGGGACGGCCGTAAAGAATACATTTCCCCAACGCCAACAGGAGGCGTATCGTAAGAGGCGACTAACTCCTGTAGCAAGAGACAATCGCAGCGTCTGCGTGCGGAATGTTATAAAAAACTGCGCTCGCCAACCCGCCTGCCAAGCGTGGCGAGTATTGGCAATTCCCCCCGATGAAAGTCATTGGGGGAGGCCTGTGTTCAGCAGTGGACGTCTTATGACTGAAATGATGATGATGATGAATATTTTTACATGAAAATTTTTCCACATGCAGGCCCCTTGCAACCGGCCAATCTAGAAGTCACTGGGGGAGGCCTATGTTCAGCAGTGGACGTCCTTTGTCTTAACTATGATGATTTCTTAGTCTATCCAGTCATATTAAAGCATACAATATTGGTCATTTGTTGCTGCGTAATTTTCGATGTTGATATTATATCATGCAATAGTTAAGCTTGAGTTATATTTATAAACAACTGAACAGCTAATATGCTGTAACTTCACAAACAATGACTAAGTGTTTAAAGAAGTTTTCATTCGGCTCTTAAATTGTTTTATTTGTAAACACTGTTGTAAACAATTTGCTGATTTCTTTGATTGTTTAGCAATTGGCTTGGTAAAATCTCATCATCATAAAATGTGATATGTGATATGAAATGAAATGTGATATGAAATAAAGTGTGATATGATTTGAAATGAAATGTGATAGAAAATGAAGTGTGATATGAAATGAAATATGACATAAAATAACATGAGTAGTGTTAAATATTGTACGGCGGTACGAAACCCATCGATGTGCGAGTCCGATTCGCACTTGACCAGTTTAAAATAAATAAATTGTCACATAAACAATTTTTGACATTAAAACTCGTGTTTTGCTCAATCTCAAATACGCTCATCAAAATAAATTTATGTAACCATAAATTAAATATAACATAACCTACTTTAACATTCTCGTATATCCGTTTTATTAACATATAAAGATATTATGTTACAGTTTTACTACTATATCATAGTTTTCGTGCTATAACTGGTTTACAACTCATTAAATCATGGTTAAGTTGCAAATAGCAGGGTGTGTGTGTGTCATAAACATACCTACAACAGTTGACATATAAATTACATATATTTTACTTAAATGATACCAATGTTTGACTTAATTTAGTTCCATTGTAGTCTATAGTGTCCGTTTAGATTGAACCTGGAATATAGGATGTTTCATTTCAGTTGGACTAGGAGGAAAGATAACCGCTTTAAGTCCAAACCAATGAATTAACTAACTATTTCAAACAAACCTGGTCCCATCAGTAGAACTAATATTTTACCTACAGTCACAAGGCCCAAGCATCATCATTATCACCATTTCAGCCACCGGATGTCCACTGCTGAAAATAGGCCTTCCCCCATTGACTTCCAGATTGGCCGGTTGGAAGCGGCCTGCATCCAGCGTCTTTTTCGAGCTTTACCAGGGTCGTCTGTCTACCTTGTGGGTGGACGCCCTACGCTGCGCTTGCTGGTACGTGGCCTCCATTGTAGAATCTTTCTGCCCCATCAGCCGTCAGTTCTACGTGCTATGCGCCCCGCCCACTGCCACTTCAGCTTGCTAATCCGTTGAGCTATGTCAACGACTTTTGTTCGTTTACGGATCTTCTTATTCCTGATTCGATCTTGGAAGGAAACACCGAGCATAGCCCTTTCCATAGCACGCTGTGCGACTTTGAGCTTACTTATGAGGCACATAGTAAGAGGCTTACTTAAGAAGCCCATAGTGAGAGGCCACGTTTCAGTTCCATATGTCATCACATCACTACCCAGGCATACCAGTATCTAATATTTAGTGTTTTTAACATAGTTTTATTAGGTACACTTGTAACTAACTATGTAATCTAATCTTGGAAGTAGTTTTCTACCTTACTTCTAACTGACGCATCGATTTAAATCGATGCGAATCGTAGGTATCGCTTTCGTACTTCAAAAATGTAAAAAAATCTGATTTTTTAAACTTTTATTAACGATCGATGATAAAGATAAGCTTTGTTTGAAGACTTCATCTGTCTGTTTGTCTTTAGTGGCCCCTAAATTGACGAATTGCAATTGTTTTTTTTAACAATACATTTTCTAAAAATCTAATCGCTTAGTCTAGTAGCCAGCCAAAAGACTTAGACAAATTGCAGTAGTTTTAGTAACGATGCGTTTTCTAAAAATCTTATCGTTAACAGTCCAGTAGCCGTTCGACAACGTAGAGAGTCGTTAAGTGTTTGTCCATAACTTGGTTTGGCTTACGACACTATCTTAACCCACGCGCCGCCTAGTTAAATTATTGTGTGGTATAAAGTATGAACTTTGTACCTTCAAATTCGCTTATGGATTTCTGAATTCGCTGATCAACAAAACAGCTCCGTTATGTAAAACAGCTGAACAACGTTTTGCGGTTTTTCATAGTCACTGAACTTGAACACGCAAATTGCATAAACGTTTTGCATTTATCAATGAAGTGGGTCAACGAAAAGAGGTTATGTAAATGGGCGTGAAATTAAAAGATTAATAAATAAATAAATGATAAATTGTTTTCACAATCACACCCATAATGTAGCCCCAAATAAAAAAGCTTGTACTATGGCGACTAGATAACTGATAAACAGACTTAAATACTTTTATAAACATCCATGACTTAGGTACAAATAATAAATATGATAGATTGTAGTTAATTTTTTTCAGTTTTCTCCTTAAGAAATAATCAGAAAAATATTATTATCTATAGTAAGATTTACACCGCATTTTACATCATCATCATCAATTCAGCCATAAGACGACCATTGCTGAACACAGGCCTAAATGATAATCATTGAGGGGATTGCCAATACTCGCCACGCTTGGCAGGCGGGTTGGCGAGTCCAGTTTTTTATAAGATTTTGCACGCAGACGTTGCTGCCCGTCTCGTGCTACAGGATTTAGTCGCCTCTTACGACACGCCTTCTGTTCGCGGTGGGGAAGTGTATTCTTTACGGCCGTCCCCACACGACACCTCATTTTACAACGATATTTTAATTATCGTTGCCTTTTTAAGGGGTTCTTAAGGGGTTTGATTTAAAAATTCTCTGAAATACATATTTCGTCATACATAAAGTGCTGTCATTTTTTTTTTTTTTTTACAAAAAATGACGCTTATATTATCGGTTGTGTCGCTTTATGACAACAATAATAAAATAGAAATTACTTAGTTTGACAAAATTAATGACTAAAACCAGTAATATTATGAGTGAAAATGACCCTCACTCGTGGAAAATTATTTCCATGTGCTAAATGAATAATGTTGCATGCCTATAAGGTAAGATGTAGCTGGTCAAAAACTATTTTAAGTCCTCTGTCCTTATTGTACACCACACAAAAGAAACAAATCACAGGAAAATAAATACATTAAGAATAGCACAATTTAGGCGGTCGAAAATGTATGTAGTTATTTCAATTTCAATTTGAAAAACTGTTTAAAAGACAATTTTAACTTTAAACTTTTTGTCAGTTTTTTTTAAAATTATTATTGGACATCACATTAATACATTGCTCCGATCCTATGATTAGTAGCTTAAGCACTTGTGTTACAGAAATCAGAAACAACGACGGTTCCACAACACCCAGACCCGAGAAAATATAAAAAAGTTTTTTTTCCTACATTGACCGCCCGGGAATCGAACCCGGGACCTCAGAGATAGCGACACCAAGTCCGGTATGCTCGCCTCTCGGCTACGGAGGTCGTCATAAAAAGAGTAAAAACCTACTGGAGGACAAACTGTGATTTATAGGACAATAGTCCTTCAAACTTTTTAGTCAGCTTTATATTGTCTATTCGAAACTTATAACTTGTACCACACAACAAAAACAATACGTAGGCTGAACTGTTCACCTCAGCCAATTACAACGTCTCGGTTGCATTTGCTTTTTCTGTGACGTGAATCATTTTGGTGAAACTCAAGTTATTTGTTTGGTCCGTATGTGGGCAGCCTATTATGAGGGGGCTACGTGATGTAGAGACTCCCATTTGAAGGGCCACCACACATTAACATTTAAAAAAATGGTTTTTGTTTTTATAGGACGTCTTCAGAATTGATTCTTGCACACTTATTGATAAAAGGAAGCATTTATAAATAGATAGGTAGGTCTTTATTGCACACCATACAATTAAATTGCACATGATTTTTACAGAAAGACGTATAATTTAGGCGGTCTTATCGCTAATAGATAGACAAGAGAACCTTCAAGTAGGTAGTTATTTATCTACCCAAGACACAAGGAGTATGACAACTGAGCGGTATTTATTTTATTTTTATTTAACCTTCATCGCACAGTTAAGTACAGTTGGCGGACCTAATGCCATACAACATTCTCTACCAGTCAATTTTGAAGTAATGATCGATATCCTATAGTTTTTTGGATTCCTAATTAGTTAGATTTTCCTAATATAAGTCTTTTAAACATACAATTTCCTGTTTCCACGAAAATTCTGCGTTTCATTATGTCGGGTCCCATTTGATGGCGTGACAAGGGTCACTTTATTTATGTATGTTGGAATTACATAATATTGTAAATCAGAGCCCTTTGATGTTCCCTTTTAAGTTTATCAAAGGGTTTAAATTGGACATTTATCCTTTGTATTATTTTAAGATTAATATAATTTGACTTTATCTTAAACCGTGAAAATGAATCATTTATGATCATATTGTTTGGATAGTTACTAAATATTTAAATCATAAGTTAACATATTATTTTGGTTTTAATGTAGTTGATTAGCTTAGAAATATATTGTTTCCACTAGATGAAATACCGATTAAACTTACATTTTAAACATCCTTGACTTGTACAAACGCGGGATTCAAACCTGCAACTGCCCGCTTTGTAGTCCGGAGCGGGAACCATTCGACCAAACATACTCCTGTCTATGACCAAAATATACCTACTTAACCCAAAACATGGGTAATCAAATAAAAAAACAAATAACTTAAAGAATTCGACGACATAACTAAATAGGCGTAACTCATTTGAAATAGCAGTCATCGGGATAGCAAAAGATCGTGGATTCGATTCCCACCAAATACATACTTTAGGCGCTGCGCAAACGTGGACACTGTTAGTTTCCAGTTGCCGACACCGAACAGTTTTTGATCGTCATGAGTATGTGTTAAGTGGAAGCAAATAGACACAAGAAATGTTTACGTATTCGCAGAGACTGGATGATTTCATACTGGTTCTATTCATCGGTAGCTTGTGTCTGACACAAGGCACAAAAGTGTCCACGTTTGTTCCCTCGCTTAGTAAAATATTGTCTGTCTTTTTATTACAAAATATCGTAAGTTGATACAAAATTGGACCAAATATTAAGTCAAAATTCGTATAACAAAGTGAGACAAAATACAATTACCTATGCTGCCTATCACTTTAAAAACAATATGTTAGAACGCGTAAAAAACTCATAACTCACCCATGTAATAACGAAGTGCAACTTCGACAACCGCGTAACCCCAAAAAACATAAAAAAGTAATGAAGTAAAAAATCCTTATCCAGTATATTTACGCGAAAAAAATTTACGACTCCCACGGGCTAGGGTATATTATGTCAAATTTTATAACTATGACCCCGACGTTATTTTGGATTTTATCTACAAAATTAATGTGTCTCTTTTATGGCGGCTTTAAAAACATATCACGATTTTAGATATAGATTTTACGAACTTAACAATTTGAATGAAAATGATGTTTAAGATTTTTAAATATCTTTATTAATGAGCATGCGAAATAGGTATTTACCTTATAACAATAGGTTAAAAATGGAAATGTTGGGTTATATAAAATAAAGCGAAACAAATATCATGTTTAGACAACATGTTTATTTAGGATCGTTGTATGTTTTTTATCCTAGAAATATTACTTGTTCCGTCCAGGCTGATTTTTATGACACACAAAAAATATTCTTCTTTTTACAAATAAAAATAACCTATTTTTCTTTATTCACAGAGTTGGCTACATCATCGGTGAAATGATTCTTAGTGAATATCAGTGATAATTACAACTAAGTGGCTAGTGACTTGCAGTGATAACAATAAATTTTAGTGACTAGTGCTGGGCCGGATTTAGTGACAAAATGTGGAGGTGATTAAAAACTAGTTTTCATCGAACTATGTGCTGTGAAGTTTTAGTGAATAAATACAAAGATGTGTGCCAAATCGAGATGCTTGTTGGTCGTTGTCTGTGGTAAGTTTATGTTTATACTTTCTAGTTTGTATGTATCTATAACACCGATTGCAATGATAATTGTAATAATGAGGCCTGCTAAATTATTTTCGCTTACCTGTGAAGGATTTAAAATAGTAATATGCATCATAACAGTCTGTACAGTCAACGGCAGGTCAACCTGCCCAAAAAGTTAAAGGTCATTGAAGCAATTTTTAACTTTAAGTCCGTTAAGTAGTGATTGATCACTACTTAACGGACTATTATTAATTTAGAAAATTTTACGTTTTGTGGTAGGTTGACGAGCTGTTATCTGTACGTTTCTTTTTAACATAAATTATGCAGTGATTTTTAAGTATTGATAAAGATGGAAATCAATAGCAGAAAAGTCAATTGTGACATATTGTAGGATACAGTGTAGGCGATCGAGATCAACACGAAGATGAACTATTTTTTTCCTGATAAAATTATCACGTCAAATCCCTCACATAGGTTCTAATAAAAGATACGCCATATACATTTAGATTTTTAAGAAAAACAGCCTAATGTAACAAAAGTATATATTAATTACTCAATATGTAGTCTCAAAAATTATCAAAAAGAATAAGAAAAACACAGAAAACAAAATAATTATTATTAATGCAACTGCCTGAGTTTTTAGTCCAGCATACAAAACCAAACGGTAATCTGTAAACATTTGAAAATATTGAGTCTTTGAAACATAGCAACAAAAAGTAAAGCAAAGAATCAAAACTAATTAAAAACAACATAAATGTTAAAGTACAAAATTCGAATAACTAAACCCATTTGAATACTTAAAACCCTTTTTCTCGCTATTTAACTTGGCCCCTGTTTTAACATGCAAACAATTAATGTTTGCAAACAGTGACCCTACGTTTTTATTGTGCCCAATATATTTGCGAGACTTATTGTTGTTTGGTAGCAAAAAATACACAATACTATTGTATAGTTAGTATTTATAAGTTAGGCGAAGTAATGCTAGGGGTGGGGCTGGGTCGCCACAGAATAACGACGTCTGTTTTAATTTTAAAAACCTGGGTAGATCGTTTTAGCGAATATTTTCCGGAGAGTTTTTGGTCGGGAATTGCCTGGTAGTATTATGCTTATGCTACTCTGACATAAAATGTTTTACCGTTACGAAGCAACAATTTTTTTTACCGTTCATTTACGTACAATTCGCCAGATTTAATATTCAGTTATTTTTTTTGTGACATCATAAGGCTAAGATGTTGCAAATTACATACGTACCTACCCACTGCCACAAAAATATTTTCATTCTTAAATGTTATCATGTTTCACGTTGTAAGAATCTGATTAATTATTCATTATTTTATTTCAATAAACAAGGTACAAATTTTTTAGACTATTAAAAGTAATATTTTTGAATTTTAATAAATATTTTCAAAAATTAATTAACGTAAAAAAATTAACATATAAAAGATTATAGAATTATTTCTCGATTCTCATTAGTCTTAAGAAAATTTAAATTACAATACTGAAAATCTAAATTCGCATCTCTATGGCAACCCTGAAGGAGTGATATTTATTAGTTCCCCCTACCTTGCAATTAAAATTTAATTAAAACAGAAAGCTGCCTCTCAGGTGAAGTGTCAGTTAAAGTTAAGTTTTATTTGTTATTCACGAGGCCAAATGTCAAGGGGTCATTTTGTTACGAATAATATATTCAAGAGACTGCTTTTAGCTTCTAAATACCTAGGTATTCGTATTATTAATAAAATATTATTCGCTGAACTTTTTGTTATTTTAAACACTCCTGAATACGTTTTAAAATGGTAGTGAATGCTCACAGTATAAAATCTAATTAGTTTTAAATTGTGAAAAGCATTTGCCTGTATAAATAAGATAATAAGAAAAAAAAGAAAACTAAAAAAAAATATCGGTCTTAAAAGATATATTTTTTCGTATTGAAAGAGACAATTTATTGAGAACTATTTATTAGAAGTAAGGTCTAACTGAAAAGATGTCCTTTAATTTTTTTTTAGTAATTTCTAAAAAAATATACGAGATAAGAATTTTCAATAAAAAAGGCTGACACATTTTCAAACATGTTCCATAATATATCATTCTTATTTAAATCAGGACCAACCCGAAAAGTGTCCTGTGACAATTCTGGAATTCTGAAAATGACCTTTTGAAAGGAAATTAATTTAATATCAAAATTTTAAGGGACTTATCATGAAAACAGGGTCATCTTGATAACTAGGGTAAAGGTCCAGGTTTTCGTAACGAAATGTTATTAGCCCAGATCGTGCTAATTAGACAAACAGCTTTGAAATTTCACTTTTGTTTTCAGTCAAAATTGGATTGTCGTAAAATGAAAATTTAGGCGCTTTTTCTACTTGAATTTTGCCTAAAATGATTAGATAAAATTTCAATAGTTGCTATGTACTGAAGACCTTGAATTAATTAACAAAACTTGAGCTTGTTAAATGAATAGATACGAACTCGACTAATTAATCAAATATCTATTAAACATCATATGTTATTCCATTATTATTAATATTACCAAATATAATATATTTTATAAAATTAACATATAGTTACCTCTATACAATTTCAACATAAATAATTATACTAATATTATCTCAAAACTAGGTAAGTTCTTAATCAGAAGGTCGTTCTCTCAAGTATTAACAATATTATAAAACCCAAAACAAGATAATGTCACTTCAAATCCGAAATAAATCTACTCATGAATAAGGGCTGCCATCACTCATCGCATTTAAACCCATTTTGTTTATGTTGAGTATATGTTGAACATATTATATTTTATGTTGTAAGAGACCGTTCCATCTTACTCACGGCCTACTTGTGATACCGGATTCCTATTTATCATCGGCCGTTCCTAATTCTTGTATTAATGCCACCCTCTTTGGTACAAATACAATGAATTATCTGCGGCCCCTACTACGAGTGTATTTCAGAAAACTAGTTTTTTTGAGTTGTCATCTTTTTTTTTGTAGATAATTATTATTCATACACTGGATTGTTAATTATGATCCCGTAATTACTTTATCTTTTTCAACATTTAATTTAGAAATGATTATACTAATAAACGAGTACTAAGATACAGTATACCACTTTTTAAAAAAACCGACTGCCTCACTATTATATTGATCAACGTCTAGTATACGTATACATTTTGAAATTAATGAGACATTAAAAAATATATTTAATAACTCACCTTTAAAGTTTTTAACAAGCGTGTCGTACTGTCCATATTACCCCTTCAAATAGACAATTACCACAGCTCGTAGCATTTACACATTTCATGTTCTTTGAAATACCAGCAAAATGTGAGCATGTTTCCACAATTACTTACAAGTCAGTTAAATAATGGACACATTCTATGTTGAAGATAATCGTCATCCAGCCGTGGTTTTGACCGTTGCTAAATATTAAAGTACAAATTTTGACAATCTTTTTGACTCTGTTTTCAATTAACCGTATTCTCCAAGTAAGCGCAATTATTTTTTCCAGAAACGTTACCACTATGACCGAGATAGACATTAAATACGCTATAATAGAATACATACTTATTTATTCAATAACAAATAAAATTCTATTAATATAAAAATAAACTAACCTAAAACTAAAAATATTATATTTATACAATACTTGCTACGCAACTAGATTATCTGTCATAATTTCCAACTTATTAAGCCTCAAGGTCTTCAAGGGGAAGATGTCTTTAGCATAGACCAAAATCTGCCTTTTGAATCAAATCGTGGTCAAGAGCTTGATTCAAACATTCAACTAAATCGTCTGGCAGCCTAGTGTGGATTTCACCTTATGTGAGTTGAGTTTGCAACCTATTCTCAAATGTCACTAGTCTCGGTGAAGGAAAACATCGTTGGTACAAACATTTAATTGAAAGGTGGAAGGAATAACCATTTACAAATAATTTAATAGTTGTTTTACATCCTACGATATCATAAATGTTACGATTGTAAGTTTGTTACTCAATTTATTAAATTAAATTGATTCACAGCTGACTTTCGAATTGCGACTTGCAGTTGCATAAACTATAACCTCAAACAAAAGATTTTAATCCTAAATAAAACTAAAAAAAATGACTAGGGATGCTCGATATTGTGTGTTACTTATCGAATCTCAATCGAAAACGCAGCCATCACTAGTTATAAAAAAACTTTTATTAAATAAACAATGATACTTTAGACAGTGGCTTCACTTTTTGATATTATTTCAAGGAAATCAATAGTATAACTATATCCTAACTAATCAACTAGGTTAAGAAAACAAAACTCCAGCATCACTAATCCAAAGCTTCTGCGTTAATACGCACCCTTGTTTTCCCATAAATAGAACTGACCTTATTTCTTATAATTTCCGAATATCACCGAGAAACATTCGAGAATCCCTCGTACTAATCACATCCAATCCGTCATTTCGCCATTTCGTCGCACGTAACTGATCGCGTTATTTTTCTTGTTTTATTAATTGCCGCGTTTCCCGTTTAATCAGGCGCCGGGAAAATAATGAATTCCACTTAGGGAGTTCTGCGTAGCGGCCGTCGTTTTTGTTTGTGATGATGACGCTTTCTGGGCTTAATTTTAATTTTATGTTAAGTGCGGGGCTTAGTAAAGAAAAAGCCAGAAATGTTTTTGGGTAAAAAATATATTCAAAAGATGATATTTTGGTTGAAAATTTATAATTTATGACATAAAACATATCTTAGCTCGTCAACATTCAATTATGTATATTATATATATTATGTAATTTATACTTTACTAGCTGTCCCAGCGAACTTCGTACCACCTCTTTTTTTGTTAATGTCTGATTTTTTATTAATTATTCTGCTATTTGGGGCGGAGACAAATCCAACAAACCAAATATCATAAAAATCGGTCCAGCGTTCCTGACTTATAAATGGTGTAACTAACCCGACTTTCTTTTATATATTGTTGAACAGACAAAAAGTATCACTTCATGCTAAAAACATTATCTACTAGTCAACCATTAGGCCAGACAGAGATAATAAGCTATTTTGTTGCATCGATTATAATGTTGGTACGTCTAAAGAATAAAATAATTTCATATAATCCTGTGTAGTGGCAATGTGCATGCACATCGCTTACAGACTGACAACCATTGAGTAAAGATGGTTTGTGAACATTCTTCCCACGCGGTGGACCGACGACCTAGTTCTTTGGTGGGAGGGCCTATGCCCAGTAGACTATCAAAGGCTAAAAACGCTGATGAAATAAAACTGTATAAGCTAGGACTCGAACCAAGCACGTCGATTGAGATATCTAAACCACTAAGTCACAGATAAATTAGTTTCTGAATTTCCATATTCCCAATACGCACGCTCTGAAATTTTGCCGCTGAAGTAATTCTGAACATCAATTAAACCTACCCTGGGTAGTGGAATTTGATTATAGAAGCTACAGAACCTAAGCCTTAATGTATTTAAGATCTAGGGTTTTGCCAAGATAGTCCGAGGATCTAAGCTTTGGATCCCATCAATTCCTTCGTCTTTGAGAGTTATTATTTTATTACGACGTAGTGGGGTGGTGATCCGCTTTGAAAGCACGCGACCCGGGTTTGATGCGATAGTTCAGATTTTTCTGATTTGGCTCAAATCTACGTGTACTGAGATGACTGTAGCTAAATTCAGGGTCTATTCAATTCAATTCAATATATTTATTGCATTCTATAGTGTTACACAGGTGTTATAATTAGATACCTTACCTTACCTAACATTGAAATTGGTAAGTTGTCTGTTGCAAATTTTATTTAATACCTGCCCCAACAGACGTTGCCTTGCCCAAAGACAATGTAAAACGTCATTTACCGGACTTTGTGTCGCTATCTCTGAGGTTCCGGGTTCGATACCTGGTCGGTCAATGTAGAAAAATAACTTTTCCATTTGTCTCGGGTCTGGGTGTTGTGGTACCGTCGTTGTTTCTGATTTCTGTAACTCAAGTGCTTAAGCTACTTATCATAGGATCAGAGCAATGTATGTGATGCGCTTACATACATTTGGCAATTGATTTTTTAAATATAGAATTCAGCAAAAATTCAACCTTCTCGCTCTATCATTGAAGCGATACTTAAAGTATTTATGCACTAGTACTGCATACCATACGATTTTATTTGTTTAATACTCTATTGCACATCCGTATAATTTTTAAATCAATCAAATTAAGTAAAATACACATCTTCATCATCATCATCATTTAAGCCAAAGGACGTCCACTGCTGAACATAGGCCTCCCCCCAAATATTTGATTATAAATATAATCGTAATATACAATAATACTGAATCCAATTTTGTATCCGAGAAGTCATCGTCACCATTATTTCACTCAGTGTTTTTCAAATTAGCCGGTTGGAAGAAATGTTGGTTAGAAATAGATGTGAGTTTTCTGTTGTGTCAGAAATTCATTATCAACACTACGTACATTAAATACACTTCAGTTTTTTATTTATCCAAAAAAAATAAGTAAATACTATTAACCCCTTAAAGCTTATGCCAACTTTATACGTCACGTTTCGCAACTAACTCCGAATGCGAGTTACCGTTTTGTACGGGACCCGTACTAAATGGAGTTACCCAAGTCACCGATCGTACGTTGAAGTTTTAACAGTATTTAGTAAGAAAAAAGTTTGGTTAAGTCGATTTTGCTGACATCCGTATTGGGGTCAAGTGGGAGACGGGCTTAAAGAAATTGGGACACGAGGAAATTTACCTTATTTGAAAAAGGAGTGAAATAAAACTGACGTAATATTGGTTGATTTAAAAAATAATAATAACAGGGTTGTATGTCATTAACGGACTTCAAAAAAGGAGGACGTTTTTAATTCTGTTGTATGTTTTTTTATTATTTTTTTAATTTTAAGATTAACATTGATTATTTCGGTTCGTTTACCGCAGGAGGTGCTTGTGGCTAAGTAGCGGCAGCGCTTTGGTAGTGATTACCAAAGTTAAGCCACCTAAGCCGCAGTTGTGACTGGATGGGTGACCATTCCAACCATATTTAGTGACATTTATCACAAGCACGGAGATGTTAATAATCGAATTTAATATAATATGTATTACTTGTGAGATACATTATGTTTTCATGCGATGGCCAAGTTAATCTATTTATTCAAAACATAAAATATTTTTAATACTGATATGGTCAGTATAAGATGTTGTTAGGTTAGCTAATTACGTAATAACTTAAAACAGAAGGACCTATAAGTAGGGACTAAATAAATTAACCGACTTGGTATTACATGGATCTCACAACTTTTTACGGTAGAAGAACGGTACGGTAAAAGAAGTTGCGAGACTTGTTTGGTTTTTCAAGTAATGTTTTTGATGGCATGTTTATCCCTTACAACTTGTATGCAAAGTTCACAAGTATATTAGTAAGAATAAGTAAATAAAATAGAAAAAAAAAACAATAAAAATACTGACCGGAAACATTTCAAGTTCAGGTTTTAATGTATAAGGTAAGCTAAACTTGACTTATCCAATCACTATGCATTCAAATACATTGTCTGTCTAATGTCACCAACTAACATAAACGTTCATTTCGGTCTAGTGCGTAAACACTACAGAGCCACGCGGTTAGAGGTTTTAATCCTGTTAAAGGCAAGCGTTTGGTGTGATGAGCAGTTTATTTATTTTAAAGATTTGATTAATCAGCAATGTTATACGGGTTAACCCAATATGTAGGTTACTCTATAGGTTACCCTAAAAACGGATTAAGCGGAACGTCCAGTTAGTCGTCTAAGCGGTTAACCCTTAAGCTTGGTTTTTCGATCCTTGGTTACGGAGGTCTGATGACAATCACTCCAAGTGTAATAACCAGACTTGCCGCGTCTCAATTCAATTCAGCAGAACGTCTACTGTTGAACATAGGCCTTCCCCAGTGATTTCCAGATTAGCCGGTTGGAAGCAACCTGCATCCAGCGGCTTCCTGCAACCT
Organism: Anania hortulata; assembly: GCA_963576865.1. NCBI lineage: Eukaryota > Metazoa > Arthropoda > Insecta > Lepidoptera > Crambidae > Anania > Anania hortulata. Next base: position 1,826,790 of record OY756413.1, read on the forward strand.
TTACCAGGTCGTCTGCCCACCTTTTCGGTGGACCTACGCTGCGATTGTCGTTACGTGGCCTCTATTCCGAAACCGTTCTGCCCCATCGGCCGTCGGTCTTGCATACTCATACTCTGCGTATTCATTATCACTATGTCTTAACTTTGTTTTAATTTTAAAAATGGTTTTGGTTACTTGAGGAACCCCAAAAGAACTTAAAAAGAAGCGGGTCCTCGTTAATGAGGACCTTTATCGAACTTCGCTGCTCTTGACATTTATATTTCAAAGTTTAACACTTAAATTCTGTGGTATTTTAAGTTTGTAACCGACTTCGTAAAGACTAGTCTTGCTGATAATATATTACAAACTAAGTCTAAACTTGTCGAACTTATAATATGCGCCAGACAACATGCCGACTGTTGTGATCCCGAAGTACCGTTGCGAGTTACCTAATTTTGCTCAGGGCGTATCCCAAAACCCTCACGAGTTAATTTAGAACAAAAAAAATAGTTACCCGAAGCGAAAATCGAACACACTGTGATGTATAAATATATAAATACAAATATAAGACAACGTCACATACATTGCTCTGATCCTATGTTAAGTAGCCAAAGCATTTGTGTTACAGAAATCAGAAACAACGACGGTACCACAACACCCAGACCCAAGACAATATAGAAAAGTATTTTTTATACATTGACCGACCGATAATCGGATCCAGGACCTAAGAGATAGCGACCAAGTCCGGTATGCTCGCCTCTCGGCTACGGAGGTCGTCACCGTCGTATGGTGTCATTTTATGGAATTATACTTCCGTAGCGAGATACCATAGCATGCGTTTAGCCAGAGTGACGTCTTCCAGCGCACCCAGACTAGATTAAATTATTTTTTTTCTTTTCTAACTCGAACCGGGAATTAATCCCAATCAGTAACGACTCACGGTTAATCACCACTGCGCTAATGACCGAAATCCCTTCAAACGATTTAATCGAATAATTCCGGTAAAATCTATCCGACTATTACAATATTATTAAGGACCTAACTCGGTCGCTAAAAGCCTTAAACTTCTCAAAGCCTTGGACTCATTAAAAACAAAATCAATTAGCACAAAGCGAATAGTGGTTTTCAGTAATCCGTTTCGGTTTGTGATCTTTTCGTTACGCTTTGAAGGGTTAACTAGAAGATGGATAGATCTGAAACATAAATTTTTCTTCTTTAATCTCTAAATATAAATAAATGCGTCTGCCTGTTTGTACGCTTAAATGCAACGGATTTGATAAGGGCTTCCTTGACTGTACTATCATACATAACTATTCAGATCCAACAGTAGGAATTCCTTGAAATAACAACGATGGTAGTACTGCTCCAATCAATTTATTATAAACTTAACTTATTACACTATAAAGCCAAGAGATCCTTTCGCCTCGACCGTTTCTTTTCGAATGCCCGGTTGCTAGTTCTTTTTTTTTAAAGAATCATCTATTTTTTTAAATTGACAGCACAGGAATAGTCTTCCAATTGTATCAAATTAATCATATTGTTAAGAAATAAGAAATGCTAACACAACCGGGTAAAAAACTAACCCCTTAGTCAAATCTAGTTATGTCTGGATTCTGTTACTGTCTGCAACACGGTTTTCCTTCAAAAGACACTTGACCAAAGCGTTCTATATTCAAACGCGATGCGGTTATCCCGAGGACTATCCTCAACAAAGCCCAATAAACGAATATCGCGTTTATTCCATTGTCATACTGCCTATATTACCTAGCATTGTGCCGCGTCATTTTTCGATGCGGTTTCACGACAAAACATAGACAGCTTTATTTGATTTTGGACTTTATTTTGTTTTGGGCATGGACAATATTTGTATGTGTCGTATTTTTTATAATCCCGAAGAATTATTTTCAATTGGCTTTCGACGTTGTTGCGGTTGAATTAAGGTTGATTTTTGACTGGTGGGTATGAAGTAATTTAAATACTTCCTACACCAAATAATTGTTGTTCCAGCATTTTAATGACGGATTATAAGTTGTATGGAATGCATACATTCGACTTACTTTAATTATCGGTGCCATGTAACTATCTCTTGGAAATTTCAATTGATTTTGAGTTGTATCCTATGCGACTTAAAGTTGAATTTTACGTGAAATAACAAAGGTTAAAACATCAAGTAGTGGAAGAAAATTATAGCCTTACATTTTGTTTCTCGGAATGTACAAATTACACATTTAACACCTTAGGGTTGGAGTCCTACTATTTGGGTCAGTTTTTTTTTATTCTTAAGGGTTCACCTTTAAAATGCGATAAATATTAAAAACTATTTTTTTTTACAAATCACACAATACAAAACCTAGCAAATAGGTTCAAGAGTTTGCTTGCAAAAACACAATTACCATGACAAGTGTTATTATTATTATTTATTTTGTTTTGTACAGCCAGTACACGTTTGCTTCAGAATTTATTCTGTCTTTACAGATTTTCATGAAATATTGCTCACAGTGAAATGGACCATGTCCTTAATTAGTTAATAAAGATGGCTACCTTTCATCTAAGAAAACAAGAACTTCTTGCAGAATTTACGATATAATTTATTTCCGCAAACAAATATTATTTTTGTCTTCATAGGTCTTATCTTATAATAATATATACCTACATTGGCTTAATACAGTAAGTGTGAACCCAGTGGCACTCAGACGTAACCTTAGGTCCTCTCACGCGTCCTGTTAGTTTTCACGCGCTCAGTATCCTTACTCTGAGTCATGTGCACTACAGCTTAACTCAATTTGAGTTATGAGCAGACGCTGTAGCGATTTGTTTATTACATTGTTATATTTTTATAGCATTTAAACTAAACTTAATTAAACTTAAAAGAATTAAACTTCATTTCATCAGCGTTTTAAAGTCCACTGCACTCTATAGAATATGCTATTCTTATATAGTCTGGTATTCTATAGGACTTTTACAGAATACCACATCGATCTACTCTAGGCAGTATGCACCCAGCGGCAACTACTTAGTGTGAGCGTTTACAAAAGTATGGTCAAAATAAGAAAATATTTATTTTGTATCGTAGGTAGATAGATACTCTTTATTGCCCGCTATACCAAGATGTTTACAGAAAGATTCACAATTCAGGCGATCTTATCGCTAAGAACGATCTCTCTTAGTCAACCTTCAGGTAGAAAACAACTATAAAGAAAGGGGACTGTGTTGCAGAGTGTTTTTTCTAAATTTAAGGAAATACCGTGACTAGCAATGACTAGTAATATTCCAACAATTTACAAGAGGTAACAAGTAAGTTTAGTGTCAAAGTGCAAGGAAATTTACTTTGAGCAGACTATTGAAAACAGCAATTGACTCGATTGTCTTATTGCTAAGGGTAAGGAGTTCATAAAAAGGTAATTTTCAGAGACAAATCAGACGACTGCGTGTGGGGACGGCCAAAAAAAATACATTTCCCCACCACTAACAGAAGGCTTGTCGTAAGAGGCGACTAATTCCTCGTAGTAGTATAATAAAAAACTGCGCTCGCCAACCCACCTGCCAAACGTGGCGAGTATTATCAATCCCCCCCGATGATAAGTCATTGAAGGTGGCCATTGTTCAGCAGTTGACGTGCTATGGCTGACATGATGATGATGATGAATCTAGACGAATTATCTAAGCATCTTTGAGGGTATCGTTTCAACAATGACTGGTACGGGTGAGACTTACGTTTGACACGACTTTTGTTCTTGTCCTATCTGAACAAAGCCTACTAACCTATGAGTTATTTATATTTAAAAAATGGCAGAATATGCTGAATGATATCCACTTTAAGACCTTACCTATGTACATTAACATTTTATCTATAAAAATCTCATGTCACGGTGTTTGTAGTCGCATTTCTCCGTAACGGCTCAACAGATTTTTAATTATATTTTGATGTATAATTTGTAGGTATGAGAACAGTATATTTCATACTGCTAGGTCGCTATACACGAATAAAGTCACGGGCAACAGCTAGTATTTCAAAAAATAAATGATTTGAATTTGAATTTAGAAATAGGTTCTTATTTATTTCTATGGAGCAGGGCCTAAATCGCTTCATCTCCTTTCTTAACCCGTCAAATGCGGGGAGTGCGTTCACCTCTGAAGTGTCGTCGTCTGTCCACTTCTCGCCCACTTGTTTGGCCGTCGCATTAGCCTGCGATGGGCTTTGTCTTTTAGAGATCCTTTTGCTAATAAAATTTAGATCAGGTCAAAAGTCAAAGTCAAAGTCAAAAGTCAAAAAATATTTATTCAATTTAGGACAGACAATTGCCACTTATGAACGTCAAAAATAACATTATAGGCCCATATAGATGTACGACGTCATACAAAAAAAAAATGTGTACTCAAAAATTATGTTGCCTACATTTTAATGTGTGACGTCATACACAATGTACAAACATTCATACCGGTTTAAAGACCCTGGATGCAATAATTTATTAAGTTGAGACAACACCTAAGTAATTATGTCTTATTTATGCCATATCAAATTCAAATTCAAATTTTAATACTTTATTCACCCGAAACATGGTAAATACATAGATGTTAAAAATAAATACATTATATCTATATATGATATCTTTGTGGTGCCTCTTTCTTTTCTGCGTGTTCTTAGATTTAGCAAGTCTGGTCATATATTTTGATCGATGGTCATTATAATATAACCTTCGTGCGATACTTAGATAGGTGAATAAAACTCAATCAAGTGGTTTCACGCTGAATTAATTGGTTAAGCCAAATAAATTGTTTTTTGCTTAGATTATAAAAAAAAAATGAACACCTTGTACTATGGCGACTTGCTAAAATACTTACATTTATAATATACTAACTGTTGCCCGCTAATTCGCTTGTGTGGGCTTAGCAAAACCGTAGTTAGACCACGCGAACCGGCAACGGCTAGGGTTACATTTATTTATTTTTTACTTAAAAAAAATTGCCAACTGAACAGCGATATGTAACTTTGATTATTATCGTTTATCCCTCGGAATCGTTAATTTTTCCGGTAAAAAAAATATATATGGTTTTCTAGGCTATGATATATTTCTGTACCAAAGTTCATCTAGATCCGTTTAACCGTTCTGGCGAGATTAAGTAAATATCCATAATAATTAACGACGTACGACTTATTAACCAACTGCTTATTCAATTTGAGTGTCAATTTTATAAGTTTTTATGAGTTACCATTGTAGTTGAAATTTTTTTACCACAAAACCGTACAATTAAAAGTTCTTAGCTAATTTTCATTAAACGATTAGTGTAGGTACTAAAAAACTTGACGACTTGCCCATATAATTTTTGATCATCTCCTATCCAAGACTTTCTGAGGTCAGGTTGTAGTTAACCTTAGGTTTATGTAAGGCTATACCTTGATAGAAGTACCCAAAATTTAAACTAGGTGCAGATGTGTCGAATTAAGCTGCCGAGGAACGAACCAGATCCGATGGAAACAGATGCAGTAGGGATGTCACATTTTTTTAAAATAACGTAATAAACAATACGCCCAATCGACAATTGTTTTGCTATCAAACGTTATGTCACTGCCCGTAACATACTATGGTTAAGGGTACAAATGTAACGAAAGACTGAAAGACTATCCTTTTCAATTGGAGTTAATTTCTTAGCCGTTTCGGAATTCATACAATCTAAAGACAGGAAAGCTTGAGCCTTCAATGATTTACAGAATTACCCTTGAACGATATAATTGTACATAGAAATCACTGTTCATCGTTCATCGATACAAATATATTTTTTTACCGACAGCTCGGTTCGCCGAAAGTATGACATATATTTCTTTCGGCGAACCGAGCTGTCAGTAAAAAAAATATATTTGTATCGATGAACGATGAACAGTGATTTCTATGTACAATTATATCGTTCAAGGGTAATTCTGTAAATCATTCGGAGCCCGGAAAGCTTACGTGAATAGTCTTCTTTTGGGAAGCACTCTCTATCTTAGATTATATTATTATCTACATACATCCCTAACTTTTGGACAGGAAAACCAGATTATTTTGGATCATGGCAACACATCCAGTGTTATCTAAACATGTTAAGTTGCGTGACAAATATGAATCATGCCACTGATGGACATATATAAATAAAACGATGCCTATATGCGTCCCACTGCAGGGCACAGGCCTCACATAAACCAGAAAATGGTTTGGGCCAATACTCCACAACGCGGGCCCAGTGCGGAAGGTTATTGTAAGGCCAGTGACTTAACCTCACTGTCAGATGCAATCAAACCGCCATAAAGCCTCTGAATTGACTTTACGACTAGTCATCATTTATCATTTCATTCATAGGACGTCCACTGCTGAACACAGACCTCTCCCAATGACTTTCATCAGGGAGATTGCCAATACTCGCAACGCTTGGCAGACGGGTTCGCGAGCCCAGTTTTTATTACATTTCGCATGCAGACGCTGCTGCCCGTCTCGTGCTACAGGAATTAGTCTCCTATTGGCGGTGGGGAAGTGTATTCTTTACGGCCGTCACCACACGGCACGCGTACAGTATCAAGTGGTATTAGCCGAGACCAACTTTTAACGTGCCTTCCAAAGTACGGAGATACTTGTGATAAATATCACTAAATATCGTCGGAATGGTCACCCATCTACTCACAACCGTGGCGTGGGTTACTTAACTTTAGTAATCACTACAAAAACAACTGAGTACAAGACAATAGAACGGAAATAAATTATTACGCCTAAGAAATGGCTGTTATAACAACAGAAATACGATGTTTCTAACAAGAGTAAAGTTTTGACATTACCAAAAATACTCTAGCCCCTTAACTCGACAACGAAAATCAGTAACAACTTCCAATACCTTGTTATAAGCCGAACAGTGTTGTCAGCATAATTTTCAATTTTCCCTACTGGTGCCAGCCTTGAGGGGTGTCGGAGCGTAAGAATCCTGTGCGCTTTGATCACAGGCCCTTGTATCTAGAAATGGGGGGGATCTAAACTAGTACACTCGATTCGAGTTACCAATTTCGGCTTTTGATGGTTTGTTGCGCAGAATAGTCACTTGATCAAAGTGTGGCTAATTATGTGAAAGGCTTCGAACCTAATTGGCATACCTCAAGTTGCAAGTAACATGTAATAGCGTTATTTTGGTGTACACCTTTGAAACATATTACCATAATCGATAGAGAAAATATTTACAAACAACAATTTAAATACTCTTTGTCAAAATGTCGTAAATTATATACTTTGTTCAGAATTTTAGAGTAAACATGTAATATTTACTTTTATTTTCATAATCAAATTGAAATTCTGAACAAAGTGTATCATTTACGACATTTTGTCATTTTGTATTTGTTGTTTGTAATTATTTTCTCTTTCGATTAATGTTTAATAGTAATTAAACATTAATCGAAATCGTTTCATACGTGTACACCAAAATAACGTTATTAAAGGTTACTTGCAACTTAAGGTATGTCAGGCTCCATACAAAAAAGTTCGAAGTGTTTTACATTGATATTACTGTACCTAAAAGACATTTTATAATTGTTATCAAACATTGACCATCAATTTACTAACTACGTACCACGTAAAATGCAAGGTAATAAATATAAAAACAACGTGTAAATAGACCCGAATCAATAATTTATTACAAAATGTTAATATAACAGTGGGCGGGGTACATAGCACGTAGATCTGACGGCGCGCAGCGCAGCGTAAGACGTCCACCCACAAGGTGGACAGATGACCTCGTAAAGGTTGCACGAAGCCGCTGGATGCAGGCCGCTTCCAACAGGATAATCTGGAAGTTACTGGGGGAGGCCAATGTTCAGCAGTGGACGTCCTATGTCTGGAATGATGACCACAAACCTTTTAAACATGTGGCCGGTTGGAAACGTCTTGCATCCAGCGGCTTCCTGCAACCATTACCAGGTTGTCTGTCCACCTTGTGGGTGGACGTCCTACACTGCTCTAGAAGGTTTTTGCAAATATCAAATTGATTTGAACTCCATTATTATTTAATAATAAAACGATTTTAAATGGCCTCCGTCGCATGATAAATTCGCCTCATAATTTAACAGTAACACTTTCAAAGTTGTAATAAATTGACTATCAGAAACTGGTATACTTCCCACGCTTCGATTATGCATCTAATTATTCTTATTGCATTTATTATTTACTGGATCAACTAAACTAGGTACCTTACCGCGGTTTTGTTAATGATGAAATATTAAAATCTGGGGTAAATATCTCATAAAAACCCATCAAGTTGTGCGAGAAACTCATGAAATATCAAAATTCTGGGATAAATATTTAGATGACCGGACTTGGTGTCGCTATGTCTAAGGTCCCGGGTTCGATTACCAGTCGGTAAATGTACAATAATAACTTTTTGATATTATCTCGGGTCTGGGTGTTGTTGTACCGTCGTTGTTTCTCATTTCTGTAACACAAGTGTCTCTGCTACTTATCTTAAGATCAAAGCAGTATGTCATGTTGTCCAATATTTATTCTTAGAACCTACGTCCCATCAATATCTGGGCGACTGCTCCTCTCACTTGATTTTGGGTTAGATTCCCACCTGTGACAGTAGATTTTTTCGAGTGTAAGTGTAGGTGTATTATACAGGGTTACATTTTAAGGTAGTGCCATTTTTTCAGGGACCACTTAGAATCAGTAACTAAATCGAACTACGTAAAATCCTCCTGGGGTAGGCCTATGTTCAGCAGTGGACGTCCTATGGCTGAAGTGATGATGATTTTTTGGATTTGTCTCCGTCCCGAATAGCAGAATAACTATTAAAACATCGAAAAATTCATCAAAAAAACGAGGTGGTACGAAGTTCGCTGGGACAGCTAGTTAGTTATAAAAGTCTTCTTCTTCTTCATATATACGGTAAGTTAGTTATAATTTATAAAAGTATGGCATATTTAAAAAAAAACGGAAGCCACACTTTTTGATTTTTCTGTAAATCTTATTTATAAAATTTTGCACTACCTTTCAATGTAACCCTGTATATTATCATGAAATTGTATGAAAATACTCATGCTAAGTTTCTATCTGGCAAGCTTAAAATATCGAATATTGTACGGAACACTGTACCCAAATATTTTTTCAGGCTTGACCAAATATTCGTATCCCATCAATAAAACATACAATAAAGATGTCCAATTTTATTTTTAGCTGCCATCCTTATAGGGGCACCGCATACGGCCGCCAGATGGCGTTACTGACGGACAGATTATTATGAATTTACAACTTGATGACTTTTCCAGGAAATTTGGTTAAACAGTTTTTATGTAATTCTTTGGAATTATTTAAAATTATACATTTTTAAAATAAAAAGTATATTTATTTATAAGACATCAAAGCACAGATATTTCTTTAGTCATACTTAAATAATGAGTAGCAGTAAGTGTGATAAGTGTCTAATAATTAAGTTTTTTATTAAGGCCTTAGCATGGGATTTAATAAATTAAATAACACTAATTATCGCCGAAAATCAGCGTCGTGATAAGTCCGTGACTGTCACGAAAAATACTGAGCGGGAACCTTTTTGACACACCAGATGCTCTAGATCGTTTTGTTGTTGTGTATTTCATTTTCATGTGTCAAATAAACGTTTCTATATCTAATTAAATTAATTAAATAAATCAATGACATAGTAGGTATTTATTAAAAGATGTATTTTAAACCTTAATTTAAAAAAAAATGATTTATCACAATCACACCAATTATGTTACCCAAGCTAAGCAAAGCTTGTACTATGGCGACTAGATAACGGATAAACATACTTAAATACGTTAATTATTTTATATATATTCATCCATGAAAATGCTCGTGCTCATCATATAAACATTTGCCTATTGCGGGATTCGAATCCGCGACCGCTGGCTTTTTATTTCGGAGCGCGAACCACTACAACAGACGATCGTCAATATAGAAACAAAATAATAAGTATTAAGCATGTTATATAGAGCGTTATATTGTTATATAGCGCAGCGTAGGACGTCAATCCACAAGGTGGACAGACGACCTGGTAGAGGTCATAGGAGAACGCTGGCTGCAGGCCGCTTCCAACCGGCCAATCAGGAAGTCAAAGGGGGAGGCCTATGTTCAGCAGTGGACGTCTTATGGCTGAAATGTTGATGATGATAATGATGTTATTATTATCATATATCGTATATTTTCTAGTGACACTGTCGCCAGTGTGTCGCCAGCCTTATTGCACAGACAGCCACTCCAAAAGACGACTAATAAGGATCGATTGGTCTCGTTCCAATCGATTTATCGATCGAAATTGAGTATCGTGATAAAACGTCACAATCGGTCGCCCACATCGTATCAGAATCTGTTAAAACTCAATCTGTCAACAGTGGGTAGAAATTATGTAGGTAATCGCGAGCTATGTTTTGATTAGGTGGACCGTACCTATTAATTTATGATTTAGGTAATGTAAACGAAGTGAGTTTTGATTGAAAATGTAATTATATAGGGTGTTGTTTTGATTAGCATCCTGTTAGAAGGCAAACGTGTTTATTAATAAAAACAGCTTTTAGTATGGACTTAACATTGAAATCATAATCATGAATAATCATAAAAAAACCGCTGCTCCATAATATAACCCGTAATGTGACCCTGTTTAGTTTTTTTTCTAGATACGTAACCCTGAAAAAAAAAATGCGTATGTTTTATCTTTCTTAACACAAATTTCTTTGTTTCAGCTCTGACCTGTGCTGCAAGCTTCCAGCAACAATACTTCAGAGTGGTCCCTCGAAGCTTGAGAGTGCAGGAGGGATCGGAGGCAGTCCTGGAATGCTCCGTCGCCAACCTGGCCGGCCAGGTGCAGTGGGCTAAGGATGGATTTGCTCTTGGTAAGTCGCAAACCATCGATAAAGCGCAACACACACAGAAGGCGAGAGCGGGGCGGTGACGGGTCGGATCTGTAGTACAGCGGGTCTTTAGCACAGCGGGTCTTTAGTACAGCGGGTCTGTAGTTCAGCGGGTCTGTAGTACAGCGGGTCTGTAGTACAGCGGGTCTTTAGTACAGCGGGTCTGTAGTTCAGCGGGTCTGTAGTACAGCGGGTCTGTAGTACAGCGGGTCTTTTAAATGGGCGCCCACAGACAGCTGGCGTGAGCGAGACGGCTCGCTGCTCATGCCTTTTGTGTCTGTTAAGCTTAAACTACTCTGCTTCAAACCGTTACACAACTAGCAATTTTTTATTTTATTTTATTTTTACACGAAATCCACGGCACTTAAACAATTTTGATACATATATAGAGCGCCATTAATAGATTTCTATTTATAGCTAAAGACAAACTGGTAACATTACCGATCTATAGCCAGTCAAGTTCGCGCGCGATACTCATAGAGAGCGGGGTCGAGGTATGCTAGGGGTCGTACGTTAATCACGTGAGTTTAGAAAAGGGGAGAAAGGGACTAAAAAAACACGAAATATCACAAGGCGTATAGTGTGATATCACGTGTATTTATTGTTTCGTTGAATGCGCGATTTCTTAACCGAAATGCGACGCGTGACCTTACCTTCGATTCAGAACCATGCAGTAACAAATAGGATGGAAAATCATGGGACACTAATGATTAATAATAATAGTGTCACGTGGTATGTCATTTCTGAATTCTGATTTGGGGCATTTACTCGCCGTAGCCAGATAATTATTTTCCAGCTCGCAGTGACAACCGCCCGGCTCGGCTTGCCAATCACCACAATCATGGTGCTTAATTTTCCATAGTTAAGTTACACCTGTATCTAAAGATAATTATAAAAAAAATAAAGACTTCTTACTACCAAAAAAACACTTGATTCTGGTTAGGGAGGGTTAGTCTAAAACCTCACTATGTATCACCAGGGGAAGAGGGTTGCAGGGGAAGAGTTAATAAAAAACGCGATTTATTAAGACCCTCTCGGTGTCGCAACAGTAGATGCAGTGAAGGAGTTCTAAGTACGCCCCTTACATATTAATACCTTGATAATACGTATGCCATCGCGTTGCCCTGCGTTAGAGTCACGCAGGAACTTCAAAGTCAAAGTCAAAAATCATTTATTAAATTTAGGAAAAAATTGACACTTATGAACGTCTATAATAACATTATAGGCCCTTAGGGGGGCATAACACGTCTCCTTAACAGCCCAAAGAAGACTACCTAACTCAAGGGTTTCCAAACGCGAAATCAGATCGATTTAAATCCATTCTTGCCTCTCCTTAGCTCCTTGTGTCTAGTTTGATTTGATATCTCAAATTATATTATTTATACTGTACAAGCAAACCCATACCGTTACTATCCAAGTACAACAGATAGGATAATGATTAACCAACCGTATTTAATTTATACACTGTTATTATTCCATTTCTCTGTTTCAAAGGAGAATCCGTTCGATTGAGGATAGCAACCGGATAGTGTTTAGATGAGGTAATACAGTACAGAACAGACAGACCATTTTAATCCAAATTATAATTTATGTAACTTAAGTTTTATGTATGTTAAATGTATTAAATTTTTTAATAAAGTTCCACAGACTCTTGTTGAACTACCTACATGAGTTCAAAATTCACATTAAAAAAAACCTTATGAAAAAAGGGTATTATAAGGTAGACGATTATTTGAACGACAAGAGTGCATGGACTTAACCTGCTTAGCTCGCACTTACTACATGTCTTGTAACTGTATTTCCTGTAAAAAAGGCTGACAAAGGTGACTGAGTTTGTTGCGCCATTTCTTCTCATCACCAGCCGATATGTAGTCCCGAAGCGGTGGTAGGGTAAAGCTATATTTTGGGACGTGTATAAGTGCCCGGAAGAGGGCCTATATACTGAATAAATGAGTATTAATGAGTATCATAAATAAAATATTTTATTGAAAATCAAATATTATTAGTCGGTGCAGCGAAAACATTCAAACTCTGATCAGCTTGCACAGACTCCAAAAGTTACTGATAAGGTACTTACGTATTAAAATTATTATTATTATAATTATAATTATTAGCTTTTTAGTGTACTGTTCTTTATTGGCTGTGGTGATGTGGAAACCCTAATATTCACAAATTGATATGGCATTTGCAGGAGTTGTGTCGATGACTGTATTATCAAATGATATCCAAATAATACGGTGTTTGCATTCAGCAAATTGCGTTGATAATAAAGCCATAGATAATATGATAATATGATATGGCGAGCATACCGGACTTGGTGTCGCTATCTCTGAGGTTCCGGGTTCGATTCTCGGTCGGTCAATGTAGAAAAATAACTTTTTTATATTGTCTCGGGTCTGGGTGTAGTGGTACCGTCGTTGTTTCTGATTTCTGTAACACAAGTGTTTAAGCTACTTACCATAGGATCAGAGCAATGTATGTAATATTTATTTATTTATATACTAGGTACATAAATGAGTTTGACAGATCACTTATTAATGTTACAGCCGTAATATTATAAACATTGGCATTAGAGATGGTAAATAGTTACATTAAAACCTCCATGAGATATTTTATTTATTAAATAGGAGCAACCAACAAATCTTACACCAATGATACAATTAACAAGTAACAAGTTTAAAATATGAGCTAAGTGTAGATTCAGTTACAGGCTGCCACGACTTGCAAATGTGAGTTATAGTTTACTTTTAAAGCAAGAGCTTACTTATAAAAATAAAAATGGAATAATATTTTTTTGGACTTAATTTTAGACAAACAATAGCCAAGATTTACTGATAAGAGTTATATGCTTAGTACTTCTGTAGCCAATTTTTTAAATTTGGGGTGTGTGAAAATTCGTTAATTTAATTAATTAATCAAATTGAAGTTATAATAATTACATTTTATAATTTAAATTGTTTAACAATATTATGTTCCAATTAAATTGTTCTATGTCACATGCGTCATTAGACTACTAAATATCAATTACTTACGTCGCATTATTTCGTCAGTCAAATGTCAAAAGTAAAATTAATAATCACACTGTATGTTAATTCATGATAAAGATTACAAAATGATGTCAATTAAGTCAACAATTATAATTTAAAATTTTTGTCATCAATGATGATGGTTCTGAGTTCTAATTCTGGTTTAAGTCCTCATCTCTCCTAATTGCCATGCCCTACAGGGTCCATTATGTACTTTAGTTCTACTTAAGTTAATTATGAATGCAATAAATGATTGAGTATTGAGTATTAAGTCAGTTCAAAAAACGAACTATTCTAAATTGGCTTGGTTCTGAATGTGCTGGTACATTTATTTGTCCACAAATCTTTTCCCTTGCCTTGTTCGGTGACTCGACGGCCAGACTATAGAAGCGCAATAGAGGAAGATACTGTGTATCAAGGTTTTCATCATTGCACTGGGCAAACAAACCTCATGAACTGTGATTCAGTCATAGGCATCAGAATCCGATGAGGATCTGATGTACTTATGTACGAGTTTCTACATGTAGCCGACGGGACGATTGGTGAAATTATTTACGCACAAAAATTCCGATTTAATTCTCGGGTTATTTCAGAAAACTTTACCAAAAGAGCTGTAGTCATGGAAATAACATTAAGCTACTTACTGATTAGTTGTGAGTTGAAAATTAATCTGTTTTTCTTGTTGGCTATTTTGTTACAACAAACTTTACTTAATTTGGGTTTATGTAGTGGATCTATTGATTTATGTCTTAGAACACAACAGGAATCACACACAATCCCCAATACAAACATTACAATTCACAGACTTAGCTTTGGCGAAGCCAGGGCGCTTGATTGTGAAGAGAAAATGGTGTGAGTTAAGAGCTGAAGCGATTTTTTAAAACTACTTTTACTTGTATGTGTACTGGATTTCAATTATGTCCATGTCCATGTTTTAATGCGTGGACATCACCACGCTTATAAACCTACAGATATTATCACAATCATTTCTGTTTACATAACAATGGTGCCTGTCTTTTCCATTCTAATTAATTTCTTGTCAGTTGTTGCTGCAACTTTTAAGCCTTGGGCACACAGCCGACGGGGCGCGATGGCGACGGGGTGCTAGCGCCACGCCAGTGTTTGTAATGTACTGATGTCTATAGAAGACGAGACGGCACATAGCACGACGACGATTCGATGTTATGTTGCATGGTAATCGTACTCAGTAGTCATGTAGTTTTCTGTATTTGTTTTTTTACAACTTTTTAGTAATTTAATAATGGATAGTAGAAAAATCGAACGTCTTATTAGGAACGTCGACGAAACCGTCACGCCGCAGTGTGACGTGCACGCTGCGCTGCTGCTCCGTCGCCGTAACACCACGCCGACTGTGTGGCCAAGGCTTAAGTCAGTAGCTTTTTCGTTAAAAATCGATTGATCTTATATATCTCCTTAGCACTTTGTTCCTTTCCTAGTCAGGGTCAATATGTTTTGTCATCATACCTCCGTAACCTTTAGACGAGGGAGATTATTTTGGACTATGGCTATCTTACAATATTTTCCCTCAGTGCCAAGCAAGTGGTTTGAATCTGTACATAAATTAGCTATCTAGAAGCAGCTGCTGTTGGCAGCATACCAGCTCGATCAGTTAATATCATAGCTATCGCTATCTTTGAATAATTACGTAGGAGAGTAGACTTGTAGCAATAAATGGATGGATAAGATCTATTGACGATAATGGCGATAATCTATTGACCTAAATCCAATAAAACGCAAAATGTAAATATGCGGCAGACACTAATTTAAGTTGAAGTATGAAATTAACGTCTGTGCTAGGACCATCTCCCAGTACACTCAACCTGAGCCAAATTAGAAGGTATCTTTCTAAATTGACCCTAACAGAGAATATAACCCGGGAGTCTTTGCGTTTAAGACCCAATAACTGCACAACTACGCTTATTTTCAAAAGTAATCATCATTTCAGCCATAGGACGTCCACTGCTGAACATAAGCCTCGCTTCCAACCGGCCAATCTGGATTCTGGAAGTCAATGTTCCAGAATCCAGATTGGCCGGTTGGAAGCGACCTGTATCCAGCGGCTTTCTGCAACTATTACCAGGTCGTCTATCCACCTTGCAGTTGAAAGTAATAAAAAAAAACTTCAGACTATTCGTTTTCAGGTCCTACCTTAGGTCATTACAATTCACACGGCCGTCACCTGACATCCAACTATTGGCCCGGCTCGAATTGGCTCGTTCATGCATTTGTGTTCTGTCTCTATTGTACGCTTGTGCATTTGACGCTTTAGTTTGTAAAGTCCAATCCGGAATGCAATAAACATATTCACAAGTGTTTCAAGGCACGAGTATTTATGACAAAAAATCACAAGTACATATCTTGAACGCAAAGGTCAATACAGATAACGAATTTTCTAAGTTGGATTGGGTATAGTTCTACTGGGACTGCTGAGAGATGACCCAGTCCAAATCTATCATCTGGTACCTCGTAGAGCAAAGATGTAAATTCCTTATTATTATTCCTTATTACAAGACCATGGTATATTGTGTATTAGGCCACCTAAAAAAAATTTTGGACGTCACCTTTCTGGCCACCCCGTATAGTCAAAGCTTGACATAGGTAGTTATCAGTAAATAACGGGTGTTTAGTTTTTGTCTTTCTTGGATTCAGTGGAGGCTACTCTTCCCGTAGAAGCAGGTTTCAGGACAATATCGGGTCTAAAGCAATTTGTGTTGAGACAAGTCACTTGATACTCGATGCGGCGTTGAATAAATGATATTTCAATAATTTTAGATCTTAATCACTTTACCAAACATTAGAACACAAACTACACCAAACTTGCACTCTAAAGGTCTTTAAATGATAAATGAAAACAATTAAAATAGATCGACCATGCTTTTCGTTCGACTATTCTCGAGCGAATCTGACCCTGTGGTTATTAGTATCATAATATTGATATGTGTCACGTTGAGGTTAATAGCTGTCAGCGCCAGTCAGTCTAATCTAAAACCTTTTGCACATATTTGTGAAATCTTAACCTGAACTTAGTTCAAAATATCGTTCTATTTTATTTTGTTAGACTATTTAAAGTTGATACGTATTGAAGTTTCAAGAAACTTCAGTTAATTTAAATAAGCAAGTGACTATAAGCTGCAGTTAAGTTTTCTTACAATGTTAATAATCATAATACAAGAATGTCCATGTCCATAGGATGAGTTCTAAAAAGTGGACTAGAGTCGTCACGCACTGGCTACCTACTCACGGACATCATCCGAGAGGTAGACTTCAAGAAGCAATTTTCTCAAACATTGGCAAGCCTTAATCACCGACATGGATAAGTGTAGAGGTTTGGGGGAAGCCTTTGCCCAGCAGTAAGACAAAAATGTAATATGTTTTTAATATTTTTGTAACTTACAAAATATCACAAAATCAATCTCACGGTAACAACGAGACAAGACAAAACAATTAAGAGAATTAAACATTGTGTGATGCAATCAAAAACCGTACAAAATCAGAAGATACAAAAGCAATTTTGGACGTTGAAAATTATTTAGTCACAGACCGAGTGCGATGGTACCAAGTAATTGTTTTTAAGTAGAAAAGGCACGAAATCTATGATGAATCGATATCAAATTATGGATAGCGTGAATATGAGTCACGCGAAGAAGTAGCGGTCTTAGTATAGAACCTTGAGTGACTCCTTGTATTAAATGGAATCATTTAAGATAATTTTGATATTAAAGGTGGGCAGTTTTTTTTATAAAAACAAATCTTTCACACAGTTCATGTTTGTCTGTCCAGTTTCATTGTAATAAATAAAGAAGTGTTACCTACATTCATTTTTTTATGACCGTCTCTATTCCTCATGATTGCCTTTCTCACCATCTTCGTTCTTCCAGGTTTCTCCTCCGTCATCCCTGGCTACCCTCGCTACACGATGTTTGGTGATCGTCGCCATGGCGTCTACAACCTGCGCATCGTGAACGCCTCTCTCGAAGACGATGCTGAGTACCAGTGTCAGGTTGGGCCAGCTCAAATGCATAAGGTCATCAGGGCAAACGCAACGCTGACTGTTATATGTAAGTATTGTTTTAAATTGTTTTGGTTAACTCGTATTGTATTTTTTAAGAATTGTTTTGGTTAACTCTTATAACAGCGAGATAGTTAACTATTTAACTGTAAATAGAGCTAGTGACATTACAAATCAATCGGCGTGCTATATAAAAAAGTAAGTAGAGATAAGAAATTAGTTTCTTTGGCAAAGTTGTTAGTTATTATGAGTGTGTTTAAACCCTTAAGTATTTTACACTACATAAAATCACGCTGTATACAATGTGTATTTTCGATACTTGATCAAACGAAATGTGCTGTGTGTCTAGTATCCAGACCCAAAATTATCGACAAAAAAAAACCAAAAAAATTTTGTCAGCCATCTTAATTCATCAATGAATTAATCAAGATTAAGGAAAATTTAAAATACCTCAAAGACCTAGTTTTAAAGTTACAGATCAAAAATGAAAAAAAAAGCAACTTTTTTACACAAATTTTAGAAGGTTTTTTTTAAAAGTTTTTTTTTAGGTAGGTATGGCTGTTTTTTTATCTTATTAGCTAGATAAACTGTTTAGCTTTCAAATGAGACTACTTTGAAAAAATTACACCGTTTCAATAAAAAGAAACGACGAAAAAATTTAAAGAAGAAATTTTAATTTAAAAAAAAACTGCTCGGTTTTAAAGATGACTGACAAAAAAAATGATTTTTTTGTCTATAATTTTGGCTAGACCTAATAAAACTATCCACACATTTCGTTTGATCAATTATCGAAAATACACATTGTATAAATAAGTTTTTATCTTTTAGTTATATTCAGATTCAGATAAGGAAAACATGTTTTATATAATAATAATATAATATCTCTTCATTTGGTTAAAAAAAAAACAACAATTATACATTCATGCAATTTTTCATGTCTTAATAAAATGAGTAGCAAATTAATTAATGAGACAAATGAATTTACGACTTAACTAATGATGTTATGAATAAATTCTTGCATCGCTGATATTCTACGTAGCCTTTAACTAATTCTAACAAGAACATAAAACTTTCATAATAATCAAAACCCCATTGATTCATTTTTAGGAAAAATTGTGACGCACCTGTTATCCTGTTTTGTAAATAGTCTGAAGATATTGCTTTGTAGTCTTATAAGTCATTCTACGAACTTATTATACATTTAGATGTTCATTAAACATCAACTTATGAGATACAAGATACATTTTTTAAGCGTAAAGTCTTTGATCTTGGCTAAAAAAGGAATATTCTTTATTTTTATATAAAAAAAATGTTTGGTAAATTAACAAATTATGTTTAAAAAAGTTAACTATTGAGACTGAGTTATTGACAGGCACTTTTTTTTAAGAAAACTAGATTTTTTGCAAAGAAACTTTTTTAATCTGCGTTGGGCCTAGCCAAATTTTATTTATGTAACCGAATACCTATGCTTGTATCGTGTCAATAAAAAAGCATAAGGCAAAAGCATCTCATCTCATCATTTAAAAAAAAATCTCAGATGGTAAAGCTTGTTAAGTCTTATCAACATATTGTGAACCACGTGATCCACGTATATTTTATTGACAAATAATGTGCTTGTTTAATACACAAAATAACTTTAACTAATTGATACACAGACACGTCGTTATAATCGGAGATAGAATTATTGTGTTTAATTACTTAGGGCCAGCTTCACCACTTGCTGATAAGTTCCGGATAACCTGTTTTGACAGATAGCGCATACAATTAGCTGTCAAAAAAGTGCTAGATAGGTTATCTGCAACTTATCAGCAAGTGGTGAAACTGGCCCTTAATATTGTAATGTGTTTGATGCAAGTTTGACACACATTTACCAGCTTAGCAGAACCTATAAAATTTTGATTATTTAATCTGTGGCAAAAGAACCGGTGATCAAATAATCAGTACGGGTTATACCAAACACAATGAGACATCTATCGAGATAAATGTGCAGTTTAGTTCCCATTTGTATCAAATAAATAAATAAATATTGGACAACATCACATACATTGCTCTGATCCTATGATAAGTAGCTTAAGCACTTGTGTAACAGAAATCAGAAACAACGATGGTACCACAACACCTAGACCCGAGACAATAAAGAAAATATTTTTTCTACATTGACCGATTGGGAATCGAACACGGGACCTCAGAGATAGCGACACCAAGTCCGGTATACTCGCCTCTCGGCTACAGAGGTCGTCAAATGGGTTGTGGAGATAAAACAAATTATTAGACTCAGCTTCACTAAGCCTAGCTTTTAATTGAATTAAAGCCTACGTAAGATAAAAAATATTAGCAATTTTATATAGTAGCTGCTAACTTAATTGAATTATCTGAAACAATATTGAAAGGCATTACATTACAATTTCTATGAAGATATTTAATCAATCAAGATGACCAAAGATATAACTTTTTGTAATTAATTACATTTCGTCTGGGTCTTTGTTACTATTGTGGAAAAAATAATAGGCCGAATCATTTTTGCTCGGCCATCTTTAAAGGCTGATGAGTAATCAATATCTGCCTCCCTATCATGACCACCTTAACACGATATGATATGATATGATATAGCGATTTATCGACACAAACGGTTAATTTAAAAAAAAATTGCATGACCACCATAACACGACATGATATGATAATGATATAGCGATTTATCGACACAAACAGTCAATTTTCTCAAAAAAATATGAAAGATCTAGACGCCATGTTGAATTTTATGATCGTTCTTTCGATAATAAATCAACATGGCGGCTATATTTATCATATTTGTAAAAAAATGACAGTTTTTGTCGATTAATCGCCATATCATATCATATTATCATGTTTTAGTGATCATGCTGGGGGGGCTGGGTATGTAACCTTGTAATTAGAGATTATGCCGTTCCCTAAGTTTCCGGATACGACATAATCTTTATTTGTTTTTTTTAAAAAACAGGAATGAGATTATCCGACAAAAAACTAAAGTCATCGATATAGCTAAACGAATAAGCAACCTGAAGTGGCAGTGGGTTGGTCACATTTGCCGTAGAACCTATAACCGATGGGGTAGAGGTGTCCTTGAGTGGAGACCAAGACTGGGCAAGCGCAGCGTGGGGCGCCCCCCGACAAGGTGGAGCGACGATATACACAAGGCTGCAAGCAGTGGATGGATTAGAGTAGCCGAGGATCGGGCGCAGTGGCGTGCATTGGGAGAGGCCTATGTCCAGCAGTGGACTGACGTGGGCCGTTTATAATGATGATGAGGTGTGTGACGTCATAGCAAGGATAAAGACAAGGTCTGGATGGGATTCAGTGTCCAAAAATAATTCGTTTGACGCAATTAAAATACAAAATACGTACTTTAAAAAAATACGGCTCTTCTCGAGCGAAGCAGTGGTAGGGTAAAACATAATTGGGGCGTGTAATAATGCCTTTTTGCAGGAATAAATTGACTTTATTAGTGTTTATTGACGCAGAAGAATCTTGTTGACTTCTAAACAGACGTGGCCGCTTCGTGACAGATTAGACAATGACTTGTCGTTTGTGAGATAAAAACGTTGTTATAGTGTTAAGAGATACTACTAACTACAAGAGCTACAAACTAAACCATAATACATCAAGATTAATAAAACATTTGGCCAGAACCCACTTTCAATAGCAATAAAAAGCGCGTTAAAACCCCACCACGAAATAACCTCTCAAAAAAGGGGTCCAAAATTTATAATTTTGGGTACTACTACGACATGCAAGGAAGGTCCCAGATATATGGCTCCTACTATTGCTTATTGGATGCGGAACCCGCGAATTTGAATAAAAGGTCCTCGTAAAATAGTCGCCGTCCTATTACAGAGATAGTGATGGGACACGGGACAGATAGGGTATCGATAAAATTGGAATGAATAAATGAAGGTTATAATTTGAAGTTTTATGTTGGGATCGGATGTTCTTTATGTGTCGGGACGTAAAATTGTATTGATATTAAATAGTATTGCGTGGTATGTTTAACATATCAAAAACTTGCAAGCTAGAGATGGGATAGTTTGATAGTTCTTGAATGTCTTGTACACTTTTTTTTCGCAAAAAAATAAATATAAATGAGTCAGAAAAATCGCTATCACGCAAGAAGAGCATGTTGTAGCTTAAATCGCCATGTACTGCAACTTTGTGCGAATCGTGTCCACCTTATTTCCGTCCGTTCCGATTAGTCGATAACTATTACCTACACATTTATTTAAAAGGGGTAATTCACCAACGATATTTTTTTGATGTAATAGGAACGTCATTTACAGTACCTATACCTAGGAATATAGCATTTTTAAATAATTATTGACACACCTTCATTTTTTTTTTTAAATCTTTGGAAAAGATCAGTTTTTTCGCACGCTTTGCATCTTGTTTTATGTATTCTACATTCTGTCAAATGATTCTTCGAAATATTAACTATTGTAAACAGTGGTCACAATAAAGCTTCATTTCGTAATGAAATGTCTTTAAATATCCCCAAAAAATGTGAATACGTTACAATAAGATGCAAATTGGATTTTATCGGTTGATTATTTCATTTCATTCTCACATCTCATTATTCAATAAAAAGTACGTTCTGAATTCACGATGAGGGTAATAATGTAATGAATAATTTATTAATTCATTATTTTTCTGACTCAAAAAGGCATCTGACGATCGGCTTGATTAAAATATTGGTATTTTTTGAAAAGCTACTACAATTTGATATTTATTCAGATAATTATAATTCAAATTACTAAATTAGAATTAAAATTAAATAGTAAACATAAATGAAAACATGTTTATTCAGTTAAACTAATGATTATTATGACAACCTTCTTATTTTTTTGGTTGTGTTTTGTACTACAAAGCCAGCGGTCGCGAGTTAAAACCTTGTAGAAGGCCAATATTGATTTAATATATTGATTATCTAGTTACCTCTGTTTTAAGTTAAAATGTGCACGTTTTAATATATCATATTGTGTCACTCAAAATATTATGCTTATTCAAAACTTATATCCAATCGGAAATCAAACATAGACATTGTTTAATTTAACGACCGCTCGATTTCTATTTTTTCCCTTCCTTCCTTATTTAGTGTAATCAATCTTGCCTAAAATCTTACTTAATCTGGTAAAACCTCTGATGTTCTAGAAATCATTTTGGTTACATCAAAACATCGTACAAGTAGTTAAATTCTGATCTACACAATGAAGTAAGTAATCAAATCAAGTATGCTGTTCCTAATTACAATAATTGTAGCACCTAATTGTCTCACTGAAAGGAAGCTGGATCTTATGGCACAGGATGTTCCTATTCTAAGATCTAGATGCAGTAATTTTGTATTTTTGTTACCAATGTTGCAATGATATTGTTAAATGATTATTGTTAAATAATAAAATAAAAATAAAAGAACATAGAACCATACCTTCTCTTTACAGTGTTAAAAAATTTAGGTATATTACAACACTCGCTAATGATTATTAGCAAGTGTTGTAACGATATAATTTGATAACACAACAACTTGTAAATCGCTCAGATGCATAAAAAATTGTTGGTTTGAATTGAACAAACAATCAGTACCGTATAGAGCTAAGTAAATAAGGCGTTCATGCTTAGCTGATCACTCGTCCAATTTCCGGCAACTAAACTTTGCTTATTAAAATCAATGCCTAGATTCTCTGGAGAAATCTGTGTATAACATCTCTGATGTATTAGTGATGCTGAAAACTACGAAGCCTACATATCGATTTGTTGTTAACCTGGAAAATACGCACATTACTAAAAATTTTACTGTTAATTTAAAATGACATAATTGTTATAACATGCGGAAAAATTCATTTTATTTTCGATATTTTAATATGATAAAAATAATGAATTTGCATAATTATAAAACCTTATTATATATTTGTTATTTTATAAATCGTCAGTATGATCAACAAATATTAATACTACACTAATACCGCCACTAAAACTCACAATATTTAGTCAATATTTGTTTTGGATCGATCGCGCTGTCCATATACTTCCTATAAATGGAATTCTCAATTGTATTATCGATAAACATTTAAATCGATATGTACATATTAAATAGCCTCACTATGAAGCTTGTTCAGTTCTGAAAGTACATCTCAAAGGGCAAGATAGTATTAATGTTCCAAGTTCGTAACGTCAAAAGTTTGGTGTTCATTATACATCCGACCTGGGTTTTGATGGCTTTGAAATTCTCTTGTTT
This sequence comes from Anania hortulata, assembly GCA_963576865.1. NCBI lineage: Eukaryota > Metazoa > Arthropoda > Insecta > Lepidoptera > Crambidae > Anania > Anania hortulata. The sequence continues at coordinate 1,850,975 of OY756413.1, forward strand.
CTGTTATCTGCCGCTGTAAAATAATAATATGGTAAAATTTTGCAAACAATATTGTAGATATTTTTGTTAATAGACTAAGAAATTTCTGCGCAACTCCTTCCTTTTTTTAAATGATTTATTGGATCATAATCTATTTTAGTAACAGCAATTTAAATATATTTTTAAATATTTACATTACCTGGCTTATATCTAACCGACCTACAGTTATAGGTTACCACAGCATGCATTAATTATTAATTTACTAGCAATTTTGTGTTTAAAATATAACCAACATTAATAATCTTTATGAATGAAATTCTAGTTTGGTCGAGCACAATCAAATTGTACTATTCTTTTAAACATTAAAACAATTTAAAAACCAAACAAAAATAACAACTAATGCAATCTACTGTGGTCAATAAATTTATGAATTTTAGGAATTTGGTCTGCCCTTAGGGTCTGTCTCTGAAAGAGAACATCAAGTTTTGGTAACTTTTTGGTCAGATCGTTATAAAGACGAGTCAAAATAACACCGGGTGAAACGTGACCCATCCATGTTATTCAGAATTTATTTTCTTGTTTTAGCTGCCAAGGTGATACACTTTCTGTGAAATTAAGTCTTTATAACTTCTAAATATACAACCTTATGACGGACAAATGGTCAGCCCTAAGGTCTATAATTTTTTAGAGTTCGTACATTTCTTTCTCTTTCTTTCTTTCTCATTGCCATAACCAATCTCTTTCAAACCACCTACGGGTAAACAGCTATAATAACGAAATAGGCGGACTATAAAATAATTTTGAAGAAATAAAACAAACTCGACTCGACTCTACTCGTTCATCGACCTTTGTAGATAAGAGGCGAGCATACCGGGCTTGGTGTCTCTATCTCTGAGGTCCCTGGTTCGATCCCCGGTCGGTCAAAGTAGAAAAGTTACTTTTCTATATTATCTCGGGTCTGGGTATTGTGGTATCCTCGTTTTTTCTGATTTCATCATCATCGAATATCGATTAGAGGACCAGTCACCCTAGCATGTCTACCAAAACACGATATGATATGATATGATGTAGCGACATATCGACACCAACTTTAAAAATATGCTAGTTAAAGCCGCCATTTTGATCTTTTATCGAAATAGCGATCTTAATATGTGACGGCGATTCGAACCGCTGTATCTATCACATTTTTACAGTTGGTGTCGATATATCGCTATATCATATCATATCATATCGTGTTTAAGTGCTCATGCTAGGCAGGCAGAGCAATCTATATTATTATGATTTAGTTATCACTTAATTTCTCGTACATGTAATTGTTATGTCTCAAACTATCTTATAATTAAGCAACCGACTGTTTTCTTATTATTTATGTTCAAGTTACTTTTTTTTTCTAGCAACATATCAAAGGGGTGGTAAATATTCCTGAAAAAAAGATTTATCGATAAACGAACATCCTTATCCCAGCCCAACGTTACGTAAAACTAAACCGAAACATGTTACATTCTACTTTAATTCAAAACGTCAGTGAAACCTATCATCTATCCCCTCAACCATAAACCGGGTCTATCTGACCCGACTGATTCACGGTAAACCTTTCATATAAAAAGCTTTAAGCCCCACTTTCATCTAACAAGACTTTTCGCTTAGGTGTTACGTAAGATATACATATATGTTAGGCGGTTATAATCGTGATGTAGGGGTTAAATGTGTACTGATGGCCCATAACTGTCAAATCGGAGGTTTTTCACGTTATATCTATGAATAAGTATTTATGAGAATTGGGCGAAGTGTAATTTATGAAGGCTTTTTGTATGTCAGAGATTGGTTAGATCAATTTTTAGAATTGAAGTGTAGGTACTTTCTTTTTGACTGAATTTTAGGGAATAATTAATATTAAGTGCCGTGTGGGGACGGCTGTAAAGAATACGCTTCCTCACCGCCAACAGAAGGCGTGTCGTAAGAGGCGAAATATTCCTGTAGCACGAGATGGGCAGCAGCGTCTGTGTGCGAAATATAATAAAAAAATCTGCGCTCACCAACCCGCCTGCCAAGCATGGCGAGTATTGGCAATCTCCACAAATGATTTTTATCGATCTGTGTTTAGCAGTGGACGTCCTATGACTGAAATGATGATGATGATGAAGCACCACCAATAGCAGTGGCCTCGGTCAAAGAACTAACATCCTAGTGTTACGTTAGTTTAACAATGTTTTTTTTTGGAGGCGACTCTTAGAACTTATACCCGAGCCGACTTTAGTAAGTACAATAAGCAACGACGTCCATAATGGGGCAGTGGGCTCAATAATTCACCGTGTGTGCACGGGTCCCGATTTCTATGCACAGTAGGGCAATTTGAAAAGTTTTTTTTTCTGAATTGGCTCTGGTCAGAGTGTTCTAAGATGCTCTAAAAAGGAACGGTTGCCTGGTGCCTGTAACTCAAGCTAGATAATTAATTATTTTAATACCAGGAGAATTGGTATATTTTCTGGTGCCTTAAATTTCATTCAATATCAATGGTCAGCCTATTTTACTCCAGTGATGGACCTAAGCCTCCCTTAAGAACGCCAAAGAGCATGATCTCTTGCTTTTTTCAACCGACTTCAAAAAAGGAGGAGGTTCTCAATTCGTCGGTACTTTTTTTTTTTTTTTTATGTATGTTCAGCGATCATTCGTTACTGCGTAGACCGATTTCGATAATTATTTTTTTGTTTGAAAGGTAATACTTTCAGAATGGTCCCATATAAATTTGGTTAAATTCTGATGATGGGATCTATAAGAAAATCATCAAACATTGAATAAACTCCGTACCACGCCAACTGATTTTAGTATCTATCTTACCTATATCTCTGCCAAATGTAGACCGATTTTGATGATTCTTTTTTTAATGAATAGCTTATACTTCAAAGATACTATAATAAAAATTTTGGAAAAAATTTCACCCCTAAGGGTGGAAAAATAGGAAATGAAATCGGTGTTCAGCAGTTAAATTATGTTTGCACTCGTAAGATTTGTTTTGATTAGGATTTATCACTAAAATGGATGAAATAAGTTAATTTTATAAAAAAAAAAAAAACCGACTTCAAAAAACTAAAACGCTAAAAATAATCTTAACACTTAAGTACCTAATCAGTTACTTTTGGAGTCGGTGCCAGTCAATGAGAGACCAATGTTTTCGTTTGCACCGACTCCAAAAGTAACTGATTAGGTACTTAAGTGTTAAGATTATTTTTAGCGTTTTAGTTTTTTCTACCCACTGCTGGACATCTTCCTTAGGTAATCATTAATGTTTCTTATCCATCCATATATATAATAATTTTATTTAAAAAAAAAAACCGACTTCAAAAAACTAAAACGCTTAAAATAATCTTAACATTTAAGTACCTAATCAGTTACTTTTGGAGTCGGTGCCAGTCAATGAGAGACCAATGTTTTCGTTTGCACCGACTCCAAAAGTAACTGATTAAGTACTTAAATGTTAAGATTATTTTGAGCGTTTTAGTTTTTTGAAGTCGTTTTTTTTTTTATTATAAAATTTACTTATTTCATCCATTTTAGTGATAAATCCTAATCAAAACAAATCTTACGAGTGCAAACATAATTTAACTGCTGAACACCGATTTCATTTCCTATTTTTCCACCCTTAGGGGTGAAATTTTTTCCAAAAATTTTTATTATAGTATCTTTGAAGTATAAGCAATTCATTAAAAAAAGAATCATCAAAATCGGTCTACATTTGGCAGAGATATAGGTAAGATAGATACTAAAATCAGTTGACGTGGTACGGAGTTTATGCAATGTTTGATGATTTTCTTATAGATCCCATCATCAGAATTTAACCAAATTTATATGGGACCATTCTGAAAGTATTACCTTTCAAAAAAAAAAATAATTATCGAAATCGGTCAACGCAGTAACGAATGATCGCTGAACATACATAAAAAAAAAAAAAAAAAAAAAAAAAAAAAAAAAGATACCGACGAATTGAGAACCTCCTCCTTTTTTGAAGTCGGTTGAAAATGAATCTCTATTTCCCTTGGTCATTGCATCAAGCGTAAACGGATGGAACAATTTCTCTAATTCTTTTTTTGTTGTGTTAACTATTTTCAGGAGAAGGTTTTTATGAAAGAAAAAATTAAGAAAGTTGCGCAGAAAATCCTTTATGAATAAACTAAAGATCACGCGAACGAATTCGCGGGCACCAACTAGTATTGCAATAAAATTGTTCCTATATTAAAATATTTTATTATTGCTTTTTGTAGTCTAGTTTCTCTGTAGCCTTTCATACAATTATTTAGAAGCATGTTCACAAACTCTAAACAACTTACTTTGGTAGCACAAAGGAATATTAAGCTGTATTATATTTACGACATCACCCAAAAAAGTTATTATTTCTTGTGTTAAGATTAGAGCCACAAAAATAAAGGTGGGTAGTAAAACATGCTCGTTTTAACGCTGTAGTTGCAAAAACATTCAATTTCAGATATTTATTAGTATACAACGTGTGTTAATATATTATTTAGACCGTTTGGCTGAATACCCTTTGTTTGTTTATAAATTCAAATTCAAATCTTTATCAGTGACAACAAGGCCCAATTTGTTAGTAACAATAACTTAACCTATGTTAGTACTTAATTTCTAACAACGATTTGGTACATTTGGCTAGAGCCCAGACAAGTGGGCTGTCTAGCCGATCGGCTATCGCGCGCAGAATGATGTTGGGGCTGCCGCTCAACCTGCGCAAGAGTGAGCCAGATTTTTTTCGCCGTGGCGTCAAAACCATTGGCGTTTATAAAAGCTATTCTGCATTTTTGTCTTTTATTGTGATAAACGGTTTCGGAAATCAAGTTCTAGCTTTTTCAAATGACATTGACCCTTTCTTTTGAAGATTCGTTACTTTCCTAGTCAGTTTAAGTTTAAATAGTGAATGAATAATAAATTGTTTTCACAATAACACCAATTGTCTAGCCCAAAAACTAAACAAAGCTTGTACTAGGCGACTAGATAACATACGTAAGTACTTTTATAAACATCCATGACTTAGGTACAAGTGCTCATCATAAAAATATTTCCCCTAGCGGGATTGAAACCCACAACCGCTGGCTTTGTAGACCGGAGCGTGCAACACTACACTAGATTGTCGTTTAGTCATGATAACACAGGGTGTTGCTGCCTAAATTGATCTGAACTACCTGTATAAGAAATTTGGAGTTCTGATGGCAACCACTCCTAATGTTATATGTGGTATCTAGGGTAGGATAATCATCAGTCATCATCATCATTTCAGCCATAAAAAGTCCACTGCTGAACACAGGCCTCCCACAATGACACAACATCGGGGGTATTGCCAATACTCGTCACGCTTGGCAGGCGGGTTGGCGAGCGCAGTTTTTATAAGATTTCGCACGCAGACGCTGCTGCCCGTCTCGTGCTACAGGAATTAGTCGCCCCTTACGACACGCCTCCTGTTGGCGGTGGGGATGTGTATTCTTTATGGCCGTCTCCTTACGGCACAATCATCAGTAATCATCAGTAATAATTTATTCATTTGCACACCATAATGTTACAAGAGATGGAATAAAGGCTTAAAACTGGATCATTTATAGACCCGGCACAGCAAACAATTTAGGTTTGAGGCGAGGACACAGTTATTATAATAAGGTAATAGTAAGAGTGTAATACACAAAACACAAATAGGTAGGGTAATGGTTAAGCAGTTCCAAGTAGCATACTAGTTAAATGGGAAAAACTAAAAAGTAAAAAAAAGTATGCCTTTATAATATGTCCCACTGGAGGGCACAGGCCTCACCTCAACTATGAGGTGGTTTGCGGTGGAGGGGTGGTGTTATAAGGCCAGTGACTTAACCTTACTGTCAGAGGTTATTAAGCCGGCTAAGCCGTCTTTGACTAGGCTTCACGATTAGTATCAAGCGTTATTACGTAGCGTAACAATACGGTGATGCTTGTGATAAATGACACATAAAAATTGTTGGAATGGTCACCCATCCAATCACAACCACGGTGTAGGTGGCTTACCTTTGGTAATCACTACCAAAGCGCCGTCACTGAGTTACAAGCAGCTCTAACTGAAAAACAACGGACAATCTGTTAAGAGGAATAAGATGTTACATCGCAAATGCATTCTTCTTTTGTCTCATCAATGGCGACTCTATATGGACTTCAATCAAAATGTAGCAATTTCTACGGCACTTTGTGTCGCTCTGTTAAGGTCATCCCTCGAGGTGTGAGACACAAAGGGCAGGAGAGTAAGTGAGCCATAGTTTGTGGGTCCGCACCACAGTCACATTCACTTTGCTGCTCGGTCCTCGTACCCCCCCTTACCAAAGTTTGTCCACAGTGGCCAATCTTTGTACGAAGGTGGTTTAGCACCTAACAGGTTAGCCAAAGCTGTTTGTGCCTAGAAGGAAGGTGTTGACGGCGATAAAAAATTGTTGGAGTATGGTTTTCATGGCAGACGCAAAAAACGGATAACTTAAAAAACTTGATTTCTCAACAGTTTCAATTCCGCTCATGTTTAAAATGTGCAAATGATAAAAGGATACTTAAACAGCAAAACCAGAGCCTCCAAAGTTGAAAACAAAAACACACATTAAGGCCGGAGATGCAGTTTGCATTTAATCCTATTAACTAGGCTCCAAGGCGGTTTCCACTGTTCAGTTGACGTGATACGAGAAAACAATTAATACCTATAAGTTCAATTCAATCTTACTCTTTATCTCAGTAATGTTAAAAATGCGAAAGTTTGGATGAATGGGTGGATGTTTGTTACTCAATTACGCCGGAACTTCTATACAGATCTGGATGCATTTTGGCACAAAGACAAATTGTATACTTAAATAGCATGTAGGTTACTTAATATCATCATCATATAAAATAATGTCAATAGTGACTTCACGATAAAGAAATTGAATAAAGAATACAGAATTTTTATCGGATTTGCGTAATGGAAACGGACTATAAAAGAAAACAGGAGTTTTCACTTTGAGCGCAGCGTTGTATCTTTAGCAGACTACGAGAGAAAATAATTATGATTTAAACTGGCTTTGTTTTTTTATTATGGTAAACGAAGTCATTAGTTTAGAATTTTCCTAGATTTAGTTTAATATTATGACCAGCCCACTTTTTTCGGACGGACTATCACTGGCGGCTTCTGAAGTAGCTTTTCCTGCTATAACAGGCAAGTAGCCTAAGTCCGGCCCACTAGTGGTTCGTAGTCTAGCGGGCGTAATCGTACCAGCCCCCCCCCCCCCCCCCCCCTTTTGATAACGAATTGACAACCGGTTAATCACGTGACACTGATGATAAATCATATAATGTCACGTGGTTTTCCGATCGACATTTTTCTTTCTAACGGTTCTGATTTCGGGCCAGTTTGGAGACAAAAGGAACTGTACTAAATGGCGAACCTGCTTGTGGTGGCACCGGCTGAACCAAACAAGCTGGACTGCAGTCAGGCTCTATTCTAGCTAGCCCGATTTGGGACCCCTGCCATGTCTACCAAAACACGATATCATATGATATGATATAGCGATATATCGACACCAACTTTAAAAATGTGATAGATATAGCCGCCATTTTGAATTATGAAACTGCGATCTTAATATGTGACAGCTATTCAACATGGCGGCTATATCTATCATATTTTTACAGTTGGTGTCGATATTTCGCTATATCATATCATATCATATCGTGTTTTAGTGCTCGTGCTAGGCAGGCTGAGTCTCCTGTCAGACAGTTGAAGACGAACCTTCGATTGAACAGCTGTCCATAGGATGTACAGCCAAATAGACCATACTTTCTACTTTTAAAAAAAGTGCAAAAAGTCCATTAGGCCAAAAATGCAGTTAGTTAGTTCTGCCACAACGGTGACGATTAAGTATGTGAGTTTTAGACTTACAAGCTCGAAACAGAACTGAGGAAAAGTTCTTGTGATATAGCATCTGTTGATTTGTTAGTTCAAATGGGCAGCGACAGATGGTAGCCATTTATAGTGTTAGCAATAGGTAGAATATTTATAATTAAACTTTTTGTTAGGTACTTTTCGGTGTCTGTCGTTTGATAAACCGTTGCCTACCGGTATAAAAACATACCTTAATTAAATAGATATAATTTCCTCCGCCTCGCTCGAGTTTAACCGTAATTAATAATTTATTGAGACGAAATAATTATTACTGTGTACTTAATTTGGTGCAGTTTGAATCCCCGTCCAATTAAAGGCGTGCCTGTTGATGTGTAAAGCTCTTAATTAATTATGAGTATGATAACCGCCGATAATTTAATTGAAGTCCTTACGAAGGATAATTATGATTATTCAATTGTTTAAAAAACATCGAATGAACATAGTCGTATGAAATTTCTTAATACTTATTTAGGTGTTGTTATTTTAATGATAAGTTTTTCTTCTTTAATAATTGAGTAACTGTCATTCTAGGTCTCTGGTTAGTCGAAGAAATCGCTTTACAAAGATGTGGGGTTGAAAAACGTAGTGTAGGACGTCCCCCAGCTCGATGGACTGACGACCTTAATAAGATGGCTGGCAGTGGTTGGATGAAAAAAGCGGGAGATCGTGTTCTTTGGCGTTCTTTAGGGGACGTTTACGCCCAGCAGTGGACTGCGATAGGCTGATAATGATGAGTATCCATAATTTGTACCCAATGTTTGAGAGTTATTCTATTTTCTTCTGATTTCGCTATTAGTTGGTAATGATAAGAATATCCTGTTTAAGCGATTTACTTGTCAGATCAGTCACCCTGTATATCGACACGTATAAAATCTAATAAACGTTCAATTGAACACAGTATAAACAAACAACTGACTACATATAAAGTTGCATTAAAAAAACATGGCCCAACAACGCATAAACTTTGTTAAACTCGTGCTTTGTAGTGTTGGGAAAAACAGGAAATAGTTACACTATCGATAGAATTAGCTTTATTATTCAGGTACCTATTACTGTGTCCAAAGAAAGTATTGGTTGATATTGTATTTTATTTTATTTTATAAAGCACTTTTATTTTTGCACAGCATAAGAATTTTTGACAATAGTTTTTCTCGTAACTATTCACGCTTTATTAAACGACCAAAATTTTTATAATAAATGTAAATATTTTTATTTAAATACTCGACTTATGTAATGTCTTAATATAGGAAGATACCCAGATAAATATAACATTCTTTATAGCGGAATATAATATATCGACAAATAAATATAAAACATATTATCCATTAAATATGTTGTATTGGACAAAATTTATACTATTACTAATTACTTTGTTCTGACTTTCAATGACACCGCTTAATGGGCCGATAAAAATTCTATCGATAGTTTAGGTATCGATAGTTTTCCTGCATCAGGCTTCCCCGTCCGTTTTATATCCCATTTGACCCCAGTTGCGTTATCAATAACTTTTTGTAAAGATTTTAACCCTTACCGTGGTTGTATATCTTTTTTATAGTCAGATATACACAGGAGCCGTTCCATCAATATTTTAGAAGGGTTTAGAAGAAAAACATAACATAACTTCTCGCGTACTTGCAAATTTTATATAAGGACGAGATTGCGTGGGTAGTGAGAATGGAGGTTACTCAGGGTTGTCGGCCGTGAAAAGTTTTGTTTGTGCCTTTTTCACCCTTTGAACTATTGACTTGTGTCAACAAGTAAATGGATATTTTAATTTGTGAAGTCTTTACGCCCAAACGAACGAAAAAGTCCGGCCTAGGCCGCGTTAATAGGTACGTCAGTTTTGTAAGATACACAATAATAATTGTGCTAATAAATAATAATACTTCGAAGATAGATAAGGTACCCATTGCATATTTATATTCTATTAGGTTTGGTCTAGTGGCGCTTCTGACTACAAAGCCAGGCGGTTTCTGGTTCAAATCCCGCAAGAAGAAAAAGTTTGTGTGATGAGCACGAGCATTTATACCTAAGTCATGGATGGTTATTAATGTCTATAAGTATGTTTATCCGTTATCAAGTCACCATATAACGATTTTTGCTTAGTTTGGGGCTAAATTATTGATGCGATAAGTGTGTTCTGCCGTCGTTACGTAAAAGGGGATCATTGGCATTTTATTAAAAGTCGAGAAAATTAAGGTGGAATATAATGCACCTTTTTTATAAACCCAAATATTATAAAAACCCTAACTTTAAGTATAAGTGGGCAGCCCTGCAGAAGCTACGCCATGAAAGCAGTAAAAGTTCATTGTTATTTCCTTTGTCTAGTTCACTCGGTCTTGAAACGAATTGAATGAATAGTCTGATATTTTTGAGTTATTTCAAATGCTAACTTTTAATGACTTTTATTTTGAAGGAATTTATCAAACACTAGCTTCTGCCTGCGACTTTGTCTGCGTAGATTTCAGAATTAAGGTAAAAAGATTACAAAAACTGGTTAAAATCCTATGATAGGATAGACCAATATCTACAACATGTAACTACAAATACGCAAATTCTCCTGAAAGCTAATTCCGGTGCTCAAATACAACACCGTTTTCTATAGGACCAAGATCGAAAAAAATGATGTCCCTTAATGATTTTCTTGGTCACATAATATCATTTGTTCGAGTGGATGTAAATTTTTAGGGTCTCGTACCCCAAAAGGAAAAATCTGTACCCATAGGATCCCTTTGTTGTTCATCTGTCTGTCAAAGACCTTTATCTCAGAAAAGCGTGGAGGTATCGCGTCGAAATTAAAACCATATTCAGGTTTACTGTCTCCTGAAGCTGTTAAAAATTAAATTGCTAAATGAGCGTTAAATAATGATATGGCCGTTTATGCCGCAAAAAAAAACTATTTCGACACTGTCAAGAGAATAAAAATTTATGAGGTTTTTGCCATCGACCTAGAACTATGAAATATGCCAAGTAATATCGTCTTAAACTACAAGTACGGGGAAGATCTGAAAACTATACATTTGTAATTAAATTTGACAATTAAACTGCGACACCCGATTTCTGAACCCTCAGTGGTCGAGTCCAACTCGCACTTGTCCGGTTTATTTTTGAACCATATCGATTGATTGTCTTGCGCTTAGTTTGAAATTTGATTATTACTTATCTTTCCACACACTCATAAGCATATGCATATTCATTCCTTTTTCATATCTTCCTTCGTGTCAAATACCTTTTCCATATGTTCCTTTGTGTCAAATACCGCAGTGTGTGCTGCAGGATATTTATTTCGATTCACAATTCATACTTCAATGCTACCCGGCGAACGCAATCGGGTTCACTTTAAAAATTCAAACAGATATCTCACAAGAAAATCGACACTTTATCCAGGGACTGTTCCTTGTAAGTTAACTGAAATTAGTGTCGTGGAGGTGTCGACACAATTATCGACATCTTACCGGCAGATAAACATCTATCGATACCATTCTGACTTAACAAGCACAATGTGTAGACGCCAAAAAAAATTAAGACATCTTTGGTTTAATTTCATCTTACTTGTATTACTATAATCTATGTTGTGGAAATAAAATGATTTTAGTGACCATTTTTAAGTACTTATTATGTTAAAAACATTCTAAGACAAAAAAAAATTTACAACAGCGTCGGTATATTAGTTTTTAAGTTTAATTTTGATAATTTCGTGCAAAAAACAACTACTAAATAGTACTTTGAATAAATTATTATTATTTGTGCTATAGGCTATCAATTGGTATCTTAGTCTATCTACAGCATTGTTAGTTTTAAAAAAATACATTATTGTTGAAACTACTTTTCGTAGTTACAACACCGATATCGATATATTATTTCCTCGCATCACTATAGTCGCAAATTTGCATTCTCTCTAGGAACAAATGTTAGGTAGGTTTTATACTCCAACTACTAACTTAAGAATACTTTCAAGATTTTATATGACTTTAAAAGTTTTTATATTGCACCGACGAGGTGTTTAGTTAGTTTTTTAGGTCGTTAAGCTTTTGGGTCTAACTCATAAGTCTCATAACATATGGTTAGCTTTTATGTGCGAAGTTTTTATGATGTTTTCATGTCCTAAAATATAGTGAGTTAAGTTTAGTACATTTGTAAATCATCTTCAACCAAATTTATTATTGTAACATCAATCAGGCCGATGGGGTAGAAAGGTTTTGGAATGGAGGCCACGTACCGGCAAGCGCAGCGTAGGACGTCCACCTATAAGGTGGACAGACGACCTGGTAAAGGTTGCAGGAAGCCGCTGGATGCGAGCCGCTTTCAACCGGCCAATCTGGAAGTCACTGGGGGAGGCCTATGTTCAGCAGTGGACGTCCTATGGCTGAAATGATGTTGAATGATGAACATCAATCAAGATAAGAGTTAAAACCTACTAAAGGCAGGAGGAAGCTGTTGGATGCAGGCCGCTTTCATCTAGTCAATCTAGAAGTCACTGGGGAAGGCCTATGTTTAGCAGTGGACTGTTGGTTGTAATGATGATGGATCAAGATAAATAAGTTGACCTCGCAGTATAGAGATTTGATACAAATAATTTATTACCTTGTGTTAGATATTTTATTTTTAATTATATACTTTTCTACACTGTCTCAGGTCTGGGTGTTGTGGTACCGTCGTTGTTTCTAATTTCTGTAACACAAGTGTTAAAGCTACTTATCATAGGATCTGAGCAATGTATGTGATGTTGTCCAATATTTTTTTTTTTTTTTTTTGGTTTATTTGGTGCTGACCTTAATAACGTCATTTTCTCTAAAATTTTTAAGACCAATTCTATCATTCGTACCTAGAATTGTCTATTTGTAACTTCTTGATCATTGATAACTGTTATAACTTCACACAACAGTTTCTAGTTCATTAAAGTCTTGTCTAGTGGTTTGTGCTTCGGACTGTTTGTGTGACAATAACGATAATTTGTGTCTAAGTGTGAATGTTTAAAAGCCCTGTGCTAGTAGTTAGTTAGTAGTTTGGTGCTATAGAATATGTTTGATTTTTGCCTAGTTTTTTTCAAATTTTATTACATTGATTTTACCTAAAAGCACACACACATAACTAAAGGCAAAAATAGAAATAATGATATCTTCCTTTGATACATTTTACTAAATTATGGCGGAAGGCTTGCTGTCTGAAAACCTTAGCCAACACTATGGTGTCCTAAATATTTGTAAAAACTGTGTTATAAGTATACGTCTTCAATTTAACAGAAAACAGAGTGACCCTAGTTTGATTGATATAGCACCCTTGTAACGCCAAAGCCTATTAATATGAAATATCAGAAATCCCTACGTAGCCTAATTAAATGATAAATCGGTAAACAAATGGAGGTCCCAAACCAAATAACATTTTACGAAGCCCTAATACAAAATCATCCATCTAAAATTGTTTGTAGAACTATAATAGACTACAGAGATTGATCGTGGAACGAGTTTTTTTTTTGTAAGAACCGACTATTTGTTATAGATTGCGTACCGCAATATACTTTTCATATGGATTTCCGGATTTCCGGTCTACAGTAGGTAAGTGGCACGCGAAAGTTAAGCAACCTATACCATGATATTTGTGATGGGTTCTGGTCATATTTAAATAAATATCTATCTAAACCTATGTAGTATATTAAAAAATCTTTAGTCTGAATTCTAGATAGCTTTTACAGTAAGTTTGTAATGACATCTCATCAATGAACTAGAAATGTATATGTCTTTATGCTAATTACTGTAAGTAAGAATTCATAGCTTGACTTCAGAACTGAAAATCATAGACTTCTTTGCATAAATCTGCATCTGTTTATTTTCATAAATTCTCTAGAGGGATTATCTTTCTTTGTGCGCTTTTATTTAAAGTGGCAATGTTAATTTTTTCCTTTTTTTGTTTGCTTCAACAGTTAAGAAGTTCAGACATTAAAATATGGTAAAAATTTAGAAAAATTGGTGATATACTAATGCTTGCTTTAGCATTTGGATATCACCTTTCAACAAACGTCAACCTTTTTGATATTACCTGTGATTTTGTATTTAAAATTAAAGTCAATGTTATTAAAAGTATCATATTTTTATTTTTTTAGCTTTTACTAAACTAACATTTAAGTATGATTACAAAAACGTCTTGAAAAAAATCAGTGATATTTATTTCGGCATCTACATAAAAAGAGATTACTGCTAACGTAACTACCGAACACTAAACATTAGCAAGAATCGTTAAAAGGCAATAAAAATGCAGATAACTCGAAAACGGAGGCAAAGTGGCTGCCTACCAAACAGGTTAATTTTGAACTTCCCCCTTGAATAAACTGTGCGAACTTTGCATGTTCCTCCTATTGAGACATAAAAGCTGTGCTTTCTTTTTAACGTCAAAACTTTAACAAAACGAACCGGCTCCTTGCCTCGCAACTTTGAAAGAGTGGGCCAAGAAATGCTCCCTGCGATACACCTTATATATTTCTTACATACACTACACTTTTGTCTACAAAATAAAGTGAATGTCCCAAGTTTTAACTTAGAATTAGAGTGGTGAACTCTGTTTTAAGTTAAATTGTTTTTCTCACGTTAATACAATAGATACTTACAACGTCAAACACTCTTTTGAAATCTTTCAATATAGAGTATGCTTTAATTCACATGACCTTACATATTGCGTGTAATTTTCGTAAGTCTTAAGCAATTTTGTAAAGTAATCACATGTTATTGTTGTTACCAAATTTATCAAGAAACTAATTACAAATTTTCATACACATTATGACATGTTAATTTTGCGATATGTACCACACATGCTCTCGTAATCTTAATTCTCTAAATCTACAACAAATTAGTATGAAGTTTTTGAAGTTGGTTGTGTTATTAATTTAACTTTGTATATTTTAGATGTTTAAAGTTTTGGTTTCCAATTTTGGCTTGAGGGCTTTCATCGGTTTAATATTTGGTTGAATAAATTAACACTGGTTTTCTTATCAATCAGAAAACTGACACTTAATAACTCTTTGTTGAATAGACTTTAGACATTAACAAATCATACAACTTTTTTAGTGCAGAATCTTTTAATAAACTATTTCTAATGACACTTAATACTTAAACTCAAGATACTTAAACTATCCAAAATACAGATACGCGTAAGAAACATAATTAAATCACTTAGTCAGGTAAAATATACAAGTCCTATTCATAAATTGATGAACAAAATTTCATTATCAGGTTGGTTCTAAAACTAGTTTATACGATTAAAACTGAAACATGTAATTATTTTGCAATAACAACTAAATTTTGCATGATTGAGCAAATAAAACGACGCGCTTTCAAACAACAATTTATTTCATTTCGAACTACATTGAATTATTCAGACTGTACCATTATTTGTTCGAACTGGAAAAGGATTTTTGAATTAGTATTTGGGCACATGATATTTTAGTGGTTTTACAACCAGACATACGCAGTGGTGTCGTGATTTACCTCGAACTAATGGTACTGGGTCTAATTCTCGGTTATGTCAATTCAGAAAATGTTTTTTTTTATTTAGTTCGAAGTTAATACACCTCAAAATTAATTAATAAATAATAAACCTTCGTTACATTTTCACTCTTTTTATGTTTCAAAATCCGCCGGATTGATTAGTTTTATATCATTTTTTTATAAGAACCTAAGCTACCTACCTCTACCTGTTTTTGATTTTAAAAAAAGGCATTGGTAGACAAACAGAGGTTAAAATGGTCCTGTAAAGTTATCCTTTTAACAATCTAACAAAAAAGGAACTGACTCTAACCCACTAGAAGATAACTTAATGATGCATCCAAGATTAATTAAAATCTAAAACTAACTGAAACTCTTATTACGCTGAAATTAGGTCAATTGTCAACTGTGTTACTCTAGTTATTAATCACTGCTATAAAGACGTTTACACACAATAGAGTACGATTCAGTTTGTTCACTTCTCAGATCTTGGAAATAATCACACACATCTAGCAATGGGTGACGAAAGTTATATTTATACATTATGGGTAATTACTCTTGTCAAAAAGGGCAGTATGCAGGTTTTTACCCACATTAGGTGAATAAACTCCGTCGCTTTTCGCTCCACACATCTCACACCTCGTGCATCATAAAATAAAACAATCAAATATTTAAATATGCACCACGCAACACATATATTTTTCCGACGTCTACTAGCACACCCAGCCGCAAACCAATTTAGAAAAAATCGTTTCCTGACTCCACTGCCATAGAACCCATTCAAAAACACACTCAAGTTCCAATATCGCGCCACTGAGCCAATAGGTGATAACTTTTGTCTTCGGTATTAGGTCTTGGCTCAAACAGCTGTACTGAAACTAGTTAAAGCCTATTTTCAGCCTGACGTAGTCAGTCGTCGATAATAACATTATCGAAAGTAGACGCTGTCGAAAATTTATTGTGACAGGGTGCTAAAAGAATTACGAGCAAAATACAGTAAAAATAGTAAAAAAAACATTTTAAAATACTAAAAATAGATTGTCCATTCTAAAACGCGTTCAGTAAATATAAAAATCTATTATCCATCCATTGTAGCAATTTACTAAAATTCATTGTCTATGCACCGATTCTAACCACCAATTTTTTTCTGTATGTTCGACTCGAAATTAAACGATTCTTTTACAATGGATTATTTTTTACATTTAATTCTATTATTGTTTTTATTCATATTCATATTCATTTATTCACTTTATAATGTAAACCAATAGCAGTACAGTCAATAGGCATAGAAAGATGGTAATAAAATAGTTACAACATATGAGGCATTCGTGAACTAAATTATTTGAAAAAAATCATCTTAACAATATCAGCATTCCATTTACAATTATTAAACAATATTTTAGCATTAATTAATTGATATTTAAATAGGTTTAATGTCACATGCTCCATTATAATAATTAAATTACAAATGATAATAATTATGTCAAAAGCGTCACTTAGTATTATATCAATGTATAAAATTAGAAATGTCTAATAAAATTACAAGTTACAATTTACAACAAAAATATCAACATAATTAAACATAACTGAACCAGCTTCTAAAATTTACTTTTTTAACATGTTACCTACTGGGTATTGCTAAATACGGCATTAGATATTGCTCGTTGAAGACGAAAGATAGCTTTATCTTACTGCATGTAGTTATATTGTGATTCGCGCCTTTGAACACGCCTCTGACATACGACTAGGTGATAATTACTGAGATAATTAAGGCATCGATACATCAGTTTAGTTTATTAATAAATCACATGGGATGATAGATTGGCTTGCTTTGAATATTCGTGTAACGAGCATGAATGTCAAGAGGTACGAAGGATTTTCATTTGATCAAATAAGTATTTTATCACATAAATCAGATTCTTGTTATTGCTTATTTGATGCTAATAATAATATTACTTTGCTGTTTTCAATAAAGTGTTTGTACATGCCATTTTAATAATGCTTCTTGTAACGAACTAGATTTGTAAAAAAATCGCAATTTTAATGACTATAGTTTATTTAAATAACATAATTCGTTGTAAAGAGTTTTAAATTTCATTGTAGTTAATAAGGTTTTAAGTCAAATAAAAATTTATATGTATGTGTGTGCTCGTGACTGTAATGGTCTGAAATAACCTAAACTTAACTCTTGTAAAGTACTGTTTATTGTTGATAATATGTTAATAGATTTTTAAAACAAATAATCATATAAATGAAGAATTATTTGTAGCTCAGTCAAGTGTCGTCAGCGCTCTGGTAGTGATTACCAAAGTTAAGCCACCTCCTATTCCAACCATATTTAGTGGCATTTATCACAGGCATCTCCATGCTTCGGAAGGAACGTTAAAAGTTGGTCCCGGCTAACGTCGCTTGATACTAGTCGTAAAACCTAGTCAGATGCCTAAGAGCTTCTTAATTACATCTGACAGTAAGGTTAAGTCACTGGTCTTACAAACTCCCTCCACCAACCCACACTGCGCCCGCGTGGTGGAGCATGGCCCAAACCACCTCATAGTTTAGTAGAGGCCCGTGCCCTGCAGTGGGACGTATGTAAGCATACTTTTATGAAGAACGAGCTGTCCCGGCGAACTTCGTACCGCCCGTCATAAATTTTTTTAGTGAATTTTCCGTGTTTTCATAGTTATTCTGCTATTCGGGGCGGAGACAAATTCAACAAACCAAAATAAAAATCGGTCCAGCCGTTCTTGACTTATAAATGGTGTAACTAACCTGACTGTTTTATATATACAGTGTGTAACGAAAAGGTGAAATAAAACTTTAAGGGATTATTCTACGGCTAAATTACATCAACTTTTTCTATGGGACCAACATCAAAATCTCAAAAAAAAAAAAAGACTTTTCCATACAAACTGATGCCAGCTGGTCGCGTTTTAGTATGGGAAAGTGTTTTTTTTTTTTTGCGATTTCGATGTTGGTCCCATAGAAAAAGTTGATGTAATTTAGCCGTAGAATAGCCCCTTGAAGTTTTATTTCACCTTTTCGTTACACCCTGTATATATTAGTAATTGACTATTGAACCCAAACAAGGGCACGGTATTGTACCAAATATAAAAACCAAAAAATGGTAAGAAAACACGCACAATAAAAATAAAAGGATCAACACTGAGACCGACTAATAATGATAACAACACACTAAATTTGTAAGAAAGCAGCGTATATGTCGTTCCAAAGGATATATGAGCAACGCCTGGAAGATAGTAAAGGCCATTTGAGCTAGTTATTTTATGGGGACACAAAAAATCACATATATTATGAGGAAATGTGTTGAAAAGACTATGAAATTTTACATCTAGGTAAAAATGGTTAATATCAATAACCAGCTGTCCCGGCGAACTTCGTACCGCCTCTTTTTTGTGTATGTTCAGATTTTTTATTAATTATTCTGCTATTTGGGGCGGAGACAAATTCAAAAAATTTAAGTTTATGAAAATCGTTCTAGCGGTTCTCGACTTATAAATGGTGTAACTAACTAGACTGTTTTTTATGTATAGATATATATATGCAGGGTTATTTTTAAAACATGAAAAACCTCCTAGGGGCTGATTCTGGTGCTCAAATACAACAACTTTTTCTATGGGATCAACATTGAAATCGCAAAAACAAAAACACTTTTCTACACTTAACCGCCACCAGGTGACATCAGTTTGTATGAAAAAGTGTAAATTTTTTTTAGATTTCTATGTTGGTCCCATAGAAAACGTTGTTGTATTTGACCACCAGAATCAGCGCCTAGGAGGTTGTTGATGTAATATATTTATATTGGACAACATCACATACATTGCTTTGTCCTAAGTTAAGTAGCTGAAGCGCTTATGTTATAGAAATCAAAATCAACGACAGTACCACAACACCCAGACCCGAGTCTATAAGAAAGTTTCTTTTTTACATTGACCCGACCGAGAATCGAAGCCGGGACCTCTAGAGATGGTATTCGCCTCTCGGCTAAGGTCGATTAAAATAAATTTCCTGATGATTCGGTAAAATAAATCATAATGAAAATATACATTTAAGTAATGTTCAGTCTATATAAAGCCTGGCCTAGATAATATAAAAGGGCTCTGTAGAACAAACTTTATAAAGCCTATTTAGTGCTAAGAAACCTATATTCCCAAAACATGAACCTTTATTACAAGAATGTCTTCAGTCAAGAAGATTAATGTGTTCCGAGATAACAGAACATATATACGTCTAAACGGAATGTAAGTTTCGCGGGAAATGTCCGGCTCTAAATAATATTTGGAAAATATTTGATATTCGCTTGCTTTTTGGTAGGTTTATGTGCTACTATTACATAATTTCTAAGTAGTGCTTGAATTGCTTACAATATTTATAACGTATTTAAAAATACAAGTATTTACAATTTCTGTAAATTCTCTTATTATTAAATTTCAAATGCACCTAAAGTTGGACTTAATGAAATCAAAACCATTGGATTTCATTTTGAAGAATAAAAAGTATTAAATTGCGTTACACCCACAAGGTGGACAGACGACCTGGTAAAGGTCGCAGGAAGACGCTGGGTGCAGGCCGCTTCCAACCGGCCAATTTGGAAGTGGCGGCCGGCCAATGGGAGGCCTATATTCAGCAGTGGCCGTTCTATGGCTGAAGTGATGATGATGATGATGACATTGCGTTATTTAGAACTGGTATTTATTAATAAAATAAAATACATAGCTATTTATAGATACTTAATAGTACTAAGCTAATAAATTTAATCATAGTCGAGATCTCGGTGTCATAGTAAATGTTGAAATCTATGTTTCTATAAACATAACAAGCAATGTACTCTAATGCCCAATGTAAGAAACTACATTGTGCATTATAGTTCGTTGTTTGTTACTTTTATATAAGGCTAATTCACAATATCTAGTTCTTATATTGCCGACATGATTATGCGTTATAATAATATACTCCTAATTATTATTATCACTAAGAACATCCTTCCATCATTAAATTTATCGATAGTTTCCCGACACTAGGATTAAATACCACGTATTGCAACTAAAATTTGCAGCAAACTTTATCAAAATTTAACAGTTAGTTTCACTATATCGATTAACGTATTAGCTCGTCCCAATATCAGTTTCACGACCGTATAAATCCGTATTGACCTATAAAATAATTGAATTCGCCCTAAAACCTGGTAAGAGATTAGTTCTAACCTAAATCCTTGTAACTTTAGAGGTGGTGATGTAAAGGTGTTATTGGGCTGTAGTAACCGTATCCGGAACTATTAGATAATTTAAGTAAGTAAGTAATATTTTATTGTTGTTATTTAAGGAAATACGTTTCTGAGTACAATATTTAACAGACATGCTTCTACTCGTGACTTGTGCTCAGATTTGAGAATAAAGACAAACGGGAATGAATAATCATCACACAAAATACAAAATAATTATAAAAACTATTAGATGTATGAGGCTAAATCTATAGAACATGTGGGCGAAATTAAAGCTAAGTCAATTTTATTGTTTAATCGTAACTAAGTAATAAATATCTAAATATACTAAGTTTCGAATTTACAAAATGAATAAGATCAAAACAAACAATGAATTAACTAAAGTCAAATTGTAAAACAAAACCTACAATACGCTCTAAAGACGTAAAAAATGTATACAATATGGATACCGAAAAGTTTCCTCGTTGCTAGGCAAGATCCTTAAATAATGGCCTAGCAACAGGGTGGCCAGATCTGTCGACAAAAGTACAGGAGTGGTATTATTTAAGTGAAACTGTAATAAAAAAATTAATAGTCAAATATTAGCGTATGTAAGAAAACTTCTTTAGGGTGTAACAAAAAGGAATATCAAACATAAAGAGGCAACAGCACCTAAATAGTGGAAAAAAATACTATAGAAGCAAGCATTTGCATTTTCACACAAAATTATTTTATACCTGTAGTAGTACCACAAAATTATTTTACTCAGCTACGTAGTCAAAGTTGTTCGAATATACTTTTTTCGTTACACATTGTTTAATGTTAACTTTGTTGAACAATACAAAACATCTAATAATGAATTCTGGCATAAGCCCAAGCCTTCGAGAAAGAACCCCACGGGAGCCTAACGCATGTTTCCAGGATCCTACTAAGGTTAATCTTACTCATTTTGATGCGATGCGATACATACGGTCGTTATTAGCGTGAGCGTGAACACGCCTGTGTTTAGAGATTTTGAGGGACTGCGCAAGGTATAACTTTCGGTCCTATGAGTAATATTATGAAAGTCTTCTTGATGTATTACTACATAGTTGTATATTTTTATTTCGTGGAGTTGAAACATAGGTTAAAGAGGCACTGACCTGATAGGCTCAACGTGGGTCATACGATAGACAAAGAAAGTAAGTTGCCATGCCGATGAAGTGGAAAAATCAATGCAACTCAAAACATTTTCCACGCCTTACTTTTTCAACATACAAACTTCAACTTCAATTTGAATACTTTTTAAAACAAACAACTTCAAAAACAAGATATTCGTAATCTAAATAAAACAGCGTAGCAGCCAGACTGTTTTCTAGAAAACCATCGGTATTCTAATTTTCTGTGTGTATTTCTTTAGTTCTATATTCTAGACATTGTAACAGAGTAAGCTTCCAGTATTGCTGCTTACATTAACATGCTCCGCTCGTTTATTTTCAAGCTAAAAATATTTAGCGAAGAACTTTCTGCTCGTCTAGTCACGTAGTTGAAGCACCCATAGCGTAGTCCGTTAAAAACAGTAACGTAGGGCGCATTGCTTATACGCCACAGTTCACGCTGTCCAATATACAGTTATGTCGTCATAGATGTAACAATTTTTAGATATTAATAAGAAATAATTCGTTATCTACAGTACTGAATAAGCGTTGCTAAACGCTTGAGTATTGTCAATGAAGACATGGAGAGGTGAGGTCTTGTTGAAGAAGATACCCAAAAAAAAGGTGAAGTGGAGGAGAAAAAGTACGATTACAGACCCTGTCATAAGACGTGAAAGAAGCTAAATAGAATTAGTAAAAGAAAAATTCCTGATTACATGGGTTTTTGATGGTATACATAAAAAGAGGCCTTTTAATGTAAAATTATAGTTTTATATTATATACTAGACAATCAGCAGCTGATACAACAATTTTTACTGTGGAACCAAACCTAAAAGCGCAGAAAAACAAAATGTAATGAAATGAGCTGGTTGTTCCTTCACTGCTGTGAACATGGAGTGCATACGTCGCATGCATTAATATGTCTGCTTGAGATTTCCCTATAGGTCCTAACACTAGACATTGTCTCGTTGTAAGGAACTGGAATTACTGAAATATTTTCAAAGCTAGCACCGATCAAAAATCTACCTTCTGCTACAGCGTTATAAGAGTTGTTGTAGCTTGTACCATCAAACTCATCTCTTTAGTTGGTTCGGAGATTTGTCAGTCTATAGGAATTGCGAGTGTCGTAGTAATGGACGAGAGATAAACTAGCTGGGTTTTCTTTCGACGCGTTTTTGTTTTGTTTCGTTTCTTTGAAGTTTGTGGATGGAATTTAGACAATAACAGTGGATTGGAATATCCGACGGACAAATAAGAAATGAGGACTAGATGGAAAGTAAAAAACAAAAGCCTTAACTCTTTGGAATTGGGAATCCCTATCTTTGTGTTAGGAGAAATATGTGAACATCGATTCATCCTTTTTCAATTGAATATAATACTAAATCACAGCATCATCTCTTTGCACAGTATGACAAAAATAGAATGTGTTTAGTTTTGCTCAATCTCATATAAATATTTTCCTTAGGATGGCTTGATAGAACCACACAGTAAACTTAGTCACATGACTTTGTTCTAGAAATCTGCACTTGGTGAAGTATGACCCAGCAAGTGCCCTACTGTAGGATACAATTTGCAAGGAGATCTACATGTCTGTTCACTTAATCTGCTGTCTTACTACAAGGAAGTATTAATTACAACGAATCTTTGACGGAAATCTGAAAAAGCAAGAAATTTTAAATATATAAGCTGGTAGGAACGTTTAGCATGCTATAGTTACCATGACAGTTACATTACTGTTCACAACGGGGTCTATGGGAAAATTCACACAAACGCCACCATTCATAGTGTGGGACCCTCATAATGGTGCTTGAGCTATTTGTGATCAAGAAGTAGTATTCGTTAATTGGTACATGAAAGTTGGTACAATAATGTCATCAACGTATACCGTTGATTTGAAATTTTGATTTTTTCTTCGTTGATATTTATATGCTTACAGTAAGGCAGCATTTAGGTCACATGCCATTAAGGTATTGAGTGGTACCTAAATTGCTTAAATCATTAGGTTATTGGTGGGTTGTATTATCTTTATGTATCTGCACATATACTTACACAGACACACACAAACATACACACATACACACATACTCACACATCCACACGAAACGTGATGAGCATATTGTTTATGTTATTTCTTATTTTTGTTTTGCTTTTAAAAGTTTAGTTTAATACTTATGTCTTTTTAAGTTTTATGGAGCAACTGCTAATACTACCTTCGGTTTACTACTTTCTTATTTAATCTGTGGAAATCTATAATTAGCTGTATATTTTAAGAAACTGTTTAATTTTAAAATGCAATGTATCGCCGTTGATTTCCTGAATAAAAAAAAAAATAATAAGATAAAAATTTGCTATCCTTTATGACTAAGTAGGCAAGGCAACTGACGGTGTGTGGTCATAATTTTCTGTTAAAATAAACAAGTTTAGGTACATAACATTATTATAACTAAATATGCTACATTGCCAGTCTTAGGCCAAAAAATATAACGTTCTCTTTTGATTAAGTGACTGAAAACACACCAATTATTATCATAATCCCGAAGCATGAAATTATAATCCTTAAGTTACTAGACAATTATTTATTGTCAGAAATGTCTGCTAGCATACAACGATGCGAGCCAATTTTAAATAATATCGATACTAATCTGGTCAAAAAATGCCTCCATGACCAAACATTATATATTTCAATAACAATATTTCTTGTTAGACTCCAAAGTTGAAAATTGAGACTACAGTTGTTTAAATTGCCGGTAAATTACCCTTTTACTATAGTAAATTTTGTATCTTCTCTGTTTATCAGGTATCTGATCAAGCGGTATAAATACCTAATAAGCCCAATCCAGAAAACACACTTGTATGCGTGGCGCTAACTCTGGAAGACGTTTCAGCCACAACATAAAAATATATAGCATTCCCAAAATTAAAATAATGAAAACAAACAACTTTAACTTTTGCAGAGATAGCACATAATATATTAGTTACTTAATAATAATATATTTTAAAAAAATAACAAAATAAAATAAAATAACTTATTATAATATATTAAGTTATTTACAAAGAAAAAAAGTACCTATAGCACTTTTTTATCACAGGGAAAAGACCTAAATCAGCAGCCAATAGACTAACTTATAAATCGAATTAAGCCTTTGGCTTATTCTAACTCTATTGTTACTATTGAAAAGCCTTATACAGCTATAGAGGATTGAAGCTAAATTATTACAACTACGGATTCTTACAGAAATGGCGATCTTTAAGAATTCATAGCTGTAATCAAGGTGTGTAATCGAATCAATCTTTATGAGCATTAGTACGTAGTTTCTTGTGTGTGTACTTATCGTGAGTGTAGTAATGAGAGGGTCTACTGCTTATAAATATATTGTGTCTCCACCGAAGATCGGGCGAACTGTGTTCTATAAATAACTAAAATCCAATCTAGCTTGTGTAAAAGAATGACAATCCAGAGAAACGAGAAAAAGTTGAGACAAAAACGTCGACGGAGACAAGAAGAAACGTTGTTAGAGATTCTATACGTAGTTGTGTAATGAAGTATTGTTATGTCATGTTTAGCTTTCTAAAAACTAAATTGGTAAGGTATATCCTGCTTTCATCATTTCAGCCATAGGACGTCCACTGCTGAACATAGGCCTCCCCCATTGACTTCCAGATTGGCCGGTTGGAAGCGGCCTGCATCCAGCGTCTTCCTGAGACCTTTACCAGGTCGTCTGACCACCTTGTGAGTGGATGTCCTACGCTGCGCTTGCCGGTACGCGGCCTCCATTCTAGAACCTTTCTGCCCCATCGGCCATCAGTTCTACGTGCTATGTGCCCAGCCCACTGCCACTTCAGCTTGCTAATCCGTTGGGCTATGTCGTTTGTTCGTTTACGGATCTTTTCATTTCTGATTCGATCTCGCATGGAAACACCAAGCATAGCCCTTTCCATAGCACACTGTGCGACCTTGAGCATTCTTATGAGGCCCATAGTGAGAGGCCACGTTTCAGTTCCATATGTCATCACTGGTAACACACACTGGTTGTAGACTTTTGTCTTGAGGCACTGAGGTATTTTGGACGAGAAGACGTGGTGTAGTTTCCCGAACGCTGCCCAGCCGAGTTGGATTCGACGATTGACCTCCTTCTCAAAATTGGATCTACCCAACTGGATAACTTGTCCTAAGTAGACATATTTGTCAACAATTTCGAGAGTAGAGCTCCCAACGGATACTGGGTAGGGCGCTATCCTGCTTTATGTATTCTAAATTAATTAGGACTTCTTTCTTGGAACTAAACCAATTTTCCTGATGATGAGAAAGAATGATCAAACACCGAGAATGAAACAATCTTCTTGAAATCTAGAAGACTAAAAAACATAGTCTATACAAAGAAGGTGTAACCGAAATAACAAATATCCTCTAAAAGCTGATTCAGGTGCTGAAATAAAACTACATTTAGTACCACCAAACTACCAACATGGAAATTTCGAAAAAACAAATCTTCTTTGTATAGTCATTCTCAAAAATTATCCATAGGACATTTCCAATCAGCTGTTACGATTAGAGGATGTGCGTTATTTACTACACCGTGTGTGATGTATTGTGTTGATGACCTGAGGCCCAATTCCCGTAATTTGACAATAGTCGCAATCCGGTGTCGATCCGCTCCCAGTAATATTACGATCACAAACGGTATTCTCGTAAACTTTTAATTTGACGTAAAATTATGAAATTATCCCAATACGACTGAAAATAGAGAAACAAAAATCTTATTTTAGTTTCTTCTATTTTCAGTCGCATTGCGAACTATAATTGCATTTTTTGGGTTTACAAGAATACCGTTTGTGATCGTAATGTTACTGGGAGCGGATCGACACCGGATTGCGGCTATTGTCAAATTACGGGAATTGGGTTCTGGCTGACATCGCAGTTTAATATATAGACTACGTGGAATAAGCCTACTAAGAGTTTATCTTTATGTGAGCGCTATTTGTATATGTATATTTATTATTTACGTTCTTTTGAAGAATATCCTGTAAACGTCTTTCAGACGGGTAAAATTTTACGGTAAAGGGGCCTCGTAATATGTATTTGTTTTTGCAATGAGGTATAAATATAATATAATTGATTAGTAAAGCATAATCCTTAATCCAAAGATATATAATTTATCATGCGTACACATTGCGGATTGATGACATAACTCGATCTAAGAGATACCACGCATTGTCTCAAAGAAAAGAAAAAAGATTTTCTTTTATCAAGAACTGAAAACACTTACGAAACAAATCCTTGGTTGAACAGAATCAAAATATTTTGCGTATATCTGCCTCCGAGTGAAACTTTTTCGCCTTTTTTCTATCGGCAAAGTCAATACAACTTAGGGACATCGTTCTGACTCGATTGGTATTGCCTCGTTCGTCTTAATAGGTATTGTGAGGAATATTAAATTGGGCAGAATAAAAGGTAATTTCAATTCTTAGGTTCAATGGACTGAAAATTTGAAGACGGTGGTTGGACGAAAGGGAAATTACTGGGTCGGTACCTAAACGTACGTTTTTCATTATAAACGTTGGGTTGCTTTACTTTCGATCAGACCTTTCCTGTTTGTGGAATATATTCCAATTTGGATATAACATTTTCAAAAGTATATTTATCCCATATATAAATTTTTGTGCGTCACCAATGAACAAGTGTCACTTTTTTTAGACGATTTTTTTAAAAAGCAATCATATACTTCTTTTTTAATTTCTTATATATATTTTATACATATCGTTGTTTCCGATTCCTCTATATTTTCGTCCAATCTTGTAACTCTCTTACTTTGTTAGCACAATTGGATTCTGAATGCGACCACTTCAGACACAATCTCATTTCACGACTTTATCCACAAAATGGTAGCAGTGATGTGATGAATAATTCTTTTACGTAACAGTTCAGCGAATACAAATAGCTTGATATTTCGGCCACAGCTAAAAATCGCACTTTGTTAAAAAAGCAGAATTGACGATTTCTGAAATCATATGATCCAGACATCACAACAAACATCATTGTCTCGAAGTAACTTATCATACAGCTCAATATTGAGAATGTTTGGTGTTTTCAACTCTTTTTAGTTTTTCTTTTATAACCATGTAATCAAATCTTGGAAGTTGTTTTCACCTTCTTCTAGCTCGACAGTTCGATATTGAATCGATACGACTATCGATTTGAAATTTTGTAAGTATGGCATTCAGACGATGCCATACAATAATATATTACGATGGAACTAATCCAATGATGAAGCCACGATGTGGATAGTGGAACTTCTCAACTGCTACTAATAAAGTTTTGGATTATTTCATTTGTCTTGACGAGTTCCATTCGTTCATACACAAGCCTTATTTACAGCCATTTAAATTAAAATGCCAAAAAATTCATATTGATTATCTGTTGACTGGAATATCTATTATTTATATTATTATTTTACACTTCGTTGACCCTTTTTATAGATCGGTTTCAGGCTGAACTCCCCGCCCCTTAATATTATTTATACAATATTATTTATATAAGATAAACTAATTGTAATTTTACATGACTTGTTGGATAAATCTTTTATTTTAAATATATCGCAAATTTACAGAAATTCGTATTCGCTGCATCACTACAAAATAAAAGTGCCGCTGACTTGAAGTCTGTCTACAGAATTTATAATGTTGAATGATGGTCTAGACTAGATAGTAAAGAATATGAATTTTGTGACTTATCTTTAGTCTTTAATATTTTTTCTACATTTAAAGCATAACTTGTCGTAAAAACTTGTAACTACGACACTTAGCAAGTTATTCAACAAAACTAAAATAGTGCTTACTGGATCTGACTTTTAGACAAAGAAAGAGAAGCATTTCTCAAAAGATAACAGCATCACCCTAATAAAACGACTAACAATTTCCAATGCAATAGCAAAATTATACTCGTACTATCACTTTTACAAAATTTTCGAGAAGGTTTTAAAGATTTGATAACAGAGAAAATATGTTTGCGATTGTTTCTGAAAGATTGAAGGTTTAGATATTATTTAAAGAGAAATTTATTTCTATGTACTTACATTCTTGGAAAATAATATTTGTCAATGTTAAATAATCGAATTTGCCATACTCCATGCTTGGCAGGCGGGTTGGCGAGAGCAGTTTTTTATAAGATTTCGCATGCATACTCTGCTGCCCGTCACGTGCTACATGAATTAGTCGCCTCTTACGGTTGACGGTGGGGCAGTGTATTCTTTACGGCTGTCACCACACGGCACGCGTTTTTAGTACAAGTTTTTTTTGTCTATTTAACAAGAGGTACACTGTACTTAACAGATCCCTAAAATGCGTCTTTCCTTAACATTATTACATTCTGAAAATGAAAGTTTTTAGTACATGAGTCTTCTATGTAGACAGGCTTCCCTAGAAAGGGTTCACAGACGCATTTACATGATTGCATTATGCATTTGTGCAGGCGTCGGAGTCGTAAACTCGGTTCTATTTACTGTCTGCTGTTTTGGACTTAGTTAAATTGAACTGCCATTTATTTTTGTGTTATGTGACAGTTGCATGTTACAATAGGGCGAGGACATAAAACACACATTCTAATGGTTTTGTAATAACACAAAATACTAATCGATGTCAAAAATTCGTACAGCAATACATTAATTTGATTCCCGGGCGGTCAATGTAGAAAAAATAACTTTTCTATATTGTCTCGGGTCTGGATGTTGTGGTACCGTCGTTGTTTCTGATTTCTGTAACACAAGTGCTTTGGCTACTAACCATTGGATCTGAGCAATGTATTTGATGTTGTCAAATTTTATTATTATTTATTTATTAATATAAGTATGTTGTATGTTTTTCCTTAAGCCACATCAGTACATAGATTTTAAAAAATCCTGAGGTAGGTACGTTCTGTCAGATGTAAACTTACCAACCCACGGATATAAAATAAGACTGCAATTTTTCGACCACTAAGCTACCATTGCTACAAAATAATGTCAATTATGAGTAAATCAGACTAGACTAGGTTTGAACTAGTAATGTAAACTTTCGATAGCTTGATTATTGATATATTTAACCTAAAAAATTTGAACATCGATATCAAAAAACATAGTCTCGATAGTCTATCGCGATTGTAGTATAACTATTGCTAAATATTTTAGTGAAGTTGAGTTGAAGAATCCCCAAAATAAGTTATAGATTTGTATTGTAAAAATCATGCTATCTGTATTATATGAAGGTATATCATGTGACGTCAACATATGCTGCAAATGTTAAGCTATTACTAAAAATATTTAGTAATTTTCACGAAAATTATTGAAATAAAAAATATCTTAAAAATGAATTTTCAAACAGCCGTGCGTGCGGGAGTGAAGAGTGCTTTAGCTTTTTTTAATTACCGTAAAAACTCGGCAAAGATATAAAAAGAAATTGGGACGGATTTATTTTAATGACTTTTCTTACATAATCTTGTAAGTATACGTCTAGTTTAGCTAGGGGTTAGGGATAATGATCGAAAAACTAGTGGTTACAGAGTTGTCACGAGTTCGAATACCTGTCACGGGCAGACAGTGAGTTCTGTCTCTTTTGGTAGAGGAAAAGAGGTAAAAGAGACAAGCCCAAAATGGGTAGCCTGCCCAAAACGGGTAAGCTTTTCAAATTTCTTGCCTCTCGCCTTAGTTTCAAAGTGTTTTAGTATGTGTTTTAGCCTTGTGCTATCCTCTACACGAACACATTGACACTAATGCCAAAAGGACGAAATTCAAAACGCTTACTAGGCTTGTCTTCCTTACGTAACCAACCTAATTCTCATAATGTTATCATGCCATTATATGACAAAATAATAGGGTATATACCATTTTAATCAGACGCCATACATAGACCTTTAGCGCTGCATCAAACTCAGAACTGCTTCTGTATCAGCTTAATAGTCAATCTGAAAAATACGGAATTCAAAACACTTCATCGTCATTTCAGCCATAGAACGTCCACTGCTGAACATAGGCCTCCCCCATTGACTTGCCGGTTGGAAGCGGCCTGCATCCAGCCGCTTTCTGTAACCTTTACCAGGTCGTCTGTCTACCTTGTAGGTGGACGTTCTACGCTGCGCTTGCCGGTACGGCTCCATTCCAGGAAAATCGCATAACTGCAATGGAGTTGCTAATCTAATCTCAGTTTCATTTATTAGTGAGTAGCCATTGCTAATTATGTCGCTCGCGTGGTCTTTAACATTATACAGAAACCTACCTAGGGCGTGTATACGAAAACTCATCAGTTTCATCTCAATCAGATGAACGGGTTTTGGACGCATTCGGGACGCGTTTTTAAGAATTTTGCGGTTTATTCTTTGAGAGAAGAGAATCAACAAGAACTAAGAAGTCAGATCTTCAGCTTAGCTATGATTGTTAGGTTTTGTCCGCTTCCCCGAGGATTTAACGGGATAGCACTCAAAAGTATTAAGTTTATACAATATTCTCTTAAGAGATCGTAGCTAGAAACTTCCCAGACTTAAATGTATTACAAATGTTTGTTAGAAATAAAATATTTATTTTTTACAATCTCCTTATAGGCTAGGTACTTTGACATAATCTAAAGGCTACATTAACTTTTTACTTCAGCGTATTATTATGTTATTTTGATGCCTTTTAGGTTTGATTTTTTAAACAGCAGATAACTTTTATCCGACGATTAAAATTGACCCTTGACTTATTTACTATACGAAAACTGTCAACATGTCACACTTATTCTTCATATAAAAGTTATAGATCCGGGCATTGAAAAATCGGCCCTAAATCTCTTTGTGTGGTATAGGGTCAAACGCCCGGTAATCACTTAAGGTTTATTCTCTAGTAATCCTTAATTTCCCAACATTACAATTAATTTTAACATCATTATCAGTGCATTAGTATTCCAGCAAGTCATATATTTCTGGAAAAAGTAAAGATACCGCGAGTTAACCTACAGCTAGCGCCATCTAGCATCATGGGGCGGAACTATGTATAGTTATCTTTTTGACAATTGTATAAAGTCAACACGTATTTAAATGGGTTATTTTTTTTTTTTTTTTTATTTTTTATTTTATTTTATTTTCCTTTATTGAGAAAACCAACAGCGTATTTATACATTGTTAACATACATTATTTAACACACAATATGGCCAATAACAGGTTTCCCTTATCTTATCAATAGTACATCAAAAGGTTGGAAATGCCACCAACGTTTACGCAACACTAATCACTATACAACACACAGTACAATATACAACAAAACAAAACAAATCAACTCGACAGCCAACTCAATGTTATAATAGATAAAAGACATTAACTAGTATTAATAATTAATCTTTATATATATATATATATATATATATACTTTTTTTTTATTATTATTATATTACTCTTAGTTATTTATTTATTGCACATCCTTACCCTCGAATCCAACACTGCACCTACTTCTCTTTTAAATATGCGCTTATTAATTCATTATTATTTGATATTTTATGTTTTTTAAAAAAATAAGTTTTTTTTTTTTACTTACAATCACAATTTTGAAGCTAAACAGAATTATATGAAATTAGGCACACATTTAAATAATTTTATCTTGTTTTATGTTTCCGTGGGATGATTATTCATTCCTATTTGACGTCTACGCAGACAAACCCGTGGGCAGAAGCGAATATACGCAGTCAAAGAATAGTCAATTTGAAAAAGTTTAACTTTATCATATTGTTAGATGACAATACTTTTATCTCTGAGTGCTACATTGCAAAATTTCAAACATACACATACTCGTATATTATTAACATAAAACAAAAGCACATTTTCACTCAAATGGAAACTTGCCACATTACCCGCGTAATACTTAAACCTATAAAACATTACAACCTGATTTCACTATTAATATAAACAAGTGGGGCGCGCTCCGAAAAAATCCGGGCAAAAAACTGTCATAACAATTTTGTACTTTATGCGAAAAAATGAGAAAAACTCACACACATCACACAATTCCGGACAGGTTATCTTTTGTGTGAAATAAAACGAAAATGACAGCTTCACTTGCAATATTTTACGCCTTTATCGTCCCTAGGTACGCGTTTATGAAATTACAAAGAATAAAAAAGGTGTTTGGTATTCTAACAATTTAAAAGATGGCATGTACGTTTTGGGGTGAGTATATTTAGTGATAGTTTTAAATTTTCTATATAAACAGTTAGCTGTAAAGCTTACAATTTATTTAAAAAATGACCAAGATTACATTGAAAATCTATTATAGCTTAGACAAGACTTAACGGGTTATGCGTGGTGCAACGTGCCGCATTGACGCGCACCACATATTATTATTTTATATGCAATAAAGAAAACTAAGATTATAAGTACCGCATTTAAAAGATAGATAAATTATTGAAAAATATGTTAATAGCAGATACTTAGATTTAACGTAATGCTACATTACAAAATTGAATTACTTAAACAAATCGTTAGACTACAAATGAAATTGTAATTCTTTGTTGATAATTGTATGTACCTAATTCTAATTTAAATATGGGGCTAAGCTTTTGAAATAAAATCAGGGCTTCAGAGTTTCAAAACCTTTATTCTTCGTACTGTTCACAATAAAAAGCTTAGAACTCTCACTATCTGATGCAACACTTACAAAATCACAAGATCGACTGACTGAATAATTTCAAATCGACTATCCAAGAAAGTACCGGTAAACAACTTTTAGCATTATTTAACCATTTCCTTTTAAAATATTCTAAATAAAATTAAATGTAACTTCCGGTTTAAATATTTTTTCAACCATTTCCGTTAGTCTAATTTTCTGATAGAATAAAAATACGATTTCCGGTTAAAATATTCCAACACAACTTCCGCCAATACTATTGTAAAATAAAATACTCTATAATATTTGAACATCCGGTGTAATTTGAATACAAGAATATTATAATTATATTACTTTTAGTTTTTAAATCAGATTTCTGTTTTTAATATTATTATTTTTAAATGTTTTAAACAATGAATCACAACACTCGGCCATCCACTAACGTGCTTTCTCCGGAGCACGTACCAATCACAACACGAAGTGTAACAAAACAAGGTAAGTAATGATTCATTATTTAAATAAATTACATAATTTATTAGTTATCCTTAAATCAGTTCATAAAAGTAAACAAAGTATAGCATACTATTTTATAACTAAGTGCGTTAATTTATACATGATTTAAAACTATGTCCTTGTAAACTATTTATCATTATTTTAACAGTATTATTTAGGATACATCAATGCACTGAAATAACTTAGTTTTTACTAACTACACAATCAGGTTATCATACATATTTATACAAATTTTACTTTTTTTTTTAATCATCTTTGTTAGGTATATTGTCAGAGTCTGATGAAGAACCTGATTCGGAACCAGAAGATTTGTCTATCTGTAATGCTTTGACATTAATCCAGGGTCGCATCCTATCTGCAGCTACAACGGATTCGTAACGTTTACTGTTAAAACCTGGTACATTTACAATCTCATATCGGTCATTACCTAGACATTTTGATATTTTATAAGGCCCAATAAATTTAGGCATTAACTTTTTACTCTTGCCATCATTGTAGAAGTTAGTTTTAGTAACCTTAACTAAATCACCTACTGAATATGACGTAGCAGGGGATCTCGTTGAATTGTAAGAATCTCTTATTCGTTTTTGATTTTCTCTAATATTTATTGATGCTCTATGTCTAATTTTGTCAAAAGCTGGCAGTACAGGCGGTCTGTTTGAAATCTCCTGATCGGTACCTACTCCTGATGGAAGTTCACAAATATCTACGGAAGATGTGGATGGAGTGTTACTAAAGGTAGCCTGATCATTCTCTATTGCTGAGGTCTCATGTTCACTTATTGCAGGAGTGGTATTGATTGGTTGAGAAACATCCTCATCCGAGACAGTTAATATGTTATCTGATGTGCCGTTTAATTTTAAACCAAATAACAGTTCTGATGCACACTTTTTAGTAGTGGCGTTAATCGTATTGTTGATACCCCATTGTACTTTACCCAATTGCTCGTCCCAAATGCGTTCATCCTTGCCAAAGTTTTGAGTGGATAAAGATGTTAGTATAGTTTGATTAAATCGCTCTGCCTGACCATTCGCCCTGGGACAAGCAACAGCGTTAAGTACATGTTTTATACCGTTATTGCAGCAAAACTCTTTGAACTGTCCAGATGTAAATGCCGTTCCCCGGTCCGAGATAATTCTAGTTGGGACCCCGAAATCTTCGAACAAACATTTTAAAACCTTGACGACATTTTTAGTTTTGGTGTCTTTGACTGGTCTGGCAAAAAGATACTTTGTAAAAGCATCAACTATAGTTAATATATAACAATTTCCAGATTTACTCCTTACGAATGGTCCTAAATGGTCTAAATGAAGGGTATGAAATGGCTTCTCAATCTTTGGAATCGGATACATAAATCCTTTACGCGTCCTACTAGCATTATCTTTATTGTAAGCGCATTCGATGCAAGCAGCAACATACTTTTTGACAAAACGTCTTAATTTAGGGAACCAATAGTTACTCTGTATGCGTTCAAGAGTTTTTGAAAATCCAAAGTGACCAATGTCGTCATGGTTAGACCTGCAAATTTGCCACCTAGCGCTTTTAGGGACTACCATTCGCAAGTCTCCACCGATTTTTCTGTATAAGGTGTGATTTTTGACTACATA
Organism: Anania hortulata; assembly: GCA_963576865.1. Lineage (NCBI taxonomy): Eukaryota > Metazoa > Arthropoda > Insecta > Lepidoptera > Crambidae > Anania > Anania hortulata. The sequence continues at coordinate 1,886,422 of OY756413.1, forward strand.
ATTTTGTTTTATCTCTGTATTTTCTTCATCTGTGTTAGGTTTAAGAATTCTAATAATTCGTTGCAATTCAGGGTCAGCAATTTGCAAAGTGAGTATCCAATTACCTGTAGTAATGTTCATAGTTTGTACAGTTTTCCCCATATCAGTGCTAGGCGATGGATTTCTACTGAGAGCATCGACGTGCGTCATACGACAACCCGGACGATATTCAATATTAAAGTCAAATTCACTTATCTGAAACCACCAGCGAGCTATGCGGGGAATAATATCTCTTTTTGTTAAAGTGGTCCTAAGCGCATTACAGTCGGTGAATACGGTGAACTTGAGTCCAAAAAGATATGGTCGAAATTTCTTTAAAGAGCAAACCACGGCCAACGTTTCCAATTCAAAAGAATGCAAAAATTTTTCTTCTGCCGCGGTTTGTCTGCTGAAGTATGCAACAGGTTTTAGCACCTTAGGACTGGACTGCCACTGCATGAGAATACCACCTAATCCTAAAGAGCTGGCATCCGTATGCAACTCCGTCTCAAGATTTGGATCGTAAAGGGCCAACAAGGGACGCTCAATTAGCCGAGATTTTAATGACTTAAACGAATGGTCTTGATCTAATGTCCACTGCCAGGGAACGTCTTTTTTAAGCAGTTTAGTAAGAGGTCTAGCTATTTCTCCAAATGACTTAACGAATCTCCTAAAATAGCTGGCCAGACCAAGAAACTGCCGAAGATTGTGAGCATTGGAAGGAACAGGAAAATCTCTTACCGCTGCAATTTTTCTTTCGCTAGGCTTAATACCGTCGGCTGAAACTTCATAGCCTAGGTACTCTATTTCTCGATCAAAGAATCGACACTTCGACAATTTCAAGGTGAGGCCTGCGTCCTGAATTAACTTAAATACATCCTCCAGTTTTTGGAATCCCTGATCAATTGTACATGATGGTATGAGAAGGTCGTCCATATAAGCCTGTACTGCATCGAATCTACGTTGCCCTAATAATCTGTTAATCATCTTTTGAAATACGGCAGGTGCGTTTGCCAATCCAAATGGCATACGCTTAAATTCGTAGTGGCCATCTGGAGTGACAAACGCAGTTAAGTGGCGGCTCTCTTCTGCCATTGGTATTTGGTAATAGCCTGAGGCTAAATCTAGTGTACTAAAGAATTCATTTCCACTCAAATTAGAAATTTGGTCATCGATTAAAGGTAAAGGGTATTTATCCTTAGTTGTTTTATTATTAAGAGCACGGTAGTCTACACACAATCGAGATTCACCATTTTTCTTTTTAACTATTAGAATAGGGCTAGCATAATTGGACTCCGACTCTTGAACAATGTCATTGTTCAAAAGTTCATCTACTATATCCCTAACCTTTTGTCTTTCGTGATAGGATAATCGATAGGGTCTATAAACTATAGGAGCTTTATCGTGAAGTTCTATATTCATTTTTGAATTTTTGGCGCAGCCTAACTCACCGAGATTTTGAGCAAAACATGACCTGTATTTATTTATGAGATTGTGCAGTCTTTCAATCGTAGTCTGATCAATATCTCGTCCTACTTTAATATCTGAAATGTCAAGGGGTGGTAATTCCATAGACTGAGTTTTAGTATCTATCGCAAATGTTCTAGTCTCAGTGATAGGGTTTACTCGAGCAATTAAGGTATCCGCTTTAAATATTAATGGTGCCGTAGTTAGCGAGGTTACAAATATAATAGCAGTTTTATCACTTATCTTGTAACACCCCTGATGTAAATGGTATTCTTGATTGGGGCTCATTCGCGTACTACCATCAAAATAGATATCCCCTGAAAAAGGTTCCTTGCAAAATACTTCTACTAAGCCCCCTTTCATTATAGTAGTGTCACTTTTTACGAATAATTTAATAGAATTGGAATGATCAAATAGCGTTTCCAGCTGTTTATGATAGAAAAACAACGACTCACTATCTTTCTTTACCATTACAAAGGGTAGTTCGGTGAAGTTTTGTCCTATCAGCAATGCAGCAGGCAAAAATCATCATTGACAGCCAAAACACTCAGCTCAGTCTCTACTTCATCTACTCTAACTTTAATACTTGTCCTAAATTCCGGTTTGGTAACTGAATCGCCGAATCCCCTTACTACGGGCAAATTATCACAACTTCTTGGTAATTCAAGTAATTTGGCAACTGAACTTTTAATTAGGCTACAGTCACTTCCAAAATCAACAAACGCGTCAAGTGATCTGCCATTTACACAGATGTTTTTAAAATATTTACTGTTTGTAGTAGGTGGTTTTTGACTAACTGGGCTGACTGGTTTGGTGACTAATACAGAGGCTTTCTCGTTGCCAACTGACGAGTTGCCTGTAAAATCAGATATTGTAGAGGAAGTAATTTTTAAAACCTTTTTATCAGTGGGTTGTTCATCTTGGGTACTAGAGTTGTGTGAGAGAAGTGGTTTCTTAAAACAATTGTCAAAGTTGTGTCCTATTCTGCCACATTTAACGCACTTGACCAAGGCTTTTGTACAATTAACATAAGAATGTCCCCGTTCTTGACAATTAAAGCATGTAATATCATTTCCCCTATTTGTTGCCATATTCCTATTTTGACCGTTAAAACCGCTACGAAAATCACGTCTTCTAAAGGTACTATTATTAGAAGAAGGATTGCGTGAATAGTCTTTAGTCTGGTTAAATTGTTGTGAAGCCAAGTAATTTAACAAATCTTCCGGTTCACTACATTTAAGAGCTTGTGCTCCATTGCGTACAGAAACATCAGCTATTCCATAAATGATACAGTCAACTGCCTTACGACCACTAATTTCGCACCTACTCAACAATGATAACTTATCATAAAAATAGTCTCTAAGAGTTTCGTCTGAGCGAGATTTGCGGCTTAACATCTCTTCTAACAATTTTCCGAAGTTTTCTTCACTCGGGAAAGCCTTTTTCATTTTACATTGCCATTCTTGCCACGAGAAGTTGAGCGTTGGAAGAGACTCATACCATTTCTTTGCCAAACCAGACAACTTTTGCAAAGAATAGTGTATTGTTTGTTTTTCATCCCAGTTATAAATAACAGCACATTCATTGACTTTTCTTAACCATCGCTCAACGTCTTGCGACCTATTATTTGGATCAAACTCCGGAACAACGTTGGTAGTATTCATGTTCTTACTTGTACCATCCTGTAGCGCTGTGATAATCTTCAATATGTCACCAGCAGTTAGACCTCCAGATGTTCGCTTGACTTTTGCAGGCAGCACAGGAGATGCAGACTCGCTTGACGTCGATCTTCTACGGCGTCGTCGTCTAGGATGCTCTGGACTGGACGTTTCTCCCCGTTCACCTGGAATTCATATTTCGAGCACTTCATATCCTTCTATGTTTGTTCACATATGATTTAAAACTTAACTTAGTGTAAACTGCTGTATTGTTACGGACAATAATAAATAACTTCGTACGAAATTTGTTTTATTATAACTATCATGGCATTCTTTAACGGATTATTATCAAATCGAATAATCAAATACTTTAATGATTATACCAACACTTAAAATTATAATTTTTAAAAAAAAACACTAAAATCACGGCTGTTTCAGTATCAGCTTATCTACGCAATCGGCATACTAATTATCAAACTTTTAGCATACCTACATTAAACTTCAATTAACTAAAAATGTTTACTCTTCAAACTGATCTACACAGCTTAACTTCTAGTTTACATGTGTAGCAAAACCTCTAGGTAGATAACTACATGGCTAAAATTCCAGCTTACTACATGGCTAAACTTCCAGCTCACCTACATGGCTAAACTTCCAGCTCACCTACATGGCCAAACTTCCAGCTCACCTACATGGCCAAACTTCCAGCTCACCTACATGGCCAATCTTTCAGCTCACCTACATGGCTAAACTTCCGGCTCACCAACATGGCTAGCTTCTTGCTCACCTACATGGCTAGCTTCTTGCTTACCTACATGGCTAATCTTCCAGCTCACATACAAGCTAATCACGCATAAATAGCTCACTTTCATATTTTTTTATTCTTACCTACATGGTTCGTCGTATAATAAGCTCAATACACCCTTGTACTATAAGGACGTTTCGATTCCATATTGTAATACAAGAATAATTTATAAGTAATCGATTTAAAGTAGCAACTCAGATAGTTTTCAGCTTATTAAAATTCAATCAAGCAAAATACTTACAGTTTCTTTCTGCCATGGCTCGTGGGTCTTAGCACTTCTGACTTAAAATAAAATCAGGGCTTCAGAGTTTCAAAACCTTTATTCTTCGTACTGTTCACAATAAAAAGCTTAGAACTCTCACTATCTGATGCAACACTTACAAAATCACAAGATCGACTGACTGAATAATTTCAAATCGACTATCCAAGAAAGTACCGGTAAACAACTTTTAGCATTATTTAACCATTTCCTTTTAAAATATTCTAAATAAAATTAAATGTAACTTCCGGTTTAAATATTTTTTCAACCATTTCCGTTAGTCTAATTTTCTGATAGAATAAAAATACGATTTCCGGTTAAAATATTCCAACACAACTTCCGCCAATACTATTGTAAAATAAAATACTCTATAATATTTGAACATCCGGTGTAATTTGAATACAAGAATATTATAATTATATTACTTTTAGTTTTTAAATCAGATTTCTGTTTTTAATATTATTATTTTTAAATGTTTTAAACAATGAATCACAACACTTTTTTTTTTGGTATGTTCAAGACTTGTCTCATTCAGGTCATCAATATAAATAACTTAATATTTTTACTACCATATAAAATAGTAATGATAAAACGTATGTCTTTCGAATAGGTATTGAATATGAAAATATAAATAATATTCAAAATTACGTTTACATTTCGTAAAAAAAGGTTATTTCCAGAAACTATCACAATAATATTTTTTCGAATACTCGAGACGAGACGTTCCACTTAGTTTATTTCTTTGTTTTGTCCATTTGTATTCCTTTCCCCTGTTACACTTTCGGCAGGTATTTTTCATGCGAAATACGCAATATATCACACCTCTGACCCTTGTTTTATAAATAGCTTCGGATTCCAAGTAATTTCACAAACGCTCAAAGTGTACGGATCTCTAAAATGCTAGGGTTGAGCGTTTAGATGGTGCCACAGGCAAGACTAGAACCGCGGTCTGAATCTCAGCGGTAAAAATAAAACAGTCGCCATTTTTATTTGAGAAATCTGTAAATAAATAAATGCCGTACTCGACAACGCGACAACAATCAACTCCTGAAGTAATAAATTAACAACCGTGTATTACAAGATACTAGACATCGTATTTTTATGCTGGGTGCGTCTCCCAGTACACCTAATTAATGAATGAATTCGGCGGAATTCAAATACGCATCATTATTTTGGATTATGTTACCACTTCATATAGAAGATTAATAATAATTAATACAATAATTTTAAAAAAAGCGGCATTACGACCATATTCATCTAAAATTCTAAACCATCCCTTTTCTTCATAATTTGACTTCCACCTGAAGATTTTCTGGAAACGGGAAAAAATTCATATCACACTGTCATTATTAAGTATATGCAATAAAGTACCTATTTACGTAATTACTTATTATACTTTTACCTACATTATGTTGCTATTGCTTATTATTTCGCTCGCCGCTGTTATTAAGCCGTGGCCTTAAACGCTAGGGCTGGGACTTTAAGGAGCCGGGGGCAAGATTTAGATTTCTCTTTTGTAAAGGCTATTCAGTTTTGAGATGACGTCACTGCCACCTGTTTTCGTGAAATTATTCCCGTAAAAGACTTTATTACTCAATTCTGGAAGGACCTCTTTGAAATGGTTTAATTGGTTTATTTTTGTGATCGGAGAGTTTCAGACTAATCTGTTTTCGTAACTGTTTTAAACTTAGTTTTTGTAAGAGGCTTTCGGTTTTTTAATCCTAAACAATGTTGGAGAAAGTATTGACCTTGTCTGGGACTTATGAAAAAACAGTATTGTATTTTGAACCAGACAAATCACCAATTTGTCACTAGTCTAATTTATTATAGGTATTGTTGACGAAGGTAGTTTGTAAATCAATTCTCTGCGGTCATCCTCTTAATATAGTTCGATTAATTTAAATAATTTTCTTTTATTTGCCTTGCAATCTCATTTTGTTCATTATAGCCACGGAGAATCATACCCGTTAGGATCAATGTTATGTAAATCTTTATACAAATATTTTACGAATTATTTTAATAATTGAAATATTTGTTGCTATTCAAGTAAGACGACCTTGTAAGCGTCGCAGGAAGACGCTGGATGCAGGCCGCTTCCAACCGGCCAATCTGGAAGTCAATGGGGGAGGCCTATGTTCAGCAGAGGACGTCCTATGCCTGTAATGATGATGATGATGATGATTCAAGTAATCTTCAAACCGAATACTTTGGAAACCAATAGAAAAAGTGATTAATTTTTCCATAAAACACAAAGTCCATTGCATATTTTAAAACAAGCGATGCAAAAAGGCGATTGATACCGGCAGCCGCTCAAAGGCATTTTAAATAACTAGACCAAATATTCTAACTCAAAAAGCTCAATCTACATTCTGTAACAAATGGATAAAAATATTTTTCTCTGTCATCAGAAAGATACTTTTTGATTCAAATTGTTTGAACTAGAACAGGGTTGCATTGAACTTATTAAGGAACGAAGGGTTTGAATGAAACACCTAAATTCTAAACTGATGATCTGTATTTGTTCTTTAAAGTTAAATTGCTCAATTGTCCTAACAAAACACTTAAATGATACAGAAAAAACCAAATGCTAGTGCGATGTAACACACATGCAACGCCATCTCTTGGTTGTTTAAATCTAAGAAAAGTGCTAACTTCGGTCTTGAAAACAAATTATATTCTTAATATTCCAATTTCAGCGTTAAAGGATCGGCTTTCCTATCGAGAAGTATTTACTTCTAGGTTAAATGATTAAAAATATTGGCCAGACAATTATCCAATCGCCATGATCTCCAAAAAATATTACATCATTACTTACTTGTTTTTCGTATCTTAGGTTTGTTAACGAATTAGACTTTGTGAGACTCTAGTTTTTTCAAATTGCACTACGTGGTTATCCAAATGTGGCCATGCAAATCTGCCTATTTGCTCCTGTCAGATTCTTTTTAAATATTTAGAGATGTGCCTGTGATCTATGCCTCAGATTTTTGTATCTTTTCATTTTCTTAGTTTTACACGCTTTTACCAAGGATGTCAAAACTCAAAACCCTTAGCTAAGAAATAAGTGCAGTATTTCGAATAAAGTTTAAGTCTAGCTTTGGACTGATGTAGGCCCAATGTGCCTACCTAGTGGTGCATAAACACTACAGTTATGCCCAACATTTTAAAGTGCTAACAGCATTAAAAACAAATAAAGACAATAGATAGATGTTTAGTGTTGCTCAATATTAACATTTTACCCAAACATTGCTCCATAAAAAAAACTGAAGTGAGGACCAGACATTTCAAATTGATTTTGAACAAAGAAAAAAGGTGTGCACGTCTTAGAAATAAGAAAAAAAATTCCGTAATTCCAACAATATCCAAGACTAAAACACTTTAACCAACCTGCTGTTTATCTTAGCTCCTTTACTTAATTGGAAATTCTAGAAAGATAGTCAGGATTTATTTTTAAGCGGTTTCTTCAGTGCTTGTCTTTTTAGGTTCAAATAATCATCTTTTATCTAAATAGCCGTAGACTAGGCAATTGGCACACTTTTATAATTTAAATTAAGAATCATTATCTCCGAATTAATTGTATAGTTTTTTTTTTGTAGTCATAAGATAGGCAAATTCAAAATCTAATAAACAATTGGCTATCGACTCTTATATGAATTTTATACAATTTGAGACCACTTTTAAATCGCTAATGTACTAAAAAAATATTAAAATGTGTATGCAATTTTGTGACAGTTACTGATAAACGAAAAAAAAAACTCCACCAGAAATCGTCATAAAATTATTTTACTACTTAAGGCCCAACTGATATACTTAAATGGCATGATGACCACATTAGTAAAAACATTTTAGAGCTAACCTTATAATTATTTCCACAAACCCCTTAAAAATTACCTGAAATCCCAGGTGCGAAGACAAAAGTCCACATTATTTTTATATGTCCTATGAATATGCGTACCCGCACCTCTGTGCGGTAGAGTAATGGGCACATTAGTCAGGGCATAGAGTAGGCAAATGCAGAAGATTCAGCCGTGCGTGTACCTACTTTATTATCGATTACAAGCTTAAATAATAAATAAATATTGGACAACATCACAATCATTGCTCTGATCCAAAGCTAAAGCACTTGTGTTATTTGGCCATAGAAGCTGTTCGAAAACGATTGATGGAAGTTACGGTAGATGATTATTTTGATCTTGTTCTTTCTATGCCACTCCATTACTCAAGGCCGGTGGTTAGTTTTGAAAAAAATGTTCTATCCGAAGCTAGTGTGAACAGTTCTTCCTTTTCCTGAAATCCCAAAGCCATGTCATCTATCTTCTAGCAATGGGGAACCATACTGCACATTTTTTCCGATAGATGTCCCATTGTGTTTGGCCTTGCCGGGATGATTATGTGATCAATGGTTCTGTCACTTTTGTCTCTGATCAAATAATCACCACGATAAAGGTTACTATAAGTTTTTAAACTTGTTTTATAATGCAAGCACAAAAAAATCGAAATAAGAAAATTGCGTCTACATTAGTTGACAACGGTTGACAAGACCAAACATGGTATCGCCATCTGTGGTTATCTTTGCCTTGTGCTTTTTTATAAACCTTTTTTTGAGTTAAGGTTCATGAAACTTGACCTACTGTTATCATTTAAACTGTGGTGTGTTATATTGTTATTGAGGGCAGCATATAACCCTATTGCTATGTTGACATAAATTGTGGTTGCCCCTTAATGGTGTGGATGGATTGTCTATGGTCCCTTTAATTTGCAACAACGCCCAGTGGTTAGAATGCAAAGATATTCAGCTAAAGTTGTTACACGGGCAATTTAAATTGCTTCACCACTTGGTCTACTACCTCCGGTGAGTGTTGCCGGGTAATCATTGTTCAAAAGATTGTATGTTTGAGCGCACCTTTTAAACAACATTATTATAATTAAATCCTAACACTAAGTAACCTACCTATCTTATTTACCTATAATAATTTATAATTAAAATACTCGTAAATCAAGTATTTATTGAGCAAGCGTGCTTTTTATAAAAGTGACTGACCCACTTATCATGACTGAGTTTGAAATCAAACTTAGTTAGTAGCAAGTAAGAAAATATTACATTCCTAACGCAATTCATTTCTTTTCTTTACCGAAAAACTTGCACTCAGTACTTTTGTAATTAACAAATAAATTCAACTTGAAAAAGTTATTAACGAAACGTATTTTTTTGCAAAAACTCTCGCCAACAGAGGTGAAACAAAACGTAGTCGTGTCAGAAAAACTGAATGTGTGCCAAGTCTATTTTCCACCATAGGTTGCTTTGATAAAAGGTATACTGGTGAAGGTCTACTGTGTACAGGGTTACATTGCATAGGGGTGCCAAATTTAATAAATACGATCTAGGGAACAATATAAAGAAGCGTCTTGACTCGTTAACATCCAAGCGGTTTTATGAGACCGCACAACAATAGAATTTCTCGATTCTTGTGTCTCGAGTACGGTTGCTTAATAAGTTAATTGTTATTATTTTTAAAAATCGTATGTAACGAAAAAAATTACTTTAAAATATCCAAAAATAAAGTCAATAGCGACTACGAAAGCTGCGCGGCCATTCATCAGACGAGTAGGCACGGCGAGCCAACAAGGACCTTACGCAGTGCACATACGGTGCAATTTTTTCATGAATGAATGAAAATTTTTAACAGCGGATAGGAATAATTAAATGTTAAAAAAAAACTGCATAGTTCGATTAAGTTATTGACTCTGAGCCACTCCTAAAGATTTGGCACCCCTTTGCAATGTCACCCTGTACTATCCTATTACATACGAGGTTGAGGCGACGCTGCATTGAAAGTTTCTAATTACACTTTAATGCCGCAGTGTTAAGCATGTCATAGCTACACAATCAATATCAAATTCAAACATATATTTCCTATATTTCCGGCTAGCATTACACACTATACATCTGTAAGGGCTAGTTTCTTTGTCGAACATATTTTAAATTCGCGCTACGGACTACAAAGTCGGTTCGAATTCCGCAATCGAAAAATATTTGTGAGATGATCACGGACATTTGTACCTTAGTCATTGATGTTTATAAACGTATTTAAGTATGTTTATACGTTACTTAGTCGCCATAGTACCAAGTTATGTCTAGTTTGGAGCTAGATAATTAGTGTGATTGTGGAAATAATGTATTTATAATTTATAAGTCAAAATCACCACTGTGCTGGCGTTTTCAAATTAGAGAGTAATATGCGCTACATTAGATTATTATTTTTTTTAGATAAAAAAATACATTTATTGATACTAATTGTAATTTTATTTTGTTACAGGTAAGTCTACCTCGTCATAAATAAAACTAACGATAAGTATAATCATTATATATGATTACAGCCTATGGATTTCTACTTGACTGCTAAACCTTGGCCTTCCTCATATCAGTCTGCATACAATGGCTTCTTCCAACTTTTTATCATCAACATAATTTTAGCCATAATACGTCCACTGCTAAACAAAGGCCTCCCCCAATGACTTATCATCGGGAGAATTGCCAATACTCGCCACACTTGGCGGGTGGGTGGTCGCAGTTTTTTATAAGATTTCGCATGAAGACGCTGCTACCTGTCTCATGCTACAGGAATTAGTCGCCTCTTCCTCGCCTCACACGACACCAACCTTTATCAAGACGTAAGTCTCGACATGCTGCTGTCCCATACTCCGCCAATCTAAGTATTCACTGGTGACTACAATAATACATGTATTAATAACTGATCTTTTTATGAACCAATCTAGGCGGCCATTTCGGTCTGTCCTTCGCGATTTGGTCGATTATCACAATTTTTTTCGCTTCATTATTTTGATGACTTTTTTCGGATCTAAAACTGTAACTTGCGTTTAACAAAATAAAACACAGTCTGTCAAAACGAATAGTATTTTGACAGTGAATCAGCCTCCTAAAGTAAACACCCTTTGTCGCCCCTACAGCAAATATTGAAGTAAACATAAAAGGTGTGTGCTAACATTGGAAAATATTTTCTTTTTATAATTCTCGGGAAAGGAACGGAAAATCGCTTCTGTCGATCAGTGTTTTGGAACTGCGGTTTTATACAAGTTTTGTTTTGGTTTTCTGTAAAAATGAAGTTCCAATAATGTTTTAACAGACAACGAGATAATCAAACACTAAAATGTTTCCAAATTTACGGTTTTTGTAAAACTTGTCATGGATTCGGTGGGGGGAGTAGAACGAAAAGCATGGTCGATCTATTTTATTGGTTTTTATTTATCATTTAAAGAGCTATAGAGTGCAAGTTTGGTGTAGTTTGTGTTCTAATGTTTGATAAAGTGATAATTAAAGATTTGAAATATAAATAATAAATACTAAAATAATAAAACAACTTGCTTTAGACCCGATAGCGTCTTGAAACCTGCTTCCAAAAAGCAGCCATCACTGAATCCAAGAAAACAATAAAACCTAAACACGTTATGTATTGTAAACTATGTCAAGAATACACTTGACATTGGCAGAATTACTGCTCGGCTTAAGAGCGGGATCGAGTGCATATAAAAAAACATACTTAATAAAGATAGTTCATAAGTTTGGTTATAATATAATAATACAGCCTAGCTTCTGTGTTGGTGCATACATTTTGATATTTAGTTAATAGGCTTACATGTCAGTAGAGTACATTTCTCGTAGCAAGGATTTTAATGTTATAGGACAAAGAAATGAGACATTATTGGAATATTGTAAGTGTTATTGATGCTAATGTCAGATTTTTTTTAAATGATAGTAACACTACAATCTATACAGAATGATTTATTAAAAAGTACATACATTTTAACTTAAGTGTTTCACTTATGAATATAAACAAATTCTCATTAATTAAGTAGCACAATCTCTTACAGTTTTACTGTCTAAAGGTTTGATGGCATTGGCTCTAAATCTATTAACTATCGCATTCATAATTTTGGTAAAGTCACCCGATGAGAAAAAAAAACGATGGTAGAAGAATGATATTGAAAAACGATATTTTTGAAGTTTAAACATATTAAACCTATACTCGTAGTATATATTACAGTTTTTATAAAGTATTAAACATTTATACAAATCCTCTTCAAAACTACGTACAGTCGTTAACATTGTGCAAAGTTAAGCGTTCTGTCTTTTTCATAAGACCGTGTCTTTGCAAGACTTTTACTATCTCAAAATAATATTACCTTACAAAACACAACACAATAAAATGAATTTATCATATAATAAAACCATTTTCTTCTAATTATAATTATACATTTTATGAACTTGAATTTTCTCCGCGAAAACGCGACAGAGATGCCTTTTTGTGGGAGTGCGAAAGTGACAGAAGCATAGGTATCAAAATGTCGCATTGCAATTTCGCAGATTAAAAGTAACGCCTCGGTTGGCAGCAAAATTTGCTGTACCGTTAGCAATAAAAGCGGTTTTTATTTTTATTGTCTTTACGGAGCGAATTTTACTAAAAGTTTCCACTGAAAATTGCTTTCGGAATGTTTGGAGATAGTTTTTTATTTACACATTTAATTATTTAGAGAGTTGTGTAAATTGTTTTAATAGTTCTAATGCAGCTTTAGCATTATCAGCTCTAAGTTAAAGTTACAGCTAATGAATTTACTCACGAGTCAACAAAATATAAACAAAAATATGAATAAAGTCATTTTTAAATAAATACACAATTTTGGTAGCAAAATAAACGCAATTAACTTTTATTACGTACTTAAATGATAGGCTAAACAATATAGATGAATATACAAAGCTACATATTTTTTCAATTTTAAAACGTTTTTGAGGATAATAATTCGTTTTTGTTCCATTTTATAAAATTTTCAGTCACTAATTAAATAAACGATTGCTGCAGGAAGTCTTACAATCTGGTCTAGGGGTTGTTACGCGGACTATGAAACTGTCTTGGGTTCGAATCCCACAAAGGGCAAATGGTAGATCAATACATATTTATTTATTTAAAGTTGCAGTTAAGTACATAATCATATTTGCTTGCTGACCGTACCCTTGCAGGTATGCCTGACGTCAGAGCCTCAAAATCGTCGGCCATTTTTACAAGAGCCACCTGAATTCCAGGTTTTCACCGGGGCCAATTAGGGATGTGGGTGTATTGTCGATACATATCGACATATTTTGATGTATTCAAGCAATTATTTTTTCATAAATACGAGTATAACCTGCAACCGGATTATTTTCAATGTCTACCTTAATCTGCTTATATGCTGTCTGTATAAAAAAAAGGCTACAGAAATAAATAGTATTTTAAGTTTGTTTATTGAAATATAAAATGCCTAAATATATCCAACGTTGCTGTGCCCTACTGGGCCCATATTATTAACTGCTAAGATCGTAAGACCTAACTGCTAATCTGGTGAAGCAATAAATGATTATTTATTAATAAGGTATATTTTTTTATTATTTTTTGCATTATATACATCATTATTACCATCATTGTTTTAGCCATATGATGTCCACTGTCACGGCATAGGAAACTGAGCGGAAATTGTAAACAAAATCATTATATTTCCGTAATTATTAGCTATTTGATTTTCGCAAAGTAGCGCCTGGTTATATTTAATCAGATCATACCTCGTTTCAGCAAAAAAAAAATCTAAGTTAGTTTTGTCTTTTCTGTTAAATGTTGTCTTTCGCTGTCAAGTGGTGACGATATTGCTTTTGTGTTCTGTGACAGATCGGTTAATATTAAGAAAATTATCAAGACAAGTTTTGTAAGAAATTATTATGAATATCGATATTCATTTTTTTACAATGAGGACATCCTTAGGGCCAATTTTCTTTCAGAAGTAGTACGTATCGTATGGAATATAGAAATGCACTTGTATTGTGTATGACAACCCCGGATCGGAATTTAAAAAGTATTGCACATTTTATCTGTTGAAATTTTCAATTCGTTATGATATACCGGGTGTACCAAAAAGTGTATCAAGTGGAAACTAGAAAGACAAAACTCTAGGTTTATCCGAATCACTTCCACGTATGTTCCAAGATTTTTTTCGTAGTATTTGAGTTTTTTTTAAATAACCAACTTTGGGATAAAAAAAACTATGGCGCAATGGTAGGAATCAAATCAACTCACAATTGTTTTGTGTCAGTTCGGTATACTAAGCACTTATTTAAAATAAGTTAAGTATAATTTTCTTAATACTTTATGTCTCTTTGATCAATAATGGATGTGATCAAGATATTTTTAAAAATCACAAAAAAAATGGTGCGGTAAAAATATTAACCAACTGTACAAAATTCGGTATTGCTTTAGCGTCGATTTGGCAAGTCCAGTAAAATCGACAGAACTTTCAGCCAATATTTCAACTCATTTTAAACAATTTAAACAAAATCTGAACATAATTACTCAAAAACAAACTCTTACTTTTATTGTTGTTAGAGACACGTGATTTATTATTGTTTAAACAAAGGAACTTCAGGAAATTCGCTTTGAATTTCGAAATACCGATCCATCAATTTTAATTAATATCGAAATGTTATTGGGAACTTTAAGGGGCGGTAATAGGAGTTTAGTTTTAGGTTTGGTAATGTTCAATCCTTTTTCCTCTAGCTAATTGTCTACCCGCACCTTTTGACACTGACGTCAAATCACTACTATTTTGCTATTAGCAATCGTCGAGTTGACGTATACACCATGTAACTTAGGGGCTGATTCAGGTGCTTAAATAAAACAACTTTTTCTATGGGACCAACATCGAAATCGCAAAAAATATCAAGAAGCAATGTCAAGCACAAATAAAGGAAAAAGTCCAAAAGCGAAAACATGTAAACAACTCAAAAAAACATTTTTTTTTAACAAAACCCTCTCCCGGCCGGTTTTTTATTGACAAACCGCTAATTACTGATGCCAAAGTCCAGTTGCATCAATTAGCTTCCAAAAAGGGACTAAATGTTAGTGCTAAAAATTGCTTATGTGGTTCTCAAATACGTATGTTAAGAAGATTGACATTACCATATTAGCTAAGGTGTACCTACATCAGGAATGACGTTAGATCTGGATAACAAAAATACTCATGAATATTTTAATTAGTTTCTCATTATGTTGGGACCTTCGTCGGAAAGTTGTTTTCCGTGTTTGTTTGCTGTAATATTCTCTGAAAGACAAAATAAATATACTAGCTTGTTTAAACAGAATTCACGTTAAATCATTCGAAACGTTGAATTGCTGAGAATAAATAAGCAATTTCATAAAAATTACGGAGTACGTTTTGAATTTTAATTAAAAGAGGAACTGTAACATAGACTGGGTCTATATTATATGGTTATATAGACTATATTTATTGTTAAATAATGTAGTCTAATTGTCGACCACTGACGGTTCTCTAAATACCTAAATAAATCTATATATTTTTTAACTTTTTTTTATTTTTAATTTTATTTATTTCTAAACTTACAAACTAAATAAAATATATAAAAGAAAGTCGGGTTAGTTACACCATTTATAAGTCGAGAACGGCTGGACCGATTTTTATGATCTTTGCTTTATTGAATTTGTCTCCGCCCCGAATAGCAGAATAACTAAAAAACACGGAAAAAATCACGAAAAAAAAATGGATGAAGGAAGGTACGAAGTTCGCCGGGACAGCTAGTAAATAAATAAATTATTGAACAATATCATATACATTGCTTTAATCCTAAGGTAAGTAGGTAAGGCACTTGTGATGAAATCAGGAACAACGACGGGAGCGCAACACCTAGATCCGAGACAACACAGTTCGTTTCAATAAAAAGTTCGTTTATTACATTGACCCGACTGAAAATAGGACCCCGGACCTCAGAGATGGTGACGCCAAGTCCGGCAATCTCGCCCTTTGGCTTCGAAGGTGTCGTCAAATGTTTATTATTTATTTATTTTATTAATTAGGAATAACAACAACACATGTACAGTTCGATTTACTTACACAAAATTAAGATGGACCAGAGCTACTCGTTGTGTTGTTCTCTATTGGAGGCCTATGTCAAGCAATAGATTTCCAAAGGCTGAGGATGATGACAATGATGAGCAAAATAAAAATACAGTAAATAGTTCAACGAATTGTTCCTAACCTTAAATTTTAGCAATATCAAACTCTACGCTTTAAACTTAAAGTACAAAATGAGTTAAGGATTTTTCGTAAGCTATTCACTATGTGACAGTAACATCCTTCTTTTTATTCCATCTACCAGCTCGTGAAGATAAAATAAATAAAATGTAATAGTCGTTCATTGTATCCTAAATGGGTTAATTTTCACTCCCACTTAATTAACAACACATAAAACAATAATAACACGTGCGCGTGCGTTACGCTCCTTAATTGTTTAACCGAGCAAAAAATAACGATAACGCTATTCGTTATAACGTCGTTATGGCATCGTTATAACCATTAGTTACGTTGGTACGAGCCGTGACGTATAGGGTTAGTGCAATGCGTAGCGTCAGTGCCCATTGTCCAATGCGGAACGGTTTTATGGTCGTGTGTTATTTGTTCATAAAAGAATATAAAACGTTGAAATTGAGATGGAATAGATGGTCGATAGAACGATATATACAGAGCTATTGAAAAAGAAAAATAGCTTTTTATAGTATGCAAAGTCACAGTAGTCGAGAATAAAACAAAAATGTAAGATCGTTGTTTTTGGATTGATATTAAGATTGTTGGTATTGTACCATTAAAATTATAAAGAATTTTATCTGATAATAATTATTTCTATATACCACTAAATGAATTGCAAATTCCTTTAGAGTTTTTTAGGGTTCCGTACCTTGTTGTCCATCTGTCTGTCTGGCACCCGTCCGTCTGTCTGTCAAGACCCTTTATCTCGGGAACAAAAACAATACACTCAAGTCTACAGTCCTTTGAAGCTGTGAAATAATTCGAGACTCGATTCCTGAACTATTTATAATATGTACCTACAAATTTGTACGGAACCCTCGGTGGGTGAGTCCGTCTCACACTTGTTCGATTTTATTTTTAAAATGCTTCTTAAATTTTAATAAATATATTTTTTTGTGAAATTTGGACTCTAATTGGTAACACCCAAATTGCTCGATGCAACAAAGATTCTCATCGTTGTTTCGTTGTTTTAACATAAATAATCATTTTTAAAAGTAAAAAACCGGTAAATTATGGCCATACTGACGTTTTTTACCATGTTTTTTTTATTTGGATAAGAACAAGAAGTTTATCGTTAAGGCTTACATTTTAAATTACCATACAAGCTTACGCATCACCAAGGTCACATACGCCTTAAACGTATGTTTTAAGAACAAATGGCAAAAAAATTACGGCCCCTATTACATGTCCCAATTTTTTTTTAAAAAGTTGTAGGGTACCCTATATGCTATTTAAAAAAAAAAAACTCGTGTCGTCGAATCACCGACAATGGAAATTGAGTCCACATAAATTGCCGGCGACAAATTATTCGCTAGGGGCCGTGTCAAACGCCCGGACAACTCTTTTAGTGCTAAACGTGCCGTAGGGGTCTGTAATTAGTTTTTTAGTTTTAGTTTTGTTCTATTTTAGTGTGTAGAGGTTGTTTTATGTAACTTCACAATGAAATTGGCTACGCATGGTACGTTCACATGTACGTTGTGTGTAACTGTTTTAAGCCTTGTATAATGCATGGTGTGTTTACTGGTCCTAGTTTATATATTTACATCTAGCAAGCGCGGCGCTGGCGCGCATATTAAATGTTTTCAGCCTTTTCTGGTGTCCACGGAAGAACAGAGTTAAAGTACCTTTCTGGTTTCTTGATAAATTTTTGAGTGGAGGCCACTTTTGAACCACTGTTTTTAAGATATAACTTTATTTTTACTTTTCCTTTTATGTAACTATGTGTGGTTTCTGAATAAATTATTTTATTCATATTCTTATTCAATATCCTATTCTCAATAGTGGAGTTTGATCGGTAAATATAAACATACTGGGTGTTAGGTTATGGACCTTATAAACGTATGCATATAAATACTATTGTGAAATCAGAAGCTTGTTAATATCATTATTTAAAAAACAGTTTCATACATAACTGCAATACTTAGAAACGAATCAGTATTTTTATAAAGTGGCTAAGCATCTTCTATGCTTACCACTACTTACCTATGTAAGTTTAAAGGATTTTATGTATCTAATTATAACACCTGTGTAACATTATAGAATGCAATGAATATATTGAATTGAATTAAATTGAATTGAGGTCCTCCTTCATGAAAATTGGTCCGATTAATTTTCTAAAGTGAATTATCATATCATTAGTATTTATCATCCATACCAATTGACATAGTCTCGAAGTAAAGAATAAAAATTTTTAGGTTACAAGGTAATAACTTTTTTGCCAGCACACCTAAAAACTAAAGTTCATTTCCTAAATCAACTCAACCGATAGTCAAACCCTGTATACTTGATTATATGAAACGAAACACATACAACAACTCTCATAACTTCTTTCGCGCAAAACCGCGAATCAATAAAATTTATACTGTGTCTCGTTTTGCTAGGCTACGGGCTTAAACAACAATCTTGTCTATTTTTGGAGTTATTCATGTCATTTTGACCCCAGACAGAAGCAGTTAAATCTATATGGATACTGCAATTAGCATTTATTTGTTTCGAGACGTTTTATAACCTCAAAAAGTTGAAGGTCCCGTCTATCCAAGTGTTAATCCATAACAATTACGCATTGAAACATTCGGCACGAGTCGAGTTCTCGTTTCGGAATCGATTCGTTTCGATACGAAATAAAAATCGATGCTATTGCATTCGATTTATAAATTTAACGGTACCTTGCTATACCGTTTTACAATAATTGAATTGTATCTGATAAAGGATTGTCTTACTTTTTAACCGACTTCAAAAAAGGAGGAGGTTCTCAATTCGGTTGTATGTTTTTTTTTAAATGTTTGTTACCTCAGAACTCCGCCATTAGTAAACCGATTTGAAAATTTCTTTTCTCAATTGAAAGGGTATACCTCCAGATTGGTCCTTTTTCAAAATTCAATTCTGATGATGGGATCCATGACGAATTGAGGGAACTCCTAAAATACTATAGGTGTACATATAGCGATCTTAGTATATTTAACAACAAGTCAAGCATTTGCATTCAGAAAGTATCATTTGCTGAGGTGGAACTGATGAAGGAGACCATAGTTGGCCACAATAGTTTTCCACGAGTAAGGTACGCACGCCCCACCTACGCGATAAGATATTTTCATTAAGACAGTTAAGCCTTGCCATAGTCGACAAATAAAATTTTAATAAATGATTCTGGTGAGAATGATCAAACTGATCTGATGAAGAAGGCGGAAGGTAAGCACCGGTACTTCATTTCAGCTATAGGACGTCCACTACTGAACATAGGCCTCCGCCAATGACTTCCTGATTGCCCGGTTGGAAGCGGCCTGCTTCCAGCGGCTTCCTGCAACCTTTACCAGGTAGTCTGTCCACCTTGTGGGAGGACGTCCTACGCTGCGTTTTCCGGTATGTGGTGTCCAATTAAGAACTTTCTGCTCTATCGGAAGTTTTTTCTACGTGCTTTGCGCCCCCCGCCCAACGTTTATGTAGAGTATGAATGTATTTATATTATAGTCTTCGTTACTTTTGCGAGTTTTTTTCTGATACTAATTTTATTTTCATTGCACTGCCTGTACCTGTCTGGTCCCATGGTTGACTGTAATTTGGCTTGAAGTCTGCCAATCCTGCTACCTATACTTGTCTGTGCAATAAAATATAAATAAACTATCTTTTGCTCGCGACTTCGTCTGCATTGATCTCACCCGGATAAAAAGTATACTATGTTTTAATCCAGACTATAGTCTATTTGCGTGTCAAATTTCATCAAAATCTGTTAAGTAGATTTTGCGTAAAAGAGTAACAAACATACATACTAACTTTCGCGTTTATAATTTTAGTCAGGATATAGACTGGTGAAATAAACCATTGTCAGTTTTAGTTGACCAAAACTGAAAATCTAGCAACAGTAGTTGTAACCAAAAAATAAGGAGACACATTCTGGCCCCATATGAGCCTATAATGTTTTTGTTAATTATGAGCCTATAATTATTGACGTTCATAAGTGGCAATTTTCTGTCCTAAATTGAATAAATGATTTTTGACTTATGAAATTTTGACTTAACCCTAAAACTCTGACCTATGTAAGTTAACCCGACTAAACCTGTTCGCTTTGTACAATCAAACACTTTACAACAGCTTACAATTAACTGCTATAAACTTCTAAATGCTACCTTGTGTAGAATTATGGACGTAAACGGGCTGAAACGGGCAACGGGGATATGCAATTAGTTATATCTACTCAACAGTTCTAGATTGTAGTTTAGGGTTAAGTTCTTAACTATGTTTGAGTATACTATAATAGATAAAGCCAAGCGCTTTATCTATTATAGTTTATAATCTATATACAGGGTTAGATAGATAGACACTTTATTGCACAAAACATTAAGGTTATTACACACAAGACATAGTTATGTACAATCAGGCGGCCTTATCGCCAAAAGCGATCTCTTCCAGACAACCTTAGGGCATAGGAAATTAAGTTATTGTAAAGGGTTATTTGTAAAACATTAATAACCTCCTAGGGGCTGAGTCTAGTGCTCAAATACAACAACTTCTTCTCATCATCATTTGCCTGCCAAGTTCCCAGGTCATCTGGGGCGGCGCAGTAGGACTTTCTCTTCCATGCAATCCGGTCACTCGTCATTGAGTCATTCACTCCCTTCTCAGTCATATCTCTCCTCACACAATCCATCCATCTCTTTTTAGGTCGTCCCCTACTTCTCCACCCATCAATATTCATATCCATTACTCTTCTCGTTACGTGCTCCTCTTCCCTACTCATCACATGTCCATATCAAGACAAACGGTGTCCTTTCATCTTTTCTGCTACAGGTGCCACTTTCATACTTCCTCTAATATATTCATTCCTTATCTTGTCCATTCTCGGCACCCCACACATCCACCTTAACATTCTCATTTCTGCTGCATACAATCGCTTTTCATCTACCTTCTTAATGGCCCAGCATTCAGAGCCATGTAGTAACCACTTTTTCTATGGGACCAATATTGAAATCTAAAAAAAATTATCACTTCTCCATACAAACTGATGCCAGCTGGTGGCGGCTTAGTATGGGGAAGTGTTTTTTTTTTCATACAAAAAGTTGTTGTATTTGAGCACCAGAATTAAACCCTAGGAGGTTGTTGATGTTTTACAAGTAACCCTGTATATAAAATGAATCTCTATTTCCATTGTTCATCGCATCACGCGAAAACGGATGGAACAATTTCGCTAATTCTTTGTATATTGTCAGGAGAAGGTTCTTATAAAAGAAAAGATTAAGAAAATTGCGCAGAAAATCATTAATGAATAATCACGCGAACGAAGTCGCGGGCAGCAGCTAGTAAACAAATAAATTCTTACAACTATCATACTTAACTAACTACATAGTTCCTATAGCTTGAACCTAGATTAAACTACAAATGCTCGTGCTCATCAGACGATTACCCCATGCGGGATTCGAACCTACAACCATCTGACTTTGTAGTCCGGAGCGGGAACCACTACACCATATGTTTGTCATGAAATCTATAGGTGTTCCACTCCGTGGGTTTCAATTTAACCATTTGACTGCTACACGGGTTCTTAAGCTCAATAGAAAGTAAAGAAAGCCTTTACAAGGTGCTATAGATACACCTGTGTAACATTATAGAATGCAATAAATATATTGAATTGAATTGAATACAACAACTTTTTCTATGAGACCAACCACTATTTGTTTAAAGATTTTGATGTTGGTGTCATACAAAAAGTCTGAGGACTAAAATCAGTACTCATGAGTTTATAAATGAATCAATAATAACCCAGTACCTTTGTCATTTCTAACCCTCCTTAGTTCACCAAAGGCTGCTAACAATACAATTTCTTCACTAATTTAATTTATTTCCTACCACAATAGAATTCTTTTAATACAAATTATGGTATCCACTAGATAATTTTCCCTCTCTTAAGAAACCATGTACTTAATTTAAAAAATTCCTTCCTATTCAAATTTGAACCTTACTAACTTGAGTTTAAGTCAAAAATTCCGTAAGTAAGTAAATTCAAATTTTCTGGGTAAAAAAGGCGAAATGAACGTCTCTCCTTATCTGTGTGATAAGCCTGAGGACACGTCACAAAATGAGGGTAGTCTTTTTTTGCCATATTTTCCTGAAAGTCATTATAATGTAATACATAAATAGTATAAAACAAAGCCGTTCTGAAATTGTCTGCAAGAAAAAAGAAAACTTATCTACAACGCGTAACTTTAAAGTTCTTTTAAGAAATACAAATGATATAAAACATTTGAAGTCAGACCTTTTGTCATTAGTACTATGATTGTGTGTGTTTAACGCGGAACGCGTGGATGGATCAAGTTAAGTTTTTGGTGGGGGGTAGTCGAACGAAAAGCATGGTCGATTTATTTTAATGGTTTTTATTTATCATTTAAAGAGCTTTAGAGTGCAAGTTTGGTGTAGTTTGTGTTCCAATGTTTGGTGAAGTAATAAAGATCTGAAACTATTGAAATATCATTGCATTCAACATCGAGTGTCAAGTTACTAGTCGAAAAACAACTTGTTTTAGACCCGATAGCGGCCTAAAACCTGCTTCTACGGGAAGAGTATCCTCCACTGAATCCAAGAAAAGCAATAAAAACTAAACACCCGGTATTTATTGTGAACTATATCAATACACTCTACATTGGCAGAATCACTGCTCTGCTTTAAGAGGGGAATGAGTCCATAATATAAAAAAAGAAGTTAAAATTAACATCAATACTCTGGTCTGTAATACCTTGAAGTAGTAAAAAATAAAACTTCTAGGTCAAACAAGCAATATACACCGTGAATTTTTAATTACCCGAGAAAATTAACTATCATACTCAGATATCGATATACATCGAATTTGGCGAATAACAAAAAAATTTTTTATGAGAAATTTCTTTAAAAGGTCCCTAACATTCCATTAAAAATATGCACCATAAAAGTCCTGCTAATTCAAATAGTAATCATTATCATTCCAACATTAACGGAACCAAAATCCACCTACTATAATACTACGAAGATGGTTTACATGTTTTTGGTGCATTAACAGGTTTTATTTGAAGTCCTATAAAACGATATTTTTGTATGAACGCTATAATATTTGTGTGTTACTTACTGATATACATATTGTTATAAACGCAAATTTTAGTTTTCTCGGGTAATTAAAAAGTCACGGTGTATACGATTATGCTGCATTTTTGACTCTCGGGACTCGGGACGGGAATCAAAAGCTCAATAGGACACTCCCCGTTGTATTACTTATATCACAAAATTTGGCAAAAAGCAACGTCTTAAGGCACAAGTAAAAAACAAGTCAGTAAATTGACAATTTGAAGTTACATCTCAAAAATCTTTTTTTTCGTACCAACTTGAACAAAGAGGTTAACTCAATCTAGTTCTACCAAATAAATATTGGACAACATCACATACATTGCTCTGATCCTATGGTAAGTAGCCAAAGCACTTGTGTCACAGAAATCAGAAACAACGACGGTACCACAACACCCAGACCCGGTACAATATAGAAAATACATTTTCCTACATTGACCAACCGGGAATCGAACCCGGGACCTCAGAGATAGCGACACCAAGTCCGGTATGCTCGCCTCTCGGCTACGGAGGTCGTCAAAATTATGGGAGAACTATTTACATACCTACATGTTTGTAAGGAATTCTCAGTAGGCGAGACCGACTTGCAATTAGTCTGTTTATTTTCGGCTAAGTTGATTAGTCTTATGTGTCCTTATGCAGGGCATAGGCCTCACCTATGAAGTTGTTAGAATTATAGTTCATCACATAGTTGCCGGGGCATATAGCACGTAGAAATGGTGGCCACGTACCGGCAAGGACATCAAACCATAAGGTGGACAGACGACCTGATAAAGGTTGCAAGAAGCCGCTGGATGCAGGCCGCTTCCAACCGGTCAATCTGTAAGTCACTGGGGAACGCCTATATGTGCAGCGGTGGACGCCATATGGCTGAAGTTATATGGCCCAAATAATGATGATGACGTAGTCCCAATGTGTATTGGTCAAAGGATGTATTATAGTATATTTATGACAGTACCTAAATCAAACTAATACTTCACTATAGAACAAATGTGTTAATATCTCATGTAATATAAAAATCCGCGTAATGTACTATAATAACCCAAAACAGAGACAGGCGTAATAAGTTATTAAAACTAACTGATACAAAGGCCCAATGAGCCTGGGACGAGGGTGGACTGGACTATAAATTAGGTATTTCACGTGTGGGACAAGTTACAAGATGTTTACAAAACTTTTAAAACATTACAAATGTGTATTACCTTCCTGTGGTAGTTATAAAGTGGTGATATTATGTTAGAATTTATAAGAAAAAATATTTATCTTCATCATCATCATCATTTTCAGCCCTAAAATATCCACTGTTGAACACTGTTGTAAGGCTTCTAACGCGCGGTGTTTTGTTTTTGATCACTTGCCTTCCTTATATATATATATTGATTTGAATTGAATTGAATCAATTCACTTCATTCAATTCAAAAACCAAAACTTACTTACTTTTTCAACCGACTTCAAAAAAGGAGGAGGTTCTCAATTCGACTGTATGTTTTTTTTTTGTAACGTAACATACATATTACGCGATTACTCCGCCAATTATGAATCGATTTTAATGATTCTTTTTTTGTTTGGTAGATCATACTTCAGAGGTAGTCCCATATAAATTTTATCGAAATTGATTTAGAACTTTTTGAGAAAATCAACAAATAATACCCAGATAATATTTTGGTTGTGGTTCTTGTTACCTATCTTCGACAAATATGAGCCGATTTTGATGATTTTTATTTTATTGAATAGTTTATACTTCAAAGATGCTATGATAAAAGTTTGCAAAATAAAAATCACCCCTACTTAAGTACCTAATCAGTTACTTTTGGAGTCAGTGCAAACAAAAACATTGAATCTCTCATCTGCTGGCACCGACTCCAAAAGTAACTGATTAGGTACTTAAGTGTTAGGATTATTTTTAGCATTTTAGTGTTTTGAAGTCGGTTTTATTTTTTTAAATAATCGTAACTAAAACTTATGTTTGGTTATTTTCCTTTGAATTTGAACTTATATTTACTTTAATTACACAAATATAAATATATACTAGAAAACAGATGCAATGCAAATGCAATGGGAGAGGAGTTATTGTGAAAAAAAGATCTCTTGTGACAATATTCCAAATACTTAAGGAAAATACTTACATGCCGTAAAATCTGAAAGTAAAAATATATTTAAAAAACGCTTACTATGATCTTTGGTACGTGTATAAAAGTTCAACTGTTTGATCGGGAAGACTGGTCTTCACGACACAGGAAATCCTAGTGTGGAGACCAGTGTGACCATAACATAGATACTTTGCTCACACGTGCTTACTTATTTTAATGTATTTATTTAAAAAATAAGGATTTTGTATTGTATGTAACAGTGACTTAATTTTAGAACTGAGTTAACTTGAACTGAATAAAATATATTCTATTCTATGTTACATTCTACTGTAAATCTGAAATTTATACAGACAATAGTCACTGTCATATCGTAAAATCGCTTTCCGCTATCGCTTATTCACTAAAATATGGGCTTTAGTTATTTAATTATACGGAAACTGATACTAATGTTAATAAAGCAATGACATGGGTCACAATAAATTGCCAATTCCTAGGATTCTAATTTGAATAATTTTCCTATAATATGTATTCCCATGCTTTAATAGTTATCGGTTCAATGACTATCCTTTTTTGCAGGGTTATTTGTAAAACATCAACAACCTCCGAGGGGCTGTTTCTGGTAAGATAAGATAAGATAAGAAGCCTAAATTAAGCTCTTTTACACGTCCCAATATATTTTTTACCCTACCACTGCTTCGGGACAATATTGTGGGCTAGTGCCGAGAAGAAGCAGCGCAAGAAACTCGGTCACTATTGTCAGCCTCTTTTTAAATAGTGTGTGTACATAACAAGTTAAAATGAACCTGTGCGAGCATGGCAGTATTTAATTCTATACCTTTTTTCATTCAAATCATCTTGACATGCGATTTAAATTCATACATAGACAGTTCAGCAATGGACTGTGGTAATTTGTTAAAAAAGCGAATACATTTTCCCATGAACGAATTACCCACTTTATGCAGTCTGAAGTTTGGAACGGCAAGTTTATCTTTATTCCGGGCATTAATATTATGCATGTCACTCTTTTTAGGAAAGAACAACTTTTTCTATAGAACCAACATCGAAATCGCAAAACAAAATTCACTGTCTCATACAAACTGATGTCCGCTTGTCGGCGGATTAGTATGGGGAAGTGTTTTTTTTTGTGATTTCTCTGGTTGGTCCCATAGAAAAAGTTGTTGTATTTGAGCACCAGAATCAGCCCCTAGGAGGTTGTTGATGTTTTACAAATAACCCTGTATAGATAAGTTATGTCAAAAGTTATAATATGTTATCAAGCCTAAAACCTTATTAAACTAACCTAATAACTGGTATTTTAACATAGATATTCTTATGAACGTACTAGTAGCTCAGTGTCGGAAGCGTTTTGTTAGTGATTACCAAAGTGAAGCAACCTACGCCGCGGTTGTGATTGGATGGGTGACCATTCCAACTATATGTATAGTGGCTTTTATGTCAAGCGTCTCCGTAATTCGGAAGGCACGTTAAAAGTATGTCCCGGCTAAGATCGCTTGATAATAATCGTGAAGCCTATTCAGAGGCCTTAGGGCGGCTTAATAACATTCGACAATAAGGTTTGTTGTCTGTACCTCGTGACACAAACAAGAATGTTAGTGCTTCACCTCGGGACCCTTGCAATCGTTAAATTGTGTTGTTTAGCGCACCATCATAATCATCACAATATCAGCCATAGGACGTCCACCTGAAACTCGGCCTCCCCATTGACTTAAGTCACTGGTCTAATAATACCCCTCCACCAATCCGCACTGGGCCCGCGTGATGGATTATGGCCCATACCACCTCATAGTTGAGGTGAGGCCTGTGCCCTGCAGTGGGACGTATATAAGCATAATTTCTTGACTTTTTTCCTATGGCAATTGTCACTTATCATAGCATGGTAATACCATTCATGGCATTCAGAAAATATTTTCTAAGTTAAACAGAAACTGACTAAAATTATCATGTATTTTTAATTTCATAATCAAAAAGGAAAGCGTCTACACTTTGGTACTTGCTAAACAACCCAGGAACATTATAAGAGCCGTAACAAAACAACTTATTAAAACTTTGAAAACCTTCAGGGAAATAATTTATTTGACAAAAATTAGGAGAACTTTCAAAGAAGAATTTGTGCTTAATTACATCGATTTTCCTTTTTCACAAAGAAACCTTTTTTGATCATTCCGACCTTTACTTAATAGTAAAGGAGCGTCTACACTCTTAGTATTAGCTTTTAACTATATTTCAACTGGCAACACGTTTGTATATGCTTTAAATCTTAAAGACGATGAAGTAAGTATCAAGCCATTACAGTTCTGTAAATCAGTCTAACGCTGTCTTGCCTCTTTTTCTTCTTTTAAAATCTATTAAAATATTCTTCTAAATCTGTCAAATTCATTGCAATATGCAATGACATAAAATTTTGTTAATTTATGCCCAACACTTTTAAGAGCTTTTTTTGTATATTATTATTATTATTATTTATTCATAAGGTACACCAACAAAAAAACACATAAAACATTAACAACAACACGATTACAATATGTTCAAATATGTTTGCCAATGACAGGTATACACAGCATTTACCACAATGTGTAGCTTAAGTCTACAATACTAGGTACAAAATAACTAAAACTAAATTAAAAAAGAAAACACAAAAGACAAAAACCAACTAAGGAATGAGTGCGTGCCGAGAGGGTGAAAAGTAATTGGTCATTTTTTTTTGAAGCTTCGGGCAGAGTCGCTGAAAATGTCAATCTCCGGTACCTTGGTCATAATTTCATTGTAGGTGTTACACATTCTGGCTAGGGGATAATGCGCGCCTAAATTTGTTTTGTGGCTAGGTAAGCCAGCCAAATAGTTTACGAATTGGGTGAGTATAACTTGACAACTTCGACTTTTTTAGTGTCGTAGTTGAAAAGTTAAAAAGTATATTTACTACTTTAAAAAATGAAACTAACATTATAAAAACTTTTAAAATTATGTTTGCAGCAGATCTCAAATCTGTCTCAAATCGGTCCTAAAAAACGACAGAAAAAAAAGCTATAGCTTGAAACTAAGAATATATATTCTACAAACGCAAAGGGTTACTAGCAAATAATTTCTCATGACATTTAGTTTTTTGGGGCCAAAATACACAAGTTTAATGCTTTATTCATTTGTAATCTTACATATAAAGTCTCAGTTTCGATGAAACTAATTGTTTTGTCAAGAAACCCGTCCCCTACACTAGAAAAAATATTTCAAAAAAATTCAAAAGAAAGAGTCAACTCCCCCAAACTTATCAAAGAATAATCCCTGTTATAATAAGGGAGGATATTTTCCTGCAACTGAAAACGTTACTTTGTTAGCGTTGTCGGTACAAAAAGGAGATATTTTGCTGAAGTTTGGGCACAAAGAGCCTATTTGTGCCGAATGAGCTATTTACATTGTTAAGTGTTGTGTACACTGTGTTGTGACGGATTCGTAAATCGAGAGTCTAAGTGACAGGAAGATGTCTTATTCATTAAAAGTTAAAATGAAACATTTTAACACATAATGCTAGAATTTATAAATAGCTAGATTTTATAATGTTATCATCTCCTAAGTGGTAGTGGGCTGGAAACATCTGTAGCAGAACCGATGAAAGGTGGAGTAAACTGGTTCTCGAGTGGAGACCAAGGCTTGGGAAACGAAGTGTGGGACGCTCCTATAAAAGATTGACGACTTAGGAAGGAGCCTGGCAGTGGCTAGAAAAAGCGGGAGATCATGCTCTTGAGCAGTAAATTGAGCAGCAGTTGACATAATGATGATATTGATGTCCTAAGCTTGACCGCTTTCAACCGGCCAATCTGGAAGTCAATGGGGGAGGCCTATGTTCAGCAGTGGACGTCCTATGGCTGAAATGATGATGATGATCTTGAGATTACTTGACAGAGAACTAAAGAAATTGATATAACACAAAGGATAAGACATTGAACCTAATCATTTTTCCTAAGTGGAGGAGAGTACGACGGCGCCCTCCGACAAGGTGGAGCGATGATATACGCAAATCTGCTAACAGAGGATGGAAAAGAAAATACAACCTCGGATCATGCTTAGTGACGTGCATTGGGTGATATCGATGTCCAACAGTGGGCTGACGTGTGCTGAAATTAAGAAATTATGATATGAGCATGTGTATTTGTCTTAAGTTTTGAATGTTTTTATTGTGTATGTTACAAGAGATGTTTTCTCTAAATGTGAACCAATTCTACTGTTTTTTTTTAAATTTAAATAAATATTATCATTAGACATAGATTGGTATTTCCTTAACAAATTTAAAGACTTTTTCCCTAAGTGCGCAAAAATAGATGGTGAAATCGGAGTTACAAGATAGAAATTATAAATATATTTTAATTGGAATTTTAGTCCAATTATAATATATTTATAATTTCTTTTGTATTGTAGTAAATTTATTTCTAAACATAGACAAATAAAGTAGCTTTTTTTATAAAAAAAAATTAAGGTTTTAATTTTTTCTACAAAAAAATTTAAGAGCTAAATATTAATATTTACTTCATCATTATCATCATCATCTTCAACCTTTGGAAGTCCACTACTAGACATAGGCCTCCCCTATAGTACGCCACAGCGAGTAGCTCTGGGCCGTTTGCATTCAGCGGTTTCCTAGTCAAGGGACTAGGTCGTCAGTCCACCGGGTGGGCTGCCTGCCCACGCTGCGTCTCAATTACTTAAAAAATATTTTTTGAGTCAATGTAAGCTATTTAAATTATTTCTTCGCATATTTTATATTACTACACAATATAGGGTTGTGGCAAATGCTATCTTAATTTTAAAAAGCCCTTTTTTGCCCGTAAAAACCTCATTTGTTAATTCCTTCATTTGCTGACTCATCCTGAGATAGCGTAGCAGTTAATTAGCAAATATCTTCATCTCATCGTCATTAAGGCTACGTGACGATACGCGACAACGTGTTAATGTGTGCTAAGCTTAATAATTATGGAGCTAAGAATTTAGCGTTTTGTGTTAAGGAAGACGTAGGAACTAAATGAGACAAGAAATGGAGATGACATGGAGAAGGACAGTTTAAAAAAATATTAGTTGTGGTTTATCTCTTATCTTGCGCTGCTTCTTCTCGGCACTAACCCACAATATTGTCCCGAAGCAGTGGTAGGGTAAAAAAATATCTAGGGACGTGTAAAAGAGCTTAATTTAGGCCTATTTACAGAAATAAATTGGTTTTATTGGTTTTATCAAAATTAAATTCAAAATCGTTTACTTTTTAGTTTGATTTTTCATTACTAACGAAAGGATCGAATCGTATACGAAGAAATCGATATTACTAACAAGACGACCGTCTATTCTAGTGGTTTGCGCTCGCAATTACAAAGCAAGTTACGGATTCGAATCCAGCAAGGGGCAAATGGTTGTATGATGAGCATGAGCGCATAGAGCTATTTGTAATTTAAAAAATAAATAAATATTATCATCAACATTGAGTGCCATCTTCTAACGAAGTTTGGAAAACAGTATGTCAAATCGTGAGCGGTCACTGGCTAGGTTCTTGATTTCGCTGTAGCACAAATAATATCAGTACTACTTTTAATACCATTATCTATTTCGCAAAAAAATATCAAGCACGCATCTAAATTACATCTCAATGATCTCTCTTAACTCAAATCAAAGTTTCAAAAAAAAAAAAAAAAAACTCGACAACTAGAACAAATTACGGGGCATCCATAGTGGTATGTCAAATCAAAGTTTATAAAATATATTGAAACTCGACAACTAGAACAAATTACGGGGCATCCATAGTGGTGATTTAGGTAACTAACTATCTAGTAAATCTCTAGAATTTCACTTAACACTATTTGTTGGGACAAACTGTATATTCGTAGAAATCCAGATGTACATACTGGGAAACGAAATCAAACACAACGACCTAATTATTTTCTTTTTTAATTCCTATTGTGTGACTATTATTGATTTTTTTTTGACATTTTTATTCCATTACTAGCTGTTGCCCGCGACTTCGTCTGCGTGGTCTTTAGGGGTATGAAAAATAGATGTTGGCCGATTCTCAGACCTACTCAATATGCTCACAAATTTTCATGAGAATCGGTCAAGCCGTTTCGGAGGAGTACGGGAACGAACATTGTGACACGAGAATTTTATATATAAGATTAATAATTTAATTGTAGTATTTATTGTTTTGTTTTTAAGTAACTTTATTGGTTTCATTTGGGAGCCGCTTTCAACCGGCCAATCTGGAAGTCACTGGGGGAGGCCTATGTTCAGCAGTGGACTGTGAATGTGGCTGAAATGATGATGATGATGATGAATTTTATTGGTTTATTTCAAATTAAATATTATTAATGTAATATTTGCATGCTAATCAAATTAGCGATACATGTTTGCACAATTATGTTTCGGGTGAATAAAGTATTTGAATTTGAATTTGAATTTAAGGATATGAGATAAGACTGCAGACCCCTTTCGTATCCATCTCCCTCTTCATAGTCTGCTACTGTTTCCAGTGTATCTAGTACTAGACTATAGCTATCTCTAGCAATCTCTTCAAAAATACACAAGACTATTCAAATAAAATCTCCTAACATTTTCCAATCCGCAAAACTCGAAAACTCTTGAAACACAAACCAACTGAATATCTTCAACGTCTACATAACAACAATGCCATCCCAAATAGTTTTATCATCGAAAACTTGAATCCAATATGTCTGTGCCCTGCCATAGTAGAGGCAGAGAGAGTATGTTCACTGTAGCGGAACGCAAATGGCATGTAAATACAAAATGTTTGTAAAAAATACAATATCATTAAGATCCACTTGCAGACTTTTCTTAAGTACAGATTTAATATTAGTTTAGTTAAAAACGTAATTTTATTCATCATTATCATCTCAACCTATTGCAGTCTACTGGTTTTGGTGGTCATAAGCCTGCTTCATAGAGTGCCATAAAGCATGATCTCTCGCTTTTTTCATCTAGCCTTTTTTTTCATTTGAAATTTTATTGCACACACATAAAACAAGTGTGCAAAAAGTGGACTTAATACTAGGAGCATTCTCTGCCAGACAACCTATAGGTCATGCAGAAAGACTGCAAAAAGGTGCGGTAATATTGTAGATGAAAAAAAAGAATAAGTTAGTAATTATTCTTTTATAATTTTAATTTATTCATAAAATAAGAGTATTTAAATAATTTAATTAAACCATTTTTTTTGCATGGGCCTAAGTGCCATGGTTTTGAAGTAAAGAAATAACATATTTGTGTTACGAGGAACCTCACATGAATTTGGTTAGGAGCACCCGGTACAATTTGACCCGGGGCGTCCGAGCACCCGATCTAATTTGGAAAAGTTTGTTTACTGAATTATTGACCTGAACTGACCTGAACTTGAAATTACCTGCACCAGTTTTCAATAGTGTATGTATTTTACATGCACTTTTACTTTTTACTTAATTATTATTATTCTAGTCGACTAGCGTGTTTAAACACACTCTGCCTTTTATCCTGTATTTTCTTTGTCTCATTATTAGCGACAAAAAATATTACTAATATTGCAGTAACAGTGAGGCTACTGTTATTATCTATATTATGTACCATACCGTAATCCATACGATTTCGTGATAGGATTAAATTCGATCCAATATACAAAATGGTTTCAATCACGTACGATGTTGTTCATTGCGACATTTTTTTGGTTTCGATACGTTGATGTAACTGTGAAATGGAATGTGTGGTAAAGGTGCGGCGAGGGGGTGAATGACCAATCTTACTCATACCCTTACAGATGTTATCAAATCGCCTTATTAGTATAGACAGCATCAAAGTAGCTGATCAAGCACTAACTTTCAAAAGAACTTACTGTTTTAATTTCACAATAACCTGACTTTATAATCACAGACAGGGTGGCTAGAAAAGTGACGTCTAAAAATTGTTTTCAGGTGTATTGTGTTGAGAGATATCGGAATCACCCCTATGTATGTTCTACGATTTTTCGTAGTTTTCGAGTTACAATATTTTTATGATTTTTTGCAACCGGATCAGTTTGAAAAATTTCTTTAATAAAGTAGAAGGTTTCTTCGAATTTTTTTTCAGGCACAGCATGTAGAACTAATGGGGCAGAAAGGTTTTAGAATGAAGACTACATACGGGCAAGCGGAGCGTAGGATGTCTACTCACAAGGTGGAAAGACGATCAGTATCTGTGCCAAATTTCAGCTAATTATGTTTTAAATGTAATTAAGTAAAAGACAAGTTTATCTAGTCCACAAAATGACATTGCCAAATAGTGATACATACATTATTAACTATGGCCGTGTATCTACCGCGTGGCTGTCACCGGAGCGAGTGATGAATGCTGCTTCGGAAACGTCATCTCAATTGTGCTGAACGGCGTCCAAGTACACAATATTGAATTATATCAACTGAAATTTGTTAGGAACAACTTTTGACATGTATTGTGTAAAGCACAGAAGTTTTTGACCGATTTTAATATCTCTAAATATTAATATAGGAAATGATTACCCGTCTACTCCCAAACGATGCTGCTTAACTTCGATAATTACTACTAAATCATTGCCACTATAGAGTTCTAGTACAAAATTATGATTTGATGATCAATTTTAATCTCTATCTAATCGTTATATGAGATCTCCCAAAAGTTTCCCCAAAATATCATAATACCGTGAAACTTGAGTCTGAAAAATTCCATGAAATCCAACACTTAGAACTTGGCAGATATATCTCGATAATCATTATTCAACACGGTTTATTCCCAAAGGGCAGTCTTAAGAGTTTGCTAAAAAAAAGTTTTGAAAACAAACAGGGGAAACGGGAGATTGATGGCTTAACCTCGTCCGAGCATGTATAAAAGTTATATCCGAGACACACGGCTAGAACCTTGACGAGCGAACGAGCGAGCAAGTTGGCTGTTGAGATTCTGAACCCCCCTTCTCCTAGCATCGGTTTCCTCAATGCTGAGGGTCGTGATTGCCACGATGGAGTATCCTGTTTCGGACCATCTGGCGCCATCTGCTTCGATCAATCACTGTCCACCTTGTGGGTGGACGTCCCACGCTGCGCTTGCTGGTTCGTGGCCTCTATTCCAAAACCTTTCTGCCTCATCGGCTGTCAGTTCTGTGTACTGTGTCCCGCCCACTGCCACTTCAGCTTGCTAATTCGTTGTTAAATAAAATTTTGGTCTGTCATAACGAGATAATGGTATATCCACCACATCGATGTTATCAAACTAACAGCAACTGAATTCATTATTTTGAGGTTAGTTTATGATAGAGCAAGCATTTCAGCAGAAGCCTAGGCACTTGTACCTCCGAAAGCCTATTTTATTTAAGTTTTTTTCCAGTTTGCGGCCAACGTAAAAGAAAAAAATAAAAAATCATTTCATGAAAAATTTCATGTGAATACTTTACTTTTTGAATTTTAGTTGGTTTTATAGTAAAAGTTGTTGATTTAATCAAATAATGAACATTTGGATTTGAAAATACACAGGCAGGGAATTCAGAGAAGTACTCGTTTATACGAGTACTTCTCTGAATTCCCTGGCTTCCCTGAAGGCTTATGCCTTAAAAAAATTGTTCATCCTTATCTGCTGTATGTAAACAATTTTAGAAGTATTCTAACCAAACAAAGATTCCACAAAGCTTCTCCATACTTTGTGCGAATAGCGATTTATCAATCAATGTGGATCACAAACTTGTTAATACTTCTACTTTGTAATTCTTGTATTTTCGGATAAGTGAAACGATATATTTTCGAGGTTTTGTGTTCAGAGCTTCTTATCTGGCGTAGTTTAATACGGGGAGAGGATTTTAAGAAATGAAAATACAGTCTGACGAAACGGATCTACAAAATTAAAAAATCACAATAAAGTGTTTCTTAAATTAAAATTTTAACTCAAACGAATCAAAAGAAGCTTACTTTAAAATACTAAACAAAATAAAAAACATTCATTTCAGATAATTACCTAAGTAAGATTATTTGCGGTAAATTCGTGATAAAAAAGCTACTGTTTAATTTAAACATATAAAAATAAATAAATAAAACGTAGAAAAATAAATAAATAAATATTGGACAACATCACATACATTGCTCTGATCCTGTGGTAAGTAGCCAAAGCACTTGTGTTACAGGAATCAGAAACAACGACGGTACCACAACTACCCAGACCCGAGGCAATATAGAAAAGTTATTTTTCTACATTGACCCGACCGGGAATCGAACCCGGAACCTCAGAAATAGCGACACCAAGTCCGGTATGCTCGCCTCTCGGCTACGGAGGTCGTAAAAAAGTTGTACTTA
The DNA here is from genome assembly GCA_963576865.1 of Anania hortulata. NCBI lineage: Eukaryota > Metazoa > Arthropoda > Insecta > Lepidoptera > Crambidae > Anania > Anania hortulata. Next base: position 1,922,259 of record OY756413.1, read on the forward strand.
AGCACCAGAATCAGCCCCTGATAGGTCAATGTGTCAACTTGTGTTCAGCATTGGACGACCTATGGCTGAAATGATGATGAATCAGCCCCTAGGGGGTTGTTGATGTTTTTTAAATAACCCTGTAATATATCTATTCTAGATATTATTAAGAATATTTTCTTAATAATTTTCTATTTTAACCCTACTCAAAACTTACCTTATTAAAACGTCAAAGAGCCTCCAAAGGCCACATAAATCCAACCGCGTCACAATGACGGCTCGTCACCCGTCACTCTGACAGAGATAATGACGCCCGCTCGGCTCGAACGCATTGACATCTGGCAGCTAATAAATCGACTTCACTAATATTGGGAGATTTGCTCAGCAAAGTGTGGTTTTTCGTTGTATTGATTTTAGATGGCATCACTTTATTAATTTAAATTTTGGGTCATCTGGCTTAATTTAAATATTATTTAACACGTTATATTTTCCGTTGTTGCTAGTATCGTGGCAATTAGACTTGAAAGCATTTTATAAACACAACCATATGTACATTTTGAAAAAGCTACAAAGGTCAGGATTTATTATGACAAAGATTGATTGAAACAACTAATGAGATAACATTAATAAAATACGTTTTTAAATAATTCAGATTAGCAGGACGACAAAAAAATCGATCTGCAATCCTCAATACTACTCATTTATTCAGTATGAAAACCCTTTTCCGGGCACTTATACATGTTCCTAAATATAGATTTGCCCTACCGTTGCTTAAGACTAATATTGGTTGGCGATGAGAATGAATGGTGCAAGAATCTCAGTCATTATTGTCAGCCGTTTCTACAGAAATAGTAGACAAAACATAAAGGAATAGCGAGCCAGGTAAAAAAGAAAATATGTAGGTACACATACATTTTACTATATTAAGTGTTGGTAATAAGTATTGACTGGAAAAAGTTAAAAGAAAAACAGGAAACATTTTATAAGGAATATTATTGAGTAACATAAAATGGTCAGTTCTGAGGAGTAAATCTTCTTCTTCATCTATACGGTCAATCCCGGTTGCGTCCAAAGCTTTTGCTTTCGAGCCCAGGGTCCGCTTTCCTTGATTAAGGAGTGTGAAGTGGAGGAGCCACTTCGCACGGTCTTGAGCGTCTCTAATTGTAAGATCATTGGCACGCATGTCAGCCCTCACAACGTCAAGCCAGCACTTCTTGGGTCTACCCCTTTTGCCAGGACCTGGCGGTGGCCACATGGCCAGAAATTTGTTTCCTACGTAGCTTGCCGGTTTCCGCAAAACATGGCCGTACCAGCGTAGGCGACTCTCCTGCAGTTTGTCTGCAATATCACGAACACGAAGGCTACCGCGGACGCACATCCACCGCAGCATATTCATCTCCGTGAAAAGCAGCTCCTGCTTGTGTCGCTCAAGTAGCGGCCATGCTTCGCTGCCATATAAAAGGACAGGCCTAATGATGGACTTATAGATCTGTCCTTTAAGCTTAACCGGCATTCTGGGGTCACAAATGACACCAGTCACCTCTCGCCATTTGGCCCACGCAGCAGCAATGCGTGCTTTGACGTCGCAATCGATGTCTCCCGACGCGTGAAGTACAGATCCAAGGTATTTGAAGTGGTCCTTGCGCTCGACCTTGTCTCCGCCTATGCGAACGGGCGTTGGATCTGTAGAGTTACAGGCCAGGCCAGTTCTGAGGAGTAAATAATAAATAAATTCAAATTCAAATTGTTCATTCCTTAACTTAATCTATTACATAATGTTTGGAGCTTCCATTTATGCAACAGTATGCTTGTGTTGTACCGGCAAGCGCAGCGTAGGCCACCTACAAGGTGGACAGACGACCTGGTAAAGGTTGCAGGAAGCCGCTAGATGCGGGCCGCTTCCAACAGGCCAATCTGGAAGTCATTGGGGGAGGCCTATGTTTTAGAACCGCTCTTCTAGTAATGCAAAAATCGACCAAAGCAGAATATTATGCAGAATATGTGAAAATCACTAAAATCTAGCAAACTTTGTGTCTGTGAGGGTGTGTAAGTGTCTGTATATACAGTCCTTTACTGTGCAATCCATCCGCCTGTGGAACTCCTTACCGATGTCTATTCGGCAGTCTGAAACACTACAAATCTTCAAAACTAGACTTAAAACATATCTCCTTGGACTTTACTTTTCTCCTATGTTTTTCTTTGATTTACTTCTTTCTTTACTCTTCCTAACACTTTTGGTATCAAAATCCATATTCATATTAATAGGGTTATTAATTAGTGTAAGTACTTATATGTATTTATATTATGTATGATCATTATTTATAACAATGTATAAGTATGTATATTATTTTATTTTTTAGTATCTATGTAAGAAATATTTAATATATTATGTAATATATTAAATATAAAATTACTTTAAACTCTTCACCGCCTCCCCCACATAACGTTTTTTTTTCAACTTTCCTCTACCTGAAGGTTGTCTGGAAAAGATCGCTCTTAGCGATAAGACCGCCTAAATTGTACCATTCTAAATTTATTGTTTCTCTGTACTGTTTTTTTGTGTGGTGTGCAATAAAGAGTATCTATCTATCTATCTATATATCTGTAAAAAATATCAATTGTGTTTGGCAAGTATAAATATTTAGCTATCGATGATTTACAATGTCAGTGTTACTTTCAGTTTTAAACCATTGAGTCACTGCTTTCTAACAGTATCGGGTGGTTCAAAGAGAAAAAAGAAATATTTGGGTATTTGTTTACTTCTTACAAACTAAGGACGATTTACTCCCAAATTGTCTTTTGGCGTATTTAGACTACTTATGTTTTCTCCTTTTGCTTTGGGCACTAATGTCAAAAGGTAAAGATTTGTGTTTCCAAAACATGGTATTTAAAATGTATAACTTACTATATGAAAGTAGATCAGTTATTGTGCAAATACTATTTAAAGTTTATAACTCTTAACTAATGTCAAAAGTATTTAAATTCAATATTAAGAGTATTTAATTTCAACCCACGCCATTTTGTTTCGAGTTGCGACATCTTACAAGCTAAATTTTGTCGACCATTTACAAACAAGTGCGTATTTTCTCCAAACTAAAGTTAATTTATAAGTTTTAGTACAAATTCTAAAACTTCCAAACTCGACGACAACGCCAAAAATAGTTTAGAACTTTCGGCGATTCGAATTCTCTAAATTAAGGTTGGCTCAAGTAGTTTTAATAATCGCCCCGACTGGAGTGGTAAAACTCTGCTCATCCCGTCCAAGGGCCTTACATTTTATATTCCAGATTTATGTCGGTCTACATAAATTTTACGACGTGGAAACTTCGGAGTTGGCAACGAAACATTGGGTACAGTCGGCCGCGAAAACGTTTGTTTTGACGAGCCCTCATTTTGAGTGCTCGTTTATTTGGATGTTGAATAAAAAGAGCAAGCTGTCGTAGAAATAGGAAAAGTTACAGTTTTCAAACATACACCCATATAGTCATGCACGCACATTTATTTGTTGACTTCTTGAAGTGTGGGTCTAAAATTTGGTACTGCCACCTAAGTTTAGACTTTAGACCCTTGTCAATAAAATGCATTTATGACTAGTATAATAGACTAGGGTGTCCCTATCTAGATTTTTTAAACCATAAAAATTTTGAAATATATTTTTTTCATAAATGTAGTATGGATTTGGGTAAAATGTATATGAAGTCATTAAAGATTGACGTCAATAGATGTAATTGAAATAAAACCTACACATTTAATTTAATTTAAAAAGTCAGAAAACGTGTTTATTTAATAAAATATGAATATGTGCCCGATAGCTGTTATTTGTGTATGTTTTACGAGGTACCAGACATTGTATCGGAATCAAACCCGAAGTGTTAGAGGCAATTCACTGCGCTACTACGCATCGTCTAATATTACATAAATAAAAATTTTAAATAAGAAAAAGGCTTAGTTAAAATAGCCCAGAAAATGATCTTAGTTTTCCAAGTTAACATAATTGTGTCTAACTCGCGAGATTAAATTGTCTCGTAGGCATTTAAACCACAACTTATAATAAACAGCCAGTTAACAATTTTTTTAAATAGAAAAAAAACGCAACGCTGAATGACAATTGAAAAACGCTGAACGTGCCATTGTGTCAATTATTCAATTCGTAAGCAGTGGGGTTGAGAAACATGAAAAAGACGATAATTTCTCAGAGTTGACATCGTTTATAAATTTTGTTACAAAATTTACTCTTTTAACAAGTGTAGGCCGTACAGTTGCCACTATATTTTGAACTTTATGCTTTTGTGAAAAGATTGAAAACCAAAAGTAATATAAAATATCTATACCAGTTGAAGGGCTGTAATAATGCGCGCATGGATCGAAAGTTCCACTAGGGATGCGGTCGTCTACATACAACGCTTCTCGTGATCCTTTTAAAGACTACAAGAAGGTTCTCAGAGGGCTGGTTCGTAAGTGCCAGATAGGCTTCAAACTACTTGTATTCCAATTGCTACTTAAATAAAAGTAGATAGACGATTACAATATTATATGAGTTACATCTTACTGACTGTCTGTACCGTCATACTGATTGGAAAACTATATACTTGCGCGAGCCAACAACGTACAGCGTCATCTATCGATGGTTTAAGGCAAGCTATGTATCAACGAAGTAAGCGACTGTAACAATAAAAAATGAGCGAAATACTAATGCGAGTCATGAACCGAAATAAAGAGTGTTTTAATTGGACCCGATTATCTGTCTGTGTCTGTTTTTGTCTGATTTCAATAGAATTTCTTAATTACAGCTACTTCTAGTTGTATTGCTATTTTTAGTTATAGTTATCAGGAATATCACAACTTAAGTATAAAAAGCCGAAACAGAAGGTTTTGCAACAATTTTTCTATTACCAAAAAACGATCTTTAAAAGTTTACGTTTTAAATGTTATCATTATCATCACTTTAGCCATAGGACGTCTACTGCTGAACATAGGCCACCCCCAATGACCTATTATCGCGGGGGATTGCCAATACTCGCCACGCTTGGCAGGCGGGTTGGCAAGCACAGTGTTTTATCAGATGTCGCACGTAGACGCTGCTGCCCATCTTGTGCTTCAGGAATTAGTCGCCTCTTACAACACGCCTCCTGTTGGCGGTGGGGAAGTGTATTCTCTAAGGCCGTCCCCACACGACACAATTAAAATAAATTTAAACTGTACTGGCTGATATACCCATACTATGGCAAATGGACACACAAACATTAAGGATATTATATGGCAGCGTTTATCTCAGTATGTACATAATTTTGGTGGAAACTTTACATCCCCCTTTGTTCGCATACGAATACGAAATTTCGCTATGAAAAGTTGCTGCGATAAAGTGTATATGAGTTTTTGTGAAATGATTAATATGTCACCGAGTTCCGAAATATTTGCAATTTTAAATGCTATATTAATTCATTGTACGGCGACCTCCGTAGCCGAGAGGCGAGCATACCGGACTTGGTGTCGCTATCTCTGAGGTCCCGGGTTCGATTCCCGGTCGGGAAAATAACTTTTCTATATTGAACAACATCACATACATTGCTCTGATCCTATGATAAGTAGCTTAAGCACTTGTGTTACAGAAATCAGAAACAACGACGGTACCACAACACCCAGACCCGAGACAATATAGAAAAATGACTTTTTCTACATTGACCGACCGGGAATCGAACCCGGGACCTCAGAGATAGCAAAACCAAGTCCGGTATGCTTGCCTCTCGGCTACGGAGGTCGTGGTTACAAGAAAATCCTTCAGTTATACACCCTGTATAAAGGGTGTGACTTAAGTAACGCATAAGTGCTGGTTCTGATGCTCCAATTCGACAATGTTTAAACAAAAAAAAACACTTTTTTTTTGTAAGGAAAAGAGCCTAAGACCGTTTTTTGAATAAACTATTATACAATAGTCAGATGCATCAAAGCATGTTTATTTTTGCGATATTTCCTACTGGCCATTTTCTTTTCTGTGAATTTCTAAGTTTTGTCGTGATTGAACGATAAACTAAACAAGGTAATACCATTAACTACGCAAAACCACATAATTACAATTCATAATAACCGTAAAATAATTTACTAACCCCAAAATATCAAATGTGGCCCATAATTTTTACCCCATAACAACGTTATAACATTACTGGATAGAACAAAAAGTTAATTAAAGATAATCATCTCCTGTTGTGTCGTAATAAAACACAGTATATTATTATATGTTATGTCGGGAGGAACAAGGCTTCATACAGCGCTACCCTTAGTAATTAGCTTGTGTATCAAGGATATGAAAATTGCTAGAAGGGATGCTTACTCAAAAGGTTACATGGCAAGAGACTGAGTAATGAGGCAGATGTTTATAGTACTGTAAAGTTGAGTGATGTATCAAAAAAGTTTAAGTGAATTTCTGACACGTTTTTTTTCTGGGGTTTGAGGCATATGAATAGGGAAACACAGGCAAAGCTATCAAAGATGGCGTCATTTGCTGTTGTCAACAAATGTAAACGTTTGGTTTTGTGCTCACAAAATTGTCACAAGTTTAGCAAAATAGTGTAAACCTTCAAAATAGTTTATTTGATCAGTAGGCTCGGTAGCAGTGACAAAACAATGATCAAATAACCACTACCGGCTGAACCAAACGCAAAGCGACATCTGTCGGGATAAATGAGCAGTTTTCATGGGTAAAACATTGACAAAAAAAAATAGTCGTATGGTCGTCATTTGTCAATTAATTTTATTTTAGAGGTTGTTTTTACCACTCATTTAGTACAGGTGAGTCGCATTTCTTAAACTACCGGCCTTTCATTCGCAATGTTTACAAACAGCGCGATCGGCAGCCGGCCGACGACCCGCGCGAGCAATAGAAGTAAATTACACATGATTGTTATAGAAAGATGAAAAATTTAGTCGGTCTTATCCCTAATAGCGATCTGTTCCTACATTAACTCTATTCGATGTGATTAATATCGAAAACTCAAAATAAAAATCGTTCAATTCTCCATGTGCGCGTGCCATAAATAATCGGCTATTTAATATTGGATTTTTAGATCGAAAAAGAAAGTTTACTAATAAAATAGACCTTATGAGACATTATATGCTTTAATTGACAAAGTAAATCCGAGTCGAGAATCAGAAGGCCTACTACGAAAATGTTTTGTTCGTTCAGACTTATAAGCCTAATAAATTAAAATGACCATCTACTAGTTCCAAATCTTTGACAATTCATGAGGGATTAAAAAAGCCGTTTTACACGGCTAGTTTTAGTTGGTTAGATTGTGTCATAAGTTTGGCGCAAGTGAAAGTTTATTTTGATTAAATAGATCTATACGTCCGAGCGAATCATTTCGTTGAGGCTTCTGATTTCTATCTGACAGTGGCAATCATTGATTCTATGTAAAGCAGAAAACAGACGTTGGATGAAAATGTGAATCTATGTCAATACTTAATTGTCAATCATTTATTGCTTTACCACATTAGCAGTTAGGTCTTAAAATTTTAGCATTTACCTAATACGGACACAGCACCTTCGGACGGAGATAAAACGACCAGTCTACGTGTCTCGGCCATGTCTTAAGACATGTTGATACCACATTCAGATTTTGTTTTGTTTCTTTTTAATCTTTTGCTCTTTTTAGATTCTTTTTCATACGCACTAATCCAAAAATTCTTTGAAAATATATTTTGTCATATCCTGTGTACTCTATATCTTGGAGTTCTGTCTTGGAAACATTTCGCCGCTATGAGCATCGCCTGCAGATAACCGACGGACAGATGTTTGTATACATAACCGGTATAATGGTTTTAATATTAACAACACTCGCCTGTAACTTGTATTCGAACGCGGAACATTGTAATTGGTTATAACGTGTATATTTATTTGTTTATATTTGTTAGTTGATTAAATAAAAAAATAAAACCGACTTCAAAACACTGAAATGCTAAAAATAATCCTAACACTTAAGTACCTAATCAGATACTTTTGGAGTCGGTGCCAGCCGATGAGAGATTCAATGTTTTTGTTTGCACCGACTCCAAAAGTAACTGATTAGGTACTTAAGTGTTAGGATTATTTTTAGCATTTCAGTGTTTTGAAGTCGGTTTTATTTTTTTTAATAAAATTTACTTATTTCATCTATTTTTAGTGATAAATCCTTATCTAACTGCTGAACACCGATTTCATCCCCTATTTTCTTACCCTTACGGGTGATTTTTATTTTTCAAACTTTTATCATAGCATCTTTGAAGTATAAGCTATTCAATAAAACAAAATCATCAAAATCGGCTCATATTTGTCGAAGATAGGTAACAAGAACCACAACCAAAATATTATCTGGGTATATATTTGTTGATTTTCTCAAAAAGTTCTAAATCAATTTCGATAAAATTTATATGGGACCACCTCTGAAGTATGATCTACCAAACAAAAAAAGAATCATTACAATCGATTTATAATTGGCGGAGTAATCGCGTAACAAATATACAAAAAAAAAAAAAAAAAAACATACAGTCGAATTGAGAACCTCCTCCTTTTTTGAAGTCGGTTGAAAAAACCTTAGTAGGTTTACTAGCCCAGTAAAGGTTGCTGGAAGCCGCTGAATATAACGGTCCAGCTCCTCTAGCAAGACCACCAAAACATGATATGATATAGCGATTTATTGACACGTTTTTTTTTTAATATGATACATAGTTATACAGGGTGTAACGAAAAGGTGAAATAAAACTTTAAGGGGTATTTCTACGGCTAAATTACATCAACTTTTTCTATGGGACCAACATCGAAATCTCAAAAAAAAAATTGACGTTTCCATACAAACTGATGCCAGCTGGTCGCGTTTTAGTATGGGAAAGTGTTTTTTTTTTGCGAATTCGATGTTAGTCCCATAGAAAAAGTTGATGTAATTTAGCCGTAGAATAACCCCTTAAAGTTTTATTTCACCTTTTCGTTACACTGTAGATAATTTAATTGTGCATCTTTCTGTAAACACAAATTGTAACTTCTTTGTATGGTGTGCAATAAAGAGTATCTATCTATCTATCTATAGTTATAGTCATGTTGAATTTTTATTAAAACAGCAATCATAACATGTGACGTCACTGGCACGGCGATTCAACATGGCGGCTATATCTATCATATTTTTACAGTTGGTGTCGATATATCGTTACATCATGTCGTGTATTGGTGGTCATGTAGGGGGGCTGAGCTGCTCGTTTTGGGGTTTAATGTGGAAGATCTATGTCCAGGCCACCCATATAGAACGATAATGAATTAATAATAGACATAACGCTAACTTTATTGTTTTTAAAATTAAAAAAATTCATCTTTGTGTTACAAGGCACTAATGTTTCTTTTAAACTTTGGGGAGATAACTTAATATGAAGACATTTTACCTGAATTTTTGATCACTAGTAATGGCTGATGCCTTAAAGCATGCCTTATGAGGCGATCTTCTTTAGTTAGGTAGGTAGGTTGTTTTCATTAAATAGTCGCTCTTTTAGTTTCGGCAAAGTAATAAGTGTGCCGTGTGGGGACGGCCGTGAAGAATACACTTCCCCACCGCCAACAGGAGGCGTGTCGTAAGAGGCGACTAATTCCTGTAGCATGAGACGGGCAGCAGCGTCTGCGTGCGAAATCTTATAAAATAGCTGCGCTAGTCAATCCGCCTGCCAAGCGTGGCGAGTATTGGCAATCCCCCTTGATGATCTAGATCATTGGCGGAGGCCTATGTTCAGCAGTGGACTTCATGTGGCTGAAATGATGATGATGATGATGATTAAGTGCGGTATTTAGAAGAATTTGTTTAGTTATTTTCCACCATATTATTTTTATGGTTACTAAAGAAATTGTTTATACCTGTACTAAATACTAATCATATCTTTTATTTTGTTTCAGGTAAGTCTACCCCCACCATAAAATAACCGTAAAGTTAAGAAAATGAAAGGTAAGAAGGGTAAAAGGGTTTCCAAATATTGGGTAATTTATTTTATGCTTTACCCACTCCCAATTTCCTTAATTTCCTTAGTAACGTTCATATTACAGTTTCTCTTATTGTTAAGTGGTCGATTTGACTAGAGCTAGGCAATTAATATAATGGAACGTGCTCCGAGTTTGTAGCTATAAATATAACAGCAAGTCCATGCGGTGTTGTACTAGTGTTTAATTAAGAGAAACATACCTGACTGACACTGACTACATTATCTGCATTACCTCAAGATTGACTGGTAGAGAATGTTGTATAGCATTAAGTCCGCCAATTGTACTTACTTGTGCAATAAAGTTTAAATAAAAAATAAATAAATACCTGATGCAAATTGTGCTCTAAATGTATGACTTAGAGAATTCCAATTTTAAATTAGTTTTTGTTACTTTTCTCTTCACATATATTAAGGTGTTAACCAAATTTCGTACACAGTTTCTTAAGAACGAAATCTGGAGCTCAATTATAACAATTCATTTATGAAATCATTATCTTTATCTCTGTCTCTTCCCCATATAAATTGTAACTTATTTCCCATACAAATAGTGACATGTTCACCATAAATGTGACGTCATGTTCTCCACACAAATTGTGAAATAGTCCCCATACAAAAGGTGTCATTTTTGAATTGTGACGTCATGTTCTCCACACAATGAGATATTCCCCATACAAAAGGTGTCATTTTTGTGCAGTCAGCCTTTAGAAGGTTATGTAAAAATAGGCTATACTTTGAATTTATAGTGTTCTTCTCAGACTCTGTAGTAAAAGTTTTTCTTAAGTATTAACGAGAAAAACTACTTGTAGAAGTTTAATCAATTGAATTCAAAGATATGAAATACAATAAACGCACTTCAAATTTGCAAAAAAAAAGAAAATTGAATTCAAATACGTTTGTTTTAGATAGATCCGTAAGATATTATAATATAAACGCTTAATGTGTTCGTACTTTTATAAAGCCACTGCTGCATAATTCTAGACTGGCTGATATTCTTAAGCTATGTGTCTTAATGACTGGGAGTATCATTTGCTGATGCGGCCTTAATTAAACATATACATACATAAATACAGAATGAGGTAGCGAGAGTAATAAAAGTTGCTAACATTTAACCTGAATACATCAACAGTTTATTTTGCAAAAATTCTTACTTTGTGCAGTAAATGTGGTAATTGCTGACTTAAATGGCAAAGTTTGTGTCCGAATGTGCATACATTAGGTTTGAAAGTCATAAAAGGGGTAATTATATGTCTTTACGATGTATGCAAAGTAGCTGGCAAGGGTTGGACAGAAAGTGCTTAAGAATAAAGGAGAAACTATATAGGGCTCAATACTGTACCTTGAGGGAGACCTAACTTAACTACAGCTAATGTAATAAATATTCTTTGACGTTTTTAGGGAAGGCTTACGTTCAGCAGTGGACTGTGATTGGCTGACATGATGATGATGATGATAAATGTGATAAAAATGATTAAGTACTTCAACAACAATACCATCTCTAAAGAAAGATTCCGTTAGGTACCATTGCTTCGCTCGATTCACCCTGGCTTCGCACATATAGCTTATGTTTATACAATTATAAACTAAAGTCATAAACCTTTGTTGTTAATTACTCTATTTATTACAGAAAACTCTATTATAATCGCTATAGCAGTTTTGGAGATAAACATGTTTAAGATGGATGACAGGCAAACGCGGCGAAGGATTTTAATTAATAAATGTAGTTATTTTAACACGCTTTGTACGTGTTTTTACAACAATTGGGCTTGATTTATTAAAGCGTCTCTTAAGAAAGAAATTATTACACTCGCTCAAGTACAGAAAAAAACGATTGAGCAAATTAATACTACTTATGATTGAAAATTTATAGAGAAAGTTCTTTAAAAAATAGACAATATAAGATACAAATCAAATATTCATAAGGTAAATTAAATTAAAATAAATTTATTATTTGCTTAAAACATGGTGTTACAGAAATATCTAAAACAATAAACATAATATGTCGTTTCTTACAATTTGTCATCGCATAATAAATGAGTCCAGGTACTTTTCTCTATACAAAAATAACGTTATTCTCAAATCAAAATCATAAACATTTTTTTCCTTCCAAACCCACACATAACTCAGATACAAACAATCTTATCACTAACCTATGGCATATTTCTTTATATCCATTTATAAAGGTCTGTTGCAGCCCAATTACATCAGCTACTCCAAATGGAGCCATAATCGAAATCATTCGCTTCTCACAAATTTAACAATACTCTAAACAAATATACCCCTAACAGCACACCAAATGTCATGTTCTTGAAATAAAGAATATGCATATATTTTATTTGGTCTTAAAATAAATAGTACTTAATTATAACAATTAATAAACTTAGAGAATTTTCGAAAATATTGATATATACCTGACTTGCAACCCATTAAACTCGCGTGCTAGACAGGAGGTCCGACATGTACCGTGACGTCACAGTACACATCCGCAATATCTAATTACTGTTTAACTCAAGTGCAGATTTAGGCGTTGCAGTTTATTTTTTACAAAAAGAGAACCCTGCTTTATGTTAAGTAAAGGTGTGGCTGCCCTTGTTGTACTGTGCCCACGCCCAGACACATTGTTACTATCTCGTCAGTTTATCATTCACTAGCTGTTTCCCGCGGCTCCGCTCGAGATTTACGCGTTTCCGTTATCACTGAAAGGTTTCCGCGAAAATGTGGGGAATACTTTTTGTTTGTTTTCGGTAAGTGGAATTCGTTGTACAAATAACAATAAAAACAATGTATACAAAGTTATTTTTGTTCACGCAAAAGATCAATAGAATCAGGATTCTGGTAAACAATTGTTATTTAATTAATAATATTTTTACAAAAATAATGTCCATTTTAATAAACGATCTCTTATATTGCGTGATTTCGATAATAATATGACTTTAAAGTACAAATTGTTATAAATATATCTATTATAGGACTGTTGCCCTATAGCAATCATTATCTGTACGCCTTATAACCCTAATAAATTAAAATTGCCATTCACTTGTTTCAATTCTTTGAAAAAATATGAACATCTGAAACTAGACGGGCAAAACACGACCCTTTTTAAATTGTTCATGAATTATTAAAGGTTTGACACAAGTTGGATGGTATTTTAATTAGTTAGGTTTATACGTTCGAACGAACGAAACTTTTTGTAATAGGTCTTCTGGTATAGGCCAGAACAAGAAGGCTTTTTTTCTTGCTTTGAGACCATGACATTCGAGTGTTGACCTGCGCATATTTATTTATAAAAGCAGCTGATTAAATACTTTTGAAGAGTTAAACTTCACATACAAGATTTATAAAAGAATATGACACTCCTTAGAACCACATAATTAGCTCATAATATACAACAATCCGGACGTCAATGGGGGAGGCCTATGTTCAGCAGTGGACCTCCTATTATGACTGAAATGATGATCATGATACAACAACCTTTTCTATAGGAGCTACTAAGAATGGGGCATAATTAAAGTTCATATTTAAAGTTATTGTAGGTATTTCAGTAGCTTTATTGAACATAAGAAGTAGTAAAAGCTGGAATAAGTGGTTTTAAGGAGTGACGTCCTATTCTTGGTTACACGGTGTATACTTTACTCTAAAGTATAGGTCTAAAATTCCCATTTCACCAAACAATCCAGCGCTTCAAATTCGCGTCACGCAGCTAAAATTCTTTACACGGGTACACCTTAATGCCCAATAAAAGTTCGAATGAAAAAACAGCAATTCGGCGAGTCAATTTAGCAATACAAATACTTTGGACATATTAGTCAAATGTCAATAGCGGCCGTGACCTTTTTATCAGCCCCCCTTTTTTGGGGGGTAAGGTAGTGATGTTAAGGACCAAGTATCGATAGTGAATTAACGATCGTGTATGTGTTATTGGTATTGCAGGTGACGTAAGAGTTGGTAAATGGATGGCTTTGGGTGGAGAAGTTGAGGATAACTAAAGAAGTGATGGATGGATTTTGTATAAGTTTATATGAATAAGAAGAGTAAAAATGACTGGATGACGACTGACCGGAATGCAAGAAAGAGATAAACATACTGCGTTGACCCCTGATAACATAAGAGCACGGCAAGCTAATAATAATGATAATGAATATTTGCGTTTGACTTCTTCTAAACATCAAAAGATACATAAACTTATCCCTTTAATCATGGCAATTTTTCAGACAAGCCTAATTTTAAAATAGTGATCTACTAATAAATATCATCAACGTTTAAAATACCTACTGTTCATACATTATGGTCACTTCTATTTCTTGAAAGAGAGAAAAATACAAGTGATATCAAAATATTTTTTTAAAAATGCCTGCAGGAATAGTTTTTTTTTCCAAACTATACGAGGTCAACTATCGAGCTACTAACAACACTAGTCGAAACCGCCCTCTCAAATATTCCCGGTGCGTCCCACAAGTTATTCGGGCAGGTATTTTACTTTAATATTGGACGGCCGTTTTGAATTTCAACTTGTTATCTTGCATCCTCAAATGGATTTTCGATTTGTGAAGATTTATTGGTGACCTTCGAATTTAAATTGTAAATTTGAAATTAAACAGTATCTATTATTTGAATTTTGCAATAATATTTGCATTTTCATTTATGGCTTGCAGAAGTTTGTTTTGTAATAAAATTGTATTAATTATGTTAAAGTTAAAATTTAATGAAAATGTAACCAAAAATAATAATTTAGAAATAGAATAGTTTATTTGACCCCCCGGAAAAAAATATACACAACAACAAAACAATCAAGGGCATCTGGTGTGTCAAACAGGTTCCCGCTTAGCATTTGTCCTTCCTCCTCCGATGCTAGGACGTGCAGCGAGTGACGCAGCGGCATATCGGACCACCAGAGTCACAAATCCCTCCAACGGGCACCGAACTCTTGGGAAGCACTGAATCGGTCGAAGAAACGCGGGACCACCGATACTTTTTTCAAAATCTTTATTATAATTTAGTTACTCCTCAAATAACAATTAATATTCTGCTTTCCCACCATTTATTTATTTTTAAAAATGCAGCAATTCTTGGTCGGATATTTTAATTGGTTTCAAAATGATTAAATCTGATTGGATTGTTTAAAATATCCGTCCTAAACCAAATACAGAAGTTATTGGTAATATTTATTTCATAACCATAAATTATATATTAATTGAGTTTTCAATAATTCGTCACTATTGCGAGGCTTGCAAGCGCCATGATGGTAATATTTATGAAAGTTTAAAATATTATTTCATTAAACATGATTTGATAAGCCATATTTATATTGCTTGATGAAGTCTTTATCAAAGGCTTTCCTGAAATCCACGGCAATCACTTTTTTCAACCAAAAAACCCGCATACCAACCCTGCCAATTTAAATCGAGAGTCATTTATAGCACCTAATTCAACTTTGGCAAGATAAATTCAGTCAGAACTTTGGAATATATCGTTGGTTCAATCGTCTCGGTGAGGGTTAATTTTGTACGTTTGGCTGAACTAGACTAAGTTTTACCCCGAGTTCGGTTAGTTTGTCGGGTATCTTAAGAAATGTTAGCTGATTTGAACTTCGGCCGCAATCAGTTTTTAGTGATAGCTTTGAGTCAACTGTGAATTCGTAGTTGGTATTGTCTTTAGCAAGTTTCATTTTGATTTCATTTATGTTGAATTAGATTAAATACGCCAACTACATTTTTGTTGTTTGAGGTCCTAGGTAATCAGTTAACCTTCTTAAATACAAGCTTAATTAAATTACCAACATCGAAATTTTGGAAAATTATATGCAAACCATAACAGCTGATTAGATATTTAGTACAGAGAAGTGTTTTTGTGAGTTCTATGTTAGTTTAAGAAAGTTGTTGTATTCGATGAGTAGAATCTTTCTTTAAAAAAGAAGATTAATAGGACCTTATATTTGTACCTGTTATAAGAAATATAATGAACATTAAGGTAATAGTGGTGGTGTGAATATCATTCAAATGTTTATTGTTTTCCTAACCAATGATTACGGCATATGGCAAGTCAATAGTAAGATTTAAAACATGGTCAGCATCCCGTCTAAAACCAGATAAAGTACTATACTAAGACGAAGTAGTACTTTGATAATAAAACAATTTCGTGATGAAGCAGAGTGTAGATGCCTTAATAGACTTGCTAAATACTAGACTAGTGATAGCTGGGGACAAGGACTAGTCTTAATAGTCCTTTAATCAGTATATTATTATATATCCTCTCTCAGGCACTTATACATGTCCAAAGGTATAATAGTCATATAATTTATTCAGTATATAGTATAGGTCCTTCTGGGCACTTAAACACGTCTCAAAAAATATAAAGTTTTGCCCTACTATAGCTTCGGAACTACATCTCGGCTGGTGATGAGAAAAAACGACTTAACAAACTTAGTCACATTTGTCAGCCTTGCAGGAAATACAGTTACAAGAAATATTGTAGGTGCAATTAGGCAGAACAGTGGAGGCCTACATCCAACAATTGACGACAAAGTGCTGATAATGATAACGAATAATCGCAAGATATCGCACATGTCTTTACAATTTGTAAACTAAATAAATTACAGACTGATCTCGAAACAAAATAATCATTTTCACAAACTATTTATATTTCAAAAGCTATTTGGAATAAATTTTGCCAGTATTTTTTATTAGTACCATAAAAATACTTAGGAATTTGATTTATAAAAGTGTTCTGCTCATAAACGTTAATATTGAAGTGGATGTTATTAAATAACCTAGACTTATAAAAAGAGCTTAGTCCTGGCTTTGGAATTATCTACGTGTAGCCATATTTTATTTGACTTTAATATTCTTACTCCAGTATTTTGTTAAATAGTTGTTTTATTAAATCCGACATCTATTAAACTAGTTTGACCAAATATTTTGCTAGCGTTTGCGAGTTTTGTTGGTTCGCCATTTTCTTTTTCTAGGTCAAATGTTATGTTATCACTGGTTAGCGCGTCAATCGCGCTTTTGTGGGTCACGTTTTGTTTGCGCTGATATTTGTAGTGTCTAACAATATTTGGGCCTTTTAGAAAACCCGACGAAAATATTATGATGTTAAACGTTTGACTGTCTGTGGCATTGTTAATAAATGAATCATTCGATTTCATTTGTTCTATTGAAATTATATTACATCTAGTCATTTAACAATAATCAGCACTTTTCTTGGTTCAGCCTTTAACAATGTCCTAAATATCGTTTTTGGGTACTTCTAACTAATCGAATATATTGTCTGGGGCCGTCAAAATATTCTAGTTTTTTATAACCCTCATTATATTAACTTCGTATCAAATATATTCAAAGGCTTTCACGGCTAACTTTCCGCGTTAAAAATCACCCCGAACTGAAACGATTGGAAAAAAATCTGATCTCCCAATCCTATAACTCCACGTTGAATAATTGCTTAAAAAGTACGAAAAAAACCTATAAAGCTAATAAAATCAGGGTTCCCGGGCTGAGCAAACCCATTATCATCTCAGTACGCAAACCAGCTGATTTATTACTAGCGAGCACTGAATATATTAGACCCCCCCCTAAAAAGGGGGATGCGGTGAAGAAAATGTACTGATTTCACCCTAAAGGGGGTTGCCCCATTCAGTTTGGAATAACATATGGCGCGGTTTTGAGGCCGATTTTGCTTGTAACAAGATACGAAGCGATAGGGCTGCTACCCAGTGGTAATACTGAAGTTACAATTGCAAAAAACAGAAATTTTGAGCCGAAGTTAAAGTTGAAGATCAATTCATAATAATAGTAGTTATAATAGTAAATTTTTCAGTATATAGGCCCTCTTCCGGGCACTTATACACGGCCCAAAATATAGCTTTGCCCTTCCACCCAAGTACATACTAGACTGTTTTTACACAAATGGAAAGCAACCTCCATCCCTATCACTACTCTAAACAGCAAAGTGGAATTACCGACTTCCTAGGGACATTTGGTAAAAACCGTAATCATAAACAAATATTAGGGCTGTTCATAATATAAACCGACTTCAAAAAACTAAAACACTAAAAATAATTTTAACACTTAAGTACCTAATCAGTTACTTTTGGAGTCGGTACCAGTCGATGAGAGATTCTATGTTTTCGTTAGCACCGACTCTAAAAGTAACTGATTAGGTAGTTAAGTGTTAAGATTAGCGTTTTAGTTTTTTGTAGTCGGTTTTTATTTTATATAAAATTAACTTATTTCATCTATTTTAGTGATAAATCCTAATCAAAAAAAAACTTACGAGTACAAACGTAATTTAACTGCTGAACACCGATTTCATTTTCTATTTTTCCACCCGTAGGTGTGAAATTTTTTCCGCAAATGTTTTATTATAGTATTTTTGAAGTATAAGTTATTCATTAAAAAAAGAATCATCAAAATCGGTCCACATTTGGCAAAGATATTAGGTAGGATAGATACTAAAATCAGTTGGCGTGGTACGGAGTCATGCAATGTTTGATGATTTTCTTAAAGATCCCATCATCAGAATTTTACCAAATTTATATGTAACCATTCTGAAAGTATTAACTTTCAAACAAAAAAATAATTATCGTAATCGGTCAACGTAGTAACGAATGATAGCTGAACATACATTAAAAAAAAAACGACGAATTGTAAACCTCCTCATTTTTTGAAGTCGGTTAAAAAGACCATGGGCAAAACTGACCACAATGTGCACAAATAACAGAACCTAAAGTTATATTTTTAATCGAGTCTGTAATTTGACATTTGTATTGCCACTCTACGATTCTTACTAGCCAAAATTGCGGTTTAATGATTCTTTTTATTAGTCAGATTACTGAATTGAATGTCAAATTATTTAATTGTGATGAAAAGATCTTCTAGATGCATTCACCAATAGTATCGTTAAATATGTCAGTACGAGTAAAAGATCTCGTCTTTAAAAGGTTGAAGCCTAAAAAACGAGTATATTCATAGAAAAATGACACATCATTGTTGAAGCACTTAGAGGATTGCATTACAGTTTAGTCGAATAAAAATGTTTATTTATCTTCACAACACAACCCTATATGTGCCATTGTTGTTGGCTCGATATTGTGGATATGGGTGCGTGACGTTGAGACAACATTTGATAAATAAACATCGCACATGAACACTGAGCTAATAGAAGCAGTTAATTAGGTTATGATACACGTTATTGAAACAGGTTCGAGTCCTGGTAATGTCAATTAATGTTTTCTTACTTAATGATCTAGTGGTATGGTAGAATAAGCACGGTGTAAGAAACCAAAGGTCGCATGTTTGAAAATGCTTGTGTGATTTGTATTTACCCGTGTTGTGTTTATCCGTACCTGTACGTCGTGTTGTGAATGTTTTATTTCAACTTTTAACTAATGTTATGCTGAATAAGTCTTATTAATCTACTCGCTTTCGCCCACAGCTTCGCCTGCGTAGAGTTCGGTCTGTCGCTCAGTCTTTATTAAAGAGCAAAAATGCATTTTTTTAGAAAAAAAATTACCATAAAAAAGTGAGGCAACCTTAAAAGATAACATATGTTGTCACGGCCTTTTTTAGAACTTTTAAAGGGGAACAATTCTGATGATTTCGTAACTTTAACCGTTTAAGTAGCGCACGCAACGGAAGCTCTCAAAAGGAATATTTTGTGTGCCTTAACTATGTACAGACAACAGCACGTCAACCTACCACAAAACGTCAAATTTTCTCAAATGATATTGATCTCTACGTGTCGGACATAAAGTTGAAAATCGGTTCAGTGACGTTTAACTTTTTTGGTAGGTTGTCTGTACCTTAGAATCAGCGATGTATGTGATGTCCAACATTATTTTTATTTATTTATACTTCTTAATAGGTTTGATCATTGCTAAGCCCCAGGCTGAAAGCTTCTGATTTAATCACACTTTTGATGTATTACAAAGGTTTAACTTTAAGAACCAAGGTTATATCACTGTCACATTTTACAGAAAAATGTAATCTAAGCCTCTTTGAAATAACATCAGACTGTAAGAGCCAGAATCGATTACTAAGCTCCTAAAAGTAGGCAAGGTTAACTTCGCAAACTAATCAGTAATTGAGATCTTGTATTTAAAGTTAAAGCTTTGTTCGGAGCTAAAAATTTGATCAAGTTGTTAGTTGAAGTGGCCAAGTTTGAAGTATAGAACTTGAACCATTATAGCCGATCTATATCGTTAACTTCGTCCGAATTTTGTATCTGATTAGATGAGTTTGGGCGTGAATTCTCGTGATAAGATGCTGGGCTTATTTTTTAAATATGTATAGTATACTTAAGGCTTTGAATAATAACACATAGAATGATAGTAGACAGAATTAAAATAACAAAACAGTTTTTTGTGCAAACGTTTACACACAGACACACTCACGCCACTATAAAATAGGGTTGCTCTTAATAGTAGTTTTCCCCAAAACCGCGGAATATTCGATGAAAGCAATGCCTACATCTAGATATTCATGCATTCGGAGCGGATTGACATTAAATACTACGGAGCTGTCAGGCGTGTGCCCCTCTGTGACTCCAATTTAGTTGATTACGCATCTATATATCATTAATCTAAGGTTTAAGGAATAAACTTAAGGAGGATGCAAGCTGCTTCTGATTAGCCAATATAGAAGTCATTGGGGAGGCCTATGTTCAGCAGTGGAGGTCCTATGGCTGAAATTATGATGATGACACTTATGATAACACTACCTGTGCCTGCTGCTTCGCCTGTGTAAAATATGGAATCAAACAATATTATTGTCACACAATTAAATTTTTTTGACAACTGAACTGTTGCAACTAGAATTTTTTTTTAGTTTTCATTTGTTTTTGGCAACCCTATTTGCGAGTTTTAGCCATCGCAACTGGTTGCTCCAATTGGTAATTCAAATTTTATTGCCAACCAGCAACTGACACATTTGTACTAATCACGTGTATCGTCGCCAACCTACTCTCATCGATCTTCAAATTTCGTATGCTGATTTAATATTGTAGCAACCGAATAACTTGGCCTTGATTGCTGGTTCTAGTTACCGGAACCGACAACAGCTTAAAAAGATGACAATTGCGTCAACTGAAGTTTATCTGGTGTATCATCATCATCATCATCATTTCATGTTTTATAGCAAATAAAGAATTGAATTGATTTCAGCTACAGGACGTCCACTAATGAACATAGGCGTCCTCGAGTGATTTCCAGATTGGCCGGTTGGAAGCTGCCTGCATCCATCGGCTTCCCGCAACCTTTACCAGGTCGTCTGTCCACCTTGTGGGTGAACATCTTACGCTGCAGTTGCTGGTACATGGCCTCCTCATTCCAAAACCTTTCTGCCCCATCGGCCGTTAGTTCTACGTGCTATGTGCCCCGCCCACTGCCACTTCAGCTTGCTAATCCGTTGGGATATATCAGCGACTTTTATTATTTTCAGATAACCTCATTTCTGATTAGATCTTACAAAGAAACACCCTCTGTGTATATAGTACCTAAACCCGCAAAACCTTGGCTCGTTGTTCATATTTCATGAGTAGATAACGTACAATCTATTGTGGTCTGTGTGTTATGTAATAGCTAGTCCTCAAGCTCTCGGTATGAGAGATCTGATAAAAGTTTTATACAGGGCGTCCCATAGCTCAACGATACACATCGTAGTAAATAACTTTTGTTTTATGATATGCAATTTTGCATGAACATTGATTTTCCGTGTAAAATTACCAAAAACCGATCGAATTTGTATATAAAAACAAAAAATAATAATTAAATAATGTATTTTCAATCATACACTGAAAAAACGTAAGGGGTAAAAATAAATGAAATACTGTTGAAAATAACCCAGCTTGTTTGTCAAAATAGCGCCTGCAAAGTTTGTAGCTAAAAACAAATACATCAAGTTTGCTATCATTACTTGTTAAATATTAACCGTTTCGATTGTTTAAAAACACTTCTTTATTAATACCACAGTAGCCTTCACTAATAACAACAGAGTAAAGTTGGCTGCGTTTAGCAAATTTTACTTTGTAACCGTAGAAATATCACATAGCGGAGCTTATTTGTCATAGTCAATCAACTTACTAAACTACAGCCGGCTTACTCGGCATATAACATCAGTGTTACTCGGTTTTCTCAGCCAATTTATTGGGTTACTACAACCGGTTTACTCGGTAGCTGCTGCAATGTTACTCGGTAAATACAGCCAATTCATTGGGTTACTACAACCGGATTACTCGGTAGCTGCTGCAATGTTACTCGGTAAATACAGCCAATTCATTGGGTTACTACAACCGGTTCACTCGGTAGCTGCTGCAATTTTACTCGGTATTCTCAGCCAATTTATTGGGTTACTACAACCGGTTCACTCGGTAGCTGCTGCAGTTTTACTCGGTATTCTCAGCCAATTTATTGGGTTACTACAACCGGTTTACTCGGTAGCTGCTGCAATATTACTCGGTAAATACAGCCAATTCATTGGGTTACTACTACCGGATTACTCGGTAGCTGCTGCAATGTTACTCGGTAAATACAGCCAATTCATTCGGCGGAGCGGAGCGGCTATTCTGAAATAAGTATCTTGGTTGTTTTCTACCACAAGAAGGTTCGGTTAGAATTAAATCACACTAGCCGGTTGCCATTACATGAGGTAGTTTGTTAGAATCAACCGATTAACTTTACTTATTTGAAAAGAAATAAGTAAGTAGACTCGTATTAAACCAGTTCGTCTCATGTATTGATAAATCAGATGGTTTGTAAAAATCAACCGAATAATGACTCGATTAAAATCAATAAGCACTTAGTTTAAAATCAAATGAGTTCAACTTCGCTATTACTAATTATGAAGGTTGGTAGAAATTAACCAATTAAAATACTTGTTTATAAACAACAGGATGGTTATTAAGTGTTGACAAAATCACTTAATAGTTTCGAATGAAGTTTGCAAGTGTTTAAATTTACCCATTAAATTATTTGAAAATTATTAACGTTTTATTTGTTATTAGCCAAGAATATTTAACAATATACGCAGGTCTACTCTATGCCAAGTTCACTTAGAAATTTTTAGTTAAGTCTTAGTTAAAATTTACTAATATGACTGTAACCGAGCCAAAAAGGTACTTTGCTAAAGAAATATTTTTTCAGTGTAAAAAAAAGTTGTTCATCATCCATGATGAACAGAATATGAGGGTGTACCTATGCATTTTTTAAAAGTAATAGAACAAAATGTAATCATTGTGATTTGTAGAATATGTTTAAAGTTTTTTGTTTTTTGCATTCCCAATAATATTAGTTCATTATTTTAAGGAAAATAATGAATTATTGTAAATGCAAAAAACAAAAAAGTTTCAATTGATTAAGCTGTTTCATTTTAACTGATTGTTAAATATTTGCAATAATATTTTTTTCGGATGTTTATGGGTACAAAAACCAAGACATTGATAAAACAATGCTGGCTTACTAACAGCTATAAGCACTTAAAGAAATTCGCCAACATTACTATGTCCCCCGTAGCTCAGTTGGAAGAGCAGTCGCCCGGATAGCGAAAGGCCGTGGCTTCGCCAGAGGCAGTTGAAAAATTTTTTCAAGTAAAATTATTTTCCTTGTAGAATATGTGGCTACTAGGTAATCTTTGCGCTACGGGACACCACATATAATTAATGTACAAACTCGTCAACCTACTAAAAAACGTCAAATTTTCTCAATTTATATTGATCTCTGCGTGTTCGGACTTAAAGTTGAAAATCGGCTTAATGACCTTTAACTTTTTGGATAAGTTGACCTGGTTTAGACTGTACATACGTAAATAGTTTATTGATAAGTCCATTCAAAGTAAACTTCGTTATTATTTATACGTTCTAGACCTAAATTACAATCATCTTCATCATCATTTCAGCCATAGGACGTCCACTGCTTAACATAGGCCTTCCCCGTTTATTTCCAGATTGGCCGATCGGAAGCGGCCTGCAATTGCAGTACGTAGAATTAAATACCAATTTATTGTTTTATTCCACGTATTTTGTCTGAATTATAAAAACAAGTTTTGAACACGAAAAACCTTTTCGTGTCATACTCGATAATTCTGTAATAAATATGTATGTACCATCTGTAATGTATGTATCGCCCTGATTCCAACGTTCGCAAAATCCTCTTATCTCCATATCCGTCCATTTTCACCGAAACTCACTTATTGACAAATTCTCTTTGAATTTCAGAGAAACGAAACACGAATTTTCTTTGACAGAATTAATGGAGGTATTGAATGATTGAGTTTAGTTAACAATGTACCTAAACACAGGCTTAGCCAGACAACTCGAGAAAGTATATTGACTTTTGCACCACCATTGCCTGCTTTACAGTGATGATTATGCATAAGCATGCCTGTTTAAGGTAAAAAGCCTTACACAACGTCAAAAAAGGGATCATGATAGATTTTATGCCTTGATAATAAGTACATACGTACAAAAGCGCGACAAGGCAATAGACAATGACTTAAGCAAGAGAGTGTTTAATGTTTATGCGTGTTTTTGAACACAATGTTAACAAGACAGCAACCTTAATTAAAAAAAAGTTAAAATTGTAACGATAGCAAAAAATACTTCAAGATGGCGAGTGAGTTAGAGTGGGAAAGTAGTAGAAATAATACGATCCGGGGGACGGTCTCCTTGCTCCGCCACTACTCGTCAAACGTTCCGCCAAACACTTGGTTATATAATATCTTGATACTTGCCGAAAACTTTGCTGAGAGCCGGTTCGCCGGTTTCATCGGTACATGTAATAAAGTATTAGTTTAAAACAAGTCCTTAGTGCCTATCTGGATTAAGATTCCGGACATTATTAAATTATTGCTATTTATTGCTATTAAATTAAATTATTGCTATATTAAGCTATTGAAAGTTATAAATAACTTTCAATAGCTTTAACGATAAACACAACCTGGTTCAAGCTGTGCATTCTCCTTTGGCCGTGTCTTGTTTCTTCCCTGTGTTTATGTGAACACCTCTTTAGAGATTTAACAATATATCGAATATCCATCGGACACGATAACAGCACAATAAGTATCAACGTCACCTTGATAAGGGTGGTGACTTGCCGATAACAAGACAGAGATTTCGATTTGGGGCTTTCTGGGAAATCTGTCTGTATTGCAATATCTTGATGTTATAGTTTAGTTTAGAAAGGGATTTAGTTGCGAAAACTAAGTTAAAAGTAATTTTAATTTTTACCTCCTCCTTTTTTGAAGTCGGTTAAAAAGCAACCTACACAGACGTAACATAGCCTTACTTTTCTTTACTTTATAAGAACCTCTTTTGGTTTATTAAAAATGTTTCAAAATAATTCAATTCAGTTTGGCTTATGCCTTGATATGGTGAGAAATCAGCAGAGAGAGAGAGAGAGAGAGAGAGAGATAGAGATAGAGATAGAGAAACCTTCCTTATTATATTTCTTACTTATTACGATATTATTATGTATTGTCTGGCAACTGTTGGTAGCAATAGGAACACTATTTTAAATCGTCATTATATCAAACATTAACATTATCAACCTACATTAAGTATGTATAATCATATAGCATTAATGTTGATTTTATTGTTAGTACATTTTATAGGTTACCTTAAACAAAATGTCATTAATACACTTAATTTAAAGTGCTTCCCCTCTCCTAGCCCCCAGTTGCGTGCCAAAGAGGGCCCATAGCACTGGTTCGGTATTTTGTAACATCTACTCGTACATTAAGGTTTTGCAATAATTTGTTAAGTAATGAGTATTTAATGTTTGCCTGTACTAAATAAATAAATAATTTCGATTTTCTAAAATACATTACTACAATTTTGACTTCATCGTTTTCATGACTTCAAATAGTTTTATAACTTCAAGAGAGCAAGCTTCATTATTCAAAGTGCGAACTTTTAACTACGCCGGTAGTAATAACTAGGTACTTTTTATTGTCCGATCGTAGGAACTTGGAAATGTCAGTGCGGTAATATTTCAGGTGGAAGTTCCGGGATGATTTATAAATAAAGCCCTCTGGGTATCGCGATAAAAGATAGATCTTGGAGTTATCTCAAGTTTTGTTTTGAGTAGTCTCTCCATTTGTTTTAACAGATTGTTTATCATTTTAGCCATAAGACGTCCACTGCTGAACACAGGCCTCCCCCAATGACTTTCACCGGGAGAGATTGCAAATACTAGCCACGCTTGGCAGGCGGGTTGGCGAGCGCAGTTTTTCATAACATTTTGCATGCAGACGCTGCGACCCCACATGGCACTAGGTGATTGTTAGGTGGTATTATTTGTACTATGTCAGCAACCATACCTTTTAGAAGCCCAGTCCGGATAGTTAAAGGGTGACTAAGAGGTATCGTCACTTATCAGATGTAACTGATGACTAGGCTTCACGACTAGTATCAGGTAACCAAATCTGTAAATCATCATCCTCTGATGTAGCAGAAAGATTCTTTAATGTACTCAAGACATACAAGATGAACAGACGATCTGGTAAAAACTTCAGGAAGCCGTTGGATGCAAGCCCTTTCCAACCGGCTATTCTGTAAGACATTGGGGAAGGCGTATGTTCAGCAGACGTCCTATGGCTGAAATGATGATGATGATGATGATGATAATTCATTGCAGTTCATTGCTAGACGTAAGCAACGCCAAGAGCAAAATCTCCAGTTTTTTTCTTCCAGCCACTGCCAGCCATCTTTCTAAGGTCGTCAAACAACGAACTGGGCCTAGGGGACATTCTAAACTACAATTGCCGAAAAGTGGTCATACAATGCAAAAAAGATTTATTAATACTCGAGAATAACTACTTAGTACCAAAGCCTGATCCAGTGGCTCGCGCTTCGGACTACAAAACCAGGCAGTTTCAGGTTCTAATCCTGAAAGGATAAATGTATTTGTGTGTGAGCACGACCATTTGTACCTAAGTCATGCATCCAAAGCACTGCTATGCTTTTAGGGTTCCGTACCCAAAGCGTAAAAACTGGACTCGTATTTGGCTGTTTTTTTTACTTACTATTGTCAGATAATCACCGATCGAAACCTCAACGTATGTTGCTTAACTTAGGTAAAGCTGTTAAATAGACCCTAAACCTGAAAATGGATTCCACAACAAAATTACAGCAAAACCAGAATTAGTGGAATTAATTTCTAGATAATGACCTGTCTGAAAATGTACGCTGAAATTAACCATTGGTTCGGTATTGGACAGATAGCGAGAGTTTTGTCAAATTGTACCTCCTATCTGATGCTTTCTATTTAATTAATTAGATGGTGAGAAGTGTTGAGCAAATGTTTTTGGTCTAAGGCTATGTTCTTTGTGATTAATACTCGAGGTTTGTCAAAGAATCTCAATGCAATTCAATATATTAAACAGGGTGTTTGGTGGTTAGTATATCAAGCTAAAACTAACCTATGTTAACATATGCATATACATACTAAGGTGAATTCAGTTTGATATTTTCATTTTTCTTTTTATTAACTGTAATTTTTTTGGAATCCAATTTGTATGATTTTTTTTAAATGATAACACATTTCAGCCTTCACCGTTGTATTTTTATGCATATATTAGCACACACTTTTTTCGGCCGATCTGATCAAATTTAGGACTTAGGTTTCGGAATCGAACAAAACCAGAAATCGAACCCGAAACCCTTTACGTTCAAGACTGCGTTGACAAACTAACAAAGTTTTTGCTTATGTAAGTAGCAGAGCTAATTGATTTTCTAAGCTAATACATTTCAAAAGACCAAAAAGAATTAATCCAACTCCGATTTATTAAAAATTTACTGCCCTCAACTCTCTCAGACTAAACTTAAATTTTGCTCTGATCATGAACTCGAAGAAATCTCGAACTTTATACTGAACAATGAAATCGATCTGGGACGACGATCCTTTATCACATCTCTCCTTTATACCACAGAAGTAATACAGTAGGATCACTCCTGAAATTTAATCGTTCATTTTATTAACTAAAATATATTTTTAATTTTATTTTGCTCGATCGAATAAATAGGTTATACATACAAACATTAACGCATTACGGCTCGTCTACATAATTATAGACCATTCTCGATAACTTTACGAAGAAGGAAATATGGCAGTTCCTCGTCTATTTGTACAATGGTAAAAAATTATAAGCTTTTGTTTCAAACTGGTGATTTGGACATTTTCAGCGACAAAATAGCTACTTTTAAAAAGTCAATTTTGGAATGTTGCACGATTCATTTTTAAATTTTATATTGTTGTTTAGAGAACAATTATTCTTTTTTCGTATAAATTAAAACTTTTTTTTGTAAATATTCAGTAAAACAACATAATTTATATGTATAACGCTGTGCATACCTATAATTTAAATGCATATATATGATGTATTTAAAGATTGTGTTAACATAATTTCCCTATTTAGTTGGTAAGCCATAATAAATAAAATCAAAATAAAAATTAAATTATACTGCCGCGCCTTGGCAAACGTAGTGTAGGACGCCCCCCAGCTCAATGGAGCGACGACCTTAGGAAGATGGCTGGCAGTAGCTGGATGAAAAAAGCGGGAGATTGTACTCTTTGGCACTCTTTGGAGGAGGCTTGTGATTAGCAGTAGACTGTATTACGCTGACATGATGATGATGATTAAATTATTTATTATTTTTATACTCGTACTAAAATCAAACAAATAAATAATGAAAAAAAAGGGGTCAATTGTGTATTAGGCATGGGTTAAAGATCCCAAATCCCACAAACAAAGTAAGATATTTTTTTCACTGTACTATCACTGATAGCCTTCGAAAACGGGCCTTAGAAGCAAAACCGGTCTAGAGACGGCGAGCACTAAAGGCGATATATTTAAAGCCTAGTTCTATCCAAATAGTGGTGACAAATGCGACTGAGTGTAAGGCTTCGCGCATCGAAGCCTCCTGTTCGTTTATCGTGGCCTCATACTAGCAAGCGTTATCAAGCTGTGACGGTACAAATTTGTTGTCTATGTGTGCATTTTTTTTTGTAATTAGTACTTACTAGGGATGGCCCTTCTGTATCTATCTATATTTCGTGATTGGTCCAGATCCAATTATTTGCTCCTTTTGTTTTAAATTCCATTGTTTTTCGAATATAATCTTGGTAATTATGATTAGATGCTTCTTTGTTTAAGTTAGCGGAATGTTTATGGCATTGTTTTGAAAAAGGTTCATGTATTTGGAATTAAAAACTATCTTTTTCCGTGCCTACGTCTGCGTTTAATTTGTGATATAATATTGTTTTTGGCCCTTTTTTTAATAAACTGAAATATCACTTGGTTGAAAAAATAAACTTAGCTTACAAATACGTGGTTTTTGGCCATACTTCACCACCCAACAAGCTGTATTTAAGTTCTCTTTCACACTATAAGCTATATATTGCGCCCTTAATAAGGTATGGGAACAGTTAATTTTTTAGGTGTTTTACTTTTAGTAATAGAAAGGCTCTATATCGTCAGTTCTACAAGGTGGCAGTCACAGAAAGAGAAAACAAACATCAAACAATAGAGCTGAATTTTGTGTCCTTTTAACACTTTTTTTCTATTGACCCCGCCTCTTCCCGCTAAACCTGCTTTTCTCAAAAATTTGATTTTTTCAGTTGTGACCATATATCATTTAGGGTGCGATATTATAATTGCTGTATAAGCGCTTATACAGCCCTTATATGCAAAAAGGCTTCCAAAGTGGACAGCTGAATCACTGCGCTTATACGGTCGCCATTAGTTAGTTTGTTTGTAACTAACAAGTGAAGCTAATAGATGTGTTTAACGATGACTTGTTTAAAAACGACTTGTTTAAAAACGAATTGTATAATAACGATTTGTTTAAAAACGACTTGTTTTAAAAGGCAATCGCTCAGCATCGACCAACGTTTCCGTCTCTACAGTTAATCGCGGGCAGGACATTGAATTGCCAATTAATAATATCGCAAATTGGTGTTCGGCCATTCCGAGCCGAATTAAATTTATTCAACCAATAAATTATTTAGATAACGCAACGGAGTTTGTTTCATTCGCACAGTATGCGATAGGGAAAGTTGAGTACAGAGTTGATAATGGAAAATCTTATTGATTTGTATATTGATTGATAATCAGATAGATACTGTTTATTGCACACTGTAAGTAAATTTATTTAGTTTACTTGATTATAACAGAAAGACCGCCTGTAGGTGGACTTACCCGTAAGAGCGATAACTTTCAGTAAATTTTAGGTAGATGATAAATACTGAAAAAAGAGTAATGATGTAGAAAGCTTATATGAATTTTAAATAAAGTAAATGTTTGTATATAATCAAATATTATTGCCTAAATGGATTTTGATGAAGTTTAGCACACGAGAAGACTACGGTCTGAATTAAAACAAAGGCTGTCAAAAATTCAACCTTAAAAAATTGTTATTTGTTTTCAACCGACTTCAAAAAAGGAGGAGGTTCTCAATTCGACTGTATGTTTTTTTTTTTTTTTTTTGTATATTTGTTACGCGATTGCTCCGCCAATTATGAATCGATTTTAATGATTCTTTTTTTGTTTGGTAGATCATACTTCAGAGGTGGTCCCATATAAATTTTATCGAAATTGATTTAGAACTTTTTGAGAAAATCAACAAATATTATACCCAGATAATATTTTGGTTGTGGTTCTTGTTACCTATCTTCGACAAATATGAGCCGATTTTGATAATTTTTGTTTTATTGAATAGCTTATACTTCAAAGATGCTATGATAAAAGTTTGAAAAATAAAAATCACCCCTAAGGGTAGGAAAATAGGGGATGAAATCGGTGTTCAGCAGTTAGATTAGGATTTATCACTAAAAATAGATGAAATAAGTAAATTTTATTAAAAAAAATAAAACCGACTTCAAAACACTAAAATGCTAAAAATAATCCTAACACTTAAGTACCTAATCAGTTACTTTTGGAGTCGGTGCAAACAAAAACATTGAATCTCTCATCGGCTGGCACCGACTCCAAAAGTATCTGATTAGGTACTTAAGTGTTAGGATTATTTTTAGCATTTTAGTGTTTTGAAGTCGGTTTTATTTTTTTAAATAAAATTTTAATGGTATTACATTTGACATTCGACTATTATGTACAGTGTTTTTTAACTTACTGTAATTTAATAATTATTACTTTAAATGGACACTTGTCCCAGCAGTGAAACCGCAGTGATTCTGCCAATGTTAAGTGATTAAGAAGACACAGTTATTTGATTTCGTCATGCCTCTCAAAGAAGATACAAAAGTCTGCTGTCACTGATTGTCATTGTGACAGATCATCATTTGACTAAATTTATGAGGAGATTGATTACTACATTCTACGGTCACATAGATAATTGTCAAGATGACAATTAGAATAACAGAGCCTTAACTTTCGTAAGAGTAACCTCCACTGAATCCATGAAAAGCAATAAAACTGAACACCCGTTATTTGTTGTGAACTATATCAAATATACACTTGACATTGGCAGAATCACTGCTCTGCGTAAAGTGGGATGCGTCCATAAAATACATACTACATTACAATGTTTCCACAATCGCACCAATTAGCTAGCCCCAAACTAACCATAGCTTGTACTATGGTGACTAGATAACGGATAAACATACTCAAATACTTTTATAAACATCCATGATTTAGGTACAAATGCTCGTGTTCGTCACACAAACATTTGCCCCTTGCGGGATTCGAACTCGCAACCGCTGGCTATGTAGTCCGGAGCGCGAACCACTACACCAGACGGTCGTCAAAAGAAAACAATTCTAGTTTTTATATTCAGGCATAATTAGGTCAAGGAAATCTTTTCTAGATAGGAATTTTACCAAACTGGAGTGTCATTAATTGGTTACTTGCTTAACATCTAAGGGCTTATCGATTTATGTTAAAACCAGCCCAATTCTTGGCTTTGGAAGCATAAAATCCAAAGAAGCAACATTAACCATGGCCCGAGCTGAAATTGACAATCTTAAAAGCCGAAATAAATGGGAAATGAAGATATATTGTAAATTGAACGGTGAAAAAAAGATAAAGCTTCGCAGCTTCGTATTCAAGAACTTTATTGGGTTTAAGGATTTTCTATTGATCGTCATTTTGTTTGAAGTTTTAAATTGATATCGAAACCAAATAAGGAACCAGCTTCCTTTAAATTTTGTTCTTTTAAACGGGTTCAATTTTAATAATTTTTTTTTGCATTTACAAAACTAAATGCAAAGTTTTGTAAATGCAAAAAAAAGTTTAAATTTAAACTCGTTTAAAAAAACAAAATTTATCAATTTAAAACTTCAAAGACTTCAAAGAAATTTCGAAGAGATCATGACAATTGGTATGTTGTCCAGCAAATATTTATTTATTTAACATACTTTGACAGCTAAACGGCGCCCTATACTTCAACTACCTCTATATTGACTACGAGTATAATAAATAATTATTCAAACAGTCTCACACCAATTATCTAGCCCAAACTAAGCAAAGCTTGTATTATGGCGACTAGATAACGGATAAACATACTTACATACGTTTATAAACATCCACGACTGAGATACAAATGCTCATGCTCATTACACAAACAATTGCCCCCTTGCGGGATTCGAACCCGCAACTGGCTTTGTAGTCCGGAGCGCGAACTATTACATCATACGGTAGTTCAGAAGATTATCTTTTCATCATCATCATTATTATCTCAGCCCTAGGATTCCACTGCTGAATATAGGCCTCCCCCATTGACTTCCAGATTAGCCGGTTGGAAGCGGCACGTACCGGCAAGCGCAGCCTAGGACGTCCACCCACAAGGTGAACAGACGTCCTGGTAAAGGTTGCAGGAAGACGCTGGATGCAGATTACATCTTACATACAAACAAATTAACCTTTTTATATTATTACCATAAATATAATACTAATCTCTCTCGTAAACTGCAAAAACCACCCCGCGAGTAGAAAACTTCCCTGATTTTAATATAAAAAATATCCTGTCGGCCCAACACCACAATGATAGCGCGAATAAAAATATATAAGGCGACCACACTACCCACTAGATAAATATGACGTATTATTATGTTTCAGAAGGGGGTAGGTTAGGGTGGAGTTTAGTGACGGGAACAGCGGATATGGTAATAAAAAAGTTTCACTGTGTTGGGATGAGATTTTGTGGAAAACAGATTTATTTTATCGTTTACAATATACTGAACTATAGGTCAATCACTTTATAAGGGTATTGGATTGGGGTCTATTCGTTTTCTTTTGAGATGGCGCCGGTTGCTGCAAGCACCGGTCAAAAAAGCCTCCTATTGACTTATGCCAATAGGTGACAGTAAACAGTTTACGAGTGCTTGCAGGCAACCGTTACCAACACGATATATAAGTATGTCAAGGGAAATAATTTTACTTAAAAAAAAATTTCAACTGCCTCTGGTGGGAGGTCTCTTGAAGTATAACCTAGGGCTTCACCAAACTCAACCTCTTTACAGAAATTAACAAAACAAGGGTCTAGTATACTGTTTGGAGAGCTCCTTGTTATTAACTACACTAATATCTACTATATTTATGATAATGAACCTTTATAACAAATGATGATAAGTGCTGACGACCTTCGTAGCTGAGAGGCGAGCATACCGGACTTGGTGTCGCTATCTCTGAGGCTCCGGGTTCGATTCCCGGTCGGTCAATGTAGAAAAATAACTTTTCTATATTGTCTCGGGTCTGGGTGTTGTGGTACCGTTGTTGTTTTTGATTTCTGTAACACAAGTGCTTAAGCTACTTATCCAAAATATATATATTACCCAATATCACATACATTGCTCTGATCCTATGACCAGAGCAATGTATGTGATGTTGGGTAATATATATATTTAATTTTACTATTATTGTCCGCGCCTATTTACTACTTACCTACAGTTAAGAGCGTAAACGTCACACAATACATAGACATTGCAAACGGTCACGAAATCTCGGAACGCTTAGGTTCCAGCGTGTTCCAAGATATCGTGTCCGTCAGCAATGTATATGTACTTTGTTTTATGATCAACTTCACTATCATCATCATCATTACTTATGACGTCCACTGCTGAACATAGACCTCCCCCAATGACTTCTTTCATTTGGGGGGGATTGCCAATACTCACCATGCTTTTAAGGCGAATTGGCGAGCGCAGTTTTATAAAGGATTAAATTGATACGTACGAGGCAAAAACATTTCTTGCTTTAGTGCGAACGTGATTTTAAAATTAGGGCCAGATACCTCTCACCGCTTCTCCTGTGAACAAGCTGGGTACCTTATAAGAAATTCGGTATATTATTTCACGAGAAATATTTTTACGCAAAGTGACATTCGCTGTTACTATCATAAAGGTTTGTTTTTCTTCGGGTTTCGGAGCAAATGTGACGGATCACGATGTTTTCGTTGAACCATTGTTGGGTCCTGAATAGAAGACGCTCTATAGGAAGGACTTATTATTGATAGGCTCGTAAAAAGTGTTTTGTGAACTATTGATAGCATGCTCTAAGGAAGTTTGATTGAATGATGAAATTTCATAATGAAAAGTTATATTATTATGATGACAACATCTTTAGTGCCATGTGGGGACAGCCATAAAAAAATACCCGTCCCCACCGTCAGCAGGAGGCGTGTCGTAAGAGGCGTATAATTCTTGTAGCACAAGACGGGCAGCAGTGCCTGCGTGTGAAATGTTATAAAAACTGCGCTCGCCAGCTCGTCTGCCAAGCGTGGCGAATAATGGCTATCCATAAGCCAATAATGATAAGTCATCGGGGGAGGCCTGTGTTCAGTAGTGGACGTCCTATGGCTGAAATGATGATGATGGACGTCTTTAGAGAAATCGTTCTTCTATAGAGCTTTGTGCAGTTATCATAAGGCCTACTACGATAAGATCTGAAACTATTGAAATATCATTGTATTCAACACCGCATCCAGTGTCAAGTGACTTGTCTCAAGACAGCTTGCTTTCGACCGGATAACGTCTTGCAACCTGCTTCTACGGGAAGAGTAGCCTTCACTGAATCCATGAAAAGTAATAAATACTAAACACCCGCTATTTATTGTATACACTATTAAAGAAAATACTTGACATTGGCAGAATCACTGCTCCTCCTATAGAGCGGAATTGGGTCCATTAAAAAACAAATTCAGATATGCATATTTTGTGAACGAATTGACAGAAGCTAATGGTTATTAGAATTTATTAGGTATTACCACGTAAAATAGGCCGCGATGAGATGTTTATGAAATGAGAATACAACCACTCCATCACTATCATAAAAAAACATATTACCGTCGTATATTATCTAGTTTTGAATACCACTAGCAGTATTTATTGTATCATCGTCAATAAAAGTCAAGTAGCAAGCAAAAATGTGCTTTATGTTTTGAGTGGCAAGCCACAATATCAAGTCCAAGTATGTTTATTGAGGCTCGTCGTATTGCAAAAAATCTCTTTTTCCCAAAAACATATGTCCTGACTTATTTCTCACGGCGATCACGATTCTCCGTTCAGATCTATCCTAGTGCCTCCCTAGGG
This sequence comes from Anania hortulata, assembly GCA_963576865.1. Classification (NCBI taxonomy): domain Eukaryota; kingdom Metazoa; phylum Arthropoda; class Insecta; order Lepidoptera; family Crambidae; genus Anania; species Anania hortulata. The sequence continues at coordinate 1,957,750 of OY756413.1, forward strand.
AAAGCCTCGTCGTTACAGAATTTTAGGGGTAAGGTTAGGGTTGTCAACTTTGAGAAATAATTCTGTCTTTGTATTTTTTTATTTTATGATATCCTTTTAGAAGGTAATTTTAATTAAATAAAACAATTTCTATCTTAGAATTAACATCAAGATCTCAAAAACAATGTCAATTGTCCAATCAACCTAGTTTCAATTGAGAATAGTGTCACACTAAAAAGACATCAAACTACACAAACACCTAGTAAATAAATAACACGTACCAATTCGTCTTGTATAATACTATTTTACTCTGCCATCCCTAAAGGGCAACATATCCAGCCGAATTGAAAGGTAACTTACTCAGCTCCCTTGGGCACCAACTCATTGTACTTCTTTATTCCTTTACGACGTATTCCTATTGTTTCTTATGGCCCGCACTTAAGTTTAAATGGGATGTAATTTGGATGAGATTGCATGATCTTACCCGCCTTTGCTGGGTTCACCTGGAGTCGTAAGTAGTGACTCGATTTCATGTGTTAAACAACTCGATTTCTTGTGTTATAATAGTCGCAAGAAGCTATTTTCATCTTAAATGTTTAAGGTATTATTAGCTTATTGAGAAAATCACGGTTGGGCAAACTCAAAATTCCCTATTATCCCATAAAAAATATTACATGTTTGAGCTTAATCCCACAAACTGCAACTAGTATAAACTCACCAAAACCCTTATAATAAAAATTACTTGCTTTGCCAAAAACCTCAAATTGTACGTTCATCAAGCTGTATTTCATAAAATTGTGCGTATAATTTCAAATCTATTTCTGGGCATATAAGGGCTGATTTACATGGAGTCGATTAGTGGCCTTACATTTATAGACTACACTTAATTTTTATATTTATCAGTTTAATGGTCTTTATAAGAGAAGTACATTATCTCTATAATTTCTTTGTTGTCATCAAAATGGCTAACTGTGGAACTGACACGGCAGAGTGTCTATTCAGGCTATCAGAGTAAAGTGGTTATACGTAAACCTATAATTTAGTTACGGACTTAGAAGTACTGTTCGATTGTTTGGATTGAACTTATATTTAGTGCAGCTGGACACTAAGTCAAGATTCATCCAGTCCGGTCCAGTGCAAAACACAATATCCTCTTAGGAGTGACTAAAATTGCACATTATATGTCTGAGCCCTCACTGATTCTATGTAAATCTGCCCTAACTAAATATGGCGTGACTTGAACGATTTTCTGCCGACGCTATAAGTACATATTTTGTAACTTTGTTGCATGAAGCTTGAAATAAAATGGGGCATTTTGGTAATTTTGATGGAGAAAATTACAAAATTGAGAACTGAATTGAAAGTGTAGCAATTGTTAACGAAGTTGATAGAACATAGCAAACAGTATAACATCTTGCTGATAGCAAACAAAATCATTTGTTATGACACATACTTAAACATAGTCAGTCACATAGTAGTATTATATTTTTCTAGATCTTAAGTTAACATTAAAGCAATCTATAAAATGAACCTTCTGTGTTTTTGTACTTTAGACACTGACAATTTCAAATGTACCGAAAAAGCACAAATTGTTTGCAAACTCCTAATGAAATCAGCATTCCACGATTTTCCACCATTTTTGCCAATTGTAATTGGGTTTGACGTTTCTAAAAATTACTCTGGATGTGTTAAGGAAAATAGACCGTATGGCAATGCGGGAGAGTTGGTTATAAATATAATATGTGGGGTGTGTCGGTACTCATTCAATAAATTTATGTTGTTTGGTCTAAAATTATCACTTTTGACTACTTTCTGACAACCAGTGGCCTATTGGACATTGAGATTCGGAATATATTTAAACTGTTAATTGATTGATCACGAAATAATTGTATCGGTATTGTTTATTGGTAACACATAAATAAATCTGCATATACTGACATAAAGTTCCTTTAAAGTTTGTAAAATAACTTAAAATGGGACCCTATGCCATCGGATATTGCTGCGAGAGTAGAATCTGGAGTTAAAGACTCAGGCAGTGAATTCTGTTAGTATAAATTTATAATTGCATAATAATTGTGTCGCAAAGCGTTTGATTAAAAGGTAATAACGTTAGACTAATGATATCCGAATGCATGGTCAGACAGAGGAACTTTAGCCAAAGTGTCCCACACTTTGTCTTGAATCAGAAGTGGGGTTGTAATAAAACTGGATTAAATCCACTCCGTGATGAGTAGACGTCAAGTTGCACGTTAGTGCAGTCCACATCATTTGCAGAGCTTACAACCATCGGAGAAGAAAGGTTCTTAAGTGGTGACCATAAACTGGAAGACGAAACGTGGGCAGACCTCCCACCTGGTGGACTGATGACTTAGTCAATGTTGCGGGAAACCGCTGAATGCAAACGGCCCAGACACGCTCGCTGTGGTGGAGTATGTCCCAGACTTTTAAGGGCTGATGATGATGAAACCCGCTCTCGCTGTCTCTTATGACTCGTGCTAACTAAGACAGCGTGCATAACCGTGACATTTGGCACGTTCCCTCTAATTGCACGGCGTTATTCCGTTTATTTTTAATTGCTTAATGCGGGCGGCGCTCCCATTACGGAGGTTTTATTGTCATCGAATTTTAATGTGGAAACAATAGCTTTTCATAGCAGAGACCCCTTGAGAACAGGTTGTGATTGGTATGAGGGTGGAATATAAATAGAGGAATTAGTTGGAAAAGGGTAAACGTTTTTTGTAGTGGCACTAGCTTTTGTCTGCGATTTGACAGCGATTTGAAATAAGATTGCCATAACCAGGGTGTTAAATTTAAAATGCCTCAGATGTTTTCCAAAATTCTTTATTTTATAAAAAATGTTACATTACCTTTTATGCCATTATTCTATGCATACTTTACAGTAATGGACACTAACAAACAAGAAATACAATATTTTGGTTGTTACTTCTATTATAGCTTTTAAAAGTGATGATAATGCCTTAGATGGTTATGTTATCATCAAGGTACATTAATAAAGTATGGATATTTTTACTAATTTCAAAGCTGCTCCCAAAGTAAAAATACGATTTAGTTTTTTATAAATTTGCAAGGAGCTAAAACCATCTTGTACCTTATTTACAATTATTATTGCACTAAGATGTAGTTTCTGCTTTAACCATGCAAATCTTAATTGGACAAAGCGTTCGCTCTTCATTAACTTAGGTGGTTGAGCATTGAACGGAATCTGCTAACATCAATTAAGTGGAATCATCTACATAATTAACACTAAGAATCTCCTATGTACTGATCTGTGTGCCCGTTAACGAGACATGTATACTTGTTCGCGCCTCTGAATCGAACTCTATCAAATTTCGGTTCCTTGATATTTGTGAACAACCAATCAACCCTTACACAGGTGCTCATGAATTTCTCTCTCAATTAAGCAGCAATGGTTCTTCCTTGTAGCGTTATGTTACGTTTCTATTGGTATCACACTGAGCCATGATCCTTGATTTTGCTGATGCATCAAGTTTGGTTATATTTATGACTTCCTATACTTTTAGAAATTTTTGGATCCATTTAACATTTAATAAAAGTGTTTGTCTTATTTTGAGATAAGCCTCTTGACTTTTAGAGCACTGGCAAAATAGTCGCTACCTTAGTTTAAACCGTACATGTTGTACCTTCTGAAGGATTAAGTTAATTTGCATCTGGCGTTAATAACTAATGAACGTTAATTGCTAAACACTGCTTAATACTCGTACGAGATTCCAAATCGATTACAATTTTTAAAACTGAAATTTATAAGAAGTAGGTTTGTGTATTTCACATCACTAATATAGAATCAATTCTGCCACCATAGGATACGACGGTGCGTCACATAGAACTCTATTATATATTCAATATCACAAAGATTCAATTAGTTAAGATAAACCAAAAACTATTTTGATTCTTTAATCAAAATAGGATTTCAGACGATAAAAACACTGATAATTTATAAGAAGTGAAAGAATCAAGAATTAATTATATAAGACCTTACTGCGACGGTGGTTTATGGCTAGTGTTAATTGTAAAAATAAGCCCCTGATATAACACATAATGTGCCAGAAACACTTTTAATATTATATAATTTAATAGTATTAAAAGCTATTTAATTATGTTAAGACACTTTACCATTATTTAGCACATTTTCCAAACGCTTATACTTATTAACGTTTCTGATATAGACAGAAAATTATTCCATGAACAAAAAATTACTCTCACAATATTAAATAAGTAACTATACGTATTTAAAAATTTAAATTAGGCAACTTACAAACCTAGCGACTTTATTGCCGACACTGGCTTAAACTAGTTATGGTACCTATCAAACAGACAACTAAACAGTGAATATTTTCGACTTATTCGGAAGCACAGGCAAAGCTTATCTCAGATGGCGCTAACGTGTTTGGCCTTGACAATCGTTGTCAACGCAGATGTCAAAGTTTTTTTTTTCTGTGCTTGCCAGTATTATGCAAGTTCAACACACGCTTGACGACTTATCGTAGTGATTTTATATCAGTAGCAACAGTGACAGAACCATTGATCAAATAATCACACAGACAAGACCAAACACAATGCGACACGTAGCGAGATAAATGAGTAAGTAAATTGGCATCTATCACTTTACTCTAAAGGTAGGTACTGATCGGTGTAATAAGAGCTGCCAGATTTTCATAGTCTTATCTTTAAAAGCGAACTCTTCCAGACAAGTAGATTACTACTAGTATTATACTTATTACGTTTTTTTTTTTGGCCTTTGTCTTTATTGGTCATTCCAGGTTTTAGAAGTCCCTGGACTGTAATAATTTTTTTCTTCTTTCAAGTGTATGTATCGTCTACATCTAAGTGCATTTTCTAAGTTTATAAAGAAGTAATATCTAAGTAAGATTATGAATTAGATACTATGTTCATGGACCATAAAACTATTCAACAACATTGTTCGGGTCAGTAGCATGTGTAGAAAGGAAAACGCCTACATTTGCGTAGACCCTTACCGTCTGGAAAATTTTCATATTAATCTGAATACTCGAGATAATTATATCTTCGTTACTCAAAGAGAATTTAAACAAGCTAGAGCAATCAAGCGTTAAATTGCGAATATAATCAAAATTTTATGAATTATAAAATGATATGAAATGACGTGAGACGGATTTGTTTTATAATACTGTTAGACTTAAATTGGATGATGAAAATGAATCTGTTATCAACGTGATCATGTGACAAAATTAAATTCACACACCTAAAAAAGTAACTGATAGCCCAACGGATAAGCAAGCTGAAGTGGCAGTGGGCGGGGCACATAGTACGCAGAACTGACGACGACGATGATGGGGCAGAAAGGTTTTGGAATAGAGACCCCGTACCGGCAAGCGCAGCGTAGGACGTACTACTACTACGACTAGGAGACAGACGATCTGGTGAAGGTTGCAGAAAGCAACTGAATGCTGGCCGCTTTCAACCGGCCAATCCGGAAATCACTAAGGGGAGGCCTTTGTTCAACAGTGGACGCCCTGTTGCTGAAATAATGATGATGATGGAAGAAGTAACTTACCAATTGAACTCTTTGTAAGGGTTTCAATTTAGCTCTGTAAAAAATCACACTTAGGTATTTCAAGCCCTTATCTTAGAGTAGGCTATTAAATTATCATCGTCATCATCATCAGCCCTCATCACAGTTAGATCCTTGGCATTCTTTTTCATTAACTACCAATAGCTTTGCTATTAAATTTATTCAAAGATATTAGTACTAGGTAACTACAGTGTTACCAAAACGATATTGTTCTCTGACAATCTTTTCAGCCATAATATTTTTTTTTTCTATCCAGTATTCCGCTATACGCCTATCTTACAGAAAAAGAGATTTCATTCAGGTCAAGTTTAAATCACCTAGAAATATAATTGTTATAGTAAATAAACTACTATTAGCCAAGAATCACTTTGACTAACTTACAAGAAACGGAGACAATTCAAGCCGTTCCTTAAAAAACTATTCTCAAAGAATTTCCGCAAATTTCCTCCACTGCAATTCACCCTTTTAAATTTCACCAGTAATATCTTACAAAGTTGAATACCCTTTCAAGTTCTTAAGTCTAAAATGACTAACAGTCGTCGTTAGTTCATATTACTATTATCAATTTTGGGCCAAATACCAAGGATTATAGAAATAAGTTATTGCCATTGGGACTTCCGTATTCGAGGATCGTTCTGTCCGTATATTTCGTTGGCATAACTCCAAAACTGTCCGTAACGAACGCATTGTGACTGCATTTGTGTGTGGAATAAGTCAGAAGAGATGGATGGTTTCAATTTTGGAAAAATCTTTGTTCAGCCACCAGATTCATGATATTTGAAAAGATTAAACTTGGATGTGATATTAGATAGATTGGGGATTTAAGTCAAAACGCAATAAGTCGTCCAAATACATCATCTGAATTCTTTCGACAGTTCTTAGAGATACTTCAATCGAATTCGGAAAATCCTCAATGCTGACGTTTTCAATTCGACATTCGTTGTTATGTTTTATATAATACTTAAATCATTGTTCCAATCACATTTCTCGTTCATCATCCACTAGTTTATGGCTCACTTTTTACCCATTTATTAACATAATCACTAGTTAGTTATCTCTTCACTTATTGTTACAATTTGCATAGTTTTTTTATTTGACGATTGTTTAATCTCTTAACTTGTAACACACAGACACCAGGGCGTAATTTATATATGCGGTGGATCTTGTACGTCCGCAGCCTGCCCGTTTTATAATTGGGCTATCAAACTGGACTTATAGCTGTCTTATTTGTCTAGTACTTATTTTATTAATGGAGTCACGGCTTATAACACGAGACAATTGTTTTTATCGTCTGTGAAGAAACTTTTAAAAAATTATAACGACTGATTTTTAAAAGAATTTATCTATAAGTCTTTATAAAATAAACGTGTGTCTGCAATTTTGTAGTAAGTGGTCATTTTACGTATTTTTAAAAGGTTGGGTTTAATATTTTAACCTTGGTAAAGTCTGTCATTTAATTTTATACTATCAGTGCATAATTTGCTGCAGTTTTTGTTTATTTTTAGAATTATAGAGATGCCAAAATTTTGAAGAACTTTAGCGTCACCTCCAAATATTTTGTCCTCAAAAACAATGAAACTCTCTTTGTCACAACTCACACGTAACTTTTGTTGACCGGCCAAAAAAAAAGAAAACGTTTTCATGAAAAGCGTAGTAGCGTAAAGTCCGGTGTCAATAGAGTACAAAAGCAACGATGCGATCGATACGAGTTGTTTGACAACGCTCTATAACAGATGGAAGCTCGAAATCAAACGCATGCACTTTTAGATGTGATATCAGATCCGTTGCCATAACAAAAGAACCTAAAACCAGGAATTTATATTGAAAATGTATAAAGTATTTCTAAAAAATACCAAGAACCATCTAAAAATTTAAGTCATTTTGTTTTCCGTGTAAAAATATGTATGCACGTCGATAAAATCTTTTCGTGTCTTGAAAAGAATCGCGTGCCGATTTTCTAATTAAAGATTATTAGACTGTGATGGCGGAAAACTTACTAATTAAACTAATTTTAAAACTAATAAGATTGATTTGATTTCAATTAAGTACAAGATATGGTCTGAGTATTGAGCCCTAAGTTACACCAATTGAAATATTTAAAAAAAAAAAATGTGTTTTTTTTTACTGATTTCTAATCGTCCAATTAATATGGCTTGCTATTAAATTCGTATCAATTAATAATTGAGAAGCTTGATGAGCTTAATCAAATGCTTCATGAAGAAGGACCTATACACTTCTTCACAACGACTATTCAAATCAATTCAATTCAATATATTTATTGCGTTCTATAATAACAGGTTTCCTTAGTTGTTGGTTTACAAGAATGTAAGTCGCATCTAGTCAATATCTGTGTACTGACATATATTGCTAGGGTATCTATGAAGTAACTATACAATGCCTGGGGCATAGCAAACATTGTTGGGGATGGAAAAATTGATTTAGCCCCAAATTGATAAAGTTTTGCCACAGAGGAAGTTCATTCTTTGTAAAATGTTACAGAGTATCAATATTGCGGGTAGGACATTTTTTCAATGTAAAAATCAGAATACGTTTAATTTGTGAAATTCGAATGTTAAACAAAATACGAATTTAGTTTTGTGTGACTTAGTTTTTAGTGAATATGTGTAATTACTACAAAAACTATTGTCTAACAGAATAGTAAGCCGTTTCGCTAGTGTTACCTTACGCCTATGTGACAGTAGCGAAATGGCCAAGCCACATATTTTGACTAAGGTGTAGAGTTTGTGAAGTTAGGGCTTGTAGAGTAAGGGCGTGTAGAGTTAGAAGCTTGGCTCTACATAAGATTTGATAACTTTTTGACATTGCGTACCATATCGTCTCGTCGTACCATATTATTCTGTACAATAAGATAAATATGTATAAAAATAGCTTATAAAATTCTGTTGATGCTCCTATTTTATTAAAGAATAATTTATGAAAGTTAGAAATGAGTCTCTGTTACCTTGATTTATTTATTAAAAAACATGTTATACTTTCAGTTGTTACTCAAGAAATGTTACGAATGTTTGATCTGAAACTTTTACATTGAATTTATACAGGGTGTATAAAAGAATAGGACACTCCTCAAAACCACGTGATCAGCTGCTCATATACAACAACTTTTTCTATGGAAGCAACGTCGAAATCGAAAAACCATTTTTAAATGCTCCATACAAACTTACGCTAACTTAAATTCATGATTTCGATGATGTTCCCATAGTAAAAGTTGTTGTATATGATCAGCTGATCACGCAGTTTTAATGAGTGTAATATTCTCTTATATACTCTGTATAAGTCACACACACATTATGTTATTTACTTACTTATGTGGATAAAGTGCTGACATGTGCGTTGTCAATCTCGCATTAATTTCATAGAAATAAGGAAAACACATGTGAAAAAATCTCCTTCCTAACGAGCGCTCTTGTTCCTTAGGGAAAATCGGAGACATCCAGTATTCTCGGGAAAAAGCCTTGCGGAAATGATTTTTTTATGCCATCAATACGAGAACAGTCAGATGGTATTATGGTGTTTTGCTTGCAATTTGTGGATGTCTGGATGTGATGACATTTTGCTTGGATAAACGGAGAGCGAGTTCTTATGATCATATACTTGTATATTTGATTGAATGTCAGTTATCATCTGTTAGACGATATAGGGGAGGGGTACTATGCAGTGTGATATATACAGGGTGAAATTTTATTAATGTAAAATACTTTGAGGTTGTTTATACTCATGATAACAGACTTTTAAGAAATGTTTTGCCTATCTTAAAATAGTTTTGTTGGTTTACGTCCGCGTTTTTTAACACACGACAAAAAAGAGAGGTGTTTTAAGTTTAACGTGTGTATCCGTGTATTCGTCTGTGGCATCAAAGCTCCCAAACCAATGGATCGATTTTGATGTAGTTTGTTTTGTTTTAAAGCTGATGTTATGATAGTTAATATACGTTAATATATTATATAAGTAGTATATGTATATATATTGTGCATTGATTTTGTTTATATAGGTAATTAGTTGTATCATATTAAGCTTACCACGTAATTTGTTAATGTAAGGTAATTCTTATATCGGACCTTTACCGCACCCATTACTTGTTTTTCTGCATGACCCTAAGGTTGGCTGGCAGAGAATGCTTTTAGCATTAAGTCCATCTATTGTACACTTTTTAAAGTTTTGTGCAATAAAGTTTTTAAATAAATAAATAGTTAGTAAGCTCATTAACAACATAAGTTGAGATAGGTAAGTAGTTTCTTGGGCAAAGTTGTTAGTTATCATGAGTGGTACTTTACTGGTACTTTACTGTACTGGGTAGGTACTTTTTATTATTATAAAAATAAACAAATCATACTAAATTAGAGTAAGTTGATCGCGTTTTTTCACAATTCATCAGAATAAAATAAAATCCAGAAACGGTATGATTTAACGACCTGTCAGCAAAATGACTTAATATGCCCATTAATTAATACGTTTGGGGATTTATTTTAAACGCTTTATGATGTCATAAAAAGTGGTGTATTTTACGATATGAGCAATGGGATATTTAAAATTTAATTGAATTTTGAGACGGGTTAAAATAATGTGGAACGGTTTTAATTCCTGCCGATAAATATCAGGCAAGATATAGAAAATTGACGGGTAGATTATGATAAATCTTTACCAATTAAGTACACTTTAATATTTATATTTTTTGTGACGACCTCCGTAGGTAGCCAAGAGGCGAGCATACCGGACTTGGTGTCGCTATCTCTAAGACCCTGGGTTCGATTCTCGGTCGGTCAATATAGAAAAATACGTTTTCTATATTGTCTTGGGTCTGGGTGTTGTGGTACCGTCGTTGTTTCTGATTTCTGTAACACAAGTGCTTTGGCTACTTACCTTAGGATCAGAGCAATGTATGTGATGTTGTCCAATGTTTATTTATAACTAGCTGTCCCGGCGAACTTCGTACCGCCTCAACATAAATTTTTTGTAGTTATTCTGTGTTTTTATAGTCATTCTGCTATTCGGGGCGGAGACAAGTTTAACAAACCAAAGATCATAAAAATCGGTCCAGCCGTTCTCGAGTTATAAATGGTGTAACTAACCCGACTTTGTTTTTATTTTGTAGTAATTATATTCTTTTAAATTACTATTTTAAAAACACTACTACTAAATATGTTTTTTATTACTTCGTCATTTGTTTTCTGTTTGTACAATTTTGCAAAAATTTGCTCGAAATTGTCACTTAAATTATTATTGAAATGGTTTTTCTTTTGCTTTTATTAAACAAACTTATTCCAAATAATTTCAATCGTAATGAGACTTTGACCTTTCTGTCACACCTGGTAAATACTACGTACCATCTGCATGTACGATGAATGCTGAACACAGATTATATCATTTTTGATCTAGCGGGAATGGTACCAGTGTGCAAATATTTTCATTAAAATAAATAAATATTAGACAACATCATATACATTGCTTTGATTCTGTGATAAGTAGCTTAAGCACTTGTGTTACAGAAATCAGAAACAACGACGATACCACAACGCCCAGACCCGAAACAATATAGAAAAGTTAATTTTCTACGTTGACCGACCGGGAATCCAACCTGGAACCTCAGAGATAGCGACACCAAGTCCGGTATGCTCTCCTCTCGGCTACGGAGGTTGTCAATAATAAATAAAAATTATAAGAACCAAAATTAATACTATGTCAATTTTTATAAAAATATTCAATAATACCATAAAAGCAGTTGTCAAGAAGCCATTCATGTATATAAGCAAAATAAGTTTTAAGTGATACTACATTAATAAACAAAAGAAATAATATTATGTAGTAAACCCTGAACTATAATTTTAGTAAAATTGTACTGAAATATTCAGCTTATATAATAGTATCGTTGGTTACTATACTAAATTCTAGCTAAATATTTTAGCACGATCTTACGCACATTCCTATCCTAACTTACCCCGGACGCACGGACCGTGAAAAATCGATGCAAAACGCGCGCCAAGTTCCGCGCAATAAAACTAAAAAAATTAAAATTAAACAATACTAGGAAGAGCCAGCCAAGTTGTGCCGTATCGTATAACTTGGCACTGAAACCGTTTCCATTGTATACCCAATGACGTTCTTGTTAGAATAGGATCAAACGACAAACATACTGTTTTATGTATTGCCGACGCCAAATGAAATTTTGTTGGGGATGCGCTTTTTGGATGTTTTTTTTTAAATGAGATTGGAAGCAATTGGTTTAGACATAGGATTGCAACTACAAGTTAAACTTCAAATAAATGCTAGTTTGATCAGTGTCTTCGTATGTGACATATTAAAGTTTATTTGAATAAAGTCTTAGTCTATTAGTTCACGCTTTAGGCAGCAAAGCCAGCGGTCATAGGTTTGAATCCCGCAAGGGGCACATGTTTATGTAATGACCACGTATATTGTACATCTGAATTATGGATGTAATTTATTGTATAAGTATGTCTAGCATTTTTAGGAATAATTATTTATAAATGATTTTATTTTAAAGCGCGTCAAAGTATGAAAACAATACCTTTTCTATTAGCCGCGATTCCGCTTTGCAAAGGGTTTCCGAACTTCATTAATCTCGCCGCCCTTCTGTTGACTCTGCAAGCGTGAGATGGGAAAATATAGGGTAGAAAAAGCTGGTGTTATACTTCTTCTTGTATCAATGATAATGACTATAATAGCCCTTAACTTCAAAACTATCTTGATGACAATAATGTACTCGTATGGTCAGTCCAGCCTGCAATAGACTGATGTACCTACTTGTTTATTATGTTTTTTTTTGTGGCAGCTAGTGGTGACTTCTTCTCAGTATTTCCAGATTGTCTGTGTCTTGTCTCGAAGCGCTAGTAGGGCCCAAAAATAAGGAGACGTTCTGCCCCATATAGGCCAATAATTAATTATTGATGTTCATAATTGAATAAATGATTTTTGACTGACTAACCACAACTCTCGATAGCTATTGCCGCGTTGTTCACTTAATTCTAATCCTGTTCTGGGAACAAAAGAAAAACCTGTAATTGTATTATGCTCTAACTTCAAGCCTAATATTAAATAATAAATTGTTTCCACAATCACACCAATTAGTAGCTAGCCCCAAACTAAGCAAAGCTTGTACTACGGCGACTAGATAACGGATAAACATACTTGAATACATTCATAAGCATCCATGACTTAGGTACAAATGCTTGTGTTCATTACACAAACATTTGCCTCTTGCGGGATTCGAACCCGCACCCGCTGGCTTTGTAGTCCGGAGCGCGAACCACTACACCAGACGGTCGTCATCAACTGAAAGGCAATAATGAACTTACGTAACTAAAAAAAACATTTATAATCATCGAAATGGCAGATTCGTTTTATAAGAAAATGACTTTACCTGCTAAGCTCGCACTTAATTCATGTTTTGTAGCAGTATAATTTGTATTTCCTGATTTGTCCATATGCGATACGTTGATTTGAAAACCACGCGAACGAAATCGCGGGCAACAGCTTGTTTCTTTATTTTAATAACTTTATTTTTTAATCACTCTATTATACGAAAAATCGGCATTCAATAATTGAATTTACTTATAAAAAATCTCTTTTGTTTTTACTATAGAAATGCCAAGTACGCAGGAAATAGCTGATAAAGATCTCATTGAAAGAATTGTTGGCGCGGTAGTGCTTGAGCCAAGCTCCTGATGTGTATCGGTCGCCTCATAAACATTTATACGAGAAAATGTAAAGGACATTTTTAGGGGTGCAGTTTTGTTTTTGTTTGGGTTTTTTGTGTGGTTTCATTGGATATGGCGATGGTGAGTAGTAAGATAAGTTGTATTAGATTTTAATAAAATAAATTAATGTGCGTCAAACTACACAGCAATGTCCATTAACTTGTGTTCAGACAACGTTTTATTTTTGAACCGGGGCCGTAATCTATCACACCCATACGCTAATTTAGAGTAAAAGTTTATTTTATAAATTGCCACAATGTCGTAAATGATATACCTATTTTGTTCATAATTTCAGTATGAATATTTAAATAACATACATATTACTTATGTTATTTGAATTAATTAAATATTATTGAATTGATTTAATTTAAGATTGAATTTGATTTAGTTTATAGTTTTAAAAAAAAAATGTGTGATTTAATTTATAGTTTAATTTATGTGGAATGGTAAAATTAATTAATGATATCGAATTGGATAGATAAATTGGATAGTTATACTATTATTGTATTGAATTGAATTGGATTGAATTGTATTGGATAGTTATGTTGCAAATAAATTAAATCTGAATTGTTGTAGCTAGTTAGTTATAGTATACTGATTTGAATTTGGAATTAGATTGAATTGGATTGAATGAATGAATTAATGCCTCTTATGTCACTTATATGGACTCTGTCTGAAATAAATTGATTTTATTTTATTTTTTTATTACATATTCAAACTTAAATTCGGACAAAGAACGTCATTTACGACATTTTGTTATAGAACATTTGTTGTTAGTAATTATTTTCTTTGTCGATTGGCGTATGTGTCATAGTGTACACTAAAATCACGTAGTTTTAGGTACTTTCAACTGTAGGTTAGCGTGGCATGGCTCCATACAAAAAACTTCGAAGTCATTTTTATTGTAAAGGCAATAAAATGTATTTAGTGTTAATATATTATAATATTAGACAACATCACATACATTGCTCTGATCCTATGGTAAGTAGCCAAAGCACTTGTATCACATAAATCAGAAACAACTAAGGTACCACAACTCCCAGACCCGAGACAATATAGAAAAGTTATTTTTCTACATTGTCTGACCGGGAATCGGACCCGAGACCTCAGAGATAGCGATTGATTCCAAATTTAGTAGCGGTTAGTATTGAATATCACTTTTTATTGGATTAACATAAATTCTACCAAAAACTCGATAATTAAATATTATAGCAACACCTAATTAAGTTAAAATGTAATGATACTCGATAATTGGAATGAAACATGCTGCATCAGGTTATTAATTCCAACGAATTTATAAAATGGCGGTGTACAGTAAACGGCTCATCGATTCACAACAAAAACGTCAAGTTTCCACAACCGATTTAACTTATGCCCAAGTAATAAGTTCAATATTGACTGAAAAAAATGTTGGTAAGAAAAAAAAACATTACTACTAAAATGTATATAGAATTTGTTTACTAGTAGTCCCTAAAATAAGTAATCCTGTCCCTTAAAGGTACAGGAAAAAGAGTTAGTACTGCACAAAACGTAACAAAGGAAGCGAACTCCAGAAAGCCATTTATTAGAAAACAGTTAAAATAAAATATTCCTCACCGGTGGAGAGACCCAAAAATATTTATGAAAAACGAGCTATGGAAAGGTCAGTGCTTGGAATTTCGTTAAGAGTTAAATCCAAAACGAGGTTATCCGGCAGCTGACCAAAGCAATGGACATAGTCCACAATAATTGAAGCAAGCTGAAGTGGCAGTGGGCCGGCAGAACCGATGAAAGGTGGAGTAAACGGGTTCTCGAATGGAGAGCGCCTAAGCAGGAAGATGGCTGGATGAAAAAAGCGGCGAGGTCTTGCTCCTTTGCGCTCTTTATAGGGGAGGCTTACGTCCAGGAGTGGACTGCAATAGGCTAATATTATGATGATGATACAGTACATCCAGCACATACCCTATAGAGTACCTAGAAATGGTTATTTTAACAATTCCGCCATTATTTGATCAGTGACGCAATAACGTACAATTTTAGTGCGGGCGAAAAACACGACTTGCCAGCGTATACTTAATTTAAGTGTAAAATCACTGATTAGTTCCGGAGATTGTTGGGATGGTATGGTACAGTAGTTTACAAGCATCTTGAAGCAAACACGAGACAGGTGCTGATTAGATTACAGCAGTTCTAAGTCAGCAAAGACACATTTTGGGTCGCTGTGCCATCATAGTTAGTTAATTAAGTTGGCCAGCCATCATCATCATCATCATCATCATCATCAACATAGGTCACCCCCAGTGACTTCCGGTTAGAAGCAGCCCGCATCCAGCAGCTTTACCAGGTCGTCTGTCCACCTTGAAGGTGGACGTCCTACGCTGCGCTTGCCGGTATGTGGCCTCCATTCCAGAACCTTTCTGCCCCATCGGCCGTCAGTTCTATAAGTCAGTCAATCTAGAAAAAAATATGCTTACCGTATTCACTTCAACTGCGGCCAAATCAAAGAGGATGCGACAGTCTTCCTCAAAAAAAAATTCCAATAAATCACTCAAAGGTTCTGTTATCATATTGTTTGTAAGCATTTTTTGTTCGTTTTTAAACTTACGATGGAAGTTCCTTTGAGATACGTTTCTGTTATTAATCGTGGAAAGATGACTGGCGGATATTTTGGGGATAAATAAATGTAATATGTTTCCTTTCGGAGTTTTCAGGGTTGTGTAACCAAATAAAGGATGCACGAATCCACATGGAAATCGTTTTGAATACTCAGCTTATCAGTATAATGTAGATAAGGAAAATATATGGGTCCGATTCGAAGTCGGGATTACTATGAAGACGTATCTTTTTTATGCTTTTCTATAATTATACGTCTGAAAATTGTGCAGTAAAACTGAAATTTTGTGCTTAATCCAATGTTTAATTAATAAATAAACATATAAACAAACATACAGGGTGAACTCAAGGATAACCTTACTACACTAAATTAACTTAACCACATTATTCTGTTGTCTGGAAGAGATCGCATTTGGCGATAAGGCCGCCTGATTGTACATAACTGTATCTTGTTTCTTGTGCCGTGTGGATACGGCCGTAAAGAATACACTTACCCACCGCCAACAGGAAGCGTGTCGTTAGAGGCGACTAATTCCTGTAGCACAAGACGTAGTAGTTTATGCTGTGATTATATAATAATGTTCATTTTTGTAACGTCATATGCACCGCCCACAAAATATCTCTGTTTAGCCTAATGGTCGACTAGTAGAGAACGCCACATGGCATTAAGTCTACCTTTTGTACGATTTTATTTTGTGCAGTAAATTTTAAATAAATAAATAAGACGGGCAGCAGCGTCTGCGTGCAAAATCTTATAAAAAACTGCGCTCGCCAACTCACCTGCCAAGCGTGGCGAGTTTAGGCAATCTCCCGATAATAGATCATTAGGGAAAGCCTATTTCGGCCATAGGAAGTCCACTGCCATTCAGCAGTGGACTTCCTATGGCTGAAATAGTAGTAGTATTGTCTTGTTTGTAATAACCTTTTATTTTATTTGTGCATCAAAATGTCTATTATCATCTTTCTATACATCAAAGTGAACAACTGTTGTCTATGCTAGTACGGCCATGTTTTGCGGAAACCGGCAAGCTACGTAGGAAACAAATGTCTGGCCATGCCGCCACCGCCAGGTCCTGGCAAAAGGGGTAGACCCAAGAAATGCTAGCTTGACATTGTGAGGGCTGATATACGTGCCAATGATCTCACAACTAGAGACGCTCAAGACCGCGCGAAGTGGAGAAGTAAATCAAGGAAAGCGGACCCTGGGCTCCAAAACAATGGCTTTGGACACAACCGGGATTGACCGTATAGATAAAGAAGAAGATACGTCCCACTTCAGTGCACAGGCCTCGTCTCAGCTATGAGGTGGTTTGGGCCACCTCCAGCCACTCCACCACGTGCGGTAGATGGGTGAAGTAAGGCCAGTGACTCTAGCTAGATGACTGTTAGATATAATCGGCAACCGCGAGTTCAACTCTACAATTTTGTTACCTCAGTCCAGGTTGATCTGTTTTTTTTAAATAGTCAGTCACTGGTACATTACTTACTGTTACCGTTACTATGTTACGAGCTAATAAACTACACCAGGTTTATTAGCCTTGCAATATTCGGTACAGTTACCTCAAGTTGAGTAATTTGAAGCAGCACTGCAACCTCGTATCAAAATGCTAGACAAGCCCACAGCAATAGAATATAGGTAGAAATAGTAAGGCTGCTAGCCTTTGGGTGTCAATATTAAATATTAGCTTATGCCTGTGACTTCCTTTAGACATTTCAGAATTAAGCCAAAGAAGATTGAATATTCCACGAGGTAACTCGAACGGGGGTAAAATATATAATATTTAAACTAAATTTATACACACACACGCATCCCACTCACACAAACTACGCACAGATCACACACACCACACACATAATAAATAGATTTAATTTTGAATATAAATATTTAGTATAAATAACCTACGTGTATTAACTATCTATTTAAGGAAGAGCGGTGTCTCCTGGCACAGGCTTTATTTTAGGTTAAAATGAGACACTAGTCACTCTTAGGTTAAGATATTAACATGTTAAAGCCAATAAACATTTTATTTTTATTTTTTATTATTTACATAATATTATAGTGTGGGAAATTTCAGCTAATGCCGTTCAGTCGTGAAAATGGAGTAGCAAAAATCCAAACTTTTACATTTGTATTAAAATTGTCATTCCAAAGACATTCCATTAATTCTAAAATAGATTTTCTAAATTCGAAAAAAAGAACAAATCATTGAATAAATTTAAATAGAACTGACGGCCGATGGGGCAAAAAGGTTTCGAAATATAGGCCACGTACCGGCCAGCACAGCGTAGAACGTCTACCCACAAGGTGGACAGACGACCTGGTAAAGGTTGCAATAAACCGCTTGATGAAGGCCACTTGCAACCGAATAATCTAGAAGTCATTGGCCTATGTTTAGTAGTGGACGTCCTATGGCTGAAAAGATGATAATGATTTAGCCATATTTCAGCATATGGTTGAGCAAATTAAATAGGGATCTTCTTCATCATCATTTCAGCCATAGGACGTCTACGGCTGAACATAGGCATCCCCTAGTGACTTCCAGATTGGTCTTAGACACATGTGCTTGCTGACATTCTTATACTGTGGCTATAGACAATTAACCGGCCCGAAATCTTCGGATAACGAGTGTTAGGACAACAAATTTACTTACTGGCAAAATGAGATTCTATTTCAATAACAAGTCATAGGCGACAGCGGTGTATATAAAACTAGACTGAAACCTAAATAGAAATTTCCATATTTTAGAACTATTTTTATTTAGAACCCCATGAAAGCTGCATCTGGTGTTAAGGTGCTTAAATTCAAAGTTTTTTCCATAGAATCAAAATCTCAATCTTAAAAAAAAACACTTCCCCATATAAATCGTACAACAGTTATTAATGGTTATGTTATCCTTGTGACTTCGGTAACAACTCTGAATAAATGTGTTACTGACTAAAGGCAAAACCATGAAATTTCAATGAAACAGTCATTTAGGCCGATGAAATGCGTTTCGTGTTATTTACTATACTATCATGTCATAACAGATTTGGTAAAAAAGTGGAATAAAATAAAAATGTTCTTATTTTCGTTGGGAATTAAAGCCAGACTGAAATACTTTGTATGTTTCCAATTGTCACTAAGATAGAGCTCCTAATTAACCCGCTCTTCGCCTTTAACTCAAAGATTTAGGTAACAGGATATTGCTGTCTAGCGACCGACGGTTACGCTCCCCTGGCGAGGAACAAAGGTGGGAAACGCCGCTTTGTTGTGGCCAGAGGTTGACAACATTCGGCCGGTTCTGTCTTTCATTACTTTGGGGTTTAGCAAAAATGGATTTTTAAACCTGTGGAAAGTTTTTCTGGCGCTTTTAAGCTGACAGCTTTGAATGTGGCTCGGCACAGACTATCACTAATTTTTTGAAGTAAATTCGAACAAGTGACAAGTTTTTAGGTACAGTACAGACTGTGTAAAGAAAATAAACTGTGGTACTAATATGGCATATTATTTTGGATATTTACGTATCATTATTTGATCAATATAAAAAACAAGTCTCAATTTTTAGACATCTATAATGTTCCTTTGTTTCTGGACATGGAGCACATACCCACCCTATAGAGTAGAAATGTCATATGATTTGTTCGACGAAATTATCCGCCATTTTTTAATCTGTATCTGTACTTTTTTATATGGGCGAGAGTTGATAAGACTTGTCATTTCATACTAAAAGTAAGTGAAAAATCACTTACTAGTTTCGGAGAAACATAGTTCGTATTGCTGCTCTATAGGGTATGTGCTCGATGTTTCTGGATAATGTCAGTAAATAAGTAAATTGAAATGAAATTGTGATTGTAACAAGTATTGCCCTTTACCGTTTGAGTAGAGATAACTATCACCTCAAAGTCCTCATTTAGGAATATAATAAAATAGTATAGAAACTTTTTATTTGGCACAAAATTAGCAGTTACATAAAACAAACAAAAAATGCATGCATGCATGCCATAGGGCAACTGGTTTATTACCACAATGTTAAATATCGTAAAATAGATCATGTGACTAAAGTCACATGATCTATTTTAAGGTTTAAGATTAATTCATGCTTGATTGACATCAGTTTTAAATATTAATACTTACAAATGAAAGATGAATTAACTTTTCGGTTTCAATCTAAAGAGTTTAATGTGACACGAAACTACGTGCTATGAAAAGGTTACTTAAAGGCAATAATTCAAAGCTCAAAATAGCATTTACGCCTTTTTCGAAACCTGTTATCTTGTCAACGTGACAACGTGTCTAACCATCAAGCACAATTTTGCGCTATTTTCGTATTCGAATGAAAAGTTTGCCTTAGAGATATTTTTAATAAACATTTTTCGTCTGAAAAATGGTAGACCACTTTTATAGCCCACTGTAGGTACTATATTCAAACCTAGGTAAATCCTAAATCAATATGTCTGTGTGCATCATCACCATCATGGGGTCGGCGTAGTATACTCTCTTCTTCCATGCAATCCTTTCACTCATCATTGAATCATCTACTCCCTTCTCAGTGATATAACTTCCATCAAACTATGATAATATAACACTTGAAAAAAATCGACTGCCTCAGACTTTCCAACTAAGCTACCGAGGACGTTGGCTAACCCATCGAACGTAATTGAGACGTGGGTTCAAGTCCCACCTGAGGCAGACGATTTTTTTTCAAGTGCTATATTATCATAGATATAACAAGCATGTAATTGCTAAAAACAAAATTTAAATCCATCAAACTAGTTATCAAAGTCCACTTTGCGAATCATTTTAAACAATTTGATAGATTTTAAGAAAATTTGGCTTAAAAAAGGATTAATAGTAATTAAAATCTATATTGTTTAAAATGATTCTCAAAGTGGACTCTGATAACTATCAACTAATACTCATGAATATCGCTTTTATCATAAATAAAAAAGAAAGCGAGAAACGTCAAGAATAAGCTACATGCAGCAAATAACATGCAGATGCAGATTGTCACATAGATTGTGCCCTCAGAACTCAGAAGCAATGCATAAGAGCAATTTGTAATGCCGATCCATTAACATCTTGTAGACCTCTATTCAAAGAGTTAAAAATTATGTCAGTCCCTTGTTTGTATATTTTCCAGGTGTGTGTCAAAAAAAACTCGTCAAAAATGGTTTAAAAAGCGGAGTGACACATTCTAGTACAGTTGTAGGCATCCTAACAGACTTAATCTGCTACCAATGAGCACTGCAATACAAAGTAACAATAGTTACCAAATGGCCGTTAGAATCTATAATGAACTCAATGACGATATGATGCTTTTACCACTGAACGTGTTCAAGAGAAAATTTAAATGCTGGCTAATTAGTAATTGTGTCCACTCTCTTGACGAATACTTTGACATTTAATTGACCACTCTGCTGACTTGTATTTGTATCCTGTAATAATTTTGTGTAATAATCTAGTGTATTTATTGTTGATAAGACTTATTCTATTCATTATTGTTAACATTGTCATCATAAATTCAATTCTTAACGATCTTTTTAATACGTTTCTGCATGCCAGTGTCTGGTGAAATGTAAGAAACCACCATTTATATTTTCTCATCTGTATATATACCACATTTAAAGCAAAATAAAGATATTTCTATAAAGGAGAAGCTGATCGACCGTGTCGTATCAGGATGTGAATAGAAAAGCAGAATGCAGGCAGATATAAAAAAGACTCCATCGACTGAGAAAAGGTCTTAAATAGGATATATAGAATACATTTTAATAAAAACGATAGGACATTATAGACCCTGTAAAGCACTCAGGCAATCAAGCGACCCTGGCAATCAGGAGAGGATGACCATTTTAAAGGAAAAACTATCATTATTTATAATAATCACTTTCATGTCTTAATGATAACAACAAAGTGTGTTACTAACAAAGACTTCAACATTGTCTACTTCAGTCCCATTTAATTTGTCAGAAACATCCCGGCAAAGCAATTTAAGTGCAAAAAGATTACAATTAAACTATTAAATCAGCTAGATGGCGCCACAACCCTCAACCTGGCGTTTCCTACCCGCGTACCCGAAACTTTGCACATTTGGACTCACGTATAATTTGGAATGGACCCGAAAATTTTCAGCCTCATTATGATGGTTGGACTTCGTGAATTTCGAATAAACAACCGTCGAAATGACACGTATAGCCAACATGACGAAAATTTTAATTGCTAACACATGTCAAATATTAACTGTCAGTTAAAATGATGTTATGTAATGAAAATTTGACGCAGCAACTTCTTAATGATGTGTCATATGTTACAAATTTATAAATATACATTTCAGTTCAGTTCACTCATTGACGAGCTGGTCTTGTCTCGTAGGCTTTGTAATTGGAAGGACTACAAAGCCAGGTGGTACCAGGTTCGAATCCCGCAAGGGGCAAATGATGAGTATGAATGAGTAATGCTTTTGTACCTAAGTCATGAATGTTTATAAGTATCTTTATCCGTTATCTTGTCATCTTCAAGCTTTGCCTAGATTGAGGCAAGATTGTTTGATTTTTTATTATTATTATTAATATAAGTCCGAACCTAATCACTCTATATTATGACTACAAAACTCTGTTACGAGACGCACTTGACCGGTTTTATTAAATGAAGGCGATTTAGCAAATCCTTACTTGGTTCATTAGTGCTATTGCTAACAACTACGAAGTTAAAGGCCCATTCAAGATATCCATTTGCTGGATTACTTATTCCGTGCGAATGGCTGTTTCGAAAGTTCCGTGTAATAGAAAAAAGGGGGCGAAAAAATAGAGGTAGGCGCTTAGGTTCCGTAGATTAAAGTTTTCTATAGAATTTATTGTTAGAAAAAGTGCTGGCAGGATAAAAGAATTACACAATAAAAAAGAACCCGCTTAAGAAGTTTAAAAAACATAATTGACAATCCTCCTTTTTGCATCGGTTTCTTCTCTGAGGATCGCGATTGCCTCGATGGAGATGGAGTATCTAATTGTAGACTATCTGGCGCCATATACTTCTGTCAGTTGCAACGTGGTAGTGAATGGCAGTCTTTTGACTCTGGTCTTTCCAACGCATCGCATCTTTCGCTCGGTCTTTGGTCTTCGACTTTGCCAATGACTTTCCGTGTCTTCAGGTTGTTACTGTCTTGTTAGAAAAACTACCCTGTGTTAACATTACCTCTGCATTTTTCGGATATATGTACGGATTTATACCACTTACTCGGTGAAAAAGCATCGTAAAAAAACTGCACATGTGTTCCGAGATTTCGTATCCGTGAGCAATGTATGTGTGTGCGTAAAGCTTAACTTCTGTTATTCGGTGTTTTGTGGTATAACTCCTATTGCTTTGCTCAACACCTTGCGTCTGACAAGATACAACAAACGTACGAATATATGCGGGACCAAACAACGGAGTAATAGTTAGGATTGTCGTTTCAAATTTTGAACCCAAATAGTTTTAGACTTGCCGATATTGGACTGTTAAAAGAACAAAAAGGGTTCTCAAAGTCGATAGAAATGTACCGGCTTGGTAATGCAATTAGAAGAGGCACTAGCGCGCTAGATGAGAGGACACTTTCATACGCTGAAGCGATTTTAGAGATACCTCCGAAAATAAAATGCCGGATCCGGATCCGATGCCGGATCTTAAAACTTACAACGAATAGTTTAAACCTTTTTTTTCTGCATTCATAATAATAAATAAAATAAATAATAAATATTGGACAACATTACATACATTGCTCTATTCCTAAAGTAAGTAGCTTATGAACTTGTATTTTAGAAATCAGAAACAACGACGGTATCACAACACCCAGACCCAAGACAATATAGAAAAGTATTTTCTCTATATTGACCGACAGGGAATCGAACCCGGAACCTCACAGATCGCTATCAGTGAGGTGTCGCTACACCAAGTCTGGTATACTCGCCTCTCGGCTATGGAGGTCATCATAATGCTAGTTTAGTAATATTCAATGAAATGTTCACTTGAATTTTTTTTGACTTGTGTTCTGGTGGTATCTGAACCTACGACCTTTCGTTACCCAGGCGACTGCTTTGTCAACTGAGGACATAGTAATGTTGGCAAATGTCACGAAAGAATGTTAAACAAAAAATTTAAAAAAATATATTATCCTTGATACAACACAAATGGTGTCGTTAACTTAGCTAAAGTCGTTGACTACCCAATTGGTGTAGTGGCGCGATGATCCGCCTTGACCGAAAGGGTCCTGAGTTCGATTCCTGGTTTAGGTTAGTTCAAAAATAGAACATTTAAAAATTAGCTTGGGTTTGGGTGTGCTGGGAGACCAATTCATTCTGTCCAGTGAAAGTTTGGCACCTAGTAACTCAAGGATGTTAATTCCTTACTTCGAGTCCATAGAATATTTATATATCATCATCATCATCATCCCTAAGAAGTCCTGCGAATAATCGTGGGCACAGTGACCGGTCACTGTCTCCTAAACAAACACCTCTACACTATAGGTAACACAGACAGCCCTCTCTGTAGGGCATGTCTCACTACAGACGAAACTGCCAACCACGTAGTCCTGGAATGTGAGGCAGTTGCGTCACAACGTAATGAAATCCTTGACAACCCGAGGTCGCTCCGCGAAGCCTGTGAAAAACCCAGGAAACTTCTGCGCTTCTGGGCGGAGCTAGGCTGGTTATATCCGTAACCATCATACCCCTACGCACAAAGGACCGGACTCATGAGACCGCTTGGATGTTAACGGGTTAAAAGGAAAACTGACTTTTAACTTTATATCTAGCCCTAAAAAAGAAAAAAATACAGAAAAAATATGTATCGTACTTGATCGTATTTTCTTTACTGAGAAGGCTTTTAAGCTACTCCAATAACAGATCAAATTATAGGTTCCTAAATAGAAAAAATATGATTTTCCCCCATCTTTAAACTTCCGCCATTCTTTCTTAACAAAACCTCATTCTATTTGCGAAGTGGTAAAAGCCACTTCTGACCGTGAGAAAAGGTAATTATTGACTTTTTCAACTTCCCCCCACCCCCCAAAGGCTGTCGAAAGGAGATAAGGCAGCCTAATTAAAACGTGGTCGGTGGTTCGTACTAAGTTTTTATTTGCGCTTAACGGAAGACGTGAGGTATTAGGCACATCACTTATAGTTTCGGGTATCGAAAAAAAAACTGTTTATAAGAAGAAAAACGTTTATTATTTAGATTGTACATCACACACAAATAACGCGTACGACATGACATATCAAACTTAAAGAACATCACATTGATTCGTCATTTCAGTCATAGGACGTCCATTGCCAAACATAGGCCTCCCCATTGACTTCCAGATTGGCCAGTTGGAAGCGACCTGCCTTCCTGACCTTCCTGCCACCTTTACCAGGTCGTCTGTCCACCTTGTGGGTGGACGTCCTACGCTGCGCTGCTGTCCATATTGATAATGATTTTCTTCCCACAATTCACTTGTAATACTGCAATGGCTGATCAAGTGTGTACCGACTACGGTGGCCTAGTGCGGATTGATGAAGGCAAATTGTAAGACCAGTGACTAAACCTTACTGTCAGACGTAATCAAGCCGAAATCTGGAATACTACTAGAACTACTGTTTTAGTTCGAACCGACTCCAAAAATAACTGTTTAGAATATGTATATTGTAAAATATTATTGCAAATTAAAATCTTTATTTCAGTCAGAGCTCATATTAGTGTTAGTAAGTACCCACAGCATCATCATCATCTATACGGTCAATCCCGGTTGCGTCCAAAGCCATTGCTTTGGAGCCCAGGGTCCGCTTTCCTTGATTTGCACTTCGCGCGGTCTTGAGCGTCTCTAGTTGTGAGATCATAGTAGTAAGTACCCACAGCATTTACAAAAAAAATTACTGTAAAAAAT
This sequence comes from Anania hortulata, assembly GCA_963576865.1. NCBI lineage: Eukaryota > Metazoa > Arthropoda > Insecta > Lepidoptera > Crambidae > Anania > Anania hortulata. The sequence goes on from OY756413.1 coordinate 1,983,516, forward strand.
TTTTGGAGGCGGTTTTTTAATGAAAATCTAACATTCGCAAGGTGGTTTTTTTTGGAAAGAAAAGAATTAATAAGTAACTCATTTAAAAACACACCCGCACAGAACTCTAATAAACAGTGGAAACAGCTCCCTCTGGCGGCAATCAAGCAATACAATACGGGACCTCAGTAAACAGTCCGTGGGTAAATAGAGCTCACACAATGTACGGATAAGTCTTGTTTGGTCATTTTCGTGTATATTTTTTTTTGTTATTTGATAAGGTGAAGGAAATAAATGCAGTTCAGACTACTTTTGATATGACTAAGCAGAAACAGGTGACTATTTTTATTTAGCTGTTCTTTAGCTATGTTTTAAAGTTCACGGTGGCGGAAACTTTTGATGTACAAAAGAAAAAAAAAACCACGTGAACAGCTGCTCATATGCCTCAATTTTTTTTTTGGGAGCAACATTAAATCGTAAAAAAAATGTTGATGCTCCAAACAAACCAACGCGCTATCTCGATGATAGTGTATGGAGCACCTGAAAAAAAAAACACGATTTCGAGGTTGCTCCCATAGTAAAAGTTGGTGTATATGAGCAGCTGATCACGTGGTTTCAAGGAGTATCCTATTCTTTTGTACAACCCTGCATAAAAGTTTTAAAAAAAAACACAGTTATACGTAATGAACCTTGCTCAGTTTTGGGGCTAGATAATTAGTGTTATGTTTGAAGAACTTATTAGGTATTATTTCATTAAAATATGTGCTAGAAAACAGACGAAACTAATACAAACGTGCACCGTAATTATTTCTAGCCAAATTCAATTTCCCACAAACCTAGTCGGCACTTGAAGCAACTAACATGATGTGACATGAGTGTCTCGTTGTGACCGAAGAGCTCGCTGAAAATACAGCTCCAAACATTGCATTTGACAAACAAACATTCACCTTAATTTGTACAGTGCTAGGTCCAATTTAGAATAATTTGTAATTAGATTAAGCTTGCAATGTCGGAGATGTTATGACGTTTTACAACTTACTTGTTGTTAGTAGCAGTTTTGATATTTATAATTAACATTTAAATGGGAGTTTTTGTTTTATTAAAATGAAATAAATACACAGTGTCTCTTTACTTTTCATTTAACATGTTCTTTGTTATATGAGAGCAACATCAAAACTGTAAGATTAGCTACTTACCTTAGGATCAAAGCAATGTGTGTGATATTGTCCAATATTTATTATTATTTATTATAGGTAAAAAAAAGTTTTTTATTTGTATTGGTGAATACATTCGTCTTCTTTACTACTATAACAACAACTGTAACTACAGTACTGGACATGACTTTTGCAAAGGGCTTCTTTCATATTCCAGTAAAACCAGATACATTCGGTCTGCACCATCGGTTTAACGTGAACCATCGTTTCATTACGCCAATCCAATATAAAAATGGTGTTAGTATTCATTTTGATGAAGCTGAAATATTTGTTTGTCAACTAATAAAAGAGAATTTTAAAATTACAGGCTCTTCACTTAGCTACCCACATAAAACAACCAGTAAAAAACTTCGAAATAGATTAAACGGAATACGAGCGACACATAAAATCGTCGACCTTTACATATTAAAATCCAAAAACCACGCTTACACGGTTCTACGTCCCAGCCTAACAAACAACGCGGTATATTGACAACCCCTGAAAGGCCGGAATGAGTGCTTTGATTCCAAATGAGAGTAGCGAAAACGTAACAAAAATTCAAAAGGTTTTTTGTGTGTTTTTTCTACTTATTACTGTTTTCGCACTCGGCCGCGTTTTATGAGATTAATATGCAGGCTTGTGTATGTAATGGGGTGTTTTAGTTTTATTGCAATTACTTTTAGGGTACGTGTAAAGGTTTCATTAGATTATATTAGTTTTATAGCGACTGGCTTCTACCCGCGACTTTGCCTGCATAGCTTTATAATTAGGCCAAAAATGAATTAAAAATTCAAATACACAAATGTGCGATAAATATGTGTTAAGCGGGATTAATATTTATATTTCAGCTAATTTCGTTCAGAGATGAATGTGACGCATTGCTTAACCATGAATACCATAAGTACACATAAGGTCAAAAAGTCGTCATAAAATTAATGTATACGGTTCTTTTCGTTTCAATTTATGACTACAATTCTCATGCTGTGCTTACCTAGTATCAGCTGGGAGCTGTATTTGCGAATTGATAAAAATATGTCTACCCGGGACAGGTGATCCATTTGGGTGGGTCAAATTTTGAGAAGAAGGGCAATCGTCGAATCCAAATCGGCTGGGCAGCTTTCGGAAAACTACAAAACATCTTCCAATATACCTCAGTGCTGAAAGACAAAAGTCTACAACCAGTGTTACCAGTGATGACATTTATGGAACTGAAACGTAGCCTTTCACTATTAGCCCTTTAAGAAAGCCCAATGTTGCACAGCGTGCTATGAAAAAGGCTATGCTCAGTGTTTCTTTGCGAGGTCGAATCAAAAATGAGGTCGAAACAAAAAAAGTCGCTGACATAGCCCGACGGATTAGCATGCTAAAGTGGCAGTGGCAACTGACGGCTGATAGGGCGAAAAGGTCCCAGAATGGAGGCCGCTTATGACGTCCACCAACAAGGGAGACAGACGACTGATAAAGCTTGCAGGCTGGCTGGATACAGCCGCTTCCAACGGGTCAATCTGAAAGTCACTGGGGAAGGCCTGTTATCAGCAGTGGACGTCCTATGGCTGAAATAATGATGATGACTCCGCTTCTGTAAAATTAGATTGCGAGAACATCTTATATGGTGATTTTTTATTACATATTACACCGAAGACCAGGTGACATCAGTTTGTATGTAGAAGTGTTTTTTTTTCATTCATTTCAGCCATAGGACGTCCACTGCTGAACATAGGCCTCCCCCAATGACTATTATTGGGGGGGATTGCCAATACTCGCCACGCTTGGTAGGCGGGTTGACGAGCGCAGTTTTTTATAAGATTTCGCACGCAGACGCTGCTGCCCGTCTCGTGCTACAGGAATTAGTCGCCTTTTACGACACACCTCCTGTTGGCGGTGAGAAGAGTTCGAATATTAGTTCTATAATCAAGAAGTTGTTGTATTTAAGGACATTGAGTCTCCATCGACTCCAAAACCAACAAAAAGACCGGGCTAAAGTATATTGAATTGATTCTATAAACTGTCAGCCGTTCAACAAAATTAATTTTCATCAAAAAATTGTGTTTGCAATGAATAACGCATTATTCAAGCTTAAACCCCAGTCGAAGAATTAAAAAGATCGTAAATTCAATATTAGCTTTACAACCGTCAGATTATTCGAATAATTAATGTTCCGTAAAAATTTAAGGGGTAAATTATTTCAAACGCAATATAGATAGACACAGTAAACCTACTTGTTTCTCACATTCTTGCTCTTCCAAAATGAAACCGACTATAACACTATGTATGGACCAAATACACAGCGCTCATGAGATAGTTTGAGGTAGGTAGGTATTTGAAAGAAAAATTTCCATATACTTTGACAATCTTATGTCTATACTTCGACGCTTCAAAGCATTCGTTTGACCTTTAGGTCATTAACAAAAAAAACGAAAGTATTGCGCGACATAAAAGACAACCAATGCCATCTATGATTATATTTAAGAACTACAAACTAGCATAACTAGCTAGCTAGCTTGTATTAGGCTAAACGCCTCCTTCACTCTGCTTTCTGTTTAATAAAAACTGTACCGATCGATTTAAAAAAAGTTTACATCAATTTAATTTTTTTTTTCTAGATCAAGCCAGACGACGTTGGTGTAAGTGTCAAATACTTTGTCAAATGATTCAATAAGATGAATTTAGAGACCCTTCTGTCTCGTTACTTGTTGTGTTTCAAATGGTATAGCTCGCTAGATTTTTTCTTCCGTTTTTGCAAACCAATCAGAATAAGTAAAGTTTTTTTGTTATATTTCGCTAAATTCACATCGAAAGCTTTTAAATTATTATTTCTTGAATTTTAATACCTTAATTGTTGCCTTATTTTTAGTGTTTGTTTAAAGATTGTTTTAAGCTTTTTCCTTAATTAAATATGAACTAGAAACTGAAAAGAGCGAGGTAAAAGAAAAAGAGCAGAAAACGGGGGTCATAAGACGGGATATATGCTATAAGTAATAAAAAGAACCAGAAACTTGAAAGACTATAATCTGTTTTAACCAGATTTAAGCAATTGTTAATTACTTTCAAACATTGCTCTATCATCATTAACAACATCATTTCAGCCATTGGACGTCCACTGCTGAACATAGACCTCCCCTAATGATTTTCAGATTGGCCGATTAGAAGCGGCCTGCATCCAGCGGCTTCCTGCAATATTTGCCAAGTCGTCGGTCCACGACGTATTGAATTGCACTATATGAATTTTAAATTGAGGTTATATATTTTTCCTGCCTTTAATTATGGTAATGGAATTCTGAAGAACTCTTCAATGATTACTAGAAATAATTCGTGTTTGGATTTCTTTAATTCGTTTTGACGAGTTGCATACATCTAAGTGTATTTTATATTTTTTTTTACTTATTCAAATTATTTTCTTTGTCCTCAGCGCCTCCCAACGCCGTTGAAATCACGAACCACCCTCACAACTCCAAGTTGGAGGTGAAAGAAGGGGAGGATGTCTCTTTGGAGTGCATCGTGAAGAACGCCAAGCCAGCTGCCAAGATCGTATGGTACAGAGGCAATGTGGAGTTGAAGGGTGATAAAGGTATGTGAAATATAAGTAAACGAAAATTCGGATTCGAATAATTCCATACATTATTAACATTTAAATATAACCTTTTTTAGTTAATTATCTTTACATGCGACTAAAAATCTCAACGAATATGAAAAGGATATTTTGCCCGGGCTAAATTGGAATGGGCTACCATTGTCCTGTATCCTTAAATAAACATATAAATCTTAGCCACCTATAAAACATTTCCGAAACAAACAAAAATAGTGCCGCGATCGTTATCGACACCGTTAGTTATCGACTTTTAACGATAACTGCGGGCAATGAATCGGATGCCGAAGATTAATATCCACTGTCAGATTCATCCTGTTTTAATATCCAACTATTTCTAGGTAAGCGTTCAGTTTCCGTCTCGTTAGGCAGTGTAAATGAAAAATTCAATTTTAATGGTAGCTTTTTAATTTGAACGGATATTGGGTTTGGAGTATTCGTACTTTGTTGTTGGGTGGGCAGTGGCTTTAAAAGCTTTTAAAAGGACGAAGTTCAATTTTATTAACAGTTACTTGTCGAGTTATTTTTTTATATCAATTTGAATATATTTCATAACATTCACTTTGATCTTTATTTGCTTTGTACCAACTTTTGTGGTTTTTGCCTCAATTTTAGTATTTTTTATGTCTCAATTTCCAGAATTTTAATTATTCGGTTTAGAAAACAAAATAGTCTCGCTCTAAGTAACTAAAATCGTAAATACTAAAGTTTTTAGAAGGGTGTTATGTTTTAAGTTTACTATATTAATCTACGATTTCTTTGTAAAAGCAATTATATAGTTTTAAAAAATCAATTTTTAATTTTATATTTAAAATTATTCTGAATTATGTGAAGTTTGATCGAATGCAAACGTCAAAAGTTGCAAAACCTTTCTCAGTTTAACTGACATCACACATTCTAAATTAAAATCCGCAATGGTTTTCATTTAAATTTAAATCCGTTGTATAGGAGTTAACTATCAAAATATTATAATTTTGATCAAACTGCAGAGTATCCTTCTTCAATGAGTTACGAATACTAATCCTAGACATACCTTAATGTGCAAACTTGTCATATTGTCCGTTCGTAAACCAATTATCCACTGTCATCTTTTTCCATTCATGGGCACCCCTCAGTAGATGATTTTCTCAACCACATCATCATAATCATTTATTGTTGATACATTTGGTTTACATGGTCATACAAAAAATTATAAATAATGTCTTCAAATGAGCTCTGGTAGTAATCAAGTGTATGGTCAAGTATACTAATATGGTTAGTTTTGTTACGAGAAGTGTATAATTTGGATTTATAGTCACAGTCTAAAACCAGACTAGAGGAAACCCAAGAAATGCTGGCTTGACGTCGTGAGGGCTGACATGCGTGCCAATGATCTCACAACTAGAAACGCTCAAGACCGTGCGAAGTGGAGGAGTAAATGAAGAAAGGCGAACTTTAAAGCAATGGCTTTGAACGCAACCGGGATTGACCGTATAGATGAAGAAGAAGAAGTCACAGTCTAAAACAGATAGGTTCCCTTGCAAACACTTCAAATGTTAGAACTCGACGTGGTGCATTGAAAATTATACTCAAGAGTACCTTAACTAAAAACAAAGCGCTAGAAGGCAGAAGTTACTAGAAGTATTAAATGTAGTCATACTAAAATAGATTAAAAGTGTATCCAATATGTTATAGTTTTCTACTCCAACAGATCACAAACTTATCCGAATTGAAGTAGCAAATCCTCAAAAATACTGCCACTCAAAACTTAAAATATTAGACATACCGTCATCCAATTACTGGGCACTCCAGTACTAATTGGGCTCATAGGTTCGTCTGCAGTCATTAATTAAGCAAGTTTTCGATTTCAATCAACAAACAATTGCAATGGCTGTTCTGAAGTTAGTGACGGGGTCAGGCTTGTCGATGATTGCAATTGGGAATGATGTTAAATTGTCGATACAATTAGTTTATCTGAAATTTTAAGTGTTGTTTTGATGTACTAATTTAATGTAGTGTTTTTAACGATTGCAATAAAATTTTAATTTAAAAGGAATCAACTTTGTCTACGTAACAATAATCAAGGGGTTATTGATTTCAAGAATATTTGTTAAGATACTTCAATTGAAAACATGTTTCGTCTTTATTCAGATTTCAATAAAATGACCTAGGATATTCAAAATTAAATAACTTAAAATCTCTTCTTTCTGTTAAGTAAAAAAAAAGAAATAGATATTATTTTCCAACACTTTATTTACCCCACTTTCTACCAAAACAAAAATCCAATACAAAAACTCGCAGAAAGGAAAGATCAAGTTTTAATAGAAAATGCCGACGATATTACGTGGTAACGCGGATTCGGGGCATAAAATATTAGCTGTCGATATTCGTTAGTTGCATCACTAGCGATGCCATAAACCCGGCGTGCTAGATACGGCATATTGTGGTTATATTGATTTGACATGACACGGCATGCAAATGTGTAACTTTGCTTTTGGAACATTGATCAAGAAAATTATAATATGCCGTTTGTAGAAAGTAATACAATTTTTTGAATAAATAAAAAAAAAAATTGGTTGTTTGTAAAGTAGGTTTACGATCGAGATGTTTACGTGATAACGTCTTATTGGTGATATAAGTTTTTGAGAAGTAAGGAATTAATGAAGATAACAATTTTAAATTACATCTATCGTTTTATTCACACTTTTGATGATAAATTTCGGGTGTAAAATGACAAGTTTACTTATTCGACTATGATATACATTTTTCTTCATACATTATATGAATATAATTATAATTATATTATATTATTTATTTATTTTGTTTCACTGTTAAACATTCAACGAAAACTTAACCGCACGAGAAAATCTCCATTCGTTTGTATGCCGCTAGAGTGAGAGAGACGGAAGATCGGTCCACTCACTCGAACGCTATGCCAGCCTCCGCTCGTGAGGATTCCGCGTGACAAGTTTCACGGAATGACTGGCAGCGCTCGAGATGAGACGGGAGATCGGTCCGTCTCTCTCTCGTTATACCTGCGATCGCGCTCGTGAGGTTTTGGTGTGACACAAGTTTCTGAACATGTCACCCGACTAAAACGATTTTAAAGACGTTATCACGTCAAAAGAGATTTTATGAAGATACTGAGTATGCTGGAAGAATAACTCGTGATATAAAGTTGCTCAACGAACTATGAAAAGAGCTACGCTCGGAATTTCTCTGAAGAATTAAATCAGAAGTGAGGTTATCCGATAGAAAACTAAAGTAATCGTAAATATCGATATAGCTCAAACATAAGCACACTAAAGTGGCAGTAGGCTACTTACATTTGCCGTAGAATCGATGGATAACCGATGGAGTGACGTGATCCTGAGTGGAGACCGCGACTTGGAAAACCCACCCTCTGACGATGATATTATGCAAAGCTGCAATGGATGGAATAGAACATCCAAAGATCGGGGCTAGAGGTTTTAGATTTAGATCTAGATTTAGTTCTAGACGCATTGGGAAAAGCCTTCGTGCACTGACGTGGGCTGATTATGAACAAACGCAGATTTTGCCGTTTATCATTAACGTAAAAACAAATTAATATCAAAACACTAAAGCATCGGATTATAGAAAACGGCAAAAATTGATGCATAAAACTTGTTATGGCACATCCAGCACTTCTATACAGCATTTCCGCGGTTTCACCCAACTCCAATAACTCGCAGTGACATTGACATGGACCCTCGATATTCGCGGATCCCCCCTCACACTTTGTGGGGGTGTCTCCATCGGAAATTATTTTATTGAATTTTTAATTCCTCTCCGATCTCGGGATTCTGACGAATTGAGTTTTGAGATATTCAAAGTTGATTGAATTGATATTATGTCGTCTATATAAAAAATAATGTGACGGAGACAATTGTTACTTTTTATGATATTACTGTCAATCTGATATTATATCCAGCGTAATTTTGAAGCCAAATGGCGTAAGGTTTCTACATTTATACGTATGTAAATATCAATTTGAACCTTCATTAATATTGAAGACGATGCCAGTTTACTATGTGATATGGCTTTAACGAATCGAAATCAATTGATTTATATTTTTGTCATTTAACATATTATAAAGATTTTCAATATTATAAATCTATTTTGAATCCATGTGAATAATACGCACTAAATTATATAAAGCTATTTCCACATATAATCTCTATTATACTTTTCGTTTCCTACTCACATGTTCACAATAACAAACCTAATAATAAAACAACATAAAACATGTAGCAAGTAAAATATCAGCGTAACGAATTCAAAACAATTTTCCACTTTTTGTTTTATATTTTGAGGGCCCTTATACACGCTCCGTTGTTCGGAGAATGGTCCTTACTAAGGTTGTTAGGGGTTTGATATTTCGGATCTCGATGGAATAAAAGTTTCGGATACATATTTTAGGTTTTCGTGTTTAAAATAGTAACTTGTTTATAAGTACGGCGAGGACGGCCGTAAAGAATTCACTTCCCCACTGCCAATAGAAGGTGTCGTAAGAGACGACTAATTCCTGTAGCATGAGACGGGCAGCAGCGTCTTATTATTATTTTATTTAAACTTTATTGCACAAAATAAAATCGAACAAAAGGTGGATCTTCGTGCGAAATCTTTTAAAAACTGTAATTGCCAACCCGCCTGCCAAGCGTGGCCAGTATTGGCAGTCCCCCCCGATGATTATGTTATTGGGGGAGGCCTTGGTTCAGCAGTGGACGATCTATGGCTAAAATGATGATGATAATGATGAAGTAATATGAAATTGAAATGTTGAGATGTGATTCATGAAAATATACCTTCGTTTGTATCATTTTCACCTCGATTAAACATAATAATCATTATGCACACAATATCAAGTTATAGAAACATGAGTGATGGGTAATAAATATAATATATAAATTTAATAATAGCTATCTAGTTAGAGCTTGTCAAATATTTAATAATAAAGTGTTAATGTTGACTTATTTCATGGTAGTATTAATAGCATCAAAATGGCCGTTTTGAAATCGCCAGAATCCGTGGAACTTTAGTCTATTTGTTTTGATGTTATTTATTTTTTATTTACTAACCAACATTGTTGTCGCACTCTTTGCAATATATATGTGGTAGCTTGTTATTAGCTTCAAGTTGTTAATTTCCTATAACTGAAGTAAATTTATAAGCTGTAAGCTATCCTAAGAAATTAAATATTTTATTTGTATTTAATACAGTCTGTTCTCTAAATAAAACAAAATATTTAACTAAATCTGGGACTAATCATAATGAACAATCAACAAACAAACATCTTAATGGAAATCGGTAGCCATTTCTATATCAGAAACGACTTGTAATATTTGTTGGAATCAGTTATTATTGTATTTTATTTGGGATCCTTTAGTTGCGGATACGGATTACGACATCCTTAACTATACGACCTTTAGGATCCAGATGGACAATGGAAAAACGGCAAAAGCTGTTGACGTTTATTTGGAACAAATTCAACGATTGCTCAATTAAAGCGAGCGTCTATTGTTTCGTACGTTTCTTGCCTTAATGAGCAAACGATAATATTTCCATAATGATATTTCGATTTCGGGGTAATTTGCGGAGTTTTTCATTGTAAATTTGGGACCAATTAATACTACACTTGTGAAAATATCAAAAAGTGTATTTCGTTTTTGCTTCGCTAATTGGAGATTCGTACCTACGTCGTTCGTATTCTTTTTTAATGAGTAAACTTGTATGAAAACTGATCTATTGAACTTGTTTTGGTGTATTGAATATGTGCGCTGTTTTCACAGTCAATACATACAACTTTTGTGAGTTGGCAATTTAAAAGGTTTTACTATATAGGCTTCAAGTTTCAACACAGTATTTATTTCAAGTTTCAATACAGTACCTATTTATGTATGTAAACTTTGCTTGCCTTCTATAGCAAAGTAACCAAAATATCTTTATCTTCTGCTGCCACTAACTTGGATCTGGAGATAAGCTTACACATTCCTTGAGATTTTTAAAACGAGTTTTTCTTGCCCCTATTTTTGGTATCAGTATTTTTTAAAATATCATCATCATTTCAGCCACCGCTGAACATAGGCGTTCCCTAGTGATTTCCAGATTGGCCGGTTGGAAGCGGCCTGCATCCAGCGGCTAAATAAACTGTACTAAATAATATACTGTATTTTTAAAATAAATATTTTTACCCTAAAGTAAATTTTTATCAATTGCAATCATCTTCCAAATGATTATAGTTCTTTCCATATAATCACTATCTACTTAGTCTAACGCAGCCTCTAGCCACTTATGGTTACCGCAAGATGAGTCCTATTAAATGTTTTACCAGTTTTTATGCGAAACCTGCTTCCAGTTATAATACGAATTAGTTCAGTATATCCAGTTTCAATTATAAAAATCTTTATCGTACAAATGAAAAAAGAAAAATACAGCTGTACATTTTTTAATTGCCACAATAAACATTACTGAAAAGTGAAGTCATGGAAGAAGCTATGATATTTTACTATTGCCATTTAGTGGCCAACGTTTATATAGTGTGTGGCCTGAAACCGGGGATAATATTGAAAACAGAGACTCTAGGTCACTAGTAATTGAATCATTAAGGTTCCAACTAATTAAAATTAAAACTTTACTTTTTGCTTTTTTCTAACAAACTTAATCGTAGATTCAATGTAATGCAAAGAATGCAATAGTTACGCTCTACTTGATCGATTGAGTTCATCTGCATCGTACTTATTCGGAGTTACTCGGAACGTCTCTTTGACACGACATTGACAACGTTAGCGATAATGTCGTTTTGCAATAATACACTGATTATTAATCGTAACTTCAAATTCTTATTGTGTGTAAAACATGGGTTTTGTTGGCTGGAATCTTTTCAGAATAAATACTAATACTCTAGAGTCTCGGTTTTGAATATTATCTCCGGTTCTAGGCCACACACTGTATATTTCTAGATTACCAACATCTGTTATCTGTCAGAAGAATTCTTATCTCGGCCATGTCTTAAGACATGATAGATACTTACCACCTACTGCAGGTGATTATGACAGGCAAGATCGCTGGGAAGAGACATGTCGGTCGCTGAAGGAAGTCGTGACTCCGGAATATCCGAAAATGGACAGGAATACCAAGTGCAGCCCAGTTATTCCACCTTGCCAAAACCAAGGACAAGTTCCGGGAGCTGGTAGCCAGCCTTTAGTAATTGAAGAGGCACTTTAGGAAGAAGAAGATCTATATTAATCAAGTCTTATGCTACCATGGCTGCTATGCATTGGCAATACACATTAATAAGTGGGCCATCTCTGCCTTTTTATATTATGTCTTAATTTTAAACTCTTCCGTGGTAGAACCATAAAAAGTAAATATGCTTCCCAGAATTTCCCGTTTAATTTTAATAACAGGACAAGCTATCATGGGCACTTAATTCAGTATAATAGACATTTTAAATATGTATCATTCGTGTATGAATTGACTGGTTTTGCGAAAGAACAAACATTTTGTATTTGGTAATTATTTGTCCTTAAAGTGATTAATTATTGTACACATTAGTAATTACCTGACTTTTCACACAAACGATAAACTACATGAGAATAGGCCTAAAGAATATTTATTTATCTTATAAACTGAAAAAATCGTAATTAGTACTCGGTACAAATAATACCAGACACCTCTACTTAGTCTTAACAGCGTAGTTTAACCTGCCGTTGTCTGTTCATAACCTAAAAAAATACATCTTAAGACATAGGTTATGTACTAGCACTTACAAAATTTAACTTCCTCTATAATAAGTATGGAAACTGTTGAAATAATTAATAAATAATTTGACGGCCGCCGTAGCCGAGAGGCTAGAATCCCGGCCTTGCCGTCACCATCTCTGAGGTCCCGGGTTCGATTCCCGGTCGGTCAATGTAGAAAAATAGCTTCTCTATACAGGGTTACATTGCAAAGGGGGGCCAAATTAAATAAAAAAGATCTATGGAACTGGATAAAGAAGCGTCATAATCGTTTTTATTATTTATAATCGTATGTTATTTAAAAAATTACTTTAAAATATCCAAAAATAAAGTCAATAGAAAGACTACGAAAGCCGCGCGGTCATTTATCAGAGGCGTAGGCATGGCGAGCTAACAAGGACCTTACGCAGAGCATATACGGTGCAATTTTTCATGAATGAGTTAAAATATCCACGCGTACGATTTTTAACAGCGGATAGGAATAATTAAATGTCTTTTTTTTATTGTTCTCTACATAGTTCAAATAATTTTGATTTGGCACCCCTTTGCAACATCACTCTGTATTGTCTCGGTTCTGTGTGTTGTGGGGCCGTCGTTGTTTCTGATTTCTGTAACACAAATGCTAAGGCTACTTATCATAGAATTAGAGCAATGTATGTGATGTTGTCCAATATTTATTTATAATTTAATATTACTAATATTAAAGATGCACAAATAACATTTAAAGATAGTTGCTCTATAAAAGACAAGACTGAAAAGGCACGAGTTAAGAATATAAAAAATAACCAATTGGTTCAAAGAAAATCTAAAGATGTTAAACATCCATATTTTTGTATCAAAGGGACAAATTAGAAAAGCACCGACATCAAATAATCTTCTAAAGATTTAACCAAAAGCGTAGAAAATTCCTTCAAGGTACATAGTATGAAATATGTTTTAATATCTTTTGTGCGGGCTGTTCCGATATAAAATATACTTGAACAGAAATAATATAGTATTAATACAGATAAAGAAACCATCAAAGGATCTCTTGTGAATACCCGTTGAAATTTTCTATGGTTCATTTTAAAGACTGAGCGATTTATTTTATCGGTATATGAATTCAAAGGAATAATTTCCACCAAAAATCCTTTAGATTTGACATCTTTTTAGGGTTCCGTAGCCAAATGGCAAAAAACGGAACCCTTATAGATTCGTCATGTCTGTCAGTCTGTCTGTCCGTCTGTCCGTCCGTCCGTATGTCACAGCCACTTTTTTCCGAAACTATAAGAACTATACTGTTGAAACTTGGTAAGTAGATGCATTCTGTGAACCGCATTAAGATTTTCACAAAAAAAATCGTAAACCGCAATTTAACTTTCGTAATGTTATGGATTTCATTTTGCAATAAAAATAGCTTATCTATGACTCGATTGTCTGTCTGAGTGGTGAACTTTTACTCATAACGGTACCTACAGGTTTGTACGGAACCCTCGGTGCGCGAGTCCGACTCGCACTAGGGAATAATCTAAAGAAGCGTCTTAATCGTTATTATGTTAATAATCGTATGTTAAAAAAAATTCATCAGAGGCGTAGGCATGGCGAGCTAACAAGGACCTTACGCAGTGCACATACGATGCAATTTTTTCATGAATGAGTTAAATTATCTACGCCTACGATTTCTAACAGCGGATAGGAATAATTAAATGTGTTTTTTTTTGTAACCCTGTTTATTAGAACGATTGCAAAATAAACACTATTGTTTTTTTTTTTATGTACTGAAACTAGATTCTAAGATAATCTGCGGGTGCGGCCGCGTGGGTAGTACGAATCCCTGTCGCTTGGTTTTGGTGACTTAGTTGGGGCGTACATATCCTTTTAAAGTATGTTTTTATGCAATTAAAATGTAATGCTGTGATTATATGCCTTAGGCTTAATCACTAACGCACTAACTATTATGTTCTTCCAAGCACCAAAATTGTAACAAACATTGCCAGTAATTTTACTTAAACCCGATTGGTGAAATAAATATTTTATTTATTTATTATTAAATTCAAATAACATATTCAGTGTATTTCTAATTGTAGATATTATCTCCGCTCTCTTCCATACCTTAAAAACAGGTAAAAGACATTTGAAAACGGTTTGCGGTCTGGCCGGCCGCTTGTTTATTGGGGAAAGGAGTTTTTTTGTTACGAAACACGAAATAAAAGGAACAGATGGCTCGTTTTAATATCTTTATACAGATTAGGGTACGCAGGTTAGCTTATAATGTTGTCATATTTAAAAACGGAATCATCGAATTAGGTTTTGATGTGTTTAAAAATCGATTAGGTTTTATGAGCGAGTGCCATTAAACCTCAATTTTGGAGAAGGTAAGAAATCGACTGCTTTACGTTGGTATCAAACCCACGTCTGTTTGGTACAAGGGCTTCTCTTCCCATTGAGTTAAAGAAGCTCTGGAGGATTAGGTTTGAACGCCCACCCGGATAGCATGAAGACGTAGTTTTGATTCCCACCCAACGCAGTAAAATTTTTCAATAGTTGTTTTTTCAATAGTAATAATAGTATCTTTGATTTTTTATTTATTTAAGGAAAATCTACAACATATTCTTACCAAATACTTTGATATAAATATTATAAACAGGCTAATGCCAATAATAGGTTCTTCTTAATAGCATGGTAGTAGTATTTCCAAGATGTGTATCGAAAACTTTACACCTCTTCATTCATAACTTACTTTTATTTCAAGAGAAACCATTGGAAGTATATAAATACCTATTCATTGAGAAGACCATTTCAATGAGCGTAAACATGATAGGTACCTACATCTGCTGCTGTCTTGCAAATTTTTGCAATGCTGAAGCATCATTTCAAGACTACCATGTTTTTGCAATATCACTAAAGTAACAGGATTTTAAATGTCAAATGATCAGACCTGTAGTTGCTGTTCACATCCCTTCATCAACTAGAAAAGATCTGCCATTCGTCAAACCTATATTTTTATTTATTTAATCATAGCTAAGAACATTCCCAAAAAGCCACCTTTAAACAAAAAAATCTAATTAAAAACGATTCATCCGTTTGGGAGCTACGATGACACAGAAAGACACAAAGATAGACAGATACACTCGTTAAACTTATAACACCTCCTTTTTTTGGTTAGAGATTCATCATCATCATTTCAGCCATAGGACGTCCACTGCTGAACATAGGCCTCCCCATTGACTTCCATATTGGCCGGTTGGAAGTAGCCTGCATCCAGCGTCTTCCTGCGATCCTTACCAGGTCGTCTGACCACCTTCTAGACGTCCTACGCTGCGCTTGCCAGTACGCGGCCTCCATTCTATAACCTTTCTGGCCCATCGGCCGTCAGTTCTACGTGCTATGTGCCCCGCCCAATGCCACTTCAGCTTGCTAATCCGTTGGGCTATGTCAGCGACTTTTGTCCGTTTACGGATCTCCTGATTTCTGATTCGATCTCGGTTAGAGATTAAAAACAACATTTTAAAATATTACAGAGAGTTAATCAATTAATTATTCTCGCCCCGACTACTCTTTAATTGCATCAAACTTGTCTGCCCCTGACATGTAAAAGGCCTGTTATAAGACCGGATTTCGGACGGGACCCTCGGGATGAGTTTTAAACCGATTAAAGGGCCCGTTAATTGGTTGTTCCGTTATACAGGGCGATTGGATTTGTTGAAATCGTTTTTTGAGTTTTACTTTTAATTGACGCGAGATTTCAGTCTGGAACGTTTAAAAGCAATTTTGAGCTTGGGATTAGTGGCTGCGGAAAATCAATATTGTCTGGGAATAAAACAAACTTTGCGATTTCATTTGCATTCACTTTGTATATGCAAAGTGAAATAGAATGTTTATTAGAATTGTCTATCGATATTGTTAATTTGTTTTATGATAGAGTAGCTGTTGCCCGCGACTTTGTTCGTATGGTCTTAGTAAAACCATAGTTAGTCTAATCTAAACTAGACACGCGATCGAAGTCGCGGGCTACAGCTACTGTAACATTTGTTTTTTTACATTTAAGAATGATTGTCAAATAAAAAGCAATACATATTTAACGGTAAGATGTGCCTTATTATTATGTATATGTCGTAGCCAGATCGTAAATTTGACCACTTCATGATGTGACCGATCATTTCATAAAATGGCGGTATTTCATGATATGGCTGACTAAAACTGACCATATCGTTTAAATGTCAACATTCGATGAAATGTCATTCCACGTTTGGCCATATCATTAAAATAAGATAACGTTTACAAGTTGCGTGAATTTGTTTATTATTTGTAATCTTAGCAGATAGATAAAGTAAACATTTTAAATAGTAATTATTTTTAAACAAAACTCGTAAATAAAAAGACTTCAATAGCTAAATAACCTAACTAACCTCTCAAATTACGTTCCAAACTCCTTAATTCTTTGACGTTGCGCTCGTTTTCTAAATGACTTTCATAAAATCGCCTAGCTTGGGATCGTAACGATATTTCACTGCACTTTCACTTCCAATTTGCACATTATTATTCACTTTTAGAATAAATAATGTTTGTCCGCCGCCGTTATTCATCACAAAAACAAAGCCACATTAGCGCCTCTACCAGTGGGTAACGTAACGATTTTACGATATGATCACTAGTGTTTGACCATTTCATGAAGTAGTCGTGCGTTTAGCTGTTTATATCGTCAAACGCTGAGTATTCATTGATCTGGCCAGACCACATCATGATGAAGGCAGCGGATTCTGTTCTATATCATGAAATACCACCATTTTATGAAATAATCGGTCACATCATGAAACGACCAATTTAATCATCTGGCCACGACATATATATAATGACAGCTATCTTGAATTCTTTAGAAGCAATTCATTTTTTCTATATAAAAAGTTACCTATCTGCTATTTCAAGCTATAATCTATTTCTTTGCCAAATTTTATCCAGATCCGTTCAGCCGTTTTTGCGTGATTGAGTAGCAAATATTTATCTATCCACTTTCACATTATAATATTAGTCGTTGTCTTAAATATAAATCAATTAATGTATAGTCAACGGCAGGTCAACCTACTCAATAAGTTAAAACCATTGAACCGATTTTCAACTTTAAGTCCGACATATAGAGATCAATATTAATTGAGAAAATTTGACGTTTTGTGATAATTTGACGTGCTGTTACTAATTAATTAGGTATATGCACAGTTTCAGTATTAATAAGATAAATGTAATATTAACAGTCAATAAGGTTTAGAGCTACAATTTAATCTGGTATTATAGGTAATCCTGGATAATCTAAACGTTTGTCAATGTTCGGTCATTATTCGGTTAATAATTCCATATCAGAATATCAGTCAATTTGCTTTCTGTTATACGATTGTAAACCCTATAGAATAATAATTAGACTTATACACTTTTGTATGAGTACCTACTATTGTAATTACTCAATAATTAATAAAATAATTACTGTACTTTCGATTATTTTTTTTAACTCTTATTACCAGCTCAATCTCTCCTCATTTTAATTTAAGTGTCCTCTGTTGTCTGTAAGAGATCGATTCTATTGATAAAACAGCCTAAATTGTGCTATCTTTAATATTTTTTTCTTCTATTTTGTTTATTTTGTGTGATGTGCAATAAGTATTTTCAGAATGACATAACGTTTTTTTTGTTGGATTTATATAGCGTATTCTTATTATTTACTAGCTGTCCCGTCGAAACTCGTACCGCAATTTTTTTTTGTATTTTTTTCTTTTTTTATAGTTTTTTTGCTATTAAAATAAAAATCTGTCCAGCCGTTCTTGACTTATAAATGGTGTAACTAACGCGACTTTGTTTTATATAAATAGATTATAGATTTAACTAAATAATTAATTCTAGAAACCTCTTAAAGATGAATATAAGTTCTTAATTTCAACTTTTACTAGTTTAAAATCTAAAAAAGTATTTTTAAATTGACCGAAACCAGGATTCAAACCTTACCTACTTAGTCGACTCAATTAATTGATCAAATCTTTGTTAATATTATTAATATCTTACTAATATTATAAATGCAAAAATTTGGATGCATAAATGTTTGTTACTTATTACGCCAGAAAGTCTAAATGGATCTAGACGTAATTTTGCACAAAAAATGTCATTAGTGTATTAGTAATCATTTAAGTCCAGGCAGATAAGCAACTTTTTATCTCGGAAAAATATACGGTTCTAACTGTCGGTAACTGTCATTATAGATGGCGCTTGTTACCGTAAGATGACGCTGTTCAGTTGACAATAATTTTATTAATGTGAAAATATGTAATAAGAGTCGCTTGCGACCTCGTTTGTGTAGTCTTTGATTTATTTTATTTTATTTAATAAACATACCAACAGTATACATATAACTACATACTCACAAAAACAGATTACACATAAAAAGTACTAATATATACACCTAAGTATTACAGGTACGTACAACATTTGCAATAGTTTGTTGACAATGAATATTTAAATTGAGTATCAATCACGAGTCTAAGAATGGCACGTGTCTAAAATAAAGTCCTAATTTTGAGAACAATAATTATACTCTAATATACAAAGTGTATTTTCGATACTTGATCAAACGAAATTTGCGGTACTAGACCCAAAATTATCGACAATTTTTTTTGTCAGCCATCTTTAAAACCGAGCAGTTTTAATTTAATTTAAATTAAAATTTCTTCTTTTTGTTTTTTTGTCGTTTCTTTTTGTTGAAACGGTGTATTTTTTTCCAAGTTGTCTCATTTGAAAGCTAAACAATTTATCTAGCTAATGAGATAAAAAAGCAGCCATACCTAACAAAAAACCTTTAAAAAAATTAAAAACTTCTGAAATTTGTGTAAAAAAGTTGCTTTTTTTTCATTTTTGATCTGTACCGTTTCAATAAAAAGAAACGACGAAAAAATGAAAAGAAGAAATTTTAATTTAAAAAAAAAACTGCTCGCTTTTAAAGATGGCTGACAACAAAAAAAAATATTTATTTTTTTGTCGATATTTTTGGGTCTTGTATCCGCACATTTCGTTTGATCAAGTATCGAAAATACACATTGTATAAAGAACGATCTCTAAGGAAGCACTAGTTCCAGCACCTTTTTCTTAAAGAAGGGAAGAGAATCAAAGAAAATATCTAGATACTCGCTCCTGCCGTTAAGCTTGTTGTATAAGTGGATTCACATTCTTACTAATTAATTTAGGTAACTATCGTTACCTAAGACCATACGTACGAAGTCACGAGCAACAGCTAGTTTAGTAAAAAGACTAAAAAATTAAATACGTCTTATAAAAAGTCAGGTAAAATCGTAAGAAAAACCACACATTTTTGCAAAATGTTAGAACTAAAACTAACTGGTACGTCGTCTAGTTTAGTATAACAATTTCCCTAACCCGGGTAAGATGTAAAATACCCGAAATTATAAAGTTAAACCTACCCTCGGTTATGCCGCATAAAGGTAAGTATACATTTGCATATTTTGACTGCGAAACTCCGCGGTGCATTGTCTAGCGAAGTTGGAGTGCGCTAGTGAATGCGCGTGACTTTGCTTGTGGGTTTTTATTTGGCTTGGTTAATGTTATTACCAGTGATCGGAGTAGGTAGATTGATTTGGGGTCGATGATCTCAAACATTGTTGTTAGTATGGACATGCCTCCGGGATTCCGGAATTTATTGGTATCAGTTTTTGAAAGAAAGGCATATCCATATTGTGCTAGCACTACCAAAGTACATCAAATCAATCTACCTACTCCAATCACAGGTACTACCCATAAAATATCACGATATGAATTTCACACAGGATATAACAGGTTGAACTAGAAATTTTAATGTACTTATTCAAATTTTAGTTGGAATCATAACATTTTTATGTTTTTTCATTATTAAAAGAGTTTAATAAATAATATTTTTCAAATTTTTTTGTATGAAGCCTGGCATACCTCAATTTGCAAGTACCTACCTAAAATTACGTTATTTTGGTGTACACATATGTAACATACGTCATTTGACAGAGACGTGTGTTTTCAGAAATTCAGTTTAAATAAATAAAAGTAATATTACAAATTCAAACTGAAATTTTGAACAAAGTATATCATTTACGACATTTTGACAAAGAATATTTGTTGTTGTAATTATTTCGTCTATCGATTGGCGTATGTTTCATAGGTGTACACCAAACTATCGTAATTTTAGCTACTTGCAACATTGTATGCCAATGAGGTTCGATGCCTTTTAAATTTTTTAATATTTTATATTTAGTTGTTTAGTGTAGTTATACTAGAAGGTAGCAAGCCACCCCGAAGGCCTAACTAGAATTAGCGACCCACTTAACATGGTAATAAGGGTGTTATTATCATATTTCACTTTTAACAAGGCACTATCTAGCTCATTGACATAAATGTTACAACAAATAACGGCTCCCGACACTACGCGTCCTACATCGCCTCAGAGAATTCGCCTCACCGCAGTTCCATACTCAAACTATGTAAATGTGCACTTACCTTTACGTGCCGTAAAGGCGAGCACACACTAAGCGATGAAACGCTTAGCCAAAGTTCTGTATTGCAAACTGTGCAGTGTAAAATAGGCAAATTCTAAGCTGCTCCATTTTTAACTAGCCGACACTGCGGCTTTGCTTGTATGAAATACTAAGGGCCTTACTACAAAAAAGATAGACTTGGTTTACACACTGCCTATATAGTGTCTCTTTTGCATTTATAGTCTTCCTCATCTATACAGTTAATCCCGGTTGCGTCCAAAGCCATTGCTTTGGAGCCCAGGGTCCGCTTTCCTTGATTTACTCCGCCACTTCGCGCGGTCTTGAGCGTCTCTAGTTGTGAGATCATTGGCACGCACGCATGTCAGCCCTCACAACGTCAAGCCAGCATTTCTTGGGTATACCCCTTTTGCCAGAACCTGGCGGTGGCGGCATGGCCGGCTTTTGCATTTATAGTTTATATAGCTCTACAAGCCCTAACTTCACAAACTCTACACTTTAGTCTAAATATCTGGCTTGGCCGTTTTGTTACCACAAGAACTATTGTATAACAGAAAATTAAAGAACAGTGAATACATTTTTTACCTTACGCCCTTGTGACGGTAGCGAAATGTCCAAGCCACATATTTGACTAAGGTGTAGTTTGTGAAGTTAAGGCGAGTAGAGTTAAAAGCTTGGCTCTGCATAAGATCTGTGAACTAATAAATTGCCAGTGCGAGCTATATTTTTATTTTATTTATTTTTATTTATTATATGGTCTCGTCCTGGCAACATTTTACATGGTTTTTGATAGGATAAAAAAGTCTTCTCGAAATTTTAAATAAAATACTGGCGCATCCGCGGTAGCCTTCGTGTCCGTGATATTGCAGACAAACTGCAGGAGAGTCGCTTACGCTGGTACGGCCATGTTTTGCGGAAACCGGCAAGCTACGTAGGAAACAAATGCCTGGCCATGCCGCCACCGTCAGGTCCCGGTAAAAGGGGTAGACCCAAGAAATGCTGGCTTAAAGTCGTGAGGGCTGACATACGTGCCAATGATCTCACAACTAGAGACGCTCAAGACCGCGTGGAGTGGAGGAGTAAATCAAGGAAAGCGGACCCTGGGCTCCAAAGCAATGGCTTTGGACGCAACCGGGATTGACCGTATAGATGAAGAAGAAAAAGACTGGGGATAATGATAAAAAATGAAACTTAGATATCTAATCACAAAACAAAACTAAACACTCTGAAATTCTGTATTTTGTTATCAGGAAAAGATATTATAATAATTTGACAAGTTAATAATTTTCAATTTTAATTTGTTGCAGTATCCAAAGAAGAAATCAGAGAAGTGGAAAGTCAAAACGGGAATCCAAAATCAACGAGATATTCCACTGTATCCAGGTAAGAAAATATGATTATCTAGAAGAGCTAAGCAGGAGAGTTAAAGCGTAACACACACCGGCGCCCACTATATTGGCATCGCAGCCTTTCTTATTTCATTACAATACGGTTTAATTTCGATACGGTTGTACGCGCCGAGCCTGATGACATTATCTGCATACTGAGAGAGTCAGTATTTATGCGTCCGATGCGGTCGATGGGCCGCGGCTAGAATCCGATGACTGCGCTGAATGCGGGTACTGCGGAGCAGATAGGTGCGCGGTCTCCTTAAGCGAGCAGCGGTTTATCCGCTCTCACACGCTCGCTGCCAATATTACATTACGACCAGTAGTTCCGTTCAGTGTCCACTTTTATGAATATCAGGATGGGGGGATCGAGTGAATGTCACATTATCATCATCAGCCATAGGACGGCCACTGCTGAACATAGGCCTCCCCTAATGATTTCGAGATTGGCCCGTTAGAAGCGGCCTGCATCCAGCGTCTTCCTCCAACCTTTACCAGGTCGTCTGTCCACCTTGTGAGTGAACGTGCGCTTACCGGTACTGGCCTTCATCTAGACCCTTTCAGCCCCATCTGTTAAATGTCTATCTGTCATCAATTTTATATTTATTATACTTTATCTGCATAGTTAATGATCTTGCCGCAGTGTAGGTAATTAAATAGGTAAAATTTTGTAGAAACTAATTCATGCGAATATTTTTGTAATAAATTCATACTTAGCTCTGTTAAAATCTTATAATTGGTAACTTATTTTATTTTTCTAATAATAAATACAAGACTTAATAATTTGCAGTAACCATTAAAATAAAAAATCCCCCCGATGAAAGTCATTGGGGGAGGCTTGTGTTCAGTAGTGGACGTCCATGGCTGAAATGATGATGATGATTAACTAAATAGTCGTACAATCAAATCAACATTATTACCACCTTTCTAAGAAACTCGAATCTATGTCATTTGCGTCAGACTGACATTATTGTGGGAATTGTCGGAAAATTCTATTGAACCGCTTCTTCAACATCATCATGGACTCACTTGAATTCGTTTATGCTTCCATTCCAATTTCCGCTCGTACTGTCAACTTAATGTTAGAGTATCTAATTTCAATGAGAAACATTATAGATTTTTACTGACGATTTCGATTATATTTAGTGATATTTTTCAAAAGCATCTTGCTTCAGAAAATAATCACGTTTAAAGTTGGTCCTTGCTAATAAAGCTTGATAAGTCGGAAAAAAAATCTCTCAGTTATCAAAACAGTCATAATAAAAATAGTATGGCAAATTATGTACTTAATAATGTGCGGCCTGTAAAAAAAAAATGTATAGTGGAGTATCAAAATAAAGTTTGAAAATTGATTCCAAAAATATAACGACTTATATGCTGTAATGTACTTTTCGATGACGAATTATTTAAAAAATATATACAGGGTTAGGGTTACATTTCAAGTAGTGCCAAATTTAAAAAAGGACTATAGAACAGTATAAAAATACTAATGTATCGTAATTAATTTCAGTCGTATTACGTAAAATATACTTTAAAATTTCCGAAATAAAAAAAACGACGCGAAATACGCCGTAATTCATCAGAGATCACAGGCGTACGCCGACGCCGCTCCAACAAGAACCTCATGTAGTGCACATACGGTGCAATTTAATCGAGTAATCGTAAATTTTCTACATCTATTTTTAAATGCATTATGCATTTAGAAGAATTAAAAATGAAGATTTTTACGTAGATCGATTTATTTACTGATTCTGAGTGGTCCCTAAAAATTGGCACTACCGTGAAATGTAACCCTGTATTACATTATTATACCTCTACATAAAATATAAGGGTTCCGTTTTTTGCCATTTTGCTACGGAACCCTAAAAACGCAACGTTAGTAAAAGCGATCTAAAACGTTAGGAACAAATTGTGAATACATTAGGAAATTGTTTGTAGTCCTTATAACCATTATATTACACCTTTAAACCAAAGTAGTTAACTTTTATTATCGAGAGTCGTGTTTCAAATTTTTTATTATCAACCGACTTCAAAAAGGAGGAGGTTCTCAATTCAACTGTATGTTTTTTTATTTTTGTATGTGTGTTACGCGATTACTCTGCCAATTATGAATCGATTTTGATGATTCTTTTTTTGTTTGGTAGATCATACTTCAGAGGTGGTCCAATATAGTTTTTATCGAAATTGATTAAGCTGTTTTTAAAATAACAAAAATATATCCAGATAATGTTTTAGTTCGTGATTCTTGTATATATGTTACCCAATATCTTCAACAAATGTAAACCGATTTTAATGATTACTTTTTTATTGAATAGCTAATTAAATACTTCAAAGATACTATGCTAAAAATTTTCGGAAAAAATTTACCCATAAGGATGGAAAAAAAGAGGATGCAATCGGTTTTTAGCAGTTAGATTAGAATTTTTCACTAAAAATAGATGAATAAAGGTACCTTATCAGTTACTTTTGGAGTCAGTGCAAGCTCATCTGAGTTTGAATGTTTGCGTTTCACCGACTCCAAAAGTAACTGATTAAGTACTTACGTGTTAATATTGTTTTAAGCTTTTTAGTGTTTTGAAGTCGGTTTTATTTTGTTTTACAAAATGTATTTTTATTTTAAACTTTTTACTGACCAGTGTAAGTCATAGTATGTCATCTACGTCTTTACTGAATAAAAACTGAAGTTACCATAGCCTTAGCAACACTTCGTGACAAACTCAAAGTTCCGTATAAATACTTGACTAACTTCATTTCGCAGATATTCGCACTCAAAACGCGTCGCGAAGTTGCCCACAAATTCGCCATAACAACATGCGTTCTGTAACGCGTAAAATCAATTTTGCCATCATAAAAGCCATTGTCTCACTGAGATGCCCAGGCGTTAGAAACTGCGTACGAGTCTTGAGACTAGTATCCATTATGAAAAAGTGGTTGTTACAAAAAAAAAAAATTACATTGTGAAAATATATAATGAAATTTGAATTGAATTTACTTCATGATGGAAATGATTCCAATAATGAACATTGTTATATATAAATCAGTTTGCATTCAACGGTCGTCTCATTGCTACGTACCTATCAAACATAAAATGTATTTTAATGTTATTGTACTTCTGCCCTTCGTATTTGGAATCGCCTAAAAGATAAGAATTTACAATACGCTGATCAGCAGAGAGGTTTTAATGAATTTAATAAAAGCTTTGAATTTTAATGTACAAAAGGTAGTGTATACCTAATACTTACAGTTAACGTTACTAAGACGTCAAGCTAGGTCACTTGATCTTTTGGTAGGAGTATACTGATTTAAACTTTCACTTGTCACTTTCTTAATGGGTAAATAATTTGGAACTTATACCGTGCATCTTTTTTGAGACTCAAGAGCCATAATCACGAATGAATTTAATTAAAGTTTTGTGGGAAAAATCCCAAAATATTCTATTGAAAGCGTCAATTCCATACAATCCAAAAACTGGCTAGGCCTCTGCCCATTTATAGAAAATGGTTTGTATTGACTTGTCAATAAACAACTGGAAACGTCGCCAGGGTACCCCAGTGAGACATTGCTTTATGAGCGCAGTTTAAACCCCCTATTTAACTTTGACAACGTATGAAAATCGTCGACTTTGGTCGACGTAATTACGTTTTTGGGCATACCTACTTCAGAAATGTTTTGTGACTGACAGATAAACTTTTTTAAATATCGCAATTTATTTATAAACATAATTTAAAGCAAAATTAATTTCAACCTAACTGTCGAGACTTAATATTTATCATTATACAAATTTTGTAAAATGCTTATTCAACTGACAGATGTGATCAATTTTGACTTTTCTAGTGTAGTAGGGGAGACCGGGGATAGTTGACTACATGGGTAGGTTTATTATTTATTTATTGGAAAAGATTCACCAGCAATATATCAGTAAACATTACAATACAGAGTAATATGAGTAGCATGTATAAAAGAAATGTAGGTTGATTATATGTCAATAACTAAACTTGTATAAAAATGTTGAGTCATTCAACTAAGAGAGAAAATGCAATGCCGTGTGTCTGGTGATTGATTAGAAAGAAGAAACAGCTTTTCGCACCCAGTTGAATACTACAACACTTCTAAATGTCAAGATTTTAACACACAGTCTCCCTTATAGTGTGTCGAACATAACAAATGTTATTTTGACCCTTATCTTTACCAGAAACGACTTCAAGGGTAATAGGTTATAAGGTTACGTCAGAATCAGAATTAGAATCAAGAACGTATTCATTGCCAAAAGATCCAATGACAAACAGTTTTAAAAACAGTGTACTATCTGCCTATTTCAAAAATGCAGTATTAAATATTTAATTAATTAATATCACGATGTTATTATTAGTGTTTTATATCAAAATCTTTACTAAAATCAGTGTTTTTTTTAAAATATGTGATACTAACCTAAATGACTAGTTTTAGTGATGGAAGGGGGAATCGTTTTCGAATAACTATTAACTTACTTTTATGATTATAAGTCGGATTACCTATAACAATCCTAATGCAACATTCTCGCTTTTATACATCCCATATTTCCCCTTCATACTCTGTTAATAAAAAGTAACATCCGACACTCTCATTATGCGTATCCTTGGATGTCACATGTAGGTGTTACGTTTTGTAAAATGTCACTCTCTAAACACAACAGTAAACTTTTATTACAACCCTGTATTGTTTGGAGAGTCAGCAGAAAAAATGCTTGTATTTTTAACTGACTACAGTCTAAAAGAGGACGATGTTATTAAAATTTGTATACGTGTGTATAAATATACCAAATGATTTTTAAAAAGTCCACGGTTCATTTATATTTGACGACCTTCTGTAGCTGTTCGTAGTAGTCAAAGACAAAAGTCGCAGGTTCGAATCCTACAAGAAAAAATATAATGAGCATAAGCAGCGTACTCAAGTGATGGGTTTATAAATGAATTGTATCTAAATAAAGTAAAAGTATTTATGTTTATCTGTTAACTAGGCGCCATAGCACAAGTTTTGCTAAATTTGAGGCTAAATAAATTAGTGTGATTGTTGTAAAAAATGATAAATTAGGGTCCTAATTTGTTTGTTTAACTCCTAAAACTACTTTTTCTACGGAACCAATATCGAAAAAGAAAACAAAACGTTCCCTATACTGAACCGCCACCAAACAGCTGACATCAATTTGTCTTCTTCTTCATCTATACGGTCAATCCCGGTTGCGTCCAAAGCCATTGCTTTGAAACCCAGGGTCCGCTTTCCTTGATTTACTCCTCCATTTCGCGCGGTCTTGAGCGTCTCTAGATCATTGGCACGCATCAGCCCTCACCACGTCAAGCCAGCATTTCTTGTGTCTACCCTTTTTGCCAGCACCTGGCGGTGGCGGCATGGCCAGATATTTGTTTCCTACGTAGCTTGCCGGTTTCCGCAAAACATGGCCGTACCAGCGTAGGCGACTCTTCTGCAGTTTGTCTGCAATATCATGGACACGAAGGCTACCGCGGATGCGCAAGTTCCTCACGCAGTCCTTCCGCGTGACTCCGCACATCTACCGCAGCATATTAATCTACGTGACAGCTGACATTAATTTGTATTATTGTAGTAAATTTTTTAAGAGATTTTGATGTTGATCCCATAGAAAAAATATTGTATTTGAGCAATAGAACCAACCCCTTGAAGGAAGTTAACCAATACATTGGGACCTTATTACTTTACATTCGTAGCCACAGCCTAAGCTGATACTATCCGATAACAATATGATTTTTACAGTTGCACAAAAATGTTATTTCAATTATTTGACTAAAAATTTTACAAATTAAAATTAGTTCTACTCCCGTTTAGAGTCAATTTATAAAAATAATTTGACCTTTGTTTCTTTGGAAAAAATGTTTAGTTTTATGAGCATTCTAAAATATTGAAGATATTAAAATTGCCTCATCATCATAATCAGTTCACGTCAGCCCACTGATGGACATAGGCCTCTCCCAATTCTCGTCACTGAGACATCGGGCTTATGAGTTAAGCTGAGAATCTACTCGGCTTCTTTTTTATCCGCTGCCAGTAGTTTTGTCATTCGTGTTTATCCTCGCTCCACGTTGTCGGAGGGCGCCCTACGCTGCGTTTTCCAAGTCGTGGTCTCTAGTCTTCACTCAGGGACATATTATTGTCTAAAGTATCCATCCCTCTGCCACTTCAGCTTACATTTCCACTTATAATTGCCTCATTGTGCTTAATAATTATAGATTACAAAAATTTATTTTATTTACAGAAATTTCACAAATTGAATAATAAACACTAGAATTTTAGAAATTAATTAATTAAATTAAGAATTAATAGAAAAAAGAAAAATATGTACTAAAATATTTACGAGTAAAGAATGTGTCGCAAATCGCCGTTCGAAGTCTTGTTCGTAAGAAACTTATTCTGATCAAAAATGTATTATTTGTATTCAATATACCGTTCTATCTTATTTGCCGACCGTACCAACATCACAAACATATGACATAGGACGAGAAGTTTCAACGGGCGAGATTTATTTATTTAGTTCAGACAGTTGGCAACTCAGCACTTTGTGTCACTCACACTTTGGAACTGATTTAGGGCTTGACGTTTTTGCAGCTTCAGACAGTTAAAGTTGGTCCCCGGGTTCGATTCCTGGCTCTAATTGACATATTAAGCCTTTTGTGTATAAGTGACACGGTTTTTAACTCAAAAAGTATACTGTACGATCTAACACAAAGTGCTTTTTCGGATTTTGAACTAAACAAATAAGCAACTTTTTTTTACTTTTGCAAACCTTAAAAAATTGAAACGGCACAACAAAGAGACCATTTTGTTGTTCGTTATCCGTCTGTCCATCATTTTTTTAACCATTCTTAGAAATAGAAATAGAAAATCAAATATTTGTATTAATATACACCAATACGGCCAGGCACTAAAATGATATCCGCTAAGTTTTGTAACGTTGCTCTGTCTCTCCGTCTAGCTATCTTTCCGTCACACCGTCACTCCATCTCTCTGCAGTCTCTTCGTGTCTCCGTGACTTCGTCTTTCCTTATCTCTGACTCTTTGTCTCTTCGCCTATCTGTTTATTTGTCTCTCCGTCTTTCAAGTCCTTTTATCTACGGCATGGGTAGAGGAATGAAGTTATAATTAAGTAATGTCAAATATTAAATCCTTGAAAGTTTGAAAAATACTTTGTGGCTGTCGCGTTGAATGGGTTTCCTGGGTTAAAAAAAAAAATATTCTATTTAGTCCGTCAGTTAGATTATCAAAAAATATTGGTCTTATATTTTGTCTTTTGTCAATTAAACAAAAATGATAAAGTTAAAGCACATCAAAGTGAGCACGTGACGTCACGCCTTGCTAAAAAGTGTCGCAAGGCGTGACGTTACGGGGAACTTTAACCGGCTATATCTTCATAATTTTTTGTTCGAATGAGAAAATAAAAAATACGTGTCCAATATTTTCTGTTAATCCAAGTGACGGACTAGTTTAGATTACTTAGAAAACTAGCCCATTATCGTGGTGAAGTGAGAACATTTTTGTAGCTCCATTATTAAACCAATGTAGTTGTCGCAAAGCCTTTCGTGTCCCGTTAATTTCTGTTTAATTTTGCCCGGGGCTGTATTTCAACCGGTGTCACTCAAACATTTTGTATACGGAGTAATCCGGCTAAATCTGCTATAATGCAGAATTTATTTCTCTCCACACTTCGCCATTTTGCGCTTTAAACAACTTTTACATGTGACGACTGCAGCAACATAGTAACAGGCATCAAATTCGTGTAGGAATTAATTTATTATTTGCTTTTGGGGGAGATTTTTCTGCTTTTTGATAGAGTTTCTTGTCCTTTATTATATAATAAATAAACAAGCCAATATATTTTAGTCCCCAAAGCGGTGGTAAGTAAAGCTATATTTTGGAACCTGTTTAGTGCCCTGAAAAGTGCATAAATAAGCGAAGTTGCAGTCACAAATTTTAAAAAACCGGTCAAGTGTGTGCCTGGCCACGCGCAATGTACGGTTTCGTAGTTGTCTGTTATAATATACGGTATTTTCTACCTGTTTTAGCTAATTAACAACTTCATCTAACTAATTTTCTTCAAGTACAACTTGTCGTAGGGCGCCCTACGCTGCGCTTGCCACTCAAGAACTGACACAAAAATATTAAGTATTGTATTATTATTGTGCCGTGCGTCCCCACCGCCAACAGGAGCCGTGTCCTAAGAGGCGACTAATTCCTGGAGCATTAGACGGGCAGCAGCGTCTTCGTGCGAAATCTTGTAAAATCTGCGCTCGCGTGCAATCCGGCCTACCAAGCATGGCGAGAATTGGCAAACCTCCTCGATGATAGGTATTGGGGGAGGCCTTGATTCAGCAACGGACGACCTATGGCTAAAATAATGATTGTATTATCAAAAAGTCGTCCATTATAAAAGGTATAATGTAAAGCGCAATGTAACACGGATATAAGTTCTGTTCGAATATTTCGGCATTTAAAATGTATACGACGGCGTTAAGTTGAATTCTGCATGGATTGTTAATTATTTGGTTAACGCCATATTGGCGGGCTTATTAAAACGAATTTATTTAAATATGTATCAGTTCGGACGTATTCATTTCGGTAACATGGAGTTCGGGTATTCATTGCTATAAAGTAAATAGTTACAAAAAGGTGCCGCATTTTATTTGCTGTCTGTTTTCTGAAATTCAAAATGTAGAGAGGTTAACGGGGTATACCCAAGAAATGCTGGTTTGACATCGTGAGGGCTGACATGCGTGCCAATGATCTCACAACTAGAGACGCTTAAGACCGCGCGAAGTGGAGGAGTAAATCAAGGAAAGCGGACCCTGGTCTCCGAAGCATTGGCTTTGGACGCAACCGGGATTGAACGTATAGATGAAGAAGAAGGAGGAGAAATAAAAATGTAATGTCAATGTGTTAATGCTCTACAGACCCTTACTTTTCAGTGCTTAGTACCTTTGTATTCCTGATGAAATAAGGTACTTGGCAAGTTTATTTTATTTTTTAAATTAAAATCAGGGTAGGTACAGTCAACGGCAGGTAAACCTACCCAAAAAGATAAAGATCATTCAACTGATTTTCAACTTTAAGTCCAACATTTAGAGATATATCAAATGAGAAAATATGAAAATATGAACATTTTATTTATTTAGACTTTATATCACAGGTTTAATCAATCATACAAAAGGTGGACTTAATGGCATGAGGCATTCTCTACCAGTCGACCATTAGGCTAAACAGAATTTTTTTGTGGGCGGTGCGATATAGGCAGAACAAATTCAAAGCAAAGGTCTGTGTAAATTATTTTTATTTTTTTAAATTTATTTATTTAGAAAACCAACAGCGTATACAATAGGTACTTTATAAATAATAATTATTAGACTAATAGTATGGCCAATAACAGGTTTCCCTAATTACTTAAAAGTAAAAAGTGTTGTTGGAAGAAAAAAATATTTAGCAAATGTACATCAATTTAGAAATTTAGAATGAAATAAAACTAACAAACAAACAATGGAAAAGCAATTCAGTTTCAAGCCCCAAAACACTTACGTTTTTAAAAGCATACACTAAATACAATAAATAACGATTTAAATAATAATATATTTTGTTGTAGGTTGACGCGGCTGTTGTATGTACATCAAACTAAGATGTCCAGTTTAGATTTATTAAGATTAAACCAATAGTTTTTTTCAAACCAATTCATTAGAATATTACTGGTCACTGTTAGTTTCGACATCTCCTCGCATATATCAAGTAGTATGTATAATTATTGTTATGTATTTATTTTATTTTATTTTTATTTATTTATTACTGTATGTATACGTTTATGCCATAAATTTATGCAACCCTATTGGTATCAGGTAAGAATTTTAAGAACTCTGCAACAACTTCCTCTTTCTTTAATGGTTGTCCTCTACTTAAAGGTTGTCTGGAAGAGATCGCTATTAGCGATAAGACCGCCTAAATTGTACATCTTTCTGTAAAAATCATGTGTATTTTACTTGTGTGGTGTGCAATAAAGAGTATCTATCTATCTATCTATCAATTCTTTCGATTTTCTGTCATTTATAGATCTAAAAATACAGAAAGAGTTTACTAAGAGTTTTGTTTATATTAAACTAAATATAAAAATAAACATTGCAAAATTTTATATTCTTTAACAATGGTTACTTGTGACCTTGTGTTGCTTAACTTTAACATTAATAATATCGTCGTAAAAGTCTATATTTAAGTAAACATCACCCCTTAATGGACCGGCCATTGTTTTTACCTTATTATCCGAGGGATCGAGTATCCGACAGATATCAGCCGTCAGTGTATTAGCAACAATAGGTACCTACTAGTATTTCTTTTTGGAAGCTAGTCATATTAATTTAAGGGAGGTATATATTTAGTCCTATGGCTGAAATGATGATCAACTCGTAGAAATGGCACACAGAAAAAAATAAGTAATGATAATGATAAATAATTTATTTCCAAGAACATGGTAACACAAGATCTTAGAGCTATGCAAAAGTACAACATATTCTGCCATTGGTTTAGGCGTAGAAATGTTAATGTTACAAAATCTATTAAATTATACATTATTATTAATTGAAATAATTTTCTCATGAGTCGTCAGTTAACAGTCAAAGTCAAACCAGCTATCCAGTAATACCAGCTGTTAGTTCGCATGGTCTTTGCAATACAATAGTTAGTCTAAACTCGCGAACGAAGTCGCGGGGAATAGCGAGTATTACTTTTTTTTCAAATTAAAAAATGTTTGCCATCTGACTAACGGTAAGAAGCATCATGTATAATGACCCCCGGGAACCGTAATTTTTTCTAGGATAAAAAGTAGTTATCCTGTCTTTTATTGAAAACGAATATAATAGTGGTATTAATTAATACAACACTTTGTTGACGCTAAAATAGTAATTATTCGCGCTGCAATGGCGACAAAACAAACGACAAGCGACGTCGCGCGACATAATTCTGCAGCCTGGCACGACCTCTGTGAAATTTCAAATTAATTTACCAACTATACGTATGGGAAGTGTGGCACAGTGCATTTATGATGCTTCACAGCAATTCAGTATCTCAACTTTATACAAACGCCCGAGTTGACGTATTTACGCAGACACATGTGGTCACAAGAGGTCTTATCATCATTAGTGTATAGTGACAAAGTTTCTTGCGCTGGTGGCAACACTTTCTAACAATGTTGCCAAAGCTGTGGTAGAATTAAGAATGAGACTGCTAAAAGTGCCATATAGGTGCCTATTTTCATAAAGATTATTATATTAGTATTAAAGGTTTTCAACCAATTTCGTAGCATTTTTTCCTCATTAGGACGTTCTTAATTCCAGAAGTATTGTCATTGTATTTTTTTTAAATTTATTTAATTAATATTTTTTGTTAGACAATGCATATGTATATATTAAAGTAGTTCCCTTTTGAATTTGATTAACTTAAGATTTCTATTATTTTATATCGTACAAAGATGTTTAGTGAATTATAGAAAGAACTCGGGATATCTCTAAAGGATAAAATGCGGTCATTTGACAGAGAACTAAAGTAATTGATATAGTTCAAAGGATTATGCAAGTTGTAATGGTAATGGGCTGGTCATATCTGTCGTAGAACTATTAACCGCTGGGATAGACGTGTCCTTAAGTAAAAACCACGACTTGGCAAATGCACTGTAGGGTGCCCTCCGACAAGGTGGAGCGATAATAAGTAATGCTGCTGTCAACGGATGAAAAAAATAGCTAACGTCGGCTGATTAGGTACGATGATGTTGTAGAAAAACGTCTTTCAAACATCAATCAATTCAAAAATGTATACTATACAAAAAAAATATCAGGATTTTATTTAACAAATTATTTAGTTAAGCTACTGTCAGTATCTATCGTTTACTGTGGCTGTGGTTTATGAAATGAGTTTAATGAAGTTAGTATTTGCAATAGTCTAAATATTTTAGTGTAAAAAACTTTAGTTTACGATAGCCGTAGTGTCGCTGTAATTCGCCTTAGACGCAAAGGTTTGATTCAATTCACATTATTGACTGGGATTTGGGTATGCTGGGTGAGCTAATTTTGAAGAGACCCCTGGCATAATACGCTGTCTAGTATTATAGGTAATACAAGCATATTGAATCCTTACCATAAAACACATTCGTGAAAACTCTATATATTTTCCATCGAAATCGATATTTGAAATTAGCTTCGGTGATGGCTAACAGCAAATTATTATAAAACCTTGGGTATATTCTTCTGATGTACTACCACCGACAAATCGTTTAAAGTAATTTGAACTCTATCTTCTTGTTACAGGTTGCATTTCAAAGCGACTGCCGACGACGATTACGCCGATTTCACATGCGAGGCGCGACACGAAGCGTTGCAGAGGGATACGCCGATGAGGAGTACAGTTCAGCTCAGTGTTTTGTGTGAGTACTTATACTATACAGGGTGTAATAGTATTTTTAAGGCAGCTTATGTTCGGTGACAGTTCACAGTTTCCTGTTCACATATACTAATTACGTGTAATTAATTTAATATTTTACAAAAATATTTTCCATTTTGAGATTATTGCGAAAATCCAAAAAATATTGCTTCTAGAAATCTAAAAAGAAATTTCAGTCTAATATTAGAATGGTTAATGAAATATTATAGCGTTGATTTGAAATTTGAATTCTTATCACCATCAAGGACCAATAAATTGATCTAAAAGAGATATATACTTGTGATTATTCTTATCAGTAATCTCAGAGGTCTAAAGGCCAAAGTCACCTACCTGCCATGATTTACAGAGAGTCGTGGACACTCAAGGTACGGCTAGAACGCCAATATAGTTTCTCGGTGAGCTATGGAGATAGATATTCTCGGGATTTCTCAGAAGAATATAATCTGAAATCAGGATAACAGACTGTAGTATTTATTATTTATTATAAATAAAGGGACCCTTTATAAATAAAATTATTTATAAAGGGTCTAATTTAGTCAGAAGGATTCAAAACGTTTCCGTTTTCGTCGATTAAATCACGACAATGAATTGCTGTGCATATTTGTATGTTCTCCATTGTAGAACCTGTCTGCCCCATTGACTTTCCATCATGCTATGTGCTTCGCCTTCACTTTAGCTTGCTTCATCATCATCATCATTTCAACCATAGGGCGTCCACTGCTGAACATAGGCTTCCCCCAATGACTTTCATTGGGGGGGGGGGATTGCCAATACACGCCACGCTTGGCAGGCAGGTTGGCGAGCGCAGTTTTTTAATAAGATTTTAGTCTCGTGCTACAGAATTAGTTGCCTCTTACGACACGCCTCTTGTTGCGGTGGGGAAGTGTATTCTTCTTTCTTCTACCGGCATGCACAGCATGTACATCAACTGCTAATTATAGGCCTCCCAATGACTGGAAGTTGTTAAAATTCAAATTCAAATATGTGGTTACAAGGTTATCCTTACGGGACACCCTATATTGTTAGTTATAAGAGAAACTAATAAAAAAGTGTTTTCAATGTTTTAATTTACACTTAAAGGTAGTAAAGAGTTTCCACGTGGATCATAAGAAATGTATTTCGCGAAATAACCCCAAATCAGGTTCCACGTGTCACAATCCAAGGTCACCGAAACGCCCAAAAATTATATCTTGAATATCATAACAGACACAATCAAATTTGTCCTCAATATATAATGTGAAAAGGATTGATTGCCTAATGTTCCTAATCATCTGTTTGCGATCTAATAAAATACATCATTCAGAGTGGAGACAATAATACGACATCTAATTATAACACAGTTTGTGTCTATACAAGCAATTTTTATCTCAAAGATGATAGTTTCACTTGAAAAATAAATTCAACTGCCTTTGGTGGGATTCGAACCTACGATCTTTCGCTATCCGGGCGACTGCTCTTACTAACTGAGCTACGGACATAATTTTGTTGACAAATGCCACCAGAGGCAGTTGAAAAAAAAAACAAAGCGCAAATATTATCCTTAATATACAGGGTTATTTATAAAACATCAACAACATCGCAGGGGCTGATTCTGGTGCTCAAATACAACAACTTTTTCTATGGGACCAATATTGAAATCTATAATAAAAAATACTTCCCCATACAAACTGTTGTCAGCTGGTGGCGGCTTAGTATGGGGTTTATTTTGCGATTTCAATGTTGGTTCCATAGAAAAAGTTAGCCCCTAGTAGGTTGTTGATGTTTAATATTATATTAGTTTAATATTTTATAACCCTGTATAATAAACTAGCAAATAACTATTATTGTGAATGCTAAAAACAAAATTTAAAGCAACTTTCACTATGAAAGCAACATCGAAATTGTAGAAATAAAATCATCATCATCATCATTTCAGCCATAGGACGTCCACTGCTGAACATAGGCCTCCCTCAGTGACTTTCAGATTGGCCCTTTAGAAGCGGCCTGCATCCAGCGGCTTCCTGCAACCTCCACCAGGTCATCTGTCCATTTTATGAATGCAATAAATGCAATCTTTAGATCGACGATATATTATATTTTCTTTTACCATTTCAATATTGCTCCCTTTGAAAGGCTTCATTTATTGTCGTATGATCATCTCCACCCTGTATTTACATTTTTAATATCAATGTATAATATTTTAGCTATCTTAACGGGATTCGAACTCGCAACCGATAGCTTTGTGTACTCAACAACGCTAAATAATTAGTTACTTATTAACCTGGCAACCGCCAAAGATTGCGATTAACGTAATACTTATTGGGTCATAATCTTACTCGTACACATGATTATCTGTTTTTAAGATTATTATCAATAACAAGGACAATTTCCCGACAAAAACATGTAATCAACTCATCTATGGTTTCTTTAGTAACAAGTAATATAACGAGTGTTATCACAAATGTGACATCACCTCCTCTGAGCGTATTGTCCCATTTTAGGCACAGCGTGTGGCCAATTTTGACCAACGAGAATAATATCTGTGTGGGGGAGGCGTACTTATTATATTTAGATATGTTGTTAGTGCTTATTGCTCAGTGGCGGCAGTTCTGGCAGTGATTACCAACGTTAAGCAACCCAGGCCGTGGTTTTGAGTGGATGGGTGACCATTCAGACCATACTTGGTGACATTTATTATAAGCATCTCCGTGCTTTGGAAGGTAAGTTAAAAGTTGATACCGGCTCATATCGCTTGATACCTACTGGTTGTAAAACCTACTAAGTCCTAAGGCGGTTTGATTATTTCTGACAGTAAGGTTAACTCACTGGCTTTAGAACACCTCTCCACTACGCACTGGGCCCGCCATACTCGACGGCCCAAACCATCTCATAGTTGAGGTGAGGCCTGTGGCCTGCAGTGGGAAGTATAAGCATACTTTACTTTAATGCTGTTCATTAGACTTAGAAGTATAACTAATGTAATATCTGTGGCATTATAAGCCTTATTCATAAGCGGTAACTTAAAAGGGTCAATGCAAATTGACAATTGGCAAGAATAAGGGCCAAACAAACAGAATACTACTATTTCTACCAAAACAAGGAGTGCATGATTAGGCAACATTTAAGTGACGTTTATGGACACAAAAAAAATACTTCGTAAGGCCCATATAATTTCTTATTTAAGTAATGCTTAACAAGATGATTAGCAGCTTTTTATGAATAATGCAAGTCTTATTACTCGCAATAATTCTACCCTGCGTCAGACTAATATATAAAAAAAACGAATGTCATAATGAATATCTCTATGGTTCCTTTCCATTAGTCTATGGACTAAAATAATAGGCCACGTCACATTTCAGCCACACGATAAGTTTTTGTGAGCGTCACACGTAAAAAGTTAAGAAAAATTAATGGTTCCCGCGAGCTTGGATTACTGACGGCTATGTCTGCGTTCTTTATCTTAGACGTGTGGGGTACGGATATTATTTTCGGATACGTAGACAGTTTTCGGATTTCTCAATTGAAGGTTCGGGATACATGACTTGTAAAGAGAGATCATCATCATTTCAGCCATAGGACGTCCACTGCTGAACATAGGCCTCACCCAATGACTTAATTACCTAAGGGTTGATTGTCAATACGCTTGGCAGGCGGGTTGGTGAGCACAGTTTTTTATAATATTTCGCACGCAGACGCTGCTGCCATCTGCTACAGGAATAAGTCGCCTCTTACGACACGCCTCCTGTAGGTGGTGGGGAAGTGTTCTCCTTGCGGCCGTCCATAGAGAGAGATCATGAAATAGCAATAGAAATCACAATTAATTTAGTTGGTTCACTGATTGTTGATTGGGAGGCCTATGTTCATCAGTGAATTTCCTACTTTGGCTAAAATGATGATGATGATGACTGATTGTGTTTTTAATAATTTATAAACTAAACATTACTCAAAAATCATCTTTTCAATCATATAGAGGTACAATCGGAATATAATAAATAAATAAAAATTAAACAAATATTTGTGACCCTAAGGTAAGTAGCTGAAGCACTTGTGTTATATAAATCAAAAACAACGATGGTACCGGTATAATTTAATGAATATCACTTATACAACATACTATAAAATAATAGAAGTTTAATTGAATTATATATACTCTATAAATACTTTATAAATACAGTACATTTAGAGCTAAAACCTTCAGACACTCCTATTGCTATAAGGGTGGTTATATATTTATTTTGTTTTTTATGTAGAAATCTCTGGAAGTTCGGATATATTATTAACGAATCCGATCATTTCGGACACTTTTCTTAACAGCCCTTTTATCTGACAATTACCCGACTCTCTCAGAAAGGTTAAGTGTTTCGCATCGTAAACGTAAGAGGCTGGAGCTAATGTTTTTAGATTACTCCTGTAATATATTTGTTTATTTGACATTCTTAAGCACAAGTAGAGAGAGTAGACAGTGATTAGTATTTAAATCGGGTAGAAGTAATTAGAAAGTGAATACTTTGATTATGTGAAAAGGGTCTCAAGAGATGGGTCGTATGTAAAATTGCGCCCAAAAATTGGTTTTGTAAGAAAATTTTGGAAGGAATCGTATTTCATACGAAGTATCGGACAATAATATAACACTAGTGTTTTGAGCTTCGAAAGGCACGTTAAAAGTTGGTCCCGTCTAATATCGCTTGATGCTAGTCGTGAAGCCTAGTCAGAGGCCTTAAGGCGTCTTGAATACATCTGACAGTAAGGTTTAGTACAACACCCCTCTGCCAAACCGCACTAAGCCCGCGTGGTAGACTATGGCCCATAACACCTCATAGTTGAAGTAAGGCCTGTGCCCTGCAGTGGGACACAAATAGGCTTAATTAACTTGACTTTCAAATTGTTTTGGAAAGTTTCTTATTTTGAAGATTATCTAAAAAATCATTAATTAGATTAGATATGACCACTATAAATTGTACGTCTTTCTGTAAACATCATGTGTAATTTACTTGTATGGTGTGCAATAAAGAGTATAGTCTATTTAATTATGCACCCATTTATGTTCAAATTCTTTTCTTCGCAATGTCATTAAACGCGCATGTCCTTCCTATTGACCTTGGCTCCCATTTTTACATTTTATAATACGTTTTTGATGGGATATCTTATATATAAAATTCTCGTGTCACAATGTTCGTTCCCGTAGTCCTCCGAAACGGCTTGACCGATTCTCATGAAATTTTGTGAGCATATTGAGTAGGTCTGAGAATCGGCCAACATCAATTTTTCATACCCCTAAAGACCACGCAGACAAAGTCGCGGGCAACAGCTAGTACTAATATAAAAGGCATGATAAGCCCCTGTATTGCCACAATTTTCTAAAACGTTTTCTACTGTCTATCTGATAACTGACGCCCACGCTCTTTCTCCAAACGTAATCCACTAAAAATACCTACACTGCACTTGGGAATGAAGTGTATTTTTTAGAAAATGTGCCGAAGTATCTATATCTATGGGGTCGTTTACACAGGCGCGGGTCGGACTCTATCGCAATAATTAATAATTCATGCTGCTCAGAGCTCGCTGGAATTGAGTTTGTTTGTGCTTTAGCGTGACTCTGATTCGAAACTATTTCGTATTATATAGTTTGTTTGGAGTTGGCTTGCAAGTAAATTCAGTAGTTTTTGTGTAAAACTGTTATACAAGAAATATATAAATTGAATCTATAGCAATTTGAAATTAAATCGCAAGGTGTATTTTATTGAAATGTAAATTTTATAAAAATGACAATGTTTGGATTTATAAAGTGTTTCTCTAATCGTGAGATGGAATAATTGGGCTTTTTCAATTTAATTTGTTTTGTTTAAATAGTTTTGATCAGCACATTTCATAAAAATCGTTACTAAAAACATACTCTTTCCAAGTCCAACTTAACACTGCAACACAATAATACAAAATACGTTGCTTTGCATAAAAAACAACAGAACTACACAATTTACGGTGTACAAAATATCTGAAATAAAAATGTTGTACATTAAATAACTTCATACAATTTTATTCTACTACAAAGTTAAAATAACGTCTTAAAATATATTTCATACCGATTTTCTACATCTCTCAAATGAACCAAGCATTATTTATATAGTTATATGACTACTGCTGCCCTCTCCCGGCGTATCAAAACAAGTCGTGCCATTACAGACACAGGAGCGAAGCGGTCAGGAGCCGATGAATTATTAATACCCCATTTGAACAGTGTTTGCTCGCTCGCTATTGACTTTATCGCAGTTTAATTGCAATAAAGTATCGTATAAATGTAAAGAATGAGTTTCTTTTGTATGGATTTTAATTGAAAGTTTAAAAAAAGATAGATAGATAAACACTTTATTGTACAAAAACATTACAGGTTATTACAAACAAGATACAGTTATGTACAATCAGGCGGCCTTATCGCCAAAAGCGATCTCTCCCAGACAACCTTAGGGCAGAGGAAATTAAGTTGTAATACAGTGGGGTAACGTAGTGCGAGAGCAAAAGAGTGCGTAAGACAAAGATTGAGAAATAAAAATAAATTAATACATATATGTAATACATAAAAATAGCAAAACAATAATATTCAATAAATGTATAATATACGTACATAAACATACATAAATACAGGTGAAAAGTGTATGTACGCGGCTTTGCTAGAGCTGATTTCGATAATTTTTCTGATGTTTTTCCTCTAGGTATTAGTCCACAGCTGGGCATAGGCCACCCACGGACGCCACAGCTCTTTACATTTAGAAAACAAAAAAAACCTAAGATCTTCAAATTCGGTCCAGCCGTTCTCGAGTTATAATAAGTGTTACTAACCCAACTTCGTTTTGTAATAAAGAGAGAGATAGATAAAAAAAGTTTCGAGGTTTGTTAATCAATCAAGCTTTAACGGCTGAACGGAATTAGCTGAAATTTGGCACACATACAAATATAATTCTTATCAGACCAGGCCCCCAATTCGGAACCCTTGAATAACGAATTGACAGCCGGTAGGTCACTTGACACCAATGCTAAATCATATATTGTCACGTAGTTTCCCGGTCGAAAATTTGTAATCGAACGGTTCTAAATCGGGGTCCAGGTACACCTTAAAATTCAATAATACGGGTAATAAATTATTGTTAGGGGCATCTCCGAGCACACCCAGACCCAAGTTAGTTTTGTAAAGTTCGTTGTCTGTTGACCTGAACCAGGAATCTAACTCAGGACCACATAATATAATAGAAGCCTTTGCCTTTAAGTTCCAAAACTACGCTATTACACCAATCGGGTATAAAATGATGTTCAGAAGAATCATTTTTTTTTATAATTTTTAGTTGTCTGTGCAAAACTTTTGTATAG
Organism: Anania hortulata; assembly: GCA_963576865.1. Lineage (NCBI taxonomy): Eukaryota > Metazoa > Arthropoda > Insecta > Lepidoptera > Crambidae > Anania > Anania hortulata. The sequence continues at coordinate 2,025,702 of OY756413.1, forward strand.
GGTTACATTGCAAAGGGGTGCTAAATTTAAAAAATAAGATCTTGGGAACAGTATAGAGAAGCGTCTTAATTGGTATTATTTTGAATAATCGTATTTTAGGAAAAAAAAAACTTTAAAATATCCGAAAATAAAGTGAATAATGTAACTACGAAAGTCGCGCGGCCATTTATCAGAGGCGTAAATACGGCGAGCCAACAAGGTAGGTAAGGTAGCCTTACCCAGCACCCATACGGTGCAATGTTTTCATGAATGAGTTAAATTATCCACACGTATGATTTTTAATAGCGGATAGGAATATTTAAGATAATATTTAATAGATATATGATGAGAAGGGAAGAGGAGCACGTAACGAGAAGAGTGATGGATATGAGTATTGATGGGTGGAAAAGTAGGGGACGACCTATGAAGAGATGGATGGATTGTGTGAGGAGAGATATGACTGAGAAGGGAGTGAATGACTCAATGACGAGTGACTGGATTGCATGGAAGAGAAAGACATACTGCGCCGACCCCAGATAACCTGGGAACAAGGCAGGCAAATGATGATGGATAGGAATATTTAAATGTGGAAAAAAAAGTTTAATTTTTTCCATAGTTTGATTCGAAGTTACTTATTCTGAGCCTGAAGATTTCGCGCCCCTTTGCAATGTATACTTTACCTGATTTGATGAAATAATATAAAATAAAGCTGAAGTGTCTGTTTGTTTAGTTGAACGAGTTAATCTCAGGAACTACTGGTTCGAATTGAAACAATATTCTTGTGTTAGGCAGTCAATTTATTGAGAAAGGTATGACATCACACTACGACTTATAGGAGCGGATCATCAATGAAAAATGACGCAAAAACGGAAAAAAAATATTCCTTTTGTAAGCTTCCGTTGCGTGCGCTGCGTAAACGGTTAAATTTAGAATTATATCTTTTAAAGTTAACCTCCTATAACCTTTTTTATGATAATAAAATTTGTTCTAAAATAATGCATAATTTGGTCGTTGATAAAGACTTTACCGAACTCCACGCAGGTGGCTACACGGGTGGAAGCTAATCTTAAATACGACGACCTCCGTAGCCGAGAGGTGAGCATACCGGACTTGGTTTCGCTATCTCTGAGGTCCCGTGTTCGATTTCCGGTCGGTCAATGTAGGAAAATAACTTTTCTATATTGTCTCGGGTGTGGGTGTTGTGGTACCGTCGTAGTTTCTGATTTCTGTAACACAAGTGCTTAGGCTACTTATCATAGGATCAGAGCAATGTATGTGATGCTGTCCAATATTTTTTTAATAAGACAAATGTCTTGTGTCTGTCTGTCTTCAAATGAAGAGTGATGTCTGTTGTTAGTAAGTAGTCATAGTTGATCTTGGGGTTGATAATTTTTAACTTTGGGTAGTTATTACTTCGTAACTTGACCTCTGCGATAATGTTCGGCCAAGTTCGATCAAAGCCACAAAGGCTATGAAGTTTGAAGTTAATTTCCTAAAACCCAACGATTGAATGGAAATTCCTACCCCGATAGAAATCTTTTTGTAAAAACAAACACTACAATCTTCTAGCAAAGTTTGATCATTATAACCCCTAACACAATTGGGCAAGATTGAGAATCGTTTGCAGATTTCTAAGGTCAAATTTGCCACGAGATGGTTCTTAAGTAAAAGGGTGAAGGTTGAAAATTGCGATGTCTTTTTTTCTGAATATACCATAAGGGTGCCGAAATGCCATCCCATATAATTACATGGCTGGCTTTGTTTTCTTTGCCCCTATGCTCGGCTTACTTGTAGTGATGGAGTGAGATGCGGCATATCAATATAGTAATCTCATCGATATTGCAACGTGTTCATTCTCAGATCCAGGCAGTCGTGTGATATGGAAATCAAAACAAAATGGAGTTCATAGGTCTTAAAACCCTTATAATAAAAAACGAAAACTAATAATAAACATATATTTAGGGAATACTAGTATCGTGGCTTATGCAGTGGGCAACGACACTAAATTAAATTTAATAATGTACGTAAGTATTCTGAAAGTCAATGGGAGAGGCCTATGTTCAGCAGTGGACGTCCTATGGCTGAAATGATGATGACGATGATGAAGTAAGTAGTTATTGTTTGTGTATTGTTCTGTTATATGTTGTTATGATGTCGTCAGGCGATAAATATTTTTTATCTTTATCTAGTAGGTAATTCAATTTTTTAAGCAAATGTCCACGTAATTTTGTATGGAATAATTTGTATTTGTTAAACACTTTTCTTATAAAATATGATGTTGCCATAAGTTTTATTTGCAGTGGCTAAGTTTGTTGAAAGGACACTAACACATAAATAAAATACAAAAATAAATATATCATAAAGTAAAAAATTTCAACATAACTTGACGAATAAAAAAACAAATTATCTACTTGTTTTGTATATCACGTTTCTGTTATTTAAAAATAAATGTATTTCACGACATTCAAGGTAAAACAATTTCTGTTTTAATAAATTTTCTTTGAAATTTTATAACTCAGAGATACTATAACTCATTTTAAACGGGAAACGCCAACAAAGTCTCCAATCTATATTTTAATAAAAGTCCACGAAGGTTTCAAATATTAAATCAAACCTTTTGTTAGTAATCGAAAAATTATCGATGTCGTAATTTTTTTATCCCTTCACTAGCTTTGCAAATTCAGGGAGAATGTTTTTAAATAGGGACAAAAATATTAACATGCAAAAAACAAAGAAAACCAAGAAAAATTGCCTGTAGCTAATAACAAAGTATATAAAAATTTATGTCAAATATTTCGTTCCGATTTTTCCGACCTACTCTTTGAAATTTTAATAACGATTTAGCCCATTGTTACAGAAGGCTTTTAGTTTAATGAAACACGTTTTTTAATGAAGCAAAAATGTAATTTCGGAAGATTAATATCCTTTGTCCATTTCCTTGCTGTTTGACGGAATGTTATTAAGTTGGAAACATAATTAAATTACAATTCTCTGTGCTACGACTCAATTGGTTAGATTTCCTCTATTTGAAGATGAAATACACTGGTTCAGTAAACATGTAGAAACATTATGTTTTTATTAAGAGGCCTAATACAAAATATATAAAATAAATATTGGACAACATCACATACATTGCTCTGATTCTGTGGTAAGTAGCCAAAGCACTTGTGTTACAGAAATCGAAAACCACGACGGCACCACAACACCCAGACCCGAGACAATATAGAAAAGTTATTTTTCTACATTGACCCGACCGGGAATCGAACCCGGAACCTCAGAGATAGCGACACCAAGTCCGGTATGCTCGCCTCTCGGCTACGGAGGTCTATATTTAAAAAACATATCGAAAATAGAACATAACCTTAAATGCATGACGACATTATTAACATTTGCATATCGAAAGATGTATGTGGTATGTGCCATACCAAAATACTAGAACTAAATGAACCGTGTTTCATGCAAATAAAGATTTACTTACTTAAATTGGAGGCCGCTATACTAAACTAAACATATAATAAGTCATTTTCGCACAAGCGATGTAAATTAGTTAAATTCAAAAAATAAGGAACTAGCTTCATTGCTTTAACCCAAAAGGTAATAATAATTTCACAAAATTACTTATTGATACTAGTATTTTTTTTTTATAAGACATAGGGCCTTATTTTCGATTTATGTTATTAAAATGTTTACTTATCACTAAAAAAAACCATAACTCTCAAAATGTAGGCTTCTAATATGGATAGATAGATACTCTTTATTGAAAAGAAATACATTAAGAATAGCTCAATTTAGGCGGTATTATCGCTAGAAGCGATCTCTTCCAGACAACTCCCGAAAATTGTAATCGTTACTCAAAAAGCAAAGAATAAGAATAAGGATAAGAATAAAATATTTTATTCCAAAACCACACATAGTTGTGAACATGAAAGAAAAGTAAAAAAATACAATTTTATCTTAAAATTAGTGGAAAGATGATTTCAATGTTTGATACACTTGCTCTTGACTGCAGTCAGAAAATTTTAGATATCTTAATAATGTTCTAATATCTTTACATAAGCTATAAATAATATTGTTTGTCTCTTATTCTCTCTGTTCTCTCAAAAGGGATGGCAATATAAAATCAGTTATATGGTCTTATCTTCTAAAGTAAAACTATTCACCTTTGCCGTCTGCTTTTTATTGCAACAGTAAATCAGAAAAACTAATATAATAACTACAACCAGTAACACATTAAAAGTTGAGCGGTTTAGGCATAGCTCAAGTAAATCAGCCAGCCTTTTTATGGACTGTGTTATGCAAAGAACTAAGCTAAATCATAAGGTTGATAAATGGTGTATCATGAGCAAAATGTATTTGTAATTCACACAAAGATATTTTAAATATAAAAAAATGAGTCATTTTCATTTAACATTTTAATTTTACTTACACAAACTCCCGAACTGGTGACGGGGCAAAGCTTTATTTTTGTGACTTGAATAACGGTCTTTAAACTAATTTATTAATGATAATTATTATTTATTTATCCTTCCTACAATTATCTAGCCCCAAGCTATGCAACATAGTATAGGAGGCCCCCCAGCTCGATGGACCGATAACCTTAGGAAGATAGCTGGCAGTGGCTGGATGAAAAAAGCGGGAGATTGTGCTCTTTGGTGCTCTTAGAGAGGCTAACGTCCAGCAGTGAACAGCAATAGGCTAAACTGCAATAGGCTGGCTGGATATAAAACTAAGCAAAGCTTTTACTATAACGGATAGACATAGGTACTTAAATATATTTATAAACATCCATGACTTATGGACAAATGCTCGTTCTCATCACACAAACATTTGCCCCTTGCGGGATTCGAACCTCCAACCACTAGGTGGAGCCTGAACCAGTAGACTGTTAAATGATAGTTTTTATTTAAAATCGTAACTATAAAAACTGAAGCCTTCTCATACTCTCAGTTGTCAGTTTTCTTTATGCTATGTTTTTTTTTGTTATCGTATAGTCCTTATAGCCAACGATTACCGTTTGTTATAAATGTAACTCTCGAGGTTAAATGGAGTGATGTGGCTGATTATCCTAGGCTTTGGCTAGGTTAACGCGCAATTATAATAAAACTTGCTAACAGGGTAGAAGTTTTACAGCGTTGCAATATAGATACGATGTCTGATACACTTTATTATAACATCCTTAGAACACAGATTACGTCACATGTATTGTGCGTGGATGATACATAAATCACATCAATTATCTAGCCCCAAACTAAGCAAAGCTTGTACTATGGCGACTAGATAACGGATAAACATACTTAAATACTTTTATACACACCCATGACTTAGGTACAAATGCTCGTGCTCATCACACAAACATTTGCCCCTTGCGGGATTCGATCCCGCAACCGCTGGCTTTGTAGTCCAGAGCGCGAACCACTACACCAACGGTCTTCATAAGCACTGTTTGTTAATTCAAATTCATAAAAGTATGTAAACTTAAGCTATCTTTACTAAAAATAAAGATATATTGGACAACATCACATACATTGCTCTGATCCTATGATAAGTAGCTTGAGCACTTGTGTTACAGAAATCAGAAAAAACGACGGTACCACAACACCCAGACCCGAGACAATATATAAAAGTTATTTTTCTACTTTGACCGACCGGGAATCGAGCCCGGAACCTCAATAATAATGTTTGTTGAATACGATGCCTCAAATAAACTATTTACTATTATTACAAATCAATTCCCGTGTGTATTACTCTCAACTATATTACAATACGTCTCGGCTTCAGTAACAGTCTAGTCATTCACATAGTATTGCTCAAGTCCCATACATTTACTGTCAAGAAGAGAGATAGCCGAACCGAAGTCGATTTATCTACGAGTAGATTGAGAGTAGTTGGGTCTGTATTTACTTGCCGGGAAGACAATGCAGCATACGGGTTCGATTCTGCGTTAAACAAATAGAGAGCTGTGAGATTTAGTCCTATATTTAGAACAAGTAAGGTACAATTATTTTCTTATCTGATCCTATCCGTGTGGTGGAGTGTTGTAAGGCCGGTGACTAATCCTTACTGTCAAATGTCATCAAGCCAAGCAGTTAATTGGTTGCGTAGCACTGCGACATAAGTATGGAAGAGGTGCTTTTTTTCTATTTTACTATAATTGTCGTTTTAGTAGAAGTATTTTTTTTTTATAAATAAAGCGGATCCTGAGCGATTAAATTCTTTTTACGCCTAATATCAAAAAGGGGAAGTGTATTCTTTACGGCCGTCCCCATACGGCACAATTAATGGTTTTGCACTATGTTGACTCAACTCACTTCTTTAATTTAACAGAAAATGTTGGAAAGTAACCAATGTTAAGATTAATAAGTAAAAGAAATTGTATTCCACTCCACCACAGTTAAAAAATAATTACTAATGACGTCCACTCACAAAAGTCAATCTGGAATCTTCCCAAAAAAAGAGCGTTTAATTCTTCCAAATCCCCCCACTTTATAAAGAGGGGAGTACCGTCATTTTTCCTCAAAGAAAACTCATAAGAAACCATCCAAAGAGAAAAGGCTAAACACTTTTCCGAGCGAGTGTACACGAAAATTGCTTTCAAAGTTCATTTGCCTAGGTCCGTGTACCTTGTAAAGGATTTCATTATAATATTAAGGGTTTAAAACTGTCAAAGGCTTATAATTTGAGAGTGTAAATTGCGTGTGACGCGTTATAATTATGAAAATACGAATTCGTCATAGACGGAGCGGCATATAGTATGTAGAACTGACGGTCGATGGGGCAGAAAGGTTTTAAAATGGAGGCCACGTACCAGCAAGCGCAGCATAGGACGTCCACCCACAAGGTGGACAGGCGACCTGGTTTAGATTGCAGGAAGCCGCTGGATGCAGTCCGTTCTAACCGGCCAATCTGGAAATCAGTCAATCAATATGGCGGAGGCATATGTTTAGCAGTTGAGGTCCTATGGCTGAACGATAATTAGTTAAATAAAACAAACAATATTAAGTTTTTGATTTAACTGTGTGTGTTTTTTACCTCAATGTTTTTGTCTTAGCGTTATGAGCATTATCGAATGTGTTTTCCGTACTTTAATTGCAACGTGTGGTGTGCCACAAATAATATCTTATCTATCTATCTATTAGCGTTATCACTTAGGCGAATTGCAAGCCACATATAGCGGGGTGGATCCTTCCAAATTCTTTCCCGCACTCGTTGCGAGTCCACTGCGCGTTTCCTCGCTTTGAATTCGACTGCAAATCGCTTAGGCTCAAAATTGACATAAAATTGAAATAACGACGTACCTACTATAAAAGCCTAACCCATCTTCCCCCCCCACAGATCCTCCCGGAGCCCCCTACATCGAAGGCTACGCGGAAGGGGAGACAGTGCGTCGAGGACAAAGCCTGGAGTTGGTCTGTAGAAGCAGAGGGGGGAACCCACCAGCTCAGCTCATTTGGTACAAGAATGGCGAACAGATCAGGATGGCCTACAGGTGAGTTTAGGTTTAAGGTAATTTAACACTAAAAAATTCAACTGCGTCAGGTGGGAACCGAAACCACGTCTCTTTGCAATCCGTGTGACCGTTCTTCCAACTGAACTGCGGAGGACGTCAGCTAACCTGTCGAAATTTGTCAAATGCCAAAGCTAGCGTTTTGTCAGATCAATGATGCTGATAAACAAGTATAAGTAGTTAATATTTATTTACCGATAACATTCGATAGAAATATTGTTGCAAAAATAATGCCACTATAATTTGAACCTTATGCACTTCTCATACGATCGAAAATCAATGAAATGTTTTAGCAGCACTGCCTTTGAAAGGGTTATTAACAGGTTATCCGCTTTTAATATAAGTACAACAACTCTATTGGAGCAAAATCTATAAAATAATATCAGATTCTTCATACAAACTAATGCGCTTAGAGTCTAAAAACATCTTGATATTTTCTCAAACAATAGAGTATTATTAGGAGTGAACTATTTTTTGTACAACCTGTATACTTTATTTGTTTAGTGATGTATAAAGAATAATACGTATAAAAAAAATACTTGTATTTACTCACAAACAAATTACCGTTGAATAACATCAACTCATCACCGTGCTTTCTCATTTTTCTTTACGTCTCGACGTCAAAATTTTGATGGCCAGTATTCCTTCACACGAACTGCACTATCGGTGGCACGTAACAGGTCTTCGCGTGTGTCTGTTCGGACACGCGTGACATGAAAGAAGGTAGCCTACGGTTTGGGGGGAAATCACCGCAATCGCGTTTCCAGTGCCATCAGTAAATAGCCCTTAGATCATCCAACCTGAATTTGCTGCCTGTTCAAGGCTTTCCAGCCCCTATAGCATGACCAACGAAACGCGATATGATATGATATAGCTATTAAACAACAGCGAGGGTATTTTTTTCTTAAAATATGATAGATATAGACGACATGTTGAATTTTTATCGAAACAGCGATTATTACATGTGACGTCACCGGCACGGTAATTCAACATGGCGGCTATATTTATCATATTTTTGCAGTTGGTGTCGATAAATCGCTATATCATATCGTGTTTTGGTGAACATGCTGGGGGGGGGGGGGGGACAGGTCGGCCACGGCTCATCTCATCATTGTTAATTGGATGAAATAGTTTTTCAGCTGTTATATAATAAAACCTTCAGAGAAATATTTATTTTATTGTTTACGGCGCTAAACTCACTGTTATAATTTTTTAAAAAGCCTTTGATGAAACCTTTGAGGTTTTCTGTGAAATACAGTTATGAACTTAATTGTTTTAAACATGGAATAGATAATGTTTTTGGAGTAAAACAAAAGAAGATTTTTATTCATAAAAAACAGGCCAAGGGCGTCTGGACTAAGGGTAATATAAAAACTAAGTTTGCTAAAGAAAAGGATTGGAAAAGACTAAAGCTTACTAAAGAAAGGAAGTACAAAACGTATAATCTGGTAAAATAAAAGACGTTTATCCAAGTTAGTTTGTCAGATTAGGAAATGTATTATTCAGAAACAGAATTGTAACAGAATCTCATAAATTTAGTTAATTAAATATCTGTATCTGTATGCGATTCTGTAACAATTCTTTTCAGATTTAGGAAAGTGTTCAATGCAATACCCACAAACCCCGTAACATAAATTAATGTATACTTAAATGCGGACCACTGCAAGGCTGAGGCTAGTGCCTCACCTAAACTATGAGCTGGTTTATGCCATACTTCACCTCCCGAGCCCAGTGCGAATTGGTGGAGTATCAAGCGATATTAACAGGGATCAACTTTGAACGTGCCTTCCAAAGCACAGAGATGCTTGCGATAAATGTCACTAAATATGGTTGGAATGGTCACCCATCCAATCACAACCGCGGAGTAGGTGGCATTAACTTTGGTCATTACTACCAAAGTACTGCCATCACTGAGCTGTAAGTACCTCCCTTAAAAACTACTGTGGAACTAAATTACAACTGTTATAAGTTTGCTATGTATCCACAATAAGATTATCAGTAAATCTGTCTATGTAGGCCCAATACATTTTCGAATATTCAATGCTACTACAATCCTCGGCTTTTTGCTTACACGGAGATTGTAAAAAAATATCATCCCCCCCACACCCCATCCCGTTTCAGGGATCGTATTAAGCTGGCAACAGATAGGGCGTATGTCCCCTTGATTTATGTAGCCAGATGGGTAGTGATGTACAGTGTAGGCGGATTTTTATCGATAGATGTCGATAGTTTTTTTTTATATCCGAAAGTGAGAAAATTAAATTAAAATTAATCAATATTGGACAACATCACATACATTGCTTTGAACCTATGTTAAGTAGCTTAAGCACTTATGTTTAAGTAATCAGAAACAACGACGGTACCACAACATCCGGACCCGACACAATATAGAAAAGTTATTTCTATTAGGTACTATTCTTTTTCTACGTTGACCGACCGGGAATCGAACCCTGGACCTCAGAAATAGCGACACCAAGCCCGGTATGCTCGTCTTTCAGCTACTACGTTCTTCAAATATTTTTTTTTACAATTAGAAATAAAAATGGATACTTAGATATTTTAAATAATAATAAAATTGTTTACTATTTAGTTTATTAGATAATAGTTTACATTAAAAACCGTTTTTTGTTCGATTGTATTGGTATCATGAAAAGGATGTACTTAATTTTTAAAATACTGTTCGTTGTTCGTGTTAACACTAAAGATCTACCTACGTACTATATTTTACAGTGAAAAGTCAAGATTAAATTTTATACAGAGTGTAACGAAAAGGTGAAATAAAACTTTAAGAGGTTATTCTACGGCTAAATTACATCAACTTTTTCTATGGGACCAACATCGAAATCGCAAAAAAAAACACTTTCCCATACTAAAACGCGACCAGCTGGCATCAGTTTGTATGGAAACGTCAATTTTTTTTTTGCGATTTCGATGTTGGTCCCATAGAAAAAGTTGATGTAATTTAGCCGTAGAATAACCTCTTAAAGTTTTATTTCACCTTTTCGTTACACACTGTATAACGAGAGTACAACAAGATAAACAAATATGGAATGTTATGGTAAAACAAATAGGAATTACGCCAGATTATTTAGACTCCATTTTCCTCGTTTGCACAGATAATTGAAATACGAAATATTTTTCTCTTAACCTTGAACTTTCGTTTAAAAAAATATTTCATCGAGATTAAAGCTTTGTGAAAGTCTGGGAATACAATTTTTATGTAAACACGGAAAAACCTGAAACTTTTATTTAGCATATTTATCTCGAATTAAAAATATAACATTACATTAATTAAAAAAAGACAAGAAGAAAAAAAGTATGGAAAATTCTAAACCGTCAGCAAATTACTTTTAAAATATTTTGCTCTACAAAGCAAAATTCCTAACATGATAAAGGTATTAAAATAAAACAAAGACTATTATAGAAAATTCATTTTGCGTTCGGTAGCTCTTTAACATCACAAAAGAGTTTAAAAAAACGAATCGATCTTATAACGACACCTCGATAGTCGCTGTTTGTTTGTACACGTCACTTATAAAATTGTATTAAGACATGCCTACGGGGGACGGAAGCTGATTTATGATGCTCACTAACTGCACTCGCCAGTAGTGCAGGGACACTATCGTTTAACACTATCGATATTTTATTTACATAGAGTTGAAAAAAAAAACATCTTTTTAAGCAAATAATTTAATATTAGAAGCAAAAATACGTTTAGTATTAATTTCCTAATGAAACAGGAAAATCTTAAAGGTTATTAGGAAATAATTAATTAGTAGCTAATGTATTTCATAACGTAATTATTTTAAAAGCTTTTCTTCGCAGGGGTACAGGGGATCTGTACCCACTACCCCTGCGGGGAAAAGCTTCATTAAAATAATAAAGTAAAATCAGATAAAAAATATTTAATAATTGTTTTAAAACTACTACTAAATAATACCCTTTGTAGAGGTAAAAATCTGTTTTTGGACTAATAAAAAAAACCTACGTTTCCAAATATCAACACGAAATTCAAATCGTTCGAATATTTTGACTTCTTTTCAGAAAAAGTACACGCTGTTTGTTTGAAATGTCCAAAACTGTACTGGGTATGAAACGATTTCCAACTATTCAGTTTTACTAAATGTTACAGTTCATACACTTCAATAAGATAAACGCAAAATAGCCGGATAGGATACGTACCTAGTCTTAAAAGAAACCAGCGCGATGTAGAGACAGTCATGCTTGGCGTTTCTATGCGTGGTAAGATCCGGAATAAGGGTATCTGAAACATAACTAATCTTTGAATCGCCAAGTTCAAGTGGATTGCCAGTAGACCACACTACTCGCAGAACTGTCAACTATTATTTTTCGCATTCGTCTTTAAACTGAGAGGTGTAGCTTGGGTATTTACCCATCCACCCGGTGGACCAATGACTTTATTAAGGTTACAAGATGCTGTTTGATGCAAACGAGCCAGAAAGCCGTTATAGCATTTTGCGAGGATGGCCTATTTCTAGCTTAGCATATAGACTGCTGAAAACAACGACTAGCAACCAATAATAAAATATGAATTCAGAAATAAAAGATAGACTATTACCAGTAACCAAGATTTGAAATAAGAAATGGTCCGCTATTCGGTGACTCATGACTTGCGTTTATCACATTAGTCATAATGTTTGTATCATTTAACCGTCAGCTCAGCCTGCCTAGCATGAGCACCTAAACACGATATGATATGATATGATATAGCGACATATCGACACCAACTGTAAAAATATGATAGATATAGCCGTTAAGTTGAATCGCTGTCACATATTAAGATCACTGTTTTGATAAAAATTCAAAATGGCGGCTATATCTATCATATTTTTAAAGTTGGTGTCGATATATCGCTACATCATATCATTTGGTTGATTAGCGATGTACCCAGTTAGAGCTCATATCAACTAGTTTCGCATATTACCCGTGACATACCTATCGATGACACGCGTGTAAGGGTACATATAAACAGTTTAGTCGATGAAGCGTGCTCTCCAACCGTGCGTGATAGTGAACATTTTGAAACTGTGTATGTATCTGAATACGGGATTGGGCGTTCTAAAATTAAGGTCAGGGTATTCGGGTGCAACTGTCTCTGTTCAATCAATTGTCAAATATGTAATAATGTAAATCGTCTTGCAAATTAATGGGCTAGTTTCCTAAAAAAAACTATTTAGTCCGTCAGTTGGATTAACAGAAAATATTGGATTCGTATTTTTTCTTTTCTCAATCATACAAAAAATGATGAAGATATAGCCCGTTAAAGTGGTCTCTTTGATGTGCTTTATCTTGGTCATTGTTTGTTTGATTGACAAAAAACAAAATATGGGTCCAATATTTTCTGTTAATCCAACTGACGGACTAAATAGAATAATCTTTTTTTGACCCAGGAAACTAGCCTATTGACAAAAACTTTTCTAAAGGTGCTTCCAGACTTTTTACCAACATTTGTGTACGATATAATCTTGATGTTAAAGTTTAATCATTTCGATTTAATTTTCTTCTGTAAAGTTATATTATGAACAGTAGTGTTTTTCCAGACAAGACTCGAGCCAATTAAGATTATCTTTTATGAATTGACTCCAACCGGGAATTAAACCCTTTGAGTTCTTAAACTTAAAATGGGCAAAAGATAGACTGACACTATGTTCTAGTAAATCTTGGGACTCTAAACTAACTTGCTACTAATTATTTAAAAAAATATATTTTACTAAAGTAAACTATATAAATACATATGACGATAAACTGTAGCTTACATAAACATAAATAGATGCATGATTAACGACGATTGCTATTTTCGGCTTCATTGAAATTGGTCAATCAAGCCTTCAAATGGTATCTAACAAGCAGGCACTACGGTCACATAATTGATATTATCAATTTGTATTATTTGCACCCGAAAAGGTTACTTTTCTTTCTACTTTCTTCTTTCTTTCTTTCTTTCTACTTTCTCCTGCTCAATCAACCTAGGAAACCAACTTTATAATATTTCTTGTAGACTTTAAAACTAGTTATATCTTACTTAAGCGAAACGTGTTACTTGGCATACATAGTTACATCGATCTCAGAAATAAACATGGACTCCAATAACATCGTTAACTTCGAAAAACATGAATACCGAACGCCAATTATTTTCACTTCGTCCTGACATAGCCTAAACAAAACAAACAGCTCATTTACTGTTTATTGGCAATTAGTATTTCTTATGTAACAGTGATGTGCAAAATCATTCATAATAAGTTTTATTAAATTAAGGAGTTCAAATACCAACAAAAATACTTAGTACTTTGAGATAGAAAAAAAATACATTAAAAAATATATTGGCATATTACAGTAAAACTGACACAGTAGCTAAGTGTTTAAGAAGCACTAAAATCCCTCCATTACAAGTTAGATTATTGTAGTTTTATAGAAAAATCTTAACTGAATACAATAGATAGATAGATAGATACTCTTTATTGTACACCACACAAAACAAACAAATCACAGGAATTTAAATACATAATGAATAGCATAATTTAGGCGGTCTTATCGCTGGAAGCGATCTCTTCCAGACAACTTTCAGGTAGAGGAAAGTTGAATTAATATTGAGAGAAGGGAGGCGGTGAAGAGTTCCAAAACATAAAAGTCCAAAAATTCAAATTACAGAAAATGCATAATACCTAATTGGCAAATAGACGTGATCTACTAAAGAGAAGGCTGATCTATTAAAGCTATCAGTTGTATTATATACTTTTAAACGGATGAAAGAATTTATTTGCGTATTTTTTGTATAATGTAGGTAGATTCTTGTTAAATTGTGAAGTAGCAATCATGTTTATAGATATAATATTGAAGTTCTAAGTTCGAATATGCGTAAGTTTATATATATTATGCTTTTAGAAAAGATTTATATTGTAACTTAATATTCTAATCTTATCTTAATAATATCCCTTTTTATTTATTTATCTACACAGGATTTTTTGTCCAGTTTTAGTGTTAATTTTTTCCACTTAGGCTTAATTATAGTCCATACAAACTAAGTCGTGGCCATAAGCTAGTTTTAACAATGCAATGGAAGCTTTAATCCATACTTGGCAAGACATTATGCCGTATGTTCGAAACCAATAGAATAATGTAATAAATTTAAACCAGAACAAACGCTTATAAAACAATGAATCTTACAATTGCGCTTTTATTAAACTATTACGTCGTTAATATTCGAGAGCGCCTTTTGAATGGTTATTATTCAAGATATCCAAATCATGAATATTCCGTTTTAGATGCAATTTTCTGTGCACACAAGCAAATCTCTATAATAACGATCCAATTCCATTGACTAACGCTATCAGAATAGTTTTATCGATGTCGATAGAGAACACTGTTACAACACTAGAGAGAAAAGTGCTTACTATTTGTGATACTCTTTTCAGTATGAAATAAATGAAATTTTTATTTTTCGAAGCGATGTTTGAAGATGTTATCCAAACTATCGATATATCGAATAGTTACGTACTACAAATGCGGGTAGTAACGTAAGCTTTCAGTAAAAAGGGACTTTGAACTCCCATGGGAACACCAAAGGGTTTGAAATGGAAAAAGCCGGCTTGTGAATAATAAAAATGTACATTGATAAATAATGTTTAAGTGCTAGTAACGTCAAATGTCAAAAACCACTCAGACAGAGGCCACGTCCTTTCAGTTAAATCTAATTATAGTTAGATATTACTAAATAAAATTAAAACGAACTTAGACGATACGTTAGAAATTCTCAAATAAACTTATTTTAATAATTATTCTTTAAGTCGACTCGATTGTTGTATTTGTTGTGTAGTGGTGCGGTAGCTCGCGTTGAATACAGTGTCCCGGGTTTGGTTTCCGGTTAGTTTCAATTCAGAAAACGACAGACGACCTGGTAAGACCTTGCAGGAAACTGTAAGCTGCTAATTTGGAAGTCACTGGGAGAGGCCTATGTTCAGCAGTGGGCATTCTATGACTGAAATGATAATAATTTATGCGTCAAACTCTAACAGAAAAACAATACAAGGTTGAAGTAATACTGTTTTAATGCTTAGGCTCCTAGAGTTTTAAAACTTTTTTGTAATACCTATAACATTCAACGTGAACACACTGAGTAAAGCTAATGCGGCAAATGCCTAAAGTAACATCTAGTCTGTTATTGTAACATTTTATTTATGTAGGCGTAACTATAGACGTAGTCCACTTAGAACACCCGCCCGAATAGCACCTGGCCTAGTCCACGAAGAGTACCTATCGATTTTGGGCTGAAAATTTATTTTTACATTTATTACTACGTCTATTACCTGCAGATCTGCTTACATACGAGTACAATTAAGTATATCATAAAAAGTTGAGGCTTCGAGAACAACTCGTGTTTTCGAGATAAGTACTAAGCAGTATGAGAAGATTCGTAAACGAACAAAAGTTGCTGACATAGCCCAACGGATAAGCAAGCTGAAGTGGCAATGGGCGAGGCACATAGCACGTAGAACTGACGGCCGATGGGGCAGAAAGGTTCTGGAATGGAGGCCACGTATCGGCAAGCGCAGCGTAGGACGTCCACCTACAAGGTGGACAGACGACCTGGTAAAGGTTGCAGGAAGCCGGCTGGTAAAGGTTGGATGCGGGCCGCTTTCAACCGGCCAATCTGGAAGTCACTGGGAGAGGCCTTTGTTCAGCAGTGGACGTCCTATAGCTGAAATGATGATGATGATGAGTATTTTGCCTATGCATGGTTTGAGTTTGAAATTCTATCGAACCCGTCAAGTGATTAGGGTACAAATCTTTTTTTTCTTACTAGATAGGACAGAAACCGCTTGCTTGCTCTTTCTTCTCCACTTCTTTATTCCGACTCCCGGCGATTACTGAGGATGATGTTAAGTCTGAGATTCAGTGAGGATGTAGTTTTCCATTTCTTTATGTATGACAGCAGTTTTTCTGACAACACTTAACTATAGCAAGTCTGGCCTGCGACTGAGCTACAGAATAATTTTGCTTTTAAATCCTAACTTTTGAATCTAAAAAATTTGACATCTCGCTCGAGGATAAAGGTATAATTGTATGGAGCATTAAAAACTTTTTGTGCAATTTCTAAAAGAATGACGACTTGTTTACCTTATGTACATCAAGATAGTAGATTATATCGATTCCCCGGTAACCTAATGACCCCAAAAGATGATAAAAAAAAATACATTTACCCTCCCGCAAAATTTTAATTTATAATGTCATAAATCGTGCTATCGACATCGCTATAGATTACTCGCAACACTATACGGAAGAAAAATGCCTTCCCAATAATATTTTATTATTCTCTTTCACCTGATTTCAGGGTTCTCTGTGTGAAAACAATGAATACCTAGTTTCCTAAAAGTAATATCCAATTTTGCATCATTTTTCTTAGCGGATTACCCCTTCCTAATCAAATAATAAATATTAGACAACCTCACATACATTGCTTTGATCCTATGTTAAGTAGCCAAAGCACTTGTGTTACAGAAATCAGAAACAACGACGGTATTTTCCTATATTAGGTAAAATATTTTCCTACATTGACCGACCACGAATCGGACCCGGGACCTCAGAGAAAGCGACACCAAGTCTCTCGTAGCCTCTCGGCTATGGAGGTTCCTAGTAGCGGTAGTGATAATCATGCGCCTAGATGCATCAAAACATAAATTGTCGCATCTAGACTACGAATTTTAGACTGAGTTATGATTACAGACTACACAAAGTTGGTAAATTATTTTTAGGAAATAGTATTAAATTTTTCAATAAAGTACATGCTTGTGACCTGATTTTTTTTAAATATGCATTTTGAACTCATGAACAGTTCAAGAGTTCAACATTCATATTTAAAAAAATCCTTATGAACAAAAGTAAACAATTAGGTAAACGACAAGTGTATGGATCTTAGTAAATCCAATCAAAACCTTAGTCGGTATTTACTTATTTCTCAGTACTTGTAAAGTTACATTATCGCAATGTCAGCAATCGTCACAATGTATAGTGCGCAGCGAATACTAGCCAGTCCTCCCCGTCCACTCTCGCGATAAGTTCTATTTCAATTTGTATAACCTCAAAATTTTTGTTAAATTATTGTGACCTTAATTCATCATTTCCTTCACCTCCCTCAAGAATCTTCTGATCTTTGTATATGTTGTGAACAGATCGTAAAATTGATCATTTCATGATGTGAAAAATCATTTCATAAAATGGTGATATTTTATGATATAGAACAGAAACCGCTGCCTACATCATGATGTGATCTGGTTAGATCAAAGAATACACAGAAACCCGTTCTCCATGCAATTGCAATCAGCGCCATCTCTTGATGGCATATCGTAAACTTAATGAGTCATTTCTTTGTGTCTTGTTATTTTGGTATTCCTTATTTTGACCCTATACGCTTCATATTAAAAGGAACCAACTTACAAATGGCCAATTTCGTCTTCAACATTCCGCTGATACACATAAACTTATATTCCACATAACGATTTGGGCTGTCATTCACACGTCAAGCCAAAATGGATTGTGCTCATCCCTCCGTGAACCCTTTGAGGTGAGATTTTATAAGACAACTTGTCATTTTGATAGGCATAGCTATTCGGATAGTTATAATAGTTTGGTATAAGTTATATTGAATTTGTAAAGTAATTTTGCTATAGGGCTGTTTATGAGGACATTTATCAGGCTGGGTATTGTTTCACTAACGTCGTCAAAGAATATTTATTTTATAATTAATAACGAAAAATATAAGCCCAATTCCCATACTTTGACAATAGCCGCAATCCGGTGTGGATCCGCTCCCAGTAACATTACGATCACAAACGGTATTCTCGTAAACCCAAAAAATGCAATTATAGTTCGCATTTCGACTGAAAATGGAAGAAACCAAAATTAGTTTTTTTTTCTCTATTTTATTTTTCGTCAAACTAAAAGTTTACGAGAATACCATTTGTAATCGTAATGTTACTGGGAGCGGATCGTCACCGGATTGCGACTACTGTCAAATTACGGGAATTGGGTTTCTGACTTACAACCCTTAAAGTAGAACCCTAGAAAGGAGATCCGACATGTACAGACGACAGCACGTCAACCTACCACAAAACGTCAAAATTTGACAATGGACCTGCCTTTGTCTGTCCCGTAATGTCATGGTACACGTCCGCCATAATTTTTTCATTGTAAAAATTGTTTCAGAAAGAGACAGGTATATCTAAAATTCTAATTACTGTATTACGGTTATTTTTTACCCAAAATAAATTTCACTAGTATCACTATAATGTCTTATACATATAGTAAAAACAATATATATTTTTCGTGCATATTCCCTATTACTTGACCACACACCTATTTTCATGGTATCCAAGTAAGGAAATAACATCCTTATGTTAGGGGTACAATAAAATAAATTTTACCAGAAGTATCACCCAGCACATCCAGACACAAAACTGTTCCGAAAAAAATATTTTCTAACAGAATTTATACTACATTATATTTTTTAAAGATAAATTATAGAGTATTAACAAGATAATAAGTGTAATAAAACGTCAAGTCATTTAAGTTTTATTTATATCTGAAAGAGTGCAACCATTTGTTTCACAGAACAAACTATGCAAAAACGTCGCCTGAATGCCATTAACTAAATCGTTTAAGTACACCGCCCGACAGATGGCAACACTGACAAAAAGTACCGGGAAACGCCGGGACCCAGTCTCTTGGATTGTTTCAATGTATTGACTTGGAAAATTGTTTTCGTTTCATTGAGTTTCTTATTGGAAATGTTGAAGATTGAGCCGTAAACCCTTGGTTTTTTTAATTATTTGAGTGTCAAGTCTTGCGATAGACTAGGAGACGTATTTCTAAAGCTTTAGTATTCTAATTTAAATACAAAAAAATATTACTATATTCGCGATTTTTAATGAGAATAAGTTATATATAATGTCACCCAAACTTAGAATAACATCAATATATGTCACCCAAACTTAACATCAATATCCATTTAGTAATTATTTCAAATTTGTATCTTGTGACGGTACCTAGTTTACAACAAATTCGACTTATTATTCCTATTTGTTGAAATGTACAAATTGATTCTGATATAATAATTTTTTGCCATAATTTTAATATTAATCCTCAAGTAAGGTTTCAGTGTTGTAAAGTCTAAGAATTATACAGGAATAAGACTAATAACTGAAGCAACATCTAGCGGTAAGAACCATACATTATTTTAAAATAATAAGTATCATATCTGCTATTCCTGGCTATAATCTATCTCTGTGCCAAATATAATTTAGATTTTGGGTAGGTAAGAAGTAGATGGCAAAATACTTTATATCTTCACACCTTCTTTTGCTTTTTCTGCTCCCAATTCTAACGTTGACTTTATGTTACAATTTATTTATATGTTAGTATTTGTGTTCTTCGCCAGAACTTATCCATCTTTGCTAAGTACTAACCAGCAAATCCATGTTTATCAATACTTTCCTTTTATTATAATAATTCATCAGTATTTGTGGTCGCTTTTAACTTAAAAAAAAAAACTTTGAAAGCACAATATTTTTATACTTTTTTTGTGTGTCTACTAATATTGTATAAGTGGTGAAACTCTGTAATTGACTTAGAGTTGTATGTAGATGTTGTAGTAGCATGGAAATTGTAAATGCTGTTAAGTTTCCAAATAAATAAAATAAATAAATAAATCTGTTCAGCCGTTCTGGCGTGATTGAGTAACAATCATCCATCCATATTATTATAGCTGTCCCGGCGAATTTCGTACTGCCACGCCCCTTTATATTTTTTTATGAATTTTTCCGTCATTTTAATGGTTATTCTGCTACATGGAGCACATCTATAGAGTAGAAATGTCATAATATTATTTATTCGACAAAAATTTCCGCCATTTTTTAATCTGTATCTGTGCTATTTTCGATGGGCGAGCGTTGACAGGAGCTGTCATTTCATACTAAATGTAAGTGAAAAATTACTGACTAGTTTTGGAGAAGGATGGTTTGTATTGCTGCTCTATAGAGTATGTACTCGATGTTCTGCACAAATTTAACAAATCAAAGATCATAAAAATCGGTCCAGCCGTTCTTGTTGACTTTGTTTATAGATTATCACGAACTAACATAGTACAAGAGCTATCCATACATTTCCCAACATACACTTCATTAAGATTATATCGCCCGGTTTTCTTCTCAAACACTTTATATCCATATAACTTCTTTGGAACCGGCACAAAGCCCCGGGTTCGGGTCGCGACCGTGCCAGAATTTTCCGGGTCATGCGTCGAGATCGCTAGATACCGAATAGCTTTGCCAACTTGTACGCTAAAATACGGATTATACTTAATTATGAAATATTGAAATGTCTGTGTGTAAGTAGGATTAAACTGTTTATGTTGCGGGTAGACAAGAAAATACACTTATGGACAATGTGTAATGTAAGTTAGTGCATCGCCAAGAAGGTCAAAGGTTTCTGTCAATTTCAAATGACTGAAAAAGGTAGCATAATAATATCATTTTTCATAAATTAATAATACTTAACATAAATTGAAGGAATAAAAGTAAAAACAAAGAGTTTGTATTATAAGAGGTAGCTTTGGACTTCGCACTAGGCAAACCTATGTCGTGGAGACCACAGATTGCATTGGTTCGGTCTACGATCAAATTAATTCAAATTGTTGTGCTCAAATTGTTCCTAGCACTAAGTTTATTTAAATGTTCAACAATACAGGTAATTCTGATTCTAATGTAAAGAGACGCATACTTTAAGCCAAAGAGCACGATCTCCTGCCTTTTTCATAGATCCAGTGCCAGCCATCATCCTAAAGTCGTCGGTACATCGAGCTGGGAGACGTCCTACGCTACGTTTACCAAGACGTTTGACGTTTTTCTTTGAGGGATTACGTCCAGCAGTCGACTGAAATAGGCTGAGATGAATGAATGAATACTTTACTCGCTAATTAATTTTAACGAATCGTTGCGTAAATTAAGCTGCTTTTTTAAAAATAAAATACCAGTTGAATCTCCACAAAAAACACTAAATTGTATCAGCGTATCTTGTAATTACTTACCCTACCTATTTCACCAGCAAAAATCTCAATTGAACCCTGCTAAGTCGGTTATCGGGGCTGACAGTATGATTAATGGCGGCCGGATTACGGCGGTCAGGGTTCGAGGCCGGGTCGGATGCCTTGGCTTTTGGAATCGAGTTTAGTGTATCTTGATATTGTTTTAGGTGAGTTCTCGTTTGTTGATCTTTATGACAGTATGCCACAATGTTTTACATTTCAGTGGTTCTATTAGGGTAGTGGCGCGGTGGTTTGCTTTGAATGTCAATGGTTCCGGATTCGATTTTTGGTTTGGGTTAATTTGGAAAACTATTTATTTATTTATTACAGGAAAATCAGTGATGATAGTGACTATTAAACTACTACGATTGATGACCTCCGTAGCCGAGAGGCGAGCGTATTGATGTCCCTATCTCTGAGATCCCGGGTCCGATTCCCCGTCGGTCAATGGACAAAAGTAACTTTTCCATATTGTCTCGGGTCTGGGTGTTGAAGTACCGTCGTTGTTTCTGATTTCTGTAACATAAGTGCTTTGGCTACTTATCGTATCGTATCGGATTAGAGCAAATTCAAATTCATTTATTCACAAGAAACACGGTATTAAGGTGTTACATTTAAGAATAATGTTCTCACATGTTTCGCTAACTTATTAGCATGCAAATGTCGAATAAAGAAAAATAATTAAGAAAACTAGTTCCAATGTCAAAATATTAATTACATTATTCAAATAAGATGTCAGATTACTGTACATATGCAACAATTATGACAACACATTACAACACGATTTCACATACTGATCAAGCATATGTAAACAAGACACAATAGAAATCCCATTGTTATGCGGTCTCATGAGACCGCTTAGATGTTAACGGGTTAATTAATGCCTGAGTCTAAACATAATAAATTCTAAATCCTTAACAGAGTAAAAGTACTGTTCCTGTAACCACAACTTCACTGTCTTCCGAAACCGGTTTTTTGGGAGAATTTGGAATTCTGATGCATTAAATACCTTGACAATGAATGTGATGCTGTCCTATACCTATTTATATTTATTTATATACATATATATGTGGGATTTTGCACTGAAAACAAGTTGGTTGTCTTCGTATTTTCTTTTAATTTGAAAACTGATACAAACGTACGTCTTTACACCTTTCACACCCGTCATAATTCCCACTGACATCTGACATAACAAACTTAGGGTTGCAATTTAAAAATATTGAGTAACAAAATACGTTATTTTAACAAACAATAATATTAATATTCGTTATTCCCACATATATTTGTATTTCCATTGGTAATAAAGATGATATTGTGTCATTTTAAAATCGTAGCCCATCAAAACGAAATCACAAATTTTCATTTTAAGCCGTCTCTTGCGATCACTCGGCAGCCAATAAATAAAATCTCCTAGGCACTGTTGTGTTCTGGTTCTGTTGCTCAAATTAAACAACTTTATCTATGACACTAACATCTCAATCGCAAAAATCAATTCATTATTCCATATTATAGTGTAAATTTTCACTCTTTTTAAAATTTTCAAATAGAGATCCTAAATATAGATGCTTTCAGTTCTGAACCACAATACTGCTTTGTGTCTAAGATTTAAGCGGGTGTATATTGTAAGTATATAATGTGTTACGTACTTTATTCGTATTCTATTCACGGAGCCGTGAACGCAGACTTTAATAACTCACGGAAACGGTTCTTTGAAAATTGGAGTAAGTTTTTAATAAAACGAGCAGATTGAAATTTTTGATATACAAAATTTTTGTACTAATTCTAGTTAAACCATTTTTCTATGCAGGGTGTTAGGTACCAACCATTTTGAGGCGTCATTTAGATTCAAGTCTTGTCTATATAATAAATATTTTATAAATCCGTTGACAATATTTAAAAACAGTTATAAACTAATTAATTTGTAAACGTTGTTTCTTTAGAAACGTTAGTTACTTAAAAATTGAATCAATTGGTAAACGTTTTTTTTTTAGAAACGTTTGCTATTTGTAAACCATTTCAGCTAAATTGTGCATCTTTTTTGAAATATCAACTTCTTTGAATGGCGTGTAAATAAATATCTATTTTAATGTTACGGTTACAATACAGATTACATCTTTTCTTGTTACTATACTCGTACTTATTTAAAAATAGTCTGACAATAGCGAACGAGTTTGACCGTAGCGCCGTTTCTTCTCGGCGCTAGTGCACAGAATTGTTACAGAAAAATTGTTAAAAATACAGAATTGGGACGCGTAAAAGAGCTTAATTTAAAACTATTTTTGGTTTTTTTCTTTCTATCACAGCAATTATCTAGCGCCAAACTAAGCAAAGCTTGTACTTTGGCGACTAGATAATGGATAAACATACTTAAATACTTTTATGAACATCCATGACTTAGGTACAAATACAAATGCTCGTCCTCAGAACACAACCCTTGCCGGATTCAAACCCGCAACCGCCTGGCTTCGTAGTCTGAAGCGCGAACCACTACACTAGTGGTAAAAAAATAGTTTTATCATTTCACAACGTACCCTGTATATTCCATTTCAGTCTTCTTACTAATCAAAACCATAAACAATATCAAGCTATGGCTTACGACCTCAATTAATAATAAGGTACCTAACAAACATGAACGGAACCCGAAATCCTGTCTTCCATCTCAGCTACAAGTCTAAAGACAATAGTGGGATAGCGTAGACAAAAGACATCAAACGGTATTAAACTAAAAGACGTTATACAATAGAGCGGGGATGACAAACACTGGGATAGGGAGTGGTGCAAGTTAAAGAAGGGAAGGTATCAAAAAATTCGAATCTAATTCTACCCGCTTCGGGGCTACATATCGACTGGCAATGAGAAGAAAGAGCGCAATAAACTTGATCACCTTTTCATACCTGCGTTGATAAAGCAAAAAAAAACATTCATAGTATCAGCTGTTATGAAATCTTATGTTTTTTTAAAATTCAATGGTTATCCACAGCAATTAAAGTAACTAATATATAATGTACAAAATTTCACAAAATATAAATATTGGACAACATCACATACATAACTGTGATCCTAAGGTAAGTAGCTGCTCTTGTGTTAAAAAAACTCAAAAGAACGACGTTACTACAACACCCAGACTTGAGATAACGTAGAAAAGTTTCTTTTTCTACATCGACCGGACCGGGATTTGAACCAGTGACCTCAGAGATAACAACGCCAAGTACGGCATGCTTATCTCTCAGCTACAATTGTCAAAAGCATAGTGTTAGAACCCAAGTTTTTTCAAACCGTTTTCGTTTCTTTTTAGTTACAAATAACATTTTTTCGAACCGTTTTTGTTCATTTTATTTATCTAACTGTAATTGTGCCACAAAATGAAGTTAGTTTAAGGAAAATACCTTGTATGTTTTATAGATATAAAGGTTTTAAAACCGCTTTGTTTTATACCTCGAGCCAGAGCAAGCAGTGTAAGGCGACACTCGATTGTACACGAGTGTTTTTCTTTGAAAGTCTACACCAAAACGAAACTGAGCACCTAATAGCAACGCACTTACTTATTATTTATTTGTTCGCGAATTGTGTTAGTGTTTTTGTCTGAATAAGTCGATGATACTCGATAAAATACATGAAAAAAGAAAAACTGATACATATGCTAGTTTTTCTATGTGATTTGGTTTTCTATTTCTTTTTATTAGACAGGAAAATACATCTTCTAATTTAAACTTATTTAGTATGACTTTTTTTTAAATTATTAAACAGGATATCCTATAACTAAAGGATAATCTTGTAACCACATACATATTTATTACACAATAGTGAACAACTTTTTTTCTATGACTTTTGCAAATTTACATAAAAATTTATACATATACAAAATAACCAACCAGCCGATTAAATATTTATAAAATATATATTATATGCATATTTTTAAAAGTCACTGAACAAAAGTGGTTTATCGTAATATATCAAAAATGTGGTTACAAGGTTACGTAATTAAATAGGATCAATAATATTTGCCACGTAAAAAATACGTCTTTCTTATGAACATTAACTGCCAAAGGTTCCATATAAATGATATAGTTTTGAAAATCCAGGTCAGTTTTTACATATTTTTATTACATTTGCTGCCAAATGTCACGGGTGATGGGTTTAAGCATTTTCAAACCGATATCGATTTTTATTGGCCTCTAAGAAAATGACCTAGTTATCAATCTTGTCAAAGCCTTCCTGTTCGCTCTCATCCTAACAAGCCGACAAAGAACAAGGAAATATCCAA
Source organism: Anania hortulata (assembly GCA_963576865.1). Classification (NCBI taxonomy): domain Eukaryota; kingdom Metazoa; phylum Arthropoda; class Insecta; order Lepidoptera; family Crambidae; genus Anania; species Anania hortulata. The sequence goes on from OY756413.1 coordinate 2,051,544, forward strand.
CAAAAACTCTTCAAGAAGATAACAACAGATATTCAACAAAACGACAAAAGATGGCCCCAGAACAAGGTCACAGCGGTTTTCATTCGAGTTAGTGTTGCACTAGTGAACTATCGATAATCTTTGATTAGAGGACCCGATTGTCGTATTCGATTCCTGGTTCGCTGCTTCGAACGTCCCTGGCAATCATTGTTTGGCAATCACTGGCAATCACTGCAAAAAAATGAACACCTTTGTGTTACGAAATAACACAAAGGTGTTCATTTTTTTGCAAAATACCTAAAAGACGGCATCTGGTACTATGAGGTTCTAATAAAGTTGTTGACTTAAATTAGTATCGTCAATTCAACATTAAACTGCTGAAGATATGATGGATTGTGAAAATCAACCAATACAAGCCTTAGCCAATACTATATTTAGGTAGTTATAATGACAAAAAAAATGTTTGACCTTTCACAATGAGATTATGCATTAAGAAACTGCAAATATATTAATAAGTTAAGTATAATAATTAATAAGTTAAGTATAATAATTATGAAGTTTGATAGTCTTACATTCGGTGTGCGATTAAATTTTGTTTTCAACTGATATTGTTAGTAGTATATTACGAAATGCTATTTGTAGCTTTATCAAAATAGACAACATTTTTAAAATATAATAAAATCTTTTTTTAGTTTCACGAATTATTAGGATTTCGGGTATTCACCGACAAAAAATCTATCGAAGTTCCCGCAACACTATTCTTGAAACGTTATCCATTTATCAAACTATCGTTAGTACAACCTTTGAACGTTTTTCGCCACGACGCGAGGTCACTTGATTTTTCTTCATCGTATAGCGCTCGGTAGCTGACTCTGTATTACCTCAAAGTTTATTTTTGACTTTTAGGTCGACAACTAGGTTATTTGTCTTGTTTTCCATAGTACTCGATGTTTTTATAGGTCTCTAAAGAATGTCAAAACGTTAAGATTGATCGCTTCGGAATTTGGCACTAGTGCTAGTCCCGGTCCTCGGGAGATTAATGTCACTTTGAGCACCTGTCCCATTTTACTGAACGTTTTTTTGTGGCGAGGTTATTAAGGGGTTTGTAAGGTCGTCATAGGTGAAATTAGTTATTTAATAATAATAAAAAGCCATTAACTCAATGCTTTGATTCATACTTATCTAGCCCCTAACTGAGAAAAACTTGCACTATGGCTACTAGATAACGGATAGACAAGGTTAAATAGATTTTTCTAAATATCCATTAATAACAATTAGTGTTCATTACACAAAAATTGTGCCTTGCGGGTTTATGGACCCGGAACCGCTTGGTCTTGTTGTTGACCCGGGCGATATAAACACATAACGTATTATCAGCTTAAATTTCTAGAATTTAAGGCTTTTTGTTACAGAAATCTAAGTTTGGGTTGCTTTTACCTTTTCTGAAATGATTTAAATTGGTAATACAAAAAACATAATCACCTAATTAATAATACGTTTCCTATAATAGACTTGATTAAAATCTATTAATAACTTTATTAATTTGACTTAGATCTGACTCGGACAATAATTTGTAGAATGTCATCTTATAATACTTTTAAAAGGAACTACAACTCAGAGAATCAAAGATGGCGGTTTATATTTACAAAACAATTTTTCAGATATCGCTGACAAAGTCGATGGCACAAAGACGCTGCAACAAGATCATTAGTCAAACTTAGCTGTCGGCTTACCACGCGACAAGGCTACATGGGACAGAAATTGTCTTTTAAGTTAAATTTTGTGTACAAAAAAATATTTTTGTAAAACCTATTTCGATTATAGCGAAATGATAAATAATTTTAGTTTTCCAAATTAAATATAATTATAGAAGCAATAATCGCAGAAAAAAAAAAACTTGCAGCTCTTAGGTTTTTATTTTCATTTTCCGGCAAACTTCCAATTTTTTAATATATTTTTATATAAATATTGTCAAATTTAATTGTTTTTTTTTAACTTGTGAAATTTTTCCGTTTTTATAAGGCGCGCTTACCAACAAGAATTTATTTCTTATTTATATAAAGGTATAATTATAGTGGTTAAGATACAAGAATTCTACTAACTGCTGAGTATAATTTGCCGAAGTACAAAAAAAAACCTAAAATTTTTGCGCTGTTTTAAAAATCACGGCAGCTTGGTGTATTATGCAAGTTGCTTAACGATATCTTTAAATTTTAACCAGACATATGATGACAAATAGTGTTACAAAAGTCACTTCTCAACCTACGTAAAGTTTAAAATTACTACCTCATGACAAGACCACGTCGAACTCTCAAAACTAGAGATTTAAGTAGTTTTTAATGAACCGTTTCGCGGATGCTTCCCATTTCAAAGTGCAAAAGATCTAACAACAAGATCATTAGTCAAACTTGGCTGTCGGCTTAACCTCCCCCCCCCCCCCCCCACAAGGTTACGCTGAACAGACGCCGAAGTACATGAGAACTAGTGATGTGTAGTTATTTTAATGGGAAATACGGTACAATACAACCCGTAATTATTACTACTGTAAATAATTACTGTGGGTGGTTGTTAGGGATGTACATACAGGGTTATAACTTATATTGCAAAATCCCTGTTGGCTCGCCGTACCTACGCCTCTGATGAATGACCGCGCGGCTTTCGTAGTTTCTCTATTGACTTTATTTTCGGGAATTTTGAAGATTTTTTTTTACATAACATAGCATAGGATTATTAAAAATAATAAGGACTAAAATGCTTCTTTATATTGTTTCCTAGATCTTTTTTTTTTAATTTGGCACCCCATTGCAATGTAACTTTTTATATCATAGCGGTGTTTTCTTTTTAGATATACAACTCATGGTACATTACTTAATGTATCTCATTAGCTTTAACCATCACTAGCAACACAAGTGCCGTAACGTACATATATTTTACGAATATATTAGTACAACACAGGTAGTTTTATCTCATCATCATCATAATCGGTTTAGCCAAAGGACGTCCAATAATGAACATAGGCCTCTCCCAGTAATTTCCAGATAAACCGGTAAGTTTTTAAACTCCTTATTAATCTAATGACATAATAATATCAAATCAAAAGAAAACAGTATTTTATCGCAATCATTCAAATGGTTTAGAAACACATTACAAACAAGCAAACATTCATTTTAAGATTAACGTAATTCAACGTTTCGGATGCTCCGTTAAATTTCAACTCGAATATTCCGTTAACACTTTAACCATCACTGGCGCAAACTATCCGAGTTAAGTTTTGCTAGTTGGGAAGCAATTTTCAAGTTTGCCGACGGCGAGTAATTGATACGGGGGTTAAAAAACTAATATTTGGGGGATCCGTATAACTTCGCTGTTCAATTTAAAGTAGTTAATAAGATTGGCGATCTGGCACTATGATTTGGCAAACTGGCATGGAAATAACTCTGATAATGTAGTTAGCGAAATAGCGGGGCAGGAAGCTTGTAGAAATGACGGGCAATGAGACAGAAAGGTTCTAGAATGGAGGCCTCGTACCGGCAAGCGCAGCGTAAGACGTCCACTAACAAGGTGGACAAACGACCTGGTAAAGATTGCGAGAAGCTGCTGGATGCAGGCTGCTTTCAACCAATCTGGAAGTCATTTGGCCTATGTTGAGCGGTGCACACCCTTTGGCTAAAATGAATATGATTTTTACTGAGAGATTCACAACTGCGGTTTTATCGCTTAAAACAATAATATCTTCAAAATTTTTACTATTAGTGGAGACGGCCTTAAAGAATACACTTCCCCACCGCCAACAGGAGGCGTGTCGTAAGAGGCGACTAATTCCTGTAGCACGAGACGGGCAGCAGCGTCTGCGTGCGAAATGTTATAAAAAAACTGCGCTCGCCAACCCGCCTGCCAAGCGTGGCGAGTATTGGCAATCCCCCCCACCCAATGAAAGTCATTGGAGGAGGCCTATGTTCAGCAGTGGACGTCCTATGGCTGAAATGATGATGATGAAATGTTTACTAATTAATCGAAATCGTCACAGCAATATTAAAATTAGATGATAATTTCAAAAAACTGTCAGCAAAGGAAGCGCTCGCGTTGTTTGAAATGTACTTATCGGTGTCTAAGCGTGCTGGTCGAAAAAAAACATTGTCCGGTATCTCGTATTACAAGAATAATAATTATTCAGATGTATTAATACCTGGCTTATAATTATCTTTTTTATTGGCTTTAAAACGGGATTTGATTTTAATATGAATAGGCTAGTTTCCTGGGTCAAAAAATTATTATTCTATTTAGTCAGTCAGCGTCAGTTAGATTATCAAAAAATATTGGAGCCATATTTTCTCTTTTGTCAACCAAACAAAAAATGACGAAGATAAAGCGCATCAAAGTTTGGGAGTGACGTCACGTCTTGCTAAAAAGTGTCGCAAGGCGTGACGTTACGTGGAACTTTAACGGGCTATGTCTTTATATTTTTTTGTTTGAATGACAAAAGACAAAATATGGGTCCAATATTTTTTTAATCCTCATCTCTTAATCCAACTGACAGACTAATTAGTTTTTTTTAGGAAACTAGCCCATTAATAGCAGTATATCTATCATGTTTTGATACAAAGAATAAACACAACTCATGTATTGTATGACAACAATCGTATTCACTTAAACAACATAGTTACAATCTTACAACTGTGACAAATGTCTTGCAATATGTACCACAGAGTTGTAACATATTTTGTCGTATCCGAAAAATATAACATTTCAGTTAAAACAATATACGGACGAGGAAAATATAGAAGGACATTTAAACGTTTGCCAAAGAATTATATCTCTACAGTATACTCTTAAAAACATTTACCGAGCTTCGAGATTAAGTAATAAATAACGCCTCAGAAAATTTAGAGGAAAATTTATAATGATGCAGCCCAAAATATAAGATGTAGCGGTTTTAAAAATTTCGCGCCTAAATTAAGGTTGCGGTACATTAAAATTTTCATTTGAATTTACCGCAACCTAACACCAAGAAATAGGTGTAACCCTTTGTATTATAATTAGTGTTCTTTAGAAGTCCATACATATTTTTTGTATAAAACTGAGGCCGTTTCAAGAACTAATAAATAGGTAACTTGGCATGATTTCTATGTATATTTTAGTTCATTAAAATATCTAAAACTAAATAAGCTAAAAGTCTCCCAATGCGATATGAAAAGAAGGTGCTATGTGTGGCGTTATGGAAAATGAGAAATTCCTTAAAAGAACCGAAGCCACCACCTTAGCTCTACAAAAGGTTTCGAAAAGCACTATATGCAAACGGCCCAAAGCCACCTGCTGTGGTGTTCTATTGGGAAGGCTTATGCCTAGCATTGGCACGTCCAATGTCTAAAGATCATCATCATCATTTCAGCTATAGGTCGTCTACTTCTAAACATAGGCCTCCCCCAGTGACTTCCAGATTGACCGATTGAAAGCGGCCTGAATCCAGCGGCTTCCTGCAACCTTTACAAGGTCGTCTGCCTACCCAAAAGTCAAAAGATAGTGACTTTATTTATAGAAACAAAAAAAAAACAATTTCGGGTTTCTAACATTTTTTTTGGTCGCGAGAACACTAAAAGAATCAAATATTAAAACACAATGTACCTATCATACCATACAATAATGCTCGTGATACATTTTGATTATTGACAAGTGCTTATAGTACTTAGGCAGTACGCTGCTGCGAGCTACATGAAAAGTGACTTGCACTTGTCACTTGCACTGCCAGTTGTCAAAATGTATCCTAGGCATAAGAAAAAGCTTATCCTTTTGCCCGCTCCCGCTGCATCTTATGACTCGTGGCACTCTATCTAGCCGGTTGCATCTTCTCCACGTTATTTTGATTTATTTTATAGTCATAACAACTGCAAGAAATATAGTGTCAAAGCCACTACTTGCTATTGAGATTGTACGCCGTAATCGCTCCTTTTATTTATTTTTAAGATGGACCACTTTTCTTCAGTGCAGTTTTGTAAATATGAAAAATGTATGAGACACTTCCAAAACAGATTAGTCTTCTTTAGGACATTTGGCATACGCACCAAGACAGGGCATATAGGGTGAAAAAAGGATTAATTAGTTTTTTTAAATATTTAAATAGAACTAACTTTAGGATTAAACTTTTTTGGCTCAATGGTATCAGATAGACAATTAATTTTGTTGACTTATTCTAAAACGAAAATAAGCATAATTGCAATTATTTAAGTCTCTGTAACTAATGTCTCATATTCAAATTCAATGTTTGAAAATGTAACAAAAGAAAATCATAATTTAAAAAAAAAAACCTACGGATATTGACTGGTAGAGAACGCTTTTTGACATTAAGTCCGCCATTTGTACAAATATTTTTTATGTGCAATAAAGTTTAAAATCAATAAATATATATATTTTAGACAAAAAGTTTTGTTAAAACATCCTATATTTCCGGAAAAAAAACAAACATTTTCACTTAACAATTTAACTCAAGTCTTCATCACGAACACGATTTAATAAAAGATAGGATAAAGCCTTCGTATAATGGGGTCAATCTTATAAATATGTCCCGCGGCTTTCGCTCCTCTTATATATCCGATAACGGTGGCAACTAATGTTTTAAATATCAACTTCGGTTAAGGGGAGTTCTACATCACGTATTTACTTTTGATATCCCTTTATCGTTACACTTTTACCGCTAAAGGACATACCTACAGTCCCCTTTTTTTCAATGGAGAAATAAGTTACGCATACCGGTTCAGAAGAAGCAGCAGATAAGAGAGACTCATCATCATCATTTCAGCATAAAACGTTCACTGCTGAACATAAGCCTGATGATGACGATGCATAGGAAGCCGTATGCAATAGACTTGCAGCTTGACAAACCTCGACAAGATGTCTGATCCAGTGGACTGACGACATAGGTTGCGAGAAGCTGCTAGATGCAATAGGCCTAGAACGGTTGGCGTTCTATGCGGAATGACAACCTTGATAAGACAGGAATAGGGGATACCTCTGGACTGGCCTAAGGCCGCTCGTTGTCGCATTTTACAATGGATGCTTATAATATAATAATAATAATAAAAAAAAAATATTTCAGAAATTTCTTTCCATAGAGTGGGTTAGTAGTTACAAAAAAGTACTTATAAGCTAGGGTTAGTACATCTATAAAACTTGAAAAAAAGAGAAAATAACATAAATAACCTACTTTACATTTACTAAAGCAGGCCTCGAGCCGACATGGACGCTGTTCCAGTGTCTCAAGATAGGACAGCAGTCGCGACTCCCTATCGCCGCCAGGATATGTCCTTATGTCCAGCAGCTAACTTATAGAGGCTGATGATGATGGTTAAGAATTACTTTTTTCTGCAAGTAGATTCCGACTGCAGAATGAAAGGTTTACTGCTACTAACAGTGACGTCATACCCATAGACGAGGTGTAATTGAAATAACGTATTCCCTTTCTTTTAGGGCCTGATTCTATTGCAACAACAATAAAAAAAACAGACAACATCACATACATTGCTCTGATCCTGCTGTAAGTAGCCAAAGCACTTGTGTCACAGAAATCAGAAACAACAACGGTACCACAACACCCAGACCAGAGACAATATAGAAAAGTTATTTTTCTACATTGACCCGAACCGGAATCGAACCCGGAACCTCAGAGATAGCGACACCAAGTCGCTTCGCCCCACCCCATGCTTGCCCCATGCTTGCCTCTCGGCTACGGAGGTCGGCAAAAACAATAATAACCTTAACTATGTGCCGAACTTTGAAATCACAAAAAATATACTATAAAAAAATTAATAATACTTCTCCATACTACATGACCGATTTATTTGTGACGATTTATTTGGGGAACTGTTTTTTTTTGTTGTGATTTTAATGTTGGTGCTTCAGAAAAAGTTGTTGTATTTGAGCTTCAGAACCTGGCCCCCGATTTAGAACCTTTCGGTAACAAATTGTCGACCGAAAAACCACGTGACACTATAGGATTTAGCATTGGTGACACGTGATTCACCGGTTGCTAACTCGTTATCGAAACGTTCAGAATGCCCCCCCATTCTGAACGTTTCGATAACGAGTTATCTACCGAGAGGTTTTGCGTTATTTCAACGACATCTTATATGTAATAATATTTACTCTTTTTATATCGCCCTCTTTACAAGTAGAGTATGTAGGTCAATAGATGTCATCCGCCATCTTCCTAGCGGGATCGAGAATTTTCTACCAAATGGAAATTTGGACAAAGGTCGAGCGAGATAGTTTTATATGACGGATTTGGGTGTTACGAAATTGGATGTGATTTTTTCTGTGCGAAGAACAAATGGTTAATTTTATTGGAACGAGAAAGTTTTGATTCCTTCAATCTGGATAAGAGGATTTTGTAAAAAACGTTCAGTGAAGAGTAGAGTAGTTGGCGGAGACAATTTTGTGAAATAAGAAAGAGAAAAAAAAAACATTTATTACTTGACGACGTCCTTAGCCGATAGGCAAGCATACCGGACTTAGTATCGCTATCTCTGAGGTTCTGGGTTCGATTCCCGCTCGGTCAATGAAGGAAAAATAGCTTTTTTATATTATCTCGGGTCTGAGTGTTTCGGTACTGTCGTTGTTTCTGATTTCTGTAGCACATGTTCTGTGGCTACTTACCATGGGATCAGAATAATGTATGTGATGTTGTCCATATTTATTTATTTATATATTATCGACGACCGTCTGATGTAGTGTTTCGCGCTCCGGACTACAAAGCCAGCGGTTGTGGGTTCGAATCCCGCAAGGGGCAAATGTTTGTGTGATAAGCACGAGCATTTGTACCTAAGTCATGGATGTTTATATATGTATTTAAGTATGTTTATCCGTTATCTAGTCGCCATAGTACCTACAAGCTTTGCTTAGTTTGGGGCTAGATAATTGGTGTGATTGTGAAAACAATTTATTATTATATTATTATTATTATTTTATTTTCGCAGCATATTCACACACATCGGCATTATAAACAAAACCAAATCATCGTATATGAGTCAATTCCTTGCCTTCAGTTCATGGCTTGCGAGTCAAAACATCTTACCCTAATCGTTGCCATGGTGAGTCCATGGAAACAATTACTGTGTCCAGTGGTTATACAAAAAAAAAATAGATATGTATGTTAGCATTTCATCCAAACATTCGTTCATATTACCTAAAACGATTATCTCAAATAAAACGTTTAATAAAAAAAATTATGATACGAACACTCACAGAAACTTTATAAGTTAATTTCGAAATCCCACACATTGCTCTGTTCTTTATCTGTCAGTTCTAAATTATATGTTTCCACTGCGAAGTATGTTTTAAAAACCCAATTACCAAACGTCAGACTATATTCTCCATTGTCTTGTATATTCCGTGTTTTGTCCCAGTGTATGTGAATACAGTGGTATTACTTCTTACAGAAAACAGACAAACGTCGCGACAATTATCTTTTCTGTGGTCGCGACAAGCAATGTCAGAGTAATTTAATCCTTGCACTAGCCAAAGCAGTGGTAGGGTCAAAAAAACAAATTTGTATCTTATAAAAGAACTTCATTTATTTGCATAAACCAATTGGTTTTATTTATAACATTAAAAACATATTAACATGCACGTGTATTTTTCTCGCATTGTTTTTAGGCTCGAGATGTGATTCAGGCTGTAAATATACTACGAGATCTTGAATAAATAAAATTAAGAATAAGAATAAAATAATTTATTCAGAAACTACACTGCATTTATGAGATTTTTAAAACCGTTACTAACTGGTGACTTATAATGATTGTAACAGGAAATTGTCTGGTGTTGCGATTAGAGGGTTAAGTAAGGCATAGGTACGGTAGTAATGCACGTTTGCTAGGGAGTCTACTGTAGCTATCTCTATTGTGTACAGCCTCTGTTTTGCGCAAAAGAGAAAATAGTTTTTGCAACCGGAAAATATGAAAGAGTCTAAGCGGAAGCGCCTCGCAGAAATGGCAAACCTTTTCCGTTTATGTATTGTTTTTATTTCTCTACGAGCTGGAGTATTTGGTAATTATGAAGTCATGTTTAAAAACTAAAAAGTCAAAATACTGAAGGTAAATTTATTTATTTATTTAAAAACAAGTTACATTAAAAGCTTATATCTAATTTTATCTTCACAGTGTAGCAAAAACCAACTTAGGTTTTACCGTACACCGTGATTTGACATCGAGCGTTCGTAATATCATTATAAAACAATACAATACAAATTATTATGTGGCATATCTGCACTGTTTAAATAAAAAACAGTATTATTTAATAATGTTAGCTGTAGTGGTAAAGCGATGGAAAGTAAGGAAGGAATTCATTTATTTCTCTCAGCATATAAATAATAAGCATACATATAATAAATTGTAATTTATAAGCATATAAATTGTAATTTAAGAAATTAAATCATTTTTTTTGGTAGTAACACAAGAAGTCTTAGTGTGCCACACTGTGAGAGCTGGTGCTTTTTATAGGTTCATATGAACCTTTATTACAGATAACCATGGCCCTCCTCTCCCTCCATGGGTTACATGCCAATGCAATCAACTACTTACTTTTTAAGTGATTTATTTTCATCATCATTATTTCAGCCATAGGACGTCCACTGCTGAATATAGGCCTCCCCTCCCCTCCCCCTCATCGGGGGGGGGGGAGGGGGTTGCCAATACTCGCCACGCTTGGCAGGCGGGTTGGCGAGCGCAGTTTTTTATAAAATTAAGCACGCAGACGCTGTCTTGTGAACTTTTCCAATTATTAACAAAATAATTTCAAATGAACCTATAAAAGAACAACTAGTTATTAATGTTTATTACAACAATAATGAAGATTAAAACTTGGAGCATTTAATGAAAAGTAATAGCTATCTGAGACTTAGTCGAAGCACGCACGTAATATAGTTTCGAAGTAAATTTTAATCCTGCTTAATGTGTTTAAAGGTACTGTAAAGAAATATAATAGGCTTTAAAAAAACCGGCCAAGTGCGGCGTGCGGCGGACTCGCGCGTGTAGGTTCCGTACTTATTTATACAACATTAGACACTATATTTTAATGGAGGAGGCAACAGCAATATTTTTTTTAAGCGCCAAAAAATCACGTTTTTTGTATGGGAGCCCCTTAAATATTTATTTAATTCTGTTTTTATGTATTTGTATTTGTTGTTATAGCGGCAACAGAAATACATCATTTGTTAAAATTTCAACTGTCTAGCTATAACGGTTCATGAGATACAGCCTGATGACAGACAGACAGACAGACAGACGGACAGACAGACAGACGGACAGTGGAGTCTTAGTAATAGTCTTTACCCTTTGGGTACGGAACCCTAAAACAACAAGACTTTTACTGCGATATTAATTGACGATTGAAAACATATGTAAAAATCAATAAATAATGCCAAAAATAATGATTTGAACAATCGATTTATTTGTGGTATTGCACCAAAAGTATCGATTGTTTGTCGTTTAATTATGTTATTCCTTATTTTTTACTATCGATAGATTCGATAGTATTCGCACGTGCCATAACTATAGAAAGAGTGAATTATTTTTGTAGGCACTAGTACTCGTACCTATGACAATAGTAGCGATATCTATTCACATTCTTATTCACAAATACAACAATGTGATTGGAAATAAGACTTAAGGCCTCTTTCACCACTTGCTGATAAGTTCCAGATAACCTATCTGGCACTTTTTTGACAGCTAATTGTATGGGTTATCTGTCAAAACAAGTGCCAGATAGGTTATCCGGAACTTATCAGCAAGTGGTGAAAGTGGCCCTTAATGTCAAAGCAGTTTCCGTGACAAATTCTTAGTTTAATAGTAAAACTGTTACAAACTTTCCTCGATTATGAATGAAAAACCTACGTCTGTAACATAGAATCTAAAAAGCAGGTGTGCTAAACGATTCAATGAAGACATAGTAATAAACAGACTTAAATGGTGAGGGAAAGAAATATTATCATTAAAATTTATACATTTCTTTCACGGTTGACGGCCCCTGACCCCTGGGAAAGATTTTATCGTTAAATAATGCACCTTCTTTTAAATCGATGAGCTCAAGTTAGAAACTGGAGCGAAGCTTATATTGAAATTTAAAAGACTGATTTCTTCCTTTTTATGATTCGCTACTTATCGTAACTGATGTTGTAATAACTCTTTAGAGTATTTAACTATTTATTTTTATGTATGACGGACAGGGGAGTGATTTTGTTAATGACATTGTGACTTGAATAAAAGATTTTGTTTCTATTCGTTCGTTCGTTTGGAGATTTTCTTTTAAAATTGCCAGTAGATTTTCCTGCTTTTAACTCAATTTCACCACTAAAACTTCCTATTCATTCATGAAATTATGAGCGGTAGGTATGTGTCAAAAAGTACCAAATCACAAAAAGACAGAAATCAATCTTGTAAATTTTCGGCTTAAATATGTTAATTCCAGAAGAATAATTGTCAATTGGCGTGCTCTCTGACCGATATTTATTAATATTTATGAAAAACATGAATTACCTAGATAGTTAAAGATAATACTTTTGCCCCTCCTCCGCCCGAGAATCGAACCGTTCACATATAATTAGCGCCGTGAATGGGCCCGTTGATTGGTTGCAATCATTTGAGCAATTAAGCCCACTTGTGGTGGCTTCCCATGTCATAATTAGAAGGTCTCGGATTCAATCCTGGTCAGGCTTGTTAGAGTTAGATATAAACTTGTAAAGTTGAAACTGTAATGAGTTTGTTGGAATCGAATACCGTAGTCTAAAAAGTACCAAAATCGATTAAACTTACACGAGAAACCGAACTGAATTGCCCTCCGATACTGAACTGAACTGAACTGAACTGTCCTCAGAACCCTTCGATAGCAAATTGTCAATCTGAAAACCACGTGACACTATAGGATTAAACATTATCGTCACGTGATTTACCGGTTGACAACTCGTTATCGAAACGTTCTGAATCAAGGACATGGACCGGCAATCGTAACCGATACAACACCAGTTACAACCACCACCGTAGTTATTTTTACCATGAAAATAAAACCAAACCCATTTGTCTGTGGTATCCCAAGTGACGCAATCTTATCCCGTGGGATAATATCTAGCCACGGACCGTGGCGGCCGTGGGATAGATTTGAAATTAAATTCAACATAAATGAGATTCGTAATGCGTTTAGTGTGTAGTAACACTTCAGTTATAACTTGTTGTATCAAATATCTTGTTTAATATAAAAAATTGTATATTACTGACAAGTATTTATTTATTTTCATGCAAAAATATCATCATGTAATGTAGAACGCAACTGTATTTTTGCAAATTTAATGGTTATCCGAAATAAGGTCCAGTCACTGGCTATAAAACATCCTTTCGCCAATCCGCACTGAGCATGCGTCGTGGGGTATGACCTTAACCATATCATAGCTGAGGTAAGGCCTTTGGTCAGCAGTGAGACGTATAAAGGCCTAATTTACTTAGTATTTATCCGGCTGTGTAATAATTTTTACATTTATTTATTACATTTTAACGTATGTAACATGTTACGTATTTTTAGGGTTGCGTAGCCAAATGGCAAAAAACGGAACCCTTATGGATTCGGCATGTCTGTTTGTCTGTCTGTCTGTCCGTCTGTAAGTCACAGCCACTTTTTTCTGAAACTATAAGAACTATACTGTTGAAACTTGGTAAATAGATGTATTCTGTGAACCGCACTAAGATTTTCACACAAAAATAGAAAAAAAAAAAAATTTTTTTGGGGTCCCCCATACTTAGAACTGAAACTTAATTTTTTTTAAATCAAACCCATACGTGCGGAGTATCTATAGATAGGTCTTCAAAAATGATATTGAGGTTTCTAGTTTTTTTTTTTCTAAACTGAATAGTTTGCGCGAGAGACACTTCCAAAGTTTTAAAATCCTCCCCCCCCCCTCTCGGTAACTTCTAAAATAAGAGAATGATAAAACTAAAAAAATATATATAATGTACATTACCATGCAAACTTCCACCGAAAATTGGTTTGAACGAGATCTAGTAAGTAGTTTTTTTTTAATACGTCATAAATCGTAAACCGCAATTTACACTATTAAAACATCGATCAAAGTTACAACGAACTACAAGAACTTTTATATTATGTTACTTGCTGCTACGGAACCCTTCATGGGCGAGTCCGACTCGCACTTGGCCGCTTTTTTTTACTCTATCATTAATTATGTTCTAGGCACTGCATGCGACTTCACCGGGGTAGTTTTCGATTTGTTACTAGAAGATTGTTTTATAATAATATGGGTATTATTATTTGTATTATTATTATTTCACTCGGGGAACATAGGCCATGTTCAGCATTGGACGTCCTACGGCTGAAATGATGATGATGTTGATGATGATGAACAAAAAAAACAATGTTGACAATATTAGTATAAATAAACTAACATAATTATAAAAGTTATGCATTAGGGCTTGTGTCTATTAGTGAGACATTAAAAAGCTATAAATATTAATAGGCTTCTTGAGATATACAGGTTGTTACATTTTTGATTCGTGAACACAATAAACCGAACATAGAATTTAAAGTTATAAAAATGTTTGCCTATGCCTTAAAATGCGATGTTGCGTGTTTGAGTAGCAATAAATTAAATACAGAACCATGCAAATTTGCAGATTTATTTAGTTAAAAAACTAATAAACTTCTTAACATAATAGACTAGTTTCCTGGGTCAAAAAAATATTATTCTATTCAGTCCTTCAGTTAGATTATCAAGAAATATTGGAGCCATATTTTCTTTTTTGTCAATCAAACAAAAAATGACGAAGATAAAGCGCATCAAAGTTTAGGAGTTTAGGAGTTATTCGTCATTTTTGTTTGATTCAGAAACGAAAAAATACGTGTCCAATATTTTATGTTAATCTAACTGACGGACTGATTAGATTTTTGTCAGGAAACTAGCCTATTCTTAGTCCTATAGACACAGAACAGCACATCTACTATTTAGTAGGGATGAGATTTTTTTTTTTTAAACGTTGATTCAAAATTTTAATCATCCTTAATAGGCTAACTGGTAAAAAGGCCCTTATTTTTTAAATACCGATGTATTTTATAGATGTGTGGAACCTAATTAATATTTTTCTTAAGTCCTTTTTATTTTATTTATATCGAGACGCCCCTGGTCAACACTACAAAATTATTAAAAAAAATAATCATGAAATTGAAAATAGTTCAGCCACCCTGTATATCATATAGACCGTGAGAACGACTCAAGAACAAGCGAGTTAGTAACGCGCGCCTGTTCGACCGTGGCACTCACTCGAGTAAGACAAAGAGGGTGTTGTGTTTATAAATTTGGGCTCTAAGCAAAGATGCGCTCCTTAAAATGTTGCCGTAAGTGTTTATTTCTGACCCAGCTGTCGCACAGCAAAGACAGTATAATATTTTCTACTATCTGGATAAAAAAAAACAATTAATTGACGAACTTCACGACTAGTATCAAGCGATTTATGCCAAGACCAAACATGCCTTACGAAGCACGGAGAAGCTTGTGTCAATGTCACTAAATATGGTTGGAATGGTCACCCATCTACTCACTACTCGGGCTTAAGGCCCGTGTAGTCGCTAAATGTAAACTAGCATGTGGTTTCAAATGCCTACTACTTAGGCCCAGTTTGTCAGAAAAATATTTTGAAAATATACTAAGAATTGTCAAAACCTACACAACATTCTGAGCATAACATTTGTTTTTAGTATTTATACTTCAGGAGAAAAAAAATATTAAAATCATTGAAAAAGCAAAAAATATGCTAATTCTCCTTCTTCTTTTAAACCGCTTGACCGATTTAATTCATATATACGTCGATTGATAGACCAGCATAATAGCCACAAATTGAGCATAGGATTTTTTATTCGAACAATGGCGTCCATGCAAAAAGTGTTTTTTTACTCAATTTTCGCAACCTAAAGACGCAGCGACTGTCGTAATAGCCACGTTTCATTGCACGCTAATATGAACCGTATTTTGATTAATTTTCATGCTATATTCGTACAAACATTTGTCAAGTCGCTAATTAATGGGCACTACTCGCCTTAACTTTAGTAAGATAATCACTACCAAAGCCTTACCGCTACTGAGCTACAAGCAATGATCTTGGATAAAATTGTATAAATATTTTTATATCATGGTGATTAGTATCATAATGAAGAAAACTTGCTCAAAATATAAAAATATTCCGACGAATTAAGAACCTCTTCTTTTTTAAGGCCGTACCCCCACCAAAACTTGTTTTTTCAAACTTTTTAGCAGCTCCTCATTTACTCCTTATTTAATGTATATAAAAATAAATGAAAGACATATCGATAATCTCTGAAGTTTTATCTTTAAAATTTGTATTTACTCTATTTTATATTTACGAAAACAGGTTTTTAAATTACGTCGATAAAAATGTATTTTATGCATCTACTCCGTAAGTAATCCATAACTTAATTTTTGGCTTTGTTTTTACTAATCGATAGAAAATTTAAAATACTTAAAATTGGCCGAAAAAAAAAATTTCTGTAAATAATTCATGATTTGGGTCTGAGTGTTGTGGTACCGTCGTTGTTTCTGATTTCTGTATCACAAGTGCTTAAGCTACTTATCACAGGATCAGAGCAATGTATGTGATGTTGTCCATATTTATTTATTTATTTATTTTATTTATTTACGAACTTCTGTTTCTCTAGCGTGCGGTACGGGATAGCAAGGAAATTAGCTCAGTGTCATTTGCTTGGGGAACCGCCTTAAGTTGGTTGATAAAGGAAGAATGCAAACCGATAAATAATAGTGGTATTTTAGTAAAGAGTTAGTTTGGATTCCGTCCAGAAGCGAGTTTTCGTTTTACGATTTACGACTTTGAAGACACTTTTTCATATATTAGGAAAAGATCTTCGGAATTTTCACTTGCAAAAGGGAAGTAGGTATCCAAGACTGCCTTTTGTGTTCTACATTTCCAGGTTTTTAATGTTTGCGATGGAAAAATCGTTTTAAATTAGGCAAAGCATTTTACCACAAAGCGAAAATCCAAGTCTTTCGAGGATCAGTATTCATCAGTCCGGTCCATTAGCCCATAATATTGTCCCGAAGCAGGAAAATCCCGTAAATAATAATTGAAACGTGAAAAAGGGCAGCCATAAGACCTCAAATGCTTTAAAATAGGCTTTCCTCAGTGACTTCCAGATTGGCCACTTATAAGCAGCCTGCGTCCAGCGGCTTTCTGAACCTTTACTAGGTCGTCAGTCCACCTTGTGTGTGGACGTCCTACGCTGCTCTTACCGGTACGTGGCCTCCATTCTAGAACTTTTCTGCCTCATCGGCCATCAGTTCTACGTGCTATGTACCCCACCCACTGCCACTTCGCCTTGCTAATCCGTCGGGCTATGTTCGTTAACTTTTTTTTCGTTTACGGATCTCCTCATTTCTAAATCGATCTCGCAAAGAAACTACTAAAATGGCTTCAAATATATTTTTATTTAAATCTCTGTTAATATTTAACAAAATAGAGAGTTCAACAGTATGTAATAAGTACCACTGACAGTCCGTCAAATAAACGAATCCTTTGTTCGTGAGATTGAAATTTAAATTAGTATCACTATAACAGCAATTTAATAATATTCCGACATTGAATTTATTCCAAGAAACTACAACAAGCATATAACTTATGGTTAAACTGAAAGTTGCGTAACTTAAAAACGAACATATTCCGCGCTTCACTTTTTAAAATTCCAAAATGGCGGCCAGAATTCGCGCTAGAAATTATTCATCTCGAACATCTGAGAGTTTCAAACTAGCCGCTACGTAGTGCGGACATAAGTAAAAGAAGTCAGGCTCCTCATTGTATTTATAACTACTGGTAGGAATCATGAGAATAGATTTGCTTTATCAACATCATCATGTCAGCTTATTGCAGTCCACAGCTGGACGTAAGAGCGCCAAAGAGCACGATCTTCCCCTTTTTTCATCCATCCACTGTCAGCCATCTTCCTAAAGTCCATACTTCGTTTGCTTTATCAATTACTAGAAAGTGACGTATCAAAATCATGTTATGATGACGTTCCATAATGTTATTTTGAAATAAGATGAAAATTAATACAATAATTGTATTTGTGTAGAAGTTAGGAATTTATCCTTGTATTATAAGGTACCTGGCAAAGACTTTTTGCTAGAATTGCTCTTAAAATTGATGATAATACAACATTTTAACTGAATTAACCTGATTCAATTTTAAGTCTAATATTATAATGTCATTAGCAAAAGACTATTGTTTATTTGTCAGGTTATATTTCTTACACTGTGTACAAAAGTTAAAAATATTCAACATATATCTCTGCCTCACTCACTATTTGGTCGTTGACTATTGTATAAATGAAGAAGGCAATACAAACCGTTCCAAAAATTTCCAAATACCGTAGTTACCACTAGAGTGTTCGCGATACTGCTTAAGATGCATATGTCGTGGCCAGATCGTTAAATTGATTGTTTCATGATGTGACTGATCATTTCATAAAATGGTGGTATTTCATGATATAGAACAGAACCCGCTGCCTTCATCGTGATGTGGTCTGGCCAGATTAATGAATACTCAGCGTTTGACGATATAAACAGCTAAACGCACGACTACTTCATGAAATGGTCAAACATTAGTGATCATATCGTAAAATCGTTACATTACCCACCGGTAGAGGCGCTAATGTTGCTTTGTTGTTGTTGTTATTCTGAAAGTGAATAATAATGTGCAAATTGGAAGTAAAAGTGCAGTGAAATATCGTTATGACACCAAGCCAGGCGATTTTTATAAAAGTCATTTAGAAAACAAGCGCAACGTCAAAAAATCAAGGAGTTCAGAACGTAATTTGAGAGGTTAGTTAGGTTATTTAGCTACTCAAGTTTTTTTATTTATTAGTTTTGATTAAAATAATAACTATTTAAAATGTTTTAATTATTATAATTTGAATGAATATTTCAGGGACAAATTTTAAATATTATAATTTCTTAACATCTATGACATAATTTTACAGTTAATGTTATTTTTCCCTACAATATAATGATAAACTGACTATGTATAAATTTGAATTTTTATTTTGACAATTGTAATTTAAATTTAAAATGTAAATTTTGACTTTTTTATTAATGACCAATTTATGAATCTAATATTGTATGAATGTAATATAATGATGACATGTAAATGTAATATAAATTTAATTTGTTTAAATAATTTTAATTCACGAATGCCTTATGAAGGTTGTAATGTTACAATTGACCATCTATAATGTACATTATGAAGTGATTAAATGAATAAATGAATAAATGAAAATGAATGTTTAATTTATCTATCGACCAAAATTACAAATAATAAACAAATTCACGTAACGTGTAAACATAATTTTATTTTAATGATATGGCCAAACGTGCAATGACATTTCATCGAATGTTGACGTTTATACGATATGGTCAGTTTTAGTTGGCCATATCATGAAATACCACCATTTTATGAAATGATCGGTCACATCATGAAGTAGTCAATTTTACGATCTGGCTACGACGCATACATAACCATGTATACACCTATTTAACTATCCTTCTATAATGGTTTGTCTGTTTTCTCCTAGCTACGCCGAAACGTAGTTCGGGTTCTACAATATTTATAGAACGAGAATCTGGGGTTGAGCGGTTTTTTGCGAAGTTACCACGAAGTTTTTAAATACCTACGGTTTTTGGGTATTGAAGCGTTTCTTTTTGTTTCGTCGAGAAACTTCGGGGATTTCAAGTGAGTTGGAGGTAGCAGCAACAATCTGTTTAGGTTTTTGTTGCTGTCTATAGAGAAAGGTATTGTCATTAACTTGCTGGTAGCGTACGTTGTCATCTTCTACAACACTGGGTTTTGTATGATACATTCGCTAAGTTACTCTTAAGTTGCCATAGGTATTCGTTTTTTTAAATTGATACTGAGATATTTATTCGACTTTAAATTAAAAACGCTGAAGAATACACTTCCCCACTGCCAACAAGAGGCGTGTCGTAAGAGGCGACTAATTCCTGTAGCACCAGACAGGCAGCAGCGTCTGCGTGCGAAATATTATAAAAAACTGCCCTTGGCAACCCGTCTGCCAAGCGTGGCGAGTATTGGCAATTTCGCCTTTGAGAGGGGTCTTTCTTCAGCAGTGACTGAGTTCCTTTGACTGAGGTGACGGTGATGAAGTTAAAAACCGGTTAAGGAAACGCCTCTAGCAAGATTCATATTCATATTTATATGTATGTTAACTCATCTCATTAATTATAACATTTTATAATATTTAGACACACGCAATGTTTACTAGTTAATTGAAATAAAACCAATAACATTATTACATTTTCTGGGCTTCACTTACACGTGACTTCAAATAAAATATCAGGTGTGATGAAAAATATATAAATTTTCAACATTTTGTTCATGTCGAGGGAGAATGACAGACATTTATAATTTCCAATATCTTTAAAGAACGAACTGGAATTATAAAAGATTTAAAACAGTATTGTTACTCTGAATAGTGACAAAATATCTCACCTCTCATTCTCAAAACAGTGCAGACTGCAGCTTGACTATCACTGAAACCCTATCAAGGAATCTGGGCATAATACCCAGGTTATACCCACCCAAGTACAGTTTATCTTGTCCCCGAATTATCAGGGACAAGATAAACTGTACTTGGACCCGTAATAATATACATAAATAATAAAATGCTTCCGATAATACTTCGCTTTTGTTGTCGCGGTGCCGAAGTAAGGAATAAACCTATAAATCCTTGATTTTTGAGGCATAGTCAGCATCAAGAATAGCTGATCTAAAACTAATTTTCAAAACTACTGATTTTTCTAAATGCCACAGTAACCTAACTTCTTTATTTGACTTTTGCGTAGTTTTTGTCAAGCTATTTGCAATGAGATTCTTTTGAAAAATTCAGATATACTACTTTTGATATCGACTGTACTATAAATGTTTTTTACCTGGTGCATAATAAACCCGACCCAATTTAGAAAGAATTAAACGCAATATCTGCGCCACAACACCAAATGAGTTGTCATAACGTCAATAGGCTAGTTTCCTGGGTCAAAATAATGCTATTCTATTAAGTCCATCAGATTATTAAAAAAAATTGGACACATATTTTGTCTTTTGTCAATCAAACAAAAAATTACGAAGATAAAGCGCGTCAAAGTTTTAGAATGGGAGCACGTGACGTCACGTCTTGCTATAAACTGTCGCAAGGCGTGACGTTACGCGGAACTTTAACGGGCTATATCTTCATCATTTTTTGTTTGATTAAGAAAAGAAAAAAATACGTGTCTAATATTTTCTGTTATTCTGACTGACGGACTAATTAGATTTTTTTTTAGGAAACTAGCCCATTATATTCGTTAGAAGTAAAGTGGAAAAAGTAAAGTAAGTAGTTATGCCTTTATTCCCTCTGCAGGGCCTCACTTTCTCATTAAGGTGGTTTGGGCTATATACACCGTATTGGTGGAGGGGTGTTGTAAGGCCAGTGACTACGTCTTACTGACAGACTGACTAGGCTGAAGCCTAGTATCAAACGATGTTAGCCGGAACCAATTATTAACTTGCCCCAAAGCACGGAGATGCTTGTAACAAATGTCACTAAATATGGTTGTAGTGGTCACACAACCACGACGTGTGTTGCTTAACTTTGGTAATCAATACCAAAGCCTTGCCGCCACAGAGCTACTACCACCAAAGAAGGCAGTAAGGCATGACTTACGATTAAATGACAGATTTAAACATTTTTGAGATAATGTATACTAGTAATAAATATGACTATGTTGTGAGAAATTTACTTAATGTAACTATTATCTGTGAAAAATAAACTTTAATTAACCTATCAAAAAGAAAAAATCATAATTTCTCAAATAAAACAAAACTCCAGTATCGTCAAAAATGTGGCGACAAAAAAGATGGCCGAGAGTTATTAGAATTCGTTTATGGAATGCGAATTCTCGGGACGTTCGGAATTCAAAACTAAAAACGTAATTATGAATTCAAAAGCGTGAAGCCGGCGAAAACTGGGGATAAGTCAAACTTCCGTCTCCGGAGATTGTTTTCAGTTTTGAATTTTCTTTGGTTACGGCGTTTAAGCGAGTGGCCTTGAGTTATACGCAAGTCATGCATTCAATAATAATTCATTTCTCTAGGTTTTTTCGACTAGACGTAAAAAATTGAAATTTTCAAAGCAAAATGTTTCATGTAATACTATTTAAATATAAGGTAGTTTTTGTAAATATGTGCCTGTGACTTTATGAGTGAACAAATTATTCTTTTGACTTCGTCTGCGTGAATTGTAAATTCAACGCCTCCATACTGTACTATATTTATCATTTACTAGCTATTGCCCGCGCCTTCGTTTGCGGGGTCTTTTGTTTATTCATAAAAGATTTTCAGCGGAACTTTCTCAATTTTTTCTTTCTTTAGAACCTTCTCCTGACAGTAACCAACGCAACAAAAAAAGAATTAGCGAAATTGTTCCATTAGTTTACGCGTGATGCGATGACCAAGGGAAACATACATTGATTTTTATAATATAGATAGATCATCTTTTAGTTAGTGTGAGAACAGTTTTATACAGGGTGTTAATATGAAACACATTAAAATGAGGAACAGGATAAAAGGAAGAGAAGAAAATGTTTACCATTCTATACAAATCTTGTTAAAAGTTCCTCATTCAACCCTGTATAATTATACTATACTTCTTATACTGTATAACAAAACTAATATAATGGTGTTGTTACAGAACCAGTGGCAGAATGTCAGAGAACGTACTCTCCTTCAAAGCTGACGCGTCTGACAATAAGGCCCGTTACTCCTGCGAAGCCAAGAACATCATGATCAGTAACACTCTGAAGGCTGAGATTGACCTCACCGTTCTATGTAAGTAAAGAATCATCATACCCCCCCCCCCCCCTTTTTGCTTTGCCGTAGTCGGTTATAATACGTCTTTCATTAATTATTATTCTGGTACTTAAAATATCTGACAATAAGGCCCGTTACTCCTGCGAAGCCAAGAACATCATGATCAGTAACACTCTGAAGGCTGAGATTGACCTCACCGTTCTATGTAAGTAAAGAATCATCATACCCCCCCCCCCCTTTTGCTTTGCCGTAGTCGGTTATAATACGTCTTTCATTAATTATCTGGTACTTAAAATAATTTACAGCTTTGCCAAAAATCAAAACGGTTTCTTTTTTCATTTCGAATCAATTTAGAATAGAATAGGTTTTTTAATGCGGTAAATGTGGTACAAAAAGATGACACAAAGTATATGGCTGCTCACATTTAGCCAGAAAACAATGGCATGCAATAAGTGGAGAGAAGCGGTAGTCAATACAATTATACAAATAAAAACACAACAAACAAAATAAAAAAATAAATTAGACAATAGATCGATCATTAAATTATATAACAATTAATTGACATAAAATAACAATTCCTTTGGCAACCCTTCGTTAAACAAGACGGTATCACCAAACGATTTGGATACCTAGTTCGAAAATTACAAACTTCATGTTTTTCTTAAAATAAATGTTTTTTTTTTTTTTTAAACGATCTTTTCTTAATCTGCTCGTGTCTGGGTGTGCTGGAAGACGCTCCTGACATAATTAATGCCTGGTACTTCGTAACGTTTAAATATTACTTCCTTACTAAAACTCCCAGTTAGGACGTCCACAAAACTTTACCACTACTCCATCACTTAACCGTGAAATAAGATCTTTGATCTTTTTTGCACCTTAGTTAGCATTTGACTTAATTCCACATACATTTAATGATTTTAATCAAAAGCAAGCCCGTTAACATAAAAAAGTCTCCACAACCGCCTTCGTCAAGTTCATGATCAGTTCTTTAACTGACGTAACATTAATCTCAAACACAACAAAGACAGATAAAAATGTATAGAACCACCAATAGATGGCGCTACTAATAACATAGCTCGCGTTGTAGAAATTTCCCACAGGACCAGCCCATTTTAAAGTATCCACACGAAACCAATACGGACAACAATTGGATTTCAATTTTGAAATAAGATACTATTGCTTCAGAAAAGCTAATAAAAGAAAATTGACAATAAATACATCGACTTATAAATATGATGATACAAATAATAAATTTATCGTACTAGACAATGCAAAACGGTAACAGTTTTTAACTCACTATTTTATCTTCACTTGTAACTAACTAACTATAGATGTAATCAAATCTTGGGAGTGGTTTTTAACCAACTTCTTCAACGTATCGATTTTATTTAAATATGGACTTAATCCCGCTCTATCTACAGAGTGTAACGAAACGGTGAGATAAAACTTTAAGGAGTTATTCTACGGCTAAATTACATCAACTTTGTAAGTTTGACATTCGGATGTCAATACAATAATATGACACCATCGTGCTGATCTGATGATGGAGTCAGGAGGTGGGTGAACTCTTCAACAACTACTAGTAAAACCTTCGTGATTGGGCTCATGTAATTCGTTTCGACGGGTTCAATACATATAAAAGTGTGTTTACAGTTTTTTAAACTATGATATCAATTATTTAAAAAAAATATGATCAAGTTGAAAGTGACAAAGTCCGATTTATTTTTATTTATTAGGAATAACAACAGCTTACAGATTACATTTTACATAAAATATCTTAACTCAAAATTCAAATTCAAAATTCAAAATTCAAAATTATTTATTCATAGAACAAGTCACATAACTAAGGTGTGAGTCTCACAAAAATAAAAAATAATTTTTGAACTCTACGGAAAGCCAATAACAGTTATCCACGTATATTATATAAATGAATAGTATGTTAGTCAGTGGGATTGATGAGTGTGATGATTTGGCCTGTATAATATTTTTATCGCATGAAATCGATTTCGATTAAGCATATGATGAGATATTCTTTATTTACTACCCGATTGGTGTAGTGACTCTGTGTGCGCTGGTAACGACTCCGGGCAAAATACATTTTCTGGGCCCACGTTACATAGGGATGTTAATTCTTTACTTCGAGACCATGACAATTGGTGTGATGTCAGGCGCATCATCATCACCGTTTCAGCCATAGGACGCAATAGGTGAATAGTAAGTACAGTCACAAAAAAAATTATAGGGCGATCAGATATAAAAAAAAGTTGAGTCACAAAGTCAGATATCTCATTTTTTAGGATTACACAATTTACAAAAGTTAACAAACAAAAAAACCTTTTGTTTTACTGAAACATAAACATTCAAAAACCAACAACCAGAAACAAGGGTGTGGGTACCCAATAAATAATTTGCCATACAATTTGTTTCTAACCCTTTAATACTTAATAAAGCCCGGGATTTACATTTTATAAACTCTGAAATGTCTTATACCATCGCAAAGTTCGCCGAAATAGCATTTTATGTGAAACGCGTATAATTCCCCAGAAGTAACGGATCCCTTTCCATGAAAACCCAAATCCTTTGATAAAGTAACGCTATCGAGTTGTAGTCAAAAAGCACAGTAATTTGAAATTAATGTGGCGCGAAGAAGAAGCGGAAGCGTTTTTAGGAGCGGGTAGCGGAATGAGATGTTAACGTCATTCCACTATCCGAGCTAATATATTTTTTAAAAAATAAAAAGATTTCTCATCATTATCATGGCAGCCTATTGCAGTACACTTCTGGACATAAATCTCCTTCAAAAAGAGCACAATCTCCCGCTTTTTTCATCTAGCCAATGCCAGCCATCTTCCTGAGGTCGTCAGTCGGTTTTTTCAACATCTTTCACAAAATAAAACAAAGTCAACCCGACTTTATCGACCGATCATTTATAACTCAAAAACCGATGTAAAGATTTTTATGATCTTTGATTTGTTAGATTTGACTCCACCGCTAATAGCAGAATAAATTAAAACATCGGAAAAATTCACAAAAAAAACAAAGGTGGTACGAAGTTCGCTGGGACAGCTACTTAGTTGTTTTTTATTAAAAAAAAAAATACTATTAAGTATAAATGAAAATGCTATCTTGTTTTGTAATTGATCATCAAAAATCATATTGTAATTACAAAAAGAGCTTTCATTTTTTTGTTTCTTTTTAAAAATAAATAAAAACTTTCCCCGCCCCCTCTCATGCTTTGTACCACTGTCCAAACAACTGTCCCCCAGTCCCAACTCATTGTTTATTTACAAAGAGCAGGTAACCCGGGTCCCGCATGCGCTGGACCGTGGAGGAAGCTCCCTTTTTGTACTTAGCCAGTTTGACGACGCGGCCCTAAGCGCTTTGAGTTTACCCTTGTGAGAAGTCTCAGAAAAACACTATTAATAAAGAAATTGGGGTGTGTTTTTTTCTGTGAAAAGAAAACAGAGTTGGGGAAAGTTCGTTTTTGTACTTAGCTAGTTTTGCGATGCAGCCCTTTTATGTCTTAGAAGGAAACACTATTTAATTAATAAAAGCCAAATTTTGTCAAGATTAAAATCAAATTGCATTATTTTCATCAATTTAAAAATCTTTCGAAATAATAACAGTTGCTTCTAACAATTGAAAGAGATTAAAGTTATTCTTCTTTCAAGTAGATACAATTTTAAAATTAATGACATTTAATAATACTATTAACTCTTTAACAGCTGCCGTCGGTTCGCTCTATAGCCTACATATTATTGTATTTATCTTCAACCGCGGCCGCACACAAAAACGTCCATAACTCTCACAATATTAAAATCCACACAATCCATATTCAAAGCCTTTGCAGACCCATTAGCTTGTTCAAAGCGGGTCCCTTCCGCATCGGTAGACGGCGGGTTCGATGCCTGTCTCGGGCAGAGAACTATTTGCGTGCACACAAAGGCTTGTTAATAAATGTGCACTGTCAGTAAGATATTACCTATAAGTCCAGTCATTTGGGAGATTCACCACACAGTTTTTGAGTAGTTTTGTAGATTTCGAAGTGCTATTAGATGTCGTTAAGGCCCGTGTAGTCGCCAAATGTAAACTAGCATGGTTTCAATAGCCTACTACTTAAGCCCCGTTTGTCAGAAAAATATTTTTAAAATATACTAAAAATTGTCAAAAACTACACAACATTCTGAGCATAGCATTCGTTTCTAATACTTTTAGCTTAATGAAATAAAATATATAAAAATCATTGAAAAAACAACCAAAAACGATGCTAATTCTAAAAAACTAGCAAACTCCTCCCAATTCAATCCAGACATTAATGCACAGAAAAAAAAACTAGGGACTAAAATGAACACATCTTGAATAGCGCAATTATTGACGTGGTCTTATTGCTTCTGCGATCTCTTCCAGACATTCTTCAGGTTGATTAAAAATTGAGAGAAGGAGACTGTTATACTAAGATAGTCTACCCCGATTTTCTTTAGCTTCTTTTTTTATATATATTCAGAATCGGTCAACTCGCCAAAGGCAACATTTTAAGTAAAATGGTAAGTATATTTTCATATTTGAATAAATTTATTATAGCATTGTATGCTTTCAAACCGCTCTATCAACAAAATCCGTATCAACAGTCGAATAGACTATCGAAATCCGTATTTTCCTAAATAAACAACAGTATTTGCTGTAAAACAATATTTATAAAGGCAGCCATAGCCCTCCAGACAACCTTTCTAACTGAATTATAAACCTAGCCCTAAATATCTGCTGAGAGATAAGGCCGTCAGTGCACGGACGACTGAGCAACTATTTAATAAATATAAACCGAGATTGCTTCAAATGATACTCTCGGGTGAACCTGACGAGTTATGAGGACGTTTTTCATTTGGATTTGTGGTCTAATAAGGTTTTATTTGGTAAACTTTGATGTGACTGATATTAGTTAATATGTTTGGATCGATTAGATTCCAGCATTTCAATTTTCTAATTACATTCATTGCTGTATTTCATTTGTTTGAACACTGTCTCCGAATCATTTTATATGACTCTTTTTTGATGTTGCTGAATTAATTATAATACCTATGCCAATCTATGCGTGTTTAAAAGACTTCGTACTTTTTTGTATGGAGCCTCGCATACCTAAAATTGCAAGTAACCTAACGTTATTTTGGTGTACACCTATAAAAGATACCTTAATCGAAAGATAAAATAATTACAAACAACAAATACTCTTTGACAAAATGTCGTAAATGATATACTTTGTTCAGAATTTCGATTTGAATATGTAAATAAAATAGGACGTCCACTCACAAGGTGGTCAGACGACCTGGTAAAGGTCGCAGGAAGACGCTGGATGCAGGCCGCTTCCAACCGGCCAATCTGGAAGTCAATGGGGGAGGCCTATGTTCAGCAGTGGACGTCCTATGGCTGAAATGATGATGATGATGATGATGAAATAAAATAAAATCAGAATCAAAATAAAACTTTTACACTTAATTGAGGCGTTCTAAAGAGAGATGCAATTGTTTACAGACTGTCAGTCTGTGAAACACGATTACCCGTTTGCAACCAGCTTTATCCTAACACAGAATCTGTTTGTTCATCTGTCTTAGAGTGGATTGGATTAGCACAGCCACAGTAAACTATGTCGCTTTAAAGCAGTAAGTAAACTTTACATACAGGCCTGAATTGACCGCCGATAGGGCTGAAAAGTTCTAGAATGGAGCATGGGACGTCCACCCTAAATGTGACGACCTGGTAAAGGTCGCAGGCAGGCAGGCTACTTCCAGTCGGCCGACTGAAGCTAAAGAGCACATACCTTAAACAGTAGAAATGACATTTATTTTTTATTAAATAAATAATAAAAAAAATATTGTTCCCACAATCACACCAATTAGCTAGCCCCAAACTAAGCAAAGCTTGTACTATGGCGACTAGATAACGGATAAACATACTTGAATAATTTTATAAACATCCATGAGTTAGGTACAAATGCTCGTGCTCATCCCACAAACATTTGCCCCTTGCGGGATTCGAACCCACAACCGCTGGCTTTGTAGTCCAGAGCGCGAACCACTACATCAGACGGTCGTCATGTGTCATATAAAACTTCCAACATTATTTAATCTGTGACTGTTTTAGTATGGGCGTGAGTTTACAGGACTTGTAAGTTCATATCAAATGTATGTGAAAAATCACTAACATGTTCCGGAAAAAGATGGTCCTTATTGTTGCTCTATATGGTATGTGCTCGATTAGTATAGGGGCATGTTCACACTATATATTATATAAGGTCGGATTTTATAAACGGGTGAAATTAAAAGAGCAATTACAAAAACATAAATGAATCATTATTGTCAAAAGAAAAATTCGAGATAACCGCCAAAAACTATTTTGATTTCAACGAAAAATAAAACACTACGTGCCCCGTGCGTGCACCCCGAGGTAAGAGTGGAGCACGATTGAAATGAGAGAGACAGATGCGATGACGTAGGGACGTTTCAGACTGGACAGGATGCTCTTACATTTATTTTTTTGTTAGGAATAATAAAAATGAAAACTAGCCCGTTTTTAAGAACGAAAATAATAGGGCCCGGTTTCTCTAATATAATTAGAAGTTCTGTTAAAGTTTCACCCGTTTATAAAAGGCGACCTTGTATAGTAAGAAGAGCTACTATGTACTATATGTCCTGTGGTACAGCCCTGTCTGGGACTCCTGATTAGTAAGCTTAGGACAGTTGATATGTAATACAAATGTGATTGTAACTACGAGTACCTAACCATATAGTAATTATTGCAGTAAACGCGTCTCGTGGTTGCTCAAACGGCGAAGATAGAATATGTAATGATGAACAGAGAATGTGACCAAAGAAAAGAAAGAAATAATTAAATATGCGTCAGATATGATCTCGAATTATTAAACGTTCTTGCGTGATGAATGAATGATTAGCAAAGTTGAGTGAGGTAATAGGTAATAAATATTCCTAGCAAGCCAGTTCAAGAAAATCTAGGAAAAAAAACAACTTAGGTTCGATTAGACGTCTTTACCTTCATAAGATTGCACCAGACTTGCACTGCAATACTGGGGTTGTCAAAATATTGTATTTAGAGTCAAAATAAAGACAATAATGCAGAAAAGGGTATAATTTATAAATATGGTAATCATATATGGTTATTTTGTGTAATAATGCAAAAAATAATTATAGACTTATGTAGAATTTATGCCAGATCGGCACTTGATTTTCAAAGGAAAATGTAGTTTAACAAAAAAAGTTGTTTGTCCTTCAATGTCGCTTTACTTGATCGTTAATAAGAAGTGTTAGTAAATGGAACTTAACTCGAGTACAAAAAAAAAATACAATTTGGCACTCGCAGATTTTGTACAATATATATCACGTCATGTAGGTCGACGCTTATTAGCCGGTGATCGCGTGATAAATAAATAAATAAATATTGACTAATATCACATACATTGCTCTGATCCTATGATAAGTAGCCTAAGCACTTGTGTTACAGAAATCAGAAACAACGACGTTACTACAATACCCAGACCCTATACAATATAGAAAAGTTATTTTTCTATAATGACCGACTGGGAACCCGGGACCTCAGAGATAGCGACACCGAGTCCGGTATGCTCGCCTCTCGGCCTCGTCATCAATATGAGGGTATTGGTGGTAAGATGGCCTCTGCAGGATTGTCATAGATGGCGCCACAGGTTCCCGAACACTGTAACTTAAATTCAAAATTCTCTAAACTCTATTATGTTCAAATTATTCTAATCACCGTGAACGAAGACCCAAGTCTTAATAAAATCTGTATTCCAGCCTCGTTTTAGGCTGAATTATCTCTAAATTGACAATAAAGACAAAATGTATCGTATTGCTGCTGCATAGCCAAAGAAAAAAGCACAGAAACAATCACAAACTCAGACTTTTAGGTGGTTAGCGTGATCAAAGCTAGTGCTCCTACGATATTCATGGTAAAATATATTTTAGGAACTACTAAACCTCTATTGACCGTAGCGATTATTCAGTGTCACATTTAGCAAATTTTCCCTTATTTTCTTAAAAGGTGGCATAAGTACTGATGCCCAAAAATGCCAGTCTACACGAACACAGCAGACGCACCAGGATAGCCACGAGGCGATTATTAACTATTTACCATTGTCATTTTGAACCAACACTAAAATAAACTTTCTTTTTTACAGTGTAAAAGAATTCAATTCAATTCAACTCCCAATTCAACTCTTTATTCCATAACCATGTTTAGTAACAGAGGTCTCAGTTTTTAGGTACAGGTGACATATGGACCCACCCTGTCGGGCACAGCAAATTAAAGTAGGTAGGTATTAATAATTTTTTCGTTTTAAATTTACAATAATAAGGAAATACTTAACTGAAAAAATTACATAATTACTAAATTTAACTACAGAGAATCCAATCGATTGCCCATCAACAATTTCCAATATTAAAGAAAGAAACAACATTTTGACAAAAAATTGTAATAATTAAGAATTTATATAAATTATAAAAAAAGCATTATAAATTATTAATAAATCAATTAATTGGATTACAGTAGCGTGTTCCGATCAAGACATAAAATAAATAAATGAATAATGTCAAAAAATAAAAATAATAATAATTCAAAAAAATAAATTGTGTCAATACTTTAAAAAAAAAATCATTATGTGCATATGATTAATTAATCAAATAAAAAATATATAATAAATATAAAAAAATTCGTTGACCATACAAAAAACTTTGAACTTTTTGTATGTAGCCTGGCATACCTCAAGATGCAAGTAACCTTAAATAACGTTAGTTTAGTGTACACCTATGAAACATACGTTAATCGAAAGAGAAAAGGTTACTTGCAACTTGAAGTATGCCAATTAGGTTTGATGCCTTTTGCATGTTAATGAATTTTATCAGAATACAGTACTAGATGACTACACATTGTAACAATACCTATTATGTTCTAGCTTATTCTTTGCAAATAAATGTCTTTATCTTTATCTTAAAGAAACTGTTTATGAAATCCAAAAAGTTTTTTTTTGTTCATTTCGTTCAAGGAGTAAATATTTTTCAAATGACATCGTCATTTATCTAATTTATATTTTTTTAAATATTAGAAAACTTTAAGAATTACTTTCCCCACACACACACAATAATTCATCTGTTTCAATAAGAAGTTACACACACGCAAGCATTCTGTATACAATAGTCAGGTGTTATATGATCCAACAAACAACATCTATTCAATCTTTTGGACGTACGGACGAAACATACCACTTCTATGTTTTTCCCGTTAACATCTAATACGAGTACGTCTTTAGAATGATAATGAAGAAAATCCTTTAGATTACTATGTGTAATATGTTATTACAGTTTACTCGAAGATTTTAGAAAATTGCTGAAGTCAATTGTAAAATAATTTCGCGTTTTAGAATATATTTATTTATTTAAACTATGTTACATGGTTAAAAAAGTACAATAAAATGCTAAAATATTTAACATAGAACACACAGCTATGTACAATCAGGCGGCTTTATCGCCAAAAGCAATCTCTTCCAGACAATCTTTGGGTAGAGGAAATTAATAATAGTTGTCAAAATTACAATGTAAGATATATGTTGACACATTTATAATATAATGCATTGCGCACTTGGCCAGAGACGTCTCCCAGAACACCCAGATCCGAGTCAATGTAGAAAAGTTCGTTTCCTAAATTAAAAAAAAAAGTCTGTTCTCTTATCAATGCTTACACTGAGTACAAGTATTATCCAAGAATAACGGTTGCTTAGCAACCAAATTATTGTTACAAATACAAATATACAAACATATACAAACTTGTTTTACCAACCAACCCCTTTTCTGAGAAAACACTTTCAGCGAGTTCCCCTCATTTGCAAAACTATTCGAATAACTGTCTCAACTTCCATAGTTAGCTTCGAATTATATTAAAGCTCAAATAAGCTTTTTTCACGCTATAATGACTAGGATTTAGAAGTTTTTTTGAAAAAGAAATATTTCAAACATACCTAATGAGCTTTTACTGGAGTTAGAACTTTTAATAATCAATTATATAATTTAAGCATTTCTGAGAATTTGAATTATGAAAATATAAGCGCGAACTTCTCACTAAGCCAGACGGTCATCCAACATAAGGACTACAACAACTATACAGGGTTATTTTTAAAACATCAACAACGTCCTTGAAAATTTTCACTTTTCCATACAAAAATGTCAGCTGGTGACGGCTTATTATAGGAAGTAACATATTTTTTTGCAATTTCGATATTAGTTCAATACTGCAAAAGGGTTTCGGCTTTTTATTTTACATAATTTTTTTATATTATATTTGGCCCATTAAGAAGGTAGACGAAAAGCGATTGCATGCAGCAGAAATGAGAATGTTAAGGTGGATGTGTGGGGTGCCGAGAATGGACAAGATAAGGAATGAATATATTAGAGGAAGTATGAAAGTGGCACCTGTAGCAGAAAAGATGGAAGGACACCGTTTGTCTTGGTATGGACATGTGATGAGAAGGCAAGAGGAGCACGTAACGAGAAGAGTGATGGATATGAGTATTGATGGGTGGAGAAGTAGGGGACGACCTAAGAAGAGATGGATGGATTGTGTGAGGAGAGATATGACTGAGAAGGGAGTGAATGACTCAATGACGAGTGACCGGATTGCATGGAAGAGGAAGACATACTGCGCCGACCCCAGATAACCTGGGAACAGGGCAGGCAAATGATGATGATATTGGTTCGATAGTAAAAGTTCTTGTATTTGAGCACCAGAATCAGCCCCTAGGCGGATGATGATGTTTTACAAATAACCCTGTATAAGTAGGTAAAAGTAAAGAATGCGTGAATACGTCCCACTGCAGGGCACAGGCCTCACCTCAACTATGAGGTGGTTTGGGCCATACTCCACCGCGCGGGCCCAGTGCGGTGCGGTGGAGGGGTGTTGTAAGGCCAGCGACTTAACCTTACTGTCAGATGTTATTAAGCCGCCCTATGGCCTCTGACTAGGCTTCACGACTAGTATCACGCGATGTTAGCCGGGACCAACTTTTAACGTGCCTTCCGAAGCACGGAGATGCTTGTGATAATGTCACTAAATATGGTTAGAATGGTCACCCATCCACTCGCAACCTCGGCGTAGGTGGCTAAAAATTTTCGATTACTCGATTCAATGGCACCGTATGTGCACTGCATGAGGTTCTTGTTGGAGCGGTGTCGGCGTATGCCTGTGACATCTGATGAATTGTCATCACCGGAAAAAAAAGAAAACGCGAGATGCGTCGAATTTAAAAAAAAACAATTAAAAAAAAAATGTAACCCTGTATTATGTAGGTATTTGTATCTGTTTTCCTAAAGAAATTATTCTAAAATATTTTCTCTTACAGTTGCACCATCACACGTCACCATCTCCGGACCTTCTGAAGCAAGAGTGGGGGATCCAGTACCTCTTAGCTGTAACACAGCCCCCTCCAACCCCGCCGCTGACATCAAATGGCTGGTTCTTGGAAAACAACATAAAGAAGCCAGCAACAGGACTGTTATATCACCAGAAGGTAAGTAACTTCAGTTTTAAATGTTGCATTGCAATCTAGATATATTATGCAAAATTCCTTGTAAAGCGGTCAACACCGTAGATCCGAAAAAGATGGCTCATCATAATGATTTTTTGTATATTACTGAGCAGAAATTTTAAGTCCATTTATTAAATTTTATAATCTAACTTATAAATGCCGGGTATCGAACCCTGAACTTTTGCTTAGGATGCAATAGCTTAACCAATTAAGTTTAATAAAATAGCTAAGAGTTGGACGGTGATAGTACTGTCTAGTTAAAGAATAAACAGGAATAATAATGATGCATTTCTAAGACTACGGTCAGTTAAAAAGGGCAATTTCGTTTACTTGAGGTGAATCCCCTGTAACTTAATTGGTAAGGTTTCATCTCATCGCCAGTCTAAGGCGTGCAAGTAGATACGTTATTCTCGCTCGTGATTGAAACGAGACTGGTATAATTATCCCCTTCCCTCTGATGCACATTTTATCATACAAAAATAAAGTAAGGTTCTGAAAGCCGCAGTGTGATATCTCATTTATCTACAACGACTTTTAGCAAAATAACGAGAGGCTACAAAACCTGCGTGGAAAAGCCAAGACAAACCAAATCTTAGATGGCGCCAGAGTAACTGGTCTTGTCAACCATTGACAACCAAACGCAATGCGACACCTATCGGGACAAACGTTCAGTGTGCTCACCCATTGATGTGTTTTCAAATCTATTGAATAATTAACCCAGAAGAGGTCTCTAGCTACTAATGATGTCTTGATTTGTCTCCAGGCGGCTGGATAACTACTTCAAACATAACAGTGGTCGTTGAACCGAACCGGCGGTCAGTCGTAGTGGTCTGCCATGGGATCAACGCGCAACTCACTGAAAACGTGGTCGCCACACACACGATCAACGTCTTATGTGAGTACTGTAATATTATTGTTTTTCGATTTCAGCTAACTAGTAGAAAGAAAGTAGAAAATAGAAAATTTTGTAAAACGAAACAGTCGAATGGTTAATTTTCTAGCAACACTAATAATTTCTTCTTGTTAAATTTTAAGCAACATCAGGTGCAACCGAAATATAACTCGCAAACGAATTGTTTGTGGAATTCAAGATTCATTTCTAAAGATTTATAAGTTCTCCTGCATTTTGATATCATTCTACTATGAATTAGTGCCTTATTACCACAACCAGTTCTATCACCGACACTATTATTTGCTCCTTCCCCCCGTTTCCACCTCGTCAAAGTTAAAATCAAGTCAAGTCTGGGCATCTACGATGATCTTCGAAGACGTGACGAGAAAGGAAAGTGTTTCTAAGGTAGGATGACCATGCTTTATAGATTTAGTGGGACTAATCCTGAATTTCAAGTTGCAGTTTTTTTTTGTTGTAACAAATATCAATTACAAGCTTAAAGTTAAATGTTTTACAATAATTTTAATTAATGGGATGATAGTGTGATAATGTTAAGGTGGTTTTAGAGAATTTACAACGTGTCGTATTAGAAAGTCACTATACCTATATCATTTTCACATGACCAAATTTTCGAATAATATGAAATAATATCTTTAACTTGCCTTAGAATATAGCATTAATCAGATAAGATTGCGTCATTATTTATTACATAACACTTCTATTTAAAACCAAAAAAAATGTATTTGTATTGTAGTGTATTTAAGCAGTAGCATCACTCCATAGAATAAAGTTAACTATTTTTTAGGATCTTTTATAGTCAAAGATAATCAGATAATAGAAGACATATATGCCCACCGCCCACAAAACATCTCTGTTTAGCCTAATAGTCAACTGGCAGAAAATGCCCCATGGCATTAAGTCCACCCTTTGTACGATTTTTATTTGTGCAATAAAGTTTAAATAAATAAATAAGACAATACCTGGAAACTTTTCACAAATTAACAAGACTATAAATTATTTACCTCAAAAGTACCTTTAATTATAAGGGGTTCTTAAATAAACATTAATGCAAGGACGTATATTTTGAGGTTTGTTGTTTTTGTCACTTCACATGTAGCTAACTTTGTCATCATTCAGAAATCAATCTAGCTAGACTGGAGTCGTACTTATAATATACAATACGAATAACTACTTATTTCTTCTGGGCTGCTCTTAGCCAAACATAGACAGAATTTCCAAATCCTCCCTAGAACAACACAAATCATGGTCCCACTAGCGCCCCTATGATGTAGACATAAGACTAAATGAAGTCAGTATGTAATGCTCGGGGTATATATCTTGCCTAATAAGGGAGGCCTAGGGGAGGGAGGCAAGTTAGGGGTTATTTTCTCCAGGTGTGTTTTTAGAATGTTTTCATTATGCTGATGCATTTGTACGTAATTCTGTTCGGGATGAAAATGTAATTTTTGTGGCTGAAAAATGAGAGTGGCACTGAAAAAGACGATTCTATTTTTTTAGGTTTTTGTTTTCTTGTAGCACTGCTTTTAGAGTAATTTGTGAATGCACAATCATCTGCATCACCTTATCAACATTCAAGCTATCACAAAATTTTCCATATCAATTTTTAATTTGTTGTTCATCATGTAGAGTACAAATATTTGAAGAAAAAAATGATTTAGGGTAGTTTTATGATCTATTGACTGTACATGGTCTGTATTATAAGGCATACACCACCTAGGAGGAAATAGATTGTATTAATGAAAATGACTGAAGTGTCATAGCAATGGAAAAAATACAATACTCACCTGCTTTTCAACTTTAATACAATAGCTACCTCTATTTATTCCGCACTAACCGTACCCTCATATTTTTCGCATTAACACCCAAACGCAATATAAAGGTAAATAGTTGTAAATGGCCTATTGTACCGCAACGCTGGGGAGTTAAGGGTCCCACGGACATTGTAGTTTTAATACAAAATAATGTAGTCATTTCGGAACAACGATAAACTGAAACTTATCAAATTGAAGCAACTTAACACATTTCCGCTCATCCCAAAAAGTTGACTTGTTTTACAAAGCTGCTTATTAACAGGCAAGTCGTATGCTTATGTACAGACAGCGGCTCGTCAACCTACCACAAAACGTCAAATTTCCTCAACTGATATCGATCTCTATGTGTCAGACTTAAAGTTGAAAATACCTTTAACTTTTTGATTAGGTTGACGTGCCTTTGACTGAGCTACTTACATAGGTAATACAAAAATAAAGATCAAATTCATTATTTGTTTTATGCATAAGTACAAACATTGTATGATACATTAACAGGTATTCATTTATGATTAAGTTATCGCTAGCGATTGCCTGTTTGCGTCTCCAGTAAACCAAATTGACAGAAAGAGACGGTATGGCACATCCCCTGAGAATTGTACATTTTTCCGCGATAAGAATATTTTAGACATAGTTTATTTTATTTATTTATTTTTTCCGTTAAATTCAACAATTTTTAGTTCTTTAAACTTGAAAGAACCATTCGCGGACTTAATGCTATACCGCATTCTCTATCGCTCAACCTTGAGACAATGCAGATAATATAGTCGGTTATTAAGATTTTAAATTTCGTTTAAGTAAGGTAAAATCTGACTGTATTAAAGAGATCACCGTACCTACGTATGAATCTTAACTTTCCAGCGTCTCCGGCCGGTTAGACCCTGCATTTGAAGGGTTGAAAGGTACGTGATTGGAAAGCTTAGGGATTTATTTTAAAAATGTATACGCGAAATAAAATGTGCTACGAGTTTCGCATGTAATAAGCTAGATGTAAAATATTTTTATTTATAATGGCTGTTGCCCGCGACTTCGTTTGCGTGGTCTTTAGTTTATTCTTATAGGATTTTCAATCGACTTCATAAATGGAGGAGGTTCTTAATTCGACTGTATGTTTTTTTTTGTATGTATGTTACGCGATTACTCCGCCAATTATGAATCGATTTTGATGATTCTTTTTTTGTTTGGTAGATCATACTTCAGAGGTGGTCCCATATAAATTTTATCGTAATTGATTCAGCAGTTTTTGAGAAAATAACAAAATATATACCCAGATAATGTTTTGGTTCGTGATTCATGGATCTATGTTAACCAATATCTTCGACAAATGTAAACCGATTTTGTTTTTTTTTTTTTTAGTGAATAGCGAATACTTCAAAGATACTATTGTAAAAAAAATCGGAAAAAATTGTACCCCTAAGGGTGAAAAAAAAGAGGATGAAATCGGTGTTCAGCAGTTAGATTAGGATTTATCACTAAAAATAGATGGAATAAGTAAATTTTATTTAAAAAAATAAAACCGACTTCAAAACACTAAAAAGCTAAAAAATAATCCTAACACTTAAGTACCTATTCAGTTACTTTTGGAGTCGGTGCCAGCCGATGAGAGATTCAATGTTTTTGTTTGCACCGACTCCAAAAGTAACTGATTAGGTACAAGTGTTAGGATTATTTTTAGCTTTTTAGTGTTTTGAAGTTGGTTTTATTTTTTTATCTTAATGGTCCTTTTAAAAGAACCTTCTCCCAACAATAATTAACACAACAAAAAAAGAATTAGCAAAACTAATTTGGCCTTGATTATGCAAAGTAATCATTTTGCTAAAAAAACTTGTTTATTGCATGAAGTGTATACAATCACATTCAAATTAAAACCACTGATA
The DNA here is from genome assembly GCA_963576865.1 of Anania hortulata. Classification (NCBI taxonomy): domain Eukaryota; kingdom Metazoa; phylum Arthropoda; class Insecta; order Lepidoptera; family Crambidae; genus Anania; species Anania hortulata. The sequence continues at coordinate 2,090,645 of OY756413.1, forward strand.
GTGTAGACAAACATTAGAGTCTCAACATTTTAATGTTTTTTTCTGCGAATCACAAATTGAACGGATCTAAATAAAAGCATCATCATCATCATCATTTTAACCATAGACCGTCTACTGCTGAACATAGGCCTCCCCCAGTTTCTTCCAGATTGGCCGGTTGCATCATTGTGCTTGGATGCACGGCCTGCATCCAGCGGCTTCCTGCAACCTTTACAAGGTCGTCTGTCCACTTGTGGTGGATTATAATGCAATTAATTAAATTGTACACAGTTCCGGATAGATAATAAATAATAATAAATTGTTTTTCACAATCACACCAATCATCTAGCCCCAAACTAAGCAAAGCTTGTACTATGGCTACAAGATAACGGATAAACATACTTAAATACTTTTATAAACATTTATGACTTGGGTAAAAATGCGCTCATCATACAAACAATTATCTAAGTTGGCTAGTAGATAATGTCGACAGGGATTAAGTCGTTTAAAATATTGTATCTCTGTGAAAAAATGATTGTCAGGCGAGTGAAACTGCAAACAAAGTCTATCTTTGTAAATAAACATTAAAAGGCTAGATTACACATTCACAACGTCACGTTGGCAGCGGACTTCCGGTCGCAAATAATGATAATACCCTGTGTTTCTGCACTAGCGCTCTTCTGGCTTTGTGTTAAAATATTAAACTTTCTGCGGTTAAAGTGGTCACAGTTAATGCAATGGTTGCTGTTTAAATGCTAGGCTATTTTAATTTCGGTGAACTTATCCTGTTCATTATTGTCAACTAGGAAAAGCTGGCCTGTACCATGAAAGTTTAAATCTATATGTATAAAACAAAGTCGGGTTAGTTACACCATTTATAATTCGAGAACGGCTGGACCGATTTTATGATCTTTGATTTGTTAAATTTGTCTCCGCCCCGAATAGCAGAATAACTATAAAAAACACGGAAATATTCACGAAACAATAATTATTGTAGGAGCGGTACCTTTCTTCGTACACATAAAAAGTTAAAGATATGCCTATTTACTTCCCACTGCAGAGCACAGGCCTTTTCAATTCAATTCAATTCAATTCAATATATTTATTGCATTCTATAATGTTACACAGGTGTTATAATTAGATACATAAAATAGATTATTATAGACCCTGTAGGGCACAACAATAAGATAGATATTGTGGGCAGAGAGGATGACGCCATGCATAATTAGATCAATTTGTTTATTTTAAGAAGTTGTAAAGAATTAAAATAATTAAGAAATCATATGATAATTATTGAATAATTTATTGAATAACATAATCAAATAAATAGTATTTTTAGGCATTTAAATATTTATTTATCTTTGGATTTCATTTATTGTTTTATATTGTTGTTTACCTTACCTCAACTATGAGGTGGTTTGGGCCATACTCCAAAGGTGCTTGTGGCGGCAGCGCTTGGGTAGTGATTACCAAAGTTAAGCCAACTACGCAGCGGTTGTGATTGGATGAGTGACCATTCCAACCATATTTAGTGACATTTATCACAAGCATGTCCGTGCTTCGGAAGGCACGTTAAAAGTTGGTTCCGGCTAATATATACTAGTCGTGAAGCCTATAGTTAGAGGCCTTAGGGCAGCTTAATAACAGCTGACTAGTCACTGGCCTTACAACACACGCCGCTCCGCCAACCCGGACTAGGCCCGCGTGATGGAGTATAGCCCAAAATTATACATATTGTATTTCATCGTACACAAATTTATCTAGGCCCAAATTAAACAAAGCTTGTACTATAGCGACTTAATGACGAATAGATATACTTAAACTCATTCATTTTTAAATATCTTTCGTTTCGTTTAAATGCTCGTGCTAAACATTTTAGTCTCCTGCGGGACTCGAACCCGCAAAAGCCTGGCTTTGACCCAAGTTTATAACAAAACATTTTATATTTCACACAGCGTGAATATCATTCAATGAAACCGGAAGTCGATTGCAAACATGGCGCCAACACGACTAAAGACGAAACCTAGAATGATTTATAATAAATGTTGGCTGTTATTAAATAAGTTTTTTCAGGTTAAGCACAGATTTTTAAAATTTTTTGCTGGCTGTTAGGAAACTGGTCACATAGAACTAACGGCTTCGCGACCTGGTAAAGGTTGCAGGAAGACGCTGGATGCAGGCCGCATCCAGCCGGCCAATCTGGAAGTCACTGGGAGAGGCCTGTGTTCACCAGTGGACGTCCCATGGCTAAAATATTGGGTGTTATCACCTAGTCAAGGTTTTAGAAAAAATTATAAAAAAAAAGTAAACAAACTTCAAAAAACTACAACTAGTTTTTTGAAATCGGTTTACTTTTTTTTATAAAATTTACTTATTTCATCTATTTTTAGTAATACATCCTCAACAAAACGAATCATATGAGTGCAAACAAAAGTTAACTGCTGAACACCGATTTCATCCCTTATTTTTCACACCTTAGAGGTGAAATTTTAGTATACCATTTATAAAGTATAAGCTATTCAATAAAGAAAAAATCATCAAAATCGGTTTTCAAATGCCGAAGATATTGGGCAACAAAGATACAAAAATCAGTTGGCGCGGTACCTATGGAGTTCATGCAATGTTTGATGATTTTCTTATAGATCCCATCATCAGAACTTGATCAAATTTATAAAAAAAAAAACATCCTGTAAGTATTCCTTTTCGAACACTATTAAAATCGGTTAACCTAGTAACGAATGATGACTGAACATACATAAAAAAAATTAAAAAAAGATCCTGACGAATTGAGAACCTCCTCCTTTTTTGAAGTCGGTTAAAAACCACTTATTGCAAACGGCCTAAAACCTTTTGTTGTGGCGTTCTATAGAAGAGATTTCCAAAAGCTTTTGATGATGATGATAAAGTCATTTTAATAATTAATAATTTTCTCTCTTTTTCCAATGAATTCTAGATGTATGCGTCTTACACCCGATTCGACAAAGCTGGAGTAAGTTTTTACTCGAGAGGAAACCACTGCTTAATCTAGAGTAGGCTGATATTGCATTTTACCAACCATGGATTTAAGAGTAGGTTAATTAAGCACCAGTAAATATTTAAACGGGTATTTTAGGAATAAATGACATGGATTTTAGTGCGTAAATAGTACATTCGTTCATCATTCACACTTGAACCATAGAATATCAATACCTAGTGTAGTGTATTCTTCAAGTAAGTTGGAAAAACGTAAACTAAGTTATCCAATAGCAAATTCAAGGAGTAAAGTTATTCCCGTTATAGTTAAACTGGTTTGACTTTGTGTTTGGTTGAATCGGGCCTTATTGTCATAATCACGTAGTAGTTAATTTATAACTAAAAGTAGGTTTTTGTTTTAAAAACTAATGCAACTGCAATTGCGGTCCTTCAGTATAAATCGCGCAACTATCTTGCGTATAAACAGCGCGGCGGAATTATCATATTTACGGAACCGGAAGCGCACTCCAGCATGGCGCCCGACGTGGGGCTCCGCAGTGAAGCGGAGGGAACCTAGAATAGCTTGCATCGTACGAATTGTTGGAATAATATTATTAGAAAACTTGATTCTTTTAAGGTAATACCATAGGGAATAACTAAATAATAATAGCAGTCACTTCACGTCACTCAGCAAGCTTTAATAATTTAAATAATAATTAAAAATTTTATTTACTCTTCACATAGGTTTACACAATACATTCAGTGCGTAGCTAAGTATGCATACAGATAATACCTATAATGTGAGAGTCTGGTGCCTGACATAGGTAAGTGGGTGCATATTAAAAAAAAAAAAATTAAAAATGTGTCGCGTTAAAAGCGTCCACTGTTGAACATAGGCCTCCCCCAATGACTTTGAGGGTGGGGGTGATTGCCAATACTCACCACGCTTGTTTTTAAGCCAATTTTGTTAATAAGCGAACTCACAAAGTTAAAAAAGGTATATTAAATATGATTCATCACTCATTTTCATATTTATGTATACGGAACCAATGTCGCAGAAGTCAACTCATGCCCATATTTTTCCTAACCCGATAAACCTCGAGATTAAACCTCGCTTAAGTCCGCACTGAGTGTTGCCGTCTCTGTTGCACGGTGTATAGCTAAGCACCCATCTCACTCACTCTGGCGCGTTATCCCGCCTAGGCTGGAGTTTCTCAAAGTTTCTAGGTCACAGCCCACTTTAGAGGTCTAGCTTTTATTCAGAGGTATTTTATCGTAAATTATAAAGAGGTTTTATTTATTCGCCATAATTAAAGGTAAAGGACTCTTGTTTCTCTACAATGAAAGATGAATAGGCAAGGTTAATATGTACTGACCTTCGTTGAACCAAACTTTTACCATTTGTTGTGATGTTAAGCATATAATATTTCTAAGTAGTATTTAATAAAAAAAACTTATGCTCTTAAAAACTAAAACTAGTCTTGTTTAGTGATTACTTGTATTTTAATTTTGGTTATAATTTTTACTTGAGTATTATAAAATATTTTTACTAATTAGTTCAGTGAAAAGCCATTTATTTATATCGGGTTTATTCAGAAAAAATCACTCTCTCAAATTTGCTTGGGTCTGGGCGTGCTGGGAGACGCCATTAGCAAAGCTTATAGCTTGGTACCTCGTAACTTAAGGCCATTGACTCATAATTTCCGAAAATGTGACAATTGGTTTGTTAGGCCTGCATTCTATGGCGTGCCGTCTCTCTGCAGCGTTTATTAAAGCATCTATCTATTAAGCGGTTCCCAATATCAGTGCTGTGCCGCAAAGACTTAGGAGTCGTCGAAGCTTCATGCCAGAAACTTGTTGCATCATCGAGAATGCTCCCCTATCCAGGGTCACAAGGTGGAAAAGGAAGTACCCGGCACCGCTACTCCCACCGTCAGAGAGCTTCTCACCAGGCAAAGACTTTCCATGGCTGACTGAAAAGCCTTGAACAGGCTGCGAACACAGGTCGGCCATTGTAAGGAAAATATAATAAAGTGGGGCTGGCTACATTGACGGCACCAACAGCAAATGTGTCTGCGGTGCTTTTCCCCTGCACCATGGGCCACCGTCTATCATGTCCCGCGTGTTCGAACAGCTGCACACGCGAAGACCTGTTACGCACCACCGATAGTGCGGTTTGTGTGGAGGACTATTATTTACTAATTATCAAAAATTTGAGGGCATTGCCATCGACATGATAAGAAGAAGATTGGGCAGTCTCTTATCATGGTGGTAAAACCCTCTTAACTTGGCAACCTCTGGGGTTTTTTACCACATTTTGAGAACCTATAGCCTCAGATTGAATCTCATGTTGTTTATGGGCCTATCTGTTACAGTATCGAAAAACAATCTGAGATTTAGGCCTTCGATAGACGTGGCTGTATTTTAGGGCCCCAATTGCTAAGCAAATCTATTATGCAGCTTAGTACATGGATGTCGTTAGATAAAATGCTAGACAAATAAATATCTGTCTAATTAGTATTCGATTTATTGGTTTCTTTTCTTGCAATCAATTTAAGTTACCTTTGAAATCGATGCCAAGCTAGCACAACGGGAATGTTGTCTACAAAAATGTCTACAGAACTGTATTATGTTACGTCTTTACCGTAGTTTAGATCAAGCATTATGTAAAACCTGACATGCCAAAAAACTGAATGTAACGTCAGTCTATTCAATGTGAAATTAGCAACGCACAGTGGGCATATGCCTGGAAGCGGCATACGAACACAAACTTGTTATCTTTGGAACATTAATCATGTCTTTGGAGTTGGCCTAAGTTTAAAGAGTAAGCGAGAAAAGGTGCTGAAGACTTTTTTTTTTCACAGTCAACATTACTTTTATCTTTCTAGTTAAACTAACATCTATTATAGCTCATATCATAATAAAGGTCGGGAGAAAGGTTCTTTCACTATTTATATGTAGAAGTTGCAATCAGTTTGGTATATTTTGTACCTAGCTGGTTTTGATACCATTAAAAACGTGACCAACTTATTTTGAAAAAAACTGTTATCGCTATTTTTTATTAGTTTTTCTCTCCTTCAAAAGATGATTGAATCTAACTATGAAGATATACTACATTATTACATAAAAAGGGAAAATATACATAAACTGCGTAAAACATGATGCAGTAACTAAAGTATCAGTGAGAGTGTTTTATGAGTTTACAATCTAGAAATATTGATATCAAAGCAACTCGCTCAGGTCAAAAGAGAAAGACATTTTAATTTAAATGAATAAAAACGAATGTTTGTTTATTAGTCTTCTATGCGTTCCTAAACCATACATCTGATTGGAATAAAGTTTTGGTATGTTGTTGTGCGCACACCGGGGAGAGATTGTGATGTAAATTGATGACCACACGAACAAAGTCACGGGTAACTGCTTGCATATTATAATTGGAATGTCTATAATATAGGTACAAATGCTTGTACTTAGCACATAAGCACATTATTGCGTATTAGATTAAAATCTAATGTCAAATATTCCAATCCTCTTCATTCCACTTGAACGCCATTTTTTTCTGACTTGGACCCCACGAACCAAAAGAAGGTGACGAAGCAGAACCCCCAGCCCCTGAATGGGGATCGGAGACGTCACATTAATATATTTAAAACGAGCAGTAAACTGGACACCAAAGAAAACTTTCTGAACGTTAACAAATGAAACTCCTTTGGAAGTAATTTTCACGCTCCGCTTGCAATTGTCTTTGTTGAGTGTTTTAATTTATTTTTCATTTTTATGGCTTTACTGTGGCTTAAATAACAATAACTTTGATACTGCAAGAGTGTTTTGTCATTTATACAGTTATGTTTGGAATCAACAGAAATGATTGAAAGTATTACCACGTATTACTTTTATTATAAACTAGCTGTTGCCCGCGTCTTCATTCGCGTGGACTTTCATAAAACAATTGTGCGCTACTTTCTTCATTTTTTCTTTCGTAAGAACCTTCTTGTGATAATAATTAACACAACAAAAAAAGAATTAGCGAAATTGTTCCATCCGTTCACGCGTGATGCGATGACCAAGGGAAAAAGCGATTCATTTTTATATATAAGAAGATATAAATCTGTGAATATACATGATTTACATACGCTAATAGTAAATAAATACACAAAAATAAAACTTACGTCAATAAAAAGAGGTTAATTTAATCGCGGCCAAGTATGACGAAGAACCATATCGGTTTGATTTAAAAAGAAAAGAAAGCTAAAAAAAACTTTTTTTTATAGTCTCGAATATCTTATATTTACCTAACGCCTAATGCCAATCATCAATAACATCAGCTTTTGGCAGCTGGACGTAGAGGACTTCCAAAATACCATAACCATCGTTAAATTTAAATATAAACATTACCAATACTTCGACATAAATGTTAATTTAGTGTTTAGATCCTTTTTCTTGTATCATAAAACAGCAAGAATAACTTACGTCATTTCTCTTTTAAACTTCTAGGCTTGTACCATAATGTCCATAATGTACTCCAAAAATGAAAAAAATAGTGAGGCATGCTCACTGGGTGGGAGGCCGACACAATTTACTTTAGCTGGACAAAATTAACATTCCTAAATGTAAGGCTAGGTTCAGGCTATCAAGAATAATATTATTTATTCAAATCAAGTTTCGAATAGACAGAAACCCAACTAAAAGTTGCATACAAGTCGACTGGTAAGACAAAGGAAACGTTTAAAATGGACAAGTTTCACTATGGCACCAACATCAAAATGGGACAAAAGTTTATGATTCTACCCTCGTGAGCCCCAGTGTACTTCATAAAGTACAAACTAATAGTAGTAGTTCAGACCTGGCATTTAAATTTTAAACTAAAAATAACTGCATTGTGAGCTATATGAAGTAAAATTGTTAACTTTGTACTTCAAACATACTTTGTTGTTTTATAATATTACAAAACTTAAACTAATATTACATATTTTGAGTGTACATCTTCTTCCTAAATATTTTTCAGTGGAATAACAAACATACTTAGCAATATATGAACATACACACAACAGGCTTCACTTTTAAAATCACAGAAATAGGAAACTTTCCTTCTGGTCTGAAGCACTATTCTGAATTTTATATGTACTTTTAGAAGTACATTAGGTTGTCAGAAATAGACCTGTTTGAAAGACATTGGACGTAGGTACAAGGCTATACAATTAGTATATTATTTACCAGTCAAGTTTCAGGCCCAGTAGATATATTGAGTGAGAGCAATGCTTATGTATTATAACAAGGCAGTGCTAATATTATATTATATGAAACTAACTCAATCCCTCAAAGTGTAGCGTAATATTCTCAACTATTTGTAGTCATAAATTTTTTTTGGACTCTTAAACAACTGTGTACTATACAAAAGGTTGTCGGAAATAGTTGTCCTAGCAATAGGACTGCCTACATTGTGTTTTCCTAAATATAAATATTTTCTAAACTTTGTGTTTTGTTGTGCAGTATCGATCTATGTTACTCTTTAATTTAAGATATTTTAGGATGCAATTTAGACAAATATAAAAAGCAAGCCGAAGCTTAGTTTACGCCGAAAATATCCTTCATAAATATGCATGGAGATTGTAAATTGTGTTTCGGGATAGCATTGGAATCGCCAACTGACGAGTAAAGCTGGGGGTATATCGGCGGGTCGTGGGTTTGTCCTTTGTAAAGCATTGTTTGGATTCTAAACATTTTCTAATTAATGTATTGATGACCTCTGTAGCCGAGAAGCGAGCATACTGGACTTAGTGTCACTATCTCTGAGATTCTGGGTTCGATTCCCGGTCGATCAATGTAGAAAAATTACTTTTCTATATCGTCTCGGGTCTGGGTGTTGTGGTACCGTTGTTTCTGATTTCTGTAACACAAGTGCATAAGGTACTTATCATAGCAATGTATGTTATGTTGTATATTTATATTTATTTATTTAATAGGCGTAGTAGTAGTGTGGTGCGATTATTTGATTTCCAGTTTGGGAAAGTTTAGCATGAAGAATTTTTCCAAATTGACTCGCGTCTGAGTGTGCTGAGAGACGCTCTTGGCACAATTTATGTATGTATGTATGCATGTATTCATGTTTGTTTGATACCTTGTAATAAATGAAAAATAATTACTTTTATTAATTACGATTAATGTTGTTGTCTGAAGTCCATTTGTTTATATAATACATATTAATACATATAAACGTGCAATACTTTTTAAGATAAGATAACTAATTTCAATAGATCGCAAAAAAACTGCTTTTAAATAAAATAAAACTCACTTATCTTCTAGCATTAACCATTTTAAACACAACGAACTCTGATTCTTTCATTCTAAAAAGATCTTAGTTACAAAATAGTCATTATTGTATAGAAACAACTTACAAACCTTTATTGTCTCCAACACATAGCTCCAACAATGGAAAAATAATTCTCACTAACTCCATAAGCCTTATGCTATAACTTACACTTTATACTGTGTGCACCCGGCCTTATATACAGAGTGACCGTCCCGCACGTCCCGCTCATTAAAGTAATGAGAGTGCGGACGGTGGAGGAATTAATTGCTCCACTATTATAGCTAGTGCGGTGACAACCCTAGCTAGTGCTGTGCCAAGTTTGTATTTTTTGTGGCTGTATAGTAGATGCCTTGGCGTGGTTTATAGTGTCTGTATGATTTATTTTATTCTTTTTGTGGCAATCCTGAGTGTCTCATCTATCTTATTTTCTTTAATACAATATTTCTAAATTAATTAAGCAAAAAAAAGAAATCGCGTTTTTTCCTAATTTGATACAAAGATATGATTTATAAGCTCACTTGCTATTACCTAAAATTTCGTTTGTGTAATGTTTTGTTCAATTCAGAAACGTAGTCTGACGTTTATTTGTAAAAAAATATATTCTGCGATTGATTATGTAAAAAAATATTACATAACAAGTTATTATTGCTCAGACAATGATAAACATATTTCAAAACTTTTACTTCTGATTCCCATACACCGCCATTTCACAACAAAACGGTGTATTTCCACAAATGATCAAGTTTATCACAATGATTCGCGATCGGTTCCGTGTTGCGTCGCCTCTATTAGAGCTATAATAACGCGTGTGCAGGCAAAACATGTCTGTGATGGTACAGCCGGGGTAAAACAGCCACATCATTCTGGACAACTTTCTCCTCTCTCCGTAGTTTGATAGACAGCTAGATATTTTTTATTGCAGACCATATAAAATATACAAATAGAGAAACAAGATTTGAAACTGCATGATTTAGGCTTTCCTATCGCTAGAAACGATATCTTCACAGCAACCTTAAGATAGATGACAGTGATAATTTACGTATGTTTGTTTCCTTCATTATACTGACATTGGTCTGGTTCCCTTGTCTTTTATAGTTCATAGAGCTGATAGCAATGACTAATAAATAATCTACAAAAATTATAACTAGACTTACTTAATCTAGGAACAAGAATAAACGTACCAAGAACGAAACAAGGCGGTTAAGAAGAAAAAGACAAAAATATTACAAGTCTGATTTCCAAATTTCTTTTTAATGATAGTAATTTTCTTCTAGTAAACAACTTTTTACTGCTCAAGTAGTTACAACCTTCACTTTATTACAAACATCGAAATCTTAAAAAGTCCTCAACTTATTCATCCAACTGGTAACAACTGATAGGCTATTTAATATCGGGAAGTATCAGCTGCGAAAAATATTGTATTTGATTATCAGAAACATCTCCTTCAAAAGTAAGACCTAATGAAATAGGTCCTTAAAGACGCATTTTTAGGACTATTTTGTTAACGGGAATGGGGATTGTTCAAGAAAGCCCGCGAAATTTTAAATTGCCTAGTCTTTTTTTACATAGCGACCCTGGTTTAATATGCATACTTTTGTTGATTTTTCAAAAAGCCTTATTAATTTTATTGATTATCGGTCATCGGTTTGTGATCTGGCAGGAACGGCCATCGAATGCTCGAGTGCCTAGCGGGAAAGAGGGGCTGAATACAGTTAGCCTAAAAGCCGCATAAGAATAAACTGTCTGTTCTCGCTTTTCTATGGACAAAATAACGTTCACATAAGCAAAACATCTCGGTAATGGCATTCTGGTCGTGATGGATGCTTTTTGTCATACAACTGACAGTTATACACGAAGAGGGTTTTAACCCCGTTTTAATACATTAGGTGGGATTTTGCACACTCTAAAATTATGCCAAGTAATGTATCTGTTTGTTTAGTCGTTTAACATTAACTAGAAGCAAGAACGACTAGGAGAAGATTATATATTTTAGGTGTGTAAATTTTATACAACATACGCCCCGAGGGTTTCGTGCCTACGGTAAACTAGTAGATAATACTTTTGGCATTAAGTCTGCCATCTGTACCACTTTTTAACCGACTTCAAAAAAGGAGAAGGTTCTCAATTCAGCGATCATTCGTTACCAAGTTAACCGATTTCGATAGTTCTTTTTTTGTTCGAAAGGGAATACTTTCGGAATGGTCCCATATAAATCAAGATTTATCAAGTTTTGATGATGGGATCTATAAAAAAATCATCAAACATTGCATGAACTCCTTACCGCGCCAACTGATTTTTATACCTATGTTGCCCAATATCTATGGCATTTGCGAACCGATTTTGATGATTCTTTCTTTATCGAATAGCTTATACTTTGAAGATGGTATATTGAATTTTTTTTTGGAAAAATGTTACCTCTAAGGTGGGAAAAATAAGGGATGAAATCGGTGTTCAGCCGTTAACTTATATTTGCACTCAAATGATTCATTTTGTTGAGGATGTATCACTAAAGCTAGATGAAATAAGTAAATTTTATAAAAAAAAAGTAAACCGACTTCAAAAAACTGAAAAGCGAAAAAATTATATCAACACATAAATACCTAATCAGTTACTTTTGGAGTCGGTGCAAACGAAAACATTCAAACTCTCATCGGATGGCACCGACTCCAAAAGTAACTGATTAGGTACTTATGTGTTGATATTATTTTTTCACTTTTCAGTTTTTTGAAGTCGGTTTACTTTTTTTTATGAAATTTATTTGTAACTGAAATAAATTATACCGATACCGAGAGCTGGTGAAAATCGTTTTTGCAAGATTTTTCTAAACAGAAAAGTTTATGAAAAATAGTTTGTGATATTTAAATCTTTTTTAAATTCAAATTCAAATTCAAATTTTTATTTGCGTCAAACATGGTATAAATAGTTATTAAATAGGTAGGTACATTTCTGAGTCACATGTTAGGCTACTTGGGTTAGCATGCAAATGTTACAAGTTTAAGTAAGTATATGTGATAAAATTAAAAAACAATCTTAAAATTCTCCAATTAAATCACATTATTAAATAGTCATTAAAAAAATATAATGTCCAAGTTAAATTGTATTCATTATTAATTTAGTCCCATTTCAATATACTTTTTCAATTGTGCTACTTTTTCCAGTCTAAAAATTCTTTTATACTATAAAAACTGTGACAATATAGCCACCGAAACAAATGCTTCTTGAACAGCGACGCGTTTTGCATTTATTCACGAATACATCTATTAAAAGCTATTTTCTTTGTACAGGGTGGAGACGATTATATATGACAAATACTAGTCGTAAGTCGTAATTTATACATGCAATTTTCACTATAAGAGCAAAAATATTTCAAAGCTCCATAAAAATCATTGATGTTACAGACAGACAGAAAATTAAATTTGTATGGAGCGTCTCATTTCTTTTTCTCGATTAGAAATCTCCTGGAATGGTAATAGTAACAGACTAGTAGGTACAGACAATGTTTTTAATTATTGTCACCACCCTGTATTTGTAAACACTTTGATGTTTATACGCATGGATGGCTCTGATATCCATTTTATATTAATTTTACCCAAATCATATTTCGCGGAGCAAATACAACGCATTCCGCAATGAATCGCGTTAATTCGTTGATAATATTATATTAATAGATTTAAATGTATCATTATATTCGTTAAACATATTCTGACGAGTGTAATTCTATCAAGGATACAATTTTCAGTAAAAAAAAAAACGATTTTCTATTCATTCCAATTTTGACCGTTGTACCAATAGGATATATTAAATCAATCTTTACTATCTCTATCAATCCAACTAAGTACCTTGCCTTTATAATATCTGAAGCCTGAAGCAGTGCGTAACACCACGTTTCACTATCCGCGCGACTGCTCTGAGCTACGGAGGACATAGTTACTTATATTGGTGAATTTCTTCAAGTGTTTGTTTTGCTATCGTTCATCGGTTGGCAACACTGTTTCTCCTATATCTTTGTTCTTTTCAGTCAGCGTAACGCTTATCTTAATACTAATTGTAGGTATGACTAGTTATTATATTTGGACATATTGGAAAAAAAGGGTCCTATACTTACATAGAAAAACAGTCAGTGGTGTTATAAACTGTAATGTCACTTATTTTAACATTAAATGCAACTACCAAATATTAGCTAGGCATTTATAATTTAGCAAGATGTAAAACTGCCTTTTAAAATCAATAATAATATAGTCCAAGCGCCAAACACCACATACCATCCGCTACACTGTCGCCTGCTGATACCGATCGGACGTGACTTGAATATCACGTGATCGGAGCTGATATTGTAAGCGGTATTTATTGGGAATATATATCCGGTGATTTCGGTACGTTAGTGTATGGTATGTATTGGACACGTCTTCGGCAGTTTGGACGCCTATTGGGATGTGATTTGAGTATGCACGCTTTGTCACTTGCGATAGGGTGCTACTTTTTCTAGATTATATCAAGTTAGTGTAGCGACACTTCTGTTCTAAATAAAACGCTAAAGGTTACGTCCTTTTGTCTAGCGACTGTTTCTGCGAAAATTTATTTAGTGTATTTTCCATAGCAATCTACGAGTAGGTATATTACAATCGTGCGACGCGTTACGCAACTGAAAGTTCGTTAATCTCACTACATTTACAGCTACTAGTACTTAAGTTTCTAAAGTACTATTTATTTTTCTATAATAGTCCTGTACCTGAAGGCTGTGTTAAGTAAATGGCTTTTACCTATAAAACCACCTTAATTGTATGCTCTATATACAGGGTGTAACGAAAAGGTGAAATAAAACTTTAAGGGGTTATTCTACAGCTCAATTACATCAACTTTTTCTATGGGACCAACATCAAAATCTCAAAAAAAAAATGACGTTTCCATACAAACTGATGCCAGCTGGTCGCGTTTTAGTATGGGAAAGTGTTTTTTTTTTGCGATTTCGATGTTGGTCCCATAGAAAAAGTTGATGTAATTGAGCCGTAGAATAACCCCTTAAAGTTTTGTTTCACCTTTTCGTTACACCCTGTATATATCTATATATAAAAAACAAAGTCGGGTTAGTTACACCACTTAAAAGTCAAGAACGGCTTGGCCGATTTTTACGATTTATGATTTTTTGGATTAGTTTTCGTCCCGAATAGCAGAGTAACTATTAAAATATCGAAAAATTCACGGAAAAAAAAACGAGGCGGTACGAAGTTCGCCGGGATAGCTAGTATAACAATAAACGTAACACATAATGAATAAATAAATAGATTTGCGGCAGACACACCAATTGTTATGGTATCGAAGTAAAGAATTGACATCCTTGTGTTTCGAGGAACAATAAATTTTATTTTGCCACTTTCGACTCCTAGCACACCCAGCCTCAAGGCAATTTAAACAAATTGTTGTTGAATAATCCCAAACCGGGAATCGTTCCTAGGACTCTTGGCGATCAAGGCAAATCATCGCACACCAATTGGGTCGTCATAAATAAAAACAACTAAATGAAAACGTTATATTTTCTTACCATAATAACTACGAGTATTAGTCAATACCATTCTCGCCAATATACTAGAAAAAGATAGCTCACATTACCCAAATACCACGTCATTATTTACCCCCCAAACGATAATTAATATCATCATTTAGCACTCAACACGCTTGCAGTAGTTATTCCGACATAATTAAGCATGGTCCCATACAAACAGGACATGTCCCCAATTACGCGAACTAGGGTAGCGCCAGTCATTATTTTAATTACCTCTCCGTGACTCGGCGGGGGTATGCTGTACGTTATTTGTACCTACGCTCTTTGACTATATTCCGGTCATTTTTTGTTTTAATATTTTTAAGACGCGGTTCGAGTAAGTTTTCAGCCATCGTTTCTTTTTTTTTACAAAACCAACTAACACGGAATATTCAGTGATTTTTGTCAATGTCATTATCTATCAATATAATTGTTACTGTCAAAACTAGCTCATTAAGAAAAGTTCATTTCCTATCTGTACCATACTACATAGTGTAAAACAAAGTCGCTGAGCGCAGTCTGTAGATCTTTTAAACTACCCTTTACGTCTAAAGCAAATCACTGCACCACCACGCCAATCGAGCTCTCATCATCATCATCATTTTAGCCACATGACGTCCACTACTAAACATAGGCCTCCCCCAATGACCTACCATCGGAGGGCATTGCCAATACTCGCCAGCTTGGCAGGCGGGTTGGCGAGCACAGTTTTTTATAACATTTCGCACGCAGACGCTGCTGCCCGTCTCGTGCTACAGGAATTAGTCGTCTCTTACGACACACCTCCTGTTGGCGGTGGGGAAGTGTATTCTTTACGGCCGTCCCCACATGCCAATCGGGCTCTAACAGTTAATAACCATATCTCTTTGTTACAGACCCTCCCTCCGCGCCCATGATCACCGGGTACATACCGGGAACTACGTTATCAGCTGGCACCGTTCAGAAGCTCTCCTGCATATCCTCAGGTGGAAACCCCCTGGCTACCCTGACCTGGTTCAAGAATGATAAAAAGGTAATGTTTTTTGTGAAATATCAAAACTAAATCTGTTAGATTTATGATAGAAAATAATAGCCAGGATCGAACCCCGTGGCATGTGTTAGAAGAGACCTCTCTTTAGCATATAAATATAAATATAAAAATGACAATAATATTAATACCTAGAATAAAAATAAACTTGCCGTTCTAAATTTCAGGCTGCATAAAGTGTGTGATTCGCGAAAATGTATTCGCTTTTTTTACAAATTATCAGTCTATTGCTGAACTACCTATAAAATAAATTTAAATCGCATGATAAGGTGATTTTAATGAAAAAAATACTGTACTGATAATTACTATTTATATAATAAAAATGTATGGAATTAAATCCTGCCCTGTTCGCATAAGTATTTACATTAAAACTTATAATGTAAATATACTATTTAAAAACATGCTGACAACAGTGACCAACTTTCTGGCGCTGCTTCTTCTCGGCACTAGCCCACAATTGTCCCAAGGAACTGGTAGGGTACAAAATTGGGACGTGTAAAAGAGCCTCATTTGTACCTATTTGAAGACAAATCGGTTTTATTGGTTTTATCGGAAGCTGTCATGACCATGGATATAGTACCTTAACATGGTTAGACAGCTGTTTTTTTTAAAATAAATGCCAAACATCACAGAATTCTCTTAAAGTAAGAAATTAACATCTTGCGTTACGGTACCTCGTAACGATAGATAGCGATATTTTATGTAAGGGTTCTAAGTCTTCCAGCAGACCTAAACTTAAATCAATTTATAAAAAAAAAGCAAATTAACCCTACCAGCAAATAACCTCGGAACACTCACAGGTGAATTACCATACCACTCCATAGAAAAAAAAAAGGTAAACCATAGAAAAAACGAAGAAAAAAAGAGGTCTGTTTTAATTTTGTGACCAGAATCAAACCAATTTTAATTAGTATTGCAAGAAAAAAACGCTTTATTCATTTCCTTAAAAGAATTTCAAATCTCCCATACAGTAAAAATCCATTTAACGAAGATCCTACGTCTGAGTTTTATGGAGCAGAAAATGTTATTTATGACAAGAGAGTTCACCGACTGACCGCCATTTTTATGCCAAACTCGCCTTAAATTTAAAGAAACCCGCATTTTAATGGCTGCTGAAGCCTATTTTTGGTCATTGTAATCTTTAGAATGATCTTTGAATTTCTTTTCTTTATGAATTGACTCTATAATTTACCTAAATATTGTTAATTAATGACTATAATATCAGGTACTTAAGTTACCTAGTCTAGTAAAAATACGTGCTGTACTGACATAAAATTTCGGGAACTATACTTTCAATTCCACTCTTTACCGTAGAAATGTCCGCCATTGTAGGTAAATGCCTGATGTGACAGTTCTTTTCTTCTTCTTATTTAAGACAACAAATAATTACATTATCAGCTTGTGCTCTGATTATAATAAAATAAAATAAATTACTAGTAATGTAACCTGCAAAATATATATAGCAGTAAATATGTACACTATAATAAGTCTTTTTATTTAATAATCAATATTAATCGATGTAAACCATTTATTTCGAACTAACTGAACCGTTCCCCTTGCGAGATTTGAAGCTACGACTACATATAAAATTGTTTAAAAAATACACCAATTATCTAGCCTCGAAACTACGCAAAGTACTATGGCGAATAGACATACTATATTACTTATATGACATTTATGACTCGGCACAAATGCTTATCACACAAACAATTGCCCCTTGGCCCAAACAATTGCCCCACCACACAGATTTTTTACAATCCCAGCTAATTCAAGATGTCCTCTTTCAGATCCATTCAGTGACGAAAACCACAGACAAGTCAGTGGCAGCAGAGATCTCCATACTGACGAATGTCACAGACAACCAGGCTCAGTACCGCTGCGAGGCCACTAACAGCGCCACTGAGATACCGCTGTTTGAGACTGTGACACTAAATGTTCACTGTGAGTATATCTTCTTTTAAACCTGAGTGTCTTAATCTGTAGTCCATGGGCTCCCAATATAAGTCTATCGTAAGATACGCTGGGGTCCATGGCAAACATCTAAAAAAACGGTCCCACTGTTCATATGAATCACAAACAAAGAAACCTGGTAAAAGCTGAACCTCGTTTTTTATCTTTACAAAGAGATGGATCCTCTTCTCTCTCGGGCAGTTTAAAATTTTGAAAGGGGTAAGAGGGTGATGAGATGATGATGCGATCACGACGATATTGATGAGATGCGATACGGTGATGGGGAATTTATATAATTTTTTACTCTTTTTCTAAAGGGTAAAAAATCCCTGTTCTGGGTTTTGTTCTGTTTCCTCTTAGAGTCCCTTGATCTGAGTTGCTTGCAGGTAAATTTATTATATTTAGAGTGCCATCAGATCTCCGTGACCCTGAGACAAGGGAATCATCAGACTTAATGCAAAAGTAACTTTCTCAATTTTTCTCTTTTACGTTTACGGCATAACCTTTGAAGAGAACGTTGAAATGAACCGACTTTGATGAATGTTGGTGCAAAAAGCTTGAATTATGGGTAAGAATTATCTGTTGTAACCAGAGTTCAAGTAGCTTTCTTTATCCTCCTCCTAATAGAATAGGTAGGTACCTACATTAAGAGGAACCATATTCAATGTGACTAAAGCCGCGGGCATAGCTATTACCAATTTTTTAATACTAATTTGACTTTTCACAGTAATTTCAAACAACTTTAACGAAGTTTTTGTTATTTTTTACCTTTTGCATAGCTAATGATTTACATTGAACTTTGAAGGTAAATTAGCAAATTCATATTGCTTTGCCTTATTTAAATTTCTAATGAGCAACCTGTAATTTCGGTTCACTCAAAACTGCGTTCGTTTTCATAATTTATACTCTTAAGGGTCCTACGCGAGTCTCTACAAAGTGATAATTAACACTTTAGAGTAATGTCATTGGTGAGTGGAGTCACGGTATTATGTGTGTAATAATATATTGATTTTATTGTGAAAAAAATATTTTTATTGAAACATTTTAATTTGCTAAATTTTCATATATTTTAAGTATCAAATTTTATAATTCCGAATCTTTATTTACCACTATGAAGTGATACCAAATGAAGTGATCAACATGACTTGTTTTTTTTAAACAAAGTATAACTCCATTTTCATACAGGTTTCGCATACATGAGACCCTTAAAAGCGTAGCGATGTCCATTTTGGGGTATTTGGGTCATGGAGGGATATTTTATAAGTAGCTTTAGCTTTGTATGCTTTTAAAGTGGCAATGCACTTTTACCTCAAGCTGTTAATCCTCATCATTCGGCCACTGGTTACGTTTATATAAACAGTGACTGAATGATGATGATGATGTATTTGTCACACGTTACTGATTTGGCCCACTGTCCCACTGCTAGGCAAAAGACCTCCCCCAAGGTTTTAGAGTAATCTCTGTTGATAGCCAAAGTACAGACTTCAGTCAAAGTACAGTCCCGGAAAAAACCGCCCAAATCGTCGTGTCATCTTTTCTTGGACAAGTCATTTTGAAGGATATTCATTTGTATGTAGCCCATGGGTGACAATGAGCGACCATCTCTCGGAATGCATTAGGCTATGATATTAAGATAAAATAATACATACTTATCTTAAAGTCACTGTGACAGTAGCTGGCACCTGTGTCATTGAGATGTTAGCGCTTTAAAGCACTAATACATAATTATATGGTAATCTATCGGATCTCGGACTCTTGGAACTGTACAAGACATTGTTTCTTTTGTTAAACTCCACTTTAGGCCCTTTTGTAAAGGTCGAGTGGAATTGAGAATAACGATAACGGATTGTAAATTCTCAGTATCGTGCACAATACTCGCGTTTTGAGCACAATTGATACAGTTCTCGGTATCGCGTAGATTGTTGAATATTATTTTAATTTGGAACGTTCGATAATCAAACGTCGAGTCAATAGATAAACATTTAAAATTCAATCTTTCCTTACTGTATGATATTTGTAATTGCGAAATTGGATTTTGCACAACCGCCGATCTCAAAATTGTTTTGTTAATATTCGATAGCATTATTAGTAAATTCTTACTAACTTTTAAGATTTTGTCAACAGTTGCCCCAGAAACAGTGAAAGTCAGAGCAGTGCCCGAAGAGCTGAAGCCGGGAATCGAAGCGACACTCTACTGCGACGCTGCGTCGAGTAATCCACCTGCAACTCTCTCATGGTGGCGCGATGGCATACCTGTACAAGGTAAGTAAGATGTTTCATCAAATCAAATATATTTTAAGGATTTTAATGTAAAAAGACATTGATATCAGTAGTGGATTACGTAACTTGAAGAAAATAATTATTAATTCCCTCGATCTAGAATTGCAATGAAAAATGTATTTGCTAGAGTCTGAATTTTAATTGATTGAATGTCATATCAAATAGACACATATAATTTTGAAGAGTCCTTAATTACAAGATGTTATCTTTCTAGATGTATAAAAGCAAATTGGAAATTAAAGACGTGATAACGCTTGTGAAGCCCTAATTAGAATTTGGAATGTGTTGCTTTCATTAAATATTAATAAATTCGGCTTCAAAGCAAGAACTATCTTGAATACAATATTTGGATGCATAATTTTTAAAACGATTGACGTTGTTAAAATTCTTAATGTTGTAAGTTTGTCTGTTTGAGAAATCAAAGGAAAAATGACTGCTTCTATAAAAATATTTTTATTTTTAAGGTTCCCCAATGCAACTAAAGAAAGGTCTTCATGGAGGCACTGTGTCAACAATAGACCTGAAGCTGAATATAACTAAGGACTTAAATGGGGCAGTGTATACCTGCCAGGCGATGAATGAAGCGTTGCAAAGAAGCGTCCACGATGCGTTGAGCTTGAAAGTACTTTGTAAGTCAATGATATTTTGTTATATTACTCCTAACTATGGGTAGAATAATTCATTCAGGAATTGTTAGATGTGCAATAATAACCATCAGAGTTATGAGTGTAAGCCGGGTGTAATAGTAAACATTATTATTTATTACCAGATGCACCAATCTTCGACGAGACAACACAAGAGACGGCAGTAGGCGAGGAAAACGAACCGCTTATCATTGTGCTCCGAGCTGATGGAAACCCTGGAAGCATCACCTACACTTGGACTAAGGACGGCTTGCCTATCACGCAATCTTCGTATAGCAGTGGTAGTAAGTTTTGATAGATGTGTAATGTCTTTTGAACCATACTTTTTCTTCTACTGTGTCTCTTTTCTATCTTAATAATTGTTACATTTTTCGATGCCACGATAAAGTTGTTGCATGTCCGAGTTGGTTCTATTTTCTGCGGAACTTTATAAAAGTTTTATCGTTATTCTACCTTTTCTAATTTTTCACTGTCTTTGTTGTGATGAGTGTTTGTGGTTTTCATTCAACTTTTAAAATCTAAGTATATAAATGACTTTTTTAAGTTATATTAAATGAAACACACCTGAATGAATAACTAGACTTAGTCTTAATATTAGCTAAATTTGCATAATTTTTAATGTCTTTTGGAGTATAAAACTCCCGAAATATTAACTCAATCTTGAACAATATGTATGTTTTTTCAAAACTTTTTTTAACTGTCTGTGTTGTATTTAGACGATATACTAATGACATCAATAAATTTCAATTATTCCCTGTTTTAAATCAGTTTCATATCGATTAACAAGTGTAAGTTTATGCAAGAAAGATAAAGACGTTTTTTTTCTTATAGACGATAGAATAATATCAGAAGGCAGTATGCTGAACATGACTCGGCTATCGCACGCTGACGCGGGCGTCTACACGTGCGAGGCGGTCAACTCGCAGGGGGCTGCGACGGTCAACATCACTGTGTCTGTGCACTGTGAGTATTTGCAGAGCCATTTTGGTGGCCGCTTGTGTTAGTTTTTTTTGACGTTGTACGGTTCTAGTGTTTACGTTAAGAGATACTTCGCAGCCTTTGCCTGGGACTTCGGTAGTAAGTTTAGTTTCTATTCTGTGAATATATAGAGCACATGAGTACCGCATTTTAATAGTATGACAGACTGAAGAAGTTTTTAGTCTGAATAGATATGAAACGTCGAAAATTTTAAACTTTAAAGAATCTTTAAATACTGAATAGTTAGTTCATCTTAATAGATTTTGAGAAAAATTATTTGTTTATTATTAGTAATCTAATGATGTTTTTTTTAAATTGCTTTTGCCGTGATTTGAACCCACCATTTTTATCTATCCGAGCGACTAATCATCCAATGAGCCACGGAGGATGAGAGAATGAAAGTTGGAAGAGCAGTTACCCGGATAACTATATTCGTGCGTTCAAACACTCACCAGTCAGTTAAAAAAAAGGAAAAATATTATGATCCTTCATGTAATAAATTAGAATTATTGTGAATGCCCCCAATAAAGAGTTTATATAATAGTCTTATTGTAGATAATAATTTATCACTTTTAAAATATGGACTTCACACTAAAAAGTTCGTAATATAAATAGATTAAGATGTTATATTAATGGTGTTAGTTATTGAAAAAAAAAAAGTTAAAAAAATCAGTGTAAAAAGCTTTTAAAGGTATTTTGCCTCATAAAGTGTCATATGTAAGTGTTACTATATTATTGGTTTTAGTTATAGTGTACTTGTACCTAAATTTATTATTTTAATAAAGAATTTTGAAAAGGAAAGGAATAGTTTTGTCGTAGCTTCTATGTGAGTAAAAAAAACTAATAGAAATATATTTTACAGATGCGGCTGGCATAAAAGCTACAGGTCAAGCAGTTATCACAAATTCAAACGAAGATGCTGTCTTATCCTGCACAGCTACTGGAAACCCCCTAAACTCTGAACACATTCGATGGGAGCGCAAAAACTACGATATGAATTCAAAAACCGTCACTTTCGAGCCCAGGAACTCAACTAGCTATTTGACCATACCAAAAGCAACCAGAGAAGATGTGGGTTATTTCCAGTGCGTGGTCAATAATGGAGTGGGGAAAGAAAGCAGGCAAGATATAATGTTGGTGGTCAAATTCAAACCAGAAATGGACTCGACACCTAGCCTAATGAAGTCCGCTTCGAATGTCGGGCAAGTGGGCAGGTTGACTTGCAAGTAAGTTAGACAACCCCATATAAAAATATATTTAAACGGGATTTAGCACTAAAAAATACCATAAATCAATAACAATAAAAATTAAAAAACATTACATACATTTGACAAAGTACGTATTTTCCAATAACGCTATACGGCAACGCAATTTTATGTAGGTACAGCCCACTTAGCATGTCCACCAAAACACGATATGATATAGCGATTTATCGACACCAACTGTATGTTGTTTAATATTCTGATACATATAGCCGCCATGTTAAGTCGCCGTGCCGGTGACGTCACATGTTATGATCGCTGTTTCGATTAAAAAATCAAGATAGGGGCTATATCTGATATATATTATTTAAATTACAGTTAAGTGTTAAGTCATAAATCACTATATCATATCGTGTTTAGTGGTCATGCTAGGGGGGCTGGAACCACTTCACGCATAAAATATTTCATTCAGAAAGAAGAAAAGTATTTTTAGTATACACAACCTAATCTGTTTATCCATTTTTAGATGTCAAGGAGCCCCCGCTCCTAACTTCACTTGGTCCAAAAACGGGGCAAAACTCCCCGTCAACACATCAACGAAATACTACGCGGAGTACCACAAGGTTGATGCAGTTACCTACACGTCTATCCTGCTGATAAACGACGTCACGTCTTCAGATTATGGCTCTTATGAGTGCGGGGCTAGGAACGATCTTGGGTTTGGTACTACGTCTGTGAAGCTTGATGTAACTAGTGCGCCAGGTGAGATAATAAGATTTGTGCCATTTTTTTATAGTTTTTAATATACAGGGTTATAGTAAAATATAGCAGATATGAGCAGTAATATCACGACCTAAAAGGAAATTTTAAAAAATATTCTAAATTAGACTATTAAAAGAAAATTGCTGGTGCTCAAATACAATAACTTTTTCTATTGATCATTGGACATTGAAATCGCAAAAAAAACACTTCCCCATATTAAGCCGCCACCAGCTGACATCAGTTTGTATGGAGAAATGATTTTTTATTTATTTCAATGTTGGAAGCATAGGAAACGTCGTTGTATTTGAGCACCAGAATCAGCCCCTAGGAGGTTGTTGATGTTTTACAAATAACCCTGTATCATAAACTCAGATATATTCATTTCTGTTTCTTATATTAATCATAGCTGAATCAATATTGAAAGTAATTTTCTTTTAATAGTACAGTTTAGGGTATTTTAGTTCATTTCCTTTCAGGGAGTGATATTACTGCTAAAATCAGCTATATATTACTATAGGATCTAAATTAAAATTCAATTGTTTGTGTGTTTTTCTTAAACTAAAGTCATGTAAAAATGTCTCATTTATCCCGGTTTGTAGAAATAAATTGGTTTTTATCTATGGCTGTTGACCAACATATAACAGCAGCTATGCTATTAAATGAGATAACCTTTTTATTGCAATTTCAATGTATTAGATCCCATCGATACAAAAAAATGATAATATAGAGAATGAAACTGACTAATTTTGGACCTTGTCTAGGACCCATTTTCAGAGATATTGTAATTTGTTACAGACCAAGTCATATCGTTAGCAGTCACAAACGTTACATACAACTCGGTCACTTTAGAATGGGTGCCTGGGTTCGATGGTGGACTCATGCCATGGTACAGGATTCGCTACCGGTAAGTGCATTCAACCAAAAAATACTATGCATGATTTTCTTTCTACTCGTAGAAGCCGTATTTAAAAATTTACTGTCGACCCGTCTGGGGTAGTAGTATGGAGGTTTGCCTTGAAAGAAAAAGGTCACGGGTTTGATACCCGGCTCTGTTCTATTTTAAAAGGCAGTTGTCTAATTGGCTGAGTTTTAAGTGTGCTGGGAGACGCCCCTAGCAAGATCTAATGATAAATATCTGGTCATTCTTACTTTGATACCATTTATAGTACTGTTGTTACCTGCAAACACTGAGCTAATAACTAAATTTCTACTGAAAAACACTAAGAGAGCTTGTATTGTTATAAATTTTGATTGAATTCAACATTAGCAAACAAGATATAAAAAAAAATCTGATGTGTTAAACAAATTCTAACTGGTGATTATACTTCTAGGAAAATCGACGATAATACCTACAAATACGAAGATGTGAAGCCCAAAAATGCAACAACATACACAATTAGTGGCTTAGAAAAGAACACTGATTACGTGTTCTCTGTAATGGCCATCAACAACATCGGGCAGAGTAAATACCGACCTGACGATACCAAGATAACTACACTGAGTAAGTTGAATTAAATTAAATTCATCCAACAAACACACAAATCATGTAACCCGAAACTAAGCATAGCTTCTACTATGGCGACTAGTTAACGGATACACATACTTAAATTTAAACATCAAAGACTTCAAAGATTATTATCATCACACAAACTTTTCTTTTTTGCTCCTTGTGCCCGCATTTGAACCCGCAACTGTCCGGTTTTGTAGTCAAGTCGCGTCCGGATCGTCTTAGTCTTATAAATGTGTTTAAATACAAAATAATAATGTAAATGTTTCACCAAAATGTTTGAACAGGGGATTTTCTTTCTCGGTTCCTCTGTTGGTCTCATAATAAACATTTTCATATTGAGAACATCTACCTGTAGAAGTATGTATCTCGTTATCCTAACGACCTATATTTTTAAAGGTACAGACAACAGCTCGTCAGCCTACCACAAAGCGTAAAATTTTGTCATTTGATATTGATCTCTACGTGTCGGACTTTAAGTTGAAAACCAGTTCAATAACCTTTAACCTTTTGGGTAGACTGACCTGCCGTTGACGGTACTCTAAATTTTACTCAATAAATACATGGTAATAAACGTAATAAACTTTCTTCCACGCAACAAAAGACATGATCCCATCATCAGTACAGTCCAGCTCGGAAGAGTATAACTCGTACAACGTACCAGGAGTGTTCATCATCATCGGTACCATTGTTGGTACAGCTCTGATCTTGCTAAATGTACTGCTGATAGGATTCTGTCTTCATAGGAGGACAAATAAACGGATACGAGGTTTGATACTTTCCGTTTGGGCTTTTGTGTATGTTGGATCAGTTTTTTATAATAATAAAAAAGATGATAAGTTTTACTAAAGGGCACATCTCTACCCTCACATACCCCCGATCGGTGTGGTAGATGGGTCCCGTAAGGCACTGTCAGGTGTAATCATCTCGTTCTAAAGTTTTATGACTAATTATCAAATAGTTGTTTTTTTTTAATGCACGCTTTTTGTGATAAATTAATAAACTCATTAATTTACTGAGTACTGAACAAGCACCATATTTTTATATTCAAAAGACTGATCCAACTGCAGTAAAAGTGTTTAATGTTGTAGATGTTTTTAAGTGTTTAGTTACCTAAGTTCGTAGTTAGAAGGTTTTTTTCTGTTCCATTTGAAAACCTTCAGAAATAATAATATCTGGTTTCCATGCAGTTATGATTAATTTATTTGCAAAAAAAAACTTCTGTCTAAAATAATTTAGCATGTTTTTTTTTTGTTTTTCCTAAGTTTTTTTTTTCTTCTTTTCTCCATCATTAGCATCACCCTCATCCGAAGTAGGCGAGCTGAATGTGATATCGACAGAATACGTCGAAACTGCTGACGTATCGAAGTCCGTAGTGGTATACGTGTCGATAACTGGTGCTGTGCTAGTGTTGATCAACGCTGCTTTAGTCGCTTGTTTTGTGTTAAAACGACGGTCTAGGAGACTGAAAGGTGAGATTTTTGTTGCAGTTTTATTGTAAGTGCATCATTATTGCAGTTACGTTTTGTGGAGCACCGTTTTCAAGAGAGAGAAAAAAAGTGTTTTTTATTTTGATAAATATTTCCAAATATCGCTTCACAAAATACAACTGCCTGTGTAGATGCACCATAAGTATTTTTTATAATAATTTAAAAAAAAAACTTTGTTAGAATAATGTTTTTGGCAGTCGTATTGTACAATAGTATTAGTGTACAATTGTACAAAAATTGATTTTGTTACATATTTACCAGCAAAACTATTTTTTAATCATAAACTATCTATTTCCCTCAGCTTATTTATCCGTTCAATGCTTTTAATTAAAGTACCTATTTTTTTAATAACTGTATTCTTTTAGATGAGTCCTAAAAAATTATGTTATTCTATTTTATTTTTTAAGTGTCTTAGAATTCCAAAAACTCAGTTTGTATCATATTTTCTAACAGAACAAGCCGGTCAAGCGTCTAAATCGGCCACCATAGAGATGTACGCTCCGTCCTCATATAACGACACTATGACGGGAGAGACCCTCAGCTCTGTATCAGAGAAGTCGGAGACATACTCGCAGGACGATGGGGATGATCGGCCACCGCCGCCGATACCAGAAGTTCCGTCAATGCCCAACCGGCATATGCTTAGCCAGGTAAATTACTATTCCTATAGAAATAATAGAGTAATAAACAAAAAATAATAATATTAATAATGGAGGCCGCGTACCGGCAAGCGCAGCGTAGGACGTCTACTCACAAGGTGGTCAGACGACCTGGTAAGGGTCGCAGGAAAACGCTGGTTGCAGGCCGCTTCAAACCGGCCAATCTGAAAGTTAAAGGGGGAGGCTTATGTTCAGCAGTGGACGTCCTATGACTGAAATGATGATGATGATGATGATACAATAAATAAATAGGCGTCAAAACATCTAGAAGAGCGCAGAACAGCCTGAAGCGCTAGTTGATCAAGAAGTCAGGTAGACGCTCTACCTTCAATCATGAGGGTAGGTAGGTACGACGAAGAAAAAGAAATGCAACAATTAGCGCCTCTAGTGGAATTCGCCTCAATTAGCGCCTCACAAATTTTGAAATCCTTTTGACAGTAACACTTGTCTCTTGTGACTTGTAAAAGATAATTTAGTCACTAAACAAAATTAATAAATTAAATGGATTTTAACCAAAAAAACAGTAAATGGTAGCTATTTTCTGGTATTTTTTTTAAATTTAACACTGTTTAAGTACGTAGAAGGGAAGAAATAAAAGAGTCTGTATTTTCTTGTTTAATCCCTTAACGGCACAAAACTAACTGCAAAAGGTAAAACAAAAACGTATCAAAAATAGACAAAAAATAGATAATATCAAAAGAGGCTGCTCTAGCTGTCAGACTGCTCAATCTAATATGGAAGTTATTTAACACCTTCAGGGCTACTGGTATTTTGAATTTCATCTTGCCATTTAATATTCGTACTAAACTAACCAAACCTTTCAATTTAAAGTTCCACAGCCAAACCTTAACCTCTTATAAAATTAACAATTATTTCAACCCTTCAATAACCAAACACCCTTTATTTTCCTCTAGCAAACCGACGCCTACCTCCTCGACGAGCAAGGCCTCACCATCCCCCCACCCCTGGACTACCCCCCACCTAATTACGCGGTGTACGAGGGCGACCACGCTAGGACACTGCCGCACCCTCACAGACATAAGGACATCAGCGGACACAGCACACTGGGCCGAAGTGCTGGTAAGTAACTTAACCTAACATTTATTTATAACTACATTAATTTCATTTATGTAAATATTATGTATATTATCATCCTGCATCCATTTCCTAAGAAAAATGATAAACATAATTTATTTACCAGGAATAAAGATAAACTTGCCGTTCAAAATTTCAGATTGCATAAGTGAGTATTTCGTTCATGGAGTTGGGTTCAAATTACCACAGACTATTGTTGAACTACTTGTATAAATTTAAATCGCATGTCAAGAGGATTTTAATGAAAAAAGGTTATTAAATTATTAATGACTACATGTGTGGAATTAAAAAGTGTCTTGCTCACACATACATTCCTATATTTTCTTGCACCCAAAATAGAAATTTTTTAAGAGGCTGACAACAGCGACCGAGTTTCTTGCACTGCTGCTTCTTGGCGCTAGCCCACAATATTGTCCCGAAGCAGCGATAAAGTAAAAAGACGTGTAAATATTTGAAGAAAAAAATTGGTTTTATAACTAGGATTAGTTAAGTCCATCATTATTAAAATACTAGTTCATACTGTTAGCGGGGAATCGATTGCAGGGGACATCCCTATCAACGGTTCCCGGCACTAGCTGTCAGCTGTCATCGGAGCGTATTTGATGCATCGTAATTGTGCTTTCGCGCGTTTTCCGTATCAATATACTTAATAAGTTAATACACCGTTTTATTTAGAGGATCCTCTCTAATAATACTTATTAATATTACTTATTTTAACTGGTATTACTTTCTTAATAACAAAACAATATGGCGCCGTCTACCAACACCTGTATGACATATTTTTGACAAAATAAAAATAACCGAAGTTAAACGTATGAGTACTTTATTATGTTAATTGTCACCACCAAACAATTAAAATACTTTTTATGAGCTGTCAAAACGCACTTCTAACTTATAATTTTTAAAGCGAGAGCAAGCTATGACATCACTAAGTCAACTGCCTAACTTTTAATTGTTTTCGAATTAATCAAAAATCGGATTTTTCTAATAAATAATAATATATCAGGTTATCAGGCCTATAATAATGGTTAGTTTTAAAAAGCAATTAAAACGTGGCCTCTCACTAAGGGCGTCATGAGCAAGCTCAAGGTCGCCCAGCGTGCTATGGAAATATGCTCGGTGTTTCTTTGCGAGATCAAATCAGAAATGATGAGATCCGTAAACGAACAAACTTTGCTGACATAGCCCAACGGATTAGCAAGCTGAAGTGGCAGTGGGCGGGGCACATAGCACGTGGAACTGACAACCGATGAGGTAGAAAGATTTTGGAATAGAGGCCACGTGCCGGCAAGCACAGCGTAGGACGTCCACCCAAATAATGATGATGAGTAAATGATTTCTTAGAAATATTTGTGAATGTTGTCAGTAAAATAAAAATTTGCTATTCAATTTAAAAAACGAACCGAATATTAACTAAATCAAAGTGTAAGAATTGTAGTATAAATGTAGTGTAAACTCGGTAAGTGAATACTTAAACAAACTAAAACATAATAAACATTCAAATACTTTTACCTACTGAACTATAATAAATAATCTTTGCTAGAGATTTCAGAGGCCTGATATTTTATGTTTGTTTAATTTACCTACATAATATTGTAAAGACTTAAGCTCACTTAATTATCATTGTTTGCTATAAGTTTTTAAGCTCTGTTAGGTACATTTACTTAGTTAGCAACAAATAATTATCAATAACCTCCTAGGGGCTGATTCTGGTCATCAAATCCAAAAACAAAACACTGCTCCATACAAACTGATGTCCGCTGGTCGGCGGCTTAGACGAGGGAAGTGTTTTTTTTTTTTGCGATTTTTGTTAGTCCCATAGAAAAAGTTGTTGTATTTGAGCACCAGAATCAGCCTCTAGAAAGAGAGAGAGAGAGAAATTTTATTAGACACACAACGATACAAAAATAACTGAAAAAATGAGGTTGTTGATGTTTTATAAATAACCCTGTATATTTAATTTATTCAAGTACTGTACCTACTCGTATAGTTCGTAGCTACAACACCAAATTAAACAGGACCGGAATTGTTTGACAAGATCTATTTTTAGTCCGAAAAACAATAGCTCGAATTACGCATTCATACCGAATCGTCGTTATTAGAAATGTTAGAATTTCAATACGAAGTCGAAAGTAAATTTGGCTGGGTATATTAAATTAAAGGGTGTTCAACCGATTTTCAATGATATTTCCAACATAAATATTACATTAAATTAAATTAATCATTATTTCAAGATACAGATTCTCGTAGATTTTTCATTTTATTAAATTACTTACATAAGATTAATATAAAAACTACACATAAATAAAATAAATTGAAATTTTTATTATGTCAATAAAATTAAATATTTCAAATATATAAAGATCAAAGGGATATGACATAAACTTTTGATTGCAAATATGCTTAATTTAAAACAAAAACTAGTGCCTAGATTCTTCGGAAAAATATACAAATGTAATTTTTTTAAAGTGATAATAAATACAATATTCTTGTACATGAAACGTCGACAAAATTATGCCTGATGTGTTGTCTTTTTTAGCAATAATAACTAATAAATTTAAGTTAAAATTAATTTAATGATTCAGTTGCTTGAAATTGACAGGGTAAACACTCTTCATAAATCAAGGAAAAAAGGTTTTATTTTCAACCGACTTCAAAAAAGGAGGAGGTTCTCAATTCGACTGTATGTTTTTTGTATATTTGTTACGCGATTACTCCGCCAATTATGAATCGATTTTAATGATTCTTTTTTTGTTTAGTAGATCATACTTCAGAGGTGGTCCCATATAAATTTTATCGAAATTGATTTAGAACTTTTTGAGAAAATCAACAAATATATACCCAGATAACATTTTGGTTGTGGTTCTTGTTACATATCTTCGACAAATATGAGCCGATTTTGATGATTTTTGTTTTATTGAATAGCTTATACTTCAAAGATAATATGATAAAAGTTTGCAAAATAAAAATCACCCCTAAGGGTAGGAAAATAGGGGATGAAATCGGTGTTCAGCAGTTAGATTAGGATTTATCACTAAAAATTGATGAAATAAGTAAATTTTATAAAAAAAAATAAAACCGACTTCAAAACACTGAAATGCTAAAAATAATCCTAACACTTAAGTACCTAATCAGTTACTTTTGGAGTCGGTGCAAACAAAAACATTGAATCTCTCATCGGCTGGCACCGACTCCAAAAGTAACTGATTAGGTACTTAAGTGTTAGGATTATTTTTAGCATTTCAGTGTTTTGAAGTCGGTTTTATTAAATGTAAAATATTAAAGTTCTCAACAAAGGATTGGGCTATGTTTTGCATGTAAATCAACAGTCTTTAAATCTTACCTAAGGTCGCAAATTAGGCGCTGGAAATATTTGTTTTCGCGTTGAATATGTGAAAAAGCTCGAAAATACGACGTCTGGTAGTTTTGCACTATTAATTACCTACCTACCTTACCTACCGTACCTTATACAGGATGATTTTTTGTTGGTCTTAGAGTTGCAAAAGTCGCACAAATCTAATTTTAAAAACAAAATTACCTTCCCCATACTAAACCGCCGAGATTACTATGTTAATTCTAATTTGTTTTATTTAAATAGGAGAGTGATTTGCGGCTCCACATAAAAAAAAAAACTTTATCCTTTTTTACTCGTATTTCTTATTATTTTTTATCATAATTCCTATTGAACCAACGCTTTCTTTCGCAGGAAAACAAAATTACGTGCCAGCTCCAAGCCCGATGCCTCCTTTAGACGGATCATACTACAACATGGCTTCCGACAGATACCTGTCATATCCACCACTTATCGGGGAATACTTGCATCAACAAGTAAGTGGAAATAGATATTTTATTAGCTAACTATTAAAAAAAATACAAATTGCTTTTTTATTCGAATAGCATTTTTTAAAAATCCGAATCTAGTCAATTATATAGAAAAACTCCACTGGCTATCAATTAAAATTATTTTTCATTTTTTTTAAAAAGAATATAATAAACTCTTAACCCTCTTTTCGGCGTACAAACGCATGATTATCGTTCCTGATTAAACAAAATAAAACATGTTTTTAAAGTTTTGTTTTTCTTTTTTTTTTGCTCTGAACCACCCTTTCAAAATTTGACTTGTACTTTTTATACATGTACTGTAAATGTTTGTAACATTTTTATTTTATTTCCCCTATAGCAAATCGGTCGTACTCCCACTCCTCCGCAGCAGTACGGGGCCCAGCCGTTGCCGAAACCGCTCCTTATGAACGGCGGAGTGCCCGGTGGGTCGCCCTCCCACATGGCCAGCCCGCCTCACAACTATGGGCTTGATGGTAACTCGAACATTATTTATTTTTGTAATTGTTTTTTAATACCTACGTGAAAGGTAGATTGCAAGGCCAAAGTCGTTCTAAAACAATTAAGAAATCGATTATACAAGCCAGATGTAGTCAATTCTTTAATGGAGTCTGCATAATCTTTAATTCTAAGATTTTTTGCCTTATTTTTGCCTTCATTTTGTAAAATAAACCTTTTTCTAAATTAAATAAACAGTTAAAAAAAATTTTTTTTTTTTTTTACTTACTCAAAACAAGTCTTGGCCAAATTTATATTAGGTATTTTTTTAACAAAATTTTATCAATATCAAAACTAACTTATTCAAATTTTACACACACTGTATAGTGTCAACTGTCATCGCTACCTTAGTATCGATATTATTAATATATCTAACATCCACTCATCTCATCATTACAATAAAACATAATAACATAATATACAGCTACGATAGATAATATTACACTTGAACAAAGTTAAACCGTCTCAAGTGGGAACCAAACCCACGACGTATCACCGTTAACCGGGCTTCTGTTCTTCCAATAGAGTAGCCGAGATAATTAGTTAACCTAGCGAATTTGCTGAGTGGCAAGAGCCACTGTAGAGCAAGGGTCTAGCTTCGGTAGCTCAATTAAAAGAGCAGTTGCAGTGTTAACGAAGATACGTGAGTTCAATCTATCTGAAGTGTAATATCATCTCAGATATAACTAGCAAAGCTGAAGAGTTTGTTTGTTTGTTTGGTTGAACGGGTTAATATCAGGAACTACGGGTTAAGAATAAGAATAAATTTATATATTTGGCACAAAAAAAAACACATCATATGACATTATTAATATAAATAAAGATAGAAATGTGCCAAAAAGGGTCCCCCGCTCAGTATAAGTCGTGGCAGCTAGAAATGGCTGCCGCGACACTGGTATTCTGCGGGGGCCCTGGGCTATTTATACAGACAACTTCGGTGAAAACAGTAGGGTTCGAATTGAATAGTCCATTTATCGAGTAACGTTTTAGGCATTTTAACATTACGCTACAACTAATAGGAGCGGCGTATAGTTACACAAAAATCATGTATGACGGAATTGATCCCTTTTAAAATTTCTAAAAAAAAGTCCCTGACAGTATATTTTTATTTTTTCGGGCTGACTCGCTATAATCTTTTTTGTAGTAATTAAATTTGTTCTAAAATAATGCATTGGGGCTAGCGTCGCTTTTTCTTTTAATTTTAGAGCGAGGCATTGATGTGGTTTATTCTATTATTTTTAGCTGGAAAGTGACACAGGTCGTTGATAAAGACTTTAAATGATAGATCGAACACCACGCTAGCACAGCCGCGGGCTTAAAAACAACATAAATCTACAATCTACATTTAAAAATTACTTCTTAACTTAACGAAAAAGAAAAAAATCTATGAAGTTAACTCCTTTTTAACTACCTCTGAGCTAACGTTGTGTTTTTTGCAGCTCTAGATAGACAATCCTCCGGGGGCACGTTGAGGCGGCAGCGGCTGGACAAGATGGCCGTTCCCCCGCCTGACGTCACGGTCCTGCATCAGGGTAATTGCACGCAGGTAAATAAGAAAATAGTGCCGTGTTGGGACGGCCGTAAAGAATTCACTTCCCCACCGTCAATAGAAGACGTGTCGTAAGATGCGCCTATTTCTGTAGCACGAGGTGGGCAGCAGCGTTTTCGTGCGAAATCTTATAAAAAACTGCGCTCGCTAACTCGCCTGCCAAATAAAGCGAGTATTGGCAATCCCCCGATGATAAGTCAATGAAGGAGGCCTTTGTTCAGCAGTGAACGTCCAATGGCTGACATGACGATGATGATGATGAAATAAGAAAGAATAAATAAATAAATTATTTAACAAAACCTAGCGAAATAGATGTATAGTGTGCCTTACAGTTTTCGCACACTTAGATCAAGAGTAGCACAACTCAAAATAATACAAAATCAAGTTATTGCGATTATCGGAATCTGCGTCGAATCTACATTAACACCAAAAACACTATTTTTTTTGGAGTTGTGATATTGTTAATTCTAGTTATGCCACTCTTTATCTAGGTGTGCATTAAAACAATTGGGATCCGATATTGTGTTTCTACTTATTAAGTGAGATTCAAATCAAAAATCAAAGTGTGATTTTTTAAAATTAAAACGTTTTGATTTATAAGTTATGCTATGGCAAAATGTATCAAGTTTTCATAGGCCATATCAATTTAAAAAAACATAACAAAGCAAATCCAACACGATAAATTGAGAAAATCTATATCAA
This sequence comes from Anania hortulata, assembly GCA_963576865.1. NCBI lineage: Eukaryota > Metazoa > Arthropoda > Insecta > Lepidoptera > Crambidae > Anania > Anania hortulata. The sequence goes on from OY756413.1 coordinate 2,125,608, forward strand.
ATATGATGAATTTCAATTGAATAAAACAAAAACAAAAAAAAAATACGCCTTTAGATGATATGTTTAGTCGAAAAAAAAACTATTATCTCCGCTGCGTTCAAAAAGTCGAAGCCGCAACTTTTTATACACTTTGAAGACTCCTCTTCTACTAGAGCTACAGGCATACACAATCTTTTTTTGACAGACTACAAATTAAATATTGCATACTTATAAAACATTACCTGGTTGACTGGTAGAGAATATTGTAAAGCATTTAGTCCGCCAATTGTACTTACCTGTACAATAAAGTTTAAATAAAAAACACTTCCTTACTGTTTCAAATAAAACGAAATTCAATAAAATAGCAAAAAATACAATAAAAATAATGATACATTTTTTGTTACAGCACCTCCAGTTGTCCCAAACGCCGTCGATGGTCAAACAACCGCAGTCGATACTCAAGGACCCTTCGAGACACAAGTACGGAAACCAGTACGGAAGCCCCGTGTCATCCAGCACACCACAAAATAGCAACTCGAGTCAGATACTCACAGTCCAAAACCTCACTTCAGACGTGCCCCAATACGGCACCATTAGAAAAGAAAATAAAAAACAGAACGTGACCATAGATGAATCCTACAACAAAAGAAGTGAGACACACGTCGTTTAAAGTGTTACAGTGTATATAAAAAAAGACTAGATACAATATTGTAGATAGATTTGAAATAATTCATGTGATATACGAACAAACTTAAACTGTGCAATTAGTTAGAAAGTGACTAATGTGAGTGATAGAGCCCGAGATATGTGGACAGCGAATTGTAAGGCACTCATTGAGTCCCAACTCACTTTGTAAATATCATAGATAGTTGTTGACAATGAGTCACTGACTCGACAACTCGCTGGGATGAGTTGCACACACATTGTGTAAATATAGCTAGTTAGATATTACAATGAGTCGAGAGTTTTACTCAAGCTCACATGGTGTCAAATCTATGTTTATACTTTTGCCTAAGTCAAGAACGCTGTGAGTTACTATTGCACTTACTATGAACTCGAAATTAGAACGACTAGTTATTTGATCATAGTAAGTCACTCATAGTTGTACTGAGATGAACTAATTGTGTTTGTTAGACTTAGTTAACGGGTTATTGTTTTAATAACTCATTCAGTTATCCTAAAAGTTGTGTCAATATTAAGTTATTGAATGTTGAACTACTTATTGATAATTTAGTTAGTCATGTTTTTGACAATACAATGTTATTTGTGTGCAATTAGACTTTTAGTTCCGACTCATTGTGTGATCAAGTCACCGAGTCACTCACTTGTCGCTGTGAGTCACTTACAGTTCGCCAAGTTATTATTTGAGCTAAGTCTGGTTGTACATTTCGACTGACTTATCATTATTATTAATAATAATTACTTATAATACGCGACATTACGTCCAAAAGACATAAAGCGAAACACACTCATGTCCAATCGAAGTAAATCATTTTAGAAATTATATTTAGATAATAATTATAAAATTTTATTATTAAAAATTATTTCTTCTTTTGCTAAATAAAAATCGAACGATTCCCACGATGGATCTCTTTAAGTTTTTTCGATAGATTAATGATTGTTACGGTATAAAGAATTTTTCAATGTTTTAATGATATTATGAATGAAATGATAAAAATTATTGGGAAAATTTTGAATTTGTCCCGTCGGTTATAACCGTTTGTTTTAAGATTGTTCTTTGTAAATGTTTAGATGCATTTATTTCTAAATGTTTCAATGCATTTGTTATAAAATGTTCATTTTAATCACACAGTACTGCCAAATATTTAGATTCCTAATGCCATTTGGAATTTCACACTTTTCAATAATGTAATATAAAGTTTTATAGTCTTATTATATTTATTTACAGATGTTATAATTAATATATTACTTTTTAACATGATACAAGTAAAATCTCAAGAAATATAAATATGTAGTGTAAACCTATTAAGGAAAGATAATGAAAATTCCAAATGGCCAAAAATTGGATCTAAATAAAAACAATGACAACACAAAAATTTTAGAAATACTTTCTTTAGATTATTTTGTAAAAAATTTACAAATACCTAGGTTTTTTCAGCATTTCAGACGAGTAGTGTGTAAATAATATAAAAATAATACTCAAAATGCGAACTGACAATAAGTATAATTTTCTTAATTAATTTCGTAATTTATACCCAGCTTAGTATGATTGTAAATAAATTCATGTAATTTTCTATTATATTAATAGCTTTTCTACCCCAAAATTTAATCGGTTTTAATACGAATACCAAAGTTTTATTAATTTTATTTTTAAGTTATTAAGCTACCTACTTATATTTTATTTTTGTTTTATTTCCATTTCATATCGAACTTGTAACACATTTAATCATCACTGTTTATTAGAAAATTTAAAATTGTATGATTTTCAATAATTAATTTGAGAAGACAAAAACATATTTTTCAAATATTTGAAAATCCATCCATTGATAAATACGATTTTATATTTACAGAAATGTTTTACTGTTACATTTCGAATTTAAATAAAAAATCTAATAATATAATTTTGTTTTATTTAATTGCCTTTTATTTTTCCTTTATTTATTTTTGTATGATCCAATAATAATAATTGAAACATATCAAAGATTGTAACTGGATTTTTGTATAATTTATTTTCTTTTTTTTTACTAAAAAAGTGCCAAAATGTAGTGTTTTTTTTTTCGCATTATACCTAACCTAAAATTAGATAGAACACGTTAGTTGTGAAACGTCCTTTCTCGTTCGACATTGTAATCGTAAGTTTAGTAAATTAAAACCGTGCCTTATAATTTTATGCCATTTTTGAGAGTAAAATATCACTTAATATTATGAAAAAAGATAGAATAACATTACTTGAACGAACTTTCTAGGTACTAAGATAAAAAAAAATGTGTTAGTATGTTAGAGGCATTAAGGTCCACCTGAAATTACTCAGTCATTGATTTAAGGAACAAAAGTCGTTAAGTATTTTCATAAGACTAATAAAACCATGGGATTTTGTTTTACAGAATGAGTTGTCAGTAAAATATTAAGAAAGTTTTATAGATTTTTTAAAACTACTAAATTTCAAATGCCTCGTTTTGGATAAAATACTATTACAATTTAGGTATTTCTTTTTGTTTAAATAAAACTCGTAAATTGAGCCCTATGTTATTTCGTTGGTTTAGTTTAAAAAAAAAACAAGAGCTTGTCATTTAGGATAAGAACAATCGAACGTTCAAAAAATATGGTCAATATGATAAGATAATTTTAATTAAATGAGTCAATGCTAAAGTCGCAAGTTGTAAACCAGATTACATTAACATATTATAAATAATACGTAATTATTAATGCGACATGCAATAAATGATTTGATTTGATTTGAATAAGATGTGGTATTTTTAATTTTTAAAACGAAAAAGTCGGATGCTTAAAAGATTCGGATTATTTTTGGAAAAAAATTATGCTTAATTCATTAGTTGAAATACAGTTTTCAATTTTAGTTGTTTAATTTTGAAAAAAAATTTGTAATAACAAAAAAAATTACTTTTTCCGAAGGTTTAAATATTTACATAAGAGTAAGTATTATTTTTTATATGATATTTTGTTGCTACCTTGAAAAATATTTTAACCCCATATCTTAACAGTTTTAACGTCAAGTTTCGCTAATTTATTAATATGACAACTTTATAATTGGGTTCAGATTTTTCCAGCAATTCCTAAGAATAATATTACTTTCTTTTAAAAAAAGGAACCGCTGGGTAAATCTTTGTTAATATACAAATCACCTTCTATCATTGTAAAATATACCCACTCTGTAACTAAATAAGGTTGTAAATTGTTCGATAATTCCGGATGTGACTTTGATATTACGTAATAAAGCTCATGATTGTGTAATCGGCATAAATTGAATTAAAGCATACATGTTAAAAAATTATTGATTTTATTTTCGTAAAATAAAATAATTTAACAATTCCCTGAAACCAAAGATCCCTATAAATTATTTTCTTTGCTGAAACTACATAATTATAATATCACGTGATTTAATTGATTGTTTTCAATTTGTTGAATATAGAAAATGTAATTATTTTACTTACAATTTCCGCTCAATTACGCCGGTATACCGGTACCGGTATCGCCGGTGTACGACGTCAACATAGCGCAACCGAGGCCACGTCATCTCTCCTGAAGTTTCCACTTAAAGTGACGAAACGCGTCGAGGTTTTTATTTCGGTGTCGTGTACTTTTGCATTCGTCTGTCTCGCATGCAATCTGAGAGAGGTGGGTGCTCTTTGCATCTTGCTTATGTTTGTCCACGGATTATGGGTGCATGTGATGTGATTGGGGTGCCGGCGTAACTGATCAGAAATTGTAAGCAAAATTATATATTTTTTATAATTATTTAGTTATGGATTTCCGCAACGTAACGCTAGATTCAATTTTCAATTGTTGTCGAACTGTTCTGATTCGGAAGCCTGTTAGGGTTGTGGGAAACCGCTAGAGGCAAATGGCCCAGACCTCACTCAACTTAAGGTGGTTTGGGCCATACTCCACAACGCAGGCCCAGTGTGGAGGTGTGTTGTAAGGCCAGTAACTTAACCTTACTGTCAGGTGTTATTAAGCCGCCCTAAGGCCTCTGATTAGGCTTCACGACTAGTATCAAGCGATATTAGCCGGAACCAACTTTTAACACGCCTTCCGAAGCACAGAGATGCTTGTGACGAATGTCACCAAATATGGTTGTAATGGTCACCCATCCAATCATACCGCGGCGTAGTTTGCTTAAGTTTGGTAATCACTACCAAAGCGCTGCTGCCACTGAGCCACAAGCATCTCTAAGAAGAACCTATTTATAAATAATAAATTTTCTTACAATAAAAAAAATAATAAAAAAACTTTATTTAAAGACTAAGATTAGGCTAAGTCTGTATCTTGGGAAACCAGTTACGATATAACAAATAAAAATTGTGTGCGTTCGTGCGTGCTTGCGTACTTGCGTACTTGCGTGCGTGCGTGCGTGCGTGTGCGTGTGCGTGTGTGTGTGCGTGTGTGTGTGTGTGTGTGTGTGTGTGTGTGTGTGTGTGTGTGTGTGTGTGTGTGTGTGTACGTGTGTGGGGGCCAGATGCAGCATTTTTTTAAGGCACATTTACTTGGTTTTTTTGATACTGAGAGTGAGTAAGTTTTGTTCTAACCACTTGGCAATGGCTTTCATACCACTTTCTGCAGCCAGTAAAGATAGTATCCCAACTACTACTCTTAAAAAGAACCGCTGTATCATCAGCATAACATATATGATTTCTGCAGAAGGTATGTTAAGTTCGTGAATATTATTTATGTAGATGATGAAGAGGGTAGGACCGAGTATGCTTCCCTGCGGGACACCAAACCAATTGGGAAACTATCGCTCTTAAGCCCATCTATGCGTATTACTTGGCCTCTCCCTGAGAGGTAACCCTTGAACCATTCAACCTTTATCCAACCATTGATCTTGATAACTTAGTGAAACGTTGTTTCTATTGATAAACACTTTAGACAACTGTTTAAAAGTAAACTGTTTTTATGCAACCGCAAATACAAAACCTACAAATTATTGAGATATTTATAGTATTAAAAGCCGCATAAAGTACATAAATCGACAGTTATGTCTGAGCACGTATTACTACAATCGATACCTACAATTAGTTTACTACTCTCAACAGAAATCCTAACAATTTCAAATGTTTGAACTTTTCAATTTAATACTCCGTCTAAGTCTTGTTATGAAAAGAAATGGAGTTCTAGAGCTGTGTTACAGTACAAACATATTCAGTAGGAGTGCTGGGGCTCCCATCATTACAATATACGGGTTCACGAAAATACTGTGGTGATAGTCGTTTGTCAAAGTGATGAATAAATGTCGTGGGCAATTAATTAATATGCTGAGTGAGGTCCTTTTGCAATGAGCTTCGCAACGCGCATAGCGGCACTGCTCGGCCTTCTCATTATTTCTTTAGTATTTTTGTAAATATTAAAATTTTAGTTTTTATAAAAAATTATGTTTTAATTTAATAATGTAAAGTAATCATTGTTTGTGTGCTGTTCTGTTGTATCATTGTGATCTCCTTTAGCAATAAATATTCTTTATCTTTAACAGCTTTTAAGCTGAAGTAGCAGTGGGCGGGGCACATAGCATGTAGAACTGACGGCCGATGGGGCAGAAAGGTTCTAGAATGGAGGCCGCGTACCGGCAAGCGCAGCGTAGGACGTCCACTCACAAGGTGGTCAGACGACCTGGTAAAGGTCGCAGGAAGACGCTGGATGCAGGCCGCTTCCTACCGGCCAATCTGGAAGTCAATGGGGGAGGCCTATGTTCAGCAGTGGACGTCCTATGGCTAAAATAATGATGATGATCTTTAACAGATAGTAGTAGTGTAGTACACCGCATAAAACAAACAAAATACAGACAACAGCTCGTCAAGCTACCACGAAACGTCAAATTTTCTCAATTGATATTGATCTCTACGTGTGGGACTTAAAGTTGAAAATCGGTTCAGTGACTTTTAACTTTTTGGGAAGGTTGACCTGCCGTTGACTGTACATTAAATAAAACATTTTAAACATGCGGCTTCTTACTCATACTTCTTTGGACGTAGACATTTATTTTTTATGGCAACGAATGGCAATTTCTGCCAATGTCGAGTAGTTTATTTGTTGTATACTGGTTAATTTAAATAACGGGTGTTTGGTATTTATTGCTTTACTTGGATTCCGTGAAGGCTACCTCTTCCCGTAAAAGCAGGTTTTGAGACGCCATCGCTCGCTGAGGGTCTCGCTGAATCTAGAGGCGACCTTTCCTTTTAAATCACCTAAGTGATTTCGACAGTTCCCGGGACGTGATGATGCGGTCAAGGTGATGGTGAGGTTTTGATAATATCCACTTTTCCAATTTTTACTTTTAACTGTCTGATATTTTTTTTTATTGTTTTGTTTTTTGTTCTCGACTTGACGTCTCAGAGTTAACGCCTATGTGGAAAATAAAATTGATTTAATTTACATATTATTAAAAGACTAAAATCAAAAGTCAGTAATAAATAGACGACCTCCGTAGCCGAGAGGCGAGCATACCGGACTTGGTGTCGCTATCCCTGAGGTTCCGGGTTCGATTTCCGGTCGGGTCAATGTAGAAAAATAACTTTTCTATATTGTCTCGGGTCTGGGTGTTGTGGTGCCGTCGTTGTTTTCGATTTCTGTAACACAAGTGCTTTGGCTACTTACCACAGGATCAGCAATGTATGTGATGTTGTCCAATATTATTATATTATTATTATAAATAGCTCAATTTAAGAAGTTTCATCGTTAAAAGAGATCACTGAATAATGGATCTCTTATTTTCATGTTTTTACATACAAACGCTTTGAGATATAGGATTAATCAAAGTAACGAATTATTATCACCTGTTAGGATCTATGTATGTGGATACTGTATGTTGGCTAACCCACCAAAGCCTCCTAGGCGTACAACCGTAAAACATTTTATAGGGGTCAGTGTCTTAAAAAATTGCTCATTCTGCAAGACTGCCTCCTGTTTGCTTTGATAAGCGATTACGAGTTCCCTCTTCACCTTTATTTGAAAAATAAATGGGCTACGCAATACCTACGCAACCCTGCTGCCATGGAGAAGTTTACCAATAATTGCGCGAATTCCCTTGCACTGTTTTACATAAGATGATCGCCTAGCGATGACCCACACTCACCGAGTCAACCCTTATGGCAAAAGACTTCGAACTTTTTTTTATGAAGCCGGGCATACCTCAAGTTGCAAGTAACCGTTAATAGCGATATTATGGTGGACACCTATAAAACATAATGGTAATCGATAGAAAAAATAATTAAAAATAACAAATATTCTTTAACAAAATGTGGTAAATCGTATACTTTGTTCAGAATTTCAGGGTGAACATGTAATATATACTTTTATTTTCATAATCAAATTCGTCCATTTGGTTTGGCTTTCGAGGTTTCCCAACGCTAAGTCGCGGTCTCATATACGTGAGATAATAATCTTATATATAAAATTTTCGTGACACAATGTTCGTTCCCGTACTCCTCCGAAACGGCTTGACCGATTCTCATGAAATTTTGTGAGCATATTGAGTAGGTCTGAGAATCGGCCAACATCTATTTTCATACCTCTAAAGACCACGCAGACGAAGTCGCGGGCAACAGCTAGTAATAAATAATAATAAATTGTTTTCATTAAGCCAAGCTTGTACAATGACGACTAGATAACGGATAAACATACATAGATACTTTTAGAAACATTCATGACTTAGGTACAAATGCTCGTGGTCGTCACACAAACATTCGAACCTGCAACCGCTGGCTTTGTAGTGCGGAGCGCGAACCACTACACCAGGCGGTCGTCAAACGCATGAGAACGTTTTGGAATGTGCCTAAGTTTAAGTCAAGCCTATTTGCAGAAATAAAATGTCTACAACTCTTTTCACACGCCCAATAAGTAAGAACCTACTGAATATTTATTTATTGTGGTCTTATGGCTAACCGATTTTGAAGTAAACCGATTTAGTCAGAAGAAAATGAACTATTAAACTAAGCTACTTCTAGTTGAAGAGCATTATTCGCAATTATAGCAATAAATATTAAGTATAAAAGGTTTAATATTTTTTTGTGTTTTTTTAATAGGTAATATATTTTTTGAAAGAAAGAAAGAAAGAAAGAAAATTATTTATTTGGTATATATTATTATCACAATTAAGTACTTAATTACTTACAATAAATTTATAATGGCAAAAAGGTAATGTGATATGAAACCAAAAGGGTTGCCACTCAGCTATTTGGCCATGGCAAAGACGCCATAACGCTGGTTTTCTGTGGCAACCATTGAGGTAAAGAGAGCGGCATCGACCCACTACTAAAATAATACTAATAACAATTTTTACCAATTTTGTTTTTGTAAGCGGTATGCCTATATGTATAGTACAGTGAAAAAAACAAGAGGGTATGGTGACTTGCGTTTTTATTATTATTATTTTATTTTTTTATTATGCCAGTGCTGCAAGTGTGTGTGTGTGTGTGTGTGTGTGTGTGTGTAGATTATGTGTACATTAGTTTTTAAATACAGTACAATACGGCTGCTCATGTCATAGATAATTGCTTGTCGATCAGCAACATTCATCCTTTAACTCGTTGCCGAAGCCGAAGCTCTGCTCAGTTTGGGGCTGGAAGTATTTTTCGTAGATCCATGTGCATTATTGAATTAAATGCTTGTTTGGTCTTCGGACATAAATAGCCTAACTAAAAGTTCTTAATATCAATCTCTACAAAATGCAATGGCGCAAAACAAGAGAAGACAGATGAAATGTTATTTGGAGAGGTTTCTTGTTCTAGGGGTTAGGGGAATATGCATGAAAAAAAAAAGGATTTTACTATATTTATAAGAAAATGTATGAAATTATAGTGCTAATAGTGAAAACAAAATTGATTTTAGGTAAAAAATAACCGTATTATAGTAATTAGTAATTAAGGTATACCTATCTCTTTCTAAAACAAATTTTACTATGAAAAATGTATGGCGGACGTGTTATGTGACGTCACGGTACATATCAGATCTCCTTGTCTAACACGCGACTTTAATGGGCTGTAAGTCTAGGGTATTTATCAATATTTTTCGAAAATTCTTAGTTTTATTAATTATAATTAAGTACTATTTATTTTAGGACCAAATAAAAAAAACATGCATATTCCCTATTGTATCTTCTTGCGTGTTCGTAACAAAAATTGTAAGCTTCAAGAACGAAGTTTAGTAAAACAAAAAACAGCAAACTGAAACTTAGGTACGTTGAAAAGTTGATATACCTACGAAAGCTTTGTTTTTAAGCATGTAAATAATAATACAGAGTGTAACGAAAAGGTGAAATAAAACTTTAAGGGGTTTTTCTACGGCTAAATTACATCAACTTTTCCTATGGAACCAACATCAAAATCTCAAAAAAAAAAGACGTTTCCATACAAACTGATGCCAGCCGGTCGCGTTTTAGTATGGGAAAGTGTTTTTTTTTTGCGATTTCGATGTTTGTCCCATAAAAAAGTTGATGTGATTTAGCCGTAGAATAACCCCTTAAAGTTTTATTTCACCTTTTCGTTACACCCTGTATAATTTATTTAAATACTCCTAGTATAAAACAAGCATCTTAAGGATGTAAAATCACATTCACCCTTCTTTTTAAAATATTATCTTTCAAAAGGAAGGGGCTGATATTTTCATTTACTGACTGAACAATGACAAACATTTAACAATTGTCAATAAATAACTATTATTGCCATATTATTTTGAATAAACTAATACAAAAATAACAAAAAACCGTTATAATCACGATATTGAGTTACTGTTATAGCAATTTCGATTGCATTGCGATGTTTACGATTTTTATGACACTTTTTAAAATATTTACGAATTATTTATTACCCTACCTATCTGGCACTTTTTTGACAACTAATTGTATGGGTTATCTGTCAAAACAAGTGCTAGATAGGTTATCCGGAACTTATCAGCAAGTGGTGAAACTGGCCCTTAAGGTCCTGAAATATTTACTAAGTTAAAAAAACACATTAACTATTTTTGGCAATATTATTACGTTAGAAAAACCTAAAAAAACCGGCCAAGTGTGAGTCGGACTCGCGCACCGAGGGTTCCGTACAAACCTGTAGGTACCTGTATAAGTAACAGTTCACCCATCACGACAATCGAGTCATAGTTATGGTATTTTTATTGCAAAATGAAATCATAACATTACGAAAGGTAAATTGCGGTTTACGATTTATGACGTATTAAAAAAACCTACTTACTAGATCTCTTTCAAACCAATTTTCGGTGCAAGTTTGCATGGTAATATACATCATATATTTTTTTAAGTTTTATCATTCTCTTAGAAGTTACAGGGGGGGGGGGGGGTTTACACACATTTTACCACTTTGGAAGTGTCTCTCGCGCAAACTATTCAGTTTAGAAAAAAAATATATTACAAACCTCAATATCATTTTTTTAGACCTATCCATAGATACCCCACACGTATGGGTTTGATGAAAAAAAAATTGAGTTTCAGTTCTAAGTATGGGGTATTTTTTTTCTATTTTTGTATATATACCAAGTTTCAACAGTATAATTCTTATAGTTTCGGAAAAAAGTGGCTGTGACCTACGAACGGACAGACAGACAGACAGACATGACGAATCCATAAGGGTTCCGTTTTTTGCCATTTGGCTACGGAACCTTAAAAAATACAAGTTCTTGAGTAGAATTACTTTGGCAGCCTTTATATCGTACCTAAGTTCATAATTTATACAAAAAATAACAGTTATTACGTGATACCATTTCAATTATTTTTTTCATATCTGTACCTTTCATCCATAGATATTAAGTATTTTTTGCGTATCAAAAATAAAATCAATAAAATAATAAGGGTGTTTTTGACGATAATATAAGGCAAAATATCTACCCTCAAAGCTAACTCTTGAGCAAACATAGTGACGTCGAATTGAAAACCACCTTATTTTTTTTAGCTGGTTTAAAAATATGACCCTATAATATATTAACTTGGCTCATACTATCCAAAGGCTAATTTAAAATTGTGAGGGCTCAAGAGGTCTAGAGGGCGGCAGCAAAGATCATCTCAGACCCCGTTCCCATTATCCGATCAGATCAAAAATCGTTTAAACATACGATAAATTTGTCGTGTCGTAAGTACTTCTGTTATTTTTTTTTATTAAAATCGGATCTAAGCTTGTGTGCATTTTATGGTATTAGCTTGATAACTGTCGGTTTTTTTATATCAAATTGTATATACAAAAACCTAGAGATTCACAGCAGAATATAAAAAAACCTTACAATTTGACGTTCAAATGGAATCTCAATTCTATTTTTTATTTCTTTCATAATATTACATGAGGTAGTAAAAATACTTTAAAGCTGTAGTACATACTAGTGTAATTTTTTACGAGGATCCTGTCTAGCACGCCATTTAGAAAAAAGAAAAAAGAATAAATCAGGTAAATACTAAGACTAAAAACAACGCAAAAAAACAAGTATTTTGAAATAAGAGAATTATGAATGTGTATTGAATTATTGTTGATTGTTAACAGCTTCACCTGCGTGTTTGACAGCTCATAAAAAGTATGCCAATTGATTGGTGGCGTCCAACTTCACCGCTACTTTATACAGTTACGTTGAATGAGGGGCAATGGGTATATATTGGGTCGCCTAATTTTTTGTTCTTCTAATTGCCAATGGCACACAAACAGTCAACCTAAATTTTTTTCGCACAACTTCACTTTTCATAATTGTGTTTAGTCTATTTTCACTTATCGCCATATTGTAACTTGCCAAATGTGTCTTTAGGCGAAACAATTTATAATCCCTACTAGTTACAATTACTAAATAGTAATTCGCATTAAATTAAAACGCACAAAAGTATAAAACAATATATTATAATGTATGCATGCAAAGATGCAAGCAAGCAAGCAGCATGCAAGCAAGCATGCAGCATTCAAGCAAGCACGCAGCATTCAAGCAAGCATTGTTTCTGTCACGGCTTCGGCACTGCGGGGCTCCGGCGGTCCCACGCGAGCTTATCGTCGCAGATGGCTTTCGCTCACCACTTTCACCGCAGCTTGGAGCCGGCCAGCCTGTAGTATAGTAGCGTGCGTTAAAGCCCCCTGCTCCTAAACCCGCAGGCCACCTTGCCTCTCCGTGCCTACGCGCTTCTAAATTACACTCTAGGGGTAGGGCAGACAAGACTGCGTGGAGTCGGTTTTGCTTAGTGTCGGTTTCGTGGCAATTTGTTTCTTAGGCCAATACATTTTTTACATTAGCTATTTCATATTAGGAATTCTAAAATTAGAGCTTTTATTATTGAAGTGAAATCGTCGTTATGCCGAAAGAAAGTTATATAGTTTAGTGCATTTAAAATTAGATGCACTAAAATAAGGGCTTTCAATTCTTAGACCAAACTACATACTACGTATAACAGTGGCAAAACAACTGTTAGGCTAAACAATAAGTTTACGTTTTAAGTTTCGGCCAATACGGTTCGGCCATGTTAAATTAGAACTTAAAATTTTAAGCGTGTTGAAGGGGGCACCCAGGGCACTCAGGGGTAATACTTCTACATTAGGTTCTGAAAAAAAAATAGCTGATCCTTATAGTCCAAGTGTTATTCTACCAAAGGTAGGAAGAAGATTGCTTCTCTCGATTTTATAACCGCTTTGGTCCCATAGCAAATGTTGTTTATTTTAATTAACTATTATATCTCACATAATATTTTATGACTAGTACTCTGGTCCAATGGTTCGCACTCCGGACTACAAGCCCAGGAGGTCGCAGGTTCGAATCCCGCAAGATGCAAATGTTTGAGTGATGAACAAGTGCTAAATGCGAGTTATGTATGAAATGTAACTTCCCTGATCTAGTGACAAGCACAGTTTAGTTTGATGATAGATAATAGGTGTGATTTATATACGAATTTATTTATTTATTTGTTGTATTAAAATTACATTTATTTATTCGACAAACTGCAGTAGTATGTCCTTTGTAGAGTAGGACGTCCACCCACAAGGTGGATAGACGACCAGTAAAGGTTTCAGGAAGCCGCTGAAAGCAGACTGCTTTCAACCGGCCAATCTCGAAGTCATTGGTCTATGTTCTCCAGTAGACGTTCTATTGCTGAAATGATGATTATAATGTCCTTCGTGCAATTTAATACTCTATCTTGCATGCAGATTCCTTAGATCTAGAGAATTACTGGTAATAGAGAAGCCCCTTGTTAAACCTTAAAACTAAAAAATGCCCACAAAATATTCAGATATCGCCGGCTGCTGTTGGCGCACCAGTGTTGCTTGCCTGTGGTTAGAAACCACACAGTCCCACCTCAACTGAATCTGTAGCTCAGATTATACATAAAGAACCATCTATAAAAGACGTTACCACTGCTCTTTTGAACTGGGTCCGATTTAAAATCGTCCCTGACGAATGGAGACGTACTCAAGGCATCCCTTTCAGGGTCCCCTGTTATCGCAAATATCTCTCATGTAAAAAGCTGACCCGCGCCCGTCATATTGTTTCACATAAAGAACTTGGGGGAATCTAAACTAAGCTTACGTGTAGCGATAGCAAAACAGGTGAATAAATATTCAGCTTAACTTACTAATATTATACCTCGAGCCGAGAGGCGTTCCAGATTCGATTCTCGGTCTCGGTAATGTAATGTTATTTTATATAATATTATAAATATAGACAAAAAAATTGCCAAATTTATATTTACAAGATGCAAGCGAAGGGATAAATCGCATCGTGTGAGTGCGCACACACACACATTGACCTATTTTGTCCCTTGTTACCTCATGGGATGATTGTTTATTACTCTTTGACTTAATTCTGTAATATACGAAGACAATGTCGTGGGCATAAGCTACTTGTATCATAATGTAAATTATTAGTAGGCATAGTGGAAATTTATAAGTTTTTTTTTTTCATGTGATACTCGTACTGGTATTGGTAGTATATTTTTGTTATAAAATTTAAGGGTCTACCTTAAAGGTTATGGCTTACCATGTGGCAGTCACTGCCAATTTGCAATTGATCAAGACCAAGAAATATAAATTAATTAATTATCTCTTTCCACAATTCCAACAATTATCTACCTTAAAACTCAGCCAAGCTAGCGAATAGATAACGGATAAACATACTTAAATACGTTTCTAAGCATCCATGACATACTCCTAATGTCCTTGTTTAAAGTCTACACTTTTAACTCTTGCTACTACTAATCAAATTAAATATTACTTTATGTATAAATAAAAGGTAATAAACAATTTATTTTCCCCTTTTTGCCAACGCTCCTCGCATTTCAGCGAAGATGGAGCTTTGAAATATCGGCGTGATCAGTTATATTGGATCCGCTAGAAATCTTATTTTATTGCTTCAAAATAATAATACTATGTTTGCTGCCTTTGAGCTGTTGTGTAAACTACTGGGTGACTCATTTCAATGCGATACGGGGGCAATGTACTGCAAAAGTAAAAGATAATTTTTAATAAGGGTTTTTTTTTGGGCAGTTTCCCGTGTCACCCGTGCAAATGTCGAAATCTTCATACACACATACCCCTTCTGATAAGGTAGAAATTTCCAAAAATACTTTATAATTAGATGCTTTTACTAAAATTGTTTAAACATCAATTTAACTTGATGCACCAACTGTATATCATTTTTTTTTAAAAAGAAAATCCAAAAAAAATATTTTTTTAAGTAGGTAATTTTTTGTTATAAAAAATGAAATTAAATAATATTTATTTCATGAAATCGATTCTTATAGTTTTATGTTCTAACTATACTAACATCAAATAACTCTATAGACATTAGGACATAAGGCTATAGACATTTGCTGACTCTATCTGGCGTTATTAAATAGAAAAAATTTTATTTAAAAAAATAAAACCGACTTTAAAACACTAAAATGCTAAAAATAATCCTAATACTTAAGTACTTGTTTTCCGCCACAAATTACCTACTTAAATTTAAAGTTTCATTTTTAAGGTTCCGTAACCATGTATCAAATTGGACACCCTATTGCTGTCACTTGGCTGTCTGTCCACCCGCCCGTGTGTCAGGGTTGTCCAGCTCGTAAACGGAATGAGTTACAGGCATTTTGGTTATTTAGTGTGTAAAGTTGAACCAAAACAGAATATTATTCAATTGTGGACCCCTTTCACGATCAATACAAAAAACCATTTCGATAAAATAACATAATTTATGATATTACATCAACATAATTTATGACGTCGTGATCTATTTTATTTATTTTATTTTATTAATTTGGAACACAAAACAGAATAACATAGAAGAAACACAGTTATATATAAGAGTTAAAATTACAAGCTAGACATTATTCTAAAGCATGTGTCACACGTCATGTCATAAGTAAGCTCAAGTAGCAATATAGTAAATAATTACAGCCCTATTCGAAATATTTAAACAAAAAATATTTATGATTTAGTATTTATGATTTCGACTCGGTCAACAACTTGGTATCTTAATTTCTTTTAATGAACAAGTTTGTATACTACAAGTTATTAGCGATGCTTTATACTCTGTAACACCCAAACATTATCATGTAGTGAGTATACAATTTGGTTGTCAATCTAGTCCTAAATTACCAACCATTCGTTGTAATACTAACCATCGATTGTCGACTGTCGTATATACCAAATAAATAAAATAAAATAAAATAAAAAATAACATACGAACATTTAATTAAACCAAAAAAAAAGAAAGAAACAAAAACAAACTGATGTTATTATTTTTCCACCTGAATTTGCTCTTTTATAAGGATATCCATTATTGCCCTTTTGAACCTGGGCAAGTTATCCTTGGCTATTCTTTTCCATCTGCTGCCAATGAAGCTGAACTTGTATCATTACTCCTGATAACGTCAATGGTGGAGGCCTATGTTCAGCAGTGGACGTCCTATGGCTGAAATGATGATGATGAACTCCTGCTAGCTCTTTGTGTTTTTTACCCTATGATATCTTACTGCAGGGCAAAGGTCACTCCCAAGTCCGTTTATACTTCTCTGTTGAAAGACAATGTCTGTCAATCACTAGAGTGACTCTAAACCCATCATCACGGTATTACTTTGGACGTCCGCTATGCCGATACCTATGTTAAGGAATCTGAGTGGTGATATGGGTCCGTTTATCAAGATGCATCCAGCGGACAAGACACACCCACTCCACTTAGTTTTGCTGTCTTCGCATCTACCTAGACAGTATTCTGACCTTGTCGGATCTTTTTTATAACTAATAAACTGCGCTTCATTGCTCTCTGGTGCACCCTAAGTTTGATCTTCAGATTCTCGGTCAGGTACCGTGTCAGTGCGCCCTAAGGAATTTCTTTGTTGCAAAAGGAAACAAGGAGAAGTCATATCTCCGAAGTTATTCACGAACACAGTGGAAGATGCCTTCAAGACACTGGATGGAAAGGAACGGGCATCAATGACAACGGCGAACACCTCACGCACCTCCGCTTTGCCGATGACATAGTCATCGTGGCGGAATCCCTCGAGGATTTGCCAAAAAATTGCTGCATAGTCTCAACGCAGCCTCGCGACGTGAGGGCCTAGGAATGAACTTGGACAAGACCTTAGTCATAACCAATGACCACGTCAATTCCGGACCGGTTTCCATCGACAGCGTGGCGATCAAACTTGTCAAGGAGTATGTCTACCTCAGACAAGTGCTGCAGTTAGTTTCCAGCGGGAAATCGCTAAAAGAGTGCAGTTTGGCTATCAATTATAATTACAGAAGTTTAACACGAAACCCATTTTTTATACTATGGCGTCAGTCGAAAATAAATTGGGTTCGGGCAATTATACCAGGAGATATAAAACGTCTAAAACCGAAAACAGTTTGTTTTTAGGGTCTTAGTTGTACAATATGTAAAAAAAATTCTTAGCCTAGCATATTTTTTACCCGCCCCCTCCCCTGTGCTCTGTGCCCCATCCATATATCAACACATTAAGCCCGCTGTACGCATTGGCCTGTTAGCTATGGCGACAAGCGAATGTATTAAAATTCAACCATACAAAATGAACAGATGTAGGAATACACAAAATGGTAGGATGATCTTGAAGTATGTCATCATTCTAAGAGGAAGATATATTTATTTCAAGATCGTTGCATATCTTTGTTCGGAGATTAATAACATTATTGTCATCATACAAAAAAAACTAATCCTGTCACCATTCAAACAAAACTATTCATTCAAGGCCACATTTTTTTTATCCCAGATCTTTTCACAATATCTTTCTCTACAAGAAGATCTTCTTTAATCTATCTATATACATATATAAAAATGAAATGCTGTTCGTTTGTCTCGCTAAAATTCGAGAATGGCTAGACCGATTTTGCTAATTTTGATCTTAAAATATTTGTGGATGTTCAGGGAAGATTTAAAAGGTGAGAAATGATTTAAAAAATGCAAGGAAAGTAGTAAAGCAACTATTTTATTTTCCCATATAAACGAATGGGCGGAACGAAGTTCGCTGGGTCAGCTAGTAATTCAATATATAAATTAAAATTTACTACCTAACTCCAGAATAGATTCCATCATTGCCTTCAGGAACAGGATTAAACCGCAAAGTTGTCAACTCAAATATTATACTTAACCGAGACTCGCAAACTCTAAGTACAATGAATAAGTATGAATTTTACATTTTAAATTGGATAAGATATGCTATATTTTGATTTGAGCGAAGCTGAGGCGGATCTGGCTCCGAATTGTATTTTAGTTTGGAGAGTTTTGGTATAATTTAAATTTAAAATACCTCGATGTGACTTATGACTTTAAACGTTTAAAAAAAGTATGTCTGTACGTCTCACGGGCATAGGCTTCACTCGAACTATGAGATAGTTTGGTCCAAATGGTATGGTTTTATATGGTCTGGGCCTTGTGGATAAAGAATGTATTTTAATATACAGGGTGTAACCAAAAGGTGAAATAAAACTTTAAGGGGTTAATTCTACGGCTAAATTACATCAACTTTTTCTATGGGACGAACATCGAAATCGCAAAAACAAAAAACACTTTCCCAAACTAAAACGCGACCAGCTGGCATCAGTTTGTATGGAAACGTCAATTTTTTTTTGAGATTTTGATGTTGGTCCCATAGAAAGAGTTGATGTAATTTAGCCGTAGAATAACCCCTTAAAGTTTTATTTCACCTTTTCGTTACACCCTGTATTATTTGATACATTCTACATTATACATCACTGCATGCGATGATATACAGGGCTATTTGTAAAACATCAACAACCTCCTAGGGGCTGATTCTGGTGCTAAAATAAAACAATGGGACTGGGAATTTTCTATTAATGTTAGCTGGTGGCGGCTTAGGATGGGAAAGTATTTTTTTTGCGATTACAATGTTGGTCCCATAGAAAAAGTTGTTGTATTTGAGCAACAGAATCAGCCCCTAGGAGGTTGTTGATGTTTTACAAATAACCCTATATAGATGGTATGTGGTGCTCTATGGTTGTAGGCTTCTTTTACATTCTTTAAAACCAGTCAAAATAAAATAAAAAATTAATAAATCATTATTGGACAACATCACATACATTGCTCTGATTCTATGGCTAGTACCCAAAGCACTTGAGTTCCAGAAATCAGAAACAACGACGGTACCAACTGCAACAAAACAAAATAACATTTACTATTTTAAAACTATCAAAAATACATTATTTACCTTTGAAATGGTCGTTAATTATACAAAATAACGCCAGAAAACCCATCAAAACGTAAAAACTCAACGTAGTCGAAAAAATTAAATATTTTTCCTGTTTGTTTTTTGTTTCATAAGGTACAGTTATCGTGGAAAACATATTATTATATTGTATTAGTAGTTTTGATAATCCAATACCAATACTATAAATGTGAAAATTTGGATTGACGGATGTTTGTAAGTCAATCATGCCAGAGCGGCTGAATAGATCTAGATATTTTTTTATGAGAAATAGATTATATCCTGGAATAGCAGATCGGTTACTTTTTATTCCGGAATTTTTTACTGTGCCTTAGGTATGCAAGATAACTGTCATGATAGATAGCGCTTCTTACCCTTAGATGTCACTGTTCAGTTGACAATTTGTTTCATCATCATCATTTCAGCCATAGGACGTCCACTGCTGAACATAGGCCTCCCCCAGTGACTTCCAGATTGGCCGGTTGAAAGCGGCCCGCATTCAGCGGCTTCTTGCAACCTTTACCAGGTCGTCTGTCCACCTTGTAGGTGGACGTCCTACGCTGCGCTTGCCGGTACGTGGCCTCCATTCCAGAACCTTTCTGCCCCATCGGCCGTCAGTCCTACGTGCTATGTGCCCCGCCCACTGCCACTTCGACAAAAAAAACTGACAATTTGTTTACTAAAAGGTAATATGTCATTTTTATACTCGCAAGAAAATAAAAATCTAAAGGGTAGGTATTAAGGGTGACCTAGAATCATGAAATTTAAACAATAAATCAATGTCTTATAGAACAAGTAGAAGTAAAGTCCGAAAACCGTTTATTAGTAGTAACGGCCCAAAAAACACGGAAAAAGCGGTAAAATCATAGAGACTAGAAAACATAGAAATAAGGTTGACCTAATAATCATAAAATTTGGCAAAAAATTATGTCTTATAGCAAAAGTGAAGGGATAGTCCGAAAAAAAATTATTTTACCTTACAAGGTTGTATTACCCTCAGTACGCAAGTCCTACTCGCACTTGGCCTTTTTTTTTAGTAAAACTATTGATAGTTTAGCAAATACTACTCCGTTTATGGGTCCGAGTGTACCGTCACAAAGTTTATTAAATTCCGCGCCGGATGAGCGTAACAATTATTACGTGTATCTGCACCAACGCTCGCTCGAGTTAATTTCAATCCAATTGCACTGTTCAAATCAAATCAAATCAAATATCTTTATTGTTAACTAAGTACAAGTTGTTTGTATAATATGTGGGTAAAGGATAAAATAAAATTTTATATCCAAACTCTGCCAATCCTGGGAGTACTTGTCCAAATCATCTCTCCAACTTTTTTTAGCTAACCCCTTAATCGGCGTCTGCCCATAGCTGGCCATTGAGTTACGATCCGCAACCACTTCGAAGGATACCCCTTCAAATATAGCCAGCCCGATCCCATTTCAATTGGGATCTCAAAATAAAAAACCGGACAAGTGCGAGTCCGACTCGCCCACCGAGGGTTCCGTACAAATTTGTAGGGACATATAATAAATAATTTAATGAAAAATGTATATTCGCACTGGCCCGCGTGGTTGATTATGGCCCAAACCACCCTGATAGTTGAGGTGAGGCCTGTGCCTTACAGTGGGATGTATATAGGCACACTTTACTTTACCTACACGCATTCCCTAGATAAAGGGTCTCGACTTGAGAGAAAGACGGACAGACGGACAACAATACGACCCTTTAATGGTTCCGTTTTTTTATTTTGTGATATGGAGCCCAGAAAATACAACAAAAAGCGCCTTGAAATGATACTAAAATAGTTAGTAGTTGTTTTTTTTAGTCACTGCGAAGTTAGTTGACGATTGTAGAAGTAATAATGTAAGTCAGCTTTGTTGTTTGTGTAACATAGCGATTTTAAGGACATCATTTTAAGTGTAATTATTGATTTAAAAATAAGAAAGACACAAATATAATAACGTTCTATTGTAAAACAAATCCTTTTCATTCTAACACTTTTCATCATTTAAAATATTTTTGTAAAAAAAACATGCCAAGATTGTTTACAAAATTCGACAAGCTAGGAAAGAGTTGCTTTAGGTAATTTCATAAACATGTTTTATTATTAATTAACGAAAAACATGTAATATTTACTACATCTTGTAGAGCTTTTCTTAAGTATCTTTTGTCCTTGGTTCTCCGACCCTCAAAAGTCTAGAGCCAACAAAATAGGGACTTGGTGACCTCTGCCCTTTGACTTGTAAGAAAAAACACCAATGTTCCGGTGAACGAACACCAGCATAGAAAGAAAAGAAATCGCGGCTGGACGTGTTAATTGTGATTCCTGAACTTATGGTTGGGAACTGATGGCCAATCCAACCATATTTAGTTATTAAAATAATTGATCGTAAGTATTACAAAAAGCTAATAAAAACCATATTCATGTCAGTCTGTTGCTGCTAAACTTAAGCACATTAGCACAGTGTAAATAAAAAATAAAAATCTTTTATTTCAGGCATATTAACCCACCTGGTTAGTAACAATTTACTTAAAACTATGTTAGTAGTTTACAACAACAACAATATTTATTTAATTTAGATGCACAACAAAGCACAACAACAAAACGCCCAATCAGGCAGTCAATGGCCGCTGTTCAGCAGTGGACGTTCAATGGCTGAAATCATGTTGATGATGACGAACAGTTTTTTTTTAAATTAATTTGAAAAAGATTTAAAATTTAAAGATAAGCTAAATGCGCTGATGCGCGCATGCGTGCGCACATAGGTAAGTATTGCTTTATTCTAAAACAATTAAGATGAGTGATGTTCAAATGCAATTTTAAAATGTATCTAACTATAAAATGTAAATACGTTATTAGCCGTATATTTATAATATAAGTATTGTAACTCGTATTTTAGGTCTGTGGATTTTGTGTTAAATAAAATAAAATGGGGTCAACACTAAACACACCACTTCAACACCAATATCTCTCACTTTGCTACTGCCAGCCATCTTCTTAAAGTCGTCGGGCTATTAAGCTGGAGGGCGTCCTACATTGCGTTTGTAGTCTTTGTCTACACTCAAAAACCCGTTTTATGCTCAAGATTTAATTTAAAAAAAAAACAATTATCATGACAAGATGGGTACAATAGATATCTGCTAACAGATGTGCAAAAATAATTAAATTTAGCAATTAGAATACAATTTTATTGAATTAAATCAGTCCTAGTTGATAATGTAGCCAGATAAAATAAATTATTTTAACTATAAAAACATTTGTCTAAAAGTCATTCCGTTTATTTTCGCATATATCGGTCAACTCAGTATTTTGAGTTCTTTAGAGAGCAAATTATACATTTTCTTTACCGAATTTCAACCGGAAATCTAAAGAATAGAGTTTAATATCGATTGAGAAATTTTGCCATTTGTATTTTGTATCGAAAGTAAATAGTTTAGATGTATATGGAAAAGTTTGTATATTAATTTGATTAATAATATTGAACTTTAGATATAAATGAATAAATTTGTTAGTTCTCTTCGATGCTTTTTTCGTAAGCATCCGCTTGATATTTTACATTGAAGTAAAAGCTAGCTTATATTAAATACGCTTTTATGAATTATGGAATTGATAGTAAAAACAAATACGAGTCTCTTGAGACTCGAATTAATTTGCCATTAAGATTTTACTTCTTAACTATAAAATATAATAAAAATTATTATTTATTTTCTTTATTTGGAAAACAAACAGCTTACAAGGTAATACACATACATAGAAAAAATGAGTTTTACACTAGCCTAAAAGTTTTCACTACTAATTTAAAATTGAAAAAAAACTAGATAAGGTGAAAAATAAACAAATCATTTACACTTATGCTTATGTTACACTTATGCCTTTAAAAGGCTACGAAAACGCGCAGGCCTTTCGTGAAATAAGTCGATGTGGTTATAATCACTATTAAACTTTTTACAGGCTCTAATAACAAAGCAGTTACTTCTGTATTTAGACCGACTTAATGGTAGAACAAAAGTTTTTTTATGCCTCGCATTAGATCTAGAGCACCCGAAAGATAACCTACTTACTAAATAAGGAGAATCAACAATATTATTTATGATTTTATATAAAAGAAATTGGTCCCTATGTTCCCGTCTAATGGTCAAAGACTCAACTTTATCCAAGGAGGCATTCTTAAACCGATACCTCAAACGCTTGAGAAATTTATCCTGGATACTTTGCAACATGTTTATATACTTAGAGTACATGGGGTTCCACACAGTAGAAGCGTATTCCAATTGCGATCTGACATATGCATTGTAAAGAAGTTTTAGTGTATTAGCTAAGGTTCTAGATATTCAGGGTGTACCTATGTATCAGATAATATTTAAAAACGTTTATCTGCTGATATATAATAATTATTTACTACGGTAGCAACATCGAAATCGATAAAAGAATGATGCTCTATACATTATTATTATTATATATAGACGACCTCCGTAGCCGAGAGGCGAGCATACCGGACTTAGTGTCGCTTTCTCTGAGGTTTCGGGTTCGATTCCCGGTCGGGTCAATGTAGAAAAATAACTTTTCTATATTGTCTCGGGTGTGGGTGTTGTGGTGCCGTCGTTGTTTCTGATTTCTGTAGGACAAGTGCTTTGGCTACTTACCACAGGATCAGAGCAATGTATGTGATGTTGTCCAATATCTATATCTATCTATATTTATCTATTAAGCGAGCGTTAACTTGTACGGAGAAATATAATTTAAAAAATTATATTGGATAACATCACATACATTGCTCTGATCCTAAGGTAAGTAACTAAAGCACTTATGTTATAGAAATTAGAAAAACACGACGGTACCACAACACCCAGACCCAAGACAACATAGAAAATTTTGTTTTCTACATTTACCTGACCGGGAGTGGAACCTAAGTGCGGCGTGCTTGTCTACGGAGGTCATATTTAAGAATTTCTACGATCTCGGTGTTGTTTTCATCGTAAAAGTTGTACAGTCAACGGTATGTCAACCTATCTAAAAGTTAAACGTCATTAAACCGATTTTCAACTTGAAGTCCGACATGTAGAGATCAAAATCAATTGAGAAACCTTGACGTTTAGTGGTAGGATGACGAGCTGTTGTCTGTACTTCACTAGCTGATTACATGGTTTTAAGGCTTGTTCAATTCAATTCAATTCAATTCAATTCAATATATTTATTGCATTCTATAATGTTACACAGGTGTTATAATTAGATACATAAAATAGATCATTATAGACCCTGTAGGGCACAACAATAAGATAGGTATTGTGGGCAGAGAGGATTCTTTTGCACATCCTGAATAAGGCTACTATAAAACTATTAAATTTAAACCACTAAAGATTAAACGAAGCCGCGCAACAACACAAAGCCAAAGCTACAGACGTTAAGAAACTAAAATCGAATTGTGGCGACGACCGCGGGAACTAAATTATGCCGCCATTTTGGTCTGAAGAAGCGACAAGCCGGATAAAACTGGTCGTAACCGGCTCTAGGATTGTCTGGAACTGTAGTCGGGGAGCTAGGGGCTTAAAATGTGTAGAAGGATTTAAATGGATGCCTTATTGTCACATACGCGAACCGGAACATCTAGACAGCACTGGCGCGATAAGAAAAATGCTTTGACATAGCTTTGAAAATGGGTAGCGACTCAGATTGTGTAACAGATAAGGGTGAAGAATCCCAAAATATCAAAATTATTATCAAAATCATGTTTTAATACAGAAGTCATAGAATGTACACATGTAGGTAAAGGTTTTTGTCATGTGTGCCGTCGGTGTAGAGTCAGGGTGCAGGATCCATGGGTCAACAGCCGGTTTGTTGGTCGCTGACGGCGCAGCAGACAAATGTACGATCGTAGCTCGTACACCTAACTAGCATTACTCATCAAGCATACATAAACGAGACTCAATAGGAACTCGATTGTTATGCGGTCGCATGAGACCGCTTAAAAGTTGACGGGTTAAATTAAAAAGCCTTAGTGCTTTACAACTAAATTAAGCATTTAAGAATACAATTTAATATAGAACTCGTGACAAATATTCAAAACGTAAATAACGTCCAAAAAAACACAAAACAAAATGAGCCGTAATTTATGTCCCCCCTCCCGGACTACACCCGCTAAGGCGACCGCATCTCGTAAATCAGACCACTTTTCTGTGCAACTCTCGGTCTAAATGTATTTGCAATCGGACTCCAATAAATTCGGCTAAATTAACATCCTCTGCGCAGTCGGTTTACGATTTATTAGCATTAGTGATAACCGCGCCAGGTACGGTGTAAATATCGGGGCATTTGTATGTTACTCGAGTACTTGGATTGAGAAAATATACCGCCACGGACCTTATGTCGCTTTTAACGGCGCTTAAGTCCAGCAGTGGGCTGGACTGCTATAGAATAACATAATGAAGGTCTACATAAATTACTGTCTAAAATGATTTCTCTAATAGGACAATTGCATAAATAATATTTTTGACACGTTATTATTGTCAAGCTGTGTTGCAAAAAAACATTTAGACTTATTTATGAAATCAGGTGACAGGTGATCAGGTAAACACAAGATCGGAAAAAGACCCTAATAGGCTTGTAATAATTCCAAGATCTGGTAAATACAGTAAAAAATGTTTATCCATGTGTCTAAAGATTAATTTCATTAGGAATTTTGTTATATATTATATAACAAAATTCCTAATGAAATTAAAAATCAAAATATTTATATGTTCAAATTAAAATTGTATAAGTGACTAGGAAAGAGAATTTATGACATAAACAAATTTATTGACTGTAGATTTTAAATAACTAATTATTACTATTTTTTCTGTCGTTTTGCTGTTATTACAATTTTTTTTTATTGACATATTTTTTTGATTAATGTTATGAATATTAGTATATTAGTTAGTAATATTAGTATTAGTATTTGCTCAGATTCTATTTACTTGATTGTTTAAATTTTCATGCTGTTTTTGATAGCGAGACAGTGCTCATTTATATTGTATCATCCTTAAATACCGTGTTTTACGAAAATAAAGTTTCTGATTCTGATTTTGATTTACTTGTTAAGCAGGTGTGATAGGTACCTATAAAATAAAAGACTCTTAATGATAAATAGTTTATTTGCCAGAATATGGTAACATTAAGGATTTAATTAATGATACAATTTATTTATTTTAAGGGAATTTTTCAGCTCAAATATCAATATCACAAAAATACTATCTGATATTAAATAACCGATCAGCTGTTAAAGGTTTTATAAGTAGTATAGGTTGTTAATGAAAATTATACAGGGTGTTTTGTAACTCAAGAATAACATTGTAACCACATATACCCTACATTATGGTTAACAACTTTTGTTCTTTGACTTTTACAAATTTGCATGAAAATGTATCGTCTTATACAAAATATCCAAACAGCTGATTAAAATTTGTATAGAAAGACAAAAAAAACATATTTTTCATAGAAATAGAACAAAAAAAGTTCACTAGGATGTCTAGAGAAAGAATATGATTACAAGGTTATCCTTAAGTTAGGGGACAACGTGAATATTTGAGCAGTAAAACTATCCCTCAAAAGGTATTACTTAATAAATTCAAACCTTACTTAATCTGTGGGGTTAAATATAAGTATAAGGGCCAGTTTCACCACTTGCTGATAAGTTCTGGATAACCCTTCTGACGCTTCTTTTGAAAGATCAACCATACAATTAGCTGTCAAAACAAGTGCCAGATAGGTTATCTGGAACTTACCAGCAAGTGGTGAAACTCGCACTAAGAATGTTAAGGTGGATGTGTGGGGTGACAAGAATGGACAAGATAAGTAATGAGGAAAATTAAGGAAAGTGGCACCTGTAGCAGAAAAGATGAAAGGAAACCATTTGTCTTGGTATGGACATGTGATGAGAAGGGAAGAGGAGCACGTAACGAGGAGAGTGATTGGTATGAAAATTGATGGGTGAAGAGGTAGAAGACGACTTAGGAAGAGGTGGATGGATTGTGTGAGGAGCTATATGACTGAGAAGGGAGTAATGGCTCTATGAAGAGTAACCGGATTGCATGGAAAAGAAAGACATATTGCGCCGACCATGACCTGGAAACAGGGCAGGTGAATGATGATGACTTAATTGGTAAAGTCCTGACCACTGAAAAATATTTAAATTAATTTTTATGGACCCTGACTCCTCTGTATGTCCTTATCTTCGGCTATATAGCTGCTGTCTTTATTTACTTACGTAACAAACTTTACTGTCCAACAAGTTAACCATTATAGATTAAATCGCAAACGAAATCGTAACAAGATAACACACCTTTCGGGTCGTTGAATTCAATCTGGTAGATGTATCTGCAAACCAAAAATTTACGGGGTGAAAGTAACACAACTGAACCTATTTTTAGGGTTCCGTACAAAGGTAAAAAAGAACCCTTATGGATCACTCCGTTGTCCGTATGTCTCTCTGTCTGTCCATCTGTCTGTCAAGACTCTTTTTATTTGAATGTATCATGTTGAAATTAATATCAAATACGCTAGCCTTTTTTTCTTTAATTTATACAATGAAAAGATACGGCCCTGGCCTTGTTTGCGCGGTCTTTAGTTTTGACTAACTATGGTTTTTCAAAGACCACGAAAACAAAGTCACGGGCAACAGCAAGCTAAATATATATTTCATAAAATGATCTTAGTAATTTGCTAAAGAAATACGTAAAGATAAACGTAACTTACTTTCCTGGAATCGTAGCAGTCTTGGTCAGAACCCAGGACAGTTTGTTTGTGTTCAGATTTTGAAAACCATAGTTTCCCTGGAAATTTAACGAAACTAATTGATAAACTAAAAATAATATACAGGCTCTAACAATGGCTAATAAGTCAAAGTATAAACAAGAAAAATTAATAAAATTAAAAGTCCATTGCGGTTATTTGATTGAACTCTTCGGGGTGCTCTATATCTATAGGTTTCACCTTGACACTATTTTTAGAACACCTTTACCAGGTAGTCTGAGCTGTTGGCAACTCAAAATAAAAACTTTGTCTAGGACATTGATTTTCGTTTCTTTTTTGTTCTGTTCGATCTGTCTCGTTATAAAAGTGTATTTTTTATTGTGGTTGGTGATAAATAAATATGTGAATTCAACTCAGTGGTCTTCTTTAATATATAACAGTCAACACGTACGTATGGTCCTTCGAGCCGGATATGAACCAGCGACCTATGGATATATAGTCCACATATCTTATAGTTCGAATGATAAGCAAGCTAAACTGGCAATGGGCCACAGGTCACATTATTGAGCCTAAATCGGAGTGTATTTGTAATTTAGTCGATTGACGAGTAATTAAGTAACTAAATTAGCTGGTATTAAACTACTCGTCGAAATATTTTTTGTAGGTAAAGCTAAATCACTAGTCGAGTCTCAACTACTCTTAGTGCTTGCCGTGTGGTCTGGCAGTTATTGCCACTCGTCACCGTAACCTGTCACTTCACCATCAACAGCCTTTGGAAGTCTACTGCAGCTGGACGTAGGCCTCCCTCATAGAACACCACAGCGAGCAGCTCTGGGCCGTTTGCATCCAACAGCATTGCGCTATCGTAACTGGGTCGTTAATCCACCAGGACCCTAATTCAGAACTGTTCTATAACAAATTGTCGACAGGAATAACACGTGACATGATATGATACAATAGTGTCAAGTGACAAGTGACAAAGGGTTCTAAATCTGCATCGTCTAATCCGTCGTCACCCTCGAGAAAACCTTTTTCCCCAACAGTTGTCAGCTCTGTGAGCAATTCGGCGTGCCCATTGCCACAAGCTTTGGAATTGGGACTTTGTTTTTTTTATTGTCACTTGTCAAAATATAAACCAAGCATATCTGATGCAGCCTCACAGACTGAAAGAGAATTATCAAGAAACTCACGGGTAAAATGTAGCAGTCCTTCGTAAGGTCAACATGGAGCATCTGAATCATCTTAAATGTCATTAGGTTAGTGCAAGACACTCTCTCCAGTTTAAACACTAAGTTCCTTTCTGCGTTTTGTTTGAGTTGGTACGTGCGGTAAGTCAACTAAAAAGAATTATTACTCTTTAGTCATTTAGATATTTAGCAACTGTATTGTCGCTGCAGAATCAGCTCGCATGATGTTATGAGAATTTCAAGTTTTAAAAATAATGAAATACTTATAACTATGATCCAGTCATAATTTCGTATCAATTACTTTAATAGGCTGACCGATGTTTTGACGATTTAAATGGGCTAGTTTCCTAAAAAATCGAATTAGTCCGTCAGTTAAATTAACAGAAAATATTGGACACGTATTTTTTCTTTTCTCAGTCAAACAAAAAATAATGAAGATTTAGTCCGTTAAAGTTCCGCGTAACGTCACGCCTTGCGACACTTTTTAGCAAGGCGTAACGTCACGTGCTCACTTTGATGCGCTTTATCTTCGTAATTTTTTGTTTGTTTGAGAAAAGACAAAATATGGATCTAATATTTTTTGATAATCTAACTGACGGACTAAATAGAATAATCTTTCCAGGAAACTAGCCTGTTATGTGTGCTTTCCTTTTCCTAGAAGGATACTGCTGGGTTAGGTTGGTATTTAGTTACCAACCGAGCTGGTTAAGACACTAAATTGGCAGTGGATCGGATACTTGGCTAGACGTGGTGATGGCAGGTGAAGTGAGTCCTTGACTGAATGGTGGCCGTGATTGGAAAAAAGATATCAGAGTCATCCTCCTGCTAGATAAGCGAATTATAAATAATGATGATGATGATGATGATATTATCTGATGACCTCCGTAGCCGAGAGGCGAGCATACCGGACTTGGTGTCGCTATCTCTGAGGTTCCGGGTTCGATTCCCCGTCGGGTCAATGTAGAAAAATAACTTTTCTATATTGCCTCGGGTCTAGGTGTTGTGGTACCGTCGTTGTTTCTGATTTCTGTAAGACAAGTGCTTTAGCTACTTACTACAGGATCAGAGCAATGTATGTGATGTTGTTCAATATTTATTTTATTTTATTTTATTTATCTTCCTCCTCCTAGCGCTTCGTAAAGTCTGGTTATCTGACTTCCGTAGCCTTGACGTATTTCCTTATAATATTATTGGGGCTCTTCGCCGCCTGCGCCTAGTGTGTAATTTATCTGTCTATTCAATATTTACTCACTAAAATAGGTCCAAGTTTATTCTCAATTGTGAAGTTGCAGTTCAAAACAGTGGTGTCTCTGTCTAACTTGTTGATTGTGAACTGAGCGGTGTTTAGCCGGTCTGGACTCCATTTGGTATCATTCAGCTTACATTTTGTTATGGTCATCAGTTTTACTTTTAATTTCATCTGAAAATAATGTTAGACAAAGATACTTAGATAAAGAACCATTAAAAAAGTAATAAGGAAAAATCTAAACATTTATTTACACCAAACGCATTGTCAGCTGCCGACTAGCTGTGAGTAGGCTTACTGTCAGCCCTAGTGTGAATGTGAACTGAAACTATATTTTTCGTCTACACATACTGACGACTTCCGTAGCCGAGAGGCGAAAATACCCGACTTGGTGTCGCTATCTCTGAGGAGCCGGGCTCGACTCCCGGTAAGTCAATGTAAAAAAATAACTTTTTTAAATTGTCTCGGTTCTGAGTGTTGTGGTACAGTCGTTGTTTATGATTTCTGTACCACAAGTGCTTAAGCTACTGTAATTTATTAAACTCTCGATATCGATAGGCCTATCGATAGTTTGGCCATTTTCGATACTATCGATAGTGGGGTATCGAGCGGTAACACTAGTACAACGCAACACAATGCATAAATAGAGTCCGTGGTGCGTCCTGGCGTTGTACAATAATGATCTTTAAGGTTAAACATGAGGACAAACCAGTAAACGATTTTTCCAACATGTTTTAAAGAAAATAAAAAAATCGTTTCAGTCCATTTGAACTACTGAGGGTCAGTGCCCGTCGGTTTGGTGCGAACAAAAACTTCACGCAGAAACGCAGCAAAGTGCGTAACTTTCGCTTACAGTCAGCGACTAACAATGCGATAGGTGTGAATACGGCCTTCTTATACTTACACTTTGATGTCCCACAGTCCGCCTGTCGAGAGCCTTTTTTACAAGCAGAGGTATAAGGGTAAAGTAATTAAAAATACTTTAATAAGGTCCTATTTAATTATGTAACTTCAATTTAGGTGGTGTGATTCTATTGCTTAAGTACAACATTATTACGAGACCAATATCAAATTTAAAAAAAAAACAATGCTTCATACGTCCTACAAAGTCTTAGTTAAAATTGGCTATTTAGCGGTTTTTTGTGATTTCAAAGTTGGTCCCATATTAAAAAATGTTGTATTTGAGTAGGAGAATAACCTCCTTAAGGAAAGTTACCTAAAGATAAGACCTTATACAAGATTATTTTTAAAGCACCAATAACCTCCTAAGAGCTGATTCTGGTGCTCAAATACAACAACTTTTGCTCAATAATACTCAATAATACTCAATAATACTCATTGATTTTGTACATAGGCCCTCTTCCGGGCACTTATACACGTCCCAAAATATAGCTTAGTCCTACCACCGCTTCGGGACTACATATTGGCTGGTGATGAGAAGAAACGGCGCAACAAACTCAGTCACCTTTGTCAGCCTTATTTTACATGAAATACAGTTTACAAGACATGTAGTAAGTGTGAGCCAAGCAGGTTAAGTCCATGCACTCTTGTCGTTTAAATAATTGTCTATTTTATAATATCTTTTTTTCATAAGGATTTTTTTAATGTGAATTTTGAATTCATGTACAGGTAATTCAACAAGAGTACGTGGTACTTTATTGAAAAATTTAATACATTTCCCCAAGAATGAATCACCAACTTTGTGTAGTCTGATCTGAGCTGTAGGATCAACATCGAAATCGCAAAAAAAAAACACTTTCCTATACTTAGCCGACCAGCTGCTGACCTTAGCTGTTTGTATGGAGCAGTGTTTTTTTAAGATTACAATTTTGGGCTTATAAAATTAAGAATCATTTATTTGCTTTTGAATTTGAAAAGTACATAAGATCTAAAATAATATACCGTAGTTATATATATTCAGCCATTATAATAAAATTATAGCCATAACATCATGCAAATATTTTAATTTATGCCAAAAACGTCAATTTAGATTCAAATTATTCATTTATATAGAAAAAGTGTTGTATTTGAGTTAAAAGAGAAGTTATTCATGTTTTAAAACCTACTCTTACGTAATTTATAATACCAAACAACGTGTAACAATAATTACAATAAACTATAAAATAACAGTACATGTCTTACAGCTTTAGTCTCCCATTGAAGTAAAAAAGAGAAAAAAACAAAATAAACAATCATTTTAAAATAACACATCACGTATGGTGTAAACGTTAAAACTGCTAAAATAACTATCAAACGACATGATTGGTAATGGACCGTGGAAGCACAGGGCCGTATTCGGGCAGTTTTTCTTGGTGCCACAAATAAAAATAACGAACACACTGAAATAAGAAGTGTTATCCGTGACAGTTAAGAACAGGGCTTGTTTTTAAGACGAATATCCACGCATTTGTGACCAAAACAAAATATTATTGATAAAACAAATAATAAAGATTAAAAAGAACCAGTCAAGTGTACAGGAAAAATATTTGTATTGTCAAGAGGAGGTGCAATGGTCAAAATGCCTGCTCATCACATAAAGGTTCTGAAATGAAATGAAATCTGGGTTTAAATTTTGGTACAGATAACTCGTTTTAACACACGAATTAATGAATTTTTCAGACTGCAGTTATTTACCATGTGACTATGACGTAACGCACTTAAAATTAACATTTTCGATTGAATAATTTCAATTTTCCGTGTCATGTGGGGACGGACGTAAAGAATACACTTCCCCACCGCCAACAGGAGGTGTGTCGTAAGAGTCGACTAATCCTCCAGCTCGAGACGGGAGGGACGGGAAAAAAACTGCGCTTGCGAACCCGCCTGCCAAGCGTGGCGAGTATTGGCAATCCCCCCGATGATCAGTCATTGGGGGAGGCCTTTGTTCAGCAGGGCCTCCTAAGGCTGAAATGATGATGATAAATGATGAATTTTAATTTTCACAAATGTTTCTTGTGTACTATACTTTATGCTGAATCACTTCCTAAAATTTGGTTGTTACTTCCACACCCTGGGAATCCAAAAATATTCCCTAAATGAAAGTGAAAATCAAAATTGGTTGGATAGTTTAGTAAAACTTATTTAACAAACAGACGGACACAAATAGCAACTTTTTTTAATACTATTTAGAGATGATTGTATCAGTCAAACATAATCTTGTCCACTAACCATAAATCCAAACACTTTGATGAATCTTTCAGGATTGAACTCAAATAATAAAAACAGTAATACCAAATACGCGCCTGTAGTTTTCAAAGCATGGAAACATTTGTCGATAAAATTGTTTCTAAATGGTTTTTTAAACGGCACTATTACAAACTCTTTACATGTATACGTAAACAAGACTTAATGTTTTTCAGTGCAGAAGATTAAAATTAAGTAATACTCAAAATAATAATAATAATAAATAAATATATAACTATTGGACAACATCACATTGCTCTGATGCTATGATTAGTAGTTAAAAAGATCCTTATGAAAAAAGGATATTATAAAATAGACGATTATTTAAACGACAAGAGTGCATGGACTTAACCTTTCTTGGCTTAACACTTACTACATGTCTTGTAACTATATTTCCTGTAAAAAAGGCTGACAAACGTGACTGAGTTTGTTGCGCCGTTTCTTCTCATCACCAGCCATTATGTAGTCCGGAAGCGGTGGTAGGACTAAGCTATATATTGGGACGTGTATAAGTGCCCGGAAGAGGGCCTATGTACAAAATAAATTAGTATTATTGAGTATAAAGAACTTATGTTATAAAAATCAAAAGCAACAACATAGAAAAGTTCGTTTTCTCCATTCACCAGACTGAAAATCGAAGTCGGGACCTCAGTGATGGCGCACGTTAAGTCCGGCTTACTAGCCTCTCGGCTGTAACAGATGTATGATTTAATATGATTAAATGAAATGACACTATTCATACATGGGTACATGTTCATGCATGTAATCTACATTTTTAAATATAAATACTACTTCCCATATAAAGTCTTAACTCAGACTTTAACGAAAAAGAGCTAATAAATAACGTGAATAATCACCTATTAAAAACTATTATGCTTGACACAAATTTAAAATTGACCCTATGTATTTACATCTGCATAACGTATGGTACAAAACATGGCGTTCTGGGACTGGACTCTCGTATTTCTATTATTTTGAATATATTATTTTATTATTGTTAATTTCTCGATTTAATAATGTAAAAGTGCAGCCCTCCTACTATAATTTTGCAGCACCTATAAATAAGGTTACTAAGTCTTAAGCATAATAATAATTGTACCTAGCATAATATCTGTACACACTTGGTAAGCAAAATAAATACTTGAATACTTTTAGTTAACTAGCTTCCATAAATAATATAGCGTTCAAATAAAACAATTCTATTCATTTTTCGAAACTATCAAAACACATACTTTTTTAAACTGTTTTTTTTTTTTGAGATTATGATTCCGTAGTATCAACCCCTAAAAATAATAAAGTGCATTTTACCTTCTTTGAAATTAAAAGAAAATACATATAGAATGTTTACTTTATAAAAAGGAACATCTATAGCTTACACCTATAAATTCAATAAAAATCAGTTTTAATTAATTTCGCAGAAGCTCCCCAAATATTTGCGAGCCACAAAGGCCAATCGACATCAGAGAGATAGCTATTGATTTCGGATCGCCCGAAATTTTCGCATATGGAATTCAGGTGACAGTAGGTTATACCGT
Source organism: Anania hortulata (assembly GCA_963576865.1). Taxonomy (NCBI): domain Eukaryota; kingdom Metazoa; phylum Arthropoda; class Insecta; order Lepidoptera; family Crambidae; genus Anania; species Anania hortulata. The sequence goes on from OY756413.1 coordinate 2,160,787, forward strand.
ATTACGTATCGGCATGGAAATTATTATTTTTAATTTTAAAATTCTAGAGAACAAAATTCCTACATTCGCTGAGAAAATGCGATATATGAACGTGCTTTTGTGCGATTTTTAGGGTTGCGTCATGCGAAAAGAAAAAAGAAAACTATGTAGGATCTTTGTTGTGTACTTATCCATCAGTCAAGATAAGTATTTTTTTTAAACTGTCTCTATAAATGGACTATTCAACACAAAAATATTTTTTCAATTCGAACCAGTAGTTCCTGAGAACAAACTCATCAGTATTATAATATTAGTATAGAGTATACCCTTGCGAAATGAAGGCTTTTTAGTCGTAAGAGTCTCTAAGCAAAGCCACGGACAGACATACAGACAAACGGACGGACATGATGCAATTACGTTCCGTTTTAACTACCAAACCCAAAAAAGGTCAAAACGGTCAGATTACGCTCGCGACGAGACACATTTCAAACTCAAAGTCAAAGTCAATATTCATTTATTAAATTTAGGACAGAAAACTGCCACTTATGAACGTCAATAATAACATTATTGGCCCATATGGGGCAAAACATGTCTCCTTCTTTTTTGGGCTCTACTAGCGCTTCGAGACAAGACACAGACAATCTGGCAAGTGCTGAGAAGAAACGCTGGAACAAACTCAGTCACCACAAGCTGCCACAAAAAAATATAAAATCAAAACAAACAGGTAGGTAACATCAGTTTAGTGCAGGCTGGACTTGCATTCTTGTCATCAAGATAGTCGTGAATTTTATAATACCCCTTAGACATTAGGAATTAAGAATTTGAATCCTCAATTCTCATAAATTAAAAGGAGTCACAATCCAGTGTCGATCCGGTCTAAGTTACATTCTCAAACCCAATAAATGCAATTACCTAGGTATAGATCGTAATGCAACTGAAAATTAAACAACAAAATGAGATGTTTGTGCTTCCATTTGCAAAGTTCATTTAATGCGTGAGTACAATTAAGTAGGTAAAAAATATAGTATTGAGAAGTACTTACAATATGAAGCCCATTTAGACATAGCAAAACGTCATATTACTTAACGAGAATATTGTTCTTGATAGTAATGTTATAGATTGACTGGATTTTGGTCACGTTTGTGTTGTCACAATTTGGCAATGTTCGAACTTAAATTATAGTATGTAAATTTGTCGTTATCGCAAACAGTCTCAAAACGGAATAGAAATATTTTAGTCACATCTCTATAAAGCCATTTGAAGTTGGAATACCTACCGCGCCTTATTGGCTATGGCCATGGATTCACAGGATGCCTCCGTTTCACCTGAGAACTAATATCACTGCTGCCGATTTTAATTACTTACACTTCAAACAATGAAACAGAGGATGGCGTGGAGTCGACTATGTTTTTAAATTTTCAATTTTAATGAAAATAACGACACACCCCGGCTTCGAAAAAAATTACAATTTTTTTTGCGAAAAATCAAAAATTACATTATTTGGCAACTTGGTTCCAAAATATTGTCTTTATTTACATATTATACCTACTCCTAAAAAAACCGCCTAAATTGTACCATAACTAGATAATAAAAACAAAAAAACCCATGAAATTTTTCATGTTTCAGTGTGTAGTATTCCGTTGTTTAGAAGGGGTTTGCGGATAAATAGACAGACGAGAAGGGGGACTTAGTTTTATATTAAGTAGAGATGTTTTATACTCGTAGAAGAAAATACTGCACTTCTAGCCGAAGAGTTGAAAGCTTGAAGAAAAAAAACTCTAACATTTAGGAGCTGTTGATACGAAAAAAAATTGGCACAACCGCAGTGTCGCTAGTCCCAGTACAAGCCAGCGCGCGCATGACACGTCGTGACGGTGGCGCCTCTTCACCGTCTACAATGCACCTCGCGTCACAACTAAAAGAAAAACGACTGCCTCATGTGATCAATGGGCTAGTTTCCTAAAAAAATCGAATTAGTCCGACAGTTGGAATAACAGAAAATATTGGACACGTATTTTTTCTTTTCTCAATCAATCAAAAAATTATAAAGATATTATTAGCCCGTTAAAGTTCCAAGTAACGTCACGCCTTGTGACGTCACGTACTTAATTTGATGCGCTTTATCTTCGTCATTTTTTGTTTGATTGACAAAAGACAAAATATGGGTCTAATATTTTTTGATAATCTAACTGACGGACTAAATAGAATAATCTTTTTTTGACCCAGGAAACTAGCCTATTCCCCGTCTTCATTTTCCGGGCGTCTGCCCTTCCATATATTAACATTAAAAGCAATTACCCTTTAGACCTCCGTAACCCTTAAAAGGGCGCACGCGCAATAGTGGCGCTGCCATTTTGTTCATAATAATTAATACAAAAATACATTAAGAAAGAGGTAGAGAACTGTAGAACAGTATTTTTGCATTTTATGATGTATTTTGTGATAATTGTCTCAGTACATGAATACTAAATTTAAATTATTAGTAACTGTGGCCACTTTAGGCAATAATCAAGATTCTGACAACTTCTCCAAATATAATCGTTACACATTATTGGGGAATCCTTTTTAAGTTTATTTAATCTCGAAAACAACCGTCAGAGCTACAGCTAAAAAAATGTTACAGAAATATTTTAAAAATTCGATGTCACCTGACGTCTCCACAGCTCTCAGGACGAAAGACTACGGGCGCTATAATTCGCGCGAAAATTCACCGGCTCCAATAAACGGGGGTAGTTTTATATTGGCGCCGCTCCAACGGCTAATAACCCATTGTGGCTAATGAGGGGTTGACAATAGAGCTCGTAGCTATAAATTGCTTAAATTAAATATTTTTTTATCACATTGCATTAAAAGTTTTTGGTATTAGTAACTAGAGCGACAATTTTTTCAGTCTTCTTTCCTTACTTTTTAAAATTCAAATTCACATTCTTTATTTGCCATAAATAGGGTATGTAATAATAATTATAATAATAGCGAGACATGTGCGTAATTACCATGTTTTACGCAAATAAAGTTTCTGATTCTGGTTTACCTAACTTCTGTTATATAAATCTTGTGTTAGTTTTTTTATATTTACGCAGATGAAAAGTAAACGCTTTTTACTTTCATACAAAAATTAGATTGGGACACAAAAAATGGATGATACAATTCTAATACAATTAAAAAAAATAACTACATAAGCACAGAACAAATAATTACTTATGGGTATCAGAAATTAAACTTCAATGCGCGCTACGGCAACGCACACAAAGATATCGCTCAAGGACACGAGATCTCTGAATACTCTGACAGTAGTTCGAGCCCGAGCGTTCTGAGATTTCGATATTTTATAACTATTACTCGTATCTCCATGACTTAGAAGAAAATATTGTCGAAATAAAAAAAAAACATTATTTCAGGCAAATTAACCGACTTGGTTAATAAAAATTTACTTTTCAGAAATAAAAAATAAAATATTTAATTGCTAAATGTGGTACAAGGTTGGTATAATACATTTTTTTTTATTCTAGAATATTTCTTTTTTTTAGTAGGAACAGAGAAATACAATCTGGAAGTCACTGGGGGAGGCCTATATTCAGCAGTGGACGTCCTATGGCTGAAATGATGATGATGATGATGATGATAATAGAGAAATACTGATTGATGATGACTTTTAGGTTATTTTTCCACTAATTAATCGGTTTAACTACTTATGTTTTCTTAACGAGTCTGTATTCAAAATTGGACAAATCAATATTGGACAACATCACATACAATTCGCTGATTCTATAGTAAGTAGCCAAAGCACTTGTGTTATAGAAATCAGAAACAACGACGGTAACACAACACCCAGACTCGAGAAAATACACAAATTAAGCATAGGTATTTGTTAAAAAAATCTTGAGAGACTTCGTCTCTTACATACAGTATTTCATCGCCTTCCTTCTACAAGTTATTAAGTATGCGAACATATACAAATAATAATTATGTACCTGTCTGTTTGTTTTTCCGTGCACTCCAAACAACAAACAAATATATAGCAAGGCACAAACTTCTGTGGTCCCGTTTCTCGACATCACGAAGGAAAACGACTCTCATATATTATTCAACTCAAGTATTAAGCTTACACACACTAAAGAAGCGAAGCGAAAGATAAAACATACTCATTAATACTCATTTATTCAGTATATAGGCCCTCTTCCGGGCACTTATACACGTCCCAAAATATAGCTTTACCCTACCACCGCTTCGGGACTACATATCGGCTGGTGATGAGACGAAACGGCGCAACAAACTCAGGCACGTAGTAGTAGTCCTTAGGATGCTATGGTGCGAAAACTATTCTACATGTTATCGTCACAATAATGGTAGTAGCTTTGAATAATAACACATAGAATGATAGCTAGTGCTATTACAAAATTGAATTGAATTATTATCAGATTTATTTGACATTTTAAGTATTTTTCATCTTTTATGATACCATGACATTTGCATGCTAATTTATGTAGCCCAAATATGAGATTCTTTTATTGTAATTTGACCTTGTATACCATATTTGACGCAAATAAATGATTGATTGATTGAAGCAACAAAACAGTTTTGTATGCAAACGTTTACACACAGACACACCACTATAAAATAGGTTCGCTCTTAATCGTAGTTTTCCCTAAAACCGGGGAAAATTCGATAAAAACAAAGTCTACATCTAGATTGTCATGCGCTCGAAGCGGATTGACATTAAACACTACGGAACTGTCAGGCGTAGAGAGCCCTTTGAGGCTCTAATTAAGTTGCTTCAAATTTTGCACGCGGATTACGTATCTATGAGTAATTCATTAATTTAAGAGTAGAAGAGTTAAAGACAGTAAACATTTTATGCAAGGTTTCCTAAAAAGTGTCGTTATTTTTTTATGAGTAATACCACTACCTATCTGAATCAGAATAATATTGTTAGGCAATATTGTTTTTAGCCACAGGTCACAGGTTCGAATCCAAGTGTTTGTGTGATGCAATAGACATGAGCATTTATATCTGTACCACGAACATCATATTCATATTTAATATCGACGACCTAATCGCGATGCATGGTGTGGAATAATTTATTTTTGCTAGATGCATGGTGTGGAATAATTTATTAAAAATGCTTATTAAAAACATTCGTTACATGTGTCCTATGTGTCAATGTCATATTTTATTAAAATTTACTTATTTATTTATTTATTTCATTTATTAGGAAACTCAAAAGCTTTATTTTAACAATTATGCTTAAATGAAAATCTTACAAAAAACACTTAGCCAATAACAGAGTTTCACAACGTTGATTATGTTTACGAGGTGTAACTGTACTAGATAAATAGGTATACAAATAGTGCAGTGATTAGCATATTATGAGTGTTAAATTTATTTTAAATACAAATTTACAAATATACAAATTGTGGTGATCTTTTCTTACCCCAGTTAAAAAGATTAATAATGCAAATGGGAAATTTTGATTTTTGGCAAAATTCTATTGCCAAATTTTTACCTTATACTTATACAGGGTTTGATATTTGTGTCAAAGCAAAAGTTGATCATTTCAATGGCAAGAATAATTTAAAGCAATTTCCTCATCTTACCAATCACCCTTAATTTAAACCAAAGTCAGAATTATTTTCTAAGTACTTCGATGGTCTCCATAGCCGAGAGGCTAGCATACCGGACCTTATGTCGCTTTCTCTGCGGTCCCGGGATACCCGGTGGGTCAATGTGAAAAAAAACTTTTCTATACACAAGGAATGGAAATAGGTTGGTTGGTGACAGCATGTGTCCTAAAAAGTGCTCGTTTAAAAAAAATGTCGCCTGGATGTGTATGGTCATTTATAATAGATTGCCTGAAACAATTAAATATGATACCAGACAGTTCGGTAAAAGGTTCCAGGCACATTTGTTTGAATGGCTAATTGCACATGTCTTTTATACTGTAGACGAATATATAAAGCACAATTGTCACAATAATGCATGTACCTTGTGAGGCTTGGTTATTAACACCTGTATAAAGGTAGCAGAAGAAAATTAAATAGCTGTTCTACACTGTTTAAACCTTCTTTAGGTTAAAAAACCAATCGAATTGGTTTTATCAGAACACATACTTTGACATTTGTTTATATTTAATATTGACATTAAGCATGATTGATTGATTTTATAAAATTGACATTTATTTACATACAGAATCTAATAATGAAATCTAATATAAATAATGCATGTTTAAAAAAATGATTGAATTAAATAAGTAATCATGTATTGTAGTTAAAATGAACATAATAATATTTGTATGCAACACTGAGTTAGCTGAAGAAGAGGATCGTAACTATATGTACCTAACTAACAACTAAAATGTACCTTCTTCAAGGACAAATAAATAAATTTCATTTCATTATATTGTCTCGGGCCTGGGTGTTGCTGTACCGTCATTGATTCTGATTTCTTAACACCAGTACTTAAGCTACTTATTATAGTATCAGATGTAAGTGATGTTGTTCAATATTTATATATTACAAGAATTCTAAAATCGCATATTTTGGACTTCACTGATCATAGTGAAAGCCTAGGGAGTGTTCTTTTTTTTCTATTCAATGTACAGGAATTGACTTTTTACAGTTTTATTATTTGTATAGATATTTGATAAAATATTTTAAGTAATGCTCGTAAGACACTTTGGTATTTTAAATGAGTAATAAAGATATTCCCTGATATTATCTGCGCCTCACTGGACGACGATCCCGCGGAAGGTATATCAAATTAAGTTATGGAACTCATTTGGACAACCAACTTTGATTATGCCAAGTATGCGCGGGATTGGATTTCTTTCCTACTTGTCGAAGTTCAAGCTGCGGGAATGTGGAAACGACAGGCAATTTTAGAAATGACTAGTAGATAGTGTGGTAAGTTATTTTTTTTAAGGTTTCATTAATTTTTTGGATTTATATTTACATTTTTGGGGTTTCGTGCCTCAAAAGGAAAAAAGTTGAGTTAAAATTAATATCAAATATTTAAAAAAACAGAAACTAAAAAACACTTCTCAACTTTTTTTTACTCTACCTCTGCTTCGGGACTATTATTGTAATACTTAGGTTTAATCCCTTAGAACTGTGAAAAATTAAAACTTTTAAGTCAATGCTCTCTGTGACCATTGACTAGTAGAGAATGCCTACATGGCACTAAGTCCACTTTTAAGCTCAAAGCGTAATTTTGTAGTAACATCATAAAAAAACTCGGAAAAAGCGGTAATAATCTTCGAGACTCGATTTCCGTTTTACAAGTCTGTACGGAACCCTCAGTGCGTGAGTCCGAATCGCACTTGGCCAGTTTATTTAATATTATTTGCTCTAAATGTTTCATATAGTTTGGTATTAGCCAAGGAGTGACCCACGGCACCCCTTACACCACCACGTGCCGGTGGCCCAGAGGCTGAAGAGTCGCCATAACTTTGTCAAGAAGGTCCCTCCTCTGGACGGGGATGCTAAAGACGCCCGCTTAAAGCTGTGGAAGGAGAAATATCCCATAGACCCATACATAGAGCTGTCAGAGCGACTTGACATGATTTACCATGGGCAACTTGGAAGTCCTTAATAGACTACGGACCCAAGTAGGCTGCAAGAAGAACATGCACAGGTGGGGCTTCAACTTGGAGAGCGCAGTCTATATGGTATTCCCCCCAGACAATGGCACATCTATTGTCATGCCCTGCGTGTCCCTACACCTGCACGCGCGAGGATCTCTACAAGGCCACCAATAGTGCTGTATCGGTGGCTGAGTTTGGTCCTCACATATATGAAAGCCTGAGTCGACACGCAAAGAAGAAGATATAGTTTGGTTACTGATTTACTTTTATTTTATTTCAACGTTTCCATAAAAGTTGCTGTGATTATTTTCAAAGACTTTCGCAGCTCACCCTGTATTTATCTTATTATAAGAAACAATTCGTTCTTCCTTGTTTTCGTTTGATTAATACCTTCGAGTCGAGGACGTAAGATTTCCCAAGGGACGTTTTTAGCTTCCGGATCCAATATTTTAACAGATGATCTAATTATTCTTACATTTTATTGAAAATTAATCTTGAATCAATTTCAATTACACAAATGATATTGCCCCAAACTAAGCAAAGTATTAATACACATTTATGACTATTCATAACTTCGATAAGTATTTCATATCCAAAGATAAATTTTTAAATGCCTAAAAATACTATTTATTTGATTATATCATTCAATATATTATTCAATAATTATCATATGATTTCTTAATGTATTTTAATTCTTTACAACTTCTTAAAATAAACAAATTGATCTAATTATGCATGGCGTCATCCTCTCTGCCCACAATACCTATCTTATTGTTGTGCCCTACAGGGTCTATAACGATCTGTTTTATGTACCTCATTATAACACTTGTGTCACATTATACAATGCAATAAATATATTGAATTGAATTGAAATCGATACAAATGCTCGTGCTTATCAATCATCAATCATCATTTCAGCCCTAGAACGTCCACTGCCTGAAAATAGGCCTACCCCAAGGACTTCTATCATACTGGACTGCCAATACTCACTACGCTTGGCAGGTGGGCTGGCAAGCGAGTTTTTTATAATATTCCGCACGCAGACGCTGCTACCCGTCTCGTGCTGAAGGAATTAGTCGCCTTTTACGACACGCCTCCTTTTGCCGGTGGAGAAGTGTATTCTTTACGGCCACAAGGCACTCTGCTAGCTTCGACGCTTTCAGAGACGCAAATAAACAGTAATAAAATTTTAATTAATATTTTGTTTATTCCATAATAGTCTTTATTAGCATAGCATATTTGGAGCACCCAAAAGACTAATATCCGATCGTGGGTCCTAGTTTCACTAGTGCTAGCTTCAAAAAGATTGTTGGTGTAAGTGGTTTCAATCATGTCCTAAATGCAGTGGCAACTCCAAGAGCAAACGGACCGACTTATTATATTATATTGTTACAGGTGTTTCTGTTAGCACGAATATCACACAAGTCTCACAATACATTTATGAAAATAATATGTACGTTCAAAAAACTCTAAGTTTATTTAGCTTATAGGAAAATATTCATCATTATAATACCCGAAATAAAAATAAACTTGCCGTTCCGAGCGTCAGACTGTACAAAGTTGGTAATTCATTCTTGGGGTAATGTATTAAATTTTTCAATAAAGTACCACAGGCTCTTGTTGAACTACCTGTTTATAAATTCAAAATTCACATCAAAAATATCCTTAGGAAAAAATATATTATAAAGTAGACGATTATTTAAACGACAAGAGTGCATAGACTTTACCTGCATATAGCTCGCACTTACTACATGTCTTGTAACTGTATTTCATGTAAAATATTCTGACAAAGGCGACCGAGTTTGGTGCGCCGTTTCTTCTCACCACCATTTGTAGTACCGAAGCAGTGGTAGGGCAAAGATATATTTTGGGACGTGTATAAGTGCCCGGCAGAGGGCCTCTATACTGAATAAATGACTATTATGACTAGTACTGGTTCATAGTAGCGCGCAATGAAACGTGGCTGTTACGAGAATAGGTATACCTTAATCGACTTTATATATACCTCTAGGGAAAATTAGGGATTTTTTTTTCTCCTAAATTATAAGAACTATTAATAAATGCTATGCTCAAAATGTTGAGAAGACTTTAACAATTGTTATCATATTACTAAATAAGGAGTAGGCTTTTTCTAATTTACATTTGGCGACTATCCTCGCTTAAGTTTAATTCAATTTAAACAACGTATTTGAGCGCGGCAGTAAAACTGGGATACACATCTGACGTTTATCTGTCACTGTCAAATGCGTATGTTTCCCCTTTATTACAAGTAACATCATAGACCGGTCGTGTCCATTTCAAGTGGCGACCGAGTGCGCTCGCCGCGAGAGCCATACAGCCACTCGGCTGTCCAGCGTTTGTCGTTTATATAATGCATTTGTTATTGCGTGTACCATACAATTCTGCATTATTCGCTCTACAAAGGCACATAAGTTTAATTTCACTCTACGTTTTTATAAGGTACAGAAAACTTTTTATAAAGTCATTGAATTAAATTTTCAACTGTAAGTCCGACACGTAGAGATCAATATCAATTGAGAAAAATTTACGTTTGTGGTAGGTTGACGAGCTGTTGTCTGTACCAGCGAGAACCTATCATTAAGCTTACACTACAGTTTGTCTGTTTGTCTGTCTGTCTTAACTTTAAAGTGTAGCCACATAACATAACAAGTTTTAATTATTTTTAACGATAAATTATTGTTAATTTAATGTCAATTTTATTTTTAATTTAATTATATCGTAGCTAAGTTATAGGGCTTGATGTAGATGGTAGTTCAGCCCCCCTAGCATTATCAACAAAACAAGATATGATATTGCGATGTATCGACACCAACTATAAGTATATATATATATTTTTAATATGATAGGCATAGCCACGCTATTTGAATTTTTATCGAAACAGCGATTCAACATGGCGGGTTTATCTATTATATATTTACAGTTGGTGTCGATAAATCGCTATATTCATAATATCGTGTTTTGGTGGTCATGCTAGGGGGGTAGTGCCTCAAAAATGCCCTATCTGCAACTGATCGTAGAATGGAGATCATAGAGATGCAACTCGTTTGCGCATCAGTCCGTAGAAGTCATTAGTGGTGGCTTCCGTGAATAATTACGTTAAGTTTGGTATTTCCAAAACTAAACACTCATTTTTTTTCTGATTTTTAACCCATTAATCCTCATTTATTGAAAGTGGCACCTGGAGCAGAAAATATGAAAGTAAACCGTTTGTCTGGGTATGGAAATGTGATGAGAAGGAAAGAGGAGCACGTAACGAGGAGAGGGTATGAATATTGATGGGTGGACGACCTAAGAAGAGATAAATGGATTGTGTGAGGAGCGATATGACTGAGAAGGGAGTGAATGACTCAATGACGAGTGACCGGATTGCATGGAAGAGAAAGACATACTGCGCCGACCCCAGATGACCTGGGAACAAGGCGAATGATGATTGTTATAATTTAAGTGATAAAACATAAGTTTAAAATAAGAATCGATCAGGTTTATGATCTAAAATAGATTTCCTACACGTTCATGCTCCCATGCTTGAACAAACTGCACAGCGCTGAACCGTAAACTAACCCAAAGCAATTTTAATTTTATATCCTCGTTAACCGCCGGTTTTGTTTGCACCCAGACTTGGGCCGTATTCATACACCGGACCCACGTTTGCGAACGGTGATCTTGAGTAGGGACTTGAGATTTGATAGAAAAATATAAAAAGTTTTACAAACACAACATAAGTATGTTCAATAGGGTAGTCTTATCGCCAGACAACCTCAGAGTAAAGGAAAATATAGTTATTGTGGACTAGATGCAAGGGATTTTGAAAAACATCTATTAAATTCCAGTCATTCTCAACTCTGACAAGCGCAGCGTACGACGTCAACCCACAAGGTGGACAGACGGCCTGGTAAAGGTTGCAGATAGCCGCTGGATGCAGGCCGCTTCCAACTGGCCAATTTAGAAGTCACTTGGCACAGGCCTATATTCTGCAGTGGACGTTCTATGGCTGAAATGTTGATTCTCAACTCGCAACAAACGAAGCTCTGGCGTACTGGTAAGCGTGTGTATTATTACCAAGTGTTATCAAAAGTATCGAGCCTTCTGAGTTTTAAAGTAATACAAGACTCGAGCCTTCTGAGTTTTGTACTCATACTTGGCTTACGTTTATAGGTTTTGGACTCATATAAGACTCAAGCCTTCTAAATTTTGGACTCATACAAGCCTCAAGTCTCATATAAAGGCTCTAGCTTGGGCCTTAAGCTGTCGACTAAGCAAAGCTTGAGTCGTAGCTCAAGTTCTGCTTTCGAGGCTCATTAAACCACGCTAGGAATATAAATCTAAAATTAGTACTAGCTGTACCCGCGGCTTCGCTTGCGTGGAATGTGGTGGTTCAGCTTTCATTATAAAAAGTATTCTATGTCCTTTCCCAAGCTCTGTTCTATGTCTGTATTTTTTTTAATGAAAATCGGTTCAGTAGTTCGTAAAAGCGTTACAGGCGTACAGACAGAGTTACTTTCGGATTTATAATATAAAGTAGGAATAGTAGGGATGAAATTATGAATATTATGAAATTGTGAAGCTATAATTTTTCATCCAAAATGCGTTATGGTTTTTTACTACAAACAGTCTAATTTTTAGAATTTTCTAGATAAATCATGAAAAACTAGGTCCTTAGCTTTATTTAAGAAATAAGAAAAATTTTTAGAAAATATCTTAAGTTTTATTTAAACTGGGGATCGTGATATAAATTGATACGACGATAGTTTGTCCTGGTCAAACACCTAACTAAACCTACTAAACTAGCTAAAAAAGATGTGAAAGGTTTTTTCGGTTACAATTCCCTATTATTATAGCTTTACTTATAATTAAATAACTATGGCCACGTCCCGGCAAGCGCAGCGTAGGACATCCACTCACAAGGTGGACAGACGACCTAGTAAAGGTTGCAGGAAGCCGCTGGATGCAGGCCGCTTCCAGCCGGCAAATCTGGAAGTCACTGAGGAAGGCCTATGTTCAGCAGTGGACGTCCTATGGCTGAATGGTGATGATGAACTAACTAAATTCACAATGTTATCAAATCTTGGAAGTAGTTTTTAACCTACTTTTATTCAGATTTAGATTCAGATTCATTTATTGCCAGTCACAAGTTGGGTATGGTGTTACAAAGTATATAGACAGTACAAGTGACGTATCCATTAAAAACTATGTAAATGTTTGATATTCAAATGACAATACAATAATTTGACACCATCATGCTGATCTGATGATGGAGTCAGGAGGTGGATGGTAGAACTCTTCAACAACTACTAGTAAAACCTTCGTGTTTGGGCTCCTTTGATCTATTTGAAAAGTATTTTTTTTATATTAAACTAGTCAAAACGTTTTTTTTTTTTCAAAATTCTGGGAGAATTTGGGATTGATCTCTTTTATTAGGATTCTGTGTGTATTTCTTACAGTAATTCGGTGGTCATTCTCGGCTCACAAACACAACTAGTAAGTACGAATCACAGCACAACCCTACTTTACGATTTTCAATCGAAACAACCGACTTCAAAAAAGGAGGAGGTTCTCAATTCGACTGTATGTTTTTTTGTAACTGATTAGGTAGTTATGTGTTAATATTATTAGGTACCAGGTTCTGGAAAAAGGGGTAGACCCAAGAAATGCTGGCTTGACGTCGTGAGAGCTGACATGCGTGCCAATGATCTCATATTGAGTTCATATTGTCAGGGAGACTTAGTTCAGCCGCTTATAAAATAATGCTGTGAGAAAGATAAGACAATTGACTGATGTTGAAACGGCTAGGTTATTGTATTTTAGCTATTTTCACAGTATAATGTCATATGGAATACTGTTATGGGGCTCAGCTGCAGATATTGAAACCATCTTTGTACAGCAAAAGAGAGCTGTTCGGGCTATTTATAACGTTAGACCACGAGACTCTCTAAGAGAACTATTTAAAGAAATTAACATAGTTGCTTCTCAATATATGTATGAAAATATTATGTAAGTTCGCAAAAATGTGCACTTATTTTCCAAGAAAAATTACAGACATAAGTATAATACGCGGCATAAAGATAAACTTGTCGTTCCAAATTTCAGATTGCACAAGGTAGGAAGTTCATTAATGGGAAAATGTATTCGTATTTTTAATAAATTACCACAATCCCTTGCTGAACTGCCAGTATTTGAACTTAAATTACATGTTAAGATGATTTTAATGAAAAAGGTTTAATACACCGTTAGTGATTATTGAAATGATAAAAATGTGTGGATTTAACTGCTTAGCTCGCACCAAAACTTGTAAAAATATTAATTTTAAAAGAGGCTGACAACAGTGACTGAGTTTCTTGCGCTGCTTCTTCTCGGCACTAGCCCACAAATTGTCCCGAAGCAGTGGTAGAGCAAAAAATATATTGGGACGTGTAAAAGCTTTTAATGGACTATTTGCAAAAATAAATGATTTTGATTTTGATTTTTTGATTTCACAACTAGAGACGCTCAAGACCGTGCGAAGTGGAGGAATAAATCAAGGCGAGCGGACCCTGGGCTCCAAAGCAATGGCTTTGGACGCAACTGAGATTGACCGTATTCGCTGTGTGCACGATGACAGCGCCCCTAGTGACCACAATTATTGTGGACTAAGATCTCTCAAATTATGGCAACTGGATGGTTTGAGAATGATTTTCGGATTGTTTTTCTTCGAAATTAGATAAACATATCTAAAAAGTTTGTGCATATTATTAGTGATTTTCTTACTTGAACTAAAATATAAATATTATAATACGTACGGGATTTGAATCGATACAACATGATATAACTTTCTAACCTCAAACTGGTGCGACAGACGTTAAAGAGCATAGAACCAACGGACAAAGCTACTTAATGAGAGCTGTGATCATAAGATAACAGTCTGTGACACAAATCCCCTACAAACTTTTTTCTTTTCACAGCAGCTATCCATTTGTTTCTATGCTCCAATTTCCATCTTGATGTTGTAAACGAATAAAACATGCACGAACTGTTCCTCCCATTGTTTCTACACTTTATAACACAACACGTACTTTGACCCATATCGCGAATTTTAACGTTTTTACTTTAAAATACTTAATTTCGTTATTATGGAATTATATGGAAATATAGCAATTTGACACATGACAGTCCAGAGTTATTTCACATTTCTGCCAAATAGCGTACTGCGATCGATTTGACGTCCCCCACCACCCACTTTGCACATAGCGAATAGATGTAGAAGAAGAAGTGTAGTTACCTATTTTAGTCACTTAACAAGATTCTTAATTGCGACTTAGTTCACCTGAACAAAATAATTAAAAAAGTTTGAGTCTGTCTAATATTTTAGAAAAAAAACTCCAAATAAGTACTCGATTTCTGACTAGCCTTAACTTAGTCCCTTCGTATTTACTCGTGGTGATTTCAACATGTTTATGAAAACAAAAATATGTTAGGGAAGTATTTTTTTTTTTATAAACTGTTCTTATTTATTTTTTTACTTAATCCGAAATCACTGCTCTATTCCATGCAAAACCAACTTAGGTTCTACAGTTCAGTTCTCTTTGCGCGGGTATTTTAAACCCCATTTTCCTTAAGAAACAACCCCTAACACAATAAACAATGAGACAGTATGCTCACTCTAGTAAAAAATAAAATTGAAACTGGTAACTTTACCAGTTGCGAATTTAAAATGTTTTCTTTTTATATACACTTGAATACATATTAAAATAAAAGATTTTACAAACAAACAACAGGTAATATGTACAATTTAATGGTATTGAGAATTATAACAATGACAGTGTTATTTTTACATAAAATAGACAAGTATGTAAATGACGGAACACAATAACACTTGGATTTGGATCTGTGTTATTCCCTTAGAATATTCCTTTCTAGCTGTTGCCCGCGACATCGCTCGCGTGTTCTTTGCAAGACCATACTTAGTCTAAACTAAAGACCAACGCAAACGAAATTGCGTTTTTTACACTTAAATTTTTATGACAACTGAACGGCGACATCTAACGGTAATAAGTTATTGACAGTTATCTTGCAATTTTAAAAAATCTATTCAGCCGTTTCGAGTCTCTAAGATCATCTCTCTCGTCTCTTTGTATGTAAGATTTATATTGAATACTTGAAGGAAGTAAAGCTACTAGTTGTGTCTATATTGTGAGCCAGCCCACTATCTCTGGAGAACCTTTGTACGGATCATCCGGATTGATGCGGTTGAAACTGGTTATATCCGGTTATTAGGGTTGTCGAGTGGCTAAAAGTTCTCGGAAAACTGTACAACGTAGTTATATAACTAGAAAAATGTACCACTTGTATGAAAAGTGGAACAACAAGTTCGTGCGGGGAAGTGATTTTATTTTTGAGTAATTGAAAATTGTTTTTAAATTTTGAAAGATAGCATTAAAAATACACTAAGAATGGTTGGTTTCTAGGCAGTAGATTTAACATCAGCATTCTGAGACAGGTAGTCTTTGAGACTAAATAAATTATAAATTATTGTGTACTCGTATTAGTGATAACTTTAAGTAGGTACAATTTATTTTAATTTTATTTGGGAAACATAGATTTCTTTATAAAAGTACAGTTAAAAATTAAAAATACATACCAGCCGTGTCCACGAATAGTTATTTATTATAGCTAAATGCAATACTGAGTTGAAATGCTGTTTATTTCCCTCCTAAAAATTAATAAATGTTGCTTAAACCTTCTAAGTAATTATTTTACTTTTGACACATTTTGAATTTATAGGAAATATCTCGTCACAAGTATAAAATGTGCAATTTCTTTACTTAATCAAACAAGAATGTCCGGATATGACACAAAAAAGTATCGATAAAAAGCCAAAAAAAAAAACAATAAGTAAGTTATTCAGAAGTTTTAATTTTTTCGGTTCTAATATTTTTTTCTCTTTAAGTAAATGGTATATTTTTTTAAATTAGTCTTATTTAAAAGCTAGAGAGAATAGCTAGCAATAAAAAAAACTTACAATGTCAAGCAGAAACTTGGTAAAAAAATAGATATATGACTTGAAGAGAATAAAAAAGATGAAAATTTATTTTTTTAAAAGGCATTGAAATCTAAAATAGCTTACTTATCGGTTTAATTTTTCGGTTCTTTTCATTTTTTTTAAAAATTACACGTATTATTATTACACGACAACCCTACGGTCATACCCGGTTTTGCTCTAACGGATTAAAGTACTAATTATACACATACTCGTTAATATGCTATCGTAAACTATATTAGTATTAGAGTAAGTAAAATATAATTAATGTATGCCCCAACGATTTAATTCATATGTCCAGCTGTGGACATCCAAAGGCTGATAATGGATGTTACCCAGCCTGCCTAGCATAAGCACTAAAACACGATATGATATGATATAATATAGTGAAATATCGACACCAACTGTAAAAATATGATAGATATAGCCGCCATGTTGAATCGTCGTCACATATTAAGATCGCTGTTTCGATAAACATTTAAAATGGCGCCTAAATCTATCATATTTTTTAAGTTGGTGTCGTTATTTCGCTATATCATATCATATCATATCATATCGTGTTTTTAGTGCTCATGCTAGGCAGGCTGGTGTCCTATAAATTGGATACTTTTTAATTTAAAAAAAAATCATTCATGAACGAACGTAGAACGTTATACTTATTTTCAAAACATCAACAACCCCCGATTCTGGTGCTCAAATAAAACAACCCTTTTTTATGGGACTAACATCGAAATCGCAAAAAAACACTTAAGACTAAGCCGCCGACCAGCTGACGTTAGTTTGTACCTATGAAGTAGTGTTTTTTTTTTAGATTACGATATTGGTTCCATAGAAAAAAATGTTTTATTTGAACACTAGAATCAGCCCCTAGGGAGTTGTTGAGGTTTTAAAAATAACCCTGTATAAAAACTTAATAACCCTGTGTAAAAACTTTGATACTTATCAAAAAGTCACCCTGTATAGGTGTGCTTAAATATGAGGCTAACAAAGTTATACAATTGTATAACTAGTTGTAATATCCTGATTTTAATTTTAATGTAGGCAAAATAGCAAGTAGGTACAGACAACAGCTCGTCGAACTACCACAAAACGTAAAATTTTCTCAATTGATATTGATCTCAACATGTCGGAATTAAAGTTGAAAATCGGTTCAAAGACCTTCAACTTTTTGGGTAAGTTGACCTGCCGTTGACTGTACGTTACGTTATCAATATACAATTGCCATTGTTATTGCAGAAGCTACCGAGGCGTATCGTTTAAATTACCACAAATCTGCAAAGGTCGCCATGCTCTGTGCCGTCAGCCGTTGACCGGAAATACGCCATCCATGATATTAGTACCACAATCATAGATAGAAGTCGTAGTCATACTATACCCGGCGGTATTGCACATCGGCAATCATCGCATTTCCGAATACAAACGAATGCTGATTTCCATGTCCATCAATTATTAGATTTATCGTTTATCAGAATTTGAATTCAGAACTAAGTACTTTATTGTTGTTTTGTTTTGATTCCCGCGTTAATTATATAGAGCTGTAGAACAAACATTGCGAGTATGTTTATTAAATATACCAAAGAAATTATTAAAAATATAAACAAAATAGTTTGGGGTACGTCATGGTAGTGTGCGACACAGATAACGCTATGCGAAGCTGAAATTAGCCGATTGTCTCTTTACAAAGGTCGTTGTGCAATATTTACCGCCGGGCACTGTACATTTATTTGACACATATGAAAGAAAAATAAAAGTATAAAGGGTATCTGATGTGTCAAAAAGGATGCTCAGCATTTGTCGTGACAGCCACGGACTTATCGCGACGCCGATTTGCGGTGAGAACCTCCGACGCTAGGACGTGCAGCGAGTGACGCAGCGGCATATCGGACCACCAGACAACCCCAGCCACTACAATACGCTAGTTTCCTGGGTCAAAAAAAGATTATTCTATTTAGTCCGTCAGATAAATTATCAAAAAATATTCGACCCATATTTTGTCTTTTGTCAATCAAACAAAAAATGACGAAGATAAAGCGCATCAAAGTGAGCACGTGACGTCACGCGGAACTTTAACGGGCTATATCTTCATCATTTTTTGTTTTATTGAGAAAATAAAAAATACGTGTCCAATATTTTTTGTTAATCCAACTGACTAATTAGATTTTTTTTGGGAAACTAGCCCATTAGTTATATCGGGTCCGTTTTTGGGGTTACAAATCTTCGAATGAAAAAACGGAACCCAAGGAGGAAAAGAATTGATAGATGCATAAAATGACAATATATGACATAACAGTCGTTTTTTTTAGGATGGACCATAGGCATAAAATAAATATGATTGTTATACGTAGGTCACACTATAAGTTTTGCGTAACTTAAAAAAAACAACATGTTATAACCAAAATATTATGTTTATTGCTTTTCAAAGTACTCTCCTTTATATTTAAACATTTTTTCATGCGATCGAACCATTTTTTAAAACAGGAGGACCACAGATCTGAAGGCATGTTTTCTACGTGCTGATTGAACGCTATCACTATCACTGCTTCTTCGGAGTTGGTAAAAGTAAAACCTCTCATCAAATCTTTGATTTTGGGGAAAATACAGAAATCACAGGGTGCTAGGTCGGGGCTATGCGCAGGATGGGTGACGAGTTATACTTTTTCGGAAGCTTCGTCGTCGTCGTCGTTCGTCTTTCGCGAATTTTTTCTACCACCCTGGGTAAACAAATAGTAGAATACATCAAGTGGAATTGTACAGATGAGACCCGTAGCTGAGAAAACAAAAGGCGATCATTTTTTTACCAACGTTTCTCGCCTGCCTCACTTTTGTTGGCCTGTTCTCATTTTCAAACACCCATTCACAAGATTGCTGTTTTTTTTCGGGTTCAAAACAATAAATCCACGTTTCGTCTCCTGTGACAATGTCATAAACAGCATTAGAATGTCCGTGGTCGTACTTCAGTAGCATCTGTGAGCACCATGCCACGCGAGCCCGCTTCTGCTCCGCTGTCAGTTCATGAGGGATCCAACGACAGCAAAGTTTCCGAACTTTCAATTCTTCGTGTAAAATTTTCTGAATTTGGCTCATACCAATCCCCAATAGTCCTCGAATTGTCTCATAGGTAATCCGCGGGTTTTCTTCAATTAGCCGCTTAACAGTAGCCACATTATTTTCGTTGACGGCAGTTGAAGGCCGCCCTTCACGAAATTCGTCATGTAAAGAAACTCGACCTCTCTCAAATTCCATTCCCAAAAGCATTTTGAAGACGAGCGGCACAGTCTGGCGGAGAGAGATAACTTTTAAAATCATAAAAAATCATCGCTCTAAAATCTTTTCGACTTAATTCCATTTTCGTTGCGTACGTAGAACTTTGATGTGTGATAAAAACAATTGACAAATCATTTCCCGCCAATTGTTTTTTTATTGCTAAGAAGGTTGCAACGTTTAAAAAAATATAACATTCAAAATTAAAATAGTTCCGATTAGCTAGAAGTGCAAAACTTTTAGTGTGCCCCATGTAGTGTATTTATTTAAAAATAAAAACTTATTCACACGACATTCTTGGAGATAAAAGAATACTCATCTATCATGTCACGGCCAGAACTAAGACAAAGGGAAATAGAAGACGCTTCTATTAAATGCTTACATAAATAACTTTGAATCTCGACTCCCATAATAAGGGAGGAACAATAGAACTTTGCTGCCGGAATTAGAACCTTAAGGCGAAGGTAATAAAGAAGGAGAGAAACGCCTGCAAATGACTGACGGTAAATGGAAGAAATACAGGGTCTTTGTTATGATGCAGAAATCGCTGTGGATGTGGTAATTTAGTGTGTACTTCGTTAGTTTAAATTACTTACAATCACATCAATTAGCTAGCCTCAAACTAAGCAACCAGTGTGTGTTACCAGTTATCACATATGGAACTGAAACGTGGCCTCTCACTATGGGCCTCATAAAAAAGCTCAAGGTTGCAAAGCGTGCTATGGAAAGGGCTATGCTCGGTGTTTCTTTGCGAGATCGAATCAGGAATGAGGAGATTCGTAAACGAGCAAAAGTTTCTGACATAGCCCAACGGATAAGCAAGCTGAAGTGGCAGTGGGCAGGGCACATAGTACGTAGAACTGACGGCCGATGGGACAGGTTCTGGAACGGAGGCCACGTACCGGCAAGCGCAGCGTAGGATGTCCACCTACAAGGTGGACAGACGACCTGGTAAAGGTTGCAGGAAGCCGCTGGATGCGGGCCGCTTCCAACCGGATAATCTGAAAGTCACTGGGGGAGGCCTATGTCCAGCAGTGGACGTCCCATGGCTGAAATGATGATGATGATGATGAAACTAAGCAAAGCTTTTTCTATGGCGACTAGATAACGGATAAACATACTCAAATACTGAGTGTATAGAAAAGGGTTTTTTCTTCAATGACCGACTAGGAATCGAACCCAGGACCACAGAGATAGCTTCACCAGATCCAGTATGCACACATCTCGGCTACGGAGGCCGTCGAAGTTCGTTAAGGGCAATCAGCGCTAAGTCCGTCCAAAAAATAGATGTTATGCGACAACCGTCTCGTGTAGTGGTTAGCGCTCCGGACTACACAGCCGAGCGGTTGTGGGGCAATCCCGCAAGGGGCAAATGTATGTGTGATGAGCACGAGCATTTATACCTAAGTCATGGGTGTTTATAAAAGTATTTAAGAATGTTTATCTGTTATCTAGTCGCCATAATACAAGCTTTGCTTATTTTAGGGTTAGATTATTGGTGTAATTGAAAAAACGATTTTTATTTATTTATGTTTTTGTTGCCTAATTTGTTAACAGTTGGTTGTCCATTTTTAAAACATATAAAAATCGAATATAATCGTGTCGTGTGGGGACGGCCGTAAAGAATACACTTCCTCACCGCCAACAGGAAGCGTGTCGTATGAGGTGACTAATTCCTGTAGCACGAGATGGGCACCAGCGTCTGCGTGCGAAATCTTATAAAAAACTGTGCTCGCCAACCCGCCTGCCTAGCGTGGCGAGTATTGGCAATCCCCCCCCTCCCCCCCCCCCCCCCCCCGATGAAAGTCTTTGGGGGAGGCCTGTGTTCAGCAGTGGACGTCCTATGGCTGAAATGATGATGATGATGAATCGTTCATTTGTTCAAATGAACGATACAATAAGAGTGTACGTTCAGTCGTTCGTAGTCATTGGTTAAAATAGATTATGCCAAAGTAAAAATATGCCGCGTCCAAATTTTCTCTAATCCCCAAACAAAACGAAATCAGATGTCTTGAAGAAAGATGTATTAATCTGAAACATTAGGCGAGTAATTTCATATTGTTTCACGTCCATTTAATTAACTTCCCGAAAAACGTTCATCAAACGAATGTCCACAGAGTAAGGTTTTGTTAATTACTGTTTAATTTTAACGACGATTTTTGTCCTAGGGGCCAGTTTGTTTTGGCGAACTTAAGGCACTTTTTCTGGGTAGGTAACTTATCTCTATATATATCTTCTTCTTTATAATAAACATTGTTACTTGATTGTTGATAAATCTTATTTACCTGTCAATGTTGTGTACGCCTATAATAGGTACATGTATAAGAAATTTATGATGTATGATTGGTGTTATATATAAATATTGTATACATGTACTGTTGGTGGTCCTTTTACAATAAATAACAAAATAAATTGCGTTGACATTGAAGCCAGATTGTTTAATTATTCTTAGGGTTGGAAACCTTGCGTCATCATCATCATTATTTCAGCTATAGGACGTCCACTGCTGAACATAGGCCTCCCCCAGTGACTTTCAGATTGGCCGGTTGGAAGCGGCCCGCATCCAGCTGCTTCCTGCAACCTCTACCAGGTTGTCAGTCCACCTTGTGAGTTAACCTATTTGATATGAATTTTAACTTAGTGAGTTTTAATCCTATTTATGGTATTATGGCCTTGAAGACTTCCAGTATATAAAATGAATAATAAATATTAAACAACATCACATACATTGCTCTGATCCTGTGATAAGTTGCTTAAGCACTTAACACAAGTGCTTAAGCAACTTATCACAATTTGTAACAACAGAAATCAAAAACAACGAGGGCACCACAACACCCAGAACCAAGACAATATGGAAAAGTTTTTTTTCTGCATTGTCCGACCGGGAATCGAACCCGGAACCTCAAAGATATCGACACCAAGTCCGGTATACTCGCCTCTCGGCTACGGAGGCCGTCGAAATGGGATGGCTTTGTATGAGACCAACATCAAAATAAATTTTCAAGAAAAATAAATGTTGTTTTATATGATCACCATAATCAGATAACAGGTTTTGCGTATTTAAAGTTAGTTAACACGTTGTTTTTTATGTATAAATTAGATAAGATTTAGTTCTAGAAAATTCCTAATATTTCCATTTAGTTCGGCTCTCAAACCGCATTAGTCCAGTCCAGAAGAAACCTGGAGCAATTACTTATTATTGGAACTGCGGCGTTTTGGAATCGGCTTAGGTAGCACAAAATAGTTCGTTGTTAGGCGAAAACACACGGAGTGAAAGTATGAAGAGAAACGCAGCTGTTAACTTCATCAAACTTTGTGAAAATCTTTGTAAATATTTACTTGAGATTATTAATAAGTATTTATTTATTTTAAAAATACATTGATTTATTTAGTTATAGTTATATTAGCATTTCTTAACAGCTGTGTTAGTGAAAATAAGTAAATAAATGTAAACATAAATTACAAATTAGGGAAAGCACATTTAAGTAACACGTGCTCCTAAAATGCAGGAACTACACTTTGAGGACTTAAACTACTTAGGGGCGCCACCATGACACTGACCTATTTTGCCACTGACACATTGCATTGAGGTGGTTAACGGCGAATCACTCTACCTTAACGTAAAAACTCACGTGTTCGACTTCCGCGCCGTACCAAATAAATAAAAAAATGTATGTATTTTTAATTGGCTCAGGTCTGTATGTGCTGTAGACGTGTCTAGCAAAAAGACATTGTCTGGTACCTCGAAACATAACGGTGTTAATTTCACACTTTGTTGTTCTCTTTGTTGTCTTGCACATATTTATAAGATACTTACTTATTTGTTTACAAAATGGTCCGGGAAGTATCGTTAAAGATAAAGATAAAGGTATATTTTTTTACAAAAATATGTGTGCAAAATATAAAGATGGCATGAGAAGATATATTCTCGATGTTAGTATTATTATTAGGTATCAACATGTCTTACTGATATTCGGCGTGCAAATATTCAAAATGTTAGATAGTTAGAATTAAAATATAATGTGATCAAATATTAAATAATTATAACTATGAAATAAAATAAAAAAAGTTGTCTGATTTTAGTCGTTAAGCCTAGTCAGAGGCGTCGACTTATATTACAAGTGATAGAAAGATTACTTACTTGCCTGACACCAGTGGAATTATGTCAGGGTCTCGTAGCATATAGAGACCCCAACAAATTTAGAAAACTCATTAGTCGGGCAGAATCAGAATCAGATAATATTTATTGTGGATCATAGGTAATTGCAGGTATAAAATTGGTAATAGTATCACTATGCTCCGCCTAAAAGGCATATAATAATTTCTTAATAACTGTACAAAGAAAACTGAAAACGTACTGCATAGCATGCCTAAATAAAAACAAAATTAAACACAACAATCAATTATATTTATAAAAATTATGCATGTAAATTTTTCGAAAAAATGATTTTTTAATTATGTCAAGATACAAACAAGACATAGGAAACCTTATTGTAACTAGCACAAATCTGTGTTATTTCTAAGCTTTAATAGACTTTAGACGCTACCGCCGCGCCACCTCTTTATAGCGGATCGGTGCGAAATACCCACCCGTGTGTCCCCAACCACAATGACGAATACGCCAGCTCTAACCCGTAAATTCCGGCGACACCTCGCCCAAATGAATTGTAACCGGTAATTTAGTACCGGCACTGGAGGGTTATATCGCAGGGTTGCCACGATAAAAATAATAACAGCGGATACTGGGTTAAGTAGGTAGTTGATGCTGGTAGGTCAGTGGGTATGTTAAGTGTTTCATGGATGACAGAGTGATTAGTTAGACGATATAATGTAACCGGATGGTTTACTAATTGAAACGATCAACTTTTACCTAGTATCGAAATTAATTTTGATTTTTTTTTCCTTTCCTTCCTTTTTTTTTAAATAAATAGTTACCACAATCACACCAATTATCTAGCCCCAAACTAAGCAAAGCTTGTCCTATGGCGACAAGATAACGGATAAACATACTTAATTACTCTTATAAACATCCATGACTTAGGTATAAATGCTCCTGCTCTTCACACAAATATTTGCCCCTTGACGGATTCGAACCCGTAACCGCTGGCTTTGAATTCCGAAGCGCGAACCACTACACCAGACGGTCGTCAAAAATAGTCATCAGTTTCTATATTTTTTCAGTTTGGCCCCGTAGTGAAATCTTTTTAAGTAAATGTACATATTTACATCACCGTGTATATTAGCTACTGCCCGGGATTTCGTCTGCGTACAATTAGTTATGTTAGTAGTTAAAAATATGGGTCAAACCTACTAGTATGGATCAAATTTGGATCAATAGATCCAAAAAAATTGGATCAATAGATCCAAACTATTTATCAAATTTGTTTACTATTATTTGTCTACTATACTACTATGTGATTTGAGTCAAATCAACTGGTTTCGTATTCAACCTAATCATAACAACATCTACGCATAACGCACAGCAATATCAATCGAATCGCAAAGATCAGTTTTGTTAATAATGGCTATCTGCAGGTTTTCAATAAAATTTTGTAACTGGATTACTTCACAATATAAACATATTTAAACTAAGACGTTTTTGATTTGTAATGTGGTTTTCTTATGTGTAATAAAATAACTCGACTTGGGATCTTCTTCTTCTTCTTCATCTATACGGTCAATCCCGGTTGCGTCCAAAGTCATTTCTTTGGAGCCCAGGGTCCGCTTTCCTTGATTTACTCCTTCACTTCGCGCGGTCTTGAGCGTCTCTAGTTGTGAGATCATTGGCATGCATGTCAGCCCTCACAACGTCAAGCCAGCATTTCTTGGGTATACCCCTTTTGCCAGGACCTGGCGGTGGCGGCATGGCCAGACATTTGTTTCCTACGTAGCTTGCGGGTTTCCGCAAAACATGGCCGTACCAGCGTAGGCGACTCTCTTGCAGTTTGTCTGCAATATCACGCGCGAAGTACAGATCCAAGGTATTTAAACTGGTCCTTGCGCTCGACCTTGTCTCCGCCTATGCGAACGGGTGTTGGATTTGCAGAGTTACAGGCCAGGTACTCGGTCTTCGCCACATTGAGTTTCAGACCACCGCTCTCAAGCGACTGCTTCCACTCGTTCACCCGTCTCGCCAGCCTGCCCCTGTCCGCGTCCACCAGTGCGATATCGTCAGCATACATCAGCAGCCATGGTGGCTGCTCATGTGAGTCTCTGATGCTGTCTGACACAACGTCTAATATCACACTGAACAGAAACGGACTTAGGACGGAACCCTGGTGAAAACTGGAAAGACTTGGGATAAAATGAATAAATAAATAGACTTTTGACAACCCTACAACACCTATGATTATAATAATAGAAGCACGTGTGTTTGTGTGTGTACACGGAACACAATATACCGGCCAACGCCCGCACAGCCTAGTATATTAACCCCTATAAATCTCTATGCCTCTTTAGCGTAGTTAATTTTGAAGATCATCTCATCTACGCAGATCTGAGCTCGACATAGATCTATATATAGTACGTTTTACTAAACTATTTACTTTAGTAGATAGTTTAATGACGACCGAGAGGCCGAGAGAGCACGCGTCGCTATTTCTAAGGTCCTGGCTTCGATTGCCAATCGGTTCATTTTAGAATATGAACTTTTCTTTATTATCTTAGATCTGTGTGTTGTGGTGCTATCTTTGTTTCTGATTTCTATAAAACAAGTGATTTAGCTACTTACCTAAGAATCAAAGCAATTTATATTATGATGTTGTCTAATATTATTTATTATTTGACTAATATTATACTATATTATGATTATACTTAGCTTTACAGAAATATTCTTAAATGTACTCATTCCAATATGGAGTCTCGTAGTCAAACGACCACGCGCCGTAGCGAAAACAGTGCTACGAAGCTTCGTAACGCTTTCCTTTATCAAAACTACGAGTCTTCCCGTAGCAGTCGTAGGAACTGCTACGAGTTACCGTAGACTTAGTTCGTAGCATTTGAATTGGAGTTGTTTCAATTGCAATACTTTGTTGCACTGTTTACGCATTTTATTATAATCTTTAAGTTTATTAAAAATTGTTTGCTTGCGTGTTTTTATTATTAAGTAAAAAACTTCTTTAAGGTTCCAAGGGGACCAAAAGAAATAAAATCACCACTTTTACCACACAGCGTATAATCAATTTTAGGATATACTTATTACATATTAATGTTAAAAAGTAGATCAGAAAGTCTCACTAACAACACAAAATGAAATTTAAGTATAGATTTTATACAGGATGTAACGAAAAGGTGAAATAAAACTTTAAGGGGTTATTCTACGGCTAAATTACATCAACTTTTTCTATGGGACCAACATCGAAATCGCAAAAAAAAAAACACTCCCATACTAAAACGCGACCAGCTGGCATCAGTTTGTATGGAAACGTCAATTTTTTTTTTTGAGATTTCGATGTTGGTCCCATAGAAAAAGTTGATGTAATTTAGCCGTAGAATAACCCCTTAAAGTTGTATTTCACCTTTTCGTTACACACTGTATATGTGCCGTGTGGGGACAGCCGTAAAGAATACACTTCCCCACCGCCAACAGGAGGCGTGTCGTAAGAGGCGACTAGCACCTGTAGCCGAGACGGGCAGCAACGTCTGCGTGCCAAATATAAAAAACTGCGCTCGCCAACCCGCCTGCCAAGCGTGGCGAGTATTAGCAATCTCCCCCAATGAAAGTCATTGGGGGAGGCCTAGTTCAGAAGTGGATATGGCTATCTGGCTGATGATGATGATAGTTTTTATACCGTTTTTGTGTTCCCGTAATATGATTATTTATTTATATATTTAATTTTAAAGTCTAAGCAGACGAAGTGCCGGGCAGAAGCTAGTATTAAACATTTTTAGTAATTACAATTAATTGCTTTGTAAATAATATTCTCGCAACAAAACACTGCATCGAATTTGCGACCTCCTTTCATGAGAATTGCAAACGAGTTTCAAGTTTATGATAATCTGTTCTATAGAATACGAAATCGGGTTCCATTTTTGAAAGCATTATTTTTAAGATGAGAACACTCGTTCCTTTGGTCGCGGGCGATTTGTAATTCGAATCGGACGGCTTCGAATTTCAAACAGGACTTTTTGTTTTTAAAAGAAAATTCCGGTTACATTTTTATCTGTCTGAGAGGCCAGTGTTTACATGTTTTCATAATGGTGCATCCACACCGCAGTTACTTTTTGGTGATCACCGTTTCGGAGTGCTATAAGCCAAAATTAAGCCACTATAAGCCAAATTTCCTAATATTCGACAGAAATAAATAATAAAGTTATTAATGTACTTCTGTGACAAAATAATAGATGAATTGACCATTAAGACGACCTCCGTAGCCGAGAGGCGAGCATACCGGACTTGGTGTCGCTATCACTGAGGTTCCGGGTTCGATTCCCGATCGAGTCAATGTAGAAAAATAACTTTTCTATATTGTCTCGGATCTGGGTGTTGTGGTACCGTCGTTGTTTCTGATTTCTGTAACACAAGTGCTTTGGCTACTTACCACAGGATCAGAGCAATGTATGTGATGTTCTCGAATCGTTTATTAAGTACTTACTACTTACTATTGACAATTATGTTATGTCCGTGTTATTAAGGACGTCTAACTTAATCTAACATGGATGTAAGTATTTTAAATTAGTAATGCGAGTGCTTTAAATTACCCTGAAACCTGCAAATAGTAAAAAGTTATTAAATAAATAACAATTTTCTCCAAAAAAGATACCGCAATGTAGATGCGCCATAAAATTGTTTAGTAATGTATTTTATAAAATTCTCAGATTGTATATGCGAAAGCGTTTTACTGGTTCAAACAAACGTATTGATAAAATTTCATAGCTATTTTTTAATGAATTTAAACGAATGAACAAAAGTTGAACGAAAAAGCAAACCATTTTGAATGCAATTCGCAAATCCTTTCATTGTTGGTTTTTGGAATAAACTACACATAATTAATAATATATCTTATTGCTAATACGTACAACCCGATATGTCAATGCGTATTACTATAAACAAAAAGGGTCACCTATTTAACGAATGACCTATTGAACCACCGCTTAACTTATACGAACCCTTTCCAATAAAGAACGCAATCAAAACCGTTGGTAACGGACAGAAGGAATTCCATTAATATTGACGATTTTAACGCCTTACCGCTAAATTAAACCTTGAAGGTTGCGGTATTAGCATACACCTTTTAACCCTTTCGATTACATTAATTGTAATAATAGTGAAATTTGTGAAAACAATGGTATGACATTAAATGTATATGGGCGCCTTCAAATTCGTGGCCTGAACACCATGGCGCATGGCAGATATATGTATAATATTATTATATTATCACTACTTATTTGCACACAATATCTTGAAGAACTGCATTGGTATAATTTATTGGTAAACACTGGCCTCTCAGACAACTAAAATGTAACCGGAATTTTCTTTTAAAAACAAAAACCCTTGTTTGAAATTCGAAGCCGTCCGATTCGAATTACAAATAGCTCACGAACAAATTAACGAGTGTTCTCATCATAAAAATAATGCTTTTAAAAATGGAACCCGAGTTTGTATTCTATATCGAATACACACAGATTATCATAAACTTTGAACTCGTTTGCAATGTTTATGAAAGGAGGTTGCATTGCATGAATTTACTGCAGTGTTTTTAGTCTAATTTTTTTTAGATAAATTAATTCATTTTGATCGTTCTTAACAAGCTTTCATGTTCTCATTTTCCTCTTCATTCAATTTAATTTTGGTATATCAAACAAACACATGTTTTTTTAACCTGATCAAACTCAAATAAGTCCCGGAATATGGAATGTATATTTAATTTATGTGTTTCTATTTGCAGGTCGAGTATAGGGTGAGTCTTTGCGATGTCAGTAGATGGCAAAATCTGTTACCAGGAGATAGATAATGAAAAACCATGAGATACATAATGTAAATAATGAAACAAAATATCTCAGGTGTTACGAGCTAGATTTTGATAAATGTCAAGACAGATTATTTACATTTTTGAGTCAAACTCCTCCTCCAAAATCAAACAACTCCTTTATCGTCCAAGTCTGTCTGGTAAATACCAACCACCCTAAAAATGCTAAATAAAGCAGAAAAGATTTTACCGTGCTGTACCCTCTTGCAGACGTACAGACAACAGCACGTCTGCCACAAAACGTCAAATTTTCTTTATTGATATTGATATCTACGTGGCGGACTTAAAGTTGAAAATCGGTTTAATTTTTTAGGTAGGGTAGACGTGCCGTTGACTGTACATTACATCTGCAATCATTGTGGCAAGAAGTACAGATCTGCTATTGGACTCTATAGTCATAACCAGAAATGCGGGCTTAAACCCACAAGCAACAACAATCATCAGAAAGAGATGCTGAAGCCAATGAAGATAATAATCAAAATAAATGCGTCAGTTTGTATGGAACATCTGAAAGTTTTATCGCAATTTCTATGTTGCTCCAGCCCCCCTAGCATGACCACCTAAACACGATATGATATGATATTATGATATAGCGATTTACCGACACAAAATGTTTTTTTTTTACAAAATATGAAAGATATAGACGGCATGTTAAATTTTTATGATCGCTCTTTTAATAAAAAAAACATTTTTTTTTTACAAATATGATAGATATAGCCATCTATCATATTTGTAAAAAAAATACCGTTTGTGTCGATAAATCGCTGTATCATATCATATCATATCGTGTTTTTGTGGTTATGCTGAAGTAAAAGTAATTTATATACCAGCTGCTTATTACGTCGTTTCAGTGTCCTATTCTTGTACACACCCTGTATTTTTTAAAATAGAAGAAATCGTGTGTATTATTATAAGACGCAGAAAATATATTTTATTAAATTCTGATATTAAAGAACTCATTCAATATCAACTCTCAGTCATTCTTGAAATATATTTTCTACAAAAATAACTTGTATAAATTTTCCAAATACTCAAATTTCCACAACCCTTCTCAAAATGCAAGATTAATTGCTCCCACTTCCGAAGTTTTTAAATCCGACACCCTTAATTGCACAGCTAATTTATCAAATAAATAATAAAGTAAACAATATCTTTTGACTGAGTTTTGAAAAGGAATTTCGCTGGAACAAAATTAATGATGGTCTATAGGCAGTTGTAGTGCAGGACCCCTCAGCTCTATGGATCGACGACCTAAAGAAGATGGCGGGCAGTGGCTGGATGAAAAAAAAATAAAAAAAATATAACTGACTTCAAAAACACTAAAAAGCTAAAAATAACTTTTGCAAACAACCACATTCATACATTAGACGGCTGGCACCGACTCCAATAATAACTGTTTGGTATGATTGTTTAAAAGTTTTTTTTTTTCTCACTAGAATCATTTAATAAAATTTGATTTGTCGACTATGGCAAGGCTTAACTGTCTTAATGAAAATATCTTATCGCGTGGGTGGGGCGTGCGTACCTTACTCGTGGAAGACTTATGTGGCCAACTATGGTCTCCTTCATCAGTTCCACCTTAGCAAATGATACTTTATGAATGCAAATGCTTGACTTATTGTTAAATATAATAAAATCGCTATCTGTATGCCTATAATATTTTAGGGGTTCCCTCAATTCCTCATGGATCCCATCATCAGAATTGAATTTTGAAAAAAATCTATCTGGAGGTATACCCTTTCGAATGAAAAAAGAATTTTTTAAATCGGTTCATTAATGTCGGAGTTCTGAGGTAACAAACATTTTAAAAAAAAGAAACATACAACCGAATTGAGAACCTCCTCCTTTTTTTGAAGTCGGTTAAAAAGCGGTAGATCGGGCTCCGTGGCGCTCTAACGAGAAAGCTCACGTCCAGCAATAGACTGTGGCTGACATGATGATGACAGGCAGATATTAATTGAGAACATACTCGTAAATAAAAAAATGGTATTTATTAATCATATTTTAATTCTTCTTCCTTTTTTTGTGTGGATGACAATTCTGTCACACTTTTGTGACTAGTATTCTGCCAAACGAACACCACTATCAGTGGAGCAAACAAATCTTCGTATGAGCTGTCCTCAGACACGGAACATGAAAGAAGGTGGCCAACTTTGATAAGAAGCACTACAATCATAAATGCAACCCATTTTTAACCCCCGACGAAAAAGAGGGGGTATATCTGTATATCTGTGGCATCGTAGCTCCCAACGAGTAGACCGATTTTGGTCTAAAGTTTTTGGTTTTGAAGCTGATATTACAGAGATGGATCTTAGCTATATTTTATGAAGATCTGTTCAGCTGTTTGAAAGTTATCAGCTCATTCCCTACTTGACAAAAGGAGTATAAGCTTATTGCACACTTTCACAGGTCCGATTGATTTGCAATGATGCACTGTTATCTTACTAGTATTCCTAAGACATGACAACCTTGAACTGATGCTGCAGCATCAAGGAATCTGTGGGATTCCCAACTCCTAACTCTCACTCCCAGTTTGGGCTCATAAAAAAATCAATGAGCAGGTTTTAAATAAATAATTATCGAGGCCTTGAGCTCATGCTGCACATTAGTGTCGGTTTTTTTAAATTTTAAATTGTATTTAGTTATAATTATTTTATTTATTTAACAAAATCCACAGCTCTTAATTAACATATTAATTATAATTTTACTTAAGTTATCCTATATAATTATAAGGCTCTCTGATGGCAGGAGTGTAATGCGGTGCATCTCTTCTTCCATCTAGGAAACCTGGTGTTGTGTACCAAATTGAAAAGAAACTCCTTTCAATCAATAAATGAATATAATAATCAATATGAATCAAATAAAATATTATACAAGATCGCAGCTCAAGATGGCCACCACAAAGTTACCCCGTTGCTAGGCAAAAATCTATAGACTACGACCTAGCAACTGGGTTGCTGGCCAACACCTGGATTGGGGAGAACCTCAAGAGTTTCTGCTGGTTTTATGTTTCAGTTCTAAGCCTCCGCCGTGGCACTGTGGAACACAGGATTTTTGTGTAGGAATCATCCTATGCCTTGGCTTTTCCCACAGAACTATGTAGACTCTTTACGGACATGACACCTACTTTTTCTGGTAAAGCTAAACCAAAAAACTATAAAGATATTTTCTAGTATCCATTAGTTACTCATAAAGAATTCGTATGCCTAATAAGGTAAAAGCAATTTCAAATTGATAATAACAATTATTCTCGATAAATTTGCTCCTACATTATCGGATACGATTTTCATCATATTAACATAATTGTATGTTGTATCTTTAAACAATAAATTAATATATTAACACAACAGGGACACGGTATCGAAATAATTTGATTACATTTTAAAAGGAAAATCCATTGGTGCGAATCGTATCGGCTTTATGAAATTGCACGAGAAATAAAATTATAAGCGGGCAGGATAGCTTTTTGATGTGTGTTGTACAAAAACAATGGCTGATACGGTTTAGTGGATATAATTAAGGGGAAACGTATCAGGTATCGTTATATACCAGGTGGCCTGAAAAATAGTGTCAACCAGAAGTCCAGAAATAGAATATCCTATTCTATAACCAAAGGGTAGGTAAATAAAAAAAATGCTTTTTTTTGCTTTTAGAAATACCTCATTTTTCAAATTATGAGCAGTAGTTTAGAAGCTATACAAAAAATACAAAATACAAAATACAAAAATGTTTATTTCATTAACTTAGTGTCTAATACAATATAAGTGAATGGAGCTACCTTTTAAGCAAAATATGCTTGTGTTAGGTAACACCGCTCTTCCATAGCATGGTTACAACAGACTAATTTAGGCCACCTGGATAGTCTCTACCATAACATAAACATTAAATAGTTTTTAATTCAAACATGTGCTAATAAAATTACTAATTGATAAATGTTATTATAATATAAATGATTATTTTAGGTAGGTATGTAAAAAACTGACATTTTATTAATATTATTATTATTATTTATTTTATTAATATTGATTAAGAGTATGACATTAAGTAAGTAATATGATGAATCAATTTTATCTTAAGTATTATAATTAAACAATTTATCTATCCTTATGAATGTGTGTGTCTGTGTGTGTGTGTGTATGTGTGTGTGTGTGTGCGTGTATGTGTGATGAGTGTGTTTCAGCTTATAATTAATTCTATTTCAGCGTAGCTTTTAGCTTTCAACCATTTAGTAATAGCAATTTTGCATTTTGTATAAGTCATATTATAAATATCTAATTCTTTATTTATTCTGTTATATAGAAAAGTAGCT
The DNA here is from genome assembly GCA_963576865.1 of Anania hortulata. NCBI lineage: Eukaryota > Metazoa > Arthropoda > Insecta > Lepidoptera > Crambidae > Anania > Anania hortulata. Next base: position 2,194,917 of record OY756413.1, read on the forward strand.
CTCGTGTCATATTGCCTCTTCGCAAATACTGACCTCACTCGCGTTTGTTGCACAACATTAAGTTTCCTTCTAGAGTTAGTCTCGATCTGTTGGTAAGGGAGCGATTTGTGTTTACTTAGCACAGTATTTAAAACGTATAATTTTCTAATAGATAACAAATCACTAGAGGAGTAGAGTAAGTCTGTAGAGAAGTCGCGTGGCTTAAAATACATCACTTTCAATAATGATCTCTGAGCTCTCTCCAAGTCTAGAAATCTAGTTTTGTTTGCTCCGCCCCACACGGTTAAGCAATACGACAAAACTGATTGCGCTAGTGATATATATGTTAGGCGTAAGAGATGCTCAGAGGCCACATGTCGTAATGTTTTAAAGGTCCATATAAGTTTTCTTGTTCTATTCATAAGTAGTTCAATGTGACAATGCCATGACAATCTCTGATCAAGCATAACACCCAGATATTTTGTACTGCTTATTTTTTGAAGTTCAGTACATGAACAAGTCACGGTAGCATTCTTGCCGCAGCGGTGGACGACTAGCTATGAGGGAATAGATAAACATACATACATACATACTGGATCTCATTGTAAGTTTTAAGAAAATAAAAGACAATGTCTTTTCGATGATTTCGAAGATTTCAACCTGCTAATATTATAATTGCTTTTGAAGTAGGTTCCATTTCTTTGGCATCGTCGTATGCGATGGAACTATTGAATGAAGCAGTGGGCCCACTCTTCTTGAGGGATCTCTTATACGCTTTTTAAAAACGAAGCTATGCCTTCTTAAGGGTTCATAAAACGAACTCCTTTTATCTTTTAATATGGTAAATTAATAAAAATTACAAGGTGCCAATTAAGAAGGATAACTCACTTTCCACCCCTTCGATAAAAAATATTCTATAGACCGTCTGGCGCAGTAAGCTGGTGCATTATCGAGGTGAAGGAGGATCCTGCTTCTTGGGTACTGCTGCTTAATATTTTCAAAGAAAACTGGTTAATAATAACTGACATACCAATTTGCAGTTAACTGTTAGGTTCTTGTACCTTCTAAGACGATTAGTGTGACACGACCTGTCCATCCAAAGGATAATTAAACATCTTTATCTTTTGACTTCTGCCCTTCTTTACTTTTGTAGGCAAATCTTCAAATGGAAACATCCATTCGGCAGATCGTCTTTTGGTTTCGGGTTCGTAAAAATAATCCAACTTTCATCACCTGTAACAATGTCATATACAGCTTTCGGGTATGACGGAGGTGCATACTTTTCAAGCATTGAATGGCACCAATCCATGGCGACGGCGTGTTTGATCTTCTTGTCAAATTATAAGGTATCCATCTAGTACAAAGCTTTTTGACGCCTTTATTTTCATGTAAAACTTTTTGTACTTGAACCATACCAATCAATGCCTAAAGCTCTTTTTAAATCTTAAGATATGCCACCTTTTTACCAGCTCCTCTATTAGCCGCACAGCCTAAAATTCTCTTTAGTATTCACCGTATAAAGACGTATTTCTCTCGAATCAACAGTGAGTTTGCTATGACTACATTCAAACTTATTAAATCGGTTGTAAACAGCGGCACAGGGTGGGGCTTTATCATGAAATGCTAATCAAACTCTATCGTAACATTTTATTGCGTAAGACCGCCTTGAAAGTCGTAACCAATCATAGAGCAACAATGTTCTCTACTCAAATCAATTTCGAAGCCCGATTGACATAACAGATTATGAAAACAAATGACATATGAATGCACAATGCATCTTCAGATTCCTAAAGACTTCCTAATTCGAAATTTGAAAAATTTTTTCATGTACTGCTTTTCTTACTGGCCATTTCTAAAAACTTTCATTGTGACCCACACGTAAAAAATTAAAATCATAACCCTTCTTTTTCGCTTTGCCGTAGTCGAGTAAAAATACTAGCTATGCTAGGCCCAACAAAGACCTATTATTTCCGAGCACATTAAATTTGTCGCCAAATTAATTCCTATAAATTCCAGTGGATGAGAGATTTAAGGTGAGTCCTCCAGTTTTTGTTGGCAAAAAGATTTCAGGAGTCAAATTTTGGCGAGGACCCAACCGTCTGGCCAGGTTTAAGGGTTGCTTTACAATTGATCTACTTTAAACCTTTATAAATATTGTATCTATATATAAGGTGCTTCATAAATATCTGCAACGGCTGAAATGGGTAAAAGTATTGCTTATATAGATTACGATAGTAAAGAAATTTTATGTCCAGAACATCATTGATTTTTTAATTAAAAAAAATATATTAAATAAAGATTAGGCTTTATTCTGTCTCAAACCGTCTACATCTGTCCAAAAATGCTAATGTTTCACATTATACCGCTCCCGCGCAGTGTCAAGGGCAGATGACGAAGTGTGTTATGCAAATTGAAGCTAGTTGTTAGGACCTTCGGTGGTGGGAGATGTTAATTATAATAAAAAGCGGACTGTATAAAAAAAGAGTATAATCCAAGATAGATTGCAGGAAGATACAGTGACCGCACACTTGGAAGGTTATGAAGGGAGTGTTCGACCGAGCATTGATGTTCGCTCGCGAGCCGAACGTTGCTCGCTGTCGTTCGCCGCCGTTCGCCGATCCTCGTTCACAAGCCCCCCTCGTCCGTAGCACTATGCCCGTGCGTGGACACTAGTACCCATTTATTTACTGTCTTTTCGCAAATAATTAATTACCGATCCGGGGCACGTAATTCCTTCACTATCGTAATCTATATAGGCAATACTTTTACCCATTTCAGCCATTGCAGATATTTATGAAGCACCTTATATATAAAAATGAATCTCGATTTCTCTTGGTCATGGCATCACACGTCAACGGATGGAACAATTAAGCAAATTCTTTTTTTGTTGTGTTATTGTCAAGAGAAGGAAAAAAAAAGAAAGTTGCGCAGAAAATTATTTATGAATAAACAGAAGACCACGCGAACGAAATCGCGGGCAACAGCTAGTTATATTATGAATTCCTTTTTTCTGTCGATAATGGATATTTCTTCATGATCTCCTTTAGGTCGGTCATCAACATCATCAGCCTTTTTTTTAATACTGGACAACATCACATACATTGCTCTGATCCTGTGGTAAGTAGCCAAAGCACTTGTGTTACAGAAATCAGAACAACGACGGTACCACAACACCCAGACCCGAAACTATATAGAAAAGTTATTTCTCTACATTGACCCGACCGGGATTCGAATCCGGAACCTCAGAGATAGCGACACCAAGTCCGGTATGCTCGCCTCTCGGCTACGGAGGTCGTCAATCTTTGAGAGCGATTTTTTTTAATTAGATACACCCAGAAATACAAGTAAAATAAAATAGGGCATATTTATTTTCATAAATGTGTGTGTGTGTGTGTGTGTGTGTGCTCTAACGCGCATGGAAAATGAAGCTTAACTGATACATATAACTTCTGTCACCGTACTCTGTAAATAAGTGTTCATTGTTATTAAAAGCGACTGTTATATGAACTTCAACCAATATGGAGGACAGAATTGCTTGCACCGACATTCTCGGCCAAGCGGTTTTTCAAATATAAATTTAACTGCACTTTTTAATTCCTGATGACAGTCCAAGTAAAGACACTAGTCACAAAAATCTGAGAGTGCAGCAGAGATCAAGTGTGAAAAAATGTTGGACAACATCACATACATTGTTCTGATGTTATGATAAGTAGCTTAAGCACTTGTGTTACAGAAATCAGAAACAACGACAGTACCACAACACCCAGACCCGAGATAATATAGAAAAGATATTTTTTAAATTTTTAATGTCGTTTTTAATTAAGTTAAATTATTTAGTTAAAAACCTTATTGAATCGCCGGATATTCGTAACATCAGTTGACTAACTGATCGCGATCTGAAAGATGTCGATCAATCGTTCACTCACTCGTTTACCTTAATACGATTTTGAGTAGCGAGAAGTCAGTCGTCGACTAACCTTCTTCGCAGACGGACGTCTAGAACCGAATCAGTGATTGCAAGAAAAGCGTACAGCTGCTGCAGCAAGTACATGTCGTTTTTCATAATATCGTTGTTGCTTAGTACTACTTTTTTGACGAGTTGATGTTATTCGATTGGTCAGATGCCTTCGTAATTTTTTTATGATTAACTAGCTGTCCTGGCGAACTTCGTTCGGCCCCTTCATACACTTTTTTTGTGAATTTTCCGTGTTTTTTATAGTTATTCTGCTATTCGGGGCGGAGACAAATTCAACAAATCAAAGATTATAAAAATTGGTCAAGCCGTTCTTGACTTATAAATAGTGTAACTAACCCGACTTTGTTTTATATATATATAGTTATAGATATATAGATGACTGAACATCGATTATAATCAGTATAGTCGTTTTACTTATTAATAAATAAATAAATAAAATAAATAAATGGTTTTTCACAATCACACCAATCATCTAGCCCCAAACTAAGCAAAGCTTGTACTATGGCGACTAGATAACGGATAAACATACTTAAATACTTTTATAAACATCCATGACTTAGGTACGAATGCTCGTGCTCATCACACAAACATTTGCCCCTTGCGGGATTCGAACCCGCAACCGCTGGCTTGTAGTCCGGAGCGCGAACCACTACACCAGACGGTCGTCAAATAAAACCCTGGACTCTTTCACAGGTGTGTCCCGAAGCCCTGACCAGCAACGACACAAAGCGCTAGAAAGAAGATGAAACTAATAGTCTATGGTAACATCTCATTCATGCCCAGCCTTGCCGAAATGGGAGCGAGTTAATAAAATACCTGTGAAATATATGCAATAATCCCAATAGCCTATTCGAAGCTTCCAGAGCGTGACCGGCTCGCTCCACCATCAATGCATTACGGGGTTAAACCCCGAGGGCATACACATTATTACACACACTGCCTTCAAAAATTAAAAGCCAGGTCAAGGGTTAATCAATGTTTTATACGCGAAATCTCTGTTTGCACAAGAGCCCCCGTCGGGGGTGGTACAAGTGGAAATGAAAATTATAATATTTTTTTATACAGGGTTATTTTTAAAACATTAGCAACCTCCTAGGGGCTGATTCTGGTGCCCAAATACAACAACTTTTTCTATGGGACCAACGAATCCGACCAACATTAATCGAATCCGGGCGCTGAGAGATAGCGACACCAAGTCTGCTTGTCTATGGTATGCTCGTCTCTCGGCTATAATCGTCGTCTCAGATGACCTTATCTAAAATCTAAATGAATAATATAAACAAAAAAAGGTTCTGCGGCGTCAGGTCAATGTACGAGATAAGTAAATTTGAATGTTTTAATAAATTTATTTTTGGGACAATGAACATCATTTTAGGGCGTTTTTAACCGACTTCAAAAAAGGAGGAGGTTCTCAATTCGTCGGAATCTTTTTTTTTAAATTTTATGTATGTTCAGCGATCATTCGTTAAGTTGACCGATTTCGATAATTATTTTTTTGTTTGAAAGGTAATACTTTCAGAATGGTCCCATATAAATTTGGTTTCAAATCTGATGATGGGATCTATAAGAAAATTATCAAACATTGTATGAACTCCGTACCACGCCAACTGATTTTAGTATCTATCTTACCTAATATCTTTGCCAAATGTAGACCGATTTTGATGATTCTTTTTTTAATTAATAGCTTATACTTCAGAGATACTATAGCAAAACATTTTTGGAAAAAAAATTACCCCTAAGGGTGGAAAAATAGGAAATGTAATCGGTATTTAGCGATTAAATTATGTTTGCACACGTAAGATTTGTTTTGATTAGGATTTATCAATAAAATAGATAAAATAAGTTAATTTTATAAAAATAAAAAAACCGACTTCAAAAAACTAAAACGCTAAAAATAATCTTAACACTTAAGTACCTAATCAGTTACTTCTGGAGTCGGTGCAAACGAAAACATAGAATCTCTCATCGACTGGCACCGATTCCAAAAGTAACTGATTAGGTACTTAAGTGTTAATAGAGAACTCAACTTTAAATGCTTGGTCGTCAGGAGGTTACAACTGAAACTGGTCTACTCCACGATCTAGCCAAACTATACTCTGGTTTCTGTTTTAAAGAAACCGTACCGGCAAGCGCAGCGTAGGACGTCCACCTACAAGTTGGACAGACAACCTGGTAAAGGTTGTATGAAGCCGCTGGATGCGGGCCACTTCATCATCATCATCATCATTTCAGCCATAGGATGCGTCCACTGCTGAACAAAGGCCCAATGACTTATAATCGGGATTGCCGATACTCGCCACGGTTGGCAGGCGGGTTGGCGAGCGCAGTTTTTTATAAGATTTCGCACGAAGACGCTGCTGCCCGTCTCGTGGTACAGGAATTAGTCGCCTCTTACGACGCGCCTTCTGTTGGCGGTGGAGAAGTGTATTCTTTAAGGCCGTCCCCACACGGCACCGGCCGCTTGAAACTGGCCAATCTTGAAGTCACTGGGGTAAGCCTATGTTCAGCAGTGGATTTCCTATGGTTGAAATATAATAACAATAATAAATAATTAATAAATATTGGACAACATCACATACATTGCTCTGATCCTGTGATAAGTAGCTTAAGCACTTGTGTTACAGAAATCAGAAACAACGACGGTACCACAACACCCAGACCCGAGACAATATAGAAAAAATCTTTTTCTACATTGACCGACCGGGAATCGAACCCGGGACCTCAGAGATAGCGACACCAAGTCCGGTATACTCGCTTCTCGGCTACGGAGGTCGTCAAATGATGATGATGAAATGATGATTTTAAAGATCGTTTTATAAATCGACCCAAACCAATCAGGTGGTTCTAAACTGATAATCTATGGGCTACTAACATGTGAAATTACCTACATTAGAAAGATAATAAAAAATGCTTGGTGTAGGTATTAATCTGTTATCCCTTGTACCACACACTTTGTGAAGCGATGCGTTACTTTAATCTCAATATTGCGACAATATGAAATCCTACTTTTTACCTCCGCTTTATTGCGATGTTGATCCACGTTATTGTACAATTAATTTGAGCTACCAAATGCCCCTGGCTTTGTCCATGTTTGATGGATGAGATATGATTGGCCATGCTGATAAAGATTTTAATAATGAGTCAAGATAAAATTTTAAATTTTCCGACGATTAGTTTTAAGTCGGTGTCGGCTTGTCTGTGTGTTTGAACATGATCCAACAAGTCATTCTTAGACGAACAAACCATACAAATAAGTACAAACATGAACAGCTGTTACAGAAATCAGGAACAACGACGGCACCAAAACACCCAGACCTAAGACAGTTTATTATAGAAAAGTTATTTTTCTACAATGACCGACCTGAATCGAACTCGGGACCTCAAAGATAGCGACACCAAGTCCAGTATGCTCGCCTCTCGGCTACGGAGGTACGGAGGGAAGAAGAAGAAATACTGCATTGCATTTTGACTTGACTTATTCGGATTAGGATTATTTTTTAATAGTGTCTCTGCATTTATTTCGAAGTAATGTCAGTAAAAATTGAGCCACATAAAAGCGACTCTTACAAATAAATTAGTTTCAATGATTTCCAGTGGTTTTACGAACGACATCATTTTAAATACGTCTATCATTTATTAGATCTTAGAAAATGTATTTATACAGAGTGTTATAAAACTATCAACCAAAGGAAAATGATCAAGTGTCTACTCACTCCTATGAGTTAGTATCGCTATCAAAATAATATATTATACCTTAATATAGTAGTATGGCCTAATTATATGTACGATATTAGTAATTTTTGCTAATCATTGTTGTAATTCTCCGCATTTCACGGAAATTTTATTTCGAATAATTTCGTTAACATATATTGTTACATATTCCCGGTCGACCAGTGTAGTTTTTTTTTTCTATATTGTCTCGGATCTAGGTGTTGTGGTACCGTCGTTGTTTATGATTTCTGTAACACAAGTGCTTTGGCTACTTACCACAGGATCAGAGCAATGTATCTGATGCTGTCCAATATTAATTTTTTTTGAATAAAATCATAAAAAGCAGTGTATTGTTTGCGTAGAAAGAAATGTTTAAATTAAGTAATAAACCTGTAAATGAAATGAAATGAAATAGTTTATTTGTATAAAGCATGGTACAGATAGGATAGTGCAAGTTATTAGGCTCAGCATGCTCTGTCCTGGTCAGACATGCAAATATTTTTGTAGTCCACATTGCATGCCGTGGCAGCCTATAACTAAATAAATTAATAAATCGTTTATTTGCAAAAAACACGGTATAAATGGTCATCATCATCATCATAATTTCAGCCATAGGACGTCCACTGCTGAAAAAAGGCCTCCCCTAATGACTTACCATCAGGGGGATTGCCAATACTCGCCACGCTTGCCAGGCGGGTTGGCGAGCGCAGTTTTTTATAAAATTTCGCACGAAGACGCTGCTGCCCGTCTCGTACTACAGGAATTAGTCGCCTCTTACGACACGTCTCCTGTCGGCGGTAGGGAAGTGTATTCTTTACGGCCGTCCTCACACGGCACATATAAATGGTAACATTAAACAATAAAAGGTGCTCATGTTTCGCTAATAAAAAAAACATAGCTAAGACGACGCTTAGCTGTAAGTCAGCATATGTCATATTATGTACCTAGCTTGTATTAGTGTTTGTCTTGTTGATTGTCAATAAATAAAATAAAATAAACCACCACTAAAATTTAGCTGGTACTTTTTAACACCCTGTATTACTATCGACAAGTTCTAAAAAGAAACGTCTCTAGACACTATTGTCAGCGTTTTACAAGTTATAAAAGTTAGGGCACTCTAGAACTATTATTAAAACTGCCCATTTAGTTATCTTCGTCCCCCGGGTATTATTACGGAGGTCATCAAATTTTCACGCCGCCATCTTTACTGGCCGGTCCAATTTCACCTTTTTGCGAACGGCCGCTTTATACATGCGTATAAAGCGACGCATTTCAGGACCTTGTAGTCAGGGAGGCAGAGACAGATTTTATATCTTTTCTATGGTTGTAAATTTATTGGATTTGAAGCCGCAAAAATCACCAACGTCTGTCATTTCATACTATTACTTGTTTATTTTTTATTTCTCAAAAAACTAATCTTGGATTTGGTGTATAGATCTCAACAACATATTTAAATACATACCACAAAACAATGATAAATAAATAAAATAATAATAAAATCTGATCATAAACCAGCTGCTATTTTATGGCAAGGACTGCTATTCAGCTGCTTACCATCATCATCATCTATACGGTCAATCCCGGTTGCGTCCAAAGCCATTGCTTTGGAGCCCAGGGTCCGCTTTCCTTGATTTGCTCCTCCACTTCAGCTGCTTACCAAATGAGATAAAATATTTCTTCGCCACACAGAAGATATCAACTAATCCCAAGTGCCCATAGTATCAGCATCAGTGTTTTTTACAATGTATATTTGAATACAATTGTTTGTCGTTAACTCAAAGATTTTTCTTATTCGATGTCAGGAAAATTTTTTTGTTGAATTAACACTTTTTGCAGTTTTTACAAAGATAAATATAAATTACTTCTACTATTGAATATACATTGAATATATAAATTAATTTTTTATATATTCAATATTCAATATATATTTATTGCATTCTATAATGTTACACAGGTGTTATAAATAAGTACATAAAACAGATCATTATAGACCCTGTAGGGCACAACAATAAGATAGGTATTGTGGGCAGAGAGGATGACGCCATGCATAATAAGATCAATTTGTTTATTTTAAGAAGTTTTAAAGAATTAAAATACATTAAGAAATCATATGATAATTATTGAATAATATATTGAATAACATAATCAAATAAATAGTATTTTTAGGCACTTATATATTTATGATCTTTTGATTTCATTTATTGTTTTAGATTATTGTCATTTAAGTATTCGTTTATTGTGTAATAACATTTTTTTATTAACATTAATTTCAATTGTTTTATAAATTTTTAATCATTTACTTCATTTAAATTTGTTCACTTTCCATTTCCAAAAGATTAAAATAGTACGAGTATCTTCTACATTATGCTTTTTCGCACTCTCCTCCCGGCCTACAAAGGTGCTCGTCAATGATCGGGATGTGCAAGTATCCCTAATATCGGCACTCGCCCGGGGACCCCGTGATTCTGCCGCGTAAATATCCGATCCAAATGATATTTCTCGGCAACAAAAGGCTGGAATTACGATTTTCGTTTGACCATGCATATTGATCTTTGCACGATTCCAAATTGGAAAATGGATTTTGATGGACTGGGAGACGAATAAGTAAAAATAATACAATAATGCTATGAACCTTTTTTTAAATAATGTCAAAAAGATTTTTGGGTGTATGCTTTCTGTGTGTATATTATACGGTATCTTTTACAAATGTTAACAAATTTTGATAATTCGTATAAATTGTATAGCGTAGTTCCATAAAAAAAATCAACCTTAACAGGGTTGAAATTTTAAAATTAAAAAAAAAATTGTGCAAAAATAAGAAATTTTTAACGTTGCTGCCGGACCAGACTTGAAGCCGCGACCCGTAAACCATTAGTCTGACATCTTAGCCATTCGGCTACCGGTACTTAACAGCTTGCGACCACTTTATGTTTGTAGTGACGTGGACAGTTCAGACGTTACAATATTTTTTTATTCACAAAAATCGGATAGCACTTACTCTGAAAAAGCGGTACAAATCTGCGATACTCGATTCCCGTTACGTTGTACGTAACTCTCCGTGTGTGTTTTTTTCTTCACGATTTCAATGTTGTTCCTATAGTAAAAGTTGTTGAATATCAGCCGATTTCGTGGTATTGTAGTGTCGTATTTCTATGTACAGACAGCTCGTCAACCTACCAAAACGTCTAGTTTTCTCAATTTATATTTCTCGGTATGTATCGGACTTAGGGCCGATTCGACCAAACACAAAGCTATACCAGAATAACTATTACGGGTATAATTATACACCTTGAATTTACCCTTGGATAACTTAGATTACGTTTTTCGAGCACTATACTCGGTATTGTTATTCTGTAGTTCAAGAGTGAACGATCAACGAATTGATAAACCTACCAAAATCCATGTAATACATTTCTTCTAGGTTGACTTGAAATGCCACAACATTTTAATTTTGTAGGATAATAGAGTGTCAATGCTAGATGTTGACAACATGTCAGTTTCGAGGTGACAGGAGTGGATTTGACAAGTGACAACTTTGACATTTACTTGTTCTCAGTTTAATTTATACACTGTCAAAATCGTTTAAATATTTTTCATAGATTAGTGGTTGGTAGAATGAAAAATCTGCTTACTCTAGATTTCTGCCCCATCGGCCGTCAGTTCTACGTGCTATGATGCCCACTGTTACTTCAGCTTGCAATATTTTTTGATAATCTAACTGACTGACTAAATAGACTAATATTTTTTTGACCCAGGAAACTAGCCTATTATGCTAATTAGAGGAACGTCCTTTTAAACTGACCAGTCTAGTCTAGCCTCCCAGCCTCAGTTTAACGCCATCACTCCGGCACGGCTGATTAGATTCCGTTCATTCTGAGTGCATTAACTGCAACGGTCTAGTGATGTCACTATAGTAGCACTATCGATAAAACCAGACTATCTACGACAGTCGATAGTGGCAATACTATTAGATGATAATTCGCAATAGTATTGATAGGATTGAACTACGATAGTCGGTACTAGTCGGTGAAGGAAATAGGTCGGTATCGATTTAATTTGCGTTTATATAATACTAAAATTCCAAAACCAAAGGTTGTATTGATACTATTAGAAAGTTGTTGTCGGTGAAACAAATGCTACCACCAGAATAAAATCAATCAAATTTATAATATTTACTTACTCTCAGTCAGAAAACTTTATGTTCTCAGCCTTGTTCAAGAGTGCCACAAATCTCTGACTTATGTCGATCTTTCCCATAAAAGAAGGAAAGATACAGTGGCACCGGTCCCTATAATTCGTACAGCCTTTGCCAGAAGGCAATACAGGAGCCAGTCAGCCCATGTCTATAACAAAATAAATAAAATACTCAAAATATACCCTATGCTACTTCTCACTTGTAAGAAAACCATATCTGAATGGCTGCGCTCTCTATGCTATGAGGAAGTTGAAAGTCTACTCATAAGAACGTCCTAAAGGTTTTTTCACATAAAATCAGAACTCACACCCATCATCATGGTCCCTGTATGTGGTGAACTCATACCGATCCCAAGGAGCTGTTTCCGTAGGGCTTACAGGTCGCACCTATGATCAAATGTATACTTATTTATGCATTGACTAACACACAAACGTCAGCACTAAACTCATACTAATACGTACACACGCACGTGCACACACACACACACACACACACACACATCCCCAAACACACACACTTACATACACACATACACTCACACTCATGCATCCATACATTACATACTTACGAGCATTGTCCTCTCATTTTCTGTATAGTACCATAGTTGTACCAGTGTTATATTTTCACATTTTTAGCATGTATATTATTTCAATATGTCTGTTTTGCTTAATGAACCATTAGTTTAGATAACACTATGGGAAGTAGCGAGTTATTCCCACTACTAGTGTCTTTGACTACTAACTGGGAAAACTCTGCAAAATTATTGTAAACTGGTTTTTTTTTAAATAAATGTTTTTTTTTTATTTATTTATTTATTTAAAATATAAAAAACAGTCTACCTTAATTGATAGTGGCAAACATAATTGGTTCATTATAGATAGTTATATTATAATACTATTCCACATGATCTTTAGTCGTAGCGATATCTAGGGCTACCATGATTTTGCTCAAGTTCATGGAAATAATACTCGCTAGCAACTCGCATTGTATGAAGATTTGTGCTGTGCTTCTATGGAATACTACTGTGAACTACAAGTTTATACAAAAATTCCACTGCTGCAAATATTGACTTTGCTTATCAGGCCAAAGGGAGCGGCTGAATGGGGATATTATGATTTGATACTATGGTTATTATTAAAAGTTATCGATAGTGAAACTCTATCGACATCCAAACTATCGATATTATGATTATCAATAAGCTGGCATCACTACAACGGACACTCGAGGCCTAATGCACTAAAATGCATTAATACAGTCTCCTTTGGAGAAATGTCTGGCTATCGTAAAATTAAATGATAGTCGACTTTTAGTTAATCAAACATAATTCGTAATCATAATATTATGTGTAATTTACTTTGTATGGTGTATTAGTTATATAGGTATACAATCTATTTACAAAACTTATACAGGGTTACATTTCAAGGTAATGCCAAATTTAAAAAAAAAAGTCTATGAGGAATCTAATATGGAACAATATAAAAATACTGATTTATCGTAATTAATTTCAGTCGTCGTATTTCTGGAGTAAAATATACTTAAAATTTCCGAAAAAAAAAAGAAAACGCGAGATGCGCCGTCATTCATCAGAGATCACAGGCGTACGCCGACGTCGCTCTAACAAGAACCTTATGCAGTGCACATACGGTGCAATTTAATCGAGTAATTTTTCTACGTATTCTATTTTTCAAATGCAGAATGGAAGAATTAAAAATGGAAAAAATGTGTGTTTTTTACGTAGATCGATTTAGTTACTAATTCTGAGTGGTTCCTGAAAAAATTGGCACTACCGTGAAATATCACCCTGTCTTTACAAATTATAAAATACATTACCATGCAAACGTCCACCGAAAATTGGTTTCAACGAGATCTAGTAAGTAGTTTTTTTTTAATACATCATAAATCGTAAACCGCAATTTACACTATTAAAACATCGATCAAAGTTACAACGAACTACAAGAACTTTTATATTATGTTACTTGCTGCTACGAAACCCTTCATGGGCGAGTCTGACTTGCACTTGGCCGCTTTTTTTTATATGGGCGAGAGTTGACAGGACTAAGTCATTTCATACTAAATGTAAGTGAAAAATCAATTACCAGTTTCGGAGAAAGATGTTTCGTATTACTGCTTTAGGGTATGTTTATAGGGTATTATGTCTCTTTTATCGTTTCAACGATAAAAGGGTTCCAACTGGTATGGGGTACCATGTAATGTTCGCCATGTTGTTTCGATGCTGGTCGTATATTAATTAGAGCATGAAAGGTATTACAAAACATTATATTCAAACTTAAAACTACGTCACACGTTAGGTCACGTATGTCATCGACCTAAATACGCTTCTGATGTACACACTAATATGAACTAAGTTAAGTAATTAATAAATAATTACATTGATTTAATGTCATCTTAATACTACAACTCGATGACTGTGACTGACTAAGGAAAAAAGGTACAAATTAAGATAACATTGTTAAGATAACATCTTTTTTACACGTGCAGCCTGCGGTCTAGACATACTCAATAAGCTTACAGCGCTCTCCGTTTCCAGTATAACAACGCTTTCAGCGTGCTGTTGCTACCTCGCTTCTGTAGTGCATCGGGGATGTTCGCCGAAGCAGACGTAGATTGCTTCTATTCAACAATGCGTAAACAGTGCGCGTCACTGGTGCGCAGGGTGCGGGCGAGCGGTAACAGCATCCTGAATATGATCGCTAGTAGACTAGACTGCCTATATTTAAACCGTTCTTGTGCCGTTTTGGGGGGAGTGGTGCAAGAATGGACATTTTAGACTTTTAATTTTGTTAATCGTCTTTGTGCCGTGTGGGGACGGCCGTAAAGAATACACTTCCCCATCGCCAACAGGAGGCGTGTCGTAAGAGGCGAAATTCCTGTAGCACGAGACGGGCAGCAGCGTCTTCGTGCGAAATCTTATAAAAAACTGCGCTCGCCAACCCGCCTGCCAAGTGTGGCAATCCCCCCGATGATAAGTCATGGGGGTGGCCTTTGTTCAGCAGTGGACGTCTTATGGCTGAAATGATGATGATGAATCGTCTTTACTAACATATCTTATAAGCCCTACTAACAACTTGAGTCATTGTTACGAAATCCATTAGGTAATATTTTGATGTATCTTATCTGTGTAGTCCATGTATAATATTTCGTTCAAATAATAACATACAGCAGGCTGCTTCCAACCGGTCAATCTGAAAGTCACTGAGGAAGACCTATGTTCAGCAGTGGACGTTCTTTATCTGAAATGATGATGATGATTAATATATTGTTGTTGATACTGCATAGTTTATGCCATGTCCCTCTAATAATTCCAGTCTTAGCTAAATGTCCACTGCCTCATGGCATCAAGTACATTTTTCGTACGATTAAAACTTTTGCAATAACGTTTATTTAATACCTTAGAGAGAGCTCCGTTTACATCGTCAAATATTGCTTCGCCTCTTTTTGATTAGAAGATTAAAGAAGTATCATCAGCAAACAGAACTATCTCACAAGAGTCTTTGGAATAGAAAGGGAGATTGTTAATATAGATCAAAAATAGCAACGGTCCCAATATTGAGCCCTGGGGCACTCCCATTTGAAGTGGGGCGCCAGAGGAGTTGGCTAAATAAATATTCAGTATAAGAGTTCTAGTTAAAATGCAATAAAGATTCAGCTATGCTCTGTTAGCTACAGAGGTAACCGTCTATTTCCCTTGCAAACCGTTTGAGTGCGCGGTTTTAGTCAAATCTGACCGGATTCCGGATTCTGTCGTTGCTCCCTGCTTCCTATGTAAAGCCGTCAACTTGCTCGACTGTTGATGTACTACGGAATTTAATTTTGAACGACTTTTCCTGGATTTCATGTACTCTATACTGCTGTGGTATATGTCGAATCGTACGATTTATGTATCAGTTGAAACTATGCTGGTTATGGTTATATGTTCTATGGTTAGAATAGAATATTTATTTATATTTATGTAGTGTCGGGGCGGTGAAGAAAATGCAGTTTTCCACAACAAGTCGTTTATTTTCTAGAAAAACACACTTCAGTACAACCTCGTAATTTAATGGTTAGCGCCATCTTGTCCTTCCATCCTTCCTCTCCCTTCCACGTACGCTCTCTCGCTCGCACACTCATTCCTTTTCATGCTAAACTACTTTTACAATCCTACATTCGGCTATCCTGATATTTGTCTGTCCTCAGACAATCTAAGACTTTATTACAAGCATTATAAAACTTAATACCTATAGATTACAATAAGAATTGCCCTTATTACACCTTATTTCATAGTTACAGACTGAAAATCTAGAAACTCTACATTTTGCTAATCTTTACTTACACAATACTCAAAAGTTATATAAAAACACATAAAATCTTATTAAACAATGTATTTGCTTACACAGTATTTAAGAGTCATATGAAAAAAACATAAAATCTTATGAAATTGTGTGTAGAATGCAATACAGTAAAAAAAATATTCAAATAAACGCTACAGTTATTTTAAAGAGGGTTGTTTTTATTTTTATTTATCCCTTTCTTTCATCCATCTCCACCTATTTATTAGTTAATGATAAAAATTTATAATTTACCTAATTTGGCCATGGTTTCATTTGGTCAGCTGAGCTTGATGTTTTATTAGGCCCTTCAGCAGCACGGTCTACCTTCTCCACATCATAACGGTCATTGCGTTTAACCTTTGACACCCGATATGGTCCTAAGTACTTCGGTTTGAGCTTCAGTCCTGGACCAAACTGTGTCCTTTTTATGGCTACTAAATCTCCTTCTTTATATTGCGAACTTGGTTTACGTTTTTCATTAAAAGTCTTCTTGTTCTCATCTTGCACTTGTAATATTTGTTGCTTTGCTTTGATTCTGATCTCTTCTCTATTTTCTTCATATTGATCTACCTCTTCTTGCCTTAGCAATTCCAATATCTTCAGGTCTTCTTTACATCTCATGCCTATACCAACCATAAGGTGAAATGGAGTGGTGTTTATACTCCTCTGGTAGGTACTATTTATAGCCCTTTGCACTCGACTGATATGTCTGTACCACAATGATGGATTTTCTAGACATAGCTTAGTCAATACAGCCAAAATAGTCCTGTGCAGTCTTTCTACTTGTCCATTTCCCCTCGGGACTCCAGTGGTAATGGTAACATGCTGAATGTTCTCTTCTCTGCAGTATTCCTGAAATTCACCCCCAGTAAATGCAGTCCCTCGGTCACTTATGATTCTGACAGGATTTCCATAATGTTGTTGGTGCACCTTTATCTTCTCAATAGTCTCTTTACTTGTTGTACTCTTAGTCGGGAAGATCCATGTGAACTTTGTGAAGCCGTCTACTATTGTCAATATGTGATTGTACAACTTCTTCGTATCTGTCAGTGGTCCCAAATGGTCTATATGAAGTGTGTGTAATGGAGTACCTTCTTTATTTATCGGATTCAAATATCCTTCTTGTTTCCCAGCCTTTTTCGTAGCCAATAGACATGGTATGCAGGATACTACAAACTCTTGTAGCTTCTTATCTAAATCCTGGATATAATAATCTTGCTTAATAATCTCCTTCATCTTTTTCATAGAAAAATGCCCCTTACTGTGAACTTGTTTTATGATCTCTTTCTCTAGTGACTTGGGTATGACAAGTTGGTTTTGCTCTCCTTTGTAGAGAAGTCCATTATGTAACCAGTAGTCTGAAAACGAATTATGTTTTAGTACTTCACACACCGCCTTTAATCCGTCATCGTTTTGTTGAGCTAGCATTATTTGTTGTTGCAAATTGTTAACAGTAATAGTCATGCATGGGTGTCGGCTTAATGCATCGGCATGCTGCATCTTCGCGCCAGCCCTGTGCTCAACCTCGTAGTCGAACTGATCCAAGTATAGCACCCAGCGAGCAACTTTCGGTGACAATTCTTTTTTCTTCAGTGTCAGCTCAAAAGCTTGACAATCAGTGACTATTTTAAAATGGATACCATATAAGTAAATTCTAAACTTCTTCACTCCCTCAATAATAGCTAATGCTTCCAGCTCATAGCTTGAATATTTTGATTCTGCATTCGTGGTTCTCTTGCTCATATAGTAAACAGGGTGCCAGCCATCTTCGTGTAGCTGCAACAATATGGCAGAATAGGCAACAGCAGAAGCATCTGTGTGCAATTCAGTGCGTAGATTAGAGTCATAAATCTTAAGTACTGGAGAATCTGCTAACTTACGCTTTAAGTTCTCAAATGCCATTTTTTCTTTATCCCCAAACTCAAACAAAACGTCTTTTTTAAGCAGGTCTGATAGAGGTTTGGCTATATGTGCATAATCTTTTATGTATTTTCGAAAATATGAGGTTAGGCCAAGAAAACTGTGGACTTGCCTTGCAGTTGTCGGTTTTGGATATCTCATTACAGCATCTATCTTCTCAGTAGTGGGTCTCACTTCTCCATTCTTCACTACATGTCCCAAGTACTCTATTTCCCTGGAAATTAGTTTTGCTTTTTTCCAATTTATCTCTAACCCGTATTGCTCTGAAATCATAAGTACATTTTTAAGACGTTGTACAGCTTGGATCTCGTCTTGGGCCGGTATCAACAGATCGTCGATGAATATGATGACTTCACCCTTTGCTAGTAAGTCTCTAAAAATTATAGATATAAATCTCATAAAGTATTTAGGACAGATACTCAACCCAAAAGGAGCTCTTAAGAATTCGTATTGTCCATTGTGTGTAACAAACGATGTATACTTAATTGACTCTTCGCATATTTTTAAGTGAAAGAACCCATTTTTCAGATCGAGCACGCTGTATACCCTTGCATCCTTTAACTTATTTATTAGATCTTCTATCACTGGTAATGGAAACTCATCTTTAAATATTTTTCTATTTAGCATCCGATAGTCAACACAGATTCTGACTGAATTATCTTTTTTTTTTACCAATACCAATGGGCTACTATATTCAGAGTGACTTACGCGTATAATGTCCTTTTCCAACCATTCAGCAACCTGTTGATCCACTATCTCTTGCTCCTTCAACGCCAGACGTCGTGGTCGTAGTGCCACGGGAACATCATCCTTGAGCACAATTCGAAGCTGCAGTGGTGCCTCTTTCGTCTGCTCTGGTTTGTAGTTCTGTACACACTTTATCACTTCGTTTCTCAAAGCCGGATCCTTCATGTGACCTACAACAGAATCAGATGAACATACCTCACTCGCATAACATCCCAGTCGCTCCCATTCTTTAGTATAGAACTTCACACAACCCTTTTTTAACACAACTGTAACGTCGTTAAGAAATTCCTGACCTATAATCACATCATACGGTATATAGTCTTTACATAATACGTGAAATATAACATCTGGGTAGCACTGTTCGTCCATACACAAATTTAAACGACACTTTCCGATTGAACGCACTGTTGATTGTCCGATACCTGACAACAATAGTTCGTCTTTTTCGCATTCCGGTTTCCCAATCGCATTATACACGTCCGCCGAAATAATATTCACGTCGCTGCCGGAGTCAACTAACGCCTTTAACTGGAGATTGTTTATTGATAACACAACAATCGGCTTTTTTTCCTCTGTTGACATTGACACTTCTTTCTCGTTGTAAACAAACGCCGCCATCTTCGATTCATCGTCGTTCGAAACGAAGCCGCTTGGGGCGCTGTCTTCTATGTCATTCGACGACGCGAACATCGTTCGCTTGGTGTGTTGGTAGTCCTGCCGTTCGTTACTGAGATAGTCGCTGGAGGCGCCACCGTCGATAGGTGTGACGTCTGCCGCGAACATCGCGCTCTTCGTATGTTGCTGTTGGTAGCTCCGTCGTGTTTTGCCGAACTCCTCCGATGATGTACGATGACTGGTTGTCGCTGCCGCCGATGTACTGCAGGCCGATCCAACATGTCCGAATTGGTTACATTTGAAACATTTTAGTCCTTTGCTTTTGTGCGGGCACTCGGCTGATGCATGACCGACTTCTCCACATCCGTAGCACCGAATCCATGATTTGCCACTTGTCTGATGCTTGCTTGTACTCACTGAACGCCTCTGTGCCTGCACCGCGCTTTGCATTTTTCTTGATATGGTTTCATAAATCTTTAACTTTTCTTTAAGATCGCCATAGGAAGTAACACCATATAGCATGATTTTATTCGTTTCTACGTCTACTATTCCGTCCACGATATATTTTATTGCGACGTAGTCTGGCATCTTGCCTCGCCTTCCGAGTTCTTTCATAACGAGCATATATTCTTGGCAGGTCTCATTCGGCCGTTTCTTTCTGCTGCTCATTAGTTCGTGTATAGCTTTAATGTCGATGTTATCAGGAAATTCTTTGAGAAGTGCCGCCTTGAGCTCCTCCCAGCTCCGGTGTGGTCGCTCCGCCCGTAGCCATAGTTGCGCCGTGCCGGTTAGGGATCTCCTCGCTATAAGAAGCTGTTGAAGCGGGGTCCACTCAAATATTTCAGCATTACTTTCAACGTCCTCTATCCACCGCGTCGCTGAATAGGTGTCGTCGCGTCCGCTGAAAGTAGGTATTAGCTCCGCCGTCATCTGTAGCATGTTTGCGCCACGCTTCTTCGCCTCGTATTCCCCAATGCAGTCGGCGTAGTCGTCTTGCCGGCTTTTTCGTCGTTCTTTAGCGTCTTTAGGCATTTCGTCGAGTCGTCGTAATCGTCTTTTCTAACCGCAAAGTCGTACGCGCAATCCCGTGCACGTGTTCGCCAATCTTGCACACGTCGTTTTCTCACCGCCCGTACCAGTATGTCGGTAATTTTTATAGTTTTTTTTTCATATCCCGGACGAGCCCCCAAAATTGTAGTGTCGGGGCGGTGAAGAAAATGCAGTTTTCCACAACAAGTCGTTTATTTTCTAGAAAAACACACTTCAGTACAACCTCGTAATTTAATGGTTAGCGCCATCTTGTCCTTCCATCCTTCCTCTCCCTTCCACGTACGCTCTCTCGCTCGCACACTCATTCCTTTTCATGCTAAACTACTTTTACAATCCTACATTTATGGATAGCATTTCATTCAATTCAATTTTCAATATTCAGTAATTAATGCTTCGGATGGGGGAGGCCTATGTTCAGCAGTGGACATACTATGGCTGAAATTATGATGATGATAATTGCTTTGCCATGTTTATTGGCTCTTAATGCTAAGTTTTATACGGAATACATTTTATCTTATCTTATCTCATTGGCATTAAAATTTGGTTGTTACATAATTTTGTATGACGGCAGCACGATTTTTTTAAAAGAAACTTTGTTATTTAATGATTTCAACAAGTTTCGATAAAATTGTAGACACATTTGGTCATTTCTAGTCTTTATATCAAGTATAATTTATCACTGGAGTTACTGCCGCTGTTGGGGTTTGAACTAACACCCTTTTGCTATAAGTGCGACTGCTCTTACCAACTGAGCTAAAGAGGACATAGGTATGTCGCCCTGATAGCGAAACGTCGTGGGTTGGAATACCACCAGAGGCAGTTGAACTAGTTTTTCAAGTGAAAATATTATCCTTGATGTATAAGTATTAATTGGATTAGACGACCGTCTGGTGGAGTGGTTGCTGGTTTGAATCTCGCAAGGGGCAAGTGTTTTTGTGATGAGCACACGCATTTGGACGTGAGTTATGGAAGTCGTATGTATTTATTTATTTAAAAGAGCACACTAACAATATGATATATTTAACACTTATTTCATAACACATGCTTATATACATTTCTAATATATATCACTTATAGATGAGCACAACATTCCCAATTTACAAAGTTTCGGTCTTATGAATAAAACCAAACTAGCAGACACAATTCAAAGGGACAACAATATTTTCTTAAGTAGAACACACGTACTCATGTATTTTTTTTTTTAAATTAGCGTGACTATCATTGAATATATCCAGGTCTGGCATCTTGCTCTGAAGTACATTATAGTCGTTTAGGATTTTGCTTAAAAGAGATTGACGACCTAGGTTGGTTTTTGAAGCCGGAGTTCTAAAGTTTTTTTTTATCCCATATCTAGGATACTTATATGGTACGGCGATACAAATACGCTGAAGAAGGCTGCAACACCTCACCTGCCCGCTTAGAAGCTTATGAAGAAAGCACATGCTGAACAAGAGTCTTCGGTTTGCAAGAGAAATGATTTTAAACTTTTCGAGACGCTGTGTGTGTGTATTTAAGTATGTCTATCCGTTAGATCTAGTCACCGTAAAATAATTCACTCATCATCACATCTGCTCTGTTATAATAATCTAAGAGCGCTATTATCTAAACTACTTTTTGTAAACTCCAAATGCCACTTGTCCAAAAACCAGTTGTCCTGTGGCTGAAATGATGATCATCATCATAATTTCAGCCACAGAACATCCACTTCTGAATATATGCCTCTCCATATGACTTCCAAATACGAGTAATAATATATTGTGTTTAATTTGATATAAGTATATGTATAGATAGATAGATAGATACTCTTTATTGCATACCATACAAGTAAAATACACATGATTTTTACAGAAAGATGTACAATTTAGGCGGTCTTATCGCTAATAGCGATCTCTTCCAGACAACCTTTAGGTAGAGGACAACCATTAAAGAAAGGGGAAGGTGTTGCAGAGTTCTTAAAATTCTTACCTGATACAAATAGAATTGCATAAATTTATGGCATAAACGTATACATACAGTAATAAATAAATAAAAATAAAATAAAATAAATACATAACAATAATTATACATACATACAATAAACATACATACTACTTGATATATGCGAGGAGATGTCGAAACTAACAGTGACCAGTAATATTCTAAGATATAAAGGCAGTTTGTGTCAAGAAGAAAGAAAGTGTGCTTTAAGCCGATTTTTAAAAATAGCGATCGATTCGGATTTTCTGATTGTTAATGGTAAGGAATTCCAGAGGCGAATGGACTGGACAGTAAACGACTGCGTATAGTAATTAGTAGAATGGGGAGGAAATTGAAGATGTAGTTTTTTGGATAACCGCATGTCATGACCCTGTGATGACTGCAAAAATTGAAAGCGCTTTTTTAAATATGTTTATGTATGTTTATAAAGTAAACATAAGTTTTATTATTGTAAGATTCTTAAGGCGACGGGTAAGGCAAGTGACCTTGAGTATTTAGAGTTAACTTGCGCGACATCTATTACGTGCATAAAATAGTAAAAATGCTTCTCGCAGACTAAACATCCATCCTTTGTGCTCCTGTGCAAATAGATTATATTATCATGGCGAGCATAATAGCGAGTAGAGTAAAATCCATTATAAATCCTTATGATAGGCTAGTTCCCTAAGGCAAAAATAATATTTTATTTAGTACGTCAGTTAGATTATCAAAAAATATTGGACCTATATTTTGCCTTTTGTCAATAGAACAAAAAATGACGAAGATATCAAAAGCGCAATTTTCAAAGCGCATCAAAGTTTGGAATGGGAGTACCTTAAACATAATATAAATAACTGAACCAACTGTCAAACTAAACCAAAACCTCCTTTAAAATATAAATGTGTTCAAGTTCGTGGTATTCGCGGTACTTTGAAATATTTTTTAGTATTTATAAGAAGTATTAACTAGTATTTAGATACAACAGGAAAAACTTCAACATATTAGTTACATAACATATTAATTCCACATCCTATATCCAGTATTTTCGCCAGAAAACTTGTGCAAAAACACCTCTTTTATGTATATTTATTACCCTGCGCCTTAATTAAGTTGCAAAAGTAAATTTTACTCAAAAAATTGTCAGATTTTTAAAGTTTATAATACCATTTAAATTACACTTTTAGATTTTACATTTTGCATGACCCTAAGGTTGACTGGTTAAAATTACTTGAAGCTTAAAGTTTTTAGACGCTTTACCTAGTTTGTGCAATAATAATACTATAGATTACACGGATAGTAATGCAACAAATACCTCTTTTTCCGAATTGAAATGATAGAGTATAGTGTTAGTTTAAAAAGGCAACAAGAAGTTCAAAATGTTATTGTGCAATAATGATTTTCATCATCATCATCATCACTTCAGCCATAGGACGTCCACTGCTGAACATAGGCCTCCCCCAGTGACTTCCAGATTGGCCGGTTGGAAGCGGCCCGCATCCAGCGGCTTCCTGCAACCTTTACCAGGTCGTCTGTCCACCTTGTAGGTGGTCGTCCTACGCTGCGCTTGCCGGGACGTGGCCTCTATTCCAGAACCTTTCTGCCCCATCGGCCGTCAGTTCTACATGCTATGTGCCCCGCCCACTGCCACTTCAGCTTGCTTATCCGTTGGGCTATGTCAGCAACTTTTGTTCGTTTACGAATCTCCTCATTCCTGATTCGATCTCGCAAAGAAACACCGAGCATAGCCCTTCCCATAGCACGCTGTGCAACCTTGAGCTTTCTTATGAGGCACATAGTGAGAGGCTACGTTTCAGTTCCATATGTCATCATTGGTAACACACACTGGTTGTAGACTTTCGTCTTTAGGCACTGAGGTATTTTAGGCGAGAAGACGTTAAGTAGTTTTCCGAACGATGCCTAGTCGAGTTGGATTCGACGATTGACCTCCTTCTCAAAATTTGACCTACCCAACTGGATCACTTGTCCCAGGTAGACATATTTGTTAACAATTTCGAGAGTAGATCTCCCAACTGATACTGGGTGCCCTACCCAACATGCATAATGTTTTTAAATATCAAAAACCCTTTTTCTAAATTACTATCTTTACGCACAATTACAACCACTATTGAGACTGCAATATAAATAAAAAGATAGCTAACCGTAGTGTTATTGGATGTAAAGACGAAATATGGCGGGTGCGTCGAAACAGCAAATGCGCTGTGAGTTACGGGTTGGACGGCTAATGTCCGTTTTATCGTTGCTGAGCCCGGCACAGGCGAAGGAATGGAGTAGCTTTCTTTATAACTTACGGTATTCATATGAACCTAAAGCCGGCGTATACTGCGACTTTTAGCATCCGCAATAAGTCATTTTGCGACTACATATTATGGGCAAATAAATAATTTTCTTTTTCTTTTTTTTCTTTTTTACATTGATGCTGCGTCGCTTTTTATCGACTTTACGATTGCAAGCGCAATCCAGTGTCGATCCAGTCCCAGTATCATCCATTAATATCAAAAATGGTATTCTGCCCCCCCTAGCATGACCACCAAAACACAATATGATATGATATAGCGATATATCAACACCAACTGTAAAAATATGATAGATATAGCCGCCAGTTAGATTTTTTTATCAAATCAGCGATTATAATATTTGACGTCACCGGTACGGCGATTTATATCTATCATATTTTTACAGTTGGCGTCGATATATCGCTATATCATATCATATCATATCGTGTTTTAGTGCGCATGCTAGGGAGGCTGGTAAACTTTTAATTTGACATAACGTTATCACACCGTTCGTTATTTTACTAGATTTCAACTACTGTTCAATTACAGGACTTGACATCTGGCGACTGCATCGCATTTTCAAGGCTTTTTCATTAAGTTTGAGTGGCAAGTATAATTTTGGAACCGTGATGCTAATAGTCGCTACTCGCAGGAAACACAGGCTCTTACAGATACGCTCAAGTATTTTCACATGCCGTTATCTTAATTAAATATCTGCGGGTTAAGTTTTGTTTCTTTTTCTATGTTTGTATTTAAATCCCACTCTATTTACAGGATTTAGCCAAACCGTAGGGAAGTCCAGTTATAATTATGATGAAATAATTTTATCTAAACTTGTATATTAACTTAAAAACCGGACAAGTGCGAGTCGGACTCGCACACCGAGGGTTTCGTACAAACGTCGTAAGTAAATACTTCGTTTATCAACGGAAATCGAATCTCGAAGATTTTTACCGCTATTTCCGAGTTTGTTTAAAAAAAATTTTTTTTAATAATTTTAATACAAATTTTACGGTTTTCGGACTTTTTTTTACCTTCTGCTATAAGAGATTGCTGCTTGCCAGATATCATGGTTCTACCTCAACGGGACGTACCCTATAGGTTTTGATTCCCATGTGAGTATCAAAAAAGCAGCGTTAACAGCTGTATCTTTGATTGCGTTGATTTTAAAGTTTAATTTTTTCACAGATTCAAGGGATTGCAGATCTGAGTATTTTATAGTAATTTTAACTTGATACCTCTATGCGTTCCTGGTAAGGGTCTTGGCAGATAGACAGACGGATAAACGAACAGCGAAGTTATCCTATTTGGGTTTCTTACCTTTTGAGATCCAGAACCCTAAAAACTAACTCGTATACTATATAAATCCTGCGGAATCAGTTATAGAAAAATCCAAAAAATTAATGAATACACTTAATGAAATTATTCAAGAAGCTTAAAAAACTGAAAATAAAATATGTAACACAGTACAGAGACTCCACTCATTTCTTGTTCCTCAGACTCATACGCAAGGTGCTAGCAGCCCCGAGTTATAGGCGTATCTGCGCTACGCGTTACAACTCACTTACTCGCTCACTATACTCACTCAGTTACGTAACAGGTGATATTCATAGAATAAGTTCAACATTATGATTTAAAAAAATATAATTTTTTTTTTTATACAGAGTGTCCCAAGAAGGGTGAACCAGCGGGCGCCAGGTGTTAGAGGACTCTAATACCTATCGAGTGGATTCCCTTGTATGTTCAGCGAAAAAGAACGATTCTCGAGATATTTAGTTAAGGCGAATAGTGCCCCTAAATTAACGACTTGACGAATATTAGTACGAATATAGCACGAAAACCTATTTAAATACGGTTCATAACAGCGCGCAATGAAACGTGGCTGTTACAACAGTCGCTGCGACTCAAGTTGCGGAAATTGAGGAAAATAATACTTTTTGCATGGATGCCATTGTTCGAATGAAAAATCCTATGCTCAGTTTGTAGCTATTATGTAATCTATCAATCGACAATGAATTAAATCGGTCAAGCGGTTTAAAAGAAGTAGGAGAATTAGCATCGTTTTGCTTTTTTTTCAATGAGTTAATTTTTTTTTTCTCCTGAAGTATATGTACTAGAAAAAAATGGTATGCTCAGAATGTTGTGTAGATTTTGTCAATTCTTAGCATATTTTTAAAATATTTTTCTGACAAACGGGGCCTAAGAAGTAGGCTTTTGAAACCACATGCTAGTTTATATTTGGATACTACAC
This sequence comes from Anania hortulata, assembly GCA_963576865.1. NCBI lineage: Eukaryota > Metazoa > Arthropoda > Insecta > Lepidoptera > Crambidae > Anania > Anania hortulata. Next base: position 2,221,942 of record OY756413.1, read on the forward strand.
GAGCCTTAAGAATAGACCTTATTACGGATTGATCCAGAAAAACACGTGTGATGACTAAACGGTTAGTGTTAGCACAGAATATATAATAGTACGTTAATCACATTTTTTTAACCGACTTCAAATAAAAAAAAAGTAAACCGACTTCGAAAAACTGAAAAGATGAAATAATATCAACACATAACTACCTAATCAGTTACTTTTGCAGTCGGTGCCAGTCGATGAGAGATTCTATGTTTTCGTTTGCACCGACTCCAAAAGTAACTGATTAGGTACTTAGGTGTTGAGTTTATTTTTAGCGTTTTAGTTTTTTGAAGTCGGTTTTTATTTTTTTTATAATTAGCTAATATAGTCCAATAATGTACCTTTCTTAATACGATATCATTTATACGTTAGCATAAAACAGTTTGTTACAAATATTGACCAGTATACATCTTCTCTTCTTATCTTCTTTTTTACAGTCAGTCGGGTTTTTTGGTTTGTTAAATTAACTTTTTTATCTTCACCCTTGTGTTGGGTATCATTAAATAACTTTTTTTAAAGTTATTAGTCAAGGAAATTTAGAATTTTGAAGTAGAAAAATAAGCTGTTGATTCCTTGTAAATTAAAAACAATCATGCGTGTTTTACCAAGTTCAAAATGTTATCAATAAAACAAATTAAATCATGTCACACGTACCTACTTTCCGGCCACATAAACAACTGATAACAAATACTACTTTTAAGTAATTTATATTATCTATAAATACATAATTAGTGTCATATTTACCTCATACAGTTTCCCGTGACTCTGCCTGGGTAGTATTCGGAATATTATCTCCAGCTACCATCATCCTAGGGAGATTTATGCTAGTATACCACGTGTTCCTTTTGATTTAGGAGATAAGTTAGACCGCCTCCAGGAACGACATCATTATCATCATCATCATTTCAGCTATAGGACGTCCACTGCTGAACATAGGCCTCCCCCAGTGACTTCCAGATTGGCCGGTTGGAAGCCTTGTAGGTGGAAGTCCTACGCTGCGAACGCTACGCTAGGAACGACATGGTGAAATATTTTTTATATAAAACTATTTATATGCACTTGATGTCACAAGTAGTAACAAGTAGTTTTTACAAGCTTTTATGTAACTTGCTATGTATGTATGTATGTACGTATGTATGTAATTGTGTTTGTTCGTGTGAAATTTTGCAACTCAATTTTAAAGCAGATATCTTCAACCGATTGAGCTGAAATTTTGTATACACGTTAGCTGTGTAATGTCATTTTAAATCCAACATGGCGGAACACCCAAGATGGCGGACTAGTTATTTTTAATGCATTCCTACAATAATATGGGTATCAAATAAAAGGACTCTAAAAATAAAGTCACGTCACTCTAAATCTAATATGGCGGGCTTTTAAAAATGACGAACTAAGTTTTTATGCTTTCCTACAATATGGGTATTAAATGAAAAGACTTGCTGAGAATACGAATGCGAGTTAAACTTCATTGCTCCAATCCGTCTGAAATTTTGGTGTACCTACTGGGGATCTTAGGGTCCTCGATTATATATTATGGGCGAACTGTTCGAGTCTGCAGCATCGGTTGGTTGTAGCAAATGACTTCGCAACAATGATCATTCAAGATGAACAGACTGGGAAACCTGCCCAGCGATAACTATGAAGTAAAAAAATCATTAAAAGAAAAAATAACTTTTTTTAAGACAAGCATTTATTTAGATACGCTAAAAAGATTGAAATAAACTCTTCCTTTAAATCTTTTACCATTAAATTATAACGTCATTACACAATTAATATGATATAAAAGCTGCTTTTGCTAGCAGAAACCCCATACAATAGGCTAGTTTCCTGGGTCAAAAAAAGATTATTCTGTTTAGTCCGTCAGTTAGATTATCAAAAAAATATTGTGTCCATATTTTGTCTTTTGTCAATCAAACAAAAAATGACGAAGATAAAGCGCATCAAAGAGAGCACGTGACGTCACGCCTTGCGACACTTTTTTTACGCGGAAATCTAACGGGCTATAACTTCATATTTTTTGTTTGATTGAGAAAAGAAAAAATACGTATCCAATATTGTCTGTTAATCCAACTGACGGACTAATTAGATTTTTTTGAAACTAGCCCATTGAACAAACTTGTATCTCTATCACAGTGCGGCTGAGATTATTTTTCTTTCAACCAACACATTCTTTTACGTTATAACATCGTTGGTGAAAGTTATGGAAAATCAAGAAAACGTTGTATTAACAGTTGAACCAGTTTTAAAAGGGTTTGAACACCAATATATTAATTTAAATAACAATGAAAATCAAATACTTCAAATTAGCAATCTTTAATAAATACACAATTCTAATTTAAAAAATAAACCGGTCAAGTGTGAGATGGTTGGTGGAGAGGGCTATGCACAATCTTACGCATAAAATTATTATGTTACTTAACTTCCAAATTATGTGTTTTAACGTGTTTTTATGCAGTCTTTTTCTCGATTTTTGACTGTATTAAACGTGATAAAAATAAAAGTTACTTAATGAATTTAAAATCGAAATTTTCTTAATACATTTTCAATTTTAGGATAATTATATGCCTCTTAGAATGTTTTTTTATTTATTTCTTAACTAATAATAATAATTGGTGTAAATTTACTTTAATTTTTCGTAGTTATTTATAAAAGAGTTTTTGTTAATAGAGTTCAAATAAAAATATATGATATTTACGATGATAAAAGTCAAAAGAAGTAAAAACGATAAATTATGTGACCAAAACTACTTATAAAGTTCGTTTACGTTGTAAAATGCTACCACGATTTTAATGTTTTTTTTTCACTTCTAATAATGTAAGATAGTGTCCGAATGACATATTTCTTTAAAGAAATCGAACATCTAGTATTTACATAATCCTCAGTAAATAAAACATTAGTTTCTAACTTACATCTTACATGAGACCGACTCATAATAGGGTTCTTTACACCATTCCTAAATAATTCTAAGTCAACATTTATTAAACTGTCACCTTATTTTAGGCCTATTAACCCGGCACATTATAATTAATTTGAAAAATTCGATTTTTAATTGTTCCAAAATCAATAAATATAGTCAAAAATTTGTCTGTTGAGTTAGGTAAACAGTGACGTCATAGTTTGCTATCGCCATGAGACGGTAGCGTTTACAGTTTTTAAAAAGTATGTCAATTGATTAGTTGTGTAAAATATTTTGATTACCGTTGATTTAAGACTAGAAACTTACTGCTTGTCTTTCGACACGCACGTTGTATTTGTTAATTAATACAACTTCAACAAACGTACACACTTTTATTACGTTTATATGTATTTAGTTTTATAAGTATAAATAATATATTGACTGAACACTCAGTCTAACAGTAGATTATTTAACACAAAACAGTGACCATGGACAGAAGTTATCTTGGTATTTTTGTAGTCTTTATTGGAATAGCAAGTAAGTAATTTTAATCCTTAAGTGGTAACGTAAATTTCGTTTAGCAAGCAGGAAGCCTACTACGATAAACGAAATACGATATTTCGGACGAAACGAAAGACAAACGATACGCTTACGATAGGCTTACTAACTACGTAACACTTTTGGATGTCGATGTTTTAATCGGATGGGACATAATTTCGAAACGACTTCGTGAATGAATTAATAAAATATAAAGCAATTCGAAACACGATTATCGTATTGACGGATTTCGTTTTTCGTAGTAGACCTGCTTCAACAATGTGACTAAACACATTTATAAAATACATTGCATAAAACAGAGTCGCTTCCCGTCTGTCTGTGCCTATTTATGCTTAGATCTTTAAAACTACGCAACGAATTTTGATACGGTTTTTTTTAATAGACAGAGTGATTCAAGAGGAAGGTTTATGTGTATAATACATGGATAATATAGTAGAAACACTGATCATTTTAGAGGTTTCTAATGTGATGTTGTAAGTCGTAAATAAACTCATTTTTTCGCTTACATTGCAAACGCTGACTGAACCCTACGAGATAGATCAAAATAATGTACTACAGTACTGTACACCTTAAAAAGGTCTACAAAAAAGTCCATTATTGTATATGTCTATCTCTTAAGGATAAACCATAATAACCATTTCTTATGCTTTACTTTTTACGAGAAATAATGGCTGATTTACGAAGCGATTTTAAGCAATACAGCATTAATCCTTATCCAATTAAGAACCTTAAAAACATTGTGCATTTAATATAGATTAATAAGGCCCTTTACAGCGTGTAATTTTAGTGAATATTTTCGAAGATATTCAGATTTAAATACCGGGACATAGCGGTTGCGGCGGTACCGGCCGGGGGCCACGGCGCGTGCCTTTATACAGATAGATAGATAGATAGATACTCATTATTGCACACCATACAAGTAAAATACACATGATTTTTACAGAAAGATGTACAATTTAGGCGGTCTTATCGCTAATAGCGATCTCTTCCAGACAACCTTTAGGTAGAGGACAACCATTGACGTTTCCATACAACAAACTGATGCCAGCTGGTCGCGTTTTAGTATGGGAAAGTGTTTTTTTTTTGCGATTTCGATGTTGGTCCCATAGAAAGAGTTGATGTAATTTTGCCGTAGAATAACCCCTTATAGTTTTATTTCACCTTTTCGTTACACCCTGTATATGTTTAGTACTTAAATTAGTATCAGCATTGCACCCGTGCGAAGCCGGGGCGGGTCGCTAGTAAAATATAAACAAATTACACTTTTTATGTTATCAACTAGAAAAAAGCTCGTCACAGGTTTATTTTAATTTTGAGTGTTATAATGATTAAAATCACCTGTGAGGCTAAACAAAATTATATATTTTCGAACGTACATAATGTTTTCAAAAATGAATTGTAACGATTCTGTTTTTTAAATTTTATTTAAATTAATACTATTTTTTTTATTTAAATAATTAACACCAACAACATACACGTTGAGCACTTAAGTATACATAAAAGTGGCAGATAGCATTCGTTAAATGAAAATACTTATTTTAATATATCAATCTTTAAAAATCAGTATGTTAGAGAGAGCCACGATCCAATAATAAGTAAGTAATCTATGGCCACGATGTGCAAGACAGTATATTGTTGGTACAATTTTTTTCTGCAACACAAAGTTTAAGAAAAAGAAATGAAAATAACTAAAGAGTATAGTAGTCTTGCCTTTAATATAAGCTTATTTACTTACATAGATTAAGCTGCTAAACTGAGCCTTCCTGGCAAGGCAATTATTTATATGATGACCCCATTGCACTCGGATACCTAATTAGATTCTCAAAAAAATGTTACATCGACTGCATCTTTGAAATAGTCTGACATATTAATATGCGCAGTGACGCCCATCGGGCATAAAGAATTTATTTTTTTGATTTGGTTGTTAGCAGTAAACTAGCGTACTACTTGCGAGAAAACATTATTAACATCGTCAAAGACAGCATTACCTTTTAAAATCAATGATGTATCATCTGCAAATAATACTACATTACAAAGGTATTTAGTAAATGAATAGAAGGTCATTTATATAGATTAAGAATAATAGAGGGCAAATGAATGGGCAGGAAGACAGACTGTCTTAGGAATAAATTCATGGACACTGACTAGTTTTGATACATTAAAGATTTGATTATAATTAAAAGAGCGTTTGAGGCCACTCGAGACTAGAATTTGTCGGCATTTACCGTTTGGAAACGGTTGAAAGTTAAAAAGAGTCAGTTCCATTGGTATTTACTATTTGCATTCTATCTGTGAGACATCATAATGACGTAATTTCATCATTAATATTTATGATCTACAAAATCAAAAGCCTTAGACAAATCCAAAAAACTTTTAAGGCATCTTGTTTTTTTCGTGTTCTAATCTAGCTATATTTCAATGCTATTTTGATTCATCTAGCTCATCTTCTTGCATTGAAGATATCGCTTAATGAGTGCAACACCCGCATCAGTTGTGTTCCTACCTTTGGTGAAACCACATACCAACCGCATGATATTATAATGTTAATATAACTGAAATACACTTATCTTGCCTCTTCAACATCAGTAAATTGTACTTTTTTACGACTTAAATCCTTAATATCATTGCAGACTTCTAAAGTTATTTATCTTTTACAATAATATGTGTCGAAACCATTTGACTGTAAATTTTATGCATTCTATTTTGTATTCACATAGTGTGGTACATAGTTGTTTCTTTTCCTATGATATCACAGTTATTAATTAATGTGTGTTGTTTTTTAAAGAAGCAAATGTTACGAGCACTAACGAGTACCGCTCGGACTACTCGTACATCGAGCCGGCAGGAGGATGGCTGAAGCTGCACCACATGCCGGCGACGTTCATGGAAGCATTTCTACACTGTAAACTAGAAGGTGCGATAATGTGAATTACCTTTACGGCAGTTAAAGTTATTCGCACAAAAGCTAATATTGAATTTATTTAGTATTTTATTAGTACACTTTACTAAAGGGTTGATTCTACTTCTCAAATACAAAATACAAATAAACTGAGACCAACATAAAAAGGGAAAAAAAACCGGGAACACACCAGTAATTTTTTGGCAATTCAACATTTTTGACCCTAGAGAAATCTGTTGTAAGCAGTAGAATCACCTTAAATGGAACTTGAGATTAATTTCAATTTTCTATACAGGTGCAGTTTTGGCATCGCCACTTAATGCCAACCTCCAAAGAGCCATGGGAATAATGCAAGAGTCATCGAATATACACCGTCCGATTTTCACGGGAATTCATGCGACAATTTCCAAAAGTGATTTGACATCTATCGAAGGTCGGAAAAAATACTAAGCATGTAAATTGCTGCAGTAGTATTGCTGCTTTCTTCCTAGCAAGGCATTCGTCCAAATTTAGTTTCTAAAACATCTAAAACCTGTCAAGTTTAAATACAAAGTTCGTTAATTGAGATATGGTCAAAAAAGACGGTAGTATTGACTAAAATATTTATTAAATTGTATATTTGAAGTAAATTCACTATTTTGAGTTGCGTTAGACTGAATGTGTATTAGATTTTTTTCAGCTCCTTAATGCTAATTATGTTTTCGTTATCAGGAATTCCGCTATCAAATATCCCGGTGACATGGGCTCCAGGTGGAACCGACAACTTCGAGGCGGAGTGCACCATCATGCTGTGGAATGGAACTCTAGCCTTTGCTAGGTGCACCGACAAGTACCGTTACGTTTGCTACAAGGAGAAAACCACGAATCCTGTGATCACAGAATGCGGCACTGTTGATACTGGTATTAATCCCACCAAACAATACACACACGGTAATTCATTACACAGGTTGGCCAGAAAAGTGACGTCCAAAAATTTTTTGAGGTGCCTCGTGTTGAGAGGTATCTGAATCACCCGTATTTTCTTACTCTATTTTTCGTAGTTGTTACGATTTTTTTTAAATAGCCTATGATGAAGTACTACTTTTTTATTATTATTAAGAAAACTTAGAGTAGCCCATTACCTGAAGCTACTTAGAAACTAAGAAATTATCAGTTTAGATTTTTAATTTTAAGTTGAAAATTTAAATGATCACTCACTTAACATAAATTCTCAAATTTAGGTCAATTTTGTAGTAACTTCCATTAAAGTTATGAGGCTGTTTATTTTATGCTTAAATACACAGTTCATAGAGATTTAGCTGCAAGAAAAAAAAAACTTCTACTTATTTACTTTTTTTTTGAAATTTTTCTAAATGATATCGGTCGCAATTTTGCAAAAATTTATCGTAGCTCGAAAACTACGAAAAATTTTAGAACATACATTGGGGTGAATTAAATACCTCTCAACACGAGGCAACTAAAATAAATTTTTGACGTCACTTTTCTGGTGATGAGAGTATATTCTAGAACCGATCTCTGATTCCAGATTATAAACGAGACCTTTACACTGGTAGCTGCTATAAGTTCCACCGCAAAGCGATGACCTGGAGGCGGGCGCAGATAACCTGTCTTGCGGAGGGCGGCCACCTCGCCATCATAAACAGCGTCTATGAAGCGAACATGCTCAAAGACCTCTTTGCCGCAAATCCGTTAAATACTATAACTGGATCTGAGAACCGGAATGGTGCTTCCTTAGGATATTTGGATTGGAATAAAAACGGTGCATGGTATACTGTTGAAGGTAAGTTTTGATAATCATTCACGTGTTTTCCTTAAGTTCGTTTCTAATAGTTTGTAACTACTTAATATAGAAATTACTGACGTAATTTCGATTGTATCAATATTAGGATGTTTTTACTGATTGTTATTAAATTTATTTTCATTACTCATACTCGGAAAGTATGACTGAAATTGCCTGAGGAGCGGGTTGAAAGTAATACTTTTCAGCTCTAGGGAGAATCGTTTTTAACTGACAGCTGTCAAAAACTAGTTCTTTTTTCATATTTATATTGAACCATGTTCCAACTTTCTGTACAGCCACTCAATAATAGCGCGATGTAAAATTGCAAGTTGAGTATTATTTAAAGAATAAGTATATTTTTTAAATGATTTATTATAATTTACTTCAACTATTTCTTTAAAATAACATAGATTTGAGCAGAATATAAAAATGGTAAAATTTCTGCCCAAATCCGGCCACAAAAAAAAATAGGCGGGAAGCGGCAACCTGATCTTCATTTGTTTTTCCAAGTTTTGTTTAAATAACTTATTTTACTTTAGCTAATTTATGTTTATATTTTTACTTTTCTTGTATTCGTAATAAAAAGCACAGTGTTTACCTCGAGTTAAAGACTCATTTAGTCCCTCGAACTATTAGCGCTCTCGGGGCTAAGTAATTTACTTTCACCCCTAGGGTATCAATGTACTATTATTTAAAGTCAACAAAAAGACAAAATAAATAAATAATGTTGAATATAATCGCAGTTTAAAAGTTGATGTTTAACAGAGAGCGCTGCTGCTCGTCCTCTGTTGAAGGTGTAGTCCCTAAGTCGCCTCTTACGACACCCACGGGATGAGTAGGAGTAGTGACATATGTATTCTACTCTGCCGTCACCACACGTCTTTTAAACTGCGATCTCCAACCCGCCTGCCAAGCGTGGAGATAATGGCAAAACCCTCCACTAATGTGGAGGGGGCTCAAAGTTCAGCAGTGGACTATAACGGGTTGTTAATGATTGATGATGATTCTTAAATATAATAGAATAGAATAGAATATTTATTAATTTGGCACACAAAAGTTTACAGAAAAAGGAAGGAGAAAAGAAAACCATACCATGTCACAGTGATAAATGTACGTGCAGTCAAAACGCAAATGTATAATATGTATACGCAATATTACGTGAGCCAATTTTTTTTTTTGCAGCTAATTGACACCATCCTCCTTTTTAGGATTCCGTCATGACAAAACGAAACCTATGGGTTCGTGTGACTGTCTGTCCGTTTGTCACGGCCGATTTGCTCCAAATCTACTTAAACGATTCAGTTGAAATTTTATACACATGAAAACAGATTATTATTCAAAAGGGTCACTTTCGGGGGGCAAATTATAAAAGTTTCTTTTTTTAATTATCAATAAGTATTTTAATATGTAGCAATATTTTTTTTAAATATAAGGATTTTAATCTTTATTATGACAACTTCAATTAAACCAGGGTTGTGATGATTCCAGGCCAGACCCTCGAAGAAGCCGGGTATTCAAAATGGGGAAGCGGAGCGAAAGACAATCTCACAGATCATGACGGTACTAAAAAGTACTGTGGCTGCATGTTGAGGAGTGCAGATCTATATGACGTCTGGTGCGATTCTGTTACATACCCTTTTATTTGTGAGAAGCCCTACAATAGTATCTTAAAAAACTAACCAGGCCATATAAGGATACTTATTATTATTATATACTTATTTTAATTTACAAAAATTTTTTTTATGAAGGGTGGTACGAAATTCGCCGGGACAGCTAGTTTATATATGAAAAAATAAAAAAATGTCCACCGTTTTTTTTTTTCTTCTCAAAAATTTGGCTTATGACACCGAAACTGAAAGCATGATCTGACAGAAACGCCGTGGCAGACGTTACGTAAACAGTTGGCTGTTGTTTCTGCCGCAGATCGGATAAAAACATGACACTTTGGACCCTCTATTTGGACTAGGACCGCCTTTGCTGCTAAGCAATGCACCAGTCGCTCGGCCTTTCTTTACAATAAAATAAACTATATCGTAAAAGTATACCCTAAAACACTACACGATTGCAAAAAAATAATAACTAACTTTTTGATGCCTTTGGACTACGAGGAAACTGAGGTAATGCTTATATGCAGTAATAAATTATAAATTACACATTTATCTAATCTTATTCCAAAAATTACATAAACTCATACACAACTATCACACACACACACACGCACGCACGCACGCACGCACGCACGCACGCACGCACGCACACACGCACGCACGCACGCACGCACGCACGCACACACGCACGCACGCACGCACGCACGCACGCACGCACGCACGCACGCACGCACGCACGCACGCACGCACACACACACACACACACACACACATTAATTCTATTAATATATAAAAACATTTTTTGTTATTTTTTTAGTCTAGCTATTATAATATACTGTACACTAAATTAAACTTTAATAAATTTAATTCATTAAAGTTCGCTCACTCGCGCCATACGGCGCATCAATACACTGGCAGATCAGGTGGACCTATTTAGTTGTTCTCTGAGTGAGTTCACAAGGGCTGCATTATTCGTAATTTGTTATTTGTAAGTTTAATTTTAAGAAATAAGTGTATTTTATTCTATCGCATTAGGTTAAGCCTGTAATGATAGTTGTAAATTTGGAAAAAAAAAATTTAAAAAAAAATTGCTATGGAAAAGCGAAGTCACCTATCACAGGCATTTTTTGCTTAAAAGGTGACTTCGATCACTGCTTGTAAAATGTAAACATGGTTCTGAAACAAATACTTATTTTTTTTCAATTTTGTAAGTTAATGCAAAAAAAAAAGATAAATACTTTACTAATAATACGGACTTACGCTTATTCATATTATACATATTACGCTTATATATTACTAGCATAACTGTTTGTGCTCCCGCTGTCTTACTATAGTCCGCAGCCGAGCCTTTAAAAATCTTGTTTCTGGGTGGGTGATACATTTATAGAGCTTGTCATTAATAGTCTCTTTCAGATTTTTAAACAGACAAGAATTTTCTCCAAAGGCTTTATTCTTTTTAAGGTTCCGTTCAAATGAATAAAACGGAACCTTATAGGATAATCGTGGTGCCGGTCTGTTCGGTTGGGTTCTGTGACCCAAGAATGGACGTGTAACGTAAATAAACAAACTGAATATGCGGTCACTTTTGGGGGCCAAATTGGAAAATAAAATAAAAAGTTATGCAACTGTACCGGGTCACATATCAAATAAAAAACTTGTTTAAAAAGTCTCAAACAACAATAGAATTGGTTTTTTACATTAAAAAATAGATAAAATAAAAAAGATTTATTTAACATACCAAAAAACCCGACTGACTGTAAAAACGAACTAAAAAGACGTAAACTAGTGGTGTTTAACTAGTCAATATTTGTAACGAATTAACAAAGTTTAACGAACTGACAATTGAAAGCCACCGACACAAACTAAGAAAAATATGCGTAGCCTCCGACTGCCAATTAAGTAGTTACACTTTGTCAGTTCGTTACAAATGTTAACCAGTTAGACACCTAGTTTACATCTTTTTAGATCTTTTTTACAGTTAGTCTGGTTATTTTTGGTTTGTTAAATTATTATTCCGAGGAATGAGTATTTCTACAGTTAAATCTATGCCGAGTTATTAAGGTATCAGTATAAGGCGACTCTTAAAGTCATTGACGTAAAGCCTACAAATATATATCCGGCTTAACTTGTCAACTCTTTATTGTGTGCACTAGTGTAGTGATTTAATTTATCGATAGTTTGCATTACACATAATTCGCAGAATCTACTGACGATTTTTTTATTAATCAACAGATTATTGATAGTACTTATATTTATATCTATAAGTCCAAAAATTACTTTCAAAACATAATACAAAAATAATTAGTGTAGTATATTAAGCATAATCCGACCTACTCAGACTACGTTTGAGTTCTTCGGGGTTCCGAACTGAAACCACAATTTTATGTCTTGACTATGTTTCTCGAGTAGTCAAGGAGTTTAATTAAGACTTTTAAGACCTACATACTATTGCGTAATAATTATGACAATAATACAACACCATCTTTACGTCACGATACAAAATCCGAACTATTGACTCTCTGATAATTTTTTTCAAGCTTTTACTACACAACCTTCACTGGCTATATTATATAATTGGGCAGGCTAAAGATCAGCTGGCAACACAAGTTGTATCAAGTCTCGTAAATTCAGTTTTTATTGCTCTTATAGAATAGATATTAAAAAGTTTAATGTCTCCTCTCGCTTGCGCTAGATCCTTTTATAATTACACGGTTAACACATTGTAAGAATTCTATTGAACTGTATGCAACCATAGCACCATAGACTTACCACTTAGCTTTAAGCAATAAAGTATTAGCTACAAAATGCTTTGCGATTTAACATTGGTAAAGATGATTTTATCCAGAAGAAGTTTACAAGAAATAGTGACAATGGATTGATGCGCTAAAATAAATTAATCATATTCGTATACCAAGATGCTATACAAATGTCCCACCTATTGATAGCCGTATGGTACCTAACTTAGTATTTGGAGTCGGTCTGCCGCACGCGTGGCGTTTATATAATCCGCTGTAGCTTTTGGATTTACACAAAATTTGGAGAACAGTCCGTCGCTAGGCTCTGGAGTCGCTATAGACAAGTTCAGAAAGAAGGAATACTATTTGTCAAAACGATCTCTCTAAGTGTGACGTCACTTGGGAAGTGAATGACTGCAATTAAATTCGTGGGGAAAGTGAGGTAGGTAATGAGCTAGATTCATAAAAGTTTCCGACGGATACAATAGATTAAAAATACTTTATCGACTACTACCACCAACATCACTAGTTTTAACAATAGTTTTTTTTTTGTACGTTAATCGACATAATAAAAATTATTTGTCGAAAATCGCCCGTCACTACTTGTTACAACTAATACGAGTGCTTGCTATATTGTCCCGGCTTCCTTTTCTTATTGAAGAAACTACTTGTAACAACTCAATAGTTACCTCCTCGTAATGAGGAGGAGGGTTAAGGATCAGCCTTAGAGGACTCGATAAATGATGTGATTGCAAATTGATTTTTGTTACTTTAATACAGGGCTTTGAATAACGTTAAAAAGTCAGGTATCGTTACCTTCGTCATATCAAGATAACGTTAATAGCAAAGGTAACGTTATGCTTGGTAACGATACTTGGCCGGCGTTTTACCAGTAAACTGACTTAACTTTATTGATGATTTTATCGGTAAATAGCAACGTTACCATATGAATACTTTAAGTACCGTTAATTAAAGTCATTAGTGTTCATCTTTTTCTTTGGAGGAGCTGAAAATATTTATACATTATGTAAAGAAAACACAGTCAACGTAATCAAGACTACGAAAGAAGCCTACTACTCTGATTTGTTGTAAAACTCTAACCGCATGGGTTGACAACGACGCATTAGGTAACGGAAAAAGTATCGATACTTAATTATAACGTTAATTTTTAACATTATTATGTGTATTGTAAATAGTTGATATCGAACTAAACTTCCGTTACCTGTACTACAAGTATCGTTAAAATGTTAACATTATGAAATATTGTTACTTAACAATACTTGTAGTGTGAATTTGGTAATGTTAACAACCCTGCTTTAATGTAAAGATATTTTGAGTTAAAAAAAATTCAACTGCCTCTAGTAGGATTTTAAAAAAAAACAAATTTTTTTTTTTTTCCTAGATATAATAGACAAGCATTATTGTTAATGCAAAAAATAAAAATGTTTAGCTTAAATGTAAAAATTTTGATCTTGACCGACTGACTTTAAAAAAAATATTGATTTACATAATTTGATGACTATCTGATTGACCTATGTCAATTAATATCTGTCGCCAGGAAGTCATAACTTACATTCAAATACCTCTGAATGTTAAAATAATTAATTACCATAAACTATACTTAACACGACAGTTCAAATTAAACACAAAAAAATCTTGATATTTTCCCTAAGTTCAAAAAATTAAGAATAACTTAACAATTAGTATACTCCCATTTATGTCCAAGATCGTCGAAAGAGTTATTTGCATGCAAATGACTGAGTACCTCGAAACCAATAAAATCTTACCTCAGAAACAGTCTGGCTTTAGGAAATGTCACAGCACATCTACAGCTCTCTTGGATATCGTGGATGATATCCTGGCAGCACAGGATATTGGTGACGGCACTATTATGGTGTTACTGGACTACACACGTGCCTTCGACACCATTAACCCCACAGTCTTGTTAGCCAAACTAGCGTATTACGGTTTCAATCCTATGTCTTTAAAATTGTTTGCCAGCTACCTTACCGGACGATCCCAATACGTCGAAGTTCATAATAGCAATGGTTCTGTTTCTTATTCCACCATATCTAAAGTAGTCAGAGGTGTCCCACAAGGATCAATATTAGGACCAATACTATTTGTGTTATACACTGCTGATATCATCAAAAATATAGAAAATTGCAAGTATCACTTATACGCCGATGATCTACAATTGTACATTTCATTCAAACCCGAAGCTACTACTGCAGCAGTGGACAGACTAAATGAGGACTTGAATAGTGTTAGCCACTGGAGCGATCGCCATAACTTAGTTTTAAACCCCAAAAAATCTAAATTTATAATAATGGGTTCAAAAATCGCCATTGACAAAATTACGTCTCAGGACCCAAATGTGTCTATGATGGGTAAACGATTAGATAACGTGAAACAAGCTCGTAATCTAGGTCTTCTAATGGATGAAAGGTTACAATTTGAAGAACATGTATTAGAAACAATGCGCAGCTGTTTTTACAGAATTAAAATTCTTTATCGTATCCGCGATTACATAGATGTAGAGACGAGAATTATGTTATGCGAATCGCTTGTACTTTCTAAACTCAACTACGTCGATACTGTATTTGGAGGGTGTTTATTAGGACGGACGAAGAAAGTGCTCCAGCGTATTCAAAATGCATGTGCTCGTTTTTGCTTTCCTGTCCCCAGACGCTCACATATAACCCCTTTCTTAAATCGCAACAACCTATTAAAAATGGCCGCTAGACAAACCTTGCACTTTGCATCATTGCTTTTTGAAGTCATCGTCAGTCAGAAACCGACATATCTATTCCAAAAATTGAAATTCGCCCAATGTACAATGAGGATTGCTAAACGCCTAATGTGTCCACAATACAGAACGACTGCCTTTCGTGGTAGCTTTCGCTACGCTGCTACGAAGTGTTGGAACAACCTGCCACCGCCGATCAGAAACTCCAAATCTGCTGCTTCCTTTAAACGTCATCTTAGGAAATTTCTGTTCGACGAGCAAGTCTCCGTCAAATAAGCAGTCGTACCGTACTGTACAAATTATTAATACATACCCTTAACACCCACATCACACATACACACAAACACACACACACCACACAAACACTCGCATGCACACTGCACACATACCCGCACAAACATACAGAAATACCATTGTTCAGCTGTTGCAAAATTGTAATTGTACATAGTAAGTTTTAATGAGTAGTAGTACATAATGTATTTTGAATATCCCTTGTTTATTTTATTGTTTTTGTTTTTCGTCGCCGGTAACGCCATCTTCCTAAATATACGGTTTCCACTGAAAACCAGCGCAATGACTAGGCCCTTCACCTACGCCATCGCACATGCTGAGTGGATACCATTTGGTTCCTTAACACTAATTCTAAAATTTATAATAAGTCATGTATTCTCTTTTCCTTGTTGTCTCCTTTAGTTTAGTTTATTTGTAATAAAATTATTATGTATGTGTTTATGGACCAATAAAAAAAATTCTATTCTATTCTATTCTATTCTATTCTATTCTAATTCATATTTCATTTCAAATACAGTTTAAGGAAATTAATCATTTCTGTTTATTCCAGGTATTTTAGGCATACGCCTTTGTCTACTGTTCATGTTCATATTCATTTAATCACTTCATAATGTACATTATAGATGGTCAATTGTAACATTACCTACAACCTTCATAAGGCATTCGTGAATTAAAATTATTTAAACAAATTAAATTTATAATTACATTTACATGTCATCACTATATTACATTCATACAATATTAGATTCATAAATTGGTCATTCATAAAAGTCAAAATTTACATTTTAAAATTAAATTACAATTGTCAAAATAAAAATTCAAATTTATACATAGTCAGTTTATCATTATATTGTAGGGAAAAATTACATTAACAGTAAAATTATGTCAAGGATGTCAAGAATTATGATATTTAAAATTTGTCCCTGAAATATTCATTCAAATCATAATATGCCTTGGCAAGTAATAATTTTTTTAACTCTTTATCAAATTTAGTACCTTGAAGGGCTTTGAGCAAGTTGGGCAAATGATTGTATACTTTGACAGCCATATAGAACGGACCGTTTTTAAAAAGCTCAAGTCGGGCGGCGGGTAAAACAAAATCATTTGCTCGGCGCGAGGCATAACGGCTCGTCGTGTCATTAAAGTGCTGGAAATAATTACTATGTTTTCTTATAAAACGACACAATTCAAATATATATATGCAAGTGACCGTAAGTAGTTTGTATTGTGTAAATATGATTCTACATGACTCGTGGTGCTGTAAACGTTATAATTCTGAGACATCGCTTTTGCAAAATAGATACCGCGGATGCATCGGTTGAGTTACCCCAGAATATGATTCCGTAACGTATCCAGGCGGCGGCGTGGCTGTGATACGCAGTGAGAGCGCACTTCTCATTTGTACTTTTTCTGAGTTCCCGTAGTGCATACGAAAAACTACTTAGCCTACTCACCACTATTTCCACATGTGGTTTCCACGAAAGTGTCGAGTCTACCGTGATACCCAATAGTGAGAATGTATTCACTTGTTAAATTTTTTGTCCCTGGTATGAAATTTAAAACCACATCCTGTATTTGAGAGAACCAAAATAAGTAGCGTTCTACTGAGTTCGATATCCATTTGGATAAAAAAATTAAAACAAAATTTTTCTTAATTATATTGGTTCTGGGTGTGAAACATCTCTTAATGTTTCGGTTTCACTGTCTGGTACCTATAACAAAGATGTTAATGCCTTACTTCGAGAGCATGTCTATTGGTATGTTGTGTCCACGCAATGCATTGCCGACATGCGAGCACGCCTTTACCTTAGGACCTCTGCTAAAAAACAGGCGGGTGCACGCAGCGTTTCCCCGCAACGTGTCTGCTTGATTTAGTGCTGCTCACGAAGACTAAATGACCTCCGTAGCCGAGAGGCGAGCATACCGGACTTGGTGTTGCTAACTCTGAGGTCCCGGGTTCGATTCCCGTTCTGTCAATGTAGAAAAATAACTTTTCTATATTGGCTCGGGTCTGGGTGTTGTGGTACTGTCGTTGTTCACTGGTTTTCTGTAACTGGAACAGGTGTATTACTGTTAATTATTTACAGTCATCTGTTTTTTTTTATAACTGTTTCTTTTTTGTAATACCATTAATCATCCAAAATTAAAGTTTTATATTCCCTGTTTACAATAATCATGCCATGCTTTCAATCAACGATTCTCTATCCAGGTAGGTGAACTTTAATTTTGTATGTTTAAAAAAACAGATACCTGTAAATAATTAACAGTAATACACCTGGTAACCCTTGTGTTGCGGTAGACTGAGAGCTGGCAACCAATTTTTTCTATTTTTTACAAAAAAAAAAATTAATTTTCTATAAAATGACGTAAAATTGATAAAAAAAACATAAAGCTGCAATTTGTATTACAAACTTAATTGTACAAAAAATAATTAGAGGTAATTTGGGCTATTTTTATAGGCAACCTATCGCTAATCCGTTGAATACTTCCTCAACATTCATTTAAAATTAATTTCATCAAAAAAACAGATACCTGCAGGATCAAGCAGTGGGATCCTGTACTAAAATAGTTAGGCAACTGTTATTATATTTGGATGACTTAGGATTGTCTTTAAGAATAAGCCTGTGGGGATCTCTACGAGCTTTTGAGTTTTTAAATCACAAGACTTACAAAACGAAGGAAAAATATATAAAAAAACTGGCCAAGTGCGAGTCGGACTCACGCACCGAGGGTTCCGTACAAACCTGTAGGTTCCTATATGAGTTTATCCATCAAGATAGTCGAGTTAGTTATGTTATTTTATTGCAAAATGAAATTCATAACATTACGAAAGGTAAATTGCGGTTTACGATTTATGACGTATTAAAAAAAATTACTTACTAGATCTCGTTCAAACCAATTTTTGGTGAAAGTTTGCATGGTTATGTATATCTTTTTTTTTTTGTTGTATCATTCTGTTATTTTAGAAGTTACAGGGGGGGGGCGCAAACTATTCAGTTTAGAAAAAAATTATATTAGAAACCTCAATAAATTATTTTTGAAGACCTATCCATAGATACCCAACACGTATGGGTGTGATGAAAAAAAATTTTTTTGAGTATCCGATCTAAGTATGGGGACCCCAAAATTTATTGTTTTTTTTTCTATTTTTGTGTGAAAATCTTCATGCGGTTCACAGAATACATCTACTTACCAAGTTTTAGCAGTATAGTTCTTATAGTTAGTAGACATACGGATGGACAGACAGACAAACAGAGAGACATGACGAATCCATAATAAAAAAAAATATTAAAAAAATATAATGGTTCCGTTTTTCGCCATTTGGCTACGGAACCCTAAAAACCAGCCAAGTGCGAGTCGGACTCGCACACGAAAGGTTCCGTACTATTTAAGTCTATTCAACATTAGACAATAATATGTTATAACCTTTTTTTAGTTTTACCTGTAGTCGTGTTATTAATATCGTTTTTACCCGTTTTTACCATTTGGGTACATAACGCTAAAAATAAAAAGAGGAAGACCTAGAACATCATACTGGTCTAACGAAAAATAAAAGTTTTGTGTTACATCAGGTAAAAAGAGAGTATGAAATAAACGGACAGAAAAAATATAAATAGAAAAAAGCATACGAGTAGCCCTTGAAAGTAATAAAAAGTTCATTCAACCCAGAAAAATATTCTACCCACATTATTATACCGTATAAAAAGAGATACATTTTTAACCGTTAAATGTAAGGGTTATTTAATCTGTAGGCACAGTCTAGGCCGCCCAGACTCGAACCGGCACATTAACAAGCAATAACAGCCCTTTATGAAGCAAAAACATTCGTCGTTCTCACATAAAACATTTTTCCACGACAGAAATAATAAAACATCATGAAAATACATCCAAAACAATTTAGACGGGTGGGGAGGGTTTTTGCGCCACTGAAATATGGCCGAAAAACTTTTTTGGTATTAAAAACTTTTCGTTTCGCCGAATACCCGTACCACTGGACTTGTTTTAAGTCGAAGTGTGTATGCGAGTGTAAATCTAGATCACAGATAAAAAAATAGCGCTAAATTCGCTCACAAATGGGTACGGGCGTTTTTCATAAAGATGGTACCGGCAACAATGCAACGGCACCCGCAACGACTATGGATTGCTGAATTGACGTGTGATCTATCGCCTATTTCATCATTTCTTCAAGCGATTCTGCCATGACCACAATATCGTCGGCAAACCGAAGGTGAGTGATGTACTCGCCGTTGATGTTGATGCCAAATCCTTCCAGGAGCTTGAAAGCGTCTTCCAATCGCCTATTTAGTAGGCGAGTATTTTATTTATTATTATTATTTAGTGGTATTTAAATGTATTGTATGTATTTATTTCTGATACTTTCTCTTACGCACTCTTTTGCTCTCGCACTACGTCACCTCACTCCACTACAACTTAATTTCGTCTAAAAGTAATCTGGAAGAGCTCGCTTTTTGCGATAAGACAATTGTTCATAACTGTTTCTTGTTTGTAATACCATTAATGTTGTTTGTGCAGTAAAATGTCTGTCTATCTATTTATTTAATGCCCTGAACCAATGTTAGGGGTTTTTAAAATCAGAGCTAGAATTATACCGCACACTATAGATCGCGCTGTTTGTTTTCGGAGTTCTGTTATGTTATTACATTTTGTGAGGCGCCATTATTATCCAGCATCCAACTTGAGGTCGTGTGTGGGAAGCCTCATTTACCTGTTTATAGTTGGTGGATTTTTGATCATCTTGCACCTGGCCTTTAATGTAATAAAGATACAGTTTATTTTAGACATTAGTGTTAAATACTAAAAACGTATTTAAAAAAAATATATTATACAATATAACAACTGACTGAAGCCAGTATTTATTTTTGTGACTATGTTACAAACTAATCTACCTAATTAGTACAAGAACAATGAACCTAAAACTAAAAAACCTTAAAAATATATATATACTCGTATATTATATAATAACTAAAATAAATTATTAAAAGTCCCTTTAGGCAAGGTCCCGAAGATACTGGCAGCGTTCCCCCTTTGAATATCTAGACTAAATCTTATATATAAAATTCTCGTGTCACAATGTTCGTTCCCGTACTCCTCTGAAACGGTTTGACCGATTCTCATGAAATTTTGTGAGCATATTGAGTAGGTCTGAGAATCGGCCAACATCTATTTTTCGTACCCCTAAAGACCACGCAGACGAAGTCGCGGGCAACAGCTAGTAACAATATAACAACTTAAATTTTACTGAGGTTTTAAAGTTATAGGCTTTTTTAAAGCGATACTATTTTGTTATTATGATGTTGGTGCCACAATAAATTATTATTTCAAAAGTCCGTGAGTACACGATGTCTGTTATTTTTTAAAAGAGGGAGTTCTAGGAAATCTTTGTTTCTTTAGCATTTTGTTTCGTTCTAAGAGTCGAAGAAATTAAAATAAAAGCGACGTAGCGCACGGAAACGGGACACTGATAATTTATTTGTTGCGCGATCTCATATGTCAGCTTGGGGTTTGACGAGTTAACCAGGATCCTAGAAAAGGAAACTCAAACCATCACAATTAAAATATTACTATCAGATCTCCGTTAACCATTTTGGTCAAAAGTTACTTCAGATACGGATAACAATAAATAAATATAAATATCGGATAAAACCACCTACATTGCTCTGATCCTAAGGTAAGTAGTTAAACACTTGTGTTATAGAAATCAAACACAACGACGGTACCACAAAGCCTGAACCCGAGACAATATGGAAATGTTATTTTCTACATTGACCGACCGGGAATCGAAGATACCTCAGAGATAGAGACACCAAGTCCGGTATGCTCGCCTCTCGGCTACGGAGGTCTCAACAATGGGTGTGTATTCATCGTTAGCAGAATGAGCATGTTTCCTCACCGAAAAGCAAATAAAATTATTCCGGACGTAAAATTCTGAAAATTCTTTCAACTCATGAGTATGAGCATGAGGCTGGACTCCCTTTTCCGCAATTAGACTCAAATTCGGTCCTTTGTGCGTACTGGTGGTTACGGATGTAACCAGCCTAGCTCAGCCCAGAAGCGCAGTTTTCTGGGATTTTCACAGGCTTCGCGGAGCGACCTTCGATTGTCAAGGATTTCATTACGTTGTGATGCTACCGTTTCACATTCCAGGACTACGTGCCTGGCAGTTTCGTCTGTAGTAAGACATGCCCTGCAGATAGGGCTGTTTGTGTTACTTATCTTATCAATACCTATCATGTTGTTATGCCCTACAGGTTCTATAATGATCTGTTTTATGTGCCTATTTATCTGTGTAACATTATCATCATCATCATTTCAGCCATGGACGTCCACTGCTGAACACAGGCCCCCAATGACTTTCATCGGTGATTGCCAATACTCGCCACGCTTGGCAGGCGGGTTGGCGAGCGCAGTTTTTTATAACATTTCGCACGCAGACGCTGCTGCCCGTCTCGTGCTACAGGAATTAGTCGCCTCTTACGACACGCCTCCTGCTGGCGGTGGGGAAGTGTATTCTTTACGGCCGTCCCCACACGGCACGTAACATTATAGAATGCAATAAATATATTGAATTTAATTTAATTATGGTGTAAAGGTGTTTGTTTAGGAGACAGTGGCTGGTCACTGTCTCCACCATTATACGCAGGTCTTGTCTTTCGAGGCTGAGTATATGTCGAGTCAATATGAATATCAATATGGGCGTGACCCCCTACTCCATCTCATCGTTTGTTTTGATGTGATAGTGTACGGTCTTCTTTCAACTCACTTGTTGATACTTTAAGATACGTGCAGCTAGATGAAAAAGCTTATTTTTAAACATCAAACTTTAATGAAACATAACTTCATTAAAGTTTCAGCTAAACCACGTGAAAGAAAAGTGAAGCAACGCCGTCATTTGAAATTCTAACGATGCCCGCTCTAGCGTCATGCACTTCTGTGTTCTTTTAATGCAACCGCATTTGACTCTCCCTCATGTCACATGATATAGAAATACAGTAGATTTACTCTGCAACCGAATCTGAACTTTAAATTATGTTACCCCAAAATACTAATATCACAGTTATAATAATAATGAAGTAAAGTATGCCGATAAACGTCACACTGCGGGGCACAGGCCTAACTCACCTCACGAGGTGGCTTACTAACGAACTGTTACCCCATAAAGAATAAAAAAAAACGACTTCAAAACACTAAAATGCTAAAAATAATCCTAACACTTAAGTACCTAATCAGCTACTTTTGGAGTCGGTGCAAACAAAAACATTGAATCTCTCATCGGCTGGCACCGACTCCAAAAGTAACTGATTAGGTACTTAAGTGTTAGGATTATTTTTAACATTTTAGTGTTTTGAAGTCGGTGTTTTTTTTTTTTTAATTTACTTATTTCATCTATTTTTAGTGATAAATCCTAATCTAACTGCTGAACACCGTTTTCATCCCCTATTTTCCTACCCTTAGGGATGATTTTTATTTTGCAAACTTTTATCATAGCATCTTTGAAGTAAAAGCTATTCAACAAAACAAAAATCATCAAAATCGGCTCATATTTGTCGAAGATATGGAACAAGAACCACAACCAAAATATTATCTGGGTATATATTTGTTGATTTTCTCAAAAAGTTCTAAATAAATTTCGATAAAATTTATATGGGACCACCTCTGAAGTATGATCTACCAAACAAAAAAGAATCATTAAAATCGATTCATAATTGGCGGAGTAATCGCGTAACATACATGCAAAAAAAAAATAAAAAAAACATACAGTCGAATTGAGAACCTCCTCCTTTTTTGAAGTCGGTTGAAAATACTAATACACAGATATGATAAAAGTAAAGAATGCCTAAAAACGTCTCACTGCGGGGTATAGGCCTCAACTCAACTCACCCACGAGGTGGTTTGGGCCATACCTACCCCACCACGCGGGCCCAGTACGGGTTAGTTTAAGACCAGTGACTTATTCTTATTGTCAGATGTTATCAAGCTGCCCTATGGCCTCTGACTTGGCTTCACGACTAGTATCAAGCGATATTAACGTAGTTTAATTGCAATTTATTTACAAATGTATAGTTTTCAGATTGTTTTCTGTACTTTTAGTATGAGACGAAAATATTTGCCAATTTCATAGTTCTAGGTCAACGGTGACATTTACTTTTCTATGACGCACCATGTTGTGTGGCAGGGTTGGCTTTTACAGGAGCGACTGCCGTCCGACCCCCCAACCCTGAAGGGAAAGCCTGCGCCAGAGCCTCGTCCGTTGTTTTGTCGGTGCACCTGCACCGACTGGCAGGTGGGGTTGGCTGGGGCCCAAAAGGTCTTGGTTGGGCCCCTTACACCGCCGTTCTAGGTCAACGGCAAGTACCCTATAAATTTTGATTTCCTTGAGAGTGGCGAAATATACGTTTTTTTGCGTCGTAAACGATCGTTTTTTTTTTACGTGAATTTAGAAATATTATTTGTACAGCTTCAAGGGACTGTAGACCTGCCCCCCTAGCATGACCATCATAACACGATATGATATGATATAATATAGCGATTTATCAACACCAACTGCAAAAATATGATAGTTAAAGACGCCAAGATGATTTTTTATCGAAACAGGGATCATTACATGTGACATCACCGGCACGGCGATTAAACATGGCGGCTATATCTATCATATTTTTGCAGTTAGTGTCGATAGATCGCTATATCATATCATATCATATCGTGTTTTGGTGGGGTGGTCATGCTAGAGGGGCTGGTCTCGTACAAAATGATTAGATTTTTAGCAATAATCTTAAAAATTTACATAAATAATTAGCGTCAAACAACACACTAATTTGTCATTTCGTAGTAAAAAATTAACGACCTTGTATAATATCGTATAAGACACTGATATTTCATCTCCTAGCACACCTGGACGCGAGCCAACAAGAAAAGTTTGTTTTTGCAGGTTTCGTAGTCTAAATCACACACCACTAGACCAACAGCCATCGATCCATGGCATGTCTGTTCACGAAATATTCAATAACTGATGAAATACATTATTTATACACTATCGTACCTATCCGTTACTACGAACATCGATAAATGACTATGCCGACTTAGGTTACCTTAACCGATGACACGGCATCAGTCAGGTTGCGATTCGATAGAAATTAATCAACATCGATTAATTTGGACCACTAATACGAAATATTCCGTTAACCTGTACAAAATGTAGGATAAGGTCATAGTAACACTATCCTAGGTAAGCTAAAGTAAGCCTATGTATATGTCGCAGCCATCTGGTTAATTTAGCCAGCTAATTGAACGCCTAGACCGTCCAATTAGGCGTATAGTCGTCAAACGTAAACTGGCATGTGTTTTTAAAAGATTACTACTTAAGGCCATTTTGTCAGAAAATCAATTTAAAAATATGTTAAGAATTATTGTCAAAACTTATACAAAATTTCAAGCATAGCATTTATCTATTTTTCTAGTACTTAATCTTCAGAATTTTTTTTATTTAAATTATTGTAAAGATATACAAAAAGACGCTAATTATCATTCTTTAATACGTCGATTGATAGGCCGACTTGATAGCTATTAACTGAATTTTTATATGGACTCAATCCCGCTCTATATGCAGAGCGGCGATTCTGCCAATGTCGAGTGATTCTTCATACAGTGTTCACAATAAATAACGGGTGCTTAGTTTTTATTGCTTCTCTTGGATTCAGTGAAGGCTACTCTTTCCGTAAAAGCAGGTTACAAGACGCTATCGGGTCTAAAGCAAGTTGTCTTGAGACAAGTCACTTGACACTCGATGCGGCGATGAATACAATGATATTTCAATAGTTTCAGGTCTTTATCACTTCACCAAACATTAGAACACAAACTACATTCTACTTGCACTCTAAAGCTTTTTAAATAATAAATAAAAACTAATAAAATTGACCATGCTTTTCGTTCGACTACCCACCGAATCCCAGATAACTTTAAACGACAAATAAGTTTGACGTGTTGACAGTTTGTATAGAAAAAGTTTCTACGCGTCAATTTTAATCGTCAGATAAAGGTTATCTGTCGTTTGAAAAATCGCCCCTTAGTGAAATGACGAATGTGGCGAGTTATTTAGCAGCTAAATCATAATTTCTAATTGTTCGAAGAATTTATTTGGCCCAAATGGCGAGAGGTGACTGGTGTCATTTGTGACCCCAGAATGCCGGTTAAGCTGAAAGGACAGATCTATAAGTTCATCAATAGGCCTGTCCTTTTATATGGCAGCGAAGCGTGGCCGCTACTTGAGTGACACAAGCAGAAACTGCTTGTCACGGAGATGAATATGATGCGGTGGATGTGCGGAGTCACGCGGAAGGACCGCGTGAGGAACTCGCGCATTCGCGGTAGCCTTCGTGTCCGTGATATTGCAGACAAACTGCAGGAGAGTTAGGGCTGATATGCGTGCCAATGATCTCACAACTAGAGACGCTCAAGACCGCGCGAAGTGAAGGAGTAAATCAAGGAAAGCGGACCCTGGGCTCCAAAACAATGGCTTTGGACGCAACCGGGATTGACTGTATAGATGAAGAACAAGAAGTTAAAAAAATATATATTTTTCATTTCTTCATTTTACACTAGAAATGAATAGGACTATACTGTGCGAAAGAGATACGAATACTGTCAAGTTTAGGTGCGAACAGGATGGCAGCAGGCGTAGTTTCACATTGTGCTCATCTCAATATTAAGATTAAAAGTGATGGTTCGCTTGACGCAAATTATTAGATGGAGGGTCAGCGAAAAAGTGTTAGTTTTAAAATTCAATATTGTGTTTGACTAGTATCAGTAGTACCGAGTTGATTATGATAGTCCTACTAGTTCCCAATGACATCAAGAGATGGCGCTACCTGTACATTAAGACGCGGTGGAGTCGCGTCGCGTCACAAAATCAAAACCCTTTCGCGCGTTTTTGTCTGACTAAGGCTTATAACATTGTGTCGAGCAGATGTCTAGAGATAGAGAACCTCTAGCCAGCGAGCATCTCTTTGCATCTAGCAGTTTGCCGCAACCTTGACTAGGTCGTCTATCGAGTTGGTTTCGTCTATCGGAACTATATGTCTTTTCGATGGGAGTTAACTTTCTATAAAGTAAACTCTAGTAATACGTAGATTTCTAAAACCATCGACTAGGGCAGGCAACCCGGTTAACCGAATACCCGAAAAACCGATAAATTTTAAAACTCGAGTTTTTCTAGACATGAACCCGGTTTTTTCGGGTTTTTCGAATTTTTAAATTTTATGTAACATACCTACACAAAAATATTATCTTTTTACTTTTAAGCAGCACCAACGACAACGTGACTAATGTTGCCTTAACGGAGTCCATCTTGCAACTGTAGCGATCGCAGGCATTTATGTGTTGTTACTGAATCGCGTATGCATCGCAAGAGAAGCACGACAGTATCGCTTTGCATCGCGACCGAATCGTGGTTATGTGGGCGAGAGCACACACCTAGCGACCGCATCGCGACTCGATCGATGCAAACACACGACAGCATTGCTACTGCATCGCTACAAACAGTCGCCGTGGGCGAGGGCCCTTAATGCACTTAACGTGCGTGCGGTAACTTGACATCTGACTTGTCGTTACCGCACCGCCGCTATTTTATTTTAAGTTCGATGGTCACTCTATCACAAGTATGGACCCCGGCTAGACACGGTACAAAGCGCTAGCACGAGTAGTTAACTAAAAAAACATTCAAAACGTATGTAATAGTATATAAATCTTAATGCAAATGTGTGAGCTAAAGATATATTGTTAGTAAAAATTCCAGTCAAATAAACTTAAGATATTCCACTACACTTCCCTAAACCTCTTCACAAAATCAGCACCTAGTACTTGTAAGAGTAAACATATCGCATGCCGAGAGCTAGTACGCGGAGCGGCGATAAAATATTCAGCGTAACCCCGGTATATGCGGACGGTACTGCAGGCGACGTTTTTGCGCGGCGTACCTTTCGCTCTCCGGCAGACACCTTTTTGTGCCGACGGTACAGAGGTAGATTCACTGGATGTAGGTAGCTTTTTTAAATTGTAACTGATTAAAAATTGTACCAAGTAGTTGTTGAATATAAAGGACATATATGGCTGAAATGGTAAATAAATAAATATAAATAATAAATATTAGACAACATCACATACATTGCTCCGATTATATGATAAGTAGCTTAAGCACTTGTGTTACAAAAATTAGAAACAACGACGGTACCACAACACCCAGACCCGAGACAATATAGAAAAGTTATTTTTCTACATTGATCGACTGGGAATCGAACCCGGAACCTCAGAGATAGCGACACCAAGTCCGGTATGCTCGCCTCTCGGCTAAGGAGGTCGTCAAATGTGAAATTCTGACAGGTTAATTAAAACTTTGGCTTGGATTTGTTTTGGGACCCAAAGAATAAAAAATATCCTTCACTGCTAACAGGTAAACAAATATTGGAAGTCGTTTTTAACCTAAGTACCTACCTCTAACTGTCGCATCGATTCGGAAATTTGTAAGTAAGTATGTTGGTTAGTTAGGACCATCGAGCTCATACCCTATAGAGTAGCAATACGAAACATATTTCTCCGAAACTAGTAAGTGATTTTTCACTTACATTTAGTATGAAATGACCAGTCCTGTCAACGCTCTCACCCTAAAACAGGCCGACTCGGCGAGGGTTCCGTACAAATTTGTGTACAGACAACAGCTTGTCAAACTACCATAAAACGTCACTCAATTGATGTCGACCTCTACATGTCGGACTTAGAGTTGAAAATCGGTTTAGTGACCTTTAACTTTCTGGATAGGTTGACCTGCCGTTGACTGTACATTTAATAAATAGTTCAGGAATCGAATCTCGCATTTTAATTACAAATTAATTACAAAAATTAACATTTCTTAAGATATTCTAGTGTTTCCAAGACCTTGAACTTACAGAAACAAAATTGACAGTTATTCATGAAAGACAGAGATAGATGTAAAATGTCTGTAGAGGGACAGAGAACGATATACGTCTCCGGAACATTGGTACACGTTGGGTGTAAACTTGACGAAGAATGTTTGAACTTTGAATTGTAAACCTACGTAAAGTAAATATACAGGTTGGTTATCAAAATAGGCTAAAATTACCAAATTCAATTACATTATCTAGCTAGCGTACCTTAGAATAAATTAAAGGTTCAAAGCCACCTGCAAGGATATCAATTTCAAATAGGCTGTCAATAGAATTACGTTTTAAGTCATGTTATAGACAAATCTGCCGTCGTGTCATATGGGGACGGCCGTAAAGAATACACTTCCCCACCGCCAACAGGAGGCGTGTCGTAAGAGGCGACTAATTCCTGTAGCACCAGACGGGCAGCAGCGTCTGAATGCGAAATCTTATAAAAAACTGCGCTCGCCAACCCGCTTCCTAAGCGTGGTGAGTATTGGCAATCCCCCCCAATGAATGTCATTGGGAGAGGCCTATGTTCAGCAGTGGACGTTCTGTGGCTGTAATGATGATGATGATGATAGGCAAATCTAAAACTAAAAATTTTGGTCTAAGGCCCGATTCGACCAAACACAAAACCAGTTTAACTTTATCAATAATAACTTTACTTCTTGAATTTACTTTTTGATAACTTCGTTTGCGTTTTTCCAACTTACTTCAGGAATACACTATACTCAGTTTTATTTTATTGTGAATGATGAACGAATGGATAAACCTACTAAAATCCATGTAATCAATTTTTTCTAGGTTGTCATCAATTGCCACAACAATTAAATAAGATAACAGAATGCCAATGGTAGATTATACAACTTGACAGTTTCTAGGTGACAAGAGTGGATTTGACAAGTGACAACTATGTCATTTACTTATTCTCAGTATAATTTATACTCTGTCAAAATCGCTCGTTTTAATATTTTTCATAGATTAGTGGTTGGTAGAATGAAAAATCAGCTTACTCTAGATTAAGCAGTGGTATGCTCTCAAGTTAAAACTTACACCAGCTTAATCGAATCCGGTCTAAGAAGATTTAGATCAACTTTTTTCACATATTCTAAAATACGTACGAAAGGCAGACTTACTGTCATTTGGAAATCCAAGAGCAGGTTCATCATCATTATTATCATTTCAGCCATAGAACGTCCACTGCTGAACATAGGCCTCCCCCATTCACTTCCAAATTGGCCTGCATCCAGCGTCTTCGTCAAGATAAGGTTCGTTCTTATTTTAATAATCTATGACTCCAAACATTATGTTTACTTTAAATAACTATCTTTTTTAGACACTCTGTATATATGGGGGTTTCGTAAAACGGGTGGATTGTAAGCTATTGTAGAAAGGCAAGGTATTTTTAAAGTTCCCAGGAATTTCGCTTAGTTGCTAATTTTAAAGTAGGTTAAGTTTGCCGAGTTTCGCTAAAGTACGTGCAAACCCCCGCCAAACTCTGTACAAAATGGATTTATACCTTGTATACTTTGTTCGAAGCATAGGCAGAGTATTTTCCTTGTTTTTAAGAGTAGGAAGAATGTTCAAACTTTGAGGTTCCAGAGGATAGAGCTTCGTCTAATAGGCGGAGAGTATACAGGGTTATTTGTAAAACATCAACCACTTCCTAGGGGTTAACTCTGGTGCTCAAATACAACATCTTTTTCTATAGTATCAACATTGAAATCGCAAAAAAAAACACTTCCCCATACTAAGCTGCCACCAGCTGACATCAGTTTGTATGGAGAAATGAATTTTTTTTTAGATATCAATGTTGGTCCCACTGAAAAAGTTGTTGTTGTTAAAAACTAGGGAACATTTTTAATAATGTAAAACATTTTAAACTTGTCGATTTTTTAAAATAATACTTTACACTACACGGGTAAAGAAAAAATTCAAAAGCGTTTTCTTTGGCATCTATCGTAGCGTTGTAATATGGCTAGAAAACTTCCAAGCTATTTCGCCAGATTAAAACATTTCAAACTCCAGTCTTTAGAAGTTCGAAGAAATCTGATGGACAACCTGTTTCTACAAAGGTTGGTGAATGGTGTCCTTGATGCACCTAACCTTCTGTCGAATATCGACATTCGTGCTCCTTCACGAGGTATTCGACTAGCCTCTTACACACCCTTCGTTGGAAGGAAGTCATATTCGCGTCAGGTACGCTATGCACCGCTTAATAGGCTCGTTATGGGCAACAATAAATTACATAATAAGTAAATTTTATTTAAAAAAATAAAACCGACTTCAAAACACTGAAATGCTAAAAATAATCCTAACTCTTAAGTACCTAATCAGTTACTTTTGGAGTCGGTGCCAGCCGATGAGAGATTCAATGTTTTTGTTTGCACCGACTCCAAAAGTAACTGATTAGGTACTTAAGTGTTAGGATTATTTTTAGCATTTCAGTGTTTTGAAGTCGGTTTTATTTTTTTAAATAAAATTTACTTATTTCATCAATTTTTAGTGATAAATCCTAATCTAACTGCTGAACACCGATTTCATCCCCTATTTTCCTACCCTTAGGGGTGATTTTTATTTTGCAAACTTTTATCATATTATCTTTGAAGTATAAGCTATTCAATAAAACAAAAATCATCAAAATCGGCTCATATTTGTCGAAGATATGTAACAAGAACCACAACCAAAATATTATCTGGGTATATATTTGTTGATTTTCTCAAAAAGTTCTAAATCAATTTCGATAAAATGTATATGGGACCACCTCTGAAGTATGATCTACCAAACAAAAAAAGAATCATTAAAATCGATTCATAATTGGCGGAGTAATCGCATAACAAATATACAAAAAAAAAAAAAAAACATACAGTCGAATTGAGAACCTCCTTCTTTTTTGAAGTCGGTTGAAAATATAGCTAATAGCAAGAGTTCACTCAACAATTCATCAAATAAACCAAATAACATTGATATATTATCAAGCGATTTTACAAGATTCCGCAAGAATTTGATGTATTTGAATTAACTGTTCTTCTGCTGTTTTTCTCTTTAATAATGCACAATGATATGCTAGTTTTAAAAATAAATGATGTTATTAATATTAATAATTTAGATAATTAACAATCACAAAATATTTAAATCTACTTAAATGCTACGTTAATTCAATTACTTTTGTGTAATACCTGTAATTAAGATAGCACTTAGCTTGATATATTAGCATGTAAAGTTAATGTTGTCTATAATAGTGTATGTCTTGTTGGTGTTCTATTAATTTTGAGTTACAACAGACATGATAATTAAAAATGAATTTGGAGGCAATGACATAACTTTTTACGATATTTACAAAATAATATATACAGTTAACCTAAACTTAAACAAATACTTTAAATAGAAACTAATAATAAACATAAATACAGAAAATATAAAATACTATAAAATGTAAAAGATATCAGCCCCAGCGCTGCCAGTAGGGATGGTGCCCAAAAGGCTAGCAGCATTGCCCCTCTGGATAGCGATGCTGATCCTTTGTCCGAGGTAGCTGCCAGCCCTTGGATCACCAGTGGCTTGAGTCAGCCTTTTAGCTTTGGTGTTCTTATATAAATAAAATAAAATTAAATTAAAATATAGCTTTTCTCACGATTTGGCCTAGTGGCTTAGGCCGTGGTCACGGTATGACTGGCGACGCCGCGCCGTCGGTCAAAGCGCGATGAATAATATTCACCTACCCGCATTTCTTTATTATTGTGGCCGTGATTCAGTCAGTCCGACAAACTATGTCCGTGGAGTGCACCTATAGTATTAATGATAGTTAAATTGCTATACAGTTTCTAGTGTCTAATTTACACTAGGCTTCAGCATTTGCTGAACAGATAAGTCCAGTTCAATGGTCACAGCGTTAGTTTAGTTCAGAGTCAGCGCAGTATCGGCTAACGAATTATCGTGACCATTCATTTGTGTTTAGATGCTTATGATTTATGCTACCAGCAAATGTGAAACATGCAGGTTTGGCGTAACTATCTAAAGGTTAAGCCAGACTGAACGGATCGGAGCTTAGGTAGCATTTTTCATTGTAAGGCATCAATGCGCTTTGCTACGATCACGAACTTTATCACGTCCTAGGAAAACCATAACCACCAAAACACGATATGTTATGATATAATATAGCGATTAATCGACACGAACAATAATTATATTTAAAACTAAGATAGATATAGACGCCATATTGATTTTTTATCGAAACAGCGATCGATAACATGGGACGTCACCGGCACGGCGATTCAACATGGCGGCTATTCGCTATGTGCAAAGTGGGTGGTGGGGGCCGTCAAATCGATCGCAGCACGCAATCTGGCAAAAATGTGAAATAACTCTGGACTGTCATGTGTCAAATTTCTATATTTCCATAGAATTTCATACTTGCGTTATGAGGTATTTTTAAGTAAACACGTTAAAATTCGCGATTTGGGTCACAGTCGTGTTGTGTTTTAAGGTGTAGAAACAATGGGAAAACAGTTCGTGCATGTTTTATTCGTTTCCAACATCAAGATGGAAATTGAAGCAAATTATTAAATGGATAGCTGCTGTGAAAAGAATAAAGTTTGTAGGAAGTTTGTGTCACAGACGTTTGTCTTATGATCACAGCGCTTATTAAGTAGCTGTGTCCGTTGGTTCTAAGCTCTTCAAAGTCTGTCACATGCTGTACTTATACTATTTTCTTCCCTTTTTGGACAGTTTGAGGTTGGAAAGTTATATCATGTTGTATCGATTCAAATCCCGTTCGTATTATAGCATTCATGTTTTAGTTTGAGCAAGAAAATCACTTAGGTATTATAATATGCACGAACTTTTTAGGTATTTACATCTAATTTAAAAGAAAAACAATCCTAAAATCATTCTTAAACCATCCAGTTGCCATAATTTGGGAGATCTCAAGTCCACAATACTTGTTGTCACTAGGGGCGCTGTCATCGCGCACCCAGGGAATATATCTGTCATATTTTTGCATTTAATGTCGAAAAATCGGTATTATCATATTGTTTTTTGGTGGTCATACTAGGGGGGCAGACACAATACGAAGACTCGACGACCCAATTACCATCGTGGCGCGAAGAATCGCCTTGGACGTAAACGGTTCGATTCCCGGTTTCAGACAATTCATTAAGTAAACTATTCTAAATGAGGAACGCAGCACAGCTAATCTCAGATGGCGCCAGCGTGTGTGGTATTATCAATTTTTGTCAACTAATGTCCACGAAAATGTCAAATTTCGTGATTTTACTGTATTATAAATATTAGAGTTCAATCAACTCCCCTAAAAGTTTTTTATTCCAAGAGAATGCAGACGAAGACGCGAGCAAAAGCGAAATCAACACTACCTGAGACGGAATCACAAAAGCTATATTTCATCATAAACTAAGTCAATACCTATTGTCAATTGGTTTGGCCACGACCATGTGTGTTTCCACCTTAATCCCTCCATATTGACACCACCTTTGCTTGCTATAAAGACCGTCGTTCATGATACGCCTCGGCCTTACTTCGATACGATTCTCTAAGGCTGGTATTCTAAATCCACACACAAGCATGAATCTGATTTAAAACTTAAATTAATTCAATCCACACAGGTTGGGTTGTATCAAGAGGTGAAAGGATAGGCAAAAGCAAGAAAAACGTCGATTATTCCATCAACACATCGGCACTAAATTGACCAACTTTAAGGGGATAAATATCATTTTTCATAGGCATGTTTTTCATGTTTTGTACCTTTTTTCATTCAATCCCGCTCTTTAAGCAGAGCAATGATTCTGTCAATGCTGAGTGTATTCTTGATATAGTTTACAATAAATAACGGGTGTTTAGTTTTTATTGCTTTTCTCTACCAATTTTTCAATTTATATCAATCGACTCATCTCGTATAAGGCGGTCCGTGTCCGTGGACCTTAACATTACCCACATAATAATGTCGATCATGAATATTCTGTAATCCAGCCGGCCGTTAGTTCCGTACCCTAAGCACTTCGTAGTTAGGCCTCTGATTACCTAATAGCTGATAGATCTAATTTACTGATTGGACTCCGACTTGGTAATGGTGGTAAAATTATTATTAAGCTTCTCTTGGGCTGGATAATTTAATAGAATTTCCAAATATTCATCAGAATTATTTAATTATTCAACCGGGGTTATGAAATTTACAAAGTGAAGATAGATTCACTGATTTTTATATTAGATCTAGTTTAAATAATGTTATACAGTGTGTGGCCTAGAACCGGGATAATATTGAAAACCGAGACTCTCTAGAGTATTAGTATTTTTTCTATAAAGATTCCAGTTAACCGAAACCCATGCATTACACATAATATGAATTTACAAGTCATAATCAGTGTATTTATGCGAAACGATATTATCGCTAATATTGTCAATGTCGTGTCAAAGAGAAGTTCGAATAAGTACGATGCAGAATGAACTCAATCGATCGAGCTAAGCGGAACTATTGCATTATTTTCATAACATTGATTTTACGATTAAGTTTGTTAGACAAAATCAAAAAGTTAAGTTTTGATTTTAATTACTTA
This sequence comes from Anania hortulata, assembly GCA_963576865.1. Lineage (NCBI taxonomy): Eukaryota > Metazoa > Arthropoda > Insecta > Lepidoptera > Crambidae > Anania > Anania hortulata. The sequence continues at coordinate 2,257,003 of OY756413.1, forward strand.
GAACCATAATGATTCAATGACTAGTGACATATAGAGTCTCTGTTTTTAATATTATCCCCAGTTCTAGGCCCCACACTGTATATTGTTAATTTTAAAAAAAATTACAAAGATATTTAACTATATAAAAATAAATATATATAAATACGAGGGTAAAAAGTTTGCTCGCAACCTCATTAGACTAGCAAGGGACAAAATTTGCAAGGTTATAGGTGTTATAACCGGCCACTGTGCTCTTAACAAACACCTGTTTAACATAGGTGTGACAGACAGCCCCACACGCAGAGCATGCATGGAAGCAGAAGAAACGCCACAGCACGTGCTATTAAAATGCAGAAGCGTGGCAGATCAACGGGCACGGATTCTCCAATCACCAGGATCGCTCTCGGAAGCCTGCAGCAGTCTGAAAAGGCTGCTGACCTTCTGGGATGACATAGGATCGTTGGAGTAAGCCGCGGGCATAGCTAGCCTTAATAATACTAGTTAATAATGTTATGCCTAGATAACATATTTGTTTGAATTGGAATACATTACAATTGCGTTTTTTACTATTAAATTACGTTTCTCCATTTCTTAAGTTTCTGTTTTTATTTATTACTAGCTGACCCGGCAAACGTTGTTTTGCCATATAATTAATTTGTGAAAAATGATTTAATTACTAAAATGGCTATTAAAAAATAGGGGTTGGTGATAAAGAGGTAAAAATTTAGGGTTGTATGTATTTTTTAATGCGACATAATAAAAAAAATTAAGAAATCAAAAAAAATTCTAAAAATTAAAGAAAAATGTTAAGGGTTGACAACCCTTATCACTAAGGGGTATGAAAAATAAATGTTGGCCGATTCTCGCACCTACTCAATATGCTCACAAAATTTCATGAGAATCAGTCGAGCCGTTTCGGAGGAGTACGGGAACGAACATTGTGACACGAGAATTTTATATATAAGATTTCTTTTTCTCTTTTTGAATCTATTATAAAATGTATTTTCTATTTAATATAGCCTTTTGTTTTCTGTTTTCCTTTATTCCTTGTTTTTTAATGATTCAGAAATTACTTTTATCAGAACATCGGAAAGAACATCGCAAAAGGCTTAAACTAAACGCGGTAACCGATCAGAAAAAAGTTAATGAGAAAACACTACTTACAATTTGCGTATATTAGTAATCACCGAAATGTATTTTTTTAATAATAAACTCTATAAGTAGGACTTTAAGCTGAAAATCGGTTAATGGAGTTTTCAATTTTTGAGTAGTGATCTGCCCTTGCAAGTCATTCAAACGATTTTCAACCTTATCTTTACCTTATAGAGATCAATTTTAAATAAAAAATTCGATAAGCTGTATTTAAACACATGTTCATAGATAAGTTTTTTAATTAGGTTTTATAAAAGGAAATGTGTTTAATTAAAACTACAGCTGTTTATATATTTAATTATACAGTCATTGACATTGAGGGTTGTTACCTATCTATGTGCGTAGCTCGTAACAAAGTTAAGAAAAAAAAGGTATCTATTTTTCGACAATATTATTCTAAAAGGTGGATATAAATAATAAAAACTATAAAGACAGAACTTGAATGATAGTAGTCCACTGTACTGCTATGCCAAACTTCTTGGATCATGGCAAAAAAAAGAAAAATAATTTAGAACAAAACCTATGCCTTCTTTATGTATTTTTATTTATGTATGTAAAATAACTAAAGGCTCGTTTAGTTTTACCAAAATAATTAACGGATTCAAATAAAAATATCAACTTACAAAAATAATTAAGCGTAATAGAAATAAAATAAAATAATTGAGAGGTAGACCTCGAAAACTATGGCGCGATGACTTAGACAATTTTCTCCAAGATTGGCAGGCCCTAACCACCGACAGGGATAAGTGGAGAGGTTTGGGGGAGGTCTTTGCCCAGCAGTGGGACAGAAATGGCTAATAAAAGAAAGAAAGAAAGAATTTATTTCTCCTTTTTCGTCGAATCTTCAATGCTGGGGTGTGAATGAGATTTTACTTTTGTTCTCAAAAATCCTGACCGTTATTTTTAAAAGTAGAATTCGTTACTTAAATTTAAATTAATCTTTATTTCGACCAACATAGATCATAGTGTGTCAGTAGCAGATTATGACATTCTTAGCCTAAAGTTAGTAGTATGATTAACATAAAATAAACATAAAATATGTATCAGATTATTGTCTGCAGGTTTTGTATGCACTTAATTTGCAGAATTTAAATTATAAAAAGATTTTTTCTTTTTCATCGCACATCTTTAGTTAGTACAGAGCCTTTACCCTCCGTCACTATGACACCCCCGCGGAGGACGCTCACTCCCAATGAACCGGAGTGCGTTCCCGCATAACGTTTCATTGTAGATACAGAATCGATTTGAGTTTATTGGTAACGTTCGTTTTATGTTGGTAAACCTTTTACCACATATAATAAACAGTTGGTAAAGGTGTACTTACAATTCTGATGTCACGAACGACATTTTTTTCACAATCACACCAATTATCTAACCCCAAACTAAGCAAAGCTTGTACTATGGCGACTAGATAACGGACACATGCTTAAACATTTGCCCCTTGCGGGATTCGAACTGGCTTTGTAGTCCGGAACGCGAATCATTACCAGACAGTCGTCAAAAAATTATGACGAACTTATACGACCTATAGATATAGAGCGAACCCTTAAACCCACAAAATTGTGTAATGTTGATACCCTATTTTACTGCAAATAAAAATAATTTGAGTTTTATCTATCTTAATGAATTTAATTTTATCTAAAATTATCTATCTTGTTACCATTATTCTTTAGTAAATTATTGAATGTATTTTTAGGGTTCCGTACCTTATGGCAAAAAACGGAACCCTCATAGATTCGTCATGTGTATCTGTCTGTCCCAAACTATACTGTTGAAACTTGGTAAGTAGGTGTATTCTGTGAACCGCATTAAGATTTTCACACAAAAATATTGGTTCTCCATACTTAGAACTGAAACTCAAAAAAAATTTTTCATCAAACCCGTACGTGTGGGGGATAGGTCTTCAAAAATGATTTTTTTTTCTAAACTGCATAGTTTGCACGAGAGACACTTCCAAAGTGGTAAAATGTGTCCCCCCCCCCCCCTGTAACTTCTAAAATCAGAGAATGCCATTTACACTATTAAAACATCGATCAAAGTTACAATGAACTACAAAAACTTTTATATTATATTACTTACTATTATATTACAACTTGCTACTACGGAACCCTTCATGGTCGAGTCCGACTCGCACTTGGCCGGTTGTTTACGAATGTTGTGCTCATCTGTAAGTGATATTTTAATCAGAATTATCTATCCACGACTTTTATGCATACATAAGTGCTGTTAGTGTGCCTTATTAAATAGATCTCTGTCTGGCTGATAACTGGTCCTCATGTGCAGGCCTTGCTTGGCTTGGTTTGGGACGAGATAATTGGTGTGATTGTGAAAGCAATTCATAAGATAAAAATAAATAATTTATCCCCTAGCCTATAAATTAGAATAAAATGTATTTATAAGAAACAATTTATACCCACGAGGACTACTGCCGACAAACTGTTGTACAGTTTGGCAGAAAGAAAATTGTGTAAACTTTTGTGTTTCTAATAAATAAATTTAAAAAAAAAATGATCTATAAGTAAACTAAAAATAATTATTTTAATTTAAAATTGGTCGATTATACCAGGTAAAATCGCTGGTAAAATCTATTTAGAATGGAAAGCAATCGAAGTTGCCCAGCGCACGCAGAATACAACGGTGAAATTAGCAAATCGGGCGTAATTCAAACAATCCAGTCGCGCCCAAACAGCGCTTGCGAGCGAGGCTCTTCCAGCAATTAACTTCGAGTTGTAGGCATTGTTGGAAATACGAGTTTTATGATTTAGTCGTACCTAGAAATTATCGAGATATTTTGTAATTTTTTAAGTTCAATCTATTAGTAAAGTGCATTGTTATGTATACATTGTTTTCTTTTTGATTTCCTATAACTTTAACTAACGACGATTTAACGTTAAGGAATGTGTTTGTCGAAAAACAAAAATGACTCAGTCGCACTGTATAACTCCAGTTTTTTCAGTATGATAGCGCTTTAAATGTTACGACCATAGTCGCCTCAGTCAATAGAAATAGTAAAAAAACCTTAGAAGTTGCCACTTGTCATAAGGCAGCAAATGCATAGAAATAGTTTTACAAAATTAAGTTTTTAAAAAAAGTTATAATTTCGAAAAAATCTTTTAATACGAGTATGTTGTTCCCTGAGGCGGTTATACTTATATCTTCAATTTGTGGGAAATCAAAAAGAACACGTATACTATGCTTTTGGTTATCGATTCAAACGATTGACCATAAGGTATTATAGATAGATAGATAGATAGATAGATAGATACTCTTTATTGCACACCACACAAAAAAACAGTACAGAGAAACAATAAATTTAGAATGGTACAATTTAGGCGGTCTTCGATCTGTTCCAGACAACCTTCAGGTAGAGGAAAGTTGGAAAAAAAATGTTATGAGGGGAGGCGGAGGTGAAGAGTTTAGAGTAATTTTTATATTTATTAAATTACATAATATATTATATTAATATTATTACAACAATAACCACTTAAACCACACTTACCCTATAGCCTTCGAGCACATACCCTATAGAGCAGCAATACGAACCATCTTTTTCCGAAACTAGTAAACTTATATTAAGTATGAAATGACATCTCCTGCCAACGCTCGCCCATACAAAAACAGTAGAGATACAGATTAAAAATTGTCGGAATCTTTTGTCGAACAAATCATATGACATTTCTACTCTATAGGGTATGTGCTCCGTGTAATGATGTGACTTCAAGCACACCTAATGGCACCGAAGCAAACTGATTTATTTCCATGATTCTGATGGTAAAGGATTTCAGGGCTAGACTTATTGTTGTCTGGTGAGGAGAGGTGGTAGAATAGAACAGCATCAAATAAATAAATAAAATTTGGATAGATCTTATATTTAAAGAAAATCGACATCTCGTAATTACAATTAGTTTAGACAAATTTCAAGAAAATGATAAAGAAGAAGAAAGTTTTTTTTATTACTATGGACATGACGACGACACATAATACAGTAGAACCAAACATAAACAGTGGAACGGTTACATAGAAGAAAATAAAATAAAATATATAAAACACAGTAGACAGACACAATAAAAATAAAATCGATCAATTTGTCCGAACAGTGCCGTTCTGCGCGTCGCGAAGCCCATTGCAAAAAGGCTTCACTCAGCTTATGTCGTGGCCCACTATATGTGGCCACGACACCGGTTTTCAGTGGGCCCCCGCTGAGTGAGATCACAGACGGATACATAAATAAGTTAGATAATATACTGATACATGTTACAGATTTAATTTAAAGTTCTTGATTAGAAATTAAAATACGATTGCATCGAGCTTCATGGATTCTATATAATCAATCAGTTTGGGTGTTGTGGTACCGTCGTTCAAGTGCTTTCAAGGCTTACTTATCATAGTTAACCCTTCTCTGCCAAAAAAATTACCTTATTGTTTTCCCGGTCTATCGTGGGTAAGAGGAACGCAATACGTATGTGATGTTGTCCAATATTTATTATTTATAGATGACAGCTTATCAAGCTACCAAAATACATTACATATATTCAACCGATATTCTATCTTTATGTGTTGCTTCTAAAGTTTAAACTCGGTTATATGGCCTCAATTTTTTTTTCAACGTACTTACAATTTCACTACAGGTCAATCTTGTCCAAATCACTGACATTGTTTAATAAAATCAGCTGCTTTCTCAGCTACTACAACCACAGCTGCAACAGGAACCCCACAAGTAAAGTACGGGAGAACACTGGCATCAACAACTCTCAAATTCTGGACTCCTTTCACTTTCAAGTGGGAATCTACCACTGATCCCAAGGTACAAGTACTCATGGTTTGCCAGAAGGGAATTGACATACTAACTGCATAACACTTCCAGTAGTCTAAAGATCCATAGTGAAAATCCTTGCATTCGGGCAAGTCCAACTCAACAAACTCAGCACCTACATCTTTGAAATGAGAGGTATCTCCAATCTGTGCAAAGTATTTCAAGTAATTACCCATGTCATTAATGTCAGATGTTTTGTTAAAGAGACCCAAATGAATCTCTGGCTGATCAAATGGATTAGTGCTCTTAAGCAACAGCTTTCCGGTAGATTCGGGATGTCCATTGCTGACAATAGCCAATAATAACTCGTGGCCAGTGTTAGCTTCGATAAATTTATTAGTAATTGCGTTTTCGTATTTTGCTACAAATGCTGACACCATGGTCAAGCCAAGCTGATCGTGTGGGAAGACAAGATTCATGACTTGAAAATCAGCGACAGTCTGAGACTCGTTAAAGGCTTTGAACCCCACAGTAATTGGAACAGGGAACCTGTGTGGGTTTGCAGGAGGGATAGTTTTGTTAGAAGCTTGCATTTTATAGGCCAAGGCTACTGCAACTCGTTCTCGAAGGGTCTGACCAACAGGCAAGTCAGATATGACAGAAATGTTCTTCTTTTTGAGATGCTGCTGTGGTCCGATACCTGACAGCATCAATAGTTGAGGAGATTTGATTGCACCAGCCGAGATGATGACTTCTTTCTTAACTTTGAAGGTCACAGTTTGGTTGTTAGACGTGACAGCTTCCACGCCAATAGCATTCTTGTTATTATCGAAGAGAATTTTAGTAGCAACAGTTTGTTTGTAAACGTATAAGTTTTTTCGATCTTTGACTGGGCTGAGGTAGCATTTAGCGGTTTCTTGTCTCTTTCCATCTGAGATCAGAAAGATGGGATCAGTGACCCCAAGTGTCTCATTGCTGCTAACGTCAAGGTTGTATTCATAGCCGATTTCTTCCATCGACTTAATATAGTTCGTATTCATATCATTAGGCTCTCTGGTCAGACCAAGTGGTCCTTGAGTTCCGTGAAGGCTGGCCGTTTTGGAGTTGAGAATTTCAGAGTCTTTTAGTCCTTCCATTTTAATGAAATAGGGCAGGAGATTATCGTAGTTCCAGGATTCATCGCCAGCCACTGCAGCCCAGCGACTGAAGTCTTTGGGATTTCCTCTTAAGTAGGTCATGTGCATGAGTGAGCTGGTTCCTCCGAGGAGTTTTCCAGCTGTCATCTGAGCGACCTTGCCCTGGGCGTGTTGGCAAGTAAAGTTGTCATTTTCAGCTAAAAAGTTGTAGTCGTAGTTCATTCTTACTTGCAGAGGGAACAAGCCTGGAAACTGTAAGAGAAAAGTTATCCTTAAGTTCATAAACATTACAAAACGACAGAAGTATTATAAATACTTTCAAATTAATAAATTTCCTACATAATATGTATTATGTTGTATGTAAATTATAATATGTAATATGTAAATTGTTTATTCAAAAATCGTCGTATGTCCTTGAACAGTATATTAGAACACCTGTTACAGAATTTCATTGTAAATAGTAAGTTTTAATTGTTTTACTTATCTTTACAAAAAAAAAGCTACTTAACATATTTCTCAATTTAAATTGCATTAACATTATGTTAATTTATTTAATTTATAAGAATTTATGGCTAAATATGAGTCAGGAATCGCTCTGCAATAAGTAGTTTAATAAGATTGTTAGATGAAATACAACATAGAATCTTTGTTTTCAGCCGATAATATAGATACATTATTTAAAAAAATAAAACCGACTTCAAAACACTAAAATGCTAAAAATAATCCTACCTAATCAGTTAATTTTGGAGGTTTTATTTTTTTAAATAAAATTTACTTATTTCATCCATTTTTAGTGATAAATCCTAATCTAACTGCTGAACACCGATTTCATCCCCTATTTTCCTAGCCTTAGGGGTGATTTTTATTTTGCAAACTTTTATCATAACATCTTTGAAGTATAAGCTATTCAATAAAACAAAAATCATCAAAATCGGCTCATATTTGTCGAAGATAGGTAACAAGAACCACAACTAAAATATTATCTGGGTATTTGTTGATTTTTTCAAAAAGTTCTAACTAAATCAATTTCGATAAAATTTATATGGGACCACCTCTAAAGTATGATTTACCAAACAACAAAAGAATCATTAAAATCGATTCATAATTGGCGGAGTAATCGCGTAACATACATAAAAAAAAAAAACAGTCGAATTGAGAACCTCCTTTTTTGAAGTCGTTTGAAAAAACATATTTGTATGAATAAAACATTATCAAAGGAAAAGAGTTTGCAAACATTATCAAAGTAGAAAGTTTATCTCTAATCCCTGAGACTATCACTTCGTCTTGCGAATTATAAGCTCACTAGTTTGCCGGGCACCATCAACAAAATTCCTACGACTTCAGCTGCTAAAAGTGCTCATCATTTGATATTTCTGAATAACGATAGCGGCTGACGCTTCGTCTGCTTGATGCAAGACTAGACTTTCTCTTATTTAGCTTTAATTTCAAAACTTGGAATTTGGAAAACTGCAAGTTCCACACTAGAACATGGATCATCATCATCATCATTTCAGGACGTCCACTGTTGAACATAGGCATGGAACATAGGCTCAGTGACTTCCAGATTCGCCGGTTGGAAGCGGCCTGCATCCAGCGGCTTCCTGCAATCTTTACCAGGTCGTCTGTCTTACTTACTAACTTAAATAAAAATGTTATAGTCTAACCGTCGCCTCCAGCGGTGGGTCACCTCCAGCCTCGATCAGCGCGACTGTTATGTTAGAGTTTTCAGTCAGCCTTGCAGCAAGAACGCTGCCCGCTGTTCCACCTCCAACCACCACATAGTCGAAGTTCAGGTCAACTGAAAATAAACGTGTTCTTGAATTAAAATTACCTTTTTAATCAAATTATACCAGAAAATATTATATCAGGGATGATATTTTCACTGCTTTGGAAAGGGCTATTTCCTTGCGAGAATCGCAAATCGCAAACAAAAGTCGCTGAGATAGCTCAACGGATTAACAACCTGTTCAGTTCTACGTGCTATGTGGGTGGGGCACATAGCACGTAGAACTGACGGCCGATGGGGCAAAAAGGTTCTAGAATGAAGGCTACGTACCGGTAAGCGCAGCGTAGGACAGACGACCTGGTAAAGGTTGCAGGAAGACGCTGGATGCAGGCCGCTTCCAACTGGCTAATCTGGAAGGCAATAGGGGAAGCCTATGTTCAGCAGTAAACGTCCTATGGCTGAAATAATGATGATGAATATTTTCACTTGATTAAAATAGGTACATACTGTCAAAACTAGCCTGCTGAGGGTATTTGTAGGCCGTCAACTGAAGCGCAGTTAAAACGCTCAAGGAACTCTGGATTGCCTGGAGAGTGGATATACCTGTTGCAGCGTCCATGACTGAAATAATGACACATAGAATGATAGTTCTGTACCTGTAGTGTATTGTAGTAGTGATTACAAAATTAAAGCAACAAAACAGTTTTGTGGCAAACGCTTACACATAGACACACGCACACCACTATAAAATAGGATTGCTCTTAATAGTAGTTTTCCCCAAAACCGGGGAAAATTAGATAAAAGCAATACCTACATCTAGATTGTCATAAGTTTGGAGCGGATTGACATTAAACAGTACGGAGCTGTCAGGCGTAGGGAGCCCTCTGTCGCTCCAATGTAATTGTTTTTGCGCGCATTACGTATCTATGTGTCATTCATCTAAGAAAAATAAAGATCAAGGTGAAAAAACTGTGTGCTGTCTTCATTTTCTAATAACATGATTGCAATACTATCAAAGTCGCGAAACTGAATCAGAATCTGTGACCGATGCCTTTGAAGCCCGAGTCGCCGTTCGAAATCTGGCAGAGTAAAATATATGGGTACTTATGGGTATCGCAATGATGTTATATTGTCTAGATTGAGCGAGCATACTGCTTAAATCGTACTAAAAAAACAGGATAAGTTTGGTCAAAAATTAAGTACTCAGCGATGGTATTTTACTTTTTTATTTATCTTGTCTTCCTTTATATTTTCTTTACACTTTATTAGGACGAATTGCCATTTCCGACACCTCAATTTTGCCTAGCGGCATGTACGTTTCCAGAGATGGAACACCAGGGTCTGAAACAATTTTTGTTGCAGCGTTCGCTCCCTCGACTGTCCGTCTAGATATTATCTACTTGGTGAAGGGGTATCGTAAAAGATAACTAATGTCTGAGGCAAAACACCTACAGCAGCTGTCCGAACAAACAACAACAGCAAGTAGAGGTTTATGCCTAGCAGGGATTGCTATGGGCTGTTGGTGAAGATAAATGTAATTAATCACTTTCACTAGAAAACTCACCTCCAATGTACTAAGCTTACTCCTAGCTAATAATAAATTTTGTTTCAAACTCACCAAGGTTTGCCATAGATGTCGAAAATAAAATTAATGTCTTCGTTTCCAAGCATGTGGTTTTATACTTAGTTGGCAGATTATTCTAGCATAAAATTAACGAAACTAAAGGTAATTAAGTTAATTTTATGCTTAAATAATAATTTAGCTGGTATTTTTTACAAAAACACTTGATCAAACATTCCTATGATGCTAGTTATATAATGACGCTAGCCTTGTAGTGTCAGGTTATCCTAACAATAGTTAGGTCAACCTGATCAATTTTCAATTTAAAAGCCAAAACATAAAGGTTAATTTGGTTATTTAATAATTTAATTAAATTTAAAATTTTAAAAAAAAAAATATTTAAATTAATAATTAAATAAAAAAATTAAAGTTTTGGTAAGTTTATGAAAGTATTGACTGTGTGTACATGAGTATTTATTTTCTTAATGATATTATTGTATAAGAAAACGGACGAGTCGCCGAATTTAAAAAAGAACCTATAAAAGATGTTGCATTTTATTTCATTTCTCTACAAGTAGGATAGAAAAACATATGCAGCTTGAAAATTTTCAAGCCATTTAAAAATAGAAGTATTTGCCATGATTTGCCTACCCAAAGGCTGGTTTTCCTGTCACGCTGACCGGCCGGCGCTGACGATCGGCTCGTAGCTTGTCAGCGCTGATCGGTCAGTGCGACTCAAAACCGCTACCTATAACTACATACATATTGACCCATCAACGCCGACCGTCAGCGTGCGGTCAGCATGACAGGAAAACCAGCCTAAGACATAAAATGCCAGTCTCAGTGCGTCCAGTATATTCTACAATTTCTGTATTCTCACTTTGACTGCAACACGAATAAATCACTACTGCAGCGAAGTAGTGCTCGGATTCATTAGTGCGACATGTCACCAATTAGAGAGTTATCAAATGCCCAGAATTCTATAGATATTGGTCTACATTTTATGATACTACCCGCAAGTTATCGTTTTAATGGTCCCATAAAACCCTTGACAGCTATTTAGTATTTGACGACGACGACCGGCATGGGAATGCCGAGATGCGAGCATACCGGACATGGTGTCGCTATCTCTGAGGTAGGGTTCGATTTTCGGTCGGGTTCATGTAAAAACGACCTTTTCTATATTGTCTCGGGTCTGGGTGTTGTAGTACCGTCGTTGTTTCTTATTTCTATAACATAAATGCTTTAGCTACTTGCCATAGGATCAAAGTAATGCATGTGATGCTGTCCAATGTTTAATAATATGTTCACGCACGCAGAGGTCCACAGTTTCCCGGCCATAATGCGCAAAAAAGACAGCTCACTCTTGCGCCGAGTGCGCGGCAGCCTCAACAATGATAAGAAGGCCATCGCCAACCGTGGAAACTGTTCACTAGTCGAGCAGGCTTACTCGATCCCTTTTCAACCGACTTCAAAAAGGAGGAGGTTCTCAATTCGTCGGTATCTTTTTTTTTTTTTTTTTTTTTTTTTTTTTTTTTTTATGTATGTTCAGCGATCATTCGTTACTGCGTTGACCGATTTCGATAATTATTTTTTTGTTTAAAAGGTAATACTTTCAGAATGGTCCCATATAAATTTGGTTAAATTCTGATGATGGGATCTATAAGAAAATCATCAAACATTGCATAAACTCCGTACCACGCCAACTGATTTTAGTATCTATCTTACCTATATCTCTGCCAAATGTGGACCGATTTTGATGATTCTTTTTTTAATGAATAGCTTATACTTCAAAGATACTATAATAAAACATTTTTGGAAAAAATTTCACCCCTAAGGGTGGAAAAATAGGAAATGAAATCGGTATTCAGCAGTTAAATTATGTTTGCACTCGTAAGATTTGTTTTGATTAGGATTTATCACTAAAATAGATGAAATAAGTTAATTTTATTAAAAAAATAAAAACCGACTTCAAAAAACTAAAACGCTAAAAATAATCTTAACACTTAAGTACCTAATCAGTTACTTTTGGAGTCGGTGCCAGTCAATGAGAGACCAATGTTTTCTTTTGCACCGACTCCAAAAGTAACTGATTAGGTACTTAAGTGTTAAGATTATTTTTAGCGTTTTAGTTTTTTGAAGTCGGTTTTTATTTTTTTAATAAAATTAATAGTTATTATGTACTAACACTAGCTATTAAGTTTTAATGTTACTAACACATATGGAACTCTGTTGTCCGATAAATAATCATTTTAATTTTTTTAATTATAAGAAAAAAGTTAGTTTTCAGCTGATGGGCTATTTAGTATGAGGATTTTTGGCAATTCCGACATAGGTTGGTTCCATGGTAAATGTTCTAATGCTAAATTAGAATCATCCCCTAAAGAGGTCCTACTAATTCAGTCAGTTATTATAATATCTACAGATCCTTAGGGTATTGTACTTATCACAATTACTCTGGTCATCTTCCACCCCGACTGTAGTTATTAACACGATGTTTTAACTTATAATAAAGGCAAGTTGCAAACAAAAGCGAGATGATTCCACTATCTGGATGATACCCGCCAGTTCTGCGCTGAGTTATGACCGCGCCGACTTGGGCTATTCATTTGAAACCCTACCATTTATACTCGTAAATTGACTAAGTAGTATTGGTGAGTTTATTTTGTATCAATACTTGCTGTTGCCGCGATTTCGTTCTTAGTAGGTACAGACAACAGCACGTCAACCTACCACAAAACGTCAAATTTTCTCAATTGATATTGATCTCTACGTGTCGGAGTTAAAGTTGAAAATTGGTTCAATGACCTTTAACTTTTTGGGTAGGTTGACCTGCCGTTGACTGTACCTATTCAATTTAAATCAATTAGAAAACCGCAGCTGATAAGCAGCAAAAATTATGTCTTAAAATTATTTAGTCCTTGGCACCGGCGCCTGTATGGGAGTAAAATAAAGGTGACAAGCGGCATTCCATTTTACTCTCTTAGGAGGTGGATTAAAAATAGTAGCATGTCCTTCCTTTGGGTTCAAGCTTTCTTCGTGCAAATTTTATTTAGTTCATAACAGACAGACTTACTTACAAAGTCATAGGCACCAGCTATTTACTCACAGATACCAGACCAGACCAGCTCGTCAACCTACCACAAAACGTCAAATTTTCTTAATTGATATTGATCTCTACGTATCGGACTTTAAGTTGAAAATCGATGCAATGACCTTTGACTTTTTAGGTAGTTTGACCCGCCGTTGTCTGTCCATAATATGATGCCAGTCGTTGCTCTGGTAAAATCTGTTTGCGATTTTATAATTCCTTGTTTTGTCCTTGTACCCTTCACATAATCAAAGTTTCTAAATTAAAATATTTATTTGCTATTAAGTAGGGTACAGTACATGCTGCAATCTAGCAATGGGAAATGATAGCTGAAGATCGGGGAAAGGCCTAAGTACAGCAGTAGACTGACACATAAATAGAACTTTAACATTAAAAAAAATGTATTCGAGATTAATGTGAGATTTAGAGCATTAGTAGGTAGTCCTGAGTTCTAACACTGGGATCGATTTATTTGACGTAATCGCAAGATATCTCTTGCGATGCTACAGTTTGACTCGCATTTCATATTTTAAACTTATCTTTCGTATTTTAGGACGTGTTGACTGTTGGTACTTTGAGCGTAATTTTACCTAAAAACTCCTTTAAATTACGCCATGAAATCTTTTTACTAGTCTAGTACCTTTTTTTCGTGAGGAAATGCTGACACGCACTTTCCTCCAGCCACGGGGGGACGGCTAGAGGGGTGTGTGGGACTCCGGGCTCAGAAGGAGCCCGCCTACCCACTAAAACCTCACAGTGCCCTCCGGTGCCTTAAGCGAAACGGAGCCAAGGGTTTCGCCATTGGCCGCAGCTGCAGGCATGCTCCTTGGCTCCGCTTCGGCTGCGGCCCACCTTTATGGCAGGCTGCCCGGTCTCTGGTGAGGGAGAGTTGTCCCCCCCACTCTACTGCTAACGGCGCGCGGGGTCCCAGAGACACCCCGTGTCTGTAGCCCGGGACCCATTCGGAAGGGGCAGATGAAGGAGGTATCTAGGTACTAATCTAGTACCTATCTTAAGTGTACACAAACAAACATTACAGGATATAATATTACTTAACAAGATACTTAAAATATTTTAGAACAATTACAATAATATATACCATTCTCGAAAATTCTGTTAAGTGTCTTACTTTGATCATATCTGATAATGAGTGATGATAAAATCACAGATAAACGCTTACTCAACATTATTTAACTCCTGTTTTGAAGACACACAGATTAAGGAATCACGTAAAAGGTAGAAAGCCTTTCGTATAGTTACGAGCCAACTCTTAAAACAGTATTTTTGCAACCTTGATTTGTTTTTCTGAACAGAGTTTGACGTGAAATCAACACCGCCTAGATATTGTTTAAAGTAAAGTGTAAGACCCTAGTATTTAGATTGCAAAAGGGTCAAGGATTGTTATCAAATAAATTTTATAAAAAAAAAAAAACGACTTCAAAACACTTAAATGCTAAAAATAATCCTAACACTTAAGTACCTAATCAGTTACTTTTGGAGTCGGTGCAAACAAAAACATTTAATCTCTCATCGGCTGGCACCGACTCCAAAAGTAACTGATTAGGTACTTAAGTGTTAGGATTATTTTTAGCATTTTAGTGTTTTGAAGTCGGTTTTTTTTAAAATAAAATTTACTTATTTCATCTATTTTTAGTGATAAATCCTAATCTAACTGCTGAACACCGATTTCATCCCCTATTTTCTTACCCTTAGGGGTGATTTTTATTTTGCAAACTTTTATCATAGCATCATTGAAGTATAAGCTATTCAATAAAACAAAAATCATCAAAATCGGCTCATATTTGTCGAAGATAGGTAACAAGAACCACAACCAAAATATTATCTGGATATATATTTATTGATTTTCTCAAAAAGTTCTAAATCAATTTCGATAAAATTTATATGGGACCACCTCTGAAGTATGATCTACCAAACAAAAAAAGAATCATTAAAATCTATGTATATAAAAGAAGAAACTGACTGACTGACTGACTGACTGACTGACTGACTGACTGACTGACTGACTGCCTGACTGACTGACTGACTGACTGACTGACTGACTGACTGACTGACATATCAACGCACAGCCCAAACCGCTGGTGCTAGAGATTCCAAGTTTGGCATGTAGGTTTCTTATAAGGTCTAGGGGTGCACTAAGAAAGGGTTTTTCAAAATTCACCCTCTAAAGGGGTGAAATGGGGGCCCAAAGTTTGTATGGGGAAACAAGATTAGTTAGACTATTTTATTCGAAACTTCACAGGAGTATTCCTAACAATAAATGATTAAATACATGTTTCAGGTTTTTTGCGAAATCTACCCCTAAAGGGGGTAAAAGGGGTGACAAAGTCTGAAAATCACATGAGTATTGTTTCTATGGTTTATTGGGTCGCTGATTACGAAAACAACAACAATTTTAAAATACAACTTTGCGGACCTGAAATATCATCCCCCTATTGGGGTGCGATAGGGTTGAAATGTCTAAATATCAATATGGGTGTCGATTTTATGGTTTTTTGGGATGTTAATTACGAAAATGACATCGATTTGGAAATTTAATATTGTGGACATAAAAAAATCTTGAATTCAACCCTTAAGTAGTTGAAAAGGGGAAAGAAACTTTGTATTTCAGTTATCTATTTATATAAAATGGTAAACTGACTAATTGTTGATATATCAACGCATAACCTTACCTTATACAGTGTAGACATCTATTAAGAAAGGGTTTTTTGGAAATTATAGCCCTAAGGGGGTAAAATAGGGGATGAAAATTTAATGAAAGCATATCAGTTTCAAATAATAATTTTCAAATTTTGTATTATAGTGACGATTGAAAATAAATTTATGTATTACTGCGTTCTTCATTATTCAACCCCTGAAGGGGTGAAAAAGGATATTAAGTTGTGTTTTGAAAGTCCTTCATTTTTAAAGTTATAATCACTAAACTTATGTTTATAGTAAACTTACTCAATACATTGTTATTTTCACTCGGCTGCCGTAGGAGGGTTATGTTTTTCGAGCGTATGTATGTGTGTTTATAAGTTTTTGGCACGCTCTACAGCCTAAGCCGTTAGAGATGTATTTCATCATATGAGATTCTTCTCAGTTGTGGAAGTGACATAAAGCATATCGTTTTCCGAAATTCCCGTGGGACATATGATTTACGCGGGGAACTCTGATCTCTAATGCTCCTTACGTGATTTCAACCCTCGATGAAGGTCTGCTTTTAGATTAGTTTTAATGCTGTTGAAGTGTTCCAGAGACGTCGCCTGGCGTCTACGGGGGCCAAAATTTTGTTTATTTCGAGCTAAGACGCACCGTTTTCGAGATATCAAGGCGCTGCGTACACGACGTAGCAGGGCGGGCCGGACAATTTTGCCGCGAACAATAGACGAAAGGGAATCGTATACTGCAACGCACACGGCGGTCAATAAGACCGCGCCGCCAGTGCCCGCCCCGCACCGCGGCATGTCCGATGCTGCCCGCCGTGGATTGCACAAACCAGTTTGTATACACTAACGCAGACGGCGGCGCGGGCGACTAGCTTAGTCTGCGTCGCGCGCTCTACTAGAATGGTTGTCCTGAACTGACCGTCGTGCACGTTGAGTACACGGCGCGGGCAGCCGCGAGCATCGATGAGCAGACGCGGTCTTTATTGCTTCACGGTCAAAAAGACCGCACCACTGCGGTGTATGCGCAGCACCTTACTCCATTCTATATTAATTAATCTATATACATATATAAAAGGCAAAAGTGATTGACTGATGTATCAACGCACAGCCTAAACCGCGGGTTCTAGAGATTCCAAATTTGACACGTAGGTTTCTTATAAAATCTAGGGGCCACTAAGAAAGGATTTTTTAAAATTCATCCCCTAAAAGGGTGAAATGGGGATCCAAAGTTTGTATGGGTAAACAAGATAAGTCAGACTCTTTTATTCAAAACTTCACAGGAGTAAGTTCTTCTTACGATAAATGAGTAAACATGTGTTTCAGATTTTTTGAAAAGTCAACCCCTAAAAAGGGAAAGGGGGCTGACAAAGTCTGAAAATCAACATGGGTATTGTTTCTATGGTTTACCCGGTCGCTGATTACGAAAACAACGATTTTAAAATTTAACGTTGCGGACGTGAAATTCCATCTCCCCTGTTGGGATGCGATGGGGTTGAAATGTCTATCAATATGGGTGTAGATTTTATGGTTTTTTGGAACCTTGATTTTAAAATTGAATATTGTGAACATGAAAATTCTTGAAATTATTTGTGCCAAATTGCAATTCAATCGGGCCAGTAATTTCGGAGCTAATCGGTTGTAACAGACGGACTGACAGACAGCCATACGTGATCCCAACACAAAGGTTCTATTTTTGCATTTGATGTATACCCGCGTTATCCTAAAATTGATAAATCGCTATATTATATCATATCATATCGTGTTTTGATAGTCATGCTAAAAAATATTGTCTAGAAGTTTTGTAGTTTTTTAAATTACTGAGTTTGACATTCATACTTCACTTAAAATCAAATCTAACGCGAGCGAAGCCGCGGGCAAAAGCTAGTCGATTCATAATTGGCGGATTAATCGCGTAACATACATACAAAAAAAAAACATACATTTACAGTATAATACAGTCGAATTGAGAACCTCCTCCTTTTTTGAAGTCGGTTGAAAATAAAGATCCATCTTATATTTAAAGAAAATCAACAACACATTGCCATTTTTTTTGTTTTAATACTCATTTCAAATAACTAGGCTGCTAGCTACCTTTTTGCTGAGTTGAGACTTGAAGGGCTAGTTACTTGCGTACAATACAGTTTTGTTGAATTTACTGGTTTTGTTTTATCAAATCAGCTGCTTTTTCAGCCACTACAATCACAGCTGGTGCAGGTATCCCACAAGTGAAGTACGGGAGGACACTGGCATCAACTACCCTCAAATTCTGGACTCCTTTCACTTTTAAGTGGGAATCAACTACAGATCCCATGCTGCAAGTACTCATGGTCTGCCAGAATGGAAGAGACATGCTGACAGCATAACATTTCCAGTAGTCCAAGGATCCGTATTCAAGATCTTTGCACTCAGGTAAGTCCAGCTTAACAAACTCGGCACCTATATCTTTAAAATATGATGTCTGTCCAATTTGTGCATAATATTTCAAGTAATTTCCCATATCGTCTATATCAGAAGATTTGCTGAACAAACCCAAATTAATCTCAGGCTGCTCTAAAGGATTTGTGCTCTTAAGCAACACCTTACCAGTAGATTCTGGGTGGCCATTGCTGAGGATAACCAGTAACAATTCATGGCCTGTATTGGCTTCTATGAGTTTTTCAGTTATTGCATTCTCGTATTTTAATACAAATGCTGACTCCATGATCAAACCAAGCTGATCATGAGAGAAGACAAGATTCAGGACCTGAAAGTCAGCGACAGTTTGAGTATCATTCAAAGCTTTAAAACCTACTGTGATAGGAACAGGGAACCTGCGAGGGTTTGCAGGGAGTACAATTTTTTTGGAGCCCTGCATTTTGTAAGCCAAAGCTACTGCAACTCTTTCTCGGAGGGTCTGACCAACAGGCAAGTCAGATTTGACAGGAATGTTAAACTTTGCCAGATGCTGCTGTGGTCCGATGCCTGACAACATCAACAATTGAGGTGATTTGATTGCACCAGCTGAGATGATGACTTCCTTCTTTACTTTGAAGGTTACAGTTTGGTTTTTAGGCGTAAGTACCTCCACTCCAATAGCGTTTTTGTTATTATCAAAGATAATTTTGGTGGCAATGGTTTGTTTGTAGACGTATAAGTTTTTACGGTTTTTGGCTGGGCTGAGGTAGCATTCAGCAGTGTCTTGTCTGTTTCCATCTGAGATTAATAAGAGAGGATCAGTGACTCCAAGTGTCTCGTTACTGCTGACGTCAAGATTGTATTTGTAGCCGATTTCTTCCATGGACTTAATAATATTGGTGTTCTCGTCTTTAAGTTCCCTGGTCAGACCAAGAGGACCTTTAATCCCGTGAAGGCTAGCGGTCTTAGACTTAAGGATTTCAGAGTCTTCCAGTCGTTCCACTTTTTTGAAATATGGCAGGAGGTTATCGTAGTTCCAGGATTCATCGCCAGCTACTTCAGCCCAACGACTGAAGTCTTGGGGATTTCCTCTCAAGTAGGCCATGTGCATGAGTGCGCTGGTTCCTCCAAGGAGTTTACCAGCTGTGATCTGGGCGATCTTCTCCTGAGCGTGTTGGCAGGTGAAATTATCGTTTTCGGCAAGGAAATTATAGTCGTAGTCCATTTTTACTTCCAGAGAGAATAATCCTGGAATCTGAAAGATAAAAGATATAATACTCTACTGCCAGTTGGAGGTTTTAATTAATTTATCAAATTATCTGTTGAATAAATTATTTTCAAGGCCATGAAATACATGGCACACTTCACTGAATACATGTGTTCTGAGTTACAATGAGTTTCAGTATATGTAGGTCGTAAGTATATGAAATTAAATTGTATCTGTAAGTGAATGTTGCCACTGTCGCCAGATAATCAATAGCCACTTTAAACGGCTTAAGTTATCATTAATACAGGCCTTTGTGTTATCGAATATCGAGAAAGTCGTTTCCCTGTATTTAAATTAGTGGCCTTTAGCAGAATTTCGGTGTAAGACCGAAATCGTCATTAAACGAATTAACGAAGAAAATTCCTATAACCGTGCTTAGTTAAAAACACGTACCAAAAATGTTCTATTGTGTCTCGTTTTTCTGGGTTCAAGTGTTAGTAAAAAACCGGCTAAAAAAAACCTTATAACGCAGAGGCTATTATAATTTCTTCTCAACTTTTGTCCCGTGCTAAAACCCGCAAGATACCTCCAGATGGAAGGACGTTTTAGAAACTACTATGATGGTTCCTAATAGGTCAAGATATAAACAACATCAACTCTTTTTTCTGCAGGCTCTTATTCAAGATTCTAGTCTGGGTACGCTTGCATGGTCCTAGATTCAATGCCAGTCTTGTTACATTTGGAGCATTGCCATCTGACCTCTAACCCTTGGATATGGATACCAGATCATTTGGATTAAGGCTACACACCCAGTGTTATTTGAATTGGGAGAACCGCATATAACACAATGCCATATTGATTGGAAATTTCAATCTGGCTGTTTATTATGGTTTACAGCCTTTTTAGTTAGGATAGGTTCATGACGTGGGCTAATTATGATGGTAGATAGAAATGACGGACTAGCGATTACTTAGTAATAGGGTTCCATTTGGTGTTGGGACCTTTAAAAAATAGTTGAAGTACCGTCGCCTCCACTGGTGGGTCACCTCCCGCCTCGATCAGCGCGACGGTGACGTCAGGGTCCTCAGTCAGCCGCGCAGCCAGGACGCTGCCCGCTGCACCAGCGCCCACCACCACATAGTCGAAGTTTAAGTCCCCTAAAAAAACATGTTACTACACAACCAACACAATGGAGAAAGACACTACTTAATTCTCCCGATAGGTGTCGCATTGTGTTTTGTCCTGTCCTGTATTATTTGATCAGTGGTTCTGCCACTTGCTGCCATTGATCAAATAATCACTACGTTAAAGGTTATACTAAGTTATCAAAAGTGTGTTAAACTTACATCACACATACAATGAGGAATAAGGAGATTCGTAAACTAACAAAAGTCGCTGACATATCCAAATGTATTATCAAGCTGAAGTGGCAGTGGGCGGGGCACATAGCACGTAGAACTGACGGCCGATGGGGCAGAAAGGTTCTGGAATGGAGGCCACGTACCGGCAAGCGCAGGACGTCCACCTACAAGATGGACAGACGATCTGGTAAAGGTTGCAGGAAGCCGTTGGATGCGGGCCGCTTCCAACCGGCCAATCTGAAAGACACTGGGCGAGGTCTATGTTTAGCAGTGGACGTCCTATGGCTGAAATGATGATGATAATGACACATACAATAATATTTAATTAATCTTAATATTATTATTTTGGCTAGTCTTCCTATTTGTTGATTAATTGACAAAAGAAAAAATACGTGTCCAATATTTTCTGTTAATCTAACTGACGGACTAATTAGAATTTTTTAGGAAACTAGCCCATTCATTACTGTGGAAATATACCTATGATTTGTTTAAATAAAATACCACAGCCTCTTGTTGAACTACCTGTTTACGAGTTCAAATTTACATTTATAAAATCCTCTTGACAGTCAAAATTTTACCGATAGTTTAACGGTTTAACTATTGGTTAACTTAAACCGTCTTCATACGGAGGTTGGCCGCTGTAGACAGCATTTGGTAAGGTAGGGGATGAAAACCGAGCGACAGAGTGGATGTGCCTTTGGCGCGGACCTACAAAACTATGGCTCATCTTCTATACTGTCCTTTTTATCCCTCTGTAGATGACCTTAACAGTGCGACACAAAACCCCGTAGAAGTCGCCAAAAGTCTATCTAAATTCGCCATTGACACGACAAAGAAAAAAAAATTGTTCAGTCATACCGTCGAAACTCGCCGACTTAGGGTATCTGTGGGCCGTTAAATGCAGCGCTGATAAGACGCTCAAGAAGCTTTGGATTCCATGGACGGTGGATATTCCTGTTGCTGCATCCATTGCTGAAAAATAAGTAAACGTCATTATTAAATGACTGATAAAAATAATAATATTTAATATATTGAAGGCCCATAATGTTTTGAATGACCTATTTAACGAAAGTCATAATTATAAGGGTACGACGAACAATAGTATTCCAAGGTATTCTGAGATATGTTTTCTATCTTGTTATCTACTGGATGTTAAGTTGAACAAGGCACATTCTTCTGCAGAAGGAAGCGGCGGAGAAGGAGCGGGAGGCCTCGGCATTCGCCCCGATGATCCACCGCAGACGTATTGGGCGTTAGAGGAGGGCATACCTCCTCCACCTGCCCCTTCCGGATGGGTCCCGGGCTACAGACACAGAGGTGTCTCCGGGACCAGCTAAGGCGCAGCGTGTGACCCCGCGCGTCGTCATAGTAGACAACTCCCTTCCCCCCCTGAGACCGGGCGGCCAGCCATAAAGGAGGGCCGCAGCCGAAGCCTTGAATCCTTGGAGCATGCTTGCCGCTGCGGCCAATGGCGAACCCCTTGGCTCCTTTCACTTGCCACCGGAAGGCACCGTGAGGTTTTAAAAGGTGGCGGGCTCGAGCCCGGAGTCCTGCTCACCCCTCCAGCCAGCCGTCCCCCCGTGGCTAGAGGATAGTGGGTAACAGCATTTCCTCACGATGAAAAAAAGCACATTATTCTACAAGTTGCTTTTCTTATGAATATAAACAACTTTTACCATAAAACCAAAACCAAAAAGAAAGAAAAACAGCTTTTTTATGTAGTCAACTAAAACAACGTTGTAAAGAAAACCTTATAATGTGGGGCTAAAAAGATTGTATCAATAGCAAGTGTGTTTGCGGTGCTTTCCCCCAAACCATGGACATTTTTTGTCCCGCGTGTTCGGACAGCTGCACACACGAAGACCTGTTTCGCACCACGAATAGTGCAGTTCGTGTAGCGGTATACTGGTCATCAAAAATTTGACAGAATTACCGATGACACAGGAAGAAGCACATAGCCGTTGTTTTTTACGTTAGGAAATGCTGTTCCGCATACTATAGCAGCCGTGGGGGCGGCCGGGGGTTATGTGGGACTCCGGACCACAGAGTGAGGCCCGCATACCCACTAAAACCTAACGGTGTCCTCCGGTGCCCTTGAGTAGGGATATCGTCTTAGGTAAGCCCTGAGCATTCGTCCGCAGTTCCGCCTCTGGCCGTGGCTCGCTGAATAGCGAGCGCCACCTAGCTTCAGGGCTTATAATATTGTACAAGTTATGTAAAAACAAGTAGTCTGTTCATAAAAACTCATTTTATTTACGACTAGCTATTGCCTGCGACTTTGTACGCGTTATTTCGTTACTTTGCCCACATATAGAGTCGATGATATTGCAACAGCATTATTGGTGCAGCTAACAAGCTACGCCAATCAACCATAGTTTCATCTCTTGTGGGTAAGTGTAGAGAAAATAGTGAATGGTGCGTAATTTAATTACAAAGTTCCAGTGGCCACCTTTCGACTTCAAAATAAGTCCCTGGATACGATCTTGAATCAAAATACTTTTCAGAAAAATCAAACGAACCCAAATTCAAAATTGCTAACAGCAGCTTTAATTTATTACTGAAAAACTCATATAACGCTGACACAGAATGGTTTAGTTATTGTTTTTTTCGCTTTCAATTTGTTATTAGTAATAATTAATAATCTTACCCAGGTTTCCGATGGATGTTAAAGATGAAGTAAAATATTTAGTTCTAATCGTGTGGTTTTATAATTGGTTGTTTAATATTATGTATAATTTTTTTTTCCAGCGAACACTTGATCAAACATTGTTTCCAAACTAGTATTTGTCTTTGTTTGTTAAATGTATAGCAGTTTTGTTCCATGAAAGAAGAGTTTCCTACCGTCTAACAGAGTGTCCCTTGCAATGTCCAAAAAAAGCAAAAAAGTAGTTTCAGAAGTCACTGTCTGAACCCGAACCAAAGACAAACCAACTCTTTTCAGAGATAGAAGCTGTAGGAGAGAACATAGTGAAACTCAAGAGTGCGAGCGACTGCGGTTTATAGCCATAACCATGTATATGTAGTCATGTTGGTATTTGAAATATAAGTATAATGATCTATTGGCCACATTGCATTTTTTAGACCTTTAGTAATCCATCTATATTTATAATTTTTTTCCACTCTTGCCCGTATAAATGGAAAACAGAGATTATAAAAAAGTTTTATTAAATCGTAAAATCATTCAAACGTTTTGTTACAATCTTCTTCTTTATAAACCTTACTAAAAGATAGAGATGTTATTTATTTCACAAAATTATGCGATATTTTCTTTACTTATGTCTCGACGATTTTCAAAACATTATTTCATAGATTGGACTTCATTGCAAACCTTGGGAACAGAGAGTGGTAGTGATTGTTCTGTATCGTGGTCTGATAATGCTAAATAATGTATAGTAGCATTTACCTTAGTATTTTCTAGATTAGTGGCTAATTGGTCTATACTAGAGGCTTTTCTAGTAGGTGCGGTAATGTGTGGTCGTAAATTATAGTTTAGTAGAGTAGATTTAAGCTCCTTAAATTGGGGATTATCTTTTAAGATGTCAATATTCCATTCACCGCAGATTATGACATGTTTTTTATTATTTTGAACCTCCGACGAAAGATAGGTGTTTTATGTTTAACGTGTGTGTCTGTGTATCTTTGTATCTGTCTGTGGCATCGTAGCTCCCAAACGAATGGACCGATTTTGTTGTAGTTTTTTTTGTTTTAAAGCTGATATTACAGAGATGGATCTTAGCTATATTTTATGAAGATCTGTTTAGCCGTTTAAAGGTTATCAGCTCATTTCCTACTTGACAAACTTGTTTGAACTCATAAGAATGGTTTTAATGAGACGGTATTAGATAAAAGATGATCTAAGCTTTGAGCAGATGCTGCATAGATGTGTCGGGGTTTTTCTTATATTTTAAATTAAAATAAAAAACGTTTTATCAAAAAATATCTGTATATTTGAATTTGGGATCCTGTAGACACATAATTATTATGAGATTAGTTCGTCAATTTGACGCCACATCTTTCGAAACTCCTGTAACGATGTGGATTTGGTCGTATCGAATCTTGCGCATTTGTCTTTAGAATTTTCGCGCGGATTCCATAGGGCCTTTCTGTCTTAGCGTCCCTCTTTCAAATCTTCGATTCTGTTCGACCTGTCAAACCGTGTTTGATCTCGAATACTATATAGACATAATTTAACTATAAAACATAATTTTAAATTTATTAACAAAATAAGCAATTTTCAAAATACAACTTCATTGCCCAATTGGTAGAAAAAAATAAAGACACTGGATTTTTAACACCTAGAATTCTATTATTGTGAATTTGAAGCATAACAATGGCAAAACCCGACTGGCGTGAGCAAATGTCATTGGCCAAACGTTTTGATTGGTCAACTAAAAATTTTGAACCAATTTAAGCTCTTTTTTTATCAAAATACAATTTTCTGAAAATAAAACAAATAAAAATTTAGGCACTTTTAACAATGTTCTAATCCATTATTAGGGTAAAATAAACGATAATCTATGACTTTATTTCAATGTGATTCTGCTGAGAAAAACAAGGACATTCACAACGTTACAGCCCACTTGTGGGCACTGTGGCTGTATTGGCCAATTAACTAAAGAATGCCCAAAGAAACTAGAACCAGCAAACTGTGCTACGTGCGTGATTTAACAAACCTAGCAACCATAAAACCGGAGACGAGCAATGTCCTGCAAGAAAAATCGCTAAGGCTAGATACATAAGCTCTATTGACTACGAGGGCGCTTAAAGCGCGGTGTAACCCGTATAACCCAGCACAGGGTGAATTAAACTGACACCAGGTTTTTTTCCCTTAAAAACATAAGATAATTCTGATTCGTTGATGTGTGACTCACATAATGTGCATAGTTTTATAATAACTAATATTAAATATAATCTCAACTTTTTGATTCGCACCAATTTGTATCGTAAGAACTTAGAATCCCACTTATTTTGAAACTGTGTCAAAACAAAACCCACTTTTAACTATTACATAAATATCAAGAGTAAGGTATAAAGTTGTAGATCTATTTATTATTGTATTGTTAGTAATTGTTTTTATGTAAATTTTTATGTTGAATAAGCACTAACCTACTTTTACGACTATTAACAAAATACAGAAGATACAAGCAAAACTATTGCTTAGTTTAGGTATCAACTTTATAATCAACCGACTTCAAAAAACGAGGAGGTTCTCAATTCGACTGTATGTTTTTATTAGATTAAACTTAATTACTTAAGTTTTCATGTATTAATGCTAAGTTTTTATACAGAATGTTATCTTATCTTATCTTATCGTATCGTATCGTATCATCTCGGTCACTTTTGATCAATAGACACGAGCCTCCTCGTCTTAGATTTTTCCCAGAATGCAGGATTCCAGTTGATGGCCTGGCAGTAGCAAATCACATTCTGATCCTTTTTTTAAAAAGGTTTCAGTCAAGCATATAAAATCTATTCCTCCTAATTTGTTAGTAAGTTCCGTAACTGTCAGATCGAATATGTCATTTTTGGTTAGGATTCCCGCAATTTTTTGGTGAAATCAGGTGAATGTCCGCTCATTCTCATCGATTATGTTATGATGTTGGAGATCTACTCGTTGCCCCTAAAAAATCGGGCTGTTATCGCGTGGAAAATGATATGCAGTCTTGAGTACTTTTTTGAGATATTTTGCTAAGCGCAGGGAAGTAATTCCATTCCATATCACGATGTGGTTTATTATTAGTTTTTGTACTATTCGCTTTAATTACCTATATCTCGTAGACCTTTAGATGACAGGTACTTAGAGCTGAAGTTGTGATAGTCAATAAAAAAAATATTTTTTTACATATCAAACTTAGATATTTATAACTACATACTTAATTGCGCATGATTAACATTAATGTCAACAAAATAACAATTAAGTAAAAGTCTACTACGTACATTTGGATATTGTTTGGTGTCGTATTATAAGGCAGGCAATTATGTTGACCTGTATAACCTTTCAATGATATAAATCTCCATTTAAATGCAAGAGTGACGGATTAATTTAATCTTTTACGTCGAAAACTGAAGCTGGTTTGAACATCAGACTTGCATCGGGACATACCAAAGGTAAGTAACACATTAAAATAAGTACTGTGTCCTTTATCATTTATTTAAAAAAAAACAACAGGTATAAAAATCAACAACAATAATATAAATGTTGAATGTGAATAATGGATACACATACCTTACCTTATAAGATAGATAGAAGATACACATAATAATATATTACCTTTTAAGATAAATAAATTAATGAGGTACACATTTTACAAAATAAGTACTTTTTTGAACAGGGTGTACTGTAACTCAAGGATATCCTTGTAACCAAATATTCTGCACATCATGGTGAACAACTTTTGTTCTATGACTTTTGCAATACACCATAAAAAATTATCGACTTCCCATACAAAATTACCAAACAGCCGATTGAATATGTATAGAAAAACCTAAAAATTATATTTATATTTTTAAAGACGTGGAATAAAAGTTGTTACCTATGATGTATAGAATATGTAGTTAGGTTACGCGACATACAACGTGAAATTTTTAGTGGTTGTTTTCCCGCGGGAGGTGATTCCACTCATAAAAACAAACAACATTTATCATCGGACCAACTATGAAATAGCGCAAAAAGAAATACTTTTTCATACAAAAGTTCAATAATTACTCGACTTTAATGTATGAAGCAGACATTTTTTTTTCGCGATTTCCCCGCTGGAAAAGAACCACTAAAATTTCAGGTTGTATAGATAATTATAATGAACGAAATAAATGAATGAAATAAATGCTTGGTAGGAAACAAGAAAATTATAAAATTGATTTGCAATCTGAGTTGTATAATCTGTTTATATAAACACCTCCGATTTAGAGGTAGTTTTCAGCTGAGGAAAAATTTACTGGTTCTGCTTGATCAAATCAGCTGCTTTCTCAGCAACTACAAGCACGGCTGGAATACGTTCGCCACTAGTAAAGTGGGGAAGGACACTAGCATCCACCACCCTCAAGTTCTTAACCCCTTTGACCTTTAAGTGAGAGTCTACCACAGATCCCATGGAGCAAGTACCCATGGACTCCCAGAATGGATTAGACATACTAATAGCATAACACTTCCAATAGTCTAAAGATCCGAATTCAAGATTGTTGCATTCAGGTAAGTCCAATTTGACGAACTCCGCACCTACATCTTTAAAATGCGAGGTGTTTTCAATCTGAGTGAAAAATTTCAGATATTTACCCATACCGTCGACGTCGGAAGACTTGCTAAAGAGACCTAAATGAATCTTAGGCTGCTCTAAAGGATCAGTGCTCTTAAGTAATACCTCACCAGTAGATTCAGGGTATGCATTGCTGAGGATAGCCATAAACAGCTCGTGGCCAGTGTTGGCTTCAATGAATTTATCAGTTATTGCGTTCTCATATTTTAACACAAAAGCTGAAACCATAATTAAGCCGAGCTGGTCATGAGGGAACACAAGGTTGGTGACTTGGAAGTCAGGCACAGTCTTAGAATCGTCCAGAGCTTTGAAACCAAATGTAATTGGTACAGGGTACTTGTGAGGGTCTGCTGGTGGGATAGTTTCGTTGGAGGCTTGCATTTTGTAGGCTAAAGTTACAATAGGTCGATCACGAAGGTTCTGACCAACAGGTAAGTCAGATACGACAGAAATGTTGAACTCTTTGAGGTGATCCTGAGGCCCGATACCAGACAACATCAGCAGTTGTGGAGATTTGATCGTTCCAGCTGAGACAACGACTTCCTTCTTAACCTTGAAGGTGACTGTTTGGTTGTCAGAAGTAAGAGCTTCCACACCTATAGCGTTCTTGTCGTCATCGAATAGAATTTTCGTTACAACAGTTTGTTTGTAGACGTATAAGTTTTTACGGTCTTTTGCGGGGCTGAGGTAGCATTTAGCGGTTTCTTGTCTAATTCCGTCTGAGGATATCATTAAGATAGAATCAGTGACCCCAAGAGTATTGTTGCTGTTAGCATCGAGGTTATATTCGAAGCCGATTTCTTCCATCGACTTAATGTAGTTGGTGTTCATATCATTAGGTTCTCGTTTCAGGCCGATAGGTCCTTTAGTGCCGTGAAGACTGGCGGTTTCGGATTTAAGAATTTCAGGGTCTTGCATTTTTTCCATTTTATTAAAGTAATGGAGGAGATTTTCGTAGCTCCAGGAGTCGTCTTCGGTTATTTCAGCCCAGTGACTGTAGTCCTGGGGATTTCCTCTAAAGTAGTTCATATGCATGAGCGCGCTGCTCCCTCCCAGGAGTTTTCCAGCTGTCAAATGGGCGATTTTATCCTGGGCGTGTTGGCTTGTAAAGTTGTCGTTTTCAGCGAGAAAATTGTAGTCATAGTCCATTTTTGGTTGTACAGAAAATAGACCAGGTAACTGAAAGAGAAGTAAGTATTTAACGTTTGTATAAATAAATAAATTGTTTTCACAATCACACCAGTTAGCTAGTCCCAAACTAAGGAAAGCTTGTACTATTTAATTGCGACTAGATAACGGAAAAACATATGTACTTAGATACGTTTATAAACAAATGTACAAATGTTCGTGCTCATTAAACAAACATTTGCATTTAAAAATTATTATTTTGATCGCGTTTTGGAGTATGTCCAAAACCACCTCATAGTTGAGGTGAGGCTTGTGCTTGGGACGTATACATATAGGCATTCTTAGCTTTATGAGTTTTTTTGGAAGAAACAAGGATAGGGCATATATTTTACACATCTAACTGTTAACAATATGCATTTTATAAAAACTTCTTGTTTTTGTATAAAAAGTTAAGTACGATTTTACAGAAGCCGGCGCTCTTTTACGAACGTTTCAGATTCAGAAATAGACTTAAATAAATATTGGGCAACATCACATACATAGTTCTGATCCTATGGTAAATAAACAACGACGGTACCACAACACCTAGACCCGAGATAATATAGATAATTTTTCTACATTGACCGACCGGGAATGGAACCCGGGACCTCAGAGATAATCAGGAATTGGCTTACCGTCGCCTCAAGCGGTGGGTCTCCTCCTGCCTCAATTAGAGCGACTGTGACGTCAGGATTCTCAGACAGTCTCGCAGCCAGGACGCTGCCCGCTGTTCCGCCTCCGACCACCACATAGTCGAAGTTAAGGTCGACTGAAAATTAACGTGATAAGTTCGTGAAAATGTTATCTTATCGTCAGCCCCCCTAGCATGACCACCAAAACATGTTGTGTCTTTTTTTTTAATATCATGAATACGAGTTTAGCCATCATGTTGAATTTTTATCAAAACAGCGATTATGTGCCGTCACTGGCACGGCGATTTAACATAGCGGCTACATCTATCATATTTTTAAATTTGTCGTCGATATAAATAAGAATAAAGTATAAATTTTATTCATTTGGCACAAAAAAACACATCATAATGACATTATGTACATAAATAAAGAGAGAAATGTGCCAAAAAGGGTATATCGCTATGTCGTGTTTTGAGAGTCATGCTAGGCCGGCAGAGGCACAAGACTCTTTTCTTTTTCTTTTCCTTTTCATTGGGTATTTTGAGACAAAATATGCTACGCAGGTCCAATAGAGGGTGAAGGGGTGGGAAAATTGCAAATGGCCAACATAAAGTAGGTAGCTGGGATAAAGTAAGTGTAGAAGGGAGAAGACTGGAATAAGTGACGGAGACGGATGACATTGATGACCTGAATGAGAGCGCTGTCCTTACACGAAAAAATCAAAAAACTTAACCGTTATACATAAGCATTATGTTCATAGATTTTTCTTATCTGATTGTAAATAAAGATGCGTATTTATAAAACAACGTCTTGTTTGTATGTTATTACTTAAGTACAATTTGACAAGAGGCGGCAAAGAAAGATGGTAACTAGTATTTATAGTGAAATGTAACTTTTATTTATAATACATACTGTCATAGCTTGCCGATTGAGGATATTTGTAAGACGTCAGCTGCAGCGCTGTTAGAACGCTCAAGGAGCTCTGGAGTGACTGGATTGAGGATATCCCTGACGCAGCATCCATTTCTGAAAAACACACTTTACCAATTAGCTCGTAAAGAGTCGGGCTTGCCTTGGGCGCAAAACTCCCGGGTTCGATTCCTGGTAAATGAACAGGACGAGGTGCTGGAGGAACAAGACACGCACTGTGCCCACAGTATCATAATATTCCGATCCGACATCTAGAACTCTAGGACTCGATTCATATCTCTAGTATTCCACTTCTATGAAACAAGACAGAAGACATCTTCTGTGCTGGGGAGTGTGGAATAGGCTAGTAAGATGGTAACAACGAGAGCCAGAACAGGCAACTGGGATAGTAACATCCAGATTTCCTAACAGGTCATTAGGATGGTAACACCGAGAGCTCAGAATTCCGAGAGGTCACTGAAATAGTAACAACAAAACCTCAAGGAATCTTTTGAAATGGAGTTACAGGAATCAGGTACTGCGAATCCTTCGCACAATTCCAAAAGTAGCATTGAAACTATAGAAACCAGACAAAAAATATCCAAAAGCCTTACTTACTTTGTTTCGGTCCTTCAAACTAGAAGTAATGACTTCATCAATAATGTCTTCGCTTTTATAGTGAATTTATTAATTACTTTAGAAAAAAAGATTACTGTAATTTATTTATTTTATGTAAGACAAAAAATACTTGATCAAACGACATAAATATCTTTATCAATTTAGCTAGCTACTAAAATGTATACTTACGCAACAAAAATGCAAATTATGAATAGGTATAAATAAATTCTATCTGCAAACAAAAATATTAAAATACAGTGTATTATAATTCAAGAACTCCTAAACTAAGTGAAATAAAAATTCCAAATCTAATAAGGGCTGTTCTATAAGTGCCTGTGTTTATATTATTAGTAAGATATGTGTATTATGTTGGTTAATAAGAAATAAAAAAAATCATTTACCCAATATTTTGGCGCAATACATGAAAATACAAAAGAGTGAAATTACGTAGGTTTAAGCCAGTTGAAGTGGCAGTGGGCTGGTCACATTTGCCGTAGGACCGATAACAGATTCGGTAGACGTGTTCTTCAGTGGAGACCACGACTAGGCAAACGCGGCGTAGGGCGTCTTCCGACAAGGTGAAGTAAACCTACGCAGGCTGGCAGCGGGTGGAAAAGAGGAGGAGAATCGGGCTCAATGACGTGTCTTGGGAGAGGATTCAGCAGTGGACTGCGTGGGTTGCTCAATACGATGTTCATGATTTGTTAGACAAAATTTTCCGCCATTTTTTATCTGTATCTGTACTGTTTTTGTATGGCCGAGTGTTGACAGGATTTGTCATTTCATACTAAATGTACTTAAGTAAACAATCACTAACTAGTTTCGGAGAAAGATCGTTCGAATGCTGATCTATAGGGTATGTGCTCGATGTGTTGACGTATCTATTTAGTTTGTGTACCTTACCCAGCTGATTAGAGCTTGAATGTTTTGTAGACACCGACTCCAAAAGTAACTAATTAGGTACTGTGTTATAATTGTTTTTAGCTTTACAGTTTTTTGACGTCGGTTTTTTATCAAATTTATTTATTTATTCGATCGTTCAGAAACCTTAAAAACAATTTTACCCGTATCACCATAGGTTACGTAATCAAAATTATTCAAAAACACAATTCTAATTAAAATTAAACATCACTAGGAAATTGCAATAGTATTTTGCAATTGCAATTTCAAATTTATTTCAGTTTTAATTACTTTTTTCAGGCTCTCGATGCGGTAATACCAAAATGCATGTAATAATGCTATTCAGCATGTAACAGCCTCTGCATCTACGTAATAATGCTAGAAATGCGTATAACGTATAAACAGAAGGAGTAAGATAGCAATTATTACGTTAAAAAAAAGATATTAGCAAATTAAGAAAGTTTAAATTTAGTTTGGGATTCTCCTGGGAAGTGGTGGTGGCTAAAAATAATAAAATAAATAATTTAGAAAAGATATTTCCTAAATTGACCCGAACCGGGAATTGAACCCGGGGCACTTCGTAAAATGCAAATAACCGCACCATTACACTAATCGGGTCATCACATAATAAAGTAAAACCGAGTGTATACCTAGTCCTCCGTATCGCCAAGGTGTGGCATGATGAATGCCCTTCAGTGCGGCAATAAAGCATAAGTGGGAACGTTCATTCACATTATGTGCTGCCACTTATCATGTTTTTGTTGGGCAAAACAAACGTCTTCTCTCACACCGAAAGTCGGACCACAGAATACCTAACTAGTACATAAGATAAATAGATCTAGATTTTAGAGGGTAGAGGTAGGTGGAACTGTCACATATGGGGAAAAAGTGTCCAGCTATTTGCAGTAAACAGTTCAAAAACCCCCCAAAATGGCGCTAGCGGAGACAAAGTGTATGGTATGAATGTAGCAGTTGTTGACGGCTCTGATTCATAGTATCGAAAGTCGTAGTATCGATTGTCAACACATCGAAAACTCTGCATCGAATAGTCACTACATCGATGGTACGTAACATCGAAATGACGCTAATTCAAAAAGACGCGACATTTATGGCACGTAACGTAAATAAAACTGATAGCACTGTTATTTAAGTATTTGTCATTTTTAAATATTTTTAACAAAAGAGATAGTTCTTCTTACCTCTATATTTTAGATATTAAAATAAATTAACCTGTTTACACAATCACACCAATTGTCTAGCCCCAAACCACTGCCTAAACTAAGCAAAGCTTGTAAACATAATACATTTTTGTTACACACACATACAGTTGAATAAACATACTTAAATACAATTATAAACATAGGTAACGTGATAAATAAATTACGTATAAAATATTGCTAATGCTAAAATAAAATGACTTCCTAACTGCTGATTTTGGTGATCAAATGTACAACGAATACCGATTAACATCGAAATCTCAAATGTTCGTTTTGTATAGAAGTGTTATTTCTCAGATTTAAATCAATATTAGTATGTGCCATAGAAAAATATGTATTTTATTTCAGCTCTTAGGAGGCTATCAGTAAGTTAAAATAACCCAATAAAGAAAAATTCGGTGTAAGTGTCGCTCGTCTTCGCACCGGTTCGCAGCGATCCGTCAACATTCACGGATGCAAATGCGACACCGATCGTACATCGGCGAACACGCGTGTTCGAGATAGCACATTGAATGATTGCGTTCAGAATAAAGTTGATAATACGCTTGTTTTTAGGCCTTCCTTGACTGGGTTAGAGGGAGTGTACTTCGGGGATATCCGGGCAACATGGATATCGTGGGCGAAACAAATACCAAAAAACCGGTCAAAGCGTAACGAGGGTTCCGTACAAACTTCTATTCGAAATTGGTCAAGTTTTTTCAAGTGCTATACTATCTTAGAAATAAATAGCATTTAATCACAAAATCATTTTTGTTTTGCATATTTGACGACGGTTTTGGTTAATGTCTACCCAGACAACTAAGCGGTACGAAGCTAATTCTGTAGACGCATACTTTCGCACATACAAAATAACTTATGCGCTATTATAGCCACTGACGCTTATGGAAGGAATCTTCTAACACAAGCTTCATCTATTCTTGAAAGTAGTTTTCGAAACATAAGATTTAACCTTCGACCAAGTATAGTAGTTTTAGAAAGACAGCTGAGGCGGCAAACGCTTCAAAAAACATCGTGACAGCCCCTGGTTCTCCCCTTCGCAGCATGTAGTGTCAATTGGGAAGCACAGAGAAAGCTAAACTTATGGCGGCACGCAAATGTCAAAGTTCGATTTTGCCTGTGCTCGCTAGCATGATGAAAGTTTGACAACTTTATCAAAACCTTTCTCATAGTGATAATTAAAACAGTGGCAACAGTGACAGAAGAACCATTGATTAAATAATCACTACGGGACATGATGACCAAACATCAATGCGACATCTAGCGTGATAAATGAGCAGTGTGGTTCCCCATTAAATAAATAAATATAAATATTGGACATCATCACACATAAATTGCTCTGATCCTATGATAAGTAGCTTAAGCATTGTGTTCAGAAATCAGACAACAACGGTATCACAACACCCAGACCCGAAACATTATTGAAAAGATATTTTTCTACATTAACCGAACACGGGACCTTAGAGATAGCGACATCAAGCCTAGTATGCTCACCTCTCGGTTACAGGGGTCGTCATTGCGCCTACACTGAAGACAGAATTGAGGTGTAAATGTTTTATTATCTTTTTGCTTCATTTTAATCTTTAAGTACAGGTTTACTGAATTCGGGCTTATTATATTTTGTTTAGAACAAAACGTGTATAGTACGAAACGAGCGTGATATTATAGGTACCGACAAAATGCAGGTAGAGGTGGTAAAATCACTTCTAATCTTCTAACTCTCTTACAAACACTTTTCACGTTTCAGGATATAGTTTTGCTTATGAAACTAAACAATTTTGACAGTTGGACAGTTTGGAAGTACCAAAATTATTGTTCATATTACGACTCATTTTTCTTTAGAGAAGTTGTATACAAAGTGTTAGAGAAAGATACAGTGTCACTTTTCAGAGTAATTACGGTGCTCAAATACTTACCCATAGGTCATACGTTAAAAAAAATGTATTACATAACTTCTTAGTCAGGTACGCGATGTAATTTTTATGGGCATTATATCATATTTTTCTAAAACCATTCTGCCCCATAGGACGTCAGTTCTACGTGATATATGTACCCCGCCCACTGCCACTTAAGCTTGCCAATTGTCACTTCCAACCGGCCAATCTGGAAGTCACTTGGAGAGGTCTATGTTCAGCAGACGACTTCCTTAGCCGAGAGGCGAGCATACCGGACTTAGTGTCTCTATATATCTCTGAGGTCCCGGGTTCGATTCCCGGTCGGTCAATGCAGAAAAATACTTTTCTATATTGTCCCGGGTCTGGGTGTTGTGGTACCGTCGTTGTTTCTTATTTCTGTAACTCAAGTGTTACAGAACATAGGATCAGAGCAATATGATGTTGTAAAAGACAATGAGTGAGTCAGTGATGAAATTGGGGAGCAGTGGACGTCCTATGGCTGAAATGATGATGGTAATAGTTTTAAATTCGATGTTGATCTTTAAAAAGGGATGACTCAGCTGTCCCTTAAGAAGTTTTGAGTGGACTCCAAGTGGAGTTACTCGTGGTATACCTACTACGTCTAGGTATATTGTGATCATGTTTTCGGTAACGAGGAGTTTCAAACAACAGCATGTTTTGGTAAAACTTAGTTAATTACGTAAAATGTAATTTAAAATGGCGACTTATACCAGCCTGCTTAGCATGAGCACTAAAACACGATATGATATGATATAAAATAGCGATATATCGACACAAACTGTATAAATATGATAGATATAACCGCCATATTGTATCGCCGTGCCGGTGACATCACATGTTATGATCACTGTTTCGATAAAAAAATTAATGGCGGCTATATCTATCATATTTTTACAGTTGGTGTCGATATTTCGCTATATTATATCATATCATATCGTGTTTTGATGCTCATGCAAGGCAGGCTGAAGATATTTTGCCAGAGATGCTCAACCTTTTATTTTAACTCAACGAGTGAAATAACGAGACCAGAAGTTAAAATCTAAAAAAGTACTAGTACTATTAATTACGATTACTAAATAGTCGATCAGCTAAAAAATTCAAATTGAACCTTATTTTTGAGATACCACCGGCCATAAATAATAAATAAATAAATATTGGGCAACTTTACATACATTGCTCCGATCCTATAATAAGTAGCTTAAGCTCTTGTGTTACATAAATCAGAAACAACGACCATAACACCCAGACCCAAGACAACACTCATTAACATCAGTAATCTTTCATCGATACGACAATTAAAAGTAACCTACTTCCAATTACATAATATATTTTGGTAGGTAGTTACAACAAGTGAAGCATAAAATAAGAGCGTGTTAGGAATTACAAGTAACAAGTTAGGCCACCATTTGAATTCTCAAAGTTAGAAGCAAGATGGCGGCATAATTGTTACTTTCTGGAATGCAGGTGGTGTATTCCGAACTTAAAACATTTTTTGCTCTGTCGATCTTGTGGACTTATGGGATTTACATGGTACGAACGTCGGTTGTCTTTGCAGTATTGCATGTCGACTATTAATCTGTAGTACCAACAGGGAACAAAAACCCATAAAAGAAATCGATATGAATGTCGATAGAATCCACAGTATCGATTCCAATAAAAAAATATTTATAATCATGCAATTCTTTCAATTCAAACTACAACAATACTATTGATAATATCGATTTGAGCGTTCATGTAAATGTATCATTTTAATCGATAATATTAAAATCGACTATATTATGCAATACTATCGATTTACAAATCGATTTTTGGATTATTCTGGGTAAACACTAACGATTAATTGATAATTAACAATTTGCCTACGATGGCAAACATGGTGGCAGTGACTAGACCCAGTAAATTGACATTTCAGTTTCTGAATTCGTAGATGGAATCTACCCAGTAGTTAGTTAACCTAACTACTTAGGTACTTTTGTTTGTACGCTATCAAAAAGTAAAAACTGTCTAGCTTATAAATCAATTCTGAATTGTGCTTCAAACTACTTTGAGGGCCCATTAGCTAGCAATATATATCTTACACACATACACAGTAAATTCTGAAAACTGTAAAAGTCACGTTCTTATACATTTGCTTATTATAGGGACGACGGCCGATGGGGCAGAAAAGATTGGAGGCCACGTACCGGTAAGCGCAGCGTAGGACGTCCACCCACAAGGTGGACAGACGACCTGGTAAAGGTCGCAGGAAGACGCTGGATGCGGGCCGCTTTTAACCGGCCAATCTGAAACTTATCATCATTTCAACCAGTTTCGTCTTTACCATAAGGGCACACGGGGCCTGTGCCCAGGGCCCCCGGCCTCACGGGGGCCCCAAAGCACTGAAACATGTTTGTAACTAAGAAACACTATTAACTGAAAAGAAATAAAAAGGGTCAAAGCTTAGAAAAAGGAAGAGAAAATTTTAAACGACATAAAATAATTTTTTGGAAGTCATGAATTCATACCAACAGTATTTAATTTTTACTTTGCAATAGGGCCCCAAAATTCTTGTGTGCCCCAGGGCCCCGGTATATGTTAAGACGGCCCTGATTTCAATCATAAGGTGTCCACCGCTGAACATAGGTCTCCATCTGCCTGCCTAGCATGAGCACTAAAACACGATATGATATGATATGTTAAAACGATATATCAACACCAACTGTAAAAATATGTTAGATATAGCCGCCATGTTGAATCGCCGTGCCGGTGACGTCACATATTATGATCGCTGTTTCGATAAAAATCCAAAATGGCGGCTATATCTATTATATTTTTACAGTTGGCGTCGATATATCGCTATATCGTATCATATCATATCTTGTTTTTAGCTGTCATGGTAGGGGGGCTGGTGTCGATAAATCGCTATATCATATCGTGTTTTGGTGGTCATGCCAGGGGGGCTGGTGCCTGATCTATGTCTCAAAGAAACCTTCGTGGCTCAGAGACGAGCATATCGGACTTGGTGACGCTATCTCTGAGGTCCCGGGTTCGATTCCCAGTCGGTCAATGTAAAAAAAAAACTTTTCTATATTGTCTCGGGTCTGGGTGTTGTGGTACCGTCGTTGTTTCTGGTTTTTGTGCTTTGGCTACTTACCATATGATCAGAGCAATATATGTGATGTTGTCCAATTTTATTTATTTTATTTATATATTAACACCAACAAGACATACACTATTTTAGACAACATTAACTATACATGCTAATATAACAAGCTGAGTGCTATCTTAATTACAGGTATTACACAAAAGTAATTGAATTAACGTAGCATTTAAGTAGATTTAAATATTTTGTAATTGTTAAATATCTAAATTATTAATATTAGTGTAACAACATTTATTTATGAAAGTAGCATATTATTGTGTATTATTAAAGAGAAAAACAGCAGAAGAACAGTTAATCCAAATACATCAAATTCTTGCGGAATCTTGTAAAATCGCTTGAGAATATATCAATGTCATTTGGTTTATTTAATGAATTGTTGAGAGAACTCTTGCTATTAGCTATATTTTTATGTAATTTGTGGTAGCCCATAACGAGCCTATTGAGCGGCGCATAGCGTCCCTGACGCGAATATGACTTCCTTAAAACGAATGGTGTGTAAGAGGCTAGTCGAATACCACGTGAAGGAGCACGAATATTGATATTCGATAGAAGGTTAGGCGCATCAAGGACACCACTCACCAACTTATGTAGAAACAGGTTGTCCATCAGATTTCTTAATTAAAAAAAAACTTGAATCACAAGTCACTAGTGCCCCCTCGAAGATAGAGCGAATTAATTAATTCTCTTTCCTTCCACATTAATCTATTAACACAACAAACCGAACCCTGTAATGTCCCTGGCGGAATTTCCATCGAAAAAGTGTCGGCAAGCCGAAAAAAGTTTCGCCCACAGCTGGGCCGCACGCATGTATAATTCGCGCTCATTTGTGAAGGGGGGAGGGGGGTTGTTGTAAAGCAATCAGAATTACATAGTACAGTTCTAGGGTCCTTTGGCGAAATTAGATTTTTGTTCTAGATATCTATTATTTATCTTTATTATTATTGTAAAAGTTTATATGCTGAACGAAATTGGCCTTACTATAAAAGAGATAAACTAGGTTTAAACCATGTCTAAAGAATAGCCATACAATTTGGAATATTAACACATCACACATATCTCGGTTATGTTACCATACTTTTTAATTGGTTGGCTAATCTTTAGGCAGTGTTTAAACCTAGTCTATCTTTTTTGTAGTAAGGCCCAATAAGTTTAAATTTAGCACTGACATTGCTAAAGGTGCTGAACTACAAGTCTTATATAATATCTATAATAAGATCAACTGTAACCATTATTACAGCAAACAAGCTTTTGCTCGCGACTTAGTATGCATTGACCTTACCCAGATAAAAAGTATCCTTTGTGTTAATTCAGGCTACGGACTATCTGTATGCCAAATATCATCAAAATCTATTTGTATCAGGTAAGAATTTAAGAACTCTGCAACACCTTCCCCTTTCTTTAATGGTTGTCCTCTACCTAAAGGTTGTCTGGAAGAGATCGCTATTAGCGATAAGACCACCTAAATTGTACATCTTTCTATAAAAATCATGTGTATTTTACTTGTATGGTGTGCAATAAAGAGTATCTATCTATCTGTTCAGTAACTTTTGAGTGAAAGAGTAACAAGCATCCATACTGGATTCTGGACTGGATAAAGGCCAAATTTTTAAGATAAGAATCGAACATAGAACACAGAAAAAGTGGACTGTTATATGCCTATAAGTCTACAATAAAAAAAGCCCTACCTACAGTACCCAGGTTAGCACTGGCACTGCACACACTCCACATAACGCGTGACTGAAGGCGAGAAGGTAGAGGACGTCACTCCAATTACCCTTTATACTTATCGGGCTTAGGACGAACCATCCAGCACATAGAGCAGCAATCATTACCATCATGTCAGCCTATTGCCGTCCACTGCAGGACATCAGCCTCCCCCAAAGAGTGCCAAAGAGCACGATCTCCCGCTTTTTTCATCCAGCCACTGCCAGCCATCTTCCTAAGGTCGTCGTTCCATCGAGCTGGGGGCGTTCTACACTACGTTTGCCAAGGCACGGTCGTCACTCGAGAACCCGCTTACTCCTCCTTTATTCTTGACCTGACCTGAATATAGCTGCCGTTTTGATTTTTTATCTAAACAGCGATCATAATATGTACTGTAACCGCCACGGCGATTCTTCACGGCGGCTTTAACTATCATATTTTTACAGTTGGTGTCAATATATAAGAAAAGAAAGAAAGAAAGAAAAAATGTTTATTTGGTACCTCATAAAATAAAATAAAAACATAATAGACCTTAGAATACTAAAAAATTTTAAAATTTTAAAAACTTAAAAATAAAACATGGTAGGTACCAAAATGGTCTCCGCTCAGTATAAGGTAGTGACGCGGTGGGCGCGTCACTGCCACTGGTATTCTGCGGATATCGCTATATCATATCATATCATATCGTGTTTAAGTAGTCATGCGAGACAGGCTGGGACAGATGTGGCCGGCCCACTGCAATACCGACCATCTTTCTCCGAAACACGTTAGTGATATTTCACATACATACAGTATCAAATGAGAAGTCCTGTCAACTCTGTCATACTAAAATAGTACAGTCACAAATAAAAAAATGGCGGAATTTTGACGAACAAAATAAATAACATTTCTACTCTATGGATATGTGCTCTATGGGACCGACAAACTACAAAACCGCGGAACCCTGATCCTTAGCTAGAGACGCTCTTGTCCAGTTTAGAGTTTTTAAGTTCGTTAAAGAAGCCGGCCAATCAGCTGACTGCCGCTGATTGTCGGCTCTTTGAGAACTCAAAGGGTAAGGTGGGCCCATAGATCTTGACCGAGTGTAGATGCGGATTTTATCAGAATCAAATTTCAGACAGCATAGAGGAGAAACGTATTCGCTTTTTTCAAGATTATTTTAATGAAAGAAGTTTATAACACTGTTCATGACTATTTCAATGATAAAAAATATGGAATTATATACTACCCTTCTCGCGCAGGTAGATTTTATCTTGATAATTAAACATACTAATTAAAAAGAGGCTGACAATAGCCACCGAGTTACTTGCGCTGCTTCTTCTTGGCGCTTGCCCACAATTATCTCAAAGGACTTCACTGGATTTTTCGTAATTTACGCTCGGATTTTTACATCTTCCACGGCGATGTGCAAACTTGCACATTCCGATTAACATTGGATGGGAAGCCATGGTCAATAATGGCCTGCTTTCTCTTCTCAAAGGGTGACGCAGAACTGATGAGAATCACTCTTAATGTAATGACTAAACATGCCGCACTTAGGTGTGGTGAGCGATCGTTCTCACAATTTAGACATTTCGCAATTCGAACTAACTAGTAATTGCTAAGTAATGATTGTTGTCAGATATCTCGAACCATCTACATAATCGAATGATTTCATTAGTATATAGATATTTCATAATCACCCATCAATACGATATTTAAAAAAAATAAAAATGATATTCCATTTTTTTTTTCTTTTAATTATGCAATAAAGTTTAAAATTATCAGAGTAAAGTAGAAGAGAAAGAAAATATGAAGTAAAATCACGATTATGAAAATGTCGAGATGAGATATCTCAGACCTCCTACTACTAGACAAGTCTCTAAGGCCTAAGTTTATTTATTTATTTTATCACGACAATGACTAATTGTTATGCGGTCTATGGCTAGACCTAACTTTTGATTCACCATCCGCTTTTTATAAGAAACAAGAAGTGAAATGCTAATTCTGAGTTGCTGATTATGACTTGTTTTTCTTTATTTAGTTTAGTAGTACAACCAACAAGACAAACAGAGATGCAATCAAATTAATAGATACTAGCTGACCCGGCGAACTTCGTACTACCAATAATTTGTCTATAAATCAAAGCCCAGGATCAGTTAGTTCTGTTTTCCTTCCAATTAGTCGCAAAAGTTAAGATAAGATAAGATAAGATAATGTTTATTACGCATAAAATTGGTTTACAAAGATAGGTTGACAAAATTGAATAAAATACATTTAAGTTGTAGGCACGATTAATGGCAGTCTCGCACTAGGTTATACCTGTATCGCGAGAACCATGTTTAACGACTGTATTATCAAAAAGTTTTGCGTGTGCGAGGTGGTCGAGTGAGATAGGCTTGAA
Organism: Anania hortulata; assembly: GCA_963576865.1. Classification (NCBI taxonomy): domain Eukaryota; kingdom Metazoa; phylum Arthropoda; class Insecta; order Lepidoptera; family Crambidae; genus Anania; species Anania hortulata. The sequence continues at coordinate 2,299,870 of OY756413.1, forward strand.
TTTAGTAAATCAGTGCAATTTTAATTTAAAATGTGAAAATTAGTGAGATGTTATATGCTATATGCGCGGATGTGTGTGTTTGATTGTGTGTGTGCGCGCGTGTATGTGCGTGTGTGTGCGTGTTGTGATGAGTGTGTGGTTGTTTATGTCAGGTTTACTGAGGGATTTTCAGTAGACTTTCTGTGTCGTAATATGACAGAGTAAGAAGCCAGTTCATCACCTCTTTAACGGCTAGTCTAACCGAACTATGTCTTATGTCGCAGAAACGTGCAATTTTATTGTAGACTAGCTTTTGCCAGCGGCTTCGCTCGCGTTAGATTTGATTTTAAGTGAAGTATGAATGTCAATCTCAGTAATTTAACAAACTACAAAACTTCTTTATAGACAATATTTTTTAGCATGACTATCAAAACACGATATGATATGATATAATATTATAGCGATTTATCAATTATAGGATAACGCGGGCATACATCAAATGCAAAAATAGAACCTTTGTGTTGGGATCACGTATGGCTGTCTGTCAGTCCGTCTGTTACAACCGATTAGCTCCGAAATTACTGGCCGGATTGAATTGCAATTTGGCACAAATAATTTCAAGAATTTTAATGTTCACAATATTCAATTTTAAAATCAAAGTTCCAAAAAACCATAAAATCTACACCCATATTGATAGACATTTCAACCCCATCGCATCCCAACAGGGGAGAAGGAAGTTCACGTCCGCAACGTTAAATTTTAAAATCGTTGTTGTTTTCGTAATCAGCGACCCGATAAACCATAGAAACAATACCCATGTTGATTTTCAGACTTAGTCAGCCCGCTTCCCCTTTTTAGGGGTTGACTTTTCAAAAATCTGAAACACATGTTTGCTCATTTATCGTAAGGAGAACTTACTCCTGTGAAATTTTGAATAAAAGAGTCTGACTAATCTTGTTTACCCATACAAACTTTGGATCCCCATTTCACCCTTTTAGGGGATGAATTTTGAAAAATCCTTTCTTAGTGACCCCTAGATTTTATAAGAAACCTACGTGTCAAATTTGGAATCTCTAGAACCCGCGGTTTAGGCTGTGCGTTGATACATCAGTCAATCACTTTTGCCTTTCATATATGTAAATAGATTAATTAATATAGAATGGAGTAAGGTGCTGCGCATACAACGCAGTGGTGCGGTCTTTTTGACCGTGAAGCAATAAAGACCGCGTCTGCTCATCGATGCCCGCGGCTGCCCGCGCCGTGTACTCACCGTGCACGACGGTCAGTTCAGGACAACCATTCTAGTAGAGCGCGCGACGCAGACTAAGCTAGTCGCCCGCGCCGCCGTCTGCGTTAGTGTATACAAACTGGTTTGTGCGATCTACGGCCTGCAGCCACGGACATGCCGCGGTGCGGGGCGGGCACTGGCGGCGCGGTCTTATTGACCGCCGTGTGCGTTGCAGTATACGATTGGACCCTTTGGTCTATTGTTCGCGGCAAAATTGTCCGGCCCGCCCTGCTACGTCGTGTACGCAGCGCCTTGATATCTCGAAAACGGTGTGTCCTAGCTCAAAATAAACAAAATTTGGCCCCCGTAGACCCCAGGCGACGTCTCTGGAACACTTCAACAGCATTTAAACTAATCTAAAAGCAGACCTTCATCGAGGGTTGAAATCAGATAAGTAGCATTCAAGATCAGAGTTCCCCGCGTAATTCCTATGTCCCATGGGAATTCCGGAAAACGATATGCTTTATGTCACTTCCACAACTGAGAAGAATCTCTTACGATGAAATACATCTCTAACGGCTTAGGCTGTAGAGCGTGCCAAAAACTTATAAACACACATACATACGCTCGAAAAACATAACCCTCCTACGGCAGCCGAGTGAAAATAACAATGTATTGAGTAAGTTTACTTTAAATATAAGTTTAGTGATTATAACTTTAAAAATAAAGGACTTTCAAGACATAACTTAATATCCTTTTTCACCCCTTCAGGGGTTGAATAATCAAGAATGCTGTAATACATCAATTTATTTTCAATCGTCACCATAATACAAAATTTGAAAATTATTATTTGAAACTGATATGCTTTCATTAAATTTTCATCCCCGATTTTACCCCCTTTGGGCTATAATTTCCAAAAAACCCTTTCTTAATGGATGTCTACACTTTATAAGGTAAGGCTGTGCGTTGATATATCAACAATTAGTCAGTTTACCATTTTATATAAATAGATAACTGAAATACAAAGTTTCTTTCCCCTTTTCAGGTAGTTAAGGGTTGAATTCAAGAATTTTTTATGTCCACAATATTAAATTTCCAAATCGATGTCATTTTCGTAATTATCATCCCAAAAAACCATAAAATCGACACCCATATTGATATTTAGACATTTCAACCCCATCGCACCCCAATAGGGGGATGATAATTCACGTCCGCAAAGTTGTATTTTAAAATTATTGTTGTTTTCGTAATCAGCGACCCGATAAACCATAGAAACAATACCCATGTTGATTTTCAGACTTTGTCACCCCTTTTACCCCCTTTAGGGGTGATTTCGCAAAAAACCTGAAACACGTGTTTAATCATTTATTGTTAGGAATACTCCTGTGAAGTTTCGAATAAAATAGTCTAACTAATCTTGTTTCCCCATACAAACTTTGGGCCCCCATTTCACCCCTTTAGAGGGTGAATTTTGAAAAACCCTTTCTTAGTGCACCCCTAGACCTTATAAGAAACCTACATGCCAAATTTGGAATCTCTAGCACCAGCGGTTTGGGCTGTGCGTTGATATGTCAGTCAGTCAGTCAGTCAGTTTCTTCTTTTCAACCGACTTCAAAAAACGAGGAGGTTCTCAATTCGACTGTATGTTTTTTTTTTTTTTTTTTGTATATTTGTTACGCGATTACTCCGCCAATTATGAATCGATTTTAATGATTCTTTTTTTGTTTGGTAGATCATACTTCAGAGGTGGTCCCATATAAATTTTATCGAAATTGATTTAGAACTTTTTGAGAAAATCAACAAATATATACCCAGATAGTATTTTGGTTGTGGTTCTTGTTACCTATCTTCGTCAAATATGAGCCGATTTTGATGATTTTTGTTTTATTGAATAGCTTATACTTCAAAGATAATATGCTAAAAGTTTACAAAATAAAAATCACCCCTAAGGGTAGGAAAATAGGGGATGAAATCGGTGTTCAGCAGTTAGATTAGGATTTATCACTAAAAATTGATGAAATAAGTAAATTTTATTTAAAAAAATAAAACCGACTTCAAAACACTAAAATGCTAAAAATAATCCTAACACTTAAGTACCTAATCAGTTACTTTTGGAGTCGGTGCAAACAAAAACATTGAATCTCTCATCGGCTGGCACCGACTCCAAAAGTAACTGATTAGGTACTTAAGTGTTAGGATTATTTTTAGCATTTTAGTGTTTTGAAGTCGGTTTTATTTTTTTAAATAAAATTTACTTATATATATATACTGCCCACCAGACACTAAAGTGCAGTAATAGCCCATGGATGATTTTTCGTTTTATTAGTGATTCTGAAAGCGGGCTTCATAAGGTTTCTGCTGAATTAACTCATTTTTCTCTCGGACAACTAGGTGGTTTTTATTTAACAGTTTTACTCTTACTGCAAAACCAATAATATTAACAATTTAGCGTGGTTTCCCAACTAAAATGCAGTATATATTATAGTACAGACGAAACTTTAAGGTTTCCTATCTAAAATGCAGTAAGCAATCAAACTTTACGGCCATTTAGATAGTTTATATTTTTGTAAAAAAAAATAAAAAACTAATTAATATGCAGTAAATTTTACCTCCATACAAACTATTTTTACTACAATTAGAAAAAATATATTAATTGTCACGAACTCCCAACTAAAATGCAGTAAAATCAAAGCTAGCCGCATTTTAGTTGTGAATACTTAACACTCCTTAATTATTATAAACTGACTAAAATGCAGTGAAATACAGCATTACTGCAGATTAGTTTGGATAACATAGTGACACACATTTGGTTATTCCCAGATAAAGTGCAGTAATGTTTTATATACTGCGTTTTAATTGGGATCAAGTTTGACAAATGATAGTAGGTCAAACCAATTATAACGCAGTATCAAGCGTTGTTACTGCATTTTAATCGGTTTTGAATAGATAAACGTTTATTCATAAACTAGCTTCATGTAGTAACAGTAGTAATTACTGCATTTTAGTTGGTTGTTTTGAAATGTTTATGAAGCGTGAAACAGAGCTTCCGAAAAGATACTGCTCGATTGTGTATGATTGATCAGTCGCCCCAGTGAAGCGTGCCGAGGTGGACGTGCGCTCCGGTCATGTCGCTGCTTACGTTTTTTTGGCGGGTAAGTGACCTATGTTCTATGTCCAAATACCTAGATTGTAAAATTTTTGTTTTACCATTAATAATGCAATTTTTAAATGTGAAAACACACTTGAAAAAATTTTTTTGGCTCACCTTTGTCCCACCTAAGGACAGCCAAAAATTTTTTCAATTGTGTTTTCACATCCAAGTACCTACTTTAGCATAGGTTATTCTACATACATATAACTAAGTAAGTAGATATCTTCCTACTGCAACTTATAAATTTATTTTATTTTCAACCGACTTCAAAAAAGGAGGAGGTTCTCAATTCGTCTGTATATTTTTTATGTTTGTTACCTCAGAACTTTTGATTGGGTGAACCGATTTCAATAATTCTTTTTTTATTTGAAAGCTGGTGCTTCCCGTGTAGTCCCATTGGCACCAAATCGGGATCTGATGATGGGATCCCAGAAAAATCGAGGGCAACCCTCAAATTTTACAGGGACGTATAATGTGTTTTATATATTTTCTAAAACTATTTATGCATTCACGTCTGATACTCATCATCTTATGTTGCTGAGCTGATGATGGAAGGTACAACTCTTAGTTAGTTAGGAGTTAGGGGATGAATCTTAGAGTACCGTATAGACCGCTAGCTTTTATTCTTTTAAATTCTTTTGGTGATTGCGTCAGGAGTCTTAATTTTATTTTATGCTACTAAACACTAAAAATAAAAATAATAAAATTATTTTTAAACAAAAAACTAAAACCGACATCAAAACTAAAACGTAAAAAATAATATTTTAACCACTTCAAACCAAGAACATTAAATGACAATAAACGAAAATATTAATTATAAACCTATTTTAACTTTATAATCAGTTATGTTTAGTCGGTGCCGTGTTTAGGTAGTAGGTAAGTAATTCACTCCTTCACCGCTATCGCCTCACGCCGGTCCCCGCCGCTGCACCGACTCCAAAAATAACTGATTATGAAGTTTAAATAGGTATGTAATTAATAATTTCGTTTATTGTCCTTTAATGTTCTTGGTTTGAAGTGGTTAAAATATTATTTTTTACGTTTTAGTTTTGAAGTCGATTTTAGTTTTTTGTTTAAAAATATTTTTTTGTACTTGCTGCCCGCGACTTCGTACGCGTCATGAGATATTCTATAAGAAGTATTTGATAAGAAGACCCACATAATCAGTAATCAGTAATTTATTGCAATATCTACTATTTAGTATTTACCAAATTTTCGTTTATCTTGCAGGGTAAATAAAATTATTTCGCTGCTAAGTAAAGAAGAAAACGACTTACCACCTGATATAACGATATCACCTCTGCCTCTTCAAAATAATAATAATTCGCTTCCAAAAGCAATACTAAGGGACCCATCTGAAATTCGAAAATATCGGTTTGGTGATGCATACTACGTGTCACTGGAAAAAAATTCCAAACTAGAAGACAGTGCATTTGCCCATAAAAATCTTTACAACGACCCTGTTGTCCAAAATATTGATTTGAGCAAATTCTCTGAAGCATTTCCAACACAACACTACTTGGATCCATCTAAAGCTCAACAGAACAGTCTGATTCATGATGATCTCGTGGAACCACTGGCCATCGATCTTTTATGTAACGAAACAATAATGCCTTCAATACCATTCCATGATTCTTTCATGGAAGATTCGGATGATTCTGTAAAGGATAAAAATTACGTCCCTGATCCATCTCCAACATCGTCGAGTTTAAGTGATTTAGATTTCACAAACGATCCAGCAGAAATTCAGGACAATAATGTCAACATGCAGCCAGCACAATTACCTAATGTGAAAATACGGAATAAAACATGTAAGAAGCGAAAAAGTGAACTTCAATATAGCAAAAAATACAGAAATATCCGGTGCGAGAACCCTGTCAAAACTTATGTACAAAACTATGTTCTGTACATTTTACTGAAGAAGATAGAAGTAATATTCACAAATATTATTGGTCTTTGGATTGGGAACATCAAGGCATGTTTATCAAAAGTCTTGTGACAGAAGAAGTGTGCAGAAAAAGTAAAAAGAATTTGAAACGACCACGAAATGTAACTTACAAGTACCGTTTATCAAAAAGAGATACAGAACAAAATTCCTATGAAGTATGCAAAGTATTTTTCTTAGGTACTCTGGGATATGACAAAAAAAATGACAGACGTGAATGAAATGGTGTACTGAAAAAGTCACTTTTAGAACAAAAGGACAATAGAGATGGCCGTAATTTAAAAAAATCTCATGCTATAGATCGGACTTTGATCACGGCTCATATCGAATCATTCAATCCATGTGTACATCATTATAGACGAGTGCATGCTCCCAACAAGAGATACTTGCCAAGTGACCTTACAATAACAGACATGTATGAAAATTTCAAAGAGAAGTACCCCGAATTCAAATGCAGTCTTGAAACCTACAGAGATCACTTGACAAACAAAATGAACATTTCGTTTGCTAAACTCGGCCACGAACAATGCGAGACATGTGAAATCTTCAACCTTCATAACCTTGATCATGTAAAAGAACCGTGTACCAATTGCGAAATATGTAATATCTATGCTCAGCACAAAATCAAGTAAACGTCATCAAAGTCAACACTGGCCTGAGAAATGTACGATGCAGACTCAGAGGCGAATAGTCAGCCTAATACTGTAATTGTTTCTGTGGACCTACAAAAAGTTATAATGTTACCTAAATTTACTGTAACGTTGATCTCAAGGTAATGTCTAACTTTTAAAAATACGCACCTACTTTGAGTAAGTATATTTAATTATTAAACATTTAATATCTTTATGTTATTATTATGAGAAAACTGACACATTTTTTTGGATTAGAAGAAGTTTTTTATTTTTGATATGTGATTTTTACTTCATTAAGTTGAATTATTGTTATTCATTACGTAAAAATAAACGTTTTATAAAATATTACCTAGCTATTTTACTTACTGCACTAGTAAAACGAACACTTTTTTTCTTTAAAACCAACTAACGTGCAGTATTTTTTTCACCTTACTGCAAGTTAGTTGGGTTTCTTGACAAAACAACTAATCCAAACGCAGTAATGCTACTTTATACTGCGTTTTAATCAGTTTAAATGTTTTTTTTTATAAAAAAGGCGGTGCAGTAATTCGCGCCAAAATAGTAAATGGCCATTAATAAATTTATTTATAAGGATATATTTTTTTTAATGGTCTATGAAGTATGCAAAGTATTTTTCTTAGGTACTCTGGGATATGACAAAAAAAATGACAGACGTGAATGAAATGGTGTACTGAAAAAGTCACTTTTAGAACAAAAGGACAATAGAGATGGCCGTAATTTAAAAAAATCTCATGCTATAGATCGGACTTTGATCACGGCTCATATCGAATCATTCAATCCATGTGTACATCATTATAGACGAGTGCATGCTCCGAACAAGAGATACTTGCCAAGTGACCTTACAATAACAGACATGTATGAAAATTTCAAAGAGAAGTACCCCGAATTCAAATGCAGTCTTGAAACCTACAGAGATCACTTGACAAACAAAATGAACATTTCGTTTGCTAAACTCGGCCACGAACAATGCGAGACATGTGAAATCTTCAACCTTCATAACCTTGATCATGTAAAAGAACCGTGTACCAATTGCGAAATATGTAATATCTATGCTCAGCACAAAATCAAGTAAACGTCATCAAAGTCAACACTGGCCTGAGAAATGTACGATGCAGACTCAGAGGCGAATAGTCAGCCTAATACTGTAATTGTTTCTGTGGACCTACAAAAAGTTATAATGTTACCTAAATTTACTGTAACGTTGATCTCAAGGTAATGTCTAACTTTTAAAAATACGCACCTACTTTGAGTAAGTATATTTAATTATTAAACATTTAATATCTTTATGTTATTATTATGAGAAAACTGACACATTTTTTTGGATTAGAAGAAGTTTTTTATTTTTGATATGTGATTTTTACTTCATTAAGTTGAATTATTGTTATTAATTACGTAAAAATAAACGTTTTATAAAATATTACCTAGCTATTTTTCTTACTGCACTAGTAAAACGAACACTTTTTTTCTTTAAAACCAACTAACGTGCAGTATTTTTTTCACCTTACTGCAAGTTAGTTGGGTTTCTTGACAAAACAACTAATCCAAACGCAGTAATGCTACTTTATACTGCGTTTTAATCAGTTTAAATGTTTTTTTTTATAAAAAAGGCGGTGCAGTAATTCGCGCCAAAATAGTAAATGGCCATTAATAAATTTATTTATAAGGATATATTTTTTTTAATGGTTAAGACGTGTGAACCTATTCCTATAAAACATTTCTGGATTCTTTTTTTTTGTTTATACATCTGATTATTTTTTATATCAAATTCTTAACTTGAAATGGCGTTTGCTCGCAATCGTTATTTTGCTGTTACTGCACTTTAGTGTCTGGTGGGCAGTATAGATGAAGGGCAGTTTGAAGTCGAGATGATTTTTTGCAAAAACTGTCTTTACTACATGTGATGGAATGTGAAAAACCCTTTTATTTACTAATTTTTGGTAGCTTGGGGAATTTAAAGTAGAGCGGTGGGCTATGGTAAAAACTTTTAGCATGTATAATTGTCTAACATTCAGGACTCCTGCTTCTAGATACAGGTCTCGAGTTGGGTATCGGTATGGTTTTTTTAGCATCACCTTAAGCACAGATCTCTGTGCCCGTTCAATATCGATCATAGTTGTAATGCAAATTCCTCCCCAAGCCACAATGCAGTAACTTAGTAGACTTTGACAAAGCACAGTGTACACTGTGTAAAGAAGGGGCTTGTCAGCGGAGTTACGTAGCAGATGCATGACGTGGGTTAGTTTACGTACTTTCGAGGTAAGCGTCGCGATGTGATGCTTAAAGGACAGGTTTTCATCAATTTCTACTCCAAGGTATCTTACAAAGTTGGATCGAGCCACGGGGACACAAAAGCACGAGGAAGAATTACATGAATGCACTTTCAGGATAGTGGGAACAGCTGGACATGAGGATTGCGTCTTATGGAAGCACAGATATTTGGTTTTACTAAGATTCAAGGTAAGGAGGTTTCTATCAAGTTATCCCTTTATAGCAGCCATGCCAAGCTCTGCCGCCTGCAATGCATTCTCCCAGGTTCTTCCCTGAAATAAAGCCACAGTATCGTCTGCATAACAGATCAGGTCCGCATCTCTGGTGGCCTCGTGAATGTCATTAAGGTAAATTATGAACAACGAGGGACCAAGAACACTGCCCTGAGGTACACCGAAGCTGACCGGGAGGCTTGAGCTAAGACCGTCACCAACCTTAACCCTCTGGGATCTGGACGTAAGGTAGCGAAACGAAACCATTCCAGTGCCAATCCTCTGATGCCATAGCTTTCCAACTTTTTTAGAAGAATTGGCACCGATATGGTATCAAATGCTTTAGCAAGGTCAAGGAAAACCCCCACGCAGCACATTCCCCCGTCGAGCTGCTCAGATACGGCCTTAATGAGGAGGTTTACAGCATTTTCGGTTGAACGTTTTGGTCTAAATCCGAACTGGCGATCAGATAAAAGATTGAGTTTCTCCAGACAACTCATAAGAGGAGAGTTTACCAGTTTCTCCAAAACTTTGGAGAAAACTGACAGCAACGATATGGGCCTATAGTTATCCGGAGATGATTTACAGCCGGATTTGTAAATGGGGATTACTGCTGCCTCCTTCCAAGCGTCAGGAAAAGTACCCGTTGAGAGACTCAGATTAAATATGTGGGTTAGGGGGGAGACGATCACAGGCCGCAACGCTTTAATCAGAGTAGGTTTAATACCATCTCAGTTATCACTGAACACATCCTGTTTGACAGGTAGGAATAGTTGTATGGGAAAATGGTTGTTTTTAATTATTTTCTCACAATTTCTATATATTTTCTCACCTTTTAAACCTTACTTGGATTTCTACAAATATTAAAAAACCAAAATTTGCCAAATCGGTCCAGCCGTTTTTTTAGTTATGGTGAGACTAACAAACGTCAATATTTTTTTTATTATTTTATACAGATTAGCCAGAAAAGAAAAAAAAATTTTTTAAAGTCACTTTTTTTTAAAGTGCCTTGTGTTGTGAGATATCTGAATCACCCTTATGTAGGTTTTGCTATTTTTCGTAGTTTCCGAGTTAAATAGCCTATTAAGCCTATGAAGTACTACTTTTTTATTATTATTATGAAAGCTTAAGAGTCTACCGCATTTTCTGAAGCTATTCTTACTAACTCGAAAACTACGAAAAATCGTAGAACATACATAGGGGTGATTCAGATACCTCTCAACACGGGGCACCTAAAAAAAATATTGAACGTAACTTTTCTGGCCACCCTGTATAGATAGATCGTAAATTAACGTTGTTTAAAAGTAAAAATTTTCGTGTTTTGAACGTGACTATTTGAGCCACCCTGTATTTACCCCAACCTCATCGTAACTGTCAGTTCGTTGGTAACAAGGCTACCCAATACCTTGCTCAGAGACCGCTGCCCTGTTCGCATTTAACAAATAAAAAGCAGCTTTATTTTGGGGGGGAAACCAATTAATCCTGTCACAAAATGCAGGGAAAGGAAGTAAATTCGGGACAGTTATAGAAAAAACGGGCGAAAGAAGGCGCGACAAATAAATACGGAAAGAATAAAGCAATTTGTCTTGGCCCGGTTCACTGCGCACAATCACTGAGAGTGAGGACTCGAGACAATTTTCAATTTAAAATAAATAAAAAACGGACGCTTTAATACTGAAGGAAAAGTTTACTAGCAGGTGTCTTCAATTAAGTTTATAAACACTGTTAATGACTACGTTAATTAGTTATCAAAAATGTCAATAGATGGCGCTGTCCTTACTTAAATCGCGCAAGTAACTAGTGTTGTTAGTTTCAGTAAGAATTCATATGTTTAAAATTTGTTTTCAAAATTGCCAACAGATGGCGTTGTCTCGTTTTATTTCACGCAAGTAAAGTATACCAATGCTATCATATGGTCAAAAACTTATTGTTTAAATACATCCTGCTTAGTTTAAGTACTTACGGTGGTTTTATTTACACATATACGTCAAAATCCTCCTTCAAGAAAGCTCTGCGCAAGCATTTTTTGGATTAACTCTTTTCTCTTTTCCATGATTCTCGCTGGCATGAGATCTGTGTATAATTATATTATGTATAAGTATGTATGTATATATTTTATGTATGTATATGTATATGTATTATTTTAATGATATGGCCACACGTGGATTGACATTTCATCGAATGTTGACGTTTAAACGATATGGTCAGTTTTAGTTGGCCATATCATGATCGGTCACATCATGAAATGATCAATTTTACGATCTGACCACGACATATATACCGTATATAGCTATCTATGTATGTATCTAGTATGTACAAATGTATATATTCATCTAGTTTGTTTTAGTTTTGTATGATTTAATTTAACACAATTTGTTTTTTTTGTTGCACCGCCTATACCATCTCTGTATGGCCCTATGGTTGACTGGTAGAAAATACTTTTGGTATTAAGTCCGCCATTTGTACAACTTTTTTTTTTAAATGTCTGTGCAATAATGTTTTCATAAATAAATATACCCCTATAGTATTAGTTCACAGTTCAATGATCAACCAGTAGGTCTATACTTTAATAAACACACTCCTAACTAATTCAACTTAAAGTTGCAACGACTTACAATGAAGTTTAGTTCATATTTCACATTATTATTATTTAAGTTTCATCGCAATCGAATGGTTTAGAGACATAGTATCGGTAAAGACAGACATTCACTTTTATATACAACAATAAATATTTTTTTCTAACAATTACACCAATTTCTTAGCCTTAATCTAAGCAGAGCTGGAGTGCGAAGCACAAGGGAAAAGGCCGCCTTTATTTCTTTGTAAAATTATTTTATAACTCCTTAGTTCTTTTATTCTAGTGCTGCTTCTGCCTACGATTTTGTCTGCGTAGAATCCGTAATAAAATCAAAAAGGAATAATAAATCATGCCATCGTGCTAAGTTGTATTAAGCGCGCGCGGGACGGCGACGGATCGGGTCGGTAGTACGGCGGGTCTAATAACATACGTTTAAATGGGCGCCCACAGAGAGCGGGCGTGAGCAGAACGTCACGCTGCGTACGCCGGCTGTGTGATGGCACCCATTTAAACCTATGTTAATAGACACGCCGTACTCTCGTCGATGTCCCGCGCACGCTCTCTGTGTGTGTTACGTTTTAATTTCAGTAATTTCTGTTCAGTTGAAAACTTTTACATTTATAATATTGCAAAAAATATATTCGATAGACCTAGCCTAAAGACGAGAGACTACAACCAGAGTGTATTACCAGTGATCATTATAAAAATGAAACGTGGCTTCTCACCATGGGCCTCATAAGAAAGCTCAAGGATGTACAGCGTGCTATGGTATGGTACTATGCTCGTTGTTATTTCGCGAGATCGAATCAAACATAAGCAGATCCACAAGCGACGTAACCTGACATAGCCCGGCCGATTAGCAAACTAAATTGGCAGAGGGCGAACACATAATAACCGTAGAACTGACGGCCGATGGGACAGAAAGGTTTTAAAATGCAGGCCACGTACCGGCAATCGCATTGTAGGACGTCCAGGTCCAGGACAAGGTTGACAGACAACGTTGCAGTTTGTTGTTTGGTAGCAGGAAGCCTCTGGATGCAAGCCGCTTCTAACCGGTCAATCTGGAAGTCTGAGGAAGCGGCCTTTGCTCAGCAGTGGACCATCTTTGGCTGAAATAATGATTCGATAAGGCTCTATCTATTCAATTATTTTTAATTAGATAAGATTAAATTAAGAAACACCGTCTAAAAAACCGGTTGTCAAGTTGCGTTTCTTTTTTACCAAGTCTAAAGTTTTCGTGCAACCCCTGCACTTGTAACAAATGATTCAGGGGGCATTGTGAAAATATTAATTAATTCCATCGCGAAAATAAGAGGAATTCACTCGCAGAAGCCTCTGTTAGCTAACTCCTAAACTCGGTTAATTAATATTTCGTCATACGGGTACAGTCGCCGAGAGATGTGTGAATGATAATTAGGTAATTCAGTCCTCTTAAAATTTGTAACATTTATTAAGCTCTCAATTTCACATTCAAACAATACAATTCACAAGTACATTTAAACGCAAAAATATGACATTATTGGTACAATATTGGGCAAAACATGGAATGTTTAAAAGCTTAAAGTTGACAAAAACATTAAAGGACAATGTCAATTAATTGTCCTGTATAGTCAACAGTCAACTTTAAGCTTTTAAACATTCCATGTTTTGCCCAATATTGTACCAATAATGTCATATTTTTGCGTTTAAATGTACTTGTGAATTGTATTGTTACTCAGTGACCGACTTTGCATATTTTTGTTAGAAGTGTTTTATTTTATTTTTTCAACTAACTTCAGGATAAAGAGTGATATAAGAAATATAAAAAATAGGACATTCCTCGTATTTCCCTTGCACCTTTGAAATTGTCTTTTACAAAAATAACACGAAGTAAAACAAAAAATATTTGCGACGAGCCACAACAAAAAACACTTAATAAATATAAATATTGGACAACAACACATACATTGCTCTGATCCTAAGGTAAGTAGCTAAAGTACTTGTGTTATATAAATCACATACAACGACGGAAACACAACACCCAGACCCGAGACAACTTAGAAAAGTTCATTTTCTATATTGATACGACCGAGAATGTCCGGGCCCTCAGAGATGACGACACCAAGACCGGCGTACTGGCCAATCGGCTACGATGGTCGTCACACTTAATACTAGACAATGCTATTAAATAGCTACGATTGTAGAATCAAAAGGACCTTAAGCGTAATACACACAGAAGTGAGCGGGACGGCGATGGGTCGGGCGTCCAAAGACAGCTGGCGTGCGCGCTGTCTATGGGTGCTTATTTAAACTCGCCGCTACTCCTGATCCGACCCGTCAACGTCCCGCTCAGGCCTTTTGTGTGTGTTGCGCTTTACTCGGCATAACAGGCATCACAGGCAGTCATTACACTCGTTTTATCGTTACCTATAGTAGGACGCCCCCAGCTCGATGGACCGACGACCTTAGGAAGATGGCTGGCAGTGGCTAGATGAAAAAAGCGGGAGATCGTGCTCATCTGTGCTCTTTAGGGAATGCTTACGTCCAACAGTGAACTGCAATAGGCTGACATGATGATGACATGACGGCTCGTATTGCCGGTCAGTACCCCTTGACATTTTGACGTTTCTGATCGAGTTTAGATCCAGTTCCGTCAAACCCGGGTTCTTCAAAATTAAATCCCCGCTTATCAATTGGAGCCCATGTTGCGCTCAAATGTTGACTGCGACTGTACTCTATATGATATGTCACGCAATAATTTCCAATTATTATTAATGGCTTCAAATAAGTGTTTAATGTTATAATTTATGCAAGTGTTCGCGCTCGTGTATGCTAATGCGTCGCTAACAGTTTTCAATAGAATGGGGTAATATTGTATTTAGATTGTTTTATATAACAAAACAGATGTTTTAATATTGTAAGATCTACAACAACCATGTTTTACAAGCTGACGTTCATTGTCATTGTCATGTTTTTTTTAATGGACTCAATCCCGCTCTAAGCAGAGCTGTGATTCTGACAATATCGAGTGTTTTGTTGATATAATGTTCATAAGAAATAACGGGTGTTTAGTCTTTATTGCTTATTCAGTGAAGGCTACTCTTCTGGTAGAAGCAGGTTTCAAGACGCTATCGGGTCTAAAGCAAGTTGTCTTGAGACAAGTCACTTGACACTAGATGCGGTGTTAAATAAGTATAATGATATTTCAATAGTTTCAGATCTTTATCACGTCACCAAACATTAGAACACAAACTACACCAAACTTGCACTATAAAGTGGGTAAGTGGAATGCCTTCGCGTTCCACTTACCCACGCTAGACCGGAAAAACAATGAATATAACAATAGGTAGGTATATAATTGATAAATAAGGAAGATGATTATTGAAAATCATTAAAATAGATCGACCATGCGTTTCGTTCGACTACCCCCCACCGAATCGTCATATATTTTGTTTGACACAATTCTCCGCCCTTTTTTAATCTGTCTGTACTGTTTTAGTATGGGTTAATTAGGACAGAACCTAAAATAGGACTTTATACAGGGTGCGTAGTTATTATTATCCTTTAAAGCCGAAACATGCCCATGTGCCAACATAATATGCATATAAGTACTATGGTGAAGTCATAAGCATCATCATCACAGCATCCTGTTGGTTATCAAAGCGACACCTCCCTCGCAAAACTCTGTAACTGTTAGTTATCGAGAAATACGATTTTAGTATTTTCGTGTTCTCCGAGGTCGGTTTTATAAGGTGGCCTTCAAAAATTTTTAAATTCTCATTAATATTAGTAATTGACAGTTGTATATGTGTCTATCTAGAAAAAGTGTTCCCTGCATATCTGCCTAGCTGTTAGTTTACCGCATATGCGCGGGGCGTGTCGAAGCGGGCCGGGGGGGATATCTGTCACTTCGTCAGTATCGCAGCGGAGAGCGTAGGACGCAGGTGTGTACTTAAGTGAAATGTGATTTACTGAAAAAAAACGGCTAGGAAGTGAATACAAACATGTGCTCAAAAAGGATACAATTCAAGGATGCTCTAAAAAACGCTTGTTTGGTCCAAAAGACAATAAATACAAATGTGAGGGATTCAAGTGAAATACAAAATCCAGGTAAGTTAATAAGATGATTAACTAGAATATTTTTCAACTGAATTAAAATTGTACCAACATAATGTTTAATACACTGCTTGTTTTTTGTGGTATTTAGAAGTAAAACTTACGGCAATCTATTAAATTCTACTAATCCGACGCAAATACGCGTAACTAGACCAGTTACAGAGTTATGTTTCGTAATTCATAGTGACGCTTGCCACTTAAAGAGTTTTGCTACGGAAGATTTATAATGCTTTTTGCTTTAACTGACACTTACAGACTTATGCGCCGTATGGCTTTACTATACTTTTTGTTCCAACTGCCGCTTACACACTTAAGCACCGGAGGTTTATTTTAAAAATATTATTTAAGTACCACTTAGGTTGATTTGCTTCGGATTAGTTAATTCGTTATTTTATGTATCTGTCACTTAAGTATACTTACGTAGTAAAACCAATTTTAGCATGCCCCCTAAGTGTTATTACTTTTTCAGAGTCACCTGTTCCACACTTCACAGAAGAAAAGAAAATATTTTGGGCGAATAATAACATATTCGAAAATGATGCTGACAATATTACGGAAGATCAGTTAGCAGAAGATCTCACTCAAAACTCAACATTCAATAGGCATGTCGATCAATTTCTTTGTGTTACACAATTAAAGAGAAATATTTGAGAATTAAACATAACGACGTCACAGCCTGCTACAATGTATGGAGATACTAAAAAATTAGTTTGATATCTATCTTAATTATTGCGTTTGTGAATGTGACACTCAAATAAAAGTTGCTATAAATCGTTTGTATATAATTTTTAATGAAATTTATATATTTAAAATGAATGAATTTTAAATTTTTGAATTGAATTTTTAAAATGAATTAATTTTATTATTTTAAATGAATTTTATATATATTAAATGAACTAATCAAATGTACAATGTATGCAAAAATATTTACTTTTACAATTATATGTAAGTAATATAAAAATAGTATTTATCTGATGGACTAATTTGAATAAATTTATTTTGACGCAGGACCCAAGCCTATGGCAACGCGGACCAGATCGAAAATAATTGTAGTGCAGTAACAAGTCATAACCCTTTCATAAATAACGATGATCTTCCTGAGATGGAGACTTCGTTGAATGAAGACCAACATCAAAACCTCTCATTACAAAGTCAAGAAGATCATATTCAAAGTTCTACGTTAACAGGCTATGATGATCCAGTGCTTCCATTTAATGGTCCAAATTCATGCAATTCAGCATTTAAAGACATGGTTGCACCTTCACCTTCTCTTTTGACAAACAATGGCCCAGCTTCAAACATCTCGAATGTACCAGAATTAGAAGATTTTATTAATTCTGTTCCATCATTGCCCTCCCATACAGATACTTCAGCTAATTTTACTCTGTTGACACCTGAAACATCATCAGTAACATCCACTCAAACAATATCAGGAACATGTGATGATGATGTAACGGAGAAATTTAAAGGAAAAGGTCGAACAGTTAACAAGAAGGAGTGGAAAGACGTTAAAAGGAAGAAGAACAGAAATACCGGAAAAAGTTACGTGAGTAGAGATGGTACTAAGAGACCAGCTAGAAAATTGAATCCTTTGTGTCACAAATGTTAATTTAAGTGCCCTAGCAAATTTGATGATCACATCCGAACAAAAATATTTGAAAATTTTTGGAGACTTGGTAATAATGTAAGACAGTGGGATTTTATATCAAAATTTTGTAAAAAAATACCTAAACGCAGTCGCACAACAGAAGGAGAGTCAAGAAGACAAAACACGATAACTTATAGCTTGCCTCTTGGTGAGTCTATTAATCCAGTACCTGTATGCAAGGTTATGTTTTTGAACAGTATTTGAGCGCAACCAGTATTTGAGAATACCGTCAGACACTTCATTTTTTAGTTTCCTCTGCACTAGTTTTTTGTTTGCAGTTACATACTTTTATTTGTTTTGTTTTTATTTTTTTGACATTCCCTAATTTTGAATTCATTTAATTGAATTTTATCCAATGAAATAGGTATTAGGAAGCCGCTTTATTTTAATTAAATTTAATTGTATCGCACCGCCAAATAAACATCTCTATTTAGCCTAATGGTTGAATGGTAGAGAATGCCTCATGGCATTAAGTCCACCTTTTATATGATTTTTTGTTAAATCTGTACAATAAAGTCTAAATAAATAAATCTGAAAATCACTAAGGGAGGCTTATGTTTAGCAGTGGGCGTCCTATGGCTGAAATAAGAATGATGATGAAATCCAATTAATAACATGTTCGCATGTTGTTCATAGTAAGTGAGACAAATAACAAAATTATAATCGACAGTGTACCTTTTATATACAGGGTGTATAAAAGAATAGGACACTCCTAAAACCACGTGATCAGCTGCTCATACACAACAACTTTTTCTATGGAAGCAACATTGAAATCGAAAGAAAATATTTTAGATGCTCCATACAAACTAACGTGCTACCTAACACTGTGCACTAAACGGGTATTGCAACACATACCTAATTTACAATCTACTACACTGTCTACTATACTCTACTGTAGTACTACGGACACAAATATTGAAGAAGTGCGGGTAGGTGAATATTTGTCATCGCTCGGGCAGACGACGCCACACATCGCCAGTCATCCCGTTACCACGGCCTATGCAACAGTAGACACAGTAGACAGACTACAGTAGAGCATACTAACTATTTGCTGTGTGCAAAGTGGGTGGTGGGGGCCGTCAAATCGATCGCAGCACGCAATGTAGCAGCAGAAATGTGAAAAAACTCTGGACTGTCATGTGTCAAACTGGTATTTCCATAGAATTCCATACTAACGTTATTGAGATTTTTTAAGTTAAAACGTTGTAATTCGCGATATAGGTGTTGTGTTATAAAGTGCAAAAACAATAGGAAAAACAGTTCGTGCCAGTTCGTGCATGTTTTATTCGTTTCCAACATCAAGATGAAAATTGGAGCAAATAAATAAATAGATAGCTGCTGTGAAAAGAAAAACGTTCGTAGGGAGTTGGTGTCACAGACGTTTGTCTTATGATTACAGCTCTTATTAAGTAGCTTTTTCCGTTGGTTCTAAGCTCTTCAAAGTCTCTCTCATCCTGTGCTGATACAAACTTTTCACTTTTTGCACAGTTTGAGGTTAGAAAGTTATATCATGTTTTGTATCCATTCAAATCCCGTACGTATTTATTATATTCATATTTTAGTTGAAGTAAGGAAATGACTTATTATATGTTATTGTATATGTTATATATTATATATGCACAAACTTTTTAGATAATTTTATCTAATTTCGAAGAAAAACAATCCGAAAATCATCCTCAAACCATCCAGTTGCCATAATTTGAGAGATTTAAGTCCACAATACTTGTGGTCACTAGGGGCGCTGTCATCGCACACACAACGAATACTGTTGTTACATTTAGTACTACTGACTCAAATATTGAAGAAGTGCGGGGGTAGGTGAATATTTGTCATCGCGCTCGGGCAGACGACGCCGCACGTCGCCAGTCATCCCGTGACCACGGCCTATGCAACTAGGTCGAAACGACGGGAAAACCAATAACGCAAAATAAGGTATGTGTTGCATAATACCCGTTTAGTGCACAATGTTAGCTAAAAAATGTGACAAGAAAGTTTAAAATGTTATAACGTGCTACCTCAATGATAATGTATGGAGCTCCTAAAAATATGCAAATTACACAGTGCAGATCCCCAAATAGGTATTTGCAGGTATTCAGCCTGCATGCAGGCGTGCAAATATTAATAAAGTTTTTACAAATTATTTTATAGTGCGATATTATGATTAATCATAAAACAGTAGTGAGCAGCTGATCACATAGTTTTAAGGACTGTCCTATTCTTTCGTATACCCTGTATTCCTACAATGACAAATAAACGATTTCGATTCTCAATTGATGTTGATCTCTAAATCTAAGACTTAAAGTTGAAAATCGTTTGATTGAACCAAAGTTCTTGGGTAGGTTTATCTTATTGTAACTGTACTGTACATGGTGAGAGCCAAATGATCGGCTTCTCCAAAGTGCACATCTCGTCGCATCTCAATCACAGCTCTGTGGCCGTGCTCGTTAGTGCACCAAACTCACATTCGTCCAAGTGCACTACAGTATCTACAGAAAAATTGTAGTTAGTACTGAGTAAATGTTTACGTTAGCGCGATACGTTTAACCGGAAACCGAACCCAGGACATTTGTGAATGTATAATCATTTTCGGCTGCGCAATGTGTTAAATGCCGGCACTTAGCTCAAGAGGTTCTGTGTTCGAATAAAAATCATTATTATTTGTATTTTCTCAATTGATATTGATCTCTACGTGTCGGACATAAAGTTTAAAATCGGTTCATTAATCTTTAACTTTTTGGCTAGGTTGACCTGCCGTTGGCTGTACATGATTTATATAATTTAAAAAAAATAATGTTCACCCTGTATTTGATAGATAATTTAAAAGCCAAAAAACATTGTGAAATTTTCGCTCATTCGACAAAGGAGGACTATGTACAGGGTGTAACGAAAAGGTGAAATAAAACATTAAGGGGTTTAATCTCAAAAAAAAATATTTGAGATTTCGATGTTGGTCCCATAGAAAAAGTTGATGTAATTTAGCCGTAGAATAACCCCTTAAAGTTTTATTTCACCTTTTCGTTACACCCTGTATACAACGTGTTAATGAAATAACACAAAACCTCTTAGGAGCTGATTCTGGTGCTGAAATACAACAACTTTTTCTATGAGACCGATATCGAAATCGCAAAAAAATACACTTTCCCATACTAAACTGCGACCAGCTGACATCAGTTTGTATGTAATTTTTAGGATTAGATTTTTAGGGTTCCGTAGCCAAATAGCAAAAAACGGAACCCTTACGGATTCGTCATGTCTGTTTGTATGTCTGTCTGTTCGTCCGTATGTTACAGCCACATTTTTCTGCAACTATAAGAACTACACTATTGAAACTTGGTAAGTAGATGTATTCTGTGAACCGCATTACGATTTTTACACAAAAATAGAAAATAAACAAATATTTTTCTGGGTTCCCCATACTTAAAACTGAAAGTCAAAAAAATTTTTAAATCAAATCTATGGATAGGTCTTTAAAAATGATATTGAGGTTTCTAATATAATTTTTTTCTAAACTGAATTGTTTGCGCGAGAGACACTTTGCACTTCCAAAGTGGTAAAATGTGGTTCCCCCCCTCCCATTAACTTCTAAAATAAGAAAATGATAAACTAAAAAAAATATGATGTACATTACCATGCAAACTTCCACCGAAAATTGGTTTGAACGAGATTTAGTAAGTAGTTTTAAACCGTAATTTACACTATTAAAACATCGATCAAAGTTACAACGAACTACAAGAACTTTTATATTATGTTACTTGCTGCTACGGAACCCTCCATGGGCGAGTCCGACTCACACTTGGCTGCTTTTTGTTTTATTGGTCCCATAGAAAAAGTTGTTGGATTAGAACAGCAGCAGTGCGTTATCTCATTAACACGTTGTATATACGATTTTTGGTAACTAACCTATCAATATTAATTATGGTGACACTAACCTTGAGAGTGCTGTGACGTGATGGGGACGGTCGTAGAGAATACACTTCCCTACCGTCAACAGGAGGCGTGTCGTAAGAGGTGACTAATTCGTGTAGCACGAGACGGGCAGCAGCGTCTGCGTGCGAAATCTTAGCGCCTGCCAAGCGTGGCGAGTATTGGCAGATCCCCCCCCCCCCCTACCCCCCATGACTATGTTCAGCAGTGGACGTCCTATGGCTGAAATGATGATGATGATGAACCTTGCGAGATTAGTGGTTTCGTGTTGACACTGCACAGGTAGTTAGACTGGTCTAGAAAAATGTTGATTTTCCAATTTATTTGAAATGAACGTACATACCAAAGAATATCTTAGGGATAGTTTTATTTATTTACTTAAAAAATCTACAGATATGTTTGATCAAGTGTTTATTTAGGCTTACATTTAATTAAACATTTTATTACTTCATTAAAATTCTATTTGACGCAACTGGTCTAAGCTGTGTGAAAACGAATTGCGTCAGATTGTTCAAACCTTTGTTATTATAATTTTTAGCAACGCGAAAACCGCCTGATAACCTTGAAAATTCTCAGGGCCATTTTTAACCTATTAGAGGCCCTGGTCACATTATGTTAAAGGGGCCTATGACCTATGACTTACGTTACGTTAACTACATGAACTCCAAAGACTATTATAGCGTAGTGTGCCCCCGGTAGTTCGGCCCCTGTCTCGTCCGGGGCCCCCTGTAATGTTTGTTTTTTACCCCTGCCCCGGTCCCTAAAAAATTGGCACTACCTTGAAATGTAATCCTATATTTATTTTAAATACCTTTGGTGTCGATAAATCGCTATATTATCATGAGAGATAGAAATGAGAACAAAATAAAAAGTAATACGACTCAAGTACACGGATGTCTTTGGAGTTAATGTAAATTTCACGCACATTTTGATAATAGCACTAACTCGATTTTGTATTATTTTGAGTTGTGCCACTCTTTATATTGGGTGTGCGACATGTACATTTATTTTGCTAAATATTCGTTTATTAACGCGTATTTGAACAGATTGTAAATAAGTTCGCGTCACCACGAGTTTGGCTTGACGCGGATTGTCTCAGTTTAAATGTGTCAGTGGTACCGATCTAGCAAGCGTTTACTGCAATTACCTATATAAGGTCTAACCGAAACAGTGCTCAATATTTCTAGAGGTCAAAGTGTACATGATAAGGATTAAGGAAGGAAAAAAAAACATAAATAACCTAACAACATATTTTTTATTAATTTATAAGTACTTATTTATTGTTGTGATGGTTTTTTACGCATAACGCACTCCGTACGACGCGTAGTAAAATCTGTGACAGAACGGGGTGAATAGTCATCTTAGAACCAAAATAATTTTGGGATGGCGTTATGCGTTAAAAAACGAATTGCATTCATACTTAAGTAAATTAATTAATAAACTTAAAAATATAATATAAATAAAATGTAATAAATAAAAAATACGTTGATAGGTTAATTTTTTTATTTTAATAAAAATAATCCTTATCTTGTACTAGTTGACCTTTCGAAATATTGAGCACTGTTTCGGTTAGACCTTATATACATACTGCTATTACATATTATCGTCGTCGAATTAGAAGGTACTCCATATCAAAAAGTTTCAGACTTCAGGGGTGGCGTGGTAGTAGAAGGTACTCTACAGGGTTGCATTGCAAAGGGGTGCCAATTTAAAAAATAAGATCTAGGGTACAACATAAAGAAGCGTCTTAATCGTTATTATTTTTAATAATCGTATGTTACGAAAAAAAAACTAAAATATCCGAAAATAAAGTCAATAGAGAGACTACGAAAGCCGCGCGGTCATTCATCAGAGGCGTAGGTACGGCGAGCCTACAAGGACCTTACGCAGTGCACATACGGTACAATTTTTTCATGAATAAGTTAAATTATCCACGCGGACGATTGTTAGCAGCGGAAAGAAATAATTAAATGTGAAAAAAAAATGTTTGTTGTTCTTTGCATAGTTCGATTAAGTTACTGAATCTGAGCCATTCCTAAGATGTGGCACCCCTTTGCAATGTAACCCTGTATCACCCGAGAAATTCGATCATCCGATAACGCCTTGCAAAACATTTGTCAAATTGCCGCAGATCAACTGTTAAGAAAACAGCTCATCAACTTACCGCAAAACGTCAAAACTAAGTCAAAGCGGGTCCACGCCGCAGTCACACGCGGCCTCATCTTTTAACAATTTAACCGGTATAAACATTTTTTATTTTCTTTGGATTTCAATCTTATTTCAAGAGCATAAATTTCAAAATATGGTGGCAGTTATATGTCCACCACTAGTCAAAGGGTTAACCTCAGCGTTATCTTACAGAGGCCAACCCGTTAACGGAGTATTTGTAACTTATGCCATGTTTTAAAAAAATTATACAACGTGGTCCTTTGATTTCTCATAAATTAGGGACATAAGTAAGACCGCCTTCAGGAACGACAAACATGTTGAAGAATTTTTTCGAAAAGTTACCTTTTTTAACCGACTTAAAAAAAGAGGGGATAGATAGATAGATACTCTTTATTGCACACCACACAAAAAAAACAGTACAGAGAAACAATAAATTTAGAATGGTACAATTTAGGAGGTTCGTCGGATTCTTTTATTTTTTCTTTTTTTTATTTATGTATGTTTAGCGATTATTCGTTACTACGTTGACCGATTTCGATAATATTTTTTGTTTGAAAGGTAATACTTTCAGGATGGTCCTATATAAGTTTGGTTAAATTCTAATGATGGGATCTTTAAGAAAATCATCAAACATTGCATGAACTCCGTACTACGCCAACTGATATTAGTATCTATCTTACCTAATATCTTTGCCAAATGTGGACCGATTTTGATGATTCTTTTTTTAATGAATAGCTTATACTTCAAAAATACTATAATCAAACATTTGCAGAAAAAAAATCACTCCTAAGGGTAAAAAATAGGAAATGAAAACGGTGTTCAGCAGTTAAATTATGTTTGCACTCGTAAGATTTGTTTTGATTAGGATTTATCACTAAAGTAGATCAAATAAGTTAATTTTATAAAAAATAAAAAAACCGACTTCAAAAACTAAAACGCTAAAAATAATCTTAGTACTTTTTGAGGCGATGCACCGACTCCAAAAGTAACTGATTAGGTACAAATGTTATGATTATTTTTAGCGTTTTAGTTTTTTTTAATCGGTTTTTATTTTTTTATAAACATTTTACATAAAACTATTTAAATGCACTTGGGTGTCTTATGACAAGTAACAACTTCTAATGACCAAGGCGACTATGTGCGTAAAGACGCTATCTGTCATGCTAGCAAAAACTCCAAACAATTGTCTTGTATCTCCAACAAAGTGCGACTGAGACATTTTATTCTTTCGACAAACACATTCTTTTAATTTATAGTATCGTCGGTTAAAATTATCAAAAATAACATGTTGTATTATGCGTAGTTAAAAGTAGCCAAATTTAAAAATTCGCAATTCGCAATGTTGACCCCAAATAAAAAGTTGTTTGTGTTAATGAACACATTCGCCTCCTTAAAGGCTACTGTTCATAACACCACCCTGTATTTATACTAGTTTTTTTTTTCAGCAATGGACGCTGCCTCCGCGGTATCTTCTATTCAGACCATCCAGGGCTCCTTAACTGTCCTCACAGCACTTCAACTGACGGCCTACAAATACCCCCCATCAGCGAGCTACGACAGTAAGTATTGACATTATTAACAAATTGCCGCAGTCTGTTGCTGAACTACCTATACATAAATTTAAATCGCATGTCATGGTTTTAATGAAAAAAAGGTTATTACACTGTAAATGACTATTTAATTGATAAAATGTATGGAATTAAATACTGCCCTGCTCGCACAGGTACATATTATCTTGTAATGTAAACATACTATTTAAAAAGAGACTGACAATAGTAACCGAGTTTCTTGCGCTGCTTCTTCTCGGCGCTAGCCCACAATTGTCCCGAAGCAGTGGAAGGGTAAAAAAAGTAATATTAGGACGTGTAAAAGAGCTAATTTAGTCATATTTGCAGAAATAAATTGGTTTTATTGGTTTATTAGTTTTAATTTCAACAACACATTCTAATTACAACCGCACGCCGGACACCGGTATAGGAATACTGGTGTCTATGACGTCATCTGACGTTACTGTCCTTAATAATGCGAGTACACCTTTTTCCCACCCCCAGATACTTGAAATCCGAATGCACTCTACCGGCTGAATGTATACTTTTGCTAAAGCAGTACCGAAACTAGACCTATTTGTTGAAACAAATACACTCCAATGGGTCGATCTCTTCGCGTGCCACTTAAAAAAATCCTTATTGTTTTCCATTGTTTTTACGGTCTACCACGGGTAAGTGGAAGAGTGCAAGATTCTTTCGTTTAGAACTCTCACTGCTACCGCGACCGCGGCTCGCGACATGACCACCGCAGCACCGGTGTGAGCTACTTATTTTTAGAAGTTGAGTGTTATCTGTTAAATCACTGTTTTTAACCGACTTAAAAAAAGGAGGAGGTTCTGAATTCGATTGTATTTAAAAAAAAAACTTCCAGTTGACCTAAACTTCGACTATGTGGTGGTTGGAGCGGGAACGGCAGGCAATGACTTGGCCGCCAGACTGACTGAGGATCCTGACGTTACCGTCGCTCTCATCGAAGCTGGAGACGACCCACCGCTGGAAGCGACGGTAAATTTAAAGACTAATACGAAGCCAGCGTTGGCATACTAGTTCAGCTAATGCTGCTGATAGCATTTCTTTATCATCATCATCATTTCAGCCACAGGACGTCCACTGCTGAACATAGGCCTCCTCCAGTGATTTCCAGATTGGCCGGTTGGAAGCGACCTGCATCTAGTTGCTTCCTGCAACTTTTACCAGATCGTCTATCCACCCTGTGGGTGGACGTCCTATGCTACGCTTGCCGGTACGTGGCCTCTATTCCAAAACCTTTCTACCCCATCGGCCGGATGTTCGTACTTTATGCCCCGCCCACTGGCACTTCAGCTTTCTGATCCGTTGCTAAGCATTACTTCCCTGAAAGTAAAACTTGTGCTTACACTGGGCCACTATTGTATCGGGGTCATCACTCTCATTTGGGTTACCGGACACACACCGCTGGCCATGTCACCTTGCCGAACTTGAAAACCGCAATTTTTAAATTATTAACGAAGAAAAACTATTAAACGGGTCACATTTTAACAATAGTTAAATTAGTGTGTAGCAGAAATAGCTACCTACTAGCTAGGCATCAAGGGACAGCGACGGTTTAGCTTAGCAACCATTGTAATGTCTATCCCCAAGGCTAACTTACATAAATCAAAAATATTATCTCTAAAAATCTAAATATTTAACGAAGGCCTTTGATAATATCAACGAACCCCAAAGTTATACAATAGTTTTCAAATACCTACCTATGTTTATTTTTCAGTATCCAGGTTTGTTCGCATTGGAAGAAAAAACAAACTACGACTACAATTTCCTCGCTGAAAACGATAACTTCACCTGCCAACACTCACAAGGCAAGGTCGCGCAGATAGCAGCTGGTAAACTCCTCGGAGGAACGGGTACACTCACGCACATGAACTACATGAGAGGAAGTCTCCAGGACTTCAATCTTTGGGCCGAAAAAGCTGGTGATAACACCTGGAGCTACGATAATCTATTGCCTTACTTTATCAAGATGGAGAGAATGGAAATCCCTGAAATCCTTGACTCCGAAACAGCATGCCTACACGGAACAGAAGGACCTCTCGGTCTGACCAGGGAATCAAATGACATGAACACGAACTACATCAAATCTATGGAAGAACTTGGCTTCAAATATAACCTTGACGTTACCAGCAACCCTCTTGGAGTAACTGAATTCATATTATTGAACTCAAATGGGATTAAACAGGACACTGCTGAATGCTACCTCAGCCCGGCCAAAGATCGCAACAATCTGTACGTTTACAAACAAACTATTGTCACCAAGATTCTCTTCGATGACAATAAGAACGCTATCGGTGTGGAAGCCTTTACATCTGACAATCAAACAGTAACCTTTAAAGTCAAGAAAGAAGTCGTCATCGCAGCTGGAGCTATCAAATCTCCCCAACTGTTGATGCTCTCTGGTATAGGACCACGGGATCATCTAACAGAATTCAAAATTCCAGTGATATCTGACTTACCTGTCGGTCAGAACCTCCGGGACCGAGCTGCGGTAATTTTAGGCTATAAAATGCAGGCTTCGAACATAACTGTTTCTCCACCAGACCCTCACACGTTCCCTGACCCAATTACAGTAGGTTTGAAATCTTTGAACGAGTCACAAACTGTTCCTGACTTCCAGGTCTTTAATCTGCTCTTCCCTCATGACTTTGCGCAGGGCTTGACCAAGATTTTGGCATTCTGTCTAAAATATGACAACGCAGTTATCGACAGATTCATCGAAGCCAACATTGGCCACGATCTCTACATAGGTCTAGTCAATAGTAAATATCCCAAGTCTACTGGTGAGGTGTTGCTTAAAAGCACTAATCCTTTAGACCAGCCTAAGATCCATTTGGGTCTTCTTAGCAAACCTTCTGATGTGGACGATTTGGGAAATTACCTTAGCTTCATATCGCAAATAGGCCAGACATCTCACTTTAGAGATGTGGGTGCTGAATTTGTCGAACTGGACTTGCCTGAGTGTAAAGACTTTGAACAGGGTACTTTGGACTACTGGAAGTGTTACGCTGTTAGTATGTCAGTTGCATTTTGGCCACCGATGAGTACTTGCTCTATGGGATCAGTGGTCGACTCTCATTTAAAGGTGAAAGGAGTCCAGAATTTAAGGGTAGTCGATATAAGTGTTCACCCACACATAACTTCTGGAGAACCAATGTCTGCTGTGATTGTAGTGGCTGAGAAGATCGCGGATTTAATAAAACAAAGTCAATTCACAAATTGCACCAGCTGAACTTAATTGTTACTTATCTTCAGCAGTTTTCTAGTGTGTTTAAAAAACCTGTTCGACACAAAAGGGTGGCCCCTTTTGTGTCGAACAGGTTTTTTCTTCTTCTGTTCAAATGCAACAACATTTTTTACGAGACTAGATGCTTTCTACAGCTGCTCGGTATTTTTTATAGAAAATACTTCATGTACGTAGGTCACACTATAAGTTTTGCGTAACTTAAAAAAACAACATGTTATAACCAAAATATTATGTATACCTATTGCTTTTAAAAATAGATCCCTTTACATTTTAAACAATTTTTCATGCGATTGAACCTTTTTTTAAAACAAGAGGACCACAGATCTGAAGGCATGTTTTCTACGTGCTGATTGAATACTATCACTGCCTCTTCGGAGTTGGTAAAAGTAAAACCTCTCATCAAATCTTTGATTTTGGGGAAAATACAGAAATCACAGGGTGGTAGGTCGGGGCTATGCGCAGGATGGGTGACGAGTTGTACTTTTTCGGAAGCTCAAAATGATTTTGTTTTGTTGGCCGTGTGTGTAGAAGCGTTGTCATGATGTAGGAGAACGCGGCTTTTGGGTCGTCTTTCGCGAACTTTTTCTAACAACCTGAGAAAAAAATGGTAGAATGCTCTCTCATTAACACTCATTTGATCTTCAAGTGTACGCTTAACAGTAGCCACATTATTTTCGTTGACGGGAGTTGAAGGCCGCCCTTCACGAAATTCGTCATGTAAAGAAACTCGACCTCTCTCAAATTCAGCAAACCATCGCCTCAAACAAGGTGCTTCTCTCCTAAAAGCATTTTGAAAACGAGCGGCACAGTCTTGTGGAGAGAGAGAACTTAAAATCATAAAAAATCATCGCTCTAAAATCTTTTCGACTTAATTCCATTTTCGTTGGGTACGTAGAACTTTGATGTGTGATAAAAAACAGTTGACAAATCATTTCCCGCCTTTTTTTATTACTAACAAGGTTGCAACGTTAAAAAAATATAACATTCGAAATTCAAATAGTTCCGATTAGCTAGAAGTGCAAAACTTTTAGTGTGCCCCATGTATTTTCTACCGACTTCAATAAGGGAAAGGGTTCTCATTTCGAGTGTATGTTGTTTTTTTTGTATGTTACGTGATTATTCCGCCAATTGTGAATCAATTTAATTATTCTTTTTTCGTTTGATAGATCATGTACTTCAGAGATGGTCCCATATAATTTTTATCGATTTTGATTAAGCGCTTTTTAAAAAATTTATAAATAACAATATATATATACTCAGACAATATTTTGGTTTGAGGTTCTTGTATCTATGTTATCCAATATCTTTAACAAATGTGAACCGATTTTAATGATTATTTTTTTCTTGAATAGATATACTTGATTAAACTTCAAAGATACTATAAGAAAAACTAGCAGAACAAAAATTTCACCCCTAAGGGTGGAAAAATAGGGGATAAAATTGGTATTCATCAGTTAACTTTTGCTTGCACTCTTAATTTGTTTTAATTAGGATTTATCACAAAAAATTGAAGAAATAAGTAAATTTTATTAAAAAATAAAGTCGACTTCTAATAACTTAAAAGTTAACAATAATATAAACACATAAGTACCTACTTAATCAGTTACTTTTGAAGTCAGTGCCAGCCGATGAGACTTTACAATGAATGTTTTCGTTTGCACCGTCTCCAAAAGTAACGGATTAGGTACCTATGCATTATTATTATTTTTAGCTTTACGAGTAAGTATAGTTTTTTGTGATTTAGATTTGACACCGTATACCTAAGTAGTTTTTACCGTTTTTGTGTTCCCGTGTAATGATTTTTGATTCCTCTTTGGTCTAATTTTAGTCTTCAAAGACTAAGTTATGGCAGATGCTAGTATAATAATATTACGATGGTCAAGAATCTGAGAAC
Organism: Anania hortulata; assembly: GCA_963576865.1. Classification (NCBI taxonomy): domain Eukaryota; kingdom Metazoa; phylum Arthropoda; class Insecta; order Lepidoptera; family Crambidae; genus Anania; species Anania hortulata. The sequence goes on from OY756413.1 coordinate 2,330,438, forward strand.
CAATAAAAACCAATAAAACCAATTTAGTTCTGTAAATAGGCCTAAATTAAGCTCTTTTATACGTCCCATTTTTTTACCCTACCCAGTGGCAGGGTAAAAAAATGGTCTCTGCTCTAGCCCACAATATTGTCCCGAAGCACTCTTCGGGACAATATTGTGGGCTAGCGCCAAAATTTTTTGTTACCCTAAAAAAACATTGTTAGCGTATGTAATGGATGAAAATGTCTCTTGATCTGCTAGACCATGTTGCTGTAATAAGCTGCCGATCGATAGTTTGTATTGAAAAATGAAGTGTGTAATTTAGTTTTTTATGTTGTTGCCTCCCGACATGCAAAACTATTAGGTAATATTTGCTATTGTTAACGCATCTGTAGTGCAGTTTATACCACATAATAATTTGTATTGTATTGTTTTATAATGTTCTTACGAACGCTCGATGTCGAATCACGGTGTACGGTAAAACCAAAGTTGGTTTTTGCTACACTGTGAAGATAATTAGATATAAGCTTTTAATGTAACTTGTTTTTAAATAAATAAATGTGTTAGTCGTATTGACGTATTTTGTAACAGAATCGGCTCGGCAAATCGGGTAAGTGAGTTACTGTGTATGTATTGTGCGTCTTGCGGGTTGGACAAGTTTTTTTACTCCAAATACAGTTAGGTATTTAGGTACATATTTGATTTATGAATTTAGTTTGTGTTATGTAAATTTGTTATTACCTATTTAATTAAAATTTTGTTTTTTGTGATTACAATGTTGATTCATTTGTTTCGTCCAGGAGAAAATATAGTCACAAACTATACCTATTTTAGTAGCAAAACATAAAAAATCATAGTCCGACAGTTACTTACTAAAGAAGTGACTAAATAAAACTCTATAAGCCAAATAAAGATTGAATCAAAGAGTAAAAACGCGCTATCGATTTTTAACCGGCCAAGATCAGTTAACACTAATAAATATTTTATCGTATCTCTACAGTGGAGTGCGGCACCACTTTTAAAGTGGCCTTTTAGACCTTCAGTCAATAATTACATTTGCGATGGCCCTTTCGACCACTCGATACTAAGAAGATTGAGTTGGAAGTTGGAGCATTTTGAATGGGGAAAAGAAAATTAACTGCGTTCAGTATTTATTCTATGGTTCAGTGATCTTACTGATATTACAAATGTACTTATGTGTTTGTATTATTGTTACTTATACAACTGAATGGTTTACGACTGAATGAATTTAGCTGAAATTTGACACACGTAACAGTATGTAAAATAATATCTACATCATTAAAGTCTAAAATATCTAATGAATGAATAGGTATATATATCTAATGAACAAAAATAAGCATAAAAATATCGAAACAAAAAATATATATAAATAACGTCAGCGCTTTTTTCTTTCAAAGTACACAAAAACTAATTACTTTTTACGCTCATACGCCTTAATAAAATGTTGATAATAATAATTGGCAATATAGTTTTTGCAACTAGCGCCTGTTGATTTACAATAGCAAGTTAGCTTAGTCGCTAATACGCATCAATATTTAAATACAACATTATCAAGAAATATATTTTGTGTTACCTAACTTGGTTGTGTAAAGCGACGATATTTTTACTTGTATTTTGATAATAAGATAAGAATATTTTTAAAAAATGAGTATGAAGAGGCCGTACAAACTTCCCATACCTTAACTTGTTAACTTGAATGATACTTAATTAATGTAACCTACCTGTTTTTCAGTCATTAACGCAGTGTGGCAATAGGAATATCCAGTAGCGGATTCAGGGGAGGGGCTAGGAGGCGAAAAAAGTTTGGTATTTTCCACTGAATTTAAGCGGAGTGTAGCGGGTCATCTCTGTTCTGTGGTATTTTCTATGTACCCACTCAACAGTAACCAACCTTACCTTACCTAACCTTAAAAACGCCCCTGGTTACAACGATTAATAAATGATGACTATAATAAATTAATTACACTAATTATATTATCTAATACACAAACAATGCAGTTTCTACCAGCGACAAGATAACACAGGGATACTTAAATATTATTATCACAGATAAGAATATGACATAACCTACACTCGTGCTAATCACACAACCGCTTGCCCCTTGCGGGATTTGAATTAACGACCATTGTTTTGTAGACGAGTAAATAAAACACTTTTTCATACACCCGCTTTTTTACAATCTGGGCAGAGTTGTTATGTCTAGATAATAATAGAATGCGTAGCATTGTCATAGGTTCATAACATCATATCTCTTTCTGACCAGAATCATTGTTAAATAACAAAAAAACCGGACATGTGCGAGTCGGACTCGCCCACCGAGGGGCCCGGTCAAAATTAAATATGTAGGTACATATGATAAATAGCACACTCACACAGATGTAGCATATTGCTGGATCAATTTGATTTTGATCTTTTTTTTTATTTTTATGGACGGACTGATCCCTATCGCTGAGTGCCTTTGAGGAAGGCCTGCTTCAGCTTAACACGGGCAGTATTAAACTGAAGCAGGCCTAGCAGGCGTGATCGGGCCAATGTGGAGTGCAAAGGGCACCCTACCAAGCGGCGAACCCGCTAGTGGTGGCGCCGACGGGACCGGAACTGCCGAAACAGGCCGGACAGCTGTCGGGCTCCTTTCTAGCGGGCCCGATCTGTGTGTCACTAAAAATGGTTGGAATGGTCACCCATCCACTCACAACCGCGGCGTAGGTGGCTTAACTTTGGTAATCACTACAAAAGCGCTGCTGCCACTGAGCGACAAGCACCTTAAGTTAATAAAAATAAATAAATATACCTAATAACTGCAGGAATTCTGTTAATGGTGCATCAGACAAAAAGTTTCCAATAACACAAGATGTTCGCATTGATAATAATAATAATAAATATTGGACAACATCACATACATTGCCCTGATCCTGTGGTAAGTAGCCAAAGCACTTGTGTTACAGAAATCAGAAACAACGACGGTACCACAACACATTGATATAAACAGTTACCTACATACTCTACAAAAAACCGGCCAAGTGCGAGTCGGACTCGCGCACCGAGGGTTCCATACAAACCTGTAGGTATATAGGTAAAAGTTCTATGAATTTCAATTTAATACCTCTACGCGTTCATGAGGAAAGGTGTAGTAAGTTTAAATTTATTAAAAATATTTTTATTATACATATAAATGTAACTAAAAATTTACGGTTTTCGCAATTTTTCCTTTATCTGTGCTATATGACGTTGCTTCGTACCAAATTTCAAGATTCTGAGTTCACGGGAAGTACCCTGTAGGTTTTGAATTCCTTGCGAGGGTCGAAAATTTGCGGCATAAACGGCTGTACCTTTTGATTGCGTTGGCTTACAAGTTGATTCTTTCACAGCTCCAAGGGACAGTAGACCTGAGTATTTGATATAAATTCCAGCTTGATACCTCCACGCGTTTCTAAGAAAAAGGGTCTTGGCAGACAGACAGACGGACGGACGGCCAACAAAGTATAAGGGTTCCGTTTTTTTCTTTCGAGGTAACATAAAAACACACATTTCTAGTTAAGTGCAATTTACTCATCATTGCAAACGTTTTTAAGATCAAAGCCTTATACAACTATAACTATAAGTGCGTGATAAAATGAGGTCAAAAAACAAAGTGACTGAAAACAAGGTGAAATGACTCTGAGCTAGGTACATACTTTAAATCATCATCAATATCATCATAATTTCAGCCATAGGACGTCCACTGCTGAACAAAGGCCTCCCCATCATCGGGGGAGATTGCCAATACTTGCCACGCTTGGCAGGCGGGTCGGCGAGCGCAGTTTTTTATAAGATTTTGCACGAAGGCGCTGCTGCCCGTCTCGCGCTACAGAAATTAGTCGCCTCTTACGTCACGCCTACTGTTGGCGGTGGGGAAGTGTATCCTTTACGGCCGTCCCCACACAGTACTTTAAATGAAATCAATGATATCCCACCAAAAAGCATGCGAGTTTGTCTCGGCTTTGCGCTAATGGCATACCTACATGATCGAATTTGGTGCGACCGAACCGATTCGTTGTGCGGTGCGCTGTCCACGCCACACCACCGCACCATACCACAGACCGTCCAGCCGTCTTTTTGCTAGTGCGGGATCACGCTGATAATTTCTCCTGTTTTATCGAAACTAGCTAAAATACCGATAGTTGCAGCAGCTATTGTTGCTACATCAATACTGAAAATCAAGAGAAAAAAAAATTATTAAAAAAAAATAAAGCCGACTTCAAAACACTAAAATGCTAAAAATAATCCTAACACTTAGGTACCTAATCAGTTACTTTTGGAGTCGGTGCCAGCCGATGAGAGATTCAATGTTTTTTTTTTTAATAAAATTTACTTATTTCATCAATTTTTAGTGATAAATCCTAATCCAACTGCTGAACACCAATTTCATCCCCTATTTTCCTACCCTTAGGGGTGATTTTTATTTTGCAAACTTTTATCATATTATCTTTGAAGTATAAGCTATTCAATAAAACAAAAATCATCAAAATTGGCTCATATTTGTCGAAGATAGGTAACAAGAACCACAACCAAAATATTATCTGGGTATATATTTGTTGATTTTCTCAAAAAGTTCTAAATCAATTTCGATAAAATTTATATGGGACCACCTATGAAGTATGATCTACCAAACAAAAAAAGAATTATTAAAATCGATTCATAATTGGCGGAGTAATCGCGTAACAAACATACAAAAAAAAAAAAAAACATACAGTCGAATTGAGAACCTCCTCCTTTTTTGAAGTCAGTTGAAAAAGAAAAGGAATGGGCAACATTTTTCTTCGAAACAGTAACAGTAACTTTACTGTACACTTGAGAATAATAAAAAATCTTTGTATAACCCCAACAATTCTATTATAAATTTTTTCTTCGTAACTAGGACGTCCTTGGAACCAAAATGAGTAGCTTGCTGACTATTGCTATGCTAAACGTAACGCAACGCAAACGTTCGAGTTTGGTTCGGAGCGTATACCAAATTCGATCGAACCGAACGGCCCAATATTAATAATAATAATGTACGACAAACCGTGAAAAAAACTTTTACAAAATAGGCCTAATCTAATTCTTTACAGATAGCATTAATTTTATTTTTACAATATATCTGATAGAAATCGGTTCGATAACAAGCTTATTACTTTAGGTACACACACACACGAATCTATATGATAAGTGTACGGTAATTTATATATATACGAGTACATAGTATGCATTTATGTATTTACAAATACACAGGTCAGAAATAGTTGTTCAAGGAAAGACCAGTGGTGAGTCGACTATGTGTACATAGTTTAAAAGGAAACGGTTTTTTGCTCCGCGTTTCAACCACTCGACTGATTTTGAAACGGTGTTTTTTACCATCATGTAGTTTTTTTTTCTAAAGGTTTATATTAGTATAGACAACGGCACGTCAACCTACCTAAAAAATTTACGTTTATAAGTGGCAGTTTTAAATTGATTAAATGATTTTTGACTTTGACTAAGTTTAAGTATTGAACCGATTTTCGTTTGTGGTAGGTTAACCTGGGGCCTTACCATAAGCTTTTAACTATCCACTCAAATTCCAGGCAATTCAGTATTGTGCGTCTATTCTGAATCGCTCAGATTGGTACCATGATCTCTCTTTTACTGAATTGTTTATATATCTCTCTCCCTTATTCGTATAGCGTTGTCTCGCAGTGATTTTTCACTCTCTCTTTTCCTCATATAGCGTTGTTTCATGAAACAATTCAGAGAGCCTAGGTCATTCATTCATTTGGTACCATGATGTTTTTGCGTAGTTTAAACTGAAACGCTTAGCTCTCAATTTTGACATATCTTAGCGATTCAAAAAAAGTTAGTTTTTCTAACTTGCTTAATATGAAAATGAACGACTTTGAATACTAATACTGACTATTATGATGCATTAATATTTTATAAGCAAGATGTTATTCGGAAATTAGAAATAAATTACTTGCCTCTGCGAAATCAACTAGAATTCTAAATATTATTGAATGCGATTTAGCACCATCTTTAGTCTCATTGGAGTAGTACTCATCAACAATTAGTATAGTCATATTCTACAAGATTTCGCTTTTTAGCTAACCCTTAGAATGCCAACGTGGTTTTTTAGAACGTACCTATTGACAGAGGCATTAATATAGACTTAGATCATATATAATTTTGTGAACAGTTTATTTCCAAGTTATGAATATTGTAAAATATAATAACTAAATTAAATTAAAATTTTAAAAAAAAAACCCGACACTTGATGTGCAGTATCAGCTCAAGGCCTCGATCATCATTTATCTAACACCGACTCATTGAGACTATTCTCATGAGCTCGAACATGCTATATCGTCTGTGAGTTGCCGAAGAGTTCAGAATGACAATAATATTTTAAGAAAAACAATATTAATTGGAGAAAAGATTTAAAAAGGCCGTCTCTACCATTGTTCTAGTCTTATTGTTGTTCTGTAAGCAATGTGTGGTCTGAAAGACCACACGTTAGTAATTATAGGGTTACAACTTTTTCAAAAGTGATTCAGAGACAATTCTCGGTCAATCATTCAATTTTATCAGACCGCAAAGCTACTTAGTAAAAATACGTCGTAGTACGAATTTAAGCTATGCAGTTTAAGCACGTAGAATTGAATCGCCTGCAGTTTTAATTCTCCAATTGGTCTTTTAGCAAACTCGACGATTCCTATTGGTGAATAGTATACTCTTGAATCTCTGGTAAAACGTTTCAGAGTGACAATTTCAAAAGTCTGTCAATGAAAATACGCATGGTTTTATTATAGGATATTTCAAGCAGAATTTGATATTCGCGGCTGGTACTTATATAATTTAAATAGTGTTTGATGAAGGAAATGAATTTTGTGCATCATGTCGTAAGTATTTATTTCAATATCTACTTAATGCTAGTTAATGTCCGGTATGTATTGTCTGCATGTTACGCCGCTTTGATTTTCTTAATGATGCTTTGCTCAAGCTCCTTGCTAGGTATCGTTACTGCCTACTGGGATGCCTGATCCCAAAACGCGTCTGCATGATGATCACTCTCTAACATGGCCACTAGTTCGAATTCGCATACAATACAACCTGACGCGCTACAAAATTCAGCGCCGTCATAATTCCATTTAGTGCTATACTTGGAACTTGGGTTAGTTTTTAACCGACTTAAAATTTAAACTCAAATTGTTAAGTGAAAAAAAAGAGGAGTTTCTTTGTTGTATTTATTTTTTATTGCTAGAATGTGTAACAAGCTTAGATTATTCCATTATCATCATATCGAAAGTAAAGTTTTATAGTTTTTTACATTAAAAATGCTTTAATATGAGTAATGTATTTTCAGTCGCAGACGAGTAACAAACACCCAGCTGGAGACCTTACGGCTATGGCGCTGTTCTTCCTTTGGCACGTGTGGAGCCTTTTATCATAGTATGTTACTTAATTATGTTTATTGCATATTGATTAAATTTTACTTTAGTTAATTTTAATATTACGACGACCGTCTGGTGTAGTGGTTCGCGCTCCGGACTACAAAGCCAGCGGTTGCGGGTTCGAATCCCGCAAGGGGCAAATGTTTGTGTGATGAGCACGAGCATATGTACCTAAGTCATGGATGTATATAAATGTATTTAAGTATGTTTATCCGTTATCTAGTCGCCATAGTTCAAGCTTTGCTTAGTTTGGGGCTAGCTAATTGGTGTGATTGTGGAAACAATTTATTTATTTTATTTTTATATTCTTAATTTTTTATAACAGTCCGATGAAGACCTCACAGATGCCGAGACGGGGTCTCCGAGTATTATCCTAGTAAATGGTCCAAATCACCAAAATATGTTGATTGACGAAAGGAATATTATCACAGGTATAAAAAAAAAATCTAGCTTTTAATGTATCTTTTAAACATAAATATAATTCTTCTGTACGAGTGTATGCCAGAGCGAGAATCCTGTACGAGAGCATTTCTCCAAAACAACTTTACGAACATTTCACCAACACCTAGTGATTATTTTGTCTTTGAAAATAGATGCAACACTGGAAACACCGCCCCCTGTTGCTACCACCTCACGAGCAGTACGAGCACAAGCCACGGCACTGATGGAAAGCGCGTCTCGATCGCCACCACTGGCACGGGTGCAGTGTGCCGCTGCGGCCGCCGCGGCCTTTGCGGCCGTCGCTTCGCTACTTGCTGCTGCTATAAACACGATGTCTACACCACATCACCGTGCTGCACTTCGAGACAGTGGAAATTTTCGCCGCCGCTAATTTACATAGTCTTAGAGTTCTGCTAGACAATCTCTGATTGCAATAGCGCAGAGACGAGAACAACTAGAATTAAGAACACCACTCCGTGAACACAAGCAACATGCAAAGAGCACTACCTACCCTCCCTAAAATTACATGCGAGACAGATGAATGCAAAACTTAGTACCCAACACCGGTATAAAAACCTTGACGCGTTTCGCCACTCCACGTGGTATATCTTCAGGACAGATTTTCATTTTGCATTTTGCTTGTGTTTGTTTTCGGAGTGTGTGTGGGTGCCATATAGTGTGATGAGGTATGGCCTATGTCTATCTGAACTGAGCGGAAATTGTGAGCAACATGATAAAATTTTCATATTTATTTAGTTATGAGCTTCCGCAAAGTAAAGCCTGATTCTAGAAATTTTACTTACATTGAAATAATGACAGAAAAAAGAAATGGAAAAATATAGCTTACTAGCTGTTGCCCGCGACTTCGTTCGCCTAGTCTTTAGTTTATTCATAAAGGATTTTCTGCGCAACTTTATCTTTTTTTTTTAAACAACCTTTTCCTGACAATGAATAACACAACAAAAAAAGAATTAGCGAAATTGTTCCATCCCTTTACGCGTGATGCGATGACCAAGGGAAATAGAGATTCATTTTTATATAGTTACATGTATATAGATATAGATGTAATGCAAAATGTCTTCTTTCTAGCATAGAAACTACAAGAAAGTAATATGACCACTGATCAAGTAAACCACCACAGGTTATAATGACTGTCTCCTTAAATCTGGTTTATACAATATCGAAAGTAAGTCGGACAAATAAATGATAGAAAACATGGTACGGAGGTAGATTTTACAAAGTATAAGTCATAGTGCGTGAATAATGTGTAATATTGAGTATTAATATCTTTTTTTAAATCAATAAATTGATCTGCTTAAGGTCTATCGCGCACGGGTGACTTTAGTCACCGTGACTGTTTTGTCACTTAACAAGTCCTCTGAGGCTCTGATACGTATAGAGTTGCATGCACGTTACGACATGACGATTGAGTGATCTCCAATGACTTTATGTGGGGTTCCCGACGCTATACCGAATGATAAAAGATAGAATAACATATGCCCGAATGCTAATAATGACCGATAGCTTGTTTTACCGATGCATCAAAAGATTCAAGTCTCGATAGTTTATAAGACCGAAAATTCATAAGGCCCAATTAACCTAGTAATAAACCTTTACAAGCTCCACTTAGCTAAGTACTAAGTTAATTCAGCCTTATGAATTTTTGGTCTTATAAACTATCGAGAGTTTAAATTTTCGGTCTTTTCTTGCTTCTGTGAAACAAGCTATCGATCATTAGTGTTCGTGCATATGTTTTTCTGTCTTTCGTGATTCGGTATAGCGTAGGAAACCCCTATAATTGACAAAACAGTCACTGCAACAAAAGTCACCCGTGCGTGCTAACTCGTAATACAATTTCGTTTATTTTTAATTATTTCTACGGATTTGACGTTTTAGATTTAAAATAAGCATGCCCTTGATGTGGCTAACAAAAAGACACTCGCCATGCCTTGTGAGTTTCCATGCATAAACTATCATGATCATCATCATAAACAGCCCACGTCAGTCCACTGCTGGACATAGACGTCACCCATTGCATGCCACTGCGCCTGATCCTCGGCTTTTCTATCCACATCCATTTTTTTAATTTTTTTTTAAGTCATAGTAAATAGAAATGCATTTTTCGCAACAAACTTGTCATATTCAATTGAATAACCTATTTTCTTTTTTTTAAATACATATATAAAAAAAAATGTTGAAAGGCAATCTAGTTTATGGCGGTTGTTTACCTGTCAATTTCTTGTGCCTTTTATTATTATTTATCTGTGTTTGTTTGTATTTTCTGAGATCTATATATGTCACTGTATGTCACTATGAGATTTTATAAAAAAAATGTAATGCATTAGAATTTTGTAAAAATTATTAATATTTTAAAGTAAAATTATTAAAACCCTGCGAGTTGCGAACTACTCGTAACTATTGTAAAACGCACTTTCTGTCAAGGTGGAAGCTACTTATAATATTATGAAAATTGCGGGCAGGGGATGGAAAACAAAAGACGTGGTTCTGGTTCAGCAGCGTCTAGCGTGCCTAGGTAGACTAATGTAGGTAGAATATGATAATCACGATAAAAACGTGGTTTACGTTGGCAGACTTTATGATACTATTATTTGTTAACTAATAATCTAATCATTGACATATTTTAAGATAATAGGTACTTAATATTCTTGTCATGCAATGTAATTTTTCTTCAAAATATGTACTTACATTTAATTAATAATTTAAGTAGGTAATATCTCTAGAAACCAATCCATGTGCTAATCATAATGATGTTGTCTTAAAACCAATATTATGTTGTATTATCTTCTTACAAAATAAAAAAATGAATAAAAATATCAAACATTTATTATAATAAAATAAGTAATTACTTTTGGTTTGTTTAATTGATTACACTGTTTCACAGCGACGCAACGGTCTTCCTTTTTAATATGTACTTTTAAATATTCTGGTCTACGCTGTATCAATCTCTTGCAAACCATTGGAGCTAATTCCCCTCCTACAAAGTGATTGTCTGCATTGAGATAGTCCTTATTCTAGTACTAGTAATCATGCAGCGTACATGGCCAGCCTAGTCAGCTCAAGGTCTTGTTTGGTGTTTTAAAGCGTGCGAGCATGTCGAAGAACAGGGTATCCTTCCCATCCTTACCTAGAGGCACATAAACTGGGCTTCTATAACAGGTCATCTTGAGCCAGGCTTCCAGTTTGTTGTAGAGTTATCACGCGCTGGAATCTGGTGCTATCATAAGTTGTTCAGATATTATCAACCACATCCTGGATAAGTACTTAAAAAGTAATTTGTCATCAAGACGTGTATTATTTTGACGTTTAAATTTAAAACATGCCAACAAAAACACCAATATCCAGGCCCGGACTTAGAAAGTCAGGGCCCCAACTCGAAATAATTTATTGTGGTTTAGCAAATTACATGCCAAAGTACACAGAACTAATTACTTCAAAAAACATCAGAATAACGCAGTCTTTTTAGTATAGTTACTTTGATCTATTTTAAAGAATCATACAACAAGCATTCTTCTGAGCAAAATAACCAATGATGTCATCATAGTCAATTAACTGCACATTACACATAATGAATTTAGCCGGTTCTCTTCTATGGTAGATCTTAAGAGCTAAGAGCTAAGGCTAAGTGAGCCTTAAAAACGCCCGTATGCTGCGCAGTTTGACGCTGGTGTATGTATATATGTCGTTGGCATATTGTATGATAACAACAACGACGCCGGCGACATATACAATAGCAATCAAAGCGCAATCCCGACGTTTGAGTAGATATCCAAAAAGGCTTTTTCTAATAAATACCTATTTGTTCAGTCCTAGTGACGATAGTTCTTCAAATGACCGCAACTCAACTCTTTCTTAGGTGGCGTTTGTTTTTTTTGTCAATTTGGTGGACAAGTGCAAAAGAAAGACCACAATAGGACCTCCAACTTTTAAGTAGCTCGAATAAGTAATATTGTTTAAGACTCAAGAATATTTTCAATTCAATAATCTTGATAAGGCAAGTCAGACTGAGCTTGTGTGCAGGTTCCGCCACTAGGACTGGGGACCCTAGGCTGGTTGGGCCTAGATAGAAATCCGGCCCTGGCATTATTACTTTTGACCAATTAGAAATTAGGCAAAGTGATATTTAGCCAATCAGAATCATAAAAATTGCATTAGTTCATTCATTGAATGGACAAAATAATGCATTTGCGATTCAGAGAGAAGGAAATATATTTCTGAATAGCTGTCAAAAACTTGAACCTAAAATTGAGTGGTAAAGAGACCTCGTAGTACGAAATTAGCAAAACAGCTCAATTTTGGTCGGAAATTGAATAGATCGTCTAGGTCGTGGTATGGCCCTGAGCTGTTGTCTGTCTACTACATTCTAATAAAAATTTCGTAAATGTATTAAGCAATATTTCGGAACCAAATGAGACAAATATTATTAGGTCTACGACTCAGCAAATGATGTTAGGAATAATCCTTGCATCACTGGTATTCTGCCTTAGCCTTATCAAAAGTCAAAAGTCAAAAATCATTTATTCAAAACAGGACAAAATTGCCACCTAAGAACGTCAATAATAACATTATAGGCCCTTAGGGGGCCAGAACATATCTCCTTATTTTTTGGGCCCTACTAGCGCTTCGAGACAAGACACAGACAATCTGGCAAGTGCTGAGAAGAAACGCCGGAACAAACTCAGTCACCACTAGCTGCCACACAAAAAATATAAATCAAAATAAACAGGTAGGTACATCAGTTTAGTGCAGGCTGGACTGACCATACATTCTTGTCATCAAGATAGTCTTGAATTTTATAATACCCCTTAGACATCAGTGTAGTTTTGACATGTGACTTAAATTTATTAATAGGAAGTTTGGTAACATTGTAAGGTATATTATTGAAAAACTTAATACAATTTCCCAAGAATGAATTACTTGTTTTGGCCAATCTAAAGTTTGGGACCACAAGTTTGTTTTTGTTTCTGGTGTTATATGAATGAATATCACTTTTCTTATTAAAAAGATCTAAATTTTTGCGTACGTACATGATATTGTCAAATATGTATTGAGAAGCCACAGTGAGTATGTTAATTTCTTTAAAGATATCTCTCAGGGATTCGCGCGGACTAAGTTTGTATATAGCACGAATGGCTCTTTTCTGTAAAATAAAGATGGTATCGATGTCCGCAGCAGAACCCCACAAGAGAAGACCATAAGACATAATACTATGAAAGTAACTACTTATTATATACGTAAGGTGCATTTTTTTTCTAGATCTAACCAGCAATGACCTCGGTGGTAGAAACAGTGGTCGCGACAGTAAGGGCAATTCAGGCAGCACTGCTAGTAGTCACCGGCCTCCAGCTCACCGGTTACATGTGGCCTGAGAGTGCCACTGTCACTAGTAAGTAGTCAGTCTAGTGGTTCTAAAATGGCCTATGCTCGGCAATAATACGTCAAGGAAGCACCTCAACGTTGATTTTTCGTTGACCAGAAAGGCAGAAAACACCTAAGTATGTGCGCCAGGGCTGCACTTGTTAAGAGTACCAAATTAAGAGATCTAAACTAAAACTAGTAAAAACACTGCATTTACGTGAGGCGCGCTAAAAGTTTCCGGAATCAATAATAAAAAAATATCTACTTTTATTGGTCAAAAATGAATTTATTGTTTCTCAAAATATTCTTCCTTTGCGTCAATGAACTTTTTTATACGATTAAACCAATTTTGAAAACATTTGTGCCACTCTTCCGTGGTGATGTCAGATACATGTTTTTCATACTCTTCGACATTTTTGGGAACAGAAAAAAGTCAACGGTGTCAATTGACTGTAGGTACGCAGAATGACTCATTTGTACGTTTTTCGCCTTCAAAAACTCATTTGTTTGTCTGGCCCTGTGGGAACTTACATTGTCGTGGTGCAAGATGTTATACGGATTTTACCGTTATTTTCACGGAGTTTATCAATAATTTCCGGTAAACAAATGGTCGTCTTTGGTTGGTTTCGGCTCATTTCGAAAGACCCAATACGTTCGATTGCTGCTTTGTTTTAGAATCGTAGCTATAAATCTCTAAAGTAAAGACTAAAGTCTCTGGTCCCACCACACCAAATTTGAAGACCCTTCCACAGAGTACATTTGGTCCCTTCGTTGTATCTGGCAAGCATAGCATGGCACTAAGTGACGCAGTCCGGATTTTGATCATCAGTCAAACTGTGTGGGATCCACCGAGAACACCGCTTTCTCACACCCAAATGTTTGTGTAGGATTGACTGTATTTGACTCATGCCTATGTCCAAAGATGTCCGCGGATCTCATGGTAGTTCACATGCCTGTCCACAGAACTGGAATGACACGCTACGCTTGTGCCTATCTGTTTCGATCACGCACAGCATCAATGTTTTTGTTGTTCACAGCGGTGCACGAGCGACCTTCACGAATTTTATCATGGTGATGGAATAGAGGTTGACACGACCGCGTTTGAATTCTGCAAACTATGAGCCGAACGAGGCTCTGCGAATCTGTCAAATTACACTTAAAACCGTAAAAAATCATACAACGAAAATTTTTCGGAAAAGGAACGAAAATACCACGCAATTTTTAAAATGGATTCACAATATGAAAACAATTGACAGTCAGATTTTGGAGTCGGTGCAAACAAAAACATTGAATCTCTCATCGGCTGGCACCGACTCCAAAAGTAACTGATTAGGTACTTAAGTGTTAGGATTATTTTTAGCATTTTAGTGTTTTGAAGTCGGTTTTATTTTTTTTAATAAAATTTACTTATATCATCAATTTTTTGTGATAAATCCTAATCTAACTGCTGAACACCAATTTCATCCCCTATTTTCCTACCCTTAGGGGTGATTTTTATTTTGCAAACTTTCATCATAGCATCTTTGAAGTATAAGCTATTTAATAAAACAAAAATCATCAAAATCTACCTAAATAAACCTAAATGATCTACCAAACAAAAAAAGAATCATTAAAATCGATTCATAATTGGCGAAGTAATCGCGTAACATACATACAAAAAAAAAAAACAGTCGAATTGAGAACCTCCTCCTTTTTTGAAGTCGGTTGATAAAAAAGTGCAAAATGGTAAAAGGTTGTTTTTGTAATAGTGAAAGTTATCCCAATTGTGGAATATCCTTTCATAGGTATGTCTTTGAACTGGTAAAATAAGACAATAAATTGGAATATTTCACATGATGTAAGGTGAACATTTTTTCACATATTCACATTTCGAACTTTATACCAAGTCTATAAAAACGGTTATGATGTAATATGGTTTCATTAAACTTTTGTACAAGCTATTCCTTTTGAGATTACTTAATAAATCATAAATTAGTACATTTTCTTTTTTTACCCATATTTTTGTTCGTTCCCTTTTAGGCATACAATTATATTTCTTTATACATGTTTCGATGTTAGTTTTTTAGCTCGACACTTCAAGAAAGTGACAATGTTTTTCTTTTACACTAATACTGATATAAACTAAGTACATCATTATGCAAAGCTCCATACATAACGCTTAATTGACAAGAGTAATAAATGCGAAATATTGCCTAGACTTACAATTTTGTCACCCTATTTAGAAAGGGACACAATCCTCTTGTTGGTTATCTCTGTCGGCACGTTTTCGCACACTGCTCAACCCTTTTAGGGCCATGCCTATAACAATTAAAATTAAACAAGCTATTTTTTTTTAAATCTATTTTAAATACAACTTTTGAAAGGCTAACATGAAACATGTCTCGCGCTCTCCTGTAAATTTGCGTCAAACACACTTACTGGCAGCAGTATAGCGAACTTTAAAAAAAACAAATAGCACGTAGAACTGACGGCCGATGAAGCAGAAAGGTTCTAGAATGGAGGTCACGTAACAGAAAGCGCAGCATAGGTCGTCCACCCATGAGGTGGGCAGAAGACCTGGTAAAGGTTGCAGGAAGCCACTGGATGCAGGTTGCTTCTGCCCAATCTGGAAATCACTGGGGGAGGCCTATGTTCAACAGTGGATGTCCTATGGCTAAAATGATAATGAAGATCAAAAAACATGATAGGAAGATTCGAAAAGCTATCTCTGTTTCGCAGTTTAGAGAAAGGAAGGGCTAGGGCTCACTTTTTTTTTCTGTTCTGAATCCTGCAATCAGTCGAGTAGGGTAGGGTGGGGCACAATGAAACAAAAAAGCTTTTTTTGGTCATAGAAAAAAAAAACTTATTATTTTAACAAACTCTTTTCATGAAAATTAACATTAGTTATCCCTTTAATAATCAACAATATCAAACGAAATGTTTCTGTAAGTAATCTTAAATTATTGGCTCTTTTTCGAGATCAATTTTTTGTTGTACTGTGCCCCAGATCTGGGGTACAATAAAACTAGGATAGGGGTACTATGAAATAGATCGGGGCACAGTGCAACATAATGTAAAATGTCATACAAAATCAACATTTATAATAAAAAAATATATGAAAGAAACATTAACATAAATTAAAATATTTTAAAATGTTTTGAGAGAAAAAATATATGTATGTCTGACTGGCGTTTTGTTTTCAATTTTTTGTCCAAAGGTTCATCATTTCAGCCATAGGACGTCCACTGCTGAACAGTGACCAGTGACTTCCAGATTGGCCGGTTGAAAGCGGCTCGCATCCAGCGGCTTCCTGCAACCTTTACCAGGTCGTCTGTCCACCTTGTAGGTGGACGTCTTGGAGGTCCAAAGGTTGCACCACAATTTCTAAGTATATCATCTTTGGAAACCACAGCCATATCTGGTTCTAATGGAAAGCAAAATACTTCCGATTTAACACTCTTTCTCAAGTAACTAATGTCGTATTCATTACTTTCACAGTCTAAGTCTGTCAACAATCGACCTATAAAATGCTTTAGTTGTTTTCCCGGAAACAGAACTATGACAAAGTCGTTTTTCTTTGCAGTATTGTAGGCGGATAACGGAATGTCATCTAAATTAGCAGAAGACAGATGAGGCATCAGAATCGTTACTAGAATCCGAAAAAAGTATTTTTGTAACTTTTTTTACGTTTATAATTGATTCTGGTTTCTTTTGCTTAGTTTTTTCTTTTTTTTTAAATCATTTTCTTAATTTCTTTCTCCTTCTTCATAAGATTTTTCTCTTCTTTTAACCGGGCTTTTTCTTCAATTTCTTTTTTAATTGGTGTATCTGTTGCTATTATCGTTTTACCTCTTTGTCTTCCTTTTGATGAGCTCAATCGAGGCTTTGCTTTGGGATAGTCTCTGCATTCAAGTGGACTTTTGAGAATGCCATGAAGATGTTTAACTGCCGTTGAACCATTTTATTATTTTGCTTCTCCAGTTTCGATGCTACTATTTGAACTAAGTCTATGTTTTCAGTCTATCTATTATCTTCTTGCACCTGAGCATAACTTTTCTGAGGCGTCTGCCCATCGTTCTGTCTTGGTAGTTGTAACTTATTACAGTCCGTTCCTTCGATGAGGCTAGGAGATGGGGTTCTGGATAAATCAAATTCTTGATCACGCCCATTGTTAGTTCGGGATGATTCCGCGTCAGGTATAGTTTTTTCATTGGGATCGGGACGATTGGTTATCTCACTGGGCATAAAATCATCATCATTAAAAATATTGCGGTCGAACAGGAAAATTCCTGATTTACGGAAACCTGACTTAATATTGATAGGGGTCATGGCTTTTTCGAAAGCAGTTCTAAAGATTTCTGCGACATAATAAATTGAATCGGCACTCCTGGGTTTCGCATCATCCAAGAATTGGCTGCGGCATTATAATAGGTTTGTAATGGAGCAAACACTCATACATCTAAGGGCTGCAACCTATGACTCGTGTGAGGCGGAATTGTTTGTATGGTCACGCCATTATCTTTGGCAATATTTAAAGCCTCTGGTGAAAGATGACTTTCATGGTTATCAAGTATTAAAAGGCTTTGATTGTCTTTCGATGAACCGTTAGCTGGGCAAGCCCCAAAGTCCCTAGGGGAGCTTTGTTTATCATGAAGTTCTTGAAATGTTTTCGAGGGAACACCATGGCTGGAGACAATGCAGTACCTGTGGCTGAAACAATGCAACAAGTAGTCACAAGTGTCCCTCTTTCTCCACTTGTTACTTTATTTAACTGTTTGGACCCCTTTTGTGCTAAAATTTTTTTAGGCTTCTGCACTGTGGTTATGCCTGTTTCGTCTAACGCAAAAACACGCGTGCTATTTCCAAATGTAGACTGCCTCTTCATCACATCCTCTAAGTTATCGTAAAACATCATCACGTTGTGCCTATTGAACGAGGTGGCACGAGAAAGGCTGCATGGTTCCGGTTTTCTTAATGATAAATCCGGATGCCGTTTCCGGAAGCCATAAAGCCAGTCTATACCTGCTATTTTACGGTCTTTCCATGACTGTGGAGTCTCAAGGTTATGATGTGAAGCTAATTCGTAAGCCAACTTTCTTGCCTCAATGGTGTCCAGTCCATATGACATTTTGGCGCACGTAATCAAATACTCTTTTAATGTTTGTTCTTGATTCTCCGTAAACACTCTTCGCACTCTGTAGTTGGGCGTATACCGCACGACCTGTCCCTCTTCTTCTGGTTTTTTTTTTCTTGCAATACCTATACAATGTGCTAAAATTAACATTCTTCAGATTTGCTGCTTCTCTTAAAGTTTTACCTCCTTCAACTAAGGCTACTGCTTCTTCCATATCTGCTTCAATATGAAGCCCAATATCCGTTTTACTTTTCCGTAACGGTAACGACCATTGTGGACTTTTTTAAAAACAAAAAAAAACTTATCTTAGTATAAAGGGGTACACTAAAACATGTTTTACTGTGCCCCGTTTCACTGTACCCCATGACCACCTTCAATAACAAAAAAACATACAACATTTTTAAGGTTATAAACACCGGCCTTCGTCTGATGCCAATATTACAAGAAATATGCAAGAATTATTTAAAAAATAGCCATACTTACCTAAGGTAAACAGTGTACTAATAAAATCGAAAACGTTTTTGTGAAAAAAGATACGAATTACTTTCAAAAATCAGTTTTTTTGCAAGAATTCAACAGGCAGCTTTCAAATTGAGAAATGACAACTGCACCAAGATGGCAGTGCGAGCGCTTAATAAAGCAGTGTCCATTAAATAGGACTCCAAGATAAAGTAAAATGGATGTGGTAGATATCTTTTGATCTTGCATAAGAGTCCTCTATGCCACACTGTCAAATGCCTGCTGCATGTCAAGAAATGCCGCTGCACAATATTTTTTATTTCTAAGCTTACGATATTAACTAATTATTCTCAGATGGAGCAACCTACGACTTTATCATAGTCGGGGCGGGATCTGCAGGGAGTGTCCTCGCGAACCGACTGACAGAAGTGCCCAACCTCAACGTCCTTTTGATCGAGGCCGGCGGTGACCCTCCTATAGAATCTGTAGTAAGTTACAATTTAATCTTTGACGACCCGTCTTGTGTAGTGACGCGATGACATAAACGAAAAGGGTCCTGGATTCGATTAAATTAAGAAAACAATATTTTCTGAATTGGTTATACTGTGTACTGTGCTATACTGTGCTGCGTGCTATGTGGAGCTGGCCGTGTTCCCCCGACACTACATATGACGACAAATACTAATCGTTCCGACAGCTTCCAGGTATATTCCAGACAATACCTAACTCTGCAATCGACTTCAACTTCACAACTGAGAACAACGGCTACACATCTCAGAACCTAAAGAACGGAGTTGCCTGGCTGACAGCAGGAAAGGTGCTCGGAGGCAGCAGCAGCTTGAACCACATGATGCATATCCGAGGCAATCCTAACGGATACGCAAAATGGGCCCAAGCAATAGGAAATGAGGCCTGGAACTATTGGAACCTCCTTCCATACTTCATGAAGAGTGAGAAAGTGGAAGACGATGGCATTCTAGCTACTGATAGTGCTCAATTTATGGGGACAGCAGGGAACTTGAGACTGACCAAACAACTGAGCCAAGATAATGCTCCAATCCTTAACGCATATAACGAACTTGGCCACAACATTGTTCTCAACTTAAACGATCCGTTTTTCACTCTTGGTATCTCTGAGCCCCTGCTGAATATGGCTGATGGTATTCGTCAGAGCGCACCCGAAGCGTATTTGCGACCGATAGCTGACCGCCAGAATTTCCATCTCCTCAAAAACACGCAAGTTACAAAAGTTTTGTTTGACGATGATAAAAACGCAATCGGAGTCGAAGCAGTCACTTCTAATGGAGAAACAATAACCATCAACGCTAATCTTGAAGTTATTTTAACAGCAGGCGCTTTGGTCACTCCTCAACTGCTCATGTTGTCAGGAATCGGTCCAAGTGAACACTTGTCCTCCTTTGATATTCCTGTAATCTCAGACTTACCTGTTGGTCAAAACCTGCAAGATCACGTCACAGGTATCGTCGTCCATACTCTAGCTCCTGGTGAAGCAGTCACAGCTCCAGCCAATCCTCATCAATATCCTCTGCCAATTACAGTAGGATACACGGCTTTGGATATGAGTCAAACCTACCCTGACTACCAAACCATCAATGCAATCTTTCCACCAGACTCCACTGCTTTGATCCAGTTCTGTTCTATCATATTCGCGTACAAAGATGAGATCTGCCAAGGATTGTTCGATGGGGGTAGTGGCAGGTCAACCCTCTTCACAGTTCTCGGTGTTACGCACTCTGAATCTAAAGGAGAAGTATTGCTTCGTAGCGCAGACCCTTCTGACCCGCCTTTAGTCAAACACGGGATATACTCCAACGTGAACGATCTCCATAACATGGCCCTATATTTTCAAGATTTTTCTAGAATTGTAAACACAACTGCTTTGAGGAACTTGGGAGCGGCGATGATTGACTTAGATTTGCCCGACTGCAATGATTTAGAGAGGAACACGTACGATTTCTGGAAATGCTATGCGTTGAGTTTGTCAACTACTATGTGGCATTACACTAGTACTAGCTCTATGGGGCCAGTTCTGGACAGTAATTTGCTTGTGATAGGGGTGCAGAGACTCCGAGTAGCTGACGCTAGTGCCATGCCGAACATAATCAGTGGAAAAACCAATGCTGCTGTGGTGGTAATTGCAGAAAAAGCAGCAGATTTGGTGAAAGAAACTTATGGACCTTCGCCTAGATCTTAATTATTTCGTTTATTTTTGTATATTGTAATTATTATATGCATGGTTGTGAATCCTTATATCAATTTTATTATTCTCAACATCATGTAATTAGTTCGTTATATTTATAAATAGTACTTACATTTAAGTAATACCTTTTAGCAACTTTGGTGTATTTGACAATATATTTTATTATTATTAAATAAATAGACATTTTTAATTAGTTTGATATACCGGGTTATAAAAAACATTTTAGCTGTTTTTGTTGCTATGAATTAGTATCAGTAATAAAACACCGCCGTGGAAAAAATTAAGTATTTATTTAAATAATAAGTTATGACAGATATAATAATATTAACAGATAACTACGCAGTTGTAGCGTAGTTACCTGTTACTAATAATATATCTACCTCATCATTCATCATCATCATTTCAGCCATAGAAGTTCCAGTGCTGAACACAGGCCTACCCTAATGACCCAACATCGGGGGGAATTGCCAATACTCGCCACGCTTTGCAGGCGGGTTGGCAAGCGCAGTTTTTATAAGTTAAACACAGATATTCAATGCGACAAATACGATATTAATGAGACAATTGACTTTATTTTTGACTTAGATCATAAGTGTATTCTTTTTGCACACACCCATGAGTACGTGCAAGTACAGCGCAGGCTAAAACCTCGCCTAGACGGCTGATGTTAGACCCTCAGAGAAAACAATTACAATAAAAAACCGATTATAATTGGTTCTTTCCGGTTATTTAATACTTAATTATTAAACTTTCGATTTCATTAAACGAACGATCTCATAGACTTTCGATGTGGGTTGCGAGGCCAATTATGTCATTCTAAAACAATTAATTAAGGAATAGATTATGCAATCAGAACTGAGCAACTCTTCAATGGAGGCTACATAATCTTTAATTCTAAGATTTTTTGCTTTCATATTGTAAAATAAATTTTATTTAAATAAAATAGTTAAATTTTTTTTTTTTTCATGTAACGTGTTCGATCTCATGAGCGTTCGATGTAGGTAGTGTAATCCGATGTGGCGTACCGGACATATTTTTCCATTGATTTTCTTTATATTTTCTTAGTAGCAATAAAAAAAAACCGGCCAAGTGCGAGTCGGACTCGCGCACCGAGGGTTCCGTACAAACCTGTAGGTACCGTTATGAGTAAAAGTTCACCCATCACGACAATCGAGTCATAGTTATGGTATTTTTATTGCAAAATGAAATCCATAACATTACGAAAGTTAAATTGCGGTTTACGATTTATGACGTATTAAAAAAAAACTAATTACTTGATCTCGTTCAAACCAATTTTCGCTGGTAGTTTTTATGGTAATGTACATTATATATTTTTTTTAGATTTATCATTCTCTTATTTTAGAAGTTACAGGGGGGGGACACACATTTTACCACTTTGGAAGCGTCTCACACGCAAACTATTCAGTTTAGAAAAAAAATATATTAGAAACCTCAATATCATTTTTAAAGACCTATCCATTGATACCCCACACGTATGGGTTTGACGAAAAAAAAAATTTCGAGTTTTAGTTCCAAGTATGGTATTTATTATTATTTTTCTATTTTTTGTGAAAATCTTAATGCGGTTCACAGAATGCATCTACTTACCAAGTTTCAACAGTATAGTTCTTATAGTTTCGGAAAAAAGTGGCTGTGACATACGGACGGACGGACAGACGGACAGACAGACAGACAGACATGACGAATCTATAAGGGTTCCGTTTTTTGCCATTTGGCTACGGAACCCTAAAAAGTGTTTATTTTGATTAACAAATAAAGTATCTAATTTATTACTATTTTCCTTGATGAGTAGATAAGATGACATGAATGATGTTTTAAAAAAACTAATATTATCACTAAAATCTACTTTATTAACATTAAAAAGTTCATCACATAATATAAAAAATATACTTACAGTTATTAAATTAACAGGGTGTAACGAAAAGGTGAAATAAAACTTTAAGGGGTTAATCTACGGCTAAATTACATCAACTTTTTCTATGGGACCAACATCGAAATCGCAAAAAAAAAAAACACTTTCCCATACTAAAACGCGACCAGCTGGCATCAGTTTGTATGGAAACGTCAATTTTTTTTTTGAGATTTCGATGTTGGTCCCATATAAAAAGTTGATGTAATTTAGCCGTAGAATAACCCCTTAAAGTTTTATTTCACCTTTTCGTTACACCCTGAATAAGTAGGTATGTGTTCGAAAAAAATTTTGTAAGTAGATATTTGATGCGATATTTAAACGTAGTAAAATACAATAAAAACAAAAAAAAATTACACTATTATGGCTTTTAAACTTTGTTAGCCTCTGCAATAATGCGGATAATACAAATAAATAACATTTTATGGCAAATAATATTAAAATCATACAAACTAAGATTACTACCTACCCATTTAAAATTAAATTATTTATTGATTTACCAAGGACGAAGTATTGAGTATTTACCACTTATCTCTATCTCTCTCTCTCTCTCTCTCTCTTTTTCTATGTTTTATAAACAGACAAATGCTAATCAAATTATTACCAAATTTCTTCTAGCCATTTACACTCGGTACAAAATACACTTATGTATGGCAAAGTAAACCCACGTAATCTTTGTTCACAACTTATCCACAGACGAAGAGCAGTCGCCCGGATAGCGAAAGGTCGTGGGTTCGTATCGCACCAGAGGCAGTTGAAAAAAAAATTTCAAGTAAAGTTATTTTCCTTGAATTACTTATCCACAGACGTATTTTAATAGTATTTTTTCTCATTATATATATATAAATTTAAAAAAAAAAAACGTTTTTTCTAACTCAATGATCAGATTGTAAAGATAGGGTCTTCTGAAAACGCCCGGAGGGTTTCTGAAATGAATTGAACACGCGAACGAAGTCGAGGACAACCGCTAGTTATTTTATCAAATTCAGTTGTCTAGCAAAAAATGGAGAATGGCTCGACCGATTTTGCAGATTTTTTTTCGTTGTGTTAGTAATTGTCAGGACAACGTTTGAATCAAAAGAAAAATTTGGAAAAATGTCCCGGAAAGAAATCTAATTCGGGCTAAACTGAGACGTCCTTTTTTCTGTGGAAATTTTGCTTCAACGAGCGCAAATGTCGTTTGACGGTGATTGCCAAATTTGGACAAGACAACGTCTGCCAGGACAGCTAGTTTTAAATAAAACACTTGAATATATACCAAAAATGTTACAAATAAATAGTGCTAGGTTAGCACACAATTGACCAACATTTGTTTGGTAACATAATTGTGCTAAATTTTCATGAGAAATTAGTAATTCCTTGGTAGTTGTGCTGTAAAGCATGCCCTGTAGCAGAACCACAATAAATGAATAATTATTCTAAATCATTTTCATTTAAATGCTGTCACATAATTTTTCATACACGGCTACAAACTTATTTTATATACATTTTCCGTGCAAAGTAATCGCGAATCGGCGAAGTGGATCTGCCGCAGAGCATGAACACGTCGAACAGGGTTCAATATAGAGAAAAAACTTTTTTTATTTATAGTAGTATGTTGATAAGCTATGGTATGTTCTTATATACTTTAACTTATAATTAGCGATCGGATTTTCGGCCGCTAATTTACTAAGGGGAGTTTCACCACTTGCTTTTAAGTACCGGATTACAGATAACCTATCTGGCACTTATTTTGACAGATAACCCATAATAAGCTGTCAAAAAAGTGCCAGTTAGGTTATCTGGAACTTAATAAAACAAGTAGTGAAACTGGGCCTGAAAGCAACTAATTTATTCCCCCCATAACAAAAATATATGGACATGCCTTACTAAATAAATGTAATAATTTATTAAACTTTAATCCCATTATTTCATAAAACATGTACATATGTAATTCAATAAATAATAAACATGGGATTAACCAATTTAATTTTAACTCAAAAAGGCTTATCCACATTATTTTTTCGTGAAGGAAAAAGGGAATTTGAGTTAAATAAACGCCCATTATCCGATCACTGCTATTATTTATAATATTTTCGACATACAATGGGCTAGTTTCCTAAAAAAATCTATTTAGTCCGTCAGTTGGATTAACAGAAAATATTGGACACGTATTTTTTCTTTTCTGAATCAAACAAAAAATTATGAAGATGTTAAAGTTCCGCGTAACGTCACGCCTTGCGACACTTTTTAGCAAGGCGTGACGTCACGTACTCACTGTGATGCGCTTTATCTTCGTCATTTTTTGTTTGATTGACAAAAGACAAAATATGGGTCCAATATTTTTTGATAATCTAACTGACGGACTAAAGAGTATAATCATTTTTTGACGCAGGAAACTAGCCCATTATATCACTTATATTAATTTAATATTTTATCCCTTCCACCATTACTTTAAAAATTACACAGGCAAGGAAACATAAGAATAATAATGTCTTAAGATAGTCAACTTCTAAAATGTGTATTAAAAGACGCATTTTAAAGGGGATCCTACTCAAAAGATAACATAGATAAATAGATAAAGATAGAGCTAACTGGACTGATGAGTAACTGTTTTTTACTTCAGTTGTCACATATTGAATGTTTTTGTATAAAATTTCTAAGTTATTTTTATTGTGAATTGGTCATTATGAAATAATAAATAAATTACATCTTGCTGAATGATAGCAATTGTTATTGTCGCGTTATCAGGTAACATCCGTGTACTAAGGCATCAAATCAAGATCGTGTGGCAATGGTATGTTCTTCATGACAGCGAACCTCTTCAGTGCATCATACTTGCTGCGGAGGGCCTCAATCTCCTCTCGGATTCTGGTATTTTCCTCTTGCATCAGTTCCATGTCGTGCCATTCCTGGAAGGAATAAAATTGTATATCATTACTCTGAATGCAAGAAAAATAATTGGTTTAATGTTAGTCGGTAAGGTTTTATTATATTGTCATTGGTATGGCATTGGTGATTATGATGCCTGAAATAAATTTTATCTATTTAAATTAAATAGAACTTCCAATCTTAATAAATGTGTGCAAAACTTAGACTTTTTTTAAATTTTATAAGTCATAACCAGTAATCCGAATAGGTAGATTGATTTGGGGTTTATGATCTAAAACATTGATGTTAATATGGACATGCCTCCCGGATTTCGGAATTCCTTAGTATCAGTTTTTTAAAAAAAGACATATCCATATTATGCTAGCACTACCAAAGTACATCAAATCAATCTACCTATTCCGATCACTGGTCATAACACTTGTAAGCTTACAGAAGAAATCCAAGGCGCATACAAGCTTAGATTAAAATTAACATTATTGCACATACAAGCTTAAATAACAATTGTAAGCACATCATTAAATTATTATTTTTTCTGAACGAAATTTATTTAGGATTTTTGTACACATATGTGATGGTGACAATCCCACATCAGTAACAATATGTCTATGTCTAGACTTAATACCATGTGGCATTCTCTACAATTAACTTTTGGGTTTCATCATCATCATCATTTCAGCCCAATGTCTTATCATATCTGGGATTGCCAATACTCGCCTTGCTTGGCAGGCGGGTTGGCGAGCGCAATTTTTTATAATATTTTGCACGAAGACGCTGAAGTCCGTCTCGTGCTACAGGAATTAGTCGCCTCTTACGACACGCTTTTTGTTGGCGGTGAGGAAGTGTATTTCACAACACACTTTTGGGTTTCATAATAACTTATTAACAGCTAATTTGGATTATTCTAGGAAAATATACATTCCATGATGAATGCTATTAACTCATTAAAATCGAAGCGGTCTCATGAGACTGCATAACAATAGAATTTCTATTGTGTCTCAATTACAGATTACGGATGCTTGATTTTTCAGTTGAGCAATATGGCTGTATAGAGTATATTTTTTTCTTTGATATTGATATGAAAGAGATAATATGAAATAAAGGTAAAACAAAAAATATTTTTCCTGCAATAAAGTATATTCTATTTATCCATTCATTGATTACAGACTGCAATATGACTAAAAATACCAGACAGTTAAATCTACCTGGCTTTTTTCGGTCTCCAGCTCATCTTTCTGCTCTATTCGTTTGATGCGGCATGAGGCTGCGTAGCCTCTGTTCTTCAAAGTTCTTCGACGCTGTTTCATTCTACAAAAACATTAAAAATCATTTTAACTTTTTGGCACCCAAGTGCTCGCATGAGCCCTCAGTTAAATTTTTTGTTGTATGTCAAGTCCACAACAATATACCAAGAGAGAAATTATGAAAATTTGAAGAATATGAATGTTGGCAAAATTGAGACAATCAGATAGGTTACATTTACCTGACAATTTGATCTCGAGTTAGGCCTCTCATCTTAAGCTGCCGGTTCAAATCTCGAACGGAAATGGAAACCAGCTCATCGTCGCTGATCTCAGCACACGGCGTAGGCGACAAGGGAGCCTAAAACATTCAATCTTTGTTGACACTTTTGGTATAAAGAAATATTACCTAACGGCTTATACCATGATAACATAGAAAAGATCTTACCATAATTGCCTTCCTCATACCCAGGTCTTTTAAATCATGAGGCATAATAAGTTTTTGGGTTTCAATTAAAAACGGGGTATCCCGTTATAATTTCACTAAACAGTTTCGACCTTTTACTCGCCTCGAATGAACAAAACAATACTAAACAATAGTCACGATTTATGCCTAAAAATGATAATCTAGAAAAAGTATTACAAAAGTGAAAATCGCCTTAGTTTTTTTTTTTTTTTTGGTTCCATTCTTTCCTTCCTCGATGGTTGGAAAAGGCAAAGGCTTTCGCCATACAGCCTTGAGAAGTTCCTGTAGACGGCGCGGGATGTCTTCAGGCCTTTTATAGACTTCTAATAAATCTTCAATCAAGATAAGTCTTTGAAGTGAGAATTCAGAACACTCAAAGAAAATGTGATGGAGAGACTGAATTGGTTCATTACAAAATGTGCATGACGGGGAGGTAATCATGTTCATTCTATGCAGATGTTCGTTAAAACGACCATGCCCAATTCGTAACCGAGAGATTAATGAGTAAAATTTTCTGTTCTTGAAAGTTCCTTTAAAGAACCAGGGCACTCTTATATCATTATTTATTTCTCTATACCAGGTTCCTTTTGCTTGAAGAGTTTCCTGCCAATGCTCTGTCCATTCTCTCCGTGACGATTCTTTTATAAGAGTAGTGCAATCTGAATGTGGTAATTTAATATTCTTTGCAGGAACTAGATCCGAAGTATTTGTTATAAGTTTAGCAAAATAATCTGCTTGCTCATTGCCAGCCACACCTATATGCGAAGGAGTCCAAAAAAATATGATATCTTTACCCTCATTAATTAGCTCGACATACTTTTCTTTGATTTTTATAATTAGGTAATTTGTTTTAGCATTGTGGCATGGATTAGACAGTGCTTCTAAAACGCTCATACTATCTGATATAATAATCCACTTTTGACTGTCAAATTTTTCTATGTACTGTAAGGCAGCTAATAAGGCACATGCCTCGGCCGTGTATATACTTGTAACGGTAGGTAATTTTATTCCATGACCAGTCTTTAAGCATGGATCATAAAATGCCATAGAAACATTTTCTACCGTTTTTGCACCATCCGTATAAATCTGCCTGTATCCTTCCCAATCATTAAGTTCATTATGTACAACATATTTACAAAACAGTTTTTTATTAATAATAATCTTCATTTCAAAAAATTTACTTTGATAAAGACCACTATAACATGGTAATTCATCACTTGTATGAACATTGTTTTCGTCTTTTAACTTTTTAACATCTCTTAATGCTATATTTAAATAGGAAGTGAAATTAGCATTAAATAACTTTCTTAATAATATACTATTATTTACAACCAATAATTTCATCAAAAATATTTTCCGGAGATAATCAAACCGTATATCTAATGGAGGCAAATTGCATTCAATTTGCATTGAATTAATCGGTGAGGTGTTCATAGCACCTAAGATAATGCGTAAATTTTTATTTTGGACTTTATTAAGTTTCTCGACGAGCTTTTTGTCTGATGCAAAACAAAAGAAAGCGTATTCGAAATGGCTTCTCACCAGAGATTTGTATAATACCAGCAGTATTTTAGGGTCAGCGCCCCATTGAGTACCAGTTAGAGATTTAAGAATATTAGTAGCTCTGAGTGATCGTTCTATGAGACAGTCGACATACATTTTCCAGGAGAAGTTTTGTTGGAAAATAACACCTAAAAATCTTGCACACATTTCTGTTGGCAACTCTTCATTATTATATTTTATGTTAGAAATAGGCAATTAAATGTTACGTTTCTTAAAAACTACAACTTTGCTTTTGCTTGCATTTACATCTAAGTTCAAATAAGTTAAATACGAGTGAAGTTTAACAAGCACGCTATTCAATTTGTCTATAAGATTTGTAAGATTTGAACCTTGTGTATAAATAGCTAAATCATCTGCAAATTGCAAATTTGTTATGTCAGGATCAGGTCCTAAAATTTCATTTAATCTATAAATATATAAAATATACAACAAGGGGCTCAAAATACCCCCTTGGCAGACTCCTTTGTAAGACAGCCTAGGTCCATACAATTTATTGTTTATCTTCACAAAAACCTTACGTTTATTTAAGAATTCGTACAACCATGTCACAATTTTATTGGGAATTCCTAAAGAAAGTAGCGTAGTTGATAAAACTGAAAGATTTACATTATTAAAGGCACCTATAATATCAAAAAATACACATACTAAATATTTATTTTCAGTCAAAGCTTTTTGTATATCTGTAAATAAACATCCCAAACTCTCACGAGCCGAACGACCACGTCTAAAACCAAATTGATTGTTAGGAAGTAAGTGATTGCTTTCAATGAAAAACTCTAGACGTTGCTTTAATAACTGCTCAAATACTTTACCTACGCATGACGTGAGTGCAATCGGACGATATGAATCGGAACTATCTTTATTTTTACTTGGCTTTAAAACTGGAACTAAACAGTCCACCTTCCACTCTTCAGGGATTGTATTACTCTTCCATAACCCGTTAATAATAGAAAGCAATTTTGATAAATTATCTTTAGTAAGTTTTTTAAACATCTTGTAAGAAATATAATCTAAACCGCAAGTAGTGTCCTTTCGCGACTTAACAGCTGAGACTAGTTCAGATAAGCTAAAAATGTCTGTTAAGTAACTGTTAGCTGAGGTATTATTGCTTGAAGTATTATAGTTATTAGGAGGTGGAGCTTCTACATGATCTGGGGTATATTTCCTTAAAAATTCATTAACCCAAGGTGGACATTCATTATTCTGTAGAAACCTAGAATCGCTACTTTTATTAAACTTTCTCAGGGTATTCCAAATTCGAGATACTGGAGTCAGTCTATTAATATTTGAGCAGAACTCTTTCCAGTTCGCACTTTTTTCAGTGTTAATTATGCGTTTTTTTAAAGCCTGTAATTTTTTAAAATTAACATAATTTTCAGGCGAAGGGTCAGTTTTAAACTTTATAAAAGCTTCTTTAGAGTTTTGTACAGCGCTAGCGCAACGTTCATTCCACCAAGGAACCGAAAGATGTTTAAAGTTACTACGAGACGTTTGTGAAACGGAACGATTGGTATTATTTTTGTTG
Organism: Anania hortulata; assembly: GCA_963576865.1. Taxonomy (NCBI): domain Eukaryota; kingdom Metazoa; phylum Arthropoda; class Insecta; order Lepidoptera; family Crambidae; genus Anania; species Anania hortulata. The sequence continues at coordinate 2,361,080 of OY756413.1, forward strand.
TAATTTGGCATTGACATATTTACAGCAGATTTGATTGTGTCACAAAAAAAATTGTATGCTTCAAGAGGACGATTGTTGTAATTAAAAGTCGGAAAATCATTTAACATTTCATTGACTGTGTCTGAATAGTGTTCCCAGTTTACTAATCGAAGGTTGGGATGATCAGGAATATCAGTTCCTGAAGCAACAAATGTTTGCAATGGTGTACATACAGCAAATAGTTGCATTGAAGTTAAGGTGGGTAAATGATAACTACCTAAAGGATCATCATAGACTTTCCAGTCACAATTTAATGCCAAACAAGAGCTTACCATAGTTAAATCCAAGCCATTCGGTCTCCAACTGTGTGAACCTACAGTTGTTACTTGTTGGTCATTTAACAGTACTAAGTCACAGTCATCTAAATTATCAAATATATTTCTACCTCGAGGGTCTATGGAGTTGCATCCCCAAATTGTGTGATGAGCATTGAAATCTCCAGCTACAAAAATAGGTTTTGGTAAACTATCTATTAGATCTGTGAACTTCTTAATGTGAAATCTTGGTGAGCTGTTGTTTGGACAGTAGACTGAAACTATTGTGTATTTCTTATTATTAATTGTTACCTGGATTGCTAGATTTTGTAAAGAATTATCAAAAAAAGTTGGGAGCCTGACATACTGAATGCTTTTATGAATTATAATAGCAACCCCATTATGCTCATTTCCACAGTCATTTCGTTCTATGTGATAACCTTTAATTTTAAATTTTTGGTGAGGCTTGAGCCATGTTTCTGATATTAAAGCTATATCTATGTAGTTATCATAAATATATTTTTGAAATAAATTGCGACTGCTCAGTATGCTCTGAGCATTCCATTGCATTATATTTAAATATTGTTCTGTGAACTTAGTAACCTTTCTTTCTTACTGAGAGTTTCTGATAGAATACCTAAAATATTTTTTGATGAAATTATTGTCTCATTTGTTTTGTTCAAAGTAATTATTTTAATTATAGTTTCTATTAAAAGATTCATTGCTGATGCATCAGTATTTAGTATGTCAAGTAAGTTGGTTTGAGGTTTTTTGTAATCTTTAACAGTGGTCTTTAGTTCTGGGAAATTTTTCTTATCAAACAGATTTGCATAAGTGGGTGCTTTGTGTTTAATTCTGTTCTCTTGAATTTTCTTTTGTTTGATGGGGCATTGACCAGAAATACTAATGTGATTACCATTACAATGAGCGCAAACAGCATTCTCTTTGGTGATTGTGCAGTCTTTATAATTGTGGTTATTGTTGCAGATTGAACATCTCTCATCATTTTTGCAGTATTTAGAAATGTGTCCATACCTCAAGCAGCGATAACACTGCTTTACCGGTGGTATATATTGCATGATGTTATGTCTCCATCCCTCGAGGTCCACAAAATCCGGCAGGGAGGTTGCTGCGAATGTGATGGCAACTGTTGGAGTTGGCTGACGGACGAAACCATTTGCTGTAGCAACTTTTCTGAAAAAACGACGGATGCTTATAATTTTCTTAGTGCTGCTTAGAAGAGTGTATATTTTCTTATTTGTGTACTTTACTGGGACATTACGAATAATGCCAGTTGTTTCTGTTGATGTTGCTGGTATTGTGGCTGCAAAGTTATTTTCTTTTAAAAATGTTTTATTTATTAAGAATGCATTGGCCAATCCTGGTTTTTCAAAATATACGCCGATTTTGTATTTATTGAGAGCCCTTAAGTACTTAATACCCTTATTATATCTTCTTATGCAGTTTGAAATGGAAAGAAGATCTCTGCTGCCTATTGGTGTCTCACTGCCTACTGCTTGTACAAAGACGACAAACTCTGTTGCATTTGAATCCTCTGGATACATTCGAGTATAGTCGGTAACATAATATGGGGCATGGTTACTCTCCTGCTCTCCCTCGTCCTCCGACTCCGATGTTGTGCTGGTAGAGTCTCGGTTGAGACCCCCCGAATCCTGATCAGGAACATCATCTTTTTTTCTTTTTTTCCCTGCTCGCCTCCCCATCGTCTTAATTGCGGTTAAAACTCTTAATTTAACAACTTTTTTAATTATTGAAGTTAAAAAATTTAAGGAGCCCGCCTTTACTCTTCGAAGTTCCCGCGCTTTTTTTTTCAATCGCCTTAGATTTGAGAACTTTAGCAAAAACGTAGAAGAAAATTAATAAATAAATAACCATAGACTAAGACATATCTTAAAAAGATAGACTGAGACTATTAAAAAAGTCAGTGAAATTAATTTTGACAGCTTAATTTTATTGTCTACAGATTTTTCCACTCGGATACACAACTCAAAAATCTTCTTAAGCCGGTGACAGATGGAGGCGGTCGCGGCTGCGGTCTCGTCTTGACATTGTAAGGTCAAACGCTGCCATTGGTCGATCTTTGGGCTGGCGGAAGTTGACTGAAGGATAGACCAATGGCAGCGCTTGACCTCACAATGTCAAGACGAGTCCGGAGCCGCGTCCGCCGCAGTGTGTCACCAGTTTTAGAGAGTGCGCGCACGGGAGACTTTTGTCGCTGGGACAAAAAAGATTTTGTCTCTGTCGCGTCGCGTCTCCAAAGAGAGGTGCGCGGACGAAGGAGACAGAGACGAAACTTTTTTTTTAAATTCGAACCGTTATTCGCTTGTATTTAGACATGGAGAGCAGTGCTGCCAGACGTGGGATAAATAAGCTAGATTCACGATATTTTGGAATGTAATGCAATAGAAAAAATAATAATGTATCGCACGATAAATTTACGAAAATCCGTGACATTTTGCTCAGTTAAGTAAAAGATAATTTTATGAAAATTTAATCTGTGTATTTGAATACATTTTACCTTTATTTGGACAACTTTGACTCTGACAGCAGCATAGTAAATATAATTTCTTTGCACTACGAAAGAGATAGACTTTTAGCGTAAAAATATCTGCCATTTTTTAATCTGTATCTGTACTTTTTTATATAGGCGATAGTTAATAGGAGTTATCATTTCATACCAAATGTAAGTGAAAAATCACTTACTAGTTTCGGAGAAAGTTGGTTCGTATTGCTGCTCTTTAGGGTATGTGCTCGAGCCGTAAAACCCAGTATTAAAAAAAAACAAAGACACAATTTTGTCACCCGTGCTGGTCGGCGAACAAAAATGTCTCCCAGTTGTCGCGTCGCAACGTGCGCGCACCTCCATACTTAACAGAGGACTTGATATGAGAGACAAACGTCGCAGCGACAAAAGTCTCCCGTGCGCGCACTCTCTTAGAGGTACTGACAGACATGCATGCCACTAAAACTGGTGACAAACTGCGACGGTCTTTCCTTCAATTAAAGCTGGTGACAAACTGCGGCGGATGCAGCTCCGGACTCGTCTTGACATTGTAAGGTCAAACGCTGCTATTGGTCGATCCTTGGGCTGGCGGAAGTTGTCTGAAGGATTGATCAATTGCAGCGTTTGACCTTACAATGTCAAGACGAGTCCGGAGCCGCGTCTGTTGCCATTTGTCACCGTTATTAGTCCAAACACGATTCGGATAGGTACATTATTTATCACAGAGTTCCGGTGCTTACCTTCCGCCGTCTTCATCAGATCAGTTTGATAGTACCATTTTCTAGTGAAATACTATTGTGGCCATCTATGGTCTCTTTCATCATTCAGTTAATAAACCTCAGCAAATGATATTTTCTGAATGCAATTGCTTGACTTGTTGTTGAACATACTAAAATCACTAAATGTATGTACATAATATCTTAGGACATCCCTCAACCCCTCATGGATCCCTTCTTCAGAATTGAATATTGAAGATAAAAACAATCTAGATGTGTACCCTTCCAAATTAAGAATTATTTTTTTAATCGGTTAATTATTGGTGATAAAGACATTGACTTATATATTACTTCGTAAGGACAGGGCGGACCGCACATCAGGCTGTTGCCTATAACCGGGCCCTACTCTGACCCTACCTCGGGCCGAAGTGACGTAGTTAGTGGTCGGCTGTCCATCGGGAGCCGGTGTCCTAAGAAAAAATATTATGCCTGGATGTTCTTTTAAGAATTGTGTCAATTACGACAGAAAGTTCACCAAAAATAATTCTAATATTACATTTCACCGGTAAATCGTAAATTTGATAATTATTTACATTACTTAATTTTTTTTTATAGTTCTTGTCAATTATACGAAGCGACGCCATATTTACCGTACGAATGTCCGATATAACTTTGTAGCGGCGTGCATTAGTTCTACACTGTGAGCACTATCATAGTTTTTGGTGATGTCATACAAATATTATGTTTTATGATGATAAAATATCTGAAGTTTCGTTTTATCTAAATCAAACTAACGTGTGCTTTAACGTAGCAAGTGTAAAGTATATAGAAATAACTACGTTTTTAACTGTAGATTTTCTACTGATCTCTGGCAAAATGAAAGGTGGCGTTGTATTTTTATTTAACCCTTCCTTTGGCACGGTAATAAATCACTTTCATCTTACAATTGGCACAGGTGAGCAGCGCATGACGCAGATAATGACGCGTTTTGGTCAAACTAACATATGGTGGCTTAGCCGGCACGTAAGGAGGTTGTATTGTATACCTTTGGAATCCTTAGGAAACAACCTATTTTATTATGTACTAAATTAGGCAATTCGAGTTAACTACGCGATTTATTAGCGACATGAATCCAGCTGACCTTGAATTTCCCCGATTTTTGCAAAAAAAGGTAATTATCTACCAAATAAACAATATTCTATCGAGAGATTGCCTTTCATTTATTTCATTATTCATCAATACGAATTTACAATGGATTTTAAGCACAAACAAACAAAAAGTCAACACCATAAAAATTTTGCTAAATAATGGCTTTTTTTGGCAAAAGTCTTTTGCAGACCACCCGCCAACACGGGAAAATAAATTTTTGCAAAAAATTAAGTTGGCCAATTAGCCTCAAAAAAACGACTGAATTACAAAGAATGATTCATAATATTGTTATTCTTGAAATAATAATGTTAGAAAAGTAAATAATTAATACATAATTAAGGTAAATGAAAATACCGCTGCAAAATCACCCTAAAATCGGTAGGTACCTCGAACAAATGGTATGTAGAACAAAACTCATTTATTTTTCCTAAAAAGTAAATATGTATTCATAAAGCTTATCAAATTTACTTTAGATTTATCATAAAATAAAGGTTAAGGATTAAACTTTGATATTCTAAAAATGACCAACAAAATCATACATTTTTGTTGTCAAGTGCCGTCGCGCTAAATATTTTGATAATGTAAGTAATTATGGCTTATTAAAACAAATCTATTAAATTTATTACGTTGCTGACTCTATAAATAGATTTATCAAAGCTTTATTTGATATGAATTTATCGAATTAATATTGAAACTAACCAAAAATCTCGAGCAATGGCGGCCGCCAAAATATTTGTTTACATTTTATAAAATTGTGATATATTGTTGTATAGAGGGTACCTACATATTCATAAATAAGGTAGTCATTGTAAGACTCATGCTTTTGTCTCGTAATAAACGCGCCATAGTAAAGACGTCTTTCCTTATTTTCCTAATTGTTGCACCCAGAGCTCACATATACCTTAGTGGCGACGACTACGGACTTAATTTTCGCGTGTGAAAGCATAATTAAGTATATCAGTGGCTATGTCGATCGGAAAAATCTCGGAATTTAACCTACAAACGGACAACTGGAAGTTATACGTTGAACGATTAGAACAATACTTTGTGGTGAATAAAATTCCGAATGAGTTAAAGGTGCCTACATTGATTACGGTTATGGGAGCGAATAGCTATGAGCTATTAGTAAACTTGTGCACACCTGAAAAACCGTCAGTTAAAACGTTCGATCAACTCTCGAACATTCTCGAACGTCACTTACAACCCAAGCCAAGTATAATGGCCGAACGATATAAATTTCGACACAGGAAGCAAGAAACGGGGGAAAGTGTCGCGGAATATGTGGCGGTGTTAAAAAAGATGTCCAAATCTTGTGAATTCGGCCAGTGGTTGGAAGATAGTCTGAGAGACCAGCTGGTATGTGGCATCACGAGCGAGACCATCAGACAGCGCCTATTCGCAGAGGACAAACTGAACTACATCACAGCTTACAACCTGGCCGCCAGTATGGAAGCAGCAGAGAAGAACGCAGCTGAGGTGGTAGACGGGCGTGTCATAGCTTCACAGCTGGCTAGCGTCGCAGATTGCCAGGCGGTGGCGAGGGCGCGGCGCCCCCGACAGTCCTTCGGGAGCGCGCCATCAGTACGCGGCCGGGGTCAGGGTGGTCGGCCGCGGGTCGGAGCCGGGGGACAGTGTGCAGCCTGTGGGGGCTCACATGATGTGAACGGTTGCCGTTTCGCAGGTTACGTCTGCAGGGTTTGCAATCGCCAGGGCCACTTGAAGCGTATGTGCCCTAACAGGTCCCAGTACCAGCATCACTGCGTGGAGGTGGTGCAAGCTGTGACCACACACACATCAGAGGACAGTGAAGGTAGCGAAGAGGTAAATATAACCCATTTTAATCAGCTTAGTATCGAGCAGTGTAAACCGATCATGTTAACAATAAATATAAGTGGTAAAAATATCGAAATGGAGTGTGATACAGGAAGCGCAGTATCGTGTATTAGTCATGAGCTGTATAATAAACTATTTCGTAAATTCCAATTACAAGCATGCCCTTTAGTTTTGAGATATTATACGGGAGAGTTAATAAAACCTTTAGGGCTTATACGACCTCTTGTGAAGTATAAAGATATCGAGAAATATTTAGACTTATATGTTATTGAAAATGGGAAATCTGTTTTGTTAGGCCGACAATGGATTTTAGAGCTAAATATAGCAGTACCTACTAGTGTGCAATGTAGTACAATGAATGTAACAGATGAGGCAGGTTTTAATGTAAATACTTTTAGTTCCAGATATTGTAAGGTGTTTGAGGATGGTTTGGGATGCTTCACTGGCGGCAAGGCGAGCATTCACTTGCGTTCGGGCGCGCGGCCGGTGTTCCTGCGCGCGCGGCCGCTCGCTTACGCGCTGCGCGAGCCAGTGGAGCGCGCGCTGGAGCAGCTGGTGCGCGACGGCATCCTGGCCCCCGTCGAGCGCTCGGACTGGGCCACGCCGATAGTACCGGTTATGAAGAAAGACGGTAACATTAGGATATGCGCTGATTACAAGATAACTTTAAATAAAGTTTTGGAGATTGACCGTTATCCGTTACCGAGGGTAGAGGACCTGCTCGTTAGACTACATGGGGGTGAAAGTTTTTCAAAAATTGATCTTTCCCAGGCGTATGCTCAGCTGGAGTTGGATGACTCATCTAAGTATACCGTAATTAACACTCATAAGGGTCTTTTTCGGTACAACAGACTAGTTTATGGTTTAGCTTCAAGTCCGGGAATTTTTCAAAGAAAATTGGAAAGTCTTTTTGCAGACTTACCCCAAGTAGGAGTATTCTTAGATGATATTATAATCACGGGTCGCAACTCTAGAGAACATATCCAGAACCTGCATAAAGTCTTTGATCGTTTACAGTCTTTCGGGCTTAAAGTAAAAAAAGAAAAGTGTGAATTTTTTTCTAAAACTATAACTTATCTCGGTCATGTTATTAGCAATAAGGGTGTACATACATGTTCTGATAAAATAGATGCGATAGTTAGAACTTCAACTCCCAGTAACGTATCTGAACTGAAATCATTTATAGGTATGGTCATGTACTATGGAAAATTTGTAAAAAACGTGAGTACAATTCTTGCTCCCTTGTATGGACTGTTAAAAGCGGGTGTCAAGTTTATTTGGAATAAGGAATGCCAGTTAGCTTTTAACGAGATTAAGAACAAACTAGTGTCAAGCGAAGTATTAGTGCATTATTCGCCGGAACTAGATTTAGTGTTGACCACGGACGCCAGCAGTGTAGGGGTGGGCGCAGTCATATCGCACATGACGCCGGAGGGCGAGCGCCCTATAGCATACGCTTCGCGATCTTTAAATAAATCGGAACGCATGTATTCGCAAATCGACAGGGAGGCACTTGCGATAGTATTCGGTGTTCGCAAATTCCATCAGTATTTATATGGACGCAAATTTATTCTTAGAACGGACCATAAGCCTTTGACATACATTTTGGGGGATAAAGTAGGTATACCGCTCATGGCGGCCTCAAGACTCCAACGTTGGGCCGTGTTGTTATCTGGATATCATTATACTATTGAATATGTACCATCAGACAAAAATTGCGCCGACGCCTTGTCACGTTTGCCAAGCCTTAATAAAAAATCAGAGAACGTTCAAGAAATAACTTATGTTAATTTCGTAGAGAGTTTTTTACCTATTACCCATGATGAAGTAAGACGCGAAACTGTAAAGGATTTAATTCTTAGTAAAATTAGGTTATACCTACAGACTGGTTGGCCAACAAAGTGTTATGACGAAGAAGTCAAACCTTATTTCATACGACGGAATGAGTTGTACATAGATAGGGGATGTATTATGTGGGGATATCGCATAGTTTTACCAACAGTCTTACGCCAAACTATGATCAAACAGTTACATGTTAGTCATATGGGTATCGTAAAGAGTAAGTCAGTAGCCCGTTCGTATGTATGGTGGCCTGGCATCGACGCTCAGCTGGAGGCGGCGTGCGTGGCGTGCGAGACTTGCGCGGCGGAGGCCAGCCAACCTGCGCGCGCGCCTCCCCAACCCTGGCCGTATCATCTGCAACCCTGGTCTAGGATACACTTAGACTTTCTAGGTCCGTTTAAGGGTCAAACTTTTTTGGTACTTATCGATTCAAGTACTAAGTGGCTAGAAATTTTTGAAATGTCAAGGACAAATGCGGTCAATGTCATAAAGGTACTACGTCGACCCTTGGCTAGATTTGGTTTACCGACTGAAATAGTTTCGGATCAGGGTCCTCCCTTTTCGAGCCAAGAATTTAAACAATTCTTAAATAATAATGGTATATTACAATCACATTCGCCCACCTATCACCCATCATCGAATGGAGCCGCGGAGAACGCAGTAAAGCTCTGTAAACGAGCTATTAAAAAAGCGTATAGGGACGGCATAGACGTAGATAGTGCGTTACAGACATTTTTACTGAATTACCGTAATACTGCCCATTGTAGTACTGGAGACAGTCCAGCAATGTTACTGCAGCGACGCACACTGCGGTCGCGCCTGGACTTATTGCGTAGTGGGCGCGCCTTAGAACAGCGCGTGCTCAATGCACAACAAAAACAAATAGACAACGCGCCGGGGATGCCTACGGTGCGCAGTTTTAGTCCAGGTGAGGAGGTATGGGCTAGGGAGTACCACGGTAATAAGAAATGGACGAAAGGTACAGTTATAGATGGGATAGGTTCACGTAGATATTTACTCGGAACGGAGAACGGTCAATCTGTTAGTAAACATGTCGATCAAATCAGACGCAGATCGCGACTGTCGTGTGTGCCTTGTTCGAGCTCCGGGAGTGGGGTCAGTGACGATACGCTTAATGAAAGCCAAACGTGTACAGAGGGTGATGTACAGTGCAGAGAGGGTGACAGTAGCCTCGTCGTAGAGGATTTGGGATCGGACAAGCATAAAGAGAAAGTGGGTGAGCCTGATATTGAGGTAGCCCCGTATACGGCAGAAAAGTGTAATCCGCCGATTTTGCCAGCTCATCCCAAACGTATCCGCAAACCTGTAATAAGATATGGAATAGATACTTAGTTCTTAATTGTGATTATATTTCTCACCTAAAATAAATACTTAGATACTTATAAGTTAATATTATTTTCCTTTTTATATAATACTAGTTCTTACCCGCGACTTCGTTCGCGTGGTCTTTAGTGTATTCACTGTAATATAATATGCATGTAATATACATAATAATAAACCTTTATCTTGTATCATTCTGTATATTAATAGAGATAAAAGATATGAGCTTACAGACGGGGGATGCATGCCTTTTTATGAATGTATTAAATTATTGAATATTCAATGATACTACTTAACAGATTCTACATTATGTATTTACAGATAGTGTACCTATCATAACATGGATTATACTTTTGCATGGATTATACTTTTGGTTTTTGTATTGCTAGTTTAAGTGCGGAGGTGTGATATATTGTTGTATAGAGGGTACCTACATATTCATAAATAAGGTAGTCATTGTAAGACTCATGCTTTTGTCTCGTAATAAACGCGCCATAGTAAAGACGTCTTTCCTTATTTTCCTAATTGTTGCACCCAGAGCTCACATATACCTTAAAATTTACCTTGAAATATCATTCCATTATGCAAACTAATGCTGCAAATCCATCTAAACACACTCACTTTATCGATTTAAGCACTATTCTCATGTATTTTCACTTAAACATTCATCAAACAAAATTATATAACAACACGCACCCACGCACGTAATGTCAGAATCATATGGTGAACTTTGCACGCACAGATTAAACAGACCTTACCGCAGAGATCATAGAAACCCTTTCAATCTATTGACAGTACTCTGAACTTTATTTTGGTATGCGATACACGGTTGAGACTCCCGTCTGTCACCGTCCTATGATTTTTTGAACGCGACTCGACGTAAGCATGACGTCAATGGTGTTCTGCAGGTTAGTGACACAAGCGAACCTTTTTGACAGTGCGAGAACACCAGATGCCACCTCACGAGTTAAGCAAGAAAAAGTTATACTTATTTACTATGATAATTCTCTAAATATTATATTAAATAAAATAAGAAAAGTATTTTTACTGAGTTCCTCTTTAATTATAAGCCGCTCTGACAAGATTACATCTGTGATGCGGTTCAACAGATGACATTAGAGTCTAATAGATGGCGCTAGTGTGTCATGTATGGCGAAGGTGTAATGTGAATTGTTCTGTCAGCCGTATCTTTACTTTTTAAATCAATGGATAAAGAACATTAAAAAAACATATAACCGAATTGAGAATCTCCTCCTTTTTTAGAAGTCAGTTAAAAACGAATGATTTTTATAGCTGTTGATATATTTGTCTCGCATCTCCAGAAATCGGACACCCTCCAAGGGGTTCTCTTTTACAAGTATTACCCAGTTAAAAACCCAAAATAGTCCTTTTTTTGCCACAATATTTTATACCAATTGCGTTGCAAGCAATAACACTGTTTCATTTGGCAGGTGTCCTAGATATAATGATTTAAATCATGGCCACGATAAGCTTTCTTGCACAGAAGACTTAATTATGCAATTTTCTCTGAAACTAGGTATTGAAATACTGCTGGTAATTGTTTGCTAAGCTATTGGTCTTCATGACTAAATAGATAAGAATTTCTGTTTGATTTATATTTTTATAAAAAGCCACGATTTTTTACGTGATAATTACTAAACTTGAGAATAAAATGCATTCCACTTAACCTCGCTTATTTCTGCGTCCCCTTACTGTAAATCAAAGTAAGAACCTAGTTATTTCAATTTTTTGTAGCTATCACTTATGTTGTCACATTGGTCTAAAATTGTTGAAGTTTTCCTGTAACATTACGATTTCCCTCAACAAAACCTAACCTAAAATTATTTAAAATTCGGACCCAAACTATTTTATCAATCATTCTTTCAGGATACCGATACAACCGATGCGAGGGCTACAATATAGCTTCATATTTCCGCTACAATAGCCTTACGTATGATGAAAAAGACATCAAACTTTTTTTTAGGCCTGGCGTTTCTAAAGTTGCAAGTACAGACAACGGCAGGTCAACTACCCAAAAAGTTAAAGGTTTCGAATTGATTGAATTGATTTTAAACTTTATGTCCAACACTTAGAGATCAATATCAATTGTGAAAATTTGAAGTTTTGCAGTAGGTTGACGTGCTGTGCGTGTCCTAAAATCACGAATAACGAAAGATTATTGTATTCAAAGCCGCATTGAGTGTCAAGTGACTTGTCTCAAGACAACTTGCTTTAGACCCGATAGCTTCTTGAAACCTACTTCTACAGAAATGGTAGCCTCCACTAAATCCAAGAAAAGCAAGAAAAACTAAACAAAAGACACCCGTTATTTATTGTGAATTATATCAAGAATACACTCGACATTGGCAGAATCACTGCTCTGCATAAAGAGGGATGAGTCCATAATTAAAAAAAGAACGTATTTTTGTGTACACCTATGAAACATCAATCACGTAGTTTTACTTGATCAGTGCATCAATCCACCAATCGACAAAGAAAATATTTACAATTAACCAATACTTAATTTAACAAGAAAAATGAAAACTTTTTTAAGTATTTCAGTTTGAATAAGTAAAATAAAATTATTATATGCAATGAATACCTACTTCTTAGCGTAAATGGTACTAAACTTACTTCACAAGATATTTTGTGTTAATTTTTTTTTTCTCCCTTACATCAGTAAAGTAGTCTAAGGCTTAGGGTATCATTGTTGACTTTAAAATTAGTTTAAGCATTGACGTTTTATATAAAAAGACCACGCAAAGCATAAGTCGTTTTTTTCTGTACTATAGTTGATTAAAAGATTAGAAAGAAAAATAATCACCTAGTACTTGAGTCACTGGTAAAAATACCACGCAGTAAAGCAGCAGTTAAGAGAGAGGAGGGGTGGGGTGAACAATGTCACGAGATGTATCGGCGTGGCGAGTGGCAATTTTGTCAAAAAGTATTTGTTGTTTGTAAATATCCTCTGTCAATTGTAATGTATCTTAAGTGTTCATCAAATCACGACATTTAGGTATTTGCCACTTTAGGTATGCCAATGAGGTTCAATGCCCTCTGCAAACAATAATTGGCTCTGTTATTCAAAATTAAATGCTCACCAAAAAAAGTTTCACAATTTAAACTATTAAGACAGTGTTCAACCTGCAGGTGCTTGGTCAAACGTTTTTAAATCTTAGCACTTTGCAATAAGATTGGCATTATACATTGATAAGAATTAAATGAGTACGACTTACCACAATTGAATTCGAAAATCAACATTACAACAAGTCATTATGAGAAAAAAACATTCAAGATAAAACCGGCAACTGTCAGTACCGTTCATCTGTCGTCGGACCGTTCGACCGCCGTTCCGCCGTTCGTTGGTCGTGCCGCCAGCCTGTCGCCCGCCACCCATTACTGCATTGTATCCGAATATTTCTTTTTTAAATAAAAAATCTGATGACACCAAAATCTTTAGTCTGTGGTCAACTTCGCAGAGGAAAAGAAGCTAGTGAATTCAGCGAACGTTTTGATAATTTTGTGTAAATTACGTAGTTTGTAAGTGCTACAAAATGGCTAAAAGGAAAAATAAACCCCTGATTGATTCTGATTCTAGCAGTGAATGTTCTGATTTAGACTCGGTAAGTGAATTTTAAGTGGTAAATCCTAGGTTATGCTCAGACTGTTGACAGTGTGAGCTACATTCTTTCGGTTATTCGTCTACGTATTGAGGCCAAGATCAATGTTTCTCTATTCTAAATCCGTTTAATGCGCAGTATTTTATGAAAAAAAATATAGGGAACTATAATATGTATGTTAAAAGTGTGTTTTGATTATGAAAAACATTCTAGAATGTTGTTTTCGAGGGAAACTAACGTCCACTTTTTACAGGTTGAGCATGCATGAGTCATGTAAAATGAATAAAAATTAGCTTTGGAACTCGTGTATGTGTCCCTATTCTTTTTTTTGACCTTTATAAAAGTCATACTGTCTTCAGAATTCTGAATGGCCAAATGTTTTCATGTTTTTAAATAGTGTTTATTGCAGACAATGTATTAGGTAAATGAGATGAAATCTCTCTATTATATAATCCAGGGTGGGTACTTTCTCTTTTGCCTAGTTTTCTCATTGCATCACAGTATTTCAGATAATGATGGCTTTTCATTTCTGAAAACAATATTTTTCTGGTATTATCACATTCATGTTGATTATCTCTGTCTGTGTTGCTATAATAAAAAAAGTATTTTTGTAATCAATGACTATTAGTTTCTATGTGCGATTACTTAGTCATTGTAACTGTATCAATAAATATTACCTAAAATTTAAATATTATTATTTTATAGGGTTTTAATATTACCTATATTTTATTTTATTTTAGCTAATTTACATGTTTTAGATTTGAAGTATATATATATATTTTTTGTAACTTAGCATGTTCTAATGACACATCTTCCTCCTCCAAGATTTTCCATTCATCTTGGTCTCTTGCCAGTCTTTGCCAGATTTTTCCAGCTACTTTCTTTACCAAACTCAAACTCAAACTCAAACTCAAGCGTTTATTTGCCAGGAACACAGTAAATAAAGATATAATTTAAAAGCAGGTAGCGCATGTGTTCAGTCTGCTCGCAGACGTGCAAAAATTCAATTACAAAATTACACATAATATTGATGTCAATTAAATTACATTTGTATAATTAATGTTTGGTAGTTTGAATGAAATTAAATATAAGCATGTTGCCAATTAGAATATTCATTAAAACTATAAAAGCATTTGTCCAAAAGCCAGTTAGTCAATCTCCTCTTAAATATTGGTCCTTGAAGTGTTTTTAGCTCTTCCGGTAGCAAGTTATACAAAACAATACTCTTATTATATGCATTTCTTTTATATATGTCCTTGCGACAGGGAGGTTGATGCATTAGGTTTATGTATTGTTGCCTTAATTGCCTACCAGCGATTTCTCTGCGTGTTTTGTAATAGCCGGGAAATGACCTTACAAAGAGACAAGCTTCCCTGATGTAAATGCAAGGAAGTGGAAGCAAATTAAGCTGTTTAAAGAGGGGTCTGCAGCTATCTAGATACCAGACATTACACAGAGCACGAATGCATCTCTTCTGTATTTTGAAAGCTCTGTCTATATCTACTGAATTGCCCCACAGAACTATTCCATAACTCAGTACCGACGATACGTATCCGTGGTAAGCCGTGAGTGCAGCCTCAATCGATACCGTTTGTCGCAATCGTTTAATAGCAAAAGCAAATCGCTCTAGCTTTTTACATATAACGTCAATGTGTTTTTTCCAGTTAAGATGTTTGTCAATATATAGTCCTAAGAATTTAAAATTATCTACTTCGTCAATTTTTTCGCCATTATATTCAATTTGTAAAGATTGTTTTTGAGTATTATATGACCGAAATTGCATGACTACAGTTTTACTGATATTTATACTCAGGTCATTAGCACTCAACCAGCCTACAATATTTCATCTGACCATCTCTTTTGTTGTCTCCCTTTATTTCTTTTGGTGGTGTATCGGGGGGTCCATTCAGTCAGCTGTCTTGTCTATTTTATACTTTTGGCTCTTAACCCGTTAACATCCAAGTGGTCTCACGAGATCGCATAACAATGGAATTTCTATTGTGTCTCGTTTACATATGCTTGATCAGTTAAAATATGTCCTGTCCCTATTGTCCTACTTATACTATAACATCAAGGTAAATCAGTTAAAAAATTAAAAAAGAAATCACTGATAATTGTTTTGATTAAATAAAAGTTGCATAAATATCACCATGGTTTTCAATTGTCAATAAATCTATCTACAGACACATTATGGGCCAACATGTGAAATCGTAATTTTATGGGAGATACTCTTCAAGTTAAAATCTTGTCAAAATTATGAAACTTTGCATAGTGAATTATCATTTATTTTATTTATTTATAATTACTTATTTATTTCCAAAATTATTTGTAAGTATAAGTCTTAATGTCAAAGATTGAATGTTAAATCAAAATAGAAATGCCCTGTAAAATCTAAACATTTTCGGAATCAATCCAGTCAAATCAATTAAAAATAAAAGGCAACAAACCTAATTGGCGTATCTAAAATTACGTTATTTTGGTGAACACCTATGAAACATACGCCAATCGATAGAGAAAATAACTGGGTCCTTTTTCTGGGATATTTGACCTAAAAGTTGATAGGGAAGAATGCTTTATGTTGTGACATAAAAATTACTAATATTTTTTTAAAATTACTTTTAGGTACTAATTTTATAAAGAAAGCGACCTTAGCTTAGTGCAACAAATTTTTAATTAATAAATAAACATGATTTAGTTAATAAATCAGAATAATTTAGCAACATTAATAACACCCTATATCTTGTTTCAGCAATTTTTGAATTTAGCCAAGAAAAAGAAGAAAGGTGACTCTCCACCGCCCTCCAAATCGAAGGGCAAATCGTCAGACAGTGAATCGGATTGGGATGAAGATGATAAGAAAGAATGTACGTATGAAATCACAAAAATAGTTTAATAAAGTCAACTGTGTCTTGGTTAAAATTATATGAGATAGTTGATCAACACACCGGATACATTTCTGCAGAAGGTTATAATAATCATTAACTATGGGACCAATAAATAAATAATTGTGTATTTTTGTGTTATAAGGAATTTTCCAGGACAGGGAATCTAATCCGGGACCCTTTGTTTCTAGTTAGTTAGTTAATGTGTCTGGGCTGTTTCCAAACTAAGCCTCTTGATTGGGTCATTGTTCTACCTGTTCTTACTCCAAGTCCAGGTCATCCCTGAAAGTCAGAAGCCTTTTCAGAGTCCTGCAGGCTTCTGGGAGCGATCCTGGTGATTGGAGAATCCATGCCCGTTGATCTGCCACGCTCCTGCATTCCATTAGCACGTATTGTGGCGTTTCTTCTGCCTCCATGCATCCTCTGCATGTGGGGCTGTCTGTCAGACCTATGATAAACAGGTGCTTGTTTTAAGGACAGTGGCCGGTTATAATATAACCTTGCGTATTTTGTCTCTTTGAGTCTTTTGAGTCTAGTCTGATGAGATTGCGGGCAAGCTTATTTAATGCCACCGGAACTGCATTTTTTGTTTGCCGCATCCTTTACTGTTTCTCCATTCTGTTAGATGTGTTTCTTTAGTTCTTTCGCGCAACCAAGTTTTTATTTGGGCCTGAGGCATGGGCATTGTGTTTTAACTATCATGTTTATTGCAGCAAAATCCTCATCATCATCCGGTTCAAACTCAGACAGCGATGGTGGCAGTGATACTTCGAATAAAAACGAACAAGCCAGGGGCTCTAGGAAAGCGTCCACGGACCATTCGGATCATGACACCAAAAAGAAACCGGAACCAAAAAAGGTGGAAGTGAGGAAGAGTACAGACAGCAATGGTTCGGGAAAAAAGAAAGACACCTACAGTGAACCAGAAGAAGGTAGGTTATGTTAATAACTAGCTTTGCCCGCGGCTGCACTCGCCTGGAATACGATTTACACCCTATTTTACCCGCTCATGAGGTGGAATAAAAATAGCAGCCTATGTCTTTCCCCAGGGTTTAAGCTTTTTCCGAACAAATTTCATCGAAATCATTTTAGTTTTCTTGACAAAAAGTAGCGGTTTAGGCGTGAAAACGTGACAGACAGACAGAGTTACTTTCGCATTTATAATTTGGATTGTCATCATCATCATGTCAGCCTATTGCAGTTCACTGCTGGATGTAAGCCCTCCCCAAGGAGCGCTGAAGAGCAAGATTTCCCACTTTTTCAATCCATCCACTGCCAGCACTTCCTAAGGTCGTCGATCCCTCGAGCTGGGGGCCGTCCTATACTACGTTTGCCGTGGTCTCCGCTCGAGAACCCATTTACGTCACCTTACATCGGTTCTGCGACAGATGTTAAAAATTTTACAGTTAGGAAGAAACAACTTCGAGAGATAATCTCGCAGGTGAATACAGCTGGGCTGGGCATCATTTGGGAAACTAAATCTTTTCATCGTTAACCCCTTAAAGTATGAAGACGAAAGTATTCAACGAATGTGTACTGCCTGTCATGATGTACGGAGCCGCGACTTGGACACACACTTTGCGACTACTACACCAACTCTTTTTAAGGTGTCCGCTGAAAATCAGCGTCGCGGCACTCTGTGCCTCGGCATATGCTGAGCGGAGGCCTATTTGGTACTATGACTGTTATGAAAATGAAAAACTGTGAATTGTATTCTTTTTTAATTGTGCCTAATAAACCTTATTCATTCATTCATTCATTCAATTTAATGTTGCTCAGCTAGTTATGGAAAGAGCTATACTCAGGATTTCAGTGAAGGATAAAATCAGAAATAAGGTTATCCGACAGAAAACTAAAGTCATCGATATAGCTTAATAAATAAATTAACTGAAGAGACAGAACAGACAGAGACAGACAGATTACATTGGCCATAGGACGATAACCGATGAGGCAGACGTGTTCTTGAGTGGAGACCGCTGCGTTTGCCTATATCGCCGCTCCAGCTTGTCAAAAGTTCTGACAAGCTGGAGCGATGATATAGTGTGGTGTGTATTGCCAGGGGCCTATGTCAAGCAGTGGACTGACGTTGGCTGATCACCAACCAACATACAAACTGTTACATAAGATATTAGAAGTAACATCTACTTTAAATAACATATTTTATCAAGAATTTGTCAACAAAAAAATTGGCTATCTACCATAAAATACAGCTGTTTTTACGTAAAGAGACCTAAATCATTATGATATTTTTATGTCAACTATAGTATTTGGTTAAATTAAATTATCCTTATCAATTATGTAACTAAAGTCATATTTACGTAAACAACAAACATGCCAAAATAGTTACAGTCATCATTGTATTCTAGTTACGAGTTGTAAATTGACGGTCATATGCTATAAGCGTCCGTCATTTATGATAAATGCTCGGTCACATTGGACATTTATTGTCACGAATGGTCACATATTTTTCTTTTGTATAAATTTATAAAAAGAAGAATTCTACTAAAGTAAGACTTAAATGTTAAGTATTTAACAATAAAAACATAAATAAAACCCGTAATTGAATCTGAATCGAACTCAAAAAAAACTCGCGCGTAATGATACGACACTTTTTAGCTTGTTCGTGCAGAAAGATTTTAGAAATTTTATTTCGTTATAGATCATCACTACTAAAGCCTGTCTCTCTTATAATAATGCACTTTTTTGTGACCAAATGATTTTTTTTTTTCATAGTTTGGCAATAGAATTGAATATGACGTTAGTGACAATAAATGTCCAAAATGTCCAGTCACATTGAGAAAATGTCCAATTTGCCTGGTCATATTGGTCAGCTAATTATAACGTGACGGACACTTCTCTAATTCTAGTGTTATTGTTTCTTTTAGGTGAAGTGTCATCGCACTCCTCGGACAATGACTCAGTTGATTCCGAAGAGGAGTTTGATGATGGGTAAACTCTTTTTTCTTCTATTTTACGAGTACCGTGTTTTATATTGAATCGTAACTACCTTGAATCTAGATTCAGTCAGTCTGGATACTGTAGAGAGATTGCCATTGGACCTACTAAACCTTTAAACAGAGGAACAAGCACAATTGGAGCATGGCTACACAACACATTAATAATTACAATATTCCAATAAGTCTATTTATTGGAGCTGTCAAGAACTTAGCAAACCTTAGATCAGGAGTCACCGACCCATTTTGTCCGGATTATAAAGTAAAATATTTACCCTTTATTTCTTAATTTATATTTTATCTGAGTTACTAGTATAATAATCGTCTACCAAACAGATCGATACAGTCAATATTTTATAAAACTTACTCTTAATATTATGAATTTAATCGGTGATTCCTTGTATATATTATACACTAACCTTTGTCCGCGTCTTCGTCTGTATTGACTTTACCCGGATAAAAAGTATCCTATGTGTTAATCCAAGCTATGGTCTATCAGTATCCAAATTTCATCAAAATCCATTCAGTAGTTTTTGCGTGAAAGAGTTACAAAGACTCATAAACTTTCGCATTTATAATATTAGTAGGATTATAGAGCGTCGATTATCCGAACTAATTGGGGGACTTGGGTGTTCGGAAAACCGGTATTTTCGGATAATCGAACTACCTTTATGTATGTTGATTCAGTCATACATATTTACGCACAGGTAAATGAAAACCATATTTACATTTACAATATATCTTTAATGATAAATAGGAAATAAACAAAAAAAAGTGCAGACAATCTTGTAGTAAAACATGTATGTACTAGGTACAAT
Source organism: Anania hortulata (assembly GCA_963576865.1). Taxonomy (NCBI): domain Eukaryota; kingdom Metazoa; phylum Arthropoda; class Insecta; order Lepidoptera; family Crambidae; genus Anania; species Anania hortulata. The sequence goes on from OY756413.1 coordinate 2,381,052, forward strand.
TAACGCTTGATAAAATCTTGAATCTTCGTCTGCCGAAGCAAGCCGACGCGCTTACGAGCGGCTAGATCACGTACTTTTTTAAGAACAGATATTTGATATAAAGTTATTTATGCTCGTCTTTTGTTTTTTTATATCCGTAATGGTAGACTTACCCACTTGTTTGTTTATCGTCAAGCGGTTACTTGGAAGTGACAAAAACAAATGAACGAGTAGCGACGTGCGCGAAAACGGCAGCGCGGGAGGCGCGACCGCGCGAGCGAGGCACGCGCAAACCGTGCGCGCGTTACTACTGTTCGGATAAGCGGTCGTTCGGTTGACCGACGTTCGGATAATCGACGCCCTACTGTACTTAGATTAACACCTACTTTTCACGTGCAGTTACGATGAAAATCTCATGGGCGACGAAGAAGACAGAGCGCGTCTCGCGGCCATGTCAGAGAAGGAGAGAGAACAGGAGATATTCAAGAGAATCGAGAGAAGAGATCTCATGAAAACAAGGTATGTGTTATAAATATTGAGCAATAGTTATTCGTTTTAAGGTTCGATTGCGGTGGCGAGCCGGCTCATCGGAATGTAGAGAGTCTACTCTCTCTCGCTCTTTTTATTTTATCTTCTTTTATTAGTAAGACTCGATAAACAACAACTTCACAAAGACTCAAACGGAACATAATAATATGTTATACCTACTTCCATTTCTTGAGGTCGATATTTATAGTTTTGTCTGGCCTGGCAGATTCCGCACTTTATGTATTATTTATACTTTGATATTTTTTGCATATATAATGCTAGTTTAATTATATCAAGGTAAATATTTTCACTTGGAAGCAATTTTTTTATCTGCCTCTGGTGGGATTCGAACCCATGATCGAGCTATCCGGACTGCTTTTCCAACTGAGTTACTAGAGAATTTCTTTAAGTGTTTTTATAGCTGTTAGTAAGCCAGCGATTTTTCATCAATGTCTTGGATTTTATACCCACAAACATCTTAAATAAATATTATTGCAGATAATTAACAATCAGTTAAGTTTAAAAAAAAAGTAATATTTTAGGTGTAATGTTACTTACATTTGCCGGCCAATTTCCGTGGCTGCCGCACGCACGCTTACGGTCTGCTGCTCAAACAGTGTCAGCGAAAGCGTCGTCGCGCAGGCACAAGGCGCAACCCTAACGACCATAACAATGGAATCAGTGCCATTGCTAATCCTATTGTATATAATTTGTCGGAGTCAGGCGATATTGCGCGTAGCAATTAGGTACATTTTCGTTTGTAATATAATTATGCGCATAGATAGTAAATAATTTTTTGGCTGAATGTTTGGAAAAGAGAGCTATTTGTTATAGTTAAGTTATGTGTGGTTTTGTTTGATGACAGTTTTTGGATAGAAAATGTGTCAAAGCTTTAATTTTATTCGTCGGATAAATATTATCTGAGGTTTGAATAATTGGCCCTTAATAATAGTAAAGTCGAGGCCTATTGAGTAATTCATCCTTTTATTCAGATGGGAGATCGAACGCAAGCTACGTTTAGCTAGACGGTCCGCAGCGGAACGCTCCGCGTCGCCCGGACAGATCGCGCGCCGGCGCGAGGCGAGGCGGCGCCGGAGGCAGGTGAAGCAGCACCGCCAGCGGGACAAGGACACGCAGCAGGCGCAGCAGGCGGGTGAGTGGGACGGGAGATAGCTCGAGCGTCTGTGTGACTAGACAGGTCGCGCGCCGGCGCGAGGCGAGGCGGCGCCGGAGGCAGGTGAAGCAGCACCGCCAGCGGGACAAGGACACGCAGCAGGCGCAGCAGGCGGGTGAGTGGGACGGGAGATAGCTCGAGCGTCTGTGTGACTAGACAGGTCGCGCGCCGGCGCGAGGCGAGGCGGCGCCGGAGGCAGGTGAAGCAGCACCGCCAGCGGGACAAGGACACGCAGCAGGCGCAGCAGGCGGGTGAGTGGGACGGGAGATAGCTCGAGCGTCTGTGTGACTAGACAGGTCGCGCGCCGGCGCGAGGCGAGGCGGCGCCGGAGGCAGGTGAAGCAGCACCGCCAGCGGGACAAGGACACGCAGCAGGCGCAGCAGGCGGGTGAGTGGGACGGGAGATAGCTCGAGCGTCTGTGTGACTAGACAGGTCGCGCGCCGGCGCGAGGCGAGGCGGCGCCGGAGGCAGGTGAAGCAGCACCGCCAGCGGGACAAGGACACGCAGCAGGCGCAGCAGGCGGGTGAGTGGGACGGGAGATAGCTCGAGCGTCTGTGTGACTAGACAGGTCGCGCGCCGGCGCGAGGCGAGGCGGCGCCGGAGGCAGGTGAAGCAGCACCGCCAGCGGGACAAGGACACGCAGCAGGCGCAGCAGGCGGGTGAGTGGGACGGGAGATAGCTCGAGCGTCTGTGTGACTAGACAGGTCGCGCGCCGGCGCGAGGCGAGGCGGCGCCGGAGGCAGGTGAAGCAGCACCGCCAGCGGGACAAGGACACGCAGCAGGCGCAGCAGGCGGGTGAGTGGGACGGGAGATAGCTCGAGCGTCTGTGTGACTAGACAGGTCGCGCGCCGGCGCGAGGCGAGGCGGCGCCGGAGGCAGGTGAAGCAGCACCGCCAGCGGGACAAGGACACGCAGCAGGCGCAGCAGGCGGGTGAGTGGGACGGGAGATAGCTCGAGCGTCTGTGTGACTAGACAGGTCGCGCGCCGGCGCGAGGCGAGGCGGCGCCGGAGGCAGGTGAAGCAGCACCGCCAGCGGGACAAGGACACGCAGCAGGCGCAGCAGGCGGGTGAGTGGGACGGGAGATAGCTCGAGCGTCTGTGTGACTAGACAGGTCGCGCGCCGGCGCGAGGCGAGGCGGCGCCGGAGGCAGGTGAAGCAGCACCGCCAGCGGGACAAGGACACGCAGCAGGCGCAGCAGGCGGGTGAGTGGGACGGGAGATAGCTCGAGCGTCTGTGTGACTAGACAGGTCGCGCGCCGGCGCGAGGCGAGGCGGCGCCGGAGGCAGGTGAAGCAGCACCGCCAGCGGGACAAGGACACGCAGCAGGCGCAGCAGGCGGGTGAGTGGGACGGGAGATAGCTCGAGCGTCTGTGTGACTAGACAGGTCGCGCGCCGGCGCGAGGCGAGGCGGCGCCGGAGGCAGGTGAAGCAGCACCGCCAGCGGGACAAGGACACGCAGCAGGCGCAGCAGGCGGGTGAGTGGGACGGGAGATAGCTCGAGCGTCTGTGTGACTAGACAGGTCGCGCGCCGGCGCGAGGCGAGGCGGCGCCGGAGGCAGGTGAAGCAGCACCGCCAGCGGGACAAGGACACGCAGCAGGCGCAGCAGGCGGGTGAGTGGGACGGGAGATAGCTCGAGCGTCTGTGTGACTAGACAGGTCGCGCGCCGGCGCGAGGCGAGGCGGCGCCGGAGGCAGGTGAAGCAGCACCGCCAGCGGGACAAGGACACGCAGCAGGCGCAGCAGGCGGGTGAGTGGGACGGGAGATAGCTCGAGCGTCTGTGTGACTAGACAGGTCGCGCGCCGGCGCGAGGCGAGGCGGCGCCGGAGGCAGGTGAAGCAGCACCGCCAGCGGGACAAGGACACGCAGCAGGCGCAGCAGGCGGGTGAGTGGGACGGGAGATAGCTCGAGCGTCTGTGTGACTAGACAGGTCGCGCGCCGGCGCGAGGCGAGGCGGCGCCGGAGGCAGGTGAAGCAGCACCGCCAGCGGGACAAGGACACGCAGCAGGCGCAGCAGGCGGGTGAGTGGGACGGGAGATAGCTCGAGCGTCTGTGTGACTAGACAGGTCGCGCGCCGGCGCGAGGCGAGGCGGCGCCGGAGGCAGGTGAAGCAGCACCGCCAGCGGGACAAGGACACGCAGCAGGCGCAGCAGGCGGGTGAGTGGGACGGGAGATAGCTCGAGCGTCTGTGTGACTAGACAGGTCGCGCGCCGGCGCGAGGCGAGGCGGCGCCGGAGGCAGGTGAAGCAGCACCGCCAGCGGGACAAGGACACGCAGCAGGCGCAGCAGGCGGGTGAGTGGGACGGGAGATAGCTCGAGCGTCTGTGTGACTAGACAGGTCGCGCGCCGGCGCGAGGCGAGGCGGCGCCGGAGGCAGGTGAAGCAGCACCGCCAGCGGGACAAGGACACGCAGCAGGCGCAGCAGGCGGGTGAGTGGGACGGGAGATAGCTCGAGCGTCTGTGTGACTAGACAGGTCGCGCGCCGGCGCGAGGCGAGGCGGCGCCGGAGGCAGGTGAAGCAGCACCGCCAGCGGGACAAGGACACGCAGCAGGCGCAGCAGGCGGGTGAGTGGGACGGGAGATAGCTCGAGCGTCTGTGTGACTAGACAGGTCGCGCGCCGGCGCGAGGCGAGGCGGCGCCGGAGGCAGGTGAAGCAGCACCGCCAGCGGGACAAGGACACGCAGCAGGCGCAGCAGGCGGGTGAGTGGGACGGGAGATAGCTCGAGCGTCTGTGTGACTAGACAGGTCGCGCGCCGGCGCGAGGCGAGGCGGCGCCGGAGGCAGGTGAAGCAGCACCGCCAGCGGGACAAGGACACGCAGCAGGCGCAGCAGGCGGGTGAGTGGGACGGGAGATAGCTCGAGCGTCTGTGTGACTAGACAGGTCGCGCGCCGGCGCGAGGCGAGGCGGCGCCGGAGGCAGGTGAAGCAGCACCGCCAGCGGGACAAGGACACGCAGCAGGCGCAGCAGGCGGGTGAGTGGGACGGGAGATAGCTCGAGCGTCTGTGTGACTAGACAGGTCGCGCGCCGGCGCGAGGCGAGGCGGCGCCGGAGGCAGGTGAAGCAGCACCGCCAGCGGGACAAGGACACGCAGCAGGCGCAGCAGGCGGGTGAGTGGGACGGGAGATAGCTCGAGCGTCTGTGTGACTAGACAGGTCGCGCGCCGGCGCGAGGCGAGGCGGCGCCGGAGGCAGGTGAAGCAGCACCGCCAGCGGGACAAGGACACGCAGCAGGCGCAGCAGGCGGGTGAGTGGGACGGGAGATAGCTCGAGCGTCTGTGTGACTAGACAGGTCGCGCGCCGGCGCGAGGCGAGGCGGCGCCGGAGGCAGGTGAAGCAGCACCGCCAGCGGGACAAGGACACGCAGCAGGCGCAGCAGGCGGGTGAGTGGGACGGGAGATAGCTCGAGCGTCTGTGTGACTAGACAGGTCGCGCGCCGGCGCGAGGCGAGGCGGCGCCGGAGGCAGGTGAAGCAGCACCGCCAGCGGGACAAGGACACGCAGCAGGCGCAGCAGGCGGGTGAGTGGGACGGGAGATAGCTCGAGCGTCTGTGTGACTAGACAGGTCGCGCGCCGGCGCGAGGCGAGGCGGCGCCGGAGGCAGGTGAAGCAGCACCGCCAGCGGGACAAGGACACGCAGCAGGCGCAGCAGGCGGGTGAGTGGGACGGGAGATAGCTCGAGCGTCTGTGTGACTAGACAGGTCGCGCGCCGGCGCGAGGCGAGGCGGCGCCGGAGGCAGGTGAAGCAGCACCGCCAGCGGGACAAGGACACGCAGCAGGCGCAGCAGGCGGGTGAGTGGGACGGGAGATAGCTCGAGCGTCTGTGTGACTAGACAGGTCGCGCGCCGGCGCGAGGCGAGGCGGCGCCGGAGGCAGGTGAAGCAGCACCGCCAGCGGGACAAGGACACGCAGCAGGCGCAGCAGGCGGGTGAGTGGGACGGGAGATAGCTCGAGCGTCTGTGTGACTAGACAGGTCGCGCGCCGGCGCGAGGCGAGGCGGCGCCGGAGGCAGGTGAAGCAGCACCGCCAGCGGGACAAGGACACGCAGCAGGCGCAGCAGGCGGGTGAGTGGGACGGGAGATAGCTCGAGCGTCTGTGTGACTAGACAGGTCGCGCGCCGGCGCGAGGCGAGGCGGCGCCGGAGGCAGGTGAAGCAGCACCGCCAGCGGGACAAGGACACGCAGCAGGCGCAGCAGGCGGGTGAGTGGGACGGGAGATAGCTCGAGCGTCTGTGTGACTAGACAGGTCGCGCGCCGGCGCGAGGCGAGGCGGCGCCGGAGGCAGGTGAAGCAGCACCGCCAGCGGGACAAGGACACGCAGCAGGCGCAGCAGGCGGGTGAGTGGGACGGGAGATAGCTCGAGCGTCTGTGTGACTAGACAGGTCGCGCGCCGGCGCGAGGCGAGGCGGCGCCGGAGGCAGGTGAAGCAGCACCGCCAGCGGGACAAGGACACGCAGCAGGCGCAGCAGGCGGGTGAGTGGGACGGGAGATAGCTCGAGCGTCTGTGTGACTAGACAGGTCGCGCGCCGGCGCGAGGCGAGGCGGCGCCGGAGGCAGGTGAAGCAGCACCGCCAGCGGGACAAGGACACGCAGCAGGCGCAGCAGGCGGGTGAGTGGGACGGGAGATAGCTCGAGCGTCTGTGTGACTAGACAGGTCGCGCGCCGGCGCGAGGCGAGGCGGCGCCGGAGGCAGGTGAAGCAGCACCGCCAGCGGGACAAGGACACGCAGCAGGCGCAGCAGGCGGGTGAGTGGGACGGGAGATAGCTCGAGCGTCTGTGTGACTAGACAGGTCGCGCGCCGGCGCGAGGCGAGGCGGCGCCGGAGGCAGGTGAAGCAGCACCGCCAGCGGGACAAGGACACGCAGCAGGCGCAGCAGGCGGGTGAGTGGGACGGGAGATAGCTCGAGCGTCTGTGTGACTAGACAGGTCGCGCGCCGGCGCGAGGCGAGGCGGCGCCGGAGGCAGGTGAAGCAGCACCGCCAGCGGGACAAGGACACGCAGCAGGCGCAGCAGGCGGGTGAGTGGGACGGGAGATAGCTCGAGCGTCTGTGTGACTAGACAGGTCGCGCGCCGGCGCGAGGCGAGGCGGCGCCGGAGGCAGGTGAAGCAGCACCGCCAGCGGGACAAGGACACGCAGCAGGCGCAGCAGGCGGGTGAGTGGGACGGGAGATAGCTCGAGCGTCTGTGTGACTAGACAGGTCGCGCGCCGGCGCGAGGCGAGGCGGCGCCGGAGGCAGGTGAAGCAGCACCGCCAGCGGGACAAGGACACGCAGCAGGCGCAGCAGGCGGGTGAGTGGGACGGGAGATAGCTCGAGCGTCTGTGTGACTAGACAGGTCGCGCGCCGGCGCGAGGCGAGGCGGCGCCGGAGGCAGGTGAAGCAGCACCGCCAGCGGGACAAGGACACGCAGCAGGCGCAGCAGGCGGGTGAGTGGGACGGGAGATAGCTCGAGCGTCTGTGTGACTAGACAGGTCGCGCGCCGGCGCGAGGCGAGGCGGCGCCGGAGGCAGGTGAAGCAGCACCGCCAGCGGGACAAGGACACGCAGCAGGCGCAGCAGGCGGGTGAGTGGGACGGGAGATAGCTCGAGCGTCTGTGTGACTAGACAGGTCGCGCGCCGGCGCGAGGCGAGGCGGCGCCGGAGGCAGGTGAAGCAGCACCGCCAGCGGGACAAGGACACGCAGCAGGCGCAGCAGGCGGGTGAGTGGGACGGGAGATAGCTCGAGCGTCTGTGTGACTAGACAGGTCGCGCGCCGGCGCGAGGCGAGGCGGCGCCGGAGGCAGGTGAAGCAGCACCGCCAGCGGGACAAGGACACGCAGCAGGCGCAGCAGGCGGGTGAGTGGGACGGGAGATAGCTCGAGCGTCTGTGTGACTAGACAGGTCGCGCGCCGGCGCGAGGCGAGGCGGCGCCGGAGGCAGGTGAAGCAGCACCGCCAGCGGGACAAGGACACGCAGCAGGCGCAGCAGGCGGGTGAGTGGGACGGGAGATAGCTCGAGCGTCTGTGTGACTAGACAGGTCGCGCGCCGGCGCGAGGCGAGGCGGCGCCGGAGGCAGGTGAAGCAGCACCGCCAGCGGGACAAGGACACGCAGCAGGCGCAGCAGGCGGGTGAGTGGGACGGGAGATAGCTCGAGCGTCTGTGTGACTAGACAGGTCGCGCGCCGGCGCGAGGCGAGGCGGCGCCGGAGGCAGGTGAAGCAGCACCGCCAGCGGGACAAGGACACGCAGCAGGCGCAGCAGGCGGGTGAGTGGGACGGGAGATAGCTCGAGCGTCTGTGTGACTAGACAGGTCGCGCGCCGGCGCGAGGCGAGGCGGCGCCGGAGGCAGGTGAAGCAGCACCGCCAGCGGGACAAGGACACGCAGCAGGCGCAGCAGGCGGGTGAGTGGGACGGGAGATAGCTCGAGCGTCTGTGTGACTAGACAGGTCGCGCGCCGGCGCGAGGCGAGGCGGCGCCGGAGGCAGGTGAAGCAGCACCGCCAGCGGGACAAGGACACGCAGCAGGCGCAGCAGGCGGGTGAGTGGGACGGGAGATAGCTCGAGCGTCTGTGTGACTAGACAGGTCGCGCGCCGGCGCGAGGCGAGGCGGCGCCGGAGGCAGGTGAAGCAGCACCGCCAGCGGGACAAGGACACGCAGCAGGCGCAGCAGGCGGGTGAGTGGGACGGGAGATAGCTCGAGCGTCTGTGTGACTAGACAGGTCGCGCGCCGGCGCGAGGCGAGGCGGCGCCGGAGGCAGGTGAAGCAGCACCGCCAGCGGGACAAGGACACGCAGCAGGCGCAGCAGGCGGGTGAGTGGGACGGGAGATAGCTCGAGCGTCTGTGTGACTAGACAGGTCGCGCGCCGGCGCGAGGCGAGGCGGCGCCGGAGGCAGGTGAAGCAGCACCGCCAGCGGGACAAGGACACGCAGCAGGCGCAGCAGGCGGGTGAGTGGGACGGGAGATAGCTCGAGCGTCTGTGTGACTAGACAGGTCGCGCGCCGGCGCGAGGCGAGGCGGCGCCGGAGGCAGGTGAAGCAGCACCGCCAGCGGGACAAGGACACGCAGCAGGCGCAGCAGGCGGGTGAGTGGGACGGGAGATAGCTCGAGCGTCTGTGTGACTAGACAGGTCGCGCGCCGGCGCGAGGCGAGGCGGCGCCGGAGGCAGGTGAAGCAGCACCGCCAGCGGGACAAGGACACGCAGCAGGCGCAGCAGGCGGGTGAGTGGGACGGGAGATAGCTCGAGCGTCTGTGTGACTAGACAGGTCGCGCGCCGGCGCGAGGCGAGGCGGCGCCGGAGGCAGGTGAAGCAGCACCGCCAGCGGGACAAGGACACGCAGCAGGCGCAGCAGGCGGGTGAGTGGGACGGGAGATAGCTCGAGCGTCTGTGTGACTAGACAGGTCGCGCGCCGGCGCGAGGCGAGGCGGCGCCGGAGGCAGGTGAAGCAGCACCGCCAGCGGGACAAGGACACGCAGCAGGCGCAGCAGGCGGGTGAGTGGGACGGGAGATAGCTCGAGCGTCTGTGTGACTAGACAGGTCGCGCGCCGGCGCGAGGCGAGGCGGCGCCGGAGGCAGGTGAAGCAGCACCGCCAGCGGGACAAGGACACGCAGCAGGCGCAGCAGGCGGGTGAGTGGGACGGGAGATAGCTCGAGCGTCTGTGTGACTAGACAGGTCGCGCGCCGGCGCGAGGCGAGGCGGCGCCGGAGGCAGGTGAAGCAGCACCGCCAGCGGGACAAGGACACGCAGCAGGCGCAGCAGGCGGGTGAGTGGGACGGGAGATAGCTCGAGCGTCTGTGTGACTAGACAGGTCGCGCGCCGGCGCGAGGCGAGGCGGCGCCGGAGGCAGGTGAAGCAGCACCGCCAGCGGGACAAGGACACGCAGCAGGCGCAGCAGGCGGGTGAGTGGGACGGGAGATAGCTCGAGCGTCTGTGTGACTAGACAGGTCGCGCGCCGGCGCGAGGCGAGGCGGCGCCGGAGGCAGGTGAAGCAGCACCGCCAGCGGGACAAGGACACGCAGCAGGCGCAGCAGGCGGGTGAGTGGGACGGGAGATAGCTCGAGCGTCTGTGTGACTAGACAGGTCGCGCGCCGGCGCGAGGCGAGGCGGCGCCGGAGGCAGGTGAAGCAGCACCGCCAGCGGGACAAGGACACGCAGCAGGCGCAGCAGGCGGGTGAGTGGGACGGGAGATAGCTCGAGCGTCTGTGTGACTAGACAGGTCGCGCGCCGGCGCGAGGCGAGGCGGCGCCGGAGGCAGGTGAAGCAGCACCGCCAGCGGGACAAGGACACGCAGCAGGCGCAGCAGGCGGGTGAGTGGGACGGGAGATAGCTCGAGCGTCTGTGTGACTAGACAGGTCGCGCGCCGGCGCGAGGCGAGGCGGCGCCGGAGGCAGGTGAAGCAGCACCGCCAGCGGGACAAGGACACGCAGCAGGCGCAGCAGGCGGGTGAGTGGGACGGGAGATAGCTCGAGCGTCTGTGTGACTAGACAGGTCGCGCGCCGGCGCGAGGCGAGGCGGCGCCGGAGGCAGGTGAAGCAGCACCGCCAGCGGGACAAGGACACGCAGCAGGCGCAGCAGGCGGGTGAGTGGGACGGGAGATAGCTCGAGCGTCTGTGTGACTAGACAGGTCGCGCGCCGGCGCGAGGCGAGGCGGCGCCGGAGGCAGGTGAAGCAGCACCGCCAGCGGGACAAGGACACGCAGCAGGCGCAGCAGGCGGGTGAGTGGGACGGGAGATAGCTCGAGCGTCTGTGTGACTAGACAGGTCGCGCGCCGGCGCGAGGCGAGGCGGCGCCGGAGGCAGGTGAAGCAGCACCGCCAGCGGGACAAGGACACGCAGCAGGCGCAGCAGGCGGGTGAGTGGGACGGGAGATAGCTCGAGCGTCTGTGTGACTAGACAGGTCGCGCGCCGGCGCGAGGCGAGGCGGCGCCGGAGGCAGGTGAAGCAGCACCGCCAGCGGGACAAGGACACGCAGCAGGCGCAGCAGGCGGGTGAGTGGGACGGGAGATAGCTCGAGCGTCTGTGTGACTAGACAGGTCGCGCGCCGGCGCGAGGCGAGGCGGCGCCGGAGGCAGGTGAAGCAGCACCGCCAGCGGGACAAGGACACGCAGCAGGCGCAGCAGGCGGGTGAGTGGGACGGGAGATAGCTCGAGCGTCTGTGTGACTAGACAGGTCGCGCGCCGGCGCGAGGCGAGGCGGCGCCGGAGGCAGGTGAAGCATCACCGCCAGCGGGACAAGGACACGCAGCAGGCGCAGCAGGCGGGTGAGTGGGACGGGAGATAGCTCGAGCGTCTGTGTGACTAGACAGGTCGCGCGCCGGCGCGAGGCGAGGCGGCGCCGGAGGCAGGTGAAGCAGCACCGCCAGCGGGACAAGGACACGCAGCAGGCGCAGCAGGCGGGTGAGTGGGACGGGAGATAGCTCGAGCGTCTGTGTGACTAGACAGGTCGCGCGTGAGACAGGGACACCCAGCAAGCAGATGAGTAGGACAGGAGCAGATGAAATTAAAAATGAAATGAAAAATGAGTTTATTGCTTTCATAAACTATGCATATATAAATATATACACATTTTTAAAAAATACATTGATCTTTTAAGAAAGCAATAGGAGGTGACTCAGCTTGTGCTGATCAAGCAAGTGTGTGTGTTTATGTGTGAAAAGACAGGTCGCGCGTGAGTGAAGGACACAGCAAGGCGGATGAGTGGGACAGAAGATGGTCAAGCGTCTGTGTGTTTGTGTGTGTGGGACAAGACAGGTTGCGCGTAAGACAAGGACACCCAGCAAGCGGATGAGTGGGACAGGAACAGATCAAGCGTGTGTGTTTTTGTGTGTGATAAGACAGGTTGCGCGTGAGATAAGGATACATAGCAAGCGCAGCAGGTGGGTGAGTGGGACAGGAGATAGGTCAAGCGTCTGTGTGTAGGTGACAAGAACACCCAGTAAGCGGATGAGTGGGACAGGAGCAGATCAAGCAAGTGTGTGTGTGGGTTTATGTGTGACAAGACAGGTCGCGCTTGAGTGAAGGACACACAGCAAGCGCAGCAGGCGGGTGAATGAGACAGGAGATAAGTCGTCTGTGTTTTTGTGTGTGTAACGAAAACGAACTTTTCTTTATAGTCTTAGGTCTGAGTGTTGTGGTACCGTCGTTGTTTCCGATTTCTACCTATATTAATACAAGTTCTTCTGCTCTTACTTTAGGATCAGAGTAATGTATCATGTGATGTGGTCCGATATCTAATCTAAATGGTCTAATCTAAGTTTTTTTTTACCTTTTATTAATGCAGAACCAGAAGTAGAAGTGCCCAAAGAGAGTGAGAAGGAGAAAGAAGAGACCCCGCCGAGCCCCGGGGAGATACTCGACGACCCCAAAGATGCAGGTAAGATATAATAAACTTCGTATTGTAAAATTAACTTTGTTTCTTTAATTAAACGGTTAAAAATGAGTAGCTCCTACGTCTCTTAGAAAAACCCTATAATATTTTAATTAGACAAGGGATACAAAATTACGTTTTCTGGAAAATGAGGCTTTATTGCTACGATTACAAGGCTTGAAATAGAGAAACAAACTCACCACAATTGCCCTCCGTTTCCATGGTCTAGTCACATTATGAGTGGAAGCTGGTAGTACCATAGTGATCTAGTCACATTATGAGTGGAAGCACTGGAGTCATGAAATGGAGGATGGCATAAAAGAATTATGTTTAATTTGGCTTTAATGGCAAAATCTTTACCATTATTGTGAATCATTTAGATTATTTAATATCACTATTTTCCTAACATCCTTCTTAGGACACTACGTTTAATAAAATTCACATGTACTTTCAATAAAACAAATAAATTGTTTCTAAAATCACATCGATTAGCTAGCCCCAAACTAAGCCAAGCTTGTACTATGGCGACTAGATAACGGACAAACAAATATACTTAATACATACATAATATATAAAAATCCATGACTCAGGTACAAATGCTCGTGCTCATCACACAAACGTTTTCCCCCTTGCGGGATTCGAACCCGCGGCCAGCGGCCGAAACACCAGCCGGTCGTCAATGAACAGAACTTTGTCGGGAAAGTGGTAAACCACTATTTGAACCCACTGTACCTCCATTCTGAGTGCATGATTACTTTGTACAGTTTAAATCAAGTAACACTATTGGTATATTCATCAAATCAACAGAAGCGTCGGAACGTTCCGCTTCGCCCCTCGGCTTTGGGGCGAAGACCGAAGGGCGTAAGCGCAACGTGGACGACCGGCGACAGAACGCTATGGCCGCCCTCCGCGCGCAGAGGGACGCTAAAGCGACCAGAGTGGAGAAGGACAAACAGAAGAGGAGACTGGAAGAGGAGAAGAACAAAGACAAGGAAGAGGAAGATGTGAGTATGAGGTCACTGACCTTGAAGGTCGATTGGGTGGTGTGACTAATAGTGTCATTTTTTGGGCTGCTGTTTGCATAAGTTAGCTTTAACATGATCAACTTGAAGGTCGCTGGGGTTAAGACCATTTTGTGTTCATCTACATACACCTGGACGTGTTGACTTTGCTTGACCTTGATAAAATCATCTTCTTTTACAATGCAATTAGGATCAGTAATTAGTCTAAGGACAACGTCTAACCGTTGTAGTAAAATCGCAAAGATTTCCGATTTGACAATTGTTATATACGACAAAAATGACAAACTTATTTCTTCATACATTACATTACATATCAAAATATCGTCAAATCGGTATTCTTTTGGTGGTTTAACAATAGGTTTGACAAGGTCAACGTAAGTTACGTTGCTGGGGTCAAGGTCACTTTGTGTTTCATTGTGTGTTATTACCAGTGATCGGAATAGGTAGATAGATTTGATGTACTTTGGTAGTGCTAGTATAATATGGATATGCCTTTTTTTCAAAAACTGATACCAAGAAATTCCGGAATTCTGGAAGTATGTCCATATTAACATCAATGTTTGAGATCATTGACCCCAAATCAATCTACCTACTCCGATCACTGGTTATTACCATCACTCACTTTCACGCATCTTCTAAACAAAAGTAGTCTATTAGTATCCTAATCGATTACATTAATCGATACTTATCTTAATCGATTTATCAATTGTGATTAGCTACTCTAAAATGAAGGTCAAGGTCAATTTCTTTCCATTAATGTCATTAAGTGTTTTTTTGTGTGCTGTTTCATTAACACAACGATGGAAGATATTTATTTCAATATAAGGTATGTATGAGGTAAATAGTTAACTATTTTTAATTGCAATAATTTTCACCTAACCCGGTTTCATTTTATAACAAAAGCTTAAATTTAGTTTATTAATTTTTTTATATTAGTGTGATTTGATATCAAGATCTAAGGTGCTACATCATTGAAGTCAACAAGTTGACATAGGCCTCTATCTTAACACAACGAGTTGTCTACAGTACAGTACAGTATTTAGTATCTATGTAATAAATATATAATATATTAAATATAAAAATTACTCTAAACTCTTCACCGCCTCCTCTCATAAGTTTTTTTTCCAACTTTCCTCTACCTGAAGGTTGTCTGGAAGAGATCGCTCTTAGCGATAAGACCGCCTAAATTGTACCATTCTAAATTTATTGTTTCTCTGTACTGTTTTTTGTGTGGTGTGCAATATAGAGTATCTATCTACAGTCTGTCCAAGCCACCAGAACTTAAAGTTCCGAGCTTCAGACTACACAAAGTTGGCAATTCATTCTTAGGGAAAGTAGGCTCTGATTGTTCTGAACTACCTGTTCATAATCTAAAAATTCACATTGAAAAAATCCTTATGAAAAAATTATAAAGAAGACAAGACAAATGTGCATGGACTTAACCTGCCTAGCTCGCACTTACTACATGTCTTGTAACTGTATTTCCTGTAAAATAGGCTGACAAAGGTGACTGAGTTAGTTGCGCCGTTTCTTCTCATCACCAGCCGATATGTAGTCCCGAAGCTGTGGTAGGGCAAAGCTACGTGTATAAATGCCCGGGTAAGAGGGCCTCAATACTGAATAAATGACTATTATGACCATTAGTTGACTGAGTTTGGCCTAGAGTTGTAAATTGACAGTCATATGCTATAAGCGTCCGTCATTTATGATAAATGCTTGGTCACATTAGACCATTTATGATTTGTATGATTTTTAATCTGTGCAATAAAGTCTAAATAAATAAATTTATTGTCACGATGGTCACATAATTTTTTTAGTATAAATTTAAAAAAAGAAGAATTCCTCTAAAGTAAGTCTCAAATGTTAAGTATTTGACAATAAAAACATACAATAAAACATGTGATTGGATCTGGATTGAACTCAAAAAAATAACTCGCGCGTAACGATCGACGCTTTTTAGCTTGTTCGTGCAGAAAGATAAATTAATTTTAGAAATTTCATTTCGTTAAAGATCACTACTAAAGCCTGTCTTTCTTATAATAATGCACTTATTTGTGACCATTTTTTTTTTTCATAGTTTGTCAATAGAATTGATCGTGACGGTAGTGACAATAAATGTCCAAAATGTCCGGTCACATTGAGAAAATGTCCGATTTGCTCGGTCATATTGGTCAGACGTTTATAACGTGACGGACACTTTACAACTCTAGTTTGGCCCTTCTCGTCACTACCTAATATGTAGTCAATGAAGCGATGGTACTACTGGGAACAATGTCATTATCTTTGACCATACCTAGATGTATAAAGTAGGGCAAAGCTATATTTTAGGACGTGTATTAGAACCCGAAAGTGGGCATATATTATACTGAATATACTATTATTTTATTTTAATTATTCTTTACACAAAATAGAAATGCAACATTTACATGGTAGTTTGACAAATAAACAATATTAGGCTGCAACTCCACGGACGTGTGTGCAGACATCAGCACGTTAACCTACCACAAAACGGATTTTTTTTTCATTTAATATTAATCTCTAAGTATTGGATGTTAAAGTTGAAAATCAATTTGATGACCTTTAAATTTTTGGGTGGGTTGTCCTGCCGCTGTGTTGAGGTTGCAAAAAATGTGTGTACCTAAAGAAAGTAACTGTTGCCGTAAATATCTCATGATCGTAATAATCCTATTAAGTGAGGATCGATGATGGATCATTGTTACTCTTTTACGCTAAAACTAATAAATGGATTTTGATGAAATTTGGCATACAGATAGACCATGGCATCACATACTTTTTATCCGGGTAAGGTCAACGCAGACGGAGTCGCGGCAAAAAGCTAGTAGGTAGAATATGTGGTATTCGGCTGCGTTAAGCTTTTTTTCACACCCGACAGTAGATAATGGGGAATATGCATGTTTTTTTAATTTGCTCTTAAAATAAATAGTACTTAATTATAATTAATAAAACTAAGAATTTTCGAAAAATATTGATAAATATACCTATAATATATAATACATAAGTATTTAATACCTAACTTACAGCCCACTAAAGTCGCGTGCTAGACAAGGAGATCCGATATGTACTGTGACGTCACAGTACACGTCCGCCATACATTTTTCATAGTAAAAGTTGTTTGAGAAAGAGATAGGTATACCTTAATTTCTAATTACTATATTACGGTTATTTTTTACCTAAAATCAATTGTGTTTTTACTATTAGCACTATAATTTCATATATTTTCTTATAAATATAGAAAAAATAATATTTTTTAATGCATATTCCCTATTCACACCCCTCAATCACAACGTAAGCAACACAGCTATCGACCCTTTATCACCCTTTCCAAAGACGAAACGATTTCCAATCTGATTTTAACAGTGAAGGTCTCTTTTGCCCAAGGTGGATATGTCCCGATCGCAAGGTGAAGCGCGTGTGTTTGTGCAGGACGCGGACGCAGAGCTGCTGGCGGCGGCGGCCGGCAAGCAGAGCGTCAAGCTCAAGGCCTCCGACATCTACTCCGACGACTCCGGCAGCGACTCCGACGACAACAAGTCCGCAGGTCAGTGCTCAGCGTCATCATCATTTCAGCCATAGGACGTCCACCGTTTACTTCCAGATTGGCCTGCTGAACATAGGCCTCGGGACCATTGACCTCCAAATTGGCCTGCTGAACATAGTCCTCCCCCAGCCTATAGAGGCGCCCTTGAGGCCAGAGTCCGACTCACCCCCAGATCGGGCCCGCTAGAAAGGAGCCCGGCAGCGGTCCGGCCTGTTTCGGCAGTTCCGGTCCCGTCGGCGCCACCACTAGCGGGTTCGCGGCTTGGTAGGGTGCCTTTTGCACTCCACATTGGCCCGATCACGCCTGCTAGTATAGGGTTCGACACGTACGAGTCTGAGGCCTCACACTCGGCCGGGTCGCGGCGACCGCTAGCGGGGCGGACCTAGGCTACGCCACAACTGCCCGGGTTAAGCTGACGAATGTCTTCCTCAAAGGCACTCAGCGATAGGTCCGTCCATAAAAATAAAAAAAAAATCCTCCCCCATTGACTTCCAAATTGGCCTGCTGAACTTAGGCCTCCTAGAGTGGCCTACTAGATTGACCGATTGAAAGCGGCCTGCATCTAGCTTCCTGCAATCTTTACCAGGTGGTCTCTCGACTTTGTGTGTGGACGTCCTACGCTTGCCGGTGCGTGGTCTCCATTCCAGAACCTTTCTGCCCTATCGGCCGTCAGTTCTGCTTGCTATCAGGTCAGTGTTCGCACCTTTTTTATTTATTTTCAATAAAGCTATTAGCAATAAGGCCGCCTAAATTGTACGTAAGCGTCAAGCTGAAGGCCTCCGACATCTACTCCGACGACTCCAGCAGCGACTCCGACAACAACAAGTCCGCAGGTCAGTGCTCATAGCGTCATCATCATTTCAGCCATAGGACGTCCACCGTTGACTTCCAGATTGGCCTGCTGAACAAAGGCTTCCAGATTGGCCAGTTGGAAGCGGCCTGCATCCAGTTTTCTGTAACCTTTACCAGATCGTCTGTCCACCTTCTGGGTAGACGTCCTACGCTACGCTCCTCTCTTCTTCTGTCTCTGCGGTACGTCCGTCTCCATTCTAGAATCTTTCTGCCCTAACGCCCGTCAGTTCTGCGACCTGATAGGTCAGAGTTAACATCTTTTTTATTTGTATTTTTTAAGCTATTATCGATGATGTCTAGCGGTCCCGAAAGATGTTGTGTTCCAAATCAGCTGTCGGAAGACCATTGTGCTCTAGTAGTTGAAAAATAATTTCAGTTTATCCCGAATTTTATTTTTAGGGTTCCGTACGTCAAATGGAAAAAGACAAAACCCTATGATCACTTTGTTGTCCGTCTGTCTGTCTGTCCTTATGTCTGTCAATACCCTTTATCACGGGAACGTGTGGAGGTATCGAGTTGAAATTAAATCTATATAGTCAGGTCCACAGTCCCTTTAAGCTGTAAAAAAATCAAACTTCTTAGTTAACGTAAAGAAAAGATACGGCCGTTTATGCCGCAAAAAACGTATATTTCGACACTCAAGCGAATCAAAATTTATAGGGTACTCTCCGTTGACCTAGTACTATGAAATTTGGCAAGTAATATCGTCTTTAACTACAAGTAAAGCCTGAAACAATACATTTGTATCCAAATTTTGTAATTAATTTGAAATTCAACTGTGAGACTCGTTTCCTGGACAATTTATAATATGTACCTACAGAGTACGGAACATAGAGTATGTGTTCGATGGTTAAAATCATTACTTTTGTTATATTGAAAAATCTTTTTAAAATCTATGTTTCTAACAGGACGAAGAAGTTCATCGAGTTCATCTTCATCAAGCGGTGAAGAGGAAGTGAAGAAACGCGAAGAGGTCGAAGTGAAGTACGCAGACACACGGGACCAAATCAACAAACTTAGGCTTAGCAGGTCTGTTCATCATCATCACTATTTCAGCCTATGCTTAACACTTCTGTTCATCATCATCACCATTTCACTCTTAGCATACCAGGTCGGTTCATTCATGATCATCAGTAGCTTAGATTACGCTTATCAAGTCTATTTATTTATCATAATCACTAGTTCAGCTTAGTTTTAGCAGGTCTGCTCATTATCATCATCATCACCCCTAGTTATGCCTAGGCTTAGCAGGTCTATTTATCACGAGTTTACTATCATCACTAGTTAAAAGTGATAATAAATATACTTGCAAAGCCTAAGTATATTTATTATCATTATCATCACTAGTTTAGTCTAGGCTTAGCAAGTCTGTTCATCATCTTCGTCACCTTAAGTTTAGCCTAGGCTTAGTATGTCAGTTCATCATCATAATTACCACTAGTTTAGCCTAGATTTAGTATGTCTGTTCATCATCATCATCATTACTAGTTTAGCCTAGACTTAGCGGGTTTTTACAATTCAATTTCAATTTATTAACCTTGTTGTTACATACCATAACATTAAAACCAATAAAACCAACTAATTTCTGCAAATAGGCCTAAATTAGGCTCTTTTACACGTCCCAAATTTTTTTTTTACCCTATCACTGCTTCGGGACAACTGTGGGCTAGCGCCGAGAAGAAGCAGCGCAAGAAACTTGGTCACTATTACACTATTAAAACATCCTGTTGAAGCACTCCCCTTGTGAAACCAACTGCCCTGTATTAGGATTAATAATAATAATGTAATATTGTCCAGATTTAAATTGGAGAGGCTCGTGCATTTGCCGTTCTTCGCGCGCGTCGTCACCGGCTGCTTCGTCAGGATCGGCATCGGGAATAATAACGGGAACCCCGTTTATAGGGTAAGTAGCTTCATCATCACCATCATTAGCCTTTGGAAGTCCACTGCTTATCTAGAATGCTAAAGCGAGCAGCTCGCGACCTTTTTTTGTTGCGGTTTCGAATCCTGCAAAGGGCAAATGTTTGTGTGATCATTTTGTTTTTAAGTAAGACGCCTACTTAAAGTCAAAGTCAAAAAATATTTATTCAGTTTAAAATTGCCATTTATGAACGTCAATAATAATATTATTGGCCCATATGGGGCCAGAACATGTCTCCTTATTTTCTGGGCCCTACTTGCTTAAGGATTACTTAAGGATACTTAAGGATTTACCTAATTTAACCTGTATTATCATATCATGTCCAATCTCAGTCTCAGTCCGTAGGTGCTAAGGTTTAATTTGGGGATAGTGTATCAAAAAAGCGAGCCCGGTTGCCTCACGCGCACAATAACTGACTGCAGTGTTCGTCTTGTTATGAATGATACAAACAACTCACTTTAGGATTTTAATTTAACGTGTTTATATTGTTCGCTCGCGCGTTGAACTTTGTAATGTTAATATTGTTTAATTTATGTTCTCATGTAAGTGAAATGTATTTTTGTTTCTTATGAGAATAAATCATCTTTAAACCTAGGCGACAAACGACAAACCTATCTTAAGTTTATTTGTAATAATAAGCGAACTTCGTACCGCCCCTTCACATATTTTTTTGTGAATTTGTGAGTCTTTTATAGTTATTCTGCTATTCGGGGCAGAAACGAATTCAACAAACCAAAGATCCAGCCGTTCTCGACTTATAAATGGTGTAACTAACCCCACTTTGTTGATGTAGCCTCCATAGTACGAGCTCTGTTTAGCTTGGTGCCACATATTTCTTGTAATCGTTGAAAGAATCTATCTATTTGTCTATTTCACAGGTGGCAGAGATAATAGACGTTTACGAGACGGCTAAAGTGTACAATCTAGGCAACACGCGAACCAACAAAGGTCTGAAGCTCAGGCACGGGACGCAGGACCGCGTCTTCAGATTGGAGTTCGTTAGTAATCAGGTGAGAACATTGTTTTTGATAACTTTGTATTATAAACTCCTTGTAAAATTTAATTTAATATCAAAATATTTTTTTTGCTTATAACTCAATGAGGATGTTGACAGCATAACAAACAATTAAATTTTTTCAACAAAATCGGTTGATTAATATACTGCTTAATAAGGATCCGTCCGGACATCCATTTGTTGTATATCAAAACCTTGTCTAGAATGTAAAGAATAATTTTCTGAAAACCGCATTAAAGTCGGTTCAGCCAAACGCGTGATAATCGCGGCCAAACATTTGGGTCAAATTGAGAACCTACTTTCTTAATATTTTGTTTTAGACAGCTTTTTAAATCTTAGGTGTCATCCATTACGTCACGCAAAATATTGTAATTTTGGGACAGTGACGTAATTATGTGTACGACCTGTTACGTTGCTGCGTCAGACAATATTAATGGTAAAAACCTTAGATGTTGCCTCTTTTCATGGTATTTCAAGTGCATATAATTTAATTTAATTAGAAAATTTTAAAAAAAGCCCGACACAAATGTGCTGCATCAGCTCAAGGCCTTGATCATCATTTATCTGACACCGACTCATTGAATCCCCACCCATGAGTCCAAACACGATATATCTGCTGTAAGTTACTGAGGACTTGGGAATCCAGCAGTCTCTTTGATGTGCATCATCAGCTCAAGGCCTCGAGCATCATCTATTAACCTACCTGAACCTACTCATTTAAACCATGCTTGAGAGCCCAAACACGCTAAATCGACTGTAAATTGCTGAGAAATTTCGAATACCGCAGACTTCTTGATTGATGTTTAGCATCACCTCAAGGTCTCAATTATCATCTATATAACACCTACTTATTGAGACTAGCTCGTCTTCTGAGCTCTAACATGCTATATCGTCTGTGAGCTGCCGAGGGGTTGAGAATCCAGCAATCTCTTTAATGTGCAGCATCAGCTCAAGGCCTTGATCATTATTTATCTAACACCTGCACATTGAGACCATTATTATGAGCCCAAACACGCTGTAGCTGCAGTAATTTGCTTAGGAGTTGAGAATCTCACAGATTCCCTGATACTGCAGTATCGGTTCAAGGTGGTCATGCCATTGTAATACTGCTAACGTAACAGTGCATCATTTCAAATCAATCGGACCTGTGAAAGTATGCAATAAGCTAAAAAACCTTTTGTCAAGTAGGAAATGAGCTAATAATTCTTTTATGCCGAGAAAATGAAATTTTCTCGGCATAAAAGAACTAACCTT
Source organism: Anania hortulata (assembly GCA_963576865.1). Taxonomy (NCBI): domain Eukaryota; kingdom Metazoa; phylum Arthropoda; class Insecta; order Lepidoptera; family Crambidae; genus Anania; species Anania hortulata. The sequence goes on from OY756413.1 coordinate 2,402,689, forward strand.
CATAAAAAAGGTTTTAAAGTGACCCTGTATACATGCGTACAGGAGTTCACGGACAGCGAGTTCACAAAGTGGCACGCCGCCATCCGCGACGCGAACAAGCGCGCGCCCACCATGGACTACGTGCGCGGCAAGATCGCCGAGGTGCGCGACGCGCTCATGTACGAGTTCAAGGTGAGTGAGCACCCGTGTACGTGTGTACAACCCTCCACTAACTGGCACGCCGCCATGGACTACGTGCGCGGCAAGATCGCCGAGGTGCGCGACGCGCTCATGTACGAGTTCAAGGTGAGTGAGCACCCGTGTACGTGTGTACAACCCTCCACTAACTGGCACGCCGCCATGGACTACGTGCGCGGCAAGATCGCCGAGGTGCGCGACGCGCTCATGTACGAGTTCAAGGTGAGTGAGCACCCGTGTACGTGTGTACAACCCTCCACTAACTGGCACGCCGCCATGGACTACGTGCGCGGCAAGATCGCCGAGGTGCGCGACGCGCTCATGTACGAGTTCAAGGTGAGTGAGCACCCGTGTACGTGTGTACAACCCTCCACTAACTGGCACGCCGCCATGGACTACGTGCGCGGCAAGATCGCCGAGGTGCGCGACGCGCTCATGTACGAGTTCAAGGTGAGTGAGCACCCGTGTACGTGTGTACAACACTCCACTAACTAGCACGCCGCCATGGACTACGTGCGCGGCAAGATAGCCGAGGTGCGCGACGCGCTCATGTACGAGTTCAAGGTGAGTGAGCACCCGTGTACGTGTGTACAACACTCCACTAACTGGCACGCCGCCATGGACTACGTGCGCGGCAAGATCGCCGAGGTGCGCGACGCGCCCATGTACGAGTTCAAGGTGAGTGAGCACCCGTGTACGTGTGTACAACACTCCACTAACTGGCACGCCGCCATGGACTACGTGCGCGGCAAGATCGCCGAGGTGCGCGACGCGCTCATGTACGAGTTCAAGGTGAGTGAGCACCCGTGTACGTGTGTACAACCCTCCACTAACTGGCACGCCGCCATGGACTACATGCGCGGCAAGATCGCCGAGGTGCGCGACGCGCTCATGTACGAGTTCAAGGTGAGTGAGCACCCGTGTACGTGTGTACAACACTCCACTAACTGGCCCGCCGCCATGGACTACGTGCGCGGCAAGATCGCCGAGGTGCGCGACGCGCTCATGTACGAGTTCAAGGTGAGTGAGCACCCGTGTACGTGTGTACAACACTCCACTAACTGGCACGCCGCCATGGACTACGTGCGCGGCAAGATCGCCGAGGTGCGCGACGCGCTCATGTACGAGTTCAAGGTGAGTGAGCACCCGTGTACGTGTGTACAACCCTCCACTAACTGGCACGCCGCCATGGACTACGTGCGCGGCAAGATCGCCGAGGTGCGCGACGCGCTCATGTACGAGTTCAAGGTGAGTGAGCACCCGTGTACGTGTGTACAACACTCCACTAACTGGCACGCCGCCATGGACTACGTGCGCGGCAAGATCGCCGAGGTGCGCGACGCGCTCATGTACGAGTTCAAGGTGAGTGAGCACCCGTGTACGTGTGTACAACCCTCCACTAACTGGCACGCCGCCATGGACTACGTGCGCGGCAAGATCGCCGAGGTGCGCGACGCGCTCATGTACGAGTTCAAGGTGAGTGAGCACCTGTGTACGTGTGTACAACACTCCACTAACTGGCACGCCGCCATGGACTACGTGCGCGGCAAGATCGCCGAGGTGCGCGACGCGCTCATGTACGAGTTCAAGGTGAGTGAGCACCCGTGTACGTGTGTACAACACTCCACTAACTGGCACGCCGCCATGGACTACGTGCGCGGCAAGATCGCCGAGGTGCGCGACGCGCTCATGTACGAGTTCAAGGTGAGTGAGCACCCGTGTACGTGTGTACAACCCTCCACTAACTGGCACGCCGCCATGGACTACGTGCGCGGCAAGATCGCCGAGGTGCGCGACGCGCTCATGTACGAGTTCAAGGTGAGTGAGCACCCGTGTACGTGTGTACAACACTCCACTAACTGGCACGCCGCCATGGACTACGTGCGCGGCAAGATCGCCGAGGTGCGCGACGCGCTCATGTACGAGTTCAAGGTGAGTGAGCACCCGTGTACGTGTGTACAACACTCCACTAACTGGCACGCCGCCATGGACTACGTGCGCGGCAAGATCGCCGAGGTGCGCGACGCGCTCATGTACGAGTTCAAGGTGAGTGAGTACCCGTGTACGTGTGTACAACACTCCACTAACTGGCACGCCGCCATGAACTACCTTCCTTCCTAAAGTTCGAGTTTACTGTCCACTCCCGACGCTTAATATATTGCTAGAAACAGTAATACTCATATTATGTCTGGAATACTGGCTAATAATAAGATTTTAAAATTGAGGCCATAAATAATAACTAAAACATTGATCACAGGAGGAAGACATAGAAAAGATAGTAGCGGAGAAGGATAGGTTCCGCTCTCACCCCACCAACTACGCCATGAAGAAGACGCAGCTGATGAAGGAGAGAGACGTAGCACAGCTCAGGTAAGTCATTAATGCTCAATGGGGAATATGCATATATATTTATTTGGTCTTAAAGTAAATAGTACTTATTATAATTAATAAAACTTAAAGAACTTTCGAAAAATATTCATAAATATCTGACTTACAACCCATTAAAGTCGTGTGCTAGACAAGGAGATCAGACATGTACCGTGACGTCACAGTACACGTCTGCCATATATTTTCTATTAAAATTGTACCAAGACGTGTCGTCATGCGTCATTTCAAATCAATATATCTCTGTAACGTTTTGATTGTGTGGAAAAAAAAATACGTGTCCAATACTTTTTGATAATCGAGGAAACTAAAAGTTAATCGTCTTCCCTATTGGTGAGATTGTGTAAGTAAACATTTGATTGATCCCCCAGGGGCGACGACGAGCTGGTGCTGGACCTGAACGCCAAGATCCAGGAACTGGAGGAACGAGCCAACCACCTCGACAAGACGCGCACCTCCAGCATACAGAGCATCTCCTACATCAACAACCGGAACCGGAAGCTCAACGTCGAGACCGCGGAGAAGGCCATCATGGAGGAGGTACGCAACTAGAGTCCTTTTAGCGTTTTGTCATAATCATAATCATAATATTTTATTTTTGTATGAACATTGTACAGTGCCCGGCGGTAAATATTGCACATCGACCTTTGGAAAGAGACAATCGGCTAATTTCGGCTTCGTATAGCGTTATCTGTTTCGCACACTACCATGGCGTTTGTTGACACTACATAGAGTTGTTAAAACCCCAAATTATATTATTTATTTTGTGGATATTTTGATTATTTCGTTGGTATACTTTTATTATGTTAGTTTTACAGCTCTATAAATTCACGCAGGAATCAAAACAAAACACCAATAAAGTACTTCGTTCTGAATTCAAATTCTGATAAACAATAATCTAATAATTGATGGACATGGAAATCAGCATTCGTTTGTATTCGGAAATGCGATCTGAACTTCAACGTCTTCTTGATATTCTTCATCTTTGCTCGGTTCCTGGGTTTTCTTCTTTGGCGGCATCTTTGGTAAAATATCTTTAGTCTTTTCGTAAAAAAATGTCGTCGTCGTTTAGTACAAAAAGATATTTTACTTGAATTAATTAAAAATGATCACCGTAACGAGTCTTCTTCATTTATAACGTCCCAACCAAGCAGTATCTGATAACGTTATTTTAGAATATGGCAATTCTGACGAATCCCGCAGCTATCGATGGTCGATAAAACAGCTCACGTAGCGACATCTAGCGAGACGAATGCGAAATGCACTGACATGGATGACTTGCCTTTTGTCGTATTTTACGTTTTAACTTTTCATCTTTCGTCGTCTCGAACCACTAGTTTTCAATGATGAGCTTAATCCCGGACGAGCCCCCATAAAAGTTGTGTGATTTTTCACTGAAAACAAGTTGGTTGTCTTCGTATTTTCTTTCAATTTAAAAACTGATACAAACGTACGTCTTTACACCTTTCACACCCGTCATAATTTAAAATTGACATCTGACATAACAAACAGCGTTGCAATTTAAAAATATTGAGTTACAAAATAACGTTATTTTAACAAACTATAAACTTAATATTCGTTATTCCCACATATATTTCTAAATCTCTATCTATTTCTAGGTAAAAGCGAATAAAGGCAAGAAAATCGACGACCCGTTCACGAGGCGGCATACCAAGCCCGTCATGAACTTCAGCAACAAGCACGGAAGCCGTAGCCAGGTCAGTCGCATAACTTAGACTTAAATCATCGTCATCATTATCATCATCAACCTTTGGAAGGCCACCGCTGGACATAAGCCTCCTCTATCCACAGATACAACAGATCGAGCACTCTTCGAAACATCAACTCTAAAATCACCATCCATGCGTAAAATCCATTCTGTGGGGGAAACCTTTTTGACAAATCAGATACTTTGTATGGATTTTTAATATGTTATGTATTTTTCATGTAAACGTTTTCTATTTTTAAAATTAAATAAGCCTACGGCCCAAACGCGTAAACCAAAATGTCCCGAATATTACTAATTGACTCCGACAATCTTAATAACAGAAGGATTAACAATGGCATCGTTCTTATTGCTCGTCAGGGGTGTCACCACGAGCGAGGTAGCCACTCTGATTGGCCCGCCAAGGCCGTCAGACGTACTTGTATTGTTATACCTAAAGTGTGGACTGCGCCAGGCCTGCCCTATCTATATAACGCCGCAACCTTGCCTTGGCCGATGGGGCAGAAAGGTTCTGGAATGGAGGCCACGTACCTGCAGGCGCAGCGTAGGACGTCCACCTACAAGTTGGACAGACGACCTGGTAAAAGATGCAAGAAGCCGCTGGATGCAGGCCGCTTCCAGCCGGACAATCTGGAAGTCGCTGGGGAGGCCTATGTTCAGCAGTGGACGTCCTATGGCTGAAATGATGATGATGATGAACCTTGACTTTAGGTCTCCACCGGACCTGCCTTTGTTTTTGATCTACCTGCATACTAAAATCCAGAAATTATTTTCAGTTAGTGTAGTGTTTTTGTGAAACCTATACCAAATTTGTGCCGTGTGGTTGCGGCCGTAAAGAACTGCCAACTGCCAACAGGAGGCCTGTCGTAAGAGGCGATTAATTTCTGTAGCACGAGATAGGCAGCAGCGTCTGCGTGCGAAATATTATAAAAAACTGCGCTCGCAAACCCACCTGCCAAGCGTGGCGAGTATTGGCAACCCCCCGAAGATAGGTCATTGGGGGAGGCATATAACATAAAAAAACTTGACTTGAATATGCAATTGAAGTGTTTGTTTATTTTAGGAATTACAAAGGAACGAAGAGGCTGCAGCAGAGGCACAGAAACAGAAAGAGGAAGAAGAGAAGGAGACGAAAACGAGGCAAGAGAAAGAGAGGCTCGTTGTGGTGAGTTGCTTTGTAAAACTCTATAACAAATGTCTCACTTGGTACAGATGTTTTAAGCGCATGCCATACGAATTACTATGAAATGAAATTTGCCAGTTTAACTTATTTCTTTGATAGCTTAGTTAGAACAGCCATCGCATAGGTAAGATACATTCGATTCCCACCAAAAGCGGTCGAACTTCTTTTGAGTGTAAATAATCTTTGATAAGTTAACATATTGTATTTGTAAGTTATTATCATCTTAACAATAAGTTATTTTTTTATTAATAATTGGACTCAATCCCGCTCTGTATGTAGATCAGTGATTCTGTCAACGTCATGTATTATCTTGTTAAAATGGACACAATAAATAACGGGTGTTTAGTGTTTACTGCTTTTTAGTGAAGGTTACTTTTCCCGTAGAAGCAGGTTTCAAAACGCCATCATGCCTAAAGCAAGTTGGCTATGGGACAAGTCACTTGACACTCGATGCGGCGTTAAATACAATGATATTTTTTGATCTTTATTATATCAAACATTCGATCACAAGCTACACCAAACTTGCACTCTAAAGTACTTAAATGATAAATAAAAGCAATGGGCTAGTTTCCTAAAAAAAATTAATTAGTCCGTCAGTTAGATTAACAGAAAATATTAGACACGTATTTTTTTCTTCTCATTCAAAAAAAATTATGAAGATATATCCCGTTAAAGTTCCGCGTAACGACACGCCTTGCGACACTTTTTAGCAAGGCGTGACGTCATTCCCAAACTTTGATGCGCTATATCTTCGTTGTTTTTTTGTATGATTGACAAAAGACAAAATATGGTTCCAATATTTTTTGATAATCTAACTGACGGACTAAATAGAAGTCTTAATCTTTTTGACCCAGGAAATTAGCCTATTGAAATAATAAATCGATCGATCAATCGTTGTTTCTTTTTGTGTTTTTCTCGCTTTCTCGCAAGATTCTCGCGTGAATGAGAAGCGTCTATAACGATTCCAAAAGGTTATATGTTGAGTTGTTATCGCAGAGCCACGACGTAGACATGCCGAAGCCCAAGCCGAGCAGTACGGACAACGCCAGCCTGTACTCGCTGCACGACTTCGAGATCAACATCGACCTCGACATGCCCGTCCCTAGCAGTGAGTTGTTTTTTTTGTATGATCTGTCTAAGGCCTAAGTTATACTATAAACTTTAAGAATATTACAATCTAGCCTAACTAGGACTAATGGGTAATGTATTTTTTACCTTAAGATAAGATAAGATAAGATTTTATTCATAATATTCATTACATATCAAGAAATAGTAAATTACATCATTAATTTAAATCAATTACAAATCCTAATCAAATTAACTTTCAAAAAATAATAATCAATTAGTAACAATCAAATGTCAATATGTAATAAAATCTGGTGTTAAATAAAGTTACAATAAAATAGTTATGTCAAGGTTAATAAAAAAATATAAAAAAATTAGATGCAAATGTCAAATTAATAAGTAAATATAAATGTCAACATAATGTCAGTTTAGTGACTGTGTTGCCCAAACATTTCGTCAACCTTATCTAAGTATAGTTGATAAGTTATAGCTAATAACGTGTCCATTAACACTTTTCTTATTCTCAATAATAATATTAAGGGGAAGACACATTGTTCACAAGTCTTTAAAAATAGCAGAGAGTTATACACACTATCACTGCACTAACTCAAAAGGTTTTGTTCTTTTAAGTCTTCTCACTATGTCCGTGCTATCGAGGAGCTGGATTGCCTCGACATTCACATGGTGGTGAAGTCTCTTTTCGTGAGCTTCTGCATACTTTTTATAACATTCTCTACAAACTCCATTTGAAGGTCCCGGTGGAGATTGTCATTTCTAGCCGTAAGTGTTGTATTCTACACCAGGATAGTACCTTGTGGGCAGGGGCGTGCATCCCATATAGGCTATTATGCAGAGCCTACCTTCATAAAAACTGACAGAACAGCTAACCATAATTATTAATTACGTATTCAACAATAAACAATAAATATTCTGTAACTATTTTGTCGTCAACCTGTCCTTACTAAAGCGCGCAACTTAGATCGTTTCTGTGCAATTTAACCAATGTTAGGCTGCCGCGAGATCGCCTACTGTTTCACGCAAACTTACTCAATTTTCACTCATAGCCTACCCCCATCTGAAACCAATGCACGCACTGCTTGTGGGCCTGAGACCTAAGGTTTCATACATAAATTGCGTTACACGAATTTCATGATTTTTGTATGGAGCCTGGCATATCTAAAGTTGCAAGTAACTTAAAATAACTTTATTTTGGTGTACACCTATAAAACATACGTAAATCGAAATCTATATATAAAACAAAGTCGAGTTAGTTACACCATTTATAAGTCAAGAACGGCTGGACCGATTTTTATGATCTTTGATTCGTTGAATTTGTCTTCGCCTGAATAGCAGAATAACTATAAAAAAAGGAAATATTTACGAAAAAAAATGTATGAAGGGGCGGTACGAAGTTTGCCGGGATAGCTAGTAGAAAATAATTACAAACAACAAATACTCTTTGACAAATGTCCTAAAATAATAAACTTTGTTCAGAATTTCAGTTTGAATATTATGTAATATTAATTTTTATTCACATATTCAAACTGGAATTCTGAACAAAGTATACCATTTACGACATTTTGTGAAAGATGATTTATTGGTAGTAATTATTTTCTCCATCGAATGACGATATACTTCAAAGTATGTTTCAAAAGTGTACACCAAAATAACGTAATTTTAAGTAGTTGCAACTTGAGGTATGCCAATTAGGTTCGATGCCTTTTTATTTATCATTTATAACTTGTTAACAGAAGCGGTGAATTCCCAGCCGAAGCAAGTGGCGACGAAAGTGAAAGAAACTGGCCCGAAACGGGCGCTAAATCTCGAGGAGTACAAGAAACGCCACGGGCTTATATGAGTGTTGTGCTGCCATAGACAGATAAAGTGCTCGTGATATCGTAGCGGGACTTATGTCGGCAGTGGCCCAGTCATTGGCATATGCTGACCCAATAATTGGCATATGCTAACTCAGTAGTTGGCAAATGCTGACCCAATAATTGGTATATGCTAAACCAATCATTGTAATATGCTGGCCAATTATTAGCATTAATGCTGGCCCAGTCATTGGAATATGCTGACCAAGTTATGGTACACCCAATCGTTTTCGTTTTTTCCAATATTTAGCATATGCTGATACAATAATTGGCATGGCTGACCCAATTACTGCCATATGCTGACCGTATGAAGTTCTAGGTTTTTAGAAGATTCGAATCTCCGGCGGTAAGTTATTTAAAAAATTACATAATAGCTATAGATTTTAATATTTTAAAATGCCAGCTCCTTTGAAACATGCAACGTACAGTCATCTTAATTATTGTCAAATGACTGATGATTGGCACAGATAGAATTCAATACACTTCGTCTGGTATTTAGTTAGGTCCATATTACCAGTGACTGGGACACTTTAATGGACAAGTAACTACTTTGTATTGGGCTCAGCAAAACTGTCGGCAGATATAGTGATAAAGCCAATTATACACATTAACCTCTCACACGGAATCGACACTTAGGGCTCTTTCAGATTAGCGTTTTTTCAGCGTTTTCTATGCTCGTTTTGGCATACGAGTATACATGCTACATTACGCGCTTCAATAAAACAAACGGCGGTTCTGGGTGCACTGGGAGGCGCCAGAAGCATAGTTTACTGTCTGATACTTCAAAACACGGATATAAATTGCTTAGAGACCATCACATTGTGTTTTCTGCCGTCTAATAGGGATGACGAATAACTTTTTTTTCTTCGTCGATCAGATAGATTATCATAAATAGTGGACACGTATCTTTTCTTTTTTCACATAATCAAAATATTACAGAGATATATTGCTTTGATATGTCGCATGACGTCACGTCTTAGTACAATTTACTTACAAGTGACGTCACGAGCCCCCAGTCCAGAACTTTGACGCGCTTAATCTTTGTCATATTTTGGTTGATTAACAAAAGAAAAGAGAAGTGTCCACTATTTTTTGATAATCTACTTGACGGACTAAATAAAATTACATTTTCTTTACCCAGTCGTCATTCCTGTTTTATTTAAACGCTTCGTAGATGAAAATACGCGTATATGCACTTAAAAAAACGAGCCTATAAGCGTTGAAAAAACGCTAATCTGAAATAGTTTAAACTCTCATCGCGACAAGTTAAAACTACAGTGCAACTACGATAATTCTGCGGGCAGATTTGGTTTTAACTTATACCAACAGTCACCGACTTTTGTTATTAGCTGGATTACATGGACGTTGGTAAATAGATGCTATAGTGTTTTCAAATTATCATGAGTTCTGTGACAAATCGCTTTTGACAATTATAGTGACGCGCCCTAACGAAATCCTATCGATTTTATTTGGGTATCGGTTAATAAAGAGAGATTGATCGATTTTCGTCTTAGTAATAATTTATTGTAAACTAATTACTGACTTTATTGTATAATATTATTTATTTGTGTTAAATTATCATTTTAACACAAACGACATACAAGACCGACGAACTTTTACTGACGCCAACGTCACTGTTAGGTTTTCATCGATTTGGTGTCGAAAGGCTTTGTAAATCTCTATAGGTAAACGTTCTGTTTATATATATTTTTAAATACATTTCTAGAGGCAATGGGCTAGTTTCCTAAAAAAATCTAATTAGTCCGTCAGTAGGATTAACAGAAAATATTGGACACGTATTTTTTCTTTTCTGAATCAAACAAAAAATTATAAGGATATAGCCCGTTAAAGTTCCGCGTAACGTCACGCCTTGCGACACTTTTTAGCAAGACGTGACGTCACGTGCTCACTTTGATGCGCTTTATCTTCGTCATTTTTTGTTTGATTGACAAATAGTTTTCTAAAAAAATCAAATTAGTCCGTCAGTTGGATTAACAGAAAATATTGGACACTTATTTTATCTTTTCTCAATCAAACAAAAAAAATATGAAGATATAACCCGTTAAAGTTCCGCGTAACGTCACGCCTTGCGACACTTTTTAACAAGGCGTGACGTCACGTGCTTCCATTCCCAAACTTTGATGCGCTTTATCTCCTTCATTTTTTGTTTGATTGACAAAAGACAAAACATGGGTCAAATATTTTTTGATAATCTAACTGACGGACTAAATAGAATAATATTTTTTTGACCCGGGAAACTAGCCTATTCTTTATGTACTACAGTGGTATTTATGTCGACTGATATTTTAAGTTCTAATATAATGTCAATTTTGGTGATAGTTAAGCTATATAAGTTAGTTACTAAAATACCCGTTGATAAGAATATCGTGGCGCCACTGTACATCGCGATAACACCAAATAACATCAACTTAAAGTGTCGTTAGTGTATTTAGCCGATAGATTTCTATCCAATTAAGATAGCTTCGATAGCAAATGATCAATAAATATTTGATACTATAAAATGTAGTAGTATTTAAATTTATCTTTCACTGATCAGAAGGGTATACATGTAGGATTGTAAAAGTAGTTTAGCATGAAAAGGAATGAGTGTGCGAGCGAGAGAGCGTACGTGGAAGGGAGAGGAAGGATGGAAGGACAAGATGGCGCTAACCGTTAAATTACGAGGTTGTACTGAAGTGTGTTTTTCTAGAAAATAAACGACTTGTTGTGGAAAACTGCATTTTCTTCACCGCCCCGACACTACAATTTTGGGGGCTCGTCCGGGATATGAAAAAAAAAACTATAAAAATTACCGACATACTGGTACGGGCGGTGAGAAAACGACGTGTGCAAGATTGGCGAACACGTGCACGGGATTGCGCGTACGACTTTGCGGTTAGAAAAGACGATTACGACGACTCGACGAAATGCCTAAAGACGCTAAAGAACGACGAAAAAGCCGGCAAGACGACTACGCCGACTGCATTGGGGAATACGAGGCGAAGAAGCGTGGCGCAAACATGCTACAGATGACGGCGGAGCTAATACCTACTTTCAGCGGACGCGACGACACCTATTCAGCGACGCGGTGGATAGAGGACGTTGAAAGTAATGCTGAAATATTTGAGTGGACCCCGCTTCAACAGCTTCTTATAGCGAGGAGATCCCTAACCGGCACGGCGCAACTATGGCTACGGGCGGAGCGACCACACCGGAGCTGGGAGGAGCTCAAGGCGGCACTTCTCAAAGAATTTCCTGATAACATCGACATTAAAGCTATACACGAACTAATGAGCAGCAGAAAGAAACGGCCGAATGAGACCTGCCAAGAATATATGCTCGTTATGAAAGAACTCGGAAGGCGAGGCAAGATGCCAGACTACGTCGCAATAAAATATATCGTGGACGGAATAGTAGACGTAGAAACGAATAAAATCATGCTATATGGTGTTACTTCCTATGGCGATCTTAAAGAAAAGTTAAAGATTTATGAAACCATATCAAGAAAAATGCAAAGCGCGGTGCAGGCACAGAGGCGTTCAGTGAGTACAAGCAAGCATCAGACAAGTGGCAAATCATGGATTCGGTGCTACGGATGTGGAGAAGTCGGTCATGCATCAGCCGAGTGCCCGCACAAAAGCAAAGGACTAAAATGTTTCAAATGTAACCAATTCGGACATGTTGGATCGGCCTGCAGTACATCGGCGGCAGCGACAACCAGTCATCGTACATCATCGGAGGAGTTCGGCAAAACACGACGGAGCTACCAACAGCAACATACGAAGAGCGCGATGTTCGCGGCAGACGTCACACCTATCGACGGTGGCGCCTCCAGCGACTATCTCAGTAACGAACGGCAGGACTACCAACACACCAAGCGAACGATGTTCGCGTCGTCGAATGACATAGAAGACAGCGCCCCAAGCGGCTTCGTTTCGAACGACGATGAATCGAAGATGGCGGCGTTTGTTTACAACGAGAAAGAAGTGTCAATGTCAACAGAGGAAAAAAAGCCGATTGTTGTGTTATCAATAAACAATCTCCAGTTAAAGGCGTTAGTTGACTCCGGCAGCGACGTGAATATTATTTCGGCGGACGTGTATAATGCGATTGGGAAACCGGAATGCGAAAAAGACGAACTATTGTTGTCAGGTATCGGACAATCAACAGTGCGTTCAATCGGAAAGTGTCGTTTAAATTTGTGTATGGACGAACAATGCTACCCAGATGTTATATTTCACGTATTATGTAAAGACTATATACCGTATGATGTGATTATAGGTCAGGAATTTCTTAACGACGTTACAGTTGTGTTAAAAAAGGGTTGTGTGAAGTTCTATACTAAAGAATGGGAGCGACTGGGATGTTATGCGAGTGAGGTATGTTCATCTGATTCTGTTGTAGGTCACATGAAGGATCCGGCTTTGAGAAACGAAGTGATAAAGTGTGTACAGAACTACAAACCAGAGCAGACGAAAGAGGCACCACTGCAGCTTCGAATTGTGCTCAAGGATGATGTTCCCGTGGCACTACGACCACGACGTCTGGCGTTGAAGGAGCAAGAGATAGTGGATCAACAGGTTGCTGAATGGTTGGAAAAGGACATTATACGCGTAAGTCACTCTGAATATAGTAGCCCATTGGTATTGGTAAAAAAAAAAGATAATTCAGTCAGAATCTGTGTTGACTATCGGATGCTAAATAGAAAAATATTTAAAGATGAGTTTCCATTACCAGTGATAGAAGATCTAATAAATAAGTTAAAGGATGCAAGGGTATACAGCGTGCTCGATCTGAAAAATGGGTTCTTTCACTTAAAAATATGCGAAGAGTCAATTAAGTATACATCGTTTGTTACACACAATGGACAATACGAATTCTTAAGAGCTCCTTTTGGGTTGAGTATCTGTCCTAAATACTTTATGAGATTTATATCTATAATTTTTAGAGACTTACTAGCAAAGGGTGAAGTCATCATATTCATCGACGATCTGTTGATACCGGCCCAAGACGAGATCCAAGCTGTACAACGTCTTAAAAATGTACTTATGATTTCAGAGCAATACGGGTTAGAGATAAATTGGAAAAAAGCAAAACTAATTTCCAGGGAAATAGAGTACTTGGGACATGTAGTGAAGAATGGAGAAGTGAGACCCACTACTGAGAAGATAGATGCTGTAATGAGATATCCAAAACCGACAACTGCAAGGCAAGTCCACAGTTTTCTTGGCCTAACCTCATATTTTCGAAAATACATAAAAGATTATGCACATATAGCCAAACCTCTATCAGACCTGCTTAAAAAAGACGTTTTGTTTGAGTTTGGGGATAAAGAAAAAATGGCATTTGAGAACTTAAAGCGTAAGTTAGCAGATTCTCCAGTACTTAAGATTTATGACTCTAATCTACGCACTGAATTGCACACAGATGCTTCTGCTGTTGCCTATTCTGCCATATTGTTGCAGCTACACGAAGATGGCTGGCACCCTGTTTACTATATGAGCAAGAGAACCACGAATGCAGAATCAAAATATTCAAGCTATGAGCTGGAAGCATTAGCTATTATTGAGGGAGTGAAGAAGTTTAGAATTTACTTATATGGTATCCATTTTAAAATAGTCACTGATTGTCAAGCTTTTGAGCTGACACTGAAGAAAAAAGAATTGTCACCGAAAGTTGCTCGCTGGGTGCTATACTTGGATCAGTTCGACTACGAGGTTGAGCACAGGGCTGGCGCGAAGATGCAGCATGCCGATGCATTAAGCCGACACCCATGCATGACTATTACTGTTAACAATTTGCAACAACAAATAATGCTAGCTCAACAAAACGATGACGGATTAAAGGCGGTGTGTGAAGTACTAAAACATAATTCGTTTTCAGACTACTGGTTACATAATGGACTTCTCTACAAAGGAGAGCAAAACCAACTTGTCATACCCAAGTCACTAGAGAAAGAGATCATAAAACAAGTTCACAGTAAGGGGCATTTTTCTATGAAAAAGATGAAGGAGATTATTAAGCAAGATTATTATATCCAGGATTTAGATAAGAAGCTACAAGAGTTTGTAGTATCCTGCATACCATGTCTATTGGCTACGAAAAAGGCTGGGAAACAAGAAGGATATTTGAATCCGATAAATAAAGAAGGTACTCCATTACACACACTTCATATAGACCATTTGGGACCACTGACAGATACGAAGAAGTTGTACAATCACATATTGACAATAGTAGACGGCTTCACAAAGTTCACATGGATCTTCCCGACTAAGAGTACAACAAGTAAAGAGACTATTGAGAAGATAAAGGTGCACCAACAACATTATGGAAATCCTGTCAGAATCATAAGTGACCGAGGGACTGCATTTACTGGGGGTGAATTTCAGGAATACTGCAGAGAAGAGAACATTCAGCATGTTACCATTACCACTGGAGTCCCGAGGGGAAATGGACAAGTAGAAAGACTGCACAGGACTATTTTGGCTGTATTGACTAAGCTATGTCTAGAAAATCCATCATTGTGGTACAGACATATCAGTCGAGTGCAAAGGGCTATAAATAGTACCTACCAGAGGAGTATAAACACCACTCCATTTCACCTTATGGTTGGTATAGGCATGAGATGTAAAGAAGACCTGAAGATATTGGAATTGCTAAGGCAAGAAGAGGTAGATCAATATGAAGAAAATAGAGAAGAGATCAGAATCAAAGCAAAGCAACAAATATTACAAGTGCAAGATGAGAACAAGAAGACTTTTAATGAAAAACGTAAACCAAGTTCGCAATATAAAGAAGGAGATTTAGTAGCCATAAAAAGGACACAGTTTGGTCCAGGACTGAAGCTCAAACCGAAGTACTTAGGACCATATCGGGTGTCAAAGGTTAAACGCAATGACCGTTATGATGTGGAGAAGGTAGACCGTGCTGCTGAAGGGCCTAATAAAACATCAAGCTCAGCTGACCAAATGAAACCATGGCCAAATTAGGTAAATTATAAATTTTTATCATTAACTAATAAATAGGTGGAGATGGATGAAAGAAAGGGATAAATAAAAATAAAAACAACCCTCTTTAAAATAACTGTAGCGTTTATTTGAATATTTTTTTACTGTATTGCATTCTACACACAATTTCATAAGATTTTATGTTTTTTCATATGACTCTTAAATACTGTGTAAGCAAATACATTGTTTAACAAGATTTTATGTGTTTTTATATAACTTTTGAGTATTGTGTAAGTAAAGATTAGCAAAATGTAGAGTTTCTAGATTTTCAGTCTGTAACTATAAAATAAGGTGTAATAAGGGCAATTCTTATTGTAATCTATAGGTATTAAGTTTTATAATGCTTGTAATAAAGTCTTAGATTGTCTGAGGACAGACAAATATCAGGATAGCCGAATGTAGGATTGTAAAAGTAGTTTAGCATGAAAAGGAATGAGTGTGCGAGCGAGAGAGCGTACGTGGAAGGGAGAGGAAGGATGGAAGGACAAGATGGCGCTAACCGTTAAATTACGAGGTTGTACTGAAGTGTGTTTTTCTAGAAAATAAACGACTTGTTGTGGAAAACTGCATTTTCTTCACCGCCCCGACACTACATACAATAACCACCAATCCGCTGGTCACTTAGTCAAGTGTCTCAAACTCAGGTCTACAAACCCAGCTGGTTGCAAGTTCGAATCCCGCTAGGGACAATTGTTTGTGTGATGAGCAGTGATTGGAGTAGGTAGATTGATTTGGAGTGAATTATCTCAAACATTGATGTTAATATGGACATGCCTCCGGGATTCCGGAATTTATTGGTATCAGTTTTTGAAAATAAGGCATATCCATATTATGCTAGCACTACCAAAGTACATTAAATCAATCTACTACCTACCTACCTACTAATACCTACTCCGATCACTGGTGATGAGTCATTATATACCTATTATGAGCTATGTTTCAGAAGAATCTGTGTGGTAATATGTATTATTATAATTAATGAAAATAAATAAGTGCAGCAATAACTTAGATACCGAAATAGTTGATGATTAGATACTCGCTCGCCATTGGAGCATTATACAGGGTGGTTAGGCGAGGAAATCGCTCGAACAGGATTTTCTACTCGTTATAATAAAAAAATTCACAGTGATACCAGAATTGGATTCAGAAAACTACCTTTTCATACAAAATAGACGAAATCCGTAGCCCTAGCCGAGCAAGTCGGGCTTGGTGTCTCGGTCTCTGAGGTCCCGGATTCGATTCCCGGTCGGTCAATTTAGAATAATAACTTTTCTATATTAACTCGGGTCTGGGTGTTGTGGTACCGTCGTTGTTTCTGATTTCTGTAACAAATGCATTAGCTACTTACTATAGAATCAGAGCAATGTATGTGATGTACAATATTTATTT
Organism: Anania hortulata; assembly: GCA_963576865.1. Lineage (NCBI taxonomy): Eukaryota > Metazoa > Arthropoda > Insecta > Lepidoptera > Crambidae > Anania > Anania hortulata. The sequence continues at coordinate 2,419,495 of OY756413.1, forward strand.
ATTTTAACACGAAAAAAAAACGAATGCTCTGTAATTCGATTTTTTTTGGTTTTGCGAAATTGGCCCAATAGAAAAAGCTGCATACTTCAATGGGCAAAAATATCTTGTTAAAGTGATTCCCCTGTTTATCCTATCACCCTGTATTGAACGCGTTTAGGCCCTTAAAACAGATCGGAGCGAAAGCGGACCGAAGCGTTTTAACCCTATTGTAAACTAATTGATTTTAGACATCTCCAGTGAATATAACTTAATAACTAAATCATAAATGGATATGTGATGCAAAAACAAGCACTTTCTTTCTCCCTTGCTCCTTCACTCTTACTTATACAGGGTTATTTGTAAAACATCAAAAACCTAGGGGCTGGTGCTGTACAACTTTAACTATGGGACAAACATGGAAATCGCATAAAAAAAATTCACTTCCCAATACTAAGCTGCCACCAGCTGACATAGGCTTGTATGAAAAAGATTTTTTTTTATTTCAATGTTGGTCCCATAGAAAAAGTTGTTGTATTTGAGCACCAAAATCAGCCCCTAGGAGGTTGTTGATGTTTTACAAATAACCCTGTATAGTTTTCTCGCTATTACAAACTGGGTGCATAAATATTCGCATTAGTAAGGCTCCGCTACGTTTAGATCTTATAAAAATAAAGTCAACCTTATTTTGAAGTGCTAAGGTTTAATTTGCATTAATACTTTATTGAACACGGTCTTGTAAAGAGATATCGCTTTTGCTCCGCTCTATGTATGTTATGGACCAAGTGATCAAAGTCATTATTTATAGTGCCCGGACAGTATGAATAATTGTTCATTCATTTATTGTTATGGCAATTGGTATGTTGACACCATTCACGAATAATTACAAGTCACCATTTCTTTAAAATAATACCTTATTTAAGACATTATTTTATTAATTACTAGCTTTTGCCCACGACTTCGTCTGCTTTGACCTTATCTGGATAGAAAGTATCCTATCCAGGCCATGGTCTATCTGTATGCCAAATTTCATCAAAATCAGTTCAGTAGTTTTTGCGTGTAAGAGTTACAAACATCCATACATACAAACTGTCGCGTTTATAATATTAGTAAGAATTATCAATTTATTAGTAAAAAATGTTATTAATTGCTTCAAAATCAATAAAATAGTTACTCAATTGAGTGAACGGTGACGTCACAGTTCGCTATTGCCATACAAATTATGTATACGGAATATGTGTGTTTTGACATTTTATAAAGAGAACGTCTATTGATTGGATGTGCTTGTAGCTCAGTGCCGGCGCTTTGGTGGTGATTACCAAAGTTAAACCACCTATGCCGCGGATGTGATTGGATGGGTGACCAATCATTCATATTTAGTGACATTTATCACAAGATTCTCCGTGATTTGGAAGGCACATGAAAATCACGGCTAATATCGTTGATACTAGTCGTGAAGCGTTGTCAGAGGCCTTAGGGCTTAATAACATCTAACAGTAAGGTTAAGGCGCTGGCCTTACAACACCCCTCCACCGCACCTCACTGGGCCCGTGGCCTAATGACGGACGCTTATAGCATGACCGTCAATTTACTACTCTAAGACAGAAACGACTGGCAATAGGGATGACAGACACCACCAATCAATAGACGTTAAAAAAGTAGTATGCCTATATACGTCCCACTGCAGGGCACAGGCCTCACCTCAACTATGAGGTGGTTTTGGGCATGCTTGGTCACATTGGACATTTATTGTCACGATGGTTACATTTTTTTTTAGTATAAATTGAAAAAATGAAGAATTCCTCTAAAGTAAGTCTTAAATATTTAGTATTTGATAATAAAAACATGTAATTGGATCTGGATTAAACTCAAAAAAAAAAACTCGCGCGTAACGATACGACGCTTTTTAGCTTGTTCGTGCAGAAAGATAAATTAATTTTTGAAATTTCATTTCGTTATATATCTCTTCTTCTTCATCTACACGGTCAATCCCGGTTGCGCCCAAAGCCATTGCTGTGGAGCCCAGGGTCCGCTTTCCTTGATTTACTCCTCCACTTCGCGCGGTGATAGATTTCGTTGTAGATCATCACTACTAAAGCCTGTCTTTCTTATAATAATGCACTTATTTGTGACCCAATGTTTTTTCACATAGTTTGTCAATAGAATTGATTGTGACGTTAGTGACAATAAATGTCCTAAATGTCCGGTCACATTGAGAAAATGTCCAATTTGCTTTGTCATATTGGTCAGACATTTATAACGTGACGGACACTTTACAACTCTATTTCTGTCACAGAAAGACAAACACTGGGTCCATGACGTACAAGGGTTTTAAAATACAAATGAGTGTTGGTGACTTTGCTGATTAAAGATTGTAAACATTGGTTTTATTGTTCTTATGGTCGATTTTTCAATAGCAAAATGACTTTTATACGAAGAATAACATTGACATGTTGACATTTTTCATATAGAAAGTTAAAACGTAAAATTTATTCATTGGATAAAAGTTATCTTGCTATTGAAAAGTCAGGCCATAATAATAATAATACAATTTTATGTCAGAAATTTCTTTCTATAGAGTGGGTTAGTTGTATGATGATTGACTTGCTTCTGTCTGAGAACATTACTAGTTAAATAATGATAAAAAGTGTGCTTTAATCAATATCACATTAAAAACATTTGAGAACATCCCTAACTATCCCATTGGTGGATTATTAAAAGACTACGTTATACAGGGTGTTTGGTTATTCGATACATTCCTCTCAGAAGGTGATAAAGGAGGGAAAATGCAAAAACGTTTCTCCACATACAAACTACATCAGCTGTTATAATTTGTATGGAAATTACTTCTACCTACATAATGTTGCAATGCCCTTACAGGGCCATGTTACAGGACTACTTATGTTAATTTAAGATCTTTGTACCAACATGATGCAATAAACATATATGATTATGACTATGATATGACTTGTTTTTACATTTTGATGTTAGTTGATTAATTAAGACTGCATTCTCGCTCGTTTATCGAACCCTAAATGAAATGTATATAATTACTAATCACCCTATATTTGGGAGTTGCGAATTATTTATCAACTTTCCTAACACGTCGAATATCGAAATCATTTGACAGCTTAACTCAAATGTAAAAAAAACAAAAAATATTGTTTTTGTAAATACTTATTTTTATGTTTATATTATTAACTTTCTTTTTGTGTTTATTTTTAATGGTTTTCGAACAAAAAAGTTAGCATTGTTAATTTTATTTTGAAATTGCTTTATAACTTTGTAACATTCATAAATCCCATCGACATACAATGTATAATGACGTCATGATTATATGACATACATGCTAAATGACATCTCTATACAGACTGGTGTCAGCTGGTTGGCTGTTCAGTATGTGGAAGTGAATTTCTTTTGCCGTTTCGATGTTGGTCCCATAGACAAATTTGCTATATTTGAGCAGTTACTAATAGAAGGAAGATTTCTAATAAATAAATCAAAGTTTGTTCATCTCAGCCATAGGACGTCCACTGCTAAACAGAGGCCTCCCCCAATGACTTTCATCGGGGGGGATTGCCAATACTCGCCACGCTTGGCGAGCGCAGTTTTTTATAACATTTTGCTCGCAGACGCTGCTGTTAGTCTTGTGCTACAGGAATTAGTCGCCTCTTACGACACGCCTCCTGTTGGCGGTGAGGAAGTGTATTCCTTTCCCTTCCTAAAAGTTTGTTATTAAGACCTTATTTTTGACGTCTAGAACACAAAATAGTACCCGCCTTTACTTAATATTCAATGATAATTGTAAAAACTACATTGTATTAGAACACTGAGTTCCTAGATATATATTAATAATATTAAAATTGGAATTCGTAAAAAATACGTGGACTCGGAAACGGATTAAAGTCTAACAGAAATGCTGTTTATCCTTATTTTGGTCTATGTGTAACAAAGTTAAAAATAACTTTATATTTAGATTAATTTTTTTTATTTGTATGAAATCATTTTTGGTTGCTATCGAAAGATTGTCAATGCCCTAATTTCATGTGATAAATGTTTGTGGTAACGTGTGTGAGGTGACCACTCGACAGTCACCAATACTCTTGTGATGTGCGATTGTTGCTAAGTCACAATATGATGAATCTATAATCGAACACCTAAGCAATCTATAATCGATTGATAATTTCCGAAAGGGTGTGATGATAAAGAATCAGATTTTCCTTACATGTTTATTTTTTTATTTTCATGGGTTGATAGAAAAACCTGCTACCATTCGATTGCAATCGAATGAACGAAATAATTATATAAATCGATTTTAGTAACAATCGCACATCGCCACAATACTCCTCGAAAATCGATGCCTAGCCTCTAAATAGCAATAAGTTACTTGTAAGTCGATGATGCGTACACGCAATTGTAACTGTGTATTCTTAACTTTAAGTATGAATACTTTCATACAAAATATTTAATTGTTTGACAAATAGTTTGTAATACAACCTGGGTATTCATTATTATTGACAGTTTTAAGTACTTATGTAATATAATATTTAATTATGAAAATGTTAAAATGCTTTTTATTTCTGTTTTTGAAAATAAACTTGGGGTTTCGTCTCCGATTTTAACATAAACAATTAGGTTATATAATAGATATTAAGCTTCGCATCTATCTATTCATCGATAGCATTGCAGTAATTAACATCTGAACCATGTTATTCGTCAAAAAGCAATATTATACTCGCCATTTAGATTTAGAAATATTTTTTACGTAATATAAACATTAAATCGAAAAGATCACCACCGACTCCATTCTTATAAAGATGTTTTTTGACGATTCTCAGCGAAAATACACAAAAATATAAATATTTGTAAGAGATCCAAAATTACTTGACCTTAGATGAATGCAAATGTTCATTATTATTATTAACATTCTGTAATCAGAAATATGGTTCGCTCATTTTCGTTATAGATTTAATATAAAACGATCAAAAAATCATTGTAGCGAGGAGTGCGTCTTTCTTATTCGCTCGAAATTGCTTTAATAAACATACGTTAAGCAATACTTCCAATAATTGTTTTATTTACCTTTTAAGAAATCTACAAAACTTTAATGGCAAAACTTATTTGTTCTGCAAATAAGTTTAATTGGCCTAAACTTACGACTTCGTATTTTTTAAGTCATACTTGAGTGTAAAATATGTAACAAATTTAAACGTTATAACTATTGAAAAATCAAAACAGTTTTTGTTTAATCCATTTATATTTTTACGCAATGGTAGATAGTGTTAATTACTCAAGGAGTTCCACAAGGCACCGTATTGAGCCCCTTAAAACATCTGCTCAGCGATCTCTCTTAGGCGATCCATTATTTCTTGTCTCTCATAAACCCAGCGAATGATGAAACTATCTCTTTTGTATCTTTATTCGTTATCACCACTTTAGGGTTCGAATAATACTTTATTTTGATCACTTCAGATGAGTTGACAGTCTTTCGCAGTTTGCCTGCTTCTTGCAAAGTGTTTACGTCATACCTCCAGAAATGATGGCCGTTGTATTTCTTAGGGTAATTACAAGCGACGTGACCATTCAAATTTGCTGAGTAATCTACTTCAACAATCATTGTTACTTTTGTAGCTAACAATTCAGCTCTTATCGATTTTCCGGGTTCTAAAGCCACTTCCATGTCAGAATCTGAACCTACTGTTATTTGTTTGATTTTCATCGCGTCCTGCCCCCATGGAGATGAGTATCTAAAATTAGGTCCAGTTACGCTGCCTAAAGTGAAATTGATGTTATAAGAAATAGTGTCTTCCACAGTCAAAGCTCCCTCTTTGCTCCAAGTGTTAGTTATAGCGTTTTCTACATCTTGAGTCACGTCACCATTGAATATAACAGTTGATGTGCTGTTATTGTGCAATTCTTTCAGATTAATAACGCTTTCTTCACTTCTCACGTCAAGAACTCTGCTTCTAATGGGCCTTAACATTCTTCGAACTTGTCTCCAGCCGTAAGTTTGGTATAGATCATTCCATGGTGTAGGACTGTGGAGGAATACATCCTTGGGTCTCCCACCGGAGTACTTTTCGGCGGCGATTTTGAGGTTTTCGTCTGTGACGCCGAATGTGGTCCGTTCTTTGGCGCTGATGATGGTGGAGTCGGTGCCTCGGCGGTCGACTCTTGAAGTGGAGATTGAATTTGAAGCGTAGATGTCGATAGTGATGCTGCAAGATGCCAGGACTGGCAGTGTCAGCAGGATGAAGCGTTCCATCCTGATAAAGAATAGATATTTTATATTAGCTCATTATTTACATCTATTGCATTAACAGGAAAAAGAGCCTGATTCGCTATTATTGGAAGATTAGTGGAAAGAGGCTGACAGTAAGTGCAGAAAAAGTAATTCCCTTTTAATAGTGCCAAATAGTAATATCTAATAGGCTATTTTACCGATTTTCGAAATTAGTTTTAAATTGTTGGTAACGTCTTAAGTCCCCAGAATTTTTAATTTTAACGCTGTATAAAACCTATTAAAACCAATTTCAAACTTTACATTTAAAAAAGACCGAGTAAACGCAGTCGACCATTATGCACTGTTTAGTGACGTCACTATATAGCGAAATATCCGTTAAGTTACAAATTACTAGAAGAGGCGAGTCATAATACGTCGAAGCGTAATGCGAAATCTGGCTTCGGGATATCAGTTTTCGTTCTAGAATAATATTACTGATTTGAGAATGAAACTTGTACAGTAATTACTTGTTATTTTAAATGAATATCAGTTTATTTCGGTTTCATATCCAACAAACTGCATTAATGAATTATACGTAGTGTAAAATTGGCTACAAGTAAAATAGCCTATTAGGTTAGGTTAGGCCGTTAATAATGGATAAACAACAAACGACTTATTCAGTTAGTAAGGAAGAGATAGCGTTCATAATTACTTATGTAATTATGTAAGCAATTTCTCCCTTACTAACTGAAAAAGTAGTCTAAAAACATTGCGTTAGGTACCAACGTTTTTAATATTTTGCGAATTTCTCTTTTTTGAACCGCCGCAAATGAGTTATTCAAAACAGTTCGGGTAAAAAAGGGAAGGTAATGTTAAAAAGTCAAAAATATTGGTAACCCAATTAGTTTTAACTCTTCATGACAGTTTATAGTAATAGGTAATCATGTAGGCACTGATTATGTAGGTAATCTAGGTATCTACGTAGGTATCTTTCTGTTAACTTTGATCAATAGATCAAAGTTAAGTTAGTAAATAATAATTTACTAAACGTATAGGTACCTAATACTCGTAGGTAGGTACAGTCAACGGCAAGTCAAGCTACTAAAAAAGTAAAAGGTATAATTGTTAAAACGATTTTCAATTTTAAGTCCGACACGTAGAGATCAATATCAATTGAGAAAATTTGACGTTTTGTGGTAGGTTGACGAGCTGTTGTCTGTATGTACAATACGAACAAACAAAATGAAAATGACATAAACAAAATTGTATAAAGAAATAATGAAAGAAATAACTTACCTTAGAGCTCCGAACCACAGTCAGTCTAAAGGATTATTCTCTTAAACAAATCATTTATATACAAAGAACAGTGATATCTCAAATATTAGTTTTTAATTGACAATCCACTTAACGTTTTAACAGTGTAATTTGAACGCTTCTTTTATCATCTGGGCTAATATTGTTTTTGTTACTATATAATTTTTCCGACCCGATTAATACTGAAGCCAAAATTATAATGCTACCTGACCAATTATGGCGTTTTGACTGGAGAACAAGTTTATTACTTTAACCTCAACATGATTAGTATGGGTGACGAATTGAGGATAAACTAAACCATCTATGATAGACCAAACCAATCATCGCATTTGTAACCCCCTGATCGAGTACCAATAAAACCCAGACACTAAAAAAAAAAGGTGGTTAACTTTGCGAAACTTGGCAGGTTTTTTTTTTATGACGACCGTTTGGTGTAGTGGTTCGCGATCCGGACTACAAAGCCAGAGGTTGCGGTTCGAATCCCGCAAGGGGCAAATGTTTTTGTGATGAGCACGAGCATTTGTATCTAAGTCACGGATGTTTATAAATGTATTTAAGTATGTTTATCCGTTATCTAGTCGCCATAGTACAAGCTTTGCTTAGTTTGGGGCTGGATATTTGGTGTGATTGTGGAAACAATTTATTTATTTATTTGATTTTATACCGACTGAAATAGAACAAGTTATAAAATTTTGAGAAGAAAGTTGTTCTATTTCAGTCGGTGTTTTTTAAGATAGTTTTAATGGTTTAAATGATTACATAACAACATTTTGAAACATGAAAAGTACTTACACAATTAAATATTTTAATAAATAATAATAACTTTATTACTTCAGCTTTGCTTTAACTGAGTACCTACTCTAACTAACAATTATAACTATATTATAACAAACTGGAGAAATTTACTTTTTCAAGACGTTTACATAAATTGCCCGATCCAATGCCCTTTTCTTGAAATCATAAAGCAAACTACATTTTGGCGCGAAAGTTATTAAAATACGCGCGCTCTCTGACCAATCAGAGATGGCGGTCATAGAAAAAATTAAATATCGTCAGTGCTACCAAGCTCATCTTGATTTCGCAACAGAATTGCCAACCCGTAAACTTTGTAGAGCTAAGGCATAACAAAACGTGATGCCATGTAATTGAAATGCAAAGAACTAGGCATAATGAGTATGACGTTAACACTTACTTGCCTACTCACTACTTGTCCATGGATTCAGTACTGGGCCCGTACGTATCATCAGCTTATAGCAAGCCAGTCAGTTTTCGGGCAGCTCAAAAGCAGGCATGCATTAAGAACTCACGGTGCCTAGTTTATAGTTGATTTGTTTACTGGAAAAACAAATAATTTTCCTTTGAGTTTAATATAAGCCGTCAATGTTATTTAAACAACTTACTCGTAGAAAGAATAACAGTGATAAATTATTAAGAAAAAGCTTTTGTGGTTTGACGAAATATGGTTTTAATGCTACATGCAATCAATCGATACATATGCATCGGCTATAAAACGGAGATATAGATAAAGTATCAATCAAAGATCTACTGACCAAGAATAAGTTGTGTAGGTAAGTAAAATACGCTTGCGTTGCCTTTATTTTGAGTAAATAATACTTTATATTACGCCTGCAAATATACTAAGAACTCTTATGTTTTCCCAGGTTCCAAAGATGTTCCAACTCCTAATCCTGTTGCTTCCAGCACTGGTCTCCGCCAGGATCAGCGTTGATATTGTAGCTGGCGATGCAGGCTCCTCGAAGGTCGAATACTTCGGGTCTAACGTCGAACTCATTGGGGACAATGATATTCGGACGTTCGGTCTCACTGACGCTAGTTTAAAAGACGCAGCTGAACGGTTCTCTGGGGGAAGACCAAACGATGTCTTCCTGAAAAGCCCTACTCCCTGGAACGACCTTTACAAGACCTATGGTTGGTCTCAAGTCCAAAGAACTCTCCATCCTAGAAGCGCTAGAATTCTCGGCATTCGCAGTGAACCAGTTCTTCTTACAACCAGTGAATTTATCAATAACAGTTCAGTCAACTCTATATATAATGCAGGGGTGACCCAGCAAGTAGAAGATACTGTATCCAACTCGTGGTCAAAAGGAGGAGAGTTGTCCGTTGAACAAGAGATAAATTATACAGTTAAAGTTGGTTTTGGAGAAGTTGGTGGTGCAACACGTTTCGCTTACTCTTCCTCGTGGGGCAAAGAATCTTCCAGATCCAGAAGTATCACTGTTGGGTCCAGTCAAGGTGTCCAAGTGGAATTAGCGCCTGGTCAAGCCGTGATAGCTTCTTTACAAGCGACGCGAGGAACAATGGAAATTCAGGTTGATTATACAGCTAGTTTAGATGGAGACGTGGCTTGCAATTACGCGAGGCGGTTCAAGGGCCACCATTTCTGGAGATACGACCTGAACGCGGTTCAGAGGGCCAGTAATATGAGGAGGACTGTTGACTCCACGGAGACCATTCGAATTGGGTTCTACTCCAATGCACGAGTGATCGTGTCTGATAAAGTATCAACTAAGACCTTAGCATCGTTCGCGGCAGTAGTTAGTTAAGATATAGGTCGTTCAAAAATCGATCTTAAAATTACGGCTGGTGGTGTATATATGGTATATACAAACGTATTTTGTTTGTTTCCATGTCTTAATACAAATAACACCGAAAAATGCTTTACAAAATGTGTTTGCAAGCTGAGTTACATTAATAAAACTTTTTTTAATAAAGAAAAAAATACCTTACTTTTGTTTTTACTCTCAAAGTCACCGCACTCTTCTACTTTGGGCGCCTGTACATAATTACTTGATTTTGTTTGGCCACACGTCTTCGTCATAAATCGAGTAAATGTGTAGGCAACGGACTATCGATATCACATTTTTTGATCGTCACCACAGGGATCGTTTTTACCGATCTATGAATCAACAAATAACTTTTTTTATTTTGATGATCAATTCGAAAAATCAAGAAATAACAGATAAATCGTGAGACAATAACAATGGTAAAATCGATTAAATCGACAAGTGCAAGTCGGACTCGCCCGCCGAAGGTTCCATACAAATTTGTAGCTACAGACGACAGCTCGTCAACCTACCACAAATCGTCAATTTTATTTTTTTTATATTTGAGTTGATTAAATGAAAGGTGGCGTACTTATTAAAAAAATACTTACTAGATCTCGTTCAAACCAATTTTCGGTGAGTTTGCATTTTTTTGTTTGTTTACATCATATTTTTTTTTTAGTTTTATCATTTTCGTATTTTAGAAGTTACAGGGGGACACACATTTTACCACTTTAGAAGTGTCTCTCACGCAAACCATTCAGTTTTTTTTTTTTTTTATTACAAACCTCAATATAATTTTTGAAGACAAAGACAAAGTATCGGGTTTGATGAAAAAAAATGTTTGATTTTCAGTTTCTATTTTGTGTGAAAATCTTAATGCGGTTCACAGAATACATCTACTTACCAAATTTCAACAGTATAGTTCTTATAGATTCGGAAAAAAGTGGCTGTGACATACGGACGGACAGACAGACAGACATGACGAATCCATAAGGGTTCCGTTTTTTGCCATTTGGCTACCGAACCCTAAAAATGGATCAACAAACCTAATGTAAGTAGGTACTTTAATATAATTTACAGAATCCGGTCCTGGTTTTTTGCACACTCGACTCTATACAGATCCTTCCAGAATAAAGAAATAATATTATTTATCCCGGAAAATGTAGTTTCTGAGGGATGCAAGATAACTGAAAACATTTATTTGCAAGTGAAAATAAACATGTAACACTAGCGGTTGCCCGCGACTTTGTTTCCGTGGTCTTTAGTTTTCACTAACTATGGTTTTGTAAAGACTACGCGAAGTAGCGGGCAACAGCTAGTCAAAAATACGTCTGCAGCTTGTTGTCATCGTAATTTCCGCCAGTCGACCTTTCTTACCTTATGTGTCTCATAAAAGTCTAGACTCTCTCTAGACTAAGACCGTTTTCAATGTGTCGGTGACTATTTTTCATAACCTGAACCCTGACCAAAAGTTTGAGGCTCCGTTATTTCGTCTGTGTTCGTGTTCTCTGTTCGTTATGACGTCAATGTGAATTGAAATTTGAATATTGTGACCGACCCTGTAAATTATAATATTTTTACTAGCTATGCGCGCGGCTTTGCAGGCCTTGAATACGGCTTGTATTTTAGAGGTAGATTTTTAAATAGGGTTATCCCTTTCTCCTTGTTTCATCAAAACTGGTTCAGTTTTCGTAGCTGAGAAAGCGTAACAGACAGTTACATATTCACTATAATATTAGTATGGATAGGAATAATTACTCTATGTCGTGATGACAGGTGATAACGGAGCCTCAATATTGAATTCCTATTATTAGTATTTGGAAGTTGTGCGTTTTATTTCGTAATTGCTAAGCGGAGCTATCTGTTAAACCTTTCATTATTAGTATTAGGCAACAGTTAAAGTGTAATTTATCTCAGTTTATGTGTCAATCTATGTGTGCTAAAAATCTATATTTAAAGTGTAAACGTCTATCTGTCTATGTGTCCTATAAAATCTATATATTTAATTGTTTTTCCTTGTCATCTATGTGTGTATTTAACACACACATCTACATAACAAGGAAACACGTCTCAGGTGTAGTTTCAACAATAATAAAGAGATGAGTTTTAAAAACAATTTATTTACAAATCAAATTTAGTAGAGTTTCATGGGTAAGCTGTACAGCACAGTGCTGCTTATGGTGTCCTTGATGACGACGCGCGAGTCGGAGTAGTACCCCAGGCTGATCACCTCCGAGGACTGCAAGTTGCGGCTCATCCCGCCAGCGCTCATCACCGAGTTGATGTCCAGAGCCCAGAAGTGGTGGCCCTTGTAGGTGCTGCCGTAGTTTACAGCAGTATCCCCTGACAGAGTCGCGTCATAGTCCACCTGGATCTTCATAGCACCACGCGTCGCGTACAACTCAGCTGTCACACTCTGGTTCGGCTCCAAAGTGATTTGAACTCCGGATTCGGATCCAACGGTCACGGTTTCGGATTTCGTCACACCCTCCCCCCATTTCGAAGTGTAGGAGAAGGATGTCTTGCCAGTGACGGAAGCAACCTTGATGTCGAAGCCGTATTTGATTTCTTGGCCAACGGTCAGCGAGCCTCCTTTGGACCAGGAAGATGAGACGGTGTTGGCGACATGCTGTTGGATCATGGCTTTGAATGTGGCTGTTTTTGTGCTGTTGTTTTTGAAGACTTGAGTGAGTACTATGGTGGGTTGGGAGGAGACTTCGAGGATGCGGGCGCGTTGGGGGGCCAGTGATCTACTGACTTGGGACCAGCCGTAGGTGGAGTACAGGTCTCCCCATGGAGTGGGGGATCGTACGTAGGCATCATCAGGCCGCCTGCCGTAGTATGAGCGGACAGCGTTCTTCAGGTTATTGTCTGACAGTTGGAAGCTGTTTCTCTCTGTGTCGCTGATGATGTCGACGTTGGCGCCAGAGATGTCGACGGATCTCTCGGACTCGTTGTCGGAGGCAAGGATGTTGATTTCGATGTTAGCGTAGATGACTGGCACCAGCAGGAGGAGGGTGAAGAGTTTGAACGCCATGGTGGTGTCTGTAAAGATAATGAAATAATTAGTATTTTGTTTAAGTGGTTTAATTAGATGAGACTCATTGTCGTATCTGTACTATGTTGCATTGAGATAACGAAGATTTGGCGAGATTCTTAAATAAGTAATAGATTAATATTTTATCAAAGGATAAGTAGCTTAAGAACTAATGTTACAGAAATCAGAAACAACAACAGTACCACAACACCCAGAGTCGAGACAATATAGAAAAGTAATTTTTCTACATAGACCGACCTCCGGGAATCGAACCCGGGACCTCAGAGATAGCGACGTCAAAGTAGGAGAAGTCAAGTCAAGTAGGTATGATGTTCGCCTCTTGGCTACGGGAGTCGTCAAGTCGGAGGACAGAGGTCGGCGAGTTTAATGCTATGAGCACAATTTGCCAGTAAACTAGTTAGCAGTTTCTAAGAAAATAGACTAGAAGATTTATATCCAATAACACAATCTTCTAGTAAACATGTTTTAAAATTATCTACGTCAAAAATTTAACAACATTCAACAGAAAATAAATAAATTAAATTAGATAACTTACTTTTCTTGTAGAATGATCCGGAACACTAACTTTGTAGCAGTATGACTTGTTGTTTTATACCTTTAAACTTCTGTAATATACAGGGTGGCACGTGAATTACACTCAATGGACGTTTTAGTACGACTGAAATAATGATTTGTTTAACTACACCAATTTGATTAAAATAAATAAATTGAAGTTGAACCGTGCATTACATTAAATAAAATATTTTTATCTATTTCTTTTACCTTTATTAAATTGTCAAATTAATTATAAAAATATTAGTGTAGGTACCTAGGTATTGTATGTTTTCTTCTCGACTGATAACCTGCAGAGTAATAATGATTGTATGTATGTTTTTTCAGTTCCAGTTATGCTAATTTGTCTTGGGTTTGGGTCTGGGTGTGCCAGAAGACGCCTTTGAATTCTTTGTCTAGTACCTTTGTGTTGTCTGGCGTATATTTATTTATTACCAGCTGCCCCGGAAGACATGGGCTTGCCTAAATTCGACATAATCAGAGGCCCCAATTCCCGTAATTTGACAATAGTCGCAATCCGGTGTCGATCCGCTCCCATTACGATCACAAACGGTATTCTTGTGAAATGCGAACCCAAAAAAATGCAATTATATTCCGAAATGCGACTGAAAATGGAAGAAACCGACATTAGATTTGTTTTTGCTTTATTTCCAGTCGTATATATCCTCTCTGCCCACAATACCTATCTTATTGTTGTGCCCTACGGGGTCTATAATGATCTGTTTTATGTACCTATTTATAACACCTGTGCAACATTATACAATGCAATAAATATATTGAATTGAATTGGGATAGTTTTGATCAGGGATCAGAAACCGGTTATTTTACTATGAAATCTTAACCGGAATAATAAAGGTTTTCGCTAAATTAATTATCACATACACTAACTAGCGACTTTAACGCTATGTCAAACTTAGTTTCATGATGAAATCTTTACAACTACTTATTACTATCAAATATTAGAAATGGGTCTTTAAAATACTGAAATATATATTACCGGTTTTGGGTTTTGATCCTTGGTTTTGATAATTTAACGTCAAGTTGGAAGTTACGAGAATACTGTTCGTGATCGTAATGTTACTGGGACCTACGGGAATTGGGTCTCTGTTGTCAAACGACATTCGCGCCCTTAGTAGTAACCTGTTTAGCTTTTCGCAATTTGAAAACTTTTTGGATTTTTCTTTTTCTACAAAAGGTTTGTACCTGACCAAATTACAAACACAACGAAAAATAATCGTCCAAATCGATCGAGCTATTCTCTACTTTTATCTGGACTAACGCAGAGCAACTAATAATTATACATATTAGCAGTGTAATTAAAATAACCCAAACGAGATGACAATGAGTGCCGTGCCGAATGATGGCCGTGTGAGGATGGCCTTAAAGTATACACTTCCCCACCGCCACCAGAAGAAGCGTGTCGTCAGAGGCGACTAATTCTTGTAGCACAAGACGTGCAGCAGCGTCTGCGTGCGAAATATTATAAAAAACTGCGCTCGCCAACCCGCCTGCCAAGCGGGGCGAGTATTGGCAATCCCTCCCGATGATAGGTCATTGGGGGAGGCCTATGTTCAGCAGTGGACGTCCTACGGTTGAAGTGATGATGATGAAGTAATTCTAATCGCAACATTAGATTTTTTGTGATGCTCAGTAATATTCGTAAACCATATAAAAATGGGTTTGGGTTCGGCTACACGTAACATAAATAAATATGCACCAAACAACTCGGCCTCGATCTATGGAGTTAATTTCCTTGTGTTACGATACGTGGTACGTGGTGGTTTACCAGGTGGGTCAGCACACCCAGACTCGAGTCAATTTATAATATATCGGTTTCGGAATTAACCCGAACTGGGAATCGACCCGGGGCCCTATGCGTCGCGCCACTAGTCACTACACTGTAGGTAATCGAGTTGTCAATGTTTTTATTTTCTTTCCTATTGTAATTAATTTGTTTTTATGGCTGTCTTGTGAGCATTTTCGTTGCACTATGGTCTAGTGTATCTGTAATAATAAAATATAGTTGGTTGGCAAATAATCCTTTTAGCATTAAGTCCACTTTTTAACTTTTGTGTTTGTGCAATAAAATTTTAAATCGATTAATAAAGTGTAATGCATAAATAACCCTATATTAATCTAAAGAGGTCATACTCGTACTTAGTAAAAACTTAATTCGCAAAAATGAAATTATGTTGCCATGCGTCCGGCCAAATACGCTGACTCTACTCCTGAATATGTTAAGACAGAATCGAAACTAGTAAATAAGTAAGTATTATTTATTTAAGTATTTGTCTATCTGAAAACTGAAAACGTGGAATTCAGTTTTATTAACTAGGAAATGTTAATAACAGTAATACCAACAAGAGGCAATTAAAAACATTTTCGAAAACTGTATTTATGTAGGTTATGTTTGTATCTGATTAATAACTATTTAACCGACTTTCGAATAGACTTTTGTTTAAAGTCTTAACTTAAAATCAAAAATGGATTGCGTCTCATCGTGATTGGTTAAGTACAATCGCACAAATTTGGTTTGAACTTGTATCTCTATGCAGAGTTATACAAAGTAGAGATTAATGGACGATATAAATTTTATTTAAAAAAATAAAACCGACTTCAAAACACTAAAATGCTAAAAATAATCCTAACACTTAAGTACCTAATCAGTTACTTTTGGAGTCGGTGCCAGCCGATGAGAGATTCAATGTTTTTGTTTGCACCGACTCCAAAAGTAACTGATTAGGTACTTAAGTGTTAGGATTATTTTTAGCATTTTAGTGTTTTGAAGTCGGTTTTATTTTTTTAAATAAAATTTACTTATTTCATCAATTTTTAGTGATAAATCCTAATCTAACTGCTGAACACCGATTTCATCCCCTATTTTCCTACCCTTAGGGGTGATTTTTATTTTGTAAACTTTTAGCATATTATCTTTGAAGTATAAGCTATTCAATAAAACAAAAATCATCAAAATCGGCTCATATTTGACGAAGATAGGTAACAAGAACCACAACCAAAATACTATCTGGGTATATATTTGTTGATTTTCTCAAAAAGTTCTAAATCAATTTCGATAAAATTTATATGGGACCACCTCTGAAGTATGATCTACCAAACAAAAAAAGAATCATTAAAATCGATTCATAATTGGCGGAGTAATCGCGTAACAAATATACAAAAAAAAAAAAAAAAAAAAAAACATACAGTCGAATTGAGAACCTCCTCGTTTTTTGAAGTCGGTTGAAAACTCACTTATCTAACCAAAGATGTAGGCAACAAACCTCCAAACCCCCCCTTAAAAAATGTTTGTTGCTACTGGCCGTTTTTAAAAAAAAATGCCTCAAAAAGAAGAAGCATTTTTTTAAATAGGGCGTGTAATCTTTGATGCAGTAAGACTTAAATTTTATGAAGCTATGGCCAGATATGACAATAAACTAAAAAAAAAAACTAATAAGCAGTCTAATCGTGGCAACAATAATAAACAGGCCCAATTCCCGTAATTTAACAATATTCGCAATCCAGTTTCGTTCCGCTCCTGACGACCGTCTGGTGCAGTGGTTTATACCCCAGACTACAAAGCCAGTCGCTGGTTCGAATCCCGCAAGGGGCAAATGTTTGTGTGATAAACACGAGCACTTGTACCTGAGTCGTGGATGTAATATAATATATCTACCTATTATCTGGTCACAATACGAATATGCTTAGTTTAGGACCAGATAATTGGTGTGATTGTAGAACAATTAAATTAATTTAATTAAGTAGTTTCAAAAATATATAAAATAATAATATTGACATACTATAAATAAGTTGGCTAAGTTGAAATCTAGCCTTTTTAAACCTATATAATCCCACTGCTGGGCAAAGGTCTCCCGCAGACTCTTTCATCGATCTCTATCCATCGCCAATGACTCCCAATCCTTCGCCTGGTTGACAAAATCGTCTCACCATCTTTTCTTGGGTCTATTTATTTTTACCCAAACACCAAAAGAGGGTTATGTTCTTTTGTAGTAAAACCTTAGTGCTTCGGCTAATTTCAATCGTTTTAACGAGTCTAAATACAAGTGTGTTTTATAGTTTTTTAAACTATGATATTATCAATTATTATTATTGTTTTGTCTTGATTGAGCGGGCGCGGGATCTTTTTGGCGCCAAATTTTTTTTCTGATTAGAATGTTGTTTTTTAATTATGTATTACAGTTTGCTGTTTTTTGTGCCTGATAACTCAATAAGAATTGATTATTAGCTTCGACCAAGAATACTAATAAATGAATATATACCTAATAATGTATTCTTGATCGAAGTTTATTAGGAGACTGACGAAATTGTAATAAAATTAAAAAAATGGTTTGAAGCCAATGGGATAATATTAAATGAAGACAAAAGTACCGTACTAAATTATGCAAGCAAAAGAACAAATAAAATTATGAATAGCGAGGTGACATTTTTAGGTTGTACAATTAACTCTAATTTAAGGTATGAAAGTCATATAGATAAAGTTTGTAAAAAACTAGCTAGCGCTAATTATGCCTTATTCAAACTTAGGCCTATTGTTGACAGAAAAACTCTAGTATCGGTCTACTTTGCTTACTGTCACTCAATTATTAGTTACGCGATAACAGTTTGGGATTTCCCCAAATAGGCTCCGCAAATAGGACGAGTATTGATTTGTCAAAAAAGATCGTTAAGGATTATTTATGGATTGGAAAGGTTAACGTCAGCTAGAGCCTATTTTAAAAAGGCTAAGATAATGACAGTGGTATCGCTTTTTATTTATAAGTCGCCTTTAGAAGTCCACCAGCATAAGAAGGAGCTGCCAATGAAAATGGACGTACATAATTATAACACGCGAAATAGGGAGAAGTTGTGTATCCCAAAAACTAGACTGGTTAAAGCCCATAAACAAGGCCTTTCGTTAAAAATTAATATGTTTAACAAATTACCATCAGAAATTACAAGACTTCCTCTTAATGCGTTCGAACAAGTGATTAAGGTATTTTTCTTAAATCATGCTTTCTATGATGTAAACGAATTTATGAAATGTTCATTTTCTGACTTACACACAAAATTTAATTTCTATTGACATTTAATTTATTTAAGTTTAAATTATTTTATTTTTATATTTAATTATTTTTCAGTTATAAATTAAGTGATCGTAAATTATTTGACAATGTAATTATGGAAATTGTAAATTTTGACGTACCAATGTTATGCAATGTAATGAAATGGTTAATAAAAAATTTGAATTTGAATTTGAATTAGGCACAAATTGACGGCCTCCGTAGCCGTGAGGCTAGCATACCAGACTTGGTGTCGCTATCTCTGAGACGGACCCGGATCGGGTTTGATTCCCGGTCGGTCAATGTAGAAAAATAACTTTCCACTTTTTGATTTCTGTAACACAAGTGCTTAAGTTACTTATCATAGGATCAGAGCAATGTATGTGATGTTGTCCAATATTTATTATTTATATATTTATTCTTAGTATACAAGAAAAATATCTAATAAAAACATTTATTCAACGCCAGTAACGAGCGTCCAATTTACGCTCGGTTGTCAGTTACAACACCTACTGCCCTCATAGTTCAATAACCTCGCTTTCGCGTTTTGGCAGCTCTGGGATTTGAACCCAGAACCTCCGAGTGATAAACCGGCTTTATAGAGTTCTGTAGTTAAAACGGAGCCCTTATAGTTTGTTACCGGCTATCTGTCTGTCCGTGGCTTAGCTTAGTGACTCTTTATACTAGAAATCCGTAATTTTGCAATGGTACATAATTATATAATATTAATCAAGCAGACAAATAGGAAAAATAAAACCCTCCCCTGTACGTACAGGTCGTTTAGAAACATTGTAGGTATTATAATTGCCGTGCTGATGACGTCACATATTATGATCGCTGTTTCGATAAAAATTCAACATGGCGGCTATATATATCATATTTTTACAGTTGGTGTCGATATATCGCTATATCATATCGTGTTTTGGTGCTCATGCTAGTATGCATAACCGGCAAGCTACGTAGGAAACAAATGTCTGGCCATGCCGCCACCGCCAGGTCCTGGCAAAAGGGGCAGACCCAAGAAATGCTGGCTTGACGTTGTGAGGGCTGACATGCGTGCCAATGATCTCACAACTAGAGACGCTCAAGACCGCGCGAAGTGGAGGAGCAAATCAAGGAAAGCGGACCCTGGGCTCCAAAGCAATGGCTTTGGACGCAACCGGGATTGACCGTATAGATGATGATGGTGCTCATGCTAGTGATAGGATGGTTTTGGGTCTCACAATGAAAAGACTTCAACGCGTTAAACCAAATTTTGCCAAAAGAAAAAATCCAGTTTGATATTTGCAAGTTTTATTAGGTACCTTTACACTGTACTAATATTTTGTTCATAAACCAATTAGCAGTGGCGCGTTGTATCACCTGTGTTCGATTCCCCGTTGTGCCAATTTCAAAATTAGATTTTTTTCTGGCTTGGTCGATGGCGACTCGTACTACACCCAGAGGTGTGGTAGGAGACGCCATCGGCAAAAAAAAATCGTTATCTAGTTCATCGTAACATAAGGAAGTTTATTCCTTAGTTTAGTTCGAGGTTATGATAATGTGGCATAACCAATAGTTAGATATGTGTACCTATACCTACATATGACAAATGTAAGCTATACATGACAAATGTTGCTTATAAGCATACTCTAAGGGCCATCGTTCATTTTTGAAATAAGTTATCGTTATAAAAATTAAGATAAAAGCCATCATCATCATCATTTCAGCCATAGGACGTACACTGCTGAACATAGGCCTTCCTAAATGACTTTAAGATTGGCCGGTTGGTAGCGGTAGCGGCCTGCATCCAGCGGCTTCCTGCAACCTTCACTTATTTCATAGCACCTAAAATCTCAATAATTTTTGTGTTTTTTAAATAAATTAATAGTTTCCACAGTCATACCAATCAGCTAGCCCCAAACTAAGCAAAGCTTACTTTTTAGCTTTATAGAATATAACCAGGCATAAAAGCATCATTTTCTTTATAATTTCAAAATTAGCGCAAATTAAGACTGGACTGTACCGAAGAGAGGAGGACCCTGTTGCCTGTAACACAGGTTTATCCTATTTGCTTGCGTGATACTTACTGTACTATACTTATTGTTAAGATAAATTTACTATATCTATGAAATAAAGAATCAATCATCATATCATCGTTTGGGACCTCCTGACACAGGAGTTTACTTCAACTCCTACTAGGCTGGTCCCAACTACTATTTATGTCACAACCATACTAGACTGAAATAAAAATATTTTGATTTTGATATCATATCATATCATATCACTTTACTTAGTTTACTAGCACTTACTTTTTACTAGTATAAATTTTGCTACTTGGTTAGGCAAGTCAGTTAGTCTGCCTCGCAAGTTATTTCTTAGCAGATTTTTATGTAAAAGCCTAGGACACTGGCTCTAAGACAACACAGTTCTTTGACCTTTAATACGACTAGCGCAACTAGATAACATTCTCAACGTTTATTAAAAGTAATTAGTAATAGTAATAATAATAAATACTTACATTCTTTCAACAATAACAGCAATTATGTTGCCTCAAATTAAGCAATGCTTGTACTATAATGGTGATTAGAATATGGATAAACATACATCGTACATTTAAAATGTATCATCATCATCATCATCATTTCAGCCATTGGACGTCCACTGCTGAACATACGCTTCCCCCAATGACTATCATTGGGGAGGATTGCCAATACTCGCCACGCTTGGCAGGCGGGTTGACGAGCGCAGTTTTTTATAAGATTTCGCACGCAGACGCTGCTGCCCGTCTCGTGCTACAGGAATTAGTCGCCTCTTACGACACGGCTCCTGTTGGCGGTGGGGAAGTGTATTCTTTAAGGCCGTCCCCACACGGCACAAGAAAAAAAAAAAAAATTAAATGCATACACATTCATAAATATCCGTCAAAATTTTGCCGCTTGTTGGATTCGAACCCGCAACCGCCAGGCTTCGTAGTCCGGAGCGCAAACTACTAACAATCGTCAGAAATAAATAATCTCCGTGTTTTAGAACTTTATAATCTTCAGATCAAAAAAATGGCAAATGGTTTTGTTTTGTCTGTCGTATCGATTTAAAATTAGGTATAGATTGATAGGGCTCGCTCAATGGTGGCAGCGCGTTGGTAGTGATTACCAAAGTTAGGCCACCTACGCCGCGGTTATGAATGGATGGGTGACCATTTTGACCATATTTAGTGACATTTATTACAAGCATCTCTGATAGATATACCTACTCTCTGTTGTACACCACACAAAAGAAACAAATCAATACAAAGAGTGTGTTATCCGTACCCCCGAGTTGACCTGGTGATGAAGCCAAGAGGTGGAGGGAACTCTTCTATTATATATAATAAAATAACCACTAGAAAAACCTTTAGGCTCATTTGATAAGTTTTGACAAGTCCTGCACATTACAATTCACGAACGGAAGACGCTGCGTGGCATGCCTCCCAGCCGGTGGACTGACGACCTAATCAAGGTTCCGGGCAGCCGCTGGATGCAAACGGCCTAGAGCCTCGCTCTGGAGTTCTATAGCGGAGGCCTATGCCCAGCAGTGGACTTGCAAAGGCTGATGATGATGATAATACATATAGTTATGTTCCTGGTGAATCTTTTCCAATAAATCTATACATATAAAACAAAGTCGGGTTAGTTACACCATTTATAAGTCTAGAACTGTAGAAAAAATTTAAAATAAAAAACCCGAACAAATTAAAAATATTTTAAAGAAATACTTTATCAAAGATAAATACCTACATTAAAGGTGGGTTGCGAGGCCAATTATGTCATTCTAAAACAATTAATTGACAAATAGATTATGCAATCAGAAATAAGCAACTCTTCAATGGAGGCTACATAATCTTTAATTCTAAGATTTTCTGATTTCATATTGTAAAATAAATTTCATTTAAATAAAATTAACAGTTTAAATTTTATTTTATTTTTTTTAACGGCTGTACCGATTTTTATAATCTTTGATTTGTTGAATTTGTCTCCGTCCCGAATAGCAGAATTACTATAAAAAACAAGAAAAAGAATGAATGAAGGGGCGGTACGAAGTTCGCCGGGACAGCTAATAAATGAATAAATATAAAATAATATATTTTATATTTTTTATAAGCGTGTTTTATAGGTACTTTAGAACTAAATAATAAATAAATTGTTTCCACAATCACACCGATTAGCTAGCCCCAAACTAAGCAAAGCTATATAGTATAGCATAGTACACTATGGTGACTAGATAACGGATAAACATACTTAAATATTTTTATAAACATCCATGACTTAGGAACAAATGTTCATCACACAAACATTTGCCCTTGCGGGATTCGAACCCGCAACCGCTGGCTTTGTAGTCCGGAGCGCGGACCACTACACCAGACAGTCGTCGAACTATAATGTAACATTTTATTTACATTAGAATTATTACAGCAGAAAGGAGTAGTAATTGAGCATCTAGATAGTGTTAATATAAATAATTATTAGACAACATCATGTACAGTGCTCTGATCCTAATAAGTAGCAAGCACTTGTGTTACACAAGATCAGAAACAACGACGATACCACAACACCCAGACCCGAGACAGTATAAAAATTATTTTTCTACATTGACCGACCTGGAATCGAACCTGGGACCTCAGAGACAGTGACACTAAGGGCCGCTTTCACCACTTGCTAATAAGTTCCAGATAACCTATCTAGCACTTTTTTGACAGCTAATGGGCTAGTTTCCTGGGTCAAAAATGATTATTCTATTTAGTCCGTCAGTTAAATTATCAAAAAATATTGGACTGATATTTTGTCTTTTGTCAATCAAACAAAAAATGACGAAGATAAACCGTATCAAAGTGAGCACGTGACGTCACGTCTTGCTAGAAAGTTACTTTAACGGGCTAAATCTTCATCATTTTTTGTTTGATTGAGAAAAGAAAAAATACATGTCCAATATTTTCTGTTAATCCAACTGACGGACTAATTAGATTTTTTTAGGAAACTAGCCTATTGAGCATTAAAATCAACGCCTTTTACGACTATTAGGTTCCAGATAACCTATCTGGCACTTTTTTGACAGCTAATTGTATGGGTTATTTGTCAAAAGAAGTGCCAGATAGGTTATCCGGAACTTATCAGCACGTGGTGAAAGAGGCCTTAAGTCTGTTAATTCCTTACTCCGATACCATGACCTGGTGGCCCATATTTATTTACTAGCTTTCGTTCGCGTGATCTTTATAAAACCATAGTTAGTCAAAACTAATGACCACGCGAACAAAGCAGCGGGTAACAGCTAGTGTTAGACATATACATTTATTTATTTATTATTTTGTTTTAGCAATGTCTCGTAAATGTTTGTTATTTTTTTCATGTTTTAATTTAAATAATGTTTTTGTGTCATTTATCTTTTGTACTATTTGTGTGTGATGTCCAAAGTATAATAAATGACTTTTCTTTCTTTCATTCTTCTATATTTTTCGCATACATAAATGTTTGCCAACTGAACAGCGACAGCGGTAAGAAGCAAGATAACTGTCTACAATGACAGTTATCTTGCATCCCTCGGGAACTGTACATTTATCCGAGATAAAAAGTATTCTATCTTTTATTCTACACTAATATCTATTGATAGAGTAACAAACATCGATCTATCTTAACTTTTTATTCATAACCATCTTTTGCCCTCGATTTCGTCTGCGTTGACCTTACCCGGATAAAAAGTATCCTATGTGTTAATCCAGACCATGGTCTATCTATATGCCAAATCTCTTCAAATTCTGTTAAGTAGTTTTTGCTCAAAAGAGTAACAAACATCCTTAAATCCATACATAGAAACTTTCCCGTTTATAATATTAGTATGTATTTTATTTTAATCAGGAAATCAACGGCGATACATTGCTTTATAAACATTTATCTTTGTTTCTTAAAATATACAGCTAATTAAAGATTTCCACAGAAACATAAAGACATAGTAAGTTAAGATTATCTTTTAGCTTTAAATTTCTTAGCAACAAGAAAACATTTACTTAAAATTTCGTAATTCAGTTGCGTTTTTCGATGCAAGTAACAAAGGTCACTACAAATAGCTTCGTTAGCACTTCCGAGTTCTACTTTCATCGAAAAATATAATTTATGACAAAATATAGTTTTAGTTATATCAGCTATTCTGTGGGTGAAAATGTAATGGTGTGCTGCAGTCAGTTGGCGTTAATCATACAATGTTTGAAATAGCTAAAATGGATGCGGAAAGCAGTCAGTGAGCTGATCCTACTCCGAGTGATAAATCCCATTATGAGGATATAAGTATATGACAGAATATTTTATGGACCTTAACTTTTAAACCAATTTGTAGATAAGTCTTATTTGATAACTAGTTTTATTTTATAAAAAAGAATATTTTAATGACCGTAATTATTACTACGAAAAAAGGAATGACATTAAGTATGGTGGCGCTAATGAGGTTACCAGTAGAAAGACAAAAGTACCTATACCGGTTTAAAAAATTCAAAAAATATATATTTTTCTCTCTGAATACCTACGTGAAATACTGCCTAGCAAGTTAAGGAAACTACCTGGTTATATATCTATATCTTCGTATGAAGCGACTCATATAATAATGATCGAACTTCACATAGAAGTTCGTTTGATCATCCATTATTACTTGTTTAGATTACTTTTTTGGTTTTTTGATAAACATAAAAAATCCAAGTATTTATTTTTATTTTACACAAAATCCAAAGCCCCTAAATAACAGTTACAATACTTATATTATTAACATAAGGTCAATAACGGATTTATATACGTCCCACTGCAGGGCACAGGCCTTACCTCAACCATGAGGTGGTGATTGTAACTCAGTTGCGGCGGCGTTTTAGTAGGTAGTTAAATTAAGGTATTAAGTTGTTTTTCATTTTGGATGTATTTTATGTAACATGCAAAATTAATGCTCCAGCATCACAGAGTGAGTTAAATAATTAAAATTCTCTCATTTCAATGAGAAAGATGAACCCATATGCCGCTGTCCATCGTGATTATGAGAAAAGATTGTTGTGAACAATATGTAGGTACCTAGCCTACTAACCTAATTGGTTGGTTAGATAGAGAAAGGTTAATTTTATTTGTCTGTGTTTTTGTTGAATTGGTGACAAATCCCAAAATATAAAAATGTTTGTCTTTCTATCTGCCCCGCTAGCATAACCACTAAAATACGATATGATATGATATAGCGATATATCGACACAAACGTTCAATTTTAAAAAAAAAAGATATAGACGGCATGTTGAATTTTTATGATCCTTCTTTTGATAAAAAATCAACATGGCGGCTATATCTATCATATTTGTAAAAAAAAACCGTTTGTGTCGCTTAATCGCTACATCATATCATATCTTATCGTGTTTTAGTGGTCGTGCTAGGGGGACAGGATTACATTTTGACAGTAGGTATATGAAGCTATTGTTTTTTTTTTCGCATTGGTTAAATTGTTTCTATATACATTACGTACATTCAAGGAAATACATGATTTCATATACATGCAGGTCCTCGGGGTTCGCTCGACCACCGATCCTAGACGAAGCAAGTCTAGTTATTTTGGAGTGATTGCCATTAGACCTCCATAAGTAATCACAAGACACAAGATCCGGACTATTTTTAACCATGGTTACGTATCTAGTGTTACCAGAATGAAACATTTACACTGTAAACGTAAGTGCGTGTTATTTTGGCCTTTAGAGGTAACATTGGTCTATACCAAAACCATTAATACATTGAACTTGAATCTATTTTTATGAATAAGAATCTATATTTTAAAAAAACTAAACTTGACTAGAGTCTATGCGAGAAGTATTAATTTCCCCAATTTTCGCTATGTATAGATGCAACGATTGTCGTAAGAGCCTGCTATGAATCGTATTTTAATTAGTTTTTGTGCGATATTCGTTCGTACTACCACGCGTCGAGTCGTTAATTTGGGGGCGCTACTCGCCTTAACTGCAAAAAAGCAACCTAAACGAAGTTATTGGCCTGAGCCAAAGCTATCCCCTAGGGCTTAAGTAACTTGACTTTACTTTTGTACCTAACTTTATTTAATAGATTCAAGCTAGAAAATATGACAGATGTCAAACTATACATTGTATCTGCTACATGATTAAAGCATATAAAAACGCACCATTACAATAAATATCATTCGTAAATCAGTATAACTAATAGAAGAGTACTCGATTTCGGATCCGCAGACAGAATAAGGTAAGTGTTATTATTTTTACAAATTTTTGTCGCGACTTTGCTCGTCCATACTTAAAATATTTTAGTCTTAGAAGTTACGCGATTTTATAAGATCAGTCGTTACCTGGTAGATATTGCCGCATGAAGTCTGTACCTTTATGATAACTCAGAACATTTTTACCCGACTGTAGAAAAAGTGTTATTTTATTCGATTTAATATAGAGAGTTGCTGTCTATCGTGCATCCTAGGGGAACATATATTTTTTGTTAATTCATAAAGAACATAGTCCAATTAATGTTCTTATTATGAACAGGTTTATGAGTGTATCATCCGAATCTGTTTAACCGCTTAGTTGAGTAGCAAGTATAAGAATCAGCACTTATAATTTTTGTAGGATTCCCAGTCCCATTTAGA
This sequence comes from Anania hortulata, assembly GCA_963576865.1. Taxonomy (NCBI): domain Eukaryota; kingdom Metazoa; phylum Arthropoda; class Insecta; order Lepidoptera; family Crambidae; genus Anania; species Anania hortulata. The sequence continues at coordinate 2,446,870 of OY756413.1, forward strand.
ACATTATTGTTGGATTTGTTAACATATGAGTAACACATTATATTTGCTTCTAGATTCAACATGGCCATCCGGTTCATCCTCCTGGCGCTACCAGCGCTGGCTCTTGCCAAAATCGACATCGAGCTCTCCGGCAAGTTCGACCCCAAGAACCCAAACCTCCAGGTCTACTTCTCCGGGAACGACGTCGCAGTCATCAGCGATGACGAACGCAACACCTTCAAGATCGGAGACGGAAACCTCAAGGACAGCGTGCGATCCTACTTCGGCAGGCGTCCAGACGACGCCTACGTGCGAAGCCCCACTCCCTGGGGCGACCTCTACCAGACCTACGGCTGGTCCCAGGTCACCAGGACCCTGATCCCTCGCAGCGCCAAAATCTTAGCCATCTCTTCCCAACCACAAATCGTGATGAGGCAAGTCTTTGACAACAATAGCACCAAACCAGCTACATTCAACGTTGGCATCTCCCAGACCGTTCAGAACACTGTATCTTCATCCTGGAGTAAGGGAGGAGACCTGTCTATCGGACAAGAGATCAGCTACGGCGTGGACATCGAAGGCATCGTCGCAGGAGGCAGTACATCCTTCTCTTACTCATCCTCGTGGGGCCAGAACACAGAAAAGTCAGAGAGTGTGACAGTTGGAGCGTCATCTGCCATGGAGGTCGTCCTGCAACCAGGTCAAGGCGTCATCGCTGAGTTGGAAGCCACAAGAGGCTCTATCAAGGTTGAAGTAGAATACGACGCCAGTTTATCAGGATCTTCCGCTGTCAACTACGGTAGTACGTACAAGGGTCATCACTTCTGGTCGTTGGACATTCGTGGAGTCATGTCAAGTGGTGGTCTGAGCAACTCTGTGGTCTCCCGCGAGGTTCTGGATATCGGTTTCTACTCAAACGCTAAAGTGGTGGTCCACGACAGATCTCTCGGCACCAAGTTCCTGGAACTATCTTTCTGAACAGAAAATCTATTGTAAATATGTGTAATAAACGATTATTTATATTTTTTTATGTGTGTGTTTCAATCTGATCCCATATATGAGTAGCTCAGTTAAAATAGAGATGATTTCAAGTCCAATGTCTGATCAAAGTAAAGTAAATCTTATTTAGACTTAACATTATTAACTTTTTTGTAGACTAGTTAGGATGCTTTGCTACTTTTACCGGTAACTATACAAGGTGTACCAAAACACTATTCGATTCAAAAGGGGGTGATTCTGGTGCTCAAATACAACAACTTTTACTTTGGGACCAACATCGAAATCGCAAAAAAGTGCGTTTCCCTGTACTAAATGATGGTTGTACGGGAAACAGTGTTTTTAGATCTCCATGTTGGTCTCTAGTAAAAGTTGTTGTATGAGCTGTAGGATCACACCCTAAAATTAATCTATGAAATAGGATCCTTATAGTATATTCTGCCGACCTCCGTAGCCAAGAGGCGATCATGCCTTGGCGTCCCTAGTCAGAGGCCTTAGGGTGGCATAATAACATTTGACAGTAAGGTTAAGTCACCGGCCTTGCAACTCCCTTCCACTAATCCGCAATGAGCCCGCGGAGTATGGGCCAAACCACCTCATAGTTAAGGTATGTAGGTCCAAGGACTTGTATGTATGGTATAGCAAGCGTTTTCTAACACACATTATATGTGTATTGTACCGGTTAAAACCGGATGTAACAGAAAGGTGCAGTGGTCACTGCTACTGCTCGAATACAATATTTTTTTCTGTTACATCAAAATCTTAAAAAAGACTTCTTTACACATTCGTATTAAACCGCCGACCAGCTGGCGTTAATAGTTTATATGGAAAAGTGTTTTTTATTTTATTTTGATGTTGACACCATAGAAAAAGTTGTTTAAAAGCAGAAGAATAATCCCCTACAGTTCTACTGCCCCTTAATGTAACACCCTGTGTAAAACATTATGAAGTACAGAGACTTCCCAGACTCCGCGTAAACCGCGGCGACCGGCGGTCTTAGGAGACGGGAAACTCGAATAAGCATCTCACAAAAGGAAACACCGTAGACTTTGTAATTATATTCTTTATTATATGTGTTAATTAGATATTATTTATTCATTTCATGATTTAAGCATAGCTGCTGGCGATTCGTATAACGTTTTATTAGATTTTTTGTTGGTCAACGTTACTTTAGCCTCGGAGTAATAACCAATCTTAAGAATTTGCCTCGAAAATAAATGGATTGGAATATCAATAGCAGTCAGAACCGTATTTATATCCTGTCTCCAATAATATCGCCCTCGGTGAGGGTACGAAAATGTGCAAGCCACGTCACCTTTCAAACTAGCCATATAGTCGATCTGAATATCAATGGAACCCTTCGTTGCTGTCAAAACTGCCACTGCTTCTTGTCCGGAATCTAAATCTACTGTTACTTCTGAAGAAGACCCTACAGTAGTTGACTTCTCTTCAAAAGAAGTCACCCCCCAGTTCGTTGTAAAGGATATACTATCACTGGTCGTCATCCCAGCTGACATCTCGCTACCGTATGATCCTGGAACTTTGAAATTTATCCCGAAACTTATTTGGCTGCCTGAAGTCTGACTCCAACTGTCAAACCACGAACTGGTAATGGAATTTTTAATTTCAGATGAGATTCCTGCTTTGTATGTAGCTGTGTGTGAAATCTGGTTGCTAAAAGTGTGTACTGAAACAATGACTGGCTCGCTGTTAATACTTAAAACTTTTGCTTTGATTGGGTATAGAATTCTCTTAACAGGGGACCACTTTCGTTCTTGATACAAGTCTCGCCAGTCGCCTAAAGATACAGAACTAGGCCGCTTCCTCATAATGCCTTCGACACCTAGCTTTAAATTGTCATTGGTGATTTGAAAGTCCTCTTTGTCTTGGTTGGAGATAGCATTTTCGACTCGTCCATGGAAATTGAACGATGCATTCGAAGCGCCTACAGTTATTGCAATGTTTATGGGTTCTGAAAAATGTTAAAATGTTATTTGTAATGATTAGGTCATATTAAAATAAATGTTTGGCTCCGTTACATCCAACGGTTAAACACTTGCTTCACAATAGTACCTATCCGCACTGGCTTCGTTTGTGGGAGTATGGCCCAAACTACCTTATCCGAGGTGAGGCCCATGTAAAAGGCTTCATCATCATCATAGGGTTACTGCTGAACATAGGGTTTCTTTACTTTTATTGTATTTTTTTCCGCGACATTGCGTATGCTGACTCCTGAATTGATAAAGATCTTTTATTTTGAGAAAATACATAGTTCTTAAAGAAATGTTTTAGGTTCGGTTAGCTTTCAATTACGGGCAGAATTGGGGCAAGTTAAAAGTAACACCATAATATTTTTACCTTCAGATTTAATGCCAGATGCCGATAACAACGAAGCAATTAATAATAGCTTAATTTTTTCCATTATTTTTGTAGACACCCAATAAAGATACACGTAATATAACTGAACAAACGAGTTAAACCACAAAAGATGTTATTTGTTACGCGAATCTTGTGAGACTAACGTTATAATCAGTAAATTACGAAGATAGAACCAAAACAGTAAGATATAAATAACTCATTGAACTGAGTTCTTGTTCTGGGTCGGACGGAATAGGTCATTCGAGATGAGAATAACAGATAAAGTGTAACTCATAACAGTTTGACTACAAGCTTTGTACTGCGTTATGTGCTGAGCGCCCAGACGCGGGACGGGTAGGCACTGACCTATAACAACCCTGGACTTAATTTAACAGCAGCCAAATTAAATTCGTGTCTATTTGATTATCGCCATTTTGGCGCTGTTGGCCATTATATAGGTAGATGCGAGAGTTCCATGGAACTAAAATAGTAATAGCCACAAGATAGGCAGTCCTAAGCAGTATTCGTCAAAAGGCATCGAACCTAATTGGCATACCCACCCATGGAGCACATACTATAGAGTAGAAATGTCATGATTGGTTTAACAAAATTTTCCGCCATTTTTTAATCTGTATCTGTGCTGTTCTTGTATGGGCGAGCGTTGACAGGAGCTGTCATTTCATACTAAATGTAAGTGAAAAATCACTTACTAGTTTCGGAGAAAGATGGTTTGTATTGCTGCTCTATAAGGTATATACTCGATGGGCAAACCTAAAGCTGCAAGTAAGTACCTATAATTACGTTATTATGGTGTACACCTATGAAACATACGCCAATCGAAAGAGAAAATCCTTCTGGGCTCTGATCCAACAGTAAGTTGCCTTGCCAAAGCATTTGTGTTACAGAAATCAGAAACAACGACAGTACCACAACACCCAGACCCGAGACAATATACAAAAGTTATTTTTCTACATTGACCGACCGGGAATCGAACCCGGGACCTCAGAGAGACACCAAGTCCGGTATGCTCGCCTCTCGGCTAAGGTCGTCAAGTTTTTTTTGGGTTTTTACAAAATCGTGCAGAAAAAAATTGTAATGAAAACCTAAAAATATATATAAAATATAATTATTACATAAGTACCTACTAGAAATATGTCACAAAATTTCATATATAGCAATAAAGTTTACACTTTACACCGAAAAATTCTTTCAAATCGTAAAATGTGTATTCTAACATATACAGGGTGACGCCAAAGTCGCAACATAAAACTTAAATAAATGCTATATGAAATACGACCCCTAGTATGCCTTGGTATACTTCACATGTTTTTTTTCAAAGGGTCACCGTTACTTTTTATGAATACACTTATCTCAAATTTGTAAATGACAAGGTTTGAAGATTATGTTTTCAGAACAGTGGCCGTAATAACAGGAAATATTTCCTTATTTTAAAACAATACAGAAAAGTTAGTTTTCTACATTGACCCGACCAGGAATCGAGCCCAGGACCTCAAAGTTGGCGACAACAAGTCCGGCGTACTCACCTCTCGGCTATGGAGGTCGTCGATAAATGTGGTCTATTTCAGTCGTATTTAAACGTTATCCATTAACTGTAATTCACGTTTCACCCTGTATTTTTATAGTGGTTCAAAGGTATTTAAGAGAATCAGTAGTGCAGGCAAGTTACTGTTCTTCTAGACCTTTCTACAACAAAAGTGAGTAAGCTGTTTTTATTTGATTTATTTAAACCATCCGTGGTATTCATTTTTGACGTAAATTACTTCAAGAATGAATATGAGAACATTGTGCAAACTTTTCATTAGTGTTGTTGGATTTAAATCTAAGTTTAATATTCCATTTAACTTTAGGTGCCTATTTTTTTAGTGTTTTCTTTTACAATATTCCTAATTTACTGGCAACTTGTGCTCATAGCATTAAACTCGCCAAATCATAGTCTACTCGATGGTACTCAATGGATACGCCAGAGTGGTCACAACAAAATGCTAATTATTTCGTTATCTTATCAGACAACACCATGGCTTTCAAACTCTTCACCCAGCTTTTATTAATGCCTGTCATGCCTACGCCAGCATCAAAGTGAACATCGAAGCCTCCGACAACGAGAGAACCATCGACCTCACCGGCTCCTTTGTTGATATCATCAGCGACTCAGAAAGAAACACTTTCCAACTATCAGATAGTAACCTGAAGGACGCCGTCCGCTCACACTTCGGCAGTCAGCCCGACGATGCCTTCTTACATTCCCCCACTCCATGGGGAGACCTCTACACCACCTACGGCTGGTCCCAAGTCAGCAGGATATTGACCCCCAAACGTGCCCGCATTATCAAAATGTCCTCTGAACCATCTATCGTCTTCACTCAAAAATTCGAAAACGAAAGCAACAACACAGCCACATTCACAGCCATGATCCATCAGCAAGTCGCAAACACCGTCTCATCCACCTGGTCTAAAGGAGGCTCTCTGACCGTCGGCCATGAAATCAACTACAGCTTCGATATCTGGGTAGCAAGCCTCAAAGGCAAGGTATCGTTCTCCTACACTTCAAATTGGGGGGAGAGTGTGACAAAATCTGAAACTGTGACTCCAACAGTCACAGTCCCCATCCCAATCTGGAGTTGAAATCTCTGTACGGCCAAACCAAAAGTTGATAGCCGAGTTACACGCAACGCGTGGCACCATGCAGATCCAGGTGGACTATGAAGCTACTCTGTCAGGGGATACAGCCATAAACTACGCTAGCACCTACAAGGGTCACCACTTCTGGGCTCTTGATATCAACAAGGTGATGAGCGCGGGAGGATTGAGGCGTAAAGTGAAGTCGTCGGAGGTGATCACCTTGGGTTACTACTTCTCCAACGCGACCATCGTCATCAGGGACGCCAGAAACAGGAAGACTGTCTTGTCTACAAGGTTCATTAACTAGTTTTTTTTGGGGTCCGTTAAATACATTCGCGTGACCAACGTGTTGCGACGTCGTGGTAAAATATTTATTATATAATGACGCAACTTCTTGCGACGTCTTATAGACCTAGCCATCGAGCACATAATAATATCCAATAGACCAGTAATACTAACCATCTTTCTCCAAAACTAGTCAGTGATTTTTCACTTACATTTAGTATGAAATGACTAGTCGGTTTTTTGGCCATACAAAAACAGATAAAAAATGGCGGAAATTTTTGTCGAATAAATCAATGTCATTTCCACTCACATGATTCACCTTTAGAGTGCAGTGCAGCCTTTAGTTTCGGACACGTAACTCGCATCTGTTCGTGTCAGGACTCGGAGATCAAATAAAATAAAACAGCATTATTAATTTAACAACACACTTGTTTTTAAAAAATACCAAATAACTTTAGGACTAAAAACAGGCGAGATGCTTATGCCTAGATTATTTATACAATACAAGCTAACGCGCTGTTTAAATAAACAAATTATAGATGGTACATTAAATAAATAACTAATTGGTAATGAATACATGGGTATTTATAGTTTATTACTCGATTAAGAGTCCTTCGTAAGTTCAAGGAAAATATGCGGTCTTAAGATTTGTTCTAAAGCAATACTGTCTTATGATTTGTATTACTTACGGATAACTCTTAATTATGAAAAGACTATAACAGTAATCTTCTATCGTCTCTAACTTTCTGTGATCTAACACAATATTCTGAATTTAATAGATAATTTTAGAAAGTCATTACAGGTACGCACTTAGGTCGAAGTTATTTGTGTGATGAAACTTTTATGTGTAACTCGTAATCTTTAATTTTAAAGTATATGCTAGTTAATTGTGGTCTTTTGTAAGTAAAAAGCAACACCATAGAATGTTTCATGCTGAAATAAAAACATAATAATTACAGTTTACTTATTTGGAATTTTGAAGAGTAAATATTTAAATAAACATATTTTATGTTGATTTTAATGCTTATTCCTTCTAATTAAATAGCGATTTCAAATGCAACATAACAATATTTTTGTAGCACTGAATTCGTGGCTGTATTAACTCTATTAAATTATTTATAGCTATAAATTACAATATACAATTTGTTGATACACAATAATGCATGTTTATTTTACCGGTCGGTAAGTATGAAATATCCACCGGAAACACAAACAAAATCGATATTATGTAACTTATAAGATATGATAGAATAGGAAGCATTTTATTTAAATCACAAAATTCAGACTATACTATTTTTTACATTTTATTCCTTAAGTATTCAATTATTTGGAAATGAAAATTAAAAAAATCCGTTTGCGTATCCTAAATTATATTTTTTTAACAGTACAATGGAGGATGTTTTGAAATCGTATTTATTACGAGCACAATACATGTTTACAAATTGAAGAAAATAAAATATAAATATATTCATATTATCTGTCAATAAAATATACAAATTATGAGACTGCTCAAACACAAAATCAATATGACAGTTAAATTAATAAATTCGAGTTAAATGCGTTATTAGAAGTAATTTAAGCAAATATTATCTGCGACAAAACTCTTTAAAACGTGATGTTTAGAAGTCTCAGAATATTTTTTTTTAAATCGTAAAATAATTAACGGAAAGGAAGTACTTAAAAAACATCAGATGTGACAAAAAGGTTTCAAGGCTTGACAATAATAAAAAGGTTTGATAATATTAAAACCATAGTATGAGTATGTTTATGCTGCATATTTATTTATTAGATAAATAGATAGATGGATACTCTTTATTGTCCACCATACAAAGAAACCTAATAGTTCTTTTAAGAAACTATCAGTTGGTTACATACATATTTTTAGGTATGTAGGTACACTTTGAATTTAATTACACGGTTAAAAACCTCTATAGCTGATCAGCTGTTAAGAGTTGTAGGTATGGGAAAAGTTAAATTAAATTAAATCTTTACTAACGGTATAAGTTGTTGTATCTAAGCAGAAGAAACACTCCTTAAAAGGATATTATGATAAATAAGACCTTATACAATCAAATAAAAATGGAAGATCTCACTAAAATGCAAAATAATTTACTTATTTTGTGTTTCTTTTATTAATTAAGTATACTCAAATATTCATAAACGCCTCTAATGCAGACATTCTTATACATTTGGCATAATATGACTATTAAACTTTGACCGCATTGTTTTGACACTCACGCTAACATTATAACAAAAAACATGGGTTTGTTTGTCTGTTTGTTTAATAAGTTTAATTAGAATAAGTCACAAATAGCATTTTGACTAAACCTGGCGTAGACTTGTAATGTGGAAAATTATTTTTTATCTTAGTTTTTTTTTTTAAATTATGATTTCTTTTTCTATTCTAATCTAAGTTTATATTGCATTCATGAGTAAAATTACGTTACTCTCTACAGTGGAGACAAGTACTTGCATCATGAGGCCAATTTGGTTATGGCAAAATAGAAATTAAATTACACTAAATTAATTAATTTAGAAGTACAATTTTAGCAAATATATTATAAAACTTTGTTGAAATTCTGCTAAAACAATGTCTCAAGATAGAATTTAGTCATTAGAATAATCTATGCAAATGATTTCATTTATAGTTGATCTTAAAACATCCTCATAACATGTCCCCATTTTTAAACTTTAATACTGTTGATAAAACAGTGATGTTTTCAAATGCGGGATTTTGATGGCGTGTTAAAACAATTTTAAATAAATTACTTTTTTATAACTATGTTAATATAGTCTATGTACACATTAATAGTATAAGGATGTTTATTTATTCACGAAGATTGTGAAATAAATACCATTCGTTTGTATTAAAATTTGTATTGTTTGAGAAGTCTCATAAATCGGATTACCTACTTCAAAAATATTTTTTTCGAATTCTTCTTTGTACTTGTTGCGCTTACCGTCTTCTCTATTTTGAATTTCTTTATTTACTTAAAGTACCTACCAAAGTTTTCAACTTTTTGTATCATAGCAAATATGGTTATAAAAAGTGTGGCGCGGTATTTTTTTTCACAATTTTCGTAAAAAATAAGTCTGCTGTTACTTAGCCGCTATTGTTTTACATCTACTAGGGGTAGTGGGGTCACGTGTGGTGATACTGAAGGTGTGCTAAAGGATGTTCATACAGTGGGTACAAAGGCTGTGGGGGGTGAGTGGGGACTGCGTGAGGCTGTACGGGGTGCGTGGGCGCATCGCTGTCGTCATCCGTCGAGGAGTCGAGTTGTTTGTCTCCACCGCCGCCACTGAAAAGAAAGACAGAGGTTGATTAGAAAAACATATAATATTCGATTTATAAATTGATGTCACTAATGACTAATCATAAAATTGTAATAAACTTACGGCTAAGTAACATGAAATCAAATCTTAAAAACCTTTTTTAACCTATTTCTTAATTAATTTCCGATTTCAAACTGACATTTTGATGACAAGACAATAATTTGATACAATTTGAGTTAATCTGATGATGGAGCCAGGATATAGATAGCAAATAGCAACTCTTCAATGGCAGCTAGTCAACCTCTCGAGTACATACACATAAAACCGTGTTTTATTATTTAAATTATTATTCGTTTTTTTGTATCATTTGATTATTCAAATTAAAACCAAAAGAATATAGTGCCTACGTTTTTTTTTTTTTCTAATAAAAAACCAACAATGTTCCTTTGGCCGTTACGGCCGTCCGTTGTCTATGTCAAAACAATATTCATTCATCTATCCTTCCTTCTGGGAAGCCACAGCGCGTTCCTGTTTTATTCGGGGTATAAAGTAGTCCCGTCCAATCAAGCCGGAGCACAATGTGACGAGCGCGACCCGACAGCCGGTAACATGATACGACGCCATCTTGGAACTTGGTACATCTAGCCATAGACAGGATTGAGATTGGCTGGTATGACGAAACCTTCTTTATTTCAGTTGTAATTTTAAAAGAATTAGTTGTATTTAATGCCAGCTGGCTAGTTAGCGGAGTGTTAATTTCTTAAAATTATTGTATTGCTTTATTAAATTTCTTGAAATTATTGTATTGCTTTATTCTAAGTAAGAAAGTAACTGATACTTTACTACTTATTTTTGAAAAAATATTAAGGGCTGATTTACACCTGGTACCTACAGTAATATACTTACAGCAGACAATTCAAAGAACTTATTTTTGCCTTTACAGGATATTATGTCATCCAATTTTAGATTCTAATACGAGCCATTGCCAAGTTAAGTGAAAACAACTCCCCCTGTATTATCTAATTACAAGGCTGTTTAGTTAACCTGCTCTTATTTGATGACCATAACTTAATAAATTTGTAGACTAGGGATGATTTGGAGATGATAATAATGTGAGATTGACCTAGTCAGATCGATAAACCAATATCTTTCGCACTGGACCTAACATTTCAAAAGTGGACTAACTTACTAAGCTAGTTAATGCTTAGTTAAGGCTAGCGAAATGAATGTCATTATAAATGGTGTATAACTTGTTATATCAACTTTATCTAACTAACATCAACATTAAGTAAGGACGATCCACCCTGGTGCTTTAATCCCTATCAACCCCTGTACAGTTTACCCGTTTTTTTGACAACATCGTAATAGCACAGATAAATTAAAACTTAGTGCATCTATGTAACTTTTTGACTGTACTTATAGTTCTTTGACAATGCCATTCCTCATTGAAGAATTATAAACTATTGATAGTAATTTTTCAAAGAGAGCATTAAATATGGATAAACTACGTAGCTCATTTTAGTATCACAGTTTAAAATAGTGATTGACATGATTAGATATTAATAAGTTCAACTGGTGTCAAGTTGGTAGCCTTAAGGCTAGAGTTGTTATGTTAATTATTTTTCTTTCTCTGCCTGCAGCGTGCTGTGTCGAAACAATAACTAAACAAACAATTGTACTAATCTTAGATGGAACCCGGCATCCACCTGGCAAATGTCAGCTGAGCGAATGAGGTCAATGATCGCATTGATGCGATCAAAGCTATTAGTCACGCCACACCTTTGAGTCATGCTGTGATAATGATAATCGAATCTAAAATTTAATTATCACAGTACCTATAAAAATATTAACAAAACTTCACTTATGTATTACCTACATCATTAGTCGAAAACAACTCAAATAAAACCATTTTTGCTGACGATGAAACTGATTGAATAAACTGTTCTACCAAAAGTAGAAGCCTATAAAAACTTTCGTTACTTATGACTTTACATCGGGTCAGCTAGAGAAATAAAATAATATTATTTAAAGAACTCATGAATAAAGTGTGTAAAGTTCAGACCAGCTTCTTTTTTTAAATATAAGACATCTTAAAATTCTTTAACGAGCTTCGGAAGCCGAAACAAAAATAGCAACTTATCCGCCCTTAATTAAAACTACACGGTGCATTTAACTTTTTGAATGTGACCATAGACTTCGTTGTTTTTTTTTCTTCGACCGGTGATCTTGGCATCGTAATCGTTCAGCCGGGATCTTACACATCATCGGTTTCAAACAGGATTTGGAGATTTAGACGTTTCTGCACATTGTGACGAAAAAAAAAACAAAAAAGATATTTTTTGAGACCATTTTGTAACGCAATACGGTCTTGTGTTATTCTGGTAGAATAAAAGATAATTGCTGTTAAATAAGTGTGTACCTATAATAGGAATTGGTCCCTTTTAATAATGCTTCCTACAATATTTTTCTAAAGATGCCTTAGAAAGAGAAATGAGATAGATATGTATATAGATACGTAAACAGTACTGCTAGATAATATAATAAAGTGCATATCCAACAGAATAAAGAATGCCAATTAAAATTATAGAATAAATAAATATGTAATAAAATTGAATATTGTCCACAGAGTTACAGACTCTTCCGTGGTCAAACCAAGCCTGATAATGTAAATGAAATAAATAAATACACCATTGTTATAAACATGATACTATACCAAAAGGATTTCAAAGGGTCTATTGAAAGAATAAATACGTTTTTGAATCATTGTTTTCGTTATCATCCATAAACCAGTGATCACAGTCGTAACTAATTAATCTTACCATGTAATATGAAGCGTATCCCATTAAATTTAGAGTCAGAAATGCAATTACGCTCATTAAATTCCTGTTCGTCAAAATAAAACAGTACTTAATAATATGAACGTTCCGAGTTCGTCCCTGTGCGCTTTTAGGCCACAGATGTGGGGGTATCGGGTTACATATCGTTCGTCTCGCTTCCCCGCGCGTGCGCTGTCTCGTTTGCACGCGAATTGTTCTGGCCTCTTTTCAGTGACGACGCAATGAAAACTCTTTGGAATAATGTTGGCTGCATAATACTTTTTGGCTATATGTAGCGAAAAATGGCGGGAAAAATTGTTTTCACGTATCAAATGCTGAAACGGACGGAGGTTGTCACCCTTTTGTCCCCATTTACAAATTTCATTTTCTTTGTAATGTCAAATTTGTATTTCGTTCAAAAGAAATGTCAAGATATTGTACAATAATAAGACAAAGGAAAACGAACTTTACATTTTAATTATTTTGGATAATACAAATTCACCAAACTCAAAACGTAATGAAATGTTTTGCATACTCTTTTTAACCAATAAACTGGTAACAAGAACAATAACTTCAAATTAATTTAGAATAGTAATTTAGAACTTTCCTAACTAATTTCTTACTCTTTTCCAAGTTAGATCAATAAACAGTCAGATCTTAATTTATGGTAAGTCGACACTTGCTGCTATTGCCATACAAAATCTCTAGAACAGAAAAATAGTGTTTTGACAGAAAAATTGTGTTGTTTTGTGTTCACAAAAAATACATTAATCTGTGTGTGCGCTGTTAACTAATTACTTAACCTATTTCCTTATTTGGAAACAACGAAGAATCAATTTAATTTAATTATATTGAAATCAATGTTGGTGAACCATATGCAAAGATTTAGCAGTGACGTCACATAGCACACATCTTACTCATGTCATACTGATAGGTCACCATCAGCTTCGCCTATTTGGCGGCCCGGAACTCTGGAAAAGCGTGATTTAACCTGCTTCACTTAACTACTTGACAACATAGCTTTGTTCTTGTTTTTTATTTCTTTAATTATATTAGAGCACGACACATATTTGTCTGTAATGATATTTTCCTTTCCGTTCCGTATCTTCTATTCGATATTTATTTTTAAAAAAACGTTTTACTACCATTTAAACTGACGTGGCTAAGCGCAATCCACCCGAGCGCGAAAGACATGTTAAAAAAGTTTTTTATTCTTATGCCGTAGATAATGTTATGTCATAATGAGAGGTGATATATTATAACAGAGCCACATGCTTCAATATTCAAGAGTACCTATGATATTTTCATTTTCCCGTAAGAATCTGAAACTTTTTTTTTATTCATTAGCAAAGGCAACAAATGTTACAAGTCTTACAAAGTTTTAAAATAAAACCGCATCCATAGATATACTTTGTATACCACAGACAATAAAAGGGGAGTACCACGTTTGCCTATCCATTTGCCAGGCTTCGGAAACCTGATATGCCGATGGTACATCGTGCCTACCCTATCCAAACTAAAATCAACCATGTTGTGAAGCTAGTAAGGTTGAAAATGGAACTATGAGCAGTATAGTTGCTCTCGAAGTACTAAATTGGAGTGGAAATGGGCATAAATTTAATATTTTGCAGACAATCCCTCGTTAGAGTTGTAGTCATGATAATGTTTTAGTTATTTTTCGATTTTGATTTTATTTTATTCGTGGTTCAAGTTTTAACTCGCAATCTTAATTTAAAGATGTACAGACAACAGCACGTCAACATACCACAAAACGCCAATTTAAAAAAAAATGATATTGATCTCTACGTGTCGGAATTACAGTTGAAAATCACCCCTTTGCAATGTAACCCTGTATATGTATAAAACAAAGTCGGATTAGTTACACCATTTATAAGTCAAGAACGGCTGGACCGATTTTTATGATCTTTGATTTGTTAGATTTGTTTCCGCCCGAATAGCAGAATCACTATTAAAACATCGGAAAAATTCACAAAAAAAAAATGGAGAGGCGGTACGAAGTTCGCCGAGACAGTTAGTTATTAATATATTTGAGTCTCTATATATTTGAGATCTTACGTAACTGTTCCAGCTATAAAAAATAACAATTTTCTTAACTTTAACGTAACAAACATAGCTTGTTTAACGAAAAATTTAAATTTAAAAACATAGATAACAATGTTAAACCTTTACGTGCTTCAGACAGACGTGTACGTACAATTTATGAACATGTCAATGCAGCAGATATTTAAACAATATCAGACGAGGCCCACCGGCGCGGGCGCAGTAAAAGATAGCGTCGTATAACAGTGGTAATGGGGATTTATATTTAGGGATCAGTGGGTCAATAAGTCAAGAAAACCAAAATAATATGTAAATTTTGTGTTATTACAGTTTGCCCAATCAAATTTTCTTATCATGATTTTTACTGACAACTTTTTAATATTAGGTTTTAAATACTAGTATGGTGTAGCACTGAAGGCGCCATGTTCAGACTGATTTAGAGTTGTAAATTGACGGTCATATGCTATAAGCGTCTGTCATTTATGATAAATGCTCGGTCACATTGGACATTTATTGTCACGATGGTCACATATTTTTTTTTGGATAAACTAAAAAAAAAGAAGAATTCCTCTAAAGTAAGTCTTAAATGTTATGTATTTGACAATAAAAACATACAATAAAACATGTAATTTGATCTAGATTGAACAAAAACCAAAACTTGCGCGTGACGCTTTTTAGCTTGTTCGTGCAGAAACATAAATTAATTTTAGAAATTTCATTTCGTTATAGATCATCACTACTAAAGCCTGTCTTTCTTATAATAATGCACTTATTTGACGACTTCCGTAGCCGAGAGGCGAGCATACCGGACTTGGTGTCGCTATCTCTGAGGTTCCGGGTTCGATTCCCGGTCGGGTCAATGTAGAAAAATGACTTTTCTATATTGCCTCGGGTCTGGGTCTTGTGGTACCGACGTTGTTTCTGATTTCTGTAACACAAGTGCTTTGGCTACTTACCACAGGATCAGAGCAATGTATGTGATGTTGTCCAATATTTATTTATTTATTATTCCTTTATTTATTTGTGACCAAATTTTTTTTCATAGTTTGTCAATAGAATTGATTGTGACGTTAGTGACAATAAATGTCCAAAATGTCCGGTCACATTGAGAAAATGTCCAATTTGCTCGGTCATATTGGTCAGACATTTATAACGTGACGGACACTTTACAACTCTAGACTGATTGAAACGACGAATCGATGGTGTATGTTAATATCGTAACGCACAGAAAGCTTGAGCGGGACAGCGACGGGTCGGGTCGGCAGTACGGCGGTCGGGTTGGGAGTACGACTGGTAGGGTCAGGAGTACGGCGGGTCTATTACAATCATTTAAATTGGCGCCCACAGAAAGCCGGCGTGCGCGGCGAGCGCGTTCCGCTAATAATGTGACAAATACTGTTCGAAGACGATATCGGAGATGTTGCAACAAGCATGGATTGCATAGGTACAGCGACCACCGGGCGCAACGACCAGGCGTTCGTCCGCGTATGGGGAAATTTACATATGAGGCAAGACTGACGATCCCTTTATTGTGACCCTGATGATTCAATGACTGAACTTGTTAAAATACTCTAAATTTTGATTTTCTGCAATAGCTTAAATCATAGATTACCCTTAAATACATTCGTTAAATGCTATTAAATTTTATTTTAGTACCTTATATAGGTTGAGTTAACGAAGTGAGGTTATTTAAATCTAAAAAAAATACTATTTAATTATGTGAAATTTTGTTTGTAGATCTTAGTTCAAGTTCAAAGATATTTGCATAGAAAAGGTTTACAAAATAAGTGTTATAACGATAATATCACATGACATTGCAATACAACATGCAAAATGTATGCTACGAAACTCCTGAAAATTGTGGAAGCAGGATGTTGTCAGCCATTCCCTTAATTTATGAATCATCAATTTTGTAGTACCAATTTTAAATTTATGGGGATTTTGTTATACACCTTTACGCACATAAAGTAACAGCTCTTTTGACAAAGTGATAATTTTGGGCAAAAGTCTAATACCTACGAGTGTATCAGATGACCTTTTGTCCTTAGGACAAATAATGATTTATTCTATCATTCAAAATCATCTATCAACAAATGTAACACAGATTAGACGTTTTCTGGACGTGTGTTTTTGCATCAGCCCCTGTCCCGTTTTTTCTAAGTCACATCAGCTTCTGCCCGGCCGAGCAGATGGCCGCTGACAGATCCATCCCAAACGGCTTAGATAAGAGATCGTTCGTGCTGTGGGTTATTTATCTATACATATTATTATAGTAAAATCTCGTGTCACTATATATTATTATATTAAAATCTCCTGTCACGGTGTATGTTTGTGGTCGCACTCCTCGGCCTGCCGCAAATTCGTTTTTGTCATTTTAGATCACTTTTTATTTAGTTTACATTTTACGCAGCCGGGATTTTTGATTTTTTAATTTATTTTCGACTTTATAGTTTGCAGTGTTCAAATATCGCAGACGTGTACGATACGATTTAAATACGATCTAACGACACTTTTGAAGAAAATGCCATCAAGCCGTTCAGGCCGCAGAGCGTGCCGAACAATTATACATACATACTCTCGAAAAACATAACCCTCCTTAATCTGGCGCAGTGGGGTAAAAACATGTATACTTCTTTTGCAATGGTCTTTTTGAATAAGCGCACTAAGTACCTTAAGCTAGAAATCAACGTTAATTAAAAATTATTAGTTATTTCAAATTATCATTATTAAATTCGCAAATGAAACCGCCAAACTGGCTTGTTTAAAAAAAACAATTGCCAAATGCTGCGTCGAAATTAAAACAAAAACACGGTCACAGAATCCGTGACACATCGTCGTGTCAGCAGTTTGACACGAAGGCTGTGTCAGTGTCGGGTGTCGCCACGGACAAGCTGACATTGCGTTTATATCAGTGTTGCAGGTAGAATGAACTATTTGTCGTTTGAAGAAATGCCCGGATGCATTCGCAATTGAATTGTTTCACGGTATTAGATTAATAAAAATAAAAAAGTAATAGACAACATCACATACATTGCTCTGATCCTAAGTAGCCAAAGCACTCGTGTTACATAAATCAGAAACAACGACGGTACCCCAACCCAACCCAACCCAACTCCCAGACCCGAGACAATATAGAAAAGTTATTGTTCTACATTGACCTACCGGGAATCGAACCCGGGACCTCAGAGATAGGGACACCAAGTCTAGCATGCTCGCCTGTCGGCTACGGAGGTCGTCGTCGTAGATTGCCATTAATATTAATTATAATTCCTGAATGCTTTCACTGTGTTATTAGTTGTTATTGTTATTAACAGCACCCTCCTCTAGCTGAGAGCTCTACAAATGAGTCTTGCTGGAAGGAGTTTCTAAATGAGATAGTGTAACCCACACATATCAAGTTACCTAAAACAGACGCTGTAACTTTTTTTTTCTACTCACTCCCAAATTCTAAGCTCAGGCGAACTTTAATTTTACCTTTGTTGATTATTTTACGCGAGTTTCTAACAACTAATTACATTCGTTAAAAATGTGTCAATTTCGAGATTTCATCTATCAGCTAAAACCTGTGACTGCAATAGATATTGAATAATTGAATTGATGTGCTAAAAAATATCCATCGCTCAAATAATTCTAAATGTCAATACTTTTTTTTCTAAAAAAGCAAGTAATGCCGGGCAATTTCTCAAAGGGCATTCAATGCCCTTTGAGTGAAAAATCAAAGACAAATAATTTTAAAAAGGTGGCAAACAAATGTTTGATAGCACTTTACGTGCACTTGATCGGTTTTAGACATTTAAGTAAAATATATAAGGTGTTAAAAAATCAGTGTCAAATATTTTAAGGGTAATGAGTTTACGTTGTGACTAACAATTTTTGTATGAATTTTTTTTTAATTTAAGCCTTAGTTTTCGAGAAAAACACGATCGAAAGTTTGATAATAAACTCAAATATCAACATCCTATAACACCTGATCACTACTACGGACAAACTACTCCGTACAGCAAGTAACGCTCGCTTGTGTGCGTGCTACTATGATTTATTGCCAAAATCTGCCGAAGGACGAACGACTTTTATTCAATTATAAACTCTAAATCGATGTAAATCGATTTAAATTTCAAAATTTTAGTGTAAAGGCGGCATTTGTCCAAATGCGAGTCAAAGATACCGCTTTAAAAACAGTCGATATTCAATTTTAGATTCTAATTCGTTATCATAAGGTTGATTTTATTTTTTAAGTTTCTGAGGGCGGCGGAACACACACGATTTAGGAAATGCCGAAAGACCGAGAAAGTACTGTTAACAAAAACAGTTTCTTATTTTACATTTCCTATGAATTAAAAAAGGATTGATGGCAAAGTGCTTTTAGGGTAAGGTTAAGGTCTTGGATCCGATCCCCGGCAAACTAGTTATGTTTCGGAGTACTCTTACTGACCTTGATCTAAGGTTAAGGACGAGTACGCTTATCTAAAATAAATAACAATTAATTTGAACCTGCTTTTTAGATGATTTTTTATGCTTTGTGTTGTGCGTTGGTTTATTTACTAAGAACTAAAAGTAAAGTCAATGAGCCAGACGTTGCGTAGGTACGCAATAATTTATAGGTATCAATAAGGTTAAACTGGGGTATACCCTGTACAACGAAACTGTTATTCGTCTCCCAAACACTCAAACGGGGCATAATTTAACACATTTTTCTGAATCCCGTCTGGAAGTTGACTGCGAATACTTCACTACATGTAGATACATAGTAAATTTACATGATAAATGCATTTTAGTGATTAGACAGATACATTTTTGATTGCTGTTTATTCAACGTAAAGGATAAAATGTTGAATACTTGTACTTACAGTATCCGGCGGTAGGGAATGCACGCACATGGAGCTAAAGAGGGAGGGAGGGAGGGTACAACTGGCTAGTACCTTCAAAACTTAAGATTGCTAAGCTACTAGTTAATACCAATTATAACAAGTTAAATAATTAGTAGGTACAATACGCGGCGCTAGAATGAACATCAAGCTAACGAGTAAGATAATCGGTTAGTTTCGGCTTTCATAGAACGTCGTTTCTGTCGCACGGATTATCTCTCTTTTTAGCTCGATGTGCATACTGCATACTACCGCCGCGTACTGTACCTATTATTTGATTTGGTATCACTGGTAAGAACTAGTAGCAATCTTAATTTGTAGTTTAGCATGGTAATACAAGATTCGAATTGATAAGTAAAAAATAATTACACCAAAAAAACAATAACACCAAATAATTGAGTGATTTTTTTTTGCTAACGCTACACTTACACGTGCCATAGGTATGCGCTTTTTATTTATTATTACTCCTGCAAATTGCAAAACAGTCACAACAATCAATCAATCGGCGCTAGACCTTCTCTTGTGTTTGACGTTAATTGCGAAGTCTCACCATGCCATACAGGTATTCGGACTCTGATTACCTCAACATGGTTATGTGCTACCATGAGGCAAACTACAGTTTAGTGGAAGCAGTAAGGCTGTTCCACGAACGGCACGGTGTGCGCGTGTGTCCACGCACAATCTTAGGGGCTGAACAACGGTTTCGTGAAAGTGGTAGGTTCATGCCTTCTGGTGACGCTGGCAGACCTCGCACTTCAGTACAGCTTGAAGAGGACGTGCTGAATTTCTTCGAGCTCCACCCGACCGCCAGTACGAGGGATGCTGCTGCCGTTTTCAACACTAACCATGTGTACGTGTGGAAAGTGCTGAAGAGGGAGCGAAGACACCCCTACCACTTCACGAGAGTGCAGGAGCTGATGCCGCAGGACTACGCGCCACGCGTGGAGTTCTGTCAGTGGATCCGGCGTAACAGCCTAGCCAACATATTGTGGACGGATGAGTGCACCTTCACCAGAGTGGGCATGTTCAATATCCACAATGCTCACTACTGGTCTGAGGAGAACCCACATCTGGCGCGTCCAGATCATTTTCAGACGCGGTTCAGCGTGAATGTTTGGGCTGGGCTACTAGGACATCAGCTGATAGGACCAGTATTTTTTAATCGGCTGAATGGCGCCGTTTACTTGGAATTCCTTGAAAGAGAGTTGGAGGAGTTGTTAGAAGATGTGCCGCTAAATCTTATGCAGCAGATGCACTACCAACACGACGGCGCGCCCGCGCATTACGACCGCCATGTCCGCGAGTACCTGACGGCACGTTTTCAGGATCGGTGGATCGGACGCGGTGGGCCTATTGCTTGGCCAGCACGCTCGCCAGACCTGACGCCGCTGGACTTCCACGTCTGGGGCCGTGCTAAGGATCTCGTGTATGGTCAAGATGGCCACACCATCACCAGTGCCGAGCAATTAAAAGCACGAATCATTAGTGCTTTTGAAACAATGCGCGGCGACAGTGAAAGTTTAGTGCGTGTGCATAGGCATATTTTAAAAAGGGCTGCGCTTTGCAATCAGGAGAATGGGGGGCACTTCCAACAACTATTGTAAATAATTTTGTAAATAAGTGACTGTGATTTTGTACATAATAATGAACTACCTTTAAACACGCCAAGTAAGAGTAAGTAAACCTTGTTATCTGCATTGACTGATAGAAATAGCCTAGTAGTACCTATCTCCATAGAATTATGTTGCATTAAATCAGGTGATGAGTAATAAATTATTTTACGCTTACTTGCTAGTCCAAAGCCTGGAAAAGTGTGATGGGAGGTGGAAATTCTTTATTTGTTTTGTGTTCTTAAAATAAAAGTGATATTTTTAGTAATAAGTGTATTTATTAATTGTCAACATGTGTAATTTAATTAAAAATGTTTTTTTCAATTTAACTGTATTTTTATTTTACCGTAAGAACTGATAGAAGTAATTAACATTAAAATTACAACATAAAGTGACAAACTGTCAGTTGCTGAAGAATGTATTATCTTTAAAGACAGCATTAACACTTATTTTTCTATTTTGTGTACGAACGTTATGTTACAGACCTGCATTATAGCTATAAGTCGTCTTTAAAGATAATAAGGCCCAGTTTCAATACTTGCTGATAAGTTCTGGATAACCTATCTGGCACTTGTTTTGACAGATAACCCATACAATTAGCTTTCTTAAGCCTTTCTGCAACTCGCGGCAATTATCTAAAAGGAGTAGGTACGTCGCACATGCACACACACACACACACACACACACAATGACATGAAACGAGTGAGACAGAAATGATAACAGTGTTTCTATCTCAAAGAAAATTCATTCATACACACACACCCAATGTCTAGCATGAGCTTGTGTGTCGTATGATTTTATGTGCGCATGAATGAGATCCTAGGGATTATGAATGGGTTTTGACTAGTATTAGCATCGTGCGAGAGTGTTTGTTTGCGTTTGTGGGAGTTTGCGATCATGTACAGGATGATATAAATTATTTATATCAATAAACATTTTCTTTTTTCGATTTATTCAAATCCGTTCTATAGTTTTAAATTTCTCTTAAATATGATCCATGTGGTAGTCTCAGTTACCCCTTAAAATATTTGACATTGATTTTTTAACACCTTATATTTATTTACAATTTTACTGCGACACGACGAAAGGTGTTATTTATTATTATTTCTGTTTATTATTGTTCTACTGCAATAGATACTGTGTATTATTTACTTAATTAAATATAAAAATAAACTGAAAAGATTTATGGAGCGTTTTGCCTATTTCAGATCGTCATACCCTTAAGTAAAAGCCGTTAAAAGGTTGGTAAATGTACGAGTATTAGTATCGTATTAGTTATACCTATATCAGTGCACGCCACTGACTTAAATTTAATTAGGCTATTCTTTTCCACCATCCACAGCCAGCCTTTGTTTGTAACTAAATTGCGAGACTCAATTTCTGAACTATTTATTATAATAAATGTAATAATATGTTATATGTATGTATTGCCTACTTTGTACGGAACCCTCGGTGGGCGAGTCCGACTCGCGCTTGTGAGGTTTTTCTTTTCATACAAACCTTGTAATGTCAAACGAACACAACGAAAAAAAAACAGCTAAATCGACCTAAAAAGACTTGATAATGATCGAGTCTAACGCGCGGCAATAGGCTAGTTTCCCGGGTCAAAAAAATAATATTCTATTTAGTCCGTCAGATTATCAAAAAATATTGGACCCATATTTTGTCTTTTGTCAATCAAACAAAAAGTGACGATGATAAAGCGCATCAAAGTTTGGGAATGGAAGCACGTGACATCACGCCTTGTTAAAGTGTCGCAAGTGTCGCAAGGCGTGACGTTACGCGGAACTTTAACGGGCTATATCTTCATCATTTTTTGTTTGATTGAGAAAAGAAAAAATACGTGTCCAATATTTTCTGTTAATCCAACTGACGGACTATTTTTTTTTAGAAAACTAACCTTTTTAATCCAAATGAGATTTACTCATATAATATTAATATTATATATAAGATAAATTATTAATTACTCACCTATCTTTGTGTTCTGCTTGTCTATCTCTTTGTCGCCTGTTTTTGAACCAATTTGAAACCTGTAATTATAAAAAAAATATGTAATCAGTTATGAAAATACTGTTGCAGGCAGATAGATAGATACTCTTTATTGCGATAAGCCTGACTGTCCGATACTGCGACACTGGGTGTACAGTACACACACACACATGTGGCCGGGGCGTCGGGCAGTACAGGCAGATATTTAAATTAGTAAATTAGTTTTTAGATATTTTTTCACATAATAATACTAACATAATTATAAGTTTTTTCTTCAATTCAATTCTTTATTGCTTTTCCACAATGTAGATAAAGGTCTTAAAATACAGATCATCATGGGCCTTGTCTGGCACAGCAACACAGTATATAATAATACAAAGCATGCATTTCATAGTTATGTACTATTAAAGTAAAGGCATAAGTTAAACCTATAAAAACATATACTATTACTATTATTACTTAGTCTTATTTCTTATACAATAATATTATTTTCTGTTACTAACAAATATATGGACATATCGTCTGAAATAAATCAATTTTTTATTTATTGCGCGCCATACGAAGAA
This sequence comes from Anania hortulata, assembly GCA_963576865.1. Lineage (NCBI taxonomy): Eukaryota > Metazoa > Arthropoda > Insecta > Lepidoptera > Crambidae > Anania > Anania hortulata. The sequence continues at coordinate 2,470,311 of OY756413.1, forward strand.
GTTCATCAATTAAGCCATAAGAACAAGCCATAGGACGTCCACTGCTGAACATAGGCCTCCCCCAATGACTTTCATCGGAAGGGGTTGCCAATACTCGCCACGCTTGGCAGGCGGGTTGGCGAGCGCAGTTTTTTATAAGATTTCGCACGCAGACGCTGCTACCTGTCTTGTGCTACAGAAAGTAGTCGCCCCTTACGACACGCCTCCTGTTGGCGGTGGGGAAGTGTATTCTTTACTGCCGTCCCCACACGACGGCATACGAAGAAGTTACAATTGATGTTTACAGAAAGATGTACAATTTAGGCGGTCTTATCGCTGAGAGCGATCCCTTCCATCCTTTAGGTAGAGGACAACTACATATAAAGTATAAAGAAAGGGGTGTAGAGTGCGAAATTTTAAAAATGCAGGTACGATTTGATGCGTTCGGAAACGCATATATTATTGGACCCGGGAGACTAGTATGTACTATAATATAAGGAAGGTCTGTCAAACTTATCCTGTTTTATATTCTGTGGTCAAACTACGCATAACTTTAAACCAATTTGTCCTTTATTTATCTATTATAGGAGAAGGGGAAAACAATGTGTGAGGGTTCGGAGCGTCGGGACGTATTATTTTTAGTGCATAGGCGCTAAGATTTGGAGAGAGTGCAGGTATCGGTTGTTTAATAATAGGCGTAATAATCTTAAAATTTATACTTAATTATCTATACAGAGTTAAATTATATATTATTATTAAATTATCTATACTTGTGAACTCTGTTACATTTGTATGCCGCCAAGGCTGATCACAGCGCTCTCATAAAACCCTGTTCCTATGTAATAATAACTATTTACCTGTGTATCACAAATAAATGATTTGATTTGATTTGATTTGAGTTACGTTTCAAATTTTAAAAATAAGGTCTATAGAACATTATAAAAATACTAATTTATCGTAATTAATTTCAGTGTCGTATTTCTGGAGTAAAATATACTTAAAAATTTCCGAAAACGCGAGATGTGCCGTCATTCATCAGTGATCACAGGCATACGCCGACGCTGCTCCAACAAGAACCTCATGCAGTACACAAACGGTGCAATTTAATCGAGTAATCGTATTTTTTTTACGTATTCTATTTTTCTAATGCAGAAAGGAATTAAAAATGAAAAAAAGAGCTTGATTCTGAGTGGTCCCTGACCCGAGTAACCCTGTATACTGATAGTGTGTATCTATAAATATAAAGTATTGCCCCAATTTGAAATTGTTATTCCTTATTTACTTCTTACTTCTGTTTGACTACTGGTTAACTGTAAAGGATGCTTCTTAGCGTTAAGCCCGCGATTGCACAATTATTTTTAAATGTGCAATAAAGTATAAATAAATCAATTACGTCTAGGCGTAATTTGACAGACCTACCAACGACTTCAACAGAATAATCATCTAAACACCACAGTCACTACCTTACTTTATATTTACATTTACATATATGTATGTCATCATCATTGAAGCATATCTTGCGGTTGGTCGCAACCGGACACCCACCGCTTCCCTGGCGACCCGATATCGGGTTACAGCGAGAAAAAATATTTATCCACTCATAATAATTATGCTCAAGATTCATTACCACACTTTAGGAGCTTTGTTTTGTCGTTCGTACCATTTGAATAACAGGTAATCGAGAGTCGACAAATGAAGCTTTGATAATACAGCCCGTCTTTGTGTAACGACAGTTGCCCAGAGACGTTGATTCGTCTAAAGTGGCTGTGTCCTACTGGATCCTAATAGTAAAAAGGAAATTATCAGCTATGTCACTTATGTAATAGTTTTTGTGCCAAATAATTAAAATTATTCATATTATTAGCTATTGGTTCCAAAGTCGAGATTGGTTAGTGTTAGAAGCTGCTTTAAGTATGCAGCAACAAAGATATGGAATGATCCACCACCACCTATTCGTTCTGCGCTGGAACTCTCGCTGCCAACGTTGCGCAAAAGATGTCGCAATTAGCTGCTTTACGAACAGTCATTAGTCATTAGCACTAGCTAATTATAAATTTAAACAGTCATTTTCCACTGCTACAAAACCTGTTAGCTTAGATATAAGTGTAGATTTTTATGTTTTCACAGTTGAATTTGTTTGGCTAAACTTATAAAAGGCTATGGCAGAATAACAATTGGCGCGTCTCCTGGAATCACTGAGTCATAAACCATTTTATCTCATAATATTAAGCTTCATACTATTCTGTTGCATCTGTAATCTGCTTTGAGACAAATAAATGCATTCTTATTCTTATTCTTATTCCTTTAGACGTCCCATTGCAAAGCACAGGCCTCACCTCAACTATGAAATGGTGTGAGACCACACTCTACCACACAAATAAACTTTGTCTAATACAGTCCGTCTTTGTGTAACAGCAGTTGCCAAGAAAGGTTGATTCGTCTGTTGCTATGCCCTACTGGATCCTTAATGGTAAAAAAAGGAAAGTATGCCTATATTGCTCATGTCAACTCGCTTAGCTTAGAACGCTTAGCTCACCTGCACAGTGGTAAGCCCCGTCGTCTCCGCCAACTCCCGCTTCTCCCGCGGTGAGGGGTACGGATTGTGGAGGTACCAGTCCCGCAGTACTGACCGGGACTTTTCCTGGGAAAATCATAAACTTATAAATGAAATGCTACATACGAAATATACTGGGAGTTGTGGAGCATATTTATGGTCATTTTCATAAACTATTATTAGTACCTATACTAGAGTTTGCATCGGATTTTTTACCATGAATGGGTGTATTCACATGGGGTATACGCTGCTGCAGCTGCTGGAAGAGATGGAAAAAATCGCCGAGGATCCTCAGAGACGTGAGTTGGGAGAGGCTCAGAGGCTTATATGTGAACGTAGGCATGATGATCAAACTCCTTTACAACTTAATATTTACTAGCTTTAAGAGGCCGTGCATCTTTTTTCAGTGCAAAATTGAAATACAGTTCTATGCTTATGTGCGTCTATGATGCGGGATAAAGCGTCAACAATGTGGATCCTTTACAAGATAATATTGATAATTTATTAGGTACAAGTACTGGACGTCGTACCTAGGTTTGAAAAACGATCGGTTTTGCGCGCTTGATTTTATAGTTAATTTTGACTTAGGTTTACTACTTAATTTTTTGTTTATTACATAAAATAAAAAATATATTATTTTAAAAGTATACCTGAAGATTATTGTGTAGTGTTTAAATCTCATAATAGTTGTTTATAACGATAGAAAAATAAATGATATTTGAAGGGAAATTTCAAAAATTTTATGTTACTTTTGCATTTTTTTTCTGCTATATTTTGTAAGAAAGTAAAAAAAAAGTATTCAATCTATGTGCAAGTAGACCATATTTTCAATTCAATGTTAAAATCGAATTGTCAGGATAACTTATAGTCTCTTGTAAACTGATGATCACATATAACTCGAACGTAATTTTTCCGAAATATGGGTAGTTCTTTTGGTGATTTACCTTTATGTTTGAAATGATATGAAAAATCCATTCGAGTTACATGCAAGAATAAGAATTAATCTTTAAAAATCACGTGTTATTTTGTTTCAATATTATTCACGTCTTTACAATCAGAGAACAAAATGTACGGAAATACGTCGATTTCTAGGACGGCCTCTTAAAAACTTAGGTGTGTATTCAATGTTGAAGTGTGTAAAGCTGATTAGTAGGAAGTGATGATAACTATTGATCTGTTAGTATACACGGTAAAGATTAAATGTAGTATAATTGGTGACCAATGAACAGCGATTGGTTGTACATTGCAAGAATAAAATGATGTCGTTGAAACATGTGGTAATGAATTCAATTTCATGAAACAATGAAGGGTTCTCTACCTGAAGGTTTATGTGATAATTAGTGATAACACAGCTTAAATTATTTAATGAGTCGCTTACAAGATTAATTGGATGAATAAACGAATCATTAAATTTTATTAAAGTAAGCAAAATCGAAAATGCGTTTTTTTACCTTTTATCGAAATTATCATCTACTTGTACTTTCACGATAATAGAGGGAAAGAAAGCATGTTTTTTACGGTTTTATATAATAATAAAGTAAATCGTTTATTAAATAATAGCAAGCAGTGACATTTGGTATAACTTAAAACTAAACTGCAAAAAAAAATGATATTTTGCCTGAACTAGGTAGAACCTGTGCTTCAGGCGAGACATTTTGACATTGCCCTAATGTAATTAAATCTTAAACTTGTATAGCTAAGCACCAAGTAAAAACCCTCAAAAACTTATCAAAGTAGCAAAGTTTTTAAGGAGTGTTGGTCAGATGAAGAGTTCATCATCATCATCATTTCAGCCACAGGACGTCCACTGCTGAACACAGGCCTCCCCCAGTGACTTTCAATGGGGGGATTGCCAATACTCGCTACGCTTGGCAGGGAGGTTGGCGAACGCAGCTTTAAAATTTTTGCACTCAGACGCTGCTGCCCGTCTCGTGCTACAGGAATTTGTCGCCTCTTACGACACGCCTCCTGTTGGCGGTGGGGAAGTGTATTCTTTACGGCTGTCCTCATACAGTTAAAAAAGTTAGATGAAAAGTTACAAAAAAGAAATCTTAAAACCACCGTGATCAATAGGTTTACCTTAAAACAATAAGAAGTCTCTTCCCCATCCCATATCGTCCTCGGAAGCGGGAACTTGCGTCGAACCCGGTACTTTCCGACGGCTCCCAGCGGTCGCCCGCGTAACCGCTCGGCCTCTAGGTAATGTGCTGAGGACAAAGATTTAGGTTAGGTATGAGAATATAGAAACGGGCATGTAGTAACTACTGTTAAAAACTTGTAATGCTTTAGTACTATAAATTATTTGTAAACTAAATTACTGTAACATTGAAAGCTGTTTTCCCTAATAAAGATAAAATTAAAATAAATTATTTAAAAAAATAAAACCGACTTCAAAACACTGAAATGCTAAAAATAATCCTAACACTTAAGTACCTAATCAGTTACTTTTGGAGTCGGTGCCAGCCGATGAGAGATTCAATGTTTTTGTTTGTGTTAGGATTATTTTTAGCATTTCAGTGTTTTGAAGTCGGTTTTATTTTTTTAAATAAAATTTACTTATTTCATCAATTTTTAGTGATAAATCCTAATCTAACTGCTGAACACCGATTTCATCCCCTATTTTCCTACCCTTGTGGTGATTTTTATTTTGCAAACTTTTATCATATTATCTTTGAAGTTTAAGCTATTCAATAAAACAAAAATCATCAAAATCGGCTCATATTTGTCGAAGATAGGTAACAAGAACCACAACCAAAATATTATCTGGGTATAATATTTGTTGATTTTCTCAAAAAGTTCTAAATCAATTTCGATAAAATTTATATGGGACCACCTCTGAAGTATGATCTACCAAACAAAAAAAGAATCATTAAAATCGATTCATAATTGGCGGAGTAATCGCGTAACAAATATACAAAAAAAAAAAAAAAAAAAACATACAGTCGAATTGAGAACCTCCTCCTTTTTTGAAGTCGGTTGATAAACAAACATAAACGTAAATATTATTGGTAATAGTCGTCGATTCTGATTTCTAAGAGTATCCTAGAGTCAGAGACATGTAAGTATGTAAAACTGTCCAATTTTTTTAAAGTATTTATATGCTCTCTGCCTGCCTAGCATGAGCACTAAAAACACGATATGATATATGATATAGCGAAATATCGACACCAACTTTAAAAATATGATAGATTTAGCCGCTATTTCAAATTTTTATCGAAACAGTGATCTTAATATGTGACGGCGATTCAACATGGCGGCTATATCAATCATATTTTTACAGTTCTTGTCGTTATTTCGCTTTATCATATCATATCATATCGTGTTTTTAATGCTCATGCTAGGCAGGCTGATATATCTAAAATTTATATGTTGAAAGTACTTAACTCACTACTCAAGTCCACGTACAAGGTGGACAGACGACCTGGTAAAGGTTGCAGGAAGCCGCTGGATGCAGGCTGCTTCCAACCGGCCAATCTGGATGACACTGGAGGCCTTCCAGTGACTTCCAGATATGTTTAGCAGTAGACGTCCTATGGCTGAAATGGTGATGGTGATGAACTTACTACCTACAGTATCCGATCGCTAATAGTAATCGATAGTTACTTCGTTAAATGTGGAAGTCGGTCAAACTTACATCATATCTATTGGAGAGACTGATACCTACTATGCTTCTAGAGAGAGAAAAATCAGCGGATTTTGCGACTCTATCTTTGGTTGGCCTCTTCTCTCCTAAATGAATAGGTATGGTAAGACAGTATAATCATGATTTATATGATCTCTATCTCTCGCTAGGGCTAGAGATAAATGAAATTTAATAAATTTATTTGATTACAAACATGGTACAGATAAGGTGACCAAATAAATGTTTGCCCAAAATGATTCGTCTAGGTAAGACATGTTAATTTTTATATTAAATTATACCTACTAATCAAAAATTACAAATACAAGATTATACACAACAAATTAATACAATATTAATTAATAAAATAGGTACAGAACTACAAATCAAGGCAGATTCTGTCATATTAAAGAGAGTTACAGCAAAGACAAATTTCATGCGAACTCGCAGTACACACATTGAAATGTATGTATTCTGTATGTGAACTGCTCAAAACAATAATTGTAATTGAGAAACTTCTGAATAAGTGCCTAAGTGTCTACTAAATATAGAAGAACCACGGGTTCCTTAGAGAGCGTGATGTATCATTCACGATCACTAGCGCTGAGCTTTTGACGCCGGAACCGGATACAGCTGTATAGAAGGAAAGTCAATTTTAGGCACGCCAGCAGAGACCAGAGAAACCGGCTGACAATACACTTACTGTACCTAAGGACAGGGTCTAGCGAGCTTCCTTATATAATGACAGCTCGTTGTACTCTTATAGACTTGCCAAAGGTTGCAAGCTTCAAGATCTAACTTAGCAGCGCCTTCAATCTTTAAGATAAGACAGATGAGAGATAATGCCTCTTTAAAGTCTTCTTGGTATCAATATCTAGGAGAACAGATCAAAACACAGAGACCACCATATTAAAGACGTCCTTTTAAGTGCCCCTAGAAAGTACCTTCCAAATAAATAATACAAACAAAAGAGTCTATGTCAGTAGCTAATGTCATGAAACTGATTGTGGCTTGGACCGTTTGAAATTGGGGAACAGCTGGAGAGTGTAATTAAGAAGACACATATACTTAAAGAGTCATAGTTTAGGGCAGCACAGTGGCAATTAGGGCATTTAGAGTGAAAAAAGATAGAAAGTGATAAGGCTCCTTTGATATATCCTAAGTCGACCTAGTCTGCACCAGGCTAGCATCTAGCTGCATCTGTGTCTAATGCTGGGTACAGTTGCCAAGAAGATGTAGGCAGTTTACCTTTAAGCCAGAGGCTCTGCAGCTTGGCGTGGTTGTGCGCGCTGAAGGTGTGCGACTCCAGCAGCCGGTACAACTCCTTGAAGTTGCCCCTGTGGAAGGCTACCATGGCCTTGGCCTTCAGCACTGACTCGTGCGCGTGCAACCGTTCGCACGCCGGCAGGGACCAAAGGAACCGACCTAGGCGCTCGATGTTACCAGCTTGTTGCAGGACCTGGGAAGGGGAAAATGAGGTGAGTAGGTGGTCGTAAAACTTCACCTGCTTTGATCTAAAATTGGCGGATTAAATAAAGTGAATTGCTAGAGTAAGTTGATTATTGATGCTTCTGTGCAAGTAGCAGTGGGTAGGTCATGTCTAGCTAGCCTATTCATATAGGCTTATATAAAATGTACGGTTCCTATGAGATAGTATAACAATGGGATAGTTTCCTGGGTGAAAAAATGATTATTCTATTTAGTCCGTCCGTTAGATTATCAAAAAATATTGGACCCATATTTTGTCTTTTGTCAACCAAACAAAAAATGACGAAGATAAAGCGCATCAAAGTGAGCATGTGACGTCACGTCTTGCTATAAAGTGTCGCAGGGCGTGACGTTACGCGGAACTTTAACGGGCTATATCTTCATCATTTTTTGTTTGATTCAGAAAAGAAAAAATACGTGTCCAATATTTTCTGTTAATCCAACTGACGGACTAATTAGATTTTTTTAGGGAACTAACCCATTGCATTTATGGGAAGGACATAGGATATTTTTATTTTCCTACTAAGAGTGTAAGCCGTATTCCACGCGGCCGCGGGCTCAGCTCGTGAGATCTATACGTTTTCTTATTGTTGCATTTTGTTGTTGCTTAGAGTTTTGTTACTTCCCATTTAGTACCTATAGCTGTTATGCAGTCAGTTAACATTTTATTAAGGCGAAACCAGGCCATCGCCACATCTGTTATTCTGTTGGTTTAGTTAGCTTATTGACTTAGGACCGCCGCCGGCACCGGACGCGCCGCAGACGCCCGCGAACATGTGCGAACCTGCGCAAATAACTTGTTTGTGACCACCGCGGCGATGGGTCTTACTTCTTATACTTGATGGCGACTTGGCAATTTTTAAGATTAAAAAAAAAACTTTAAAAAACATTTTTTTTTTCTTAAGGACTCATACAATTGATGGCGACTTGGCAAATTTTGAAATACTTTTTTTAAATAACTAAAAAAAATATGGAGGGCTGGCGCATTTCTAGGCCAACGTATCAGTTTGGCTATCCAGCGTGGAAATGGGGCCAGCGTTCTGGGGACTATGTCGCTGTGTACGGACGGCGATCTGGGACCCATTTTTTATTTGTGATTTATTTTGTGAATATTTATTTGGTAAGTTTTAGTTTTAAGTTTAGTTTTAGTTTTCTTGTATATAACCTTGTACATTTTAAATAATACTTTAAATAAAAAAATATAAAAAAAAATATAATAATTTACTTAAACGGTGCGAATATATTTTTTTAATCTCCATGACTGGCTAAAAAGCAAACTAAAAAGTTTGAAATAAATTGTGAATACCTACAGTAGAAAATTGTTTGCAATCAATAGACCTTTGGTATGTATGTATATCTATTAGCACCTAGCTAATAAATAGAATGGTTCGGTTCGGTGTAAATGTATAAATCAGGCATGTTTTTGAATTTATTAATACATAATTATTGTTATTTCATTCTTTTTTTAACAATTCGTCATCGAAAACTACCATTTTAGCATAAATAAGGTAATTGTGTATTTTTGTAATCACCTCTCGAAACCCTTTATTTTGATACAACACTAAGATATACGATAAGTTTGGAAGATTGTTTTTTCTTCAGGCCGCAATCCGCACATTATTGTGTAAGTGAGTATATAATTCACCGAATTGTATTTATTATTTATATCTTTGTTTTCTATGTTTAGTCAGAGTTAGGTTCTCCGTAAGTTAAATCATTTAAGTTCAAGTAAAATGTATCTGTGGCACAGAATATATAATAGGATAAATCTCTATGGTTCACCTTGAACACAAGGGTTCGGTTTGATTCTCGGTTCAAGTTCTGTTAGTTTGCTCGCTCGGGGTAATTATAATGCTACAATACGCCCTACGCAATATTCATTATCTGAAGCCTACTACGAAAATGGTTTTTTGTTCGGTCGTGCTAACCTAATGAATGAAAAAACCATTCACTTGTGTCAAACCTTTGGCGAAATATGAATAACTGAAACTTGCGACGTTTTCAATCTTATTATATAAAACAACGTATTAGTTACACCATTTATAAGTCAACTTACTGTCCCGGCGAATTTCGTACCGCCTCTTTTTTGTGAATTTTCAAATATTTTAGAAGTTATTCTGCTATTCGGGGAGGAGACAAATCCAACAAACTAAAGATTATAAAAATCGGTCCAGCCGTTCCTGACTTTATAAACGGTGTAACTAGCCCGTCTTTTTTAAATATATATTATGTATAGATAACGGCTGGACCGATTTTTGTGATCTTTGATTTGTTAAATTTGTCTCCGTCCCGAATAGCAGAATAACTATTAAAAAATGAAAAAATCACAAAGAAGAAGAGGTGGTACGAAGTTCGCCGGGACAGCCAGTTGTTTATAAATTGTCAAAGGTTTGACGCAAGCTGATTGTAATTTTAATTTGTTCGGTTTATTAAATACGTCCGAACGAACGATACATTTTCGTAGTGGGTAGGCCTCGTAACACAACGATGTTGATGATTCCATACTTTTGATAGCTTTAAGTAAGTAACCTTCGACTTCTAAGACCGTGACAGACGGTGTGTTGTCTGGCGCATATTTATAATTTACTAGCTGTTACACGCGATTTCGTTCGCGTTCTTTAGTTTATTCATAAAGGATTTTCTGCGCTACTTTCTTAATTTTTTATTTCATAAGAACCTTCCCCTGAAAATAATTAACACAACAAAAAACAATTAGCGAAATTGTTCCATCCGTTCACGCGTGATGCGATGAAAATAGCGATTTACTTTTATAAATAGGTATGGATAAGAAAGAAAGAATGAAAAATATATTATTTTGTTAATATCACAAAATTATTAGAATAAATAATACAAAAACACTAAGTAAGACCCGTTCGAAAAGGTGGATCCGTCGCTAAAAGGTTTCCAAATTATATTATGCTAATATCTAGCCGCCCCAACATTTGCGAGGGGGCAATACTTATTATTATACTAAGACGCAATAATGGCGACGTATAATGAACTAAGTACGATATTCGATACAAATTGTTAGTAGTAAAGGTAGAGTAATATTATTCATTGAATTCTCCCTTTAATTTAGTTAAATACATAATTATACCTTTTAGTTTTGATATTGCACGTGATTGTTATAAATGGAGGAACTGCGATAAATATGTCGTTTTTGCGAAGCGGTCTGCATCCAACGACTTCCTGCAACCACACCAGGTCTTTTTCTTTTAATTGGGGAGGCCTGTTTTCAGCAGTGGACGTCCTATGGCTGCAATGGTGATGATGATAATATTCAGCCGTCTCTGTCCCACAGCTGGACCTCCCCTGAACTTCTTCACTTATCCCAGTTGGTTGTTAGGTCTTCCCGATCTTTAAGGGGAAGCACTTGCCAATCTCAGATAGTACCAGCATTTTTGATCTTAACTGTAGGCCGCCTAATGTCCACGCAAATGTCAAAGTTATTTTTTTTGTGCTCGCTAGTATGACTATGACGGTAAAATTTATGGAGGACACATTTTTTTTCCATTTTTGTTCATCTGTATGTCTGTCTGTATCTTTGCCGCGCCTCACTTCAAAACTACTGAATGAATTCAAATGAAACTCGGAATAATTTGAGTTATACTATATATGGTAGAACACTGAATTATTTTTATCCCAAACACGGTTTCCTTGTATGAGGGAATGAAAGTCTAAATGTGTAGTTAGTGTAATTTATTAATCCGATTTCATTCATTGTTTTTTGTCAGAAAGAAGGTACTTTCAAGATTGTACCATAAACATTTCATGGTCATGGGTGATTCAGAAATTACAGACATCACAACTCAGTATTCGTCCAATTAACTTGTAATACGGAATGCAGTAGCAGATGATGCAGTAAAGATGGCATTGGCTATATAAAAAAAACCGGGAGATCGAGCTCTGTATTGGTCTTTGGAGGAGGCTTACGTTCAGAAGTGAACTGCCATAGGCTGACATGATGATGATGACGACGGAATGTAGAGCAACCTTTGAACGTACGGCTCATCTTAGGCTGACATGCGCACTTTATCGTATATGCTTAAAATGGAGATTAGGCCTATCGTAAAATTCGGACACTCCAAAGCAGTCAAACGATATTTTCCATAATATGCAATGCTCTATTAAGCAATATAAGTCGCATGTAACCATTCAAGAAAGTCGTTTATTTCAAATCTGCTATTGAGTCTTTACCCCAAACCCACCAATTGATATGATTATTAAAAACTATCTAGAGACTATCGACTATTCAACTGAGAGGCAACGAGGCAAGAAGCTCAAGAGGGCAAAGGTTGCCTTGCTAAGATACAACTCTAAATCTATAACCTACAACATCGCCGCAATCACTCTGTCTTTGTCTAAACTATCTGTTTTTACCGGATACATTTCGGTGACTGTGCACTGAAACTAAACTACCTACATATTCTAATATTTCCAATCTTCGTTCCACCACCAAATGAGGAGAGCCTTAGCGAAAATAACTTGCTTTGCGGTCGAAATTCCAAAAGACCCGCACAAAGCAGTTTGCTTCAACATTGACAGACCGAACTCTACGCAGGCGGAGCCGCGAGCGAAAGCTAGTGTAATTATAACACCATGTACACTTATGAAAGTTAGTAAGAAATAAATAAATACAGGGTTACAGTCATTGCAAAGGGGTGCCAAATTTTAAAAATAATATCTAGGGAACAATATAATCGTATAAATAAGGGAACGTTTTAATCGTTATTATTTTTAATAATCGTATGTTACGAAAAAAAATACTTTAAAATATCTGAAAATAAAGTCAATAGAGAGACTATGAAAGCCGCGCGATCATTCATCAGAGGCGTAAGTACGGCGAGCCAACAAGGATCTTACGTAGTAAGTGCACATACGGTGCAATTTCTTCACGAATGAGAATGAGGGCCATGAATATAATATAGTGTCATGAAGCTGTAGTCATCTAGTTTTAAGTTCATTATGGAAGCAATAAACGATTTAGTTTTGAGTACCCATTGAGTATTATCCACACGTACGATTTTTAACTGTGATTTTTTTTTGTTATTATTTCTTCTCATAGTTCGATTGAGTTTCTAATTCTGAGCTACTCCTAAAGATTTGGCACCAGTTTGCAATGTAACCCTGTATGCATAAATGGTCAGTTACCAACACATTGTGTCTGTTTATAGTAAGAACTTTAACTACTTTAGATCCACAGGTAGGTATAGACTTACCCAAACCCATCATCCCCCGTTGATACCCATTATTTTCACCCTTCGCCACTTAGTAACCCACACCGGGGTGGATAAATCCAATTTGGAGGGATTAACAAGTCTCCACAAATTATATGGTGTATTTTAAATTACTTATGGTTTGCCATTATAACCGTATCCATCCAGTCACAAGTAATCAGTTTACTGTCTTTTAAAATGGTGGGAAATAGGAATATGACGCAAAATTCAACCGATTGTGGGGTCTGTGGACTGTCCAATAGTCGAGTACATGACCTGTCAAATTACGAAGGCACTTATAACCATTAAATTAATATATTAATAAGAATAAAATAACATAAATTGATCTTTGTGTAGTCCAATAAATACGTATGTTATTAGAGAGCGCCAAAGCACTTGTGTTACAGAAATCAGAAACAACGACGGTACCACAACACCCGTGCCATGTGGGGACCGTAAAGAATACACTTCTCCACAGCCAACAGGAGGCGTAAGAGGCGACTAATTTCTGCAGCACGAGACGGGCAGCAGCGTCTGCGTGCGATCTTATAAAAAACTGCGCCTTCCAACCCGTCCACCAAGCGTGGCAAGTATTGAAGAGTCATTGGGAGAAGCCTATGTTCAGCAGTGGACATCCTATGGCTGAAGTGACGAGTGACTACTACACCCAGACCCTAGACAACATAGAAAAGTTATTTTTCTACATTGACCGACCAGGAAACGACCTCGGGGCCTGTGCCGACCCCATGTTAATGTAAGCAATCGAAAGTGTAAAGAACTTCCAAACTTGATGTAAATTAGGTAGATGCGATGTAATTTGTTTTCATAATACAGATACGTAGCAGCTTGCCATGACAACCGGTATAATGTTGGTTGCCAACCGGATATCCGGTTACAGAGGGTGCGGTGGTGAAGAACAAACAACTTTGCAAGTACCTATATATTGGCTATGGGACGAAAAGTTGTCTGCCATTGCTCATCTTTGGACACGTTTCACAATGTCGAGAATCGTTCGTAAATACAAAAAATGTATACAGGGTTACATTTCACGGTAGTGTTTTTTTCAGGGACTCAGAATCAGTAACTAAATCGATCAATGTAAAAAACAATCTCTTTTTTTTTAATTCTTCCATTTTGAATTTGAAAAATAGAATATGTAGAAAATTTACCATTACTCGATTAAATTGGACCGTCTGTGCACTGCATGAGGTTCTTGTTGAAGCGGCGTCGGCGTACGCCTGTGATCTCTGATGAATGACGGCGCATCTCGCGTTTTCTTTTTTGGAATTTTTTTAAGTATTTTTTACTCCGGAAATACGACGACTGAAATTAATGACGATAAATTAACATTTTTATATTGTTCTGGAGACCTTATTTTTAAAATTTGGCACTGCCTTTAAATGTAACTGTATGTTAGGTCAAATCATCTTAATACTAGAGCGCACACGCCTTAAAAAGGTACATGAGTACTCGCGTGGGCTACACATCGTTTCATCATTATGTAATAAAATTAATAAAATTCTTAATAACAGGGGATAGGCAGGCGCGTTCACGTTCACACTCACTCTCACTCTCTCTCTCTCTCTCTCTCTCTCTCTCTCTCTCTCTCTCTCTCTCTCTCACACACACACACACACACATTTGATGGATAGACTAGATAACTTGATGGCATTAATTTTGCAAAAGCAAAGAATTTATAGATTGATTTATGAAAAACCCGTTATTGGCCTTACCAAAAATATTTATGTAGAATGTAAGTACTATTGTAACGCTGTTGGTTTTCTCAATAAAATAAAAAAAAAACAATAAATATCATCCTATTGTAGTCTACTGCTTTACGTAAGCCTCCCCCAAAGTGCGCCAAAGAGCTCGATCTCCCGCTTTTTTAATCCAGCCACTGCCAGCCAACTTCCAAAGGTCGTCGGTCCATCAAGCGGAGGCGCGTCGTACACTACGTTTTCCAAGGCACGGTCTCCATTAAAAAATAGTGTACATAGATGTGAAAAATCCAGAGATACGTGCGTGGTTTCGAAATCACGAGATGGACTTAAGGAAGTGAAACGAGACTCTGATCACTATGCTTTCACCGCTCCATATTCAACCAAGTGTCTTTAAGTTATTGTGAAATAACTAAAATATGGTTTACACGATATCAAACAAAAGTAAAGACATGTTTTTGGAGTTAAAATAATAAATCGCTTTATTGTCCGTCCGTCTGTTAGTCAGTAAGGACCCTTTTCTCACGGCCCCTTGGAGTTGCAAAAAACAAAGCTTCTAAGTAAACGTAATCCATAGATACGGCCATTTATGTCATATAATTTGGTACAGTCAACGTCAGACAACAGAAATGCTTTTTACTTTCGTATTTTTACCCGATTGGCACAATACATCAGTGGTGCTGTGAATCGCCATAAACGTAAAGGGTCTCGGGTTCAATTCCCGGTTAGATCAATTTAGGAAAACTTAAATCTGTACCTGGTAGGTGCCCTGCAATATTATAAATGGTGTACATAAAAAAAGGAACTCCTTAAAACCACATAATCATAAACAGCAGATGAGGAAAAAAAGTTGTTGCAGATTACGAGTGGTTTAAATGAGTGTCCTAATGTTTTGTACACCCTGTATATTATCTAAGTACTCGTAACATAAATATTTTTATTACTTTGAACCTATGACCATTGTTGTGTGTATTGTCTAGCATATTAAATATTATGTCAGACGAATAGATTTTTTTTTCCGAAAAATTTTAAAATTTGGAAAAAACTGAATTTCCTTTTGTTATTGGAATTTTGGTACTACATGCTACGAAAATGTCGTTAGAGAGCTAGTATGATTAAATTAAATATTTATTTTTAAAAAAAACTTGCAGTCCTGGCAGATACATTGTGTTGTCCAAATTTGACGTTGCGCTGCGTTGACAAGGACATATTATTTTTTTTAATTTGAAGATTTTCCGGTAAACTTTTCCTCTTTTTCTATTCATATTGACAATCTTAAACGCACCGAAAAATAAATAAGCCAAATCCGTCAAACCATTCTCGAGTTTTTGCAATTGATTGTATATTTTTAGATTCGTTGTATTTCTGTTGCGGAAACTAAAAATCTTCCTCGTGGTCTGGTCACCAAGACAACAGGAAGCTGCCGATACCCAGACAACCGGTTAACCGGTGGAGGGCGCATCCCTACATCATATCCGGTTACTGGGCGGGGCAATGGAACAACCGTGAGGTAAGGAGGACAGTATTGGAGATATTAGAAGAGGTATAATCTGAATATAAGTTTAGTGTAAAGAAAAAGATTGCCAATTGAAATATTTTTAATGAGATTTGTTGACTACAGTGGTGACCCAAGAGCTGGTACATCTCGCACAGCGACTGAGCGAGCATCGCGATCCAGCGAGGTAACGCTGCCAGCATCTTGGGTACCTTACCACGAGGACCATTTTTATTTACATACTAGCTGTTCCCCGCGACATCGTTCGCGTGGTCTTTTGTTTATTCATTTAAAGGATTTTCTGAGAAACTTTCTTAATTTTTTCTTTCAAAAAAACCTTCTCCTGACAATAATTAACACAACAAAAAAATAATTAGCGAAATTGTTCCATCCGTTCACGCGTGCTAGAGTTGTAAATTGACGGTCAAATGCTATAAGCGTCCGTCATTTATGAGAAATGCTTGGTCACATTGGACATTTATTGTCACGGTGGTCACATATTTTTTAGTATAAATTTTAAAAAAGAAGCTTTCTTCTAAAGTAAGTCTTAAATGTTAAGTATTTGACAATAAAAACATACAATAAAACATGTAATCTGGATCTGGATGGACTCGAAAAAAAAAAAACTCGCGTAACGATACGACGCTTTTTAACTTGTTCGTGCAGAAAGATAAATTAATTTTAGAAATTTCATTTCGCTATAGATCATCACTACTAAAGCCTGTTTTTCTTATAATAATGCACTTACTTGTGACCAATTTTTGTTTCATAGTTTGTCAGTAGAATTGATGGTGACGTTAGTGACAATAAATGTCCAAAATGTCTGGTCACATTGACAAAATGTCCAATTTGCTCTGTCATATTGGTCAGACATTTATAACGTGACGGACACTTTACAACTCTACGCGTGATGCGATGACCAAGGGAAATAGAGATTTATTTTTATATATTAGAAGATATATTTCATAAATGTAATGACGACTAACTTTTTTTTTCTGTGTCTATAAGGTCGACTATCAAAAAGTATTGCACAAGTATTTTTTCTTTTTTTACTAATCAAAATATTACAGAGACATATTGATTAGAAAAGTCGCATGATTTGAAATTCTAGGTTCATTTTTTTACTTGACAGTGACGTCACGAGCCTTTACGCGCTTTGTCTTTGTAATTTTTTTGGTTAATTAAAAATAAAAAATAAATGTCCATTATTTTTTGGTAATCTAA
Source organism: Anania hortulata (assembly GCA_963576865.1). Classification (NCBI taxonomy): domain Eukaryota; kingdom Metazoa; phylum Arthropoda; class Insecta; order Lepidoptera; family Crambidae; genus Anania; species Anania hortulata. The sequence continues at coordinate 2,487,604 of OY756413.1, forward strand.
CTGACAGACTAAATATAATTTAATTTTCTTTAGGTACCCAGTCGTCATCCATACAAAAATATTTTGTATACTTAAATACTATTATAAATATCATGTCTTAGGAACACATATGACTATGACTATGACTATGACATAAGCTCTGCTCATCACCCAATGCCTCTTGCGGGATTCGAACCCAGAACCGGATTTATTTGTTTAGTTTTAATTATTTAGATGAAACAAGCTAGAGATCGTACTCTGTGGCGCTTACGTCCAGCAGTAAACTGCCATAGGCTGATATGATATACCACCACCATCATTAAATACTGCCCTACTTGCTTACATTTTATCTTGTAATTTTTTTTCGGAAAATGGGCTAGTTTCCTATAAAAATCTAGTTAATCCGTCAGTTGGATTAATAGAAAATATTTAACACGTATTTTTTCTTTTCTGAATCAAACAAAAAATGATGAAGATATAGCCCGTTAAAGTTCCGCGTAACGTCACGCCTTGGGAAACTTTTTAGCAAGACATGACGTCACGTGCTCACTTTGAAGCGCTTTATCTTCTTATTTTTTTGTTTGATTGACAAAAGACAAAATATGGGTCCAATATTTTTTGATAATCTAACTGACGGACTAAATAGAATAATCATTTTTTGACCCAGGAAACTAGCCCATTTTAAGTTCTTAAAATTTTCTATGGATTGGTCAAAGCCAAAAATTAAGATAATTTCTTACGGAGGAGATGCATAATTTTATAATATACTTACCAAAATTTCTTTCGACGTAGTTTAAAAGCCTGTTTTCGTAAATATAAAAAACAGAGTAAATACAAATTTTATAAGATGATTTTAAAGATAAAACTTCAAAAATTATTATTATGTCTTTCAATTATTTTTATATGCATTATTTAAGGAAAACAGAGCTGCTACAAGAAAGAAAAAACGAGTTACGACAAGGTTTTGGTGGGGATACGGCCCTAATACACTGTTGTCCACTATTAATCGCCCATTACATAAATACTACATTGTATCCGTCAGCAGACGTGGCATAGATGATCATTCATTGGTTATGTTAATGTGGAGTTCATCCGGTGCTGCGTAGTGAGCGCAATAACAGTGAATAACCTCCCGAAATAGCTTGCGTTTCCAATAATGAGAATCGGCACTATACTAACTATGTAGTTGTAATAATAACATTCTACGCAATAGGCTAGTTTACTGGGTCAAAAAAGATTATTCTATTTAGTCCGTCAGTTAGATTATCTAAAAACATTGGACCCATATTTTGTCTTTCGATAATCAAACAAAAAAGGACGACGATAAAGCCCATCAAAGTGAGCACGTGACGTCACGCCTTGCTGAAAAGTGTCGCAAGGCGTGACGTTACGCGGAACTTCAACAGGATATATCTTCACATTTTTTTCTTTGATTGAGAAAAGAAAAAATACGTGTCCAATACATTCTGTTAATCCCACTGACGTACTAATTAGATTTTTTTTGGAAACTAGCCCATTTACACCACTTTCCGTTTTTAGGGTTCAGTACCTAGTGGAAAAAACGGAACCCTTATAGGATCACTTTGTTTTCCGTCCGTCTGTCTGTCTGTCAAGACTCTTTTTCTCAGGAACGCGTGGAGGTATTAAATTAAAATTCATATCAAATACTCAGGTCCCAAGTGCCGTGTGGGGACGGTTGTAAAGCATACACTTCCCCACATACGCAAATTGTTATTAGAAAAATGTTTTTATAGCACTGACGAATTTGTGGGATTTTGCAAGACTGAAAACATAAAACAGAGGTCTGACGATGTAAATAAATACTGATTGCTTTTTGTTAATTTAATTCTAATAACTATTATCTTATTATTACTAGTTAATAATTTATGTCAATTATATTGAATTCAAAATTTGACATTATTAACTTCTAATTAAATTTTAAATTATTATTAACTCAAATCTTAATTGTTAAATAATATTACGGACGACATCAATTATTTATATAACTTCACTAGTTTAGTAATTTTCGATTACAATTTTGCCTACCGATAAATCGGTTAAATACGCTGGAAATTGTTTTAGATTAAGATAACATCTTTACTGTACCGTATTTTATGCAATAAAAATATTCATTCATTCATTCATTCATCCACCACCCACAGGAGGCGTGTTGTAAAATGCAACTAATTCCTGTAGCACGAGACGGGCAGCAGCATCTGCGTGCGAAATCCTATAAAAAAAACTTCGCTCACCAACCCGCTTGCTAAGCGTGGTGAGTATTGACAATTAGCCCCAATGATAGAAGTCATTGGGGAAGGCCTATGTACAAAGAAATATGTCTTATAGGCGTCTTGGCAGTGATTTATTTACACAAATCTTAAAAGTATAACAATGTTGTTATACTTTTAAATGTTATAATATTGACGACCTCCGTAGCTGAGAGGCGATTATACCGGACTTGGTGTCGCTATCTCTGAGGTCCCGGGTACGATTCCCGGTCGGTCAATGTAAAAAAATAACTTTTCTATGTTGTGTCGGGTCTGGGTGTTGTGGTACCATCGTTGTTTCTGATTTCTGTAACACAAGTGCTTAAGCTACTTATCACAGGATCAGAGCAATGTATGTGATGTTGTCCAATATTTATTTATTTATTTAATGTCTGATGTCTTCTCTTTTGTCGTCGTCAAGTCAGTGTCAATTTTTAAGTCCAAGTTCAAAGTCCCGTCATGGCATCGCTGGCCAGTTCAGCATCCAAAAAGTCCGTAACAGCCTATGTTTAGCAGTGGACGACCGATGGCTGTTATGATGTTGAATGATGACTCAGGTCTACAATACATTTAAGCTGTAACAAAATCAAACTTCCTACAGGTTTGTACGGAACCCACGGTGCGCGAGTCTGACTCGCGCTTGGCCGGTTTTTTATTATACAGGGTGTCTGTACAATCACACCAATAAATTAGCCCCAAACTAAACAAAGCACTGTACTAAGGCGACTAGATAACTGATAAATACGTTTATTTCATGACTAAAGTACAAATGCTCGTGCTCATCACACAAACATTTGCCCCATGCGGGATTCGAACCCGCAACAGCTAAGCTTTGTAGTCTGGAGCGAAACTACACTAGACAGTGGTTAAATCCGAATTTAACGATTGAGACACTAACAGTTTTAAATCTAGATTATATTTTTATTAAGTATTTTTGAGTATCTCTATAATGCGAGTATCCATACGTCAAAGATAGTGCCATCTTAGATGCACTCTTCATTAACAAATACAATAAAATTAAATTAAATTCCATGTGCCAAGTTAATAATGCACTGCGCGTACTGGTTGTAAGTAAAAATATGTGAAAACAACAAACATTTTTTTTTATTATTTTGCTAATTTAAGTTTGATGGCGCACTTACCCGTGCGCCATATTGATAGCTATAAAAACTTGTAGATCGCGACAATTGAAGAAAAAACGAAAGATATGCTTTCTGTTGATGATGCTCTATTCAAAAATATTGTTGTTTTTAATTTAACTCATTATGTTTTTGACGACCTCCGTAGCCGAGAGGCGAGTATACCGAACTTGGTGTCGCTATCTCTGAGGTCCCGGGTTCGATTCCCGGTCGGTCAATGTAGAAAAATAACTTTTCTATATTGTCTCGGGTCTGGGTGTTGTGGTACCGTCGTTATTTCTGATTTCTGTAACACAAGTGCTTAAGCTACTTATCACAGGATCAGAGCAATGTATGTAATGTTGTCCAATATTTATTTATTATTTATTCATCCAGGCGCACTTGGCCGATTTGTCGGGATAAGAGCGCCTAGAGTGCATATTTTTGTTTTCAAGTCAAAAATCATAACTTTCATGTCAAATTGAAATAATTTGATAGTGGATGCTATTTCTAAGATACCACTGATTCTGAAAATATTAAATTTAGATTAATTGGTAAACGTATGAGAAGATATTTTGCACCAAAGTCAACACTATTAAAAAAGTATGGCGCACTTCGCCCCCCTCACCTTATTGCTTTAAAAACACATCTTATATATAAAATTCTCGTGTCACAATGTTCGTTCCCGTACTCCTCCGACACGGCTTGACCGATTCTCATGAAATTTTGTGAGCATATTGAGTAGGTCTGAGAATTGGCCAACATCTATTTTTCATACCCCTTAGTGATAAGGGTTTTATTTTTTATTTTTATTTTATTTATTTAGGACAACCAACAAAGCATACACCACACATTAACATACTTAAAATTAAAATACATATTTACAGTGTTGCCTTACTTATAGGCTGCCACGACATTCACAACAATACTGCCGAAAACAGATATTATGTTCGAATTAATTTAAAGTTAATTAACCACCCATTAAATTGTCCACCCTTAACATTTTTCTTTAATTTTTAGTCATTTTTTAAATTTCTTTATTTTTTTTATTACCCTTTTATCACCAACCCCTATTTTTTATTAGCCATTTTAGTAATTTAATCATTTTAAAAATTATGAAGGGGCGGTACGAAGTTCGCCGGGACAGCTAGTAACATATAATATAACAAGTCTATAACTTTGTGTATAAGCTTTCGTGTATCTCTATCTTCGATCAAGTATGTCTCTACTATGCCTGCTCCTATTCTGCAATTTAAGTATTTTAACCCTTCCACATTAGTAAATAATAAGTATATTTATACATGCGGCTTTACCACGTTATTTAAAAAAAAAGAAAGAACTGTCATCAGTTCGAAAACTAACAATAAATGTAAAGCATGCCATACACGTCACGACTGATAATCAGGCCACTCACCTCGCAGACACACGCGACTTGCTCCTGTGTGAAGCCAAAACTCGGCAGGGGGGCGTCTCTAGGTGGGGTGGCCTCCCGCTGTCCCCACTCAGGGCCCCCCAGCATGTCCAAATGCTCGTCTCCAGCCACTTTGACACCACAACTTAACAGGTATTAACACTAAAAACTTGACGCGAAAAATCGCGAATGTTTATAGTAGCACTGCTGGCACGCTTTAATTTTTAGGTGTTCTTAATTTTTTTACTCGCAACGGATTCTTTTTTTAAATAATGGTAGTCTTTACGGTAATACCGTTCGAGTTTTGTTTATTCTTTCACTGTCTTGTTTTTTAAACCCTCTTTAGAGGCAACTAAATAAACAGCCGAAGGCAGCAGTCCCAAAATGTTTAAACAAAAGCAATCACGGCGATTACTTATTTGCGTTCGGAATTTGAAAAGGGCCGTTTATTTTTTAAAGTGAGTTGTTTTTATGGTACACACTCCGGAATGAGTTTTATTTTTTTGTCTTTAATTTTTGTGTTCACTTGACAACACCCAGTCTCTGTCTGGCAAAGCACAACATAAACTTTGGAACATAAAATGCTATTTGAGTGCAATTAAATTTGTTATTAATGTTTTATTCTTTGTTTTCTCTTCTTTCTCATTTTAATTGAGTTCGGGAAGTTTTGATATCTGTAACAAAAGAAAAAAAGTTAGTATTACTCTTATTACATCAACTTTTTTATAATCTTAGATACCTAAGTTTGATATTTTTTAACATTTTAACTGAAACGATTAGTACCTAGATAGTAGATTTTTTAATTCATTATTTGACCGATATAACTTATTATATATTATGCCTTAAAATAGGAGAAAGCAGTCGGAAAGTAATCACTATGTATTTATTTTTTACTAAACTTACTCATTCATTTTCAAAATAAATAAGTTAGTAGGTTTATTGTCACGTATATTGTTCTCAACCCAAAATTTCCTAACACCTTAGTCATCAAATATTTTTTGAAAAATAAACTCAGGGTACACTTTAAATCAATTTCACGCAATCGAATGAAAAATCTCTAAAAAGGTCGCCATCATCAATTATCCATATTTTTATCACACAAAATACCGTCACGTACCAAAACATTACTCACATATCTACAACAAAAGGATTATACAATTTCGAGAAACAATCCAAAAGTCATCGTAATAAAATGTTAAAACAAAGAAAACATAACTCTCTCTTTCTTTTCTAAGATGTTTAGAGAGGTACGAAAGAGACGGGGCAGGTCTCGAGGGGGCAAAATGTTAAACGTTTGGTGTTTTAAGTAATTTTTATCGTCGACACGATCGTGAGGACCCCGCTGATATATGGAGCTGACGGGGTTAAAGTGATGTACCCACTTGAGTCGATAATTTAGTTAGGGCCACAATAAAAAATAATTATATTGAAGTATTAACATAACAGATCCCACATAAAAATCAATAGGTTTGTACAACAGTTAAAACAGTCATAATTCGGATTCTGGACCAATCTCACCAAAAAATTCAAGTCAATAAAGTACATAATAATTTTGACTTGATACTATAATGTCTGTCAACCTTTTTCCTAAAACTGACTAAACAGTAATGACGACTCGAAAATTAAAACGCAGTATCTCAAAATACCCTATTGTTTTTCATGTGCGAGATGTTATCAAAAACTTTTTTTTTTGGTAAAATAATAGGAAAACTTGTCACAAAAAATAAGCCACTTTTTTAATTTGTTAAAACGTTATGTTAACTTAAAATGTAATATGCTACTTTATTGGATAAATAAATGAACCAATTGAATTGATTTAAAAGTATCTTTCAACATTCAACGTATTTCAAAGTGACGAGGACAACGATCACAACAGTCGTAATCATACTCGTATTTTGCCTCAGTCACTCACTCCGCTCTCCTTTCATTATGAGCGTTAGGAGACAAACGGTTGATGCTACGTTATGCAGGCTGGATACATGATTGACTAACACTTTAAATATAAGAATTCGATATATTGCAATCGTTTATATATGTGTTAGTACTTACGTAGTAGCCAGTAAAACGCCATCAATCAGCAATTCTACATACTAGTACATTTAAATAAAACTACTGTTATCTAACAGAAAATACCTTAACATTTCACCTTTTTTACAATAAATTTAAATGTCTACATGAATAAAAACAACGAAGTTCTCGTTTCTGATATAGCTCTCAAAAACAATCATAATTTTTCTTTCGTATTGCATGCCAAGTATGCGACACACATTGAATATTAGACTGAAAAAATAACATTAAAGTGCGTGTATTCTGAATTTTAGCTCAAACAGTTTTGTAACTGGGCTATTTAAAATGGGGATCGTTGAGGAAGAAATGGGTTGCTTTGTCACAATTTGGACAGTATCCAAATGTGTATCATTATTCAAACCAAAGAGTTAATGTCACAGCCTTTTATGATTTCGTTTAATTTATTCAGGAGACAGAAGATTTGTAAGTAGGTTACCAATTTGTCGGATTCAGTATTTCTACGAACACGCTTTTATATTTAAGTACCTTGATAGTTTTTAGTTTTAGTTTATCCATAAGAAAAGTTGTTTATTTGTTTGTTGAAGAAATGTATTTTTTTTGTTTGTAAATAAATACACACAATACATTTATTATTATTAGTAGTTATACAAATGTACTTAGTAGTATTATTTTAATAGTTACATCACAACGTCAAGATGAATATGTGTCAACTGTCTGAATCCACAGTATCTTCTAACATATATTAATTCAATAGAAAAATCAGAAAAAAATAATCAAGAGAGAGTTACAAATTTCTAAATTACTCTAACGCAGACATCGTCTCCCTTGCACTGTGAAGAAAACACTGCTGTTCTGCGATCAGCTATGTTGATTCGCCCTATCTTTTAATTAAAATATTGTTGCGATATCCGAGAACAAATATATCATGTGATACATTTTCTGTTTTCACTTGCCGTACCAAATATGCACAAAACCGTTAAATCTTTAGAACTATGAAATTATATAATTTAAAATATTGTCACATGGATATTTTTAGCTTTAAATCAAACAAATTCCAGTTTTTGTCGAAAAATCTGAAGTTCAAGCGTGTATCTCGCGTTTATTTAACTTTTTAATGATACTTACGTAAGATCTCTTTTGGCAAATATAAAATTTTGTTAGTTGGTTTATTTCTAAGTGTTGTAGAACTATGTCTTATCAGTGTATAGCACTGGTATTTTGATTATGTAATAGCTATTCATTTATCAATAAACTTATAAAATGTTAAATTAGTAATACTGTACTAAAGTATAACTACACCTCAAAAGATAACAGATAATCTAAATCTAAGCTGTCGGGTTCTAAACAATACGAAATGAGAAACTATCGACATAGAACCCCATCACTGGCGCCCCACGTGGCGTCCGCGATCCTTATCGCCAAGCACCAGCTGTAAAACACAAGATTTATCGACAGATTACCCCGGCGCGATACCGGTACAAATCACCGCACTATTACCGATCTGGTACGCTGATACTAATACTGCGGGTCCGTTTTACGTGTGGCAAACGAGACTAATTGTATTGCAATTATGAATACTACGGATAGCAAGATACGTAGAAAATTAGAAATGCAATGCTCTAATACTAATTTTTATTTCGCAAAGACACTGCGACATCAAATTAGATTGATGTTTGTTATGGTTATTAAATACCAAAATACTAAAAGAAATGTCAAACTATTCGAATTTATATTGCACCAATACGTTACAACATCAGTAAGCTAAGAATGTTCAGTGCTTAGTAAATTGCACTGTTTAAATGGACTGCCCTGGGTCGATCGTTAATAGTTGTCAACTAAGATCAGGAAAAGCGTAAGATATCACATCTTTAGGCTACAAACTCAGATTGGCCGCTTCGAAGGTAACCTAAGAAAGTGGGGCTACTTTGATGGTGTCAATGGCAAGTGCAATTGCGGTGCTGACCCCCAAACCAGGCGCTACCTTCTTACATGTCCTATGCGCAACTGATAGTACGGTTCGTGTGGCAGAATTGTGGTTAAGAATTTGGCAAAATTGCAATCGACACGAAAATAAGAAGAAAAAGGGCAAGATAGGGTATCAATGTCAATCATTAGTAAGGCCTCATGCCTTCAGGTAAAGTATAGCCTTCCTTTTACTGAGTGGTTAACGTAAGGCAGAAAACCATCCATTCCTTTCGCAGACCGATTTGAACTAGCATTTGAATACCAACTATTAAAAATAAGGACTGATTATTTGACGTAGCGTCATTGAAACTTACACCTAACGAAATAGTTTGATAGCGATTGTCGCAAGACAAGTCGCATTGCGTTTACGTAGTGTACCCCCGGCCCTTGTGATTTGTTTTTAGTTAAAAAAAAAGGTTTTGATGAAAACATGCTGGTAAAAATAGTGTCAACTGCTATGTTGCTTCTTGAGAGGTGGATGCATTACCTTTTACAGAATTATAATAATAAGATGGGTAGAGTTTTTTTTTTCATAATACCACTTTATCTAGCATAATCAAATTAGTAAGTTATCTTTTGTGTGCTACTTAATTAGGATTAAGGTATCGTAAGTATTTAAATTAGTTACAATTCGTACAGGCCTTAAAACTAATATTTATCCAAGAAGTCGTGTTTAAAAAGCTAATAAAAATACCTATGAAAGATTCTTTAAAATATTTATACTTTCTGTACTGTGCACGGTTTTAGCCAATATTTACAAAAAATCATGAGTATTGTTTATACCAGTAAGGAAGTAGCCAAGGCAGTCTCTAGTTAATAAATTAGAATATTTTTAAATCACTAGTTACAGGTTACTGGCACAAACGGATGACATAATTTTTAAAGTTCGATCTTTCGTTCGGGGATAAAACTAAGGAAGTTTGTATTAGGCAACTATCAACGCAAATTTTACGGTCTTAAACAACAACTATACGGATTAAAATTGTTTATTATTAACAAGCGTCTAAAACAAAAGGTACACTTTCCATTATATTCGGTTTTAGCAATTGAAACCTGAAACGCTACAACAGAGTAGCTAAACCTGTCAAATATATAAAAAAAAACATGGCAGTACTTTTAAGAAGCATTGAAATTACTAAAAAACCTACTTAATTTAAAATTATACTGGCATTACCATAAAACAGTTCCCGGTTAAATATGATAATGAATTGACAATAACCCTAAAGATAAAACTAACAATTAATCTAATTACAAAACTCACATAGGCCTAACTTAATCTCGGCCCGATGTTATCGGGAGTCGTAAAATGGCCCGGGCCGTGGGGGGTTAATTAACGACCATGTTAGCCCATATTACACCCAAAGTTACGGCCCTCAGCGATAATAAACATGGCTACATCGCTAACATGTGTTTTTCGGATAATTTTATTGAAAAATTTTAATTAATTGCCCGATAAATGTGTCCCGTTGGCATTTTAGGGTTAGGGTTTTGTTTTTTTTATTTGAAACTCGAACGTTTACCTCACACGTAACTCAATGTAACTGGCCACATGGTAAACCCACCATTCCTGTTCTGTGGGTAAACCTGTCAAATAGAGAAACGAATAAGAAAAAGATTTTCCTTTTAAAAAAAGTTTTTTTTTAGCATGAGCATCAAAAGTAGGTTCTTTGTGAGGTCAATGTTACATCAAGCAATTTTAATAGCCAGTGGAAGTAATTGTTTTTTTCTACTTTGAATTAAGCGTTGCAGGAAGCCGCCGAAGCCAGATGCAGGCCGCTTCCAACCAACAGGCCAATCTGGAAGTCATTGGGTTGGGGGTGGCCTATGTTCAGCTATGGACGTTTTAGGACTGAATGATGTTGATGATGAAGCGTGTTTAGGCCTTAATTTACATTCCTGTGAAGTTAGTTTATTTAGACTTACCGTTTATCAATAGTACTTCTGGGGCCTTAATATGAACTTAGCTAACAAGTCTTGTTTCTACGTGAATCTCTAGTTACAACAAAAAACAAAACAAGTTTTAGTAATACTATTTTAAGAGCTCATGGACTAAATAAAACAATAACAGATAACATTACTATGTCATGTTAATAAATTGCGAAATTAACATTTTGTTTGTAAAGAAAATTATTATAATTGACATCTTTTTTTTAAAAGTCCATCTAAAACGAGGCTCTCATCAGTCAGAGACGTTATTAACATTGTAACTTGCGTTCCGTTCTTCACCCTAGTAAAGCCATTAAATACTTATTTATCTATGTCTAGCTGTCCAGGTGAACGTCGTACCGCCCTTTTATATATTTTTTTCCTGATTTTTTCCATTTTTTGAATAGTTATTCTGCTATTCGGGGCGGAGACAAATTCAACAACTCAAAGATCATAAAAATCGGTCCAGCCGTTCTCGACTTATATATGGTGTAACTAACCCAATTTTCTTTTAATATATATAGATTATACGAGTAAATGATTAGGTTACACAAACCTTCCTCACAAATTAGTTTTCATCATCATATTAAGAGCCTTAAGAATTTCTTTACCAAATTAATTTTAATTACTTGGTAAAGTCCGTTCATCTTTGGTTGGCGAATATTTTATAGTAAACAATCTTAATCTTGGAATGTCTTTTTACAAAAATATTCGTGTCAATATTGTTTTTTTGTGTTAAATGATTATTGATTTGATACCATAGTAGGTAGGTTATTACTTATATTTCGATCTTATTATTTAATAATTTAATAATCTTATTATCTACCTAAAAACGGACTGTATTTAACATGTTACCATCTATTCTATAACTTTCTTAAAACGACCTATTAAGTTATGGATTATAGATATTTATTCCCAAGAAAGACAAATAGTCTATCAATATGAGAATAGAGTTTAAACATAGGAGGTACTAAATATTCGTTTCGTCCGAGCAGAACAGATTTAAACAAAAATAAAATAAGTAACAATTACACAGCACATATAAAATTAGAAATACTTTTTGAGTAGTTTCGATTTATAAGCGTTAAATCAATTTTCACCTTTTATATAAGTATTTAAATAAAAATTAAAAAAAAAACTACTATTAAAGGACCATTTAAAATATCGAAAAGTACACAAAAAAGCTGTTAACTAACTTAATGTTTAATAATCAACTCATTATTTAGATATGGCACCTTTGGTTACGCCAGTTAGGCACTATTCCGCGTTACGATTTCAGTTTTAGAGGCGTTTCGTATTTTTTTTATTTTTTGGATTTTTTATGACTATTTTTATAAATTCATACTTTTGTATTAATCTATAATGATGTAGAATTGTAGATAAACTGATTAAAGGAAACGCCCTCTTTTAATGCCCTTGTTTTACGGAAGGAGCGATATAATAAACATTACATTAACTAAGACTGACAGGTCTAGTTTGCGGTTGCAGGTTGCAAGTAGGTTTATCAAGCATTTGCGAAGTAGTGCATAATAAGGGCCTCTTCCACCACTTGTTAATAAGTTCCAGATAACCTATCTGAAACTTTTTTGACAGCTAATGGGTAATTGACGTTATCTGTCAAAACAAGTGCTAGTTAGGTTATCCGGAACTTATCAGCAAGTGGTGAAAGTGGCCCTAAATGTATTTTAATACGTTTCGCGATAGTTCTTACAACTTGCTCCTATCCAAATAAGAAGGACCAAAATTTTGAAGTATTATTATTAAATCTCTATCTGTGTGGACCTGTAAGTGGTTTTTTTTTGTGTTTTTTTGTATACCTACCTATTGAAAAATTGTAAACCTTGGTCTTCCTAAAATAAATTTAAAAAAAAAATTATAAATTAAAAAAATAATAATAAATAATTACGGGTATTACAATATTTTGTATATTTTATATCAATACTTCTGAGTGAAATTAATGAATTATGTGTATTGCGTATTAGTATGTCCGTATTTTTTTTAGACAAGTACTTTATCTGTTTAAATTTTCAAAAATTTTAATCTCACGTCTTAGTTAATATTGGTGTCGTTAATTCCTAATTCTGTTTTATTAATGAATATATTAGACATAGCAAAGTAAGTGCTTTTGTTTTTTAGTTTTCCAGAAAACAATGTTGATGCCCTTCATGTACCTATGAAGGTAGAGCATGAGGTTTGAACAATAATTGCATTATTAGGGACTGTAAATTCTCTATTGAGATATAACATCAATGACTTTAAGATTCTTAAGGTCAGGGGATTCCCTAGTTTGAAGTCAGTATGTAGAGTCGCAAACTTTTTAAATTAATTTAAATTTTTCAGAGAGAAACCAACCGAATGTCATCGGACAACGTTCGAGAGTAAAAATAAGGAAGAGCCGTCGCTCGTGCACCGCTAAATTAAGACCTGCCTCCACACAACAGCTTTAACAAGCTAAAAGCTAAAAATAACCACTCACCGGTGACGATACGCAACCTAATTACACTAAACTATCCGTTTTTTCTTTTAAAAATTCTCAAAAACAAAACACAATCACACATAAAGTGCACAAGTAACACACACAGTTCAAAAAGCACGGTACCCGTCCTTTTTTTGATTTCAAATTTGGAAACGCGTGCGCGCGTTCCGAACGCTAAAATGGAACTGGTTTGACTCAAACTTCCTATCTCGATTCTGATTGGTCGAGAGTCGTTATGGAGATGGTTACGGCGAATCGCGTTGTTGTTCGGTTTTCGCTAGCACCGCCTTCTATTGGCTGGTGTGAGAGTTCGCCATTTTTCAGGCTAGTTGAACAATTGGCTTGTTATGTAGGCGGATTCGTCTTTAACGATTTCGGAAAACGTTTTTTTATTTTCGTTGCGGCCCACTTTGTTTATTGTGGACGCGAACAGCTGTTTTTGTTAAATCATCCAGTTTGATTTAGAACACGATTATTTAATTGACGGTATTTGTGATCTGTCGACGGAAATTGATTGTTGAACTATGTAGAGCAGTTTTCTTTCATAGTAATTTTCTTGATGACAACGTAGGTAATATTTTTTAACGTTATACTTAACTCATAAGGACTGATTCTGGTGCTAAAATACACAAAAACTTTTGACATTAAAAAAACATAAAAATAATACCTATAACACCCCTCTTTTTCGTCGGGGGTTAATAAAATTACTTCTCCATTCCATATTAAATTAGATGCAGACACTTTTGAGTGAGAAAGTTTTTTTTTTTAAGATTTCGATGATCACCGTATAATAAAATTAGTTGTATTTGAGCCTTCGATAAGAATATTCTTGATCGAAAATGTATTGTCCATAAATAACAATTTGGATCAAATGTAAAAAAATACTATTCCATGACGTATGACAGGCAGTAACAAGGTCTTCTTGGTTATTCGCTGTCGAAGAGTAACCTTATCAGAAACCCCTAAATCCATATTTTTTCAACTTAATACATTCTACTACACAGTTAGGTCGGCTACATTTTTCATCGTATTCAATCCAATTAAATAAAGAACATAAAGTACTTACTAAAATTACTAACTGATTAAACTTTAACATTATCTTTTAAGTTAAATATTGTATGCCTGTTAAAAGGTTAATTGTGTGAAGCGACTAACTTTTGAGATCTTTAGTACCTACCACAAATATAACAATAAATGGACTTATCTTATCTTATCTCAACATTCTGATTTAAAAATCAATGAGAAAGAACGAAGAAACTTAACCTAGCATAAATCTTTAAGGCTACCGTATACTTACTTGAAGAAATGTTCGGTCTCTATATTTAGGTATCTAAAATGCAGACCAACTTAACATTACATTAATAAATCAATAAAAACCCATAAAATCAATTTATGTCTGTAAATAGGGCTAAATTTAGTACTTTTACACAACTTTTTTTTTTACCCTACCTCTGCTTCGGGACAATATTAAGAGCTAGCGCCGAGAAGAAGCAGCGCAAGAAACTCGACTGACCTATTGTCAATCAGAGACCCATCGGTACCTACAGACCTATTGTAGAGTAAGACTTATGTATGTTGTAAACTCTAGAAGCCCAATTCCCGTAATATAAAGTCATAGTTCAGTTTTGATCCGGTCCCAGTAACATTAAAATCAAATGAAAATGGTATTCTCTTAAACGTGCCGTGTAAGAACGGCCGTAAAGAATACACTTCCCCAACGCCAACAGGAGGCGTGTCGTAAGAGGTGATTAATTCCTGTGGCACGAGATGGACAGCAGCGTCGGCGTGCGAAATCGTATTTTTAAAAAACTGCGCTCGCCAACCCGCCTGCCAAGCGTGCCGAGTATTGGCAATCCCCCTTGATGATCTAGGTCATTGGGGGAGACCAGTGTTCAGCAGTGGACTTTTTATGGCTGAAAT
The DNA here is from genome assembly GCA_963576865.1 of Anania hortulata. Lineage (NCBI taxonomy): Eukaryota > Metazoa > Arthropoda > Insecta > Lepidoptera > Crambidae > Anania > Anania hortulata. The sequence goes on from OY756413.1 coordinate 2,502,694, forward strand.
GAAGATGATAATGATTCTCTTAAACTGAAATAGAGTAAATCAAAATTTGTTTTTTTTTTTCAAAATTTTCAGTTGTATTACACTGAAGGATGAGGAATTCATATATTAGAGGAAGTATGAAAGTGGCACCTGTAGCAGAAAAGATGAAAGGACACCGTTTGTAAGGACATGTGATGAGAAGGGAAGAGGAGCACGTAACGAGAATGGATGGATATGAGTATTGATGGGTGGAGAAGTAGGGGACGACCTAAGAAGAGATGGATGGATTGTGTGAGGAGTGATATGACTGAGAAGGGAGTGAATGACTCAATGACGAGTGACCGGATTGCATGGAAGAGAAAGATATACTGCGCTGACCCCATATGACCTGGGAACAGGGCAGGCAAATGATGATGATGATGATTACACACAATTTCACATAACTTTATGAGTTTACGAGAATACCGTTCTTGAGGGTTAAGTTACTGTTTTAAAGTAAGATGCGCTACACACAAACACAACAGACTTAATAAGTTCAAAGCTTCCTTTATTTGCTCAAGACAAACTTTTGAACTCTCTAACAATATTAGCACTCACGATCTACCGTAATACTTCATTAAGTCAACTTAGACTCTATAATGAACATCTCAAATGACCACATGTTCAAATATTAATTTATTTCTATTTAAAAAGGAATTCGAACTACCAATACTTATCAAAAGAATACCGTCTCTGCTCATTTCAATTCTTGTATGCACTCTAAAAAACACCTTTAAAAAAAACAACATCCCAACTTTGAGTCATAGGAATAAAACCTTTATGGTAACGTGATTAAATACCAGTGACTGAAAAAATAATATGGTATTCGAGTGATAATGCATTGAATGGCAGTCATTATACGCTTATTTGCCGCCTTTGTCGTAATTTTGAAAAGGGAACGCGCGTATTGTTCGGTGACGTTTAGCGGTAGACATCTTGTTTATAATGGCGGGAGAATAGACTGTTTTTTTGGGGTCGAGATAAAAATTTTATTCGATTGTAGTTAACTCTCGTGTTGAATCAGATAAAACTTTTTGATGTTTCAGTTACCAAAGTGCTGTTTATTCATACATTTTTACTATTATTTACTGATAAAGTGTGGAACGCAAACTTATTATTAATTTTAATTTTTTCTGTTATGGATCTAGGTGTAGCTACACCTAAACAATCTTGGCAATGACTACAAAGCTGTGGCTAAACTTGTAGAGTCTTGATCAAACTTTGGAAAGACACCTTTGTGTTGCAAATCTATGGTAGAGTCTTGAAGCAAATTAACATTCTACGGAACCACGACACAAAACCCGTTTCACACTTCCTCACTCTAACCACTCAGAGCAACAAACTCAAGTACCGTCAAGCGCCCTCGAACACCCGACAAACAGATCATAATGTGATAAACGGGCCATTGTTGAAAGGAGGACTTAAACCATTCAATCGGACGCGGGTCTGTGGCGCTTCGGATTGGTTTAAAAGATTAATAAGTGAGGCACAAGGTACAAGGATCGAGCTCAGTGGCGTGCATTGGGTGAGGCCTGTGTCCAGCTCTGGACTGACGTGGGCTTATTGTTATAATAATTTTTCTTTATAAATAAGTATTTATAAATTTTGGACTAATGGCATACATTGCTCTCATCCTAAGGTAAGGAACAATAAGCTTAAGCACTTGTGTTACAGAAATCATAAACAACGACGGTACCACCACACTCACACCTGAGATTTAAAAAAAAACGTTTTCTACATCTACCTGACCGGGAATCGAACCAGGGGTCTCAGAGATGGCGAACTTGCGTCTTGCGTCTTGTTGTCTATAAGAGTAAAGCTATATTGACTAAAAATCATTGAAACGAGAATAATACTGTTTTTAATTCAATGTACGATTTCGATTTAGTTTTAGAATAGATTTTATAAAAAATATTACGGGAATAAGAGAAATAATGTACTTATTTATTTGTCCCAAAGCAGATACAGTTAAACCAGAATAGTCGGTAACTATGCAAACTTAATGATAAGAAATAAAATGGTCTGTGGCTCAGTGATTTTTTGGACGGTGAATTATGAAAATTATTTCTTAAATTGTTATATTGGTTGTTTGTATTGATATTCGATAGTTATTTTATTTTATCTCTCATATTAATTGACTATTAAATTGTATTGCATTGTTGACATTGCTGACTATAATTAGATTTTTTTGAATTCTGACCTTTCCGTAGCTCGCTGAGTGAATGTGAAGACGGTGGGCCAGCTTATGTCTTGTTTCGTAGTTTAGGACGCCCCCTAGCTCGATGGACCGACGACCTTAGGAGGATGGCTGGCAGTGGATGGATAAGCAAGGCGGGAGATCGTGCTCTTTGGGGGAAGCTTACATCCAGCAGTTGAATGCTGACATGATGATGATGATGATGATGATGATTCAACATTGAAAACGACTTTAGTTAATCTAGCGGTTCACGCTCCAGACTACAAAACCAAGGCGCCCCAGGTTCGAATCCGGCAAAGGACAACTAGTTATTGCCATTTATAGACCTCCGTGACTTTTAGACAGGGGATAATGTCATAACCTTATATCATTATTCAAAGGGCATAACTTAGTAACAGGGCGTAAGACCCAGTTCTGACGTTTACGTCAAGCTGCAGATGGATTTTTTATCCATGTGGTTAAAATTCCTGATTCCATTTCAACTTAGTTTTATTTCCTATAATTTCAATTTATTCACCAATCACATCATTATTGTTATCAAACATACAAACATTAATTCACTCGAAATCATTAATATTAATATAACAACCCTATATTATTCGTCCGTAAATCATAAGGGTTACACTGGTTAACAATATGCTGAGTAATGACTTAAACGCGATAAATACCTTGTTATTTCGCCCCCTATGGTTTTAGAGTTCAATTCTAGGTTCTTCAATAAGGTGATCTTTTAGTGAAACTAAAATAGATATTGACAAAATTTTGAAAGAATATTTTTTCCTAGAAAAAATAGGTAACACATATCTATAAAGTAACATTCTTTTATCGTATTTTTTTATTCAAATCCCCTTAGTTTTGTTTTGTTTTGTTTGTAGAATTGACCCGAACTGGCATTAAATTGTAGTCGCTTATTTTGTCATTTCACTTGGCTTCATTTTAAGCTACCTACTTAAAATTGACAAGTTAGTAGTTACTAGTAGTTTTTCTTTTTTTTCATATTAAAATAAAACAATATTGGACAGCATCACAAACATATACTTGCTCTCCTGATCCTAAGGTAAATAGCTAAGCACTTGTGTTATATAAATCAGAAACAACGACCGTAGCACAACACACAGTCCCGACCCAACACTAAAAAGTTTAGTTTTCTACATTGACCCGACCGAGAATCGAACCCGAGACGACAAGTTACCTCGGAGTGCGCACAAATACTTGCCAAAGTTTAATCGCAAACAATTATAAATTAGGAATTCATTGGATCAAACAAACATACAGTTTTACTATAGATAAGTACCACTAAAGAGTAACATCACAAGAAACTCTCATTAAAACGTTGTACTTACGATTTAAGCATCAAAAAATCATAATCTATATTTCTCCCCTTTCGTACGGAACTCTCCCCATTATACAGCCCTTCTCAGCCCTTGACTCTATTATAAGGGCGTGTGCAAAAACACAATAAGTTGTTATCGCCATTGAAGCTAGCCATCAATTTTATTTATTTGTGCAAAAAATCAGACGGGACGTGTGAAGATGTTCTTGAGTGCTTTTAAAGTAATTTTAGGTTTGAGGAAAAAAATCTACTCAGAATTTTAGGGTTCTCAGTCCTAGCTAGAGAGGCGACTTAATAGGGAAGCAAGCAAAACTAATCTCAGATGGCGCCAGCGTGTTTGGCCTAGTCAATGTAGTCAACCAATTTTCACATAAATGTGAAAATTGTCTGTGTTTTTTTTTGTTGTTAAATAAACACAAAATGTTTGTTTGCTTGAATGACGTTGTTCAATGTAAGCGCTAGCTGAGCAATTAAACGGCTATTTAACCAGTTGGCTGCTACAGACAGACATATTGCTTTAATACATGTATTAGTCGGGTGACAGTGTGGTTTTTCTGCTGCCCTTGGCAAGTGCGTCCTAAAAGACATACTGCCAAAGCCGTCTTAACGTATCCCGGGGCCCTGGGGCACACAAGAATTCGGAGGCCCTATTGCAATGTAAAAATAAAATACTGTTGGTATAAATTCATGACTTCAAAAAAACAATGTCATATCTTCGTTGAAAAGTAGTTTTAAATTTTCTATTCTCTTTTCTAGGCTTTGGCCCTCTTTACTTTCTTTTTAGTTAACAGTTTTTCTTAGTTTACAACATGTTTTAGTGCTTTGGGGCCCCGTGAGGCCGGGGACCTTGAGCACAGGCCCCGTGTGCCCTTATGGTAAAGACGGAACTGCATGCTGCTTCTTCTGGAGCGCAATAGACACGGAAGAAGGAGAAAAAGTATCGTTCTTCACTATTCAAGGCAGATGATAGGGTTCGTCCGAGTCATCTGACACAAGTAGATATACCAAGTAACGCGTAAACGCTCGGGGTGGCCGTATCGGGTTGCGAACTGGCGACCGGTGGAGTTGGAAGAAAGTACGGCCATTGTGGTAGAAGCTTTTGCCCGCGACTTCGTCTGCATCGTCTTTGATTAAACGTATCTTCTAGAAGTTTAGTGCCAGTTAATCTGGGCCGTGTTATAGTACCTAAAGTTCTCCTTCCAAAGTTGCTGTGCCCTACTGGGACCGTATTGTGTGCCAAAATTGTAAGACCTAACTGCTAATATGGTAAAACATAATACATATTAAGTATTAAAAGTTTGTTTGAAATAAATACTTACACAAAAAGTAAAATTAAATAACGCATGATACATACTTATTTTTGACTAAGTGACCGTGTAGCTGTCTCAATTTGTATGGGAAAGTAGTTTTAATAGACAACATCACATACATTGCTCTGGTCCTAATGTAAGAAGCAAAAAAAACAACGACCGTGACTCCTCACACTCAAAAGCCACCACTTAGAAAAGATCGTCTCTAAGTTAACCCGACCGAGAATCGAACCCGGGACCTTAGAGATGGCGACGCCCAGTCCGGTGTACTCACTTCTCGGCTACGCAGGTCGTGCAGGCTGCTTACAGGCGTGCTTATGACTCCTAATCAGTCTGTCAGTCCCGGCCCGTACTTTCCACCTCCCAACCTCCAAATGGCCCAACGATAAATATCTTCGGACGCCATTCCAGCTCGGTACACGACATAGGAATGCGCGGCGCGCGGGATACGTCGCCGCTCGCAGCTCTGACATTAAGTTATCAATTTATTGTCCCAAGTTGAGTTTGAGAAATGGGTGATCGGGGTAAAAAAAATCGTAAAATTTTATTTTTATTTAAGTTTTATAGCACTCTCCGCAGTGCGCACACTGACAGCCTTTAGCCATAACGCAAAGTGATCTGATAAAAAAGTTCAGTTTTATTTCAAAAACTATGACGAATCGTGTGAAAAATTACTTACTAGATATTTTGTTCTTGTTTAGCATCAAAACGTATTCGATATTTTTTCGTATGATTCATACTAGCTACCTATTCATTGAACATAAAAACTTAATACTAAGATTTGAAAACCGGCCAAGTGCGTGTCGAAATCGCGCACCGAGGGTTGCGTACAAACCTGTTTGTTTTATTTTCATAGCCTTATAGCAATTAGACCTAAGTATTTGGTATGAGTTTCAACTTGATATCTCTACGCGTTTATGAAGAAAAGGATAATAAGTTTAAAAAAAAAAATTACCGGTGTGAATCGGCACCGAGGGTTCCGTACAAACATGTAGGTATATAACTAAAAGTTCACCCATCACGACAATCGAGTCATAGTTATGGTATGTTTATTGTAAAATATGTTTTCGGAATTTTTCCTTTGTATTATTTATTATTTATTCAATCACTGTCAAGTGTGCTTACAGTATAATCCAAAGCGCACACAAGTTAAACAATTTAATACATACATAATACAATGTCACTTTTTATTAAAATATTAAACAAAATGTCAATAACGTCAATTGATAGGATTCATAATATCAAATAGAATAAAAATAATCAATGTCAACAAAGGTCAAATTAAAAAAAAACTGAATTAGAACAAAAAATACAAAACATAGTCAATTGATATTATTATACAGTCCAATTATTGCAGATCACTTGATTATCTAAAATTGTACGGAATTTATTAATTAATTGTATGTGCTATAAAACATTGCTTCAGTCCAAATTTCAAGATTCTAGGTCGACTGGAAGTACCCTTTAGATTTTGATTCCCTTGCGAGTATGTTGTTGCGAGTTTGAAAATATGCGGCTTAAATTGCTGTTTCTTTCGATTGCATTACATAGAAGTTTGATTTTGTTACAGCTTAATTATACCTTTAAAGGTATTATAGACCTGAGTATTTGATACGAATTTTAATTTAATACCTTTACGCGTTCATGAGGAAAGGGGTAGTAAGTTTAAAATTATTTAAAATATTGTTATTATATGATGTAAGTAAAAATTTTCCGTTTTCGCAATTTTTCCTTTATCTGTGCTATAAGACGTTGCTTCGTACCAAATTTCAAGATTCTGAGTTCACGGGAAGTACCCAGTAGGTTTTGATTCTCTTGCGAGTGCTGAAAATTTGTGCTTTAAATGCCCCTGCCCCCAGCCTCTTTAGCCTGATCACCAAAACACGATATGATATAGCGATTTATCGACACCATCGGTAACAAACGGTATTCTCGTAAACAAACAAAATAAATTAGGTACTATATAGGTATACCTACTAGGTAAGAACGAGTAATACCTAGTTCGTATGCGACTGAAAATTAAAGAAACCAAAATGAGATTTATTTGTTTTATTTTCCGTCGTATTGGGGTAATTTTACTAATTTTTGAATTGTTTTAATAATTTTACATCAAACTAAAAGTTTAGGGGAATACCGTTTTAGATAGTAATGTCCCAGTAACCGGATCGACACTGAATTGCGACTAATGTTAAATTACGGGAATTAATGGACCACTATTGGCCTAATAAATCCAAACCACAAAAAACTCAAATATGTTTACAACTACAACCAATTTATTTAACCTTAATTATTGTAAGAAATACATTTAATACATTTATTTGAATATAAACATTATTACTTACTCATTCAAAGAAAACCACGACTTTGGATGTCATTGACTCTACGTTAAAAAGAGACGGTATGAGCGAGACGACACGAGCGGAGGCTTTCGCGCTAGGCGGAGCTTGTGGAGTGACGTCCCATTGAACCTCCCTTTTTGTTAAGAGTGATTTTTGAGGGATAAACAGTACAGCTAAGGCTACACTACGTCATAGAGTACCTTAGTCCTTAGGTCAGTTAAGTACCTTACACTTAAGTACTTCGAGATTGGGTTTGATACTGATATGTTTTTACGTTATCTGTGATCAGATCATTGATGGAGCACATTCTTTATAGAGTAGAAATATCACTATGCTGAAATGATGATGATGATGATGATGATGATAGTACCCAGCAGTAAGTAAATACTTAAAGGCTGATTGAATAATTGGATCCTATCTTGTTTAGGCTAGTCTGATTTCTGCCTTAGGTTTCCCTTTTTCTCACAGCACAGGGTTCTTGAATATACAGGGTTATTTGTAAAACATCAACAACCTTCTAGGAACTGATTCTGGTGCTAAAATACAACAACATTTTCAATGAAATCGCTAATAAAAAATTTCGCTTCCCCATACTAAGCCGCCACCAGCTGACACCAGTTTGTATGGAGAAGTAAACTTGTTTTTTAGATTTCAATGTTGGTCCCATAGAAAAACGTTGTTGTATTTAAGCACCAGAATCAGCCCCTAGGAGGTTGTTGATGTTTTACAAATAACCCTGTATAATTTATTTCAGGCATCAAATTACTACAGTGTTAATACATTTCAATAAATGGCCCATAATATAATAAAAACTTTACAGACTAACACATACAATGCGGGCTGCTTCCAACCGGCCAATCTGGAAGTCACTGGGGAGGCCTATGTTCAGCAGTGGACATCCTAATGGTGATGAATGATAACACATATAAATATAATAAACATTCCTACTAGGCTATTTTTGGGACTTCGTTCTTGTAGCGTCAACTGGTAATCTTCCACGGAAGCGACGGTAGACCACATCCTTTAGCCAGAATTTCTCCTACAGGTAGGTGTCCAGCTTGCTCGTCAGTACTAACACAGCGGAAGCTTTAAAACTCGCGTTGTGTCTCGACTCAAAAGGAGCAACTCTTCTTAATTCAAGATGAGTCTTGACCTTAATGTGCTCTATGATAGCCTGCGACTTGGTGGTATAGTGCAGGCGAGACAAGTACAGAGCCGTGACTAGCGTTGCAGCTCGTAACAGAAATCTGTGTCCCGTAGCTAGGGTGCAGTACCGCAACGATTATGACTGACACGCCTTCTTCGTGTCTTCTTGTTTACCTCGATGATTTTTATCTCGGTTTTACTCAAAATCGGCCTCTGCTGGTTTGGATGCTGTCAACGTCGGCTGCATTGCGGCAGTAGGTCGCTTGCTAGCTACGACGTTCGCAAAATTTTGCAAGCAACAATGTTTATATTTAACATGCTTATTCTAACCTACAAGGGCACAGACTTGTTCACTGATCGAAAGTCAAAAGTTCATGCTCAAGGTTTGCCAAAGGGCAATAGAGCGGAGTATTCTGGGATATGAGAATATAATCATCTAGAACGTTATTACTCATCAGTAGTCATCAGTAATTTTCACGAAAGATGTTTTTATCATATTGCATGTAATAGTTACTACTGTTACTTATACTTATTAAATACTTAGGTACAAAAAAATATTTCTATGTGTCTGGTAGGTACACTCAAGTCACAACATCAGAAGTTACATAAACTTATCTGAATTTTCCAAAATAATCTCATTGCAAAAAATGACAATAGTGACATATGAATAATTTTAATGCAAATTACTACCTACAAGATAAAGTCTGTGATATTTAGAAGAATCAATTTTCAATACTTTTGAAAACTACTTTTGTCTACCTGTGTGTCTAAAAAAAATTTACTTCCTCATACTAAGTCGCCGATCACGTTGCCCCATCAATCGACGCAAAACGAATTAAAACTGTCAAGCGGTGAAAAAGAAGACAAGAATTAGCATCTTTTTTATTTGTTTTTTCAATGATTTCAATTATTTTTCTCTCCTGAAATTTATTTAAGTATAGAAACAAATGCTATGCTCAAAACACTTAGGAAATATTTTTGAGCCAATAGTAAGTAGTAATCTTTTGAAATCACGAAGAAGAAGATTTACATTTGACTATGTTATATGAAAATCATGTCTACCTACATTTTGCAGCAATGTAAGGACCTACTGAATAAGCTTATAAACATCCGCCTGATACTACAAGGTACGCAAATTGAACCGTTGCATTACGTTGTCATTTTGATATTTGCATAGAAATTGGACGCACGCTAACACTAAAAACCAGTCAAGCGCGAGACGGACTCCCGCACCAAGGGCTCGTCGAGCACATATCAAAATAAAAATAGTAAAACTGTCATTTATTTTGTTAGACAAATTTTTTCGGCATTTTTTAATATGAATAAGTACTGTTTTAGTATGAGAGAGATTTGATAGGACTTTAATTTTATAGATACTAAATACTCACTTAAAGAGTTTTTGAATTGTTAGTAACTCATAAATCTGATCTCACCTAGTAAATTATGTATAGTGTATAGTTTATAATGATAACTGTCAACATGTATCTTGGCTTAGAATATTTATCCATAACAATGTTTACTCCTACCTACTTAATGTTGCAATGCCCTTACAGGGCCATGTTACGGGACTACTTATATTAATCTAAGATCTTTGTACCAACATGATAATATAAACATACTTATATGACTATGACTATGTAAGTGAAAAATCACTAATTAGTTTCTGAGAAAGATAGTCCGTATTGTTGCTCTAGCTACAGGGTGAGTATGTGCTTGATGGGTTTATGTAATGTAACCACCGTTTGGTTTTGGTTTGGTAATACAGTTTGGGATTCTTAGCTCACATCTGACTCATGATTGGCAGGTTTTAAAATTTTGCTTTCATGGTCACTCTTGCTGGGTTTATACCACGTACTGTTAATTTAGAACTATAAGCTCTTTTACAACTTTATAAATAGTAATATGTAGAAACCTTATTCTAAAAATCTGAATTTTACTCGAAAAAGCAAAAAAAGGTTTTTGAAGCTATTAGTAAGAACATTAACGCGGATTTGCATATAAAAATGAGACTTTGTATAGCATTTAATGCTGCCAACCCACCAGAACCATATTCACACAATTGATAGTCCCCTAGGTACCAACCAACAAAAGTTATCAAATCGAAACGGATGCATTAATTAATACGAGTGCTGACATCTATGTTATGGCGCCGCAAAACTAGTATCATAGAGCGGAGCGGTATGACACTCCGCGTTTCGGTCGAGTTATATACCTACGCGACGCGCACCTTCGAAGAGCAGTGATGCCAGATTGGGTATTTTTCACGCAATTCTGGGTAAAAATTTTGATCCTGGAGAAATTTTGGAGTAATCGAATTTTTTGAGAAATGTTTGGAGAAAAAAAAATACTAGAGAGAATTTTGGGGAACTATAAATTAAGTATCTTTGAATAGTTTTAAAGTATTTTTTATAATTAATTATTAATAATTTTATAGTGGCCAAACATTTTATATAAATCAGCCGATAAGCTGTTGTAAGTTATGGGTATAGGAAGAAACATTACCCTTTTTTTTATTTTGATGTTTTTTCCAAAACTTATTGTTTAAATAATGAGCAGTAGAATCACTTCCTAAAAGGAAGTATTAACTAATAAAAAAGGACCTTATCTTTAGGCCTTCTACACATAAACCTGTTTTATTTGTCCGACAAGGAGTTAAGTTTGAATTTATTTATTTCCAGCGGTTCAAACTTATTTTTTTAACAACAACACGGTAATTTGAACTATGTTTTTTTTTCGTAACAACTGACTACTAGTGAAAATACGCCGTTAGACCACGGGCAAAAAAATAATCTGGGCCTTTAGGTAAAACTAAGGAAAATAGTATCGTTTTGGAGAAAAATAATTTCAAATTTGGGTAGAAATAGAAAATCATTTCTGGCAACCTTGTCGAAGAGGCTAAAATCAGTCGAGTGTCACGCGCGCGCGCTGTTACACGTTCATATTAAAATTAGTTTTTTGTACCCGTTACACTTCCGACTTTATTCAGAGCTTATTCACTGTGAATAAGAAAATTAAAAGAAATCGAAAATATTGCGCAGCATTTGGGCTATATATTTTGCCACCGGGTCGCTCGGTAGCATTAGTAGCAGCGACGCGACCGCTCCGTTGTGATTGAAAATACCAACGTCTCGATTTCCAGCAGACCTACCACAATATTATAATAAGTCCATAAACCACTTCTATAATATTTTAAGTCCTCATTAGGTAGGTACTTACTACGTTACGACATTTTTATACAGGGCTCTTTAACACTAATATTACGATCAGGGCGTTTTCATAAATTAATTGTATCGACCGATATCGATATTGATGATTAATTGGATATACCGGAATGGAAAGTAATATTTTTATTGAAATGATTACTAATTATCTACACGCTATTTCATGCGTAGATAGGTATCGACCAAATTCACAAACACAAGTCGCAGCCCTTGCGAGAGAGCGGTAGCTGACAGGACAAAGTAAAAAGAGCTCTCACTTGGGGCGTTTTGGTGGATTATCGCTTGCAGTAACGCTTTGTAGGCTATTATAAAATGAGAGTACATTGCCCGGTGGAAGCTAATTTGCTCTTTATTGCCGCACATTGAGAGTAGATAATCTATTTTATCAAATGTCTTTAAATGTCGCTTCTGCTATATTATTTATTATATTATTTATTCTGTAGCGGTAGTGAGTGTCACTCCGCAGTTTAGGCACAGAATAAATAATATAGGTTTAGGTATAAAAATATACCTAGACTCGCCAGAGCTACCCACCTGCAAGCAAAATTGAAACTTATAACCGCGCGCGAACTGTGAATTTTCTTTGCGTGCTCCAGTTTTATGACTAAGCTGCGAACGTCGGCACGGGGTTGTCACTTGAGAAGTTTTTGTATTTCTAGTTGATTTAATAGTTTTAAGTTAAATAAGTAGATTAAGCATTACAAACGATGATTCTGTAAATATAAAAATTCCATCTGAATGTCGTGTGTTCGATTAAAACACGGGTGAAAGTATTCCTTTGTAAACATTACCCTAACCTGTTCCTAAAATTGTTTTTGGGCAACTAATTAAGGATTTTTATTTTAACTATTAATAATTAAGTACTAAAGGACTTATGGAATAGAAGAACGACCGGCTGCCACCTCCTCTTTTGCACGTAGGTACCTACTTCGATGACGCGCCATAATCGTAGTTTGCTGAGAGCTGCAGCTTATTTATGTTGTTAGTTTATTGTACAGATGGGCGATTAACTAGGTATTTCTAACAAAATAAAATACAAATAAGTAAAGAAATAAAATGTGTTCATTACAAAATTATCTTATAAATACTTCTTTTAAGTTATTGTTTGATTGTTTTCCAGATTTCAAATTTCAATTATTAAATCTCAGAGTCGCAAATATGTATACGTAGGTCGTTCACGAATAACCTTAAATTGTATACGGATTATATTGACGTTTAGGCTTAGAAGACATTGCGAGTGTCGAAAAGTAAAAAAATATATATTTTCAAGTATGCGCAAGCGCGACGTTTACGTGACCGCGACTGCGCACTTCCATGCGCCGCTTCGGGCGGCGCGCTGGCCGAATATACCTAAACCAGGGGGGTGTCATTCCGCAGTTTAGGTATAATCTTTTAGGTTTAGGTATAAAAAAGTTTAGGCAGAGGGATGTCGTTCTCGGCTCGCACGATAGTCGCAGTCACGTCGCGCTCGCGCATGCTTGAAAATTTTTTTTTTGCTTTTTGACACCCACAATGTCTTCTAAGCCTAAACGTCAATATAATCCGTATAAAAGATATTGCTGTGTTTACGGATGTCTGAATAAAATAGTGAATCAGAACTAACATTTTAAACCTAGAAAAAAATCAATCAAACAATACTTAAAAGTTAAGCAATTGTAGATGATTAGCTCTGGCGAGTCTAGGTATATTTTTATACCTAACCCTGACTTTTGTTAGGGAGTGAATCTTCTGTACGGTAGTACTATCAGTATTCTGTGTCATTGCTTAAAAAATTGCAAGTATTTTACGCGCTGACACCGATAGATTTAATTTCATTATTATTACATTACAAATCAAATCAAATCAAAGATCTTTATTTGCATTAAAACATGGTTTTTACATTACATTATTACATTATTTCATCAGGTGATTCCGGTGATAGGGCAAATAGTGGGGCAAATTATTTTAAACCCTAACCCTTTGCAATAGGATTCAGCTTTCCTTAAAAGTATTAGGTGCTTTCGGTTACTTAGGATATAATACTTACCAAAATGATTTAAAATACTAAAATATACATACATATTAAACATAATGAAAATCAACCTCATAACAAGGCAACAAGAGGAAAAATGCAAACAAGATAAAAATGGACGGCAGTCACAAAAAAAAAAAAAAAATGGACGGCAGTCACGGCAGCTTTCACCTGTCAGCGGCTTTGCCATTTTGTAATCTGTATCTGTACTTGTTATGTATTTGGGCGAGAGTTGACAAGACTTGTCATTTCATACTTCTAAATGTAGGTAAAAATCAAGTAGTCCTTTCAAGTTAAGAAGATACCTATGGCACTTGGCATTTTCCGTTTCACCCATACTATTTACGATAATAACTTATAAAATATGTTTTAGTTTTTTAAAAGAGCTTAATTTAGGCCTATTTACAGAAATAAATTGGTTTTATTTATATCATTGCAAAACACAATAATCTTGGCCTCTAAAAATTTAAGCAAAAATTGCAAACCAATAATATATCATAAAGATTTAAAAATTAAAATTAATAGGATTTCCTGCAAATACTTAATGCGTAAAATGGAACGTTTTCTTCTAGGGATTGACAATACATAATCGGAACTAAATCGATGAATCGGTTCAGTCGTCTTGTGAAAAACTATGCGTTGACGACAGTAGTACGAGAACATCTGCCTTGTATGCGATTTGTGTTATCGTTATTTTTCGCAATGTTCTTTGACTTTTGTTACTGTTTTTGTAAAGTTTTCGTTATTGTTTTGCTTTTATTTGGTAAAATGCTAAAAAGGAAAAAAGACTTGTCAGAAAGCTGTATCTGCTGCTCTGGCAGTAGAACATTGCAGTATATCTCTTATTTTAAATAAGTTCATTTGAATAAATCTCGATTAAACTTTCTTTATAAACTCTCTTGATTTTCAAAAAGAATCGGTTTGATTTCGTTAGGGCACATCACTATTTGTGTCAAAAGGGAAGTCACGTGCTGCGTCTTCATATTTCATAACTTGAAAAGGGTATAGTTTCGGAAAAAGATGGTTCGTATTGCTGCTATAAAGTGTCGATGGGCAGCAATCTGCAGTCCAACAGTTTCGTTCCAGCCTGCCTGATATCTCCGGCACAGAATAGTAGGATATTCCTTTCGGGGATATGGATCTAAACGCTATCTCCAGTCTCCACCAAAAATGCTAGAATCGCTATAGATAAATTCAATGCAGGGCGGGACTTAGGTCTACTGAGTGACTCAGTAGACCAGCCTTGAAAACGTTGTTAAAGTTAACAGGCCTTAAAATCCAAACACTAATCAAGTAAAACACTACATTCAACGTGTTCTTACAAACGCAACATTCATTCACTTACAATTATTAATATCCAAGATACTTAAAAGTACTAGTTGTACATAATACAGAATACAAAAATTCCTTGCAATTAACCCACAGCATAGAAAAAAACAATCATTATTTCTAAATATTTACTACCATAATTAATCGATTACTCATATCGAATTTTAAAATTAAGAATAATATCATTACACTCGATTGCTGCATTTTCATTGCATTCGGTATTGTTTATGTGTCCATAGACAACAATCATAATGTATGACCTCGGCAGAGGACGCTAGCTCTACGCGTTAGTGTAGCCAGCCTCGACTAGGTACCCAATAATGTAGGTAACATATTCCACTTTCCGAATGGATAAAAAAAACCCTTAAAATCACTACATACCGTGCAGTGATTTTAAAGGTTTTTTTTTAAATATCTGAAAGTAGAACATTGATAAAAAAACTAATTTGAATATAAATGTTTTTTGTCTTGTCTAAAGCGCTTGCTAAACGGAGAATGAACTCCTCGTGACATTGCTCGACTTTGCCCTTGCTCTGCTTTTCATGACGTCAAACGCCCGTTGTTATTGGAAGATCCTCCGTCCACTTCCATCAGCACGCCAGCTAGACCCCGACCCCGCTTCTTCTTGTATAGAAACCATTCCGAACTTGGTCATAATCGATATAAGTGTTTTTAAACTGGGGTCCGAATTTATATTCGCCTACCACTCAAGTTTCAATAAGCTAAAATCGATGTATGCTTAAGAAACGCAGAGTCGACGAATGCGAGCGAGACTGCATCATCATACCCGTATAATTTACATTTTATTAATTGTAGTGATTTTTTATATGTGGCAGCACCAAATAATATTTTTTAAATTTTAGTTTATGGTTAGAGTGATGCACCCTTTTTTATTATTTCAATTGAACTCAGATAGTTTTTGAAATCGAACTGTCTCATTTATACTTTAAATTATCAATGTAATTAGAAAAACAGTTAAATTTGCTAAAAAGTAGTTAACAATGCTATTATTTATTTTACCAATTAGTTACTTTAAAGAATTATTCTCGTTTGTGGGAACATTGCAAAAGGCAAAATAATTGAAATGTAAATCCATTCAATCAGAACATCACTACTAGCCAAGCGAAGTGAAGCGGAGTTGTGACGGCAGAGATGTGAGAGATTTTGTCAGATTTTGTCACAGAATATAATATTTTGTACGATTGCATTTCAATTGCGATTGCTAAAAAACAAATAAAAGTAAGTAAACCTTTGAATAAAGACCAGTGTCTCGTAAAATGCGTGTGCGTTGTTTGTATCTCTCGTGTAGTGATGTAAAAATGCATATTATAACCTAACTACGCTTTGCATAAATCTATGAGGCCATAGCCTTGTAATTGATGCAGATGCAGTCGATGTCGGAATAGAGCGTTAACGCGATTATAAAAGTAGTGGAAACGTCATTGCTGTGAAGCCATCCGTCTGTAATCATTTGCCGCGCTTGCTCTACGCTGTGGTGTTATTGACGCGTCCATTGCAATATTGCAGGCATAATGCCGGCGGCAAGAGGCGTAAAAAGGACAGGATCTAAATTGTCGGCGGCCACGTCGTCCACAGCTCCTAAAAATAAGAAGAAACGTGGAGGTAAGTGCCCAAAATGATTAAATTCTCAGTTGTTTTCTTTACATTTTTGTCCGACGTCAATGACCTGTCAAACCACGATGGCGGGAAAATGAGACGCGTATGGCAAAGCCCTATCGAAGACTTTGATAAATTTTTTAATGTTTACAAGAAGTTTTCTATAAATGGTTGTATTTATGAGCAATATAGAAAACAAGCGAAATTGTTAGGTGATGTTTAGATCGCACATTGCGTAAGCGTTTGGATGTAAATGATTCGTTTGAGGTTATTTGTAAGCAGTTGTAGGTTTACTAAATTCTTTATCACTTATGTTACCCAGAATTTGCTTATAGTGTAATTTGGTCTCTATAAAACAAGATTTTTACAAATATTTCAAGCTAAAACTTGTAATTATTTACTAACTGCAACAAGTAGAAGTGCCTATTAACTAATTAGTTGAATAATTAGTTATTACATACCTAACTTGTGCCTTTTACCATAATCATGATGTAAATATGTTAAACAAAAGCGGCTCTAAAATTTTAACTGGTAGGTACTTGGCTAACATCAAAATTATTGTCTGGACCAAATAAGTAACACAAAATCAAAGAAACTGATTAATAACAATCTGTAAATCCTTTTTACCCTTTGCAGTGATCATATCATACAGATCGCATTAAACAATCTATTGATAAATAAAAAGGTACTTTAGTAATTTGTTTTTCTTAAAACTAATTTTTATGAATTCTTTAAATTACCATAAATTAATTTGCAGAAATAATTAAGTCATTTTTAAAACTAAACTAAACCATTTTTACTTTCATTAATTCAGTATGGATTATTAGCTTGGTTGAAATGAGTATCTAAAGGTAGGCATTGGATAATTGGACGAACTTCTGTAACCATAGCACTTGTAACAAGACCAAAATATCGAGACTTAATTAAATTAAGGCAATAGATGGTAATAATACCTGACTTCTTTACTTAACTTCTGGATGCGGGCCGCTTCCAACCGGCCAATCTGGAAGTCACTGGGGGAGGCCTATGTTCAGCAGTGGACGTCCTATGGCTGAAATGATGATGATGATGAATACCTAACTATACCCTTTTCAAGATAAGAAGAAACTTATGACACATCACGTGACTTTCCTGTTGATACAAATAGTGATGTGCCCTAACCTGCCCTAACAAATTGTCCCGAAGCAGTGGTAGAGCAAAAAAATATATTGGGACGTGTAAAAGTGCTTTTAATGGCCTATTTGCAAAAATAAATGATTTTGATTTGTTTTTTTTTATTTTAACGAAATCCAACCGATTCTTTTTGAAAATCAAGAAAATTTATAATGAAAGTTTAATTGATTTTTATTCAAATGAACTTATTTAAAATAAGAGATATACTGCAATGTTCTACTGCCAGATTACCATATACAGCTTTTTGACAAGTCTTTTTTCCTTTTTTTGGCATTTTACCAAATAAAAGCAAAACAATAACTAGAAACTTTACAAAAACAGTATCAAAAGTCAAAATAGGAACTATGCGAAAAATAACGATAACACAAACCGCATACAAGGCAGATGCTCTAGTACTACAGACGTCAACGCATAGGTTTTCACAAGACGACCTAACCGATTCATCAATTTAGTTCCGATTATGTATTGTCATCCCTCTATTTGAAGGAAATCCTATTAATTCATTTGTTAAATCATTAAGATATATTATTGGTTTTAAATTTTTGCTTAAATTTTTAGAGGCAAAGATTATTGTGTTTTTGTAATGATATAAATAAAAAAATATATATTTTATAAAATATTCTCGTAAATAGTATAGGTGAAATGAAAAACGCCATGTGTCAAAAGTATCTTCTTGTCTTGAAGGGAATATAATCAATTACAAAAACCAATAGATTGGTTTATTCTCTAAGACTCATATAAAGTTACTAGGACATCTGTTCTAAATTATTATGATATTATTATTATTTTTCTATAGTGAATTTGTCATTTATCTGGCTTCAATCACAGAAAACCCCTTGTAATATTGTAAGAATTCAATCAAGCCTATCATGATTCTATAAATTTTTACAGCAATACAATTAGAGATACCTGATGCACCCAAAAAGAGGGGTCGTGTGTTGGTGTGTGGACAAGGTGATGTTGGACAATTGGGACTTGGAGAGGACGTTGAGGAAACCTCCAGGTATGTGTGATCTCCGACACTCTTTTATTTACAATCAGTGCATTGACAGATCCGAAGTCTTACCTTCTAATATTTTTTGAAATTATGTGAATCTGGGATCACGAATAAGTTTCATTGCGGGTCCGTTTATAACAAATGAAAACGAAAAATATTTATTTCTTTAACAATAATTTTAAACATAGATCTAATAATAGAATCTATGCAGAGGTGGACTCTTTCTTATAAGTGCCATGGCACCTGTGGCAGAAGGAGTCACTCTTCCTTAACAAAATGTACATTTTATATAAAAGCAAGTTACATAGTACTTTTAACTTACAAAATAAAACAAAACAAACTTTCTGTTTCTTCGTAGTATAGTGATTTTAGCCAGTTTGTCACTAATTTTGCACTCCCGATATGTCAGGGGGTATATTTCTAGCTTTTTATTGACAAGGTTGTACACATGAGAAGTAATAAGAAATATAAATCTGTTGCGGTCTATTTTCTAGATGCTAACAAGCAACCAAGATTTAAAATGTCAATGAAAAAATATATACAGTGCAATCTGTTTATTATAATGTAATCAATAAGTAATCGATAATTGTATTCCTTAAAAAATGATAAATATTCATTAAAAGTAATTTATAATTAATTGATTAAGATATATTAGTATCATGCATTACACTGCTATACAAAAAAAATTAAAAAATCTGTGGATATTAGACCTTCACGCTGCATGCTTATTTATTTTTGATTCACTCTGGTTATTGAGATAAACGGAACTAAGAAATAATTGAAAATTTCAAACTACCCTACAAACATTGTGGTTCATTGATTTGTTTTCACTTACGTTTGTTATCTTTTCACGGATTTATTTGCAACAACTTAACTTTATAGCTATCAGACCCTGTAGTTATCAGTTATAAATCGGTTGTTTTGTGTTAAAGTGCATTTTTCCTTTCAAAAACATGAGTTTTCCACGTAAACCTTGTTTAAACGATCCTAACAGTTTTTGCTTTATTTGTGGCAAGTTTAGTTTACAAAAGCAAAGAAAAGAGATCACAAAGTTTGTAAAAACAGTCTACCGAGAATATTTCGGGATACCACTAGTGAAAAGGAATAAATATTGGGTGCCAAACATCGTGTGCAAGCCGTGCGTAGAATCTTTGCGTTACTGGAGCCAAGGAGGACGTAAAGGGTTACAATTTGGAGTGCCGATGATGTGGAATGAGCCAAGTAATCACTTAAACGACTGTTACTTTTGTGCCGTAAATGTTAAAGGTATGAACCGGTACAAAAAACGTACTTGGGTTTACCCGAGTGTGAAATCGGTTACAACTCCAGTATCTCACAGTGATGATTTGCCAATTCCAGTGGTTTCAAGACCATCTACATCAAATTGTGATGATTTTGAAATGTTAGAGGGATCAAGCGGTCAGTCGAGCAGTAGTGGAAGTGAGTTCGAAGAAGATGTTTCTAAGAAACCTGGATTTTCTCAAGACGAACTCAATGATTTGGTTCGTGATTTGAATTTACCGAAACTTTCGGCCGAACTTCTTGCTTCAAGGTTGAAAGAAAAACAATGTCTTCAACCTGGTGTTATCATTACATCCTTTAGAACCAGAGAGAGTGAACTTCTTCCTTACTTTTCAGAAGAAGATAACTTTGTTTTTTGTAATGACATTCCTGGGCTCCTAAGATCTATGGGTCTTCCTAAATATGAGGCTAAAGATTGGAGGCTTTTTATAGATAGCTCAAAAAGAAGTCTAAAATGTGTATTGCTGCACAATGGAAATAAGTATGCTTGCGTTCCGATTGGTCATACTACAAAACTAAAAGAAGAATACCAAAATATTAAAATGGTTTTAGAAAAGATTTCGTACGCACAACATCAGTGGCTAGTTTGCGTGGACTTGAAAATGGTACATTTTTTACTAGGCCAGCAAGAAGGGTATACTAAATACCCTTGTTTCATATGTTTATGGGATAGCCGTGCAAGAAACCAACACTGGATTACAAAGATCTGGCCTTTGAGAGAAAATATGGAGGTTGGAAAAGCAAATGTGATAAATGAACCAATGATAAGCCGAGAAAACATCCTTCTTCCACCCCTTCACATTAAGCTTGGGCTAATGAAGCAGTTTATTAAAGCCCTTGATAAAAATGGTGTCTGTTTCAAATATGTGTGCCAAAAATTTCCAGCCCTTAGCATGGAAAAATTAAAAGCAGGCATCTTTGATGGACCGCAAATACGTACACTGATAAAAGACACTGAGTTTGTAGCCCATATGACACAGATTGAATCTGAAGCATGGTTAAGCTTTGTGTTGGTAGTAAAAAACTTTTTGGGGAATCACAAAGCGCCGGAATATCAAGAACTAGTTGCAAAAATGCTACAAAATTTTAACAGAGTAGGAGTCAACATGAGCATAAAATTGCATTTCTTACACAGCCATTTGGACCGATTCCCGCAGAACCTGGGTGATTACAGTGAGGAACAAGGAGAAAGGTTCCATCAGGATATCAGGATAATGGAAGAAAGATATCAAGGTCAATGGGACAGCCATATGATGGCTGACTATTGCTGGACCTTGAAAAGAGATTGTCCTGACAAAGTAAATAAGAGAAAATCCCAAAGAAAAAGTTTTTCATGATCTTCATTTATTTATTCTAGTTAAAGGTACCCCAAACTATTATTATTTTTGTGTATTTTTGTAAAGATAAACAATAAAAATAAATTTTAAATACATCTTTTGGCCCATTTATTGAAGCATTTTATGGAAAATGTTAGAAGCGTTTATCTCAAAAACTGGAGTCAATTTGACCATTCTGGTATTTTTCCCGTTATCAGCACACTCGTCTTATACAAAATCGACTTCAAGTATGCCTTCAGCAAAATGACTGTATAGCAGTGTTATTATTTGAGAACCCCTTTCGGGTAAAGGTCTCCTCCAGATTCGACCAGTCGTCTCGGTTCCTTGCTATGTGTAACCATTGAAGTCCAGCAATCTTTTTTATTTTATCGTCCCATCTGGTCACAAGCGAGCCAAGCTACTAAACACAATTGGCCATCTTAACTTATACCACAATCATCATCGCACATCGTTATTTATTCACAAGTCACTTCTGTCTGCATAATTGTTAGGGCAAGTTTGCCTTTTTAATACAATACATATTCCACAATATTTGCAGAGTAAGGTATAAAGATAAATTTGAATTCCATTTCTTTTCATCTTGTTTTTTATTACAATATTTAACAATGTACGTCGTATATTGTGTTCCATTATGTATTCAAAAACCACACAATACACAACGAATGCTGAGCCTATTTGCAACATTGCTTTAGTTAGATGTAACTTTTATTGATTGTTCTTTCCAGATAAGAAGGGTTTTGTGACACATCACCAGTGATCGGAATAGGTAGATTGATTTAATGTACTTTGGTAGTGCTAGCATAATATGGATATGCCTTTTTTTTTTTTTTCAAAAACTGATACCAAGAAATGCCGGAATCCCGGAGGCATGTCCATATTAACATCAATGTTTTAAGATCATTGACCCCAAATCTATCTCTTACCTACTTCGATCACTGCTCATCACGTGGCTTTTGCCCTAAAGAAATCAAGTCGATTCTTTTTGAAAATCGAGAAAGTTTATTTATAAACTTTATAAAGAAAGTTTAATTAATTCTTTGTATAAGTAACCTTTTTTAAAATAAGAGGTTTACTGCGATGTTCTACCGCCAGAGTGCCGTAAACAGTTTTTTCACAAGCCTTTTTTGCTTTTTTTGGCATTTTACCAAATAATAACAAAAACTACGAAAAACTCAACCAAAACAGTAACAAAAGCCAAAACAGAAACGGCGCGAAGCACAACGAAATAAAAACGAAAAACGACGGATACAATATTGCAAAGCACTCTACACATGGCTTTACGTCCGGATTTTGCTGGTTAATATCAATCGCCATCAGTATTTCGTCAGTCAGTGGGTTACACGATCATTCTCCCTCTGTTCTTGATCAGTGATGAAATACTGATCGTAACCATTCGCTTTCGTGGGCGAGGCACATAGCACGTAGAACTGACGGCCGATTTGGCAATAAGGTTTTGGGATGGAGGCCACGTACCGGCAAACGCAGCGTAGGACGTCCACCCACAAGGTTGACAGACGACCTGGTAATGGTTGCAGGAAGCTAATCTGGTAGTCATAGGGGGAGACCTATGTTCATTGTTCAGTAGTGGACGTCCTATGGCTTAAATGATGCTGAGAGGGTTTGTGTCAAATATTTTTATGACTTTGTTCTAGATTTAAGTATGTGTCGGCGCTGGGGGACAAAATCGTTGACGTCCGTGCGGGAGGGATGCACACTATTGCACTTGACAGTGATGGAAAGGTGAGTTCTAGGATATAAAACAGACTTGCCACGGGTAGGTAGGTATTTGGTTTATTTCGTGTATCGTTTGATACTAGCCTGTCAAGCCAGTGAAGCCTATTCAGATGTCTTAAGGCAGCTTAATAACATCTGACAGAAAGGTTTGGTCACCGGCTTTTAAACATCTCTCAACCAATCCGCACTGGGCCCGCGTGGTCAAGTATGGCCCAAACAACCTCATAGTTGCCTGTGTCCTGCAGTGGGACATATTTAGGCATACTTTAGGTACTTTAGAAATCTTTCACTAGGCCGTGTTCTATTATCATGGCAAATATTTCAATAAGCAATAAAAGTATAATAATGGCATTTAATGTTTGTTTCAATTTGTTATTCCGGATACATTAATAAATAAAGCAGTCCTCGTATCAAGTTAAAAAAGACCTTTTTTACTGGCATTAAATATCAACATTTATGTTACAAGTTAGTAGTTAGGCAATAAATTTTACGATGATGAATAAAACGACGCAAGGATGTGTTTAAAAATCCTAACATGTTTCGATTGTTTTACGTACGACTAACTCGCATCTTGTCTTCGCGCTTCCATAGAAATTGGGGAGTCGGAAACGTTCGTATGTGTTTGCGCGAGTTTAATTCGTACGCGCGTCGCGTAAACGCGTTCAAACGGGCGTTTCCAGCCGCACGATTCCTCGTGTATAAGCCGAGTGTTGACGAAATAGTCGTCACATGCCCAAGTTGGGTCATCTCTTATTGATATTGTATCTTGCGTAGATATGGACGTTCGGTTGCAACGACGAGGGAGCGTTAGGACGCCCGACGTCGGGCGAGAAGGACGAAGGCACGCCGCGGGTGGTCGCGCTGCCGGCGCGGGCCGTGGCTATAGCCGCCGGGGACTCGCACTCCGCCGCGCTGCTGGACAACGGGGACGTGTACGCGTGGGGCGCCTTCCGGGTGAGTACTGTGTAGCGACTACTGAGTAGCGGGGTGTACAGGGACGAGGGCACGCCGCGGGTGGGGCCGTGGCTATAGCCGCCGGGGACTCGCACTCCGCCGCGCTGCTGGACAACGGGGACGTGTACGCGTGGGGCGCCTTCCGGGTGAGTACTGTGTAGCGACTACTGAGTAGCGGGGTGTACAGGGACGAGGGCACGCCGCGGGTGGGGCCGTGGCTATAGCCGCCGGGGACTCGCACTCCGCCGCGCTGCTGGACAACGGGGACGTGTACGCGTGGGGCGCCTTCCGGGTGAGTACTGTATAGCGACTACTGAGTAGCGGGGTGTACAGGGACGATGGCACGCCGCGGGTGGTCGCGCTGCCGGCGCGGGCCGTGGCTATAGCCGCCGGGGACTCGCACTCCGCCGCGCTGCTGGACAACGGGGACGTGTACGCGTGGGGCGCCTTCCGGGTGAGTACTGTGTAGCGACTACTGAGTAGCGGGGTGTACAGGGACCGATGGCACGCCGCGGGTGGTCGCGCTGCCGGCGCGGGCCGTGGCTATAGCCGCCGGGGACTCGCACTCCGCCGCGCTGCTGGACAACGGGGACGTGTACGCGTGGGGCGCCTTCCGGGTGAGTACTGTGTAGCGACTACTGAGTAGCGGGGTGTACAGGGACGATGGCACGCCGCGGGTGGTCGCGCTGCCGGCGCGGGCCGTGGCTATAGCCGCCGGGGACTCGCACTCCGCCGCGCTGCTGGACAACGGGGACGTGTACGCGTGGGGCGCCTTCCGGGTGAGTACTGTGTAGCGACTACTGAGTAGCGGGGTGTACAGGGACGAGGGCACGCCGCGGGTGGGGCCGTGGCTATAGCCGCCGGGGACTCGCACTCCGCCGCGCTGCTGGACAACGGGGACGTGTACGCGTGGGGCGCCTTCCGGGTGAGTACTGTGTAGCGACTACTGAGTAGCGGGGTGTACAGGGACGAGGGCACGCCGCGGGTGGGGCCGTGGCTATAGCCGCCGGGGACTCGCACTCCGCCGCGCTGCTGGACAACGGGGACGTGTACGCGTGGGGCGCCTTCCGGGTGAGTACTGTGTAGCGACTACTGAGTAGCGGGGTGTACAGGGACGAGGGCACGCCGCGGGTGGGGCCGTGGCTATAGCCGCCGGGGACTCGCACTCCGCCGCGCTGCTGGACAACGGGGACGTGTACGCGTGGGGCGCCTTCCGGGTGAGTACTGTGTAGCGACTACTGAGTAGCGGGGTGTACAGGGACGAGGGCACGCCGCGGGTGGGGCCGTGGCTATAGCCGCCGGGGACTCGCACTCCGCCGCGCTGCTGGACAACGGGGACGTGTACGCGTGGGGCGCCTTCCGGGTGAGTACTGTGTAGCGACTACTGAGTAGCGGGGTGTACAGGGACGAGGGCACGCCGCGGGTGGGGCCGTGGCTATAGCCGCCGGGGACTCGGGGGTGTACAAGGACGAGGAGGAGAGGAGTAAAACAAGGGTCCACCACTCGATAAATAACGTTCAATATAGCCCCCCCAATGCAACCTTCAAACGCGCCAACGCGCATCTAACAGACCGCAAACTTACTTCAGTCGTCCGGTACACTTCGAAAGCAATTCGTCGCGATGCAACGTAAGGAGATAGTGCGATCGTACGTAGGGCACGTAAATATAGGAAGGTTTCGATTCCGATATAACGCTGCGCTGCGCTGCGTAAACGGTTTAAGTTAATCAAGTATGAAGAAATTGTTTCCCCTTCAAAAGTTCTAAAAAAAAGTCCGTGACAGCATATAGACATACCTCGAAAGATAGACATATGCCATATTGAACTAGAACCTTTTTTACGGTAATCAAATTTAGTCTAAAATAATGCATTGGCGTCATTAGTGTTGCTATTTCTTTTACTTTTAGAGCGAGGTATTAATGTGGTCTATTGTATTATTTTGAGCTGGGACGGTCATTGGGACGGGTCGTTGATAAAGACCTAAGTGAGAGACGGAACTCCACGTGAGCGCAGCCTCAGGCTAATAGTGTGGTGAACAGGCGGGAAGCAAGTGTGGCACCGCTCCCGACGTCCAGAATATACGGTCAGACAGGATACTAACTCCCTAGTGAGCGTAGAGTCCCTTTTACCCCAAGACACTAAGTCCCTAGAGCCCTAGCCCCACCTAACAATAGATACGTAAATATAATAAGGATGTAGAAAGAGGAGTGAAGAGCTGCTCCAAGGTCGCCCAGGGTAGCAGCGTTAGGACGGTAGGTAGGCGGTGTGGACCCGCTGCCAGTCTGGCAGACTCACCAGACTGATCATAGTGACGGCTAAGGTAGTCTTGGCCGCAGCGGAGGGAAATGAGAACCAACACGGACGGTTGATATCTGATTTATTTACTATAATGTCATGCTTATATATAACAATTAGAGAACGTCAACATGTATAGGTCGATCGTTGTGTGCCGTCGGTGTAGAGTGCCGACGGTGCATATGCAGGGTCCATGGGTCTTCGCTGGTTACTAGGTCGCTGACGGTGCAGCAGACAAATGTACGATCGTAGCTCGTACATGTGGTAATCTTAAAATGTAAATAATTTTCCCGTAGGACTCCCACGGCAGCATGGGGCTGGTAGTGCGCGGGCGGGAGGGCAAGGCGTGCAAGGAGCCCGTGAAGGTGGACGTGGGCGAGACCGGCGTGGGCGTCGCGTCGGGGGGGGACCACCTCGTCATACTGTCGGTGAGTTACTAAGCTGGAAGCACAAATTCACACTATAAGTATCGTTAAGTAACAATATAAGGTGCTTCATAAATATCTGCAACGCCTGAAATGGGTAAAAGTATTGCCTATATAAATAAAGACATGTGGCAGACTGAACTTCACGTGGGCAAAAGCTAGTTTACATCATAAAATAGAACTGTGTTAAAACACATTCTTTTTTTTTGTGGCGATCTTTGTGGCAAATGTACAACAACCCTTCGTTTTCCCTGTGTGGTGCAGGCGTCGGGCTCCGTGTACACGATGGGGTGCGGCGAGCAGGGCCAGCTCGGCCGCCTGGCGCAGCGCTCCGCCTCGCGCGACGCCCGGCAGGGCTTCAGTGAGTACCCGCACTAGACGCTACACACTACCCGACACACTCTACACTACTCATAGATCTGTTCCCACACTAGACACTACCCGCCACACTGTACACTACTCATAGATCAGTACCCACACTAGACACTATCCGCTAGACACTACCACTACTCATAGATCAGTACCCACACTAGACACTACCACTACTCATAGATCATATAACATTTGGTAGCGCCAGAACAATCACAATAATTCACCGCGACCGGAATGTCAGGAAAAATGGAGGATCGCTTCCCTTTCCGGCTTCCTTCCCCGCGACCATCCTCGACACCTTATTTGAAGCACAAGCACTCATGGCGTCACAAGAAAACCTGTGATAAATGTGACAAACAATAAGTGAGAGTTCTTCTTTTTCCTTGCCTTCTTCCATTATTTGGGGTCAGCCCTCGTTCTTTGGCGCCAGGATGCTCTGTTCAGGGTTGTCTACGCAGATTGTGTCCGTTCCATGTCCTTGGTAACGGTTGTCCACCTCGTGGCCATAGGTCTCCCTCTGCCTCTCTTCTTGTCTGAGACGGCCAGAGCCTTCCTAACAGCATGCGGCTCTCTATCATCTTATCCGCGATGGGAGCAATTTTGAAGGAGCCTCTGATGTACTCATTTCGTACTTTAACAAGTCTCGTCACTCCCGCTGTTGTTTCACATTAATCATATTCATTTGTGAGTCTTAAGTGTACACGAACCTTCCTTCCGATTCCCAAGTAAATACTCCACCGTTCAACAAACAACACCTGTGAAACATTTACGGGTTAGCTAACGCTACCTCAGTTGGAACCTTCGAAGGAGCAGTCGCCTAGATTACAAAGAAACGTGGGTTCGATTGTCACTTGATTATTTTTCAAGTGTAATTCTGGTTTTTGTCTATGGCATAAATATTATTATAGTCGACGAAAGATCATCATCATCATTTCAGCCATAGGACGTCCACAGCTGAACATAGGCCTCCCCCGTCGACTTCCAGATCAAAGTCAAAGTCAAAGTCAAAAATCATTTATTCAATTCAGGACAAAATTGCCACTTATGAACGTCAATAACAACATTATAGGCCCCTAGGGGGCCAGAACATGTCTCCTTATTTTTTGGGCCCTACTAGCGCTTCGAGACAAGACACAGACAATCTGGCAAGTGCTGAGAAGAAACGCCGGAACAAACTCAGTCACCACTAGCTGCCACACAAAAAATATAAACCAAAATAAACAGGTAGGTACATCAGTTTAGTGCAGGCTGGACTGACCATACATTCTTGTCATCAAGATAGTCTTGAATTTTATAATACCCCTTAGACATCAGTGTAGTTTTGACATGTGACTTAAATTTATTAATAGGAAGTTTGGTAACATTGTGAGGTATATTATTGAGAAATTTAATACAATTTCCCAAGAATGAATTACTTGTTTTGGCCAATCTAAAGTTTGGGACTACAAGTTTGTTTTTGTTTCTGGTGTTATATGAATGAATATCACTTTTCTTTATAAAAAGATCTAAATTTTTGCGTACGTACATGATATTATCAAATATGTATTGAGAGGCCACAGTGAGTATGTTAATTTCTTTAAAGAAATCTCTCAGGGATTCACGCGGACTAAGTTTGTATATAGCACGAATAGCTCTTTTCTGTAAAATAAAAATGGTATCGATGTCCGCAGCAGAACCCCACAAGAGAAGACCATAAGACATAATACTATGAAAGTAACTGAAATACACCAGCCTTGCCGTTACAACGTCAGTTAGATGTCTAATTTTTCTAACCGCAAAGGCAGCTGAAGCAAGTCTCCCAGCCAGAGTGTCAACATGTGGTCCCCATTGCAACTTCGAATCCAATGTAATGCCCAGAAAAACAGTGGAGTTTGATAGATCAAGCTTTTCACCATTTAGTAAAATTACTGTGTTAGCTTGTTTCACGTTAGGCATAGTAAATTTAATACATTTGGTTTTTTTTGTATTAAGAAGTAAGTTGTTACTTGTGAACCAATTTAATACCTTAGAGAGAGCTCCGCTTACATCGTCAAATACCTCTTCGCCTCTTTTTAATTTGAAGATTAAAGAAGTATCATCAGCAAACAGAACTATCTCACAGGAGTCTTTAGAATAGAAAGGGAGATCGTTAATATAGATCAAAAATAGCAACGGTCCCAATATTGAGCCCTGGGGCACTCCCATTTGAAGCGGGGCGCCGGAAGAGTTAGTACCATTAACGTTTACTGTTTGTAATCTGCCTGAGAGGTAAGAATTTAACAATTTTAATGCGTTATTAGATACACCGTAATGTTTTAGCTTCATAATAAGTGTTTGGTGATCGACACAATCAAACGCCTTCGATAAATCACAGAACACACCTATCGCATCATGCTTATCTTCATACGCATCCAAAATGTGTTTGACAAGTGCCACCCCAGCATCTGTTGTATTTCTACCTTTAGAAAAACCAAACTGTTTCTCGTGCAGTAAATTGTTAAGTTTAAAATGGGAGAGTAATTGACTAAATATAACTTTTTCAAAAATTTTACTAAAAGCAGGTAGAATGGAAATTGGCCTGAAATTGCTTGGGTCACTTTTTTCTCCTGATTTGAACAAAGGTATAATCTTACTATATTTCATTAAAGTAGGGAATTGACCTTGATCAATACATTCATTGAATAAATGTGCTAAGTGAGATGCTACGAGAGGTATAATGGGTTTTATTGTGTCAGTTGATATGCCCCACATATCCTCAGTTTTTTTTTGTTTCAATTCCATAAAAGTTTTGACTACCATTACAGGATTAATATGAGTGAAATCAAATAAGGAGTTGCACCCGTCAACACTGGACACAAGCAGTGATTTTGCATGCAGAGCAGATGAATTAAGTTGTTTTGTGGTTTCGACAGGTATATTACAGAAGTAATTTTCGAAAGCGCCTGCCACCTCATCATCGGATTTAATTTGCTTATTATCAATTTTTAGTGTAAATGTGTGATCGCGATGTTGTGTTTTACAAGTTTCTTTGTTTATAATATTCCAAGTCTCTTTAATTTTATTACTCGATTTATTAATTTTTTTACGTATATAATTAGATTTAGCTACCATACAGACCTTTTTAAATAACCTTGAGTATTTTTTAACATATTCTACAAATATTAGGTCATTATTCCTATACACTTTTTGATTATATAGTTCAAACATTTTCCTCCTACTGATATATATACCAGCAGTAGCCCAGTCACTGAATTTCGGTTTGAAGTTGTTTATGACTAATTTCTTTTTAGGAAAGTTTTTGTCAAATTCGTTTTTGATTAGTTCAAACAATTCTTCATATAAGTTATTAACATTGTCATCAACAAAAGGTAATAGCGGTATTTTATCACTTAAGTTAGTTTTAAATTTTTCTTTGCGAGTATCAGTGACTGGTCTATATTGAATAACACTTTTAGACGGCACAAAACGGTGTTCAAACGTGACTGACTGACCGCAGTGATCAGATTTTACAAAATTTACGATAGATTTTTTAATCACAACACAGTTACAGAAAACATTATCCAAGCAAGTAGCTGTTGTAGCAGTAATTCTAGTCGGTTCAGCAAATACAGGCTTTAAATTAAAAGATTTAAAAAGACTTAGAAACCTAACCCGATAGGTTTTTTCTTCATCTATGATATCGACATTGAAATCTCCACATACAACTACCTTCTTTTTATTAGTAAATATTTTCCTGAGTAATTCTTCCATTATGGACTCAAACAATGTAAAATTACCACTTGGGGGTCTATAAACACAAACAATAATGTAATCGTCCAGCTCTGCACATGATATCTCAATAGTTCGCTCGACAGAGAGAGATACAATATCTTTTCGCTCTTTACATTTTAAGTTATTATTAATTAATATTAGTGACCCGCCACGGATGGCGTTTTCCCTTGAGAACGAACTAATAAGGCTACAATTATCTATGTGCAAAATAAGTTCATACTTTTTGAGCCAGTGCTCAGTTACACATAAAACCTGAATATTCATTTCTTGTACAAATAGTTCAATTTCTAAGTCTTTTCCAGATAAGCCTTCTATATTTTGGTGCACTATGTTTAAATGATTTGAATCTTCTATGCTCGCTAGGTTTTGTAAGCAAGAGTTTTCCTCTATTGTCTGAATGTCTAATTTAAATAATTATTAATTGGAACGGATTCCAAAGGTCGAATATTCATGTCAATTGTCTGCTCAATAAAAGCAGACTTGGTAGCCAAGTTCTTGGCTAAACAATCTAAACAATATGATAGCGATAACGCTATTTGTCTTTTGAGATAATTATTGACTAAATAACTATCTCTCGTCAGATAAATCTTATTTTTAAAATAATTATTTATGTCAATAACATGGAATTTATATTCATTATAAGATGTCAATTTATGAATGTTCAGGTTAATTTTATACCTTAAATTATTTTCTTCATCTGGCAAACCGCTACTATAAGGTAAGGTGAACCAAATAATTTTACTTATTTCTAACAGTTGCAAACTCTCAAAATAATGTAATAATTTATTTTTGTTAACATTACCTCTGTTACCTATAAAAATTATTAGGGTAGAATTTTCACTAAATTTAAAAGAGAGTATTTTATTAACCATTTCCTCATAGGATGCTCCGGGCATGCAGTGATTAATCACACTTTGTCCCGTATAATGTGCAAGTAGGTGCCCCATGTTCTTACCGATTTCGTCACTAAACATAACTATATTATTTGCTGATTTATGGGGAGTTTCATTAGGCAGGAAACAGTTGGATTGTACATCAGATAGATTGAGTCGGCAGAGTTGGATCGGCCGGTCGGAAGCGGCCCGTATAATTTTTATGATATTTTGCTAGAATCCCCGGAGGTGGAATGGCTCCCACCCCCGACACTGTCCCTGGTAACATTCAACCGGTCACCGGGGGAGGCGTATGTTTAGCGGTGGACGTTCTATGGCCGATGAAGTGATTATGATGACTTTTTAGTGAGTGAATAAGTGTAAAGTGTCCCCGCCCCCGGCCCGCAGGCGCGCTGCTGGCCCCGCTGAAGGTGACGCTGAAGGGCGGCGCGCGGCGCGTGTGGGCGGGCTACCACGCCACGCTGGCGCTCGACGCGGCCGGCGACAAGCTGTTCGCCTGGGGGCTCAACAACTACGGGCAACTGGGTAACACGTTTGTTCTATTCGATTCCCCTTGAGCTATACTCGTCCGGTCCCCTTTCCATGTCCATCAAAATTTTTAATAAACTCCCAGACGATAAAATATATTGATAAAGAAAACACTTTCATAAATAAACTTAAGAATTTTTTATTTCAAAACATTACTATGCTCTAAGTGAATACCTAAACGACAAAAGATAAAAACTAATTAACTTAATGCTTCTAATAAATTCGTATGGTTCCCCCCTCTCCTAATCGCAGTGCCCTACAGGGCGGGCCCATAATGTCTTATAGCTGTAGTCATCTAATTTTAGGTTCATTATGGAAGCAATAAAGATTGAGTATACATCGTGTTGTAGAAGGTAGGAATGAAACGCCCAAAATTACAGTGACAGTATATTGTCAGTACATACAGATAATTGATTGTTCACACTAAGCAGTTTTTGATATGACATACGCGTACGTACGAGATAGGCATACGGAGAAATCCTAACTATGAGGGTCTGGGCTGACTGCTAGTACGCTACCGCACCCTTCACCTCGACTTAGGTATCAGAGTGAACTGCAGGCTATCGCACTCTGTAACCTAGACCGGACTATAGAACTGCAAGTAGGCTATCGCTATAGTCGGCCGCTAGCTACGGAATGAAGACGGCTGGCCGCGCGTCGGCTTATAAAGGCGCGGCGGCCGCGGAAGGGGTGAGCGGGTCTTGCGGTGCGGTGGTGGTAAACGCGAGCGAGACAGGTAGTTGGTGTGCGAGAGGGACAGTATTCGAGGTACTTGCTGCGCGTGTGTCTTCTATGTTAAATGAATATTAGTTAGTGTTTATTTACTTATTTCGAAATATTTGTAGTCGGTGCAATAGATACTCTTCATTGCACACAAATGCCGTGCCGTGTGAGGACGGCCGTAAAGAATACAGAACCCCACCGCCAACAGGAAGCGTGTCGTAGTAGGAGGCGACTAATTCGGCGACGGGCGGCGGCGTCTGCGTGCGAAATGTTATAAAAAACTGCGCTCGCCAACCCGCCTACCGAGCGTGGCGAGTATTGGCATTTTACACAAAATCAAAAATTCTCTGGCACAGACAAAATGACATGACTGTTTGACGTTTCGTAAATTCTCTTTATCTTTGGATTTTAGAAATAGGACAGGAGTATTGAACGAATGATATCATTGTATATGTAATACTTCGTAAAGACCGGTGTACTACATACAACCTGTTTTGTAAATTATTATCTAACAACAAAAATGTTATTAAAAAAAGTTATAAACTAAGTAATTGCTAATAAAAAAGATCTTGAAAAACATTATTCAAACATCGTTGACCTCATCGACGTTTTTGGTTTCCATAATAAAATAGGTTTAAAGGTATCGTTTCTAAATATAATTTATTTTTGACACGGTATAACGTAGTAAGCACTTAGTTTTTTATGCTATGTTATCTATACGAAACATTCGTTTACTACTATTTTGGATTTCATTCATTTGTCGCCAACCCTATCAATTACCTATAGTCGTCCGTCTGTCATTAGTGATCGTCATTTCAGCCATAGGACGTCCATTGCTGAACATAGGCTTCCAGATTTGCCGGTTGGAAGCGGCCGGCATCAAATGGCTTCCTGCAACCTCTATTTGTCCGTCATTATTGTTTACTAAATAAGAAGCAAAGGCGGATCCGCAGAGCCAATTTTCTAACAAAACATGATATCAAAACAAGTTAGCAAAAGGGCCAGTCCGCTCCGCCTGTTGTTGTTATTGTTTTTATTTCATTTCAAAAATGAGTTTCTGTGAAGAAGACGTGGAAGCAATAGTACTTAGATTTAGTTCTCCAAAGAGGAAACAGAAATAGATTTCGTATCCGACCCTACCTGCAACCTCGTTCGTTCAGTATTTATCAAGAACTTTAAATTGATTATAGGTGCGATATTTTTTTTTAATTTGCTATGTCTTCGAACGATAAGCGTCTTTTTCTAGTGAGCGCAAACACAAAATGCGTCGCTCACGTTATTGTGTTACATAACTGTTAGGTCACGCCCCTATTTCAGTTAACGAACAACGTTATCCTGTTAGCGAACACGATAACACTGCGCTGCGGACCCGGCTTAAGGATAACAGACTTCACAAAGAAGTAACAGCTGATGTGTCATCCTCATTCCAAATGTGTCACCCCCAGGTATAACGGGCGAGAA
The DNA here is from genome assembly GCA_963576865.1 of Anania hortulata. Taxonomy (NCBI): domain Eukaryota; kingdom Metazoa; phylum Arthropoda; class Insecta; order Lepidoptera; family Crambidae; genus Anania; species Anania hortulata. The sequence goes on from OY756413.1 coordinate 2,537,158, forward strand.
GCGCAAGACCGCGATCTACTCGCCCACAGAGTGCGACGCGTTCGCGGCGGCGCGCGCGCAGTGGGCCGGCGTGGCGTGCGGCCAGCACCACTCGCTCGCGCTCGACGCCGCCGGGCAGGTGTACGCTATCGGACGCTGCGAGTACGGCAGGTGAGTGACCACACGCACACGGCCCACGGCCCACGGCCCACAGCCCACGCGCGCAGTGGGCCGGCGTGGCGTGCGGCCAGCACCACTCGCTCGCGCTCGACGCCGCCGGGCAGGTGTACGCTATCGGACGCTGCGAGTACGGCAGGTGAGTGACCACACGCACACGGCCCACGGCCCACGGCCCACAGCCCACGCGCGCAGTGGGCCGGCGTGGCGTGCGGCCAGCACCACTCGCTCGCGCTCGACGCCGCCGGGCAGGTGTACGCTATCGGACGCTGCGAGTACGGCAGGTGAGTGACCACACGCACACGGCCCACGGCCCACGGCCCACAGCCCACGCGCGCAGTGGGCCGGCGTGGCGTGCGGCCAGCACCACTCGCTCGCGCTCGACGCCGCCGGGCAGGTGTACGCTATCGGACGCTGCGAGTACGGCAGGTGAGTGACCACACGCACACGGCCCACGGCCCACGGCCCACAGCCCACGCGCGCAGTGGGCCGGCGTGGCGTGCGGCCAGCACCACTCGCTCGCGCTCGACGCCGCCGGGCAGGTGTACGCTATCGGACGCTGCGAGTACGGCAGGTGAGTGACCACACGCACACGGCCCACGGCCCACGGCCCACAGCCCACGCGCGCAGTGGGCCGGCGTGGCGTGCGGCCAGCACCACTCGCTCGCGCTCGACGCCGCCGGGCAGGTGTACGCTATCGGACGCTGCGAGTACGGCAGGTGAGTGACCACACGCACACGGCCCACGGCCCACGGCCCACAGCCCACGCGCGCAGTGGGCCGGCGTGGCGTGCGGCCAGCACCACTCGCTCGCGCTCGACGCCGCCGGGCAGGTGTACGCTATCGGACGCTGCGAGTACGGCAGGTGAGTGACCACACGCACACGGCCCACGGCCCACGGCCCACAGCCCACGCGCGCAGTGGGCCGGCGTGGCGTGCGGCCAGCACCACTCGCTCGCGCTCGACGCCGCCGGGCAGGTGTACGCTATCGGACGCTGCGAGTACGGCAGGTGAGTGACCACACGCACACGGCCCACGGCATAAACACCGAAACACGATATGATACAGCGATTATGGACACCTACCGACTTTTTTTTTAATATGATAGACTAGCTTTTGCCTGCGACTTCCGCTGCTAAAAAGTATCCTATGTGTCAATCCAGGCTATGGTCTATCGGTGTTGAACTAGGAAGCTTTCCTATATAGCACGTACGGGACGTTGATAACCTAGCATCATTTTTTTATATTTTTTATTTATGTATATATGTTAGTCCAAGGTATTTATTTTATTATAATGTATTAACACATTTGATGCCTGAAATAAATAATATATTATTATTATTAAATTAAACGCCAAATCTTCAAATGTGTACTGAGACAAAATATTAACAATAATTAATGTAATTTCAATTCGCGATAAGAAGTGTTAGGAGACGGGCGAATCCGATTTACCGGTACCGCGGCGCGGGGGTGGGTCAACAACGTCTTCGTTTTATTTAAATAATGTTTATCCGTTATCTAGTCGCCATAGTACAAGCTTTGCTTAGTTTGGGACTAGATGATTGGTGTTATTGTAGAAACTATTTGTTTATTACTATTTTATGTACTTCCCTCCAGGCTAGGGCTGGGAGACCGAGCGGGCGACGCGGAAGCCCTGGAGCCCGTGCCGAAGCTCCAGAACAAGAAGTGCATCAGCATATCGGCCGGCACCAGCAACTCCTTCGCCGTCGCAGACTCAGGTTCGTATGATAATGAACACCGCCCTCTACTCCATTTGTGGGTGGATTGTGGGAACTTGTAGTATAGTGTAAACTTTGCGCTGCCAACATTTAACAAAATACACTTATCAATCAAATCAAATCAAGCCAGCCAACTTTAAAAAACCTATTTTACGGGATAATTACACCATCATCATTTCAGCCATAGGTCAACATAGGCCTCCCCCATTGACTTCCAGATTGTCCGGTTGGAAGCGGCCTGCATCCAGCGGCTTCCTGCAACCCTTACCAGGTTGTCTGTCCACATTGTGGGTGGACGTCCTACGCTGCGCTTGCAGGTACGCGGCTTCCATTCCAGAACCTTTCTGGCCGATGGGGCAGTTCAGTCAGTTCCGCGTACTATGTGCCCCACCCACTGCCACTTCAGCTTGCTAATCCGTTGGGACTTCAGAAAGCGAGATTCCAGGTATAGGAAGTATAGGCAAAAACTGGGTCTGATTATGGAGTCCAATTGCTATCGAGTTAACAACGACTTGCGTCCAAAATGGCGGCTTTAACCCAACATTTTGAGCGTGATTCTTTATATTAACTTTGTTTTCATTTTCCAGGCGAGGTATTCGCGTGGGGTATGGGAAGTGAAGGGCAACTGGGCACAGGCAGTTCTAACGACGCAGCCGAACCCACCCTCGCCCCCACCGCCGCCGCCCCCCCAGGCTCGCTACCCCTCGCCGTGGCCGCAGGGGGGCAACACACCGTCCTATTACTGGTGAGTCACTCGGCTATACAGGGTGAGCTACACGAGCCCATAAACCACGCCAGCCCCCCTTTCATCATCATCATCATTCTAATTTTAGCCACAGGACGTCCACTGCTGAACATAGGCCTCCTCCAATGACCTATCATCGGTGGGGATAGCCCATACTCGCCACGCTCGGCACGCAGACGCTGCTGCCCGTATCGTGCTACAGGAATTAGTCGCCTCTTACGACACACCTGATGGCTGTGGGAAGATGTATTCTTCATGACCGTCCTCACACGGCATCCCCGACATAGTAGTTGTAAATACAGGGTTAACCTGTCCTGTAATGAAGTATCCGTGAGTCACACGGCTATACAGGTGAGCCACACGAGCCCACAACTTACGCTAGCCTCAATATAGTAGTTGTAAATATAGGTTCTGTCCTGTAGGGGGCGTTCAAGTATTACGTAACGCAGTTTTTGAAGATTTTAGACCCTCCCCCCTATGTAACGCGTGGTAACGTTTTTCTCGTCCTTAAACGTTACGTAACACCCATATGACCATTTAGACTTAAAAATCAAAATGATGTTGCGAAAAATACCTAGTTCCCAGTAAAAATGATACAATACAATCCAAAAACGGAAAGAGTTGCCGAATTAAGCATTTTAATACCTTAGTTTTTTTTTATTAAAAGAAAGTCACGTAACGTGTTGTCTGTACCTCCCTGCCCTTGTAACGCATTAACGTTTTAAAAGCCCCCCCCCCCCCCCCCCCCAAATAGCGTTACGTAATACTTGAACGCCCCCGTAATGTAGTGTCGTGTCCCCCAGGAGGACCCCTCCGCGCTCAAGGCGGAGTCCCCCGCGCCCGAGCGGGAGCCCGGCGAGCAGAAGCCGGAGGAACTCACTGAGGAAGATGACGGGGAAAAGGTAAATTACACAATTCTCGCCTAACATCTGTAGAGAAGGTACAGTCGGCCAAGAAAGTGGGCTATCACCGTAAGTTTGAAAATCATTCGCGCGTCATAGAACGACAGGGTTGATTTTCCCATGCAAAAGTATTCTGACAGCTACTAATGCTCGCTTTATCATATTACTTAGTATTAGATGATAATTTAAAGTCTTCAATTATTTGAAGAATCTCATTAGACACATTTATGCCCTTTTAGTTTTATTTTTGATATTAACAATAAATAATTTTTAATCTACCATTATCATTATTAATTATAATTACCATTTTAAGTAGCCACGTAGCCACTGTGTACTGTTAGAGCCACTATTTACTAGGGGATATTAGCCACTGTGAACAGGTCGTAGTACACAGTGGCTCGTTCCTTTTTTTTAAATGGATCCTATTTTTGGTGAATGTAAATTTTGCAAATCTGTTTACTATGTATAAAAGGTAAATAACGAACTGTGCTCTCTGCTCGCATCAACCATTTCAGAGAGTCATATTTTTCATGCAACAGCCTTTTCAAAAAAATTTAGCCACCGTTCCCTCCTCGACCCCACCGTAAGCGCCGAAGAAGCCGTCGGAGACGTTCGGTCGGACAGGTACTGGTTTCGTGTCTAACAACTGTCTAAAATCTTCCGACGTCCCAGCCGGAACCGGAAGCGGAGAAGAAGAAGGGCCGCGGCGGCGCGCGCGCACGCCGGCTGCCGCAGGAGGACGAGGTCTCCTCCACCTCCGCGCCCGACGCCGCCCCCGCCCCCGCCGCCCCCGCCCCCGCCGCCCCCGCCCCCGCCGCACCCGCACCCGCGCCCGCCCCCGCCGCGCCCACTGCGCACGCGCAGGTCAGTGACCACACCAGACCCGCCACATACCACACACTGAACAGGGGTCACGAATGGGTGAAGAAAACGAAATTCTATTTAGTCCGCAGCCGCCCCCCACGAGCACACCACACGTCCCTGGTCAGTTAAATTATCAAAAAATAACGGACACTTATTTTTTTCTTTTGTCAATCAACCAAAAAAATTACAAAAATAAAGCAAAATCGTTAAATTTCGGGAGTAGGGGGCTCGTGACAACAATTCTAAGTAAAAACTGTACCGACACGTGACGTCATGCGACATTTCAAATCAATATATCTCTGAAATATTTTGTTTATGTAAAAAAAAACGTGTCCAATACTTTTGATAATCTACCTAATAGACTAAGAAAAAAAAGTTAGTCCCTATTCGTTACATACAACCGAAGTATACTAGTAATGGTATTATACCATTCCAACCATGTTTAGTGACATTCATCACAAGCATCTCCGTGCTTCGGAAGGCACGTTACAAGTTGGTCCCGGTTAATTTCGCTTGATACTAGCCGTGAAACGTATTCAGAAGCCTTAGCGCGACTTAGTAACATCTGACGGTAAGGTTGGCTAAGTCACTGGCCTTACAACACCCTACCTCACCCACCGCACTGGGCCCGCGTGGAGGGGTATGGCACAAACCACCTCATGACGTATATAAACATACTTTACTTTTATACACTTTTTTTTGTCAATCAACCAAAAAATGACAAAGATAAAGCGCAACAAAGTTCAGGTGTCACTTCCAAGTAAAAATTATAATAAGACGTGACATCATGCGACATTTCAAATCAATATATCTCTAAAATTTTGATTATGTGAAAAAAGAAAGAATACGTGTCCAATACTTTTTGTTAATCTACCTGATAGACGAAGATAATGTTACTCGTCATACATTACGGACGAGTGAGAGAGATAAATTAGACGACTATCTGCTGTAGTGGCCCGCGCTACGGATAACAAAGCCGAGCGGTTGCGGGTTCGAATCCCGCAAGGGGCTAATGTTTGTGTGATGAGCACGAGCATTTGTACCGAAGTCATGGATGTTTATATTATGTATTTAAGTATGTTTATCCGTTATCTAGTCGCCATAGTACAAGCTTTGCTTAGTTTGGGGCTAGATGATTGGTATGATTGTAGAAGAAATGTATTAATTTTATTATTTATACGCTCTTGGAGTTCACGGGCTAAAAGTGACCCGGTCCTTTATAAGGCTTGCGTGGGGATACTGATCCAACACGTAGAGGCCGTTTTAAGCGCAAATAATCAGATTTGAAAGTGTTACACTGCTTGATCCAATCTCTAACTACATCATAGAATCAGAGATTATACCCAGCACGTGTACAGGAACTATTGCAGCTAATGACAAATTAATTGGGTTTATTAAATGAAGATGGAGGGACTAGGTTCTGGGTTATGGAGACTACCGGTCACCTGCCTGGTTCATAGTCTCAGACTGAAAAAATTGGCATTATTATTTATTATTATTAATTTGACGGACGTAGGCGAAGAGAAGTCATGACGACTCGGCGGGCAAGCGGCGCAAGATCGGCAAAAAGGCACGCCGGCTATAGGTTATGCGCTACCATCTACACACGTATGCCGATTCTTTGACACCAACTTATTTTTATTTTTTTAAATTAATGGATGGGTGACCATTCCGACCAAAAAACCAATTTATTTGTGTAGAGATTGTGTAAATTGTGCCCCGCCCTCTGCCACTTCAGCTTGCTAATCCGTTGGGCTATGTCAGCGACTTACGTTCGTTTACTCTCTTCATTTCTGATTCGATCTCGCAAGGAAACACCGAGCAAAGCCCTTTCCATAGCACGCTGTGCGACCGACCTTGAGCTTTCTTATGACGCCCATAGTGAGAGGCGGGGCACATAGCACGTAGACTTGACGGCCGATGAGGCAGAATGGAGGCCACGTGCCGCCAAGCGCAGCGTAGGACATCCACCCACAAGGTGGACAGACGACCTGGTTAACGTCGCAGGAAGCCGCTGGATGCAGGCCGCTTCCAACCGGCCAATTTGGAAGTCAATGGGGGAGGCCTATGTTCAGCAGTCCTATGGCTAAAATGATAATCAAAAATATATTTTTTTACGATTTCCATGTTGACCCTTTAGTAAATTTTACTCGCAATGACGATCACATTCGCCTCTTAAATTATAACTACTGACTAAAAATACATCAAAATTGACGTTCCTAATAAATATATCAGTTTGAAAACCTTTTCAATTACGTCTTTATGAGATAATTGGTTGGTTGGATTGCCGCACCCTACTTTCTTTGAATATAACTTCTTAAAAGTTTAGTTTTAATATGCTTAAAAGACTATATTTTAAAATTTTACGTTATGGTGTTACAGAATCGACGTCACGGTCTTATTATCTCAACTGACTTATAAATAATGCAAATCAGTTGATTTAATATGGCCATTTTGATACCATTTTGCTTATTATTAATATAGTAAGTAATGTTATTCTAAACTTGATGCATAAAAACCATAGACAATTCTGATTAAATTTTAAGAGACGCATAGACACAAACTGCGGAGAAGAGTAAAATGGAATCATATCAATATCTTCACTATAGTAATGGGCAATAGTAACAACAACTTGGTGTTTCACAGTGGAGAAGAGTTTAAAGTACTTTTTAGGGCGGCGTTAATTTCTTTTTTTTTTCTTGTTTTTGCGAAACATTTAGAAATAAATAAGAGTTGCAATCCTGTGCAACGCTACGCAATCAAGGTGTATCTCAAAAGCAGAAGGTCGTACGACACAACGCAAAAGCACTTTAGTGTGCCCACTTCAGCCTGCCTAGCATGAGCACTAAAAACACGATATGATATGATAAAGCGAAATATCGACACCAACTGTAAAAATATGATAGATATAGCCGCCATGTTGAATCGCCGTCACATATTAAGATCGCTGTTTCGATAAAAATTTAAAATTGCGGCTAAATCTATCATATTTTTAAACTTGGTGTCGATATTTCGCTATATCATATCATATCATATCGTGTTTTTAGTGCTCATGCTAGGCAGGCTGACAACATTAACCGACCGACAAGAAAAGTCGTACCGAGCGAAAAGTTAATTTGTGGTTAAACAAGTTTCTAACTACTGGTTCTGCTATTGACTTGCCATTTAATACTTCGAAATTGAGGGAGTCTATCGGTCTAACTAAATATAATAGCGGGGGCGGGCAGCAGCGTTTGCGTGCGAAATGTTATAAAAACTGCGCTTGCCAACCCGGTTGCCAAGCGTGGCGAGTATTGGCTATCCCCCCCGATGAAAGTCATTGGGGGAGGCCTGTGTTCAGCAGTGGACGTCCATGGCTGAAATGACGATGATGATGTAATGTCGGAACGGTACACGGAATACTTTTGTTATTAATAATTACAAATTGATTCTTTTATAAAAATCAGTTTTTTTTTTTGTTTTAAAACCTCATTTGCTGTGAAACACCGTTACCAACTCGGATTATTAATTCGATATCAAACATGTAAACAAAGTCCTCAAAAAACTGTCAATATCCAACTGGTCGTTTCGTTTTGATTGGTTAGCTTCCTCTTCTTTTTTATAACTGGCAACCTAAATTAGTTACCTTGTTAGCATTGTTGCTAGGAATTTTGACAATATTCAAAGAAGATGTATTCAAAAATTAAGTGCTTTTAGTATACAATGGGATATCCTTAAAAGCAATAGTCATATTTGAGTTTAAAAAAATTTGAAATGAGATTTCTTAAAGGTTAAAAGCAAATAAATATTGCTTGTTCTTCAAGGCTAAACATCCTGAATACTATGAAAAATATGTATATGTATATATTTTTTAAATTTATTTATTCAAAGAAATATACAGAATTTATATCTCTTAGGTGTAAAAATTATGTTATTTACACATTAGCCGGAGCATTTTCCAACATTAAGATTTACGTTGCTTATATTGCATTGATATAAAACATAATATTTGTTTCCATTATGATATTAAATTAAAAATCCGAGTTTAGTTGATAAGAGAAAATATCAATCAAAGGTGTCGGATTGTAGTTAATTGTGACGTCTAGTATTGTTCATTCATGTTGTTTAAACTTAGTTTAGAACTTTAGAATAAAGTTGGAAGTATTTCGGTTTTCATTATAGGGGGTTGATTTTAGGTAAATCTTTTAACAGCATCTATTGTATAAGAAATGTGTAGACGTACTATTTAATGGTAGTAATGCATTATTTTTTATATAACACAACATGGATATAAGCACATACCCTATAGAGTAGAAATGTCAGTTATTTTGTTCAACAAACATTCCGCTATTATTTAATCTGTGGCTACCGTTTTACTGTGACTTGTCATTTTATAATCATAGACAAAATCACTAACAAGTTCAAAGTTGGATGGTCTGTCTATAGGGATGTGTTCGATGCCATGAATACAGTGTCCTGTAACTTAAGGTAAACTTGTAACCACATTCTGTACGTCATGGTGAACATATCTTGTTCAATGACTTAGAAATATGCGTTATTTTTATTATTATTTCTGTACAAATTTTATCTGCTTTTTTGTAATTTTGTATGGGAAGTCGATAATTTTTCATACAAATTTGCAAAAGTCATAGAAAAAAAATTGTTTACCATGATGTACAGAATATTATGTGGTTATCAAATCTACCACAAGGGTACGGCATAACTTGATAATCTTGTCTCAAGTCTTTTGTAATGGAAAGTTCGTGCGTAATTCTCATGCGAGGCAACAGGCGTTGACTGGGACATATTATGCTATAGGTATGAGAGCATAGGCACAACTAGCGGCACGGATCTTAAGCGTTAGGTGAAAAATGGGCAGAAGAACATCACGATTACGTGATTGGCTAGTCGCGCGCTGTACCCGCACCGCCGGGACTGGTTGCTCGCTCCGCGCACGCGTCTCTGATACCATGATCGTCTCGTAAGATGCGCAAAGCTATCCCCACTCTTTCCTCCAGCGCTTAAGATCCGTGCCGGGGATTGTATTGTAGGGGCGCGCTTAGCTCCTGTGCCCCGCTGCCGCCCCTACAGCGTCTATCGCCCTATACAAGTATGCCGCGCGAACTTAACGGTTTAGACAGGGTGAGCCTTTTTAAAGTGCACGTAAAAACTTGGGTGAAGCTAGCCTATTTTAGCTATAAGGTAAAAAAAATATATTATATTAAAATCATAATCATTTCAGCCACTGGAAGTTCACTGCTGAACATAGGCCGGTTGGAAGCGACCGGCAAAATTAATATGTTTAAATTTGAACCTTTCACAATGAGTATTTTAAAATAATTCGTAATTTTTTTTATTGATAGTAAAACAAAATTATATGTTTCATTTCTTCACCTCTGCCTAATATCTGCATTCGAATATTTTACTGGACGTAATGTTTTGTTTTGACAAAACAGGATAGACAACAACGTGGTCACCTAGTTCAAAATGTATATCGTTTTATGGGCTTGACAGAGCTATTAAGGAAATAAAAAGTTTTATAAATGTGTTAAAATACAGATTTTTTAAATTATTGTATTCGTCATTACGATTGAGTCTAAATTTACCAACATTCATATGTGCACTTTATAAAGACTCCCATTGTATAGTTATCATGGACTGTTAGTGGCAATAAAAATATGTGGAATAATTATTCATGTATTTAAGCTTCGATCAATAAAAACAAAGTAATGTCTAAATTCATTCAACGTTGAAAACCCTTTTTAAATACTCCAATGAGTACGATGTCGGCACTCACACTCGACACGACACACTGCAATCGGCAACGACAGAAGCACTAAAGCGTAACACACACAGAAGGCATGAGCTGGACGTCGCCGTCCCGTTCACGCCTCCTGTGTGTGTTACGTTAAGAGCGGTATCGGAAGATTTTGGAAGGATTCTTGGCGTTTTCGCTGCAAACTCGCTTCGAATTCGTGGCGAAATCGCAAATTGCTAGTGTTTTAAGGCTCTTAAGTGTCTATGTCACATCCAAAGTGATTAATTAATTAATTTTAATCTGGCTATAACGTATTTGTCTCGTCATTTTATACATGGTGACAAGATTTCAACGACGAATCACTTCACAACAGAATGCTCTGTCCATTAAAATAAACAGCTTACACTATGGGCGATCGTCGCAACACGACAAAAACGATGCTCCTTCCGTTATCGCCGATCATAATCACTTTGGATGAAACATTCAATCGAATTTATAATTTGCAATAAGACCTAAAAAGAATCGCTCGAAAATAAGTTTCATACTTTATTGACAAAAAGAAAATATATCGAAACGTTTTTCTTGATCGAACAAAGGTGGACGGATATCTCACTCGAAGGAGTAAAGCCTTACTTAAAACCACTTCTAATACTTGCAGAAAGTGAACGGAGACGAGAAAAAAGACACAGCCATGGACGTTGACGAAACTGGTAAGTTTTTATTTGAATTTTATACCAAACTAGCTGTTACTGGCGATTTCGTTCGCCTGGTCTTCAATTCACACCAGAAACCTTCCGCGGCGCTCGAACATTTTAACAAAGTTTCATCACAATCAGAGGCCCAATTCCCGTAATTTGACAATAGTCGCAATCCGGTGTCGATCCGCTCCCAGTAACATTACGATCACAAACGGTGTTCTCGTAATCTTTTAATTTGCCGTAAAATTATCAAAACTAGCCCAATACGACTGAATATAGAGCAAACAAAATATCTAATTTTGGTTTCTGCCATTTTCAGTCGCATTGCGAACTAGAATTGTATTTTGTGGGTTTACGAGAATGCCGTTTGTGATTGTAATGTTACTGGGAGCGGATCGACTCCGGATTGAGACTATTGTCAAATTACGGGAATTAGGCCTCTGATCACAATTTAAGGTTTAATTTAAGAGGACATAGAGAACAAACATACTTACATAGTTTTTTAATTATGAAGATTAATTAAATAATAAATGTAATAATCATTACAATCACAAAAAGAGTGCTTAACTAAGCATGTAATCTTTACCCGGTCGCCTGATAAAATTAACTAATATTACGGAATACACTTCCCCACCGCCAACAGGAAGCGTGTCGTAAAAGGCGACTAATTCCTTTAGCACGAGACGGACAGCAGCGTCTGCCTGCGAAATGTTATAAAAAAAACTGCGCTCGCCAACTCGCCTGCCAAGCGTGGCGAGTATCGGCAAAGCCCCCGCTGAAAGTCATTGGGGGAGGCCTGTGTTCAGCAGTGGACGTCCATGGCTGAAATGATGATGATGACATTTCAAATTGAATAATTAATAGTCAAGATAGTTTAATTTACCTTCTTGTTTGTTTAAAGGAGTAGTTCTTAAAAATAACGCCATATAATTGAATATGCTATTTGTATTGCTAATAGTAGGTTATCTCCGCAGACAAACCCCAGGAAGAGAAAGAAGACACAATCACAGAAGAGACAGAGCCGGAAAAAGTAGAACAGGATGTTGAAATGAAAGAGGTATCCAAACCGGAGACAACAGACACATCCAGCCAAGATACAGACAGCGACACCAAGTCCCAAGAGACAGAGCCAAGCGATGACCAGCCTATCGAGACAGCGGACAACACCGAGCTCAACGGAGAGACTGTGGAATCCTCCACCAAGGCCGAACAGCTCATACCCACACCCAACCCGCTCACCACCACAGCGTGATGGTAAGCTCCAGTAACCGTCTCATCGCTACACACACCAACACTGAGTTGGGGTATTCGCTGTGTAGCGATGAATTTGTTAATTTTTACACCCCGAGTTGAAATTCAGTGTCAATAGTAAACATAGAGAATAATTAAAAACATAGTTTAATACGTGAACTTCAACTCGGGCAGTGAACGGTTACTCGGTAATCTTAATTGCAGCGTAATCTGGTTTTTGATCCATACTTCAAATGAAGTACTTAAACAAAATTACAATCATCCACATTATAATATTATTATATGTTCATGTATGTATGTTTTTAACAGTATTTAAGTTTATCTGTTGTAGAGATACGGATTTATTAGTATAATTTAGTATCGCATAGTTATTGAGTCAGCTATAAACATCGGGTGCTTGTGGTTGTCAATATACGGATGTAGAATAAATATATCCGGTTTTTATTTTAAATCCAGTTTTGTTTGATCAGTCCATAAACTATAATATTCGTCGAGAAATAAATAATTAAGGATGAGTAAGAGAGAGAGCTACATACTGCGTAAAAGGTTCATAGTTAACATTGGCGGTATTAGAAGAAGAAACTGCTTAAGATCGGCTTGCTTTAGTTTTGTAGAGCGTTCTCTCTGTCATTTAAAGTACGTTATAATCATAGACAAGCAGGCCAACTGACTTATCTGGACTATGTTTGGCAGTGGACGTCCTATGGCTAAATGATGAGGATGACAAGACATATAATAGATAGATTATGTGGTAAATAGACAGCTAGCCATTCTCTTTCATCTTGACTCATTGTGTGGTGGTTGCATCGAGACAACTGTCAAAAATTTTGCCTATTGGCAAATGGCGCCTCGCAACGGGCGCGATTCGAGCGACCCCGAAAAATAGATCAGTGAACGAGCCATAGATTAAAAGACAAGTTTTGACCGCGGCCATTTTATTTCTGCGCTAGAGTCATTCAATGTTTACCTGATTCCGACATTTGCTGATGATATTTTTTTTTGTTTTATCAATTTTTTTGTGAAAATACATTTAAATAGTGCTTAAATCAATAGAATGGATGTGTTTAGATGGATTTGTAGCAATAACTTGCATAATGGAATAATAATTGAAAGTAAATCTTGCAAAATGTGAAAATAAAACAATCTCGAGATTTTTAGTTAGTTTCAGTATAAATTCGATATATTCATATAATAAAGCTTTGATACAAAATTTAATATGTTGTTTCATAAGGATTCTTAATTTCAAACGAATTGCATTCTTGTTAAACGAATAAAGAAAATCTTGAACAAGCAGACTTGAAAATGCTAAAATAGGCAGCAGATGTAATATCACAAAGTCAATGCACGGTATTTTTCTATAATTGGCGACGCTTTTGTCGATAAGGCCGCCTGGTTGTACATTACTGTGTCTTGTTTGTAACCTTGATTTTGACTTGATTTGTAATAAAAATGATGATTTTTTATGCAATAAAGTGTATCTACAAAATAGCGACATATAGTTGGATTGCTAGTAGTTTGTGCTCCCTCCATAGGTGTCGTTAGTTTATTTATTTTCTAGGCCGTGTCTCAGAAAGACACCACGCTCTACAAGACCTAAGCTAGACGACCCTTAGCAGTCTCTTTCTAAACTTCACATGTTATTGTGGACGATAAACTAAGATAATGTCGGATGGTGGCGCCATCACAATGTTTGCCAAATGATGTTACTTCGTTTTGTTACGTAAAATATACTTCGTATGATATAAGTAATTGGTTTTATTACTGCATAAACGCCTTTGTCCTATGGCCTAATGAAACTATCGTAAGTAATTATATCACTAAATTAAATCATAGTGTTTCTTCATCCTATAATTTTTGAGATCACCACACACCAATCGGCGCCACTGGCAAGAAATGTCAAGTCTTTGCTGACGTGAAACCAGTTTATCGGGGTTACATTAATCATAATAATATCCAAATAAATAAGCTTTAGTGTCGCAGTCTAGTTTCGTTCTAAAAATGAAGATTTCGAAACACAAAACCCGTATAAAAGAGTGATAATGATTATAAAACATTCCCGTGTCACACAATCTATGAAGAATATGTCTTCATTTTTACTTGGTATATCAAAACCTTTGAAAACATATAATATATCTCATTAATCGATTTGACTAATAACGTGTCTACTGTAATGTTTAAATCGTTTTGATAAAAGGCAGTGGGCCTGTGTTATTTTCACGAATTTATTCGGCCAAATTTTATTTAAAATTTCATAAGTAGGAAGTCGAACTGAATTTTACTATAGATTCTTATTACCTGTCCTTTCTGTATATAATTCATAGGAACCTCAGTAGTTTTGAATGATCAAATATGTATAACAATAAAATATGTACAAAGTTGTCCTTCTGTTGCATTTTGTATTTTAATTTCACTGCTTTTAATAACATACCTTGTCTGGTTGACTCACTAAAACTTGCTTGAAACCTGTAATATATTTACTTCCAAAAATAAATACAAACTCGTATTTTTAATTCGGGATCATAAATGTAAACAAAGAATTGTCAATACGCAAATGGTGTTTAGTTGTAATTTGTTGAATTACCTTGCAATGTTGACACCTTTGCACAAAATTCATAAACTCCCTGTCTTGTAATGGCTACGCACGTAGAGTTGTAAAGTGTCGGTCACGTTATAAATGCCTGACCAATATGACCGAGCAAATTGGACATTTTCTCAAACTGACCGGACATTTTGGTCATTTATTGTCACTAACGTCACATTCAAATATATTGACAAACTATGAAAAAAAAAACATTTGGTCACAAATAAGTGCATATTACAAGAGATATTACAAGATTATTTAATAGTGATGATCTATAAAGAACTGAAATTTCTAAAATCTTGCTGCACGAACAAGTTAAAAAGTGTCGTATCGTTACGCGCGAGTTTTTTTTTTGTGTTCGATCCAGATTAATTGGACCTGAACAACATGTTTTACTGTATGTTTTTATTGTCAAATACTTAACATTTAAGACTTACTTTAGTGAAATTCTTCTTATTTCAATTTATACCAAATAAATATATGTGACTATCGTGACAATAAATGTCCAATGTGACCAAGACGCTTAAAGCATATAACCGTCAATTTACAACTCTATACGCACGTAATAATATTGGCGGATTAAATTGTGGAAACGCAGATTGCCATATAACAAAAAAATAAGAAGGAATGTTGTTCTTGTCATTGATCAAAGAAATTGTACCCAATCATTAAGAACATTTGAGGTTCCTTTAAGAAAATGGAATTTTCATTCAATCCTTTGTACTCCATAGATAGAAATTTTAAAAAAAAAATGGTAAAACTTTTTTAGGATGGTAACACCTTTATGTACATTTATGATCTCAAATTAAAAATCCCGAGTGTAGTTTTTATAAGTTACATTAAAATATTTGTGGATTTGTCATTTTGAATAAGCTTAAAATAATGTTATCCGAATAGCGTAATTATTTGGTTGGCAATAAAATGTTAATTAACCGTTTAAATAATAAGTATATTCAATAGCAAAATGACATTTAATGATAATCACGTAATATTTCAATAGTCTTTCCAATATCCGTCAATGTTTTAACATTTTTTTGCCAACTCCTTCACCTGGTAAAGACAAATGGAAACTATAGATTTAAGACTGTGTCTTGAGACTATGTAAATTTATTATAACTATTTAATTTGGAAAAACATTGAAATCATATGCAGTGTATAATACATCACATTTCAATACATAGCGCTTGGGGCTCGTTATCTGTGAAATGAAAATAGTTGATTATATCATATAGGTACAATTAAAATTTTAATCATTATGTAGACAAGACACAGTTGCAAGTCTATTAGAAATCGATATACACTGGTCTGTCGTTTCATACCAGAAAGCGGATTCTTAGGGCAGGGCCGCATTCAGTAAACAAGACAAAAGACAGAAAAACAAGCCATTGGCAAGTTAACAAATTAATATGAAGGTTTTTTAAAATAGTAGTTAACTCATTTGAATAACAAAAAAAAAGTAAATGTATGTATTAGTATGTATACATCTGCTAATTATTTATTTATATACTTTTATATTAAAAATGTATAATACTTCTCTGAAAAAGTTTATAAATTATTCCTTTTAACAAACCTGAATAATGCAGCCCTGATAAATAAAATGTTTATTTCCTAAATAAATAATATTTGGTTCACACATACATACATAGATCACGCGTTTTTAGATTACACAATGTAATATATCGAGACTACACAGGTAGTCGCCTTAGGTGAGGTTGCTAGATGATAAATAATATAAGTGAAATGTTGAGTGTTGTATGCATTTCGAGTCCGGACTGGTACAAAACAAAAACAACATATTTCGGGAAATAGTTTTCTTAAGTATTCATAGCGTAATAAGCAGACATTTTGTTGACATGTTTATTTTATTTTATAGAAAGTTTTCTTGCATGATTCTATTGGAGTACAAAAGTACAAGTTCTTTCTCACGACGCTATATTCTTGATTGTTAATAAAGATGAAGTATAATGTATTGTGTTTTCCTAATAAAACAGTAGTGTAATATTTGTGTTTTATTTCAGTTTTTTTAAGAAAGGAGAAAGCAAAATTAGTTACTACTTTAAAAAAACGAACGCCGTTTGATCGATTTTTTTCCGTACGAGCAATAACTCGAAAACGGTACCTAACTCAATGGTTTATCAGATCGACAAAACACCTCGAACCTTTTCGCATGTCATCGGCATCAATGACCTTTGCTTTAATACTAGTAATTGACACTAAATTTTTTAAAAATAATTAAATTGTGATATAATTATTGGTAGCCGCGCGCGCGCCGCACACTGATCATAAAAAAAAATGAAGATCTGTCCGTTATTTTGTTTGAAAATGATCTTTCGAGTTTGAATGCATCGATGTAATTGGGTTTCGAGCATTTGCTATTCGATCAAACGGCATTCAATTAAGTATGTAATGTAATCAATTTAAATTAAAAACTATGTAAATAAAAGGCACAATTTTTATTGATATGGTTTATTTATTAAAGTTGCTGTATCTAGACATCCGAGTACAAATTCTACGCTAGTTACGGCTTTGAGCGTCCATCAAAAAGGGATAGTCATCAAAGTGTTATCAAAATACAAATTATATCGATATTTTTGTTCAAACATGACTGCGACTTTATGAAATAGTGCAGTCATCCATTTTACAGTAAAATTATTTGTAAGTATCATATAACTTCAACATTTTCAAAAACAAGGAAATTGCTTAACGATGTGAAAGAATTTTGACAAACGTCCATATACAAAATGAAGTTACTACAAAAATATCACATATACAATGAAGACAAATACAAAGCTTAGGCCTCCCGCTGCATTTTCGAAAATAATTTAATTGCTTGCTTTTATTAACAGTTTTCGTCAAAAGCATGCATTTTGTTACAAGCATTATATTGGTGAAAATCGACAAGAGTTTACCAATCAGTCGAAAAACCATACATTAGTTGACCTTGTGTGACCTTTAACGTTCATCGCATCGCATCTACACGGAAGCTCCGCCCACAGATAAATACAAAACCATAGATTGGTTCTGGATTATCTCTGTTGTTGTAGTTGCGATTTGTTGGCGGGACTTTAGGCAAGGACAAATATAAGGGCGTGTGGTCACCCCAATAGGCTAGTTTCCTGGGTCAAAAAAAGATTGTTCTATTTAGTCCGTCAGTTAGATTATCAAAAATATTGGACCCATATTTTGTCTTTTGTCAATCAAACAAAAAATGAAGATAAAGCGCATCAAAGCGAGCACGTGACGTCACGTCTTGCGACACTTTTTAGCAAGTTACGCGGAACTTTAACGGGCTATATCTTCATCATTTTTTGTTTGATTAAGAAAAGAAAAAATATGTGTCCAATATTTTCTGTTAATCCAACTGACGGACTAATTAATTTTTTTAGGAAACTAGCCCATTATATCAAAATACAGTCAGTTTCCTTGGAATGTAACTAACTAAATCCAATTGTGTATCTAGACCTAATGCTAACAAAAACAAACATTTTTTTTTAAACATACTGGTAATAATTGTAAGTGTTCTTTAAATGTGGACCGGGTACTTTCGGTAACGTCTATATACTTTAGGCAAATGCCTATAATACGTTAACACTATTGACCAGCTTGTATCGCACTACCCGCCCAAATTACTATGGTGGCACAATATCAGAGGCCCAATTCCCGTAAATTAACAATGTTCGCAATCTAGTGTCGATCTGCTCCCAGTAACATCACTATCTAAAACGGTATTCTCGTAAATATTCATAAACCTAAAACTGGTGACAAACTGCGGCGGACGCGGCTCCGGACTCGTCTTGACATTGTGAGGTCAAGCGCTGCCATTGGTCGATCCTTCAGTCAACTTCCGCCAGCCCAAAGATCGACCAATGGCAGCGTTTGACCTTACAATGTCAAGACGAGTCCGCAGCCGCGTCCGCCTCCATCTGTCACCGGCTTTATGTTCTGGACTGTACAGTTAGGAAATTACACTATAAAGTCCGCGTGTACTAACTTGCATGAAATACATTGGGAAGTCGGTAATTGGATACCATGTTTTTTATATTATATTTCCATACAAATACATTATAATGTTTTGTATGATATTTTTTAACAACCTTGATAATTCAATTTCTGATTTCACAATCGCTTTTTAATGCATGTGGTAACACATGTGTTTTGTTTTTATACGATAATTTCTAACACTATAATTCGCAACATATTTCATACATTAAAAAAAATTATTTATTTTTTAAATTCCAAAGACTTCTTCAATACGGATAAAAGCAATAATAAAATAAAACCAATATTTTTTACATTAGAATGTATTAAAAACTAGCAATTATCTTATTTGTAATTAAAATACATAACAGTTTAGTATATTGGTAAGATAGGTAGGTCGAAAGTAGCAATGTAGGTAGATATGGTAAGTTCTACTCACAGCGCATGAATATGGTTAATAAGGTTGGTATTGGTATAATAAGGTTGAAAGAGGTGGCTTTTATCGATAAGACCCCCTAATTTTATTTCACATTCACTGCAATCTCTTTGTGTAGTGTGTAATAAATAGTTCCCATTTTTACAGACTTTATTTGATAGACTAGTATCGATAGAAATGTAGTTTCTCGATGGCAATACTACTTGATGTAAAAAAAGGCCTGGCAGATAGTGACAAGGACAAAATACTTAGTAGCATAAATAGCGTTCTGTTGAGTTCTGATACTATGGATATTAGTCATCAGTCAGCAATAGCATTGCTCAAGATATTGTAGATTAGGCTAAATATGTCGACGGTTTACGAAGAATAAACAAAAGAGAAGCAGTTCTAGACAGTATAAGGCAGCGTAAATTGGAACACCTTGGCCATCTTGAACACAATGCATTGGCAGCAACACGAAAACTAAACAAAAGAAAAACAAAGCCAATATGATTGGTTCACGAATAGATCATCAAATATGTTGGTGGCGCCACCTACCGAAACCACATGTTTGTTGGTTAATCTACAATTACGCTTTTCTTCATCAAGCAATAGTTATCGAGTAAAACTCTGAATAGGGTAAATTCAATTCCTTCCCTAATAATAGCAGTAACCTCCACATGGTGTACTGGTTATCGAGGTCAATTATCGATATTTCGACAACACTACATCAGTTAGATTGAATATGAGGCCAGAAAAGCCTTAGTACTCTGTCTATAGGCCGCCTTCCGTCATTACGCTCTAAGTAGGCCTACTACATCCACCTCTGGTAGTCATATTTACAAAATAAGGTTATATTCTATTATTAACCTTTGAGAAGTTGATTCTACTACAAATACATTTTTTTTACAATCCGACCAACATCAAAATCTTAGTTTTGATAATAACCAATTGTTTAGAATTAAACAGAGTTTTACGGACCCCGCTCCAAAGGTGCAGCAAATCAGTAATCCTTCCTTTTCTGTTCTTTTCTTATTCTATAAATGGCTTATGTGGTTTATTAGAAAGAAAGAAACGTTTATTCGACACAAGAGAAAAATAAATAAATACACAAAACAATATCAGACAATCAGATGTGTCGAAAAGGTGCTCAGCATTTGTTTGTATTATGCATTTTTATATGCGAATGCCTGTTAAAAGCCAAGTTTATAACTCCGTTCTCCGTTCTCATAGACTGTATCAATGCTGTTGGTGTTCCGAACAAAATAATGGACAACATCACATACAACATTGCTCTGATCCTAAGCTAAATAGCTAAAGCACTTGTGTTATAGATATCAGAACGACGGTACCACAACACCCAGACTCGGGACATCGAGGCTCTACATTGACTCGGCCGAGTAACGAAATAAATAAAATAAATTCGAAACAAAATCATTCATCAAGTAAATAGCTGATCAGTGGTACGAGTTCTACAAAAACTGATGTTTGACCTTTTTTGGGATTTCGGTGTTGGTGCTATGGTAAAAGTTGTATTATAGCAGTAGAATCAACCCCTAATAGAAATTAACACAGAAAGTAAAACGTTTTATTGATATCGTACAATATTGTATTCAAACTACTACAGTAAAATTTCGTGTAAATTGTAGGTAAATAAATAACTAATTTTGTTTCTATATTTTGTGCGTGATAAAGAATTTCCAGATATTTTCGACAGGTTTTTAATTTATTTATAAATTCAATAAAAATATGGCGTCTACCAAATAGTCATTTAAAGTATTTTCAGTGTACATACAAAAATTACATCAATAGGTAAGTAATATTGTGTAGTACAATATCTCATACATGAAACCTGTCTCATTTAAGTAATTATTTACATACACTTCAGTCCACACACCCAACAAATTGACATCATTCGAGATATTTAATATTTTCTAATCGATCATACAGAGCTATGTATAACAAAAATTATGCAATTTTAACGATAAACCTGTAACCCCTTAATATGTCATCGTCTTAGTATCCTGAATCCAGCCCCCCCTAGCATGACCCCCAAAACACGATATGATAGCGATTTATCGACACCAACTGTTTTTTTTTTAATATGATAAATACAGGGTTACATTGCAATGTAGTGCCAAATTTTAAAAATAAGATCTAGAGAATAATTTAAAGGTGCGTCTTCATCGTATTTTTTTAAATACTATTATTTTAAAAACATTAACTGTAAAAACGACAACGTGAACTGCTTGGTCATTCATATTAACAGGCGTACGCCGCGGCGCCTGCGCCGAGCCAGCAGCGACCCTGCGCAGTGCTCGTGCGGTGCACCGCATGTGCACTGCGTAAGGTCCTTGTTGGCAGTTCATCGACGCGATCCGATTATTGTTTATTATTATGCAAACATGACTATGTTGGTTGTATGATTCCAGTTTTGCCTTCATACTTTCTCGGGTTTAGGACCGTTTCCTGGGTCAAAAAAAGATTATTCTATTCAGTCCGTCAGTTATATTATCAAAAAATATTGGACCCATATTACGTCTTTTGTCAATCAAACAAAAAATTACGAAGATAAAGCGCATCAAAGTGAGCACGTGACGTCACGCCTTGCTAAAAAGTGTCGCAAGGCGTGACGTTACGCGGAACTTTAACAGGATTTATCTTCATCATTTTTTGTTTGATTGAGAAATGAAAAAATACGTGTCCAATATTCTGTTAAACCAACTGACAACTTAGATTTTTTTTTGGAAACTAGCCCATTGTATTAAAGGAAAAACAATCTTACTACGAAGTTTATCGAAACTAACATCGGGCTAAATCCACATATCCCCGTATTTAGTGTTTAAATAATCACATACTGACCTTGTGCAATGAAGAGCGCTGTCGTGTTGATAATAATGGTGCCCTTTTAAAACTTAGGGCACATCGCGATGATAAAGTCTTTGCCCTCCACGTAAACTTCCACCACTTTGTATGTAACACCGCACCATCTCATACCTTTCGGCATGAGAATAATTTCGTGGCATAATTTGTTATCAAACACAACACATTGTACGTGCGATATTAAGATTTAGTTACTGATTCTGAGTGGTCCCTGAAAAATTGGCACTACCTTACAATGTAACCCTGTGTAGCCGCCATTTTGAATTTTTATCGAAACAGCGATCATAACATATGACGTCACCGGCACGGCGATTCAACAGGGCAGCTATATCTATCATATTTTTACAGTTGGTGGCGATAAATCGCTATATCATATCGTGTTTTGGTGATCTTGCTAGAGGCGCAGATGATACCACCAGACTTGCCGCATCATGGTAAAAGAGAAGAAGAAAGGAGACAGCTCAAATTAATAGCCATCAAAAACTTAATTTAAATTGATAGTATGAATTTGACCTGTCTTCTTTTCTTCCAAAGCAGATTGGTGATTTAACTCAGTACAAATAAGAGAGTCGACGCTATTCGATATAAGATCGGTAATATTCAGTAGTAAAAAAATTATGGGCTCTGTATTAAAAATGGCAAATCTGGAACTATAATTTAAATCATTCCAATATAACTTTTTTTTTAATTAATGGAAATGATATTCCCAACTATTGTTTCTTTGGTTTTGTTTAAAATTTGGGGATACAGTTTTATTACAAAATAAAGTTAATTACGTTAAATTTAATATTTCGAAGAAATCTTATTACAAAAAACGGTACAAATATAAACAAACAGAGGAATTCCATCGTTAAGATTCTAACTGCTTTCACAACAGACTCATATTTCAACAGTAAATTAACTGTTTGCGTCTAAATAAGCAGTGAATCTTAACGATGATTAAAGTTTTTACTGGAACCTTACTAAATCAGTACAATCCATCCTTTAGAAAACGACTTTTAAATTTAGCATTTCATTCAAACGAATAGTTTTTTTATTAAAAAAATACACAAAAAACTGACGCCTCTTTTGTCCATTCTCCTTTTTAACATAAATTCGTATTTTTACTGGACTGGTCCGTAGAGAACAGTAAGATTCCGGTACAAATGACAATGTGTTAGACTCGCTCGCCGTGTGGCGCGACAACGTTGCAGTTTACGTCGTAGTAATATCACTCTTCGCCGATCTCTGCGTCCTCGGCATCTGGAGGAAAGTAAAGTAAAGTATGTCTTTATACGTCCCACGTCCCACGGTAGGGCACAGGCCTCACCTCGACTATGAGGTGGTTTGAGGCCCGGTGCGGTGGAGGGGTGTTGTCAGGCCAGTGAATTAAGCGTAACACACACAGAGAGCGTGCGCGGGACGGCGACGGGTCACGACGGCAGTACGGCGGGTCTATTAACATAGGTTTAAATGGGCGCCCACAGACAGCGAGCGTGCGCGGAACGGCGAAAAATGTTAACGAAGCCAAATACCACATAATTCTTACCTATTATTACGAAAAAAAATTCTTCTACACCAGAAATGGCTGGTTACAGAAAGCCAATAACAGTTATCCACGTATATTATATAAATGAATAGTATGTTAGTCAGTGTGCACTTAAATACAAGAAAAGTACTTATAGAGAAGGTATACATTTCTGAAAACTTCTCTCATAATATTCGCAGATAAAGAATATCACTAAAGTTACATATTTAATTAATCAATTAATTAATCCCAGGAATTATTATTTTTGCATTCAACTTGGTTTGAAGAATGCTTGGTTTAAGGCTTCGTTAACCTTTTTACACCAGTATAAACAGAAGCAGATACTGTGTTTTAGCTCTGAAAGAATGGTTGTAAAAGAATAAGTGTGTTCTCACCGAGGTGGTTGGCGCCGTTGGAGTCCAGCCGCAGCTGCCGCAGCCGCGCCGCCGCCTCCTCCCCCGCCCCCGCCCCCTGCCCCGCCCCCACGGGCCCGCCCGCCCCTGCCCCCACCCCCACACTGACCCCCACCTCCTCCGCCTCAGCGTCTTCGAACTCCTCGTCGCCTGGGAGGGGACAATATTCATAAAATTCATCTTATCATCATCATTTCAGCCATAGGACGTCCACTGCTGAACATCTGTCTCCCCCATCGACTTCCAGATTGGCTGGTTGGAAGCGGCCTGCATCCAGCGTCTACCCGCGTTATTTACCAGGTCGTCTGTAGACCTTGTGAGTGGACGTCCTATGCTGCGCTTGCCGGTACGCGGCCTCCATTCTAGAACCTTTCTGCCCCATCGGCCAGTTCTACGTGCTATGCGCCCCGGCCACTACCACTTCAGCTTGCTAATCCGTTGGGCTATGTCAGCGACTTTTGTTCGTTTATGAATCTCCTCATTTCTGATTCGATCTTGCAAGGAAACACCGAGCATAGCCCTTTCCATTGCACGCTGTGCAACCTTGAGCTTTTTTATAAGGCCCATAGTGAGAGGCCATGTTTCAATTCCATATGTCATCACTGGGAACACACACTCACTTACTACTACACTACATTTATAATATTATAAAGCTGAAGAGTTTGTTTGGTTGAACGCGCTAATCTCAGGAACTACGGGTCCAAATTGAAAAAAAATATTTGTGTTAGACAATCCATTTATCAAGGAAGATTTTAGGTTATATAACATTACGCTCCGACCAATAGGAGCGGAGTATCAATGGCGACACTTTTTAGCGGAGCGTGAAGTCACGTGCTCCCATTCCCAAACATAGACATAGCACTTACCCTCATCGAACTCCTCCCCGTCCATGTAGGGGTCGTCTTCGTCCACTTCATCAGCGGGGTCGGGGTGCAGGGACTGCCCCTGGCTCATGGCCGAGTACAGGGGCTGCAGGTCGTGCTCGCTCGCTGGGACGAACCTAATATAAATATATGAATAATAATATGAATATACAGCCCTAGCATTTGGAATGGAATCCACGTACCGGCAAGCGCAGCGTAGGACTTCCACCCACAAGGTGGACAGACGACCTGGAAAAAGTTGCAGGGAGACGCCGAGTGCTGGTTGCTTCCAACCGGACAATCTGGAAATCACTGAGGAAGGCCTTTGTTCAGCAGTGGACGTCCTGTGGCTGAAATGATAATGATAGCCCTAACCACCGACAGGAATAAGTGGAGAGATTTAGCGAAGGGCTCTGCCCAGCAGTGGGACAGAAACGGCTAAATAATAATAATAATAACATATCCCAACTCATCATCGTATCTCAAAGAGGCCTCCTCGTGTTGGATCTGTATCCCCACGAACGCCTTCCAAAAGGACCGGCCCTCGTGCCGTGATTTCCCGTAGGAGAGATACAATAAATAATAATAATAAATACGCACCGGACTGCAAAGCCGAGCAGTTTCCGGTTCGAATCCCGCAAGGGGCAAATGTTTGTGTGATGAGCAGGAGCATTTGTTGGATGTTTACAAACGAATTATGTAGTATTGAATTATTATCCGTCACATTGAATCATTTGTTTAGATGGTAGGTACAGGAAGGTATCTAGTCGCTATAGTACAAGCTATGCTTAGTTTAGGGCTAGCTAATTAGTGTGACTGTGAAATTAATTATGTATTTATTATTATAGCAAGCAAAGGTAAAATTTCCAAATTAGTAGTTACACCACAAACCTTTTTTATATTTTGGCAGAATGTAATTTATTCAAACTTGTACATAACTGATGTTAAGTTCAAAGAAAGTTTGCCTATTATAGTTACCGAAGCTGTGTGATTGGCTGATCGTCAGCATCGAAGTCATCGTCGTCATCGTCATTTGCGTCACCGCTGCCTGTCTGTTGAGATAGTTCAGGTAACCTACAAAAGTAAATTGTTATCTTAATGTATGTAAATTACACGCGCAAACCTGTCACATGCCACTGATAGTCATGCCATCGACGACCTCCCTAGCCGAGAGGCGAGTATACCGGACTTGGTTTCGCGATCTCTGAGGTCCCGGGTTCGATTCCCAGTCAGTCAATGTAGAAAAATAACTTTTCTATATTGTCCCGGGTCTGGGTGTTGTGGTACCGTCGTTGTTACGGATTTCTGTAAACAAGTGCTTAAGCTACTTTCCATAGGATCAGAGAAATGTATGTGATGTCATCCAATATTTATTTATTTATTTATTTATAGTGCGGTACGTGTGGCAGAATACTGCGGCCCAAGTCTGCTAATTGGGTCATAAAAATTCTTTATTCATTTTCTTCGTCTATCAGGTAGATCATCAAAAATTATTGGACACATATTATTTCTTTTTTTACATAATGTAAATATTACAGATATATTGATTTGAAATGTGTCATGACGTCATGTCTTGGTACAATTTTTACTTAGATGTGACTTCACGACCCCTTACTCCCGAAGTTTGACACTCTTAAATTTTTTAGTTAATTGGCAAAAGAAGAAATAAGTGTTCATAATTTTTAAATGATTTAACTGACTGACTAAATAGAACTTCATTTTCTTTACCTAGTCGTCATCCATATTGCTGTCAAAACGTAAAGATGTAAATGGCTTTACAAGTAGTAACTACAAGATTGGCCTATGCCTAGAAATGAACTTCCAAAGATTGATAATGATGATTAACTGTGACGTAATAATAATATGTGGATGCCGCAATAGAAGAAGAAAGCCACAAATATATGTACAAGAAAAATGTGTTCAACATGTGCATTTATATTTATAACCTACTACTTAATAACCAGAAATTGTTTGAAGGTATAAAGTTTAAAAACAAATTAAGTGACTGGCTCTTATGTAACTGCTTCTATAATGTTAAAGAATTTATTGACTTTTGTAAAAATTGACATTTTATAAATATGAATATGTATCTAATAATTAAAAAAAAATTACATAAGCTACTAACAATATAATTTAATATTTGCGCGTCTGCTTGCAGGCAGAATACTAATGACTTACCAACTAATTATAAGACCTTAATGTAAAACTGTATTGTTGCAAATAAATATTTGATTTGATTTGATGACCAAAGACACAGTAGGAAAAAACTTTGTTATGAATCATGTGACTTACAAGGCAGAGAAGTTGTGTAGATAGTCTTATTTGTCAGCCTAGTCCATTATTGAAGCATTCTGGATAGTCTCTTTTTCTAGCTAGCTTATCTGGGTAAACCATTCAGTTTGAAAAAAATCAACAAACCTTAGTTCATAGTTGAGGACCATATACAACGCAGGTGAAGGCTCCCTCTGTATGGCGTGCAGCGATATGCTCGGGTACAGCAAGTTGATGGTCGGTGCCGGACCTCCAGTCGGCCTAACCCCACCTCCCCAAACTACATTGCTGAAAAAATTGGATTGAAATGTTTAAAACTAGTCAAAAACCAAGAGGCTGCATATTATGGGCACCAGCAGGGGGGTACACAGGTGGTTCAGCAATCCCGTTACAAAACTCATTTTTAAGAAAATACATCAAAAACTAAACGCTGCACCCCTGGGTTTTTTTTCTGCCAGTGCCCATTGAACAATGAATGACATTTCTATTGACTCTGGATTCAATTTGCATTTTATTTCACCAAGTTTTGGATTGCAATGTTTTAAATGTTTAGCAAAATGTTTTGAATTAATGTTAATTTATTACATTCTTGCATAAAGATCGATGTGAAGATGAGAAAATAGGCAAATAGCGTATCAGATTTTTTTTAAACTTCATAACATTGAAAGCATCGGGTACACGTGCTCTCAACACGGGAATTCAGAGTAGAATGAGGGAGGAGAAAGTGGGAACTTACTGCTCGGTGATGTACAAGGTGGCAGTCCCCAACTCCTGGTCGTTCACCAGCAGTTTGGTTGAGGGCGTTTGGAAAAGAATCCCATCAACCGGCGCAGAAAAATTTGATGAAACCACAACCATTGTGATAACAAATTAAAAAGTATGCTGGATTGCTGGCAACAAATAAGCAAATGCGCAATCTAAGCACGATGATAAGACTTTCTAATGCGACTTTGAATAATTTCAGTCTAAATTATTACAGAAAGAAGTAAATAAATCGACGAAACACGTTCCGCAAACGAAAAAAGTACAACTGGCGTTTTGTTATACTGTCATATCAACGAACAAAGTAACGAATGCACATTTTAAAATACATGAAATTAATAGTTTAATTAATTTCAAAGATAAATCTTCAAGACAAAATAAACATATACTTTCTAAGGCTACCTAACAAAAAACTGCAAAATGATTTGAATATAATTTTATGATTTCAACTGACTGAATAAAATAATAAATAGTGTAATATCTAAACGCGTCTTTTAAAATTGAATTTGTTTAATGAAACCGCCAATAGAAACAAAGCGTTTATGTGTCTGACCAATAGAAAACAATGTACTTAATTAAACCAATGGGATGTTTTTGAAAAAATTATCGTATATTGCCAATATCAAATTTTTCCACAAAATTGTGGAGTTTAAAATCAAACGCATTTTCTGATTACCGCAGGGCAACCTACGGAACCCTATTACTGAGACTCCTCTGTCCGTCTAGCATCCTTGTGTTACGTACGTACGAGGTAACACACAATGAATTTTGCCAGGGGTGTCTCCCAGCACAACCAGAACCTAGCCAATTTAGAAACAAACGTTTTATAAACTGACCCGAGTCTGGAATTAAACCGATTGCGTTCAAGACGAATACCTGCGCCACGGCTCTACGCCAATCGGGTCGTCAAATTCAGTCGTCGGGAGGTTTACGATTTTTTATTGCAACATTATTAGTTGCTGTCAACTGTCTCAACCAGGGTTGCCAACCGTACGGTAATTACCGTATTCATACGGTAATTTCATGCTCCGTACGGTAGTAATTATAGTGTGACAAATGTACGGTAATTTTAAGACTGAGCTAATAATCTACAAAAAGTACGGTAATAAGAAACAATTTTTCTTTTCTTTCCGTTCAATTCGACGCACATGATCACGACAGGCAATTCTGCTTATCACAACGGGTTGTCATTTTCATTTAACACCAAGATCTGTGCTATGACGTAACCTCACTTATAAACATACTTACTTACGAACTATTCTTTGGTTTAGGTCTTGTAAGTATTACATTTTAATACTAATTGCACTGTGCTTACATAGAAGTTTTAACGTTCCCAAGTTCGGTAAAGCAAAAATCTGGGTCCAATGCACAGAATAGCAAACCTTGTCTACTATCGCCAGGTTTGTGCTATTTGCTTTCACAAATCTGACATCCATAATATTTAAACAAATAAATAACAACTTTTTAGTTCGATTTTGGAAGATAATAGGTAGTTTATGAAAAAGACCGCGAGAAACATGCGAATGATGTTTACTAGTATAAGTACTAATTGTCTAACGTCACTCGGTCGGGTCGAGATTATGGCGGATAGCGTTTTCGACCTTTCAAATAACCTATTAAAAAAATCATTTTTAAACTTTATTACAGCCTTGGACTTTTATGTATTGAATCAATAAAATTAGGTTCGTATAGCCAAATACTAAATGAAATAATCATCTGTTTAATTAATTTTGATATGATTCAACTATTCCATTAAGTCTTATTTTAAACTGATCTAATAATTTTAAAATATTTTTGAATAGTGGTTAAACAAATTGATGGTAAGCCCTAGAAATCACCCACAACATGTTTGCTTTTACCTAAAAACTGCAAAGAAATATTCTTTCTTTTTTGTTTGCAAAATTAAACTCTAATGGAGTGTACGGTAATTATACGGTAATTTTAGGGTAAATTTGACGTAATTTTGGCAACAAAGGTTGGCAACGCTACTCAAAACTGTCAAATATTTTTATAGAGTTTTATTTATTTTATTGCTGAAATCCAATTGCGAATTTTAACTTTCGAGACCGATTTACGCGATGGATCTTGAATTAATGAAATGATTTTAGGATATTGAATAACTATAATTGATTATAACAAATAAAACTAGTAGATATTACTAATATACCCCAAGCACGAAGTATGGAAAACATTGAAAGCACAGAAAAAATCAAAACTGAACCGCTGCAGCCATGTGATGTTAGTATTTCTACTAAAATTGTACGAGATCTTGTATGGAATTATATACTAGTGTATTTTTTGAAAACTACCTACTTTAAGGTTTTGATAAATTGACATAACTGTTTATTTTATGACTTTATCGTGTGCAAGTTTAAAATTCGCAAAAACTTTTTGTTTTAGCCCCTAGAAGGCCTAGGAGATGAAATACCCTCGCCACATTACTACAGAGTTAATTGTGACGTCTTTGCAGAACCCTTGGATAGTAAAACTGCAGTTACAAATATTGACGATCAAAAGGGTAGGTGGATAAAATTGTATTGTAAAAATCATTCAAAGATATTAAAAATTTGCCATGTTTTATCTTAAATTCTGAACAAAGTACTCATATCATTTACGACATTTTGACAAAGAGTATTTGTTGTTTGTAATTATTTTTTTGTTGCGATTAATGTATGTTTCATAGGTGTTCACCAAAATAACGTTATTTAAGGTTACTTGCAACTTTAGGTATGCCAGGCTCCATACTAAAAAGTTCAAAGTCTTTTAAAATTGTCTGAGAAAATATCACTTTTTTATTTAGTTGCCCCGGCGAACTTCGTACCGTAATCATAAAAATTGGTTTAGCTGTTCTTGACTTATAAATGGTGTAACTAACCCGATTTTATTAATCCTAAAAAGTACTCTATAAGTATAACTATGATATCACTATTATAGAGATGTGATAATGTAGTTTTGTTTTTTGCTGGTGTAAATGGAAATCTTGCAATCCTATTTGTAGCAGGCAAATTTAAGAATTATAAGAACTGTATCACCTTCCCCTGTCACGAATAGTTGTCCTCTACCTGAAGGTTGTCTGAAAGAGATCACTATTAGCGATAAGACCGCCTAAATTGTATGTCTTTCTGTAAAAATCATGTGTAATTTACTTAAATGGTGGGTAATAAAGAGTATCTAACTATCTATTTAAAGGCTTGGAAAACAAAATTATGGTTTGTTTGGTTAGTTCAGTCTGTGTGTTTACAAGAGTAGTCTTTGTAACAAGTTCAGCCTCAGCTTAGTGTACTTGACACATTTTTGGCCATAGTGTGGATTGGATCCTTTTTTAACTACGTCTACATCCAATTTATCATTATGTATGTTATGGTATTTACCATTAATCGAGACATGTCTAATGTCAACATTTGACGGCCTCCATAGCTGAAAGGTGAGCACGCCGGGCTTGGCATCGCCGGAGGGCGGAGGTATCATCAATCAACAAGACACTGATTGATTGCTGATTCCCCTACTTCCAGTATCTGTCCGATGCTGGGTTTGGTGAACGGTTTAGGGAGTAGCGCAGGTTGCAAAGATCCCCTAAGCAAGGCCAGTGGACTATCCTTCCCGAGGTTGCCGCCTGTTTTTAACCAATTGCCTTAAGCTACTGGTACAACAAAAACCTCTGGCCGTCTCCCACGATCCTAACCCTTGGTCCCATCCTAACTCCCTCATCCAATCCTGCAGAGCCGACCCGTGGCGGCGCAAAACCACACTCTGGCCCACATAGCCTTGGGGCACTAAATCCCCCCAGAAACTTGTACCACACTCACCAAGGGCAGGTAGTGTGAGTTTCCGTCTTGGCATCTTACGCCAACAGCCCCAAATAAACAACATTCCAGCACAAGGTAATGAGAAACTACCCCAGGCGGGTACCACTGGTTGTGGAGAATCCCTCACCGAGCTCGGCTCGGTCTGCCCCTCGTATTCTGGGGGGGGCAACCTGTGCTCAGGACCAGGCTCAAGCCTGGACCTAACTGGCCTCTCAAAGGCTATCCCAAACACAATTGGCACAGCGATTGTGTCACAGTGGACCGTAGCCGCTCAAAAGCGCTCCTGTAAAAAGGGGAACGTGAACTCAGCGGCTTACCCTAACAAGAAAGGACTGAAAGGCCAACCAGAACGCAGTCGCCCTAACAGGCGCGCGAGAAGGGAGGCCCTGCAGCCCTCAAAAACACCCAATGTGACAGCCGACGCAGCAGCGGAAACGCAGCGCGAACCTTTGCTGCCCACCTCTACGGAGACACAGAAAACAACAGCATCACCGCCACAACCACCACCACCACCACCACTACCACCACCGCCGCCGCAGTTAAAAAAGAGGCGAAAGCCGAGAGGTTCTCGTGGTCGGCGAACCGCTGCGACTGCTCCCACTACTCCTGAAAAGGAACAGCCTGGCACTGGGAGTGGTCCTGATGGGCGCGCTTCTTCGAAGCGAGCACGTCTGGACGGTACCCAGTCACCTAGGGGAGAAGCTAAACGCGCGAAAACCGACACGAAGCCAAAGCGGACGATGAGCTATGTATAGCTGCAAATCAATTGCACCTGAAAGTAACTGTCAAACTAATAAGTACCTAAGAGATGGAGCGCTAAAAAGTAAACCACTACATCGCAACTGGCACAGCGATTGTGTCACAGTGGACTTTAGCCGCTTATAAGCGCCCCTGCAAAAAGAGGAACGCGAACTCAGCGGCTCACCCTAAAAAAAAGGGCTGAAAGGTCAACCAGAACGCAGTCGCCGTAACAGGCGCGCGAGAAGGGAGGCCCTGCAGCCCTCAAAAACACACAATGTGCCAGCCGACGCAGCAGCGGAAACGCAGCGCGAACCTGTGCCGCTTACCTCTACGGAGACGTTAACGGCGAAAACAACGGCGTCACCGCCATCACCACCACCACCGCAGTTGAAAAGGAGGCGAAAGCCGAGAGGTTCTCGTGGTCGGTGGACCGCTGCGACTGCTCCCAATGCCCCTGAAAAGGAACAATCTGGGACTGGGAATGGTCCGGACGGGTGCGCTTTTTCGAAGAGAGCATGTCTGGACGAAACCCAGTCACCTAGGGGGAAGCTAAATGCGCGAAAACCGACACGAAACCATAGCGGACGATGAGCTACACAGATGCGAATCGCACCTGAGATAGTGGTCTAGCGGTCAGATATTCCTAGCACTACTACAATGGCAATCCAATCAGGTTATTACCTGTAAATACATACTACCAATCTACAAACTACCACATCCCCAACAACATGCTACAGAAAAGGCAGATCAGAGTCAGCACTACAAATGGTAGTGCACAAACTAGAATCGGCTATTACAAACAAAGCCACGCTCTACAAAAATCCAAAGTAGAACCTGTCGTTACGTACTGGATCACTGAACTGGTCAGCAAAAGGGTGGTCCAGATAGTAGTGAACACTAAATGAAATAGGGTACACTACTATAGGTTATGCAGACGACCTTGCAATGATAAATGGGGATTCTGAAAATATGCTCGGCGCAATAATGCGTTCCGCCCTTTAGATTGTATAAAAATGGTGTGACGAACATCAATTGTTGTAAATCCGAAAAAGACAGAACTAATCCTTTTCACCAACGAGGAAGTTACCAGAACTATAACAACAACAAACATACCAAAATTATTTCGCACCAAAAGTTCGCGTGGCAAGATGAAAATAAATAATAAACACAAGATTCTTGTGTGATACGAACCCGCAACGCAACTGGTCGACTTGGAGCGCGAACCACTACTTCAGACTATGCCTATGTCAATAACAAGTAAATTTTTCGCAGATGTGGACACTGTGATAATGTTAAATGATAATGTAATTGTCAAGAAGAGAACGGGAAAAGGAAAAAGGCTCTTTTTACATTTGCACGATCAGTCTGACTTGGACTGTCCTATGGTAAGTTTAATGTTGCTTATTTCTGCATCGCCTAAGACCCAATTTCCGTAATTTAACAGTATTTGCAATGCAGTGTCGACCCGGTCCCAGTTACATTTAAATCCGAAACGGTATTCTCGTAAACCCAAAAAATGCAATAGGCTAGTGGTTGCGCATGTTTATTTTAATTTCTTAAACTAAATAGTGGTTTATTGACTTCCAAAATTAGATTTCTTTTATTGATTAGATATATTTTGATTCCCGCCGTACTTGTTGTTCAGGCTCTCTATGATTGGCTAGAAGCCCATAAGGATGGCGCTGAATGTCACTTTTAGCAGCGATTCCATTGGGAAATAGATGCTTACATACATGATTGACAGCCAATAAAAATTATGTAACCTCTCTTCTCTCTTGCTTGTCAAGCCGCCCGCAACGTATTTTTCTTTTCCTGATAAAAATATAATATAACGTATAACGTTTATGGCTCATTACATACCGCGACTAAACTAATACCTAAAGCCCAACAGTGAAGATATTACGAATTACGCCATATCAATTAAGAATCAAGGACATACCCATGATGAAGTGCTGAAGGCCATCGAGGACTGTTCCGCAGGTTGGTGGGATATTTTATGTCTATTCGGTAGAAGAAGTTCATGATTTGGAGGTCTGTTTCCCTATTTAGGTTCCTATTATTTTATTTTCCTGTAATATCATACACCATTCAGAGCAACCATCAGAACGTAATTTGGTTCTGAAAACCGCACCGCTTCATGGTGAAGCTATTGACACGCTTCTCCATAGTTTCGAGCCGGATAAATATCCGTTCCTCTAAATATCCGTTCCTCTAAATATTCTTTAATCTTTTCGCTACTTACGTATTCATTGGTAAGTACGCAACCGCATCCAACCGCCATATTGTAATTTTCAAATTTTCTCCGTAAATTTAATTTTCGTGACAACTTTTCATTTTTCTCGTTAAATACATAGTCTTTAACCATGGCAAATACTAAATTAGAGTCCAAGTTAAAGGTACTTAATGCTAAAAAGGAAACCATATTCGCTCGGATCAATAAATTATTTGATTCATCGAAAAATATCTCTACATTTGATTCGCGATCTAACCAAAGGTTTTTGCAAGACTCAGAAAGCATTAATGAGTTAAATATAAAGTTTGAGTCGATTATTGATGAGATAAATGAGGTACAATTAGAAATCGATCCTGAGCATATAGTGGATTATAGTAGTTTAAATACCTTCGAGGATTTATATTCGAGCGTTAAATACGTTCGAAATAAACTGTTAAACTCGACACCGCCTTCTAATACTAATTCACAAAATGGGTCATTTCATATTAAACTTCCACCTATCGAGTTGCCCTCTTTTGATGGCAAAGCCGAAAATTGGCCTATCTTTTACGAGATTTTTCGCAGTAACGTGCATTCCAATGCACAGCTGACGGATTCGCAGCGTGTGCAATATTTAATGAGTAAATTGACTCATAGTGCCCTTAAAATGACTGCAGGTATCGTTCCTACCGGCGATACATATAAAATCTTGTGGGATAGTCTCGTAAAGAAGTATCAAGATAAACGTACTCTAGGAGTCCATTACGTCAACAATATTTTAGACATCAAGAGCTGTGTAGGTACCGCTTCGAGTCTTAGTGCGTTTGTTGAAAAGCTTTCCGCGTCAATGGCAGCGCTTAAACAGCTTAATATAGCAGATTTGTCTGATTTTATTGTCTTACAATGTAGTCTGCGGAAAATTGACCCGCAAACGCTCCAAAGTTTTGAGATTTCAGTAGGAGATAAAGACATACCTACATGTGATCAACTTATATCATTTATTCAAGACCGCGTGAAAATACTAGAAAGAACGCGCAATAGTAGTTCAAGCAACGCGTTCTCCGAACCGCGTAAGAATATTAATAATCGTGAGTTTCCGCAAAATAAAACTTATAAATCGTTCGTTTCTAGTAACGAGTCAAGCTCTCGTTATCAGTGTGTACTATGTAAAGCTAATCATAAACTGTATTCTTGTTCGCAATTTCGAGATACATTTAACCCGCAGAAGCGTTTTGAATTTATTAAAACGAAAGGAGGTTGTGTGAACTGTCTTAGTGTTACGCACACTGTCAGTAAGTGTAACTCACAACATACTTGCAACTATTGTGACAAGCAACATCACTCGTTACTACATTTTGATGCTCCGCCTCCGTCGCGTAGACAAGTTTCATCCTCATCCGCGCAGCCGCAGATACAACGCTCGACGGCGGACACCGCGCCACAGTGCACAGCAACATGCAGTAGCACTACTCCGAAACAAATTAATAAAGATACTTCAATTACGCTCACTTCGGAAATGAAACCGAGTCGTACTATTTTATTATCCACCGCTCAAGTATATGCTATGCGTCACGCTAGTAAAGACAAAGAGATCATACGTTGCTTGATAGACAACGGATCACAAAATAACTTAATTACTTTGGACTGTTGTAATCGATTGAACTTTCCTATTAGTAAAATGCATAATTCATTTCTGCAAGGTGTTGGCATGACCTCGCAACCAGTTCATGGTTATACTTATTTTGATATCGAATCCCGCACTAATCCGAATAATAAATATTATATTCACGCACTTGTGGTTGACTGCATCACAGATCGGCTCCCCGCAAATTATATTGAGGTGTCAGAAGACATGACTTACCTTAATAATATTCAGCTCGCAGATTTTACCTGGAATATACCTGGTGAGATCGATGTAGTACTTGGCGTTCAATTGTTTCCTCAGATTTACTTAGGAAACAAAGTAGAGTCTGGTTCTAGAGCTCCGCCCGCAATACTTACCACATTTGGTTACATACTGATGGGTGATATACTGTGTCACTCTCATTCATTGCCAGCGCAGTCAGCTGTTTTCTTTACTGCTTTTTTGAATAACGAAATTGAGTCGAACTTACACAAATTCTTTGAATTAGAAGAGGTTTCTACAAAAAAATTCCTTAGTCCAGACGAAGTCGATTGCGAAAATATTTTCACCGCCTCAGTCACGCACCAGAATAATCATTATAGTGTTGATTTACCGTTTTGCAAAGACCCTTCTGAACTAGGTGATTCTCGTTCAATGGCTCATAGACGTTTTTTAGCGTTGGAGCGAAAGTTTGACAAGGTAGATGGCTTACGTCAAAATTACAACCAAATATTGAATGAATATATGCAACAAGGTTATTTGTCAGAAGTGCCTAAATCTGAATTATCAGACGAAGGTTACTATATACCGCACCATGCTGTTTTCAAGCGTGGTAAGGACAGCGCTCGCGCAGTTTTAGACGCCAGTGCTAAAACGCAATCGGGTTTGTCGCTTAACGACGACTTGTACGTCGGACCTAATTTGCAGTCAGATCTATTTTTACTTCTGATAGACTTTCGGCTATTCCCTATAGCAATGACTGCAGATGTGAAACAAATGTTTCTTCGCATTGGTGTAAATGAACACCACCGCAAGTATCTCCGAATTTTATTTCGTTTTGATCCAAACGAACCTATCTGCACTTATCAATTTAATAGTGTTCCTTTTGGACTAAAGCCGAGTCCCTTTATAGCTATGCGCACGATACGCAAATTAGCGCATGACCATAAAGACCGCTACCCTGAGGCTGCTGATATGGTAGATACTCAATTTTTCATGGATGATTTTGTTCATTCGGTTCCCGATGAACAAACTGCTATTAAATTGTCTCGCGATCTAATTGAATTATTCAAAATAGGATCATTTGATCTCATAAAGTGGACAAGTAATTCTTCCTCTTTACTGGAGGCACTTCCCGATTCTCACCGTTCGCCTGTTAGTTTTTCAGATTCGGACAATAATAATTATAAAATATTGGGATTGTCTTGGGATCCTGCTGATGACACATTTTCCTTCACTACGCACGAAGTTGATACCAATTGTACAAAACGCAGTATACTCTCTCTGGTTGCTCGCCTGTTTGATGTTCTTGGCTTAGTCGCTCCTGTCGTACTGCTTGCTAAAATTCTAGTTAAAGAACTTTGGTTAAGTAAAATAGACTGGGATGAAGTACCGCCGGAGTCTATACGAAAACGTTTCGCTGCTTTTGCTATAGATTTCCCAATACTAAAGACTTTGAGCATTCCACGTCATATAGGGGTGCACTTAGATTGCGTGGTAAACATTGTAGCTTTTTGCGACGCTAGCTTCAGTGGCTATGGGTGTTGTATTTATTTACACATAACAGATCCTGCAGGTAATATTGCTGTCAGGCTTTTATGTGCTAAATCAAAGGTATCACCGAATAAAATACAAACGCTGGCTCGCTTAGAACTGGTAGCAGCCTTACTTCTTTCCAAACTTGTGCGAGTTGTTAAAGAAAGAATCTCTGTCCGCACTCCAATCGCAGGAATTTATGCCTTTTCTGATTCCACAGTGGCGCTTTCTTGGATACATTCGTCTCCCCATAGATGGTCTATTTTTGTTAGCAATCGCGTAGCCAAGATCCAAGAAAATTTGCCACCCAATTGTTTTCATCATGTGTCAGGCAAGGAGAATCCCAGCGACTGTGTATCCCGGGGAATGTACATTCTAAAGTTTACTAAAAGGTTGCCAAGTAATGATCTTGTTCCTAATATGAATGCTTCCGAGATTTTTATAATCAAAGCCGTTCAGAGTATGCATTTTGCTAATGAAGTTCAATTGTTGAAAGCAGGTGAGCTACCTCCGAAATATTTGCGAAATTTGTCACCTTTCTTGGATTCAGACGGTGTAATCCGCATAGGAGGTAGACTTTCTAAATCTGACCTTTCTTATGAAGCTAAATACCCCGTGCTCCTTCCCAAACGCGACCGCATAGTTGACCTTCTTATTGATCACTATCATACCGCTAATTGTCATACTGGACCTGGACTGCTAATGTCTATTATTCGTCAACGATATTGGATACTAAATGCCAGATCAACAATACGCGCACGTTGTCGACAGTGCAACCTTTGTTTCCGCTTGAGTCCCAAGCATCCAACTCCCAAAATGGCAGACTTGCCTGCCTGCCGCATCCGTGATGCTAACGCATTTGTTCATACGGGTACCGATTTTGCCGGCCCAATTAACTTCCTTTCTACTAGACGTAGAGGACAACACTCTCAAAAGGCATATATATGTATTTTTATCTGCCTCGTAACGAAAGCAATTCATATTGAATTGGTTTCAAGTCTTTCTTCAGACGCATTTCTATCTGCCTTTAAAAGGTTCATATCCCGCCGCGGTCCAGTATCGGTAATGTATTCAGATAATGGTACCAATTTCGTCGGTGCCAAAGGTCAATTAGACAAAATATATAAGTTTCTATTAAATTCAGAATTTGAAGACAACATTAAACAAGAATTAAGTAAATATCGTATCGAATGGAAGAGAAACCCGCCAAAAGGAAGTCATTTCGGTGGTATATGGGAAAGTAATATTAAAAGTATAAAAACTCATATGTACAGGGTTGTAGGAAAACAACTCCTAACTTATGAAGAACTTCTAACTGTACTAGTGCAAATTGAATGCATTTTAAACTCCCGACCGCTCGTCACGATATCAGCTGATCCTCTTCCGGACGTGTTAACTCCTGCGCATTTTCTGATGTCCACTCCCTTGCGTTACTTGCCTTCATCTGACTTAAAAGATGAAAAAATCACGCTGACTAACCGCAAGAAACTTTTAGACCAGCTTGTTCTATCTTATTGGAATAAGTGGCGCCTTGAATATTTGCATACGCTGCAAGTGCGTCAAAAATGGTGCACTTCAGAACGTTCAGTCGAGATTGGGACTGTTGTTCTAGTAGGCAATGAAAACGTACCGCCTTTGCATTGGCAACTTGGAGTAATAGTTGAAGTTTTTCCCGGTTCCGATGGTGTAGTTCGAGTCGCTTCTGTTAAGACCAATTCGGGTATTTATAAGCGACCGGTTACTAAATTGTACCCATTGCCTACACAGTAAAAAATAATAATAAAAAATACATTATTTTACTATCATAATATTATATAAAATAAAGTTATTTATGTTAGATTAGAGTAAATATTTGTTAACTCATTAAAGCTATTTTATAATGTAAATTATCACTTGAATTCTTCATAGGATATATCGAATAAGGTTTCCAATGTTCTCATCTGATAATTTAGTATCAATCTGAAATGTTTCTTTAGTAATTTCATTAATTTTCTTTGAAGTTCTGTCGAACTTCAAGGCGGGAAGCATGGTTGCGCATGTTTATTTTAATTTCTTAAACTAAATAGTGGTTTATTGACTTCCAAAATTAGATTTCTTTTATTGATTAGATATATTTTGATTCCCGCCGTACTTGTTGTTCAGGCTCTCTATGATTGGCTAGAAGCCCATAAGGATGGCGCTGAATGTCACTTTTAGCAGCGATTCCATTGGGAAATAGATGCTTACATACATGATTGACAGCCAATAAAAATTATGTAACCTCTCTTCTCTCTTGCTTGTCAAGCCGCCCGCAACGTATTTTTCTTTTCCTGATAAAAATATAATATAACGTATAACGTTTATGGCTCATTACATACCGCGACTAAACTAATACCTAAAGCCCAACAGTGAAGATATTACGAATTACGCCATATCAATTAAGAATCAAGGACATACCCATGATGAAGTGCTGAAGGCCATCGAGGACTGTTCCGCAGGTTGGTGGGATATTTTATGTCTATTCGGTAGAAGAAGTTCATGATTTGGAGGTCTGTTTCCCTATTTAGGTTCCTATTATTTTATTTTCCTGTAATATCATACACCATTCAGAGCAACCATCAGAACGTAATTTGGTTCTGAAAACCGCACCGCTTCATGGTGAAGCTATTGACACGCTTCTCCAGCTAGTTTCCTGGGTCAAAAAATATTATTCTATTTAGTCCGTCAGTTGGATTGTCAAAAAGCATTGGACCCATATTTTGTCTTTTGTCAATCAAACAAAAAATTACGAAGAAAAAGCGCATCAACGTTTGGGAATGGGAGCACGTGACATGCATTGCTAAAAAGTGTCGCAAGGCGTGACGTTACGCTGAACTTTAACGGGCTATAATATAATATCTTCATAATTTTTTGTTTGATTTAGGAAAAAAAAAACGTGTCCAATATTTTCTGTTAATTCAACTCACCGACTAATTCGATTTTTTTAGGAAACTTTTTTTATGAAGAAGGATTAACAAATAACAAAATATGGGTCCAATATTTTTAGATGATCTACGCTAGTAAGGCCATGTTTTGAGGAAACCAGCAAGCTACGCAGGAAACAAATGTCTGACCATGCCGCCACCGCCAGGTCCTGGCAAAAGGGGTAGACCCAAGAAATGCTGGCTTGACGTCGTGAGGGCTGACATGCGTGCCAATGATCTCTCAACTAGAGACGCTCAAAACCGGCGAAGTGGAGGAGTAAATCAAGGAAAGCAGACCCTGGGCTCCAAAGCAAAGGACGCAACCGGGATTGACCGTATAGATGAAGACGAAGATTTTTTAATGGATCTAACTGACGGATTAAATAGAATAATCTTTTCTTGACCTAGGAAACTAGCCTATAGGCAATAAGTTTCTTGGGAAAAGTTATTTGTTACAATAAGTATAAACAAAGTATAAGTAAAACCCTAAAGTATTTTACACTGATAAAATTTCACAACTCATCAAGCATACGTAAACTCAACAATAGAAATTCCATTGATGCGGTCTCATGAGACCGCTTAGATGTTGACGAGTGTATTCTCTGTCTCTGGCATAACACAGATTTATGTTTCAGCGGAACTGCTCCAAGTCGTTCTCAACTCCGTCTTTCCTCAAGACCCACATTCGCAAAGTGCACTGCTCAGAGAAGACCCACACGTGCGAGGTTTGCGGGGCGGGGTTTGCCGCTGCGTACCTACTAAGGCGACACTCCGCAGTGCACGGGGCGGAGAGGGCGCAGTGCCCGGTGTGTAACAAGATGCTGAGTTTGAGAACTAAGTAAGGATATTTAACAATTATATTTAGCATCACTGTGCCGTGTTTAATACACTTCTCCACTGCCAACAGGAGGCGTGTCGTAAGCGGCGACTTATTCTTGTAGCACGAGAAAGGCAGCAGCGTCTGCGTGTTAAATATTATAAAAAACTGCGCTCGCCTTCCCGCCTGCCAAGCGTAGCGAGTATTGGAAATCCCCCCCAATGAGGCCTATGTTCAGCAGTGGACGTGCTATGGCTGAAATGATGATGATGATGAAGCAGCATCAAACTAAAAAACTAATAATAAAGAAATATGTATCCATCTTATTATACCGTGTCTGTGAGTAAATAAATGCTTTGATTTGAATTGATGTATTTTCAACGACCTCCGTAGTCGAAAGGCGAGCATAACGGACTACGTGTCACTAACTCTGAGGTCCTGGGTTCGATTTCTGGTCGGTCGATGTAGAAAAATCTTTTCTATATTGTCTCGGGTCAGGGTGTTGTGGTACCGTCGTTTTTCCTGATTTCTGTAACACAAGTGCTTTGGCTACTTACCATAGAATCGAGTGCACTACACAGTTGGTAATTCATTCTTGGGGAAATGTATTAAATTTTTAATAAAGTTCCACAAACTCTTGTTGATCTACCTGTACATGAGTTCAAAATCCACAT
Organism: Anania hortulata; assembly: GCA_963576865.1. Lineage (NCBI taxonomy): Eukaryota > Metazoa > Arthropoda > Insecta > Lepidoptera > Crambidae > Anania > Anania hortulata. The sequence continues at coordinate 2,579,493 of OY756413.1, forward strand.
TTTAAAAAAACTTATGAAAAAAGGGTATTATAAGGTAGACGAATATTTAAACGACAAGAGTGCATGGACTTAACCTGCTTAGCTCGCACTTACTACATGTCCTGTAACTGTATTTCCTGTAAAAGGCTAACAAAGGGGACTGAGTTTGTTGCGCCGTTTCTTCTCATCACCACCAAATATGTAGTCTTGAAGCGGTGGTAGGGTAAAGCTATATTTTGGGACGTGTATAAGTGCCCGAAAGAGGGCCTATACATATACTGAATAAATGAGTATTATTAATATTAATGAGTGTATGTGATATCCAATATTTATTCACAAAAAAAGCATACGTCTCAACTTTTCGCTTTTATGGACACCAGCCACCTTTAACCAGAACTTACTGTCCCCAGCCTGGCCCAGCACCTGCGCAGCCACTCGGACACGCGGCGCCACCAGTGCCCCGTCTGCGACAAGCGCTTCTTGAGGGCCTCCACTCTGAAGGTCCACCTCGGAAATGCGCATAAGCAGAACCCGTGATCGTTCTATAATGATTAAGTCTTTACTTGCCTAAGAGCAAACTAGACGCGTTCAAGGTGTTAATGAAAATATAAGTTTTGAATCTTGTGAAAATCTGGCCCTGAAGAGTTAAAAACAGTTTGAAAGCATTTGAATCCATAGAGAAAACAACATCAGCGCCATCTATGTCTATTCAAGAGTACCTGCAATGGTAAGTTTTTTAAATTATTATTTACTAACTTATTCCACCGAATCTTTTATCTGTGTAAACTTAAGAATTAAGCCAAATAGCTTTCAATGTGTTTAACAATGAAATTAGAAGTGTTTAATCTTTTAAAAATCGGGCCCTGAAGAGCTCATATAGGCAGTTTGAAGCATTTAAATCCATAGAGAAAACTACAACGGTCAGCGCCATCTATGTGTATTTAAGAGCACCTGCATTGGTGAGTGATTTTTAAAATCATGTTTTCTAGATTCTACCTGCGACTTTATCTGTGTAGGTTAAGCATTAAGCTTAGTAAGTATGAATATACATCCAACTGGTACATAGAAACGAGATAAAATTCCTATATTATGTTACACTAGATCACGACGACCATGACGACCGTCTGGTGTAGTGGTTCGCGCTCCGGACTACAAAGCTAGCGGTTGCGGGTTCGAATCCCGCAAGGGGCAAATATTTGTACGATGAACACGAGCATTTGTACCTAAGTCATGGATGTTTATAAAAGTATTTAAGTATGTTTATCCGTTATCTAGTCGCCATACAACAAGCTTTGCTTAGTTTGGGGCTAGATAATTGGTGCGATTGTGGAAACAATTTATTTATTTACATATTATTTATTTTCAATCTGTCCATCTATATAGTGTACCAATATTTTGCTAATTTCGTTCAATCGTTACAAAATTGTTCATTTATAATATTAGTCTTACGCTGCGCTTGCCAGTACGTATAAAATGGACAGACGATATGGTAAAGGTTGCAGGAAGCCGCTGGATTGGATGCAGGCCGTTTTCAACCGGCCAATCTGGAAGTCACATAGGACTCATAGGAGGGAGGCCTATGTTCAGCAGTGGACGTCCTAACATTTTGCATTTCGCCGAATATTAGAGTAAGTACCTATTAGACAGACAGTATTCGGCGGAATAACAAAAATAAAAACGCATTTCAACAAAACAAGCAAAAGCTTTCACGACACGAGACGACCTCTTACTATTATATTTTTACTTAAAACTATTATTTGTGGTTGTAAAAAATCATATAGTTTTAGTTTTCGCTGGATGCAGGCCGCTTCCAACCAGTCAAGAAGTCATTGAGGGACGCCTATGTTCAGCAGCAGACGTCCTTTGGCTGAAATGATGATGATGACGACACAAAAGTGTAAACAAAATTGAGCCAAATATGCCTGCGGTTACCGCAACATAGCAGTAAGTTATATACTGTACCCGCGGAATGCATCATTCACCGAACATTCGTTATTCGGCCAAATCACTGTTTCATCTCTACTCTCTGTAGTCTGTAATCATATAAAAAGAAAAGCTTACGAGTTGATTGGTGTATAGATTATCCCATGAAGAAAAGTTATGACGTGCTAACATCATTAATGACGTAATATCATTTTACCATGTCAAGTCTTGACTCTTGTACACATTCCTTATCACTAGCTATCCCATAACGCTGCGTTATCAAAGGACGTATCTCTGAGCTTACGATTACAGCGGTTAGCAGCGAAACTAAAATCAATTAAATTTTAAAGCGCTCAGTTGCTTGACGCGGTGTTCGCTGCGTTAAACGCTGTACGATTGATTATTTGTCACTTTCCCGGTCACAACACGCCCGACGAAGTGATAACAATAAAATACAATGGGGAATATTCATGTTTTTTTATTTGGTCCTAAGATAAATAGTACTTAATTATAATTAATAAAACTTTAAGAATTTTCAAAAAATATTGATAAATACCTGACTTACAGCCTTTTTAGACAAGGAGATCCGATATGTACCGTGACGTCACATTACACGTCCGCTATACATTTTTTATAGTAAAAGTTATTTTAGAAAGAGATAGGTATAATTTGTAATTACTATATTACGGTTATTTTTTCTAATAAATATAGTAAAAACAATTTTTTTTTTCATGCATATTCTTAATTGTAGCATGATGTCCCGCAATGTTAATTCCTACATGTAAATAAATTATAAGGCCTCACCTCAGCTATGAGGTGTTTTAAGCCATACTGCTGGTCCGGATTGTTAAACGGATATCGTAAGGTCAGTGACTAAGCCTTACTGACAGACGCAATCAAGCCTTGAGGCCTCTGGATAGGCTTTGTGACTTTCTACGTCAAACGCCTGATACAAACCAAAAGCGTCTGGCAATCGGATTGCATTTTTGCATGTATCTTCCGCGGCGATTACCGCATCAAGCAACCGCGCGTATTATCGATGACCTGATGACAGATGACTGCCTCACTATTCTTGTTGATCTTTCGACCTTAGTTGCTTGCTTTAACTCTAGCTATCTTTTATTTGAAATCCGCTATTTCTTCCACTTACCCAATATAGACCGGATAATCTTTAAGAAAAAAATATACGCGGCTCGCAAGCAATAATGAAATAAAAGAATGAACACTCCTTAACCCTTAATTAGGCTAATCCTAATCATTTTTTATACATTTTTGAGCGTAGGACAAGTAAATTATAAGACAAACTAAAATAAGATTAATATTAATAATAATAAATGGTTTCCACAATCTCACTAATAATAATTTTATCATCCTAGCTAGGCCCATACTAAGCAAAGCTTGTACTATGGCAACTAAATAACGGATAAAAATACTTGAATACATTCTTAAACATTCATGGCTTAGGTGAAAATGCTCGTGCTCCTCATCACACAATCATTTGCCCTTTGCGGGATTCGAACCCGTGACTCCGTGACCACAGGCTTTGTAGTCCGGACCTCCGGAGAGTGAAGTGAATTCCGGTGGTGGTGGGACCAGAGGGTGGTCAAAGTTTTATTTATTTATATTTAGGACAACAGCGTACATAATTTGAGAAATTAGACGAAAGATAACTTAAATAGCCAATAAAAGTTGACCACGACAAGTTTGGTAGAAAAAAAAACCTACTGCCTGAATAATGTGTATACACATTTTAAAAAAATTAATATATGATGAAGTCAGAAATTTTAAATCATCATTTAAAAAAAATACAAATAGGATTCTGAGAATTAAGTTTTTGTATGAAAAAAAATGATGATATCAAAATTCTGACCTCACCATCTCATTTATATGCATATGTTAACAGAGGCTAGTTACGGCTTGATATGCCATTTACCTAAAACCTTGTATAATGTCTGCTAAAATAAATGAAAAGAAAATATTATAAAAACTACCCACTCGTCTAGTCCCTTTGTTGCTGACTCTACGCGTGACGTTACAAACACGTGACCTCTTTATGCTTTAGTACAAGATCATTTGAAGTAGGTAATCATGTTGTGTTATTTAATTACCATAATTATTGTAAATTATCAAATTACTGAATAATCTAAAGCGCGTGGTTCCTTGGTGCGGCATTTGCTACTTTAATAAACTCGTTGCAATTGACGAGCACTATTTTATTACATTACTAGCTGAGCCGGCGAACTTCGTACCGCCTCAGAATTCATCAAAAAGGCGTTCCATACAAAATGTATGCGAAAAAAAACTAAATATTTCGGTGTTCGGTGTGTTTGTTATTTTGCTATTCGGAGCCGAAACAAACCCAACATTATCAAATATTTTAAAAATCGGTTCAGGGGCTGTGTGGCTTAACAAATTCCTGAAGAAGTAATATTGGCTTTGATTTTAATGTCTAGATTTTAATTTTATTAATTGGGAAAATTAAATTGGATTTTTTAAAAAAAATTTCGTTCAGCCGTTCTTGAGTTATAAATGGTGTAGTCAGGTTAGACTTTTGTTTTATAAAAAGTGAAAGAGAATGTAAATAATAAATTGGGTACGCAAGATTTTTTACGTACTTACAACGCAGCGGCAATCGCAGCGTATCGTAAAGTAAACACAGTGCGTTTTCCGCACATTATAGACGCGCGTTTTATTTCGACCATTGTTTGTTAGGGCATCCGCAAAAAACAGAGCGACCGGTGAGAAATCAGGTCAAAAACTACTTCCAAGTTTTGCTTATATAGTTATTTATCTACAAGTAAAGCTAATATATTTCCTCCCCATTCTACTAACTTTTATTCTCAGTCATTTACTGTGCAGTCCATACGCTTATGGAACTCCTTACCTTCACCTATAAGGCAATCCGAATCGATTGATATCTTTAAAGGTCGGCTTAAAGCACATTTTCTTGCGTCTTGATATACAAACCATTTTCTATCCTTCTTTAATATTGTCAACTGGTCATTGTTGGTCACGACATTTCCTGGCATGTATCAAGTATCATTTTATGTATATACGTATATATATATATATATATATATATATATATATATGTATATTGTATGTATTTAATATTATATCATATATTATTATTATGTAAGTAAGTATATTGTTATGTTCATTTCTATTGGACTTATATATTTATCCATTAGGTATATAAAATTTCACACTAAGCTCTCCGCACCACTTTCCCCTTTCTTCTTATCGGTCCTCTACCTGAAGGTTGTCTGGAAGAGATCTTTCTGTAAACACAAATTGTAACTTCTTTGTATGGTGTACAATAAATCTATCTAGCTATATAAGTGTGTTAAAAACATTGATTTAAATAGTAAAGATACGGCTTACAGAACAAATCACTCTACACGTTTACCATACATGACACACTAACGCCATCTATTAGAACTGTGTCGTAAACGATTAAACAGCAACACACCATGCGTTGCTTTCTATTATGTCAAAAGTTGAGATTATGGAAACAAAATTTCTAAAACAATGTAAATATGTTTCTTATTTAACATATTTTCGACTTACCTGACATATTAAATATCGTACTTTTTATTAGTTGTGCTTTTGTCGTAGTAAACACGACAAATCTTATCATTTTCCTAATTTTAACGTACCTTCGCTCTCGACCACAGCCGACAGCCGACTACGTCACTTCGGTCTAAAGAGGATCACTTTAGGGCCACGTTAGTTTAACATGCGGTCCGCCCTGTCCTTACGAAGTAATATATAAGTCAATGGTTAAAAATTAATCTAAACGTGTCTTTCAGTAAGGCTGTCAATGGTTTTTATTAATTTTATTTTAGGTACAGACAACAGCACGTCAACCTACCACAAAGTATTTTTTTTCAATTGATATTGATCTCTACTGTGTCAGACTTAAAGTTGAAAATCGGTTTAACCTTTAACTTTTTTGGGTAGGTTGCCCTGCCGTGGACTGTACAGCAACAGCAGATCATAAAAAACATTTACATAACCTACTGTCTAACTTCATGGTTCTGAAGTAAACAAATAACACCTTAGTGCCAGACAGTGAATTTTGCCAGAGGCGTCTCTCAGCACACGTAGACCGGAGTCAACTTGGAAAAGTTCGTTTAAACCATTCTTGACGGCCTCCGTAGCTGAAAGGCGAGCACCCGGAGTTGGCGTCACCATCTCTGAAGTCCTGTCCGATTCTCGGTCGTGTAGATGTTGAAAACGAACCTAACTATATTATCACGAGTCTGGGTGTTGTGGTACCGTCGTTGTTTGTGATTTATTTAACACAAGTGCTTCAGCTACTTACCTCACCTTAGGATCCTAAGGTAAGACGTTGCATTGCCGCGTTATCTAATATCTATCTTCTATTATATAAAAATGAATCTCTATTCATATTCATATTCATTTCCCTTGGTCATCGCATCACGCGTGAACGGATCGAAAAATTTCGCTAATTCTTTTTTTGTTGTGTTAATTATTGTCAGGAGAAGGTTCTTTTTAATGAAAAAATTAAGAAAGTTGCCCAGAAAAATATTTATGAATAAACAGAAGACCACGCGAACGAAGTCGCGGGCAACAGCTAGCTATTTTATATATCCTCCATTTTCAGGAAAACATATATTTATTTATTTGATAAGGCACACCAACAATATACATAAGTGTCAATAAACGTAGTAGATAGACATATAAATGTCACTTACAGATGAGCACAGCCTTTGTAAAAAAAAAACATAAATACCAAAAATAATGTTAATTATTAATTATTATGGACCTTGTATTCGCTGTGTGCGCGATGACAGCGCCCCTAGTGACCACAAGTATTGTGGACTTAAGATCTCTCAAATTATGACAACTATAAACCACCCGTTTATGAATGATTTTCGGATTGTTTTTCTTCAAAATTAGATGTAAATATCTAAAAAGTTTGTGCATATTATAATAAGTGATTTTCTTACTCGAACTAAAATATGAATGTTATAATACGAACGGGTTTGAATCGATACAACATGATATAACTTTCCAACCTCAAACTGTCCAAAAAGGGGAAAAAATAGTTTAAGTACAGCATGTGAGAGACTTTGAAGAGCTTAGAACCAACGGACAAAGCTACATAATAAGAGCTGTGATCATAAGACGAACGTCTGTGACACGTACTTCCTACAAACTTTATTCTTTTCACAGCAGCTATCCATTTAATACTTTGCTTCAATTCCATCTTGATGTTGGAAACGAATAAAACATGCACGAACTGTTTTTCCCATTGTTTCTACACCTTAAAACACAACACGTGCTGTGACCCATATCGCGAATTTTAACGTGTTTACTTAAAAATTCTTAATAACGTAAGTATGAAATTCTATGGAAAAATAGCAATTTGACACATGACAATCCAGAGTTATTTCACATTTCTGCCAGATTGCGTGCTGCGATCGATTTGACGGCCCCCACCACCCACTTCGCACATAGCGAATATTGAATTATTGATTGATTGATTGAGCGGTAATTGAAATTTTAAGTCAAAATTTTTTTCTATGCTCTCAGAATACAGAAATTTTACTTGTTTCTTCTGAATAAAGAGATCGTTTAAAACAGCAGTTGATTACGTATTTTCAAAGAATTGAAGAGCACTTATCCCTGTGTGTACCCAAATAAAAAGTATAGTTTTAAGTTTCTTTGAAATCTGTCTTTGTACTATTTAAATTTTTTTATTATTGAGTTTCCAATATTCCTTTAGTTCAGTATTTAATAAAAATACAATAACATTGAAATTAACTCTTGAATTTAATAAATAAATCATTACTTGTACGGTTTGATATAAGATCAAAGCAGACACGATAAACTACAATTTAATTTCTGCTAAATTCTGTTTTCAGATATTACTAAACATTTTACATTTCCGTATTAGCGTTACAAAAAGATTGCCAATGACAGACAGACAAAAAATATTCGATGTAAACTAGAGTAACCCTGAATAATTAAGTAGACGACTGATGGGCGTAGCAACACGGTGGTTTTTTTTAAGTTTAAACGCAAATTGTCTCAGGTTCGGTTCTCGATTCGGGTCACTTTAGGAATCAAACAATTCCAAATGTGTGGTCCGTTAGAAAAAAATACTAATAAAGTGCGAGTCGGATTTACGCACCAAGGGTTCCGTACAAACTTTTAGGTATACTAATAGGTCGTCCATCAGGGGATTGGTTTTTTTTGTGATGATGTAACTATAAATTTACGGTTTTCGGGTTTTCCTCTTCACTTGTGGCACTAAGCCTTATAGGCTTTTATTTCTGTGCGAGTGTTAAAAATGCGGCATAAACGACCGTAACCTTTGATTGCCTTGACATAGAAGTTGCAGGCCGCTTCCAACAAGTTCCTACCGGCCAATCTGGAAATCATTAGGAGGCCTATGTTTAGCAGTGGACGTCCTATGGCTAAAATAGGCTAATTTCCTGGGTCAAAAAAAGATTAGTCCGTCAGTTAGATTATCAAAAAATATTGGACCTATATTTTGTCTTTTGTTAATCAAACAAAAAATGACGAAGTTAAAGCGCAAGTGAATGATACACTTTTCATTTTACAAAGTATTGTTTAAGAAACTACTCATTAGACAATATATTTACTAAAAAAAACATTGTGCTAAAACATTATTTCACAAATTGGTTATTTTTCAAACATGTTAGCTGGCAAAACAACGTAATGCATAAATAACATTTGACAAAATGCATTGCTTGGTAAATATTTTATTTACCAAAATCTACGTTAATACAATAATCGCACAATTCTTATTCTTTAATGGAAATGTAGATTTGATAACATCCCTTTACAGCCCCCTCTGCAACAACCCCAAAAACCGTCATTAGTCAAAGTCACTGCTGTAAAGTCATTTTTAGCAGAGTTCTAGGTTAGGTTAGGTTAGGTTAGCACAGTGACCACAAAACGATCTATATAAGTATATTTTTTTGCAAAATTATGGTAAAAGCTAAGGATTTTAACTTTTATTAATTTTTATTAATTCATATCTTCTGAACTAAGCATTTCCGAGAGGGGGGAGTGGTACCGGGGGGTAGTCCCCCTCCCCTCACCGCCCAAATCGGGGGTGAATAGTCAAAATATTAACGTACAAAATTATTACTTGCCTATGAATAATCTGTCCAAGAAATTATATAAAATACCGCCTTTTGTACGGGTTCGCGTAATTATTGGTTAGAAAATAGTTATTTTTACAAACTAATAATAAAATTTATCTCCTAACTTTTTTTACAATCACCAATTTGGCAAACGAATTATTTAGTCATGTGAACATTATTCAAATAATATTTTATCAGTTAAAATATTTCCTAAGTAAAACATTTGCGAAACCAGTATTATGTCAAATGATTGTTTTTAAAGTAATATGTTTGCGAAATAAAAGTTTGTCAAATGATTAGTTTTTCAAACGTTGTTTGTAAAATGATCTTTTGTCATACGTTTTTTGTTAAACTTGTAAAACCCTAGACCGTTGTAATTATCACATATATACTTACTGTGAGTTATTAATATAGAGCGGTAATAGCTGATAACTTGGCTCAGTGGTCTCGTCTTACATCCGTAGGTCGTTCGTGAGTATTCGCATATGTACTGAGGTATCTTCATAGTTGCGGGAGATATAATTAATAAGACATGTGTGTAGCTTGAATGTCGAATCTTTATTGATTTTCAATTAAACATTTTACATGAAGTAACTTAACGCTAAGTCAACATAACTATTTGATACTATGTAGCAGTCACTTATAAAATTAACATGTTACGGTAAAACACATAAACACTACACTTCACCTCCCCCGAAAAGTACTGTTACACCCCCACGGTTAAAAGAAAAAAAAAAAACTTTTTTTTTTTGTCTAAGTAATATACATCTTACATAACAACATATTATTTTAAGGGAACAGCACGTTAACCTGTAACCATGGAACACATACCCTATAGAGTAGAAATGTCATATGATTTGTTCGACAAAATTTCCGCCATTTTTTAATCTGTATCTGTGCTGTTTTTGTATGGGCGAGCGTTGACAGGAGTTGTAACTTCATACTAAATGTATCTGAAAAATCACTTACTAGTTTCAGAAAAAGATGGTTTGTATTGCTGCTCTATCGGGTATGTACCCGATGCCTACAACAAAACGTCAAAATTTCTCAAATGATATTGATCTCTATAATTTCGTCATTAAAGTTGAAAATCGGTCGAATAACCGTTAACTTTTTGGTTGACCTGCCGTTGTCTGTACGTACGGGTCATCGAGCTCATACCCTATAGAGCAGCAATACGAACCATCTTTCTCCGAAACTAGTTAGTGATTTTTCACTTTCATTTAGTATGACAACTCCTGTCCACGCTTGTCCATACAAAAATAGTACACATACAGATTAAAAACTGGCGGAAATGTTTGTCGAGCTACTCATTTGACATTTCTACTCTATAGGGTATGTGCTGCATGGTACGGGCACAGTTTATATGCTCTATACAGTTAGGTACCTATAAACGTTCTAAATGACGTACTCACACAGACGCACACCTCACCAAGATGAGTTGCAGTACTCGCAGTTCTGTCAGTCGCGGGTGCCGACTACTGCCGAGTCGAGACGAGGTGTCAGGTGTCATTGTCACGCTTTACGTCCGTATTTATTAATGCACTCCAGATAATCCACGATTTTTTTAAAGATGCCAGAGGGGTTTATTGCGTATAAATACGGCTGTTTGAGCTCGGCTTCCTCAATACAAGGGCTTTCATTTTTAACCGACTTCAAAAAAGGAGGAGGTTCTCAATTGGTCGGAATCTTTTTTTTTTATGTATGTTCAGCGATCATCCGTTACTACGTTGACCGATTACGATAGTTTTTTTTTATTCGATAGGAAATACTTTCGGAATGGTCCCATATAAATTTGATCAAGTTCTGATGATGGGATCTATAAGAATTTCATCAAACATTGCATTACACTTAAGTACCTAATCAGTTACTTTTGGAGTCGGTGCCAGTCGATGAGAGATTCTGTTTTCGTTTGCACCGACTCCAAAAGTAACTGATTAGGTACTTAAGTGTTAAGATTATTTTTAGCGTTTTAGTTTTTTGAAGTCGTTTTTTTTTTATAATTTTTAACTTCCTGCTGTTGTTGAAAGGTAAGAATGATTTATCTAGTATACAGGGTGACTGATAATTCGACCTATTCCCGATAAGGAGATAATTATAGAGGAGACTATTTCTAAATAATTTTGATTTCATAGTCTATCCCAACATTAGCCGATTCGGAGGTTATTTTTCCCTAAATTATTATGTTATGTTATTATGAAATGAATTTGAGTGAAAGAAGTAAGTAAGTTAGTAATTCTATTTATTAACAAATTGTTAATTTTTTTTTTATTCGTATCCATAAAATAACATTAATTTGGTAGCTTGAGAAATGACAGAGGGACACATGGTAAAAGTTTTGAACCGCGTCTTAGAAAGCTGATTGACAAATTAAGACAAGTCTAAATAAAATAAAGAGGGCAACCCTAACGCTGACGTGCGCTCCACTGACGTATCACAAGAAATAGGCTTAGTTTCCATACTGTATGGAATATATTTACTGTGGTACGGGCTTATACAACAAACATCGTGAATAAATGTGCCAGATATATTTAGGTGTTGGAGCTAAGGTCTAAAATGGTCTAACTCCCTCCCTGTATAAGGGTTGCGAAGACCCTCATCATCATCATCATTTCAGCTATAGGACGTCCACTGCTGAACACAGGCCTCAATGATTTTCATCGGGGGGGGGATTGCCAATACTTGCGACGCTTGGCAGGCGGGCAGGCGAGCGCAGTTTTTTATTACATTTCGCACGCAGACGCTGCTGCCCGTCATGTGCTACAGGAATGAGTCGCCTCTTACGACACGCCTCCTGATGGCGGATTAACGTGATGCCTTTAGCAATTGCTTTATTTGCTTATGGGCTAATCCGGCACTGCTTACAGGACAGAACCTGTTATCGGCAATGTCATCCCTTCGAGTATGAATCAAAATGTTGCTTGCAAATCCTATGAAATAGTAGCTAGAAAAATTTTCAACGTTGATTAACTTCAATTAAATTAAAAATATATGATAATATAATATTTTTCATATTATTTTAAGGTTCCATTTTAAAATCTAAATCTATCTATCTAATATTGCTGATTTGCAGGTCTCGTAATTTTATAAAACGTAGTAATAAAAAAATGTGTCTATTATTGTAAGTTACGTTAGTTTATACTATATTAATGTTTTAGATTTTGGCGGCACAAACGTATAATTTTTATCTGTTGTCTAAATAATCTTGAGTTTATTTCTATTCGTGTGCGTGTGAAAGGGAAACAGATAATGTTACTACATTGTTCGAGCACGTAACAATTTCGGAATGTAGGTGATACTGTAAGTAGATAATATTGCCGCTATACCAAATTATCAACTTTTAATAAATACGCCAGAATTTATCAAGTTACTTACTTGTATTGTCATTTGTAAATAAGGTAAACCTACATTAATGAAACCAGTTTTCGAATAGAATGGAAGCGCGTAGTTCACTATAATGCAGACAGACATGATTTAATCGTTATAGGATAGGTAGGTACCTAATAAAAATTAAAAACTTAGTTCTTTTTGCTAAATACTTGTACATACTAATATTTATTATTATCAATCATTAAATTGATATCCAATACCGTTATGTAATCCATTTTCAATTATAAATAACACAGATGCTCGCGTCGACTTCTAAGTATTATTTATTACGTAATCAGAACAATATTTTGTTCGTGCTGCGGCGACATTTTAGTTCAGTTGCAAAGTGATTAAACAATAGTGGCAAGTTTTCAAGACAATAAGGCAGTATAAAAACTAAATAGGGCTTACAGCGCAATGAAGTCAGGATACATTACATGCATCTTATTTATTTATTAGTAAGGAAGGAGATATCAGAGCGACCTCAGTCGCACCTAGCCTCGTCCCGCCCGCGCCATGTTTGTGGCCGATGCGCCGCGACCGTCCGCACGGCAAAACCCGCCAGTTTCACGCGGACGCTAGAACGCACTTACCGCTTGCCGCGCATTCAAATTTGATTTTCGAATATTATTATTTTTTAAAATGGTCCGGACGAAAGACGGCGACGGAATAAAGAGCAACCTCATAGTTTCCGAAGTACAAAAGCGGGCGTGCTTGTTCGACACGAACGATCCGTTTTATGGTGATAAGACTGAGAAGTTGAGGTGCTGGGAGGAGGTTTGCGAGTGTGTTGTGCCTGGATGGCACGGGCTGAGTCTGACGGAGAAGTTTGCAGCCGGTACGTAGCGTAATTGTAGTTGCGTTCGCGTTTGCCGGCCCGCGTCCGTCTATCCGCTGCGGGTTGCGTGCTCTTTGTTTCGCTGAAGAAACGCAGTTCGAAATAACGCCTGCGTCTAGGCACGTGTCGCATGCCCGTATGCCGTATTGTTTTCGCCTCCGCCATTTTGTTGCGGAAAAACTTTTTGATGACGGGAAAACTTGTTTACAATTGAAAACTTACAGCAATGTTATGTAATTCTTTTTGTATTTTATTTTAGTCTGTAAACACTATTTTACTATAATAATAAGTTTAAAAGCTCAAAAATTAATCATCTTAAAACAAAACCGTATTATCAGGGTTTAACTAACGCCAGTGGTAGCTACTTACTCACCACAAACATTATTATAAAATGTGTAGGTACTGAGGTTCTGCGTATTCTAAAAATAATTATATTCCCCTGCTATTTGAAAGGCCTGGGTAAACATTGATAGCGCTCTATAGAACTTATTATGCAGTATTCAGGTTCATATTTATCTATTCTTTAGTACAGGGCGTTGACGTCCTAACTAGCGGTGCGTACTGATTACAAGCCGCGGCGTAATATTACAACTAATACAATTGTAATCAATTGCAGGATTACAAGATGGGCGTTATTAGATGTCGCCTTGCACTAAAATAATTACGTCATTCAAAAAGCGGTTACATAATTAGCAAGTTAAATGTTTTTTTTTTTCATCTCCATATTCAATCGTAAATTTTGAGATTGTTATTAAGATATTGATCATAAATTAAATTAGGATTATTTCCCTACCTACCTAAATATCTCATTAATTACTTATTAACAATAAATTAAATTACCTACTAGAATAAAACATGGGTAAGTAAGTACCTAAACAATATTATTTATAATTTTATTTTACTAGTAAATATCGTAAATTGTTTAACTAATAAGAGAAGTTTTTGAAACTTTATTAAGTACTCAAACCGCAACAATATCGATTATACTAAATATTTTTAAAAAACTAGTTAGGTGCGTGTTTATTTACAAAATATGTAATTAATAATTAAACCATGCTAATTTTTTTGTTGAACTAAAAAAATATAGACGTTCTGATAATTCTCGCGCATTATATAAATAAATAAAATAAATAAATAAATATTGGACAACATCACATACATTGCTCTGATCCTGTGGTAAGTAGCCAAATCACTTGTGTTACAGAAATCAGAAACAACGACGGTACCACAACACCCAGACCCGAGGCAATATAGAAAAGTTATTTTTCTACATTGACCCGACCGGGAATCGAACCCGGTAATTATATGGTACAATCAACTGCTCTTTAAAATACCACAAGACTAAAATTTGCCAAATGATTTTGAACTCTACGTGTTGAACTTTAAGTCGAATATCAGTCGAGGAAATTTTACTTGTGTGGTAGTTTAGAGATGTCCATACAAAATAACGCTCTAGCCCGATGAAGACGATGTACTCGTATGGAGCATCAAAAAATGAGACGAAATTGTGGGCTTTGTGCTAAGTAAATATACTTGTGTTATTTATTTATTTAAACTTTATTGCACAGAATAAAATCGTACAAAAGGTGGACTTAATGCCATGTGGCATTCTCTACCAGTCGACCATTAGGCTAAACAGATATGTTTTGCCCCGTGGGCAGTGCATATGACGTTACAAAAATGAACATAATTATATAATCACAGCATAAACTACACACAGTATCTATGTCAAATATTATAAACTAAATAATATAATACATAAGACTACATCGATAAAATACATACATACATAAATATGATGACGTTAAACCTTTGTCAAAAGATGAATTACTGAAATTAGCCGTTAAAAAAACATGTTCCCTACATTTCTAGTTAGAGGATGTTATGATCGCAGTTCGATAAAAATTCAACATGGCGGCTTTATCTATGATATTGTTAAAAAAATATAGTTATTGTCGATAAATCGCTATATCATAATATCGTGTTTTGGTAGTCATGCTAGATGGGCTGGTCTAATAGTTCGCGTAGACTACAAAGCATGGCAATTGCAGGTTCGAATCCCATAAAGTAAATATTTTTGTGCACGAGCATTTATACACAATTCAAATTCGATTAAGTAAGTATTTAATCTTATTAAATGCCAATATTGGCGCGTAATTTTCAAACTTGTAAGAAACATGCATTTCCAATTAATTAAATGATTTATATTTTTAGTCTCAGTATAATCCAAAGATACAAAATTAAACAGCAGGAGAGATCTATAAACGGAAAATGTATAATGAATGATTCATACTTAACAAGTTTTACCGTGCAATAAACAACAATGGTTAATATATAAAAGAAGTACTACCGTGCATTTGTTTAATGTACTAACTATATACAGGGTTACATTTCACGGTAGTGCCAATTTTTTAGGGACCACTCAAAATCAGAATCGATCTACGTCAAAAACATTTTTTTTTTTTAAATTCTTCCATTCTGCATTTGAAAATTAGAATTCGTATAAAATTTACGATTTTCCGATTAAATTGCACCGTATGTGCACTGCATGAGGTTCTTGTTGGAGCGGCGACGGCGTACGCCTGTGATCTCTGTTGAATGACGACGCATCTGGCGATTTCTTTTTTTTCTGAATTTTTTAAGTATATTTTACTCCAGAAATGAAATTACGACTGAAATTAATTACGATAAATAAATAGTTAAATATTGTTCTATAGACCTTATTTTTATAATTTGACACTACCTGAAATGTAACCCTGTATATAGGGTCACTTATTAAATTAGTCGCCAAAAAGGAGGCTAAATGTTTTCATTAATATTGTATTGTACAAATGTGTACAAACTTCTTTTTCGATGAGGTCAAACGAAATCGCGGTTCTTTTTTGTTTCTCCATACAAACTAACGATCCACCTCGATGATAATAAAGCAATATTATTATTTTTTATTATAAAAACAAATAGCTTAAATTACAAACAACTTTTGCTAATAAAAATAAAATGAAAAATCTTTATTAAACACTAAATTAAAATATACATACAATATGAAAACTCAAGATAAATCTCAGAAATATCAAAGGTTCCCAAACTAAGCTGAGCCTGTATAATAAAAAGTATTTTGCATACTGACACTGTGTATGTGTGTGTGTATGAACAAACACATTTCAATTATTTAAAAACAATTGTATTTGACAAACATATTAGCCTCGCTAAATTTGGCAACTGACTCTAAAGTAATCCTGTATTTATAGGAAAATCTACTTTTAGGTAGGTATCTTTGCCTTCCGCAACCACCATAATATTATAATGGCATAATATTTTTGATTGTTCACACATAGAGACATTTCAAATAATTTTCCCTGTTCAAAAAAATACTTGGTTTAAACCATTTCTAACTAACAGCCAACCATTTTTATAAGTGTGTAACCATTTATTGAAACATTCATGGCTAATCTTCATCATCATCATCCGTAAGCAGAGCAGTGATTCTGCCAATGTCGAGTATTTTCTTGATATTATAGTGTTCACTTATTATATTTATACCGGGTGTTGAGTTTTTATTCCTTTTCATCGATTCAGTGAAGGCTACTCTTCCCGTAGAAGCAGGTTAAGACGCTAACTTTATATACGCTATAATATTTAAGATGCTAAAGCACAAGACACTTTAGACAAGTCACTTGACATTCGATGCGCCGTTAAATACAATGATATGTATTTCAATCGTTTCAGATCTTTATCACTTCACCAAACATTGTAACACAAACTACACCAAACTGGCACTCTATCGCTCTTAAATTGATAAATAAAAACCATTCAAATAGATCGACCATGCTTTTCGTTCGACTACCCCCCACCGAAACTCCGATTTCGACTTATAAGTTTTCAAACGTGTGTCAAACTAGAGAGCATAGAAAAAAAACGAACTTTGACATTTGACAACGGTTTATTAGACCAAACACTTTGGCGCCATCTGAAATGATCTTTGCCCGTGCTTCCCCATTGTATAATTCTCTGAAATTACATATGATAAGTATTTCACAATTCGAAATCTATCGGGATAAATAAGCAGTGCTGTTTCCTATTTAATAGGGAATATCCACGAAAATTATATATTGTTTTTTACTATATTTATAAGAAATTATTTAGAATTATAGCGCTAATAAAGAAAATAAAATAGATTTTAGGTACAAAATTACCATAATACAGTAATTAGTAATTGAGGTATACCTGTCTCTTTCTAAAATAGTGGACGTGTATTGTGACGTCACGGTAAATATCGGATCTCCTTGTCTAGCACGCGACTTTAATGGGTTATAAGTCAAGTATTTATCAATATTTTCCCAAAAATCTTTAAGTTTTATTAATTATAATTTAGTACCATTTATTTTAAAACCAAATAAAAATATATGCATATTCCCCGTTAAATGTTTCCTGTTCACATGAATACAGAGTGAAATTTATTCCATATTATCTCATGTCTCTTCAGCACAAAATGTCTAGATTGCAGACGTGATCGATTTCTGTCTTACAGATAGCGAGACGGCTTTATTGTTGTCTAATAAGGTTCATATTTGCACAAAAACACAGACATTCACTCGGCGAAGAAGGAAATGTAAAGTTTGTGACGTGCTATAATATGGAATCTGTTTGTAATATTATAGAGATATATAGTTTGTTCTGATGGAGCACTAGGAGGTAAACTCTGGAATTACGTGTTCGATTTAAATCATTATTTAACCAATATTTATAAACGTCTCGCGTGGACAAAGCATTTCCCTAAGTAGGCAAGATAACTAAAGGAAATTATGGTGTAGTGGTTCTGGATACCGCAAAGCGAGGTGGTTGCGGGTTCGTATCCCGCAAAGGGCAACTGTACGTGTGATGAGCATGCGCATTTGTATAAGACATAGATGATGGTTTATCCGTTACCTCGTCGCCATACGACACGCTTTGCTTAGTTTCGGGTTAGATGATTGGTGTGATTGTAAAATAAATAAATAAATATCGGACAACATCACATGGGTCATTCTACTTTTTAGTGCAGGTTTTGGCACTGCTAAAAATGGGTTTTAAAAATTTTATCATTAGAGATAAATGAAGTAAATTAACTGTTTTTATGCGTAATTATATCCAGACAATTGAAATTAACTGCCAGCAGCGAATTTTGTACATATTTCTTTCTGAAAATGAAGGTTTTGCAGACCAAAATAGAAAAATCAAACCACTTTGTTACCAATCTAAATATTTTTATTGAGCAGCTTCAGTCACTCATTACAAACAAACAATCAACAAAACGTATTTTAGGAACATAAATCTTTCTCTTCCATAACTATAATAAGAAATTATCATTAATTAAGTCTTATAAATCACATTAAATGACAACTATGTTACCGTTGTGCACTTTTGTTTACAAAGATTTGACATAAAATGTATATATGTAAAAATATCTTAACAACGTATTTAACATTGATATTAAAAAATATTATCTTGCATCTGATATATCTGTAATGTAGCTTATTATGCCAATTGTACAACTCAAATTGAAAAACCTATACTTAGAAATAAGGACATAATGGTAACACAGTTGTGCAACAGTAACAAAGTTTTTTCAATAGACAATTCTCTTCTCTACAAAAATAGCTAATCAGTCTCTTAGTTACCACAAAGGTTGAAGATAATAATTTAATCCTACTATTATATCCGTTTTACCAAAATCACAGCACTTATGCAGGTTGGATTACTTAAAAATTAATTAATAATTGCAGTCATTGTTCAAACACTTCCAGAGGATTAGGGAATTCGTAGTATTCGCGTTTCCCTTTAAAAATCTTTTTCGGTGCAGAAACCACTTCAACAATGTTATCATAAGGTTCACAACTAGTGTCTGTTTCGACCGCTTTAAAAAGTTTGCCAGTATCATTTACATTTCTGTAAAACATAAATTCGACAACCTCACTCAATGCTGAAGCCAAGTATGTATAAATTTGTTTTCTACCTTGTATTTTCAATAACACATAAGTTTTTGGAGTCAGTGTGCTTTTTCTAAAATATCCCTGTTGCAGGTCGAGGGTTTCCGAAGTATATCAAGTTTCTTCCTCGATGCTGCAATCGTCTGTTCTTCAAATATTTTCACGAAAATTCTTTTTTAACGCATTCGTCAAAATTTTGTACTTTTCAGCTGTTTTGTCAGTATCCTTAGCTTCATTCTTTTTACTTCGGTTTAATCTACAGGCACTCTTCACTCTCTCTAGGCACTTCTTCTTATACTTTTGGTATTTTCTCTCAGCTGCTTCTAGCTTTTCTTTCAGGTTTACGTTTTCTCTATAGAGTTTAGTTCTGTCCCTTCTCACCTGTTTTCGTCCACGATTCTTCGCAGAAACAGAAGCTGATGCAGATGAAGTCACCGTTGGTGTTGATCGTTCCTTAGCCGAACGAAATAGAAATAGTGATTGTCTAGGCGTCTGTTCATGAGATTTTTTTTCGAGTGGCATTGTGGCGCGAAGACAATGGAGATGGAGACAAAAAAGGTGTCCGCAATCTGCGAGAGTCGGGTATCGGACAATTTTCAGGAATATTTGGTGCATTTTGTCCTGTTGGTGGAGTGTTCACACGAAGTACATCAGGTTGAGGGGTCAATTCTGGAGTGTTTCTTGTAATAGATTGCAGGGCATGAATGCGGGCTCTTGTTTTGCTGTTAGCGACCCGCCATTTTCTTTTAGCTTGGCGATGTTCACGTGATGTTAAGTCTTTGACGAGGCGTTTTGTTTTGTGGTACCTGTCTAGAGCCCTTTTTCTTGCTTCCTCATCTTTAACAGGGTCTAATTTTCGCTTGTTTCGGTACCGACGTTGTTTTTCGGCTGGTGTTGGCGGCATGATCTTCTGTAAAAGATAAAAACATGGCATTACAGTACTAATTTTACCGTCAGTAATTAAAGTAAGTCAGCAAACAAATGTGAAATTGTTAAAATATAAACCTGTGGGTCGATACGAACAAATCAACTTAAATAAAATTAGAAAGAATCAGTGACAGAGTATACTTACAACTGCGTTACCATTTTTACAACTGCGTTACCACAGCGGAGTAACAAAGTGGGCCGGTAACACAGTTGTAAAATAACATGATGCTACCTGATATTTACGAAATGACCATATAATTTGCAAATCCAACAATAGAATACAATTCAGTGACATAAATGCCACGTATCAATAGTTAAAACATAACGTAAAAGTTCTGAAACTTACCTTTTCGCCGGGTAACAAAGTGCACACCAAATAAACACACGCGTCTTGATTCACAACATGGCGGCGACTGAGTGGCGGCACGCGGCTTACTGCCATTCCCCTCCACCCCGCTCTTGTAATGCCCAACCTACCCAATCGAGCCGACCAGTGACGGTACAGTGACATCTAACGATTTTTTGAGAAAATACCAGTAACATAGTAGTACCGTATTGCGCTTCTTCCTTAGGGACAAAACTAAAGTAATTATTTAGAAAAAAAAATAAAGCTTTTAAAAATAAATGAGGCCTACATAAAAAACGGAAACATATTAAATAAACTTAATAAATTTTTGAAGCATAGGACTACACTGTAAGAAGAATACTTTTTTTGGTTAAGTTAGTCCGCGTATTGGGTCGGGGACACTTTGCAATACTATGGAAAACAACTATGTTACCATACAATTCCACTATGTTACCCTTAATTATCTTAAAATAGGCAAAATATGAAAATAAAAATGTTAACAGAAGTTAAGGAAATATTACGGAAGTTTCATGTGTTGCGCAATTTTTTTTTATTTTATTAAGAAAATGGCAGATCGTCATTTTTTTGTCTGGGGGACACAAAAACCTGCACTAAAAAGTAGAATGACCCACATACATTGCTCTGATACTACGATAAGTAGCTAAAGCACTTGTGTTACAGAAATTAAAAACAACGACGGTACCACAACACCCAGACCCGAGACAATATAGAAAAGTTAATCGACCAACCGGGAATCGAACCCGGAAACGAGATAGCGACACCAGGTCCGTTATGCTCGCCTCTCGACTACAGAGGTCGTCAATTTTTTTTTAATTAATTTTAAAAAAAGACTGCTGTTTAGCTGACAAAAATGTTGAATGTGAAAATAATAATTATTTACTAACCATATCAGATACGGTCGGTCGACCTGGCACAGCTAGTAAAAGACAAAAAGACTTGGGTAACCGAAAAAGAAATACAATAGGTTGGATACATGTACTTTACTTACTCTGGTACCTGAGTAGGTAGTCCCGATAAGTCTACTATGGAAATGTGTCGTTCGTTTAGACGTATAAACCTAATAATTTAAAATAACCATTCACTTGTGTCAACCCTTTGAGAAAATATGATCAACTCAAACTAGCCGTGTAAACACGAGCGTTTTCAATTGTTCATAATATGTCAAATGTTTGAAACAAGTTGATCTATGGACGTATAAGTCCAATCGAACGCATTTTTTTTGTTGTAGGCCTTCTGAAGCGGTGGTGACTAAAGCTGTGTAAATTCGACGTCTTTGTAGCAAAAATTGAGAAAAATAATATTTTTTGCATGTACGCGATTGTTAATTAAAAAACCTAATGCCATTGACTTATATATTACTTCGTAAGGACAGGGCGTACCGCACGTCATTCTGTTGCCTATAACCTGGCCCTACTCGGACCCTAGGGCCGAAGTGACGTAGTCAGTGGTCGACTGTCATTGGGAGCCGGTGTCATAAAAAAAAAGAAAAACGCCTGGTTTTTCTTTTAAGAATTCTGTAAATTACGACAGAAACTTCACCAAAAAAAATTATAATATTACATTTCACCGGTATGCCGTAAATTTGATAATTATTCAACTTATTTACATTACTTTAATAATTTTGTATCGTTCTTGTCAATTATACGAAGAGACGCCATATTTACCGTGCGAATGTCCGATATAACTTTGTAGCGGCGTGTATTAGTCGTACTGCACCGTGAACTCTATCATGATGGTTATAGGCGATGTCATACAAATATTATTTTTTATGATGATATATCTGAATACTTTGTTTCGATTCAAGTAAATCAAACTAACGTGTGTTTTAACGTCAATTTTTAGACTCTACTAATCCTTAAAAAAGCCTGGACACTGTTTTTTTAGTCAATATACAGAAACGGGTTTTCTAGAGCTTTATTATGTGTATTATTATTAGATAATAATAAGAAATTGTTTTCCCAAACTAAGCAAAGCTTGTACTTTGGCGACAACATAATGGATAAACATACTTAAATACTTTTATAAACATCCATGACTTAGGTACAAATGCTAGTGCTCATCACCCAAGACACATAGATTAGTTGGACAGTTATCACAACTTACAAGAAATTTTTTGTTTATTTAATTTAAAATAAATGTTAAAGTATTTATTTTTACGTATTTTTATTTAAGCAAGCAAGCAGTTATGCTTACTATGATAACTCTTTAAACATAACATCTAGGTATTAACTTTTTTTTTACTTAGTTTCTCTTTAATTATAAGCCGCTCTGACAAGGTTACATCTATGATGTGGTTTAACAGTTGACATTATAGTCTAATAGATGGCGTTAGTGTGTCATGTATGGCGAAAGTACATGGTGAATTGTTCTGTCAGCCGTATCTTTACTTTTTAAATCAATGCCTAATGCTCAGCTTATAGCTATCAAGTTGGCCAATCAATCAACGTTAAAACGAATTAAATCGGTTAAAAAGAACAAAGAGAATTAGCATCTTTTTTGTATGTTTTTAATGATATAAATATTTTTTTTCTCCTGAAGTATAAGTACTAGAAACAAATGATATCCTGAAAATATTATGTAGGTTTTGACAAATCATAGCATTTTTTTGTTTTAAATTGTGACATCTTGGGCTTAAGTAGTAGGCTTTTGAAACCACATGTTAGTTTACATTCGCCTTCATCATCATCATCATCATTTCAGCCATAGGACGTCTCCTGCTGAACACAGGCCTCCCCCAATGATTTTCATCAGGTGGGATTGCCAATACTCGCCACGCTTGGCAGGCGGGTTAGCGAGTGTAATTTTTTATAAGATTTCACACAAAGATGCTGCTGCCCGTCACGTGCTACAGGAATTAGTCGCCTCTTACGACACGCCTCCTGTTGGCAGGTTGGTATTACATTCGCCTTAAAGCAAAATTAACACCTGCGATTAGCTACTGCTCTGACTCATCAACAAGTCATAGCAAGATTCGAGAGGCGGATAATTTTAATTAGTCCTACAAAAAACAGAGTTGGTGTCAAATTTTGGAGCGCTTTTGGAGCCCTCATACTCACCTTTCACGGATAGTTCCATGACAAGATGTTTTTATTATAATACCTTATTAGAGGCCTTATAACTCCATTGCGAACTTCGCTCCAATCTGTCGGGTAAGGTCTAGTTAAGAACGGCTGGACCGATTTTTATGATCTTTGATTTGTTGAGTTTGTCTCCGCCCCGAATAGCAGAATAACTACAAAAACATTGAAAAAATTCACGAAAAATAAATACGAATGAAAAGGCGGTACGAAGTTCGCCGGGACAGCTAGTTTGTTAATACAATACAAATTATATTATTTAAGACGTTATATCAACTCCTAAAAGTTTGGCCAATAATCGGCAGCAAATCAGTGCCGCGGTAGCTTTTACATTGTTGTTCAAAGTATTATCCTCTTCACAGACTTAAATATTCTTTTTAATAATAATATAAATAACTGAAACCATTATAACCATTTTATTTTAGCAAATATTCCTGAATTAATAACATCTGACTGTAAGGTTAAGTCACTGGCCTCACAACACTCCTTCACCGCACCGCACTGGGCCCGCGTTATGGAGAGTATGTCCCAAACTACCTCACATATTCGAGGTGAGGCCTGTGCCCTCCAGAGGGACGTATATAAACTTACTTTACTTTTTTATGGGTAAATTAAGCTCCTTTACATGTCCCAATTATTATTTTTTACCTACCACTGCTTCGAGACAATAATAATTGTAGGTAAAACTTTTACACGTCAGTGTGTCTTCTTCGAACTTCGGCTAATCTCAAATCTTTCCGCGTTGACGTTCTTGTTAATTGAAATTTTATTTTATGTGTATGCCCACATTAGTTAGCAAATTATCATGAATGAATTTCCTTCATGCGTTCTGTGTTTGGCGAATGTTTGTTGAAGCTTCAGCCACAGGAACTCTAACCAGGCAAAGCCGCAGACAGAGCTAGTTACTAGTTATGCGATGTAAATTTGAGAAACTATAACAATGGTTTTGCACGTCGGTTAATTAAATAAAACAATTGTAACAGATTTCGTGCTCAAGGTTAGTGACGTTGGATAGGTTAGCTTTGTCTGATGAGTCATATACGTTATACTTGAGAAGCGAACACAACGGATGTGCTTTATTATAAATGGATTTATCGATCTTAATTGGCAGTAAAACTACTATTATATGTATAATAAAAAATAAATTTTCGTTTTTTAACCCGCCTCCGTGACAGCAAAGACCGGGCTATGTTCTCATCTCTTAAAGCTGTTATACAACGCAGATTTAATGATATAAGTAACAGAAAATTTGAGAATAAAACAAAAAAAAAAAATTATTATATATAATTATAATATAATTATTTTTTTTAATCATTGTGATTATGTAATGGTTTTTTAACATGTATCTAAAGCAGGATGCTAATATTTACAATCTTAAAATAGATATTTACTTAATATGTAAAAAAATACTTAATATCTAGTTTTATTGTGCAGGTAATTTATTTTGTCTTATTTTTGTATTTTTTTTTTGTATTAATACACAATTCATATTATTGTAAGTATATTATGCGAAGACTAACTACATTTGAAAAAAAAAACTTCTATGCGTGTTTTTTTACTGTTACGTTAAATATAATTTAGCGTTTAGTTGTAATCACAATATTTTAGCGATAGATCTTTGCACAACAATATAGAAAACAATTTATAATAAGTAGTTTTCATTATAAATCATAAAATTGCTAAAACAGGTTATACTATAAAATTATTAGACAATGTTTAGATTATTATATTTAATAACTTGCGCAAAAAACAAAATTCTAAATTAAATCTTACATCATATTTGCTGATAGCTCTACATAAATTTTAAAATACAGTTGTGCACGAGAATAGAAGATCAAAAGCAAAATTTAAGTAGATTTCGCGTAATTTTGATAGCTGACTGCCGCGCTAAATTGGGTAGCAACAATCTAAAAAGTACTTTCCAAAAACGAGCACTTCCCAGTTAGTTTGCGACTGACGCACTGCGTTTTTTGTCTCCGCCTTTCACGTAGGTACGCCTAAAATAAATTCAAATGCATCCCAAACTAAATGAAACTAAAACTACAAGGAAATTGCTATTTCATCATCATAATACTTATTTTCATAGTATCACAATATCTACGGCAAAAAACTCGACCGTCTACTTCGAAGACGTATCAACGCAACGTTCAACAGAATCAAGCGAAAGCGTTATCGAGCGGCTAATACATCACCTGTACAGGTTCAAAGTACACGATATGGAACGTTGTAACTTTGCAATGTATAGCGAATCTCAGTGGAAAGTCTGTATGCGGACTAAAGGAAACCTGTAGTGGTGCTGAGTGGCTTCGTGACTCAATCGACGCAAGGGGCCGGTCGGGACATTTATTCATAGCGTACTTTACAACATCACTCGTCCTATATACCTCCATAATCCATTGCCTCTCCAATGCGTTTGTTATCAAAATTACGACAAATAAAACAAGAGTTACACCCGCATTTTTAGCAATCTCTTTCCTAAGACATATGTTGTTATTTGACTTTAGGAAAAATGTTACTTCAAACTGGTTGAATTAAATTTTCAAGGCCTATATTATAGGCTTCTATTATCAGCGCGTTTCTCGTATCTGTCGCATAAGGTGGCTTGATAAATTATTATCGTTCGCTAAATAAATCGAACACACGGACATAAAGAGACGCGTTCAACAAAATGGCCGCAACATTATCCGTCATTGAGAATAATACGCGCTTACAACGTGCGTGTAATGTATTTATAACTAAAACTATCCGCTGCTCGAAAAAAAAACTTAAGAACGTGTTTCGGAACATATTTGTGGCCAGAGTTAATTTTGATAATTAGAATAGCTTTGTTCTGGTCAAACTGTAATTTGTAGCCGGACGCGCACTTGTGTGCGTATTTTTAAATACACGTTCATTTATTTTTTAATGACATCGTACAAGTTGGATTCTTTTCGATCAGCATTAATGGGTTTTATTTTATTTTTTTACAAAGATGAAAAAGGCATCGATCCTTATTGGCATTTGGCATACCTAAAGTTGGAAGTACCTAAAATTACGTTATTTTGGTGTACACCTATGAAACATACGCCAATCGACAGATAAAATAATTACAACAACTAATACTCTGACAAAATGTCGTAAATGATATACTTTTTTCAGAATTTCAGTTTGAATATGTAATATTTATTTTATTTATATATTCAAATTTAAATTCAAATCAAAGTATATTATTTACGACATTTTGTCAAAGAGTATCTATTGTTTGTAATTATTTTCTCTGTCGATTGGCGTATGTTTCATAGGTGTACACCAAAATAATGTAATTTTAGATACTTGCAACTTTAGGTTCGATGCCTTTTGTAGGTAACCTCTTTTCATGGTAGCGTTACATAAGTCTTACCCGCGAACCTTGATTCTAGTTGTTAGTGAATGTTGAGAATTAAATCGATTCGATCGATTTATCAGTGCCATGTTACTGGCTTTTGTCACCTTTTGTTTTCAAACTCTTGTAAGTCAATTGACTTTTTATATTCATTTTGCGCTCTGACTCTACGGAAATCACAATTTCGCCCATATTGAACCAAATCCTAATACTCTATGCATTATCCCAATAAAAAGTGTTTATATATAACAATAAGGTATGATAGTTAATATCAGCGCACAAAATCTAAACTTATAACTAGTGTTGTTAGTAAAATCAGTTTTTGAATGATTTATTTCTTAACGGTACATTTATGATGACGCTGTAAGAAAATAATATGTATGTCACCGAGATTATTTTTATTTTTATAAAATAGATATTTAATGACTCAATTATATCGTAATTCAATCTTATATTATAATACACCTGGGAATATTTTTATTCACCATTGTAATACCACTATTAAAAAAGAACATTATAAAAGCCTAGCATATCCTAATGTAGCTAAAAAAAAATATGAATAAACTGTTAAACCTACGATACTAATTTATTTATTTAGACTTAGCACAGATTAATAAAATTAATACAAAAACTGGACTTAATGCCATGAGGCATTCTCTACCAGTCGACCATTAGGCTAAACAGATATGTTTTGTGGGCGGTGCAAATAATAGCATACAATACTATTATAGCATGTAATAATGAGTGATATATCCAATATAGGCTATTAGAAGTACAGCAAACGTGACTACCGTGTTCTAGATACCGCGGGCCCTTGTCCCACCGGCTGACCCGGTTGGGGCTTGCCGCCTTTTCATGTGCTCTATTCAGTACTTTAATTTGTGCTTTATGCCTATAATTCATTAAATTTTTTTAAAAAATATGTATTGTAAATAATAAATGTTAAAAACAATATACAAGCCTTATCTTTGACATTAATTTATTTTTGACATCTTTGCAATTTATCAATACCAGCATTTGTGTTATTCAGTTTGACATAATTTATTGTGTCAATTTTTAGTTATTTTTGTTATGATTATTATTTTATGTTTTTCCTTTTTAAAAGAATTCGAATACCTTTATAATGTTTAAAATGTATTAAATTAAGATTTTATTATTCTTAAAAATCACGAATGCCTTAATAGGTCATACTGTAACAAAACGAACATCTTTTATACCTTTATTGTGTGGTCTACTGGTACTGTATGAAAGTGAATTATGAATTATACTACTATTATAATAAATTTGTTTTAACGATTTTTTACAACTTATACAGTTGTGTCATCTCTTTAAAGGTATTTAAAACAATGTTATTTACACCATTTATTACTCAAAAACAGCATGACTGTGCAATAAACTAAACGAAACTTTTATAATCTTTGTTTTTTTTTTCATTTGCCGCGCCGAATAGCGGAATAACTAAAAAACATCCGAAAATCCCCGATTTAAAAAAAATACATTATTGATTCTGAGTGGGTACGAAGGTAGTAAGTATAACGAAGTAGAAATATAAATAGATAGATAAATAGATAAATTGTTTATTTGCAAAACACAAAGCACACACATTATAATAATTCAGACTTAAGTTTTTTAAAAAATCTAAAAATATTATTAACAAGGTACTAAACAAATAACAATAAAAAATTCGATGAATAATTAATTAAGTATAGAAGATATGTAATAATTAATTATATATAATATCAATTAATTATACCTTTGCTCATATAATTATATCGTGTTGTGTGCCTAAATAAATATTAAAAAAAAAAAAGTGTTATTAATATTAATATTTATTTAGTTATGTTCAGCAGTCTAGTCGAGTCTAGTTCTACTATGGCTGACGTGATGATAGTAAATAAATATAAATGATTTGTAAGGGTATACATTATACGAAGTGTGATATAACGCAAAATCACTGAACGGGTGATTCTGGTAGGTACTCATGTACAACATCCTTTTTATGGACCAACAACGAAATCTCAGATGTTTATTTTAACTTTCCCATAGCAAATGACCATTCAGTTGTTACGATTTGTACAGGGTTGTTTGTTTTGGCATTTCGTTTAGAAAAAGTTTTATTAAGCACCAGAATTATCTCCTTAGAGATTTTGCAGTATTTAAATTACACCTTGTATAAATATAATAAGTGTAAAACTACTTAAGTTCTGCACATAATGTAGTCTGAGGTTAAAGCATTCTCCGGTAGGTAGGAACTTGATTATAATTTAGATTTTAATTGCGCCAAGTTTTCAAATCATTTCGGGTATTAGTTCAACGTTAGCTCAGTCGCAAAAATATCGTTTGACAAACCAGGATTTACTTATCAACCGTTTTGACATTTAAGGCGACGGGTAAGGCAAGTGACCTTGAACATTAAGCGTCGACTAAATACGACTTCTATTACATGCCTAAGATAATACAAATGCTTCACGCAGACTAAACATCCATCCGTTGCGCTCCTGTGCAAATAGATTATCATTGCGAGCAAAATATCTGCTCATGGAAAAGTAGGCGCTAAGAGTAAAATCCATTAAAAAACCTTATAAATTCCTAATTGGTTGACTATTTGAAAAAAAAAACTTCACCCTAAAGGCACGAATGTTATAAATAACTTTTAAGCTAAACAAAAACGTCGTTTTTAAAATATAAATGTGTACAAGCTCGCGATATTTGCGGTACTTTGAAATATTTTTTGTGTTTATAAGAAATAATTACTAGTATTTAGATATAACATATAAGTTACATGGTATATTAAATTCCACATCCTATATCCAGTATTTTCGCCAGAAAACTTGTACAAAAACACCTCATTTACGTGCATTCTCCTTACCAGGCGCCTTAAGTACCTATGCCTTAAAGTTGAAAACTCAAATAGTATAATTGATTTTTTGCCATCTCAAGTTGTCACTTCGCATTAAGCGATTCTATTTCTAAATAAAATAGGTAATCATAGAGAATGTAGACGGGTAGATGGCAGTTTTCGGTTTTCCTGTTGCAATTGTTTTTAAATTCCGCTTAACTTGTTTATCCGTACGGTGCGGTGAGTCACGTGGCCAGTACGTGGGTTCTCTCTCTTGCCTGGAGAGTGCCGTGTTATTTAAAAAAAAACTAATATTCTAAATTTAAATCAAATTGCTTCCTCCAAAAACGGAGGCATAATTTTTTATTAGTATGTAGAGCAGCTTTTTTACTATTTATTTACACTAATTCTTAATACGTAAAGAGTATTACATTATTTTTAATTAATCAGTTATTACACAAACGTTCTTAAAATGTCTAAGCTCAATTTTATTTGATTACGAAATGATTAATATAATATTTTTTTCCGGCTGTAGCTGATAAATCTTATATGTTTAAATTCCACCTACTATTTAATGAGGGTTAGTCATAATTCCAGCCAAATCGTCGTTTGTGAAGCTTCGACCTGTTTTTGTACACAGATCTCTTATACTTCCAATTTTATACGAGACATTTTGTTAGGTAATAACATCGTATACTTACTTAATTATATTTTATTAATTGTACTTACACTTTTTATAACTTTCTCCGCGCTACACAATACGTTTCAGAAAGACGGAACTAAGTTCTTAAAAGTGTGCAATGCTTTATTCAAATTTTTATTATTTTTTGCGGCTTCCTAATGTAGTGTATTTATTTAAACTTAATTGTAACAGACAAACACGTGTACCAATGGCTGACTTAATGCCAATAGCACACTCTATCATAAAGTCAGACAATTATGTCCTAGATAAATATCGTTTGAAAATATTTTAAAATAATCGCTTTAGTGAGTTTTTCGAGGATAATAGCTCTATATTTTTAGGAGAAAATTTTAAATAGTACATAAATTTTAGATTCTCAGGTAATTAACGGTGTATAACGAATTATTTTGTATACGGTCACCTTAATTAACGATAAAATTGTATAGGTAAAAGTGTATTTCGAAACCTAATTGCATTCCTAAAGCAAAAATGTAACGTACTTACAAATGGCGGCCGGTTCTGTTCAACAGACGCTAATATAATAAGCGAACCGCCCGACCGACGGACGTGCGGCGGCTCGGGTGTACCGAGCTACCGACTATCTTGCATACTCTACGCTATTATGTATATTTATACACTAGACATGAGATTGACGCATGGATTGATATTCATTTGCACAAGCAACAACCAATGAACAAATTGAAGTGTTTTTGCGATTATGTTTTAAAATGTATTGTATACATGTTCTTTGACGTTATTGGCTCGTCGTGTATATTACGAGAGTACATTTCTAGTTGATAAAACCTTAAATTAATGATTTTAAAATAAAAACTGGTAATTTTTAAAACAATATTCGAATAACGCGTTTTAAATTAGACGTAAGTGTATATTAATTTTAAACATTAATTACATACAAAACCTAACAAGTAATTTTCTGTTATTTAGAGGTAAATTATCAATACGTTTTTACCTTATTACGATACCGTTAGCTGAATTGTTGATTGTTAATCGTATAATCAGTGTTTTAATTGACGTTATTGCCAGAAAAACCTAATCGTGGTATTTTATGCTTTACATCAAGCACTTAATTAAAATTAATGACTTAATAATATTTGAAAATAGATAGGTAATTATATATATTTGTTTAACATTAAACCATTACAACGTATCCCTTATAAAAGATTACAAGTCACACAAATAACAAGAACGTGATATAATATGAAATAAAATAATATACACTAATAATGTCGTAACTCTTTATGGTCTAAAAATGTATCAAAAACGATATTGTTCACAGTTAACCCGTAAGGTGTCCAAGGAAAATGTAAAAAAAGCGTTTCTTTTGGCCAGCCATTTTGAGTAGCTGTGTTAGTTTTTTGTCTACTAAACAGGGGGTGGAAATTCAAACAAGTTTGTAACATCGGGGCTTCATGGCACGTTGGCTGACGGACGGACCGCGCCCGTCGCTGACTCGCCTTCTTATCGTGTCGTAAACGCGTTTATTTGTCGATTCTTAGTCGAAAAGCTTGAACCAAAAGCGATTTGCGCTAATAACAATCACATTATGTTATCATACCTTTTTTTAACACATTAACAAAACGAATCACAATTCACACAATATACGTTTTTTTGGCGGTCTCATGCGACCAATAAGTAAGTATATAAAACAGAGATGCAAATATGTATTTGGTTTTATATTTTTTATTAATAACTAGATGTTGACCGCGACTTCGTTCGCGTGGTCTTAAGTTTGTTTATAAAGGATTTTCTGAATTTTTTTTCAGATGAACATTCTCCTGACAATAATTTAACACAGCAAAAAAGATTTAGCAAAATTGTTCCATCCGTCCACGCATGATGCGATGACCAAGGGAAATAGAGATTCATTTTTATAAATATTCACGGCGAACTTCGTACCGCCCCTACACATTTTTTATCGTGAATATTTCCGTGTTTTTTATAGTTATCCTGCTATTCGGGGCGGAGACAAATTCAACAAATCAATGATCATAAAAATTGGTCCAGCCGTTCTCGAGTTATAAATGGTGTAACTAACCTGACTTTATTTTATTTAAATAAGATTAGATCATGGGGAAAATAGTAAAAATATAAATAAATATGCGCCTGACAACACACCAATTGTCATGGTCTCGCAATAAGGAATTAACATCCTTGTGTTACGAGGTACCAGACAATGTATTTTGCCAGGGTCATCTTCCAGCACACTCAGATTCAAGCTTATTTGGAAAAGTTAGTTTTCTGAATTGAACCCAACTGGGAATCGAACCCAGGACTCTTTACTTTCAAGGCGAATTACCGCGCCACTACACCAACCGGGTCCTCAATTCGTCTGATAGCTATTTATTTAATAATACATACGTATAATTGAATATCAAAAGGATTATGTGTTGTTTTGTTCGAACTTCAGTAAAATATTATCTTGTATAAAATATTTATCTTGGGCTGATAAAATGACACAACAATTTTACCCGTAAAAACATTGATTCCATCAAGCATGTATTTTAAATAAATCAGGTGGAAACAAAGTCTAGAATTTTTCATAAACATCCATAACTACGTATGTAATTGTTAATAATGGATCGTTATTCGTTACTCATCAGCTGGAAACCGGTTCTTGAAGTTGGACGTTGAGAATATCCACAAGAATCACTAACGATAACATTTTATTATAATTAAATGCCTCTGAAAATATGCCTGTTGGTACGAACGAAACCTCTCATTGGCAAAGCCAGACTACTCGACTATCGCTGTCGTGCGCACGAATCGTATGAAAAGAGACTCTTTCTTTAGTGTTCGTTTTACAACGCTGGGGAGCGGAAAACCGAACGCGTTCCATATTTAAATATTTAAATAATTCGTTTAAATTTCGCGACATTCTCTTTTCAAAAAGGAGTTTATATCTGCGGAATCATCACGCATCCATACTATTTCCCCTTTGTGTTTTACACGGCAAAACCTCCTGACGGCATTTTTACTATACATATTTTTGTACACGCGTAGACAGTGGCGCCGTAATGATTAAAAATTTAAGAATCGTGTGCTAAAGGTTTATTAGTTACTCGATGGCATTACTAATTTATGTTGAGCAGATATCTTTTGTTTGACGACACAAAATAAGCAAAAATAAGTTTGACTTTGTGATAACAGGACGGATTCGAGTGTTTCGAGCGCGGTGTTTTGTTTATTCCGATGAATAAATAGAAATCAACAAAATAACAATGGGTGCGTATATTAAAATATCAAAATAATGTGTTAGTTAATAAGTATGACGGTAATGGTTGTTTTATTTGATTGAATGGGAAAGGCAGATTGTTTATTACGAGTTAAAGATATTTGAAGGACAGTCCTGTTGCCGAGCAGGTTATTTATAAAACTTTACATTTACTCTTTAATATTTAAGAATTTATAATTCTTGCTTTGATAGTCTTGTACTGGTAATATAGTAACATTTATTATATAAACTTTTCATGAATATAATTTTATAGTTATGATTTCGACCACAAAATATTTATATATAAAAAAATATATATATTGAAAATATACTACAAAAATTTGAGTAATCAAGATATATTATTTTAATTTATACTGAATTTAAAAGCACATCACATACAGCTGTGCACTCAGTCTTTGTACCTATTGTATTTATCGAATTTTATTCAGTAAGTCTAAGTCTCTTGTTTGTTCTGTTGCCTATGTATTTGTTAAAAAGGTGTATATTTCCAGCATAATATTTTCTTGTTGAGTGACACTAAGACATAGCCTTATTCTGTTGTGATATTATGTATGTGTATCACATTTAAAAAAAAAAACAAAAATCTCTGCTTATTATATATTTTTAAATGTTTGGTTTGTTTATTTATTTATTTTGTAGACAATTTCAGCAAGGTAATAAATAAAAACATTTTTGGTTGTAAAATTTTGGAATTCTTTATGTTTGGGCAAGTACACAATAATATTTGCTGTTGCGTTAAGTATAGTTTTGGCGAGATCGTCACCGCGTCGTCACGAGGTATCGACCTCTATGGAGGTCGGCCATTTTGCCGCAAATATCCATTCGCATTAAATTCAATTTGTAGAAATACATTTTCCTCTTTCGAATTAGGAATTTCGAAACAATTGTAATTACAGATAACATAAAAGATAAAAATTCGAATTATCATTGCGTATAGTAATATTTTTACATATTCAGTCGTTTAAATAATTCAGTATTTTGCTTAAATAAATATCGTAAATAATTATATTTTTCTAATACATATAGATTTGTACTAATTATTAATCAATTCTATATTTGCATTAAAACATGGTATATGGTGGAACAATTTAAACTCAAAAATTTTGTAATTATTGTTTGACTATTGTTATAATTATATTTGTTGCGCCAAATTACACACCAAATGTATCGATTTTTAAGTAAGGAAATATTATACTCCTTGTGTTACGATTACGGGGTACCAGCTACCAGACAATTAAAAAATACAAAATGCAGTACAAAATAAATAAACACTAAATCTTCTTCTCTATTTAATATAAATCAATTGCCCTGTGATATTCTCAAAAAACTAACTCAACGATTTGGCTGGTTTTTTTTTCGTTTTGTTTGCAATTGTCAGGGTACGTTTCGTATAAAAGAGGAAAAGTCTCCCGGAATAAATTCTTATTCGAGACAAACGGAATATTTTGCCACTAAATGAAAAAGTAGTTTGATAACTGATTGTCAAATTAGGACAAGACAACTTCTGCCGGGACAGCTAGTATGAAAAACAGAAGGTGCAAAGTAAGTGCCGTGTGTAGACGGCCGTAAAGAATACACTTCCTCACCGCCAACAGGAGGCGCATCGTAAGAGGCGACTAATTTCTGTAGTACAAGACGGGCAGCAGCCTTTTCGTGCGAAATCTTATTAAAAAAACTGCGCTCGCCAACCCGCCTGCGAAGCGTGACGAGTATTGGCAATCCCCCCCGATGATAGGTCATTGGGGGAGGCCTATGTTCAGCAGTGGACTTGCTATGGCTGAAGTGATGATGATGATGATTGATTGATTAATTGATTGAAGAGTGCACTTAGTCCTAAGAATATACTTCGAGAAGATGGATTTTGACTACATTTGATAAAATCTAAAACTATTAAAAAGTCATCTTCTTAACCGGTTAAACATCATAAGCAATTCTTTTAATTATATTTTAAAATAACTCGCTATTCGGCATCGCTATAAATCGATTAACAACATCGTACTAAAGCGGTTTCGCAACGACTGCAGACTTCGCGCTCGGCTCTTCACGCTTTTCCGTCGCTGGCTTACACAACAATGACTGCATTATTTTGTAATATAATATTTATTTGCACACCTATTGTCCGATCTGGTGAAAATATAAATATGATTAATGAAGTATTCAAGTGTTATATTGCAAAGAAACCGAAAAAAGCCCAATTGTTTTTTCGTGGTCTTAAAATATGCGTGTTTTGGCGTATACGTGAGTTTAGTTTAATTGAAATCGGAATGTGATTAGGATTTTTTTTAGGGGTCTGTACCTATAAGGGTTAAAATCATTCTTCCGACAATCACACATCTCTTACTTACTATAGCCCCACATTAATATACTATGGTGACTTTAACAGATAAACATACTTAAATATAATATGTATGAACATCTATAACCTTATGTACCAACGCTCATGCTCATTAAACACACAGTATTGTGCCCGTTGCGGGATTTGAACCCGCAACCTTTGTACTCCGGAGCGCGAACCAGAACCCTAGAAGGTTGGTTAATATGTATTGTATTTTTTAACGATTTTATTTTGACCCCATAGTAATAACCATTTGATTTTATACATTCGCCCCTATACATTATGACTATTGACACTGACTTAAACAACACTTAAAAATAGTTAAAAACATCTTAAGAGAAAAACTAAATAAAATAAAATGCTTTGACTTTTAATAAAATGAAATAAAATTATGTGTTTATTGATTGTTAATTTACTGAAGATAAATCGTTATCATCATCATAATCATTTCAGCCATAGGACGTCCACTGCTGAACATAGGCCTCTTAACTGGGGCGTGACTTCCAGATTGGCCGGTTGGAAGCGGCCCGCATCCAGCGGCTTCCTGCAACCTTTACCAGGTCAACTGTCCACCTTGTAGGTGGACGTCCTACGCTGCGCTTGCCGGTACGCGGCCTTCATTCCAGAACCTTTCTGCCCCATCGGCCGTCAGTTCTACGTGCTATGTGCCCCGCCCACTGCCACTTCAGCTTGCGTATCCGTTGGGCTATGTCAGCGACTTTTGTTCGATTACGAATCTCCTCATTCCTGATTCGCTTGAAGATGAACGTTATAAAAAACATGGCAAATATTTAGTTATTTTATTATTAATCATAGCATGGAAATAAATTATAGAATTGCCAAATGTCAAAATCAACAATTAGATATAAATAATATAAAAAGACATTGTTCTTGTAATAATCACCATTATTTCCAATAAAGACAGACGATAATCCAGTAATACAGTCACTTAAATAAAATATGTATATTAAAACCTCGTCTAGTTACTGGGCTGTTCTCTCAGGTCAAGGCTTTAACAGAACGCTGTTTGACATTTATTTAAAAATCCAACCACTTTTTAGCTGTTAGAATTTGTTTTGTGAATCTAAACATGAAAATTAACAAAAGATTTTAAGACAAGTGTTTTATAATTTGTTGCTTCTCAAGAAATCTCTAACTAGTGATAGTGAAAACCGTATCCAAATCCATTAAGTAGTTAGCGGTTACATTACACAGGTGTTACTCGCCGTGACTTTTTAATTACCTGAGAAAATTGAGTAAAATATTTAGCCACCACCTAAAATCATGTTTGCTAAAAGAATTTAAAAATATATATATTCTGGGGTTATCCCTTCGCGTGCCACTGACCCACTGTAGACCGGAATTTGTATTTAAAAAAAAATGCGACACGCAAGAAACTATCCATTCTGTACGTGTAAGTATGAGTCGACTAAATAAAGTAAGATGCCTATTTGTATTAACTGTTTTTGATTTTTGCACAATCTTGGTCATGTAGAATGTGCAAAATCCGGGAGCACAACCCATGCGAGGAAAATTCCCCATGCGTAGGATATTCCCTGTATGGACTTTTACCTTTTTAACAATGATAGAGATACACAATTATGACGTATTATTTATTTGTTTTTGACGTAATATGATGAAGAGAGCATTAGTAGTTGTCAGAATATTTTTGTTCTGTATACTGTTGTTCTATGACGCGCAAATGATTTTCAACCTTAGGGTGATAGACCACTTTCTTGGCCGACTGTACATGATTAATAAATATTTTTTCTGTAATAAAATAAGTAAAACTTATAACTTATTATAACTTTACGAGGGTTAACATATTTTATTTAGATGACTGTGTATTACTGGATTATTGTTCGTCTTCATTAAAAATAAGGGTGATTAATTCGATTCAATTCAATATATTTATTGCATTCTATAATGTTACACAGGTGTTATAAATAGGTACATTAAACAGATCATTGTAGACCCTGTTTAGCACAACAATAAGGTAGGTATTCTGGGCAGAGAGGATGACGCCATTCATAATTAGATTAATATGTTTATTTTAAGAAGTTGTAAAGAATTAAAATACATTCCTACGTCCAGTTTCTAGGCCCCCACTCCAACACCCTCCTGCCCCATCTACTATCCGTTCTTCGACAATTATCACCTGCCCACTTCCACTTCTTACGCGCTATTTCTAGGCCTATGTCGGTAAGCTTGGTCTTTCTTCTTACCTCTGTGTTTTTATATGATCAACGACAAACCCCCAAATATAACCCTGTCCAAAGCTCTTTGAGTGACTTGTAGTTTGGTTATCGTCTGCTTGGTAAGCGACCATGTCTCGCGACAGGAAGGAAACATAATATTAAACAGTCGTACCATAATTATATTATTAAATACTTAATATAATCAACGAAATAGTATTTTAAATTAATACATAAACAATTTTCTTATGAATCATGTTACTTGCAATAAAAAAACTGTATCTGTTAATCTATGTCTGAATATGTTACAACATTTTCTCGGGTTATTAAAAAGTTACGGTGTATAAATAAAACCACAATTCCGCGTTAGTCTATCGGAAGGGTTAATTTTATATTTATTAAAATTGTAATGCCATA
Organism: Anania hortulata; assembly: GCA_963576865.1. Lineage (NCBI taxonomy): Eukaryota > Metazoa > Arthropoda > Insecta > Lepidoptera > Crambidae > Anania > Anania hortulata. The sequence goes on from OY756413.1 coordinate 2,618,166, forward strand.
TTATTTAATGAACTTGCAACGAATTTAATGCTATAGCAAATACTACATATATTTTTACATAATCTTATGATAATTGACTCATGTCAACCCAACTCAAATCAGGTCATGGATAAATAGCGGCTACCATATTATTATGCTAAAATACTTTTTTATGTTATTATGATTGAAAAAAAAAATTAATACTAGTTAAACGGCGAAATGTCTACATATTTTTAGCTGATCAGATTTTTTTTACCTTTATATTACCTATGATTACCTGTAATATAAATCAAAGTCGGGTTAGTTACACCATTTATAAGTCGAGAACGGCTGGACCGACTTTTTTGATTTTTGTTTTGTTGAATTTGTCTCCGCCCCGAATAGCAGAATAACTATAAAAAACACGAAAATTTTACTTTTTTTTACCAAAACACGATATGATATGATATAGCGATATATCGACACCAACTTTAAAAATATGATAGATTTAGCCGCCATTTTGAATTTTTATCGAAACAGCGATCTTAATATGTGACGGCGATTCAAATCAAATCAAATCAAATCAAATCATTTATTTCATAGAATATGCTATATCTATCATATTTTTACAGTTGGTGTCGATATTTCGCTATATCATATCATAATTATCATATCGTGATTTAGTGCTCATGCTAGGCAGGCTGGTGACATTATGAAGTGATTAGCATAAAGTATAACAACAACAAAAACAGTTACATTATAACCTCCATGAAGTATTCGTAAATTTAAATATTTTTAATTGAATTTTATGTAGTTATAATAAGCAAGTAGGTTCTTAAGTTCTTTATTGTGAATGGAAAACAAGGTTTTATAGGATCCTAAAATAATTACAAAAGTATCACTTGGTCCTACTTTTGCAGGCATATATTTTATTTTTGTACATTTATATACTTATATGTATTATATTTATCACTTTATAGAATTGGAAAATGTTATCAGTTCACTAATACAATGCATTATTCATGACAAATAAACATATGTACTCATATACATACATAACACACTATTTCGCGGGAAAAGTACCTAGTTGTGAGTCATTCACAGCAGTCACCTGTTATTGAAAGCTTCTCAGTATACACAGATTTTTTTGTTGTGAATTTGTAACGTCCGCCATTTTCGTTAAAACTTGTTATATAATAATGCTTAAGGATTATAGTTTATATTGAAAATAAAAACAATTTAAATGTCCGTTTAACTGCTTCTACACAAAGATTGTTTTATAAATTAATTTTAAAAAGACTGCATATTTGACTGATAGATAAATACTACTAGTAAAGTAACTGTAAATGATTTTTTAAATTATCAATAATATTTAATGACTTTAAATTTAAAATTAATTGACATTTTATTTATTATTAAAAAATAAAAAGCATTTATTTCGGAACAAGGGTCCAGAGTGTTAGTAACCATTATTCTTAAAAACTATGTTAGTGCAAAAACGTATTATAATTTATTTTGGTTTCTTTGGCGATCTGGACGCGCGTCCAGTGCTGCAGAATGGCACTGTCCACGTCCAGCCTCGCCGCGACCGTCTCCAGGAGTTATTATGTATTAATTCGTTGTTTATAATCCTAGATTATGTAATTTTTGATAGTAGGTATAATTTAATTAAAAGATTTGCATGTCTCACCCAGACGAAACATGTTGGGCAATAAAATTATTTTAGTCACCTTACTTGTACCATGTTTGTAAGCAAATAAATTTATTTCATTTCATATCCTACACAACTTACACAGAAACCTTAACTTGTTAAACTTTGATTTTTAATCGGGTACAAAAATAATATAAAACAAATAATTTCGGTAGTATAAGTTTGAGGTTCATCATGATCATCATCATTTCGGCCATAGGACGTCCACTGCTGAACATAGGCCTCCCCCAGTGACTTCCAGATTGGCCGGTTGAAAGCGGCCCGCATCCAGCGGCTTCCTGCGACCTTTACCAGGTCGTCTGTCCACCTTGTAGGTGTTTGAGGTTAGTCTTGTCGAAATGGTTGCCCGAAAAATGCTTTTTACAGTATAAATGAGTATCTTCAAAACCTCTGACAACTAAAGTGTAATATTACCTACAAAAGGCAATGAACCTCATTGGCATACCTCAAGTTGCAAGTACCTATGACAATTACGTTATTTTGGTGTACACCTATGAAACATACGCCAATCGACAGAGAAAATAATTACAAAAACAAATACTCTTTGACAAAATGTCGTGAATGATATACTTTGTTCAGAATTTCAGTTTGAATATGTAATATTTATTTATATTTACATAACACAGATGAAGTAATTTAATAAGTTCGCGCTCCAGACTACCAAGCCAGCGGTGGCGGGTTCGAATCCCGCAAGGGGCAAATGTTTGTGTGATGAGCATAAGCATTTGTACTTAAGTCATTTATGTTTATAAAAGTATTTAAGTCCGTTATCCGTTATCTAGGCGCCATAGTACAAACTTTGCTTAGTTTGGGGCTAAATAATATAATTGGTGTGATTGGGAAAAAAAAAAAAAATTTAGGTAATTTTTTAAATTTTTTAATTATTGTTGTATCTTACTTAATTAAATAAACACCCCTTGTGTTTAATTTCGAACATCTATTTAGCGACGACAATTTTAATAACTAACAAATTTCTCAAAATCTTCTAAAGTTGGTTCATCCCACATCTCTTCACAGAATCGATGTAAGTATGAATTTATAATGATCGAGAAATATGACGCAATAGACCCTCGAAAACAATTTAAACCCACACAATACAACATTTGAACAACACAACGCCCTTCTATTTTCTTGCGAAGTTGCCAAACTTCTTGTATAAAACTTTTCTATAAAAAACAAAAATAAATGAAACAGTACCGAAAGTTTTTGTTGTTTACAGCTTACTAATTCAGTTATACTCGTATTATGGTTGATAATTATAACATTGATCGGGTTGGTAATCAGGCATTGTCCGAAATGATCTAATTCACTTGTCTGAAGCTGGTTTTAGGGCTTCACTTTGTTGTCCGTCTGTCTGTCTCTCCGTACGTCTGTCAAGACATTTTATATCGGGAACGCGTGGAGGTATAGAGTTGTTTACCATAATCATAAAGTTGTTTCTAATTTCTGTAACACAAGTGCTTAAGCTACTTATCATAGGACCAGAGCATTGTATGTGATGTTGTCCAATATTTATTTATTTACTAGCTGATCCAGCGAACTTCGTTCCGCCAATTCGTTTGACAGGTACGAACAGTTTGTATAGGAAAATAAAATTGTTGTTTTACTACTTTCCTTGCATTTTTTAACCTTTCAAACTTTCCCTAAACTTCCACAAACATTTCAAGATCAAAATAAGCCAAATCGGTCCAGCCGTTCTCGAGTTTTAACGAGACAAACGAACAGCAATTAATGTATATATACATATATAGATTAGATAGATTATATTTATAATACTCAGGTCTACGGTCCCTTGAAGCTGTAAAAATATAAAACTTCAATAAAACTTAGAGAACTTTCCATGGACTATGAAATTTGGCAAGTAATATTGTCGTATGTACTATAAATACAGGAAAAAATCTAAAAAATATACATTTGTAATTAATCCTAAAAATGTAGTCTTTATTTAAAGTTTCGGGAAAAGCCTGGAATTAAAAACAGAGATTCGATTCCTGAATAAAAATATGTACCTACAAATTTGTACGGAACCCTCAGTGGGCGAGTCCGACTAGCACTTGTCCGGTTTTTTCACTATGGAATCTATATATAAAACTAAGTCAGGTTAGTTACACCATTTATAATAATTATTAATATTATAGTCCGAGAGATTTGTGACGTAATATTTATTATATATCAGTGTTTTCGTGCCCTGAATCAATATTTAATTATTTAAAAAATAACAATAAATATATTAATTGCGCTCCGATTATTTTATTTTTGCGTTACTTAAATGCGCCAAAATATCAAGTTGTACCAAAAACAACGGGCACAGGCCGTGTCGCCCACATACAGCAGCCTTGTCCACACTCGAGCGTAGATAATGGTCTACGCGGGGCCCCATTATAAAGCATTACTCGTCTAAGACTGCTGTTTAATAACTAGCCTCGTTCAGCACAGTTATTATTATACAATGTTATATTATATTATACAAATATTTAACATACAGGTGAACTACCTGTCTGTTAAATATTTATATAATATGCTAGTTTCCTAAAAAAATCTAATAAGTCCGTTAGTTAGATTACCAGAAAATTTTGGACACGTATTTTTTCTTTTCTTAATCAAACAAAAAATTATGAAGATATAGCCCGTTACTGTTCCGCGTAACGTTATTCCTTGCGAGTTGCGACACTTTGTAGCAAGGCGTGACGTCACCTGAAAACTTTAATGGGCTTTATCATCGTCATATTTTGTTTGATTGACAAAAGACAAAATATGGGGTCAATATTTTTTGCTAATCTAACTGATGACGGACTAAATAGAATAATACTTTTTCGACCCAGGAAACTAGCCTATTGTTTTTGCATTATTATTATGGCTCCACCTTTTTGGAGTATAATAACTATGACTTGTATCTCCAAATATACGCAAGACATCTTATGGCATCCCCTATGGTGTTGTTGACCGTCGTTGTTTCTGATTTCTATATCAAAAGTAGATAGATAGATAGATACTCTTTATTGTACACCACACAAAACAAACAAATCACAGGAAAGTAAATACTTAGTGAATAGCACAATTTAGGCGGTCTTATCGCTGGAAGCGATCTCTTCCAGACGACCTTTAGGTAGAGGAAAGTTGAGTTAATATTGAGAGAAGGGAGGCGGTGAAGAGTTCCAAAACATAAAAGTCCAAAAATTTAACAAACTAATTAAACAAACAAATAAAATAAAATAAGAACAAATAAAATAAAATACATACTACCTAGTACATGTACATAGTAAAAAGTAATCAGTATTCATTTATTAATTTGTTACAATGGATGGATTATGCACACCATAATGTTACAATGGATTGAATATAGGGCTTAAAGGTAGATCATTTAATTATGGACCATGTTGGGCACAGGGCACTGCAAACAATTTAGGTATAAGGCGAGTACACAGTTATTCTAATAAGGTTAGATTAATTTACACAAAATACTCAAAGATTTCAAAAACTTAAATTAAAAATAATTAAGTTTTTTGTCAATATCGGTTATTTATCAACATTGAATTTGTGTCGTAAAATATTTACAGTTGTTTAACAATTTCTATTAAAAAAATCTTATAATAATTTGATTAAGTTATTGTTTGTATCTCTCTAAGTCGTCATGTAATTTGTTATATATTTTTATTGACATTATAATTGTGATCCAGAACTTACTATTTTGTACTTTGATTGAGGTCTGACCAGATTGTTTTTATGTCTAACTGTGCCGTACTCAGAGATGTCAATGTACAGTTAAGTGTTGATTAACATTTTTGTTCATTTTATAATTGTCTTCATTCGTATCGACAGAAACACAGATTTTTTTAAAAGTAACCAATAAAGTTTAATGATAAAAAATACAATGGGCTAGTTTCCTGGGTCAAAAAAAGGTTATTCAAATTTAAAAAAAATCAAATTCAAATCTTTATTTGGTTACTAAGTGATGTACATTGGTGGTAGGTACATATGCAACAGGACTTCTATTTAGTCCGTCAGAGTATCAAAAAATATTTGACCCATATTATGTCTCTTGTCAATCAAACAAAAAATGACGAAGACGCATCGAAGTGGCAGGAAAGCACGTGACGTCACGCCTTGCTAAAAAGTGTCGCAAGGCGTGACGTTACGCGTAACTGACGGGCTATGGCTACGTGTTCAATATTGTCTGTTAATCCAACTGACGGACTAATTCGATTTTTTAGGTAACTAGCCTATTATAAAGGTTGAAATCGTCTTCTAAAATTTAATTATTATAGTTACACGTTTAGTCACAACTTAGTGAAATTAATAAAAGCATGTTTAAATTGAAACACTAATACCCCTAAAAGGTTTGTTTTACAAACAATATTTAGCTGGAGTCGTTAAAAGATAACGATATAATCAAATCGGTTAGGAGCGATAGGGCGATAGGCACACTATGCCTCGTTGATAACGATAACATTCTACCGGTGTGAGAGGATGGCCGAGGGAGGCACCTGGTACCCTCGGAGAAGGCCATAGGTGAGGAGAAGGTCACACACCCTCTGTATTATACTATCTTCTTTTTCAAATCAAAACCCACATAGATTATAAAATGTATTTTTCGACGGAGAAACATAATAGTTATTTACGCACATCGAAAATACTATAACACAGATCTCACATTATTTTGTATCATAAAAAAAAACATAATTGGATCACTGTTGTCCGTCTGTCTGCCAATAAGACACTTTGGGCCACAAACGGGCCCTTTATCTCGGGAACGCGTGGAAGTCTCAAGTTGAAATTAAAACCATATAAGTATTCAGGTCTACGCGAAATACCAGAAATGGCAATAGACTTGTTGCTGAAATTATACTCAAGAGGGCTCGTTTAAAAAAAATTGCTACTGGATGTGTATTCTCATATTTAATAAATTACCCAAAAATATACTTGCCTTTAAATAGATTTAAAGGTGCCCTTTATAAGTGGCTAAATGAACACTGTTTTTACAATGTTAATGAATATCTGAATCTGATTTAATGTGAACCGGTAATTTTAAATTTTAGTAGATGGACTTGATTTACCTTACATTTTGTGACATATTATAATTAATATTGACATTGCTATTGCTACATGACATTCCGAAAAATATTTTGTTTGAATTTGATAATGTAATTTAATTTTACATGATTATAAAAATGTATTTGCATGCTATACTTAGATGGCTGAAAAAGCTGAACTTCCTGTCGAAAGTGACACCAAAATGTACCCTTTTTCAAAGGCAAATAAATATTCATTTCATTTCATTTGCAGTTCCTTGAAACTGAAAAAATCAAAACTTCTAAGTTGACTTAAAAAAAAGATACAGCTGTTTATGCCGCATTAAACGTATATTTTGACATTCTAAAGGGAATCAACCTAAAACTATGAAATTAGGAAGCAAAAACGTCTTACTACAAGTACAAGAAAAAATCTGAAAACTTTACATTTGTAATTAAACTGCGAGAACTATTTATAATATGTACAGACAACAGCTCGTCAATCTACCACGAAATGTTAAATTTTCACAATGGGCTAGTTTCCTAGGTCAAAATATGATTATTCTATTTAGTCCGTCAGTTAGATTATCAAAAAATATTGGACCCATATTTTGTCTTTTGTCAATCAAAAAAAAAATGACGAAGATAAAGCGCATCAAAGTGAGCACGTGACGTCACGTCTTGCTAAAAAGTGTCGCAAGGCGTGACGTTACGCGGAACTTTAACGGGCTATATCTTCATCATTTTTTGTTTGATTCAGAAAAGAAAAAATACGTGTCCAATATTTTCTGTTAATCCAACTGACGGACTAATCAGAATTTTTAGGAAACTATTGATATTGATCAATTGATGGACTCGGACGTAAAGTTGAAAATCGATTCAATGACCTTTAACTTTTTGGGTAAGTTGACCTGCCTTTGACTGTACATGCAATAAGGTTTTGCAATACTATTGATTATTATTATTAAGTAATGATTGATAACATAGATTTTATTTAAAAAACTCGGATTCTATACTGAAAGACGAAGATACCAGAAAATAAAAAATATTCGACTCGGAAAAGGTAGGTTTTTGTGAGCTCATTACGAGCATTTCACCTGAGTCATAATTTTATGTCAAATAATTATTATTTATTATCTGTTATCTAGTCGTACAGACTCTACTTAGTTTGGGTTTAGATAATTAGTATAATTGTGGGAATAATTCATTAAAGTTTATTAATTAGTATTTTGCAGTTTAATTTTTTTTTTTGTATGAGTAATACAATAATTCCGAATAAAATAATAATACTGGCTGATACGTTGAAGGAGAGACCTACTTCTACAGGTTGTTTTTCTAATGAAATAAAAAAATACATCAAGAAAAAAGGAAGAAATAAATACATATTGGACAACATCTCATACATTACTCTGATCCTATGGTAAGTAGCCAAAGCACTGGTGTTACAGAAATCAGAACCAACGACAGTACCACAACACCCAGACTCGAGATAATATAGAAAAGTTTGTTTACTATATTGACCGACCGAGAATCGAACCCGGGATATCAGTGATAGCGACATCAAGTCTGGTATGCTCGCCTCTTGGCTACGGAGGTGAGGTCGTCAAATGTTCAGCTGTTCCAAAGTATAGTCCAAGTGCTACTTAGCCTAACTAAAACAAACAATGATTTGATTTTCTTGAATTTACTATATTAGTCTTAAATTAAAAGTTGTTTATATTCGAGTATAACACCCAGTATAATGTCTTATGTATCATAGACAATATTTCGTTGTTGCCCATCAACAATATTATATACATTCTGATCTAATCAAAATCGCGACGATCGTGAATCATTTTCTGTATAATTATTCTGTTTATAACGAGATTCGTTGCCAAGTAATGTGGCTCGAGTTCTATCTTTTGGTACACAATTAGTTTGATTATATTATACATGTACGGAGTGTAGATGCACGGAGCACATGACATAACATATACAACGTGTTCTTTTTGATTTCCCGTAACTTTAACCAATGATGCTTTAACGTAAAATAATGTGTTTGTTGAAAGAAAAAATACCCCAGACGCACTATGTTGGAGTTATACAAGTTATACAGTTATATGGAATTTTTGCTAGCATGACAGATAGAGCCTTAAATGTTACGCACATAGTCGCCTTGGTCAATATAAATAGTAAAACCTTAGAAGTGGTCACTCGCCATAAGACATCACGTGAATAGAAATAGTTTTATGAAATCAAAAAATAAGTGAAAAAAGTTATCATTTCGAAAACAACTTTTAACACGTCTTTCCTTGATTCGGTCCAACTTAGGATCCCCAATTTACGGGAAATCAAAAGTAACACGTTGTATAGAGTAGAAATGACATTTATTTTGTTCTACAACAATTCGGACTTAAGGTGAATGAATTATGAATTAAGGTGAGAGCTGACAAGACTTGCTGTCAACTCCCATACATACAGTAAACATACAAAAACACTCCCATACAAAAACAGTAGTTACAGATAAAAAAATGGCCGAAAATTTTGTCGAAGAGTTTGTGCTCCATGGTTGTCGAAGATAGTCTCGAAGAGATCGCTTTTAGAGATAAGACCGCTTAAATTTTAAATACTTCTTTATTGGTGTGCAATAGAGTATCTATCTATCTCAAGGCATATGACGTCACAGTTTCCTTCTCATCACCAGCCGATATGTAGTCCCGAAGCTGTGGTAGGGCAAAGCTATATTTTGGGACGGGATACCTAATAATATAGGTGTTCCCCGAAGAAGGCCTATGTACAGTGTAACTCTAAATACGCAAAACCTCTTGGGGGCTGAAAAACAACTTTTTGTATAGGACCAACATCGAAATCGCAAAAAAAAAATCGTTTTCCCATACAAAGTGAACAGCTAATTGGACATTTAGTAGGAAGATAAGTTTTTTCAAAGATTTCACTGTTGGTCCCATACAAAAAGTTGTTGTATTTGAGCACCAGAATCAGCCCTTAGGTTTTGCGTAAATAGCGTTACACGGTGTATACTGATGAGTATGATGTATAGGCAGGCACGCCCGCGGACCGCGACTAGTGCTTCGTTATCGGCCTGTCCGTGACGTGGCTCGGCCTTCAACTTGACTCGTCCGTTGGCTCCGGCCGTAGGTACGCAGTACGCATGTAACACGCTCCAACGTTATTGTGATCGGAAATTTTAATATTTTGTTTAAGAGAAACAGCTATGTGGCAATGCAATTTAATTTATTTATTCAGATAAAAATATACGTTGTGTGAATTGAATTTTAATTCATCAGTCGCCAAAATAATTACTGTTAAACAATATTATTTAGTTATTATTTTTTTTAAATTACACTTCATTTAAAAAAAATTTTAGAAAGACTTCGAACTTTTTTGTATGCAGCTTGGCATACCTCAAGTTGCAAGTAACCTTAAATAACGTTATTTTGGTGTAAGTACACATATCAAACATACGTTAATCGAAAGAGAAAATATATTACAACAACAAATACTCTTTGACGAAATGTAGCCAATTACGAAGCGACAGCCGGAGGATCGAAAAAAAACGAAATTACTTAAAATCTAATTTAATTAAAAAATAAAATTACAATAAAACTAGTTCCTAATACTAATTGACTCGATCGATGTTAGATACGAAGTGAGGATGATGGCGCTGGCCTGATGTCCGGCGGCTTGGTCACGTTAGCGGCGCACGAGCGCAGAGTCAGCGTTTCCGTGATCTTGCAATATCTTGTGTGCTCTAGTTAGGCGCCCGGGGTCAGCGGTATTCGTACTGGTAGAGTACGTAACTCCTCCATCCTCAGATCAGCAACTATTTGAGAACGTTCAGCGAAACTGTTGCTGGTGGGTTTCTGTCTCCAGTGATCTGCGTCACGGATACGATTAGAGGTAAGTTTCTCATAGCGACGTAGCATGACTACGAGGATGAGTTTAGTTGCACATATTAGTACGCCGTAGAAAGGTATCGTCGTATGACATAACGTCTCAGTTGAAGGTTCTCGGATTTGCACTAGTATCTGTAGCGCTATTTTAGTCTTGGATGCTGTGAAAACTGTAAATTGATGTGAGATGAATTTGTAGCTTGCATTTCAATATTCGGGATCTTCATTATCTTAAATCCTTTTATCTCGTCGTTATGGTTGGTTGTAGTAGAGATTGTCACGAGATGAGATGCTGGATTCAGTCGGGTACAGTGCGAATATGATGGTATAGACGTCTTCTTCACAGAGATAGCCGTGAGATAACTTCGGGCATTCTGCCTCTATGTACACGAAAGCATTCTCGTTGGTGGCAATGAAAGGATAAAAATGGATAAGGGCTTGGTGGTATTTATTAGGTACTATAGATAATTTGAACAGGTCATAAGATAATTTAGTAACTATTAGGGAAGGTAAGACTAACACTATGTCTCTATCTATAAAATAGTAAACGGGTTTGATTTGATCATAAAATTCCCTTATAACTCTAAATCCAATATGCTATTTTTGACAAAGATAATTCTTAATTTTAATAGCATATTAGGTCTATTCTTAGCATTGAATGTGTGCACGATGCACGGGTAAATGCTGATATAACTATTTACTAGACTAATTAAATCTAAAAATTGCCTACGAGGCTGCGTGATGCAGACCCGCAGGACCCAGAGTTTCTCGGGTCAAAACTTTAACTAATTAAGGTAAAGGATTATAAAATAGGACAGGATAAGGAACACGAGAACGATTCAAGTGCACTTACATGAACATTTTTCTTCGGCTTTTTTTCGTGTATCGATGTCTGGATACCCTCTGGCTGGCTTCAGATTCAGGATCCTCGAATGTGACTTGATAGCCACACGGGCGGCTCGTGACGACGGAAATCTTCGTGATGAAACGCGACGCGAAACCGACCGCGAGGATCCTACCGACTGCGCCAATTACGAAGCGACAGCCGGAGGATCGAAAAAAAACGAAATTACTTAAAATCTAATTTAATTAAAAATTACAATTACAATAAAACTAGTTCCTAATACTAATTGACTCGATCGATGTTAGATACGAAGTGAGGATGATGGCGCTGGCCTGATGTCCGGCGGCTTGGTAGAGTACGTAACTAGCCTTTGTTCAACATTTCAGGGTGAACGTGTAATATTTATTGTTATTTACATAATCAAAGAGACAAAATGTCGGAAATTATCACTTTGTTCAGAATTTCAATGTGATTATGTAAATAAAAATAAATAATGTTCACCCTGAAATTCTGAACAAAGTGTATAATTTACGACATTTTGTCAAAGAGTATTTGTTGTTTGTAATTTTTTCTCTGTCGATTAACGTATGTTTCACAGGTGTTCACCAAAATAACGTTATTTATGGTAACTTACAACTTGAGGTATGCCAATTAGATTCGATGCCTTTTTTAATAATAAACAATATATTAAGTGATTATGTCATATTTGGCTATTGTTAAATTAATTCAGTTCTCGGAAAACAATAAATAATAATCCTCCTAACCGTGTTAGGTTACGGCGACCACTTCTACTCCCTGTTTTGCTGTTGTCTTTCGTGTGCCCTACCTAACACGGCTTACGAATCCAACTTTGTTGATAAAGGCACGCATACATTGAGGACATATTAGCACACCGTTAATTAAATTATAATTGATAGCCGCAGGTGGTCGGGCTTTCAATTCATCGCGCTTGGCGTCAAGACCAGAAAGCCGGCGGAATTCAAAGTCAGTCTTTGGCTTTCACGCGCGTTCTCCACTCGCGGAGTTGGATGATCGCATCCCTTCATATGGCACTTCAACACATCTTTGTATCTCAAGAGTTATCCGCCATGTTTACGCTTGCCCTCCTGAAGCTCAGAGTAAAAGATGCGCTTCGCCACTCTCGACATACGCGAAACATGGCCACACCAGCGAAGTTGCCGTCTCATAAGATATGACTCAATGCCACCCACATTGGCTCGTCTCAAGACTTCAGTATTACGCACACGATCGGACCAATGGATGATTAGAATCGAGCGAAGACATTTTAGGAGAAAACGGTCTAGCTGGCGAATGTGGCGTCGATACGGTGTCCATGTTTCGGCGGAGTACAATATATTAGGCAGCACGATAGCCATGTAGACAGCAACTTTAGTGGCTAACTTCAAGTCATGCGAGCGGAAGACCTTGATGTCTAATTTGCCAAAGGGTGCAGCACCGATTCTGCTGTTAATTTCGGCATCAATGTCACACTTTGATGTAACTGTGCTTCTCAAGTAGGTAACGAAACTTATCTACTTGCTTCAGTGTATCTTCTCCAAGCTTAATATGGTCAGCGCCTCATGACCGTAAGTGTCCAGGGACATAACCTCCGTCTTTTTAACACTGGTAAAAGTAATACCTACTTAAGACAAAAACTAGATTTTTATTGTCTGTCTGTCTATCTGTATTTACCGGCTAATCTCCATAACGGCTGAACCGATTTTGACGAAAACTCGCAAATAGCTGTATAAAGAGTCACATATTTATTTTAGCTAAAGAATTAGGGTTCTGCGCAAAAATATTAAAATCCATGAAATTGTGAACAAAGTCCGATTCAAATAGGTTTTGAATTGATTTGTAGACCACGCGAACGAGGTCCCTAGCAACACGTCTTTTATATAATAAAATGTTTGAGCTGTAAAATAGTAAATAAATCAATTGTTTTCACAATCACACCAATGGGCTAGATTCCTTAAAAAAACTAATTAGTCCGTCAGCTGGATCAACAGAAAATATTGGACACGTATTTTTTCTTTTCTAAATCAACCAAAAAATTATAAAGATATAGCCCGTTAAAGTACCGCGTAACGTCATCCCTTGCGGCACTTTTTAGCAAGACGTGACGTCACTCCTAAACTTTGATGCGCTTTATCTTCGTTATTTTTTGTTTGATTGACAAAAGACAAAATATGGGTCCAATATTTTTTGATAATCTAACTAACGGACTAAATAGAATAATCATTTGTTTACCCAGGAAACTAGCTTATTACCTAGCCCCAAACTAAGCAAAGCTTGTACTGTAGCGACTAGATACCGGATAAACATACTTAAATACTTCTATGACTTAGGTACAAACGCTCGTGCTCATCACACAAACATTTGCCCCTTGCGGGATACGAACCCACAACCGCTGGCATTGTAGTCCGGAGCGCTAACCACTACACCAAATGGTTGTATAAATGAATGTAAATAATTTCATCGTCTCTAAGCATTCTTGGCCTCACACTTGAGTGCAGCCGACGGCTTCCAGAGCCAGCGGCCCCGCATAACAAATTGAACGCAATGCAGATGTTTCTCTGTTAAAAACTTAGTATCACCACGTAATGAAACATGTCATTTTAAACTTACTTCTAATCATACTAATATTATAAATGCAAATGTTTGGATTTATAGATGTTTGTTACCCAATCACACTAGAACAGCTTAACGGATCTAGATGAAATTTTGCATAGAAATAGATATTAGTCTGCAATAAACGATACAATACTTTACTTACCCGAGGTATGCAAGATACACGTTATCTTTAATGTAAAAGTAATGACATTTCATTATAGTTGGCGCTTCTTACCGCTAGAAGTCGCTGTTAAGTTAAAATAAATATTTAATTGTAAAGAAAAATATGTACCTAACACTGACTGTTGCCCGCGAGTTCGTTCGCGTGGTCTCTAGTTTTGAATAACTATGGTTTTGCAAACACGCGAACGGAGTCGCGGGCAAGAGCTAGTAAATAATAATAATAAATAAATAATAAATTGTTTTCACAATTACACCAATTATCTAGTCCCAAACTAAGCAAGGCTTGTATTATGGCGACTAGATAACGGATAAACATACTTAAATACTTTTATAAACATCCATGACTTAGGTACAAATGCTCGTGCTGATCACACAAACATTTGCCCCTTGCGGGATTCGAACCCGCAACCGCTGGCTTCGTAGTCCGAAACGCGAACCACTACACCAGACGGTCGTCAATTATACTAGTGTTATTTAAAGGTAATAAACAAGGTGGAGACGATCATACGACAATAAATTAAAACAAGTGACTTTTATTATGGAAGCAACATCGAATTAGTGGAAAAAATCCATATAAAATCGACGAAATTTAAATTAATTTGTATGTTAAGTAGGTATATACATTTAAATGTATTACGTGTACATACTTACCATTTACTATTGATAAATATTTTTTCAAAATGATACAAAGATAATGTGAAATTCTGCTACTTATAAGTATTCATGTTGGTATCATAGAAATTTTAATCGCGTAGAACGTTTATTATTCTCATGAAAACGCAAAGATTTGGAATAAGTCTAAGTCTAATAAATAACGTAGAGAATTCTACGTTATTCTATTACATAATATGTGCGTCATGCTTGCGACGTAGCATGCGCTAGCAGAGCGACTGTCGCGAACGTTAACTATACTAATTTCGACTGACACTAAATGGCGTTAAATACTCGGAAAAGCTATGTATTATGTATATCTAGAACACTTTCCCTTAGACTGTTCGAACTCACTGTGTGTCATTAGAGTGTTGCTTCAAAATATTATTATTCATTCATGGGTCGTGCCCGCAAGAGAGATACGATGTATCTTGTATACGATGTATACCATAAGCTTTGAACAAGACAAATATGAAAATATTTAAAGTAAAGTTTATCTTTATTTGCGTAAAAATATAGTATCACTTGCATAAAATTGTAAATTATATTATAATTTAAATAGTTAATTTAATTTATTAATTTAAAGTAATTAATTACATTTACCATCAGCATCATTTTAGCTATCCATAGGACGTCCACTGCTAAACATAGGCCCCCATCGACTTTCAGATTGGCCGGTTTAAAGCGGGCTGAATCCAGCGGCTTCCTGCAACCTTTACCAGGTCGTTTATCTACCTTGTGGGTGGACGTCCTACGCTGCGCTTGCCAGTACGTAGCCTTCATTCTAGAACCTTTCTGCCCCGTCGGCCGTCAGTTCTACGTGCTATATGCCCCGCCCACTGCCACTTCAGCTTGCTGATCCGTTGGGATATGTCAGCGACTTTTGTTCGTTTACGAATCTCCTTATTCCTGATTCAATCTCGCAAGGAAACACCGAGCAGCCCTTTCTATTGCATGCTATGCAACCTTGAGCTTTCTTATGAGGCTCATAGTGAGAGGCCACGTTTCAGTTTCATATGTCATCACTGGTAACACACACTGGTTGTAGACTTTCGTCTTTAGGCACTGAGGTATTTTGGACGAGAAGACGTTGTATAGTTTCCTGAACGCTGCCTATTTACTTAGGTTCGCAATTCGAAATCGCATTACTGCATTAGCGAATTTAATTCTGAACTATCTACTAACATGGTACTAAACATCATTCTTTATCTGTCGGGTTTTATGGCGTTGACAGAGACAGATAGATGTCTCAATCCCGTAATAAACGCAAGTAGACCTTATAGTATTTGCTCAATTGTCACCAGGTAAAGAAGTCCAGAAGCGGTGGCGCTCGATCCGCGACTCGTACACCAAGGCGTACCGGCAGGGCAAGTGCGTGCTGCCCGAGCAGTGCCCGCCCGGCAGCCGCCGCTACCAGTACCACCGGCAGATGTCCTTCCTGCTGCGGGCTTTGCAGAACAAGTCAGTATCATTACCATCATCGCCAACGAGCAGAAACCCTTAACCTTTTAAGCTCTTGGTTTAATATCAATAGGGATGATGACTATTTTTTCTTTGACTATCAGGTACAGACAGCAGCACGCCAACCTACCACAAAATGTAAAATTTTCTTAATTGATATTGATATTATATTGATAACTTTTTGGGTAGGTTTAACTGCCGTCGACTGCATATTGTAAAAAGTCTTAGACACGTATTTTATCTATTTTACATAATCAAAATTTACAGAGATATTGATTTGAAATGTCAAATGACGTCACATCTTAGTACAATTTTCATTTATAAGGACGTCACGACCCCCACTCCCGAACTTTAACGCGCTTTATCTCGGTTATTTTTTGGTTGATTGACAAAAGAATGAAGAAATAAGTGACCATTATTTTTTGATAATCGAACTGATGGACTAAATATAATTTCATTTTCTTTAACCAGTCGTCATCCCTATTGCCGTGCCCCTAGCGCCCGACTAGGGTTCGGTAAAATAATACCTGTAAAAAATAAGGAGATTTTTAAACTCATAGAACTAAAAAAAAGTGTTCCTAGTTACTAGTTAGTTAGTACCTAGTTCTCACCTCGGAATAAGAGGCTTCTTTCTCATTCTCCACGTAAATCAAATGAATACATCTCTTTTCCAGGAAACCAAAGTACGAGTCACTATCTGACACATACTCCAACTCGCCCCAACATCCACCACCTGAGGACATACCGAAACTTAACGCCGAATTAGAGAAACCACTGGACCTCAAAACCAAGCCAGAGAAACAAGAAATTATTGACAGACCAGAAACTGTGGACAAATGCAACCAAGCGGCGATAGCTCAGGAGAAGCCAATCGAAATCAAAAACCCGTCTCTAGAAATCAAAATCGATGCAAACTCGATCCTACCTGACGACCATTTCGATGATGATAAACTATTCATGAACTCCCTCCTGCCACTCTTCAAGAAGATGGACGATGATACAAGGTTGCTCTGTCGTATAGAGGTCCTCAAAATTATCAGGTAAACTATTACAGTCACTATTACTAGAAATAACTGGCTCCCGATTCAGAACCGGTCGGTAACAAATTCTTCTTCTTCTTCTTCATCTATACGGTCAATCCCGGTAATACATAAAATAAAAAATAGGGTTAACATAGTTAGGTATAAAAGAAAATAGTTACAAGTAAAAAATGATTACCAAACCGCGACATAGTGGCCGCTTTTCCACACTGAATGGCAAAACTAAATAAACTGCTGATACGTTGGCCAATAAATACGCTAGGCCTCTGATCATCGCCCATACAGTCATCAGTCACTTACCTTACTTACGTTTTTAATAATGATTCTCCGATATTTCGGCATTGCTCACAGATGAACTAAAATCTATGCTGCTGTTGGGCACAGTCTCTGCTAAGTCCCCCCAGACCTTTGCCCAACAGCAGAATAGATTTTGTCTCTGTTTCGATCAAGTCTGGGGGTCTTGGGAGAGACATTTGCCCAACAGCAACAAAGATTTTGTTTCTCTGTTTCAATTCAGAACTGCATTATCGATGTGGGTACGAAGGTAGCGAAACTGAAGCAGGAGTGGGTGGGTCATGTCTGTCGGATACATCCATACAAATGGACCCAGATGGGCCACTCAATAGATTTCTAGATGGGTATCGCCGTAGAGGACTTCCAAAGAAACGATGGCGTGATGATATCCAGAGCCACACCATTGGCAGACCTTGGCCCCTTAACCGAGCAACTGATGATGATGTTGATGATGAAAATCAGCATCTTGTTGTTGTTCATAATAATTCGACAACATCCGTAGCCGAGAGGCGAGCATACCGGACTTGGTGTCGCTATCACTGAGGTCACGGGTTCGATTCCCGGTCGGTCAATGTAGAAAAAAAACTTTTCTATTATAGATTCAATTGTCGGGTCTGGGTGTTGTGGTACCGTCGTTTTTGATTTCTGTAACACAAGTGCTTTGGCTACTTACCATAGGATCAGAGCAATGTATGTGATGTTGTCCAATATTTAGTTATTTATTTTTTATTCTTTATTTATGAGACAGACAGATTTGGCAGACAAATCTATCTACCCTCCGTCTCCTATTACGTTCGATACCACTACCACCGTTCGCAAACTCACTACTCACTCGCCTGTTCTCCACAGACTAAACAAACACTATTATTTCCAATTTTCAGGTACGCTTTGCAAGGTCACAAGTGTTTCGAAGCTTTACGGATGGCAGAAGACAGTTTCTTCAAGAACAAGATCAGTGGAATACTGGCGAAAGAGGAACTCACAGAGACGCAGCTGAACAGCTCAAGAACTACAGAATCGAAGCTGTCAATGACTACTAGGTCAGCTGACGGGAGCAGGCCTGTGAGGAAACGGAAGGTAACTTATAACTACTCTTTAATTGACGACCTCCGTAGCCGTGAGGCGAGCATATTGGACTTGGTGTCGCTATCTCTCTTAGGTCTAACCTAACATGTCGTTTCTTATTGTTATCACTAATAAAATGTGTTATGCTCATGATTTTTCCCATCTATTCGAGATACAGGTTCATTCCTAGTTCGATGGTGGATTGCAGATTGATAGTGTAATCTAATTAGGTACCTACATGCTTGTGTATCTTTGTAATACTTGCATATCAGTTCATATTTTAACTGCCTTAGAAATACCTTCGTTTAAAAGAAAATGTGATTAACATTGAAGTGAATCAATAAACTTATTTTATTTAGTTGTTATACTTACAAAGTTTCAAATCGATACGTCAGTCAGAAGTAGGTTAAAAACGACTAACCAGTTTAGATTACGTAGTTAGTTAGTTAGTTACAAATAGAGCTATAAGTGTGTTATTAAAGCCGGTCGCTGTAGCGTTTTATAGAGAGACTTAAGTCCAGCAGTGAAATTCTGATTATAATGGTAATGATGATGATGAAAAGATCTGGCAAATAACCATAAAATTAACATGTGATGGGTTACAAATAGAGCTATAAGTGTGATAAAACAGCCGGTCGCTGTAGCGTTTTATAGAGAGACTTAAGTTCAGCAGTGAACTTCGCAAATTCTGATGATAATGGTAATGATGATGATGAAAAGATCTGGCAAATAACCATAAAATTAACATGTGATGGTTTCTGATGTAATCAAGTTAAATGTGTTTAACCCATCCAGTTATTACATGGTGTTGTTTTGAACAGTTGCCAAAAGACTCCGAACTTTTTTGTATGGAGCCTGGCATACCTCAAGTTGCAAGTAACCTTAAATAACGTTATTTTGGTGTACACCTATGAAACATATGTTAATCGACAGAGAAAGTAATTACAAACAACAAATATTCTTTGACAAAATGTCGTAAATGATATACTCTGTTCAGAATTTCAGTTTGAATATATAAATAAAAGTTGATATTACATATTCAAACTGAAATACTGAACAAAGTATATCATTTACGACATTTTGTCAAAGTGTATTTTCTGTTTGTAATTATCTTCTCTGTCGATTGGCGTATGTTTCATAGGTGTACCAAAATAACGTAATTTTAGGTACTTGCAACTTTAGGTATGCCAATAAAGTTCGATGCCTTTTGGCTGCTGTTCAAAACAACACCCTGTATAAAAATATGATGCGTTTATGTTTTCCTCATGAAGTATGTATTCGTCGGCAGACTAGATCGCCGTCCCCGACGCAACCGCCGGTCAAGAGGAGAGGGCCCGGTCGTCCGAGAAAGGTACACATACTCGTATTTTATGTTAATTTTATTTTTATTCAAAATTCACAACTTTTGTTTATTTTATTTTTATTCAAAATTCACAGCTCTTAAAAATGTTACAAAACACATCTTCTTATATATAAAATTCTCGTGTCACAATGTTCGTTCCCGTACTCCTCCGAAACAGCTTGACCGATTCTCATGAAATTTTGTGAGCATATTGAGTAGGTCTGAGAATCGGCCAACATCTATTTTTCATACCACTAAAGACCACGCAGACGAAGTCGCGGGCAACAGCTAGTAATTTATACAAAACTTACCTACAGCCATTAATGGATTCTATAAGGGTTTTTGTAAAACATCAACAACCTCCTTCCTAGGGGCTGATTCTGGTGCTCAAATACAACAACTCTTTCTATGGGACCAACATTGAAATCTAAAAAAAAAATTTCACTGCTCCATACAAACTAATGTCAGCTGATCGGCGTAGTATAGGGGAGTAAATTTTTTTTTGCGATTTCACTGTTGGGCCTATAAAAAAAGTTGTTGTATTTGAGCACCAGAATCACCCCTTAGGAGGTTGATGGTGTTTTACAAATAACCCTGTATATATAGTACTGTAAAAATATGATAGATATAGCCGCCATGTTGAATCGCTGTGCCGGTAAAGTCACATGTTACGATCGCTATAAAAATTCAAAATGGCGACTATATCTATCGTATTTTGAATATACAGTTTGTCTCGATAAATCGCTACATCATATCGTGTATTTTTTTAGATTAATAAATTTTATACTAATAAAACCATTTCCATTTCCCCACACCAGGTCCGCCCCCCGCCTTCCGACTCGGAGGAAGACCAGCACATCGCGAAGAGGCGGTGCCCCAAGATGAAGGTGTCCCCCGTGGAGGTCCCCCGCCCCAGCGAGCTGGACGACTCGCTCAGCACGGCCACCAGCGTCGCGCAGCTCTCCACGCCGCTGTTTATGAAGGTAACTTTCCTCTACCTGAAGGTGGTCTGGAAGAGATCGCTCTTAGCGATAAGACCGCCTAAATTTTATCATTCTAAATTTATTAAAAAACTGCCCTCGCCAACCCGCCTGCCAAGCGTGGCGAGTATTGGCAATCCCCTCCGATGAAAGTCATCGAGGGAGGCCTGTGTTCAGCAGTGGACGTCCATGGCTGAAATGAACTATTTCATTTCATTTCATTTCAATGATGAAATTTATTGTTACCCTGTGCTGAATGTTCTATCTATCTAGCTTCCGCCCGCGGCTGCGCCGGAGTTCGCTCTGTCACTTTCTCAAAAGCCATATCACTTCCCAGCTCAGAATAATCATAGAACAAACCACTACAATGCCTCTCCCTAAAAGTAAAAGAAAAAACGACGCTAGCACCAATGCATTATTTAAAAAAAAAGGTTATAGTAAGTGAACCTTAAAAGATAGACATATTATTATGCTGGATGGACTTTTTTTTACTTTTAAAGGGGCTCTAGTCTGTCATACAGCATTTTTAATAACTGCGTTTACGCAGCGCACGGAACGAAAGCTCTCAAAAGGAATATGTTTTCCCATTCTTGCAACATTTTTCAATGATACTCCACCCCTATTGGTCGTAGCATAATGTTATATACCCTTAAAACTTCTTCGATAAATGTACTACTATCTAACACAAAAAAAAAATTTCAATTCGAACCCGTAGTTCCTGAGATTAGCGCGTTCAACTAAACAAACTTCATCTTTATAATATTACTATAGATTATACATGTGGTCCTAATACCGACCCTTGAGGTATACCTGTCCAAATTTATAAAACTGGATACATTTTAAATTTCATAAATCCTTCGGGAAACGTGTTTTTATCTGGAAAATGTAGTGTATGAGTTAATGTTCTCATTCAAATAAGCTAAAAAGAAATAGAACTAGTATTCCTTGATGAACTCTCTTGAAAATAAAGTAAAAATATATAATTTTAATGTATATTATTTGCGGTTTTAGTTCGATCCATAAGGATTATCACAAAACTATTGTTTTTAAATTACAATAAATGGTTATGATGAATAACATTATCAAAGGCCATGTAAAAGTCCTAAAACCTAGTGTTTGTATCACGCGACACATGCGTTTTCTCCTATAAACTTTGTTTTCTTTTTACAGATGTACAACTTAGAACGCTCAAAATCTTCTCTACAAGCGCTACCACAGAATATGCAAGTGTCTGTCAAGACAGAACCGGTGGACGACATACATTCTACCTAAGGAGGTTTGATATTGTCTAGTTTGTAAACCTTTGTGATTGGAGAGCTATAGTTTTGTGTAACGTGTCATGAGATTATACCTACAGAATATTTACATTATCTACTTATATAAGTTATGATAAAAATCTTGAAATTCACGCACATCAATGTAATCTGCATGTATTTGTTTACGTCAAACCAGAAGTAAACGTCTCGCTTGTTCGTGAAGTACTGTCAATATATTTCGTTATTTAGAAAATGTTCTTTTATACAGATTTTTCAAACAGCGTGCCAAACGAATACCGTAGATAAAGCATCATTATCATTATCATCATTTCAGCCATAGGACGTCCACTGCTGAACATAGGCCTCCCCCAATGACTTTCATAGGGGGGGATTGCCAATACTCGCCACGCTTGGCAGGCGGGTTGGCGAGCGCAGTTTTTTATAACATTTCACACACAGACGCTGCTGCCCATCTCGTGCTACAGGAGTTAGTCGCCTTTTACGACACGCCTCCTGTTGGCCGTGGGAAAGTGTATTCTTTACGGCCGTCCCCACACGGCACATAATAGATAGAGCATAATATGCTGTATTTCCTGTCTAAAAATAGTCTTAGTAAAAGGAGCACCATTTTTGAGCAAATTGAATTTTAAAAAAAAAACAACTGAAATCGCAATGTGTGCAAAAATGCTGCGACTCCTGATGAAAAGGCTTGATCTCCTGTCCGAAATTAGACTTTTACGAAGTCTAATTTCGGACAGGAGATCAAGCCTTTTGCTCTCTTTACGGTTTTCGTTTGGCACGTTCTTTACGGGACACCCTATTTAACAAATTAGAATTTGAGTTTTGATTCTGGTAAAAATTAATATTAACAATTACAGTAATAAGTGTAATAACATAGCTACAAACTTAGCAGAGCCTGTGCAAATTCTTTGTAATTAATATGTTGATATTCCATGGAAAAAGACATTGTTTGTGTGTATTAATCAAGTAAATATATTTTTAGGTTTTTACTAAATCTCATGACACTGCGATGAAAACCTGGAGTCATATCATGTATAGCTGATTGTGGAATAAAGAGAAAATGTGATATTTAATAATATTAGGAGCTTCGCCATTTAGGTTACATAACTTTATCGTCCTAAGGTATTGTTTAAGTTAAGATGTATATTGGATACCGAGTCGCCTTAAAGAATGGGCTAGTTTCCTAAAAAAAAACTAATTAGTCCGTCAGTTGGATTAACAGAAAATATTTGACACGTGTTTTTTCTTTTCTCAATCAAACAAAAAATGATGAAGATATAGCCCGTTAAAGATTCGCGTAACGTCACGCCTTGCGACACTTTTTAGCAAGGCGTGACGTCACACGCTCACTTTGATGCGCTTTATCTTCGTCATTCTTTGTTTGATTGACAAAGGAAAAAATATGGGTCCAATATTTTTTGATAATCTAACTGACGGACTAAATAGAATAATTCATTTTTGACCCAAGAAACTAGCCTATTAGTATGCCACAGAGATGCGATCAGCTAGAATAATTCTACTTGTAATATTATAAATGCTAAATCTCTGTCTGTCTGTTACGCTTTCACGCCTAAACTACTGAACCGACTTTGTTGAAATTTGGTACAGAGATAGACTAGAGCTTAGGAAAGGACATAGGCTACTTTTTGTAATGAAAGCTGAACCGGTTTTGATGAAATTTTGAACGGAAAAATCTTGAACCCGAGGAAAGGACATTAAGCTATTATTTTTTATCCACCTAAGGGAGTAAAATAGGGGGTGACATGCCGTATTCCACGCGACCGAAGCCGCGACCACATTAATAAAACTAATAACTTATTCGAGACTATTACCGTGTACTTTATTTAGAACTAGCTGGCCCGGCAGAAGTTTTGTTGCCTTTTGACAATTAGCTGTCAAAACGACATTTACGCCCGTTAGTAGCAAAACATTATTTTTCCCGAATTTGCAAAACTTCCAGGTTTTTTTTTCAAACAAATCTTATTGTGCCAATTACATATTAACACAACGAAAAAGAAATCATCAAAATCGGTCGAGCCATTCTGTGTTTTAGCGGGACTAACGCACTTTAACTCATTTTTATAATTGATGACTTATTAAGTCTTTTGACAGTGGCAAAACCACTGAATAACAGAAACAGATCGATAACCTACTGTGTCAAGAAGGCATTACGTAAAGAATTTGTATTTTTTAAAAATAACTATACGAAAATCATGTTGTTGATTCAAATTAATAAGAAATAAATTATGTCATAGTGTCTAATAATATGCCTAAAACAAAATTAAATTAACATAATCATTCTAGCCGATCGTATCTCTGTAAATTTAATAGTGGCAGTATTCACACGCCACTGTTATTTTGATTTCTCTCGATTTTAGTTTGAAAAAACACTACCGTTTAACTGTTCAAAATAAAAATAGTCACATGCCTGTTAATTTATTGTATCAAATTAATCAGTTTATGAATACTGAAAAGATACATTTTATGATAATCTATGTGAAAAATTAAATATTTGTTTGTCCCGTATGCGATCTCAAAATATTCATTTGATTAAAATTTAACTTTAGCGAGTTTGCAAACGTCGGGAACGGTTTCTGAATTAATATAAAGGACACGCAAACAAATATGCGGGCAAAAGCTAGTGTACCTATAACAAACAGTTGTTACTACATGACACTACTTTGCTGTTCATTTAACACTATTTTCTTTATCAAAAGCATTGTTTTATGAGTCAATTCTGTAAAGGGAACACTGTTTTGTCCAAAATATTACAATTATAAATTATAAACGATAAATATAGTTTTAAGTTATTATTTATATGTGTAAGTTACTATAAAAAACAATAAAACCAATTTATTTCTGTAAATAGGCCTAAATTAAGCTCTTTTACACGTCCCAATATATATTTTTTTACCCTACCACTGCTTCGGGACAATAAATGGGCTACTGATACGGCTTTACCTGTCTATGGTTCGATCAAATATATTTATAGTTCTTGATGTTACGCTATAGTGTTGCAAAATGCGATTTATTTACATACACAACCCCGTGACTCGAACAAATCGAGCACATGCCCTATAGAGCAGCAATATGAAACATCTTTCTCCGAAACTAGTAAGTGATTTTTCACTTACATTTAGTATGAAATGACAGGTCCTGTCAACACTCGCCCATACGAAAAAGTACAGATACAAATTATAAAAGGGCGGAAAATTTCGTCGAACAAATCATAAGACATTTCTACTCCATGCTCAAACATAACTTTGTAACCACATAATTTTTGTTCTATGACTTAAAAATCTTCTTAACATACAAAACAAAGTCGGGTTAGTTACACCATTTATAAGTCGAGGACGGCTGGACCGATTTTTATGATCTTTGATTTGTTGAATTTGTCTCTGCCCTGAATAGCAGAAAATGTGTAAAGAGGCGGTACGAAGTTCGCCGAGACACCTAGTATGCATATAATTTTTTGTTTTTCTATACAAATTTAATCGTCTGTTTGGTAATTTTGTATGGGAAATTGATAAATTGTCATGAAAATTTGTTAAAGTCATAGAACAAAAGTTGTTCCTATGACGTACAGAATACGTAGTTACAAGGTTATCCTTTTTTATGGGACATCCTGAATATGGAAAAAATTACAAGGGACAATAAGTCAAATATTGATAAGTACAGATAAGCGGCATCTCTGTGGCGTTTTGTCGCAGACATAGTCTTGTGTATCAGATCAGTGATTCTCATCCTGGGGCCGAAGACCCGCCGGCCTATCCTAGCTGAGCAAACATAAGAAAGAATAATAGGCATTTCGACTAACTGTTTTTTCTTCATGTATCAGGTAGATTATTAAAAAGTACTGGACACATCAAAGTTTTTACTTAGAAGTGACGTCTTAGAAGTGACGTCACAATCGTACTCCCGACGCCCGAACTTTGGCGCGCTTTATCTATAATTTTTTTTAGATTTTTGATAAACCGATTTGTTATCTGTCTCTTTTTAATAAATGACGATTTACTCTATTGTCTCATGATTCTGCTAAACCATAATAATTAGAGCTCTGAACGTCCTAAAGTCAATTTTTCTTTGCTCAATATTGTAAACAATGGGTAAACTTGGGATGTGCTTATGAAAATAATAAAAAATATCAGTGTTTAAAATAGCTAACTGTTAAAATAAATATGATTTTGTGTTAAATGATTAATTACATAGTAGGTATTTTTTGTCTATCTTTTTAAAATGAATAATTGTGTAAAAATAAATGTCGAGATTGTTTACAAAATTGGACAAGAAATGCAAATCGGACGATAAGTTTCTAGGATACTTACCTATTACATATACACATGATAACAACATTATGTAGTTATGTAATTTATTGTATTGTATACATTCCAGATGTTAAGGTTATATTGTTAAGACAATAAAAATTGATTTTATGTATGCGACGATGGAAATAAAGAAAATATTTTGTAACAAATGTATTTTATTTTATAAAAGTTTCTATAAAGTACGGAAAAACTTTTTTTCCGTACTTTTTACACTACGTACTAAACGTACTAAACGTTTTACATTGATTTGCTTTAGTTCACAGAGTGTCCTATAAAGAGCCTGCCAAACGAGAACTGTAGATAGAACATAAAAAGCTGTATCTCCTGTCCGAAAATAGTTCTAGTTAAAAAATGCACCGTTGGAAGTGCTAACGAAAACAACTTAAAATCGCAATTTGTGCAAGAATGGTGCGACTTTTGCGAAGTATAATTTCGGACAGGAGAAAGAGCCTTTTTTGCTCCATTAATGTTTTTCGTTTGGCACGGTCTTGACACCTTGTATAAGATCCAAATTTTTAGGTGAACTTCCTTCTAAAAGGTGATTCATTTGATTTGTTAGTGCCGAAACGAAACACTTCCACAGACTAACCAGCTGACAACAATTAGTATGAAGAACTGTTTTTTTATTTTTTTCGATATTGGTCTAATAAAAAATATAATAAAACCGGCCAAGTGCGACTGGGACTCGCGTACGAAGGGTTCCGTACCATAATCTCAACATTAGACACTATATTATATATTTAAAGTGAATATAAGTACAACTAAATATTTCAAGCGTCTACCTGTTGCCGTCCGAGCAAAAAACGGCAAAAAAATCGCGTCTGTTGTATGGGAGCGCTACTTTATTTATTGTATTACGTTTTTAGTATTTGTTGTTATAGCGGCAACATAAATACATCATCTGTGAAAAGTTTAACTGTCTAGCTATCACGGTTGATGAGATAAAGCCTGTTGTAGACATAGATATAGATATAGACATCAAAGTCTTAGTAATAGGATCCCGTTTTTACCCTTTGGCTACGGAACCCTAAAAAAGGTGTATTTGAGCTGTAAAGTCACACTAGAAGGAAGTTACCTAATAAAATTAGGATAGTATTGTTATAGACCATAGAAGCATCAGTTAGAATGTAAAATATCTTCAGCGGGCTTGCCTATCCTAACTTCACTAAACTTGACCACCAAGCCGGCCCTCTGCGGGCTGCAGCACATCGGGCCCACGAAGTACTCGTTACCAGAAAACGGACATAACCTTAAAAGTGTCCAAGTCACATTGTCCACGGAGTATTTGACGCAAACAACCCCTTTGCTCTTAGTGAGCCGCAGCCAGAATTGTCTAGGATTACCGGTGAAGATTCCTAAAAAAGGAATATTAAAAGTCACAAAAGTGTCCGCCATATTTAAAATGCAATGACGTCACTGGTTTTTTAAATTAATTAAATGCAAAATAGTTTGTAGAGATAATAACCCATGTTTTTATTGATATCAACTCAGATGATTTACTTTTGGACTCATCGAGTTAATAAAAATGACATTGATGACACCGGAAGTTACTTAAGTAACCTAAAAGTACGTCAATTGATTGCCTACGTCGTCATCCCTAAATAGAAAACTTCGTAATTTTTCAAGAGATTTCTTACCAGTGGCCCAATCAGATACTTCGTTGGTCAGCACGCTGCCTATCATGGGCTGCCCATCGTTGTACTCGATCCCTGCCTTCAACCAATGCTTTTCGTCTGAATAAATCATTAAGCCCGCCTGATCGTACAGCGTTGTGAAGTCAGCTTCCACACACACCTAAAACAGAAAAAAAATTTTTTTTTTTCAAAATTCGAGATATTTTATCAGTTAACATCATTAAATGACCAGTTTTAACAAATACGGGGACAACAAAAGTATAGGACACCTCCTTGAAACCACGCCACGTAATCACCTTTTCCTGTTCAATACAACAACTTTTACTTGGAAGTAACATATCGAAATTGTAACTTCATACAAATCATACTTAACATCGAGATAGCTTAAGCATCTGTTTTTTTACGATTTAGATGTTGCTTGCTCCTATAAAATAAACTTACACTTTGGCTAGAAACTGTTAGTGGGGTGTGCAATTAAATATACTTAAATAAAAATAAAATGAAAAAACGTTTTTGTATTGAGCAGCTGTTTACGTGGTTATATGGAGAGTCACATTCTGTTGTACAACGATTATTTTTTAAATTTCGTATTTGGTGGTAATTTCTACCATTGACTGTACATACTCAAAAAGGTAAAGATGAATTCGACACGCATCTAGCAAAAAAACAAACCCAAATAATAGAGTTCTTACTGTAAACGAAAAATCATCGCTGATTTGCAGGCCGTAGACATGGCCCGAGTTGAAATAGAAATTATACCACGTCCCTTGCCAAAAGTCTGTTTTGTTATCCGTCGTTACTTCAAGAATGTCTTTATCGAGCCGCCATTGCTTTGGTTCGTTTAACCACTGAAAATCTTCAAAACAAATATTATTAAATGAAAAGGATTCCATCTTTTTGGATAATTTGTTAGTTGATGGGAATAATAGAGGTTGCGTTGAAGTAATTAACTTGTTTAAGACGCAGCGACCAATGCAACACTGCTCAAACCATCATGAGTCGCACCCGCACGCAATATAACAACTTCATAATATACTAGATAATCATACTTCACTATCTATAATAGCTCACGGTTTGTAACAAATATGTAGACATGGACAAAAGATAAATCCTTAAGCGATTCTAAAAATAACTTTTTACCTACTTACGACTACACTACGTATGTTATAATATCTCAATATTATCTTAAGTGTGCCTAGTATGACTCATAAATTTTATTTCAACAGGACGAACAATATTATGTTTATTTTTAAGCTTTAATATTTAACTTTATTTTAATTAATATATATATATAATTATTAATAATATAAGTAATTAAAACTGGTCAGAAGCTGGCAGCCCTAAATAATATTAGTTTTTTGTTTGCACCTTGTAACACCGCACATCAATTGGATTTTTTAAAATGGCGTCATTTCCGCAAGTCGCCGCACGACGTGATGGCTCCGTGCGTTTTATGAAGAAAATTGAAAATATTTTTGTGTATAGATAGATAGAAGTTGTATTTGCTTATAAATAAAACGTAATTTGTGCCTTCCTAAAATGGGTAAACCTGGTAAGTCCTCATTTTCAGTAATTTTCTCTTATAAATCACGCACCTCATGGTGACCACCACGCCGTATTTCAATAATTTTGTGTATAGTTTTAATTACGTTATTATTAAGTTATTTTTAGTTCTGATAGCTTATGTACACAATGCGTTTAATTTTTAATATTTTTCCCATTTTGAATTGACGTAAAACGCAAAATATCCCTTGTGAAGCGGCGTGGTAATTTTAGGTTAAGTCTCAAATTTACAACTCAAATTCAATGCAATGCATACAATAGTACTTGCAATTGCCTCTATAGAACGAGAGTAGAAATTGCTAAGACCTACTGGCCCTAAATACTCATATCGGGCTCCATTTCCACTTCTCGGCGAGCGTGGTGTTGCGACTTGTGCTAGCCATACACCACGCTGTTTTAAATCTTCTCAAAGACTACCATACCTTACTATACCTATCTTATTTAACAAGGTAAACATGTTTTCTTGATGCACGATCTATCGGGCGAGATCTGATCATGTATTTTTTTGTATCTCTGGCTGGCTGAGGCGGCCCTCCGAAGTTCGGTCCAGCTAGCCTAATGTGACAAGTTTCAAGCTTTATTGGGAAGAATCCTGGTTTTTCCTTACAGCCATAAATGTATACAGACAAGCCTTTTTTATTCACGCTAACTTAGTTCTAAAAATATTATGAATGTATTTTTTTTAAAGCAATTATTGCTTTATCTTACACAGGGTCATACAGTAAGTAACTAGATTAGGTATATGATTCGATACCATTACACAATGTTAATGGTCGCTTTAAAAAGTCCTAATAGTAAAATGTAAATGTAAAAATACATTTATTTCTCACCACTAACAAGCAAGTAGGTACAAAAATATTTCCTCTAGTTAAAATAATGGCAACATACTTGTTTGTGGATAGTAGTACATAGCTCATAGTTAGTTGTGCTTTTAATTATCCATTTTAGTCCCCAACCAACGAGCGGTTGACTTGTCTCTTTAACAGATTACAGTAAAGGCAAATAATGACATGATCGATAATTAATATGGGTCAGATCATCACATCAGGTGATACTTTTTGATGTGCGATTTATATTGTTCTCATAAAAAATTTTGGTACAGACAACAGCTCGTCAACCTACCACTAAACATCAAGTTTTATCAATTGATATTGGTCTCTACGTCTTAAGCTTAAAGTAAAAAATCTGTTCAATGACTTTTTACTTTCTGGGTAGGTTGATCTGCAGTCGACTGTACATATGTATTATACTATTATTCCATTGACAACATTGTCTTAATACTAAATGATGATTGTGGTCCCTCTAATCTCGACCTACTCGTGAAGACTATATCCACATACCCACTTCTGATGCCCCAAATCACTACTTATTTATGAATTTATGATCAAACTAAAACGAGTAGTAGTCTAATATTGTAAATTTTTATTTCACAAGAGTTTAACAACCGCGGCGGGGGTGGAGGACGAGGAGGGGGCCGCGGCGGCGGCGGGTTCCGTGGCGGTCGCGGTGGGGGCGGAGGCCGAGGGGGCTTCGGAGGCGGCGGCGGCAGTTTTGAGAAGAGAGGCGGGCGGGGCGGCGGCCGCGGGTTCGGCGGAGGCAGAGGAGGCGGTGGTGAGTGCCATCCTACCTGATTAGTCCCGGTTGGTGACTCGTAGGGCACAAATAACTTTATTCAAACCATCCACTTATATTCCAGTTGTTAAATTATAAATATGTATATCAGCGATCATTCGTTACTACGTTGACTGATTTCGAGAATTATTTTTTTGTTTGAAAGGTAATACTTTCAGAATGGTCCCATTTAAACTTGGTTAAATTCTGATGATGGGATCTATAAGAAAATCATCAAACATTGCATGAACTCCGTACCACGCCAACTGATTTTTGTATCTATCTTACCTAATATCTTAGCCAAATGTGAACCAATTTTGATCATTCTTTTTTTAGTAAATAGCTTATACTTCAAAGATACTATAGTAAAAATTTGCGGATTTTTTTTTTCAAATTTCAACCCTAAGGGTGGAAAAATAGGAAATGAAATCGCTGTTCAGCAATTAAATTATGCTTGCACTCGTAAGATTTATTTTGATTAGGATTTATTACTAAAATAGATGAAATAAGTTAATTTTATTTAAAAAATAAAAACCAACTTCAAAAAACTAAAACGCTAATCTAAACACTTTAAGTACCTAATCAGTAACTGATCTAAACACTTTAAGTACCTAATCAGTAACTGATTAGGTACTTAAGTGTTAAGATTAACGTTTTAGTTTTTTGAAGTCGGTTTTTATTTTGTTAATAAAATTAATTGTCTATTACAATTACATCAGGTTTAAGTACTAATAACATTTATTTTATATTAGCAATGTAAGGCTAGTTAAGCTTTACTATGTTAGCCCATTTTCAAATAGCAAAAAGTAAGTCCACTGAAATTGGGTTCAATCAAATCAAATCAAAAAATCTATAAGGATAGCAGCTCTGTTAAAGGCAATGCATTGTGTTTACAAGACAAATCTGCAGTCAGCTAGCATCTCATGTTAACAACACTAATTTGTTTCCAATAAAACTAATGTGTATGTTCATAAAGTTATTGTACTAAAGAAAAAGATACAATAATTAGGAATATCATGCAAAAAATCTTATTAATCTTGATTTATTGCTACTGTACTGAAGTCTAAAAAGTTTCCAGTTAAAATAC
The DNA here is from genome assembly GCA_963576865.1 of Anania hortulata. Taxonomy (NCBI): domain Eukaryota; kingdom Metazoa; phylum Arthropoda; class Insecta; order Lepidoptera; family Crambidae; genus Anania; species Anania hortulata. The sequence continues at coordinate 2,650,704 of OY756413.1, forward strand.
ACACTTTTTTGAGAATGCCACACTGCATACAAGTCATCTTTTGTACGGTTTCTCTCACAACAAATCAACAAACATTCAAATGATGATTGTGGTCCCTCTAATCTTGACCTACTCGTGAAGACTATATCCACATACCCACTTCTGATGTCACTGACACCACACACAACCGATCAGAGTGACGATATAAGATGGTAATAAAGCTAACTTTGCAGGTAGAGGCCGCGGAGGGCCCAGAGGCGGGAGGGGCGGCGGCGGCGGCTTCAAAGGAGGCAAGCAGGTCATCATCGAGCCACACAGGTTTGTGATATGTTTTTCAAAAAGTACAATAAAATATAATCTATGCAAGTGATTGTGATTTTATAATGCAAGTTATTCTGTAAACTTGTAACAGATTTTATTAGTTCTGTTGAGTTTATTATAGCTTGGCACTTGTTATAATCTAGAATATCAAAGTGCTAGCACACCCCAAAACTTAAAAGACAGACATGTAAGAATTTGGCCATTATCTTAAATTTTACAGCAAGCAATATTAACAACATTATTAATAATTAAAATGATACAAATTAAACTAAGGCGAAAATGATAGTAATATTTGAAAAACGCGTGGTCTGCCAACGAACAATATTGTATGATAGTCCTGACATCTATTTTATTGTTAAGACTACATTGTATAAGATAACATAGCCGAATGATAAAACTGATCCTATTATTATAAGTTGAAGTCCTAAAATGATGCTACCAATTATAACTTTCGTTCTTCTGAAAGCGAATGCTTGAAGACAGCATAACCATACTGATTACACCCATCTTCAACCTCGTATACACCTATAATCTTCACATTCTAATGTCATCCCTTTGTCCGCAGACATCCCGGTGTGTTCATAGCCAGAGGGAAAGAGGATGCATTAGTCACTAAGAATTTGGTACCTGGATCAGAGGTGTACGGAGAGAAGAGGATATCTGTTGAGGTTTGTATTCAATTATAATTTAGTTGGTTTATTTTATTAGCAATAAAATGTATTTGAAATAAATATAAACATACTCAAATGACGACCGTCTGCTGTAGTGGTTTGCGCTTCGGACTGTTTGCGGTTGCGGGTTCGAATCCCGCAAGGGCCAAATGTTGGTGCGATAAACACGAGTGTTTGTACCCAAGTCATCGATGTTTATAAACGTATGTAAGTATGTTTATCCATTATCAAGTCATTATAGTACAAGCTTTGCTTAGTTTGGCTCTAGATGATTAGTGTGATTGTTAGAATTATTTATTTAATGTGTTCGAATATGTGAGATCAGGATCACCACTAGAAAAAATACAAAACATTGATAACTTTAAAATTAAATGTGTGTAAGGGGGTCACTACGTTGTGTAATTAACTTTTAGGTTATTAATGGTTTGCAACACTTGCTTAAGAGACGAGTGACTTGATAGTAGATAGTACCTACGTATTTCTATTTTCTTTAAATAAAAATTATTTGTCATTTTTAGAAATACAATGATGATTGTGGTCCCTTTAATCTCGACCTACTCGTGAAGACTATATCCACATACCCACTTCTGACTATCCCCACTTCTTAACTGCCCAACCCCCAATTACATCCACCCCATTTACATTTTAATTCCTTCACAGACTGAAGGAGAGAAGGTAGAATACAGAGTATGGAACCCGTTCCGATCGAAGTTAGCAGCAGCTATCATGGGCGGAGTGGATGCTATACACATGCCTCCGGGGTCCAGGGTTCTATACTTAGGTGCTGCTAGCGGTACAACTGTCAGTCATGTCTCGGATGTTGTTGGACCGGTGAGTTGATGTTTGAAAACAATAAATAGTACCTATATTAAACTAACTGTTGTCTGTGACTTCGTTTGCATGGTCTTTAATTTTCTGTGTAACTTTCTTAATTTTTTTTTCGTAAGAACCTTGTCTTTACAATATTTTAATCCTTTATATTTAGAGATAAAACAATGTCGGGTTAGTTACACAATTTGTAAACCAAGAGCGGCTGGACCGATTTTTATGATGTTTGATATGTTGGATTTGTAGAGAGATGGAGGCAGAGGCCTCTGTCTCTACAATGTTTTTATGCTTGTTTTTATAGTTATTCTGCTATTCAGAGCCGAATAACTATAAAAACATCGGAAAAATTGATGAAAAAAAAACTAATGAGTAGGCAGTACAATGTTCGCCGGGACAGCTAGTTTTGTTTACAAGTTGTATATTGGCAAAATACTAATTTCGTTTTTGTCACTAATCCTGTAAAGATCCAGAATTTTAAATGATGAACCAAACTTCAGACCTATTCATGAAGACTAGACTTATCATCACCCACTATACTGATATCTCCCATACATCGCCATCCCAAAATCCTCTCTGTACCTCTCACTAACACTATCACTATCTTCGTCATCAGGAGGGCCTCGTATACGCCGTGGAGTTCTCACACAGATCCGGGAGGGATCTCATCAATGTAGCCAAGAAGAGGACCAATATTATTCCTATTATAGAAGATGCTAGACATCCTTTAAAATATAGGTAAGTTTTATTTAGATATATTTTTAGCCCAATTTTCTATGTGCTGACAAAGTTCTATGATAGAACTAGGTTAAAATTTTTTCAAAATTCAAAATTATTTGCTTTTAAATAGGGTGGTTAAAAAAAATTGCGGATGGTCGATTAACAGTCGGCTTCTTATGCCTATTTAGCCATGGATATTCATAACATGCAAATGATTAATTAAATGTAATGTAATACAATTATCATTGGCTCATTATTAATATAATTCAATTCATTAATTATCATTCAATTTAGTAAATATTAGATTATCATTTATAGTTAGATATAATCAAAAATCGTTAGGATATAGTAAGGGTAGTTGAACCTTTCAGTTGAGTTTTGGACAGAACTTTGTCTATTGTAGGAGATTAAATTTCAACATCTTTCGACATCCCTATCTTTTAATCGACCAACCTTCCACAGAACCAGCCAGCAATGGTTTCAGAAGAAATGTTTAAATTAACCCGTTAACATCCAAGCGGTCTCATGAGACTGCATGGAATTTCTATTGTGTCTCATTTACATAAGCTTGATCAGTTAAGTGAATTTACTAGAGATGTTAGTTTAGTGTTAGGCCCTTTATGATAATCATCCAAGTCTGGCACTTGTCATGTTGAGTGATTTAGGTATAAAATTGTGTATAGTGACTAAAAATCTGAATGTAGAAATCGACTATTGATGCTGACTGTACCAAAAGAATATTTATCTTCATTGTTTAATGGAAAGAAAGAGAAAAACATAAGCAGTGTAGCAGAAGTATTTTACACTGGGTGTGTGTTGTGTACCTCTAAGCCTATTTAGAAAAAAATCTAAGATTTCTAGAGAATCAAACCCGGAACCTGTTCAAGGCGAATCACCGCGCCAGAACACCCATCGGCTCGTCTTAAGAAAATAAACAACATTTTTGTTATTGTGAAAATATCTATGTATGTATTATGATGATGATCCTATGAACTAAATTTTTCATGTTGAAACAACTTTGAACTCTCTCTCTGACTCTCCTTCAAAACGATTGCTTTCTATCTTCTCTCTGCCTCTCTAACTCTGTCTCTCTCTTTTACAGAATGCTGGTAGGTATGGTGGACACGATATTCGCGGACGTGGCACAACCCGACCAAGCTAGGATAGTCAGTCTCAACGCTCAGCACTTTTTAAAGAATGGCGGACATTTTGTTATTTCAATTAAGGTAAGAGTTGTAGAAATCTTGTTGTTTTTTCTGATAGAATGTATGAAACTGCACTTATGTCAAATTGATACCAAAGACCAATTATTAGCTCAATTTGTATCTTTCTAGATTTTGGTTCGTCCAAATGTCCAGGGACTTATTCTATGAGATGTCTATCTTAATAAATTGATTTCAAAATCACACCAATCATCTAGCCCCCAACTAAACAAACCTTTTACTATGGCGACTAGATAACGGTTAAATATACTTAAATACATTTAGAAATACTTGACTTAGGTATAAATGGTCGTACTCATTACTCAAACATTTGCCCCCTATGGTATACGAACCCGCGACCACTGGCTTTTTAGTCAGGAGCGCGAAAGCACTACCACTAGACCGCCTAAATCAGTTCCGTCGTTTATTCGTGATTCAATACTAACATCTAAATTGTTATAAGAACTAAATAATTAAATTCTTATATCATTAAAAATTGAATTAACATTTTGCTACAGTTATTGCATTTACATAAAATGGCTTGGCTGAATATTTATTTATAACTGCACTTCCTATGATGAAAAAACAAAGCTAAATTTTTCATGTTGAAATTGAACTCTCTCACTGAGGATCTGCCCTCCTAACAACCCTAACATCTCAAAAGATCCTTTGTAATTACACCAAATTTTCTTTCAGGCTTCCTGCATTGACTCAACGGCGCAACCTGAGGCTGTGTTCGCGGCCGAAGTAAAGAAACTACAAGCAGACAAATTAAAACCACAAGAACAGCTGACGTTAGAACCGTACGAAAGAGACCACGCAGTCGTTGTGGGTGTATTCAGACAGTCCGCTAAGAAAGAATAGACAATTCCATAGATTATAAACCGCGCGCGAGTGTTGCCAGTGGAAAATGAAATGTTTTATTGAGTGCGCTCTATTTTAAGTTTTAGACGTAAGATACGAATGGTATGAAGAATGTTATAGCTTTAAGTTGTTAAGAGAATATACATGATGACTGTGAATCACATTTATTTTGTTTTTAATCGTATCCTGTTTATGGCCTACGTTTATGTAGTTGTATTAGCATTGACTTACATATTATTACTTTAGGCTGTTAAACAAAAGTAACTATTATAGTCCATTCAAGATAAGCGATTTATGACATCAGATTTTCCGTTTCACCCATACTAAAGATATTTTCACAATTTTTTTTAAATTTTATATTTATATCATTGCAAAAATAACCTTTGCATCTAAAAATCTAAGCAAAAATTGCAAATCAATAATATCGCATTTTGATTTTAAAAATAAATTAATATGATTTACTTCAAATGCTTGATGCGTAAACGGAACGTTAGCTTGACAATTGACAATACTTAAAGGCCTGCGCAGACGAGGGACTTGTCCGTAGAGGACAAAAATCCCTAAATCGTGACAAAATGTACGCCGAGAACTTGCCACGGACTCGACGCATGTAGTTCTGGCTGTCTGAGACACCTGTCCTACAGAGATCTCGCATATCTAGGTGGATAACAAATCATAAGTGACGGTAATGTACCAAGGTTTCGTCGTTTGTGACGCAATACTTTCCTTGAAAAATGATAAAATGGTGGTTCAACCAGACAGAATTTCAACTTTTAGGGCACTTTCGATTGCAGCTTCTAAAGGGTTTTAGGGCCCCGTTACTTAACAAAAGGATGGTGACGCGATACGTGACGGCATCCAAAGGGATTTTATCAATTAAGATGCAATACACCTTGGGAAATCTTGAAAAACTTGTGTCCAGCCAGCCATATATCAGGCTGGCTAAACCATTTTATTTTTCTCGATATTAAACGAAATAACACATTTTGGACCGATCAGTGCGATCATTTATTGCCCGGAACGAGCGTTACTCTCGAGCGCGCAACGCAGACTTGAGTTCGCTGTGTGCGTTGCTGCGCTTGAAGGCCTGCGCAGACGAGGGACTTGTCCGCCAAAATAGATCGCTTACAATTGCATCGAGTACCGGACACGAGGGTTAAAAGTAGCGCGTACAAAAGTCCCCCGAATTACCAAGGACGCCAAGATATCGGACTGGAGACGTATTTTTGAATCATGCGACTTCCAATCCGAATCGCATGCGAATCTTGCGATTTCGTGTTCACTCACTATTTTTGAAAATTCATTACATGAATTTTGCAACGACCACTCGTTTTTCTTTTTCAACTAGTAGAAATTACGGAAGAATGACATTGTTACTTATTAAACATGTTTGACAGAAGTTTGATATAAAAACTTTTTTATTTACGTTCAGTTTTAAGCGATTTACTACCAGGAGACGTATTTTTGAATCATGCGAATTCCAATCCGAATACGAAATCGCAAGATTCGCATGCGAATTCCCAAAATCACTATTTTTGAAAACTCATTCCGTGAATTCTGCTACGAGTGGTCCTACCCACTCGTTTTTCGATTTCTACTAGTAGAAAGTACGGAAGAATGACATTAACAAGTAAACGTATGATTGACAGATATTTGACATAATAACTTTTTAAATACGTTCTTTAATGAGTTTTTGCTATAATGTTTATAATATTTTCTGCGTGAAACAAAAATAGTTACAAGATTTCAATTTAATAGCAAGACTTATTTCGAGTGATTCAAAAATGCGTAAAATCCGAAGCAATAGAAACCATTTTCATACACGAATTGTTTTCGTGTTCGAATTTAAGAAACATTTCTAAATGAATTTGGAAATGTGAGTTTTTGCTTTATGGTTTATGATATTTTCTGCGTGAAACTAAAATAGTTACAAGATTTCAATCTAATAGCGACACCTATTTCGAGTGATTCAAAAATGCGTAAAATCGGAAGCGATAGAAACTATTTTCATACACAAATTTTTTTCGTGTTCGAATTCATGATTCATTTCTAATGCTTCAAAAATACGTCTCCAGCTCTGGAGACGTATTTTTGAAGCATTAGAAATGAATCTAGAATTCGAACACGAAAACAATTCGTGTATGAAAATGAAATATGATACGATATGAAAATTTCTATTGCTTCCGATTTTACGCATTTTTGAATCACTCGAAATAAGTGTCACTATTAAATTGAAATCTTGTAACAATTCTTATTTCACGCAGAAAATATTATAAACAATAAAGCAAAAACTCATTAACGAACGTAAATAAAAAGTTGTTATGTCAAATCTCTGACAATCATATGTGTACTTGTCAATGTCATTCTTCCGTACTTTCTACTAGTATAAATCGAAAAACGAGTGGGTAGGACAACTCGTAGCAGAATTCACGGAATGAATTTTCAAAAATAGTGATTTTAGGAATTCGCATGCGAATCTTGCGATTTCGTGTTCGGATTGGAATTCGCATGATTTAAAAATACGTCTCCTGTTGTGTGTTAAATTAAAGTGGAGTCAAATGCTACTCGACCAAAATGTATAGAACAGTTAATGATTTTTAAATTTGTTGATGAGCGTACGCTGGGGAACGCTTATATATTGAAGGCCACGAGCCAAAGCCAAGGCTACACTAGGAGATATACATGTCCCACGACATGTCAAGCGAATCCGGGCGATTGTCGCCAGACAAGTCGAGTCTGGCAACGTCGCGCCACACACCCGACGTTACGACACGTGTCGTAGGACATTTGTCTCCGAGTGTATCCCAGCCCCCTAGCATGACCACCAAAACTGACAATTTAAAAAAAAAGAGATGAGATGAATGAGAGAGTTGGTGTCGATGATAAATCGCTATATTTTGCTGGCTGGGGCTGGCTAAGTCGCTGGCAATGGCTAGTAAATAAAACAAGTGTATCGTAACAAGGCTATATTTAACACGTCAGTCGCCGTCCGAGCTGTCCCCTCCCCCCTCCGCGCCCCCCTCCCCCTCGGCGTCGTCGCTCCACGACGCGGCACTGTCCGACTGGTACTGCTCTAGCTCCATCTCTTCGTCTGACGATGTGTCTAGAACGATAGAAATCATTGACAATATTATTTTTAGCTAAAAAAATTCAACTGCCTCTGGTGTATGGAGGATAAAGGTAAGGAGTACTATCTCTGTTGTGAAAAAGCGTCCATCAAATTGCATTAAAAAGGTGGCGCCACAGTAGCAAGAGGGTAAAAAAAACTTCAACTTTCTTGTATGGAGCCTGGCTATGTTACATACGTCAATCGAAAGAAAAAAATTTATAAACAACAAATACTCTCTGATAAAATCTAGTAAATGATAAACTTTGTTCAGAAATTCAGTTTGAATATGAAAATATAATGCGCCACCTAGCGGGATAAATGTGCAGTGTGGTTCCTCGTCGATGGGACATGCATGGGTGTAGATGATGTGGTGGCCGGAGTACTCACCGTGGTAGTCCAGCACCGCGGCGTGGTCGGGGCTGTCCCCCCCTTGGGCCCGCTGCGCGCTGGTGAGCTCGAGGCGGCCCTTGAGGTTCAGCAGCTGGCACAAGTGGGACCGCCTAAGGATTAGACAATAACGTCACGTACAACATTGGACAACGTCACATACATTACTCTGAGGGCCATTCCTCATGTATATATTCTTGTAAACCCAAAAAATGCAATTATAGTTCGCAATGCGACTGAAAACAAAAACAAAAATTAGATTTTGTTTTTGCTCTATTTTCAGTCGTATTGGAATAGTTTTGATAATTTTACGTCAAATTAAAAGATTACGAGAATACCGTTTGTGATCGTAATGTTACTGGAAACGGATCGACACCGGATTGCGGTTATTGTCAAATTACGGTAATTGGGCTTCTGATCTTATGATAAGTAGCTCGAGTTAAGCATTTGTGTTACAGAAATCAGAAACAACGACGGAAAAAACAAAATCAAAATAGGTTCCAAATAGATAAGGATCGAAACCGGTTATTATATTTTAACACTTTTAAAGAATATTAAATCGGTTAATATTTATTTCAGAATATTATTTAACATTTGATAGAAGTAAAGATTAAATTTGACCATAAAACTAAATTTGACATAGGTTTTAAGTCGGTAGTTGGAGTATGTAAATGTGATAGTTAATTTAGCGAAAACCTTTATTATTTCGGTTAAGATTTTGTAGTAAAATAACCGGTTTCCGATATCTGCACCGAGACCCGAGACAATATAGAAATGTTATTTTTCTATATCGACCGACTGGGCATCTAATCTCTTCTTCTTCTTCATCTATACGGTCGATCCCGGTCGCCAAAGCCATCGCTTCGGAGCCCAGGGTCCGCTTCACGCTCCACCTCGCGAGGTCTCGAGCGTCTCCAGTCGTGAGGTCATCGGCACGCATGTCAGCCCTCACGACGCCGGGACCCGGCGGTGGCATGGCCAGACATTCGTTTCCTAGCTCGCCGATGCAAGCATGGCATCGAATAACGACACCGAGTCCGGCGTGCTCACCTATCGGCGAGGGAGGCATGTTCGTAAGCGAGCGTCACCTGTAGGTGAAGAGTGCCAGCAGCTGCGTGAGGTGCTGCGCCGAGCGGGAGCTGGACGTGGCCAGCAGTAGGGCTGCGTGTGCGCGCAGCGCGGCGCCCGCCCACGTACACGCAGACGCGCACCTGGGGACCGGCACGAGATTAACACTGATGTTTCAAACTTCCGCCGTGTCGGGACGGCCGTAGAGAACACACTTCCCCGCCGCCGGCGGGGGGCGACCGGTTCCTGTAGCACGAGACGGCGGCGGCGTTTGCGTACGAGATCTTATAAAAACTGTCGGGTCATCGGGGGAGGCCTGTGTTCAGCGGTAGACTTTCTACGGTTGAAATGATGAAAAATGATGATTTGAAACTAGCCGTTTTGTAAAAATATATATCCATTTCTTTCTGAAAGCGGGCGATGCGACCGCCAGACTGAGCGGATACCCCGGTGGCCTCGTGTTGAATATTGTTCCGTTCGGCTGAATATAGGAAAACCTGCCTAATCACGTGCGCACGAGTCTATAACGGAGTGCCGAATGGCATATTATTTAGGTGGCTTATTGAACATAAAATATATGACATGAAAATTTTTGTAGGCCGTAAGTTTTAATTAGATTTGTTGACATATTATTTAATTTAAATACTATTTGACTACATACTATTTTCATGACATGTATATTAATAATTAAATTAATTCATCCAATCTAATTTATCAATTATTTTTTAGTCAATATAATTTTCTTCTCATAAGATGTGAGTAGGTATAACATTGTAACATTTGCACGCTAAGCATATGATTAGCGAGACATGCGCATTTTAAATTGTATCATATATAAAAATATCTTATCTTTTCGCAGATAAAGTTATCTTATTATCTTATAAGTTTCCTTTTTAAATTCCGTTTTTTTTCATGTTTTGAGCCCTAATTAAATTTAAATTGTAGGGTTTTTTTCGCCGTCGCGATCGCGCCCGCTGGCTTTGTGTCCAAAGCTTTATGTACCTTACTGGCCATTATAAAAAAAGACATCCCTTCCCTAATTATAAAATATTTATTGTCTTGTAACAAAATTAAGCATATTTATAAAAACATTTTAGATTGTTTATTAACATAGTTATTTAATGATTAATCATCATCATTTCAGCGATAGGACGTCTACTACTAAACATAGGCCCCTCCGACGACTTTCAGAATGGTCAGTTTGAAGCGGCCTGCATCCAACGGCTTTCTTTCTGCAACCCTTACCGGGTCATCTACATAGTGAAAAATATTTTATTTTCTTGTTTTGGGGCATTCCACAGGAAATGAGAAAATTTGTTATTTTCTTAACCTGTCAAGCATGTGTGAATGAGACACAATAGAAATTACATTGTTATGCGACCGCCGGCGGTCTATTAATCCTCAACGGGTTAAATTGATATGATTATAACCAATTTGTTCTTAACGCAATATATATTAATTAAATTTATATGATCTGTAAAAAATATTTAGAAAAAAACAAAATTAAGTATTTTTTTCACTATGACAAGTTGTTGATTATTGTGAACGAGTTGTACGATTTTTTGCACCATATTAGCAACACTGTTTTCGGCTATTTTGATAACAATTTTCAACCAAACAGCGTCGGAGATTGATACAAACTTCTTGAATTTTAATTTGGATTAAAAATACAGCGGAAAAGGTAAGAATTTTACTCTAAAACCCATAAATACAAAGAGCACGTACACCAGTCACACGAAAACATACAAAAGTTGTATTTCTAACCTAAAAATGCGTTGTAGAAAAGGAAGCTTTTTGGAAAGTAAGAATTAACTAATTACTAAACTGTTAAGTATATTTTTCTGGTGTACTGGGATAATGGATAGGAAAGAGGTGCTTTTCATTTTTGTATAACTTGTTATCAGGGGCGTGCATCCCATATAGGCTGTTATGCAGAGCCTACCTTCATAAAAACCGACAGAACAGCTAAACATAATTATTATTTACGTATTCAACAATAAACAATAAATATTCTGTAACCATTTTGTCGTCTACTTATACTTATTCCTTACTAAAGCGCGCAACTTAGATCGTTCCTGTGCAATTTAACCAATGTAGGCTGCCGCGAGATCGCCTACTGTATCACGCAAACTTACTCAATTTTCACTCACACTTAGATACTCGCTGCTTATATGTGAACAAACTGAATTAAAAAAAAAATGAAAGTCGCCTAAATTAAAGATTACACCCTTTTCATACATGACAATCGGACGGAAGGAACATTCCTTATTAGCAGCATAAACCGGATATAGGCTCGCCTACTTCGATCATTTGCACTTTAAATATGTCGTATTTTATTAAAACTTGACAGTGCAAGATATTGAAATGAATATTTAAAATGATAAAATCGTAATTATATTTATAGAAACGTTTGAAAATAATAAAAAAGGGTTACAGTTCCTTGAAAGGTAATGCAGGACATTGTTTTGATACAAAGTTTGCGTCAGCAATTTTTTCCATTAGTTTCATAGTTTGCCGCCGGCGGCTGTCATCTTGCGAGTAAATAAATAAATCAGATTATAGTATTACTGATCTTTACACCTTTTTTGAGTGCTATCTTTGTTTTCGGGGTTAAGTGTTGTGTGGTTGTGTGTTATTCAGTGGAGAGAGAGACTACCTATGTTGATTATCTAAAATATTTTAATAATAATAGGTATTTCGTTATATTATTGGTTTAATTATTAATAAACAATTCTAAAAATTACATAAAACGAGTTATGTTTTTGGTCAATTTCGTATTTGTCCCACCAGTCACAACACAATGTCCCACCAGTCACAATTTCTACTTTCTATATTTTCTTGTAAAAACTAAACTTAGTGCTAATTTTTATGTTTTAGTTGAAGTCTTTTTAATCATTTCATAGCTTACAAAGTTTGCGTCAGCAATTTTTTCCATTAGTTTCATAGTTTGCCGCCGGCGGCTGTCATCTTGCGAGTAAATAAATAAATCAGATTATAGTATTACTGATCTTTACACCTTTTTTGAGTGCTATCTTTGTTTTCGGGGTTAAGTGTTGTGTGGTTGTGTGTTATTCAATGGAAAAACTGCAAAGTGAAGTATTAATGCGAATTCTAGGTTAAATAAATTACGCGCCAATCCGAAGACAATCAAATGTGGATTTGTGTTAGTTGCAAAAACAAGACATTATCAACAGATTTTTCGTACATAGCCATTACGGATATCAGATTAATGACTTGTTTTTCATTCCATTCATTGTTTTGATATTTGTTGTGGTAAAATAAATCAACGACCCCATTCACCATTTTGCAAAAAGAAATCGACATCTGGGTAAGAAATTATCATTTATTAAACAATGCAATACCATGTGAATTTCGAAGTACCTCTTTATAATTTAGTTGAAAATCCTAAAGGTAAAATTAAAGTTTTTATCATTTTATTTTTTAAAGCTCCATCTATTGAGTTTTTCACATAACTAATCATTACCCTGCTTTAGCAAAATCCACCAATTTATTAACTTATTCCAATCTAATTACCAAGACGGCGCTTGTTACGTGAACATGTCAATTTTATTGCGTTTTTTATTTAGTATTTACATTTCCTAAACCGCGAGATGTGGACGAGTACAATTTATATTTAAAAAGCATTAAGACGCGGTCCTTACTGTGACGTAGATATAAGTGAACAAAATACAGGATTAAATTTAATTTCAGTGATACCAGAAATAAATGTATCTAGCATTTATTTAAACGCTCAATATGAATTACGGTTTAGGCTTTCGTTGTTCACTGGCTTGAAATGTGTATGTACCCAGCCTACCCCTATCTGAAACCAATGCACGCCCCTGCTTGTTATGGACTGTTCTAAGCATTTCTAACCTGTTTTTAGCCTGTTCCTACGCTTTTTTTTGTAAGTGTGATTGCTTTTTCTGCTTTTAAGATGAACGCTGCTAAGCGAAAACAGAAATCTAGAGAAAATATGAAAAATGATGAAAGTAAGTGGAAGACTGCTCGAGAAAACCAAAACAAAAATATGATCAAAAACGCCGTGAAAAGGGAAACGCTTTGCGTGAAACTAGTGAGACTTTAAAATTCAGTGGAGAGAGAGACTACCTATGTTGATTATCTAAAATATTTTAATAATAATAGGTATTTCGTTATATTATTGGTTTAATTATTAATAAACAATTCTAAAAATTACATAAAACGAGTTATGTTTTTGGTCAATTTCGTATTTGTCCCACCAGTCACAACACAATGTCCCACCAGTCACAATTTCTACTTTCTATATTTTCTTGTAAAAACTAAACTTAGTGCTAATTTTTATGTTTTAGTTGAAGTCTTTTTAATCATTTCATAGCTTAGTAAAAGACATCTGGCTATGTATAGTATTTAGGCTAAAATCGCGATTGACAGTGCAGAAGGCGGAGGTGAGATATTTTTGACTGTCCCACCAGTCACACTCCTTTGATCACTGAAATATTACCAAAACATTTAAAGGAGTTTTTTTTTTGGTTAAAGTTTATAAGTCTGTTTATTAACTATTGTAAAATATCTATTTGATCATTATATTAGATCAAAATACAAAGTTACAGGTCGAATCGTCAGGGATTCTAGAGTAAACTGTCCCACCAGTCACTATGGAATGCCCCTTTTGCGACTTTCCTCCGGGATAAATTTTTTTGGTGTCATAGTAAAAAATGCTCGTTTTAGGTACGACTTTTGATTCACACATATCACATGCCTGGCGGAGCTGGGTGTTTTTTGCGGTAAGTACTGTACTGAAAGAAAAACATATGGACATGGATTTTGTGGATTGGCAAGTGTTTTTTTTTAAAACCGTGTTTTGGTGGTCATGCTAGGTAGGGGGGGGGGGGGGGGCTGATTTGCTCTTACTAGTGGGCTACTCACTGGCTGGTCTTCCTGGCGGCCATGTCGGCTAATTGTTCTAGCAGCAGCGGCACGTAGTCGGCCGGCAGGTTCGCTACGCTCCGCGCCGCAACGGCCGGGTCGTCTTTCTGTAGCACTGTTAGTATTAAACTGAAACAATAAATATAAATATTGGACAAACATCACGTTGCTCTGATCCTATGATAAGTAGCTAAAGCACTTGTGTTACAGAAACGACGACGGTACCACAACACCCAGACCCGAGACAATATTGAAAAGTAATTTTTCTACGTTGACCGACCGGGAATCGAACCCGAAACCTCAGAGATAGCGACACCGAGTCCGGTATGCTCGCCTCTCGGCTACGGAGGTCGTCGACAATATACAAGGAATAAGTATTAAATTATTGTTTTCACAATCACACTAATCATCTAGCCCCAAACTAAACAAAGCTTGTACTATGGCGACTAGATAACGGATAAACATACTTTTATAAACATCCATGACTTAGGTACAAACGCACGTGCTCATCACAAAAGCATTTGCCTCTTGCGGGATTCGAACCCGCAACCGCTGGCTTTGTATTCCGGGGCGCAAACCACTACACCAGACGGTAGTCATCCAGCCAGAAACTTTTAAGTACTCCTATGTGGCTTACTGCCGTATGGGGACGGCCGTGAAGAATATACATCTCCACCGCGAACAGGGGGCGTGTCGGAAGAGGCGACTAATTCCTGTAGCACGAGACGGGCAGCAGCGTCTGCGTGCGAAATCTTATAAAAAACTGCGCTCGCCAACCCGCCTGCCAAGCGTGGCGAGTATTGGCAATCCCCCCCGATGAAAGTCATTGGGGGAGGCCTGTGTTCAGCAGTGGACGTCCATGGCTGAAATAATGATGATGATGTGACTTACTTCTTGTCCTTGGAGTGCAGGCCCTGCATCAGCAGCTTAGTGAGGTTGTGGCTGACGGCAGACTTGCCCCGGCTCCTGGGGTCCAGCGACAAGTTCTCCAACCGGGACTCCATCGGGACTTCCACCTGCAGACATCAAATTGGTATATTAAATATACGCAGTGAATTTACATTAGTTTCGTAAGGTGAAAGGTGAGGAGAATGCATGTAAATGAGGTGATTTTGCACAACTTTTCTGGCAAACAGGGCTTGGTAACGTTACCAAATTCACACTATAAAGTATCGATATTTTCATAATGTTAAAATGTTTACGATAATACAGGTAACGGTAATTTAGTATCGATACCAATATGATAATATTAAAAAATAACGTTATAATTTATCGATACTTTTTCCGTTACCTAATGCGTCGTTGTGAACACACGCGGTTAGTTTTACAACAAATTATAGTAGGCTTCTTTCGTTGTCTTGATTACCTTGGCTGTGTTTTCTTTACATAATGTATAAATGTTGAAAGAAAAAGATGAAAACTCATGACGTTAATTAACGGTACTTATAGTATTCATTTGGTGAGGTTACCATTTACCGGTAAAATTATAAATAACGTTATGTCAGTTTACTGGTAAAAGACCGGCCAAGTATCGTTACCAAGCATAACGTTACCTTTGCTATTAACGTTATCTTGGTATGATGAAGGTAAAGATACCAAATTTTTAAGGTTATTCAAAAATACTGGATAATATAGGATGTGGAAATTAACATATCATGTAACTTATATGTTGAAGTTTTTCCCGTTGTATCTAAATACTAGTTATTATTTCTTATAAACACTAAAAATATGTATCTCGAAGTACCGCGAATATCGCGAGCTTGTACACATTTATGTTTTAAAATACGTTTAAGTTTAATTTCAAAGTAGGTTTAGTTATTATAACATTCGTGCTTTAGGTTGAAGTTTTTTTTTTCAAATAGTCAACAAATTAAGAAATTAAGGATTATTAATGGATTACACTCTTAGCGCCTACTTTTCCATGAGCGGATATTTTGCTCGCAATGATAATAATCTATTTGCACAGGAGCGCAACGGATGGATGTTTAGTCTGCGAGAAGCATTTGTATTATCTTAGGCACGGAATAGAAGTCGCGCGAGTCGACGCTAAATGCTCAAGGTCACTTGCCTTACCCGTCGCCTTAAATACAACAACTTGTGTATTTTATTAAAATCAAAATCATTTATTTTTGCAACTAGGCCATTAAAAGCACTTTTACACGTCCCAATATTTGTTTTTTGCCCTACCACTGCTTCGGGACAATTTGTGGGCTAGTGCCGAGAAGAAGCTGCGCAAGAAACTCGATCACTGTTGTCACTGTTGTTGTATTGTAAACCGGATCAGCAAAATTTAAAAAATAAAAGTTTTCTTTTTCAAACAACTCGTAGCAGTTAATTTGCGTGAGACTGTGTGACATTAAATAAATAATTACTCATTATGGATGATAACAAACTTTTTTTTCTTCGTCAAACAGATATATTATCAAAAAGTTATTGGACACGTATTTTTTTTTCACATAATCAAAACATTACAGGAATGTATTGATTTCAAAAGTTGCATGACGTCACGTCATGGTACAATTTTTACTTAGAAGTGACGTCACGAGCCCCCACTCCCGAACTTTGACGCACTTTATCTTTGTAATTTTTTGGGTAATTGACAAAAGAAAATGTGTCTTTTATTTTTTAATCCAACTGACGCGGACGTACTAAATAGAATTTAATTTTCTTTACCCGGTCATCAACACTATTATCTAGCTAGGTATCTATCGGATAACGGATAAACATACTGAACATAAAGTCAGTTTTTTTCTTTACTTGGCGAATATAACAATCTTGGCATGTCTTTTAACAAAAATATCAGTTTATAAATTTAACAAACTGCAAAAACAAAAAATAATTTATGTTAAATGATTAATTACTAAAAAGGGTTAGTGTTTTTTTCCTTTTTAAATGATTTCGTTAAAAAGTAGAGGGGGTAGAGGTAAGGAGTACTATCTCTTACGGGCGGAAAGTTGAAAAAGTGTCCAGCTGAAACAGTAAATAACAGTTCCAGAACACTCCAAAATGGCGCTAGCGCAGGCAAAGGGTATGGTATGAATATAGCAGTTGTTGACGGATTGAAGTATAAAAATCTATCTAGCCATTCTTGACTTATAAACGGTGTAACGAACCCGACTTTGTTTTATATACAGGGTTACATTGCAAAGGGGTGCCAAATTTTAAAAATAAGATCTAGGTAACATTATATAAAGAAGCGTTTTAATCGTTACTCTTTTTAATAATCGTATTTTACGAAAAAAAAAAAAAAAAACGAAAATAAAGTCAATAACGAGACTACGAAAGCCGCGCGGTCATTCATCAGAGGCGTAGGCACGGCGAGCCAACGAGGACCTTCCGCGGTGCACATACGGTGCAATTTTTTCATAAATGAGTAATTTATCCACGCGTACCATTTTTAACAGCAGATAAAAAATAAAAAAAAAAATAAATAAAATAATTTATTTGAGTAACTTACAATATAATAACTTACAGGGTTTGGAATCTCGTTTTAAGCAAGTTATTGCTTGTATTAGGAGATGCCGCTCTTTTATAACACATTTCATGTTTAAATTGTAAAGTACCAAGTTGACAATCTAAATTCGAATTATTTTTTAAATTATTAATCTACTATGTTAAGCAATACTGTGTGTGTGTGTGTGTGTGTGTGTGTGTGTGTGTGTGTGTGTGTGTGTGTGTGTGTGTGTGTGTGTGTGAGTGTGAGTGTGTGCGCGCGTGTGTATTTCTGTCCAGCCATGATGCCACATTCAGGAGACCTCTTTCAGCAGACCTACGTGTACAATCCCATGTTTTGCTTGTAAAAAGTAAAGCGGTATCATCTGCATAAGAAAAAGCTTGCCCGTCATCTATGTCCATATTACTAAGCTCATTTATATAAATGAGAAATAAAGTTGGGCCTAGGACACTGCCCTGTGGAACTCCGTACGTGACGCTTTCCTCTGTGCTGGTATAGTTGGTTATTTTAACTCTTTGTTTTCTACCCGTCAGGTAGTCTCTAAACAGTAATAGAGGTAGTCCACGTATACCAATGTTTTCAAGTTTATGTAGGAGAATGGGGACAGAGACAGTGTCGAAGGCCTTTTTTAGATCCAAAAAAACGACAAGGCACCTTCTCCCACTGTCCACACTCTTTGTGATAGATGAGGTAAGTGCCGTGACTGCGTCTTCCGTAGACAAACCCTGTCGGAATCCGAACTGTGATGATGATAAAAGATTGAATTTATTAAGGTAGTTGACTAATCTTTTGTTAATCAACTTTTCAAGAATTTTTGAAATAGATGGTAAAACAGAAATTGGCCTGTAGTTGGATGCAATAGATCTATCTCCACTCTTATGCACGGCAGTGATTACGGCTTCCTTTAGGACATTTGGGAAGATTCCCTGCTCGAAGCAAATATTTACCAAATGAGTTAGGACAGGCACTAACTGTTCATGGGCAGCTTTTAGAAAACTGTTCGGAATTTTATCATGTCCGGGAGCACTGCTGTTTTTTAGATTCATTAATACGGATCGTACCTCATCGAAATCGGTATAACAAAGTGCAAAAGATGATACAGTTGGACCCGAATTTATGTACAGAGTAGGCGTCATGCTTAAGTTTAATGAATTAGAATCCTTGATTTCACTAGCTAATGATTTACCAATAGAAGCAAAATAATTGTTAACCTTGTTCACAGAGGTTTGCGGTGTCAAATCTATTTCTAAGAGTTCAGTACTCTGGGTTTTTGTTGAATTCCGATGAGTAATGTTATTTATTGCATTCCACATTTTTTTGGATCTTTACGTGCCTTTTCCAATTGTTCTTTATCGTATTTATGTTTTTGCTTCCTAATAATGCTATTGCAATAATTTCGATAGCGTTTATATATAATTTTTAGTACCTCGTTATGTGGATCTGTCTTTAATTTCCTTTGCATGTCGTTACGGTTAGAAATACAACGAAGCAATCCAATAGTCATCCATGGTTTGATTATCCTGACCTTAGTTGGAATTATAGTCGTTTTAGTATTAGATAATATGCATTTTTGTAAATGATTTATTAGAGATTCGGCAAGTATGTTAGGGTTATTAATTTTTAGTAATTCTGTTATTTTACTTTCATTGAGCTGTTTCAGTGCACACTCTTCGTCTAATACAGTTCGTGTTTTTGTATGTTTGTTTGCACCAGAACTGCAGTTTGTTAATTTTAGAAAAATCATTTTGTGGTCTGTGATAGTCATATCCAGAACGGCAATAGTTGCCGATTTATGTTCAGGCTTTAATTTTATAATGAAATGATCTAGACAATTATTCCCTTTCGTAGGCAGTGCATGTCCAGGCAGAAGGCCGTGCATTGCCAACATGTTTAAATAATTTAGTCTGTTTGATCTCTCATGTGATGGTTCGTCCTGTTTGTGTATCAGATTAATATTAATGTCTCCAGTTATAATAATATTGTTATTTAATGGGATTGAGCTTAGATGTTGACTAAGAGAGTTTGTGAATTCTTCCGAGTGTAAGTTTGAGGGCGATTTGTAGATACCAAGAATAGTGATATCAGGAGTGATGTTTATTTGCAAACAGGATGCATGTTTTAATATAATTTCAGTTACTTTTGCCATATGTGAGTTTTTTATGTAAGCCACGACGCCGTCTGCTATATTTATATGGTTTGTAGTTTGGTAAGAATCGTAATTTTTAATTTCAGGTAGATTTTTATTTGAATTTAATCGGCACACACTTAATATAAGCAGATCAATATTAGAATTTAAGTTTGCCAAATTTAAGCTTAGGTCGTCAAAGTTGGAGTACACACTTCTAATATTTTGAGATATTATAGTAAAGTCTGTGGGGTTTAATTTAATCAATTTAGAAAAATCTTTACTAGAGCAGCTATAAGCATGAGCTACTTTTGTGTCATCTATCGCTTGTAAAGTATTAAGTGTGCTATTCATTATTGGAACAAGAAGGAAGATTGAGGGTTGTATCAGTTAGGGTTTTATTATAACATGTCGAGTGGTGTGAAAATTGAATGGGTGTAGAAGTGTAGGTGTGTGATATGTTGTGAATGTGAGTGTTCAAGTGTGTATTCTGAAGTAGTATTGCTTGATAATTTTAAACTTAACTTTTGCCTATAGTAAAAAATAAAAACACCGTTATACAAAGCAAGATCAAAATAATGTAGTCTCAAAAATATCAATAAATATAGAAATAATTAAATGTTTAAAAAAATTGTTTTTGTTCCTTGCATAGTTCGATCGAGTCACTGATTCTGAGCCACTCCTAAAGATTTGGCACCCCTTTGCAATGTCACCCTGTATAGACAAATGAATGAGACACAACTAACCTGCCCCCCGGGCGCGGGCCGCTTGCGCGCGACGCCACCCAGCGGCGCGACGTAGGTGACGGCGGCGGGCGGGGCGTGCGGGTCGTGCCGCTCGGTCGCGTCGCCAGTCTGCCTGTTCTTCTTCTTGGGGCCCTTCGCCTCGCCCCGGATCAGCACTTGCGTTTTCGACGACGTTTCTGGAGTCTGGGATGAGATTTAAAATGACCACTTAAAAAATCAAATATATGAATACGTGACGAAACTGCGAGGCGTTTCTGAACGCAGTACTGTGTCGAATGCGGGGGTTCCCCCCCGTTTGTGTTTGACGGATGCGTTCCGTCTCTCTCGCTCGCTGACTCTACGACTGTATGCATTTGCTGCGTAGAAAATAAATGTATTTTAATTGTTTTTGTGGTTTTTCTGGGCTACCCTTGTTAAAAATATCGATTGAAGTATCAAATGTAATATGTATAGTCTGAAATGCTCAGTATTGTAACGAAAGTTTCATTTTTTTAACAAAGCTAGGCTTGCTCTCGCGCTGTGATACTCCACTCCGCTAGCATAAGTAAATTAAGACCTAAAGGATTGTCTGGAAGAGATCACTTTTAGCGATCAGACCGCATTAATTGTAATCTGAAAAATGACGACCTCCGTAGCCGAGAGGCGAGCATACCGGACTTGATGTCGCTATTTTTGAGGTCCCGGGTTCGATTCCCAGTCGATCAATGTACAAAAATAACTTTTCTATATTGTTTCGGATCTGGGTGTTGTGGTACCTTCGTTGTTTCTGATTTCTGTAACACAAGTGCTTAAGCTACTTATCATAGGATCAGAGCAACGTATGTGATATTGTCCAATATTTATTTATTTATATCTATTTTGTCTTGTATGAAATCCTCTAGTATTATTTACTTTATGTTATAAAAGTGTGATTCTGTCATTATTCATTAGTTTCATGGTGACATGAGCTTATTATAAAGATAAAAGTGTAAACAATGACTCACAATTTTCTCAAACACCATCGCTGGCCCATTGGAGTACCCGAGCAGCAAGTCTGTGTTGACTAGTCGACAGACGTGCAGTGGCAGCGGGCAGGCTTCCGCCGTCGTCACTTGTACTGTCACTGATGGCTTTATCGGTTTTGTTGATGCTCTGAAATTGTTTATTTATTTGACACTAGCTGTCCCAGCGAACTTCGTACCCCCTCTTCATTCGTTTTTTTTTTTGCGTAAATTTTTCCGATGTCTTAGTTGCTACTCTGTTAACAAAGGAAAAATCTTCTATTCTTAAATCTTCGGACTGACGACCATCTGGTCTGGTCTACAAAGCCAGCGGTTGCTTGCTGGTTCGAATCCCGCATTGTGTGGTGCCCACGAGCATTTGTACTTCAGTCATGAATGTTTATAAAAGTATTTAAGTATGTTTATCTTTCTGTAAAAATCATGTGTATTTTACTCGTATGATGGTGTGCTATAAAGAGTATCTATATATCTATGTTTATCCGTTATCTAGTCGCCATAGGACAAGCGTTGCTTAGTTTGAAGCTAGACAATTAGTTTGATTGTAAAAACCGTTTATTTATTTATTCTGCTATTCGGGGCATTGACATATCCGACAAATGCAACATCATAAAAATGGGTCCAGCCGTTCTTGACTTATGAATGGTGTAACTAACCTGACTATGTTTTATATATATACTAGCTGTTTCGGCGAACTTCATACCGCCTCTTCATGTATATTATTTTTAATGCAATAGATAAACTCACCCATTTAACATGTGTCCATAATAATGCACCACCCCACTCCTAGTAGCGGCCGCCAGCCGCAACACGTTCCCGCCCTCTTCGGCCTTCACCCCCACGTCCACGAACTTGGGGGCGTCTTCCAGCACGAAGTTGTACGAGGGGGCGGAGGAGGGGATGCTCTTCCGCCTCTGCCGCTTGCTGGGGGTGGAGGAATCGTCGCCATTTAGCTGCGGGAGGTGGTCTTCCGTTACAGTTATGTCCCAGAACGATAGAAGGCGTTCGTTTCTAGAAAAAAAGGAATATTTATTTAACACAATGCGGAAGACGACAGTAATGAAAATAAAATTGTATGTCCATGTAGATTATTAGAAAATAATTCATCATCATCATCATCATCATTTCAGCCATAGGACGCTAAAGATAGGCCTCCCCCAGTGACTTAAAAAACCATTAACACATTTTTTCTTTTGTCAAACAACAAAAAAAAAATACAAAGATAAAGCGTGTCAAAGTTTGGGGTCTGAAGGCTCGTGACGTTAAGTGACGTTACTTCTAGTCCGTCAGTTAGATTAGTAAAAAATAATGGACACTTACTTTTTCTTTTGTTAATCAACCAAAAAATTACAAAGATAAAGCGCGTCAAAGTTTAGGAGAGCTCATGACGTCACTTGTAAGTAAAAATTGTACCTAGACGTAACGTCATGCGACATTTCAAATCGATATATCTCTGTAATATTTTGATTATGTGAAAAAAGAAAAAAATATGTGTCCAATACTTTTTGATAATCTACAGGATAGACGAAAAAACTAAAAATTGTCGTTATCCCTATTGTTAGATTGATTAGTTTTCATTTGCTACCTACACAGAAGACGGAAAGAGATCTAGTTGCTTATACATTAGAGGCCTCTTTTCGTATTATTATATATATATTAGCTTTACTATAACCATACTTTTTGGGGTATTAATTCATCATTTCAGCCATGGACGTCCACTGCTAAACACAGGCCTCCCTCAATGACTTTCATCGGGGGGATTGCCAATACTCGCCACGCTTGCAGGCGGGTTGGCGAGCGCAGTTTTTTATAACATTTTGCACGCAGACGCTGCTGCCTGCCTCGTGGTACAGGAATTAGTCGCCTTTTACGACACGCCTGTCGGCGGTGGGAAAGAGTATTCTTTACGGCCGTCCCCACACGGCATGGGTATTAATTATTGCTACTATTTTTGTAACAAATTAACAACCTAAACTGTTTCTTACACTGCATTTGTAATTGTGAAAAACTAACTAACTAAAATTGAGAATATAACGACCAATATATTACCACTGACATATTCACAAATTTGACAACCTCTGTAGCCGAGGGGCGAGCATATCGGACTTGGCGTCGCTATCTCTGAGGTTTCGGGTTCGATTCCACATCGTTAATGTAAAAAATTATAGATAGACATAGACAAAAAAATTACTTTTTTATATTGTCTCGGGTCTGGGTGTTGTGGTACCGTCGTCGTTTCTGATTTCTATAACATAAGTGTTCTGGCTTGCCTTAGGATCAGTGCAACGTATGTGATGTCCAATATTTATTTATTTATTTAACTAAGTAAGTAAATGATACTTCCTTTTCTTTCTTACTGTTGAACAGGATACTTTTATTAATCCTGATTGCCTAGCATGAGCACTAAAAACACAATATGATATGATATGATATAGCAAAATATCAAAACCAACTGTAAAAATATGATAGATATAGCTGCTATGTTGAATAGCCGTCACTTATTAAGATCGCTGTTTCGATTCAAAATCAAAATGTATACACTGTGATTCGCTAAAGCTCTGTTTACGTTTTGTGCTATATCTTTCATATTTTTAAAGTTGGTGTCGATATATCGCCATATCAATCGTGTTTTGTGTAGACATGCCAGAGGGGCAGGCCATGGTCTATCTGTACGCCAAATTTAATCAAAATCTGTTAAGCAGTTTTTGAGTGAAAGAGCAACAAACATCCATACATAAAAATTTTCGCGTTTGTAATATTAGTAAGGATTAAAACACTAACTGTGAGCCTTCGATCAGCCAGCAGCTGTTATTGAGCTGCGCGAGTATCATGAGCGCCCGCGGGGCCGTGTTGTGGCCCAAATGCCGCACCACCGTTGCCTCTCCGTTGTGCAACCGCCACACGCACACTTGCCATGATGATGTGACAATGTACTTTGCTTGTGTTTTCTGTAATAACATCAATAATGTTGGGACGCAAAGCTTATTTTGTCTAGCGGTGGGATTTTCATGCGATCTTCGAGTGTGGTTGTATTTGGTAGCAATCCTCTTTAGTAAGGGACCGAGGAATATTTTTTAAATATCATGATAGTACTAAAGACCTGACCTGACCTGACCTGAGTACCCGAGTATATGGTTAATAAATTATTCTTGACAGACATGGACAACAAAGTGATCCTATATTGTTCCATTTTTTCCTTTTAACTTTTTAAGGTACAGAACCCTAAAAAAATGTACTGATTGAACCTTTTTTGGTCACATTCATAAATACCAATTTGGAAATATTATTGTATCTATTTTAATGATTTAATTTTTATTGTAAAACTGTAGTTGTTTGGAACTGCCTTATCTAAACATCATGTTATTGATAAATTAATTCAAAAAAATATCCAAAAAGAATCTAAAAATGATTTATGCTTTTGATCTGGTTTTCATTTCTCTTCAAGTTCTCAAATGGCCATTTTTGCACCACATAATCCAACAAATCAGCTAAATAATGATGTCAATGGATACCTATTAATACAATTTTTTCAAGACCACATGCGTTCTGTGACAGTTTACATTTTCAGGTTAACACACATACTACTTACAACAAAACGTTTTCCTATAGAGATTGACTATGCCTTATCAACACTAAGTAACTGACTTGCTAAAAATCGAACAATGGTGTTGGCGTCAGTAAGAGTGCATCTTTTTGTTTGTTTCATAATAATTATTTCATACAAATCAATAATATTAAACAATTATCATCTTTACGGTCAGTTGGAGTCGAGGGGCCCCTAATATTAAACAATGTGGTGTAAATTAAAATATTACTAAAATAAAAATTGATTAACTTTTACAATATAAAAAAAAATTGATTTCGTTAGAGTACATTATTACTATAATTTTCAACAGTGATCTGTCGCACAACTCATGATAATTAGAAAACACTATAGTAAACATTTTTACATATCACATACATATTGCACAATACTATAGCAATTTCTGAAAATCCGCAATTTGGCCTGATTAGTTTATTGTATCCATTTCATATTTAGTCTGTTTACTGATAATCATGTCGATAGTATATGAATCACCACTCACCTGATTATGTGGCACTATTTTGATTGAACTGACACTGTTTCCTTGCTTATTTTTACTATCTGTAACATTATACTTATTCCTAACACTGCCACTGTGCAAGTCCCACTCGTACACATAACCAGCCCTGTTGCAACTGAATAAGCCATAGCTTCTGCTCCAATCTAATGCTGTTATACTATTTTGGTATCCACTTTTCTCTTCAGATATAACGTTTTCTATCTTTGCTTGGGTTACGGAGTAAATAAGAATCTTTCCATTAGTCGTTCCTAAAGCTATACACTGTGATTCGCTAAAGCTCTGTTTACGTTTTGTGCCTTTTTGTGGGGAACCCTGAAATTGAAGGTTATGTTTTAGGTTAAGAAATTTTATAGCTTAAAAAGCATATTTTTTAATCCAAAATTAAATAAAACATAGTAGACGTGAAACATCTTCCTTACAAATCATATTTAAAATATGTTAGAAATGAAATACAAGCAAATAGTGAACAATAAAACCACGTGTGTAACTTACAGCCGCATTCGAGACACTTATCCACTGTAAACAGGACGGTGGCGAGGTCAAATGTAAGTCTGGCGTGTACTCCTGCTTCAGCACATTTGTTTCTGTATCCCATATCCTTAGTCTACCATCTTTACTTAAATTAGAATAGTATTTTCCGTCTTCGGAAAACGCGGAAACTGCCATGTTTCATCTCAAACTATTGACATCTGATCTGTCTGACATTTGAGAAATGACAGTAGTAGTAGTAATATTTATCCTCAAAGGGAAAGGCAAAGATACAGAGCCATACAGCCAAGTTGAGAAATGACGACGATGACGACGATGAAACAGAATCAACGCGCAACGTCTTGTTAGAAATATAACTGTTCCATTCTTCCGAATTTTCGTTAAATAGGTAGGTAACTTAAAAAAACTTTAATCAGATCCAACGTCTGTATTTTCACAGTTCTGTAACAAAATTAATAAAAACACAAAATTACGTATATTTTCCAGCTTACTTGGTATCTGAAATTGGAAATACTTGTAAGTTATAGAATTTGTAACCTAAATTATAAATGCATAAGTTGTAGCGGATTTGACAAACACTTTTATTATTGCTAGTAAAAAAATATCATGAATTCAAGACTGACGTCCCCAAAAATAATAATAATGGAAAATATTTTAATGACATATTCTGAAGGGAAATTGAAATACTTTTAGTTTACATAATATCACACCATCTTCTTCTTTTCAAAACAAATTAAATAAATAAACGGACAATAATTGTCCGTTTTTTTTTTTTTTTTTTTATATTTGGGTTTTACGGCTCTGGGTTCCAGCCCTTTTAAGCCAATCGTTGTTTTCATACAAAGAGTTAAAAGTTTAAACAGTTCATTTTTAGATAAAAATTATCCGCTTGGAAGTGTGAATATGTTCAATGTTTTTCATAATTATTGTTCAATCATTTCACTGAAATTCACTTTTTCACCGAACGAATCACAGAGTACCGAGAGATGATACTATGAATTTGTAGAGAGCCTTGAAGAATTTGGGATCACTAAGAAGTACGTGCAGATTCTGAGGCACAGCCTTACACACTTCTTGAAGGTCGTTGATCATTACAAGTCTTTGTATGCCGAAGCTTCTACATTTCATAATTATGTGTTCTAAATCAGCTGCTGGTTCTTCATTACAATGTGGGCATTCGGCACTCGATATCAGGTTAAGTCTCTTCAGGTGAGTGGGAGTGTGACAATGGCCAAATCTTAGCCTATTGATGATGGTTATATATTGTCTATTATCAATATAATCATTCTTGCGATGGTACCAAGGTTTGGCGGGCGGGCTTCCTTGGATCTTTGCATACCATTTTCCCTTTTCTGCACTTTTAATAGTCCAATACTCATGCCACAACTTTTTCAGATCCTTGCTGATCAGTGCTTGGTAGTCAGTATGAGGAATTTTCATCAAAGCAGAATGATCGATATCAAAGCCATTTCTCGCAGCGCAATCCACTATTTCATTCCCGCTGATGCCACGATGCGATGGTACCCACAAGAAGTGAATATTTTTACTGGTAAGTCTTATTATATCATACATTAGTTTTTTTATATCATAGATTAAATAATTTAAGCTAAACTTTTGTGATTTGCATTCTAAGGCTAGAAGTACACTTTTAGAGTCAGTCAAAATAATGATATCTGTTCGTGTTTTAGAACTAATTACATGTCTTAGGGCTAAAAGTATAGCATAGCTTTCAGCTGTGAAGATACTACTGCGACAATCAATTTTATAGCTTTTGACTAAGCGAAGTTGAGGATCATAGAATGCTGAATTTACACTATTGTCTGATTTCGAACCATCAGTATACAGTTTGTAATAGGGCTTACTGTTTAATAATTGGTCTAATTCAGTTTGATTATTTACTTTATCCCATATAATATTAAAATGTTTGCTGATAAGAACCTCGAAACTCACTTTATAAAGTGGCCATGGCTTATCTATATACATATTTAAGCAAAGATTATGTATGTACATAGCAATTCTAAGTAGTTCAGGTGTGTGCCCAGATATTAGTTCAGAACCTGATATCTGCGTAGGAGGAGTTGAACTTATTTCAAATGATTGGGGTGGTAATATTTTATGCATTACAGATTTGTTATCAGAAGAAATAAGTTTAAGACAAAAATTGTAGGCCAGTTGTATGCGTCTTACAATTAGTGGAGGAATACATGATTCACACTGCATAGCATTGATGGGAGTTGAGCACATAGCTCCTGTAATTATTCTAAGTGCTTTATTCTGGATGACATCTAATTTTTTTAACAAAGTTACACTACAATTCATGTATGCCAAAGAGCTGTAATCAAAGTGACTGCGAACAAGACTTTTGTAAAGCATGGATAGTATTTTAGGGTCTGAGCCCCAGTTTACACCAGCTAGTGAGCGCAAAATGTTTAAAGCCTTAGTTGAATTTTTAATGAGTAGATTTATGTGATCTGCAAATGAAAGTTTTTTGTCCAGGCACACTCCTAAAAACTTTTTCTCTTGAATCCAGGGAAGAGGATTGTTATTATAATAAATTTGAGAGTCACAATCATCATATTTTTTGGAAAATAACATAGCACCACTTTTATTAGGACTGATGTCAAGTTTTAGTTTGTTGCCATAAAAGTGATGGATCTCAGCTAAGGCTATATTTAAACTATGTACAGCAATATTTACATTCTTAGTTACAGTATAAATTAACAAGTCATCAGCAAATTGAAGAAACTTTACATCAGTCTGTTTTAAATATTGATTTATTTGACTAGTATACAAATTGTATAGCAATGGGGAGATAGTAGCTCCCTGCATTGTTCCTTTATAAACATGCTTCGGTCCATGAAGAATATTATTGAATTTAACATACATTGTTCTATTATATAAAAAATTAAAAATCCATTTACAGACATGACCTGGTACACCAATGTCGCTCAAGATGCTAATAAGAATTGAGGGATTCACATTATCAAAAGCACCTTTCACATCAAGAAAGACACAAGTTGTTGCAGAATGACAGTGGAAAGATTTCTTAATATCAGAGATCAATGATGTAAAGCTTTCTGAAGCACTTCGACCTTTCCTAAATCCATATTGTTCATTAGGTAAGATGTTATTTGATTCGACATAGTGATCTAATCGAATTTTTAACATGCATTCAAATATTTTACCAATACAGGATGTTAAAGAAATGGGACGGTATGAGTTACTGTCATCAGCAGGTTTATCTGGTTTTAAAATAGGAATGACACATTGAGTTTTCCACGACTCTGGAATGACCTGTTCTTGCCAAAGTAGATTATATACTTGTAATAAAAGTTTTTTAGCATTAATATGGAGGCGACGAATGAGTTCATATGGAATCTCATCTAATCCAGGGGTTGTGTTCTTACGTAATTGCAAGGCTGTGACAAATTCTTCCCAAGTGAAAGGTTGAGAGAGAAATGTTGCTTTTGTATCACCATTTTGAGAAAAATACTGTGTTAATAATGAGTTGTTTATATCTTTTTCAGGAGGAGATGAAGGGGCATACTTGTTGAAGAAAGATGGAATCCATTCATCATTCTTTGGCAATTTCTGAATAGACAAGCGTTTAAACTTCTTCATGTAGTTCCATACTGTGCTAACAGGAGTGTATCTATTAAAAGATTCACATAGAGACTTCCAACTAATTTTCTTTTTTTCATTTAAAGTTTTCTTTTTGATGGCATCCAATTTCTTGTAGTTAACATAATTGTCAATGCTTGGATTACGTCTATAAAAATTTAAGGCTTGTTTACTTTCTTTTACTACGCTACTGCAGTCATTATCCCACCATGGTACTGGTTTTTTAATTAAATGAGGAGTAGTTTTAACAATTTTAGGTACGGACATGTCTCTAATATTAGTTAAATGATTGTAAAAATTATTGTATGTTAACATAGGATCAGAAGTATCAAAGTTAACACAATCAGACATTTTTTCTGTTTCAAAATGGAATTTAGACCAATCAGCCTTACTATAAACATACCTATGTACCGGATCACCAATTTGATATTTATCTACAGATGTCTGAATGTCGGTTATAGTGGGATAATGATAACTTCCCATAGGATCGTCGTGAACCTTCCAATCACATAATGGAGCCACTGATGGACTGATACAAGTTATATCAATTGCCGAAGGATTATGAACAGACCTACCTACTGTGGTTGGCGCACCTGAGTTGAGGATGCAAAGGTCACAGTCGTCCAAGATGTTATAAACTTCATTGCCACGACTATTGCAGGAAGCGCACCCAAATGCTATGTGGTGCGCATTAACGTCACCACAAAGCATAAGTGGTTTCGGTAATCTTTGAATTAACTGTTTAAGTTTATTGGCTTTAAAGCGAGGACGACCTTCTTTAGGTGGAGGACAATATATACATAAGATACATAAGTTTCCCATCTTCGTCTGGAGATTTATAGCGACAGATTGCAAAAAGTCATAGTATGGAACATCTACGATGGTGTATTTAAAAACGTCCTTTATCAGGATGGCTACCCCACCCCGACCTTCCTTTTCTCTACCTATTTGATTTATTATATTGTAATTTGGAATAAAATAATTATTGTAATTTTTAAGCCATGTTTCATTTAATAAACAAATGTCAATGTCGTTTTCACATAAAAAGTTACTGAGCAACGGTTTTTTATTTATAACACCTTCGACGTTGTAATGTGCAATCCTTAAAAAACTTTTATCCATCTAGAGAACTTCCTCTGAAAATTTTTATAAGTATCTCTTGTATCACAGTATTAGTGATTTCCCTATTTTCGTTGCCGATAGCGACCAAGGCGCCGACCAATCCTTTACGGATGTAATCATTCGACAAAATTTCTTCAATTAACTTATGATTAGGAATCTTTTCCTTATGTTCCGTATTACTTACAGAAGCAGTTGAGACCGGGGGGGTGGGAGTTTGTGTAGCGGAGACAGCTTGTGTCTTCCTTGGTGGCAAAGGCTTTAAGTTTGACTTTGGTGCCGGCAGTGTTGGAAAATCATTTTTGTAATTTTTTGTAATGATTGCACTATTTGAAGTATTTGAGCTCGATATAATATTTGCGTAAGTCAATTTATTTTTCTTTTCCTCGATTTTTTTGTTTTTAATTGGACAGTCGCGTGAAATTGCTAGGTGAGCTCCCTGACAATTAATACACTTAGCAACTTTGTTTGAGGTGCATTCGCTAAAGTGATGCTCCTCTGAGCAAATAGAGCATTTTTGAGAGGATTTACATATTTTTGCACCATGGTTAAACTTAAAGCATTTGAAGCACTGTAATAACGGTGCGTTATATTGAAATACACGGAATCTGAACAGGTCCAAGTATACATAGTCCGGTAATGACGTTGATAGGAATGTTACACTTACAGTTTGAAAGGGTTTAATTTGACCGTTTTCTCTCTTTGTGAATCTACGTACACCTATTACTTCAAATGAAGAGGAAAGCTTTTTGAAAAGCTCCTCATTACTGACGCTTGTGGGTACAAAACGGAGCACGCCGACCGTCTCCACTGCTGTTGCCGGGATGTATGCTTTCAGTTGATGTTTGGACAGGAAGGTGTCGTGCTTTAAGAAGTTGTTAGCATTGCTGGACTGAGAAAAGGTAACGCAGATCTTATTTGCATTTATTCTCTTTATATTGCTGATTCCTTTTATATCGTTTTTAAATAGGTTTGTTGTCACTATCGGGTTGTTGTTTCCAATTTTCTCATTCTCTTTGGTGCTCTCTACAAAGACGCAAAAATCCCCACTCACCGAATTTTCAGGAAATAGCCTTTTGTAGCCTTGTTTTACATAGGGTTTGTAGAAATCATCTTCCGTTGATGTAGTATCTGGATTTCGATTTGGAGTTTTTCTTTTTTCTGTTCCCCCAGGCGGGTCCTCGCCGTCCCCGTCCGGCATAGTTATTAATTGCTTAACTTTACAACTTTTAGTGCAAGAATAAGCAATTTGACAACAAAATAAATAATTATTTGAAAATTGCTTTGAAATTCGCGCCTAGTGCGTTCAAAAGCCCGCCAAAAAGTCCCTAATTGTCCGTTTTTTTTTTATTTTTTTTATTGGGTTTTACGGCTCTGGGTTCCAGCCCTTTTAAGCCAATCGTTGTTTTCATACAAAGAGTTAAAAGTTTATACAGTTCATTTTTAGATAAAAATTATCCGCTTGGAAGTGTGAATATGTTCAATGTTTTTCATAATTATTGTTCAATCATTTCACTGAAATTCACTTTTTCACGGAACGAATCACAGAGTACCGAGAGATGATACTATGAATTTGTAGAGAGCCTTGAAGAATTTGGGATCACTAAGAAGTACGTGCAGATTCTGAGGCACAGCCTTACACACTTCTTGAAGGTCGTTGATCATTATAAGTCTTTGTATGCCGAAGCTTCTACATTTCATAATTATGTGTTCTAAATCAGCTGCTGGTTCTTCATTACAATGTGGGCATTCGGCACTCGATATCAGGTTAAGTCTCTTCAGGTGAGTGGGAGTGTGACAATGGCCAAATCTTAGCCTATTGATGATGGTTATAAATTGTCTATTATCAATATAATCATTCTTGCGATGGTACCAAGGTTTGGCGGGCGGGCTTCCTTGGATCTTTGCATACCATTTTCCCTTTTCTGCACTTTTAATAGTCCAATACTCATGCCACAACTTTTTCAGATCCTTGCTGATCAGTGCTTGGTAGTCAGTATGAGGAATTTTCATCAAAGCAGAATGATCGATATCAAAGCCATTTCTCGCAGCGCAATCCACTATTTCATTCCCGCTGATGCCACGATGCGATGGTACCCACAAGAAGTGAATATTTTTACTGGTAAGTCTTATTATATCATACATTAGTTTTTTTATATCATAGATTAAATAATTTAAGCTAAACTTTTGTGAGTTGCATTCTAAGGCTAGAAGTACACTTTTAGAGTCAGTCAAAATAATGATATCTGTTCGTGTTTTAGAACTAATTACATGTCTTAGGGCTAAAAGTATAGCATAGCTTTCAGCTGTGAAGATACTACTGCGACAATCAATTTTATAGCTTTTGACTAAGCGAAGTTGAGGATCAAAGAATGCTGAATTTACACTATTGTCTGATTTAGAACCATCAGTATACACTTTGTAATAGGGCTTACTGTTTAATAATTGGTCTAATTCAGTTTGATTATTTACTTTATCCCATATAATATTAAAATGTTTGCTGATAAGAACCTCGAAACTCACTTTATAAAGTGGCCATGGCTTATCTATATACATATTTAAGCAAAGATTATGTATGTACATAGCAATTCTAAGTAGTTCAGGTGTGTGCCCAGATATTAGTTCAGAACCTGATATCTGCGTAGGAGGAGTTGAACTTATTTCAAATGATTGGGGTGGTAATATTTTATGCATTACAGATTTGTTATCAGAAGAAATAAGTTTAAGACAAAAATTGTAGGCCAGTTGTATGCGTCTTACAATTAGTGGAGGAATACATGATTCACACTGCATAGCATTGATGGGAGTTGAGCACATAGCTCCTGTAATTATTCTAAGTGCTTTATTCTGGATGACATCTAATTTTTTTAACAAAGTTACACTACAATTCATGTATGCCAAAGAGCTGTAATCAAAGTGACTGCGAACAAGACTTTTGTAAAGCATGGATAGTATTTTAGGGTCTGAGCCCCAGTTTACACCAGCTAGTGAGCGCAAAATGTTTAAAGCCTTAGTTGAATTTTTAATGAGTAGATTTATGTGATCTGCAAATGAAAGTTTTTTGTCCAGGCACACTCCTAAAAACTTTTTCTCTTGAATCCAGGGAAGAGGATTGTTATTATAATAAATTTGAGAGTCACAATCATCATATTTTTTGGAAAATGACATAGCACCACTTTTATTAGGACTGATGTCAAGTTTTAGTTTGTTGCCATAAAAGTGATGGATCTCAGCTAAGGCTATATTTAAACTATGTACAGCAATATTTACATTCTTAGTTACAGTATAAATTAACAAGTCATCAGCAAATTGAAGAAACTTTACATCAGTCTGTTTTAAATATTGATTTATTTGACTAGTATACAAATTGTATAGCAATGGGGAGATAGTAGCTCCCTGCATTGTTCCTTTATAAACATGCTTCGGTCCATGAAGAATATTATTGAATTTAACATACATTGTTCTATTATATAAAAAATTAAAAATCCATTTACAGACATGACCTGGTACACCAATGTCGCTCAAGATGCTAATAAGAATTGAGGGATTCACATTATCAAAAGCACCTTTCACATCAAGAAAGACACAAGTTGTTGCAGAATGACAGTGGAAAGATTTCTTAATATCAGAGATCAATGATGTAAAGCTTTCTGAAGCACTTCGACCTTTCCTAAATCCATATTGTTCATTAGGTAAGATGTTATTTGATTCGACATAGTGATCTAATCGAATTTTTAACATGCATTCAAATATTTTACCAATACAGGATGTTAAAGAAATGGGACGGTATGAGTTACTGTCATCAGCAGGTTTATCTGGTTTTAAAATAGGAATGACACATTGAGTTTTCCACGACTCTGGAATGACCTGTTCTTGCCAAAGTAGATTATATACTTGTAATAAAAGTTTTTTAGCATTAATATGGAGGCGACGAATGAGTTCATATGGAATCTCATCTAATCCAGGGGTTGTGTTCTTACGTAATTGCAAGGCTGTGACAAATTCTTCCCAAGTGAAAGGTTGAGAGAGAAATGTTGCTTTTGTATCACCATTTTGAGAAAAATACTGTGTTAATAATGAGTTGTTTATATCTTTTTCAGGAGGAGATGAAGGGGCATACTTGTTGAAGAAAGATGGAATCCATTCATCATTCTTTGGCAATTTCTGAATAGACAAGCGTTTAAACTTCTTCATGTAGTTCCATACTGTGCTAACAGGAGTGTATCTATTAAAAGATTCACATAGAGACTTCCAACTAATTTTCTTTTTTTCATTTAAAGTTTTCTTTTTGATGGCATCCAATTTCTTGTAGTTAACATAATTGTCAATGCTTGGATTACGTCTATAAAAATTTAAGGCTTGTTTACTTTCTTTTACTACGCTACTGCAGTCATTATCCCACCATGGTACTGGTTTTTTAATTAAATGAGGAGTAGTTTTAACAATTTTAGGTACGGACATGTCTCTAATATTAGTTAAATGATTGTAAAAATTATTGTATGTTAACATAGGATCAGAAGTATCAAAGTTAACACAATCAGACATTTTTTCTGTTTCAAAATGGAATTTAGACCAATCAGCCTTACTATAAACATACCTATGTACCGGATCACCAATTTGATATTTATCTACAGATGTCTGAATGTCGGTTATAGTGGGATAATGATAACTTCCCATAGGATCGTCGTGAACCTTCCAATCACATAATGGAGCCACTGATGGACTGATACAAGTTATATCAATTGCCGAAGGATTATGAACAGACCTACCTACTGTGGTTGGCGCACCTGAGTTGAGGATGCAAAGGTCACAGTCGTCCAAGATGTTATAAACTTCATTGCCACGACTATTGCAGGAAGCGCACCCAAATGCTATGTGGTGCGCATTAACGTCACCACAAAGCATAAGTGGTTTCGGTAATCTTTGAATTAACTGTTTAAGTTTATTGGCTTTAAAGCGAGGACGACCTTCTTTAGGTGGAGGACAATATATACATAAGATACATAAGTTTCCCATCTTCGTCTGGAGATTTATAGCGACAGATTGCAAAAAGTCATAGTATGGAACATCTACGATGGTGTATTTAAAAACGTCCTTTATCAGGATGGCTACCCCACCCCGACCTTCCTTTTCTCTACCTATTTGATTTATTATATTGTAATTTGGAATAAAATAATTATTGTAATTTTTAAGCCATGTTTCATTTAATAAACAAATGTCAATGTCGTTTTCACATAAAAAGTTACTGAGCAACGGTTTTTTATTTATAACACCTTCGACGTTGTAATGTGCAATCCTTAAAAAACTTTTATCCATCTAGAGAACTTCCTCTGAAAATTTTTATAAGTATCTCTTGTATCACAGTATTAGTGATTTCCCTATTTTCGTTGCCGATAGCGACCAAGGCGCCGACCAATCCTTTACGGATGTAATCATTCGACAAAATTTCTTCAATTAACTTATGATTAGGAATCTTTTCCTTATGTTCCGTATTACTTACAGAAGCAGTTGAGACCGGGGGGGTGGGAGTTTGTGTAGCGGAGACAGCTTGTGTCTTCCTTGGTGGCAAAGGCTTTA
This sequence comes from Anania hortulata, assembly GCA_963576865.1. NCBI lineage: Eukaryota > Metazoa > Arthropoda > Insecta > Lepidoptera > Crambidae > Anania > Anania hortulata. The sequence goes on from OY756413.1 coordinate 2,686,990, forward strand.
AGTTTGACTTTGGTGCCGGCAGTGTTGGAAAATCATTTTTGTAATTTTTTGTAATGATTGCACTATTTGAAGTATTTGAGCTCGATATAATATTTGCGTAAGTCAATTTATTTTTCTTTTCCTCGATTTTTTTGTTTTTAATTGGACAGTCGCGTGAAATTGCTAAGTGAGCTCCCTGACAATTAATACACTTAGCAACTTTGTTTGAGGTGCATTCGCTAAAGTGATGCTCCTCTGAGCAAATAGAGCATTTTTGAGAGGATTTACATATTTTTGCACCATGGTTAAACTTAAAGCATTTGAAGCACTGTAATAACGGTGCGTTATATTGAAATACACGGAATCTGAACAGGTCCAAGTATACATAGTCCGGTAATGACGTTGATAGGAATGTTACACTTACAGTTTGAAAGGGTTTAATTTGACCGTTTTCTCTCTTTGTGAATCTACGTACACCTATTACTTCAAATGAAGAGGAAAGCTTTTTGAAAAGCTCCTCATTACTGACGCTTGTGGGTACAAAACGGAGCACGCCGACCGTCTCCACTGCTGTTGCCGGGATGTATGCTTTCAGTTGATGTTTGGACAGGAAGGTGTCGTGCTTTAAGAAGTTGTTAGCATTGCTGGACTGAGAAAAGGTAACGCAGATCTTATTTGCATTTATTCTCTTTATATTGCTGATTCCTTTTATATCGTTTTTAAATAGGTTTGTTGTCACTATCGGGTTGTTGTTTCCAATTTTCTCATTCTCTTTGGTGCTCTCTACAAAGACGCAAAAATCCCCACTCACCGAATTTTCAGGAAATAGCCTTTTGTAGCCTTGTTTTACATAGGGTTTGTAGAAATCATCTTCCGTTGATGTCGTATCTGGATTTCGATTTGGAGTTTTTCTTTTTTCTGTTCCCCCAGGCGGGTCCTCGCCGTCCCCGTCCGGCATAGTTATTAATTGCTTAACTTTACAACTTTTAGTGCAAGAATAAGCAATTTGACAACAAAATAAATAATTATTTGAAAATTGCTTTGAAATTCGCGCCTAGTGCGTTCAAAAGCCCGCCAAAAAAAAAAAAAAAAAAAAAAAAAAAAAAACCCTAATTGTCCGTCACATCCTAATGTTACCAGTCAATGGACAATGCAAAAACTTCCAGTTTCACTCCGAACGTCATTAGTACCTGTCATGTCATTTCTCCGCTCTCGTTTGTCCGTGGTCGCGAATGTAGTAGGCGGAGTTCATTACAATTATTTTTTAGTTTAGTGTTCTCGTTCCACTTTTCGAAAGTATCTTTTTATTTTTATACCGAGTGCTCTGTGCTGTGTTTTACGCTTTCGCCGCGGTTAAGTGTCGAAACGGCTGTGTTCAAATATCTTGTAATGATTTTGTGATATGATGTCATATTTCTGCTTAGAACCTTGAAAACATGAGTGCTAGTGTAGATCTGGACGTCTCGAGCCCTCTTTCGGAGGGCCAGAGCGCAGGGTCCGACCGCATATCAAAATCTTCGTCGGAGAGTCCTTGTAATAGTAAAAACGACGATGTTACGGCAGGTCATGAAAACAAAGAGGAAACGTCAGAGCCAACGACCCCGAAGCCTTTTCCGATGGCGTTCACGATTGATTTCGGGAACACGAAGCCAGTGGACAACCGTAGACTCGAAGAGCTAGCAAAAAAATCACAAGCTAGGCACCAGAGGGTTCAATCTATGTCGGCTAGTTTAACCAGACCGGCCCCGGCCGTCCAGAAACCACCGATGAGCGCTAAGTTGCCTAGAAAAGCACAAGGGTACAACTCTGAGGGTTACTTCTCTTCTGACCAAGAAGACTCCGGTCTCTCTGGCTCCGTGAAACTCCGTCACAGTCCTCTAGCCCAAAGCATGCACGCAACTTCTCCTGTAGTCAACAGACATATCAAATCACCTATTGAATCTGTCCACCCGAAAAGAACGTCCAAAAGCCCGATAGTCGATAGTATAATGTCGAGAAGTGAAAACTTCACTTCACGGCAAGGGCTGAACCTGCCTCTGAAGAACCCAACTAGTTCCTTTACAAGAGACGTCCATAGAACTCCAAGTTATGGTAATCTATCTGCTAGTTATCAACCTAAAACTCTTATGGCTGATATAATTGATCGTAGCCCGGAAGGTGTGATGCTGACAGATATTTCTAGTCCAGAATTGGATATCCTAACACCGGACAATGGGTTGTCCACACCAGAACCAATTAAAAGTCCTCAAATCCGAAAACTTCGTGCATCTTCAGAAACACCAGATTTGTTCAAAAAGTGTGTGCCAAAAGTGGAACCGTTGTACATAGATGATGAAGTTGATCGGCAATCAAATAATTCTTCCACAGGTACCTACACAATTGAAGGTGATAATTATACTGAGGAACAGAAGGCCCGAATGAGTATAGACAGGACTTTTGGTGCAAATTTGTTAGATCAAGCGATTGAAGATAAATTGAAAAAGCGTGAAATAAGTCACCAAAATGACCCTGAACTGATTTTTGACTTCCAAAACTCTAGGGTTATTACAAAAGAACCGCGAAGAGATATGGGTCTTCGAAGTCCTTTATCAACGAACAATACCTTTGAATTGCCTACAAAAATATCAAAAGATAAGAATGTTTTAGAAATATCTTGCTGTTATGAATCTCCTACTGAAAACGATTTAGCAGCGCAGACATCTAAACAAATAAAATCGACAAGGAGTTATCTTGAAAAAATTAAAAACAGAGTCAGAACAATAACTGAGAAAACCTTTCCGAAATCTCCTCCTAAACACGAAGAAGAGCCTGATATGGGTAGCTTTACATCGGTTACAACATCTGGTGTATTAAGTTCTAAACTCCCGTTAAAAATAGAGCCTCCAATGCAATATAGAAGGAGATGTAGTCTTACTAAATCGGAAATAGATCAGACAGATTATGTTCATCGCTTATCCAGAGAAGCATCAGTTCCTGTATCATTACCAAGCAACAAGCTTCCATTCGATGATGCAAAATTTGAGAGTACTGCTTTAAAAAATGCTCAGAAGGCTCTACGGGATGATAGTGGAGTATCTTCGGACATAACTCCAGACCAAGTTGTTGGGCAGCTGTCTTATTTGAGTTTAAATCGGTGTAAAGGGGATAAGACGTGGATTCAGGACTGGGCGGAGAGTGTGAAGAAGTATAACAATAATACGCTGGCAACGAAAGATGAGTTGAACACGACATTCATCATGGATGGTGACAGACCACCATTGAGTCCTCGCCATATACCGGGAAAACGTAAGTATCCATTTTTTACTGTATTAAAAAACAGTGTTTCCCAACCTTTTTTGATGGCGGACGCCTAACGCCAAATAACTATAATCCGCGGACCCCAAAAACGCTCGGTTGCATAATTACGCCCTATTAATTTATTTTCTTACATTTAAAAAACAAATACTGAGTCTACAGACCACAGATTAGGAACGACTATTATAAAGTATACTAATGTTTTATTTGAAACAACTTTCCTGAATAGTTTTTTTAAGTTATGGTGTATCTATGAAGAACAATTTTTTCCTCTCGCCCACACTAAAACAGTACTTATTGTCACAGCCTAAGGGTGGAATTTTTATGCAACAAAATAACTGTCGACAAAATCGGTAAACCGATGCCGAATTACTGCCGACCTACAAGAATAACTCGATAGTGTGATTGCACTTTATCTAATAAGATCTCTATTACGAAATACATGAACACGCCATGGGTCGCCTTGTACGATTGATTCCCGGCACGTATGCACGTAGACACTATAAAAATATTATATAAAAAAAAAAAAGTTAAATTATCAAAAAATATTAGACACGTTTTTTTCTTTTGTCAATCCAACAAAAAAATACGAAGATAAAGCGCGTTAAAGTTTAGGGATAGGTGGACTTATTAGAATTTTAGGAAACAAGCCCATTGCATTTCTTATTAGGAACATAACTAATGACTAGTAAAGATCATTAAAATAAGTAAACATATTACAAAAACTATATATTCAGAACAACAAATAAAACCTTACATTTGCTATCAGCACAGTTGTTATCAATTGAAAGACCATGCAAAAATGTGTTTTACCCCATTGAAATTAGATTGACTTTAAGATAAGGAAATACAAAAACTATAACAAAAGATAATGTAAGAAACGTGATGATTAAACTGCATTTCTATTCTACGTCATTTCATTATGCGTCAAGAAGAAATCCATATTTCTATACTTTCATACTATATTTTATATTTATCCATACTTTATATTAATTATTATAACATTAATAAATGCGAAAATAACTCTGTCTGTGTCTCTTACGTTTTCACGCCTAAGCTCCTAAATCAATTTTGATTATTTTTGGTAAAGAGATAGATTGGACCTTGGAGAAGGACATGGGCTACTTTTTGTCGCGAAAACTGAACCGATTTTGATAAAATTTTGTACGAAATTATTAAAAAAAATAAAACTGACTTCAAAACACTAAAATGCTAAAAATAATCCTAACACTTAAGTACCTAATCAGTTACTTTTGGAGTCGGTGCCAGCCGATGAGAGATTCAATGCTTTTGTTTGCACCGACTCCAAAAGTAACTGATTAGGTACTTAAGTGTTAGGATTATTTTTAGCATTTTAGTGTTTTGAAGTCGGTTTACTTATTTCATAAATTTTTAGTGATAAATCCTAATCTAACTGCTGAACACCGATTTCATCCCCTATTTTCCTACCCTTAGGGGTGATTTTTATTTTGTAAACTTTTAGCATATTATCTTTGAAGTATAAGCTATTCAATAAAACAAAAATCATCAAAATCGGCTCATATTTGTCGAAGATAGGTAACAAGAACCACAACCAAAATATTATCTGGGTATATATTTGATTTGTTGATTTTCTAAAAAAAGAATCATTAAAATCGATTCATAATTGGCGGAGTAATCGCGTAACAAACATACAAAAAAAAAAAAACATACAGTCGAATTGAGAACCTCCTCCTTTTTTGAAGTCGGTTGAAAAGCTTGAACACTTAGGAAGGACATAGGCTACTATTTGTCCATCTTCTTCCTAGGGGAGTAAAATAGGGGGACGCCCGTAAAGAATACACTCCCACCGCCAACAGAAGGCGTGTCGTAAGAGGCGACTAATACCTGTAGCACGAGACGGGCAACAGCGTCTGCGTGCGAAATCTTATAAAAAACTGCGCTCCGCCGCTCCTGCAACCCGCCTGCTTTTCTGCCGTTTCTTCCATTTTCAGTCGCATTATGAACTAAAATTGCATTTTTTGGGTTTACGAGAACACCGTTTGTGATCGTAATGTTACTGGGAGCGGATCGACACCGGATTGCGACTATTGTCAAATTACGGGAATTGGGCCTCTGTTGAAGAACGAAGGACGCCGAAATAGTACAAGTGATTAGCAAACTGAAGTGGCAATGGGTGGCAATAGGTTGAAATAGCGCCCGCTTGGGCAGGAAGGTCCTTGATAAGAGATCAGTGTCTAGTAGTAATCGTTTATTAAAATAAATTAAATAAACTGTTTTTCACAATCCAACCAATCATCTAGCTAGCCCCAAACTAAGTAAAGCTTGTACTATGGCGACTAAATAACAGATAAACATACTTAAATACTTTTATAAACATCTAACACTTAGGTACAAATGCTCGTGCTCATCACAATAACATTTGCCCCTTGCGGGATTCGAACCCGCAGTCGCTGGCTTTTAGTCAGGAGCGCGAACCACTACACCAGGCGGTCGTCAAATAGGCTAACATTGACCATTATTATAAAAGGCAGGTGTCTAAAGTAAGTAAGTAGTCATTACAGACTGGTCGTTTACTTAGTTGACCTTCTCAAAATAATTAAACATACTTGAAATTGACCATAATAGTAGTGTATGACAATAGTAAATTTTCCGTTTTGTTACTGAACTACTGGTAGTAAGGTGGTGAACCTCAAAATGAACAAAACGGAAAATTTACCAACGAAATTAAAAATATTTCGTTGTACTGAACCCTAAAAATTTTATTAAAAGACACTTATGTTGAGGAGGTGAACCACTTAAGTCAAGATGATGTTATCGTTTTAATTTAGTACAATCATTATTATACATACCGATTATCTAACACGTGTGAAAACACCTGAATATGTACCTAGTTATAGGTAATTAGTTTACATATTCAACATCATCATTTCAGCCATAGGACATCCACTGCCGAACATAGGCCTCCCCAGTGACTTCCGACGTGACGTGATTGGCCGAACATATTATATTCTCTGAAACGTCTTTTAAAACAGAATTCATGTATTAGGTTTAATCTTCTTAAAAACATGAACCTTGCATTATCTATTCATGAATGTATGCCAGTTATAATACTGCAACCTTCGTATTTTCATCATTGCTGTACCGAAGTTACATTGTGTAAACAATTTATTTGCTAGGTAAATATGAGCACAGGTGTAACCGCCTGCAACTTAAACTTGGCTTCCAAACTAACGTGGCATTTACAAATATTTAATGGAATTATTTAATATTCAAGAATGTGCAATCCTTGTTGGAGGATTAGGTAATCCATTCAGTACATTAAGTTTATTTTCCGCAATTAGAATGCATAAGTGCCAATTTACATTGAGTGCACACATTTCTCTAATGTATATTTCTCTGTGTGTATCTCTGAGGTCCCGGGTTCGATTCTCGGTCAGTCAATGAAGAAAATAACTTTTCTATATTGTCTTGGGTCTGGATGGTATCGTTGTTTCTGATTTCTGTAACACATGTGCTTGAAGCAACTTATCATAGGATCAGAGCAATGTATGTGATGTTGTCCAATATTTATTTGTTAATTGTCAACTGACAAATCGCGATCCTCGACAATTTTTTTCCATCCACTGCCAGCACCATTGCTCGCTCCAACCTTGTAGGCGCCTTACTCTGCGTTTGCGTAGTCGCGGTCTCCACTCAAGAACACGTCTACCCTATCGGTTATCGGTTCTACTGCAAATGTGACTAGCCCACTGCTACTTCAGTTTGCTTATTCTTTGAGCTATATCGATTACTTTAGTTTTCTGACGGATAATATAATAAGTCTCGTCAATGGTTTTCCAGTCGATTTGTTATTGAACTGTTCTAAATCAGGGGCGAGATCCTTGTTATTTTATTCTCTGAGTTAAGAGAGCGGCAGTATGATGTTTACTCAGATTAAACTTTAACTGCCGCTACCGCTACCGCCAACAGGAGGCGACTAATTCCTGTATCACAAGACGGGCAGCAGCGTCTTCGTGCAAAATCTTATAAAAAACTGCCCTCGCCAACCCGCCTGCCAAGCGTGGCGAGTATTGGGGGGGGGCAATCCCCCCCCCCGATAAAAAAATATTGGGAGAGGCCTATTTTCAGCAGTGGACTTCCTATGGCTGAAATGATGATGATGATGAAGCATTAACTGAGATTTAAGAAGTTTGTGCAAGTGGATCTAAATTAAAGAAATAGTTTACTGAAATAGTACTAAAAATAAATAATAAGCCCCTTGAAATGATAAAAATACGAACCGTGGGTTAAAACTTGATCTTAAAAACACCGTGTTAGGTTGAACCAACTATCAAGCACAATCCACTATAGAGCAGCAATACGAAACATCTTTCTCCGAAACTAGTTAGTGATTTTTCACTTACATTTAGTATGAAATGACAGGTCCTGTCAACTCTCGCCCATACAAAAACAATACAGTAGGTACTACAGTCACAGAATAAACAATTTTCGGTCTCACAAAACACGTTACATTATCTACTCTAATAGGGTACATGCTCTATGGGCTGAACAAACAAGGGTCATACTTCTACAGGTTGTTCTCCTCATAAATATAAACAGCATACTATTGGATCAATGGTGAAAACGAGAAAGAAAACACCTGTTCCATACTAAAGTCTATCGATTTCGCTATTGGTTCGAATGTAAAAGTTATAAAATTTGTTTGAAAACCAAACTAGAAGTATGTCTCTCGTTTAGCCACTCTGTGTAATATTCTTAAGTCGCCAAACAATGGCATTTATGTATCAGGTTTTGCAAATGTTAAGGCTACTTTTAACGTATTTCCCAAGGGAACAATATCTTTAAACGATAAATTCTCAATAAGCATCAAAACAATATTATGTCCGACCAATACCATCTCGCGTTTAGATTTGCATAATTCGAAAACCCACGTAAGATGAGTCATTTATTATGTACTCGTGTTGTTTCTGAAGATGGTAAATACGGAAATTATGATGCTTGTCTACGTGTTCTAAATGATGTCAACATTGTACTAAAATGGATATACAGAAGCTAGCAATGTAATAGGTTCTTCAAAGATGTGTTTTATGTGTTTTGAAAAGGTGTTAGTTGATAGCTTAATTTGGTTTTTGGATTAGGATGAAAGGATGGTAAAATTAAAGGTTTAAAATGACTAAATATTTCTTGTCTTGAGCTCATGAAGCTAGAGCAAGATTAGCAAGAGGCGACAAACGCTAGATGGAGAAGCGCCGGGTGTCATCAGCGACAGGTGGTGCAGTAGGAAAGTTTTGCACTTTTTGTTGGAAACGATATTTTTATATCTAGCGATCTCGTACCAGCCAACGCATGAGTATCGCGTAAGACCTTGACAATTTGTTGGCCTATTATAATAGTCTAAGGGCAGACAATTATCGGCTCTTCGGCTGAGCTTGGGCTGTCGTCAGCTTATAGGTACCAACGTCTATGTCATCTATGTGAGTGAGCGTTAAATGGCGACGATAATGACATCTGTTCTGCTGCATTGGCCGTTATTATATAGACGGCTCGTCTGCTAAATTCTGCCTTTCCTACCTCACCTTTAATATGAAAGCTAAAATAAAAGGTAGATTGTAGGTACCACAGGTAAGCCGTAAGAGTTACTATTATTTCTCCTAGCACTTCAGTTGTGGTTTGTTTAAATATTAACCGAAATGCGGCAAGTCTAGTCCTACATTTGAAGCGATAGACACAAGGAATATTTTGGACTCATTCACATTAATCAGGGTATGTTGCCATACCATTTGCCAAAGGCACGGATTGTAACGTGTTGTATCTCGTGTTAGGAATTACAGACCAAATTATGATACTTGTAAACTTATGATATCTTTTTCTTATTATATTGTCGTTGTTCCAGCTCGCAGCCCCATCGGAGGCACCCCCACCAAGATCCCCAGCCCGGTGGGCACGCTGCTCCATAGGAGGACTCCGGTAAGTTCAACACTCTCTCAAGTCCTTACCTACCTTAATCAAACAACGGTAAAATACGAGTATTATGCCAACCCTAGAACTACAATTCTTTTTGTCTAAAGACTTGTCCTTAACTAGTGACTACCGGGACTTACCGTGTGTATATTATTCGGTAAGACGTATTCGGAGGCAGGCTTAGCCCTTATTTGGTTACCATCTAGTGTAAACTGTCATTCATCATCATCATTTCAGCCATAGGACGTCCAGTGCTGAACATAGGCCTCCCCTATTGACTTCCAGATTGGCCGTTAGGAAACGGACTGCGTCCAGCGTCTTCCTACGACCTTTCCCAGCCTCCACCTTGTCCTTGGCTGCTTGCCGGTGTTTTTACGAAGGTATTTGTGTTCGACGTATCTGAACATCGAACATCTTAGTTCGGTACCTTGTTTCTCCAACTATTGTTTGTCCGATATAACGTTACTTCGAAAACTTTGTCAATACATTTTTCTGCGACGTGGTAGGTACAACTGAGGTACAACAAAAACAGAACACGCCTTCCGAAGAAATGTGACAAACATTTAAAACTCGATACATGGCAGACGTCATTTAGTATGCATGACATCATGTTTACCTACTCAATGTATCTTTATGTTAATTTGCACTAAAGGTGATTGCAAATCACCTAATCGCATGTGTAATCAATTATTTTGAAAGTTCACATCATCAATTACATTCGAATCGGTTTCAATTACCTTGTATTTACGATTCGAAAGGAACGTTGGTTTGTTTTTGTAAACTTGTAACTGAGTCCGCGTGTCCTAAGACACTTGCGTACGCGGGTATTATTTTTCAACCGACTTTAAAAAAGGAGGAGGTTCTCAATTGGACTGTATGTTTTATTTTTGTATGTATGTTACGCGATTACTCCGCCAATTACGAATCGATATTAATGATTCTTTTTATGTTTGGTAGATCATACTTCAGAGGTGGTCCCATATAAATTTTATCGAAATTGATTTAGAAATTTTTGAGTAATTCAACAAATATATACCCAGATAATATTTTGGTTGTGGTTCTTGTTACCTATCTTCGACAAATATGAGCCGATTTTGATGATTTTTGTTTTTTTGAATAGCTTGTACTTCAAAGATGCTATGATAAAAGTTTGCAAAATAAAAATCACCCCTAAGGGTAGGAAAATAAGGGATGAAATCGGTGTTCAGTAGTTAGATTAGGATTTATCACTATAAGTATTTATTTATTTAGACTTTATTGCACAGATTAAAAAATCATACAACAGGAGGACTTAATGCCATGAGGCATTCTCTACCAGTCGACCATTAGGCTAAACAGAGACGTTTTGTGGGCGGTGCGATATAGGCGATACAAATTCAAATGAAAGGTAATTGTGAAATTATTTTTAAAAGCATAAACTACCTACAGTAAATAACGATATACATAAACTAAATACTATCATACATAGATTACATAGGCAAAATACATACGTAAATAAATATGACGACGATCATGAGACTACAATACCTAAGGGTTCAAGACACTTCAAGATGATGATTTCAATTTATAAAGAAAATGAGCACGGGCAAGTTTCTTAAAAGAGTATTTACAAGGGGCTTGTTTGATGTTTTCGGGGAGAGAGTTCCAAAGCCGAATTGATTGAAGGAGAAAAGAGTTGGAAATAAAACCAGTGCGGTGAGAAGGAGTGGAGAGAGTCAGTTTGTTAGAAGAACGCAAGTGACGGGAGTGCGTCGAACTAAGAAGAGTAAATTGGGATTTAAGATAAGAAGGTGAATTAGGATCATTTAATATCGAGAAAAGAGCGGATAAAATTCTGACGTTGCGCCGAAGAGAGAGGGGAAGCCATTGAAGCTGCTCGACACCCCGCACTGGCTGCACGAATGCTCGCTTTGTAACATGTTACATTACGCCCCGTAACGTCAGTCGGTACCCACCTTAAGACATTGTAATAAATTTTATTAAAAAAAATAAAACCGACTTCAAAACACTAAAATGCTAAAAATAATCCTAAATCCAGCCGATGGGAGATTCAATGTTTTTGTTTGCACCTACTCCAAAATTAACTGATTAGGTACAAATTATCCTAACACTTAATGTTAGGATAATTTTTAGCATTTTAGTGTTTTGAAGTCGGTTTTATTTTTTTAAATAAAATTTGTTACAATGTCTTAAGGTGGGTACCGACTGACGTTACGGGGCGTAATGTAACATGTTGTAAAGCGAGCATTCGTGCAGCCAGTGCGGGGTGTCGAGCGAGCAAAGAGTCGGTTTGACACGGGTTTACATGAGCCGGACTGCCGGATTGACATGACGTAACAAAACGTGCTCGCTGCGAATGTTACATTAAGGCGAGTATAGTTGACAAATGTAAACTACCACTAGCGGGTTCGCCTTACGCACTCGACACTGACCCGATCACGCCCGTTAGTATAGGGCCCGAGTAACACGTACGAGCCTGAGCCTTTTATTTATTTATTTTATTTAAGTATACTTTATTGCACAGACACAAAAATAAGTAGTACAAATGGCGGACTTAATGCCAAAAGCATTATCTACCAGTCAACCATGGGGCCAGACAGAGATAGTACAGGCGGTGCAACAAAACAGTAATTAGTGTTAGACAAAATCTAGCAAAACAGACTAGATGAATACATACATACTATATAAATACTTAGATATCAAAATAAATACATATTATACAGATACATGCGCATAATATGATTGCACACAGATCATATGCCAGCGAGATTCATTTGAAAATGAAGAAGGAAAGAGAAGAAGAAACAGTTACTCATTAAAATGGCTTCGCAAAGCCTTTTTGAAACAAAATTTGGAACTGGATTTTTTGATTCGCTTCGCTTCGAGAAACCTCAAACTTGGCCGGGTCGGTTGATCCGGCCGAAGCCAACTTAGACTGAGCATAGGGTTTTTAATCGAACAGTTGCGTCCATGCGAAAAGTATTTTCCCAATTCTCGCTACATAAAGACGCAGCGATTGTCGTAACAGCCACGTTTCATTGCGCGCTGTTAGAACCGTATATTATACAATATTCTAACTAACAAGCTTCGAGTCACTAATTTAGGGGCACTACCGCACTACTCGCCTTAAGTTCCTTAACACCCGTGTAGTCGTCAAATGTAAATTGGCATATGATTTTAAAAGCCTACTACTTAAGCCCCGTTTATCAGAAAAACATTTAAAAAATATGCTAAGTATAGTCAAAAGCTACACAACATCCTGAGCATAGCATTTGTTTCTAGTACTTATAGTTCAGGAGAAAAAAAATCATTGAAAAAACTAACAACTAAGATGCTAATTCTCTTTCTTCTTTTCATCCGCTGGACCGATTTAATTGGTTTATTCGTCGATTGATAGGCCAACATAATAGCTACATACTGAGCATAGGGTTTTTTAATCAAACTGTTGCGTCCAAAGTATTTTTCCAATTTTCGATCCCAAAAGACGCAGCGATAGTCGTAACAGCCACGTTTCATTGCGCGCTGTTATGAACCGTATTTTAATAAGATTTTGTACGACATGGAACAATTTCGCTAATTCTTTTTTTGTTGTGTTAATTATTGTCGCGAGAAGGTTCTTATGAATGAAAAAATTAAGAAAGTAGCGCACATTTTTTTTTATGAAAGCACGCAAACGAAGTCGCGGGCAACAGCTAGTTCTATATTAATTTAAGTAAAAAGTTACTTGCAGCGCGCTTTACGTCGCAAAATGCTGCTTAAAATTTACTTTAATAAAGTTCTATTACATTATGTTACGACATAAACAGTTTTAAAAATATTACCTGTGACCTAACCATGGAATCAAACCCAAAAGTAATATTAAAACTCAGTCACAGCGTAGTTCAAAAACATAGAACTACGGACAAATAACCAGGCATTCTGTTGATAATTATAATAAAGCAATATAAACAGGTTAATTTATGAAACACGGTAAAAGTGTCATAATAACGACCATAACCGTAAGATTGAACCAGTATAATAAATTAAGGAAATGGCACTTACTTCAATAAACCTGTTACATATTAAGAGTACATCATGTATGTGCGTACAGTGTATTTTATATCCTGTATTATATCATTTATTTTAAATTACTGTTGTCGTTGGGGGTCGTCCAATCACGTAAGGCTTGAAAAGGGTCCCCCCCCCCTCCCCTTTGGGAACGGGCTAGACTAAAGAGCCGAAAAAGTTTCCTAAGACTGACCGATGCCATTACAAACTAGCCTACAGATGCTCGAATTCAGCTCTGGTCCTCCAAAATTCGTCTGAACACCTTCCTTATGGGCATAAACAGCCTTGGCCAACTTAGAAGGCGCTGAATCGCCGTTCAGAGGTTGGCCGCTGCAGACAAAACTTCGTAACGTGGGGTATGAGGATCGAGCGGCAAAGTGAATATGACTGGGTGCTGACCTACAATCTATGGCTCCCTTACTCTTGCCCTTGTCTACAACGGTGTGGGGTATGAGGAGTGAGGACCAAGCGGCAAAGTGAATGTGACTATGGTGCGGACCTACAATCTATGGCTCCTTTACTCTTCTGCCCTTGTCCCTACACCCAAAATGCTGTAAAAGTTGCCAAGTTTTTGTCGAATTCCTTCTAGTCGAGTCGCCATTGACACGACATAAGAAGAATCTGAATGTTTAGGTTTCCTCTTGAGGATCCCTCACCGCCGAGCAAGTGGCTAAATCCTGTACATAGATTTATGATCCAGACCTATGTGCTAGGATGCGAACTCTCAACCCGCGGTTGTAAGGATATTTTGTTTGATATTAACCTTATTGTTGTGCCCAACAGGGTCTATAATGATCTGATTAATGTAACATTATAGAACGCAATAAATATATTGAATTGAATTGATCATCATCATCATCATCATCATCATCATCATCACAGCCACAGGACTTCCACTGCTGAACATAGCTATAGTCTGTTAGCTTTTAAGATGGCTGTTAGATAAATAAAATAAATAAAATAAAATAGACCTCCCTCAAAGGAGGGGGGATTGCCAATACTCGCCACTTGGCAGGCGGGTTGGCGAGCGCAGTTTTTTATAACATTTCGCACACAGACGCTGCTGCCCGTCTCGTGCTATAGGAATTAGTCGCCTCTTACTACACGCCTCCTGTTGGCGGTGGGCGGAAGTGTATTCTTTACGGCTGTCCCCACACGGCACGGCACGGCGTGGCATTCTTTTGTTTGATGGTCAATATGAAATCATAGTTCTTGAACCGTTGTACTCAAAAGGTTTCTGGGGTTTGATAAACTCTTGTAATTAAGGACAATCACCTGTTACTATAAATCGATAGGTCACCGACTTGATTATATTTACATGTACATAGTTAATCCCGGAAACTTAAGAATTGTGAGGGGTCTGTAAAAATAACTTAAAGAACACGTAGACCATTTTAATTTGTTGCAAATGCCAATGCGTCACAGTAAAGTTAATCCAGCCTACTCAAATTTATTTCGATGTGCCAAAAAAATTAATGAAATAGATTTAAATTAATTATAGTGATATAATCATCATCATAAGTCTTTGAAAGTCTACTGATGGACATAGATCGTCAGTCCACAGGGTGCACCTGCTCACGCATAAAAATATTGTGCCACAGCATGCATGCGTGACTATTTATTGTTTACTGTTTTGTGACACTTAGTCCCTAAAATCTTCAAAGACTAATAATAAATATATTATTTCTAAAAATGATTTATTATTCTAGGACGTCACGGAACCGAAGAATCTAAGAATTTTTACAATGTTTGTGCCAATTAATAATCAAGACTGAAGTCGAATTTAGAAGAGTTTTTACGTCTAGTATTATTTCTAACGATAATTTATTAAATAATTTTAATTTTAATCATGACGTTTGGAATCATTTGTAGTTAAAATTAGGCATTACAACTTATTATACAGTGTGACTGGTAATTCGACTTATTTCCGCTAAAGGGATATATAAGGAACTATTTCCAACAAATTTTATCTGATCATCCCCTATCCCAAAATGAACCGTTATGGAGATAAATTTATTTTTTACATTAAGTTATTTATGCTACATAAAAATTAATTAAGTTCAATATTAAATAAATTTGTTATTTTTGACTACATAATTTTAGAAAGAACATTGTAGCTATTTTTTTATCCAATAAAAACATGAATCTGGAATCTTGTTGTAGTAAAAAAAAAAAAACGGTTAATTGTGGGACATGGTATGATAGGATGAAATTAGTTGGAAATAGTCTTGTCCATATCTCCTTAACGGGAATAAGTCGAAATAAAAGATTTTGATACAGTTTTTTTGACGCCCACCTATAAGGTGGACAGACGAACTGGTAAAGGTTGCAGGAAGCCGCTGGATGCGGGCCGCTTCCAACCGGCCAATCTGGAAGTCACTGGAGGAGGCCTACGTTCAGCATGGACGTCCTATGGCTGAAATGATGATGATGATGATGATACAGTTTTTACTAATAGCTGGTTCACGATGAAATGAAGCTTTGAGTATATCACACAAAACTGTACATACTTAGTGCTTTCATGCAAAGTCAGGGCAAGCCGTTAGTGATTCAATAATTTTGAGATAACTTTATACATTATAGGGTTTGATCACTAATTTGACTAGACTATAACACAATATTTGAAATCCTTTTGTCTTAAAAAGTACGAATAAAGAAACAAGCATTTCAATTTAAACAATCAATCCCACTTCGCGCCGGTTTCGCGTACGCTGATTAAAGTAATCGCTTCGTCACATCTAAAATTAACTTGTGCTTGGCTGATTCCGCGCCTCGACCAATCACAGTAGTTAATTTTGATGTGACACTTACATCGCTTATATGACTTTACGAGGAATCGGGCGTTAGTGATTTCATGCGAAATTAACACACTTTATTTTATTTTATTAGTATAATTTTTCGGATTTTCCTTTTTTTAAGATGTACAAAACAGGTTACAGCCATTATGAGTTTACTCTTTTATCCTTTACTATGCTGTGACCTTTCTTTTTTGCCTTTTATGATTATAGGTGAACTGGAACCCTATAGGTTTTGATAAGTGTTTGCGATCGAAATGTGACAGAAACGGTTGTATCTATTAACTGAGGAGACTTAGAAGTTTGATGTTTTAATGGCGTTAGTGTTTCTTATCATACAGCATCTGTAACGTACGGACAACAAAGTGTTCTTATGGGTTCCGGTTTCCATTTGAACTTCGGATACGGAACCCTAGAAACGTGATAACCAAGAATGTCTAAGGCGCGGTTATTGTCGCATTCGTCACTTAACCCCGAGGCTTTCAGGTCACGAATTTAAATAAATTGGTACCGGTTAGGTAATTGTCTTGGTCTAGTGGTTCACACTCCGAAATACAAAGCCAGCAGTCGCGGGCTCGAATCCCGAAAATTAATGAGTGTATGATGTACACGAGCATTTTGTACTCGAGTCATGGATGCCGGTACAATAAGTATCACCATCATCATCATTTCGGCCATAGGACGTCCATTGTGATTACTGAACATAGGCCTCCGTCAGCTACTTCCAGATTGGCCGGTTGGAAGCGGCCTGCATCCAGCGGCTTCCTGCAACTTTTATTAGGTCGTCTGTACACCTTGTGTAATACTAAGTATGTTTAACCGTTATCTAGTCGCCATATTACAAGCTCTGCTTAATTTAGGGCTAGATAATATAAGATTGTTGGAATTCTCTAAAAACCAGAGCTATTTTTTATTTATTTTGCGTATATGTCTCGTATGTTACAGCCATGACTTTACATCACAATAAAGTGAAATCTGCCATTTCTCTGTTCCACTCTGAATGGTCTTGTTCAATTAGTATGTGCATAATTTTAGCCACAAAATTGTAGCGACAGCCGTAGCCGTAGACGGCTGAAATTACGTAGCGAAAATAGAACAAACTGTGCAATTTTACAAAATTGACTTAAGTATTCATATATTCGGGATGAATTGTTTTGTCGAAAATACTTAATCATCTGCTGACTGATATACAACTTTTACTACAGGGACTACACACAAATTATGCTAACAAAGATATAATTAAGTCATTCGCCTGCCCTGTTCCCATCCCAGGTCATCTGGGGTAGGTGCATACTGCACTTCACTCTTTCTTTTCTATGCAATGTCACTCGTTATCGAGTCATTCATTCATTCTCTTCTCAGAAATATCATTCCTCACACAATCCATCTATCTCTTCCTAGGTCGTCCTCTACCTCTCCACCTATCAATACTCATACCCATTACTCTCCTTGTTACGTGCCCCTCTTCCCTTTTCATCATATGTCGATACCAAGCCAAATAGTTTCATTTCGTCTTTTCTGCCACATTATCATGCTTACTCTAATATATTCATTCTTTATCTTGTCCGTTCTCGTCACCCCTCACATCCACCTTAACATTCTTATTTCTGCTGCATGTAATCGCTTTTCATCGATATAAAGATATAATTATGAAAGGTACTTAATTTTCTCGTTTTCAATTTGTAAAGAACCAAACGTCAAAAAGGGTAAACTAAAAAATTCGGACCTTATAAATATTAGACACACTTTATAGCTTGTACATTTTTAGATTTGGCGAAATAAAGTTTTATAAACTAACACGGCTGGACCAAGAATTGTGAAATTCGTATGACGTAATTTATGGATGGCCCCTAAAGGTGACACATAACCTTAATGATTGTGGTGGCTGCTTCATTTGTGCTATAACAGTAACGATGTCCAAGGAAGTGGCGTAATTAGTCCGATGTGATAAAAGTTGAATGAGACTTGTCTTTTGTGCCGGATTATTATATTTAGCCGCATTACTGTAATTATTGTAAAAGAGACGTTTCCTGTTTGCTGTTATCTTAATCTGTGGCTTCTGTTGAAGTATGTTTTTTGTCTCTATATAAGTCTAAGATACAGCTACTCCTTTAAATGTTTTTTTTTTTGGGAGAATCGAAAAGTGACAGTAACGCTTACGCTGTTTTAAGAGACAAATTAAAGATTAACTATGAGAAACTTTGTTTTTGATTACTTTCTACCGCGAAACGTTACATAGGTACAGACAGACAACAGCTCGTCAATCTACCAAAAAACGTCAAAATTAAATGTTATTATCTTCTTCTTTTGATTATGTGCCCTGTTTCGTTACGACGGCAGAGTTGCCTGACGCGATCAAAAAAAATCATGAGGTATTTTACCTTCCACAATATTATGGAATGAAAAATAGTTGTTCAGTCTTGTTTCAAAAACAAGTAGACCATATATTTTATTTGTTAATATTTCTGGCCGAAATATTTGAACTTTACTTCTACAGTTACGACCCACAGTCTCTGATGTAACATCTCGAAACATAGCATTAAAATGTTACATTCTTGCTTACAGTCAGCGCCATAAAGGGTTTTATAGCTTTAATAGCGCTACTAGCTATATAAACATTAGATGAGCAGGTTAAAAGAAGTGATGTGCCGAGTCGCTGTTTTTGTGAATCGAGTCAACTCGAGCCAGTTTATACGGTATTCGAATCATGACTCGATTCCGCGATTCGAGGCAGTACTCGAGTTCTATGTGTGGTATTCGAATGTTGACTCGAGTCTAGTACTCGAGTCTAGAAATTACAAAATGATCTTGATGAGCTTTTTATTTCAAATTAGTTGTAATTTTGTAATAAAATTAATTAAAATAATTTCATAACAATTAAATTCACTCACAGTAACAGCTAACTGACACAAAACAAGGAAATCAAATCAAAAAGTTGCAGGTTCAACCTTGAATTTATTAGGCATCACTTCTTTGCCTAAGTAAACCGAGATCGAGTACGAGCGAGTCAGTAAGTACAAAATCGATTCTTCCTGACTCGAGTACCAGAATCGAGTCCGGCGTACTCGAATTAAAATAAACCGGTATTCGAGTAGCCGAGTCCAAAGCAGGAATCGAGTCTGACTCGAGTCAAGCAGTACTCGGCACATCACTAGAAAAGCAATAATCATACCAATGATTTTTTTATTCATTCATTTTTTCCTGGTTATGAAATAATTTCACTATACAGCGACCGGAAGAGTTTAAAAAACTAATTAGATTTAATCGCTCGTATATTTATGTGTGCCAGTATTGCCAGCCTAAAATATTGGTAACTGTTAGTAGATTATATTTAAGTAATATATTTTGGTCTTTTAAGTCTTTTATATAACAACCTATAATGATTTAAAATACCTATTAAACAATAATCTACGCAATGGTATCAAACAAAAACAAACCGTACAAAAAAAAACGCTTTAAATGTGCACTGTGCAGTAGATGTACAGACAGATGTAACAGCTCGTCAACCTACCACAAAACGTCAAATTTTCTCAATTGATATTGATCTCTACTGTGTCGGACTTAAAGTTGAAAATCAATTCAATGACCTTTAACTTTATGGGTAGGTTGACCTGCCGTTGTCTGTACTCTGAATACCCTGATGTCCCTAATATTAAACTTTGTGTAATATCACAATCTCCATCATACAGAATTTCAGCTTTAACCACTGATGGGCCGCGATTTAAATGGCTATAAGTGCCATGCCATGACATTCAGATGGCTGGGCAAAAATAAAAGGGTTCTGTTGTTTGTCATATAACCTCATCATCATCATTTCAGCCATAGGACCTCCACAGCTAGACACAGGCCTCCCTCGTGCTACAAGAATTAGTCGCCTCTTACGACCCACCTCCTGTTGGCGGCAGGAGAGTGTATTCATAACAGCCGTCCCTAAATGGCACCTTTAACTTTAACCTATCACAAAAGTATAGATTTAGTTCACCTACCGTAGACCGCAGCCTCATACTCTATGCTATCATGTAGCTATGAGGACTAATAAAATATGGTTAACATCAAAACAAATGAAACAGCAATTCTCCTAAATGATATCAACGACAGTCATAAATAACAATTGACCTAATTTGATAACAAAAGACAATTTATAATAAAACACGACAATAGCAACCAAATAATACTGTTAAATGCCCGCATGCCCTCCAGTACCTTATCTAAATGAGTGCAATGAACATTAGATTTACAAAAACTACTAAAATAACTTCAATTTCTTTTCTCTATAATTATTTTTAAAAAAAACAGTGAGTGTTAGGATATGAATTAATCACTGGAACCACTTTACCGATTTATTTTTTTATTTATTTTATTTATTCATAGCACCCAAAACAGATTACAATTAAAGTGAATATCTTATATCATGCATATATATCCAAAAATATGTATGCCTGGAAGCTTACAATTTGATTTTATTTATTTATGCCATGCCAAACAATGCCAAACTTAAAAAAAAATTACACAAGTTAAAATTTTAAAAAAATTGTTGGGAATTATTGCGAAATCCAGGAAAATTCAATGAGAGAACTAATTAATTAATTAGATACCTATGTATAAATAAATCTTACTTAAATGTGTGTTTAATTGTCTCTGAAACTGAGGCAGCGTGAGATGGAATATATCTATTTATCTGTTTATTGCAGTATTTCATTGTATTGGCGGCACATCCGGACTATAGGGTTGTAGTAAGAGGGGTTATTACAGAATACTTCAAGAAAGACTTGAATATTTGTTGGCCATAGTTTACCTAAGCGTAGCGTATTCTAAGTCTATGGTTTTACCATTTTTATGGATTCGATTTTGCTGTCAAAATAGATGGATGGATGCGATTTTGCTGTCAAAATAGATGACGCTAATAAAGGTTGGATGTACCTGGTCATAGTTAAAAAATATTGAATGTAAAAGCAATTGTATTATTTGTATCTAAGTACTTTGTTTTTAAAAAAAACTGAAGACCACGTATACGAAGACACGAAGCAACAGTTACAAATATTGGGACAGATTTGTTTGGCAGTGGCGCCCCCTACTGCGCTATGAAAGTAAGCCATATTGATCGTTGCTTCCGATAAAGCTATCTATGAAAGCAACAGTAATGGTGGCTGGTAAAAGCGCGCGATTTGCATAAAGAATTACTGATAGCGCAAAATAGATATATTATACCTATTCGGTTGGCTTTTTAGTTGAATTTCATAACGCGAATTCCTGTTGCGATGAAAAAATCACATTATTTTTTTTGTTCCTCCCAAGAAAAGGCAAAGGCGCTATTGCGATTAAGCCTAAAATCATAGACAAGACAACACTTACTTATTTTAAATCCTTTATAGACAAAGGAATCCGTATTTACGCATCCGCAATTAAAGATTAGCAAACTCCAGCTGTGGCGGTATCAAGTTAATTATAGTCCAGTGATGCTTACCGCCCATTTAATTCGTGTACGTTTGTTTTCAATCGCGAATAAACTAGGAAGTTCTTCTATTTTGATTTATTGGTATTTGGATTCAAATTGTGAGTGTCTTATTCGTCGTTTGGTTAGCAGATCAACCTTCGTGGTAATTTTGTTGCTATTTTAAAAAAGTGCGTGCCGGTATTTCATTTACTTCACACTTGACCGGTTTTTTTTAACTTTAAATACATGGTTTACATTATAATTATATACAACAAGACGCTTGCATGTATGACTGTTTTTACTAAAGACCAAATGATCTAAAACTGTCGAATGTTTGGAAAGGATTTATTGTTTTCATTAACCAAACAATTTGCTAAGTTAGTCTATTTCATTCAATTTAGTAATAACGTTAATGAGTTTGTTAACAACTCCAAATCTTTTATGTTATTTCTGTAACTGCTAAGGTTTTGTAACAGTAACAATTGTTACCAATTACACGGTACGCTTTCAAGCTCGTTTTGAATTAGCGTGATTGAGTCACAGACAAATTACATCAGCCTCTTCACTATGCTACAAAAATAGTATAATTACCAGTAGGTCTATTAAGAGTATATATACCTACCTACAGGGTAAGTGCAAGCTATGTGGTAAAATTGTTGTATGGGCATTTAAGCGCATAAACAAAACGGAAAGAATCGGGACAGAGACGCACTATAGATTGGCATACAGATATACAATGCCTAAGCTTACCGGCTAGGGAGCTAGTGTTGACTTGATTATGATCATCAACATTTTAGATTAAAAATCAAATATTATCTAGTCAGTGGTTCTGTAAAGTACGAACTTGTTTTTACGCGAGTTCGAAGTCATAGAAAAGAAAGAATCATAATTAATAAATTGGTGGCAAACGTTGACGCAAAATTACGTTATTCTTATAAGAACGACTTTGACTACCATTGCTATACGAATGGTTAATTTATAAGTGTAATGCGTTCAAGTTAGTTAACTAGAAAAACATAGATAATTTTCAAATGTTTTTTTTTAAGTAGAAATTTTTTTCATGTTCGGAACGATCATACTGATGTTTTTGCGCTATAAACTGTGATAGAGCAACAATTATTGTGGAGCCGACGAGATTATGATCAGTGAAACAATAGTATATGGCTGTATAGCGAGACACGCGCGTGCCTCAAAAAATGATTTAACATGGCACGTAGTAGATATTTATAGTGATGATTGGAATTTAGACGAATGTAGACTCTGACCTTTAATACATTTTGAATATCATCTTGGTAATTCTGATCCGTGACAGATTTTTATGATACGTTTTTGTCTTTATGTTTGTATGGTATTTTTGGAGTTTTATGTGCATTTTGAAAGGGTAGACGGCAAATTTTCCTTCTGCAATTAATTTCGTAAGTATACATATCTGACTTTACGCACCACCGCCACATCTATACAAAACTTAACAACAAATGCGTTAGTCAAAACCTCCAGTCTTCGATTTTCGGTTCAAAATTAGCTTCCATTTAATAGCCAGACATTACACGCATTCCAACGTTTCCGAACGTGATTCACCTGTCAAACTTTCGCGGGTAAAAAATGGAATCAAATATGGCGGGTCTGTGGCGACAACTGAATCATGATTGCTTCTTTTATTTGGGCCATTTGCGAATCTTTTATGCATTCGTTCTTTTATAAATGAAATTCTTGAAAATGTAAAGCTTTTTGTGGTAGAGAAAGTGAGTTTATATTTTGCAAAAAATGTAGTGGTAAAAAAGTAAAATTATTTTCTACATTCTAGTTACGAGATCAATTTTCATATTATTATGATATGTATCCCAAATAATATGGTGTGGTATGTATGATACATACATTAGTTATTTTATGTATTAAAAAAGTATTAAGAAAAGTAAATAACCAATATTATTTCATTCAAGTAGTAAGTAAATATTTCTATCATAAAGATTTCTATTTCTTTTTTTATAATTACATTTTGGAACTCTATTGCCTTTTCTCAATTTCAAGAATAAGAATAAGATTTCAATTCAACTGTTTTTAACTGACAGGAGGTTTTTTTAAAAGGAATCTTATAAAGCAATAAAGACTGGCTCCATACTTACTTCCCGTGCGTTTTTTATTTTGTTCGGTATTAAAGTACAGAATATCTATCAATTTCTATCATCAAGCTACTGTTTGATAAAGTAAAATTTAAAGAAGTGCTGAAATTTTAAATCTCTCTTCAACTGACTAACTTAAAACAAAGTTGGCTGCGTATCCTTTTATCTTAACAAACGTTTACGAGCCTGAGTCGTTTTATCATAGTTTATCGTGCATTGTACTAAATTGCATCAGAGCTGTGACTTACGTTGCATCTTGTAGCTTTCTGCAACGCAATATAAGTCTGTTAAAAGTCAACTTGTAATTAATATTTGTTGAAGATATTCAAGACAAGTGCAGGCGGACATACAGACATACAGGCTGCTAGGTTGAACTTACTTCTACAGGTAGTTCTTCTAATGAATATAAGTGACTTAAATCGAAATAGCGGAAAAAGAGCATGAAAGCGGATGTTGTCACAAGCCAGGATATTCACTAGGAATGGATTTGAAGCCAATAGTAAATGTTCCATACATTTTTGTCAAGTAAGATTTTTGGATGAAAACAGCAAATTTTGTCTCTTTGAGAACAATGTTATAAATATCAATCAGGTTTAAAAACTCGATTTATTAAGGTTATGCAAGTGGTTCATAATGCCATTAATAAATGTAAGCTTTGAAATATATTCAATGACTGCTTTGCCTAATGATTATTAACGGTTTTATTAACATAAATATTCGTTAAAAAAGGTGCGTTGAGTCAATTATAGCTTATGATCACACTGAGAGAGACTTAAATCTTTATTGATCTATAAAAACACAATACTACAATACAATTTTGATTGCGTGATATATTTTAAACATTTTTACTTAGTTTTAGTTGTTTGACACTTTTAAATTGTAAAAGTTCTAGCCTTTGTCGTTGGACAGTGATAAATAGTCGCGGTTCTATTGCCAGTATTGATTTTCAGTGTTGCCAACGCGAGGATTAGGTTGCAATTTTAAAGGTGGGGTTAGCTAGCTTACATCTCGGGTTTCAGCCTTTGAAAAGCCAATAGATGTTAATACAGTGATGTAACTTAACTAATTAATTCAAACTGCTACAGTCTACTCAAAGACGTAGATTTCATTACTATGATTATGTTTAATGATTAGTTGGTAAATGAACAGTCTAGCTAGCTACATTATTAAACTTTTTTGTTAGTTTGTTATATGTAGATTTAATTACTAAACACTCGTATTGTTAGCATTTTTTTTGTTTGCATCCTAAAATTAATCCATTAATTTATTAATACAACACATCAATATAAAAGTGCATCAAACTTGCTGGAAGATTTCACTTGACAACGATAAAATAAAATAAAATGACATATTTATACATTTTAACGGATAAAGAAGACGTCAACTTAACATCCTAAACTAACCATTTAAAACCGAGAAAAATAAATCGTTTAACACCATAATTAATGGTAAGCCAACTGATGCATACTTAAATCAGTTTACCATGATGGATGAGCAACATAAAGTATAAACATTGAAAGTGAATAGTAAAACCTGGCGGAAGTATCCCGGCAGCCATGTTGGCTGCGCGGGAGCGGACGTTGCTCTCGTCTATGACTCAACGACGCATTGTCGTCGGGTGGTTTTTTGAAAAAGGAATACAAGTTCGGAAACGGGTGTTTGTTTTTTTAAACGTCAAGTGGAACGTCACGTTCGGGCTAAGGAGTTTGGTTTATTTTTATCTTTGTTTTTATGCCAGTACAGTTCAACTTATAAAAGAAATAAGCATTTTATGGGCCAAAATTATAAAAACTTTCTCTGATAACTGAAATGAAAGTTAGATTTATAAAAAGTCTAGACTAGATAGAAATCTAGTTTTTGTAGTAGCACAGATGATTATCGTCAAAGTGGGCCTAATCGATTGTAATGTTGAAGCTTTTCACTGTTCTTCTAATAAATCTATCTATAGTAACTGTACTGCTTAATGCCTTATAAAGGCCTGCTTCACCATCACATCTAAAGTTCTGGCTAGATTTCTATCTTATGTTGCGTACAAATAATATTAGGTATTTCAAATGACTATGTGCAAAGTAGAAATAAATCTTATAGAAAGTGTAAAAAAGACACCTTTTGAAATTGGTCCCAAATACAAAATTCAAATGGTTATTTAGTTTTATTGACACTCGTCTGTATGAAATGGAAAGGCGAGCCATAGCAGAGTGCAGTCGTGAAAAATAATTGAAAACAAAATTCTTGTACAACTTTTATCTGAAACTCTATCGAGAAATTCAATGGGAGTACTTACGTTATGATGATGATCAATTAAATAAATAAAGCTCTACTTAAACCACCGATTGTCACGGTCTTGAAGTAAGAAATTAACATCCCTGTGTTACGAGGTGCCAGAATTTCCCAGAACACCCAGACTCAAGCCAATTTAGATTTAAAACGGTGGTAAAGATAAGCTATATTTTGGGACGTGTCGTGTATAAGTGCCCGGAAAAGGGCCTGTATACTGAATAAATTAGTATTACTAGTGAATATTTAGAAAATGTCGTTTTCCGAATTGACCCCAACCGAGAATCGAACCCGGGACACTTTGCGTTCAAGGCTTATTACCGCGCCACTACACCAATCAGTCGTTAATTTGGACAACACTGAAATTTACAAATTTAGAAGCTATAGGAGGGAGACAGTAAGAGTATTATTCAGTAGACATCATTTAGTGGAGTGGTGGTAGCTCAGTGGCGGCAGCGCTTTGGTAAGCAACCACGTTAAGCAACCACGCCGCGGTTGTGAGATGGGTGACCATTCCGACCATATTTAGTGACATTTATCACAAGCATCTCCGAGCTTCGGAAGGCACGTTAAAGGTTGGTTCCGGCTCATATCGCTTGATACTAGTCGTAAAGCCTAGTCAGTGGCAATAAAGCGGATTAATTACTTTTGACAGTAAGGTTTAGTCTACACCCCTCCATCAACTCTACCTCTCTACTATACAAACTACCTCATAGTTGAGGTGAGGCCTGTGCCCTGCACTGGGACGTATATAGGCTGCTTTTAGAGATAGTATCATTTAGACATCATTAGTCTATTTTGAAAGTTCTTCCTTCTAGCGCTTTTTGTCCCTTTGTTCCACGTCGGAACACGCTTGACCATGATCAAAGATGTGAGAAGGCTAGTTATTACACTTGGAGCGATTACCATCAGACCTCTGTAACCCTTAGACAGGGGAAGAGTTAAAATTTCAAACCATGGCTCCGTCCAGTTCCCTCTACCATAAGGGCACACGGGGTCCGTGTCCAGGACCCCCGGCCCTACGGGGGCCCCAAAGCACTAAAACATGTTTGCAAACTAAGAATTTCATTTTTACTTTGCAATAGGGCCCCCAAATTCTTGTGTGCCCCTGGGCCCCAGGATATGTTAAGACAGCCCTAGCTCCGTCCAGTTGTATGTCAATTCAATTCAATTCAATATATTTATTGAATTCTATAATGTTACACAGGTGGTATAAATAGATACATAAAACAGATCATTATAGACCCTGTAGGGCACAACAATAAGATAGGTATTGTGGGCAAAGAGGATGACGCCATGCATAATTAGATCAATTTGTTTATTTTAAGAAGTTGTAAAGAATTAAAATACATTAAGAAATCATATGATAATTATTGTATAATATATTGAATAACATAATCAAATAAATAGTATTTTTAGGCATTTAAATATTTATTTATCTTTGGATTTCATTTATTGTTTTAGATTATTGTCATTTAAGTATTCGTTTATTGTGTAATAACATTTTTTTATTAACATTAATTTTAATTGTTTTATAAATTTTAAATCATTTACTTAATTTTTCATAAACTCCGGCAATCTGTTATAAATTCGTATGGACATAACGTATGGGCTGGAAGAATGAAGCTTTAGACGGACAGTAGGTAGAATCAATTTATTTTTGTATCTTAGCGAGTAATGTAGATTATTGCGCTGTTTTGATATAAGTTTGGGTGTTTCCTAACAAATTTACACATTTCTAGAATGTACATACATGGCAGGGGAAGGATGTTAAACCTTTGAAAGTATGGTTTGCAGTTTTTTCTGGAGAATGAAAAGGGTAGATGCGTCCGTACTAGTACCGTAGTGAATGTGCATGAAGAGCAATATTTTTCCTCCCTCACCATACTTCAAAGCTGAACGTCCGCAGCGAGCCATCTTGAAAGTACTCGTATTGTACCAAAGCGAGTGCGTTTCTGTACTAATTTACTTTACAAGGAAACTGGTATGATGAGACATTTAAGAATAATTTAATTGTCTGGTCCACTTGGCATTTGGCCAGTGCTAGTAGGATTTGCAGAACACTTAAAATGCGACCCACAGTTGCACTTGGCAGGTTTTTCAAGACTCCAAGAGCAGTTTCAACTAAACTACTTTAGTTTCAGACTCATTGGCTATTGTTAGTTCTTAACTGTCTGTATAGGTTGTTATTTATGATGGTCTAAACTATTGAGTTCCGGATTTTTGGTACTTGCATGAGCCATCATCACTAAGGAACCAATCAATTCCAAAGATGAGTCTTAGGTCAAAGGGACCAAGTAAGTTGATATTTTTAAAGAGCAGATTTTGATTTGAGCGTTTTAAAAAGATTTCTTTACAAGAGCAAATTCGATTTTGGTTTACTGTTTCTCAAAGTTGAATCGTTGTCAAGCTACGAGTATAATACAAAAATGCTGCAAACTATGTTCTACACTGGTGATATGAGTCTTTAAGAGCGAATGGTAGTCCAATGATCGGAGTCACAGTCATTCGTACCTTGACTGGGAGGGGGACAATGCGCTAGGCAGAAGATAATATAGAGATCAATATCTATGGTCACAAATGCAATTTAGCTCTGTATAAACCGGTGATTGTAGATGTCTGCCAACCGCGCATCATGCAACAGTGTACAACACAGAACTATTAGTCGCTGTTGAAACGTCCATGGGACTGTGAGTTTGGGTCATGGAAAGAAACAAGAGGTTGTACCAGTACCTACACTTGTAAAATTACTTCTGTCGTTGATTTATTTATTTATTTAAGGTTTTCCATGATCTCTTAATAGCAGTGTTACTTATTCTTTGCTTTTTAGGGTGTCGTAGTCAAAACGAAACCCTCATAGTTTCGCCATGTCCGGCCATAGCAAGCCATAATTTCGCAAGGGTAAACATATTAATCACAATGACAAATTAGTAGAATAAAATCTTAATCTTTAACTCACAAAAAGCCATCTCTGCCAGCAAAATCGTTGCTTTAAGTAATGTGAAAAATTCACGACCAGTATACTATTTAACGTAGTTATAAGAAAACTATCACGGCTAGGTAGGCTTTACAAGTTACTGAGTAAATGTACTTGAAGAAGAAAATTACTTAGATGATGATGTTAATTATAGAAAACAGGTAGCGAATACCGCATATAGTGACGGGAAACTACAGAACCCTTCATTGCCCGTGGCCCGACATGCACTTGGCTGTTTTTTTTATAGTTTGACGTAAATAGAACGCTGATAACGTAAATACGAACGATTTATCATTTCTGGTAAGGATGCTGCAAAAAGTTGTACTGGTTCTCATTGAAAATGTTACTTACAAAACTTTTAAATCTCGATCCCAATCTCTGGAAGTTCACCAAGCACATCTTAGCCAGCCCTAATACAGTCTATCTAGGTTGATCTAGATCCAAGTTCACTGATAGGTATGTATTGTTTCAGTCAAATCTTAATTAAATCGCGCTTTGTGCACTATTACGTAGTTTAAAGGCACTCAAAGTAACAGAAAACGCCGTAATCGTGTGATTCAAATGTCTAACCAGAACTGTCAGCTAATGTTCCCACACTAAATCTTGTCACCTGTCTCGCTCACACTTATGAAAATTAACCTTGCGTGAAAAGAAAAGAAAGGAGTAAGTGAAAAATTGTTCGCAGCTTTGGAACTTTGCATTCCGTCCAAAGCTGAATAAACAATTGCCTACTCCTTTAAATTGTACTAAATTTAAGACTCTTTTCTTCTACAATAAAGTTTATTTTCCTGTAGCAAAATGAAACAGGACAAAACATACATGTTTCAAATGATTCTAGGAACGGACGAGAACGGGAATACTTGAGTGGTCGAAGAAACAATTGAAATTGATGTGAGTCGAATTTACCACGTTAGTGGCGACGTTGATAAATGTTGTTTGTAACTAAGTATTAACATCTTAAACAGGGATTGGAGAAATAAATAGATTACGTCTGTAAGCCAGATGGTCTGATTTGATTTCGTCTGTAACTCATTCACACCTACGTAATGGTAGTGACTAATTTGAAATCCTTTTTTAAACGAAAGTTTCTGAAGAGCAATTGTATAAACATTTGCAAGGGGCAAATGTTTGTGTGATGAGCACGAGCATTTGTACCTAAGTCATGGATGTTTATAAAAGTATTCAAGTATGTTTATCCGTCATCTAGTCGCTATAGTACAAGCTTTGCTTAGTTTAGGGCTAAATAATTGATGTGATTGTGAAAACAATTTATTTATTTAATTTACCGGTAAATGAACTTTTCGAGAACTGTTAAAAACGCTGTATTTGCCTATAAAGACATATCTTTTACACATGTTACTCATAATTCTCTGAATTGTAATGTTTACTGATATGTTGCTGGTGAATCTTTTCCAATAAATAAATAAATAATAATAAACTCTCTTGGACATTCGTCATGCTTACTTCTTGCGCCAAACAAATATGTATTCCGGACAAAAGGGCAAAGCGTGCATTTCGTGCATGTGCAATACAAGATAACAACTTTTATTTCCATTGTCAGAAATCTAAAGTAAATTACGCAATACAAGTGAGGCAGTAAATTTCCCATGTAAACTAAACTCCCTGAAAACACCACATGTATAGTGACAGTTTACATCTTCTTTTTCTTTTATTTAATGGCCAAATCTTGGGTTAATAGTGGAAATAATTAGCTATAACTCATAACCTTCAATATGGAAAGATTATGGAATGTTTGTGGTACAAAACCACAATGGCATGGTGCCAACTAATATCGATACTAAGTTTATTTGAATCGAATCCAAGTGTGTGCTCTATATGAATTCATTTTGAAAACAATGATTACGTTACGTTCCGTTGCACACACGATTCTTAATTCAAAAACATTCATTTCCGCACGGAAATAATATTGCAATTGTCTATGAAAACTTTTTTTTGTTTTTGTGGTGAAATGGAGCTAAGACATAAATGAATAAGTGTTTAATCTGGCCTTTCATATTTATTTGTTAATTTGATAGTCTGTCTTGCGTGGTGTGATTCTTCGTTTGCGTTTTTGACTCTCTTCACAAGCAAAACATTGATTCTACGCTTGACTTTACTATAGAATAAATGGACATTCTTTCAGGTAGCGGCGTAATCAAAATATTTGATCATCAGAACTGATTGTTATTGGAGAAAGTATTATTTCTGACGGGATCTGATAGCAATATTCAGTAATGGACTGTAACGAATCGAGCTAGATTCAAATCAAAACCGAAAGTGTTCTGTGTTAGTGATACTTATGCAATATCTGAGACTATTGTGAGAATTTCAGTTCTTTTTAAAATTTCTAGAAATGTTGTATATTTGTTGAGCCATTATCACAATATAGAGGAGTTACTAACTACGTTTGATTGTGCGTAGGTACATTAACTCTAGAAATAAACTATTCTAAAATGTCAGCTATATTTGGCTACTATTTAAGATTAAAAATTTGTCTCTTCAAAATAGATAGATTATAGATACTCTTTATTGCACCAGATTACACCACACAAAATAAATTACACTTGATTTTGACAGAAAGACGTACAGTAATTAATTACCATACTACCTACCACGCCACTGCCGCGTCAGTTTGAAATATGTATATATTTCTGCAAACATTTTATAGTGTATGATTGGCAAAGGTTGACCAATTCGAAATATTTATGACTCGTGCTATTCAGTAGTTAGTTTTGGCTTGACCTGGTTTAATACTACACAACACTTTAAAACATTGAAACATGAGTACGACAAATACAACAAACCAGGGTTGATTGCCAAGAAATAAACTTATTGTTTTGTCATCTCATCCGTGTATAATACACGAAGTACGCTCAAAATAAACTTGTTTCAGTTTTAACAGCCTATTATAAAAATGTAATCTTGTAACGTATCTTGAACTGAATATCGTGAGATATCTTTTGAATAAGCTTAAGTCACCTTTTGTTTTGATGCAGACATCACGACTGTGCATTGTAAACGATGAACAGTTGATATCAAGGTCGGATGTTAAAAGATTAAAATAGCGACCTCATTTTGCGCCCGAATTTAGTGTTTACAAGATGGAGGCCGGAAATAACTCTCGGGGAATACGTTCGGAAATTGTAACTTGACATTTACGAAGTGGTTCGCCAAATTTGGCAAGACAAGGTTGGGGTGCAATAAACCTCCTTGGCAAGTTGAACTTTTTTGCTGTAGTCTTGTAGGTAGTTTAATAAAAACCAAAACCTGCCACTGATGTTCATCATCATCATCATCATCATCATTTCAGCCATAGGACGTCCACTGCTGAACATAGGCCTCCCCCATTGACTTCCAGATTGGCCGGTTGGAAGCGGCCTGCATCCAGCGTCTTCCTGCGACCTTTACCAGGTCGTCTGACCACCTTGTGAGTGGACGTCCTACGCTGGCCGGTACGCGGCCTCCATTCTAGAACCTTTCTGCCCCATCGGCCATCAGTTCTACGTGCTATGTGCCCCGCCCACTGCCACTTCAGCTTGCTAATCCGTTGGGCTATGTCAGCGACTTTTGTTCGTTTACGGATCTCTTCATTTCTGATTCGATCGCCACTGATGTTATTAATTTAAAATTCATGCAAGAAAATGAGTCATTGCAATCATCATCATTAACATTTCAGCTATAGGACGTCCAATTTTGCCGCCAAATTGCTGAACATAGGCCTCCCCCAATGACTTCCAAATTGGCCGGTTGGAAGCGGCCTGCATCCAGCGGCTTCCTGCATCCACTGCTGAACATATCCCTCCCCCAATGCCTTCCAGATTGGCCGGTTGGAAGCTGCCTGCATCTAGCGGCTTCCACCTTTACCAGGACGTTTGTCCACCTTGCGCGTGGACGTCCTACGCTGCGCTTGCCGATACAATGCAAACTAAAATTGGAAAGCCTGACAATAAATTTAAAAACGAAAGATTTTGATTTTGGTATTTGTGGTAATCTAGTTATACTTTACGTAAAAAATATTTTAGTAGGTAAACCATAGATAAATATATATATGTATAGCAATGAGGTCAACTTTAATAAGGCTATCCAGATCCAGCACCTTTTCTCAGATGTAACTACGTCAAATGTATATGATATACACAATATCTTTAGCCATATTATTAGGTTTCTCGTGTGGTAAATCCATATTTGAAATATTTATTGTACACCAAAATATAAATAAAATAATAATTGCTTAAACAAATAAAAAGTGTAAAAAAAGGTACGTTGCAAAATTTTATGAGAGTAAAAGATTATTTCTCTTGTCATCAACCTAATAATGGAAGCGTGACTAACAGTTTGGTTCATAAATTAATTTAATTAGCACACAACAGGTGGAAAGGAGTGGTGACCGTCATCTTTTGTGTGACATCACTGATTCCGAATAACGCGAATTGAACCCTAATTTCTTTCGAATGGAGTATTAATTTGATTGAACTCCGCCCAGACAAGGCGCGGTGTTTGTTTGAAAATGGAATTTCGCGTGTAAACTTTGATTTTTAAACTGTTGAACAAGTGTAATTTTTTTTTACGCCTATGTTAATATTTTTCCTTAAGTTTATTTTTCTGTCGTCTGTTGTTTTAGAATTGGAGTAATGCCCGTCACTCGCATCTACTATTACCGGCTGCCCTATGTTAATAGCCATTCAATTGCATTGACCTACTGCTAAACCACACATCGCTAACCTAATTTTTAACTCGTATAAATACCGTTAAACAAACGAAACATCAAATTAAGCGTTTGTTTTATTTATAACTAGGACTAACGTTATTTGTATAATCTGTGCGTAACGGAACGAATACGCTAAAAAACCACGTGAATAATTTGCACATTCAAAGTTAATTGGCATTTATTGTTACCGTTTAACAATCATCAAGGCCTTCATAATCATATTTTTGCAGTTTATTACGGAGTTTTACTTGATCAGTAGTTTATGCTAACATTTGATTGTCTTTGAGGTTATGAAATATCCCGCCAAAAACTGGCATCCGTCATCTTTCCCGCGCTAATTTCGATGGCTCAACTTTTAAAGTTCAAACCTTTTGGTAAGTTTCCGGTTCTTAAGATTAAGGTACCTACCTGATGAAGACAAAACAGAAATTTATTGCAACATGACTAAGATACACAAGCATACATTTTACTCTTCAATCATTAGCGTACAAATGTTAATGAACATAGAAAGCATGAGCAATTATCTCTCATTAACAAGAATGGCAAAGAAAATCAGTAACGGTGTGCCGATATAACGGATGGAGCAGAAAAAAAAACTCCCACGGTCCTGATAACGTGTAGTGATGCAAGAACAAGGTTTTGCGATTTATATCAGCTGTTGAAAGAAAATGTTTAGTTGTCCATAGAAAGTTACCAACTTATCTGGGTGTCAGCAAATATAATTACCTAATTACTATAGTTTTTAAATAACATCTAAATCGCCTAATAATTAAAGTCGACAGCCGTTTGTCTGTAAATGTTGTCAGTTAGTCTGTCTGCTGCACAGGCTAATCTCTAAAATATTATGGTTATAGTTTTGCCATGTCCATGTACTTTGTACCTACCATCTTATGTAACCTGTTTCTAGCAAATAAATGATCTTTTATCTTTTTTTTTTTTACCGTTCGTCTCACTGTCTGTCTGTCCGTCAGCACGCGGTTTAGCTCTGAATCTTTCAGTTATGGAGGGTAGAGGTAAGGAGTACTATCCCTTACGGGCGGAAAGTTAAAAAAGTGTCCAGCTAAAGCAGCAAATAATAGTTTTAAAACCCTCCAAAATGGCGCTAGCTAGGGTATTTTTAATGAATGTAGCAGTAAATGTTAATGGATTGAAGCATGGAGTGCCCAGTTAGAACATTTTAAAACATTTTAGTGACTTTAAGATATGGAGGATAAAGCCACCTACACGTACGTGTAACAGTGGGGATGTCTTTTTTATCAACGATGTTACAAGGAAAACTATCACGGCTAGGTAGGCTTTACAAGTTACCGAGTTACCTTGTTTTCCTTTTTGTGCCCGATTGGTGTTGTTTTACCTATATTTTGACTGATAAAGTAAAGGTAATTAAAGATAAAAACTTTTGTATTAAGTGTTTGCTTGACAACTTAGTGCTAAAAGCTTTTTGTATTATTTACAGCTCTACTGTTACAATGATTGCTAATCGGCTTCGCGGTAACGGAATATGTGAGTCATTGTCAGACAGTACAGTCAGACAAAAAATCTAATTAGCCTAGTAAATACGAAATCTGTTTTCCAGTTTGTTAGGCAGTTAATTCAATTCAATATATTTATTGCATTTTATAATGTTACACAGGTGTTATAAATCTTCTAAAGCCGATTTCTATGATTTATGATTTTTTGGATTTGTTGCGAAAAGCAGAATCTATATAAAAACTCGAGAATGGCTGGACCGATTTTGCTAATTTTGATCTTGAAATATTTGTGGAAGTTCAGGGAAGGTTTAAAAGGTGAGAAAATATTTAAAAAATGCAAGGAAAGTAAAACAACTATTTTATTTTCCCATATAAACGAATTGGCGGAACGAAGTTCGCTGGGACAGCTAGTAGGTACATAAAACAGATCATTATAGACCCTGTTGGGCACAACAATAATTTAGGTATTGTGGGCAGAGAGGATGACGCCATGCATTTATAATTAGATTAATGTGTTTTTTTTAAGAAATTTAGGGTTTACTTAGGTAGCGACTAAACGATGGAGTTAGTTTTGTTTTTTTCTAATATGGCCTGCATTAGCGTTGCCATATGAAGTTTAGGCAGGTTTTTTTTGTTTGACTGGACTTGGTTAAATTCATGCCTATTTGATTATCGCCATTTTGGCAGTGTAGTGTAGGCAGATGCGGGTACAGAAAACTAAATAGGTAAATGCCGCAAGATAAGCAATATTCGAAATTAATTCTTACTCTCACTTGTGGGAGTTGTGGCGCTTCAAATAGGCACACAAAATTAACAGTCGTTTGTATGGGACAGCCAGTAATTTTTTATTCAGTCAGTGAATCTGAGAGATACAAAGGCTTCCCTTAATGAATTATCATCGGGGGGATTGCCAATACTCGCCATGCTTGGCAGGCGGGTTGGCGAGCGCAGTTTTTTATAAGATTTCGCACTAAGACGCTGCTGCCCGTCTTGTGCTACACGAATAAGTCGCCTCTTACGACACTGTGGCGCCTCCTGTTGGCGGTGGTACATTATTTACGGCCGTCTCGACACGGCACGTCAATATCAATTACTAAAAAATCATAACCTTTTGACCCATTGTCCTGACTGGCTGACGCACAAGCCGTGCATGCCATAGAAAGAGAAAAAAAGTTTAATCCTGGATTCGGGACAATAATTTCAAACACCAGACCACCACAGAAAAACTGACCAAGTTATTAAGAAATAAAATAGTTTCGTTTGAAATTATTCACAACCTAATTATAATGTTAAGGGTAGGGCACATGTTGTATTGTTCGGGGACTCGCAAACGAGGGGCTGGGTCGGCTAATTTCGTTTTTCGCCGCTCATCACGGCTCAAGGTTGAAAACTCAAGGACTATGTATTGTTTTAACAAAAATCAGACTGACTGTGGTTTTGACATTTAAAAAAAAACGACAATACAAGATAAAATTGAAATAACTAAAAACCTCCTTGGGGCTGATTCTGGTGCTCAGACACAACAACTTTTAGAATGGAACCAAACTTTATTTTCAACCGACTTCAAAAAAGGTTCTCAATTCGACTGTATGTTTTTTTTTTGTATGTATGTTACGCGATTACTCCGCCAATTATGAATCGATTTTAATGATTCTTTTTTTGTTTGGTAAATCATACTTCAGAGGTGGTCCCATATAAATTTTATCGAAATTGATTTAGAACTTTTTGAGAAAATCAAATAAATAATATACCCAGATAATGTTTTGGTTGTGGTTCTTGTTACCTATCTTCGACAAATATGAGCCGATTTTGATGATTTTTGTTTTATTGAATAGCATAGACTTCAAAGATGCTATGATAAAAGTTTACAAAATAAAAATCACCCCTAAGGGTAGGAAAATAGGGAATGAAATCGGTGTTCAGCAGTTAGATTAGGATTTATCACTAAAAATAGATAAAATAAGTAAATTTTATTTAAAAAAATAAAACCGACACTAAAATGCTAAAAATAATCCTCGGTTCGGTTTTATTTCTTTAAATAAAATTTAAGTATAGAGAAGTTTTGTTTCTAAGATTTTAATGTTCGCTCCCTAGTAAAGGTGTGTTGCCCCTAAGAGGATTGCGATATGTCAATGGGCTAGTTTCCTAAAAAAATTTAATTAGTCACTCAGAAAATATTGGACATATATTCATTGATTTAAAAAGTAAAGATACGGCTGACAGAACAATTCACATTACACTTTTGCCATACATGACACACTAACGCCATCTATTAGACTCTAATGTTATCTGTTAAACCGCATCACAGATGTAACCTTGTCAGAGCGGCTTATAATTAAAGAGGAACTCAATAAAAAAACTTTTCTTATTTTATTTAATATAATATTAAAGAGTTATCATAGTAAATATGTATAACTTTATCTTGCTTAAATAAAAATACTACGCCATGATTCATTTTGCCAAGGATCAGTAGAAAATCTACAGTTAAAAACGTAGTTATTTCTAAGTGTTACACTTACTACGTTAAAACACACGTTAGATTGATTTAGATAAATCGAAACTTCAGATATTTTATCATCATAAAACATAATATTTGTATGACATCACCTAAAACTATGATAGTGCTCACAGTGTAGAACTAATGCACGCCGCTACAAAGTTGTATCGGACAGACGTACGGTAAATATGGCGTCGCTTCGTATAATTCATAAGAACGTTAAAAAAATATTAAAGTAATGTAAATAATTATCAAATTTACGATTAACCGGTGAAATGTAATATTAGAATTATTTTTGATAAACTTTCTGTCGTAATTGACACAATTCTTAAAAGAACATCCAGGCATATTATTTTTTCTTAGGACACCGGCGCCCGATGACAGCCGACCACTGACTACGTCACTTTGACCCTAGGTAGGGTCAGAGTAGGGCCCGGTTATAGGCAACAGCCTGACGTGCGGTCCGCCCTGTCCTTACGAAGTAATATATAAGTCAATGCATATATTATTTCTTTTCTCAAATAAACAAAAACTGATGAAGATATAGGCCGCTATAGTTCCGCGTAACGTCTCGCCTTGCGACACTTCTTAGCATGGCGTGACGTCACGTGCTCCTAAGGCGGGTAGGCTGGGTTAGAAGGAGTGTGAATGAAGGAAATAAAATCGGAAAACTGATGTGTGTAGCGAACCATGAGTATTTCTTGACCCATTTTTTTTTTTAATTATTGATTTTTCTATCTTCACTGACATTAATGACATGACGTTTTGTATTTTATTATTTTTCAAATGTGAGTGAGTAATCAAAATGAGGTTTTAAACAAAAAGTATGGATGAATTCATGAATGATGATGAAGGAGCCTACACTCCCATTCCCAAACTTTGATGCGCTTTAACTTAGTCATTTTTTGTTCGATTGACAAAAGACAAAATATGGGTCCAATATTTTTTGATAATGTATCTGAAGGACTAAATAGAATAATCTATAATCTATATAATAGGAAACTAGCCTTTATTTACATTTATTTACACCCGGTATTATTATTTATATCATTTGTACGGAAGGTCCTTCGCGTGCCGGCTAAATTTATGGACAAGGAATTCGGGTGTGTGATATAGTGTGTGTGTGTGTTACAGTGACTGTGTCATATAGGCAATTAAAGAGAATTTAATTTCATAATAGGGTAGTTAACACCACCAATCAATCAATTGTCATACTTTTTATGATATCTCAAGTCAAAACGCAATGCTTCTATATAATTTGTGGCAATAACAAGCCGTTATAAAAACACACCTTACCATAACCAACAATTTTTTAAAATGATTTCAAGGCGATAAAAAATTTGATAATTAATTAAAAATAATGAATGATAAAGATGTCTTAAACTGTAAGGCTAATTTCTTAATAAGGCTAACGGTTTGCAGTCAGGTTATTTTTAATAGCTTAGCAGTTAAATTACAAAAGTCAAAAAGATGCAAAGAGAAGGCCAATGAAATGATGGTTTTGAAGCCCTGTTTCATTAATCTTTTAAATTAACAATACCATATTAAAATGGCGCTTTAACGCGTCATTGGCAGTCAATGGACTCAATGAAACTTATTTATTGCATTGTCTATTAGCCTTGATCGATTGTCTATGGCTGTTGACATGAATGTCTCAATGCACCGGTTGCTTGAAACTTGACTCTGGCAACAATGAACGTGCGGTAAGACGGATGCACGGTTTGTTGCGCGCGCGCTTGTCGTTGGTGCGAGGGACACGCTCTAGTGGTTAAAATTCTTTTGTTTTACAGAGTAAACCTGTTTGATTTTTAGGGAGCCCTCAAACTCAAAGGGAAACGCTCTAGTTGTTAGGAAACTTCTTTTTACGGAGTATTATTGTATTATTATTATTATAAGGAGCTCTGATTTTCTACTACGGGCCCATTTTTCCAATAAATAAAATTGTCATTTTGACACATTATACGAAAACTGTCAACATGTCAAACTTATTTGTCATTTAAAAGTTATGTGTCTATTTAAAAATCGGCCATTGATCAAATTAAACCAGCCCCATTACTATGAGCTCTTATAGCAGGCCTGCTTTTAACAAGTTCTGCTTTTTTATCTTTTTTCCTAAGAATACAACTTCTCAGGTTTCCAACTTTTAAAATAACATCCTACAAGTCTTCGCTTACGTCCTTTTATTTTAAATGTACTTTTATTAGCGCTATTCCAACTGCCGTCCAGTTGGAATTTTTGTTGGAACAGTTACGCACATAAGGAATCTATTGATAACATATCTTATGATAAGTTGATGACACGATAATGTCATGTCTTCCTTTATAGATAGGTACTAATGATAGTACGAAAAAGCAAGTAAGTTCAAAAGCAGGCCTGCTTTAAGAGCTCAAAGTAAGAGGCCTATTGTTCCTCAACATCAGACACAGATGCAGACGTCCTTGCCCAAGGATCACTTATAAGTTTTATTGGGGATTCTTTTTTAAAATAATGTAATTATCGCGGTCCGTTTAGCAGACTTACTAGTTACTAAGATAAAAAATATCAATTATAAAAGAATCTTGATGAACGATTGACGGTCCGCCATTTTTAGTGATAGGATTTAAAAATAACGCCTCCTTTAATAACTTCTAGCTCCAAGACTTATTTGGCAAAACGCTGCTTACTTGTTCCACAAGTTAATGAACGTTATGTTAATACTAGCACCTGTCGTGACGTCACTTCCTCGTATTGTCGGCCCTTCGCCCTTGGCTCAACTTCGACTGCTAAAACGTTGATAGAAACTTAAAATTTAGAAGAATTCATGAAATGTCTCCATTTGATCTGTTATTATAGCTACCGTATAACCACGGTCTGAACATCGTGCATATCGTCTGGCCATCAGGTCAGGACATTTGACAGGGGATTTTAGGACACAACGGTTTATAAAATGTTTTTTTTAGATTCATCTTATTAATAAAATGTAACAAGGTAGATAGTGTGTTGTGCCTTTGCACACACCGCCCAGAAAACATTGAACTGCCCAATTTTTTATCCAAGAGAGTGGCGCGCACTCACATCGAGTTTTCATTTTGTACATTTATTTTAATAGCAACTATGAACTATATTCCTCTTTTTCTTTCTTCCAGCGATAAAACTGCCTAAATTGTACATCTTTACAAATCAAGAATAATTGCTTTATATTGTTTGAAAGGGTGTGAAATAAAGAGTACCTATTCTGTCTATCATTAGTATCGATATGTAGCCCTGAAGCGGTGGCAGGGCAAAGCTATATTGTGGGACATGTAAAAGTGCCCGGAAGAAGGTTTATGTACTGAATAAATGAGTATTATTGAGTCAAAAGGTCAGGTTAATCTCAAAAATCAATATTTATTTGCACAGATTCGGAATCAGTTTTGGTGTTAATTTTGCGGGCTCCAAAATTTGCATCAACTGAATATGTAAAATCTAAACGTCCAATCTATAGTCATTCTCGAATTAAGACTGCATTTGTTAACCAAATACAAATCTAACATCTAAAAATACGATCACCGAAAACAGTCTGCCATATTGATGCAAGAATGTCGTTTATGCATGTTTGGGCATAATAAAACACCTGTTTTTATTCTTTAAACGCCATAAACATTTTATGGTTATAAAATCGTCAAACATGGTCATGACCTCAATGAATCGGGTTTTAGCTTTGTGATGAGTACGATGGTTATATTTTT
Source organism: Anania hortulata (assembly GCA_963576865.1). Lineage (NCBI taxonomy): Eukaryota > Metazoa > Arthropoda > Insecta > Lepidoptera > Crambidae > Anania > Anania hortulata. The sequence continues at coordinate 2,728,240 of OY756413.1, forward strand.
AATCAAATATTATTTATTACTAGCTTCTGCCCGCGACTTTACCTGCGAAAACTTCAGAATTACACAAAGTAATAATCATAAAAACGGAATTAAAAATATCCCCTGTTAACAAGATTATTTTCAGCAAGCTCAACATAAAGAACAGACAGTAAAACCAATTTATTTCTGCAAATATGCCTAAATTAAGCTCTCACACGTCAATTTTTTTTTACCCACTACTGCTTCGAAACAATGAGCTAGCGCCGAGAAGAAGCAGCGCAAGAAACTCGGTCGCTGTTGTCGCTTACACTACGACACTTTTAACAGTTATAATTTTATAGCGCTTTTAGGTTCCGGGTTCGATTCCCGGAACCGGTTCGATTCCCGGATTCAATGTAGAAAAATAACTTTTCTATATTGTCTCGGGTCTGGGTGTTGTGGTACCGTCGTTGTTTCTGATTCCTGTAACACAAGTGCTTTGTCTACTTATCACAGGATCAGAGCAATGTATGTGATGTTGTCCAATATTTATTATTATTATTTTATAATTTTTATGGCAATAAGGCGTGACACATTTTAAAATAAACTGTCAAAACGCGGTCTTTTATCCATAGTTCTTGCAAATAATGACGTAATTTTTTTTAATGTGCTAAGTCCAATCGTACACCTGATCTCGCATCTCATCGGAAGCTCTGATTTAATGGAAAACTGATTGGGTTTTTCTGTGTTTTTCGGTTCATCTTACAATATTTTCGACCGCTTTGTTATGAAATGAAATTTATTTGCATATGAAAAAGGGTACATTGTGGATGGAATTGCGGTATAACGTTCAGCTTTTTCAGCCATTTACAAATAGCATGCGAATATTCAATAAAATAAATTGAAGTCTAATTGTGGAAAATGTAAAATGTCAATGTCAAAACGAATAAAATAAATTAAAATACAAATTTAAAACAAAAATTGGAAACAATTAACCTAATGCCATTTTTAACACATGTCAAATTTGATTCCAATAATATCACAATAGTAAATTATATAAAAAATAAATTACACGTTAATAAAATAGTATACAAAATTAACAAAATTTAAATATTCATTGACAGAATAAAAGCAATGTTCATTTAGCCACTTGTAAAATGTTACTTTAAATTTATTGAAGGGCAAGTCTTGCATAATTTTGGGTATTTTATTAAATATAACAATGCACATCCAATAGCAGTTTTTACGAAATCTTGCGGTCTTGGGAATCAAATCGAAAACCAGCCTATTGCTATTTCTGGTATTCCGAATATATACATATACTATATTGCTTGCTATTGTATTATTAGGTTTCTCAAATTGTATAAATTAATTAGATTTATACTTTAAGTACCAGTAGGTACCTAATGTATGTATGTTAATGTGTTAAGGGAAAACTCGCAAAAATTGTTTTGACGCTAACACCTCATACGGTGACAATATTTCCACAAAACTTTAATCACAATACACAATAAAAAGTGATTCATTCTCAAAATAAACCAATAATGCTTAAAATGATTGCAGGATACAATTAAAAAAAAACGTGACAGAACTTTATAAAATCGAATAATCCTATAAGATAGATAGATAGAGAGACACTTTATTGCACAAAACATTAAGGTTATTACAACACAAGACACAGTTATGTACAATCAGGCGGCCTTATCGCCAAAAGCGATCTCTTCCAGACAACCTTAGGGCAGAGATAAGTTGCGTCTGGGTGTGCTGTGAGGCTGCCCTTGGCAAATACATTTTCTAGTACCACCTATACACACAATAGGGATGACGACTGGGTGAAGAAAAAGATAATTCTATTTAGTCTGTCTGTTAAATTATCAAAAATAATGGTCATTTTTTTCTTATGTCAATCAACCAAAAAATTACAAAAAAGGCGCGTCAAAGTTCACTTCTAAGTAAAAATTGTACTAAGACGTGACGTCTTGCGACTTTTCAAATCAATATTATCTCTGTAAATTTTTTTTCGGAGGAGTGCGACCACACATCGTGTCGCAAGATTTTTATAAATAGTACTAATTACAGCACATTACAAAAAATATATAAATGTAATCCTATTAAAACTAAACAAATCACTTTAAAAAAAATATATTTTATTTAAAAAAAAAAAACCGACTTCAAAACACTAAAATGCTAAAAATAATCCTAATCGGTTTTTTTTTTAAATAAAATTTACTTATTTCATCTATTTTTAGTGATAAATCCTAATCTAACTGCTGAACACCAATTTCATCCCCTATTTTCCTACCCTTAAGGGTGATTTTTATTTTACAAACTTTTATCATATTATCTTTGAAGTATAAGCTATTCAATAAAACAAAAATCATCAAAATCGGCTCATGTTTCGAAGATAGGTAACAAGAACCACAACCAAAATATTATCTGGGTATATATTTGTTGATTTTCTCAAAAAGTTCTAAATCAATTTCGATAAAATTTATATGGGACCACCTCTGAAGTATGATCTACCAAACAAAAGAAGAATCATTAAAATCGATTCATAATTGGCGGTGTAATCGCGTAACAAACATACAAAAAAAAAAAAACATACAGTCGAATTGAGAACCTCCGCCTTTTTTGAAGTCGGTTGAAAATAACAATGAAACATCTCACAAATAAACATTTTCTTAATCGGAGCAAACATTTAAAAATCCAAAGAAGCCACGTAATGGGTAATGGATTCAAGCTTATTGATGTAAAAAAGAACACATAAATTACATGTCAAGTTCAATAAAAAGTAGAGTCAAATATGGCGAACACTGACTCCTGAGTCATTGCCAAAAGTGACTCACGAATGACATCATTGCACTTTTTGGCTAACTGTACATACGCGTAATGTACTTTTTGGGATAGCTTTTTTCAAAACTGTTTATGTGTTAACTGTAACTAGTGAAAAATCCATTGAATTAAAATGGGGTCAAATGTTTTGCAATCATTTAAGGCGCTGTACAGACAGCACGTCAATCTACCACAAAATGACAAATTTTCTCAATTGGTATTGGTCTCTACATGTTCGACTTAAAGTTGAAAATCAATTCAATGACCTTTAACCAGGGATCGGAAACCGGTTAATTTACTATGGAACCTTAACCGGAATAATAAAGGTTTTCGCTAAATTAACTATCATATACTCCAAATACCGACTTAAAAACTATGGCAAATTAAGTTTTATGGTGAAATCTTTACAACTACTATCAAATATTAGAAATGGGTCTTATACATTCTGAAATAAATATTAACCGGTTTCGATCCTTGCCTTTAATTTTTTGGGTAGGTTGACTTGCCGCTGTCTGTACCTGATAAAATGGCAATGGGCAGGACACGTATGCCGTAGAGACGATGAAAGATGGAGACAAAGGGTCTTGTTCTGGAGACGTACAGGACGAAGTGTGGGCAGACCACCAGCCAGATGGTCGGATGATATTATAAAGACGGCAGCACTGACCTGGACAAGAATCGCCAAAATCTATATTCTATCTATATAAAACAAAGTCGGGTTAGTCGGCTGGACCGATTTTTATGAACTTTTATTCATTGAATTTGTCTCTGCCCCGAATAGCAGAATAACTAAAAAAAAAAGAAAAAAATATATGGAGGGGTCGCACGAAGTGCGCCGCGACAATATGTATATATATTATACTAGCTGTTGCCCGCGACTTCGTCTGCGTGGTCTTTAGGGGTATGAAAAATAAATGTTGGCCGATTCTCAGACCTACTCAATATGCTCACAAAATTTCATGAGAATCGGTCAAGCCGTTTCGGAGGAGTACGGGAACGAACATTGTGACACGAGAATTTTATATATAAGAGAGAGAGAGATATATATATATATATATATATATATATATATATATATAAAACAAAGTCGGGTTAGTTACACCATTTATAAATCAAGAACGGCTAAACCGATTCTTATTATCTTTGATTTGTTAGATTTGTATTCGCCCCAAATAGCTTAATAACTAACTAATAAAATGAACAGAAAATATCACTGTAAAAAAAAGTAGCAGGCGGTACGAAGTCCGCCGGGACAGCTAGTGATAAATCAAAGGCAATCAGTGGTTGCAGATTGTAATGGGAACATTAAACTTGTTTTGAGTTTGCCATGTTGTTCCCACAGTAAAAGTTATTGTACCACAGTATATGTACGTTCGAAAAAATCTTAGTTTGTTTAGCCTAAAAAGTGATTTTCATCAATATAATACCCGAAATAAAAATAAACTTGCCGTTCCGAGCTTCTGACTACACAAAGTTGGTGATTCGTTCTTGGGGAAATGTGTTAAATTTTTCAATAAAGTACCACAGACTCTTGTTGAATTACCTGTACATGAATTCAAAATTCACATTAAAAAAATCCTTATGAAAAAAGGATATTATAAAATAGACGATTATTTAAAAGACAAGAGTGCATGGACTTAACCTGCTTAGCTCACACTTACTACATGTCTTGTAACTGTATTTCCTGTAAAAAAGGCTGACAAAGGTGACTGAGTTTGTTGCGCCGTTTCTTCTCATCACCAGCCAATATGTAGTCCCGAGGCGGTGGTAGGACTAAGCTATATTTTGGGACGTGTATACTCGTAAGTGCCCGGAAGAGGGCCTATGTACAAAATAAATGAGTATGCTGAGTATGAGTATGCTTAGTATTGTATATGAGCACTAGAATCACACCCTGAGCGAAGTGAATTATTAAAAAAATAAGGCTAGTCACACACTGCAACTCATTTCTTGTTGCTTTATAGGGGTACCTATACGAATACTTATAGTTTCGGATAATAAATAAATAAATATTGGACAACATCACATACATTGCTCTGATCCTGTGGTAAGTAGCCAAAGCACTTGTGTTACAGGAATCAGAAAGAACGACAGTACCACAACACCCAGACCCGAGACAATATAATAATAAATAAATAATAATAAACTAATTTATTTCGGACCAATAGTTATCCATAAGAGTGTTAGTAACAAATGACTTAATAATAGTGTTAGTAAACTTACTTAATATAGAAAAGTTATTTTTCTACATTGACCCGACCGGGAATCGAACCCGGAACCTCAGAGAACACCAAGTCCGGTATGCTCGCCTTTCGGCTACGGAGGTCGTCAATAGATAATGATAGAGGAGGCTCACGGCCCTATTTACTTTCTGCGGCGCACACTTTGGGAACCCCTGATCTTAGATGATCATCTAGATGATCTGTTGATGCTTAATAGAGCCCGTGCGAAGCCAGGGCCAGGATTAGTCTTTACTTAGCTTATTGATATCGGCATAGATAAGAGCGGCATAAGTCCAGCGGTGGGCGACGTAAGTAATAGAGCCCATAAAAATACCCACAAAATCAATTTGACAATGTTTTCTTTGGTATTTAGGGAATGTTTAGCCTTGCAGATAATCCTTTCATTTGACCGTTCCAAATTGGGCACGTGCCGAAAATGACCACCCACTTAAAAACATGTCCTACAATCCTATTGACCTGCGATAGAGCTCCGGTATTTGATTAGTGCCTAATTTGTATACATGAGGTGAAAATTATGTGCATTATTATTTGATTCGCGAAATAATTGGTTGTTTTGTTGGAAATGTTCTTTACCCGCCTGACCACCAAAACAAGATGTGATATAACGATTTACCAACTGTCTTCTTTTTTTAAATATGATAGTTAAAGCCGTTAGTTGAATTTTTATCGTAACAGCATCATAATATGTGACGTCACAGGCACGGCGATTTAACATGAGGGCTATTAATATTTTTAACCGAATTCAAAAAAGGAGGAGGTTCTCAATTCGTCGGTATCTTTTTTTTTTTATGTATGTTCAGCGATCATTCGTTACTGCGTTGACCGATTTCGATAATTATTTGTTTGAAAGGTAATACTTTCAGAATGGTCCCATAGAAATTTGGTTGAATTCTGATGATGGGATCTATAAGAAAATCGTCAAACATTGCATGAACCCGCACCACGCCAACTGATTTTAGTATCTATCTTACCTAATATCTTTGCCAAATGTTAACCAATTTTGATGATTCTTTTTTTAATGAATAGCTTATACTTCAAAGATACTATAATCAAACATTTTTGGGAAAAAATTCACCCCTAAGGGTGGAAAAATAGGAAATGAAATCGGTGTTCAGCAGTTAAATTATGTTTGCACTCGTAAGATTTGTTTTGATTACGATTATTCACTAAAATAGATGAAATAAGTTAATTTTATAAAAAAAATAAAAACCAACTTCAAAAAACTAAAACGCTAAAAATAATCTTATCACTTACGTACCTAATCAGTTACTTTTGGAGTCGGTGCCAGTCGATGAGGGATTCTATGTTTTCGTTTGCACCGACTCCAAAAGTAACTGATTAGGTACGTAAGTGTTAAGATTATTTTTAGCGTTTTAGTTTTTTGAAGTTGGTTTTTATTTTTTTAATAAAATTAAATACAGTTGGTGTCGTATATCGCTTTATCATATCGTGTTTTGGTAGCCATGCTTGAGGTTTGGTGGTGAAAATTGATCACCTAAGGCTAGACTAGGCTGTCTGGCTGCGACAACCAAGCAGTGGCAGCCATCCGTTATATGATGGATCTTGGTCGCGTAGTGCGCGTTTCTAGCATTTCCTGACTAGGCACGAGAAAAAGCAATAGGAGATTGATCTATGTTTATTTATCGTCATCATGACTTTGAACCGACAAAAATAGAATCGACATTATCCAGTCAAGCGACGGAAAGGAGACATAATGGAAATTATGTATATTGTTACGCGGCCAGCTTGACAGATTACGAACTACTTCTCTATATCCCTTTTCAATTTGACAAGGACCATATAGGTGATTGAATATGGCGTGGATAGATAGTCATTTTCTTCTTTCTGTAGATTATTATTCTATGGTAACATTGAGCGTACATTCCTTAGCAGAAATCCGGAGTTGGAAATGTCAAATGTCTAATAGTTAGTGGTATTCTATGAATTGGTTGTGCTAGACTCGAACAAATCATGTAAACTGTCTAAAACCGTATTTGCCAAAATTGGCCTATGGCCCCATAGGCCAATTTTGGCTAGTGCACAACATACACGCATCAGTTAGGTATTCTTAGCTAATAATTGCTATGGTAATTAATATTTTACTTCTTTAAAATAAATTTAAATGTTTAAAATGTATTAATTTAAGATTTTATTATTTCTAAAAATCACGAATGCCTTAGTAGGTCATACTGTAACAAAACGAACATCTTTTATACCTTTATTGTGTGGACTACTGTTACTGTATGAAAGTGAATAAATGAATTATTATTATTATTAATTCTGTGGTCGCCGAGTTATCTATGCTATGTTTCATCAAAATCATAGTCTGGTCCTTCTCAGTTTAAACTTTCGTTGGCTATTTGACTTTTTCAAACATTTATTTCTTAGTAATGCAGTGATTAAAAAATTCTAAATAATATTTATATAATACAAAGTAACGTTTTTATTGAAGGCTGGCTACCAGCTAAATAGACCATCAATATTCGCATTTTCGCCAACTATTTATTACTAGATGTCCAAAGCAACCTCCATCGTTTGATTTCTTGTTTTTTATTTCTATTTAACAGGTCATAATGTCCCCAATTAGGCTCACACCGAACTGTCCACCCACAGGCCACCCAAAAGAATGCTATTGGCTTGTAGGTTACTGTCATCAAGGTTAGTGAAAGTGAGATCGCATTGCTAAACGCGTCTAGATTGTTGTTGGCTGATCAAAGTATGTTGAAGCGCTAGGAGTGTCACAATGCTAGACGAATTGAGTTTTTTTTTATAAGGTTGATTAAAAATACTACACTACTGGCTAGTTTGAAAAAAAAACAGATACGATGACTAACATCGACAATATTTGCAATTTTTTTTTTAAATGGAAAGGGATTTTTACGCCTTGTAAATGAAGTATTGGAGGCCATTATTAAAAAATTATATCTTTTTAATTGATGTTTTAGTATGTCAGTCAGTAAACGACATTGGCCTAAATTAGCCTAATGGTCGACTGGTAGAGAATGCCTCATGGCATAAAGTCCACCTTTTGTATGATTTTTTTAATCTGTGCAAAAAAGTCGAAATAAATAAATAAATTGGTTGTTCAGGCAGAAATGATTTTGGAAATCGAAGGCAATTACATTTTCTACTATTAAATCTACTAATCTTTAAGTATGTTGAAATAATTCAGTTTTAATGCAGTCTGTATATGTCATAGGTTGATGATTTGTTCATTTATTTTATATTTGTCGAGAAAATGTACGGTTGCATCATTTTTTCTTTCATTTACTACACTTACACTTAGCCGGTTTTTATTATTTTTTGTTTGTTTAAATACAGGGTATAAATTATAACCACATTGAAGTTTGACCCTTGTAAGTAAGTTTTGATGCCACTTTTGATGATCTATAGGTAGGCATTGCCTACCTTTAGATTTTATAAATCGCTTAACATGAAAAGCCCCAAAACTGGCCTTATATGATAATCATCCAATTCTTGCCCTTCTCATGTTGAGCGAATTAGGTATAATATTGTGTAATAGTGATTTTGAAAATTTGAATGTGGCCATCAACTTTTGATGCTGACCGAACTACCATTTCTTTCTACCATAGGATCTACGTTTTAACAAAAATAACAGTGTTAATTGAATTTCGTTATGTAAAATCACTACAAATAAATAGTTTTCGGATGGGTCCTTTTACTTATAGTAAAAGATCTTGCTTCTTGCCAAATTTTAAGTTTCTGTGTAAGAAGTATGTACCTTAACAACCTATACATAAAAAAGCTTGTAAAGTTAGAATTAAGAATTAACAAGAGATAATTAAAAAATAAGTTTTAATAAGTAATTTAGCGAGACAGACAAACAGCAAAGTTGAGGCTTCCGTTTTTTCCTTTAAAGTTGCGGATCCCTAAAAAGAAAAATTTTAAATAGTAACAAATTTTTAAACGTAATAAAATGTAAACAACCTTTTTTCTAAACCCCGAAACTATTTCTCAAGTCATTATAAAGCTCACTCACTTTTATAACCTCAATGGAGATAGTAACCCACTATACCTTACTATATTGCTTTGGACTACAATTCTACATTCTCTCCATTACATAACCGCATTTACATACAACTAGAACGAGTTGGTATGGCAACTAATCCGAATGGGAGTGTTCGCGTCTGTATGTCTGACACTCACGACATTTAACACTATTATATTCAGTAATGGGCATAGATTAAGTTGTGGGTAGAAGGGTCACTTTGACACATTATGGTTTTATGCCTAAAAGTCTACTTGTAGCTGGCAGTTAATTTTAGTGATTTATTTACGAGGTGTATAGGTATACGTACATTGTATTGTATATGTAGGTATTTCAGTTATTACGTGGTAAAAAGTAATACAATCTTAAGTAAGTAAAATAAAATAGACTCGCGGTTTGACTCAAGAGAATCGCTTTTATCCAGTTGAAATTGTCTATGTTTTAAACGAGATATTTTTTGTGTCATCTAAATCTATTTAGCAACAAATGCCTGATTGAATGGTATCAAATCCAACCTTTTAAATTCACATTCATTAATACAACGATTATAATAGTAAAACTATACATTTCTTAAATGACCAGACCGAGAATCGAACCAGGGAACGTGTTTAAGGCAAATCCCTATGCCACTGTGTCAACTGGGTCGCCTTAAGGAAAAAACATTACTGAACCTACCGTACCTACCGCACGTAACCTAACCAGACAGCAGACACTAATGTCCTATTAATTTAAATCACATTGCACAATCAATGACATGACACAGCTGTCAACATTCCTAGCGTCATGTTAACCTTCAAGTTATGTAGATGATAATGCGTTGCCAATGAATTATGTATGTCAAAATTATTGAATATGTACGCCTGAATTTACATGAGATGCTATGTAACAGCGATTTGCGTTTGTCGCGAAAACAAAAGGTTTTGTTTAAATAGTGAATTGTTTACGTTGTTCAAGGTTTGGCCTTGCGAATGGGGATTTTGTGGTTGCTTTTTGTACGATGTAAATTCAAAATTTAAGTCGAGCTTGGTATACACATGATCTACACGGATATTATTGCAACACATACCTATTTTGCGAATTTATTTCTGACATTTTGGCCAAATTGCATCGGCCGAAATTCAACAAGAAATGATAAAATATTATAAAGCTTGGAATTGTCTCTTGGTAACCTAAAATTAACTTAGTTTTTTTCTCATGCAATGGAAAATTCCTACTCTACCTAAAGGTTGTCTGGAAGAGATCGCTATTAGCGGTAAGACCACTTAAATTGTACGTCTTTCTGTAAAAATCATGTGTAATTTTCTTGTATGGTGTGCAATAAAAAGTATCTTTCTATCTAATCGATAAAAGAATATTGAATGATTTATTTGCTCGCAAGATGTTAATTGAATGAAAGTGCACATACCAAGCTACATATTTCAATTAAAAGCTAAACTTTAACTGTACTGTGTTTAGTGGAGATTTAAACTTCTATTGAAAATATGTAATTTTAACTTTCACCGATACCTAAAACTTAAAAAAAATATGGTACAAATAACTTTTTGGGTTTATTGACTGACCTTTCTAGATGCGGTTTATATTCTTTGAGTCATAACTGGCACGAAATAAGATTTAAATCTGTGAACCAACATGATTTTTATCGTAGACAATAGGCGTTTATCCCAAGAATTTGTGTCTGTCGGCTTTAACATGTTATTGTTTTACTGTTATGTCATATATGAGTTGAAATGTCGGAAATTGTTGGCCGATCTCTTTATGCTATTGTAGCTATGTAATTCATCATTAAATAATTTATTTTTCTTTTGTTACAGGACCTAATACCAACACAAGACACCGAATCGTATTTAGTCAAAACGCAAAACGCGATCACAAACCTCCAAGCGAAGCTACAAACGTCGCGCACCAACAATTTCACCAACATTCCGTCACAACTTACCTCTAGTCTCATCAGCGAAAAGACGGCGGTGTCACGTCTCCCGATCTCACAACTAAGCCGCTCAAACTCACTCAACTACCGCCTCCGAAGGAAAGAAACGTCCGGAGAGAGCAGTCCATTAAGAAGTCCTGGACACTACGTCATTACGGGCTCCACGAAAGTCCCGGAAAGCACTAGGATACTTCTCAATTCTGCTTCGAGATCTCTAGACACAGACAGGCGTAAAGGTCACGACTCTAACATGAACAGTCCGTCTTCCGACAGAGGCTTGCTGAGTAACAGTTCCGATGATAAAACACTATCGAATCGTCCACCATACGACGTCGACGCCATTCTATCCCCGCACAGAAAGGCCCACGTCAGGCACAAGTCCTTTGACGGACAAAACCCGAATTTTTTCACTGACGTCAACACAAATCAGACAGTTTGCCTCAAGGCTGTACTTAAGAATAATGCCTTAGAAGCGGGCTATCAGAGAATCGACCAAACCCGTTACCACGACAACAAGAAACACCAAAGAGTCTTCAGCGATGGCAACAAACAGTTCATGCCGCAAAATGTTGCTTTTGGATGCTCAATAAAAAGATCCAGCTCATTTAACACTGTAAATAAAAATAATAATTACATAGAACCTGTAAGGTTAACTTCGAGACGATCGAGCGGTCATTCAGAGGAATACAAAGATGATTACTTATCCGATGAATCGGATACAGGGTCGTTCGAGAAATCTCAAGAGTCGAGGTACAAGCGTCCGATTAATCGTGGCCGAATCGATTCACCAGATCTAAAATCGATAGCGCCGGCAAATTCTCCTCGGTGTCCGAATACACCTGAGATGCAGAGGAAGTTTGGGCCAGGGTTGGTCAGGAATTCGGTTCGAGTGACGAGTAAGGAGAGGGCAGTAAGTGCGCGTATGTCTGAGCCTCCCGTGAAGGAGGAGAGGAGGGTGACGGGCCACCAGAGCAGGAGGATCTCGGAGCCGACGAGGCAGGCGGTCCTGAGCAGGCTGACCAAGTCGAGGTCTTCGACGAGGGAGTTCCAGCCGAAAAATCAGGAGAAAGGTTAGTGTTTTCCAGTTATACATTGAGATATTACAAAAAAAGGGAAAAGGTCTTCTTCGCTGAAATTGTATATCTGTCGTTGGTCGCTATAAATAAAAATTACTAGGTCAAACTAGTTCGTTTTATCTTCTACAAAATAATAAAACAGTTTTTGGATATATTTTTTCTAAACTTTGTAAAACCTATTTATGTAATACCCATCAATCTACCTGTTAAACTCTTATAACTAGGAAACTACTATTGTCATTTTATATTCTGTGCTTATGTTCAGTCTCATATGTTGCTCATATTCGATGGATAAAATAGGTTTCAAATACAAATTGAAAAACTTGCCAGTCGGAACACATTAAGTTGTGATCAAATGCAGGCGTACTGACTTATTATTCTGAACTTATTTCTCTCTTTAGATGCTTTAATTATCGGCAGTCGTATTTTTTATTATTATTATTTTTGATCTTAATATTACTAGGATCGGATCGAAACCGGATTGCGACTGCTGTTAAATAACAAAAGTTGGGCTTATAAACTACAGGCAACAGGGCCCATCTCTTTTCAGTAGAGTCATAATAAGGATTCTCAGTAGGTACTATCACTATTTATGCCAGTTTAAATAATAAGTCTGCAGTGGGTGTGTCATGTTCATCATCATTTCAGCTAGGTCTCCCTCAATGACTTTCATCGGGGGGATTGCCAATACTCGCCACGCTTGGCAGGCGAGTTGGCGAGCGCAGTTATTTATAACATTTCGCACGCAGACGCTACTGCCCGTCTCTTGCTACAAGAATTAGTCGCCTCTTACGACACGCCTCCTGTTGGCGGTGGGGAAGTGTATTCTTTACGGCCGTCCCCACACGGAATGTGTCATGTTACTCATGTAGTTTCTATGATTAATTTGGAAGGTTTATTTCGTGCGTCAACCTTTTCGAGCGATGCTAAGGTTTCAAACAACAATATTGCTAACGTGATAAAAGTCCTTCACGCCTTATTATGAGCGTTGTACAATAAATAGAAAGGACTTGTTGCACGTCCGTCGTGCGTGCAACTTGCGAATAAAATACAATAATAAACACAGCGGTTTTGATATGTTTAGCAACGCAATCAGAGTCATTTGTGGTACAATTGGTTAGATAACTCTTAACGACGGATTGAGCAAGAATATTCTGTTCAGTTTCCTTCAGTTCCGTGGATATGATCGTATGTAACCCAGCCCCCTTAGCATGGCCACCAAAACACGATATAATATTATTATTTTATGTTATATATATTTATATCTCAGCATTTTCAGCTGGTTTTCCAGATAGCACGGACCGAAGCCAAGTGCTATCTAGTTTCATTAAGTTATGAACATTTGTGCTTGTAAATTAGGTGTACTTGATTGTGATAGTGAAGTGATGTTGTCATGTGCGATTGATCTTGTTTGTTATGGACTGGGAAGGCGTTGATCTCCTAGCCTCTGCCTACTAACTGTCATTTTAGGAAATGTTTGAGTGAAATATTATTATTATTGGCAGGCAAGCGGTTGAAACAACTGATGACAGCCTGCATCTCGTTGTCATAGTTTAAGTTTTCTTTTCCTCCAGATATTTGTCTAATCTGCTCTTAAAGAGCTAGGAGATTTATTCCAGCCTCTCTAACATGAGCAGCAAAACACGATATGATATAGCGATATATCGACACCAACTGTAAAAATATGATAGATATAGCCGCCATGTTGAATCGCCGTGCCAGTGACGTCACATGTTATGATCGCTGTTTCGATAAAAAATCGACATGGCGGCTATATCTATCATATTTAAAAAAAGACAGTTGGTGTCGATAAATCGCTATATCATATCGTGTTTTGGTAGTCATGCTAGCAGAAGCATTCTAAGAAATACACTATCGTTATATCTTTAAAAAAAGTAATCATCATTACTTTTCTTCTTACCAGTACTTTCAATGTCGATCAATGGCCACACTGCTCAGCAAAGCAATGCCACTATGACGGATCGGTAATGCGCGTCGCCACTCACTCAAGGATAGCATCTTGCCACACGAGATATGCCTCAAGTTGATTTCGTTATTTTTAACTGACTCAATATTCTCTCTCGATTATTTTATTGAAAACTAGCTTTTGATCGCGACTTTGTCTGCGAAGACTACAGTATTATGCAAAAGAGGAATAAATAATCATCCGACGGAAAAAATACGATGAAATTAATGATTATCTGTTAAGCTATATTTCTGCCTAATTTCACCTAATTACGTTCAAGCGTAATTGTAATTGAGTAACAACGAACAAATATCCAAATGTACAAACTTTCACATTAATATTTATAAATAAGACTAAAATTTAAAGTATGTGTGAGCTTATAAGGATTTAGTACCCAACTCGTCAAATACAAAAAAGTTCCGATTGGTCAAGCGTGTTTTAACCTCACATTTTGGTTCTGATTTGCCAATAAATGCAAATTGCATATTTATTAGTCAAATCTTAATTATTTAGTAACTTATGGATGGCCCTAAACTGTACACCTTAGCGAAGCAATAAAAAAAAGGTGTAACCAGAGGTTTGAAGGTTACCTCTCCACTTCCAGGTCAAAAGAAACCCAGCCAGCACCGGTCGTCCTCAGCGCTGGCCACGAAAGAAGTGGAGTACTCCAAGTGGAGGAAACGAGCTTCGTACGAGCCCATGAAAGCTGCGCAGGAGGGCCGGCGGCGGAGACACAAGGACGACCGCACCGAGCCATGGTAAGAACTTGGACCAAGTATATGATATCTAGACGGACAGTCGAGGCAGCGAACGCTGCAACAAAAATGTTCTAACTGGTCGTTAAATCTCTTCCTAGCATGTGTCCCATCATATATAGGTGACGTACATGCCGCTAGGCAAAATTGAGGTATCGGAAATGGCGATTTGTCTTAATAAAGTGTGAAGAAACTATAAAGCAAGACAAGACAAATGAAAAAGTAAAATACCAACGCTGAGTACCTAATTTTCGACCAAAGTTGGCCTGTTTTCTTAGTACGATTCAAGCAGTATGCTCTATACAATATAACATCATTGGGTAAGAATGAGAAATTTATTACTTTCAAAAAAATACTAAGTTTGTTTCGCTTAAAGGGGGATTTTCATCATTAAAATACCTGAAATAAAAATTAACTTGCCGTTCCGAGCTAGACTACACAAAGTTGGTTATTCATTCTTGGGGAAATGTACTACATTTTTCAATAAAGTACCACAGGCTCTTGTTGAACTACCTGTTCATAAGTTCGAAATTTACATTAAAAATCCTTAAGAAAAAAGGATATTATAAAGTAAAAGATTGTTTAAACGTCAAGACTGCATGAACTTAACCTGCTTAGCTCGCACTTACTATGTCTTGTAACTGTATTTCCTGTAAAAGAGGCTGACAAAGGTGACTGAGTTTGTGGCGCCGTTTCTTCTCATCAATAACCGATATGTAGTCCCAAAGTGATGGTATGGCAAAACTATATTTTGGGACGTGTATAAGTGCCCGCAGAGGGTCTATACTGAATAAAAGTAGAGTCCGACCCCCGGAAGAGTCCGACTCACCCCCATTAGAGTCCGACTCACCTTCAGATCGGGCCCGCTAGAAAGGAGCCCGACAGCGGTCCGGCCTGTTTCGGCAGTTCCGGTCCCGTCGGCGCCACCACTAGCGGGTTCGCTGCTTGGTAGGGTGCCTTTTGCACTCCACATTGACCCGATCACGCATGCTAGTATGGGGCTCGACACGTACGAGTCTGAGGCCTCGCTGCGCGAGCTTCACACTCGGCCGGGTCGCGGCGACCGCTAGCGGGGTAGATCTAGGCTGTGCGCCTTCAGCGCACTGCCCGGCTTAAGCTGAAGAATGCCTTCCTCAAAGGCACTCAGCGATAGGTCCGTCCATAAAAAAAAAACTGAATAAATGACTATAATGACTATTAGACGTGCCGATTACGACTTTGGCCGACTAGCCTATTGCAGTCCACTGCCAGACCGAGGGATTCCCTCAAAGAGCGCCAAGGAGCACAATCTCCCGCTTTTCTCATCCAGCCACTGCCAGCCATCTTCCTAAGTTCGTCGGTCCACCGAGCTGAGGGGCGTTCTACACTACGTTTGCCAAGGCGCGATCTCCACTCAAGAATCCGCTTACTCCCACCTTTCATCGGTTCTGCGACAGATAAGGCCGGCCCACTGCCACTTTAAATACCATAAAAATCTCAAATTTATCAAAACTTGTCCCCAGCCATTCATCACCAGTCCACCGCTCCCAATCCTTCCACACCACCAACATCGCGGACCTGGAGGCCCTGGACTACTCGTCAGAAGACGACCACATTGCCACGCTGCCCGTGGACCCGATGATCGCGTCTGTCCACTCGGACATCCTCGACACGAGGAAGGAGCTCGTGACCCTGCGGCGGCAGGCCATGACCAGTGATGTGATGCTGGCCAGGGACTACGTCACGCACTTCCAGGTGAGAAGCATTAAACACAGGCACCAAAAATGTATGTCGACCTCCGTAGCCGAGAGGCAAGCATACTGGATTTGGTGTCGTTATCTCTGAGGTCCCGGGTTCGATTCCCAGTCGGTGAATGTAGAAAAATAACTTTTTTATATTGTCTCGGGTTTGGTGTTGTGGTACCGACGTATCAAGTATATGAGAGCAGAAATAGGGACGTCTTGGGAATGAATTAGATGTTGGTCCCATAGAAAAAGTTGTTGTATTAATGACCTCCGTAGCCGAAAGGCGAGCATGTGTCGCTATTGAGGTCCCGGGTTCGTTCCCGGTCGCTCAATGTTGAAAAATAACTTTTCTATAAATTGTCTCGGGTCGGTACCCCCGTACTGTCTTTTTTTCTGATTTCATTTGTTACACAGATGCATTGCTACTTACCATAGGATCAGAGCAAATGTGAATTTTTCCAATATTTAATTTAATTTATTTAAAAGGTAAACCAACCCGCTGATAAAAAACGCCGCAGTGACGCGGAAAAGCGCAAAACGTTTATCATAGACGACGCGGGCAGAGACAACGCGCGGGGCATAGACAACGCTCGCGCAGACAGGCGGCGCGCGGTGCCCGACAGCGACACCAACTCGACCACCAACGGCAGCAGTCCGAGGAACTCCTCCGTCTTCAGCCACGAGAAGGCTGAGCTGACCACAGGTAATAAAATAAAATATGAATGAGCCCCCCCCATTACTGTAGGCTCGGTACATAAAAATGTATATTGAAGTTCCGTCAAATCGGGACGAGTGCATGTCGGACTCGCCTACCGAGGGTTCCGTACAAATTTGTAAGTACATATTTTAAGTAGTTTAGCCCCCCTAGCATGACTACCAAAATATGATAAAGCGATATATCTGTCCTTTTACAGTTGGTGTCGATATATCACTATGTCATATTATATCATGCTTTGGTGTTCATGCTAGGGAGGCAGGAGTCGATTAATTACAAATGTATAGTTTTCAGATTTTTCCCTATAAGTGCTTGTAGTATAAGACGATATTACTGGCCAAATTTCGTAGTGTTAGGTCAACGGAAAGTACCCTACAAATTTTGATGACAGAAAGGGTTCGATTCCCGGTTCTTCCCTCAATTCTATATTTTTCAATGTTATAAGCAAGGTAGATTCGACATCATTTCAAAGTTTTGCTTTATAATTTTTCGAAATAATCGTTACACACGTAACGTTACCACCCTGGATAGCCATTACTATTAAGTGTAACACACATAGAAGGCGGGACGGCTCGCCGCGCTGGCTGTGTGTACTTAGGCGCCCATTTAAACTTATGTTATTAGAGACGCCGTACTCCCGACCCGACCCGTCGCCGTCCCTCATGCCGGCTGTGTGTATCACGCTAATCTGTTCTGTTTTTTTTCTTAATTTAAAAATGTTTAATGTAAAAAATCGAATAATTTCAGACATTAATTTATTTTTAACGCCGACTTTGGCAAAACAATTTGACACTTTTAAAAACTGTAACAACAACTGCATGCAAGCCACATATGTAATATGTTTGACACGTATTTTAGTAAATAATTTATCTTTATCTGTTCTGTGTCGCAGGCACGAGCGACACGGAGGGCGACAGCGGCGGCGAGGCGGCCCCGCGGCGGCCGGGGCGCGCGCCAGCCAACCCCAAACAGAGGTCAGTTAGTTTGTTACTTTGTTTGGGCGGTTTTCGCACTTAGCCTCATGATTAGGCCACTGTGCGTGCTACCTGTTCTTTCTTACTCCAACCAGCACAGGTCATCCCGAAGCAAAGGTAACAGACATTATCAACTTATCACCTTTATGTAGAGATGTGCCGACTACGACTTTAGCCGACTAGCCTATTAGTCGGCCAAGAAAAGGCCGACTATTTGGGGGCATTCGGCAATTTCCGTGACGCTTTGTTTTCCGCCGATCCACGCGCAAGTCACAACCGCCGCTTGCGAACAGTTTTCTCGAATAGAAATTAATACAGGGTTACATTTCACGGCAGTGCCAATTTTTCAGGGACCACTCATAATCAGTAACGAAATCGATCTACCTAAAAAACAAACTCCTTTTTTTCATTTTTAATTCTTTCAATGTGCATTTGAAAAATAGAATACGTAGAAGATTTACGATTACACGATTAAATTGCACCGTATGTGCACTGCATGAGGTTCTTGTTGGAGCAGCGTCGGCATACATCTGTAATCTCTAATGAATGACGGCGCATCTCGCGTTTTTTTTTTTTCAAAAAAATTTTAAGAAATTTTTAAGTATATTTTACTCCAGAAATACGACGATTGAAATTAATTACGATTAATTAGTATTTTTATATTATTCTGTAGACCTTATTTTTTTAAATTGGCACTACCTTGAAATGTAACCCTGTATAATCCAAAACTATATAATTAGTTTAACAGAGTTTAGCAAAAGATAACAAACCAAACAGAATTATAAACAACAACTTACAGAAAGAAAAGTATCACCAAGTTACACTTCGAAAAAATCAGCAATAATTTTATTTTTAAATCAATCAGGTTTCTCTGTTAAGAGATCAACATGTTAAGATTAGATAAGATAAATCTTTATTTGCATTAAACATGGTAGTATAGATAAATTTCTTACATTTGTGAAAGAGCATTCATGTTTAATCAATCTATCGATAAGCAAATAATTTTTCATCGTCATCAATCATATTACATAATTAAATCAATTAAATCAATGTTGATTACAATATAATACAAGTCATAATAATACAGAATGTCAGCATTTGCAAAAAATAAGTCAAAAACCATAAATAAATAAAACAATGCCATAAATAAATAAAACAAAAAAAGACAACAATAATTATACTTGAACTTGAACAGAATCAATGTTCTGAGTAATTACGTTTTTCTTTTTTTAAATACCCCGTTGAAATATCGTAACGTCTATAATTTGTAGTACTTGCATCGAATAGAGTCTAAGATGATTTCTCCTGAAGTTGGCAGAGTTATCTTAAATATGCGACCACTTCGCAGGTACAGCGGTGACTACTCCATGTCATCGTCCACCACCTCAGTGAGCCAGAAGCAGCGAGTGCAGCCGCGGTATCTCGACATCTCCAAGTACCGAAACGAAAGCTCGCCGAAGAATTTCCTACGCCGAGACCCCTCGAAGACTTATGTGAGCCTGCTGCCGCAGACAGACCGGCAACCCAGTAGAGGCAGTGCTATTCAGTTAGAAATGGGTAAGTTGTTATGGTTCCGTGCCCAAACGGAACCTTGTTACTGAGGCTTCGCTGTCTGTCTGTACAGGTTCGTCTGTCACAAGACTATATCTTTGAATCGTACTAATAGGAAGACACTTGAATTTCTTACAGAGAGTGTACTACTGTGACCGCTATAGCAATTTAATAATCATAATTAGCTTAGACGTCTACTGCTGAACATAAACCTCTATGAGCGTCATTTTTAGTAAACGATTCATAGTGGCTTGCATTTGATAGCTTCTTAAAACTTTTGTCAGATCGTCCAGCTATGAAAATCATTGAATTACATCCAATTCCAATCCAACCATTTAGGTTTAGTACACAACATGAATCATACATTATAGATCCCAAGAAACTAGATGATCACTGATGGTTCTCTGAACTGTTAATGGATATATCGCAGGCTTTTGACAAAGTGTAACAAAAGTGATTGTTTAATTATTTTTGTTAGTTAAAACAGTTGATTTTACGCTTATTTTTCTCAATCTATATGTCTAAGCGGAATACTTCTATGTTAAAATTTAATGCGTATATTCATCGCTATGTAAAATAAAAACAGGAGTCCCTCAGGGTAGTATACTAGGTCCATTACGTTACCTTACATAATATACCGATCTTGCGATCCCCCAACAATGAATAACGCAAAATATTTGTTACAGAACAAAAGAAGCAAGAACTAGAGAAGTGGAAGCGTAGAGCCTCGTACGACCCGCGCAAGGCGGCCGCGATGGGCAAGACTAAGGCGCCACCCAAGACTGCCAGGTATGTACTGTAGTGTGGTGTGAAGCATGTCGTAGTCATGTCGTTAGGGCGGCAAATACAAGTGAAATAAGTGACCTCTTGCAAAATGTAATGTAAAGTCGTTCATATTAGTTCTATGAACTGGTGTGTAAGAATAAGTGTCGCTATCTCTGAGGTCCCGGGTTTGATTCCCGGTCGGTCAATGTAGGAAAATAACTTTTCTGTATTGTCTCTGGTCTGGGTGTCGTGGTACCGTCGTTGTTTTATGATTTCTGTAACACAAGTGCTTAAGCTACTTATCATAGGATCAAAGCAATGTATGTGATGTCCAATATTTATTTATTTACTATTTATTTATCTTGGCATGTAACATCCATGACTGGTATCTCTGGTAGGCATTCTTTATGTCTATAGCATTAAGTTAGCCTAAAAATTTTCCGTGCAATAAAGATTTAAATAAAATTTTAAACCTATACTACCTTTAATTTAAATATACTTGTATTCACCGCCTCCTATGTCATATTATAAACCTTACGCCGTTATTATTTAATACTTAATAAATTATCATTTAATTTTATTAATTTTACAAAAACCTTATTAATATAATACCTTTTTGTTCATTCTTTTTAAGTTGTAAATATTTTGTTAACTTTCCTTTCGTCATTAACTCAGTAGATTTAAAAACATATGCTAAGAAAAATAATGTTTAATATTTTAGAGCGTGACAGGTGTCAAATGCATGCAAATCTGGCTAAAGTGACAGGGCGGCCATCTTGTCCAAAAAGGTTAGTCAAATTGACAGCTGTGGCGTCCGGGTGTGTCATAATTTGACAACTCCACAGAGATTCGGCACCTTTAATCGGTGTTATTTTGTCACTAACATTGCTTTCAGATGCTTCAATCACTTGAGTTATCAGCTGATATTAATAATCTTGGGTTTTCGATAATAGTTGAAAAAAATATATTTGAAAACCCAAGATAAATGCTTTTCACCTGCTTTTTCACGGTGTTTAAGGTCTTATACATTTTTATAAAATTATTCTGTTTTTCCTTGTAAATAATATGCGTAAACACTTTTTATCGCTTGATGTAAGTATTTTTTGGGTTTTATTTATATTTTGTGTAATTTGTTATTTTTACTATAAATACACTTCATAGTGAAATTAGATTTTTCAAGAAAATACAAAAATAGTATTGCATAAATAGTATGTACAAGCAAATTAGAATGTCTGACCATTTGAAAATGAAATACACAAAAAAAAAACACAAAACTTTTGATTAGACCTATACAAAAATAGAGTATACAACACTTTCTTTTAAATACTACTAAATAGTAGCTTTTTTTTCTACTAGCAACATTACTGTTACTGTAACCTTTTTTCCGCTGCCTTTTTACTAACCATTTCAACGGTCTCTAGATTGTCGATTGCATTAACGTGGGTAGTAAATATCTTGTTTAATTGAATAAGTATAAAGAATGAAATTCATATTTAGTGTAACAAATTTTAATAATCTTTTAATATAAATAAAATGTAACATTTCAAAATTAAGGTTGGCCCTTTAAGTCCAAGGCAAAACAAGACTATTATGGTTGCTCAATATTTAGCCAGGGAGGCTTTAAAGGCATTTTTATTGTTCTTTGTGGACAGTAATAACCTGTTAAAGTTTTCACACTATAATTTTATTGCAAGCTACGCATTAAATTTTTTGCCCAATTTCAGTCCTCTGATTAAACATAAGTATTTCTTGTGGCTCATAATTGAGTCCTCAGTTAATTTATACTCAGTTAATGTGATCGATTTTCTAGAAAATTATTAAAATTTCTTAAAATCAATAGTAATATTTATTTTCAGTAGCGTACTTCGATCTCAATCGTTCCACGGACCGGTGTTAGTCTCAACAAGTCTACGCTACCAGCCGCCTCCGACGCAAATCAACGAGACATACGACGCTTCTAGCGATAACGACTTTTAACGCGAACGCTCAAAGTCGAAAACGCGATGGCAAACATGTGATAAAGTGTGGATATTGTGGATATGTAGGATATGCTCGAAGTAACGAATTTGTATCAGTAAGCTAGGTTATACTTGCAAGAACATAGCCAGAATTGAATTTACCTGGAGAACGGCGTCTGACAGTTGGTTTTGCGCCATTTTTGCGTTTTTTTTTGTTAGTGCAAGACGGTAGTTTAATTTTTTTCAAGTCATTTTTAACTATATTGACGATTTTTTTATTTAAGGGTATGGATTTGGGGTGATGCAATTTTTTTGTTGTAAATTTATTAATTTTATTATATTTAATTATTTCGCACAAACCCTCTTCTGTCAATGAAATAAGTCATCGTTTTCGAAATATAGCATTAAATTAATTTAAGCGATCTTTATTTGAAGTACATAACGCGATAAAATTGTAAATTTATGTGTTAGTTAAGAATTCGTTGTAATTAAATGTGATTTAATAATAATGAATAACTATTTGATATATTTATAATCGGCGAACGTGTATCACTCAAAGTGTCGTTGAAGGTTACATTTTTATTGTTATATCTATGTACTGTCTAGTAGAAGTGTAGAATATTATTTACTATTATCAAACTATGTATTTTATTTATCTAGTTTGCTCATTTTGTCCATACATCGATGTATCTTAGGAACATGTAATCTTTAGTTTAAGGAAATTTTTTTTTTTGTGTTTTTTATTATGTGCAATATATTTCATCACACCACATATATTAATTATACAATTGAACAATTGCAAACAGATATTACTCGCTATATTTTTGTATATTGCAGATCAATAAAGATAATACTCGATTTAAAGAAAATAGTAATGAGAAAAAATTAACAACTCGCTCTAGTACTGCCGGTGAAATTAAAGCCGTTGAATACAGCCAAATGCCGTTCCTGCATAATATATTTAATAGCATAGAAATGAATAGTATTTCTGCAAAATGCCATAAACTAGAAAAAAATCGGCTAAAGTAGTATTTATTTAATAAGAGGAGTTTCGTTAGTATTATTACGAAAAAAAAACTACTCGAAAATTGTTCGAATGTTATTTAAACATTTTGATTCTTTTTTATTTTGTTAATACAAACTACAAAATTTTAAATCATACTTTAGCCGAATATCCTATAGTGTACACTTAAAATAATTGTTAACGAAATTATTGTCAACATAATAGGCCTAGAGATCTCATGTTGAAATTAATATGAATTCTTTATTATTCTCAGCTAAAATTATTTCCAAGTATTAATTCTCAGTATTTTCTTGCTTTTATGTTATACGTCTAGTTCATTTATTTCATCAACTAGCGGTCGATGACTGATTTGCAATAAGTATCTATTAACGGTATTATCAACCGTACGAGTTGACTTGTAAATTTAACGTTAACGTTATTGATTGGTAGTTTTTGTTAGTACAATATGGATATTGTAGATGGCAACCCCTAGAGCAACGGAACAAAATGGCGGATGGTCTAATCAGACCAACATATCTGTAAGTCTGTAAAAAGAGGAACTAAATACATGTATGTAATTTAACATATTTTAGTTAGTTATTTTATTCCGACGCTCGCGAAAGTATATTTTTGTCAAAAATCTAGAATATCAATCAATATGTTTTTCATAAATTTTGTTATAAAAATTCGTATGCCAAATTCATCTTGCAAAGAGGTTTGTGGCCTTTAAGCTTAAAGTTCTGTTAAAAAAAAATTTTGCTATGTGTAATAAAATTATTGTGGCACTACATAACTTTTAAATACTGTTAATGTAATTAAATCTTGTTTTGTTGGATAATGTTATTTATCTACATTTGTTTATTTTATTTATAAAGATATGTTATAATGTTTACAACAGCATTTAACTAAATACTATACAGGGTTATATTGCAAGATAGTGACAAATTTTCAGGACCGACTCGGTAAAGAACTTTTCTTTTTTTATATTTTAAATTATTCCTATCTGCTGTTAAATAATAGAACCCGTGGAAAATTTACGATTAATGAATTAATTTGCACCGTATGTGCACTGCATAAGGCCCTTGTTGGCGCGGCGTCGGCGTACACCTGTGATCTCTGATGAATGACAGAGGACCTCGGTATTTTTTTCGGAAATTTTAAAGTATATTTCATTCGAAAAACTGATATTGTTCTGCAGACCTTATTTTTCAAAATGCCACTACTTTCCAAAGTAGCACTGTATTTAATATGAAAAAAAAACCTATTAGGTAGAATCGATAGTGTATAAATGTCTTTCCGCCATTTTGTCTCCGCGTTTAGACTTTCACCACGTTTTGTTACATAATTAAGTTAAATTGTTTTTTTTATATAAGTAGTAAGCATCTGCAAGTAGTTCTTCTCCCACTCCCTCACTGTATCTTTTGTATAATACGTCGCAATAGGGATGACGACAATTTTTTTTCTTCGTCTATCAGGTAGATCATCAAAAAGTATTGGACACGTAAGTTTTCTTTTTTCACATGATCAAAACATTACTGAGATATATTGATTTTAAATATCGCATGACGTCACGTCTTGGTACAATTTTTACTTAGAAGTGAAGTCACGAGCCCCCCGCACCAGAACTTGATCACGCTTTGTCTTTGTAATTTTTTGGTTGCTAGACAAAAAAAAAGACCATTATTTTTTGATAATCTAACTATCGGAATAAATATAATTTTCATTTTCTTTACACAATTATCTAAAGTACTTTTCCGAGCCGTGATCTGTAGAAAGAGGCTTAAGATCGGCTAACTTCGGTTTTGTTCATTCGTGTTACATAGTGACACTTGAGTGACAGAGACCACTCTCTACATAACGGTATCTAAATCATTAGTTGTGTCCTATTCTAAACGTCGAAGAGTATTATTTCTTGCCGATTATTGTGCACGGTATCGTTTCATCTTTAAATTTTAACTTACAGAAAAGATAACAGATTTTTAATGTTATACAAATTATATAGTAAGGGTTATATTTAGTAGTAAGCATGGCTTATATGTGCGAATTTTGTATCATACAACGCTCAGCGGTTTCTATAGATTTGTAAAACCCTATCAATGTTTAGCATTTCATAAAACAACTTTTATTTAACAGAAAATAAATGGAGTATACATTATTTTGATGTTTAATTCCAAATCTACAATCCCATTCGGTTCTAGAACACTCACACTGATGCAAAAGAACATACATGAACAGATCGTCAACATAGAATGAAACGTTACGTTTCTTAATTCATATTCAACTGTGTTATGGGCTAAAGTTGAAAATCGGTTGAGGAATTCCTATTCTAAAATATATAGGGTTTTTTTGATACTTAAACAGTTTCCAAATTTAAGGAGGCAAAAAATATGTTCATAAATACAAACTTTTACTAAGAGTTTAACATCAAAATCATGAGATTTTTTTTATTGCTCTAAATATTATATTGAGATAAAGCGTTAGTTTGTATGTATGGAAAACAATAAAAAAAGCGATTCCAATGTTGATCCTATGGAAAAACTTGTTTGTATTGATCACTTGATTTAAAATTGCCAACTGTTTTATAGTATTCTTGTATATTTTAGCGGCCACCAACATTACTTACTTATTCGTTTTTAAAGCACACATAACATGCATTAATTTGCCACAACTGTTTCGGGGAAATAATTGTTCCCAATGAAAATTGGGGAAACCCCAAGTACATTCGTCATCGCCATAGTAACAAATATTTCTTGTTCTACCACCATTTAAGTAAAATTTAATTCGTTTCAGTACTACTTTTTATATTCCAAATCGTCGCCATACAAAATGGGCCCCTCTGTTTTCTGTAGGTTGGCTGTGCATTTGTAACATTTACTAGAAGCTGACTTCAGAGTATTTTGTTAATGAGGAACCATACTGCACAGTTATCCCGATAGGTGTCGCATTGTGTTTGGTCTTGCTAGTAGTAATTATTTGATCACTGATTCAGTAGTTCTGCCACTGATCAAAGAATCACTACGTTATAGGTTCTGCTAAGTTGTCAAACGTGTCAAACACATTTACAATATTAAGTAAATAAACACAATAATTGTATTTTTGTTCAAAACGATGCCTCTGTGTGCTAGTAAAGTCATTAGCATATACATTTTGCGTTTATTAAACAAGCACACAAAAAACTCGGGCATTGACATTGACTTGGGCATTGTGTGCTGACACTTTCTAAGAAATTTTTCATTTCATTGTGTGGAAATTGATTGACAAGACCAAACTCGCTAGCGCCACCTGTGCTTGAGTTTGATTATTTAATCTTTATCATATTAAGTCTTCAAATCGTCTTAAAGTTAAACAAAACAGAATAAAACAAAGCATAGTACATTTATTATTAATGATTTTATTTTTGAATATCAATTACACTTTTTCTTTTATTGTTATTTTATAAATTTTACATGCAACCTCGTACTTTATATTTTATTAACCATATACAAACGTGCTCCACTAGTTATATAGCGTATTATGATACTAAACTGTCTCATATACAAAAGGGGTCATGATTCTATGCAATCGGAAACATAAAAAATATAACGCCTGTTTCACGTCATTTTAAAAAATTTATATATTCCGTTTCGTTGTTCAAAGTATCCAACACTAATATTAAAAAATGAGAAGTTAATTCAAGGAGGAATAACATTTCAGAGTCACTCGCAACAATTTTCAAAGGAACTTTGTCGTCTTTTCATGTCCGCAACTATACGTTAGTCACAACCACAATTCTCTTTTTTTTTCAATTAAAACTTTCTTTAAAAGAAATAATTTAATTTTCATCTAATTTAAAAAATAATACTCTAAATTGAGCAAGATATAGAAGTGACAATAAAACGTTATTCGTCAAACGATAGTGTTAGTCAATTTAGTCAGGTCACAGGCCTATTTTTTTTTATGAATAATAAAACTGATGTTTTCACTGTGGAAAGCGATATTAAGTTACAGATCAATAAGTTTGACATTAATCGTGAGTTTTAAAATAAAAAATTGTTGACTCCATGTATAGTGGATTTTAAGTTCGTTAACATTAGATCACTGCACTATACGGCAACTTTGACGTCTTGCAGTGTCTAGTTTATTTTCACGCTAAACATATTCACGATCTTCGAACGAATACCGCGTAAGCTACAAACATAGTATATTATATATAAATAATTATATATACACGAATTAAAATTACCTCACAGACATTTCGTTATACGACACAAATAATATGCAATGTTAT
This sequence comes from Anania hortulata, assembly GCA_963576865.1. Classification (NCBI taxonomy): domain Eukaryota; kingdom Metazoa; phylum Arthropoda; class Insecta; order Lepidoptera; family Crambidae; genus Anania; species Anania hortulata. The sequence goes on from OY756413.1 coordinate 2,755,963, forward strand.
CCGTCCCATAGACAGAATTTTGATTCTTTGACAGACCATCACAATATAATTAAATTTAAACCGAAGATACCATGATACCCTGTCATTTCATGCCTCAATTATACAAGTAACATACTTTAAATGCATCCAATAGGCAGATAACAACAAAACAATTGGCACTACTCTGAAACAACGTAAAACATGTCAAAATCATAGATTCGCTAGTATTTCTTAAAATCTATCTTACAGTGTAATTAAAGCATCCACTTATGTGATTAACACACATTTTAATTCATATATATAATATAATAAAACTATATTAATAATTTCTAATGTATATTTTTTTATGTGGCCAAATTCTAACAATGCCGGAAATTAACATATACTATATAAATAAAAACAACATCCTCCCATACCATATATTTTAACGTATAAAAAAAATTACAACTAAAATAGGTACTGCTGATTACTGACACAACTCTTCCATTCTACGTACTACGTAAAATATAACTTTATTATATTTTTATAATTACTCGTGTATATCTTTTTCTGGGGCGGATTTACACAAATTTCTACATTTTTATAATATTTACAAACATTTGAAGCGCTCTACGTTTTTTATCTAGTTATTCTAGGATTGTAGGGGAAGTAAACTAAAATAATAGTTGAGAATCTAATCACTGTTTTATTAAAAACATAGATTTATCAGAACATTACTTACAAAGAAAATGGATTCTGAACGATTTAGTCCTTCAAGTTCCATTTTTGTCAAACAATGATCGATTCTCAAGATTAAAAGATATTAAAAATACAGTAGGGTAAAGCTAAATCCCGGCCATCCCCCAAAAGCCGACCATCTGAAAAATTTTCGATTTGTTTTTATAAAGTAGTAAAAAAATCACACACCTACACCCGTTTCTCGATTAGGCGTTTGACTTACGGAATCGAGGAGCGATAGAGAGTGGGTGCATAAAAAAACCCTTTACTGCTTGCGACACACAGGACGGGTACTGTGTTGTAAAAGTGATTTATTCATATTTACTGACAAATTAATACATAAACGATATTTTAAAAAATGAAGGTACAACTTGCAATGCCAATCAACAGATAAATGACATCTAAAGTCACTCGAAACTTTAAAACCAAAAGTCGGCCGAGGCTACATGCCTGATTTCTAAGAAATATAACATTTCAGGGCCGACATTAGGCTTCTTTAACAATGTAATGTCGGGCGGAACATAAAAGACAGAAAATCTAGGTAAGATTTGTTGACGAATGTAATACATAAATTTGGTAATATTAATGTATCAATTTAGTATTTTATGCTATGAATATTAATGAATGAGGTCTCATCTCATCTCATCTCTCTTAGGTCTCAAAAAAATATGACTGTTAAATTTTAAGATTAAATGTGAAATTCAAATGGAATGGTAGGTGGAAATTTTTACGCAAAAAAATATAGCTCTCGACGTTTTATAACATAATATGCCTTTTAGGGGGCCGACATTTAGAGTACTAACCCTATTTATAGATTCGATAATTCGTTTCATTTGACCTTAATTTATTATTTCAAGATAATCTATTAGCAGATACCACTGCTTAAGCAATGTGTGTGTGCGTGTTTGAATCAATATGTAGGTCCAAGAAAATAGTAATAATATAATACATTTAATTTTATGGAGACTTCATTAACTTAGGCCGTTGAGGGGATGCTGATTTGACGTTTATTATGCTGTAGAACACTACCAATGTCTGACCTGAGTGGCCTGTTTAACTTAGTCGTACTAGGTACTAATCCGATGTTAAAATAACAAACGACAAATTGACATTCACTCGGTGGCCTAGGTGGCGTTGCGAAATCAATCTAACGAAAATAAGCTACACATATTCAATTGGTTTCGTTCATGTAAAAGTTATTTTCAATTAATAAATCCGAATATCTAAAGTAGAAAAAACTAATAGATTTTTTTTATCTACTTTGAGCTACATACAAAATTCTCGCAAAACATTGAGCAAATTGAGCAATAATAAACTATTATTTTCTCTATTAAGCGATTTCCAGGAAGCCATTACTCTTTTCACCAAAGAAAATACTATTTTTATTTTATTTTTAACAATAAAATTAAAAAAACAACATTTTGTACATGTTTCGACAAAAATACAATTTTCCAAATGAAATTATAATTACATTTTGCAATAAATACATTTTTTAAGTTCCGCCCATTTGGCTATGGTGCTTATTCACGGACGGTTATTCGCTAATGCTTCGCTTTCCTTTCGATATCATTGGTATGTTTGAGATTTGTTAAAAACCGTTCTCGTGAAGAAGCTTGACGGTGTCTGTCTGACACCAGGCCGGATACAAACCCGTTTTTAACAAGGGCCTAATGCTTAGATTGTAAAAGTCTCCTATTTAAAACGTATTTGGTAGTATTTACACCTAATAGTTGGTAACATTATTTTCACTAGTTTAAAAATAGATAGTTTGTCAATTTTCACATGAAACGGCGGCACTCGCGCTCAGTCACGGTCGCATCATATGGCACACAACCTATGGCTTAGAAGGGCATAAATAGACGTTTAAAAGCTAATTTCTGAGTTCCCGAACTCCCCATTGCTACCCTGTTTTATCACTTTAACACTATCATTGCCAACAACGACTTCGGTGTAGTTTTTCTTATTTTTCTGATTGATTAGATTCTGTGCGTTGCTCCCAGAGCTTGAAGAAGCATTGTCGCTGTCAGCATACGGAACATCAGTCATAGGTCCGTTTAATAAACTGGCAGCAGAATTTGACTGTTTCAGTTTCTTTTCTTCTTTAGGCTCATTGTTAGGCGTTTGCAAGTCGTCTATGACCGCTTTCTTGGGGTCTATTTGAATAGTTTTCGCTTCTGACAGCTTGTTTGGTGTTACCACATTGATATAAGGAGGTACGTTGATGTTCATTGTGGTAAGATTGACGGACCCACTGTTCTTTTTAAGAGCGTTTAAGTTTTGTTCCAACTGGGCAGCGTCAAGACAGAGTGGTTTTAGTTTGGGAGCCAGTTTTGGGGGATCTTTGTTGGACCACGCGTTGATGCGAGGCGGATCGGGAGATGCAATTGGCGCAGTCTTCCTCTCTGGTACTAAGGAGTTCTTGTGATTTGTTTTGTCTATGACGTTAGAATCTATGGCCAAGGATAGACAATTCTCTGGAGGTTTGGGGGATGTCGGTGTTATGCTGATTAGTTTTTCAACCTGGAAAAAATAAACATATTATAAATTTTAATGCTATAAACAGCAATGCTTTAATATGGGGACAATTTCAAAGGATTGGATATGACAAAAAATTTAAATTTACAAAAAAATAAATATGACTCAAGCCAATAAAAAAAAACTTTTCTATATTGACCCGAACCGAGAAGGCGAGTAACTGCGCACATACGCCTATTGGGTCGTCGAGCATGGGGTCGTTTTGTCTTTAAAATTAGGTAAATTACATGCCATTAAATTAGCTACCTCGTGACCAAATAAATATAGCAAATTAGCAATATAAAAATGCTATGTAACTGTTAGGGTCCTACGACTATTGGAGTATTAAATAAGACGCGGACTGTAAACGCATAGGATATATTTCTGGATAATTAATACTTTGATCGCGCCTACGAGGGAGGAACCGCGTCCGATGCCGATGATGGTCGAGAGGCTGAGTGCGGCGGAGGGCACCTACGGAGTGTGCCAACCGCCCGCGCATACGGAGAACGCCGATGATGCCCGAACTGGCTGTAGGCGCCAACATACTCCCCGGGTTGAAGAACGGACGTCTTCAATGAAGTGGAAGTGGACAGATGCAGTTAAAGGCCCGGCGTATGGTCCCCTTCTTCGTCTTGAGTTCAGCTACCCTCGAGACGCCGTCCACACCAGGATACGTCTTCATGACTCGCCCTAGTGACCAGAGCAATGGTGGAGTCTTCTCCTTGATCAGGACTAACTGCCCAGGCTTCACCTCGCCTGTGGATGCGAACCATTTCATCTTGGTCTGTAGCAGAGAGACATATTCAATATTAAATCGCTGCCAAAAATGCTGCTGTAAGTGTTGGATTCGTCTCCATCGATCCAGACGGGTGATGTTGACATCAGCCACCTGTGGGTGCGGTACAGTTAAGAGTGGTCGTCCAATTAGAAAATAAGAGGGAGAAAGAGCCGAAAAATCATGAGGATCCGAAGAAAGAGGGGTAAGAGGGCGAGAATTAAGGACTGCCTCAATTTGGCATAAACAAGTTGTCATTTCTTCGAAAGTGAAATGAGTAAGATGTAGTAATCTTTTTAAATGGTGCTTACAAGATTTGACCGCACTTTCGGCCAAAGAATTAAAGTGAGGAGTATAGGCAGGAGTGAAGATGAATTCGATACCTTCCTGCGCTATCTCAGATGCAACATTTGAGCTAAGAAGGAACCTTTGCATCTCATTAGATGCGCCGACAAAGTTAGTCCCGTTATCGGACGTGATACTTCGAGGCTTGCCTCGACGCGCCACGAACCGATTTAGAGCAGCCATGTAAGCCTCAGTGGTGAGGTCCGTAACAAGCTCCAAATGTACAGCTTTTACTGCGGAACAAACAAAAATGCACAAATAAGATTTTAACAATTTACAACCTCGTCCCTTTCGGTCGGCTATCAATACTGGGCCGGCATAATCAACATGACAGTTTTGAAAAGGGAACTCTAACTGTGTTCTATTAAGAGGAAGCTGTCCCATGATAGGTTGCACATTTTGAGCTCTATGTCTGTAACAAATCACACATTTGTTAACAATCGATTTAGACAAGTTTTTACCTTTAAGAGGCCAATAGGTTTGGCGTATGCTTGCCAAAAGCAACTGAGGGCCAGCGTGTAAAAGTTTAACATGTTGCATTTGAAATATAGCTTTAGTGATAATATGAGAACTACATAACAAAATAGGATGTTTTGTATCAAAGTCGTAGGGGGAATTATCAAGCCTCCCGCCTACGCGAATAAGACCATCAGTATCTAAGAATGGTGTTAATGTAATCAGCCTGTTTTTGTGGGGCAATGTCTTACCGGATTTCAGCGATTTATATTCGTCAGGAAACATTTGAAGTTGAGCACACAACAAAATTAAATTATGTGATTTTTTGATTTCAATTAAAGAGAGATTGCCACACAATTTATGATTTTTATTTTTTATGTTATGCACAAATCTACATAAATAGGCTACAACTCGTTGTAATTTTGTGAAACTAGAATACTTTGAAATTAAGTTTTGAATTATTGAAATATTAATGTTAGGTGTTACAAAAGCGGTACTACCACTACTGCTAGTATTATCTGCACTAACACTACTGCTACTGATGTGAGATACTACTTCGTGTAGATCACGCTTCACGACATTAGGCATCTTGGGCCACTCATTCTCATTTTTAAATAAAAATGAAGGTCCAGACCACCATAGATGAGTGTCGCCAATGACGTCAGCTCGTAAGCCTCGTGAAACGAGATCCGCCGGGTTGTCCTTCGACGGTACATAGCTCCAGGTATGACCACAAGTACTCTCCTGGATTTCGTTGACTCTGTTTCGCACAAAGGGTTTGAGTTGAGAAGATGGCGTTGACAACCAACCTAGAACTATCGTGGAGTCACACCAAAATCTACATTTGTCTATGTGCAAAGTAAGCGAGTCCACCACCTTTGTAAACAGTCTTGCACCTAACAAAGCGCCACAAAGTTCAAGCCTAGGCATAGTAGTAGGTTTTATAGGAGCTATACGGTTTTTGGACGCCAGAAGTTGGACGCGTATTGTGCCTGAACTATGGTTATAAGACCGAATATAAAGACAGGCCCCATAGGCCTTTTCGGAGGCGTCAGTGAAAACATGAATTTCCTGGATAGTTGAATCGTTAAATGAAACCCACCGAGGGATATGTAACCCATTTAAAGGGGATAATGTGTGCTCGAATAAAGACCACAAGTTGTTAATTTCTAGAGAAACCGTGTCGTCCCAATCATATTTATCTAGCCACAAGCGTTGCATAATTATTTTAGCTTCGACGACGCACGGTCCAACAAGTCCTAGAGGGTCGAAAATTTGGCTTATAACTGAAAGTACATGACGTTTAGTGACCTTTTTTGACGGTTCTATATTTATGGAAAAGGTGAGCATGTCCGTGTCGCAAATCCAATGTAGACCCAATGTCTTAGACTGAGTGTTGCCTTGGCCTTGCTCAGAGAAGTCTATAGAATTGGTGGGGTCACCATTCTGTGGACCACTAATTTGGGATAGTATCTCGGGACTATTTGATTTCCATTTACGTAGATGGAAGTGGGCTGAAGAAAGGATAGATGCTACCTTTTTTGAAACTTCGACAGTTTCTAAAATTGTACTAGCAGAATGGAGAAAATCGTCGATGTAGAAATCACGTTGTATGGCTGACTTGACGCGACTGTCATCTACGTTGTCGGCTAGGCTGACTAGACATTTAGTGGCCAAGTATGGGGCAGAAGCGGTGCCGTACGTAACTGTATTCAAAGTATATGTTTTTAGTGGTTCCTTAGTATCGAACCGAAAAATAATTTTTTGTAAAGGTCGTTGAATGGGATTTATTTCTATTGCTCTGTACATTTTCTCTACGTCGCCTGAAACTACGTATTTATGTTGGCGAAAGCGTATCAAAATGGAGAATAGATCGTCTTGAACGACGGGGCCAACCATTTGGAGATCATTAAGGGACACTCCTGAAGAGGTAGCTGCCGAAGCGTCGAAAACCACGCGAAGTTTAGTAGTGGAGCTAGACTCCCGAATGACGCCGTGGTGAGGAATAAAATAGTTCTCGTTAGAGCTATCAGACAAAGTGGCACAGTCTTTATCTGATGACATGTGACCTAGTGATTCATACTCGAGCATGAAATCAAAATATCGATTCTTAAAGATGGGATCACGGTGAAAACGTCGTTCTAACGACAGGAACCTACACTTAGCGTTTTCATAAGAGTGACCTAGTAAACTTGGATGTTTTTTTAAGGGCATTGAGACGACAAAACGACCGTCGTCCTTGCGAAACGTTGTTTCTAAGAAGAGCTTCTCGCATGATCTCTCCTCTAGATATTGAGAATGCTTGGGTGAAACATAGTCTAGCTCCCAGAATTGAGAAAGATCGGGAGTGGGACTTAAATTTGTGAAATTACAAAATTGTAGACGAGTTTTACTCATTTGGCTTGATATGCTGCCTGATACCAACCAGCCAAATTTAGTTTCACCTAACTTGGGAAGATTTTTACCTAAATCTATGGAATTTGATCCTAAGGCGTTCCAAAAGACTTCCGCGCCTACCAGGATGTCTATGACCGACGGAATATTGAAATTCGGGTCAGCTAACTGAAGACCTGGGGGAATAGGAACGTGACTGATGTCCACGAACGAAGACGGTAAGACCTTAGTGATCTCAGGCAATACATGACATACGATATCTATATTGTAAGCACAGCATAAAGACTCGATTGTGAGGTGACAAGACTGTGTACTAGAAGAGATATGGTTATTGATACCTGTGACCTTGGTGCTCGTACCGCGTCGTGACAAACCCAGCTTGTCGCATAAGCTTTGCGTTACGAAGTTGGCTGTACTACCGTTGTCGAGCAGTAGCCGCGCAGTGTACTTCTCGCCCGAAGAGTTCAAGACGTTCACCAATGCTGTGGACAGTAAAACATGCGAAGAAGTAGCAAGCTGCAAGGATGTAGCTGATAAAGCGACGCCATCAGCTGCAGAAGGCAAAGGATTAACAAAAGGCTTTGAATCCTGTGATTCTAAATGTAAAAGAGTGTTATGTTTGATTTTACAATACTTGCAATGAGTAAGTTTGCAATGCTTAGCGTAATGACTTGGGCGTAAGCAGTTAAGACAAACATTTAAATCCTTTGCTTTTTGTATGCGATTTTCTATGGGCAAAGCTCTGAAAGATTCACACGAAAACAATGAATGACGTTGGAAGCAAAGCGGACAGCTTAGCAAGTTAGGTTTATTTAGATTGCGTGATTTTTGATTATTTTGTACATTTTTATTATAGTTACTATTTTTCTGAGTGTTATTTTTATTATCTTGTGTGTTTTGTAATTGTTTATTATTAGAGTGACTATTATTTAAGGCAACTAATATATTATTATTCGATAAGTTATGGTTCGTTTCAATTGATTCCAACAAGTCCGCTTTCCTGCCTACAAAGGTACAAAATTTAGTCAACGTGGGGTCAGTAGACAAGTCATTGCGATACTCTTCCCAGTGGCGACTTGTTGCTATGTCCAACCTTTTCGCCAATATAAAGATGAGAAGAGTATTCCAATGTCCAGTAGGTTGCTTTAATGTTGTAAGGGCCCTAATGTTTTTATTAGTTACATCGACAAGGTTACGAAGAGAGGTACTGGACTCCCTCAATACGGGCTCAACATCAAATATTGCCTGTAAATGATTATCAATTAGAAGACGATTGTTATTGAAACGCTCGCATAATAAGTCCCACGCAATTTTGTAATTATTCCCAATAAAATCTATGTTTTTGATAATTAAGGCTGCATTTCCCTGGAGTGAAGCTCGCAAATAGTGAAATTTATTTATCTGATCGATACTAGGGTTATCGTGAATTAATGAAACAAATGTGTCTCTAAATTCGAGCCAGTATTGATAGTTCCCATCGAAACTAGGAAGGTTGATCTGAGGTAGGCGAACAAAATTCTGATTAGAGGGTGCATTTGTGTTATTATTATTGGAGCTTGATACGGAACCTTTTGACGAAACTCCAAGCAGAGAGCGTGCGAGGGCCACCTGGCTGAAGTACTGGCGCTCGAACTCCTCGCGCTCCTCGAGCACAGCCTCTGGGTCCTCTGCGAGTATCTCGATTTCACTCTGTAATGTGTCAAATTCAGTGTACACAACTTCGAATTTATAAAAGCGTTCCTCAAGGTCCAAACGTTGCAACTGCGAAAGGCTGGATTCATTGTTTAATAATTTTAAATAATTAGAAAAAATTGTAAGCTTCGATTTAAAGGTGCCTCGTTTCTTGATCAACGTTTTCATGTCAGCCATTTTGATGAGTGTGTGCGAAATCAAATGAAAGATGCAAAAAACAGCAAAAACAGTACGAAAATAATGAAGACGAGTAGCGTGCAAAACAGCTGATAGATAACAGGTGCGAAGGTTTAGGTCCCGTTACGTTCGATACCTACGAGTATCGTGCGGTCGTCGACCGCGTGTGCGCAACACGTGCTTGGAAAAAAATAATAGGCAGACAAACTGGAGTGCGAATGCGTTTATGGCTTTTGAATATTCACAGGGAAGCAGTAAATGATTTATAATGACTACGAAAATAATTTAGTAAGACAATGGAAATGATTTTATAGCAAAAGTGGAAAAAATAAGATTGGAAAGCGATTAATTGGAACGACTCACGCATAAACCGTATTATACTCCCAACAGAAGGCGACATCAGCTTCTGGATCCTCTTCTTTCTTCAAGACGGCTAAGAAAACGACGATTCCACGTTGGCCCGGTCAAAGTCCACGGACCGGCGATGTGTAGATTCGCGGTACTCGGGTGGGACGAAAAAAAACGAATAAAGACGGCGAGAGGACCAGTGTTAGGGTCCTACGACTATTGGAGTATTAAATAAGACGCGGACTGTAAACGCATAGGATATATTTCTGGATAATTAATACTTTGATCGCGCCTACGAGGGAGGAACCGCGTCCGATGCCGATGATGGTCGAGAGGCTGAGTGCGGCGGAGGGCACCTACGGAGTGTGCCAACCGCCCGCGCATACGGAGAACGCCGATGATGCCCGAACTGGCTGTAGGCGCCAACAGTAACCATCCTAGTGATTGTATTTTCTTTAACATATTGGATGGTGTAAAAGCATTTATAAATATGCTATTCTCGATTAGCAACACTTAAATGTCAGTCGTTCGGATTAACTTTTGAACACTGAACTTCTTTTAATTGAATGTACGCATCCTCCACAACACCATTTTCCAGTTTCGATGGTGTTGGTATAAAAAACATTTCAGGAAGTTAAAAAAAAACTTACAGCAGGTCCGTTGTCAGTGCTCTGTTTGAAGTCGGGTATCTCCGCCTTCTCTTTGTTGACCTCCATAAAGGAGGTCTCCCAGATGACGACGGGTTTCTCCTCCCCTTCCGAAGCTGTGTCTTCGTCTATTGATGCACCTTCCACGGAACTCAACAACCTGGGGAAAGTTAGTTACGTGAGACCCCTATATGTCAATAACAAGGCATATTTCATCCGGTTGGGGATTACCCCAATTATCCCCAATAGGGGCTTTAGCCCCTGTAGCTTGTGAAGACCCTGCGAGCTATTCAGTAATGTGCCTAGCCTTTTTTCGCCCGGTGCAAGCGTCTGTAACTATGTATGGTCCTGTATGACCCAAAACGTCATTTCTGCGCCCTATTACGGCACTGCCCCTACTCAGGAGTTCTGGGCTCAAGTCAAGTCAGCTTTTTTAATTTAATATGTGTTCTACAATCCTAGCAAATTAATTTGCTAAAAGTTATACGAAAGTTAAATAATTATATAATTTACGTAAATTAAAATCAATCTCTAAATGAAAAAAATTAGAAGTCAGACGCTAAATTAATGAGTAGGTGTACGAGTAACTATGAAAATTGTTTGCAATACCTGTCAGTCGAATTAGACGGCAGAAACTTTGTGGTGGTCCGAGTCTCGGCGGCGGAAGTAGCCGAAGCATCGGCCCGCCTTGCGCCCGCGCTGCTCCGAGACACCATTGGAATGTTGCCATATTCTTGTGATGCTACACATATAGTAGAAAAAAAATTGTCTAAACTTGACTTGATAGTTTGATGGCATGTTTAATAAAAAATATTTAATTAAAAAAGTTACTATTTATTTAAAAAAGATAAACCAATAAAATATATATTTATATAGGTACATATAAATATAATTTTTTTCTTTATAAATTCTTTTAGTTAATATACATTCAAACGTTAAAACTTACGACGCTTCTCTTGGTCAAAATGGTAGATCGACGATGAATATAAATTTAGTTAGACAGCTCAAATTAATATCACACTACTGATTTAAATAAATAAATAAAAACTTCTTTTTTTACTATTGTGGAACAGGTAATCAGTAAAATAGCCGATATACCTTTCAGAAGAGGTGGATATGGTGAATCCTCCGTTTCTGGCTGGTCCTGTGCCGCCGTTGGCGATTTGCTATGAGGGACCAGCTGATCCGTTGAGCTACAACAACTCCTTTTAGTTATATCAACAGTGGAACAACTATCATCAAATTATGTCAGTACACCGTGTTTGAATTTAATGCTACGATTACACGCTTGCCGAGGCTTGGCTAACTTCCACAAGCTCCAAGTCTTTATGCCGCGTCCACACGCTTGGCAAACCTCAACAAACTGTCACAAATTCAAACGTTTGGATAGAGTGTTTGACTTGGTTTGCGTAGGTTTGCAAACGATATACAGGGTGATTAGGAAATCCAGTTCCTTTTTGTGTAATCAGCTGCTGATATGCAATTACTTTTTAAATCGTCGAAAACGCGAAACAATCTGTTTTCTTTCCATAAGTACCTACACACATAGTGTTTTAATAAAAAAAAGTGTATTGTACAAGAAAATTAAAATGTTTTTAGGTCACAATCTAGATATATAATAGTTCTTGAATTGTTTGCCTAATACCTACAAGATTGTTACCTGTTGTGTACACTAATGAAATAAAAAAAAATATTACGTTGAAATTCATGCCTCAAGGCATCTAAGAACAGTTTTTGAGAAACATTTGTCACCAGACTCGATTTTTTTTGTGAAGTAAGAAGTAAGTAAGAAAATGTTTGGAAGAGCCTGCGACTGAGTTTGTTGCGTCGTTTGTTCTCATCACCAGACAATAAGTGATCCCGAAGCGGTGGTAGGGCGCAGCTGTACAGGGTTACATTTCACGGTAGTGCCAATTTTTCAGGGACCACTCAGAATCAGTAACTAAATCGATCTACGTAAAAAAAAACTAAAAAACAAATATTTTATGGACATGTATAAGTGCCCGGAAGAGGGCCTATGTACTGAATAAATGATTATTATGACTATTAGCCGGTGTTTTTTTGCGATTTCCATGTTGCCAGTACTGGTCTTAGTAAAAGTTATGTATATATCAGCGACTGATTACGTAATTAATCTATTATACTATTTCTTATTCATCCCGTAACTAAGAGGGCCACTTTCACCACTTGCTGATAAGTTCAGGATAACCTATCTGGCGCTTGTTTTGACAAATAACCCATACAATTAGCTGTCAAAAAAGTGTCAGATACGTTTTCTGAAACTTATCAGCAAGTGGTGAAGGAGACCCTAAGTCTTGTGTCGTTAGTTTTATGAATTCAAAAATATAGATTTTAGGTGATAAATAACCCCGTCTCATTAAAGGGGATGATGATAGAGTGGGACAGGGTTTTCACATCGTGTGCTGCTATTGACTGTTGCTTGGCTAATACTGGTTGCTTAGGTGGTTTCAGGAGTTCCTAAGAATTCAGAAAAAGAAGTTCTAGAATATTCTAATATTATTTTAAAAAACCTAATTAAAAATAACTGTAATTATTTACAATAACGAGGTTTCTTCCCAATGTGTACTGACATAATTTTGACAAAAAAAACATATTAGAAAACTTTTTTTTAGAAGAGCGAAATAAAATCGGAAATATGAAATATCGGTGCAGTTATTTTATTTTATATTTCAAGGACTTTACTAATTAGTTTTTGCTTTAAGAAATTGTCTTTTAGGAACGGAAGATTGCTAACGCATGCTATACGAGTACTACTCTGTCCCTGTAGAGTAGTTTCTAATTCGGATGTTATTTTATTTATTTTTGTTTAACAATTTCCACAATTTTTTTTTTGTTAATTACACATTTAAGTAAAAAAAAATTTTTTTTTTTGCGAAAATTGCTAAACAAAATGGCTGTTTTACCGTCAATTTTGTTACTATGACAACATCGAATCGTGAAAGGGAGTGCCACATAAATTAATAGTTAGATCAGATTATAGAGATAGGTGATATTATTATATGTAACGCAAAGGCTGGCAGGCATATTTATTCAAAAAGTATGCTAAAGCGCGTAGCATTGACCATCTCACTAAAACACTACCTACCTAAAATTCCAATTAAGATATAGATCCCCTTTTTTTGGTTTGTCTGGTACCACGTAACACAAAAATTTTAATATCTTATTTTAAGACTTGGCAATTATACGCGAGATAAAGTCACTTTCAAAAACGTTTTTTTTTTACTAATCGTAAATTTCCGATTTCAAATTCTGGTGCTTAGATTAGGGGAAACCGGGGATAGTTGACTATAGGGGTAGGTTGACTAACTGTCAAAAAGTAGACTCGTTTGACAGTGTTGCGTTATTCAACTTAGCGCAAGAAATGCAATGTTGCGTGTCCGGTACAGAGTGGGGAGAGCAAGCAGCTTATTATACATTATACACACCGTTGAATAATGTTACACTTTCAAAAAGGTAAACTGTTTGACAGTCAATCTATAAAGCCCCTATAGTTAACTATCCTCTATAATACGATATAAACTTTTTAATTTTGTAGAAGCTTGCCTACTCAATACGAAAAAAAAAACAATCTTGATTTAAAAAATCTGAATTCCATTTTTGAATTTGTTTAAAAAAACCGTTCTTCAAAAATGTCTGCCAGCCCGTCAGCGGCCGTTACCTAGAGTTCGGCGGCGGGTTCTCCTGCGGCGACATCGGCACGAGGTAGTCGCAGGCCGGGGCGCGCTGCCAACATGCCACGCTCAGTACACACGCCGACGCAGGGAGATCGGGGAGGTTTCACATTATATTCCATGACCTTTTACTGTTGTTAAAAAGTACAGCCATTCTGGATGTAAACATCTTTCCGGATATTATAGTTCTTGTCTTTTTAACACAATTCGTCTTGACAAATCGTGAAACAAAAAGTGTGTTTATAGTTTGTAAACTATGATATCAATTATTATTAGCTTAACTTTCTTTTAAGTAGCGATTCCACTGCTTGTTTATCGTATATTAAATTGGGACAACCTATTGACGAGCATATGGAATGTGATTTCAACACATAAAAACAGCTTTAAAAGTTTTGTATTTGATGAATTTATATAAGTTCTATTTAATTGACACGCTCCAAGCTGTACTATATGTGGCGCAAAATATCACTAAGCCAAAGAAAGTAATTGTAAATATATTTCAATAGTAAGATTTAATAAAAAATACTTGCTTTTGTGACTTTAAAAAAAATCTTTGAAATAGTATTTTTGTGAATTGGTAGTTAATTAAGTAATGAAGGCCATGGAATATTGGGTAACATTTATTTCTGATACTTTTTCGCTCATTCAATCTCCCTGAGTCTTCCACTGTAAATCTACGCGTGCATATATCACTAGGCTTTATAAAAATAATTACTTTTGCGTTAAAAAGCACTGTTTTATTTTTTTATAAAACCTAGTGCGAAGGGGCAAAGGTAAAATAAAAGAATAGATATAGGTACAGATCGTCGCTATAGCTACTAGGCAAGTATAGACACTCAATCCTGAAGTATTTCTTGACCAAGAGATTCTTTGAAATGTCGGGTGACAAGCACAAATGAATAAAAACCAAAACGATGACGATGTTACAGATTTGTTAACTTTGTTATTTTTATGGCAACACTGATCATGCATGACATTTTTATTTTTAATGAGTCTGAGTTGATGTGTTTCGTTCATTCCAATGAATCTCTGTCTAACTACGGGGAGTCTATGGTACTACATGGGTCCATTCGGGAGGGGGGTAGAGTAACAAAATAAAATTAAATAATTGTTACATGCGCAACTCTCAAGCACGCGAGGTTTCTAACACCGATAAATAATAATTATGTTATTAAAAAAATGGATCCAGTTACTTGCTTCTAGTAGCCAGAGCGATAACATTTGGAAAAAAAGAGAAAAAAAGTCTCAAATTAGTTTTATTTTTTAAACGTTTTTTTTTAAGTGAGGGGAAACTACACTCAAATGGGAGGGAAATTCGGAAAAAATAATTTGAAATTAATATTATTGCAGTTTTTTGTAAAACTATTTCTTAATAATGATAGGAAGTGTTGTTCAAAATTGTTATTTTACTAGAATGTAACTTTCGCAAAATTGTCACATATCTAATGTAAAAAAAAATTTTTAGAACTTGTTTAAAAAGTCTGATTATTTTGCTATTGAAAAGAAAATTTAAATTGAAATGATTAACTAAACAGAAAGATATAGATTTTCATTAATTTAAAGTCGTTTTACCATTACAAATTGCCTCGTTCGCTAAATACTTAATTAATTTTACTAAATCAATCATGTAACACTTTTATTTAATTAATCTTTGAACAACACCCCTAAATGATTTATCAAGAAGGCGGTTTACATACCTGTGGCCCGTTCGCGTTGACTTGCACTTCTGTAGGGGGGAGCGGTAATAGCGACCGCACTATCGGGAGGGGGGCGCTTACTATCTCCGGGTCCTGTTAAAAGTAGTAATAAAAGACAGTATCATTTAGTAGAAGCACATAATTTGGCAGCGCCCTGTATGTATGTGCTGGAAACTGGCCGGGCGCGGACTCGGCGTGCGCATGGGAGGCGTGATCGTGCAAAATATTACATTGTTCTGTGTATTGTCATTTTAATTTTTCAATGTTTTTTATTATGTGATATGTTGTGTACATCTTTCATTATTTTTTAATCTATCTGCAACGGCACCGGTATGCGGTAAAGCCCTAAAGCTTATGTCATATCGTGTAAATTGTATATACTTATTAATATTGTTTGTTTTATAAATAAATTTAAAAAAATAAAAAATTTTGTAGTATAAAAAACCACTTGACTGGCAACATTGAACCTTTTTACATTTTGATGTTGGTCCATAAAGGACCTTAAGTACCCTCGCGCATTAGGCGGCCAGGGCGCCTCGGCCAACAAATTTTCCCATGAAATACACAAGTAAGAAAGGATGGCTATAAATAAGGATGGCGGCCAGGGACCACATTATGGTCGCGCGGCCAGTGGAAACTGAACACATAGCAGGTCTACGTTTTTTTTCCTTTTTCGTTTTTTTCGCTTTTATATTTTAATTACAATGATGTTATATTGTATAGAATGACCATAATGCTTGAACCGTACTAAAATAAAACAGACCCACATTAGTCGAAAATTAAGTACTCAGCGATGATATTTTACTTTTTTTTTGTTTTGTCTTCCATTATAGTTTCTTCACACTTTATTAGGACAAATCCCCATTACCGACACCTAATTTTGCCTAGCGGCATCAGGCATGTAAGTCTCCAGCGATGGCACTCATGCTAGGAAGAGATTTAACAACCAGAGTTTAAAACAATTATTGGTGCAGCGTTCGCTAGATAATATATAATTGGTCAAAGTTAAATTATTAGCTCAGCAATTGTTTATTCTTTATCATCCATTTTAGAACAGTTTAATAAATCCAGCTGACGAATCTGGCCTCCCAACATTAAGTAATCTATGCCCAACATGGTTGCTTTGGAACTGATTGCATTGCATTATCCTTCCTACTAATACAGGAAGACTTTTTTATCACCATCCAAATTGAAATATAATAATCTATGAGGAAAAAAACAATACACGTGTTTTTTCTTTTGGTATCGCCCAGTACAAAAATGTTGAGATAAAGCACCTGGAAATTATCTATACAAATACTAGGAGTATGGACACGGCACGCAAACTACTCTACGCGCTAGCGTCGACGCCTCTCCCCGCACCCGCTTTTCATTGATGTTTTTACGATCCTCAAGTTGTCGACTTTCCCTTCATATTTTCGCGATAGTATGCAGCGCGCAGCAAAAGTTGCGCAGAAAATCCTTTAAGAATAAACTATAGACCACGCGAACGAAGTCGCGAGCAACAGCCAGTATTCGATGTTTTGACTTATTATGTAACCTATTTGCTGCGCCTAAGCGCATATGACTAAGCGTCCTGGCTGCATGCGTGAGAGCTTGAAGTAATAGACGTTATATTCGCTGTTTTTTATTTAATTAAATCGACTTTGACGATAAATATACTTGACATGTAATGTATAGATGACCCTAAATCCTAAATATTCACTGACATTTGTAATTTTATTGCATTTATTAAAAATTGCATTGAGCTTGACATGTTAATAAAATCTATTGCCAAATGTTACTATAAAATGTATGATAAAAATTTGCATGCTATATTCTATGGCTAAATAGGTCTAAAGCTACATTACCTGCATTAAAACAACATTATAACAATCCTGTTTATGGCAAATAAAGAATTTGAATTTGTTACCTGTGAGAACCGCTGCAACCGGTCGAACATGCTCGCGAAGGAAGGCCGCTCCAGAGGAGTTGGGTTCCAGCACTCGCACATCAGCCGGTAGATCTCTTGCGGGCAGCCTGCGCAAAAACATCAATAGGGATGATGAGATGACTAACATCGTCTATCAGCCTGCCTAACATCAGCACTAAAACACGATATGATATGATATGATATAGCGATATATCGACACCAACTGTAAAAATATAATAGATATAGCCGCCATGTTGAATCGCCGTGCCGGTGACGTCATTTATTATGATCGCTGTTTCGATAAAAATTCAAAATGCTAGAAACATTTGCTAGTCAAAAGGCACTACGTCTAAAGCCACAAAATCGACGGAATATCATTAGATACTTAAAAAACCTGCGAGCGTATTTAGATGAACTTTCGGCGCCTTACTTTTAGCAGACGTGTCGTTACACTAAGACACCGCCCATTTAGGTACTTACCATAAGGTTTTTCCAGCCGTCCTCCCCCAGAGACCATCTCCATGACCTCCCGGTTGGCGCAGCCCGTGTACGGCATCACACCCAGGCTGAACACCTCCCATAGGAGTACTCCGAAAGACCTGGACATGGAGAATAACAAAAATTAAATCTTCATTTCCTTGTGTCCCCTCCACCGTACAGAGATCTGACACCACCTCCGCCATCAATCCGTCTCGTCAGCGTGGTAGAATATGGCCCAAAACACCTCATAGTTGAGGTGAGGCCCGTGCCGTTCAGTGAAACTTGCTTCTTTCTTAGCCTGTGTCCACTCAGGCAAATAGTTTGCGGGTTAATTACCGCTGACTTATTATAATTGAAAGCAAAATCAAGTACAGTGTAGTGGAGTGAGCGGCGAACTGTAGCTAATAAAAACGCGCTGACTAGATTTGAACTATCATAATTTATTATGTGACTATATGCGTTGTGTAAACACTCTTTCTAAAATATATGGTAGGCAGACAGCGGGCATTGCATTCAGTATACCATAGTTTTGCTGTCTGTTCAACAGGTATTTCCAGCATTGATGTTTCTAATCGGAAATACTTACCAGACATCAGTTTTGATGGTAAAGATCCCATCGATGTAGGCCTCCGGCGGCATCCACTTGATAGGCAGCATGGCCTTGCCCCCCTTCTTGTAGTAATCCGCCCGGTAGATATCTCGCGCCATTCCGAAATCGGCGATCTTGACTACTCTGCCAGGACCGCGTGAGGTCAGCAGGCAGTTGCGGGCAGCTATGTCCCTGTGGATGAAAACAACTTTTAAACTGTTTCTTCAACATCGAAGGTTTCTTTCAGTCAGGACAAACTGACTCTCAAACCCTTTTTACCGGCCATGAGCTGACAGTAAAAAGTAACGTAGCTCAAAACCGATCATATCATATCAGCTATATCAGCGATATCTGCGGACCCAACGGCGGATGATGTTCTATAGGCTGAAGTTATAATGGATTCTTACCTATGTATAAACCTCTTGGCCTCAAGGTACCGGCAGCCCTTGCACACGTCCAGGGAGCACAGGAGCAGGTCCTTCATGGTGAGCGCGCTGGCTCGCTCCGGCTTGGGGCGGCTCTCGCGCAGGAAGTTCTTCAGGTCCCCGCCCGCTAGCAGCTCGAGGACTATGAATCTGGGGAACGAATAGCTAAATTTAGAAGTTAACTTCTTCGAGAGTCAATGATACTGACTTGAATCAGGAGTAGAACTTGGCAACCTCAATTTCCGTTATGTAGAACAGGACATAAAGTTTGAGAGAGCAAATGGACATGATCTGTAAGCTCTATATTATCATATCATTGCCCTGTCAAACCACCAAAAAGGGGTGGTTGCTAAGCTTACAGTATTCACTTTCTAAAGTTACACTAAGAGCTTTAAATCTGTAGATTCGAGTACTTAAGGTGACCATAATGACTGATGTGACCCCAATACCAACCCATCATCGACATACACATGGAGGTATATGTTGACGAATCGTTGTGTTATAAAGTTAAGCAGTAAATCCTTTCTACTATCAAAAGTACCACAAAGTTCATTAGGACAGTAAGGGTAATAAATAGGGTGGCGTAAATCTTCAGAAATCACAGCGTCTACGCCTACTAAATCAATTTTACTTCTGCCTTCAACTCATAAGTAAAAAGCAGTTTTCTAGACGTATTTATAATTGGTTTCGTTATTATTTTTCGCAATTCATTGAAAATTCAATGAACCAGACTCGTAATAACGTAACTTCAAAGTGACAGTTGTAAAAAATTCAAAAAAATTCGAGCGACTCGATTCATTAGTCAGACATTTATTTTAAATTTTATTTGTAAAATGACGTATCTAAGTGTACTGTACTGTGTTAGCTAAAGATGAAATAAATTAATATGAATATGAATATATAACTTTATCACTTATTCATTTAATCATTATACTCCAGGAAAATTACCGAGGATGCCTATCGAAGCAGACCCCTATCAGATGCACAATATTGGGATGGTTGAACTTCGCCATTATAGCTGCCTCCATCAGGAAGTCGGATTCCGCCTGCCCAGTAGACAGTTCCGGCAGAGTCTTGACAGCCACCGGCATCTCCGCCGTGTCGCCGGTTCGGTGCCTGTATAGGCCTTGGTACACCTCGCCGAAGGCGCCTTGACCGAGAGCCCTGGTGACGGAAAATAATGAGGAATTAAGAGTAGTAATGAAGAAATTACTTTGTTTTATTCGTTTATTAGGTAGAGTATCAAAAAGTATTGGACTTGTATTTTTTTTCTTTTTTTACTTAATAAAAATATTCAGCGATATATTGATTTGAATTGTCGCATGACTATTCATCTAGGTACAAATTTTACATAGAAGTGACGTCACGAGCCCCCACTCCCAAACTTTGACGCGCTTTATCTTTGTCATTTTTTGGTTCATTGACAAAAGAATAAATAAGAGTACATTATTTTTATAATGTAACTGACAAACTAAATAAAATTTCATTTTCTTTACCCAGTAGTCGTCATTCATATTAGACGGGAAATTTCAGGAAGATACTTTCTCATAATCAAATTACAAATGAAAAAACAAAATGACGCTTGCATACTAGGACAGATTAAACGTCTTATTGCTTATGTTTAATGATCATATCATTGCTTATTAAATGTTAACCCAACCGGCCGTGCACTCATCCTTCAAACCTATCCTTACGGCGTACTGAAATCATGAACAAGCCAAAGCGCTATTCTGAATAGCCTAGACCTTGCTTATTGAGAAGAATATCAATAAGCAAGGTCTAAAATTAAAACTTGATTTAATTACAAACATGAAATCTTATGAGACTGACCACGAACATGAAATCTTTTGAGAAGGTCAGAAGGGTTACAAAACTCTATGAAAAAAAATCCACGAATAAGAATACTTACTTGACCAACTTGAGGCTTTCTCTCGACACTTGCGGCAGTCCCCTCACGTCTATCCCCTGCGGCAGGATGCTCTCGCTCCCATAGTGAGGGTTGAACGCCATGCTGAGAGGGTTCTCGTTCCCTCCGGGAGCGTTCCTCAGTCGGTGGAGCTGCACCTCTTGTTCTAACAGCCGCTTCTGGCGTAGCTCTGTCTCTTTCTTGCGTTGGTAGGAGTTGTCTGGAAGAGATGGTGGAGGTAACAAGTGTTTAAAATAATATGGAGTTATGAGGTTTTTATGTAAACTGGAAATAAACAGCTTATCTTTGGCAAGTATTTTATCAAAAGGTTTGATTGAAAAAAAGGACTGCTCATACCTAGATTTTTTTTAAATGTTGTAAGTATTCTCTGGTTAATTTTCTAAAAACCGTATTCGGAATTTATATTTTCACTAAAAATAATTGTCGATCAAATAGAGTTAGTGTCGCGACTAGAGGGAGGTGTTTAATAATAATCGAAATAGTAAGTAGGTAGTACTTTTGTAAATTGGATGGTAAAGTATCTACCGAAATTTTTGCAGCATTTGGTATTTGTCAATCTTTTTAACATCTCAAACCTTCTTTTTTGAAGGTCACTAAGGAGATATGACAATTCGACACATATAAAGGTTTCATATAGACATATGCTTATTACCATAGACTTAGAATATTACTTTACTTATTGGTATTTTAAAAGTTTCTACCAAAGAGGAATCAGCTCGTGTCCTCGGGTTGTCATTTTTATAAAAACAAAGATGGCTCTATCTTAATCTTCTCCTCGCCTTTGAAACCTGCCCTGACCTGCCCTGGTACTTACAGAGATACAGACAGACGCAGAGCACGGCCAGGGCACACACGAAGACTGCGATGGACAGCACGATCACCAGCACCCAGGATATGCGCGGCCACGAGTCCTCCACTGCAAAAAAATACAATCAGGATCCAAAGGGTTACAGATTGGGAAACAAGTCGGGTACCTTGCTATTAGAGTAAGGTCAAAAGGTAAGTGTTTATTTGGCCTTCATTAAAAAGCAATACTGTGTGTGTAAGCTACGATAGGCGTCAACATCCCTTCAGTAGTGCTTGTTTCTAGTTTCTTTGCTGTCCAGTTCTGGGAACGGCGTTTTACACGCAAAAAGTTACATCTTGTTTATCGAACCCAATAAAACGCTTAACTAAAACTTGAATTTTGAAGGCAAGTAATAGAAAGTGGGCACGATGTGACTTATTTGCCAGAAAAAAGTAACTCATCAAATCCAATTAGTGGTCTTCTATCAATTACGTCACACGATCACAGCAGTTTCGAAATTCATTTATTTTCATTTATAATTGATTAAATAGTTTTGTAATAAAATCAACATCGAAAAAATTTATTTAAAAAAAACCTGTCTTACTACATAGATATATTCGATTTAAGATCGAAGATAAGAAGCCGATACTCACGTATGCACTTGGTCTCGTCATGGGCATCTGTGCTCCACGAGGCTGGGCAGTAGCACTTCACCTCGCTCCGGTACTCGTTGAGGGCCACGCAGCGGTAGTCACAACCGCAGTCCTGAAACAAGGGGTTTTTAATTAGTTTGCATAAAAATCTATGTGTGCAATATTACAAAGTTGTTAAAACATTGCAGGATTTATGAGTTGTCCTTATTCGATATTGGATAGACAGAAGCTGTTTACAATCCCCGGCACGGATCTTGAGCGCTAGATCAAAGAGTGGGGATCGCTTTGCGCATCTTACAAGACGATCATCGTATCAGAGAAGCGTGCGCGGGGCGAGCAATCAATCCCGGCCGGCATTGCAGGCGCGGCGCGCAACTAGCTAATCACGTAGGTAATCGTAATGGTCATCGCGCATTTTTCGCCCAGCGCTCAAGATCGGTACCGCTAGTATATCAATGTTGGTCTGTTTGATTACTAGCACTCACGTGTTCCACTGGATCCGTGTTGGATCCGGCTAATCTGGAAGGCACTGGGGGACTGCTGAACATATGTTCAGCAGTGGACGTCCTATGGCTGAAATGATGATGATGACTCACGTGTATAGCCGGTATGATGAGCACCTCCCCGGGCCCGGTGCGCTGCGCGACGCCCACCTCGCTGTACTCCCGCACCGCGCGCGCAGCGCTGATGTGAGACCAGCCGCCGCTGCCGTGCTGTCCCTCTCCCTCGTTCGTGTTGCCTCCTGGGTGGGAAAGAGTACGTCACAATTAATACAGGTGTAATGGTTCGCGCTCCGGACTACAAACAAATCCAGTCTGTTGATCCGATCCGATTTGAATCCCGTGTTTGTAGGCCTCATAAGAAAGCTCAAGGTCGCATAGTGTGCTATGGAAAGGGTTATGCTCGTTGTTTACTTGTGCAAGATTGAATCAGAAATGAGGAGATCCGCTAACGAATGTCGCGGTCGTCGCTGACATTACTCAACGAATTAGCAAGCTGAAGTGGCAATCATCGTGAGTTCCTGTCATCATTATCATCCTGTCAGCCTATTGCAGTCCACTGCTGGACCTAAGCCTCCCCCAAACAGCGCCAAAGAGCATGATCTCCCGCTTTTTTCATGCATTCACTGCTAGCCATTTTCCTCAGGTCGGCGCGGTCAATCGAGCTGGGGGGCGTCCTACACTACGTTTAGCAAGACAGGTCTCCATTCGAGAACCCGTTTACTCCACCTTTCATCAGTTCTGCGTCAGATGTGGCTGGCTGACTGCCACTGTAGTTTGCTACATTTTAAAACTATGTCCGTTACTTTGGTCTTCTGCCGGATAACCGCGTTCCTATGAGTATGCATCATAGTACTCACTATGGAGGGTAGAGGTACGGAGTACTATCTTTTACGAGCGGAAAGTTGAAAGAGTGTCCAGCTAAAACAGTAAATAATAACAGTTCCAAAACCCTTCAAAATAGCGCTAAGTTTTGGCAAAGGATATGGTATGAATGTAGCAGTTGTTGACGGGTTGAAGTATGCTGAGTATGGAGTGCCGAGTTAGAACATTTTTAAACATTTTAGTGACTTTTAAATATGGAGGATAAAGCCATCTTTTAAAACATTTGAACAATTTCCCTGTTGCTACTGTGGCGCTACCTAATTTAACGCAGTTTGACGGACACAACGAAGATAGTACTCCTTACATGTACCCTCCATAGCGCATAGTACTCACCGAGCCAGCCCCCGCCCCCGCCGCCCCGCAGACAGCCGCCCCCGCCGCCGCCGAAGCCGCCGTGCGCCGCGCCCGCGCAGGCCGCGCCGCCCGCGCCCCCCTCCCGCACCGCCGCGCCGCGCACCGCCTCGTGCCCCGGCGTCACCGGGCCCGCGCGCCCCACCCACCCGCCCCCCGCACCTAACATACAATACAGGGTTTCATCATCTTTGTCAGCCTTCGGAAATCCAATGTTGGACGTAGGCCATAGAACGCCACAGCGATCGATCGGTCCTGTGTCGTTTGCTTTGTATCAACGGTTTCCCGCTACCTTGAATAGGGGTTACCTGCATAGAAATTAGCCTCGTGATAAGAAGCAGCAGCTCAACAAATTCAGTCACTATTTCGTCGTTCAACAAACCTTATACCTTAACAAGTATTTTAACACACTTTTGTTAGCTACATAAACAGCCTTTGGTAATCCACTGCTAGACTCACGCCTCCCCTATAAAACGCCACAGCAACTCTGGGCCGTTTTCATCCAGCGGCTTACCGACCTTGACTAGTCAGTCCACCGGCAAGCTTCACTTGAGACAGGCTCTACTAACAGCGATAATCACTTAAAGAAACTCGCCAACATAACTAGTGTCCTCAGTTGAAAGACTAGCCCAGATAGCAAAAGGTCGTGGGATCGAACCTCACCAAATGCAGTTAGTTAATTATATATTTTTTCATGTTAAATTTTAAAAATAAATTAAATCCTTCACGTGATAAATGCAGCATTTTTTTTTGCCAGAGGAAGGGGAGTAAAATGATAAACTATTAATCCTATAGTATTCGTCTCAGCATTAAACAGAGTGCGAAAAAAAAGTACACCGTGGAGACAAAGATTTCCAGCACACTTACCTGAGGTCCTCCCGGGCTGTCCGTACATGTACCCAGACTCGGGGGTAGCGTTTGTGTGGGGGCGTGCGTGCTGCGAGCCATCATCGCGGAACACTCCCACGGAGATGCCACCGCCCCCTCCTCCTACTAGAAGCGGAACTGCTTGACCTTCTTTGTCCAGCTAGAAAGATGAATAAGATTAGATGCGGTTTTATGTTGAAGATCGAAGAAAGGTTAGTTTTTTACCAATATCTTAGTTTAGGTCCTCCAGTCCTGCTTCGTGGAGGTGTAGGACACAGAAGGGCGACAGTACCTAAATGTTATTTTAATTTGACAGAAGGTTTTTATTAACTTGCGAGTTCAATCGTAAATGTATTTCTTCTGGGGCTTGTAAATAATCTGAAGAGCTTCAGATTAGTAAAGTAAAGAGAAAACCTGTCTAATTTACAGAAAAAAACTCTGAAAGGACCTGCCCTGCGTTTAGACATACAGTTGAATTTACAAAGTACAGTTTAAAAATAAACATTCCATTACAGACTCCGAACAATGATTGACCGCTGTAGAGAAAATTTGGTGTCGTGGGACTTAAGGGTTGAAACGCGGAGTGCGGGAAAAAGTGGTGCAGAAACATGAACCAAGATTTGCCAACCTAAGATTAGGAAAGATAAGGTTACTAGAAAAGAACAAAAACATTTCACTATCACGTTTGATGTGTAGGTAATCAGCCCACTTACCAGGAACACATAGGTGGCCCCGCCACCGCCACCGCCTCCGTCAGTGACATGGGTGTTCCGGACTTCGTGCGTCTTGCTGGTGAAGACTTGGAGGGAATCGTTCTGCTTCCTGGAGCAGTCTTGGCTCTCTTGAGCTGATAGCGTCTGAGGGCAAATTAGAAATTATAGAAATACTTAAAGCAAAGTGAGTTGAAGAAATGAAACACCTACCAAAAATTGCAAACGTTACATAACTTGGTTCTAATTCTTCTTGGCGAATCGACGATGGCATTGTCTCATTGTCTGTGGCACTCATACGTTACTTTACTTGCTGCTATTTATATTAAACTATCAAACCTCGTGGCTTGCTGCTGCGTAGTGACAATTTACAACGCATAGATTACTAAATTTTGATTGATTTAGTTCTGGTATTTAGATTGCTTAACTTTCTTCTAAGGCCGTCTCTTAACAAGATCAATTACTGTCCGGCTGGACCATAGTGAAAGATACACCAGAAGCACCATAAAGGATAAATATAAACTATTCTCAATACCAGCTCGAACAGCCTTAATGCGGAAGAGTGTACTCTGTATGGCTATAAAAATATATAACCACATTCCAGGGCCATTAAAAGAGCTACCAGCACAAAAAATTAAAAAGTGTCTCATGCGAGTGTTGCTAGACAGGGCTTATTACTCAGTTGCTGATTTTTTCAAAGAATCCTGGACGTGAGTTATGTTCCTATATAAATTTGTTGTATGTACCTAGGTTAAATAAGTTTTTTGATTTCTGCTGTGTGACATTTTTAAAGATTTAATACAATTTATCTGATATAATGTATTATTGTTACCTAGAATTTTGTTTTATCAAAATTCATACGGCGGGACATAGTGGAACTATAATAATTATGTGCATGCAACCAACTCTGTATAACCTACCTATAAGATAAGATAAGATAAATTTATTTCTTTGTAAAAACTTAGCATAAATACATGAAACTTAAGTAATTTAGTTTAATCTAATAATTATAAAGTTGGTACCTAAACTAAGCAATATGGACCACAAATAAATATGTACTTTGAATTTGAATTTGAAATTTGAAGGTGTTCATCCGCCTAGAAAAGCGCAGGGCAGTCTGTAGAGAGAGAATTATGCTGTCTAAAATAGTCACGGCTCTCAGTCATACATATATGACAAAAAGAAGCATAAGAACTTTAGATCCTGGCTTCCTGTGTGCTTCAGTAATGAAACTTCTGGTGAGTTAAGGGCTGAAACCTCAGCAGCAGTTCATGGGAAAATGTATTCGCTTTTTTTTAATTGCCGCAGTCTGTTGCTGAACTACCTATACATAAATTTAAATCACATGTCAAGATGGTTTTAATGAAAAAAGGTTATTACACTGTAAATGACTATTTAAATGATAAAAATGTATAGAATTAAATACTGCCCTGCTCGCACATACATACTATTTAAAAAGAGGCTGACAATAGTGACCGAGTTTCTTGCGCCGCTTCTTCCTGGCGCTAGCCCACAATTGTCCCGAAGCAGTGGTAGGGTAAAAAAATAGGGACGTAAAAGAGCTTAATTTAGACCTATTTGCAGAAATAAATTGGGTTAATTGGTTTAACCTTCTTGCAGGCGTTCTGCCCCTGCTGCCCCACCAGCATGTAGACGTGCTCGCTGCGGTGCAGCTCGAACAGGCCCCGCGCCTGCGCGCCGTGCGACACGCCGGCCCACGCCGAGCCCAGCCCGCCCGACGCCCCGGTCGCTATGATCCTGACGGAGGACACGGACGAATGATTAAGGCGAGTATACGAGTAGTCGTCAAATGTTAACAGGGTTTCAAAAGCCTACTACTTAAGCCCAGTTTGTCAGAATAATATTTAAATTATTTAAAAAAATAAAACCGACTTCAAAACACTTAAATGCTAAAAATAATCCTAACACTTAAGTACCTAATCAGTTACTTTTGGAGTCGGTGCCAGCCGATGAGAGATTCAATGTTTTTGTTTGCACCGACTCCAAAAGTAACTGATTAGGTACTTAAGTGTTAGGATTATTTTTAGCATTTTAGTGTTTTGAAGTCGGTTTTATTTTTTTTAATGAAATTTACTTATTTCATCAATTTTTAGTGATAAATCCTAATCTAACTGCTGAACACCGATTTCATCCCCTATTTTCCTACCCTTAGGGGTGATTTTTATTTTGCAAACTTTTATCATATTATCTTTGAAGTATAAGCTATTCAATAAAACAAAAATCATCAAAATCGGCTCATATTTGTCGATAGGTAGGATAGGTCGACAGATAGGTAACAAGAACCACAACCAAAATGTTATCTAAGAACCACAACCAAAATGTTATCTGGGTATATATTTGTTGATTTTCTCAAAAAGTTCTAAATCAATTTCGATAAAATTTATATGGGACCACTTCTGAAGTATGATCTACCAAACAAAAAAATAATCATTAAAATCGATTCATAATTGGCCGAGTAATCGCGTAACAAACATACAAAAAAAAAAAAAACAGTCGAATTGAGAACCTCCTTTTTTGAAGTCGGTTGAAAATATGCTATTATTTGTCAAAATGTACACATTCTCAGCATAGCATTTGTTTCTAGTAAGTGCAGACAATAGCACGTCATCCTGCCATAAAACGTAAAATTTTCTCAATTGATATTGATCTCTAAGTGATGGACATAAAGTTAAAAATCAATTCAATGACCTTTAACTTTTTGGGTAGGTTGCCCTGCCGTTGTCTGTAGGTACTTATACTTCAGGAGTAAATAAATTTGAAATCATTAAAAAAAAAGATGCTAATTCTCTTCTTACTGTATAACCACATGACCAATTTAATTTGTTTATACGTCGATTGATAGGCCAACTTTATAGCTACACACTGAGCATTAGGATTTATTCTTCGAACAATTGCGTCCGTGCGATAAGTTATTTTCCTCAATTCTCGCTACCTAAAGACGCAGCGACTGTCGTGACAGCCACGATTCATTGCGCGCTGTTATGAACCGTATTTTAATGAGTTTTCGTGCGATATACGTATTAACATTCGTCGAGTCGCTAATTTAGGGGCACTACTCGCATTAAACTACAATATTTAAAGAAGAACAAATCCGACAAACTGAACAGGTTCATGTACGAAGAAAATAGATGGGTAGACAGACGACAAAAAGCAATAAAAAGTCAAATTATTATCACAAACAAGACATTATGTGTACGTACAATCAGGCGGCCTTATCGCCAAACTAAATAATTTTAATTTATATGAGAAATATAAGACACGCATATAGTAAATGTGTACCTATATATGGGCAACGAGCGATGGCAACTTTCCTTAAATGGATGGTATAAATTCACGAGCAGTTTTTGAAAATCACGCTGTTCTTGTTTGTGCCCTAGCTATATTTCAGTGCCGTTTCGTATTATTAAGGGCACTTACTATTTCCGTAAATTTTGTAACACAAAATGTACTTACGTATACAACCCTTCGGCTGGTACCTCCCACACCTGTATACCCTGGTACGGCGGGTTCTGTATGACCGAGACGGTGACGGGCGTGTTGTTGTAGGCCGCGTCGCACATCGTCTGGTTAGGGCCGTTCCGACCCGTGGCGCCGCAGGTTGTGAAGCGGTAGACTGGGAAGAACGGTTGATTAGAATAATATGAACTACCAGATTAAATGGAGCACCAGTCCAATAAAATTATCATCATAGCCACGTTGGTCTCTGCTGGACATAGGCCTCTCCTGTGTACGCCATTGAGACAGATCCTTATCATTTCAGCCACAGGACGTCCCCTGGTTAACATAGGCCTCCCCCAATGATTTCCAGATTGGCCGGTTGGAAGCGACCTGCATCCAGCGGCTTCCTGCAACCTTTACCAGTTCGTCTGTCCACCTTGTGGGTGGACGCCCCTACTGTGATTGCTGGTACGTTTTCTTTACGTACGTACGTACTTTCTGCCCCATCGGCCGTCAGTTCTGCGTGCTATGTGCCCCGCCCACTGCCACTTCACCTTGCTTATCCGTTGGGCTATACCAGCTACTTTTGTTCGTTTGTCTGATCCTCAGATATTCTTATTTATCTGCTGCCAGTAGTAGCAGCATATACTTATGTTAATCATTTACTGGTGTTTCATTTAGTTTTTTATTTTCTTTTCTTTTTCTTTCTTAAAAATAATTATCAATAATATCTGCAAATGAGCCCTGGTAGGGCCTTACAATATTTTTATAACATTAAGTTTAAAATTATAGTACTAATAGAATTACATTCAAGTCAATTGCTCCACCTTCTCGAAGGGTACCCTACGTTGCGTTTGAAAAGTAGCGGTCTCTATTAAAAAAATCTTCATTGAGTACAAATTTAACAGAACGAAAGTTAAGCAGCCCTTACATATCGTGTCATCAAACGACGGATGAGGCGTGGTCTTCTCCTCAAACACCGGATCGTAATAGTTGTACTCGCCCAGCTCGGCCTTGTCGATGTTGAGGCCGAAGCACTCGGGGGCCATGGAGAAGTCGTCGATTGCGGAGTCCGAGTAGATGCGCATGCCCATGCGAGTCTTGAATTGGAGGTAGTACCTGAAATGAACAACAGATTAACACTAGGACAGGCTGTGTCAAGAGATGCTCTCATAGACTTCGCTCGCGGACACGAAATCTTGGAACACACGAACTGATCCAGCGTGTTCCGAGATTTCGGTGTGTTGTGTGTTGTATGAAGTTTAACTTTTGTATACCCATAACAAATTTATTACTATCCCTAAAATCTGTGCGTAGAAGAAGAGGTTTTAGCGTCTTATCAAAATTGATTTTGAAAAAAAAAACAAACTGTTCTAACATTTTGATCGAGTTGCACTTCTTTCCTTTAGAGTGTTCCTCAAGAATCTATACTATCGCCCATGTTATTCCTAGTTACATAATAGACTTTGTTTCAATTCAGTTCCATTTACCTCCTCGTCACGTTCGGCAGGAATATCGACGCTCTATACCAGTTCTCCCCCTTGTCCTTAGTGGAGAACCAGAGGGATGTGGTGATGTTTCCTCGCGTGGTCAGCTCGACGACGTCCACGCTGAGCGAGCCGTAGTTACGCCCGTTTTGTTGGTAGTAGAATCTTATCTGTTGGACAAAATAAGTTCAAATAACGTTGTAACGAACAATGCCGAAACTAGATAGGTGCCAGCGGTGCCCAGGCACGGGGCGCAGATCCTGGAGAGACGCAGAAATGACTAAATCAGACTATGTTCTGAGAGTGTAAGTTCGCACCGGGCACATAGAAGGCTAGTTAATCACTGCTAGCTAATAGGCTGCTCAATCAATGTTATTACTGTGTTTAGTTTAATTCCTATCCTTTTTTCAGTTTATTATTTTTAAACTGTTTGTCGCACAGTCCACTAAACTTTTTTTTAACCTATGGTCGAATATATAAAAAAATAAAATATCATAGAATTTATCTTCATTGCATTAAGTAAACTTTTGTACTGTCTGTAATGACAATTTGATAAATTAAAAGGGTTTATATGGAACCACTCACCATACAGCAATTGTAGTACTTCGAGCTCATGTTCCCATGTACTTTGGGGGGTGGATTAAAGACCACAGTCTTCATCACGGCGGTAGACGCGAAATCCGCCTTCTCTTTGTTAGGGCCCGTCACGTTCATATTCACGAAGAAATAGTACCCGACGCATGCGGATAAACTGTAGTTCATATGAGAAGGGGAGAGTGGGGGGACCATAGGAGTGGGGAATGGTTCAGGGGGTCCGCAAGTGTGGTCGTAGTTCGGCCCTGTCTTGTCTGTGGGGGTGGGTCCGTTGTGTCTTGACCATTTTAGGATGGGCCTGAGAAAATTAGCAATCGTTAGTTAGATGTTAGAATCTTTCTGTAACTAAAAAGTTATAGAATTATTTATTTATTGCACATTGCACAATGTTAACATAGTACAAAACCCTGCAAGGGTGTAGCAATTATAATGACAAATTAAATAAGTAACAAATGCATGAGAACATGTTTTGATACTTAATCTAAAAAAAGTTTTTTACAATTAGCAATTAAAACGCAGTACAAATAAGTATACAACTATTCATGTAGTTACAGACATTCTTAGAATATTCTAAAATCATTTTACTTCTGGTGAATTGAAAAATGTATCCTATACCGACAACTCTTGTAAATTTTTCAAGGTAATATGTTTGAGTACTCACTGAGGCACATTTTCGAAGCCACAGCTATCTTGTTCGAAGTTGCAGTAGGATCCGTACGGCATTTTGTCTGCAAACAAAACACAAACTTTAATACATGAAATTCCACCATCAAAAACTTTGATGAATTTTTTAAATTAACATCAGTAGGTACTTGTTAGTCTCCGCAAGAGTATCTTTACCGGCAGATTTACCATCATTATCATCATCATGCAATTGTATTGCATCTGTATATCAGCCTTCATAAAGGTAGTATAAGGAATCTTCCCATTCGTCATATCAATACGAATTTATAAGTAATTACCAGAATTTATGCAAAATGAATCAAATGACATAAAATTTATAAAACAATAAAAACAAACGCTACAAAAAAATGCTTTTATACAATTCATGAACATATGGTGCCGCGTGGGGACGGCCGTAAAGAATACACTTCCCCACCGCCAACAGGAGGCGTGTCGTAAGAGGCGACTAATTCCTGTAGTACGAGACGGGCAGCAGCGTCGTCGTGCGAAATCTTATAAAAAACTGCGCTCGCCAACCCGCCTGCCAAGCGTGGCGAGTAATGGCAATCCCCCCTGATGATAAGTCATTAGGGGAGGCCTCTGTTCAGCAGTGGACGTATCATGGCTGAAATGATGATGATGATGATGATGAACATATGACAAAAAAAAATGAATTCTCTTTCCAATGATAAATCAATGTTTAATGCCCCACAAAATACAATTTAATTAATTACGATGATTATACAATATTCATTATTCTTTTAACATATTTAGATACATTGTTATATTTTATATTAATTATTACCATTTTAATTAACTCATTAAAATAAAGTACAAATGGCGTCATCCTCTCCGTCCTAACCTTATTGTTGTGCGCAACAGGGTCTATAATAATGATCTGTTTAATATACCTATTTATAGCACCTAAGTAACGCAATTATAGAACGCAATAAAGATATTGAATTGAATTAAATGGACAAGAATCATTATTATTATTTTAAGAATTGCTATCAGTATAAAGGTGTCTCAAAAAGTAGCGTCAAGTCCAACCATTAGTTTTTAATTTTAACTAACTTCGGGACTCAAATTGTTTTTATGGCGCAATGGTGTCAGATCGCCCCACTATTGTTTTTGTGACTGTACGGCATAGGTGCTATTCATCTATTTCGGAAAAACAAAATCAAGCATATACCTAGCCATCTTAAAAATTCATGTCTCTTTGACCAATAATATCTCTTACAGCCCTCTTAGCATGACTACAAAAACACGATATGATATGATATGATATGGCGATTTACCGACACTAATAGTAAAAATATGATAGATGTAGCCGCTATTTTGAATTTTTATCGAAACAAGGATCATAAAATGTGACGTCACCGGCACGGCGATTCAACATGGCGGCTATATCTATCATACTTTTACAATTATTGTCGACATATTGCTTTAACATATCATATCGTGTTTTGGTGCTCATGCTAGGAAGACTTTTCAAGATTTAAAAAAAACCGGCCAAGTGGGAATCGGACTCGCGCACCGAGGGTTCCGTACAAACCTGTAGGTATATAAGTAAAAGTTCACCCATCACGATGATCGAGTCATAGTTATGGTATTTTGATTGCAAATAAAAATATGTGATGTACCTAAAAATGCAAGGTTTCTGGAATTTTTCCTTTATATGTGCTATAAAACATAGCCAATTTTCAAGATTCTAGGTCGACTGGAAGACCCTTTAGGTTTGATTCAAGAGCGAGTAGTTGCGAGTTTGAAAATATGCGGCTTAAATTGCTGTTTCTTTTGATTGCGTTTACAAGTTTGATTTTGTTAAAGCTTAAAGGTATCATAGACCTAAGTATTTGATATGAATTTAAATTTTATACCTCTACGAGTTCATGAGGAAAGGGGTAGTAAGTTTAAAATTATTAAAAATATTTTTATTATTTGATGTAACAAAAAATTTACGGTTTTCGCAATTTTTCCTTTATCTGTGCTATAAGACGTTACTTCGTACCAAATTTCAAGATTCTGAGTTCACGGGAAGTACCCTGTAGGTTTTGATTCCCTTGCGAGTGTCGAAAATTTGCGGCATAAACGGCTGTATCTTTTGATTGCGTTGGCTTAGGAGTGTGATTTTTTCACAGCTCCAAGGGACAGTAGATCCTTTCTAGGTACGGAACCCTAACAGCAAAAAATCGCGGAACATACGGGCTACTAATATCAAGCTGATAATATGTAGTTATTATCCTACAATCAAGATCTGTTTCAAAGCGGAATCATCAGGAGTTTTTAGATATTATAAATTATTTGAATTGTACGTACCACAATTTTGGCTCTCGTCTGTGCCATCGTCGCAATCTTTGACTAGATCGCAGACTTGCTGCAGTTTAATGCATGAATCCTTCTGTAAAGAAAAAAATCGTATGTTGGAATTAACACCTAAAGTTGTAGACAAAACTCCAAACAACAATTATATTACAACAACTTGTACTACCATGTTAATAGCAATTAAAAAAATCTATTCTATTCCAACAAACAATTTCCGGCCAGGTCCCCGATCCAGAACCGTTCGGTAACAAATCGTCGACCGGAAAGCCACGTGACACTATAGAGACGTGTCACGTGATTTATCGGTTGTCAATTCGATATCGAAGGGTCCTGAATCGGGAGCCTGATCACATTATACTGAATTGTACAGACAACAGCTCGTCTACCTACCACAAAACGTCAAATTTACTCAATTGATATTGATCTCTATGTGGCAGATTTAAAGTTGAAAATCGGTTCAATGACCTTTAAATTTTGGAGTAGGTTGACCTGTCGTTGACTGTACTTACTGAGCCCATATTCAAATTCAAATTCAAATTTTTATTTGCGTCAAACATGGTATAAATAGTTATTAAATAGGTAGGTACATTTCTGAGTCACATTTTAGGCTACTTGGGTTAGCATGCAAATGTTACAAGTTTATTTATTTATTTATTTATTTATTTATTTATTGCAATAATGTACATTATCAATACAATTGAATAAAGTACAAAACCCTGTTAGGGTGCAGCAAATATAAATTTTATGAAACTAATTACAGAGAAAGTTACTTAGTCTATAGTAATTATAACAATATTTCTGTAACAATTTACAAAAAAAACCGTACAGTGTAGTACTACAACTAAGTTTTACATACTATTTTATGTACAAGTAAATTATATACACTTGTATAAAATTATATTTAAACTTGAATAAATTTACTGGCAGGATAGTTTTTTTATTGCACACTATGTTTAGTATTTATATCAATTTAGTATTTTAATTAATTGTGTATTTTACATGTGTGTAAATAAAAGTAGAATAATATTGTTTTATTAATACAATACAGAAACAGGTGTTGTAGAATTACCTAAGTTACCTAAGTTAAGTACTATAACATTTTTAAAATAGATATTATGTAATTTTACTGTGGGCAAAGAAAATATGAAATAAAAAAATACCTTTACTGCTTAATAGATGTAGTAGACTTTTTTACAAACTCGTCGGTCATGTATTCATCAATGTTATAGTAGGACTTTTCTAGTAGAATTGATTTAAGTTTAGATTTAAAGACGTTTAGTTTTGTTTCAGATTTTAGGAACTCTGGTAATTTATTAAAGATTTTGATGCAACGGTATTCTGGGCCATTTCTGAACATTTCAATTCTAGGGACTGGGAGGGCTAAGTTGTTCCTGCGGCGTGCATTTTTGTCGTATTGAAATAGGTGTAAGTTGTTCTTAGTGAACAAACATGTTTCTAAAATGTACAAAGATGGGAGAGTAAGGACACGCTCATTGATGAAATGCGGCTTACAACTGTCTCTCCATTTGATATTTACAATGATGCGCAGACATTTCTTCTGGGCGACGAAAAGGTCTTTCGCGTCGACACTGTCCCCCCACATGACAATACCGTACCGCAGCCAGGCGTAGGCGTAAGAGTAGTAGGCTGTTAGGGCGCACTCTTTATTTGTGTTTGTTTTTAAAAGGTTTAGAGCATACAGGAATTGTGCTAATTTAGATTTCGTTATTTCAATGTGCTTTTTCCAATTAAGATGTGTGTCTATAGTAAGTCCTAAGAGTTTAAATTCGCTTACTTCCTCAATATTAATGCTATCCTTTATTGTTTTTAAGTCTATGTGTTGTTTTTGATACGGTTTGAACTGAATTATTTTCGTTTTTTCCTTGTTAATTTTTAAGTTGTGCTCCTGAAGCCAAAGTTGTATATTATTGAAAGTATTGGTGATGTGATTGTAATATAGAATATCGTTTTTTGGCATTTTAAAAAGAAGTGAGATATCATCTGCGAATAAAAGGCATAGTGAGTCGCAGATCTTGGGCAGGTCGTTGATGTATATAAGGAAAAGGATACATCCCAGCACGCTGCCTTGCGGTATGGACCAGTTTGTGGTAAGTAAGTCTGAGCGCACGCTCTGCAGCTCGCCAGTGCCTTCATCGAGGTGGTCTACTTGAACGCACTGACTCCTGTTGCTTAGATACGATTTTAACCACTCGTACGCCTGTCCTCGAATGCCAACGCCATCTAGTTTACTGAGTAAGATGGAGTGCGATACCATATCATAAGCTTTGCTCATATCCATTAGAACACCGACTGCATAGTTTTTGTCTCGTATATAGTTTAGGATTTCTTGTGTGTAATTATAAATGGCTAAGGTAGTTGATCTTTTTTTTCGAAAACCATATTGGTTGTTGTCAAGAATGTCGTATTTTGCTATGAATTTGCAGATACGGTTTGCAATAGCTTTTTCAAAGATTTTTGAAAATGCTGGGAGGACTACAATTGGGCGATATTGACTCGGATCTACAGTATTACCGCCTCTCTTTGGAATTGGTTTAACTATTGCTGTTTTCAGTCGATTGGGAAAAGTACTTTCTGTAAAGGATTGGTTTATAAGGGTGGTAAGTGGGGGGGTTAGTTCATTTGCGCAGGCTTTTAATAGTGTGGAGGGAAGGTTATCAACGCCGCAGCTATGTTTGTTCGGAATTTTACGTATAATATTGAACACTTCTTGTTCAGTTACAGACTGTAGAAATAAGGAGTTAATAGCTGGCGATATCACAGGTCGCCCGATTGGAAGAGGACAGTTTAAGTCTAGTGTTTGCGGTTTTAGCTGGCCAACTGACGCGAAATATTGGTTTAATGTATTGGCAATTGTACGTGGACATTGTAATATGTTGCGGTCAAGCGATTGGATTTCTATATTTTCAGGACGTATTTTTTTGGGTTTTAAAGTTACTCTTTTGATTATATCCCACATTGTTTTTGTTTTATTTTTTGCATTGTCCATTTCTTGTGTATAATTAAGTTTTTTTGATGATTTTATACATCTTTTTAAGGTTTTAGAATATGAAGTGTAGTGTTTTTTTAGATTTGTGTTATTTGTCTGGTTAACCATTATTTTCAGAAGTCGTTTATGTTTACAAGAGGTTTTGATGCCATTTGTTAGCCAAGTTTTGCTTTTATTGTTAATTTTTATACTTTTAATTGGAAACACATTGTCTAAAATTTGTTGTATTTTATCATCAAAGTTGTTATAGTTAACATTTATAGTTTTATTTGGCAGTATTATGTTGTTCCATTTTATTTCACTTAATTCTAATTTAAAGGCGGCTATGTTTTTTGGATTATTTAAGGGGCGTATTGATTTGCTAAATTGTTTATGTGGTGTTTGTGGAGGTCGTTCAAGGCTATAAGTCAAACATTTATGGTCAGAGATACCTAAATCATCGATGTTAAGAGTAAAATGTCTATTGTTTGTAAATATGAGATCGATACAGCTTGAACTAGTTGGTGTTACCCTGGTGGGTTTATGAACTAATTGGTGTAAGTTGTGTTCTAACATCAAGTTTACGAGTTTTTTATAATCATTAGAATTACTAAGCGCGTCTATATTAAAGTCTCCAGCTAGGATGATATGTTTTTTGTAATAATGAGACTTTAGTTTGTCAAACAGCAAATAAAGAAAATCAAAAAATTTATCAATTGCACGATCGGCTCTATAAACACTTATTAATAAAGTATTTGGTTTTAGTTCAACCGCACAGCACTCGACGACATACTCCACCGACAAGTCCGCGATGTCTGGCCTGGCTGCGAACTTAGTCCGAAGTATATGTGATAAAATTAAAAAACAATCTTAAAATTCTCCAATTAAATCACATTATTAAAATAGTCATTAAAAAAATATAATGTCCAAGTTAAATTATTATTGTTCATAATATTACCGACCTTTATAAAGCTATTGTAGATGGGAGATTTCTTTGTGGTGGCTCTATGCACACATCTGTGTCTTTTTATGTATTATTAACGCTCTGCTGCCCACGTATTATTTTTTGTGAGGATTTCTTCCTTAGCAATAGTAGTACCTATACAGACGATTGTTGGTAATTTGCGTAAGCTAGTTTCATTTCTAATTTTACAGCAATAATTTGGTTCGTAGCGACTTTCTGTAGCACGTAGGCGTTTCAGTATTGATCTCTGAATGTTTTAAATTCGGCAACAAAATAATTGTCGCTCGTGGGCGAGGAGCAGTGTTGCCAACTCTAGACCAGTCTAAATCGCCAGAAATTTTACGCCAAGTAGCCTAAATTCGCCGATTTCTTTTTTCCTATAAATTAGCCTAAAATCGCCTAATTTCAAGTCAGATAGCCTAAAATGCTACTTTTTTAAGTAATAATATTGTTTTTGCAATTTTATTCTTTTATAAACTCCAACTCATTTTAAAAATTATTCATGAACATTGCCGACATGGCAGCAGAGATATCGGCCAACGCAACTATTTGTCACAAAAACATACGTTTCATTGAGTACCTACTTGCGTTTTTACAACTTTATTTACTTTGAAACTATGTCGCCACTTTTTTTTCCCAAAGTAGCCTAAACGGCGACCAGTCGCCAATCGCTATTTTTGGTCGCCCCGACACCGTTCGAGATAGCCTTGCCTTAAAGGCGAAAAATCGCCTAAGTTGGCAGCACTGGCGAGGAGTAAAGAAAATCTTAGTACCTAGCCTATACAGAGTGTAACGAAAAGGTGAAATAAAACTTTAAGGGGTTATTCTACGGCTAAATTACATCAACTTTTTCTATGGGACCAACATCAAAATC
Source organism: Anania hortulata (assembly GCA_963576865.1). Taxonomy (NCBI): domain Eukaryota; kingdom Metazoa; phylum Arthropoda; class Insecta; order Lepidoptera; family Crambidae; genus Anania; species Anania hortulata. The sequence goes on from OY756413.1 coordinate 2,794,837, forward strand.
TCAAAAAAAAAATTGACGTTTCCATTCAAACTGATGCCAGCTGGTCGCGTTTTAGTATGGGAAAGTGTTTTTTTTTTTGTGATTTCGATGTTGGTCCCATAGAAAAAGTTGATGTAATTTAGCCGTAGAATAACCCCTTAAAGTTTTATTTCACCTTTTCGTTACACCCTGTATACGTCCTACAGATCGTAAAAAAAATTTAGGGCACAGGCCTCAGCTATGAGGTGGAGTGGCCCATACTCCACCACGTGGGCCCAGTGCGGTGCGGTGGAGGGGTTTTGTAAGGCCAGTGACAACCTTACTGTCAGATGTTATTAAGCCGCCCTAAGGCCTCTGACTAGGCTCCACGACTAGTATAAAGCGATATTAACCGGGAACAACTTAACGTGCCTTCCGAAGCACGGAGCTGATTGTGATAAATGTCACTAAATATTATGGTTGGAATGGTCCTCGACAACCACGGCGTATCACTAACAAAGCGCTGCCGCCAGTGAGCTACAAGCAACGTGCCCATAAAATATTCGGTGACATGCTACTTCGTCTGTTGCGTCGTTCTTGCACTCAGTGATACTCGGTTACGACGACGCAACGCAACGGAACAGTGTGGCTTCTCTCTAACCCTCACCACACACGGGTAAGCCCACACTCGACAACCACAAACGCCGCCACAAGTAGCGCCGTTACGAACTCCGTCACCAGTAGTGCTGCCACGAACGCCACCAGAAGTAGCGCCGCCACGAACACCGCCACAAGTAGCGGCGCCACGAAAACCGCACCCACGAACGCTGCCACAAGTAGCCCCGTCACGAACGCCGCCACAAACGCCGCTACAAGTGGCGCCGCCACGAACGCCTTTACATATAGCGCCGCCACAAACGCCAAAATTTTAAGCGGTGGTGGTTGTGGCCCGTCATAAACGGTTGTCCCCAGTGATCGTTACTTCTAGCGGCGTTTGGGGATGTCACCCGTGTCGCGGTGTAGCTTACTTAATACTGTTATTAAATAAATCCGGTTAAAATACTAACAGTCATGATCTTGCACTTCAGTTGCCCGACCAGGCACTCCCCATTGAAGACTGGTGGCTCCGGCAGACAGTCCACCATCCTGATGTTGTCGATGGCGATGTGGGGCAGGGGCTGCCTTGGGAACACCATGTTGGGGCGGGTGATCTCGATGATGATGCGCACCTCTTGGAATACCTTGCCCACGAGAAACTGCATGGGGTACCACCTGGAAACGAGAGATAGCATGAATCCAACTCGGTTGGGCAGCGTTCGGGAAACGTATCTTTAGACGATATGATATCATGATATCACGTATCTTCTCGTCTAAACACTAAAGAGAGTGCTGTAACTACTGTGTGGTGAGTGGTTTTGATTGTGCAAGTATTGGTTTTCTTTGTAACTTTGTTTTGTACTAAATCATTCATTTGGATGACTCAATTGGCGTAGTGACGCGAAGATTGACTGATCATAGGATCAGAGCAATGTATATGATGTTGTCCAATATTAATTATTTACGAGCTTTTGCCCGCGATTTCGTCTGCGTTGACCTTACCCGGATAAAAAGTATCATATGTGTTAATCCAGGATCCAGGCCATGGTCTATTAGTATTCCAAGTTTCATCAAAATCCATTCTGTAGTTCTTGCGTGAAGAGTAACAAACATCCATACATCCCTACTCACAAACTTTCGCATTTATAATATAAGTAGGAAGTAGGATTTCAATTATTTACTAGTCAAATTGAAAAACACATACTCTTCGAAGTTGTTCCCGGCCACCTCCTGCAGGATCCACTGCACCTCGGAGCTGGTCGACTCGGAGACGAGCCTGATGCTGGCGTTCTGCATACGGCTCTGGTGCAGCTTGGCTTCGAACTGGGTACCAACAACACGTACTTTAGTTCACATCTAGGCGTACCTTACACGCTCATGTAAGCGTCCTGCAATTAGTACCTAAGTACCTTAGCTTTAAAGTAACTAGTTATAACCAATAATACACTTCTTTACTCCTAGGCGTACCTTGCACGCTCAGACAAGCGTCGTGCAATTAGTACCTTAGTACGTAGGCTTACCCTAGGCTAGGCTAGCCAATAACCGAGGACGTGGTGTCGCAAAAGGAGGCTGCGGAGCGGGTCAGGGAGGACGATCCTCATGCTGATCCGATCCGTAGACGAAGGCATTACGCCCTCCGTCATCTCAACCCTCTAGCAGGCTAGTGAGTGAAGGGTCAAGGGGCCCTATGCTCGCATTGCACAGCCTGCCAGCCTTGGGGTGATCCTGTGTGTACTGGATCACCTTATTTCATATGCCTGAGGCCCGGCATAGCCGTACGTGGGTGATGCATGGAAGTCATACATTGGGTCCCCATGCATCACCAACATACGTTGAGGTGTACACCGCAGGTTTTTTAGTATGGTATGCTTGCCGAGAGACAGCGACTAGCGTTGCCTCCCGGCAAGAGAGTCCGTACATAACCTCCCGCTTGCCCTGATGCGGTTGGTATGCTAACGCAATTTTCCTGCGCAAAAAAAAAAAAAAAAAAAGGCTAGCCAATAACACGGTCTTTAGTTCACAACAGTTCACAAGAGGTATCTACGCTCACACGCACAGGAAAGCGTCGTGTAATGCCACTAGTAGCCAACTAGATTGGCGGATGCATGATCCAATGTGATTGACTGATGTGTAGGTTAATTCAGTACTTTATGTCATGCATCTATCAGTCTTGTTATATGGAACTATGCTTGCATGACCGTGTGATGTTCGCTTAAATTGTAATTACTAATTATTAATTTAGTAATCATCAGATTTGTTGAACAACAATTTTTTTGAGTTATCCTTAAGCCTCCTTTTCTTTGGGCACTATTTTTACTATACATATTAGTAAGTAAAATTTATTGGCATTCATGAAATGACGCTACGTATGATGAGTATCAGTGTTGGGCATTAATCAATTAATTTGTCAATTATCTCGTTAATTGACTAAAAAAGTAATTGCAATTAAATTAATTAAAATTAAATTAATCGCAACTAAACTTTTAATTGCACCTTGCAATTAAATTAATTTGATTAACATATGTCAATTGTAACTCACAATTAAAATAATTGCAATTAACTTTTTTAGTTGTTTTATGAAACAATTAAAACTAACAATTAACTTTAAGTATCAAAACGAAATTAGTAAAAGATTTAGGAAAATTAAACTGTAAGACTCGGATATTTCAATCTCAGATAAAAACGGATGCTCCTCCGATGCACCAATGACTAAAGCAGAACTTTTGATGCTGCATTATTTTGCCGAGGAAAGCCAAGATTTGCAACTCCTCAATAGATATCCTGAGATTAAAAGTGTTTGTATTAAATACAATACACCTTTACCATCGTCAGCTGCAGTTGAACGTCTTTTTTCTTTTGCGACAATGACAAATTTGCCAAAGAGTCACAAACTATCAGACAGCATGTTCGAGAAGAGAGTGGTATTAAAATGTAATTTAAATTATAATTAATTATTAATTGTAGTAAATCACAACTAACAATTAATTAATTGTTAATTGTTACTACTACAGTTAACAATTAAATAATTGTTAATTGTATTTTTCCACAATTACAATTGATTAATTGTTAGTTGTTGTGGTTATATTTACCAATTAATCAATTGTTAATCTTTAATGGTTTTTGCAATTAAAATTTGCCCAACACTGATGAGTATGCTAGTCGAAGAGACACACAAAACTGTGGCTGCTCCATACATTATCAGCGAGGAAGAGATTTAATTTATTTCAAGAAACAAAATACAAATATTAAGTTGTTGTATTGATTAACATTATGCGCTTCCTTTTAACCCGTTGAGGATTAATAGACCGCGCGGTCGCATAACAATGTAATTTCTATTGTGTCTCATTCACACATGCTTGACAGGTTAAAAGACTTCGAACTTTATTGTATGGAGCCTTGCATACGTAAAATTGCAAGTACTTACCTAAAATTACGTTATATTGGTGTACACCTATAAAACATACGCCAATCGACAGAAAACTAATTACAAACAACAATACTTTTTGCCAAATGTCGTAAATGATACTTCGTTCAGAATTTCAGTTTAAATATGTAATATTAACTTTTATTTACATATACAAATTGAAATTCTGAACAAAATATGTCATTTACGACATTATGTTAAAGAGGATTTGTTGTTTGTATTTATTTTCGATTGATGTATGTTTCATAGGGTTACACCAAAACAACGTCATTATAAGTGCTTGCAACTAAAGGTATGCCAATAAGGTTCTATGCCTTTTGGCCACTTTTCAAAACTATTTTAGCCTGTATTATGGACTCACTTTGCAAAACTCCCAGAGCCCCCTGAAGGGCGGAGACTTTATCACCATGTTCTCCATCGTAGAATCCACGGGAAGATACAGGAAATGACCTGGAAACGAAATCGTATTTAGCATAAAATAAAATAAAATAAACTTTATTTGCCATAAACATGGTATACAAAGGTGTTACAAAGAAAATTAAGTACTAATCATAGAATAATAATGGTCGGATGATATTTAAAGACTGGATTGACCCGGACAAGAATCGCCGCACTAAGAGCTAGCTGGAGAGAGCTTCAAGAGGCATAATATAAGGTTATTTTGTAGTAGATATTAGGAAGCTGCAACTATCGAATTAGGTTATTTTCCTGTAATGGTAGCTGATGTATGATAACAAATAAAAAATAAAAAAGTATGTCCACAGGGACTGTGTATATCGATATGAAATATCTGATAGTATCAGTAATAATATCAATACTGAAATTTTGTACCGGACGAATTTCTGTAACGATATTATCCCTTTCAAGCTTGGTTTTTAGCCAAAGGCTTAGGCACCCCTTTGCAATGTAACCCTGTATAATAAAACAGTAAATAGGCAATTCCTGTACATTGACTAGAAAAAATAAAACAGTCCAGGCTTTCTCTATGATCAGTGGAGTCCAAAGAATGCGTTTTTAAAATTATTATTAAAAATAAATTCTCGCAACAATCACACTAATCATCGAGCCCCAAATCAAAGAATATACAGATTGTGCGGAAGGTTAGCCAAACGTGTTGGATGTATATTTAGAGCTATTTTAAAAATACAAATCGACCATCTGACCCTAGGTGATCCATTTATTTAAATTCCTACAACCTGTTAATTGATGAAGACCAACCTATCGTCTTTAAAGGAGGTAAGGACATATAATATAAGACACTAATACGAAACTAAAACAGGCTGAAAACGTACGAAAAAAAAATTTATGATTTTAGGTCAAATTTTGTAAAAGACAAAAAATAAAAAACTTAGGCCAAGATGGCCCAACTTAGGCCCACTTAGTCAAGATGGCTCAATTTTTATTCTGAAAATAGCTCTAGGTACTTATAACATACACCCAACATGTTCGGCTATCTTCAGAACAGCCTGTTTAAGAATCTTTGCCTAAACCACCAATCAAATTAATCAATACTTGTACTAATATGGCGACACGATAACAGATATCATACTAAATACATTCCATTATTGAAATGCAAATGCTCGAGCTTATGACGCAAACATAGAGCTCCTTGCAGGATTCGAACCCGCAACCTGGCTTTATGGTTCGAAGCGCGCCGCACTACACCATACGGTTTATATTCTAGTTGATTACTCCGGGTAATTATGATTTCCAACCACTTCTTATTACATAAAGCTTAGGTTAAAAAAGATACTTAGGTTAATATAGATAGATAGATAGTGTTGTACAGTGTTACAACTAGTGTTGTTAATATCGAGCAAAAAACGGAAAAAAAATCACGTATGTTTTATTTATTTTATTGTTTTTAATATTTGTTGTCGGAGTAGCAACAGAAATATATCATCTGTGAAAATTTCAACTGTCTAGCTATGACGGTTCACGAGATACAGCCTGGTGACAGACAGACGGACAGTGAGAATCATAGTAATAGGGTCCCGTTTTTACCCTTTGGGTACGGAACCCTAAAAACGACGAAAAATCTTGTCAAAAAAATTAAAAATATTGGACAACATCACATACATTGCTCTGATCCTATGGTAAGTAGCTTAAGCACTTGTGTTACAGAAATCAGATACAACGACGGTACCACAACACCCAGACCCGAGAAAATTATTTTTCTACATTGACCGACCGAAAATCGAACCCGGAACCTCAGAGATAGCGCAACCAAGTCCGGTATGCTCGCCTCTTGGCTACGGAGGTCGTCGAAGGCTCCATGCTCATAATAAAAAACGTGTGGATTTCATTGTTTTCATCATCATCATCATTTCAGCTAAAGGACGTCCACTGCTGAACATAGGCCTCCCCCAATGAACTGTCATGAGGGGGGGTTGCCAATACTCGCCCCGCTTGGCAGGCGGGTTCGCGAGCGCAGTTTTTTATAATATTTCGCACGCAGGCGCTGCTGCTCGTCCCGTAGGGCCCAAAAAATGAGGAGACATGTTCTGCCCCATATGGGCCAATAATTGACGTTCATAGGTGGCAGTTTTCTGTTCTAAACTGAATAAATGATTTTTGACTTTGACTTTGACTTTGACGTGCTACAAGAATTAGTATAATGTTATTATTGACGTTCATAAGTGGCAGTTTTCTGTCCTAAACTGAATAAATGATTTTTGACTTTGACTTTGACGTGCTACAAGAATTAGAAGCCTCTTACGGCACGCGTCCTGTTGGCGTAAGGAAAGTGTATATTCTTTAAGGCCGTGCACACACAGCACAATTTCAATTTGACGACCTCCGTAGCCGAGAGGCGAGCATACCGGACTTGGTGTCGCTATCTCTGAGGTTCCGGGTTCGAATCCCGGTCGGGTCAATGTAGAAAAATAACTTTTCTATATTGTCTCGGGTCTGGGTGTTGTGGTACCGTCGTTGTTTCTGATTTCTGTAACACAAGTGCTTTGGCTATTTACCACAGGATCAGAGGAATGTATGTGATGTTGTCCAATATGTGATGTTGTTGTCCAATTGTTTTAGCTCTATCATATAAACGGTAAAAGCGTTTTGGTGCGATGGTGCAAGCTGAAAAGCAACAAATTAAAAACCGGCCAAGCGTGTGTCGGGCTTGCACTATACAGGGTGCTACATCTGGCGAGGAAAATTTTCTACAGGTAGGTAATAAAATCTTGGTGTAGTTGCAAGTAATTCGCGATGAACGCAAAGGGTCCCGTTCGAGTTTCCGGTTCGGGTCAAATCAGAAAACGATGTTGTCTAAATTGGCTCGAGTCTTCGTATGATTACAAATCTTTTCCAATTTTTATAATCGATATCACGCACGGAAGTATTATTCTATATTTTTCCAAATAATGGTTGTATTCTCGAATTTAGAGAGGTTTCCACCAAAACGTCTTTATCTATGAAGTAAATTGGAAAAAAAAATATAAATATAAAATCTATAGTAAAAACGCCTGCTCCATTCACAGGAAATGTTCCAAATACTTATTTATTTTATATGTATTTTAATTTTTATTACACAAAATTATGTAAGTATTTATGTATTCAAAAGGCAACACTATGCATTTAAGGGACAAGAATATTATAATTATTAAATTATCGGTTCGCTTATCGCTTCGCTTATCGCTCCGCTCGCACCGTGTCCGTGCCCGACAAAGTTCATTTCCCTACGCGAGATTCTGTGATTTAGCTCCTGCGCTATTTGCGGCTGCTGACACAAATAAACTAGTAGGACACGCGGCTCTGTCTGCGGACAAAGAATGGCGTTTCATTGTCGGTGTTCTGGCTATTCGGAGAGTATGTGAAGGAATTGCTTACGGCTCTCTTGTAGTCGCATCCATTTTTTTTAAATAATATCTATGTATTAAATATCACATACATTGCTCTGATCCTATGGTAAGTAGCCAAAGCACTTGTTATGTACAAATAATTAATAGAATAATTGTATAATAATTTTGAGTTAACACATAATTTATTTTAAAATTTATTTGTAAAATGACGTATCTAAAGATGAAATAAATGAATATGAATATGAATATATAAAAGTCAGTAACAACGACGGTATCACAAGATCTGAGACAATATAGAAAAGTTATTTTTCTACATTGACCGTTGACCATTGACAGGGCCGTCTTTCCCACTGGGCACTCTGAGCACTTGCCCAGGGCCCCGCGATCGATGGGGCCCCCTAATTCTATTTATATGTATAGTTCAATAGTATCAAAGTCAAAGTATCCCATAGCCCCATTATCCTATGTGCCCAGGGCCCCCAATAGGTTAGAGATGGCCCTGACCATTGACAAATTAATGAAATTATAAAAAATAAATATACAAAATAAGTAAGTAGTTTTATTAGTGCTATAGTGGACAGTAACACTGATCACATAATTGCTTTGATTTTTTGTTTTTGTGTTTTAGACTCCAACACACCTCAAAAATAAGTAGCTCATTCCTCTTTGACATAATTCTGAAGTCTACGCCAGTCTGTGGGCCGAAGATTTATAAAATCCAAAAAAAAACATCATCGATAAATTCGTTTTAACTGCTTACTAATATTTCGGTAGTAAACAGTCTCCATTGAAACGTCAAGCCGAAGCAAATGATGCAAGTGATCTGGGCAGCCGGCCAAGACCACTGTTGGGTCAATTTCAACAAGTCCATTTTTTTTGTCATTACGGTGAACTTTTTTATTTATAACTTTTTTTGAAATAAAACCATGTAGTATTGTTATTTATGATATTGTTATGATTAATCTTTACTCGACATCAAATTGAGTTCATATACTTAGGAGATATAGTACTTTAAAATTTTGGTGTCACCGAAATTAAAGAATAGTTCACCGAAATGAAACTTCTCATCACCGACATGAAAAACGCGAGTCACCGCAATGAAATTACTTATGCAGTCACCGAAAAAAACCAAACTGTTACCACGCAACGCACCTAAAATGCTGCTATCCTAGTTCCATAATTACTTACCTACGTTTTGAAGAGTGCTATCACACAGTACAGGTTATCCTTTTCTGATTATACTATAATGGTATTGAAAGTATTAATTAAAATGTACCATACATGGATATTAACTTATTTAAACTTAAATTCATTTAGGAACGTGTGAGAATAAAACAACAAAAATAACAAATATATTGTAATAATCAACCATAAAAACTGAAAAGATAAAAATAATATCAACACATAAGTACCTAATCAGTTACTTTTGGAGTCGGTGCTATCCGATGAGAGTTTGAATGTTTTCGTTTGCACCGACTCCAAAAGTAACTGATTAGGTACTTATGTGTTGATATTATTTTTATCTTTTCAGTTTTTTGAAGTCGGTTTACTTTTTTTTATAAAATTTACTTATTTCATCTATTTTTAGTGATACATACAGTGATCCTTCAACCTGAATCCTCAACAATACGAATCTTTTCAGTGCAAACATAAGTTAACGGCTGAACACCGATTTCATCCCTTATTTACCCACCTTAGAGGTGAAATTTTTCCAAAAAATTTTCAATATACCATCTTTAAAGTATAAGCTATTCTATAAAGAAAGAATCATCACAATCGGTTCACAAATGCCGAAGATATTGGGCAACATAGGTACAAAAATCAGTTGGCACGGATGGAGTTCATGCAAAGTTTGATGATTTTCTTATAGATCACATCATCAGAACATGATCAAATTTATATGGGACCATTCCGAAAGTATTCCCTTTCGAACAAAAAAAGAAGTATTGAAATCGGTTAACCTGGTAACGAATGATCGCTGAACATACATAAAAAAAATATTTAAAAAAAAAACAAAGATACTGACGAATTGAGAACCTCCTCCGTTTTTGAAGTCGGTTAAAAATATACAGGTTGCACCCTTTCCATGTTCAAAGGGTCCAAACTCTACAGCCTGCTGACTATCCACGCAGGATTGCATTCTACAGAATCATGTTAAATAAAATAAGGGAGGACCTGCAATTTTTCAATAAAATGTTGTGAACGGATGAATCCTCATGCCGGAAAGATGGATATCTCAACATCCACAATCTACATAGCTAGCAAGTAGAAAACCCACATTTGATGAGGGAAGATCGGTCCCAAGTTCAATTTAAAGTTAACTTGTGGACTGGGATTATTGGCGGACAGGTGATCGGGCTATATGAACATCCAGCTACACTGAATAGTGAAATTTACCTAAATTTTTTACAAAATGATTTACCCGGCATGCTAGGAGATATCAGTTTAGAAGTGAGGCGGAGAATGTGGCTTAAAAATGATGGGTGCCCAGCTCACTACGCAATAGTAGTAAGAAATTATTTGAATCAACACTACCCACAGAGGTGGATAGGCCGGCTCGGCCCTATTTTATGGCCACCCAGATCGCCGGATCTTTTCCCTTCCCCCTTTTCCCGATCCGAATCCCTTGATTTTTTTTTTATTGCGGATGTCTGAAAGACCTTGACTACGCGAGACCAGTATCCTCAATAACAGAGTTGCGGACTCGCATACAAAATGCAGCTGCATACATAAAAACGTCTGGTTACGCGAGCCGCATCAAATATCTATATATGTATATAAAAGAAGAAACTGACTGACTGACTGACTGACTGACATATCAACGCACAGCCCAAACAGCTGGTGCTAGAGATTCCAAATTTGGCATGTAGGTTTCTTATAAGGTCTAGGGGTGCACTAAGAAAGGGTTTTTCAAAATTCACCCTCTAAAGGGGTGAAATGGGGGCCCAAAGTTTGTATGGGGAAACAAGATTAGTTAGACTATTTTATTCGAAACTTCACAGGAGTATTCCTAACAATAAATGATTAAACACGTGTTTCAGGTTTTTTGCGAAATCTGGGGTAGATTAGAAGGGGGTAAAAGGGGTGACAAAATCTGAAAATCAACATGAGTATTGTTTCTATGGTTTATCGGGTCGCTGATTACGAAAACAACAACAATTTTAAAATAAAACTTTGCGGACCTAAAATATCATCCCCCTATTGGGGTGCGATGGGGTTGAAATGTCTAAATATCAATATGGGTGTCGATTTTATGGTTTTTTGGGATGTTAATTACGAAAATGACATCGATTTGGAAATTTAATATTGTGGACATAAAAAATTCTTGAATTCACACCTTAAGTAGGTGAAAAGGGGAAAGAAACTTTGTATTTCAGTTATCTATTTATATAAAATGGTAAACTGACTAATTGTTGATATATCAACGCACAGCCTTACCTTATACAGTGTAGACATCCATTAAGAAAGGTTTTTTTTGGAAATTATAGCCCTAAGGGGGTAAAATAGGGGATGAAAATTTAATGAAAGCATATCAGTTTCAAATAATAATTTTCAAATTTTGTATTATGGTGACGATTGAAAATAAATTTAAGTATTACAGCGTTCTTGATTATTCAACCCCTGAAGGGGTGAAAAAGGATATTAAGAATGTGTCTTGAAAGTCCTTCATTTTTAAAGTTATAATCACTAAACTTATGTTTATAGTAAACTTACTCAATACATTGTTATTTTCACTCGGCTGCCGTAGGAGGGTTATGTTTTTCGAGCGTATGTATGTGTGTTTATAAGTTTTTGGCACGCTCTACATCCTAAGCCGTTAGAGATGTATTTCATCATATGAGATTCTTCTCAGTTGTGGAAGTGACATAAAGCATATCGTTTTCCGGAATTCCCATGGGACATAGGAATTACGCGGGGAACTCTGATCTCTAATGCTACTTACGTGATTTCAACCCTTGATGAAGGTCTGCTTTTAGATTAGTTTAATTGCTGTTGAAGTGTTCCAGAGACGTCGCCTGGGGTCTACGGGGGCCAAAATTTTGTTTATTTCGAGCTAGGACGCACCGTTTTCGAGATATCAAGGCGCTGCGCGTACACGACGTAGCAGGGCGGGCCGGACAATTTTGCCGCGAACAATAGACGAAAGGGAATCGTATACTGCAACGCACACGGCGGTCAATAAGACTGCGCCGCTAGTGCCCGCCCCGCACCGCGGCTGCCCGCCGTGGATCGCACAAACCAGTTTGTATACACTAACGCAGACGGCGGAGCGGGCGACTAGCTTAGTCTGCGTCGCGCGCTCTACTAGAATGGTTGTCCTGAACTGACCGTCGTGCACGTTGAGTACAAGGCGCGGGCAGCCGCGGGCATCGATGAGCAGACGCGGTCTTTATTGCTTCACGGTCAAAAAGGCCGCACCACTGCGGTGTATGCGCAGCACCTTACTCCATTCTGTATTAATTAATCTATATACATATATAAAAGGCAAAAGTGATTAACTGATGTATCAACGCACAGCCTAAACCGCGGGTTCTAGAGATTCTAAATTTGACACGTAGGTTTCTTATAAAATCTGGTCACTAAGAAAGGATTTTTCAAAATTCATCCCCTAAAAGGGTGAAATGGGGATCCAAAGTTTGTATGGGTAAACAAGATTAGTCAGACTCTTTTGTTCAAAACTTCTCAGGAGTAAGTTCTCCTTACGATAAATGAGTAAACATGTGTTTCAGATTTTTTGAAAAGTCAACTCCTAAAAAGGGGAAGGGGGCTGACAAAGTCTGAAAATCAACATGGGTATTGTTTCTATGGTTGATCGGGTCGCTGATTACGAAAACAACAACGATTTCAAAATGTAACGTTGCGGACGTGAAATTCCATCTCCCTTATTGGGATGCGATGGGGTTGAAATGTCTATCAATATGGGTGTAGATTTTATGGTTTTTTGGAACTTTGATTTTAAAATGAATATTGTGAACATGAAAATTCTTGAAAATATTTGTGCCAAATTGCAATCCAATTGGGCCAGTAATTTCGGAGCTAATCGGTTGTAACAGACGGACTGACAGACAGCCATACGTGATCCCAACACAAAGGTTCTATTTTTGCATTTGATGTATACCCGCGTTATCCTAAAATTGATAAATCGCTATATTATATCATATCATATCGTGTTTTGATAGTCATGCTAAAAATATTGTCTAGAAGTTTTGTAGTTTTTTAAATTACTGAGTTTGACATTCATACTTCACTTAAAATCAAATCTAACGCGAGCGAAGCCGCGGGCAAAAGCTAGTTCTTTTATAAAAAGATGCCGGGCGTGTATCAGAGCGCAAGGACGCGAATTCGAACATTTATTGTTATTTTAATAAAAAAATAATAAAAACCAGACAAAGTTTAAGAGATACAGAAAACATAAGCTTATTATACCTTTTCGGAAAATAGAACAACTAAGAATTTTTTTAAGTTAATGGGCACGATGAGCGCCATACATTTTTTTAACATGATAGTTGACCAAACATGAGGAAAAATAATTTTGTTTTTTTTTTGGAACATTGTTTTTTTGAAGCACTTCGTGATTAGCTAGCTCAATTTTAACCATTGTTATTGATAGCTTTTAGAAATAAAAAAAAACTGAATTAGAAAAAGTCCGTATTTGTAAAAATGGCACATTAAAAACTAACCGAAAGTGGCATTTTAAAAAAAAACTAACTCAATTATCTTGAAAACCGAGATATTTTTACTAAAGTCAAAATTTGAGATTAGAGGTCTTGACGAAACCTATCGACAGTTAAAGGTTTATCCATTGTTTCTGGGACACCCTGTATATCTTTACAACTTTTTCAGATTCTTATTTTAAAAGATTTTAATTATTAGTTTTGATAACACAAAGATACTGTAATCTACAGGGTGTAACGAAAAGGTGAAATAAAACTTTAAGGGGTTATTCTACGGCTAAATTACATCAACTTTTTCTATGGGACCAACATCGAAATCGCAAAAAAAACAACACTTTCCCATACTAAAACGCGACCAGCTGGCATCAGTTTGTATGAAAACGTCAATTTTTTTTTTTGAGATTTTGATGTTGGTCCCATAGAAAAAGTTGATGTAATTTAGCCGTAGAATAACCCCTTAAAGTTTTATTTCACCTTTTCGTTACACACTGTATAATGTAAAATAAAACAAACGTAATCTCTTGTTATTTGTCTTCACAAAATCTTATTATTACACTTAGTCATTAATAAATCAGGTAGCACAAAAATCTATCTTTTGGATGGGGACACGACTCTAGCAAAAATATTTCGGAATTTAAACAACAAAGGTTAATATTTCGGAAACCGATCACTGAATCGAAAAATGGTCTTCACAACCTCGCAATATATTTGAAAGACCCATCCAACGATACCCCAAACGATGGGGTAGACTAAAAATAAATAATTCATCCCTTCTTTACGAGTAGGGGAGATACCCTAGAATTTTTGTTTTCAAGATATTATTGTACCATTCTGTCGGCGTGTTTAATGTTTATACTCGTGCAAAATTACAGCTTCCTAGTACAAACAGTATCTGTGCTAGGCCGTGGACTGACAGACGGACATGGCGAAAGTATAAAGGAACCCCCTTTCGTACCATTTTGGTACGGAACCTAAAAAAGCACGTGTTCAATATTTTTGAATTACGTTTAAAGTGGACTAATTATCATAATTTAGTCAAATAGCCTATTGCCCACGCGAGCAACAACTGAGGTTATTCTTTTAACTAGTAGCTACATTTTAGTCCCCAAAACAAATATATTCCTTGTGCAACTAAAATGTAACAAAAGAAATTATGGTCTGTTTTTCACCGAAGTGAAATAATTTGTCACCGGAATGAAAAAAAAAAACACCGAGATGAAGATAAAAATCATCGAAATGAACAACTTCTCACCGAAATGAAAAAAAAACACCGAAATGATATTTTTTCTCATTTCGGTGTCAATTTAGGTCACCGAATTCACCGGAATGAGATCACCGTCATGAAAAACAGCCAATAGAAGTTAACACTACAAGCACAGTATTTATGATAGAAATAAATTGATACTACCTACTTGATCGGGCGACATTAAGTAAAAGTACATATATTTAATAAACATATCGGATCATTGGATCACAACTTTTATCCACTCACGTGAATGAAAAAAAAAGCGGTCCCAAGTCACCGGAACCCACTACTTACGTTTTTGGTGGGAACACCAGACAAGCAACACGCGTCCTCTCACATCAAGCGCTTAGGCGTCCCTGGTGCGCAAGTTTACTGCGCAGTAGCGAGAAGCTAGTGTTGTTGGATGCCTAGATATTTGCGTACAACGAAAATTCACCGCGGTGAAAAATCTAATTTGGACACGTGAATTTGTACTTACCATTCATTAAATACAACAGATTTTGTAATGAAGTTTCCGCAATAAAGTACTGCCACTATTTAGGATTTAAATAAAAAAAAGGAAATCCCTAAAAAATCAACTGTTTTTATTATAGGATTAAAAGTATACTGAAAAACAAATTGTGCCGCTTCACCGGTATGAAAAACTTAGGTGTTTATATATTTTTTTTCCTTATTAGCGACAATCATAATGGAAAAATATTTGTAGGCTGCTGTAGGAGACAACACTTTTCATCTAAAAAAAAATATTACAAGTTAAAAGTGCCATCCTGCACTAGCAGTTTCAGCCATGCCGTTTACGATTTGGTGCTGGGAAAATCACCCTGTTATTACGTCAATACAATTGCGTACAGTCTAGCGATTGCTACTGTTAATGTTATTTGCGGGTTTGAAGATAGTCGGACGCACTGGTCGAGTACCTTGCACTTCAGGCATTGTGGCAGTGGCAACGAGAAGATCTTTCATTTCGACCGACGCAGACATGTGCCTGGCCGTTTTTCCCCTGTCCACCCTACGGACGACAGCCTAAGCCGAGGTCCGAGCCTTGAGGCCCGAGTCCGACTCGCCCCCAGATCGGGCAAGCTAGAAAGGAGCCCGACAGCGGTCCGGCCTGTTTCGGCAGTTCCGGTCCCGTCGGCGCCACCACTAGCGGGTTCGCCGCTTAGTAGGGTGCCTTACGCACTCGACATGGCCCGATCACGCCTGCTAGTATGGAGCTCGACACGTACGAGTCTACGCAAAGCCTCACACTTGGCCGGGTCGCGGCGACCGCTAGCGGGGCGGACCTAGGCTGTGCGCCTTCAGCGCACGCCACAACTGCCCGGTTTAAGCTAAAGAATACCTTCCTCAAAGGCACACAGCGATAGGCCGTCATAGGCCCGTCCGAAAAAAAGCTTCTTTCTGGCGGGCCCGATCTGGGGGTTGGGCGGTCGTCCGTAGGGTGGACAGGGGACGAGTGCAGTCCAATATTCAACCACGCAACAAACAAATACAAGATCCAGGAGGGCAGGAGTTGGTAGCCATCCGTTAACGGTAAGTACTGCTTGTTATTCGGTTACCAGCGTCTTATAAGTCTATGGTCCTACGGTAGGTCATCAGTGGTAGGACTCCTACCACTGATGACCTACGGAGCCATAACGTGGAACATGACAGTAAAGCTGGCCCACCGACGTAAAGTCCTTAAGGCGCAGGGTAAGGAGAATACACGTAAAAGAGGTGTTTTTGGACAAGTTTTCTAGCGAAAATACTGGATAAAGGACGTGGAAATCAATATAATATCATGTACGAGTAACTTATATGTTGAATTTTTTCCTGTTATTATTTATTATAAACACTAAAAAATATTTCAAAGTACCGCAAATATCGCGAGCTTGTACACATTTATATTTTAAACGACGTTTTAATTTAGCTTCAAAGTTGGTTTAGTTGTTTAAAACATTCGTGCCTCTAGGATGAAGTGTTTTTTTTTTCTTTCAAATAGCTAACAAATTAAGAATTATTAGGATTTTTAATGGATTTTACTCTTAGCGCCTACTTTTCCATGACATATTTTGCTCGCAATGATAATCTATTTGCACAGGAGCGCAACGGATGGATGTTTAGTCTGCGAGAAGCATTTGTATTATCTTAGGCACGTAATAGAAGTCGCATTAGTCGACGCTAAATGCTCAAGGTCACTTGCCTTACCCGTCGCCTAAAACGAGCTATGGATAGGACGATGCTTGGGATCTCATGGGATAAAAAGTTCGGAACACGTTCATCCAGCAGAAGACCAAAGCAATGGACAACATGGTAACATGTAGTAAGCTAAAGTGGCAGTGGGCCGGCCACATGTCGCAGAACCGATAAAAGGTGGAGTAAATGAGTTCTCCAGTGGAGACCACGTCTCGGTAAGCGTATTGTAGGACGCCCCCCAGCTCTATGGACCGATGACCGTAGGAAGGTGGCTGGTAGTGGCTGGATGAAAAAAGCGGTGACAGTCAACGGAATATATTTTAGACAACCAGGCGGTATTGACTGGTGAATTCTGTCTTCTGCACGTTATAAAATAGGTCAGATATAAATAACTGAAATATTGGGACTTCACAACAGTTCCGATCGGACAGCACTTATTACAGCGCAATTTGTTACCGGAAATCGGAATTCAAACTTTCACAATTCCGTTATTGTGATAGTGTGTTAGTGTGTTACACACCAATGGAATTGTGAAGGTTTTGTAGCCCTTAAACTTTGTTCAAAGTTAATGTCAAACAAATACGATTTTAGCGTGCTTACACTCGGGTAATATAAATATTCTATTTCAAAGTTATTTCAAAGCTACATTTTTTTTTTTCAAAACATCGTCTCATTAAAAACTTCTATCATTGACATCAACTCATTCAGCATTTTTAATTATCAGTGATTTATTTTACACGGTCAACTTCAAAATCAATAAAGGATAATTTTTAAAGTAATAAGTATATTATAAAGATTATAACTCATCCAAGAATCGAACTCGTGCGCAGTACACTAGTTATAACAACATTTCGAGGCTATGCCAATTGGGTTGTCATATTCATCGTAAATCCACCGATGAACTCTGCAAGTGTAATGAATGAAAGTTGAACAAACCAAGACAATCCTAGTTTATTAATAGTGTCTTGTCCCTACAGTTAATTACTGTAAAAAAGGAAAACGTGGTCAGAAATGGCGGTTATTTTTGACTTAGGCGCCGCGCAAATGGAGACAATTTATTTGAATATACGTAGGTACCTAAAAAGGGTTATGTTTTATGGGCCGTTTGCATCTAGCAACTTTTCGCAACAATGAGTAGATTGACGTCCACCGGGTGGGAGGCCTGCCCACGCTGTCTTCCATTTCGTCGTAGTCGCCACTTGAGAACCTGCTTTTCCCAACGATTGTCAGTTCTGCGAACGATGTGGCCTGCTGCCACTTTAGCTTTGCAATTCGAAGAGTTATGTCGCGGTGACTTTGGTTCTTTAAAATATTTACTTTAAAATATTTGCATGTGAGCTTATAAAATACTCCAAAGCAATCACATGCCAATTTATAAAACATACATTTATGTTGTTAGTAACTTATAATAATGGTTAGTAGACAAAAACAATTTTACTCTATTTACAAAGTAGCCTAGGAATGGCAAACAAATCGACATCATGAATGGTTTGAGTAATCTCATTTAGTAAAGTCGGTGTGTTGTGGGCATGCTAGGTGCGCAGACACCGGGGCCGCGAACAGTCGGTGCGGGTTTTTCCACGGATATCCTCGTTTCATATCTTGGAAACAGACCATAGACATACAAGTTATTGTATTTAAGCAGCAGAATCACCCCCTAGAAGGAAGGTTACTAATAAATAAGGACCTGACGAGCAAACGACCCGATTAGTATTAGTTTAGTGGCCCGGCGACTCCTTGAAACGCGGAGTCGAGAAAGAGTCGAGTTAAAATTGGCAAATTCATCCTTTTTTTTCTTTCAACGTTCAGAATCATAAAATCACTAACTTAGCGCAGGGCCTTACAGAAATAGCGGTTATTTGGACTCGTCTCAAACGACAAGACAATGGCTAACGCTGCAAGTGAGAAGAAAATTAGTGTTATAGTTATTACTCTGAAAACACTGTGTCTCGTCAAACATTGTCAACGACAAGATTAGAAAAGCCCATTTATATGAACTTTACTGCCACATGGCGCATTCGTGCCGCGCTGTGATGCTGTGATTAGCCATCATGGAGCACACATACCCTTTAGGCACGGACTACATGCATCCGGAATTTTTCTGAACTCCATGATTGAATCCGGGCTTGTCCGGAGACATTTTGTATGGAGTTCTGAAAAATTCCGGATGCATGTAGTCCGAGCCATAAAGTAGAAATGTCATAAGATTTGTTCGACAAAATTTTCCGCCAATTTTTTAATCTGTTTTTTTTATGGCCCTCGATGATCGTGCCCGTCCGAAAACGGTCCGATAACTTCTCCAATTTCGGGTTCATATCTGTACTGTTTTTGTATGGGCGAGCGTTGACAGGAGTTGTCATTTTGTAATGTAAGTGAAAAATCACAAAGTAACTAGTTTCGGAGAAAGATGGTTCGTATTTGCTGCTATAATAAGGTATATGCTCGATGTTAACCCTGAATGCAAAGGTCTGGGTTCAAACCCCGATTCAGAACCCTCCGATAAAGAATTGACAAAAGGCAAATCAGGTGATACTAATGTTAAATCTTAAAGTGTCTCGTGGTTTTCCGATTGACAATTTGTTAACAAGGGTTCTGAATCGGGTGCCAGGTCTATTTAGAAAACAAACTTAAATTGGCTCGGGTCTGGGTTTAGCAAAAAGTCATCGTGGTACCCCGTGACACAAATGAAAGAAGTTTTATGCCTTACTTCGAGACATCGAGCACATACTCTATAGAGCAGCAATACGAACCATCTTTTTCCGAAACTAGTAAGTGATTTTTCACTTACATTTAGTATGAAATGACAAGTCCTGTCAACTCTCGCCCATACAAAAAAATACACATACAGATTAAAAATGGCGGAAAAATTTGTGGAACAAATCTGACATATGGCATTTCTAATCTATAGGGTTTGTGCTCTATGCTTCAAGACTAGGTACGGCAATTTGGGCATTTAAAGAAAGTAAACGCACTTGACGATCGTCTGGTGTAGTGGTTCGCGCTCCGGACTACAAAGCCAGCGGTTGCGGGTTAGAATTCCACAAGAAGCAAATATATTTGCGATGAGCACGAGCATTTGTACCTAAGTCATGGATGTTTATAAATGTATTTAAGTATGTTTATCCGTCGCTATAGTACAAGATTTGCTTAGTTTCGGGCCTTTGGGGCTAGATAATTGGTGTGATTGTGAAAACTAATTATTTAATAATAAACGTCAAAAGACGTGGCAAAGTGGCTTTGGAATGATATCAATTCAACCTTCAAGTTAATTGACGGGTGTCACTGAACACTTGTTTTCGGTTTTGAACGCATTCAAAGTGGTATTCTCGAAATAGAAATCGAACTTCACTAAATAAATCGGAAAAACACGTTTGACGTATTAGGAGATGATATTATGGATTTTTATTCGATATTATTTTATTTGTTACGATAAGCGCCATATTAATAACATTGTTTATTTGAAGGAGAATCAGAAATTGTAATTACGTGGCGTAGTACCTAACTTATATTACCTACCTACTTATTTATTATTTATTCTTTGGTAGCGTGTGAGCCAAATGTCGTCACGAGAAGCGGAAATATGAAAAAACACCTAATTCCGAGTCCGCGCGAGAGAACTTAAGTATTTATTCAAACGTGGAACAAAAGTTCGAAACCAGAATTCAAATTTCTATGGTAGCATAACTAATTTCTCAACTCCGACTTTATGGTATGATTTCGATGCTGGCAGCGCAGTGGCCAACGACATGCAAGTCCATAAATGTAATTATCTTGCAACATATAAAGGAGTTAGCAGGTTGTGTCAGATGCGGTCAGCGAAGTTAAAAGTAAATGTCTTCCAGCGCCGGTGTTATTGTCGCTGCGTGCCGCTAGTATAATCAATCTTTATTCGTATTAAAATTTAACTAGAAGATTATTGGTCCTTCGAGCCGTATCGCATAGTTTTATAACTGTTATAAATCTTCAATAGATATTCATTGATTTATTCCTAGGCAGGCAGATACTTGCGCCCTTTATGTAATCAAATGCTGCATTTGATACTCTTAGAGGTATATCTATTATTTTGCAATTTGTCTTGTTATTTTATTAACGTTTATTACTTAGGCACACTTGTCCTATTATTACTTCACCTAAGCACGCCTAAGTCTCCAAAATGAAGACAAAAGCAGCTAATACCGTTTAACATTGCAAATAATGTGCGTGTTGGTAGATCGTACTTTGAAATTTACTCAGTGGGTAGTTATTAGAACATAACGTATTGCGAATGGTCTCAACAGGTATCTGTGTAACCTTTGACATTTGCGGAAGGTAGGTCAGGAAAATGACGGAAAAAAATAATTTATTATGATATTTCAAAGTAAGTAAGTTACTTACATATTTCTACAGTTTTCGTTAGCTACTTGACCTATAAATTGATTTAATGTTAAAATGTAAATTCAGTAAGTACATAAATAAAATAATTTTAATTTAGAGGTTGCATTTTTTTCTGTCAAATCAGCTATTTTACTTGGACTAGCCCGACCTTTTTAATTTAATAAAGAAGTCTTATTACGCACAGTACAAATTGTTGTTATAAGACAATCAACTCAACTATCAGAACAAATCAAAGTAAAAATCAATAAAAATTACATGCCACTAAAAAGAAACGCGTGCAAAAACAAAAGACAACCCGAGAAGCAAAAATAAAAGCCATTCATGCAAACATTTATTCCTTCTCACCCCCCACATTCCCATCGGCGTCCATCTTCGGCCCACCGAACTTCACGTCTCTGCTGGTCTCGTTCATGATGCGAACGTCCTCTGCCTTCAACACCCTGAAGCCCAGCCCGCGTTTAGAAACAGTGCTGTTCCACTGCCACATGCAGAGATCCAGAAGCGAGGCATTTGCATTGCTCTCGAAGTTGCAAAACACTCCTGTAGCCTGCGAGACCGCGATGTGCTTATTTGTGGCCTCGTATGTTGGACCACCTCCTCTTAACTCTTTCATCTTCCTCGACAGCGGATCGGACTCGTTATCTGTGGTCGTCTTTTGATTTATCGCGATTGCACCCTCATTGTCATTCAACATGTTGTTGTCATCATTTTTCGACGACGCCAGCGCATCCAAAACCTTCCGCAAGTTCTGCTTCCCTCGTCTTGGCTTGCGACTGCTATCCGTCCTGTTCGCCATCATCTCCCCTAATTTCTGGAAGGACCCTTTACTTGCAGACCGCGACCTCTGTTCTTTTTCCGCCGCCAAGGTTTTCTCCGCTTTATTTTCTGCTTCGACTTCATGGCTGTAATGGCCTATCGTGACTACCACGACAGTCAGGATTATAATCAACCTTCCAAGCGCCATTAGTGAAGTATTGGGCTCAGATAGCTGACTTTGGCTGCGTAGATGCTATCCGTGCCGGGATAAGGTGCATTTTGCGCGCTACGCAAACTTTTGCTACTAAGTGCAAGATTCATAACAAAAGTTTGAACGCTCAGCCACGAGATTAATAAACGCGACTCGCGATTATCGTATTGTACGGGAGAGGAGCGACCTCGGGCGCAGTGCCGGCGTGAAGAATATGGCCAGATTCCAACGGCCGACGGCGGTCGATAAACTTCCAACGCACTGAATACATGTTCCAAGACAACTATTCACCGCATTTCTATAGTTAACGTTTGAAATTGTTGGGAAATCACTTGAGGCGCAATACGCCAGCGTCACGTACGATCCGCCCGCACATCCCTGGAAAATCGCAGCACAAATGGACGACGAAATACCAATATTCACAGAGCAAACTTCGCAGACACGCTTTAAACTGGCCCCTGCCTATTTTCAACTAAACAACACACCACAATCACACCTCAGTGTTCACTTTAGGAAACGCATCCGCAATTTTTCAATTTAAACCACTGATAATACGTTTTAACAGTCTATAACGAGGTACATACATCGCCATCGCACTACCGTACGCAGCGCCACAGCGGGAGTATGCGGAACTAGGCGCCCGTGGACCGAAATAATCATTACTTTTCGCGAGATGTGATCTTGGAGTGGCGTTCGAGGGATGCTGCGCAAATGTCACCGAGACTCCAGCCCTTTCCCGGGCTTTTCGCGCAGGATGTCGCTGCATCAAACACCGGATATCAGATTGGCCCAATTAGGATCATGCTCACGTCAGCCATTTTTGATTGGCGGAGAGTCGAGTCGGGCGCTTCTCATTGGTCCACGGCGAAATTACCGCGAAACTGAGCCAATAGAGAGACGAACCGGATATTGCATGAAGAAAATTTCCTCAGAAAATTGTTTTCGCGAATGGCGGGCGGTCGTTTTTTACCGCCAGACTGATTGCGGATATTGGATTGAGGGTGTTTTTATCGCCTCTATAACTGTTCATTTCCAAGGCATAAAAACGAAAACGAGCCTGGTGGGAAAATAAAGCCAATAATGACGTCGCTGCATTAAAAACACAGTTTTTCGTCACAGTTTTGTGATCAATAATATTTCGCATGCAATCTTGAATTGAAATCGGTGCGCTAGTTTAACAATAAGATTGTACATTAATAATTTAAATAGCTCGTATCCGTTTTAGATAGCAATAATAATTGCTGTATGATAAATAACATGAATTTTATGAACAATTAATCAAATGAATGACAGACCTTCGCGAATCGCGATAGAGAACGTACGTTCCGATACATGAATAATGGTGATTTTTAATTGTGTTTTTTTAACGAATATTGTGAACTAATTGTGCTGTAATTACTCTGATTTTAGTATTTTCATGTGTTTTTTTTTTAACCTAATAGTTTCATTTCAAAATCTGAGTTATAAAATAAATAAAAAACAAAATAACAACGTCACTTGTCACTCACACAAAAGTATATCGTAATAGTGCTTCGGAACGCAGCGCAGTACCACTCCTTTGGTTTTATTTTGATGTGGTGGTGACTGGTTAAGTTCATCTCGAGTTTAGTGTTATTTTCTGTCAATTTGACCGCTTATTCACTAAATTATTACTTAATTACTACGTGATTATGTCCAGATTCGTATTCCGATAGTTATCATGTGTTGTTCTGCTAATAAACCAAAGAAATCTACTTTGTTTACACGGTAAGTCTAACTGTACCTTTGCCCTTATTTATCGTTCTTTTTTTGAGTGTATAAAACAATTGATTGTCTTTTGTTTAATTTGTTATGAAATATAAATTCTAGAATGGAAACTTAAAATTGGCGAAGTTGGGTTTGGCATAGGGTTTATTTTAATCACATATGAGACAAATCATTCTAGGAAAACAATTGGGATTGGGAGGTATGTTACCTACTTAATTAAACATGACTCAAATTAGGATTTCCTCATTATTTATTTAGCTGTTGACAATATTGATGGTCAAGGCAAGCTTACCTAGCTAACCCAGCAAGCTTAGCATTAATTTTATTCAGGTAACCAGATGATTCAGTCTTTATACAAAGACAAGCTCATTTGTAAACATTTCTCCTTATTACCATATGTCTATTATTTGTCTTAGAGTTTCTACTTGTTTGTCTAGAATAGGACAAAAAATAAACAGATTCAAGTTATTTTAGTGGTCTGTTTTGTGTTTTAGTTAATATGGTATAGTGTTGTGAACAGAACTGAATAAATAGATTTATTTTACAAAACACCTGCAATTTACAGAAGGGCTCCAAGGCACTAACAACATCCGAGCAGTCTTATGAGACCACATAACAATGGGATTTCTATTGTGTCTCTATTATGGATGCTTGATGAGTTAAAACTAGCATTTGTAATGCCCAAACCATACTGGTTAGGGGCGTATTTAACCTAGGGCCATCGGGTCCATGGCCCGGAGCTCCAATACACCAGGGGCGGCTGCCACCCCTGGCAGATTACATCTTGTTTAGGTTTTCTGTAAGTAAGTAAGACTTCTGGGGTTACTTATTGGCCCGGGGTGCCATATTTTTAAACACACCCCTGATACTGGTCGTCAATGAGATCTCCATGTAAATAACGTCTCATACTTTACTAAGATCTTTTTTTTTGCTTCACTATGTCCTGATGCAATGTCATGAACTAAATCTTATTTTGGCAATTGAATTGAAGTTATTATCAAGCTCTGATTTACCCATAATCCGTAGATATTTGAACAACACTCCACCTTATCATTCAAGTATGTAGGATTATAATCATGTTATTAAGATAGGGAGTGATAATATATGTTTAATACGACTAAAAATTGTTCAATGGTACCAATCACCAATTTATTTGAATATTTATCAAACCGGAATCGTTATAATCAGTTCATGTTAATCCGTTGGAATAGTAACACATTTAATAAAACTATCATCTTAAAAGAATAATTTAAATTGTAAATAAGTTCCGTTTAATAGTTGCAAACTTATAATTATTTTAATTAAACTGACTGGTGAAAGTAAAACTGGTGAAAATAAAACTAATTTTGTTAACTAATTTACAAATATTCCTGCGATGTTTGCTACCTTTACCACACACAAATATTTAATTCTAGATAAGTTGTAAATATCTTGTAAGTACTTAATTAAATTCTTGTAATAGAATAGTTCTGTAACACAAGTGCTTTGGCTACTTTACCATAGGATCAGCCTTCCTACATTGAGCACCAATACACGATATGATATGATATGATAAAGCGATAACGATTCAACATGACAGCTATATCTATCATATTTACACAGTTGGTGTCGATATATCGCTATATCATATCATATCATATCGTGTTTTGGTGCTCATGCTAGGGGGGCTGAGCAATTAATGTGTTGTCCAATATAAAAAAAGATAAGAAATATTTTCGTATTTAGAATCATAACCATAGCAAATGTACAATGGATTATTCACCTATTTGCGTCTACTAGAAATTATTCTTTAGGTTCATTAAACGAAATAAGTTTTTTTTGCGTGGCCTCCATTCCAGAACCTCTCTGCCCCATCGGCTGTCAGTTCTAGGTGCTATGTGCCCCGCCCACTGCCACTTCAGCTTGCTTATCCATTGGACTATGTCAGCAACTTTTGTTCGTTTATGAATCTCCTCATTCCTGATTCGATCTCGCAAAGAAACATTGAGCATAGCCCAATCCATAGCACGCTTTGCAACCTTGAGCTTTCTTATGAGGCCCATAGTGAGTGAGAGGCCATGTTTCAGTTCCATATGTCATCACTGGTAACACACACTGGCTGTAGACTTTCGTCTTTCGGCACTGAGGTATTTTGGACGATAAAAATAAGACTATGACTTAGTACTATACTATGATTAAACTAACAAACTCGCACACATCTTTTATCATTAATGGGTATTTACTTCACTCTTACTAACACTCGAAACTTAAGTGGGTTTCCCTATATGAATCAGAATGATGATTCAAGTAGGGAATCTGATTCACAATAATGATATCTATCATCGAAATGTTAAAAGCTTTTAACCTAGTAAGATTGATTTTAGGGTTTCGCCTTTGTAAACCTTGCTTGCAGAACCCGTTAAGATTCCCCATGTCTTTCATCTGTCTGTCTGACATACCGCTGAGAGAGAATGCCACATGGCATTAAGGCCACCTTTTGTACTGTTTTAATTTGTGCAAAAAGTTTAAATATATATTATTAAGTTATACTCCTAGGATAACAATAAAACATGGCCTATTATGTATGATTAATGATAAACATTAGCTTAGTCTCTTCATCGATAACAGTTTATTGGTTCAACCCATGAAAACATAAGGCGGATGTACTGTGTGTCGCTTGATGTTGATTTATTTTATAGATTACTCGATCGCTTTTGATAAGAAAGAAAACCCACCCGGATTTCTATAGAAAATTATAGTTTTGTTAAGGTGCCGGCAGGCCACCTTGAAGTCTATCAAAATCACGTTTACTTCTCGATCGATTTGTGCGACGTGATTATTTATACACTAGACCTTTTTATATTACTAGATAGCGTTTATAATAATGATAGACTTCAACACATTGAGGTCTATAAAAGTCATACCGTCAGAGGCGTCTCTAGCCCATGTAGCGCCCGTGTGCAAACATCGCGCCCCCTAGTAAGCGCGTGGTCAAATGGAACCTAGGACCTCTACGCCCGAGTGCAACGCACACCCTGCACCATAGGTAACGACGCCTCTGCAAACCGTAGTAGATTTGAGAAGCGTTGATGAAATAGGTAGCCCACAGAAAACCTTAATAAGTACTATTATCATATTTTTTGGGGGAGTAAATATAATTTTCCGAAGCTTTACACTAATATTATGAAAGTAAGCTACTAGCAGGGACGCGCCCACCCCTAGCAGCGTCTGTGTGCGAACCTATGAAGCGCCTCTTTTTTACCGGCTTCAAAAAAAAAGGAGGCGCTGGCATTTCATCCGGCGCCCCTATTGTCTTGGCGCCTGTGTGCGCCGCACACTTCGCACATAGAGGCGGCGCGGCCCTGGCTACTAAAAATATGTATTTATATGCTGATCACTACAACAAAGTGGAGTAAAATAAAATATGCGTAATAGGTATTATTTATACAAATAAAACCTTATTTATATAGATATGGCGCAATCGTGCAATTACCTCGAGACCCCGTCGTACGGCAATAAACTAAAAATACCTAATAATTCAGCGATAAAAAAATAATTCTCTTGAATATTATCGAAATTTTGAATGAATTATTTATAACTTTAATTGACATCTTGTAATCATGCATCATGCTTCAAACATGTGACATTTATTTGTATTAATTAATATTATTATTTTATATAATAATGTAATGTTTCATAAAACAAATATATATATAAGTTAACAAATAAATACCTTATAGAATACCTTACGTTTCATTGCGCATTGTAATGAACCGTATTTTAATGAGTTTTCGTGTAATATTCGTACTAACACGCATTGAATTGCTCATTTAGGTCAGTACTCGCCTTAATATTCGCAACGCCGGAGCATTGCAAATATTTATTAAGCCCTTCATAAGTTAATTTAACAACTGGTGTTCTCCGCCCTTTTTCCAATGACGTTAAAAGAAAAACTTATATTTTGTTCTTAATCATAATTCTATATTTTTTATCATTGACAGCTAATTTTCTCTACTACAATATTTTTATTAAAACAATTGCAACTACTCTAAAAATACAAATAAGCTAGAGCCTATTATTTTGGTCACTTAGTCCATTACGCACTCTGATAACGGCCATGCTAAAAACACGCAGCGCTATCAACGAAAGTATCGCTAATTAATGTAAGGAATGCGCACGCGCATGTTTTTCTTTTTTGTTATTTCCAATTTATTGACTTGATGACCCGATTGGCTAGTGACTGGCTTCAAACGCAAAATGTCCCAGGTTCGATTCCCTCCCTATTTAGGTCAATTCAAAAAACAATATTTTCTAAATTGGCTCGAGACTGGGAGAAATTGACAAAATACATGTCTGGTACCTCGTATCTCAAGGATATTAATTCCTCACTTCTAGACCATGACATTCAGAACTTATTTCACCACTTTCTGATAAAGTGCCTGAAATGTATCCAACAGATAAAATATCTGCTGGATAAATCTGTCAGATGTTTTTGCTAACACGACGAAAGTTTGCAAAATACTGCAACATTTTCGCGAGTTATTTACAAAATAGTTATGTTATCATATGACAGATAAAAATAACAGCCACACACAACAGAGTTTATCTAGTAAATAGCCCCATCAGACACTTTAATACAAATTTGAACGCTATCTGTCAGCTAAGTTGTGGATATGCTATCAGGCCCTTTATCAGCAAGAGATGAAACTGGCCCTTAGGGTGCTATCTGACGCATTTATTTATTTCTAGATAAGATGCAGAGTTAAGCCATGTCGGGGGGTAATTCCAAGAACAAAGCGCGGTCTAAGCGCCAGGAGGGGTGGGAGGAGGCGGGCGGGGAGTTCTACCAAGAGCTGTACCCTGGCGGCGAGCAGGAACTGTTCGAAAACCTGCAGCGAGCTGATGCGGCGAAACTGGCAACACTGTTACCGTCTAAGCAAGCGAGGAACAGT
This sequence comes from Anania hortulata, assembly GCA_963576865.1. NCBI lineage: Eukaryota > Metazoa > Arthropoda > Insecta > Lepidoptera > Crambidae > Anania > Anania hortulata. The sequence goes on from OY756413.1 coordinate 2,823,730, forward strand.
GAGTATCTATCACACATATAACAGATTAATACCTACCCTGGCAACACTATTACGTCTAAGCAAGCGAAGAAGAGTGACGTATAAGCGTAGTTGCATGCCCATAGCCAATGTAGCTTTGCAATTTGACTGTGACTATGGTTATTTAACTTACATCCTCATTTTAGATCTTACTGATTCGTTCAGGAGACATATTTTTGAATCATGCGAATTCCAATCCGAATACGAAATTGCAAGATTTGCATGCGAATACCTAAAATCACTATTTTTGAAAATTCATGCCTTGAATTCTGCAACGAGTGGTCCTACCCAGTCGTTTTTCGATTTCTACTAGTAGAAAGTACGGAAGAATGATACTGACAAGTAAACATATGGTTGTCAGAGATTTGACATAATAACTTTTTATTTACGTTCGTTAATGCGTTTTTGCTTTATGGTTTATAATATTTCTGCGTGAAACAAGGTTACCTATCTTATGTTCGAAAAGTTGTTTACCGAATTTTATTTCACCGAAAACTTTTCGACCAATTTCGTTTCGCACTTTTTCATTTCATCGAAATGACCTTTGCCACTGTATCAATTGATCTATTATCAATTCGTTTTTTATTGTTACCCCGACGTTTCAATTGTTCGAAAAACTTATTACCAAACTTGGCTTTGCCGAAATAACATTGTTCGAAGTATTATGTTTTAAGTATGTATTAAGTATTTTATTATGTTACATACAACATTTGCCAAGCTGTTAATGTTAGATGGTTTTTTGTTTCAGAAAAAATGCTCACAATGTTATAATAATTAATCCTTAATTCTTATCCTTAGAATTTATCCTTAGTTTTAAGCGCTCGGCGGCCGCTGCCGCGGCACGCTCACTACACTCGCCGCGCTCGCTCCGTTCGCTCGCTTTCGCGCTAACCTAACCTAACCAATTTAGTCTTATTATATAATAAGGTACGTACGTAGGTATAGGTACACAGTATTCTGGTAAATGAATAAGGTTCAAAAGATACTTCGTCATCATCATCATCATTACAGCCATAGGACGTCCACAGCTGAACATAGGCCTTCCCCAATGACTTTCATTGGGGGGGATTGCCAATACTCGCCACGCTTGGCAGGCGGGTTGGCGAGCGCAGTTTTTTATAACATTTCACACACAGACGCTGCTGCCCATCTCGTGCTACAGGAGTTAGTCGCTTAGTTAGTGAGATAGTGAGACTTTTACGACACGCCTCTTGTTGGCGGTGGGAAAGTGTATTCTTTACGGCCATCCCCACACGGCAAAGAGACTTCGGCTAACAGCAAAAAGTTATTATGAAAATCGATGAAACGTAGTTCGATAAAATGATACTTATGTCAAGAGATATTTCGATGGACCAAAAATATGTCAAAGGATACATATAGCAAAAGAAATGTCGGTCTATAATTTTCGGCCAACTGAAATTCTGTCAAGTAAATTACGGACAAGTAATCGGTTACCGTGAAACAAAAATAGTTACAAGATTTCAATTTAATAGCAACACTTATTTCGAGTGATTCTCTGAGTTTGAACACGAAAACAATTCGTGTATGAAAATAGTTTCTATTGTTTCCGATTTTACGTATTTTTGAATCACTCGAAAAGTCGAAATAGGTGTTGCTATTAAATTGAAATCTTGTAACTATTTTTGTTTCACGCAGAAAATAATATAAACCATAAAGCAAAATCTCATTAACGAACGTAAATAAAAAGTTATTATGTAAAATCTGTGTCAACCATATATTTACTTGTCAATGTTATTCTTCCGTACTTTCTACTAGTAGAAATCTAAAAACGAGTAGGTCGGACCACTCGTAGCAGAATTCACGGAATGAATTTTCAAAAATAGTGACTAGGAATTCGCATGCGAATCTTGCGATTTCCTATTCAGATTGGAATTCGCATGATTCAAAAATACGTCTCCTGGTTCTTTACATAATTCCGACGTCTACACAGACGACTAAGCATACGCAAGCAGAATCTAATTGTAAAATAAAACACATCTTAACTCGCAATGAAACTAACATTATAATATTTATGTATTTATTTATTTAGACTGTATAGCACACACTTAAAAATCCTACAAAATTTAGACTTAATGCCATGAGGCATCCTCTACCAGTCGACCATTAGGCTAAACAGAGATGTTTTGTGGGCTGTGCGATAAAGGCCATACAAATCCGAATAAAATGACAAAGTGTAAATATTTTTTTAAAAAGCATAAACTACATACTTTAAATAACGATAATACATAAACTAAATACTATCATACATAAAATATACTTAAATGTTTCCAGCGACCACAGTAAAACGCGCGAGATCTCAGAATGAGCGGCGGCAGTCGACGTTCGCGCGCACCACGCAGAGCCGGGACATACACCTCTCGATGTTGCCAGATCTGTCGGGTAAGTTCACTTGTGATGTGCCTTCCCTTGCCAGGATTGATATTGTAGAACTATCGATAGTATCGAGACTATTGATTTTCAAAACTTTTTAGTTTCAATTTTACCTATATTTTCATATTTGGTTAAATTCAACATAAACATAATATCTAGTGATGCACTGTCGGTAGTTTAACAAAGGGCATCGAACCTAATAGGCATACCTCGAGTTGCAAGTACCTAAAATTACGTTATTTTGGTGTACACCTATGAAACATACGCCAATCGCTAGAGAAAATAATTACAAACAACAAATACTCTTTGACAAAATGTCGTAAATGATATACTTTGTTCAGAATTTCAGTTTGAATATGTAATACTTATTTTTATTTAGGATGCCTTTTATTGATATTATTACTGGCAATTTATTTTAAAAAAATACACATTTTCATGACTACAAGTACTTCATGAATCAGCCAATTTGAGTTGAATAATCTGAACAACGACCGACAAATTGGTATGATATCGCTAATTACGCTTATTGGCATTGCACATCTCGTTAGCGGGAAAAAATGGTTCGCGCCATACCTCAATTTGCTTTACTGTACTCTCAGAAGTAGGTAGCAAAAGTCGATACCTAAGAGTAGGGATTGCACCACAGTACCGGTACTGAAATCGAAGTTGTATTTGTATTACGGTACCGGGAAATACCTGGAAATTCGATACTTTCGGTACCAGAGAAAAAAATGTGTTAAATGCTTTTTGTGCGTTAAATAAAACGTTGGAAATAGTTTTGAAGAAGTATAAATCACAATACAAATCACTGAACCTAAGTATGTTTTTCAATTCATCATAATCATCATAATTTCAGCCATAGGACGTCCACTACAGAACATAGGCCTCCCCCATTAACTTCCAGATTGGCTGGTTGGAAGCGGCCTGCATCCAGCGTCTTCCTGCGACCTTTACCAGGTCGTCTGTCCACCTTGAAGGTGGACGTCCTACGATGCGCTTGCCGGTACGCGGCCTCCATTCTAGAACCTTTCTGCCCCAACGATCGTCAATTCTACGTGTTATGTGCCCCGTCCATTGCCACTTCAGCTTGCTAATACATTGGGCTATGTCAGCGGCTTTTGTTCGTTTACGGATGTTCTCATTTCTGATTCGATCTCGCAAGGAAACACCAAGCATAGCCCTTTCCAGAGCACGCTGTGCGACCTTGAGCTTTCTTATGAGGACCATAGTGAGAGGCCACGTTTCAGTTCCATATTCCATCACTGGTTGTAGACTTTCGTTCTTAGGCACTGGTGTATATTGGACGAGAAGACGTTGTGTAGTTTCCTGAACGCTGCCCAGCCGAGTTGGATTCGACGATTGACCTCCTTCACAAAATTGGATCTACCCAACTGGATCACTTGTCCCAAGTAGACATATTTTTAAGATTTTTTAAGTCGGTTAAAAAGTTGATGTCCATTGGTCGAGACCAAATATTCATCATCATCATCATTTCAGCCATAAGACGTCCACTGCTGAACATAGGCCTAGGGAAATCACTAGGGAGTGATTTCCAGATTGTCCGGTTGGAAGCGGCCCGCATCCAGCGGCTTCCTGCAACCTTTACCAGGTCTTCTGTCCACCTTGTGGGTGGACGTCCTACGCTGCGCTTTGGCAGAAAGTTTTTGGAATGGAAGCCATGTAGCGGGCCTCCATTTCAAAAGCTTTCTGCCTTAACTTGAAATGAAACGTTATTCGCAGAGAACCTGTCCAATGAGGAACGCACTTGGGATGAGATCATGGAGATCAAGGCCATGCCGGTGCCCATGGGGCAGAAGCGCGAGCTGAAGGCCAGGCTGCAGGTACGATTGTTCACTCTTACTTATTAGCCTTGAGTCCAAAGGGTTTCTATTGCTTAAATACAACTTTCACTATGGGACCAACATCCCTATAGACCCTAGACAGAAGTTAACTTATAAATTGATTTAATTAAACGAGGACCTCAGTCGAGGGGCACCGGACTTGGCGTCGACATCTCTGAAGTCCCGGGTTCGATTCTCGGTCGGGTCAATGTAGAACGATCTTTTCTGTTGTCTCGGGTCTGGGTGTTGTGGTACCGTCGTTGTTTCCTCTATAGTAACGGCGTGATTTTGTGAAATGGCTCTTTTTTCTCTTCTTCGAGACCATGACAGTGGTGTATTGCCTCGCGAATATTTATTCTCATATTCTTTCCAGAACGCAACAAAACTCCGATTACAAGGCTTAGAACAACTCCATTGGAGACAACGTAAAGTATGGCACCGGTTCCGTATTCGCTTTGGTGAGCTGGTAGGGAAGCTGGAGCTCTGGCAATCCTCCATGAGAGAGATAGAAGGGTCCTTCGGGACCGGAGTAGTCTCTTACTTCCTCTTCCTCCGATGGCTGCTATTTCTAAACCTAGCCATATCAATCTTCGTCATCCTGTTCCTGATCCTCCCAAACACAGTACTAGTCGAAACAGAGTACGATTGCAATGACTTCGAATGGAACTCCACAGTGTGCTGCTCCGAAGCGTACTTCGAAAACAACCTTACAGACTCCAACGTCTTCCTCGACGTGATCCAAGGCACTGGGATCATGGAACGAACGATCCTATTCTATGGAGTTTACAGTAACCAAATTTATACGTATTTTTTAAGGAGTGTCCTTGATACAGGAATGTTCTACAATATGCCGTTAGCGTATATCCTAGTCCCGATTTCGTGGACTCTTTTATCTCTGGTAGCGATAGTCAAAACGGGAGCAAAAGGCTTCAAAGAGAAATTGGTCGAAAGTGAAGGTCAGTTCTATATATACTGCAATTTAGTTTTCGGGGGCTGGGACTTCTGCATTCAAAACGATAAATCAGCTAAAATCAAACACAGAGCGTTGTTTAATGAAGTCAAGGGATTATTAGAAGAAGAGAGGTTTAAAGAAGAAAAGCAATTGAGGACTAGAGAAAGCCAAATATTGTTGCATTTGAGGAGATTGTTAGTAAATATTATCGTTTTCATTATTTTAATCGGCTCGGGTGTACTCATTTACGTGGTGTTCAATTACTCAGTAGACACGCTAAATCTAAAAAACCAGGTCGAAGCTGATTATGCTAACACTGACGCCGTTGAAGATTATGATAATCTAAATAGGACATCCGAAAAATGGGCTAGTCAGTTTAGCGCCAGCACTGAAGCATCGTCCAGAGATAGCACTTTCTTTGAACAATTAGAAAGCACACTGCTCGAATTCCTCCCATTCATTTCTATTGTAGTCCTGAATATAATAGTGCCCGAAATATTTGGCTATCTAATCGGATTTGAGAACTACGCCCCAGCTAATGTAGTGATAGTAACCATTTTGCGAACAGTCTTGCTAAGGCTTTCTTCTTTAGCAGTGCTTTTGAGCCAAATGTACACATATATTGAATCCAGTGGATCGGTGTGTTCCAAGGGTAACGAAGATTCGAATACGCTCGAGTGTTGGGAGACTTACGTAGGGCAGCAGTTGTACAAATTGATTTTAACAGATTTCGCTTTGCAATTTGCTACTACGTTTATAATAAACCTCCCCAGAGCTTTGATAGCGAGGCATACAACTAGTAGATGTTTGAAAATCATCGGCGAACAAGATTTCTACCTCCCGAAGCATGTCTTGGACATCGTTTATACTCAAACTATAATTTGGATGGGCGCATTCTTCTGCCCCTTCTTACCTATCATCGGAACTATGTACTACTTCCTTATATTTTATATTAAAAAGTTCACTTGCCTTACAAACTGCACACCATCTCCCGTAGTGTACAAAGCATCTAAATCCAAATCGTTGTTCATGTCAGTGCTATTACTAGGTTTCGTGATATCCATAGCGCCTGTGGCGTATTCCGTAGCGGAGTTACTGCCTTCGATAAACTGTGGCCCTTTCCGAGGGTATGACTCAGTGTGGGCGTACGTTATAGAAACCTTTGATAAGTTCCCTTACGTATTAAGAGAAGTCGTCTTCCTGCTAGGTACAGCGGTGTTCGCCGTCCCAGCGTTTGCGATTTCATTATTCTTTCTATACTATTACTGGGCGGTGGCGACAGCTAATCGGCATATGGTGACTGTGTTGAAGAATCAGCTCGTTTTAGAAGGGCACGATAAGCAGTTCCTTCTGAACAGACTCAGCGCTTTCATAAGGCAACACCAGAAAAGATGTGACAGAAGAAATAGAGCTAGTTTTGCGGATGACGATGCATCGATCAGACAAAGTTCTAGATAAGTCGGAATGTAACTTTATTATAATATCAGAACTGATTTGTTTAAAAATATTACGATATACAAATTTAACGTAAAATAGTGTTAGTCGCACGTAAAGTTGATAAAACAAACGTACGTAAGAACGATATCTATAATAACTTATATCCACGCAAAATCAATTACTAAACAGTACATAATAATGTTTAGGAGAAAGAAATATTAAGATTTTTATATAAAAATGTAAAACAAATTTCGACCATGTGAAAAAAATGTAAATAAAAATCGTTGTTTCGAATTGCAAAGTACGTAATTTGAATTATTGTAAAAAATATTAAAATATATCTGTTTTTGAACAATTTAATTATTCGAGAGAAGTTACAATAATCTTGTAAGTATAGAATGTTGTTTTTTAAATTAAAATTATAATCTTTTGAAATATGGCAGCGTATATAAACATCTTCGTTTGTTGCAAGTGTGTTACTATTTTGATATTTTTTCATTTTTATACGCCATGTGTATTTACGTACCAGTTTACAGTCAAAACTTCCAGTTAGTGAGATCTTGTTGTATAATTTGTTTTTTAGTCACTGTAGTACATTCCTTCCTTTCAAGCTTATGATTAAGTTTATAAAATTTTTATTTAAAAGTGTAACCATGTCTGAGTAGACTTAATTGTATTTTTTTAATTACAAAGTGAATAAAAATTCTTATGTCTTCTACCCATAATTCTAATCATCGAGGGGTGGGGGAGAGGGTTCAGTGATATAGTGACGAAATGCCTTATTAATTAAATAACAGTAATGTAAAATAACAGGACCCTTAAGCCTGTTTATTTACATTTAATAGATTCAAATAAAAATCAAAGTACAAGAATAAGCATCGAAATTTAAAATACAAGTAGGTACAGTTAACGGCAGGACAACCTACCCAAAAAGTTAAAGGTCATTTAACCGATTTTCAACTTTAAGTCCGACTTGTAGAGATCAATATCAATTGAGAAAATTAGACGTTTTGTAGTAGGTTGACCTGCTGTTGTCTTTATTGCGGGTTGGAATCCCGCAAGGGGCAAATGTTTGTGTGATGAGCACGAGCATTTGTACCTAAGTCATGGATGTTTATAAAAGTATTTTAGTATGTTTATCCGTTATCTAGTCGCCATAATACAAGCTTTGCTTATTTTGGGTCTAGATAATTGGTGTGATAGTGAAAACAATTTATTTATTTAGGGACTTCGCGCACTAGACGACCACGACTGCGGCCTTGTCTGCCGTGGTCGCAGTGACTAGGTTAACTAAAGAAATCATATTATCCCCCCCCCCTCCTCTATTTAAATCTTGCCAAGAGCGGTCAAGCTACGACCCTGGGTCCCTTTTTAAAAGTTGATTATCTGCTAATGTACAGGCAACCGCAGGTCAACCTACCCATAAAGTAAAGGTCATTTAACCGATTTTCAACTTTAAGTCAGACTCGTAGAGATCAACATCTATTGAGAAAATGTGACGTTTTGTGGTAGTTTGACGAGCTGTTGTCTGTATTTTCATGAAAATAGTCGTTTTCATGTTCACTTTGTATTAATAATCGATACTTAATAAACAGTGTAAAAATTAAAATAGTTTTTGGATATAATGTATTTGTTTGTTAGTTATTGAACTGATCATATTTAGTATCGTTTCTAGCATAATTATAGTCCTTTATAGATAAGAAGATACTGATGACACTTGGCATTTTCCGTTTCACCCATACAGTTTACGATAATATTTTATAAAATATATTTTTATTTTTAATTTATATCATTGCAAAAACAAATCTAATCTTTGCCTCTAAAAATCTAAGCAAAAATTACAAACCAATAATATATATTAATGATTTAACAAATAAATGAATAGGATTTCCTTCAAATACTTAATGCGTAAAACGGAATGTTTACTTAAAGGGATTGACAATACATAATCGGAACTAAATCGATGAATCGGTTCGGTCGTCTTGTGATAACCTATGCGTTGACGTCAGTAGTACAAGTGCGTCTGCCTTGTATGCGATTTGTGTTCTCATTATTTTTCGCATAATTCCTATTTTCACTTTTGTTACTGTTTTTGTAAAGTTTCGTTATTGTTTTGCTTTTATTTGAAAAATGCCAAAAAAAAAACTTGTCAAAAAGCTGTATACGGCACTCTGGCAGGAGAACATTGCGGTATATCTCTTATTTTAAATTAATTTGTTGTGAAGTTCATTTGAATAAAAATCGATTAAACTTTCTTTATAAACTTTCTCAATTTTCAAAAAGAATCGGCTGGATTTCGTTAGGGCACATCACTATTTGTGTCAAAAGGGAAGTCACGTGATGTGTCATCATAATTTCTTCTTATTTTGAAAAGGGTATAGTAACAATACCTCTCGATAAGGATATCCATGACTTAGTTCCTTTTTAAATACTCGAGCCATAATATTTTCTAGCACAATTTTTTACTAACCAATGACATAGGACTAAGTAGATGCAAGCATTTAAATGTATCTTTGAAGTAATTAAGTTATACTATTTAGCTTTACAGTAATTATACTTTATTTATTTTAGTATTTTAAATAGCTTTTTGTGACAAAACACGTCGTACTAAAATATTTATACTTACGCACAAGAAATGACTGGAAACGTAAACCTGTATCTTTGTGTTACCTCTCATTTGCTTCTAATAGCGTGCGAGTGAGAGGTGAAGGTACGCTGGTCGCAATTTTAGTTTTTAATAATCTAAATTTAAGGGAGAGGCTCACCATTGGATGTGTCGACTTCAAATGTATGCTTTTATTTTGAGTCTAGATTCATCCTACAATCATTTTCGGTTCCTATGTAGTTCTATTTAGATTTCGATTTTAGTTGTAGCATCATGACCTCAAAAACATAATATGATATAGCGATTTATCGACACCAACTGTCAATATATGATAAATATAGCCGCCATGTTGAATCGCCGTGCTGGTGACGCCATATGTTATGATCGCTGTTTCGATAAAAATTCAACATGGCGGCTATATCTATCATTTAAAAAAAGATAGTTGGTGTCGATTAAACGCTATATCATATCGTGTTTTGGTGGTCATGCTAGGAGGGCAATTACGAAAAAGTGTTAATTTACATACAAAATTTCCTCAAAATTGTGATTACATTTGTATTCGTAATACACATATCTTATATGTTGTTTAGTAAATTATAATAATTAAAAACCGCACCATCTGTCAACTGCTGCGCTTTTCCCATCGGTTGATTGCATACAGGGTGAATATGAAAAGATTGATAGTTTGCAAATTCGTGAAGCCGTTCGATATGGCTCACGTATGGCAGAGGACTGCCGTATAAAACAATAATCGTTCACAGTAGCAATTGGCGTAGCCTGTCGGTATGTAGCAAAATAAAAATATTATGATCTACCCCTATTTATAACAAAATAAAACTACTTATCGAGCGCGTCGCTAACACAAGCTGTTCAGATGCAACAACTTATTGTAAACCCAACACTAATCAAATATAGGTTTTTTCATTTAAAATTTACATCTATGTCGACGGTAATGTGTGAAGTACCTATCTGTGTTTTTTTTTTTGCGATTTTGACGGTAATTTTTTAGTGATTTCTAACAAATCAGCAACCAATAAGATAATTTCAAGTAATAAGATTTCATATTTGTCCTGTATACCAAAATTTTTAAATCAAAAAGCACACATTAATTGAACTAACTAATAATAAAGTTTTTTTTTGCCAACTAAATATTCCCAATGCAATAGATGTTCGACGTTTAGTTTTAGTTAAAAACGTACTATATTAACTGAGATTGTAAATCTGTAAATAGCATTTAAGTGATTAGGCTAGTAGAGCATTTAGTGATCTCAAAATATCTGTAAAATCCTCAAATAGAATTTTACCAAAAATCAACTATTACAATACTTAAAAAAAAAACTTGCCACCCTGTATATGAAGCGAATTCTGATTTAGTTTTTGGAAAATTCTATGAAGAGATTATTTAAATAAAAATAAGTAAGTTGTCTGTACATTGGATAGTGTTTTATATCATAGCTGTAAAGGATAGTCGATATAAATTATTTATCTATTTAAGCACTTTTTTGTTACCTAGCAATAGTACGCCGAAAATAAATGTATCTCAAATTATATCGTTCTTTTTAAAATATTTACTTACATTAGTTACCTTATATAAATTAACTATAAAAAGCGGCCAAGTTTTGAAAAATATACTAAACCAATTAAACATTAGCGCCTCTGGCGGAAAAAAGTTGAAGCTCTGAGAACTACTGACGTACTGACGGATATTCCATAATTCTTGCACCCATTGCAAGTAATCAAAATTCCCCATAGATCCATAAATTAAGGGTATGACTGACAACTTCCTGCTTCTAAATTGTCCAGGAGTTTCTTAACATACATTTTGCTTGTTAATGTATGTTAGCAGAATAGAGAACTGAAATGTAATATTAACATTGTAACACCTATTCTATGCAAATAAATACTTTAAACTTTGAATGAAATTTGGCTAATGTTTGGTGTTATATTCCTAAAACGACACAGGTTCACAATTGACAATAAATGAGAATGTTTTTCTGTCCAAAAAATCAAAATTGAGGCCCCGAGCTTGCCAAATGGTTCCCTTGAAAGACCAGCTTAGGTGCAACATTTTATGAAATCTAAAAAATAATTATGCTATGAATGCAAAATCAGGAGGGGGGGGGGCTAATCTGGAGGGGTGTCATTTCCAAAGAAACACAGACCTCCAAAACCAATAGCAAAGTCATTATAGTAAATCTAAAAATCTCTAATAAATAAAAAACAGACAATTTTGTCGACATTTTAACATCATAACGGCCCCATAACGATGTGTAATGCTTTAGGTATTGTGTTGTATACTCTCACTGCCATAGTACAGTCGTAAACTTGTGAAATGTGTTTTTTTTATTATATAATTGTATTATACATTGTTTTTATTATACGTATACTACATACTTACGCGTTTTATTTTTGCTTACCCATATGCTAAGTTACAATTAACACGTAGAACTGACGCTGAGGCAGAGAGGTTCTAGAATGGAGGCTTCCAGCAAGCGCAGCGTAGGACGTCTACCCTCAAGGTAGACAGACCTAGTAAAGGTTGCAGGAAGACGCTGGAAGCAGGCCGCTTCCAACCTGTCAATCTGGAAATCACTGGGTGAGGCTTTATCTTCAGCAGTGGACGTCATATGGCTGGAATGATGATGATAATGATATGCAAAAATGACATGAGTCTTGTGTAATGTTAGTTTAACTATTAGATTTAATAAAAATAAGAAAAGCCATATTGAAATGAACCTATATCTAATGGGTCTAATGTATCATACATCGGAAACCCCCTCGATGGACCGACGATCTTAGGAAGATGGCTGGCAGTGGAAAAAGCGGGAGATCGTCCTCTTAGGCGCGGGGGAAGGTCCAGGTCCAGCAATGAACTGGAAATAGTCTAACACTGACTAACCACTCAAAGAGTCTAACATAATGGACAGGATGTCGGAGGATTTTTACGATGCGGTGGGGTGCGGCCCGCCCTCATGTTCGCGCCTTTACTGGTACTGCAACTGAATTGCTGCAATAGGCTAGTTTCCTGGGTCAAAAAAAGATTATTCTATTGCGTCCGTCAGTTAGATTATCAAGAGATATTGGACCCATATTTTGTCTTTTGTAAATTAAACAAAAAAATACGAAGATAAAGCGCATCAAAGTGAGCACGTGACGTCACGCCTTGCTAAAAAGTGTCGCAAGGCGAGACGTTACGCGGAACTTTAACGGGCTACATCTTCATCATTTTTTGTTTGATTTTGATTTGACAATATTTGCTGTTAATCCAACTGATGGACTAATTAGTTTTTTTTAGGAAACTAGCCCATTTACTGTCGATTTAAAAACTAAAACAACAAGTTTCATTACAACTTTTATTACAAATCTTATTACTTCGTACACAAAATACAAAACTAATTTACTCTAGTTGTATAAATTTCTTATACGTAAATAGTGAATTATAACAAAGACTTAAAGAAATCTACGTTCGCAAGTTAACGCCATGTTGTTCCCCACATAATGCTTGGAACTACGTATTCATAGAAATTCTTAATTAAATAATATGAACAGAATGATTTACACAGAGTATCTCAATTCAATCCGCCTATTCCCATTCCTTCCTAATCCCATTGAGTTTTCACAACATTGGGCTGACACCATTTCATCTCTAGTACTCCCATGAGACTAGTGACACCAATTACATTGTCTCAGAATTCCCGTAACAGTCACCTCAATGGAAAACCAAGTGATCATAGGCGAAACCAGTTTTTGATGACAATGAATGGCAAAATAACGTGAATGTCGTAACGAGAGACATTAAAATTTTTTTTTCATGTAATTTTTTTTATAGTTAGGTAAGTAATTGGTTTTATTGTCATTTACTAGTTTTTAGTAATACTGATCTTCCGTAGGACTCCTAGGATGACAGTTTTAGATAACTCACGGGACGAGTAGGATAGATGGAGTTCCATGGACACCTACTATTTTACATAAATTTTACAACTTTTGCTATGAAATGAGGCTTTGAAATTATTGAAAAAATATTAACAATTTTTTCTTTTGAAATTAATTACCTACTTAGTCATTTCAAGACCTACAATGGTGTAAGGGTCAATTCACATCACCGCGGATTTCAATTGAAGCGATTTTTAGGACGATATTGCAGGTTAGCATTTTGAAATTTTTCTTCACAGCGTAGTAAATGAAATATTGTGACCTAACGAGCAAATTACCGCGAGAAAGCTATAATGGCGATTTTCTAAGAGACGTATTTTATATTATCGATACTTACTATGTACTAATGATCTGAAAACAATTGATTAAACTGTCGATAGTTGCTCATTTTTAGATATTATCTTTTACAGTTTGCAGATAGATATGATAGTCAACAATATTTACAACAAAGGTACTAAAACGATAAGTAATAATGACTTAATGTTTTTATAGGAACGAACAAGAAGACAAAACAACAAGACTTTTTCAAAAAAATGCTTCGGTGCCCTTTCGTTTCAATGTGAATTGACCACAAACAGTTGTGCAACAAACACATGACATATTTGTTTGTATTTTCCGAGTATAATTTGACTTAGAACATGGATACTTTGTAATATATAAATAAATACAATTAATTATACCCGAAAATATTTAGCACTACTAATCAACATAAAAATAATTATAATACAAAAACTGTTGACACTATTATTGTATAACGCTCTTATTTATATTAACGAAAATAGTATATAGTAATAGTAATTAAATCAATTTTTAACCGACTTCTCAAAAAGAAGCTCACATTAGTTTTTTTAATCTATTGCAGTATGTCTCGTTCCTTCTTTGCGCTGTCAACACTTGTCAGAAAGAGACAGAACAGTGCATGATTTCAATTTTATTTATTTCGCAATAAAACTATTATTATTAGTACAAATCTGTACAATTAAACTATGAGCCGCATTTTTATATTTTTGTGGTATTTAAGTATTACAAAAAAAAATACTAGTAATAAATGATATAACTGGTATTAATACAGTTTTTTATATCTTTAATGTTTGTATAAAAGATATGGTTTTTGTATTCAACCAATACTTTATTCTAAATTATAAATCAACACAATTTCACAACAGAACTATATAAATCTTTCAAAACGGTACTATTAATTTATAATAGTTAATGTACCGAAATACGAATAACGTACGTAATTATTATAACTTTGAAATTGTACGTTTAAACAATAGTTGAGTTAATTTCTGTGGCTATAAATACACATAAAACATGTAAAAAAAAAAAGATATGTAAGTTTGTTAGAGCTATAGATTAATTTAATTCGTAAAGAAAACTTCTCATTTATCTATCAATGATCAAATTAATCAATCATGGTAACACCAAACTAGTTATATTATTTAAAAGAAAAAACGATTTTCTTACTGATCAAATTTCAATTAACTAATACAATAAATTCGAAGTATAAATCTATACCCTGTTACAATTATTCAACATTCATAACAATTTTAAATATAAATATACTTATAGACAACAAGTTATAGTACAATATTACAATCGTACCGATACGCCGAATCTCAAATCAGTAAATTCGTAAATTTCAATCAACTTAAAACAAACAATCTGAAACAAAATAAAAGTAATATTAGTATTTTTGAATTCTGTCAAATCCGTTATTAACAGAAGCAACGATAAATTACCTGTGCTATTTAGCTCTCCTGTGCTGAATAACACAGGTACACACAGTTATTGCTGCTGTTGCACAGGTAAGAAATGTTCTAGAGGTACAAATAGTACCTGGGTACCAGTTAACTATTCTGTGCACGTTTATGTGCTAACACCAGTAAACTGTTCTGTCTGTAAATAACACATGTATTGATTTACCTGCTACCAGTAAAATTAAACAACATTTTAAGTTTATTATGAGTTTACTATGCCTTGCTGAATTAAACAACTTACATCAATTACTGTGCCAGTTTATTGTACTATAAATGACACGTGCACGTAATTATTCCCTTTAGCCAGTGTAATGTGTTGTGCTACAGCAACAGGTATCTTTTACCTGTGCTATTAAATCATCAGGTATCTTTAACCTGTGCTGTTAAAGCATCAGATATCTTTGACCTGTGCTATTAAATCATCAGGTATCTTTAACCTGTGCTGTTAAAGCATCAGGTATCTTTGACCTGTGCTATTATGAGCAGGTACTTTTTGTTTAACATGTTAGATCAGGTAGATCAGAGCAGTGGTAGCTTAGTGGTCGAAGAATCGGAGTCTCGCGGTCGTGAGTTCGCATTCCGCAGCACGTACCTCGTGATTTACGGTTACGAATAGTACGGAATAAGGTTTGTCACACCTTATTTTTTAGGAGATGAAATAAAAATAGTATCCTGTATTTCCCTAGGGTTCAAGCGTTTTCCATACCAATCATCAAAATAGGTTCAGCTTTTACGACAAAAGTAGGTAATATGTCCTTTCTCAAGCTTTAGTCTATCTCTGTACTAAATTTCAAAAAAATTGGTTCAGTTGTGAAAGTGGCAGACAGACAGACAGAGTTACTTTCGCATTTATAATGTTAGTATGAATGGCGGACGCTTATAGCATAATATGATCGTCTACTTTATCCAAATGTTATAACCAGTCCCCCTAGCATGACCACTAAACCACGATATAATACAATATGATTTTTTTAAAATATGTTAAGATATAGAGACGCCACGTTGAGTTTGTATCGAAACAGCGATCATAAAATGTGACGTCATCGGCACGGCGATTCAAAATGGCGGCTATATGTCTATCATATTTTTGCAGTTGGTGTCGATAAATCGCTATATCATATCGTGTTTCAGTGGTCTTGCTAGGAGGCAGACTTGTTAAGTAGGACTCAGAAGCGCTAAGAAGAAGCTAGCCCAGGTAATACTGCGTTGATACCTGTGCTGTATTACCTGTGCTAATTGACTGTGCTGTGCTCGAAGTCGCCCTTGTCGAGGTGTCTCTGCGGCGCTTTAGGCTCGTAAATGAGCATCGACACGCGCTCCGGGCTCGTCTTGTTGCGCTGCATATCTGAGACGTTAAAAAATAAATAAATAAATTGATTGAACTGAACATAGCTGCTTTTATGTTATGGCGAAATTAATTTCCATTTAATTATTATTTATGGTTCAAGCGTCAAGAATGTGTCTGAATACGATGTGTCACAGCGTTCAATATATTAGGACTAGGAAAAACTTATCATTTTATTCTCAAAGCCAACATTAACCGGCCATATATGATAAAACCTATAAACCTATTTACCCTGATGGTAAAAGCCCAAAATATTTTTTTTTATTATAAAATCCTTACAAACTTCGATGTTAAAATTCGATTCTAAATTGGATATTGACACTAAAATAATCACTAAAGTCCTAGATAGAACCCAAAAAATTGCACTTCAAGCAGGTAGTCTCTCGCTCTCTCGCATACATTGCGACTTTGTGGCAGAACGAGAGAAGCTAGCTATTAGTAAATGATTTAGAATAAAAAACTGCTTAAGTACCTTTTTTACCCCAAAATGTAGCTCTATAAAACTCAGTTGCGGCAGCACCGCCTGTAATCGGTGTTGCCAACTCCAGACCAGTCCAAGTCGCCAGAAATTTGGCGCCAAGTAACCTAATTTCGCCGATTTCTTTTTTCTTATTAAGTAGCCTTAAATCGCCTAATTTAAAATCAGATAGCCTAAAATGCTACTTTTTAAATGTTATTGTTTTTGCAGTTTCCTTCTTTTATCAACTCCAACTTTATAAAAAAAATGCAGCAATAGGTATCGGTAAACGCAATTAAGTATTTGACACAAAAACATACGTTTCATTGAGTACCTACATGCATTTTCACAACATTTAAGACATAAAGAGACAAAATTATAACAGATTATCAACTTCGGAATGATGTCGCCCTTTTTTTACAAAAGTAAGTCGCTAATTTCAGTTTTTAGTCGCCCCGACACCGTTCAAGATAGCCTAAAGGCGAAAAGTCGCGTAAGTTGGCAACACTGCCTGTAACAAGTACAACTAGCGGCACTGATCTTGAGCGCTGCCAGCCTAGCATGAGCACCAAAACACGGTATGATATGATATGATATAGCGATATATCGACACCAACTGTAAAAATATGATAGATAAAGCCACCATATTGAATCGCCGTGCCAGTGAAGGCACATAATATGATCGCTGTTTCGATAAAAATTCAAAATGGAGGCTATATCTGTCTTATTTTTTACAGTTGGTGTCGATATATCGCTGTATCATATCATATCATATCGTGTTTTGGTGGTCATGCTAGAGGGGCTGGGCGAAAGTTGCGCAGAAGACCATAACGATTACGTGATTGGCCGCTTTTCCGGCCGGGATTGGTCGCTAGCTCCGCCCACGCGTCTCTGATATGATGATCGTCTCGTAAGATGCGCAAAGCGATCCCCACTTTTTCCTCCAGCGCTCAAGATAGGTACTTGCCGGTAGTGTTGCCGAACTATCGAAAGTTGACCACGGAAATCATCTATAATATCGATACGCCTATCGATACGATCGATAGTATCGATAGGTCAGTTTCGTAAAATAGTATCAGTATACTGTATGCAAGTCAGTATTGAAGCTTAATATCAAAATAACTATTGACAATAAGACACTAATAGACAATAATGAGCCTTTCTATCACTACCTAATGTAAAAGTGTTGTATGCACCTACAGAGGCATATCTTGTTTTTTCTTCACAAAATGTTTATCTACGTAAAATGATATGTTGATGGTGTATCTTATTCAATAAATAAAATAAATAAAGGTCACTATCGATGGGATAAAACTATCGATTGTATCGATAGCTCTATCGATACTATTGCTTCTGCCCAACTATCGACAGTCTATTTGAATTTCGATAGGCTATCGATAGTGAGCTACCGAGCGGCAACACTACTTGCCGGGGATTGTTTGTACTCACATCGCAAGCTGAGCCGCCGCTTGTGGTGCGCCGACAGCTCGAGCTGGCGCCGCACGAGCTGCGACGCGGACGCGGGCCGCGCGCTCAGCGGCAGCGTGTGCGCCTGCACCACCACGTCAGACGACGCCGTCTTGCTCGTGTAGTCTAACAACAAACAAGATAATATCTGTCTGTGTACCCTCACACGATCAGTGTTTCGTTAGTCTGGTCCACCAAACTGGCCCCCAATTCAAAACCCTTCGATAACGATTTGACAACCGGCAAAAAATGTAACAGTAATGTTAAAGCTAGTGACAAACGGGGGTCGGACGCGTCTTGACATTGTGGGGTCAAACACTGCCATTGGTCGATCCTTCAGTCAACTTCCGCCAGCCTGCCAGCCAGAATCCCCCCGTTCCTGTTCCGAAACTGGCTTTAATCTATATTAGCGTGTTTTCAAACTTGGTCCGATTTTATATTCACCAACACCACTCGAGTTACAGTAAGCTAAAGTCGATGTATGCTTAATCCGGAACATGAAGCGAAGACTCGAGTCGAAAGTCAAAGCAATGTCAAGACGCATCCGTCTCCCGTTTGTCACCAGTTTAAATTATTCATATTATTATACCGTTACGTGGTTTGTTATCTGGAACTGAATGTGTTTTTATCGTTTGAAACATTAGGAATGAATCTTGAATTCGGACATGAAAACAATTCGTGTATGAAATTAATTTCTATTGGTCACGATTTTGTATCACTCGAATTGAGTGGTTCTACTAAATTGAAATATTTTAGAGCCGATTTTTCAACAGCCAGATAACTTTTATTAGAAGAATAAGTTTGACATGTTGACAGTTTTCGTGTAGAAAATGTGTCAAAGCGTCACTTTTATTCGTCGGATAAAAGTAATCTGGCGATTGAAAAATCGGCCCTTAACTATTTATGTTTCATGCGGAAAATATTAAAAACCAGAATGCAAAAACCTTTAGTAAATCTCTTAAAATAGAACGTTAATAAAAAGTTATCGTTGACAAACATATTGTTTAATTGTCAATGTCATTCTTCCGTACTTTTTTAGGAGAAACGGAAAAACAAGTGATTAGGACAACTTGTAGCAGAATTCACGGAATGAATTTTATATAATAGTGATTTAGGTATTTGCATGCGAATTTTGCGATTCATAATCATCATTTCAGCCATAGGACGTCCACTGCTGAACATAGGCCTCCCCCATTGATTTCCAGATTGGCCGCTTGGAAGCAGCCTGCATCCAGCGTCTTCCTGCGACCCTTACGGATTGGAATACGCATGATTCAAAAATACATCACGCGTCAAACGAAAAAAAAGCAGCTTATGCCACACCTACTCTATGGCAAAATTTATCAAAATTGGTCCAGCTGTTTAGACGTGAAAACGTAACAGACAGACCAGTTAGTTTTTCATCTAAAATATTAGTTTGGACTTACTCATACAAAGCCGATGTAAGTACTTATTAAAAACGAATAAATAGCCTTACCCCTTTCAGTGAGCACGATCTCTCTATGCATCTGCGAAAGCTCAACGTCGTTGACCAGCACGCGGTGCTTCTTGTCCACCGGCCCGTCCCAGGTTCGATTACCGTCGCCCAGGTGCGCGTACTCGCGTTCCTTCAGGTCTTCCTCAAGGTACGAAGAGTTTTTGCTACTCGAGTCCGTCTGGGAGTTGTAAATACGTAAAATTTAACCTTTTTTTAAATTTTCAATAATGCTACTTTATTATAAGTATAACTATAAAGGATATTTTCACTTGAAAATATTTTTTACTGCCTCTTGTGGGATTTGAACCCACGACCTTTCGCTATCCGGGCGACTGCTCTTCCAACTGAGCTACGGAGGACCCGAATACTACCCGAACTACACGATCGGCACAAGCCGATTGAAGTCAATCAAGTGCAGTAATAGGCTATTTGACGTGTTTTCTGAAATAGAGTTATTATTGTTGGTATTATTTAAATAAAGCGTCAACAATTTTATTTCATTTTTTAAAACCTTGAGAAAAATAAAAAATTGCATTTTATTCTTTACGTTTTTAAAATCCTGTGAAAACGCCGTCGGCCATGATGTACTTGTTCGTGACGTCATGAACCTTTAAATATCCATTGAGTTATAAAATACTAGAACAGGCATGTTAAAAACCTTTGTCGACGGTCACACTACTCATACTTTGTGCGAGCGTAGCGCAAAATCTCGCTTTGGGATGTCAGTTCTAGTACAAAGTTACTCAATGGTGACGTGCCTGTCATTGTTACCGGCGTTTTTGACAAAGTAAAATACCGACAAAAATATAACATTTGAAAATGATTTTTTTACAGTAATCATTTATTATTTTTAATAACTATTAATATGTTTCGGTTCCACATGGTGCAAACTATTAAACTAAATTATTAGATAAGTCAATTTTGGTACAAGGCAAATAGCCTATTAGTTCGGGTCGGCTTTGTTGTTCGACAAATACTGCCGAACCAACAATGCTGGCCCGCATATGACTTATCCACCAAGCGCTGTCGTTGCAGCCTTACCAATAGTTATACACACCTTTGAATGCTTCTTAAAAGTGGGGCTCGACTGAGGTCTGTCAATGAAGTCGATGTTTTGGTTCCTGTTCCTGATAATCGGAGACAGCTTCCTGTACTCATTCCTGGATTCCAGCTCTATTCTCACCGTTTCCACCGTGCTGTTGCTCGCTCGCCCAAAAAGTGGCGACAATTTCGGTTTGGCGTTTGTCATGTCGGACTCCACGCTTTCAATAGTCAGTGTTGTATCAACGCTATTAGTTACAGGTTTGACTATTATGACACCGCGTTCTAGATCCTTCTCTCGATCTATGGTATCGATGTCAGGGGACTTTGGATCGAAATTGGGGTTTTCGAAGCCAGTTTGAGTGGCTATATCGTCGCTGACTGCTGTGAAGGTCTGCGAAGCTCTGTTGGACGCTTTAGTCAGCATGCGTTTGCGACGCTCCAAATCTGCGTGTATGTCGGTTTGGACGCGTAGGTTTATGTCTCCGTAGCGTCGTACGATATAGTTTAGAAGCCATTGGTACCCTTTGCGGAGGCCGGGGTCGATTTTGACCTTTTTGGACTGTTCTAAGTGCTGCGCGCTGTAAGACTCCACGAGGGTCGGGCAGCGGTATCTGAAATGGTTAGGTTTATTTCTCCCGCGATTTAACATGGTTCTATAATAGGGAATATGCTAATTAAATATATTGTTTTTACTATATTTATAGGAAAATATATGAAATTATAGTGCCAATAGTGAAAACAAAATTGATTTTAGGTAAAAAATAACCGTAATACAGTAATTAGAAATTAAGGTATACCTATCTCTTTCTAAAACAACTTTTACTATGAAAAATGTATGGCGGACGTGTAATGTGACGTCACGGTTCATATCGAATCTCTCTATGCGACTTTAATGGGTACAGCCCATCAGGTATTTATCAATATTTTTCGAAAATTCTTAGTTTTATTAATTATAATTAAGTACTATTTATTTTAAGACAAATTTAAGACAAGGCTTATTCCCTATTACTAATACTATTTGTTGTGACTTAAAGTATGCCTATATACGTTCCACTGCAAGGCACAGGCCTTACCTCAACTATGAGGTGGTTTGCGCCATACTCCAGCACGCACGCGGGCCCAGTGCGGATTAGTGGAGAGGTGTAAGGCCAATGACTTGACCTTACTGTCAGATGCTATTAAGCCGCCCTAAGACCTCTAACTAGGCTTTCACGACTAGTATCAAGCGGTATTAGCCGGAACCAACTTTTAACGTGCCTTCCAAAGCACGGATATGGTTATAATGGTCACCCATCCAATCACAACCGCGGCGTAGGTGGCTTAACTTTGGTAAGCGCTCCAAAGCGGTGCCGCCACTGAGCTACAAGCACCTCTTAACTACTTAGTAAAAATTGCTTGTATTGATGAAGCCTTATTTTTGGCAACTGCTTGTAAATAAATAAATATTGACCAACATCGCATACTTGCTCTGATCCTATGTTATGTAGCTTAAGCACTGTAGTTACACAAGTGTGTAACATAGTCCGAAACAACGATGGTAACACAACACCCAGACCCGAGACAATATACAACGTGTTCTTTTTGATTTTCCTTAAATTGAGGATATAAGTAAGACCGCCTCAGGGAACATGGGAAAGGATTTTTTCGGAAATTATCACTTTTTTTTGCTGCCTTAAAACAAGTGGCAACTTCTAAGGTTTTATACATTTTATATTTAACAAGGCATATAGTCATATGCGTAACATTTAAGGCGCTATCTGTCATACTAACAACTCAAACATAGTGCGACTGAGACATTTTTGTTTTTCGACAAACACATTCTTTGACGTTAAATCATCGTTGGTTAAAGTTATGAGAAATAAAAAAAGAACAGGTTGTAGAAAAGTAATTTTTCTACATGTTCCGATTGGGAATCGAACCCGGGACCTCAGAGATAGCGACACAAAGTCCGATATGCTCGCCCCTCAGCTAAGGTGGTCGAAGTAATCCCGTAGGTATAGGCAAAGTTATGATAAAGAATCACTTACTTGTTGACCAAAGGTTCGATGTTGAGTTTCTCGACCACATCGATGTCGTCCAGCGCGCCTGTCTTGTCCTGTTTGTTGGCGAGCACCAGCACTGGCTTGCCTACAGCAGAATCGATGCCGGGTCAATTCGGTTTATGGTGGTAACGATGAAAAGTGTTAAAAAAAGTATTAGCCAAAAGACTTACTTTTTTGTATGAAGCCTGACATAGGTACCTCAAGTTGTATGAAACCTTATATAACGTTATGTTGATGTACACCTATGAAACATACGTTAATCGAATGAGAAAATAAATCCAAACAACAAATACTCTTTGGCAAAATGTCGTAAATTATATACTTTGTTCAGAATTTCAATTTGATTATGAATATAAAAGTAAATATTACATGTTTATACTTAAATTCTGAACAAAGTATACAATTTACGACATTTTATCAAAGAGTATTTGTTGTTTGTAATTATTTTCTCTGTCGTTTGGCGTAAGTTTCATAAGTACCAAAATAACGTAATTTTAGGTACTTACATCTTTAGTTAGGGATGCCAATAAGGTTTTATGTAAGTTTTATGTAAGAAAGTCATGGACGTATAATAAAGGGTAACGCCATGGTACCTAGTAGTCATGCAGCACGTAGCCTTATAGAGTAGAAATGTCATATAATTTGTGTCAAAAAAAATTGCCATTTTTTTAATCTGTATCTTTACAGTTTTAGTATGAGAGTTGACAGGAATTGTCATTTCATACTAAATTCTTAATCTAAGTGAAAAATCACTAAATAGTTTCGGAGAAAGATGGTTCGTATTGCTGCTCTATAGGGTATATACATATAAATAAATATTGGACAAAATCACATATGATAAGTAGCTTAAGCACTTGTGTTACAGAAAACAGAAACAACAACGGTACCACAACACCCAGACCCGAGACAACATAGAAAAGTTATTTTTCTACATAGACCGACCGGGAATCGACCCCGGGACCTCAGAGATAGCGACACCTAGTCCGGTATGCTCGCCTCTCGGCTACGGAGGTCATCGTAAAGTTGTTGCACTGAGGGTAGTTTGTAATTAGTTGTTCAAACAATGCAGTACCTAAAATGTTGGTACATATGATAGCAAGCAAGTTTATTACAAAGGTTATCAGCCCAGATAATATTATAATTAAATAACTATTTATATCACATGCAAAACGTTACTATGACGATCTGCTACACTTTACCTGATATTTTGTCGTGCGATAACACTTCTTCCAACACAATTCTGCACTCGTCCAACCGTGAAAAATCGCTCGAGTCGATAACGAATATAACTCCGTGCACCTCGCTATAATATTGAGACCATATTTGACGAAAGTGCGGCCCACCCCCAAGGTCATAAATAGTAACAGGGGTGTCCTTGTGTATTAAATTCACAGCTTTAAACCCAACTGTGGGTAAAACCTTATCATCCTTCTCGCCCGCCAGGTTGTTCACAGTTTTCGTTTTACCGGCATTGTCCAACCCGATAAGAATCAAAACTATGTGACGGCGAACTCGCCGCCGTCTGAATACGCTACCTAGACAATTACCCATCACTATAAACGTAAACACACAATATTTTCTATTTTCTACACATTCACATGGCAAATTCAAATTGACTTTGAATTTCTCGACACATCACGTTCGTAAACAAAAGTTTTGTTGACACAACGGTTACCAATGGCGATGGAGGCGATGTGGCCAGTGTTAAAACAGTCGGTTCTCGTTGCGCGGCGGTTTAAAAAAAATGTGTTAACGAAACTTTTCTGTCATATTTAGGTTTACCGCCAATTTTCTTTTTTTTTAAATATGAAATGAAAATTTAAATTCAAAATAAATAATTCCGTCAATTTTTTTTAGCAGTCGGTCTACTTTATGCGTCTGTTTTATTTTAAATATTTAAAAAATGCGATAAAAATAAATTTTCTTGTCAAAACTTTTTTGTAATATTTTAGTTTACCGCCATTTTACATTAAACAAAAAAAAAATATTCCTTCCGTTTATTTGGAACACAAGCCAAGGGAAAAAGACCAGCCCCTTTTTTATTCAATCATTCGTTGTTTTCAATCAAAATTTTAATCAAATCTTTGCTTTTATAAGAAAATGCCATCTAATTCGTTTAGTTTACATTATTAAATATAGGTACTTCAAGTACAGCAATAATGCTGATTCAAGGCTACAGGTGGTTTTAGTTTACAATGTAAGTAAACAATGATTTTACCATGACGACTATTGGGTCGTAGATTACGGAAAAATATAAAAACATGACAATGTTACGCATATAATCTAATTATCGTTAGGTAAAACTCTTGAATGTAACCCTTTAAAGGCCAGTTTCACCACTTGCTGATACGTTTCCTATGGAATGGGTTATCTGTCAAAACAAGTGCCAGATAGGTTATCCGGAACTTATCAGCAAGTGGTGCAAGTGGCCCTAAGTCATATTAAATTGCTAAGCTAATTTGGATGAAACTTTTATCATAGTAGTATTTATCCATTGTATATATAATTAATGATAGAAAATGAAACGACACCATAAAAATACATAATTGGACATTTTATTTCAGGAAAACAACATCCGGAATAAATACAGGTACAATTTCGACGTAACATTATTTACAAAGCTCAATAATGTGATAAATTTAATCGTGGAACGCGCCAATTAAATAAATTAATACTAATTTAAATTATAGATTTGCTTTTGCCTAATCAATTATAAAATGTTAGTGCCTTATCTGAAAATGTCAATGACTATTTAGTAGTCAATTGAGATACTTTTTAACAAGTGTGAAAATGCCATTCTTTCAATATTTTATCAGATATTTGCGAAGTCATTTATTTGCCAAGTCAATATGATTTTATTGCTTAAATAAATCGCATTACCAATTTTCTGATTCTACCACATCACAACTAACATCCTTCTCGCACTGTTTAATTGATTAGAAAGAGACAGTTATACTTTTAACCATCAAAATACAGTCCCGAGTTTTCCAGTATTACACACTTTGATTGTTACGTTAGTAGATACTTAAAGCGTAAATAATTTGTCTACTACGTAGCTCTAAAGAACAAAAGCATATCTATAATCCAGATCGTCTTATAACTCCTTTCCAAACGTTGCCATATATCAAAATAAATTTATCTGAATCGAACGACAATAGTGTCGCCATTTTTGATCGAGAAATATGCTAAATCTTTCATTACATTGTCGAGGCATATCTCGGCGCCTTTCATCGAGTCATCGAGTATGTAAAGCGTGGGTTTTCCAGTGTTGCCAGTTTTGGAGAAGAGTCTTTGCGCCAGTGTTACCAGTTTCTGTACAGCCATAGTGGATGGGAATTTCTTTTTGTAGGCTTTTCCGTTTTCGTCTCGCAGCGTGACTTCCAGTAATTGTGAGGTGAGTGTGCTTGTTTTCGTCTGTTTCACTAGCAGGCTGTCTTCTGGGATACCGTATTCTAAAGGAGAAATAGGTTTTATTTAGAATTTGTTTTAATTTGCTACATATTTGTTTTGTTTTTTTTACTAGAGGCGCGTTTATATTGTTCGGTGACCGAATACGTCAACTGCATTATATTCTAGTGTTTACAATCGATTTTTTTGAGTATCGAGTGTTAATAAAAACAGGTTAATCGATTTTAATTTTAGTAATATTTAATTTTACACTTTAAAAATAAAATAAAAATCATTTATTTGTCAGAAAATGGTTCAGTATTGTTATTGTATTATATTACTTGCTTTTAAAGAGTTACAACCACACATATACAATTTATTATGACACAAACCACATACAAGGCAGATGCGCTCTTACTGACGCCAACGCAACGCCATTGTTAAGTTACATTGCACCGATTCATCGATTTAGTGTCGAAAGGCATTGACGATCACATCGGTAAACGTTTTATGTCACGCATATAGTGAACCGGAAAAAGTAAACTGACACCAAAATTTCGGTTCGAATCCCGCAAGGGCCAGTGTGAGCACGAGCATTTGTACCTAAGTCATGGATGTTTATAAAAGTATTTAAGTATGTTTATCCGTTATCTAGTCGCCATAATACAAGCTTTGCTTAGTTTGGGGCTAGATAATTGGTGTGATTGTTAAAAAATATATGATAAAGAATCTATTTGTTAGTTCGTTTTCTAATGTACGCAACGCAAGAAGAAGAGTAATTTATTTACAGAGAAGAAAAGTAATTTATTTTGTTCGACAATTTTTTATTTGTGTCTTCTGTTTTAGTATGGGCGAGAGCTGACAGGTTTTGTAATTTCAAACTAAATGTAACAAATCCAGCACTACAACTGGCGGCACGGATCTTGAGCGCTGGGCGAAAGATGCGCAGAAGACTATTACGATTACGTGATTTAGTCGCTTTACCCGCACCGCCGGCCGGGATTGGTTGCTGGCTCCGCGCATACGCGTCTCTAATACGATGATTGTCTCGTAAGATGCGCAAAGCGATCCCCACTCTTGACAAACAAAAGTGTTTAGATGTCAGAAAAATGCATTCGTGCTATGTGTGGCTTAAAAGGAACCGACAGCTGCAGAACATATTACCAAAACTTAAAAATATTAACAATGCCTTGTATGTATTTATTTGAATTAGCCCTTTTTATCAGACAAAACCATACCCTATTTAAAATAGTCCATCAGGTACGCCAATTAGGTTCGATGCCTTTTACCTGTGTATCACAAATTAACGATTTGATTTGACTCTTTCCTCGAGCGCTCAAGATCCGTGCCGGCGATTGTACCATGACAATAGTTTAGTGTTCAGTACTCACTGTGTATGAGCTGGTCGAAGCGGCAGTGGTCCAGCTGGAAGGCGCGGCGGCCGATGGCGTCTTGTTGTGCGGCCTTCCACTCGGCCCCGTACCGCTTCATGTAGTCGTACTCCGCCCCGCGACGGACCTCGGGGGTTATTTTTGACCCGTTCAGTTCCTAGAGGATGAACAGTAAAATAAAAACCGGCCAAGTGCGAGTCGGACTCGCGCACGAAGGGTTCCGCACCATCTATACAACATTAGACACTATATTATAATGGAGGTGGCGAACAAAATACACTATATTATAATAACACGGCAAAAAAAAAATACGTTTGTTGTATGGGATTAATTAATTAATTAAATTTTAATTTAACTGTTTATTTTTGAAGTGAATATACAACTAAATATTCTGTAAATATTTCAAGCGTCTACCTGTTGTCGTTATTAATATCGACCAAAAAACGGCAAAAATGCACGTTTGTGGTATGGGAGCCTGCCTTAAATATTTATATTATTTTGTTTTTAGTATTTGTTGTTGTAGCGGTTCGTGGAATACAGCCCGGTGACAGAGTGATAGGCAGACAGACAGACAGACGGACAGTGGAGTCTTAGTTAGGGTCTCGTTTTTACCCTTTTGGTACGGAACTCTAAAATATAAGCACATGCGAGTCGCACTTGCCCATTAAGGATTCCGTACAAATTTGTAGTATATTTTAATAGTTGAGAAATCTCACAGTTATTTCTATTCTATATTATTTTTGATTGAATAACAAATGTATAGTTTTCAGATTTTTCATTGTATAAGACGATATTACCTGCAAATTTTCATAGTTCTAGGTCAATGGAAAGTACCCTACAAATTTTGATTCCCTTGAGATAGTCGAAATGTGGGTTTTTTTACGGCATAAACCGCAGTGTATTTTTTTTACTTTAACTTACAAGTTTTTCACAGCTGCAAGGGAGTGAAGGAACTAGACCTGAGTATATGGTTTTAATTTCAACTCGGTACCTCCACGCGTTCCTGATATAAACGGTCTTGACAGACAAACGGACAACAAAGTGATCCTATAAGGGTTCTATTTTTCCTTTTTAGGTACGTTCGGCCAAGAAAGTGGTCTACCAGTTTTATCAAAATTGAATGTGTAAGTAAAATAGCAATAAGGTTGAACTCATGGACTTATTTCCTTTTTAACAATGAAAGAGATGCACAATTATTTATTTGTTCTTGACGTAATATGATAAAGAAAAATTAGTAGCTGTCAGAACATTTTTGCATGGAAAAATCAACCCTGTTGTTCTATGACGCGCGAATGATTTTCAAGCTTAGGGTATTTCTTGGCCGACCGTACGAATCCCTAAAAACAATCTTATTCTAATAACGTTTAAAATATTACCTGCAGTGTTCCAATTTTCGCTATAATGAGTTGAGAGCCGGTGTCGTAGTCCTCTGCGTCCTGTATCGGGTTCTTCAGGAAGTACAGTTTCTTCAGGTTTCTCAGTTTGTCCAGTTCACTAATAGATCGCCACTGGAGCACAAACGAAATCATCATTTATAAAACCGTGTGCCAGTTAAATAAGCGAATACATTTTGTGGAAGGGCTGATTTTTCAACAGCCAGATAACTTTTATCTGAAGAATAAGTTTGATGTATGTTGAAAATTTCGTATAGAAAATGTGTCAAACCGTCAATTTTATTCGTCGGATAAAAGTTATCTTGCGATTGAAAAATCGGCCCAAAATAAATAAAATAAATATTGGACAACATCACATACATTGCTTTGACCCTAAGGTAAGTAGCCAAAGCACTTGTGTACATCACATACATTACTCTGACCCTAACGTAAGTAGCCAAAGCACTTGTGTTACAGAATCAGAAACAACCGTTCTACAACACCCAGACCCGAGACTGACCGACCGAGAATCGAACCTGGAACCTCAGAAAAAGCGACACCAAGTCCGGTATGCTCGCCTCTCGGCTACGGAGGTCGTCTATTATACTAATATCTACAAAATTATATCTATTTCTTTAGATATACAAAAACCTCACGACAAGCAATTTGATACACGACACCGTTTGCAAATCATTTACGGCGTAACGTAACATGATCGCTACAAATGTGATTACGCCCCGTAACGTTGATCTTTACAGTCAACAGCAGGTCAACCTACCAAAGTCAAAGTCAAAAAGTCAAAGTCAAAAATCATTCATTCAATTCAGGACAAAATTGCCACTTATGAACGTCAATAACAACATTATAGGCCCCTAGGGGGCCAGAACACCCAAAAAGGTCATTAAACCGATTTTTAACTTTAAGTCCGGGACATAGAGATCAATATAATTGAGAAAATTTGACGTTTTATGGTAGGTTGACGAGCTGTTGTCTGTACCTGTCTGTATCCGATGCCTAGCAGGACAAATTGACAAGTAGATGAAGTACTATACTCACATCTTTAATCCTATTTCTGTTTAGGAACAGCACCTCGAGATTCTCAAACACGTCTACCTTCGTACCGGGGTCAGCGTCCATCCTGATCTCTTCGATGAAACAGTCGTTTAGGCTTAATACTTTGAGATTTTTCAGTCTTCCGACCTTCACGATTTCGTACCAGGAATCAATTGGGTTTCCGTCTAGGCGTAGTACTGTCAGTGTGCGTAATGTTGTAACTATAATAATAACAATAATTTATTTGAAATGTATGTATTATTTCGACGTTATTTTTATTTTTAAATGTATTAACTTTATTTTAGTACCTACCTAATAACGATTTACCTACTTTAAATATGTCGATTTTTATGTAATTAGATATAATATTATTACAAAACAAGAATGCAATACCCCTCAATAATGGTCCATGAGTATGGTCTCACGCAATGTAATAACACTTTAATGTACACTTATGACCAGTTATCGAAGTAGGTAGATTGATTTGGGGTCTATGATCTCAAACATTGATGTTAATATGGACATGCCTCCGGGATTCCGGAATTTCTTGGTATCAGTTTTTGAAAAAAAGGCATATCCATATTATGCTAGCCTATCAAAGTACATCAAATCAATCTACCTACTCCAAACATAATAAAAAATGTTAGGCATGTAAATAGATCGTTTGTAACGAAAATCGAGTCTCGAAGATTTATTTTCAGTTCTGTATCTACGGTTTTCGAACAAAAAAAACTTAAAATACCAACCCAATTGGTTTTAATTCTCTTGCAAGTATCAAAATTGCGTTGACTTAGAAGTTTGCAAGGGATTGCAAAACTGAGTACTTGATATTTATTTCAACTAGATATCTTCCCTTCACGAATTCTTAGTAAAAAGGGTCTTTTTGACAAACAAACGGACAAGGAAGTGATTCTGTGCACGCTTGCTCAATAACAACAATAACGCGTAATAAACAAACGCGTAGGTATGCCTAAGTTTTGATACTTTAATTCCATTTTGTTTGGAGAACAAATAGTGTGACAAGCCAAACATATAGGCTTTAAGATTCTCTTAATCAAAATTATGTATTAACTTTCTTGAAATGAAAATAATTCTATAAAGGGTTCCTTTTTACCCTTTGAGATAGTTGGTTCAGCGGCTTAGGCATGGAAACGTAACATACATACAGAGTTACTTGCGCATTTATAATATTAAGTATGGTTTACGTTCAAGCAAGTACGTAGTGTAGGACGCCCCCCAGCTCGATGGGCCGACGACCTTAGGAAGATGGCTGGCAGTAGATGGATAAAAAAAGCGAGAGATCAGCAGATGCTCTTTGACGCTCTTTAGGAGAAGCTTACGTCCAGCAGTGCACTGCAAAATGCTGACATAATGATGATGATAAAGTATCTACCTGGTGGTGATAAGTGTTTAATCCTATTATAAGCTGCAATAATCTCGTTTACATTCGGCCAGAGGTGCGAGAGAGCGAGAAGATCGGACCATTCGTAATCACAGACGGATATGTTCAGTTTCTCAAGGTTGGCGAAATTGATCGACTCCTGGGTAAAGGTCTCTTCAGGCATGTCTATGGCCATTCGGTTCTTGCTGTAGAGAAAACACATTACCATATTATGTTTTATTTAATCGGTAGAATTTATAAACGCACACAAAAAATATAAGCAACCATTTCTTTAAAATAACACTTTACTAAATTAATTTTTTAGTTAATCATTATTTGCTTAAGTATCTTAATTATTTTAAAGTTTAGTCATTGTAGAGATGAGGCGACTACGACTTTGGCCGACTAGACGAATAGTCGGCTGTAAAAAGGCCAAACCGATCACGGTTTCGGGAGCATTCGGCAATTTCATTTGCAAGAGTTTGTTGACAATAAATATTAAAATTGAGTATCAATCACGAGTCTAAGAATAACAGAAAAAATATATTATAGATAAGCCCCTTCGGCTTAGCAAGCTATATTAATAAACCAAAAATGTTTATAAGACGATTCTTTATTGTTATTTCTTACCTAACATCGAGCTCCCTCAGGTCTGGCAGCTGCGCGGCGAGGCGGATGACCTCGCGCCAGCCGCTGAACAGGTTGCGGGACACGTCGATGCTGCGCACGTGGGGGCACAGAGCGGCCACGTCGCCTGCTTTAGACACGTTCTGGTCGTTCACGCACACCTCGAGGAGACGGTCGAACTTTCTGTGGCGAGGGTTGATTGAGACTTGGTTATATTTACTACGCACTTCTTTATAAATGAGGTTCGTTAAAACAAATTAGAAAACCATAAAATACAAAAGACTAAAGTAATTGACATGGTCTAAAAATGTAGTAAGCTAAAGTGGCAATGGGCCGACATCTGTCTGGGTTCTGCATTCATAAGAGGTGGAGTTACTGAGTTCTCGATTGGGGACCACGCCCTGGCATACGTAGTGTAGGACGCCGCCCCCCAGCTTGATGGACCGACGACCTTAGGAAGATAGCTGGCAGAGGCTGGATAAAAAAGCGGGAGATAGTACCCTTTGGCGCTTTTAAGGGGAGAGCGTGCAACAGTGGACTGCAATCGAACTTCGAACAATTGTGGGTACAATCTATATCAGAAAAATATACCATTGCTACCTACAACAGTGTTTTAACTAGAGCCCTGTGACCAGGCCTTACATACGGCACTGTTAAGAGAAACCTGTTTCAATATGTATAGCGTCCTTGCAGCTAGAAAATATTTAAATAGCTGCTTGATGTAAAGTGTTCTATACCGCGACTAGGAAAGCGCAGCGTTGGGCGCCCTCCGACAAGGTGGAGCAATGATATACACAAGGCTGCTGGCAGTGGATAAAAAGAATAGCCGAAGATCGGGCGCAGTGGCGTGCATTGGGAGAGGCCTATGTTCAGCAGTGGGCTGATTGTGGTGATGATGTAAAGTTTACTTACTGTTTCTGATGTATTTTCTCAAATCCGACCATTTCAATGAACGGAGCGCCCATCTCTCTCTTCCACTCATTAATAACAGTTCTGCGGTGGGCCGCCACAGTCTCATCCTGAAAATAATACAATCTTGCCGATATTATCAAAGTAAAAGTTAGATAATATAAATTGATTGAGTAGCCTCAATCATACATTGACCAACTGAAATAGAGAAGGGCTGACAACATGCTTCTCTGCCCCAAAAAAAAAATGGAGCAAACAGGTAACACTCCAGTATCTAAGGGGTGGCACCAGAAACAAAGACCATCCAACGAGAAGGTGGGAAGACGAAATAAGGATGACCCTAGAGCCTGTTTGGACAAGAGTTGCAGCTGACAGGCAGCAGTGGAAATTATTGGAAGCGGACTTTGCGGAAAGGCACACTGAGACTAGAGACATTCTGTGGTACCTACTTCATGTAAATTCGGAAATAATGGCTATTTTTATTTTTTTTAATCAGATAAATTAATCAAATAAAATAGCCTTTATTAACAGAAAACAGAAAATTATATCATTAATTTGAAATAACATTAAGAAACATCTAACGATTATGGATGATGGTTAAAGTTTTATTACAATAATTATATCCCTTCCTTCTCTATCTGTGCCTTTAATTCATTAAGAATATTATTATTATTTCGTATTTTTGGTTAATCATAGTGTGCAGTTTCACCTCACATCCAGGGACTGTACTATCATGTTATTTTGTCTTTGGGAGACAGTGATTTCATACGACTGCCAAGAGACAAGCATACCGGACTTGGTGTCGCTATTTTTGATGTCTCTGGTTCGATTCCTAGTTGGTCAATGTAGAAAAATAACTTTTCTATATTGTCTCGGGTCCAGATGTTGTGGTACCGTCGTTTTTTATTTCTGTAGCACAAGTGCTTAAGCTACTTATCATAGGATCAGAGCAATACATGTGATGTTGCCCAATATTTATTATTATTATTTATACTGCAGTCATACAAAATTAAAATGAGGTTTTAAATCTCATGAAAAGTATGTCATTTGGTTGGTGGTTTTGTTCCCCATTGCTAATTATACTAAACATGTATTTAAAGTTTTAAAACAAATTAGATTTTAGTTAGTCTAAGAACCAGTCCTTGTCATATATTGTCCATGTCCAGACTTAGACCTCTTCCAATTCACACCTTTGAGCATTATAATGATCTTGAGTAATCAACAAATTAACAGTTTAATTGATCAAAGGTCATAAAAGGCTATTTGACTATTTTCTAGAATAGTTATTATTGTTGGTAATATTTAAATAAAGCGACAACAATTTTATTTTAATTTTTAAACCTTTGAAAATAATAAAAAATTGTATTTCATTCTTTATGTTTTTAAAAGCCAGCGAAAACGCCGTCGGTTGTCGATGTACTTGTTCGTGACGTCACGAGCCTTTACATACCCATTGAGTTATAAAGTACTAGAACAGGCATGTTAAAAACCTTTGTCGACGGTCACACTACTCATACAATGTGCAAGCGTAGCGCATAATCTAGCTTTCGGATGTCAGTTCTAGTACAAAGTTAGTCAATGGTGACGTGCCTGTAATTGTTGCTTTTTTGACAATGTAAAATACCGATAAAAATATAATATTCGAAAATGTATTTTTTACAGTAATCATGTATTATTTTTAATAACTATTTATGTGTTTCGGTTCCATATGGTGCAATCTATTAAACTAAATAATTAGTTAAGTAAATTTTGGTACAAGGCAAATAGTGTATTATTATGATATGTTATACAGAATAAAATAAACAACAACCAACCAGAAGCTGTTTTGATATAAGATTAAAGATGTTTCTACAATGTTTAACAAGCCTCTTTGTCACAACATAACATATGTGTAACTGTAACAAATTACTCATTATACTTTATTTACAGGTATATCCAACATTGACTGCTGTATTCCGTTGATGTACAATACATCAAATTAAGTAAATCTTCAAAAACATAGATTAAGATGCAAAATAAAGCAAGTTGTAAGCAACTACACCCACACATACTAAGTAAGGAAGACAATATCATTGCACAGTGGGAGTTTATGACCTAATTTGTATAATCAAGCAATTTCCCAGGAATTTTAATCGGTGCATATTGCAGGAAATACCTTATTTAGCATCAAGCATACCTCTCTATCGCCGTAATATTTTCTGATAGCCTCAGAACAAGTTCGGAATGGAGCTATCTTGTTCGGACGAACGAACGACCCAGAGCCTGGTTTAGACGTCTTAAAGTACTGAACGTCGTCTACAGATCCATCGTGCTTGCCTCTAGCCGGATCATCCCACTCCACCCCGTACCAAACACCCTTATATCCCTGCACTTCACCAATATACTTTACAGTACCAAAATCTTCGTTGGACTTAACGCGACTACCAATATGCACTTGAAACTCCGAATCGTCAGTACCATTATGACTGTCCATGGTACCGTTACAAAATTTTGGTATTAAATTAACAGGCATAGCGCCCACCATTATTTTTTGTTTTCGAAAAAGGAACTGTTTATCAAAAGAAAAACAGGCTGACTTTTTCCCGAAATGCTACGAACTGTCAATGTCAAAATCGTAGTAAATAGGTAATATTAGTCATCCACAATGAAAAAGGCAATGACACAAAGTTATACAGCCAGATCTGAGGCAATGCAAAATTTGCCACTCTGAGAGAAAACTGAAAATACTTCATAAAATAATACAATTTAAAAAATCATCACTAAATTAAAGTCGCTTTTTAATGTTTGGTACCTCGACGACGAAACCTTGGGTGGTGATACTAATACAGTTTTAGAAGATTTTTCTTTTCTTTTACATAATTTTAAAATTTGTGGTTTGGATTTAAACATTTCTAAATGTGAACTTTATGTACCTCCAAATTGTGATCAACGTGATGAAATTATAAACAATTTCAAACATTTAGCCCCCGACATCAAGATCAAGACCGTGGGGACCGAGTGCCCACAAGTTGTATCGTGAGATGTCAAAGCGTTTAGTTGAGACATCTCTTGATACTAAGGCTGGCTTATACCTAGGCCAACGGATTAGCCTAGCTATCCAGCGCGGTAATGTAGCCAGCCTTTTGGGCACCTTTCCTACAAACAGCGATCTAAGTCAGATATTTTATTTATAAGTTTCTTTCTTATTAATAAAATATCTGACTGCGTTAATATAAATAGTTTAGGTTAAGAATATGTACATAATAATTAGGTTTTTTATTTTATTTTTAACAAGCCTTTTATTCTTAACAATTTTTGTTATTTAAAAAAAACTGAATTTAATCACTTTTTATCTTTGACTAGCTTTTTATCAACCACAGTAAGGCTCGGACTACATACGTTCGGAATTTTTCAGAACTCCATACAAAAATGTCTCCGGACAAGCCCGGATTCAATACTTTTTGTATGGGGTTCTGAAAAATTCCGGATGGATGTAGTCCGAGCCTAAGGATAATTTAAAAAATATGGCGAGAAAATAAAGGTCTATCCTTACTATTACCACTATTACCACTATTACCCAATATAGGGTAAATAAAACCTGATTCTACTCATTTTTGGAAGGTAGAGAAAATTGGATGTAGAAAACATGGGGTAAATACCAAATACCCCTAGATGGTGATGGATGGTGTTTTAACTCTATATTATTGTAGCGATTTGCATTTGAGGATATTTATTTAACTTTATTTCCTTAAATGGTTTGAAATTGGCATCGCTATTCTCTAAACTACTACCTGCCATCATTACTTACTACTTAGTGTACTACTATACCTACTACATATTGAGTAACAAACATACATTACACCTACATCACAGAATATATTATAATAGAATAAAATATCCCTACATACCTTGTAACCTACTACGCGCCGTGTCCTGGCCTCCGATTCAGAAGTTTCAGAACCGTACAATAAAAAATTGTTTCTGAGCATTAAGTCCTCCATTCAAAGAAGTTTCGTTTTTAATAGATGGTCTGCTTATGCTATTCTGCCGCAGAGCGTAGCGAGTCATTCCTGGTCTGTGTTTCTACATTTCTTAAACTGAGTAGTAGACTTTGATTGATCAGTTACCCGCAGCATGTCACGTGGTTGACTACTGCTGCTGACATAGTTTATTAGGCAAAATCTAACAAATGTTATTAAAAAACAAAAAACGGACATCAACGTCCTCTTTGAGTTAAATAATAATGCCACGCCAGCGTCACGGTTTAAAATAAGGCAGGTCTGTGCCAGGTAGTGGTGCTGGTGAATGTTAATCATGAAGTGTGTACTTGATGATTATAATAAGGTGTATGTAGATGTAGCGTAAAGAGAATTTAGCATGGATTTCTAACCTAGTATTAAATTCATAGATCGTAGGCTCGGACTACAAGCATTCGGAATTTTTCAGAACCCCAAACAAATCAGAATGAATCCGGGCTTGTCCGGAGCCGTTTTGTGGACTTTTATAAATGCTCAATAGATGGCAGTGAAGGTTTCAAAAACTAAAGCGACTGGTTGACATATGAATACCACCTCGGCCATTTCTGGGAGTCGCGCAAAAATACAATGGTTCCGACGAGCACAAAAGGCTGTTTGTTTCGCAACCGTAAACCAGTGAGTGAACGTGTCTGAGTTCACTCAAAGTATATTAAAATAGCACTGAGCGTAGTTCGGACTTCAGTTGTACCAACATACTTTACGTTTTGTTTCCTTGGACATACTCTGTCTAATCTGTGTATCCGAGTACCCGGCTCGCTCGTCGCTCGGTTCAATGATCCATTTATTTTCATTCGTTGTCTCTGTACGGTGCTAGCGTTATCTCGCTCTCATCCTTCCAAAATCGGGAAACGGGACGTAAAAAGTGTTTTTGACAAAAATGGCTACCCACCGAAGTGTCTCAGACGTGAATACGAGTCAATAATACAGAAATGTCCGTTTGTGTCTGTGAAAATATGCAGTTTTTAAGTGAACAATTGTTTCGTGCTGTGCAATAGTGCATACGGATTTGTCTCGACAAAGGATATCATCGCCAAAATGAGGTAGGTACCGTTGTGTTCATCGCACCACTGGTTTCGTTAGCAAAACAAATAAATAATTACAGAGATGTTAATGCACGCGTCGATCTATTTTAAAGCCTAAGATATTTACTGCTTCGTTGAGCATCTGTTTAGTTGCTCAGCGCTTTTTTCTGTAGCGATATAATAACGTAAACACGATCCGCACGCCCGGACGTCAGGATTCATCGATTAGTTTTAATACAATCGTAATTACGGAGTTTTATGAATGACACCGTAATAAAAAGCAAAGTTAACGAGTAAGCGATAAGTCCTTTTGTATAAATTTGCTGGGATTTGCATTGTTTCGCCGCGATATTGATTTTTCGGCATGTTACCAGGGGGTACCCCACACGTCGGGTT
Source organism: Anania hortulata (assembly GCA_963576865.1). NCBI lineage: Eukaryota > Metazoa > Arthropoda > Insecta > Lepidoptera > Crambidae > Anania > Anania hortulata. Next base: position 2,862,054 of record OY756413.1, read on the forward strand.
TTCGTGTATAAAAATAAAGATTTTGTTTTATTTACACTGCCTTAACAGAAATGTAATTAAAACTTACGTTTAACCTTGTAAGTTTCTAGAAAGGCAATCGAATTATACACATAGGAAGTACCCGTCGTAATATTTTCGCAGAATTAGGGTGACCAGCCCCCTCCGTGGGGTAATAATATTAGTTAGTGACTAATATAGATTCAGACACCCCACCCTTTTCTGTCGTATATTACTGTTATCAGGAATTCCAGTAATTACACCTCTTATCAGATAACAGTAATCATTTATCATGTAAGTGATTTAGGTACTCAAGTTTGAGGTAAATGAACCTGTAAGAGTAACTGTATTACACTAACAGATTATACTAATTAGTTTTGTTTGTAAACATTTAAATAAGTAAATCATTGTTTTTATTTGTTTACCTTAAGATTGACATTGTTCACACAAAAGTTTTATTCACTTTTCTTTCTTATCATTTGTAAATTAATTACATAAATCATAGTTTTAAAAAATATAAATTATAGAAGGTATTCATACTTTATAGAGAATAAACTAAGAATATCATAATCAGAGAACATATATATAAATAAAAATAGTATTTTAACAAGACTACAGATAATGAAACTAAAAAGTTCTAGGTACCTTACTGAACTACTAAGAGAAAAAACTATTTAAACAAAAACTATGCTATAATCTACATAAAAAATTGTAGGGCCAAAATAATTAACTATAAAATCATTTTTCTATATTGGCTTAGGATAGGTTGTTGTTGGACCTGGGAGAACACCCTACAAAGAGTATTGTTTAGTCCCATATAATAATTGTCTTAAGTAATACATGAGAATTGGTATGTTGTTCAGTGCATATTTACTTATATTTATGTACCTGTTTGTTTCTTGTAAAATCAATTATAAGTACAGGAAAGAGAAAAATACCTACACTAATATACTCCAAATCCCCAAATTCAAAAATTGGCTGGCGAAGTACTTAGCATATTACTCTTATCTGTAAAAATCTTGGCTATTGTTTGTCTTAAATTAAGTTCTAAAAAAATATTATTCCATTTGTATTTTTATAAGTAAGCTCTTGTTTCAAAAGTAAACTTTAACTTACATTTGCAAGTCGTGGCAGCCTGTAACTGAATCTACACTTAACTCATATTTTAAACTTGTTTCTTGTTAATTGTATTATTAGTGTAAGATTTGTTGGTTGCTCCTATTAAATAAATAAATAAATAAATACTCATAATCATATACTTTAACATTTTATCTTGCAACCTATGTTAATTTCCTTTAAAATGTTGCTACATTAAAAAAAAATCTTAGGCAATTTATTATTTGTAACAATAAATTGTGCAACCTTACCTTGTAGTACAAAATATTTCCATGATGTGCAATATTTGTGCCATGCAAACAGGTTAGACATATCAAAATGACATCATCACACGGTTCTATATTAATCTTTATTGACTAATAGTTTCAAGAAATGTAAAGTTTGGAAATACCTAACTTTGAACAGGGAAAACTGAATCCAATTGTAAAAAGTTCAAGAAAATGCATTATGATATGATCAGTGATCGGAGTGCGTAGATTGATTTGATGTACTTTGGTGGTGCTAGCATAATATGGACATGCCTTTTTTTCAATAACTTATACCAAGAAATTCTGGAATCCCCTAAGCATGTCCATTTTAACATCAATGTTTGAGATTATTGACCCCAAATCAATCTACCTTCTCTGATCACTGGATAATTATCAATTGTATACCACAGATTTATGCAAACTACAAACTATTTTACTAAGAATTAATGTTCGCTACATTACCTATTTTACCAGAATTTTAAGTTTTCTCCATAAAAACCATAATAGACTTTTGAATTTATAATCTATGATATTTCATATTTTCTTTTTTAAAATTTGTGTGCAAAGTGAATTGCAGAGTTTTTAAATCTTATTTTAAGTGAACTGTATTAAGCTGTTAACTGTGTAAGCTCATGAGACCGCATAACAATAGAATTAGTATTGTATCTCGTTAACATATTATTATACTTGGATCAGTTTGTATAAGTTCTTATGAGAATAAACTCTTTAAACCTAAACCTGACCTTTAAATCTGACTTAGGCCACTTGCCCAAGTCAGATTTAAATTGAATACATTATTATCACGAAATTGAAATAAGCCTTTGGTAACCTCGTCCGTGTCAACATACTCATTTAATGTTAACAAGCTATTTAAATATTAATCAAAGTCTAATGAAGTAGACTGTATGATAAATTGATAAATCATGACTTTATATTATTCTGTTCAAATGTTTAATTGTTTTTTGTGGTAGGATGTGCAAATAACTGCGTATCAGTGGAGCTGAGGCTGAGATAGACTTTATCTGTGGTCGTAGGTGGTCCCGCGGTCCCGCCACTCTGTCACCATATACTTTTTATATTGGAAAACAATTAAATTAAAGGCCCTTATACGGCTAAAACTGTTATTTGTTACATACCTATCGAATTCGTAACGCAGAAAACTGCGTAAATTTTATCGATGCGACGTCGCATCGCAGTTTTGTGGTTTGGCCCTGAGTGACTGCTCCGTTGCGTTGCTTTAGCGATGACGCTGCGTCATCTGATCTTACATAAAGTTAGGTAATATTTAGTGAATACCATATTATCCGTTGCGTCGTCGTGTCACTTGGTGAGTCGATCTATACCGTTGCGATGACAAAACGCAACGCAACGGAGCAGTGTGGCATCTCACTAAGTGAGACGCAAAGCGCGGTGTTCATTCATACGAACATTATGAAGCCGTCTCGTATAAGTTTGTATGTTTCTTTTCTCTTGGCGTCTCAATTAGACGCTAGGTGCTAAGCGAGGCATCCTTCAATTAGTCTCTCGCCTAAAGCGCGGGACATACACAAGATGCAGGCGTGCTACCGGCGTGATGCAGGCCAGGCGCAGGCGAGGGGGCTGCACATCCCCCCACGCATTTAAAAAGCTAAATTGCTGAGCGGAGACTATTTCCGAACCACAAATTTTAAGTTAAATAAGAACAAGAATAAACTTTATTTAAACAAACTGATTCAAACAACAGTAACTGGATTCACAGTGCTGTTAAAACAATTGTATATAGTCACTTACTAATAGTCCCCAAACTAGGTAGTCCTGTCTTTTGGGGACTTGAGCTGTTAAATAAAATGAAAATTGTACTTTATCGGTGAACTTCGTACCACCTCTTTATATATATATATTTATTTTATTTTTTTGGGAATTTTAGACTATATTTTAATAGTTATTCTGCTATTTCAGGGCAAATACAAATCCAGCAATCCAAAGAATTTAAAAATTCTTATTCTTTAAAAATGCGCGCCTCTACTACGCCGTGCCACTTGTGTATGTCTCGCGCCCATGAGGCACATCCTATTGAGTGAAAATTTGTTTTTGTATGGGTGAGAGTTGACAGGACGTCTTGTCATTTTGTACTGCTAGTGAAAAATCACTAACTAGTTTCGGATAAAGACGGTTTGTATTGCTGCTCCAAAGGATATGTGCTCGATTCGCAATCCGAATGAAATTGTTAAGCAAAAACATATTTTCACTTGATAGCGCGTAAAAGGTGGTCTCGATCATCAACACACCTGTCGATTAACGATTCTTCGACTGGTTCTCTCAAGGCGAATCGTTTTGAAGCTGGCTCGTGTCGTTTAACTTTCACATCTGCCTAAAGGTTGCAGTTTAAGTAAAGGAACATTATGAATAAATACACTATCTATCTATATAGGGTGCTTGTAGCTCAGTGGTGCAGCCAAGCTTTGTAGTGATTACCAAAGTTAAGGCCCGTGTAGTCGCCAAATGTGTACCAGCGTGGTTTCAAAGGCCTACTACGTAAGCCCCGTTTGTCAGAAAAATATTTTTAAAATATGCTAAGAATTGTCAAAATCTACACATCATTCTGACAATAGCATTTGTTTCTAGTACTTATACTTCATTCCTGAACATTCCTTTCGTACTAACATTCGTCAAGTCGCTAATTTAGGGGCACTACTCGCCTTAAGCCACCTACGCCGCAGTTGTGGTTGTGGTTGTGCGTTTTCAAAAAACTTTACTTTGACGTTTTTTTGTTATTGTAATAATCCTGAATCCTTGGAACAAACATGCAACTTCATTATCTGAGATAGACAACTCTTATTATAATCAACTCATGTCAGTCCACTGCTGGACATAGGCCTCTCCCAATGCGGTGTGCATTGAGCTGAGCCCGATCCTCGGATATTCTTTCCAATCGCTGCCAGCAGTTTTGCTTAGATAACGTTCTGTAGGCGAGTTACGCTGCGTTTTCCAAGTCGCTGTCTCCCACTAATCTAACATACAGAGAACTAACATAAACGATATTATAGTTCAAAAAATAAGCAAGCTGGCATGGCAATGGGCTAGCATTTCCCCAAAGATCTTTTTATGAAATGTTCAGAAAGTTGAATTCGCCATTTCACATACTATCAACAACAAACCAGTATGAATGTTTCCTTCCGTAATTTTTCATAATCTTTAAATTTTATTTGATTTATTAACAAAATCTACTCCCCTTACTCGTTATTAACATAGTTTGGAAATTACATGCTTAACTTAGTAAACAGTACAGATCTTACACGTATTGCAGTTAACGGTCTACAAGAACATCTTTAGTATAAGAAATCTTATAGCTGACTCCTTGACAGTTATTGGTCGAAATAAACCACTGAAAATGCGTGAACACAAGCTTAACCTCTCGACGAATCATCTGGCGCAAGCGCAGCGTCTACTTTAACTTACATGAGTCATGGACTGACTCAGAAGGACGAAATGTAATTGGGGAAACTGGAGGAAATGTTCCAAATTAAACCATTTTTACTACGTTATTTCACGTAGACACTGCACTTATTAAATCTTCGTACAAATATGTATCTTAAGGAAAAAAAATCTAAGACTGGCTGTTGCCCGCAAATTCGCTCTCGTGTTCTTTAGTTTATTCATACAGGATTTTCTGCGTAATTTTTCCATAAGAACCTTCTACAAAGTATTAGAAAACTTTTAAAAAAGATGGATGAAATCGGAAAAGTTGTTCTCAAGTTATGGCGTGACTAGGGAAATAGGGATCCTACTAATAACATTCTCATGTAAAATGTTGCCAAAACGAGACTATGTGGCTGGCACTGCCTAAAAGGTATTTAGATCTCATGAAGCGCCAAGCTTTTAACTCCGCCCTACAAACCCTAACTTTATAAACTCTACACCTTAGTCAAACAAAACATGTGGTTTGGCCGTTGCGCTACCCTTACATGGGCGTAAGTCATTACTTTTCTGTTAAACAATAGTTCTTGTAGTAACGGGCGGGTACATAACTGAATTTCGTCTCGAAATACAAATCCACATATATCGAGGAAATTGAGAACGCATATTTCCGTACAACATTATTTGATCTAGATATAAGATCTATAGATTAGCTTCATTCGAGATCTATACGGAATTCCGTTTATGTATGCTACCCTACTATAAAACCCGATTTGACTGGATCAACATGAGAACAGTGCGAACTAGGTTCAAGAGTAGGGGCCAGATGATAAGCAACGGAAGCATAATATTGAGTTGAAATGACACAAGCCTAAAATGTCTGAAACGTTCGCGTTCATAAATCTGAATTTAGCCTAATTAATTATTTATTATTATTTTATTTATTACCCGCTTATCTTAAACCTGGAATAAAATAACTTTGTCTCTTTTCAATTGTTGTAGATGTTGTATTATGTTTCATAGGGTATCTATGTTCTAACCTCCGCTCAACAGACCGAAACTCAATATACATTATCTCATGGAAGGTTCAACAAGTTAAAGTAAGTACCTACTCTTTGCACACTTAATACAATTTGCTTGAACCTAGATTTAGCCTAAATCTGGATTAAAAATCGTGTCAAATCTTCTTCAAACAAACCGACAGACTGATTTTTTGTAGTTAAGTATGTTTTAAACAAAGTGGTACGTTGTCTCTAGATCTACAAGTATTAAAGTTCTGCAAGAAGCCCTGAATAACAATAATAAAACAATCTAACAGATTAATGTGGTTTTAGCCGGGCTTAGGCTAGTTTTACTAGCTGTTGCTCGCGACTTCGTTCGCGTGATTTTCGAATTTTTCGATTCTAACCTATCTAGTACCTACTTTCCCCGGCGCGGTGCGCACCACAACTCACCAAATTAAAGCTTTATTGAAGTTAAATCAATAGTTTAAAAAAACGCAAAGAGGACAAACATTAATTTTTAAAAAGATCCATTTTTTTAAATATCCCTTTAGAGCGACTATTGCTTAAATAAATACCTTTATAATGTGACCAACTTCGAAATCACAAAAAAATTTTTTGTCATACAACACGTGACAGCTGAAAGTAAAACCTATTATGTGATTGGTAGAACGATACATTCCTTTCTGACTCTCAGAAACTGACAGTAAAGCATACTTAAATACACCAACTTTGAAATGAAAAAAAAAAACAGGAACATACTAACTACAAGATCAGTTGTAAAGATATATATGGTTAGATAAAGGTATGTTTATTTCTCATTTCGATTTATTTATTATTACGTTACGCAGCGCACGCGCTCGTCGGGACAGTTATTTGGTTCTACCCAAGACCCGAACGAATCACGGGAAGCGAATGTTTAACTATGAGGAAGCACAGCTGTTTAACAAATTACCGCCATCAATAAAAAGTATTGACTCCTTTAATTTATTTAAAAATAAACTTGCACAGTATGTTCAAGAAGTTGTGGATTAGGCTTTACTGGTTAATATTTAATAAAAATTGCCATTAAAACTATTCTTGTAAGTAAGTAAAGGTATTGGCTAAGTAAGTTTATTTAGCTAATACTTTTTATAATATCGGCGCGAATGATGCGAATTTTATTTTATTTTATTTTTATTTTATTTTATATACAACAGGTAACAATCCTAAGGGTATTAGGCAAACAATTTAAGAACTTAGATCTAGATTGTAACCTAAAAACATGTACACACAGCATGACCAACTTAAGTAAACACTATGCTACTAACAATTCAATTCCAAAAATGTGCAACTAAAGACAGTTTATCAAGTGTTATTTCATAAAATTTATGTGAATGTGAATTACTTAGTTTATTCTGTTCTCAAGTAAGTGACGTTATGTTTTTATTGAGAATTAAAGAATCTATAAACCTTATTATAGTTATTTTATTCAAAAAAGTTGTTTTAATTTTGCTTTTTTATCACCCCCCGAAAGAATTGTATCTTTTTACCAAAAACAACCTGTATAGTTTGCGTACCTAACCTAAATTATTGTCATTACCAGTGATCGGAATAGGTAGATTGATTGATGTACTTTGGTAGTGCTAGCATAATATGGATATGTATTTTTTTTTAAACTGATGCAAAGAAATTCCGAAATCTGGGAGGAATGTCCATATTAACATCAATGTTTTATATCATTAACCCCAAATCAATCTACCTATTCGGATCACTGGTCATTACTACTAATTTCCCTTGAGTACTACTATCAAGGTCCAAATATAATTATTACGCTCGCTATTTTTTGTTCCTAAAACATTGTCCCTGTTAATATTAGGATGTTTAATTTGAATACTTCCCCTCCGACAGAACTAACAGAGAGAACAATTAATGACAATTAAAATGGTTTTGTCGTGCCCAGGGACGTAGTTATTAGATTTTTTTCCACGCCCTTGTTAGAGGTGTATTTTCAGCCGACTTCAAAAAAGAAGGAGGTTCTCAATTCGACAATTTGAAATGTCAACCGCTTTATGATGTTTCATTTTTTAAACATTTTTTTTTTCTCTAATTGTGTCCTATTTAAATTGGAACTTAGAAGTTTTTTTTAGCCCTACCTGGAACCTACCTAACCTGGAAAATTTTGGAAGAAATTAGTGTACAGTAGATAATGTGTTTGGACTTTTGGCTCATATGATTATCTTGAAAGCCTTATCCCTAAACGCAAGCCACTGACTCCGATCCTTGTCTATTCTTATCCATCCGCTGCCAGAAGATTTTCTTATATCATCGCACTACCATTGTAAGCTGTGTTTGCAACTTTTGCAAGTTGGTACACTACAAAAGCGCTGAAGCCGCCACTAAGCACTATCAATAACGCTTTCATCATCATCATCATCATCATTTCAGCCATAAGACGTCCACTGCTGAACATAAGCCTCCCTCAATGACTTTTAGATTAGCCAATTGAAAGCGGCCTGCATCCAGCGGCTTCCTGCAACCTTTACCAGCTCGTCTATCCACCTTGTGGGTGGACGTCCTACGCTGCGCTTGCCGGTACATGACTTCAATTCCAGAACCATTCTGCCCCATCGGCCGTCAGTTTGACGTGTATGTATCTATACTAATAATGCCTTACGAAATAATATTCGTAAAACATCATTGAGAATGGTCGGAAAGATTTCATGATTGTTAAAGTTCTGTTACCAGAATTACGACGGACATACTAATTGTGTTACGTCATTAACAACGTTACAAATTACGTTCAGACTGATAAATCTAGTCCAATTTTAATCTCTTTGACCATCAAACCTTTTATAGCCATGCCTTTCGCCTTAACCGAACCATCACTATCATTTAAAATTATCATTGCTAATTAAACTTTATGCGAAAATGGACTTTGTTGGGTTTGAGTAAAGTATTTTTTAGTTAGTGAATTAAACGATGCCAAGGCGAGACTTTTAGTAGATTGGCAAATGCTAGCCTATGTCCATAGTGTCCTCATGTAAAGTTGATTAGTGTACTTTTGTAATTGGAAATGTGACGTTACGGCGGGCAGTATTGATTAGCCTACTGAGTGACTCAAGGGACTTTCGTTTTGACTAAACCATTTTAAAGGAATGCAGACTGCTCGTATTCTGAAATGACGCTTAAGCGTGAATCTACATGTAGTATTTATAGCTGTTATGTCTTTTGCGACTTTTAATCAATGAAAACTACAGTCAAGTCAAAACTACTGAGATGAATCTAACTTCAACATGCAGTCGTTTTCTTCATTATCAACCTACTTTAAAATGACAAATTTTCTTAACCGATTTTTATCTTAAATTCAAACTAATTGAGTTCTAAATCAAAAGTAAAAATTTTACGTTTGGTTGGTAGGATTATGTATATATTTCTTACTTGAAATCCGAAACTGACAGTTCAAATTTCTTTTTTGGAATGAGGACACAATGTCAATGCTCTGTTCTTAGGCTTGTCGTAACATAACATCAATTTTGTCTCCATATTCATAAATCATACAGACTCACACATCATGTTTTTTGTGTTTTTTTATATCATAAACCCCACCAACCACTTGCGTAGATCGTAACGTTAACAAGTATCAGTGGTGTCGGGAACATCAATGATCAGATATAAATCAACTACACTGTCTTTTTACTCTCAAACAAAAAGCCTAATGAAACCATCAACAAATGGCACATAACTAGCAATTGATTAGCTAATTGCTTATGATCTGAGAACTTTTACCCGAGTAGGAATCACTTTCCATAATGTTGCTAGCGGAAAATGGCTCGGCCCCATTCACGCTCCCATTCACCATAGTCCATAACACTCCCATAGCGGCGGAAGAGTAATGAGCGAGATAATTGTGTCATTAAGCTTTTATTGAACAATGTATACGATTTTATAATAAAATACATGTCCTATCTATCTTTTTTTAAATTTAAGAACTGTATAAAATATAATCTTCTAAAAAAATATTATTATAACATTGACGAATTTCTAAATGACAAAAGCATTATATGGACAGTCTGACTCCACCTAAGACTTCTCAATTAATTGTACTATTTTATTTTATTGTATTTCTAATGAAATATTGAAAATGTTTTGTTTTACTATGTTGTTTAATTGATTTTACTTTATTATGTTATGTTTGACTTTCACAAGTGCGAGTTGAAATGCCTAGACTGAAATAGAAAATATATATCTATCTTTAATAGGGTACATGGAAGACAGTTTGAAATTATATATTCGAACCTAAAGCTCTTATCACCGTAAAAAGTTTACTAAAATATCATTTTGGATAGGTAACTTAAATAACGATGTTGTTTAGTTTCGACACTATTTTAAGCTTATCAAACCAAGTAGGTCCAATCATTTAGCTATTTCTAATCAACAGTACCGACCGATCTATTCCTTGTCTCCTGTTTAGCAGCTATTTACACCAATATCTATTGCGATTCCATTCCCTTCTGAGTTAGACGTTTGTGCACTAACTAACCTTTAATGTAGGATACACTTGCACCTTTCTCTGATTAAAACTTACATCGCCGTACACATGACTATGTGATGGTATCGTGATAAATACTCGTAATCAATAAAGGATAGTAAAAAATTTCTTTAAATATACAAATCCTAAAAATAGTTTAATCTGTCTCCTCTTGACGACAATTAGATTCATTATATTCTATAAATATTTATATCTAAAAACAAATTCGGGTTATTTACAACATTTATAACACTAGAACGGCTGGACCGATTTTTATGATATTTGATTTGTTGAATTTGTCTCCGTCCCAAATAGCAGAATAACTATGAAAACACGGAAATATTCACGAAAAATAAATTATTGTAGGGGCGGTATGAAGTTCGCCGGGACAGTTAATATTGGTTGATATTGTTACTCTACTAACTACTCAAATACAGTAGAACTATCAATCTCTAAAATGTGTTTAGCTAGTCTAACGAAATTAGAATTGCCCTAATTCAATATTCGTAAACATCAATCAGGGGCTATTTTCGGAGTACCACAGGGAGGTATATTGGGCCCTATGCGTATGATTAGTGCTATTGTGAGTAGTGATTTGTGTGGTCTATTATTTAAGGCAATGTAACAAATGAACAGAATTAGTCCCGTATATCTCAATAGGATATTAATTATATCATCTAATAGAAGACATATGTAATGGGGTCATGCTTACTTTTGTGGTCGTTCTTAACTCAAAGAATAGGCTAGTTTCCTGGGCCAAAAAAATGATTTATTTAGTCCGTCAGTTAGATTATCAAAAAATATTGGACCCATATTTTGGCTTATGTCAATCAAACAAAAAATGACGAAAATAAAGCGCATAAAAGTTTGGGAATGGAAGCACGAGTATTTTCTGTTAATCCAACTGACGGACTAATTCGATTTGTTTAAGAAACTAGCCCATTGTCATCTGTTAATCATTGTTACTAATCTCAAAAAGTTATAATTGATTACCATAATCATCTTGTCAGACCGTTGTCTAGATATAATAGGTCATGTATTGTATGAACGTACCCTAATTTGGGTAGACAATTGACATAACAATACTTATATGGATGCTGATTCTTCCGGAATTTGATATCCTGGGTGTGGCAACAATACGTGTACGATTGTCTGCATTCGTTTTTTAATCGGTAGTTATTACTTTAGTAACGGTATAATATGACAAATTAATGCTACTTCTTGTTACAACTTTGATAATTATAATAACCGACTAAGTGAATGTCGGATCATGCTCAATATAGGGAATATAGAGTTCCGTGGTTGCCCGTCTCAACATATGCAGTATTTCCTTTTCGATTTTGGCCAAGATTTTTTCTACTACTTTGTCTGCGTAATTAATACCCATGTGAAATTTCTACTAGTAAGAGGATCTGAGCCAAGCCGTAGACAGACAGACGGACGGATGGACATTGCGAAACAATAAACACGGAACCTTAAAACGATGTCAGATTTTTAAAAAATCATCTCATTATCATCATTCATCATCATTGGCCTGCCCTGTTCCCAGGTCTTCAGGGGTCGGCGCAGTATGTCTTTTTCTTCCATGCATTCCGGTCAAACACATCATCAAACAAACATCATCTCATAAAGCTGCATATTCGCAAACCTCTAGCTAGTGACTTGAATGGCTATAAATAAATTCCTTACTATACAATGTTTATAATATTGTACAGATAAAGTGACGCATACATGTTTTTTATTCCATTTAAATAATATCTTGTGCTAAAGCTTTCCAGTAATAGCCACGCTTCGCCACGTCACAAATGCATCTCGGGTGAGTAAACGCATCTGACACAGGATTCACAAATAGAAAAAGAATAAAGTGTTTGAATCACACAATCTGATTTAATGATGATGACTGGAGTTGATCGATGTGTTCAAGGGAATAAAAAGGTGGTACAACAGCATTAAAAGCGCTTGTAGCTCAGTGGTGGCAGCGCCTTGGAGTGATTACCAAAGTTAGGCCTACGTAAGATGCGGTTGTGGTGATTGGATGGGTGACCATTCCAACCATATTTGCATCAGATACATAAAATCACACACGATTAGAATCGACGACCGTCTGGTGTAGTGGTTCGCGCTCCGGACTACAAAGCCAGCGGTTGCGGGTTCGAATCCCGCATGCCGAATGTTTGTGTGATAAGCACGGGCGTTTGTACCTAAGTCATGAATGTTTATAAATGTATTAAGTATGTTAATCCGTTATGTAGTCGCCAAAGTACAAGCTTAGTTTGGGGGTAGACATTTGGTGTGATTGTGCAAACTATATTATTTAGTGACATTTTATTCTATATATTTAGTGACACTTATTTGCTTACTAAGTGATGTACAAACTTAGTTACCTATAAGGTATCGCAAATGTAGAGAGCCGCTTATTCACGAGCATTTTCGTGCTTTCGTAAGACACGTGAAAAGTTGGTCCCGGCTTATATCGCTTGATACTAGTCCTGAAGCCTAGTTAAGGGCCTTCATCATCATCATTTCGGCCATGGAAGTCCACTGCTGAACACAGACCTCCCCCAGTGACTTTCATTGGGGGGGGGGGAGATTGCCAACAGGTTGGCGAGCGCAGTTTTTTATAACATTTCGCACGCAGACGCTGCTGCCAGTCTCGTGCTACAGGAATTAGTCGCCTCTTACGACATGCTTCCTGTTGGCGGTGGGGAAGTGTATTCTTTACAGCCGTCCCCACACGGCACACCGTCCCCACACAGCACCTTAAGGGCCTTAGGGCGGCTTAATAACATTAATTTGACAGTAAACTAAAGTCACTGGTCTTATAACACCACTCCACCGCATCGCACTGGGCCCGCGTAGTGAAGTGTGGCCCAAATAGAGTTGTAAATTGACGGTCATATGCTATAAGCGTCCGTCATTTATGATAAATGCTTGGTCACATTGGACATTTATTGTCACGATGGTCACATATTTTTTTTAGTAAAAGTTTAAAAAAGAACAATTCTACTAAAGTAAGTCTTAAATGTTAAGTATTTGATAATAAAAACATATAATTAGATCTGGATCGAACTTTAAAAAAACTCGCGCGTAACGATACGACAGTTTTTAGCTTGTTTGTGCAGAAAGATTTTAGAAATTTCATTTCTTTATAGATTTATAGATTCAGTGATGATCTCATCACTACTAAAGCCTGTCTCTCTTATAATAATGCACTTATTTGTGATCAAATGATTTTTTTTCATATTTTGTCAATAGAATTGAATGTGACAATAAATGTCCAAAATGTCCGGTCACATTGAGAAAATGTCCAATTCTCTCTCGGTCTCGGTCACATTGGTCAGACATTTATAACGTGACGGACACTTTACAACTATAGGCCCAAACCACCTCATAGGCTGAGCTGAGCTGACGCCTGTGACTGGATGAAACTGGATAATAGCATCGTATTTTTTGTCCATCGCCACTGTCGATTGTTTTTACCGATCAATGAAACCAAATAAGTTTTAATGTTGACGATTGACGAATCAGTATACATTAGCTCGATCGTTAAGTAGAACTTTAATCGACAAAATACACCATATCGAGCGACAAAAACGATAGTCAAAAATCGATAATATAAAATAATCTCACCAATTATCTAGCCCCTAACTAAGCAAAGCTTGTACTATAGCGACTAGATAACGGATAAACATACTTAAATACGTTTATGAACATCCACGACTTATGTACAAATGCTCGTGCTCATCACACAAACCCCCTTGCGGGATTCGAACCCGCAACCGCTAGCTTTGTAGTCCGGAGCGCGAACCACTACACCAGACGTTCGTCTAAAATGAAATGCTACAATACTTAAAAACGTGTTCTTGCTTTCCTTTGTATGCTCGTTCGGTTTCGGTAAGTGTGTCAGTAACAATTTCGTTACATTATTGGTAAATTGACAGTATGAGTTTCTGACGCAACGAAACTTGCTTGCTGCTGCCACCTAAATAAATATTTCAATGTCATATTCCATATAAAGCATATCATAACCCTTTCTTGAGTAATAGCTGCATTGATTTTGTCTTGAAAGTTACGTTTTGTAAATAAAATGCGTCACGCCAATTACCCAGCCCAACACTAAGCAAAACTTGTACACTTGCTCGTCAACCTACCACAAAACGTCAAATTTTCTCAATTGATATTGATCTCTACGTGTCGGTCTTAAAGTTGAAAATCAATTCAATGACCTTTAACTTTATTGGATAGGTTCACCTGCCGTTGTCTGTACTACGTACGACTGGATAACGGATTAAAAAAAACCTTTATTTTTGAGTAAATAGTTACATGAAGTAGGTTGTACAAACAAGTTCACAATATGTCTCTCGTCTCGGTGTGCGGTATGCCTGCTTCCCAATTTCCACTGCTGTCTGTCATCTCATCACCTCAGCTGAAACTCTTGTCCAGAATGGCGCCAGGGTCATCTTAATTTCGTCTTCCTACCTTCTCATCGGACGACCTCTGTTTCTGGTGCCATCCCTCGGATACCAGAGTGTTACCTGTGCGCTCCATTTTTCTTAGGGGCAGCGAAACGTGTGGCCAGCCCATCTCCATTCAGTTGGTCAATGTGAGATAGTATGATAGATAACGGATAAACATACTTAAAGTCGTTTATGAACATCCAAGACTTAGGTACAAATGCTCGTTCTCATCACACGAGTTGCCCCTTGCGGGATTCTAACCCGCAACCGCCTGGCCAAAATGTTTCGAAAGATGGGGGATTACACATAAACGTACACATCATTTGTAATATTATGATATATGCAAAATAAATGATTATGTAACGGAACAAAATACTAGGAAAGGAAAAGAATAATATTTTTGTATGTTCCCGATATGGCACGCGTGCTATTGTATCATCATTTCTGCTGTCCCAAAACTGGTACAACCTCTCACTGCAGGGTTACTGGGGTCACCATTGTCATTAGTCATCTGTTTTCGTGACGGACTCTTTGTGCCTCCACCTTTCTAATGCCGGGCTTAATGATTTGGGCAGCCTTGATACGATTTCTTTGTCCGGTTCACCCTTGTTCTTATTACGTTTGTTAGACAAAGACGGAAATTGTGTGCTACGTACATTTCTACCGTCTTTGAATGTTACATTTAATTAAAATCTAATCCAATACTTGAATCAAGATAAATTAAAATTGTGATCCAAAAAAAACTAGGCATTGAATGACTGGAGTAGCTTTTAGTTCAAATGATTTGTGAAATAGTTTCCAACTGAGATGACATTCTACTTTTTTAAATAAATTTTAAAATACTGCTTCATGTGTAAAATTAAAATTTCATTGGTTTTAGAGCCGATTTTTTTTTAGGTTTAACGTTTTTAGTAGTAACTTTTTGTAAAGGACCTCGCAATTAAAAAAAAACACTTTCGTATGGAGATGTGAAGTCTTTATATTTGCGCGAGACAATGTGAATTTTACGGCTCCAAAACCAACGTTATTACGGATAATAAATAATATTATTTATAATATTTTACCTTCGCCATCTAAGTTAAGCAGTCTATCCGATGACCTATTTAAAAAAAAACGAATGAGTACCTTTTTCTAGATATAACCTCTTACATCCAAACAAACTTTACTTTATTAATATAACTCTAAATTATATTTGCTTTTAATTTTATATTTAAATCGATTACAATGGAATGAGTTTAGTAGTTTAAATCGCCGATTACAATTTCGTTCCGCTCATTAGTTGTCTATATTTAGACGATAGTTGCTGATCTGCAGTTGCAGTTTTTTATAAAGTTGCAGTGCATGTCAGCGTTGCACGGTTGGGCAATTTTTTCGCTACTGTTCAATGATCGACGCGACGGTAAGAGCGGTGAGATAAGCCATAGGCGAAAGCGATTTAAGAAAAAAATACCTCAAATTTTATTTCTGCCGGAAATTGAGGTTTGTTCTAACAACTAATCTGCATATAGATTAGTTGTTAGTTAATACTGTTTATAAATACCACAAGAAACCTGCGTGTCACTTAACCAACTCTTACTTAATAGATAACTGATTTAAAGAAAACATGAAAGCAAATATGAAATGAAACGCTGACTGCGGTTCGGAGCTTTAAAAATAGGTTTACCTGGCCCGCTTGTACTAAATTGTGGTTTGGAATAATTATTCAGTACTACTGACACGACATGAACAGCAAACACTTGCTTTTTCTTTTTTCACTCGGCTGTCGTCGCCCATTTTATATATGTTTAGTGTCAAAAAGACAATGGTCACCGGTTCTATTTCACAGAGTCGGACAAATAAGACACTAATTCTCATACTTCACTCTAACTAGGTTATAACCAATAAAACATGACATGGGCATGCAATAAGTAAAACAGACTTTAATGCTTGTCACTCCAACGCTTCAGTTTTTTTAAATATTCAGGTTATAATAAAATCAATTTATTTCTGTAACTAAATTAAGCACTTTTACACGTCCCAATTTTTTATTACCCACCACTCCTTGGGGCCAATATTATAGGCTAAAGCCGAGAAGAAGCAGCGCCAAGTAACTCGGTATAATAAAACATTATGATAAAATAATTATAACAAAAATTGTCGTGATTAGATACCAAAATGGTTGCCACTCAGTTATTTTTCCATGGTGGAGGTACTCGTACTTCCTCTCATATTTAAGTAACATTTATTTTTCAATTAAGTATTCGTTTTTTAAAAATCGCTTCAGCATTTACATTTGCACCGCTCATTTACAGTTAGGGGCCCTGACCAGACTACGTATCGTTTAATAGAGCCATCCGCGCGGCGCTGTGCCACATTCGGCACTAACCTGCGCAGACCGGACGCGCCCGCGCATCTTTGTAGTCATACGCCATTTTTGGGAGCGTCTATGTCCAGTAGCTTAGCGAGAAGCGGTTAGAAATTTTTTCATTATAACTTGGGAAGGACGTAAGAAATTCATCGATGTTCTATTGTCTAAGAGATTTAGCTGATTGAAATTCAGCATCGGCTATGCTCGTTTAAACCTTGCTGGAATGCTGCCACACTGCCTGCCATCCATTATCCTGTGAGATGTTGCTAATTAATTATACATAGTATAAAAGGCAATAGAGCATAAGGAGGATTCCATTTACCTAGCCCTGGGATAATAAAATAAAATAAAACTGTTTATTCTTCTTACTATCTGAGGTTGGATTCTCTAAGTGTAAAAAACACTTGTGCTTGGACAGAGCACTATCCCATATCGATTGGTATGGACCAATTGCTATTTTGACAGTTCGAGATATGGACCAATCGCTAATTTGACCGAAAGCTAGTTTGACGGTTTTTAGGCACTTGACCGATTGCGAATTTGACCATATGCGACAGAACTGATACAAAGTTACGTAACTAGTATTGGTTATAAATACATAGATTTTTTTCTATATCTTTATATGTGCAGTGATGTCTGTGTAAAAACTTGCCCGCGAAACGCTAAGCTTCTCACCATACACTCGTCGTCGCACGCGTAATATCCGGCTAGCTGACACCGAATATGCAACGTTCACGCATTGTAATTCTAATTAAGTGTATAATTATACACGTTAGTTATGTAAACGCTTAAATCAAGCTGTTAGACCTTGAAATAAATTGAGTAGGTATTAGGTGTGTTTGTTTGTGTTGCTAAAAAAATGCTGGACACATTTTTTGTTGACAAATAATGTTTATGACATTGACACCTGCCCATATTGCGTATACTTTTTCGACAGCTTTAATTACAATCTCATATTGGCAATATGTAATAGTTTAAATTGATTAACTTCTTAGAAGCAGATAGTTAAAAAACTTTACTGATCACCAATTTTTTAAGTCATGAGATTGATTGAAAACTCCAAGGCTTTGGTTTAACTACCTAGATTAGGATTTTCTTAATCTTAATCCAGTCTGTTTAAAATTGCAAAGAGCCCACAACCTTTCCGAAAAGGTCGAAAAATGAGGTTTTGCTTTTACCAGCTGTTATTGTTTGTGATTAAACTTTTAGCATGGCTATGTTAGGTGCTCTCGCCATGGACCTCCGGCGTTCATTACAAGAACCTATGCAGGGTTGAGGTAAGGAGTACTATCTTAGTTTTAAAAAAAATATCCGTCAAAGTGCGTTTAATTGGGTGGCGCCACAGTGGCAACAGGGTTAATTGTTCAAATATTTTTAGGGCTCCGTAGCTCGAAAGGAAAAAACGGAACCCTTATAGGATCACTTTGTTGTCCGTCCGTCCGTCTGTCCGTCTGTTTGTCTGTCAAGACCATTTTTCCCAGGAACGCGTGGAGGTAGCTGGAATTTATATCAAATACTCAGGTCTGCTGTCCCTTGGAACTGTGAAAAAATCTAATTTCTAAGCCAACGCAATCAAAAGATACAGCCGTTTATGCCGAACATTTTCGACACTCGCAAGGGAATCAAAACCTACAGGGTACTTCCCGTGAACTCGGAATCTTGAAATTTGGTACGAAGCAACGTGCACAGATAAAGCAAAAATTGCGAAAACCGCACATTTTTTGTTACATCATATAATACTTTTTTTTTAAAATAATTTTTAACTTACTACCTCTTTCCCCATGAACGCGTTGAGGTATTAAATTGAAATTCATATCAAATACTCAGGTCTATAATATCTTTAATCTGTAACAAAATCAAACTTTTATGTCAACGCAATCAAAAGAAACAGCAATTTAAGTCGCATATTTTAAACTCGCAACTACTCGCAAGGGAATCAAAACTTATAGGGTACTTCCGTTGACCTAGAATCTTGAAATTTGGCATGAAGCAATGTTTTATAGCACATAAAAAGGAAAAATTCCGAAAACCTAAAATGTATAGTTACATCACATATATATTTTTTAATAATTATAATCTTATTACCCTTTTCCTCATGAATGCGTAGAGATATCCAGTTGAGACTCATAAACAATAACAATAAAACAAACAGGTTTGTACGGAACCCTCGGTGCGCGAGTCCGACCCGCCGGCCGGTTTTTTTTAAAGTCACTAAAATGTTTAAAAATGTTCTAACTCGGGACTCCATACTCGGCGTACTGCTACATTTATACCATACCTTTTGCCTACGCTAGCGCCATTTTGGAGGGTTTTGGAACTGTTATTACTGCTTTAGCTGAACACTTTTTTAACTTTTCGCCCGTAGGATAGTACTCCTTACCTCTACCCTCCATACAAGAACCTCATGGGTCTATGGACAACAGGTTATAAAACCCTGAGCTAGAGATCATAAACTCTACTGGTACTCTAGTTAGGGGGGTAAATCTATCCCTCAAAGACGCTTTGAATTTACTTGAGCACTGCTGAAGACCGGAATTGTTTTGTGCCTTGATTTGTATCAGATATTCTCATTCAGATCAGCAATAATATTTGCATGATATCATTAGACCTACTATATCGGATGGTTCAAGGATGCAAACTAGATTGCAGGTCCATAACGTCACGGTATCTCAACAAATGACTGCATCCAACCGTGGTAATAAGTAAATAATGTAATATTAATTAGTTGTTTACATGTAACGAGTTTATTTTTACACCATGTTTGCAGTTGTTACATGCGATGTGTACGCTAACGCCATCTATGTTTAGATTGGATAATTAACTTCGTCGTTGACATAGTTATGACATAGAGGTCGCTAGCAGTAGTATCTTGTTGAAATAGCTAATTTATTTCTAATCATGTCAGCTTATCAGGCATCAGCAGCAGTCCACTGCTGGACGTAAGCCTCCACCAAAGAGCGCCAAAGAGCACGGTCTCCCCCCTTTTTTATCCATCCACTGCCAGCCATCTTCCTAAGGTCGTTTTTCCATCGAGCTAAGGGGCGTCCTACACTACGTTTGCCAAGACGTGGTCTCCACTCGAGAATCCGTTTAATCCACCTTTCATCGGTTCTGCGACAGATGTGGCCGGCCACTGCCGGTTTAGCTTGCTACATTTTAGAACTATGTGCATTACTTCAGTCTTCTGCCGGGAATAACCTTGGTAATTAAAAATTAAAGTCTCACTTTAGGCCTCTTACTAAAGCTTAAGGGTGGTAAGTGCTTCACATAAAATTCTCAAATTGCGATCCTTAGCATTGATGCACAGACAGCAGCTCGTCAACCTACCACAAAACGTCAAATTTTCTCAATTGATATTGATCTCTACGTGTAGGACTTTAAATTAAAAATCAATTCAATGACCTTTAACTTTTTGTAGGTTGACCTGCCGTTGTCTGTACGTATATTGTGCTTTATTTCAATTGTATAAGTAGTATAGTTTGTATGTAATAGTTAGTTGACCCTACTGGGACAGTGCACACTGGGGCAGTAATTCGTCTTGTGCACCAGCTTCGCGGGCCAATTTCCATTTCCGATAATAATCGACCCGCAATTATAAACGATCGATCTTTTCTTTATTGGCTCGCGTCTGGGAGTTCTGGGAAAATAAAACCTCGGAACTAGACTACGGCAATTGGCTATATTGTGCTATATGGCATATTCAGTTTTACCTAAATGTTGACTTACTCATTTATATTGATACATTCGTTTCTTATCCTTATAATAACGGTTTTCCTTAGTTAGACAATAAGTGTAGGTTAACAGATGTTGTAATTCAATATTTCGCCACATGTCGCACTGACACTTAGTCTAATGACGTGGAAACCTTCGCCGAAGCCCTATCGTGGCTTTGTGAATTTTGTGGCATCTGTTATCTGGATCAATCAAACTTCTTTGGCGGTGAGGGTTAAGCGTAACACACACACAAAAGGCTTAAGCGGGACGGCAACAGGTCGAGTCGGGAGTACGGCGTGTGTACATACGTTTAAATAAGCGCCCACAGACAGCCTCCCGGCTCCGAGACCCGACCCGTCGCCGCCCCGCTCACGCCTTTTGTGTATATCACTTTTTATTTCTTGAGAAGTCGAGGACACCTATGCTGCACCTTCAAACGTGCGCAAAGGCTACTAGGTTTGAGTCCAGGTTCGGGTCATATTAGATTTTTTTTTTCTAAATTAACTTGACTCTTGGCCTGCTGGGTTACGCCCCTTGCAAATCATCATCATTATCTTGTACCTCGTAAGTATTAATATTAAACATATAAGTAAATAATATATAAGCTAGCTTTAGAAAAGCTTCGATGTATTAACATTTATTTAAGTAAGAAGAATTACAACACAGTTATTATGTTAAAAAAACAAAATCAATTAAGTATGCATTTTCAATGATACTTTTAAAGTTTTAATATGTATGCTGTAATAATCAATTAGTATTTATATTAAATGGTTTAATTTATCCTGTAATAATCAATTTTAAAGGTAAAAGAAAATATAATCCCAATTCGAATTGGAGGATAATTTAAAATTTACAAAATCAGGCCGCAGCAGATTAGGTTAATTGTAATTGCCGGATGGAATTAGCCAGAGATTGTAATAGCTTGTGAATGTAATCGTGTTTACGCGGTACAGTCGCCGCCGATATCAATATTATATCAATATACAATATCAAGTTTGACAATTTGCATGATTTATTACTCATCATCATCATCATCATCATCATCATCATCATTAGGATATATATACCTACCATATACCATATATATATGGCTATATACCATAGGACGTCCACTGCTGAACATAGGCCTCCCCCAGTGACTTCCAGATTGGCCGGTTGGATTTGGTTGGTTGGTTTATTTCTACAATTTCTTTTTTAATAAATTGTATTGTAAATATCGTAACAGTGCCTGCCTGCCAGGCGAATACGCCGGACTTGATGTCGCTATCTCTGATGTCCCGGGTTCAATTTTCGGTTGGGTCAATGTAGAAAACGAACTTTTTATATATTGGGTCGAGTCTGGGTATTGTGGTACCGTCTTTGTTTTTGATTTCTATAACAAAAGTGCTTTAACAACTTACCTTAGGATCAGAGCATTGTATGTTGTAATGTAACATACAATATTAAATTCAATTTGATTTATTTTCGCATAGATGATTTGGCGACCCGATTGCCGAAGTGGCGCGATGATTCGTATTAATTACATTAGGTATCACTACTTACGTTGGGACAGTCAAATTCACCTTCACATGCAATATATTATAATTATTTATAATACATACAGTTCAGCTTAATAGATTGTGGTAATTTGTTATAATACAACCCATTTTCTCATAAATAAGTTCCCTGAAATCCTTAAACTCTAAATGATGCGACCTGATTCTAAAGAGGCTCTGCTAAAATTTGAAAAACTAAACCTCAGTTACAGAGATATTTTAAAAGCCGCCCTTAATTATGCTGTTGAGTTAATGAGGCCAGTCTATGAATGAAAGATGGGAGTTTAAATTCATCCGTGAAACCAGTAGGGTGGCCAGGCTAACTCAAAAATTTTATTTTACTTTTTTACAACACACAGCAGAAAATACAAATCATTTGAGGTGGGCTTAGACTGGCGTTACGGGGCGTAATTTAACATGTTACAAAGCGAGCATTCGTGCAATCAGTGCGGAAAAACAAACGAGCAACGAGCCGCTTCACTATCATTATCAGCATTTCAGCCATAGGACATCCACTGCTGAACATAGCCCCCCCCCCCCCCCACCCATTGACTTCCAGATTGGCCTATTGGAAGCGGCATCTTCCTGCAATCTTTACCAGGTCGTCTGTCCACCTTGTGGGTGGACGTCCTACGCTATATTTGCTGTCCTATTTTATCACGCATTCACGCGGCGAAACATAGTAACATGCTTGCTGCGAATGTTACACGCCTCGTAACGCCGGTCCGTAACTCTCTACGTCAAAGCTATACTCAGATGGCGCTAGCGTGGATGTTTACGTACCTAAATGACTTTTTTTGCATTTTTGCTAGTATGAATAAAATTGGGCAACTTAGTTTAACCTATAACGTAGTGATTATTTGGTCACCGGCAATAGTGACAGATTCATTGATCAAATAATCAATAACCAAACACACTGACACGCCTATCGGGATAAATTAATGTGCAGTTTGCTTTTCCATTGCCAGCTGAAATATGTGCATATTACAAGTGTTTATTCATTCGTAAGATTAATAATAGTTCACGTAAAAAGGTGACAAGTGACATTTCCAGGATAGTTAAGCACAGTGAATTATTACAAATAACATTAGAAATTAAAATAACCCTTAAAGTTTGATTGCTTCTTGATATTTATAAAGATTTTGAAAATATTTGAAAAAATATTTTTACTCTAATGTTTTTTTAATCACTGATCCCACAGAGTTCTTAAATGATAGTCACCCAGCTAGATCTAGAGCTCCTAGTGGTCTGACCCAGTTGAGCCCGCGTCCGCTTATGAAAACTGTTAAATATTAACTGTGTCAACAGTTCTGGACGGGATAATTCGGGGCTTTGGTCCTTTGCAAAACTTAAGTAATGCAAACTTGTTGAATGTTAACCAAGATGATATTTCATATCATATTATGCCTCAACCCCCCTAGCATGAATACCAAAATACGATATATAAAGCGATTTATCGACGTCGTGCCGGTGACGTCACACGCTATGATCGCTGTTACGATAAAGATTCAACATGGCGTATAATACAATATACATATCTTACAATACAATAAAATGTTACAGTTGGTTTCGATAAATCGCTATATCATATCATAACGTGTGTAGTCATATTAGGGGGGCAGGTGAGAATCGACGTTATGTCATTTCAAAGACCTAATAAGTTTATTTGTTAGCGCAGAGTGGTTAATACGATTCGACGCTCCGCTGCACGTTCCTTAAGTTAGGCTCCCTCGTCACAAACCATCCTACACTAAGTAGCGTTATTTGGGTAAATTCCCTCCGTGGCCTCTTGCTTCCATCAAGTGATCTTCTTTTTAGTCAGGGTACGCTTTACGGGACCATAGTGAGAGGCCACGTTTCAGTTTAACATATCATCACGGGTAACACACACAGCTGCAGCGGTTGAGGTATTTTGGACGAGAAGACGTTGAGTGGTTTCCCGAACGCTGCCTTATAAGAAAGTTAAAGATGGCACAACGTGCTATGGAAAGGGTTATGCTCGATGTTTCTTTGCGATTTCGAATCAGGAATGATGAGGATGGAGAATTGGCATAAAGGTTTTAGAATGGAGGCCACGTACCGGCAAGCGCAGCGTAGGACGTCTGCCCACAAGGTGGACAGACGACCTGGTAAAGGTTGCAGGAAGCCGCTGGATGTAGGCCGCTTCCAACCTGCTAATCTGGATGTTACTGGGGGAGGGAACAATGATGATGATGATGCTTTGACCATGATCCTAGATGCAGTAAGTCTGGTTGTTGCAGTTAGTCATTGGAGAGATTTCCATCAGACCTCCGTAACCCTAAAACAGGGAAACCAGACCATCCTTCATCAAGTGATGTTGAAGTACAACTAGCGGCACTGATCTTGAGCGCTGGGTGAAAGAAGACAATTACGATTACGTGATTGGCCAGTCGCACGACGCGCCCGCACTGCCTGCAGGGATTGGTTGCTTGCTCCGCGCATCTGTGTCTGATTAGATGATCGTCTCGTAAGATGCGCAAAGCGATCCCCACTCTTTCCTTCAGCGCTCAAGATCCATGCCGGGATTGTAAAAGGTTAGCTCAGTCGCAAAAAGGATCATTATCATAGTTCAAAGAGTAAATCTCGTGCATTTTAGTTCACGTACACGGTACATAGAAGCCTTCCCTGTCCCGATTCAGTGTAATTGTGAACCGCGGGCGGGTGTCCCATTTTTAATGCGCCCGCGGTAGTTGCAGTTGCACCGAGCTGCACTCGAATAGAGGCTAGTGATGACAGCGCATGCTACGGATATCTATGGATACTATAAATACATAATTGTTACGGGTCTTGCAGCTTTATTGCAGTAGAATTTAATCTTATTTATGCCCCCTCACAACTGTATTCATGACTTTCTATCTTCAAAATTTTAAAAAGTATTTTTACATTGAGTCTGGGGTCTGTTGCGTTTTGTTCTTATCCTTATCTTTTTTATATGAAGTTATTGCATTAATTCTTGACGTATTTACGTCTCAATGTTATACAGATACGTTACGTCTCGAAAGTATACGGCAGCTTGGTAGCAGATCAGACTACGTGACGTGACGTCACATACGTCTAACCCCAAGTAAACTTTACACTTCATCGTACATTGCAAGAACTGTATCCGTCAATCTCTCTCTACCCTTTCATAAATGATTTAATTTCAAATCTGCTATAACTATAATATCCTTCAAGACTAGACTTCTCGCATAGCGATACACCATTTTTGATGTTTGTGTGTTAACGTATTAAATTAATTTATTTGTGCTAGGTCTACATTTAGAATTAATCAGTCATGATATTAAATATATGAATTAAAGTAGCAGCAAGCCCTTTCTTTCGTAATAAAGTTCGGACAACACATGAGGAAGTAAGTTAAAGGCCTAATTCTCGTAATTTAACAATAGTCGCAATCCAGTGTCGATCCGGTCCCAGTAACATTATTATCTAAAACGAGAATACCTCGCAAAACCCAATAAATGCAATTATATGTAGATTGTAATGCTACTGAAAATGGAAGAAATCAATATTAGAATTTTTTTGTTCTATTGTCAGTAGTATTGGGATAGTATTTATAATTTTACATCAAATTCAAGTTTACGAGAATACGTTTTTGATCGTAATGTTACTGGGACCGGATTGACACTGGATTGCAACTACTGTTTAAATACGGGAATTGGGCTTCAGATACCTCTAAATATCCGATAAGTCCCTTCCCTAAACCAAAGTAAACGTCGGTAACAGACTTCGAACGGATACTTACTTCATAATGGCGGTCTGAATGCCTAGAATCCTTGCTCCGCCTCGGAATCCCGGGGCATTGTTGATACGTTTTTGTTGCCTGTGAAATATTTCGTCTGGGATCGTTGTAAATAAGAAATGGTGTCTGGGTTTTTGTAGTGGATCGAGATTTGAGAGTGAAGGAAAATTGCTTGGGTATTTTATTTATTTAAAGGACCAACTACAGAATATATTCGATACATTTTCACTAAATTGTAATCTTAGCTTCACGTTAAAATTGAATTCCGGTAAAAGTTGCATGTATATATAAAAAAGTATACTGAAAAATATGTTATTGAAAGTACCTATTTTTAGTTTTGTTAGTGGACCAATTTCACTTATTTTCATTATTATGTCAGCATTTGATAAATCAGGGACTTTTTATATGGAAGCCAGCTGGAACAAAAATAAGGTTTGGCAAACCGAAACTAACTTTTGTATTGATGTGCAAATCAGAACCAAAATGTGCTGCTAAAACACGCTTGACTAATTGGAACTTTTTTTGTATTGGTGGGTTGGGTACTAAACAAAATAATGATTGCGCTGTTAATGGCGATTTATTACATTATTAATAAAGTTCTTAGTTCTTAGTTCTGTAAACATTTTAAACACAGCATGTGTGAGTCCGTCCCGCCCTTCAAAGGTTCCTTACCGTTCGGGATCTATATTTCATAAAATATAATTTTATTTAAATAGTGAAAGAAAGAAAGAAACGTTTATTCGACACACAAGAGAAAAAAAAATACAAAACAATATCAGACAATCAGATGTGTCGAAAGGTGCTCGATCATCAAAATCAAATCGAAAGCATTTGTAGTAGTTGTAGTGTTTATCAAATTGTTTTTTTGTTTCAGGTAAATTGTGGTCTCATGTCCAGGTCCAAGGTGTTGTTTAAAATGTTTTTAATTTTATTTATTTAGGTTAACAAACAGGGATGATGACATTACTGATCTACTAAAGAAGTCAAATGACTGTCAATTTATTTTAAATAGTAAAAATTTAAAAAAAACATATTTAAAATTTTATGTTTTTATTACTTATTTTAAAAATAGAAATGGTGTTTTGAAATTATCAGTATTAGTATATCAGTATTAGTATTTGGATAAAACCATAAATGGTAAAAAAACTAGTATTTTAGAACCCGGTTAACCCGTTATCGAGATTTTAAATCAAATCATTATCAAATCAAATAAATCATTTTTATTTGAAATAAGATCTGAAAAACATATTCAAGCCTTTTTTGCGAACCCTACATACAAGTGAACCTTACAAATGAGCCTGGAATGATGTAATCGCATACTTCCGATTACTACGTCCCACTGTTTTATCTGTGTAACCTAAATACTATTACATTCCTAACGCCATTCAAATATAAACCTTAACTGGTTACCGCTAAGGTCTATTCTTGTCGTAGGAAAATTCTAAAAAAGAGTTATAGTCAATTTTAAACTTTAAATTGCACTTGTTAAGAGTTGTTTTTGTTGTAACAAGTTAAATGGAGAGTAGGAGTGAGATAGCGTAATGGTGGATAGTAATTGTGTGTTATTGTTTTTTTAATTAAATTGCAATTAGTGATAAGATTGTTTTAACTCACTGTTTGGTCTATTTTCTATTTACTTTCTTGTACTTTAACCACGCTTTAAATTTATACCTGCAATAATGGCCGATTATTCAACAGTTAGATAACTTTTATTTAAATAATAAGTTTGACATGTTGACAGTTTTCGTATAGAATATGTGTCACCGCGTCAATTTTATTCGCCGGATAAAAGTTATCTGTAAAAGATTGAAAAATCGAAAAAAAGTAAAATCGACTAATAAGTAGTTAAATAGTCTGTTTGTCTTTGCTTGTCGTTGTAAATAATCTTGACGTTCCGTTTTAACGAAATTTTGAATTAAAAAATAAGATAGACACTAAAATAACCTAAAAGAACTACCTACTAAAAGAACCCGCAACCGCTGGCTTTGTAGTCCGGATCGCGAAATACTACACCAGTCGGTTGTTGATTTAATACACCGATATTTTTGTAGAATGACATGCCTAGATTGTTTACAACAGGGGTGTCCAAACTAGATGGGACCCAGGGCCAATAAAAAATACTAAATACATTGGTGGGCCGCAAAATATTTGTAAAAATAAAAAACAGTTTATAATGATTTGTTATTTTATTTAGTAGGTAGATAACCTACTGTTTTGTTAATTTGTCTTTTACAATTCTGTCAATATCAACATTAATATTAGTAGTAGCTAGGCGCAGTGCATGCTTAAGTGAAGTATCTGTCAATGAAGACCTGTATTTAGACTTAATAAACTTCATTGTCGAATATGCACTTTCACAAAGGTAGGTACTGCCCATCATCGAGCCCATTTTTTGTCCGAAATTCGTCAGTTTCGGGAAACGTTCAGCGAGGAGTTTAAAAAAATCAATGCCTGTTTCTGTTCTGCCCTTGTAAAAGGGGTCTGATTGCAGATCACACAGTTCCAGTTGATAATCAATGTTTACAGTCTCAACTGCGATTGTTAATGGTTGAGTGAAGAGTGCTATATCACTCTCAATTTTTTCAAAATCTGCGAAACGCCGCTCAAATTCGACGATTATTTCGTCCATGTATTTGAGGTGGTCCAAGAAATTACATTCTTCAAAATTTTTCATCTCTAAATAATGTTCTTTACAACTTGGAAAAAAAGAAAAATCATCTTGTTGTAGAGACGTCTTGAACAATTTAAGTTTATTTCTGAATCCATTCACATTTCCATACAGGTTGGCTATATTGTGGTTTTTACCTTGCAATTTTAAATTTAACTCATTCAAATGTTGCGTCATATCAGTTAAAAACGCAAGATCAGCCAGAAACTGATGATCTCGCATTTTATCTTGTAGTTCAGAAGTGTCAGACGATATCTCATTTTTTAGAAATAAAGGTATTTCTTTTCGTAAGGCAAAAAAGCGTTGCAAGCACTGGCCAGCACTTAGCCATCTGATTTCTGAATGCAATAGTAAATCTCCATAGTTTGCATCGATTTCACATAAGAAGTCTCTAAATTTTCTATGTGTCAATGATCTGTTTCCACCTCTAATCAAATTGGTTATCCTTATAACAACTTTCATAGCATTCATTTGACGCAACGATTTTCCACACAAGGCTTCTTGGTGTATGATACAATGGAACAACGGGCAATCAATGCCATTTTGTATTAGAAGTCCCGCAAATCCTGTCACTTTTCCGGTCATAGCTTTTGCCCCGTCGGTCACAATACAAGAACACTTACGAAATCCTCCATATTCTACAATAGTTTTGTTAACTGCTTCAAATATATCACTGCCTTTAGTTGTTCCATGAAATGGTATTAAATCCAGCATTTCTTCCGTGATTGTAAAATCTTTGGAAATGCAACGTATGAAGATTATTAATTGACTGACATCGGTCTGGTCGGTACTTTCATCCAAACATATTGAATAATATTCGCAATCTACAAAGTAATCACATAAACTTTTCGTAATATAATTACCCATGTCCTCTATTCGTCGCGCCACCGTTTGGTGAGATAATGCAACAGATTCAAACTTTTCCGCTAATTTCGGCTGCATAAAGCGTTTAGCCATTTCAACTGCGCATTTTTTTATTAAAGCTCCATCACTAAATGGTTTTTTAGCTCTGGCTAATTGTAATGAAACTTCATATGAAGCAGCCAAGCTTTGTTCATTTTCAGTACTTACTTTTGAAAACATACTTGTTTGCTGTATTAGTTTTTTTTTGTACTCAGCCACCATAACTTTTCTTGCTTCACCGACATGTTTTTTATACTTTTCTTCATGTAAAGAAGTATAGTTTCGCTTAACATTATATTCTTTACTTACAGATAAAACTTGCATACAAATCAAACACTGAATTTTATTGTTATTGTTGGAAATAAAGTAGTCTAACTCCCATTTCTCATTGAATGAACGTTTTTCTTCACTTAACTTCCTCTTCTTTGTAGACATGATGAGGTTAAAAGTTTTTTATACGCAAACACAAAGCGAACAAACTTTAAAATAATGTTAAAGTCTTTAACCTGAGAGTAACCTTGCGTAATCAAGACTTTCGTCGCGTTGAATGACAAGTGACAAACAAATGCCCAATGAACGATGCGCGGTAGTAGGTACACGTATCTTGCGTTCGGGGAATTCCCCGAATTCTCGAGTGAATAGTGATGTGAGCAACGTAATCGAACATACCCAAAACATTCGATTTTGATGCGAGAAAAATAATTTGCTTGTTAATTTTGGAAACCGGACTTTTTTTGAAGTCAGTTAAAAAAGGTTCTACGGGCCGCAATCAAACAAGCCGCGGGCCGCATGCGGCCCGCGGGCCATGGTTTGGACAGCCCTGGTTTACAATATTCGAGAAGCAAAGAAAAACGAACTTACGTCCCACTGCTGGACGCTGGGCTATGAGTTGGTTAGGTTAGGGCATAGATTTGGGGTAATCTATGGGTTAGGGCCATACTTCATCGCGTGGGCCCAATGCGGATTGTTGGAAAGGTGCTGTACTAAAGCAAGCGCCCGACCTTACTGTCAGATGTAACCGAGCAATAATAATATCAAGCTAATACAGCCAGATTTACATTTAACTCAAAGATCATCGGATAATAATATGCTTTTAATTTATGTACGGTCTCTCGATGGATCATAGTTGCTTATCTTTGGTAATAAAGTAATACATAATAATTACGTATCATAACATATAATTATTTTAGCTTATTTTATAAAAACAATACCTAAATAGGTTATCAAGACTTAGGTCTTATGAATAGACTACATATTTATTATTATTATAAAAATATTTTCTTATTTATGCAATAGACTTTCTCAATAAATAGAGTATGGTTTGGATAAAATATAGTATCTATGTTGTAGATCCTTAGTTTTAATTATCGCACAGACAGACAAACGTTCATTGTTTTATAACGTATGCACAACAAATCAAGTATTATGCCAGTGACACCGAACCTCGCCGCAGATTCATCTCAATAAAAATGACACCGACTCGCGGTACATCCAATAATACCTTCAAAGAGTAGTGTGTGAGTGAAGCCTGTAAATTGCAGAGAAGGCACATCTTTGATACTGAACTGTACAGTCTTTTTATGCTTGTATATCAGCTGTTGAGCCCGGTTTCCGTCTTTCGGAACGGGTTTTCATTTAAAAAAAAACACATGCTCTATGTCCATTTTCTTATAATTTTTTACGACTTTTTGGATAACACTCAACCATAGTACAATCAGTCGTATTACCAATTTACTAGAGCCCGTCTAGATCGTGCGCAATACTCCTATGAGGCGAAATGAGATACTCTTCACATGAATGTCAAACACAAACTTGATGGGCTATTGCCTATTATTATGTTAATTTCCTTACTTTATTGTTTTTACCTGTTACTCTATTTAACTTTGATATTGTAACAAGCAAACTACATGGAGCGTATGATGATAAAGACTAAAATCACTATTTTTGAAAATTCATTCCGTGAATTCTGCAACGAGTGGTCCGAACGTTTTTCGTTTTCTACTAGTAGAAAGTACGGAAGAATGACATTGACAAGTAAACATATGATTGACAGAGATTTGACATAATAACTTTTTATTCACATTCGTTATTGAGTTTTTGCTTTATTGTTTATAATATTTTCTGCGTGAAACAAAAATAGTTACAAGATATCAGTTTAATAGCAACACTTATTTCGAGTGATTACAAAAAGCAATAGAAACCATTTTCATGCACGAATTGTTTTCGTGTTCGAATTCAAGATTAATTTCTAATGCTTCAAAAATACGTCCCCAAGCTACATGTCGAATATTTTACGAAAAGTGACCATCTAATGAAGAATAAGCTTGTAACCTAAACTAACGTACATTAGCACATCTATCCAGCTTAAAACAAAGTCGGGCATTGGATTAGCTAGTTTGGAAAACTGCCACCCGTGAAAGTCTCTGAAACTCGGATTAATGTCGCTGCATTTTATAAAGTTCGTAAACACTGTTGTTGACTCGTTTAAAATCACTGTTGTTACTCGTGTACGATTGATAAAATGCGCATCACATGTTGGTATATGAATTGAATTTGTCATGAATAGAATGGTTAATGGTATAACAAAATTCTTTTTAAATATCGTATTGCTAAACTATGCGAGTCTGTCTGAATCCCTTAGTAAAAAAAACAGTACAAACCATCACAAAATAATAGCTAAATAATTCAAAACAATGATTTTTGTAAAGAAAAATTGTGTACATAAGTTTAAAACCGCACTGCCAAACGTCTACGTTTGACGATGTTCACATAAAACGCAACAATTTGTGTAAAACGCAACTAACGTCATCTAGATTAATATTTTGTTTATACTTTAGTATTCAACTACTACAGCAAAAAGCACTAGTTAGATGACATAGTGTTAATTAGAACAACGTCTAACAGCGTAAAAGCGTTGATTATTTGACAATCCCTGGCCCTTTTAGGCACAAAAATATTCACCTTTTCCTTCTGTTTTGTAAGTGTTCTACAGGAAATTTATAAACGTCATCACATTGCGATGCTGACAAATCACAATCTCTCCCTTTCCCTCGCCATATCTCCGTCCTTTTCTCACCAGATGTTTACAATTTTCCCATCAACGTCTCTAGTTGCGCGTCGAACGTGCGCGCCCGCAGTCGCGCATCGATTGATGATCTATAGATCGTTATAGATCATTTTTTATCGAGTGCATGTAATAGTGACAAAGAGCCATTGTGATGCGTTATGGCATAACAATGCATTCCTTGTGTTGTTGCATATTAATCGGAATTTAATATCGGTTTGTTGATGGGGATTTTGCCAATTATTCTAAAGTGATAAGATTGTTGCATATACCTAAATAAAAAAAATAGGATCAGTGAATTAAGCATGGCGAATGTGTGAATTTTGGTTTGCGATGATAATACATACTACTATACGAATACATAATTAATATTAACGTAACGCCTGCCGTAATAATCAAAAGTACAAATTTCTTACATTAAGATATATTATGATGTATGTGCTTATTGTATACCTATACATTGTCAGTTTATTGATTTAAAGAAAAAAATCCACTGTCTCTTTTGGAAATCGAACCCACGAATTGTCATGTTACCAACATTGAATGTTTGCTTCTTTCTACTGGTGATTGGTCAAATACCTGTCCTTTAAAATGATTTATTGATTTAAATTGGACATTATTGTGAACTATAATACTAAGTTGCTAAAGAATTCCTATTGGATATAGAAGGAAAACCACTGAATATAACACTATAAATAGTAATCGCAATTTGTAACCACTTATATATACAGTATGTTAACTAACAACAAAAAAAATACTCATTAAAAAAAATTCATAAAAAAAATAATGAACGTCCGACCTTTTTCTCATCGTGCGAGAAAGATTGAAAAGTGACGTTGCCAGTTTGTGCATTTTAATACGCTAGTTACTCTTCTGAGTTACGATTTTGGTTTTAAACAGGTGTTTCGAAAAAAAAAGATTTTTTTTGTTCTTAAATTTTAATTTTAATCTATTAATAATGTAGATAGCCCAAAGGAAACGCCCTCAGTTAATTTACATGCTGTTTGATCATCATTGTAAATTTAGTTACATTCTTATCATCATCAATTTACTTTTTTCTTTAAATAAACCCTCTCATCATAAGATGATGACTTTATTCATCCTGTATATGGAAATTCCTTTTTGTTTTTGAGCATAGTACAGCTGTCTACTACTTACATAATCTGACGACCTCCATAACCGAGAGGCCAGAAGGCCGGACTTGGCGTCGCCATCTCTGAGTTCCCGGGTTCGATTCTCGGTCGGGTCAGTAAAGAAAACCATCTTTTCCGAACAAAGTATATCATTTACGACATTTTGTCAAAGAGTATTGTTTGTTTGTAATTATTTTCTCTATCGATTGACGTATTTTTTTAATCAACTTTAGGTATGTCTAGTCAAGTCTTAGGTTCGATATCTTTTATTCAATTATTGATTAATCTTATTCAATCCACTGTTTGGGTAATTTTGTATGGGAAGTCGATAAAATTTCATGCAAATTTACAAAAGTTGTTGACCATGATGTACATACAATATGTAGTTACAATGTTGTCCTTGATATGGGACACCCTGTGTATATAAGGTCTAACAAAATCAACTACATTCCTTTTAATGGGGGTTTCTGTACATCGAGCTGAGCAGGCTCACCAAATTTGAGCCAATTCAGGCTAGTTACGGAGATATTGATCATAACAATCTCATTCCGTAACTACGAAAATCTACACCCTTTACAGCTGTTTACTACTACATTGACACACTACGCACGCACACAAGCAAACGTGACGCACACATGCACACACTCAAGATAACCACAGAATACCTACTAGTACTACCGGCGGTGCGGCGACGGTAACTCAGAAATACCAACATGAAAGAATTACCCTGATTTTAGGGTAAAATAAAGTTTGTGGGTTTTCTTTTAAAGGGATTTTTTTTACTACGGATTGGAGTAGAATTATGTGTTTCGCAATTAGAGAATTAGGAATTAGGGGTTTTAATTGGTTGTTGATTTTTGCGGTCACGTAACCGAACCGACGTCGAGACAATCAAAAGTTGGCGGTACTTCATAATCGATCAAGATACCACGAACAGCTGACCGCAGAGTGCGTTGTTCGCGAACTGACCGGAAAGTGTGACTGTGTTGTGACCTAATTTACGTAACAAAACTTCAACGACTCACTAGTTTTCGTAGTAACCAAAGCCGTATTCACATATCATTTTGAAAGAACGAAGATACCGCGGAGACAACGACAATTTCGATCAATGCTCTCGTCTATTCAGCTTCAATAAAAATGGCTGTACGACGTTACGTCTAATCGTTCCCAACTTCCCACCACGGC
The DNA here is from genome assembly GCA_963576865.1 of Anania hortulata. Lineage (NCBI taxonomy): Eukaryota > Metazoa > Arthropoda > Insecta > Lepidoptera > Crambidae > Anania > Anania hortulata. The sequence continues at coordinate 2,897,088 of OY756413.1, forward strand.
TGTAAACTCGTCGTGTGATGTGCTATTAAATTAAATTTTACAAACAAAACTACAATCGAGTTGTTTAAACTGAAAATAACAAGGTCATTAAAGTCTAATTTCTCGCCTTCTTTAATTCTACTTTATTTTTTAATAAATTTTGGGGGTAAAATTATTTTGGAGTTAGCAAGACCAAGTTTCAAAGGTGGCCCCGACAAAAGTACCCCGCCGTGTTTGTCGGTATCTTGGATAGGGTGACAAGCATTTTGTTTAGCTAAGATAAGATCGTAGGTATTCGTAAGGAAATAAAACATTTTGCTATTTTAGGAACTGAAATACATTTTACTTATTATTTAAGTTTCAACATTTGAGATATTATTATTGTTTATAAGGAAAATTGTTGGAATAAAAAGGTTTTGCTATTTTGTAATTAATTCTTGACTAGTCGTCTAGATAATGAAATCGACACCGTAAAAGTTGATACTAACTTGACAAACCACGGGACAAACTCATTTCAAAAAATGCTTTAAAAGTTACCTAGAATTTAACTCTTAACCGGTCGCAATATTACAATGAGAAAAGTATTAAAATGTGATATTTGGTTCAATTAAACACGATTATAATTGTTTTGCTAAAAATAATTAAATAAAAAATGGATTGTTTTAATAAACCTACTCAAACATTCGTGTAAAATCGTAATCCTAGTCCTAGATATTTATTTAACGTGGAAGCCCTACCGTACTCGCAAACTGCTGACTATGCCGCTCGAGCCGAAAGGCCGGTGTCGGGCACGTGTCGGGGTCAATCAAAGTGTGCATGCGGATAGATAGGGATGTGCCACATTTGTTCTGATTTCTTAGGCTCATAGATTTTTACGAGATCAGATCATTCATTCATTACATTACTAATTAAGATTTTATTTTTGTTTAAACTAAAATTTGATTTTATTTGATTTTAACTAAGTTATTGAGACGATAACAATGTTTTATGAGTTTCGAAAAATAGTCTTATCAGCGCATATTTCATATTAAGTGGTAAGTAAAACATGTTATTAGTGTTTTGATTTCTCTCGAAGTTGTTTCCTTTTTGCCACTTACAGTAACTCAAGTAAGTAGTTATGTGAATAAGCATTTTAAAAATACATATTGGTAATTTTGCGACTGTCAGTTAAGAAATAACTGCTAGATAAAGTACGATATGTCCGAGTTTAAATGCGATGGCCTAGTTAGTTCGTTAAAAATAATTCTTAGTAACTTTTTAAATTCAGTCGTTGTATGTTTTATCAGTTTTTGTTTGTCTTAAACTGACACTTTAGAACATTTATTACCGGTTTGGACAAAATAATTTTACTCTAAAAACAAGAGTTACACTTAACTAGATTGGCGAGTTGAAAGCTAAGGTACAAAAAAAACTTGTGTCGCACTCACGATTTCGTTTAAGTAGTAGGTTACCTCGCCATAATACTTAATTAAATGCGAGGTGTCAGTTCCCAATTCACGATCAGTTATCCGGTATGTTTTAGTTTTTAGTATCCTTATTATGATCCCATCTTAGGCGCATCCCTAGCTTGAGCCTTTTCGGCTTTTGCAGGACGACCGCCCGGGCGCCCGCGCCGCGCAGTCTCTAATTCGCTTCCGTGCGGCGTGCGTGTGCGACGCCGCAACGGTGTCAGTCCCGAGTTATGTGCTACCAGGATCGCAACTTTAATTTGTGCTAAAGCAGCGCGCCTTTACGCTAATATTAAGGGCGTGTTTGTGAGCGGTTCAGGGACTGGAGTGAGATTGTTTATGCCCGTCGGGGAACAGGGAAGGCCCCGCCAGCCTGTTCAATAAGAAGACAGTGTGATGCAGATTTTTGATCGGCAACCCAATCGCAAGCGCGACTGATGCAGCGTCCGTCTTCGCCAAGCGCTCATGGGCGCAGGCGTCATTATTGCGAATTCTGCGGCGAGACGCAAGACAAGGGGCAGGCGCCTGTATCATTTTACACTAGTTCAAGAGCTGAAGCCGCATGACTTCACACTACGAGTCCAGTTTTGCAGAAGTCGCAGAAGCTGCAACATTCTCTGGACGGACGAGAGAAGCTTCACCAGAGGTTGGATGTTTAACCTCTACGCCGCGGCGCCTACTATTGGGCTGAACAGAACCACCTCCTCCTCGGTTCGGCCCGATCATTTTCAGACTAGATGTAGCAGTAGCCTCAACATTTGGGCTTCCATGTGTGGGGCTAAGTGTAGGACTTAGTGTATTGTGAAGGTGATTATAACATTGAAAGTGCGACACAACTACGACAGCGAATTTTATTGCAAACCGTGTGAACGCTTTAAAACATAAAAAGTGACAGAGACTGTTATTTCGCGTAAAAGTGCACGTCGCATTGCTGTGCAATGTTTTTTTGTAATGTGATTATGATCAATGTAATTTGTTGTAAAGATTGTAAACCTCTTAATGAATTTAAACACGCCAAGTAAGCGTAGATTGAGAGTAAGTGGTACCTACTTGATTGATTTGTTTGTTTAATTTTTTTGTTAGTCCAAAGCCTGTGAAAGTGTGACAGAGTCAGTCAGAGTCAGAATTAAATTAATAAATGTTTTAAAACCGCTTTATTTTCCTTTATTTCTATCCACCTTGCCATTCTGCTAGGAGGAGTGATTCTAAAGAGCTTCGAGAGGTAAGTAAATAACGAATTACGTACAACAACAATTACAAGAAAGTAAGTAAATGCCTACCTAGTTCCTACAACTAAGATTTAATCTAACTCCTTAGAGCCTTGAAGTAACAAAAAAACGATGTTGGTTATTAATTTAGTTGACATTGTTTGTTTTGTTTGTTATCGAAAACATTATTATCATGAAAGTGCATTCTACACACACTAGTGTACTAACATGTGTGTATGAAGCTATTCTTCGTTGCAAATGTTGCAATTGATCTGTGATTGGTCGAAAAAGCCTAGCTGTGCCACTCGACCAATCGCAGATCAGCTGGTTTGACAAGGGTGATGCACACAACGATCTTTGGTAATAAAATGCTGGTGTGAGCTGTGTACGTACACACCATCTGTGAACTACAGTTTGCATGAGTAAGAAAAGATACAGAGTGTTTCATTTTTGACTGCGTTTTAATTTATTTATTTTGTTAGAAAACATAACTTTTAAAAATGACTATAAAACAATACCTTATTTTTTGTCATCGCATTCAGTATGATGTATAGATATCCCCCTTTAAAGGAACGCAGTTGATTTTGTTAGACCTTGTATATGGGAATGGCCATATTATTGCGCAGTGGCAGACAGGTGAAACCGTATTCAGGCATATTATCTAAATGCCACGAGGCCCACAAGTCATATTAAACCCATTTTTGCATGACAGACGCTATAAAACTCCAAATGTTTACGACGGAAACATAAAAAGGGTAAAATTGTCCATTACTCGCCTTTTACGCCTCTTTCATAGCCCAGCCCAATTAAATCGCTCAGCCACTGAAAATATTAAGTTCTTCTATACAGGGTGGCGTAGGTAGATATAGACTTGTTTTTTAATCGCAATTTTGATGTTACGCCCATATTAAAATGTTGATATATTCCTTAAATATTATAATTCTACTTAATCTTTAATAAATAAAGATTTTGGTGTTAGATTGTAGCCGTTCATTGGAAAGCATCCCTTAAAAACGGTTGGACCATTTAAAAAAACAAAAAAATTTAACAAAAAAAAAATAAGACATTTGGTTAGTAGCTAGTCGTTAAATTTAACTATTGTAAAAAAAATATCTACGCGAAAAAAACGAACCAGCTTGGTAAATAATTTGAATTAGGCAACGACGTATTTTTATACATTTAATCATAAATAAACAGATCTTTGTATGAAACAATTTGTTGTTTTGTAAAATGTCTGTGTAAAAAAGCAGCCAAAGTGTGCGTTCTGAACGGTGAATGTAGAAAAGGCAATGGCAAAATATTTTGTCGTCATTATCAATTATTGTTAAAATCGCCATATTTGTCAGATAAACAAATTACAATACAGTATTATTGGTTTGTCATGTAGTCCAGTCATATTTCGATTTTAATAGTTACGGTCTACCAGAGTTTATGTCATAGTACGAAAAACCGCAAAAAGGTTAGTGTTATTTCATACATAGACAATTATTATTAATCGAGACTAAATGTATAAAACATAAAAAAATAAAACAAACGAATTATTTTTACTATCGAAACTGTGCGCCGTCATTTCTTTAAAAAAAAAAAAGCGGCCAAGTACGAGTCGGACTCGCGCTTTAAGGGTTTCGTACAAACTTGTAGGTACCTATGTACATAGTTCGTCTATAACGAAAATATTTTTGTTTTTTCCGAGTTTATTTAAAAAATATTTTTTTTGTGATGTAAAGCAACTACAAATTTACTATACCTACACTTGTGCTATATTGACATTCATTACCATTGAGTGCCATCTTCTAACGGAGTTTAACAGTATGTTAAATCGTAGGCGGTCAGTGGCTAGGTCTTTGGTTTCGCGGTAACAGTAATATTGACATTTCTTTTTGCCAAATATCATAGGTATCAATGGGTTTTGATTCCCTTGCGAGTATCAAAAAAGGACATTAACAGCTGAATCTTTTAATTGCGTTAATTTAGAAGTTTGATTTTGCTAAAAGGGGTTGCGGACCTGTTTATTTAATATTAATTTCAACTTGATACCTCAACGCTTGTTACTAACTTAGTGGCGACAGCGCATTGATAGTGTTACCGAAGTTAAGCCACCTACGCCGCGGTTTGAGTGGATGGGTGACCATTCCAAATATATCTAGTGACATTTATCACAAGCATCTTCGTGCTTCGGAAGGCACGTTAAAAGTTGGTCCCGGCTAATATCGCTTGATACTAGTCGTGAAGCCTAGTCAGTGGCCTTATAGCGGTTTAATAACATCTGACAGTGAGCTCTAGTCACTGGCCTTACAACACCCCTCCACCGCACCGGGCCCACGTGGTGGAGTATGGCCCAAACCACCTCATAGTGTAGGTGAGGCCTGTGCCCTGCAGTGGGACGTGGGACGTGGGACGTATGTAGTCATACTTTACTTTACCTTTTTCCTCAACGCGTTTCTGATGAAAAGGGTCTTGAGTCTTGACTAGAGTTGTAAAGTGTCCGTCACGTTATAAATGTCTGACCAATATGACCGAGCAAATTGGACATTTTCTCAATGTGACCGGACATTTTGGACATTTATCGTCACTAACGTCACAATCAATTCTATTGACAAACTATGAAAAAAAAAACAATTGGTCACAAATAAGTGCATTATTATAAGAAAGACAGGCTTTAGTAATGATGATCTATAACGAAATGAAATTTCTAAAATTAATTTTATCTTTCTGCACGAACAAGCTAAAAAGCGTCGATCGTTACGCGCGAGTTTTTTTTTTTAGTTCAATCCAGATCCAATTACATGTTTTATTGTATGTTTTTATTGTCAAATTCTTAACATTTAAGACTTACTTTAAATCTTCTTTTTTTTAATTTAGCCTAAAAAAAATATGTGACCATCGTGACAATAAATGTCCAATGTGACCAAGCATCTATCATAAATGACGGACGCTTATAGCATATGACCTTCAATTTACAACTCTAGTCTTGACAGACAGACAGACTGACAGACGGACAACGAATTGATCCTATAAATTCTCTTTTACCGTTTGAGTAGAGAGTACGGGACTCTAAAAAGGGCAGGAAATATGCGATTTGTAAAGCCAATCAAGGAAGTGTCATTATTTTTTTGTTGAACTATTAGTACCTTGTATGTGTTAAGTGGTACACTGATTTCTACAGGATTTTAGTTCACGATCAATGAAGAAGGAAATGGGTTAAGGTGAACCGAGTTGCTAATATTTTTAAATTCTTCATTAGTATTTTTTGCTAGTGATAGACTTATTTAGTTTATTTTATTTCTTTAGGAAAAAAACCTGCTTAAATGTACGAGTAATAATATCAAATTGTTTAAAACAGTAAATATGCAGCTAAGTTTAAAGTTATGCGAGGGTTTGTGTTATTACCGTAGGACCTTGGACATTTAAAAAAAAAAGTTTTTTATTCGAAAGTGCTACAATGATTATTTAGGAGTTATTTTTTGTTTGTATTGTGATTAATAATGTACTGAATATAGATTCTTCTTTTTCTTTCGTCATAAAGAAAGGGTTTTCCTTAACTTATTTGATTTTTTGTCGAAAAATAACCTTACCTGTCATCTCAGTTAGTATGAAACACGACTCTAGGGACAGAATATTATAATAGGTATTTAGGCCATATCCTGTATTGTTGTATACGAATTAAAAAGGTAGAATAACTTTTTTGCGTATGATCAAAAAAGAGGTTAATTAATCTTAGACCTTCGGAGATTCGAATTATCCATCATCAACATTTTTTACAATGGGGAATATGCATGTTTATTTGGTACTAAAATAAATAGTACCTAATTATAATTAATAAAACAAAGAATTTTCGAAAAATATTGATAAATACCTGACTCACAGCCCATTAAAGTTGCGTGTTAGACAAGGAAATCCGATATGTACCGTGACGTCACATTACACGTCCGCCATACATTTTTTCATAGTAAAAGTTGTTTTAGAAAGAGATAGGTATACCTTAATTTCTAATTACTATATTACGGATTTTTTTTACCTAAAATCAATTTTGTTTTTACTATTGGCACTATAATTTCATATATTTTCTTATGAATATAGTAAAAACAATATATATTTTTCATACATATTCCCTATTGAAATAAGTTCCGTTATGTGTTTTGTAGAATAAGGAAGGGGTGTTTTTGTAGTAGAAGACATTAGTTTCCAAGATGATTACTCTAGAATGTTTTAATCTTTTCCACGTACATTCCTTGATGAAGCGTATGTAATGGAATGGGTCTGCGTAGGGCTGGCTCTCGTAACATTCAATAAAATGCGCAATTTCTTTGAAAAATTGCACAATGATTTTATTTGAAAAAGGGCATTTGCAATGATAATAAAAGGAAGCAATTAATAACAAAGATAAATATACAGGGTGTCCCGTAAAGAACGTGCCAAATTAAAACCATAGATAATGCAAAAAAGGCTCGATCTCCTATCCGAAATTAGATTTCATAAAAGTCAAACTATTTTTGCACAAATTGCGATTTTGAGTTGTTTTTCTTAGCAATTATTTTTAGAAAATTTCAATTTCTCAAAAACGGTGCGACTTTTACTAGGACTATTTTCGGACAGGAGATACAGCTTTTCATGCTTTATCTACAGTTTTCGTTTAGCACGCTCTTTATGGGACACCTGTATATACAGGTTGTAACGAAAAGGTGAAATAAAACTTTAAGGGGTTATTCTACGGCTAAATTACATCAACTTTTTCTATGGGACCAACATCGAATTCGCAAAAAAAAAAACACTTTCCCATACTAAAACGCGACCAGCTGGCATCAGTTTGTATGGAAACGTCAATTTTTTTTTTGAGATTTCGATGTTTGTCCCATAGAAAAAGTTGATGTAATTTAGCCGTAGAATAACCCCTTAAAGTTTTATTTCACCTTTTCGTTACAACCTGTATATAACTTTTTTTTTCAATTGCCTCAGGTGGTGATCAATTTACAAAATAATCTACTAGGTTTCTATATGAGCTGTTTCTGGTGCTCAGATACAACTTTGTGACTTGAACTTTTCTATGTGACCAACTTACCAAAACCAACTATGTACTACAATTCTTTTGATAATTAACTCTTTAAATGAGATTACCGTACATCCGAAGAAAATAATTTTCGTGTAGATAGAGGTAGGATTAAAAATTATGGAACGTCATCATCTGAAATGATATTTTAGCCATAAGACCCCCACTGCCGAACATAGGCCTCCCTAAATGACTTCCAGATTGGTCGGTTGGAAGCAGCCTGCATCCAGCGATTTCTTGCAACCTTTACCAGGTCATCTGCCCACCTTGTGGGTGGCTTGCCGGAACGTGTCCCCGATTATTTAACCTTTCTGCCCCGTTGGTCGTCAGTTCTATGTGCTATGTGCCCCGCCAAATGCCAAATTGCAATTCTAAGATTTGACTTGGTTTTTGAAAAGAAAAGAAAATAAATGAATGAATAAGGGCAAATATATTGACGTTAAATCATGTTTTAAAAGAAACAACAAAGTAAAACAAGAGATGTGACAACCTTTCTCCATGGATGTCACAGCGCAGCGAAGAATGTGCACATTTGACGCACCGCATAAAATGTAATAACGGATATGTGAGCGCCTTTATGCTTTGAAATGTGCCGGGCAAATTGCTATATCGGTTCTTTAAGCATGTTTCTAGAAAATAATCATAATTTGACAAACGTTATGTCAAGTTTTTATCTGGCAAACCTAAATGGCTTATAAATTAATTATACTTTCTGGTTACTGGTGGCTCTGATCCCGGGCAGTCACATGTTAAGTACACTACAAGCACTTTTCGTACCTTTGTCAAAATATATTTAAAACTAATAGATTAGAGGTTTTTTATGTGAAAAATTAGGTAGTGTGCCATTTGGGAAGTAGTCATTTCGGGAGTAGGCTTATTGGGAAATAGACTATTTGGGAAATGGCCTTTTTGGGAAAGTGGACGATTAAGGAAAGGGACATTTTGGGAGTTAACGTTTTGGGAAGTGGACGATTTGGGACAGTGGTCATTATGGGAAGTTGTCATTTCGGACCAGAAGGGAGCATAGTAATGTTGGCTAATTTCTTCAAGTGTTTGTAGCTGTTAGTAAGCCAGCGATGTTTCATCAATGTCTTGGATTTTATTTCCACAAACAAAGGCAAATAAAGGCAGTTCATTCAGTTTTTTATTTTTTTATATCCTTGATATAATAAAGTAGCATTATTGTAAATGCAAAACATAAAAAGTTAAATAGATTATAGCCTATTACATGCGAATATCTGCATACAAGTATATCTTTATATTCCCACCAAATCGTCCTGCATTTTTGAAGCTGCATCTCGATCCAGCCAGACATTAATTGGTGCAAATGAAGTTCCTATCTGCATTCAGTGGATTCATTTCCGCAAATCTGCTCCTTTTTCAATTTTTTCGCAACCTGCTTTAATTGGTTTTCCTCTATTGAAGTCTCTAATTTGGTTTTGGTTTGACTTTATATAATTTCTATTTTATCTCTCCTGGCAAAAGTGGGAGTGATACCCGATGTAAGTTGAACTCACACTACAAAAGACCATCTGTACAATGAAAATACAGCTTTTGTTGGAAATGTATAGGTTGACATGTACCTAGTAAGTGTTCTCGTTTAAACGTTTACTTTAGGATTATGATTCAGTATTTTCTAGTTTTTCTTAGTTAATTCGAAAAATATATCTACAAATCTTATCATTCACCGACCTATGTTATTGGTTTCGATTCCGATCTAAAAAAATCAGTCGCTATAGTTTTTTTGTTTGTTTTATCTTATCTAAACGAATAGTTAGTGACATGACCCCCGATTCAGAACCGTTAGATAGCAAATTGTCGACCGGAAAATCACGTAACACTATAAGATATAACATTACTGTCACGTGATTTACTGAGCGACAATGTACGAACACCAAACGGTTCTGAATTGGGGTCCTGATGGTAAATAAATATTCCTATCTCGAAACAAAATGTACACTGTCCTTTGCTGAGCTATCGTGTAACTCCACTTCTCCAGCTCTTTCATTCATCAACATAATAATATGCTCAGCCTAAAACTCCTTGTATAGTACACGAATATAAATAGTTTACAGTTACAGCGCATTAATTAATCAGCATAAACATGGAATTCAATTGACAAAGATAATGTTTAACAACAAAGCCTATATACAATAACAACAATATGTAACAAGCAATAATGCTAGATAACCGGGTTTCCTCTTATGTTATCACTTCTATATGTATTGTAGGTATATTCTGGTAACGCAATATGGAGGTCATATGATAAGCGTGTATGTAGTTTTTAGAATGTATTTCCTATTGTAGCAAATTTCGGCACATTTATTCAGACTTTGATAACCTCGGTACATCTGTCAGACGCTCTACGCATAAATTTGCTCGCCTTTATTGGAGAGAGTTAGGTATAGGCATTACGCATTCCCCCTCTGAACCACTGAAAATGGCTATAGAATTATCAACTCCGTGGATACTATGACTTTTTTACCATTGCTTTTTCAGCTTACTATGCTTTGGGCTATGACGATGTTATCCTTAATTCTCTCTCAGATAATCCTTAAGATTCTGTCAATTGACAACATTAAACAGGATATTTTCTGTTTAACTGCAAGCTACGAGCGTTTTTGCTGTTGTAATTTTGTGCATTAAGATTAGGGTTTTATTTAAGTATTTTTACATTTCTATCATTTCTCTTTCGACATAGTTTTTTTTTATTACCAGCATTTTTGAGGGAATATGCACGAAAATAATAATATTGTTTTTACTGTATTTATTTAAAATTATAGTGCTAATAATGAAAATAAAATTTATTTTAGGTAAAAACTAACCGTAATACAGTACTAAGAAATTAAGATATACCTGTATCTTTCCAAAAAAACTTTTAAAATGAAAAATTTATGGCGGACGTGTTCTGTGACGTCATGGACCATGTCGGATCTCCTTGTCTAGCACGCTACTTAAACTTAAAATATAATATGCATATTCCCTATTAGCATTCTGACTCAATTAAAATTGACAGACTTGTACCCTGATGAGTCGTTCAACTGATCAGTTTGTAAATTGTCTCATTGTAGTCAGGCCAAATTTTAATCAACCGTCATTAATACCGAGACAGCTGACTTGTGCGCATATTGATGGAATCAATTGCTTGAAGGTCAGTTTGTTGGATATTTGACATTTAATTAGGTCGGTCGCAAGAAATCAGTATGTTGAGAGCATAATGAATGCTTGCGGTTTTCTTCTTCCAGCTGTACCCCATTTATACTTCCTAATTAACCGTTTTGCTTTCTGGGTCATCATTGGGTATTATACCTAATTAAGTCTGTCTAACTCATATTGATATAGATTGGAATGAAAGCGTTTCTCCGGGTTATCCCTTAATAGTCAAAGATATATCTTAGTTTTTCTCTCTTTATCGTTTATGTGTTTGATTTACAAGTACGAGTATAACATTTCCTGAATTTGATTTCTGGTTTTATACCTACTACCTACTACTAAAAGTCGTTAATGGTATTTCTTACTTGAACATCATTCATGTAATATTTGATTCCCTGCGCTGGCTGACTGGTGCAGTCTCTAAATTCAAGAATTTTCTCATATAACTTCTATAGAATTGTTTGTTTTTAACGAGAATTGCTAGGGTTTGTAAATATCGTGATTAAAAGACGTAAAGTTACCCGTTTTCTGTCGACAAACTGGTAACTAAGCTTGATAGTTTAAGCTCCTTAGCGAATGAAAGTTTCGGATTAACTTTAGTGATGGGTAAGACTTGACGTTAAAACGTTAACCTGGGTTGCCAAGAGAATCCTGATTTTGCGTTTTTTTGACAAAATCACGTAACACTATAGGATTTAACATTATTGTCACGTGATTTACTGAGGATGTCCACCCACAAGGTGGACAAGTCGACCTGGTAAAAGTTGCAGGATGCCGCTGGATGCAGGCCGCTTCTAACCGGCCAATCTGGAAGTCATTGGGGGAGGCCTATGTTACGCAGTGGACGAAATGATGATGATGTTGATGAATAAAAACACTCCATCATACCGCACTGTTGATACAATAATGCTTTCATCCCACTAATATCAACAAAATTGACATTATTCCATCTTGTACCGACACTTGTATAGAATATAATCGTGGGAACTTGACTAATTGCCTCTCAGAGGAGGTACCGTTGTAGGCATTGTTTGTCGTGTACCCACGCGTGTAAGATTTGTGCCTAATACGGTCATAGGCTTGGAGATGGAGGTTTAATATTTGACGGTAAGTCGTGCGGTAATTTGGGAGAAATGAGGTGCAGTTAATTTGGGTAATAATAAATTGCGCACTGTGAGGTCTTTGGTTTTGGTTGGTTTTTATATTTAATGTAATTTACGTTATTGCTTTCTAAAGACGAATGGCAAGCTTCTAGAGCTTTGGAACCAAATTTTGAGACCCCATTCAGTAATAAAATTAACTCTCGTACAACTAAGCAAGGCTATCAAGAAGTTAATCGACCCTACCCTCTTAAAGCTGGGATTCAAGAGATATTAGCATAAACATGAAATGGTGAGGTTAGGTTATGGGTTATTGTGTTTCGTCTAATTAGCATGAAAATAAATTGAATTCGTTCAACTGCAAGACCTAAAAAGGCACCACTTTTGTATATACTTTTGCTTAACATATTACAAATAAAGTATCACATTCACAATACAATCTGACATTGACATATCACTTAACTAACTTTGACAGACGACTTTGTAAATCAAGTGTGTTCCTAACTAGTCTAAAATCGATTTAAGCATACTAAAACTTGTTCCGAAATGGCATCTAAATCCCACAATTGAAAGTAATACTATATAGTATATTATATTTTATCTGATTCTAAACTTTTAAAAATATGAAATTTTAGGGGCAAAATATGTTAATCCTACTTAACATTTTTTGTTATGTCTTCCAACAAGCACGGCTTCGTAAATTATTGGGTTGATCTTTGCCGAACTTCTTTTACTTAGAAATTTTCTAGCTTTAGCATGACGATTGCTTCCACCGCTTCCGCCAGCTCTCGGACTATACATACATTCTCCATTCATGCAGCTTCATTCAAACAACTTACGTCCGAAGCTTTTTACTTTTTGTCAGCTCAGCCCTAACGGAGCCAGCCCATAAGTCACTTTACCCACGTTACGGTCAGATTGTGGAAATTACATTTGACTTACGGTACGGCTACTTTCTTTCCCATTTGATATTATTTCTTGGTACATTCAGCGTCAAAAATAAGAAAGATGTACAGTCAACGACAGGTCAACCTACCTAAAAAGTTAAAGGTCATTGTACCGATTTTCAGTCTTCAAGTCTTCAGTCTGACCCGTAAGGATATTTTCTCAATTGGTATTAATCAATTGAGAAAATTTCACGATTTGTGGTAGGTTGACGAGCTGTTGTCTGTACACTTTTGGCATTTCACCAACCTTATTATAACATTATCAACGTTTGCCATAATTGTAGGTAAAATTGGATATAAAAAGCAGGAGCTCGTGCTCGGTGTTCTTTAGGCGAGGCTTATGTCCAGCTGTGGACTGCAATAGGGTGACCATGATGATGATATTTTTGACGCCGACTGATTGAATTTTTTTGTTAACATTCAACAACACTTTATTCGGAACTTTATGCGTTGCCATTACTTATGTAACCGGACATTATAAATGAGAAATTTCAAGTCAACCTTTTTGTTCTTAGACTGCGTAATAGTAATAGTTATATATGGTTTTTTTCTGCGTATAAATTGCAACATTAATAATAAATAAATAAAATACATACCCTATAAATAGAAATGTCATATGATTGGTTCGACAAAATTTTCCGCCATTATTTTAATCTGTATCTGTGCTGTTTTTTTAAGGGCGAGCGTTGACAGGAGTTGTCGTTTCATACTAAATGTAAGTGAAAAATCACTTACTAGTTTCGGAGAAATATAGTTTGTATTGCTGCTAGGGTTATGTACTCGATGACTCATTATCAGCCTTTGGAAGTCCAGCAAGACAGGCCTCCCCTATAGAACGGCATTACGTACTCGCTAGAAAAATATTATTCTCACAAAGTCACATAGCAATCAAACTTTAACTTTAATAATTTTCAAGCACCAACAAAAAATATTTAGGTCAAGATTCAGCTTCGTCGTGCTACCAGTACCATCATAGTGATTAAGTTGTACTACAACGTCCATGACTCCGGGTCTGTGGTCACCGCGACCACAGCATGCCGGGTCGAGGATCCAGATCACTGTTCACCGCATTCATGAGACATTGACTTTGAAATGGTTTTATTTACTTTTTCAAATCTACAGTAAGAGAACACAGTTACGTTCAGTTTCGAATATCCGTTCTCATTGTTAACAAGCTTGTTTGTTAGCTTACATGTAACTATGTAATCGAAAACCTTATTAAAAATATAAAAGTAACCTAGATTTAAATCATGACTAACGATTTTTTGAAAATATATCAAACTATGTATACTTTCCAATCTATCCTGCTTATTAAATTCTCAATGAAACGTAGAAATTGAGAGAGAGTAGCCTTTAAACTAGATTTACTAGGTAGCAAAAAATATCACATTAACTGTAGGTTTAACTCAATATCTATTATACCTAATCGCCTACTTTCAAATCCACACGTTTCGCAAACAGACAACCAACAATCAGATATTGCCATTTCGACAACTACCCACGCTTCTATGATGTTTACCGTATGTGGGTAGTTCCAATTTCGGACGTGAAAACCTTTAGGTCACACGTGGGCTGGCATACACACCGAACGGACGTCCCAAAAAGAGTTTAGTGCTAATTAAAAATGTTTATGCTCGATATTGAACTTGTTTTGGTGAGATTTAAATGGGTTTTATGACGATTTCGATCTTTAAAATCCAAATTGGTTTTATTTGTGAATAAATTATTTTTTTGTGTTAAGGCAGTAAAAATGATATGAATTTCGTATGTAACATCATAATAATGGTGCATTTACAAAAAAAAAACCAAAATTTTAATTTAATTCTTTATTTTGCATAATTACAATGTAATACGGGGAGTTCCCGCGTGTGGTTTATCGACTGAGTTATCGACCAATGAAAATGTGTCTTTATTATTATTGCGGTTGGTAGCTATTCTGCCGATAGTGTTGTCTGTACAATGTTCAGTAATAAAATAAACTAATAAATATTTATTATTGACTTTCGAGAAAAAAAACATCAAATTAATGACTAAAGGATCCAGCCGAGCTTTTCTGGCTAGCTTGATAGCTCTTACCAAACCTGTTCTAGTCAAATTCTTATCAACCAATCAACATGTTGTATTTCTATTTATGGAATCTGGGCAAAAAATGGAATGAATGTTGAAACTGTCCTTGATGGTACGTGCTGGTCGGAATGGGAGTAGTGGCGTGGCCAATCCGCTATGGGGAAAAAAGTTCAGCGGTGATTGGTCCAAGTGAAAGAAGTTACTAAAGGGTACTCAGTTTCTTGTTGTTTAACTGACCGACCCGAGCCAGTGACCTAAAAGCGCTTCTTTAAATACTAAATATAATTAGTATCATACGGGTTTATCGAATTCTTAAACTTCATCATCTAAATTGGTGCAGATATTGGTATTCTGGGAGACACCCTTGGCAAAATTAATTGTATGGTAACTCGTAATACAGAAATATTTCTTCCTTGCTTTTAAAACCATGTCAATTTGTATGTTTTCTGGATCATATCTACTTATTAACATATCATTATCCTCATCAGGGTTCCATACAGTTTGACAGATGATTTAAGTAGCGTCAGTGTGCACGAAGAGTGCTTAAGAAATACGATAAAAAAATTTGACAGTTCCTTTAAAGTATATATTTTCCTTATTGGATTTGAAATCCTCCTCCTTGTACCACAAGCTTCGGTTCCGGACGAACGCATCAGATAGACTGACTTTGGTTACGCTACAAATGTGGCAAGAAAACTTCTTAACACCAACTCTGTGTCTACCTTACCCCACCGACATAAAGACCATTTTCTAACGACAAAAAATCAATGAAGACTTGGGAACGTAATCCATTGTTGATCCACCGTTGCTGCTTTGAAAGATCAGACAATAGTCAGCAAAATTTTCACTCGATTTTAGATTTTATTCCACTGTAATAAGAGCTTGTTATTTCGCAGGGGTGGATTCTAAGAAATTGTTCGATTGTATTAATAGTGGAGTACTTGCTTGTATTAGATTGGAGTTCAATGGGAGGATTTCGTAAGCTGTTGTTACGTAAACATTTCTTTACTGCTACAACTTAAATACATGAGGCATCAGTTTATCTTGAGAATGTTGTGGTATAAGAATGGTCCTTCGAGCCAGATTTTACAATAATTCGGATTGTTTTTTCGCACTTTAGTTTAGGTGAAAGATTGTTTGTGACTATGTGTATTTTAGCATTTAAAATAAGTCTTCTTGAAGTAAATAATAAAGTGTGTAAATTCTGAAATTTTAAAAGTCGTGAAGTTAATACCTATCTATTCTATGTAATCAGCTCATATTATTTTCTCACTGGTGAGTTAGGCCTTTTTTTACCGTCTCAGTTCTCACGGTCCTTAGCCAATTTTTCCCAATGTGGTCCAGGATCCCGCTATTAATTTCCTTAAAACCTATATTAAACTCATTTCTTCTCTATGTACCGTTCCAGCAAGCACATCGTTACGCAGCAACTTTTTTAATAGACATTGAAAATGTATAAATCTTGCACGGAGCCATTGGCTTCAACTATGGTTGTATTTATCTGGATATCTATAGGTGAAGTATTTGTTTAGATGGGGCTACTGATAATGTAACTTATTCATTTACTGTCAAGCTAAGTTTCTACCCATCGAAAGTATCTTTCTCGCTCTGCTAATCTCATGCTTTCTCCCTCATCGCTCTATTTGTCGCGATAATTATTTGGTTTTATGACATAATCGCGCTCCGATCGTTGGCAACACCAGCAATTTTAATTAGACGACAAAATGGCGTCGGCATTTTTTCTCCGCATCGTGATCAGCTATTATCATGTAATTGGCATGATTTAAAACGTGACCAATCTAATTAATGGTGAAAAATTAATGTTACATGATTAATTTAAGTAGTGAAATGTAGCAAAGCAACTAATAATCATTTTCCCGAGACGGGATGCGCATGCTACGATATTAGTTATCGCTTGGATATAAATAAGATAACTCGCGACGTACTTATTCATACATTGATTTCTTGTGGTATCTACTAGTTGGCTTAAGAAGGCACAGATTTACAATATCAAAAACCGTCTAGGTTTAGTGGTTCGCAGCTCGAAAAAGCCAGACGGTCGCGGTTTCGAGTCCTGTAAGGGATAAGTTTAAAGCACCAGCATATTTACTGAGTCATGTATGTCATAGCCCAACGGATTAGCAAACTGAAGTGGCAGTGGGCGGAGCACATAGCACGTAGAACTGACGGCCGATGGGGCAGAAAGGTTCTAGAATAGACGCCACGTACCGACAAGGGAAGCGTAGGACGTCCATCAATAAGGTGGACAGACGACCTGGTAAAGATTGCAGGAAGCCGCTGAACGCAGGCCGCTTCCAACCGGCCAATCTAAAAGTCACTGGGGAAGAATATATCTAATTTGTGCTGTTGCGGAATACTGGTCAGAATTTTGACTTTTTTTGATACGAAAAGAGGCCTTATTACCGGCTCTGCTTAGTTTGGGCAGTTTGGGGCTGAATGATTAGTGTGATTGTTAAAACTATAGATTGCTTCTAAGAGTTCTAATGATTTATTCAATCTGTAAATTCAAAAGTTAAATGCAGGAAGTGAGCCTTAGTCGCAATTCAAATAAGCCATTTGCAATATTTTCTGCGGATCCTCTTCCCAAGACGAGATGCGCATGCGACGATAACAATTATCGCCTGGATCGTGGGACAGGAAGAGGGCAATCTCGGCTTACCATTGACCAGAAATTAGTTGTCTTACTAAGAATAGTCATTAAAGGTATCAAGATTAATTCCTTAAACCTTAAAGTATAGGAAAATATTTGCCGTACCATTATATTTTTACATTTGACGAAAGTATCTAAAAAGTCGTTAAATACCTATCTAATGCAGAACAATGGCTAATCTGTCATGTCGTAGGCGCTCACGATCACAACCCTCAGCCATGTTTTGAATTTCGAAGTCAATAAAGAAATAATTATGGCGTCCAATAGGTATATTTTTTTTTAAAACTATTGATAGAGATAGAGACTGACACTGGCTGAAAACCAGGGTTGCACGGTCCCTGCGACTTACAGCATACGCTGAGAATCGTGAAGTTAATGTGTGTCAATAAATATTAATTTTACAATTGCTTTATTGCATGTTTGTAGATATACAGGGTGACTGGTAATACAAGGTGTCGCTTTAACAGGATATTCTATTAATTAAAATAATCAACTTTTACTGCGGCACCAATATCGCAATCAGAAGAAAAAAGTTCACCTCTTTATACAAAATAGGCATTTATCTCGACAATGATGTATGGCGCATCAGTTTTTTTCTTTCGTGTTGCGATTTTGGTCCCGTGGTAAAAGCCTTAACCTTAATGGGCAAAATATCCTGTTAAATCGATTCATTTGTGTTACCGACTGGTACTGGACCGTTTACTGTAAAAAATACAGGGTAACTGTTTTTTGAAGTAAACGGTCATTAAAATTTATTCATTACTAACTGCTGCCCGCGACTTTGTTCGCATGGTCTTTAATTTAATTCAGAAACCCTCTTGGGTTTCCTCAGACCTTGCCAAATATTCATCACAATCTGATCAATTGTTTGGGAATACATAGAGGACAAAAATACTTGATTTTTATTGTGTTATAACGGAGAATCATCAATATTTCAGCCATAGGACGTCCACTGCTGAACATAGGCCTCACCAATGACTTCCAGATTGGCCGCTTAAAAGCGGCCTGCATCCAGCGGCTTCTTGCAACCTTTACCTTCTGTCTACCTTGTAGGTGGACGTCAGAACGGAGAACATTGAGACCAAATCAGAACTTGTACATTCAGATAAAATTTGATGTGTAGCTATTGTTCATAATAAGGTCTAGTTAGATGTAGGGGCTACGATGCCGCGACGGTCTGATTGCAATAGTATTATATGTAATACCTAGTAGACATGTGGCATCATGGCACATCCTATAGGATCATGGCGAAGCCAAGACGTGTACCCCAACCAGAACCTGCCTCCCGATTCAGAACGCTTCGATAACATGACACTAATGTTAAATCCTATAGTGTCACGTGGTTTTCTGTTCGACCATTTGTTACCGAAAGGTTCTGAATCGGGGGCCTGGTCAAGAAGGAAGAGTGTTATAGTTTAATTTTTGACCACGTGTTTATCAGTTTCTTATCACCAGAAAGCTTTCCAAGACCCTGAAACCTCACACCGCTATTTGGAGTGAGAAACTATTAATCAACATTTCGCTCTTGGCATCAAAATGCCAAATGAATAGAAGCGTCTGATGGACCAATCACAAGTGCAGTAGGGCAGGATGAAATGTCGACGGTAATTACTCCGGATACGGTCCGGAAACGAACAATTTTTGTACCATTGACCGACAATTAACCGAGTGCAGTGAACACTCGCCAGCGATGAAAAGTAAACGCCATTTTGACTCTATTGAGAGAGAGGGCGAATACTCGTGCTTGTAAAAGCGCTTGAAATAAAATGCTCAATAACAAATACAAGCTCCCATTAATTGCTTTTTCCAAGTGCTGTTTTAACCTAGTCTCTTTTTAAAATAAAGCGGATTGAATTGCTTCAACGACCTGGTAAAGGTTGCAAGAAGAGGCTGGATGTAGGCCGCTTCCAACTAGCCAATCTTTAGTCACTGGCCTATGTTCAGTAGTGGATGTCTTATGGCTGAAATGATGATAATGATGGTTCTTGTCTGTCAGATCAGGCCGCCTTAAGGCCTCTGACTAGGCTTCACAAAAAGTATCAAGCTATATTAGCCGGGACCAACTTTTAACGTGCCTTCCGAAACACGGAGGTGCTTGTGATAAATGTCACTTAATAAGGTAGGCGTAGATGGCTGGCATAACTTGTTAATTAGTTAACCAAAGCGCTGCCGCCACTGAGCTACAAGCAACGCTTCTTTTAATAAATTAATTTGGTTAATGATTTAATTAAACATACTAATACGAATCTCGTATCAGACCCCACTAAAAAACGGCCCGGTTTTGTCTCGGACCGTAAATCCTGGACTCGACTAAACTGATTTCGTTCCAACCCGGGAAAACTAACCACCACCTCCATAAATGGGGATTAAGGCAGTCACCGCAGTGCGACTGCGGAGCACCAGACTAGACCCTTTCCCATGTGGTAAACGAATGCCCTCTTCGCTGTTTTCCTGGCGGAATGTTGGAAGTTCATGACTATACACCTGCCGCCGCGAGATGGCTTAAAAACCTGGATATCAACGTCTGATCCACCCAGGAAGAATGCCATACGCAATGATGATGATTAATGATTTTACATTCCCTCTACCTAATCCAATAAAAAAGTCCATAATACACATTCCACCCTGTATGATATTTATGGTCTTAAAATGGCGAATCCGTTATTCTATTGCAATATGACAAACGTAAATCGTCATTCATCCGAATGTTTTATGAATCATAATTACGGATATCCGTCTAGCTACCAACGTTATTAAACATCGTTGCTCGCCATTTGATGCAATCGCGATTGCGTGTATGCATTATCATTGATTATATTGTTTAAAGATCACTGTATTGATTAGCAGTAAAACAGTTATTTTTTGTTTTTGTTTAGTTATTATCGCTCTTATTAATATTTACGTCTTTACGTACAAGTTCATTAGTGTTACTCTTATTCTTAAATAAAGTTGCACAATTCTGATCGTTGATTTATGAAATGAAATGAAATAAGTTTATTTGTATAAAGCATGTTACAGATGGTGCAAGTTTTAGAGCTCAGCGTGATCAGTCCGCGTCAGAAATTAAAAATCAGCCTAGTCAGACGCACAGAGTAAGGAGTCCACGCCATTATGTGCATGTAAAGCACTTGCATGTGCTGAGAAGCTCATAAATACACACTTGCTAAGCACACATGCCACTTATATCGTGATGACATGTTGCTATCCATTCCGTTGTTTGGCGCACATTGTTACATTTTTTGATTACGCACACACAGCCAAATGCTGCTTTACATGAATAAGGCTAAGTATCATTCTCTTCTTCATCTCCTTCATGGACCAAGACTTCGAGACCAATCTTATTGAATTAAACAATTAATCTTCTTTAGCATTTGTGTTTAATCCATTGTTGGATAAATGCCTCACCAAGGCGAAAATTTTTTACAATCTATTATTGAATGTGTGTGTGCACAAGAGCTAGCTCTTATACATATTGTAAATAATAAATAGTAAAAATTGTTTTCCTTTTCATCTAGGTATCAACACCACCTAAAGGTTATTAAGCTATTTACCTAGACAGCTAGCTAACAATAATGTTCCTTCCATTTATTTTCTTCGAGTTCTTTAAAAAGTAAGTGTTACAAAAAAATTACAGGCAAAATTCTTGTAACTATGTCGCGATGAATGACCTTGAATGCCATGGTGGTCATCAGTGATCCCAAAACAAAAGATTTTCTATTGTTTCTAGTCAGTTAAAAACTTAGTAATGGCGTCATTCATAGTTATAGGGGCATTATCTAAAAGCATGTCTAATTTATGTGCATTGAAGACAAATTTTATCAACATACAATCATTTGCATTTTAAGAGCTAGATACTATGTTTAAATTAAAACTAATCCTTTGTGTTGTGGGCAGAGAATATACAATATTTTTTCTGTGCAATCTTGTATAAATATGGCGTAGAAGCGCGGTGAAGGTGATCCGTATCCGTCCGTTTTTAAACAAAATGATTTAAAGGCGCCCTGCGTGCCTTCCGCAAAACTCCCTCCCTGGTAACTTTTAACACAAGAAAGGAATTCTAACATCCTTGACAATATATGTGTAATCCTTATTTTGAGACAGTGAAAATACCTAGTTTTGTTGCCTGGCGCATACTTATACATTTAAATAATTTCAAAACAAATTTAAATTAATAATTTTGTTACCTTAGTAAGAGCAAAACGTGGATACTTTTGTGTCTTGTTACAGACATAAGCTACCGATAAATATTTGATTTCTATAGAACTAGTATGAAATCAGCAACTCTGCGCATATGGAAACATTTCTTGTGTCCAGTTGCTTCAACTTAACACATACTCATGGCGATCAAAAAGTGTTCGGTGTCGGCAACTGGAAACTAAAAGTGTCCATGTTTAGCCAGCGCCTTATTCGTTAAAAAGTGAAAAACAGACTTTTATTACTACGGGTATGGATAGAAACACAACTCTCGTTACTTTCATAACTGAATGCTCTTATCATTTCGTCTAGACACGAAGACATCAATCAAGCGCAATTGTTTTGTCGCGACTCGAACCGTTAACAAATCTATGGCAATTAAGAACACGTCGCAATTAGTGGTATCATGACAGACAGTTCTTTTGAAGAAAGATGATATTGTAACATTATTCTCAATGAATCTGCTATTTGCTTGAGTTTATTAGTACATAACTTTTAATACATTAGGACTATTAAAGAAGACCTCTAGAAAAGTATAGAGGCATCCGAAATGTGGACATACAGGCGTATTTGGAAGTCAGTTAAATACATAGGGTCACCAACGAGGAAAATCTGGAGCTGGACTGAAGCGAGAGCTCCTGACCATTGTCAAGACAAAGACTGAGACGTAATGCCTATACTTACAGACAAATCTATATATATAAAACAAAGTCGGGTTAGTTACACTATTTATAAGTCGAGAACGGCTGGACTAATTTTTATAACCATTGATTTGTGAATTTGTCTCCGCCCCGGTTAGCAGAATAACTACAAAAAATACGGAAAAATTCACGAAAAAAAATATTACTAAAGGGCGGTACGAAGTTCGCCGGGACAGCTAGTTCTAAATAAAATCTTTTTGCTTCAGACATTTTTTGAAACAAAATTCGACCATAATGGATTTTCAAAAGACATTACTGGTGAATAAAACTTACCAGCAATGAATTCCATACAATTTGCTGGCGTCTATTCAAGTAGCGCAGAAAGGTCGACTTTCATCATCATCATCATCACCACCATCGTTTCAGCCATGGGACGTCCACTGCTGAACATAGGCCTCGCTCAGTGACTTCCAGATTAGCCGGTTGGAAGCGGCGCGCATCCAGCGGCTTCCTGCAACCTTACCAGGTCGTCTTGTCCACCTTGTAGGTGGACGTTCTACGCTGCACTTACCAGTCGACTTTGTTCTAAGAAGATTGACAAAATGACAACATTAATTTTTAATAAAACAATATTTCGTTGTGGTTTGGTGTGGCTCTAGACTGCTTTGGACCTTTTATAGATTGGTAGAACTGTATTTTTTGATTGTGTGTCATCAATAGCGCCCATTAACAGCATTTATCTGCCTGTTTGTCAGTCTCTAGTGTCACTACTGCCTTAATCAAGTAGAAAACTTGACTAGTTCTTGAGTTGTTTATCCATATATGTCGTTCCGCATCTAGTATAGCACATATCTGTATGTCATCCTAGACTGGCCATATGGAGCTAGATTTCCAATTTTTTCCTAGACTTCTTGCGAGAAGATTTCTTACAGTTGTATAATTAGTTATGTCTTTATTGAGAAGTGGTATCGCCTTACAGTGGGCTCTTAAGATGTATTCTTTACTTTGTGATAATAGGCTAGTTGCAGGGTCAAAATAATTTCATTCTATTTAGTCCGTCAGTCAGATTATCGAAAATTATTATATTGGACCTATATTTTGTCTTTTGTCAATTAAACAAAAAATGACGCATATAAAGCGCATTAAAGTTTGCACGTGACGTCACGCCTTGCTAAAAAGTGTCGCAAGGCGTGACGTTACGCGGAACTTTAACGGGCTATAAATCTTCATAACTTTTTGTTTGATTTGATGTGTCTGGACGGTTGTTGTCGGGTTCTTGTATTTAAGTTAAATCGCTCGGATAACTAATATCGAGATGCAGGATACGTCAGTTTTAGTTCGTATGTGGCGAGATAGATGTCGCTACTGTGACTCCATTTATAAAAACAAACAACTTTTATTATGGATTCACCTCTGAAATCGCTAAAAAAAAGACTTTCGTACATAAGTTCAGTAATTACTCGACTATTTTAACCGACTTCAAAAAAGGAGAAGGTTCTCAATTCGTCGGTATCTTTTTTTTAATGTATGTTTAGCGATCATTCGTTACCAGGTTAACCGATTTCGATAGTTCTTTTTTTGTTCGAAAGGGAATACTTTCGGAATGGTCCCATATAAATTTGATCAAGTTAAACACTGCATGAACTCCATACCGTGCCACTTGATTTTGTACCTATGTTGCCCAATGTCTTCGGCATTTGTGAACAGATTTTGATGATTCTTTCTTTATCGAATAGCTTATACTTTAAAGATGTTATATTGAAAAATTTTTGGAAAAATGACACCTCTGTCTGGTGGGAAAAATAAGGGATAAAATCGGTGTTCAGCCGTTAACTTAGTTTGCACTCAAATGATTCGTTTTATTGAGGATGTATCACTAAAAATAGATGAAATAAGTAAATTTTATAAAAAAATGTAAACCGACTTAAAAAAACTGAAAATCAAGAAATATTATTAACACAAGTAGGTACCTAATCAGTTACTTTTGGAGTCGGTGCAAACGAAAACATTCAAACTCTCCGATGGCACCGACTCCAAAAGTAACTGATTTGGTACTTATGTGTTGATATTATTTTTAGCTTTTTTATGAGTGCAATCACCTCCCCGCAGAAAAAAAACCACAAAAATTTCACTATGCATAATTTCTGTTTGTAACGCTGTCTGTTGATCTTATAAAATAAGCATCAGAATCAGCTCCAGGGGTGTTTAAGGCGAGGAGTGCCCCTAAATTAGCGTCTCGACGCGTGCTAGTAAGAATATCGCACGAGTTTTCCTGCAAAAATTTAACTACGGTTCATAACAGCGCGCAATGAAACGTGGCTATGACAACAAGCGCTGCGTATTTCTTTGGGTAGCGAAAACCCTTTGCTCAGTTTATAGCTATCAAGTTGGCCTATCAATCGACGTTAAAATGAATTAAATCGGTCAAGCGGTTAAAAAGAAGAAAGAGAATTTTTTGTATGTTTTTTCAATGATTTCAGCATTTATTCTTCTCAATATTTTCTCCCGAAGTATGAGTACTAGAAACTAATGCTATGCTCAAAATGTTGTGTAGGTTTTGACAATTCATTGCATATTTTTAAATATTTTTCTGACAGCTTGGGTTTAGGTAGTACTTTTGAAACCACATGTTAGTTTACATTTGGCGACTACACTCGCTTTAAGTTGAGGTAAGTCTAAACAGTGTCGTTTCTACGTCAAACTCAATAAAAAAAAATCTTAATAAGTTTGAAGTTTTACTGCTAAGGGAGATCGTGGTTAACCCCTAAGAGTGTAAGCAGTTCCTAATAACCCTGTATACAGATATAAACATAGCAATATTTAAGTGATCCATCAGTGTCTGTATCTATCACAGCATACATTACCACAAACAACTCTATGTCATTCACAATAGAGTTGCTATTGATATAACTGATCCAGTTATTGTATTCTATGAAACTTATCTCACAATATCCGATGTCGAGTGAAAGATAACGGATCGGCTGAGAAAAAGCCTAGTCCTAGGAAAAATTATTTGTCTGGTACCTCGTAACAAAAGATGTTTATTCCTTACTTTGGGACCGTGGCAGATTTATTTACAAATATCTGCATATTGACTTTAAATGGCCCGACATAATACCTGGGTTTAAATCTTCAAAATGCCCAACATCCTGACATATATGAACTTACTAAAGAAGAATAAATCTAACATTTTAGTACTGACCCATGACACTTTGACTAATCCAACGCAAAGTTACATAATCGAGTAACTTCGAACCGTATTCATCAAACAAAACAATAGAACTAGACTCATCGACACAATATCAGGTAGTCGGCAAGACGATGCCAGAACGAAATGGACTACAATGGCTGACACACTTAGAGGAGTGGTTGATTTTTTTAAACCTTATGTAAATGGTGTAGTAGCATAAAGCTCCAGCCTGTTACCTGCGAGATATTGACACTCACTTCGTTCTGGTCTGTATCCAGAAAGTTTAATTGTCATCCATATTACTAACCCAAGGTCAGATTATCAAAATCCTGTAACAAGACTAGTCAGCCCATTATAAATCCTGTACAAATCATTGCTATGTTCTCAGAAAAATATTATTTCTTAGTTTTA
Organism: Anania hortulata; assembly: GCA_963576865.1. Lineage (NCBI taxonomy): Eukaryota > Metazoa > Arthropoda > Insecta > Lepidoptera > Crambidae > Anania > Anania hortulata. The sequence continues at coordinate 2,923,144 of OY756413.1, forward strand.
CACTGATTCATTCAAAATACACTAGAAATCGAAAATATACTGATAAGTTGAAGTGCCTTATCTATGGTACCGATCGACAGTATACGAGTATTAGAACCACACGATATCATGCAATGTCACTAACATCGAAATTTGCCTAAAAAACTGGGTCATGTGTTTACAATCTGCGAAATGTCAAGTCCCGGCTTTCAAAAGGAAGATATCCCGCAATATCGGGCAATCGGGATATCGAGCAAAAAGTTGACCGTGTCTTGCGTGTGCGCAACCGATAAGTGCCGATCATCAGTCGAGCGCGGTATGCCGTCTCAGTCGGACGTGTAAACGCGCGTGGTATATTTATTAGTTTTCCGCGTGAAAGAAATTGTGCTAGTATTTCCGTGTATCGGTTACTCATATTTAGAGCGGAGATTGTGGTGTTTTTTGTTTCGTTTACAAGTAATTTCAAAAAACAATGCGGGTAAGGAAACTAGTAACTAAGCTTTAATCGTTTTAGAAATTGCCAAAAACCTATCAGTAACAAAACAGTGTAGTGATCTTTGATAAAAACAGTGCATTCGAAAAAGTGATAATGCGACGGCAGAAGTTGAATGTTGATCCTGATTTGGGAGACCTGGAAGAGATGCTGGCCAACGTGCAATCTCAGTTAGAACATGAGATAGATTTGGAGAAGGATTCCAAAATGTCTTCTCTAACAAGTGTCCACGAATCGCCAAAAATGGCAAAGAGGACTTCTTCTTTTAATAGAGGAGGAACCTTAGAGTTCCGCAGGGCTCCCCGTCCTCCTTTCAACAGAATACTAAGTGAAGTCAACTCAGGTAGCCAATCTCTTAATGGAGACTTTAGAAATGGGGAGTACGGGGTCATTGAGCAATCGTTAAGGGGGTCTCAATCAAGTTTGAAGTCGGAAGAGATGGGCTCTCAGACGTCTCTGAAGTCGTTCCGGTCAGACACTCAGCAGAGACTGTCAGTGCTGAGTCTCCCGGATAAAAGAGGGTCGAATGCAACCTGGAATGGGAGGTCCAGGACAGCAACACTGCCGAGAGGATATGGGTCGACCAAGGAGAAAAATTGGGAGGAATACTGGGCTCAGTAAGTTTGCATTATTATTTTTACCACCTTTTAGAGATGTGCTGTTACTGGGAATAGGTTCCCATGCGGGGAATATTCCTTGTATTCCTGTAGTAGGGAATATTCTCGGGAACGGCAGATCTATACTAGCTCTTATAGGATACCGACTCTTAGTTAGCTAAACAATAGATATTGTAGTTTTCCTTATCCATTTCGTCACAATAGTAAATGGACTAAATTATATTATGTGCTGACGGACAGGAAACATTAAAACCTAGCCTCATGGCTGTATCTTTATTAATTAAATTATAGACGAAATAACTAAGTATTTGCCAACTAATTTTTATTTTATGTCACCATTATCAAATTGAACATGACATGTCAAATTAACCAACATTTCAAATTAAATATATAATACATAGATTAACCTAGGTGATGGTGTGAACATTTATTTCTAGGATAAAATGAGTTAATTAATAAACACGATACAATCGTAAAGCGTTACTTCTAGTCTAGACTGCTTTCAATTAATATCTGATTCTGTTTTAATTACAAAAGTTAGTTTAACAATTAATTGACCAGATTCACGTATAAGCGAAGTTTTATGTAATTAAGTGTTGCCACATAACAATTATGAGGATGTGTGTAATCAGGATTAGGAGGATTTCGACGAAATGTTAAATTATGTTCGTGTTTGTTTTTTGAAAGGCACACAGACAATTAAATCTTGTTTGGCGGCCTACATACCACATGTAAATAAAACTGTTATTTAATTTAATTAAATAGTCATGAAATATTAAAGCACCTTGATTAAAACTTCGGATCACTGATCACTTACCTATTTTTAATGGTGATTAACTTTTCAATATCAGTACTACATGTTGTTAGTTCTTTAAATAATAATAAATAAAATATGCAATCTCTAAGTGAGTGTGGTATTGTTAGTTATGTACACAAATAAATGCGGGTCTTACTAAATTTTATTACCATATTTAATGACATCTCCGTGCTTCGGGAGGCACGTTAAAAGTTGGTTGGTTCCGTCTCATATAGTTTGATTTAAGCCGTTAATCCTATCCTGAAGAGGAATATAGGGTCAGTCACTAAATTTAAACTACTTCTCCATCACACAGCAGTAGGCCCGTTAGCTTGTATATGGCCCAAACATGGAGCACATGACAAATAGAGTAGAAATGTCATATAATTTGTTCGATGAAATTTTCCGCCATTTTTAAATCTGTATCTGTACTTCATTGTATGGACGAGAGTTGACAGGACTTGTCATTCCATACTAAATGTAAGGGAAAAATCACTTACTAGTTCCGGAGAAAGATGGTTCGTATTGCTGCTCTATAGGGTATGTGCCCAAACCACCTCACATTTAAAGAGGTCTTTAGGAAATGCATGATGTATTAACTGACTTTAGGTGCCCTTAAGATCGGTCGTGTATGGGTGACAAATCGCTGAGCGATTATTTTGTCGCCAAATAGAAAATACTAGCTGCCCATACAAACGTTGAAACGTTGTATTGTTATTATAGAATGCAATAAATATATTGAACTAGCTGTCCCGGCGAACTTCGTACCGCCCCTACATATTTTTTTTGGGAATATTTAGTTTTTTAAAGTTATTCTGCTATTCGGGGCGGAGACAAATTTAACAAATCAAAGATCATAAAAATCGGTCCAGCCGTTCTCTAGTTAAAAATGGTGTAACTAACCCGACTTTGTTTTATATATAAGGTGCTTCATAAATATCTGCAACGGCTAAAATGGGTAAAAGTATTGCTTATATAGATTACGATAGTGAAGGAATTACGTGCCCCGGATCGGTAATTAATTATTTGCGAAAAGAGTAAATAAATGGTTACTTGCTTCAATTTGCATAACAAACTTCGTCATCCGCCCTTGACACTGCGCGGGAGCGGTATAATGTGAAACGTTAGGATTTTTGGACAGATGTGGACGGTTTGAGACAGAATAAAGCCTAATCTTTATTTAATATATTTTTTTTTAATGAAAAAATAATGATGTTCTGCACATAAACTTTCTTTACTATCGTAATCTATATAAGCAATACTTTTACCCATTTCAGCCGTTGCAGATATTTATGAAGCACCATAAATATAGATTAAATTGAATTTAACAGCTAGTATCTAAACAAACCAATAACATTCAAAGTATTCTTCCATGTTAATGTAGTTCAACCATAATGCATAACCCTTAACTGTGTCTAACAAAAAAATTTCGCAAGCAACTACTTGTTATTTTTTGCCCGTATTGGGCCCTGCGCGCCCGCATCCACATGTCGTCACGCCATAGAGTATAGAGCGTGGTGTAGGTTTGTTGTTCCGTGTCTATGGGAAAACAGCATAACTTACTTGTAACGGTTAAGTAAGACATGCCGGCGGATAGATGTTATGCATAGTTTTTGTATTAAACTTTTATTAGCTTTCTTGTAACTAGAGTAGTGTGGCTCCTTCTAACATGGATGCTGTAACATTTAAAAGAAAGAGTCCACCCTGTCCACCTCTATGTTTTTTCAAATGTCTTATTATATCTTAAAAATATTTTGGTATGTTTAAATTAAAAAAAAAAAACACGTTGGCAGTACTTTTTGACTATCTAATAGACGAAGAAAAAACTTAGATGTTATCCCTATTGTTAATCACCATAATTACTTTGTCTGTGACTGATCAGTGTGTAAAAAAATTAAATGGCGTTCCAGGAATTAGTTCTTAGCTGTTACTGTTACGCATTGTACCCCGTGTTAATTAGTGCGTTAAATTAATTAATTTCAATCCGGTTGCCAACTTTAATGCAATAAGTACTTAAAAAATAATTGTACAATCCTTCACACCTGCAATGTAAACTTTTAAATTATAACTAGCTTGCCCGCGACTTCGTTCGCGTGCGGTCTTTAGTTCATTCATAAAGGATTTTCTGCGCAACTTTCTTAACTTATATATTTTTTGTAACATTCTTCTTTTAAACGAAATTGTTCCATCCGTTCACGCGATGCGATGATCAAGGGAAATATTCATTTTATATACGAGTACATAGATTACTTAATTCCTTTATACAATTATACTTTTATAAATTCCACGCCAATTAGGTCATCACGAAAGGTCGTACTAATTATTAAATTATAAACAATGTTTCTAAGAACACGTCATTATCCACTTGTAGATAAGAAAGAAATAACAGCAACATGCGTTTTGTTCAAACAATCAGTCATTGTTATTATTTGTATTTAATTTATTAGGTCAAATAAATATTAGAAAAATTACCTCCGGGTATGAATTAGTGCTCGGACCATTACAAAGGTCACCACTTTCGCAGATCTTTCGTTTTTTTCTTCCTATTACGACTTCCGAAGCCGAGCGGCGAGTACGCGGAAGGTCCCGGGTTCGTTTCCCGGTCGGTTTAATATAAAAAAGGAACGATTCAATGTTGTCTCGGGTCTGGGTGCTGTGGTACCATCGTGGTTTCTGATTACTACAATAAAAGTACTTTAACTACTTACTTTAGGATCAGAGCAATGTTTGTGATGATATATATTTATTTATTTTATGGCATTCCTAATAAAAAAAACTAAGCAACCTTTTTGGTGTTTATGAATGGCTTAAGTTGTTATACTTAAGGCTTAAGTTGTTACTTAGCTAAGTATAATAATGCCTAACAAGTTGATTAGCAGATTTTTTTATGAATAACGCTGTAAATGTGTAGGGTGCCTCACGATATCGTTCATAATAACATAATAACCATAGACAAAGTAAGTTTTCTTTGGTATAGTATCCATGAAATAGACGGTAAAATCTGAAAGTACGGGCTTGGATTAGAGTTTAAATACAAAGACGAACTATAGCCTTTCTCATGCAGACGAAGGTACCAATCTCATTAAACAAACGAGACGATTAGTATAAACATTATCTATAAATTAACCTAAGCAACTAGCCAGTCACAATGGGGATGACGATGAAATTCTATTTAGTCCCTCAGTTAGATTATCATGAAATAATGGACACTTATTTTTTTCTTTTGTCAATCAACCAAATAATGTCAAAGATAAAGCGCGTCAAAGTTCGGGAGTGAGGGCTCGTGACTCGTGACGTCACTTCTAAGTAACTTTCGTGCCGTGCAGACGGCCGTAAAGAATAAACTTCCCCACCGCTATCAGGAGACGTGTCGTAAGAGGCGACTAATTACTGTAGCACGACGGGCAGCAGCGTCTGCGTGGGAAATTGCTAAAATGATGATGATGATGACAAAACATTCCATCGATTAATTGTTACAGGTACCAAATAAAATAAAAACTTTCATTTAAGTATTCCTTATCCTTATGATGACTGTCAATTCTAATAACTTTGATATTCTTGGTTTTGTAATTAAAATTATCCATTTACCCTAATTAACGAATACATAGACATTATATCCGGTCCCGGATCTCCTGTTGTAATTAAATTCAAAAGGTCTTGATATTCCCAAATTAACGCGAGTCGAGTCCTTGCAATTACCTTTATTATCCTCTAATTTCAAAGAATGTAAAGGTAATAAAGGTTCGTTATTCGGATTTTACAGAGCTACATTGTATTAGAGGTATATTCTCCAATATTATGTTTCGAGATTTACCTACAGTCAACTAGACCCATTCGGACTAGACCAGATCAGATTAGAACATCATCTTCCTGGGTTCGATACCGGATTAGTGTCAATTTAAAAAACAAACTTCTCTAAATGTGCTGGGAGACGCGACCCCTGGGACTTTATAAAACCATATGTCAATTCCTTACTTCGAAACCATGTCAATTGGTGTGTATTCCGGCCCTGACTGTCTTTCAAATGGTGGCAAGTATTTGGCTGTGTTCTGATTGTTTTATTATTTAACCTCTGGGTACGTTTTTGTACGAATCTAAATCACAGACGCTGACAGTGTGCGGGGTCCCCTATTAAAGGATCCGGAGAGATATGTCTCGCACGATACGATTAGTGTACTATTTTGAAATTACTAAAGTTCAGAAAAAGGCCGAACAAAATATAAGCTTAGAGTGAGAAGTCTTTGACATCGGGTTGCTGCTCCGGAAACGAGTTTCGTAGTATTGTATGTAAGCTGCAGGCTGGTGTCCACAGCTATCAGACGAATACGCGTTTAATCACCTATCAGCTACGTCTCAGTGGAGTCACGTCAAGTCGAAAATCCGGGCAAATTAAAAAGCCGAACAAAGGGCCCGGCCACTCTCACCGGCGCGACACCGTAATTCACCGTGAAATCCTAGGCACGATGTCGAGTCGTTCTATAGCGTCAGTACTCCGTATGCCTTGTAAAGTTTCGGTCCGATGGATAGTGTACTTACACTATCTCTCTAGACATGGACCGCAAGACACGTATTCTTCTCCTGCTACTGTTAAGAAGACGTACGAAAAAAAAAACAAGGTCATAAAAATCACTGGGTAAAGAAAATACAATACGTCTCACGGCATAGCGCCGTGGTCTGTTGTGATGTAGCCAGATCCAAAGTCGGGACGGAACGTAAGTCCGAAAATCCGGACGGACGGTAACTCTGTACACAAATCTAACCCATTCGTAAACGCGTCCAAAGTTTGCCGGCCTTCAACTGTTAACCCAATTCGAATATGAGCTACCGCGCGCCCCCGTACTATGACACCATCTGATTCGTCCGACCTTCTCAGGCAATCGCGGCCTACGTCCGCTCTCGCCGATGGCTGTTGCATAACTGAACTAGTGATGCTAGTGATGTTCAATAGGCCAATATGTATATCGAATTATCGATAGATATATTAATAACCGACCAATTTGGAAATCACTAGAGGAGGCCTATATGTTCAGCAGTGGACGTCCTGTGGCTGAAATATTGATGATGATGATGATATAAATATGTTATTAATTACACAAATAGGTAGGTAGGCAACTGTGCAACATTTTGTGCTATCGATGCTATAATAATATATCTATAAATCGATTGATACTAGTACTATCTATTATATTCACAGAATCAGTGACAGTTATCGATAGCGGAGTTATCAATAGTACGGTATCACATGAACTGCCCTAACAACAATGTTTTGTTATACCTTTTTTACTACCGTGAAATTGTTGTGTGTTCACGGAGTGTGAAGACTGTTGACCTTATCGAGACAGATTCGACCGAAAATGATGGCGATGGCAATATCCATCGTCGCTGACTGACGTCAGGGGGGGTAGGGGATTAATCATGGACAACATCACATACATTGCTCTAATCCTAAGATAAATAGCTAAAGCACTCGTGTTATAGAAATCAGAAACAACGACGGTACGACAACACCCAGACCCGGCCGAACATAGAAAAGTTCGTTTTCTAAATTTACACGACCGAGAATCGAACCTGGGACCTCAGAGATGGCGACGCCAAGACCGGCGTACTCGCCACTCGGTTACGGGGATCGTCGAAAAAAAAATACAAAAGATAAATACATTATAAGACACATTGTGTGGACTACTGTTACTGTATGAAAGTAAATAAATGAATGAATTATGAATATATTTATGTCTTGGCTACAAATGCTTGTGCTCGTTACAGAAGCCAACCAAGAGGCAAGTCTTCTTCTGGGATTCGAACCTAGGTTCGCTTGTGCTTTTGCGGTCGAGAATGCAAATCACTAGACATGGGTTCGGTATTCTATCTGGCACACTATGCTTATTCCGTAACCTTGTCTTGCATTTCTGCAAAGATTTACATGTACAGTCAGTCAGCTCAGCACATCAAGGATTATACATGTACACTGTACAGTATAAGCGGATCGGTTATTTAAATATTAAATATTAGACATCACATACATTGCTCTGATCCTATGATAAGTAGCTTAAGCACTTGTGTTACAGGAATCAGAAACAACGACGGTACCATAACACCCATACCCGAGACAGTATAGAAAAGTTCTTTTTCTACATTGACTGACCGGGAATCGAATCCGGGACCTCAGAGATAGCGACAACAAGTCCGGTATGCTCGCCTCACGGCTACGGAGGTCGTTAAATTTGTATCAAATGTATCTATAACGCTAGGTCCAGCTGGAAATCTTAGCATAATGTGCTGTAAACTGTACAGCCAACGGCTCAATTAACTACTACAAAGAGTCATTAAAAAAAGACTTCTGAATTTGACATGTATACAGGGTTATTTGTGAAACATCAACAAACTCCTAGGGGCTGATTCTGGTGCTCAACTACAATAACTTTTTCTATGGGACCAATATTGAAAACGTAAAAAAAAACACTTCCCCAAACTAAGCCGCCACCAGCTAATATCTGTTTGTATGGAGCAGTGAATTTTTTGTTTTACATTTCAATGTTGGTCCCATTAAAAAAGTTGTTGTATTTGAGCACCTAGGAGCAGGGGCGTGCATTGGTTTCAGATGGGGGTAGGCTGTGAGTGAAAATTGAGTAAGTTTGCGTGAAACAGTAGGCGATCTCGCGGCAGCCTAACATTGGTTAATTGCACAGTAACGATCTAAAGTTGCGCGCTTTAGTAAGGAATAAGTACAGGTAGACGACAAAATAGTTACAATATATTTATTGTTGAATACGTAATTAATAATTATGGTCAGCTGTTCTGTCGGTTTTTTATGAAGGTATGCTCTGCATAATAGCCTATATGGGATGCACGCCCCTGCCTAAGAGGTGGTTGATGTTTTACAAATAACCCTGCTATGTAGCTAGATGTGCTGACTGACTAAACACAACAGCACGTCAACCTATCTACCACAAAATGACAAATTTTCTTACTTGATATTGATCTCTACGCGTCGGACTTAAATTCTACAATCAATTCAATGACCTTTAACTTTTTGGGTAGGTTGACCCGCCGTTGTCTGTACGTCATGTAAATCCTTGCAGAAGTACAAAACGAGGTTACAGGATAAGCAAAGTATGCCAAATAGAATACCTAACACAAGTTTCCTTCCTGGCTGTTCTGTATTTAGTATTGCTGTGTCATCTAAATGTAAATATGTATTATAATTGATTGCATGCCTTCATGCAATAAATGCAGCAAAATGTATTTTATAATGTGTCATACGGTTAAAGTTGTTTTTTGTCCTGGTTTTTAAACCTAATATTATTTTTGGAATAGTGAGAAAGAAGTTAAAGTTGAGTATAAACATGCAAAATGGTTTTCTCCAACCAAATGTTTGTTAAGTACATAATATATCCGCCAACGAGTGTGGAAACAGACAGTGGTACATGTCAATCATAGGGGTTTGACATTCGCGTAGGAACTATTAAGGGTGCGTAGGCAGAATGGCCCTTTTATACCTGGCCCTTACATAATATCCGTTGAGTAATGCCACAATGAAATAATAAACAGTACCCTCACTTTGAGATGTGCCGTTCCCGTTCATTTCCTATGCGGGGAATATTTCCCATACAGGGAAACATGCTCACGCGCTACGCTATTATTATAACTTTTACACGTCTTGTTCAAATTACTCAACGTTAAACTCACTCACGTTCACCGATGTATTTATTAATTCATCATCAAATTTTCAGCCATAGGACGTCCACTGTTGAACTGCTTAATTCATTATAATAGACAGATATCAACCGACATTCGATTGTCTGATTGTCGCAATTTGAACTACAAAGCCACGCGAGTTCGAATCTCTGAAGGGGCAAATGTTTGTGTGAGTTTTAAAATTTTCTTAAGTGTATAATAATGTTTATTTGTTATCTAGTCGCGTTAATAAACGGTGTGCTTAGTTTAAGGCTAGATATTAGTCTGATTGTTAGATAAATTTATTTATTTTTATAAACAAGTCTCATTTCGCAATTGATTCAATATATTGGACAAAAAATTTAGTAGTGTAGTGTAAAAGCAAATATAGCTAAGTAAAAGCCTTTTAGATAGATAGATACTCTTTATTTCACACCACACAAAACAAACAGTACAGAGAAACGAAAAGAAAGGTACAATTTACTTTTTATACTGTGGGATGTATTGTCAAACACAGGCCACAGAGCTTATTTTACTAGGACTAGTAGCATTTTCTAAGCTAAGCCGCGGACAAACATGACAGACATACACACAGACGGGCAGACGGACATGGAGAAACTATAAGAGCTCCTTGTTGATTAATAGACACTACACTACACTGTGCAATCCTTCCGCCTGTGGAACTCCTTACCAATGTCTATTCGGCAGTCTGAAACACTACAAATTTTCAAAACTAGACTTAAAACATATCTCCTTGGACTTTAGTTTTCTCCTGTGGTTTTCTTTGATTCACTTCTTTCTTTACTTTTCCTAACACTTTTGGTATCAAAATCCATGTTCATATTAATAGGGTTATTAATTAGTGTAAGTACTTATATGTATTTATATTATGTATGATCATTATTTATAACAATGTGTAAGTATGTATATTATTTTATTTTTTAGTATCTATGTAATAAATATATAATATATTCTGTAATATATTAAATATAAAATTACTTTAAACTCTTCACCGCCTCCCCCCATAACGTTTTTTTTGTCCAACTTTTCTCTACCTGAAGGTTGTTTGGAAGAGATCGCTCTTAGCGATAAGACCGCCTAAATTGTACCATTCAAAATTTATTGTTTCTCTGTACGGTTTTTTTTTGTGTGGTGTGCAATAAAGAGTATCTATCTATCTATCTATCTACACAAGCGAGTCTGCTGTATGTATGTGTAATTTTGTAATGTGGTAATGTCTTAACCTTGGGTATTAACAGGCGAAATTGAACCGTATTTATAGAGCAGAGATAGGTGCCATCAAGGTTGGTTACGTAAATGGATAAGAAATTGCCAAACTGATTTGGTTCCGGTACTAAATTGATGGGCTGGGGTTTCTTGTTTGGTTCATTTATTAAGGTAAAAATCAAGGCTAGTTAGTACTTGTACAACTGCATGTATAGGAGAGGGAGGTCAGTAAGTATGTCAGTAATCAGTAATCATTCATTCATTTGCACAGCATAATTTAATTTGTGACTGTACTGTTTTATTATGATATGAGCGAGAGTTGACAGGACTTTTCGGTCCATACTAAATGTTAGTGCAAAATCATTAATGTGTTTCGGAATAGGATGGTCCGTGTTGTTAATTAATATGTGCAGGATGCTAAACTTAAACATGATAGACAACTATGCTGTTAAAGTAGCTAAATTTGAGCCAGTGTTCACCGGATGTTTAATGTGTAGATATGCGCATTTCATACTGCCGACTGTCGCATTCGTGTTCAAGAAGTAATGGTAACAGAAACCCTGTAATGGTAACAAAATAATTTTGTTTCTTTATTTGAAAGAGCTTTCGTTTATGAATGAAAATAAAAATGTGTTACTTCAAGACATAAAAAAATAATATTGTAAAGTTTTTACATTACTATCTAAAAATTAGCTTTAAGAATATATTTAAAATGAATTCAATACAACCAATTTAATCAAGAAAGAACAAAAAAATAAAACAATACTTTACATAAACTATTTTAACCTAAAACTAAATACTACCAGACCTACCAGAGACCTACTCAGAAATAACATCGTGTCCGTGAGGCAAGGAAACAAAAGTTATGAGGTTTAATTAGTCTTCCGTCACCTAGTTCTAAATTTTTTTTAAACCATCTTTCAGAAATAATTTGCAGTCCACTGCAAACAACATCTTTATGCCTATAGATATTTCACTAATTAAACCAAACAATAGTCGCCTCAAAAGATATTTATAGCGATTTCATTAAAAGTTCCTTAATTTTTTGTTAATAATTCTATGTTAATCCCATAGTAAAAGTTATTATAGTTTACTAACTGTTGCCCGCGACTTTGTTCGCGTTTAGTTTAGAAAAGAAAATCTGAAAAGGGACCCTAATCACCTAGCTAGCAGTATGAAATATACTTTACGACTTATTCTCTTCTCATACATACCAAATACACATTTTTTAAAAAATTAAAATCGGTCGAGCCGTTTCGTAGGTGGGCGAGATTTTTATATAGATTAAAATGACACAACAGACAGGCCAACAGTATCTAACTAACAAAAGGTTTGCGCTATCTAACAATATTCCTCGTTCGTCCACAGCGAGCAATCCATAAGCAGCGCCCGCGCATCCGTCATGGTGTATGACGACAACGTGAAGCGATGGATCCCGTCCGGGTCCAGCGCCGGCGTCTCCAAGGTCCACATATACCACCACACGCAGCACAACACCTTCAGGGTGGTGGGGAGGAAGCTGAACGACCATGAGGTAAGATCATAGTAGACATAGACTGGTGAAGCCCTACTACTACTTTATTGATCTCCAATGGTAGCGGCCTGGAAATGTTTTTTTGAAGCACTAGAATTAACAAGAATCGGTTTGAAAAGGTTTGAATCAAGAACGATTTTGAAAATTATGCTGCCGTTGTACCCAACTCGTTTTTTGATTTCTATTTGTAAAAACTACGGGGGAACGACATGGGGAGTAATAATGTGTTGACACAAATGGGATTGAAACATTGAGTGACATAACAACTTTTTCATCAACTTTTTTTTACCCGTAACTCATTCATAAAATTAGTTTTTGGTTTCTGGTTTTAAATTTGCCCGGGTGAAACGAAAACTTTTTCCAAATACATAATTCCAAAATACGTGAAACAGTAGTTGCAGTACTTTTTGCACGCGATTTGTTTTCGTGCGCGAAATCAAGATGCAGGTCATCAGCATATCAGGCAGACGGTAGTCTCACATAGCGCTTCCCGGTGCGTCATTTCACCATGGTGCTCTATTAGCAACTGCTGCTCTCTATTATAATAACACACATGAGCTTCACTCAGAACTATCTTGACAGCTATATTAATTTTATCACATCATTCTGATTCGATGATGGAGCCAGGATGAGGCTTGTCGAAGACAACAATTGTTACTAGTAAATTAAGTTTTGGCTTATTTGATCGATTTCGAAGTTGGTCAGGAAAACCCTGAAACCAAAAACTCAAGTATTGACTTGTGTACAAAATGTTTCCAATGGTTCTCCCAAGGTGTTCTTTATGCACGCAAGTTTTGGTTTAGTCGTGAAAACCAAAACAGTTTTATGATCTGTTGCTGACTCACCTTCTCCAATTCCAGGTGGTGATAAACTGCGGCATCGTCCGCGGCCTCAAATACAACCAGGCGACGGCGACGTTCCATCAGTGGCGGGACGCGCGGCACGTCTACGGGCTCAACTTCTCGTGTCGCGAGGACGCCGACAGCTTCGCGAGGGCCATGATGCACACGCTAGAGGTACGATACATTTAGGTGGTGTTTAACTGCGGTATCGTCCGCGGCCTTAAGTAGGCCAGCTTCGGCAGGGCCATGATGCACACGCTAGAGGTTCGATACATCTAGGTGGTGATAAACTGCGGCATCGTCCGCGGCCTTAAGTAGGCTAGCTTGGCTAGGGCCATGATGTACACGTTACGATACATCACTATACGCCATCGGCCATCAGTTCTACGTGCTTCTTGTTCTCTCTCTAACTAACTCTTTTCTTGTTCGCGGACCCCCTGGAATCCAGGTTGGGAAACCTTGATTTAATTTAAAATTAAGGTACTTTTTAAACAAAATCCCGTCTAACTTTTAAACCCGTAAGAATATACCTATTCTCCTTATGATGCAAGTCTTGTTGTGAGCTGCGAACGCCTTTATGCACATGCCAAAAATAGTGGAAAGTTGTTAAACGCGGCAACTGTCTATCCTTCCACATACACTGAAAACCGATAATGCGTTTCGTTTAGCGGAATACTGGTGTCACACATTGACAGAATTGTCGTCGAGAAGACTGAACACTCGACAGTTGGTCTATAAAGCGTGCCCTATTTTTAGTATCATGAGGATGCTGCTGACAGCTGACAGAATTGCTAGAAATTTAATTCGTTAATTTTCATAATAGTTCTTTCACATCCTAACCAACAAGCCTTAATTTTCGTAATACTTGTTTCAGATGCTAGTGAACAAGCCTAAGTTTTCATTATACTTGTTTTAGAGGCTAATGAACAAGCCTTCATATTTAACTTGTTCTAGATCCTAGAAAACAAACTTTAATTTTTCTAATACTTGTTTCAGATCCTAGCGAACAAGCCGAGCGTGAATTCTGCGCCGGCGCCGCCTCAGCCGCCCAACCCGCCCGCGCCATACAACGGGCACAACGCGCACGCCTACGACGAGGACATGGGGTACAGGTAACTAGAAAATAAGAGCTTTAGTTATATAACCTTTAAAATTAAAATAAAGAAGAAGGAAGTAATGAAAGAATAAATGAATATATCGGTGCGGTTTTTGTAAACCAAAAGATGAGGTTAAACGATAATTATACGATGGATGTAGAACCTTTGCGAAGATATAGTAGACGAATCCCTTGGTCACCGATATAATTGTACTGTATTTAATTATGTATATTCGTTGTATATCGAAAAAATCTTAGCAAGAAAGGAAGACGATCGGAGATCAAAGCGAAGGTGACAAACAGTGCCGTAACCAGCCTTTTATACGCCTTGTGTGAGCTTCTAAAACTGCGCCCATAGCTGGCCCAAAACATTGTCTAATCTAGATATTTCTGCGCCCTCTTCCTGAGCATCGATGACAATGGACTAGTTACGGCACTGGTAACAAAGAACCGGTTAAGGAACCAAAGGTTAATGGGCCGACCGTCAATGCCTGTCCGGGTATTTTGTGCGAGTGACTGGGACAATGGGCTAGTTTCCTGGGTCAAAAAATGATTATTCTATTTAGTCCGTCAGTTAGATTAACAAAAAGTATTGGACCCATATTTTGTCTTTTGTCAATCAAACAAAAAATGACGAAGATAAAGCGTGTCGCAAGGCGTGACGTTACGCGGGACTTTATCGGGCTAAATCTTCATCATTTTTTGTTTGATTCAGAAAAGAAAAAATACGTGTTTAATATTTTCTGTTAATCCAACTGACGGACTAATTAGATTTTTTTAGGAAACTAGCCCATTTGGGAAAGTTTGGCATAGAACCAAGAAAAGTGGCTCTAAAAAAAGGAGGCTTAAGTATACCTAGAAGTGGGTTGATTACAATTTAGATAGATCCGCTTTGTTGTCGCTATATAGGATGAGTTATTTTGAGGCTATTAATTCTAGCATCAATTGGTATGATTGAAAAAATAAACTTTTTTTATAATCAAATAGTTACATACAAAAGTTATTAGTTTAGATGCCCGTACTTTAACTTTACAGATAAAAAAATGTAGATAGATATCATGAGCGTTTTTTTTTTTTGTAATTGGTGAATTGACAATCAATAAGGTTTTGTTTGCGTTGGGTTAGTCAAAGGACCAAGTGCCTTACATTCTATTTTAATATTTCTTCTTTTGTTTCTAGAACGATGACCCGTGAAGACGCGGCTATATTGCAGCAGCCCCAATACCACGCGCCCCACAACCAGCAGCCGCAGTACCACGCCGCGCCTTCCCAGTACCACGCGCCGCACCATCACCATCCTACACAGGTACCCTTCACTCTCTCTCTCTCTCTCTCTCTCTCTCTCTCTCTCTCTCTCTCTCTCTGTCTTTCTATCATCGCGTGACACAACTAGCAGCCGCAGTACCACGCCGCGCCTTCCCAGTACCACGCGCCGCACCATCACCATCCTACACAGGTACCCTTCACTCTCTGTCTCTCTCTCTCTCTCTCTCTCTCTCTCTCTCTCTGTCTTTCTATCATCGCGTGACACAACTAGCAGCCGCAGTACCACGCCGCGCCTTCCCAGTACCACGCCGCACTATCACCGTCCCACACAGGTACCCTTCACTCTCTCTCTCTCTTTTTCTCTCTATCGTCACGCCACACAACCAGTAGCCGCAGTACCACGTCGCGCCGCACCATCACCGTCCCACACAGGTACCCTTCACTCTCTTTCTCTCTATCGTCACGCCACACAACCAGTAGCCGCAGTACCACGCCGCGCCTTCCCAGTACCATGCGCCGCACCATCATCATCCTACACAGGTACCCTTCTATCTCTCTCTCTCTCTGTCTTTCTATCATCGCGTGACACAACTAGCAGCCGCAGTACCACGCCGCGCCTTCCCAGTACCACGCGCCGCACCATCACCGTCCCACACAGGTACCCTTCACTCTCTCTCTTTCTCTCTATCGTCACGCCACACAACCAGTAGCCGCAGTACCACGCCGCGCCTTCCCAGTACCATGCGCCGCACCATCACCATCCTACACAGGTACCCTTCACTCTCTCTCTCTCTCTCTCTCTCTCTCTCTCTCTCTCTCTCTCTCTCTGTCTTTCTATCATCGCGTGACACAACTAGCAGCCGCAGTACCACGCGCGGCACCACATTCCATACGGGTACTCTTCTATCTCTTTCTCTCTGTAACATCGCGCCGCACAACTAACAGCCGCAGTACCACGCGCCGCACCACTACCATCCGACACAGATGCCTTTCTCTCTCTCTTTCTTTTCATTACGCCACACAACCAGCAACCGCAGTACCACGCCGCACCACCACCATACGGCATAGATACCTCTTTCACTCTCCCTTTCTTTCTTTCTCTCCTCACGCCAAACGACCAGCAGCCGCAGACCCACGCCGCGCTTTCGCAGTGCTACGCGTCGCACCACCACCATTCGACATAGGTTCCTCTCTCCCCCTCTCTCTCTCTCATCGCAGCATACAAGTAAAAGACTCAGTACCATGTAGTGCATTTCCCATACCACGCTCTCTTACCATCATACACAGGTATTTCTCTCTCTCTCTCTCTCTCTCATCGCGCCCCACAACCAGCCGCAGTACCACGCCGTACCTCAAGTACATCGCACTGGACACTACCACCATCAGATACAGGTCTCTCTCTCTCTCTCTCTCTCTCTCTCTCTCTCTCTCTCTCTCTCTCTCTCTCTCTCTCTCTCTCTCTCATCACGACATACAACCAACAACCGCCGAACAGTGTTCGCCGCCTTCCCAATACCACGCGCTGCACCCATAATCCGACACAGGTATGTCACCCTCTCTATTATAACGTCCTTTTTTATTACTTCCTTCTAAGGGGTGATGTTACTGCTTAAATGTACAGTCAACGGCAGGTCAATCTACCCAAAAAGTTAAAGGTCATCAATTGAGAAAATATGACGTTTTGTGGTAGGTTGACGTGCTGTTTCTGTACTATAAGAAGAACATTAAAATCGCAAAAAAAAAACAACTGATCATCAGATAAGTGTTGTATGGTATAGAAATAGTATCTGTTCGAGTAGTAGAATTATTCCTTAGAAGGAAGTTTGTTACTAAAGTAAGACCTTTTAACCTGTGCAGCAATTTCTTTAATAAAAACATGCTGGTTCTATCTCTTTAAAAATTATTTATTCACTGTTCACCTTGCTTGATCATTTAATATTTTCAAATCCTAAAAGTCATCATTCTGCTGTAATAACAAAAGCATAGAAAAGTTGTATCATGTCATTAGAATTTACACCTTATACTGCAATAATATAATATATTTTACCTTGCCTTATTTGAACTAGTTTTTAGTAATTTAACATTTCATCTTAGGCTGGTCGCATGTACATATCACTTAGACCATTTAACAAAATCTAGTTTAACTTGAACTAGGAGCGCCCATCAGCCCAGTACCATGCATCGCCCAGCCAGTACCACGCACCACCACATCAGCAGGTCAGTTATGTGCCTTAAGTTGCAAGCGATAGAGTTCATATTCCTTTGCGATTATGTTTGATTTAAGGCTAAAGCTACACTACTTTTAGATTTGTATCTGAGAGTTTTCTGTTAAAATAACTTAGTTAATTATTCGTGTGTCAGTGATCTACTATTTGAACTGCCAATTGCTACGATTTGTATTGGCCTTAACAAACTTTTTTTGTATACGTAAAAAAAAATACAAATGGCGGACATAATGCCAAAAGTCAACCATGGGGCTATACAGAGATGGTATAGGGCGGTGCAACAAAAATATAAAAGGTATTAGATAAAATCTTACAAAACCGAAGCAAACTAGGTAGATGAATGAATATATCATGCTAGATACGTATACATAGATAGCAATACGGTATATATGTCGTGGCCAGATCGTAAAATTGATCATTTCATAAAATGGTGGTATTTCATGATATAGAACAGAACTCGCTGCCTACATCATGATGTGGTCTGGCCAGATCAATGAACACACAGCGTTTGACGATATAAACAGCTATACGTACGACTACTTTAAGAAATGGTCAAACATTAGTGATCATATCGTAAAATAGTTACCTTACCCACCGGTGGAGGCGCTAATGTTGCTTTGTTGTTGTGATGAATAATGGGGTCGGACAAATATTTTATTCTTAAAATGAATAATAATGTGTAAATTAAAGGTAAAAGTGCAGTGACACATCGTTACGACACCAAGCTAGGAAATTTTATGAAAGTCATTCAAAAAACGAATGCAACGTCAAAAAATCAAGGAATCCGGAACGTAATTTGAGAGGTTAGTTAGGTTATCTAGCTATTCAAGTCTTTTTATTTATTAGTTTTGTTTAAAAATAATAATTATTTTAAATGTTTAATTTATCTATCGACTTAGATTACAAATATTAAACAAATTAACGTATCTTGTAAACGTATTTTTTATTAATGATATGGCCAAACGTGGATTGACATTTCATTGAATGTTGACGTTTAAACGATATGGTCAGTTTTAGTTGGCCATATCATGAAATACCACCATTTTATGAAATGATTGTTCACATCATGAAGTGGTCAATTTTACGATCTGGCCGATACATATTGACATACTGACATATACATACATAAAATATATACATACACATAATATTATTATAATTTTTATCGGTAAAGCCTATTTTTCTTTGCTATGCAATATTCAGTAAACAACCTTAACATGTCCTTTTACAAATACACCATAGACCACATATGTTTGGAGGTAATATAAAGTAATCTATATATTTATATAAAAGAAAGTCGGGTTAGTTACACCATTTATAAGTCGAGAACGGCGGGACCGATTTTTATGATCTTTGATTTGTTGAATTTGTCTCTGCCCCGAATAGCAGAATAACTATAAAAAATACGTAAAAATTCACAAAAATAAAATTGTGAAGGGGCGGTATGAAGTTCGCCGGGACAGCTAGTTGTAAATGAATAAAGGGTTGTTCCATCTATTATTACTGAGTGGCTTTCCGGACCCCATGGGATGCTTCCAAGGACCACCAGTGGTCCGCGAACCACCGATTAAGAACCACTGCTTTGTACAGTGACCATATTGCTCTAAAATTTTGATCTACAATACACACCAAACCACAAAATACATTTACAAAACAAGTACCAGCCTCCCTAGCATGTGCAACAAAACACGGTATGTATAGCGATATATCGATACCAACTGTAAAAATATGATAGATATAGCCGCCATGTTGATTCGCCGTGTTGGTGACGTCACATAATTTGATCGCTGTTTCGATAAAAATTCAAAATGGCGGATATATCTATATTTTTACAGTTAGTGTCGTTAATTTACTATATCAAATCATATCATATCGTGTTTAGGTGGTCATGCTAGGGGGGCAGTAACAGAAGTGTAGTCTTAGCCTTACAATACTATTGTTTGTCATGTTATTTTTTTATTTGTTAATTTAATTTACATGTCATCAACGTTAGGGTGCAAATTGTCATACGTATATGCTAGCTGTCGTTAATGATTATAAGCTTCATTAGCAAATGTGTTTCCGAAACACTTTCTAAATTAGTTATTATTGTATTTTATTTATTGATAGGGCTCTAGGAAGAATTAAGTTAGTCGATATCTTGAGTAGTGGGAAGACGTTTTCTTGTCTGCAAAGTTATGTTAACTTCGCAGAAGCCTGTGGATCTTGTGAGTATTGATTTTATTTTGACAACATTATAGTACATTTCATGCTTTTAAATCTCAAATAATAGTGTCTAGTGGAAGTCCAGGGATAGAACATCACTAACGTGTTTTTGTTTCTGTAATTTCATTATGGTGCTGGTGGTATCAGATCGACACACAATGGGAAATAGTACAGAGAACAGCACGTCAACCTACCACAAAACGTCAAATTTTCTTAATTGATATTGATCTCTACGTGTCGGACGTTCGTCGTCTTCATCGTCGTTAAAAATCGGTTAAATGACCTTTAACTCTTTGGGTAGGTTGACCTGCCGTTGACTGTACATTTATCCCGATAGGTGTCGCATTGTGTTTGGTTTTGCTCTTAGTGATTATTTGATTAATACTTTTGTCATTCATTAGCCACTGATCAAATAATCACTACGATAAAGGTTAAGATAAGTTGTCAAACGTATGTCAATCGTGCCTCAAACTAGTGACAACAGAAACAAAAAATTAACTTTGACATTTGCCTGGACATTAGATGACAACGGTTGACCATGCAATCAGTTACATCAACTGTGGAAGAGATATGCTTTTTGTTTAGTAATCTGGTTTTACGTAATTATATGTACCTTACTTTCTATCTTAGACCAAACACGCTAGCGCCATCTGCGATAAGCTTTGCCTGTGCTTTCACAATGTTTTTGTGACTGTAATTCTTACCTGATTCGGAAAAAATCAGGCATATGTCAATAATTTATGTCTGTTCCGAAATTGTCCAATAAAGTCTCTTGTGTTAACCTTAGTCAGAAATTACGAAAAATATCAATTGCGTCAGGTCGTCCAAACTTGGAATTGTATTTACTTAAATTATTGTAACCGTCTAAAAAGACGGAGCAACTTTTAGTGTCCTGTTACGGCAATCGGCAACACGCACAGTTATTTTTAAATATTCATGTAACTTTGAGCAACTGCGCATCGATGAGTCTGACTCTGTCACACATCTATGATTCGATGAGAGGGTGTCGGGTTTGAGACCGTATACGTTACCGGTTGCAGAAACCAGCAACTCGCCGTAACGTACTTTGTCAGTTGCTAGTTTGGGCAATACAGGATTACATTGCAAAGGAGTGCCAAATCTCTAGGAGTAGCTCAGAATCAGTAACTTAATCGAACTATGCAAAGAACAAAATGTTTTTTTTTTTCAAATTTAATCCTATCCGCTGTTAAAATTCGTACGCGTGGATAATTAAACTCATTCATTTAAAAAATGCACCATATGTGCACTGCGTAAGGTCCTTGTTGGCTCGCCGTACCTTCGCCGCTGATGAATGACCGCGCGACTTTCGTAGTCTCTATTGACTATATTTTTGGATATTTTAAAGTATTTTTTTCGTAACATACGACTATTCAAAATTACAACGATTAAGACGCTTCTTTATGTTGTTGCTTAGATCTTATTTTTTAAATTTGACAGCCCTTTGCAATGTAACCCTATATAAAACACCAAAATCGGTTGCTGGAATTGGTGATTTAAATTGCCCAGACAATAAATAATAGCAACTTTGTTTTGCTAGTTTCTGCAAACGTGTATCTTCGTCAACCTGACTCCCTCTTATCGACTCAAAGATTTAGAAACTTTATTTAAAATTGCAGCTATTGTTAACTACAGCTTGGTTGCTGGTTTTAGTCACCGTTAATACTTAAAGACTATAAATTGTTGTGTTATTCTATCGCATATAGATTATCTAATCTGTTTCCAGGTCGTAACGGCTGTGAGCACGCAGCCCACGCCGCCCGCGCCGCCGCCGCACGGCGTGCACCACACGCTGCCGCACCAGCCCAGCCAGCCCGCGCCCACGCCCACGCACCACCGCACCAACAGGTAACCGGGCGCCCCACCGGTGGGTCTAGCGGGGTCTGGGTATAAACTTAGTATCTAATTAGGAGGGCGGTGACAAGGTGGACCGACGACCTAATAAAGATCGCAGGCGGCGGATCCAACCGGCCAATCTATCCTATATGGCCTATGTTCAGCAGTAGACGTCCTATGGTCGAAATGATGAAGATGATGATCATGATGAATAGGCGGGAAGCAATCACACCGATTCCAACATCAAAAATATAAAGTTCAAGATCATGTCAACGCGAATTCAGCGCCAGTAAACCAATCGGGTAAGTCATTTAAGGGTGGCTTAAGGCTTTTAAGCGTAACACACACAGAAAGCGTAAGCGGGCCGGCTCACCGCGCATGCCGGCTGTCTGTGGGCGCCCGTTTAGGCGTTGCGCATACGACGGGGCGGGACGGTCTTTTTGACCGCGAAGCAATACTGACCGCGTCTGCCTGTCGGTGCCGGCGGCTGCCTGCGCTGCGCGCTCAACGCACACGACGGTCAATTCAGAACGACCATTCTAGTAAACCGCGAAGCTAGCCGCCCGCGCCGCCTTCTGCATTAGTGTATACAATCTGGTCTCTGGTATCCACGGCAGGCAGCCACGGTCATGTCACGCCGCCGCGTACCAAGCGGGCACTGGTGGCGCGGTCTTTTTGACCGCCGTGTACGTTGCAGTATACGATTCTCTCTGTTCTATCGTTCGCGGTTCTTTTCCGGCCCGCCCCATCGTGTGCGCAGTGCCTTAAACGTATGTTATCAGACCCGCCGTACTCCCGGTCCGCCGTACTCCCGACCCGCCGTACTCCCGTTCCGCCGTCGTCCTGCTCGTGTCGTATGTTTGTTACGCTTTAGCTATAAATACTGAATGGTGGGTTAACGAGTAGCGGTTGTTCCAGCGCTCCCATGCCGCCCAACATGTCGCTGGCGGCGGCGCCGGCCCCGCCGCCCGTGCCGCCGCACCAGAACCTGCACCACGCGCCGCCCGCCCAGCCCGCGCCGCCCGCGCAGCCCGCCCCGCCCGCCCAGCCCGCCCAGCCCGCGCACAACAACGTAAGTACCTACTACAACGATAATAAAAACTGGCGATCGGAGGGCTGGCACAATTTTTGGCTAACGTATCAGTTTATACATGGTTACATTGCAATGAGGTGCCAAAATTTTAAAAAAAGATCTAGGGTACAACTTAAAGAAGCGTCTTAATCGTGAATTTTTTAAATAATCGTATGTTACGAAAAAAAAACTTTAAAATATCAGAAAATAAAGTCAATAGAGAGACTATGAAAGCAGCGCGTTCATTGATCCGAGGCGTAGGTACGGCGAGCCTACAAGGACCTCACGCAGTGCACATACGGTGCAATTATTTATAAATAAGTTAAATTATCCACGCCACATCCATAATTTTTTTTTTGTCTTTGCCTAGTCGATTAAGTTACTGATTCTGAGCCACTCCTAAATATTTGGCACCCCTTTGCAATGTAACCCTGTATACAATACAGCGTGGAAATGCGGTTAACCTTCTGGGGACTGTCGCTGTGTTCGGACAGCGATCTGGGTCCCGATTTTTTATTTGTAATTTATTTTGTAAATATTTATAAATATGGTAAGGTTTAGTATTGAGTTTAGATTTTAGTTTTCTTGTCAGCTTCGTTATTATAAAAAATTGGGTTGTTAATATCGTTGACCGATTAGAAGCCATCCATAAATTACATCATACGTCAAGGGGAGGACGGGGGTGAACGAAGTGTGACAAAGGGGTGGGAGGGGTCCTAAATAACATGACGTCACGTTTCATAACAGAGTCTATATTGCTAACAATCGCTAAATACTTGTTCCGACCGGGTAACCAAGTTTGAAAATGTAATGTTCTAGCGTCAGTCAATACTGATGGGCTGACATACCCATTCCGATGTTAAACCACTTTGGTAATATTATTATGTGTAGTATATTATATATATATATATATATTAAATTAATCAAAAACACGAGTCTAATACAGTTGGGACGCAGGTCCCAGAAGATGAAGGAAGGGGGGGGGGCACGTCTCACCTTACACGCCTCCTGTACCAATCGAAGGAAAGTTTTTTTAAGTCACTAAAATTACATGATCATATTTGTTTTAGGGCCCCGTTGCACCTCCCACGCCACCAGCTGCACCCCAACCACCGCCTATGGTAAGTCAACGATGATATAAAGGGTGAAGTGACGCCAGAAAAGTGACGTCCAAAAAAAAATCGTAACTCTAAAACTACGAAAAATCGGAGAACATACATACGGGTGATTCAGATACCTCTCAACAGTAGGTACGAAAAATATATTTTGCACGTCACTTTTCTGGCTACACTGTAATTACTCCTCTTTGTCCGTTTATCAGTCGGGGTATGTTTGACCATGATTTAAGATTCGTCATGTCTAGTTATTACATTTGGAGCATTACATCAGAAAGTGGGAACCAGATCATTTTAGATCATAGCTATCAGATTTTTGGTAATACGCAAATGTCGTTTGACATACGAAAAGTAAGAGAAGAAATGTTTGACAGCACTGCTGATTGTCGAATTTGGACAGGACGACGTTTGTCGGATCAGTTAGTCTTAAATAGAAAGCTGAATTGAAATAGATATACTATATTTATTTGAAATTACAGCAGCAGGTAGTTACGGCCGCCCCTCCCGCGCCCCCGCCGCCCCCCGGGGCCGCGGCTCCCCCGGGGGCGGCGGGGGCGGGCGTGGGCTCCCCCCCGCCGCCGCCGCCCCCGCCCGCGCCGCCCGCGCCCCCCGCCCCCGACCTCACGGGGCTGGCGGCACAGCTCCAGCAGGCCCGCCTGCGTAGAACCAGCGCGGCCGGTGCTACGCCCCCCGCGCAGAAGGTAACTACAATTGTACTATTCTGAATGTATTTTTAAGTATTTTACACTAATACAATTTCACCCTATACAGGGTTATTTTTAATACATCAGCAACCCCCTAGGGGCTGATTCTGGTGCTCAAATACAAACAATTTTTTGTATTGGACCAATATCGAAATCGCAAAAAAAATATCACCCCATACAAAGCCGCAGGCCAGCTGATATCAGTTTGTATGAAACAGTGTTTTTTTTGCGATTTCAATGTTGGTCCCTTACAAAAAATGGTAGTATTTGAACACCAAAATCAGCCCCTAGGGGGTTGTTGATGTTTTACAAATAACCCTGTATAGGCATACTGGACCCCAGTAAGATTAAATCGAAATAAACTTTCTCTCTGCATCGCATTACTTCTGTTATGTATAATAAGGTAGGTAGGTAGGTACCCAGTAAAACAATAAATAATTATATTCGTATTCGCATGCTATCGTTAATGGCTGGTTAGACGACTATAATTCATCATTGTAAACCTTCTGTACCCCCTAATAAAAATTCTTATTCCAAAATAAACGGTGTATTGTCGTCCCCAGGCCGGCACTCCGGGCACGAACTCCGAGGCGGCGTCGCCCCCGGGCGGCGGGGCGGAGCACTCGGGCTCGTCGTCGTCGTCGGGCGGCAGCGCGCGCGGCACGCTGCACTGCATGATGCACGAGATGGCGCGCACGCTCGCGCGCCGCCGGGCGCACCTCGACAAGGCCGAGGTGACACATTGGCTACTCATAAACTGAACTTTGAAAGTAAACAACCCAGTGTACATCCCTGAGGAACGCCTAAATGAGTGGGTATAAGAAAACAATTAAAAGTAATGAACCCAGTATACACCCCTGAGGAACGCCTAAATGAGTAGGTATAAGAAAACAATTAAAAGTGATGAACCCAGTATACATCCCTGAGGAACGCCTAAACGAATAGGTGAAACAACAATTTGAAAACTGAAGGACCCAGTGTACATTCCTGAGAAATACCTAAATGAACTAGAATGAGAAATAACACTTTTAAAAGTAAAGAACCCAGTATACATCCCTAAGGAACACCTAAATTCTGCATTAGTTAATTGCTGCCCCTTTGTAATGTAGCTTAGCTTCACCACTAGATTCTACACCGACGCAACATAATTTTGGAGTGTCGTAGGCCTCAGCGTTCTCCAAGGTAGTCTTTGGCTGGTGTCATTTTATGATGATGATGATCTACTCTCACACTCACATTTTAATATAGTGTTCTGTTTTGTTTCATGAACACCTATATATATTTTAGAAATTGTAATTCTCTCACGTAAGCTAATTTAATTCTTGTCAGGTTTAAAAAGATCTAAAAAATCTGAATTTGTTCCAGGAATCCTCGAATGACAACTCAGTGAACAACACGCCCATGAAGACGTGGGAGAGGTCCGCGACACTCCCGCACCGGATGCCCGCCGCATGTAACGGCAACGCTTGTGAGTCGCTTTGTATGTTTTATTTGCAATTGGAGCCTTAATGCTTTGGGATAGAGTTCTTGTTATCGTGAGTTGGAGATACTCTAGTCTTTGTGGGGATTTTAAGTTAGTGTTGGTTAAAGTTTCATTTTGCCAAAAGTTTACTTAATCAATCGATTAGGATTAATGAGATCAAAAGATCATTACATTTTTTCCTACTGACTCGATTGACTGTGGCGTAGTGTTTCGCTATGCGCGCAGGAATACTTGGTCATGACATTTTGTTAACTGTCTGCCTCATTTTTGTATCTTATTTATCAACAAATTACGAGCTCAAAAATCCTTCTTGGATGAAATTAAAAAGCTTTGAGGATGCATTACAATTACACTACCAAAAAAGACAGTATAAATCATCCATCGACAATACGCTTAAGCTATTAGTATATTTGTCTATGCTTCTCATGTTTCGTTTCGTCTATGTCTTGTTGTTTTTTATTCTTACATTAATTCTTGTATTTAATTCTTCTTATGATTTAGTAATAATAAATTAACGGAGAAGTGTCAATTGTGGGCCATGTCGAATTACCATTGACAGTTAACGTGTCATCATTCATCAATACAGCTTCATTTAAATTAAGCGCTAAGATATTAGCGTTCCTTAACTGCGATATGTGAAAGCATGAAGCATATACCCTATAGAGTAGAAAGGTTCGTCCTAACCTTTTTATTGTGCCCAACAGGGTATATAATGATCTGTTTAATTGCAATAGTTAATGTGCAGTTGGCCAAGAAAGTGTTCTATCACCCTAAGGTTGAAAATCATTCGCGCGTCATAGAACAACAGGGTTGATTTTTCTATGCAAAATTATTCTGACAGCTACTAATGCTCTCTTTCTGTGACGTCAAAAACAAATAAATAATACGTCAAAATTGTGCATTTCATTCTTTGTTAAAAAGGTAATAAGTCCATGAGTTCAACCATATCGCTATTTTACATACACTTTAAATTTTGCCAAAACTGGTAGACCACTTTCTTGGCCGACCGTACCTATTTATAACACCTATGTAACATTATAGAACGCAATAAATATATTGAATTGTATTGCCTGACATTAATAGCTAAGCTAAGGCCTACTTACATAAAAGGTAAGTTGCGAGGCCATGTCATACTAAAACAATTTATTAAGAAATTGATTATGCAAGCCAGAAATGAGCAACTCTGGAGGCTGCATAATCTTTTATTCTAAGATATTTTACCTTTATCTTGTAAAATAACTCCCTCACATTAAATAAAATAAACAGTTTAATTATTTTTTTGTATCGATTCGGTTGCACCTATAGTGAGGTGCGTCGGCAGCGTCGATATCTCGCCAACGTTAGGATTACAAAAATTATTGTTCTATGTGTTGCAGCGAACTCAGAGTCCCCAGCCACACAGCAGCCACAGTCGCCTCGTTCCGTTCGGAAGAGGTTCGGCTCGGCCAGTGAGGAGACTATACTCAAGGTAACCTATACCACATAATACGTAATAGTACAGGCACAGAGGACTCTCTTTGAAAAATAAATTAAAGAAATATTGACTCAACGTTACGATACAATTAAGTGTAATTCAAATCGCACAGCGCTAATAACCTACAGTTATATTCACCTAGATGTTCTCTTTTTCTATCGCGTAACTCTTACTTTTTTTGAAGACGTCAGGGTTGTCTTCTAAATTTATTTTTAGTTTAGGTTTAGGTTATCTGGAACTTATCAGCAAAGACAGCAAGTGGTGAAAGAGGCCCTTAGACTTATACTAGTATGTAGGTAGAAAGTGAAATTTAAATAGCAATCCTTGTTTAAACAATTAAACACTGCACAGTCTTTTTAGTATGCACAGGATGCCTTTTTTAGGTTTCTCCATTTTAAAATCGTTCGGATCGTTGACATAGGTGACTAACAAATCTCGTGCGTTCGTCACTGCTCGCTCGTGAGTCCTCACTAAATTGGCCGATACGGGAAGGCCGTCGCGCGGAGGCACGTTGTCGATGCCTACACGGGAGTGAGACAGGCCTGCCTAACTTAAATTCAAAATTAATTCTATAAACTATGAAATTCCTTATCACAATAATGAAATGTGTGCGGGCACAGCAAGTGAACGGCGGCGGCGAGGGCGGCTGCGTGTCGGCGGCGGAGTGGGACGCCTTCAAGCAGGACATGCTGCGCGAGATGCGCGCGCAGCTCACGCAGATCAAGAAGGAGATACTAGACGGTAACTACTTACACCTCATCATTTCAGCCACAGGACGTCCACTGCTGAACATAGGCCTCTTCCAGAAACTTCCAGATTGGCCGGCCGGAAGCGGCCTGCTTCCAGCTTCCTGCGACCTTTACCAGGTCGTCTGTCCACCTTGTGGGTACATGCGACCGCCATTCTAGAACCTTTCTGCTGTCAATTCTACGTAAACTGTACTACAAAAAAATATAAATAAAATATCGCTAACTTTTATGTAATCTTAAAAGAACAAACAAATTTACAAAAGTAGGTATAAGCCAGCGAGTGAAGAAAAGTAGATTTAATTTTTTTAACAAACATACTGATAAACAAGTTGCAAGTTAAATAAAAGCTTGTAAAAAAACATTTATTTTATTGTTTTTGTTTATTTATTTATTCATAAGGTACACCAACAGCAAAACACACGAAACATTAACAACAACACGATTACAAATATATGTTCAAATATGTTTGCCAATGACAGGTATACACAACATTTGCCACAATGTGTAGCTTAAGTTTACAATACTAGGTACAAAATAACTAAAACTAAATTGAAAAGGAAAACACAAAAGACAAAAACTAACTAAGGAATGAGTGCGTGCTGAGTGCTTGTTTTGTAATATATTTTTAAAATTCATAAATGCTAAGCGAAACCAAACACATGTGTCGCGCAACCATCAGTTTGTGCACTGGCTGAGCCGGCGCAAACCGGTTAATAGTCATACGGCGCGTACGTGACGCGCAGCCAGTGCTCACGCACACAGGCCCCACCTACACAATATTGTACCTGTCACGACGCGATTGTATAAGCTTCGCAGCGTAGACTTAAGATGACTAAATAATCACCTCACGATAGCTCCAAATCGAGATAAAAAGTATTCTATGTGTTAAGCTAGATCTATGTGTGCCATTCCGTAATAAACATTCAAACATACAAACATTAACCTCGTTGTGTCATTGATACTAATATGACCCTTATTGTTACAGCAATGAAGGCGGAATTCGCGCGCAGATAAGAGAGCCGTCAGGTCGTCGAGTGACAAACTAGTCCGCCCCCAGCGACCGCGAACAAATATTTGAAAACATCAGCACGGTACACCATTTTGCTACTAAGTATAAAAGAAATATCACCAAAAAAACTACTACTAAATAATGCAAAACTACCACGAAACACTACCATAAACTACCAATCGGTAGTTGATATCGATTTACGTCGGCCGGACGACGCACCCCACTATTCTCGAGCTGTCAGATTGAGACAATTCCCGCGCTTTTTGTAGAATTTATTGTTATTTGATATTATGGCAAAAATATCAATTTATTATTATTCTATGTAGAAAACAAAAATTCGAAGAAAAATGCGAAACTTAAGTTGTGTCATAAAGTGTTATACATAATTTTTCACTGTATAATATTTTGTCTTATTATATTCATGACTGCTTATTAGCTATTTTCTCTCAAATAATAATTCCTACGCTTTTTACAATTTTTGGACTGTTTTATATCAATTTACTATTGTATTGCATAATTTTTGTATACATTTTTTTTGTTTACTGAATGAAAGTTTAATTTCAATGCCTAAAAAGTATTATGATGATGTTTTAAAAACTAGCTTATTAGGTTTTAAAAATGATTGTAATTTGTTTAATAGGCAAAAATCTATAATTAAATAAAACTTAAGTAGTTACTTTAATATAATTGGTGCCTAATTTTATTGTTGCTAAAAGGCCTCAAAATATCATTTGGGATGACTAAGATTTACATCACTGAACAATAAATATACAAATAATAGAAGAAACAGAACAAAATATTTGTTTGTCGGTACCGGAGGTATATTGTGATCAAAGCAACGTACTACGTATATAAAATAGTGACCGCCTGTCCTATAGGCGCGGTCGAACAACGACTTCTCCAATGGCAACATTTGACGATTCAAGTTTTCCAAAACCAGAGAGAAAGAACGGTTTCTGTGTTGCCAGTATTATTTTCATACGATTATTTGCTTCCGGCTGCGTCTTACAGAAGTGTTATGTAATAATAGTGTATGATTTCATGTAAGATGCTCCGAGGCCATATTGTATTAATAAATATCTAATATTGTAGTCTTGTATTTATTCCTTAATTGAAAGAAAACGCTGTTCTAATTTATAGGCATCAGTGTTGCTACTTTGGTGTAAAAAAAAACTACCAAATCCTCAAGTGTTGCCAGCACAAAAAATCGGTCTACCGCTTCGATGTCGATTCTAATCAATATTTTATTCGAAATGACGTGTTTAGATTATAAAAAAGGCTGTTGTCAAGACAATTAACCGTTAATCGGAATCGAGATAGACAAAATTAGACTTAGCGCACGAATCGAAGCATAAAAGAGCAAGTTGTGTTTTTTTTAATTTTATACTTAAAAAATATTTATTCGGATACGTATAATGTACGTAGTTTATAAGATTACGGATACTATTCTTACAGTTTTCATTATTGAGTTTCAAACTATAATAAAAGGTCGCGTGAGTTGTATGTTTATTTATTTTTGTAATTAAACAATACTTAGCTTTACGCTTCAAAACTATTGCAGATACCAGTCTCTAAATATTACTTTTAAAGATGAAAGTTTGGACACATTATTTTTAAATTAAAGTTTCAGTAGTAAACTAAAATATTTTTTGTTCTAAAGAACTCAATACTGAAAACTGATAACGTTATGAAAAATAAATATGTGTAATATTCATGTAGTGTAATTAGTACTACTCTATATTTATTGACTTTACGTCAAGCGACGGTGTAGCATAAGAAATTATACATAAAGTAATATATTATATTACACTTACATATTATGGGACGCGCTTCTATTGCCGGGGACATATTGTCACTTTCAAATATCAGGGCAGCCTGCACACAAGCCATTTTAACGAGAAAGTCTTCCATAAAACATAAGTTTTAACAAAAAATATAGTTAGTATTCAGTTTTCTGAAAGATCACATTATTTTGACAGATAGAATTTGAGTTAACATAATTAGTCTGTTATGGGACGTGTCGCTTACCATAGACTAGATTTTTAGTTATCTATTACTTTGAATAAGATGGAAACTTTTTTCTGTTTTAGAAATGCAATAGATAACATAAAATCCTTGTCTATGATCTACACCTTTCGTCGGTCCGACTAGTTTAATTATTTTTCTTCTAGATTTTATGTTAACGTTCTTTAAATTAATTTAATGTTAAATGGAAAGCTTTATTCTTTTTTTTTCATACTAGTGGCAACATTTTTTTGGCCAAGGTTAAACTCAGGTGTCCATTATTCATACGATAGGCCAAACTAGATTAAGACGCTTTATAGAACGCTCGCATTAACTATAGTGATTTTATAGTAAACTCACTATCTCCCGGCAACAGAGGCGATCACCCCGACTACTATACAAAATGTATCACACGATTTAAAAAAAGTACATGTCAGTAGCAGTACAGATAATTAATGAGGATTGATTCAAAATGCGTCGTCTTTTTCGAAGTTTAAGGCGCTATCCACACGGGGCGACTTCGGTTGACGGAATGGAGAACTGCTTATCTATTCCGATAGGTGTCGCATTGTGCTTTTGACAACCTCCGTAGCCGAGAGGCGAGTATACCGGACTTGATGTCGCTATCTCTCAGGCCCCGGGTTCGATTCCCGGTCGGGAAATGTAGAAAAATAACTTTTCTATATTGTGTCGGTTCTTTGGGTTCTGTAGTTCCGTCGTTGTTTCTGACCTCTGTAACACAAGTGCTTAAGCCACTTATCATAGGATCAGAGCAATGTATGTGATGTTGTCCAATATTTATTAATTTATTATTTGTTTGGTCTTGTCCGTGGTGATTATTTATTAAATGTTTCTCTTGCCATGGTCACTGTTGCCACTGATCAAATTATCACTACGATAAAGGATATGATAAGTTGATACGTGTGTCAAACTGGCATCATACAAGCGAGCACAGAAAAAAAAACGAACTGATATTTGGGTGGACATTAGTTGACAAGACCGAACACGCTAGCGCCATCTGAGAGTAGCTTTGCTTGTGTGCACTATTATCAATATATTTTTAGGCAGTTGCCGGTAACACTAAAACAATCGAGACCTATTACGGTTACGGTTGCTGCAATTTAAAATCAACTTTCTAAATCTGTGATCAATCTGACTAGGCAAATAACTTTTTTTTATGGACTAGTCCAGCTTTTTAAGCAGAGCAGTGATTCTGCCAATGTCGATTATTTACTTGATATAGTGTTCACAATAAATAACGGGTGTCTAGTTTTTATTGCTTTTCATGGATTCAGTGAAAGCTACTCTTCCCGTAGAAGCAGGTTTCAAGACACTATCGGGTCTAGTAAGTTGTCTTGAGACAAGTCACTTGACAATCGATACAATGATAATTTAATAGTTTCAGATCTTTATCACTTCACCAAACAAGAACAGAAACTAAACCAAACTTGCACTCTAAAGCTCTTTCGATAAGTAAAAACCATTAAAATAGATCAACGAGTTGCCGATTGCCGCAACAGGAAACTAAAAGTCGCTCCGTGTGTATAGCGCTTAAGAAAACTTATTTAGTTGTAAGAGATGTTGGACTGATACACCATTCCAATCACAGACAGAGACCGAGAGGCCTATGATCTTTTTAAACGTACAAACGAAATAGAAACTGCAAACACCACTTTTTTACTATTTACATTTTTGTACGTCACACTAACACCTTTTTGTAGCGATCAAAACAAACCATAAACAAAATTTGGCTTTTTTTAAACCAAACTGGTGCTCAAAGTGAAGTGATTAATTTTTTTTAGTCAATTGACTGAAAATGCATTTATAAGTTTTACGTTAAATTTTTCGACACCACAGTAGGATTCCACTATGAAAATATAAATATGAAACCCATTATAGCAAGTGATTAACACTTAGTGATATTTACTATATAACTGTAATATGTAAGATATAATGTTAGTATTAAAATCATTTTAATATAAAAACTAACCAAATTTTAGTTGGGTCTAGCTTGTCGCTATCTAAATATTATGTATTGGTCTCAGCTATGTCAAAGACTATTTATTCTGTAGAAAATGATTATGCCATTTTGTAGACTTTTTCTTTTGTGCCTAAACAATTTTGAAAACTAAGTGATGTCTTGTTTTATTCGTATAAACACATTTTCTGAAACAAAATACCATTCTGTTCTGAATCATAAAAATAGTTTGAAAAAAAAATTTTTTTTATTTAATTTTAAATTGCGTTTCTTACGGATATCAACTAGTTTTCAATATAAATATTGTATGATATATCTGCGATTTATTATTATAATTATAAAAAGTTAATTATTGTGTTTGTAATATTGCACTCAGTATTTGATTTTTGAATCGATATTTTTGTTAGAAAATTATTTTTTGGTGCAGTCGGTTGATCGCAGCGTATATTCGCTGAATATTTTGATTTTTTTTGTAATTTATTGCATTATATTTTAGTTATACGTCGCTAGAATAGGTTACCATACGTTGTTTATACAATTTTGTCCTTAAATTTTTGTAGTCATTTGATTTATGTATTGTACATAGATTTTTTAGTATCGAATTATATTTTTTGTGATCGTAAATTTTTGTTTTTTTATTCTTTTCTTCGAACTTCCACTGCCGAGATTTTTAACCCTATAATGGTCATTTGTTATTTGAGAATGTTGCTCAGAATATTCGTTAGAATTTTTTACTGGTAGGGTGAGTGTCTACGTGCCTACATCATCATTTGTAGTTAATAAATTTGTATATATTAAATAAAGTCACTTACATCATTTATATAAATCAAGAAGGGCTGAACCGATTTTAATGATCTTAGATTTTTTGGATTTGTGGGGCAGAGACAGCAGAGAATAGCAGAAAAACTATTAAAACATTGGAAAAATTCTCATTTAAAAAAATGAATGATTGATTCCATAGAGCAATTTATAGAGTGGAAATGTCATTTATTTAGTTCCACAATAATTATTTAATCTGTGACTTTACTGTTTAGTATGATAAGCGAGTGTTGACAGGACTTGTCAGTTCATCATACTAAATGTTAGTGTAAAATCACTAACGTGTGTCGGAGAAGGATGGATGGATGTATTGCTGATCTCTAGATCTATGATTCGGATATGAGCTTGATGATTAATTCTGAGGCAGTACGAAGTTTGCCGGGTCAGCTATACTCCTTTCAAGTTAAGAAGAGACTTATGACACATCACGTGATGTGCCCTAAAGAAATCCAATCGATTCTTTTTGAAAATCGAGAAAGTTTATAAAGAATGTTTAATCGATTTTTGTTCAAGTTTTTTTTAAATAAGAAGTATACTGCGATGTTCTTCCGCCAGAGTGCCGTATTCGTTATTAGCTTAACGTTCCGTTTTACGCATCAAGTATTTGAAGGAATTCATATTCATTTATTTTTAAAATCAATATGCTATATTATCGGTTTGCAATTTTTGCTTAGATTTTTATAGGCAAAGGTTATTGTGTTTTTGCAATGATATATATTTTTTTTTTGTTGAAAATATTGTCTTAAGTAGTATGGATGAAACGGAAAATCCGATGTGTCATAAATCGCTTCTTATCTTGAAAGGACTTTAATTGTAGATAAAAAAGGTTCGTGCTCCGCACTACAATGCCAGCGGTCGCGGGTTCGAATCCCGCAAGGGTAAATGCTTGTGAATACGAGTATTTGTACCTTAGTCATGGATGTTTATAAACGTATTTAAGTATGTCTATCCGTTATCTGGTTACCATAACACAATCTGTGCTTAGTTTCCGACTTTAAAATTGATGTGAATTTTGGAATAATTTATTTTATTTATAAATCGACGACCTCCGTTGAGTGGCGAGTACCAGACTTGGCAGCGCCATTTGTATAGTCCTGGGTTCGATTCCGGGGTTGGTCAATGTAGAAAACGAACTTTTCTATACACCTTGGGTCTGGGTGTTGTGGTACCGTCATTTCTATAGCCACCCAGACTCAAGACAATATAGGAAAGTTATTTTCCTACTTTGACCGACCGGGAATCGAACCCGGGACCTCAGAGATAGCGACAAGAAGTCCGATAACGGCTACGGAGGTCGAGATATTTAATGTGATTGTTTAAAAAGAGTTAAATCTGAGCCTAACTGTTACATTTTAAAGTAACAAATGATCATATTTTACACTAATCTACACTAAGACATACCGTTCGTATAAATAAATAAATATCTAAGGGCTAATTTTTCAATCGCCGGATAAATTAACGCTCATATTCTACACATTGTCATGACTCATGACACATTTTCTATACGAAAACTGACAATATGTCAAAAAGTTATCTGGCTGTTGAAAAATCAGCCCTAAATGGAATGCGTTACATGCCAAGTTTTTAGAACCGGTTGGATGAAAAGTTGAAAATATGTGTCATAATGACATCAGATTATTATTTTTAAAACGTTGAATTTAAATCTAATCAATTTAAAATAATGTTAAAAATTAACGAAATACAAAATAGTTTTTTCCATTGACTAATGCTTTTTTCTAATAGCAATATAGTTTGTTTAAAATACATTTTACGGACAGTTATTTTAATAATTCTGTTACTTACTACTTACCGGAATATTTAATTGATGACTATTTGATTGATAAATAAATAAATAAACGTAAATTCAGTGTTCTAATATATTGGAGTTGCTATAATTTCTATTAAAATTTGGACGACTTAGATACTAATTTATTATTGTAATAAATTCAATCCTACGTAAATATCTGAAAGAAAGTGGTTGATAAATTAACACGTTGGTGGCCCTGTTACTTAGAAATTGTCCCTGATACTTGTCTCTTTCATAGCCAATAAGGTCCACATGCGCACCATCGAATTAGTTTAGTACAGGATTAAGACATCTATCTGTCTCTGTCGACGCGATACACCTCGAACCTGACAGCTATAATCCTGAAATTCGCAGGTAGACATAAAAAGTTTTGCAACGTAGTAGTCACGTTTGTGAAATTGCGAAACTATCTGCACCAACCCTCTACTGACGTTGCTATGAACGTGTTAAAAAAGGTAAATGGACCTAGCTAAAAAGGGGTTTAAGTCGTCAGATATTTGTGTATGATGTAATTGACTTTTGTACACAACGCCTAGTACATATTATTATATATTTGACGACCATCTGGTCTAGGGATTGCGGGTTCGAATTCACAAAGGGCAAATGTTTGTGTGCTTGGTATATTGGAGCTAAGTCATGCATGTTTTTATACGTATTTAAGTATGTTTATTCGTTATCTAGTCTCCATAGTACAAGTTTGGGGCTAGAGAATTCGTTTGATTGTTGAAAGAATTAACTTTGTTGTTTAACTTATGATTATTTCTTGTAATATTCTTATTTTAATATCGATATTATAAAGTAAATGTACTCAGCTGTTTTACTTGTGTTGTGTACAAGAGTCAAATGAATGGTGTTGAGATGGCCAGTGATACTGTGAGATATGTTAGCTTACTGTTGTATGTACATACGCTCCAGTCAATAAAACGATACTTAAGTCGATGCTATGTTTTATTTCTACAACTAGCGGCACGGATCTTGAGCGCTGGGTGAAAGATACGCAGAAGACCATTACGATTACCTAAGTGATTGTGAACCGGATTGGTCGCTTGCTCCGCGCACACGCGTCTCTGATACGATGATAGCCTCGTAAGATACGCAAAGCGATCCTCACTCTTTCCTCCAGCGCTCAAGATCCGTGCCGGGGATTGTACTAACAAAAAAATATTTTCGTATAGATATCAGCGATAAGACGTCCACTGCTGAACAAAGACCGTCCCCAGTGACTTCCAGATGGCCGGTTGGAAGCGGTCTGCATCCAGCGGTTTCCTGCAACCTTTACTGGATCATCTATCCACCTTGTGGGCGGACGTCCTACGCTGCGCTTGCCGATACGTGGCCTACATTCTAGAACTATTTTTCCCCATCGGCATATTTTTTATAGGACTCATTAAATAAAATAAATTTGTAAAAAAGGCATTTTATTAAAAAAGAGGAAAATAAAATTACAGACGGTAAACACATTGCGCAACATTTATAAATAAATAGTTATATAATATTTGATTTACATCGGAACCACTTAATTATGCGTTAACATCTCATCAAAAGAGTACAAATACTTGTCATGTAATTATTATTATGTTTAGCTTCCCTAAAACAAAGATACAATATATTTACTTAATTTTATGCTACAAATATTTCATGTTAAACAAACTAAGAACACACGTTATTAGGCCATGGTTTACTAATTTAGTATTTTAAGACCCCTTAAGATTCAACTAGGTA
Source organism: Anania hortulata (assembly GCA_963576865.1). Lineage (NCBI taxonomy): Eukaryota > Metazoa > Arthropoda > Insecta > Lepidoptera > Crambidae > Anania > Anania hortulata. Next base: position 2,960,888 of record OY756413.1, read on the forward strand.
TTTCGTTTCCCAAACCTGAACCCAAACAGACAGATTTCAGACGAGAAAGATACAAAATTAAGTAAGTACATTTTTAAGAGAACAGGGTAAAGGCTCCAATTATTAAAAGTGTACCAATTATTGTACAAAATTTGAAAAATTTGTAGCACACAATTTCAAGTCAATCACTCAAAACAACATTTCACGTTCTTACAAATAAGAAATCTATTGGATCGAAACAACTTGGTGGTCACTGTATGTACTATGGCCATTATTATTAGGCTAATGTAAAATGTTTGTAAGCTCAAAGCGCAAGTTAACGTAATATTTATTGCACATTCAAAATATCAGATCACATTTTGTGCAAAAAGCACTTAGGACACTAAAATAAATAGTTATTCGAGTTATACAACATTTATTTTAAAAATTTTTAACAACAAAATAAAACAACAAAAACGATAGTATAATCTGGTAACTTTATAAAGTCAAAAATTGTCGTAACTTTGAAGAAATGAGGTAGAGATTTTGTTAAAATTTTCTTTTTATAGCTGGCGTCACAGGCATGTGCGTGGCTATCCAATTGTCCAACATAATTGTTTATATTAGAGAAAATGGCTTCGATGGTGGGCTCTAGCGATACCTAAACTAACTCTAACATTGTATGCCAATATGAGTGACAGAAAGCGGAAAATTTCAATTATTTCAATGTTTTCAGCGACGCTTTAGACCCTCTACTGTTGTTTACTCTTAAAACTAGAATTATAACGTTTAATAATTATAAATATTTGTAAAAAAGCCTATACATGTACAATGTATATAGTAGCGTACATAAGTGTTGTACTTAGAGAGATTTGTGGTATATATTTTGTTATAATTTAAGTAGATGGTAAAATGGTGATGCTTTGTGCTTAAGCGCTCGGTTTCATTCACAACATCCGTATATTCTTGTCGGTGTATGGAGACGAAATGTATGTCCTGTGGAAATAGAAATGAACATTTAATTAAAAAGCAGTCATTTGTAATATACAGCTTACTAAAAATATATACAAAAAAGTGTATACATCGTTAAAAAATAATCGAACAACTTGAAATGATGGCACATAGAACCAGATAAAAAAATAGAAAAACATTTCAAAATGGATGATTACTTGCTGAATATTTAACTTTTATAGAATACCTACCTAATAATTATAATAAAAATGTAATAGTAACTACGATTAAAATAAAACATGTCTGCTAAGGATTTATAGTAAAAAACTACTTTTTGTAGGCTTCAAATACTATTAATGTGTTGCTTATAAAAACCAAGTCAAAAGTCAACAAAAACGTTAATAGTAAGAACTACGAAAACTACGACACCTAAGAACATGCTTAGAAATAACACATGGAGAAAAATGTTGCGAACAAAACTCATTTGCAGTAAAATAAAAAAGTGCCGGTTAATAAGTTAAGTTAAATAAAAATAATAAAAAAACGAATGTGTCCAATAAACATATCATGCCACACGAAGCCAAACAATAAAGAGAATGACTACAAACTTTAACATTTTCAAAGAACCTGAATGGAAATAGCTCGTGTATTTTTTTGTGTTTTTATATTTTTTTTCTTGCAGTCTTCTTGCTTAGCTCGGTTACTCATTTAGCACAGGGAGCATGGATCTAGAAGAATAATAAGTACAATAAATATGACAAAAGACCAATAACCACTATAATAAATATTCTAGTTAGGTGAATTTTGATTAAAATTTAAAATATAAACTATAATTCAGAATTTTGCACAAGCTAATGAATGCTCGAAGTATATAAAAAAATCTAATTCTGTGCCATTACTTTAAAAATACATAGTATTATGAAATATTTTTACTATACCTATCGCAAAAAAGAAAAAAGATGGTATACATTATGGAAATCAGAAAATAACGAAGCCTCCGTGATTAAAAATATACAATTCGTTTATAATTTATATAAGTATATAAAATAATAATAGTAATAAATAAAAAATAATACATAAATGTACGATGGTAAAGCTTAAAAAGGCTAGTTTATACTATGTACCTTCCATTTCCAAAGCTATGGGAATGTGACCTTTGGCAGCGTTGAAAATAAAGATAAATATAAGCTATTTAGCGTAAAGAATAATTATATAGAAGTTTAAGAGATGTATAATATATTCGAAAAAGTTCTTATATAATGTTACAATTTTCTCATAAACTTCCGATTCTTCTGCCCTTTTCCGATTTCTATGTATTTCTTTAGTTTAATGCCATAATTTTTAAATAAAAATAGGCGTTCTCTCTGTACTTATATGTTTTCATGTTATTCGCCATTTATGGCACACTTGTTTTAAAACATTGAAATTATTTAGAAAAAGGCAGATCATTCCCATAAATGATAAATTAGCTTGATTAAATTAAAGATGGCATTTTATATTTTAAATTGATGCAGAAACTACATGGTTGTGTATGGTATCAAAGTAATGAGTGAATGCAAGCACAGTAGACGTTTCACCTTTTCGTTGATTTAACCGTGACTCACATTCTGACCTGTGTTTGTTTGTTGTTTTAACATTCTTGTCTAATCTAAGGGTATAAAATTCATCGTGCTGAGCTAAGCTGAGTCATTTTATCCGCTATCAAACTCCAGTGAACTCCAGTGCACACTCACGGCACCATGTCGTGCACTGCGGAGTGCGGGACCTTGTAGGTGTACCTGGGTGATTTTCCCAGCACCAAATCGTAAACGGCATGGCTGAAACTGCTAGTGCAGGATGGCACTTTTAACTTGTAATATTTTTTTTTAGATGAAAAGTGTTGTCTCCTACAGCAGCCTACAAATATTTTTCCATTGTGATTGTCGCTAATAAGGAAAAAAAATATATAAACACCTAAGTTTTTCATACCGGTGAAGCGGCACAATTTGTTTTTCAGTATACTTTTAATCATATAATAAAAACAGTTGATTTTTTAGGGATTTCCTTTTTTTTATTTAAATCCTAAATAGTGGCAGTACTTTATTGCGGAAACTTCATTACAAAATCTGTTGTATTTAATGAATGGTAAGTACAAATTCACGTGTCCAAATTAGATTTTTCACCGCGGTGAATTTTCGTTGTACGCGAATATCTAGGCATCCAACAACACTAGCTTCTCGCTACTGCGCAGTAAACTTGCGCACCAGGGACGCCTAAGCGCTTGATGTGAGAGGACGCGTGTTGCTTGTCTGGTGTTCCCACCAAAAACGTAAGTAGTGGGTTCCGGTGACTTGGGACCGCTTTTTTTTTCATTCACGTGAGTGGATAAAAGTTGTGATCCAATGATCCGATATGTTTATTAAATATATGTACTTTTACTTAATGTCGCCCGATCAAGTAGGTAGTATCAATTTATTTCTATCATAAATACTGTGCTTGTAGTGTTAACTTCTATTGGCTGTTTTTCATGACGGTGATCTCATTCCGGTGAATTCGGTGACCTAAATTGACACCGAAATGAGAAAAAATATCATTTCGGTGATTTTTTTTCATTTCGGTGAGAAGTTGTTCATTTCGATGATTTTTATCTTCATCTCGGTGTTTTTTTTTTTCATTCCGGTGACAAATTATTTCACTTCGGTGAAAAACAGACCATAATTTCTTTTGTTACATTTTAGTTGCACAAGGAATATATTTGTTTTGGGGACTAAAATGTAGCTACTAGTTAAAAGAATAATCTCAGTTGTTGCTCACGTGGGCAATAGGCTATTTGACTAAATTATGATAATTAGTCCACTTTAAACGTAATTCAAAAATATTGAACACGTGCTTTTTTAGGTTCCGTACCAAAATAGTACAAAAGGAACCCTTATACTTTCGCCATGTCCGTCTGTCAGTCCACGGCCTAGCACAGATACTGTTTGTACTAGGAAGCTGTAATTTTGCACGAGTATAAACATTAAACACGCCGACAGAATGGTACAATAATATCTTGAAAACAAAAATTCTAGGGTATCTCCCCTACACGTAAAGAAGGGATGAATTATTTATTTTTAGTCTACGCCATCGTTTGGGGTATCATTGGATGGGTCTTTCAAATAAATTGCGAGGTTGTGAAGACCATTTTTCGATTCAGTGATCGGTTTCCGAAATATTAACCTTTGTTGTTTAAATTCCGAAATATTTTTGCTAGAGTCGTGTCCCCATCCAAAAGATAGATTTTTGTGCTACCTGATTTATTAATGACTAATACACAATAAGATTTTGTGAAGACAAATAACAAGAGATTACGTTTGTTTTATTTTACATTATACAGTGTGTAACGAAAAGGTGAAATAAAACTTTAAGGGGTTATTCTACGGCTAAATTACATCAACTTTTTCTATGGGACCATAGAAAATACCCATGTTGATTTTCAGACTTTGTCAGCTCCCTTCCCCTTTTTAGGAGTTGACTTTTCAAAAAATCTGAAACATGTTTACTCATTTATCGTAAGGAGAACTCACTCCTGTGATGTTTTGAATAAAAGAGTCTGACTAATCTTGTTTCCCCATACAAACTTTGGGCCCCTATTTCACCCCTTTAGAGGGTGAATTTTGAAAAACCCTTTCTTAGAATAAAACAACAAAAATAACAAATATATTGTAATAATCAACCATAAAAACTGAAAAGATAAAAATAATATCAACACATAAGTACCTAATCAGTTACTTTTGGAGTCGGTGCAAACGAAAACATTCAAACTCTCATCGGATAGCACCGACTCCAAAAGTAACTGATTAGGTACTTATGTGTTGATATTGTTTTTATCTTTTCAGTTTTTATGGTTGATTATTACAATATATTTGTTATTTTTGTTGTTTTATTCTCACATGTTCCTAAATGAATTTAAGTTTAAATAAGTTAATATCCATGTATGGTACATTTTAATTAATACTTTCAATACCATTATAGTATAGTCAGAAAAGGATAACTGTGTGATAGCACTCTTCAAAACGTAGGTAAGTAATTATGGAACTAGGATAGCAGCATTTTAGGTGCATATCGTGGTAACAGTTTAGTTTTTTTCGGTGACTGCATAAGTAATTTCATTGCGGTGACTCGCGTTTTTCATTTCGGTGATGAGAAGTTTCATTTCGGTGAACTATTCTTTAATTTCGGTGACACCAAAATTTTAAAGTACTATATCTCCTAAGTATATGAACTCAATTTGATGTCGAGTAAAGATTAATCATAACAATATCATAAATAACAATACTACATGGTTTTATTTCAAAAAAAGTTATAAATAAAAAAGTTCACCGTAATGACAAAAAAAATGGACTTGTTGAAATTGACCCACCTAGACTGGTAGATTGATAACTATTTGAGGTTATAAGATCGTGGACTCCAGTGCAGACTAACATCTCCAAGTCACAACATCCGTGTCGCAGTACACGTGACACACTGCGCGGGACCTCGTGGCTGTAGACTGGTAGATGGACGCAATTTTACTAGCGGCACCGATGTTGAGCGCTGGGCGAAAGTTGCGCAGAAGACAATTACGATTACGCGATTGGCCAGTCGCGTGACGCCCCCACACCTTCGGCCGGGATCGGTCGCTCCGCGCACACGCGTCTCTGATACGATGATCGTCGCGTAAGATGCGCAAAGCGATCCCCACTTTTTCCTCCAGCGCTCAAGATTCGTGCCGGGGCCTGTGGATGGAGGCAACTGTTTGGGGCTATAAGATCGTGGACGCTAGTGCACACTGCACACTGCACACTGCACACTCACAGCTCCATGTCGTGCACGGCGGAGCGCGGGCAGGTGCCGGGCGTGCGCACGTGGCAGTGCTTGTGGCAGCGCAGCTGGCAGTCGCGGCACTCGTACCCCTGCTTGCCGAGCCGCCGCGCTATCGTCTTGTTGCACACCTCGCAAACGGTGCCACTGGAATAAAGTCAAAAGTCAAAAATTATTTATTCAGTTTAGGACAGAAAACTGCCACTTATGAACGTCAATAATAACATTATTGGCCCGTATGGGGCAGAACATGTCTCCTTATTTTTTGGGCCCTACTAGCGCTTCGAGACAAGACACAGACAATCTGGCAAGTGCTGAGAAGAAACGCCGGAACAAACTTAGTCACCACTAGCTGCCACAAAAAAAGTAATGTATACCTGTGCGAGCAGGGCAGTATTTAATTCCAGACATTTTTGTCATTTAAATAGTCATTAACACTATAATAACCCTTTATCATTAAAATAATCTTAACATGCGATTTAAACTCAAACATGGGTAGTTCAACAATAGACTGGTAATTTGTTAAAAAAGCGAATACGAAATGTATTCGCGAATGATGAATGAATGAATGAACGAATTACTCACTTTATGCAGTCTGACATTTGAAACAGCAAGTTTATCTTTATTCCGGGTATTAAATTATGTTTGTCACTTTTCTTAGGGAAAAGATGCAGGTTATTGCGAATGTACATATTATTTTCATAAATGAATTGAGAGGCCACTGTAAGTATATTAATTTCCTTAAACAGTTCTTTTAACGAGTCTCGGGGTCGAAGGTTGTAAATTGGCCGTACAACTCTCTTTTGTAGTACAAAGATAGATTCAATATCTGCTGCTGAGCCCCACAACAATATTCCGTATGACATTATACTATGAAAGTAGCTAAAATACACTAATCTTGGCGTTCCAACATCAGTCAATTATCTTATCTTTCTCACAGCATAAGCAGCTGAACTAAGTCTTCCTGACAGAGTCTCAATATGAGCACCCCATTGCAGACGGGAATCTAAAGTTATTCCCAAAAAGGTAGTGGAATTACTATTATCCAGTCGTTCATCTTTTACAATGATATGTGTTGAGACCTGCCTCACATTTGGCATTGTAAATTTTATGCAGTTCGTTTTGTTTGCATTGAGCAAAAGATTGTTGGTACTAAACCAATGCAGAACCCGCGAGAGTGCATTATTTACATCGTCAAAAGATTCTTGACCTCTTTTAATTTTAAAGATCAGTGATGTATATCTGCAAATAATACCACCTCACATAGGTCGGTTGCAAAGTAAGAAAGGTCATTGATATAAATTAGAAATAGCAGGGGTCCTAATATTGATCCCTGCGGTACACCCCCATGGTAAGAGGTGACCCTGAAGATTCAGTTCCATTTATACATACTTTTTGAGTTCTGCCTGTGAGATAAGAGTTTAATAAATCTAAGGACTTTTTTGAAAGTTTGATGATCTACACAATCGAAGGCCTTAGAAAGATCACAGAAGATACCTAAAGCATCTTGCTTACTCTCCCAAGCATCGAATACATGTTTTATGAGTGCAAATACAAACGAGAGTTACTGTGGAATTAACATCGAAATCGTGAAAATAATCGTCTAAAGCACTTGTGTTGTATAGATCTGAAACAACGACTGTACCACATCATCCAGACCTGTGACAACAAAGAAAAGTTGTTTTCTACATTGACCCGGCCGAGAATCTAAATCGGGGTTTTATCTTTTGTCGTTCCTAATTTCAGATTGCACAAGGTAGGAAGTTCATTCATGGGAAAATGTATTCATATTTTTAATAAATTACCACAATCCCTTGCTGAACTGCCAGTATTTGAACTTAAATTACATGTTACGATGATTTTAATGAAAAAGTGTTACGAGTAATTACACCGTTAGTGATTATATAAATGGTAAAATTGTGTGGATTTAAAACTGCTCAGCACACACCAAAACAGTGACCGAGTTTCTTGCGCTGCTTCTTCTCGGCACTAGCCCACAAATTGTACCGAAACAGTGGTAGGGCAAAAAAAAATTGAGACGTGTAAAAGTGCTTTTAATGGCCTATTTGCAAAATTTTATGATTTTGATTTGATTTTATCTGGTTGCCATAATACTACTGCAAGCATTGCTTAGTTTGGGGCTAGATTGTAAAAACAATTATTATACAAGTTTAATGTTGTTGCATTATTCACTTATTGTTCTTTTTACTGTCTTGAATTTTCACCGTACCTCTTGCAAGCTTTGTACATGATCTGTACGTTGATTGGCAGATACTGCATTAAGTCGACTTTGTGCACTTCTATAAGTTTGTGCAATAAATTTAAAAAAATCTCACCCGCTCAGATGTTTAGCGATGAACGTGTGTTCATTGTAGATGTGCAGTTTGACCCCCTTCCGCCGCCACCTGGACCGCTGGGCCACGGTGAGGGGGACGAGGTAGTGCTTCTTGATACCAGCCTCTATGGTCTCCAGGACTAGAGTGGACGCTTCGTGGATAAACGTCCTAGCCGACGCCGTACTGAAGCCGGACACTTCACTGAGAGAGGACCTTTGGTGTTTAATTTTAGAACGGTTGAAGTGGGATGGATTGTGGATTTATGGATGAATGGAGGGAGGTGGATTGGGTTGAATTGGATAGTGTAAGATTTGAATTTAGAATTGAGAGTGAAGTTGAAGAGAGAACAGGGCTAAGGATAAATGGATGAGGGGATTGAGAATAGTTGATTAAGAAAACACGTTGGGATGAATCGAATGAATAATTGATTGAACATAAGTGGGTTGAGTGAGATGCATTTAGGAATTGTGGGTTGAGGTAAGATGGATTGAGTGAGAATGTTTGGTTTGTGTAGCAATTTCAAGGTAATGTTAGTAGAAGTAAGTGGAATTTCAGGCACATAATTAAAAATAAATTCAGTTAAGTTTCATAAAAAAATATTTTTATTCAAGGCATAATGAAAAAAATATAAAGAATTGATGAAACACAGTGGTTGGCCAGTTTTCAATGATAAAAAAAATTAAAGACATGCAGAAAATTTAAAAGTCCAGGAAAGCGGTACATTCGAGCAAAGTTTCAAAAATAAGAACCATTAGTAAGAGAAACCAGTGTTACCAGATTGCAGTGCGTTTACCCCCAGCGGTTGTGAGTGTTGGCAGATGAAAAAAAGAGAGAAATGCACAATTAATGCTATATCTCCACTCTTTTAAAGTACCCTCGGTAGTGAAATTCTTGTAAAAATGTTAAGCAATAGGGAATATGCATGAAAAAAAAATTGTTTTTACTATATTTATAAGAAAATATATGAAATTATAGTGCCAATAGTAAAAAAAAATTTAGGGAAAAAATGACCGTAATATAGTAATTACAAATTTAAGGTATTCCCATCTCTTTCTAAAACAACTTTTACTATAAAAAATGTATGGCGGACGTGTAATGTGACGTCACAGTACATATCGGATCTCCTTGTCTAACACGCGACTTTAATGGGCTGTAAGTCAATATTTTAGTCAATAGGTATTTATCAATATTTTTTGAAAATTCTTAGTTTTATTAATTATAATTAGGTACTATTTATTTTAGGACCAAATAAAAAAACATGCATATTCCCCATTTATCGCAGGTAGGTATCCCTGATTCACCAAAGAGAGGTCTTACCAAGGATACTCTATTTTTTGATATATTATAGTATATTTTATGGCAAGACAGCATTATTTTAAGTTATAAGCTGTTAGTAGAACTACGTTTTTAATGTATTTATAGTGATAAAGTTAGAATAAAATATAATTATTTGTGTATAATGTAGTCTTGCCATGCCACAGCAAAAATACATTAAAACTTTTCAGTAAAATTTTTACATTGATGTTCAATGCAGAATGACGATCTTTTATTTAAAGTGGAAATAAAGTACCTTCATATACAACGTGCAAGGTTAAGGGCTAGTTTCACCACTTGCTAATAAGTTCCGGATAACCTATCTGGCACTTGTTTTGACAGATAACCCATACAATTAGCCGTCAAACAAGTGCCAGATAGGTTATCTGGAACTTATCAGTAAGTGGTGAAACTGACACTATTTAAAGATTTAATAGTGCTCTTTCAAGTATTTTTGGACCCTCCATGTTAAATAGATCTGACCGAGCAGTTTGTGTAAGAGGACGTACATTTTTCATATTTTTATGTTTTTTCGGCAAACGTATAAATATGGGCAATGACAACCATATCCTAAAATATGGGTACTTAGGTAGGTACACATTTCTCTTAGGGCTTTCTCAAATAAGGCGTTTTGAGCAGGTGTTTAAGTTGTAAGAATAAGATACGATAATATTATAAATAATAAATATGGACAACATCACATAATATAATAGATTGCTCTTGAAGAATTTTTTTTGACAGTGCAGCTGACTGTTGAAATGGCTACGGGCGGATTGCCCACTACCAATGTCGAGTAAAAAACGGGGAATCGGGAAAAGATATAAAGCCTATTTACGGAATTTGGAATTGAGGAGTAATACCGGTGACAGATGACGGCGGACGCGGCTCCGGACTCGTCTTGACATTGTAAGGTCAAACGCTGCCATTGGTCGATCCTTGGGCTGGCGGAAGTTGTCTAAAGGATAGACCAATGGCAGCGCTTGACCTTACAATGTCAAGACGAGTCCGGAGCTGCGTCCGCCACAATTTGTCACCAGCTTAAGAATAAATTATTACAGTTGTCATATTTTTCCAACGCAGTTCTTTGCTATACAATTTTTACAAAACGCACCACTGACGTTCTGCTCAAAACGAGAGAGAGAAAGAGACCATAACGGCTTGAATAGTGGTATGGTCGTAGAAAAGTAAAACACTTTTGATGTCATTTGACAACATCGAAACCTTTTTTAGTTTATGAATTTTGAAGCAAAATGACTAAAATTACACTAAATACTTTTATGGAATCGATAGCTGAATTTTTCAAAATTTACCGTATGAAACATAATTAGACCCCAAGAATGTAAATTTAATAAATGTTTATTACTAGAAAAGCGATAGTAGATGAATTTTACTAATTTAAATGTGAAAGTTTGTATGTTTGGTTGTTTGTCACTTAGATCACGTCACGGCTTAGCGTCTGAATGGATTTAGCCAAAATTTTGCACACGTAAAGATATTTATTTATCGTAACACATAGGTTTTATTACATCTTTGTGTTCCTGTGTAATAATTATTTATTCCGCTATGTCAATTGTAAAGTACACGCAGATACAGCCGCGGGCAGAAGCTAGTGAACTTTAAACATACCTTCTGGAAGTTCTGGACTCGTCCCCGGACTGCGCGGGCGACGCGCCGGCCGAGTACACGTTTCTATTGGGGACGGATAAGGCTTTTTCTGTAAGAAAATAATAATAAAAAATGTTAAAAACAGAAAATAAATCGTTCATTTTAAAGCAAGTTACTTCTAGAATAAACCAAACCACCTACAATAGGTCAATAGGCCCCTTGACCAAGACCGTGAGAGGTGCTTTGACGTTGTATTAAAAATACACACCCTATAAATCAGTATTAATACGGACCATGTATCTCCGAAATTTGATTTTTTCAAGGAATTTATGTACTACTTAAAAATTCCTTGGATTTTTCACACAGACTAGGTAACGAGATTGACAAGTCCTGTCAACTATCGCCCTCCTGAAGCAGACCATCACAGGTTAAATAATGGCGGAACTTTTGACAAACAAAATAAAAAGCATCTGCTCTAGGGTCTATGAGGTGCTTGTGGCTCAGTAGCGGCAGCGTTTTGGTAGTGATTTGGTAAAAAGTAATTTGATGGGTGACCATTCCAACCATATTTAATGACATTTACCTATCACAAAATACTTTATTTGCCATTAATTAGGTGTACAAAATGCATGTTAAAAATAAGTCAAAGATCCATCCACCCATGTAGGTATAGCATGCAAATTACACAAAATAAATTAAATTAAAATTAGCACAAGCACATCCGTGCTTCGGAAGGCACGTTAAAAGTTGTCCCGGCTGATATCGCTTGATACTAGTCGTAAAGCCTAGTCAGAGGCCTTAGAGCGGCTTAATAACATCTGACAGTGAGCTCTAGTAACTGGCTTTACAACACCCCTCTGACACCGCACTGGGCCCGCGTGGTGGACAATGGCCCGCTTCACCTCATAGTTGAGGTGAGGCCTGTGCCCTGCAGTGGGACGTAGGTACTTTACTTTTTTTTACTTTACTGCTTTATAGGGTAATGGTAAATTTTGACTCTAATGGAACGGTCTTAAAACGTACCATGGCTATTTCTCTCAGCACTGACACTGCGGATGTGACTCTGGTTGTCTGCGTCTGAATCTGGCATGTCTAAAGATTGGCCTCTGGTGCGAGACCGGCCCAGTCTGGAATATTAAAGAAGAATTATGAATTACTTATTATATTAGGATTAATCAGACTATATTTTTATGGACTCAATCCCACTTTTGCAGATCAGGGATTCTGCCAATGTCGGGTACCTATTTTCTTGATGTAGTGTTTACAATAAATAACGGGTGTTTAGTTTTTATTGCTTTTCATGGATTGGATGAAGGCTACTCTTCCCGTAGAAGCAGGTTTCTAGACGCTATCGGGTCTAAAGCAAGTTGTCATGAGACAAATCACTTGACACTCGGAAACAGCGCGGCGTTGAATACAATGATATTTAAATAATTTCATATCTTTATCACTTAACGAAACATGAACTATCAACTACACCAAACTTGCACTCTAAGGGCCTCTTACACCACTTGCTGATAAGTTCCAGATAACTTATCTGGTACTTTTTTGACAGCTAATTGTATGTGTTATCTGTCAAAACAAGTGCCACATAGGTTATCTGGAACTTATCAGTAAGTGGTGTAAGAGGCCCTAAGGCTCTCATAATGATAAATAAAAACCATTAGAATAGATCGACCATGGTTTTCGTTCGACTACCCCTCACCGAATCTTAAAAAGGCTAAACTTAACTTACTAATACTTAACACTGCTGCAATCAACTAACATAATTATTATTATGTCACATGCATTGGGGAACAGGTGTCGCTTTGTCAAATTTTAGACATTGACATTTATGTGGACATTGGTTGACATGTTGACAAGACAAAACTGAGATTAGCTTTGCATGTTGCTTCCCTATTGCAAACAATCACCATCATGCCTTACCGCAAGTTACTGTTTATTGAATGACAATTCAGGCAGTGTGCTTCCCCGTCGAATGAAAGTTCAATTAAAAATCTATTAATAACTTAATTTACAAATAATTTAAACTGATGAATGTCCTGATTTTTGTCTTGAACGGTAAAAGCAACTAAATGCTTTAAAAAAACACACTGGCGCCCAACGTGGGGTAAATTTTGGAGCATTATTTTTGCTATGTAAAATTACAGCTATCTATTTATAAATAAATAAATAAACTATATTATTGGAGTATTCTGGGAACAGAACATACCTTCTCTTGATGGTGCCAAAGAAGTCTCTCCTTCTTTTCTGGCGGGGTGCGGGCTCGGGAGGGGCGTTCTCTCGGTTCACGTAGTCCCCTTGCTGTGGGATTACCAACGCTATTTTAATGTCATAGGCATATAATGTTAATGCTATATTTGGAGCGTATGCTGAGGGATTGACAACAATACTCGTATGTTTAATTGCGCAAATTAAACTTGTAATGTAATTTTCTTTTTGGTTTTAAAATTACGTTGTTCAATAAATAAATATTGTTTTTTTAAACCAGAAACCCTTACCTCTCATCTCACACGTGACGGGCACATCTTACAACTATCGCGATTTGATTTGGCAAATCTTCATCAAATACTTTTTATTTTCTAATATACGTATTTGTTATTAATATATATCAAAACAGAATAAATAAGTTTAAGAGGGGTTGTCGATGACGCGACTAGTCACCGTGACTTAATGTACAGGCAGCGCCATCTGTTGGTGCTCACTAGTACTCATATAAAAACAACTGGTTCCTGTTATACTTAGATAAAGTAGTCTAGCTAGGCAATAGAAAATTACATAAAACCTGTGCATCTATTTTTTATGGCTGTGCAGTAAAATGTAGTGGAGTAATTTTATAAAATAAAATGTAATAGCAATAAAAATAACTAAATAAAGTATGTTTAACTTATTTTCGTTCTTTAATATTTTAAAAGATATTGTATATACAAAGAAAAAGAATTCCATGCTGAGAATTAGTCATTAATTTATTAGTTTTGAAACTAACACACGATGAATGCCGTTTAGTTGAAATATCTTGAGATCGTTAAAAACGACTAAAGTATTCTTATTAAAATATGATAGATATTCCAACTAAAATCGCTAACATCTCTGACTCAGTGAAATATAATATCACTGTGTCGATGATTTTCTATATTAACTATAATTTATTTTTAATATATTTTTTTTATGTGTACTAGTTACTGGTTAAGTCATCGAGATCATGGCCACCGTTTTGTTCTAGTTCCACTTTCAACCACCGATTCAGAGAAGTTAGTTTCGCTTTTACCGGCTTTATTACTTACCGCTTCACCATTTTCAGGTATTTTGTCTCCATTCTCTTTTATCCTCACAGTTTTCCCCGGAGATTGATTGGGAGTAACTGATTTCTGATTCCCACTTTCCTCTACATTTTCTACGGGTTTGTCTTGAGGTACCTCCTTGTCTACGGCCTCCCGTTCAACTTCGACGAATTTTCCGGAGTCGGTTAGTTCAACCTTTTAGTGAGATTTTTTGGAATGTTAGTGGAAAACAAACGACACGACATTGCACGTCATTTTGCTGAACGATGTTCTTAATTTTATTTTATTGTTTTAAAAGTCGACAGGTTGATGAACCAACCGCAAACTAACAAATCCATGTAACCACGAATGAGTTTTTATTGGCTGATCTGATAAGATAACAAATGACGCCTCCTTTCATCCAATTAAATTTGGCAAACAATACACCAAACACTCTGTACGTATGCCTAATCAATCATACTTTAATCGTCAATCAGGTATATTTAACTGTCGATGGCGAAATAGACTGTTTTGTTACGGTTTCTCATTTATAAAAATAAATGAGATATTTTTTTCATGATATTTCATTCAGCAAAATGACATTAAAATTAAAATGCTAAACAAGGGCATGGAACATGCTTGGATCGACTAGCTAGTTCGTATGTACAAATTATGGACTTAATAACTTGATAAAATTAAATGCAATTTATTACACAGAACATTACAATTGAGTAGTTTTTTGTCTATAAAAACTATAAACAACAATAGTATTTGCAAAAATGAACATTAGAAAAAACTACCCAATTAAAATATAAGGCGAACATTATTTATTTTAGAATCAATAGGAACCCACCTTGATAGATTTCTTCGGCTCCTAAAATGTCGTTTCATGCACCACGCAGATGAAAAAAAAAGAATAGGTTAATCATGATCACTCATTGGTGAAAAATCTAAGGCACATTTTGAGAAAAAAACATTATTTAGATGAATTAGCCCTAAGGACTTGATCTAAAAAATAGAACAAATGTAAATAATAAATAACGTGCCTCGGAATTAACACCAGCCAGTGTTAATGACACGTAAAACATCATAAATAATAAAAACAAATTCGACATGTTAATACAAAAATCGTTTTCACACGATTTTGAAAAAAAAATAATTACAAACTAAAATAAAAACATTACAAATATTTCACATGGCAACCCTAAATAGGGGTTAAAGCCGACGATAGATGGACGGTGCCGTCCATTTTATCTTGCTTCAATTTTTCCTAATTGCTATGTTGTAAGGTTGATTTTCGTTAAATTTTATTTATTATAGTAATCCGTAATCTTTAATTTCTATAAATGTAATGTGAATAATGTATCTCTCTTATGCAAAGCACACGGGTACAAGAACATTTGCCAAGGCACCCGTTTGAACATTGATCACTGTGTATCACTCTGTCAGCTCCAGCTCGCGCAGCGCCTGCTGTGTAGTGTGTAGTGTGTGTGAGTGCGAGTGAGTGCGAGTGAGTGCGAGTGAGTGCGACTGACCCGCTGCACGGAGTGTATGATGAGCGTGGACTTGCTGGCGGCGCCCGCGGGGCTCAGCTCCAGCTCGCGCAGCGCCTGCTGTGTAGTGTGTAGTGTGTGTGAGTGCGAGTGAGTGCGAGTGAGTGCGAGTGAGTGCGACTGACCCGCTGCACGGAGTGTATGATGAGCGTGGACTTGCTGGCGGCGCCCGCGGGGCTCAGCTCCAGCTCGCGCAGCGCCTGCTGTGTAGTGTGTAGTGTGTGTGAGTGCGAGTGAGTGCGAGTGAGTGCGAGTGAGTGCGACTGACCCGCTGCACGGAGTGTATGATGAGCGTGGACTTGCTGGCGGCGCCCGCGGGGCTCAGCTCCAGCTCGCGCAGCGCCTGCTGTGTAGTGTGTAGTGTGTGTGAGTGCGAGTGAGTGCGAGTGAGTGCGAGTGAGTGCGACTGACCCGCTGCACGGAGTGTATGATGAGCGTGGACTTGCTGGCGGCGCCCGCGGGGCTCAGCTCCAGCTCGCGCAGCGCCTGCTGTGTAGTGTGTAGTGTGTGTGAGTGCGAGTGAGTGCGAGTGAGTGCGAGTGAGTGCGACTGACCCGCTGCACGGAGTGTATGATGAGCGTGGACTTGCTGGCGGCGCCCGCGGGGCTCAGCTCCAGCTCGCGCAGCGCCTGCTGTGTAGTGTGTAGTGTGTGTGAGTGCGAGTGAGTGCGAGTGAGTGCGAGTGAGTGCGACTGACCCGCTGCACGGAGTGTATGATGAGCGTGGACTTGCTGGCGGCGCCCGCGGGGCTCAGCTCCAGCTCGCGCAGCGCCTGCTGTGTAGTGTGTAGTGTGTGTGAGTGCGAGTGAGTGCGAGTGAGTGCGAGTGAGTGCGACTGACCCGCTGCACGGAGTGTATGATGAGCGTGGACTTGCTGGCGGCGCCCGCGGGGCTCAGCTCCAGCTCGCGCAGCGCCTGCTGTGTAGTGTGTAATGTGTGTGAGTGCGAGTGAGTGCGAGTGAGTGCGAGTGAGTGCGACTGACCCGCTGCACGGAGTGTATGATGAGCGTGGACTTGCTGGCGGCGCCCGCGGGGCTCAGCTCCAGCTCGCGCAGCGCCTGCTGTGTAGTGTGTAGTGTGTGTGAGTGCGAGTGAGTGCGAGTGAGTGCGAGTGAGTGCGACTGACCCGCTGCACGGAGTGTATGATGAGCGTGGACTTGCTGGCGGCGCCCGCGGGGCTCAGCTCCAGCTCGCGCAGCGCCTGCTGTGTAGTGTGTAGTGTGTGTGAGTGCGAGTGAGTGCGAGTGAGTGCGAGTGAGTGCGACTGACCCGCTGCACGGAGTGTATGATGAGCGTGGACTTGCTGGCGGCGCCCGCGGGGCTCAGCTCCAGCTCGCGCAGCGCCTGCTGCGTCAGTGGACCGCCATCATGCCCTGGGACATATACATCTTCATCACTTACTTTCTCTTTATACCAACAGCTTCTCGATACTAACAGAACTAATACTCGACTAAACACTCACCGTTCTGTTTGAAGACAGTCTTAGTGGTGGTGGTCATTTGTCCCTGAGGGGAGAGCGTACGAAGGCTCTCCTTGATCTTGAAGGGCCGCGAACCTAGGTCCGGAATGTCAGCGCCTTCGATGAATAAAAACTGAAAATAAAAATCATTACTTTATCTTATTTCTGTGACTAAACGGACTATTGTAATCTTTATACATTGAGTGTGAGACATTACAGTTCGCTATTATATAAGAGTACTGTATTTATTTTTTAAGAGTACTGTCAATTTTAATGTACGTTTTATAGAGTAAGACCGAGTATGGAGCCCTGTGGTGCGCCAGTTTGTGTTTTTATTTTATTTCAATTTAATAGCTATTTACATTTTGTTTTTTTATTATTATACAAATGATTTTTTATTTAAAGCTTGTATGTAAAACTAAAATACGTTACTGACTACATGGCTAATATGACATGATCAAACGCCAATCAAGAATCTTTAGTATATGAATAAAAGTAGCAATGCATTTTTTTTTTGGATTTTTTCTAAGATAAAATCAAGTCTGGCCATAAAATAAGTTTTTTAGTATGAGCATTTTTACTGAATCAACAACATCTTTAACAGTATTAATATACTAGTTGGCTTGCAAACTTACTTAAATCTTAATTGTCAATGGATTTTTTAAGCAAATGGTTACCTCAACAGTAAGTGTCCCGGAGACGTCGTGTTCCTCCATGGGCCTGGTCTGCAGCGCGATCTGCTGCCTCTGGGACGGGGCGGCTAGCAGCTCGTCTATGCCTACTAGACCTAAGCCGAGGAACCTGAAAGATACACATATTTTGTTATATTGGGTTCCGAACATCAAAAGGCATCAAAATTACTTTTCGGACCGTCTGTCAAGTTCCTTTTCCTTAGGCACGGGTTTTAGTATACGGTAGATACAATAAATTAAATATATAATAAAGTTCAAGCTTCTAACTTAATACAATTAAAAGATATGGCCATTTATGTCTCATATTTTGGTACTAGCAAGCTAATTAGCTATGTTATAAAGTTAAATGAATTTGAACATTAAGTGACATTAACCTATGTTGTGAAGAACCACCGCCGGGTGAAGGTGGGCCCATCCGGTCGTACACCTCGAATAGAAGCTCTGCTGTCTGCGGAGATAGGTCACTGGAACAACAAAATGGCTATAATATTATTTCTTATCCTTAAATTATTGGATTGTAAAAAGTGGCGCCCAACGTGGTGCTGAAAATATTTCTTTTTAATATCACTGCATGATTTATTATTTTTTGTTACTAATTTATTACTGAAATATTAGCAAATGTATTAATATTTTTTGTTTCAAACATAACATTAGATCTGTTAAAATTTTTACAGTCCCATGTTGGGCGCCAATTTCGCCTTAACTTTTTTATAGACGAAATTGATGATAATGGACTTACAAGAGGAAATGTTCTTCCCATTGCGGGCAGTTAGTATCCTTCTTGAAGGCAGTCTGGTTCTTCTGCGGGGGCTCGTCCATCTCAACTACGCAGTACGGCGCGAGGCAGCCGGACTTGCCTGCAAATATGTTGTCTTTCACTTGTTTCCAAATGATATCTCAAGAGATACTTGACGAAGATATGAAACGGCAGACACTTTAGGCTTTGGCTGTCAGTGTTGATGTTGAAGATAAGACTGGATTTAACCATATGAGAAAGATGCTACATTTGTAAAAAAAATGTTACATGCGTGAATCATTTACCAATTTTTTTTTCCGAGATGGTTCAATCAATCAAAAACATTTTTTTTGTGTTGGATTGTGGTAGTTCTCGTAGCATCAGTATTATCAAAGATGTGCTGTGCTTAGTTAACATGCAAAGTGTGATAGACTCAAGTGTGAATTTGATTATAAGTAGGAATTTTCAAGTGTAGTCTGTAGAGTTAATTTTTAGATGAGTGTACCTCCGATGTCTTTGGCGGCGACGACCTTGACGAGCAGCCGCTTCTCGCCCAGCTGCTGCACGCTGCCGGCCGTCGAGTTGGGCGTCGACGTGTACAGCTGTCGCTCGTGCTGCAGCTGGAAGGGAAGACAGCACACTCACTAATACAAATCGTCATTAATTAGTCGTTGAGTTACGAAAGTTAACTTTTTTTTGGAGAGTCTCATCTTTTTGGGTCAAAAGCCAGCAGGTCAACTTACCCAAAAAGTTAATGGTTATTAAACCGATTTTCAACTTTAAGTCCGACATTTAGACATCAATATTGATTAAAACACTTTTATGTTTTGTGGTAGGTTGAGCAATATTTTCAGATATTGAAACCATCTTTTGCAAATCTCTGTTTATTTAATAGAATCACTTTGTCGTCCTTTTGTCAAGACCCTGTTTTTAAGAACTAACTAACAAGTTCATATTACGAGTAATATCAATGAAGTACCTATTGATATTAATTTAAATTTGATATTTTCATTCTCTATTTTCATTTTGAATCACTTAAGAGTTTTGCAAAAAATTAAGCATATAAAAATAATTCCTGTCACTGTCACCAATAATAAAGTCTCTGAAGTCAAGGTACGGCAAAAAATACAGCAGAGCGTTGGGTTGAGACTGCCCCATGCTTGATCTTAGAGATAAGTTGGCTTCTCGCTTGGGCGCGCAGCACAACCTGGAAGCCGTCATGAGTGTTCCACAATTTTAACGCACTACAGCGCCAGGCTACCCTGGCAACCACAACTCCTTGAAGTCTACATTTTATAAGACAAGCCGTGCGCTTAAGATTTTTTGTTTGCACGTGTTTAATAGTTTAGATAAACTGACCATGGAGTCATAATGCAGCGGCAGCCTCGGGCCGGAGTCAAAGTGCCTGCGCAGGCGCGGGCATGTGGGGTACATGGACAGGTTGAAGTCTAGGTGCGTGTTGCGGAGCGCGCTTACTACGATGTCGCTGGAAAATACAAACAAATCTTCAGTAAAGTAGCATCTTCATCATAATCAGCCCACGTCAGTTCAATGCTGGACTTGACAGAAGTCCGTTTCCGAGGATCTGTTTTATCTGTTGCTAGCAGCAGCACCGTAGGTATATCATCGCTCCACCTTGTTAGAAGACATCCATGCTACGTTGCTTTTAGAATAGTAAATTTGTTAGGTACAAATTTTTGGGATAAATATTTTTTATAGATAAGGTAAATAACTAACAACAAAGTGTGGGTAGACCACCAGCAAGATGGTCGGACAATATTACAAAGACAACAGGACCGACCTAGACAAAATTCGCTAAACTAAGAGCTAGCTGGAGAGAGCTTTAGGAGGCTATGTCCAACAGTGGACGAAACACATACAGGAAGAATTTTTTATCACCATCCAAATTTAAATATAATAATCTATGACAAAAACAATACACGTGTTTTTTCTTTTGGTATCGCCCAGTACAAAAATGTTGAGATAAAGCACCTGGAAATTGTCTAAACAAATACTAAGAGTATGGACACGGCACGCAAACTACTCTACGCGCTAGCGTCGACGCCTCTCCCCGCACCCGCTTTTCATGGTTGTTTTTACGATCCTTAGGTTGTTGACTCTCCCTTCATATTTTCGCAATAGTACGCAGCGCGCGGAACGGCGGAAACGCGGTAATAAGGCAGGCATACGTCACGGGGTTGCGACTGATTTGTGTGTTTGTTGACACCGGCCGGAGCGCCACCGATGCCGACACGAGGCCGTCGTCATAGCAACCTCGTGCCGCTGCCCGCGCGCCGCTGCCCTCGCGCTGCCCTCTCATTCATGTATCTAGCGTAATGTTTACGTTAAGCAGTAACCACATTAAATAGAAAATTATATCGGGAAAAATATTTAATGGTGAAAACTTGACATACCAATTTTTTTTATAAATGGGTTCTATGAAGGATTCCTAATGCCTAGAAACAATTTAGATGGTGGTAAAAAAAGTATTCCTGTTTAAGCTAAAGAAGAAGAATTACTAACAAAAAAGATTTTTCAATAACATTTTTATGTCTTGCTGACCATCGTGCTATTTGAAGAATGATGCATAAAATAAAGGAGTAGATCCGTACCTAATAGCAGTTTGTAGGTTGCTCTCGGTAGCATTAGGCCTTAGCGGCCCCACTGGAGCCAGTGCCACCTTCACCTCGGGCCAGCCGTCGCACTTGACATCGCCGGTCAGCTTGTCAGTCACGCACGTCACGTGCAGGCGGGCGCGAAACCTGGAACATGATGGAAGCTTATATGGACCGGTCGATAGATTCCACTTTTGAAACTGTAATAAGAAGTATTTGCCTACTTCCTGAAGTCCAATACCCGTAATTTAAAAAGATACAATTCAGCTTTGATCCGGTCCCAGTAACTCTTATAAGTTGTACCGGATTTTTTACGAATTTTCTCATTCCTGGCTCGATCTCACAAAGAAACACCGAGCATAGCCCTTTCCATAGCACGCTGTGCAACCTTAAGCTTTCATAAGAGGCCCATATGCCATGGTAATAGGCCACGTTTCAGTCCTTGAACGGTACCCGTTAATATTAAGAAATAAGAAATAAACAATTTGAATTTGTAACAGAAATAACTAATTAATTAAGTAAAATCTGGGAAACTATTTGTTTTTTTTTAATTTAACTATCTTACTACAGGATGTTGTTTTGAAGAGCAGACAAATTTATGGAGGCAGATGTGTTAATAAATAGTAAACATTTTTTTGTTTCTCCATACAAACAACGCTCTACCTCGATGATAATGTAATTGGGCAGCGATTTTTTATTCATGATTTCCATGTATAATCAGTTTTTATTGATGAATACGTTCGTCTCCTTAAATTTGGCAACTGTCCAAAACAGCACCCTGTATAATTTCATCATCATCATCATCATTTCAGCCATAGGACGTCCACTGCTGAACATAGGCCTCCCCCATTGACTTCCAGATTGGCCGCTTGGAAGCGGCCTGCACCCAGCGTCTCCCTGCGACCCTTACCAGGTCGTCTGACCACCTTGTGAGTGGACGTCCTACGCTGCGCTTGCCGGTACGCGGC
Source organism: Anania hortulata (assembly GCA_963576865.1). NCBI lineage: Eukaryota > Metazoa > Arthropoda > Insecta > Lepidoptera > Crambidae > Anania > Anania hortulata. Next base: position 2,983,156 of record OY756413.1, read on the forward strand.
CTCCATTCTAGAACCTTTCTGCCCCATCGGCCGTCAGTTTTACGTGCTATGTGCCCGGCCCACTGCCACTTCAGCTTGCTAATCCGTTAGGCTATGTCAGCGACTTTTGTTCGTTTACGGATCTCCTCATTTCTGATTTGATCTCGCAAGGAAACACCGAGCATAGCCCTTTCCATAGCACGCTGTGCGACCGCTATGTTTAATTTATCTACCCTTATTATTATATTCAATAAATAAAGTATTATTTTAGTATAATCGTTTTAGGCAATTTACCGAGTTACACATATAACTATGTTGATTATGTCCAAGGGTCCAAGACAATTATTCCCCCTCATAGGACACTTAACCTTATTGCGGTTACTGCTAGCTAATAATCAACTAATAAAAATGATTTCGAAGTACCTAGCATCAATTTAGATAATAAATTATTCATTAATATTTATTAAGTATACCTCTACTTATGTAAAAAATACTACTGTAATACCTCATGTTACATTAGGTCATGGAAATAAAGAATTGAATTAAATAAATCATATCTTTCTCTTTTGACTATTCGTCGTTGCGTTTAAGCTTTAAACAGTCAACAGTTTACAAACGATTATAAAATGTCTAACGTCATCATAAAACGATCATAAATACCTAAAACTTCAGGATCACAACCACAGCATGGGAGTAATCATTACCAGAGCGTTTCCGAGACGCTTATTCTGGAGGCCGATAGAGGGGAGCGATCGCAAAATCCGAATTGTTTTTTAGTATAAAGAGTAGGGGCATATTAAGTAGGATGGGGTACTTCATCATCACCATCATTATCACGTGCCAGCCATCTCTCTAAAGGTTTTCAAAGGCGTGGTCTCCACTCGAGAACCTGTGTGACCGGCCCACTGTCGCTTTAGCTTGACACATCTTAGAACTATGTCCGTTACTTTGGTCTTCTGTCCGATAACCTCGTTTCGGATTTTATTCCTTAACGAAATTCCAAGCATCGACCTATCCATAGGTCGCTGAGTGACGTGAAGTCAGTGGGCCAGCTTTATTGTCATGTCATTTATTTTATTTTATTACAAGAGCTCTAATAACAATTTAGATGAACTTATGAACTAAACTTACAGTCAATAACGGATCTACTTTTTATGTATGTAGCAAGGTATTCGACCAGACCAGTGCGTCGTGCGATGGTACACTCATAGGACGCACTGGTCGAATACCTTGCTCTTCTCTCTATTTTTTTCTGTGAGATTTTCCGGTATAATTGGGTAAGTAACACGCGAAAGATTATACAACGTTTTTTATTATTGTTTACTTCAATGTTTGAGATGTTGCCCCATAGTGAAATTTGTATTTAAGCACCAGACTCAGCCCTGCAGAAGTATTAAGTAAGCAAAAATAAGGTTATTACCTATTGACATTCACCCTGTAGTGTGACACTTCGACCTTTTCCCCCCTCTGACTGAAGGCTTTCAGTTGGAAGGCGGGGGTCGCCTCGCAGTCACATGTGATTGTCTGAAACAGAAATATAATCAATATACGCCATGTCTTGAAGTAAGTAATTAACTTTCTTGTGTGACGAGGTAACAGAGAATTTTTGACGACCGTCTGATGAAGTGGTTCGCACTCCGGACAGCCAAGCGGTTGCGGGTTCCAATCCCGCAAGGGGCATTGTATGTGTGATGAGCACGTGCGTCTGTTCCTAAGTAATGGATGTTTATTAACGTATACTAAGTATAGTTTGGGGCTAGATAATTGGAGTGATTGTGGAAAAAAATTTGGTCAGGCTCAGGGGCGTCTCTCAGCACACCCCAGAAAATTGTCTGAATAGATTATAACCAGAAATCTCACCCGGTAATCGAACTAACGAGTCACGACATCAATCAGATCGTCAAAGAAAGATTAAAAGTAATCGCCATATTTTTTTGCATTCGGAGTGCGCTTTTTCCACAAATCCGTGAAACTTTTCGATCAAGTTAAAGTAAAAAATAAAAAAATTACTAAACAGAAATCAGAATTGATAAAAAGTTTGGCCGCCGCGTTTGCATGGAATCCGTTTATCATGGAAAGAAAATAAGAAATTATGATATTAGTGTCATATTTGCTTACAAGCAAAGAAGCTTTGCTTAGTTTGGGGCTAGATGATTGGTGTGATTGTGGAAACAATTTATTATTTTACTATATTCGATCAGTTGAATGCAAAGAAATGATAATAATTTGTAAATAAATGAATTCTTTCCACAATCACACCAATTATCTAGCCCCAAACCGGTAGTACTATTAGGTATTCTGTGCCCAAACTAAGCGAAGCTTGTAATATATAATAGCGACTAGAGTTTAGTTAACGGATGTTTATTAAAAACGTGGCAGTGACAAACAACTATAAATGCGAATAAGTCACTAAAGTAATTATTATTTTAATCTCTAAGCTTTTCTTCAATAGATTTCATCATCATTATTTTTGCCAAAGGACGTCCACTGCTGAACATTGGCCTCTCCCAGTGATTTCCAGATTGGCCGGTTGGAAGCGGCCTGCATCCAGCGGCTTCCTGCCACCGTTACCAGGTCATCTGTCCACCTTTTGGGTGGACGTCCTACATAGATTTGCGTGATATTTATGAGGGTGGAATGTAAAAAATGGTCCAAAAAACTTTTCGGGAACATCTAGAATTATAATCTGCAAGTTTTATTTGATGCGGTCTTATATTTTGCATACCTAGTTACTAAACATCTTTTGGCGCTTGCACTAAATTGGTTTATTTACTAAATAACATAAATATATACTATGCTTTGAAGCTATCATATTATCATACTGAATACAAAACGACATTAACCTTTAGCTTCTACTAAATAAAGTCAAAGATAAAACAGTGGAAGCGTTTGTAGGGTCTACCCACGCAGTTCGATAGTGTTTTGTCAATATGGTCTTGTTTTTCGAACTAAAGATAAAAGGGGATATAGCTCAGTGGTAGAGCAATCGACTGCAGATCGATAGGTCCCCGGTTCAAATCCGGGTGTCCCCTAATAATAAAATACATTTTTTTGTTATACAAACTAAACAAAACAAGTTTTTTTTATAAACAAACAATCACAACTGAAAAAAATGCTACATTTTCAAATGAAATTCTTATTTTATAAAAACAAACTTGAAGACTTTATTTACACGTAAAATAAGATTTTTTCTTACATGCCACAAAAAAATACATTCTGCAATTAATATTTTGGCATATTACTCGTATGTTGGTCACATAGAACAAGACTTTTTAATTACTTGGGCAACAAAATTACCCCCAACAATGAACTGTTAGATAATAGTTAAGATCTAAATAAACATTAATGATATTGAAGAGATTCGGTCGAAAGAAGAGCATGGTCGATCTATTTTAATGGTCTTTATTTATCAATTAAAGAGCTTTTGAGTGCAAGTTTGGTGTAGTTTGTGTTCTTATGTTTGGTGAAGTGATAAAGATCTGAAACTATTGAAATATCATTGTATTCAACGCCGCATCGAGTGTCAAGTGACTTGTCTCAAGACAGCTTGCTTTAGACCCGATAGCGTCTTGAAACCTGCTTCTACGGGAAGAGTAGCCTCCACTGAATCCATGAAAAACAATAACAACTAAACACCCGTTATTTATTGTGAACACTATCAAGAATCACTAGACATTGGCAGAATCACTGCTCTGCATGAGCGGGATTGAGTCCATAAAAAAAGAATATTGAAGAGAATAATTTAAATTAGCGCTAAATCAAATTATTTTCCTAACTAAATAAAAACCTTATTTGTAATAAATGTGGTGCATTAATAGGTGTCAGAGTTAATTCTATCATTGCACATAAAAATCTTAAGCTAGGGTAAAACTCTTAAGCAGTAATAGGGTAAAAAATAAAATTGGAACGTGTATAAGTTATTCACGTCTATTTAGCATAAATTATTAATAAAAATAAAACCGACTTCAAAACACTGAAATGCTAAAAATAATCCTAACACTTAAGTACCTAATCAGTTACTTTTGGAGTCGGTGCCAGCCGATGAGAGATTCAATGTTTTTGTTTGCACCGACTCCAAAAGTAACTGATTAGGTACTTAAGTGTTAGGATTATTTTTAGCATTTCAGTGTTTTGAAGTCGGTTTTTTTTTAAAAATAAAATTTACTTATTTTATCAATTTTTACTGATAAATCCTAATCTAACTGCTGAACACCGATTTCATCCCCTATTTTCCTACCCTTAGGGGTGATTTTTATTTTGCAAACTTTTATCATATTATCTTTGAAGTATAAGCTATTCAATAAAACAAAAATCATCAAAATCGGCTCATATTTGTCGAAGATAGGTAACAAGAACCACAACCAAAATATTATCTGGGTACATATTTGTTGATTTTCTCAAAAAGTTCTAAATCAATTTCGATAAAATTTATATGGAACCACCTCTGAAGTATGATCTACCAAACAAAAAAAGAATCATGTAAATCGATTCATAATTGGCGGAGTAATCGCGTAACAAACATACAAAAAAAAAAAAAAACATACAGTCGAATTGAGAACCTCCTCCTTTTTTGAAGTCGGTTGATAAGATGGTTTTATTAAACAAATGAATCGTCTTAGAACGCGTTTTGTTGATTGTGTCTTACGCAAAGTAACGAATATACAACGTAGTACTTCTAAGTGCTAATAAATCATCATAAAATCTAGTGGGAGCCACAGAGGATGTTGTGATTATGCGATAATAGAATTGTAACAATTGTGACCTACAGTTCAGTGTACTTTCATTACTACGTTAGGTATACCCCGACGGATGACATCATATTAGTCTTTGTTACAATATGCAATATACAGGGTTACATTGCAAAAGGTGCCAAATTTTTTGGAGTGACTCAGAATCAGTAACTTAACCGAACTATGCAAAGAATTTTTTTTTACAACATTTAATTATTTCTGTCCGCTGTTAAAAATCGTACGCGTGGATAATTTAACTCATTCATGATAAAATTGCACCGTGCGTGCACTGCGTGAGGTACTTGTAGGCTCGCCGTACCTGCGCCGTAGTCTCTCTATTCATCTTATTTTTGTATATTTTAAAGTTTTTTTTTCGTAACATACGATTATTAAAAATAATAACGATTAAGACGCTTACTTATATTGTTCCCTCGATCTTATTTTTTAAATTTGGCACACCTTTGCAATGTAAACCTGTATAATGCGCAACAAACTGAAATTCGTCTAAGGCGTTATGTAGGTAAGTACATTAAATAAATAAATCGTTTATTTTCACAAAACACGGTATAAATGGTTACATTGAGTAACTTTTAGCTACTTTCTGTAGCGCCAATCGGTAACTCGCAACTTCTATTTTTCAATTTACATTTGCACAGGCGTTTGACGTTTTGCGGAAGCCGGCAAGCTTCGACCTACGTAGGAACCAAATGTCTGGCCAAGCCGCCACCGCCAGTGTAGGATTTTTAATTTTTGTTGTGATGATTTCTGAACGAAGCATGTGTGTGAACGGGATGGATGAATGAGAAAAACTAGAGGTCTCTCTCTTACGACGCCGCCATTGCCACTGCAGGACCGTTGTGCGATTTCATTTTTAAATTAAATAATATACCAGGTTTTTTTCCATCAAAAGTGTTTTTTCATTTGGACCCACACCTACAGTTTCAGGTCCTGGCAAAAGGGGTAGACCCAAGAAATGCTGGCTTGGCGTCGTGAGGGCTGACATGCGTGCCAATGATCTCCAGCGCTTAAGAACCGTGTTGTAGGCTTACTTAACTTTGCTGTACTTACCACGTCATCCTTGGAGTCGCACTCGCAGAACACGTTGGAGACCTGCGGCGGGTGGCTGTCCAGCGCGCGCACTAGCTCCACGCCGATGCCTTGCTGGAACAGAAATCATAATTAATAATAATAACTAGCACCTATCAAAGATTGTGTTTGTGTATCATGTATCAAGTGTTGCGGTACCGTCGTTGTTTCTGATTTCTGTAACACAAGTGCTTTGGCTACTTACCATAGGATCAGAGCAATGTATGTTGTCCAATATTTATTTATTTATTATTATTATTTATTAAAGATCTACACAAAGAATTGCCCTACAATATAAAAGTTCTAAATAAGAGGTGCCTAAGTTCGTAATTGAAAACGGCCTTAGTTACATAAGATTTAAGAAACGGTTAAACAGTGTGTATAATAATATGACGTTAAATTTTAAAACAAAGCAAAAAAAAACATTTTTTTTGTTTATTGCACGTCAATCATTTATTCAATTTTGGACAGAAAATTGCCACTTATGAACGTCATTAATGGCCCATATGGGGCAAATGTACAATTTGCGGACTTAATGACTAAAGGCATTGTCTACCAGTCAACCGTAAGATTTCACAACAAACCTTATCTAAAATTGTTTAATTTCATATTTCATAAGGTCTTGCCCCCCTGGCATGAGCATTAAAACACGATATGATATAGCGATATATCGACACCAACTGTAAAAATATGATAGATATAGCCGCCATGTTGAATTTCTATCAAAACAGCGACTATAACCAAACTGTGCTATAACTATTATATTACTATTATGTGACGTGCCGTAATTCAACATGGCGGCTATATCAATCATATTTTTACAGTTGATATCGATATATCGCTATATCATATCGTGTTTTGGTGCTAATACAAGGGGGCTGATTTATTAGTTCTCTTCCTACTAGGGGGCGATTCTGGTGCTTAAATACAACAACTTTTTATAAGGGACAAATATCGAAATCGCAAAGAAAACACTTTCTCTTAATAAACCGCCGACCAGCTGACATCAGTTTGTATGGAGAAGTTTTTTTTTGCGACTGATAATATATGCTATACTTCTGGTTGAATTTGTGACGTCACACTAGGGAGTCCTCAGGGGACTGAAGTTTTGGGGTGCGCAAATTCTAATCTTGCCAAGGGCGTTGGTGACCTTAGCTACGACGCTTCAGGGTTCCCACCTGCTGTGACAAGGACGAGGAAGCTCTAAAAATCACGAATTTAGTGTGACGTAGTATATGGACACACACTCGGATACTACGTCATCTTAACTCCTCTCTCTCTCCTCTCCGTCCTATTACCGTAGACCTTCTTGTTGTGCCCAACAGGGTCTTTATTGATATGTTTATTGTACCTATATAATAATACTATAAGGTGCTTCATAAATATCTGCAACGGCTGAAATGGGTAAAAGTATTGCTTAAATAGATTACGGTAGTAAAGAAATTTTATGTCCAGAACATCATTAATTGTTTCATTAAAAAAATTATATTAAATAAAGATTAGGCTTTATTCTGTCTCAAACCGTCCACATCTGTCCAAAAATGCTAACGATTCACATTATACCGCTCCCGCGCAGTGTCAAGGGCGGATGACGAAGTGTGTTATGCAAATTGAAGCAAGTAACCATTTATTTACTGTCTTTTCGCAAATAATTATTACCGATCCGGGGCACGCAATTCCTTCACTATCGTAATCTATATAGGCAATAATTTTACCCATTTCAGCCGTTGCAGATATTTATGAAGCACCTTATATATAGAACATCTAGGTATTGAACTGAATTGAATTAAATTGAATCAACACACATACGTCAAAGCGTACCTCGACCTAGGAATAAGACATAACCACAGATCAGTAATAGTTACCACAAAACGCTTAGAAGGTGTTATTGCCTTATCTGTGACATAATTAAGATATCCTTAGTGTTTTTCGTGCGAATCCGGAATGGATCGACAGTTAGAGATAATATTATTAGTTTATCTATGACTATTGGGCCAGCTATTCAAGATGCTATAGGTACTTAATGGCTCAGCTATCCAACAGTATTTGTATGTAATGAGTACATTTCACGCTCCGTCGGCCGAAGGTCGAGAGATGCTGCATGATCTCATCTAAGCTAAGGAGCAAGTAACTAGCGATTTTATTTTCATTTTATCAGGTTATATCATTTAAAATGAGCTTCAGAGTGCAAGTTTAGTGTAGTTTGTGTTCTAATATTTTGTGAAGTGATAAAAATTTGACCCTATTGAAATATCATTGTATTCAACGCCGCATCGAGTGTCAAATGACTTGTCTCAAGACAACTTGCTTTAGACCGGATAGCGTCTTGAAACCTGCTTCTACGGGAAGACTGAATAGTATCCTTCACTGAATCCAAGAAAAGCAATAAAAACTAAACACCCGTTATTTATTGTGAACACTTTATCAAAAATCACTCGACATTGGGATTGAGTCCATTAAAAAAAAAAAGTTAAAATTCCGCCAGGACCACAGAATACCTAATACAGGACAACGTTTTGTATTTTGTCCATACACAATTGTTTTTTTTTAAATAAATATTGGACAACATCACAGATCACATACATTGCTCTGATACTAGGGTAAGTAGCCAAAGTAGTTAGTGTTACAGAAATCAGAAATAACGACGTTAGGTACCTCAACACCCAGACCCGAGACAATATATATTGTATTATATTTTTCTACATTGACAGTTAATTCCATCTAAATGGACATATAACTGTTTTACTACTGTCAACTAAAAAGCTAACTTTTCCCTTTTTCCATTGATGTATACCTGAATTGTTTAACCCGTCGCGTGCCACGTTTTCCATTGCTTTTCCGGTCTACCGTGGGTAAGTGGCACGCGAAGGGGAATATATCGCTTTTAGAGATAAGACCGCTTAAATTGTGCATCTTTCTGTAATTATTTGTGTGGTGTGTGTGTTTATGGTAGTGTGCGTGTGTCTGTGTGTAACATTTGCACACAAAACTATTTTGTTGCTTCAATTTCGTAATCGCCGTAGGCACTGAACTATCATTATATGTGTCATTATTCAAAGGCTTTTAGTTTGTTTATCGTGCGACAGTAGGCTGCCTCCCTAGCATGAGCACCAAAACACGATATGATATGATATGATATAGCGATATAATGACACAAACTGTAAAAATATAATAGATATGCCGCCATGTTGAATCGCCGTGCCGGTGACGTCAAATAATATGATCGCTGTTTCGATAAAAAATCAATATTTTGGCTATATCTATCATATTTTTACAATTGGTGTCGATATATCGCTATATCATATCATATCATATCGCGTTTTAGTGGTCATGCTAGGGGGGCTGGTGTTATTAAAATAATAAAATAAAAGTAAGTTTTATGTGCTATTCAATCGATTTATATACTACACAATATGGATGTGTCTCACTAAAACGTTTCAAGTCAGTCACGCTCTCGACATAAACTATTACACATGCTTACATGTAACACTTAACATTTCGCAACTCAAGTACACGACTTGAATAGATACTTCAATTTGTTTTTGGGTCGAACAACTAATTGCACATTACCATATCTATTCTGTGACATTACTAAATAAACTGCAGCTACGTGATGTATGTACTTGTGAGTTGGTCAAAACATAGGCGAAGAAGAAATAATCCCTTCTATTTTTTAAAATTTAGATTACGATGTTGGTCCCATAGAAAAGATTATTGTATTTGAGCACCAGAATCAGCCCCTATGGGGTTTTTGATGTTTTAAAAATAACCCTGTATAAATGCGAAAGTAACTCTGGCTGGTATGTCTAAATTACTGAACCGATTTTGATGAAATTTGGTACAGAGATAGAATAAATCTTGGGAAAGGATATTGGCTGCTTTTTTCTTGAGAGCTAAACCGATTTTGATGAAATATTGTACGATTTACGTACAATATTTCATCAAAATCGGTTAGTTTTAACCTTTAACCGTTAGCTTGAACCTTAGGGAAGGACTATTTTCAATCCTAAATAAATAAATATTAGACAACATCACATACATACATAAGTTACTATTTATTTCAATCCACCTTCGCCTAAGCGAGTATAAAAGGGTACGACAAAACGTATTCCACACGAGCGAAGCCGCGGGCAGGGCCTGATATGCCCACAGGCTAATAAGGCTAGAGCCTAGGGCGCAAGGACCAAGGCCAAGGGGGCGGCGGGCGCGGCGTTTAGCTAAGACTTACTGTCATAATAATATATGAAAATACGTGCGTTAAAATAATATTCCTGCGTGCGTTTCCACACTAACTTAGGAATTTATTTTTAATGATGTTCCCAACATTTATACCAATTCTAGCTTTATACCCCTATTTCAGACTGGGGGGCGCATAGGTAGGTATTCGTTAGCCTAGGGCGGTCATCCCCCCGGATTCCCCCTCCTCCATCCCCCATATTTCAGCATAACCATGAAAACACGACATGATATGATATGATATAGCGACATATTGACACCAACTACAAAAATATGATAGATATAGACGCCATGTTGAATGATGAGATTTCTTCTTTTTCAGGTTAAAATTAAAGTTTTTAATATAACAACTATAATAACATCTCTTCTCACCCCCCCCACCCCCCGACCCAATTAAAAGAAAAACCGCCTCCTAAATCCCGAACCAGGAATTGAACTGGAGACCCTTTGCGTTTAGGGCAATGCATTTTGTGCCTTGTGTCTCTTACGTAGGACTTACTTTTCTATTACATCTTATCATCGCTGAAAGACGCCATGTTGTCTGTAATGTTTTTATTTACGAACGCAATGTTTCAGCCCTGACTCCGACCTTCTGACCTTGAGACAGGACGCAGAAGGCTCAATCGATGACAGTTACGCAGTGCTTCCGTAGTATCTTATGTAATATCATTAATATAATGCCTATATTTTTATTAACATACTAGCTGTTCCCCGCGGCTCGGCACGCGTGTTATTTAGTTTGTCACAGAAATTCGTTAACTAACGTCTCTTAGTAATGTCAGTGGGTTTTTCGGAATAAACAAAAAAATATACGTACACCAAACCTTTATGTTTAGGTTTGCTTTAATTGTGACTAAGGGTTTAGCACGATTTCAATAATGATGAAGTCCAAGGTGGATCACCCGTACTAAGTAAATACGGTCCCTATCTAACCCTCTCATTCGAAATAAAAGTAAGCTAATTGATAGTAGAAATTAACAGGATGTTGGTACCCACGCAGCCTGAAATCTCGTGCCAAGCTTTACAACTGGTACGCCAGAGTTATCTTACACGCATTCCTCAGAAAAAGTTATATTTTGGGAGAAAAGAAATATTGTAAGTTGTTTTAAGACCTCTTTCCTGTTTATATATACTCTCTTAGGATTATATTGAAATTCAACCCATGTCAATACCATCCCTTTTTGGTAAGCATTTATGTCACAAATTATAGCTAGTGACTAAATTTTCACTCTCTATCCTAAGCCATTTGGGCTGGATGAAGATTTTATATACATACTTTCACCCCCATTTGACACTCTAAAGGGATGCAAGTTGACAAATGCTGAAACAGGTATTCATTTATTTTGGTTAGTGAGTATTTGTGCCAAATTTCAAGTCCATAGATTACAAAAAAAACCCATACAAAATTGGCCACTCAATTTCACCCCCTTAGGGATGCATTTCCCCAAAAAATTTTATTTACAAAGAGTAGCATAAATACGAATTTAAATCCTTCTAACTTCAGAAATGACGAACTTTCATACAAACTGTAATCGTCATTTTTACCCCCTTAGAGGTTAAATTACCAAAAATCAGTTCTTATTCCTTGTCTAAGTTATTAAAGGAACAAAGGGCAAAGATTCATCATTCTCGATTCAAGGGTTTAGGCTGGGCGTTGATGAGTCAGTCAGTGAATGAATGAGTGAGTCAGGACTTGTCTTTTTATATATAGATAGAAGAAGATTAGGTAGCTTTACTATGTTACTTAATTGTAACTAACTAACTATGTTATCAAATCTTGGAAGTAGTCTGACGTATCGATTAAAAATATAGTAGCAAGTAAGTAGTTATCTGACATTCGGATGACCATACAATGATTTGAGGCCATTGAGCTGGTTGATGAAGTCAGGAAGTAAGTAGGTACCTAGTAGAAACATTCAATAGTTCCTAGTAAAGTCTTTGTGGTTGGGCTCATTTGATTCGGTTTGACAAGTCTAATAAAAGTTTTTTAAAACTATAATACCAAAGATTTCCTAGAATCCTAAGTTCGATTTCCAATTCATGAATAAGTATGCGACATCATCATAATCAGCCCACGTCAGTCCACTGCTGGACATGGGCCTCTCCCAATGCACGCCATGCGCCCGATCCTCGGCTATTCTTTACCATCCACTGCCAGCAGCCTTGCGTATATCGTCGCTCCACCATGTCGGAGGGCGGCCCACGCTGCGCTTGCCTAGTCGCGGTGTCCACTCAAGAACACGTCTACCCGAGTCCCGAACCAATAATCGAACCCGGCACCCTTTGAGTTCAAGACGTTCAACGGCACTACTACGCCAATAGATTCATTATTTTATTATTAAACTATGTTAGATAATAGATTACTCTGAACTATTAGCTTTTCTTGATTGATGAACCCGGTTAAAAATCTTTCCAACAGACAATTTACTGTTTAAATTTTCGTTGATATGACAACTAATTTGTATTTTTATCATAAACAAGAACTATGTAATCCGCTGCCAATAACCTCTCGGCTGGCTCATGGCCAATGCCGTCTCATCCCCATTGTCACTGAATTTATAGGATCTACTAGCTGTGCCCACATTGCAGCTCCGCCCGCGTGAAATAGGGAATTTTACCCGTTATTTTTATTTTTATTTATTTTAGTTTTACACAGCTTATTTTAGGAGGTGGATTGAAAAATAGTAGCGTATGTCCTTCTCTAAGGTTCAAGCTTTTTTCATCAAAATCGGTTCAGTTTTTGCGGCAAAAAGTAGCCTATGACCTTTACCGAAAATAATTAAAATTGGTTGGGCGGCTTAGGCGTGAAAACGTAACAGACAGACATAGAAGTAGTAAGTATGAATCTACAGTCAGTTGACGAGCGCAGTTTTTTAAAATATTTCGCCCTCAAACGCTGCTGCACGTCTCGTGCTCCAAGAATTAGTCGCCACTTACGACACGCCTGTTAGCGGTGGAGAAGAGTATTCTTTACGGCCGTCCCCACATGGGCACGATTCACATACTGCCCTCCGAAAGTAGGTAGAAATTGGCACTCTATGAATAGAATAGAATATTTATTTATTTGCTTAAGACACAGTATAAAAGCTGTTACAGAGTTAGAGTGGATTGTGCACATGTCTTGCTTCATTAAGATAGCATGCAAATATAAATTAATTAAATTTAACACTGAGTTTAGAAATATGTTAGCTCGCTAAACAACTTTAAATTGGTGTATTAGCGTATACCTGTAATACATAGGAATACAGTGCACGTCTCAAATAAATACACTGTTAATTAAAGTTCTTAAATAAAGTTGATTTCAGAAATGAAGTCACTGATTGATTCGTCAGTCGCTTGACACCGATGATGTCACGGGGCCAAAGGCGAGTATGACTAATTAGTTTAAAATAGAGTGAAGATAACCCATTACTATTAAGTTTTATGAGCAAATTGAAGGTATTGTTGACAAATGTCATGATGATATTGACAATAATGTAAACATAACCAGTACCTATTTTATTTTTGTAAACATAATATTATTATGATGCGAACGGTCCAAGACGCTTGCTCTGGCGTTGTATGGGGGAAACCTATGACCCCAGCAGAGATCTAAAGAATGATGATGATACTTAATTCATAATTCATTTATTCACTTTCATACAGTAACAGTAGTCCACACAATAAAGGTATTTAAAAGGAAAACATAACATAATAATCATAATAAAAGTAACACCATAACAAATTATTGTCAATGTCAATTGTAAAACACATGCCGGTATTGGTAAATTGCAAAAATGACAAAAATAAATTATAATATCTTTATGCATATTGACGGTATATAGCAGTTTGATAGACACACATGCCGTGATAATGTTTGTGGAGGATGGGTGACAATTCCAACAAAATTAAGTGACTTGACTATCAAAGTATCTCCGTGCTTCGAATAGCACCTTAAAAGTTGGTCCCGGCTAAAATTGTTCCTTAGGTATTATTCGTTATACCTAAGCCCAGTTAGAGGCTAATAGCTTTAGGTTTGATCACATCTGCCAGTAAGGTTCGTCGCGTGACAATAGGCTAGTCTCCTGGGTCAAAAAAAAATATTCTATTTAATCCGTCAGTTAGATTATTTAAAAATATTGGACCCATATTTTGTCTTTTGTCAATCAAACAAAAAAAAAAAAACGAAGATAAAGCGCATTGAAGTTTGGGAACGACGTCTCGTCTTGCTAAAAAGTGTCGCAAGGCGTGACGTTACGCGGAACTTTAACGGGCTATACATTGATTTATCTTATATATAAAATTCTCGTGTCACAATGTTCGTTCCCGTACTCCTCCGAAACGGCTTGACCGATTCTCATGAAATTTTGTGAGCATATTGAGTAGGTCTGAGAATCGGCAGAAGACCACGCAGACGAAGTCGCGGGCAACAGCTAGTAATATATAAGTCAATGGGCTATATCTTCATCATTTTTTGTTTGATTGAGAAAAGAAAAAAATACGTGTCCGATATTTTCTGTTAATCCAATTGACGGACTAATTAGATTTTTTAGGAAACGATATCTCTGTCGGGTAATCTGTCAACCCACATGTCGCGTAACAACAAAAAGATTTCGAACTTTTTTGTATGGAGCCTGGCATACCTCAAGTTGCAAGTAACCTTAAATAACGTTATTTTGATGTACACCTCGTCCCTCGCATGACTAACTGACGCAACTAAATAAAAAACAAAGTTATCACAGAGTGACGAAACGGTTTTATAAGTAAATAAAATAAAAACACATAATAGTATATAAATGGTCCAAATACTGTATTCACACTGATGCTCTTCTCTCTGTATGTATACAATAAACTTGTATGTAAGACGCACCAATTTCTACAGCTCCAGCCCCCCTAGCATGACCACCATATGATACCAACACGATATTACCAAAACACGATATGATATGATAAGATAAACCGATTTATCGACACCAACTGCAGAAATATGATGATATAGACGCCATGTTGATTTTTATCGAGACAGCGATGATAACATGTGACGTCAGCGGCACGGCGTTTCAACATGGCGGCTATATCTATCATATTTTTGCAGTTGGTGTCGATAAATCGCTATAACATATCATATCATATCGTATTTTAGTGGTACTAGGGGGGCTGATATCAAGTTCTAAACAGAACAGTTTGACCGATGCTAGATACGATACTTAGTCATGCGAGGGATGACCTATGAAACACACGTTAATCGATAGAGAAGATAATTACAAACAAATAACTCTTTTACAAAATGTTGTAAACGATATACTTTGTCCAGAATTTGATTATGTAAATAAAAATAAAAATTACGTGTTCACCAAAATAACGTTATTAAAGGTTACTTGCAACTTAAGGTATGCCAATTAGGTTCGATGACTTTTATCATTTGTTTCTGTTTCTGACTTTATGTTTTATAAACACCTCCAACAGTTTGAACTACACGCTCGAGTGGTGGTGTATGACGGCGGTGGTGTATACGGGACGGCCGTAAAGAATACACTTCCTAACCGCCGCCAACACGAGGCGTGTCGTAAGAGGCGACTAATTCCTGAAGCACGAGACAGGCAGCAGCGTCTGCGTGCGAAATGTTATAAAAAACTGCGCTCGCTAATCCGCCTGCCGATCGTGGCGAGTATTGGCAATCCCCCCCTTTGAAAATCATTGGGAAAGGCCTGTGTACAGTAGTGGACGTCCTATGGCTGAAATGATGATGATGATGATATCGTTGTGGTGAGACTGGTGAGGCCTGTGCCCAGAAGTGGGACGCATAAAAGCTTACCACTACTCCGTAACTATGTGATGCAGAGAAACTTGTTATTTAAGAAACATTGAGGAACTAAATCTTCAGCTCAGAAGCATTTAGGCGTATGTTGCGACTGTATAAACTTACGCCGGTATGCTTCTGAGGTGAAGAAATAATTTTTTGCAACAATTTGGAACCTTCTGCCTAGCAAAAGTAGGTAACTCTGTCCGTCTGTATGTCTGTGTGTTACGTTTTCACACCTAAAACGCTGAACGAATTTTCATGAATTATAGTGTAAAAACATATGGGACCTTGGAAAAGGACATAGGTTACTTTTTGTCGTAAAAGCTGAACCGATTTTAATTAGAAATGTACGGAAATAGCTTGAACCCCAGGAAAAGACATAGGCTACTGTTTTATTCGCCCTCCTAAGCCAGTAAAATAGGGTATGACAAACCGTATTCCAAGCGAGCGAAGCCGCGGACACAGCTAGTTTAGCTTTAATTTGTAATAAAAGTACAGATGTTGTCATTGGGCAAAGATGTTGTCTGTGTTACTAATAAAAACTTTAATAACTATAAAAATAAATTATACAAACTCTTTGGCTTTTACGAAAATGTAATGTATACCTACTGTGTCGGTCAGTTTTAGACGGTAGTACTATTAGGTATTCTGTGGTTTTAGTTCTATTTTGATAAGTGTCGAATTATAATGACAAATTACTTTGTACAATATTCTACATGAATACTTATTATTATAGCGTTACCATTTAAAAACATGTTTGATTTATCATTGTAAAAGTAATAAATAAATCGTTATTGAGTCATATTTAAAAAATATGGGGTATTTATGTTAATAAAAAGATAATTCATGCATATTGTAACTTTGTAATCAATGCAACGTTTGTATGTTGTAAGTTATTGTGTAGTAGATACACCTATTAAGTAAGTATTTAGGTACATCGAAATCGATTTTTAAATATATTTTTAATGAAACGCCCGCACCGCTGGATTCACAGAACACTCTGTATCTTGTGGCTGGATATTGGTTCTTTACATGTGAAATTGCCGATAGTGAATACTGGCAACTTTAACATCAAATATCTTGCGTTTGATCAGGAATTCCAAATTCGAATTTGTTTTAGAATAAAGCCAGAAAAATATTGTTTTAAAATTCGTATTTCATTTGTTTTCACATCATTTGTTTGAGTTTTAACATTGCTATAACAACAACTTTGAAAATTCGCGGTATTTACGAATACAAGTTCCACCGTGGCATTGTGATGATCGCTTCCGATTGTCGTACAGCCCCCCTAGCATGACCACCAAAACAAGATATGATATGATATGATATAGCGATTTATCGACACAAACGGCTTTTTCTGGCTTTGTTTTGAAACAAATTTGAATTTTGAATAATAAATCTAATCAAACGCAAGATATTTGATGTTAAAGTCACCAGTATTGAGTATCGGTAATTTCATATTATGTAAAGATCTAACAGCGCCTGGCGTTTACTTCTAGAATTCGTTTATGGGGAAATGTATTCTATTGCTGACCCAATGTACCTATAAAATTAAATGGCATGTCATGATGATTTTGATAACAAAAGGTTATTAATATACTGTTAATTGACTATATAAGCGTAGGACGTGTTAACCTACAAGGTAGACAGACGAACTGGTAAAGGTTGCAGGAAGCCGCTGGATGCAGGCCGCTTCGAACCGGACAATCTGGAAGTCGCTGGGAGAGGCCTATGTTCAGTGGACGTCCCATGGCTGTAATGATGATGACGCGAGCGAAGCCGCGGTTACAGCTAGTGGAAAATAAAGAAAACGCTAAGTCCGTTGACTTCGAAACGTTCAAAAATAACTACGTTACCAGATCACACGTGTATCGACAAATTATCACCAAATAAAAAACAGTAGGTAACACAGATAACGCTGTTTTCGTTATTTATAGAGCGAATGATACATAGGGCTGTCAGTTCATCCACCACTTAAGCTTTTCGGTTAATTATAATACTTAGTTTGTCTTTTCGATAACTTTTTGAAATCAATTTTAGTTTAATGGTCATTTTAACAGTTTTTGATTTTTTAAGTAGGTACATACCCTTCGTCAAAAGACGATGTATTAAACTTAACATTTTTAAAACTCATACAAACAATGTTTTTATGCTCAGAACAAATGATTCTAACGCCGAAAATTATGTCTACAGCTTAATTACTAATACTTATTGTGATCATAAATCCATCGATAGCCATTTTTTGCGTTAAGCTACTTCCTTTTTATTTTACTACACATGAAATAAATAAAATACAGCAAATACTTTCAGAACTGCGCAAGTTAGGCAGTCTTATAGTTAGTAGAAGCGATCTCTTCCACACACCCTTCAACAGTTAAATTGGAATTGAGAAGATACATGTATTTTACGCGCGTAAATCGCACAGCTTACAGCAGTAATTTTGTATGGAGTTCGGCTGTGTCAGTGCGCGCGATGACAGCGCCCCTAGTGACCACAATTATTGTGGACTTGAGTCTCTCAAATTATGGCAACTGGATGGTTTGAGAATGATTTTCGGATTGTTTTTCTTCGAAATTAGATAAAAAAATATATATATATATAGTTGAAGAGCTTAGGACCAACGGACAAAGCTACTTAATAAGAGCAGTGATCATAAGACAAACGTCTGTGACACAAACTCCCTACAAACTGTTTTTTCTTAACAGCAGCTATGCATTTATGTCTTTGCTCCAATTTCCGTCTTGATATTGGAAACGAATAAAACGTGCACGAACTGTGTTCCCCATTGTTTCTACACTTTATAACACAACATGTATTGTGACCCATATCGCGAATTTTAACGTTTATACTTAAAAATACTTAATAATGTTAGTATTGAATTCTATGAAAATATAGCAATTGACACATGACAGTCCAGAGTTTTTTTACATTTCTGCTACATTGCGTGCTGCGATCGATTTGACGGCCCCCACCACCCACTTTGCACATAGCGAATTGGTTATAAGTGTATGGTTTGATGGAATGTCGGAAATGCCAGTGGTCAGCCCTGCACCTCAAGCATCCGCGAGCCGAATTTAGAATCTCGCGCCAATCGACCTACTTTCTCGCTCTTCTGGGGTCGTTCCGTTTCAACGAGACGCTGACAAGTTTTCTTTTTCGTTTGAAAATGGAATTTTGTTTTCTGCTAGTTCGCTTAAAATATGGAGTAAGCCCTTTTTTGTTATCTCGAATTTCTGTTTTAGTGTTTTGTTTTTCTTTTAAGGGTCTTTCAACAACATCTTGAGTTAAGAGAACTCTCTAAACTTGTGGCAAATTCATTGATTAGATTTTGTTAGTTATTTTTTTCGGCGGTGATATCATTTTGATTTTGAAAAGACCTCATTCTTACTAATATTATAAACGCAAAAGTTTGTTTGTATGTATTGATGTTTGTTACTACCTACAAAACGGAAAGATTTTGATGAAATATGGCATACATATATACCTGAATGACCTGGATTAATAACACATAGGATACTTTTATTCGGGTAAGGTCAACGCAGATAAAGTCGCGGACCAAAGGTAGTCTTCCATAACGAGGCTTTAGACAAAAATGCTTCATAACTATTAAGTTAAGTACAATGCACAGTAACAAACTGTTCTATGCAATGACTAAATTCCAAACAGATTTTCTCACTTTTCTTGCGCAGCTTGCTGTATGCAAGAGTTAAGAATAACATGTCATTTACGGTTCAACTTTATGGCGACTTAAAACGGGGACGCAACAGGCAGGGCTGGCTGGCAATAAAAATAAAAATCGTACAAAAAGTGGACTTAATGCCTTGGGGCATTCTCTGCCAGTCGACCATTAGGCTAAACAAAGATGTTTTGTTGGCGGTGCAAAAAAAAATAACATAAAATCATAGCATAAACTACACACAGTATTAATATAATTTAAAGACTACATAGACAAAATACATACATAAATATGATGACGATTACTGGAAAGTGGAGAAGCAAGGGTTCATGATGACGATTTCATTTTACCAAGAAAATGAGTGCGTACAAGTATCTTAAAAGAGTACTTATCTATTGGGAGCTGCTTTGATATGTTCAGGGAGGGAATTCCAGAGCCGTATGGATTGAAGGAGAAAAAAGTTGGACACGAAAACGTACTCTTATAAGATCATTTCGTTGTCCGTCAGTTGGTCTGTCAATCCATCGAATTTAACATCTCGGAATAATCGGTAAAATTAAAAGAGACTCGACTCACTTTAGCAACAAACTATACGTTTGAACGGAACCCTCGGTGCCAGTCCGACACGTACTAGGCCAGTTTTTTTTTATTCTAAAGTTCGGAAACAATGTTTAAAAATAGAATGCCACTCTCTGTTTTTACAAAATGAAAAGTACAGACTGTGAAAGAAAATCTGTCAAATAAAAAATAAAAAAAATTATATGTCTGCTTGTGTCGTTTTTACGGCAGTACCACTGAACTGACATAGCCCAACGGATTAGCAAGCTGAAGTGGCAGTGGGCGGGGCACATAGCACGTAGAACTGACGGCCGATGGGGCAGAAAGGTTCTAGAATGGAGGCCGCGTAGCGGCAAGCGCAGCGTAGGACGTCCTCTCACAAGGTGGTCAGACGACCTGGTAAGGGTCGCAGGAAGACGCTGGGTGCAGGCCGCTTCCAACCGGCCAATCTGGAAGTCAATGGGGGAGGCCTATGTTCAGCAGTGGACATCCTATGGCTGAAATGATGATGATGACCACTGAACTGATTTTGATTAAATTTGGTACGGAGAAAGCTTGAATCCTAGGGAAGGACATACACTACTTTTCATAATCCACCCCTAAGGGAGTAAATTTGGCACGAAACAAATCAAGTCGCAGTTTACGGGAGCAATGTCGCGATTAGTGGTTTGCGCTACGAGTACGGACAACAAAGACAAGTGGCGGGTTCGAATCCCGCGTGTTTGTTTGATGAGCTCGAGCATTTGTAATGACACATGCATTAGTCATAGATTTTATTTATGTATCTTATCATGTCGCCATTGTACATACATGCATTACTTAGTATGGAGCTGGATAACTAGAGTGATTGTTGGAAGAATTATTAATATTTAAATACAATATAGATTTAACTATAACCGCATATTTTAAACATCTATCTTCGAAGTACTTATTCAATAAAAAAAAAAAACATCAAAGACGGTTCACATAATTTGTAGAAAATATTGGGTAACACAGATACATAAATCTGTTGGCGTGGTGGTATGGAGTTCACTCACTTTTTGATAATTTCCTAATTAAAACTAAAGATTCCTCCTCCTTTTTGAGTCGGTTAAAAACTAACTAGAGATACAGCTTAAGTTTTACATATAAACTGCATACATAGTAAAAGCTAGCTTCCTCTAATTTCTTGGCACACTCACTAATGTAATATTCACTTGTAAGTAAAAAACAATCCATAGCTAACCAGAACATTTATCAACCTCTGGAACGGTTCCAGTAATCTGTAGTCGCCATCCTTAACCGTGGTTTAACTATAGTCTGTGCCGTAAAAAAGCCATAAATTCTTAAACCGACAATGGAAGTGCATATAAGTAGGCTAACTCAAATCTAAGCATTACATGAATAACTGTTAGCATTATAAAGGGTTATATTGCAAAGGGGTGCCAAATCTAAAAAATAAGATCTAGGGATTAATATAAGGAAGCGTCTTAATCGTTATTATTTTTAATAATCATATGTTACAAAAAAAATACCTTAAAATATCCGAAAATAAAGTCAATGGAGAGATTACGAAAGCGCTACGGTTATTTCAGAGGCGTAGGTATAGCGAGCCAACAAGGACCTTACGCAGTGCACATACGGTGCAATTTTTTCATGAAGTAGTTAAATTATCCACGCGTGCGATTTTTAACAGCGGATAGGAATAATTAAGATGTGAAAAAAAGAAGTTTTAGTTTTTCGCATAGTTTGATTAAGTTACTGATTCTGAGCTACTCCTAAACATTTGGCACCCCTTTGCAATGTAACCCTGTATGAACAACTGAAACTAGTCGTGTAATACACACGACCGTTTTTAATTGTTTATAAATTGTGAAAGGTTAACACTAGTAGGTGGTAATTTTAATTAGTAAGATTCATACGTCCGAACGAATTTTTCTAGACCTTCAGATATTATTAAGCGGATTACAAATTTATGAGCCTAATATCCATGGAGTACATTCCCCATTGGTAAAAAGAGGTAAGTAGAAATGTCATTTATTTTTCGACAAAGAATCGGCCATTATTTTATTTATTGACTGCCTTAAGTAATGACTAGCGAATTTCTTTAAGTGTTAATGGCTGTTAAGCCAGCGTTGTTTCATCAATGTTTTAGATTTTCAGAAGCAGTTGAATATTTTTTTTCAAGTGAAATTCTTATCGTTAGATCACAGTAGCTGACTGAAATGATGACTATGAAAAACAATATTACACAAAACAGTATTTTAAAACTTATCCAGAAGCAGGCACTTCATGTCTACTGCAAACCGAAAGATGGACCCTGCAAATTGATTGTCTACCTGAGGCTTGCTTACGTACTTAGTAATAATTGCGTTTTGCAATACGCATTACCCGCACCCGTGGGGACGATTTTTTTAATGTAATGGACTGATGAATGGAATTATTTACAGGTCTGTGTAGGCCGTTACAAAAAAGCATGTCAGTACCGTCCAAGTGGCTGAGATGAAGATGCTGCGGTGGATGTGCGGCTCGACAAGATCCTCAATGACTACGTGCGCGCCAGGACATCGCCGATAAGCTCCAAGAAAACCGGCTGCGATGCGATGGTACGGACATATTAAAAGAAGGCCACCTGATTACATTGGCAATAACGCTCAACTTTAAGTTACCTGGTAGTAGGTGAAGAGGGCGGCCAAAACTGCGATGGATGAGTGTTGTTAATAAAGACATTGCAGCTGCGATTTCACAGAAGAAGATGCCAAGGATAGATCCAAGTGGAGGCAAAAGAGCAGAAAAATGGACCGTGTCACAAGACGGGATATACGCTAGGAAGAAGAGGATTCTCTACCAGTCAACCATGGGTATGGGTGGTGCAAGAAAAAATTCAATGTCATGAAAAAAAAAATATATATCAGGCTATATGGATGGGTCTGGGTCTACTCTAATCTATCTGCATTGTGCATACAGGCAGAGCGCCGCGGCTTGCACCGCATTGCAGTGCACTGTTGACTTATTGTTCCTTCGCGTGGGAACTTTCGGGAATGTTTATCAAAATATATTAACTGAAGTACTCTACAACAACCTCAGTGTATAACGATAACTTAGCTAAACTGAGACACAACTCCAATACAAAATAACATTACATTATGTCTTAAATTGTATTTTTTATTCGGAAAAGACAGGGAGGACGTAATAACTTTAATAATCGAGTATTACAGAATTTTTTTATATTGAATGATAGCCTTAAAAACAAGTAAATAAAAATAAAATAATCAACCCAAAAATCTATAAAGTCGACATCATTTAATCATCAGTAATTGTAAATTTTAAGTGTACAGTTTACAATATTAAAAAAAACACTTGAGATGAAGAAATTATCATTTAAACTTTGATTCAGATATATTGTTGTCTAGTAGAGATCGATTGGCGATAAGGCCGCCTGCCCCCCTAGCATGACTACTAAAACACGATATGATATGATATGATATAGCGATGTATCGACACCAATTGTAAAAATATGATGGATATAGCCGCCATTATAATTTTTTATCGAAACAGCGATCATAATATGTAACGTAACCGGCACGGCGATTGAACACGGAGGCTATATCTATCATATTTTTACAGTTGGAGTCGATATATCGCTCTATCATATCATATCATATCATATCGTATTTTAGTGCTCATGCAAGGCAGGCAGATTGTACAGATAACAGCACGTCAACCTACCACAAAACGTTAAATTTTCTCAATTGATATTGATCTCTAAATGTTAGCATAACGTTGAAAATCAATTCAATGACCTTTAAGTTTTTGTGTAGGTTGACTTGCCGTTGTCTTTACATTACTGTGTCTTGTTAATACCTTTAATGTTTTTTGTGCAATAAAGTGTCTGTCTAGATCTATCTATCTATGTGCAATTCTCAACAGATTTAGAGAAATTGAGTAAATCCTCAAAGAACTAAGTGGTAACATAAAACTACAGAAATGCAAAGATCGAACATTTACTACGAATGGCGCCGAACTAAAGCTGTTTTAGAGTTCCGTACCTAAAGGGTAAAATTGGGACCCTATTACTAAGACTCCACTGTCCGTCTGTCTGTCTGTCACCAGGTATCTCATGAACCGTGATAGACAGTGGTAGACAATTGAAATTTTCACAGATGGTGTATTTCTGTTGCCGCTATAACAACAATCACTAAAAACAGAATAAAATAAATATAATAATATTTGAGTGGGGCTCCCATACAAAAAACGTGATTGCCGTTTTTTGTTCGATATTAAGAGGCCGTCTTAAAAATCGTCGTATTTCCGTACTTTCTGTTCTCTGATTGTAAAGACGTGAATAATAATTGAAACAAAATAACACGTGATATTTAAAGATTAATGATTCTTATTCTTGCATGTAGCGCGAATGGATTTTTCATATCATTTCAAAAATAAAGGTAAATCACCAAAGAACTACGTTGTTGAAAACTATAAGTTATCCTGACAATTCGATTCTAACATTGGATTGAAGATATGGTCTACTTGCACATAGGTTAAATACTTTTTTTACTTTCTTACAAAATATATCAGAAAAAAAAATGCTGAAATAACATAAAATTTTAGAAAATTTCTTTCAAATATCATTTATTTTTCTATCGTTATGAACAACTATTATGAGATTTAAACACTACACAATAATCTTCAGGTATTCTTTTAAAATAATATATTTTTTATTTTATGTAATAAACAAAAAATTAAGTAGTAAACCTAAGTCAAAATTAACTATAAAATCAAGCGCGCAAAACCGATCGTTTTTCAAACCTAGGTAGGTAGTGGACGTCCTACGTCCACTACCTAATAAATTATCAATATTATCTTGTAAAGGATCAACATTGTTGACGCTTTATCCCGCATCATAGACGCACATAAGCATAGAACTGTATTTCAATTTTGCACTGAAAAAAGATGCACGGCCTCTTAATAACCGCAAAAGATAGACGCTTTAATTTATTCACACAATATTATAGATAATGGTACGGAACCCCTTGTGCGCGAGTCCGACTCGCAGTTGGCCGGTTTTATGCAAAAACAACGCTAACGGAACTGTCAAAAACATTTAACAAGCCGTGAACTCTTTCTGCATATTTACGTAGTGCTTTTTGAACGGAAAAATTGTCTGTTTTCAAGCAAATAATTTATATCTGTTGAGTCTTCGCCAAGTTTCTGACTGAGTCAGTGCGGGAGTAAAGTCTTGAAACTGTAGTCTTTTCGACCTCGGTCGACTGAAAGGTCAATGTATCTTATTGTCAAAGGACAAAAACAATTAAAGTTAACTGACTTTAAGTTTGTTATTGTACGTTTGCCGTCCGCGATTTTGTTAAGGTCGTCGACGTTTTTACAGTCGACGAAACTAGACCGTTAAATTTCGTTCATGGACGGGTCGATCAACTAGTTAAATCCTTCGACTAGTTAACGTGTCGTCTCGTCGACTATTATCGTCGTATTAAACGTTATTAGACTTGACGATTAACTTAGACAGGTACGTTGGGGCTATTATTTGCAGCTTTTTAATCTTTATTTAATGTATATACAAATAATTGAAAACATAACAATAATCTTTGAAGTTTTATCTTTAAAATCATCGTTTAAAATTTGTATTTACTCTATTTTATATTTACGAAAACAGGCTTAAAAACAACGTCGATAAAAGTCTATTCATGCAGTAAGTAATCCTTAATTTTTGGCTTTGACTAATAAAAAATAGCTTTGGATAAAAAAATTAATATCCTCAAAATTTGCCAATTTTTTTTAAATTGGTGCATATTGATTATTTCTGACAATAAACGATTTTCGAACTTCTGTTTCTCTGGGCGTGCCGTACGGGGTAGTAATAAAATTAATGTTGAAGGTCATTTGCTCGGGGAACCGCCTTAAGTAATAGTTTCGTAAACTAGCAAAATTAAGTTGAGATAGGTAAGTAGTTTCTTGGGCAAAGTGGTTTTTGTCATGAGAAAGAACAAACACTTATGTTTTTCACACTAAAAAAATGTATCCTATGATATTTCCATGGTTTTGTATTTATGTCAAAAACCAGTAAAATTTAAATAAAGTGTTACCCATGAAAATAACCTAAAAACAGCGATGACATAGTAATACTAAAATGACGTTGGCATGAAAATGGGGAGGAACTGTGAAGCAACAAAGGAGGCTGCACAATCTGAGCAAACAAAGTAGTTACAGAGGTAGGGGAGACCGGGAATAGTTGACTATAGGGTTAGATTGACTAACTGTAAAAAATAAACCTTTTTGAAAGTGTTGCATTATTCAACTGGGAGCAAAAAGCTGTTTCCTCTCCCCGCTCAGTCGCCGGACACGCAGCATTGCATTTCACGCGAAATTTAGATGAATGACGCAACACTGTCAATTAGGTCTAGATTTTGACAGTTGGTCAACCTATTCCTATAGTCAACTATGCCCGGTCTCCCTTACATTATTTTTCATAGAAACCCAACGGTACTGAGCGTATGAAAATTTACGCAAAATCGCGCTGCTATACAATAGTGCCGTGCTGTGTGGGGACGGCCGTAAAGAATACACTTCCCCACCGCCAACTGGAGGCGTGTTGTAAGAGGCGACTAATTCCTATAACACGAGTCAAGCAGCAGCGTCTGCGTGCGAAATCTTATGAAAAAACTGCGCTCCCCAACCCGCCTGCCAAGCGTGGCGAGTATTGGCAATCCTCCCGATGATAAGTTATTGGGGGTGGCCTTTTTTCAGCAATGGACGTCCTGTGGCTGAAATGATAGAATAATAGAATAGAATAGAAGAATAGAATAAAACTTTATTGATAATGATGATGATAATACAATAGCAGCGCGACTTATCGTACAACAAACAAGAGAAAGAACACTTGAAATACAAGCCTTTTTGACACTGATCGGCACACGACATTGGCATATTAATTCTTCATTAACTAACTCAAGGTTCCCGCTTGACATCCTTCGTGATTAGTACCTGCCTACCTTGCATGAGCACCAAAACACGATATGATATAGCGATATATCGACACCAACTGTAAAAAATATGATAGATAGATTTTTGCGGAAACCGGCAAGCTACGTAGGAAACAAATGTCTGGCCATGCCGCCACCGCCAGGTCCTGGCAAAAGGGGTAGACCCAAGAAATGCTGGCTTGACGTTGTGAGGGCTGACATGCGTGCCAATGATCTCACAACTAGAGACGCTCAAGACCGCGCGAAGTAGAGGAGCAAATCAAGGAAAGCGGACCCTGGGCTCCATGCTCCTCCTCCTGCTCCAGCAATGGCTTTGGACGTGTAGCGACATCTATTTCGCCACATATAAAACTGACGTATCCTACATCGCGATATT
This sequence comes from Anania hortulata, assembly GCA_963576865.1. Lineage (NCBI taxonomy): Eukaryota > Metazoa > Arthropoda > Insecta > Lepidoptera > Crambidae > Anania > Anania hortulata. Next base: position 3,010,559 of record OY756413.1, read on the forward strand.
AAAGTTATCGGAGCGATTGAAACATATATACAAGAATCCGACAACCACTGTCGGGCTACTGCCCACCAGACACAACACCCGTCTGGTCGGAGGATCCTCCCCTTTTCAATGGGAGATGAGGAACTTCACACCCTGTTCCTCTCCCCCCCAAAGACGCAACCGGGATTGACCGTATAGATGAAGAAGAAGAAGATTATATCGTGTTTTAATGGTCATGCTAGGGGGGCTGGCTGTCACAACCTTAATGTAGCCAGTAATAAGTAGGGAATCTATGTCTTATGCTCGGCAGGAACCTTTTTATCACATTCTTTTTCAGCCGAGTATAATCGCCAAATGTAAACAAGCATGTGGTCAAAAGCCTACTTCTTATTTCCAAAGTGTTTGAAAAATATTAAAAAAACATTATGCTAAGAATTGTCGAAGCCATCTCAACATTTTCAGCATAGCATTCGTTTCTAGTACCTACTTATACTGCAGTTAAAAAAAAATTTAAATGAAAATTGAAAAACAAACAAAAAACATGCTAAGTAATTTACTTTCTTCTTTTAAACCACTTGACCGATTTAATTATAATACGTCGATCGGTAGGCCGACACAGGCCCGACAGCTACAAACTGAGCATAGGGTTTTTTAATTGAACAATTGCGTCCATGGGAAAATATTATATTTACGAAAATATAATATATATTTTTTATATTTCCCCCAATTTTCGCTACGTAAAGACGCAGCGATTGTCGTAACAGCCACGCTTCATTGCGCGCTGTTAAAAAACGTATTTTAATGAGATTTCGCGCGATATTCGTACTAATTCAGAAACACTACTCGCCTTAAGTTCCAAAAGAAAGAAGTATGTTTGTTACGTTTTATTTGTGTCAAATATATCTTTTCGATTCAACATATCCATAAACAGCGAAGTTAGTTACCAACAATTGAATTGGCTTATTTAATTTTAAAGCCAAGTTGAAGTTACGTCATCCACACAGGCGGCCTGGATTCCACTCGATCTAATTATCAGCCTCCAGATTAGATTAAAAGAGATTAGATGTGTGAGAGATGGATCATGGGAGCGGTATTTTGAGAGCACTTTGTTCATTTAAACAGGGTGTCTCGTAACTCAAAATTTCAAAATTGAATTTACTTTTAGTCTTTCAGGATTAAAAACACTTTGGTCCCTGTTTACAAGGAACCAACTAATTCTTTATGAATAGGTGAAATAAAAACTCTATTGTTTTTGCCCAGCAGCCGGTTTATTGCCAGATGAAAGGTGCCAGATGAAATTGTCATCTTTTTCTTAAAGGTCTAGGTGTAATTTTTTTTCGTATTGCATACCTATATTCAACTATTTTAATATTGAGACTGAGTTACTCTACACCCTGTATTATTTATGATTAATGGGCTTGCTCTTTATTGACCTAACTAGCAAAATAAATGCACCTCACACTCTTTGTTCTTACCAATTCCAGATAAACAAGGAACTAAATCAACAAAAACAAAACTAAAATCCATGACCGCATCCTTCAAGGTCAATTACTCAAATCTTAACTCTGATGACGTCATTGATCCGTCACGCGTGACGTCACAGAGCCCGCACCCATTGTTTTAAAAATAAACATCGCTGAAGAACTGCCAACGTGATGGTTAGGCGAGGTTAGATATATTTACATTTAGAATACCTAGCCTTGCAAGTTTATAGTAATTATCGTTTATTATTGCCAGTTCTATGCCTCTTTCTTACAGTGCTATGTTCTACGGTCAGCCCCCCTAGCATGTCAACCAAAACACTATATGATATGATATGATGTAGCGATATATCGACACCAACTTTAAAAATATGATAGATAAAAATTCAAAATGGTGGCCATTATGAATTTTTATCGAAACAGCAATCTTAATATGTGACGGAAATTCAACTTAACGGCTATATCTATCACATTTTTACAGTTGGTGTCGATATATCGATATATCATATCATATCATATCGTGTTTTAGTGCTCATGCTAGGCAGGCAGGTGTTAATTCTTTTTACAACTTACAACCTTTTATTTAGTCCCAGTGTCCGTCTGTGTAATTATAGTCATATGTATTTATTGCATCATGTTGGTACCTAAGCTGTTATAAAAATAAAGTTCCATAGCATGACCCTGTAACGGCATAGCAACAATAATAAAAAGTAATTGCGACTGCAAAAATGATATTTTAATCGAAAAAACTAGCTTTTATCCGCGACTTCGTTCGTGTACGTCGTCAGTTTAATTTAGAAACCTTCGCACAACAACTGACCAATGTTTTATCACAATCTGATCAGTTGTAAAGGAACGCATAGTGGACAAACATGCAAACATTCATTTTTATTTATAAATTGGAAAATAATCACGTATACAATTAATTTACCCTGTGTGGTATATTTAATTTTGGTCACAAATACTACACTTTGATAATGGAAGTATGATAGTTTGACCAAATATAACTCAATGAGGTGTAAGTATTTATAATTAACATGATTATTTTTCTGTAAAAATAATTATTTCAGTGGCGTATCTCATTTTGATTTTACCGTAAACCGGTCGCTACTTGAAAAAAGCGTATGAACGACGATATTACGAGTACTTGCCAAATGTCATAGTTCTAGGTCAACAGAAATACCCTATAAATTTTAATTCCCTTAAGTGTCGAAATATACGTTTTTTGCGGCATAAACTAACTTAGCTTATTAACTTAGAAGTTTGATTTTTTCAAAGCTTCCAGCCCCACTAGCATGACCACCAAAACACGATATGATATGATATAATATAACGATATATCGAAACCAACTGCAAAAATATGATAGATATGGCCGCCATTTTGATTTTTTATCGAAACAGCGATCATAATATGTAACGTCACCGGCACTGCGATTCAACATGGCGGCTATATCTATCATATTTTTACAGTTGGTGTCGATATATCGCTATATCATATCATATCGTGTTTTGGTGCTCATGCTAGGGAGGCAGAGCCGGTAGACTTGAGTCTATGATTTTAATTTCACCTCGATACCTCCACGCGTTATAAAGGGTCAGTGACAGACATACGGGTAGACAGATGAACAATAAAGTGATCCTTTAAGGGATCCGTTTTTTCTTTTTGAGGTACAGAACCTTAAAAATTCGGTCCGTTTTGATTTTTCGAACTTTTATGTCGTTTGTCAAAGCCAAAAATAAGTAACGGATTACTTACAGAGTAGATGCATAGAATATATTTTTATCAAAGTACTTACCTAGTTTAAAAGCCTGTTTTCGTAAATATTAAATACTAACTGTTGCCCGCAACTTCGTTCACGTGGTCTTTAGTTTATTTATAAAGGATTTTCTCCGCAACTTTCTCAATTTTTTCTTTTAAAAAAACCTTCTCCTGACAATAATTAACACAACAAAAAAAGAATTAGCGAAGTTGTTCTATCCGTTCACGCGTGATGCGATGACCAAGGGAAATAAAAATTCATTTTTATTTATTAAATAATAAATACATTTTTAAAGGATGATTTTAATGATAAAACTTCAAAGATTATTGTTATGTCTTTAAATATTTTTTAAGAACATTCATAAAGGAGTAGAAACCTGCTAAAAGTAGGAAAAAACGATATTTAGTGGGGGTTACGGCCTTAAGCTTTCTCTACCAAGTGGCCTGATGAAATTCCTATGATTCAATTAGAAGCTAGTAACAACACGGCAATAATCTGTTTGGCAGACGCCTCGGTCCGCCATTGCGTAATGTAAGTGACATTGCAGGATTGGGCTGTTGTGAACTTGTGATTTATTACTACGGAAAGAGACGCCATGTTAGTAGAAGTTTTGGACTCTAGTTCGATTGACGTTGCCTCGCTTATTTATCAATACCTCAATGTCTTTACCTCGATGGTTTACTACATCGATGGTTCGTTACTTCGAAATATCAATACTTCAAATGGACAGGTCTTTGCCTCAACGCTTGTTACCTCATTGAGTCGTTACTTACTTCAAAAAGTTGTTGATACTATTTGGTGTTCAGAAAGTGTAAAGGGGTGAAAATAGTTGTAAACCGATACAGATATTTTCGAGGTTTTCTTTCGAGGTAACGACCCATCGAAGTAGTAACCCATCGAGGTATTGATCATCAAGGCAATGTTAATCGGACTAAAGTATGAAACTCAAAGGTTTTGTACTTTCTGAGCAACAGAGTACAAGTCAAATCATGCCACAAGTAATGACAAAAAAAAACTGTTTTTGGAAACATCATTCATTAATTCATGTCAGCCTATTGCAGTGAAGGTCGTCGGTCCATCAAGCTGGGGGCGTTCTACACATAAAAAATAAACATACTCCTAAAATAAATCACACCAAAAACATTTTCTTGTTAAATGTTGCCAAGACTCGACCATATGACTCGCACTGTCAAACAGTTATCAAATCTCATGTAGAGCCAAGCTTCTAACTCTACACGCCCCTACACTTTAGTCATAAAACAAATTTTTATTTTTAAAAAAATTTTAGCTTTTTAGTGTTTTTGAAGTCGGTTATTTTTTTTTATAAAAATTTGTTTTATTTGTCTATTTTTTAGTGTTTTTTACGTTCTAAATGGCGATCTGTGATGTAATTATAGCTAAATTGTTTCTCATGACGATTCAAATAAGTCCAAACACGGCTATAATACATTGTTTCATCACAGAGTTCCGGTGCTTACCTTCCGCCTTCTTCATCAGATCAGTTTGAGGGTATTATTCTCACCAGAATCATTTATTAAAATTAAATTATAAAATTTGTCGACTATGGCAAGGCTAAACTGTCTTAATGAAAATATCTTATCACGTGGGTGGGGCGTGCGTACCTTACTCGTGGAAGAATATTGTGGCCAACTATGGTCTCCTTCATCAGTTCCACCTCAGCAAAAGATACTTTCTGAATGCAAATGCTTGATTTGTTGTTAAATATACTAAAATCGATATGTATAATAAATACAGGGTGTAACGAAAAGGTGAAATAAAACTAAGGGGTTATTCTACGGCTAAATTACATCACCTTTTTCTATGGGACAAACATCAAAATCTCAAAAAAAAAATTGACGTTTCCATACAAACTGATGCCAGCTGGTCGCGTTTTAGTATGGGAAAGGTTTTTTTTTTTTGCGATTTCGATGTTGGTCCCATAGAAAAAGTTGATGTAATTTAGCCGTAGAATAACCCCTTAAAGTTTTATATCACCTTTTCGTTACACCCAGTATATCCTATAATATTTTAGGAGTTCCCTCAATTCCTCATGGATCCCATCATCAGAATTAAATTTTGAAAAAAATGGTACCAATCTGGAGGTATACCCTTTCAATTAAAAAAAGAATTTTTCAAATCGGTTCATTAATGGCGGAGTTCTGAGGTAACAAACATTAAAAAAACATACAACCGAATTGAGAACCTCCTCCTTTTTTTGAAGTCGATTAAAAATATGTGGTCCAAGCCACATTCGTTATTAGGTACTACAAAAACTATTGTTTATCAGAAAATAATGAACTGTGAATATTTTTTTATCATGTGATTGAAGGATAGGTTAGATTTCTTGAACTTTTTTCGATGTATATTTGACATCAAAACACCACTTAATTAAAATCGAGTCAATGAATATTAATCGATGCATTCATCCGTTGGTTTGGCGCGCACAATTGTCTTGGTGTCAAAACCGATCGATCTTAGGAGCATTTGCCAGTGTAACTATTGTTATGAATTTTAATGTGATTATACATCAGTCCCCCTAGCATGATCACCAAAACACGATATGATATGATATAGCGATTTATCGACACAAACGGTCAATTTTTTATAAAATAAAACGAAAATAAAATCAAATCAACATTAAATTCAAATAAATAAAATTTAAATAAATTAAAAGATATTTGATTTTTTTTTAAATGCTTACATAAAAATAAAAGTAATTTTCCTATCAATTAATTTTTGTATACAACTTGGTTTGATGCTGCCGAATGCCGTATTTTCACGTTTAAGGCTCCGTTAAACTTTATACACCCTGTACATCTCCTAACTACTTAAAACATAAACAATAAACATTAAAAAGTAAAATAATAACGAAAAAAGATTCGGCCGAAAAAGTTTCATCCAAAATTGGAAGCCGAAAAAACATGTGTTTTAATAATAACATTAATTATCAAGTTCGGTGAGGCAAGCCGCGTATTTACATAACGTGCCACCAATTATGTCACCCGTCTGCTATGGAACAAGTGAGTCATAGACTCATATAGTGTCTGGGCGATCCCAAGGGCACGGCGCAAGAGAAAGGTGGCCAACAATACAGTTTTTAAAGTGAAATTACCTGTTAAAAACGCGTAACCTAGCCAGTTTTTCAAGATTTGGTTTTTGTGCCTTGTATTTAAACAAGTAAAAAGAAATACATTCTATAAAAATGAATCTCTAGTTCCCTTCGTCATCGCATCACGCATGAACGGATGGAACAATTTCGCTAATTCTTTTTTTGTTGTGTTATTTATTGTCAGGAGAAGGTTCTTTTGAAAGAAAAAAAATTAAAAGTTGCGCAGATTTTTTTTTATCAATCAACTGAAGACCACGCAAACGACGTCGCGAGCAACAGCTAGTGTATTAAAAAAAATTTTGCCCTTGTATCAACGTAAATCGTCAATGTAAATTATTTATTGAAATGAAATGGTTTTTTTTGCATATGAAAAAAGGTACATTGTAGATGGCATCGCGATACTTATACGTTCAGTTTTTTCAACCATTTACAAATAGCATGCAAATATTAAGATAAATTTATTATATTATTATTATTATTTTTACCTTTTTTTATGTTTTTTTTTGTGTGCATTTTGTAAATATTAGTTACTTCTTTAAATTTAGATAAAAATAATTGAAGTCTAATGTTTTTTATTTTATGTTACGGCCTATATTTTTTTGGCTAAGTTGTTAAGATTTTTAGATTTATATTAGTTAATAAAATATGGCTAACGTTTTGTTACATTACATACGTTTTTATACCAACAGAGTTAACTTTCAAAGCGACGAAAAGTGTTTTTAAGTTTTGTACGTCTACATTTAAAAGTCGCGTTCGAGGCGAAAATACGACAATCGTGTCAGCGGTAGTACCATTATTATATAAGTATATTTACTAGCTGTTGCCCGCGACATCGTTTGCGTGGTCTTTGGTTTATACATATTGACGTTAATACATTTGACAACCGTCTGGTGTAGTGGTTCGCGCTCCGGACTACAAAGCCAGCGGTTGCGGGTTCGAATCCCGCAAGGGGCAAATGTTTGTGTGATGAACATGATGATGTTTATAAAAGTATTTAAGTAGGTTTATCCGTTATCTAGTCGCCATAGTACAAGCTTTGCTTAGTTTGGGGCTAGCTAATTGGTGTGATTGTGGAAACAATTAATTTATTTTATTAAGGATTTCCTGCGCAACTTTCATTAAAAAAAAATCTAAGAACCTTCTCCTGACAGTAATTGACACAACAAAAAAAGAATTTGAGAAATTGTTCCATTCGTTAACGCGTGATGCAATGACCATATAAATTTAAGCAATACTTTGCAAGTATTATTTAATATATATTTATAAAGAAAAGCCAACTCGCCTATGCCATGCATAAAATACCCCTTGCGTGCGCGCAAGTGCTGCTTCTGAATCTAATTTTCTTTGATTTATTAATATTTTTCGGCTCTTTCTCGTTTTACATTAAAACTGTTTATAAAATATGTCGGCAGCGCCGAAGTATTGTGTCATCGATTCTGTGTTACCCAAGGCCGGGGCAAATTGATTTTCTTTATGTTTTTCAAGACATTCGACATTTCAACCAATCCTTAAATTGAGTCACACATACCGACAACACAAACAAACAGACGCTATCGAAAGTATATTGACTGGAGTCTATTATACAAGTCACTATCGGTACCAGCCTGCCTAGCATGAGCACCAAAACACGATATGATATGATATAGCGATATATCAACATTAACTGTAAAAATATGATAGATATAACCGCCATATTGAATCGCCGTTCCGGTGACATCACATATTATGATTAGTTTCGATAAAAATTTAAAATGGCGGCTATATCTATTATATTTTTTACAATTGGTGTCGATATTTCGCTATATCATATCATACCATATCGTGTTTTGGTGATCATGCTAGGCAGGCAGATGTTGGGTTAGGTAAAAAAATCTGCTGTTCCATACTATAGTTTAAGGCGATTAGTGACCCAAATATCGAACGAAAGCTCATTATAATACGTTTTATTAAAGCGCGCAATGAAATGTAGCTGTCATGATAATCGCTGCGTCATTAAGTAGCGAAAATTAGGAAAAATATTATTTTTCGCATGGACGCAAGAGGCTATTTGCCTTGTACCAAAATTTACTTAACTAATTATTTAGTTTAATAGATTGCACCATATGGAACCGAAACATATTAATAGTTAAAATAATACATGATTACTGTAAAAAATACATTTTCGTATGTTACATTTTTATCGGTATTTTACATTGTCAAAAACGCCAGCAACAATGACAGGCACGTCACCATTGACTAATTTTGTACTAGAACTGACATCCCAAAGCTAGATGCATAATCTAGCTACGCTACGCTACGCTCGCACATTGTATGAGTAGTGTGACCGTCGACGAAGGTTTTTAACATGCCTGTTCTAGTACTTTATAACTCAATGGGTATGTAAAGGCTCGTGACGTCACGAACAAGTACCTACATCGACGACCGACGGCGTTTTCGCTGGCTTTTAAAAACTTAAAGAATGAATTTTTATTTTTTTATTTTCAAAGGTTTAAAAATTGTTGACGCTTTATTTAAATATTACCAACAATAATAACTCTATTACAGAAAATAGTCAAATAGCCTAATTGCACAATTTATTATATAATTTAGGAGCATGTGCCATTAAACCTATTTAAATATCAAATAATTGAAATGCTATAATATTGTTTAATAATTGTAAATGGTATGCTGATATTGTTAAGATTAACTTTAACAAATAATTGAGTTCACGAATGCCTCATAGAGGTTATAATGTAACTATTTTATTACCATCTTTTTATGCCTATTAACTGTACTGCTATTGGTTTACATCATAAAGTGAATAAAGAATATGAATAGCTAGCAAGTTGGCTTATCAACTATATCGACATATAAACGTATTTAATCGGTTAAAAAAAAATGGCATCTTTCTTATCTTTTTTTTTCATTTTAATGATTTCAATATACTTTTCCTTCTAAAGAATAAGTACTAGAAGCAAGTGCTGTACTCAAAATGTGTAGGCTTTGACAATTCTTAGCATATTTTTCAAAAAATTTGGGCTTGAGTAGTAAGCTATTGAAACCACATGCTAATTTACATTTGACAACTATACTCGCCTTAAGTCGAAAAAAAAGAAAATATTTTCTGAATTGACTCTAACAGGGAATCACTCTACTACTCCAAGACGACTGTCGTTTTGCACGTGTTGATACAACAATCCCACGAATGCAGCGCCGCCTACAGGCCGTTGGCAGAAGCTAATGATTCTGGTGTGATATGGCAACCGTCCATCACATCGCTCGAATAAAACAATAAACATATCAGCGATAGCATAACAGATTGATGCAGCTCAAGCAAGACGCAGGTTCGAGTCCTACAAGCAGTTATTAAGAGCGTAACGTAAGGCCTACAACTAGTGTTGCCATATGTCCCGCTTTCGGCGGGACGTCCCGTTTTTCAGCACAACATTGGAGATGTCAATTTTCAGAGTTGATTTACGCGTGTAAGACTAATGTCAATGGCAAACTCAATGTTAGTCTATTTTATGCACACTTGACTTGTTGTCGTCAATAAAAATATTGGACATCATCACATACGTTGCTCTGATTCTATGGTAAGTAGTTTAAGCACTTGTGTTACAGAAATCAGAAACAACGACGGTACCACAACACCCAGACCCGAGACAATATAGATGCACTTGCCAGATTGTCTGTGTCTTGTCTCGAAGCGCTAGTAGGGCCCAAAAAATAAGGAGACATGTTCTGCCCGATATGGGCCAATAATGTTATTATTGACGTTCATAAGTGGCAGTTTTCTGCCCTAAACTGAATAGATTTTTGACTTTGACTTTGACAACTTTTCTATATTGACCGACCGGGAATCGAACCCGGGACCGCAGAGATAGCGACACCAAGTTTAGTATGCTCGCCTCTCGGCAAAGGTCGTCAAAAGATAGATAGATACTCTTTATTATTCACCAGAGATAGAAAGTCGCTCGCTGTGCTGTTTTACCATTCTATGTTGGGGAGAGGTGGGGGGGGGGGGCTATGTCCAACAAAGGACTTTCAGAGGCTGATGAAGTTTGCACACCACACAGGGTAAATTAGATACAGGTAATACTTAGACTTGTACAGTCTAAGCTGTATTGTCGCTAGAACGTACACCTTCTTACCACCTTCAAGTAGAAAACAATTGAATTGGATTAAGAGGGGGAGGCCGTAGAGAGTTCCGAAATATTAAAAGAATGTACTTATTACTTACAAGCATAATAGACTTAAGTTTAGCTAGATAAACTGTACAGCGTTACAAGCCCAGACTGACATTTTAGAAACTAACACCTAATGTCATTTAGCATTATATCTATTGTATAACCGCAAGTGACATTTGGTGTTAGTAAAGTACCCATGGGTACACAAATACCATTTATAAGAACTTTTTCAAATAGTATCTCAGATAGGTACCTATCTGTTTTTTTTCATTCATCTTACTTTCAGCTAATGATGAATTATATGAATTTTTATTTAGTCTATGACAGTCAGTCTATGGCAAAAATAATACAAAAGTATAGAGATTAAAAATACTTTCTAACCATTTTTTCGACACGTATGTAAATAATTATGTGTAGGTAGGTACCCATTACTACCACTTATGATAAAAATAGTAAGGTATGTTTAGCTATGCGACAGAAAAATCACAGAAAATAATTATAAGTAAAGCATGAGTTTTTTTCTATAGCCTTCTTACAGAAGAAAGTTTTTGTTTGATTATAAAATATTAATTTAACTATCAAAACTCGCATAAAATAATATGAATGTTCTTATTCTCATTCATTGAATCCGATGAGTTGTTCATGAACCAGATTTTTTATTTGCACTGACCTAAATTAATTTGCAAATCAATACCTCTCTGCTTCGAAACATCTACTGACATTGAAAATGTACACCCTATATCAATGGAATAAGGTTCATAACAGAAGCTCACATGTTTTGACAACTGAAAACTTGTTTTTCAACAGGAAATGCTGGCATGCACGAGTTTAAACTTTTTTAAAACGTTGTAAAATACTTTTTTTTACGGCTTTGATAGTCGGTATTTGAGCAATGTGGTTGCATAGTTACTGTGATTTTACAAACTCTTTGATCTACATTTCTTTTAAAAATCTTTAAGTAAGTAAACATTTTAATGAAATCGGGACAAACTCAGATTTTATCAAACGAAGGATCAGCTCTAATGAAATTGTTTCTAAGAAAGTTTAAATCCTTACCTCCTCGACGGACTTTTTGGAGAACTCGTTCATGGATACAATCCATTGCTGCACTAGTTCATTCACAATAACAAGATCATTATATAACCACGTCAACAGTTCGTTGACCCACTGGACACTCGGCTGGTCGGGCCCCGTGCAGGTAGGGACGATGATGCTCTGGTGTTTTTTTAAAGTTAACTGCTCTGGGCCGGGGGACATACGTCCCATTCGTCGCTTATTAGGGGGAGTAGCTGGGACAAAGCCAGACGGTTTCGGGGGCTTATAAGAGTTAAAAGATGCGCTTTTAACTTTCGCACTAGTCGCTAGAACACTGTCAGCACTATTAATGATTTCGTTCGCGGTAGATTTCTTCGGTTCCTCGGGTTTCGGCGGCTTGACCTCTTCAGGAGTGGTTAGTTTCTTGCCGTACTTAGTGTAAGCCCACTTCGCAATGCCCAGAAGGACGATGGAGAAGAGCATCCAGATAAATATAAGCATGACTAGGTTGTCCATGGCTGTGTCCATATAATCGAAGCTGCATATGAAATCGTCAACGGCTTCGGCCAAGTCGGCCATAGTGGTCCATGGTGCTTCCCACCACGATGCGCGCGGGCCCGCCGCCTGATCGCCCGATACTGTGGAGCGAGGCATTTTTTTTCTATTTTCGCGCGTTCTATTTTCAGAATGTAGCTCTGTCTCTGTCCCGCAATACCGTTATTTGGAGAGTAACATTATTGTTTAACGTTATTTCTTATTTATTTATTTCGTTCGGTATTCAGTCGCAGTTTCGTTTCAGATTTTCCGTGTTTTCTTTGATGTTCTGTAACATGGTAGCGAATCTGAAACAAGAGAAACGTTTGGTTAGATTAAAATGTTACGATCTTCGATCAAGATCTTGATCGAAGGTTACGATAAATCGCCAAGTATAGAGATCGCGGAAGCAGTGAAGTGTTAAGAATTTGAGAACGTGTCGCGAGTTCGATTTTCGGAGTCGAGCAAGTAAAAATTATTGTCTACTACATGGATTTTCTTAACCACTAAATCAAAAAATCTAATAGACCCATTTTAAAAGAAACTAAGACATTTTGACCCGATTTCAACTACGAAAAGGGTAAAAAAACTATTTTTATAAAGTTGGGGCCAAGTAAGTTAAAAAAATGGGATTAGATTTTAATTTTCAATCGTTTTTTTTTTAAGTCCTTGAAAACCACTCATTGGTTTCCGTCGTAAGCAAATATTTTTTCATAAATGCAATAAATAAATAATCTTAGCAGTTGTATAACCCTCAGTATTACATAGGAACATACTCAAACACAATTACCGTCTGTGTAATTATTTACAGTCAACAGAGCGAGTTCATAATGTCATAATGTTTATTTTGAACTGCATGCGATACTTACCTACCTGGAATTTGCATCAAACCTATATTTAACGGCGATATGTGACGGGTAAATATAACTTTGTTTGTATGTACTTACAACATAATATCCAAGGACAAATTAATGTTATTACGATTGTCGATTATACCTCTTTATTTAAAACGTGTCGCTGAATGTGGCTGGATAGTTGTAGAAATCGTATTTTTTTAAATACTGGTTTCACAATTCTTTTCTTTTTTTTTTCGAATTTTTTAAAACTCTTATACCCAAACACGAGACTTCGTCTGCGTGAGTTCAGAATTAGTCAAAAAGATTTTGTTACTTAATCACTACAGGTTCTTATAAAGAAGGAGATGAAGAATGTATTTATTTATCTCAAAGCAGATTACAGTATACATACCTAATTACAAGAAACAAAACGTTAACTGTTTGGGGGTGTGAGGAACAGGGTGTAAGGTTCCTCATCCACCATTGATAAGGGAGGATCCTCCGATCACCTCCTACCAGACGGGTGGTTGTGTCTGGTGTGGGCTACTGCCCGACGGTTTTTTTTTTTTGAAGGGACGGATTCTGGCAGCGGAAGGCTTTTTCCAGCTTTACCGGGCAGATTTGGCGAGTACAGAAGGTACTCAGCCTGTATGTTAAATCGCTTGGATAACTTTAATATCGCGATGTAGGATACGTCAGTTTTAGTTCGTAAGTGGCGAAATAGATGTCGCTACAATATGTCTATGGCTCAGTGTTTGCTGGATATCTTTGAATAGGTATCTTTCCTACACTCAAAGCAGGAGACCCACAAACTCTGTTATTCTGCCATAGACTGTTTTAGTTTAGCAAAACAAATTAAACTGTGAAAACATAAAAACCTACACTTACATACTTACATTGAACTTATCACAGGTTAAAAAGGTTATGAATGAATAGATCTTTAAATTCTTTTTTACTCATAGTAAAAATTGATCATGAAAGAACAACGACATAATATGCCCCTTGTCCAACCTAACACCCTAAATGACAGACTACTTCTGCAATCTAAAACGACACTAAACGAGTTCACCTTGACATAAATGTTACACGAACATTATGAATGGGCTATTGATAAGGAGTTGAAAGGGCAGTCTGGGGCAATGGAAGCCCCAGTTACAGTGACTCAACAAGACAATGTTAATTTCATTACATTAATTATGCTAAAAGTTGGTAGCGGTGTAGCTATTAGACTAATTAGCTATTTGACGACCTCCGTAGCCGAGAGGCGAGCATTCCAGACTTGGTATCCCGGTCTCGGGATCGATGCCCCGTCGATCAATATCGTAAAATAAGTTTTCTATATCATCTCGGGTCTGAGTGGTACCGTCGTTGTTTCCGAGCTCTGTAGCCCAAGTGCTTAGGTTACTTATCATAGGATCAGTCAGAGTAATAGGTATGTGTCATGTGATGTTGTCTAACATTTTTTAAAATTATATTTATAATTTAATCTTTATTACAGCACAATCAGATACAATTAAAATAACTATTATAGTGACTTGATTTAAGTCATTAATCAATCTCAAAATGGTCAAAATTTGATGGGTGACCAAACCAGCCTAGCTGGTGTGTCGTCACGCAGCCTAACTCTTCGTGACCTAAGAAAAAGTTGTTTTTACTTTACGCGAGCGCAAACTTAACGCGTTTGCGCAACATTCGAGGAGAAACCTTATTCTATGCAAATCTGATCTGGTTCTGTCTAGGAGTTACGAAGATCTGGTGGAGATCGCTCCAAATGTAATATATAACCAGACTTGCAGCATCTCGATCACGATCAAGCGTACCTACATACAAACAAACAAATAATTACTCGTACCTGGTGATAAACATACCATGCACACCATACAAAGTAACTACACTTGTTTATATAAAAAAAACCCAACTTATTTTTGCAAATAGGCCTTTAAGTTTTTTTACAGCAAGCAGTGGTGGCAACACTGCTTCGGGACAAGTAAAACATTGTGGGTTAGCGCTAAGTAGAAGCAGAAGCAAGAAACTGGGTCACTATTGTCAGCAATGTCAGCCTCTTTTTAAAGAGCGTAACGTAAGTAAGAAAGGTGGTCTTATTGCTAAATGTGTTATTTTCCTAACCGCCTTCAGGTAGATAAAAAGGGTAATGTAGCGCTAGAAGAAAGATTAGTATGGATGGGACGTCACTGAATAACAATAAGTGCCAACGCTGACGGAGGCGGATCACGCGCGCGTTTGCACGCTTGTAGGTTTGTTTGTAGATAAATATTGTGATCAATTAACAACGCTACGCTGCGCGGGCACCCGCGGCGGGCGACTGCGTGCCGGGTTGTTTTTACTAAATCAGTGAACGCTATGCAATCACGCACTGTGTGCTATAAGATACTACTTAATAGTTAAGATATTCACCCTTGTCGACATTTTAAAATACTTGTAATATTTTTTCTTATTTCATAAACTTTACCATTAATAATCAACATAATACCTTACCTAAATGTATCGAATGGGCTAATTCGCTGATTACTCTGGTATGTACGTGGTCTTTTAAATAGATAATTTATTGAATTCCTCATACATAAAACAATAGCACGCGATTGTACTGTCGTCAGCAGCCACACGCGTACCCGCGGCGGCCCACACGCGCAACCGCCGCGGGCGCACGCCTCGCTCAGCGTTGGCGCTTATCACTAAGGTGTAACCCGACCAGACGGCAGACACGTCCGCAAGTATGCCGTGTCCTTGCGATGATGTCATGGGTCAGCCGATAACCCGGCAAATTTAAATACGCTCATTAAGTTAATCACACTGTTTGGGTTGACATTTGTTTAACCTGTAGCCAATATTAATAACACTGTTAAAAAACAGGCCAAGTACGAGTCGGCCTCTATCACCGAGGGGGTTTCTGTAAATTAAAAAATACATGGCAGTAATTTAATATTTGAAGTTAACTGTATCGGCTTTATAAGGTTAGGTTAAGGCTAGCTTCCGCCCGCGGCTTTCGGCTTTGCATGTATTGAGTTCGGTCTGTCTATCAATACCCAAAAAATGCATATTATTTTGGAACAAATTTGATTGCCATAAAAAAGGTTTTAGTGAGTCGTCAACCTCTAAAGATAGAATTATGCTGTCATGGCCTTTTTTTTAAACTTTTAAATAGGAACAATGCCGTCATACGTGATTTTTGCGTAACTTTAACCGGTTACGCAGCGCACGCAGCGGAAGCTCTCAAAAGAGTTTTTTTTCCGTTTTTGTATCATTTTTTATTGTGCTCCTATCCTAGTGGCCTTAGCGTGATGTTAAATAGCCTTTCTCTATAAATGGACTATCTAACACAAAAGTATTTGTTCAATTCGAATCATTAGTTCCTGAGATTTGCGCATTCAACCAAACAAACTTATCAGCGTTATAATATTAGTATATATATAAATAATATAGTATAGATAACTTAACACTTTATTAATCTTGACTTGCAATTAATGCATGATTTAACTTAATAAATCCTGGCCAATCTACATACATCCATTTCCTCGTATGACGACTTTAAATCATAACCCTCTAATTGATGACTTAGAACATCTAATGAATGACCGAAGCAAGGGCTTGGAATGAGTGTTATTTTTAACTAATCGCTAATTATACTACTAAGTACTAAGGAACACAAATTATAGAAATTAGCATAGGTATGTGTAGTTTTTTTGAAACCTTCCTACCGATTCAAGGCCGGGAGAAGTGAGTAACTGGTCCCTTAATCCTTTTTGTCAATATGATACTTATATGTTTGTTCTATTTTTCAAGGAAAACAAAAAGCTATTGGTTCTTTTAAATACATTAAGAAATTAATCCCTTTTTGTTAATGTGAATGAAAATTAAGCACTTATTTTTTTATTCCATTTTTCAATCAAAACAAACAGCCATTGGTTAAAACAGTGAATAAGTACGAAACTACGCCTAAAGTTTTTACCAATATAAAGCATAAACAAGTGGTACAAGGGGTCCGACATAAACTTTAAATAATATATTTAACAAATACCAAGATCAATACATTGAGGTACAATATATATTGTTGATTAAAATTGGTAATCCACTCACTTTCTTAACACGCCTAACATTCCATAACAGATCGATTAAAGCGTTACTATTTTAAAAGTGACATATTATGAAGCCATCAAATGTCGTTTACATAGCTTAATAAACTTCATTCGATTGGTGTGGTGGCGCGGTATTATCAATCGTCTTGAACGCAAAGGCGGGTTTGTTTCCCGGTTCGGGTCAATTTAGATAACGACATTTTCTAAAAGTGGGTGTGCTAAGCGATGCCAATAAAATGTACTGTCTGGTATCTCGTAACCTTTGAGCCTTATAGAGCCAATACGAACCACCTTTCTCCGAAACAAATTAGATGATTTTTCACTTACATTTAGTACGAAATGACAAGTCCTGTCAACGCTTGCCCATACAAAAAAAGTACAGATAAAATCAAAAGATAGCGGAATTTTTTTTGTCGAACAAATCAACATTTCTACTCTATAGGGTATGTGGTCCATGGTTGTAACACATGGTTGTTAGACTTCAAGACCATGGAAATTGGTATGTTGTCTATGAAATTAATAACAATTCTACGGTTCAAATTCAAATACAACATTGACTTACTGAGAGACGTCACTTGAAAAACCTGTGAGTATACAGGGTTACATTGCAAAGGGGTGCCAAATCTTTAGGAGTGGCTCAGAATCACTAACTTAATCAAACTATGCAAAGAACAAAAAAATCTCCCTATTTAAATATTTCTATCCGCTGTTAAAATCGTACGCGAGGATAATTTAACTCATTCATGAAAAAATTGCACCGTATGTGCACTGAGTAAGGTCCCTGTAGGCTCGCCGTACCTACGCCTCTGATGAATGACCGCGCGGCTTTCGTAATAAATCTATTGACTTTATTTTTGGATATTTTAAAGGTTTTTTTTTTCGTAACAAACTATTATTAAAAATAATAACCATTAAGACGCTTATTTATATTGTATCCAAAAACTGATTTTTAAATTTGGGACCCCTTTGCAATGTAACCCTGTACTAAATTACCTACCAACAAAGGCAATTATTGAATGAAGAAAATTGTTAATCAACACTTTCACTAATTGGCGTCTCTAAGTGGCAGTAAGAAACCGATTTTAATGTCTCAAAAAAAGTTTTTGTCTAATGAGTCCAAACCAAACTAGCATTTTTTGTAACTTTTGGCCCCTAAATAAATTTGTTTTAAGTATTTGAGGACTAATCACCTCCAAAAAGAAAGTAAACTTATAAAATATAAATAATAACAAGGTCGAACAAAAACACTCAAATAAACATACACAGTAACAGCAAATTACTTAAAAGTTTAATACAGTGTTTACATTAACTGAAAGGTCAATTATAATCGCCCTGACTGACCTTATAGCTCGACCATTCTCATTTTATTTTGCACACAAAACAAAATAAAAACGATATTTCGTTCGGAACGCGTAAGTCACTACACCATTTTGTGCGTACGCCTGCACAGTGCAAAAACCACGGAAAGACTGAGTTAAATTAAATCAATGATCTCATACTTACAATGTTATTAAAATTATACATTTTGAAAAGAGCGCGACTTGTAAATCAGGCAATTTAAAAGTTCATGTCGCGGACGAAAAGAAGATTCAGATGAGATTCAAAACGTCTAGGTCACAGCGTCGTTTCGTGCGTGCTTGACCTCGACCTGGTGGGTTAAAGGTTAGACTTTTGAGCTGTTAAGATAGTAATAATAATATATAAAATTGTTAAAAAAATATATTCTAATAAAGACAATTGTAATTGTTTTTTTATTATTAAATATTTCTTGTAATGGCACCGGTTGCCTTTTTTGACAGGTGCTTGCAGCTACCGGCGCCATCTCAAATTATATTTTACTAACTTTCTTTCTGTATTAGGTTTGCATTAACTATGAAAAAACAAAAAAGGTATCTAATTAATTCATGTCTCTGTGACTAATAATGTCTTTTAATTAAGAAAAGTAGGGACGAAAATAAAAACAAATCTCGAAACCATACATGAGGCGATTCGGGTTGCTCTAAGTCTAGTCTATTTAAAAACAATTACGCTACTTTTAAAACTTATAACTAACACAATATTACTACCATACCTATTAGTCAGAAGCATTTCGGTAAGTACGACCTCCGTAGCCGAGAGGCGAGCATACCGGACTTGGTGTTGCTATCTCTGAGGTTCCGGGTTCGATTCCCGGTCGGGTCAATGTAGAAAAATAACTTTTCTATATTGTCTCGGGTGTTGTGGTGCCGTCGTTGTTTTCGATTTCTGTAACACAAGTGCTTTGGCTACTTACCACAGGATCAGAGCAATGTATGTGATGTTGTCCAATATTTATTTATTTATTGAATGTTTATTTTTAGATTTTTGTTGTATACTTCAAAATTCCATTTTGTCGACTCCAAACTTAACTTAGTAAGCATCAATTTTTTTTTTAACTTGTATTTTACCTATGAAACTACAATTCTCGGCTATTTAGTTTTAAAAAAAAGTGCACTGAAATAATCATCATTTCAGCCATTAGACGCCCACTGCTGAACACAGGCCTCCCCCAATGACTTTCAACGGGGGGGATTGCCAATACTCGCCACGCTTGGAAACCGGGTTGGCGAGCGCAGTTTTTTATAACATTTCGCATGCAAACGCTGCTGCCCGTCTCGTGATACAGGAATTAGTCGCTTCCTGTTGCGGTAGGGAAGTGTATTCTTTACGGCTGTTCCTACACGGCGCAGAAATGTTAAGCCTAAAAAATATAAATATTTTTGTCACTTGTTTAAAAAACTATTATTTTTAAAAAAATATATTGAAATTTACTAAAATTTGCTGAACATACATGGGGTTTCAATAGACAGGTATGGTAGTCCCCTATAACCTCGCATCGCCTTGACCTTAGAAGAAACGCCTAACTCATTTTCTTTACTAATATCAGTGAACTTATGCGATTAGCTAAAAACGATGTCCTTGGTAGACAGTGCCCCAGTTCTAAACATGTTTGAACAATCTGTTATCGTAATTAATGTTCCATTGTTAACACGGAGGTGGCTGAGGTGAGTAAGGTTTTACAAACACCTATTGTTTCACAGGGAAACTGGTTTTGTCTAGATTTTAGATGCTTTGTAGAGATTCAGGTGGCCCTCACATTTCGATCAAACTAGCTATACATATATTTATATTTCCTGATCTATAGTGGGCATTATATTTGCATGTTATTGACCATAACTGGATAGATACGTGAGACAAATAATACTGAAATTGGGTTCTTCAGTGTACCTTGTTCAATGATGGTGGTAGATAAATAAGAATGTTGGAACAAACAAACATCTCCTTTAACGCCCCGCCCCGCCCACAAAACATCTCTGTTTAGCCTAATAGTTGACTGGTACAGAATGCCACAGCCACATGGCATAAAATCCACCTTGTGTATAATTTTTAAAATCTGTGCAATAAAGTTTAAATAAATGAATAAGCCAATAATTGGTAAATTCAAAAGTAAAAAAATATTCAATTATTATATTAATTTTGCTGGACTATTTTTGTAGTCAGTTATAGTATCGTAAAAATAATAATTTTCCTCTTATTCTAAAATAAGATTGAAAGTTTACGTCAGTTACCTACTGCGTAATATTTGGACCTGTATTTATTACGAATAACACTAATCAAAGGATCTGCGACGCAAAAAACATTGCAACGAACAAAAATCACACAGTATCAATATACTTAAGTAGAACAAGTACAAACATATTTTATTCTAAATCTCTACTAAATTATCTGGCAGAAGACTCAGTTACAAACAATAACAACGAAGTAAATAGTTTTAGCTGACGTTTGCTCTTCCGATTTAATTACATAAATTTTATACCTGGACGAATTTGTAATGAGTAAACAAAAGTTAAAATAGTGTTCGACTCATATACAACACTCGTACTTGGTGTCGCTATTCGAGTTGTAAAGTGTCCGTCACGTTATAAATGTTTGACCAATATGACCGAGATGACGACATTTTGGACATTTATTGTCACTAACGTCACAATCAATTCAAATAAGTGCATTATTATTAAGAAAGGCAGGCTAGTAGTCATGATCTATAACGAAATGAAATTTCTAAAATTAATTTATCTTTCTGCACGAACAAGCTAAAAAGCGTCACGTGATTTTGTTCAATCCAGATCAAATTACATGTTTTATTGTATGTTTTTATTGTCAAATACATAACATTTAAGACTTACTTTAGAGAAATTCTTCTATTTTTAAATTTAAACTAAAAAAAATATGTGACCATCGTGACAATAAATATCCAATGTGACCAAGCATTTATCATAAATGAGTTAAATGACGGACGCTTATAGCATATGACCGTCAATTTACAACTCTAGTCGCTATCTCTGAGGTCAATACAAAATTATCTTTTCTATGTTGCCTCGGGTCTGGGTGTTGTGGTACCGTCGTTGTTTCTGATTTATGTAACACAAGTGCTTTGCTACTTACCATCCATAAGATCAGAGCAATGTATGTGATGTTGTAAAATATTATATTTATCAACCAATAGTAAAATAAAGAAAAAGGTATCATCCTTTCCGTACATTTTAGCATGGAAAAACGGAGGCCTAATTCCCGTATTTAATAGTTGCCGCAATCCAGTGTCCATCCACTTCCAGTAGCATTACACCTACTATCAAAAACGGTATTCTCGTAAACCAAAAAAATCAATTATATCATAGTTGGTAATGCTACTGAAAATGGAAGAAATCAAAATGAGATTTTCTGTTATTCCAATTTACGTCGCATAACGAACGTTTTAATTATTTTACGTCAAATGATAAGTTTACGAGAATACCGTTTTTTGATAACAATGTTACTAGGACTAGATCGTCACTGGATTGCGACTATTGTTAAATTAGGGGAATTGGGCTTCTGATATTTTTTTCTCGATTTCACTATTGGTACAATAATGTCCATAATACAGTTGTTTATATTAATGAGTACACAGTATTATTAGAACACTATAATAAAATTTGTAAAAAAATAATATATATTAATTTGACTACTGTTTATCGCTATACTGTGGCGTAGACAAAAAGTCAAGTTACGCAAGCTGGCGAGTCGTGACATCACCCGCAGAAAAACCTTCGCGGTGACGTCATAGACGCGGCAGCGAGGGCGATCACCCAGGCTTTATGGTCTGCTGGCCTGCTAACGCTATCTTTATGCTAACAACACCCATTAAATGTTAGAGAAGAAGTTAAATATTACGTTTTATCTATGTAGGTACAATGATGAAATGGGTAAACTTTCTTATTATGGTTTCAAAGCTCCAATTGACAGAAAAATATTTAAAAATATGATGAGATGAGATTGAAATCATTAAAAAAAACAAAAAGGTGCATTTTTTAAAAATATTTTCAACGGCTTGACCGATTTAATTCGTTTATACGTCGACTGATGGCCCTTGATAGCTACTTATAAACTGAAACTGTGCATAGGGTTTTCATTGATAACGTCTCTACTAACGATCTGTCCACCAATAAACTGTAACCGATGGATGATTTATCTAATTAAAATATTTTCAACTGACCTTTTGGTATTTTTTTTCCTTTAGTAAACCTCTGCCTCCACTAACGCGTAATCAGTAAAACACTTGTACCTACATTACAATGCAACTAATTTTGTGCTAGTTTGATAAAAGCCAGACGCGGAATACCAAAAGCTTTGGAAGCTATATCGATCTGAAAACATAAGTTGTTTTTCACACGCAACGAAGCTTTCGTTTTATTTTTGTATAGTGGTGTTAAAAGCACGTCTGGTTCGGTATTGCTATTGAAAACCAAGTTCCACTCCTAGATATTACCTTAGTAGCTGTGCCAGCGGCTTCGTTCGTGTGCAATATCGTTCGTCACACCCTATATTTTACTCGCTTAGGACATTGAATAAAAATATTAGCCTATGTCCTTCCTTTCAACAAGGGTTCAAGCTTTTTCCGTACCCAAATTTTATCAAAATCGGTTCAGCTTTCAAGAAGTAGCTATGTCCTTTTCCAAGCTCTAATCTATCACTGTACCAAATTTTATCAAAATCAGTTCAGTTGTTAAGGGTGAAAGCGTTACAGACAGATAGAGTTAATTTCGCATTTATAACCGCCAAACACAAATATTCTTGATTTTGATTAATAATGTAGGATAGCCAAACAATAAAAAAAATTGTAATGGTAACATTCACAATTTTATTATTTTTTTACTAAAGAAACGTGCATTGTAGTAATGCACGTTTCTTTAGCTTGTTTGTATACAAACATTAATTACACTGAATTACACCTGCCTTTTTTGATTCCAAAACTAGCTAATGTTATAAAGGAGATAAACGGTGCAAATGAAAAAAAAAAAAGTGAAATATAAATAATTGTTGGTCGAGTATGCTTAAATACGTCTTACTGCAGGGCAGGCCTCACCTGAACTATGAGATGATAGGATAGATACTCTTTATTGCACACCATACAAGTAAAATACACATGATTTTTACAGAAAGATGTACAATTCAGGCGGTCTTATCGCTAATAGCAATCTCTTCCAGAAAACCTTTAGGTAGAGGACAACTATTAAGGGAAGGGGAAGGTGTTGCAGAGTTCTTAAAATTCTACTATATTCTATTATACTTCACCACGCTACACGCGCAATGAAGAAATATTTGACTACCTACACGTATATTTCACTGCTCTTATCCTAAGATAAATAGCCAAAGCACTTGTGTTATATAAATCAGAAACAACGACGGTACCACAACACCCGAGAAAATATAGAAAAGTATGTTTTGTACATTGACCCAAACGGAAATTGAACCCAGCCCCCCTAGCATGACCACCAAAACACGATATGAATAGCGTTTTATCGACACCAACTATAAAAATATGATTATGATAGATACAGCCGCCATGTTGAATCGCCGTGCCAGTGACATCACATGTTATCATCGCTGTTTCGATAAAAAATCAAAATGGCGTCTATATCTATCGTACTTATTTAAAAAAAAATTTGACCGTCGGTGTCGATAAATAGCTATATCACATAGTGTTTTGTTGGTCATGCTAGGAGAGCTGGCCCTAATTGACGGCGACGCCAAGTCCAGCGTATTCACCTCTTGGCTACGAAGGTCGTCAAATTATTTGTTTTAAAAGCCGGTTCATCATTATCATCATTTCAGCCATAGAACGTCCACTGCTGAACATAAACCACGCTTGGCAGGTGGGTGGCGAGCGCAATTTTTTATAGGATTTCGCTCGCAGACGCTGCTGCCCGTTTCGTACTACAGAAATTAGTCGCCTCTTACGACACACCTCCTGTTGGCGGTGGGGAAGTGAATTCTTTACGGCTGTCCTCACACGGCGACGGTTAAAAGTCGGTTGCTTAAAAATTACCTATTTACAAATTTATCTTTTCAATTACAGACGCATAACGATAATCCTTTTTATTGTTTTTGTTTTGAATCTACCTTCACTATCATGCATGCGATAATCCTTTTTATTGTTTTTATCTTGAATCTATATTATACCTTCACTATCTTGCACGACTGTGATATTAGATTGTCGTATCAACGCCCATTGAAGCTTGTTAATAGTTTTATATTTGGCTATATCGCATTATCTACGTAAACGGATAAAAAATGTTGCAAGAATCATTTGTCATAAACCGCTTTTTAATTATAAAAAAATTACAAAAAACGATTCCATCTGCAAAAGAAGTCACTAATCCAATTATGCTAATGAACCATGGATTTTTATCGACACGTGTTTCCTGGCCCCATGGAGCACATTTCTGGTATCATGTCATTAATTTGTTCGACAAGTTTCCGCCATTTTTTAATGTGTATCAGTACCTTGTTATTATAAACTAAATGTAATTGAAAAATCACTAACTAGTTTCGGAGAAAGATGGACAATTGCTGCCCTATAGGGTATGTTCTAGGCCCTCTTTTAAGTTATACGGGGTGTTTGGTAAGACGATAGGAAATCACTTGAATAAGATATTCTGCTTGATAAGGGAAACAACTTTCACTATGGGGCCAAAGTCGCAACACGAAACAAAAATCACTGATGACAAATATATTGTCATCGAGGTAGAGGAATATAATAATTTCTATATTATATGGCAAAAGTTGTTTATTTATCCCTTTAAAGTTTTATATTAATAATAATAACCCCGCAGAGGCAGCTTGTGGCAAGCTGTAGGTGAGTGGAGACACCTCGGACCTCCGGAGGGCCCGTATTTATTTGGCCCTCGCCTCTTGTGCTTGCCTTAACTGGCCGGCCAAGAGTGGAGTTGCAAGAGCAGAACCTGTGCTCCAGGTTGGAAGTGTAAAATGTCATAACGCCGGCCCGTTGACTGGTGCGTTCAGCACTAGGATCTTGCACCCCGCAGACTCACCTCTCTACAACCTTAGCCGTTCACACCAATGTTGCTACCCTTGCTACCTTCTGGTGGTGCCTTTAATAGGGCGGCCCATTTAGTCACCGTCTGCCCTGATTATCGAGATGAGACATTTGATATGGCAGGCGTCCCGTTGTCTCATCAATATCCCGGCAACCAGTCCATCATGTTCCTTTCCATAGACCCAGTATAGTTTCCATCTTTTCTGCAATAGTCCTTGCACCTAGCGGGTGCTCTCTTTGGCTGTATCTTCTCAATAGTACAGGCAGAGATAGTATCTGCTAGGTGTACATATCCCAACTCATTATCGTATCTCAAAGGGGCCTCTTCGTGTTGGATCTGTATCCCCACGAACGCCTTCCAAAAGGACCGGCCTTCGTGCCGTGATTTCCCGTAGGAGAGATACACATAATAAATAATAATGATGAAATCATTTATTCAGGAAAGTTTCACAACTTAAATTTACTGGTAGGTACCTGGTAATCTCCGAACAGGTAAAAACCTGTCTCTTGGAGACTTGAGTTTGAGGTAGAGTTTATATTGTTATGTATATTTCTCTTGTGTGTCGAATAAACGTTTCTATTTCAATTATATTTTATTGTATAGAATGTCCTGTTAAAGCAATTCTTTTAACTTACCAGACAACCTGTACAATTAAACAGCACTTGCTTTTTGAGGCACAAACTATTTTCACCCTCTAAGCAAAATTGTCGTATGTACACTGCATGCTTAGACCGCGTATGTCAAGACTCAAGCGCATTCTAGTCGCGGTCTGCTAGTTCGCATCTCGATGCAAGCTGCGCACGAGTCGATCGGGTGGAAATGTCGCAGTTGATTGTTAAATCGGACTTGGCAAAAAGTCGATTTTTTTTTAACCAAACTTGTCTAAGTAAGTACAAAAGTCACTAGTTTTAGTTAAATGTTATTGAAGACCTTAAGATTGTTTGATAGTCTTTAATAACTCAAACTCAATTGTTAATTTCTCTTAAAATGGGTATTACATTAAGGACTATTTTAATGTTACAAATTTGACATAAATGTGCTAAACAAGGTTGCTGATACATTTCTTTATTTTTTCACTAGATACTTTTGATTAAACCCCATTTGGATAAGTTACCGCGACATAATCACAATTTCATTACCATTATAATAGCAATGTTTATTGTATAATAAGTAGGGTAAATATTCACTAGGAAATCATAATCCAGCTACATCGCGACAATTTTACAGACCTGAAAAATGTCCGCTGAATTTTTTACCTAACTTAGTTTTATTCGATACAAAGCGTTATCGCTTTATAAACAGAGTTTTCCTTGTCAAAAACGGTCAACAAGGAAAATTCTCCCGAAAATTAAAATAAACTCCGAAACTTTTTGGAGAATTGTCTTACAATAATTCATAATTCATTTATTGCTTCACATGTTTATTAAAATTTATTAATAGATGCTATATTTACATAGTTAACTCTTAGCACACACAACTTATAATATATACTTTATAGAAATAAATATATAGCTTAAAACTAAATATAAGACAATTAATAATATATTACAAAATGTACATAAAATACATACAAAATAAAATAAAAGTTTATCAAAACCTAACATCACCCATTCCCACAGAAATGTTAGAGGTGCCCAGAATGCCGGCTGCTGATTACTACCTCGTTGAATGTCCAAGCTTATTCGTTGGCCAAGGTAGCTACCGGCCCTCCGGTCACCAGAAACATCAATCAAGCGGGTGGATAGTTCCGAAAATAATTTAAATAAAATAATAAATTAAATATTTTAAATATTTTTTTTCCAACCTATTAAACCATGCGAAGCATGGCCGTACCACAATAAAAATTACACTATACATTCCTTATTAATGAAATGTCATTAAAATTATGTATACAATAGGCTAGTTTCCTGTGTCAAAATGAGATTATTCTATTTAGTCCGTTAGTTAGATTATCAAAAAATATTGGACCCATATTTTGTCTTTTGTCAATCAAACAAATAATGACGAAGATGAAGCGCATCAAAGTGAGCACGTGACGTCACGCCTTGCTAAAAAGTGTCGCAAAGCGTGACGTTACGCGGAACTTTGACGGGCTATATCTTCATCATTTTTTGTTTGATTGAGAAAAGAAAAAATACGTGTCCAATATTTTCTGTAAAATTTTTCTGAAAAATATTTCGCGGCGTCTTACTTTGAGCACAGGTGTCCGAAATTGGATTCCCGGTCAGATATATAAGGCGCTTAAGAATTTTCTAAATTAGCTATTAGCTACTCAACAACATAGGTAGTTCGCATCACCGCACCCGCCGACGGCTGCGAGGTCCCTGCGTAATACACAGACCCGCCGTACTCCCGACCCGACCCGTCGCCGTGTCGCTGACGCCTTCTGTGTGTATTGTGCTTTCGTCCGACACAGACAATGTGGCCGTTTCTTCCCTGTGGGGAACGCTCTTCCCTGTTCAACCTTCGAACGACGGCCCAAGTCGAGGTCCGAGCCTATAAAGGTGCCGGCACAAGGTGAAGGCACAAGTCTGACCTACCCCCAGATGAAAGATGCCCGACAAGCGGTCCAGCCTATTTCGACAGTCCCGGCATCCCGTCGGTGCCACCACTAGACGGTTCACCGCTTGGTAGGGTGCCTTACGCACACGACACTGGCCTGATCACGCCCGCTAGTATGGGGCTCGACACGTACGAGCCCAAACTTGGCCGGGATCGCGGCGTCCGCTTGGCCCGCCCTACCTAGGCTGAGCGCCTTCAGCGTTCACCACAAATGCCCGGTGAAGCTGAAAAGGCTGAAAAGGCCGTCCGATTATTTAAAAAATAAAAAGCTGGCTTTGGAGTCGGTGCCAGCCGTGGAGTGTTTGAATGTGGTTGTTTGCACCGACTCCAAAAACAACTGTTTTTTTATGATTGTTTAAAAGTTATTTTTAGGTAGCTTGTTAGTGTTTTTGGAGTTATATACGGTTATTTTTTTATAAAAATTTGTTTTATTTGTCTGTTTTTAGTGTTTTTTTACATTCTAAATATCGATCTGTGATGTAATTATAGCTAAATTGCTTCTCATGACGATTCAAATAAGTCCAAACACGGCTATGATACATTGTTTTATCACAGAGTTCCGGTGCTTACCTTCCGCCTTCTTCATCAGATCAGTTTGATGTTATCATTCTCACCAGAATCATTTATTAAAATTTGATTTGTCGACTATGGCGAGGCTTAACTGTCTTAATGAAAATATCTTATCGCTACTCGTGGAAGACTATTGTGACCAACTATGGTCTTCATCATCAGTTCCACTTAAGCAAATGATACTTTCTGAATGCAAATACTTGACTTGTTTTTAAATATACTTACTAAAATCGCTATATGTTTAGGTACCTATAATATTTTAGGAGTTCCCTCAATTCCTCATGGATCCCATCATCAGAATTGAATTTCGAAAAAAATGGGTCCAATCTAGAGGTATACCCTTTCAATTAAGAATTTATTTTTTCAAATCGGTGCATTAATAGCGCAGTTCTGAGGTAACAAACATAAAAAAAAACGAATTGAGAACCTCCTCCTTTTTTTAAGTCGGTTAAAAATAAAGTAGCTCGCGTCTGGGTGTTCCGGAACACGCCACAGGCAAAACATGTATTTTGGTACGTCGTATTACAATTATGTTATTTCCTTATTCCGATCACCATGACAATTGGTTGACGCTTATTTATTTATTTATTCAGAGCACACAAAACAGATTACAATCCAAAATGAACGTTATTTACAGCATGCATATTATACAGATCTAGATCATTATCAAAAAAAAAAAGTATGCTTACAAGCTTACAAATTGACAATACATTTAAAATAATCATCATTATTATTTTAGCCGTAGTAGGATTTCCACTGCTGAATAGAGGCCACCCCGAGAAGGGGGGGATTGCCAATACTTGCTACGCTTGGCAGACGGGTTGGAGAGCGCAGTTTTTTAAATAATATTTCGCACGCAGACGCTGCCCGTCTCGTGCAACAGGAATTAGTCGCTTCTTACGACGCGCCTTCTGTTGGCGGTGGGGAAGCGTATTCTTTACGGCCGTCCTCACACAAACAATTTAAATAAGGTTAAAACTAAATTTTACATCTATAAAATATCTGTGGTCGCACTCCTCAGAAACGGCTTGACCGATTTTTATGAAATTCGTATTCGTAAAGTAGGTTTATTCATACCGCTAGGTGATAAGGGTGAAGTGTGAAGTGAAGTGAAGAAATCATTTATATGGCAAAAAAACGTTTGCAGTTACTTTAGTAAATAAGTGTTATAATTAGAAAAAAAACGAAAACGGATCGAAAAATATTAATAAAATGAAAAAACAGTGGCCTAAATACGATATTTAAGTAAGTAAGTAACTAATTTAAATATGTGTTTTCTAAAGTCTGACTTACTTTGTTTCTTATTTCATTCCGATACATTGTATTTCGTATTGGTATAGAACATCATCACTAGATGATGATGATGAAGGAATACTTACTTGTTATATAAATAACCCGCAAGGTTACTCCGACAATAAACTTAGTTCAAACGCCTAATGACACGTGCTAAGTGCAATAGTGCAAGCTTAATTATAGCAGACAGATCCATTGAAGACAACGGCGATATTGCCGTAAAGTAAAGTAGGCATTAAGTATACACTTACGCAGTTCAACTACTTAATTACAAAATTACAAAGATTACTAAACTAGTTGTTGCCCGCGACTTGGTTCGAGTGGAGTGGTGGTAGTTTATTCATAAAGGATTCTCTGCGCTATTTTCTTTAAAAAAAACCGTAAGAACCTTCTACAAAGAACTTAGTTATTAGAAAACTTTAAAAAAAAAATGGATGAAATCGAAGTCGTTCTTAAGAACTTAACTTATGACTAAGGGAAATAGGGATTGATTACAATAGACTAAGACTGAATTGACAATGGCGTAGTCAGTTAGTCACATTTACTCACAATACTCAATTATAGTCATTTATTCAGTATAAGGCCCACTTCCCGGCATTTATACACGTCCCAAAATATAGCTTAGCCCTACCACCGCTTCGGGACTACGTATCGGCTGGTGATGAGAAGAAACTGCGCAACGAACTCAGTCACCTTTGTCAGCCTTTTTTACAGGAAATACACTTACAAGACATGTAGTAAGCGAGCTAAGCAGGTTAAGTCCATGCACTCTTCGTCGTTTAAATAATCGTCTATTTTATAATCTAACCTTTTTTCATAAGGTTTCTTTGAATGTAGATTTTGAACTCATGTACAGGTAGTTCAACAAGAGCCTGTGGTACATACTTTATTGACAAATTTAATACATTTCCCCAAGAATGCGTTACCAACTTAGCGTAGTCTGAAGCTCGGAACGGCAAGTTTATTTTTATTACCAGTATTATAACGATGAAAATCACTTTTTAAGCTATTTGCTGTAGAACCCATGACTGAGGAGGTTGTCGTGTTTTTGAGTGGGGTAGGGATGAGACATTGTACATAAAAAATCGATTTTTAATTAATCGAGTTTTTTTTTGCATAAAAAATTGATTGATGAATAATCGATTTTTCTTAAGAAAATTATCGCTTTTGTTATATTAATCGTTTTTTTCCTAATTTGTCAATTAATTTCAAAATAAATGCCCTAAATATTACATCAGTAGATTAAAAATAAACAATAGAAATAGTAAGTTCTTATATAATCAACACAAATTAAAGTTTTAGAACAATCAAATTACAAAAGGTTCAAATTAAAATGTTTTTTAAATAAATCAACAAAATTAAATTATTCAAATAAATAAAGAATAAATTAAATTATTCAAAAACTAGAAATCCGTATGCAACGAGTTAAAAAAAACAGCTTTGGTAAGCGTTTGGATAATAATCTACTAAACTGTTTCAAAAGCACAGAAAGAATGCCATCATAGATGCACAGATGGCGTTAATGTAATATTATGGAGATAGTATTCATTGGCAGTTCGCCCAAAAAACCAAACAATGGCGGGGGGTGGCAGATAAAAAATCAGTAATAATCGAATGAATGATTATAAAAAAATCAATTATTAATCGACCATTCATAAAAATAAAATCACGTTTTAAAATCGATTTTAACTTTTAAAAAATCGATTTTTAATTGATTATTTCCATAATCGATTATTTTTTTACATCCCTAGTGAGGACCGCGACTTCGCAAACGCAGCGTAGGACGCTCTCCGACAAGTTGGAGCGATGGTTGATACGCAAGGGTGCTGGCAGCGGATGGAAAAGAATAAACAAGGATGGAGCAGTGGCGTGCATTAGGAGAGGCTTATGAGCAGTGGACTGATGTGGGCTGTTTATATAAACAAAAATTTTTCAGACTTCATTTGAAATGTCCGGCTTTATTGCATAGATAGATGACGTCTTTGACCCGTAAAAGATGTAATCTAGTGACAGCAATTATACTAACTTATAACTATGATGGTAGCGGAAAACAACAGGACTTCTAACCACATAGAGGTACATATAACCGTCGTATCAATGTCAAATGCAGATGATAAGTGCCGGTTGTGTTGCGGTCGCGCTATCGTTGGGTACTTAGTTTATTAACAGAGCTACTGTCAAATTAACTGTAATTTCTGTAAAACTGTAAATCATGCTAGACTCAGAACGACCAGTAATTTAGTAAGAATCAACTGGTTCTTCGTATATTACAGAATACTAAAAACTATAATTAAAAATTAATTGTATACAATATTAGCCAGACAACACACTATTTTTAATAGTCTCGAAGTAAGAAATAACCTTAGATTTAATGACACATTTAAAGAAACGCAATCCGCGCGCAAAATTTGTAGCAAATAAATTGAAGCCATAGAGCCTGACAGCTCCGTAGTATTTAATGTCAATCCGCTCCGAACGCATGACATAGATGTAGGCTTGCTTTCATCGGTTTTTCCCGGTTTTGGGAAAAACTACTATTTTATGGTGTGTGTCTGTGTGTAAACGTTTGCACACAAAACTGTTCTGTTGCTTCAATTTTGTAATCGCGGTAGGTACCGAACTATAATTAAATGTGTCATTAATCATTATTCAAAGAAAATAACCATTCTTGTATTACAAGGTTAAACAGACAATGTTCATTGCCAGGGGTAATATCCTAGCACCAGACCCAAAATATTTTTGAAAAATAATTAATTACTGCACAAATTTTAGTTGCAAACTGACCTGAGAGAATTCAACTTATAATGGCGATAGTGCAGTAACTGTGTTACCTACCGTCTGCATTTGTTGATATGTCTGGATTTTCGGTCTTTTTAGTAGTCCGGATTTAGTTCGTATTTTTGTCTAGATGAAAAAAAAGGGATTTCGAGCGTAATTGATTTATTTTGTATTCAATTTGTAACTTACGGAGCCGAGAATTGGACACTCACGGTGCGACTATACCAATTTAAAGCTGCTCAGCGAGCTATCATATGGAAGAAGTTAAGTATGCGATTTCTCTAGAGATAAAAAATGAGGTTATCCGACAGAATTCTAAAGTAATCGATAAAGAATAAGCAAACTGAAGTGGCAATAGGGTAGTCACATTTGCCGTAGAACCGATAACAGATGGGGTAGATGTGTTGAGTGGGGACTGCGACTAGGCAAGCGCAGCGTGTGACGCCCTCCGACAAGGTGGAGCGATGATAAACGCAAGGCTGCTGGCAGTGCATGGAAAAGAATAGCCGAGGATCGGGCTCCGTGGCGTGTAATGGGAGAGGTGGAAAAACCTGAGCTGGTTGTAACTAAACTAAAATGACCGGACTTTATTGAAAATGTCCGGATTTTATTAATTAAATATTATTGAACAACATCACATACCTACATTGCTCTGATCCTATGATAAGTAGTTTAAGCACTTGTGTTACAGAATTCAGAAACAACGACGGTACCTACCACAACACCCAGACCCGAGACAGTATAAAAAAGTTATTTTTATACATTGACCAACCGGGAATTGAACCCGGCCTTAGAAATAGCGACACCAAGTCCGGAATGCTCGTCTCTCGGCTCCGTTACTATTATTTCTCTACTATTACTCTGTAGTAGGTAACTACCTAGTACTGTATTTACCCAAGTGTGATAATCTAGAATGAGTAGCTTCCCTTTTTTAAACATTCTACGTCGTTATTTCATCTAATTGTAAGTTTTAATTAAATTACCTACTAACAAAGATACGAAAAATCTGTTTTTTTAAAAGTCACAGCCTTGGCCCAAGGTTGGCTAAAATAGCGATTACGTAGCCCAAACCATGATAAAGGCCGAGAGAACCTGAATCACAGGTTTTATTGACCACGGCTCGCAGCACGCGCGTGATAACGTTTTACGACATTCGATGTCGTTGCCATGTTGTTGAAATGTTCCGTCGGTGCAATAAATAGCAGACCATGGATTGGGCTTGGCTGTATGATTTAACGATCTTTGCCAGACATTCTGACTTATAAAAAATACCGGACAAGTGCGAGACGCACCAACTTTGTTTAGTCCGTTTTTCTTTGCTTCGCGAATGTTGATAAAAAATATGTTGTTTATTATAATAAACGAACTGCGACACTTGCAGTTTAATTACAAATATAACAAATGTATAGGTAGTTTTCAGATTTTTTCCTGTAGTTTAAGAAGATATTCGTTGTCAAGTTACGTACGAAAAGTAACCTATAAGAGTCCATTGAGAAATATAAGTATTTTGCGGCATAAACGACCGTATCTTTTTTTACTTCATCATTTCAGCCACAGGACGTCCACATCTGACCATAGGCCTCCCCCAGTGACTTCCAGATTGGTCGGTTGAAAGCGGCCCGCATCCAGCGGCTTCCTGCAACCTTTACCAGGTCGACTGTCCACCTTGTAGGTGGACGTCCTACGCTGCGCTTGCCGGTACGCGGCCTCCATTCCAGAACCTTTTTGCCCCATCGGCCGTCAGTTCTACGTGCTATGTGCCCCGCCCACTGCCACTTCAGCTTGCTTATCCGTTGGGCTATGTCAGCAACTTTTGTTCGTTTACGAATCTCCTCATTCCTGATTCGATCTCGCAAAGAAACGCCGAGCATAGACCTTTCCACGATACGCTGTGCAACCTTGAGCTTTCTTATGAGGCCCATAGTGAGAGGCCACGTTTCAGTTCCATATGTCATCACTGGTAACACACACTGGTTGTAGACTTTCGTCTTTAGACACTGAGGTATTTTGGACGAGAAGACGTTACGTAGTTTTCCGAACGCTGCCCAGCCGAGTTGGATTCGACGATTGACCTCCTTCTCAAAATTTGACCTACCCAACTGGATCACTTGTCCCAGGTAGACATATTTGTTAACAATTTCGAGAGTAGAGCTCCCAACTGATACTGGGTAGGGCGCAACATGGGCATTGGACATGATCTTTGTTTTGTCCATGTTCATCCGAAGGCCTACTTGTTGGGAAACTCGACTAAGGCCATCGACCACTGTGCCGAGGTCTTCAAGCGATTCTGCCATGACCACGATATCGTCGGCAAACCGAATGATTTTTTACTTAGAAGTTTGATATTTTCACAACTTTAAGGAACTGTAGACTTATGTATATTATTATGGTTATATTTTCAACTCGATACCTCCCTCCACGCGTTCCAGAGCATAAAAGGTCTTGACAGACAGACGGACAACAAAGTGATGCCCCTAGCATGACCACCAAAATACGATATGATATGATATAGCGATAAATCGACACCAACTGTAAAAATATTATAGATATGGCCGCCATGTTGAATTTTTACCGAAACAGCGATCATAATATGTGACGTCACCGGCACGGCGATTTAACATGGCGGCTATATATATATCATATTTTTACAGTTGGTGTCGATAAATCGCTATATCATATCGTGTTTTGGTGCTCATGCTAGAGAGGCTGGGTCCCATTTTTTCCTTTTGAGGTAAAGAACCCTAAAAATATGTCAAACATATCACAGATACGTGAGAATTACAAGAATCCATGTATCCGTGTAATCTAAACCTTCTAAATTAAGGTTTAACTAAGTCCTAAGTCCATCGGTTTACATTAACCTACATAATTTAGAAGAAAATTCAAAGCATTTTCACGAAAATGTTTAATGATTCTACTATTTTGTGACTCGGCCTTTGACATAATGGGCTAGTTTCCTAAAAAAAACTAATTAGTCCGTCAGTTACATTAACAGAAAATATTGGACACGTATTTTTTCTTTTCTCAATCAAACAAAAAATGATGAAGATATAGTCATGTCACGTGCTCACTTTGATGCGCTTTATCTTCGTAATTTTTGGTTTGATTGACAAAAGACAAAATATGGGTCCAATATTTTTTGATAATCTAAAATAAATAAAATAAAATAAAATAAAATAAACTTTATTTGCCATAAACATGGTATACAAAGGTGTTACAAAGAAAATTAAGTACTGATCATGTTTAGCCAATTACAGAGGCATGCAAATTTAATGAATGAGAACATAAATTAAGTATTGAAATTCTTTAAATATCAGTCATCATAATCCATAATCATGTCATAAAATATAATTAATTTTTATTATTTAGAAAATCCTTTAATTCATAAAAAGTACGTGAGACAAGCCATTTAAATAAACTTGTTTTAAATTGGTTAATATTCATTGTCTTTAATTCATTAGGAATATTGTTGAAAATTTTTACACACATAGTTAGACAACTTTTTCTATACATTAATGTTTTTGGAGTTTCTGGTAGTACCAGTCTATTTGGATTTCTTTTATTGCGTGGATAGATATCGCAAGCCCTTTTAAATAGTTGCTTATTATTAACTGACGGACTAACTAGAATAATCTTTTTTTGACCCAGGAAACAAGCCCATTCTCACTGGAGTTATACAGACACCCTGTTTAACTCCAGTGACAAAGGGGCTTGTTTCCTGGTTCGTAGTCGTAGCTGAAGGATAACCTTGCTTGTAACCACATTATTATATATACAGAGTGTACAAAAGAATACACAAGACTACACTCAAGACACTCCTTTACCTATAGGTTGTCTGGAAGAGATCGCTATTAGCGATAAGACCGCCTAAATTGTACATCTTTCTGTAAAAAATCATGTGTATTTTACTTGTATGGTGTGCAATAAAGAGTATCTATCTATCTATCTTAAAACCACGTGATCAGCTGCTCATATACAATTCAATGGAAGCAACTTCGAAATCAGAAAAACATTTTTAGATGCTCCACCTACAAACTTACGCGCTACTTATCTCATTGATAATTTATTTCAGGAAACCAATGTACAATTGATGGACTAATAATAATAATAATAATTTTTTTATTTGCTTGTCACATGGTAAATTACAGGTGATATTACAATTAAAAGTACATTGGACACATGACACCCCGTAGGGGCACCGCAAATTAAGCGAACATAGGGCCTCTTAACGGTTAATAAAATAAACACAATATAATATGTTACCCACACGTAATCCCTAAAGGCATTCTTTAGGCTCAGCAGAATTAATAAATGGCGGTGTATACTTACATATTGTTATTGTTTGTAGACGACAGGTGTGTTTGATAAATGTTAAGGAAGGAATAGATCAATGAAGAGTTCCATAACATTGCCAAATTATTGATTCATTCCTTTGAACTTATCTTTACGCGTCAATCTTCGTTTGATAACTGATCATATTCGGCTAGTTCCATTAGATCACGAGCCTGTTACATCTGATAGTGATGTAGGTGATATTGATATCTTTGATTTCATCTTTTTGCGTAAGTAAATAAGTATAATTTTTACAAAGAGTGATTTGAGAATAAAATGGTTTTTTTTTACTGATTGTCACAAGGTACAGCAACGGCAGGTCAACCTACCCATAAAGTTAATGATAAATGATTTTTTTTTTATTTGCATTAAACATGGTAGTACATATAAAGTTCTTACATTTGTGAAAGAGCGTTCATGTTTAATCGATCTATCAATAAGCTAATATTTTTACGTCGTCATGCAATTAATAATTAAATCAATTAAATACAGAATATCAGCATTTGAAAAATAAAATAAAATGTCAAGAACCGCAAATAAATTAAACAATTAAATTATTAAATAGGTCATTGAACCTATTTTCAACTTAAAGTCCGACGCGTAGAGATCAATATCAATTGATAAAATTTGACGTTTTGTAGTAGGTTGACGTGCTGTTGTCTGTACACCAAATTTTTGATCAAATTCGGTTTATCCATGAACCGTTACATACACAGATCGTCTAAAGGCAGACTTATAGCTAACTCAGAACCTAACAATGTTTTTTTTTCTGTAGCTTTAAAGGTGTTTGACAAATAAAAATTGTTGTTCTAATTTTAATGTACGAGGAAGTAGAATTCGAATACGATTTAATTTATTCTTTCCGTTCGATAAAATTATACTTGAAAAAACCATGATGTTTAC
This sequence comes from Anania hortulata, assembly GCA_963576865.1. Taxonomy (NCBI): domain Eukaryota; kingdom Metazoa; phylum Arthropoda; class Insecta; order Lepidoptera; family Crambidae; genus Anania; species Anania hortulata. Next base: position 3,048,384 of record OY756413.1, read on the forward strand.
AAATTATAAGGTCTATTGCCGGTTGGTACCTACTCTTTATAAAACCGGAATATTATCGATGTATTTTAACAATTTAAGTACTTACATACCTACTTATTTCATTACGACCCATAAACAGTTGTTTTATTTTTCCCCCCATTTGTTAGTTATTTAGTTGCTATTAGTTACAATTTATAGACAGATTGCAAACCACACAAAACAAAAAAAAACTATTTATCTAATTATTATGACAGAAAAAACATGGTAATTTTATCATTAATCATGTCAATGACCTTTAATAAACTTACCGTATTGATTTTTAAAAAGACCTAGTATAAAACCAAAACCGTAAAGAGTTAGGAACATCCCAAAATATTTTTAGTAATTAAATTAAACGTGTTCTTACCTCAAACGGAATTAAACAAAATTCACTGCAAATAACACGGCACTATTGTTTTTGTAACACCATTAATTAACGAACGAAATAATATCGAAACTGCGCCGATACGTAAACGAATTTGATTATTATCAGAACATTTTTGTATTAGCTGTGTTTTTTTAATTAAAAACAACACCAAAACAGTTGTCTACAGCGATAATCAATACGCATACCGCGTCTACGTCCCCCTCTGCTCAACGCGAGTACCGCACTAACTTAAAATGGCGTGTCTTGCTTCGAGTTTGCGCAATGTAAACGCTTGTATGACTTGTATTTATGTATCTTAATTCAATGACTGTCAGCCTAAGCCCTCGTGCTTTTGACTTTTCACGCATTAACCCAAATAAAATTGACACTAACCGAACCGAAGCAACGTTAACTGAAGTGCGATTTAAACGACACTAAAACTAAATATGCATTGCATTATCACAGCTTGTTTATGTACTTGATAAGAGCATAGCAAAGACGTGATTCAGCCTTCCTTATCAAAGTCAGAATTGCATATTAAGTGGCATAAATCCGTTTATTTATCATCTGTTGCCCGCGAATTCGCTTTCCCGGCGTGCGCGCAATTTCAATACTCGCCAACAATCAGTTAAACGATTGGAACTTGATTTGGAACCCGTGAAGACAAACAAACAAACTTGTTATAAGTACTATTTGATTTGGATGTATTTCTTGTTGCTACAAGTTTCCTTAAGAGGCAGCCCTAGATATCTCAACCCTTTCATCGGTAACCAAAAAAAAACACGTTAACTGCAACAAAAAAAAAGATTAAGTCTTGTAGACGTGCCTAGGGTAGGTATTTTTAAGAATTAAGAATGCAAATTATACGTAAGAATGTAATTCCTAGTACAGTTAACAAATTTTTCTGAGATTTCGTATGCGAATAAAACTGAAAACCCAATTTTAGAATCATCTATATTTTAAGTGAATAGGAAAACTACAAAACAATAAATCTAATCTCAAAAACATTAGTAGGATGTAGTAATTTGTATTAGTATTTCGAGATGAATAGCAAATAGGTTAGACATTACTAACCTACCTACTTCTGAAACTTAATACACATGTTTTTCAGTCTGTAACGTAGTATTCATTGTAGGTATTTCTCTGCTGAAACCGCAGTATTTTCCTTAACGCGTCACCGTATCATGATAAGACCGCGAAACGGCAATTAAAATAGCAAATATATTTTTATTATTTATTATTTATTAGAAACATAAAAGTTTACACAATTTTCTTTCTGCCAAACTGTACAACAGTTTGTCGGCAGACATATAACTTACTGTACTAATTATGACTAATTATAACACCTGTGTAACATTATAGAATGCAATAAATATATTGAATTGAATTGAATTGAATAGTCGTTCGTTAAATGGGCCAAAGTACGAAATACAACCGGTAACTTACCTGAATAGATGGAAAGATGATAATTTAATAAATACCTTGGTAAAAATACTGTACCTTCTCAGCGAGCTATGGAGTGCTATGCTCGGGATTTCTCGGAAGGATATAATCAGAAATGAGGTCATCCAACAGTGAACTAATCGATATAGCTCAAAGGATAAGCAAGCTGAAGTTAGGTGGTACTTTGGTAATGAGATAGACACATTTTCCATAGATAGAACCAATAACTTATGGGGTAAACGTGTTCTTGTGTGGAGACCGAGGTCTTCGCGAGCGCAGAGTAAGGCGCCCTCCGACAAGATAGAGCGATGATAATTACTTACCTACTTATACAGATCTAGGCAGCAGATAGGAAAGAATAGCCGAGGATCGGGCTCAGTGGCGTGCATTAGCAGAAGCGTACCTCTTATATGTGCCGAAGTGTGTATGATTTAATAAGGGCCGATTATAATGACTGTGTACTTTTTAGATAAGCTAACTTTTGTTGTATCAAATTTGAAATTGAATGGATGCATACACGCAAATACCTATGTAAATCCGAGTGCATATTGGTCACTGTTCTGGTTCTATCCTGACGTACCCAACCAAAACTTAAGTACCTACCTACTGTGTGGTCAAACAGTTAGTGATATTGGATTCCGCCAACATTCCTTACAATGGGCTAGGTTCCTAAAAAAAGTCAAAAAAAAGTCCGTCAGTTGGATTAACAGAAAATATTGGTCACTTATTTTTTCTTTTCTCAATCAAACAAAAAATGATGAAGATATAGCCCGTTAAAGTTCCGCGTAACGTCACGCCTTGCGACACTTTTTGCCAAGGCGTGACGTCACGTGCTTACTTTGATGCGCTTTACCTCATTTTTTGTTTGATTGACAAAAGACTGATATAATTTAAAGATCTTACCAGTCCAGTATCTTTAAATCGCAGAGCACATGCAGTTACGAAATAATATACCTACTACTAACACACTTTTGCGAATTGTAATTATTTGCGCGAGGTTTTTTTTTATAATTATCGAAATCACAGTTTTTCTTGTTTTTTACTTCACGAACCGACAGACGTTGTTTTTTGACACATATTGTAACTGCTGTCTATGTATAATGTTTTCTTTTTTATTAAGAAGTTTTTATGTCTGTTAACTTCAACAAAGACAACATATGGGTCCAATATTTTTAGATAATCTAACTGACGGACTAAATAGAATAACCTTTTTTTAACTTAGGAAACTAGCCTATTGACGGTTAGTTTGATTACATCCTATGAGTTAGGTTAGGTTAAAACAGTGACGCGTTCCCTTCGACGGGTTCCCATCTTGTCGCTTATACGCCCTCATATGAGGACTTTACAATAATTAAAATAAAACAATAAATTCCTTATTATTAAAATGATTTACCTAGTTACTATAGTAAAGAAAAATTACGCAATGTTACTTTGAGCACAGCCCCCCTAGCATGACCACAAAAACACGATATGATATTGCGATTTATCGACACTTTAGCACACTCTACGACCCTTTTCAAGTTATGAAGAAACTTATGACACATCACGTGACTTTCCTGTGACACAAATAGTGATGTGCCCTAACGAAATCCAACCGATTCTTTTTGAAAATCGTGAAAGTTTATAAAGAAAGTTTAATCGATTTTTATTCTAATGAACTTATTTAAAATAAGAGATATACTGCAATGTTCTACTGCCAGAGTGCCGTATGTACAGCTTTTTGACAAGTCTTTTTTCCTTTTTTTGGCATTTTACCAAATAAAAGCAAAACGATAACGAAAACTTTACATAAACAGTAACAAAAGTCAGAATAGAAACTGTGCGAAAAATAATGATAACATAAATCGCATACAAGGCAGACTCTCTCGTACAACTGACGTCAACGCATAGGTTTTCACAAGACGACCGAACCGATTCATCGATTTAGTTTAGTATTGTCAATCCCTATAAGTAAACGTTCTGTTTTACGCATCAAGTATTTGAAGGAAATCCTATTAATTTATTTGTTAAATCATTAGGTTTGCAATTTTTGCTTAGATTTTTAGAGGCAAAGATTATTGTGTTTTTGCAGTTATATAATTTAAAGATAAAAAAATATTTTATAAAATAATTTCGTAAATAGTATGGGTGAAACGGAATCTGCCAATTGTCATAAGTATCTTCATAGCTTGAAAGGACTATAGCTTTTTTTATTAGGATAGATAATATAGCCGCCATGTTGAATTTTTATCGAAACAGTGATCATAACATGTGACGTCACTAGCACGCCAAGTTAACGCTTAGATTGACTTTTCTAAATTAGCTACTTATCAACATAGTCGTTCGGTGATGCGAACGACTATGTTGATAAGTAGCTAATTTAGAAAGCCGACTTGGTCCTGTCTTTCATTTTTGACACAGCCCTATCTGTCTCTTTCCGTTTTTCCCCTAGCTAGGCTACACGTTTGTACTGCATGTTTTTTTTAGTAATTTTCTGAAACTGTCTTGTCTAGGGTATTAACTCAGTGTTTAGCGGGTTTAAACCACACTCACAGTGAGTGACGTGCCAAACAAGTTTCGACTTTCACACTACATTTATTTTATTTTATAGGTAGGTACCCTTTATCTCCCAATAGTTAAGGCAAAATAGTTACCTCTGGCGTGCTGGTCGCAGGTTGAATGAAGTGGTTCTAGATGGCAAGTTTGACCTTCACCACACTACTGTTGGTGCGGCGAGGCGGCAGTTAAGCGAGCGCTTTTTTAAAAAATAAATAGTTTTTTTTATTATTATATTATATTAATAAGTTTTGTAAGTTTTTGTAAACATAACCAAAAAGTTCAAGAATGAACAGACGCGTTCATTCTTGAACTTTTTGGTTATGTTTCGATATGATTTTTAATTTCTAGCTCGTGACTACTTGTGAAGACCTTTATGTGGTTTAATAGTTGCTATTTTGCTATATTTTTTATAATGTGTAAACGCTGGTTTTCCTGTAATAAATAAATAAAAATAAAATAAAATAAACGGGCCATTACTTTCATTTCAGACATTTCTAAATCGGTTCAGCTAACGAACATTTGAGTTGTTCTCTATTTTAGTTGGATATACCGAACGCAAATGTAAAATTAGTTATTGAATAATTAAAGAAATTACTTTTAGATATCATGAAAAGTAAACGCCTAATAAAACTATAACAGAAATGTTTAAATTGCTATTGCTGGTTGTGTTTTATTAGGTGCCAAAACAATGATGATGGAATATTGTTGGATGATGTTAAATACTGATATGCATACTTATGGTTATTTACTATTTTTTGTACGTAGAACAGAATTTTTATTTTACTTATCAGCTAGCTAGAGTTTAAGTTGAAATTATTTTGAGCAGGCTAAAATTGATTACGGCTCAATTCGGAATAAAACTAGCGAAATGACAAATGTCACATGCTGTCAATGTCATGGGTAAAGGTAACTAAACCAACTTTTAGTAGGTACCTATCAGTCAAAAAATGACAATCACAAAACGTTCACTTTTCCCGGTTAATTCTATTTTTTTCATTTTTTATTAGTGAAACCGTTATTTAACAAATCAAAATGGCAGAGAAACTCGAAGATCTGAACCTTCCCCTTACTGTAGTCACAAGAATAGTAAAAGAATCTTTACCCGAGGGAGTAGCCATATCGAAAGAGGCGCGGACGGGACTCGCAAAAGCAGCCTCCGTTTTTGTTCTTTACGTTACTTCTGCTTCGACGAATATAGTAAAAAATAAGAAGAGAAAAGCTTTAACAGGCCAGGATGTGTTGGACGCTATGAGAGACATTGAATTCGATAGGTTTGTGGAGCCTCTAGGAGAAGCTTTCGAACAGTACAAACAAATTGCCTCGGCGCGAAAATCAGGTTCAGGCAAAAAGAAAGAAGAAGGAGATGAGGTAGAGATTATCGAAGATGACTGATGTGGGATTGGTGTATTATTAAGTAAACCTAACCTTACCTATTAATAAATATTTTTAACTATAAAAGATTTCATTTATTTCATATCCAATTAATGTTATTGTGGCCTGCATCAGAGTCGTCCTCTACCGTAAAACAAAAATTCATTTTTACTCTGGTATGTAATTTTAGTCAAATATATTTCTTTCTTAAAATATATATTTAATTTAACTTAATTTTAAATTCAAATAGCTAATTATACCTGTTGTACACTTTTAAGTTTGTGCAATAAAGTTTTAAATAAAAAATATTTATATGTAAATCTATGTAGTAAATAAAACACAATTGTATATCTTTGTCACTTTATTCAGGAATAGAATCTGTTGGGAACAATCATGAATGTTAACATTAAACTCTTTGCCTTTGCCAAACTATACTAGCTATCGCCTCTTATGTACACCCTGCGGGCTACTCTCCGAGATAACGAAAATAAATATCAATATCTCTAATATCCTGTCGAACACTAATATCTAATTTATAATTTCTTTTGATTATAATTTAAACTTTTTATTTTATTGTTAGAGTGAATACTTTTATTTCATAAATAGAGAAAAATGGAAAGACTTATTCACTATCAAAATCGATTTAATGTACTATTTTTGAAATCTTAAGGCAAATAAGATTTTAAAATCATAAAAACAACAGCCTTTTTAAAAAATCTATGTGGTCAGCTTGGAATTGCTTAAATTTAATGAAATTAAAACAAGCATTTAATGCTATACAAATTTAACCTTTTAACTTTTATATTTCATTTTAATAGACTTTTAACACCAGACTTTGAATATTTTTAAATCTAAAGAGCCTTATTTATTTAAAATTTTTCATTCATTCAAATATTCCCTAAAGTCAAAAAAGTGAAAACTAAAAAAAATTGCTATTATTGAACTAAACACTAAGTGGACTCCCTCTATTAGACGCAGCCCTCCACAATATTGAAATTATACCTGCCTATCATGCACAATATAAAATTGGTTCAAGAATATGCATCAAAAAAGTGGATACAGAGAATAAAAATATAATTTACTATTTTAAGGAATATTAGAATGCTATCTTATCCACGATATTCTCTCACTAGAGTACTATGATAAGTTTTTAAAGTTACAACTTTACAACTCTGCTTTATTAGAATCAAGCCACTGCTGAACATAAGATTCCCTCGTGACTTCCAGATTGGCCGGCTGGAAGCAGACTATGATTAGCAGTGGATGTTTTATGGTTGAAATAATGATATGATTATAATGAAATTAATTAATTTGTAGGTAGCTCATAGTAAATTAAAATATACATTATTTTAAAGTTTTATGAATCCAAAAAAATATTCCAAATAGCGCCCAAATAAAAAGATGTGCTCTTAAACGGACTAAATTATAGTCATAGTAGGTACTGTAATTATACTAAAAAGAGCTTTCGATCAGCATGTTCACTAAACTATGGCTATAAAAAATTTCGTAAATAATATAGATTTTTTCCATTATGCAGTATTTGAGCATAATTCATGAATAAATTATACTTAATAATGGCTTATTATACACGGCAAGTACTCTGGCCGAATCCTCTTCCATGATTTATGATTATAATTTCGCCTGCTATGAACACTAATTTATTTTCTTTGGGAAGTATTTTTAGGATTTCTCAAAATAACAGAATTTTTTTGTGTGTATGCTAGTCGAAGGGACACAAGTTAAAAAAACGCAACGGCCTACATTTTTATACAGGGTGACTGGAACTGAACTCGCCATAGCAAATTCGCATAAAGGACTGAGGAGGTCATTTGCTAATTATTGAACTTTACTTTCCGTAACTGTTTTTAATAAATATAAAATTTAAATATCTCCTAAACTATAAAACTTTAGTTAAAGAAAATGGCCTATATGCAAAAGGCATCGGTACGGCAACCTTATTGGTAAATGATATACTTTGATTAGAATTACTTACAGTTTGAATATGTAAGTAATATTTACTTTTATTTACATATTCAAACTGTAATTCTGAACAAAGTATATTCACATTTACGACATTTTGTCAGAGTCGGTTTGTTGTTTGTAATTATTTTCTGTCGATTGGCGTATCGTATAGGTGTACACCAAAATAACGTAATTCTGGGTACTTGCAACTTTAGGTACTCCAGGCTCCGTACAAAAGGTTCGAAATCTTTTGAAATGGCGGGTTCAGTTCGAGTCACCCTGTATGAAATTCAATAAGGAGGAAATTTATTATAAAATTCTAGGGTGTGGTTCTGATTTTGATCTTGGGCTTGTAGAAAAAGTTGTTTTATTTAAACAGCAGACAACCCCTAGAACTAGCTAATAAATTAGGGCCTTACTTAATTAAACAAAGACCGCAGAGGGGTCCTGAAGAGAGCGAGCACAGAAATATATCGAGAGTCGGGAGCAGACTGAAGTTTGCGACGAGCAATGGAGCCGTCGAGGCGACTTTTCGCCACGCGAGGTACCTTCTATCTTGATATATTTCTGTGAAAGCGAGCAACTGTACTGCCAAAGCACAATGACACGGCGGGTCGCGCCTTTTAGACCGGTAGCGCTAGATTTTGAGGTTTCAAAAATATTAGTTTTTGTTTTGTTTGCATGTAGTTTCCGGACCCCATTTGCAGAAGCTAGGACATTAGTTTGTGTCATCTTAGGTACTGGCTTAGGTAGAATTTTATTATTATTATCATCATTTCTTTTAATTTTATAATAAACCAAATATATAGAATTACTAAAATTGCAATACCCTAAACAAGGGCCATAAGTTGGATCTAATTCATTGTAAACACTTATTTTTACACTTATTATGACGCAATAAATCAATATAAATAATAATATTTAGCTGATCTCGCTGTCTCATTGATGACAAAGGTACGCGGCGACCAGGCAAGTATAGACCTTTATGGAACAAACCAGCCTAAAACCTTATCAGATTATATTGTAAACTTTTTGAGTCAAGTTACTACTACATACTTAAAACACTTTCAGACGCAAATCTTCTTATATATAAAATTCTCGTGTCACAATGTTCGTTCCCGTACTCCTCCGAAACGGCTTGACCGATTCTCATGAAATTTTGTAGCATATTGAGTAGGTCTGAGAATCGGCCAACATCAATTTTTCATATCCCTAAAGACCACGCAGACGAAGTCGCGGGCAACAGGTAGTAGACTATAAAATTCTAGAAACAAATAATATTGTCATTTACCGAGGTACTAAGATATCCAAATCACATTATTAGCAGAATTGCAAAGCTGTAACGAATCCTGGTGTTAATTCCTTTTAAACCTTAGACTACAGAATTATCGTAAACGGTTATATCTACAGGTACGCCTATTAAGACTACTTTTCGGGGACTATACGATTTTAAAATTATTAAATCTGGTACAATATACTTACAGCCATTTTCAGTCCGTGCTCTTATACAATTTAGCTCTTTGGCAATGTAGAAGATGAAATTGAAGGCTGCATAGATGATGACGCTTTCAAGAATATAGCTTTAAATAGAAAGATTGGAGGACTATTCTGGACTATATTATTTACATATTTGTAAACTAAAGCTATGTAAAACCATTTCTCAAATAAAAGTTAAATAAATGAGGTAAAAAATAAAAAAACAAAAAATTTACAAAATAAAATGTTTATTTTGGGGAATTTTAAAAATAAACAGGATTATTAAAGCGAGACATTCCGTCGATGAACTTAACAAATGCGGCTAAATTGAGCAGAAAATATGTAACATATTAAAAAGTTAAAACAAAATTCATTTTATAAAGTTATAATTATTATAAATTACTCCAACATTCTCTTTACACAGGTTTATTTTTGAAAATGTCTACAGTCATTTTCATTTGTAAAAAATAAAAATAAACAGTAGGGATTTTGGATGCAGCATGCAAAAAGTTTGGCTACCAAATAATTGTCAATTTACCAACCCCATGCATTTGTCTTTCTTAGTGAAGTTCTCATTTTCAAGGAAGACTACAGTTCTTTCGAATTTCATTAACAATTAATGCGTTACATTTATGAGCCCGTATTAACAATTTTCCATACAAATAAAACAGTCATTTACATAACCTACAAACTTTAAACTAAAAAAAAAGAAGTCCTTTTAGCACACAATCATACTAGCTGCTCGTAATTGATTTTGTATGACATTCTTAAGTTAGAGACAGATTTGTTAGGTAGGCAAAAAATGTATGAACTTACATAGATAATTATTTGGTGGCCTAATTTTATTGTTGCCGCACAAAAAATCTGTTAAAAAGTATTTAAGCAAAACAAACAATGTGACTTATTTTCTGCTCAACTTTAAGTGGAACTGTCAAATTGTAAGGATGTATGTACATAAATCAAATGTATATTTGTAATAAAAAAAATGGAAAATATTTCGGTCTACATTTTTTATACAGAAATAAAAATAATCAAGGTAATATTATTGGCAGGAAAATATAAATAAATCGCCAGTCCGTCACTTTCCTTGCAACACTAACTCTCCGAAACACAGGGTTGCCATACAAAAATTAAATACAATAAAATTACATCTATTCTAATGATATTATACAATTGACTATAACTAATTGGAATATTTGTAATATTTACAAAAACATACACAAAGCGAGCGTTTTTTTATCGATTTAAAAATTTCTATTCATTTCTCATAAAAATAAATTTTAACATACCGAAAAAATTGTCTTTATATAAATCGTTCTGCTACCCAGCGCATTCAGATTAAATAACAATCACAATTATTTGATTGTATTTCTAATAATTAGGGATTATTAATTTATTAATAAATACATTGTTGAGTTAACAATTTATATCGAAATGCATGTAAAATAAAATCAAGATCTATTCGTGTGAAATAAAATACATTATTGTTATTACATAGGTACAATTTCATTTAAACTGAAAATAAAATTACCTATGAAATAATTCTCTTATAGATCACAGTACCATACATATCCGAAATATTAATAACTTGTTAATGTCATTCAACATGTTGTTTAATGAGTAAGGGTTACATATAACTAGTATTTTATCCCAACTTTCTCTTTTAGACAAATTTTAGCTACCAAAACCCGCCATCATATAACCTTTCGCCATTTTGAAGGATTTAATTATTTAAAAAGCTTTTTAATTTGTAGCTGGGCTTGAGGGGCTGGTGTTTGATGTCGGGTTATTCTTGCTGTGATAGTTAAAGAACAACAGACAGCAGACAACACTGGCTTTGGCCAACGTTATCGCGGACTTATGCCGGACAGTACCGACATTGTCCTTATTTGTGCCAGCCAAAGGTCTATACAGTTCTAGCTACTGTCCAGAATATATCTTATAAATTATAGGGTTATTTTTAAATTACTTTAAAAAATTGGGATAATTCGTTTCATAATCTGGTAAATGTTCGTTGGAATGGACATCTAAAAATGGCAGTGATGCATGGATTGCTTATTTGTTATCATAAATTGGTGTCGTTTCATTTTAGGTAAATGGATATTGACTATACAGAGTGGCCAACTATTTTAAACTATATTTATTTAAAAAAAAACCTTTTGGCTAAACATTCGGACACTTGAAAATAATAATAAAAGATAACAACTAATCAATATCAAAAGCAGTATAAATCTTAGTCGACCCGATCGACACTCGCGGCGAACTTAAGCTCAAGGGTCCTAGCTTACATTCTCAGTCGAGTCAATTTCTAAATTTGCTTGCTTCCGGGTGTGTTTGAAGACACCCTGGAACATAATTTTTTGGTTTGGTTTTTTTAAATTAGCTTACCGTCAGACCACCCTGTATAATCGAACGTTAAGTTAAATATTATGATTACGGTTTAGCACCAAAAAAGGTTTAAATTATTAAACATAAGACATATCATTGTGATGGGAAAACTGGAAGATTTGAAAAATTAAAAGCTAGTAACCTATGTCCAAATATTTAAGGCTTTTCAAAACGCGACGTTGTCTTGAGGATACTAGGGGATACTTATAAATTAGGGTTCACGTATTGTTTATCTCTCGAATATACAGGGTGGCTAATAAGATTTAATGACTATACAAAGTAAATAATAAATATGTTATCGTGCATTTCCTTAAATGTATGAAATACGCTACTGACATTTAACATCTGACGACGACCGTCTGGTGTAGTGGTTCGAGCGCCGGACTACAAAGCTAGCGGTTGCGGGTTCGAATCCCGCAAAGGGCAAATGTTTGTGTGATGAGCACGAACATTTGTACCTAAGTCATGGATGTTTATAAAAGTATTTAAGCATGTTTATCCGTTATTTAGTCGTCATAGTACAAGCTTTGCTTGGTTTGGGGCTAGTTAATTGGTGAGATTGTGGAAACAATTTATTTAGTTTATCTTTTATTATGGAAGCAATATAAGAATAATAATGTTTTTATTTGCCACACAAAATATGTACAGTCATAAAATAACAGAGAATTGTGTCATCATCATCATCATTTCAGCCACATGACGTCCACTGCTGAACATAGGCCTCCCAGTGACTTCCAGACTGGCCGGTTGGAAGCGGCCTGCATCCAGCGGCTTCCTGCGACCTTTACCAGGTCGTCTGTCCACCTTGTGAGTGGACGTTCTACGCTAAAGGGCCCTCGCTCAGTATTAATCACTGATATTATAAAAATTACGAGTAAATTTTACGTATTACCATTAAAATACTCGTTTAGTCTAATTCTGACGGTTAATAAATAGCCCCAGCATTATATTGTAGTAGACAAGGCCACTGATACTTAAAAAAAACTAAGCGTTTCAAATTTTCATTTCTAACGTTAGGTGAATGGAAATATCTCCGTTATGTCGGCCAACTGTATTTGTGGTATTTTTAAAACTAAGTTTTGCACAAATAAGTATTATCATTTTTTTATTGTGTTGTGTCACCGCGACTAATCGAAAGCGGACTGGTTTTACTCAGACTCAACTCCGTCCAAAAATCGGAGTTAATACACGCAACTTGTGAAATCAACTACATAAAATACATATCTGTCTGTGTATTAGGTTACGAGTCCAGCCCCCCTAGCATGACCACCAAAATACGATGTGATATAGCGATTTATCGACACAAACAGTATCTTTTTTTTAAAATACGAAAGATATAGACGCCATGTTGAATTTTTATGATCGCTCTTTCCATAAAAAATCAACATGGCGGCTTTATCTATCATATTTGTAAAAAAAAACGTTTGTGTTGATAAATCGCTATATCATATCTTGTTTTGGTGGTCATGCTAGGGTTACAGACGTTTTTAGAACACTCGACGATAATGTTTTTACAATATGTAAAATGAAAAATGAATTTCGTACTTTCACAATACATTAAGGAAATACATTATTTTGTGTTCACTCTGCAATGTAATCAAAATAAAGAAAAATCCTGACGTAAAATGAAAAAATTACACTATAAATAAGCATAATTATAATGCTTATTTATACTAGAAATCTTTCAAAAACCTTGTCGTATTAGCCACCCTGTATAAATTATTTTAATTATTACAACATCGAACGGGACATACATTTATAAAGATTAAATCCTAATATCTCACTCATGTAATTATTAATATAATTTATTTTTACTGACCGATAACTTATAGGTAATCTATTATTTGATAAGTACTGGCACGAATGTAATGAACGAATATAATTTCACTTGACCTTGACCTAGATACAGATTGAAGTCCTAGGTTCAAATCATGGGTCACCAGGGGCATGCATCCCATATAGGCTATTATGCAGAGCCTACCTTCATAAAAAACCGACAGAACAGCTGACCATAATTATTAATTACGTATTCAACAATAAACAATAAATATTCTGTAACCATTTTGTCGTCTACCTGTACTTATTCCTTACTAAAGCGCGCAACTTAGATCGTTACTGTGCAATTTAACCAATGTTAGGCTGCCGCGAGATCGCCTACTGTTTCACGCAAACTTACTCAATTTTCACTCGCAGCCTACCCCCATCTGAAACCAATGCACGCCCCTGTGGGTCACATACCCTATAGGGTAGAGTAGAAATGTCATATGATTTGTTCTTTCCGCCATTTTCTAATCTGTATCTGTACTGTTTTTGTATGGGCGATCGTTGACAGGACTTGTCATTCCATACTAAATGTAGGTAAAAAATCACTAAGGTGTTCCGAAAAAAGATGGTTTGTTTGGTTATGTGCTCTATGCTTCAAGGTGATTATTACCCTCTTATAAAAGTTCAGTCACCCATCTTGCTATGGAGAGAGTTTTCGAGATAAGATTCGAAACGAAAATATCCTTAGAAGAACTAGTCACCGACATAGCTCTTCGAATTACAAAGCTGAAGTAGCAATACGCAAGTCACATTAAAAGAAAGGTTATCGAGTGGCGACTATGTACTAGAAGACGCAGCGTGGGCAGACCCGGTGGACCAACGACTTAGTCAGGGTTTCAGGAAGCAGCTGGACGCAAAGAGCGTTCGCTGTAGCGTTCCGCCTATGTCCAATAGTGGACTTTGGGGCTGACGACAAAAAACATATTTGCATTAATTTATATTTAATAACCCATTCGTGCCAGTTCTCGTAAAACGTATATTTTGGATTAAATTTTAAAAATTCCAGACGAGGTAAATTTTTGTCGTATTTGTATTTATTATCAGAATTCACTTTTTAAGCATCTCTTCTATTCGCAATAAAATCCTCCGAGTCTACACTTGGACCGGCTACGTTTGTAATAAAACGTTCCACGGTCCATATTTACAATGTCTCTAGACTTTACTATAGTTACTGTAAAGTATATTTTGTAATCTCTTCAGAACTGTGTTCTGCCACAGTGTAGATTTTCATACAGTAAGCCAACGGCTGTCATCGCTTGACAACCACCAAACTTAACTCTGAGTAACAATGACATATCCCAACGTTTTGGTATGAACCTGATGCCTCTCTCCTCACACCTCGTGTCTCAGTGAGTCAGTTGGTTAACTGTATATAAATTTGCTGTGGTTCTACAGTCTGTGTGGAACACCTACTGTCACGCAGGGTTCGCTACGAGTCTACGTTTATGAAGTCATCTACATATTGGATCAGTACGAGGCTTCGTGGCCGGCCAGAATGTAGAGATCATTGCCGTCTTCGCTTGACAATGTGTTGTTTTGTAGTATATGCGACTCCAGGACTACCACTCTGTAACAAACATTGATTTAAACTTAGAACTTGTATCCATTAAATGTCTTTAACAAAAAATAACTTTTCTTTACGCATAGAAGCATCCCATTAAGTGTATGTAAGTTACATTACAAATAACCCTGTATATTATAAATTTATAAGTATTTTTATAAGGCACACGATCATAATAAAAAGTATAAATTTTTGTTAGTGTTAGAAGGTTTTTTTTTGTGTAAAAACATTTATATTTATTGCCTGCAAGCTCCGTCATTTAGGATGTGTTATACCGTAGTGGAGAGATGTGTTTTAATACAAATGCCGATCAAAGCTGAGTCTGTTCGGGTGGTCATTTGTTGACATAATATTCATTTATTAGCAATACACATAATGTAGGTAACATTAGTAAAATTTAGAGTGATTTGGTGGTAGGGTAAAGCTATATTTTTGGGGCGAGTTAAAGTGCCCGGAAGAGGGCCTATGTACTGAATGAATGACTATTATTACGACATCCGTAGCCGAGAGGCGAGCATACCGGAATTGGTGTCGCTATCTCTGAGGTTCCAGGTTCGATTCCCGGTCGGGTCAATGTAAAAAAAATACTTTATTGTCTATATTCTCAGGTCTAGGTTTTGTGGTACCGTCAATGTTTCTGATTTCTGTAACACAAGTGCTTTGGCTACTTACCACAGGATCAGAGCAATGTATGTGATGTTGTCTAATAATAGTTGTCAGATCTATTTGTGGTGTCGGGCAGTTAGAGTCATGTAGGGCTCTTTTCAAAAGCTTGAATCTACTTGCATTGCCATCATTATATATTTTTGAAATTCTAATATTTACGAAGAAAAACTCACATCTTTTTACTAACAAAACGAGAATTGCCACTACTCTATGAGATATCCATACAAGTTAACTGTACCAGCATCAGCTACTACCTGTTTTCATAGAAATAGTTATAGCATGTGTATAACGTTATTCAATTTACTTCCAAATAAAGTCCAAATCCTACCATTGCCTGTTTTCAGGAGGACCATATTTAAAGTTTTGGTTGAAAATTGCTTTTAAGACACTAAAGAGTTTATAAGGTTTTGCCGAGACGGACATTTTAAGATAATAGCAAATGATTTAAATATTACTTGACCTGGTTCTATCGACTGACATTGTATTGTATTAACGGCTAAGTATAATTTTTAATTGACATTATTTTTATTTATTTTTTACAATATTCTGACTTTTTTTAGAAATGTAACACATGTTTTGACATAACTAATATTTTTGAAATCAATGTAATTATAATTTAATTGCTTATTATATAATTTTTGTCTGTATATTAATGTTAAATGCACGACGATAGCGAACATTTGCTTATCGATAGATCGATAAAACATGTATGTGCCATGCCTAAAGATAAAAACTAAATGTACCGTGTTTCATGCAAATAAATAATTACTTACTTACTTACTTACTAATATTTATGTATTTATTTATTATTACCCAGAAACCATCTCTTCTCCGCTTCGGCGGAAGCCCCGATATTTAGGTGTATACTAACTTGTCGTGGCCCAGCAGGCGGTAGGCGCGCGAGTGGTCGGTGATCTCCTGCGTGACGTCGGCGTGCCGCAGCGAGCGGCCCTGCACGCCGTGCCGGTGGAACGCGAGCACCGAGTCCGCTAGGCACACTGGAACAACGATACCGTTCGACACACATCCTTATGGCGGCTTTGGACTCAGCGAGAAGACTTCTCGCGAACACACGGTACAGTCCACACACTCGATGGCTCATTTCTGTTCTCGTCTCTTATCTGGGTATGGTATCGTCTATACCAGGGGTTCCCAAACTTTTTCAGTTTTACGCTCTACCATAGCTAGCTGTTTGAAATAGATACTCAGTCAAATCAGTCAAATCAATGTGACTGGTAAGCTAAGTGATCTCCGCACAGTATTTCTAAGCGGGCAATAAGGCTTGACACTGCTACTCTTATTTCTTATTGCTTTATAGGTACCCACAAATACTTATGGTTCTGGATAATGATAGAGGATCGACTCACGGCGAAGGGCGCTCCTTCACTTTTTACGGCACACCAGGGCGCCGCGGCGCACACTTTGGGAACCCCTAGTCTGTACTATATTTATATTACATTATCATACATGCACTAGTACACAGTACATGCATTATCATACAATTAATTTTGTCTTTGTGACTGAATGCTATTTGCATCTCATAAATAATTTTATTGCCTGAATATGGTTACATAAAATAGGCTCTACTTGAAAATGATCCATGAGCTCTAGGTCATTTTCATTTTAATAGGTAGAATTAAAGGGATTCCTTCGTCTAGAAAAACTAATATATTTTTGCAAATAAATAAATTGAGCTCTTAAAAAAAATTATACTGTTTATTTAATTTAAAAAAGAGTTTTTTTACAATTTGACGGCAAAAATCTTAAAATTAAAGATTATGCAGCCTCTATTAAAGTGTTGCCCTTAACTGGCTTCCATAATCAATTTCTACATCAATTGACTTAGCCCAATGACCTTGCCCTCGCAACCAACTTGTCATGTAGGTATTTATCTTTGATATGTATTTCTTTAATATATTTTTAATTTGTTAAGGGTTTTATTGTATTTTTTTTCTAAAATCATCATCATTTCAGTCATAGGACGTCCACAGCTGAACATTGTGACTTCTATTCCATTCCTTAGTGACTTCTAGATTGTCATTTTCTACAATGGTTTTTGGACAATCGTTTAATACATTTTTACATATCGCAATTATTTTTTGCCCTACCACTGCTTCGGGACAATATTATCATCCATGGGATGGCCACTGCTAAACATAGGCCTCCCCCATTGACTTCCAGATTAGCCGGTTGGAACCGGCCTGCATCCGGCGTCTTCCTGCGACCTTAACCAGTAATGACATGGAACTGAAATGTAGCCTCTCACTATGGGCCTCATAAGAAATCTCAAGGTCGCACAGCGTGCTATGGAAAGGGCTATGCTCGGTGTTTCCTTGCGAGATCGAATCAGAATAGAGGAGATCCGTAAACGAACAAAAGTGGCTAACATATCCCAACGGATTAGCAAGCTGATGCGGTAGTGGGCGGGGCACATAGCACGCAGAACTGTCGACCGATGGGGCAGGTTCTAGAATGGAGACCACGTAAAAAAACTTTAAAACTAGAGTGTGTATAGACTCACGTATGCTGTCGATGTTGAAGTCGAACTGTATCCGCGGCACCAGCTTGGCGCGGCGCCGCTCGTCGTCGCGCCAGCGCGCCTCCAGCGCGGCCGGCAGCACCGGCACTATGTCCACCACGTTCTCGTGGCACACCAGCACCTACGCCGGGGTACACCGTGTCAGAAATGAGATCAACCACTTTCTAGAAAGCTTTGATCATCAGCATCATCATCATTGCAGCCGTAGGACGTCCACTGCTGAACATAAGCCTCCCCGAAATTGCCAATACTCGCCACGCTTGGCGAGCGAAGTTTTTAATAATATTTCGCACACAGACGCTGCTGCCCATCTCGTGCTACATGAATTAGTCACCTCTTACGAGACGCCTCCTTTTGGCGTTGGGGAAGTATATTCTTTACGGCCGTATGAAAAGCTTTGATTCTGATGTTTAATGTCCACCACGGTCTCGTAGCATACCAGCACCTAACACCAGGGTACATCGTGTTAGAAATGAGATCAACAACTCTCTAGGAAGCTTTGATACTGATGTTTAATGTCCACCACGGTCTCGTAGCATACCAGCACCTAACACCAGGGTACATCGTGTTAGAAATGAGATCAACAACTCTCTAGGAAGCTTTGATACTGATGTTTAATGTCCACCACGGTCTCGTAGCATACCAGCACCTAACACCAGGGTACATCGTGTTAGAAATGAGATCAACAACTCTCTAGGAAGCTTTGATACTGATGTTTAATGTCCACCACGGTCTCGTAGCATACCAGCACCTAACACCAGGGTACATCGTGTTAGAAATGAGATCAACAACTCTCTAGGAAGCTTTGATACTGATGTTTAATGTCCACCACGGTCTCGTAGCATACCAGCACCTAACACCAGGGTACATCGTGTTAGAAATGAGATCAACAACTCTCTAGGAAGCTTTGATACTGATGTTTAATGTCCACCACGGTCTCGTAGCATACCAGCACCTAACACCAGGGTACATCGTGTTAGAAATGAGATCAACAACTCTCTAGGAAGCTTTAATACTTATGTTAAAATCTTTGAATATCAATAAGATCTATCTATTGGTACTGTATTATATGGGTATTATTATGTATAAAAAATATCAACACAATGTAAGGTCCTAATAACGTAACTATTTTTTTTTTCTTGTGTCCCATTCTAGAATTATATGTGTCGTTAGAAAGACGGGTTTCAACAAACATCCGGAGGAGTTTTGTCTCTTCAGATACTAATACTACAGGGTGACATCGCAAAGGGGTGCCAAATCTATAGCAGTGGCTCAGAATCAGTAACTTAATCGAATTTTGCAAAGAACAAGAAAAATTTTTTCTCACATCTAATTATTCCTATCCGCTGTTAAAAAGCGTACGCGTGGATAATTTAACTCATTCATGATAAAATTGCACCGTATGTGCACGGCGTAAGGTCCTTGTTGGCTCGCCGTACCTACGCCTCTGATGAATGACCGCGCGGCTTTCGTAGTCTCTTTATTGACTTTAATCACGGATATTTTACAGTAATTTTTTTTTCGTAACCTACGATTCTTAAAAATAATAACGATTAAGACGCTTCTTTATATTGTTCTCTAGATTTTATTTTTTAAATTTGGCACCCCTTTGCAATGTAACCCTGTATAAAGCTGAAGAGTTTGGTTAAACGCGCCTATTTCAGAAACGTTTTGAGCGAAAGATAAGTGCGTAAGGTTCAAATTATGGTGTCAATTTTTTTCCAATTATTTCAAAAGGTTAACCCTGAACGACGTTATAATATAGTTAGCGGTAGGCTACTGGCACTCACAGCGTCCTTGCTTAACTGGTGCACCGCCCGCAGAGTGTGCAGCCTCTCCGCGCGAGGCAGCACGGTGTTGGACCCGCCCACGTTGACTGTTAGCTCATCTGAGTGGAACCACGTCGCGCCTGACAACAAACATACCTGTTAAGAGGCTGAATGTAGCCACATTGTCCTAACAAAAGAATGTTTTGTGTAAAATCTTATAGCTCATATCATTTTAAAAAGACATCATCATCATCATTTCAGCCATAGGACGTCCACTGCTGAACATAGGCCTCCCCCAGTGACTTAATGGCCGGTTAGAAGCGGCCTGCATCCAGCATCTTGCTGCGACCTTTACCAGGTCGTGTGTCCACCTTGTGGGTCCTACGCTGCGCTTGCCGGTACGTGGCCTCCATTTTAGAACCTTTCTGCCCCATCGGCCGTCAGTTCTACGTGCTATGTGCCCCGCCCACTGCCACTTCAGCTTGCTAATCCGTTGAGCTCCGTCCGTTAAAAAGACAAGGAAGTTATAATTATTCGTATTACCGACCCATAACATACCCTATAGAGCAGAAATACAAACCATCTTTCTCCGAAACTAGTAAGTGATTTTACACTTACATTGAGTATGAAATGACAACTCCTGTCAACACTCACCGATACAAAAACAGCTCAGATACAGATTAAAAAATAGCGGAAAATTATGTCGAACAAATCTTATGACATTTCTACTCCATAGGGTATGAGCTAAATGTTTCGCCCTAATGCACGTTTCCAAAACACGATTCCACGAACTACACTCGATGGAAAAAATAAATAAATTTGTCTCTGAAATTACCTACATTTAAATTTTTACTTAGAGTATAATGTTCATGTTCTTAGACAAAAATTATGGTTTTTATCTTACTAAAGCAATTGGCCACTTGTGATTTCCAATAAAGTGGTTATTTTCATTTAAATCGTTTATTTTGTGGTTTGGCACTTAGGCCCTTTTATTCCAAGCAGCACCTTCTCTGTCACTCACTGAGTTCTCCAGACGGACCTGAGTCGCTCGATTCGCACGCTCATTGGCTCGAGACAGCGTCTTAAGCACAATAATTATTAATACTAATGCTAATTAATCTATACTATTCGACAACCGTCTGGTGTAATGGTTCGGACAAAAAAGCCAGCGGTTGCGAGTTAGAATCCCGCAAGGGGCAAATGTTTGTGTGATGAGCACGAGCATTTATACCTAAGTCATGGATGTTTATAAATGTATTTAAGTATGTTTATCCGTTATCTAGTCGTCATATTACAGTAAGCCAAGAAAGTGTTCTATTATCCTAAGGTTGAAAATCATTCGCGCGTCATAGAACAACAGGGTTGATTTTCCCATGCAAAATTATTCTGACAGCTACTAATGCTCTCTTTCTATGACGTCAAAAACAAATAAACAATACGTCAAAATTGTGCATCTCTTTCATTGTTAAAAAGGTTAAGTCCTTATCGCTATTTCACTTACACATTCAATTTTGCCAAAACTGGTAGACCACTTTCTTGGCCGTCCGTAGTGTGGTGTGTTGTGTGGCCAGCTAATTGGTGTGATTGTGGACACAATTTATTAACTAGTACTACGACCTCCGTAGCCGAGGCGAGCATACCGGACTTGGTGTCGCTATCTCTGAGTTTCCGGGTTCGAATCCCGGTCAGGTCAATGTAGAAAAATAACTTTTCTATATTGTCTCGGGTCTGGGTGTTGTGGTACCGTCGTTGTTTCTGATTCCTGTAACACAAGTGCTTTGGCTACTTACCACAGGATCAGATCAATGTATGTGATGTTGTCCAATATTTATTTATTTATTAACTAAGCCTAACTGACCTGAGTTGATATTGATGAGGTTGAGGCGGATGGGGTTCCTGGTGGCGCCGACGCACAGCAGCGGGTACTCCAGCTCCGGCGTGATGACCAGCTCGAAGGCCACGAGCGGCGAGGGTAGCACGCATTCTATATTCTGGAAATTATTCTAATAATTATTACTTGGAAAACCGGACAAGTGCGAATCAGACCCGCCTACCGTGGGAGACCGGGTATAGTTGACTATAGGGGTAGGTAGCCTAAATATCAAAAACTTGATTTTTTAAAAGTGTTGGATTATTTTTTGACAAACGATTGGATTCTCTGTAGTTAAATTTAGTAATTATGTAATTTTTTCAGTTAAGTATTACCTTATTATTGTAAATTTAAAACGAAAAAAATATTAATACCTACCTACTTTAATTTGCTATGCCCGACAGGGTCCATATGTCACCTGTACCTAAAAACTAAGACCTCTGTTACTAAACATATGGTTATGCAATAAAGAGTTGAATTGAATTGAATTTAACGGGGGGTGAAAAGCCGTTTCTACTTCCTGCACAATGACTGGGCACACGGCTTTGCGTTCTCACGCTTAGTTAAATGTCGCAACACTTTTAAATAAGTCTTGTTTTTGAAAAATAGTCAACCTACCCATATAGACAACTATCCCCGGTCTACCCTACTCTGTAGGTACATATTATAAACTAGCTGTTGCCCGCGGCTTCATTCGCGTTCTTGGAGGCTTACGTCCAGCAGTGGACTGCAATAGGCTGACATGATGATGATGACGCTAGTATCTTTATAAATTATAGCCTTTGTGTTGTTCTGATGTATAAGCTATACAGGGTTACATTGCAAAGGGATGCCAAATCTTTAGGAGTGGCTCGGAATCAATAACTCAATCGAACTATGCAAAGAACAAAAAAAATTGACACATTTTATTATTCCTATCCGCTGTTAAAAATCGTACGCGTGGATAATTTAATCATTCATGAAGAAATTGCACCGTATGTGCACTGCGTAAAGTCCTTGTTGGCTCGCCGTACCTACGCCTCTGAGAAATTACCGTTTGGCTTTCGTAGTCTGTCTATTGACTTTAATTTCGGATATTTTAACGTAATTTTTTTCGTAACATTTGATATTTAAAAATAATAACGATTAAGACGCATCTTAAAGTTGTTCCCTAGATCTTAATTATTTAAAATTTGGCACCCCTTTGCAATGAATGACCCTGCAACCCTGTATACGTTTTCTGCGGCATAAGCAGCCGTATCTTTTTATTACGTTAACTTAGAAGTTCGATTTGACAGCTTCAAGGACTTGTTGACCTCAGTATATGGTTTTAATTTTATACCTCTAATCGTTGCCGAGATATAAGGTCTTGACAGACACAAGGACAGACAGACAGACGGACAACAAAGTGATCCTATGAGGGTTCCGTTTTATCCTTTTGAGGTACGGAACCCTAAAAATCTAATTAGTAAAAAAAATACTAACAACTAGTGTTTAGTCTTTAGTCCGTTTATCTTTGCTGGACTTATGTTATCTTGACATTTCTTTTTAGCGAAATTATTCATTTAAAAATGAGATAGACACGGAAATAACAACCTACTATTGTAATTAATCATTTAAAACAAAATCCTACTTATTTTAACAGTTTTATACATTGATATTTTTGTAGAAAGACATGCTAAGATTGTTTACAATATTCGTCAAGCAGAAACAGACTTTTATAACGGGTAAAATGGCTAACGCCAAATAGGCGAAAGGTAGGACTAATTCCGGTGCTCAAACTAAGCCTAAATGACGACCTCCGTAGCCGAGAGACGAATATACCCGACTTGGTGTCGCTATCTCTGAGGTCCCGGGTTCGATTTCCAGTCGGTCAATGTAAAAACAAATACTTTTCTATATTGTCACGGGTCTGGGTGTTGTGGTACCGTCGTTGTTTCTGATTTCTGTAACACAAGTGCTTTGGCTACTTACCATAGGATCAGAGCAATGTATGTAATGTCCAATATTTATTTTATTTTATTTACAAATTATTTTTAAGGTGGTATTCAACAATTGTTACCTTGAGCAGCATAAACTTTCTCAGCGGGTCGTACCACTGCATCAGAAACAGTCCAGCCGGAGTCGCGCCGCATAGATACTTGTAGCCGTTATACGGATTCCTGGCTACCGCACACCGCATGCAACCTACAACAACATTTGATATTGTGTGATACTAATTTAAACTTCCATAGTCAACACATGGGAACTTACTTAACATGGATAATTACCATGTTTTTACCATTCCTAATCAAACGGAAGACATTTAATGTTAAAGTTGCCAGTATTGAGTATCGGAAATTTCATATGTAAGGACCTAATATAATTTGAACTTTACGCTTATGAGATAAGATTGAAAATCAATTAAATTACATACTGTGTATAACAGATAGAAAGTTATCACCTCTAGTGTCGGGCACGCGGGTCGTGAGCGCGAACCTGCGGGGCAGGAGGCGGGGGGGCAGCACGCGCAGCGACCGCCCCCCCCGCGCGCTGCCGATCAGGGCCAGCAGCTCGTGCCTGTAGAGGGAGGGGGTTTTACCTGCGAACGAAGCGAGATAACAATGTCCATTTAAAGTATGCGTGTATACGTCCCACTGCAGGGCACAGGCCTCACCTCAACTATGAGGTGGAGCGGGCCATAGTCCACCACGCGGGCCCAGTGCGGTGCGGTGGAGGGGTGTTGTAAGGCCAGTGGCTTAGCCTTACCGTCAGATGTTATTAAGCCACCCTAAGGCCCCTGACTAGGCTTCACGACTAGTATGAAGTGATATTAGCTTAGATCAAATTTTAACGTGCCTTCCGAAGCACGGAGATGCTTGTGATAAATGTCACTAAATATGGTTGGTATGGTCACCCATCCAATCATAACCGCGGCGTAGGTGGCTGCGCAAATCAACAGATTTTGTATTGTGTCTAGTTTTTTAGGAAGTTTAAGAAAGTTAGGAAGAAAGAGTATAACTTCTCTTTTACAAGGCCTGTTTTCGTACAGACCCTCTTAAGAGCATTAACGCCGAAGGGCTTTTACACGAACTTACAAGTCTAAAATTTTAAAATGTTGTATTGGTGTGCTTTGGATTATTCTGTAAGTTTATTTGAAAATAGTAAAAAGTTAATAAAGAGTATCTCTCATAATTCCCGCCGCCACCCCCACAACAGCGGATTATGGGAAACAAAAATATATGTCTCAAAATGGATAGTCAAAGTTTGACTCAAATCACACTAGTCAAAGTCAAACAACGATATCGTGGGCAGCTTATCTAAATAGCCATTTTAAGGGTTCCTCGTCACACATCATTAGATCTCTTAATCCAAGAGAATGTCAACGAACTCCTAAATCTTTATCTCCGACATATAGATGGTGACTAATTAATATCCAAATTTTAATATTATTTTTGTTTTATTCATAAATCATCAAAATGTTAACATTTAATGATATGTCAATCCACGTTTGAGCATATTGTTTAAATAAAAATACGTTTATAAGGTACTTGGAATTTGTTTAATACTAGTAATCTTGGTCAATTCAAATGTTTAAATAGTTATTATTTTAAAAGAAAAGTTATTATTTTAAAAAACTAATGAATAAAACAATTTTAATAGTTCAATAACCTAACTAACCTGTCAAATTACGTTCCAAACTCCTAGATCTTGACGTTTTGCTTGGATTTAAGTGAATTTCTTGAAAATCGCCTAGCTTGGTGTCGCAACGATATTTCAGTGCACTTTATTCAATTAAAACACTTGGCCCCTTCTCATCTTAGGGAATCAGCTGTAAAAGCTGGAGTTGCAGCGGAGTCCGCAGAAATGCCAAGCGGCACAAATACGAGTCCCTTGCAAGTGATTACGTGTTTGCGCTATTTGGCGTTGAGACTTTCGGACCGTGGGGACCGAGTGCAAAATTACTCTTTTGGAAAAATTGCTCCAAAATTAATTTATATTTCAGAAAATAAAAATGCTGGCTCGTTCCTCGCTCAAAGGCTTAGTTTTGCCCTTCAACGTGGGAATGCTGTTAGCATTTTCGCCTTTTTGCCTCATGGACACGCTTTTATTTTTGAGTAGGTAGTTTTTAGTTTTGGGTTAGTTTATTTTTGTGTTATTAGAATTTTAATTGTTATTATGTAAATAAACAAAAAAAAGTAAGAAAAAAAACCATTATTATTTACTTTTAAAATAGAATAAAATTGTCCGCCGCCATTATTTACCACAAAAACAAAGCAACATCAGCGCCGGTAGGTAATGTAACAATTTTACGTTATGACTTTTTCATGAAGTAGTACGTTTAGCTGTTCATATCGTCAAACGCCGAATATTCGTTGTTCTGGCCAGACCACATCATGTGTGCAGCGGGTTCTGTTTTATATCATGTAATACCACCATTTGGAATGATCAATTTTACGATCTGGCCACGACATGTATAGTGCCTTAAACTCACCAGACAGGGACATGAGGACGTCCTTGATGACGTGCATCCAGATCGTCCGGCGCGGGCACAGCTGGTCCATCGCCGTCTCGTGCAGCTCGTTCAGGTTCAAAGTATAGATACCTTCTTCAGCACCTGCGCAAGATAAAACATTCAGAATAAACGTAATGTGGTCGGAATGGTCACCCATACACTCACAACTGCGGCGTTGGTTGCTTAACTATCTTGAAATTACCATTTTATCTTAGACTAGCTTCCGCCAGCGTGGAGTTCGGCCTGTCACTTATTCGTTATAATTAATTACTAACCCATGTGGATGTAAGTTGTCCGCAATAAACGATTTTATTAATTATTTATCAACGAGTCATGTCACTTCCCAGCTTAAAATTACCAAAAAATACAATAAACCACATCAATGATGATGAGAGAGCCTCTCTACCGGGCACTTATACACTTTTGCTGAAATAAAGTCGGTCACCGATTGTCGGATGTCAAATGTTATCTTGAGCACTTACCAATGAGTATGTGTTGATCCCTCGTGTCGGGGTGTATCCACGACGCCGTGCAGTTTATCCTAAGCGGGCAGCCGTTGAATACCTGTCAAAATGATAATAATGATTAACTAGCACCATACTGCATTGAGATACCTAGAGGCTGATAATGAAGACGGTGATGCTAGTTTGGACTCCTAAAGGCTCATAAAGAAGACAATGAAGCTAGTTTGGACTCCTAAAGGCTAATAATGAAAACGATGAAGCTAGTTTGGACTCCTAAAGGCTAATAATGAAGACGATGAAGCTAGTTTGGACTCCTAAAGGTTGATAAAGAAGACGATGAAGCTAGTTTGGACTCCTAAAGGCTGATAAAGAAGACGATGAAGCTAGTTTGGACTCCTAAAGGCTGATAATGAAGACGATGAAGCTAGTTTGGACTCCTAAGCTGATAAAGAAGACGATGAAGCTAGTTTGGACTCCTAAAGGCTGATAATGAAGACGATGAAGCTAGTTTGGACTTCCAAAGGCTAATAATGAAGACGATGAAGCTAGTTTGGACTTCCAAAGGCTAATAATAGTTGAGATGAAGCTAGTTTGGACTCCTAAATGCTGATAATGAAGACGCTGAAGCTAGTTTGGACTTCAAAAGGCTGAACATAGTGATGGTGAAACTAGTTGAGATTCTTAAAGGCTGATTAATGAAGACGATGCTAGTTTGGACTTCTTCTTTTTATAGTGCCTCACCAATTACTAAAGGCTGGCTACCGGCTCCTGGAACTTGTCCTTGCTTTGGCGAGTTTAGACTTCTAAAGGGCTGCTAACGAAGACGAAGCTAGTTTCCCCTCCTAAAGGTTGACGATGACGGTGAAGCTAGTTACCTTGGAGAAGCAAGCGCCCATGTGCACCTTGGGCGTGGGCGGCAGGCCGTTGGGCGCGGGGCGCGGCGGCGTGTGCGCGCGCCGCGCCCGCGCGCGCCGCGGCGGCACCACCGGCGCGCCCCCCTCCGCCGCGCCGCCCGCCACCGCCACTGGGGAACGTGTAGCCATCTAAGTCTGTGGTCCGCGGCCCACTGGTGAGCCCTCGAGGCACCAGTGGTCGCGAAGCTATACTCAATTTATACAAGGTGTAACAGACTTAATGCACATCTCTGAGGACTGATTTTAGTGCTCAAATAGAATTGAGAAACTTGAGAACCAGAAGCAGCCCCTAAAGGGATGTGCATTAATTCTGTTACACCTTGTAGATAGATCGTTATACAGGGTTACATTGATCGTTATACAGGGTTACATTGCAAAGGGGTACAAAATTAAAAAATAAGATCTATGGAACAATATGAAGAAGCTTCTTAGTTGTTATTATTTTTAATAATAGTATGTTACGAAAAAAAAATACTTTAAAATATCCGAAAATAAAGTCAATACACTACGAAAGCCAAACGGTCGTTCATCAGAGGCGTAGGTATGGCGAGCCAACGAGGACCTTACGCGGTGCACATACGGTGAAATTCTTTCATGAATTAAATTATCCACGCGTACGATATTTAGCAGCGGATAGGAATTCGTAAATGTAAAAAAAATTTTTTTTTTGCATAGTTCGATTAAGTTACTGATTCTGAGCCACTCCTAAAGATTTGGCACCCTGTATGTTTGATGTAAACTTATTAACCTGAAATCATTAATTAATTATTTTTTATTGTCTTGAAGCTATATTGAAAAAATATATATATTATATTGATTCTGACATTTAGTTATTTAATCTATTTGATTTCCAGAAAATTGAGGATATAAGTAAATCTGTTTATTTGCACTAAATACAAGTTTTTTTGTTATATTAACACTTATTTTACTGTCATAAAATATTTGTATTTGTATGCACTTGACGTATTCCGAAATATGACAAAGTCTGAGTATTTAACCCTTCTTATTGACCGACGCAACGGTATGCGCAAGGTCTATAGCACCTTGTACTGACAGAAAAAAAAACATAAGAACTATGTCGTATTATAAAAATTAATAACTTACATTTTGTAAACAAAAGCAAAATTTGTTTCAACAAACACAATTTTAACTATTGAAAGTCACTGGTTAAAATTTCCAGAAAAAAAGAACGTTTTTAAGAATTTTGAATATCGATCACAGAGCCTAAAATGATAAAAATAACAGATTACAGGATACCTATAAGAAGTCTATAGTCCTAAAATAACATGGTAAATCTGTGCCACTCACCTTTGTTCTCCACTTTCGCTTTGTCTCTCTGACTGTCAGACAAACTTCTCTGCCTCTGACTAACTTTCGTTTCCTCCTCCGTCAGTTCTTTCTTCTTCTCCGTTTCATCCACCATATTGAATATCTCGTCTACCGACGAAGTTTTCCTTTTATTATTCTCTAACTCACACTGACAGAATTGACTCAAATCTATACCCGCGGTCACCGAATCAGAGTTATGCCTATTATGCCTCTTTCTATGCTCATAATTCTTATCGTCCATATTTAAAGACATATCTATTTTCCTACATAAGTCATCGTCTGATTGCCCGCCATTTTCTAACTTATCGTCAGCTATACGTAAACGATTCGCTATTTGAAGAGCCCTAAAGTTTGAAACGGATATTTTCTGCTTTTTACAATTATCACAGTATACGATTCCCGAGTCTGAGGTCTGTTTCGAACAGTTTCGATAGTAGCTCATAATATCACCGTTGGAATTACATGCGTCGCATGAACATTTTGATGCTACGGACCTCTGTAAGTCGCTCAACGTGTTGTCGTCTCTAGGCTCTGGTTTCGGGCATAGACCACACTCGCAGTTCGCGTTCCTTATCTGTGGCGAGTCGACTATAACGTCACTCTCTGGTTGGTCCACGTACATGATGTCTGCTTCACCCATTTTTCTACATAGGGGATCGTCTATGGACACTCTAGAAGCTCCTATAGGACTTTGGAAGTTTGAGGCTACATTTTGGTAGATATTTGTAGTGGAGTTATTCAGGAAGTTTTGCTTCAATTGGATGCATTGTGAGAGGTGCTGGTCGTGTATGTGCGTTGAAAGGCCGGGGTTGCCAGCTTGAGCCATCGCCGCGGTGTCGGCCGTGAGCGGTAGTGTTGCCCTGTCGAAATTACCAACGTTACTATTTTAGTAGTTTTTCGGAGGATTTAGTAGAAGCTGCGTTTGTGGATGCAGTGCTGTTATTTTTAAGCTGGGGTTTGTGCGGTTAGAGACTGTTATTTATTCAATGTTATTTTTTAAAACAAGCGGGTTATTTATTTATTTATTTCAGTTAAATAACAAGTGGTGCTGGTGGGACGAAACATCTTCAAAATACGGAGGTAAGGGGTTGAATGAAACCTTATAAATTTATTATTTGTGTTATAAATACATTACTCCTCTGACTACAGCATATTTTTTTTATATTTTTATAGCTAAACCTAATAAAAAAATAAAAAACCGATCCATGCCACATGCTAAAACCATTAACCCATATCTCATGAGATGACCACATGTGGTCATTGATATTAATAGAAAAATTCACATGAAATATGGTATGGGATAGGGCGATAAATAAAAATACATTCTACGCAAAAACATTTACAATAATATTACCATATCAAAATATTATACAATCATAATCAAATCTATGTCTGTTCGGAATAAGTAATAACACTATACATACAAATACTTTAATATGTACAAAACAAATAAAATAGGTTTAAGAAAAATATGTATACACTATCATAATGTTTTTTAACCAAAATGTATTTTAATTTTATTAACAAAATTAAATATAAAGTTATAGACTAATTTAATAGTTTACTAATTTATTGTAAGTTAAGGGAACAAACTATGCAAATATTAAAATATAAAATAATAAACCATATTTTATTCCGAACAGGGCTAATCAAATCTTGTTGCCGAAATAAATCTAAATAAAACCAACAAAACAACATTAAAATGCCTGATTTTTAAACATGAAACTGTTATAGAAAATATATTTTTCCGTATTTTGAGCTAAACTCATATATTTTAACGCATTTATTAATATTTATTTAATGCATCACTACTTTTTACAAATTTTTATTTACTCTTAGTAGAAAAAGATAATTATTAGTTGGATGTATTAACATAAGTAAATCGACATTGCGATATATGTTGCCCAAAGAAAAGTTAAGATACCTTTAAGAATAATTTGCTATATCATAACATAATTTATCTGACCAAATAAATCTTATAGAATCTTGAAATACACTACAAAAAATCTCGGTGAACACATGAGGCGGATTTACCTATGGATGCTCTATCTTTGGACAGTCTCTTGACAATATTTTTTGTAACACCCTGTTTAACCCAAGTATTGGTCCATTATACGTTTGTCAGTTGTCTTAGTGCGGGTAAGCAAAACAAATTCTACTCTGGCATAGTTTTTATTGCTGGTACATTTTTTAGATTTACTATGGCAACACCGTACATACAAAGCGCTCTACACACAAACTGTACATGCAATGTATGGTCTCCCTGTTTACCTTAGCATTAACTCTTCGTCAATATATTGCAAGAGGCTCCTAAAACAAACAGAGACAGCTTACAAAGTGCCGCACATCGCACTGTAGACCTTTTATATTTGGGTATACGGTCTGAAGTCACTTGGCAACATTTTAAATGTATATTCTAACAGTACACAGTCACGGTACCAGATTTTAAGTAGCAATAATAAGCTGTTTTTCTTTTTAACAATTACTGGTAGTAATGAAGTTTTCAAAGCACACTTTATGTAAAACAATTTCGTTTTATTATAAATTCTTGGATCAAGAAGGCACAGAATGCACTGTGTTGCATTTAAGGATTATTATAACTCTTAGGGCGATTGTTAATAAAATGCGATTATTCCCTGTATGTAACCTCAAACCGCATTTACATCTAAAACATAATAATTTCACATCAAAGCTTATCACTAAGATTATCAAAATCCGCCGGACCGTCTTACCTTTCTTCAATCAAACCTTTCCGCTTCAAAATGTTTAAATAAACCACATTTATTGGCCGGAAATAAAAAGCCAAACAGACAAAATCGCTTAAATACATGCACAGGAAAATATTATTGGCTATGCAAGGACACGAGCGCCTCTAGCGGGAAAATATGGAACGTGTTTAGTAACTTGACGCATTGACCCGCGTTTTTTATTAAAACATACAGGTTAACTTTTGATTTAGGATTGTTTGGCTAAATCTGTAACTACGACATTTTTAGAAAAATGAATTAAGCTCGATTTTGGCTAAAATCAAAACGGTATGTTTTTATTTTTGTAAAATCACTTAGTTACGTCGGGATTCGAATTCCAAGATTTTTTAATAACACACTGTATTATTGCATCGAAGAATGATGCGGCACGCGGGCCCGTACAACGCAGCGGTGCACTAAAATTATTAAAATTATTTTAATTATTAACCAGATTACAGCTCAAGACAGCGGACGACCTAAGAAAGATGCCTTTCAAAGTCGATATCATAAACTCATGATAAATCTCTTTTAACTTAAATAAGTTAATCAAAAGCACAGTAAATAAGCATTTTACGAATTTAACACAATCATTCTCCTTGAATGGTTCAATATCTTTCAACTATGGGGCGCTAATATTCACCTCTGCATTGCCAATAAAAAACGTCTTCAATGTGTCTATACTATTCACAGGTTGTGCATTCATTTCGACACTCCACATATCATTTACAATGCCATACACACTATAATAAAATATTGAAAAAAGAATCTACGACTATTAAAAATAAAACCTCCACCGAAAAAACCCACACAAAATTTGGAAAAAAAAACTTCTATAAATAACACATTGTTAGAACAAAAAGCTTTAGCGCCGAAAACTGTTAAATTAAAATTCAAAAGAAACTTTTTTTTTGTTTTTGAACTTATAATTTTCGAAAAATAAAATACCTCAGACTCATTCTCATTATATCATCACCAGTGATCACCCGACACCACTTGCTATAACATAATAATAATAAATATCAAATGAAATATAAATAAATAAACTAGACAGTTACATAAATAAAATTGGGGTTGTCTATTGATTGGTAATGGTGACAAAACATCTCAAATTCTTATCTACGGTCTTTCTAATAATAATAATTTTTATTTTATTTGATACTTTGTTACAAGAACTAACAAAACAGGCCCAAACACTGATCCCTAGGGAAGCCCCAAATTAAATCTCTACAACTTATTACACTTTTGGATCGTTTTATCTTGTATAACAAATAAAATACACACAGCACAATTATGTCTGGAAATTACTGGGGGAGGCCTATGTTCAGCAGTGGACGTCCTATGGCTGAAATGATATCACAATCACAACTTCTAAAGTACCTTGGACTACCGAATAAGTTCAAATTTACGTCAACTGGCTGCAAATTAACCCGACTAATATAAGTTAAGAGATCCAAATTTCAATCCAAAGTGCAAAGCAGATTAAAGTAATAGATTGTTAGTTCATTTTACCCAGACATATATTTAATTTTATGTGGGATGTATGGAATGGAACGTTAGATGTGTGAAAGTGAAGGCAGCAAAGTGAGCGAAAGGAGAGACGAATGCGGATTTGAATGTGCGACGGATGAGATTTAATCGTTTTAGAGAGGTGTCAGTTGTTTTGTGCTGCTAAGGAATGAACCAAGTCACGAAGAAATCCAGTATTTCCATTTTTTATTCCTATCCCATAGCGGGGCGAAGCCCCCACACCCCCTCTCTAAACCTCTCCAATTAGGGTTTGACAATCTTTAAAAAAAAAAATGTCTAAGTCATCACACCATGGTTTTCGAGGTCTACTATTTCCCTTATCCCTACATTTATTATTGCTGCCTTATCCTCACCATGACCAACCAACACACGGTACAAAGTAAAAGGGAAAGAATATAAAAAGCCATAAGTCCCAGTGTCAGTATAGTCGACTCACTTTTCGCTCGCGGGCATCGTGTCCGTGGCTAGGTCCTGCGGGTTGTGCTTGGGGCAACTCATGAGCGAGGCCACGCTCCAGTCTGCGCTCGATTGTCTGTGGTACGCTGTAGACAAATTTTTATTTTATAGCTGTCCCAGCGAACTTCGTACCGCCCCTTCATACATTTTTTTTGTGAATTTTTCCGTTTTTAATAGTTATTCTGCTATTCGGGGCGGAGATAAATTCAACGAATCAAAAATTATAAAAATCGGTCCAGCCGTTCTTGACTTATAAATGGTGTAACTAACCCTATATATACAGGGTGGCCAGAACAGTGTAGTCAGTTTTTTTTTTATAAGCTGTGCATTTATGCATAAAATAAACAGCCTCATAACTTTAATGGAAGTTACTACAAAATTGTCCTAAAGTTGAGAATGTATGTTTAGTGAGTTATCAATAATTAAAATTTTCAACTTAAAATTTAAAATCTAAACTGATACTTTTTTAGTTTCTAAGTAGCTTCAGAGAATGCGCTTGACTCTTAAACTTTCATAATAATAATAAAAAAGTAAAAAAAATCGTAACTCGATAACTACGAAAAATCGTAGAACATACATAAGGGTGATTCAGATAACTCTTAACACGAGACACTTAAAAAAAATTTTGGACGTCACTTTTCTGGCCACCCTGTATATACTTTGTTTTATATAAATATATAGATAGATTTACTAACTGTTGCCCGCAACTTCATTCGCGTAATTTTCAATTCAATTCACATTTTTCATCGCAATATAGGAAACATAAACATTAATGAATGTAGGCCGCTTTCAACCGGCCAATCTGGAAGGCAATCTGGAGGCCTATGTTCAGTTGTAGACGTTCTTTGGCTGAAATGATGATGATGAAACATTGCTTTTTACATACAATGTGTAACTTTAAATTAAAGTTGCAAATAAGCCATCAGAACGCGCTTGATACTAGCCGTGAAGCCTAGT
The DNA here is from genome assembly GCA_963576865.1 of Anania hortulata. Classification (NCBI taxonomy): domain Eukaryota; kingdom Metazoa; phylum Arthropoda; class Insecta; order Lepidoptera; family Crambidae; genus Anania; species Anania hortulata. The sequence continues at coordinate 3,083,044 of OY756413.1, forward strand.
CAGATGCCTTAGGGCGGCTTAATAACATTTGACAATAAGATTAAGCCACTGGCCTTACAACATCCCTCCACCGCACCGCAATGGGCCCGCATGGTGGACTATGAGTTTGGGGAAGTGAGAGGGAACAGGGTGTTGAGTTCCTCATCCACCATTGAAAAGGGAAGATCCTCCGACCAGACGGGTGTTGTGTCTGGTGGGCAACTGCCCGACGGTTGTTGTCGGGTTCTTCTATATGTCTCAATCACTCGGATAACTTTAATATCGCGATGTAGGATACGTCAGTTTAGTCGCCCGCCCGCTCCACCTCATAGTTGAGGTGAGGCCTGTGCTCTGCAGAGGGACGCATATTGGCACACTTTACTTACCGTTCCGTTTGATGGTGTCTCCTATAGCGGCCGGGTTGCGCGCCGGTATCCCGGAGAAGATGTTCTGCCGCGACAGGTCGTCGTCCGCGTCCAGGTCGATGATGGGCGAGTCGTCGTAACGCGAGCTCACGCGACCTAGGATGTATCATCATATTATAATATAGCTAGATCACCAAAATTAAAGGCAGCGGTTCTTAAACCTTTTATAAGGGAACAGCATGTTGAAAATGTTCATTGATTTTCGAACATATGTTGATTTTTTTTAAATATTGGACAACATTACATACATTGCTGTGATCTGATATGATGATATGATAAGTAGTTTAAGCACTTGTGTTACAGAAATCAAAAACAAGGGTACCAAAACACTCAGACCAGAGACCACATAAAAGTTATTTTTCTACATTCACCGACCGGGACCTCAGAGATAGCGACACTAAGTCCAGTATGCTCGCCTCTCGGCTACGGAAGTCGTTTAATGATGATACGATCACCGGCACGGATCTTGACCGCTGGAGGAAAAAGTGGGGATTGCTTTGCGCATCTTACGAGACGATCATTGTATCAGAGACGCGTGTGCGCGGAGCGAGCGACCAATGCCGGCCGGCGAAGCGGGAGCGGCGCGCAACTGTCCAATCACGTAATCGTAATGTTCTTATTTATTTATTTTAGGAAAACCAGGGTTTACACATTATAAAAATATAACTATTAAACCACTTAAAGGTCTTCACAAGTAGCGACGAGCTAGGAATTAACAAACATATTGAAACATAGCCAATAACTTTAAGAATGAACGAACGCACAAAACTTACAGAGAATAATAAAATAATCTATCCATTTTTTAAAGAGCGCTCGCCTAACTGCCGCCTCGCCGCGCCAACAGTGGTGATATATATCAAATTGGGCATTAAAAATAGAGCACGCTAGAGGTAACTATTCTGCGCATCTTTCGCCCGGACTCGGCTCAAGATCCGTGCCGCCAGTTGTAACAGTAAGTCGTACCTTCGTCCGGCAGGCGTGCCGTCCGGGAGACGTGCGGCGCGTCCCCGTCCATCTGGCTGACGTGCTCGGCCGCCAGGCTGCGGGGCCGCGCGGGGGGCGCGTGGGGGGCGTGGGGGGCGTGCGGGGGCGCGTGGGGGGCGTGCGGGGGCGGGGGCGCGTCGCCCGGCACGCGCCGCGCCCCGCGCCCCGTGTGCTTCGACGCGATACGCTGAGGCACGTTGGACACCGCCTACGCACAACACAACTTATATTAGTCATAGTACTCATTCATATGGACATCAACACACAATTTTTTATTACAAATGTACAGTTTTCAGATGTTTTCTTTGTACTTGTAATATAAGTCGATATTACTTGCCAAATTTCATAAACATAAACGCATAAATGGCCGCATCTTTTTTTGTTGTTAACTCAGAAATTTGAGACTGTGGACCTGAGTTTATGGTTATAATTTCAACTCTATGCCTCAACGCGTTTCCAAGATAAAGGGTCCTAACAGACATACGGACAGCAAACTGATCCTATAATAAGGGTTCCGTTTTTTTTTCTTTTGAGGTACGGAATCCTAAAAAGACATAAATTACACTTTTTGTTATTTTATAAATAATATTATATCTTTATCCGATGTACTTAAAACATTATACCTAAAGTGTCGAGTAGGCCGGGCTTGCCCCTGCACTATTATAATCTTCATGAAATAAATAGATAAACAGTATTACCCCATCTTCATCGAGTTCGGCGGTGTTACAGCTGGAGGGGTTGGAGTATTTCTGCAACAGCTCGATCGCTAGCCGCTTGTTCATGTCTTGCTGGAAGAATGCGTGCTGCAACAATTAATAATCGTCGTATTAGCAAGCTGAAGAGGCAGTGGGTGGGGCACATAGCAAGACAGCCGATGGGGCAGAAAGGTTCTAGAATGGAGGCCACGTACCGGCAAGCGCAGCATTGGCCGTCTACACACAAGGTGGACAGACGACCTGGTAAAAGTTGCAGGAAGTCGCTAGACACGGGCCGCTTCCAACTGTCCAATCTGAAAGTGAATGGGGGAGGCCTATATGCAGCAGTGGACGTCGAGTTGAGGCGGCTTGAAGCCCGACTTGGACTTCAGAACCAGCACCTGTGGTCACACTATTCGCTATGTGCAAAGTGGGTGGTGGGGGCCGTCAAATCGATCGCAGCACGCAATGTAGCAGAAATGTGAAAAAACTCTGGACTGTCATATGTCAAATTGCTATATTTCCATAGAATTCCATACTAACGTAAGTATTTTTAAGTGAAAACGTTAAAATTCGCGATATGGGTCATACGTGTTCTGTTATAAAGTGTAGAAACAATGCGAAAAATATTTCGTACATGTTTTATTCGTTTCCACATCAAGATGGAAATTGGAGCAAAGAAATAAATGGATAGCTGCAGCTGTGAAAAGAAAAAAGTTTGTAAGGAATTTGTGTTACAGACGTTTGTCTTATGACCACAGCTCTTATTAAGTAGCTTTGTCCGTTGGTTCTGAGCTCTTAAAAATCTCTCACACGCTGTGCTAATACTATTTTTTTCCCTTTTTGCACATTTTGAGGTTGGAAAGTTATATCATGTTGTATTGATTAAAATCCCGTAGGTATTTTGAAATTCGTATTTTAGTTCAAGTAAGAAAATCACTTATTATAATATGCGCAAACTTTTTAGATATTTTCATCTAATTTTGAAGAAAAACAATCCGTAAATCATTCTCAAACCATCCAGTTGCCATAATTTGAGAGATTCAAGTCCACAATAATTGTGGTCACTAGGGGCGCTGTCATCGCGCACACAGCGAATTGTCACCTGCAGCAGCTTGTCGGCCGTGGGCCGCTTCTTGGGGTTCTTGGTGAGCGCCAGCTTGAGGAAGGCGTGGAAGAGCGCGGACCAGCGCTCGCGCTCCCGGAGCTGGGGCGGCTTGAAGCCCGACTTTGACATCAGGAACAGCACGCGCATGGGGTGCAGCTCGAACATCGGCGGCTGCAGCTCCGCCAGCTCTGGGGGGACCACAAACGACGCTTCAAATACGTTCAAGGATTTATTTAATAAGCTTTATTTAAAATATATCTATGGTAACCATCACAGGCGGCAAGCAACAACGTGGAGATTTGAATCACACATCCGAGAGCGTCTCTCGACAAGAGCTAGTGTAAAATGGCCTCAAAGCTTCTAGTGTCAGCGTTTTGAAAACCGCAAGCGGGCGTGTCATGTTGCAAACTACAAGTGTACGTACATACAAAAACATAATTCACTTTAAAGGAATCTTTCGCTGTATCGATCTTATGACCGCCTAAATTGTACCTTTCTGTAAAAACCTAGTGAAATATACTTTATACTTTGTATGGTGTGCAATAAAAAGTATCTATCTATCTTTCTTACCTATAGCAGTTATACCACACGCCCAAATATCACAGAGTTGATTGTAACCACCTTTCCTCTCCACCGCTGCCACCTAAAAGAAGAAATATAAAACATATTCAAGATCCCACAGAGTGAAACAGTAAAATTGCAGCATAAAACAATTTTGCCGTTATGAAGTCAGATACATATTTTCTTCATCTTCCTTGCTTTTTGTCCCATTTCTAGACGGGGTACGCTGCCTATGATCCTAGATGCGGTATGTCTAGGTAAATTTGGAGTAATTGCCAACAGACCTCCGTGCCCCTAACACAAGGGAACAGACTACTTTTAGACCATGGCTACACACCCAGTGTTATCAGAATTGCAGGTTCCCTGACGATGTTTTGCCAGGTACCAGACAAGTGATACAAATGTCTGCAATGATTCCAAAATATCTAAAAGCACTTGCTGGTTTGCTCTACCAAACGTTCTACGGATATGAGTGATGATGGTGACAACTGAAGTAGTTACCTCTGGCGCCATCCAGTAAGGAGTGCCGATGAAGGACTTCCTCTTGTTGATGGTAGCTGTTATCTGAGCTGATACTCCAAAGTCAGCCAGTTTGACGTCCCCGCATTCTGTTAGAAGGATGTTGGCACCTTTGATGTCACTGCAAAGAATAAAAAATCACAAATTTTCATAAAAAATAAGTTACCAGTTAGATATTGTGGACTAAAACAGGTTAAGCCCACAATATCTAACTCCACGTAACTTCTTTGTGGTCAGAAGTCTTAATTGCTTATGAATCGTTCATAGACTTGGAAGTATATTTCATAAGTCAAGGCATCTCCACGAATTATATCGATGGTGCTTCGCAATTTGACCGCAATGCATGCAATTTGAGCACATACCCCATGGAGTAGAAATGTAATTTATTTGTTTCACAACAATTCTGCCCTTAATTGATCAGTGACGTCCTGTTTTAGTACGAGCGAGAGTCGACAAGACTTGTCAAGTCATACTTAGTAATCACTGGTGGATTTCGGAGACATATGGTCCAAACATCTGCTATAAAGGGTATGTGCTCGATGCCGCAATAATAAACCTAAAGTGTAAACTATCCGAAGGGCTTTACCGATGCATCTTCCCCATGCTGTGTAGATACGACAGGCCTGTGAGCGTTTCCCGGCACATGTATGCTATTTGGAGTTCAGTCAGCGGGCCTGTCACGTGGTAGATGTCCTGCAACAGAAAATAAACTCTCCCCTTAGTAGAGCCTGGTTATGTTTGCCGATGAAACAATAACCGATCGGTTAGACCGGAAAGTGGGATCAGATAATATCTAATGGATGATCATCGTCATCATTTCAGCCGTAGGACGTCCACTGCTGAATAAAGGTCTCCCCTAGTGACTTCCAGATTGGCCGGTTGGAAGCAGCCTGCATCCAGCGGCTTCCCGCAACCTTTACCAGGTCATCTGTCCACCGTGTGGGTGGACGTCCTACGCTGCGCTTGCCGGTACGTGGCATCCATGATAATGGATGATATATTATCCAATTTAGAAGCACTAGCTTTTAGAAGTCCACTGCTAAATGCCCCCATAGAACGACACAGCCAGCGGCTGTGGGCCGTTTGTATCCAGAAGCCTCCCGCAACCATGACTACGTCGTCAGTCTACCTGCCCACGCTGCGCCTTACAGTTCGTGGTCGACACTCGATAACCATTCTTTCCCAACGGGCAAGTTCACATAACGATCATAAAATATTAGCCTTACCTGCAAGCTCCCCCCTCCACAGTACTCCATAGAAATCCAGAGCTTGTCCCTGCGCAGGTAGGAGCCGTAGTAGGCGACGATGTTGGGGTGCCTGCAGTCCTTCATCATCAGGATCTCCTGCTGGATGATGGCGAAATCATCGCCGGGCTCCAGCTTTATCACCTTGATGGCGGCAAGCTCACCGTTTCCGTTGAGTCTTTTTGCCTGGAAGAAGACATCGTTTTTATTAGGTTATGCAGTAGTTGAAGTAATATTTTACGATGACCGTCTAATGGTTCGCGCACCGTACTGTACCAATTTATTTCTGCAAATAAACCTGAATTAAGCTCTTTTACACGTCCCGGTTTCATCCTACTACTGCTTTGGGACAATATTGTAGGCTTGGGCCAAGATGAAGCAGCGCAAGAAACACAGTCATTATTGTCAGCCTATCTTTATAAGAAAATATGTACCAGTACTACCAAAAACTAGCGGGATTCAAGCCCGCAAGGCTAGTACTAGAATCTAGCACAGTTTTGCAGAAGTCTCTTTCTAAAATTAGATAATTGTGTGTTTTTGTTTATTTCGTATGTTTCCAGACAAGGTGAACACACATTAAAATTTATTTATTAAAATTGTGTAAATGGAATGGTGTGCGCATAGGTGTGCCTTATACCTAAAATAAATTATTATACTAATCACTATTCATTAATTGAGATGGTGAATGATGAAAATTTATGTTGGAGCATGATAAAATATAATTAACCTAATTTTAATTAACATCATTATGTATTAACAATAACTCTCTCTGTCTATCAAAACTCTAAAGGATGTTAAAATTAAGAGAAGTAACATTAAAATGTCAATATACTCGTAGACACACTTTTATAGCTTTAGATTATGTAACAAGTTTCCTAAAATGGAAACTTGGCAATCCTTTTCGATTTCCAACCTAATAAACTTCCCATAGTTCAAGGTAAAAAAAAAGATCTTCCATAAATCGAGATCAGTGGACATATTTAGAGCTAATTACGATTAAACTGTCTGTCCGTCGGGTTCACTGAACTCTGGACAGTTTATGCTGTTAAGTTAATTCGCTGTTCGCTGACTCAGTTAACGCGAGTAGGGTCGGCTGGAAGCAGTCATATTAGGTATAATGTGATTTGTGGCTTTGTTCTCAAAGGGTTTTGCTACACTTGATCCTATTCCTGGCTTGGTCCTCCCTAAAGATCTTACCGAAACTCTTCCAATGATCTCTGTCCATCGCCAATGACTGTTAACCCCTCGTGGGGCTAAACAAATCGTCGCACCATTTTGCCCACGGCACGGCCGCGGCATTGCGTAAAACGTACTTCTGCAACGCTACTATCGCGCGTAAGTCGCACTTGAAACGCGCGCTACCTCATCGTTGCAAAGAGTCGAGGTGGGTGAGGACTCAGGGACAACCTGTTCGACGATAGGAGACACCCATCGTGATGATTCGGGTCTACCTGTCCGGCATCCTACACGGCCTGCCCTCGCACTTGTAGTGCAACACACCTTTGTGCTGCAGGCACGCCTTTGCGTGGGCAGGACTGCGACAGGTCGGGGGTCAGGAGTACGACGGGTCTATTATACAAGCCGTCCCGCTCCAGCGGCGGGCGCCCATTTAAACGTTTTAGACCCGTCGTACTCCCGGCCTGTCCCGTCGCCGCCCCGCTCACGGCTTCTATGTGTACGCTTTTAGCTTTGCAGTTTTCTTGTCTACATCTGCGATTCCGCATCGCTAACGCATAGAAGAGTTTCTGGTCCTAAAATCGTAATGCGTATATGAAGAGAAACCGTACTTTTTTGTTGAAACGAAAACATATTGACACTTAATTGCATCTTGCTTGTTTTTACGACCGGACCCTTGGCATAGGACTGATCAGCAGAAAATACTGGTAGTAAGCTGAAGTTGCAACAACAAGGTAAAAAAAGATTTCATTTCCTTCCCTTTGTATATTATATAACCATGCAAATTACATCTTTTTGCTATTAAGAATCTGAGTTAAACTGCAGGCAGACGGATACAACAGACGGAAACTAAAAGGGTTTCTTGTTTTATTACGGAACCCTAAAAACCAAATAAAGCTAACAACAACACAGTTTGCGTAACAATAAGCAATAATCACGCAAGAATTTTAATAGTTTTAGTAATTACGTTTAAGAACATAACAAGACGCTATTACTTTCTAAAAATATTTCACGCAACGTTAAGTTTCGGTATTTTTAGAACTGACCTTGTTATTATTTCGATATTGTAAATAGTACAAATACAATAAACAAATCATTAATAAAGTCTAGATTACTCTAGATGTTTCTCACGAATGTGTTAATACTTGAAAAATTCGACATTAAAACAGCGCCTATTTTCGATGGTGCGATGTCGCAATCTGACATTTTCGGACACGCTCCGAGACGCGACACTCGTACCATAGGACGTCGTCCAGGGCAAAGTGGAAGGCACTAGACCGCGGTCGGTCCATCGCATGGGTGACCTCCCAGATAAAGTCTATTGTGGGTGGTTCCCTTGACGAATTCAGCAGAATGACCTCCAGTGCCTCCAGCAGGGAGAGATGGCGAGACATCGTGAGGAGTCTGTCTGTCCTCTCCGATACTACATGATGGCAAATGAGAAGAAGTCGATTTGTTTTTAAAGCTAACATAAAATAAGGATCCTACAAAAATACAGGCTTTATGTTTTTAGGGTTCCGTGCTAGCAAGAGCTGTTTGTATTTCGATGAATTTTGATAAGTACAGAGATAGATGGGACCTTGGAAAACGACATAGGCTGCTTATTACACATAAGCAAAATCAATGAACCTATTTCGATGACAATAATAACCTATTTAGTACGGAGACTGCTTTAATAAAAAATTAAATTAAAATAAAATTGTTTTCGTTCAGTAACAAGTTTTTTTACAAAAACACAATCTGAGGATGGGACCTACCTAGTAAGTATAATAACAATACTTGTGGCAGGAGGCCCCGCTCTTTCTGAATAACATAACACTGAACAACAAAGCTTTGTTTCCAAATTAAGTAAATTAGTACCTAATTAATTACACTGTGTGTGTGTTCGTGTGCGTGTTCTCATTCTGTGGATGTAAGTGTTTTGTAGCCCTACGATTTACATCTTGGGTTGGGTTGGCTTGAAACCTAGAGAAGGACATAGGCGACTAAGGCTACTTTTTGTAATAAAAGCTGAACCGATTTTGATAAAATTTTGTGCGGAAAAGCTTGAACCTTAGGGAAGGACATTCCTACTATTTCTATTTTTATTCCATCTGTTAAGCGAGTAAAATAGGGTGTGACAAACCATATTCCACGCGAGCGAAGCCGCGGGCACAGCTAGTAGATATATAAATAAATATTGAACAACATCACATATATTCTCTGATCCTATAGTAAGTAGCCAAAGCACTTGTGTTAAAGAAATCAGAAACAACGACGGTACCACAACACCCAGACCCGAGACAATATATCGAAACCGGGAGAGAATCGAAACCGGGACCTCAGAGGTAGCGACACCAAGTACGGCATGCTCGCCTCTCGGCTACGGAGGTCGTCAAAAGTTAAAAATAGCGTATCCTATTGTATTTTCCACAGCAGTGTTGACCCTATTAGCCCAAAAGCGCGCTAATTGGCTTTCGGCGCACGCGCACCCAACGGTACCTGCGCGCCCGAATAATATAATGTAACGGACGGTTCGATATTGTGCCGTAAAATTGTGATAGCTGTGTAGCTTCGATTGCGTGAGCTGTATTTTTAGGGTTCCGTACCTTATAAAAAAATGTACTATTATAGGATCACTTCGTCGTCTTTCAACAAAACCCTTTTGGACAGGAATGCGAGGAGGTATCAAGTTAAAATTTATAATATGAAATACTCAGGACTGCTATCAAAAGATACGGCCGTGTTCATGCTGCATATTTTGCACTCGCAGAAGAATAATAAACCTATACGGTTCTTCCCGATGACCTGGAATCATGAAATTTGGCAAAAAGCAATGTCTGTCACAATCAAATGCAGACTACATAGTTACATCTAATAAAAAATCGATTTCTGTGATGGACGAATTATTCACATACCTACAAGTTTATGTGGATTAGATAGAACCTTTAGTGCGCAAGAGCGACTCGCGGTTGGCGGTTTTTTTTGTTAATTAAGTCTTTTCATGTCTCATTCTCTTTTCGTCAGATGTTGTTCAAAAAGACAAATAGATAATTTTCTACTGAAGATACAAAGTATCTACCTAAGATGACAAACACAAAAAAATTCTTAGGTTAGGCAAATGGTCCGGATATTATATGCAAAATACCAAAAACTTATATTTTTTTTGGAAACCACAAAATCTAGTGCTATCGGTCTACTAAAAGACCGAATTAAAAACAAGGAGATCGATATACCGATTCAGCTTGCATAAGCAGGGCATGGACTATAAGAATTTACTCCCTTTTGCCCATTTAAGACTCAGTCTTTTGTGTTTGAGAGTGTGATACAACAGGCATCGCAGCTCCCACAGAAGTTCAATCTCCCGAATGGAAAGCCACCGAATCGCTACTAGTGTCTTAGATTCGATTATCTTTTCAAGTCTGTTTTGAGACAACAATAATATTACCTAAACTATTGACTGTCACGTCTCGTAGATGGACAGGTAGCGTAATGTCATTTACAGACAGACAGACGTGTTAGCGACGCGCTCGATAAATAGTTTTATTTTGTTATAAATAGGGGTAGATCATAATATTTTTATTTTGCTACATACCGACAGGCTACGCCAATTGCTACTGTGAACGATTATTGTTTTATACGGCAGTCCTCTGCCATACGTGAGCCATATCGCACGGCTTCACGAATGTACGCGATACTCCTAATATAAATTCGTGTCCGCAATTCAGTGTTTCATTTCGCCACACGCTCCTAGACACCACACTAACAAAGTGGTCTTCGAGCCAAATTATGTTTTACACGCCACGTAAAATACAAACGCGTAGTGTGACATTACACCAGCGACAGAAAATGCGTGAGGCGCAGGAACTCGAACGTATAGAAAAGGAGGCCGCCATGTTGAAGTGCGAGCACGCGGTGAAACACGGTGAAAAGGCTGAGAAACAGCCACAGCAGTGTAAAAAAGATATTCCTGGCAGTATTAAATCGGAACCTGTGCCTCAGATTTCACACGTGATTACAAATAAACCCGCTGCTTCTTGCATCACAAAGGCTTCAGGCAGTAAGGATTCACGCAGATCTTCGGCGTCTAAAGAAGCGAAGCGAAAACAACTTCTATTAGAAGCCGCCAAGCAGAAGGCTATTATAAAAATGGACCTCATAGATAAGACCCTTGAAGCAAACTTAGCAGCACTTAGCGATGAGGAAGACCTGGAGGAATACAGTTCACAAATCGATGGAGACGAACTTCCTCGCAGCCAGGTAGCAGACTGGGTGGAACACCAGAGCAATCATATTGAACCACGAGAGGAGCAGCAAGCCCACGACCATGGCATCACCACGGGCGTGCTGCGCCCCCCTGTCCCGGCGTCGACGCCGGCGCCAGCCCCCGCCGCAGGCGCCACCCCCGCTGTCCCGGCGCACCCTGCGTTCGACAGCACCCTCGCCACGCTCAATAACACGGTTCATCTTCTGGCTGGAGCACTCAAGGAGCTCTCCACTACCAGTGCTAATAACATGACCAATGCCAGCTTGCTCAGCCGCATTAGTACGCCTAAGGACTTACCTGAATTCTCGGGCGACCAGTTGGAATGGCTACAATTCAAGCAGGCATACGAGGAGTCTTCTGAAGTGTGTAAATTTTCTGAAAAAGAAAACCTGTGGAGGTTGCGCAAATGTTTACGTGGAGCCGCTAAGGAAGCTGTCTCCGCCTTGTTTATCAGCGCCACGACACCAGACAAAGTGATGGCTACATTGGAGCTACGATTTGGAAATTCAGACAGCATCATTTCACGTATTCTGCAGGACATTAACAAACTTCAACCGTTACAAATGGATTATCATAAGGATATTGTAACATTTGCAGTGAAAGTCCAAAACTATGTGGAGGCAGTAAAGGCAGTTGGTCGTGAGGAGTACCTGCAAGGCATTAACATCGTCTCCATCATCTTGACCAAACTCCCTACTATACTCATTTCTAAATGGTCGGACTACAGTTACAGCCTTATTAAAGAGGGACAGAAATCTAGGTTAGTCATATTATCGGATTTTCTAAACGAGGAAGCTGTGAAAATCTCCGCAACTGCAAATATTTTGTTAACTACAGCTCGCCCAGAACAACAGAAATATAAAACTGGTTTTAATACAGCAACACGATCACATACAGTGTTAGTACAAGCCGAAGAAGGCGACCCTAAGTGTCAGTTTTGTAAGAAATCTATACACAAATTAACTGACTGCAAACAGTTTAAGAAGGCGTTACGTAAAACACGATGGCAATACATAAAAAAGAACGGTTTGTGCTTTCGATGTTTGATAAGTAAACATGAACGAAACTCGTGCACAGCCCCCGTGTGCGACAAGGATGGCTGTGGTCAGGCGCATCATGCTTTGTTGCATTTCACAATAAACAACACCAGCGAACGCGAGCCCTCGGCACCTGCGGCGCGTATCACTTCGGGTGCGCGTGAACCGATAAGTGCAACGTCTGTGAACGGGAAACAGTGCGAGCGCGAAGTTACGAGTGTTCCAGAAACTTTAACTTTTATAAACGCGAGTGATAAAGTTTTGTTAAAAGTAGTCTCAGTGCGTATACACGGACCTAACGGAGTTGTTGACAGCACCGCGCTGTTGGATGACGGTTCGTCGGTGTCATTAATGAGCGCTTCGCTGGCGTCGCGCGTAGGCCTCCGCGGCCGGCCCTATGCGCTACGAGTGCGCGGCGCGTTCGGCGATAATGAACTTGTGTGTAACTCCACTGTTGTGAACGTGAATCTAACGGGTATGGACAATAAGGTACATAATATAAAAATGCGTTGTGTTGACGAGTTAAATTTACCCTTGCAAACCTTATCTATTTTAAATTCTGTTAGCTATTTGCACCTAAAAGATATAAAAGATAAACTTTGTACGTCTGACTTAAAACCTGAAATGTTAATTGGGCAGGATAATCATCATTTATTGTTGCCTTTGCAAGTAATGTTAGGTAAATCGAATGAGCCGTCTGCTACCCTTACCCCCCTAGGCTGGTGTGTACATGGGAAAATGTGTGTGACGCGTAGCTGCCGTCCTCCCGGGGGTTGTTTTGGCGCTGACACCGAGACTAACTTATTTATACTAGGGAACGAAGAGGAAAGGGTCCTACTGCGTGATATCCACGAGGATGTCCGGCGTTCTTTTATCATAGATTCGTTAGGAGTATTGTGCAAACCGCGTCAGAACGCGGAGGAGGTGCGCGCCACCGCACTGCTGGAGGCGTCCGCCACGCTGGCACAGGGCCGCTGGCACGTGCGCCTGCCGTGGAGGGACGAGCGCTGCAGACTGCATGACGCCTTTCCGAGTGCGCTCACCCGGTTGAAGGGCATCGAAAGGAAAATGAGTAAGGACTTAGGTTTCGCTAATAGGTATCAGGAACGAGTGAATCATTTGTTAGAAAATGATTACGCCAGGGAGCTGACGGAACCCAATGCCACGCCTAGGACGTGGTACTTACCTCATTTCGGTGTGGACAACCCCAACAAAGGAAAACTACGCCTTGTCTTTGACGCTGCCTGCAAGGTAAATGGTTATTCACTAAATGACTACTTACTTACAGGGCCGGACCTGCTGTCATCACTATTTGGTATAATACTGCGCTTCAGAGAGAATAACATTGCAGTTACAGGTGATATCAGGGATATGTTTTTAAGAATTAAAATCCATACCGAAGATCAAGACGCGCTTAGGTTCCTCTGGCGGAACAGCTCCGAAGAGAACATAAAAACGTATGTAATGACATCCCTTATATTTGGCGCTAACTGCTCGCCTTTTATAGCTCAGTTCATAAAAAACCTGAACGCGCGGCGGCTAGCTTCAACATTTCCAGCTGCTGCCATCGATGCAGTCTGCAAATCGCATTATATGGATGACTATATCGATAGCATAGCTGATGAAGCAGCCGCCATAGAAATGGTCAAAAATGTTACAGATATTCACAGGGCGGGCGGGTTTGAGATAAGAAACTGGACGAGCAACAGTGTCGCAGTTTTGGACAGCATAGCAAAGGAAACCTTAGGCACCGCTGCTGTTAAGTTCAAAGTTGGTCAGCAACATGAAAGTGAACGAACTTTAGGTATGATGTGGTACCCCGCGGTTGACATGCTGAGTTTCGATATGTCGTTAAAGCGAATCCCAGAAAGTATCATTAACGGCGACGAAAGGCCGACCAAACGTCTAATGCTAAGGGTAATTATGTCGATTTTTGACGTCTTAGGCTTTCTAGCACCTTTCACTATTCAAGGGCGGATCATGCTACAAGATACCTGGCGATTACACGTTACGTGGGACCAGCACATTCCTGATAGTATTTACAACAAATGGCGTAAGTGGATTAATTTACTTAAGGTAATAAACTCCATACGCATACCTAGATGCTACAAAACAGCTGCAGCTACGAGCGACAGAGAAAGGGCATCAACATCTGCGCGAGAGAGCGAGACACCAGACTTGCCTGTGGCGTCATCGCCCCCCGCGCCACCCGTTTCGGCAACCGCAGATCGTGCGTCTACGCAAAGCGCTACGGCAAGTGCTACGGCCGCTGCTGCCTACGATTTCGTAGCAGACGCTACGAAAGATATTGGTGCTACGACGACTTTATCGGGTTATAGCAACCTACAGTTACATGTGTTTTGCGATGCTAGCACCAAAGCTATGTGTACTGTCGCATATTGGCGGTGGGAATATAATAACACTCTTCATGTTGCCTTTATTGCAAGTAAGTGCAAAGTCATGCCTATAAAGTCTTTGACAATGCCTAGGGCCGAGTTACAGGCGGCATTGTTAGCCGCGAGGTTAGCTAACACCATTGAGAGGGAACATAGACTGACTCCCGCGCGTAAGTATTTTTGGTGTGATTCTACTACGGTTCTTTATTGGATTCGCAACAACGCGCGCACGTACAAAGCGTTTGAAGCGAACCGGTTAGGTGAGATTGACGACTTGACTCGAATGGATGATTGGAGGTATGTACCTACCAAACTAAATGTTGCAGATTCAGCTACGCGGGAGAACTTCGATGGAACTATGCAAGAGGAATGGTTTTCAGGTCCAAAGTTTCTTTACCACGGTGAGTCTGCTTGGCCGAATGACGTAAATCGGTCATATTCTAATGATTTGGCGATAACGTCAGAATGCGTAACAGTCATACAACACGTTTCGGCTAGCTTACCTGTACCTGATCCGGAAAGATTTTCATCCTGGCTACGCTTGCTGCGGAGCGCGGCTACTGTACTGAAATTCATTGACAAATGCAAAGGTAACCGCCATACAGGTCAGGTTGATCGCGATACTATAGAACGCGCCGAGCAGCTGTTAATAAGGCATGCGCAAGGCAAAACCTTTGACGACGAAATAGCTGCTATAAGTAATGGTAAGTCATTACACCGTAGTAGCAGGTTACTTTCATTATCACCGTTTTTAGACGAACATGGCGTGCTCAGAGCTGGCGGTCGCATCGATGCTGCATCAGATGTAAGTTTGGAAATGAAGAGGCCTGTAATACTGGATGGCCGACATCCTGTAGCTCGGCTTATAGTTCGACACTACCACGTAAATGCAGCCCACGGAAACCAAGAGACCGTAGTTAATGAGCTGAGACAACGATATTGGTTGCTGAGGCTTAGACCTACCGTTAAGTCTGTCGTCTCCAGGTGCATGCTGTGTAGGATCCGCAAGAGTAAGCCGCTTGTACCGCGGATGGGTGAATTACCGAAAGCTCGGGTCGCTCATCATCAGCGTCCATTTTCACACTGCGGGTTGGACCTGTTTGGACCGATGGAGGTTACTGTTGGGCGAAGACGGGAAAAGAGGTATGGTGTCATATTTACCTGTCTTACAGTACGCGCGATTCATGTCGAGCTGGTCTCTTCTCTCACGTCTGATTCCTTAATAATGGCGCTGCGCCGGATGGCCGCAAGACGTGGCTGGCCGCGCCACCTTTATTCAGACAATGGCACAAACCTCAGGGGCGCTGACACGGAGTTACTAAGGTCGATGCAGGGACTGGACTCTGAAAGGCTAAAGAATGAAGGTGTCAACAACGGGATGGAGTGGACCTTTATTCCACCGGCCAGTCCTCACTGGGGAGGGGCATGGGAAAGGCTCATACGGAGTGTCAAAACGTCCCTGAAAGTCGTGTTGACTGAGCGTGCACCACGGGACGAAGTCTTAAGCACGTTGATGGCTGAAGTGGAAAACATAGTTAACAGCCGTCCCCTGACGCACGTCTCGGTTGACCCCGAAGGTGTTGAGTCTCTTACTCCCAACCACTTTCTCCTTGGCGCATCATCTAACCTGCCTGTCATAGGGGATTTTGACAACTCTGACTTATATCTGCGCAAGCAGTGGCGTGCGGCACAGAGACTGGCCGACATGTATTGGCAAAGGTGGGTAAAGGAAATTTTACCTGATCTTATACCAAGGACGAAGTGGCGCGACGAGAAGAAGTCGCTTCAGGTTGGTAACCTCGTCCTTGTAGTGGACCCTAATTCCACGCGTAATACATGGTCAAAGGGACTAGTGACTCGTGTGTTCCCAGGCAAGGACGGTCGCATCAGGTTAGTCGAGGTGCGGACGGCGACCGGCACTTTGCGGCGGTCGGCGGCTCGCGTCGCCCCTATTCTCTTAAGTGATGAGTGCTGTGACAGCACTAGGGAGGGGAATGTTAGCGACGCGCTCGATAAATAGTTTTATTTTGTTATAAATAGGGGTAGATCATAATATTTTTATTTTGCTACATACCGACAGGCTACGCCAATTGCTACTGTGAACGATTATTGTTTTATACGGCAGTCCTCTGCCATACGTGAGCCATATCGCACGGCTTCACGAATGTACGCGATACTCCTAATATAAATTCGTGTCCGCAATTCAGTGTTTCATTTCGCCACACGCTCCTAGACACCACACTAACAAGACGGAAGCGCGGTCAATGAAACATTATTGAATCTGCGCGAGGGGTCGTTGGAATTGAGGTTTTTACCTCTCTTGCAAATCGCGACGGAAATGGGGGTTTAATGTAACAGAAACTCTTTGTTTTGATGGATATGGATTTGTATTTGACTCTGTAAGTTGTGACAAAAAGGATCACATATTTCAAAATAATTCAAACGATTCACAAAGTTACAAACAGATTTTAAATACATCTTCTCAAGTATTTTCACCGTAACTGTAATATTATGTATGTAATTCTCTATCTCTATGCTTTGGGGAATCTATTGAGAAGCTAAATACAATTTAAATGTTAAGAGTATAAATAAGACTAAAGACTAAAGTCTAGTGGATTGCCCTCTACACCATCAAGCGGTTGCGGGTTCGAATCCCGCATAGGGAAAGTAGTTTGAGGCTATCTAAATAGATTATGGTGGAATATTTGGAAGAATACAGAAACTATTACACAGGTTTCTTACAAGTTTATAGCAGCTAATATCTGAAAATATTACATTGATTAAGTTTTCTATAAAGATAACTTAATTCTAGAAGAGAGTGTAAGTTACTTCTAATCTGTAGTAAATGCACAGTTTTGATAAACTATAGACTAAGGTTATTTTGTTAAGAATTCAAGCGTGAGTTCCGCGAAAAGTAAGCAAAAATATTGAGATCCGAACAAAAATTTAAATGTTTGTTTATCTTTTCGCCCTGAGCGAAACACCGCTATACGTACATTCACGGGCGACCTTGCCTGGGCATCGAACCTGGCATTGACACTGAACAACCGGACCCGAGACGCGTAACGTGCCACAATGGTAATCTCATGTTTTTAATTATTTTTGTATTTGTACTTAAATAAGAAATATTTCATTATTTCAAAATCGGTTCAGTTTTCGCGACAAATAGTACCCCTATGTCTATCACCAATGCCCAACCTAACGCTTTACCAAAAAACATTAAAATCCGTTCAGCAGCATAGGCGTGAAAACGTAACAGACAGACAGACAGAGTTACTTTCGCATTTATAATATTAATATGGATAAGTTAGAAGTAAGGATTCACAAAACCTCAATAGACACAAATACTAACCACATTAATTCTTCGTTTAATTAGCTTAACAAATCAATGCCATACTAAATTATACGCGGTTTCGATGGATTTATTACCAATGGAATAATTTTCGATAATGCGTGTCAATTGTATAGACATAGAAGGTTTTAGTGAATGGCTATTCAAATCTAAGCCCACGCTTACCAGTTGACTAGGGCCATCCTTCACTAGGATGCTTGGAGATCCCAGGCGTGGGCCTTCTATTGGCGTATTATGGCTTTGCTGCTGTAGCATAGGTGTTCTAGGAGACATCGCCAGAAAAAAAACCTGGTCTATTACATGACGGATGTTAATTCCTTACTTCGAGACGGTGACAATTTGTGGTGACACGTTATATTTAAATAAATAAATTCTTTCAACACTCACACTAATAGGGAATATGCACGAAAATAGTATATCGTTTTTATTATATTTATAAGAAATTATATGATAATATAGTGATAATAGTAAAAACAAAATTGATTTTAGGTAAAAAATAAGCGTAATGCAGTTATTAGAAATAGACACATACCTAACCTAACTGTCTCTTTCTAAGACTACTTATATACAATATAAAATGTATGGCGGAAGTGTACTGTTACGTCACGGTACATGTCGGATCTCCTTGTCTTTAATGGGTTGTAAGTCAGGTATATCAATAGCCCAACTAAGCAAAGTTTGTTTTGTACTATGTATGACAACTAGATAACGGATAAACATACTTAAATACATTATTAAACATCCATGAAGTATTACAAATGGTCGTGCTCATAACACAAACATTAGCGCTTTGCAGGATTCGCTACCGCAACTGCCTGGCTCCTTTTTATATTCCCGAGCGCGATTAATCACTAGGACGTTGAGACGATCGTCAAATTATTATTTCGTATTTTTTTCATAAAAAAACTTTTTTAAATTTTATTTCGTTTTTTTTTAAATCGGTGCCTTATGGAGAGTCAGAATAGTTTTTAATTCCCCACTCCTTTTTTCACTTTTATTTTGGCTGGCTCGGAACCTCAGTGTGACATGGCTCAAAGCCTACGGTTGCTAAGTAAAAACAAAGTTATTATGTCATCTGTCATGAATAACTATTCAATACCCAGCGTGAGACATGTGGTTGCTATTACGAAAGCCACACTGCTTACAAAGGAAGGTGAATTCCTTCCTACCTAAAGGAACAATGGTGATTTTCAAGGAAAATAAGCTTCAATTTATTTTTTAGAACTTTAAATTAATAAACAATTAATTTATTAAAAGTATTTACGTCACAAACATCTTTCTTCCCAAAGGTACCTATTCTAGAAAAGATCGCTTTTGACGAAATATCACCCCATTATACAAAGTTAGGCAGACACTCTTAATTGACACCACACATAAGAAACAAAGTAACAGGGAAAAGTACATTATGATGTACAATGGCTAAGTTCTTAAAAAAAAAAAAGTCCGTCAGTTGGATTAACAGAAAATATTGGACACGTATTTTTTCTTTTCTGAATCAAACAAAAATGATTAAGATATAGCCCGTTAAAGTTCCGCGTAACGTCACGCGACACTTCCTAGCAAGGCGCGACGTCACGTGATAACTTTGATGCGCTTTATCTTTGTAATTTTTTGTTTGATTGACAAAAGACAAAATATGGGTCCAATATTTTTTGATAATCTCTTTTTTTGACCCAGGAAACTAGCCAATTGTCTTGCTTGTAAAAACCTTTATATATTTTGTGCAATGAAGTGTATTCTATCTTCCTATACTATATTATGTAAAGTAGAAGAAAAGAAACTACCTCTATCATCAAGCATCACATCCGTGGGTCGAGAGCCATGATATCAGATAACACTGAATGTGTAGCCATAGTCCAACAATCTTCTGGTTTCTAAGGGTTACGGAAGTCTGATAGCAATCGCTACAAATGTAATAAATAATTACATTTATTATTACTAATAATACGACTAAAATTTTTACGATAAATGATGTATTGGTAACGACACTATTTGTCTCATTTATCAGACTTTGGCGCTAAACATTAAGGTAAATATCACTAATATCTTAGCCAAAAGGGTTTGTATTTATTTAAAGTTAAAGTAAAAAGACGTAAGGAAATTCTGCAATTGTACCATTATTTTATACTTTAAAGTGTTTGAATATACTTTCACAAACATTTTAAAATTCTTTTATACAATCAAAAACAAAACATTTGTTTTTACTGTTTTTGTGTCTGATATATCAGTCGCTGGCGTGGTGGGCACGGAAATTATTTGTCTGATGTATCTGTCAGTTGGCGTTGAAAGGGTTAAATTCTACATCCTTCTGTTACTGCTAGGTAACACCAAGATGTTAATTTCTCCAGGGGCGTCTCCCAGAGCACTCAGACAGGAGCCAATGCAAAAACCACTTCTCTCACCTTTTAGTGGAGATATGACGGCCCTCATGAGTATGACTCATTCCACAAGACATCAAGCTCATAAATATTAATGAACACTAAGTGTGCCCAAAAGCGCATAACTTCAAGAATTTCACGCATCTTATTGTAAGGTGACACAACTTGTGATCTAACTAGTTAACATAAAACTAAACCGTGTAAATGTAGACGATATTTCGGTACTTAAGCTCTCACGTAAAATGTAGCAAGCTAAAGTGGCAGTGGGCCGGCAACATCTGTCGCAGAACCGATGAAAGGTGGAGTAAACGGGTTCTCGAGTGGGACCGCGTCTTGGCAAACGTAGTGTAGGACGCCCCCCGGCTCGATGGACCGACGACCTTAGGAAGACGGCTAGCAGTGGCTGGATGAAAAAAGCGGGAGATCGTGCTTTTTAACGCTTCTTAGGGGAGAGTTACGTCCAGCTGTGGACTGCAACAGGCTAATATGATGATGATAAAGCACCCACGACGAAACTGTCGGTTGACGCGACGGTTTTAGTTGTCGGTTCTTCTTCTTATAGTGCCTCTCCAATTACTGAAGACGGGGGCTACCAGCTCCCGGAACATGTCCTTGTTTTGGCGAGGTAGAATAACTGGGCTGCACTCGTTATTCCAGATATTGCGGAGCCACGACTTCCTTCTGCGACAGACATGTCTCTTCCTGGCGATCTTGCCCATGATAATCCACTGCAGTAGAGTGCTGCAGAAGACATGGGCGAGACAAGAAGATAGAATAATCTCTCGGCTACGGAGGCCACTTTTGTCAGTTGTTAGTTTGGCCTGTTTTAATTACCAATTGTATGCAACTGGAAACTGTTGCGATTGCCGAAACTCGCAACTACAGTAGCTGCGTCTGTGCAGTTGCTCAAAATTAATGATAATGAAATGATTGCCGCAACAGGAACCTAAAAGTTGCTCCGTGTGTTTTTTTTTCGAATTAAGTAAAAATAGTATGCGATACAGTCACAAAAGCAATTGTGTCAATGGTATCAGACCATAGCGATATAATAATTCTTTATCATCATCATCATAATCTCAGCCATAGGACGTCCACTGCTGAACGTAGGCCTCCCCGAGTGACTTTCAGATTGGCCGGTTGGAAGCGGCCAGCGTCTAGCGTCTTCCTGCGACCAAGTCGTCTGTTTACCTTGTGGGTGGACGTCCTACGCTGCGCTTACGTGGCCTCCATTCTAGAAACTTGCTGCCTCATCGGCCGTCAGTTCTACGTGCTATGTGCCCTGACCACTGCTACTTCAGCTTGCTAATTCATATTCATTCTTAATATTGCAGTGCCCTTTTTGGGCCTATGTACTCTCATATATAAATTTATAAGACCTAAGACCTAATTCAGTTTTTATTTTATTAAATAAATGAATATGAATAAAAACTGAATCCCAAGGTTGAAATTTTAAAACGGCAATGGTCATTTGACCCTTCTAATGTCTGTCTCCGGACTGCTTAACACTTGTATACTTCCACATCGCTGATTATCTAAACTGCGGAGTCTAGGAATCTCTTCTAAAGAATGCCATGAAAATAATGAGTATTTATTTTAATTACACCGAACAGCTGTTATGAACAAAAAGAAGCATTACTTATAGTGACGTAGGCGAATAACTGAGCGCGTCTGGGCGACACATGTCCACATTGTCTGGGCAAGCACGGTATCGTTGCATGTGGTAACATTATTGATAACCATGCTTTTATTTTCAGAGGATATGAAGGAGACATTAGCTACAAAAAGATGTAATGTTTGTCTTTGAAGGATATTATTAGATATATAGAAATCATTTGCTATAGATAGGTAGGTTTTTTGGTTTTATCAACAAAAAAAATAACTACTTGTAGGCGAAATAGTAGGGATTTTGCTCACGAATCGATAGAGGAAACTTTTATAGAGACTCCCTTTTTAGGTTTACGTAGTTCCGTATACCCAAAGGGTGCCAAGCAACGGTACCCTGTTACTCTGGCTCCGCCGACTGTCTGTCTGTCACAGGGCTGTTATTTAGAACTGTAATAGATACTTTAAAAAAATTACAGTGCATATTACAATGACGGCTATAACAACAATTAAAAAAGATCGTACGCCAATACAAGAAACGGCGTTGTTTCCTCGATTGGTACGGAATCCTTTGTGATCCTTTGAAAAATCTGACTCGCATTTGTCCGATTTTTATTAATGGGCTAGTTTCCTAAAAAAATCTAATTAGTCCGTCAGTTGGATTAACAGAAAGTATTGGACACGTATTTTTTCTTTTCACAATCAAACAAAAAATTATGAAGATATAGCCCGTTAAAGTTCCGCGTAACGTCACGCCTTGCGACATTTTTTAGCAAGACTTGACGTCACGTGCTCACTTTGATGCGCTTTATCTTCGTCATTTTTTGTTTGATTGACAAAAGACAAAATATGGGTCCAATATTTTTTGATAATCTAACTGAACGGACTAAATAGAATAATCTTTTTTTGACCCAGGAAACTAGCCCATCATTAAAATTGCCAGCAGTACTCGAAAAGTTAGATTTTCGATTAATCGACTTGTTACAATCGCTTGTTAACCTTTTGTTACATTTCAATAAACAAATAGTCGACCGTACCCTACCCAGCTCGAACCACCTTGGCAAACAATTTGTTTTATGTTTAACATCAGCTGTAAACATAGCTGCAACACGTGTCCGTGTTCGTCCTCCACTCGTATTATTGTCACATTACAATAATTTTACTTCTGTTGCAGTTATGTACCTTGTAAAATTATTTAGGGCATTCACTTTTAAGTTTATAGGTCCTTATCGTGACTTCGAATCCCAGTAAGTAACTGTAAATTTTCGGAACCTATGTACGGAAAACATCGTAAGAAAATCTTCATAATTAGATAACAGTAATAATATTAATATTGGACAGCATCACATACACTGCTGTGATTCTGTGATAAGTAGCTTAAGCACTTGTGTTACAGAAATCAGAAACAACGACGGTACCACAAGTCATCAGGACTCGAGACAATATAGAAAAGTTATTTTTCTACATTGACCGACCGGGAGTCGAACCAGGGACCTCAGAGATAGCGACACCAAGTCCGGTATACTCGCCTCTCGGCTACGGAGGTCATCAAAGAGTACGGAGGTCCCTATCGTGACTTCGAATCCCAGTAAGTAACTTTAAATTATCGGAACGTATGTACAGCAAAGATCGCGAGAAAATCTACACATCAGATAACAGATTATAAATATTGGAAAACATAACATACATTGCTCTGATCCTAAGGTACCTAAGTAGCAAAAGCACTTGTGTTACAGAAATCAGCAACAACGACAGCACCAAAACAACATAGAAAAGTTCGTTTTGGACCCGACCGAGAATCGAACCCATGACCTCAGTGATGGCGACGCCAAGCCCAACGCTTTTCAGCTACGGAAGTCATCAAAACAGTGAAAACAGGTAACACTGCGTAAAACCAAATTACGCAGAGGCGGAAGGAACCACACGCAACTACTAGCACAAGAACAGCACGTCAACCTACCCCAAAACTACAAATTTTGTCAATTGGCCTAGTTTCCTAAAAAAATCTAATTAGTACGTCAGTTCGATTAACAGAAAATTTTGGACACGTATTTTTTCTTTTCTCAATCAAAGAAAAAATGATGAAGATATAGCACGTTAAAGTTCCGCGTGACGTCACGCCTTGCGATACTTTTTAGCAAGGCGTGACGTCACGCGCTCCCTTTGATGCGCTTTATCTTCGTAATTTTTTGTTTGATTGACAAAAGACAAAATATGGGTCCAATATTTTTTGATAATCTAACTGACGGACTAAATAGAATAATCTTTTTTTGACCCAGAAAACTAGCCTACTGGTATTGATCTCTGTGTCGGAATTAAAGTTGAAAATCGGTTCAATGACCTTTAAATTTTTGGGTAGGTTGGCCTGCCGTTGACTGTACAATAGGCTATTTGACTATTTTCTGTAATAGAGTTATTATTGTTGGTAATATTTAAATAAAGCGTCAACAATTTTATTTTAATTTTGAAATAAACCTTTGAAAATAATAAAAAAATGTATTTCATTCTTTAATAGAGTTATTATTGTTGGTAATATTTAAATAAAGCGTCAACAATTTTATTTTAATTTTGAAATAAACCTTTGAAAATAATAAAAAAATGTATTTCATTCTTTATTTCAAAATTAAAATAAAATTGTTGACGCTTTATTTAAATATTACCAAAAATAATAACTCTATTACAGAAAATAGTCAAATAGCCTATTGTACAGTTTTTAAAAGCCAGCGAAAACACCGTCGGTCGTCGATGTACTTGTTCGTGACGTCACGAGCATTTACGTACCCATTGAGTAAAAGTAAAAAGTACTAGAAAAGGCATGTTAAAAACCTTCGTCGACGGTCACACTACTCATACAATGTGCGAGCGTAGCGCATAATCTAGCTTTGGGATGTCAGTTCTAGTACAAAGTTAGTCAATGGTGACGTGCCTGTCATTGTTGCTGGCGTTTTTGACAATGTGAAATACCGATAAAAATATAACATTCGAAAATGTATTTTTTACAGTAATCATGTATTATTTTTAATAACTATTAATATGTTTCGGTTCCATATAGTGCAATCTATTAAACTAAATAATTAGTTAAGTAAATTTTGGTACAAGGCAAATAGCCTATTTAGTTTCAACGATTAGAATTTCTGCGTGGTCTGTCATTAAAATATCTATGGTCGGTCGCCATTTTATTAAGAACAAAATTCCTGTCTATAGCCGTGGATAGGGGAGCATTCTCCAGTTCCCCATTCACTCCCTAACACTAGGGAGGATAATACCCTCTTAGCACATACTATATGCGGGGCACGCTATGGAAATCGAGTCGGGAGACGGGGTAATAGCATTTTTCTAGAGGGAGGATGAGGGACTAAAGGAGAACCTTCCGTTTCCCAATAAGCGCAAGACGATAAACCAATTGTCAACTCGAAGTAAGGAACGAAGACGTTAGGAGGTAGGTAGTTATACGAATATTTTTTGTAAAACGGTAACAAATTATTGAATAAATGCTATGGTATACGAAACTGCTATGGTATATGACGACCGTCTGGTGTAGTGGTTCGCACTCCGGACTACAAAGTCAGAGGTTGCGGGTTCGAATCCCGCAAGAGGCAAATGTTTGTGTGATGAGCACGAGCATTTCTACTTAAATTTTGGACGTTTATATAAAAGTTTTTAAGTATGTTTATCCGTTAACAATTTATTTATTTATACGAAACTCCGACTTGGCTGTTTTTTGCATTTCAATTGCTCAGAGAGGAACTGAGCCTGTGAAATGTACCTTAGTAATGGTAGTACAAAAAATAATGTTACCACTGCAAAAAAATACTACTACAGAATGTTTTTTGTCAATTAATCAATTAACAAAATGGTTATCAAAATTCAGGCATATCATTAGATCATTACGTTACAGTTATGAAAGAGCACGCCAACTAAAAAGTAATTGCAAAAAGCTTAATTAACTAAAAACCGGCCGGAACAGTTAGATTTAGAAGTAGATCCAGTAGGCTCGCTTTAGTATAGTCTACGCACATTGCTTCGACGACCTCCGTAGCCGATAGGTCGCTATCCCTGAGGTCCCAGGTTCGATTCCCGGTCGGTCAATGTAGAAAAACAACTTTTCTATATTGTCTCGGGTCTGGGTGTTGTGGTAACGTCGTTGTTTCAGATTTTTGTAACACAAGTGCTTTAGCTACAATTACCATAGGATCAGAGCAATGTGTGTGATGTTGTCCAATATTATAAACAAAAATTGCTAGTTCAGTTACCTCCTAAGGTGAAGGAGCTAGTGGGATGGTGATGATCCATATACAAATAGGTAAAAATACCCTAGGAAAAAAAACATAGATTGCTTCAGTTTGGGCCACCCATATCCTTCCTCGTGGAAAGAATGCTAGCATCAGAGCAATGTGATGTTGTAAAATATTATAAACAAAAATTGTTAGCGAGTTACCTCCTAAGGTGTAAGAGCTAGTGGAATGGGAGTATACATGTTACAAATAGGTAAAATTACCCCGGTACAAAACATTATTTAACTTTATGTTTCAGTTTGGGCCACCCATAGCTCTTGTAAGAGGGACGCGTCGCGTCGTGTGCATGAAGTGGTTCCTTTCTTTTTTTTTTTCCTTGACATCCCAAAAACCGCCTATGCATATTTGTGCAGTGATGTGCCCTGATCCCAGTGGTCTTACTGCATTTAACTGTATTCCGCCGGGATTAATAAATCAGTTACAACAGGCAATTATAAAATAGTTTGCACATTAGATGTGGTTCGCCAAAAGAGAGTATTTCCAAAACACTCGAAAATGAGAGTAAACTGAACGTCAGATTGAGGAAGACCAGAAACTACGTGAGTCAAACTTTCGCTACAGCTTAGTATCAGTCTTTACGTCCAAAATATGTGGATCCTTATCCGGTCAGTTCCTATCAGTTGCACAAAACATGACCTCTTTAGTAGAAAATACAACATTATGTCCGGATTTAGGGCTGTTTAAAGTGGTTTGTAATCGACATTTTAGTATGATGATTTCTAAAACGAAAGTAACTTCAAGACAATTGATCTTGATTGATACTTTACACACACTCGCCAGTCTTCATTTTGTTATACTAGTGGTAAACATGGCACATCGAATTATATGCCTCACATTGTCATGCATTCAAGACTTTAGAATTGCATATTCCAAGTTCTATTGACGCGCATGTTTTGCCTATTGTATCTAGAGTTTACGGCTCATTTGCTTGAATCCTGGCACTAGACGTACAATTCAAAATAATATTAAATATTGTCTAAAACACAACATAGACTTATTTAATTTACGCTGAATAACCAATGATAACCCTACCAGTTTGAAGCTCGCTCTGAAATGACAGGAAACTACCATAATTATTATAACATTGCAATATTTATCAGCTAAACTATTTTTATAAAAAATATAAGCAAATCAGTCAATCTTTTGCTTGTGCGAAAACAATGAACTTCAAATATAATAATATCGATGCTATCAAAGAGATTTGTGTTCCTTTACAAATTGATAAACAAAGATACTAAAACCGCCAATATACAAGTCAAGACCACATATCGCACTCGATATTCTATCGACTGATCTAATAATAACCTACAATGGGGTCTTGTCACGGCAGACCAGGGCGTTTCATTCGCTTTGTCCTGGCATATTAAATTATTGCATTCATGCCATGTGAATATCAACTATTTTGCATATGGAACTATAACAAATGCAGAATTATGTATTATATTATAACTAATGTGGAACAACTTGATATGAGATGCAAATTCATTAAGACCATGCTTCCTGTATAGTATAGTTATAAATAAATACCTAAATAACGGGTGTTCTGCAACTCAAGGATAACCTTGTAACCATATAATAATCTTATATATAAAATTCTCGTGTCACAATGTTCGTTCCCGTACTCCTCCGAAACGGCTAGACCGATTCTCATGAAATTTTGTGAGCATATTGAGTAGGTCTGAGAATCGGCCAACATCTATTTTTCATACCCCTAAAGACCACGCAGACGAAGTCGCGGGCAACAGCTAGTATTCTATACATTCATAGTGAACAACTTTTTATTTATTTAATTTTTATTTATTCATTTGGAAACTCAACAGCATTGTTTACATATTTCATGCTACAATAACATCTAGCCAATAACAGAGTTCCACCACTTATACAACATCAGTAGGAACCCAAAACAAGTGTAAAAATTAAAAATTATTGTGCTTATATATATTTTTTTTTTAAATTTAAAGCGACCACAAATACTGATAAATTATTCTAATACAAAATAGGAGTTCTGCCTGTAGTTAGTATTGCAATGAGTAATATCACTGCCCTGTTTGGAGTTATACGATTACTTTTTGAATGAAATGAGTGTGACTACATGAGTAAATATTATGATCAATATTTATCAATATTTTATTTATTTATCTCAGACTCCATGTTGATGCAAGTACTACAAATTATAGACGGAATTCTTATTTCAACAGGGTATTTGAAAACTTTAACCGTAATTATTCAGAACATGTTGACCTATTTACGGCGAGACCAAATTATTTTAAGAATAAAATTAATACTGAATTTTTCGAAGTGTAACTTGGTGACACTTTCATTTCTTTAAGTGTATTACTACCTCATTTTGATGTGGCTTTAAAATTATTGTTTGTAATTCTGTTTTGTTCCTTTGCTTTGCTCTGTTAAAGAAATATGCAGTTTTTGGATTATATACATTTCTGTTCGCGAAAACTGTTCAAGGCATACTTGTTTCTTACAATTTTATCTATATTTGTTATACAAATGCTGTTTGTTTTCCATTTGGAAATAAATAAATAAATAAATATGACGACCGGATTAGTGGCGCGGTAATTCGGGTTGCACGCAACGGGTCCCGGGTTCGATTCCCGGTTCGGGTCAATCAGGAAACGATCTTATCTATATTGGCCCGAGTCTGGGTGTGCTGGGAGATGGCGCTGGCAAAATAGATGGCTTGGTACTTCGTAACACAAGGATGTTAATTATAAAACAGCGACGGCGACGGGTCGGGTCGGGAGTACGGCGGGTCTATTAACATACGTTTAAATGAGCGCCCACAGACCGACAGCCAGCTTGTGCGGGCCGCCGTCCCGCTGTGTGTGTTGCGCTTTACTTCTAGAATAAGACAGTTGTTGTGTTGCCTGGCGCATATTTATTTATTTCTAGCTGCTGCCCGCGACTTCGTTCGCGTGGTCAAAACGGCTAAACGGATCTAGATGAAATAAATGACACACATAGATTATCGTCTGGAGTAGCCAGTGGGTTAATCTTTATCCCGGAAAAAATTACGGTTCCCGTGGGATTGATTTGTTTTTACAGAGCAAGGGATCGACATGATCTTATGCATAGTGGTACTTTAGGGGTCAGAGAATGAGATAGACAATCCGAAGCCAAGCCGAACTTAGCGTCTCTATCTCTGGGGTCCTAGGTTCGATTCCCGGTCGGTCAATTTAAAAAAAAAACTTTTATATTGTCTCCGGTCTGGGTGTTGTGGTACCATCGTTGTTTCTGATTTCTGTAACACAAGTGATTAAGCTAATTAGTTAGTAATTAATTAAATAGAATCAGAGCAATGTATGTGATATTGTCCAATATCCAATAGTTTTATATATTTTTAATTCACCTTCTAAGCTTTATAAATTAAACAGACTTGACAAGCCGTATGCAACGCGGACAAAGCCGCGGGGCGCAAGCACAGCTAGTAAACTATACATGAGAGATTGCTGCTATGTTTATCGTTACGGACCATCAGCGATATCGATCGAGGCGTACAAAAACAAACTGATCAATGAGTGATCTATAAATCAATCGGTAATTGAATCCGGCTAATGAATGCGAAAGTTTGACTGTTTGTGCACACAAGACACTAACTGTACCGTTTTGATGCCTTTAGAGAAGAAAACACTTTAGAAATGTTTATTTTATTTTATTACTGTGACGACTGCAGCCCTTCATGCTAGGGGAGCATGACCATCAAAACACGGTATGATATGATATGATATAGCGATTTATCGACGCCAACGGTCAATTGAAGCCGCCATGTTGAATCGCCGTGCCGGAGACGTCACATGTCATGATTGCTGTGTCGATAAAATTTTAACATGACGTCTATATTTAGGCACGTTAAATGTTGGTCCCGGCTAATATCGCTTGATACTAGTCGTGAAGCCTAAGTCAGAGGTCTTAGGGCGTCTTAATAACATCTGACAGTAAGGTTAAGTCACTGCCCTTACAACACCCTTAAACTGCACCGCAGGGTCGAGGTGGAGTAGTGCCAGAACCAACTCATAGTTGAGGTGGGTCCTGTGCAGGGGCGTGCATCCCATATAGGCTATTATGCAGAGCCTACCTTCATTAAAAACCGACAGAACAGCTGACCATAATTATTAATTACGTATTCAACAATAAATATATTGTAACTATTTTGTCGTCTACCTATACTTATTCCTTACTAAAGCGCGCAACTTTAGATCGTTACTGTGCAATGTAACCAATGTTAGGCTGCCGCGAGATCGCCTACTGTTTCACGCAAACTTACTCAATTTTCACTCACAGCCTACCCCCATCTGAAACCAATGCACGCCCCTGGTCCTGTGCCATGCAATGGGACGTATGTAGGCTTAATCTAGTTTACAGCGACGACCAGAGGCCCAATTCCCGTAATTTGACAATAGTCGCAATTCGGTGTCGATCCGCTCCTAGTAACATTACGATCACAAACGGTATTCTCATAAACCCAAAAAATGCAATTATAGTTCGTAATGCGACTAAAAATGAAAGAAACCAAAATTAGTTATTTTTTTTGCTCTATTTTCAGTCTTATTGGGATAGTTTTGTCACTTTTACGTCAAATTAAACTTTTACGAGAATACCGTTTGTGATCATAATGTTACTGGGAGCGGATCGACACCGGATTGCGGCTATTGTCAAATTACGGGAATTGGGCCTCTGATGTTCGTCGTCATAAGATTATGAAACCAATAAAACCAATTTAATTCCCAAATAGGCCTGAATTAAGCTCTTTCACACGTACTAATTTATTTGTTTAATTTTTTTATTTGTTTATTTTTACCTTACCACTGCATTGGGACAATATTGTGAATTACACCATTTGTCTAGCCCCCAAACTAAGCGGTGCTTGTACTATGGCGACCAGATAACAAATAAAACATAAATACGTCTAAAACAACTATCAACATTAGCCTAATGCAGTCCACTGCTGGACGAAAGAACACGTCACGATCTCTTGGTTTTTTTGATCCGGCCACTGCCAGCCATCTTCCTAAGGTCGTCGTTCCATGGAGCTTGGGGGCGTCCTACACTACGTTTGCCGAGGCGCAGTCTCTACCCCGTTTACTCCACCTTTCATCGGTTCTGCGACAGATGTGGCCGGCCCACTACTACTTTATCCATTAGCTACATTTTTGGACTATGTCCATTACTTTGGTCTTCTACCGCATCCGGCAGCAGCCAAAGGATAGAATTCGAAACAAGGTCATCACCTTGTTTCGGATTTTATCCCTTAGCGAGATCTCAAGCATTGACAAACGTCCACCACTCAGGTAAAATACCAAGCTTATTACACAAACATACAAACATTCCAACAAAATAGATGTCTTACTCTATCAGGATTCAAACCAGGGACCTACCGCACAGACGCGCAGATGACTACTCACACAAGGTCAGCGGAGTATAACAAGGTCAAGTGCGAGATGAATCAGCGCTTCGCTAGACAAACATAATTGCGATAATCATGTTCATCACGTTTTGTTACTGAAATGCGTCTCCTAAAATTTGATCAGAAACCCAATTCCCGTAATTTAAAATAAGAAGAAGAAAAACATTACACACAATTTCAGGTCGGCTGCACCAATTTGGCTAATTCTTTTTTGGTTGTGTTCAGGGCCATCTTTCCAACTGGGCAGTCTGGGCACTTGCCCAGGGCCCCGCGATCGATGGGGCCCCCTGGTTCCTGCTTCAATAGTATCATCTGTCAAAGACGTAGGGGGCCCATTATCCTATATGCCCAAGGGCCCCAAATAGGTTAGAGATGGACCTGGTTGTTTTCGAGATTGTCAGGCAAAGGTTTGTGTGATAAGAAAAACATAAGTTTCCTGGAAATTCTTCAATTGAAAAAACTTAACGTTTTCTTCTAAGAGATTTTTGCTACATGCGCAATTTTCGTTTTACATTCTCAAATTTGGACAAGACAACGTCTGTTGGAGCAGCTGGTAGTGTAATATCAATTAGTCGCAATCCAGTTTCTATATCCCAGTAACATCAATAACGGTATGGTAAACGCAAAATATGCAACTATAGTTCGTGATGCGACTGAAAATGAAACAAACTGAAATGTTTTTTTTTGTTCTAATTTTAGTCACATTAAAAACTTAATTTTACTTCTATTTAAAGTTTCAGAAAATACCGTTTTTGATGATAGCTGGATTCCTTACCCACCCAGGTGACCCAGGCAAAGCCACAGTTTTCTCAAAAAATTTAAAATAGTGTTTGTACTCAAACTTCACAAACTTCCACATATCTTTATCGCTAGGATTAAACTATTACCAAACTAATCCAAGCCGACCTTGATGACATAATGACAACATGGGCGAGGTCACATGGCTAAAACAATGCAACGGCCCCATTGTATGTGTTATTTAGAGGAAGTGAGTGTGATGTACTGGCAGATATCATAGCCTATTTAGAGTGATAATTAACGAAAATTGGAACTATGTAGTGATATTTAGGACAAAATATATTGTTGTGATAATGCAATGTGTATTTTTATAACAAAAATATACCTAGATTATTGCTTTTCCTAGCTTCACAATAATATCAGCATATTTCTAAAATTACTAAAATTATAAACTGATGCTGCATCAAAAAATCGTGTCAGCTATAGAAGGAGCCTATGTTCAGAAATGGATGTTCTATCCTACCTAGTTGTTATTATTATTCGTAAATTGTATAATTCTGTCACAATACATTATCCTACTATAAATAAAGTATGTATGTATTTCATACTTTAAAATGATTCATATTTATATTCTCCTGCGTTGAATAAAATTTTGATTACAGTATACTTGATAGGTACAATACAATATATGCATTATATCTTAATAATAAAATCTATTATTTTTATTATTATTGGTACCTATTATAAAGTTCTGTCAGCTTATTTGGTTGATTAAAATTGAACGCACTAATCTCAGGGACTACTGGTTAGAATTTAAAAATATTTTTGTGTTGGATAGTTTTTATATCAGGGAAAAGAAGCAGAGTATCAATGCATAAACGGGAAAAAATATTTCTTTTGAGAGCTTTCGTTGCATGCGTAAACGGTTAAAGTTATGCAAGAATCATCTGTGACAGCATATGTCTTAACAAATAAGATGCTAATTCTCTGTTTTCTTTTAAACCACTTGTCCGATTTAATTCGTACGTCGATTGATAGGCCAACATAATAGCTACAAACTGAGCATAGGATTTTTTATTCAAATAATCGCGTCCATGCGTAAAGTATCATTTTCCTAAGTTTTCGCTACGTAAAGACGCAGCGACTGTCGTAACAGCCACGTTTTATTGCGCGCTGTTATGAACAGTATTTTAATAAATTTTTGGGCGATAATCGTACTAAGGCAGAAAGGTTCTAGAATGGAGGCCGCGTACCGGCAAGCGCAGCGTAGGACGTCCACTCACAAGGTGGTCAGACGACCTGGTAAAGGTCGCAGGAAGACGCTGGATGCAGGCCGCTTCCAACCGGCCAATCTGGAAGTCAATGGGGGAGGCCTATGTTCAGCAGTGGACGTCCTATGGCTAAAATGATGATGATGATGATGAATCGTACTAACATTCGTCGAGTCGCTAATTTAGGGGCACTACTCGCCTTAATACACAATTTTCAAGAAATGGAGTAAACATATTTTTGTGAGAAATCAAGACAAGCAATAAAAAACTTATACAAAAAGTTATAATCTAAGCTATTAAATACTTTTGTTTCTTTAATAAATGAATCCACCCAAATTTACACACAAAGTTTGGGTTTTTAACGTTTAAAATGGTATCAACAGATGACAAACCAACAGAGGTAACTATTAGAAGCCAATTTGATGATTCAGAATGACTCACATGGCAGGTTTCTTCACTTCGCTTGTGATTTTAACCACAGAAGCATGACAGTGTTGTGGCACAATATATTTACACTTATATTAGCTTCACTTGTACCTATCTAATCAAATCTTGGAAGTAGTTTTTAACCTATTCTTAACTGACATATCGATTTAAAACTTTGTATTAAACAAATAAAAACAAGGCAGGATGAAATTCAACTGACACTGACACTGGGTCCACATTGGACCAGGGCGGCGGCCGAACGACAACAATGGCGAGCGTTGGAGGAGGCCTATGTCGAAAGACACACTGTACTAAGAGACATTTTGTAAAACAAAAGTTTATGTACTGTACTACTCTTTTTACAGAATAGAGGGCTATTATTATAAGTATTTGACATTCGTATGACAATACTATAATTTGACACCATCGTGCTGATCTGATGATGGAGTCAGTAAGTAGGTAGTAGAAGTCTTCAATTACTACTAGTAAAACCTTTGTGTTGGGGCTCATTCGATGCGTTTTGACGAGTCCTGTACATATATTTGTTTTACAGTTTTTTAAAACTATGATATCAATTATATATATACTATACAATATTGAATAATACAGATTTTTGAACAGCAAAACCAATTACACTGTTTAACCCTTTTACAGCAACCGATCGTAATAAAGATCAAAATATACTTTTTTGCAATTATTTCATGTTCACTATATTGATCAAGGTAACATTCAGTAACATCTGGATTAATAGCCAAACTGATTTATATTGTCATTGTTACATTGTTTGAGAGTGATTTGATATTCTAGTTAGTATTGCATGCCGTGTAACAATATCAACTATTTTAAGCAATCGCTCATTGCCATTCCACTAGCTCTTACATGTTCATCCATATTCATAGAATTACATCAAGAGCCAATTGAATAATTTACTCGTTTCTATTTTACACTTACAATCTGCCCAATAACAAATAAATTAATAAATAGCACTGAATACACTAATTGTCATGGCCTAGAAGTAAATTATTGACTTCCCCACGCTATGAGGCACCAGTTTCCCAAAAGCATGAGCCAGCACACCCAGACTCAAGCAAAAAGTCTAAATTGAACCTGGAATCAACCCCAGTGTTACCGCGCCACTACGCCAGTTGGGTTGTCATAAAGTAATAAAAGTTTTTTATTTGTAGGTCCACAAGTTCTTTGTGTCAAGAATGGTCAAAATTATAAGCAGCTTGGTTATAAATAAATATTTGAGACTATCAGATTGTTGGAATAGGTTTCTTTAAACAAATTCCTAGAGAGATGTTTAATGATAATATATATTTCATGATGCCCTAAACAAAGTCTAAACCTTGTTGCAACCTGGTTGGGTGTAGACTAATTTGTAATGTAATCGACACTTGTACACGACCAAGGTCGTTGCACGCGTGTGCTTTATCAAAAATATATCTCTTATAATAAAAAGATAACACTAAATCTGATTTTGATGCAAATATTTAGGTGCGACAGTAAAAACTGACATTGAAATCGAACAGCTCAATGGACCAAGAAAACGTGTCCTAATCACGCGAGAGAGTGATTCATCGTCGCGCGGTTATAATAAGTTTTTAATGAGAGACAAAATAAGCTCTAGAAAGGCCCCCTACCTTGTACACATCGCCATAGGTCCCAGATCCAATCCGTTGAATGAGCTCATATTCGTCTTGAGGGTTTCTCCGAGATATATCTGAACTCAAAACACCACCACTATGCGCCATAATCACTAGCGTACACTAATCTAACATTTATTTACACTTTCATCTCATTATTCACATAATTAATAAAACTTATCGTCGACAATTTAATTATAATTTTTTCAACACAAGACAAGACATCTTCGCCTGACGTCTGCCACAGTGCCATACTTGGTGTTGCAAGTTCACATCCTACCAGTTTTAACTACTACTAATAGTGTAACAAATTTAAAACAGTGGGATTAGTGATGGGCAACGCAGTGTACTATGTACCTACCCATATTTATATGTACTTATGTATAAATTTGGGTAAATACACAATTTCTACTAATTTTTAGGAGAAGCAGAATCAGTAGATAAATAAGTACAAAATAAATTAATATTGGACAACAACATTGCTCCTGATCCTAAGGTTAGTAGCTAAAGCACTTGTGTTATAGAACTTAAAGAAATCAAAAACAATTACAGTACCGCTATTCCCCAAATATAATTAAATTATGAATGCCACAATATGACAAAAACGAACTTCTGATTGATGATGATGATGGATTTAAGGAGAGTCCTATTTTTAGCAGTGGACATCTTAAAGCTCAAGTAATGATGATGATGATGGGTTTTATGTATAGTCGATAGAGAAATTGGTTTACCACCCTAATTTTAGTCTGATTGAAGTTGACGTAAATGATTGTAGTCTTTATTTGATATTCTACTATTCTTAATTCAGTGCAATATAATTCGAACACAAATCGGAATATTCGATCAGACTGTGCTTTAATCTCGTCATCAGAAGTAGCAACACCAAATGTCTATTACTGACCATAGACAAAGAGCAAGATTTAATTTTCAATTTTTTCCATATAAACATTAAGCAAAGACAACCAAACTTATACAGTTTAAATTTGTGTAGGGGTGCTAAGGCTCTCTCGCTTGTAGTAGGGTAGGCAAAGACGTAGATGTAAGTCAATGGGCTAGGAAAAGGGCTAGGGCATGATTGGGTGGGTAAAATTATTTGCTCGTAGTAGGGCTAACGCCCTAGGGCATGATTGGGTAGGTAAAATTATTTTGACAAAATATTTTTGTGTTCTCCCTTGCACGACCAAATAACTGATAATCTATGAGCATGAACACCAATACATGATATGATATAGCGATTTATCTTTGAAATCGCAATTTGTGCAAAAATGGTTCGACTTCTACGAAGTCTAATTTCGGATAGGAGATCGAGCCTTTTTTGCTCTATGGTTTTCGTTTGGCACGCTCTTTATGGGACCAGTTTAAACAAATGTCAAAATTGTTTACAATATTCAATAATCGTCAGACAAAAGAAAAACGGACTATGTGCGGACTGCGGACTACGGAATACAAATGATTATTTCGGCATCTTTAAGATAATTATTAACACTATATGTGTATGTGCTCCTTGGATGAGAACGACGTAAAAACCCAAGTATTATTTAAGTTGGTCTTCTTTTTACTACTATCAGATTTGAGAATTACGAGTAGAATTTCCCGCCTCCAGTAGAAAATTTTGTGTGAGAACTGCTCGACTTGTTATCGTAAAGGTTATGTAAGTCGGTATGTGTAAAATAATACAAGCATGTAATGTTAAAATGGTATATTTATTACAATCCAATATCTCCGGCCGGCGCCTTGAACTTACAAAATTTGTTTAACGCCGACGCATAAACCTCTAACACTTTATTATAAAATTATATAATCTTTTGGTACAATCCGTTTAAGTGCACTTTTACAAACTTTATCACGTAGTACGTGAGACTATGCGAAGCGTGGAGATTCCGAATCTCCGATGTAGGGACGCGAGTCCGCCTCGGCACTGGCAATACTAGTGTTGCGTCTCATTCGCACTGCGTTAGTTCGTTGGGGTGCGACCGGGAGGCAACACGTAATGCCCTGATCACACACTAATCTATTGAACTGATATTGAACTAAAGCGCTCATATAGCGTACGACCGACTGCGATTTCCTCACAATATCAAATGATACGCTTTACAATCGAATGCTCGGCTTCGTTTATTAATTGCATGTAACAAACACAAAATATAATTATTACTAATACATCTGCGGACTATTAACATAAGAAATTCTGCTAAAGAAATCTAGACATATAAATTTGATTGATTTCTGTCTAAAATCACTTTTTTTTTGCATGTCTTTTGCCAAACAAATAGGAAAACGAACCCAATAATATCTTACAAATTGATAAGGTCTTACAATCTAATGGGAACATTTTGCAGTCTGTTGATTTCTACCAGAAACTCAAAACAATAATGCCAAATTACTTAACATGCATACAGTATAACATCACTGATGGATATTAGTTCATCAATATTTAATATCTAGATGATGACCATTTCCATAATTAAGTCTAGATAGACTTAAGACTAGATAGTGACAAATTGCCAAAACCACGACTTTGAGAGCTGAAACTAAGATTATCAATAATGACGAATAGTCATAGACTTTGTTAAGTTGATAAACAATCTATATTACATGAGACATCAAACTATGAAGACATAAATATTAAAACCCATTTTAATGTATATCTAGTAACTCTGTATAATTAGTTAACTACTTAGACAGGGCACTTGAAAATTACATAAAGGCGATTTCTTTACAGTGGAAATAAGATTTATACATGAGATTTGCCTTGTCCCGTTCGCTATTTCGAGCGCAATTCGTTGAAAGAAGTATTGCTATTAATTTATAAAATTTGAATGAAAACAACATGCGTTCAGAAGCGTATGACCGTGCCAAAACGCCTCACGCTCACTATCAATCAACACGTTTGAAATTGAGATTTTCTTCAATATACAATAATAAATAATTCTTCCACCGATTTTGTACTAAATGCTATTACAGTTTTATTTACATGGAAAAATATAAATCAAAACAAAATTTGGTAAAAGCGCTTACAGCAAAAGTAATTAAGATTAGAAAAAAGTATTAAGGAAGGTTTAAGATTTTACCGATAGGATTTCAGAATCAATTTGAGAATACTATTTTAACAATAAAATTCAAGCATGCTTTGGCACTTTCACCATTCATAAAGATTTTTTTTTATAGATTTTTTGCAATAATGTGGAAGGTAAACATCGCCGTATTACATTATTAATTCAAAACATTTACAAATTTAACCTATTACGCTAGATCCAAACAAATATACACACACAAACAACCTAAATTCATCTTAATGAAAGAGATCTGTAAGATATGGACCTGGTTTTTGAACTGAAAAGTGTTGTTTTCAGTTGAAAAACTTTTGTGATTACAACTATTTGGTAAGGCGTCGTCCGAACGTTTGTAAAACGATGACAGCTTTTCACAGGTAATGCCATTTATAATTTGTTTTTGTATTATTATATTTTTTTAATTATCTATTTCATCAGTCGCTTCACAGCGAACGTATTCGTCGCATAACATTACAACAATATCGTTGCTATCAAATACGTTTTTGTAAGCGGGAATTTAGAGGGTAGTTTCAAAAGGTTTGTGCATTTGACAGATACCTGAGTAACGCCATCTAGCGGCGGCGTGGGGCGACGGCCTCGGGGTGTTTCAAGGGAATCGTTCTC
This sequence comes from Anania hortulata, assembly GCA_963576865.1. Lineage (NCBI taxonomy): Eukaryota > Metazoa > Arthropoda > Insecta > Lepidoptera > Crambidae > Anania > Anania hortulata. Next base: position 3,122,218 of record OY756413.1, read on the forward strand.
ACATCAATTTACCAGAGTGGACAGACACACCGGATTGATTAGCCTATTTATTATTTATCTATTCAAAATACATAATAACCAACGTCAAAGAATTAACTCTAATGGTAATTAATAAGGGAAAAGTGTCTTAAAAATTAATAGTAACATTAAATAAAAGGATTAAAAAATAAAAACATGTTTATCGCGAGACGGGGAGCTAGTTCGCGAATTACACAAATATAACTTACTCTGTCGAATAAATAATCTTTATTCATTTCGCTATTCTAATCGTGAGCAAAGCGTCCTTTATTGCATCACTGTCTCGATATTTGGAATTTGAGGTTACGACGCCATATTGGAATTTTAAACTAGTAACAGTCTACGATATCGCGTTTAGGAGTACGGATGGCGTGGTTGTTTTTATTATTATTTTTTAATTTAAGTTTTCACCTTCTGTTGGCGCGAGTGCGAACAGACCGTACTGGCGTTTTCTTAGCTTTGGTTTTTGCGTTTTTGCGGGCCGGAGCCTTTTTCGTGTTCGATTTGGCAGAGCGAGTGCTCTCGATCGAGTTGACACGTCGATCCGATTCGAACGAGAAAGCTGGCGCAATACTTTTCACTTGAGACGGAGACAAGCTTATCTCGAGACGTCTTCGCCTAGAACGAGTCATTCGTACATTCTGTTCTAGTTCCAACTTCAACGGGGGTAGAGCCGGTTTGGTTTTCTTTGCACGAGCAATTTTCCTATTCGACACTTCAGCTTCGACACTGTTTTTCCTAGACGAGTGACCGTTCTGCCCCTTTTCTCTGAGGACCGGCTTGGACGTTTCCTCGTACTTTCTTTTACGTGTGACTCTGGTCACGACTGTCTTTTCGTTCTCTATCGACTCTTTGGTCGGCCTCTTCTTGTCCTTTTCCTTCTCGCTCGCACTCTTGCTCCTAAGCACACGCTGTTCCACTTTCTTCTCTTCCGTTTTGCTCCGAAGCTCCCTTTCCCCGTTCGCATCCTTCTTGATCTGTCTGACGTCGATTTTTCTGCGTTTCCTCGGCACTGGCGACTGTTGTTCTTTGCTCTTTTTAGTTCTGGTAGTTTTGGGGAATGCGACTTCTGTTTCGTCCAGGCCTTGACTGCTTTCGATGTAGATATAGTCGTCGAGTTTGGATCGTGATTTGGCGTATGTTTTTTCTACTGGTTTGACGGATGGGATGTCGTCGTCGTTGAAGGTAGGTTCGGGGATGTCTTCTACGGGGGTGTCGTGGGTGTTGGCCTTGATGAGTTGGAGGTCGTTTTCGATGGAGTCCTTGTGCAGGCGGTTGAGGTTGTTGATGGTGTCCATGAGGCTGGGCGTGGGCTCGTCTTGCTCGGTGCTGGACTTGCGCGGCTTGTTCTTGCTGCGACGCTTGTACAGGTCCGCTTTGGTCATGTCCTGGGGAAGATAGAGGAAGTTAGTTTGGTGACTGGATGCGATAAGTGGTGGACATGGAGCTGTCATACTGTAACTGTATGGTGTTCGGCTGGTAATTAACCAACTTTTTTTGGACAAATTATAATTCATTAGGTAAATTATGTTTTAATAACTAATATGTCTCTACTCGTCATAGTAGCATTATTATTTTGTTTGCAATACATGGTGATTTTTAATGAGTACATGAATTTTTACTTATGAATATAAACGACTTTTAGTATAGGACCAATAGTAAAACCTAGAAAAAATATCAGCTGTTCCATACATTTTGGTCGAGTACTGCGACTTAAGTATGGAAGAGCTAGAATTTTTCTCGATTTTACAATTCATAATAAAACTAGTTTATTTATGAGTAGCACACTATTTCAAAAAGACTTCGAATTTTTTTGTATCGAGCTTGGCATACCTGAAGTTGCAAGTACCTAAAATTACGTCATGAAACATACGACAATCGACACAGAAAATAATTACAAACAACAAATACTCTTTGACATAGCACCCCTCTTTTTCGTTCAGGGTTAAAAATGTCGTAAATGATTTAGTAGTTACTATGTTCAGAATTTCCATTTAAATACCTGTGTAAATAAAAATAAATATTACATATTCAAACTGAAAATCTTAACAAAGTAAGTAACTCTTCACCACCTCCCCTCATAACTTTTTTTTCAAACTTTCCTCTACCTGAAGGTTGTCTGGAAGAGATCGCTCTTAGCGATAAGACCGCCTAAATTGTACCATTCTAAATTGATTGTGTCTCTGTACTGATTGTTTTGTGTGGTGTGCAATAAAGAGTATCTATCTATTTATCTATATCATTTACGTTCATTTTTAACCTATGTTTCATAGGTGTACACTAAAATAACGTTATTTAAGGTCACTTGCAACTCGAGGTACGCCAGGCTCCATACAAAAAAGTTCGAAGTCTTTTTAACTGTCTATCTATCACGGTTCATGAGACACAGCCTGGTGACAGACAGACAGACGGACGGTGGAGTCTCAGTAATAGGGTCCCGTTTGTACCGTTCGGGGACGGAACCCTAGTAATCATGTGTATGCTCACCGCGAGTTTGAAGCTGGCCTCGTCGTCGTGCAGGCCGAGGTGGTCCAGCAGGTCGGCGCTGGTGAGGCGGCGCGCGGGCTCCACGGCCAGCAGCCCCGCCACGAGCCGCTTGCTGTCGCTCGACACGCCCTCCCACGCCGGGCCTGGTGGGGTTACCGTCAGATTATATTTCATCGTGTAGCAGATCGTGACAGCGTGGTCGAGGACAGCTGCATTGAGGTTAACGCCATCAGTAAGGCACGGCCAGCTCACCGATTCTGGCCCGTACTTCGTAAATAAAAGTTTATTAACTATTTAGAATTGTTATTTCGCATTTTTTATCTAATATAACATTTCTTTCTTTGAGAACGAGTCGGTACATAGTATTCTAATAGTTCAGAAAATATGCTGACATTGTTATTTATTAATTACAATTCTAAGATTTATTATTTATAGTGCAATAAACGCTCTCTACGAAATCGAATACACTTTTCGATTACCACATCTCGTGACGTAGATTCAACTCACAACCTACAAATCAATTTAATGTAGAAAAGGTTACAGTTTACAGACAACCCCTAAATATTGTATAGACCTCCCCCTGTTTAACATAGGTGTAACAGGCTGTAAATTACACCTATGTTAAACAGGCACACGCGCAGAAGAAACGCCACAGCACGTGCTTTTGGAATGCAAGAGCGTGGCGGATAAACGAAAAGGATCCTCCAATCACCAGAATTGCTCCCGAAACCCTGCAGGAGTCTGAAAAGGCCTTGGCTGGTTGGAGTAAGAACAAACAGATAGCACTAGCCCAGATAAACTAACTATAGACCTCCGTAATGACTTCTAGAATGAGCAGTTGGAAGCAGCCTGCGTTTGCCAATACGTGGCTTCCACTCTAATACCTTTTTGCAAATCAGGAAGTCATTGCGGGAGGCTTATGTTCAGCAGTGGAAGTCCTATAGCTGAAATGATAATAATGAAATACACAAACGTAGAGAGCTATCTCACCGTCCATAGAGAAGCTGCCGCTGCGGATCCTGTCCATGAACACGGTGATGGGCTCCTTCTTGGACACCGGCTGGAACGGCGCCTTGCCGCACAGCATGCAGTACTGCGCGGAGAACATTTCATTACATTACACTCGCTGATTTCAATACAAATATTCGCCAGACATTATTCCAATTGGCATGATGACACCACCAATCAACTGATGTATTTTGCTGTCAAAGCTGTCAAAACGCGATATCCTAATAGCACTTGTATGGAAGTACTCAGTTGTAACGCCACTTTATGTAGCCATGTCGGTTCACACATATCAGTGAAGCCGCAGTTCCGTTAACTTGTTCGCTCAGTTCAGTATCAGTGCTACAGTGTTGCGCCAATGATTCAATTCATACATGTCAGTACTCAGTTCACGGAGCTTCATTGGAAAACGTGTCCGTACTCCGTTGTCAGGTATCATTATTGTATGGCTATGGCTCTGTTCAATACTAAGGAGGTAGCAATGATAGCTATTGCTTTAGACGAAGACAATTATTAGAGAATTCATGACATTTTACAAAGAGTTAGAGACGAAAGGAATTATTTTAAAATGTTAGAGAGCTGTTTCAATATTCTTCTGCAGAAACTAGGAAGTAAGTTATTGAAGAAAGAAGAGAAGAAGAAGAAGAAAGTTATTGCCGCGGAGTCGGTGATCCAAAAAAACATCTTTGTCCATCCATGATTGCCGGTGTCGGTACTGACAGTGAGAACACTGTGTCGTTACTGACACCGACAAGTAGGGGGATGCGTTCATAGATAATGTATGAAAGAATATTTTGCCTTGTACCGGTACTGTGTCGGAACTGTGAGTTCACTGATATGTGTAAGTTGATCTTTAATCGAAGTCAAATGACTATATATTTATTAATTTCAAAGCGATTAAAAATTTATCTTATAGTGTATTAATTTTATTGTAAATAGATTATTATTTGAATGACATGTTTTTTAGAATTAGATGTGAATTATGTCTTCATCCCAATTGTCATGGTGAAATAAAGAATTAATATCATTCTGTTAAGAGGTATTTCCTGTAAAAAAATCTTGATAAAAGTGACTGAGTTTTGTTGCGGCGTTTCTTTTTAACACCAGCCGATATGTAGTCCCGAAGCGGTGGGAGGGCAAAGCTATATTCTTGGCCCTTCTTGGGATGTGTGTGAGTGCCTATATATCGAACAAACGACGTGCCTGATGATGAAGCTAAGAGGTGGGTAGTACAACTCTTCAATGACTATTAGTAAAACCTTTGTGTTTCGGCTCATTCGATTCGTTATGACGAGCCCATTACATGAATACGTGTGTTTTATAGGTTTTAAAACTATAATATCCATTATTATTATTATTAGTATTTCATATTAGCAGCAGTACTCACGAATATGACGCCCAGGCTCCACAGGTCCACGGCGGGCCCGTAGCCCGGCGCGGCCGCACTGCGCGCGCGGGACACCACCTCGGGCGCCGCGTACGGCAAGCTAAAACAAACAAACAAACACACATACTATATTATTTTACGGCCGTACCAAAGTAGTCAAGAATTATTTATTCAGTTTAGGACAGAAAATTGCCACTTATGAACGTCAATAATAACATTATAGACCCATATGGGGCAGAACATGTCTCCTTATTTTTTGAGCTCTACTAGCGCTTCGAGACAAGACACAGACAATCTGGCAAGTGCTGAGAAGAAACGCCGGAACAAACTCACTCACCACTAGCATCCACCAAAAATATTAATCAAAATAAACAGGCAGGTACATCAGTTTAGTGCAGGCTGGACTGACCATACATTCTTGTCATCAAGATAGTCTTGAATTTTATAATAGCCCTTAGACATTAGTGTAGTTTTGACATGTGACTTAAATTTATTAATAGGAAGTTCGATAACATTGTAAGGAATATTATTATAAAATATTATACAATTTCCCAAGAACGAATTACTTGTTTTTTTACTACTTTTAGGCGTTGCGCAAACGACGAAGCGGGGCGGGCCGGACAATTTCGCCGCGAACGATAAGGGAATCGTATACTGCTAATACACACGGCAGTCAAAAAGATCGCGCCACCAGTGCCCGCTGGGTACATGGCATGTCTTATAGCAGTTTCTATACACTAACACAGACAGCGGCGCGGGCGGCTAAGCTTAGTCCGCGCTTCGCGGACTACTTGAATGGTCGTCCTTAAGTGACCGTCATGTGCGTTAAGTATGTGGCGCGGGCAGCCGCAGACATCGATGGGCAGACGCGGTCAAAAAGACCGCCCCCCCCGCTCGGTCGGCTGCGACGTATACAGTATAACGTATAGTGCTACTAGTGTTACTCAGACATTACTAGAATGGTCGACTCGAACGGACCGCCGTGCTTGAGTACGCGGCGCGGACAGCCGCGGACATCGAAGGGCAGACGCGGTCAAAAAGACCGCCCCGCCCCGGTCGGCGGCGACATATACAGCATACCGTGTGTAGTTTTAGTGCTAGTGTTACCTGAAGCAGGGCGTCATCATGCGCGCGCGCTCGTCGAGGTCCGGCGCGCGGCGCGCGAACCCGAAGTCCACCACGCGCACCGCCGCCTCGCTCACGCGCTCGCTCGACAGCAGGATGTTCTGCCGGCAAACATTACACATAAATACGGTGTCCTAACACTAGCCAAGTTTCAAGAGGCGGATATCTTGCACCCCCTCATTAGGGGAGAGGGAGGAGGAGGGTGTACCGTACCTCCGGCTTGAGGTCCCTGTGCACGGTGCGGCGCGCGTGCATGTGCCGCACGGCGAGCGCCAGCTGCGCCAGCACAGCTGCCACAGTGTGCGCGGGGGCGGGGGAGGGGGAGGGTACCGTACCTCCGGCTTGAGGTCCCTGTGCACGGTGCGGCGCGCGTGCATGTGCCGCACGGCGAGCGCCAGCTGCGCCAGCACAGCTGCCACAGTGTGCGCGGGGGCGGGGGAGGGGGAGGGTACCGTACCTCCGGCTTGAGGTCCCTGTGCACGGTGCGGCGCGCGTGCATGTGCCGCACGGCGAGCGCCAGCTGCGCCAGCACAGCTGCCACAGTGTGCGCGGGGGCGGGGGAGGGGGAGGGTACCGTACCTCCGGCTTGAGGTCCCTGTGCACGGTGCGGCGCGCGTGCATGTGCCGCACGGCGAGCGCCAGCTGCGCCAGCACAGCTGCCACAGTGTGCGCGGGGGCGGGGGAGGGGGAGGGTACCGTACCTCCGGCTTGAGGTCCCTGTGCACGGTGCGGCGCGCGTGCATGTGCCGCACGGCGAGCGCCAGCTGCGCCAGCACAGCTGCCACAGTGTGCGCGGGGGCGGGGGAGGGGGAGGGTACCGTACCTCCGGCTTGAGGTCCCTGTGCACGGTGCGGCGCGCGTGCATGTGCCGCACGGCGAGCGCCAGCTGCGCCAGCACAGCTGCCACAGTGTGCGCGGGGGCGGGGGAGGGGGAGGGTACCGTACCTCCGGCTTGAGGTCCCTGTGCACGGTGCGGCGCGCGTGCATGTGCCGCACGGCGAGCGCCAGCTGCGCCAGCACAGCTGCCACAGTGTGCGCGGGGGCGGGGGAGGGGGAGGGTACCGTACCTCCGGCTTGAGGTCCCTGTGCACGGTGCGGCGCGCGTGCATGTGCCGCACGGCGAGCGCCAGCTGCGCCAGCACAGCTGCCACAGTGTGCGCGGGGGCGGGGGAGGGGGAGGGTACCGTACCTCCGGCTTGAGGTCCCTGTGCACGGTGCGGCGCGCGTGCATGTGCCGCACGGCGAGCGCCAGCTGCGCCAGCACAGCTGCCACAGTGTGCGCGGGGGCGGGGGAGGGGGAGGGTACCGTACCTCCGGCTTGAGGTCCCTGTGCACGGTGCGGCGCGCGTGCATGTGCCGCACGGCGAGCGCCAGCTGCGCCAGCACAGCTGCCACAGTGTGCGCGGGGGCGGGGGAGGGGGAGGGTACCGTACCTCCGGCTTGAGGTCCCTGTGCACGGTGCGGCGCGCGTGCATGTGCCGCACGGCGAGCGCCAGCTGCGCCAGCACAGCTGCCACAGTGTGCGCGGGGGCGGGGGAGGGGGAGGGTACCGTACCTCCGGCTTGAGGTCCCTGTGCACGGTGCGGCGCGCGTGCATGTGCCGCACGGCGAGCGCCAGCTGCGCCAGCACAGCTGCCACAGTGTGCGCGGGGGCGGGGGAGGGGGAGGGTACCGTACCTCCGGCTTGAGGTCCCTGTGCACGGTGCGGCGCGCGTGCATGTGCCGCACGGCGAGCGCCAGCTGCGCCAGCACAGCTGCCACAGTGTGCGCGGGGGCGGGGGAGGGGGAGGGTACCGTACCTCCGGCTTGAGGTCCCTGTGCACGGTGCGGCGCGCGTGCATGTGCCGCACGGCGAGCGCCAGCTGCGCCAGCACAGCTGCCACAGTGTGCGCGGGGGCGGGGGAGGGGGAGGGTACCGTACCTCCGGCTTGAGGTCCCTGTGCACGGTGCGGCGCGCGTGCATGTGCCGCACGGCGAGCGCCAGCTGCGCCAGCACAGCTGCCACAGTGTGCGCGGGGGCGGGGGAGGGGGAGGGTACCGTACCTCCGGCTTGAGGTCCCTGTGCACGGTGCGGCGCGCGTGCATGTGCCGCACGGCGAGCGCCAGCTGCGCCAGCACAGCTGCCACAGTGTGCGCGGGGGCGGGGGAGGGGGAGGGTACCGTACCTCCGGCTTGAGGTCCCTGTGCACGGTGCGGCGCGCGTGCATGTGCCGCACGGCGAGCGCCAGCTGCGCCAGCACAGCTGCCACAGTGTGCGCGGGGGCGGGGGAGGGGGAGGGTACCGTACCTCCGGCTTGAGGTCCCTGTGCACGGTGCGGCGCGCGTGCATGTGCCGCACGGCGAGCGCCAGCTGCGCCAGCACAGCTGCCACAGTGTGCGCGGGGGCGGGGGAGGGGGAGGGTACCGTACCTCCGGCTTGAGGTCCCTGTGCACGGTGCGGCGCGCGTGCATGTGCCGCACGGCGAGCGCCAGCTGCGCCAGCACAGCTGCCACAGTGTGCGCGGGGGCGGGGGAGGGGGAGGGTACCGTACCTCCGGCTTGAGGTCCCTGTGCACGGTGCGGCGCGCGTGCATGTGCCGCACGGCGAGCGCCAGCTGCGCCAGCACAGCTGCCACAGTGTGCGCGGGGGCGGGGGAGGGGGAGGGTACCGTACCTCCGGCTTGAGGTCCCTGTGCACGGTGCGGCGCGCGTGCATGTGCCGCACGGCGAGCGCCAGCTGCGCCAGCACAGCTGCCACAGTGTGCGCGGGGGCGGGGGAGGGGGAGGGTACCGTACCTCCGGCTTGAGGTCCCTGTGCACGGTGCGGCGCGCGTGCATGTGCCGCACGGCGAGCGCCAGCTGCGCCAGCACAGCTGCCACAGTGTGCGCGGGGGCGGGGGAGGGGGAGGGTACCGTACCTCCGGCTTGAGGTCCCTGTGCACGGTGCGGCGCGCGTGCATGTGCCGCACGGCGAGCGCCAGCTGCGCCAGCACAGCTGCCACAGTGTGCGCGGGGGCGGGGGAGGGGGAGGGTACCGTACCTCCGGCTTGAGGTCCCTGTGCACGGTGCGGCGCGCGTGCATGTGCCGCACGGCGAGCGCCAGCTGCGCCAGCACGCGGCGCGCCACGCGCTCCTCTAGCGCGCGCCCGCCCGCCAGCTGCGCCGACAGCTCGCCGCCGCGAGCCAGCTCCGTCACTATGTACGTGAACGCCTGGGGGAGACACACTCTATTCATTTATCTATAAAAACGACTAGCTGCCCCGACAGACGTTTATACGCCTGGGGGAGACACTCCTGATAAATTATTCTATATTGGATAACATCACATCAATTCTATTCCAACAATCACACCTAGGGGAGTAAAACAAGTAATTCACAGGAGAGAAGCCGCAAGCTAGTTATTTATTTTATTTCCTTTGTGAGTGCCAAAATTGGTATCTAGCCCCAAACTAAGCGAAGTTTGTACTATGGCGATTAGAGAACGGATGAACAATCATCGTCATTTCACTCAGAGGATGTCAACTGCTAAACATAGGCCACTCCAATGACTTCCAGATTAACCGGTTGGCTTTGTGCAAACTTTACTAGGTTATCTATTCACCTTGTGGGTGGACATTCTACGCTCGTTTCCCGGTACGTGGCCTCCACTCTAGAACCTTTCTGCCTCATCGGCCGTCAGTTCTACGAGCTGGTTGTTGACTTTCATCTTTAGAAATTAAGGTATTTTGAACGAGAAGACGTTGTGTGTGTAGTTTCCCGAAAGCTGCCTAGCCGAGTTGGATTCAACGATTGACCTCCTTCTCAGAATTAATCCTACCCAACTAGATCACTTGTTTCAAGTTTACATATTTGTCAACAATTTCAAAAGTAGAGCTCGTAACTAATACTGGGTAGAGCGTGACATGGGCATTCGACATATCCTACGTTTTATCGTATCTTCGAGCGATTCTGTAATGACCACAATATCGTCGGCAAACCAATAGGTGAGTGATGTACTCGCCGTTAATGTTGATGCCGAATCCTTTAATCCATACCAGGAGTTTGAAAGTGTCTTTTTTCGATGCAGAGGTCAACAGTTTTAGATTTATGTCTCCCTACCTTACGCCTCCCTGCAGAAGAATCACCTTCGGTCGGACCTTGGTAGCGTTTTTATATAAACACTTCCCCGCACCTTGAAGTACCAATATGGAACCGCTGGAGAGACTGCAGTACTGCCCAGGTCTCGATCGAATTAAAGGCCTATTATAGTCCACGAATGCCCAGCATAGTGGCAAGTTATACTCCTCAGTCATCTAACTAATTTTCCGCCGCGTATGGATGTGGTCAATGGTACTAAAGCCTTTTCAGAAACCCGTTTATTTGGAAGGCTGGAAGTCATCGGACCTAACCGGACCGGAAATGGCTCATAAGCGAGATAGATCTGCAATTCTTCAATAAAGTGCTATCCCCCTTTCTCAAAGAGGAACACCACCACACTTCTGTTCCATGCGTCAGGGTTATTCCCTTGAGCAAGACGAAGTTGTTGAAGAGTCTCTGAAGGCCTTTCAGTATCGGTGTTCCCGCCCGCATTCAGAAGCTTTGATGTGTTTCCGTCATCACCCGGGGCCTGGTTGTTCCTAAGCTAATTGAGGTCATACTAATCCATTCTCTCATATAGGCTAATATCCAGGATATCTTTGTTATAGTGTCAGGTCAGTTTAACTCTTGGCTCTGCGGTTGAGCTAATAACAGGTTTAATGACCGAGGTTTATAACTGCCCACAAAACTTCTCGATCTCCCTCAAAACATCGGCTTTTGTCAACGTTATACTACCGTCCTCCGTCTTTAGCTTCGTCAACTGGCTTTGCCTAATGGACATGTCTCTTGGGAAAACTTTGGAGCCTTGGTTCCGCTTTATCATCTTTTTAATACTATTTGTATTAAAGTTGAGGATAACATGTCGCAAGGACTTTCATACCCGTCTATTGAGCTGCCGATATGCCTTAGCGTCAACAGAGGTCTGCAGTGCCATTGAACGTCGTTCTGCCATGAGGTTGATATAAACCTACTTAAATGCATTTATAAACATCCTTGACTTAGATTCGGACCCGCAAGAGCCTAGATTTTTAATCCAGAGCGCGTACCACTACACCAGACGATCGTCAAATTCGTCGGTCGTCATACATTGCTCTGATCCTATGTTAAGAAGTAGCCAAAGCACTTTTGTTATAGAAATCAGAAACAACGACGGTCCCCCTATAGAAAAGTACGTTTTCTTAAAGCCAGGACCTCAGAGACCGGCGTGCTCGCCTATCAGCTAAGGAGATCGTAACTTTCCTTCTTATTTAAATAAGACCTGTGCAGACTATCCGAGACCACGGGGTACTTTTGTCCGTCGAAATAGATCGCTTACAACTGAATCGGCTAACGCACAAGAGGGACTAAAACTACCACGTACAAAAAGTCCCTAGGACAACCGGGGACATCGACAGACTTCTTATTACAACCATACAAGACATCGTGATTGAATATAACCCTCAATATCGTGCGCTTCACTAACTTCCGGCGAACAAATAATCGCGCAAAAAACACAAACACCTATATTTTTTCTTGTCAGACTAACATCAATTTTAGCCGGGCTTCCAAGTGAACCTAGATACGGGAATTTATAGGATACGGTTTACATAACTTTAGACTACAAATATATAGGATTATTAAATAAATCAAAACACTTACCGAATCGTGGAACACTTCATGCAGAGTAATGATGTAGGGGCACCCTTGACACGCCCTTAGTAATTCGATTTCTTGCCTAATGTCTTTCTTTTGCGTTGAGATTATCTGTAACAGAGATACAGATCTTTAGAAAAGTCTAGAACAAATTAAAAATACTGTTAAAGTCGTGTTCTATGGAACTAAATACTAAAATCTACTTAATGGATTTGTTTTTACCATCATTTAGATAACTTTAGAGGAATAAAATACACCTGTCCCAAACCAACGAAGATCAAGAGAGAGAGAGAGAGAGAGAGAGAAAGAGAGAGAGAGAGAGAGAAAAAGGAAAAAAGAGACAGAAATAAACAGAGGGAGAAAGTGATAGCAGGAGTACTTTACTCAAGTTTGTATTGTAAAAAAAATTAAGCGAAAGACCTACAGAAAGTACACTAGACAAAGAGATATAATACTCACTTTGACAGCATATTCCTTGCCGGTCTGCCTGTGTATGCACTTCCTGCAAACTGAGTACGAGCCGTCTCCCAGCAGCGGCGTACTTAGATCCACAGCGTACTTTTGGAAGAACGGCGAGTCCTGTAGAAAGAACAACGATAAATTATTAGAAATTTCTCAAATTTAACTTTATAGAATTCTAACTACTTTTATGTAACCATCGCTATGTTACAAGATTTTCTTAGTTTGAGGCTAGCTAGATAATGGGAATTATTTATTTATTATTTAATTCATTGACCTATTTTACATCTTGAATGCCATGCTACGAATCAACAAATTTCCTTTTGTGTCTAGTTTTAGGCAGTTTAAGACTTTACAAACTAGGGTATTGTGAAGTTTATATATCTCAGTATCTTAATAATTATTACTCATAATAGTACTTAATTATCTACTGTAAAAAAATATATTTTTACATTATAACAACAATAACTAGATACCGAATATTGAATGATTCATAGAATTAAGAATAATCTAATAAACGTCTGACAACTTTGTTTATACATTTGGGATTGAAAGCGCACCAAATCTGCTATTGTATTTATTACTCACTAATACAATAAATGTTTTAATTGATCGATACAGAATAATCACAAATTGTGGTGGACTGAGGACTTAGTCAGACTACGGGAAGCCGCTGACGTGAGGGAAGGGAGTATGAGTTAGCAAGGACTGATGAAATAATGGCGGATTTTTTTTCGGTATGCGTTCAATGAGCAATAGACTTCCAAAGGGTGATGATGATGAATGAATTACCTTGGCCACCCATCCCTTGAGTTTGTCGTGCTTTTGCCCCGTCGCCTGCATCCAGATCTGGTCCGAGATGATGTTCTCAGAGAACAGTATGCTGGGCGCTACGTATGAGTATCCTGTAACAAATACACTACGTGTCGATAAATAACATTTGGAAAAGTCCAAGAAAATTTATTCAGATAACACTGGGTGTATAGCCGTTGTCCAGAATGGTCTGGTAATCTGGCTCCTCGTCTAATGGTTACGGAGGTATAATGGTCATCGCTTTGAATGTTATGTAATGTATAACTATCCTTAAACTTCGTTGAGACAGCAAATGCATTATTTAAAGAAATCCTTAAAATTATACAATCTCCAAATTTTCAAGACACGACTAACTTAGACACAAAATGGAAATATATCCCGCCAACGTCTGCGCATTTTGGAGGTTTTTGGGAATCTGGGGTAAAGTCAATGAAACATCATTTAAGACGAGTAATTTGAGACACTACACTAACTCAAGAAGAAATAACAACGTTGTTACATCAAATTGAAGCATAACTTAACTCAAGACCACTAAGTCATTTAAAGGAAGACATTAACGAAAGTAATTTTTATTTGGTCGTGAAGCAATTGGAATTCTAGATCTAATAACAAAAACCAGTACCAATCTGGAATCCAGGTGGAAACTAAATAGAAAAATGGTTTCCACAAAAAACCATTTCACTGACTGACTCAAAAATCAAAATCATTTATTTTTGCAAATAGGCCATTAAAAGCACTTTTACACGTCCCAATATTTTTTTTGCCCTACCTGGGAACAGAACTAAACGCTAGGAGGAAGTAAATCTTAATTCCACTTGTACAGTCAATAGTAGGTTAACCTACCCAATAAGTTAAAAGTCAAGGAACCGATTTTTAACATTAAGTCCGACACGTAGAGATCAATATCAATTGAGAAAATTTGACGTTTTGTGTTAGGTTGACGAGCTGCTGTCTGTACCAGACCAGATCTAACAAAACGACCTATAAATAAATGGGTTGGTAGTAATACCAGTCACTACTTCAAAGTGCTATCACTTTGAAGTACGTACAAAAAATTGCTTTGAATTATGACTCATTTGAATGACAGTCACAGGTTTAAGTTTGTGAGCTTTCTCATACAAATCTAGGACAAGGCTCATTAATGACCTATAATTATTGTTATTACACATCAGTTTGGAAGACACAAGCAACAGTTTGTATGAAAGTGATTGACAGACAGCGTAATTAAAAGCTGACAACACCCTATTGCGGAACTTTGTATATGTCTGTCAACTGTTACTTTTTTAAATTGTATTATACGACCAATTATGCTAGTTTCGGTTAAAGAAGCTATGAGTTACAAGCAATTTATACCCGAGTCATGGTTCGCCGAAAGAAAGAATGATAAATATTTCTTTCGGCGAACCGAGCTGTCGGTAAAAAAAATATATTTGTATCGATGAACTATGAACAGTGATTTCTATGTACAATTATATCGTTCAAGGGTAATTCTGTAAATCATTGTGGGCTCGATTTCACACACTTACCAAGGAACAGTTTGTCGTGGTGTTTAGGCGCCTGCGCAGGCGAGTCTGTAGGCGGCATCCTGGTGAACTCGTCAGCGAAGTTGCAAGTATCCGCCGCGTGCGACAGTTGCGGGACGAACGGCGCCGGCACGTCGCGGCGGGCCACCGCGTCCCAGTCTAGGTTCTGTCGACATAAAGAGTGTTGGCTTGAATCTTGAGCAGAGTTAAAAATCGAATGATAGGAAGAGTAAGAGTCTGGGATAGCAGAAACAGGGACGATGTTTTAGAGCTTTCTAAGTGGCAGGTCTTGCTCTTCCGTGGTCAGACATATTTAGATTCGAATGTGTCGAGTACGGGGAGTTGTTCTAGTTTACGTTCTTGCTACACTAGCCTGTAAATATTAGTTTAAACCAGCCGTGTGTCGAGATCAACCGGTTAGGAAGGGGTTTCCTTGCACGCTTAGTTCATACAAAACTTTACTACACTGAGATCTTTGACCGCACTCAGAACGGAAGCTGGCCGGCCCGGACCTTTCGTGCCGTGACCGGGATTTATAATCTGAATCATCCTTTCAACAGGACGTGTTAGAAGGAGGTCACAACAGCAACAAGTCGCCGCCAACTGTGGTATGGTTCCAGCCCATGCCAGGCCAGACAGATTCAATTGGTTCGACTCCGATATAGCCGTTCTGTCTCCTTTTAACAGTAACTCATGGGCTTTTCTTATCGTACAATAATAAAGCATTGTAAGGTCAACTAACCTTTGGAAAGGTAATCTAACCTGGAAAAACGGATGCCTCTTGAGTTCCTCCGCGTCGTCTTCGCTGCCGCCCAGCCGGCGACGCGGGTCCTTCACCAGGAGCCTGTAACAGGGAGAGTTACTTTTAATATAGACTTAGATGTCGCGTCCCTAGCAGAAACTCATTCTGCTTGGTAAAACATCTGTCTAGCAGTGGACTTCTACAGGATGATATGATGGTGGTAAAAGTTTTAAAGCACGAAGTAAATTAAACTTCTTGAAATGCCCAAAAATATTTTGAAAGCTTGATAAATATTTTGTGACTTTTGTCTCTTTTGTAATCTGTCCAATAAAGTTTAAATATAAATAGATTAAACGGTACGGAAGCTGGAGTAGACTGGATGCGGATATGAAATAGATGCTAATATTAATTATAATTTTGATCGGTTAACAAATTACAAGAAACGAGGCAATCCGCAAACCGAAATTTTCGAGTTATTCTGCCAAATTTCCCAATAGGTTTACGTGGATGACATCTTAATTTTTTTCATTACATTTAGTCAATCTAAACTTACTTCTTGATGAAGTCCTGTACGTCCGCGCTGACGTCAGTTGGGATGGGGTAGCTGCAGCGCACGATGCGCTTGGTGATCTCCTGCTGCGTGTTCTTCTCGCCCTCGACGGTGAAGGGCGACGCGCCCGTCAGCAGTTCGTAGGTGAGCACGCCCACTGACCACCAGTCGACCGCCTGTGGACAATAGAGGTGGACGTTCAGATTGGTATTATATGAGAACCATATATGAAACGGATAATTTAGACTAGTAAATACATCGTAATTAATAAATTTGTATTATCAAACGTAATAGTTTTAATGGGTAATAGTGATTCTTTTGTGAAGTTTTCAGAATAAGACACCGACTAATGATGGTCACCTTATGGAAGAAACCACTGGCTCTTGTAATACAATTGATTAATTAATTTACCTTTGTAAAAATATCGTCACAACAATAAAGAAATGTTTTTTATTAAATATATATTTGGTACATTCAAAGTTGTCTAGATTTTTAACGGAGAGTGTACGCTTCATTTGATTATAAAACAAAAATGATATCAATATTTTTCAGCATTCCCTAAAAATGTCCCTAAAGCTGACAACAGTCACGCCGAGTCTGCCTGGCCTTCGCCGAGATTAGCCGAGCGCACGGCTTCCGCGGTGGAACCTTGGCTTATGCTCGCTAGGGCTGGCACTAACTAACTGACTCCTTCCATGATGTATTTTTCGACTTACAGCTGATTACTTGTTCTCGACCACGCTAAAACGTGGTAAACAGTTGGGTCAATTAGATTGGGGTGTGTTTAGTGTATAACAATATGAAAAAGCGTATTTTAGGATAGTAGTAGATTTAGACGAACATAAGTTGCTTTAAAAGTATTTACAAATGAGGTGGTGACCCTGGCGCGATGCACATGTATGCGACCTTTACCTTCCTATACATGTGCTAACACGTTAATACTCATGCCATCGTGAACTTAGGGCAGCCATTACAAATACCTAACTGAACTGGCGTTATCGTTGAGAAAATAACTCGTCTCGGCAGTAAACACGCAATTATAGTGTCATATTTTAGTATATTGTTTTCTGTTATCGCAGGTTATTTTTGTCTTGGGGCATTTTGTTTAATTTGCTGATATAAAATAAACATATTTAAGAAAAAAATATGCATACAATATGAAATAAAAATGTACATATTCTGAATAACAAATAGTACTAGTATTTGTATTTTTCATAGTACTTTTTTTACACTGACCGATACTATACAACATCAGATTATGGTAATAGAGAAACAAAGAGTATTCTCTAACCTCTACCTCGTGTTTTTGAAATAATTAAACTCAATAAATATAAATTATAATCAGAATAAAATGTGCTGCTTTCAACACAAAGTGAAGAAGTTCAAACAAAAAACTAACTAAAATTTGAAAATTTCTCTAACGACTCTCCCGTTCTTCTGAAGACTTTAAGACTTAGGTAATAAAGCATAAATTCATTTGCGTCGCCTAGAGACTGAACCTTGATCGTGGTAGGAGCGAGGCCATTCTAGTCTTGCGGAAGGTTACCTTACTGTAATCGGTTACTTATAAAACTATGCTTTGACTGCTTTATTACAAGTTGATAAGGTCTAAAATGCTGTAACTCTGAGTTAAAGTAACTGCGCTAAGTGTAAATTAAAATGTGAATTATTCGTTAAGTGGTAAGGTCGATATTGGCTTATGTTAATATGATGGGTAATGTAGGTCATTTAAGCTGATTTTTGGCAACGATCACATAGTAACAAGACTTCGCGTTAGTCAAGTTAACGTTCGTACAGTCGGGCGAGTGTTGCTTTTGTTAAAACGTTGCTTATGTTTATGGTCGTAAGTTTCAAAACAGGACGTTTATTGTTTCCAAGGACTACTCTTTACAGTTACTGCGACAATGTAAAATTAGGCTCGAAAATATATCGCTGTGCAAGTATGGAATTCATGGGCAATAATAATTCTTTCTTTTTTTGGCATGCCTTTCGTGAAAACATTAGCTTGCAAGAATAGACTTAGCTTGTAGGAATTTGAAGATTTGGGTATAACACAAATTAATTTCATCATCATCATCATCATTTCAGCCATAGAAAGTCCACTGCTGAACACAGGCCTCCCCCAATGACTCAAATTAATTTACATTAGGCTTATTAAAATAGAAAAAAAAATGACAAAAAATAATAAATTACATATTATAAACACACAATTATATTAAAACGTGGATAATAGGACACTCATAAAAATACTTTTTGTCACGCTTTTAATAGCTTCACTTCATCATCATATTAGCCATAGGACGTCCACTGCTGAACACAGGCCTGCCCCAGTGACTTCCAGATTGGCCGGTTGGAAGCGGCCTGCATCCAGTCCCGAAACATTTACCTGGCCGTCTGTTCGTCTTGTGTGTGCTAGTTCCTACTAGCTAGTTACTACTACGTTTCTACTAGCTTTATTTACAAGTAACTAACTATGTAATTAAATCATGAAAGTCAAGTTTAAACTCTTTCTAATCTTTGTAATTGTAGGTAATTAATTACATTCAACAGTAGGTCAACCTACCAAAAAATTAAAGGTTAACTAAACCGATTTTCAACTTTAAGTCCGACACGTAGAGATCAATATCAATTGAGAAAATTCGTTGTTTTGTGGTAGGTTGACCGGATATTGTCTGTACTTATGTAGAATGTGGATAAATATAATAATTTAATACCATCGAGCTGATCTGATGTTGGAGCCAGAAGGTGGACAGTAGAATTCTTCAATGGCTACTGGAAATGGCTACTAGTAAAACATTCTAGTTTGGGCTCATGTCATGTGTTTTGACGAGTTTTACACTACAAAAGCATGTTCTATAATTGATTTCACTATAGCATTAAAATGATTACAATTCTACATAATATACGTAATTGTGTTGCAATATTAGAATATTATTAACATTATAATTTACCATCGATTGTTTTATTATAATTTGTTTTAATTATAAAACATTCTAACACAATCGATTTAATCTGTAGCTGCTGTTAATTGTTATAAAAGTTGTATAAGAATAATAAATATTGTCAGTTTTATAACAGGCAATTAGGTTTTAAGGAAGTCTGTGTTCAATAAGTAATCAGCATTTAATCTGTGTTCAATCGAGTCGCCAATGTAAACTTATGTAAGTAGTCATTTTATCAATAGGCCGCGAAAACAACAATCTATCCTATTATCAATAAATGTTTGAAAACATTGGGATTGATTCTCTGTTGCCATTTTATTAAAACTTAATTTCGCTTTATGTATCTCTTTTTATTCCTAATGAATGAAAAGGGACACCACACACACACTTCCAACTGAGATAAGTATTTGCCTTTTTGGGGGTGTGAGGAACAGGGTGAAATGAAATGAAATGAAATGAAATGAAATGAAATGAAATATTTATTCGTCATCATAGGTATAAAAGTCAGTTGTTACAATTAAAAGGGGCCCAATATGATCTACCTTAAAGGCATACGAATGTTTTATAAAATTCAAATAAAATTATTTAAAAATATCAGATAAAGTAATAATATTCAAATACAATGTCATCTAAATTAAATTATTGAGTACATTAAGCATACAGTCTAAACACAAAATAATAATGTCAAAAAATTAATGTAAAAATTTCCAGAAAAAAAAAACAGTTTTGATAATACATGTCAAAAATTAACCTAAAAAGTCATTTAAATAGTCGTCAATGCTATAGTATCCTTTCTCTTCTAGGAAAGTAATTAATGTTTTTTTGAACATTTTGTCTTCAAGCTCCTGCATGCATTCTGGAAGCTTGTTGTACAATTTTGATGCCATAGTTAATAAACTCTTTCTCATAAGGGCAGTTTTACATATATTTTTTTCCACCATGGGTTTTCTAGGCCGAAGACGATGAGCCATTATTAGCTTTGCTCTTTTAAATTTGTCCGGATTATGTTTGACAAAAAGACAAGTCTCCAAAATGTACAAACAGGGGAAAGTTAACAGTTTATATTTTTTAAATATTGGTTTACAACTGTCTGACGGTTTTAGTCCACAGATAGCCCGAACGCATCTCTTTTGTGCTCTGAAGAGTATGTCTCTGTAAGATGAATTTCCCCAAAAAATTACTCCATATCGTAGGGTTGACATGACAAATCCATGATATGCTGTCAGAACAGTATTACGATCAGCTATTTTTGCAATTTTATTCAGTGCAAAAGAGAACCTATAAAGTTTTTTACACACTTCTATCGAATGTGATTCCCATGACATATTACTATCTATGAGAATACCAAGAAACAAGGTGTATAGACTTATCCACCATTGAAAAGGGAGGATCCTTCGACCAGACGGGTGTCTGGTGGGCTACTGCCCGACGGTTGTTGTCGGGTTCTTGTATTTATGTTCAATCGCTCGGATAACTTTAATACCGCGATGTAGGATACGTCAGTTTTAGTTCGTATGTGGCGAGATAGATGTCTCTACAACGTTGTTTTCGAATATAAAATGTTCCTTTCCTATTTTAATCGTGCGTGATGAAAAAAAATCCTTCGAAAATTTACTATAGTTTGAGGTCTATTATGATATGAGGTCTGAAATTCCATTGAAGAAGGAGTGGTCGCACAGCTTCAAATCCATTACCGAACAATAAAACAGACTATGAACCACTCACACACGATTGATAAGACTTGTTAATTTGCTCTTTATAGAGAGACATTATTTATTTATTGACTATAACATGTTTTATACCCAACAAAAATCTAATTACGTCTGTACTTTGTACCCTGTTATATGCTCATGCGCCACGATTTAAGGTTTAAATTATTCTTGGTCTTGGTTAAAGTGCACAACAAATAAATAAGGATTTATTTGAGGACAAATTTGAATTTACTTTTAAATTTATTAACGAATTGCAAGTGTAAAAATATGCTAAAATAAGGAAATTATCAACCCCGTCATTGGCAGATAATGATCTTATGCGGAAGGTAGTCACGCAAATATTTTATCAGAAATTTCAATAAAAAGAAGTTTTGTTAACCTCAAAAGTAATTTATTTATTAAATACAGTTATTTCTGTTAGTAAGTTATTAAATTGCTATTTTATTTTGTCTTGCCACATGTAAGTAATGTGTTTTTTTTTTCATAAACAAAATTCATGGTACGAAGATATTAAAAATACGACAAAGAAACATTGTTTTTGGTTCAGCCAAAAGCTTTGTGACATGGAGACCAGAAGACTGAAGGTTAAGTTATTTACTTTTCGTAATTATTGTAATAATTTAAAACAAGTATTCTTACTTCATAAAGAAGTGGATGAGACGATCTCTATCATGGGACCGTAAGTTAAGTTTCATGGTATTTATCATTATTTCTAAACTTTGCACCTATCCTATGCAAGAGTCTAGTCACCATAGTGCAAACAAGGTCAGTTTGTGTTGGGGCTAGATGATTGGTCTGATTGTGAGAACGATTTATTATCATTATTTTTGATATTCATTAACCTTAGTAGGTTTCAACCATAATTTGATTTAAAATATAATAAAAAAACGATTATTATTTCGATTTTCATACAGTTAAAATAAATAAATAAATATAATAGATCTCTCCTATCAAATGTAAGCAAAAAATATTGTTGTTTACACACAAGTTAAGTTTATTGGCACAGAGGCATAAACAAAGACAGTAAATCAATTAATATTCCCAGTGAAAACCGGGTTAACGATCGGATACTAATGCGCATAATCAACTATTTATTTAGGCATTATTAGGCCAGTGAATAGGGCGACCAATATATCGAGGTATTGCCTGAGTGGCACCATTCCAACAGTTGTCTTTATCAATTAAATATATGCTACACTATTTCACAATATGCCTCGCTGTTTTTTTAGAACTGGAACAGTTTTGTTATGTTTATCGTTCTTATAGCGGTTAAATATACATATTTATTATGATTAATATCATAATTTTGTTCCATCTTTAAAGATTCAAAGCCAATTCGTCGACGGTCGCTTTTAATCTCGAATAGAGATAGCGAGTCTAGTTTTCAAACGTGAAATGTTAACTTCGATATCTGCAGAAACAAACTAAGACATGTCCTCTATAAATCTAATTATGTAATTTAATTAAAAGTGTTCAAAATACAGTTTCAATAATACAAACAATTTATATCAAAAACAGTGTTCACTAATAATATAACGTCAAATTGTCAAGACATGGCACTTTTTTGACACCTAGACCAAATCAACTGTACTATTGATTATTTGACTATTTTTAAATTATGAGACTTAGGCTTCTGGTCACAACACAACACAACACAATGGTTTTTTTTGTATGTAATAGAATTAAAGTTAAAAAAATACATAAAAATCTAGAATAATAAGGATCGTATTCTGCTTAAATTTTGCTATTCTTAATGTACTTTTTACTTTGTTTCTTTTGTGTGGTATCCTAGAGAGTATCCATTATCTATCTATCTATCTATCGTGACTACAGAGTGAGTGTATATTACAGACTCTGAAAGTCATGCAGGCAGGCAGATATTTATCACCAATATATCTATAATAGAGTTGTAAAGTGTCCGTCACGTTATAAATATCTGACCAATACGACCGAGCAAATTGGACATTTTCTCAATGTGACCGGACATTTTGGACATTTATTGTCACTAACGTCACATTGATTTCTATTGACAAACTATGAAAAAATCATTTGGTTACAAATAAGTGCATTATTATAAGAGAGACAGGCTTTAGTAGTGATGATCTATACAAAATGCAATTTCTCAAATCTTTCTGCACGAACAACGCAAACGCACACTTAAAAAGTGTCGTATCGTTACGCACGAGTTTTTTTGAGTTCGATCCAGATCCAATGACATGTTTTATTGTATGTTTTTACTGTCAAATACTTAATATTTAAGACTTACTTTAGTGGAATTCTTCCGTTTTTTATTTATACTAAAAAAATATATGTGACCATCGTGACAATAAATGTCCAATGTGACCAAGCATTTATCACAAATGACGGACGCTTATAGCATATGACCGTCAATTTAAAACTCTAATCTAGAAAGGACATGAACAAGTCATTAAAGTAAGATTATTAAGTGTCTAACTTCTTCACTGTCGCATGCTACCACCCCCGTCCGACATAAAAGCTAAACACAGTCTACGCAATAACCGGCGAAGTGAACAATTTGCATGACATTGGGTGTTCCTATTATCGCGCAGACGAGGCCGGCCGGCTTATGTAACGCTGTTTTAGTCGAATTTTTACTTCACTAATGATTTAGTATAGTAATTGTATGATCTATCACGACTTTAACCTCTATAGATGCTTATTTCCAGAATGATTGATAAATTAAAATTGCTGCCTATAGTGGTGGTGTATTAGCGATAATTATGATTATTATTTAGCATCAGTTATATAGGTAACGTTCGCTATTTTTTTTAATTCTAAAATCACTGGTTGAAAAGCCAAGTTGCAAAATTTGCGGAAATATTACCAACAATAACTATAACAAAAGGAGTAGTAACAACCTGCATACGCTTACGAATGTTGTGTAACATGAAAATAAAATATTCGTATTCTATAATAAAGTGATTGGTCAGGCGGCATATCTAAATCCATATACAGTTATGTTGACCCCAGTGGCGTAGTGGCTTGGTAAGATTTCGTTTCTCGCTTCGAGTTAAGTACTGCAGTTTTTTATTTTTTTTTATTAGTTTGGGTCTAGGTATGCTTGGCAACGCTCCTGACGAATTTATTTGGTACTACATAACACAAGGATGTTAATTCCAGACCATGACAATAGAGATGACGGCTGGGTAAAGAAAATGAAATTAATTTAGTCCGTCAGTTAGATTATTAAAAAATAATAGTCACTCATTTTTACTTTTGCCAATCAACCAATGAAATGACAGAGATAAAGCGCGTCAAAGTTCAGGAGTAGGGGCTCGTACGCTCGTGACGTCACTTCAAAAAAAAAGTACCTAGATGTGACGTCTTGATATCTCTGTAATATGTGATTATGTAAAATAGGAAAAAATACGTGTCGAATTCTTTTTGATAATCTGCCTGATAGACGAAGAAAAAAAAGTTACTCGTCATCCCTCTTTGTGCTTTTTGGCGCATCATTATCAGCCTACGGCAGTCCACAGCTGGACATAGGCCTCTCCCAATGAACGCCACTAAGCCCCATCCTACCGCATATTTATTTATTGGTTTTGCACAAGTTTCATCTCAACTTTAACGTTGTCTTTGGTAAAAATCTCAAGGCCTGCAAGGGGAAAAGCTAAACAATGAAGAACGTTTTCCCAGCCTCGGACCCGGAAACCGTCACTTAATATCGACAACAAACAGCTCGCGACTCGCGTCAATTTAGTTGTTTATCTGTTACTCGCAGTGGAGACCACATCGCGTCGTTTGTGTGGGATAAAAAAAACACACATGAAACCGCGCAACAATAAAATTTTGTCTAGTTTCCATGGGCTGATGGTTATTAGCAAGGCAAGACACGTAAATGCCTAGTTATTTGTGCCTGATGAAAATGATGTTCGTTAAAGACACAAAATCATGAAAAGTTTATGTCATGCTCACTCAAGACAATAGAGGCTAATGTGTTGAGTTGTAGGCTATTACAATAAACATCAAAATTAATTATTTATTGCTTTGAATATTCTTCATAAAACGGCCAGAAGATTCTTCTATTCTAAATATTTTCTTGGTTTCTTTACAGTAAATGAAAAGGAAAATGCTAATCAATACTTTCGGGAATTGTACTTGTGACCGCTCACAATTTGGACACCCTACTTGCAAGATGAAGTGTTTTTGTTTACATCGGCGAGGTATGATGGCAGCAAATCCCCATTGTGAAGATTTCCACATAAATAAACTCGTATCGGTTGACACGTGCTGATTCGTGTAAATATGTGGCAAAAAAAAAAATCCTTGAACTTTGATGTAATTGGTGAAGCTGTTGGTCAAGATAACTTTTTATTAACAAATTGTTGAGATAGAAGAGAATAATAAAAAAAGTATGCATGAAAAACTCAGATACTCGTCAATTTTAAATACTGTAAGTATAACATTCTGCACAAAACGTATCCACGTGTTGTCTATAAATCACGAACCGTGGGGAAACGGAGCCAGGAGGTGGGGTAACGGGGAGATTGGTAGTCGAATCTTTACTTTTTACTTTTCGCACACTCTCACAATATCCGCTCGGGGAGTTGCAAATGAGTGTAACGAATCTGTCTCCATAGCACGGCATAACCGTGATTTATTGTGCGGAACTGTATATGTTTTGATAACGTAATCTCGTAGAAATCTTTGTCTGATGTTGTCACAAAGTAAACTTAGTGTAGTATACCTTATTTACTTTTAGTAAGATCACCAACCTTTGCAAGTAAACAAAGTCATCTGTTTATTTGTTTTTGATGGCATTATTTTGAAATTGTAAATTAAATCAATAAGGCAAATAACACTACTGCATAATATTTTCCAAGCTAAAAACAGTTTTTTTTTATGCAGTCAGGTTTTTCCAACCACAACGCAAAGGCCATTCCAAATCTATCCAACCATCTCTTACTCATTAGCAGTAGTATTTTTCACAGGAACGCGTCTGTACAGGGTTATTTGTAAAACATCAACAAACTCCTAGGGACTGATTCTGGTGCTCAAATACAACAACTTTTTCTATTGGGTCAACATTGAAATAAAATTTTAAAAATATCCACTGCTCCATGATGTCACCTGTTCGGCGGCTTAGTATGGAAAAGTTTTTTTTTGCGATTTCAATGTTGCTTGCATAGAAAAAGTTATTGTATTTGAGCACCAGAATCAACCCCTAAGGGGTTGTTGATGTATTACAAATAACCCTGTATATGAAAGTGCAGGTTTCCACAAGATATCTTCTGTAACCATCAAGCAAGTAGTATAAATGCGTGCGTAATAGACAGATAAAAATCCAGAGATACGTAAAAGACTAACGGATGTCAAGGGAAATAATATCGACTACACTAAACCCCGATATAACATAGATTCAATTCACTTGAAAAAAAAAGGTGATATTTGAACCTACGATCTTCCACATTACTACGCAGCACATTATTTATGTTGACGAATTTCTTTAATTCAAGTGAAACAATTTTATAATAACTAGCACTATTGTAAATGCAAAAATACAAAATAAAATACCAACGTTATTGTTTCAAAACAGTGCTATAATAACTCTGAAAACCTCCAAACGTGTGGGCGACCTTTTACAGTCTCTATTTAGTTGTGAAAAAGATAAAACAAAAGTGTAAATCATTATATTATTTGTACCAAGGTTTATTTACGATGGTGGTCACGTGACGTGCCAGAGACATGGCCCCACGTGAGTGTAGCACGTTGTAGGTCGGTCACAAATAGGGTTGCCAGTTTCCTCCTTTTTTAAGGCTCTACCATTTCATATGAAAACAATTTTCACGTGTTTTGCGTGCACCAGTTTTTGCGAATTCCGGCTGTTGATTCGACGTTTACCTGTTTTTGCGATTTTCATTTCTTTTTTATCATATTGCTGATGATTAACTTATTTTACAAAAAAATTAACGATATTATATTATCTAAACACATAACTGTACCTATATATCACATTTACCTAGCTAGATTAAATACGCAGGTTTGTATTGAAGAGTTATTGTAAACATGACAACTGGCGGCGCAACGTGACGCACCCCGAATTCCATACAAAATCGCGTTTGCTCTTCTCAAAATCTATCGAATATAACTTAGAATAGGCCCGTGGAACACGATTAGTTTTACACTCATACAAAAACACTAAGTAAGAGTTACGAGACACTATTTTCTTTATAGATAAAGTACGGTTGGCAGCCCTATATTGAGTTTAGGTCTTATGTTCGTGACAGGAGAGGCTATATTTGAATGATTGGTAACTGAAAGATTATTCAGCGTGGCTCGTATACTAATTGTAATAAGATCTGGATTTGATTGAGCAACCTGGCTGTGTTTAGCTCTTATTGTCGTAGACAGAAGGTCGAGAACCAAGTGTTTAGACAATAGGAATGCGAAGAATTTACATGCCTATGTTACGTGATAATGTGAGGTTTTAGTAAAGAAAATTTACAAAGTATTTTACTTAGAGAGCAGTTCTGCGTAATTATTTTGAGATAAATGGCCGAATTATCCAACTGCGTATGAACAAACATGGGAAAAATAACCAAACGAAGGCGAAACGAATAACATTGACCAGATAAGACGGAATAAAAAATACGTATCTACGTTAAATTTGTGGTTTCATGGAAATAAAAATATTCTGATTCATATGATTCAATGTATTTATCCGTCCGTACGACCGTCTGGTGTAATCCCCCAAGGGTCAAATGTTTGTGTGATGACAGTGATCGGAGTAGGTAGATTGGTTTGGGGTCAATGATACCAAACATTGATGTTAATATGGACATGCCTCCGGGATTCCGAAATTTCTTTCTATCAGTTTTGAAAAAAAAAAAAGGTATATCCATATTATGCTAGCACTACCAAAGTACATCAAATAAATCTACCTACTCCGATCACTGGTGATGAGCACGAGCATTTA
The DNA here is from genome assembly GCA_963576865.1 of Anania hortulata. Classification (NCBI taxonomy): domain Eukaryota; kingdom Metazoa; phylum Arthropoda; class Insecta; order Lepidoptera; family Crambidae; genus Anania; species Anania hortulata. Next base: position 3,149,609 of record OY756413.1, read on the forward strand.
TACCTAAGTTATGGATGTTAATAAAAGTATTTAAGTATGTTTATCCGTTATCTAGTCGCCATAGTACAAGCTTTGCTTAGTTTGGGGCTAGCCCCAAACTAAGCAAAGCTTGAAAGATTGTGGAAACAATTTATTTATTTATTATTTATAAAAAAAAAACTCGTCAAGGTGACATTAGAGTTCTAAGTTTGGGTAGTGATATCGATAAATGCCTCTTAGAGGCCAATTACAAAATACAACAACTATATGTATAGGAACATTGAAATCCAAAAAATAATACTGTCCCTAAGAGATCAAACAGAGAAGAAACAGAACCAGTATGAAGTCTGTATTTTTTTAATAACATTATATAGAAAAGTTTTATCCTTCCCATCCCCATTTGTCGATGGGGTTAGAAGTATATTTACGCATTATGTACTCGGCATAAAAAAAAACAAAAAGCAAAGGAATATACTATTATACTCACTAGTGGTGGGCATAGTTAAGAGAGTCTGGTATAGTCGATGGTGGTGAATAATATACAAACGAAAGTGAATGTACTGGGCCGTGCCAATTCACTTTCACTCAGTTTAGACTTCCTTGGTTCGGGTTTTTAGTTACTACGAGGTGTTTCTCTCTGAGTTTTCTATATTCTCATTTGTATGCATCAGTCAACATACAACAGCATCTAAGATTACTTACACGGAAGGCTTAGAAGTTCCTGTAGGTATCATGAGGACCTACTTACCTCAAACGTCTAAAATTATTTAATAAAAAACAACCAAAGTATCAGATGGATATATATATGGATATATATATATATACTTTCGGTAGAAGATAGGCACAATTGAGTTTTTGAAATTTTACAGAAGAACCATTTTATGTATTTTCTTGCTCTTGCTCTGCTAATATTGCTCTAAAGTAGTTTTCATTTGCATGAAATAAACTATTGACGATAATTATATTAGGCAAGTTGTTATAAAGAATTAAAATTGTTTAGTTTTTTACTTCAATTGTGCCCTTGTTCTGCCGAAGGAGCTTCTTGTAGAATTAGTCTGGACAGTCTGAAATCTGCCTTTATCGCCGACTAAATTATACATATTTTTTAAGCTAGGACGTCTTAGCTAAACTAGACACCGTTGAATAATACAACTAATAAAAACTGTATCAGACTAAATAATAAACTTTCCCTGCTGTTAAGAAAATAAAATAACCAGAATTTTTAAAATGTGCACATTTTCACAGACTATTCCGTAGAAACTGAAAAATGCGGGTGGAACATCAACAGTTAGTTAGATGGGAGTTCTTTTAACTGGAATACTTTAAAAAAATCGCATGTTTTCTGGAGAGTGCAATTTGCTTTGGAATTTTAAGAAAAATGTTTAGTTTGGTTAACATAATATGAAACAAGGTTACTTTAATATATTTTTAAATTTAACAGACAATAATGTCCTGAAAGAAGTTGAGTTTGAGTGTGCTACTTTTGCTGTAGATTGATAAATTTCCAAGTATGGCTAACTGAAGACTTAATATTTTAATTAATTTTATAAAAAAATAAAAACCGACTTCAAAAAACTAAAACGCTAAAAATAATCTTAACACTTAAGTACCTAATAAGTTACTTTTGGAGTCGGTGCAAACGAAAACATCGAATCTCTCATCGACAGGCACCGACTCCAAAAGTAACTGATTAGGTACTTAAGTGTTGCTGAACACAGATTTCATTTCCTATTTTGCCACCCTTAGGGGTGAATTTATTTCCGAAAATGTTTTATTATAGTATCTTTGAGGTATAAGCTTTTCATTAAAAAAAGAATCATCAAAATCGGTTCACATTTGGCAAGATATTAGGTAAGATAGATACTAAAATCAGTTGGCGTGGTATGGAGTTCATACAATGTTTGATGATTTTCTTATAGATCCCATCATCAGAATTTAACCAAATTTATATGGGACCATTCTGAAAGTATTACCTTTCAAACAAAAAAATAATTATCGAAATCGGTCAACGCAGTAACGAATGATCGCTGAACATACATAAAAAATAAAAATAAAAAGATTCCGACGAATTGAGAATCTCCTCCTTTTTTGAAGTCGGTTAAAAACAAATAAGATATTTTTATTTTGTTTGATTATTATTGATACATTATCTTAGATATTTATGTTATTAATAATAATTATATATCCGAAAGGATCGTGACTCCAATCGATACATATTGCAACAGTCGCTTCTATTGAGCGAGTATTAAGCAATTTGCCGGTTGACATTACAATAGCGAAAGTTATTATAAACAAACTAGTGCTGGGAAAAAGTAGTCTATCGATATTATCGAATTCAAGTGCTAAAATATAAGTCATCATAAAACCAAAAACACTACCTGTCGATAGTCTCTACTTGTTGGGACCGATATCGATGAATACAATAACTGAGATCAACAAAAGTAGATATTAGTACACATCTATCAAATTTACCCGTGTGGTAAATATGTTTTAAATCAATTTTAATGTAAAAGTGCCCTCTAAAGTGTAAAATACTCAGACGGTCTGTAAAACTATATGTTTTACCTTATAGAATTTTGGAAAACACAACAATACCGTCAATATCCTCAATGTTGTAGTTCAATGCAAGTGAACATAGATAAATGTATATTAGTTATATGGCACGCACGCACCATTAACATAGCGACTGATTGCAAAAAATAAATAGAATAGGTACCAAAACTGTCGACATTCCCACAACACTAAAAGAAGTGTTTTGCAATGCGTCAAGACGCTTTTTGTCGCGTTCAATACACTGTTATTTTTATTTAACTGATTGACGCTTGATCATGAATCTATTGCAAAAGCACAAAGTAATATAATTATTGAACTGTCAAATCCGCGTGCTGCTGCGTAATCAAAATCATTGTTCGAATTTCTATTCCTTTAGAAAACTAATAAATAAAATAGAAACAACTATTATATCTGTTTGCAATGTAGCTGCATAGACAATAATGATATATCTTGATGTCTTTTAAGATCTTATCCTATTCTGCAAATAATAAATATACTTAAGCATTAAGTTTTATAAAATATCAATAAGCTGTAGTTTTATGTTTATGTATCACTCTAGAATATACAATAGTGCTTTTCATAGATACCTTATTAATCGTCCCTTCATTGACCAACCAATTGTCACTGTTCAACGAGTGCAGTTACGTACTCATACGAAAATAAATGAGATACAAATTATAATGTTAGTTTTTATTTTTTATTATATCCAATTCCCTACCACGTCACTACATTGACCATGGTCAGCCTGTGACGTGCACAAACGTCATCAAGCAACATTCGCACATACGATTGCGCAATAACGACGCAAATCCCGTGTCAAGTTCACGGCTGCGAGCGGATCCGCGAGGCCCACTTAGTGCGGCCCGGTGACCTGGATACCGCGACCTCGTATGACGCGGCTGGTGGCACATTTTAGCGGGCCTAGTACTGTCACCGGTGTTAAGACCTGTTCCAAGAGTATGTAAAATTTCACAGATTATTTAAAATTACTGTATTTTCAAAAAAAAATAAAGTATCTTTAACATTTGGTCGCTCTGAATTAGTTCCAATACATCATCTTGTTTTATAGATGGTATGCCAGGCTTCGCTTCTCATAAAAAAGTTAATATAAATCCACATTTCTGGTGTAAGAACTAGTTTTTAGAGCACTCTTCATGTAAAATAAACTCAGTAATAACTCGTAATGTCATTAATCATTTGTCAGATAATTGCACTTGAACAAAACAGTTCCTGAGGAATGCCAGTCATGGTTACTATGTCTTATGCACTAAGTATCACTAATGCAGTCAATAAGTTACTTTTTATAGCTTTTACGTCTTTGAAATAAGGATAAGTGATTATCTTAGTGTTCCGTAAAAATAGGAATCTCATTATGTGACCGATAATTTTTGTGTATTGTTGTTTGTCACGGGAAATAGCACAAAAGGTTAATTTATTAAGTATTTCACTAATGCAAAAATGACAATTGGAATCTCCTTTGTTATCGATACTATGCAGCTACAATGACGCACATCCCTAAATAAATTTTGGAAACAGTTACCATCGCAGGTGGTAATTGTTTGTCATCCATGGCATCATCTTGAAAAGAAATAATGTCAGATACTGTTAGTATAATTTTATCGACATTCTAAAATCGCTGGTGTGAGTAATATCTCGTTATTTTCGTATGCGATACAGTTATTGTAATAACATTTAAGATTTCTGTGTAAGCAGAAGTGACACATATTTTTCTGACATTTCGTTTTATAGACAGTTGTAATCACTGTAGCTAAGCTAGTATATTGTCAATAGCAGCTTATATTTCTTTTCTCAGTTGCAAACACATTTTATATTCACTCTTTTTATAAGAATACTATCTTGATTACCCTGAGGAGGACAAATACATACTTAAAATACTTTACTTCTATCGTCTTCCTCAATACTTTTAAGTTTTACTGAATTAAAATAAGTGACGTGATCACTAAGACTTGGATCCACTTGCAGAACCTTCTATCGCGATAGAACTTAGAACCTGGCTTAAACATTTGGCATCTGTTATTGGTTCGAGTGTGATTTGAGAACCCATACTATTTTTTTACTTTAAATAATATAAATATATTTATATTTATATTATTTGTTTAAAGTTAACAGAGACACTTAATCTAGGTTAAATCAAAAAAGTTCTGCAAGTGGACATAAAATGCAGACACTGACCTATGTTATCATTATTTATTTATTCACCATTTAATATAATGTACAGTATTGTCAGTAGGTCTGTGTTTTAACCTTTGCCTAAAATTGGGCAAAGTTTTCTTCCAAAATCCTACAGTTCTATTGCCCTACTTCGCCAAGGTCTAGGAGTTTATTACATCATTATTGGAAAAATAACTGGACGTTTAGCATTCCCGAAAAGCACAAGTGAAATATCAAATATTCACCTCAGCACGACCTCAAATTCTTCATGTTTGCCGTAAAAAATATTTATAGCCTTTTCCACTGGCCTCCAGTACCGAGAACCGAGGCTACGTTGATTTTGCTCAACAGGAAAGCAATCAAAGGAATCGTTTGGTTTCAAATAAATTAACTGAAACACATACCGACTCTTATAGCTGTTGCGGTAAGGTCGTAATTCAGTGGGCAATCAATTAAATTTGTGTTTTATAGATGTTCGCGAAGTATTCATAAATGTAAAGGATTATTAAGAATTATCTGTAAGAAAAAGTATGTTAAAGTCTTTGAGGAAATTTGAGGGGTGAGGTGAGTGGGGCGAAAGGCACATAAAAACAGTTCTTGCATTAAAAGAACAAGCGTAAAGTTTAATTGACGTTTTGACGTCTACGTATGCATGTTACGTTGGTGTGCGTGCTCACTCCGCCAGCAACCCACACTGCTGTAAAGTGTGTGTTGTAACCATAAGTTACTTTTTGGCTGCCAAGCGGTCGCATAAGACCGCGTTACAATGAAACTAATGAATGAGTCTCGTTTTGCTGGGCTTATGTGTTAAGCCCGCGCTTGTTTCTGACTTTCAAAACCTGTGTTGGGATTGAAATCATCTAATTCTCTACACATATCAATTTGTTTTGTAATGATAATGACATTGACAATAATCGGCGCAATGTCATGCTAAAACGCCTAGTTCGCAGGAGGACAAAAGTAATAATAGGAGTTCCTAATAACACGCGGCATGACAAATATTTCATATATAGAAAAGCTATTCCGAAATTACAAAGACGATGCATTTGCAGTAAACATTGTAAATACTGGACCAAAATAGTAGCATGACTGACAGACAGACTGCGTCGCACCGCTTCAACCGGTGGGACCGGTGAGATTGTGAGTGGAAATATCATTTAAGTACCCTAGGGACGTACTAAGAAAGGATTTTCGAAAAACATTTCCTATGCGAAGGAATAGGGGTATCAATGTGTTTGTATAAGCAATTAGACATTAGCGCGAAAGAAGTCTTGCGGAAAACCAAGTCGAAGATATTAGTTGTCACGTCATGCTGCAATGGCAGAAATCTGATTTGCCAATTTCAAGCTACCAATCAGGTTCCACTTCTCGACATTTGGCCTGTAGCAACGGTATCGTTGACAGACCCTGGTGCCTCCGCGCGACCGACTGACCTACATACCCTCAAGCGTGGCTGATAATTCCACTGCCAGTTAGTTTAATGCTCAGCGTAGACTAGTTTCTACAGTCCACAGGATAGGCTAGACGGTGTGGCGTAGCTAGGGACCTTTGTCCTGTTGTGGACGATGATAAGGCTGATCTGATGATCGATAGTAAGTCTTGTTTATCAGAATGAATTTCACAGAAGACATCTACTTTACTGAATATATTCTTGGTGTTTTTGATCAGCGAAAAATATAAGGTTTTGTAAAAACCAATAAATGAAAGTGAGAATGAGAATGAGTGAGGGATAAGTCCACCCTATCACTATTTAGTGTATGTATTTTTAATCTAGCTTATTGTTGCTTACACTAGATTTTTAGTTAAAATAGTCAGTAGACCTACTATTTATCATTAAATCCCTTTTTAGTTCCCAAACTCCTAGAAAACAGTGACCAATCCTTTGAGTTTCGACTAGGATTTAATCTTTCATTGGAGGAGGTAGACCAAAAATGGACCTAGCCCAACTGGTAGACCCGGGGGGCCTCTGGCCAACTGACCTACATACCCGCAACAGTGTATTCGGCACCGCTAGACAATTGCTCTTGCGAGTGACTCACTGACAGTACCGAGTGTTTATTTTATTTCAATAGTATATTATATTACACCGTAAAAGTTCTATACTTATTTGTGAATATCATGCCTGACTTTAGTAGATGTCATCGTATGAAAACTCATCGATGCGATTGGTGCAAACCAGTAATGATGAGGATTATCCAGCCAGCAGTTGGTCTTTCCAAATAAGCTTTCTGTGATGGTTATGGTGGTGGACGGTGGTAATGACAAATGCTATAAATGTCAGAATTTGATTTAGATTCTAATACGTTCAATCTTATCATCTTTATAATTCATTCATTTCATTCATTCTTAATTTCACACATTCATTCGTTCTTAATTAAATACCGTGATGAAATTTGTGTATCATTGCTAAAGTTAGAAAAAACTCTAGATCTCTTCTTTCAAAATACAGTATACAGCAACTGGTAATTACCAGATAAGTAATACCTTGTTAGGTAGCAGCCATAACGTTTCGTGTCTGACTACAGCATGATCATACCACTTACTGTCCTTTACTGGGAAATATGCGACTTTACCAGTGTCGACTTGACAATATAAGAATGGTTAAGAGTGATATCAATCTTAATGATTTCCGCTATGATATTTATTTTTACAAGAAATAATAATTAAAACACTTAAGTTTGGTAAAACGATTCCGTATTATGTGACGTCATGACATAAAAAAGTACCTCCCAGGAGGTTTAAATGAAGAGCAGTAAATTACAAATGAACAGCGATGAACGTTTAATTTGATATCGGAACAATCAAATAATTATACCTAACGGGTTTTTAAAAAAATGCTATACATATTTGGAGTTGTTTGATCGGACCGCACATCCTTTTTCGGTGTTGGCTAAAAGAAACTAGGATCCAAATCCGTGCCACATACTTTTCGCTATAGCCGATGGCTAAAATTGGGTTAGTCGACGACTGTTACCGGTAATTACATTTCCAAGTGCAATAAAACTTACGCACATAGTGGTAAAAAAGGTCAAGAATGTGTAATATAAGTATTTTTGGAATTATGTTAATGAGAGAGTTTTTAAGTAGGTACTTTTTGTTGAAGTCAGCATGAAAATTTACTACTAATCCATCCTCATCCAAAATCTGTAGGGCAACATGAAAATGTCGTTATTTTGTTGACGATGAAAAACAAAAGAATACTTTAAGACACTAAAGCAAGCTATCTTGAGAGGACAAAAATAGTAAAAAAATATCCCAAATCCACTTTGTAACCTCTCACATTTCCTCGATCGCGATTTTTTACGCCAATCTTAAGCGCGTTGCGCCATTCTAAATCATCCGTTTCACTTTTGCTCGAGTACTTTCACTGCTAACGGTACGGAGTTTAAATCAGACAAAATGCATCTTTGCAGCCATCTCTACAAGCTTTAAATTGTATTGTACCCAATTCGTACCTGTCAGAGTTGGTAGAAAAATCTCTGATCGGTGGAAAACAGATTTTTACATAAAAGGAATAAAGTTGATTTCGAGTTGGGTTAGTGTTGCGCTAGCCGAAGATAGCCGAAGTGCCGCGATCGTGTTCGGATCGTGCGCGTGAGTTTGAAAGTCGGATAGCAGGGGGTACCGTAACACCAGCATCGCTTGTGTCATCCGTTACCGAGCGGTGAAACTCTTGTTACGTTCCGAACGGAGTTTAATGTTATGCCGAAAGATTACGGGAATGTCGAGCGATCGTGGCGGCACGCACGTATTTAGACCTTGTCCGGTCAAGCCCGTTTGACACCATACGGTGGGAATCTCAATGTGACCCGAGAGGGCGCCACACACCAGTTACAATTTGTTACGCGTCCGCTGATACAATTATTTTATTCGGTGATGGGTGGAAGCAATATTAGACGAAGCCAAATCTTGATGAGGCCTAAAACTAGTCAAAGCAAACTGTGTTATGTAAATGTCCGACGGAGTTTATGTTGATGACATGCTCCAACAACAAACATTATTAGCTGACCAAACTTTTAAAACTAATCGTCAAAACTCAATCAATATCAATAATATATGGAAATAATTATTATGTAAGTTATTTAATTTTAAATCCGTTTCAAGCGGAAACGAATAACGATCCTCCGTTATTATGACATTAAGAATGACCTTAAAATTGATCTCAGCAGGTTTACGGTAAACATAAATGTAATTGCAAACTGTAATGGAAAGATTATAACATCGTTTAACTGGAGGTTAGGCCGTCAATAATTAATATGCTACATTCATTACTAAACTTGTCTGGCCTAAAACGAGGACATTGCCTGTCTGGTTAAAGTTTAATTAATTCCTAATTCTCATTTAAAAACTTTAGAGGGAAATTAAAGAATCCGTATTGCGTAATATAATAATGTATACACCGTAGATATGACTATTTATTTTGAAGTAACTCTTCGCTAATCTTCAAAGGATGTCAAGCTTGTTGTAAAAGTATAACTTTTTGCTCCAGTTTTGAAAATTATATCATCTGAGATTGTTATCGTTGATTATTTTTAAAATTCGTAAATAAATCGGTCTCTCATCTACATATATTCATACATACGATCCTTTTCCTCTTAATTTTTAATTTAATGTTTATTCATATCTTTTAATCAACAGGTTTAGTTGGACTTTTAGGTCAATATCCTATAATTTTATTACATTAAAGAACTCTTCGGTATGTTAACAGTTAACACTATCCCCATCATCCCTGAATTTTCCTTGTCCAGAATCAATATCCTCCCTTTTCATCCCAGCAAACATTGCTAGAGTTGTTATACTTTGTCCAATGAGTTATTGTACTGGTCGCTATTTGTTTAGGAGTATCGGCTGTCATTGACACTGATCTTTTAGATCAACCACCGTTTGATAAAGGATGAATGTTCCTTTTAATATAATGCTTAAATAGATTTTATTTTGTTGAGGTTCCAAGAACCGACCGAATTTGGCTGTTTTGATTTATTTGGTGGTCAAGATGTAGAATACTGTAGATCCCAATGTTAATATCTAGTAGATACACACCAGAAGTTGCAGTCGAGAACCGTCGGATAAACTTTTAAAAAGATGTAGATATTTTCTCAGGTTTAAGTGTCGAAGATTTAGAGGACGGTTAAATGGGACTAATAGATAGATACTATATATTGCACACCATATGAAGAAGTGACAGTTATTTTTTTGTTAGATATTGTTGTCGCTTCTTTACGGACAATATTTCTTTAAAGGCTGCAAATTTTCCTTAGTTGTGCGTCGTACAGAGTAGATCATGCAGTATGCGCTACTGAACATACCTGTATGAGGATTCTTTGTAATAGTATGATTTAAGCTTTTGCGGTTTAAAGATAGTCCTTACATATCCTTGATCGATTTATTTTGGGTTAATCCATGATTTGGTCCTATGGCTGAAATGATGATGATGATGATGATTTGGTAAGCAAGGTTTTAACTCTTCATCTATGAACTAGCCTAGTTAAATAGATGAAGAGTTTAAAGACATTTGGTTACCAACTCTTCGGTCAGACTAAACATTACAGCATAAAAAGGGTAAGTTACTGCGATTTCGCAACACAATCACAGATTCTAAGCTCTAAAACATCTACATTCTATTTTGAACCGTAACCTATTGTTTTACCATTGGAAATTGAATGTGATACAATTCGCACGCGAAGGAAAGTGTACTCGCACGGGGAAACCCGAGTCGGAGCACGCGATGCAGGTTCGTTTGTGTTATCGTCCCGTTCGCACGTGTGTGGTGATCTTCGAGTGCGAGTAGGACAGGTTGTGTCGAGTAACGGAACTTATCAGACTATTTATAATTGGACGGTGCGAGTTCGTTATAACAGGACCGCTCGTGTCATTTGGGTTAACCGATATGATTCTAGATTATAATTAACGTCAATATATTCGATTAGAAGTCGTTTCTGTAGCTAATCCGAGTTGAGGGTTTGCCAAAATACATTTCTGTTTAGAGGAAATAGCAAACTGAAATTAATTAGTACTGACACTACGATGTAAAATTACAATAAACGTACTGATTGATTATTTTATTTTATTTTATTATTTAAATGCAGCATGATCAGTCGCAGTTTTTTTTTTGAACTTTTTTCTAATCACGTACTGGGATTTATCCTATTATATATTCTTTGGTACTGGACAAAGAAGTTTCTTCCAGTATTTGAAGTCTAAATCGTAACACAAGATGTTATTCCTTACTTAGAGACCATGGGAATTGGAGTGTAGTTTAGCGCATTTAATGTTTAAAAATTATTTTAAAGAAACATAAGAAATGATTTCATTTATTACTAGTGGTCCTAAAATCCGATAAGTAGTAGAATTCAAGAAACAAAGTCCATAAAGATAAACAAACCAATAACAATGAAAGAGGGTTATAAAGTTTTAGTGATACTGTCGATTTGAAAGTGCTTAACCAATTTATGGAACAGCGCAGGCTAGCCAAGCCGGAACTAAAGCCTAAGAATAGGCTGCAAGAAACAACCGGCTTTGAAAAAAAAATCACAAGTGAAAGTGAGAGTAAGTATCGAACCTCTCATCTGACAATTGAAATTTAAAATTGGAACAATCCGACCCCATTCCGTGAATGACTACGCATGTGAGCGGTTGTGCGGGGTGCACGCGCGAAAATAAATCATTAAAGTTAGAAATATTGTGTTCATTCACAAGCCGATATTTTTGGCGAATGTCAATGGAGTCGCTTGCCTAAGAGCGTCATGCTCTCATAAACACATTATTTCGTTAGCTTTCACTTCTCGAATCGCGAATGGAAACGGAAATTTTCTGGCAGTAAATCTAATATTCTGATTATGTACGGACAAGCTTTAACAATAACAAAGTAGCAATGTTTACAATGATTACAGTGTATACTGACAATTATTATGTGTGATTACTATGAATGAGAGACGTATATTGAATTACATCAGTAACGCGGGTCGCGAATAATCAAAATATTAGATCATGAACATAATAGATTAAAAGCAAGGATATCTGCTGATTATATAATGTTATCCTTAAAAGTTAAAAAAATGTAGGCCATAAAGAAAATAATACAAACATGATTTTTCAAATCAATCATCTTCAATAACTTGTTGAGAAGTTTAAAAGGTTTACAAGAACTAGGATGAATTGGATAGAATGATGGTGTAAGTAAAGCAGTAAGTAATTACTTAGCCGATTTTAAAACTGCAAACTCTTCCAAAACACTAAAGCATAATGTCAGATCATTTTAAGAACGTCTATTTAATACGTGACGGAGACGTAAAATTGTTCATAACTGTTGTTTTATGCTTCGTATTCGTGTTTAAATGCACTCTTAGAAGGATTATGTCCGAGTTTGACTTTTTATGAGTGTGGGAGAAGTGTTTTTTAACATTCTTACTGACTTTGTAAGAGTTCATTACGAGATCTAAAAATGTGTTATTAGTGCTGTTGTAAATGGTATTTAGATTAAATTTTACTTTTCATTGTATTATAATGAAAGCTTTCAACGCGACATTTATGTGCCAATTAAAAAGTTATAATGGTTTTATTTACGTCATAAAATTTATGTAACAGATAACCCGACAAGTTAATTCATAGAATAGCATATACGGTAGATCATCTATCATTTCTAAGTATGCATACTATCAGACAGTAAAGACAACACAAGTTCCCATTTTAACATTTTTTTTTAATGTGATGCCTCGGATTCCACTTGAACTAACTCGTATTATCCGAACGTGAACATCAACAAACACTCAACACCCTGAAAGACTTTCAATTCAAAATTGGAATGCACAAAAAAACTTTAACAGCACAGATATGGTCTGTAATCTGTATCATGTGAAATGTCCCGCCAGAACGTAGCGCGGGCGCAGTGCGCGTATATACAAAATGGCCGGCTGTTACCTATGTGGGTCACGGCGATTCAAGTAGGGATGTTCATTAGAAAAAAAAGTGTCGATATGATGTATTGTTGTTTTGTATGGTGACATATACATAATAATACATGAATGTTTACGATACGTCAACATCAAGAAATTATCATGACAAGTTACGTTACAATTGAGCTAATTGAGTATAGGTGTCTAAATCAACAAGTTAATATTGCACTGCGTAAATAATAGATAGATGATAGTTCGCTTTAGGCCGTTAAGAAAAAAATGTCTTAGGATTAAGACTAAAAATGGTATAAAAAGAAACAAATTCTTTAAACAAACTTATATAGTTATTGAAATGATACATTTCAATGCTTAGATATGCGCTTATCTTGGTGGCCATTGAACTTTTTTGACAGAAACATAGATTTTATCGATACACAGATAGAGCATCCCTATCCGAGCGACCGTGTGCAAGCTCAATCTTACAAATTTTTAAAAACGAAATTGCGATTTGGTTTGATTAGTAGGAGTTAGGTAATACGGATGTCGGTCATGTTGAAGTGTTAATTGTTTAGCAGTTTGTATTTCTTGCTTGACTAGTAACTTGTCAATGTCAGTGGGAAGTTAATGTCGATGTTTGAATGTGTGTCGCAAATGGATCAACAATATCAAAACTATGGATAAAACGGAATGCATAGTATTAATTTGCGATATTCGTCATGTGCTAACTATTTACCGTAATGTTATTTTTTGTATGGGCTTTTTTTTTATTTATGTTGGTCTCATAGCACAATAAAAATTGTTCTCTTTGACCAGCAGAATACTACACTTAATTAAAGAATAACTTGAAATTGACCCTCATTTTGTTGCCATTCTGGTTTATCTTGTTTACCTTCAGATTCTTTAAAATATTGATTTGCTTCAGCCACCATTAATTTTATATCATTATGAAAAACAATCAGAATCAAAAATTGAATTTAAGCGTCAAAACCCCAATTAGTTTACCATCAAATTTGATTCGCCTTGTGTTTCATTCTTCACTTTCGTTTTTAGTGGCTTGAGAATTTGAAAGTTTCAATCAATCATTTCCACCTTTATTGGTTTCAATTAAGTATTTATGTATTACCACATAGCACATTGCCGTTTGCATTACATATCTCAGTAGAAAACAACCTTCAACATATCGAAAGGTCAGTGAGATTTTTGGGATGCTTGATTTTATCAATTGAGGTCTAAATTCCATTGCAAACGCAATATCTTAACTTCGGGTATTTAAAATAGTCTTTGAAATACCGAACTTTCACCATTAAATATGGCATTATAAAGTACTTAGTAAGAAACAGCAAGATTTGTGAGCTTAGCATAGAGGTCATGTGTATAATTGTTCTATTATAGTGTGTGAACTATGTTGCTTTGAAAAGTGAATTACACCCAAGTTTCCAGTTCCAACTACATTTTTTCAACGCTATAGAAAACTGCCAGTACATTTAAAGTACTATGTTCGTCTTACTCGCGCATAATGAGTTAATAGTACTGTCCCGCTCTATTTCATTGCTCGCGACGAGGCGAAGGTGAAACATATACACTTGAAATAAACGTGGGCTAGCGTTTTTATCATCTTTCTCACATGCTACATTCGTGATTCGCTATAAGAAACCATGTCATATTTTACATACGATTCCGGGTTGATATAGACACTGATAAAAAAATCAGCCAACGTGGGCGATCGAGAAATCAATGTGATAACAAGTAAGAACGTATGATAGATGATAAAATACACAACTTAGAAAATATTAGGGCCTATTTTGTTAGTTAGGATTATGAATAAAAATCCACAGTAATTCCATAACAAATAAATGATATGAACAATGCTAATGATAACAGAGTATTTCTAGATGCGAGTGCACGGCTTGACCCATTTCTATAAATACGATTCATGTGATAAAATTACGGTCCAACAATATACTCGAAAGCGAGGTGGTAGTAAGAGTGTAATACTAGTGCTTGAACTCGTAATGGTATGACATGGAACTTAACGACCTAAGAGAGGAGGGTAACAACCGCCTTTGATCAAGAGGGCATTGAAGATGACGACTTGACGAGTAACATTAGTCTCCAAATTATTTCAGCAGTAAACAAAATGTAAGCAAGATTTTACATCAAACAAGTGGTGGAATATATTTGGAAAGCTGATTATATTAAATACAAATACATTTTGCTAAATATAATTTAGTCAATTAAACAGTCAGAATACTTTATTTTAGTTGTTCCGCGCATAATTACTGCTATTAAAACAGAAATTAAATTAAACGTTTATAACTTCTTCAATGTCTCAAACTGTATAATACATTTATTTAAGTGATAAGAATTAATAAAATATTGATGAATTTATTATTTTAGGAAATCTATATAGGTATATAAAAATGAATCTCTATTTCCCTTGGTCATCGCATAACGCGTGAACGGATGGAACAATTTCGCTAATTCTTTTTTAGTTGTGTTATTTTTGGTCAGGTGAAGGTTCTTTTGAAAGAACTGAAGTAAAAAAAAAAAAATTATAAATCTGGAAGTCACTGGGGGAGGCCTATGTTCAGCAGTGGACGTCCTATGGCTGAAATGATGATGATGATGATGATGAAACTGAAAACCACGAGAACGAAGTCGCGGGCAACAGCTATAATAAATAAATATTGGACAACATCACATACATTGATTGCTATGATCCTATGATAAGTAGCTAATGCACTTGTCTTACAGAAATCATAACAATGACGGTACCACTACACCCAGACCCGAGACAATATAGAAAAGTGGTTTTTCTACATTGACCGACCGGAAATCGAACCCGGGACCTCAGAGAGCACACCAAGTCCAGTATGCTCGCCTCTCGGCTACGGAGGTCGTTGAATCGATCTAATTATATAATATTGTTTGTTAGATTTTTAGTAAAGTAAAAAGGTGCCAAGATTTTTAGTTTAAAAACATGCATATGGTTTCAATAGAAAAAACACTTCGGAGAAAATTACAATGTTCTGTTTTGCAAAATGTATTTTAAAAATACAATTTGATTTAACATTTTCGAGGATGAAGTTAATTAAGGTTTTTTGGGAATGTTTATTAAACGCATAGTTCATAATCACTCTGAAACAAATCTACTCCATACTTAACTACTAATTAAAGTTTAGTTAATTTATTTGCAACTTCAACATCTGTCGCATTAGGTCCAATTTCGATTGTCGTAGTTCTCTGTTCAGTTGCATTTTTGATTTCGATGTCATTGTAATTTGAGACTTATTACAATTTGAGAAGGAGTCAGTTTTTTGAGTTATAATAACACAACGGTCATCGGCATTGCTCCATAGTCCATGTATACCCGTGCTTATTTATAAGCATTCTTGAGGCGTTTGTCAGACCATCTACCTTATTTAGGGTTACCAGATGAAGAAATCGAAAGTCCGGAAAAAAGGCCTGATTTCCATTGAAAAATCCTGAGATTCTGTTACCATTTGAAAACGTACTTAACAATTTTAAAAAGTCGCAATATTATCGTCTTTATACCCCCTTCCTACGAACCGCCCCTCGCCCCATAATATGTTTTGATTTTATTGTGCAATTATTACTAATACCAAATGAATATTATTTTTAGTGTTTAACTTTTTACCAAAGAGATATTTAAAATGTAAGCTATATTTGATTGAAAATTCTAAAATTCCTGAGATTTCATGAGATTTGCAAAATCCGGCCGCAGTCCTGAGAAAAGTTCAAAAATCCTGAAATCTCAGGACAAATCCTGAGATATGGTAACCCTAACCTTATTGGACGTAGGAAAAAAAAAGTGATGATGTTTAGAGGTATTATTCATATGTTTTCGAGAGTCGAGTTTGATAACAAATCAAAACATTCGCAGTAGTGCTCTAAGCAAATGAGTTACGGTTGTCCTTAAAAACGATGACACCAATAGGGGTGACGACTGGGCGAAGCAAATTAAATTCTATTTAGTCCGTCAGTTAGATTACAAAAAAATATTGGACATTAATTTTTTATTTTGTCAATCAACAAAAAAATTCAAAGATAAAGCGCGTTAAATATAATATTCGTAAACTCGTTACGTCACTTCTAAGTAAAAAATTTACTACGACGTGACGTCATATGATTTCAAATCAATATAATTATAATATTAGACAACATCACACACATTGCTCTGATCCTATAGTAAGTAACCAAAGCACTTGTGCTACAGAAATCAGAAGCAACGACGGTACCACAACACCCAGACCCGAGACAAGATAGAAAAGTGATTTTTATACATTGACCGACAGGGAATCGAATCCGAACCTCAGAGATAGCGACACCAAGTCCGGTACGCTCGCCTCTCAGCTATGGAGGTCGTCTGAATATAACTTTGTAATATTTTGATTATGTGAAAAAAGAAAACATACGTGTCCAATACTTTTGATAATCTATCTGATAGACGAAGAAAATAAGAGTCGTCATCCGTATTTACGACAGCCATGCACTCGTTGTTCGCGTTTCCGAGTAGGATAACCAAACGTTCGTGGGTTCGAATCCCGTAAGTGGCTAGTGTTTGCGTGATGAGCACGAGCTTTTGTATCTGAGTCACGGATGTCATTGAATTTATTAAAGTATTATCCGATATCTAGTCGCCATGATACAAGCTCTGCATAATTGGGGTTAGAATAGAATTGTGATTGTTGAAATAATTAATTATTTGTTTAATTTAATTTGAAATAATTCATTATAATAGCAAGCGAATGTGTCGTAATAACTTAGTTTTTAATTTTAATAACAATAACTCGTATTAATTGGGTTTCAAATGTTACTATATGGTTTCAGATAACAAGGTAATCAACATTACAATCGCTAAGTTCATTTGTGGTTAAAAAAAACAATTCATTTGTTTGAAAATCGTAATACAATTATACAAGTAGGTATGTCATTTTGTATCACAGTTAGTTAATATGTACAAATTAATACACAACCTTTGTTATTTTATAATACGTCTAGTAGCAAGTAAGAACAGCCATCTTGCCCCGCGTTTCCCTTAGTGAGTCACTGGCACAACACAATGCAACTTGTGCAATACTGACGTGATAAATTTATCGCTAGCAGTGTCGGAAATTAAAAATTGTGTCTTGTGTCGTTATGTGGGAATGGTTAGAGGTATACAGATCACTCAATTGTGACTTGGGCCTGCCTTAGTACCTATAGTAGTGCCTTTATTTTCAGTATGGTTTAACATTTACGCTCGTCCTACAGCTCTTTTTTTAAGTCACACGAATAACTTTCTTTGCTAAAACAAATCGCAGTAATACTTCATTAAATTAGGTTAAAGCATGGATTTGAAAGATATTTCATCTAGTACTCGCCTACTTTTTTTAAGTCACTCTAGCTATATACGCATGCATACTCTAGCATGTAGCACATAAGAGTAGAAAATGACATGATAGATAGATACTCTTTATTGCACACAACACAAAAATGTGGTATTTAGAATGGTACAATTTAGAATGGTAGATACAATGATTTGTTACACAAATTTTTTCGCCATTTTTTAATCTGTATCTGTTAGTATCTGTACTGTTTTTGTATGGGCGAGAGTTGACTGGACTTGTTTTTTCATACTAAGGGCCGATTCGACCAAACACAAAGCTATACCAGAATAACTATTACGGGTATAATTTTACACCTTGAATTTACCCTTGGATAACTTCGATTACGTTTTTCGAGCAATACACTATACTAGGTATTGTTATTCTGTAGTTCAGGAGTGAACGATCAACGAATTGATAAACCTACCAAAATCCATGTAATCCATTTCTTCTAGGTTGAATTAAAATGCCACAACATTTTAATTTTGTAGGATAATAAAGTGTCAATGCTAAATGTTGACAACATGTCAGTTTCGAGGTGACAGGAGTGGATTTGACAAGTGACAACTTTGACATTTACTTATTCTCAGTTTAATTTATACACTGTCAAAATCGCCCGTTTTAATATTTTTCACAGATTAGTGGTTGGTAGAATGAAAAATCAGGTTACTCTAGATTAAGCAGTGGTATACTCTCAAGTTAAAACTTACATCAGCTTGGTCGAATCCACTCCAAATGTATGTGAAATATCAGTAACTAATTTCGGAGAAGGATGGTTCGTGTTGCTGCTCTATAGGGTATGGGCTCGATGAGTAAAAGGCATCCGATAGTATAAAGTGTTATATTAATTTAAAACATAATATAACAAGATATAGTTTATAAACAGGTATAGCTTTTAAACCTAACCTGGCCTTTCCCATAGTCGTCAAGGAAACCCAAAAAATCGTGAACTCATTTAACATCATTATTATTTTATCTGCAGTTCCTAATAACTGTAGTTATTAACAAAATTCAATTATGGTAATTTAATTAGGTACTTATTCAGTAGACAATTTAAAATGATATTGAAAATATTTATCCTGGATCGTTAATTCAAAAATAAATACTTACATCTGGGGAAGGAAAGTGTCCCAATTTTATGTAATATATAGTCAATTTTCACATTGTTCCAATTTAGATACGATAAGTAATATGCAAATTATACATATGGGGAGTAAATGATGATTTAGATAAGCAGACAGCAGATGGAAATGGTAAGCATAGACATGGTAATCAGTAACCCCTCGTTGCTATTGCGTGTGTACTTCAGAGCATATCATTATTATGCCCATGTCAATGCAGTGGTGGACATAGGCCTCTTCCAAGACATGCCATCTAACTTTTGAAGAACTCAAATTCCAAAAACAACCTTGCATTTTAAAAGATAAACCAAAGTGAAAAACATCACGAAAGGTGAGTGCAGATTACTTCCTTAAAGTACATATGTTTATTTAGAAACGTGACCTCTGATAGCGTATCACACGTAGATTAAGAAATTATCATATTCACACGCCCGGCATTGGAGCCAAGGTCATGTGCGATGTTGCTGATATGCCCGGCTGATTGCGCGGTCATTTGAACTAATTGTAAACAGAGCTGCGTCTGTGGACATTTCTAAGAGAGACGACCAGTCTCTCCCCAATTTCTGAAATTGGAGTAAACAATATTCAAATTAGGTACCTAGTCTTCAAGATATTTGATAAATAAACAGATATATGACCAAATAGAGATAAATTAACATAAAACTACTAAGGTTATACTAGCAGAGAACTTATCTACATCAAAATGAATATCTATTTCCCTTGGTCATCGCATCACGCGTGAACGGATGTTACAATTTCGCTAATTCTTTTTTGGTTGTGTTAATTATTGTCAGGAGAAGGTTCTTTTGAACGAAAAAATTAAAAAAGTTGCGCAGAAAATTATTTATGAATAAACTGAACTGAAGACTACGCGAACCAAGTCGCGGGCAACAGCTAGTGACTAATAATGATGTAAACTCACTACATGGAAAGGTGAATTGAAGAACTTAAACTTATCAGATGTCTAATACAGAACAAACGTGTTAGTAATTAGTTTGTGGTTTTGTGTTGTTTTAGGTAGTGACACCAGGTTAAATCGGTCATTAGTGTATTCTGATTAGAATTAGTAGACGACTGATGCCTTTCAAAACAGGTTGTTTCACTAGAAATAACCAATGAACTGTTTCCACCAACTTAAATTTAAGTAGTGTTTGAAGTAGGTGAAAATACTGAGAGATAATGGAATATTTATAATTAATCTGACACTATGTCGGCACGGTACACTCGGAGATAGTGTACCGAATTAGCACAAGCCAGCAACTCTAGCATCTAGGTCACGGTCTGAGAGGGAGCGAGATAGATGGTACAGCGCACGAGCATGCAAGAGCGAGAGAAGCGTAATTCAGGTGGTTCAAAACTTCAAGCAGACAACGAGGCTGGATAAATGTAAATTAAGAACGTAAAAGTCAAAAGTTATTATACAGTGTTGGACTCGATTGTTTTGTTAGAATTTCAGCAAAATATCTTTTGGCGAGTGTCCAATTTGACAATGAAATTTCGGCCCAAGATCGCTGCGGAAGCCATTTTGAAATACCGTTTCAAAATTCGTCGCAGGCCGGACTCGGAGTGGCAACGTCGCGTGAGATATCAGCTGATTTTAGTTATTACGGAAACAGTGCGGTGTGATGTCGCACTTCGGGTGACATGGCATGGACAATGGAACTCACTTTGTGGAGAAATGTGTTTTCCGATGTCACATTTTGCGTATTTCAGAAACTTGCCAAATATTTGACCGCTTTTGAAAGAGGCCATCATTACCATGTTCATGTTTCATGTACAAAACATGAACTTTGCAATCATCATTCTTAATGATCTTTTTAAAACGTTTTGCATGCCAGTGTCTGGTGAAATGTGAGGAACCACCATTTATATTATCACCTGTATGTGTACCACTTTTAAAGCAAATAAATACATTTCATTTCATTTCATTTCATCGCCCAAGCGAACGATTCTGTACTTTTTACACGTTCAATACTCTCAACATTCCTTCTTTGAATTGTTACCAGTCAGCTGTTCGAACGAAACTGACAGTAGAAAGTGCAACGAAGACGACACGCCAATGTAGTCTCTATTACAACATCGTAGTGACTAGATCGTTCTACTTTTCGGTCACGGTTGCATGGTGCACGTGTTTTGCCTGATTGGCTATAATCACAAGTCTAGGTGGGCTCTGGAGTCACAGTATAAATTCTTACAGAACACTAGCTCCCTACCGTGTGCACAAAATAAGTTACGCCTGCAAAACAATGAAAATGACAGAAATGAGAAGGTAAGAATATCATGTGCATTCACACATGAATCATGTGCATTCATGATAGTAACTAGTAGCAGCTGCCTAAAAATAGCATCATCAAAAACGTGACAAGCTTTTACAATGCGATTCACTTTGAGTCAACTTACTTACAGTGTCGTGTATTCAGAAAACTTTTTAAATCTGTCTTTAGAAAAAAATCCAAGTCAATGTACGTGTACTCTTGCGCATATTTATAGCGCAAATTCAGACTTTCTTGATCTATGTTTAATAATTACTACGCTTGACCTGTTAAAGTGTGTCAGTAGTACACTTAAAGAACTGTACTGCTAAGTAATATACCAATAATCCTAAGCAAATAATCTGTAAATAATAAATTTCCCACCATCACCATGGCATGGTGGGATTGGCCTCTTATCTGGACAACCATAATCGAATAACGAACACGAGCCTTCTACACCTTCCTATCATGTGTCTATATAGACTAGATAGGTCCTTGATCGCAAATACTGGTGCCTTCAGAACAATCGCATGTTCACTTAAAGTTAATTATGTGGTGGTTAATTGGTTAGAATTATTTATATTCGCTCATTTATAATAAAGACCAGTACGTTTGTTTCTTTTTAATACTAATAATATTGTTAGGGGTCTGACTGAAACTAGACGGAAATCTTTTGAAAAGAATTGATGAAGCCCAAGTGCTCCTTTTCCATAGGAGCCTTTCAGACCACATTTCGGACCATTTTTTAAATATGCGAATCGGACCACAACCGCACATGTAGGAAAGCTCGAAATCGAAAAAAAGTGCTGCCCTCCTAGCATGGACACCAAAACACGATATGATATAGCGATTTATTGACATCAAATGCAAAAATATGATAGATATAGCCGCCATGTTGAATCTTCGTGCCAGTGACATCACATGTTATGATCGCTGTTCAACATGGCGTGTTATCTATCGTTTTTTTTTAAAGAAATTATCATTGGTGTCGATAAATCGCTATATCATATATCATATCGTGTTTAGGTGGTCATGCTAACCCTGGGGCAGGGGCAAGCGATTCACGCCTTAGAACTTGGTCCGAAAGATTCATTAAACAATAGCTCATAGGTGATTCAGACTTTTGTTGTCTTAACACGTGGTGCAAAACGCTGATTCGGATCAATAAGTATACATATTGTTGGATAGCCAAAACGGGGACCAATACTTTTCTGCTGTAACGATCCAACTTGCCACTGGTCTGAAAAGTTTTGCAAATAAACCGCAGAGTTACCCACTGGTTATTGTTTTAATTGTCTACCTACAGAATTCGCCCGGCTTGTCATTGTCGCGTTTAGTAGGTATATTCAGCTTATCTTCATACGTCTATTTTTAGGTCGTCACGTGAACAGAACAGCGTCACGTTTATTCCAAAGTCAATATTTTATGAAACGTATACAATATTTTAACGGTATCGTGGACTGTGTTACCTTTCGGCCGTATTTAAAATTATAATTCTGAAGATATTATCACCCTTTTAAATTTCTTCTAAGTATATGATATTGTAACATCTCAAACAATGGACGTTGGTATTCATATTTATAACTATTGTCCATTAGCATTTAGATAAATCAAAGTTGTAATTTTAGGTCAATAGTCCATTGAGGCAATTAAGTATTATAAAATGATTTGGGGCAACGGAGCTAACAACATTTTAAACGTTATCTAATACGAATGTTAATTATGTGTATTCAAATATCGTTTCAACCATTTTAAGAGGCCTATCTTGGGTGAGAGAAAGAAACTATAGTTAAACCTAACCTTAATATTGAAAATAGAATATGTGCCAAATGTCCGCACTCTATGGAGCCCTGTATGCCACAATAAAAGAGAAAGGTACAGAAAGTCTAAAATATCTCCTAAAAGTCAAAAGTCAAAGTCAAAAATTATTTATTCAATTTAGGACAGAAAATTGCCACTTATGAACGTCAATAAAACATTATTGGCCCATATGGGGCAGAACATCTCCTTATTTTTTGGGCCCTACTAGCGTTCTCTTTTATATGACTAACGCGCTTATTTTTTATGTGATGTCTCTAGTCCCAGGAATTTCGGGCAATCTTAAGCCAGGCAGCCCCCCCCAGCATGACCACAAAAACACGAAGATATGATATGATATAGCGATATATCAAAACCAACTGTAAAAATATGATAGATACAGCCGCCATTTTGAATTTTTGATGAAACAGCGGACATAATATGTGACGTCACCGGCATTCAACATGGCGGCTATATCTATCAAATTTCTTCAGTTTTGTCGTTATATCGCTATATCATATCATATCGTGTTTTGATGCTCATGCTAGGAAGGCTGGTTGTCTATGCCTTGAATATCTAACGTGTGCGAAAAGTTTGCAACTTGATAAGAGAATCCAGAGTATCCTAAAAAACGAAGTACGGAAACAGCTCGTCAACCTACTACAAAACGTCAAATTTTCTCTATTGATCTCTATTTGTCGGACTTAAAGTTTAATTTTTGGGTAGGTTGACCTGCCGTTGTCTGTCTGTACATTCTCCAAAGGTTTACTAATTTCGTATGTTATTGGGATTATTTTGGATTTCCAGGTATGGTTCTACTGCTCCCATCTTTAATGTAACATCGCAATGGGTTATGTATGACTCACCGAAGACTCCAACTCGTGGAGCTATAAAGTTTCTACAGTTTAAAATAAATCAAACAGTTTATTATTGTCATGAGTTTTTAGGGCGAAGGGACAGTCGCTTTTTCTAAATAATTAAACGTGTTTGTGATTGGTTTAGACAGAAGACATTTATCTGTCTAAGAGTGGACTATTTCAGTAACTTTGTAAGTGACGAATCTTTGGAGAAAAAAATGTTTAAATGTCAGTTTAGACTTGATTGATAATATCTACAATTTATTACACTTTTAAGTAAAATCAAAACAAATTATTGTTCCAGTATTAGATTTATATAGCTCAATGGCCGGTGTCTCACCTCCCATGGGTCATGTTATGAATCATGAGTCGTCTTTCGTCGACGACTTTTTTTGATGTACTGTCAAGTAGTAGGAATTGTTAGAAACGACAGCCTACCAACGACAAGAAATCGATACGACAAAGTAAAAACACGGCCGTATACCATTTGCTTGTCGGTGACATCCTAGAAAAACCTGCATATATTCAGATTACACTAGATTGTAGCTATGATGCAAACGGTCTGGTTCCCTTGTCCAGGAGATACTGAGGTCTGATGGGAACCGCTCCAAATGTAATAACGAGACTGCCCCATCTAGGATCATGGTTAGGCGTACCCAGGCTGAAACCCCTTTCACGAATTTTACAACTAAAACAGTATTTTGTTCAGGGCATCGTCCCCACGAAGCTCTGAACGAAATACTGTTTTAGTTGTAAAATTCGTTTGAAACAGTTCTTTAAATAGGTCAACGTTATCAACATTTTCTATTTTTAAGCGGGGGATTCCCTAAACCACACAATTATCGGTACAATATCAGTTTTAGGTAGCAACATGGATGAAAAACAAGTTATTACTATGGAACTCGGTAGGTTCCAAAGTTGAACTTTCATAGTACAGACCGTCTGTTTAATGAGAGTACAGCATGTAATGAAAATATTCAGCTTGACTTGTAGCCATGCGTATACATATATCGTGTTAATATCAATTGCTCGCTTGGAAGAGTTGGAGGAGGCCTTTAATAAAAGGGGGCCATACTTGAAAAAAAATACGTTTTTACCTATAGCAAAGTTCAACATTAAATCATATTAGTACATAAGTTCGAAAAAAAAATCTGTTAAATTATATCGCTTGCAGGGCAGCCTAGCATGACCACCAAAACACGATATGATATGATATGATATAGCGATTTATCGACACAAACGGTCATTTTTTTTTACAAATATGATAGATATTAGCCGCCATGTTAATTTTATCGAAAGAGCGATCATGAAAATTCAACATGGCTTTTATATCTTTCATATTAAAAAAAAAAACCGATTGTGTCGATAAATCGCTATATCATATCGTATTTTGGTGGTCATGCTAGAGGGGCTGGGCAAGCGAATATACCGAATTTCGGTATTTATTTTATACTGTCCACGAGTTTAAAAAGAGATCAATTTCTCCCATTGAAATGTCTTGTTAATGGGGTAGCTAGTTAGCCTTGGTAATGTTAAATATTCTATGATAATATAAACTAGTTCCTATTATAGGTTGGCTTCTATTTGTGTTATTAACAATAATAGCTTTTATTATGTACATACTTGTTGCCAACAAGGTTGCTGTATCACGCTATTGTATCATCCTGATAATAAAATTAGTTACTCATACACTTCGCATAGAAGATATTACTGATGGACATAATAAATAAGTATCTGCACAAAAACACGCAGATGTTTTTAAAAACACAGTTTTTTTTTACTTATCATTCAGCTAAAATAAACAAACAAGCTAAATTAATCTCTCTGTAATCGCTCGTAAAAGGCATTAGGTTTTAAATGTTATGTTTAAGAGCAACTCGATTTTCTCCTAATAAATAAATAAATAAATAGAAAATTGTTTCCACAATCACATCAATTGTCTAGCTAGCCCCAAACTAAGCAAATACTTGTACTATGGCAACTAGATAAATGATAAACATACTTAAATGACCTCCGTAGCCGAGAGGCCAGCATACCGGACTTGGTGTCGCTATCTCTGAGGTTTCGGGTTCGATTCCCGGTCGGTCAATGTAGGAAAATAACTTTTTTATATTGTCTCGGGTCTGGGTGTTGTGGTACCGTCGTTGTTTCTGATTTCTGTAACACAAGTGCTTAAGCTAATAAGTAGCTAATAGGATCAGAGCAATGTATGTGATGTTGTCCAATATTTATTTATAAAAAATACTTTTATAAAGATCCGTGACTTATGTACATGCTCGTGCTTATCACACAAACAATTGCCCCTTGCGGGATTCGAACCCGCAACCGCTGGCTTTGTGGTCAGGAGCGCGATTCGCGAACCACTACACCAGACGGCCGTCAAATTAAATTACTTATCGGTATTCGGACTTCGCTAGACACTGCCAACAATTTCTCACTTCACTTGTTTGCGCTATCGGGCCCGTATTGACAAACCGAGATCGAACACAGTCTGAGTCATCCGCACTATTGTTACGCGAGTGTCCACATTTTTGGTCAGTTTGATGAACTCTCGTGTTTTGGCTCGACAGGACGTTGTAAAGGATATCGGACATATTCTAATTAGTTTGCATGACGTAAATCGATTTATTATCGGTTGATAGACCATTGAATGTGTAGAGATGTCGCTGTCTGTATAAATACTAGATAGACGACATTAAACAGTAATTGACTACATAATTATGTGGTTAATTAGGTAACGACTAACCTAAAACTTTATATTGATATGTTGTTAAAAACAAATGCTCCGTATTTGCCGAAATACTATTTGTATTTTAATAAATACATTATCATTGCACGTGGAAGTGCTTGTTGATGTCCGCTTGTCAATCGCAGTTTTTTTTATAAGATTGCACGCATACGCTGCTGCGTCTTGTGCAACAGGAATTAGTCGCCTCTTACGATACGGGAAGTGTATTCTTTACGGCCGTCCCCACACTGCATCTCAATATTTAAATGGAATATTTAAGCAAATAATCTCATTATTGCTCAAACATTCTACTTCTTCTCGTGTCTATGGCAATTCTACTAAAGAAGCGTTTTAAAAATTTGTTTATAAAACTCAGGTCCCACTTCACGATTGATAAATCGCCAACAATAAAACTCCATGTTACATCTGACATCGTTAACCTTTGCTTTGCTAATTCAAGCTCAATTTCATTGACATAAGGACTACATTCTTAGCTGGGAAGCGGTATCATTGCGAATCACGTTATCTGAGGAATGTCAACAACATCCTACGCACTGGAGCAACATATTATCATTGTTTCAGTTGTGTAAGTTCGGATTTATGGTCAGAAGTTCTTGGAGATCATAAATTAATAAATAAATATTGGACATCACATACATTGCTCTGATCCTGTGGTAAGTAGCCAAAGCACTTGTGTTACAGAAATCAGAAACAACGACGGTACCACAACACCCAGACCCGAGGCAATATAGAAAAGTTATTTTTCTACATTGACCCGACCGGGAATCGAACCCGGAACCTCAGAGATAGCGACACCAAGTCCAGTATGCTCGCCTCTCGGCTAAGGAAGTCGTCGAAATCATCAAACCAAAATAATCTTTTAGAGGAAGGAAATGTAGAAGTTGTAACAATGATCAGGTACTCGCATCTTTAAATTACCGCGCGGAGGGGACATAATTAATATTTTCTATTAAAATCAATCTTATTGGTGTAATCACCTGGTAATTCGCTTCGAGCGCAAGGTGAGCAGCAGCAGGCAAGCATAAGGACCTGATCAGGTACGGTCAGGTCTATTAAGGAAATTTTACTAAGCTGAATCACGTATGGAGGTGCTAAGAGATTCGTTGTCAGGTAACTAGTCACATAAGGATGTCAATTCTTATCTTCAAAACTGGTGGATATTATTGAATGATAGATTCTGAGGTGATTCTTAGGCATTGAATGCTCCTAATAAGAATGCACCTTAAAAGGACCGATTTGTTCGAACACACACAATTCAACTCCGTTATTTCATATGCAATTACACTAATGTCTCATTTCATGCTTTGGTGCTCGCGTTGACGAAAAATAATTAGGAGAATTTACCTTATAATCTACGAAATTGAATTTTGCATTTCAATCTTGTAAGGCTAAGACGGTAGTTGTGTAATAGGACATGAAACTCGTTCTACGGGAAGCAATACTTTCTTATCTATTTCCACACATAAAATTGGCAAGTTAAAACTTATTAACATCTGATAATGAAAGTGTTTGCTTAAACCAATCGTGATTTCTCAGGTACTATACCATGAATGAATAAAGCCGTATCGTTTTTCAGTATCACACAATACAGAAAAAAAAACTACCAAGTTTGTTTGTCCAAGTCCAAGTGTACCAAGTCCATATTTGTTCAATGAATGATTCTGTATTGAAAAAACGTCATAAAATGTGTTTTTTATCAGGCAGATCAGTATCATCAACACACCACGAATATCTGCCATTCGGTCTTATATCTATATACAAATTAATCTTTATTTCCCTTGGTCATCGCATCACGCGTGAAAGGATGTTACAATTTCGGAATTCTTTTTTTGTTGTGTTTAAAGAAAGTTGTGCAGAAAATCCTTTATGAATAAACTAAAGACCACGCGAACAATGTCGCGGGCAACAGCTAGTCTGAATATAATAACTTTAATTATATTACTCTTTATCTGATCTCTTAGTGTAAGCTCGGTCTCTGCTCCGAACTAGTTCTACTAGAAGATCACTTAAAAAGTGCTATAACTAATATAAAACTATTACTTACAATATCATGTCCCTGGCTGCCACTCCTGACGACCTCCGGAGCCATATACTCTATGGTCCCGCAGAAACTGTACGCGCGGCTCTCGCCACCGCAGAACTCCTTAGACAAGCCGAAGTCGGTGAGCACGATGTGACCTTCCGCGTCCAGGAGGATGTTCTCAAGTTTGATGTCGCGGTAGATGATGCCGAGCTAGAGGAGAAGGATAGAACATGTATAAATATGCGTAGTGTATGACGTCTACCCACAAGGTGGACAGACGACCTGGAGAAGGTTGCAGGAAGAGGCTGGATGCCGGCCGCTTCCCACCGGCCCATCTGGAAGTCAATGGGGGACGCCTATGTTTAGAAGTGGACGTCCTATGTCTTAAATGATGATGATGATGATGATGTAACAAAGTTGTCTGATATTACGTTTTTGATTGTTTATGATGTCTCGCATTATAGCAGTAACCTTTGATTGAATACCACTAAAATGAATCATAGTAGTTATAGAAGAGCAAACACATAGATTCTATTGTGCTTTCACAATATGTTGATGACCCCGCAGATGGCTGTCACAGGTCGTGAGACGATAAGAGCGATTTTTATCGCTTTCCAAAACTCACAATTGTTATGTTTGTTTTCATAATATCCCGATTTCATTGTTGCATGAACAAAGTGATTAATGTTGTAATAAGGTCCGAGAAGATATGAAATATTTCTAAGAATACGTTTTAGTTTGATCTAACTGTAGGCAACATCAAATGGTTCCGCCGAATAACCTTTTAGCCTCGTTACATTAAATAACATTCCCCTAAGGAATATCTTTAAGTGTAGAGGAGAATTAATTATAAAATTTCTTACTTCAAGAGAATTAAAGTTACATTTACCTTTATTATCTTAAATAAAGACTTGGTTATTGTTGATAACGTATTTTAAATTTTCAAGTACATAACCAGACAATACATTTACGGCAATAAGCAACTTTTATTCTAATTATTTTTTCATCCTTTCTCTACGATGGGTTAAATACTTAAATCCATGTTACAAATTCCTTATCGTCATAATATGAATACACACTGAAACATACTTAACTTACTAATAAGTTACATTACATATTTCTGTATGTTTGCAGTTCCAAAAAGTTCATTTAATTCCTGGACTGCTCTCGAATGGAGCGATCAAGAAAGATGTAGATTCTAGCTGTACTGGACTTGCAGCACCCAGTGCTCCAACAGAAAAGGTAACTGCTAATTTACCTTATGAAGCTGTTCCAGTGCCAGTATAATCTCGGCGATGTATATCCGCACTTCATCCTCGTTGAAGTGTTCTCTCTGGTAAAGGTGTGTGAAGAGTTCGCCGCCGGCTACGTAATCTGTGGACAAAAACACATTTGGTTAGACCGATTGAGGAATCAAGTTCAGTTAAGCACATTAGACGAGTTTTAGAAGACATGCTTCTAGAGGAAAATAACCTTTATGCCTTAGCACCTCAAAACTTGGCCAGAGGCCACTTAAGAGACTAAGATTTCAAATATCTCAAGACGAGCTTGTTTTGAGCATACCGCTAGACAGTAAAGTGAGAAAACTTACTCACTGGTAGAGTCCTAGCTAATATGCGTATTAGAGTACAGTCATAGCATACAACTCCCATTAAAACTGCGAACAGTGATTTTGTACGCTATTCACACAACATAATTACCCTGGAAACTGAGAAATAAGATTCTGTAGGTCAGAATTTCTATCCTAACGATGAGAGATAATATTTCAGGTGACAAATCTTATTTCTATTGCTGATCGGTTATGATATCGTAACTTCGGTTAAAGATATTTGTGATGTATCGATAAATATTATCGATTAGAATCAAATTCTATTGGTAGATAGATGGCTTTATAACAAATTGAGCAACCATTGCTGCTAATGTAGGTAAGTTAGTGTTATTATAAAAATTTATCTGACGGTCAGATCGGATAGACAGAGATACCAGTAAAATAAGAGATACCAGATAAGCAAAAATAATTATGCAAACAAATAGTTCCATAATAGAATTTTTAAGAAATCGCAATTCTCGAAAATATTTTATTGGGGTATTTATTTTATTTGAGATAGTCCTTTTATAAATATGAAACACCATTATCCTCATCAAGATTTCATTTATTGCATCAAGACAACAAAGTCTAAAAAGCGGATTAAGTAATCCCGTAAGTTTCGAGCGAGACACTGAATAAGTAATTAACGTTGTTTTATTATATCGGATTTTGTGTTGGAAAACCTGCGAATACCTAAGTTAGAGTTTTGAGACGTCGTGAATTTGAGACATCGTGAATTTAGTAGGAGGTCGCGACATACTTACCGTTTGATACTAACTTAATGTTTACTTTAAACATTTGCGGCTTCAAATTTGCTAAGTTCTCGTTATATTTTTCATTTGCTCGAAATAGTTTGTTTTGATAGAAAGTTGTGGAACTGTAATAATTTGTCGAAAAATGTTACAAAAAAATCTTATTTAGTAAGAGCATCGATATAATTATATTAATTACAGGAGTATGTAGTGCTGTTGTTCTAACCACATTAAAAAGTTAGCATAGATGAGCAAAGATGGACGAAATCGGTAAGAAATCACGTTAAGAAACTAAGTTAAACTGATTTAAAAATGGCTCCAAAATACTTCCAGGGGAAGGTAAAGATTGCGAAGCCTGTGAGAATTTACATGTCTTATATTTGAGGCCATAATATTTAGCCAAACGTCCTACAGATAGAATATTCAAATTCATCTGCTACATCCCAATTCATATCAACTTCCAGGCGTCTGAAACAGAGTTCGCAATTCGCATCACATGCCTCGCACAGCCCATCTAGGCCAGCTGATATTGCGGCCTAGATCTAGCGCGGCATGAGCGAATTAGTTTCATTCAAGTTCATCGCTATGTGGTTATTTCTGAATCTCAATAGGACAATTAAATCATTATGCCTTTCTGATTCACTGCCTAGTTATAGTCTAGGGATCTAAAGAATCGGTATAAAAGTCAACTCCTTTTGGTGAATGATAACTAGGTATAATATGTCAATCAATGATCAATCGATGTATACTAATATGAAAAAGATGTAAAGTTTGTTTGAATGTAGGAGGTAACCAGTGAAACCACCTCAACTACTTATGTAGTTTGAATAATTATTTGAACAATACAAATAAACATTACGGATGGACATAGACTACAATTTTCTATCCCGGAAAACAAAAATAATTTCCGATGACAACATTCTGGAGCTAATTACGTAGATGTAGCTGTTCAGTAGTCAAAAATGTTAAAATGTGAAAACAATAATATTTTATGTATGCAAGAATAAAACTCTACCTGTATACAACGCGGGCGAAACCGCGTGCGTGGCTTGGTTTTTTTAACTTTTCGCATTCATGCCAGTACCAAAACCACCTCCCCCCATAGCCATTTATTCAGAAAATAGTTTCTTTCCCTCAAATAATATTTCTTCTCTAGATTTTAAGAATTTTATATTTTTTATTCTACCCAAATAGTCACCAGAATTTACAACGAATTGATGAATACAGATTTAAAATCGTACGTATTTAAAAATGCTCGGCACAGTATTTATTTATAGGCTTTGTTCTGAAATTTTTATTCACTCTTTATATCTGTTTGTTCAGACAAACAGCCTGCATAAAATGTATCCTGGTAACCTCAATACTGAAGTTCATAATAAAACAAGTAGCCGCAACTGGATCATCAACAAACAAGCCACAAGTGTATGCATCATTAATATCTAGATAATTAATTAAAAAGTTTTTATTCAATGTGAGTAAGGTAGGCAAGCGTCCAGACGAGTTACCCGAGGGTAAATGATCATTGTGGTCTATAAAAATCACCTAATTTAGGTCTGTCTGTATTTTTTTTTAAATGTCTGTCCGTATTTTTTTCATGAAAAATCTTGGCGTATTCCTGCAGACGTGGGGACGACATTAGGTAATGTAGGACTTATTGCCAAGTGGGGGCGCTAATCATCGCCAGCCAGAGGATCGCTGCTAGCATGCATGTCTAAGACACAGAGAACACGATGCTGAGTGCTAACTATGCCTCTGCGCTGGAGTTTGCACAGAAAAGCTGGTAGACCGTAGAAATACAAAAGGCGACAAGAGTAAGTAATGTCGGTAGAAAAAGCAAGCCGACGTTAATCTCAAGAATTGGCTATCTGCTGTCTGTTAAGGTTTATGTTGCAGACTTATCAATGATTTGGTTAACCGATCAGCTAACTGACATGATCAACCATTGTGCAGATAGATTAGAATATGACTAACAATGACGTGGAACGCAACGTCCAATATCAGCCTAACGAGGTTACACTCCGTTCTGCAGCGTTTCCCAACCACTGCAATAGATACGCCGTGGCGTAAAATGGAAGCTTGTGATTCACCATTTTAAATGCTATTTTATTGTTTCAGAATGCAAACAGGCAAATGACTTTTTTATACCTACAGATGATTTCTCAATACCTAGTCTTTATGATGATCTGCCGCTTACTCAAGCTTAGATTTAGATATGTTTTTTTTTTTAAAGATTGATACTTAACCCCTACATCGTCTTAACTTGACGCTTATTCTTGCTGCTCATTCATTACATATGAAGAACATTCTTATATGACTATGATCAGTTCCGACTCACTAATTCTCGCCCGTGGCGCCAGTTTCTTTGCTGTGAAGTCAGGATAACCGACTAGGAGAACAGCAAGCCTGATAATCGTATTTCTTATTAGCAAGTGCTAATGGCAAGATCGAAATATTGGCCTTCGGTGTGAAAGACGTACTATCTGCTTAAATAGAAAAGGTTTTGCTACAAATCGCCCTTCTCCTATAAATTAACCACGCAAAGCCAACACGTGCAACTGTTGGAACAATAGGCGCGATTTCCAGGTTGCGCGCGCGCAAACGAGCGTCCGACGGGTCAAGGCGGGGAGAAACGATACGCGTTAAGAAATTCATGTTTCGATAGAGAAATGTGTGGACATTTTATTTCCGGTTTAATAGTTATAATCGCAGATCGTTAATATCAATCTTCTGATTTTTATATGACAATCTAAATCAGACCTACGATTATAGTTGGGCCAAGATCAGCATCGAATTTTGTTAAACAAAACAAATGTAATTTCGTATAGGTTCTCCAAAACTAGAACTCGCTACCTTATATCTAGGTTTGTTGCAAGACTTAAGTTTTTTCGGGACAGAGACAGGACTACTGGGACAATACGAGAATGGCAAGTAAGAAAATAAAACGTCAAATCTTTATTGTTAGTTCATTCATAATAAATAAATGAGTATGTAATGAATTTTACTCTGGAGCCTACTTGACTACTAAATATTAAATAACAGTTTCTAGACTTTCGCGGCATAATAGAGCTACAAGACGGTAGGCTCATTGCCTCATGACAACGAAAAGTGCACAATGGGTCTGTTTCATTTATTCGATAGATTTTAGTAAGAGCGTAAATGCAAAGTTTTATGACTTTCGTGATTGGCACCACCTGGTATTTCGTTTTTTTTATGCAAATCCAAATTTATACCAAAAGCTTCTCGTCATTGTTAGTGATATTTTAATAATTTAATTTAGAATAAGCTATCTTATGACGGACATACACACAATACTTTTTGTTGTACATTTTCTGTTAAAGAGGTATCCGCTTTTCTTTTGATCTTTCTTTGTTGTACCTACATACTTCAGGTCACGCACACACGGAAATGTTCTTTTCTTTCCGCTTCGTGAATTGATCCTACTTTACTTTATCTCTATTTTGTGATCTGCGACTTTCATAATGTAATTATTCCCTAATTTAGAGGTTTCAGAACAATTAGAGACGGCTCAAAAAACAAAAACTGCGATATCAATCTCACGAAAGTCGTAACCTCTAATTAGTGAGTAGGAAAGTTGCCAAATGCCAATTAAGATGAAACACGAATATTGCAGCTGATTTTATTACAGGAAACAAAATATTGAAACAAAGGATTATGAAACAGTCTAATCAATGTTTTGACGACTCACTTAATACAGTAATTTAAGCATCCTTTGAAGTCTTCAGAATAAACATTGGAAAATAAACTTATTGGATACGAATTGATGTTCAAAAAAACACGAGTACCTTAGGTCATACTGTCCTTTAGGCGTGGAACGTTAAAAAAGCAAAATGGTAAACGATCGCAAATTGGTAAAGGAGCGAAATGGTTAAACAGCAATATGGTAAAATTGCATAATGTCCAAAGCGCATAATGGTTAAAGATCACATCGGTAATAGAGCGAAATAGTAAAGGCGCAAATCATCAAAATTCTTACGGTATACACAATACTACTCTGCTACTTTCCTGTATGATGTACATTTTATAAAACTTAAAATCAGCAAACAGTGTGTACAACAATAGCCAAAGTAGAATAATGTGTGATTCATAGCAGAAAAGCTTATAATGAGTAAATGTTGTACTATATGAATGTACCGTGTTTGTTCTACATAATTTATTATTTCTTTATACGAAAATTGTCTTTTATTCGTCTGTTTTTTAAAAATCCCTTATTTCCCAGCCTATAATTGAGGAAAGTAGCAGAGTAGTATTGTGTATACCGTAAGAAATGAAATTTTGACGATTTGCGCTTTTACCATTCTGCTCTATTACCAATGTGATCTTTACTCAATATGAGCTTTGGATGTTATGCTATTTTACCATATTACTCTTTAACCATTTAGGTCCTTTACTATTTTGCGATTATTGCATTGCATTATTGATATTTGCGAAACGGTAAAAAAAAGCAAAATGGTAAACTTTTTTTTTACCGTTTCGCGCATAAAGGACTGCTGGACGTAAGCCCCCCAAAGAGTGCCAAAGAGCACGATCTCCCGCTTTTTTCATCCAGCACTCCCATCTTTCTAAGGTCGTCGGTGCACCGAGCTGGGGGGCGTCCTACACTACGTTTGCAAAGGCGCGGTCTCCACTCGGGAACCCGTTTACTCCACCTTTTATCGGATCTGCGACAGATGTGGGCCACATCTGTCGCCACATCATGTGGCTGGCCCACTGCTTAGCTTGCAACATTTTTTTACTATGTCTATTACTTAGGTCCTCTGCCGGATGACTCGATTAATCTTCCAATTTTAACAAATTATTGGCAACCAATCATGTAAGTCTTCAGATTTCAGTTCAACACAGGTAATCATTTGCCATACGGCGATCAATATCTTCTTTAGTTTTTGCCAACATGGTACACAATCTAATAGTTGAATATTGGGTCGACTTTCTACTTAAAATATCCTTTCAGGTCTGTCTATAATTCGTTTCGATAGCAACCTAGAAACCCCTGATCGTATCATCATCATCATTTCAGCCATAGGAAGTCCACTGCTGAACAGAAGCCTCCCCCAGTGACGTATGGACGTGAAACAGGCAGCAGAGTGAGAGCATAGGGTTTTCTATCAGCCCTTTTTGGTAATGATAGAGTAACCTTGATGTCCTGATGAATGCTAATGTTCTTTTACCAATTTAAGATAAATATAATATAATTTTAAAACGCAGATCAATAACCCAAGCCCTCATTATTTACTAAACAGAAAAACCCTCACAAAGGAAAAAATATGGTAAAATTAATATTGTTATTGTAAACTTGTAATTGGTTATTGTGGTGAAAAATTGTGCAATCATATCACATTAGTGTGAGTAAACAAAATAGATGTCAACTTATAACACAGTACATGTGTGAGTTATCAGTGTTATCATCAGTCAGTATGTAATAATAATGAAAGATAATA
This sequence comes from Anania hortulata, assembly GCA_963576865.1. NCBI lineage: Eukaryota > Metazoa > Arthropoda > Insecta > Lepidoptera > Crambidae > Anania > Anania hortulata. The sequence continues at coordinate 3,186,187 of OY756413.1, forward strand.
ATAAGTGAACGTTCCGATTTCTTGGTTATGAATCACGATAATATTGTAAATACTAGTAGATAGTTAAGATACAAGCCCACTCTCTTTCAACCTACACGCACACAGACATGGTTCTAGCACAAAAACAAAACACGTCAACAACGTATCAAGTTATTAACTTGTTACAGACCAAATAGTCAAAGACCTTTAATTAACAAGTAAATTAATCCAACAATCGGACAAATATCTGGTCCCAAAGACCTCAAACTAAGCAAAGCTTGCAATGCAAGGTAACTAGATAACTTAGCGACAAACAATTGCTAGAGTCTATGTCACAAACAAACATTTGCATCCGAGATTCGAACCCGCTACACATTGACTTTGTAGACCAGACCAAACGTTGTCAAAACAGAATTATATTAGTAGTTAAGTTGCAAAATTTCAGAGAATATATAACAAATTAACCTAACTACTTCAATAAGCGACTGCGATAATTAGTTTACGACGTGGTTGACCTTCGTTAAATTGAGTGATTAAAGTCGTTTGTCGGTTTCATAATACTTGTAATGTAACTGACACGTTAGAATAACTTTCACCGTCATGGAGAACCAGCTACGGTAGTTAATGATAGTGTAGTTTTGGTGACACAATGACTAATAGACTGACCCTTGGTTACCATTCGATGGCTACACTGATTGGGCTGTCAAATCGAGTAACAAGTAAACATTTCTTAGTATTATTACAACCATTAATAATTTGACAAGGCCCAGACCCTTGGTTCTGCTGGAAGACGCCCCTGGCAAAATTAATTGTCTGCTACCCACAAGGACCTCCGAAGCCGAGAGGCGAGCATACTGGACTTGGTGTCGTTATCTCTGAGGTGCTGGGTTCGATTCCCGGTCTGTCAATGTAGAAAAATAACTTTTCTGTATTGTCTCGGTTCTGGATGTTGTGGTACTGTCATTGTTTCCGGTTTCTGTAATACAAGTGCTAAAGCTACTTATCATAGGATCAGAGCAATGTATGTGATGTTGTGTCCAATATTTATTATTATATTAAGGATGTTAATTCCTTATTTCGAGACCACAAAAATAAGTGTGTTGTCGCGCCCATTTATTTATTAATAAATAACTAGTTGTTGCCCGCGACTTCGTTTGCGTGATCTTTATTTTATTCATAAAGGATTTTCTGCGTAACTTTCTTATTTTTTTTCTTTCATAAGAACCTTCTCCTGACAATAATTAACACAACAAAAAAATGAATTAGCGAAATTGTTCCATCCGTTCACGCGTGATGCGATGATGACCGAGGAAAATAGAGATTCATTTTTATATTATATAGATTATGAAATTATTAACTATTAAGTAATATATTTAAAGTGAAGCTTTGAAACCCTTTTTTGACAAGTATTAAATTTTTGGTCAAAATAGCAGCTGATGATCTTGTACCCTTAATGTGAGTAAATACATTGTAAACAGAGAAGGAAAAATTATTCAACTTTTTTTTGCATTCACAATAATGCTAGTTTATTATTTTTACTGCCTCTCGTGGTATCAAGTAAAATTAGGAAAAATCTACTTCTGAAAATGCTAGCAGTGTGTTTTACTAAAGATTACTACCATTTAGAATCTAGAAATCCAGTTAAAATATTTATGGTATGAGGAAAAGTCAATAACGATCTACTTAAAAGGCACTTCTGAATTCTTGCCCTTGTACTAAAGGGTAAATAAAGAAGGGACAAGATGTCTCTACATTCCGCCTACATGCCTGAGTAACTTTATCTAACATTGAACATAGAACCACTAAAAATCATGTGTAATTTATAACCATCTTTACAACCATCATGAATAAGACTGAAGAGCATTATCAATTACCTTACAGTATACTCAACACCAACGCAATCTCCATTAATAAGGCTCGAGAGATGCGTGAGCTATTAGAATCTGCACAGTAGGAGTGTGTCAAGGTGACCAAAAGTGTGCCACAGTATCGTTGGCCAATCTCGGGCAGAATAATGCTTTTTGCGGAAAGGTTCTACCAGCATGGATAGTAAGAACGTTTAGGTATATTCACATCGAGCAGTTGAAGGTTATTTCTACACAGCCCAATGGTATGGATTCAAAATATGCACTATGGCCCATCAGGAGTATCAGGACCAAATTAAGTTAAGAGGAACGAAAGTATTTCCAGTATTTTCAGGCTGTGTATTTAAGCATATTTAAGTACTTTATTCTATTTTATTGTAAGTATTTGAGGATGTTACAGTCAATGTGAAAACAATGTGAAAATAATAAAAAAAAATTGTAGTTATTAACAATATTGGGTTATCCAGCCAGGAGTGGACGATAATAGAAGACTAAATAGACAAAATTGATACAAACCATGGCGTTTATAATGATAACATATCGCATTTTGACGCAAATACGTAGTTGCAATTGAAGATATTGTTTAGTCAGCATTACTATGGTAAAATACACCAAATTTACGGCTTGTTTAGTCAGCATTACTATGGTAAAATACACCAAATTTACGGCACTATAACGTCACGAGAAGACTTTCCTTGCACTTCAGGAGTGTGTCAAGGTGACCAGAACTGTGCCACGAAGCCGTTGGCCAATCTAAGACAGATGTCAGTTTTTGTGGAATATGTTATTCAATGCAACTCATTGTTAGCGATTTGCTAGGTATTGTAAAACATGTTCTTTTATTTATAGTGAATATGATTTTTTTGGCGATGCAATTGGTCTGGTAACCTTGACTTCACAAGTCAGACATGTAAATATCAGGATTTTTGTTTTTATGAAATGTTGAATTTATTTTATTTGGTTGGTACAAATAAGAAACAGTTTGGTTACATCCTGGTTAAGACTAAACCAGCAATCATAAACTGAGATGGAATCTGAGAAAGTAATTAAAATAGTTTGATTTTTTGACTGCTTCTTCTTAGTGCTTCTCATTCTGTAACTTATGCAAACTAAATAGTTTTATTTAACTATTTGGTTTGCATAAGTTTAATTTATATAGAATGAGATTTTGTGTTAGAAGTGAAATATCATTAAACACGGAAAGAAAGTCACAGTCAAGTCTAATAATACGGCCAAGAACACGATGATTGACACAACACTATTGACTCCACTGTCAGTTTATTTTACGTACGAAACGAACGTAGATTGTCTATATCAAAGGCAAATTCAGATACAAAAGATATGAAAACAACAAAAAGGTGCATTAGAATAAGATAGTCTACAATAAAGATTTCTGAAGTAACTGGCCTGAGTAATAAGTAAGCTCTCCGGCGACCTTCATTACTTTCCTTTGTCGATACAATACCGAGCTGGAGGGATCTAACAACTTCTAGCATCTTTGGGTTGTGTTCTAAGTAACAGCGGGAGATGGACACTAGACGAACAATATAATCGATTCACACTTGTCTATTAAAAATCTTGCATGAGACGGATATAGTAAGATTTAAAATATATATATAAATTACGGTATTAAGTGTTGATAAAATATGACAGACTTCCTGAGCGAATGCGCAGAGACAGCATTGGTAATCGTTGTTTTAATCTTCTATCACTCCTCGTTCCTCTCTTCCAATGTTTCATGTGACAACATAGAGGTCTACAAAAAACGAGCATGTACTAGTTTCTGGAAAATCGTCAAATAAAAGATTTACGACTACAACTTCTTTTTATAAAATTTTCTGCGCGCGTCACTCGCGTTCGCGTGCCATCTTGATCTTGATGAAAAATACATATCTTTTTAATGAATTTTTGAAGATGAAAACAGAGTTTCACGTGTTTGTCAAACACCTTAAATAAAAATTCCAGTAAAGAGAACGAATGGTAGCAATAAGCACATGTCCACAAGAAGTTTGGTGTGATGAGTGGGAAAGCAATGGACTGGATATTTCCCGTTCCTGAAATCGCGTATAATGAAGACACGCCTTAATCTATGAAGGTTGAGGATTAAAAGGTCAAGAGCGGGATCCATACCAGACGTTTTTATATTGTATTGTTTTTGCTTCTGTTTATATCTGTGGCGATTAAGTCTTTGTCTGTGTGAAGTTAATCGTATCGTTTGGTCGTATGTTTTATTGAAGCACTTTGTCTTGATTTCCAGGTTTTATTCAAGTTAACCTGTCTTTAACCCCTGACGCAAAATGAGGGGTGTTTTAAAAGTCTTTGTATGGCATCCTACCTATTAAACAGATTGGACTGATTTTAGTGCATTTTAACCATGTTTATGTGCTATATTATGTAATGCTTTTTTATTGCGATTCTTCTATGATTAAGGGTTGGGTTATGTTAATCGTTTGCATTAGTTCTAGACATCATTCGCCAAATTTAGGCCAAATTGTTGAGCCCTTGTTCCCTAATAAGGAGCACATTTGCAGCGGACATGTTACTAACTCTACTCTTTCAAAAATAAATTATGCCCGTATAAACGTGTTTTATTTAAATTATTATTTTGAAAATAATTATGGATAGGAATAAAAATAGAAATAGAAATTTATTCGATACACGAGAAAAATACATAACAATATAAAACTTGAAAGGGATGTCATGTATCGAAATATAGTTACTTTTCTGATATTGTTTCATAACCTGATATAAAGTATCAAAACCCTGACATTTTTAACACGTTTTATGGGAAGTTTAAGATGCGTTGTCGGACCTTTGGAAGACATTTAGTTATGCTCAACTCAACTCGAAGCAATATTTCGGTAGTTTCGCAAGGCTAATCTGTGCGTAAACCTTACAAACGAATTGTAGACGATTCTCAAGTAAAAACGACACAGTTAAACGCTCAGGCCTTGACCGCAAACAGTTTTTGTGTATTTCGCACGAAATCGACGAATTTGCGGTTAGTTACAACTGTCTGCTAGACGTCACAGGGTTGTCGCTTGACACAATATATATATGTCGTAGCCAGATCATAAAATTGACCACATCTGATGTGACCGATCATTTCATAAAATGGTGGTATTTCATGATATGGCCAACTAAAACCGACTATATCGTTTAAACGTCAACATTTGATGAAATGTCAATCCACGTTTGATCATATCATTAAAATAAAAATACGTTTACAAGTTACGTGAATTTGTTTAATATTTGTAATCTTGGTCGGTAGATGAATTACAAATTTTAAATTTTATAGTTACTATTTTTAAACAAAGCAAATAAATAAAAAGCTAAATAACCAAACTAACCTCTCAAATTGCGTTCCGAACTCCTTGATTTTTTTGACGTTGTGCATGTTTTTTGAGTGACTTTAATAAAAATCGCCTAGCTTGGTGTCGTAACGATATATCACTGAGCTTTGACCTTCATTTTACACATTATTATTCACTTTTAGAATAAAATATTTGTCCGCCGCCATTATTTATCACAAAATCAAAGCAACATTAGCGCCTCTAGCGGTGGGTAATGTAAAGATTCTACGATATGATCACTAATGTTTGACCATTTCATGGAGTAGTCGTGCGTTTAGCTGTATAAATCATAAAACGCTGAGTATTCATTGATCTGGCCAGACCACATCATGATGTAGGCAGCGGGTTCGGTTCTATATCATGAAATACCACCATTTTATGAAATGATCGGTCACATCATGAAGTGGTCAATTTTACGATCTGGCCACGACATATACATTGCAAAGTGACAAACTTTCAGGTGTGTTTATTTCTATTATTGGCAAAACTAGAGCTAGAATTATGAATAAATTATATCATCCTACTTGCCATAAACTAATATATGAGATAAATGTTTATAATATGTGCATTGTGCTGTTTAATAATTTACCAGACGACTTCAGATTAATTCATGACATAAATACATTTAAAACAAAGCTGACAAAATGGTTATTACACCACAGCTTTTACACTGTTAAAGAATTTCTTTAAAGATAAAATATAATAAATTAAATCTTCATTAATATTAATAATTATTATTGTAATAGTATATTTGCACGCTTGTATTAGGCTGAATGCACTGGACTCATTTTATCATTATCACCTGATGTATTTACTGTATTCTTGCAAATAAAATATTTGACTTTTTTGTTTTTTTTAATTTTTTACCCCCTTAAAAATAGTAGGCCTGGATCATTTACGATCGGTCGACGAAATTGCACCGTATGTGCAAACGACAGAGAAAATAATTACAAATAACAAATACTCTTTGGTAAAATGTTTTAAAAAAACATCTAAACGTTTATTTTAGTTATATTAGCAATTTCTAATTGTTTATAGTTTCAAATGAAAACGTTGTAGATACAAATATTCTGATTGTAGTCATGTTAGCAATTTAAATGTTTTATAGTTAAATAATAATGTTGTGGTTTGGTATCATCATCATCATCATTATCATCATTTCAGCCATAGGACGTCCACTGCTGAACACAGGCCTCCCCCAGTGACCTCTAGATTGGCCGGTTGGAAGCGGTCCTCATGGTTTGGTACCCATACATTAAAAATTAAGACAAAAAATATTTCTGTGACAACCTTGCGATATTATAACTGTATTTCATTTTCGACCACAAAATGTAGTTCGTATTAGATCAATTTGTGTTAAATTGCCGAATAATGTTCTAGTTTTGTCACTAATTGTCACGTACGTACATACAAGTGGGCATGACCGGTTGGGACTTTTAACTAACCAGTCATGCTAGATCATTAATATCTAGATTTGAAGTGACAACTGTTGAAGCCCTGTTATGCATAGTATTAGGTTACTTATTTTTGGGTGTAGTGGTTCGCGTTTCGGACGTAAGAGGCAAATGTTTGTGTGATGAACACGAGCATTTGTACCTAAATCATGAATTTTATCGTATTTAAGTATGTTTATCAGTTATCTAGTCGTCATAATACAAGCTTTGCTTAGTTTGGGGCTAGAAGATAATGGGCTAGTTTCCTAAAAAAATCGAATTAATCCGTCAGTTAGATTAACAGAAAATATTGGATACGTATTATTTATTTTCACAATCAAACAAAAAAATTATGAAGATATAGCCCGTTAAAGTTCCGCGTAACGTCACGCCTTGTGACACTTTTTAGCAAGGCGTGCGTGACGTCACGTGCTTCCATTTCTAAACTTTGATGCGCTTTGTCATATTATATTTGTTTAATTTACAAACGACAAAATATGGGTCCAATTATTTTTTGATAATCTAACTGATGGAATAAATAGAATAAATTTTTTTGACCCAGGAAACTAGCCTATTATTGGAGTGATTGTGATGATGACAGAATGATGTCTTGATTCCGTACTAAGTTAATCCGGTAATACAGTCCACCTTTATGAAGTGATTTGCAATTGCCTTCCCTATTACACACACTAGTTTACAACTAGCGTCCAGGTTTTCTCACGGTGTTTTCCTCCGTTATATTCAACCCTTTTGTATGCTTAAATAAGTAGGAAGATCTATTACATTAATTGATATCCATTACTCATAGGAACATGACATTAACAATGAGGATAACCAAGGTTTTGATCATATTATCAATCGTGTGACTTCAGTCTACTAGCCCGTATAACGTGAGGCAATGTAGGCAGTATGGGCGACCTCAGCATTTGTTGCCACAACACGATTTTTAACACACTTTCAGTAGCTTCACTTGCAACTAACCAACAGTAAAAGCCTTTGTTCAGCAGTGAACGTCCTGAAATGATGATGATGATGATTATTATTATTATTTTAGTCTTTAAATAGAATTAAAACCATTCGAATCAAGTACTATATTTGGAAGCAGATGCAATACTATAATATTAACTAATGAATTCGTAATTATCAACTAAGAAGCGATTAAAGTCAGACTTTTCATTAATTTAGTAGAAAATATTTTTATTTCAAATCCGACTATGAATATCAAATCGCAACAAACCTTTCGAGCCTTACTATGAAGGGATATTTCCTTAAAGCCTGAATATTAATACTTGAAGATACATTTAGAGCTCTATTTCAATAGCAATAAAGTCAAAATCATACACTCCGCCAAAAGAACTCACTTGCGCAAGCCGGCGAGTCTCCCCTTGACCCGATTGCTTGAACTAGAATCGAACCCCGAATCGTGCGCTATTAGTCATACTATTGACCGGTGTTATAACTCTAAAACTAAGGCGATAGTTGTTAATAAACTTACAACTTAAAACTTTTGACTTTGTTTGAATGAGTTTTTGACTCAGTACATGAAAGGTTTGTAATACGACAAAATTTCATAAAACTACTTCACTGGATAACTATTACTATTTTGTTCTCGAAACATAAAATTAACCAGATATTTTTTAAATTATCATCATCGTCATCATTTCAGCCATAGGACGTCCACTGCTGAACATAGGCCTCCCCCAGTGACTTCCAGATTGGCCGGTTGGAAGCGGCCCGCATCCAGCGGCTTCCTGCAACCTTTACCAGGTCGTCTGTCCACCTTGTAGGTGGAATCTATACATACAATAATAAATTTTTTAAAATCAATTCCTGTATATTGACTAGAAAAAAATAAAAACATTCCCCAGGCTTCCTCTATGATCAATGGAGTCCAAAAAATGCGTTTTTAGAATTCTTGTTACATACTTAGTAAGATAATGTACGATTGACCAGACCTTCTTCATCACTGAAACGTATTTTTTAGTACAAGTTCAGTAAATAATACTAAATAGACATTACATAAGTACATCCTTGAATTTAATACATTCATTTACATAAGGCCACAAGATCATGGAAAGATTCAGGGACCTTGTTAAACTATGAAAACTACAGTACCTACGTTCGGAATACTAAGTATGTTTTATTCTTCAACTATAAAAGATAAAAGTAGGGTTAGGTAAATATAATTATACACGTATTTTTTATTTTTACAACACATACATTTCTCTGATCCTATAGTAAGTAGCCATTAAGCACTTGTGTGTTAGAGAAATCAGAAACAACGACGGTACCACAACACCCAGATCCGAGGCAAATAGAAAAGGTATTTTTCTATATTGACCGATCGGGAATCGAACCCGGGACCTCAGAGATAGCGACACCAAGTCGCTACGGAGGTCGTCGAAATGATAATGATGATGATGATGATTTTGATTATGATAACATTTAATAATTCAATGAATTCTTCAAAAAGGACAAGGCAGAGGAAACGCTATTATTATTGTTGTTAATAGTAAGTCATTTATCTTGCAGACAGATGAGTACATCGGTTGCCGTTGATTTCTGTCTAATCATCATAACTGCAAATAATGAAAATCTGAGGTATGTAATATTATAACCGGCAAAGTCTGGAAGTCATTGGGCTCCCTATGTTCCTATGTTCTGAAGTGGACGTCCTATGACTAAAATGATGATGATGATGATGATGTATTCTGTATGTGTGTGTCTATATTATAAATGTTTTTATTGTTTGTTTTGTGTAGTGTGCAATAAGAAGTATCTATCTATCTAAGAATAGAAGGCCGTAAAGAATACACTTCCCCACCGCCAACAGGAGGCGTGTCGTAAGAGGCGACTAATTCCTGTAGCACGAGACGGGCAGCAGCGTTTGAATGAGAAATCTTATAAAAAACTGCGCTCGCCAACCCGCCTGCCAAGCGTGGTGAGTATTGGCAATCCCCCCCAATGAAAGTCATTGGGGGGGATTGCTGTGTTCAGCAGTGGACGTTCTGTGGCTGTAATGATGATGATTATGATCTATCTAAGTAAGTATTTAACTAGACTGACTTTTTATTGAAGGCGTTATTCATCACAATATGATTATTTATCAATCCACGAAGGTTAACGTATGACATTTTCACTTTGACACCGATTCCTTCGAGAACATGTAAGTAGATCAACAATTGCATATTTTTATTGGTTTATTCTGAGGTCGTAATTGTGTTAGCATTATAAACTTCATATATTTGAATGTTTACATTTAAAGTCGTTCACTTTATTTCTATTTGATTAAATTTCCAGGATGACTTAGCTATTTGGTTATTCCAAGACTTATAGAGTAATTAGGATTCTTTTTCAGTTTTATTAATCGTTGTTACCCGGTATATGTTAAGCCCAACAAAAACATTCCAACCCAATTTTTTTTCTTCCAAATAATGACAATGAACAAATTAAGAAATCATTTTAATATTTTTGTTGAAAAAATTATAAACGCGATTTTTACGAGTATTTATCAGCAAATAAATGAATATTAAATGAATCAAATGCGACCAAACACTAAGGTTTCATCAGTTGCCATTTAAAAGTCCTACTACTATCTTCTGCCTCCATCATCAGATCAGTTCCATTATTGTATTGACATCCGAAGTTACAACAAGTGACGTTAAGAAAAGTGTTAAAAACAAGGGTTCTCTTCTTCCTAGCGTATGTCCCGTCTTGTGACAGGGTCCGCTTTTCTCTTCTTTTGCGTCCACTTCGCTCTATCCTTGGCATCTTCTTCTGTGAGATTGAAACTCTCCATGTCTTTATTGACATCACTAAACCATCGCAGTTTTAGCCGCCAAAAGAAAAAAGGGTCATTTAGGTTATTTATAGTTGGTATACTTTGCCCAAATTATTTTCCTTTGATGTAGTCGCCAAGGCAATTTAAAAACATAAGTTAGACAAAATGATACGCCTTTTTGCATTATTCGTGATGGATACGTTTATATTATGTCTGGAATGGATAGGCCTTTATTTTACACATACATATTAACTATTTATTTCTGTTTGTTACCGATAATCAGGATATATTTTTATAGTAGTTCAGTGGTCGGAATCTCGCCTTATATCCGTGTGAGTTTGCACCCTAACACGTAACTCTGGATATTTCAGAATTTCAGAATGGAAATAAACCACTTGCTTTGTGAGGAAGAAACATGGTGAGCAAACCACAGGTTTGCAATTTACCAATGCATGTATAGCCACGGTCCAAAATGATCCGCTTGTGCCCAAATGGATTGCAAGGCGCCATATTATGCAACAAGTTCATCGCATGACATAAATCTCACTCCTACAGCATTATCTCGTTACCAAGATTTACTTAGATTAGGTTAAAACATAACTTAAGGAAAATAAGTATCCTCAGGCTTATGTACCTAGTTATTGATTGTCAGAAGTGCAGTTCAAGGCAACGGCTTGCACGTGGAGGACCCCTCCCCCTGCCCAAGCAGCACGCGTTGGAATATCGATTTTCTGAATCCTGCATTTCTTGTGAAAAAATATCTGTTATATATGATACACCGTTGCAACGATAGGAAGAAAATATATTTTTATATAGAAATCTGATAAAATTAAAAGCTAACGGAAGAGCCTTAGTTTAGACATCTTAGAAACCTTTTCTAAAATAGTTAATAATTAAGATGAACTCTACTTATTATCGTCATCTCACGCTTTAACACTACATTAGGAAATAATTTTTTTATTGTAGCTTGGCGAAGTTCATGAAAGTTTCTATAAATATGATAGAAAATTTGTCTAAGTTTGTAAGGTACTTTTTATTGATAACTGTATACCTACGATGTCATATCGAATTGGAATTTACTTTATAGAAGTATGTATTTAAACAAATGCATTATCAATTATCGTACCTTTTATTTTTACTGATACAACTCTTAAAACCAGCAATTTGTTATTCAATAACAGGATAGTCAATTCTACATTAGTTATCGCATGTACCATATTAAACACATGAACGCGCCTCAATTCAATTTTAGATCCATTCTATCCATGACGAACTTTAGAAACAGGGTCGCATCTTCACCTGTCCGACCTTGCCCCAAACCAGGCTACGCAGTACGCACCAGTCATCGACCTAAGGGTTACGTCACAGAGTGAGGACCCAGAGGGCTTTGACTCAAGCCCTCTGCCAGACAAGTACGCGTGGGGTCACATTGGCCCCTATCGATTTTAGACACTGTCTCCAGGAGGTACTGTGTGGGTCACCTTTGGAGGTAGTAAGTGGGGTATCTTTGAAGAGGCATAAAATCTTTGAGCTTAGTTTAATCTTCAAGTAGTATGATCATTTTTCTATCGCAACTTTAATACGATTCATATTGATACGACAAAAAGCGTTCGTATCCTTTAATTTTTTTGGCCATTTAAACGATAGTCGTTAGAAGAATCCTATGTTGAAGTTGTGTAAATATTTTAGGAACGTCATAGCATGAAAAATATGACAAACTGTATTTAAAAACAGCTGTGTCACTTAAATAACAATGACTTTTAAAAAGATGACATCTTTAAATGTAAATCATATTAAGGTAAATATTCCATTTTCGATATAACAGTTTTTTGTGCTATTTTAAAAATATATATTTAAAGACAAATAGACAACATACAAGCCACTGTTGATTCATAGTACAATCTATATCAAATCGACAGTCATTAGAATATGGGTTATAATTCTTGGTTAGAGAACCAATAGCTTTCAATTTTATTACACCGCTATGTTCGAACTGTAATTAGTTAACTTCGTTATTTGGGGCAACTAACAAGGTCAGTAGTTCAGCCACTAAAGCCTGATTACAATGCAAATAACGTAGCCAAACTCAGACAGATCATAAAAAAACCATAGTTATAGGTCTAGTTTCATAGTAATTAGTGTGTTTCCTGGAGTAATAATGGAGTATATAAAATTTCGTTTAACAGAGTGAGTCGGCACTCGACTATTTGTCACTATTTTCATATTTTCGCCATTCGGTAATTAACCTCCGTACTCTTGGTAAGTTGGCCTACTATACTTCCACTCAAACATAAACTACTCTTACGCGTTAAGGTGGTAAGTCAGACTTACCTAATATGAGGTGTAGTTTTGCGTCGGTCTGGAAGGCATAGTGTAGTGTAACCAGGAATGGGCACGCCCGTACTGCTTCCAGGACCTGTTGAATGACGTTTGTATACTACATTGCCTATATTGAATAGTAATTGACAAAGAACACCTCCTTGGAGAACACTACAGGCTCTAATTAGTAAACATAAAAAAGTTACGGACTATTTATCTCCATAGTAGCCTTATCCCTAGTAGGTAAGTAAGCAATAGGAATAGTAATTGATTTCGACACTAATGTTTATTATCAAAACGCATTGATAACATATTGAAACTGAAATTACGAGTATATGATCTTGTGAATTAAGTTAAGCCAGAAATGTACATGATCGTACAAATTATTATGATTGGATAAAATTAATTTCACGAATTAAAAATGTGATAACTAATGTTGTGTATTTGAGTTTAGGAGAATAGTATTTAGTTAGCAAAGTAAATATGTATGTGTTCCTTAGTAGCAGAAATGTAATTACATATTAAAAAAAACTATAATTTTTTGTACAGATAAACATCAGTCTTACCTGTCTTTCTGTCCTAGTGTGTTCCGCTGTCTTTAACTTCTGTACTATCGATGCCTTTTTCAGAACTTTCATTGCGTATAATTTACCCTCATCTATACCACATCTTTTTCTTACTAGGAACACTTTTCCGTAGGCTGAAACAAAAGAAAAATTACTTTAGAAATAATCCATTAGAAAACAAAGTTCACTATTACATTGGAAAAAGTAACAGTACAATTGACGAAGCACACAGTTCAGCAGACTTCGTCTCTATTGGTTAATCGAATTAACGAATAAAATGGCAGTCTAGATTCTAATGTAAAGATACTAGAATTGAATTATCCTTAAATTAAAAGTTATTTAAGGATAGTGTAATTCTAGTATCCTTACGTTAGTCGCATAATTAAAGACTACTCTATATTTGGATATGATTAGCCATGTTATATTTGTACTTTGAACAAAAAAATTGACTAAACATTATAATCGGTGATATGTTTTGATGTGATGTTTTAGTATGATGACGTGTATAATATTTATCTGCCATATTGTTATCTACATTATAAAGTTTACATACATCGCTTGTGTTTCTAATCTATACAATATAATGGAGAGGTAAAGTTAATAATTTTGGATGTGGATCTCCGGAACTGTTCATCGTTTAAATACAACTTATTACAAATCTATTATATTTTCGTACGTAATATAACTGTAGTTAGACAGAAACTACACCAAACGTATCTATCATCGTGATGTAGCGATTATGGCGACTTACAGGACATATATATATTTGTACTCATAATACCATACGTCTTTATTTATGCAATTGGTGATCCATAGTTCTTCCAATAGAATTTTTCCAAGACTATTTAAATATAAAAATTAGCTGCATTGCGGTGTTCTGTTTTCAGCTTTACAATTTCTCAGTCCCAACTAGACATTTTTAAAACAAATAGAAGTTTATCTTGTTTTGGCCAAAATCAATGAACTCTAGCAAAAAGGAGGCCCGATTTCAAAAAGAAAGCTGTTGAATGAAAACTGTATCATAATACCCAAAGTGCTGATGTGAAGAAAGGTGTTAAAAACATTTACGACCTTTTGCTTCATTGTTCAAAATGTTTGAAATAGTCTGCATTGTTATACCTACGTTTTTATGAGGGGAAAAGAAAAAAATGCCAGCTGAATTTCCGCAAGTCCACAACAATATTATGAGAAATGGCCAGGTAGATGAACAATAGGGCAAGGATGTAAGACATTGCTAAACAATTACCACGCACACACAGGGCAATGTCCAGGAGTAGCTCAGATAATAGAGTTGTTTACACCATTTTTAAATAATTCTAAGACAACATTTATTAAAACTGTTACCTCATTTTAGGCCTAATAGCCCGGCACATTATAATTAATTTTAAAAAATCGATTTTAAATGGTTCCAAATCAATAAAAAGTTAGTCCGTTGAGTTAGATGAAGAGTGACGTCATAGTTTGCTATCGCAATACAAATATAAAAGAGTAGCGTGAAGACAGTTTTTAAAAAGTATGTCAATTGATTAGTGGTGTAAAATACCGTATAGTAGGCTTGATTAGAGGACACAAATCGTTTTGTATGGAAAAATTATGGTCTACTGTTAATACTGAAAAAGCTTCAGTTATGAATATATTAAATTCAAAATCACTTAGAACCTTTTAAAAAATAAATTTTAAAAGCAACTTTTTGCAAGCAATAATCTCTGGATTATTCTTGATATTCATGTTCAGTACGATTCCGAATATTAGAATTGGTCGCGTCTATTATTGTATGAATTATTTTGTGCGATTTGTCCTTGAGATTATTTCTGGCTGTGTTGTAATATTGAAGTGTTATAATAATGAGCTAAAGATATTTTTGTCAGTAACGAGGTTTCCCCGTCTGCTGTCAACGGGCGAATACCAGTGGAGTTTCGCAACACAAAATAGATAAGAGACATAACATTCAGGAATATAAATAGTAAAATAGAATTTCAGAATAGCACTGAATATTTTTATAAGCAAGAAAGATTTATGTTTTTAAATGTCTAAACGAAAAATAATTGAAGGACCCGTTTTAAGTCTTATCTGAACAGGATTCAAACTAAATCCTGAGAGGAAACCCACAATTCGAGACTGTTAAGCCGCAGACAATGTCTATGACTCGTGGAACGGGTCGAAAGAGGTCGCCTAGTTCACCTAGATCCTAGGTTGTCTAGTTGTCAAGTTGAATGAACGACCAATTAGAAGTTAATTTAGCAACTAAGATGACCCACGCCATGATGATGGGCGATGACCTATTTGAAATATCAATAGCAGAATATCATTCAAAATATTTTGGTTTTGGTTGTATCAACAATTGAATACGGAAATATAGAGTAACAATAGCACGATTAGTTTAAGTAAGCAAGTCATTATAAAAAAGAAGAACTTAATAAAAGTAACGAATTGCCTAATCACAACTTATATTAAATAGTGGGACATAATGATGGCAAAGCTCAATAATGAGAGTAGCCCCTAATCCATAGACTATAAACCGAGGAAGCAGCTGTAACGTAACACGGTAACCGGATACGTCCGGTGTGAACACTGAACCGGTCGACTCGAGATGAGCGCGTTAAGTGGCTCGACAAAAAGCGGTGGATCATCACGCACTTTTGTTTGACGATCCTATTGACAGTTCGGCTACAAATATTAATATAGTGGGCTCGCTAATCCAGAAACAACGTGAACAGAATAGTGGTTAAACCAGTCGAGAGTTCATATGTAAGCGAATTTTACATGATCTCAATTCGTAATCGACGCATATTTACAAGAAAGACGCGACTGAACATGGACTTGGAACACAAAATACAGAAATACATATATGCAAACATAGAGATTCCTCCTTTTTTGATGTCTGTAAAAATAGCAAACCATATAAAATTTGAATTGATTCATTACTCTTTTTATAAATAGATTTTAATCATATGATTATAGCAGGTTGACATACGACAACCTGGTATAAATTCTTCCTCAATGACAACGCCATGCCCTAAAGGCCTGAGCTGTCTAGCGATTGCTTATTCGCTTTGATTAAGGTCGAACGTGTAAGAAAAGCACTTGATACAACAAACGGTCACAAGATAAGTTACACATCTATTATAAACAGAACTTTACGGTTCAGGTGTTTTCTTTAATTCAAGAGTTATAGCTTTTAATTTATAAGATAGCTTGTCTGACTTGTACCGTACGTACTATAAAGCGGAGCGAGCCTACTGCTGGTACATTTCCATTTTGCGGTAAAATTTTAGTAGCTTCCTGCCTGGCACAATCGGGTCAATCGGTAGATTGGTTTCGACATTTCAGTACGCGGTTTGTTTGTTTTAAATGTCATAACTTTGTTTGACCATATCGAATGTCAAAGTTTAAAGAAAGAAAATAAAATATGAACAAGCCAATAAATATTATTTTTTGAAAGGAAACAAATAAAAACAATAGAAACGAAGTAAAATACATTAAACTAAAGAAAAATGAACGTTCCCAGCGTAATTTTTACGTAATATGAATTCGAACGTCTGATAATGTTGCCGTTTGCAAATGTAGATATCACATGGACACCGAGTGAATCTAAGACATCGCTAAATTCTTAAGCGTGGGCAGCAATATTTTCAAGTGCATTAGACAAACAACCCCGACTCTTAACCGATTTAGTTTTTCTATTTCAGTGTCGTTGTTGTTTCTAATAAACGAGTAGATACAATAGTGGTCCAAAAATAGATCGAGCACCTTGCGTAACTCAAACGTTTTACCGTGAAATGCAAAACAAAGACATGGCTTTTGCAATTTATGGTAGAGCAATATCGCAAACCAAATTAGTAAAAAATCAATGATTTGCAATAAAATGCAGATATTCTTCTACGTACGTACTACGGCTAGAAGGTAGGTAAGGGTAGGCTCCGTGAGGACTTAATTTATTATTGCAAGTTGTCAGTTTATTGTTATCTTCAGCACAAGAACAAAAAGATCTTAAATTGTGGATTGTGGAAACATTTCAAAGGTTACATGGTAGGAAACAGTCCAGCAGAATGCATTTGGGAACGGTCGATGATCTCTCAACGAATAACAGTACAGTGCCGAAAATACATGTGGCAACGAAATCTGATTTGCACGGTGAGGTTCCTAGCCTAGCCTAATTAATGAGTTAAACGATACTTTTACAATACAAGAAGTACTGTTTGCTGCAGAAGTCTTCTATGAAAAACTCAACTGTATATGTGTGATTGTTGACAGTTTTAGACTTGGTCATCTAAAAGTGTCGATAGTATTGTTCCAATCGAATGCCTAGAATAAATACGAAATTAAACACCGAAACACGAGAGTTTTAAAAACTATTTATTATTTGGACTATTTCTACGTATAAACAAATATATCAAAGATTAAAAACCTTTTTAATCCCGAAACTAATATACGTAATACATTTTAGGCCATTATATGAATTACCTAAAAATAAATGAGGAAGATCTGCCAAACTGAATGTAATTACTTTTTCTGACACATGTACAGTCAATGCCAAACATGCGTCTCATTGAACTAAGAATCAATAAATATATCGTCAAAGTAAAAAGAACGTACATATACCTCAAGTTTCATTGTTTGATAGATGGAAGGTACATAGTTTCCACTTCGTAGTTCTCAAAACATTTCCCTTTATCCTCTTTTAATAGAATTCGGCTAGGTGAAGGTTGCCGCGTGTACTTATGACCGGCCGACAGGACGAACGTTGAACTGCCAATAGGCAAAATGCGGTCTATTTCGAGACGCACATTGTCTTTTAAATTACCTTTAGTCTGTATGGCGAATGGAACAGCGTGATCCCAACAGTTTAAGTCATTACTGCGTCGATTACTGTTTTTGTAACTAATATTGAAGCAATATTGTGAACGTCTAGACATAATTATCACTGATCGGAATTATTAAACTGGTTTCGACGAGCGATTGTTAGTTTGTGATGTGACTGTCAATAAGAACAATATTGAACAATTAAAGAATGTTGAAGTTAATGTAATTTTAAATAAAGTGACGTAGATATCATTGACAGAGAGGCATGGCAACGTAGTTCAGAGACCCTTAAAGGGCAAGTCAAAAGATTCGGTTCCATATTGTTCAAACAGGTGTACGGCCGGTAGAACAATGAGTAAGAAATAAACCTTTTGACGGCAGTCAAAATTCTATTGCCAAGGGGGAAAAGATGAGTTTTATTTGTAGGTGTAGTTAAGTACTTGTAATCTTTCATGCTAATAATCAGCTCAAGTTTCAATTGGTTTACATTAATCACGGCAATAGTATGAAAAAAGTACATTTGTTAATGATATTTAATTACCATTTTTAAATAAATTGTAATTCAATATCATTCGTTAAAACTAAATTTAAAGGTCATAGGACAATAGACGATATAAAAATGGGAATAATAACTTAAAATTACAATATTTCGTATTATAAAAGCATAATTATAGGTGTGGATTGTTGACATAAATGCTTTACTAGCTTTTTTTTGTATAAATTAGAAGGTTTTTAATCCTAAATACACGCAGTTCTGATAAAAATGTTAATTCGCGAATGCCGGGTCGTTGATCCTTTGCTGTGAGAATTGTTACGCATGCCGTTAGGTTGACATAAACTGCTATGAAATGGTAATGTTACATTAATTTATGAGAACTCAGTGAGCCTATGAGAAATGTTATACTTAGTAAAAAAAAGGATTATGAAAAAACTCGCAACGCGATACTCTGTCAAATATTGTGACATAATCGTATATCATTTAAATATTCTTGGTTAGCATAGAATAGTTATGTTAAATAACATTATGATATTCATATTCATAATCACTTCTTAATGAAATATCTCATGTTTTTTTATTTACCTTTCATTTTCTTTCTTTTTTGTAGGTTTAGTTTTTAAGTTAGTTTAAGTTACGATTTTGTAAATATTTATACTAATTAAATATTGGACATCACATACATTGCTCTGATCCTATGATAAGTAGCTTAAGCACTTGTGTTACAGAAATCAGAAACAACGACGGTACCACAACACCCAGACCCGAGACAATATAGAAAAGTTATTTACCTACATTGACCGACCGGGAATCGAACCCGGAACCTCAGAGATAGCGACACCAAGTCCGGTATGCTCGCCTCTCGGCTACGGAGGTCGTCAATTAAACACATAGTCAATAAATTATGGTATGATTATTCTTCTTAATGTAATATAAACTCTCTCCTAATATAAACTCTCATGTTAAGTTTTTTAACGATACATTTTATTACCATTTCCAGAACCTATTATAAATTATTGGACTCTCTTTAGCTAATTTTAACAGTTATTTATTGGGTAAAAACCTTTTTTCTCAGCTGTCATAGTGATGATGAAACCGGGAGACAAATGCAGCTAAGGATCAGTTAACGTCAATCAAGCAAACGTCAATTTTGATATTTCTACATACATATGTATAGTCTCAAGTCAGACTTCGAGAGGTTTTATATACTTACCTACTAATAAAATAATCACTATATTACATATGTATATACATGGTTTCATATTCGTTCCCCGTTAGGCTAAGTTTGCGGCAGTAATAATTTAAGTAGTACATAAGGTAATCTTTACGTAAATTAAAGTTCCTCGCTCTGTTCATCTGTCGTCTGTCTGTATCTTCGAAACTAATGTAGCGATTTGATACTGTTTTTAGAAGACTTCATACTCTTTTAAAGATTTGTGTATATTGTTGATATGGTATTTAAAACATATCTACTTAGGTGCTTCTCGTGCGTAACTTGTAATGATTAGTTCGAAGTTGTCGAAAGTAGTTCAAAATGTTCATGTAATATCACCATAACACACGCCCGTTCCATTTTTTCGAACTTGGCTTGACATACTTGCCGTGCCTAGATAAAGACTCAATGCGAATTTGCCTTTAGGCATGAACATGTGATAGTTTTCTCAGCTCCGGTTCGAAAGAATGTAAATTACTCCAATCTTTAAATATACATTTCCGACCAAAATAACCATTGAAATTTTACTTTCTCTGACATTCTCATTTTAACCTGCTAAGAGTTTGAGGAAAATTGCGATTATTATACACACGGGCGTGGTTAAGGTAAAATATGTATTATGAATGACAAATTACAACTGTGCAAAACATGGCCTATGTAGAAAATTATATATCTATTTAATAATATTATTATTTAAGAAATTATCAGAATATAATCAGTGCTTCCAGAGATTACTTTACACAGGGTTATTTTAAAAACATTAACAACCTCTTCGGGTGTGATTCTGATTCTGAAAATTGAAATCGCAAAAATAATTCAATTCCCCATACTAAGCCGCTGACATCAGTTTGTATGGAGCAGTAAAAAATTTTTTTTTTATTTTAATGTTGGTCCCATATAAAAGGTTATTGTATTTGAGCACCAGCATCAGCCCCTAGGAGGTTTATGATGTCTTAAAAATAACCCTGTATAAACATACTATGCCTTATAATTATATTTGTTTTCATCATCATCATCATCATTTCAGCCATAGGACGTTCACTGCTGAACAAAGGCCTCCCCTATTGATTTATCATCAGGGGGGATTGCCAATACTCGCCACGCTTGGCAGGCAGGTTGGCGAGCGCAGTTTTCTATAAGATTTCGCACGAAGACGCTGCCCGTCTCGTACTACAGGAATTAGTCGCCTCTTACGACACGTTATATTTGTTTTAACTGATATTATTATCTTTATTTCATACCGTGTTGGAATCAAATTAATTCGTAGCCGGAATCTCTTATTTGCCTACATCAATCTGTAATGTAAACACGAAGTATTGTAAAACATGTTTCTAAGGAAAACGAAATGAAATTATTAGGTACTCAAAACAAAATTTTCGGCAAAACTTTTATTACTGACGAAACAAGGCAATCTTATAAACGCACGAAAGCTTTTATATTGTTCGGTAAACTTTTATTTGTGTACTTTTTCTCGGAAACCGTAGCTGAATACTGTTGTGATGGATAATTTTAGAATTGAGTAACAATTATGACATTATGTTTTTTAATAAGTCGTGTAACAAACGGACAGTCAATGATAAGTTTACAAAGATGCAGGACGTCGCAACACAAAATTGCATCCAAAAGACTGCGAAGAAAGTCTGACAATATTTCTGGCCTAAATTGTAGCGCCTATTATATTCTGTTTAACCTAATGGTCGACTGGCAGAGAATGTTTCATGACATTAAGACCAAATTTTGTATGATTTTATTATGTGTAATAAAGTTTGAATAAATTAATAGATTTTGTATATGTGTGCTCTGTGACGCTTGTGACCGAACAAAAAATAATCGATTAGTTAATTAAGTCGACTAATCTAGTACTTCAAGTAGATACGTAACTAAATCACTTTTCACTTGACTATCTTTATTATTTTGTAAATCACTAAATGTCAAAACGTTAGTTTTTGCCATAATCAAAAGAAGAAGAAAAAGAAGCCTAGCTGGCTCAGAATAAAAAGAAAACAATAATAACAAAAATACTGGACAACATCACATACATTGCTCTAATCCTATGATAAGTTGCTTGAAGCACTTGTGTTACAGAAATCAGAAACAACAACGGTACCACAACACTTTGACCGATCGGGAATCGAACCCGGGACCTCAGAGATAGCGACACCATACGCTAGGCCCGGCTGTCGGCTACGGTAGTACAATCATACCATGTTGATTATTTAATGATGGTGTTTAAACTTAAGTCAAGATTTTGTTGTGTAACTTGTGTAGACATCATTTAAATTAACTTTTATTTTAAAAATAATAACTATGTACATAATACAATATTTAAATTGAGGACGTACATTGTCATCTTAACAACCTTTCGTAAGTTTAAAACGTCCTGTCGACATTTCGCCTTTACAAGTGTTGTGTTATTGAAAACATTTGGAAAACTGGCATTGTCCTCTTTTTCGGCTAAGACATGACACTTTAAAAATGACAGAATCGAGATTCTTAAAAGCCGAATAATATTTTAATATGTTTTATGACTAAACGATTTTTTCTTCTTATGTATTGCTAGGTATGTATAACTTAAGCTACGAATAATCCGTTAGCATTCTGACACATTACTGTGAAAAATAAGAAAGATTTCATTGTGAAATAAAAAAAAAACGTTTATTGGTGACACAAAAAATGTCATTCTCAGTCTACAAAAAAATTTTAGACTGGCTTAGTGAAACCATGAAATGTAATGGCAACGCTAAGTAATCGTAAATAAAAAGCCATTTTCAGGCGGCTTGAAGTGTCTACACAAACTGCCATAGAAAATTCGTGTAATGTAGACTCTCTCGGAGCTATGTAAAGATAAGTCTCTCATTTAATAATCAATATTAAAATAAGTCTACAAAAATTTCCATGGCTTCTAGCCGAGCCAGCGCAAGGTAAACGTCCTGCACGCGCCATCTGCGCCCGCGCAGAGTAAAAAACGCCGCACCTGGCCGCGGGTTGCGCACGCACAATGCTGCTTCACCCTCGGGAGCGTCACTTGACAATATGGAGCACTGGCATATTCATTCAATTCTGCGTACTTGTATCTTGTATGGAGTTTTTTTTTTCTAATCGTAGACGAATAACAATTTTAGTATTTTTTCGGTTTTACTATCAGTATTTTTTACGACTTCTAGTGCTAGTAAAGTTTATTTTAACTGTTATAATATGTACTAGCTGTTGCCTACGGGCCACGACTTCATTCTCGTAGTCGCCAATTAAATTCAGAAACCTTCATCGGCCTGTGCACAACAACTCACTTAATGTTGTGTAAAAACCCGGCTGAATTTAATTGTGCATAATTGTCAAAGGTTTACTAAAAAAAAAAATATATTCGAATTTGTCAGCTTGTTTATGAGACCGAACGAATCATTCTGATACCAGTCCTTCAATTTTCAAAACCTACATACATAAACATGAAGAACCAGTAGTTTTCTCTTTACAGTCGGTTAAAATTAAATCAAACCTTTTTCGTTTCGCCACCTGGCCAAAAAGCTCGGTCGCCAATGCACGTGCAAAGCACATCCGCCGGTTTGCGTGTGCGAACCGCGGCCAGTGTATCTTGACCTACCGTACCGTTTACCTGCTTGGTAACAGGCCTTTCTTGTGCTAAAAAACCCGCCAAGAGCGAGCCGCACTAGCGAACCGATGCGCGATATTCGGTGTGTCCAATCCACTGTGATTTCTTTCAGTTAGTTCGGAATCGAGAAAGAGTGAGTATACCTCATTAATACTTTGTTATTTTTTAAAGAAATACCATTATAATTTGATTCTTTTAAGTATTGCAAAAATATTGTTAAAATAAAATCAAGTTTCTTAGAGGTCATATAAAATATAAAATATTTTAGACAACATCACATACATTGCTCTGATCCCATGATATGTATTTAGCTTAAGCACTTTTGTTACAGAAATCAGAAACAATGACGGTACTACAACACCCAGACCCAAGAAAATATAAAAAAGACATTTTTCTACATTGACCGACCGGGAATCGAACCCGGGATCTTTGAGATAGCGACAACAAAGCCTCGCTCGCCTCTCGGCTACTCAGGTCGTCGTTAAAGGAAACGTTTGTATAATTTGAAAAAATATAGGATTTGGGTTTCTAAAACCCAAATCAAACATACAGACAAAACAATCGTCTATTTTTATGTTATATTATATTTAAAGTCACCTCGATAGTCAAAAAGGTGTGTATTTGAATAATAGAATGGTTTTCGGAGCATACATAATGGTGCACATCCTGTCATCGTTTTGCATAATTTCCTGACATTATCGCTTCGAAACATTTCAAGATTGTTTCGAATTCATATTCATTTTGAAGACATTTATACCTAAATGAAGTTGTTATCGTTAAATCCAATCAAACGGCAAGATACAGCTACTTTAGGTATATTTGTATTCAATCTTTTATTATAATAATCACGTGTATGTTAATTAAGTACCTAGTAATTTTTTCCCCGCTTCCTAGCTCATTCAAAAGAAACTTTTTTTAATTACACAAACATTTTTACAAAGTTTTTTAGAGGTTTCAAAGATAAACTTTACAAGGCGAGGTATACACGTGCACTCAGTCAGTGGAGTACCATGCTCAGTAATAAAAATAAACCCATCGAACCGCTGGGGTTGACTTATCTATCTTGCATGGGTGGGCTGAATGGTGTCAATGTTCTACGCCCCCTTGTTCGACAAAAATGTCTCGATTCGATACTGTCGAATTCGAATACTAGATGTAAGTACATAATACAATAATAGGCATACAGTTTTTGTTATAATAGAAATTGGATTTTAATGAAAGGCAAAATGTTGGAGACGTGAATCTTGGAGAAACAAATTACGATTACCTGCGACTGAGCTATCGTAGAATTTATTTGTCACAAAAAGAAGTACGCAATCCTCATATATTTATAAAATCTTTTTGTGTCTATTTGTAAGTTAAAAAACTACTTTAAACACAATAAAAAGCAGTTTCCATGATATTTTCCGACTGGCTGGAGATTAGTTTAGACGATAAATCGTTGCAAATTAAATACATTGATATACGACTTGGAGGATGACATATTACATCTTTCTGTAAACGACTACTAAGAGTACTTGCATGGTACGAAAAAAGGACATTTATCTATAGTCGATTCGATGTTTGGAAAATCTATAGCTAATCCAATCGATTCGATCGAATCGTGTTGCGAATTTTTCGCCACAAATCCGTTATTTGGTTGCGGGATCAACAGCCTTTAGGTGTGATTCGTGTTATGTACTACTATGAGGAAGATATAATCTTAATAAACCAAATTAAAGTAAAATGATGATATATTAAGCACAATGGACAGATAAAAAGGTAGCAAACTTAGCATTATGTGGTGACGGGAGTCGCGATATTAGCTGTTACCACTAAGTCAATTTACATCGGAGACATAAGATAAGATGCTACATGATGCTACCTGTTTGTAAGTTTTCTACATACAAATCCGTTATTTGGGATCAACAGCCCGAGTGTCCTATCATTCGCCTTTTAATCTACTTAAAATTAGGTGGTTTAATTTACAAAAACAATGTAGAAAAACACGAATAAAACAGTTCGAAAGTACCAGGTGCGCATAAGGTCATAAGCGGTAAGGACGGGCGGGTAACGACCGGGCACCGCTACGGTACGCGCCAGTTTCGGGGGTCGACGACCCGACGAGACGACGAACGAACGTCCTGGCCTGGGACAGCCTCCTACGTCACGATGAGGCCCTGGTACTTTTAGATTCATAAGACTTGAACTACAGGTTCAAGTCTAGGTACTTGACCTTCATTTAATTTACACAATTAACTTTTAAGTATGAAGAATACATAAGCTGTGCTATTATTTATTTACAGCATACTAAATACTAGCATACATAATTTATTTTAATGAGAATAATTTATACTGGTCTTTAGGGTCTTGGAAATCTTGGAATGCATACGATACTTTTATGACGTCATTACTGACATCAAGAGTGCACGTTATGACCAGCGATGACGTTGTTGCGTTTGCGCATACTGATGTACAATGGTACGTCATACTTGCAAAACTTCATGTCTTGACGCAAAAACTATAATACAGCGATAACCCTATGCTCTATGGCATTGATAGCCAACCCGTGGCACGCAGAGTATCACCTGCGGCTCGCGGAGCCAAGTCGCATCAACAAAACTTTCAACTTTGATTGTTATTGTAAACATAAAATCAACAAAGAACATTTAAATATGCCTCGTTAAATATGGGGAATATCAATTTGAGTTGACGATCTTTCTATAGTCAATTAACATATTTATGGTAATTGTAAAAGGGACGCATTTGTGAAAATATGAGTTCTAAGATGTTAAGCTAAGTCAGACTTGTTACTTATCTGTTTCTTGTTTTGACATAACGGTTTATGGTAATTGAAAATGTTTCTTTTTGCTTGCTTCGCTATACACGGAAGAAGAACTCAAAGACTAAATTACGTCACCAATGGAAAACCACACTGCACATTTAGGCCGATAAGTGTCGCACTGTGTTTGGCCTTGCCCGGTGTGATTATTTGATCACTGATTCAGTGGTACTGTCACTGATCAAATAATCTCTACGTTATAGGTAAGGTGCTAGGAACTAAGGTAACTAAGTTGTCAAACGTGTCAAATACATTACAATATTAAGTAAATTAAAAACTTTAATTACCCAATTAAACGGTACCCTTTACCGCCCCATCTAGGCCTTCAGCCCCAGATAAAATTAAGGGTTTTGTACCCGTTTAGGAGGGCGTAAAATTGGGGGGCGTTGAAAAATAAACGATTTTCGAAGTAGGCGGTAGAAAAAATAAGTTTGAGAACCTCTGGTTTAAGACGATGCCTCTGTTAATTGTTAGAGTCATTAGCCAATACGTTTAGTGTTTATTTGACGAGCACAAAAAAAAATAACGTGGACATTGGTTGACAAGACCCTAACGTAGTGGTTTCTTGATCAGTGAGAAGGCCAAACACACTGGTGCCATCTGAGGTTAGCTTTGCCAGTGCTCCCCCATTCTTCAAAATATTGACCCAGCCACTAAATAGGTTTGCCATTCATGACAAACCAGCCTAGCTATAACCGTATCCTTCAATAAGTTTCAATACTTAAATGTCAATTTGTTTCCATTGTATGAAATAATGGTGATTTGCCGTCGTAAAGTCCACCGATATTGACTTGACAGATTTTTATTACCACATTGTGTTTACTAATAGTATCGTATTTTAGCTAATCCTATTAATTTTAGAACGCAGGAAACGTAAATTGTTTGGAAATATATCTTATTTTTTTGCATTAACAAAAAGTTCGGATGTAGTATGTTATCTCTACTATCAAACAATAAATGTCAACAGATGTTCCAATTCATTAACAATATAATGAGGCACAAAATGTTTCTGCCCAATGTTTTCTGGAAGACCTCATTATGTTTCGGCCAAATTTTTATCTTATCTCTATTAATCCCGCTGGGATGCATACATGTGGACAGTGTTGGTGTTAAAATTAACTAAGATAAGCTTGTTACTATCTACTTATTGTTTTTAACCGTCATTTGAAACAATGTAAGTGACAGCTCATATCAACCTGCAGGACAGTTAAACATCAGTCAGTATAACGTTTCACGATAACTCTGTAATTATAATTAGTTCCAGTTAGTAGTTTTAGTATATAAAGTGAATGAGTATGAATATGGTTACAACAAAGTTTAGTTTCTTCTTCTTAGCGTATAAATAGCATTTTTTTAAATTAAATATGGTAGGCCCATTAATTTGTCACGCGTAGGTATAGCATTATCTGTGGGCTCTGTGGCATTCAAAAGCTTTTCCCGCGCGCAGTTATTAGGGCATCTTGAGCAAGATATTAGATGGATCATGCTTTGTGGGATGAATCAGCACTCGCAGGTCTAATTCTGCTTGCATGGGCCGACTTGGGTTCGGAGTCTATTTAAGAACTTCCAAGTCAACCATGGCATCTTCTCAGCTATTCAGTCAAAGTGTGCGCCTGGCAGTAGGAGGTTCTCCGTTGAGAGGAGTCATAAAGCTTTTTCGGTTTATGAGGGACAAGAGTTTAAATAAGTAATTAAAAGGTTTTAGACAACAAAACTTGTGGTAAGAGATAATTATTCCTTTACCGGCTACTAAGTGTGTTATTGTTCTTTGATGTCCTCTATCTCGGTTGAGTGTAGTCCTAAAGGTTCTATTGTCTATTTAGGATATGATTTAGGCAAAGGAAGAATAATATGGAAAGGGAAAGCAGACTTGGGCAAAATATGAAGGAATAAGCACTCTAATCTTGACTAGTCTATGAGATTTATTATCCTCTAACCACAATTAAACTAATAAAATCGCAAAAGAATAATCGTTCAATTACTTGATTTTGTCACTTGCTATTACTAAACCTATGAGAATGCCTTTAAACGAACTGGCAGCATCTAACTAAACCCAGGTTATTGACAGGAACGAGAACGAAAGCATGCAACTAGCGGAAAAAATGTTAGGAAGAGTTCACCAACCCTAACCGACACGCTGTTGCGATTATTGCAACCGTTATGCAACTGGGTGCATTCACAGAGGACTGACCAGCCAGCCACCCTAGTGTGGAGTATTAGTAAACATATACTCACCACTAGTACAGAGAAGCTCTAGACGGCATTTGTCAAAAAAACCCTATCTGCCTGCCTAGCATGAGCACTAAAAACACGATATGATATGATATGATATAGCGAAATATCGACACCAACTTTAAAAATATGATAGATTTAGCCGCCATTTTGAATTTTTATCGAAACAGCATCTTAATATGTGACGGCGATTCAACATGGCGGCTATATCTATCGTATTTTTACAGTTAGTGTCGATATTTCGCTATATCATATCATATCATATCGTGTGTTTAGTGCTCATGCTAGGCAGGCAGAGGTCACTTCATATCTCACGACTGATATCTGACGACTGGTTTCCGAAACACGCCTATAAGTTTTGTAAGACAACTTGTCTGACAAAATACGTTATCAATTAGGGAGTTCGAGTTATTGTTGAAAATTACATATTTTTACTGTGGTATTAGTAAGTGGGCGATACTGTTACCTTAGGTTAGTAAGGTCAATACGGGACTCCGATTTAACCTTTAAGGTTAAGTCTTAATGCGAAGTTTAGCATAGTTTATTAGTCAAATTAATATCTATGCATAATTAAGGTCTGACTGAGCTTGCTTTAGCTATAGAAGAATAAATGCTTGTGGCGCATGATGCAACTGATAGTAAATAGTTAAAATTGTCAAGCGTGAGATGTAATTGCCTGCGAGAACGAGTGGTTAGTAACACACCGACAGAATTGACATTGAATGTATCACAACGGCATGGAATGTGAGGAACTGAGATATTGATGCTATTTATTAAGAATATAAATGACATTTAACTTTTGTTTACAACTATTAAATGGAGCAACTTATGTTAGAACCACTTTTGGACGACCACGATCCCATTGCTTTGTTGAAACATTCCAAAATATTTTTTGGTTTTCTTTAGAAAATTAGGTAACCAAATGAGTCCCGGCTTTTCTGCTAACTTGGTTTTCTATGTTCCCTTGGTTAAACATTTACCACAACGTTCTCCATCAATTTCATCATAGTTTATGCAACTAATTACTGGCAGATGGGTAATTAGGCAGTTAACTAATCATCACCCCATGGCGTAGGGCCAGTGACCCCACGTGGCCACGCCGAACACGCGGATGCGGTCGAGCGTGCGGTGCACGTAATGCACAAATGGTGCGATACTCGATTAGTTCATTATATGATCATTTCATTGTATGGAAACCTACACATTCAGATACTAGATCTGTAACCAATAGCCCTCCACTATACGGAGACCTTAAGCATTTTTTAAGGCAGTCCGTTTACCCTTTTTTTAATTTATAAGAAATCTTGACATAATTGGGATGTAGACCATTCATAAATAATTACGAGACACTCCCTTTTTTTCAATAACACCTTATTCAATTAATTTGTTCAGTCATAATTTTTAATTGTTTCTTGAAATAGATTTTTAATTGCTTTAAAACTAATAATTAAATAGTCAGTTGAGTTTGGTAAACAGTGACGTCACTGTCCGCTATTGCCATACAAATTCTAAGGAAGAGGTACGTTTTGACAGCTCATAAAAAGTATGTCAATTGATTGGTAGTGTCAACTACCCTTTTATACAGGATTATTACATCATGGTGAACAACTTCTGTTCTATAACTTTTGCAAATTTGTATGAAAAGATTATCGACATCCCCTACTTCATACTTATTTACCTTGATTACCAAACAGCCGGTGGAATTTGTATGAAAAAATAAATGCATATTTTTAAAAGTCATAGAACAAAAGTAATGTTCACTATGATATACAGGATGGTAAGTAAAGTGACGTCCATAAATTTTTTTAGGAGCCTTGTGTTTAGAGGTATCTGAATCACCCCTATTTTGGACGTCACTCTTCTGGCCTTGAGTTACAGGACAGCCTATATAATACTCCGATTAAAAATTAAATTTTGTTTATGTGTTTGTGACTTATATTTTATCTGGGCTTACTTTTTGACATTCAGAGACTTGATAATTTAATAATATAAATTGTAAATACACTTTTCCGGTACGTCAATACTAATTCTACCCCTAAAAATGTTTGCAATCCAATTTGATAAATTCTTTTATCAAATTGGATTGCTAACATTTCAATAAAAGTTAGTACAGTTATAGATTTCTTGTATGCGATCATAAATAAAGAGATATATATATATTTTAAACTTCTTGTTATAATCTTATATATAAAATTCTCGTGTCACAATGTTCGTTCCCGTACTCCTCCGAAACGGCTTGACCGATTCTCATGAAATTTTGTGAGCATATTGAGTAGGTCTGAGAATCGGCCAACATCTATTTTTCATACCCCTAAAGACCAAGCAGACAAGTCGCGGGCAACTAGTAGTATGTAAAAATTGACAAAAAGCGGTCAAGGACGCTTAAGTTAATGTAATAAAACAGTATAAATCCTGACAAATGCTATCTTTCTGGATCATTCGCGTGAAAATCCTACTAATATTACAAATGCTAAAGTTTATTAGTATGGATTTGACGCAAAAACTACTAAATGGATTTTAATAAAATTAGGCACACTGATAGACCTGGCCTGGATTAGCACATAGGATATTTTTTATCCGGGTAAGGTCAACGCAGACGAAGTCGCAAGCAAAAGCTAAATATAAAACTTTGGTTTTATCTACCGAATTTGTGCGCTCATTGTGTTTATGTGTAATTTTTATAATTGTAATTTCTCAGGAAGTAAATTATGTACCTGTAATTCTTTTGAGAAATAAAAAGTTCTTAAACCAAAAGCTAGTAACAAAATAAAACACTCACCTCCAGTGCCAAGGACTTTGAGCAGATCGAAATGTGATATGTCCACTTTTGAAGCTCCGTTAAGATTAACTGTAAACAAAACACATTCCATTAATTTGCGAGCAGCGTCATAAATCTTAAGCGACTAATTGGGATGTATTACGGGACTCTTATAAATTAAAAACTTTTAAATAATGTCAATGTATGTAATGGCCGAATACTAAAACAATACTTAAAATAAAGATCTTTCATCTATCACTTTAACGTAAATACAAGAACTAATTAAACTTCTTTTTTTAGAATCCTAAAGGGTTTTAAATTATTTTTTCTAGTGAAAATATTATCCTTCTTAATACTAGGAAGGACTAGTATTATCTGTTCTACCCTTCGGAGCGGGTCAATAACTCACAAAACTGCATCGTCAAATATCAAGCAGTGTACTTCCGTCTGATGATGATGAAAATTTTTAAGTCATTATTACAGGCGATTATTATAACAGAGCCTTAATCTGTGAGCCTAGGTTACATCATTATAATAGCTATCAAAATATAAACCTATCTTAATTTAAAACTAAATAAAGTAAGGTTACAAACTATTTTGTTGATAAGAAATGTAGTTAAATAAACAAATCGATACCATTAAGACGACAACATGAAAAATCGTTGCTTATTGATGTTTATCGTTTTCCGCAAACACCATTACGTTATGGGCAATTACGTGGTCGGAGGCGTAAGTAAGTGTATACGATCCAATGCATGGCCTCCTTACAACTTCAAGAGGTTGTTTGGGCCTGACTCTACAACGCAGGCCTTTCAGTTTTGTAAGGCCTTACTGGCAGATTTGATGTAGGTAGTAAATAATGAAGCCGGGGCATCGTCTGACTAGACTCAACAAGTATACCGAAATAGCCTGTACCAACTTTTAACGTGCTATTCGACAACGGATTAGCAAGCTGAAGTGGCAATGGGCAGGGCACATAGTACGCAGAACTGACGACCGATGGGGCAGCAAGATTTTGGAATGGAGGCCACGTATCGGCGTCGGCAAGCGCAGCGTAGGACGTCCACTCACAAGGTGGACAGACGACCTGGTAAAGGTTGCAGAAAGCCGCTGGATGCAGGCCGCTTCCAACCAGCTAATCTGGAAATCACTAGGGACTATGTTCAGCAGTGGATGTCCTGTGGCTGAAGTGATGATTCGACAAACCGAGATTTTTGTGATAAATGACATTAAATATGGTCAGAATGGTAACCCATCCATTGCGTGGGTTGCTGAAATTTGGAAATCACTAGACACGCGGCCGCCACTGAGCTACAGAATATGATCAATCACACACATATCATGGCAGGCAATAGATAATAGAAACATAGGCTTAGTTCAATGCTTTGGTACAGTAGTATAAAAGGAGATAATTATAAG
Organism: Anania hortulata; assembly: GCA_963576865.1. Lineage (NCBI taxonomy): Eukaryota > Metazoa > Arthropoda > Insecta > Lepidoptera > Crambidae > Anania > Anania hortulata. The sequence goes on from OY756413.1 coordinate 3,218,832, forward strand.
CAATTATTTGTTCTATTGTATTTCCTGCTACTGGATGAAGGACTGATACGAATATGATAAGACTTGACTACTTACTGTTTTACACGCCTAAGGGGAAACCGACACATTTGACAGAAAGTCGACAAATTAAGTTGTGTTTTAATTTTTAAGTCGCTTAACTAGCTTTACTTGTTTTAACTATAATCAATTAATGCGAAATTACGTGACACAATCCACAAATCAAAGAATTTTTCGAGACCTTGCTTCTACAGCCGTTGCACGTACCAAAACATGTCATAATTAGCCGTATCATTTGATTGGTCACAGTACTAAATCTGCACTAAACTTACAATTAGATGATAGTTTAAAACCAAAACCGATTTTGGGTACAGTGACACAAAGGTAGACGGTGTTCTAAAATGGCTGATGTATCAAATTTTGGCACTAAATGTACTGGTGCAATGTGACAATTTAAGGTGGTATGGTACCTTCACGCAGTTATACAAGTAGGATATTGGGAAGATCTGTTTTTTATTGCGTCTCTCTTTCAATCAAGTTCAAGCCTCTTTTGTTTTTCAAATAACGTTACCAATTCTATTAGTCTTTAATATTAGAAGCAGTTAGACTATTAAATATTCAAATCAAAGTGAAGAGAATAATTTTAATTGTCAGTAAAACAATGTTGTTACAAGCTCATAATAGCACGTTCACCGTGCGAATGTAGTAAAACTTGCCAACTAAACGGTAGTACTTGCGGGCAGATATAAAAACAGTTGTACCTTTACAATGTGTGTATTGTACGTTTAATGCTTTATGAGAAGTAACTGCGCCTTACAACTTTATGTTTATACATTGCCCTTTTGTTCGTTACGATATTGAACTTGTTTCAATCGGTTCAGATTTAAAATTCAACGTCTATCCAGCCAGTCTGCTCCGATGACTAAAAATCGTAGAGTTCTCGCTTCTCTGCTCATTTTGCGTTATTGTGTTTTTTGTATGTTATTACCGTAAAAACAATAACTACGAATAATACATTAATTTTTACAAGAATTGCAGATTGTTTAGCCGAATCTACGCATTACTAAACTGAAATGACAAAATTTCTACACCGATTTTTAACTTATAGACAAGTTTAAATGTCTAGCGTACACATCAATTAAGCAATTTGACGTTTTGTAGTAGGTGATTATAGTGACCTGTTGTGCTAATAGTTAATCGTATTTTTTTATACGACTCTACATATTCTTGGCAACCATATTTGACAAATGATTAGCCTTAAAAAAATACCATATCGAGATTATCGAGCTAGCAAGAATGAAAATAATGAGGTCAAAGAGAGGTGGATTTGTCTAAGTGAATAGGTTCGAGAAATACTACTGTGGGCGGTTGAAATCGAAAACACCCACTTATACTGAAATGTCACTGAAAAGTTGCGGAAATGATACCGACTTTGAACTTTCCACCACCAAGAGATGGAGCTGAATGCACATTAGACCGCGGTGCCAAATAGTGGTAAAGGCAAGTCGTGTCTTCGAAATACATAGTAACCCATGTAATATAGACATTATTATATTAATAGCGATCGTATCTAAAATGGTCTGGTTCACCGTTCTTAAGGGCTACGTCTGAGGGCCTATTCCGATAGCATATGATGACAACGTCAACGCGTATTTGTGCGGAAAAATGTGCTTTGTTAGAGGACGCCACCCCAAGGTTTACAATACCTATCACGTTTACTTTCCAATTTATTCCTAATTTTCTCTGATGGCAATTGCTACAAATAGTGACAATTAAACTTGCCGCATGATCATGGTACCATTACGGGAATGGGACGGGACACAGGGCCTCCTATCGTTTTGACCTCTCCCCCTTTAGTAGTAAAAATGAGAACATCAAGACGATAAAATCATGGTAATAATAAATTTGCAGTCAATAAACAGGGGTTGACAAAACGAATCGATAGGGGCGTCACCTGCCTACGATTCGAATGTGGGACCTTCCGGCCCTTCCGACGATTAGATTAGATTAGCGAAGAGAACATTGTTTAATGACGATTTCGAATTTGGTGAACAAGGTATTGAAATACCTAGTATATGGTGTTGTTTGTTATTTTACAATAAGAAGAAGGCCTTTATACATAAACGTCTTGTCTTATAACAACGAACTGAGAGTATCATCTAAAAGCTAGTTTTTTCTTATCCATGTCAGAAAAGTCAGAATTTAACAAAAAATGCATACTGTCACAAAATATCTCCAGGTCTGTAGTAAAGTATGCTGTATAGTACCTACATAAAATGTATGTATGTATGTCCTATTTTGCATTCAAGTCACAATAACTTACAAATACGGCCTCAATGCTGTAACACCTGTGGAGTCTTAATTAACGCTTTAATTAGTAAGACCGAGAGTCAACAAAACAATGAAGTATTTTAAACTTTATTTACGCTCGGCAATTATAAATATCTATTACTTTTGAGGTAATATATGAGCAGTATCTGTCGTGTCGAGGGAAAAGGCAAACTTAGTGTGGCGTTTCTATTGACGAAGATCATCATCATTAATGTTTTGGCCAACGTTGGTCTTGGCTAACAAATTTAGTTTATTTCCGTGTACAGGCCCGCGCTTCGGCATGAGCTGTTATTGCAAGGGCACCTTCCAATATAAAACTACTATTCTTACACTGCTTTGGGACAATTGTAGGCAAATTTTAAAACTAATAATACTGTCTATCTCTTTGCAGAGGTTCACAAGATATTGAAGACTGCTCCTAACATTGACGAAGCTTAGGAGGCCAGGAATGACTGGCGCATATTAGTAGACTTGAATATTCAACACACCATGCACCAACTGCTGTATTCAAGAGGAAACTGTTTTGGGACGAATATTTAATGACCTCAGCACCTACAACTGCTAAGATGACAATCATCATATGTTAGTATCATAGGATTTATACCAATTACAGAGTTACTTAAGTATTATTACAAAGTTTATTTTTCAATTTTAATTTATCTTTATTAAGGAAACAAACAGCTATCAATGTTACATTTAGTTTACAAATAATGTATGTAGGTGCTAAAGCATTACAAGTTTGATATTGTTTTCTATCTATCCAATTTATCTGCATGATACAGGCTTTTTTTCATACTATGCTACTTGTTTCTTACAATCCATAACTTATTATGGCTTTATTTACTTACTGTAAAATCATTGTTATCCGATTTTAAACTTTTGTGCTTGTGTTAAAAAAAATACCGAATTTTTGTTTTGAATTTATGTCACAGCTGTCTATAAAATGCTGTACATACACCAATGTTGTAAATAACATCATACGCGAATATAAACACACATTGATAAGTGTCAGATTAGCATAACAATTGTTGATAAAATGTATCAAGTGCAAAACAATATCACTTCACCAACAACTTTGGGTTCGTTGACACTAGAATTTTACTATCTAAGTTATTTTGTTAAGCAAATAATAACTTGTAATGAAATGGTGTTTGTTTATGTGTCCAGTTGGTAACACATGATAAGTAAGTCAATTGCATACTTGGATTCGGGGTTGATCGCAATATCGCTGTCCAGTCCAGGGCACCACCAATGGCAGTTCAATTCTATTTTTTATTTGCGTCTATTGTTAGCCGTCGATTGCATACGATATTCGTACTTTTAAATGATTAACTATCGATAGGTAATCGATACTATTGAAGTTCTAAAAACGATAGTTTGCTGATAGGTTTTTATTAATAGGGAATATGCATGAAACAAATATATTAATTTTACTATATTTATAAGAAAACATAAGAAATTATAGTACCCACTAATAGTAAAAACAAAATTGATTTTAGGTAAAAAATAACCGTAATATAGTAATTAGAAATTAAGGTATACCTTTCTTTCTAATACAACTTTTACTATGAAAAATGTACGGCAGACGTGTAATGTGACGTCACGTTACATATCGGCGCTCCTTGTCTAACGCGCGACTTTAATAGGCTGTAAGTCAGGTATTTAACAATATTTTTCAAAAATTCTTAAAGTTTTATTAATTATAGTCAAGTACTATTTATTTTAGGACCAAATAAAAAAGCATGCATATTCCCCATTGCCTACGATACAGATCTCCCTAGTGTAGGGAATTGTTGATTGTAATACTTGATTTCTATTTTTTATGTGCTAAATAATCATTATTCTTATAATAGGACTACTGTGCTGTACTTTTTCTCTAGTATTGCTAAATTAAGGCCAATTTAACCAAAAAAGGAATTGGGATTCATAAATCACAATATCCTATTATAAAATTGAGGTTTTGTCACAAAGCCATTTATTTGAGTATCCATTAATAGTAGGTTATTTTAAATATCGCTTAAGCGTTCGGACTACTTCTAAAGACAGCAGGGAACCGTTAATAATATTGTATTCATACAAATTACGGTGTAATATTTCAGGTTATTTATAGCGAATTAAGGGAAAAAATCTGGCGAACGGTATATTAATAAAATCTAGAATTTTTCCGCGAACATCTCAAGTAAACAAGGTAAAAATGACAACTAACCATACATAATTCGAGTCGTGCGATAGAGCCAAAGTCAAAAGTGCGTCGACCCGCTGAGACAGAGCTAGAGGTCGCTACGTTCTTACAGTAGACTAGAGCGTAGTAAGGCGCTTGACAATAGTACCAAAGAATATACAGGATGCCCCTGGTAGTATCTATCAAATCTAACAGACGCAAGACTGGGGTCATTACCAAACTTTTTGGCTCTATGAATGTAGGCTCTATTGTCAATGGATAAAAAGGAAATAAAAATCCAAAAAAAAAAGGAAACAGTTCTAACTTTTGTAGATCGTTGCATGATAGGATTGCTTTTTTATTTTTTTTACGATTTGAGCTGTACATAATTATGTTATTGTGATTTTATAAAAAGAATACTACTTTTTATCCGTTAAAAAAGTCATAAGATCCAAAAAGTTTGGTAATTATCCCCGCTATTCGCCTGTTCGATTTGTTCCATACTTTTAAGGACACCTTGTATAATAGTTATGGGTACAGAGGTTAGCTGCATACAATGCGCGCATAGTTATAGCTCACTGAAATGACAGACACAAAATCTCAGAACTGCTGGAACAGTTCGGAAGCTCCGAGATTTCGTCTATGTGAGCGGTTGTCTATGCGTGCGTTGCTCTTGCATTTTATTAAGTTTAACTTCTGTTACTTAGTGTTTTGTGGTATTACCTCAAATTAAAAACCATGAATTCAAGTTCTAACACAGATACACGCATCAACAACTAACCTAAAAACTGTCTAGGAGGGACTCTGGAGGGTACAATGAATAATTTCTGATGGTTGGTTTGGTCTTAGTTGAGCTACTGTTGTATGTCCTATGGTTACAGGTTTACTTAATCTGTCTCGGGACTCTTTAGTGTAAGTGCGTACAATGAAGGTCAGGCAATTATTTTTGAAGGTCCGCTAGTTTGCTTGAACTGCTACTCGAGTAAACACAAATACATTCAACAGCTTATTAAACCCATAACCAAATGTCAAACCTCGATTGATTTTCAACTTTAAAAAAAGTAGAGTTCAATATTAGGTGATTGATATTATTTAGTTACTATGTTTTTTTCCATTTTTTGATTATTTATTCATATTAAATATCAATTTCTATTTGCTTTGCCTGTTTGAACCCGACATTGGCGAAGTTATCGGACCGTTTTCGGACGGGCACGATCATCGGAATAGATTGTACAGACAACAGCACGTCAACCTACCATAAAATGGCTAATTTTCAACCGACATCAAAAAAGGAGGAGGTTCTCAATTCGACTGTATGTGTTTTTTTTTTTTTGTATGTTTGTTACGCGATTACTCCGCCAATTATGAATCGATTTTAATTATTCTTTTTTTGTTTGGTAGATCATACTTCAGAGGTGGTCCCATATAAATTTTATCGAAATTCATTTGGAACTTTTTGAGAAAATCAACAAATATATACCCAGATAATATTTTGGTTGTGGTTCTTGTTACCTATCTTCGACAAATATGAGGCGATTTTGATGATTTTTGTTTTATTGAATAGCTTATACTTCAACGATGCTATGATAAAAGTTTGCAAAATAAAAATCACCCCTAAGGGTAGGAAAATAGGGGATGAAATCGGTGTTCAGCAGTTAGATTAGGATTTATCACTGAAAATAGATAAAATAAGTAAATTTTATTTAAAAAAATAAAACCGACTTCAAAACACTAAAATGCTAAAAATAATCCTAACACTTAAGTACCTAATCAGTTACTTTTGGAGTCGGTGCAAACAAAAACATTGAATCTCTCATCGGCTGGCACCGACTCCAAAAGTAACTGATTAGGTACTTAAGTGTTAGGATTATTTTTAGCATTTTCAACTTTAAGTCCGAGATGTAGAGATCAATATCAATTGTGAAAATTTGACGTTTTGTGGTAGATTGACGTGCTGTACTAGCAATTATCGGTAATCGGTATAGCCCTAATTTGATACAGAGACTTCTAATTTTTATGTTAAGTCATCATGGACTTGTTACTAATTTTCATTCTTGTAATAAATAATTTGATTAATATTTAGGTTATTATAATTATTATGGTCATTATATCATTGACACAGTTTCGAAGTAATAATTAAATTATTAGTTGAATTAATAATTGTATCAAGTATCAAGGTACATATGAGGTATGAGGTACAAGGTAAGGTGTACATATGATTTGTATAACAAATTTCTTTTAAATTAGTTAGGTTCTTCTGATGCGTGTGCAAATAGACAAATTTTACTAAGTTTAGATGCTTATTACTTCTTTATCGGCTGGACGGAAATAACTGAAATTTAGCACACATGTATAGTATACCGATCTTCTAGCTTAACACTCAGATCATGTTTACCCCGTTTTTATGTTCCTGTGGGATGATTTTTCGTGCCACTAACTTAATTTTGAAGTCTACGCAGACGGAATCGCCGACAGAAGCTAGTATTTACCTACTACCTATTGCTTATTCTAAAAGTGGGCACTGACCTGGCGTTACGGAGCGTAATGTAACATGTTACAAAGCGAGCATTCGTGCAGCCAGTAGCCAGCCAGTACGGGATGACAAGCGAGCGACGAGCCGGATTAATAACACTGATTTTGTTACATGATGTAACAAAACATGCTCGCTGCGAATGTTACATTTCTAATGATGATTATTATTAATTTAAATTTAAATGTTTCGAATACACATTTTTATATTTATTTATAATTTTAACAGTAATGTATTCTTGTGGAATGCGTGACAACTGTTACAATGTCAACTCGTTACACTCGTAAGTGACATTGAATTTTTTTTTTACTTTCTTAACTTTAAGATATTAATAAGAAAAACAAAATATGACAAACTTTTTAAGTTGATTATGGTTATGGTTTTAAACAAAGTATATTCCAGTCTAAAGGGTTTTTTATAATTCGGTCATAACCACGAAATCAAAGTTAACTAAGTTTTAAGTGTTTGTATAAGGGCTAAACAGACTAGTGATAAAATTTTGCTTGCACATAGATCTAGAACGCACGAACGTAGCACGGGTTAGCAAGCTGAAGTGGCAGCACGTAGAACTGGGTCGACGGCAGAGAGAAGAAGAAGGAGAAAGAATGGAGGCCAAGTTTTTTTTAAGTACCGGCAAGCGCAGCGTATGGCGTCAACCTACAACTACAAGGTGGACAGAAGACCTGGTAAAGGATACAGGAAGCCGATGGATGCAGGCCGTTTCCAACCGTCCAATCTGGAAGTCACTGGGGGAGGCCTATGTTCAACAGTGGACGTGACGTTCTATGACTGAAATGATGATGAAATCTGGGAGAGCTAGAACGTGTTGTCCTAGAAAATGTCTATTCTATTCACAGGGAATTTTTTAAGTTTCCAAGGAAGGGTCTCTCTGTGAAAAGCAGCATTTCACGCCGACGGAATCGCGGGCAAACCTCATTTATAATATCGGCAGCCAATAGTGGGCCACTATAAACACTGATACAATAGACCTGGCTTATCGCGGTCGGCCAAGGCCTACTGATAAGGGGAACCATGAACAACCATTACTCCTTTACAGATAAATAAATTCACAGGTACTCAATAGGACATTTCATTTGCATTATTGAAGTATGTACTATCATTACTACTTTTTTATTCACATACTTTATTGAAAATGCCGTTAACGTAAATGTCCGTTACAATTTTAAGTCAAAACCACTGAATCGATTTTGATGAAATTTGGTACGGAAATAGCTTGAACCTTAGGGAAGGACTTGTGCAATCTTTTTTTAAATCCACGTGTCCAGAGTCATATTCCAGGAAAACCGTGGTGCGCAGCTAGTAATTAATAAAGGTTTATATTTTAATGTTTTCTTTTATTTTTGAGGTAGGTATTTTCAGCTAACATTTTTGCAATTAAGATTGCTGATTGGTTTGATAAGAAATATTGTTTCTTCATTATCAAGATGAATAGCCAGTTTCATAATGCTTAAATGGGTTATTTAATAAATTACATGATGTATACATTAACATTATTGATTTTATCATTTCATTTTATTTTATAGTTAATTTGAATATTAATCTATATATATAAATATATATAAAAATGAATTGCTGTTCGTTTGTCTCGGTAAAACTCGAGAATGGCTGAACCGATTTGGCTAATTTTGATCTTGAAATATTTGTGGAAGTTTAGGGAAGGTTAAAAGAAAATATAAAAAAATTGCAAGGAAAGTAGTAAAACAACTATTTTATTTTCCTATACAAACTGTTAGTACCTGCCAAACGAATTGGCTGAACGAAGTTCGCTGGGTCAGCTAGTAGGAAATAAATATAATAGGTAGGAAGGTATTTGATAAAGCTAAAATATATTTTAAACAATGACATGTTTCTGTCGATTTTTTAATTTTTTGCTTGATTTAGGATAATGTGGGCAAAAGTGAATACAATCTATTTGTGATTAATAAATGGCCAGATACAGGATACTGAATCAATATAAAAAGTCAACTCTGTTAAATGTTAAAAAAGTCGAAATAAATATCAAATTGAACTAAATCCTAATCATTTTAGCCACTCGGATCCCATTGCAGGGGATGCCTCCTTCTTAGAGCATACATAAACATAACATAGTACTTCTTTATAAATAAATAAATTAAAAATGAATTTATTTTTGCAAAAGGGCTGAAAGTGGCAATTTTTAATAAAATTAAATTGAATCCTTTATTACTTAATTACCATAATATGTTTAGTTACAATAAATTTTATTTGTTGGGTACAGGTGACATATGGACCCTGTTAGACATTTACATGACCCTATTTTTGTTCATGACTTGACCCAGAAACAGCATTGCAAAAAAATTCTGTCACTATCGTTAGCCTTTTGTCAAATAAGTATATTTACATGACACAATATGTCATGTTCTGATGAGCCGTTTTTAAATCCACAAATTTTATTGTTTCTTTCTACATACTGAAATCATGGTACAATACCTTTTTTTTTTCATTAAAAACATCAATACTACTACAAGGATCGAAACTGGTTAACATTTATTTCAGAATGTATAAGACCCATTTCTACTATTTGATAGTAGTTGTTGATTCGACAATAAAACTAAATTTGCCATAGTTTTCGCTAAATTAACTTTCACCTATTGACTTAAAAGCTATGGCAATAGGTGATAGTTAATTTAGTGAAAACCTTTATTATTCCGGTTAAGGTTCCATAGTAAGATAACCGGTTTTCGCTCCCTGGACTACTTAATAATTTGTATCATCATCATTATTTCAGCCATAGGATGTCAACTGATGAACATAAGACCTCCTACAATTACTTCCAGACTTGGCCAGTTGGAAGCGGCCTGCATCCTGCAACCTTTACCAGGTCGTCTGTCCACCTTGTGGGAATCATCAGTATAATAATCTCTATCGCTTTGCTATTGAAAGAAATGTGACTATCTGGTAACTGTAATCATCAACATCCAATTTGCAACAACAACACAATATAATTGTGAATTCTTTTCTGCATAGACATTTCATGACCTGGATGACTTTTTGTTGAAATTTGTTGATTCATTAGGATCATGGAAAATTATGTAATACCTACCTGTTAAGTTAAAACATGCATTGTCATAAATACTTGGTCAATTTTATTCTTTGTTAAAAATATTGTGAAATTAAAAAGCTTATGCAACATTTTAACTATGATATAATTTCAATTGATTTCAACATTATACTATCTCCAAGTATAAAGCAGTGAGCTGGAAAATTACCAATATATGGTATTCTGCAATTTGATGGTATCAAAGTTCTTAGTCTTGATGGTAACAAGTTTTCAGTTATAATCAACTGGCATCAGCTGAATGATCCTTGAAATCATCATACTAGTTTTAACACTTTAACAGTCCAGTGTACCATAATCAATAGATATTATTTAATATTTTACCTCTGTCTAATTATGGACAGGAAAAATGTTTATCATCATCGTTTCAGCTATTTTATACTTACTCCAGAGTACAAGCTCCCGAGGGCTCTTTCACTTAAAACGTTTTTAGCAGGACTACACTGAAAATTGTATGACAACTGTATGGGTTTTTTTTTCAACTCCAAAAGTTAAGTGTATGTTGTGTTGGAAAAATCAAAACGCAGACTTCTCATGTAAGATGACAGAATGCCATTATCACAATGGTTTATAGACAAAGGCTATACTTAATGCTAGTTTTTTAATAGCAGGTTTATTTCTTTTCAAATAGTGCGCTTTTCTCTAACCCTCAAAAAGGCATATCAGTGTTTCATCAGATAAAGGATAAAAGGTAACATAATTTTTTCATAAATGTATTCACACAATACATTGAAGGTGTCAATGTACCCTCATAAAGTAAGGCCTACTAGGAAGGCTCAGAGTTTGACATGTTCTAGAAACATTGAATGCCCAAAACTGTTATTTATAACTTCTACGAACAAGAAGAAATTAGGTAGTACTTTATTCAAAATAAAAACCACTTACGTTTATTTCTTTTTCTAATTTTACTAGCATCCACCAAATTCCAGTCCACCGAATCCCTCGCTGGAGGTGGAACAGTTCCTCCGATGAGTTCAACTGAGCTGCTGCGCTTGGAGCTCGGTCCGGGCATCGGAGACACTTCCTCAACATTCTTAATGTCCTTCACTGAGGCCACACTTGAACACTCTACTATTTCAACACTCCTGTCCGTATTCACTCGGTTGGTAGAACTACAGTGGCCGTTGACCGGCAGGTCAGCCTTAGCTTTCTTGATAGGCACCTTCTTATGTTTCTGAGCGCTGTGCCGGCGCTTCAGCTTGGTAGAATGCGAAGAGTTGCGAGAACTGACCGGGGACGGGCACCCACACTCCATGCTGCCCTCCTGGTCGCTACCTTCGTAATATCCTGACTCGTGTTCCGGCTTCTTGTCAGGGAGGCTCATTTCGGCGGTGGCCATGGCTCAGCCCCTCAACAAAACCATGTAGGATCGCACACTCAGTTTTTGTCCATGGATTTTCTCAACAACTAAAGTCCCACACTCCGAAAAAGGCCACTAAAATCCAAACTTAACATACCAACTTTACCAGCGAAAGTGCAGACACGTAAAGCATTTTTTTGCGACGAGTTACCACAGATTGTGCGAAGTTCACACCGTACTTTCTTCGCAGATGGCGCCACTGTACAGTACAACCCGACCAATTCCAAACGATACCAACAACTTGGCAACGGTCTAACTCCCGATACTTCTTCGTAAATCAATCGGTTTATCCCACTCTTGTCTACTTTCACACCAATGAAATGTCAAAGTTAGGGTTCAAGCAATTTCCTCTATTTATCTAGTATGAGTTCTATTCATTGAAAAATCACAGCTTGTTCGTCGTCTAGTTGCACGGGGTTAGCACACAAACAAATCCAATCCATGTAAGAATGAAAAATCACTACACAAACAGCACAGTCCATAGAACCACTTTGTTCTGTTCGATACCTATTTTGTTTCACTAAAACTACTTGCAATTTGTCCTTTTTACAAAACTTATGTACACTAAATAAATTAATTACAAAATGCACGCGCGAATGAGATACGGCCTCACTCAGCGCGATAAAGTAACTGAATTCAAGAAACGCAAAATAGAAACCGTGCCGTGCGACGAGCGGCGCTTCCCCCACCATTTACGATTTACGAGGCCAGATAGTGCAACCGAAATACGCAGATAAATGATATCGATTTATTTTATCATTTCGATGCCTATTCAAATTAACACAGTATTGTAAAATTCGAAAATCTTAAAAATCCAAAAAAATTATGATAGTTTTTTAAATAACAATTTAATGTCATAATCTAAACTTTTAGCGCCTTGGATTTTTTCTATAAGCCTGCAAGTGTTTTGTAAAATATACAATTATGACACAAAACGAGTTATTAAGTGAGAATGGAATAATGAAGTATTATTTAATGGTAGATATTTTTTATATGGGACTTTTGGGACCCTTTTTATGTTTTTTGCAACAAATTGTATTATGATAAGGGCCAAAACTGAAAAACAAAATTAAATTAAATTAAAGTACAGTAAATTCTCGATGCACAATTTAACGCGATTTGAACATTTAACATTTTATTTTATATTACGTGTAAGTATTATAAACGTGTACAGATTAAATATATTTTTTAAAGCTCAGTTCGTACAAAACCTTTATAAAAAACCGGCCAAGTGCGGGTCAGCCTCGCCGACGAAACCATTATCTATACAACATTAGACACTATATTGTAATAGAGGAGGTAACATTTACAATAGAGGAGGAAATACACAATTAATCTAAAAAAGGGCAAAAAAATCGCGTTTGTTGTATGGGAGGCCCCTTTAAATATTTATTTTATTTTGTTTTTAAACAGAACGGCAACAGAAATACATAATTTGTAAAAATTTCAACTGTCTAGCTATCGCAGTTCTTGAGATACAGCCTGGTGACAGACTGAAGGAAGGACAGACAGGGAAGTCTTAGTAATAGGGTCCCGTTTTTACCCTTTGGGTACGGAATCCTAAAAAGGACTTTCAAGACAAAATAATTTGTATAAATTTATAGAATGTCAATTAATATTGTTATTATTCCTTAGCTATTTTAGCTGCATCATCAGGATATTATGACGCCACTTTTCAATTGTCACGCAAAACAAAATAACGTCACACTGCATGTCACACTGCCATACTTATTTAAACTTTATTGAACAGATTACAATCATAAAAAAGGTAGACTTGATGCCATGTGCATCCTCTGCCATTCGAACATTAGGCTAAACAAAGGTTTTGTAGGCAGTACGAATAACGTGTAATTTTCTTTATCTTTTAATCTTTTAAATCTCTTTGTTTTCATTGTAGATTTTTTTTAATACCACGACTTGGCCAAATATTTTTTGTAATCGTATTTTTAAAAGTAATTTAGGTATTCAATGAGGCATGACATGAGTAAAGCTGGAACCATTGTGTGCCAGGCAACCTAAAGGTCATGTAAGCTTGCAAAAGGTCATCATTTCATGTTTTGCATAATGTATCTAATGCAATTAATGTTAATTCAATAAATAATAAAAACCAAGTCATTTATACAGCAACTTTTTTAAAATGCAAAATAAAAAGGTTCTGTATTTGCTGCTCAAAACAGAATACGATGCTGATATTTATCGATTTCTATCTTGTTGCTAGTGCGACTCAATCTTGCAGGTTGTTTTTTATACAGTATTCGGTTTTATCTGCATTTTGCGCTTGTACTATAAAGTCACCGTTTCATGGACGTAAACAAAGAGAGATGCTGCTATTGCTTATCCATGTTAAAGAGTGAGATAGCATGTTGAATCCTGAAACAGATGTATATCCCTCGCTCGCTTGTTCTAGAGCTGTGTGCGTAAGGACGGACTAAAAAAGGATTAATATTGTTTGTATTTATTAATATGAAAAATATTTTTGTTTGCATTTAATGTTGTTTGTCATTTCTTTACTATCTTTTAGTCAATATGACCATGTAAGTACATGATATATGTTATTGACATAAAATTAAATATTTTATGCATTTTTTAGACAGCTTCAACATCGTAATTATTGTAACGTTACCACGTTATATCCTAGGTATTACAATAACGCCGTTGGTAAACGAATGAGAATATTAATCAAAAATTAAATGTTCGGCTGCTAATAAACCATAATAGTCCAGTGTTATTAACGCTAAACGGTAATAAACAAACTTGTTTACAAATAACTCTATTATCTTCATAATCACCTTTATAAAATAAATATTTTTATCATCACCACAAAAAATATCAGTATTAATAATAAAAATAGGTAACTTATTCGTGATTTTTAAGATGTTACTTTGTTATTAAGAGTCTCTGATATTTCGGCACTGTTACAAGCGCCATGATCAAGGAATAAGATGATAAAAATCACAAATGAGTTATTTCTATGATAGTAAATTAGTGGCAATAAACGTTTAAATCAGATTAAAATATTAGGTACTTAATCAATATTTGTTTTTTTTTACGAAATACACACAGGTACGCAGTACACACACACACACCATAGGTTAGTTCCGAGAAGCCTATATTATCTTCTGTAAATATATGTATAGGTTCTAGGTAGGTAAGTATAGTTTTCCCCAAACTATTTGTAGTGGGGTGCATTTTTTAAAGTAAAGTTTGGGCTGATGTCCTTCATTGAACAAATTTTTCCTCTTCAATATTTACCTACTGATAATAAATAGTAGACAACCTCTGAATTCTGACTAAGGGCAATATTATTTGTTGTTGCCAATTTACGATGACATAATATTCATATTCCCACATCGACTTACCAACTAGCATTTTTAATAATATATATCTACTAAATTCAAAGGTAACAGATGCATAAAAATAGAGATGACTTGTATGTACCCCATGGAAAAGTTCCGTGTTCCCGGGGAATAACACGATAACAAAATTCTGCGACTAATCGAATCCAACGCGTGCGGAGCCGCAGTCATGAGCTAGTTACAAATGTTTCAATAACAACATCTGACTTTTGATGTTCTATTGTTATATTTATACATATAACTAACGACGTTATAAATCTAGTATCTGAGAAATATGTGTATGTAACGCAAATGCCTGCGGATTGGATATGTAGTGGAACACCAGAGCAATAAGGCTTCCCTAGAACTGAGGCAAACAGAAGACAAAAGGCGTTTAAAAATAACAAAACAACTGCCTGCAGCAGAAGCTCTGTCCACTAATAGGCAACAAGTTTATTTTTTTGATAACAGTTCTTTTCGTAACTCGCATGGTAGTTTTCGTGGTATTTTTCAAAAAGTCTTGTGTACTGTTTGCCTGATTTGTAGGCAAAACGAGTAGCCATGAAGAAACCAAGTGGACCGTATGCCACTAAGCATAAGTCAACACACCTGACCGATTTATCTTGAACCTTCACATTTCGAACCTTCCTCTTAAAAGTTTTATTTTAGTATCAACATGATTTGAAACTGGCATTATACGCTTTTATGATTTCCATGAATCAAATTAGAAACAAATCGTTAAACTTCTTCGTCCATTAAGTCGTTTGTCATTTTTTTAAAACATTGCTGTAAGAAACTAAACAATCATCAACGTAAATTATTGCAGTTACAAGATTCGTCTCACTTTAAACAATACTACTGGATAAGATTGTGTTTATAAGCAAAATCCGGGAAAGGATTATGTACTACTAGATAAATAATTGTTCCGGTTTGATTTTGCAAATTATGGATGTCTTCTCAGGCACATCATTTATTTGGAGATTGACTAATTTGATTGAAATACTTGTTGTAATACAAACAAGTTTGGATTTTACAATAAACAGCAACACATGATTGGGGGCATATTGCCTATTCCCGTTTAAATTATTATTGTTATTATTATTGGCAGGCAAGCAGTTGAAACAACTGATAACAGCCTGCATCTCGTTGTCATAGTTTGTTATCTTTTCCTCCAGATACTTATCTAATCTGTTCTTAAACTGGTTAGTAGTTTGTGCTGACACCACTTCTGGTGGCAATTTGTTCCATGCCTCGATCACTCTGTTATTAAAAAAGTGCTTGTGGGTTTTTTTTTAATAAACGGGTTTTTGATAACTTGAGATGGTGTCCCCTTAAGTGTGTATTTTGAGAGTACTGAAATAATTCCTGGTCAAAGTTATCGAGATCATAGTGGTCATGTAATATTTTATACACTTCTATTAAGTCTCCTCGCTCTCTGCGTTTCTTTAAAGTTTGTAAGTTTCAACATTGCCAGTCTTTCTTCATAAGGTTTATTTTTCAAAACCTTTGGGACCTTGAAAAATCTTCGCTGTACTTCCTGCTTCCAGTGCTTCTATGTCCTTTTTGAAATACGGGCTCTAGATTTGAAAACCATATTCCAAGATAGGCATTACATAAGTTTTGTATATTTTCAGCATCATATCAGGTGTCAAATGCCCAAAAGCTTTTCTAATAAGGTAAATGAAACTATTGGCCTTCTTAATTATAGCCGTGACATGAGGTTCCCATTTCAGATCTTTGGCGATATGTACCCCAAGTTTAATTTGTACTTGGACTTTTTGCAATAGCACACCTTCTATTTCATACGAATGCTGAGGATTTCGGTTACCTATGTGGAGAACAGTGCATTTCTGTGTGTTTAGTTTGATAAGCCACTCTTTAGACCAGTTAGCTATATGACTTGACAATCAGTACAACATATTTTTTCTAACGCTTCAATTGGCAATTATTATTTACGGTAACCTCGTCAAGATCATGTCTTGTTTTAATTAAAATTTTGGTCTCTAAAAATTGATAAGTACTGGATAAGTTACAACTTACAACGGTAAGACAGTAGCAAGTTAGAGGTTTGACCTACATAGGACTTCATAAAATGTTGTCGTGAATCAACCAACAAAAATGTTAGTTTGCTGATCCTTCATAAAACGTCTGTGATTTTTAATTAATTATCGCTAGAAGGTTGTGAAATTGCCTCCGATTTTACGTCCGATCGATAATTGCTGATCGTTAAGTGTTCTATCACGAAAACGAGAACACGGAAGGTTATAGGCAAATGGAAGACACGGAAGTTGCTTCCAACCTTCATCGTAATAGGTAAAACTTCAGAAATCACACGTAGAATACAATGGTAGGTAATTATTCAAGTGAATGTTGAATTCGATAAATAACTACTGCCTTTAGAATAAAATAATGATAGAAAGGTTGAATTAGATAAAACGACATTAACGTTTTCTTTTGACGTATTTTCACCATAGATATTTAGAAAGTTAACCGTGGTTAGCGACAGCCTGAACTCTTCTAGGAAACCCACATTCATTCCTAATGACAATGACGAATATCAATGTTAAAGTAGCATTTATGTTAAAGGATCTTACTTTGCTTCGCTTACTATATACTTCACTACGTAAAATATTGCTGCAAGTTGTAAGAAATAATAGACACTGCTTTATACGATACGAGCAGCTAAGAACTAGGTAGGTATTCTCATATTAATTATGCGTCATTCTCGTTTTTAAACCGGTCAAAATCAGAAAAAACAAAGCGCAAATTAGTACTTTCGATTCAATTGAACCTATAAATAGATCGCTATTTTTGATTTGACGTCATTCTCTTTTAACTAGAATCTGGTGAATCCTTCGAATCCAGTTTGCTTACACCCTTGTTGTTCTTTGAAATGACCTCCGTTTTAATGGCAAAGTTTTGTAACCAATTAGTACTAAACTTGTCTTTGTTTAATGAGGCAATAAGGGATACGTTATTAAATATTATTCTAAATATCGTTTAGGCGACAAACGAGGATTTACATGTCGCATAGTTACAAATACTTGTAACATGTTAATTATCTATTTACGTCATTATAGAACTGAATGTGATAGAGAATTGCTTTTGCAGACGGCCATTTTTATTTGGACTTAGTTGCTGCCCGCGACTTCGTTCACGTGGTCTTCAATTTAATTCAGAAATCCTCTTTCTCGTTTGCTAAGCTATTTAATTACTTACCTACTAATAATACTTACCATAGCCGATCTCATGTCGAACGGTGTCAGCCTTTACGATAACGGGTGTTTCTTCGAAAATTTTGTCATCCGTCGTCTGTTTGGCCTCCCCCTTAACTTCGGCTGTTGGTTCATCGTCGAAGTACTCCTCAAATTTATTCTTACTGAAGAAGTCGAAGTCTACAATGGCTCGCTTCATAGTCGGCGTAGCACTGTTCACTATATCAACTTCAAATTGCAACATCCTAGCCGGCGACATGAGCTCTGCTATTGGAGACGGCTTCACAAAAATATCATTTTCATTTTTCGGTAGCGATAATTTCAAAAAATTTGGCGGCCGCTGTGTTTCTGTTTTAGTAGTTTCATCAAAATTAGGTGTGTCAGTTATCGGTGGTGTGTTATCAAGTGGAGGAGTTTCCGTTACAGGGGTTTGTAACGGTGTTGTTATATCAAGAACAGGGGTATACGGACTTAGCAAATTGCTATCTATAGACAAGTCTCTATCTTCAACAGTCACATTCTCGCCGATAACCGAAATGTTGTCGACGCTCGTGCGGAATGCATCATCAGGGAAATCCAAACTATCGGCTATGTACAGCTGATTAGAACTTGTTGACGTTCTTACGGACTCATGTCTGTAACTGTCTGTACTTTTGCTTTCTAAAAATGAAGACTCCATTTTGTTTAGCAATATATAATTATTTAGTTTGTTATCTTTTTAATTTTAAATAATAAGTATTATTATTTTAACATTCATGTGGTCTCAATTGGTGTCCTTGAAATTATCTCGCCAATCGATAAGCGCAAGAAATTCACATCACTCGTTACGCACACTTGCGCACTGCGCGTCCTTTGTATGTGTGCAACCGTGAGCTGTCAAACTTGTTTCGCGGTTTCGTTTTCTCTTTAGATGCGATTTATTTTATTAATTGATTTAGTAAATCAACAATGTTTCTAGGTATACAATATTGCAAGAATTTTCATTAAATCCGTATGCACTTCTTTCTAGGCGTAAACGGCGATGTCGCGTCGTAGGTGTATCTATAAATAGCTTGTTATAATCACATGCACACTGATTTTGCCCGCTCTTTTTCGTTCACGTTCCAAATAAACAGTTTGTAGTACGTCCTGCGTCACTTCAGTCCACAAAATATTCGTCACTGTTCAGTTTATGTGTTAAAACGTTGGAAAGTTGAGTTAATTGCACGGGACAAATGCAAGATACGGCGCGCTATGGCGCGGGGCGCAACACAACTATACGTTGTAGTAAATGTCAACAAACAAGAGAAGTTTTGTAGTTCAAGTCCATCGCGCGCGAACATAGGAATTTTGAGCAGTTAGCTAAAGCATTTTCTCAATAGAAATGGGCGCGATTGGGAAGTAATTAGAATCAATGTGATAATATATGGGAATTCTTGTAAGACTGATTTCGTTAAGGTCGATTTTTGCTTGTTCCTCATTTGACACAAACAAGTTTCGTCGTGGAAGGAGGAAAACGAAAACATTGCCGGTTGCGTTTTGATTTGTCACTGAGTTTCGTTAGAGACTGGAAGCTTTAAAAATTTAACCAATCTATACCTTGAGAAAGGGGAATGATCTTGCGAGTCTCGTCCTTTACAGACTACTGATTAATGATAATGAGCTATTTAAAGGCAAAGGGCAGGAGGAAAACGAAAACATTGCCAGCTGCGTTTAGTTTCAAGTTACTATTGACTTTTAATTCTTTTAACCGACTACATTATGGAAGGTAATGTTTTATACAAATAGCCCATAGATTACTTATACACAATACTCAATACTAGTACCTAGGATCCTAGAGCATTCTTTGACTCAGGTTTGATTATGGGTAAGTAATTGCGACGACAGGAAATGGCAGAAAAAGGTGTGCGATGTCATCCTCATCACACACCTGTTTCTTGCCGGAACACAGGAATGAACCCTAGCGCTTTGCACTAAGAATGTCGACTGCTTTATTAGTAATAGTAATAGCTCGGCAAATGAGTTTTCACAAGGTGGGTGTGGATAAAAAGGACGAAAGTTGAAAGTTTAACATTGGAACCTCATTGAAAAAAGACAGGTCCACTTGCGCATCACCGAATTAGTTCAGTTCGGATGACGAGTAAGGCAAGTGACCTTGAACATTAAGAGTCGACTAATGCGACTTCTATTACGTGCCTTAGATAATACAAATGCTTCTCGCAGACTAAACATCCATCCATTGCGCTCCTGTGCAAATAGATTATCATTGCGAGCAAAATATCCGCTCATGGAAAAGTAGGCGCTAAAGAGTAAAATCCATTGAAAAACCTTATAATTCTTAATTGGTTGACTATTTGAAAAAAAAAAACTTCACCCTAAAGGCGCGAATGTTATAAATAACTAAACTAACTGTGAAGCTAAACAAAAACGTCGTTTAAATTATAAATGTGTTTAAGCTCGCGATATTTGCGGTACCTACCTTGAAATATTTTTTAACACACTAACACTAAAAAATATGTATCTAAATCATCAGGAAAAACTTCGACATATAAGTTACATGATATATTAAATTCCACATCCTAATCCAGTATTTTCGCCAGAAAACTTGTACAAAACATCTCTTTTACGTGCATTCTCCTTACCCGGCGCCTCCGCGACATCTATCTGTCTCTGTCAACGCCGCGCCATACAACCTGACGGCTATTGAATGATGTTTATAAATCGCTAATTATTCTGCGCAAATAAGTATCTAAGTATGAGTAGACCTAAAAGTACCACCCTTCGGGTAAAGCAAAGGTCCCGTTTTTTTGGTTTTGTCTCGAAAACGATGCGTCGTAGGAATTTTTGATATACTGCATTATTCAAGCTAATAAAACTCTCTACAACTTTGGTTCTAGAATTTTTTTACCTATTCCCAATCGTTGCCTAGATACGTTCTACCTAGCTGGGATACGTTCACCATCTATTAAGTCAGGAGTTGCAGCAGCTTGGCCTGAACGACATATTATTTCTACCAGTTCTGTGATTTCTACACGCCTTCAATGGATGCAATACCACTTCTGCAGTTCGGAGAAGCAATGTTTGTTTATGTAAACTGTACTAAAAAATCCTGATATCCGCCAAGCCGCTAGGTCCGTTGAGTCCCAACGAACACTTTTTTATAAAGAGATTGCCAAAAAATCTGTTGACACCAGTGGTGACCCAAGGGCTAGCAGCAGCAGCAACCTTGCACAGCGACTAAGCATTGCAATCCAGCAACTTGGGTACCCTACCACGAGGACCATTTTTATAATTTTCTCTTTTCGTAGTTTTTATTTGTACATAGTATTTCATAGATGTATATAAGGTGTTAAAAAATCAATGTCAAATATTTTAAGGGGTAACTGAGACTACCACATGGATCATATTTAAGAGAAATTTAAAACTATAGAACGGATTTGAATAAATCGAAAAAAGAAAATGTTTATTGATATAAATAATTTATATCATCCTGTACATGATCGCAAACTCCCACAAACGCAAACAAACACTCTCGCACGATGCTAATACTAGTCAAAACCCATTCATAATCCCTAGGATCTCATTCATGCGCACATAAAATCATACGACACACAAGCTCATGCTAGACATTGGGTGTGTGTGTATGAATGAATTTTCTTTGAGATAGAAACACTGTTATCATTTCTGTCTCACTCGTTTCATGTCATTGTGTGTGTGTGTGTGTGTGTGTGTGCATGTGCGACGTACCTACTCCTTTTAGATAATTGCCGCGAGTTGCAGAAAGGCTTAAGAAAGCTAATTGTATGGGTTATCTGTCAAAACAAGTGCCAGATAGGTTATCCAGAACTTATCAGCAAGTATTGAAACTGGGCCTTATTATCTTTAAAGACGACTTATAGCTATAATGCAGGTCTGTAACATAACGTTCGTACACAAAATAGAAAAATAAGTGTTAATGCTGTCTTTAAAGATAATACATTCTTCAGCAACTGACAGTTTGTCACTTTATGTTGTAATTTTAATGTTAATTACTTCTATCAGTTCTTACGGTAAAATAAAAATACAGTTAAATTGAAAAAATCATTTTTAATTAAATTACACATGTTGACAATTAATAAATACACTTATTACTAAAAATATCACTTTTATTTTAAGAACACAAAACAAATAAAGAATTTCCACCTCCCATCACACTTTTCCAGGCTTTGGACTAGCAAGTAAGCGTAAAATAATTTATTACTCATCACCTGATTTAATGCAACATAATTCTATGGAGATAGGTACTACTAGGCTATTTCTATCAGTCAATGCAGATAACAAGGTTTACTTACTCTTACTTGGCGTGTTTAAAGGTAGTTCATTATTATGTACAAAATCACAGTCACTTATTTACAAAATTATTTACAATAGTTGTTGGAAGTGCCCCCCATTCTCCTGATTGCAAAGCGCAGCCCTTTTTAAAATATGCCTATGCACACGCACTAAACTTTCACTGTCGCCGCGCATTGTTTCAAAAGCACTAATGATTCGTGCTTTTAATTGCTCGGCACTGGTGATGGTGTGGCCATCTTGACCATACACGAGATCCTTAGCACGGCCCCAGACGTGGAAGTCCAGCGGCGTCAGGTCTGGCGAGCGTGCTGGCCAAGCAATAGGCCCACCGCGTCCGATCCACCGATCCTGAAAACGTGCCGTCAGGTACTCGCGGACATGGCGGTCGTAATGCGCGGGCGCGCCGTCGTGTTGGTAGTGCATCTGCTGCATAAGATTTAGCGGCACATCTTCTAACAACTCCTCCAACTCTCTTTCAAGGAATTCCAAGTAAACGGCGCCATTCAGCCGATTAAAAAATACTGGTCCTATCAGCTGATGTCCTAGTAGCCCAGCCCAAACATTCACGCTGAACCGCGTCTGAAAATGATCTGGACGCGCCAGATGTGGGTTCTCCTCAGACCAGTAGTGAGCATTGTGGATATTGAACATGCCCACTCTGGTGAAGGTGCACTCATCCGTCCACAATATGTTGGCTAGGCTGTTACGCCGGATCCACTGACAGAACTCCACGCGTGGCGCGTAGTCCTGCGGCATCAGCTCCTGCACTCTCGTGAAGTGGTAGGGGTGTCTTCGCTCCCTCTTCAGCACTTTCCACACGTACACATGGTTAGTGTTGAAAACGGCAGCAGCATCCCTCGTACTGGCGGTCGGGTGGAGCTCGAAGAAATTCAGCACGTCCTCTTCAAGCTGTACTGAAGTGCGAGGTCTGCCAGCGTCACCAGAAGGCATGAACCTACCACTTTCACGAAACCGTTGTTCAGCCCCTAAGATTGTGCGTGGACACACGCGCACACCGTGCCGTTCGTGGAACAGCCTTACTGCTTCCACTAAACTGTAGTTTGCCTCATGGTAGCACATAACCATGTTGAGGTAATCAGAGTCCGAATACCTGTATGGCATGGTGAGACTTCGCAATTAACGTCAAACACAAGAGAAGGTCTAGCGCCGATTGATTGATTGTTGTGACTGTTTTGCAATTTGCAGGAGTAATAATAAATAAAAAGCGCATACCTATGGCACGTGTAAGTGTAGCGTTAGCAAAAAAAAATCACTCAATTATTTGGTGTTATTGTTTTTTTGGTGTAATTATTTTTTACTTATCAATTCGAATCTTGTATTACCATGCTAAACTACAAATTAAGATTGCTACTAGTTCTTACCAGTGATACCAAATCAAATAATAGGTACAGTACGCGGCGGTAGTATGCAGTATGCACATCGAGCTAAAAAGAGAGATAATCCGTGCGACAGAAACGACGTTCTATGAAAGCCGAAACTAACCGATTATCTTACTCGTTAGCTTGATGTTCATTCTAGCGCCGCGTATTGTACCTACTAATTATTTAACTTGTTATAATTGGTATTAACTAGTAGCTTAGCAATCTTAAGTTTTGAAGGTACTAGCCAGTTGTACCCTCCCTCCCTCCCTCTTTAGCTCCATGTGCGTGCATTCCCTACCGCCGGATACTGTAAGTACAAGTATTCAACATTTTATCCTTTACGTTGAATAAACAGCAATCAAAAATGTATCTGTCTAATCACTAAAATGCATTTATCATGTAAATTTACTATGTATCTACATGTGGTGAAGTAGTCGCAGTCAACTTCCAGACGGGATTCAGAAAAATGTGTTAAATTATGCCCCGTTTGAGTGTTTGGGAGACGAATAACAGTTTCGTTGTACAGGGTATACCCCAGTTTAACCTTATTGATACCTATAAATTATTGCGTACCTACGCAACGTCTGGCTCATTGACTTTACTTTTAGTTCTTAGTAAATAAACCAACGCACAACACAAAGCATAAAAAATCATCTAAAAAGCAGGTTCAAATTAATTGTTATTTATTTTAGATAAGCGTACTCGTCCTTAACCTTAGATCAAGGTCAGTAAGAGTACTCCGAAACATAACTAGTTTGCCGGGGATCGGATCCAAGACCTTAACCTTACCCTAAAAGCACTTTGCCATCAATCCTTTTTTAATTCATAAGAAATGTAAAATAAGAAACTGTTTTTGTTAACAGTACTTTCTCGGTCTTTCGGCATTTCCTAAATCGTGTGTGTTCCGCCGCCCTCAGAAACTTAAAAAATAAAATCAACCTTATGATAACGAATTAGAATCTAAAATTGAATATCGACTGTTTTTAAAGCGGTATCTTTGACTCGCATTTGGACAAATGCCGCCTTTACACTAAAATTTTGAAATTTCAATCGAATTACATCGATTTAGAGTTTATAATTGAATAAAAGTCGTTCGTCCTTCGGCAGATTTTGGCAATAAATCATAGTAGCACGCACACAAGCGAGCGTTACTTGCTGTACGGAGTAGTTTGTCCGTAGTAGTGATCAGGTGTTATAGGATGTTGATATTTGAGTTTATTATCAAACTTTCGATCGTGTTTTTCTCGAAAACTAAGGCTTAAATTAAAAAAAAATTCATACAAAAATTGTTAGTCACAACGTAAACTCATTACCCTTAAAATATTTGACACTGATTTTTTAACACCTTATATATGGTAAAAAGTGTATAGAATCAAAGTTGTGGAGAATTGTATCAGCTTTCATAATGTGGTAAAACAAAATGTCATAGAACATTTTGTTTTACCACATTATGAAAGCTGATCCGCATCCGTTTCGAGATGTAAGTAACAAAAAGCGAGACCTTATTTGTGCCCACAATCAAATCAGTTTAATGACCTTAACTTTTTGCGTATGTTGACCTGCCGTTGACTGTACATTGCTGAATTGTTTTGTCAGATTAGAAATAATAGGGTGTTTAATACGGGTTTAAAAATAAATATTTGTATTGTGTTAACACATAATTTCATTTATTTCAATTATATTAATTATTTAAACTTTTTCTTTTTTCCGCCGACACCATCTGCGTTGGCGCCTTTCCGTTTTCCACCTTTGTTTTTGTCAGCCATTTTGTTGAAGCCGCCATGTTGTTTGTTCTTATTGAATTTTCTACCTTTCCCGCCTTTTTTATTTCCCAATATCTTTCTATTGTATCCCTTTATCCACGTGTCCCGTTTTTCTTCCCATGCTAGTTGTTTTTTACTGGAATTGTCGGTGTTGGAGACAGCCTGGCTCGATCCTTGCTTTTTAGTGGATGCGGTCTCTTCTAGGAGCGTGGAGAACTCTTCTGCCGATGCGAATAGGGAGCCGAGGTCATCTTTTCCTGTAGACAAAGAAAATTATTTAAAACAACGTATTTTTAAGCAGTTAGTTTTAGTCTAACTTCTACCAATTTAATTGTACGCTAATTGGTTGGTTCGTGGTGAAAACCAAGTCATCGCAAGATATCCAGCCTTTCCTTTATGTTAATAGTCGCCGATTAGTCAGTAAAGCCGACTTTACGACCGCTTTTTCAGTCGGCGATTAATCGGCAAAAAGTGCAGACTATCCTTCCTTAGGCTTCTTTCTTTTTGATATGATGTTTTTTTTATTGTTGTATTCCACGTAAATAAACTAATGACAGTATTGTTTTACTTTTAACTAAAACACCGCTCTGACCCGAGATAAACTCAAGACGGAATGCGAAATAAACAAAACATGTTTCGACACGATCGCAACCGGCGGTTGCGACTTGCGTGCGAATCGGCTGTAAACGAAGCGTCACGGAAATTGCCGAATGCCCCCGAAACCGCACATACCCTATTCGCTGTGTGCGCGATGACAGCGCCCCTAGTGACCACAATTAAAGTCGTAGTCATTTATGAATTATGTCATAAAAATTTAACACGCTTGTTAGTAAGTGGGTGAAATATGAAAACCCTTGACTGCTTTAAAAATAAATATTCCATTTACCTTTTAGTTTAAGCTTTGGTTTTCCTTTCTGCTTTTTCCCGGGCACATCTATTCCGTCCTCTCCGTCGTCGCTACCTTGCAGGAGCAGTTCTGTTGGTAAAGAGGGTAGATGAATACTAGTCCAAGAAATACTCAGGCTTGCCAAAAATAATGGCGCGTATGAAAATTCAAGAGTACGTTCACCTCGAGAAAACATTGCAGTTAGGTAATGACAACAAAGAAAACAGCTAGGCTGGACAGCATTTGGGAATCTTCGTCATGTCTTTTCATGACCAATCCCTCAGACTTTAACGAGTGCATAGTACCTATCATGACTTACGGAGCCGAGACGTGGATACTTACTACCAGTATGACTAGTACACCAATTTGAAATTGGTCAGCTAGCTATGGAGAGAGATGCTCGGGATTTCTTTGAATTATAAACCCAGAAAGAAGGTCATTTCGCATAGAACTATAGTAATCGATGTAGCTCAAAGGATAAGCTAGCTGAAGTGGCAGTCATCATCATGATCATCATTTCAGCCATAGGACATCCACTGCTGAACATGGGCCTCCTCCAGTGACTTCCAGATTGGCCGGTAGAAAGCGGCCTGCATCCAGCGGCTTCCTGCAACTTTTACCAGGTCGTCTGTCCACCTTGTAGGTGGATGTCCTACGCTGCGCTTGCCGTGGCCTCCATTCCAGAACCTTTCTGCCATATCGGCCGTCAGTTCTACGTGCTATGTGTCCCGCCCACTGCCACATCAGCTTTCTAATCCGTTGGGATATATCAGCGACTTTTGATCGTTGATCGTTTACGAATCTCCTCATTCCTGATTCGATCTCGCAAAGAAACACCGAGCAATAGCCCATAGAAGTGGCAGTGGGCTGGTCTAATTAGCCGCAGAACCGATAACGGATGGGGTAGACGTGTTCTTTAGTGGAGACCGCGACTAGGCAAGCGCAGCGTAGGTCGCCCTCCGACAAGGTGGAGAGATAAACGTTAAGCTGCTGGCAGCGGATGTAGATAGCTCAGTGGCGTGGATTTGGAGAGGCCATCGTCCATAACAGTAAAATTTATTGGACTAGTTACGTGAATGGGTTTGTATAGGGAGGAAGGATCTAAATCCTATTCAAAATCAACAGCTGATCGGAAAATAAGTTTAAAGTGAGTAAGTAATTAGGTACATAATTGTGATATGAACCAAATAAATATTTTTCTTTCTTTTCTTGATTTATTTCTAAAGAAGATTGTTGCAGATGGAGAAGATTGTTTTTTGTGACTTCGATGTTGGTATACAAAAAGTAAATTAAAGTGGGCCGGCCACATCTTTCGCAGAACTGATGAAAGGTGGAGTAAACGGGTTCTTGAGTTGAGACCGCGCTTTGGCAAACGTAGTGTAGACGCCCCCCAGCTCGATGGACCGACGACCTTAAGAAGATAATTGGCAGTAGCTGGATAAAGAAGAAGAGAAGATCGTGCTCTTTGCATGCAAATGAACTGATTTGATTTGATTTGATTTGCACTCTTTGGAGAAGGCCTAAGTCCAGCAGTGGACTGCAATAGGCTGACATGATGATAATGATGATGATTAGAGTTGTAAAGTGTCCGTCACGTTATAAATGTCTGACCAATATGGCAAATTGGACATTTTCTCAATGTGACCGGACATTTTGGACATTTATTGTCAGTAACGTCACATTCAATTCTATTGACCAACTATGAAAAAAAATCATTTGGGCACAAATATGTGCATTGTTATAAGAGAGACAGACTTTAGTAGTGGTGATCTTTATAGAAATGAAATTTCTAAAATCTTTCTGCACAAACAAGCTAAAAAGTGTCGTATCGTTACGCGCAAGTTTTGTTTTTTAGTTCGATACAGATCCAATTACATGTTTTTACTGTCATAAGTATTATACTTAACATTTAAGACTTACTTTAGTGGAATTCTTATTTTTTAAATTTATATTTAAAAAAATATATGTGACCATCGTGACAATAAATGTCCAATGTGACCGAGCATTTATCATAAATGACGGACGCTTATAGCATATGACCGTCAATTTACAACTCTAATGATGATACAAAAAGTAGTTGTATCTGTGCACTAGCCCCCTAGCATGACCACCAAAACATGATATGGTATTAGCGATTTATCGACACCAACTGCAAAAATATGATAGATATAGGTGCTATGTTGAATCGCCGTGCCGGTGACGTCACATGTTATGATCGCTGTTTCGATAAAAGTTCCACATAGCGTCTATATCAAAAATATTTCAAAAAATCTACCGTTGGTGTCGATAAATCGCTCGTATTTTGGTGGCCAGGGGCAAACTTTGCCCCTTAAGTTGTTGTGGGTTATTTGAGTAAAACCTTGCGTATCAGTTCCAATACTCACCCTCCTCGTCTCCAGAGAAGTCTGGCTCGTCTTCGTCGCCGGATATGTTGAGTTCACCTTCGCTATCTGTTGAAACACAAAACATAATGTGCTTGTTTCCTAAAATAATCTAATTAGTCCGTCAGTTGGATTAACAGAAAATATTGGACACGTATTTTTTCTTTTCTGAATCAAACAAAAAATTATGAAGATATAGCCCGTTAAAGTTCCGCGTAACGTCACGCCTTGCGATACTTTTTAGCAAGGCGTGACGTCACATGCTCACTCTGATGCGCTTTAGCTTCGTCATTTTTTGTTTGATTGACAATAGACAAAAAATGGGTCTAATCTTTTTTGATAATCTAATTGACGGACTAAATGGAGTAATCATTATTTGACCCAGGAAACTAGCCCATTATTGTTGATGCAAGCCAACGATATTAAATACCGTTATTTAATACCGTTGATGCAAGCATTCAAGAAGCTCCTTTGAAAAATATTATAAATCATATCACAAAAAAAACAGATAAGCAATAGCTCAGGAAGACCAGGTTTTGTTTTTATTATAATACAGGGTGTAAAAAAGAATAGGGAACTCCTTAAAACCACGTGATCAGCTGTTCATATACAACAACTTTTTCTATGGAAGCAACATCGAAAACGAAAATTTTTTTTATGCTCCATACAAACTGATGAGCTACCTCGATGATAATGTAATTTACATGATATTTGCGGAACTTTAGCCGTTTACGCAGCGCACGCAACGGAAGCTTCCAAAAGGAATATATTTTTCTATTTGCAACATTTTTTAATTGATACTCCGTTCCTATTAGTCGTAGCGTGATGTTATATGACGACCGTCTGGTGTAGTGGTCCGGGCTCCGGACTACAAAGCCAGCGGTTGCGGGTTCGAATCCCGCAAGGGGCAAATGTTTGTGTGATGAGCACGAGCATTTGTACCTAAGTCAGGGATGTTTATAAAAATATTTAAGTATGTTTATCCGTTATCTAGTCGCCATAGTACAAGCTTTGCTTAGTTTAGGCCTAGCTAATTGGTGTGATTGTGATAAAAATATATATATATATATATATATAGCCTAAACCCTTCCTGGATAAATGGACTATTTAACATAAAAATAATTTTTAATTCGAACCAGTAGTTCCCGAGATTAGCGCGTTCAAACAAACAAACTCAGCGTTATAATATTAAGTATAGATAAAGTGGACGATCTCCGTAGCCGAGAGGCGAGCATGCCGGATATGGTGTCGCTTTTGCCGGGTTCGATTCCCGGTCGGTCAATGTAGAAAAATTTATGTGATGTTGTTCAATATTTTTTATTTACTATAAGCTCAGTTATTCTGTGGTACGCACCTCCGTCGTCACTCGCGTCGCCATCACCATCGCCGTCGCTGGCCAGCTCGTCCAGCTGAGTGTCTTCGCCGTCC
This sequence comes from Anania hortulata, assembly GCA_963576865.1. Taxonomy (NCBI): domain Eukaryota; kingdom Metazoa; phylum Arthropoda; class Insecta; order Lepidoptera; family Crambidae; genus Anania; species Anania hortulata. The sequence goes on from OY756413.1 coordinate 3,249,009, forward strand.
TTCTTCTTGCTAGACTTCTGCTTCGTCGCTTCCATGTCCGCTAGGTAGTCTAGTTCTTCGTCTGAATCGGCTGGACAAAGAGATAGTATATCGTTTGAATTTTAAACATATGTAAACATGATTTCCTATCTTTTAAGATCTTTAATCTAGATTAATAATTTAGACTTTATTGGTGTAGAAGTATGATCGACTTGAACGCAAAAGGTCTAAGGTTCGATTTAGATTCTCACGAAACAATAACCACTGACAGGGATAAGTAGAGAAGTTTGGGGGAGACCTTTGCCTGTATTGATATCACTATAATTTTAGCCTTTTATAGGCATCCCATATAGAACCACAGCACAGCGAGCAATTCTGGGCTATTTGCATCCAGCCTTGACTAAGTCGACAGTCCACGCGGTAGGTGGCTGCCAGAGAACCTTTTTTTCATTCATCATCATCATCATTTCAGCCATAGGACGTCCGCTGCTGACCATACGCCTCCCCCAGTGACTTCCAGATTGGCCGGTTGGACGCGGCCTGCATCCAGCTTCCTGCAACCTTTACCAGGTCGTCTGTCCACCTTGTGGGTGGACGTTCTACGCTGTGCTTGCCGGTACGTTGCCTCCATTTTAGAACCTTTTTGCAGCATCGGCCGTCAGTTACACGTGCTATGTACCCCGCCCACATTTTCATATCAAGAATCAAAAATTTCTTACTTCTCTACAATTACTGTGAACTGACCTTGCGCTCTAGAGCCGGTGACGCTGTCCAGATACTTCTCGAAGTCCTCGCTTGTTACAGAATCATTGTCACTGTCGTCGTCATCAGAGTCTTTCACCTCACGTCGCTTTTGGAGGAAACTGCAAGGAAAAACAGATTCATAGACCCGATTTTTGTTGTGGCGGTTCAGTTCCCATCATCATCTTCATTTCAGCCATAGGACGTCGACTGCTGAACATTGGCCGGTTGGAAGCGGCCTGCAGCCAGCGGCTTCCTGCGATCTTTACCAGGTCGTGTAGGTACGTAGCTTTGTAGATTGGTTTAACAATGGGCCGATTGAATGATAAATACCCCGAATTATCCAATATAATCATCATTTGGAAGGTAGACAAAATGGGTAGAAATCAGGTTTACACATACCGACCACTCTTATCAGAATTCAATTTTATTTTATTGGTATTCGCATGCGAATCTTGCGATTTCATATATGGATATTCGGATTGGAATTACCATTATTCAAAAATACTCCTCCAGATAATATAAACTCACTCGTAAAGGAACTTCTCATCGACTGGTATCTTTTTCGCGTCTTCATTTAGATACGACGCCGAGGTCACTGGTAAACTCTTCAAACCTGCGAACAAACGATATCTTTAGTAAAATTATATGTGACTCACACTGAATCCCAAAAAGAAATATTTATTTAAACTTTATTACACAGGTAAGTACAATTGGAGAACTTAATGCTATACAACATTCTCTACTAGTCAACCTTGAAGTAATGCAGATAATGTAGTCAAATATGTTTTATTTTAATTAAAATGACAAAAGAATGCCCAACTCATTCGAAATAAAAAGCGTTTATTTAAAGAACTGCAGTTATGAAGCTTTGAGCAATAATTAAACAATCTAAAACTAAACCCTTATAGGGTCACACGTGTGTCGGTCTGTCTGTCACAGTCGGTTTGATCCGGATCTACTAGACCTGATAAGTTAAAAGCATGCATTCTATTGCCGCTATAACAACGAACAATAAAAATAAAACAGTTAAAATTAGTGACTCCACACAAGAAATGTTTTTGGCGTTTGATGCTTGAATTAATATTGATAATACTGTGGTGGTACCCTTCGGGTGCGAGATCGATTTGCACACTCGCACTTGACCGGAAACATGCTGTGCTTTTTAAAGATACTCCTTTCCAGATTTATTTTATATGACGACCGTCTGGTGTACTCGTTCGCGCTCCGGACTACAAAGCTAGCGGCTGCGGGTTCGAATCCCGCAAGGGGCAAATGCATGTGTGATAAGCACGAGCATTTGTACTTAAGTCATGGATGTTTATAAAAGTATTTAAGTATGTTTATCCGTTATCTAGTCGCCATAGTACAAGCTTTGCTTAGTTTGGGGCTAGATGATTGGTGTTGTAGCGACATTCCACTGGCCCGGCAAGCATCACAATGGACGACTCAACCTGCTATCGACCTCCGGTCTCGGAGGGGAGTGATGTAGCGACATCTATCTCGCTACATATAAAACTAACGTATCCTACATCGCGATATTAAAGTTATCGGAGCGATTGAACCATATATACAAGAACCCGACAAACAACCGTCGGGCAGTTGCCCACCAGACACAATACCCGTCTGGTCGGAGGATAGTCCCTTTTCAATAGGGGATGAGGAACTCAACACCCTGTTCCTCTCACCCCCAAAGTGTGAATGTTAAAACAATTTATTTATATTTTACCACTTTGTATGTTTTTATAGGTTTAAGTACTAAGTACTAGTAACTAAGTTTTAAGTCTCTGTGCTAAGACGCGGACTCACCTTTAGCAGTATAATTCTTTCTGACAGCGAATTTGGGATGCGACCCCTTGACCCTCTTCACGTCCCCGTCATCCCTCTGCGAGCGCCCCTTGGGGTTCTTGAACACGAAGCGGTCGAGGAAGCGGATGCCGGCGAAGTCTTTGAGCGGATCTCCGCTATACTGGATTATTTGGTCTATAAAAAAAGGAAAATAATAAATATGCGTCAGACACACACTTAACTGACGGCCTATGGGGCAGACAGGTTCTAGAATGGAGGCCACGTACCGGCAAGCGCAGCGTAGGACGTCCACTCACAAGGTGGACAGATGACCTGGTAAAGGTTGCAGGAAGCCGCTAGATACAGGCCACTTCCAACCGGCTAATCTGGAAGTGAAGGGAGGCCTATGGTCAGCAGTGGACGTCCGATGGCTGAAATGATGATTCATCATCATCATTTCAGCCATAGGACAACACACCTTAATTGGGGAAATTATAGACGAAGCTAATCACAGATGGCGCTAGCGTGTTTGGTCTTGTCAAATAATGTTTTTTTTTTTTTAAGTTTTCGGATTCTTTCCTGTACTTGCAGTATATGGCGATATTACTCGCCAAATTTCATAGTTCTAGGCCAACGGATAGTACCCTATAAAGGATTCCTTTGAGTGTCGAAATATACATTTTATGCGGCATAAACGGCTATATCTTTTTTTTTTATGTTTACTTAGAAGTTTGATTTTTTTATAGCTTCAAGGGATTGTAGACCTGCTCCCCTAGCATGACCACTAAAACACTATATGATGTAGCGATTTATCGACACGAGAAATAAGTATATGATTTTAATTTTAACTTCGATACCTCTACGCGTTCCCGAGATAATCGGTCTTGACAGACAGACAACGTGATCCTATAAGGGTTCCGTTTTTATCTTTTGAGTTACGGAACAAAAGCCATTCATCATCATCATCATTTCAGCCATAGGACGTCCACTGCTGAACAAAGGCTCCCTTATTGACTTCCAGATTGGCCGGTTGGAAGCGGTCTGCATCCAGCGTCTCCCTGCAACCTTTACCAGGTCGTCTGTCCACCTTCTTCAAAGACATTCCGTTGCCTAAATGCGGTCATAGTCTAAGGCAGGGTTACTCAAAGTGGGGTACGCAAACCCCTAGGAGTTCGCCATTTGACGGTCGGGGGTTCGCGAATTACGTAATGGCGGTTGGATTACACACCAGCACACTTGGTTATGATAAAAACCAAATACAGAAACCGGCTTGATGCTTAGTCAGAATTAAGGTTAAAACCGTCCATAATAACTCCTTAAATCGACTCAATTTGCGACAAGAAACAAGCTTACCATCACATTAATACTAAACTTGGATTTCTTACTTTTATTGAAATAAAAATCAGTATTTTCTTCTACAGATAGATTCTTTTTTTTTGGGGTTAGGGGTTCGCCGTTGTCTTGGAAGTTCAACAAGGGGTACGTGGGGCCATAAGTTTGAGTAACCCTTGTCTAAGGTATTCGCTGTGTGCGCGATGACAGCGCCCCTAGTGACCACAATTATTGTGGACATAGATCTCTCAAATTTTGGCAACTGGATGGTTAGAGAATGATTTTCGGATTGTTTTTCTTCGAAATTAGATGAAAATATCAAAAAAGTTTGTGCATATTATAATAAGTGGTTTTCTTACTTAAACTAAAATATAAATGTTATAATACTTACGGGATTTGAATCGATGCAACATGATATAACTTTCTTACCTCAAACTGATGCAAAAAGTGAAAGAATTAGTATTTGCACAGCATGTGAGAGACGTTAAAGAGCTTAGATCCAACGGACAAAACTACTTATTAAGAGCTGTGATCATAAGATAAAAGTCTGTGACACAAACCCCCTACTTTTTTCTTTTCTAAGCAGCTATCCATTTATTTCTATGCTCCAATTTCCATCCCGATGTTGGAAACGAATAAAACATGCACGGACTATTCTTCTCATTGTTTCTACACTTGTAACACACCACGTACTGTGAGCCATGTCGCGAATTTTAACGTTATTATTTAAAAATACCTTATTTCGTTAATATGCAATTCTATGGAAAGAAAGCAATTTGACACATCACAGTCCAGAGTTTTTTTACATTTCTGCCAAATAGCGTGCTGCGATCGATTTGACGCCCCCCACCACCCACTCTGCACATAGCGAATAGGCACTCACCATTAATAAGCTTCTCAGCGAACAGCTTTACTGAAGGGTGGAAGTGTTGCGCGAGCGGAAGTAACTCCACGTAGGCCGCGCGGTCCGCGCCCGCGAACATGGGGTTGCGCGCGAACGGGTTGTACTCTGACACCACCTGGGAAGCCGGGTCCATATCTACAGGGTGACTTTTAAAACAGTCGTACGTAAACAGGAGGCGGATGTGTTCATTAATATGAGTATCGGGTGGAGAGGTAGAGGCGACCTAAAAATAGATGGATTGTGTGAGGAGTAGAGATGGCTTATACACGCTACACTTTGTTCAGAATTTTAAGGTGAACATGTAATATTTATTTTTATTTATATAATCAAATTGAAATTCTGAACAAAGTATATCATTAACGACATTGTGTCAAAGAGTATTTGTTGTTTGTAATTATTTTCTTTCGATTAACGTATGTTCCATAGGTTTACACCAAAATAACGTTATTTATGATTACTTGCGACTTGAGGTATGCCAGGCTCCATACAAGAAAGTTCGAAGTCTTTTAGCAACTGTTTCCAAATCACCCTGTGTAAGCTAATATTATAAACAGCTATAATAGGCTATTTGACTGTGTTCTGAAATAGAGTTATTATGTTGGTATTATATTCAAATAAAGCGTCAACAATTTTATTTCAATTTTAAACCTTTGAATATAATCAAATATAGTATAATTCATTCTTTACGTTTTTAAAAGCCTGCGAAAACTCCTTCGGCCATGATGTACTTGTTTATGACGTCACGAACCTATAAATATCCATTGAGTTATAAAGTACTAGAACGGGCATGTTAAAAAACCGTCGTCCACAGTCGCTCTCTGCTACTCTACTCATACTTTGTGCGAGCGTAGCAAAATCTCGCTTTGCGATGTCAGTTCTAGAACAAAGTTACTCAATGGTGACGTGCCTGTCATTGTGGCCGGCGTTTTTGACAATGTAAAATACCAAAAAAATATAACATTCGAAAATGCATTTTTTACAATCATGTACTATTTTTAGTAACTACCGATATGTTTCGGTTCCATATGGTGAAAACTATCAAACTAAATTATTAATTAAGTAAATTTTAGTACATGGCAAATAGCCTATTATATGACAGCTAAATTATTATATTTATATGTCACCTACCTGACTAATTATAATTATTAATAAGAGAAGGGGGCCACCCCCTTCTTTTTGTATAGTATTTATAGACTTACTCTATCCATATTGACGCTCCTCTTCAACTGTATCTTCGTTTCCAACTCTCTGTCGACCTTCTCCGCCCCTTCCTCGGCCTTCGTGACGGCCACCTTGGCGTGGTACCAGCCGGCTGTGGTCGACTGATGCTTGCGCCTCTTGGGCTTGATGTTGCCCTCTTCATCTATTTTTAGGTCTACGTACGATTCTTCTTCGTCGTCGTCTGATGGAGACAAGATATCTTAGTAATATTGTAAACTAGCTTTTGCCCGCGACTTCGTCTGCGTTGACTTTACCCGGATAAAAAGTATCTTATGTGTTAACCCAGGAAATGGTCTATCAGTATGCTAAATTTTATCAAAATCTATTATGTAGTTTTTGCGTGAAGGAGTAACAAACAAACATAGTCGCAAACTTTCGCATTTATAATATTAAGTAGGACTAGATGACTAGGTGAACTTCATACCAACTAAAGTACACACAACGGTAGGTCAACCTACCCGAAAGGTCATTGAACGGATTTCAACTTTAAGTCCAACACGTAGAGATCAATATCAATGCAGAAAATTTGACGATTTGTGGTAGGTTGACGAGCTGCTGTCTGTACAATTCAATACCAAATTGTCAATTTAGAATTTTTTTTCGGCTGTTTGAAACTATATTCAAATCTTTCGAATCATTTTCAAGTTTTTGCGATAAACACACGGCAACTGAATTTTATGATTTCTATCTACTCTCTCATACTCATGACCAGGGATCGGAAACCGGTTATTTTACTATGGAACCTTAACTGGAATAATAAAGGTTTTCGCTAAATTAACTATCACATACTCCAACTACCGACTTAAAAGCTATGGCAAATTTAGTTTTATGGTCAAATCTTTACAACTACTATCAAATATTAGAAATGGGTCTTATACATTCTGAAATAAATATTAACCGGTTTCGATCCTTACTCATGACAAGTTTTTCACCATTCATATAGACCGTCACTACAATGTGCGTGAGAAATAAAGCGCTATATGTCATACTAGCAAGAACGATTATATAAATTTCAGTTTTTAAAATGTTTAACTCACCCGCCATGCGACTGAGATATTTTTTTCATTCGACAAACACATTATTTTACGTTATGGCATCGTTAGTAAAATCTGTGGTATATAAGAAAAAGAACAAGTTTTAAGTCTTTGATAGATACAACATACTTTACTTTCGCGAATACTTAATTTTATTAACGTTCTATAATTTTATTTTAAATTTCCTTTTAACAGAGTAAAGAAGAGTGTTTTTTTACGACAAAACAAGGGTTAGAAATATTAGTGAGGTTTAAAAATATTGCCATTTGATATCTTGGTAAGCCCCTGCCTTTATCATTTTTTTAAAAGTTTTCAGGTAACAGCTAAGGTATATTAATATTGGTATAACAGGTTAGAGAATAAACATATCTTTAAAATAAACAGGACCAAATATTTACCCAACAAAAGATCCCTCTTGTCTCCCCGTAGTAGATCGATTTTCTTCTGTTCTGTTTTCTCTTCTTCAGTTTGCTCTTCTGTGCTGTTCTCTTCAGTTTGACTTTCATCCTTCACTTCTCCGTCGTTTTGTTCTGTGTCTGAATTCTCTTCTTTTTCGTCTTTTACCTCCTATTATATTTAAAACAATAAAATATGTTTAATTCTTAAAAAACTATAAAATACATATAAATTGGAGTCGTCAAAACAATTTAAATAACCCCAAACATGCTGAAAGTTATTGAAGAGTACCACTATCTACCTCCGGGCTCCATCATCCAAATGTTGCATGCTTACAAAGTTTCAAAACGATGCAGTTAAAAGTTAATGAAAGAAGCTAATATAAGTGTTTAAAATACTTTGTCACTTACAGCCGCACTTAGAGACGTCACTTAATTGTAATGGTTACTTAAGATCTGTGGTTCTTAAATCAATACGAATAAAGACGATTATTGAATGAACAAAAATTTTAATCAACACTTAGCTATAAATTGACGTCTTTGAGTGCGGCAGTTAGGTATACAAGTACTGTTAATGCATTTGGCAATACAATAGGTGTGTTATTATGACGTTTGAATGTTTTTTTGTGTGCAATAATACCAAGATAACTTTAAATTAAAACGCTGTCTGGTTTTCTGTAGTATAAATATATACAACACCGGTTTTTATTATATGTAGTTTTACTTATGACAGAGGTTCTCAAACTTATTTAGTCTGCCGCCTACTTTGAAAATCATTTATTTTTTAACGCCCCTTCAGCGCCTACAAGGCGGCGTTATGGCCCACTTTGAGAAAAACTGACTTATGAGATCAAACGATACAGCATTGTGACAGACAGACACACAGCGGAGCTTTAGAGAACCCCAAAGATTGTTGGATTTTCACACTGACCTCGTCTTTAACTTCTTTCTTAGTCCACACCAGTTTGACAGCGCCTTTCATGTCCCCATCCTTCAACACTTGCGATATCAAGAAGAGTACCCCGCAGGCCTGCGCGGGCGCCGCGTAGCAGCACAGCTGCAGCAGCCTCTTCACGAATGACGTCACCCGCGCGGTGTTCTTGTCCTGCTTCAACGACTTGTAGATGAGCGAGAAGAGGAGAGCCGAGTGTGTCGTGTTGAATATGTCAGCGTTCGTCAGTTTGCGGTAGAGGGCGGTGTAGTAGCTGTGGGGAATGTATGTCTTTGTTTATTTAAAGTTCACAGACACACAATTTATAAAAGGTGAATAGGTTTAAAGATGATTTATTCTCATAAGAAACAAAAAAAAATACATTTCACTTACATGAGAACATAAATTAAACAATATTAACATTACAAATTTCAACGCGCGAGCGAACAATATAAACACGTTAAATTAAAATCCTAAAGTGAGTTGTTTGTTTGTATCATTCATAACAAGACGAATCGTGGTTTTAATGCATGTCACATCGGCACTACACAAACTCGTGCACCTGACCAGCTTGAATGTGGCCATATTACAAATTTATGCTCCGGTAGTCCAGCAATCCATGTGTCAAACGCACATTGACCCCATCACATTGACCTCCTTAAATTTAGTGACTGTTTTAAAAATCACCCTGTGTTAATAATGTTGCCGAATGTACCCACTCACCGGTCCGATGTCCAACCAAACCAAACATTCTTTCTAATCTGGAAATCACTAGAGGAGGCCTATGTTCAGCAGTAGACGTCCTATGGCTGAAATGTATCCATGTGAACCCACTATGGAACTAATAATATGGAACAGCAGCGCTAGCGCGTCTATGGCTACATTCAAGCTAGCTAAGTGCACAAGCTTTTGTATGGTATCCATGTGTCAAACGCACATTGACCCCATAGAAAAAGTCGTTTGCATTGATGAACACAGTCGCCTCCTAAAATTTGGCGACTGTTTAAAAAATCACCCTGTAAAAATGCCACTCACCGGTCGGAGGTCCCTTTGGAAGCGTCGCTGATATGGAACAGCAGCGCTAGCGCGTGTATGGCCACATTCAAGCTGGCCAAGTGCACGAGCTTGTGTATGGCGTCGATGTGCGCGGGAGTGTCGGATAATCTGTCTTTGTTCGCGAACGGGTACGCGCGCTTGACGCCCGTCAGTATGGCCGACATCAGCCGGGAGTCTATGTCGCCCTGGAAACGATTTCGTTATAAAGGGAATGTCCAATACTAGGCCAGCCCCCTTAGCATGACCATCGAAACAAGATATGATATGATATAGCGATTTATCGACACAAACATTATTTTTTACAAATATGATAGATGTAGCCGCCATGTTGATTTTTCGAAAGAGCGATCATAAAAATTCAACATGGTTTCTAAATCTTTCATATTTTGTAAATAATTGACCTTTTGTCGATAAATCGCTAAATCATATAATAGCATATCGTGTTTTGGTGGTCATGCTAGGGGGGCAGGTCTATGTACAGTCAACAAGCAGGTCAACCTACCAGAAAACTTAAAGGAACCGATTTTCAACTTTAAGTCCGACACGTAGAGATCAATATCAATTGAGAAAATTTGTCATTTTGTGGTAGGTTGACGAGCTGTTGTCTGTACACGATCTCAAAAAATGGAAAAAAATACTGATTCCGGGAAAAATACAATTAATTATATTTAATACATATTTTTTTGTTTATAAAATAAAAATAAGGCAGTTTTCTAAATTTTAAAGGGCGGGTAAGTAGGTACGATAAAAAAACAACTGTCAATGCCATCCCGAGATCTTTCTTGTTTACTTTTTACCTGACTGACCCAGAAGGAGGGTCATGTTTTTTAAATGTATGTTTAGTTTATTCCTTGTTCAAGTTTAGAATTGAATTGACCTGATCCGCCATGATGTACTCATTTGTTGCGTGCTGCAATTAATTTGTTAAAGTTTTTGTTCTTTCCTAAAAACTAAGTAGTTTTAGAGAAATTGGTTAGTAATAAACTGGAAGCCTACTACGAAAAACGAAAAACGATGTTGCGGACGAAACGAAAGACAAACGATACGCTAACGATAGGCTTACTAACTACGTAACACTTTTGGATGTCGATGTTTTAATCGGATGCGACATATTTTTGGAACGACTTTGTGAATGAATGAATAAAATGTTATTTATCGTATTATTTCAAAAAATCCGAAGCGTTTCGTAGTAAGTAATCCGAAAAACGATTATCGTATTGACGGATTTCGTTTTTCGTAGTAGACCTGCTGACACGGACATCTCCTTTTAGACTGTAATTTTTTTGTTTTTGCAATTCGGTATGTAAAATGTTTTTAAGGCTACTTTTTTATTTTATTTTCTGAAAGTTTTACATAATTAAAGAAACTAATTTGAATATTTATTTTTATAAAACAGTAGGTAATTTTTTATAATTTTTAGAAGATTTTGACTTGATGACGCACTTTGTAAGGCTGACATGCAGAAAAAAATACACTAGACGTTTCTGCACCACTGACCTGTTATAAACTGGACAGGCTGCTGTCAAAAAAATGTTTGTCCTCGAATAAAACCGTCAGTATTTTATAATTATAAATATAATTTATCCACCTATCGCACAAAATCTGTACACGTGATTCTGGCGAAACAGTGTACCTGCGGTGGCAAAACACACGTTTATCGCCAAAAACAAAGAAGAAGAAGAACAAAACCGACAGAACTATAACTTTTCCTATGAGGATTTGGCAGAATCAGGTTCATTTGGAGCAGGTGGCAGTTTAAACGAAAAATATAAAAGGAGCGATAAAATACTTGCTAAAACTGACACGTAATAATATTAATAACTAACTATAATCGAATATGAGCATGTTTTTTGATTTGGAATATCAATTTAGTACATAAGGTAATAAATGGCGATAATCTAATAGGCACGAAGTTAATTATACAAAAGCCTGTCCAGTTAATTACAGGTCAGTATGTGGACGGATGTGACGTAAGATGTAAGCTTCTCCGTGATTAGAGGTCGTATGAATGGCAAATGCTTTTTTGTATATTTGTAAAAATAAACCTCATCTTGAAATTCTAAGTGATTTTCATAGCAACATACTGTTTAGAAGCTTAAAATCTCCAAATGGTTTTGCAAATAGCATAGGTTATATTTTACATTACATACCGAATTACATGCTAGTTATATCTAAGGGCAATTTCACACGAGCGATTTTAATCGGCGCTTCCTCGGCGGAGCGAGATCGCAGCGAGCACGCGGCGGCTCGCGGCGTGCTCGCAACGATATCGCCGCGAGTTATTAACCGCCGCGATAGGTTCTTATTCGCGATAGGATCTTGTCGAACCCGGAACGTTCGAATCCCGGTCGGGTCAATGTAGAAAAATAACTTTTCAATATTGTCTCGGATCTGGGTGTTGTGGTACCGTCGTTGTTTCTGATTTCTGTAACACAAGTGCTTTGGCTACTTACAGAGCAATGTATGTGATATTCATCATCATCATTTCAGCCATAGGACGTCCACTGCTGAACATAGGCCTCCCCCCATGAATTTCATTGGAGGGGATTGCCAATACTCGCCACGCTTGGCAGGCGGGTTGGCGAGCGCAGTTTTTTATAAGACTTCGCACGTAGACGCTGCTGCCCGTCCCGTGCTACAGGAATTAGTCGCCTCTTACGACACGCCTCCTGTTGGCGGTGCGGAAGTGTATTCTTTACGGCCGTCCCAACACGGCACCATATTGTGTATTGTGCACCATATATATGTGATATTGTCCAATATTTATTATTATTATTTATTTACTATGTTGGGAATCAGCCCCCCAAATCAAAACCATTTGATAAGAAAATGTCGACCGGAAAACCATGTGAGACTATAAATTAAGCATTAGTGTCACGTGATTATCGGTTGTCAATTCGTCACAGTCTAAAAGCTGGATTTACTTCTGGACAAGGGCCTCGCAAATTATATCAACCCGGAGTTTCGCACTGACTAAGGCCACCCCTTCAATGACTTCCAGCCCCCCTGGCATGACCACCAAAACACGATATGATATGATATGATATAGCGATTTATCGACACAAACGCTCATTTCTTTTTAAATATGAAAGATATTAGACACTATGTTGAATTTTTATGATCGCTCTTTCGATAAAAAAATCAACACGGCGGCTATACCTATCATATTTGTAAAAAAAATGACCGTTTGTGTTCATAAATCGCTATATCATATCATATCGTGTTTTGGTGGACATGGTAGAGGGGCAGATTGGCCGGTTGGAAGCGGCCTGCATCCAGTGTCTTCCTGCAACCTTTAACAGGTCGTATTTCCACCTTGTGGGTATACAAACAGTAATAAAAAACAATTTACCTTTTTTATCGAAGCCTTGAAGAATGAGAAATATATCCTGATGAGGTTCTCGGCTATTTTGGAGTCATCCTTGCCCAAGAAGAACTGGTTCAGGAAGCAAACGCCGTAATACTGAGCTCTGGACGATATGTTCGATCTGAAAACGATATTAGAACACACATTATAACTTACTAGATTCTGCTCAGTCTCCTCTAGAGTTACGTTAAAAATGTCTGACCAATATGACCGAGCAAATTGGTCATTTTCTCAATGTGACCGGACATTTTGGACATTTATTGTCACTAACGTCACATTCAATTCTATTGACAAAATATGAAAAAAAAAACATTTGGTCACAAATAAGTGCATTATTATAAGAGAGACAGGCTCTAGTAGTGATGATCTATAAAAAAATTCTGAAATCTTTCTGCACGAACAAGCTAAAATTCGTATCGTTACGCGCGAGTTTTTTTAAAAGTTCCATCCAGATCCAATTACATGTTTTATTGTATGTTTTTATTATCAAATACTTAACATTTAAGACTTACTTTAGTGGAATCTTTTTCAAAATTTTTACTAAAAAAAACATGTGACCATCGTGACAATAAATGTCCAATGTGACCAAGCATTTATCATAAATGACGGACGCTTATAGCATATGACCGTCAATTTATAACTCTAGTCTCCTCTTACCCACTGGGCACTCTGGGTAAGTACCTAGGGCCCCGAAGTTTCTGACAGATCAAGATTAAACTGTTTACAGAAGTACAAGTACAAGTTATCTATACTTATCAATAAATATTTGAATTAAAAAAAAAACACTTCCTCATACCTAAACAGCTGACATCAGTTTGTATGGAGCAGTAAATTTTTCGATGTTGATCCCATAGAAAAAGTTGTTGTATTTGAGTAAGTTAACTAATAAAACTTTATATTTTATCATGGTGTACTAAAAACTGGAAGAGCGTGGGCAGGCCTAACCCAGTGGACTGACGACCTGGTCAAAGTTGCGGGTAGCCGCTGGATGCAAACGGTCCAGACGCTCGCCGTGGCGTTCTATAAGTTAAGTCTAGCAGAAGACTTCCAATTGATGATGGTTGAAAATGATTACCTAAACAGCATTTTCTCAATTTCTGCCAACACAACCGACTTCATATTCGGGTGGTTGTACAGTAACTGGCACAGGTGGTATATCACTTTAGAGGCGACCGACTGGGCCGGGTCTCCTAGCTTGTTAATAATATTCGTAAGCAGCATCTGCAATAAACATTTGTGTAAAGTGAGTTAAGTATTGAGTTGTAAATTGACGGTCATATGCTATAAGCGTCCGTCATTTATGATAAATGCTCGGTCACATTGGACATTTATTGTCACGGATGGTCACATATATTTTTTAGTATAAACTAAAAAACAAAGAATTCCTCTAAAGTAAGTCTTAAATGTTATGTATTTAACAATAAAAACATACAATAAAACATGTTATTTGATCTGGATTGAACAAAAACAAAAACTTGCGCGTGACGCTTTTTAGCTTGTTCTTACAGAAAGATAAATTAATTTTAAAAATTTCATTTCGTTATAGATCATCACTACTAAAGCCTGTCTTTCTTATAATAATGCACTTATTTGTGACCAATTATTTTTTTCATAGTTTGTCAATAGAATTGATTGTGACGTAAGTGACAATAAATTATAAATGTCCAAAATTTCCGGTCACATTGAGAAAATGTCCAATTTGCTCGGTCATATTCAGACATTTATAAGGTGACAGACACTTTACAACTCTAGTTACGTACTCTACCAGCACAAATACCGCTGACCCCGGGCGCCTAACTAGAGCACACAAGATATTGCAAGATCACGGAAACGCTGACACAGCGCTCGTGCGCCGCTAACGTGACCAAGCCGCCGGACAGCATGCCACCGCCATCATCCTCACTTCGTATCTAACATCGATCGGGTCGATTTGTATTAGGAACTAGTTTTATTGTAATTGTAATTTTTAATTAAATTAGAATTTAAGTAATTTTGTTTTTTTTTCGATCCTCCGGCTGTCGCTTCGTAATTAGTGTGAGTAGTGGTGCTTGTAGGTAGGTGACGCTTTGAATGAATGAATGAAATAGTGGTACTTGTAGCTAGGTGACTGAATGAATAAATGAATGAAGTTTATATGGCACAACTACGAAAGAGTATAAATATAATTTTATATGATTTAAAAATAACATTGTACCAAATAGGTCTGTTCCTAGCTAGTAACTTAAAAAAAAACATTTTTATTAGCATTACTAACTTTAGTTAGGCATTTATTAGTGTACGAGATTACCGTTTCGGAGATAAATATTGCTGGAACCCTCCCACCCTCGTTTCAGAACCGTTCGATATCTCACCGATTGTCAACCGATAAACCACGTGATACTATATGATTTATGTCACGTGATTTGTCGGTTGTCGATTCGCTGTCAAAGGCATGACATATAGGGCTGTTCGATTTTGACTACTTCTATATTAGGGAAAATACTTAGGCCTCTGTTAATACTGGTCAAATATTTGATAGAGTTGCTGTCATGCTGGCACTTCACATGGCGATAGGTGTATAAATGTTTATCTACTTTGTCAAATGTCATCCACGTGTAGACACACACATTTGCCAAATTGGCATAAATTGGCAAACTTGACATGAGTGAGCCAACATTTGCTTTGACCAGTGTTGCCATTAGCGTACATTTTACACATTTGACGTATCTTTTTAGCCTCTCATGTGTAATGTGTAATATAGAGAGACTATAATCATGAAAATATGCAAAGGTTCCGCTACTGTCTTTCTCAATTGTCTTTTACAGAAGTGTATAATCAGATGGATATAGACTCCGCCATAAATGCATTTTATGATCTTTTTGACATGTTTTATAAGTTGTGTTTTCCTGTAAAAAAAATAAAAATATCATCTAATTACAAGAGTCCAAGATGGGTTACAAAGGGATTGAAAATCAGCTGCAAAAATAAACGAGTTCTTCGACACAGATTTTATAAGTTTAGAACCCTAGCTAGCAAAGTAAAATATCAATGTTTTTCAAAAGTACTTCGTCGATGTCTATGCACATCTCAAAAAATATACAATGACAAATATTTGAACCGATCTAAAAATAGATGTCGTGCTTCTTGGAAACTAATTGACGATCAAGACTGTGATGAAAATAAACACAAATTGTTGACTGAATTAAATATTGATGGTAAATGTATTCAGGACCCGACCAAAATTGCAAATGAATTTAATAAACATTTTATCAATTTGACATATTCTCAATGTAATAAAAATGAAAATACGAATAAATTAAATTTACCAAATACTATGTTTTTAATACCATGTGACGATAAAGAAATAAATGGCATTATTAATTCCCTTAAAAATACTGGAGCAGTCGGTTTTGATGAGTATAGTACTGCAGTAGTAAAATTTTGTAGTAAAATATTAACCCCTGTTTTGACGTTCTTGGTTAACCTATCTTTTGACCAGGGAACTTTCCCGAATGCATTTAAGGTATCAGTTGTTAGGCCTTTGCATAAAAAAGGTGATAAACTCGATATGTCTAACTATAGACCTATCACCTTGATACCTGTATTGTCAAAAATTTTTGAAAAGGCCATGCAAAAGAGAATTATGGACTTTGTCGTTAAATTTGATGTAATAAGAGATGAGCAATTTGGTTTTCAGTGTGGTAAATCCACCACGATGGCCATCTACAATTTAATTAATAGAATTACCGAAAATCTTAACAGGAAGATTCCTTGCAGTGTAATTTTCTTTGACATGACCCGGGCTTTTGACTTTGTGTCACACAATCTTCTTTTGACTAAATTGGATAATCTGGGAATTCGTGGTATGGTTTTGGATTGGATAAAATCTTATCTAAATGATAGAAGCCAATATGTGGAAATAACTAATATCGATCAGGAGTCAATCTTAACCGCGTATAGATCTGAACTTAAAGTTAGTGCGTGTGGCGTACCACAAGGAAGCATACTGGGACCTTTGCTGTTTTTATTATATGTAAACGATATACCCAACGTTACCAGCAATAAATGTACCCTTTTTGCCGATGACATCTCTATTTTGATTAATCTTCATAAGGACTTAGCCACATATGAGGAGAATTTCGTAGATACTGTAAATTCAATAACAGCGTGGTTAATCAAAAATAACTTAAGTATTAACTTAACAAAGACGAATTACATACAGTTTCAGAACTATGGGAGTAGAAACATAAATCTAAATATTGACTTAAATGAGGTTGAAGATACAGCATTTTTAGGTGTTAAAATCGACAAACATCTTAATTGGAAGTCTCATGTGCAACACGTATGTGCCAAACTTAACCGTTTCGTGTATGCTCTTGCTAGATTAAGACAAACGTCAGCTTTGTCTACAACTCTTATGGCATATCATGGTTATGTCTCGTCAGTCCTGAGGTATGGTCTGGTGATCTGGGGTGGTTCGTGTGATTTTAATAAGGCTTTTATTGTCCAAAAAAAAATGTGTTCGGGCCATATGTGGCGTACCTAACTATGTTTCATGTAAACCTATTTTTAAGGAGTTAAATATCTTACCACTGCCGTGCATGTACATGTTTGAACTTGCTTGTTTTGTAAAAATGAATCCCCACTATTTCAAGACAGCACGGGATATATATCCCAGGAATACGCGAAATCCAGACAGATTGGTCTTTGATATACTGCCTAGAACCAAATCTTACCATAGACAAACCCGAGCTATGTGTATCAAGGTGTTCAATGCCTTACCGGAACACTTAAAAGCATTGCCATTATCAAAGTTTAAGAGTGGATTGAAAAATTGGCTTATGGGTAAATTATTTTATAGCACAGAGGAATTGATTAATATTAATAAATAAATTGACAGTAAAAATAAATAACGCAATGAAAATAATGTATATTAATAATAATTTTGTAATTTCGTGAGTGTTTTAATTTGATAAATTGATTTATAAATTTTGCATGCTTTAAATGACAAAGCTAAAAGTGCTGATCTATATGACATTATACTTATTTATAAGACCCACTGTAACCACTTTTATAGCAAAATAAAGATAAAGATTCTATAAGAATTAATTTAATTTGTAAGAATCCTCTTTGCAGACGCAGTCGCCAATGCCATCGCCGTTGGTATGCCCTCTAGTGTAAAATTGCTTTTTGACAGATATAAAAGTACGTCAATTGATTGGTGATGTCATTATTTCTATTGGTGTGTTGTCGCATATTTAATCTTACCTTCTCTCTCTCCGGGTGGTGCATCAGCAGGTACGACATCGCACTGACGGCTTTCTCTTTGTTGGCCTCCACAGAATCGTGGGCAAACTTATTTAATGCCTCCACATACGCTAGAACATAGTGCAAACGTGACACATTGAGATCGAAACGTCACATGCATGATTTTACACAGTAAACTGACAAAAAAGTAAAGTGGGTTAAATTCGTTTAACTTTAGCGATTCGTCTAGAGACTTGACGTTTACACTTATCCCAGCCTGCCTAGCATGAACAATAAAACACGATATAATATAGCGATATATACGTATCCTACGTTCGAGATACCTAGATCAAACAATGAATACGGTAGAAGACGTTGGCTGTGCAACCTTCCTCGAATATTAAATAATTTACCAAAAACCACTGTAGAAAAAAATTGAAAATAAAAAACCCGAACAAATTAAAAATATTCTAAAGAAATACTTTATCAAAGATAAATACCTAAATTAAAGGTGGGTTGCATAGCCTATGTCATTTTAAAACAATTAATAAAAAATAAAGTATGCAATCAGAAATAAAGCTACATAATCTTTAATTCTAAGACTTTTTTGCTTTCATCTTGTAAAAAAAAATTCATTTAAATAAAAAAAAAACAGTTTATATTTAAATCAACTCGATTTTTTTGTCGATAATTTTGGGTCTAGTATCCGCACATTTCGTTTGATCAAGTATCGAAAATACACATTGTATATTCAATTTATCATCATCATCATTTTAGCCTTAGGACGTCCACTGCTGAACATAGGCCTACCCATTGACTTCCAGATTGGCCGGTTGAATATTCGATAAATATAATAGTTACTGGTTCCAAGGTAGCACTGCTTAAATGGCTAATCAAACGTGTGTTCTACTCAGTCCAGGAGTTTTTAGATTAGAAGTACTAGTTTGTCCTTACCAAATCTAATTAGTCCGTCAGTTGGATTAACAGAAAATATAGGACACGTGTTTTTAAGCCCGTTTTGTAGCCCGTTAAAGTTCCGCGTAACGTCACGTCTTGCGAAACTTTTTAGCAAGACGTGACGTCACGTGCTCACTTTGATGCCCTTTATCTTCGTAATTTTTTGTTTGATTGACAAAAGACAAAATATGGGTCCAATATTTTTTGATAATCTAACTGACGGACTAAATAGAATAACAATTTTTTGACCCAGGAAACTAGCCTATTACTATTATTGTTATTTTATTTAGCATTTTCAAACTGACATTTGCATAATAGTTTAGAATTGATTTGTACAAAATATTATATGCCTAATACCTAACTATACCCTGTAACATGTTTGTATGCTATTGCCTATAGCTGGATGAGTGAAACTAATTTAAAATTGTGATCTTCTTACGTACCTGTTCAATAATAACAACAACTTCACGAAAAACTCAACAAAAACAGTAACAAATAAAAAAAAAGTATTCATAATATATACCTATTCAATGGCAAATAATTGATTCTGATTCTAGTTAATGGCTCTAAAACTAAAACTTCACAACTTATTACTCACTTCCATACAACTCCTTCAGCTGGTCTTCGTAATACCACAGCTTGAGTATATTCCGCCGCGCTTGCTTGTTGCCGGACGTCATGTCGTCTAGGTGCCCTAGCGGGTGCTGGACCAGGGTTCGAAGCTTCGCGTCTGGTATGAGCAGCTCGGATATTAAGAGTTCTGATAACGCATCTGTTGGTGCAGATATTAGAAATTTTAGGTTATTTTTTATATGTAAAATAAGATTGATTTTTATTGATAAAAATTTGTTTTTTTTTTGGTTTGTTTGATTTCAGTCGCATTACGAACTATAGTTGCATTTTTGATCTTAATGTTATTAGTACCAATTACCACAATAATTGAGAACTCTTTGATAACAAATTGACAGCCAGTAAATCATATGTCAGTAATGCATAAAATTATACACGATTAATGAAAAATAATAATTAAAGGTTTGTTTTTAAATACTAATTGCAATCAAAATATGTTAAAAATATAGCAAATAAATTAAATGCGAGATTTACCAATCACAATGATGCCATCTTTCTTCTTGGCTGGTTTCACACTGTTTACCAGATTTCTGAGTGCTGTCAAATTGTATAGAGGGTTATCCTGTAAAGATATTTCATAGATAAATAATCAATCAAATTAATTTGTTATTATAATTATTAGGTTGACGATCCGACTGGCGCGTTGAGTTATTTATATATGTAGTATACTACTAGCTACCAATACCAGCGGGCACGGATTATCCAATCACCAGGATCGCTACCGGAAGCCTGCAGCAGTCTGTAAAGTTCTGGGATGACCTAGGATGGTTGGAGTAAGAAAGAATAAGTAGCACGCACGCACAATGGCCTAATCATGAGGCTAAGTGCGGAGAACGCCTAGATAAACTAATTAACTAGTATACTAGCTGTTACCCTCGACTTCGTTCGCATATATGCATGTATTGTACATATAAACCTTTCTCTTAAATCATTCTGTCTATTGTTAAATTAAATCCGTTGCGTAGTTTAGAAGATATAAGCTCGTTATAAATTAAGTATATTATAGATTGATATAGATAAATGACTTTCCTTACTTTACAATAGACCTATGTGAGATGGTATTATTTGCGGATTATAAGTAGTAAATTTTCAAATTCGAAAGGCGTCAAGACTCCTTTGAGGATGTCAATAATGACCTCTCGCAAGAATTGCATTGGTTTACAACTAACAATATTTTGATCAATGCAAACAAAACTAAATGCATATCATATGCATAAAGATCAACTGACTGATTCTGAAACGGCCAGATTTTAGTTTTGTTCAAGCCCTATTTGCAAAAATAAATGATTTTGAGTAACAGAAAAATGATTGTGTTAAAAGTTACCTGTATCAGTATTGTGGCTGCGGCTACTCTGTCCCCTATGGCGCCTTTGTTTAACAGTGTTCTTGCCCACTGCTGATCTGATGATCCACTTCTGTTAGATTCTGAAATAATTTTTGTTTTTGTAAATTTTTATTTGTCAATGTCCTGAAGCAGTGGTAGGAAAAAAATATAACAGATACTTTTTTTAACTAATTCCAGTTTGTTAATGCTTTTATTCTGCTGTCAAATTCACTCAGTAACAAACAAGGAGTAAATATAACTTGCCAGGTTTAAAGACAGTTTTTGCACAACATATATAAATAAGTAAATGATGTGTAAATGATGAAGTGAATGATGACTCAAAAATGTAATGAAGAACTGCTTATACCATGTTTGATGCAAATAAAGTATTATGATTATGATTATGAATATTGGACACCATCATATACATTGCTCTGTGTGTGTTACAGAAATTTCTCAGTGGTATTTCTCAAAGCTAATGTCAGGCTTGTGATCATTATTAAATGCATACATGTACTCCTTCAGCTATATTTAAGCCATGTTCATAATCTGCAACAACATCCACCCTATGGACAACATTCGAATGAACCCCAGGACACAGTACAGCAAGACAGAGGTCGGCCAAAGAAAAGATGGTCCGATAACATAAGAAAAATAGCTGGCCCACTGTTTATGCGACTGGGAAAAACACGGCAAACTGACCAGGAAGCTTAGCACTAAAGACTTAATAACTAGGTCCTTATGGAGCTATACACTAGTGAAACCTCGTGATGTCCTAAGAGACCCAATTAATTTTTCTTTATTGCGTAAATTGAATTGTACAATTTAGTTACTTACTGGTTTCATAAGCCAATGTGTCACCGTGTAGGGCACTACTGGCTTCCTTTCGCACTTCCTCTGTCTGTTCTTGTGTCAACACTTTTGTTATGGTACCAGGTTCTTCTGGTAGCTAAAAAAAGATTGATAATTAGGTAAAATAACACGTATTTCGTATCCGGTACTAGGCAGGAATATAGTGTGTTTAAACAAAATAATTTGTTCTTTACTTAGTACTTACCTGGTGAAACCACTTCTTCTTTTCTCCATACTCAAGAGTTTCAGCAAAATGTTTTGCAATACCCTGTCCTTTCTTTTCATCGGCGTTTTTATCAACTTTACCATAATTTGTGTAGGCTTCATCGATCAGAATGTTTTCTTCAAACCTCTTGTGCTTCATTTTGTTAGAAATCAGAATTATTGATTTATAAATTACCTTACCAAAACACGTGAATGAAATACACACAACACACACACGTTGCAATTTGACAGAATGACAATGTCAGCTTGACATTCGTTTTTTTCAATAAAACTACTATTTGCGATGGAATAAAGGAGTGTGCCGACCATAGATTACCCCCAATAGATACCGCATGTCGAAATTTTTGGAAGGATTTAAAGTCACCAAAGTTTGAGGAAAGTGCGGGTTGCGGAGAGCGGGCCAACGGTGCTTTGATTGGCTATTTCAAGGACAAGCTTGCATTAGCCCTTCCCACCATTGCAAATAGTGTTGGGGCATTGCATGTGATTTCGACCACTGATTGTCGATAAATTAGTGACAAAAAATTTTTTTAGGTTATTGTCAGTTATGTTTGTATGTACTTACAGTATAATTCATGTTGTAAAAAATAGGTGTTAAAAATGAAGAAAGATTAATGTGTTTTTAAAATATGAATTAGGTTATGTAACAACATTAAAAACACGTATTATTTTATCGCCTCAATTTTACACTTCCTATAACTCGTCCAGTATCCAGCAAATTAACCCTGGACGGACGAAATAGAATTCTATCGTTGTAGTGACTCGACATCGGGTCAGTAGTAGGTTACAGTTATACTAACTAGTCTATTGACATCATTTACCTTTAATCTACGACTAGTGACGACCGTTCTGGTGTAGTGATTCGCGCTCCGTACTACAAGGCATCATGGCGGTTGCGGATTCGAATCCCGCAAGGTGCAACTGTTCGTGTGATCGGCACGAGCAACATAACAGGTTCCGTCAATCTATTTTTGATTTCGATAAGATCTTAAATCCATCCATCCTATTTAAACGCTTTGCTCTTGTCGGTGTAGTCTTTTACATCTCTCCATGCATTCTACCTTTCAACATAAATCTAAAATAAAATATGTTATAAAAGTATTAAAATTGGAGCGAAGTAATAAAATTTACGACATATTTTTAAGAACTAGTTATCAGACACTAGCATTACCGAAGAAGAAGAAAGCGTAATGTAAAAATGCATATAAATGAAAGAGACTTTTCAAAAAGACATCAACGCGTGCTGGTTGGGATAATGCATTATAGCCATTATAACTTGAGCTGTTCTTGTCTGGTCAGTGTAAATGTATTTACTTAACGATGGAATGTTATATTATCATTTTTATAATTTAATGTTCTTGTCGACTTCCCACACCATTTTGAGGCACAAGTGGTCATTTTGATTCACGTTATTTGTTAAAATATATTTTTTTAACTTCAAAAATTCGAGATACGCGCAGCTCTAATATATGGACGCTACTGAAATGGCAATACCAGTGGCCGGGTAAAGTGGGTGCAAATGCACTCAGGTGTGGTTCGCGTGGATTGCCCTATATGCGGAATCTATTGGGGCCTTGGGGGTAATCTATGGTGCCGACAGACGGAAAAACTAGCGTATTATTAAAGACCCAAAACGATGCTGACCAAATGAGCTAAGAGTTGAATATTAATGTTTTTTTATGATAATGGCAACACTAACCTAGGCGTGTCAATTGCATTTACTAAAATTATTTTCGACCAAATGCTAATGAGTTACAGTCTACTTTACATTGGATTTTGTCTTGCCATTTCAACGATTTGTCATCACACCGTCAAATAAAAAAAATCTTAGTAAGTTGCGGGTTTTGTGGTTCAGTGAATTTTGTAAATATTTTAAATTTTATCGAAAAATTAACTAAAAATCAAATCAAATTGCAACTATGGATGATCAAGGAAGGAAAGTCATCGTTTGCGACAACGGTACAGGTGTAAGTTGATGTGAATGTTATCAATGTTATGATAAGCAAATTGATTCATCACATCCTAAAGAAAATATTCTGTTTCCAGTTCGTAAAATGTGGTTACGCTGGCAGCAACTTCCCTGCATTTATATTCCCGTCAATGGTGGGCAGGCCTATCATTAGAGCGGAGAATAAAATTGGAGATATTGATGTTAAGGTTGGTCCAAATTTTCTTTGCTGGGGATTTCAAATTCTATCAAAAACTATATGCTAAAACAACAATTCGTCAACCTACCACAAAACGTCATATTTCTCAATTAATATTGATCTACATGTTGGACTTAAAGTTGAAACCTTTTTTTTGGTAGCATGACCTGCCGTTGGCTGTACCTATGAGCATTAGATAGATAGATACTCTTTATTGTATACCACACAAAAGAAACAAACCACAGGAAAATAAATTATTATTATACATAATACATATATTAAGAATAGTACAATTTAGGTTGTCTTATTGCTGGAAGTGGCATCTTCCAAACAAAATTCAGGTGGAGGACAGTTGAATTAATATTGAGATAGGCGATGTTGAGTTCTAAAATATAAAAGTCCGAAAATTTAAAAAACTAATTATTTATTATATCCACAAGGGCAGTATTAATATGTTCTTTCTCCTACCGTTTTTTCCTGGTTTGATTTAGGGTGTGTATGCTTCGAATTATTAGTATTGATTTGTTAGATTGAGAAATTCAATCGATAAATCAATCAAACAAAATTCAATTTTGTGTGTCAAACTTCATAATTTATAGTGATTTTAACAAAAGAAAATCTAAAGAATGTTGAATTACAGTTTCAGGACTTATGTATTGGAGTAAGTTTCATAAAGTATAAGCATGAGTCTCAATAACTAACATGTGTTTAAAGCATGAATATTGTGTCATGTTTAAAGAATCTTTAATGAGCAATATGAATTAGTAATGATAAAGAGAAGTAATTTAGAGTTTTGAACTAATATCTGTGTGTGTATCCTATTTTTCTATTAATAAAAAAAACAGTTTGTGTTTTACATTATTTTTAAATATTTATCGTATATTTTTTTTATACATTCCAATTATGTATAAAAGAATTTTTCACTAAAAAGTGTCTTTAATAAGTACCAAATTAAGTATTTTTGCAAAGGCCATGTTTTTTTACAAGAAAATTCAAACAGTAGTTGTTTGATATATCATTATTATACTCATCGTCAATTATACTAAATGAAACCATTCTTTTATTTATGATTTTTTTAAATGTTACGCTCGCATTAATTTTGCATTGCAATTACATAACTGTTTTAATTTTCCTGCAAAAAAAAAATACTTTGCTAATGATATTATCAATGCAGACATTTATTAATAAATCTATGTTTAGTTAGGTTGATTCATATTAGAAAAGAAAGCAAGAAGGCTGACGTTGCTCTTAAGTTCATAATTATAATTAAATGCATAATTGTATTCTTCAGACAAAATTTTGTCAAAGTCCAAAGTTATAAAAAAGCAGTTGTAAAATAATTATCATTTCACGCATACCAGACGTTCCACCCAGAGATCGTTCAGGTAACCAGTTAGATGAAGGCACCATAGATGGCTAAATGCAAAATCATTATTTACAATGCTTCAGTATTAGATCTAGATATTAAAATCAATCAGATTTTACTTTAATCATAAAATATTGTACATATACATACATATACATAATGCAACGTTTAAATACATGCCCAGTAACTTGTACAGCTTTAGGATTTTAAGTTACAGCTGTATTATAGCTTCCCTAGTCTGTAAATTAGAGCTATTTATTTAATAGCAACATTTTGTTGGCATTTTTATCATAACAAGGCTGTGTATGACTGCAGTTTTTTCACTAATAACATATTATAACGGTAAGGTGAAGCGAAAGTATGGCGAATATTTTTTAGACTCATGTCAATGACTGTGACATGGACTAGTTTTCACTTTAAATAACATAATATTAGTTTGTATAAACAAGTACACAAGGCACTATCCGGCCACCCGTAATATGGCAGGCCGCATGTCTGTTTTCATGAATCTGCATTATTGAGACTTACTGCCTTGCAGCAGCCGATAATTTTTTTACCACTGAATGCATATGGCACTTGCCGCGCCTTAAGCGCTGACGGAATTTGTCTTATCATTTTCTACCGGCAATGCGGCCGGCGCAGATAGGTGGGCGAGGCGAGGCTTCATAGAATTTTATGCTAAGAATACAAAATTGTCCGGTTGACTTGACTCTACAGCTAGCAGTGCCGGTAGTACCGCATTCCTTCAACGCCGCCACAATAAAACCTCCGTACGGCTAGTTCCATAGCTCTTTTGAAGCTGCGGTCTGCTGCATTGCGACTGACCAGCCCCCCTAGCATGACAACTAAAAACACGATATGATATGATACGATATAGCGATATATCGACACCAACTGTAAAAATATGATAGTTATAGCCGCTATTTTGAATTTTTATCGAAACAGCGATCATAATATGTGACGTCACCAGCACGGCGATTCAACATGGCGGCTATATCTATCATATTTTTACAGTTGGTGTCGATATATCGGTATATCATATCATATCATATCGTGTTTTAGTGCTCATGCTAGGCAGGCTAATAGTCGTGTCCTTAAGCCTCATAACTACGGTTCGGGAGCGCACATCTAACTAGCTACAAGTTTAACAAATAAATGGTTAAAATCTCGCCATGTTTTTGCTTTACCTTCGATTGACGTGGTATTTTTGACAAGCTTTGAGTTATGTAGTTAAGTTTTCTAAATTACTAACTAATGCTTTCCCTCAGGACTTAATGGTAGGAGATGAGGCGTCACAGCTCAGGTCAATGCTAGAAGTCAGCTATCCTATGGAAAATGGGGTAAGTTTCAATACTACAAGTACTTATTTTTCTTTATGTAGTTGTATGTGTTCCACTTTTACTAGATGGGTAAACATATTTATTTATACATTTAAAGGCAATGATTGCTTTTAAAAAAATAATTGAACAAATAACGGAAGTGGCAAATGTTAAGACATTTATAATAGCCCTGACAAGAGATGGCGCTGCTTGTAGATTAGTTCGCGATGGTAAGTCGATACATATACAGATTGTCTGTAATTTTTTTAATTTTTTAAATTTATTTAACAAAATCCACAGCTCTTAATTAACTTAGTTTGGATATTACATGTTGACCTTACAGCCAATAACGGATTTACATTATATAAGTTAATTATCAATAAACGGTCTATAGGAACATCACGATATAACATAAGATATAATATAACTTATCTATTCACGTTTCAGTAAGTAATCAGGTAAAAATATTATGAAGTGGGAGTACAGAGACAGAGCCACTAATCATAATTATAATAATACTCATTTATTCAGTATATATCACGTACACGTCCCAAAATATAGCTTTGGTGGTAGGCCACCGCTTTTGGTGGTGGTGACGAAAAACGGTGCAACAAACTCAGTCACATTTGTCAGCTTTTTTAGGACTCTTATTATTATGAAAAAGGTTTATTAATTTGTATTTTTATATAAATATAAATTTTATAATAGGTACACAATTTAATATTTATATAAATTTTATAATACACAATTTAATACTCAGACACCCCATTTCGGAAAACCAATAAAACCAATTTATTTCTGGAAATTAAGCTCATTTACACGTCCCATTTTTTTTACCTTACCTACCCTGCTTCGGGACAATTGTGCGCTAGCGCCGAGAAGAAGCAGCGCAAGAAACTAGGTCACTATTGTCACCACTAGTGTCACGTTCTAACTTGTCCCAGGTGGTCCGTAACTGGGAAGATATGTGCCACGTGTGGGACTACACGTTCGGGCCGAGCAAGATGAACGTGGACCCTAAGGAGACCAAGATCCTGCTCACGGAACCCCCCATGAATCCCACCAAGAATCGGGAGAAGATGATCGAGGTTGGTCAAACATTGGAAGATTATAATACATAATTTAACGAACGGCGTTCCATTTAACCCTTAATAATACCACTTTACTATACATACTAAAACATTCCCTTATGAAATAATTTTTTTTTAAATTTAAAAATATAATAAACATCTGACCCGGCTCTCATCGAGCGGAGCGAGCAAGACAAAAAAGCAACGTTGCTAGATTGCGCAGCGCATATACGCTAGTCGCATTACGATTTTGGTATAAAACAAAGCGTTAAATTACGAATTTTATATCATTTTGGACTTTTATTATGTAGGTAGATTCAAATGACGTTGTTGCGACTTACGCTATTGCGATAAACTTTGCGGGTTGTACGCCATTTTTATACATTGTTATAGGTTCATTGAAAACACATTGAATTTTGAAAAAGTAACGCCATATTATTTTGTTGAAAAAAGTATGAAGGATGAGAATCGAGTCTTTGTTTTTACAAGGATTTTTTACTAAATATTTTTCCTGTCTTCTTGACTCAATACTGAACTTTAGCGTGAAATTTTTAACACTATCATGATGAGATATTAAATTATTAGTTATATTAGCAGTATTGTTGCATTTCCTAATCAAAACATGACTTCAGTTTCAGCTACTATTTCCTAATCGTTTTTATTGTTATTTTAGGTTATGTTTGAAAAATACGGATTTGACAGCGCCTACATCGCCATTCAAGCCGTGCTCACCCTGTATGCCCAGGGGCTGATCTCTGGCGTGGTGGTAGACTCAGGTACAGTTTGCAATAATACTATATCTTATAAGGTTAAGGGCCTTTTACACCACTTGCTGATAAGTTCCAGAAAACCTATCGGGCTCTTGTTTTGACAGATAACTTTTTACAACAGCTAATTGTATGGGTTATCTGCCAAAACAAGTGCTAGATAGGTTATCTGAAACTTATCAGCAAGTGGAGTAAGAGGCTCTAAAAAGGTTTATTGCACACCGCACAAAACAAAGTACAGGTCTTATCGCTAGAAGCGATCTTGTCCAGACAACTTTTAGTTAGAGGACATTTGAATTTAAGTTACGATGGAAATTGAAGGCAGTGCATAGTCCCAAAATTATTTACAGGAAAAATATAAAATAAACGATAAAGATAAAATAAATAAAATAGAGACTAACTTCTTTTAAATAATGAAATATGTCTAAATACATAAATGCAGAGGTGCTAAAGAAATAGAGAACAAAACGTGGCATTGGAGTGGTCTAAAATGACAATATTTTACGTACGTGATATGTGGATGGCCTTCAAGGGACCCCTGTTTGAGTGTTGCGCATGAGCATTTGTATTTAGGTCTAAGATTTTTTTAAATGTATATTTTTTTCCGTTGTCTAGTCGCCATAGTACAAGCTTTGCTTAGATAATTGTTGTGATTGTTGGAACAATTACGTCCCACTGCAGGGCGCAGGCCTCACATCAACTATGGGGTGGTTTGGGCCATACTCCACCGCGCGGGCCCAGGCGGTGCGGTGGAGGAGGGTTGGAAGGCCAGTGACTTAACCTTACTGTCAGATATTATCAAGCCGCCTTAAGGCTTCACGACTAGTATCAAGCGATATAAGCCGGGACCAACATTTAATGTGCCTTCCGATGCACGGAGATGCTTGTTTACCACAAGCATCTCCGTGCTTGTTACTTGTTTACCACAAGCGTCTCCATGTTTCTAAATATGGTCGGAATGGTCACATATATATATATACATATATTTATCGATTAGGTGATGGAGTGACGCACATCTGCCCTGTGTACGAAGAGTTCGCTCTACCTCATTTAACTAGGAGGTTGGATATCGCCGGGCGCGATATCACGAGATACCTTATAAAGGTAAGCTAGACTCTAAGTCTAGACAGGAAACTATGTACTAATTTGAATTTAGATGGGGTACATCTAGATGTACCCCATCTATACTTATTTTAGAATTTAGACAGCTTCCTTTTTCCTTTGTAGCGCTTTCGTTTTGTTAAAGTATTTTTTTGCATTTCTTTACGGAGTACTTCGGCATACTGAATCACTGCGAGCGAAGGAGTGTTTAAGCCAAGTTTAAGCACGTCTTTTTCTGGGCATGTTTTGAGCGCTGGCGATGTATCTATTGTATTTGACGACCTCCGTAGCTGAGAGACGAGTATACCGGACTTGGTGTCGCTATCTCTGAGGTCCCGGATTCGATTCCCGGTCGGTCAATGTAGAAAAATAACTTTTCTATATTGTCTCGGGTCTGGGTGTTGTGGTAACGTCGTTGTTTCTGATTTCTGTAACACAAGTGCTTAAGCTACTTATCATAGGATCAGAGCAATGTATGTGATGTACAATATTTATTTAATGTCGTTGCTGCTAATTGTATTACTTATATTTCTCGGTTAAATAAATTTTTACGCTCCTCTCTGCTTGATATTGACATGTCTTATTCACAACGTAAATTCAAATATATATTGCATAAACATATGTCTTCATTAATATAAACAAAAGGTGTAACTTGTCATTTTTCCATTTACTTAAATTGTTAAGTCAGTCAGTTTCCACATTAAAAATTTTATGCATGCCGTGGTGGCCTTTAATTAAGGCAACACTATAAAATGTAAAATTTGAATCGTATTTTGTATTGTCTAGGTGTATGTTGGTGTTTGTTGGCTGTCCTTAATTAAATAAATAAATATATATAAGGCTTCGCTGTCTGTCTGTCCGTCTGGTTCGTATAAAGTTGAGCCGTAACTCTTGAATTATTTACAAAGTGTGTATAGCCATTATACCTAACAACAAATATAAAAATAAAGTGTTAAAAATGAAAGGCCGAATAGCGATACAAGAATTTTATTTTGGTGTTTTTTGGTCGATCTTTATTTAATATTTTTCGTCATCCTCACAAATAATTACGAATTGAAAAGACTTCTCTTGTTTATTGATATTTTATAAATTAATTAAATATTGTACGATTGTACATTTACATTTTCACCCTGTATAATCGTCTCATCTCGTTTCAGCTACTCCTCCTCCGTGGATACGCTTTCAACCACTCGGCCGACTTCGAAACAGTTCGCATGATGAAGGAGAAGCTCTGCTACATCGGCTACAATATTGAGCAGGAGCAGAAGCTGGCGTGGGAGACCACGGTGCTCGTTGAGCCTTATGTGGTGAGTCGCAAACTTTATTTTGGCCAATAGGAGGCGTGTCGTAAGAGGCGACTAAGCAGCTCCTGTAGCACGAGACGGGCAGCACCGTCTGCGTGCGAAATATTGTAAAAAACTGCGTACGACAACCTGCCGTGGCGAGTATTGGCAATCCCCCCCCCCCAAATGATGAAAGTTCATTTTGCGATGGTAGTGTTTTTGAGATAAGTTATTTTAAGGTCAATGATCCTAGGATTGGGATTGTGAGAAGCGAAAGCGCAGCGTAGGACGTCCCACCCACAAGGTAGACAGACAACCTGGTTAAAGGTCGCAGGAAGCCGCTGTAGACCGCTTCCAACCGGCCAATCAAGTGAATGGGGAGGTCTATAAGATAAGATAAGATAAATTTATTTCTCTGTAAAAACTTAGCATAAATACATGAAACTTAAGTAATTTAGTTTAATCTAATAATTATAAAGTTGGTACCTAAACTAAGCAATAGTTTTGCCTGTATCTTAGGTATCTATTCTATGTTTAGCAGTGGACTTCCTATGGCTGAAATGATGTTGATGATAATAACCATGGGATTCAAGGTTCTTGAAAGGCTACCACGAACAGAAAGACGCAACGTAAGCAGGGCTCTCACCCAGACGACTTGACGACCTAATCAATAAAAAATGTTGCAAAAACGGGAAACAATATTTATTTGAAAGTTTCCTTTGCGTGCGCTGCGTAAACGGTTAAATTAAGGCAAAATGACGGAATTTCCCTTTTAAAAGTTCTAAACACAGTCCGTGACAAAATCTATCTTTTAAATTTGAATTACTTAATTATGGTAATCAAAGTTAGACGACCTTCTGTTAAAGTGGTTCGCACTCTGGACTACAAATACAGCGGTTGCGGGTTAGAATCCCGCGAGGGCAAATGTTTGTGTGATGAGCACGAGTATTTGTACCTTAGTCATGGAATGGATTTTAAGAATTTTGTAAATGTAATTGTATAAATGAGATGCTTTGTCTACATATTGGCGTCTAGCAAAACAAGTTTTACATTTTCCAGTTTTAACTATAATATCTTTCATTCTGAACTGGCAATGACCGGTGCTTGATTAATACGGTGTTTAAAACGTATAACTGGCGAACAGTTAGTAGATCAGCAAGGAAGTATAGTGCATGTGTAGAAAATCTAAGTTTTTTGAAGTACATAACGTAACGTGAATTTGGGCACGTTCGGTAGAACGAAAGAGAGAAGAAACTTTGTTTTAGAGGCACCACCCCAGACCGGAATACAGTAATCATAATGGGCTAGTTTCCTAAAAAAATCGAATTAGTCCGTCAGTTGGATTATCAGAAAATATTGGATACGTATTTTTTCTTTTCTCAATCAAACAAAAAATGATGAAGATATCCCGTTAAAGTTCCGCGTAACGTCACGCCTTGCGACACTTTTTAGCAAGACGTGACGTCACTCCCAAACTTTGATGCGATTTATTTTCGCCGTCTTTTGATTGATTGACAAAAGACAAAATATGGGTCCAATATTTTTTGATAATCTAACCGACGGACTAAATAGAATAATCATTTTTTGACCCACGAAACTAGCCCATTGACTGTGCCAAGGCAACATAGACTCTCGAGTTCCTCACTAGCAGAACACCTAAGGTTTCTAAAAATCCAAATCAGTTTCCTGATTCGGCTATTAATTAGATCGATCTGTCTGATGATGATGAGTCATTCGAGTGACCGATGGGTTTCCACCCAGCTGCCGGACGGGCGGGTGATCAAGGTGGGCGGGGAGCGGTTCGAGGCGCCCGAGGCGCTGTTCCAGCCGCACCTCATCAACGTGGAGGGGCAGGGCATCGCCGAGCTCGTCTTCAACACCATCCAGGTATCAGTCCACCTCGAACCACACATTCGAATTGTATTGCGGCTCATTTCCGTGACCTGCGGGTTGAATACAGGGTTAGATTGCAAAGGGGTACCGAATTTTCAGGAGTGGCGCAGAATCAGGAGACGCATTTTTGAATCATGCGAATTCGAATACGAAATCGCAAAATTCGCATTAGAATTCCTAAAATCACTATTTTTGAAAATTCATTCCGTTAATTCTGCAACGACCACTCATTTTTCTTTTTCTACTAGTAGAAATTACGGAAGAATGACATTGACAAGTAAACATAATATGTTTGACACTATATTCACGTTCCGTTTTAAGCGATTCACTACCGGTTTTTAAAATTAATGAGTTTTTGCATTTCGTTTCATAATATTTTCTGCGTAAAACGAAAATAGTTACGAGTGATTTAAAAATGCGTAAAATCGTGAGCAATAAAATTGAACTTTATACACGAATTGTTTTCGTGCTCGAATTCGAATTTCATTTCTTATGCTTCAAAAATACGTCTCCTGTAACTTAACCGAACTATCCGAAGAACAAAACATTTTTTTTTGCACATTTTATTATTCCTATCCGCTGTTATAAATAATACGCGTAGATAATTTAACTCA
Source organism: Anania hortulata (assembly GCA_963576865.1). Classification (NCBI taxonomy): domain Eukaryota; kingdom Metazoa; phylum Arthropoda; class Insecta; order Lepidoptera; family Crambidae; genus Anania; species Anania hortulata. Next base: position 3,282,531 of record OY756413.1, read on the forward strand.
TTCATGAAAAAATTGCACCGTATGTGCACTAGGTAAGGTCTTTGTAGGCTCGCCGTGCCTACGCCTCTGATGAATGACCGCGCGGCTTTCGTAGTCTCGTTATTGACTTTATTTTCGGATGTTTTAAAGTATCTTTTCCTGTAAAATACGATTATTAAAAATAATAACGAATAAGACGCTTCTTTATAATGTTCCCTAGATCTTATTTTTTAAATTTGGCACCCCTTTGCAATGTAACCCTGTATACATGACAATCATGTATCCCAATCCCAATGGGATGTTGACAACATCCACGAATTACAAGTTAAATTGTTTGAAATAACACCTTATTTATGAGATTATTCAATTTATCATTTTCATTTATTTACAAAAAAATATTTTAATAGCTTTGAAGTCAATAAAAATTGAGTCATTTAATTTCGTTTTATGCTATACAGGGTTATTTGTAAAACATGAACAACGCCCTAGGGGCTGATTCTGGTGCTTGAATACAACAACTTTTTCTATGGGACTAACATCGAAAAAAAAAACGTCCCATACTAACTTCTTGGTCACATATTTATATCAATCTTTTTTTTTCGATGTTGTTTCTATATCGGGTGTAAAAATAAACAAATACTACATCGCACGTTCGATAGAATATTTGAGGGCACAATTGAAATTGAAATTGAATTGAAATGTTAGATTTTTTTTACATTTAGTAAGCTCTTACTCGGCTAATATTACTCTAAAGTAATTGTTTTCAAAAATTTAAAACGTTTAGTTTACTTCAATTGTTTTACCGAAGGAGCGTCATATCCATTATTATGATCACTTTGGATTCGTCATGTCTGTCTGTCTGTCCGTACGTATGTTTTACTTCTGCATCATACCTGGGTAATGGGTCACTGTTACATTTTTTTAAAAGATTTTTACAAAAACGAGTTCTGTTGTCATAACTAAACTTGTTTCCAAAGGAACATAGTTGAAATTTTCAGTACTTCTTTCATAAAAAATCTTTAAATAGCACAGCCCGCAATGAATTGCGCGCACGCACACAACTACCTACGCTGCCCTGCAAGTGTGCGTGCGCGCTCGTGTGTAGCGCTCACTCACACACGCGCGTGAGGCGTAGTCAGTTGCGTGCGCGCTATACATTGCGGGCTACAAATTAGGTTTTTAAACCCAAAATAAGTCATTTCCAGCTATTTTTTTGCATTTAACTTAGTTTTATGTACACATTGCGTGGTTTAAGGCTTCGTTAAGCTTTTTTTTATAGCTTGTATATAAAGAAATCATTAGCTAAGAGGTTTTTCGTATTTAGAAGTACACCTTATAGATTATTCTTTTATAAAGGCCGCAGACATAGACATGCGCAACGAGCTATACAAGCACATCGTGCTGTCCGGCGGCTCCACCATGTACCCCGGGCTCCCCTCGCGGCTGGAGCGCGAGATCAAGCAGCTGTACCTCGAGCGAGTGCTCAGGAACGACTGCGACAAGCTGGCCGTGAGTATTGTCCACTACGTCATCATCATTTCAGCCATAGGACGTCCACTGCTGAACAGCATCAGGCTGGCTGCTCACCATGAGCAGCCATCAGGCGAGCGAGACAGCGAAAACTACGTCAATGTTTGACATTGACACCGATGTTGGGTTATATTTATAAATCCAACAGTGACTTCCTGATTGGCCGATTGAAAGCGGCCCGCATCCAGCTTCCTGCAACCTTTACCAGGTCGTCTGTCCACCTTGTGGGTGGACGTCCAACGCTGCGCCATTGAGGTTGATGTTGAAGATTTTTTATTTAAAAAAAGTTTCTTCAGCAAATATAATGTTAATCGATGCCTGATTAAGTTAGTAAATTTTCGCAGTTAATAATAAAATCACGGTGTCCGTTTGTTGCGCTAACAGAAGTTCAAGATCCGCATCGAGGACCCGCCGCGGCGCAAGGACATGGTGTTCATCGGCGGCGCCGTGCTGGCCGAGGTGTGCAAGAACCGCGATAACTTCTGGCTCTCGCGTGCGGAGTACCAGGAACAGGTAATTAATAACACGTCAGACCCCTTTTCTAAGTTCATAATTTACCCCTCAGCCTAAGGAAACAGACACATCCGAGACCGCAAAAATGTAAAATGTTTACTGTGTCTTGCCATCATGCGTCAAATTTAATTTCAAATGTTTATTTGCTATTAAGTAGGGTACAGTACATGTGATATTAATAGAGGTGGTGGTGGTGCCTAGGACTGCATGGCAGCAAAATTTCCATTGTGTCTCGAGGTATCATGCGTCCGAGACATCAAGACGGTAAAATTTCCATTGTGTCCTGCAGTCTCATGCGTCCGAGTTCGGGTAAAAATATATTTCAATTGTGTCTTGCAATCTCACGCGTCTGAGACCACAAAACTGTAAAATTGTTATTGTGTCTCGCCATCTTATGCGTCCGAGACCCCGAGACAGTTAAATTTACATTGTCTCTCCTGGTATCATGCGTCTGAGACCGTGAGACAGTAAAAATTCCAATGGTGTCTCACGGTCTCATGCGTCCGAGACTGCGTAACAATACTTTTTACATAGTGTCTCGCAATCACATGCGTGCGACACAGTGAAGTTTCTATTGTGTATAACGGTCTCATGGGTCCGAGACCGCGAGATAGTAATGTTTCCATTGTACTCGCAGTCTCATGCGTTTAATACCGCGTAACAATGAAATTTATGTTGTGTCTCGTTTCCCTGGTCTAAGACACCTGTATTTTTTGTTGCGGGTTCTCAAATACAACAACCTTTACTATGGGACGGACTTTAAACTTTAAATCTAAAGCTCAAAAAATAGTTTTTTTTAAAATGCAAATACTAAATTATATTTCAGGGTCTCGCCTGTCTACGGAAACTCGGACCTCGCGCAAGTTAATCACAACGATTTGTAAATATATTCAAATAATTATTAATCATTTCCATTTTGATATGTAATTATGAAAAACGGTATTAATTTAAGGTTATTTTGAATTTATAGTTAATTGTTATACTGCCAAATCGAAATTAATGTAATATAATGTCATTATTACATATGTTTTAATAATTTCCATGTATACTGAACGATCGATTATACAACACTAATTTTTATTACCCGAAAAAAATAACGTTATGTCAATGCTACTGAACACATCTTTATAAAAAGGCAAAAGCCTAAAATCCGTCAATGTGCCCGCGTCTTCTTCGGATGAGACTCGTGTCTCGCGCCGCCCACTGGCTGAACTATCGATAGAAATTATCAAAAACTATCTATAGTACCAATTGCCGACGATTACTGTTACCAATACTGTTAGCATATTACAATACGATGGTAGACAATACGAGTACTACCGATATATTATTGATGCTGATAAAAATCACGATACTGTCGAAACTCCTTAGAAGCCGGCCATTAGTCTAAGATCGATAGCAAACCAATTAGTACGACTATAGATGGGTAGATACTATAGAATACTATCAACGTGTGTATTTAATAATTCAGTGTTTCCATAAAGCTTGAAATACCGTAAAAAATGGTATAGTTAATGTTGCTTGGTTCAAGTAACGATATTTTAACGAGCAACGTTATACCGATATTTTAGAACACTTACCGTCAAGTATAAGGAACGTTAAACATCTTAATACAACACTTAGGTTCGTACTTAATGTACGGTCAGCATCAAAAATAAATAAAATAAAAGTGACTTCAGTATCACAAGTTTCTAGCATCTGAAATGCCCATATTCAGATTTTAAAAATCGCTTTGCACTATAATATACCTAAATCGCGCAACATGACAAGCACCAAAATTAAATATTATCATATAAGACCAATTATGGCTCTCGTTATGTAAAATATGTCATGAATTACACTATGTAAAGTAACAGAGGGCGTTCCCTTTAGCCAGTGTATCTTCATCATTGATGGATTGAAAATAAAATTTACAAAAATAAGCATATGAAAATTAAAAATTAAAAATCCAAAAAAAAAACGAAACGCCACTTTAAAAATTGTAACGCGGAATAGAATAGTACCTAGCGTAATTACAATGCGCTAACTGGCAACATCGTTTTTCTATCCTGCTCGCACGGTGAGAAAAGGGTCCCATTAAAAATAAAAAAAACATTTTTATTTTAAATGTTTTTTTCAGTATGTATGGACGCTAGAGTATAACTTGTTAACGAGAACGCCTTTCGTCAGTTAACATACTGTATTTGGGTATAATGTCATATGAAATATGTATACAGGGTTACATTTCAAGGTAGTGCCAAATTTTAAAAATAAGGTTTTAGTTACTGATTCTGAGCGGTCTCTGAAAAATTGGCACTACCGTGAAATGTGACCCTGCATAATCTGCCATCATGTCAAATCTACAGTCATGCCAAAATGATACAATTAGACTTTTTAATATCTATTATTAATATTTACTATTGGTTTTCGACCGTTGCACAACGGAATAAGGTTGAAAGTATGGTGGCAACATTTATGCCATAGCCTTCTAAAGGTTTAAAAAGACTGTACTTTGAGTATTTGCATTTGAAATTTTGTATTAAAATTATTTCTTTATTATTAAGTTGAATTATATTTCTTGATGAACAATCTATGAATAAAAATCCTATTAATAATATTATGTTTTTTATTTACATTTGGCGTCCTGCCCCGGTTTCGGACCTACCTGTCTACTTTATATAAGGTGTAATAGAATTAATGCTCATTATCTTAAGGGCTGATTCTGGTGCTCAAATACAGCAACTTTTTGTATGGGACCAACATTAAAATCTTATAAAAATAACTACATACTAAATGTCTAATCAGCTGTTACGATTTGTATGGGGAAATGAATTTTAGATGTTGGTCCGTAGTCGGACGACCTCTGTAGCCGGACGACCGCTGTAGCCGGACGACCTCTATATCCGGACGACCTCTGTAGCCGGACAACCTCCGTAGCTGGACGACCTCCGTAGCTGGACGACCTCCGTAGCTGGACGACCTCCGTAGCTGGACGACCTCCGTAGCTGGACGACCTCCGTAGCTGGACGACCTCCGTAGCTGGACGACCTCCGTAGCTGGACGACCTCCGTAGCTGGACGACCTCCGTAGCTGGACGACCTCCGTAGGTGAGAGGCGAGTATACCAGACTTAGTGTCGCTATCTCTGAGGTCCCGGGTTCGATTCCCGGTCGGTCAATGTAGAAAAATAGCTTTTCTATATTGTATCGTGTCTGGGTGTTGTGGTACCGTCGTTGTTTCTGATTTCTGTAACACAAGTGCTTTTAAGCTACTTATCATAGCATCAGAGCAATGTAAGTATGTGATGTCCAATATTTATTTATTATTTATTTAAACTATCGACACTATTGTAATTCGACAATTATAGTATGTGAGTACTAGTGATATTTGCCGTTAAAAACGTTAGTGTGAGTGACATTCGAGCCTTCGAGATCAGCTATTCGATTGTAAATCATCGATAGTTTTGTAACAACTCTACCAAGAGACCAGGAGACGTATTTTTGAAGCATTAGAAATTAATCTTGAATTCGAACACGAAAACAATTCGTGTATGAAAATGGTTTCTATTGCTTCCGATTTTACGCATTTTTGAATCACTCGAAATAAGTGTTGCTATTAAATTAAAATCTTGTAACTATTTTTGTTTCACGCAGAAAATATTATAAACAATTAAGCAAAAACTCATTAACGAACGAAAATAAAAAGTTATTAAGTCAAGTCTCTGTCAATCATATGTTTACTTGTCAATGTCATTCTTTCGTACTTTCTACTAGTAGAAAACGAAAAACGAGTGGCTAGGACCACTCGTTGCAGAATTCACGGAATAAATTTTCAAAAAATTTGAAAAAGTGGTAAATGATACTTTTAAAAATGTAATTAAATGGATGGAAAGTAATAACTTGAAAATTAATATTAATAAGTGTAGGCAAATTCAATTTCTATCTTATAATTCTCAACCTCTACCGCTTCAAATTAAATATGAAAATAACTCAGTAGACACGGTTAAGGATCATAAATTCCTAGGCATCACTATTGACAAGCATCTAAATTGGAAAGGACATGTAGAGCAAGTGTGTAATAGGCTAAACCGATTTGTTTTTGCATTGCGAATACTGAGACAAACAGTCTCTGTAGAGGCGGCTCTGACAGCTTATCACGGCTATGTTTCATCCGTTTTGAGTTATGGGTTGATATTATGGGGAAACTCAGTAAACGCTGATCAGGCTTTTAAAATCCAAAAAAAGTGTATAAGAGCTATCTGCAACGCGAAATTTGACGACAGCTGTAAACCGTTGTTCAAAAAACTTGCGATTCTACCTCTGCCGTCGCTGTACATTAGGGAAGTCTGTTTGTATTCTCCAATCCAAAATTTTGGAAAACACGAACTGAAATAAATAATAGGCAAACTAGAGCTAGAATTATGAACAAATTGTATCATCCTACTTGCCATAAACTAATACATAAGATAAATGTTTATAATATGTGCAATGTGCTGTTCAATAATTTACCAGACGACTTCAAATTAATTCATGACATAAATACATTTAAAACAAAGCTGACAAAATGGTTATTACACCACAGCTTTTACACTGTTAAAGAATTTCTTGAATTTAAAGATAAAATATAATAAATTAAATCTTCATTAATATTAATAATAATTATTGTAATAGTATATTTGCACGCTAGTATTAGGCTGAATGCACTGGACTCATTTTATCATTATCACCTGATGTATTTACTGTATTCTTGCAAATAAAACATTTGACTTTGACTTTGACTTTGAAAATAGTGATTTTAGGAATTCGCAGGTGAATCTTGCGATTTCGTATTCGGATTGGAACTCACATGATTCAAAAATACGTCTCTTTGTTTTTGTATCTACTCATCGACAGGTGAAGAAAGAAATATAGTAGTATCTGTTGGTACAGTTAACCGACAAGCAAAATCTATTTTTTTTCAATCGATATTGAACTTTACGTGTTGAACTTTAAGTTCAAAATCGTTCAAGGAAAAAGTGTCGAGGTCGATTTTAGATTTTAGTATTTGACAGTCAGATGTATGTATGTAATTAAATTAGACACAAACAAGTTCACAATTAGCAGGTTTGTGTTAAAAGTTGATTGTGGTATTTCTTAATTAATCAATTATCTTTAAACGTTCTAAGTGACAAAAATAAAAATTGAATTTACATGTAAATAATTAATTACTGAGTATAATCAATTATACAAATTAGCTACAGAGGTATTTGTTTAGTTTTTGCTACGATGCACTTTAGGGCGGTTTTACTGTTAGGAGTAGTTTTTCTATTGCTGATTATTTCGGTAAAGGGGAAATACAAGCTCAGACTTCAGGTAATTTTCCTTATTTTATATCGCACTAGCAACACATAAGTTTAGAAAAGAACAGAGACAAAGCTTCAAAGACCGTTCAAAACCTATTTTGGTAGGGTGCCACACACAAGGAAAATAATTTACATATTTTTAAAACCTTTTTGGTAATAATATTGTAATGAAAGGGTTTTACAACATACATGTATAAAAAAAATTGTTAAAAATTCTAAGGACAAGCATTTATTTTAAAATAATTAAAATAATCGTAAACTTTTATCAAATCTTTAAAAAACTTAAGAATTTACATATGTATGCCAAATTTCAGCTGAAAGTGATTGAATAATAGATACTTACTATTTTTAAACGGAAGAACACAATGTAAGTTAAATAAGCTCGTAACAAAAACGAGTTTTATTGTTTTTTTATAATTTGTTAAATTCATAAAAGTTAAGCGAAACCAAACACATGCGTCGCGCAACCCTCAGCTTGTGCACTGGCCGTGCCGGCGCAAACCGGTTAGCGGTTACCCATAGCGGCGCGTACGTTACAAACAGCCAGTGCTCACGCACACAGGCCCCGCGCGTTTGTAGTAGTGTACCTGTCAGGGCTCCATTGAATGAGGCTTTGACTCTGTTCCATTCTTTACTCATTCATGTGCAAAAATGAATTCTAGAAACCGTTATGAATAAAAATGTTCTTTTTCAAAATGTTAATATTCAATTTTTGACTTCGTCATAGTATTAATTTATTCATATGTTATCTTATCAGTTATCACATATCGTTTTTCGGCTTATAGGGTCATGGCCTAACATTCTGTATAAACTTTTCTAAATCAACTCGATAACGATACGCCTCCGGGAAAAATGGATTGTACTAGACCTCGTAACTTGATGTCAATTCTTTACTTCAAGACCAGCATAACATTTCTGTTTACTGTGGAACACATACTTTTTAAATTAAAAATAACTTTTCAATTATGCCTCCCACAACACTTGCAAAGTAATTTGCTGAGAGAAATAACTTAAAGATAATAACAATAATATTTTCCTTAATTTAGAATTATGAAGAAGAGGAGCAAGAATTTGATTCAAATAATAACGGGTACGTATCAACGGACAGCTTGACGGATTAGCAAGCTAAAGTGGCAGTGGGCGGGGCAGATAGCGCGTACAGCTGATAGCGGCTGGGGCAGAAAGGTTCTAGAATGGAGGCCGTGTACTGGCAAGCGCAGCGTAGGACGTCCCACAAGGTGGTCAGACGACCTGGTAAGGGTCGCAGGAAGTCGCTGGATGCAGGCGAATCTAGAAGTCAATAGGGGAGGCCTATGTTCAGAAGTGGAAATGTTGATGATGATCAATATTTAAGGTCCTAATTTATGCTTTCCTCTAGGGGTTGATTCTGCTGCTACAAGACAACAACTCTTTTTCTAAGGGACCAACATCGAAATCTAAAAAAAACACCTCTATACAAACTCATATCAGTTAAGTAGTAGGACTTTTTTGCGATTTTTTTTCTTTGTTACTAACATTATCTAAGTAATGTACATTTTTGTAAATGTTTTTGTTGCTGTAGCAGTAGAATCGCCCCCAGAAGGAATTTGACTAACGACTTAGGACTTTATATATACAACATGTAACATAATATATAGAACGTGTAACTCTAAATACGCAAATCCTTTTAGTTAGGATTCTTTTCTCTCTTTTTTTTAGTTAGAAGACCGTCTGGTGTAGTGGTTTGGTTCGGGCTCCGGACTACAGAACCAGGAGGTTGCGGGTTCGAATCTCGCAAGGGGCAAATGTTTGTGTAATAAGCATGAGCACTTGTACCTAAGTCGTGGATGTTTTTAAATGTATTTAAGTATGGTTATTCGTTATCTAGTCGTCACAATACAAGCTTTGCTTAGTTTGGGGCAAGGTGTTGGTGTATTTGTAGAGATTATTTATTTATTAATTATCCTGCTGTTCAAATAAGCTCTCTTACCTACAACTTTTTTTATATGGGACTAACGTCAAAATAAAATAATATAAAGATTCCTAAATGTTTTGCGTATTTGGAGTTTAAAATCAGAAGATACATAAAAAGAAAATAAAGTTTTAGCGCTTTACCGGCCGCTCAATTCGCTCATTCAGCTCGTGCGTTTTGGTCACTGTTCTTACCTACTTGGTGACCTATTTCAAAATAAACTACCATTCACTACCATTACCTACTTGTATTTTATGCCATGGTAGGTTGGGTTGATATCTTTTAGGTTAGAACAGTGACCATAACATCAAGCCGAGCGAGCGAAGCGAGCGGTGTCCTGGCAACGACCGGTAAAGTGCTAGAGCTAGGTTTTCTATATTCTCGGGTTTTTTACGATCCCAGAAGTCGGAATATGTCTCGCGACGACGATCATAAAGATAAACATTGGTTCCAAATTTCAGATTGCACAAGGTGAGAAATACATTTATTGGAAAATGTATTCATATTTTAAGTTGCACCTGTAGGATATTTCTTGTGATGGCTACGGTTATCTGCAAGCACCATATACAAATGTACTCTATGCAAGCACCTGTCAAGTGTTCACTGTCACCTATTGGCTTAAGGCGCCATAAATAAGCCATTATGCGACTTTTTTGACCGATGCTTGTAGCCACAGAACCGAAATGACACGCTACGCGCTTGTAGCAATCGGCGCCATCTCAAAAGTAAAAAGCTAAATTACATGACAAGCAAGATGATTAAAAAGTGATTACACTGTTAGTGTATACGGGGTGTACAAGAGTATACGACACTCCACGTGTTCAGCTGCTATAATGTAGTGTTACAGTTCGTCACTGACCCATCTCGATGATATTACACTTAACCAGTTGGCCTAGTGAGTTCCACCAAACAATCGTTTCGCATACATCGATCGAATATTATACGTTAATTTGTATTACTTTTCTATCGTTGGCACACACTGGGCAACCTGTATATTTAAGAGTGTACCTATGTGACATTTACAAATACAGTTTTAGGTTGTTTACTATATACAAAATACATTATTTTACAGTCAGTACAGTTGCGCATATACGATCCAGAGGTAAGTATCCTTTCACCTAACATAAATGACTTCTCGCTTGGTAGATGAGAGTAATGGTGTATATAAAAGATGATCCAGCGTCAAAGCGAGACTGCACAGTTAGTTATGTTGGGCGTTAATTCCTTACACTTATTTATTTATTTAAAAACAGGGGTTCCTTCAACATTGGTTGACTTTGGAACAATTCCCAAAGAAGAAATATAATTATTATAGGCGTAGTCGTCCACGCTAATTACCTAATCTACCAGTACGAATACCGCTGACCCCAGGCGCCTAACAAGAGCACACAAGATATTGCAAGATTATGAAAGTTCAATTTCTTTTTATCCTTCAACTGTCGCTTCCATAATTCGCTCGCACAACATCAAAAGCGTTACCTATTTCAAAATAATAACAGATCATAATTAAATTATTCCTATTATTTTCACCATAGCCGGAAGGAGAGGTAATTAAGCTTTTAATTACTTGCATAGCATGTTTTTGCACGTAAATACTTTAAGCGAAATCGGTCCAGCCAGCCCCCCTAGCATGTCTACCAAAACACGATATGATATGATATGATTATAGCGATATATCGACACCAACTTTAAAAATATGATAGATTTAGCCGCCATTTTGAATTTTTATCGAAACAGCGATCTTAATAAGTGACGGCGATTCAACATGGCGGCTGTATCTATCATATTTTTACATTTGGTGTCGATTTTTCGCTATATCATATCATATCATATCGTGTTTTAGTGCTCATGCTAGGCAGGCAGCCGTTCTTAAGTATAACGCTTAGTAATAACAGTATTTAGATCCAGTTTCACCACTTGCTGATAAGTTCCGGATAACCTATCTGACACTTGTTTTGACAGATAGCTCATACAATTAGCCGTGCCAAAAAGTGCCAGATAGGTTATCTGGACCTTATCAGCAAGTAGTGGAACTAGGCCTTAATCTCCGTCAAGTCGAGTGGCAAAAAGCGCACGGCCGTACCATCCTTCTCTCGAAGCAGTTCAGGTAATTTTCGACCTTTACAATAATTACGATTACATACCAGTAATACTTACCTACCAGAATTACTTACCTACCAGAATTCTTAATTTTGGTTATCATAAGTAAATAATTTATGTTTTAGCCAACGGGAGTGAGTTTTTATAAATATTTTATTTAATCTTATATGGCACAAAATAAATTGAATTATTAGTTATTACCCGTAGATGTTTGAATAGAATATTACAAAATGTATTATACTTTCTTTATTTAAATAATAAAATATGTAATTTTATATTATTTTTGTTAAATATATCAAATTTTAGGAGCAATATGATGTGAGTACAGACCTTCACGCACGCTTTTTGAAGTTTCCCATTTTTTCCATTTATTGGGGAAGACAAACAGTTTCACAATACATTTCAGAAAAACAGTAATTGCTTAAATTTAGTTTAAGATCATTGCAAAGCCCACATCGTCATCCACAGATTAACAATTAAACATAAGGATGAGAGTGGAGACTATACGATATACGATACAAATAGTCTTAAAATTATGTTAAATTACAGTGACGGTAATTTCTTCATTACATGTTTTTTGTAGGATCCTTTATTTTTTGTAAATATGTCTATATCATTAAATTCTTTATTACAAATGGTGGTCAGACGAGCAATTGGAGAGCGTTTGCCAGCATTAGTACGGGTTTCATCTTTTATATAAAATTCTCGTGTCACAATGTTCGTTCCCGTACTCCTCCGAAACGGCTTGACCGATTCTCATGAAATTTTGTGAGCATATTGAGTAGGTCTGAGAATCGGCCAACATCTATTTTTCATACCCCTAAAGACCACGCAGACGAAGTCGCGGGCAACAGCTAGTTTCCTATAAAATCTAAATTTAATAATTGTAGATGGACGATGGTTGGCGCTTTATACATGCTATGGATTTGAATGTAAGTATAATAGGTTTATTAGGTACGGACATCGGCAGGTCAACCCAAAAAGTTAAAGGTCATTAAATTGATTTTCAACTTCATGTCCAACATTTAGGGATCAATATCAATTGAGAAAATTTTATTGGTTTTGTGGAAGATTGACGTGCTGTTGTCCTACTTATCTCCATGACGTAACGAACTTGTGAATTGCAAACAAGTCTCTTGTAATCACGAAATAAGTAGATATATTCTTGTATGGAGAGGCAGACTGGCAAATAAGGCTACTTATTTAATTAAGGGCTTCGACCAAGTAGGTATGTAATAATGGATTATGAGCGCCCTCCGCTTAGGTTGAGCGTGGAGGGTGATAGGTTATAACTAGGAATTCCCGGGCTTCCCGGGTGTAATGAAAACAAATGATTCCAGGGTATTCCCGAGATTCCTAGTAGGAGATTTTACCAAACACTAAGTTAAGCAAAATGGGACTGTCAGAATAGGATTCTGCCTGTAACAGATCTTTCCGTTACAGGCAGAATCCTATTCTGACAGTCCCAAGAATGCTAACTCGCTCACCCGTCGTCGCGTGGCGAGCTAGGAGCTAGCTTCCGACTAGAAGCATGTAGGTTTACTTACATACTTGTAGGCTTCCGAGCGAGACCAAGTGATTCGATATTTTAAATCAAGCGCGCGCGACGTAGTTTGGCGCGAAATTCAAAACTTTTGAACGATCGAGTTTTTCTCGAAGGTCCCAAAATTCCTAACCGTAAATTACCGAAATCGAAAATTCCCGTAATCCTGGGTATTTCCGGGAACACTAGTTATAACCTTTATATTTTTTATAGAATACGGTTTCTAAATGATTAAGTTTAATACGATAGAAATGAAAATATTTAAAACAATGATATTAAATTTCTGACATTACCATAGTATGTTATGCAAACTTACTAATATAGTATGCGTACAACAGTCCTCTCATCATCTATACGGTCAATCCCGGTTGCGTCCAAAGCCATCGCTGTGGAGACCAGGGTCCGTTTTCAAAGCATGTAGTATGCATACTACAGTGAAGTCAGAAATTTGCTTAGTACTTCGGTATTATATTGTAGCCAATGCGTACAATCTGTAAATTATCTAGGTTGACAAAGGAGCGTGTCTCGTTCACTCGACGCTGACCGACTTGATGTACTGCTGGGAACCCTGGAAGAAAATCCGTAAGTATCAAACGGATGCGGCGACCGCATCGATTTGTTTGACCCACACATTTTTTACATGTAGATAGATAGATACTCTATAATGCACACCATACAAGTAAATTAGAAATAGAAATCATCATCATTTCAGCCATTGGACGTCCACTGCTGAACATAGGCCTCCCCCAGTGACTTCCAGATTGGCCGGTTGAAAGCGGCTCGCATCCAGCGGCTTCCTGCAACCTTTACCAGGTCGTCTGTCCACCTTGTAGGTGGACGTCCTACGCTGCGCTTGCCGGTACGTGGCCTCCATTCCAGAACCCTTCTGCCCCATCGGCCGTCAGTTCTACGTGCTATGTGCCCCGCCCACTGCCACTTCAGCTTGCTTATCCGTTGGGCTATGTCAGCAACTATGGAAAGGGCTATGCTCGGCGTTTCTTTGCGGGATCGAATCAGGAATGAGAAGATTCGTAAACGAACAAAAGAAATAGAAATAGAAAATCATTTATTAGGTACAAGACAGATATTACAATGAGTCTTACAAAATATTAAGTACATTAATACGGTCAGGTACCAAAATGGTATCCGCTCAGTATAAAGTCGTGACGGCAGAGAGCACGTCCACGACCACTGGTATTCTGCGGATGCCAGCTTTACAATTACACATGATTTTTACAGAAAGACGTACAATTTAGGCGGTCTTATCGCTAATCGCGATCTCTTCCAGTTCCAGACAACCTTCAGGTAGAGGACAACCATTAGAGAAAGGGGAAGGTGGTGGAGAGTTTTTATAATTCTTAAATTTATCTGAATTTTACAAATTTATGACATAAACACAAAAATACATAACAATAATAAGTATACATACTTACACAAAATACTCGTATACTACAGAATACTACTTGATATGTGGAACTGTCAAAGCCAACAGTGACGTAATATTCTAAAAAATTAAGGCATTTTGTGTCAAAAACAAAAGAAAGTGTCTTTAAAAATAGCAATAATCTACTTTGAGACCTGCTAGAAGTGACACCGATAGAGTCAGGACCTTTTTTCCTGGCATACGACTTTTATTGCCAAAGCAGGGTATCTTAATAGTATCGAAAAAGCAAAAACCAAATAAACCTATTTCTTTCTGTAAATAGGCCTAAATTAAGCACTTTTACACGACCCAATTCTTTTTCACCGTACTATTGCTTTGGGACAATATTGGGCTAGCGTCGAGAAGAAGCAGTGCAAGAAACTCTCATTGTTTCAGCCTGTTTTTAAGTATGTTTACATTTAAATTAAATGTACTCGTACTTGTGCGAGCACAACTGAAACTACTATTACTTAACTTTAATTAAATGTCATTTTTGTCATTTAAATAGTAATAATTACTATAATCAACCTTTTTTATTAATTTAAAATAATCTTAACATGCGATTCAAATTTGAACGTGGGTAGTTCAACAATAGACTGGCAATACATACATACTACATTGATATAAATACTAAACATATCGTGCAATAAAAAAGTATCCTTCTAGTAAATGTATTCAAGTTTAAATATTATTTTATACAAGTGTAAATAATTTACTTGTACATAAAATAATAAATAATAATAGTATGTAAAACTTAGTTGTAGTACTACACTGTACGATTTTTTGTAAATTGTTACATAATTATTGTTATAATTACTATAGACTAAGTAACTTTCTCTATGTAATTACTTTCATAAAATTTATATTAGCTGCACCCTAACAGGGTTTTGTATTGCATTGATAATGTACATTATTGCAATAAATAAATAAATAAATTCGTTAAAAAGCGAATACATTTCCCCTTGAAGGAATTACCTACTCACTTTATGCAGCCTGAAATGTAAAAGAACCAGGAAGTTTGAAAGAATCAGAAACGTAGGAAAAAGGAAACTTGGAAATAATAAGGAAACTGGGAAAATTATATTTTAATAATTATATTTAAATTCTTATATTATTTTTAGCGATAAGAAAAGAGTGAAGCAAGCCATAACAAATATTGTCGTAGCGAGTATCTTATATATAAAATTCTCGTGTCATAATGTTCGTTCCCGTACTCCTCCGAAACGGCTTGACCGATTCTCATGAAATTTTGTGAGCATATTGAGTAGGTCTGAGAATCGGCCAACATCTATTTTTCATACCCCTAAAGACCACGCAGACAAAGTCGCGGGCAACAGCTAGTTTTACTATAAAATAGTTGAACTCCGTAGCCGAGAGGCGAGCATACAGGACTTGGTGTCGCTATCCCGTCCTAGTCCCGGGTTCGATTCCCGGTCGGCCAATGGGTGTTGTGGTACCGTTGTTTCTGATTTCTGTAACACAAGTGCTTAAGCTACTTACCATAGGATTAGAGCAATGTATGTGATGTTGTTCAATATTTATTTATATTTATTTATTTAGTAAGTAGGTATTTGGTACAAGCACAAAAGATTGGATGTTAATGTTTAATTATTATTTTTTTCCCAGAGTTCCGCAATGGCAAATTGACTGGTAATTTATTTTTTCACTTATTTAAAGTTTACGTGCAAATGCTAGATACGTCCTTGGGTACCTATGGGACAGGATCATTTTAGGAGTATTTAACCTAATTCAATTCAATATATTTATTGCGTTCGATAATGTTACATAGGTGTTATAATTAGGTACATTAAACAGATCATTATAGACCCTGTTGGGCACAACAATAAGGTTAGGACGGAGAGGATGGATCGCCATTTGTACTTTATTTTAGTGCGTAATTAAAATGGTAATATAGTTTTATAAAATTTAACAATAGAAATACTAACTTTAATAATAATAATATACTATTAATAATGAATGTTTTTTATCGTAATTAATTAAATTGAATTTTGTTAGGGATTAACATTAGTGGTTTATTATATATTATATTTAGTGGAAAATTCGGTTTTATTTTTTAAATTTACATAAGAGGCGATTTTTCAAATGCTGGATAACTTTTATACGAAGAATAAAATTGACGTTTTGACATATTTTCTATACGAAAACTGTCATTATGTCAAACATTCTTCACATCTTCAAAGTTATCTGACTATTGAAAAATTGGCCCTAAAACAAATAAGGTCCTATTTTATAATTACGTTTATTTTAAGGGGTTGATAACTTTAACGTTGACTTAACACTTTACCTGATATATAAAGTCCAAGCACCCATGGCCGCCAGATCTTACTTACTTTTTAAGTAAAAAAATGTCGAATCTTGTCACTTTTGTAGGCCTAAACAGTCTTGCCTACTGCTGCACTAATTAATGTTTTATTGATAACTAGCTGTCCCGGCAAACTTCGTACCGCCGTTTTTTTGTGAATTGTTTCGATGTGATGTTTTAATAATTATTCTGCTATTCGGGGCGGATACAATATAACAAATCAGGGCATCTAAAGGTGTACTTCGTAAACACAATGTTTGTATTAATTTGCCTAACTAACTTAAATAACTTATTTGAGCTGTGTTGGTATAGCAGCTATACTATAAGGTTCCTTAATCTTACAAAAATAATCAGTATTGCATCTTAGTTGGTGCTCTAACGCTCAGAATAACTTAAATATTATGTATGTAAGGTTATTTTATGAAAAATCTCTTATTGGTCCTATGTATTAGATTGTACTTATGGATAATATCCTTTGTACTGTGGCTGTTGATTTTTCTTATAATAAATTAAAAAAAATAAAAAAAATAATCAAAGATCATAAATATCGGTCCAGCCGTTCTTGACTTATAAATGTTGTAACTAATCCGACTTTGTTTTATATCCGCCTGTTCATTTTTTTTGTCCGTTTTTCCGATATTTTAATTGTCATTCTGCTGTTAGGGACAGAGACAAATTCAAAATATCATAATTCATAAAAATCGGCCCCGCCGTTCTTGACTTATAAATGGTGTAATTAACCCGATTTTGTTTTATCTTTATATATAAAAATGAATTGCTGTTCGTTTGTCTCGCTAAAATTCGAGAATGGCTGGACCGATTTGGCTAATTTTGATCTTAAAATCTTTGTGGAAGTTCAGGGAAGGTATGAAAGGTCAAATAATAAAAAAAAATGCAAGGAAAGTAGTAAAACAACTAGTTCATTTTCCTATACAAACTGTTAGTACCTGTCAAACGAATTGGCAGAACGAAGTTCGCTGGGTCAGCTAGTATATTATATAGACAAGATTGGCGTCTCTGAGTAAGGCAGTTAGAATAACAGGACACTAAAATAATTAATAATATTTCTTTATAGTTACACAAATACCTGACTGGGAGAAGAACTTAGGGTAGACCTGAATGCTGTCTATCAGAATCCAGAAGAACTGCACCAAATTGTGGAATAAACAGTACCGCTTATCTAAGTTGTTTGATTATATTCTGTACAAGCCATATATGTGATATTAGTTACAATTGCTGCCAATAGATGGCATTGTGTATACAGGTCGTACAAAAGAGTAGGACACTCCTTAAAACCACGTGATCAACAGCTCATATGCATCAACTTTTCTATGGTAGCAACATCAAAATCGTAAAAAACATTTTAGATGCTCCCAAACTAACGCGCTATCTCGATGATAATGTATGGAGCACCTGAATAATGATTTCGAGGTTATTCCCATAGTACAAGTTACTGTATACGAGCAACTGATCACGTGGTTTTAAGGAGTGTCCTATTTTTTTGTATAACCTTTAATACATCGCGGTATGATATGATATGATATAGCTATAGGTGACTGAGTTTGTTGCGCCGTTTCTTCTCGTCACCAGCCGATATGTAGTCCCAAAGCGGTAGTAGGGTAAAGCTATATTTTGGGACGTGTATAAGTGCCCGGAAGAGGGCCTATATACTGAATAAATGAGTTTTAATGACTAGACTAGAATAGATAGACGACCGTCTGGTGCAGTGATTCGCGCTCCGGACTACAAAGCCAGCGGTTGCAGGTTCGAATCCCGCAAGGGGCAAATGTTTGTGTGATGAGCACGAGTATTTGTACCTAAGTCATGGATGTTTATAAAAGTATTTAAGTATGTATATCCGTTATCTAGTCGCCATAGTACAAGCTTTGCTTAGTTTAGGGCTAGATAATTGGTGTGACTGTAAAAACTATTTAAAAAAAAAAAAAAAAATTAAAAAATGAGTATTAATGAGTATTAGTATTAATAGCTATCGCTCCCGCTAGCGATTCTGCTATCGCTTTTATTACCGCTTGCAGTTCCAACATGAACTTACGATCATAGTTTATCCAGCTACGTAATTACGAGTAGTTTTGCTTGCGCGCCTGCCTCCCTAGTATGAGCATCAGAAACGATATGATATGATATGATACAGCAATATATCCACACCAACTGTAAAAATATGACAGATATAGCCGCCATGTTGAATCGCCGTGCCGGTGAAATCACTTAATATGATCGCTGTTTCGATAAAATAGCTCATGCTAGGGGGGACTGAGTTTGTTCCGCCTTTACGCAATGAGTTAGGTATAATTTATATTATTTATTTATTCAATAGTTATACACTTGCGCGATGCAAGATGCACTTGCGCGTGCGCTTTTGTCTTAAGCTTGTTAACATTATTAATCTTTAACACAAATATTGGGTTCCGATTACTATCAACAGATGGCGCTGTCTGTTCTTGACTCGCGCAAGTGTTCGAATTTGATATCGGTAGATCTTCCATTATTGAATCAGAAAAGTTATTCTTTTTAAAAAAAAAGTCATTGACTCAAATGAGTGTTTGGTTATGTAATAGTCACTGTGCTGTTAACATTATCTACGGACCAAATGTGATCTAAGGTTAGGTTAAATAAAAACAATTGATTTTAATTTGTTTTGTCTTTATTGACTATTGCAGGATACGGTATTTTTTTATACCAGTCATGTATGTGATGAACTAAAACAAAAATCAATAGAATTAATATTGAAATATTATATAATATAAATATAATAGCAATGATGTGCTTGCAGTTTTACATTAAACTCCAACAAACATCAGATTGTTTCTTAATTTGATATTGAACTTTATGCAAAGTACTCTTGAACTTTAGTTAAAAATCAATTGAGGTAATTTGACATTTTGTGGTAAGTGTGAGACAGATTAGTATAAAAATATACGAGTAAACCTATTCCAATGCGCGTTTACGAAAGGCCTAACACTACATAATGTCCACTTTCAATGTATTATTGTTCTTACTGGAATATAAATAACTTTAAGGTGAGTAGGTAGTGCCCCTAAATTAGGGACTCGACGCTTGTTAGTACGAATACATAACGTCAGTGCAAAACACGTGTCAGTGGGACACGAATCATCATCATCATCATCATTTCAGCCATACGACGTCTTACTGCTAAACATAGGCCTCCCCCAGTGACTTCCAGATTGGCCGGTCGAAAGCGGCCTGCATCCAGCGGCTTCTTGCGACCTTTACCAGGTCGTCTATCTACCTCGTGGGTGGACGTCCTACGAATTAGGGAGTGAGTAATGAAAAGTGACACGAATGTGGTTTAATTAAGCAATACTTATTGTGAAAAATACTACAAGTACAGTTGACAGAATGGAGATTTTTCTTTTTACGTGAGCGCTACGTCATTTTAGGTACAAAAAAGTACACTTGGTTTTAATACAGTTTGAATTCAAGTGATTGTACCTAATTAGTTCTGTGATTTTACCTTTCACCTCGTGGGTAACAGGATTGTACTCTAAAAACAAAAATAAATAACAAGTTACACAAAAGTTAAGTAAACAACGTTATATGTTTATTTAATTTGTATCTCGAAGTGGTTTAATTTACACACACATTTCCACACACAACATTGAAATCGCAAAAAAAAAACACTTCTCCATACAAACTGATGTCGACTGGTGGCGGCTTAAGTAGTATGGAGAAGTGAATTTTTTTTGCGATTTCAATGTTGGTCCCGTAGAAAAAGTTGTTGTATTTGAGCACCAAAATCAGCCCCTAGGAGGTTGTTGATGTTTTACAAATAACCCTATAACATACAATTTTACAATTTCTTAAAAAATTTACAATTAATAAAACAAAACTTTAAATAAATTTAACCTAAAATTAAAAACTATCTATACAAATAAACATTTTCATTTTCGTTTTTATTTTCATTTTCATATACACACCTAGTTAGCAATGTATTGGCAAAAGTTGTTTGTATTGATGAACATACTTGCCTACTTAAATTAGGCTACTGTTTAAAACAACATCCTGTAGGTAATAAAATTACGAGTAAAATCTTAGTTTAAAAGGATGCCAACGATTTCAAAGTCTAGTGTGGTGATACATGCGTGCTTCACTGAAACGCATGGTAGCATACAAAAGCTTTGTCATACAGTTGTGTGAGCGAAACAAAGTAACAAACCAGTCAAGTGCGAGTCGGACTCGCGCACGGAGGGTTCCGTACCATTCTCTATAATATTCTGTGAATATTACAAGCATCTACTTGTAGCCGTTATTAATATCGAGAAAAAAACGGCATATTGAATCACGTTGTATGGGAGTCCCACTTAAATATTTATTTTATTCTGTTTTTAGTATTTGTTAATAAAACGGCAAAAGAAATACATCATCTGTCAAAATTTAAACTGTCTAGCTATTACGGTTCATGAGATACAGCATGGTGACAGACAGACAGACGGACAGCGGAGTCTTAGTAATAGAATCCCGATTTTACCCTTCGGGTACGGAACCCTAAAAAAGAAAAGTAATTGTTTAAACTCACCGTATTCTTTATCAGGTTCCCAACACACAACCTCATACACAGTATCGATTCGGAGGCACATTCCAGGCTCAACCTAGGTAGTACAACCTCAGTGTAAATAATAATAGTTAAGGGTATACAAAAGTTTAAGTATTCAAGTTTTTATTTTGCTTACCAAGTGTGTACAGATATTATGCTAGGTACAATTATGCTTAAGACTTAGTAACCTTATTTATAGGTGTTGCAAAATTATAGTAGGTTAAGCTTAAGGCGTCAGGTAAGAAGAATACACGTAAATGAGATGTTTTTGGACAAGTTTTCTGGCGAAATTACTGGATGTAAGATGTGGAAATTAATATCATGTAACTTATATGTTGAAGTTTTTCCTGTTGTATCTAAGTACTAGTTATTATTTCTTATAAACACTAAAAAAAATCAAAGTACCGCAAACATCGCGAGCTTGTACATCATCATCATCATCATCATTTCAGCCATAGGACGTCCACTGCTGAACATAGGCCTCCCCCATTGACTTCTAGATTGGCCGGTTGGAAGCGGCCTGCATCCAGCGTCTTCCTGCGACCTTTACCAGGTCGTCTGACCACTTTGTGAGTGGACGTCCTACGCTGCGCTTGCCGGTACGTGGCCTCCATTCTAGAACCTTTCCGCTCCATCGGCCATCAGTTCTACGTGCTATGTGCCCCGCCCACTGCCACTTCAGCTTGCTAATCCGTTGGGCTATGTCAGCGACTTTTGTTCGTTTACGGATCTCTTCATTTCTGATTCGATCTCGCAAGGAAACACCAAGCATAGCTCTTTCCATAGCACGCTGTGCGACCTTGAGCTTTCTTATGAGGCCCATAGTGAGAGGCTACGTTTCAGTTCCATATGTCATCACTGGTAACACACACTGGTTGTAGACTTTCGTCTTGAGGCACTGAGGTATTTTGGACGAGAAGACGTGGTGTAGTTTCCCGAACGCTGCCCAGCCGAGTTGGATTCGACGATTGACCTCCTCCTCGAGCTTGTACACATTTATATTTTAAACGACGTTTTTTTTTAGCTTCAAAGTTGGTTTAGTTATTTTACAGGCGGGGACGTACCGTACTAAGTCCATGGAACATACCTCAAAACTGTAACTCGACAGAAAACGCCAACCATTTCCCATCTAAACAATAAAATACATGTTATAGGTACTATTGTGTCATGTTGTATGGTATTGAAAAACTTAGAAAACCCTACCAACAAAGTAATGGGAAAGTACGTGCAAAGCTAATCTTTTTTTAATTTTTTTTTATTATGGATTCAATCCGGCTTTAAGAAGAGCAGTGATTCTGCCAATGCCAAGGGTTTTCTTGATATAGTGTTCACAATAAATAACGGGTGTTTAGTTTTTATTGCATTTCTTGGATTCAGTGAAGGCTACTCTTCCCGTAGAAGCAGGGTCTAAAGCAAGTTGTCTTGAGACAAGTCACTTGACACTCGATGCGGCGTTGAATACAATGATATTTCAATAGTTTCAGGTCTTTATTACCACCAAACATTAGAACACAAACTACACCAAACTGGCACTCTAAAGCTCTTTAAATGATAAATAAAAACCATTAAAATAGATCGACCATGCTTTTTGTTCGACTACACTACACCGAATCGGGAAGTATAGACAACGGCAGGTGAACCTACCCAAAAAGTTTAAGGTTATTGAATTGATTTTAGACTTTAAGTCTGACCAGTAGAGATCAATATCGATTGATCAAAATTGACATTTTGCGGTAGGTTGACGTGCTGTTGTCTGTACCTACAATCTACATGCAAAGCTATTGTAGATGGCAGCAGCGTGTTAGGTATTGTCGAAATGTCAACCAATTACTAAGTACTTTACTTAGTTCCAAAATATTACTTTTCATGGGTAAAAGTGTCATAAATTCCAAATATGTATACTACTAACAAAAAAGAGCATAATAATAAATAAATAAATATTGGACAACATTACATAAATTGCTCTGATCCTATGATAAGTAGCTTAAGCACTTGTGTTACAGGAATCAGAAACAACGATGGTACCACAACACCCAGATCCGAGACAATTTAGAAAAGTTATTTTTCTACATTGTCCGATTAGGAATCGAACCCGGGACCTCAGAGGTAGTGACACCAGGTCCGGTATGCTCGCCTCTCCGCTACGGAGGTCGTCAAACGATATCATTATCATTTCAGCCATAGGACGTCCAATGCTAAACACAGGCCTCCCCCATTGATTTTCATTGGGGGGGATTGCCAATACTCGCCACGCTTGGCAGGCGGGCTGGCGAGCGCAGTTTTTTATAAGGTTTCGCACGATTACGCTGCTGCCCGTCTCGTGCTACAGGAATTAGTCGCCTCTTACGACACGCCTCTTCCACGCCATTCTTTACGGCCATCCCCACACGACACATTACTATTATTTTTACTTTTAAATAAATGGATTACACAGGCATCCCTCGATTACTTTCTCAGCGAGAGTGAGTGTACGTGTGAGTGTCGGTATGAACGCGAGTGCAAGTGTTTGTGCGTAGTTAGTGTCGTGGGTGAATCTGGACGATATCAATCACTACTAGTACTTACATCTCTGTGCTACAATTTGATTTAAAACAAAAGAGATTATACTGTATCGTTTACTTAACTAAGCGAGGGCGCAAACGTGGACACTTTTGTGTCTTGTGTCAGACACAAGCTACTGATGAATATTTGGTTTCTATAGAACCAGTATGAAATCATCTACTCTCTGCGCATACGTAAACTTTTCTTGTGTCCAGTTGCTTCCACTTAACACATACTCATGGCGATCAAAAAGCGTTCGGTGTCGGCAATTGGAAACTAAAAGAGTCCACGTTTGCGCAGCGCATAAAGCCTCTATGTGGTGTTCAGAATTTAATATCGAGAGACACGGGAATTTAGATTTCTCATTGACCACCAGAACCATTAAGCGTTAACTACCTACATGGCCATGGAAGCGTCATTCAATTCGCTTATTCATTAATGATGGATGCATGATGGAGGAGAACAGTACAGTCGTTCATCGTTTCAGCCATAAGACGTCCCCTGCTGAACATAGGCCTCCCCAATGACTATCGTTGGGGGGTATTGCCAATACTCGCCACGCTTGGCAGGCGGGTTGGCGAGCGCAGTTTTTTTATAAGATTTCGCACGCAGACGCTGCTTCCCGTCTCGTGCTACAGGAATTAGTCGCCTCTTACGACACGCCTCCGGTTAGCGGTAGGGAAGTGTATTCTTTACGGCCGTGAACAGTACCGAATTATTTATAAAAGTATTTTTTTTCATAGTGGATTTGACTCTTAGCGCCTACTTTTTCAAGAGCACACAGATTCGTCTGCGCGCTGTGATGCGGAAATAGGTTGCTGGGTTAGGAGTAGGTACCTCTGTTCAGTCCAGTGGTCTTCTTTTTGGTATTTCTTGCTGTATCACAATACACACTTTACACAACACCCATATGTCTTTTTTTGTAAAAGAAACACGCGTGAGTTTTAATTTTAACTTGATGCGGGAGCTGAGCGTTTTTAAACTGAACGAACTGACTTTTTTTTGCGCGGTGTTGCCAGTTGAGAGAGAAGATACTACATAGGGATGGGATACCAGGAAAAAAAATAAAAATATATACTGCCTAAACATCCTCCCCGCGTTGAGAAAACAAGGTTTCTCAAAAAAAAAAGCATTCAAAACAAAATAATACTGTTAACATTAACATCACATGTTAGTTTATGCTGTAATTAATGTGTAATTATTAAACTAATGTGTTTTTAAAATAAACTATAAATATATACAGAATTAACATATTAAGATAATTTAAAAATTTATAAAAAATGAATTATTATTGGGAAGGTAGCGGACTTAACTTTATTACTGGTCTCTTAAAGGAGCCATTCACAGTTTTAACTAAAGCAACCCTTACAATTCCATCAGAACCAGGGTATACCTTTTCAATAATCCCTAACGGCCACCGTAATGGAGGCAGATCATCTTGGTGGATCAGAACAACCATTCCAAGTTTAATTGAATCAGAATCTTTAAACCATTTTTGTCTAATTTGTAAATTATGAAGATATTCCAAATGCCAATTTTTCCAATATGATTGTACCATCTGATCAAGTAAGAATTTGCGTTTTATTAAAGATTTACTAGAATATTCCTCAGTTGTGAAGTCATACGAAGGTAAAAATTGAAGCGGAGATGCCATAATAAAATGAGCCGGTGTTATTGGTTCCGGATAAGGAGATTCTGTGAGAACACATAGCGGACGTGAATTTAAAATAGTCTCTATTTGAGCAAGAACTGTAGAAAGCTCTTCGTAGGTAAGTATTTGACAACCAATAATGCGAAAAAGATGAGATTTTAATCCCTTTATATTAGATTCCCATATACCTCCAAAATGCGGCGCGCGGGGCGGGATCATATGCCACTGAATACGGCGTTTACTTAGTTCAGAAGAAATTAAATCGTTATGCGGCTGCGAAGACAGAAACTTGTATATATCGTCCAATTGGCCTTTAGCTCCTACGAAATTAGTTCCGTTATCGGAATAGATATTAACAACTGGACCTCTTCGAGAAATGAAGCGTTTGAATGCAAATAAAAAAGCGTCTGAAGTTAAACTAGAAACTAATTCTATATGAACTGCCTTTGTTACTAAACAAATGAATAGGCAAACATAGGCCTTTTGACTTTTTTGTCCTCTACGGCGACATAAAGTTATATTAATTGGGCCACAATAATCAACGTCAGTGTGAACAAAGGCTTTAGTTTCTCTAACTCGGTAAGATGGCAAATCCGCCATTTTTGGAAAAAGATGAACAGGTGAACATTTAAAGCAAAAGTTACATTTATGAACGCGTTGCCTTATGACACTTCGAGCGGAAACTATCCAGTATTTTTGTCGTAGAATGGAACTTAACAATGTTGCACCGGTATGGCAATTATTGCGATGAAAGTGATCAATAATTAAATATGTGATGTGGTCATGTTTAGGTAACAAAATTGGATGTTGAGCGTCAAAAGGTAAATTTGAATTAGATAAACGTCCCCCAACACGAATTATATCTTGTTCGTCTATAAAAAGATCAAGTTTGCGTAGATGTCCATCAGGTAAAATTTTATTATTTAATTGCGTTTTAATTTCAGCAAAGTGAAAATCTTGTAATGTGCGTAATAAGTACCATTCAGCGATATTTAAATCAGATGCGTTAATAATATTAGAACGCGGCAATTTGCGTAAGAAGCGTAAAATGTATACGATAGGCAAAAGTTTATTCCATAAAGAAATTTTAAGAGCGAGATTATAAAGCACAGAAGGCTCAACAGAAATATGCGTAGTAGTAGTAAGCGTTTTACTTTTAAATTCTGGTAATGTTTCGTGTTGACTAGGCGAGAACGGTTGGACAGGCCACTGGGAGACTGGAAGGCTCAACCAGGCTGGACCATGCCACCACAGGTCGTGAGAGATCAATTGTTCAGGCAGAAGGCCTCTAGACAGACAGTCACTGGGGTTATTTACGCCAGCTACATGATAAAAATGTTTCGGTTCTAGGTTTTCTTGACATTGTGCTACGCGGTTACTAACAAAAACGTTCCAGCGATGTGGTGAAGAGTGGATCCAAGACAAAGCGATTTCTGAATCGGAAAATGCGAATATGTCATTTATATCGACGCGGGTTTTATATGTTTCATAAACAAGTTTAATTAATTTAGACATAAGCACAATTTTTGCAGGAGCAACCTTTGATTTTGCACAAACCAAACTAACATTTACTGCTCCATGTGGATCAGTTACATGTAGATATACAACGCAACCATAAGCTTTAAGGCTGGCGTCTGCGAAAGCAACAATATTAATTGAGCAGCGTTTGCAAGTGACGTTTAAATGACGCGGAATCTTTAATGAAGATAGAAGTGGTAATTGACATTTGAATTTATCAAACATTGTGATGACGTAGCCAAATCATCCATATATAATTCCTTTTCGGCAATAGCAGCAGCCTCAGGAAAATTGTAGCGTTCATCATCACAGAGTTGACGCACAGTGCGCATTGCAAGAAAAGGACTAGACTTTAATCCGAATGCTACGCGATTAAATTGGTATTCAACAATAGGATCTGAGGGATCAAAGCGAAATAATATTTTTTGATATTTTCTGTGTTCTTCTGTCATAAGAATTTGCAAATACATTTGTTTTATGTCTGCGGTTATGGCAATTGGAAACAATCTAAAATTGAGCAAAAGTACAAATAGATCAGCCTGCAAATTATGGCCAGCATGTAGAAGATCATTGAGGGAGACTCCATTATGACACTTTGCACTTGCATCCAAAACAGGTCGGACTTTAGTTGTTTCCTTGTCATTTCTGATGACAGCATGATGAGGAATTAAATAACCTTGGTCTGTATCACTCGGTTCTGAATGTGCTTCTGAAATATAATTTTTGTCAAGATATTCTTGAAAAACAGAATTATAACTAGAGCGAAGCTCGTGATCTTGAAGCTTACGCTCGAGCGACATCAAGCGGCGATGAGCGACAACACGCGAGTTGCCTAACTCTGAAGGGTCCCGGCAAAAGGGTAAAGCAGTGCAATAGCGACCATTAGCGTCACGTGACATGGTAGCAGAAAAAATATCTTCACACTGTTTTTCATGCGGACTCAGAAATTTCCTCAATGGTATTTCTTCGAGTTCCCAAAATTTGTTAAGCGTTTTATTTAACGATGCGTCATTATAAGTTAAAAAGGAAGCGGTTTCATGCGTAGAAATATTCAAAGTGCGATCAATATTATCTTTATTAGCGACGGGTGCATTTCCCATAAAAACATAACCAAAGACGGTTTCAATAGCGGGGGGCGCGGGAGGTGCAATTATTTTACCACCTAATAATAAAAAGGGAAACAATTGTGCTCCGAGTAAAAGATTAATTTCGCCAGGCTTAAACCACAGCGGGTCTGCGAGTGGAACATTGACAAAGTGTTGCACGCATGACGTGTCAACCAACTCGGATGGCAAAGCGTCAGTTATACAGTCGACAACTAAAGCGCTAATGTCGAAATTATATTTGTTGTCATTAGAAGACAATTTCAAATTGACATAACCCTTAATAGGTCGCGAGGACAATCCAATGCCCTTAATAAAGGAATTAGACAGCGGAATAATATCAACATTAAGTTGTTTACAACATGAAGCAGTTATAATATTGTTTTGTGAGCCGTTATCTATTAACGATCGAAGTGGTAGACGCGCATCACCATCATGTGTGCGTACGCATACCTGCGCAGTTGACAACAACACAGCCATTCTTGATGGACTTGTACTGCAACAAACAGCTAACGACATCAAAGTCGTTGAAGTTTGATTATTTTCATTGCAATTAAAGTTATTAGAGACAGAACTACTATTATTTTCATTGTCAAAATGAAGAAGCGAATGATGACGTTTATGACAAGTTTTACAAGTGTGGGTTGAATTACATTTAAATGAACTATGCAGCAAGCTTAAACAATTGACACAACCCTTATTTTCTTTTATAAAATTGAATTTATCTTTTGTAGGCATAGATCTGAATAATTCACAAGAGTATAAATTTTTATGATCATTTTTATGACATAAAAAACAAGTATTATTATTGTCATTTGAATTTGAAACATTTGTTGAATTATTATTTGTTGAAGTGTTATTTGCTCGGGATACAAAGGAGTGGTGGACTGTATTTTGTGATTGCGGTTTATTAGCATTATTATTAACCCTTGGGACATTTTGAGAATGCGCTGAAATTAAGTTAGGTTGGGTTCTTGCATAGATTTTAGATTGATTGCGAATAAACTCTGAAAATTGTGAAAATGTATGTATTTTTTCCTTGCGATATTCTGACTCGAATGCTTGGATAGTATTAGTATCAAACTTCTTTAATGCAACATGTAAAAACATAAAATCAGCGAGGTCATTTAACTTTAAATTATTTAGTGCATTAACAGCTGATACAAATTTTTCTGAAAAAAACTGTAAATTATTTGCAGACAGAGATCCGTTTAATTTAAAGTTAATTATTTGGTCAATATATGTAGAAGCTAAAGCGTATTTATCATCATACCTGTCGACTAATGCTTTCCATATAATCATGTAATTCTCCGGACAAGGATTTATGCCTGCAAAAATATTCTTCGCCTTGTAGGTAAGTTTACCCAACAAGTAGTATAATTTCTCATCAACTGACAGCGAATTATTACAATGTACAGTAGCTTTGAAGCTGGAATAAAATAAAGGCCAGTTGCGAATATCACCATCAAATGAAACAATCTCAATGGGTGGTAGTCTTGGAGTATGTGTATAGTTATTTTCACCAGTACTCATGCTAGCAGAATTTGATGTAGAGCACTTCACTATAACATCTTTAATGTATGAACATTTCTGATCAAACTCATCAATACTGGAATAATCTGGTTGAGCTGCAGAATCTACGGTTAGTGCCACATTATTGTATGAATCTAAACAGTTGACAAATTGTGATCGTAGGTCCTCCAATGTATGAACACTACTTAGGAATATTTCACGGCCTTCAATACTATCCAAAGCAATTTGAGCCTTCTTAAAAATAGATGTAATTCTATTATTCAAGGCGTCACGTTTAGCAGTAAGAATAATCACTTGACGTGACGCTTTATTTAATTTTGGCGGCATTGTAAACCAAAAAAATTATCCCTATTAAGATGCACAACCAGTTTTGTATTCTAAGTAGGTAGTTATATTTTTAAAATAAAACAAAGTAATTAAAAACGGCAATTCCGTTGAACCTAAAATAAGAAATGGACTTTGACATTTGAAGGTATCTTGTAATTTACAAGTTGTAAATAATTAAATGCATTTTTTATAAAAAAGTTTGTCTAATTATTTGCGAATCAAACGTGCAATTAGTCACTGTTAGAAATTATTGCATTAGGAAACTAAATGTGAAATAAACAAATGGCTGACCAAAGCACGTGCTAAGTGAAAAAAAATGTGCGAGACCAAAATAAAATTAAGGCGCAAACCAATTATGCAAAAGGTGTGTGTAATGCAAATAAATGCAATAAAGCGTCGGCGTAATAGAAGATTATTTGCGATTGCGTAGCGATTGCGTACGAAGTGAGAACGCTGATTTGAAATTTATGTATAACAATGGCGGCCCCAAAGCGAGAATACAGTTGACGAAAAAAAACACGAAAATTATGTTTTTTCGGAACATATAAGATGCGCAAAATATATATAAATATGCGGAAGTTAGGATAAATGCGAATCAGGAACGGAACAGAGGGATCCGGCTCGAAGGACCAAAAAATGATGCGGAAATAGGTTGCTGGGTTAGGAGTAGGTACCTCTGTTCAGTCCAGTGGTCTTCTTTTTGGTATTTCTTGCTGTATCACAATACACACTTTACACAACACCCATATGTCTTTTTTTGTAAAAGAAACACGCGTGAGTTTTAATTTTAACTTGATGCGGGAGCTGAGCGTTTTTAAACTGAACGAACTGACTTTTTTTTTGCGCGGTGTTGCCAGTTGAGAGAGAAGATACTACATAGGGATGGGATACCAGGAAAAAAAATAAAAATATATACTGCCTAAACACGCTGTCTATTTGCATAGGAGCGCAACGAATGTATCTTTAGTCTGCGAGAAGCATTTGTATTATCTTACGAAATAGATGTCGCGCGAGTCGACGCTAAATGCTAAGGTCACTTGCCTTCACCTTTGCCTTAATGCACTCATCAGTCAAGCTCATCGCGTTTATTGACAACAACATTTGTTTAACAAAAGACATAAATACGACAAAAGGGGAGCACCTTTTGTTGTGTCATCATATGCATTTTTGCACATTGGCACCGCTGATATAACAGAAGAGTAAAGGACAACCAATCGTAAGCATTTGCAAAACAGTAGTAATGAGCAGTGATTTTATTTTTATTTTTTTGGTCCCATAAACAAAATTACTTATTTTCATGTGGAATTCTCCATTGTATCTCCGCTCCACTATCCTGTAAACGTCTTTAAGACGGTTAAACATCTTATCATAACAAAAACCGGTCAAGTGCGAGTCGGACACGCGCACGAAAGGTTCTGTACCATTATTTATTTTTATTTTATTTTATTCGGGACAACAAACAATTACAAAATATTGCTTAAACCAAAACATAAACAATACTATTACTAAATTTGTAACCAACTACGTTATTCACAAGTTAATATTTATACTACTTATATAAAATATTTATATTTTTACATTCCATAGGGTGAAGTGTAACACTTAATGGTATTGGATCTAACTGTTTTGTAAATCTGTAAGATGCACCACTACTTTAGCCCTGAACTGCGTAAGAGACAGCCTGAACAAATCTATGTCGGTAAAATTGTCATTATACGATTGCATAATGCGACGCAAAGGCGCACGCGCACCAGCTATAGTTCGACATTGCTTAGGTGCAAAAAGCTTATGAGCTCGAGTATCACGAATACGTTGCGATTGACTAGGTTTACGTAAGAAAATGTTATTTATTATCTTATGTCTTATGTTATTTATTATATTATCTATACAACATTAGTTATTCGTTATTAATATCGAGCAAAACATGGCAAAAAAAACCCTTTTGTTATATGGGAGCCCCACTTAAATTCTGTTTTTAGTGTTTGTTGTTATAGCGGCAACAGAAATACATCTTCTGTGAAAATGTCGACTGTCTAGCTATCACGGTTCATAATATACAGCCTAATGACCGACAGACAGACGGACAGTGAAGTCTTAGTAACATGGTCCCGTTACCTTTTGGGTACGGAACCCTAGAAGCAATAAATAGTATTCAAATAAACACTTACGTCCTTATGCTACAAGCACATAAATAAAAGATTAATAAACAATTGTATTGTAGCAACACATACAAAATATACTTTACACTTACATCTCCATCTTGCTGTAGAGGAAAACATAATATGTTACTATAATTTTGTTTATTTTTCAAAAAGTCTGGGTACCTACTATGCAGACCTACTTTTAGTGTTGCCGTGAATTGAGTTTTTATTCTTCTTCTGCAAAATTATCTTGTCGTTGGGTGAAGCTAGTTTCTCATAAAGAACTAGACTTACCACTCTCTCATATTTATTCACTGTTATTTTTCCATCCTGTAAAATACAATATTTATTGTAAGCAAAACCTAATCTTATTAAAACATGTTCATTTCTATAGTCTATATTTTAACACCAGCCCCTCCAGCGTGACCACCTAGAGTTGTAAATTGACGGTCATATGCTATAAGCGTCCGTCATTTATGATAATTGCTCGGTCACATTGGACATTTATTGTCACGATGGTCACATTTTTTTTTAGTATAAACTAAAAAAAAAGAAGAATTCCTCTAAAGTAAGTCCTTAATGTTATGTATTTGACAATAAAAACATACAATAAAACATGTAATTTGATCTGGATTGAACAATTATTAAAAAAAATAAAACCGACTTCAAAACACTAAAATGCTAAAAATAATCCTAACACTTAAGTACCTAATCAGTTACTTTTGGAGTCGGTGCCAGCCGATGAGAGATTCAATGTTTTTGTTTGCACCGACTCCAAAAGTAACTGATTAGGTACTTAAGTGTTAGGATTATTTTTAGCATTTTAGTGTTTTGAAGTCGGTTTTATTTTTTTTAATAAAATTTACTTATTTCATCAATTTTTAGTGATAAATCCTAATCTAACTGCTGAACACCGATTTCATCCCCTATTTTCCTACCCTTAGGGGTGATTTTTATTTTGTAAACTTTTAGCATATTATCTTTGAAGTATAAGCTATTCAATAAAACAAAAATCATCAAAATCGGTTCATATTTGACGAAGATAGGTAACAAGAACCACAACCAAAATACTATCTGGGTATATATTTGTTAATTTTCTCGAAAAGTTCTAAATCAATTTCGATAAAATTTATATGGGACCACCTCTGAAGTATGATCTACCAAACAAAAAAAGAATCATTAAAATCGATTCATAATTGGCGGAGTAATCGCGTAACAAATATACAAAAAAAAAAAAAAAAAAAACATACAGTCGAATTGAGAACCTCCTCGTTTTTTGAAGTCGGTTGAAAACAGAAACTTGCGCATGACGCTTTTTAGCTTGTTCGTGCAGAAAGATAAATTAATTTTAGAAATTTCATTTCGTTATAGATCATCACTACTAAAGCCTGTCTTTCTTATAATAATGCACTTATTTGTGACCAAATTTTTTTTTCATACTTTGTCAATAGAATTGATTGTGACGTTAGTGACAATAAATGTCCAAAATGTCCGGTCACATTGAGAAAATGTCCAATTTGCTCGGTCATATTGGTCAGACATTTATAACGTGACGGACACTTTACAACTCTATGACCACCAAAACACGATATGATATGATACGATACGATATGATTTAACGACACAAACGGTCAAGTTTTGTTTTCCGTTTTTAGTTTTTCTTGTTATAGCGGCAACAGGAATACATCTTCTGTGAAAATTTCTACTGTCTAGCTCACGGTCATGAGATACAGCTTGGTGACAGACAGACAGACGGACAGTAAAGTTTTAGTAATAGGGTCCCGTTATACCCAATATACACTAACATTTAGAGTCAAAGCTTAAAGTCCCCCGGGATGCATCATACCGGTAAGTGATTTGTGTTTGCAAAAAAATAAAAAATATTTAAAATTACACTTACAATCGGATTCTGTTTGAACCAAAAAAAGGAATTGAATATAGATAACGGAAAAACATACTTAAATACGTTGAAAAACATTTGACTTAGACACAAACGCTTGTGCTCATCACAAAAACATCTGCCCCTTGCGGGATTCGAACCGCAACCGACTGGCTTTGTACTCAGAACGAACCCACTAGACCAGTCGGTCGTCCTAGAATATAGACATATTAAATTACACATTGTAGGTTAAGATTATGCTAATTAACATAAGTGGTAAGTGGTAGTGGCCTCACAAACAAACTTTGGGCAGTAGTTTTTTCAATGACGAAAATATAAAATAATGGCTAAATAGCTGGCTGGCCACAGAAAAAAAATGGGCGGGAAAGCAGCAATCCGATCTTCATTTGTTTTTTCGAGTTGTAGAACGTAGTGATTGCATACTCTTTGGTACGGTCTTGTTAAAATTCTCAATTTTTTTTTGTCAGCGAATTCATGTTTTTATTTTTACTTTCCTTGTATTCGTAATGAAAAACACAGTGTTTTCCACGGGTTAAAGGCTTATTATGCCCTCGAAATATCCGCGTCCCCGTCTCGGGACTAAATAAGTTACTTTCACCTCTAGGTTAACAATGTACTATTTCTACATTCGACCAGGACCTCAGAAATAGCGACTTAGAAGACTCTAAATTATTTAGTCCTTTTTTTTGCTACAAAGGGGTTGCATTATTATTTATATAGAGTTCGATTTTTACATCACATTGTAATAGTGCGTTGTAAGCCATAAAGTCAAAAATAAATTTTGAACATTACCCGTAAGCCGTCCCTATTGGGCTGTAAATAAAATATTTAAGTGCTCTTTAATAATTCTTAGCTCTACAAGTACATGGTGTTAGGTGATGATGACCATACAGGGCTATATTGCAAAGGGTTGCCAAATTTAAAAAATAAGATCTAGGGAACAATATAAAGAAGCGTCTTAATTGTGATTATTTTTAATAACCGTATGTTACGGAAAAAAAATATTAAAATATACGAAAATAAAGTCAATAGAAAAACTACGAAAGCCGCGCGGTCATTCATCAGAGGCGTAGGTACGGCGAGCCAGCAAGGACCTTACGCAGTGCACATACGGTGCATTTTTTTCATGATTATGTCAAATTATCCACACGTAAAATTTTAAACAGCGGATAGGAATAATTAATGGTCAAGAATTTTTTTTTTGTTCTTTGCATAGTTCGATTAAGTTACTGATTCTGAGCCACTTCTACAGATTTGGCACCACTTTGCAATGTAACCCTGTATAAAATCAACATATGCATATAAACACTATAGTAAAACCAGTTTGTAATCAATATTTTGTAAAAAAAACAACGGATTTTGTATTGTAAGAATATCTATTTTTTGCATTATGAAGCACTTATTTTCGGGTTTTCGAACTTTTTTGTATGGAGCCTGGTATGCCTCAAGTTGCAAGTAACCTTAAATAACGTTATTTTGGTGTACACCTATGAAACATACGTTAATCGACAGAGAAAATAATTACAAACAAGAAATACTTTTTGACAAAATGCGTAAATGATATACTTTATTCAGAATTTCAATTTGATTATGTAAATAAAAATAAAAATTACATGTTCACCCTGAAATTCTGAACAAAGTATATCATATACGACATTTTGTCAAAGAGAATTTGTTGTTTGTAATTATTTTCTCTGTCTATTCACCTATGTTTCTTATGTGTACACCAAAATAACGATATTTAAGATTACTTGCAAGTATGCCAATTAAAACAAACCTTTTACATTTAAAAAAAAACATGGTCTGATGAAGGTGATGGAATGACGGAACTCATGTTACCCTGCGTACAAGTAACAATCGCTTCCAGTCAGCAGCCGACAATACATTTGGTACATCTTACCCTCGACCGCCATTTAAAATCTTCTTTCTCTATATTTCGGCCATTATACTTTCCCAAGACAAACAACCACAGTACAGTTTTAATCAACAAGACTCTGGTACCGTGCATCGTCGCAAAAGCAAACTGTAGACCTCTTAGCGCTCGGAATACGCTAAAATGTAAATGTATAATTGATTAATACTGAGTAATTAATATTTTGTCACTGAAATTTCCTTTAATTAATTTCGTAGCACGAACGCAGTCACGTGTTATATAATTAATTACTGTGATAAGAAATTAATACAAACGGTAGTCAAATTAACTACGAAATCTCGATTTTTATGACAGTCTTTGGAAAGTTCTACCGAGTGCTTTTTGTGTTTTTAATACTTACGGTACAAGTAAAGATATTTATACCTTTTTTAAACTTTCACGGTGCATCATCATCATGATCATCATTTCAGCCATAGGACGTCCACTACTGAACATAGGCCTCCCTCATTGACTTCCAGATTTGCCGGTTGGAAGTGGCCTGCACCCAGCGTCTTCCTGCGACCCTTACCAGGTCGTCGGTCTGTGAGTGGACGTCCTCCGCTGCGCTTGCCAGTACGTGGCCTCCATTATAGAACCTTTCTGCTCCATCGGCCGTCAGTTTTACGTTGCATGATTAATATAAACTCGGAAATTCAACACGATCATGCTGTTGTGGACTCTAATCCCGCAAGAGGTTTGTAAATGAAGCACGAACATTTGTACCTATTACCTAAGTGATGGATATTTAAAAATTAAGTATGTATATCCGATATCTAGTCGCCATAGTACTCGTACAAGCTTTGCTTAATTTGGGGCCAGCTAAT
The DNA here is from genome assembly GCA_963576865.1 of Anania hortulata. Classification (NCBI taxonomy): domain Eukaryota; kingdom Metazoa; phylum Arthropoda; class Insecta; order Lepidoptera; family Crambidae; genus Anania; species Anania hortulata. Next base: position 3,319,235 of record OY756413.1, read on the forward strand.
TGGTGTGATTGTTAAAACAATTTATAAATTTATATTTTTATCATGAGCTAAACGGTGACTGATTATACAGGCAATATTTAGTAGCAGGAGTTCAACTTTAATTGTCATCTGTTATTATAGTCTTGCAATATTCGTACGCAATATTATCACTGAATTCACAGAGTATAATAATTCTGTATAATTCATAGTCGGCAATCTATGCCAGTAGATGCGTATGTTGCTCCGAAACGTCAGTGCAATGCTACGAAAGGTCAGCACTAACACTGACTTTTCGTAGCACTACACAGGAAGCCTACTACGAAAATGTTTCGTTCGTTCGGACGTTTAAACATAAATTGATCACAGTTTTTTTTTTTTTAAATTATGGACTCATCCCGCTCTTAGAAAAGAGCGGTGATTCTGCCAATGTCGAGTGTATATTTTACTTATAGTCAAAGCTTGACAAAGTTCGCAATAAACAACGGGTGTTTAGTTTTTATTGCTTTTCTTGGATTCAACGGAGGCTACTCTTCCCGTAGAAGCAGGTTTCAGGACGCTATCGGGTCTAAAGCAAGTTGTCTTGAGACAAGTCACTTGACACTCGATGCGGCGTTGAATACAATGATATTTCAATAGTTTTAGATCTTTATCACTTCACCAAACATTAGAACACAAACTACACCAAACTTGCACTCTAGAGCTCTTTAAATGATAAATAAAAACCATTATAATAGATCGACCATGCTTTTCGTTTGACTACCCCCCACCGAATCTCCTTGATGATCACTGATACAATGGTTCTGCGACTAATTTAATAATCACTAAGTTATAGATTCTACAAGTTCACAAGTGTCAAACTTGCGTCTAACACTTTTTCAATAGACAAATAACTTTTATAGGTCGAATCAGTTTGTCAAGTTGACAGTTTCTCGTATATAACATGTGTCAACTCAAACGTCAATTTTATTCGTCGGATAAAAACTATTTGGCGTTTAACAAGTCGGCCCTAAGATAACGATGCCTCTGTGTACTAGTTAAAGATATTAGCAAATATATTTTGTGTTTAACGCAAAACAATTCGGATATTGACATTTACGTTAACATTTTTTGACAAGACTAAACACACTGACGCCATCTGAGATTAGCTTTGCCAGTGCTTCCCGATTGGCAAAAAGGGAGATTCTAGTCATAAAAGATTCGACCAAATGTATGGAGCAGTAGTTTTTCTGTCTATCCGTCTGTCGCTCTAAATTATAACGGCTATATCTATACAGTGTTATTTGTACAACATCAACAATCTCCTAGGGGTGATTCTGGTGCTCAAATACATCAAATACAGCTCCAGAATCAGCCACTAGGAGGTTGTTGATGTATTAACAATAACTCTGTATATAAATAAGTTACGTTTATAAATACAAATTTAATCACTGCTTAAGGCTTAAGTTATTTATTACCTAATTAATGATTTACAAGTTAATTATCAGCTTTTTATGAATACGTTGTAAGAATGTATTTAACATACGTAAGCATACCTAATCAGTTAATGATGGAGTCGATGCGAATGAAAACATGGTTTTAGCGCTTTAGTTTTTTTGGGAGTCAGTTTTTACTTTTTTATAAATAATACTAGTTTATTTCGAAACTTTTAGTGTTAAGTCCTCTAAAATATAAATAATTAGATTATTAGCAAAATATTTTTAGGTTAGATATGGATGCATTTTAAAATTTTTTTTTTAACCATAAACTTACTGACGCGGAACCATTAGTACGAGCATAAATCACATTTGACCAGTTTAAGATTATTACTTAGTATTTTAGAAATAATTTAGTGTTGCAACACCGTAGCAATTGATTTCAAGCTTATAATGAAGTAATTTGCTTGGACCGATCAAATTCATTGAAGTTGTTTAAAGCAAGGAATTTGCTAATTAGTAAAAAAATCATGTAATGTTTAAATTGAATCATTCTTGTCTTTTTAAAAATCTGTATCTGATAAACAATACTTAGTTTGGCTAGATCAGCTGTACTATGAAGTTGTGTGTGGGTATTGGTCTAGTAATATTATGTCTTATTTTACCAGAAATAGGCAGTAGACTTCATAAGGTTGGTAAAATTTATTAGTAGTTTAAAACCTTCGATTTTATTTTACCCTAGAAGAACCGTTCTCATTTTTTTGGTAAGTAACGAACATTTTTAAAATACTCACCACCTGGTTTTATGTTTTTTCTATTAAGGCTAAGTATAAATAAAGTATGATTATTTTTATAAGTTTAAAGTTTTAACTACCAGTGATGCCGAAACGTGGAACATGACAGTAAAGCTGACCCACCGACTTCACGTCACTCAGCGAGCTATGAAAAGGTCGATGCTTGGAATTTCGTTGAGGGATAAAATCTGAAACGAGGTTATCCGGCAGACCACCGAATTCATGGATATAGTCTTAAAATGTAGCAATCTAAAGTGGCAGTGGGCCAGCCGGCCACATCTGTCGCAGAGCCGATGAAAGATAGAGCAAACGGGTTCTCGAGTGGAGAACGCGCCTTGAAATGAAATGAAATGTAATTTATTTGCATATGAAAAAGGGTACATTGTGGATGGAATTGCGGTATAACGTTCAGCTTTTTTAGCCATTTACAAATAGCATGCAAATATTAAATAAAATAAATTGAAGGCTAATTGTGGAAAAAAAATATATTTGTCAATGTCAAAACGAATAAAATAAATTAAAATACAAATTTAAAACAAAAATTGGAAACAATTAACCTAATACCATTTTTAACACATGTCAACTTTGATTCCAATAATATCACAATAGTCAAATATATAAAAATAAATTACACTAACACTATAGTATGCACCAAACGGGTATTATGCAACACATACCTTATTTTGCGTTATTGGTTTTCCCGACGTTTCGACCTAGTTGCATAGGCCGTGGTCACGGGATGACTGGCGATGTGCGGCGTCGTCTGCCCGAGCGCGATGACAAATATTCACCCACCCGCACTTCTTCACTATTTGTGTCCGTAGTACAGTCGGTCTGACAAACTACACTAACAGTATCCGGGTTTGTTTTGGACGACGTAACACGCGACTTACACTTCGTAATCACTGTATTCCATGCTGATGATAACTTAAATCCGTCTTCCCGATTGAAATTATTGTACTTTTTTATTTCAATAGCTTCTCATACTAATCTCGAATGGTAGTGCCGATCAGTAGAAAGGATTTTTGGGGCATGTAGTTCCATCCAGTGTATGACACCCGAATTTAATAAGAGTTCAGCTATCGCGGATTTACACGTCTGTCGATTCTTAACAGCTGTGTTCCTTCACTCTTTCTGCGACAGAACGCTTTGTTTGGCCGATACTACCACAGCTGCAGTCGATCTTATAAACACCCGGGGTCTGCAGAGGCACAACATCCTTTGGCGAACGTATTTCTTTCGTTACTTTGGTGCATAGTGTTAGTTAAAAAATGCAACAAGAAAGTTTAAAATAAATTACACGTTATTAAAATAGTATACAAAATTAACTATTGAAATTTAAATATTCATTGACAGAATAAAAACAATGTTCATTTAGCCATTTGTAAAATGTTACTTTAAATGTACTGAAGGGCAAGTCTTGCATAATTTTGCGTATTTGATTAAATATAACAATGCACATCCAATAGCAGTTTTTAGGAAATCTTGCGGTCTTGGGAATGGGAATCAAATCGGAAACCAGCCTATTGCCATTTCTGGCATTCTTGGCAAAAGTAGTGTGGGATGCCCTCTAGCTCGATGGACCGACGGTCTTAGGATGATGGCTGGCTGTGGCTGGATGAAAAAAGCGGGAGATCGTGTTCTGTGGCGCTCTTAGGGGGAAGCTTACGCCCAGCAGTGGACTGGAATAGGCTGGCATGGAGATTTATCTAAGGAAATAGATGTAGAACACTCTTTCCTTCTATTATCTATTCGTCCGATATCCCCAAAGACTGAAGTATTCGAGCTGTTTGTGATGCCATTGATGTCTTACGGCACTAACATGTGGTAGAAAAGTGCATAATTTGAGTCACCGACCTGCAATGGGCAGGTCACATTGCTTGCAGAACTAGCAAACGTTTCGGAGGTGACAAACGTTTGGGAGGAAAGGTTCTCGTGGTTGCTAACCACGCACTGGAAGACGCAAAGTGGGAAGCCTCCCACGGTGGAGTCAGTCCACCGTAGAGATGTAGGTAAAATGACTGAATCTGACCTGTCATTTATAGTCAAACACTCAAATTGACCCAAATATTTTTGTCTAATTGAATTTATATAATATGTAAATAATGTAATATAATAAAGTTTGCTATCACAGGCCACAGCGCGGTTGTTGTATGAAGCTTCGTAGATCATTTTCGTAGAGTAGTTTCTCCTTAAATAATAGACAACATTTGAAGGTTGTCTAGAAGAGATCGCTTTAGCGATAAGATCGCCTAAATTGTGCAATTCTTAATGTATTTCTTTTCCTGTGATTTGTTTCTTTTGTGTATAAAGAGTATCTATCTATGTTAACTAACGGAAGGCGTTTTCGTTAACCCTTAAAACTATAGCAATCATACATACCGAAAAAAAATTATGTTTTTTAATTTTAATATTTCCATAGAAATAATGAACGCCCGACTCTTTCCTCATCTCCACGATAGAAAAGCGATATTGCCAGTTTGCGCATTGTATATTGTAATTATGCTAGTTACTCATACTATTCCGCGTTATAATTTTATTTTTTAACAGGCGTTTCGTTTTTTTATTATTTTTATTATTGGATGTTGAACTTTTTTATGTTATTTTTGTAAATTAAAATTTTTATTATATACTATTGATGATGTAGATAAACTGGCTGAAGGGAGCGCCCTCATTTAATTTACATACCGTATAATATTTATGTTTAATTAGAAAAAAAAAATTGAGTCAATTTGTCCGAATTTGACAGTAAATGACCGGTCATCTATTGTATTTAATCATCGTAACTCGGTCATTTTACGAGTTACAGTTGAGATACGGTGGACTGACGACTTAGTCAATGCTGCGATAAGCTGCTAAATGCAAACGGCCCAGAACCGCTCATTGTGGCCTTCTACGGTCCAGCAGTCAAAGTCAAGTCAAAGTCAAAGTCAAAAATCATTTATTCAGTTTAGGACAGAACACTGCCACTTATGAACGTCAATAATAACATTATTGGCCCATATGGGGCAGAACATGTCTCCTTATTTTTTGGGCCCTACTAGCGCTTCGAGACAAGACACAGACAATCTGGCAAGTGCTGAGAAGAAACGCCGGAACAAACTCAATCACCACTAACTGCCACAAAAAAAAAGAAAATAATGTATATAGTAGACTTTTAAAGGGTGATGATGATGATGATGATGATGATGATGATTATTTTAACCTTGTATATTATTTTAGAGTGGTAAAGGCAAGGGCGGCACAGGCTCTGGCGTTGAGTGTTACGGTGACTGGTGTAATGACTGGGTAAGCTCAAATCCTTATAGTTCTCTTGGTATGGTTCTAGTAAGATAATAAGATTAGAATAGAATTTAAAAATATATACAGGGTTACATTGTAAAAAGATGCCAAATTTAAAAAATAATATCTAGGGAACAATATAAAGAAGCGTCTTAATCGTTATTATTTTTAATAATCGTAGGTAAAAAAAAAACTTCGAAATATCCGAAAATAAAGTCAATAGAGAGACGACGAAAGCCGCGCGGTCATTCATCAGAGGCTAGGTACAGCGAGTCAACAAGGACCTTACGCAGTGCACATACAGTGATTTTTTTTTCATGAATAAGCTAAATTGTCCTCATGTACGATTTTTAACAGCGAACAGGAATAATTAAATGTGAAAAAAAAAGTTGTTCTTTGCATAGTTCGATTAAGTAACTGATTCTGAGCCACTTCTAAAAATTTAGCACCCCTTTGCAATGTAACCCTTTATTCTGCACTAAATTACTAGTTAGGTACAACAAAGACAGAACACCGACGCAACAAAGATGAAAAAAAAACCAATGCATTTGTGCCAAAAAGGTTATCCGCACAGTATTAGTCGTGACAGCTTAAGGCGTGCCGCGATCCGGGTATTCTGCGCGGGCCGTGATGGGTATTATAAATTAATACAAGAACAACCAAAATAATAATAAAAAATAAAAATCAATAAAGCGGCAGACACCATTACACATAACAATACAAAAGAGGTGAAGAATATTAACAGACAGAGAGTATAAAAACAAAAGGAATAGATGTACTTATAAATTAAATGAAGTTACAAAATGTTTATTAAATATTAATCTACCTAATTAGTACAAGAACAATGAACCTAAAACTAAAAACCTTACAAATATATATATACTCGTATATTATATAATAACTAAAATAAATTATTAAAAGGAGTCCCTTTAGGCAAGGTCCCGAAGATACTGGCAGCGGGAACGCTTTGAATAGCTAGACAAATTCTTTGTCCGAGCTCTTCGGTCTCCCGTGATGTCGACTAACCTTTTTGCTATTTCCTTATAAAGCCTTATAGCGCTAGGACCCCACGGACCAAGGGTCTCGACACCGAATGGGACAAAAGTATATTCGGAGCCTAGACCCCTGTTTTTACATGCTTTAGCTTTTTCAGCCGCTTCACAAGCCGCACCAGCTCTGTTGTTGGTTCCATGTAGATGGGAAGGGGCCAGCGTGTCTGAACAGGTTGCATCCCATACCAGCACCCGGCCCATCTTCCATGGAATCAAACTCATACCGTCCGGTCTCTTGCCATCGTCTCTTGCAATACCAGTCGGCTCAAGTAGACTTGGCATGTTGACGGTGGCAAGGGACCGGCGCACGATATCGTTTAAAAGTTACTTAAGTGCGGCATGTCTCGAGAAGCGGCCTGCACTTTTTTGGCATGACAGTCCGTGATGTCCTAGCTTGTCGACATCACTGCCACAGGGACATTTATGAGGAGCGCAGACCGGAACCCCAAGCCGTAGACAGATTGTGATTCGGAGCGTGTCAGGCTCAAGAAATGTTCCTGTATTTGACGAAGGGTACGCGTGAAGCCAGTAGCCGGCCTCATGCGCACGGCCAAAAGATTTGAATTGAATTGAATTTGTCTCCGCCCCGAATAGCAGAATACCTATACAAAACAAGAAAAAAATTTACGAAAAATAAAACTTTGAAGGAGCGAAACGAAGTTCGCCGGGTATTAGATATAAAAATTATCAAAGAAAATAAAATAATTAAAATATTAATCAATAGTCAGATAATAAAATAAAAATAAATACAATGTATGCAGAACTCACGATTTTTTGCTACATTTTTACTTTAAAACTCTGCTCAAACTGCTTGTTGTTAACTTTTTTAAAACGATTATATTACCATCACTTGTTAGCAAATAACAACAATAACTTGTAGTTACCAGCTTCAATACACAGTAAGGTACTGTTGTATCAGAATGCTGCAGCTACTAACTACATACAGGGTGGTCCCAAAAGGTGACAAATTGGTTTTTGGATTCCTTACATCCTGAGCTATCCAAATTTACCCTATAATTATATGTTACCCAATTTTTCGTAGTTTTTAAATTATTTTTTTTATTATTTGGAGAATTTTCGTTCCTTAGCTTTAAAAAATAGTTTCTCTACTTTTTTTATGTTATGTGGGTTTTTTTCGGAGTATGATCGTTATAAATTAACGTTAATTAGATATAATTATCAGCTAGCTAAGACTAACAAAAGTTTCACACAGAGACGCCAATTAACAATAAAGTGTTGATTAACATCTTTGTTAATTAAATAGTTGTCTTTATTCGTATCGGCTTTAGTATCATAGGTTTTTCTTAGGTAGACATTACAGTTAAGTGACGTCTCTGAGTGCGACAGTTAAAAGGCATCGAACCTAGTTGGCATACCTCAAGTTGCAAGTAACCTTAATTAAATAACGTTATTTTGGTGTGCACCTATGAAACATACGTTAATCGATAGAGAAAATAATTACAAACAACAAATACTCTTTGACAAAATGTCGTAAATGATATGCTTTTTTCAGAATTTCAGGGTGAACGTGTAATATTTATTGTTATTTATATAATCAAATTGAAATTATGAGATTTAGTGCGCCGCCGCCGACCAATCACACACACCAATCATCTTGGTTCGCTTTGGGTCACATGACGCGACGCGACATAATCAGTCGAGTTTGTGATTCCAGTCGAAGTGAACTTACTTTCCACAAAATGGCGATGGCGAGTGACGCCGTGGATAAAAGTTATTTACAATTTTAATACTAAACAAACGCAAACTAATACTGTGCATGCGTTATACAATGCAAGAAGGCTAAACAGTTTTGGGTAGAAACGTTTAATACATTGTATTTCACAATTTATTAAATTTCTAATTAGTAAATTTCAGTAAAGCTCCTCATTAAAAAATGGTTAAAGGAAAAATATTTAAATTACTAACTAACTAGCTATAGTTATTTTTATTGATTTCATTATATATTTAGTTTTACTTCGTAAAAAACCTATTTTTTTCAACCGACTTCAAAAAAGAAGGAGGTTCTCAATTCGACTATGTTTTTTTTTTTTTGTATGTTTGTTACGCGATTACTCCGCCAATTATGAATCGATTTTAATGATTCTTTTTTTGTTTGGTAGATCATACTTCAGAGGTGGTCCCATATAAATTTTATCGAAATTGATTTAGAACTTTTTGAGAAAATCAACAAATATATACCCAGATAATATTTTGGTTGTGGTTCATGTTACTTATCTTCGACAAATATGAGCCGATTTTGATGATTTTTGTTTTGCAAACAAAAACATTGAATCTCTCATCGGCTGGCACCGACTCCAAAAGTAACTGATTAGGTACTTAAGTGTTAGGATTATTTTTAGCATTTTAGTGTTTTGAAGTCGGTTTTATTTTTTTTAATAAAATTTATATTTATCGACTTTTATACATATGTACATGTGACATTAATATCATCTAAATCCGAGAAGAGCTTTGTTCAGAAGACTTTTACAGGCGATGCTGATATTGTTTATGATATTATTCACCTTGATAACTATTATTTTAGGGTCTTGAAGAGGGGTTAAACGTCTACGACCACGGCTCCACAAAACCTGGCTTTGAGTGTGTCGGTGAAGTTTGTAATAATTTGGTAAGCTACTAATTAATTATCTTGTTGTGGTTTTTGAAATGATAAAAAATAAAACCGCTTAAAAACACCTGCCCCCTTAGCATGACCACCAAAATACGATATGATATGATATGATATAGGGAAATATCGACACCAACTGTAAAAATATGATAGACTAGCTGTTGCCCGCGACTTCGTCTGCGTGGTCTTTAGGGGTATGAAAAATAGATGTTGGCCGATTCTCAGACCTACTTAATATGCTCACAAAATTTCATGAGAATCGGTCAAGCCGTTTCGGAGGAGTACGGGAACGAACATTGTGACACGAGAATTTAATATATAAGATATAGCCGCCATGTTGAATCCCCGTCATATATTAATTTTATTTTATTTGTATTTTTTTTATTTTAATTTTAAGATCGCTGTTTTGATATAAATTCAAAATGGCGGCTAAATCTATCATATTTTTTAAGTTGGTGTCCATATATCGCTATATCATATCATATCGTGTTTTGGTAGACATGCTAGGGGGGCTCAAGGTGGTAGTAGAACTTGGTATATATTTGTAACCATAAACATTACCTTGATCTTGTCCATTATTTCAGGTCCATGGCGATCGTTGTTACGGTTACTGGTGTAAGGGCTGGGTAAGCTACAAATCCTTTTCTTGTTTTTGTTTTTTAATGATAATGTAGATGAACTACTAGCAGTTAAAGAGATAACCTTGGTTTTAAGTAGAGTTGTAAAGTGTCCGTCACGTTATAAATGTCTGACCAATATGACCGAGCAAATTGGACATTTTCTTAATGTGACCGGACATTTTGGACATTTATTGTCACTAACGTCACAATCAATTCTATTGACAAACTATGAAAAAAAAAGTTGGTTACAAATAAGTGCATTATAAAAAAGACAGGCTTTAGTATTGATGATCTTAAACGAAATTAAATTTCTAAAATTAATTTATCTTTCTGCACGAACAAGCAAAAAAGCGGCGTATCGTTTTTTTTTAGTTCAATCCAGATCTAATTACATGTTTTACTGTCAAATACTTACATTAGAGGAATTCTTCTTTTTTAAAAATTTATACAAAAAAAGATGTGACCATCGTGACAATAAATGTCCAATGTAACCAAGCATTTATCATAAATGACGGACGCTTATAGCATATGACCGTCAATTTACAACTCTAGTTGTTAGTCTTTTAGCATGATTTTATTAACTAATTTACAGTTAACTACCGAAGTATAAAACGTCAAAATGTCATTTTTAACCGACCTCTAAGTGATTTATTGGTTTGAACCGTCGTAATTTTGTTGACAGGCCAAATATCCTTAGATAGAACTAGAAGGCGGTAAAATAAATTTATCACAAGACTCACGACTTTTTAATGGCTAGTACAATCTTAAATGATCCGGATCTTAGCAGTCGCTGCATAGCAGACGCGACCAGGCAGCGGCTTGCGAGTCGCCACGCATCGCTCTGAAAGGATTTGGATGCAATGCTTTCCGATTTGTGTCGAGTTGCGGCGGGAGGCGAGAGGGGGGGGCGAGTTCTTCTCGTCGGCTGCGCGACACAGCCGCAGACATGCGGATCGTATCGTAAATTTTTTAGGTGGAGGTTGGATACCAGAGTTGCCTGTCGATAGTCCACCATCGCTACTATCGAACACCAGCAAATGTTTAGAAAAAATACTATCGATAGTATCGATAACTAGTATCTATCGCTCACACTATCTAGTTTAATAAATAGTTTAATACTATCAAACTATCGATAGTATTGATAGTTTTTATAATTTTATACATTACTTCCAATCAACGATATTATTACTTCCAATCAATAGTATTAGTAAATTTGTGATATCGATACTATCGATAGCACTATCGACTAGTTTTCAAGTTCAACTATCGATAGTTGGGCAACTCTTAATTCCAAACTATAACCTTAATTTATGTGTTATTTAAACAGGAACAGATCAGTAAGAAATACAAAGACAAGTTTAAAGAAAATGATAGCTGTAAATGCGTTGTAAGTCTGCTTTTTTTATATTTACGAGTATAAAGATTAAGTATGTGCTTTAGTTAGCATTTTTACACACTTTTATTAACTTAACTTGTTACTAAGTATGTAGGTAATCAAATCTTGGAAGTAGTTTTCAACCTACTAGTTTTTAACTGACCAGTCGATTTGAAACTTTGTGAACATCTAATTCGGATGAAATTAGGATAATTTGACACCATCATGCTGATCTGGTGATTGAGTTTTCCCAGCAATTGTTTTTTTTGTTAACTTGATTCGATGTTCAGAATCCGTGGTTTCAGGCTTCGCTAAGCTTTATTTACACTGTATAGTTTGTATGCTGATATGCGTACAGTGAAACAAGAGTCTTATTTTAAACTTGGCTATCCTTGTTAACTGTTTCTAGCAATACGCATAATACAAAGCGTATTCGAAGAACGATAGCAAAGAAACAGCAAAAGCAGCGTACGCTTCGCTACGTAGTTAGGTTCAGCGCCCTGGCATCTGACGTTTGTAAAACGTTGAGATTTTAAATAAATCTATCTTATAAATCGTATATAAATTCTTATATATAAATTGTAAGTTCTTTGTATGGTGTACAATAAAGAGTATCTGTCTATCTATGTAACTAGTACCATCTATCTCGCATCTTTCACAAAATCTCTTTCTAGAAGATTTATTAATTTCAGTATTACTGCTGATAAAGGATTTTTAAAATCAATTTTTAAGAGTAACCTTTAGAACTAATTCGACTAAAACAATCCTGTAACCAGAAAGAAAAACAGGTCAATCAGGTTACAAGACTACCTCCTACACTTAATCAAACTTAGGTTATTGACTCGTTTTATTGTTATGTAAGAGTAAACTAAATAAGCTTTATAACGTCTAACTGGCCTCACCTGAGTTATGATGTGGTTTTGTGATATACTCCCCCTTAACCATGGTGTGGTTTGGTTGAGGGACGCTGTAATGTAGACTAAACCTTACTGTCAGATTATTAAGCTGCCTCAAAACCTCTGACTAGGCTTCACGACATGAAGCACGCCATATCGTTAGTTAATATGTTTATAAAAGAATTTAAGTATGTTTATCCGATATCTAGTAGCCATTGTACAAGCTTTGCTTTGTTTGGGGCTAGATGATTGGTGTGATTGTAAAAAGCAATTTATTATTATATTTTAAAGTCCAGAATGTCTATTCCTTTCCATGTCACCCTGTATTTTGTTCTAGGGGAGCAGTAGCGGTCCCGGAGGCTGGTCCTGCTCGTGTAAAGTAAGTAAGATTTAAAACTGTAGGTATTTTTAAAGTCCGTTCTATGTATGTTTGATGTATGTATGTTTGTAACTCCATCACGTAAAAATACATAACAGACTTTAATACAGATAGACTATGGCCTGGCTGGATTAACACGTATGATACCGGCTCCAGACAATCGTCCAACAGTCCAACACTCTAACAATTCTCCAACACATCCCAACTCACGATCGATCAAAACACGACCCCCCACACATCAATAGGCCACGGCCAACCTCATTCACTAAGATGACGTTGAAGTGATAGGTGCAAAAAGTTAAAGTCAAAAGTAAAAAATCATTTATTCAATTTAGGGCAGAAAACTGCCACTTATGAACGTCAATAATAACATTATTGGCCCATATGGGGCAGAACATGTCTCCTTATTTTTTGGGCCCTACTAGCGCTTCGAGACAGACACAGACAATCTGGCAAGTGCTGCTTCTGCGCTATACCTTATGCTTATGAGTAATTATTATTAATTTATGTAATTAATATTTACAAGCTTATAACGCGACGTAAAATCAAAAAACCACGGCGGATCATGGTCATATTAAAAACAGATTGTCGGGAAATAATTAATAACCGGGTGCGCGGTGCATATTTACACGTCTGCCTTGCTAGAGTAAAGTGACTACACTGCTGTGTAGAGGGTCTGTTCGAGTGAGTTGGCAAACTCCTTTGATCTGGGTACGATTTACCGCCATCGGAGCGATCACGCGCCAACACGATCCAACACCATCCAACATGCACGAACTATACACGTGGAAGGTTGGACGAACAGTTGGACTGTCGGACGATTGTCTGCCTTCCTAGCATGTGCATGAAAACACAATATGATATAGCGATATTTCGACACCAACTGTAAAAATATGATAGTATAGCCGCCATGTTGAATTTTTATCGAAACAGCGATCATATGTGACGACACCGGTATGGCGATTCAACATGGCGGCTATATCTATCATATTTTTACAATTGGTGTCGATATATCGCTACGTCATATCGTGTTTTGGTGCTCATGCTAGGAGGGCTGGAGCCGGCACGATACTTTTATCCGGGTCAGATCAACGCATCAAATTCGCGGGCAAAAGCTAGTCTTTAATAATATGAAGCTACGGCTCATTCTAAGGATAGTCAATAGTTATAATATTGCATGTGTCCGTGAGTTCTGTTCTTCTATTTCACTAGTGATTCATTATCACTAACATCATTTTAGCCATAGGACGTACACTGCTGAATATAGGCCTCCCCCATTGATTTGTGATTATTGTTTTTTATTCAAGAACGGCGGTGTTGACTGGGGCAAAACTGATTCCGATGGCAATAAAAAAAAGAACAAAAACGGTGGCGGCGGCTGGGGCGGTGGCTGGGGTCATAACGGTGGCGGAGGCTGGGGCAGTAACGGTGGTGGAGGCTGGGGCGGTAATTGGAAGGTACGTAATACAACATATAACAGTCTGACCTTTAATAAAAATATATGTGTATCGTTCTTTCCTTGTGCTTTTGAAATTTGACAGATAATGAAAAAATTGTACTCTAGCTAAAGCATACTCCGTTTTTAGGTTTTCATACCTCAAAAGGCTTTGATTCGTGGCTACATGGGGCTCACTAAAAGTTTTCTAGCTAATCGGAACTATTTGAATTTCGAATGTTATATTTTTTTAAACGTTGCAACCTTCTTAGTAATAAAAAAGCAATTGGCGGGAAATGATTTGTCAATTGTTTTTAACACACATCAAAGTGTACGCAACGAAAATGGAATAAGTCGAAAAGATTTTAGAGCGATGATTTTTTATGATTTTAAAAGTTCTCTCTCTCCGCAAGACTGTGCCGCTCGTCTTCAAAATGCTTTTGGGAGAAAAGCACCTTGTTTGAGCACCGTGAGGCGATGGTTTGCTGAATTTGAGAGAGGTCGAGTTTTTTTACATGATGGTTTTCGTAAAGGGCGGCCTTCAACTGCCGTCAACGAAAATAATGTGGCTACTGTTAAGCGGCTAATTGAAGAAAGCCCGCGGATTACCTATGAGACAATTCGAGGATTATTGGGGATTGGTATGAGCCCAATTCAGAAAATTTTATACGAAGAATTGAAAGTTCGGAAACTTTGCTGTCGTTGGATCCCTCATGAACTGACAGCGGAGCAGAAGCGGGCTCGCGTAGAATGGTGCTCACAGATGCTACTGAAGTATGACCATGGACATTTTAATGCTGTTTATGACATTGTCACAGGAGACGAAACGTGGATTTATTGTTTTGAACCCGAAAAAAAAAACAGCAATCTTGTGAATAGGTGTTTGAAAATGAGAACAGGCCAACAAAAGTGAGGCAGGCGAGAAACGTTGGTAAGTTGGTAAGTTCTCAAAAGACGACCCAAAAGCCGCCTCCTACATCATGACAACGCTTCTTCACACACGGCCAACAAAACAAAGACATTTTTAGCTTCCGAAAATGTACAACTCGTCACCCATCCTGCGCAAAGCCCCGACCTAGCACCCTGTGATTTCTGTATTTTCCCTAAAATCAAATATTTGATGAGAGGTTTTACTTTTACCAACTCCGAAGAGGCAGTGATAGCGTTCAATCAGCACGTAGAAAACATGCCTTCAGATCTGTGGTCCACCTGTTTTAAAAAATGGTTCGATCGCATGAAAAAATGTTTAAGTTGTGGAGGAGAGTATTTTGAAAAGCAATAGACATAATATTTTGGTTATAAAATGTTGTTTTTTTAAGTTACGCAAAACTTATAGTGTGACCTACGTATAATGCGTTGTGGTCGTAACGCGAATTGGTCATAAAAAATTAACAAAATTATTATTTGCCTTGTTCATTTAATTTACACTTCCTTACCGCCAACAGGAGGCGTGTTGTAAGAGGCGACTGATTCCTGTAGCACGCACGAGACGGCCAGCAGCGTCTGCGTGCAAAATTTTATAAAAAACTGCGCTCGTCAACCCGCCTGCCAAGCGTGGCGAGTACTGGCAATCCCCCCCCGATGATAAGTCATTGGGGGAGGCCTTTGTTCAGCAGTGGACGTTCTATGGCTGAAATGATGATGACTTTTTGTCATGATCTACAAATTGAAGACAAATACTAGACTTGGTGTCGCTATATCTGAGGTCCCGGGTTTGATTCCCGGTCGGTCAATGTAGAAAACTAACTTTCCAAAGAGGGGTTTTGTCCTTTCACTTTTAAAAGCGATGCTGATCTTGTTTATGATATTATTCAACTTGATGAACATTATTTTAGGGTCATGGAAAAGGGTTAAAAGTCCACAACGACCAAGACAACAGAAAACCTAGCTTTGAGTGTATCGGTGAAGTGTGTAATAATTTGGTAAGTTAATAATAATATGTAATTAATAATTATCTTGTTATGGTTTTTGTATTGTAATAAAATAACACACCACCTATCATAATAAGAGACGGCCCTGCCCCTAGCATGACCTCCAAAACACGATATGATATAGCGATGATGATCCGACATGTTGAATTACTGTGCCGGTGACGTCACATGTTATGATAGTTGTTTCGATAAAAAATCAACACAGCGGCTGTATCTGACAAGACTTTTATAAATAAAGATCGGTCCATAATGCAATATTTCGTTTAATTACACATATTATACACAGGTCTTAACACGATAGTTAATTTTTTTGAAGGTAACAGTGTTTACCTTCAAATTCAGCCCGACGTTTCAAACGTCCGTGATCACGGGTACACTGGCGCGGCGAGATGTCAATTATTCTTGCGAGGGTAGATTTCCTACCCGCACATTAATTATGAGTTTTTTTTTAAGGTATAGGTAAATACCTATACTTTAAAAAAATACTATCGTGTTAAGACCTCTGTATATAACATGTGTAATGTGTGAAAATAGCGAATCTTTAAAAGTAATTGTTTCGTTTATTATCGAGAAAAACAATATGGTTCAGCCAGCCTGACATCCGGCTGGCTGGTCACACGTTTTTCAAGATTTCTCGAAGTGAGTTGCATCATAATGGATGCAATCACTTTGGATGCCGTCCGTCACCTATCACGTCACGATCTTTTTGTTAAGAAACGGGGCAATAAAACCCCTTAGAGGCTGAAATCGAAAGTGTCCGTAAAGGTGAAATTCTGGCTGGCTGAACCAAGATTTTAAAATTTTTCAAAGAACGTATTGCGTCACAATCGACCAAAACCTTGGTAGATTGCCATCACAAATGATTTGTTTTCCACCTAGATATGCAAGATCTCTGTAGGTCAGGTGTCTCGGACAGCCAGAACTACATGTTGACTGTGGGTACCTAATCAGTTACTTTTGGAGGTGGTGCTAGCCAATGTGAGTTACTTCAAAAGCAATTTAACTATTAGGTACCCGCAGAATATTAGTGTCGCGGCAGCTATTTTTAGCTGCCACGACTAATGCTGAGCGGGGGACCGTTTTTGGCATATTTTTAATTTTAAGTACCTGCCAATGTAACATTAACCAGTTTTGTGCCAATTAAATAAATGTATTCTCTTATTATGTGTTAATATTATTTATAGCTTTTTAGTTTTTTGAAGTCGGTTTTATTTTTTTATAGTGTACCGGTAATAACTGATGTCGTGGCTGGGTACCTGAGCTAGAAATCCTTATCTTTTTATGGTTTTTCAAGTGATTATATCAATAAACTACTAAATGGCATTGGTTGTTATTTTTTTAACACGATTTTATTACTTACTTATTACAATAATGAGTATCTATCTACATTGGTAACTAGTTAACTGGTAACTAGTTTACAGCTAACTACCGAAGTACAGAAAGTTAAAACGTCGTTTTTAACCTACTTTCAAGTGTCGTACCGGTTTTAAATTTCGTAATTATGTTGACCAACTATAATAATGTCGTTAGATGGAACCAGAAGGTGGTAGAAGATAGCAGAACTTGATATATATTTGTAACCATGAACATCACCTTGACCTTGTCCATTATTTAATTTTTAGGTCCACGACGATCGTTGTCGCGGTTACTGGTGTGTGGGCTGGGTAAGCTACTAATCCTTTTCTTTTTGTGGTTTTTGAATGATGATAAACAACCCTGTTTATCAGTTGCTGCCTAGCAGACGCAGACCAGGCAGCGGCGGCAGGGGGTTGGTCTTCTCGCTGGCGCCGCAGACATGCAGACCGAATCGTACATTTTTTAAGTGAAGGTTAGATACCAAATAGAGCTGCCTCTTGATAGTTTAGTACCGCTAAACTATCGATAGTCTTCAATTTTACGTCATATCAATAGTATCAAAACGACATCAAGGCATGCATTGCTGCTGCGTGGGTCAAATGGCGAGAGGTGACTGGTATCATTTGTGAACCTAGAATGCCGGTTAAGCTGAAGGACAGATCTATAAGTAAATCATTAGGCCTGTCCTTTTATATGGCAGCGAAACGTGGCCGCTACTTGAGCGACACAAGCAGAAGCTGCATGTCACGGAGATGAATATGCTGCGGTGGATGTGCGGAGTCACGCGGAAGGACCGCGTGAGGAACTCGCGCATCCGCGGTAGCCTTCGTGTCCGTGATATTGCAGACAAACTGCAGGAGAGTCGCCTACGCTGGTACGGCCATATTTTGCGGAAACCGGCAAACTACGTCAGAAACAAATGTCTGGCCATGCCGCCACCGGCACCGGGTTCTAGACCCAAAAAATGCTGGCTTGACGTGCGTGAGGGCTGACATGTATGCCAATATTGCCAATGATCTCACAACTAGAGACGCTCAAGACCGTGCGAATTGGAGGAGTAAATCAAGGAAAGCGGACCCTGGGCTCCAAAGCGATTACTTTGGACGCAGCCGGGATTGACCGTATAGATGATGATGAGTATTGATACTATCGATATTATTACTTCCAATCAATAGTATTAGTAAATTTGTGATATCGATACTATCGATAGTACCATCGACTAGTTTTCATAGTCAACTATCGATGGCGAAACTATCGATAGTTGGGCAACTCTTAATTCCAAACTATAACTTTAATTTATGTGTTATTCAAACAGGAACAGATCAAAAAGAAATATAAAGGAAAGTTTACAGAAAACGATAGCTGTAAATGCGTTGTAAGTCTTTTATTTTTTATATTTATTAAGATTAACTGTTGCTTTAGTTACCATTTTTATTACACTTATATTATCTTAACTTGTTAGTAAATATGTAGGTTATAAAATCTTAGAAGTAGTTTTCAACCTACTATACTAGTTTTTAACTGACCAATCGCTTTGATACTTTGTATCTCAAATTCAGATGAAAATGGATAGGTCATCAAGTCATCGTAATACCTACTCATAATACTCATTCAGGCCTATGTTCAGCAGTGGACGTCCTATGGCTGAAATGATAAATACTCATTTATTCAGTTTTAGGCCCTCATTCACGTCCAACATATAGCTTTGCCCTACCACCGCTTTGGGACTACATATTTTCTGGTGATGAAAAGAAACGGCGCAACAAACTCAGTCACCTTTCTGATCGTGCTGATCTGATGATTGAGCCAGGATAGTGGAACTCTTCAGCAACTAATAGTAAAACCTTTTGGGCTCATTTGGTTCGTTTTGACGGGTCCAACAAGTTTTATCCTGCTAATTTATAAATGCGAATGTTTGTAAGTATGAATGTCTGGATCTGTGTTACTCTTTCACCTTGTTTGTAGTATTTATTTACTCTGAGCTTCTCACCGCCTCCTGACTTCATCATCACATCGGCATGATAATGTCAAATTAATGTATTATTGTCATGTCTGAATGTCAAATACTTACAAAGTCAGTTAAAAGCAAGTTATAACTACTTAACTGGTACTACTATACTACTATAAGGTACATACTTATTTAGTTAGTTACACTAACTTAATAAGTATGTACCTTAATACCTTACCTTAAACTAAGTAAGTGAACCTAATTTATGTGTGTTAAAAAAGCTTTAAGGAACAGCCCGCAATGAATCGCGCGCACGCACACAACTACCTACGCTGTCCTTAAGTGTGCGTGCGCGCTCGCTGTGGAGCAATCGAATAATCAAACAATACTGGACCCATATTTTGTCTTTTGTCAATCAAACAAAAAATGACGAAGATAAAACGCATCAAAGTGAGCACGTGACGTCACGCCTTGCTAAAAAGTGTCGCAAGGCGTGACGTTACGCGGAACTTTAACGGGCTATATCTCCATCATTTTTTGTTTTATTGAGAAAAAATACGTGTCCAATATTTTCTGTTAATGACGGACTAATTAGATTTTTTAGGAAACTAGCCTATTTAACGACCGTCTGGTGTAGAGCATTTATATCTAAGTCATAGTATTTCATAGTTGTATATAGTATATCATAGATGTATATATTATTTAAAATTAGTATAATTATTTTATAGAATTAATAATGTATGAAAGTGAATAAAGTCAGTCATAGATGTTTATAAAAGTATTTAAGTATGTTTATCTGTTATCTAGTCGCCATAGTACAAGCTTTGCTTAGTTTGGGGCTAGATAATTGGTGTGATTGAAAAACAATTTATTATTAATTTATTCCAGTCTGGAAGTCACTGGGGGAGGTCAATGTTCAGCAGTGGACGTCCTATGGCTGAAATGATGATGATAATGATGATTAATTTATTATTATATTTTAAACTCCAGAATGTCTATTCCTTTCCATGTCACCCTGTATTTTGTTCTAGGAGAGCAGTAGCAGCCCCGATGGCTGGTCCTGCTCGTGTAAAGTAAGTTTCGAAATTTTGCGTGTACGGATGTATGGATGTTTGTTACGCTTTCACGAAAAAACTACTGAACACACTTTGATGAAATTTAACATATAGACTATGGCCTGGCTGGATTAACACATAGGATACTTTTTATCCGGGTAAGGTCAACGCAGACGAAGTCGCGGGCAATATAGTCTTTAATAATATGAAGCTACGGATCTTTGTAAGGATAGTTAATAATATTTAAAATACTGCAAGTTTATTCTTTTGTGTTCTTGAGTTTTGGTCCTCTATTTCATCGGTGATCTGTGATTACTGTTTTTTATTTAAGAAAGGTGGTGTAGACTCGAGCAATACCGTTCCCGAAAGCGATAACAAAAACGGTGGCGGAGGCTGGAGCAATGGCGGGGGTTATAACGGTGGCGACGGCGGCGGCAGTAACGGTGTCGAAGCCTGGGGCGGTAATGGAAAGGTATGTAATAAAACATCTTGACGACCTCTGTAGCCGAGATGTACACCGGACTTGGTGTCGTTATCTCTGTGGTCCCGGTTTCAATTCTCGGTCGGTCAATGTAGAAAAATAACTTTTCTATATTGGCTCGGGTCTGGGTGTTGTGGTACTGTTGTTGTTTCTGATTTCTGTAACACAAGCGCTTAAGCTACTTATCACAGGATCAGAGCAATGTATGTGATGTTGTCCAATATTTAAAACAAATTCATACCCACTTATTTATAAAAACGAAAACAGTCTAACCTGTAATAAAAATATATCTATCTCTCTCTGTGTTATTTCTTACTATTGCACTATTTGTCTCGTTCTTTCTTTGTGCTATAAACTTTTGTCAGAAAGTAAAAAAAATGTACTCTAGCTACAGCATACTCCGTTTTTAGGGTCACATACCTCAAAAGGCTTCGCTTCGTCGCCACACAATGCTTCGTGGTCGTAAAGTCACAACATTGACGACCGTCTGGTGTAGTGGCACATAATAAATAATATAGGTAGTGTAGTAGTTCGCGCTCCGGACTACAAAGCCAGCGGTTGCGGGTTCGAATCCCGCAAGAAGGCAATTGATTGTGTGAAGAGCACGAGCATTCATAAAAGTTTAACTTTAATAATACTTTTATAAACCTTAGTCATAGATGTTTATAAAAGAATTTAAGTACCTATATATTTTACCTTTTATTTCCCTGAGACGTTTCGACCGGGTTACACTGACTGAATCGTAACCGTATCACCGAAAGTTTAAAAGCAATTAAAATCTATTTAGTAGTTTAAAAGAACTTCTTTACACAAACATCAGGGTTGTGCCGTTGCTGATTGAAAAAATAAAAGAATATTATTTGTAAAACATAACTTCTTTAAAGTTCCGCTTCCGCCGCGGAATTTATGGACAATTAGTCTTCTGAAGCCGTATTTTTGAAACATTAGATATTAATCTCGAATTCGAACACGAGAACTATTCTTGAATGAAATTCTTTCTGTTGCTCACGATTTTACGCATTTTAAAATCACGCGAAATAAGTATTGCTAATAAATTTAAATCTAATAACTATTTTAGTTTTTCTTTGGTTTTGCGCAGAAAATATTAATAAACCAGAATGCAAAAACCAATTGATTTAAAAACCGTTAATAAATCGCTTAAAACGGAACGTAAACAAAAAGGTATTAGGTCAAATCTCTGTCAATGAAATGTTTACTTGTCAAAGTCATTCTTCCGTTCTTTCTTATAGTAGAAAACGGAAAACGAGTGGGTTAGGACCATTCGTAGCAGAATTATACACGAAATGAATTTTTAAAAATTGTGATTTTAGATATTTGCATGCGAATCTTGCGATTTCCAAAATCATTAAGAGAACCCAATGTGAACCCAAATTCTATAGTGTAATTATTTTTTGATAGATAAAATTTAATTCGAGTATGATTTTTTCTTTGAAATTTTGTTTGCCATTGCCACACATAAACACAAATTGTAACTTCTTTGTATGGTGTACAATAAAGAGTATCTATATAGGTATCTATTAAGTATTAATGGCATAATATTGTATAGCTTAACATGTATTTATAATTTTTCCAAAATATGTCAATTTTATAAATTAAAGTGATATTATTATTATTTACGATCAATTTTGATGTGTAAATTTTATTTTTATGCATGCTAGACTGTCAGTTTTCTTTTTTATAATTAGTAAGGAATAATTATATGCCTACCAGCCCCCCTAGCATGTCTACCAAAACACGATATTATGATATGATATGATAAAGCGATATATCGACACCAACTTTAAAAATATGAGAGATATAGCCGCCATTTTGAATTTTTATCGAAACGGCGATCTTAATATGTGACGGCGATTTAACATGGCGGCTATATCTATCATATTTTTACAGTTGGTGTCGATATTTCGCTGTATCATATCATATCATATCGTGTTTTAGTGCTCATGCTAGGCAGGCTGGTGTAACTTATTGAAACTATTACCAATTTTATACCTGCAATTACGATCCACAACAAATATTTTTGATTTCTATTTCTAATTTCGTATTCGAATTGGAATTCGTATGTTTCAAAAATACGTATCCTGCCTGCATCTGTTTCAGTTTCTACAAAAATTTACTAAATCTGTTTTCGTTTCTACCTCCATTATGACACTTACGTCAGCTTTACTGCTTTTTAACCTCAAAAAATAATATTTTATGCAAGGGAAATAATATAATTATGTTTTTAAATTTCAGTACAAGTAAGTCACTAGCTAGTAATATATATATATTTTATATATATATACATATTTATTTTATATTTTAGAACTCTTCATCGCCTCCTCCTCTCAATTTTAATTCAACTGTCCACTGCCTGAAAGTTGTCTGGAAGAGATCGCTTCTAGCGATAAGACAGCCTGAATTGTGCTATTTTTTATGTATTTCTTTTCCTGTGATTTGTTTCTATTGTATGGTGTACAATTAAGAGTATCTATCTATCTATGGCATTGCCAAAATGCCCTTAAACTCTTTATTTGGCAACTGAGTTAAAATGTTACAATCAAAATGAATTTCATAAGTTATACAAACACCATAAGTTTGTGATTTAAATTGAATCTCGGTGTGGCGCGCCAGCCAGTTCCCTCTACAATGTGGCAGGCCATGCAGCAACTGGCTGGCTGGTTCGCGCGTCAAGCTCGTTGCCCGTGTTGCCATTGCGCGCTAATAAAACATCACTGAGTAGCCACCATCTAGTACATACCCTATAGCAGCAATACGAACCATCTTTCTCCGAAACTAGTAAGTGATTTTTCACTTACATTTAGTATGAAATGACAACTCCTGTCAATGCTCACCCATACAAAAACAGTAAAGATACAGATAAAAAGTGGCGGAAAGTTTTATCGAACAAATCATATGACATTTCTACTCTATGTGCTCCATGGTAGCCACTTAGTAACGAATGACCTAACCAGTCCATATTTATATACCTCAATGTAATCACACGGTTCCAAATTGTTCTAGACTCGTCAATACTAATCAAATGAGCCCAAGCACGAAGGTTTTACTAGTAACCTATTGTAGCCATTGCAGGGTTTCACTTTGCACTAGAAATGCATCAAATAAGTTATTTTTATTCGAAAAAACCTGTTAAAAGTCTCACTAGTCTAGCAAATTACATTGTATCAAGTTTTGGTCGTAATTATGATTTATCTTTCAGAATTATAATGAATCAGAATATGGAGGTAAGCAGTAAATAACGTTATTTTTGTTTATCTATTTAATCAGTTAATTGCTCAATCAAGAAAAGTAGTAGTCATTCTTTTAGCAAGTAGGACAAACATCTGATTCTCAAAAAAAATAAATTTTACGTTTCTATACAAACAAAGGTGGTCAGACGACCTGGTAAAGGTTGCAGGAAGCCGCTGGATGCGGGTTGCTTCCAACCGGCCAATCTAAAAATCACTGGGGGAGGCCTATGTTCAGCAGTGGACGACTTGTGGCTGAAATGATAATGATGATACAAACTAGTGTCACCTGGACGCGGTTTAGTATAACAAAGTGAATATTTTTTTGCGATTTCGATGTTCCCCCCATTAGAATCACCCCCTAAAAGGTTTTGCGTTATTTCATCAAAATCCATTTCACAAAATCGCGCCGTTACTATGGAGCGGGCGCTTGTGTATGGAAAATTTAGGGTGAGTTGTTAAAGCGTTGTTTTAGGTCTAATTACCTGATTGGATTGTCAAAAAAATTACTTATTCCGAATAAAGGGTAAGAAAGGTATTGTGACACAAGCTTTTCATTGTAAATACATATCCTTAATTTAAAACAAAAATCTTGCTTCATCATCATCATTTCAGCCATATGTCGTCCACTGCTGAACATAGGTCTCCCCAGTGACTTCCAGATCATCTTCCAGTAACTGGAACATCTTGCTTGCTAGTCATCACATAATATTTTATGCAAGAGAAATAATATAACTATGTTTTTAAATCCCAAAGGGATGCAAGGTGCCAAATTAAAATAAAATTTTTAGAGTACAAGTTATAAATGACTTTATCGTAATTATTTTCAACCATCGTGTTTTTGGAATAACATATTTTGATCTACTTTTAATTAAATATCCGAAAAAAAAAACAACGCGTCTCGATGTTCGCGGCCATTGTTGTATCCTTAATATTCATTTGTTCACAGGATTTAAATTATAAGCCCGTGATGTGTTTACTAAAGTACAGTAAAATGCATTGCTTAAAGGGAGAACACGACCAGAAGAATCGTCGGAAGGCCTAACTTTAAGAATAATTGTAAGTATAAAAATACTTTGAACTAAACTTACTGTTACATTAAATAATTAAAAAACACGGCTTAAAATATAAAAAAAAACTTTCAAACTTATCATTGGGGTTAAAGGGTTATGAAAGGTGATTACAATAAAAATATAAACACCTTTTACGGTTAAATGTAATAACAAAGTATGAAATAAAAATAAAAATTAAAAACATGACTGCCGTTACTAAATCGAACTAAAAAGAAAAAAATGAGAATACAGTAGGGAAATGTTCGCAAGATGGACCTTTGGTATTAGGTGTAATATTAGTATAGTCCGTTTTTCTTTGCTTTGCGACTATTAATTGAATTAGAAGAATGCTCTTAGATATTATGTTGATATATAATGTATCACATGGCAAGTTTGACTGTATTCAATTAACCGAAAAAATGCTGCTACATGTACCGCTTCGCTCTTACGCCGTCCGCAAAACTCTCAAGCGTAATTTATTCGCACTAAGACCATGTAAAACGATCAATTGATATTGATCGCTACGTATCGGATTTAAAGTTAAAAATCGGTTCAATGACCTTTAACTTATTGGGTAGGTTGACCTGCCGTTGTCTGTACTCCAAAGTGGTTATGATATGATATGCATTATCTGCTGAAATGTATAATAATATAATTTTTCTCTTTTTCCAGAGTATACAAACTACGAGAAGAAAAACACATTATTATTGTTCTGTATTTTTAAGAAATGAAATATGAAAAAGAGGAATTTAATCTTTTACAATGTGTAACTTATAACGCACAATCTCCGAGTCATTTTACATTTTCAGCACGAAACCTTACTGATTTTCCAGCGCATAATGTGCAACCATATTAAAAAAGAATAAAAGACTGTATAATATATTATGCAAAAAATTGCCCAATCTTTTGTTTATACATTTTATAGTTCCACTTTGAAAAAAAAACTAATTTTATTATTTAAAAAAATATCAATCCCGCCCCCTCAATTTAAGAAAAGAGTTTACCTGGTCAACTTCAAATAATAATTCCTGAAAAAAAGCTAAAATATTAAACATATTTTTTTTCTCGAGAATTTTAATAAATAATTTACTTGTTGAGTTTTTCCTTTCAGTTGTCAAAGACACATGTAGTTTTATCAACATTATATGTAAAAGAATATGTTTTTTTAAATTATAATAACAAAAAATTTAACTAAAAATAAAAAATATTTTTGAAAAAATATTTTTAAAATTCATGTAAAATACTTTTGATCTTTATTTATTCGAAATAGTTATGCAATTTTGACAATCCAGATAAGTGATCAGACCGAAAAACGTTATATAATTTTACGATAAATACGCGCGCTCCATTTAACAGCGCGGTTTGAGAGATGGCTTTCAAATAAAAAAAAATGTGTTAAAACAATCGAAAAAATTTGATAATGGTTGTTGTATTTGAGCACCAGAATCAGAACTTAAGAGGATGTGCGTTGAATAACATCTTGTATAGATTAAGAGTTTCCACATATACAACGTGTTAATGAAACACCGCAAAACCTTTTAGGGGGTGATTCTACAGCTAAAATACAGTAGCTCTTTCTATGGGGACAACATCGAAATCGCAAAAAAAATAACACTTTCCCATACTAAACCGCGACCAGCTGACATAAGTTTGTATGGAAACGTCGAGTTTTTTTTTGAGAATTCGATGGTCCGATAGAAAGAGCTACTGTATTTTTGCTGTAGAATCACTCCCTAAAAGGTTTTGTGTTATTTCATTAACACGTTGTATAGATTTAATCTAAACCCTGGGTTAGAACATTGTTCTGTCTGTCAACTAAAAACAAAATGACGTAGGTATACCGAATTAATTCGATCCCAGTTTAGGTATTGCTTTTTGAGTTGAGTTTTTTTTTTGAACCAAGTATTTAGTTAGCCCATATTAAATTCATTTTGGCGCAATTACAGAAAGTATATTTTACATTTGCAAATAAAACAATTATTTTAAAATAATTCAGAAGTACCAGCCACTAACATTACCTTATTTACGTAAAGCAATGTAAATAATTTCTTTCACAACTGATGTTTATAAAAAAAACATACATAACCGTAATAGTTTACTTGCTTATTATTAAAGTTTAAACACATCATATTTTATTTATTTATTATATTTTTTTAAAAATGTTTCTTAATTATGTAAAAATGGTTTTTATTTGTTAATTTTTAGTTCTTGTGTTACATTTGTTTTTTGTATACTGTTTGTTAAATCAAGCATCCTTTCAAGTATCCTAGACCGCCGCTTCCTCATCTCAGCTAGCATCCGCAGAATACCAGTCGCTGCGACGAGCTCTCTGCCATCACGACCTTATACGTACGTCCGTCGAGCACATACCATAAAGAGCAGCAATAAGAAACATCTTTCTTCGAAACTAGTTAGTCATTTTTCACTTACTTTTAGGGCCAGTTTAGTTTTTATTTCTTTTCTTGGATTCAGTGAAGGCTAATCTTCCCGTTGAAGCAGGTTGCAAGGCGCTATCGGGTCTAAAGCAAGTTGTCTTGAGACAAGTTACTTGAAACTCGATGCGGCGTTGAATACAAAGATATTTCAATAGTTTCAGGTCTTTATCACTTTACCAAATATACAAACACAAACTACACCAAACTTGCACTTTAAAGCTCTTTAAATGAAAAATAAAAACCAGTAAAATAGATCGAGGCCCATGCTTTTCGTTCGACTACCCACCACCGAATCCCACTTGCTATTAAGTTCCAGATAACCTATCTGTCACTGTCATCTGTCAAAACAAGTGGCAGATAGGTTATCCGGAACTTAAGAGCAAGTGGTGAAACTAGCCCATAGTATGAAAGATAATTCCTGTCAACTCTCGCCCATACTAAAACAGTCACATATTTAAAAATGGCGGAAGTTTCTGCTCTATAGGGTATGTGTTCTATGACTGTGTATAATGTATTATTGTAAGATTTATTGTATGTATATCTTGTACCAAATAAAAACGGATTTTCTATTCTATTCTAGTTCTTCTCTAAGTGAGTTCACAAGGGCTGCGTTTTTCGTAATTTGTTATTAACAGGGTTAGGTTAGCATAAAATTTGTATTTGTTCTGTCGCACTAGGCACTATAGCATGTAATTATAGATAAGTTTGGATTGAAATAAATAAATAAATAGACAATGTAGTTTCTTTTATAGATAGATCACGAAATGAAACAACGTTAATTAAATCGTTACATTATAATTATCATGATCATCATCATCCAATCCACTGCTAAACACATGTCTCCCCAATGAACATAAAAAATAATAGACCAATACATTAGAATGCCTATCCGAATGCTCATAACTAGGCCAAAACGATATCTCGATAAATGCACGTTTACCTATTGAAAAATATTTTTTGAAGAAGTCGCTTCTCGCTGATTATTAAGTCAAACTTTATTGGTTTAATATTAAGTCCCTGGGTAAATAATTATAAAAGACGAATTAATCTCCATAAAAGTAGTCTCCGTTCCTTTCTAAGCAACGTTGAATATAAGGAACCATTGACTAAAGCAGTGGGTCCACTCTTCTTTCCTCTCTTTGAGGAGATACCTTCCACGCCTTTTCAGACGCAGTCACAGCATCTTTAGGGTTCATAAAATAAATTCCTCTAAGTTCATCTTTTTTTTGGAAATAAAAGTCACAAGGTGCCAGGTCGGGACTGTAAGGAGGATGACTCACTAATTTCACACCTTTGAAAGACACATTTTTCGATAGTCCGTTTAGCGGAGTAAGCTAGAGCGTTGTCGTGCGTGGTGAAGGAGGTTCCTGCTTCTTGGGCGCTGCTGTCTAACATTTTCCAAGACAACTGGTCAACAATGACTGACATACCAATCTGCAGTAACAGTTCTTTTATCTAGTACGACAATTATTGTGAATTAAACTGTCCGGGCCCGTCCTAAGAATGAGGTAATTATCTTTTTCTTTGAATTCTGCCTTTATTTACTTTTGTTGGCAAATCTTCGTTCCATTCGAAGATTTACATAGGGCAGATTGTCTTTTGGTTTCGGGTTCGTAACAATATAGCTGGCTTTCATCACCTGTGTCAATGCCATATACAGCATTAGAGTTACCTCCTTCAGGTTTTTCAAGATTTGAGTGGCACCAATGCAAATAACGGTGTTTCTGATCTTCTCTCTAATTATGTAAAAAGCTTTTTGATTCTTTATACCATGTTCTTACGCAAATAAAGTTTTTTGAATGTTCATGAAAGACTTTTTGGACTTGACTTATACTGATGCCTTAAGCTGCTCGAATCTGATAATGCCCCTGTATCAGCTTTTATCAATAACCGCACAGCACACAGGTTAAATCTTCAGTAGTTGCCGCAGAAGGACGTCCTTCTCGAGAATCTTAAGTGAGTTTGCTTTGATCACGTTTAACCGTAGTAAACCAGTTGTAAACAGTTGCACAGAATAAGGGCTTTGAGGTTAACTCATGAAATGCTAATAAAAGTGGTAACATTGTTGTTGAGTAAGACCGCAACGAAAGTCGTACTATATCATTAAGCGAAAATTTTCTCTAGTCAAATCCATTAGACACGAAAGACACTTTTGAAATTGCCTCCAATTTGTATAAAAAATGTCACAGTATTAATTAAAAATCACAAAATGTTTAACAAAGCAAACCTTGTACTATAGACTAGATAACGAATAACCTAATTAGACACAAGTATAAACATCGCTGATTTAGGTAGAAATGCTCGTGCAGCTTGCTTAATCTCTTCACCCAAACCAACTGCCCCTTGTGGGAGCAGAACCTGCAACCACCGGCTTTGTAGTCCGTTTTACGCGCCATCAGACCAGATCGTCAAAAATGTTTTAATTAAAAAACGAACCATTGCAATTGATTTTCCGTCGTAAATTCATAATTAAAAAAGTGTCGAGGATTACGTACTAACAAGAACAAATGAAATTAATATGATGATGATAATGATGATTGGAACAGAATCACGGATAATTATTTCGTATAAATAAAAGGCCAAGATTAGTTAATGGTGAACTGGCCGCAGTATGCAGTTGTTTCTGGTAATAGGGTTAGTTATATTAAGCCTTAATTTACCAGAAACTTTAAGCAAACATAAAAAGGTTAGTAAAAATATGACAACACAAGGAAAACAAGAGAGTCCCTCCGAAGTAGTGAGCCAAAGGAAATTGGCAGTGAGAGACGCTCCCGGCTGGCTCGGGCGGCCTGCTTGTGAATGCGTCTCCATGACTATAATCAAGCTCCGGTGGGGGCTCCCTGCTTATGCGGTCTGGTCGGTGGTCGCGGCGGAAGGGTTTTGCGTTCGGTAAAAGTCTTTATTGCTGTGGAAATCTCTTACTTTCCAGTACAGTTTAAGCTATGCTGGGCAGCGAAAGGGCGTAAGACATTGGTTGGATTTTTTTGAAGATGTTAATTCATTGCTAAAGGTGGCCGCGGATCGGGTGATGACGATAACCCGTAGCTGACACAGAAAGGTCTAGTGACGCTAGTGACCCTGGTGTCGGAGGGCCTTATATTCACATTGCAGAGTCTGCCCTGTTTTAGGGTGATCCCGTGTATTCAGGATCACATGACCTATGCCGTACGTAGGCGATGCATGAAAGTAGTCCGGGTTATCATGCATCTTCAACATACGCTGCGAGGTACACCGCAGATTTTTAGAAGGTAAGTCTTGTTGGGACACAGCTGCGAAAGCTGCTGTTTTCTGGCAAGGGAGTCTTACAAATTCCCTTCTTCTCCCCCAACCTCCCAAGGATAGTAGGTACCCCAATGGAATCAGTTTACTGCGTACAAAAGGGTAAACAAGGGACTACTGTCATTTCTAAAACTCGGTTAAAATGATATATAAAACTACAAACCAGAGGTTGCGGGTTCAAAGCGTTGTGTGATAAGATTGAGCACGAGCAGTTGAATTATATTATTTCGCACCCGTACAGTTATTGTTCGGGACGATACCCTCGAAGTTGTTGACGAATATGTTAACCTAGGACAGACGATCCATCTAGGTATGTCAAACTTTGACAAAGAGGTAGCACGACGGGAAACTACGTGATATCGTCACATTAGATATTCCTTACTAGAGCCTGAAGACTAAAATCGTTGAGCAGTGTGTGTTGCCAGTGATGACTAACGGCACTAAGACATGGTCCTTGACTGTTGGCTTTGGCTTGAAGAACGAACGAACGAACGAAGAACTGAAGGAATGCTTGGCGTTTCTTTGTGACTAAAATCCGAAACGAGGAGGACCGGTAAAGGACCATAGTAACCGACAGCTGGAACCTTTTTTAAATTGCAAAGCTAAAGCAATTTGCTAGCCACATCACTCGCAGAGCTGGGGTCCGTTAGGGAAGACTGGTTCTCGAGTAGCAACCACAAACTGGAAGAGGCAGCACCTATCCTGGCATCCAAGCCTTCCACCTGGTGGACAAACGATGTAATCAAAGTTGCGAAAAGCCGCTGGACGCAAACGGAAGCTATTCGCTCTGGCGTTATAGGGAGGGATATTCTGTACATTTGTCCAGCAGTGGACTTCTAAACCCTGATGATGATGAAGCATATAAGGTTAGGACATTATAATGAATCATCAATAAATTCCTCTATCAATTACATAACATATCTAGCCGCAAAAGTTGCATTATAGTCACTAGATAACATATAGATAAACATAGTTGAATGCATTTATAAATCTGTGTTTCCCAAGGGCTCGGAGTCCGTTGGAGGAATTTGGGATCCGACATGCTGCTGCGTCACTTACTGCACGTCCTAGCGTAGGAGGTCCCCGCCGAAAATCAGAGTCGTGATAAGTCCGTGGCTGTCACGACAATTGCTGCTGAGAGGAGACACATCAGATACCCTATACAGTTTTATTGTTATGGATATTTCTTTCAAGTGTGTCTAATAAACGTTTTCTATTTCTGTTTAAATATAGTTTAAGACTTGGGTGGTGCAAATGATCCTGTTCATCACACAAACATATTGTTTTCATTAGGTTTCAAAAAAAGGTTCAAGGGTAAGCTATGAGTATTTTATTTGTTATTATCTTTCTTTTACTCTAGCGTTTTGTTTCGTTTCTAGTCAGAATAATTATGACCATGACACAATCTACCTTACTACCTACGGCAAGTCTACTCGTTACAATAGGAGCGATTTCTAAACTGACCTCTGTAACCTTTGGACAAGAAAGAAACCAAAACTTTTTGGAGAATTTAGTGTCGGTTCCTCACGATGTTATCTCTTGAGGTCAAGCAAGTGGTATAGATACGAACAGACAACAGCAGGTCAACCTACCTAAAAAGTTAAAGATCATTGAACTGATTTTTAACTTTAAGTCCGACACGTAGAGATCAATTGAATTTTGAATTGAGAAATTTGAAGTTTTGTGGTAGGTTGAAAATCTTTTCAAGATCCGTCGACCACTGAGTTACTAACTTCGCTCTAAGCGATTTGATTGTAAATCATATTGAAAAAACTAAAATAAGTAATTTGTTGATTAGCATCGCAAACAAAACAATTTTTGTTTATTTGACCATTAATAACTTTATAAATTAATTTAAGCATGGTAAAAAGAGTGGAGTTCGTAGTAGTTATGTATCATCGGTGGACTGGCATGGGAGCGTGAGTATTCATACGGTGAGTAAATAATATTATCTTTCAACACGCGCGCATACGCCCACACATAAAGGGTTACATTGCAAAGGGGTGTCAAATTAAAAAAATAATAACTAGGGGACCATATAAAGAAGCGTCTTGATCGTTATTATTTTTAATAATCGTATGTTACGAAAAAAAATTACTTTAAAATATCCGAAGATAAAGTCAAAAGAGAGATTACGAAAGCCGCGCGATTTTTCATCGTAGGCGTAGGTACGGCGAGCCAACAAGGACCTTACGCAGTGCACATACGGTGCATTTTTTTATGAATAAGTTAAATTTTCCACGGGTACCATTTTTAACAGCGAACAGAAATAATTAAATGTTAAAAAAACTTGTTCTTTGCATAGTTTGATTAAGTTTCTGATTCTGAGCCGCTTCTAAAAATTTGGCACCCCTTTGCAATGTAACCCTGTATACACAACACACATATGGTCCGGGCAACAAATAATTGTAGATGGAAAGGTTGAAAGCAGAAAGTTTGACTTCGAAACTTTGTTTGGACTAGTTAGAAGACAATTATACTTAATGTCATACAACGTAGATGTGCTACCAGGGGATCCAAAAGTAATCTCGCAATTACTCTGTCATGAACAGGCTTCAACGATAATATAATGAGTTACAACAAGAGAAAGCAAGTATAGATAATATTTTCCAACACACTCCCCAAAATCAGGAGATCGGCAAAAGAAGTACTTAGCATATAACTATTATCAGTAAAGTTTGGCTACCAGCTTGTCTAAAATTAACTCCTTAAAAGGTTATTATCCATTTTTTAAGTAGGTAAGCTCTTATTTTAAAAGTGAATTATAACTCATAATTATTTGCAAATTGTAATTGAATCTACTTTTAGCTCATATTTTATGTAGTTATTACTTGTTAAATATGTTATTGGTAAGATTTGTTGGTTGCTTTTATTAAATAAATACGCATTTATTTAATTATTTACCCCTGCATTTATATCCTAGCCTGACAGCAGCGAAAGGTGGTCCGGAGGTGAAGGTAGAACCGGTAGGCCTGGACAACGTGAGAGATTATGGGTATTAACAATGTTCACTTATTAAAGAAATATCAACAGTTCATCATCATTACATAATCCGCCTTATACCTCTCCCAATGCATGCCACTGATGCCGATTCCCGACCCTCGGCTATTCTTTTCCATCCGCTGCCAGCAGCTCTTCTGCATATTATAATATGGCTACTAATTACCTGATGGTTAATGAAACAACAACGTGTTGGAGCCGAAAAATTTGTCTCCTGCTCAAATTCAACAACTTTTTTTAAGGGACTTACATCTAAATCTCAATAAAATTACTTCCCCATAAAAATTATCAAAGAGGATTTTCCATTAACCGACAGACCTCATTCACCTACTTGTTGAACGTTTTCGCGGTGAAAACGATATCGTCCGCGTATAACATGTCATCCACCATGGTATTTTGCATTGCAACTTTTGGTGACGTTATACATTAAGCTTCAAGTAATCTGTGACACATACTTTGCTGTCAATTGAATCAATTGAACTATATGCCGTACAATATTTTATTCCTTGGTCAAATTTGTCGTCAACTGTGGGGTATAGTGGGAACGAATTGACGTTAACAGACACTACGCAGAAGGGACGGCATTCACAGCTTGATTGTCTTTGTATTTGTACGCAAGTAAGGATAAATTATGTGGTGGCTTAGATATATCGTGCATTTGGTGTACTAAGTGAAGTTAGTAAACAGAAAGATTGAGAACCTTGGTTTGATTCTTATAGACATAATAAGATTAAAGAACAAGGGACTAAGTGCGGATCCTTGGAGGACGCCCACGCCGATTTGGAACTTGGACTTAGGTCGCTGATACGGACCTGAGGGCTTATAAACTATTAGCACATATCTTGAATGATGGCGATACATTTCAGTTCAGGTACATTTTGAGCGGGCAGAGCTCGCGATATAAATTTTCTAGGTACCGTATCAAATGCCTTGTCCAGGTCGTCAAATACCATGTAGACGTTTTCCTTATTGATGTGGTATTTTTCCATCATGCATTACATTCATCACATAACATTACACCTTTTTTAATGCGTCTGGCAATACACCAATTGTTATAGTCTCAAAGTACGGAACCAACATCCTTGTGTTACGAACGAGGTATCATAAAATATATTGTGACAAAGACGTCTCCCAGCACGTTCAGACTCGAGCTAATTTAAAAAAGATCGTTTTCTTAATTGACCCCAACCGGTAATCGAACCCTTTGCGTTCAAGTGGATTACTGCGCTACAACACCAATCGGATCGTCAATTTTTATTTATCGAATTTGATTTCTTGTACCTCTAGTCTGCAAGCAACGGCGGTAGCGGCGGCGCACCTGGTATGCCTGGCCAACCCGGGGGATTGGTAAGCTAACTTTAAATTTTGCTTCTTTTTAGTCTCATTATCTCATCTTATCTTACCTTACCCTATCTCTCTTCTTCCGCTTACAAGATCATATTTGTAAGCTAGGTCAAAGGGGTGATTTTCCAGGTCAAATACAACAACGTTTTCTATAAAACCAACATCAAAATGAAAAAAACAATTTCTATACAAACTGATCAAAGCTGGTCGACGTCTTAAGAACTTGCGAAAGGTTTTTTTTTTGGTGGATTCGATGTTGGCTGTAGACTTTTATCTTTAGACACCGAAGTATTTTGGATTTTACATAAATAGAATAAATTATACCGTTTTAGGCCCGATTTTTCAATCGCCAGATAACTTTATTCGACGAATAAAATTGATGTTCTGTCTGACACAATTTCTATACGAAAACTGTCAAATGTCATATTCTTCAAATAAAAATTATCTGACTATGGAAAAATCGGCCCCCTAGTTGTTTTTTTTTTTAATTAAAACCCTTTTTTATATTTTTAATGTATGCTTTATCGATAAATGTGATGTAACATAAATGTTTTTTTGCACATTCAAGTTTTTTTGTCAACTAAACTATCCTGATAACAGTTAGCCCTTTGGAAATGTGCATTATTTCGGGATATAAAAAGTAGCCTAAGATACGCCTTATTACATCAGCTATCGCCAGTAAAAGTCCTGTAAAAATCGGTCCAGCCGTTTCGCAGGTTAGCCGGAGCAAACAGACAGACAAACAAAAAAAATGTTTTTGTATATAAGTATCGTATAGATTTCACATGCATTTAATAAAAAGCTATTATTTTGATATTACAAATAGAAACTTAAATTTTATTTTTGTGTACAGATAAGGTTTTTCTTTTCATGCTTCGGATGTTATTCATAATATAAGTATGATTTCATCGAATACCCTTCGAAATGAATTTACCTAGAGTCAAAATATTTTTCAAACGTTCTACATTTTTTACACCAAGTGGGGCGGTGGTGGCGGCATCGATTGGTGGCTTGACGGTAAAGGGGGCAAGCCTGGTAGTCCCGGTCAACCTGGGTGGAGTGGATGGGTAAGTCAACGTTTGGTGGAATATAATCGGTATTTTCCTTAAGGCCGATTTTTCAATAGGTTTTAAATAAATAATAAGTTTGACATGTTGACAGTTTTCAATATAAAATGTGTCAAAATGTCTAATAAATTCGATGGATAAAACTTATTTATCGTTTGAAAAATCGGCCCTTGAAAACTCGGTGTTTTTAAAATAATCCTGTATAGGTACATAAATGAGCTTTACTTCTATTAAATTACAATCTATCTATGTTCTGTGCTTATAGTTCAAATGTCACTATACTAAAATTAACCATTAGTCACTTTTGTAAGTACTATCGAATTGGGATACCGAACATAATGCTTGTATGATACTATGTCAACTTTCGAAAGAGTCCATACCTAATAATTCGTTTGACCTCCAAATTCTAAAATGTAGCTCGACTTAACCGAGAGAAACAATAATACTGTTATTTTTAATACAAATTAATTTAACAAAGTTCGACCCGAAAAAAAAAAACTAAGGAAAACGAAAAAACGTAAAAATATAGGCTGCTTTAACGTTCATTGCTTTGTCATTGTCGTTTATCGAACTTGGAAACATCGCAACTGTTCCTAAACTTATTCCAATCTAAGACATACACACACCCACACAGATATACACACACACGCGCACGCTCGCATACACACACACACACACACACACACATTACTTCCGTGACAGGCCTACTTCCGTGACACTAGGCTACTAGTGTGACAATCAGGTAATCTGTATTATTTACATAATATTTATATTTCTATTTATTGTATCTCTAGCTCGGAGGCAGTGGGGGGCAACCTGGCGCCCCCAGCGGTAGTGGGCCTGGTATACCAGGCCAGCCCGGGGGATGGGTAAGTTTACACTGCAATATTAATAAATACGCACTTAATACATCGAGCACATACCCTATAAAGCAGCAATACGGATCATATTTGTCCGAAACACGTTAGTGATTTTCACGTACATTTAGTAAGAACTGATAAGTAAAAGAGTACAGTCACAGATTGAATAATGGCGGTTTTTTTTAATAAAATGTCATTTCCACTGCCATATACCACATATTTACCCATTAAGATCATTTTTTCTTCTACACTATACCTGGGAAATTACTGGTTACCGAGATGTTGACGAACAAAGTATTTTTTTTTGCATGAATTTTTACAAATATGACTTTTGTTTGTTATAACTAGTTAAACTTTTTTCTAATGAAACATAGTTAGAACTTTTTTCATAAAAAGAATAAAGAGCATAGATTACGCTGTCCTTCAAGTGTGCATCGGCGCGCTCGCTGAGTAGTGCTCACTCACTCACGCACGAGTCACGACACGTAGGTATAGTCTGTTGCGTGCGCGCTATAAATATTGCGAGTTAGAAATTAGTAATTTTTTTGATAACCAAAAATAAGTCATGTTACGAATGACCAAACATTGAATTTTACGCTGTCCTTCAAGTATGCATGCGCGTTCGCTGTGTAGCGCTCACTCACACGCCGACTGTATGCACACACGCAGGCATACTCGGCTGCGTGCGCGCTATACATTGCTGGTTAGAAATTAGTAACTTTTTTGATACCCAAAAATAAGTCATTTCACAGCAATTTTAATTGTATTTTATTAGTTTAAATTAGCAATTCTTGTATATAAGGTGCTTCATAAATATCTGCAACGGCTGAAATGGGTAAAAGTATTACTTAAATAGATTACGATAGTAAAGAAATGTTATGTCCAGAACATCAATAATTTTTTCATTAACAAAATTATATTAAATAAAGATTAGGCTTTATTCTGTCTCAAACCATCCACATCTGTCCAAAAATGCTGCAACGTTTCACATTATACCGCTCCCGCGCAGTGTCAAGGGCGGATGACGAAGTGTGTTATGCAAATTAAAGCAAGTAACCATTTATTTACTGTCTTTTCGCAAATAATTAATTACCGATCCGGGGCACGTAATTCCTTCACTATCGTAATCTATATAAGCAATACTTTTACCCATTTCAGCCGTTGCAGATATTTATGAAGCACCTTATATAAAAGAATTGCTAATTTAAACTAATAAAATACAATTAAAATTGCTGTGAAATGACTTATTTTTGGGTATCAAAAAAGTTCCCCTAACAAGGGTACGGCGATGTTGCAGTAGATATTTATTAAATATCGATGTATTTTTTAAATGTTAAACTTCTTGTACCCTGAGTGGGGCGGCAGTGGGGGGCTAGACAGTGAACGGGCTGGTCCTGGCAGACCAGGCCCACCTGGGTGGAATAGATGGGTAAGTTCAACATTTGGTGGAATATAGTTAAGTAGTATTTTTGTTAACCTAAATACACATGTATAATTTGACGACCTCCGCAACCGAGAGGCGAGCATAACAGACTTTAGTGTCGCTATTACTGAGGTCCCGGATTCGATTCCCAGTCAGTATACTCGTATTGTCTCGGGTCTGGGTGTTGTAGTACCGTCGTTTATTTTGATTTCTGTAACACAAAGGCTGCACAAATGCTAGTGCTAGTGCTAACAAAGTGTATACATGTATTGATGATGCCCAATATAAAAAAAAACACATGTACACAACATTAATTTTACTAGTGTAAAAACGAAGCTTATAGGGCTAATTTCACTATATTGTAAATGCCCTTTAAGAAATACAAATCGGGAGTACCGATAATCAGCAAATCGGGAGTACCGATTTGGTTGTAGAAATTAAAAGGGGAAAATGCTCGTCAACTTCCTGGAGACAGAGATTTTTTCTAAACCATTTTTTCTTTAAGAAACAACTTCAACGGAGATGTTGGCGGTCAAAGTTACATATTTTTTTAAAGATTTTTACAAAAATGCCTTTTGCCGAGTGTGCGTCTGCGTTTGCTGTATAGCGCTCACTCACTCGCCGACCGTAGGCACACACACATGCATAGTGTGTTGCGTGCGCGTTATAAATTGCGGGTTAGAAATTAGTAACTTTTTTAATACCCAAAAAAAAGTCATTTCACAGCAATTATTTTTGTTGCATCCAACTTAGTTTGATGTATAAGTGGTACGTTAAGCTTTTTTTAACACTCTGTATGTAGGGTATGCTAACTATCATAGTTAACATAGGAATTTAACATCCATGTTACGAGTTACCAGACATTGAATTTTGCCGGGGGCGTCTCCTAGAACACCCAGTCAATTTAAAAAAGTTTGTTTTCTTAATTGACTAGAACCGGGAATCGAGACCGGGATCTTGTGCGTTTAAAGCGAGTCACCGTTTTTTCGTTCGTACTTTGATACAATATATAGCAAATGAAGATTAAAAAAACTATACAACTTATAACAGCTAATCAGCGGAATAGTAATGTTAATTTTTTCAATTAATTTTGATCCCTAATAAAGGTACGGAAATGTTATAGCAGATATCGATGTATTTTTTAATGTTAAACTTCTTGTACCCCGAGTGGGGCGGCAGTGGGGTGTCAGACAGTGAATGGGCTGGTCCTGGCAGTCCAAGGCCACCGGGGTGGAATAGATGGGTAAGTTAAACATTTGGTGGAATATAATCAGTATTTTTGTTAGCAAATATACCATGTATAATTTGACGACCTTCGTAGCCGTGAGGCGAGCATACCAGACTTGGTGTCGCTTTCTCTGAGGTCCCGGGTTCGATTCCCGGTCGGTATATTGTCTCGGGTCTGGGTGTTGTGGTACCGTCGTTGTTACGGAGATGTCGACGGTGAAAGTAATTTTTTTTTTAAAGAATATTACAAAAATTTCTCCTGTTTGTTACAACCAAACTGTTTTCTAAAGATTATAGTTGAAATTTGTAGCACTTATTTCATAAAGGCTCTAAAGTGCACAGCCCATAATGAATCACGCGCACGCACACAACTACCTACGCAGTCCTTTAAGTGCTCCTTCAGAGTAAAGGCGAGTGCGGGCGCGGGTGCGGGTAGATCAAATGTATCTAGACGCCTCTCGCTTCCACAGTGGTCGCGCGTGTGCGCGTCTGCAGAGGCGCGGGGGCTGGCGCGGAGGCGGGCGCGGAGGCGGGCGCGGGGGCGGGCGCGGGTGGCGTGACCATCGCGCGGCTAATTCTATTGGCTCAGTCCGCCTGTGTCTTTCACAGTGATCTAGCGTCTGTGAGTGGCTAACGCGTCTGGTTCTAAACTTTTTGATCCACCCGCGGCAATATGGAAATCGACACAGATGAGTTTATATCCGCAGTGCAATCTCGCACTGCTATCTGGCAAAGCAAACATCTACAACACTTAAACAGAGCTGTAATTAGTAAATTATGGTATGAAATAAAAAAACTTCACATAACTTACTTCCCAATTAAAAATTGAATTTTCCATTAATAAAGTCAAATCTTCATCCATGTCCATGTCTTGACATACGTAGCGAGAAGTTTTAGAACCGTATACACACGCGTGCGTTCAGTATCTCAGCCGCTTTTCCACTGAGCTGTGAACATAAAGACGCTAAGGCCTGCGCACCCGCGCCCGCCCCCGTCCTCGCCCCTGAATGTGCACTCTGAATAAGCACTAAGTGTGCATGCGCGCTTGCTGTGTAGCGCTCACTTACTCACGCACGCAAGACCGTATGCACATTGCACACACGCAGACATAGTGTGCTGCTTGTGCGCTATACATTGCGGGTAAGAATTTAGTACCTTTTTTTAATACCCAAAAATAAGTCATTTCACGGCAATTTTTTTTGCATTCAACTTCGTTTGATGTATAGAATGCGTGGTTTGAGGCTTCTTATTTTTTATACCCTGTATTTAAAGTATATTAGCTGTCAATGCTGTCATAGTCTGGAAGTAAGGAATTAACATCCGTGTTACGAGTTACCAGACATTATTTTGTCAGCGGCGTCTTCCAGAACACCTAGACTCGAGCCAATTTGGAAAAGTTTGTTTTCTGAATTGACCAAAACCGGAAATCGACCGGGGATCGATCGATCGATACAGTTGTATTTCGTGTAAAACGTAATTTTACACAAAAAAAACACTGTTTTATTATAAAAAATTTTTTGGGGATTTAAACCACACTCTCATGCGACAATTTCACATAACGCCATCTCGTTAACTTTTGTGGTACTTGTATTGTGGGCGACGGAGGATAATAATCTAGTTTATCCCAAAATTTTGTGGGATAGCGCTATATTATATAGCTTAGTATAGCTTCATCCGGTACGCCCAGGTCATGAAACTATAATTATAACAGCTCAACCAAACAAACAAAACTATAACAGCTGATCAGCAAAAGAGTAGTGTTTATTTTTTCAATCAATTTTGTCCCCTAATAAAGTTACGGCGATGTTATAAGAGATATCGATTAAATGTCAATGTATTTTTAAATGTTAAACTTCTTGTACCCTAAGTGGGGCGGCAGTGGGGTGTCAGACAGTGAATGGGCTGGTCCTGGGAGTCCAAGGCCACCCGGGTGGAATAGATGGGTAAGTTTAACATTGGTAGAATATAGTTAATCAGTATTTTCGTTAGCATAAATATACCATGTATAATTTTAAGACCTCCGTAGCCGTGAGGCGAGCATACCCGACTTGGTGTAGCTATCTCTGAGGTCCTGGGTTCGATTCCCGGTCGATATATTGTCTCGGGTCTGGGTGTTGTGGTACCGCCGTTGTTTCTGATTTCTATAACACATGTGTTAGTGCTAGTACTAACAAACTGTATGTGAGGATAATATCTAACAAAAAAAAACATTTAAATTTGAAAATTACAACATTTTTAGTGTAAAAACGAAACTTATAGTGCTAACGTCACTATATTGTGAATGCTTATTTTGAAATACAAATTGGGAGTACAAATAATCAGCAAATCGGTAGTACCGATTTGATTGCAGAAATTATAGGGGGAAAATGCTTCTTTGCGTTTAAAGCGAGTCACCGTTTTTCATTCGTCTTTGATAGAATATATAGCAAATATTTTAAAAACTATGCAACCTATAATAGTTAATTAGCAGAATAATAATGATAATTTTTTCAATTAATTTTGTCCCCTAATAAAGGGTACGGTGATGTTATAGCAGATATCGATGAAATGTCGATGTATTTTTTAATGTTAAACTTCTTGTACCCTGAGTGGGGCGGCAGTGGGGTGTCAGACAGTGAATGGGCTGGTCCTG
Source organism: Anania hortulata (assembly GCA_963576865.1). NCBI lineage: Eukaryota > Metazoa > Arthropoda > Insecta > Lepidoptera > Crambidae > Anania > Anania hortulata. The sequence goes on from OY756413.1 coordinate 3,361,420, forward strand.
GCAGCCCAAGGCCACCCGGGTGGAATAGATGGGTAAGTTCAACATTTGGTGGAATATAATCAGTATTTTCGTTAACATAAATATACCATGTATAATTTGACAACCTCCGTAGCCAAGAGGCGAGACTACCAGACTTGGTGTCGCTATCTCTGAGGTCCCGGGTTTGATTCCTGGTTGATATATGGTCTCGGGTCTGGATGTTGTGGTACCGTCGTTGTATCTGATTTCTATAACACAAGTGCTAGTGCTAGTGTTAACAAAGTTTATGTGATGATGATGTCCAGTATAAAAAAAAACATGTAAATTTGAAATAACAACATTTTTATTGTAAAAAAGAAACTTATAGTCTTAACTTAAACTTATACTTATAGTATATCCGTAGTAGGGCCGCACCGATTTGGTTGCAGAAATCATAGGGAGAAAATGATCGTCAACTTCCTGGAGACAGTTCTCTAATTCATTCTTTCTTCAAGAAAACATCAACGGAGATGTCGACGGTCCAAGTTTTTTTTTAAAAAGTTTTTCACAAAATTGCCTTCTGTTTTTACAACTAAACTTTTTTCCAAGGATACAAATTTAAAAATTTTAGTACTTATTTAATAAAAAAAGTGCACAACCCGCAATAAATCGCGCGCGCGCACGCAACAACTACCTACGCTGTCCTTAAAGTATGCATGCGCGCCCACTGTGTAGCGCTCACTTAGACACGATGTTCACTTATGTAATATTCTAAGAGAAAAACATATTTAACGTTACACATAGAGTACTTTTGTTGCATTTTATTACTTTAAATCAGCAATTCTTGTATATAAATTTATTTTGCATGTCTCGGATATTGCTTTAACGATTTTTATTAAATTAGTTTATTAGTATTTTGATTTTTACCTACGTATTGTATTTCTTGTAAAACGTCTTGTAGAGTTTATATTTGCAATTTAAATATTGGTCCCTTAATAAATGTACGGCGATGTTATATTAAATATCAATGTATTAACATTGTGTACTTGCCTGGTACCCTCAGTGGGGCGGCAGTGGGGGTCCAGGCGCTGAATGGGCTGGTCCTGGCGGTTCAGGCCCACCTGGGTGGAATGGATGGGTAAGTTTAACATTTGGTGAAATGATCAGTATATTACGTAACACAAATAGACTATATAAATTTAGAATCACAACATTTCACAATAAAAATATTTTTGCTGTTTGTAAAAACGAAACTTATGAGAATTTTACTTATGCGAATGTCCAATAAGAGAGCCAAATTGAGAGTAAAAATAAACAGCAAATGGATAGTAAGGGCCGACAACCGGCTTTGGTTGCAGAAATGATAGGGGTAAAATCCTCGTCAACTGCCTAGAGGCAGAGATTTTTTTTATGATTATTTTTTCAGGAAACAACTTTTACCGAAATGGACGTGGCAAAGCCCAGCCCGATGCTATGACCAACAATTAGATTGATTTCATTTCAATTTAATTTGAAACCGAACGCTTAAGATTTTATGGAAACCACTTAGAATTAGTTTGAATTTCAAATACATATATATTTTGAGTCAAATCAAATAATAATGAACACCTTGTATCCCTAAGTGGGGTTGGCGGCCCGGCGGTGATGGAGGAAGTCCTGGTGCTCCTGGCCAACCCGGGTGGAACGGATGGGTAGGTTTTTGAATTTTTCAAGGAATTATAATTCAGTATCTTTTTTATCAAGAATTATTTATTTATTTATAAACTTTATTGCACAAAACTTTAAAAAGTGTACAATAGGTGGACTTAATGCTAAAAGCATTCTCTGCCAGCCAACCTTAGGGTCATGCAGAAAAACAAGTAATGGGTGCGGTAAAGGTCCGATATAAGAATTACCTTACATTAACAAATTACGTGGTAAGCTTAATATGATACAAATAATTACCTATATAAATAAAATCAATGGACGATATATATACATATACTACTTATATAATGACTAAATAAACGTACGTACTATAAATAAATAAATAAATATTGCAATTATGTATTGAAATATTTATGGAGTTTATTTTTAAAAGATAGTTTTGATTCCGATTTCTTAAAATCAAGGGGAAGCAAGTTCCACAGTCGTGTAGCCCTGATTGTAAACGATTTCGAGACGAAAGCAGAGTGGTGGAATTACATTAACAAAGCACGTAAATTTGTAATTAAAAATTAAATACACATTTGTAAATTTACGGGAATTAAAATGAAATTATTTGAAAAAAAAAATGCTATATACATATGCCGGTAGCGTAGCGTAGGACGTCCACCTACAAGGTGGACAGACGACCTGGTAAAGGTTGCAGGAAGCCGCTGGATGCGGGCCGCTTCCAACCGGCCAATCTGGAATTCACTGAGGGAGGCCTATGTTCAGCAGTGGACGGTCCTATGGCTAAAATGATCATGCTAAAGCCACGTGTTTAATACGAATTAGTAGTTTAAAAAGGTTTTTTAAAGTTATGTATTTAACTGGCAATTGATTTTTAGGGTTCCGTAGCCAAATGGCAAAAAACGGAACCCTTATAGATTCGTCATGTCTGTCTGTCCGTCTGTCCGTCAGTCCGTATGTCACAGCCACTTTTTTCCGAAACTATAAGAACTATACTGTTGAAACTTGGTAAGTAGATGCATGCAGAAAAGTAATAATAAGTTTGGGGGCTCCCATACTTAGAACTAAAACTCGAAATTTTTTTTTTTCGTCAAACCCATACGTGTGTGGTATCAATGGATAGGTCTTTAAAAATGATATTGAGGTTTCTAATATCATTTTTTTCTAAACTGAATAGTTTGCGTGTGAGACGCTTCCAAAGTGGTAAAATGTGTGTCCCCCTCCCCCCTGTAACTTCTAAAATAAGAGAATGATAAATCTAAAAAAAATATATAATGTACATTACCATAAAAACTACCAGCGAAAATCGGTTTTAACGAGATCAAGTAATTAGTTTTTTTTTAATATGTCATAAATCGTAAACCGCAATTTAACTTTCGTAATGTTATGGATTTCATTTTGCAATAAAAATACCATAACTATGACTCGATTGTCGTGATGGGTGAACTTTTACTCATAACGGTACCTACAGGTTTGTACGGAACCCTCGGTGCGCGAGTCCGACTCGCACTTGGCCGGTTTTTAATTTTACAACTGAAAATTTTTACAACTTTGTTTACTTGATTACCTTTAAATACTGATCTCAGCTTAAATAAAATTTAAAAAAATTTTTTTTACTGTCTGACAATATTTTATCAGTTGTTAAATCATTTTAAAATCCCGTCAACTTACAAATGTGGCTTGAATTTCTTTTAAAGTGCAATTTTATCATAGCACATTTATGTTATTGTGTGTATGGATATGATTCTATTAGGAATCGGTTCAAATATATTTTACAGTTATAAAAACCGTCACCTACTACTTCAAATTCTTTTTAATTTTACCATTATAGGTTATTTGTTAATTCTATTAATGAATAAGGTTACCCAATATTATAAGGACGCTTATTTTGTTTGTAAGGGCGGAGGCGGCGGCGGGAGCGGAGGCGGCTCTGGCGGTGGAAGTGGAGGCGGCTATGGCGGTGGAAGTGGAGGAGGTGGATGGGGGGTGAAATACAATCATACTCAATAGTGTTAAGGCTCGGACTAACATGAATCCGGAATTTTTCCATTGACAAGTCCGCATTCAATCCGTCATCCAAGGATACACGTGAAAACTTTATGAATGGATTACATATTACAGACCAGCCTGCCTAGCATGAGCACTAAAAACACGATATGATATGATATGATATAGCGAAATATCGACACCAACTTTAAAAATATGATAGATTTAGCCGCCATTTTAAATTTTTATCGAAACAGCGATCTTAATATGTGACGGCGATTCAACATGGCGGCTATATCTATCATATTTTTACAGTTTGTGTCGATATTTCGCTATATCATATCATATCATATCGTGTTTTTAGTGCTCATGCGCTTATGCTAGGCAGGCAGCCTTAGAAATGTAGGACATAAAACAGTAGATTTTCAAACAATAGTATATTTTCACTCTGAATTCTCCGGCACCGAATCGTATGTTACTAATTCAGGAAAATTTCATATGGTTGCTTGAGCGACGGCTTAGCGTTTTAAGCGGGTTTGATAAATAAAAATAAAAAAACATGTTACATACATCCGTATTTTTTCCGACGTAAGGACTGTCGCACTACTGTCGTATGATAGTCATCATGTCCGGAATGTCATAGGCCCAATTAAAATACAAACATTGCGATTAGGATCATTTTGTTGTCCGTATGTCTGTCAAGACCCATTATCTCGGGAACGCGAGGAGGTATCGAGTTGAAGTTAAAAGCATATACTCAGGTCTACAGTCCTTCAAAGCTGTGATAAATCAAACTTCTAAGTTAGCGTAAAAAAAAGAAACGACCGTTTATGCCGAAAAAAACGTACTATATTTCGACACTCAAGGAAATCAAAATGTATAGGGTACTTTTCGTTGACCTACAACTATGAAATTTGGCAAGTACTCGTAAGTCTTATACCTCAAGTACAGCTTGCAAGGGAAAATCTGTAAACTATACATTTGTAAATGCAACTTTGGGGGTGAGAGGAACAGGGTGTAAAGTATCGCTGACCTAATAATTTATCTTTCATTTGCTCTGTGTACTATATTATGTATGTGTATGTATATGTATATAATTGATAATCATATATATTTATACCTATTTATTAAGTATGTAATGTTGGTGTGTATATATATTTATTTATATATATATATGTTTTTTTTTTCCTTCTGCACCGCCTGTATTTCTCTGTTTGATCACTGGTTGACTGGTAGAGAATGCTTCTTGGCATTAAGTCTGCCATTTGTACAATTATTTTTAAATGTGCAATAAAGTATAAATAAATAAAATAAATAAATAGTTCCTCATCCCCCATTGAAAAGGGAGGATCCTCCGACCAGACTCTTAATAATAATTAAGACGACCAGGCTCCGATAAATTTAATATCGCGATGTAGGATACGTTAGTTTTATATGTGGCGAAATAGATGTCGCTACACAACACTCGATTCCTGAACTATTTATAATTTACCTACAAATTTGTACGGAGCCCTCGGTGGGCGAGTCCAACTCGCACTTGTCACAGCGACCATTCGTGCATTATGAGCAGGGAAATGGAGTCGTTGCTCGTTTGATTCTCCGCTCACACACCGTAACGCCGCGTCGGTCAGCAGTTCAGCAGTACCCACTGTATTGGTGAACAAAGTCACCTGGTATTTTAAGGATGCTCATTTTGTTTATTAGGGTGGAGGCGGCGGATGGAGCGGATGGAGCGGAGGTAGCGGAGGTAGCGGAGGCAACGGAGGCAGTTGAAATTGAGTTTGTGTTTAATACTCCCCTTGTTTGGGGAATCAAAGGCCAAATTAAAATACAAAAACTCCACAAATTTAAATTCAAATTTTAACTGCTTTAAAATTATAATATCAGTTATATTCTTTTAGTGGGTTTGCCCTCGTAAGTCCTCTGTTTTTTAAACATGTGTGTGTACTGTACTGTACTACAAACAGTACATACTAAGAATAGTGCTTCAGACCAAAATGGTCAGTTTTTCATGTTTCTATGATTTAAGAGGTGTTGTCTAGTTGTTCTATATTTTTACGTTTCTTTGCTAAAGGTAAAATTATATAATTAATATTAAAAAGAAGAATTAAAAATATTTTGTACTACATAATTAACTACATCAATTATTCTGTAAAAATCATGTGTAATTTATTTGTATGATGTGCAATAAAGAGTATCTATCTATCTACATTGATTTTTATATGATTTACCAAAAATCTACAAAATCAGTTTTAAGTTTGAGGTTACATTTTAAATCTCAGGTCTGCACTGCTACTTTTAGCTTATAGACAAGAGCTCGTCAAACTACCTAAACACGTCAAATTTTCTCAGTTGATATCGTTCTCAACCTCTACATGCCGGACTTAAATTTGAAAATCGGTTTGATGACCTTAAAATTCATGGGTAGGTTGACTTGCCGTTGACTGTACTTTATAAAGAACACGAGGACTAACGAGGTCACAATAACTAAGATAGAAGCAGTAGCTCAAGATTCAACGTTTTAGTTAGTTAGTTAGTTTGTCTGGGCTGTTTCCGCACTTAGCCTCCCGATTGGGACATTGTGCGTGCTGTGCTACCTTTTCCTTCTTACTCCAACCAGCCTAGATCATCCCAGAAGGTCAGCAATCTTTTCAGATTTCTGCAGGCTTCCGGGAGAGATCCTGGTGATTGGAGGATCTGATGCCGTTGATCTGCCACGCTCCTACATTCCATAAGCACGTGCTGTGGCGTTTCTTCTGCCTCCATGCATCCTGCATGTGGGGCTGTAAGTCACACCTATGTTAAATAGGTGCTTGTTTAGAGGACAGTGACCGGTTATAACTCCTATAACCTTGCGGATTTTGTCCTTTTTAAGTCTGATGAGGTTGCAGGTAAGCTTATTGATGCTACCGGAACTGCATTTTTTGTTTGCCTGCATCCTTCACTGTTTCTCCATTCTGTTAAATGCGTTTCTCTAGTTCTTTCGCGCAACCATGTTTTAATTTGGGCTTGAGGTAAGGGCAGTAGTGGTTCCGGTCCGTGAACTACTGCCTTCGATCCTCGTTTTGCCAGTTCGTCTGCTGCGTCAATGATCCAGTGAGTCGCTGTGTCCTTTGATCCACTGCAAAGTTTTGAGATTCAACGTTTACTATGGGACGAACATCGGAATCACAAAAGAATATACATACTTCCTAAAATTTATAATCAACTGTTGTAGGTTAAACAGGGTTATTTGTAAAACATCAACAACCTCCAAGGGGCTGATTCTGGTGCTCAAATAAAACAACTTTTTCGATGGGACCAACATCGAAATCACAAAAAAAAACACTTCCCCATACTAAGGCGCTGACCAGAGGACATCAGCTTGTATGAAGCAGTACAATATTTTTTTAACCGACTTCAAAAAAGGAGGAGGTTCTCAATTCGTCGTTATCTTTTTTTTTATGTATGTTCAGCGATCATTCGTTACTGCGTTGACCGATTTCAATAAAATTATTTTTGTTTGAAAGGTAATATTTTCAGAATGGTCCCATTTAAATTTGGTTGAATTTTGATGATGGGATCTATAAGAAAATCATCAAACATTGCATGAACTCCGTATCACGCCAACTGATTTTAGTATCTATCTTACCTAATATCTTTGCCAAATGTAGACCGATTTTGATGATTCTTTTTTTAATGAATAGCTTACACTTCAAAGATACTACAATCATTTTTGGAAAAAAAAACACCCCTAAGGTGGAAAAATAGGAAATGAAATCGGTGTTCAGCAGTTAAATTATGTCTGCACTCGTAAGATTTGTTTTGATTAGGATTTTTTACTAAAATAGATGAAATAAGTTAATTTTAAAATAAAATTAAAACCGACTTCAAAAAACTAAAACGCTAAAAATAATCTTAACACTTACGTACCTAATCAGTTACTTTTGGAGTCGGTGCCAGTCGATGAGAGATTCGATGTTTTCGTTTGCACCGACTCCAAAAGTAACTGATTAGGTACGTAAGTGTTAAGATTATTTTTAGCGTTTTAGTTTTCTGAAGTCGGTTTTTATATTTTTTATAATTAGATTACTATATGTTGTATTTTTAACCGACTTCAAAAAAGGAGGAGGTTCTCAATTCGTCGGTATCTTTTTTTTATGTATGTTCAGCGATCATTCGTTACCAGGGTAACCGATTTCGATAGTTCTTTTTTTGTTCGAAAGGGAATACTTTCGGAATGGTCCCATATAAATTTGATCAAGTTCTGATGATGGAATCTATAAGAAAATTATCAAACATTGCATGAACTCCATACCGGGCCGACTGATTTTGTACCTATGTTGCCCAATATCTTTGGCATTTGTGAACCGATTTTGATGATTTTTTCTTTATCGAATAGCTTATACTATAAAGATGGTATACTGAAAATTTTTTGGAAAAATTTCACCTCTAAGGTGGAAAAATTAGGGATTAAATCGGTGTTCAGCCGTTAACTTATGTTTGCACTCAAATGATTCGTTTTGTTGAGGATGTACCACTAAAAATAGATGAAATAAGTAAATTTTATAAAAAAAAAAGTAAACCGACTTCAAAAAACTGAAAAGCTAAAAATAATATCAACACATAAGTACCTAATCAGTTACTTTTGGAGTCGGTGCAAACAAAAACATTCAAACTCTCATCGGATGGCACCGACTCTAAAAGTAACTGATTAGGTACTTATGTGTTGATATAATTTTTAGCTTTTCAGTTTTTTGAAGTCGGTTTACTTTTTTTTATTTAGATTACTATAGTATTTAAGCAACAGAATCAGCTCCTAGGAGGTTGTTGGTGTTTTACAAATAACCCTGTATAGGAAATTCATCATCGTCATCATCATCATTTCAGTTAGTAGTCTATTGCAGTCAGCTGCTGGACGTAAGCCTCCCCTAAAGAGAGCCAAAGAGCACGACATCCTGGTTTTTTATCCAGCCATTGCCAGCCATCTTCTTAAGGTGGGGGGCGTCCTATACTACGTTTGCCGTGGCGTGGTGTCCACTCGAGAACCTTTCATCAGTTCTACGATAGATGTGGCCGGCCCACTGCCACTTTAAATTGCTACATTTTTATGGACTATATCCAATATATTTTGGTGTTCTGTCGGATAACCTTGTTTCGGATTTTATCCCTTAATGAGATCCCGCAAGCATCTACCTTTTCATAGCTTGGTGAGTGACGTAAATAATATAGGAAGTTAGGAACATTTAACTTTTCTTGGACGGAGGACGCCCCCCAGCTCGATGGACCGACGACTTTAGAAAGATGGCTGGCAGTGGCTGGATGAAAAAAGCAGGAGATCGTGCTCTTTGGAGGCGTGCTGGGAGGTTTATGTTCAGCAGTGGACTTTGATTGACTGACATGATTAATGAACTTTTCTTACTATTTCGATTTGGTGTCATAGTAAGAGTAAATAAATACTTACAACAATTAACTATTTTAACTGATTAAAAAATATGCCCTTGCATTTTTGTATTGTATGCGAAAAAGGGGTATAATGGAATTACGTAGTACTCAAATACATAAGACATAATGATTTTGTATTAAAAATACTAAATAAAATTCTATTTTTGTGTTTCACTATTGAGTACAAATAAATTTGAGACTATACAGAGAAAGGGGGAGAGAGAGAGGGAAAGAGAGCAAGAGAGGGAGAGAAACAGAATAAAGAAACAATAAACAAACTGATAATACTAAAGCCAGCTAGATACTCAACTAAAATGTATAGAGCAGACGACATTTTTCTTATATACAGGGTTACATTTCACGGTAGTGCCAAGTTTTCAGGGACCATTCAGAATCAGTAACTAAATCGATCTACGCAAAAAACAAACTTATTTTTTCATTTTAAATGTTTAATTTTTCATTTGAAAAATAGAATACGTAGAAAATTTACGATTACTCGATTAAATTGCACTGTTCACTGTTTGAAAGGCGCCGGCGTGCCTGTGATCTCTGATGAATGACGGCACATCTCGCGTTTTCTTTATTTCGGAAATTTTTAAGTATATCATACTCTAGAAATACGACGACTGAAATGAATTACGATAAATTAGTATTTTTATATTGTTCTAGACTTAACTTTTAAAATTTGGCACAACCTTGAAATGTAACCCTGTATATTGATTGAAAAAAACCTTTATAGACGCAATCCAGTTTCGATCCAGTTCCAGTAACGTTACTGTCGGGGCACGCGTAATGTAGGGTTTCGGAATTTACCCGTAACAATATGCGGTATTGGTTACCCGTTTTACATAATTACCACATCATCTAAGTATTTTTCTTCTCTTAGTCCATTTTACAAGTTAACTCGGTACCTGTAAAACCTACCTTGCTTTGATAGTTTTCCTTTTACCTTCGTTTGTATACAGGGTGGCCTAGACCAGGCGGATATATACATTTTTTTTAGGACTGTTACTGTCCCGGTCGAAACGTCAGGCAAATAAAAGGTAAAATACATAGGGCACACTAAAAGTTTTGCACTTCTAGCTAATCGGAACTATTTGAATTTCGAATATTATATTTTTTTAAACGTTGCAACCTTCTTAGTAATAAAAAAAAACAATTGGCGGGAAATGATTTGTCAATTGTTTTTTATCACACATCAAAGTTCTACGTACGCAACGAAAATGGAATTACGTCGAAAAGATTTTAGAGCGATGATTTTTTATGATTTTAAAAGTTTTCTCTCTCCGCCAGACTGTGCCGCTCGTCTTCAAAATGTTTTTAAGGAAAAGGAGAGAAGCACCTTGTTTGAGCACCGTGAGGCGATGGTTTGCTGAATTTGAGAGAGGTCGAGTTTCTTTACATGACGAATTTCGTGAAGGGCGGCCTTCAACTGCCGTCAAGGAAAATAATGTGGCTACTGTTAAGCGGCTAATTGAAGAAAACCCGGGGATTACCTATGAGACAATTCGAGGACTATTGGGGATTGGTATGAGTCAAATTCAGAAAATTTTACACGAAGAATTGAAAGTTCGGAAACTTTGCTGTCGTTGGATCCCTCATGAACTGACAGCGGGTCAGAAGCGGGCTCGCGTGGAATGGTGCTCACAGATGCTACGACCACGGACATTCCAATGCTGTTTATGATATTGTCACAGGAGACGAAACGTAGATTTATTGTTTTGAACCCGAAAAAAAACAGCAATCTTGTGAATGGGTGTTTGAAAATGAGAACAGGCCAACAAAAGTGAGGCAGGCGAGAAACGTTGGTAAAAAAATGATCGCGTTTTTTTTCTCAGCTACGGGTCCCATCTGTACAATTCCACTTGAAGATCAAATGAGTGTTAATGCCGAGTATTCTACCATTTGTTTACCCGGTGTTAGAAAAAGTTCGCGAAAGACGATCCAAGAGCCGCGTTCTCCTACATCATGACAACGCTTCTTCACACACGGCCAACAAAACAAAGTCATTTTTAGCTTCCGAAAAAGTACAACGCGTCACCCATCCTGCGCATAGCCCCGACCTAGCACCCTGTGATTTCTGTATTTTCCCCAAAATCAAAGATTTGATGAGAGGTTTTACTTTTACCAACTTCGAAGAGGCAGTAATAGCACAGTTTATATATATTTACTGTGGTGATAGCGTTGAATCAGCACGTAGAAAATATGCCTTCAGATCTGTGGTCCTCCTGTTTTAAAAAATGGTTCGATCGCATGAAAAAATGAAAAATGTAAAGGAGAGTATTTTGAAAAGCAATAAACACAATATTTTGGTTATAACATGTTGTTTTTTTAAATTACGCAAAACTAATAGTGTGACCTACGTATGTACTTATTAGTGATCGCGTTAATACCGTTTTAGTGTTTTATCATCATCATCATCATCATTTCAGCCATAAGACGTCCACTGCTGAACATTGCATTCCCATCCCATTCCCCATCGACTTGGCCTGGAACTGACGGCCGATGGGGCAGAAAGGTTCTAGAATGGAGGCCACGTACCGGCAAGCGCAGCGTAGGACGTCCACTCACAAGGTGTTCAGACGACCGGGTTGCAGGTAAACGTTTTAGTGTGTATTTACCAAAAAAGATATAATAAGACAAAATAATACATTGATCAATAGGTGAATTTCTATTCCACAAAATTTGTACAATTTTTCATGATGTTTATAAATATGCTCCTAATACATTTAAGTGTTTATTTACTTTTGTAGTTGAAATCAGAACATTATAAATGATTTACATAATTGCAATTGTTATAAATAAGTTTTGTTGTAAATCTCATCCGCCGGCGCCACCGCTCCCGCCCCGTCCACCGCCACCCCCGCCCCCTCCGCCGCCGCGGCCGCCGGCGCCTCCACGGCCACCCTTAAAAATCATTAAAAAAGTTACACCAGAAAAAAGCATGATTTGCCACAAGCCACAAAGCACTATTCCAAAAAACAAATCTATTTGAAAATGATAAAATAGCAATTCATTAACACATTCAGATTTAATAAATTAACTGTTCCAAAGGATCCGTCTTATGTGGTATATTAAAAATTTATATATAGCCTATAAATATCATATATTAATTATAAACTAGCTGAACTTTTTTGTATGGAGCCTGGCATACCTCAAGTTGCCAGTAACGTTAAATAACGTTTTTTGGTGTACACCTATGAAACATACGTTAATCGAAAGAGAAAATAATTACAAACAACAAATACTTTTTGACAAAATGTCGTGAAGTATATACTATGTTCAAAATTTCAATTAGATTATGTAAATAAAAGTAAACATTACACGTTCACCCTGAAATTCTGAACAAATTATATCAAATACGAAATTTTGTTAAAGGGTATTTATATTTGTTGTTTGTAATTATTTTCTCTATCGATTGACGTATGTTTCATAGGTGTACACCAAAATAACATTATTAAAGGTTACTTGCAAATTGAGGTATGCCAATAAGGTCTTTTGACAATGTAAACGACATAATTACGCTATTGCGCTCGTAAAAGCAAACACCAACAAATACGTTCAGTCCAGAATAAAATTGGAAAGTTTTACAAGAATCTTTTCCACTTTTTCTTTCGACACAAAACTTTTCCTGACAATCTCAAACACAACAAAAAAAGAATTAGCCAAATGGTGTACCCGTTCTGAAGCGATGCGCTTACATGCATTCGGCAATAGATTTTTATTTTTATAGAATACTAACTGTTCCGGCAAACTTCGTACCGCCAGTAAACTTCTTTTTCGTGAATTATACCAATGTTTTAATAGTTATTCTGCTATTTGGGGTGGATACAAATCCAACGAATCAAAGATCATAAAATCGGTTTAGCCGTTCTTGATTTATAAATGGTGTAACTAATCCGACTTTTTTTTATATTTAACTAGCTGTTCCGGCGAACTTCGTAACGCCTCTTAATTTTTTTGTGAATTTTTCCGATATTTTAATAGTTATTCTGCTATTCGAGGTGGAGACAAATTCAACAAATCAAAGATCATAAATCGGTCTAGCCGTTTTTGATTTATAAATTTTAATGGTGTTAACCCGACTTTGTTTTATATTTAGGTTTAAAGAATTTTTATTTTCCATAGGAACTTACAAGTTCATTTAAAATGAGATTTACATAACTTATTTCTAATATTTAAAGATATAAAGGGTTTAATCATGGTAACATAAATTGATATGACCTGATGTTCTTTTTTCGTTACTCCCAAAAACGTTTTGCATCAAAGAATTGAGATAGATCTTGTTTTAGAGAGTGAATGAGTAATAATAAATTGAAGTTTTCTGCGCTCAAACTCCCTTCATGATTCTATACATACACCTGCGCCCCCCGCCCCGCCGCTTCTATCTTCTTTTCTGGGCTTTCCTCTTTTTCGTCCCTCCTTTTTTCCGTTGTCCTTTTTTTCTTTGTTGCGCTGCAAACATAATACAAATACTGTAATCTCAGCAAAATGTACTCAGAAGGTAGAAAGGTAAGATATTAAGTATTATTGTATATCCAAGATCTATTTATTACTAGCTAACCCAGCAAACTTTGCACCGCTTGTTCTCGAGATATCATAAAAAAAACACACAAAATTTAATTTAAAAAATATATTTTAGTATATATTTGATAATGATAAATGATAAATAATTTATTTCCAAGAACATGGTAACACAAGATCTTAGAGCTATGCAAAAGTACAACATATTCTGCCATTGGTTTAGGCGTAGAAATGTTAATGTTACAAAATCTGCTATTAAATTATTATTAAATTATACATTATTATTAATTGAAATAATTTTCTCATGAGTCGTCAGTTAACAGTCAAAGGTACAATCGTTTATTTTGTGTCCATAAATTCTTTATTAGAGTAAAAGCATTCCCGTAAAAGCCAATTATTTAAAACATATTTTAGTTTGTTGAGCGGTAAGGCTCTAACTTTTCTAGGCAGCTTATTATAAATTTTTATAGCATGACAATATACATTGTTAGAAGATAGTTGTAACCTTCGAGGTGGTATAAATAATTTATATGGATCTCTACTATTACTCTTTCCAAGCACCGTGTCATGTAAAGGAAAGAGATCTGGATTTATAGATGCTGTTATATTACATATTATTTTATCGGGTTTATATAATATATTATATGAATACGAGTTAAAGTTTAAGCAAGTCTAAAAGAACAAATATAAAGACAAGAAAAACGGTTATTCTAGTTAATTGACGATAGTTGGGCGAAATCTACACAGAGACATGCTGCAGTGTATGTCTGTAAACTTGCTATACCCATTTAAAAGCCTCATCCACGGCTGTCTCATGGGACAGGCAAGTTATGCGCCATGTCTGTTGACGAGAAGAGTTTGCTACGGGTTTGAGTACGCTGATTACCAGTGATAGGAATAGGCAGTGCAATCCCGTGGGATTTCATGACGAAATCTTATTGTGGACATGCCATACCATACAAGTACTAGTAACATGTGTATTATAGAATAAGTAATCATATTTTATATATGCCTTTTGACAAGATAAATGAAACTAAACTTTGCAGTTTTATTTCTGTTATAAGTACACAAATTCTCAAAAAATACATTATTTTGGCATGTAAAAGATATTGACAACACTAGATTTAGGATTTTTCTACAACATTATTGCAATCCGGAAAGCGTATCCAGACTAATATAATGTTCAAGGTTGTTGAAAATTATGGCAGTTACGGGAATATTTGGTGCTCGGTGTCTACCAAGCACCATTTTAAAAGATAAATAAAAAATAAGAGGCCGCTATATGTTCTATAAAATAAATAAAACTAATTATCGCGAAATCATTATTATTTACAATATTAAAATTCTTACCAATTGTGCAATAATGTCTTATTAATATGTTTAGCTTATGCTATTTTATAATACGTGGCGACCTTCGGTTTTCGATTGGTCTTTTAAATGTCCAAAAACCAAATAACCGCATAACTGTCAACATTTATAATATTAATTAATTATAGGTAATTATGCGTACCACTCACAGAAGGCCTGAACAAGATTAGACCCGAAGTTCTCCCGACCCGACCCGTCGCCGTCTCGTTCACGCATTCTGTGTGTGTTACGCTTTAACCACTAAAGGTTGCCATACTCCTCCATTCTCCCCGGGATGGCCTGGACTACCGGGGGCGCCGGGTCTCCCTCCGCTACCTCCAGCCTAGAAAAGTAAGGTGTTAAGGCTTGCATCCAGCGGCTTCCTACAACATGTAACCAGGTGGTCGTCGGCCAGACACCGTCTATGTAAGACGTCCTACGCTACGCTTATCAGTCCGTGGCTTCCATTCTAGAACCTTTCGGCCTCATTGGCCGTCAGTTCTACCTACGTGTACTCTATAATAAATGTTTAAAAAATCGAATGTGATTGGCTTTTTAGAGATGTGCCGAGTGCCGACTAGTCGATCGTCCGACTATCAGTACCTACTTTTGTAGTCGGCGATTAGTCAGCGACTAATCCGACTTCCTACTTTTTGACATGATTATTTTTATTGTAGTATTTTAATTTAATGAACTATTACAGAATTGTTCTATTTTTACTAAAACATCGCTCAGACCCGAGCAAAAATCAAGACAGAATGCGAAATAAACAAAAATGTTTCGACACGCTCGCAAGCACCTGTTGCGACTTTCGCGCGAATTGGCTGTAAACGAAGCGTCCTTGGGAATTGTCGAATGCTCCCGAAATCGTAATCAGCATGGCCGACTAATCGGCTAGTCAGCTAGAAGTCGTAGACAGCACATCTCTATTAATATTCTAAAGCCACAAACGACATCAGCGGGCGCCGTTGGTTGTTGACTTATTAAGCCTGGATTTGCATTTGCCGTTCTCGCTCGACGACCACGATGCGGCGCCGCGCTCCAGTCGAGCGGTTCTTTTCATCATTTCAAGGCCTTGGCCTTGGCCTTGGAGGAAATAATTTTAGTAGTTTTTAGAAATACTACCGATATGGAACAGAAAATATTACACAGAATTTTTTTGTTGGTTTTAGATCTGATCGTCTCTGGTTTTAGAGCAGAAATAATCTCACTTGGATTTTACTAGAAATCATACATACACACATGATTTCTTCTTCTTCTTTTGTTTATGGCCAAATCAAGGATCATCGGTCCACAGCCACCAGACAAATATCACGTTAGTTGGTGTACACGGTTTCTCTTAGATTTTTACTTTCATAAAATGATTGTCAATTTTCGGTCTTTACATTACAAACTGACAATACTTTTTTTCTATAACAATCCGCTTAAAACCACAAACTATTTCGAAAAAAGAAAATAATATGAATGGAAAATCTACATTTCATTGAGAAAAATAATTAAAGATTGCAGCCGTTTGTATTTACTAGATTACCTTTTTAAAACACAAATATACTTTACCAAATGATATCCTTCAATAATCACACCTTCAGTAAACTTACTTACACAAATGTACGAGTAGCTTCTTTGATTGTAGCCTGGGACTTTTATGGGGCTTCCCATAACTTTTTTTATTTCTATTAACGTTTATACAAAGCGTTATTGTAGCGAAAATTGTATCGCTTCTGAGCGTTTGGCACAATCATGGCATGTCTTTTTACAAAAATATCAGGGCATAAAATCAATAAAAAAAGGTTCAAATAAAAAGGATTTTGTGTTAATAATTAGGTATTTTTTTACCTTACCTTTTGACATTATGTCGACAAGCTAAGTCGACCTTTAAAGTTGTGGAATTTCATTTCTGGTGAGTTGTAGCAACCAGCAGTTTCCTTTGAAAATCCATTACTGTTGCATTTTATTTAGAATTTGGCTTTATAAGTATAGGCAGTATATTGTTATCATTGCTCAAGGAATTTACATAGATTCCTTGTCATTGCATAGTAATAAAAAAACGCGGGAAGAGACAAAAGCGCGGCGGCATTTTATTATTTGCAATATTTTTTTGTAACTTTGCATTGTTTTGAGCAAAGCACAATACATGGCTTGATCTGCAATGACTGCCACGGCCACGCTATGATGGCCCCGATATTGGCCTTTAAGCTTGGTCATCATTGCAGCCCTCTCTCTCTCTCGGTCTTTATCCCAGTTTGTTCATCAAAGGCTGCAATGCTGACTGCGGTGTGGGCCCGAACCTTCGCTACGCTGCGCTACTCTGCGCTACTCTGCGCTACTCTAAGCTACTCTACGCTACTGTGCGCTTTCGGCCATTATCAGCGCCGCCAGCAACGCAGTCATTACAGACCGCGGCAGTAATGTAGTATTGTGTCTAACTTTTCTTATTTTGTTTCTAAGCAAATAAATTTATTTTATTTCGTTTTATTTAATGATTAAATAGGTTTATATAATTAGATAGTTTGGATGGATTGATGGATGTTTGTTATTACATCATGCTAGAACGGCTAAACAGATCTAGATTAAATTTAGAACAGAAATAGATTATAGCCTATCTAATCCCGGAAAAATGACGCGGTTCCCAAGGGACGCAAGATAACTAATATCATAGAGGCCGCTTTTTATTTATTTAAAAACTTTATTGCACAAAACTTTAAAAAGTGTTCATTAGGTGGACTTAATGCTTAAAGCATTATCTGCCAGCCAACCTTAGGTCATGCAGAAAAACAAGTAATGGGTGCGGTAAAGGTCCGATATAAGAATTACCTTACATTAACAAATTACGTGGTAAGCTTAATATGATACAAATCATTACCTAGATAAATAAAATCAATGCACGATATATATACATATACTACTTATATAACGACTAAATAAACGTACGTACTATAAATAAATAAATGAATAAATATTAAAAGATAGTTTTGATTCCGATTTCTTAACATCAAGGGGAAGCAAGTTCCACAGTACCGTTAGATGTGGCAGTTGGCAAATATTTTTATGTGAAAAAAAGGTGATTTAACTAACACTGGCTGGCTGGCAATGAATCCGTTCGCGTAGTCTTTATTTTAGGCTGATTATAGTTATGTAACGAGCCAAAGAATAAGAAGCAAATAAAACTGGCTAGAGATTTAGAATATTTTTCACTACTTATACTCGAAAAGTAGGTATGAAGTTGCCTGAGGAGAGGGTTTGAAGAAATACTTTTCAGCCGTTTTCAACTGACATCTGTCAAATCATTAAAAAGAAAAAATAGTTCTTTTTTCACATTTCTATTGAACCATGTTCAGACTTTATAGACAGCCACTCAATAACAGCGCAATGAAAAATTGAAATAATAATGTATAGAGAAGCATTCATTAAAGTTTTTTTTAAATGATTACTTTCAACTATATTTCTTTAAAATAACAAATTAATATTTACCATTTTTTCAATGATGAAAATGAATAATAATTAGCTGGCCGGCCACAGAAAAAAAGGCGGGAAAGCGGCAATCTGATCTTTAATTGTTTTGTCGAGTATAAAATTTATCCTATTTTAATTTCTGTTATATAGTTTTGTTAAAATTCACTCATTTATTCTTTATCTAATTCATGTTTTTATTTTTACCTTCCTTGTATTCGCAATGAAAAGCATAAGTGTTTACCTTGAATTAAAGACTTATTTAGTCCCTAGAAATTAATATTCTTGGGACTAAATATCTAAGTTACTTTCCCATAAGGCAGGGGCCCGTAACTTTTTGAGTCGGAAGAGTCAAAAATTACACTTCACAAAATGTCGAAGTTTTTGAAGTCACAATTTTTTGGATCAGGATTAATTTCCAAATTGGATTTCGTTGCTATTTCTGTAGAAAGGATTTGCTATGAATGCTAGAGTGGTTTTGTTGGTTTTGAATTGCTTAAGATATAGAAATGGTGCCTATTTCTCGTTAATCGATTCAGAACGTTTTTTTTTAAATAATAATATTTAAGTATGGAACTTAAGAGCCGCAGCTTCACATCGAAAGAGCCGCATGTGGCTCAACCGCAGTTTGTCGACCCCTGCCCTAGGTGCCAGTGGTAAAGATTGGCTGGAGCGCCATCTATTGATTATACGCTATAATAAGTAGCTAGTTAGTGTTCCTACATTTCGAGTTGTTCGAGTGCTTTCGACCTCTGGCGGATATACGGCTAAAGTCCGAAAATAGCCCGACTTACGGTGGTCACGAAATCTTGTAGGAGATGGTGCATCTGTATAATACCAAATCAGTGCCTAGGGTAACAATGTATTTTTAATACAATCAAGCACGCAGTGAAAACCTGCACATAGGATGAGTAAGAGAGATTCTAGAAACATACATTCTCTCACGACGGATACGATACAAGCTTATGAATCGAAGCCGTAGAAAGCAACTAGTTTATTTATAATGATGCACTTGTCCGCCAGACTACATATTTAGTTATTTTAAGTAAACTTTTTAAAAATCTCACGAAGTTTAGAACTGTCTGGATTATTGTTGAAATTTTAGAAAAAAAAACCTTAAACATTAAAAAGCATTATTTTTACCCGACTGATTTTTAATTAAAAATTAAAAAAGCACCATTGCAATTGATTACCCTTCGTAATTAAAATTATGTCGCTAATTCTGTACAAGTCTGTAGGAACAAATGAAAATAATTGGATGAAACAAATGAAAAATTTTACGCATATTTTTCCCTAAATATTTAATACAAACGGACAAGTATATCTGTATTTAGTGTTGTTCGACCGGCCGCAGTATGCAGTTGTTTCTGGTGATAGGGATAGTTATAATAAACCTTATTTTAACAGAAACGTTGAGCAATCATAGTGAGGTCAGTAAAAATACACTAATACAGGGTGTAAAGAAGAGTACCTACCTAGTTATGATAAGATAAGTGATAGTTCAGAGGCAGAACACTCTTAGAAGTATACAAGAGTCCCGTGAACCAAAGCCTTGTAAGCACATAAGTACTATTTACATCATAGTAAGCTACATTTGCAAATTCAAAAAATGCAACACTTCAAATTGGTCAAGTTTTTGACAGTTAGTCAAGCTAACCCTTTAGTCAATTCTCGGTCTCCACTATAGATCAATACTTAAGTATACCATAATGAAAGATGTAGGGCCTATTACCTACACGTCAATGTCATTTTATTAAGGCATAAGTTCAGACATCCCTAGATGGTTTTAAATAAATAATACATATTTAACGACCTCCGTAGCCGGGATGCGAACTCGCCAACTCGGCGTCACCATCCCTGAGTTCCCGGGTTCGATTCCTGGTCAGGGCGATGCAGAAAACGATGCCAAGGACCAAGCATATGCTTGTTTGGCTGTGGCCAGAAATTCAAAAAGTATACAGTGACGAAACGCGTAATGACAACTACAAAATTAGATTCGATTGAGTATACCCAGTATTTGTAGCAACTAAGTATTTGAACTGATTCCTATTGTTTTCATTAGGTTACCGAAAAACTTTTAAAGGTAAGCAATTCGATTGGTATTATCTTTCTCTTCCTCCTAGCATTTTTGTCTTATTTTTTTTCACGATTTCGATGTTGCTCCCATAGAACAAGTTTTGAGTGTGGTACAAGTTTCTGGGGGAATGTAGTCCCCCAAAACTATATAGACCTAGTTGTGGTTTTGCACCGCCACGGTTTGACTCGGCGGGATTGGTTGAGGAAGTTAGGATAGGACCAAGAGTTAGGATCTTGGGTTACGGCCAAAGGTTTTATTGTACCAGTTGCTTAAGGCAATTAGCCAATAACAGGCGGCAACCTCGAGAAGGATAGTCTGCCGGCCTTTGTTTGGAAATCTTTACGACCTATACTTCACCCTGAACCAATTACCATTCCCAACATCGGACAGATGCTGGGAGTAGGGGAATGATTAACCAATGTAATGTTTCTTAACCATTCCCCGCCAATCTTCGTATCATATAGATAGGTATAAAAATAAGAATAAGAATAATTTTATTTGGTACACAAAAATTACAGGTTACAAGAAATGAAAGAAAAAAAAATTGTACCAAATTGTGCAACTTGGGGCTGCCACGATACTGATATTCTGCGGGGTCCTTAAACACTAACATAAAAAAGAGAAGAAAAAAAGAAACTAACAAAACAAGTAACATTAACATTAAACATACAATCAAATTAATTAATCAATAAAAATAATTAAAAAATAATTAAGTTTCAAACAATCAATTAAAATAGTAATAATAATTATATTTAATAAATAAAAAATAAACGATATACCAGAGACAACACATCTCATAAACTTAATATTATATATAACGAATAAACTTTATTTAAACCGGTTCGGATCATGTGTGATAGTTAGCAGACGCAACTTACTTAGTACTTAATAACCACAAAATCGAACTTAACATGATTAATTGTGGAGCTAAGTATTTGAACTTACTACCATTGTTTTCATTAGGTTCCCGAAGAAGGTTTAAAGGTAAGCAATTTGATTGGTATTATTTATCTCTTCCTCCTAGCAAGATAAATTAATATAAGTTTTCACGGATTCGATCTTGTTCCTATAGTACAAGTTTGAGTGTGGTGGTACAATTTTCGGGGGGGATGTAGTCCCCCAAGGCTGTATGGACCTAGTTTCGGATCATTTGCCTTAGAGCAGTAGCAATAAACGCGTAATAACAACCACAAAATTGAACTTAATTTAATTAAGTATAGCAGAGCTATTCAAACTTATTTTCATTGTTTTCGTTAGAATGCCGAAGAAGTTTTAAGGGTAAGCGATTTGATTGTTTTTATCTCTCTCCTTCTCCTAGCACTTTGTCTTTCTTGTGTTTCTAGTCGGGATACGCTTCACAATGATCCTAGATAGAAGAAGTCTAGTTATAGGTACATCTATTACTTTTGGAGCGATTTACATCTAACCTATCTGAACCAGGGATGTTAAGGAGCTCCGTAACCGTAAGCGAAATTATCGGATATCAGAAATAATTGGTAAAATAATTGGTCCCATAGAAAAAGTTGTTGTATTTGAACACAATAATCAGCCCCTAGGTCGTTGATGTTTTAAAAATAACCCTGTATAAGCAACTTTTACTATCGTCTTCACCCTGTATATCTGTCGTACATAGACTAAAAATTTTCGAGGTATATGCATGGATTTGAACTCATGACTAACGAATGTAGCTCAGGCGAGAGTCACTGATTGCATTGCACCGCTTCAATTAAGAATTATAATTAAGAAACTCAATTACGTAGTGTTAATAATCTTCAGGGTTTTTCAAAACACTGCCTACTTTGAAGATATACAGGATTACTTTAAATATCCCCAATGCAGTTCCCGGGAACATTTCCCATACCGTTCCGGGGAAAATTCCCCTTGCCGTTCTCGGGAACATTCCTCATACCGTTCCGGGGAATACTCTCCATGCCGTTTTCAGGAACATGAGTGACTATGACAGTCAGGGGCGTGCATTGGGTTCAGATGGGGGTAGGCTGTGAGTGAAAATTGAGTAAGTTTGCGTGAAACAGTAGGCGATCTCGCGGCAGCCTAACATTGGTTAAATTGCACAGTAACGATTTAAGTAGCGCGCTTTAGTAAGGAATAAGTACAGGTAGACGACAAAATGGTTACAGAATATTTATTGTTTATTGTTGAATACGTAATTATTAATTATGGTTAGCTGTTCTGTCGGTTTTTTATGAAGGTAGGCTCTGCATAATAGCCTATATGGGATGCACGCCCCTGATGACAGTGGACTCCCTTTTCCGCACTTAGAAATTCAAATTCGGTCCTTTGTTCCGGGAACATTCCCTATACCGTTTCGGGGAACAATCCCCATACCGTTTCGGGGAACATTCTCCACACCGTTCCCAAGAATCTTACCCATGCCGTTCCCGGGAACATTCGCTATGAGGAATGTTCCCGGGAACGGAATATCTTTAGTCATAATATTTTATCATATTTAAAGCATGGTGAAGAGAGCGGAGATCGTAGTAGTTATGTGGCGTCTGTGGACTGGCATGGCAGCTTGAGTCTTGACACGGTGAGTATAAAATCTCTGAATGTTGATTGCCTTAAGAACACAGTCCTAGATAAGGTTTTACTTAGTACAGTGGCCCTAAAGCCTAAATACGAGTATGAAACATGTTTTATATTATCATTTTACTAAAGTGCAAAGCCAAGCAAGCGGAGCGAGCGTGCCGCGGCAAAGACCGATTAGCGCTAGATTCTTATTTTCATTTAAAATTCCACTGTAAACCGTAACAATTAATTACTTTATTTGGTTTTATTGCTGTTAGCAAAATTGCCTATAATACTCGTAATAAAAATAAATATGACATATTAATAATTGTTTGCATAATTATAGCCAAAGTTTGCATTTAGAGTTTAGTAAGACAATTTATTGAAATAAATAAATACGTTGTAATCGTAGTGAAATTGTATGTATTTTGTTAATTTCAATTATGTTATATTGTCTAGATTGAGCATACATACTGCTTGAATCGTTCCAAAATAAACAAGCCAACATTGGTCGAAAATTAGGTACACAGCGATTGTATCTTCCTTTTTTTTGAGTTGTCTTTCTTTATAGTTTCTGTACACTTTTTAAAAAAAAACACCATTTCTGACACCTCAATTTTGCCTAGCGGCATTTACGTCTCCAGTGATGGAACACATGCTAGGAAGAGATTTAACGACCAGGATCTGGATCAATTTTTGTTACAGCGTTCGCTGCCTCGACTGTCCGTCTAGATTATGTACTTGGTCGCAGGTTAATTTATAGGTTAATCTAATTAAGAAGATTCAATGTTTAGGGATTTCAAATTTAGTGCATGTTATACAGTATGCTAATTAACAAAAGGCGTTTCCCTTAACCCGTAACACTATAGCGTTTTTAATTAAAAAATTTCATAGTAAATTATAAACTTAAGCTCCTTTTTTCACCGTGCCACAGTGGGACACGCTCTATACAAAGGCGGCCAAAAATATATTTTAACTTATTAGGACCTGTTTATCTTATTAAATTTGTTACTTGAGTTTAAAGAAGGAACATAGGACCTCAATATATTAAAAATATGACGTATTTGCAGAAATTTTTTTTTGAAAAAAAAGAACTAAGTGTGCAAATACAATAAGTCATAACAGTTTTTTTTTATTGATTATAATTACAATTTAAATAACTAGTAACTATTATATACTTTTTAAAATAAAATAATTAATGTACTTATTAGAAAACGTATTTAAATAACAAAAAATATGGAAATATTAACATAAAAAAAAACTACCACCTTGGCGGCTTACACTTTAATAAAAACAGTCACAGAAAATATAAACAAGAAAATACCTACAGTCACGGTTTTCTTTGTTTTTGTTTCACGGTTTTGTTTGACCAATATTTAGGAAATTACAAGTTCTAACACTTACCTCTATGTATATCTTGGAAATAGGTATTTTTGTAAAAAACTACCCCCATTTGTTTAAAAAACCAACTGTAAATCTTATACCTGCGACCAAGAGACCCCAAAAAATTGATGATACCATTTCATAAAAACTCTTTATTCAAATGTCAATTGCAATGTTTATTTTATTTATTTATTTAAACTTTATTGCACAAAATAAAATCGTACAAAAGGTGGACTTAATGCCATGTTTAATTTAATCACATTCCACTACAAATTAGAGAGCTACCACTGAAACTATTCAGATCAAAATTACAAAAGTGGCTGATTGAAAAGAGTTTCTATAGTCTGAAGGAGTATTTTGACATTAAAACTTAATTGTTGTAGCATTTTGTTATTTATTAATTTATTGACTTTTTAATGATTTTGCTATTGATATTGTTGATATTTAAATTTTGTCATTTCTATTATTATTTGATATTTATTTGACCGTAGGATTTTTATTTATTGTTTGTTTGTGACATTTAAAGTATTTTTATTGATAGAATTAAATTATTACTTGTTATTCCTCAGTTAACTATCGATTATTATTGTAATTTTAAATTTAAAGTTAAAATGTGTTAAAATTTTGCATGCCGAAAAAATATGCGGACATTATTATTGTGACCACCTGTACTACCATATTTTATGCAATAAATACTATTTCTTCTTCTTCTAAAACATGACGATTCTAAGACACTTTTTGGCGAATATTTTTTTCTCATGAAAAGTTTCTGAACACTGTAAATTAAAGGATCTTCATGTACCTAATAACAATCGTTATAGTAAGTCTTGATCGGTAACTACGCTCGAGATTATGCGCGCGCGCGCGGCTTAGTCTAAATGTTGGCATCTTTTGCTTTACGTCAGTAATCTGTTGGTGACATAGTTAAACAAAACAATACATTTTTGAATAACTATACAGTTTTGCCAATTCAGCCTCATTTCCTACCATATACACACACTAATCAGTGCTTACTCTAGGATACGCACGAATCAGAAGGGTTTGAAACGTAAAGCAATGCATTCACAGTAGAATCATTGGATTCCAATGACTCAGTATGTTTTTTAAGTTAGATTATTTTTCATCTTGATAAGGTAACCAAGGTCGGCCAAGGAAATGACAAAAAAAAAGTACCGTGCAATACGTATTTACATATATATTTTATAATTTACTTTAAATTATGATTGTCAAAATTTTCATTGACAATCAGAGGGGCCGATAAAGTTTGTAAGACATGTCGATACTTTCCAGTCTCATTATGTGTATTTGCATATAGCCCAATTTCAAGAACATGCATCCTCAAAAACGCGCACATACATAAAGTACCTAAAATAAACATAATAAAGAAAATATTCAGAACCTAACACAAAAAAAAATTCGTAGCAAATGCTACGAGAAATTGCGCAAACCATGCAAATGCGCAAACCATAATAATGGGCTAGTTTCCTAAAAAATCTAATTAGTCCGTCAGTTAGATTAACAAAAAATATTGAACACGTATTTTTTCTTTTCTTAATCAAACAAACAAAAAATTCTGAAGATATAGCCCGTTAAAGTTCGGCGTGAGGGCGTGACGTCACGTGCTCACTTTGATGTGCTTTATCTTCCTCATTGTTTGTTTGATTGACAAAAGACACAATATGGGTCCAATATTTTTTGATAATCAAACTGACGGACTTAATAGAATAATCTTTTTTTAACCCAGGAAACTAGCCTATTACCTACGCTATTAGTTACAATTTGGCGATACGATTTTGGTTTTAAACAGGCGTTACGAATTTATTTCATTTAACATATTTTTTGGGTTTCACTAAATTGTTTTGCCTATTTTTGTAAATTTACATTAAATTTTCTTAGCATGACGTAGATAAAGATAAAATGGGATTAAGAAAACGCCTTTTAATATCATTTTACATACTGTATAAGTAACTTCTAAGACAGGTAAAAGAATATGATAAAATAGAGAAGCGTCTGAAACAGTTATTGGGCCAACTCTGGAAGAATAAGATAATGATAAATGATTAAGGAATATTGTTGGGCATTCGATATATAAATTGTAATGGTTAAAGATATTAAGGGCCTATTTCACTTATGTCAGCTCTTATTTGACGATTAGAATACAGTGCGGTTGATTAATAAATATCATTCAGTATTAATGTTAGTTGTGTTATACTTTAATCGTCAGTTAATTTTTAATTTTTGAAAGTGAAATTGGCCCTTCATCATCATCATCCTCATCATGTCAGCCTATTGCAGTCCACTGCTGGACGTAAGCCCCCAAAGAACGCCACAGAACACGATCTCCCGCTTTTTTTATCCAGCCACAGCCAGCCATCTTCCTAAAGTTGTCGGTCCATCGAGCTGGGGGGCGTCCCACACTACGATTCCCAAGGCGTGGTCTCCACTCGAGAACCCGTTTACCCTTAGCCTTTATATTTGTCCTTTATAAATAAAATTACTTATTACATTTCAAAATAAAACGATTGGATTACATGGGCAGCGTTGAATAAATATTTCTTTTGGTCATCCAAAATACTTTCTCTATTTCTCTGGACATTGGAAACTGGATATTGTAACTAAATTAGCACTTTTAACTATAAAAACAATTGGTTTTTTATGAGCTAAATAACTTCAGTATACAATAACTTTTGTAAAAATTTTGACAGGTCGGCGGGCAGCGATCAATGGTGGGCTTCGTTCTTTCATCTCTGCTGCTTTTTTATGTACAATCTTCTTATTTTCATATTGTATGGAATAGAATAGAATTTATGCTATCTTACAAAGGTCTTTACTAAGTCTTTGAAGGTCTTAGCTAAAGTAAGGAGGGTCTTTTTTAGATTAGGAATAAAGGAGGTCCTAATACAGAGCCTTAGGGCACACCCATGCGTAATGGAGCTCCAGAAGAGTAACTGGATTCACTTTCACATTTTCTGAACTCAAAAGTAGTGTTTTCAGACATGCAAATTCAAATAATTATTACACATTTCCTACTTTCGAAATACATAAAATATTTAGAAGTTAAATTAATTACACAATATAACAAATAGGTGTATAGGTACATCATATAACATACACAGGATGCAATCAGATATATTTAAGTAATTTTTTCCATTAAATATGCTGGATGCAGGCCGCTTCCAACCGGCCAATCTGGAAGTCAATGGTCCCGAGGATTATGTTCAGCAGTGGACGTCCTATGGCTGAAATGATAATGATGATGATGAAATACAGGGTAGCTGGTTAAACGAGGAAATCGCCTTAGTATTCTGCCCCGTAAGGTAAACAGCCTTAATAATTACGAAAATGTTATTATTTTGCTTACAATTTCCGCTCAGTTACGCCGGCATAGGCACCCCAATCACACCACCTGCACCCCCACACTCTGTGAACAAACACAAGCAAAATGCAAATAGGTGCACTCGCCCTCCCTCAAATTGCATGCGAGACAGATGAATGCAAAAGTTAGTACCCAACACCGACATAAAAACCTCGACGCGTTTCGCCACTCCACGTGGCGTCCTCGAAAGATGTTGTCGCCTCGTTTTTATGTCGGTGTTGTGTACTAACTTTTGCATTCATCTGTCTCGCATGCAATTTGAGGGAGGGTGATGCTCTTTGAATTTTGCTTGTGTTTGTTCACGGAGTGTGGGTGCAGGTGGTGTGATTGGGGTGCCTATGCCGGCGTAACTGAGCGGAAGTTGTAAGCAAAATAATTTCATTTTCATAATTATTTAGTTATGAATTTCCGCAAAGTAACGCCTGATTCTATTAATTTTGTAAACAGCCTTTACTAAGTGACCATAGTCGCAACATGAAAAAAAATACTGATGCTCTCTATAATATCGTCCAGGTATAATAATTAATTCATTAATTCATTATTCATTTATTGCTTCACATGGTATTCAAGATCTTAGTACATCCATATGTCCAACCCATGAACCCTGTAAGGGCACTACAATATAAAAAAACTGATTACATTAAAATATTAAAACGTCAGATTGAATAATTTTATACATTTTGATATATTTTAAAAATAAACACTTATTTTTGTTTATGCAAAACCTGTTATTAAGGGTATAATGGTGTTCAGCACCATACAACAAAACAACTTTGACTACAATACTAACATCTACATAATAATCTAACATAAAAATAAGTCTACTAAGTCCCTATATGACTAATCAGCTGTTAATCGTCTATAGTAAAAGTTGGTGTATTTGAGCACCAGAATCTAAAATAAGAGGTTTTGTGTAAACAAAAGATACACTTTGTATACAGTGTGTGGCCTAGAACCTGGGGTATTATTGAAAAAGAGACTCTATAGGATCCTAGTAATTGAGTCATCATTATAGTCAACTAATTAAATTCCAAACTTTACTTTTTGATTTTTTCTAACAAACTTAACCGTAAATTCAATGTAATGTAAACTATGCAATAGTTCCGCTCAACTCGATCGATTGAGTTCATTTCGCATCGTACTAATTCAGCTACTCGGAGTCTCTTTGACACGACATTGACAATATTAGCGATAATATTGTTAAGTTAATAATACACTAATTAATTATGAATCGTAATTCCAACCTTTATTTTTTTATTTTTTCTAACAAACTTAAACGTAAATTCAATGTAATGTAAACTATGCAATAGTTCCGCTCAACTCGATCGATTGAGTTCATTTCGCATCGTACTAATTCAGCTACTCGGAGTCTCTTTGACACGACATTGACAATATTAGCGATGATATCGTTTAGTTATAATACACTGATTATGAATCGTAACTTTAAATTGTTATTGTGTGTAATGTATGGGTTGGTGTGGTAATGTGTGTGTTGGTCAACTGGAATATTTTCAGAAAAAAAACTAATACTTTAGAGTCTCGGTTTTTAATATTATCCCCGGTTTAAATATGTGTATAAAAATTTACAATAAAATACCAGGAAATATAAAAACACTGGGACCAATATTATTTAAAAAGAAATTGTTTGAGTGGCTTTTAGAAAGTAATTTTTATAGTGTTAAGGAATTGACTAAATAATTTGACTAATAATGACTGGAAATAATGATGATATGAAATAATATGACTAAAAACTAAAATTATAATGCAATGTATTATTAATATTTACTGATTATAATATTGTTA
This sequence comes from Anania hortulata, assembly GCA_963576865.1. Taxonomy (NCBI): domain Eukaryota; kingdom Metazoa; phylum Arthropoda; class Insecta; order Lepidoptera; family Crambidae; genus Anania; species Anania hortulata. The sequence goes on from OY756413.1 coordinate 3,390,927, forward strand.
TCTACCTCCTTAGTAATTTACATGCCATACAATGGCGAGACATGTTGATTCATTCTCAAATATGTATCCATCTTATTATACCGTGTCTGTGAGTGAATAAATGATTTGATTTGATTTGATTTGATTTGGTTCTAGGCCACAGACTGTATAAGATGTGGTTTAATTGAACATTAATTATTTAGGTGTAGTAAATTGCTCTTTATTCCTCTAGCCTGATAGCAGTGGAAGGTGGAACGGAGGTGAGGGGGGCAGACCTGGTGCTCCAGGCCAACCTGGGGGGAGTGGATCGGTAACAATGACTTTTTAACGATAATTTGTTTGAGGACAACAAAGCATACAATACACTGAGGTCAACTTACGCAACTTAGAGTTAGGTGAATGCAAAAAAAACCTAGGCCGAACAATTTCTTTTCCTAACAAGGCGTTATTTTGACATTTTAGTTTTGGATATTATTTATTCTGTCATTTTTCTTTTTTGACCGTTTTTGACATTACACAACTTAGGGTTAAGTGAATGCAAAAAAAAACCTAGACCGAAAAGTTTTTTTTCCCTAACAAAAGCGTTTTTTTGTCATTTTAGTTTTGGGAATTATGTATCCAATAATTATTCTTTTGTGACAATTTTGGACATTACGAAACTTAGTAAATGCAAAAAGAACCTACGCCGAACAGTTATTTTTCCTAACAAGACGTTGTTTTGAAATTTTAGTTTTGAGAATTATTTATTCTGCCATTTTTTTTTGACAGTTTTGATCCATAAATATTGATCCATTTATCGAATTGGTAAGGTATTTTTTTTCTCCTTAAACAGGTTGTCCAGTAACTTAAGGAATAACCTTGTAACCACATTTTCTAAACATTGCAGTGAACAACTTTTGTTTTATGACTTTTAAAATGCATTTGATAGTGGTACTACACATAATTACTTCACTAAAGGCTGATTTTTAAAATGCCAAATAACTTTTTCCGACGATCAAAATTGATGTTTTGGCACATTTTCTATGCGAAAACTGTCAAAATGTCACGTATTGTTCAGATATTTTTTATTGGACTATTAAAATAGGCTCTAAGTAAACTAAAACTTATAGGTGCTTTTTTGTTCGGTCTAGATTTTTTCCGTAAAGTCAAAAGTCAAAAATCATTTATTCAATTTTGGACAGAAAATTGCCACTTATGAACGTCAATAATAACATTATAGGCCCATATGGGGCCAGAACATGTCTCCTTATTTTTTGGGCCCTACTAGCGCTTCGAGACAAGACACAGACCATTTGGCAAGTGCTGAGAAGAAACGCCGGAACAAACTCAGTCACCACTAGCTGCCACAAAAAATGTAAATCAATAGCATTTCTCTTTAATCGCAAACTACCCCACCAACACGGTATAACCATAATTCTATAGACAGTCAGCTTGTGAAACGTTATAACTAGACCGAGAGATGTGAACACAAAATTTCTGGTCATTTTGTACTAAGTATGGCGACCCTTCAGGGGTCTAGGTATTTACGTAATGACGAAAATGAAAATGATTGTCATAGCGCCAGTATCGGCGGCATCGTGTAGACGTTAATCGAACGTGTCGGATAAATAACAATTGTCGAACAATTTGTAAAACAAAAATTCATATATTAGCCGACTGTCGATGATAAAAGAAGTAGGCGATAGCGTAATGCCATACTTCTCTGGTGTGAGTTCCCAACCCTCCCGGATTGCCCGGGAGACTCCGGTAATAATGGTTCAGCTCCCGAGCTCCCGGAGCGTAATATTTTTCTCCGGATTTTTGCTAAAATTACACTTTCCGGTCCATAACGTTTCTTGCAAACGCGTATTTAGCATCATGGAGCAAGAAAAGAAACCAAATAAATATTTCTTTCGCCAAAGCATTTACAAGTGCTCACCAACTTTAACTTTTCATGTAAAATAACATCCCCCCTCTCTACAACTATTTGTTAAAATTCTTCCGGGTTGGTTCTTAGTTGGCAACCCTAGGTGTGACTTACAGCCCGTTATATCGACGAGAACATATTTATTGAAAGAAAAAAAAAACAATTCAAACATTTGTACCAGGCTGATTTTTGGGTCTGGGTCTGATGAGAGACGCCCTTTGCAAAAAATAACTGTCTGGTAAACACAAGGACTTTAATTCCTCACTTCGAGACCATGACAGTTGCTGTGTTGTCTGCCGCACAATTTGAATATTTAATAGTAATAATTATAGTAGAATTGGATTGAAATGGTTAAGTTTAACATTGTTAAATATCGGTTTTATTAAATACTGTCGACATAGGTAGTTATCGATATTATCTTAACCTACAAAACCCTTGAATCCGTAGCCTGGAGGCAGCTGGGGGAGGCCCGGCGCCCCTGGAGGCAGTGGAGGCAGGCCTGGCGCACCTGGAGCCCCTGGAGGCAGCGGAGGGAGGCCCGGCGCCCCTGGGGGCAGCGGAGGGAGGCCCGGCGCCCCTGGTGGCAGTGGAGGGGGTGCACCTGGCCGACCAGGGGGGACTGGGGGGGTAAGTAGCGTTTGGCAATAATAATAATAATATGATTATTATAACTTTATTATTTCTTAAAACATTAAAAATAAATTTAGTATACTTAAGTATACAAAGTAAATGTTGGTTAACTAAAATCTTTTTACACTTGATTCTGGTCTACAAATACACGGAGAGATACATAAAACATTAGCATAGCCCCTTCAAATAAATGCTTAGAAGGTTGGCATTAGAAATTCAGGATCAAATGCTTGACTAAAAGAAATAAGATTATGATAAAATATATTAATAAAAAAGATTAAGTTTTATCATTTAAAGATGTATCAATATTAATGACGATCTGCCCCGCCCACTGCCACTTCAGAATGTTTATTCGTTGGTTTCTAAATTGCAAGAAGCCGCTGATTGCTGGCCGCTTCCAACCGGCCAATCTGGAAGTCATTGGGGAAGGCCTATGTTTAGCAGTGCAGAACGTGCTTTGGCTGAAATGGTAATTATAATGGGTCTGAAACACATTGGTCTGCAGTAATTAACCCAAAACTGCTTGCATCCCTAGCCTGGAGGAAGCGGAGGGAAGCCTGGCGCCCCTGGTGGTAGCGGGGGCAGACCTGGTAGACCAGGCAGTCCTGGGTGGAATGGTTGGGTAAGTGGTGTATGTGTGACCTGGCAATCCAGATTGCAGGCCATACTAATTTGTCCAAACTGGTTTATTTTATTCCTAATATTTTTACATGAAAAATTTACTTAACTGCCCCTGGTGGGATTCGAATATACGACACACATTAACAGCTATACCTAAACACTTAAATAAATTGGCCAAATAAACTATGTCCTTCATAGCTCAGTTGGTGAGAGCAGTCGCCTGGATAGTGAAAGTTTGTGGGTTCAAATCCCACCAGAGGCAGTTGAAAATATTTTTCAAGTGAAAATATTATCCTTTCTTGTGAATACAATAACTAAAATAGTTCAGTTTTAGAATAGTCTACAGTTGTCTTATCATGATAAAAGGCCACCCACCAACACACATCATTACCTTATTGAGGCGTTATTCCGGATTTCGCTATAATCTGTGGAGCTTGAGACCGTCTTTCGACCATGAACTCGCGTTCTTGTCAAGCTGATCCACTTTTCACGACCAGTGATCAATCTATTCAAATATGGTTTGATTTCATTATGTTTCAATAGAGAATCGAGAATGAGTACACGGTCGTTTCATTCAGAAAGCGCGCGTGGTACCTAAATATCGAAGTTATTTGTATACCTAAATATTTTCAAGTATTTTAGTTCTTTAGCTATGTCGTAGAGTAACTAAGTACTAATGTAAGGCATAGTGCTCCACATTTTTAGACTTAATCATTTACATTTACATTTTTAAGCTTAGACTTTATCTAGGACTTTAAATTAATCCGTAACATGGCGACCAGAGCAAGCTGCAGCTTTTCTACAATAAAATTCAGATTAAAAACGTCTTAATAAACAAACTTTGTGCTACTCTAACTTTTTGTCGTATATAGATTTGCACAGTTTGGTAGGTGAAAAATCAATTGAAAAATGTCGAGAAACTGTTTTTCAAACCAGTCAGTTTTTCAAAATGTAAAAGCACAGATATTTTTGTTACAAACGAACAAACTTTTTCATGACTTTTAATCATGGTAAATTAACAGCAATTTTATTATATTTGTTCCGTGACGACAATTGGGTACTTCCTACGGAAATATTGTTATCTTGTTTGAAGAAGAAATTCTGTAGAGTTAATCTTTCAAAGACAACGGGGTAGGTTTTATGCAACATGTAGCAGCTGGTCAATTAAAAAGTATATAGTTATTTATTTCATTTATTTAGGACAAACAACAAAACATTCACTCATTTACAAATATTAAGGTTAAAGGTTACATTGTTAGGGATATTTTAATAAGAGGCAGCCAAGGCATGCATTATATAAGGTGCTTCATAAATATCTGCAACGGCTGAAATGGGTAAAAGTATTGCTTATATAGATTACGATAGTAAAGAAATTTTATGTCCAGAACATCATTAACTTTTTCATTAAAAAAATTATATTAAATAAAGATTAGGCTTTATTCTGTCTCAAACCGTCAGCATCTGTCCAAAAATGCTAACGTTTCACATTATACCGCTCCCGCGCAGTGTCAAGGGCGGATGACGAAGTGTGTTATGCAAATTGAAGCAAGTAACCATTTATTTACTGTCTTTTCGCAAATAACTAATAACCGATCCGGGGCACGTAATTCTTTTACTATCGTAATCTATATAAGCAATACTTTTACCCATTTCAGCCGTTGTAGATATTTATGAAGCACCTTATATACGAGCTATTCTTAGCTAAAGACAAAACTTCAAAATCATCAACGTTAGTTTTGGCAAGGTTAAGTTTGCCTCAAACAGCTTAGTAACGAGATTAGGCGTTCAGCGAAGATGGAGTCACTTCAGAACTTCTCAGGGCAGGGGGACTACCCGTTTTTGAGGAACTGAAGAGACTCTTCATTCAGTGCACTCATGGCCAATAGGACTACCCCGAAGGCATGGAGGCCCTGAAGGCGTAGCAGGTTAGGGCGTGGTGGCTCTGTTTTTCAAAATAGGAGATAAAACTCTTCTGAAAACTGCAGACCGATCTGAAGTGCCAAGTCAGAAGTCAGAGGAGTTTAGACACCCTCTATGCCTAGCCTTTGTATCGATGCATAGCTGGCTGAGTGACATGAAGTCGGTGGGCCAGCTTCACTGTCATGTTTCACGTTTCAGCTCCGTAGGTCATTACTGGTAGGTTGCACTGATCGAATACCTTGCTCTTCATTTGTTAGTATAGTTATGCACTACATATATTTTTTAAAATCTAAAAACATCTTGTATTCCTAGTCTGGAGGAAGCGGAGGAAAGCCCGGTGCCCCTGGTGCCCCCGGCGGCGCACCTGGCATGCCTGGTAGACCCGGGTGGGGTGAATGGGTAAGTTTGATTTAAGATTTTTTAGAATAGGCTAGTTAGTAAAGAAGCCGTTTAAAAAAAAGATTAAAATTTTGAATTAAGAACTCTTTGGGAATTTATTGATGTAATGAATGCGTGTCATTTGTTTAACAAATTAGCGGCAATTTAAAAAGTTTCTATCGCGCGTCGAAATGCATTTAACTAGAGAAAATGTTTCCTCAATGATTTATTAAGATTTTCGTTGTGGTTTCACTCAACACAATGTTACCACAGACTTCGATTAGCATTACATGATGAAGCCCCATCCCATCATACTATTTAATACTGTTTTAATGAATTTAATTAAAACGTGGTCGAAGCAAACTCACTAACGATTCGCGAGAAGGACATTCTACTGCAACTACTAAAGATAATGTGTGTGCGTTGTTGCTAATGATAGAAGCTGAGAGGAAGATTACATTTTATCAGATTTGGTCAGCTTTAGGCATTGGTATGAGACAAGTACAAAAAGTCTTACATGAACAGTTAGGCGTCAGCAAGCTTTGAACTAATGGATATCTCATAATTTAACAAATCAAAAACGCCATTGTTTGGATTGGTAAAATAAAATCAATAAAACTGCTCAATGCTTGAAAAGTATGATGGACGGAGTTGTCTAGAATGCTGTATGGGACATTGTTACAGGTGATTAAAGCTGGATATATTGTTACGAACCCGAAAACAAAACACAATCTGCCCGATGGATTTTTCTATTCGAATTTTTGCCGACAAAAATAAAGAAGGAAGATAGAAAAAAATGATTGCCTTATTCTTTGGAAGGACAGGTTATTTCGCAACAATTGTCCTAAAAGACAAAAGGACTGTCACTGCAGATTAGTATGTCAGTCATTTTTTGCCAGTCTTGAAAAATATTAGAAAGCAGCCAGCTTGCCACAAGCCCCAAGAAGCAGGATCCTCCTTCACCATGACGACGCTCAAGATCAGTCCGCCAGACGGACTATTAAATATTTGTCTATTGAAGGTGTGGAGTAAGTTAGTCATTCTCCTTACAGTTCTGACATGGCACTTTGAATTTAAATGAATTCGTTTATGCACACTGAAGATGTCGTGGATCCGTTTGAAAATGACGTGGAAGAGATACCAAAAATAAGAGGGCCCACTGCTTCAGTCAATGGTTCCTTCGCATGCGACGGTGATTAAAAAGGAACGGAGACTTCTTCAAAAGCAATAAAAATATTAGCAGGTTTCTACGTCATTCCGTCTTTTATTTTCTAATGAATTTCAGTGTGTGTAATGATGCATCTACCAAAAAGTAATCGTAGTGTATAATCTACACCTTGGTTACTTTTTGCTTCATTGAGCATCATTCAAATCAAAAAAAGTTTATAAAAACCGGCCAAGTGCGAGCCGGACTCACGCACGGAGGGTTCCGTACCACATTATCTATAGTATTCTGTGAATATGACAAGCTTCTACCTGTTGCCGTTATTAATATCAACCGCAAAAAAATTACGTTTGTTAATTTAAACTACCTAGCTATCACGATTCATGAGATACAGCCTGGTGACAGACAGACAGACAGACGGACGGACAGCGGAGTCTTAGTAATTGGGTACGGAACCCTAAAACGTTTCTTAATTATTGTTTTCCATGGTGGATGCCCCATATAAATACTGATCATCGACATAAGAACTTTGCAGTACATTGCCTGAATTGAAGACTAAATAAAATGTGTTCTATTTGATTTTACAAATATTCATGATGCGTTTATAACCCCCAAAAGTGGGTACTACTCCTACTACTAGGTGGGTGGGGAAGTTAGAAAAAATAATAATAATCAGTGATCGGAGTAGGTAGTTTGATTTGGGGTCAATGATCTCAAACATTGATGTTAATATGGACATGCCTCCGGGATTCCGGATTTATCATGTTTGAAAAAAGGCATATTCGTATTATGCTAGCACTACCAAAGTACATCAAATCAATCTACCTACTCCAATCACTGATAATAATACTTAAATATTTTAAAGTTTTTAAAGGTATAAATCTAATTTAGTCATGACTTTTCTGCCACCCTAATAATGTATAAATTAAGAAACTTTTTTAAAAGTTTTTATCTAATGTTTTCGGCCATGCTCTTGTTTGATCAATAAAATAACAAATTGATACTGCAATATAAGATTATTTTAATGTTTAATGTACTAAGCCACAATAATTTTATTCTATTTTTTTTTCAGAACGACTGGGTAGGTTTATTGCAACATGTAGCTTTTCAATTAACAAGTTTTTAGTTATTTATTTTATTTATTTAAAATAGAAATATAAAAAGAATTTTTTGGTTAACATCAAAAACAAAATAAAAATACAAATACAAATATTGGACAAAATCACATACATTGCTCTGATCCTATGATAAGTAGCTTAAGCACTTGTGTTACAGAAATCAGAAACAACGACGGTACCACAACACCCAGACCCGAGACAATATAGAAAAGTTATTTTTCTATATCGACCGATCGGGAATTGAACCCGGAACCTCAGAGAGCGACACCAAGTACGGTATGCTCGCCTCTCGTCGTCGTCGTCAAATGCAAAAGGTTTTCCTGAAAATTTTAAAGGGCTGAAAATATAAAAAGATTTTTTTTGTTTCAGGGCGACTATTCGGTAGGTTCTATAGAAAATAAATGAACAACTGTAAAAAATTTCCAAAAGACAGTTTTAAAACCATTATCCACGGTTTTTAACCATGTCGGGGCCGTAAGTTTTTTTTAAACTGCAAATCAAATCAAATCATTTATTTGTGATACACAGGTAAATAGTTATTATTACATAGGAACAGGGTTTTATGAGAGCGCTGTGATCAGCCTTGGTGGCAAGTTCGCAGAACCCTTTTTCTTAAACTAGCACTCATCGGGATTAAAGTTTTATTCTTGTTTCTTTTTTGTTGAAGGCACCTCTTTAATGTCTGGATTTCTCGAAATAAATAGTTACCTTCATAATTATTAGAAATGATAACAATCGGTTACTATTACTTGGCACTAACGTACTTTTACTTTTTTATACCTATATGTGGTTTCTAAATAAGTTATTTATTATGCGCGGGCGTGGTTTGAAACCAAATAGCCGCTTTGCAACGTCCCCTTTAACATACACATAATGTATTAACTTTTTAAACCGACTTCAAAAAAAGGAGGAGGTTCTCAATTCGGTTGTTTTTTTAGTGTTTGTTACCTCAAAACTCCGCCATTAATGAACCGATTTGAAAAAATATTTTTTCTATTGAAAGGAAATATACTTCCAGACTGGTCCCATTTCTTTCAAAATTCAATTCTGATGATGGGATCCATAAGGAATTGAGGGAACTCCTAAAATATTATTGGTATACAGATAGCGATTTTAGTATATTTAACAAAAAATCAAGCATTTGCATTCAGAAAGTATCATTTGCTGAGGTGGAACTGATGAAGAGACCATAGTTGGTAGTTATTTTGTTTCAGGACTCAGATTCGGTAGGTTCTAGATTGAATTAAATAGGTAATTGTAACAGATTTTCTGGGGACGGTTTCTAATCAGTATACACCTAGTATCATACACCAAAGCTATGCACAGATTTCAATCATTACTTATTACTCATTACTCATTACTCATTACTCATTACTCATTACTCATTACTCATTACTCATTACTCATTACTCATTACTCATTACTCATTACTCATTACTCATTACTCATTACTCATTACTCATTACTCATTACTCATTACTCATTACTCATTACTCATTACTCATTACTCATTACTCATTACTCATTACTCATTACTCATTACTCATTACTCATTACTCATTACTCATTACTCATTACTCATTACTCATTACTCATTACTTATTACTTATTATTTATTAACAGCCATCTTAAAAAGCTAACAGAAATTCATCCAAGACGCTTAAAATTAAATTGATTTACAATATTAAATTAAAATAAATGTCAGAAAAAGATCCTTGTCTAATTTTAAACAGAATAAAGTAAATTTGCATTTATGATGACGGTTGTCAGTCAAGAAAGTCATATTCCAGATAGTATTCATATTCCAGTACAATTAAATAAATTATACAATAATAAAATTACAATTATGTCAATGTCGAATAAAATCATATTATGTCATTTAAAATTTTACGAAATTGATTACATATATGTCCAAAACTATCTGCAAATAGGTCTATTTCATAGTGCTGAGCAAGTATGTCCCCGATAGTACGCAGAGCACGGTTTGTGGGCGCGTGCCTACCGCGCTGCGTCCGCGCGACAGGCAGCCCAGCCCCGCTGAGTCCCAGGATACTGCGGGGACTGAGATACAGAAACTCGCTACTGTGTCAGTGTCATAATAATCAGTGATCGGAGTGGGTAGATTGATTTGATGTACTTTGGTAATGCTAGCATATTATGGATATGCCTTTTTTAAATCAAAAACTGATACCAAGAAATTCAGGATTCCCGGAGTCATGTCCATATTTACATCTTTGTTTGAGATTATTGACCCCAAATCAATCTACCTACTCCGATCACTGATATAATATTCAACGACCGTCTAGTGGTCCAGACTACAATGTCGGGCGGTTGCAGGTTCGAATCCCGCAAGGGGATAATGTTTGTGTGCACGAGCATTTGTACCGAAGACATCATAGATGTTGGAATTAAATCTGTAAGAATACACGCCCAGCACCGGTTCGTCAGGGTGGCGTCTGGCGTGGTTTGAAACCACCCCATTTTTATTTAATCTAATCATTTTTATCTCAGTAGGATGTTTTTTTTTACCAGACAATTAAAAACAAACAAAACAAAACAACAAAACAAACAAAAAAAAAATTAAAAAGAGTTGTCTTTTTAAAAGTATAAAGTTTTTTTTTTGTTTCAGGACGACTATTGGGTAGGTTCTATAATGGATAAATTAAAAATTTGTAAGGCCACAAGGTGGACGACAGCGGGTGCTGGTCTGCTGCTGCTGGTCAGGGCCGTCTTCAAACATTGGAGGCCCTGGGCCTGGGCATATTATTATAATGGGGCCCCTATTTTTTTGACAGACGGCTATTTTGTTAAACTAGGCATAAATAATAGGTTAAACAATGCACTTGAACACTCGTTTTATATTAAAAATAATTGCATTTTTTTTCTGTAGTCATTTTAAGTTCCAAAGTTATGTGCAAAAACACAATCATAATTACTACAAATAATTTAAGATTTTAAAATCTAATTTACTTTTTAGTGTGGTATTTAAATAGTTTTTATAAACGATCCAACATCAAAAATTATATGATTTTTTACTTTGAAATTGTTTTTTTTTAACATAGCAGTTATCGTTTGTTTTTTTTCAACTTTTAAAGTTTTTGTTGTTTATGAATATCTGTTATCGGTTAGTGATCTGGCAGAAACCAACTGCGGGGCCCTGGGCAAGTGCCCAGAGTGCCCAGTGGGAAAGAGATGCCTGGCGCCGCCGGGCGCGGGTGCGTCTTGCGCGCATTGGTTGACATGTCTAGACATATTTTTATATCTTTAACACCGACACCTTGCAATCCTAGTCTGGCGGAGGCGGAGGCAGCCCTGGTAGACCTGGCAAACCTGGATGGGTAAGCTTGATGTGTGTTGTATTATCAATTCAATTCAATTCTTTATTACTTATCCATGTTTAGTTGCAAAAGCGCCAAGCGACACGCCTCCTGTTGGCGGTGGGAAGTGTATTTTTTACGGCAGTTCCCACACGGCACTGCTATAAATTACCTTTATATTATTAATGGAAATATATTTTTTATAAACACCCAAGTAGTATTCTTAAGATTTAGGGCCACTTTCACCACTTGCTGATAAGTTCCGGATAACCTATCTGGCACTAATTTTGACAGATAACCTATACAATTAGCTGTCAAAAAAGTGCCAGATAGTTTATCTGGAACTTATTAGCAAGTGGTGAAACTAACGAAACCCTTAAAGAGACGCATAAAAGTAAAGTAATAATTGATGGATCAGTGATTTGCATAACGTTGGTACTGAATAAATGTTTAGTTAAAATGATTTATTTATTATCATGATTTAAGCTATTACTAATACTATCATGGTTTGTAAACCGAGAGTGGTTTAACATATCAGTCTTGAGTCGCCAATTTTATACATTTACCGTCAATTTATTTATTATAATATTTGAATCTATAATAACACCTTTCAATCCTAGTCTGGCGGTGGCGGAGGAAGTCCTGGTAGACCAGGCAGACCTGGAGGGGTAAGTTTGATGATATATAGGATAAACTTGTTTGTTGTTTGATGATATTTAGGATAAACTTGTTGGTCATATAAACTTTAAGTTTAACTAACTATGTAGTTGGGCCTAAGCCAAACTGCTTTTTATTTATTTATTGTTCAAGTAAATTTAAATATGTTTACATTATTAAAGATTCCAAATTTAATCAATAATAAATTTAGTTTACTGAAAGTTAAAAAAGTTGCCTGGATTTTTATTTTATTTTTATGGATGGACCTATCACTGAGTGCCTCAAAGAGGAAGACATTCTTCAGCTTAAACCGGGCAGTTGTGGCGTGCGCTGAAGGCGCACAGCCTAGGTCCGCCCCGCTAGCGGTCGCCACGACCCGGCCGAGGGTGTCGGTCGAGTCGAGTGTGTCGCTCGTACGTGTCGAGCAGGCGTGATCGGGCCAATTGGATTTTAATAAGCTTTTTCGTTTTATTTATAAGAGCGGTGGAGGCGGCGGCGGCGGCGGTGGTTGGGGAGGGGGCGGAGGAGGAGGAGGGAGGGTAAAATACAATTATCAGCTTTATTAGTCGTCATTATAAACATTATATAAAGCACGCACTCTATAAGTTAGGTTTAGCCATCTTTGAAAAAAAAGGTTCACGTTTTTAGAATTAAGATTTTTACCAGTATTATTTATCTATGGCAGATAGAATTTATTTTTTAACAATACTGATACGTGCACGTGACCTTGAGCTATTAGCGTCAACTCGCGTGACATCTATTCTGTGCATAAGATAATACATATTATGCTTTTCGCAGACTAAACATCAATCCGTTGCGCTCCTGTGTAAATAGATGGCGCGCAGACGATTCAGTGCTTATCACAGAGTAGTTTAAAGTACAGAGAAATCTATCATTTAGGAAACTAAATCTTAAACAACGACTTAAAATGTTAAGAGTAAGTTAAGCTCAGTTTATAAATGAAATAAAATACCAAAATTTAATTAATCGTAAACGAATGAATTCGTGTTTTCTAAGCGCAGGTTGAGCTTTTTTGGCCAACAGGGTAGTTTGGGTAGTCTTGGGTCAAAAAATCATTATTCTATTTAGTGCGTCAGTTAGATTATCAAAAAATATTGGACAAAAATGACGAAGATAAAGCGCATCGAAGTTTGGTGTTTGGCGTGACGTTACGCGGAATTTTAACGGGCTATATCTTTATCATTTTTTGTTTGATTGAGAAAAGAAAAAATATGTGTCCAATATTTTCTACCAATCCAACTGACGAACAAATTTTTTAGGAAACTAGCCCATTGTCTCTGTGCACAACACAACATTTTTACAGAATTCGTTATATTTGCAGCGTAACGCAGACAGAGAAACGTTAAGAATCGGCCGTGGCGGTAGAAGTTATCATAGAACCAAGGTACTAACAGTAACTAAAGTAAAACCCTGTTGCACAGCTGCCTTTTGCCTTCTTTTTTGTTATCTTCTGTCTTATCTGATCTTATCAGATAATATATATATTATTATATAGTCTTACATAAAATTTATAAACTAACATTAGAAACTTTAGTTTAAGTCCAAAGGTTTATTTGCCAAAACACAGACCGCAGCCAGTCTGGCAGACTCACCAGACTGATCATAGTGACGGCTAAGGTAGTCTTGGCCGCAGCGGAGGGAAATGAGAACCAACACGGACGGTTGATATTTGGTTTATTTAGTAAATTGGCAAGTTTATACATAAAAGTTACAGAGTGAGACCATCGACATATTATGAGACCCATATTTTTGGTCAGCTATGGCAGATGGATATTCGTGGTGTCAGTGCTAGTGTTAAGAAAGTTATCGTAGTACTGGTACTAAGTTTCTAAAATATCGTTATCGTGGTACAGTAAATTCCCATTGGGATCTTTTAATATTTTTGTTTTAACGACATCTTTAGTATAATAGTTTCGTGACTTTGCTAGCTTGATTATCATTTTGTGACCGTCTCTCTCTTCCAAGGAGTCGTAAAGTTCTCTTGTGGCTTTAAGAATAAGAATAAGAATAATTTTATTTATATGGCACAAGAACTTTCAGCAGCGACTGCTCTTCTGGCTTTCTTCTTTCTTGCTTTATATATTTCTCTGTATGCATCTTTCTCCTCAGGTATTTGGTTTGACTGCCAAGTTTTATAGGACGCCCACTGCTGAACATAGGCCTCCCCCAGTGACTTCCAGATTGGCTGGTTGGAAGCGGCCTGTATCCGCCGGCATCCCGCAACCTTTACCAAGTCCTCTGTCTACCTTGTGGGTGGACGGCCTCCATTTTAGAATCTTTCTTCCCTATCAGCCATCAGTTCTACGTACTAAGTGTAAGGAAGGTTTAAAATATTTAAAATAGACATATTTTATTGGCGGTACGAAGTTCGCCGGGTCAGCTGGACATAAATAATGACTTTGTGCTGCCGTATGGTTGTTTGGTATTTAATTGCCACTAAAAAAATGCTTCTGATCATTATCTTTTGCCTGTAGGCTCTAATGAAATTGTTTGCAGGGCACAGGCTGCTGAGCCTTTTGGCCAATTGTCTCCGTGCACTTAGAGTTAACACAACATTTTACAGTAATCATTATATTTTGCAGCGTAACCGACACAGAAAAAATTTAAGAAACGGCCGTGTTGAAAGATGTTATGGTGGATCAGAGGTACTAACTAAAATAAAAGTACATTTTCATCAAATCTTGAAAATTAAAAGCGCGAAGATAGAGGTCAATGTTTAAACACCGTTGCTAGAATTTACGCATTTTAATGTTTGCGCAACGCTTTTATTTTTTCAAGATTTTATGAAAGTTTACGATTATTAGAATAGCTCATACACGCGTGCGTCATGGGGTTTCAAATCTGGTCGAGAGCTGTCACATATCGCGTCACATTACTTTTATCCTTAAAGATGAGTCAAAAATGTGATATTTTGTTTCGGGCTGATTTTTTAATAACTTTATACGATGATTAAGTTTGACATATTGAAGATGTTTCGTGTAGAAAATGTCTTAAAACGCCAATTTTATTCATCGGATAAAAGTTATCTGGCGTTTGAATTTCAGCCCTCATGGAAATTGTTCAAGAGAGTTCTCTAAATTCTAAATGTATTATGTTTTTTACAAATAACTAATCTGGCCTTATTATCTACCTATATTTGTAAGATCTCTGTAGGATAGTTGATTCAGACAGCCGGATCTACAATAGCGTGTAGATTCAACGCATGTTACATTAACCGTTGTATTTTGTAGTGTAACGAAGACAAAGAAATATTAAGATACGGCGGTGGCGGTGGTGGTTATCATGGCAACGGGGGTACAAGCGGTCATGACAATATAGTTTGCATGAATTACTATCACCGATGTAAGCTGGTGAGTATTCACCTAAGTATAATGAGTAGCACGTAGTAATTAAACAGGGCGTCAACCTCAACATACTAATACCAACTGTTAACTCTTCTGGCACCCCGCTTAAAATAGGAGTGCCCCAGGGCTCAATATTGGGACCGTTGCTATTTTTGATCTATATTAACGATCTCCCTTTCTATTTATAGAATCCTGTGAGATAGTTCTGTTTGCTGATGATACTTCTTTAATCTTCAAATCAAAAAGAGGCGAAGAAATATTTAACGATGTAAACGGAGCTCTCTCTAAGGTATTAAGGAGTGCTGCACCAAAACACAAAACTTTTTTTATATACATGTTTACAAAACATGTTACTAAATGTTAAACAAAGTCTTCGTAGTAAAAAAAATATGTAATCTTCGTGTTTCAGGGCTTTCCGTGAGTTTCTTATATCTACTTTCTAAAAAGAATTTATTTCTGTATTACGTTATAACTTTATACTTTTTCTTTGTTTTAGGGTTCCGTAATTATCACGGAACTCTAATAGTCTCATCATGTCCGTCCGTCTGTCTATCCGCGGCTTAGCACAGTGGCTCAAACTGCATTTTGCAACTCAAGGTCATGCTAAATAAGCCCCGGCGTTACCCTACAAACCTGGTTTACGCCGAGAGTGGGGTTTTGAGTGTGCGCAAGCTATATATTCTAAAAGCGGTTATATCAACACATAAATCAGTTATAAAGTCCGATAGCTATAAAGATATGCTGACGAAGCAAACATTCAAGGTCTTGACACCGTCAATATCTACCTCATTTGGTAAGGCGCACGGTGACTACTTATACCCGTTTATCTATAATAAAGTCGTTGCTAAGTGTGATATTAAAACTAGCCACCCTATCATTGCCAGAGCAAAGGTAACGGAATGGCTCCTGCACCTGAGTTACAACGAAGCGGAAGAGTTATTGTCTAACCCTCGTTAGACCGAAGCTGCTTTTTAACTACAACAGAGTATGTATAGTTGGATAGCATTTTTGGTCGGTCACACACACACACACACACACACACACACACACACACACACACACACACACACACACACACATACACACACACACACACACACACACACAGACAGACAGAAATGCACATGCACATGCACGTATGTGGCGTATAAATACCTATATAATTAAGCATTTTGTTCTCGTTTTGTTTATTCTTTGCACTGTATTATGTAACCCTGTAACTAATCCAATGCACAACGTTGTTACAAACTCTAGCTTAAACTCAAGTCTCCAAGAGACAGGTTTTTACCTAGTTTGGAGACTACTAGTAAATTTAAGTTGTGAAACTTCTAAATAAATGATTTTTATTATTTTATTTATTATTTATTATTTATTTTGCATGTAAATATACTTATCAATCTAACCGGCAAAGTTTTACAAAAAATCTTCTCCCCTTCAGGTAAAGTCAGGATGTTTTTTCTCTCACCATGGATGTCATTGGATAGATAGTTTATAATGTGGATATTTCCATTATTAAATAACATTAACCATATGTCGCAGTAAGTTGGGTAAAGTGATGATATAACTATACAGGGTTATTTTAAAAATAACAACAGCCGCCTAGGGTCTGATTCTCAATACATAACGCTCAAATACATAAACTTTTGCTATTTATACGATATACAGGACGACGTTTTTTATCTATCTATATTAAAAAAGTATTCCTGTATAAGTGTATATACAGGGTGGCCAGAAAGGTGACGTCCAAAACTTTTTTTTTGGTGCATCGTGTTGAGATGTATCAGAATCACCGCTATGTATGTTCTACGATTTTTCGTAGATTTCGAGTTACGTTTTTTTAAAAATAGCCTATGAAATACTACTTTTTGTTATTATTATAAAAGTTTAGAGTCTAGCGCATTCTCCGAAGCTACTTAGAAACTAATAAATTATCAGTTTAGATTCTTAATTTTAAGTTGAAAATTTTAATGATAATTCACTTAAAATAAATTCTCAACTTTAGGTAAATTTTGTAGTAACTTTCATTAAAGTTATGAGACGGTTTATTTTATGCATAAATGCACAGTTCATAGAAATTTAGCTGCAAGAAAAAAAAACAAAGAAACCTTCAACTTTAAAAAAAAAAACAAACTGATCCGGTTGCAAAAATTCGGTTTTAAATTATTTTCTCTTAAAGTAAACGTTATAATTTTTTCAAAGTAGTTTTATTTGAAAGCTAGAAAGATTAACGAGCAAGAAAAACTAAAAAAGGCCTACGATTCACAGTAGAAAAATTGTTAAAAAAATAATAAGATATTTTTTTTGTTAAAAAAATGCTTTTTTTATTTTTGGTCTGTAACTTCAAAACTAGCACATTGAGATAACTTTTTAGCATGTTTTATTAAACTGCATGATTTAATCTACAAGTTCTCCAAAATAATATAGGTTACATTTTAATGCCTTTATTTTTGAAATAGTTTACATAAAAAAAAATATTTTTATTTTTTAACGATAATTTTTTATCTAGTATTTTTTAGCACTTTTTAGCACATTTCGTTTGATCAAGTGTAAAATTAACACATTGTTTATTCTTACGCACATCGCAAGGCAACTTTTATTATATTTCCATGTTTTGGAAACATTTCGAAAGACAAGTTTATGTTTGTCTCTGCGCACTCTAGTACTCTGTGCATCACATGCTTTAGCAAACAGATCCCTATGTTGATGGACAAAATGACATACCTCATACAAGTAAAGCGAAATAATTAAGTGATTAGGTAATTTGTAATTAAACTGCGAGACTCGATTCCTTAACTATTTATAAATGTACCTATAAATTTAAACGGAACCCTCGGTGGGCGAAACGAGTTGTAACTGTCGTCTTACGGTGTCGTTCATCTGCAAACAAACGCTCACTGTTGTGTAAAATGCCCAGGCAAATTGATGACGCTTCTAATCGTTTTTGTTTCTTAACTAACATACACAGTCGTACAGCGCATATATGTACATCTATGAACGAGTAAAGCCAATATATACATATAACAATATAAATAATATAAATATTGGACAACATCACATCCATTGCTCTGATCCTGTGATAAGTAGCTTAAGCACTTGTGTTACAGAAATCAGAAACAACGACGGTACCACAATACCCAGACAATATAGAAAAGTGATTTTTCTACATTCACCGACCGGGAATCGAACCTGGGACCTCAGAGAGAGCGACACCAAGTCCGGTATACTCGCCTCTCGGCTACGGAGATCGTCAAAATTGCAAGTTACAAGAACAGAATAAAAATAATATCCATTTAATTTTAGGATGGGTGATGGTAAAAGGGTATGAATCTTTTCATTTTCATTTATATTAAGTATTCCCCTTTAAATATAATGTTTTCGCATTATAATTAAGATTATATAGCATAACAATTAAGGGTACTTGAAGTTGGCAATCATGTTGGTGTAAACTTGTTCGCGATCTAACTAAATAAATAAAAATAAAATAAACATTTACATGTTTATTTAACTAAAAGATAAAAACTCGGACAAATGATCGTATTTTTTTAAAGCTTTTACTTTGTACATTTTATCGAATCATACAGAAAATAAAAAAATACTTACTGTTTAATCCCGATGAGTTTCAGATCATTTTTTTCGCCTACTGTGTCCTACTGCTGAGAAAAAAAAACTATGATACCTAACTACAATGAATAAATATTATACATTCTGGTATAGTCTAGAATATTTTAAATAACCTTCTAAAATTTGGTAGACACTTTTTTAAAACGCCCTGTATGTTTTTTATTCCATAGATACCAAGAAAACGGGTATTATGTTTTCTCAACACTTCGGGTATCGAATGCGCAGGGCAAGAATGGACGGAACTTGTAAAAAAACCGGAAGGTAATGCATGGTATTGTTAATTGAATAAATGCAAAATACCTCAGTGCCTAAAGACGAAAGTCTACAACCAGTGTGTGTTACCAGTCCAGTGATGACATATGGAACTGAAACGTGGCCTCTCACTATGGGCCTCATAAGAAAGCTCAAGGTTGCACAGCGTGCTATGGAAAGGGCTATGCTCGGTGTTTCTTTGCGAGATCGAATCTGGAATGAGGAGATTCGTAAACGAACAAAAGTCGCTGACATAGCCCAACGGATAAGCAAGCTGAAGTGGCAGTGGGCGGGGCACATAGCACGTAGAACTGACGGACGATGGGGCAGAAAGGTTCTGAAATGGAGGCCACGTACCGGCAAGCGCAGCGTAGGACGTCCACCTACAACATGGACAGACGACCTGGTAAAGGTTGCAGGAAGCCGCTGGATGCGGGCCGCTTCCAACCGGCCAATCTGGAAGTCACTGGGGGAGGGCTATGTTCAGCAGTGGACGTCCTATGGCTGAAATGATGATGATGATAATGAATTAAGGTTTTGCTAATATCGAACTTTACGCCATTTCGTTTAAGATACCTGAAGTCGTGGGCCGTAAATGTTTGCTCACTATTGTCCCTAATTAGTTGGCCATGACTTTATTATTTATATTCAAATGAAGAAATTATTATTAAAGTTAATAACAAATAATTTAAAACATATATACGATTCATAACTCCATGCTATGCAACCTAAGACGGCACTTAATCTATAGCTAATGTCTGCTCAAGTGTGCTTGTAATAATTGTTTTCGTGATGTTGGCTTATCATCATCATAAACAGCCCACGTTAGTCCACTGCTGGACATAGGCCTCTTCCATTGCAAGCCACTGCACCCGATCCTCGGCTATTCTTTGCCATCCACTGCCAGCCTTGCGTATATCGTCGCTTCATCTTGTCGCAGGGCGCCCCACGCTGCGCTTGCCTCAGAACACATCTACCTATCGGTTATCGGTTCTACGGCAAATGTGACCAGCCTACTGCCCCTTCAGTTTGCATATTTTTTAAAACTATATTGATTAATTTAGTTTTCGGTCGGATAACCTCGTTTCTGATTTTATTCTTCAGAGAAATTCAATCCTTCAATCTCTTTCCATAGCTCGCTCAGCAACTTTAAATTGGTGTACTAGTCGCACCGGGAGTAGGTACGTCATGACAGGCAGTACGCACTTGTTGAAGACTTTCGTCTTCAGACTCTAAAGGATTGACGATAAAAAGACTCGACAAAGTTTCCCAATGCTGCCCAGCCCAGCTGTATTCTTCTGCGGGCTTCTTTCTTGAAGTTGTTTTACCTAACTGCAATGTTTACCTGAGGTAAACATACTATTGAACAATCTCGAGAGCAACCTCGTTAATAGCTACCAGTCACGGAGTTACATATTCATTGAACATGAACACCTTTGTTTGACTAAGATTCAGGAGACCGATGCGTTGGGAAGATTCAGCTAAGCCGTGTAGCATGTGCTGAAGGTCTTCAATCGTTTCGGCCATGATGACGATATCATTTGCGAATCGCAAGTGTGAGATGTACTCGCTGTTGATATTGATGCCGTGTCTCTTCCAGTTTAGGGTCTTAAACGTATCCTCCAGGGCATTTGTGAACAGTTTTTGGGAGATTACGTCTTCCTGTCTCACTCCGCGATGTAGGTGGATAGGTTCAGACTGCTGATTCTGTACTCAAACCGTTATAGTTGCAGCCTTAGGCAAGCATCTACTACTCACGGACTAATATCTATTTCTATGCCAAATTTCATCTAGATCCGTTCAGCTGTTCTGGCGTGATTGAGTATCAAACGTCAATCCGTCCAAATTTTTGCATTTGTAATATTAGCAAGATAAATGTGCCTTCATAACAATTGGGTTACATTATTGATTAGTTACCTCTTTGTACAATATTTACTAAAAACTTTCTAGTTAAATTTTTATGACTAACACTTCACTATAAAATGAAAATGTATTTACAAAATAGATACATTTTGCATGAACACCCATGTTGTATGACTTAAAACAAACCTAGTTGATTTATTCTATGGCTGCTAGAAAAATATGTACCTATCTAACATCTTATACATGGGTAAGGCAAGAAGACATTTTTAGTAATAAATGTTTTTTTACAGATGCGAAAAATCATCGGTTTTAAATAAACAACGGTAAAACAGGACTTGGTTATTATTAGAAAATGTGCTTTATGGAAATCCCTTGCAATACAACAATATTTAATAAAATATATTGACTATTGTTTTATTGCAAGGGTTTCATACAAGCAAATTCATAAGCTGTGTTAAAAATATGTAATAAAATATCTATTGATACAGTTTTTTTGTTTTATTTGATAATAACTTTTTGCGGACACGTGCGGACTGAGTATTGGACTCTATGGTATTGCTGCTGCATGGTGCGTCAAAGAACTGTTAGACTATGTAAACAAGTACATATTTTTTGTTTTCTCCACCTAGAAATCTTATTCAGAGAACGATTGACCATGGTCCTATTTGCAGCAAGCATTGACTTATACAGGATGCTCCGTAGCTCATCATCATCATCATTTCAGCCATAGGACGTCCACTGCTGAACATAAACCTCCCTCAGCGACTTCCAGATTGGCCGGTTGGAAGCGGCCTGCATCCAGAGGCTTCTTGCAACCTTTACTAGGTCGTCTGTCTACCTTGTGGGTGGACGTCCGGTACGTGGCCTCCATTCTAGAACCCTGCCTTTTCGGGGTTGGTCAATAAGATCCAACCTCGCCCTGCTTAATGATTTGTAAACCCTTAATATGGAGATAGTTGTTTCTACCGATTTCAGCAGGCTTTCGGTCGGATATAGGTACCACAGTCTCCTCATTATTTATTATGCTGCAAATATTGGGAATAAGACTAAGCGACCTACATGTATTACGATGGCTTTTGTCCTTTATAGAGTATTTTTTTATTATGTAAAATACTTAAGGATTTGTTTATATATACTTATGATAACACATACTTAATTTTGCCTAAGAAACTTCTTGTCCTATCTCAACTTAATTTTCCCATTTTTTTTATTATAGTATCTTTAAAGTATCAGCTATTCAATAAAAAAGAATCATCAAAATCGGACTACATTTGTCGAAGATATTGGGTAACATAGATACAAGAATGACGAACCAAACCATTACCTGGGTATATTTTTGTTATTTTCTCAAAAACTGCTGAATGAAAAAAATCATATGGGACCACCTCTGAAGTATGAGCTACCAAATAAAAAAAGAACCATCAATATCGATTCATAATTGGCGGAGTAATCGCGTAACATACATACAAAAAAAAACATACAGTCGAATTGGGAACCTCCTCTTTTTTTAAATTCGGTTGAAAATACATTATCGGAAGAATCAAATAGAATATACTCGTAATTTATTTGATTTATAAGTGGTAACATAAGATGGATTTACACATTATCGTATCTCACAGTTAATCTTTTTAACCGACTTCAAAAAAAGGAGGAGGTTCTCAATTCGGTTGAGATGCTGTTCAACGATGCTGATAATTATCACAATAATCTGAATGTTATAAAAAACACCCAAAATCTCCAGTAAATGAAAGAAAAAATCCAGTGAGTAAACATTTGAAACCCATTGAATGAACTTTAAGCTTCAAATTTAATGAATCTAATAATTAATAAATACGCATTTCTGTAATCTCTGTAAATATATATTTTGTATATATTAAGACATACAAGCATAATAATATTACTTATAAAGCTAACTGCAACAAAATATTACTTTTAAAGCTCAAAGTTAGCGCCCGCAATAATCTCCTCCGGCGCCTTACTTCTATGAAATGAGAAGCTTTAGCGCAGGTCGAACGTGGCCGACCTGAAAAGCCTTGAACAGGCGGCGAACACAGGTCGGCCATTGTAAGGAAAATCTAATAGAGTGGGGCTACACGGCACCAACAGCAAGTGCGTCTGCGGTGCTTCCCCCCAAACCATAGGTCACCTTCTATCATGTCCCGCGCATTCGGCTGGATAGCTGCATACGCGAAGACCGTTCGTGTAGCGGAATACTGGTCATAAATAATTTGAGAGCATTGCCTTGCCATCGACATGAGAAAAAGAAGAAGACAATAATATAACTATTATAATGGTAGCGAATGAATGTTCTGCTATGGAAAGGGCTATGCTCGGTGTTTCCTTGCGAGATCGAATCAGAAATAAGGAGATCCGTAAACGAACAATAGTCGCTGACATAGCCCAACGGATTAGCAAGCTGAAGTGGCAGTGGGCGGGGCACATAGCACGTAGAACTGACGGCCGATGGGGCAGAAAGGTTCTAGAATGGAGGTCGCGTACCAGCAGCGTAGGCCTTCCACTCACAAGGTGGTCAGACGACCTGGTAAGGGTCGCAGGAAGACGCTGGATGCAGGCAACTTCCAACCGGCCAATCTGGAAATCAATGGGGGAGGCCTATGTTCAGCAGTGGACGTCCTATGGCTGAAATGATGATGATGATGATGATGAATGTTCTGGACAACAGAATAATGTTAAAATTAAGACCTTTGACAACAGCAAACACCTCACACACCTCCGCTTTACAGATGACATAGTCATCATGGTGGAGTCACTCGAAAATAGTCTCAACGCTGCCTTGCGACTTGTGGGCCTAGAAATAAACTTGGACAAGACTAAAGTCATGTCCAACGTCCAATATTTATATTTCCGGACCAGTTTCCGTCAAAAGCGTGGCGATCAAAGTTGTCAATTGAGGAGTATGTCTATGGAATGGAATGGAATGGAATAGAATGTAATAGAATGGAATGGAATAGAATAGAATAGAGTAGAATAGAATAGAACATAACAGAATAGAATAGGAGAGAATAGAATAGCATAGAATAGAACAGAATAGTATAGAAGATAACAAAACAGAATATAATCATCTTTATTTGCAAAAAACATGGTAATTTTAGGTCTTAGATAGCATAAAAAAACATTCATGTTTCGCAAATTTACTATAGCATGCAAAAAATTACAATGAAATAAAGTTAACAATGAGATTAAAAACAATTAACATGATTATTGACAGTTAAATTCTGCATCAATATATCTTGTAAAACTTAAACGTAGAGGGACGGGAGTGAAAGCAGGCCAAGTTGTCTGAATGACGCTCTACAGGATTCCCCAGGAGGAATTCCACATATCGCTCTCAAACATTTTTTTGTGCAACAAATGCTCTATTTTGTTCAGTACTATTTCTCCACATGATGAGCCCATAGCGTAGCAAGCACCGACACAACTTAAGAATAGAATAGAATAGAATATTTATTTATTTGCTTAAGACACAGTATAAAAGCTGTTACAGAGTTAGAGTGGATTGTGCACATGTCTTGCTTCATTAAGATAGCATGCAAATATAAATTAATTAAATTTAACACTGAGTTTAGAAAGTCATAATAAAATTGAATACTAGTTAATTATAAATTAATGGAATTAATGGCACAATAAAATAAATAATACAACATTCAAAACTATTAATTAATTCATTTCAATGTCAAAAAATCTCGGATGTCATAGAAGCTGTGTTTATTCAGCCATTTAAACAGTCTATTTTTAAACAAATTAATAGTGAGTCCCTTCATTTCATTAGGTATTTTATTGTATATATGAACACACATGCAAATACAGCTTTTTTTGTATTTACTTGATTTTGGTATATCGCTAAGTATCAGTCTTTGAGGATATCTTAGTCTGGTATTACCAGCTCTCTCGAAAAGCGTTGGGTTTTTGTGAACGAATATTGCCACTTCATAAATGTAAAGTGATGGAAGCGGCAATAAACTCATGCTTGTAAATAGTGGTCTACACGATTCAGAAGGAGGGATACCACATATAGCCCTAATGCATCGTTTTTGCGCAATAAATACCCGATTTTTTAATGTGCTATTGCCCCAAAGTAAAATTCCATACCTAAGAATTGATTCTATGTAAGCGTGATAAGCTAAGACGGCTGTTTGTCTACATGTTACGTTTTTAACTTGTCTTAAGGCATGTACAAATTTATTGATTCTTGTGCAAACGTTATCTAAATGTATTTTCCAGTTTAAGTCTTCGTCGATTACTACACCAAGAAACTTAAGGTTTGAGGTTTCCTTTAGGTTTGAGATATTTAAATTAAAATTGTATTTGTCCTGTTTACATTTATTAAATTGTATGAAATTCGATTTATTAAGATTAATTTTTAAATAATTTGCATTTAGCCATTCAATTATTTTGTCAATCGTATCATCTATGTCTATTTTATGATTTTTAATGTGTTTTTTATCCTCGGATGTCACAATGATATGTCATAAGGATATGTCGTCAGCGAATAGAATACATTTGTGGTTAGAAACATGCGTTATGTCATTTACATAGAGCAAAAATAGGATTGGTCCCATCACACTCCCCTGAGGGACGCCACAGGAGTTGTCCCTAAATTTCGATGAGAATGTTTTATCTTCGCTTCCTTCAATATTTTTTATTGTTACACATTGTTGCCGATCATTGAGGTAGGATGTAATCCATTGCAGTGGGAGACCTCTGATACCGATTTTTTCTAGCTTGTATAACAAAAGTTTGTGATCGACATAATCAAATGCCTTTGACAAATCGAAAAACAGTCCAGTGGTTAGACGTTTCTTGTTAAGGCTTGTTAATATTGTTTTTATCAGATCAAACATGGCATAGGTAGTGGACTTATCTTTTTGAAAGCCGTACTGTCCACTGTCTATGATGTTGTGTCTAGTACAGAAATCACTAAGTCTTTTGAGCATGCACTTCTCAAAAATTTTCGAAATGATTGGTATTAGAGTGATGGGCCTTTAGTTTTGAGTGTCATTCCTATCCCCTTTTTTGTATAACGGTTTGACTACAGATATTTTTAGGCTATTTGGAAATGTTCCTGAGGAAAAGGATAAGTTAATAAGGTACGATAGGATGCTTACTATTTCGTAAACACACACTTTAAGTATTCTAGTATTAATACCATCGTAGCCTTCAGAATTTGTATTTTTGAGGGTCATAATTTCAATTTTTACTTCCTCGACTGTCACAGGTCTAAGAAACATTGAGTCTGCTTTTGTCATTATTTTGAAGTCATATTTTTTTGTATTTAATGTCGAATATCTTGTCATATCTATAAAATAATTATTAAATGTATAAGCAATGTCAGTTGGGTTTGTTACTGTCTTATCATTAACTTTCAGGGCATTTATATTATCTTTCATACCGTCTGTACCAGATAGTTGGTTTTTAATCACTGACCACGTCGCCTTGCATTTGTTTTTGCTTTTGTTTATAAACTTAATGTTGGAATTTTTTTGAGCCGTTTGAATCGATTTACTTAATATTTTTGAGTATCTTATGTACTTTAATTTACTGTTTGTGGTCTTATTATTATAGAATTGGTGTCTTAAAAATCGTTTTCTTACAACATATTTTAAGACCCTTGGTTAACCACTTCCGCTTATTTTTATTTGAATTATTTATGTGAATTCTAATAGTTGGAAAACACAAGTCATAAAACAGGCGAAGCGTAAAATGGAATTTTTCAAAAGCTAAGTTTATGTCATTTTCTCCATATATCTCTGACCACGACATATTACTCAAACATTCTTTAAATTTACATATGTGTTGAATACAATAATCTCTTTTATATATATAAGCGTAGTATGTTGTGATTGCGGTATTGATGTGAATTACGGTTTATAATTGTCTGAGAAGATAAAAACTTATTTATTCTGCTCAAAACATTGTCTAGTGTCCCTTCCATTTAGATCCTGATCAATAAAATCAATTAAAAATGCTTGTAATGTCGACATTATTTCGATAGCCTTCATAACGCAAAGTCAACCTTTAAAGGTGTATCGAATTTCATTGGGTGAGTGTTAGCACTCCGCCATTGTCTCTGTAAATCCATTACCTTTAGATTTAATTTAGAATTTGGGTTTAAAGGTATAGGTAGAAGGGTGTCATCATTGCTCAAGAAATACATAGATTCCTTGTAATTGCATAATAATAAAAAAACGCGGGAAGAGACAAAAGCGCGGCGGTGTCAGAATGGAAAAAAAATGGAAAAAACAACTCTCGAGCGATGAATCTTTCAATTCGGACATTTAAAAGGATTTTGCTGTTAAGTTGACAACGTTCGCGTAGTCGTTACTTTAGACCTACTAAGGTTTTGAAAAGACGCAAAGAAGAAGAAGAAGCAAATAATATACTAAAAATGTAAACTTCCATAAAATCTCTCGAAGTTTGGAACTGTCTTGATTATTGTTTAAATTTTATTTAAAAAACCGTTGTAAAATTAAATAAGTAGGTTGGCATTATTTTTACCTGAATGATTTCTAATTAAAAAGCACCATTGCAATTGATTACCCTTCATAATTAAAAATATGTCGCTAATTCTGTACAAGTCTGTAGGAACAAATGAAAATAATTGGATGAAACAAATGAAAAATTTTACGCATATTTTTTCCTTAAATATTTAATACAAACGGACAAGAATATATGAATTTAGTATTGTTCGACCGGCCGCAGTATGCAGTTGTTTCTGGTGATAGGGATAGTTATATTAAACCTTATTTTACCAGAAACGTTGAGCAATCATAGTGAGGTCAGTAAAAATACACTAATACAGGGTGTACCTAGTAATGATGAGCCCTGAATGACTTACAGAATTACCCTTGAACGATATAATTGTACAAAGAAATCACTGTTCATCGTTCATCGATACAAATATATTTTTTTTACCGACAGCTCGGTTCGCCGAAAGAAATACTTGTCATTCAGATGGGAGTAGGGGAATGAGTAACCAACGTAATGTTGCTTAACCAATCCCCGCCATTTTTCGTATCATATAGATAGGTACCATAAACGTAATATATACAGGAATACTTTTTTATCACCATCCAAATATAAATATAAAATCTATGAGGAAAAAAAAATACACGTGTTTTTTCTTTTGGTATCGCCCAGTACAAAAATGCACCTGGAAATTGTCTAAACATAGACTACTACGAGTATGGACACGGCACGCAAACTACTCTACGCGCCAGCGTCGACGCCGCTCCTCGCCCCCGCTTTTCATTGATGTTTTTACGATCCTTAAGTTGTTGACTTTCCCTTCATATTTTCGCGATAGTACGCAGCGCGCGGGACGGCGGAATCGCGGTAATAAGGCACGCATGGCACGGTGTTTGTTGACACCGGCCGGCGCGCCACCGATGCCGACACAAGGCCGTCGTCATAGAAACCCCGTGCCGCTGCCCGCGCGCCGCCCTCTCTTTCATGTATCTAGCGTAATGTTTAAATTAAGCAGTAACCACATTAAATTGAAAATTATATTGAAAAATATTTTATGGTGAAAACTTGACACCTATTTTTTTTTTAAATGGGTTCTATGAAGGATAACTAATGCCTAGAAAAAATTTGGCTAGTGGTAAAAAAGTATTCCTGTATAACGAATAATACTTTACTGAGAGCGGTTCGGATCATGTGTGATAGCTAGCAATAGCAATAAACGCAACTTACTTATACTTACTTCGTACTTAGCAACCACAAAATCAAACATGATTAAGAATGGAGCTAAGTATTTGAACTTATTCCCATTGTTTTCAATAGATTCCCGAAAAAATTTTAAAGGTAAGCAATTCGATTGTTATTATCTCTCTTCCTGACAGCAATTTGTCTTAATACTATTTTTCACGGATTCGATGTTGTTCCCGTAGTACAAGTTGTGCGTATGGTACAAGTTCCTGGGGGGATGTAGTCCCCCAAGGCTGTATGGACCTAGATTCGGATCATTTGCTAAAGCTAGCAGTACGAGTAGCAATAAACACGTAATGGCAACACAAAATTGAACTTAATTTAATTAAGTATAGCAGCAGCTATTCAAACTTATTTTCATTGTTTTCGTTAGAATGCCGAAGAAGTTTTAAGGGTAAGCAATTTGATTGTTAGCTAGCACTGTCTTTCTTGCGTTTCTAGTCGGGATACGCATAACAATGATACTAGTTAGAAGAAGTCTAGTTATAGGAACATCTATAACTTTTGGAATGACCTCCGTAGCCGAGAGGCGAGCATACCGGACTTGTGTCGCTATCTCTGAGGTTCCGGGTTCGATTCCCGGTCGGGTCAATGTAGAAAAATAACTTTTCTATATTGTCTCGGGTCGGAGTGTTGTGGTACCGTCGTTGTTTCTGATTTCTGTAACACACGTGCTTTTGCTACTTACCACAGGGTCAGAGCAATGTATGTGATGTTGTCCAATATTTATTTATTTATTATTATTATTTATTTACATCTGACCTTTCTGGACCAGGGATGTTAAAGAGCTCTGTAGCCGTAACCGAAAATACCGGTACCGATATCTGAAATAAAAATCTATCCGTAACCGAATCCGATATAATAACCTTTGCCTCTAAAAATCTAAGCAAAAATTGCAAACCAATAATATGGCTTATTGATTTCAAAAATAAATAAATATGTTTCCCTTCAAATACTTGATGCGTTAGACGGAACGTTAACGTATAGGGATAGACAATACTTATTCGACACTAAATCGATGTATCGGTTCACGTCCGTTGACGCCAATACGGAAGCATCTGCCTTGTATGCGGTGCGGTGTTTTCGTTGTGCTTCGCGAAGTTCCTGTTTTGGCTTTTGTTGAGTTTTTCGTAAAGTTTTTGTTATTATTTGGTAAAATGCCAAAAAAGCATGTTAAAAAAACCGTTTACGGCACTCTGGCGGTACTTCTTATTTAAAAAGAGGTTATTTAAATAAAAATCGATTAAACTTTCTCGATTTTCAAAAATAATCGATTGGATTTCGTTAGGGCCCCATCACTTTAAGTGTCAACAGTTATATACGAGGACTTAGTTCGATAAAGTGAAAAAAAAGTGTTATGTTACTAAATTGATTAATCTCGACAAAATGCGTCCTAGTCTAGAAATAAAGTCAGATGATTACCTATTTTGTGTTTTACTTTACAATTTCTTAAAAATCGAATAACCATAAACGAAAGTATCCGAAACTAACGGATAATCCGATACAATTTCATATCCGTATCCGTATCCGAAATTTCATATCCTTAACATCTCTGATCTGAATCTTGCAAAAGGCACCATACCATTTTGTATCTTGGCTACAAGACAACCAGTATTATCTGTATGTGCAAGTTTGCTGACGAGTTTTCTCTAACAGCCGAGCGAATGCTAAAGACAGACGGTACAGACGGTCGGACGACAAAAAATTAAAACACAGCCTTTAGATAACAGTTTATTTAAGCAACTTTACTATCGCCTCCACCCTGTATATCTGCCGTACATAAATTCCGAAAAGCTTTGATTTATATACAAGATCGCTTTTTATAAACGGGTGAAACTTTAACAGAACTTCTAATTATATTAGAGAAACCGGGCCGTATTATTTTCGTTCTTAAAAACGGGCTAGTTCTCATTTTTATTATTCCTAACAAAAATTTTACGTTGAAATCAAAATAATTTTTAGCGTTTTTCTTGAAAACTAGCGTAAAAATTTTCTTTTTTCATTTATGTTTTTGTAATTGCTCTTTAAATTTCACCCGTTTAAAAAAGGCGACCATAAATATGGATTTGAACTCCTGGCCAACGAATGTGGCATAGACAAGAATCTGACCATTGATACTACCACCGCTTCAATTATGAATCATAATAAAGAAACTCAATTGTGTTGTTAATTAGAATCATATAATATTTTAAAACACAACATACTTTGAAGACATACATTATTAATTTTAAGTTGCCAAATTAGTTCTATAATGTGATGAGTTGATTAAAAGTATTGTGATTGAGTGAAAAGTATTTCGATGTTGAAGCCACAGAATATGTATTTGTAAAATGACGTATCTAAGTATACATAAAGTTGAAATAAATAAATATGAATATTTGAATATGCCTTTCCCGGGAATATTCCCCATGCCGTTCCCAGGAACACGAGTGAGTATGAGAGTGGACTCCCTTTTCCGCACTTAGACTCAAATTCGGCCTTGTCCCGGGAACATTTCCCATACCGTTTAGGGGAACATTCCGCATACCGTTTCGGGAAACATTCCCCATATCGTTTTGGGGAACATTTCCCATATCGTTTCGGGGAACGCGATTTCTAATATTTTATAATATTTAAAGCACGGTGAAGAGAGTGGAGATCGTAGTAATTATGTGGCATCTGTGGACTGGCATGGCAGCTTGAGTCTTGACACGGTGAGTACAAAATCTCTGAATGATGATTGCTTTAAAAACACAGTCCTAAATATGGTTTTACTTAGTACAGTACAACTATGTTTACATCAAAGTACATACACAGGATACAGTCAGTTATATTTGAGTAATTTTATCTATCAAATTCGCTGGATGCAGGCTTCTTCCAACCGGCCAATAGGCTAGTTTCCTGAGTCAAAAAAATACTATTCTATTTAGTCAGTTCAGTTACATTATCAAAAAATATTGGACCCATGTTTTGTCTTTTGTCAATCAAACAAAAAATAACGAAGATAAAGCGCATCAAAGTTTAGGAATGAAAGCACGTGACGTCATGCCTTGCTAAAAATTGTCGCAAGGCGTGACGTTACGCTGAACTTTAACGGGCTATATCTTCATCATTTTTTGTTTCATTGAGAAAAGAAAAAATACGTAAATAATAAATAAATAAAAATAAAATATTTCTTTATTGCTCAATAAATTTTACAAGTGGTTAGGTGAGACAGCTCCAGGAAGTAATTGGATACTTGTGTCGGAGTGACTCGCTCTTGACTTAGTGCTAGTACTTAGTTATTGAGCTTTTACAAAACAATTGCATTAACTTAAATACAATAACAGTAGCTTTTAAAGAATTTTACTTATTATTAATTTACTTAGTAGGTATGGAACATAAGTATTTTACAACAAGCTTTGGACATTTTATATAATAATAAACATATGTATACGTGTGTGTGTGTGTGTGTGTGTGTGTGTGTGTGTGTGTGTGTGTGTACATACGTGTTTTGTAGGGGTACGATGATAGATGCACCAGAGTATCTAGTAACTTCAACTCAATCTTTTTAGAGTATATACGTGTCCAATATTTTCTGTAATTCCAACTGACGGACTAATTAGATTTTTAAGGAAACTAGCCCATTTGGAAGTCAATGGGGGAGCAGTGGACGTCCTATGATTGAAATGATGATGATGATGACATCCAGGGTGACTGATTAAACGAGGAAATTGCTTTAGTATTCTGCCCATTAAGGTAAACAGCCTTTACAATGTAGCCAAAGTCGCAACACGAAAAAAAAACTGATGCTCTCTATAATATCGTCAAGATATGATAATTTTAAAAAATACACGCTTATTCTTTGTTTATGCAAAACCTATTATTAAGGGTTAATGCTAGTGTTGCTCAACAAAACAACTTTGAATTTAGTACTACTTAACATCTACATATACAAATAAATAATTATACACTCTAAATGACTAATCAGCTGTTACAATTTGTATAAAATATTTTTTTTGACAATGTGCTATATGTCCGTAGTAAAAGTTGTTTAATCTGAGCACCAGAATCAGCCCTAAATAGGTTTTGTGTAAACAAAACCTAACCTTGTATTATAAGGTGCTTCATAAATATCTGCAACGGCTGAAATGGGTAAAAGTATTGCATATATAGATTACGATAGTAAAGGAATTTTATGTCCAGAACATCATTAATTTTTTCATTAAAATAATTATATTAAATAAAGATTAGGCTTTGTTCTGTCTCGAACCGTCCACATCTGTCCAAAAATGCTAACGTTTCACATTATACCGCTCCCGCGCAGTGTCAAGGGCGGATGACGAAGCGTGTTATGCAAATTGAAGCAAGTAACCATTTATTTACTGTCTTTTCGCAAATTAAAAATTAAATTACCGATCCGGGGCACGTAATTCCTTCACTATCGTAATCTTTATAAGCAATACTTACCCATTTCAGCCGTTGCAGATATTTATGAAGCACCTTATATAAGACGTGGTTTTTATACTGAACTGTTAATGACTATTTGAATAACAAAAATGTCTGGAATTAAATACTGCCCTGTTCGCACAGGTACATATTAATTTCTTGTAAACAAACTATTTAAACGAGACTGACAACAGTGACCGAGTTTCTTGCGCTGCTTTTTCTCGGAACTTGCCTTTAATATTGACCCGAAGCAGTAGTAGGGTAAAAAATAGGACGTGTAAAAGTACTTAATTAAGGCCTATTTACAGAAATAAATTGATTTTATGATTTTATTTTATGTTTAATTGAACATTAATTATTTAGGTATAGTAAATTGCTCTTTATTTCTCTAGCCTGGAAGCAGTGGAAGATGGAACGGAGGTGAGGGGGGCAGACCTGGTGCCCCAGGCCAACCTGGGGGGAGTGGATCGGTATGGATGAATTTTTAACAGTAATTTATTTGATTACTACCAACGAAGCATACAATACACTGAGGTCAACTTACGCAACTTAGGGTTAGGTGAATGCATTAAAACTAGGCCGAACAGTTTTTTTCCTAACAAGGCGTTATTTCGACATTTTAGTTTTGGGAATGATTTATTCAATTTTTTTTTTCTGACAGTTTTTGACATCTTCTCTTCTTCTTCTTCATCTATACGGTCAATCCCGGTTGCGTCCAAAGCCATTGCTTTGGAGCCCAGGGTCCGCTTTCCTTGATTTACTCCTCCACTTCGCACGGTCTTGAGCGTCTCTAGTTGTGAGATCATTAGCACGCATGTTTGTTGTTTTGTTTAGTTTTTGACATCTTCTGATCTATAAATATTGATGCATTTACCGAATAGGTAAATACTTTATTTTATAATTTTTCTGTTTATACAGTTTGCCCAGTAACACAAGAAATAACCTTGTAACCACATATTATATACATAACAGTAAACAACTTTTGTTTTATGACTTTTAAAAATATGCATTTGATAGTGATAATATAATTATTTTTTAAATTTTTAAAATGCTGGATAACTTTTATACGACGAATAAAATTGACGACAAAATGTCAAACTTTTTCTTCGTTCTTTCGACATAATTTAAGAAGTTAGATATTATCTTACCTTCCAAAACTCTTGCATCCGTAGCCTGGAGGCAGCGGAGGGAGGCCCGGCGCCCCTGGTGGTAGTTGGGGTGCACCTGGCCGTCCAGGGGGGAGTGGATGGGTAAGATACGTTTGGCAATAATAATAACATGATTGTAATAACATAATTAATTATCAATAATATTAAAACATTAGGAATATAATTTATTAGGCTTAGGGCCAATTTTTCAATAGTCATATTATAACTTTTATTTAAAGTATAAATTGAGTCAAAACGTAAATTTTATTACTTAAATAAAGTTATCTGGCGATTTAAAAATCGGCTCTCAAGTATGTATACAAAGTAAATGTTAGTTACTTAAATCGTTTTGATTTGATTCTGGTCTACAAATACACGAATTTTTTCGATAATAAGGAATAATGAATGCTTAGAAATTGGCATTAGAAATCTAGGGTAAAAAGCTTGATTTAAAAAAATAAGATTATGACAAAACCAGTGACCGGGCATACCAGATTTCATGGCATACTAATTTGTCCTAGGCCAAACTGGTTTATTTAATTCGGTATATTTTCGCTTTAAAAATTTACACATGATTTTTACAGAAAGATGCAAAATTTAAGCGGTCTTATCGCTAATAGCGATCTCTTCCAGACAAACTTTAGGTAGAGGACAACCATTAGAGAAATGTTATATATATATATGTTGCAGCTAATTATTTGGACTATGTATGGCTATTACTTTCTGCCGAATGACCTCGTTTTGGATCTCCTAAGCATCGACCTTACTAGCTCGCTGAGTGACGTGAGGTCACTGTCATGTTCCACGTTTCAGCTCCGTAGGTCATTACTGGTAGGTTGCACTGATCGAATACCTTGCTCTTCATTTGTTAGTATATGTTTTAAAACACTGTATTTATGTTTATAATAAAGTTTATTCACATAACTTACTACTATTACAGGGATAATTGAGCTGAGACACAATCATGTCGAGAAGCCCGGTTGAACGACAACCCCCATACCAAAAAGGCGGGCTGTCAAAAGTGCCTGACATTTGGATTGGACCAAAACATATTGAGCCAATGCCAACACGTTCTCTTCTTTAAAAAAATAAAACAAACTAAAGAGTAAAACTAATTAAATCAGGTTAAAACCATCTAACAAAAACTTAGTACAAATAAACATGTAGGTAGTCAAATTGAACAAATATGCAGTACAACTATTCTTCAAGTATTGAACCTATAAGTTTTAAATAAGCTTAACATAAAAGTAGAAAAGATTAATACAATTAAATATGATTAAAACTATAGAGCTATTTAAAGGTGACAAACATAATCTTTTAGATATGCTGGTTTCCTTGTCTCTCTCTTAGGTCTGGGCGGGTCAACCGCAGTAGGTACAATATTTTCGTTGCTATGTTGTGCAGTTGAAACTATGGTATCAGATTGAGTATCCATAGGAGTTTCTAGTGTATCAGGATTAGAACACTGCAAATCACTATTTCTCAAATTTTCCTGATCGACATGACAGGTATCAATAACTGGAGATGTTAGAGAAGAATAATCATCATTACTAGAGGTGGTAAGGCTTGTATGAATGGGTAATGGTCGTATATGTGATAAGTCTCGTCTATAAGAGGTATCATTAACATCAACTATGTACGATCTGTCTGTAAGAATATCTGAGACTAAACCGGGAGTCCATGATTTACTCACTGAGGGTTGAAGCTGCACGGACACCGGTTGCCCTATTTCTAGTTTTACAGCTTTCTTTGCTCGCTTGTCATAATAAAATTTAGTTCCTTCACGCTTCCTCTGAATGTCCTCTGAAACATTACTTATTATTTTCGGTTTAAGGAGCTCTGGTACAGCAGGTAAGAATCCTCGAGTTCTACGTGAGAATAATCGCTGTGCTGGACTGGAATTAAGTTTATTAGGAGTATTTCTTAAGCATAATAAATTTAACCAGAAATCCTCACTACTGTCTGTTGTTTTCAATAGCAATTTCTTTGCAATTTTAACTGTAGCCTCTGCTTTGCCATTTCCTTGTGGATGATGAGGAGAAGAAGTTACCTGAGTAAAATTCCATTTCTTAGCAAAGCCTACAAACTCCTGATTGACAAAGTTGGTGCCACCATCTGTGACTACCACCTCAGGGACTCCATGTCTTGAAAAGTTAATCTTGCAACAGTCAATTACTGACTTAGCTGTCAAATCTTTTATTCTATCTATCTCAAAGAAGTCTGAATAATGGTCTACTGTTATTAGGTATTTCAGTTGTTTGCTATTTTGTGTAAAAAAAAATACATCCATAGATACAATTTGGAACGGGTATTCTGGAATTTTATGAGACTGCATAGTCAGTTTTTGCTGGTTAGGTTGGAACTTATTGCAAGTGGGGCAACATTGGATCATGTCCCTAATATCTTTTGACATTGAAGGCCAGAATATGGCATCTCTAGCTAACTTCAAAGTATTTTCTATGCCTGAATGTGCTTTATGTAGTTTAGTTAACATTTTAGTACGTAAATTTTCTGGAATTAGTACAGCTTGTTTTTTTAGAATAAGACCATGATACGTTGTTAATTCATTTTTTAAGCTATAGTAAGGTTTTAGAGCATCTGGCACATCTTTCAGATAAGAAGGCCATCCCAGGGTGATAAATTGAGATAGTTTGGTATAATTATCATCTTTCTTAGCCATTTCTTCAATTTCTTTGAGGCACATATCAGAAATACGTATATTTTCTAATGGATTTATTTGTTCTATTACCTTAAATATTTTCATGTTTTTAGATTTATCAATATCCTTGCAATCTAAGTAAAATCTAGACAGAGCATCTGCCATGACATTTTCTTTACCCGAGACAAATTGCAATTCCAGGGTGTATCTTTGTAAGATTAACAACATTGATTGAAGTCTCTTAGGAGCATGTAGCAAAGGACGTTTGAATATACTTAAGAGTGGTTTGTGATCTGTTTTAATAATAATTTTAGGATTACCTATGATTAGCTGATCAAACCTTGTACATGCGAAGACAACTGCAAGGAGTTCCTTCTCTATCTGAGCATACTTCCTTTCAGTAGAGGTCAGGCACCGTGATGCATATGCCACTGGACGGTTCTCTTGGAATACTGCTACTCAAAGTGCTCCTTCACTGGAATCACATTCAATGATTAAAGGTTTGTTTTTGTCATAGTATTTTAGAGTATTTAGGTCACTAATTATTGTTTTTAGATTTTCAAATTCTATTTGTGCTCTTTTGTCCCAGATCCAGTTTGTTTTTTCATGAGTGAGAAGCCTAAGGTAGGTAGACTTTGTGCTTAAGTTTGGTATAAATCTACATAGATAAGTTACAACCCCTAAAAATCTCTGAAGCTCTTTTTTATCTTTTGGGGTAGGTATGTTTTTTACAGCTTCTATCTTTGATGGATCTGGTTTAAGTCCTTCATTAGTAAATAGGTGGCCATAATATTTAACTGATGTTTGTAAAAGTTTCATTTTTTCTTTGTTAAGTTTACAGTTATATTTGTTTATTCTTTGCATTAATTGCTCCAGATTTCTATTATGGTCTAATATTGCATCAGGCATCGAATCTCCTACCCCATATACTAATAAATCATCTACTAGTGCCTCTACACCATTTAGACCCTGAATCATTTCACTCATTTTCATTTGAAAATAATCGGGAGACGATGAAATGCCAAAGGGAAGTACTTTCCAACGATATTTACCGAAAGGGGTCCAAAATGTTGTAAGTCTACTACTCTCCTCCGTTAGCTTCAAATGCCAAAACCCCTTTTTAACATCAAAAGTGGAAAACACTCTAGCCTTCCCTAGCTCGGGTAAAATCTCATCTATTGTAGTAAACTGATAATTAGGTCTTTTTATTGCTTTATTCAAGGGAATAGGATCTAAGCAAATTCGAAAGCTATCATTTTTCTTAACTATAAGAATATTACTTACCCATTCTGTATGATTTTCTTCCTTTGTAATGATGCCTTCCTGTTCTAACTTTGACAGTTCCTCTTTTAGTTTAGGTCGTAATGCTACTGGGACTCGCCGTGC
Source organism: Anania hortulata (assembly GCA_963576865.1). NCBI lineage: Eukaryota > Metazoa > Arthropoda > Insecta > Lepidoptera > Crambidae > Anania > Anania hortulata. Next base: position 3,429,047 of record OY756413.1, read on the forward strand.
CTTTTGTATGACAGGAGGTACAGTGGGGTTAACCTCTAAGTGAATTTCACCTGAAAAGCTTCCCTTACCTTCAAACACATTTTTGTATCTTTCTATTATATCTTGTGTCTGTGGAGAATAAATGCAGGATACCTCTTTGCAAAATTTAACAAGACCCATTTTCATACAAGCCTTACAAGAGAGAAGAAGAATGTGGTTAATGTGTACGACTTGAAAAGTCACCTGGTACTTTGATACTTTGTTTAATATCTTGACTTTAAACAAAATATCGATTTCGCCCATAATCATGATGTTATGTCCACTAAAACTAAACAAACACTTTTTTGATGGTCGCATATTTTTCTTAACATAGTCGACTCCTAACATCTTCTCTAAATTCTTGCGTCCAATTAGACACTCGTCTGCTGCTGTGTCTAATAAACAGGTCACAGTCTTCCATTCTTGTTCTTTATATTTTGCATTTGATTTAAATTCCATTTCGCATTCAGCAAGGTTTTTATTATTTTTATTTATGATTTTATTTATTATTGAGACCTCCGAGTCTGATTCTTCATCATCCGAGTTATCTATTTGTATTTGATCCTCTTTTTTAATTATTTGTTTTACTTGTTTTTTCTTTTTACAGACCACATCTAAGTGATTGCGGCCCTTGCAGTGCTGGCAGATTTTGCCCCATGCTGGACAATTTTCCTTTTGAAATATATGAGTTGTTCCACAAAAACGACATTTACCTTTATTTTTAGGTTTTTTAACAGTCTTAATCTCGCAGGATGTTGTTGACATATTTTTTATTTGTGTATCTGTAGCCTCTGCAGCTCTACACAAGTTGACCGCCTCACCCAAGGTTAGGGTGTCCTTCTTCAAAAGATCTTTTTTTATTTTATTATTTTTGATGCTAAGTACTATTCTGTCTCTAAGCATTTCGTCCTTGTTCGTATAGTTGCACTCTTCTATGAGTTTAATAAGCGAGCTGTAATATAGGTCGAAAGACTCTGTATTTTGGTTTGTGCTCCAGAACAGATAACGATTGTAAATGATGTTCTTTTTTGGAACCATAACAGAAGCCATCTCCTTGAGAACTTCAGCTGCCGTAGTTTGTTCAGTCTGTTTTATACCAAAATTGGAATATTTTTTTAGCGCTTCTTCACCTATGGCGTTAAAGAGGATTCCTACTTTCCTGGACTCTTTTTCTTTAGGCCATTCTTGAATCTGAGTAGCGCGGCAATAATTATCCCAGGAACAAATAAACATTTTGTAAGCGTCTTCCGGGTATAATTCGATGTTTACTGGCGTAGGCCATGGCACATTTATAGTTTCCAGCTTCTCAATTTGCTTCTGCATAGTTTGCAAAATTGATGTTTGCATCGCAATTATTGCGGCTAGATCTCTTGATTCCGCCATGTTGATTTACGCAAATTAACTATCCGTGAGCTGCCACCATGTTTTAAAACACTGTATTTATGTTTATAATAAAGTTTATTCACATAACTTACTACTATTACAGGGATAATTGAGCTGAGACACAATCATGTCGAGAAGCCCGGTTGAACGACAACCCCCATACCAAAAAGGCGGGCTGTCAAAAGTGCCTGACATTTGGATTGGACCAAAACATATTGAGCCAATGCCAACAGTATAGTTATGCACTACATATATTTTTTAAATCTAAAAACACCTTGTATTCCTAGTCTGGAGGAAGCGGTGGAAAACCCGGTGCCCCTGGTGCCCCTGGCGGTGGACCTGGCTTACCTGGTAGACCCGGAGAGGGTGTATGGGTAAGTTTAAGTATTAGGATTTTTGTTGTGGTTTCACTTAATACTATGTTACCATAGACTTCGATTAGCATTTCAGGATGAAGCCCCATCCCATCATACTGTTTAATACTGTTTTAATGAGTTTAATTAAGCGTGGTCGAAGCAAACTCACTGACGATTCGCGAGTAGGACCTTCTACTATGACAACTGAAGATAATGTGTGTGCTGTGTGGCTAGTAAAAGAAGCGGACATATTATCAGCTTTTGTCGGCTTTAGGCATTGGTATAAGTCAAGTACAAAAAGTCTTACATGAACATTTAGGCGTCAGAAAGCTTTGAACTAGATGAATATCTCATAATATAACAGAAGATCAAAAACGCCGCCGTTTGGTATGGTTAAATAAAATTATTAAAATTGCGCAATGATCGAAACGTATCACGGAGGTGACTCAAATGCTGTATGGGACATTGTTACAGGTGATAAAAGCTAGATATATTGTTACAAGTAAACCCGAAACCAAAAGACAATCTGCCCATGGATGTTTCCATTCGAAAACATGGAAAAGGATGATTGCCTCATTCTTTGGAAGGACTGGTCATTTTGCAACAATTGCCCTTGAAGATAAAAGAACTGTTACTGAAGATTGGTATTTCAGTAATTTTTTACCAGTTTTCTTGCAAAATATTAGAAAGCAGCGCACAAGAAGCAGGATACTCTTTCACTTTGACAAAGCTCTAGCTCAGTCCGCCTGACGGAATATCGAATATTTGTCTGAAGGTGTGGAGTAAGTTAGTCATCCTCCTTACAGTCCTGACCTGGCACCTTGTGGTATTTATTTCAATTAAAAGGTTACAGGAATTCGTTTTATGCACCCTGAAGATGCCGTGGATCCGTTTGAAAATGACGTGACGTGAAAAAAAAGAGGCCTACTGCTTCAGCCAATGGTTCGTTCGCAAGCGACGGTGATTAAAAAGAAACGGAGATTTCTTCAAAAAGCAATAATTAGTAGTGTAATGATGCATCTACCAAAAAGAAACTGTGGTGTAGAGCTACACCTCAGTTACTTTTTGCTTTGTTGAGCATCATTCATTCAAATATTACTGAGCATCATTCAAATCAAAAAAGTTTAGAATTTTTTTTTCCTAATGATGCCCCATAAAACTGAGCATCGACATACGAACTTTGCAATACATTGTCTGAATACGGTATTTTATACCAGTGTCAATTGACATACTTTTTAAAAACTGTCTTAACGCTACTCTTCCTTTGTATGGCGATAGCAAACTATGACGTCACTGTTTACCTAACTCAACGGACTAACTTTTTATTGATTTTGGAAGAATCAAAAATCGTTTTTTTCTAATTTATTATGATGCCGGGTTATTAGGCCAAAATAAGATGACAGTTTTAATAAATGTTATCTTAGAATGATTTAAGAATGGTATAAACAACCCTATAGTAGACGAAATAAAACGTGTTTATTTGATTACCTGACTATATGACTTCACTACTACAGGGTGGGTGGAAAAGTTACAAATAATAATAAAAATACTTAAATATTTAGTTTTTAAAGGTTTAAATCTAATTTAGCCATGACTTTTTGGTCACCCTTATAATGTTTAAATTAGGATTTTTTTATACGGTTTAATCTATTGTTCTTGTTTGATAAATAAAGTAACAAATTGATACTGCAATAACATTGTTTTAATATAATATTTAATGTACTACGCCACATTAATTTTATTGTTTTTTTTTTCAGAACGACTGGGTAAGTTTTATGCAACAAGGAGCTGCTCAATTAAAAAGTTTTTAGTTATTTATTTTATTTATTTAAAATAGGAATATAAATAACTATTTGTTATATTTCACTTTTAATAACATTTAAACTGTAGTGAATAACTGAAAAACTGGAACTGATAACCAAAAGATGGTTCCTAATCTAGTTAACACCAAAAACGAAAATGCAAAATGCAAAAGGTTTGCCTGAAAATTTTAAGGCCTTAACCAAATCAGTGGCCTTAAGAAGCTTTAATGACCTTGACAAAACTGTCACAGGCACTAAATCCATGGTCACCGCAAAGCTTTTTCCTAATGTAACGCCATTTTGCCTGTGACGCTTGCTTGGTACTATTTGGCTACGTTCAGAGATTAATAGATCTATGATGATTAGATTAATGGTGCCGTGTGAGGACGGCCGTAAAGAATACACTTCCTCACCGCCAACAGGAGGCGTGTCGTAAGAGGCGACTTATTCCTGTAGCACGAGACGGGCATGCGAAATCTTATAAAAAACTGCGCTCGCCAACCCGCCTGCCAAGAGTGGCGAGTATTGGCAACCCCATTGCGCAGCGCACCCATCTTAAGGCCTTAAAGGGCTAAGTTATAAGTTTTTTTTTGTTTCAGGGCTATTCGGTAAGTTCTATAGAGAATAATTAAACAAATGTAAAAGATTTCCCAGTTTTGACACCAATGCACGGTTTTCAACCATGTCGGGGCCCTAAGTGTGTTTTTTAAACTGCCAGAAACCAGACAAAGTTGGACAGAACCCTTTTTCTTTAACTAGCACTCATAGGGATTTTTTTGCTGACGGGGTTTTGTATACATGAATTACTCTAAGACCTCCATTTATGTAATAATAAAGTTTTTCATTGCTTAGCGCCAAATTTTTAAAATATTTTGATTCTCGTATCAGTGTGACGACACCTGTCATTGGTCAGATATTTAAGTTGTCCACCATTTATCACCGTTATCACCGCGGCTGCTGAGTTATATCTGTAACAATACTAATCCAGCACCGATGCGCAGGCGTGGTTTGAAACCGAGCAGCCAACGCCTCTTCTTTTACATGATGTATTTACTTTTATCGCAGAAGGATGTTTTTTTTTAGTTTGGACATTCTTTTCTTTAAGCGGTTTGCCAGAAATTTAAAAAGAGTAAAGTCATGTTAAAATTGTTGAGCATTTTAATTTGTTTCAGGATTTGTATTCGGTAGGTTCTATAGAGATTGAATTAAACAATAAAAAGATTTCCAAGAGACGGTTTCTTTTCATTTTACACTAAAGCTATGCACGGTTTTCAACCATGTCGGGGCCTTTAATTGATTTGTTGATAGTCGGCCAAATAAGACAATGTTGGACAGAATCCTTTTTCTTTAACCAGCCATTTCTCAAACCATTTCTTCTCTTTTTCTTACTTTAATTTGTTGACGGGGTCTTATATACCTGAATTGATCTAAGCTCTTAATATTAGTAATGATAACAATAAGTTATTCATTGCTTGGCGCCAAGATTCTCAAAATATATTAGATTTTCGTAGCAGTGTGGCGCTACCTGTGGTTGGTCAGATCCTTAAGTTGTTCACCATTTATCAACTTCATCACGGCGGCTAGTGAGTTGTCTCTGTAACAATACATATCCACCGGTGCGCGAGCGTGGTTTAAAACTATGCAGCCTTCCCGCAGCTCTACAACCACCCCGCAACCGCCTTGCAACCGCCCTAACCACCCCGCAGCCGCCGCACCACCGCCGCCTTTTTACATAATTTGTTTACTTTTATCTCAGATGGATGATATTTTTTTACTACGGTGACATTCTTTTCTGTAAGGGTTTTGCCAAAAATTTTAAAAAGAGTCAATACATGTTAAAAGTATTTAATATTTTAATTTGTTTCAGGGCTCGGAATCGGTAAGTTCTATAGACATTGAATTAAATAACTGTAACAGATTTCCAGGAGACGGTTTCTATTCAGTTTACACCAAAGCTATGTTCGGTTTTCAACCATGTCGGGCCCTTTAAGTGATTCGGTAATAATAGGCCAGAAACCGGACATAGTTAGACAGAACCCTTTTTCTTTAACCAGCACTCTTTGGGATTGGTAAAGTTTTTTCTTGTATCTTTTTTGTTGAAGGTGCCTCTTTTATAAATATGAATTGCTCGGATATATACCTTCATAATATCTATTAGAAATTATAACAATAAGTTATCTATATTACTTGGCACCGACATTCTGAAAATTGTACTTTTCTTTTCCTTTATATTTACCTATAATGGAAAGTAAAAGTACAGTCTTTTTAATATTAATAATTTTGTTTTAGGGCTCGGATTCGGTAGGTTCTATAGAGATTATAATCAATAACTTTAAAACAGATTTTCAGGAGACGCTTTCTATTTAGTTTACACCAAAGCTATGTACGATTTTCAACCATTGGGGCCTTTAAGTAATTTGGAAATAATCGGCCAGAAACCGGACAAAGTTAGACAGAACCATTTTTCTGTAACCAGCACTCATCGGGATTTTTAAAAAAAAAGCTTGTATCTTTTTTTTGGAGGCACCTCTTTTACATTTGAATTGCTCGAAATAAATACTTTAATAATTATCAGAGATAATAACAATCAGTTATCTATTACTTACCTCAGAAAAACCTTGAAGCCGGAAATGTTACATACAAAGGGGTAGACAGGTTTAAGTACCTGGGTTGCACTTTAACGGACACCAACACCAGGGAACAGGAACTTGATATAAGAATACAAAACGCTGTCTGTTCTAGTGCAGCCTTACACAAGGTCTGAGTGTCTAAGTGTCTTAGCAAATGTACCAAAATTTGTATTTAGAAGACGGTGATAAGACGAATGCTCATGTACGGCTGCGAGACCTGGACACCCATGGTCAAAGAAAAGACCAAACTCCTGGTGGCTGAAAGGAAAATCTGGAGGAATATTCTGAGGCCCGTACAGACAGAGGTTGGCACCTGGAGGAGAAGAAAGAACCTGGAGTTGGAAAATCTCGTGGCCGAGCCAAACATCATGAGCGAAATAAATTTCACAGACTTCGCTGGCTCGGCCACATGGAAAGAATGGGAGAGGTTCGGGCGGTGAAGAAAGCGTACTTGAGACGACTGAATGGCCGACGATCTATCGGTCGTCCTAGATACCGCTGGGGAGACAAGGTTACGAAAGACCAGCGCGAGCTTTACGTCGATGATTGGAGAAAGGTGGTGCAGAGAAGACCCGAGTGGTGATACTTATTGTTATAGGCCAAGACTCATTTTGGGTCACTGCGCCATCTTAAGTAAGTTAATTAAGTATCTATTACTTGGCACCAACATTTTCAAAATTGTATTTTTACTTTTCATTATATTTAGCTGTTTGGTTTCTAAATAAATTATTTTATTATTATTCTTAAAATACTTCGATTATCGTAGCAGTGTGGCAACACCTGCCCTTAGTCAGATATCTAAGTTGTTCATCATTTGTCAACTTCATCATCGCGGCTGCTGAATATATCTGTAACAATTTTTATACAGTTATATTTTTAAATTAGGCCTAACATTAATTTCTGTAAGCGGTTCGCCAGATTTTTGAAAAGAGTAAAGTATGTTACAATTATAAAGCATTTTATTTTGTTTCAGGGCTCGTATTCGGTAGGTTCAATAGAGATTGAATTGAACAACTGTAACAGATTTCCAAGAGACGGTTATTATTCAGTTTACACTAAAGCTATACACGGTTTTCAAAACCATGTCGGGGCCTTTAATTGATTTGTTGATAGTCGGCCAAACCAGACAAAGTTAGACAGAACCCTTTTTCTTTAACCAGCACTCTTCGGGATTTGTAAAGTTCTATTGTTTTCTTTTTGAAGGCACGTTTCTTATATCTGAATTGCTTGAAATAAATACCATCTTATCTTAAGTTTTCGCGTTTCACACCCACAATTAACCGGAAAAACAATAGAAAACAATAGGGAAATTTGGTGGCACGCGAAGAGATATTTATCAGAAATGATAACAATCAGATATCTATTACGTCGCAGCAACATTCTTAAAATTGTACTTTTACTTTTCCTTTATGTACTTTATGTACCTGTGTGGTTTCTAAATAAGTTATTTAATTCTTATTCTTACAATATTTCGATTCTCGTAGCAGTGTGGTGACACCTGTCGTTGGCCAGATATTTAAGTTGCTCACCATTCATCAACTTCATGCTGAGTTATCTCTGTAACAATACTTAACCAGCACCGATGCGTAGGCGTGGTTTGAAACCGAGTAGCCTTCTCTCAACGTACGTACTGTACTAACTTTTATATCAAAAGGATGATTTTTTTAAATTTGGATATTCTTTTTTTAAAGCAGCTTGCCAGATATTTAAAAAGAATAGTCATGTTAAAATTATTAAGCACTAGCGACCCGCCCCGGCTTTGCACGAGTGCAATGCTGATACTAATATACTAAATATACATAACGGCACGCGCCGCCGGCCCCCTGGCCGGTACGGCCACAACCACTATTTCTGTAGTATCTTCGAAAATAAATTACATGCTATAAAGGGCCATATTAATCTATATTAAATGAACAATGTATTTAACGTACTTAATTGAATAAGCATTAATGCCATATTGCTTAAAATCGCATCGTAAATAAACCATTATTTCTCGTAAAAAGTAAAGGATTTTTTTTTTATTGCGGGTTATCCCTAAGACATAGACATATACCATCGCAGACTTTTTGTAGACCTTTTTAAGTTGTACAATACTGTGGTACAGTATTTTGATCTATCTTGTAGGGTTCAGCCAGCGTTCGCAATGTAAGCGCAAAAAATGTGTTTATTCACGACATTACATACAACCTCTACAATTATCAGTGTTTCTCTATTATATTATGCATGTATATGTCGTAGCCAGATCGTAAAATTGACCAATTCATGATGTGACCGATCATTTCATAAAATGGTGGTATTTCATGATATGGCCAACTAAAACTGACCATATCGTTTAAACGTCAACATTCGATGAAAAGTCAATCCACGTTTGGCCATATCATTAAAATAAAAATATGTTTACAAGTTACGTGAATTTGTTTAATAATTGTAATCTTGGTCGATAGATAAATTAAACATTTTAAATAGTTATTATTTATAAACAAAACTAATAAATTAAAACACTTGAATAGCTAAATAACCTAACTAACCTCCCAAATTACGTTCCGATATCCTTGATTTTTTGACGTTGCGCTCGTTTTTTGAGTGACTTTCATAAAAATTGCCTAGCTTGGTGTCGTAACAATATTTCACTTTGCACTTTCACCTTCAATTTACACATTATTATTCACTTTTAGAATAAAATATTTGTCCGCCGCCATTACTCATCACAAATACAATGCAACATTAGCGCCTCTACCGGTAGGTAATGTAACGATTTTACGATATGATCACTAATGTTTGACCATTTCATGAAGTATTTGTGCGATTAGCTGTATAAATCGTCAAATGCTGAGTATTCATTGATCTGGTCAGACCACATCATGATGTAGGCAGCTTGTTCTGTTCTATATCATGAAATACCACCATTTTATGAAATGATCGGTCACATCATGAAATGATCAATTTTACGATCTGGCCACGACATATATATAGATAAACATTTCTTTTGGATCACTCTATTTATTAAGAAATCGCATCAACATCCGTTACGTAGTTTTAAAGATCTAAGAATACATAGGGACAGACAGAAGGGAAGCTAATTTGTTTTATACTATGTAGTTATTTTGTTTTGTTTCAGGACTTGTTTTCGGTAGGTTCTTTAGAGAATTAATTAAACAACTGTAACCGATTTTTAAGAGACGGTTTCTATTCAGTTTACATCAAAGCTACGGTTTTCAACCATGTCGAGACATTTTATTTGATTTGTTTATAGTCGTCCAAATCAGACAATAGTGGACAGAACCCTTTTTCTATAACCAGCACTCTTCGGGATTTTAAAGTTTTATTCTTACTTTAATTTGTTGATGGGGTCTTATATACCTGAATTGCTCTGAGCTCTTTACATTAGTAATGATAACAATAAGTTATCCATTGCTTGGCGCCATCATTGTGGTTGGCGCCAACGCGGTTCGCGAGTGTGATTTAAAACCACGCAGCATTCCCGCAGCCGCCCCGCAACCACCCCGCAGCCGACCCTCCACCGCCCCCTTTTTTACATAATTTATTAACTTTTATCTCAAAAGATAATGTTTTTTTACTACAGTGACCTTCTTTTTTGTAAGGGTTTTGTCAAAAAATTAAAAAGAGTCAAGTCAAGTCATGTTTCAAGTATTTAATATTTCATTTTGTTTCAGGGCTCGGATTCGGTAGGTTCTATAGAGATTGAATTGAACAACTGTAACAGATTTCCAAGAGACGGTTTCTATTTGGTTTACACCAAAGCTATGCACGGTTATCAACCATGTCGGGGCCTTTAATTGATTTGTAGAGCCCTAGGACTGTCAGACTTTGGAAAGTTGATAAAATCTTCAGTTTTATCAAAGGTGCGAGCAGGAAGTAGATGAATATTTAGAACGTCTTAACTCGTTTTATCCTAAGATGAAATTCACATATGAGTTGGAGTCGGCCAGGTCGTTATCATTGCTGAAATTGGTTGGTAAAAAATCCAAAAGTATAAGAATTTCAATCGGGAAGATGGATTCAAACTGTCTGCGATATAGAATCCAGTGATTAAAATTACACAATCTCGTTTTGGTTCGCGATCGAGTAATCACTAGAATACGGACGTGGCGGTTAGTTTGCAGAATAGGAACACAGTGTAGTGTGTGACGGTTCTTGGCGTGAAAATAATATTATGAGGATGGATGAAGAATCCACCTCTCATATGGAGTGAGGAGCTCGCTGTTCCAGTCAGCCTGTGACCACGGTCGGTGTAACCCGGTCGAGAGGTCAGGCAAATAAAAGGTAAAATATGTACCTATTGCTGATCGCGTTAATTCCCGTTTTAGTGTGTATTAAGTTATTCATTGCTTGGCGCTAATATTCTTAAAATACTCTGATTTTCGTAGCAGTGTGGTGCTACCTGTGGTTAGTCAGATCCTGAATTTGTTCACCATTTATCAACTTCATCACGGCGGCTGCCGATTTGTCTCTTTAACAATACATATCTAGCACCGGTACGCGAGCGTGGTTTAAAACCACGCAGCCTTCCCGCAGCCGCCACACAACCACCCCGCGACCGCCCCGCAATCGCCCCATAACCACCCTGCAGGTGCCCCGCCACGTCCAAATTTTTTCACATAATTTATTAACTTTTATCTCAGTAGGATAATATTTTCTTACTACGCTGACATTATTTACTGGGAGGGTTTTGCCAAAAATTTGAAGAGTCAAGTTAAGTCATGTTACAAGTATTATATATGTTATTTTGTTTCAGGGCTCGGATTTGGTAATTTATATAGAGATTGAATTGAATAACTGTTAAAGATTTAAGAGATAGTTTCTATGTAGTTTACACCAAAGCTAAACATGGTTTTTAACCATATGGGGGCCTTTATGATTTGGTAAAAATCTGCCAGAAACCGGACAAAGTTATACAGAACCCTTTTTCTTTAACCAGCACTCTTCGGAGTTTGTTAAAGTTTTTATATGTATCTTTTTTTTTGAAGGCACCTCTTTTATGTATTGCTCGAAATAAATACCTTCATAATTATCAGAAAAAATAACAGTCAGTTAATCTATTACTTGGCACTAACATTCTAAAAATTTTTCTTTTACATTCTTTTATATTTAACTATGTGTGGTTTCTAAATAAGTTATTTTATTGTTATTTTTTCAATATTTCGATTCTCGTAGCAGTGTGGCGACACCTATCGTTGGTCAGATATTTAAGTTGTTCACCATTCATCAATTTCATGCTGAGTTATCTCTGTTACAATACTTATCCAGCGATGCGCGGGCATGGTTTGAAACCGAGTAGCCGCCTCGCAACGCCCCCTCTTTTACATAATGTATTAACTTTTATCTCAGAAAGATAATGTTTTTTTAATTTGGATATTATTTTCTTGAGGCTGTTTGTCAAAAAATTACAAAGAATAAAGTTATGTTGAAAGTATTGAGCATTTTATTTTGTTTCAGGACTTGTATTCGGTAAGTTCTATAGAGATTGAATTGAACAACTGTAACAGATCCTTAAATTGTTTACATCGCTGATAAGATCAACTTCATCACCGCGGCTGCTGAGTTGTCTCTGTAACAGTACATATCCAACACCGGTGCCGCCGCCGCCCAAGATTCTTAAAATATATCGATTTTCGTAGAAGCCGAGCCGAGCGCCGCGCTCCCTGTGGTTGGTCAGATCCTTAAGTTGTTTACCATTTATCAACTTCATCACCGCGGCTGCTGACTTGTCTCTGTAACAATACATATCTAACACCGGTACGCGCTTGTGGTTTTAAACCACGTAACCTTCCCACAACCACCCAGCTACCGCCCCGTAACCTCCCTGTAACCACCTCGCAGCCGCCCCGCCACCGCTCCCTTTTTTACATAATTTATTAACTTTTATCTCAGAAGGATAATATTTTTTTACTACAGTGATATTTTTTTCTGTAAAGTTTTTGGCAAAAATTTAAAAAGAGTCAAGTCAAGTCATGTTTCAAGTATTCAATGTATTATTTTGTTTCAGGGCTCGGATTCGGTAGGTTCTATATTGATTGAATTGAACAACTGTAACAGATTTCCAAGAGACGGTTTCTATTCAGTTTACATTAAAGCTATGCACGGTTTTTAACCATGTCGGGGCCTTTGATTGATTTCTTGATAGTCTGCCAAATCAGACAATATTGGACAGAACCTTTTGCTTTAACCAGCACTCTTCGGGGTATCTTTAAGTTATATTTTTATTTGTTGACGGGGTCCTATATACCTGAATTGCTTTAAGCTCTTTATATTAGTAATGACAATAATAATTAATAAAAATATATAAATAATTTATTTTTAAACTTTCGCGTTGCAAATTAATATACACTAAGCCACTGTACTTGCTAATATTTAGATGGAATAAAACACCTTAGACCGTCAGACTTCGGAAAGTTGATGACATCTTCAGTTTTATAAAAGGTGCGAGCAGGAAGTAGATCAATATTCAGAACGTCTTAACTAGTTTTATCCTAAGAAGAAATTCACATATGAGTTGGAGTCGGGCAGCTCGTTGTCATTGCTGGATATCAGGGTTACACTAAGATCAGATGAATTTTTATCACACTGGGTCTATAGGAGTACGCAAGTCCTTTCCACGGTTTGCCACTTTTACACAAGAGTAGTGCGTGAAGCGGTTGAAATCCAACAGATGAAGATGGATAATCCAAAAGATAAAGATGGTTTCAAACTGGACATGGAATCCAGTGATAAAAATTACACAATCTCGTTTTAGTTCGCGATCGAGTAATCACCAGAATACGGACGCGGCGCGTTTTCAGGATAGGGACACAGTGTAGTGTGTGACGGTACATGGTGTATTTGTTGATAGTCAGCCAAACTAGACAAAGTTAGACAGAACCCTTTTTCTTTAACCAACGCTCTTCGGGATTTGTAAAGTTTTATTGTTGTTTTTTTTAAGGCTCTTAAATCTGAATTGCCCCAAATCACCTTTTTAAGCTTTCGCGTTCCACTTACAGACGGTAGAAAAAAACGGGGAAATTGTTTAGTGGCGCGCGAAGGGACAATTATCAGAAATGATAACAATCAGTTATCTATTACTGGGCACCAAATATCCTAAAATTGTACTTATACTTTTCCTTGATATGTACCTACTCGTATTTGTGGTTTTCAAATAATTGATTTTATTTTTATTTTTAATTATTTTGACTCTCGTAGCAATGTGGCAACACCTGTCTTTAAGATGTTCACCATTCATCAACTTCATGCTGAGTTATCTCTGTAACAATACTTGTGATTATCTTTTTAACAATACTTATGGCTGCCGTGTCATGTGGGGACGGCCGTAAAGAATACACTTCCCCAACGCCACGAGCACTAGCATTAGCACGAGACGGGCAGCAGCGTCTGCGTGCGAAATTATAAAAACTGCGCTCGCCAACCCGCCTGCCAAACGTGGCGAGTATTGGCAATGCCCCCCGATGTTGGGTCATTGTGGGAGGCCTGTGTTCAGCAGTGGACTTTCTATGGCTGAAATGATGATGATCAATACTTATGGCGTGGTGTTCAGCACAAATTTAAAAAGATAAATAAATAGATACGCTTTATTGCACACCACAAAAAACAAAAATAGTTGTCATTTTTAAAGTTTTTTTTTTGTTTCAGGACGGCTATTGGGTAGGTCCTGCAGCCTCCCTAGCATGAGCACCAAAACACGATATGATATGATATGATATAGCGATATATCGACACCAACTGTAAAATTATGATAGATATAGCCGCCATGTTGAATCGCTGTGGCGGTATCGTCACATATTATGATCGCTGTTTCAAAATGGCGCCTGTATATATCATATTTTTACAGTTGGTGTCGATATATCAAATCATTTCATTTATTTTATGTAATATAGTTACTGTTATAAACACATTGTCCAATACCTCCTTTTAGGTAAAAATAACAACATTTGTTGGTAGACGATGTACCGGTAACAAATTGAATTACGCTTTACTACTAGTATTGTGTGTGTGTGTGTGTGTGTGTGTGTGTGTGTGTGTGTGTGTGTTGTGTGTGTGTGTGTGTGTGTGTTGTGTGTGTGTGTGTGTGTGTGTATGTGTGTGTGTGTATGTGTGTGTGTGTGTGAGAGAGAGCGTATGTGTGGTATGTGAGTGTAGTGTGTACTGATAAATGTGTGTGATGATGTGAAATGATATACCAATATCGCTATATCATATCATATCATATCATATCATATCATATCATATCGTGTTTTGGTGGTGCTCATGTTAGGTGGGCTGTAGATGATAAATTGAACATTTGTAAGGCCACAAGCTGGACGACAACGGATGCCGGTTTGCTTGCGCTGGCCAGGGCCGTCGTCAGCCATTGGAGGCCCTGGGCTTATTATACTGGGGCTCCTATTTATTTGAGAGACGGCTATTTTGTTATACCAGGCATATAATAATAGGTTAAGCAATGCACTTAAACACTCGTTTTTTACTAAAAATAATTGTAACTTTTTTGATATATTTTTTTCTGTAAATATTTTAACTTCAAAAGTTTATTTGCAGAAAACACAATCATAATTAGGTACTACAAAAAACTTTGATTTTAAAATCTAATTTACCATTTAGTGTGGTATTCAAATAGTTTTTATAAATGATCCTACATCAAAATTTGTGTTTTATTACATTGAAATTGAATTTTTGAACATAGCAGTTATCCTTTGTTTTTTTTTAACTTAGTTTTTTTGTTCATGAATATCGGTTATGGGTTAGTCATCTGGCATAATCCAGGGGCCCCTGGATTATGCCAACCAATTATTATCGATTGCGCGGCCCTGGGAAAGTGCCCAGAGTAGCCAGTGGGAAAGAGATGCCTAGCGCCGGCGGGCGCAGGTGCGTCTCGCGCGCATTGGTTGACATGTCTAGACATATTTTTTCTTATATAAATATCTTTAATGCCTTGCAATCATAGTCTGGCGGTGGCGGGGGCAGCCCTGGTAGACCTGGCAAACCTGGATGGGTAAGTTTGATTAAATTCAATTCTTTATTGCTCAACCATGTTTAGGTACAGAAGGTCTTATTTGTTATCAGCCCAACCCAATTTTAGGCCGAGCTAGTTTGTCCTGGGCATACTAGAGCAGCAATACGAAGCATATTTCTCCGAAACATGTTAGTGATTTTTACTTACATCTAGTTTGTAATGACAAATCCTGGCAACTCTCACCCATACTAAAACAGTCTGTCACAGATAAATAATTGGCGGAAATTTGGTTGAACAAAATAAGACATTCCTACTCTATAGAGTGCTTATGTGCTCCATGGTCCTAGGTCAATTTATCTTCTTCATCTATACGGTCAATCCCGGTTGCGTCCAAAGCCATCGCTTTCCTTGATTTACTCCTCCACTTCGCACGGTCTTGAGCGTCCCTAGTTGTGAGATCATTGACATGCATTTCTTGGGTCTACCCCTTTTGCCAGGATCTGGCGGTGGCGGCATGGCCAGATATTTGTTTCCTACGTAGCTTGCCGGTTTCCGCAAAACATGGCCGTACCAGCGTAGGCGACTCTCCGGCAGTTTGTTTGCAATATCACGGATACGAAGGCTACCGCGGATGCGCAAGTTCTTCACGCGGTCCTTTCGCGTGACTCCGCACATCTACCGCAACATATTCATCTCCGTGACACGTAGCTCCTGCTTGTGTCACTCAAGTAACGGCAACACTTCGCTGCCATATAAAAGGACAGGCCTAATGATGGACTTATAGATCTGTCCTTTCAGCTTAACCGGCATTCTAGGGTCACAAATGACACCAGTCACCTCTCGCCATTTGGCCCACGCAGCAGCAATGCGTGCTCTGACGTCTCAATCGATGAAGTACAGATCCAAGGTATTTAAACTCGTCCGTGCGCTCGACCTTGTCTCCGCCTATGCGGCCAGACGTTGGATTTATAGAGTTACAGGCCAGGGGTCCCTATCGAATGCAGAGACTTGGGCAAGTGCCCAGAGTGGCCAGTGGGAAAGAGATGTCTGGCGCCGACGGGCGCGGGTGCGTCTCGCGCGCATCGGCTGACATGACTAGACATATTTTTTTTATCTCTAACCTTGCAATCCTAGTCTGGCGGTGGCGGGGGCAGACCTGGTAGACCTGGCAAACCTGGATGGGTAAGTTTAATATGTTTTGTATTATGTTATCAATTCAATTCAATTCTTTATCACTCAATCATGTTTAGTTACAGAAGGTCTTATTTGTTATTAGCCTAACCCAATTTTAGGCCGAGCTAGTTTGACCCGGGCATACTAGAGCAGCAATACGGAGCATATTTCTCCGAAACATGTTAGTGATTTTTCACTTACGTTTAGTTTGAAATGACAAATCCTGGCAACTCTCACCAATACTAAAACAGTCGGTCACAGACAAATAGGAGTGATTTAGTCTGGGACGCCAATTTTATACATTTACCGTCAATTTATATATTAATTTATTTCAATCTATAACAACATCTTTGATTCCTAGTCTGGCGGTAGCGGAGGAAGACCTGGTAGACCAGGCAGACCTGGAGGGGTAAGTTTGATGAGTGTTGTAGAATGGGCTTGTCAGGATAAACTTGTTTGTCATATAAACTTTAGGCTTAACTAGTTGGGCCTAGGCCGAAATGCTTTTTATTTATTTATTGTTCAGGTAAATTTAAATGTATGATTACAATAATTTAAAAATTATAAAATTTAAGCGAGTAATAAATTTCGTTTACTGAAAGTAAAAAAAGTTCGCAGGATTTTATTAAGCACTCTCGTTTTATTAAAAGGGTGGTGGAGGCGGCGGCGGCGGCGGTGGTTGGGGAGGGGGCGGAGGAGGAGGAAGGAGGGTAAAATACAATTATTAGCTTTTTATTAGTCGTCGTCGATCTTGAGCTTTTAGCGTCAACTCGCGCGACATCTATTCCGTGCATAAGATAATACATAATAATATGCTTCTCGCAGACTAAACATCGATCCGTTGCGCTCCTGTGCAAATATATGGACAATTACATGTTTATCACAGAGTACTTTAAAGTACAGAGACATCTTTTATTAAGAAAACTACATGTTCAACATCGACATTAAAATGTGAGGAGTATGTAAGCTAAGCTCAGTTTATAAATGAAATGTAAACCAAAATCTAATGAATCGTAAACGAATGAATTCGTGTTTTACAGGCGTGGGTTCAGCCTTAATTTTTAGCAAATTATCTCTGTGCACTTAGATTCAACACAAAATTTTACTGTAAGTTAATTGTTTTATTTTGCAGCGTAACGGAGACAGAATAACATTGAGAAACAGCCGCGGCGGCAGAAGTTATCATGGAACCAAGGTACTAACAGTAACTAAAGAGGTATTTTCAGTATAAAAATGCTTCTGATCATTATTTTTGCCTGTAGGCTTTAAGAAATTAGTTGCAGGGCGCGGCCCGGCCGGCGGGTTTGGCCGATTTTCTCTGTGCACTAAGATTTTTTGGCCAATTTTTTCTGTGCACTAAGATTTAACACTAAATTTAACAGTAATCGCTATATTTTGCAGCGAAACGGACACAGAAAAATATTGAGAAACGGCCGTGTCGAAAGATGTCATCATGGATCCGAGGTACTAGTAAAGTAAAAGAACATTTTCATCATCATTATCATCCCATTGACTTCCATTTGGCCGGTTGCTTCAATCGAATCAAATCAATCAAAAAATTTCAATCAAATCTTGAAAATAAATAAAAGCGCCAATATAACTGTCAATGCTACTAGATTAAACACCGTTTCTAGAATTTACGTATTTTACTTTTAGCGCCACGCTTTTATTTTTTAAAGATTTTATTAAAGTTTTACGCATACGATTACTAGCTCTTACAAGCGTGCGTCAAGGAGGGTTAATTCCGAAGCCCAATTCCCGCAATTTAACATTAGTCGCAATCCAGTGTCGATTCGCTCCCAGTAGGTAGCATTACTATCTTAAACGGTATTCTCATAAACCAAAAAATGCAATTATAATATTGTGATAGTTTTGTTAATTTTCCATCAAATTAAAAGTTTACAAGAATACCGTTTTAGATAGTAATGTTACTGGGACCGGATCGACACTGGATTGCGACTACTGTTAAATTACGGGTATTGGGCTTCTCGTCGAGAGTCGTCACTCCATTGAAGTCTTATTTGGTCAAAAATATCATGTTCAAATCAATTAGTCAATTTTATGACCAAATTTAAGTTAACGAGTAAAATGTATTAGTAAAGAGATTTGGATTTTCAGTAAAGCTGTTATTATTGCAGCCGCGAATTATGTTTATATGAAAAAAACATGGAAATTTTAAATTTCGCGGGCCACCTTAAAATCCCAATATCAAAAAAAACAAAATGGTTCAGACAGCCGAATATCAGGCTGGCTGGCCACACGTTTTTCAAGATTTCCGGAAGTGTATTGAATAACTTTGAATGCCGTCAAGTGTAGCGTTATGATCCTTTTGATAAAAAACAGGTCTCTAAAACCCTTTAGAGGTTAAATCGAAAGTATCCGAAAAGGTGGAATTCTGGCTGGCCGAACCAAGATTTTTAAATTTTTCAAAGAAAGTGTTGTGTCACAAACGACGAAACTTTGGTAGATTGCCGTTATATCTCTGCTGCTCTGAAGGATAGTTGGTTTAGACAGCCAGAATTACATTTTAAAAGTCGTATAAAACATCAGAAAAAAAAATAGCCCAGTAGTTATCTTTTCTTTTTTCGTTTTTTTTGGAACGTTCTCGCGGCTAACCGCACGGCTAGCCTTTTTTCCAACGCGTGTTAGAAACTTGCGGTGGTGCGTTCAATCACAAGCGGTTACTTATTATTAAAATTAAAAAGGCTTGCTGCGCGGTTAGCCGCTACTGCGCAAGAGCGCTAAAGACTTAGAACAGTAACCGTTATATTTTGTAGTGTAACGAAGACAAAGAAATATTGAGATACGGCGGTGGCGGTGGTGGTTATTATGGAAACGGGGGTACAAGCGGTCATGGCAATACAGTTTGCATGAATTACTATCACCGATGTATGCTGGTAAGTATTAACCTTAAGTATAATAAGTATCACGTAGTAATTAAACAGGGCTTCAACCTCAACATACCTAATACCAAGCAAAAAACAAGCATTAAAAAAAAAACATGTTTACAAAATACATGTAAGGTACTGAATGTTAAACAAAGTTTAATAATAATATTGGACAACATCACATACATTGCTCTGATCCTGTGGTAAGTAGCCAAAGCACTTGTGTTACAGAAATCGAAAACAACGACGGCACCACAACACCCAGACCCGAGACAATATAGAAAAGTTATTTTTTCTACATTGACCAGTTTTCGTCTTTAAAAAAAGTAATCTTTTTGTTTCAGGGCTTCCCGTGAGTTTCTTATATCTACTTTTTTTAAAGAATTTCTTTCTGTATCACGTTATACCTTTATACGTTTTCTTTGTTTTTTCCGTAATCATCACGGAACTGTTCTAACCTCGTCTGTTATGAAGATTCAAAGATTCAAAGATTCAAAGATATTTATTCACAGAGACAAGGTAGTACATAAGTGATGTTCAAAATATAAAGAGCAACTTATCTCACCAGCGCAGCTAGTGTGTGATTTTTAGTGTAATGTCGATACAGATATTAATAAAAAATAACAAAAATTAATCATATTTAGGCCCAAAAAACAAAAACAAATATGTATATCAATAATAACATGCACCATACAAACTTTCAATATACCTAATTATTACAAAATGACATCAAATTACATGTCAATTTATTAGTATCCAATGTCAACAATAAATCACATTAAAATGTCAATTAAATAATGTCATGTTATGTCAATGTATTAGTACTAAAATTTGTATGTCAAATAGTCCTTGATTGAATAAAAACATTTTTCAATAAGTAAATTAATTAATTTTCGATTAAACAAATTACCATTTAGCTCTCTTAGGTCCGAGGGCAATTTATTGAAAATTGCCCTCGGACCGTCCGTCCGTCCGTCTGTCTGTCCGCGGCTTAGCACAGTGACTCTTAGAAGTAGAAAGCTGTCATTTTGCATGGAGCATAAATATCAATCACGCCGGTAGTTTTTCAAAAAACATAACGAGAAGATGTTTTTTTCTCGTCATGGGTGTCATTGGAAACGTCCGACACGCTCTTGTCCGGTTTTTCTAATCTACTACTCGAGAAAAGCCGCGGGAAAATATACTAAAAAAGTGTGTTGTTGTCACTGTCGTCTTACGGTGTCTGCTGAAAAACAGACTCGGTTCGGTGGTCGGACGGCAGTCGCTCCTATACAAGCCAACCCTGCCACATAACTATGGTGCGAACAAGGAAAGGAAATGTCACCGATAGGGCGCCGCCGCAAAACGGCGCACAGGAGCAACGCCCGACTCCTGTGACAAGTGGGCTAGGGCTACCGTGCCACGGGCGGGTACGGCCAAAGACGCGAGCCCGATCGGAAACTCCGCTTCG
This sequence comes from Anania hortulata, assembly GCA_963576865.1. Taxonomy (NCBI): domain Eukaryota; kingdom Metazoa; phylum Arthropoda; class Insecta; order Lepidoptera; family Crambidae; genus Anania; species Anania hortulata. The sequence continues at coordinate 3,449,709 of OY756413.1, forward strand.
CCACCTTAAACATTGGCACGCTAACCGGACGCTAACGATCTTACAGCTAGAGACGCTCAAGACCACGCGAAGTGGAGGTGTAAATCAAGGAAAGCGGATCTTGGGCTCCAAAGCGATGGTTTTGACTGTATAGATGAAGAAGAAGACTTTTAGAACTATCTAGTTGTCCCGGCGAACTTCGTACCACCTCGTTATTTACGTGAATTTTACGATGTTATAATAGCTATTCTGCTATTCGGCCCGTCCTTTCTTGACTTTTATATGGTGTGACTAACCCGACTTTGTATTATATTTGATAGATATGAAACAAAAAATTTTGTTTTTTAACCGACTTCAAAAAAAGGAGGAGGTTCTCAATTCGGTTGTATGTTTTTTTTTTAATGTTTGTTACCTCAGAACTCCGCCATTAATGAACTGATTTGAAAAAAAAATCCTCCAGATTTTTCTCATTTTTTTCAAAATTCAATTCTGATGATGGAATCCATGAGGAATTGCGGAAACTCCTAAAATATTATAGGTATACATATAGCGGTTTTAGTATATTTAAGAACAAGTCAAGCATTTGCATTCAGAAAGTATCATTTGCTGAGGTGGAACTGATGACGGAGACCATAGTTGGCCACCACAATGGTCTTCCACGAGTTGCGATAAGATATTTTCATTAAGACTCATTTCATATTTTAATAAATAATTTTGGTGAGAATGATACCATCAAACTGATCTGATAAAGAAGGCGGAAGATAAGCACTGGAACTCTGTGATAAAACAATGTATCATAGCCGTGTTTGGACTTATTTGAATCGTCATGAGAAGCAATTTAGCTGTAATTACATCACAGATCGCCATTTAGAATGTAAAAAAATCCACAAAAAACAGACAAATAAAACAAATTTTTATAAAAAAAATAACCCTAACTTTTTAGTGTTTTTGAAGTCGGTTATTTTATTTTATAAAAGTTTGTTTTATTACGTAGATCAATTTAGTTACTGATTCTGCGTGGTCCTTGAAATGTAACCCTGTATACGTCTATAACGAGTAAAGCCTACAATTTTTCGGAATTGCAAGTTACAAGAACTAATTAAAAATAATATCCATTTAATTTAAGGATGGGTGATGGTAAAAGGGTATGAATCTTTTTATTTACATTTATATTAAGTATTCCCCTTTAAATATAAGTTTTCGCATTATAATTAAGTTTATACTAGGCAAATGTATTACGATAAAGTACTTGAAGTTAGCAATAATGTTGGTGTAACCTTGTTGGCGATCTAACTAAATAAATAAAAATAAAATAAACATTTACATGTATATTTAACTAAAAGATAAAAACTAGGGCAAAATGATCGTATTTTTCAAAAACTTTTACTCTGTACATTTTGTCGATTCATACAGAAAATAAAAAAATACTTCCTGTTTAATCCCGATGAGTTTCAGATCATTTTGTTCACCTAACACTACTAAGAAAAAAAATAAAAATAATTGTAGTTGGACAATAAATAAATATTATATATTCTAGTATAGTCTAGAATATTCTGAATAACCTTCTAAAATTTGATGGACACTTTTTTAAAACGCCCTGTATGTTTTTTATTCCATAGATACCAAGAAAACGGGTATTATGTTTTCTCAACACTGCGGGTGTAGAATGCGCGGGGCAAGAATGGATGGCACTTGCAAAAAAACCTGAAGGTAATGCATGGTATTGTTAATTGAATAAATGCAATTTAGGTATTGCTTTACGCCATTTCGCTTAACATACTTAAAGTTGTGGGTCTTAAATATTTGCTCATATACAGGTTGTAACGAAAAGGTGAAATAAAACTTCAAGGGGTTATTCTACGGCTAAATTACATCAACTTTTTCTATGGGACCAACATCGAAATCTCAAAAAAAAAATTGACGTTTCCATACAAACTGATGCCAGCTGGTCGCGTTTTAGTATGGGAAAGTGTTTTTTTTTTTTTGCGAATTCGATGTTGGTCCCATAGAAAAAGTTGATGTAATTTAGCCGTAGAATAACCCCTTAAAGTTTTATTTCACCTTTTCGTTACACTCTGTATAACTTTTGTCCCTAATTAGTTGGCTGTATAATTTATATTCAAATGAAGAAATTATTATTAAAGTTCATTAAAAAATAATTTAAAAAAAATATATATTTCATAACTCCATTGTGCCGTGTGGGGATGGCCGTAAAGTATACACTTTCCCAACGCCAATAGAAGGCGTGTCGTAACAGGCGACTAATTCCTGTGCAGCAGCAGCAACGCCTTTGTGCGAAATCTTATAAAAAACTGCGCTCGTCAACCCGCCTGCCAAGCTGTGGCGAGTATCGGCAATCCCCCCCCATTTGACGAGAACAGATAGGACCAGGCCCCCAGTCTCCGGTGGTCCCGCTATTCCTGGCTACGATAGCGGTCAGGGTGACGGCAGAGCAGGGGGTTCTAAGAAAGAATCCCCGAAGTCGATCCGGCTACCACCCCAAACAACCACTGGCCCTGATAACATACAACGTACGCACCTTTAGGACTGACGAGAAGATCGTTGAGCTGGAAAATGAAATGGGTAGGATGCACTGGAGTATCATGGGGCTATCAGAAGTCCGACGAGAGGGCGAGGACACGATAACTCTAAAATCCAGCAACCTACTTTCTACCGGGAGTGCGACCAACTGTCCCAAGGTGGTGTCAGGTTTCTCGTCCACAAGTCCCTCCTTAACAATATCGTCACCAGCGGAAGTGTGTCGAGCAGGGTTGCATACCTGATACTCAGAGTATCTAATAGATACTCGCTGAAAGTCATACAGGTATATGTACCGACCTCTACACACCCAGATGAGGAAGTAGAGGCTATGTATGAGGATGTAAGTAGAGCAATACATACTAATAAAACCTACTTAAATGTTGTTAACTTTAACGCAAAACTGGGCATTCGAGACGATAATGAGCTGAGAGTGGAGCAATTTGGGTATGGACAACGAAACCCCAGGGGACAGAAGCTGGCAGAATTTCTGGAGAAGGAGGACCTCTTTGCGATGAATTCATTCTTTCAGAAGCCGCCTCAGAGGAAGTGGACCTGGATGAGTCCCGACGGTTCCACGAAAAATGAGTTTGACTTCATCATGCCAACAAAGTGACGAATACTCAATGATGTCTCCGTGATTAACAGGGTGAAAACCGGCAGTGATCACCGAATGGTCAAAGGCACATTGAATATTAACATCGAGCTTGAAAGGTCTTGTTTGATGTAGTCTACGCTCCGACCCTCAAATGCCCATATTTCCTGCCCCGAGAGCTTTCAACTAGAGTCGTCTAATCGTTTTTAATGCCTAAAAAACTGCGATTCAGGGGACGAGATTAACAACAGGTTCGTAGAAACTGTCCAAGCGGTCGAGTCGAAATTTTTGAGACCCCGTCGTAGAGACAAGCCGCAAAAGCTTACCGCATATCGGCAGCTTAATGGACGGATATGGAAGTTGCGATATATCCGCAACTTTAATACAAACAGTATTAAAGAGGCGATAGAGCGGAACCAAGGCTCCAAAGTTTTCGCAAGAGACATGTCTATAGGGCAAAACCAGCTAACGAAGCTGAAGACGGAGGACGGCAGTATAACGTCAACAAAAGCCGAAGTTTTGAGGGAGATCGAAAAGTTCTATGGGCAGATATATACATCGGTCACTAAACCTGTTAGTAGCTCAGCCGAAAATCCAAGAGCTAAGCTGACCCGACATTATACCGAAGATATCCCGGACATCAGCCTATACGAGATTAGGATGACCCTCGAAGAGCTTAGGAACAACAGGGTGCCGGGTGATGACGGAATCACATCAGAGCTTCTAAATGCGGGTGGAACACTCCGTCTTGCTCGAGAGAATAACGCCGGAGGCATGGAACAGGGGTGTTGTGGTGCACTTCTTCAAGAAAGGAGATAATACCTTATTGAAGAATTACAGACCCATCTCACTTCTGAGTCATGTCTACAAGCTGTTTTCGAGAGTCCTAACGAATCGTCTTGCGCGTAGGTTGACAATAAATATTGACAAATATGTTTACTTAGGACAAATTATCTAGTTGGGTAGATCCAATTTTGAGAAGGAGGTCAATCTTCGAATCCAACTCGGCTGGGCAGCGTTCGGGAAATTACACAACGTCTTCTCGTCCAATATACCTCAGTGTCTAAAGACGAAAGTCTACAACCAGTATGTGTTACCAGTGATGACTTATGAAACTGAAACGTGGCCTCTTACTATGGGCCTCATAAGAAAGCTCAAGGTCGCACAACGTGCTATGGAAAGGGCTATGCTCGGTGTTTCCTCGCAAGATCGAATTAAAAATGAGGAGATCCGTAACCGAACAAAAGTCGCTGACATAGCCCAACGGATTAGCAAGCTGAATGGCAGTGGGCAGGGCACATAGCACGTAGAACTGACGGCCGATGGGGCAGAAAGGTTCTTGAACGGCGGCCGCGTACCGGCAAGCGCAGCGTACGACGTCCACTCACAAGGTGGTCAGACGACCTGGTAAGGGCCGCAGGAAGACGCTGGATGCAGGCCGCTTCCAACCGGCCAATCTGGAAGTCAATGGGGGAGGCCTATGTTCAGCAGTGGACGTCCTATGGCTGAAATGATGATGATGATGAAGTCCATGCCGTGGCAACCTAAAACGGCACTTAATCTATAGATAATGTCTACCCCAATGTGCTTGTAATAATTGTGTTCGTGATGTTGGTTCATCATCATCATAAACAGCCCACGTTAGTCCACTACTGGACATAGGCCTCTTCCATTGCACGCCACTGCACCTAATCCTCGGCTATTCATTTCCATCCTCTGCCAGCAGCCTTGCGTATATCGTCGCTCTACCTTGTCGGAGGGCGCCCCACGCTGTGCTTGCCTAAAAGTCTCCACTCAAGAATACGTCTACCCCATCGGTTATCATTTCTATGGCAAATGTGACCAGCCCACTGCCACTTCAGTTTGCTTATTTTTTTAGCTATTTCGATTACTTTAGTTTTCGGCGGGATGACCTTATTCCTGATTTTATCCTTCAGAGAAATCCCGAGCATAGCTCTTCGCACAGCTCGCTGAGCAACTTTAAATTGGTGTACTAGTTGCACTAGAAGTACGTCATGACAGGTAGTATGCACTCGTTGAAGACTTTCGTCTTCAGACTTGAGGGATTGACGATAAAAAGACTTGTCGAAGTTTCCGAAATGCTGCACAGCCTAGTTGTATTCTCCTGCGGGCTTCTCTCTCGAAATTGTTTTTACCTAACTGCAATGCTTGCCCGAGGTAAACATACTATTGAACAACCTGTCCCGGAGTAAATGTTCATCCCACCAAAAACATTCTGTAAAAAACTAGCCAAGTCTCGATGGAGCTGCTTGTTTATCTCTAAAAAGTAATGAAATCTAGACAAAGTCGTACCAAGTCTATTGTTCCTTACTGCGATTTCTTTATTATTATAGTTAAAGTAGATTTTTTTGGTGTGGTTGCTAGAAAAAATATGTATCTTAACACTTTATACATGGGTAAGGTAAAACCTTTTTTTAGTAATAAATGTTTTTTTTACAGATGCTAAAAAAAATCGGTTTTAAATAAACAACGGTAAAACAGGACTTTGTTATTATTCGAAAATATGTTACATATAATAAAATCACTTGCAATGCAACAGTATTTATTATAATACATTGACTATTGTTTTATTGCAAAGGGTTCTTACAATCAAATTTAAAAGCTGTATTAAAAATAAAATAGGTATCTATTGATACAGTTTTTATGTTTTATTTAATGGGTAGAAGTAAAAGAACGCCTTTTTACGGACACGTAGGGACAGTAATAGACGTCCGAGTCACAATACTGCAGCATTTCGTGGTAGTTTTCGTTATTCTGCCACGAAATGCTGGAATAACATACCCCCACCTTTAAAAATGTGTCACACGTTAAATTCATTTAGGCACAATTACAGAAAGTTTCTTTTACATTTGCAAAAAATATATAATTAAAATAATTCAGATAATTAATAAATTTCTGTCACATTACAACTTATAATATAAAAATTATGACAATAATAAACAAAAACAGTATATCATGTTCATGTACCCACAATTTTCTTGCACATATTTTATTTATTCTAAATATACCTACTTGTAGGTAGGTAATCTATAACATTGTTTTTAAAAATTGTTTTAACAGCGTTACATAGTTAATTTGGTTGCTGTTACATTTGTTTCGTGTATACTTACTGTTTGTTGTGTATTATGCTTAAGCACACCGGGCGGCCGCGCCCTCACCTCAGCTGGCATCCGCAGAATACCAGTGGTCGTGACGTGCTCTCTGCCGTCAAGACCTTATACTGAGCGGATACCATTTTGGTACCTGACCGTATTAATGTACTTAATATTTTGTAAGACTCATTGTAATGTCTGTCTTGTACCAAATAAATGATTTTCTATTCTATTCTATTTCTATTCTATTCTATTCTCTTGGTGTTGCTGTTGCATGGTACGAGTGGCAAAGAACTGTTGGACTATGTAAACAAGTATTTGTTATTTATTTTATTTTTATTTATTTTTCTTTAGTAAGGAAACAAACAGCTATCAATGTTATGTTGTTATTTCCTCTACCTAGGGCTCTTAGTCAGAAAACGCTTGACCGTAGTCCTATTTGCAGCAACTATTGAATTTTGTTCTGTAGCTCAGGATAACCTTGTAATTACATATCCTAGACATCTTATTCAACAACTTTTGTTCACTGACTTTTAAAAATATGCACTTTTTTGTCATTCTATACAAATTCAAAAGGCTGGTTGTTTTATATAGGAAGTTGATGAATTTTCATCATCATCATATCATTTCAACCATAGGACGTCCACTGCTGAACAGAGCCTCCCCCAGTGACTTCCAGATTTTCCGGTTGGAAGCCGCCTGCATCCAGCGGCTTCCTGCAACTTTTACCTTTTTAGGTGGACGTCCCGTACGTGACCTTCATTCTAGAACCTTTCTGCCTCATCGGGTATGGTCAACAAGATCCAACTTTACCCTGCTTAATGATTTGTTAACCCATAATATGGATAACGGTAAACAGGTGGTTGTTTCTATCGATTTCAGCAAGCCACGGTCTCCTCATTATTTAAGCTGCAAACAATTGGAATTACAGGTGACCTACGAGTATTACTATGGTTTTTGTCCTTTAAAGTATGACTTTTCATTAGCGTAATTTATTTAAATAAGTTTGCCTAAGAAACTACTTACCTATTCCAACTTAATTTTGTTAGTGTACGTTACCCGCCGCGTTTTTGTGAATAAATAGTTTCATAGGTACACTATCAAAATTAAGTTAAGATAGACAATTCGTTTTTAGACTATGTGTTGCAATCCTAAGTGGCGTCCCACAAGGATCTCTCCTAGGGCCCCTGCTATTTGTATTTTTTGTTGATGACATCAATTCTTGTCTTTACTCCTATCTTTTCTGTTTGCTGACGATATAGCAAGCGTATATATAGCATAACGCAAGTTTACGTTCGTGTCTTCTGATTTCAGATGCTAATTTCTTCTGACAGTTAGTATTAGTATAATAGGTACTCGTATCTACTGAACTGTGTAAGGCAGAATTTACCTCTTACTCGTAAATTTTAAAATGAAATATGGCGGCTACATTAGCGTGGAATGCGGTTTAATTATGTACGTAAGTTATTGTTCTACAGAAATTGATTTTTCTAACGGTAAAACCAATCGGTCATATTATTATGTGCCGAATCTGAAGCCAAACTTTATATGTATGATTTAGTAACAAACAAAAACTGAACACTAATCCACAATTTTCCTGAAGCCGTGGAAAAGTAAAAAAAAACTAGCATGAATTTTTATCAAAACAGCGATCATAACATGTGACGTCACCGACACGGCGATTCAACATGGCGGTATGTAGCAAGCTAAAGTGGCAGAGGGCCGGCCACATCTGTCGCAGAACCGATGAAAGGTGGAGTAAACAGGTTCTCGAGTAGGGACTCGATCGATAATCGGAATGGAATCGATAAATGATTTGATTTAATTGATTTAATTTGAATCATTATTTATTATTTTAAAGAACATAACAGAATATTATAATTAGCATCATTTCGATTCTTATTAATAAGTTTACTGTCAATTAGATTTTTCTCAAAAGTAATGAAAATTGCGTTGTGTTTTCATGAAACAGTTTATTTCATAATGTAAACTATAGTCGCACAAAAGTTATCCTTATTACTTTACAGATCATTGTAGGTCTTATATTATTCGTAAAATTCCTTTTTGGGGGTGATTCTACTGCTAAAACAGAACGAATTCGACAATGGAACCAACATCGAAATAAAATAAAAAACACTTATCCATAAAAAAGCCGATCAACTGTTGGAAGTTCCGACAGTAAAAGTTGTGTTTAAGCAAAAGATGTGTAGTTCTGGATCGCTAAAGTTCCAGAAGCACGTTTGACACTTAAACAACAAATCACTTTTATTCGAGGTGTCTTGTTTAATAGGTTCGTCATTATTTTTTGGTTGAAAGTCCTGAACAGACAATTTATATGGTATTTATCTAAATTTTACATAATATTTAATGGACCGCAAAACAAACTACGCCACCATTATTGAGGAGTGACGTGATTATCAGAGAAACTACGTAGTTCCTCGGACATTGAGCCATAAAATCATTCCCTAATAGAGAGTTTATTAACCCTTCGCGTGCTAAAAAAAAATTGCCCTATTGTTTTCCATTGTTTTTTCGGTCTACCGTGGGTAAGTGAAACGCAAAGGCTTTATAAATATAGTAGGACCTTGTTTATAGGATACAGGGTGTTAAAAAGTACAAGGCAATTTTTTTGGCGTACTCCAAAATCGAGTCTAGAATTTAGGAAAAAAAAACGAAAAAAAAAGTTGTTCTATTTGAGCATTAGAATCACCCCTTAAAGTTCCACTACACTTTTTTGCTGTATAATCTGAATAAGTTTAATCTAAATAAGTGTAGCTTAACTAATTTAACATTAAGATAACTGACTGCTGACTTTACAATACACTTTATAAGATCATCCATGTCTAAACTTGGCGTTGCCTTTTGCAAATTTAGCTGAAAATAATAAGAAAAACACATTAAGTAATAATTTATTTATTATTAGACGCTTTCATGGTCATTGTGTCTTGTTTTAATTGATAGTGAGTTTCCGATATTTCTTTATCGATATAATCACAGCCAAAGTATATGTAAGGGGAAAGAGTATATGTAATTTATTTATTTATTACTTATTAAAAACTGTTTTTACAAACTTATAAAAAGTGTGCCAAAGGTGGACTTAACGCTAGAAGTATTCTCTGCCAGCAGAACGCTTGCGAAAATTCGCGCGTTAGTTTGTAAATAAATAAATCGTTTATTTGCAGAAAACAATGTATAAAATGGTATGGAGCATCAATTTTTTTTTTAGATTTTGATGTTGCTCCCAGAAAAAGTTTTTGTATACATATTAATAGCAGATCACGTTAAGAAGAGTGTCCTCTTTTTGTACAGACCGTTGGTACATAAATAAAAACAAACAAAAAAAAAACATATGATAAAATATAAGTATAAATACTTAAATTAGCAAATAAATAACATGTATTGATATACATACATATAAAATATGTATATGCAATTAATCTACTACTTAATTTGACTTAAATGTATGTGGGTACAAAGTTCATAATTGAGACTTTTGACTAAGATTTTTTTATGTGGAGGAGAAGTGAGTTCCACAGTCGTGTTGCCCTCAAATCGAAAGATTTAGAAACAAAAGAAGAACAATGATGAGCAGGCGTAGCCATCAAAAGATTGTCTAAATAATGGAGATAATGGTCTTAAGATTGACATATGTATAAAATATATTTTTAAGATAAAAATGGCGTAGATAATGCCAAGTATTCGAGATTCTCGACGCCGACAGATGGGAAGCCACTTAAGTTGGGATCTATAACTGAAACCATAGTATTTGCGGAGGTCGAATAAATCTAATGCAACTATTGAGAATACGTTCAAGTTTGTGAGTGCCTCGGAGACGTTAGAACAGTATAAGTCAGCGACTATGATAGGGATGACGAGAATTTGCATCAGCATAAGGCTAGTCGTAAACGGAAAAATGAATATTAAACGGTAGATACTCTTCAGGCAAGAGATCACATACGGCTAACTCCAGCTACATGAACAGTCCAGCTAAGTGTCGAGTCAAACATAAGGGCTACTGACATTTTGAAGGGTTAACCGAAACGCCAAAATTAAAAGATCAAGTCGGGATATAGTTTAAGCTATCATTGAATAAACCGATTGCAGAGTAGGATATTTGAGCGATATCAGTATGGGCTTACAATTGTAAGTCATTAGCATATAGATAATACGAGATGCAAAGGTTAGGGGTAATGTGATTAATAAAAATAAAAAACAACAAGAGAGAGAGAGCGTACTACCCTGCGGTATGCAAGATTCACAAAATGTAAAAATTCCGCTACCGAGTTTTAACAGAGTGTACTATCGAATGAGGAATTTTGAGGTGTTATGGTACCTAAGTTAATAAGCTGTTGACTGCACTAACTAGACTGTATACTTTATATATTTTAAAAATATAAACTACTTTCATCAGATACTTGATTTACTAATACAAAATAACCTTAGATTACGATTAGAAAATGCACTATATTAACTAACGAAAGGCGTTCCCGTTAACCTGAAATAATATAGCGTCCACATACAAAAAAAACCTATACAAAAAAAATATTTTTTATTTTGAAATTTCATAAAAAATATTAACGTCCAGCCCTTTTCTCACCGTGCGAGCAAGATAGAAAAGCGACGTTGCTAGTTTGCGCATTCTTTACGCTAGTTACTTACGCAATACGATTTTGGTTTTAAACAGGCGATTTGTTTTGTAAATTTAAAATTTGATTTTAATCTATTAATGATGTAGATAAACTGGCTAAAGGAAACGCCCTCTGTTATTTTACATCTCCAGATATAAAAAATAATCTCTATTTCCCTTGGTCATCGCGTCACGCGTGAACGGGGAAAACAATTTTGCTAATTCTTTTTTTGTTGTGTTAATAAAAAACTGGCGCAGACAATCCTTTATGAATAAAATAAAGATCACGCTAACGCAGTCGCGGGCAACAGCTAGTACTGTATAAAATGATCCACAAACTCAATAGGACCACTTTTATTTGTCAAACATTGCTCTTTTCATAAGGAAAGGTAGAAAATAGTTTCCAATTATTAAATTGGAAACTATTTAAAAAAATATATATATACGAGAAAATAGTTTCCGTTTATTAAATTGAAGACTATTTCTTTAAAATTATTAAATTAGAAAACAGTTTCCAATTATTAAATTGGAAACTATTTTCAACTTTTACTATTTTTAAGATGAGATAAGATAATTAATACATTACTTGCGACTCGTTCATCTCCACGAAAAGCGGGTGAAACTACTTCTCCGTAGCATTTCATATCCCGGTCGTTCAGTAAACACAATACGTGTTTATTTGCCTGAGAATTTGTTTTTAATAAAAATTAGTTATATAAGTTTAGTATTATTATTGTTAAATTATTTGCTTTATGTATCTAAAATAAATAAAATGTTATTTGCTATTTCGGCGTTGGTTCTATGAAAAAAATTGGTTATATTCCAATATCCACCAGTAGAGCATGCTCCCAAGTATGCTTAATATTAGCATTCTCAACAGCTGTTTACAATAGGCTAGTTGACACTTTTTTTAAATAGGTCTTAAATTGTTAATAAGTGTTCCATTAGACCGAAAAAAAAATTTTTTAAATAATATTTTCATAAACAAATGAAAACGCTGTCAGCCATTTTGGTTTATAGATAATCGGTGCCATGACGTAGTCTTTCTAGTAAACAAAAAAAAGTCTACGAATACAACCTCTCTGAATTAATCAAACATGATTTGTAATAGTTTACACAAAAAATATAGTAATTATCATTACTGTATCGTTCGAGAATGCAAAAATACATCAGACTCGAATGACATTAGATCGTTTACTATACGACTGACGTCACTCAGGTCGCGATCATGGCAGATAGCGTTTTCAGAGTTTAAAATGATAGATTAAAAAAATATTTATATATTTACAGCCATCTTTTACTTTTAAGTATTTAAATCGATATAGGTAATATTTAGGTTCCTAAAGTCGAATACTATATGAAATAATTATTTGTTTAATTAATTTTGATGTGAGTCAACTAACCTATTGTTAGCAATAAGAATGCTAGGTTTGCAATCAGATCAAATCAATACTAGTACCTACTAGTATATTATTTATTTAAACTAAAAAAAAATGATTGTAAAACTTTGTTTTGTTTGAAAATAAAACGAAATAAGATTGTCTTCATCATGACCACAAAGCGACGAATATTCAATGATGTCTCCCTGATTAACAGGGTGAAAACCGGCAGCCATCACCGAATGGTCAAAGGCACATTGAATATCAACGTTAAGTTGGAAAAGTCCCATTTGATGAAGTCTATGCCCCGAGAGCTTTCAGCTCGAGTTTTCTTATCGCTTTGAATACCTGGAGAACTGCGAGTCAGTGGACGAGATTTACAACAGGTTTGTCGAAATTGTCCAAACGGTCGCGTTAAAAAGTTTCAGACCCCGTCGTAAAGACAACCCGCAAAAGCTTACCGACCCTACCTTCAACTTTATGGCAGAACGACTTTCAATGGCACTGCAGACCTTCGTTGACGCTAAGGCATATCGCCAGCTCAAATATGGAAGTCCTTGCGACATGATATCCGCAACTTTAATACGAATAGTATTAAAGAGGCGATAGAACGGAACCAAGGCTCCAAAGTTTTCGCAAGAGACATATTGTCTTGAGCAAAGCCAGCTGACGAAGCTGAAGACAGAGGACGGCAGTATAACGTCAACAAAAGCCGAAGTTTTGGGGGAGATCGAGAAGGTCTATAGGCAATTATAAACCTCGGTCATTAAACCTGTTAGTAGCTTAGCTGAAGATCCAAGAGCTAAGCTGACCCGAAACTATACCGAAGATATCCCGGACATCAGCCTATACGAGATTAGGATGGCCCTCAAACAGCTTAGGAACAACAAGGCGCCGGGTGATGACGGAATCACATCAGAGCTTCTGAATGCGGGTGGAACACCGATACTGAAAGTCCTTCAGAGACGTTAAATAACTTTGCATACCTGATGGGCAAAACAGAATCACCCAACTGCACAAAGTGCCATGTTTGAGAGCATTCGTATCACATTCTCATGGAATGTGTCCGTAATGAGGCAGAACGACGAGCATTTTTATGTAACTTCTGTATTACTGAACTAGATGTTGGTTTTTGCAATAGTGTACTGGCTGCTCGGGTCAGTTGTTAATCCGAGTGCTCCCAAGAGTCGGCCAAGACCCCTCGTCTTCGGCTTGCCAAAGTGGAACCCAAGGGGATCCGCCGGACTCTCACCTCTGGCTTGGCTTAACCGGCCAGCCTTTTGATCTTGCTAGACTGCCAGACCATATATAACACGCAGCCATACATACCACTTATAATTTATTAGCATTTTAAAGAAGCAGCTCTAAATAGTACATACAATTATGCTTACCTTGCTATTCGACAAGCTGCAGTGATAAAAAGCTTCATTAATTTCAATCCTTTTAATTAACGAAAGAGTGTGACGTACATACATATACTTGTTACACGTACAGTCAAGATCAAAAGTAGATTAGTATTTAAATTTTGAAAAGAATTTCATCATGCGTCCACTGCTAAACATACGCCTCCCCCAATGACTTCTAGAATGGCAGGTTTAAAGCGGCCTGCACCGAACGGCTTCCTGCAACCTTTACCTGATCGTTTGTCCACCTTGTAGGCCTCCATTCTAGAACCGTTCTGCCCTGTCGGCTGTTAGTTCTACGTGCTATGTGTCCCGCCCACTGCCACTTTACTTAGCTGTTGGACTATGTCAGCAACTTTTGTTCGTTTACAGAGATCTCCTCATTTCTTATTCGCTCTCGCAACGAAAAGCCGAGTCCAATGATAAATAGAAAGACCTAATGCTGAAGAACTTAGTTAAGTTTAGCAACAGGTAGGCCTTCGGATGATCATGGATGAAGGATGCCCACGTTGCGCTCTCCTTCTATCAGTTGGCAGCTCTATTCACGAAATTGTTGACAATATTGACTACCTAGGTTAAGTGATCCAGTTGGGTAGGTTTAATTTTGAGAAAAAGGTCATTATTCGAATCCAACTCGGTTGCGGAGACTACAAAACGTCTTCTCGTCCGAAACACCTCAGTGCCTTAAGACGGAAGTCCGGTGTCTGTTACATGATGACATAAGGACCAGAAACGTAGCCTATGCCTCATAAGAAAGCTCAAGGTTGTACAGTATGGAAAGAACTATTCCAAAATCATCATCTTCATCATTTCAGCTATAGGACGTCCACTGCTGAACATGAGCCTCCACCAATGACTTCCAGATTGGTCGGTTTGAAGCAGCCTGCATCTAGTGTATTCCTGCAACCTTTATCAGGTCGTGTCCACCGTGTGGGTATACGACCCGCTGCGCTTGCACGTGGCCTCCATTCTAGAACTGCCCCATCGGCGGTCAGTTCTACGTTCTAATATGTTACACGGCCACTTTAGCTTGCTAATCTTTATTAAATAGTAAAATATTATCTAATAAATTACCTAGTAATAGTGCAAGAAACCTACTAACATCGCTGGCGGGGCGACTAATGCGAGCAAGTGGAGTGTTAAAATATGACGTCAAACTCTGGACGCATATTTGTATTTATACAAATTCTACCGAGACAAAGTTTTAAGCGAAGACCTATCAACTTTCTTTATTAAATCACTTAAAGTGACATTTGGGGTTGGTTTCGAAATTATTAAATTATTAATAAATATTGGACAACATCACATATCTACATTGCTCTGATCCTATGGTAAGTAGCCAAAGCACTTGTGTTACAGAAATCAGAAACAACAATAGTACCACAACACCCAGACCCGAGACAATATAGAAAAGTTATTTTTCTACTTTGACCGACCGGGAATCGAACCCAGGACCTCAGACATAGCGACACCAAGTTTGGTATGCTCACCTCTCAGCTACAGAGGTCGTCAAATATTTAAAATGATAGTAGGTATTAATAACGTGTTTAACTTTTTAATAAACGAAGAATATTGTTTCTTACCGCCAGCGCTGAAATTTAACAATTAGAAAGTTAATACTTTTATTTTGAGTACTTAGGTACATTTTAGTCGCCTTAGGCGGCTTAATAACATCTGACAGTAAGGCTTAGTCACTAACCTTACAACACCCCTCCACCAATCCACACTGGGTCCTCTTGGTGGTGTATGTATGGCCCAAACCACAGGTAACTCGAAAATGGCGCCGCCATTTTGTTTGTTTTGGTAGACAAAATGGCAGCAATGTCAAATTCTTATGTTATTATGTCATTTTACGTGTTTTGTAATAAGTTTACGTTCTGACTTCTGACTACGTAGCTGTTTAAATTACTGGGTCTGAATTACTCATATACCAATTTACACAAATAGGTATTACGTGTAGGTATAGCAGGGTGTCCCACAACGGGAGTACCAGCGAGCGCCTGGTGGTACAGAGGACTATTACCTATCGATTTGATCCCCATGTATTTAAAAAAACTGGCCAAGTGCAAGTCTGACTCGCGCACGGAGGGTTCCGTACCATTAGCTATAATATTCTGTGAATTTTTCAAGCGTCAACCTTTGTCGTTATTAATATCAAGCAAAAAAGGGCAAAAAAACACGTTCGTTGTATGGGAGCCCCCCTTTAATATATATTTTATTTTGTTTTTAGTATTTGTTGTTATAGTGGCTACAGAACTACATAATTTGTGAAAATTTCAACTGTCTAGCTATCGATTTTCTTAAGATACA
Organism: Anania hortulata; assembly: GCA_963576865.1. Taxonomy (NCBI): domain Eukaryota; kingdom Metazoa; phylum Arthropoda; class Insecta; order Lepidoptera; family Crambidae; genus Anania; species Anania hortulata. The sequence continues at coordinate 3,465,653 of OY756413.1, forward strand.
GCTTGGTGACAGCCTGACGGACGGACGGACAGCGAAATCTTAGTAATAGGGTCCCGTTTTTACCCTTTGGGTGCGGAACCCTAAAAACGATTTTCTTTATATGGCTTGTGGCCAGACGTCCCTGGTAAAATGCATTTCTTTCGTAACACAAGGATGATGTCGCTTAGTAATGAAGTATACTCACTCCACCTCCTCCGCCACCGCCCCCGCCGCCTCCACCGCCGCCGCCACCACCGCCACCACCGCCACCACCGCCACCACCGCCACCACCGCCACCACCACCACCGCCACCGCCACCGCCGCCACCGCCGCCGCCACCGCCGCCACCGCCACCGCCACCGCCTCCGCCACCACCACCACCCTTAAAAATATATTTAAAAGTACTATAAAAAAATCAGGAAGAAATCATGATGGCAAATAATGATTTTCAATAAAAGAACCACATTCTTTAATGAATTTACATATTTAAGTTAAATAAATTAAACTGTATCAAGGGATTCATTGATATAAAATCAAAAGTGTTATATATTTTTGAAATAGCGTTCAATCAGGGTAACATAAATTGGTATGACCTGACGCTCCCCCCCCCCACCTTTACGTTTTATTAACCAAATAGTTTTAATTTAAAAAAAAAATGCATTGTTTAAGGTTTTTGCGCTCTATTCACGATTCTATACATACACCTCCGCCACCTCCTCTTAATTCACTTCCCGATCTTTTTCCTTTTCCCTTTCCCTTTCCCTTTCCTTTTCCTTTTCCTTTTCCTTTTCCTTTTACTTTTCCTTTTCCTCCTTTTCCTTTTGCTTTTTCTTTTCTTTTTTCTTTTTCTTTTTTTTTTCCTTTTCCTTTTATTTTTAAGGAAAAGCCTTCTTTCTTTTTTCCTTTACCACCCTGCAAAAATATTACAAACTCTGTATACGTTCTATAACAAATCACACGCAATTCGCCAGTCAAGTTTCGATAAAATTTCGACGAAACGATGCCTTACCGTAAACGAATTTGTCGATCGATAAAAATATGTCTACAGTAAATAAATAAATATACGCCAGACAACACACCAACTACCTAGGCAGATAACTTTTATCCGATGAATAAAATGAACGCTTGACACATTTTCTATACGAAAACTGTCAAAATGTCAAACTTATTCTTCACATAAAAGTTATCTGGGTATCGAAAAATCGGCCCTTACCTGTATAAATACCTACCCCATAGTATGACCACCAAAATACGATATAATATAGCGGTTTATCGACACCAACTGTAAAAATAAGATAGATACAGCCGCCATGTTAAACCGCCGTGATGCCGGTGACGTCACATGTTACGATCGCTGTGTCGATAAAAAATATAAATGGCGGCTTTAACTATCATATTTGAAATCAATACAGTCGATAAATCGCTAATCATATCGTGTTTTAATCTTCATGCTAGGGAGACTAGCTGTCTCACACAAAATATGACAGCTAACTTTGAGTGCCTATTTGAAACACCACAAGTGACAGTAGGTACCGAGAATTAATTTTGGGGTATACTGCATAATATTTTATTTTAAATGGGAATGTTTTTATTAGTATGCATGGACGCTATAGTAGGTATCTGGTAGCACGGCAGTGCCACGCCAAGTCGAGCAAAAAAAAGCAGCACATATGACTCTGCCTTAGCAAGCCTACAGATTTATCCTATTATTTATTCTAGGCATTAATTTATTTTGACAGCGAAAAATCCAGGTTTAAAAAGGTGTTTTTACTAAGCATGTAATCACACACAATAAAAACCATTTATTGTCTTGTCTAGAACCTCTGTTCAGAACGATGCCTGAGTATTTTTTTTTGTGTTTGAACTTTTGAGCCACAGAATTGTTTGAGCACAATAAGCCTTCCTGTGCTTCGATAGATGGCGCGAAATATTGACATTTACGGTGACATTGTTTGACAAGACCAAATACGTAGGCGCCATCTGTGATGAACTGTGCCTGTGCTTCAGCAGTCAAATTTAATAAATTAACTACTTTTAAATTTTGGCGTTGCATGATTAATACACACTTAAACGGGAATTAACCCGATCATCAATAGGTACGTATTGTACTCTGAGAACACCACGTCACCCGCAGTTTCGAGGGAAACGATAGTAAACCTGTCCAACCTCCCTAGCATGAGCACCAAAATACGATATGATATGATATGATATAGCGATATATCGACAACAACTGTAAAAATATGATAGATAGAGCCGCCAAGTTGAATCGCCGTTGCCGGTGATGTCACATATTATGATCGCTGTTTCGATAAAAAATCATAATGGCGGCTATATCGTACATATTTTTACAGTTGGTGTCGATATATCACTATATCATATCATATGTGTTTTGGTGGTGGTGAGTTGGAATGATACTGCGATGAAGTTAATATGGTGAGTTTTGACGTAAAGTCTTCGTTCACCAACCTTCCGATTAAAAAATGTTTGGACATACTGAAAGAGAAGCTAAGTGACAGCAAAATGACTTTCAATTATACGGATCTGCTGAAAAACTGTCTAGACGGCAATTATTTTCTTTTCCAAGACCTAAAACTACAGACTAATTAGATTCTAATTAATTCTAATTATATTTCTTAAATGAAACCACTAAACGTCAACTTACCCATCCTATATTCGATAATACGGGTCGTTTTTTAGGCTTGGTTTTTTTTCTGAAGAATTTTCCTTTTAGCTGGGTTAGAAGAATAAAAATATAGATTATGGGCTATGTCTTCATCATCATCATTTCACCCACAGGACGTCAACTGCTGAACATAGGCCAATCGACTCACAGTAAGACGATCAGTTTGGAAATATTCAAAAATGATAAACCCTTAATTATTAAAAATAGGTTTATGATTTTTTGGGGGTGAGAGGAATAGGGTGTAAAGTTCCTCATCCCCCATTGAATAGGGAGGATCCTCCGACTAGACGGGTATTGTGTCCGGTGGGCAACTGCCCGACGGTTGTTTTGTTGGGTTCTTGTATATATGGTTTATTCGCTCCGATAACTATAATATCGCGATGTAGGATACGTCAGTTTTATATGTGACAAGATAGATGTCGCAACAATTTTTACAGAGGCTGTTAAATATGCACTGTTCTACAAATTATGATCAGAAAACTCTCGCCCCCAATTCAAAACCGGTCGGTAGCAAATTGTTGACAGTAAACCACGTGACACTATAGGATTTCGCATTAGTGTCACGTAATTTATCGGTTGTCAATTCATTTTCGAAGGGTTCTGAATCGGGGGCCAGGCCAAGTTCGTATCGGACACACACAAGCAATCAAAAATGTTCCATAAATGAAATGTTTTAAAAAGACAATGGAGGTTCGTTTTTATGTTAGGTTCACAAAAAGATTTAGGGCCAGTTTCTATCTGGCACATGTTTTGACAGATACCCCATACAATTATCTGTCAAAAAAGTGCTAGATAGGTTATCTGGAACTTATCAGCAATTGGTGAAACTGGCTCTAATAGATTATGAGCACGTGTGTAAACAATAAACTCACTTAATGTTTCTATAGTAATATAATTATTTAAACATACAAAATATTTAAATAGCATATTTCCTACTACTACATATTACAGTGAGGGCATTTGTTCAGCAGTGGACGTCCTGTGGCTGAAATGATGATGATGATGATATTGATAATTTCTACTAAAATTACTTTAGAGTAATTTAAATGAGTGTGACTTCATCTTTAGACATGAAGTCACACTCATTTGTTGATTATCTGAAGAACCAGGAAGTACTGATGTGGATCCAGAATGTGGTTCATATGCGCACGGGTCTGTTGTTTCGATTAGGTGTGATGAAAGAAATTGTATCATTTCTTCGTCTATCTACCTGTGTAAGCCGAAACTAGCCTATGTTTTTTCCATACAAAAATAATTAATAAATTACTTTCCTAAATATTTTGTTCAACCCTAGCTCAAAAGTAATTTATTTACAGATATTAAACTGCGAAAGTGTCTCATAATGTTATGGTCGCCTAATACACTTTGCAAATGAAGAGTACGCTACACGAGTAGTCAAACGCGTGACTCTGAAATCAGCCTTACATTATTATTTTATTTCACTGACCTTTTCTAGTCCATCGCTGGCTTTCTGTAAGCAATCCAACACTCATTTTGTAGAACCTCTCACGATTCACGAAACATTATTTAATTCAATAGTTTTTGGTCATACGCCTAGCATGACCGCCCAAGTTTAACTTCTGTTCTGACCATAATACAAGTTCTGTAAGTTTAATGTTACCAGAGAAGATTGGTAATAAACCTAACCTTACCTTGATCAACACTAAACTGCATTCGAATAATCGTAAATTCACGACCGCGGTGTAGCCATTGTTTAGCAGATTCAACGGACTTGGCTATTGTTAGCTTGGCGTAGCCACAGAATGATAGGAATCTTTATGAGTTCTACCACCGTACTTAAAGGCGATCCCTCACTCTATTAAGTATCATTTACTTAATATGCTTTGTTAACATTAGGAATACTCTCAGAGGCAATGTAATAGTAGTCTTTTCTGTTGTTTTATTGTAGGTTAATGAGGTTTTGGTAACTCCTGGTAGCTAGATTAATGTCCTGTTAAATACGTTTATGAATGAAATCAGATGTGTCAGGGGCAGGGGCGTGCATTGGTTTCATGGTTTACATGGTGTCATAACTATCACAGCTTAATTTAAAAATCAAATCAACCAAATAAATACTCGAGATCAGTACCTTTTTGAGACATTCCCAGTTTCTATGTACCCATACCTATCTTTAGCTTTCGGGGTAGATATACCCATAAGCTAACACCCTGTATAATATGGGTATTTACATGACATGAATTTACTCACATTTTGTTAAAAATCAAATAGAAATTTTAATTTAGCTCTACTTAGGTAAGGGTTTTAATACGTGTATGGGTAAATAAATATATTACATATTAAGTCAATTTATATACATACCTTTTTTACCTTATCCCATTTCTAATAAAATAAAAGTTTTTAATAAATACAAGTATTTATTCTCACAACTGGATTCGATTAAACAATAAATAAAGCGAAAAATAGTCCAGCAATGTCTTTGCACTGATTTGTATTTGTTGAAGGTAGATTTACAAACATTTGTTTGAACGGTATTCTTTGGAATTGGAATCAACTAGTGTTGCACAAATGCAAGACCAAGACGAGACTTAGCCAGGTTTGGTCTTGGTCTTGCATGGTCTTTCAACTACAATGAATTCCATACAATTATTATTGTTATTTATGTAATATCTATGATCATAAAAAATGATAGCAAACGTCCATAATGATACTATAAACAGCCTTGTCTAACAACCAAATAAAAAGTTTGCTTTTAAGTTTATTAAAAGGCAGTGACTTTATTTCACCAGGCAATTTATTATACACCTTTATTGCCATTGAGTAACAGGTCTTAGGCCGTATACAGAATGAAAACAGTCCATTGCTGACCTGCCTATGTATGAATTTAAATCGCATGACAAGATGATTTTAATGAAAAAAGGTTATTACACTGTAAATGACCATTTAAATGAATAAAATGTATGGAATTAAATACTGCCGTGCTCGCACAGGTTCATTTTATCTTGTAATGTAAACACACTATTTAAAAAGAGGCTGACAATAGTGACCGAGTTTCTTGCGCTGCTTCTTCTCGGCACTAGGCCACAATATTGTCCCGAAGCAGTGTAGTGGTAAAAAAATATATTGGGACGTGTAAAAGAGCTTAATTTAGGCCTATTTACAGAAATAAATTGGTTTTCAACCGACTTCAAAAAAGGAGGAGGTTCTCAATTCGTAAGATGTATGTTCAGCGATCATTCGTTACTGCGTTGACCGATTTCGATAATTATTTTTTTGTTTGAAAGGTAATACTTTCAGAATGGTCCCATATAAATTTGGTTAAATTCTGATGATGGGATCTATAAGAAAATCATCAAACATTGCATAAACTCCGTACCACGCCAACTGATTTTAGTATCTATCTTACCTATATCTCTGCCAAATGTGAACCGATTTTGATGATTCTTTTTTTAATGAATAGCTTATACTTCAAAGATATTATAATAAAAATTTCACCCCTAAGGGTGGAAAAATAGGAAATGAAATCGGTGTTCAGCAGTTAAATTATGTTTGCACTCGTAAGATTTGTTTTGATTAGGATTTATCACTAAAATGGATGAAATAAGTTAATTTTATAAAAAAAATAAAAACCCACTTCAAAAAACTAAAACGCTAAAAATAATCTTAACACTTAAGTACCTAATCAGTTACTTTTGGAGTCGGTGCCAGTCAATGAGAGACCAATGTTTTCGTTTGCACCGACTCCAAAAGTAACTGATTAGGTACTTAAGTGTTAAGATTATTTTTAGCGTTTTAGTTTTTTGAAGTCGGTTTTTATTTTTTTAATAAAATTATATTGGTTTTATTGGAAAGCAGGCAGCCTGCGTCGATCTACCAGCGCTTATCATAACGGGAAGATTTACGCAGATTACCCGCGCAGCCACCGGTTTCGTTAAGCGCAAATCGGCGAAGGCTGCCTACTTTCTTTCTGTAAACGGCTTCAAAAGTTGCGTTCTTTATTAATGGAAGAAATACTTAGTTTCTCTCGTTTGAGAATTGACAACATCGCTATTTTTGTAAAAAAGTGGAAATGCTTTTTAACAAATCTATGGCGTAAGTCATCGTAGCCACAAAAAGGCAATTTTCTGTTTATTGCAAATTGCACTAGGTGATTTACTTACTTTTTTAGCCTGAAACAATAAAAAAAAAACAATTTCGTTAGTGTAAATAAATATGTTTTTAACCGACTTCAATTTTTTTTGTTTAATGTATGTTCAGCGATCATTCATTACTGCGTTGACCGATTTCGATAATTATTTTTTTGTTTGAAAGGTAATACTTTCAGAATGGTCCCATATAAATTTGGTTAAATTCTGATGATGGGATCTATAAGAAAATCATGAAACATTGCATGAACTCCGTACCACCACCTTTGCCAAATGTGAACCGATTTTGATGATTCTTTTTTTAATGAATAGCTTATACTTCAAAGACACTATAAAAACATTTTCGTTAATAAATTCACCCCTAAGGGTGGAAAAATAGGAAATGAAATCTGTGTTCAGCAGTTAAATTATGTTTGCACTCGTAAGATTTGTTTTGATCAGGATTTATCACTGCGCTTGCCTGTACAAGGTGGTCAGACGACCTGGTAAGGGTCGCAGGAAGACGCTGGATGCAGGCCGCTTCCAACCGGCCGATCTGGAAGGCAATGGGGGAGGCCTATGTTCAGCAGTGGACGTCCTATGGCTTAAATGATGATGATGATGATGATGATGAGGATTTATCACTAAAATGGATGAAATAAGATAATTTTATAAAAAAAATTAAAACCGACTTCAAAAAACTAAAACGCTAAAAATAATCTTAACACTTAAGTACCTAATCAGTTACTTTTGGAGTCGGTGCTAGTCGATGAGAGATTCTATGTTTTCGTTTGCACCGACTCCAAAACTAACTGATTAGGTACTTAAGTGTTAAGATTATTTTAAGCGTTTTAGTTTTTTGAAGTCGGTTTTAATTTTTTAAACATAAACCTGCATCTTTTCCCTAAGAAAAGTGACAAACATAATTTTAATACCCGGAATAAAGATAAACTTGCTGTTTCAAATTTCAGACAGCATATAGTGAGTAATTCGTTCATGGGGAAATGTATTCGCTTTTTTAACAAATTACCACAGTCTATTGTTGAACTACCCATGTTTGAGTTTAAATTGCATGTTAAGATTATTTTAATGAAAAAGGGTTATTATACTGTTAATAACTGTTTAAATGACAAAAATGTCTGGAATTAAATACTGCCCTGCTCGCACAGGTATACATTATTTTCTTTTCCTTTTTTTTTGTGGCAGCTAATGGTGACTGAGTTTGTTCCGGCGTTTCTTCTCAGCACTTGCCAGATTGTCTGTGTCTTGTCTCGAAGCACTAGTAGGGCCCAAAAAATAAGACAGACACAGACATGTTCTGCCCCATATAGGCCAATAATGTTATTATTGACGTTCATAAGTGGCAGTTTTCTGTCCTAAACTGAATAAATGATTTTTGACTTTTGACTTTTGTATGTTTCAAACAACACCAACGTACTTTATTGTGATGTCCTCCGCGACAGTAAACGCACAAACAAACAAGACAAAGTACCTAAAAATTAAATGCGGGGCGAGGCGGGGGCGGCCAGACTTACCCCATTCAAATATTAGACTGTGGTTAGTATCACATACAATTATTAACTGTACATATAGTTAATATGCTTGCCCGACGGTTTGCGCGTTGCTCATTTGAGGTAAAAATAGCTTTATTTAAATCATACTGCCAATCTTTTTACACAAGTGGCCCGTAGGTAAGCTATACGCAAAAAACTTACAACGCTCTGCGCGTCCTTCACAATAATATGTTCCGGGTGCTGGTGGGACTGCCGAGGTTTTGTAGCGCGTCTGGCATGTTTGCCGACGCTCACGTACATTCTTTAATGCGAAAAAATATTCTTTTTATCCAAAAAAGAATGCTCGGTAGTCCCAACAGTATTTTAAAGGTTTTTGCGGGGAGATGGGATAGTGCCCTAATGAAGCACTGGATCACTGCCCTAATTAACCTAAAGTAGGAGCAAATTTATTATGCAATTAATTAAGTTTCAATTGAATTGGTTTGTTTATTATTATTATTTAATTATTTTTAATCAAATTTTACTAATATTAGATGTAAGAACTATGTTACTAACACTATGGATCTAAAGTTATCCGAAATAAATTTTAATTTGAATTTGAATAGGTCGCTGAATATTGCCGAAAGAGCAATTGCACTAATACTAAGTAATTTTGAAAATGTTTAGTAAGCTAATCATCATTTGCCTGCCCTGTTCCCAGGTTATCTGGGGTCGGCGCAGTATGTCTTTCTCTTCCATGCAATCCGATCACTCGTCATTGAGTCATTTACTCCCTTCTCAGTCATATCTCTCCTCGCACAATCTATCCATCTCTTCTTAGGTCGTCCCCTACTTCTCCACCCATCAATACTCATATCCATCACTCTTCTCGTTACGTGCTCCTCTTCCCTTCTCATCACATGTCCATACCAAGACAAACGGTGTCCTTTCATCTTTTCTGCTACAGGTGCCACTTTCATACTTCCTCTAAAATATTCATTCCTTATCTTGTCCTTTCTCGTCACCCCACACATCCACCTTAACATTCTCATTCATTTTTCATTTTCTTTTTCTTTTTTTCTTTTTTTTTTGTTGACATGTTTCAAAATGTTTAGTAACACAATAATTAACATAATATTATTTATACACATACCAAGTGTCAAGGACAGACCTCTTCTCAAGTTTAAGTTTATGGTATTTAAATACTTTTTTATTATTTATTGTTTTTATGTTTCGCGTCAGTGTCGTTTTTAGGGTTCCGTAGCCAAATGGCAAAAAAAGGAACCCTTAAGGATTCGCCATGTCTGTCTGTCCGTCCGTATGTCACAGCCACTTTTTTCCGAAACTATAAGAACTATACTATTGACACTTGATAAGTAGATGTATTCTGTAAACCGCATTATGATTTTCACACAAAAATAGAAGAAAAAAACAATAAATTTTGGGGGCTCCCCATAGAAGTGATTAATACTTGTAATATCATTGTTTTCTAAACTGAATAGTTTGAGCGAGAGACACTTCCAAAGTGGTAAAATGCGCGTAAAGTATTGCACCATATCTTAAAATGGAAGCTACTTCGACATGATAAGCGAGTAGGGCTGCTTTTTGAGATGAAGTCTTTTATAGTCTCCGTAATAGGTTTTTTTTTTTAAATTTTAGTACAGATTTTTTTGTTATGTCTCTGCACAGTGCAACCGTCATCGATCTGTGTTCCCAAGAATTTTGTATTTTGTACCTCATCTAGCTTTTGTCTGTTTAATTATACCTATGACAATTCGGTTTCTTTTTTTTCTTACGTTAAATTGTATATTTTTGTCTTGCTTAAATTTACTTTGAGCCTATCCTGCATAGTCAATCAATCAATCCAAAATTTGATGTTTTCTTTAAAAATAAAGCTAGGGTTGGCCATAGGCCACTGAGTGAGTAAAATAGAGTGTGATAAACGGTATTCCACGCAAGCAAAGCCGTGGGTAAAGCTGAATGAGCCCATAAAATGAGGTTTTAAACAAACCTTTTCGTATTCTTCTTCCTCGCGTGTCGTAGGCAATGAAATATTTTTATGTGACTAATATTTCACCACGCGGATAACGTTTCAGTGGTATAACGTAAGACTTTGCGTCACCTTTAGTTTTTGGATTTGGTCCCGAGAAGGACAATAATAATAATAACTGTTAAGACTTTCCTGCCCCCCTAGCATGATTGTCATATTTTTACTGTTGGTATCGATATATCGCCATCATATCGTATCGTGTTTTAGTGCTCATGCTAGGGAGGCCGGTCGGCCACCCTTTCCTAATAACTATCGTACAGTATAAACTCAAATCGCCTGTTAGCATTGGGATTGCTGGTGGTGCTAATCTCGCACGTGTAACTAATAGAGAATATGCACGAAAATAATATAATGTTTTTACTATATTTATAAGAAATTATATGAAACTATAGTGCTTATACTTATAGTGAAAACAAAATTAATTTTAGGCAAAAAATAAACGTAATACAGTAATTAGAAATTGAGATATACCTGTCTCTTTCTAAAGATACTTTAACAATGAAAAATGTATGGCGGACGTGTACTATGACGTCACATATCGGATCTCCATGTCTATAATGGATTATAAGTCAGGTATTGATCAACATTTTTCGAAAATTCTATAAGTTTTATAAATTTTAACTAAGTACTATTTATTTTAAGACCAAATAAAAAATAAGCATATTCCAACAAAGGGATTCTAATTTCAGTTTTGCAAAATTTCAATTTCACAAAACTTTCACAAAATTTCACAAAACCATTTATGAATTTATCGCCATCTTAAATAAATGAATGAAGTTAAATGGTGATATTGGAATCGCGAGATTGTATGGTTTTCATTTGTGTAATCGTTAGCAAAATTTTATTTTTATAAAATGATAACTTACCCATGCCTTAACCTTATCTCTCCAGGTTTTTTTCTTTTTTTTATCTTCCTCGCTGTCGTCGTCATCTTCTTCTTCTTCTTCTTCCTCCTGGGTAATAAGAATAAAAATATAGTTCCAGGGCTATGCAAAATGCCTCATAGTAAACTTCAATTGCTAACTTTATTGGGTAAGTACGAACGAGCAAACGAAACGTTTTCGTAATAGACGTACTATTTAGGGTTTCCCTGGTCGGGCTAGGGCATCCTGTTCCTTGTAACTACCGTTAAGTATAATTGTATACAAAATTCGTCTTTTAGCTTTGGGAAGTCTGGTGGTGGTAATCTCGCACGTGTAATTTAATTCCATTAAGGTAACTACTCCAGTTCCAGTCTCCTCCTGACATTAATGACCCGGAATCTTCTCTCCAGAATCTCTACACGCCACTACACCGACAATCCTCCAGAACGGGACATAGACTAAATTGAAGAAGCTCTCAAACAGCTTAGAAAAACTTCTTAAGGCAGGGGGGGTACCCGTTCTTGAGGAACTGAAGAGACTTTTTAGAGCTGCGTCATAGTCAATGGGTCTACCCTAAAGGCGTGATCACCACAGACCGATCACGCTCCTGCCTGAGCGATGTCTGTAAGCTGTTTTTGAGAGTCGTCACAAATCGTCTTGCTATAAGATTTGATGCGTTCCAGCCTTAGAGGCAGGCTGGCTTTCGTAAAGGCTATAGTACCGTGGACTACACACAGTAAGGCAGATAAGGCAGATTAGACCGAAACCAGAGGAGTGAAATCAGCCTCTGTGCCTAGTCTTTGAGTCTTTGTGGATAACGAGAAAGCCTTCGAGACCTGGGCTGTTCTGGAATCCTTACAGCGATGCCAAGTCGATTGGCTATATGTTGAGGTGCTGAGAAGCCTGTACAACATGGCATTGATGACTGTTCAAGTCCAAAATTACCAAACAAGATCTATGCAGATTCTGAGAGGTGTGAGACAAGGAGATGACATATCTTCGAAATTGTTCACGAACGCACCGGAAGACTTTTTAAAGACACTGAATTGAAAAGGGATGGGTTGGATCGATGTCAACGGCAAATACCTTACGCATCTCCGCTTTGCCGATGATATAGTCATCATGGCGAAATTGCTGGAGGATTTGCAAAGAATGCTGCATAGTCTCAACGCTGCCTCGCGACGTGTGAGATTAGAAATGAACTTGGGCAAGACTAAAGTCATGTTCAATTATCATGGCATCCCCGATCTGGTTTCCGTCGAAAGCGTGGCACTTGAAGGTTATGCGAAGTTAAAAGTGCGGGCAAGGACACCGTCACCTTAGAGTTAGGCCATCTTATGTACTTTAGAGAAGGAGACCGGCCATCTCAGGGTGGTGTTAGATTCAAAATATCTAGTGTTTCGAACAGGGCCACATACCTTATTATCGAGTTAACCGATAGCTGTAGCCTCAAGATTGTTTAAGTTTACGTACCTACCGACTTCGCGCACTCCAATGAAGAAGTGAAAGAAATGTACGAAAACATTTCCAAGGCCTTGCATAACACCTGCAGGGCCCACTATAAGGTTATCATGAGCAACTTTAACGCCAAAGTGGGGGACACACACAAACAGCGAATCGGAAGTAGAACCACACGGACTTGGTTGCAGAAATCATAGAGGGCAAATGCTCGTCAACTTCATCAAGAAAGAGAGTCATATCCTGATTAACTTTTTCTTTAGAAAACAACCCCAACGGGGATGGACATGGCAAAGCCGAGACGATATGATCAAAAATGAGATTGATTTCATCATAATGGACAAGAAGCGTATATTTAATCAATCAACAGGTTTAAAACCGGCAGTGATCACTTGTCTTGACTTGTCCAAGTCACTCTACATATTAGATACAAACTTGAATGCATTTGTTTGATGAAATCCAAAGAGTGGCTGGGTTTGAAACGTTTCAGTTAAAACTGGAGAACCGATTTGCTGACCACAATAATCGTTGACATTGACCACGAACTATAACATGTTGTGGAGATCCTCCGGGAAGAAGGGTCCAAATTCTGTGAGATACGGCGTACCCGATGAAAAAAAATATAACAGCAAATTCTTACATGCGTCTCAATGATATTAATGAACGTACAATGTATGCAGACCTTTAATTAGATATACTTAATTTCATTTATATTGGAGGTGGGGCCCACGTTTTAAACATTTTCACCCATAATTTTTTAGTGAGATAGGAATTCCGAGATTGCATGTTTTTTTTGTGTGATGTTTGGATAATTTTATTTATATAATCACCTCTTCGGGTTTGCTTATACCTGCAGGAATACAGGAACTTGTTTTTCCATCCTGTGCAATAAGAATAAAATATAAATAAAGGCTATGCAAAATATTTACATTAATAGGTATACCATTTCCATACAAACTGAAGTCAGCTGCAGGTCACGCGGCTTAGTGTAGGAAAATGTTTTTTTTGCGATTTCGATGGTTGCCATAAAGAAAAATTTGCTGCATTTGAACACTAGAATCAACCCCTAAAAGCCTTTGCGTCATTTAAACTACACCTTGTAGATTTTTGAAGCGTAATAAAAGCGTGATAGTAATAATGGTTTATTTATTTTTAAATAAATATAACAAATATTAAAAATGCGAAAATTATAATGATGGATGCTTGTTACTCAATCACGATAAAACGGCTCAACGGATCTGGATTCTGGATAAAATTTGGCACAGAGATAGATAAAGTCTAGAATAACACATCGGTTATTTTTTATCCCGGAAAAATTAAACTGTTTTTGTTTTTCACAGAGCAAGGGATCGACATGATTTTTTGTGTGTGGTAGTTTAGGGGTCAGATAATTGTATGGCCTTTTTTCTTTTCTTTTATTAGCCGTTTCTGTCCCACTGCTGGGCAAAGACCTCCCCCAAACCTCTCCACTTATCCCTGTCGGTGGTTAGGGCCTGCCAATCTTGGAGAAAATTGTCTAAGTCATCGCGCCATCGCTTTCGAGGTCTACCTCTCGAACGATGTCCATCAGTAGGCAGCCAGTGCGTGACGACTTTTGTCCACCTTTTAGAATCCATCCTATGGACATGACCCGCCCACTCCCACTTCAACCCTGCAGCCTTTTCTCCCACGTCTGTGATCCCAGTTCTTGAGCGGATGTATGGGCTATTAAACTAATATTTTTAATTCAACGCCTAAGGGAGTAAAATAAAGAGGAAATAATCACAATCTTCTTTAAAGTAAATGTAATTTAAAACGTATCATACCAAAAACTCATTTTGAAAAAAAAAAAACATTAAAATTACTGTTAGAGAGAGAGCACGGCTGTTTAAATGTACCCTGAAAATGACAACACAGCAAATTCTGACATGTGCCTTAATGAAAACGTATGTACTATTAATAATTTTTATCTATCGTTATTTGGTGAGATAGGAACTCAGAGATTTCATGTTTTGTTGTGTAATGTTTGTTTAATTTTATTTTTATAATCATACCTTATCTTTGGAAATTCCAAGACCACAGGAACTTTTTTCGTAGTAGTCTCTATACTGTGTAATAAGAATAAAAATATAGTAATAAGGGCTACTCAGTTAGATTATCAAATAATAATGGACATTTACTTTTTCTTTTCCAATCAATCAAAAAATGACAAAGATAAAGCGCGTCAAAGTACGGAAGCGTTACGTAACTTCTAAGTAAAATTGTATCTAGGCGACATTTCGAATCAATATATCTCTGTAACATTATGATTATTTATATAAATGAAAAAAGAAAAAATACGTGTCCAATACTTTTTGATGATCTACCTGATAGATGAAGAAAAAAAATCGTCGTCATCCCTATTCTTTATTATTTTACTAAAAAGAATAAAATTCTTCAAACCAAGCTACTAACTTATATTTAAACAGATTGCTTACCTTGTAAGTTCTCATAATATATTCCTTAAAAATATAGTAACAAAAAATATTTTTAACGTAATATTTATATAGAAATTGTTTTCAAGAAGTTTAAAGTACATTTTTATTCTTTTATTAACCGTCTAGGATACGCTGAACTAGGAAATCAGTTTGAAAAGATGTTCCGGCCACTTAAATTGACGACCTCTGACCTCCTCCGCCGAGAGATGAGTACGCCGGACTTGGCGTCGCCTAATGTCCTAGGTTCGATTCTCGGTCGGGTCAATGTAGAAAACGAACTTTTCTATGTTGTCTCGGGTGGGTCTGGGTGTTGTGGTAACGTCGTTTAATTTGATTTCTATAAAACAAGTGTTTTAATTATTTACTTTAGGATCAGAGCAATGTATGTGATTGTGTGCAGTGAGCAGTAAATCAAGGAAAGCGGAACCTGGACTCCAAAGCAATGGCTTTGGACGCAACCGGGATTGACCGTATAGATGAAGAAGATGAAGACCTTGCAATGTAACCCTGTGTTTATACAGCCATGCTCGTACACGTGCGTTATATGTCGTAGATGGATTGAATTAGCTGTTTTACATAACCAATGGCATATGCCAGCATATACGCTAAGCAGCCTTTGCTGCGAGACATTTGCGGAGCGTGGTGAGGTATTCACAGCTAGGGAGGGGCAAGAGGGGCCATTCTGTAGGTGGTACTAAAACTGTTCTTGTACTATGGGGCCAATGCCTCAACACGACTATGAAAAGGTGTTTTTTTTTCTTCTGACTTCGTAACGTCTTAGTGAAAGTTCTTCGTTTTTATAAGTAAAGTATCCTGTTATAGCGATCTCACATTTAATCAGTCACTTTGAATTTTATAATTATGATTTAATTAGAATTCTTACCTGTATTGAACCTCGATCGTAATCCTATAAAAAAAATTAAAAATAGTAAATAAATACAGTTACCATAATAGTTTCTTGGGTCAAAAAATATATATTCTATTTAGTCCATCAGTTAGATTATCAAAAAATATTAGACAAATATTTTGTATTTTGTCAATCAAACAAAAAATGACGAAGATAAAGCGCATCAAAGTGAGCACGTGACGTCTCGGGTCTGGGTGTTGTGGTACCGTCGTTGTTTCTGATTCCTGTAACACAAGTGCTTAAGCTACTTAGCTAGCTTACTAGCTTATAGGATTAGAGCAATGTATGAGATGTTGTCCAATATTTATATTTATATTTATTTATAGTTAGTAATTGCCTTACAGCACCCCTCCATGTAATGCTATACTGGGTAATGGCCCAAGCTACCCCTCATGTCTTTCATAGACTGTAGTGGTAAGGACCATGTTTTATAACCGGGCGTTTAATAAGATACTTTACCAAAAATAACATTCCAATGTTTTGTTGAAGGATTACATTCTGTCGTGAATTTATATATAAATTAAACAATATATTACACTTACGTGGTCTTCATCGCGTACTGCATACTAACAAGCAAAATAAAAGTTTAGTATAAAAATATATAAAAGCGACTTCGCGTCCACTAGTCAATCTGTATTATAGAATGGTTTGATCAGAGGCCCAATTCCCATAATTTGACATTAGTCGCAATCCGGTGTCGATTCGCTCCCAGTAACATTACGATCACAAACGGTATTCTCGTAAATTTTCGATTTGACGTAAAATTATCAGAACTATCACAATACGACTGAAACAAGAGCAAAAAAAAATTAATTTTGGTTTCTTCGATTTTCAGTGCATTACGAATGCTATAACTGAATTTTTTGGGCTTACGCGAATACCGTTTGTGATCGTAATGTTACTGGGAGCGGATCGACACCGGATTGCGACTATTGTCAAATTACGGGAATTGAGCCTCAGATTGCTTACCTCTATAAGACCTCGATCGTTATACTATAAAAATGTATAAAATATCAATACAGTGGTGCCCAGTGCCCCTTCTGAATAGAATTGGCCAGAATTGGCGCGAATAGGTTTTACTTAAGTATCAACCTTAAAAATATATGAATTTCTTAAAAAGCATCGAACTTAATTGACATACCTAAAGTTGCAAGTATCTCATCATCATCATCATTTCAGCCATAGAACGTCCACTGCTGAACATAGGCCTCCCCCATTGACTTCCAGATTGGCCGGTTGGAAGCGGCCTGCATCCAGCGTCTTCCTGCGACCCTTACCAGGTCGTCTGACCACCTTGTGAGTGGACGTCCTACGCTGCGCTTGCCGGTACACGGCCTCCATTCTAGAACTTTTCTGCCCCATCGGCCGTCAGTTCTACGTGCTATGTGCCCCGCCCACTGCCACTTCAGCTTGCTAATCCGTTGGGCTATGTCAGCGACTTTTGTTCGTTTACGGATCTCCTCATTTCTAATTCGATCTCGCAAGGAAACACCAAGCATAGCCTTTTCCATAGCACGCTGTGCGACCTTAAGCTTTCTTATAAGGCCCATAGTGAGAGGCCACGTTTCAGTTCCATATGTCATCACTGGTAACACACACTGGTTGTAGACTTTTGTCTTAAGGCACTGAGGTATTTTGGACGAAAAGACGTGGTGTAGTTTCCCGAACGCTGCCCAGCCGAGTTGGACTCGACGATTGACCTCCGAGCTCCCAACGGATACTGGGTAGGGCGCAACATGGGCATTCGACATGAGCTTGGTTTTGTCCATGTTCATTCGCAGGCCTACTTGTTGGGAGACTCGAGTAAGGTCATTCAGCATTGTGCTGAGGTCTTCAAGCGATTCTGCCATGACCACAATATCGTCGGCAAACCGAAGGTGAGTGATGTACTCGCCGTTGATGTTGATGCCAAATCCTTTCCATTCCAGGAGCTTGAAAGCGTCTTCTAAAACAGCGGTGAACAGTTTCAGATATATAAATCTCCCTGTCTTACGCCTCGCTGCAGAGGAATCGCCTTCGTGCTCTGCTCCTGTACTCGGACCGACATGGTGGCGTTTTTGTATAAACACTTCAACACCTCGATGTACCGATAGTCAATATGGAACCGCTGGAGAGACTGTAGCACTGCCCAAGTCTCGATCGAATCAAAGGCCTTCTCATAGTCCACGAACGCTAAGCATAGTGGCAAGACTCCTCGGTCTGTTCTGTATAATTTGCCGCAGCGTATGGATATGGTCTATGGTACTAAAGCCTTTTCGGAAACCGGCTTGTTCGGGAGGCTGGAAGTCATCGAACCTACGCGCGAGACGATTCGTGATGACTCTCGAAAACAGCTTGTAGACATGACTTAGAAGTGAAATGGGTCTGTAATTCTTCAATAAGGAGTTATCTCCTTTCTTGAAGAAGAGCACCACCACACCCCTGTTCCACGCCTCCGGCGTTTTTCCTTCGAGTAAGACGGAGTTGAAGAGTCTCTGAAGGACTTTCAGTATCGGTGTTCCACCCGCATTTAGAAGCTCTGATGTGATTCCGTCATCACCCGGCGCCTTGTTGTTCCTAAGCTCTTCGAGGGCCATCCTAATCTCGTATAGGCTGATGTCCGGGATATCTTCGGTATAATGTCGGGTCAGCTTAGCTCTTGGATCTTCGGCTGAGCTACTTACAGGTTTAGTGACCGATGTAAACTGTAACTCAAAACTTCGGCTTTTGTCGACGTTATACTGCCATCCTCCGTCTTCAGCTTCGTCAGCTGGCTTTGCCCAATGGACATGTCTCTTGCGAAAACTTTGGAGCCTTGGTTCCGCTCTATCGCCTCTTTAATACTGTTTGTATTAAAGTTGCGAATATCATGTCGCAAGGACTTCCATATCCGTAAGTATCTATCATACGCCAATCGATAGGGAAAATAATTACAAACAACAAATATTCTCTGACAAAATGTCGTAAATGTTATACTTTGCTTAGAATTTCAGTTTGAACATGTAATATTTATTTTTATTTTATTCAAATTGAAATTCTGAACAAATTATATCATTAACGAAATTTTGTCAAGGATATTATTTTATTGTTTGTAATTATTTTCTCTTTCTCTAACGTTATATTACGTTGTTTCATAGGTGTACACCAAAACAACATTATTTGAGGTTACTTACAACTTTAAGTATGCCAGGTTTCATATAAAAAATTTGAAGTCTTTTACGCTTTCAATGTTCATAACTAAAAAATATTAGTAAAAGTTTGTTTCCTGGGTCAAACAAATATTAGTTAGATTCTCAATAATTATTGGATCCATTTTGTCTTTTGTCAATCAAACAAAAAATTACGAAGGTAAAGCGCATCAAAGTTTGGGAGTGACGTCACGCCTAGCTAAAAAGTGTCGCAGGGCGTGACGTTACGCGGAATTTAACGGGCTATATCTTCATAATTTTTAGTTTGATTGAGAAAAATATTTTTTGTTAATCCAACTGACGGACTAATTAGTTTTTTTTAAGGAAACTAGCCTATTGGTGTCAATATATCACTTTATCCATGTTTTGGTGATCCTGCAAGAGGGGCTGCCGTCCTAGCATGACTACCAAAACAGAATTAGATATGATATGATATAGCGATATATCGACACCAACTGTAAAAATATGATAGATTTAGCCGCCATTTTGAATTTTTATCGAAACATAGATCTTAATATGTGACGTCACCAGCACGGCGATTTAACATGGCGCCTATTATCTAACATATTTTTCCAGTGTGTGTCGATTTATCACTATATCATATTATATCGTGTTTTGCTCATCAGGCTGGTCTCATATTTTACGTCACGGTTATTTCATGCCAAACGTGACAGTATTTTGCTAAAGAGATAGTAAAATAGCGTGTCAATGGGATATTTTGCGTGAGAGCCTTACGACCTCCATCGCGCCTTAACGGTCCCGCGTGGTGGTGGGATATGGCCCAAATGACTTCATAGTCTGTAGAGGTAAGGACTGTGCCCTATGGTGGGAAGTTTAATAAGTTTACTTTATTTACTGAAAATACGATTCTAATATTTTGTAGAAAATTAAAAAAAATTGTAGTTTTGATTGAACAAAATGCTCCACTTACGTCTACATCGCGAACTGCATACTAAGAAGGAACATAAAATTTGGTAAAAAATAATGAAAAACGATCCCCTAGTCTAACTAGTTAGCCTGTATCTTATAATTATGATTTAATCAGATTGTTTACCTCCCTTGAATCTCGATCGTTATCCTGTAAAAAAAAAAACTAAAACAGTGGTACACAAGTGCTTTGGATTACCCGAGTTAGCCAACTCACGCTGCGATTTAAGGTGGATGGGTGACCAATCCAACCATAATTATAAGTTCTTTCAAGATAAGAAGGGACTTATGACACATCACGTGATTTCACTGTTGACACTTAAAGTGATGTGCCCTAACGAAATCCAATCGAGTCCTTAAAAATCGAGAAAGTTTAGTAAGAAAGTTTAATCATATAGCATAAGTAACCTTTTTTTAATAAGAAGTATACTGCGATGTTCTACCGCCGTGCCGAATAGTTTTTTGACAAGCCTTTTTTTGGTATTTTATCAAATAATAACAAAAACTACGAAAACCACAAAACAAACAGTAAGGAATTTTTCAAAACTCTATACAAAACGGCTACGGACAAGCCCGGCTTCAAACCGTTTTGTATGGGGTTCTGAAAAATTTCTGGGTGCATGTAGTCTGAGCCTAACAAAAACCAAAACAGGACCGTCGCGAGGCACAACGAAAACACCGCGCCGCATACAAGACAGACGTATTGAGAAGTATTGACGTCAACGCATTAAGTTTAGACAAGACGACCTAACCGATACGGGTGATTTTCCCAGCACCAAATCGTAAACGGCATGGCTGAAACTGCTAGTGCAGGATGGCACTTTCAACTTGTAATATTTTTTTTTAGATGAAAAGTGTTGTCTCCTACAGCAGCCTACAAATATTTTTCCATTATGATTGTCGCTAATAAGGAAAAAAATATATAAACACCTAAGTTTTTCATACCGGTGAAGCGGCACAATTTGTTTTTCAGTATACTTTTAATCATATAATAAAAACAGTAGATTTTTTAGGGATTTCCTTTTTTTATTTAAATCCTAAATAGTGGCAGTACTTTAGTGCGGAAACTTTATTACAAAATCTGTTGTATTTAATGAATGGTAAGTACAAATTCACGTGTCCAAATTTGATTTTTCACCGCGGTGAATTTTCGTTGTACGCTAATATCTAGGCATCGAACAACACTAGCTTCTCGCTAATGCGCAGTAAACTTGCGCACCAGGGACGCCTAAGCGCTTGATGTGAGAGGACGCGTGTTGCTTGTCTGTTGTTCCCACCAAAAACGTAAGTAGTGGGTTCCGGTGACTTGAGACCGTTTTTTCTTTCATTCACGTGAGTGGATAAAAGTTGTGATCCAATGATTCGGTGTGTCTATTAAATATATGTACTTTTACTTAATGTCGCCCGATCAAGTAGGTAGTTTCAATTTATTTCTATCATAAATACTGTCCTTGTAGTGTTAACTTCTGTTGGCTGTTTTTCATGACGGTGATCTCATTCCGGTGAATTCGGTGACCTAAATTGACCACCGAAATGAGAAAAAATATTATTTCGGTGTTTTTTTTTCATTTCGGTGATAATTTGTTCATTTCGATGATTTTTATCTTCATTTCGGAGATTTTTTTTTCATTATGGTGACAAATTATTTCACTTCGGTGAAAAACAGACCATAATTTCTTTTGTTACATTTTAGTTGCCAAAGGAATATATTTGTTTTGGGGACTAAAATGTAGCTACTAGTTAAAAGAATAACCTCTAGTTGTTGCTCGCGTAGGCTATTTGAATAAATTATGATAATTAGTCCACTTTAAACGTAATTCAAAAATATTGAACACGTGCTTTTTTAGGGTTCCGTACCAAAATGGTACGAAAGGAAACCTTATAGTTTCGCCATGTCCGTCTGTCAGTCCACGGCCTAGCACAGATACTGTTTGTACTAGGAAGCTGTAATTTTGCACGAGTATAAACATTAAACACGCCGACAGAATGGTACAATAAAATCTTGAAAACAAAAATTCTAGGGTATCTCCCCTACACGTAAAGAAGGGATGAATTAATTATTTTTAGTCTACCCCATCGTTTGGGGTATCATTGGATGGGTCTTTCAAATACATTGCGAGGTTGTGAAGACCACTTTTCGATTCAGTGATCGGTTTCCGAAATATTAACCTTTGCGTCCTTGCGCTCTGATACACGCCCTGCATCTTTTTTATAAAAGAATGTTTGATGCGGCTCGCGTAACCAGACGTTTTTATGTATGCAGCTGCATTTTGTATGCGAGTCCGCAACTCTGTTATTGAGGATACTGGCCTCGCGTAGACAAGGTCGTTCAGACAACTTCAATAAAAAAAATCCAAGGGATTTAGATCCGGCGATCTGGGCGGCCATAAAATAGGGCCAAGCCGGCCTATCTACCTCTGTGGGTAGTTTGAATCAAATAATTTCTTACTATTATTGCGTAGTGAGCTGGGCACCCATCATTTTGAAGCCACATTATCCACCTCACTTCTAAACTCACATCTCCTAGCATGCCGGGTAAATCATTTTGTAAATAATTAAGGTAAATTTCACTATTCAGTGAAGCTAGAAGTTCATATGGCCCGATCACCTGTCCGCCAATAATCCCAGTCCACAAGTTAACTTTAAATTGAACTTGGGACCGATCTTCCCTCATGAAATGTGGGTTTTCTACTTGCCAGCTATGTAGATTGTGGATGTTGAGATATCCATCTTTCCGGCATGAGGAATCATCCGTCCACAAAATTTTATTGAAAAATTGCGGGTCCTTCCTTATTTTATTTAACATGATTCTGCAGAATGCAATCCTGCGCGGATAGTCAGCAGGCTGTAGAGTTTGGGCCCTTTGAACATGAAAAGGGTGCACCCTGTATATTTTTATGGTTGATTATTACAACATATTTGTTATTTTTGTTGTTTTATTCTCACACGTTCCTAAATGAATTTAAGTTTAAATTAGTTAATATCCATGTATGGTACATTTTAATTAATACTTTCAATACCATTATAGTATAGACAGAAAAGGATAATCTGTACTGTGTGATAGCACTCTTCAAAGCGTAGGTAAGTAATAATGGAACTTGGATAGCAGCATTTTAGGTGCGTTGCGTGGTAACAGTTTAGTTTTTTTCGGTGACTGCATAAAAAATTTCATTGCGGTGACTCGCGTTTTTCATTTCGGTGGTGAGAAGTTTCATTTCGGTGAACTATTCTTTCATTTCGGTGACACCAAAATTTCAAAGTACTATATCTCCTAAGTATATGAACTCAATTTGATGTCGTGTAAAGATGAATCATAACAATATCATAAGTAACAATACTACATGGTTTTATTTCAAAAAAAGTTATAGATAAAAAAGTCCACCGAAATGACAAAAAAATGGACTTGTTGAAATTGACCTATACATCGATTTAGTGTCGATTATGTATTGTCAATCCCTAAAGGTTAACGTTTTACGCATCAAGTATTTGAAGGAAATCATATTAATCAATAAGCTATATTGGTTTGCAATTTTTGCTTAGATTTTTAGAGGCGAAGATTATTGTGTTTTTGCAATGTTTAATATATTTTTAAATATTATTTTATGTAGTATCCGGGTGAAACGGAAAATGTGAAGTGTCATAAATCCCTTCTTATCTTGAAAGGACTATAGTGACATTTATCATAAGAATTCCAGTGCTTTGAACGTCATGTTAAAAGTTAGGCTATCGCTTGATATAAATTGTTAAGGCTAAGACGTCCCGATATTACGTCACCGCCGTGTAATTTATGCCGACGTGACCGTGAGTTTTAATGAGATGGTAAAAAAACTTAACGACAGCCTAAAATGACAATATTTTGAGTAAATGTGAATAGCCTCTGGTCAGAAATTTAGAGGCCTCAGGGCAGTGTGATGATATCTGACAGTGCGGTTCTTCAATAAAGCATATCGTGCCATAATGGGCCCGCTTGGTGGGTGAGGTATGACCCAAGCTACCCTTCATAGTTCGTAGTGGTAAGAACCACGCCATATAATCGGCCGTTTAATAAGATTACTTTACCAAAAACACTATTCCAATTGTTAAAAGATTTGTGAATTTATGTACAAATTAAACAAAATGTTCAACTTACGTCGTCTTCATCGCGAATTGCATACTAATAAGCAAAATAAAATTTTGTATAAAAATTTATAAAAAGCTATCTTTTTCACTCTGTATTTTATAATGGTTTAATCAGATTGCTTACCTCTATTCCACCTTGATCGTAATCCTATAAAAACGATTAAAATAATAATACAGTGGTGTCCAGTGCTTTGGGTTACCCGAGTTAGGCAACTCACGCTGCAATTTTTAGGTGTCCACCTAAAACTTCAGCGTGAGTTGTTTATCTTATGACTAATACGTTTATGTTGAAACGTTATAAGTTAGTCCCGCCCGGCTACCGCTTGATATAAATTATTAAGGCTAGGGGGTCTTCCACATATTAACTATTACGTCACGACCATATTCTTGCCAAACGTGACAGTGATGTTAAAGATATGGTAAAAAAGCGTGATATAGGCGGGGAGGATCAAAATGTCGACATTTTGGGTGAAGTAATATGTGGATGCACTAAGGGGCATAGCATCGGAGCCTCCATCGCGCCATTTAGAATTCTGTAAAGGTTAAATTATGTTTAAACTATCGAAACGTTCCACTTACGTCATCTTTATCTGCATACTAACAAGGAACATAAAAGTTTGGTTAAAAAAAACACTTTTTTTAACTTAGGTACTTTGAAGTCAAGACAAAGATATTATTTTGTTTATTTAAAAGTTAAAACTGTTGGAACCGGAAAACTGGATCTGTCTATGATATTTATATTTAATTTTAAATGACGCTGTTCAAATTAAAATTTCAAATTCAAATTCATTTATTTACATGAAACATGGTTCATTAAGATGTATTTGTTGCGTTTTTTAAATTTTTTTTTTTCATTTGTTGCGTTTTTTAATAAAAAAAATATAAAATAAAAAAAAGTTTAAAAATAAATTTATTTTAATATTTTTAGAAGAAATCTATATTTTGCAGATTTTAGAGACGTAGCAGAGATGCAAGTATACCGGACTTAATGTCGCTATCTCTGAGGTCCCGGGTTCGATTCCTGGTTGGTCAATGTAGAAAAATAACTCTATATTGTCTTGGGGGGTCTGGGTGTTGTGGTACCGATCGTTGTTTCTGATTCTTATAACTCCAGTGCTTTACCATAGGGTCAGAGCAATGTATGTGATATTGTCAATTTTTTATTTATTTAATATTTATAAAAAAATTACAAAATATTACACTTCGTCATTTGCATTACGAACTGCATACTAAAAATTACATTGGAGTTTTGTAAGTTTGAGTTGTAACAAGCATTAAATTGTTAAAAAAATTATGTATCGAGTCCTATTAGTTTATTAGTAAATTAAACCAGTTTAACTATAACAGGAACAACTTTACTTCTTGAGTTTACTTTTTGATAACTTCGTTTGCGTTTTTCCAACTTACTCCAGGAATACACTATACTCAGTTTTATTTTATTGTGAATGATGAACGAATGGATAAACCTACTAAAATTCATGTTATCTATTTTTTGTAGGTAGTCATCAATTGCCACAACAATTAAATTTTGTAGGATAACAGAATGCCAATGGTAGATTATACAACTTGACAGTTTCTAGGTGACAAGAGTAAATTTGACAAGTGACATCTTTGACATTTACTTATTCTCAGTATAATTTATACACTGTCAAAATCACTCGTTTAAATATTTTTCATACATTAGTGGTTGGTAGAATGAAAAATCTGCTTACTCTAGATTAAGCAGTGGTATACTCTCAAGTTAAAACTTACACCAGCTTGGTCGAATCCGGTCTAAGATAGTATGTATGTATTCATATTATGTCTGTATTATATAAGTATTTTACTATGTACATGTACTAGGTAGTATGTATTTTATTTTATTTGTTCTTATTTTATTTTATTTGTTTGTTTAATTAGTTTGTTAAATTTTTGGACTTTTATGTTTTGGAACTCTTCACCGCCTCCCTTCTCTCAATATTAATTCAACTTTCCTCTACCTGAAGGTTGTCTGGAAGAGATCGCTTCCAGCGATAAGACCGCCTAAATTGTGCTATTCACTAAGTATTTACTTTCCTGTGATTTGTTTGTTTTGTATGGTGTACAATAAAGAGTATCTATCTATCTATAGATAAATAATAGGAAGCAACTGTCAAGTTTGTCTCTTTTGCTCATTTATTACTAATGAAAAATGCGTTCTTAATACCTACATTGTAATTTTGTATCAAACTAGTTAGCTGTTGCCCTGTTGTTGGAATGAAGGTCAGATTACTTACCTCTATTAAATCGCGAATTCGATCGTATTCCTAAAATATAATGTTTGTTAAAAATACTTAATACGTGTTACTTTGGATTCGCTAAGTTCAGCAACACACGTTGCAGTTATAAGTGGATGGGTGACAAATCCGACTATTTTAGTTAACATTTATCACAAACATCCATCTCCATGCTTCAGAAGGCATTCAGGCAGAGTCAGAGTCGGTTGGCACATAGATGGTGTATTCGTCATTAATATTAGCTACGCGGATGACATGGTGCCGCTGAGTGCGTCGGCTTGCGGCTTAAGAAAGTTAGTTGCCATGTGTGAGGCATGTATACGCTACCTCTAACGGTTTGGTCTATAATGTTAAAAAGAAACAAGTAGTGATCTTTGGGGCCGGGAGTAAACGACCTAACAAGTATCCACCTATCACGCTAAATAACTGTTTACTACCAAGAGTGTACGTTTAAATATCTTGGTCATATGTTGAGTCCAGACCAGACTATGATGACATTGAAAGAGAGAGGCGGGCGTTATTAGTGAGGGTAAACATGTTGGCTCGCAGGTTCGCGCGGTGTTTACTTATCACACTTTTCAGCAACGACAACATTTTATACGTGTAGTTTGTGGGCTTGTTACACTCAAAAAGCTTATAACGCCCTCCGAGTGCAATACAATAACGCGCTCAGGGTGCTGCTGAGACTGCCACGCTTCTGCAGCGCATCGGGGATGTTCGCGGATGCCCGAGTAGACTGCTTTTACGCGACAATGCGGAAGAGGTGTGCGTCCCTGGCGCGCAGGGTGTGGGTGGGGGAGCACCAATAGCATCCTGAGCATGAACGCGAGCAGGCTAGACGGCTTCTACATATGTCATTGCTGTACTAAATCAAATGGGTTGATGCAGAAATTACCTATGTAATATGCTTTAAAAAATTATAATAATACTTAAGTTAAAATTAAAACTAACCTAGTTGTAAGTAGTTAGTAACATATAAATGAGTCTGTGTTACTTTTATAAATAAAATAACATTTAAAATGAATGAGTGATTCATTTTAAAAGTTGGTCCTACCTGACTGTTGTTTGACATAAGTCGTTAAGCCTTGTCAGAGATC
Organism: Anania hortulata; assembly: GCA_963576865.1. NCBI lineage: Eukaryota > Metazoa > Arthropoda > Insecta > Lepidoptera > Crambidae > Anania > Anania hortulata. The sequence goes on from OY756413.1 coordinate 3,493,189, forward strand.
GGAGAGCAAGATTTTAATCATTATGTTATAATTAGATGGATGTGGGTTTGATTTTGGTAAAGTTGGTTTTTTTGGTTTGAAAATTTGTCTTTTTTCAAGCGGTCGATTTTTTTCAAGTGTTCTATTTTAGCATGATTCGACTGAAAATGGGTTTAGTGCCATAGAGCACCTCCACATCACATGTGCCCACACCGCACCATACTTGGCCCTACAGATTAGACAGAGTACGTCTCTTGGCCCGCAAGGTTTAAACATAGCCCAAACCAAGATATAGACAAAACGTAGACAAGTTGAGGTGAGGCCTGAGCCCTTTGGTGGGTCGTATTATAACCTTAAGTGATTTTATGTTTAAAATTAATGTTTCACTTACGTCATCATCTAGAACTGCATACTGACAAAGAATATTAGAGTTTAACAAAATATTGAATTCTTGTTAAAAATAGCGAATGTAGAATAAATCTATATATAAATTATTGTATAATATTATATCTTGTGGAAGTGAAACTAAAACTAAATGGAATAAACTAAACTAAACCTTAAAAAATAAATTCTTCTACTTCTTCTTCGGGTGCCTCTTCAATTTTGAAGGTTGGCCGTCAGCTTCTTATAAAAATAAATTACAAATAAAAAATGGGCTACGACAACTAGGATACGTTGGCCTAGAAATGCACCAGCAACCCTCTGATCGCCTGTACAGTCAATCATGAAATCGAATGTATATTTTATTTAAGTACCTATGAAAAAGTCAACGTCCCGTCGTTAATGTCTTTTAAATTTATTTAAAAACTAGCTGTCCCGGCGAACTTTGTATCGTCAGTCCACACTTTTTTTAGTGAATTTTTCGGTGTTTCCTTAGTTATTCTACTATTCAGGGCGGATACAAATCCAACAAATGAAAGGTTATAAAAATTGGTCCAGCCGTTCTGAATTTATAGAAACTGTAAATTCAGAACGACTGGACCGGACAAAGATCGCCGGGAGAGCTGATGGTGTAGCTAAACTGACTGTCTGATGCTTAACAATTTTATTATATTAGTATATGAAGGAATCGTTTTATCAGGATATTTTAATCAACATGGAACCAATACAAAACAAAACTATCGCTTCGGTTAAATTGATTGAATTAATAGAATTATTCGCACCTTCGACAGAACAAAGGCACAAGTGAGTTTTTTAAATTTTACAGAAGCCATTTTGTTTTTGCATTCCGCTCTTGCTCTGCTTATAATGATCTTAAGTATTTTTCCGTAGCATGAAATAAACTTAGTCGATAATTATTTTAGGTAAGTTGTTTACAAGATTTAAAGATAATAAATTATAATAATAAATTGTTTCCACGATCACACCAATTATCTAGCCCAAGACTTGGTATAAATCTCGCAAGGGGCAAATGTTTGTGTGATAAGCACAAACATCTGCTACTTAAGTCACTATGTTTATCCGTTATCCAGTCGCCATAGTACAAGCTTTGCTCAGTTTGGGTTAAATAAATTAGTACGAATGTGAAAAAAAATATGTTATTCGTCACAAAAAAAAACGAGTTTGGAAGAAAAAGGTTACCTCTCCGTACATGTATAATAGTAATTTACCTTGACGATTATGTATGGAGCATCTTTTTTTTTGTTGTGACTTTAACCCCATAAAATGGTTATTTACCATCGGCAGAATACTCTATTTAAGCGATTCTCTCGTCTTACGATCACTCTGTACAGCACTAAATAAGTAATAAAAAAACTACTAAGCTTGCTTACTTCATCTGCACTGTTCTGGAATTTTTACAAAGGTAACATAAGTGATTTGAAAGAAAGAAAGAAAGAAAGAAAGAAACGTTTATTCGACACACAAGAGAAAATAATATAATAATACACAAAACAATATAAATTAGATATTGTGTCGAAAAGGTGCCCGCTCAGCATTTGTCGTGACAGCCACAGACTTATCACGACGCTGATTTTCGGCGGGAACCTCCGACGCTGGAACGTGCAGCGAGTGACGCAGCGGCACATCGGACCACCAGAGAATCCCAAATCCCTCCAACGGACTCCAGGCCCATGAGGAGCACAAGATCGGTCGGAGAAAACCTGGAACCCCCGATAGGCCGATGCACCGCCGCCCACAAGCACGGTGCCAGACGGGACAACATATTAACACGAAATTATAGGTACACGCCACACAGTGTCATTTGGACAGAGCGGAGTATCAGTCCGGACGAGTAAGGTACGCCAAAATCGATTTCGGTCCGATTCGGATATCGGAACGCGCCTTCACTTAATCTGTCATCTGACTGACACTTCGCCCGAACGAAAAACATTTTAACCTACACACATAAAATAAAATTTAAGAAAATGCCAGCAAGTTCCGGCATACATGTGCTTTACAGTTTTCGCTGTATTTTTATTAAGTAACCGTGAAGTGAAGTGAGCAGACACAATGTGTACAGTGGTCAGTGCCGTGGTCAGATGAGGATACAAATTACAATCATACAAGCAACAAGGTTATTGGGCTGCAGTGCAGTTCGAACAGCAAAAACAGGCCGCCAGACACGCAGGCCGAAAAGGTATGTTCAAAGAAAAAGAGTGTCTATCCATTTGTCTAATAAAAGTAAAAGTAAAAATATCATAGAATTCATAAATATAAATTAAATTTGCCCGTATCTAACCCACAGTGCGCGCGCGAACATGGCGGCGACAACCCGACGGCGGGCTCAAAGAAAGGGGATTTACACCGCAGAGAAGCACTGAAGAAATTCCTACGTTCCCTGCCCTCGACCAGATCCGTCTACACATACAGCCGACCACGCTGCGCCGGAACAACATGCCTCGCCCGCATGACGCGCAAGCCTCGATAGTAAGCACAATTAATACAGATAGATACACTTTATTTCACACCATATAAGAAAGTTAAGGTTGATGTTTACAGTAGGTTTACAATTCAGATGGTCTTATCACTAATTAACTATGATTCAATTAAAGATTTTAAAAAATTATTACAATTACAATTACTCATTTGTTTTCTGCAGTGTTATGAGATACTTTTTGAGGTATGTTTTGAATGATTTCCCGTGACTTTCCCCGTTTGATTACGATGACACGGTCACGGAAGTCAATGTTGCAGGAAGCCACTGGATACAAACAGTCTAGAGCCGCTTACAAATGCCATATGGCATCCTATGGGAGAGGCCTATATTCAGCAATGGATTTCTAAAGGCAGTGGTAATAAAATAAATAAAAAATAAAATAAAATCAATTTATTTCAGACAGAGTCCATATAAGTGACATAAGAAGCATTAATTAATTCAATCCAATTCAATTTAATTCTAAATTCAAATCAATATAATATAACTAACTATCTACTACAATTCAGATTTAATTTATTTGCAACATAACTATCCAATACAATACAATACAATGGTAATGATAATGATAGTTTTAGTATTCAGAACATAGTATAGAAAAATATATAAAAAAAGTATATTTTTTCATGATTACTAAAGCCCGTTTTCAAAGACTATCCGTTTAAAATCAAAATTAACATTAAATAATTAACCTTAGGGTTTAGTCCCTAAAAGTTTTAAGTAATCTAGCTTCTAAATAAATAAATAAAAGTTACGCCTATTATATTATTATGATACTTTCAGTTTGATACTCCCAAACTCACTAATAAAAAACTAGAGAGCACTTCTAGTAGATTCATGAAATTCGACAATAAACAAAGCCCCGCAATACCTTAGATCACTTACCTCTATCAAATTTCGAACTGCAAAGTAATCCTAAAAAATAATGTTTAATAAAATTACTTATAGGTGTAGCTCAATGCATTTTATTAGCCAAGATAGCAACCGCTGCGGTTACAAGTGGGCGGGTAACCAATCAGACTATTGTAGTGTCATTTATCAAGCATCTATCTTCATTCTTCGGAAGTGGTACACTACTTACATATGAGGAAAAAACCCAATTCCAAATTTTACTATCACGAAATTTAAAATACTTAATCTCAAAATTTTATACGGTTCAAAATTCCGGAAATGAGAATTCCTATTTATCATAATTAATATTTTAAAAAAATATCGAAATCTTAAAACTCCTAACGTCGAATTTTTAAATATCGAGTTTAAATAGATCCAACTGTTTAAAATTCTAACTATTTAATTATCCGACAAATCAATAATACGATTCCGATTATGAAAATTCCGAAAATTGAACGCCTAAAACTAACCAAAAGTTAGCAAATTATTAGTTTTTCTTTGTAATTTGCAATCAATCAATCGTGCAGCAATGCATACAATTCGAACAAAGCATGCAAGCAAACAAGCATGCAAGAAAGAAAGCATGCATTCAGTATACATGCAAGTATGCAACATGCAAGCAAGCAAGAATGCATGCATACATGTTCACATCACCAAAAGATGGCAAATGATTAGTTTTTTTATGTAATTTGGAAGCAATTGTGCCGCAATGCATGCAATTTAAACAAAGCACTCAAGCAAGCAAGCAGGCAGATATTCATGCAACCATGCATGCACGCAAGGCGAGCATGCATGCATTAGGATTTCGTCTTCTCCGGTGTTGCGGGAAATGCAGCCGCTTCGTCCATACGTATCAAGGCGCAGACGCCCGTGCGAGTTGGAGCGGCTTTCAGCATGCCAAAGCTGCGGAAGTGAGTGGAAGTGAAGCCTCCCTCTACGCTTCCGGTTTGTAAATTACACTGTAGTATTGGGCAGAAAAGTACCACGGCGAGTCCAGGTTAACTTAGTTGGTTTTTCATCCCATTTTCGGAATATTGACAATCGTAAAAAGGTTCTCGGGTAAATGACCCTACAGTGTTTTAATTTTTGATTTGATTTGATAATCGGATAAAAAGGTCGATCGGAAAAATAATATGGATGTTTGTCTTTAACGAAAAAACGACTGAACAGATTTTTATGAAATTTGATATACTGATAGACCATAGCCTGGGTTAAACACACACTTTTTATCTGGGTAAGGTTAACGCAGACGAAGTCACAAGCAAAAGCTAGTTTTTAAATAAATAGAAGTAGGTTCAAATTTTAACTAAGGTCGTTGATTTTTTCATGTGTATCTTAGCATGATGTTCATTAATGGACTTCTAAAGACAGAGGTGATGATGATGATGTTTTGGTGTCCAATAGTCAGTACATAATATGGAAAAACGGTCGAATGAATGTTAATAATCACTCTGAATTACGTCCCCAAAGACTCGTTTTTGCAGAAATATACCATATGGAGTTTAGTCCCTAGAAGACTTAAAAAAACAAGCTTCTTAACTCAAAAAAGTTACGACCAATATTTTTTGTTATACCTTCATTTTTATACTCTTAAACTCACTTATAACAACTATAGGACACTGTCTTACTGTAGATTCACGAAATTTGGCAAGAAAAAAACTCACAGCGCAAGTACAGATAACATTTTTTATATTTATTAAAATTTGACTAACCTTGTCATATTTACTCGACGTTTCTGGTATAACAAGGCACAACGTAGCTAACCCTATAACTAAAAACAACCGCATAACGCAGGCGGCCTACAAACTAAGATGTAAGAAGATCTCAGTGAATTGTATTTATGTAAAAAAGTGCGTGAAATTCCTTAATTTCTTCAATCAAAAGCATAATTATTTTCATTCGTTCCTCTTAGTGCAAATTTACTATCTATTTTTTTTATATTGTCAACGGAAAATCAATTGCAATGGTGTTTTTTAATTAAAATCATTTTTATAGCCCGGTTTCAGTGTTACACACTTGACGCAAACCGTTTGTTAGTAGATTGTTAATCTCTAATTAAATGAATTTGGGATGTTAAATAGTAAACGCATATATTTATTTATGCGTTATATTTACGCATATAAGTTACAGTCCTCTATAATTAGCTTCCATTAATTATTGACGTACAATTTCACACAAAATTAAAAAGTACGCACACAATCGCAAAGTAATAAAACAGTTGACTATCAACGCGTTATAATAGGAACGTTAAGAGGCTGTATGTAGCCATATTGTGTTAGCAAAATAATGATTTGTGTAATATCTTTATCATATAATATCATTTTTAAAAAGACAAGGCAGTTATAATTGTTCGTTTTTCTCATTCGATGGAAAACTTAAATAAGTTTGCCTTTGAAAATACCTAAATTTTTTTTTTCTTACTACCTGGCACTACCTTACTACCTACGTACCTGGCATAATTTACCTACTTTGTGTACCTGGCAAAATTATAGCTTTTATATTACTAAAGCAATTAGCTACTTTTGATTTGATTTAAAGAAGTTATTTTCAGTAAAAACGTGGATTTTGTGGTTTGGCACTTAGGCCCTTTCATTCCAAGCAGCACCTCCTCTATCACTCCTACTGAATTTGACACGTGATCCTGATTTATCGAACATTAAATGGGCATGTCTATTGCTCAAGGTCATTGGCTCTAGTCAGCGCCTAAAGAAATCTAGGTCGCTATTGGGCTGAGTTTTAATAGTTACGCCATTTTGTAAATATTGATTTACTTACTAGTAATTTAGTCATTAGTAAGGCAGTCTGTTTTCTAATTTGTTAGAAAAACTAAGTCAAACTATTTACAGCGATGATTATCCAAGGATAACAGACGAGAATAAGAAAGGAAAGTCTCTTATGATTCGTTTTTACAAACATTAAGATATTTTAGTAATTTATATAGACTACGGACACAAGTAGGCCGAAGCAAGGAGAACATGCACAGGGGTTGCAGCTTAGAGAGCGCATGTCTATGTGGTATTTCTCGCAGACAATGGCACATCTATTGTCATGTCCTGCGTGTCCCTACACCTGCACGCGCGAGGATCTCTACAACGCCACCAATAGTGCTACGGTGGCTGAGTTTTGGTCCTCACACACATGAAAGCCTGAGTCGACACGCAAAGAAGAAGAAGTAATTTGTAAAATAACGTCTGAAGTTTTTCTATTCTATTAACGTGACGCTTGAAGGACAGACAAAGGAGGTCAACCTACCCAAAAAGTTATAGGTCATTGAACGAATGAATGAATGAATGAATGAATGAATGAATGAATGAATGAAAATTATTTCAGACCAGAGTCCATATTTATGTTAGTAACAAAATTGTAACTTAGCCTATGTTAGTTAAATACAATAAGGCACTAAATTCTAAAAAAATTAAACGAGAGGTGACCTAGCCCAGCAGGAGTCGCCTAGACAGCTCTGGTAGCGTGCAAACTAATCCAGCGCTCCAGTTTGCTCCAGTTCCACCAATTGATTTTCAACTTTAAGTCCAACTCATAAACATCAATATTAATTGAGAAAATTTGACGTTTTGTACAACAAACGTTTTGGTTGACGTGCTGATGTCTTTACCTAAGCCAGATAACATTTACATCCTTGTGTTACGAGGTATAATGTATTTTATCAGGAGCGTCTCCCAGCACAACCAGACTCGAGCCAATTTAGAAACGATAGTTTTCTGAACTAACCTAATCCGAGAATCGAGCCCTGGAACTCTTTGCGTGTAAGGCGAATTACCGCGCCACTACACCAACCGGGTTTTCTTAAAAATTTAAGAGTATTTATTATACTTAGGTTGGTGTAGTGGCGCAGTGGCGCGGTCAATGATCAAATTATCTGAAATTTTGGTGTCAGGGATATTTATTTAAAAACTTTATTGCACAAAACTTTAAAAAGTGTACAATAGGTGGACTTAATGCTAAAAGCATTCTCTGCCAGCCAACCTTAGGGTCATGCAGAAAAACAAGTAATGGGTGCGGTAAAGGTCCGATATAAGAATTACCTTACATTAACAAATTACGTGGTAAGCTTAATATGATACAAATAATTACCTATATAAATAAAATCAATGCACGATATATATATATATATACTACTTATATAATGACTAAATAAACGTACTATAAATAAATAAATAAATATTGCAATTATGTATTGAAATATTTATGGAGCTTATTTTTAAAAGATAGTTTTGATTCCGATTTCTTAACATCAAGGGGAAGCAAGTTCCACAGTCGTGCAGCCCTGATTGTAAACGATTTCGAGACGAAAGCAGTGGTGGAGAGGCGTAAGTAGCTGTAGATTGTTAGAAGAACGGAGAGAGCGGTCATGGAAGCCACACAGGTATGAAAACCTATTTTTCAGGTAAGAAGGTGACGATGGATTATTAAGAACGGCGAAAAGAATACCAAGGATTCTAAGGTTCCTACGCTGACGAATGGGAAGCCAATCAAGTTGGGATCTATAACTGATATCGATTCTTCTCAGCTATTAAAGAAAATATGACACTGATATTTAATTGAAAGTTGGTGTCGATAAATTGCTATATTATATCGTGTATTAGGTATATTAAATTTCACACTAAGCTCTCCGCACCACTTTCCCCTTCCTTCTTATCTGTCCTCTACCTAAAGGTTGTCTGGAAGAGATCTCTTTTAGCGATAAGACCGCCTAAATTGTGCATCTTTCTGTAAACACAAATTTTAACTTCTTTGTATGGTGTACAATAAAAATAAAAATAAAAATAAAATAAACTTTATTTGCCATAAACATGGTATACAAAGGTGTTACAAAGAAAATTAAGTACTAATCATATTTAACCAATTACAGAGGCATGCTAATTTAATGAATGAGAACATAAATTAAGTACTGAAATTCATTAAATATCAGTCATCATAATCCATAATCATGTCTTAAAATATAATTAATTTTTATTATTTATAAAATCCTTAAGTCATAAAAAGTACGTGAGACAAGCCATTTAAATAAACTTGTTTTAAATTGGTTAACTTTCATTGTCTTTAATTCATTAGGAATATTGTTGAAAATGTTTACACACATAGTTAGACAACTTTTTCTATACATTAATGTTTTTTTAGTTTCTAGTAGTACCAGTCTATTTGGATTTCTTTTATTGCGTGGATAGATATCGCAAGCCCTTTTAAATAGTTGCTTATTATTAACAACAAATACACATACCTCAAAAATATACAGAGATGTCAATGTTAATATCTGCAATTGTGAAAAAAGAGGACGACAGGATGTTAATGGAGGGACACCACATATTGCTCTGATGCACCTTTTTTGAGAAATAAATGCTTTATTTATGTTAGTGCTATTTCCCCACATTAGTAATCCATAGCGCAATATAGATACCACATATGCATGATAGGTAGCAACTGCAGTTTTTACATTTGTTACAGATTTCACTTGCTTCAGAGCATAAACAAACCTATTGACTCTGTTAAAAATAGTATCTATATAATAATTGGATAATTTAACGCGCCCCCCTAGCATGACTACTAAAACACGATATGATATGATATGATATGATATAGCGATATATCGACACCAACTGTAAAAATATGATGGATGTAGCTGCCATTTTGATTTTTTATCGAAATCAGAATATGTAACGTAACCGGCACAGCAATTCAACACGACGGCTATATCTATATCATATTTTTACAGTTGGTGCCAATATATCACTATATCATATCATATCATATCGTGTTATAGTGCTCATGCTAGGCAGGCTGGTGTTAACTGGTGGATAATTTAACCAATTTTTTTTATGGAACCAACGCCGAAATAGCAAATAAATATTTAACTTTCCCATACTGAATTGCCAAGAATGTAAGGAATAAATATACTAATACAACCAATTTTTATGCATTTTTTTTATAGCCAAAAAAGCACGTACTGTGTTTACTGAACGCCTGGAATATGAAATGCTATGGAGAAGAAGATTCATACGTTTTACGCGGAGATGAACGAACCCCAAGTAATGTATTATTTATTTTATCTTAAAAATAAGTAGTATTAATTAAACAGGGTTACATTTCAAGTTAGTGCCAATTTTTTAGGATCCACTCGGAATCAGCAACTAAATCGATCTACTTAAAAAACAAACTTTTTTTTCTTTAAATCTATATTTATATATATGAAAGAAAGTCGGGTTAGTTACACCATTTATAACTCGAGAATGACTGCACCGATTCTTATGATCTTTAATTTGTTGAATTTTTCTCCGCCCCGAATAGAAGAATAACTATAAAAACATGACATGACAACATGAATAACTCATGAAAAAAAAATTTCTGAAAAGGCGGTACGAAATTCACCGGGACAGCTATCTTCTATTATAATAATATTATAAATAATATAATAAAAGAAAGTCGGGTTAGTTACACCATTTATAAGTCAGGAACCGTGGGGCCAATTTTTGTGATCTTTGGTTTTATGATTTGTCTTCGTCCCGAATAGCAGAATAACTAATAAAAAATTGGAAAAATTCACGAAATAAAAAACGAGGCGGTACGAAGTTCGCCGCGACAACTAGTTAGTTAACAAAAGTATAGTAGTGTTAAAAAAAACGAAGCCGAATTATTATATTAATCTCTAGATCTTATTTTTAAACTTTGGCACTACCTTGCAATGTAACCCTGTAATTTTACGGAGTATCCCATTATAATGAGACATGGAGGGAATGTACTTAAAAGAAAGTAGTTTTCAATTAGGGAAAGAGGACTGTTTGATAGATAGACGTGTGAGTTTGTGGATCTTTTTTATACAGTATGTAAAATTTCAGGGCGCATTCTCTTCAGCCAATTTATCTACATCAAATATATTAAAATATAAATAAACTTACAAAATTAACCAAAATATAACTCAAAATCCAAAATAAACAAAAACAAATGGACTGTTTAAAACCATACTCGTAACGCGGACTAGTAAACTACTAGCGTAAGTAAATAAAAACACAGTAACTTTTGTTTACTGTTTACAGTAACATTATGTTTATACTTGTTTTGGAGATTTTTAATCTAGAAATCGAGTACTGTTTGGGAAACTTTACGGTTTGTCTGTACGATGGATAGGTACAGAGATACCAAAACACAGTATCTTTACAAAAATCAAGATCTATTTAACAAAAACACAGTATCTATGATTTTTTCAAGTTAATACGCAGTAACTTATTACTTACCGTGTTTTTTTTTTAATATGAATGTTTTTTAGTAATATTTTTGCTTGGTTAAAACACGGCTTCTTCTTATTGTAAATCTATACAGAGTGTAACGAAAAGGTGAAGTAAAACTTTAAGGGGTTATTCTACGGCTAAATTACATCAACTTTTTCTATGGGACCAACATCAAAATCTCAAAAAAAAATTGACGTTTCCATACAATCTGATGCCAGCTGGTCGCGTTTTAGTATGGGAAAGTGTTTTTTTTTTTTTCGCGATTTCGATGTTGGTCCCATAGAAAAAGTTGATGTAATTTAGCCGTAGAATAACCCCTTAAAGTTTTATTTCACCTTTTCGTTACACACTGTATATGTAAAACAAAGTTGGGTTAGTTACACCATTTATACGAGTAAGTCAAGAACGGCTGGGCCTATTTTTATGATTTATAATATTTTAGATTATTTTAGACAGCTAGTTTTTATTAAAAGGTTATTAATAAATACATGAATTAATCACAGTATATCAATTACTGTGTTTAAGTTAAGGTGCCTTCAGTTTTAATATTTATTTAAAAAAAACAAAGGTTTAACACAGTAAGTATATCCTTACTGAGTTTTAAGCTAATAGTTTGTACTTACTGTGATTTAAATTAAGGTGAATGACGGGGGCTACGGAAGGGTAGGGTCCTGCGGTTCACAAAATGGTCATTTTAGCTTTTTTATCCTAACTGATCCTCGGCTATTTGTTTCCATCCGCCGCCAGCAGCTTTTTGTTATCATCCTACCTTGTCGGAGGACACCCTATTAAAAAGTACTTCCACTTCAATATTTAATGGTGCAATGATACTAAATCTGCAATAACTGTGACATTCAAGTTTTTTGAGCCTAGGCACACCTTTATATCCACCGATAGCTTTAATTACCGAGCGGAGCAAGCGATAAAATACAACCCAAAATTTACGATTTTCACTGATCTGAACAGTCTGCATTTCGCAAGGTAAAGTGAAAGTTATGGCCATGTCTCCCTAGCATGAACATCAAAACACGATATGATATGATATGATATAGCGATATATCGACACCATCTGTAAAAATATGATAGATATAGCCGCCATGTTGAATACCCCTGTGGGTGACGTCACATGTTATGATCGCTGTTTCGATATAAATTCAAAATGGCGGCTATATCTATCACATTTTTACCGTTGGTGTCGATAAATCGCTACATCATATCATATCATAATCGTGTTTTTATGGTCATGCTAGGGGGGCAGGTCATCTGCCCACCTTATGGGAGGACGTCCTAGGCTGCTGCTTGCTGGTAAGTGGCCTCCATTCCAAAACCTTTCTGCTTCATCGGCTGTCAGTTCTACCTACTACTAGCTGGTGTTCCTCAACATGGAATACTTTTATAACTTTGAAGACACCTAAACTACGCATTGTTTAAAAAATGCACCTTACAAAGTTTACCTGCGACAAATCCTCGAAGTTTAAGCTAGGCGAGCCTCCTCGACAAAACAAAAATATGAAAAGCTACCCATACCAGCGGTGAAAACTACAGCACGAGGTATTCGTCATGATAGAAAATCTGACATTGTTACGGAACTGGGCTCTGTTATGCCTTCAAGACGACTTATCCCATAATGATGATGGTTTTAAGTAGGTTATTTTTTCAAAGAGTTGAATTTCGTTATATTCGACGTTTAAATAATTCAAGCTGTTACAAAAGTACCCCTACTAATTTTAAGGAGTGATTCTATTGCTCAAATACAATAACTTCTTGCATAGAAACAACATCAAAATCTAAAAAAACTCACCTTGATGTCAGCTTTGTCAGTGGATTAGTATGGCGACGCTTTTTAAATATTTGTGTTCTTTAAGGTTACCGAACGTAAAGGGTAAACACGTACCCAAAGGATAAAAACGGGACCCAATTAGTAAGACTTCGCTGTGAGTCCGTCCGTCTGTCTGTCACCAGGGTGTATCTCAGCGCGCGGTAGCTAGACAGTTGAAATTTTCACAAATTATGTATTTCTGTTGCCGCTATAACAACAAATATTAAAAACAAAATAAATTGAACATTTAAGGGGGGCTTCCATACAACAATTGTAATTTTTTGCTCGATATTATAACAACAACAGGTTGACGCTTGAAATATTTACAGAATATTATAGATAATGGTACGGAACCCTCCGTGCGTGAGTCAGACTCGCACTTGGCCGGTTTTTAAAGTATGGGCCAGGCAATGTTATCATATTTTTGTTTCGTCGAGTAGCCCAAACAGCCCTGACTTGACCCCCAACGACTTTTAACCCAACCGTGAAGAATAAATTTCGTGGTCAAAGTTTTTCAAGCCGTGAAGAGGCTGTTTATGTGTTCAAAATGCATGTTTGGGGTTTCTCACCCCAATCCGAAAGGAGAAAGTGCTACTAAAATTGGTTCCAACGTATGCAAAGTGCATCAATCATCATTTAATATATATATTTGAAATATTTTGAAAATAATAAAACTGATACTTAAGTGCTATAATATATCCGGAAACAATAATAGCATCTCTCGTATTCCAGCCCCCCTAGCATGACCACCAAAACACGTTATGATATAGCGATATTTTGACACTTTTTTGAACTTTAAAAATATGATAGATTTAGTCCCCATGTTGAATCGACCGTCGGCGATAAAAATTTAACATGGCGGCTATATCTATCATATTTTAAATTCTAAGCTAGCGTGACGCAGACTGTAGATCTGTAAAAATCATCAAACGTAAATTTTTGGGTTGTATTTTATTGCTTGCTCCACTTGGTGACGACTCGCACGTGCGCGGCCCGCGGCCGCCACTTCAGTTCACACCACCGACGACGACACCGCACGCGCTGTTAATTTATTTGTCCATCCACATTATTGTACTATCATATCGTAGATTAAAGTAAACTTAATTTATACAGTCCCCTGCTTTATTATTTCGATCCCTGAGCTAGGATCCTAACAGGCCCTCTTCTGCGACAACTAAGTCATCTTTGTCAGCCTTTTTTTTATAGGAATTGCAGTTACAAGACATGTAGTAAGTGCAAGCTAAGCAGGTTAAGTCCATGCACTCTTGTGTTTTAAATAATCATCTACTTTATAATATCCTTTTTTCATAAGGATTTTTAATGTGGATTTTGAACTTATGTAAGTACTTATAGGTAGTTCAACAAGAGTCTGTGGTACTTTATTAAAAATTAAATACATTTCCCCAAGAATGAATTACCAACTTTGTGTAGTCTGAAGCTCGGAACAGCAAGTTTATTTTTATTATGAGTAATACAATGATGAAAATCACTTTTTAATATGTCGGACGATCATATGGATGCAGTCAATTCCACAGATTTTTTAGGAATTACATTAGTCTCTCGGCTGCAATGGAGTCCCTATATACATAGTTGCCTTGTCAGGAAGGCTCAGTTCAGTGGCTTATGTTGTGAGGAAAATAAGGCTTTTAACTGACGTCGAAACAATAAGACTAGTGTGCTGTAGTTATTTTTATAGTTTTTTGTCGTATGGTTTACTGCTATGGGGCCCTACTGCTGACATTGAACCAATCTTTGTGTTGCAGAAAAGAGCCGCACGCGCAATATACTGTCTTGGACCTCGTGACTCTCTGAGGGAGATTTTTAAAGATATTAATATATTGACAGTAGCGTCTTAATACATTATTGAAAAAATTATATGCGTTCGAAAAAATCTAAGTTTGTTTAGCTTCATAATGTCTTGTGATTTACACAATCGAAAGCCTCAGATAAATCATCAAAAGCATCGAAGAAGGAGTGCAACTTTCGCATCAGTTGTGTTTTTACCTTTGGTGAAACCAAACTGCTTCCATGCAACAGTATGTTAGTTCTAAAATTAAAGGGTTGATTAAAGACTAATGGCCTTACAACAAAAAAGATAGACTAGGTTTAAACCATGTCTAAGAATAGCCATACAATTTGGAATATTGACGCATCACACATGTCTCGGTTATGTTACCATACTTTTTAATTGGTTGACTAATCTTTAGGTAGTGTTTAAACCTAGTCTATCTTTTTTTTTTCAAATATTTTACTAAAAGCTGGTAGTATTGATATAGGTCTAAAGTTGGAGGGATCACTCTTATCTCCGGATTTAAATAATGGTATTTTCTTACTGAATTTCATTAAATTAGCAAGATGAGTTGCTATACTATGGATTATTGTGGTTAATTATATTAGTTGAAATGCCCCATAAAACTTCATTTTTTTCAAATTCAGCTCTTTAAAAGTTTTAACAATAACATCAGGATTAATATGTCTAAACTTAAGGTATGAATTGCATTCATCCACATTTCATTTCAAAAAACATTTGGCAAGACCTGACGAAGAGTTTGATTTATTGGTTGTAGCAATTGGTATATTATAAAAGTAAGATTTAGGGTATGATTGGTCAAGCTTAATTTTTTTTCGATTTGCCCAGCGATTTTTATTTTAAATTCGTCAAATACTAATTAGGTTTCGTTTTGCTAAAGCATGTAAAGGTTCTGATTGGAAAAGTCTACGAAAAGTACTATCTCGTCAAGTCTGTTAGTAGTTTTAAAACAATTGGTTAAAACAAAGACTGATTGCGGCAATGTTCCAGGTTCTAGATTTTAAAAAAATCTTAGCAAGGTAAGCTCTAGGACCATGCCCAATCTATCTGGTTTTTAGCGGACAAATCCCAAATTACTCATATAGTTTAATGTTCTTTTTGTAGATCATGCTCATGAAAAAAAACTGAAAAAAATTGAGTAATCTTGCAACATAATGTCAATAAAGAGTTATCTATAAGCCCCCCTAGCATGACCACCAAAACACGATATAATATAGCGATTCATCGACACCAACTTTGAATTAAATATCAGTTCCATATTTTCTTTAATAGCTGAGAAGAATGAATTTAAAAAAATGACCGCGCCACTACACCAACCGGGTTTTCTTAAATTTTTAAGAAAACCCGGCTGGTGTAGTGGCGCGGTCATTTTTTAAAAATCTAGAACCTGGAACATTGCCGCAATCAGTCTTTGTTTTAACCAATTGTTTTAAAACTACTAACAGACTTGACGAGATAGTACTTTTCGTAGACTTTTCCAATCAGAACCTTTACATGCTTTGGCAAAACGAAACCTAATTAGTATTTGACGAATTTAAAATAAAAATCGCTTGGCAAATCGAAAAAAATTTAAGCTTGACCAATCATACCCTAAATCTTACTCTTCTAATATACCAATTGCTACAACCAATAAATCAAACTCTTCGTCAAGTCTTGCTAGATGTTTTTTGAAATGAAATGTGGATGAATGCAATTCATACCTTAAGTTTAGACATATTAATCCTGATGTTATTGTTAAAACTTTTAAAGAGCTGAATTTGAAAAAAAATAAGTTTTATGGGGCATTTCAAGTAATATAATTAACCATAATAATCCATAGTATAGCAACTCATCTTGCTAATTTAATGAAATTCAGTATGATAATACCATTATTTAAATCCGGAGATAAGAGTGATCCCTCTAATTTTAGACCTATATCAATACTACCAGCTTTTAGTAAAATATTTGAAAAGAAAAAGATAGACTCAGTTTAAACACTACCTAAAGATTAGCCAACCAATTAAAAAGTATGGTAACATAACCGAGACATGTGTGATGTGTCAATATTCCAAATTGTATGGCTATTCTTAGACATGGTTTAAACCTAGTCTATCTTTTTTGTTGTAAGGCCATTAGTCTTTAATCAACCCTTTAATTTTAGAACTAACATACTGTTGCATGGAAGCAGTTTGGTTTCACCAAAGGTAAAAACACAACTGATGCGAGAGTTGCACTCCTTCTTCGATGCTTTTTATGATTTATCTGAGGCTTTCGATTGTGTAAATCACAAGACATTATGAAGCTAAACCAACTTAGATTTTTTCGAACGCATGTAATTTTTTCAATAAAGTATTGAGACGCTACTGTCAATATATTAATATCTTTAAAAATCTCCCTCAGAGAGTCACGAGGTCCAAGACAGTATATTGCGCGTATGGCTCTTTTCTGCAACACAAAGATTGGTTCAATGTCAGCAGTAGGGCCCCATAGCAGTAAACCATACGACAACAAACTATAAAAATAACTAAAGTACACTAGTCTTGTTGTTTCGACGTCAGTTAAAAACCTTATTTTCCTCACAACATGAGCCGCTGAACTGAGCCTTCCTGACAAGGCAACTAGATGGGGACCCATTGCAGCCGAGAGTCTAATGTAATTCTTAAAAAATCTGTTTAATTGACTGCATCTATATGATCGTCCGACATATTAAAAAGTGATTTTCATCATTGTATTACTCATAATAAAAATAAACTTGCCGTTCCGAGCTTCAGACTACACAAAGTTGGTAATTCATTATTGGGGAAATGTATTAAATGTTTAATAAAGTACCACAGACTCTTGTTGAACTACCTATACTTACATGAATCCAAAATCCACATTAAAAATCCTTATGAAAAAAGGATATTAAAAAGTAGATGATTATTTAAAACACAAGAGTGCATGGACTTAACCTGCTTAGCTTGCACTTACTACATGTCTTGTAACTGCAATTCCTATAAAAAAAGGCTGACAAAGATGACTTAGTTGTTGCAGAAGAGGGCCTGTTAGGGTCCTAGCTCAGGGATCGAAATAATAAAGCAGGGGACTGTATAAATTAAGTTTACTTTAATCTACGATATGATAGTACAATAATGTGGATGGACAAATAAATTAACAGCGCGTGCGGTGTCGTCGTCGGTGGTGTGAACTGAAGTGGCGGCCGCGGGCCGCGCGCGTGCCTGCGCGGCTGCTGGTGCGCGACCAGGGTCTATAAACTAAATAAATGAATATTATGAGTATTGAGTATTATATCTGTTGAGAGCTTTCATCACCAAGTGGAGCAAGCAATGAAATACAACCCAAAAATTTACGTTTGATGATTTTTACAGAACTACAATCTGCATCACGCAAATCAGACGTTAAAGTTATGGCATGACCACTAAAACACGATATGATATGATATATATAGCGATTTATCGACACGAACGGGAAAAATATGATAGATATAGCCGCCATTTTGAATTTATATCGAAACAGCGATCATAATCTGTGACGTCACCCACAGGGGTATTCAACATGGCGGCTATATCTATCATATTTTTACAGATGGTGTCGATATATCGCTATATCACATCATATCATATCATATCGTGTTTTGATGCTCATGCTAGGGAGACATGGCCATAACTTTCACTTTACCTTGCGAAATGCAGACTATTCAGATCAGAGAAAATCGTAAATTTTGGGTTGTATTTTATCGCTTGCTCCGCTCGGTAATTAAAGCTATCGGTGGATATTAAGGAGTGCCTAGGATCAAAAAACTTGAATGTCACAGTTATTGCAGATTTAGTATCATTGCACCATTAAATATTAAAGTGGAAGTACTTTTTAAATAGGGTGTCCTCCGACAAGGTAGGATGATAACAAAAAGCTGCTGGCGGCGGATGGAAACAAATAGCCGAGGATCAGTTAGGATAAAAAGCTAAAAAGTGACCATTTTGTGAACCGCAGGACCCTACCCTTCCGTAGCCCCCGTCACTCACCTTAATTTAAATCACAGTAGGTACAAACTATTAGCTTAAAACCCAGTAAGTATATACTTACTGTGTTAAAGCTTTGTTTTTTTAAAAATAAATATTAAAACTGAAGGCACCTTAATATAAACACAGTAATTGAGATACTGTGATTAATTCATGTATTTATTAATAACCTTTTAATAAAAACTAGCTGTCCCGGCGAACTTCGTACCGCCTCTTCATCCGTTTTTTTATTAATTTTTAGATGTTTTAATAGTTATTCTGCTATTCGGGACTCAGACGAATCCAAAATATTATAAATCATAAAAATAGGCCCAGCTGTTCTTGACTTATAAATGGTGTAACTAACCCGACTTTCTTTAATATAATAGATATAGATATGAAGAAAAAAAAAGTTATTTTTAGGGTTCCGTAGCCAAATGGCAAAAAACGGAACCCTTAAGGATGCGTCATGTCTGGCTGTCTGTCTGTCCGTCCGTATGTCACAGCCACTTTTTTCCGATAATATAAGAACTATACTGTTGAAACTTGGTATTGGTTGGTTGTAATCCGCAAAAAGATTTTCACACAAAAATAGAAAAAAAAAACAATAAATTTTGGGGGTTCCCCATACTCAGAACTAAAGCTAAAAAAATGTTTTTTCATCAAACCCATACGTGTGGGTTATCTATGGATAGGTCTTTAAAAATGATATTGAGGTCTCTAATAATTTTTTTCTAAACTGAATATTTTGCGCGAGAGACACTTCCAAAGTGGTAAAATGTGTGTTACCCCCTCCCCCCCTGTAACTTCTAAAATAAGATAATGATAAAACTAAAAAAAAAATATGATGTACATTACCATGCAAGCTTCCACCGAAAATGAGTTGAACGAGATCTAGTAAGTAGTCTTTTTTAATACGTCATAAATCGTAAACCGCAATTTATCTTTCTTTTTTTCTCTTTAATTTGGGACTACAAACAGTTACATTAATGGCATCATCTCTAATTTTACTCAACAAATTACTTGCAAGGTAACCAGCACCGTTGTCCACAGATAACTCTAATTTTACTCAACAAATTACTTGCAAGGTAACCAGCACCGTTGTCCACAGATAACTCTAATTTTACTCAACAAATTACTTGCAAGGTAACCAGCACCGTTGTCCACAGATAACTCTAATTTTACTCAACAAATTACTTGCAATGTAACCAGCACCGTTGTCCACAGATATTAGGATTAATAAAATTAAACGGTGAAGCATCACAAAATTAATTTACATAGTTCTCATTTACAAAACTATTCGCACCCCAAGATACGAATAACATCATAAACATTTTTTCTCACCTCCTAGGTGAGCTTGAGAAAAGGTCGATGTCGCAGAAATGTTTGTTGTATAGGCTCATTAATCTATACAATGGAGAACGCTCACCTGCGTGCGTTTTACAAGTTTTGGTAGCAAATAAAATTGGTTTGCGAGTTTGACGAACGGCGTAAGAGCGATATGGTACATACAGGTGTGTTTGATTATTAAGTTCTTTACAGTCAAATTCATTGTGTAAAATATTGTACAACAACATGAGATCGAAGCCAATTATTCTCATTTCAAGTTTGGGTAGAGAGTACTGTTGCAGCAGAGCATTGCAAGAAGACTTTGAGCGAAAGCAACGAAAGTGCATTGATCGCACGAATTTTCGTTGAACCCTCTCAATTTGACTCTTATACTTAACATAGAATAGGTTCCAAATAGAAGTCGCGTATCTAACAAGAGATTCGTATAATAACAGATAGGAGGTGGGACACTTAAATGGTTTGGCAGACCGTATGACTAAACCGTACAACTGGAAGGCTTTACCTGTTATGTGGTTGATATGAACATCAAAATGAAGTTTGGAGTCCATAAAGATACCTAGATCTCTTACTAAGGTTACTTTTTCTAGTACAGTGTTACAAAGAGAGTACTGGAAACTAGTGATATTAGTTTTTTTTAGTAAATGTTATTGATTTACATTTCAGCAAACTAAGTTGCAGTTTATTTTCCTTACAATATGTTGAGAAACGGTTAAAATCTGCCTCCCTAGCATGAGCACCAAAACATGATATGATATGATATGGAGCGATATATCGACACCAACTGTAAAAATATGATAGATATAACCGCCATTTTAAATTTTTACTCACTGTAAAGTGAGTAACGATATATTGCTATATCATATCATATCATATCGTGTTTTGGTGATCATGCTAGGGGGGCAGATTGTAATTTATAGCAGTCATCTAAAGTGGTGATTCTATGAAAAATTTTTAGATCATCGGCGTATAGTAAAAAAAACTTTTCGTATGTTATGGATTTCATTTTGCAATAAAAATACCATAACTGTCTATTGTCGTGATGGGTGAACTTTTACTTATATAGGAACTTTTACCTACAGGTTTGTACGGAACCCTCGGTGCGCGAGTCCGACTCGCACTTGGCCGGTTTTTTTAAGTAGATCAATTTAGTTACGGCTTCTGGGTGGTCCCAGAAAAATTGGCACTACCTTGAGATGTAACCCTGTATATTGAATACTGTTTTTAAGATAAAAAAAATAATACATTACCTGCGACTCGTTCATCTCCACGTAAAACGTATGAAACTTTTTCTCCGTAGCAATTCATATTCCAGGCGTTCAGTAAACACAGTACATGTTTTTTTGGCTGAGAAAAAAAAAACATAAAAATTGTTTATTAGTTTAGTATATTTGTAACTTAAATTATTGGCAATTTAGTATGGGAAAGTAAAATATTTATTGCTTTTTTGGTGTTGGTTCCATTAAAAAAATTGGTTAAATTAACCACCAGTAGAATCATATCATAAAGGTACTCCTACATGCCGATAAAAAACATGCATGCATGCTCAACAACTGTTTACAATGGGCTAGTTTCCTCAGTTAGATTATCAAAAAATATTAGACCCATATTTTTTCTTTTGTCAATCAAACCAAAAATGAGGAAGATAAAGCGCATCAAAGTGAGCACGTGACGTCACGTCTTGCTAAAAAGTGTCGCGAGGCGTGACGTTACGCGGAACTTTAACAGGCTATATCTTCATCATTTTTTGTTTGATTCAGAAAAAAAAAAATACGTGTCCAATATTTTCTGTTAATCCAACTGACGGACTGATTAGATTTTTTAGGAAACTAGCCCATTGCTAGCAATAAGCATGCTAGTTTTGCAATGATAACAAATCAATAATATTTATTTAAACTAGTTTAAATTTCATCATCATCATAATCATTTCAGCCATAGGACGTCCACTGCTGAACATAGGCGTCCCCCAATTACTCATTGGGGGGGATTGCCAAGCGTATGTTACTCATGCAGCCATCGATACACTTATTCGAGCTAAGTGAATTTTAAATTAAATAATAACAACAGTGGATAGTCCCTTCAACCGAAGTTTAATGACAAGCCGCGGGGTAGAGCTCTTTGCATTCTGCTTGTGTTTGTTCACGGAGTGTGGGTGCAGGTGGTGTGATTGGGGTAACTGAGCGGAAATTGTAAGCAAAATAATTACATTTACATAATTATTTGGCAAAATATGTACATAGTTAATATACAATTATTGCCAAAGCAAAAATGTTCAATGTAAATATTTATCTTTTGTTATCTAATGAAATTAGCTTCATTGAGAGATTGATTAAACTAATTTAAAAGTTATACATTCCTATTTTTATGTAGGTATAATCTAAGGATTTATGATACCTGCTTTCCATCCTTATCCTAACGGATGCTATTAATACATTTTACTTTTTTTTAAATAAATAATCCTTTGAGTTTTTCGCATTCGATCAGCTACATTATGTAGTCAAAATGCAAGTTATAAGTGGTGAGACCCATGTAATACCAAGTCGGTAAATTTTTTCAGACCCTACTCAAGGGGCCTTCTATCTTAAGTTATTACGTAATGAGCTAACTTAACAACATCTTATAGTGAGCATATCAACATTAAAAATATTAAAAATCTTTTATGTTTTAAACAAATAGATTGAAACTCATGAAAACACAATGTATCTCTAGTAATACATATTATGTTAAATTTTATTATTTAGTGCGATTGCCAAGTCAATCTATTTATATAAAACATAAAATATTTTTAATATTGATTTGGGTGAAGGCCCCTAGGTGTAAGGGCCCATCCAAGACCTTTTGGGCCCAAGCCAACCTCACCTGCCAGTCGGTGCACCTGCTGAATAACAGACGAGGCTCTGGCGCAGGCTTTCCTTTCGGGGTTGGGTGGTCGGACGGCAGTCGCTCCTGTAAAAGCCAACCCTGCCACACAACCATGGTGCGTACTAGAAAACAAAATGTAATCGATAGGGCACAGCCGCAAAACGGCGCGCAGGAGCATCGCCCGACTCCTGTGACAAGTGGGCTAGAGCTACCGTGCCACGGACGGGCACGGCCAAAGACGCGAGCCCCACAACGGAAACTTTGCTTCGCCACTTTAAACATTGGCACGCTAACCAGACGCGCCGAGTTGTCCGACGTACTTTTCAGGCGGAGGGTAGACGTGGCGTTCCTGCTGATGACTCGGTGGAAAGGCAGCTTATCCCGGTTAAATGGAAATGGCTACAAACTGATCTACACGGTTGCACCTGGTGGAGCGAATAGGGTGGCCGGGGCTCTCTCCGAAGGATTGCAGGACGACATTCTGGAAGTGAACGCTACAGCGATCGGCTGATGGTCGTGGGGGTGCTCGTCAAAGGGGTTGTTACCGACTTGATAAGTGCTTACGCGCCACAGGCCGGTTGTGGCAAAGCTGAGAGGATGGCGTTCTGGAATCTACTCGGTAGAGTGCTTAGTGGTATCCCGTTGTATCAGGGGATTGTTGTGGGTGGCCAAGGAGTTTGAGCGTGTTCATGGTGGCTTTGGGTATGGTGGTCGTAATTCAGAAGGAGGGGATATCCTCAGGATGTGTGCGGCTGCTGACCTTGCAACTGTGAACCCGTATTGTTTAAAAAAAAACCGAGCACCTTATCACCTACAGGAGCGGGAGACACGCCACTATGGTGGCGTGACTAGTATCATTTGTGACCCCAGAATGCCGGTTAAGCTGAAGGGACAGTCTCTAAGTCCATCATTAGGCCTGACCTTTTATATGGCAGCGAAGCGTGGCCGCTACTTCGACAACACAAGCAGGAGCTGATATGATAGGAGCTAATATACAAGCGGAGATGAATATGCTGCGGTGGATGTGCGGAGTTACGCGGAAGGACCGCGTGAGGAACTCGCGCATCCGCGGAAGCCTTCATGTCCGTGATATTGCAGACAAACTGCAGGAGAATCGCCTACGCTGGTACGGCCATGTTTTGCGGAAACCGGCAAGCTACGTAGGAAACAAATGTCTGGCCATACCGTCACCGCCAGGTCCTGGCAAAACGGGTAAACCCAAGAAATGTTGACTTGACGTCATGAGGGCTGACTAGCGTGCCAATGATCTCACAACTAGAGACGCTCTAGACCGTGCAAAGCGGAGGAGTAAATCAAGGAAAGCGGACCCTGGGCTCCAAAGCAATGGCTTTGGACGCAACCGGGATTGACTGTATGATGTAGAAGAAGAAGAAGATGGGTGAAGGCCCCTTATGTAGGGCCTGAATATATTAACTGACTTGGTATCACATGGATCTCACAACTTTTTACGGTAAAAGAACTAAGTTGCGAGACTTGTTTTTGTTACTAGTAATGTGTTTGACGGCATCTCTGTTCTTTTTGTAGGTAGTCCTACTTTTCCCTTTCCGGTACCTTCTACTTCTTGAATGCCAATATCTACACCTATTGTTCCATTATATTATACAAGCATTATGTTTTCTATATACACTAACTGCTTAGATAAATATGTGATCCCATATAAATATATAAATTACAAAGTTATTTATGCTGTTAACGATCTAGAAAACTGGATCTAAATTGCAAAATAATAGTTTTTTCTTGATTTACACACAACACTAATTGCATTCTAAATTTGAGTTTTCTATGTCTGCTAGAAGTGCCTTAGAGTTTTGATGATCGGTCGGTCAGTCAGTCAGTAAGTGACAAAATTAAGAAACTGACTATTATAATTCTCAAACTACGGGTACAAATTTAATGAAATTTCAAGTATACCGTGTTTGTAGAATGCCTGTTGGGTTACTAAAAATTCAGTCTTCTAGTTTTATCCACAACGAAATTAAAAGGGGTCGAAAATAGCCTGAACTGCTTTGAAAAAAGGATTTTACGGCCGTGCTGCTTTTTGCTCGATTTGGCGGGGGCGCCGCCGCGCCGTGCTCCCAGATTTTCTGGTGCATTATAACACAAGGATGTTAATTGAAACCTAGATACCATAGAATGGCGCATATTAATAAAGTATACCCACTTCAGCCACTCCACCACTTCCGCCACATGCTTCTTCTTCTTCTTCTTCTTCTCCTTCTCCTTCTTCTCCTTCTCCTTCTTCTTCTCCTTCTCCTTCTCCTTCTCCTTCTTCGTCTTCTTCTAATTCTTCTTCTAATTCTTCTTCTACTTCTTCTTCTAGTTCTTCTTCGTCTACTACTTCTTCTTCTTCTTCCTCCTCCTCGTCTTCTTCTTTTTCTTTTTCTTTTTTCTTTCTTTTTCCTTTTCCTTTTTCTTTTTCTTTTTCTTTTTCTTTTTCTTTTTCTTTTCCTTTTTCTTTTTCTTTTTCAGAATGAAAAGAATAATTATTTTCGTTAGAAAAAGAAAAAGAAAAAGAATTTTCGTTAGTTATAGAAAAAGAATTTTTTCTTTCTTTTTCTGTTTTTTCTTTTTCTTTTTCCTTTTCCTTTTCCTTTTCCTTTTCCTTTCCCGTTCCCTTTTCCATTTCTTTTTCCTTTTCTTTTTCTTTTTCTTTTTCTTTTTCTTTTTCTTTTTCTTTTTCTTTTTCTTTTTCTTTTTCTTTTTCTTTTTCTTTTTCTTTTTCTTTTTCTTTTTCTTTTTCTTTTTCTCTTTCTCTTTCTCTTTCTCTTTCTTTTTCTTTTTCTTTTTCTTTTTCCTTCCCTTTTTCTTTTTCTATTCCTTTTTCTTCTCCTTTTTCATTGAGGTCCAATCATTTGACAAAAAGCAAATAACAAATTTTCGTTTGAAAAATAATATTTGACAAAATTATACTTGATAAATGTATCATTTTACAAACTATTGTTTAATAAACTACTCATTAGACAATATATTTCCAAAAAAAATTTTCAATAAGCTAAAACATTATTTCACAAATTGATATTTTTTTTAACATGTTAGCTGGTAAAACAACGTAAAGCATAAATAACATTTCAAAAAATGCATTGCTTGGTAAATATTTTATTTACCAAAATCTACGTTAATACAATAATCTTTATTTCACAGAAGAAGGTAGTGAGCTATTAAGTACGTGTATATTACTTATCACTTTAGGTTCATGCATGCATGGAAGTCTAATAATAAAAAAAAAGTTTAATAATCATAATAATCATTTATTTAAAACTCTGATAATAGACATAAGATGTTTTTAATTACCTACAAGGTTGTGACACTCATCTAGGCGTCTGGCGGGCCCGCCGGGCAACCCGTTATCCCCCATGGAGGGGACCGGGGACCGTCGGTGCATTTGTCCGGGTCAAGTGGAGCGACCACAATAAAAAGCAATGGAAGGTCCCTCCTGGAGGGACAGCGGCAGGGCCTGCGGTTGGGCCTTACGTGGCGTGGGGCGATAGTAGTGGCTTCGATAGGGTTTTCCTGGGTTTACCTTACCAAATCCGGACCACGTGTTATTGCCGAGCGTGGGGACCCATACGCTGTGTGAAGGGGAGCCTAGCTGTTGAGTCTGTGGCAGTCCACCCAGACAACACGCAGCTTCGGCCCCGGATTCCAGTCACTCGGGCGGCCCTGGTCTAGCCAAACCAGGGTCAATCGGCTGGAGTTGGCCGGCTTAACCGCCGCCTCGGCGAGAGGGGGGTGCGGTGTTGCGTATGTTAGGTCGACATCACTCTAGCCTTGCCCCAACTTGTCGCGCAAAGGATCCTGCACTCGGCCTCCCCTCTATACTCGGCAGTATCTCTGGGCTACGGTTCGCCAAAATGTGTGGGCTCCAGGTGGGTGGAGAGCGTGCAGGGCCAATTAAAAAACCCCGAATATAAGATATGGACTCACAAATTTCAAATCTTTCGACCAACCCCCGGGCGCAAGGCGTCCACAATCTGTACATAACCGGCGAACCAGCTGAACAGCTGGCGGGAACGGAGAACCCTGCACTAGCAGATGTAATCATTGATTCGCAGTTCCAGGTGACTGACAAGACTGTGGCTGGGGAGGCGGAAACCAACCGCACTCATCGTCCCTCAGCTCTGTCCCCGAGGTCAGACCTGAACAGCCTTGTTCAATACCCCGATTTTGACACGTGTAGCCAATGGCGCCGCACTAAATCCTGGCGAGATGCTGTCGCAAAGACTTCGCAGCGAGTTTCTCTGACCCGCATCGATTTAGACTCCGACACAGCATCGATTAAGTCCATGGTGTCAGCGATCTTCGGCACGCCCCAAACAAAGGGAGAAGAGGACTCTTGTAAAATCTCTCCTCAAACAGAGACAGAAGGAGGAATCTGACACGGAGGCCGAGGAAGTTGCTATCAGCTTCACAGAGAGGATGGAACAGGCGCACAAGCGCACTATATACATGGCACGTGATCTTACTGCAATGGAACTAGGCAAAAGCGTTTGCGTTGCCACGGAAGCGGTAATCCACTGTTGCCGAAAAAGCGGCAACATGAAAGGAACCCTTCAGAGATGTCTCAACTTAGGAACTGCGGAAACCATTACGACAGGAAGTTCGACATCTACACGCTGCGAATGAAAAATTGCAGAAGGAGCTAGTAGACCTTCGCAAGGAGTTTTCCCAATTAAAGGCGGACAGGACCAAGACCCCAGTAATGCCATCCCAGCCAGGTGACTGAGATGAGTTCGAACGAAATATCATGGCCCGATGCAGCGCCATTCTGAACGCACACATCGAGGGCCTTGACGACCGTCTCCTCCCCGAGAAACGGCGAATTGCCCTAGCAGCGGAGCTCTTCAGGCGTCGGAGAATCACAACTTCCCACCTCTCCCGACGAGACTCTTGACGGACAAATCAGCAGCGCCCAAATCGCCACCGCCTTCAAAGCCGTCCACGCCTAGAGTAGCTAACAAATCTGCTAATAAGAACACGGCGGCAGCCACTACATCAGCAGCTGTTACGCAACCGGCGGCTCTCGAACGTCCAGCTAACAGACCTCTAGGAGTTCAGGCTCTAGTTACCAAAGAGTCGGCAGCGCCTGCGTCAGCAGGAGGCCGCAATGGCAGGAGCATAAGACGGCAACCTAAGGCGTCAAATGCACCAGCTCTGGCATCCTCCTAGAGGGCACTCCGTCCACTCCCACCTGCGCCACGAGGGATGGACCACTGTCGTCAAGAAGGACTCTAAGAAGATTAAGCAAGGAGATCGAGCGCAGACGAACATCATGCCGGCCAAATTGGCTAATACCAAGCCCGTCACCCCTAAACTTCGACCCCCGGTCAGCTGCCATAGTGCTGACTCTGCAGCCTGGGGCGGAAGAGAATGGTGCGTCGTACCAAGCCCTAATCCGGAAGGCAAAATCCTAGATTGATATTGAGGGTTTTGGAATTAAGGGAATGCGCTTCAAAAAAGCAAAGACTGGAGGGAAACTCCTGGAAATTCCGGGGGCAACAAGTGCGAACAAGGCAGACGCACTAGCAGTCAAACTATTGGAGGTCTTCCCCACGGACGTGGTGCGTATCTCCAGGTCAACAAAGACAGTCGACGTGCGGATTACTGGCCTAGATGATTTCGTCACCAAGGACGAAGTTGCGGCCGCTATTGCCAAGTCTAGAAACTGCCCCATCTACGCCGTAAAAGTAGGTGAGATCTGGGAGTCCTTCTCGGGTAGCGGAACCGCAGTAGCGAGGGTGCCAATTACGGCTGCTAAAAAGCTGACACAAGGCCGATTATTAGTCGGCTGGGTGTCAGCCCAAATTAAAATCCTGGAGAAAAATTCCCTCAGATGATATAAATGCCTAGACGAAGGACACGTTCGTGCCCAATGCCCTAGCGAGACGGACCGCAGTGAGTTGTGCTACTGCTGCGGTCGTCTCGGACACAAGGTTCGCGAATGTAAGAATGCTCCGTTCTGCCCCATCTGCACAGAGCACGGAAAACCAGCGAACCACAAAGCGGAGAGCAAGGGTTGCTCTCCGCCGAAACCTAAACTGAGGAAAGCTGCAAAGACCAAGCCCGCCAGTAGCACAGGGCAAGAGATGGATATGGAAGTCAGCAATCCGTAATGGCTCTTCGCCTTCTACAGGCGAATATCAACCACTGCACTGCTGCGCAGGATCATCTGACGCAACATGCAGTGAAATGATTGGCAAACGTTGTGGTCATGTCGGACCCATACTGAGTTCCGGACAGAGACCAAGAGAATTGGGTAGCGGACCGCACGCGCAAGCTGGTAGCTGTCAAAACTAAATGTACTTTCACTCGAGGTCAAAACCAAGGGTGATGGATACGTTGCGGCTAAATGCGTAGACCTTATGCTGGTAGTCCTTTACCTCCCTCTCAGCAGTAGTATTGCGGCAGTCGAAAACGTCCTTGACAAAGTAAATGACGTTATACAGCAATTTTAACTTCCTGCCCTAATCTGTGGCGATTTCAACGCCCATGCAACTGCATGGGATTCGCCTGCCACGGACGCCCGAGGAGACCTTGTGATAGAGTGGGCCACAACATCCGGCCTAATGCTACTAAACAGGAGGACAGAAGCTACCTGCGTTCGACCACAAGGTGAGTCGATAGTAGACTTGTCTTTTGCAAGTCCGGCTGTCGCTGTTCGTACTAGTAATTGGGATGTGCACATAGAGTCGGAGGCGTTGTCAGATCACAGTTATATTATCTTTAACGTCTCCGTCTCAAACTCCACCCTAGTGCTGCGACCCGCTAATCATCCGTCACAATTTCCCCGGTGGGCGGTAAAGCGGCTAGATAGGACACGGCCAAAGAAGCCGCCCTGGTCAAGTCATGGATGCCCTGCCCAAACGGACCAGTTCAAATTGACGAAGAAGCTGCGTGGTTAAAACAGGCTATGTCGCACGTGTGCGACGCTTCCATGCCTCGAACCAAGCCTCTGCCTTCCAAACGTGCTGTCTGTTGGTGGTCAGAGGACATCGCAGCATGTCGCAAATCCTCTCGAAATCGCGACACGAATTTGGATGGTCCTCTCTACGAGGCGTACAAACAGTCTAAGAAAGCCTTGAAGGTATAGCTCTGTTTCCATCTAGAGCGGAGCACACTCCTCCGGCAATAAGGCCCCATCCACCGGCCTCTACCGAGCCATCAGAACCCGTCTCAGAGGCGGAGTTTGGAGCAGCAATGTTGCGTCTACGAGTCAAAAACGCGGTTCCTCGGCCTGATGGAATCCCGGGGAAGCTATGGGTGTTGTCGGCGGAGGCCTTAGGAGAACGCTTGCGGCGCATTTTCAGCGCCTGTCTAGACCAGGGTCGCTTCCCACGACTCTGGAAGACCGGCAAGCTAGTTCTCATAAGAAAAGAAGGTCGACATCCGGAGTCTCCATCGGGGTATCGTCCGATAGTCCTGCTAGACGAGGCCAGAAAGCTCTTCGAGCGTGTCTTCTCCGTACGCCTAGTCCAGCACCTAGAAGAGACCGGGCCTAACTTAACAGACGTCCAGTATGGGTTTAGAAAGGAGCGCAGCACTGTAGACGCTATCCTCCGTGTCAAAGGGCTTGCTGAAAAAGCGGTGGCCTGCGGCGGAGTGCTTTTGGTGGTGTTCTTAGACATCGCCAACGCATTCAACACGCTGCCGTGGGCTTGCATCAGGCAAGCCTTGATACACCATGGTGTGCCCTTATACCTGCAGCGTACAATCGCCAACTGCCTGGTGGATCGAGAGGTGGTCTACGTCGACAAGGATGGTACCCTGCTTTGTCGCAGGATGACGTGCGGTGATCCACAGGGTCTGTCCTTGGGCCACACCTGTGGAATATTGGCTATGATTGGGCTCTCCGCGGGCGTCTTATCACAGGGGTTGGCGTTACCTGCTACGCCGTCGATACCCTTGTTACTGCCCGCGGGGAAAACCTAGGTGAGGCACTGAGGCGCGCAACGGCAGGTGTTGCCATAATAGTTCGGAGGATTCGAGAGCTTGGACTGGAAGTGGCGCTCGAGTAGTCCGAAGCTGTATGTTTCCACGGGCCTCGACCAGCACCACCGGGCGGCACACACCTCATAGTAAGTGGAGTGAGAATATAGGTATCCAAGACCCTCAAGTACCTGGGCCTCACTCTGGACGGCGGTGGCGCTTCGAACAGCATTTTAAGCTACTAGCCACAGCAGGAGCTCTGAGTAGTCTGTTGCCAAACGTCGGTGGGCCCTCCGCTTATGCAGGCGCTTATATATGGGCGTTATAAGATCTACGGCCCTATACGGACCCCAGTCTGGTTCGGCGCAATGTCGAGAGAAAACGATGCTGCCTTGCGAAGGGCCCAACGGGTCATAGCCACCAGGGTCATCCGCGGTTATCGAACTGTCTCGACAGACGCTGCGTGTTTGCTTGCCGGGTGTCTGCCCTGGGACCTTGACTACCTGGTCCTCGCTGCTGTATATCATTTGCGGGGAGACCAAAGGTCGCAACTACCTGCCCCACGCGAAGTTGAGGCGGAAAGAGCAGAGCTAGAAGCGTCTGCGATAGAGAGGTGGTCGGAGCGAGTGGCCGTCAGCCAAGCCGGACGCCGCACCGTGGGGGCGATTCGCTCGGTGCTTGAAGAGTGGGTGCGGCTTCAGCATGGTCGCCTTTCATATCGGCTGACCCAGGTCCTGACGGGCCACGGGTTTTCGGGTCATACCTGCACCAAATAGGCTGCGAGTCGACCGTAATGTTCCACCACTGCGATCGATCAGATGAGGACACAGCGCAGCACACCCTCATGTCATTCCCGGCCTGGGCAAGAGAGCGCAATGTCCTCACTACACTACACTACATTACACTACTGTCTCTCGAGACAGGTCCCGACCGACCACCGCGGTCGGGAACTGTCTCTCGAGACAGTAGGTAGTGTCCCGCATGATGGAAAGCTTTGGCAAACGAATTATTTAGTCATGAGAATATTATAAAAATAATGTTTTAACAGTTGAAATATTTCCTAAGTAAAACATTTGCGAAACCTGTATTATGTCAAATGATTGTTTCTAAAGTAATATGTTTGCGAAATAAGTTTGTCAAATGATTAGTTGTTCAAACGTTGTTTGTAAAATTTTCTTTTGTCATACGTTTTTTGTTAAACAATAGTAAACCTTTTTCTTTACCTTTTTCTTTTTCTGTTACTTTTCCTTTTTCTTTTCCACCTTTTCCTCTTCCTTTTTCCGTTTTTTCTTCTTTTCCTTTTACTACGTCTTTACCTTTTTCTTTTTCTTTTTCTGTTACTTTTCCTTTTTCTTTTCC
This sequence comes from Anania hortulata, assembly GCA_963576865.1. Taxonomy (NCBI): domain Eukaryota; kingdom Metazoa; phylum Arthropoda; class Insecta; order Lepidoptera; family Crambidae; genus Anania; species Anania hortulata. Next base: position 3,525,293 of record OY756413.1, read on the forward strand.
ACCTTTTTCTTTGCCTTTTTCCGTTTTTTCTTCTTTTCCTTTTCCTTTGTCTTTACCTTTTTCTTTTCCTTTTTCTGTTACTTGTCCTTTTTCTTTTCCTCCTTTTCCTTTTCCTTTGTCTTTACCTTTTTCTGTTCCTCTTTTTTCTTTTTCTTTGCCTTTTCCTGTTTCTTTTTCTTTGTCTTTACCATTTTGTTTATCTGTTTCTTTTTCTTTTCCTTTTCCTTTGTCTTTACCTTTTTCTTTTCCTCCTTTTCCTTTTCTTTTTTTTTTGCCTTTTCCTGATTCTACTTCTTTTCCTTTTCCTTTGTCTTTACCTTTTTCTGTTCCTCCTTTTCCTTTTCCTTTTACTTTGCCTTTTCCTGTTTCTTTTCCTTTTCCTTTTCCTTTGTCTTTACCTTTTGCTTTTCCTTTATCTATTCCTCCTTTTCCTTTTCCGTTGTCTTTACTTTTTTCTGTTCCTCCTTTTCCTTTTCCTTTTTCTTTGCCTATTCCTGATTCTTTTGCTTTTCCTTTATGTGTTCCTCCTTTTCCTTTTACTTTGCCTTTTCCTGTTTCTTTTCCTTTTCCTTTTCCTTTTCCTTTTCCTTTTCCTTTTCCTTTTCCTTTTCCTTTTCCTTTTCCTTTTCCTTTTCCTTTTCCTTTTCCTTTTCCCTTTAATTCTACTTCTACTTTTCCTTTTTTACTGTCCTTTTTTCCTTTACTACTCTGCAAAAATAAATCAAATACTGTAAGTAAACATAAAAAAGAAAAATATTTCAACAAAGTAAATAAATAAATATTAGGTCCTTACATATGAAATTGCCAATACTCAATACTGGCAACTATAACATCATTATGTCTTGCGTCTAGCCAGAAAAATATTGTTTAAAAATTCGTGTTTAATTTGTTTTCACATCATTCGTTTGAGCTTTATCATTGCTATAACAACAACTATGGACAAATTGAAAATTCGCGGTATTTACGAATACGAGTTCCACCGTAGCACCAGTGATGCAGAAACGACTCAAAGAATTAACGACGTGTACGTCCGTGAGCCTGGTGGACGACCTGGTACTCAAGTAAATAACGAAGAATTTAAGGCAATAGTGAAAGCGTATCCATCTCAAACCACTTCTGATTAACATTTGTTTAACACTTGCTTTAAAAAAGGTGTTTTGCCATCTCTACTAAAGCAAGCTATCATCACTTCGTTCGTAAGAGTGGTAGTAGCAGAGACGATGTCAATAACTATAGACCAATTTCAGTCTTGCCATCACTGTCCAAAGTATTGGAAAAAATCATTAATAAAAGACTTAGAATTCCTAAAAAGTATAACATCATATTTGATTCTCAGTTTGGATTTCAGGCTGGCAAATCAACTCAAGACGCAGTTATATCTTTAACTTCCTGTATAACGCATCAATTGGACAGTGGTGGCAAGTGCCTTACAATATTTCTTCACTTAAAAAAAGCGTTTACGTCTACTGCATACTTGTACGGGGCGGTGCATCAAAAATAAAATGTTTAGAGGCTGAACGTGCCCTTAGAAGGATATTTATATAAGTCATGTTTAAAAAAAAAACATTTTCAACGATTCGTCGATTGATCGACGATTGATCTTTGATTTCGATACTATTGATAGTTGAAAATCTCATTTTTGACCGTGCCAGCGTAACATAGATTCTTATAATCAGTTCCACACCTGCAGAGTACCTAAGAACTTTGAAGATCCAGATCAGTTTTCTAAGCCTACTGCCGATTAGATCTTCCTGAGAGTACCACGCAAGTCGATAGTCAATCATTACTCCCAGGTACTTAACGGAGTCAGTGATACTAAAATTATAAATGAATTTTCTTTCAATGATAAATCAATATATAATGTCCCACAAAATACAATTTAATTAATTACTATGATTATACAATATTCATTATTATTTTATTATTTATATTGTAACATTTTATATAAATTATTACCAATTTAATTACTCATTAAAATCTACAAATGGCGTCATCCTCTCCGTCCTAACCTTATTGTTGTGCCCAACAGAGTCTATAATGATCTGATTAATGTACCTATTTATAACACCTATGTAACATTATAGAACGCAATAAATATATTGAATTGAATTGAATTACTTATGACAGGGCAATCACAGGGGAAGTTACAAACGCTAGAGCTGTTAAGTATTTTTAAATTACAGTCAGGATGTGGTTGAGTTCTACTATTGATGGTGAAGCACATAAATTTTGTTTTAACAGTATTTAACGTTAGTAAATCATGTCTAGGCCAGAGTGCCAAGGTGGCAAGAGTAGCTTCAGCGTCTCTTTTTAATGAATCCCACGTGTCACCCACAATCACCATGGCAGTGTATGAGAAAATACAAGTATTATGGAGCTTAGTGTTACAGAATATGTCATTTATGTAAATGAGAAATAATGTTGGCCCTGGGACTGAACCTTGGGGCACACCACAGGTCAGGTCAGCCTCATTGCTCACGTAGTGTCCTACCCGAACTCTCTGCTTTCTATCAAAATGGCGGAAGTGTATCGATAACAACGGCGCATACTTCGATTGATTAAATAATAATTCCAATAAAAAAAGTTAATTCACTTTTTTTGATACTGAACGGCAATTTCATATATAAGGACCGGTTACCTATCTTATGTTCGAAAGGTTGTTTACCGAATTTTATTTCACCGAAAACTTTATGACTAATTTCGTTTCGCCTTTTTTCATTTCATCGAAATGACCTTTGCCACTGTTTGCCACACTGACCTTTCTTTTGCTATACATATAGCAAAAGAAATGTCGGTCTATAATTTTCGGCCAATTGAAATTCTGTCAAGTAAATTACGGACAAGTAATCGGTTACCGTAAGGACCTAATATACGCTAGACAACACACCAACTGCTATGGTTCCAAACAAAGAAATGGGGAAGCATACTGCACATTTATCCAGATAGGCAGGGCCGTCTTAACATATCCCGGGGCCCAGGGACACACAAGAACTTGGGGGCCCTATTGCAAAGCGACTGAGTTTGTTGCGCCGTTTCTTCTCATCCCCAGCCAATATGTAGTCCCGAAGCGGTGGTAGGACTAAGCTATATTTTGGGACGTGTATACGAGCCCGGAAGAGGGCCTATAACAAAATAAAAAAGTGTGAGTATTATTGAGTAAACATTAAATAAGTACTGTTGGTATGAATTCATGACTTCCAAAAATTTTTTTCATAACTCCGTTTTTCTAGGTTTTGATCCTATTTTCTTTCTTTTCAGCTAACAGTGATTCTTATATCTAGACGGCAATTATTTCCTCATCAAAGGGCTTTCCCTCAAGATTGATGATGTCGTAATGTCGCAAAGTCCTGTAGCCCTGTACTTGCTAATGTCTAGATAGAACATTTCGAGAAGAAGGTGCTTCACCTCAGCCCTAAGTCAATAAGACTTTGGAAACGATATGTTAAACATCTTCAGTTTTATCAAAGGTAGCGAGCAGGATTAGATCAATATTTAGAACATCTTAACTCACTTCATTCTAAGATGAAATTTACATAAGAGTTGGAGTCGGCCAGGTCGTAGCCATTCCTGGATTTTAGGGTTACAGTAAGATCAGATGAATCCTTAAAATACTGAGTCTATAAAAAACCAACACACACTGACAGACACCTACACGCAAGACGCAACCTTACATCGCCGTCCCTGGCACTAACAATCCGTAATGACATTATTAAGGAACAGAGCATAATAATGATCTCTCTGACCCTGAACACTTGAAGCAAGAGCTAGATCATGTTCAAGAGGTACTCATAAAAAACGAGTACAAAGTGAAGTGAACAGTAACTAGTGAAGCCACCGATAAGAAGCTCTAGACGTCCGAATGTAAGCAGACATAGGTACCGCATTTTTGCCTTACGTGAAATGAGTAACTGATAAGATCGGCTTTAGAAACGACTTGAAGAATTAACGACGTGTATGAACCAGGCACCGCTAACGTGCGTTTTTAGTTTCAACGTTTCCGTTCTGAAAATTTTGATTGACACAATGAGCCTCGTGGACGACCTGATACTTAAGTGAATAACGAAGAATTGAAGGCGATAGTGGAAGCCTATCCATCTCAAACCACTTCTGAATTAGCAGCAGCCTTTAGCGTAAGTGAAAAAACGATAGGTACTTATCCATTTGCGCCAAATCGGAAAAGTCAAAAAACTCGAAAAGTGGGTACCGCACGAATTGACTGAAGCAAACCAACATACACGCGTCGCTTGGTGCGTTTCTTTTTCGTTTCTTTGCTTAATTGTCATAATAATGAGGGGATTTTGAACATATCGTGGCTTGTGCTCATGAAATTTGCTTGTGAAATGGATCATGTACGACAATCAGAAGCAATCATCACAATGGCTAAACTCTGGAGAACCGGCAAAACTTTGCCCTAAGCGAAAACTGACCAAAAAGAAGATTCTGGATAGTGTCTGGTGGACCAGTGCCGGTGTTATCTACTACAGCTTCTTCAGGCCAGACGATTACTGCAGACTTGTATTGCAAACAATGATTGAAAAACTCGCGATTAAACAACCGAGACTGATGAATTGCTCTAGCCATCTGCTTCTTTAGGATAACGCTAGACCACACAATACACATCAAAGGGTCGCCAAGCTGCGACTGGAACCTTTGCGTTACCCACCATCAGATCTTGCCCAAACCGATTACCACTTTTTTCAAAATTTTGAAAACTTTTTCCAAGAAAAAAAAATTCAAATCTGATGAGGCAGTCAAAACCGCCTTCAATAGGCTCTCGCTCCAAGGATTTTTCAAGGGATCAATGATCTGCTAATAAAATGGCGGAAGTGTACCGATAACAACGACGCATACTTCAATTGATTAAATAGTATTAGTTAGTTCAATTATTAGGTTATTTTTGTGTTGTTAGAAGTTTAATTGGTATATTCGAATAAATAAAAAATATTTGTTGCCATTGATTAAATAATAATTTCATTTAAAAAACTGATTTACTTTTTTGACACTGAACGGCAATTTCATATGTAAGGACCTAATATTATGAGAGTGGGTGAAGAATCTGCCTCTCATACGGAGTCAAGACATCGCTGTTTCAACGACGCATATTTCAATTGATTAAATAGTATTAGTTAGTTCAATTATTAGTTTATTTTTGTGTTATTAGAAGTTTAATTGTTATATTCGAATTAATAAAAAATCTTTGTTACCATTGATTAAATAATAATTTCATTTAAAAAGTTGATTTAGTTTTTTGACACTGAACGGCAATTTCATATGTAAGGACCTAATATTATGAGAGTGGGTGAAGAATTTGCCTCTCATACGGAGTGAAGACATCGCTGTTTCATTCAGTACTCTGTCTAACCTATGAGTCAGCCTGTGACCACGGTCGGTGTAACCCGGTTAAAACGTCAGGCAAATAAAAGGTAAAATATGTAGGTACCTATACCGGATCCCGTTACTTCCCATTTTAGTGTGTATTAAATTAAATTAGTATGAGACAACATTTACGGAGCACGGTGAGGTATTTACAGCTAGGGGCCATTCCGTACTATAACTGATTCTGTGCTATTGGGGCTATGGGGCAAATGTCTCAACACGACTATGAAAAGGTGAACTTTTTTTCTTATGACTTCGTAATGTCTTAGTGAAAGTTCTTCGTTTTAATAGGTAGAGTATCCTGTTACAGCGCTGCAGCGATCTCTTCTTTTAACCAGTCACTTTGATTTAATCAGATTGCTTACCTGTACATAATGTATGGAACCTCCATCGTAATACTAAAAAAAAAAACACCTAAATAAATACAGTTAGGCAATACGCTAGTTTCCTAGGCCAAAAAAAATGTTCTACTTAGTCCGTCCGCGTCAGTTAGATTTTAAAAAAACATTAGATACATATTTTGTCTTTTGTCAATCAAACTAAAAATGACGAAGACAAAGCGCATCAAAGTATGGAAGTGGGAGGACGTGAAGTCACGCCTTGCTAAAAAGCGTCACACGGCGTTACGTCACGCGGAATTTTAACGGGCTATATCTGCATAATTTTTTGTTTTATTATTAAAAGAAAAAGTACGTATCCAATATTTTCTGTTAATCCAACGGACGGACTAGTTATATTTTTTTAAGAAACTAGCCTAGGCGACAAATACGACCATACTATTTCACAGTTATATTTATCACAAGAATTTTCGTGCTTCAGAAGGCACGTTAACTGGCGTAACGTTAAGGCACGCCTAGTTATTGCTTCGTATATTAAGTCCTTAAGCTCAGTCAGAGCCTCAGAGGCCTCAAAGACAACGTGGTTATATCTGATCTGATAGTATAGTTAGTAACTGCCATACAGCACCCCTCCATCGCGCCATATTGGGCCCGCGTGGCGGGTGGAGTAATGGCCTAAGCTACACCTGTGTGAACTTGGCACCCGACTTTGGAAAAATTGAACTTACTTTGGTTTATTTGGAAGAATTAGGTAGGTAGTTGATTGTAGTGAAGCTAATTTCGTTTGTAGTAATTCCAAAAAAAAAATTAAAAATTACGAAAAAAAATGCGTCCCCCGAGATTGCGAAAACTAACTTTTTCCGATTGTATCTTATAGAGGAACGTTTGTAGTGGATTGTAGTGAAATTCATTTCGTTTGTAGTAGAACAGAAAAATTATAAAAAAATATGAAAGATTCAGATACGTTGTTTTTTGTAAGTCGATTTTAAATGCTTATAAGTCTACTACAAACGCTAAAATTGATTGCAAAACGTTCCCAGAGGTTGGCAGAGGTTTGTAGTGAAAGAATTTTCGTTTGTAGTAGAACAGAAAAATTATAAAAAAATATCAAAGATCGAGTATTTTTCAGATACGTTGTTTTTATTAAGTCGATTTTAAATGCTTATGAGTCTACTACGAACGCTAAAAATGATTGCAATACGTTCCTAGAGGTTGGCAGAGGATTGTAGTGAAAGAATTTTCGTTTGTAGTAGAACAGAAAAATAAAAATAAAATATGAAAGATTCAGATACGTTGTTTTTTGTAAGTCGATTTTAAATGCTTATAAGTCTACTACAAACGCTAAAAATGATTGCAAAACGTTCCCAGAGGTTGGCAGAGGTTTGTAGTGAAAGAATTTTCGTTTGTAGTAGAACAGAAAAATATTAAAAAAATATCAAAGATCGAGTATTTTTCAGATACGTTTTTTTTAGTAAGTCGATTTTAAATGCTTATAAGTACTACAAACGCTAAAAATGATTGCAATACGTTCCTAGAGGTTGGCAGAGGTTTGTAGTGAAAGAATTTTCGTTTGTAGTAGAACAGAAAAATTATAAAAAAATATCAAAGATCGAGTATTTTTCAGATACGTTGTTTTTAATAAGTCGATTTTAAATGCTTATGAGTCTACTACGAACGCTAAAAATGATTGCAATACGTTCCTAGAGGTTGGCAGAGGATTGTAGTGAAAGAATTTTCGTTTGTAGTAGAACAGAAAAATTATAAAAAAATATCAAAGATCTAGTATTTTTCAGATACGTTTTTTTTAGTAAGTCGATTTTAAATGCTTATAAGTCTACTACAAACGCTAAAAATGATTGCAATACGTTCCTAGAGGTTAGCAGAGGATTGTAGTGAAAGAATTTTCGTTTGTAGTAGAACAATAAATTACAAAAAAATATCAAAGATCGAGTATTTTTCAGATACGTTTTTTTTAGTAAGTCGATTCTGAATGCTTTTATGTCTACTACAAACGTTAAAAATGATTGCAAAACGTTCCTCGAGGCTGGCAGTGGATTGTAGTGAAAGAATTTTCGTTTGTAGTAGAACAGAAAAATTATAAAAAAATATCAAAGATCGAGTATTTTTAAGATACGTTGTTTTTTTTGTAAGTCGATTTTAAATGCTTATAAGCCTACTACAAACGCTTAAAATGATTGCAAAAGGTTCCTAGAGGTTGGCAAAGGATTTTAGTGAAAGAATTTTCGTTTGTAGTAGAACAGAAAAATTATAAAAAAATATCAAAGATCTAAAATTTTTCAGATACGTTTTTTTTAGTAAGCCGATTTTAAATGCTTATAAGTCTACTACAAACGCTAAAAATGATTGCAATACGTTCCTAGAGGTTGACAGAGGATTGTAGTGAAAGAATTTTCGTTTGTAGTAGAACAGAAAAATTATAAAAAAATATCAAAGATCGAGTATTTTTCAGACACGTTGTTTTTTTTGTAAGTCGATTTTAAATGCTTATAAGTCTAATTCAAACGCTAAAAATTATTGAAAAACGTTCCTCGAGGCTGGCAGTGGATTGTAGTGAAAGAATTTTCGTTTGTAGTAGAACAGAAAAATTATAAAAAAATATCAAAGATCGAGTATTTTTCAGATACGTTTTTTTAGTAAGTCGATTTTAAATGCTTATAAGTCTAATTCAAATGCTAAAAATGATTGCAATACGTTCCTAGAGGTTAGCAGAGGATTGTAGTGAAAGAATTTTCGTTAGTAGTATAACAGAAAAATTATAAAAAAATATCAAAGATCTAGTATTTTTCAGATACGTTTTTTTTAGTAAGTCGATTTTAAATGCTTATAAGTCTACTACAAACGCTAAAAATGATTGCAATACGTTCCTAGAGGTTGGCAGAGGATTGTAGTGAAAGAATTTTCGTTTGTAGTAGAACAGAAAAATTATAAAAAAATATCAAAGATCTAGTATTTTTCAGATACGTTTTTTTTAGTCAGTCGATTTAAAATGCTTATAAGTCTACTACGAACGCTAAAAATGATTGCAATACGTTCCTAGAGGTTGGCAGAGGATTGTAGTGAAAGAATTTTCGTTTGTAGTAGAACAGTAAAAATATAAAAAAATATCAAAGATCGAGTATTTTTCAGATACGTTTTTTTTAGTAAGTCGATTTAAAATGCTTTTAAGTCTACTACTAACGCTAAAAATGATTGCAATACATTCCTAGAGGTTGGCAGAGGATTGTAGTGAAAGAATTTTCGTTTGTAGTAGAACAGAAAAATATTAAAAACATATCAAAGATCGAGTATTTTTCAGATACGTTTTTTTTAGTAAGTCGATTTTAAATGCTTATAAGTACTACAAACGCTAAAAATGATTGCAATACGTTCCTAGAGGTTGGCAGAGGATTGTAGTGAAAGAATTTTCGTTTGTAGTAGAACAGAAAAAATATATATTATAAATTATTTTACAGACACGATATTTCTTCACAATAACACAGAGGTAAGAGCTGATTTTACTTAAAATAACCTAAATCCTGAAAATTGGATTTACCTAACTGGATAACTTGTCCTAAGTAGACATATTTGTCAACAATTTCGAGAGTAGAGCTTCCAACTGATACTGGGTAGGGCGCAACATGGGCATTCGACATGAGCTTGGTTTTGTCTATGTTCGTTCGCAGGCCTACTTGTTGGGAGACTCGAGTAAGGTCATCGAGCATTGTGCTGAGGTCTTCAAGCGATTCTGCCATGACCACAATATCGTCGGCAAACCGAAGATGAGTGATGTACTCGCCGTTGATGTTGATGCCAAATCCTTTCCATTCCAGGAGCTTGAAAGCGTCTTCCAATGCAGCGGTGAACAGTTTCGGAGATATAACATCTCCCTGTCTTACGCCTCGCTGCAGAGGAATCGCCTTCGTGCTCTGCTCCTGTTCTCGGACCGACATGGTGGCGTTTTGTATAAACACTTCAACACCTCGATGTACCGATAGTCAATATGGCACCGCTGGAGAGACTGTAGCACTGCCCAGGAATTTTGAGAAGGAGGTCAATCGTCGAATCCAATTCGGCTGGGCAGCGTTCGGGAAACTACACCACGTCTTCTCGTCCAAAATACCTCAGTGCCTCAAGACGAAAGTCTACAACCAGTGTGTGTTACCAGTGATGACATATGGAACTGAAACGTGGCCTCTCACTATGGGCCTCATAAGAAAGCTCAAGGTCGCACAGCGTGCTATGGAAAGGGCTATGCTTGGTGTTTCCTTGCGAGATCGAATCAGAAATGAAGAGATCCGTAAACGAACAAAAGTCGCTGACATAGCCCAACGGATTAGCAAGCTGAAGTGGCAGTGGGCGGGGCACATAGCACGTAGAACCGGCCGATGGGGCAGAAAGGTTCTAGAATGGAGGCCGCGTACCGGCAAGCGCAGCGTAGGACATCCACTCACAAGGTGGTCAGACAACCTGGTAAAGGTCGCTGGAAGACGCTGGATGCAGGCCGCTTCCAACCGTTCAATCTGGAAGTCAATGGGGGAGGCCTATGTTCAGCAGTGGACGTGCTATGGCTGAAATGATGATGATGATGATGAACCTAAATCCTTGTTACGAACTTACTTAAGGCGTACAACTTCTTCCGAAGGTATGTTAGCCGAAATAGCATCCCCGTCGAACTCCATCAACCTTTTCGTCTTATCACCTCGCCAAGCGTAAGTTGATTTGCCTTGTAACTCTTTTGCCTATTTGCAATCGTCTTTCTCCACTTAGTTAATTTTTTGGTGCGATACTCCACGAGGATCAAGTTTATGTGTGTAAAATATCGTTACCAATATTTGTTTTATATTTAATTGTCAAAAACGTTTAATAATTTTAGATGAGTCCACGAAATATCGTAGAGTGCACCCGCTTAACCGATAACGAGGACTACGTATTTGAATTCCTTATATCCAACAACATGCGACTTCAGAGCAGCCCATTCACTCACATTGCTATTGCGTAAAGCAGGCAACAAGTTGTTTGTTTTGCCAATCGACCAATTTGGATCCTGCCCTGAATCGTCAGCCTTGTCGTCAACATAGCTGTCACATTGCAGTCACTGCAATTGCAATTTTATTTTTGTTTTTATACTAGCAAAAAGCACCGCTTTGCGAGGACTCGCGAACATTGCTTACTTACTAATAATTTTGAGGACCGTGTTTTAAACAGGATTAACTTTTAATGTATGGATTATTAATATTATTTTATAAATAATTAACACGATTATTATTATTATTTATTTTATCATATTGCTAAATTCCTCATACGGATTTTTTCTCGTTTCCTACAATGTAACATGCATGAGTTTTTAATACTGCTTTAATCTATCTTAGGGAAATCTATTGTTTAAAGCTTAAGTTTTTACTCCTGAAAGACTGATTGATGTAGAAACCTGCTAGTATTTTTTGCTTTTCTAAGTACTTAGTCTCCGTTCTTTTCTAAGCACCGTCACATGCGATGGAACTATTGTCTGAGGCAGTGGGCCCACTTTTCTTTAGTATGTCTTCCAGGCCTTTTTCAAACGCTGCCACGGCATTTTCAGGGTTTTAAAATGAATCCCTCAACGTTTATCTTTTATTTTTGTAACTAAATAAAAGTCACAAGGTGCCAGTTGGGTCTGTAAGGAGGATGACTCACTAACTCGACACCTTCGATAGACAAATATTCGATACTCGGTCTGGCGAAGTGAGCTGGAGCGTTGTTGTGGTGGAGGAGGATCTCGCTTCTTGGGTGCTGCTGTCTTAACATTTTTTAAGAGCACTGGTAAACAATAACTGACATAGGTACTAATCTGCTGTAACAGTATTTTTATCGTCTAAGACAATTGTTCCGAAATGCCCCGTCTGTCCATAGAATGAGGTGAGAACGCCATACTTCATAATTTTTGAGTGGCACCAATCCATGGCATGTAAGACTTTTTGTACTTGACTCATATCAATACCTAATGTTGCCCGAATCTGATGATATGTCACTCTTCTATCAGCGTCTATCATTAGCAACGTGTGTGCGGTACACGTTTGAAGTCCGACAGGTTCTCGGGAGTAGTCAGTGAGTTTGCTTCGACCACGTTTAAACTCATTAAACCAGAAGCCAATTCCCGTAACTTAACAGTAGTCGCATTTCATATCGATCCGTTCCCAGCAACATTACCTACTATCTAAAACGGTATTATAAATTATCAACACTATCCCAATAGGACTGAAAATAGAACAAAACATTATTTTGTTTTTTTTCCTTTTTTGTCGCATAACCAACTGTTACAATAATTACATTTTTTTGGTTTACGAGAATACTGTTTTAGATAGTAATGTTACTGGGAGCGGATTAAATCTGAATTGCGACTACTGTTAAATTACGGGGCTTTGTCATGGAATGCTAGTTCGTAGCAGATTGCCGTCAATTCGCAAAAACAAACATAAGAGTTAAAACATCAACACATTTCTAACGTGCTCCATAATCGAAATTATCATACCTATTTTTTTAATGGGCTGCTTTTTTTTACTGGCCTATTCTAAAAATTTTCAGTGTGATCCACTTATTAAACGTAAAGATGGTGTTGGTAGTAACCTAACGGTCATTATCAGATGGCGTTAGTAGTTCAGTAACATTTTAGTTGATACGAATTAATATTATATTTTATACATTTGTTCATAAAATTCTAATTTAATAATGTTAAACACATCTAGACATAAAATTAAATTACTATGTTAAAGCTCAACCCTAAAGGTGTGGCCGTTTTTTTGTAAAGTGTACCACAAGAATGTATGAGTTGTGGAATATGGATAGGGCTCGCTTCGCTCGCCCAATAATATTAGTATTTATTTAACAATTTACAAGTAAGTATGCATACAGAATACTCGTAATCCAAAGCGCACACAAGATAATTAAATAATATTATTTGCCTTATATTTAGTTTTAAGCTGTATATTTATTTGTATAAAGTATATATAATAGTATTGTATTATCATTAAGTTTATGGCAAATTGAATTAATTTCAAATGGCTATGCCCATAAATAACTATATAAATAAACATCAGAATAATTTAAATAAAAAATGCTATAGTCTAATGAAATAAGAACATGAATTAAACAAAAGATAAATACATATCCAATTGTTCGTAGTAGACTTATAAGCATTTAAAATTGACTTATTAAAAAAAACGTATCTGAAAAATACTAGATCTTTGATATTTTTTTATAATTTTTCTGTTCTACTACAAACGAAAATTCTTTCACTACAATCCTCTGCCAACCTCTAGGAACGTATTGCAATCATTTTAAGCGTTAGTAGTAGACTTATAAGCATTTTAAATCGACTTACTAAAAAAAACGTATCTTAAAAATACTCGATCTTTGATAATTTTTTATAATTTTTCTGTTTTACTACAAACGAAAATTCTTTCACTACAATCCACTGCCAGCCTCGAGGAACGTTTTTTAATCATTTTTAGCGTTTGTAGTAGACTTATAAGCATTTAAAATCGACTTACAAAAAAAACAACGTGTCTGAAAAATACTAGATCTTTGATATTTTTTTGTAATTTTTCTGTTCTACTACAAACGAAAATTCTTTCACTACAATCCTCTGCCAACTTCTAGGAACGTATCGTAATCATTTTTAGCGTTCGTAGTAGACTTATAAGCATTTTAAATCGACTTACTAAAAAAAACGTATCTGAAAAATACTCGATCTTTGATATTTTTTTATAATTTTTCTGTTCTACTACAAACGAAAATTCTTTCACTACAATCTTCTGCCAACCTCTACGAATGTATTGCAATCATTTTTAGCGTTCGTAGTAGACTTATAAGCATTTTAAATCGACTTACTAAAAAAAACGTATCTGAAAAATACTCGATCTTTGATATTTTTTTATAATTTTTCTGTTCTACTACAAACGAAAATTCTTTCACTACAATCCTCTGCCAACCTCTAGGAACGTATTGCAATCATTTTTAGCGTTCGTAGTAGACTTATAAGCATTTTAAATCGACTTACTAAAAACAACGTATCTTAAAAATACTCGATCTTTGATATTTTTTTATAATTTTTCTGTTCTACTACAAACGAAAATTCTTTCACTACAATCCTTTTTTTTTTTTTTTTTTTTTTTTTTTATCGTCTGGAAAATGCTGTCACGCACTATCCTCCAGCCGCGGGGGGACGGCTGGAGGGGTGTGTGGGACTCCGGGCTCAGAAGGAGCCCGCCTACCCACTAAAAACCAGACGGTGTCCCCGGTGCCATTAAGTGAGACGGGAGCTGTGGGTTAGCGCCCCAGGCCTTAGCCATGGGCATTCGTCCACAGTCTCGACTCTGGCTGTGGCTCGCTTGACAGCGAGCGCCACCCGGCTTCGAGGGGAAGGTAGTCTCCCCCCGGACTCCAGCGAACGGCGTGCTGGACACACGCACTGCCGTCGCGGGCCTCCTTTAGCGGACGGTCGGCACCCCCGTGCCAGCCGCCCGAGGCCCGTCAAGGAGGGACGATTGAAGGCCGTAGAGCCTCCTGCGGCGCCCATGGCGTGGGCGGCGGATCATTGGGGCGTCAGCCATAGCCTCTCGCTCCCTCTCCGCTGCTTCCTTCTGCGAGATGACATCCTCGCAGAAGGTGCGCACCGCTCGCCAAGCCTCCTCGCTTCCCACCATGCGGGACACTATTGTCTCAAGGGACAGGTCCCGACCGACCACCGCGGTGAGGACATCGCGCTCCCTCGCCCACGCTGGGCACGACATGAGGGTGTGCTGAGCTGTGTCCTCATCTGACCGATCGCAGTGGTGGCACATTGCGGTCGTCTCGCGGCCTATTTGGTGCAGGTATGACCCGAAACACCCGTGGCCCGTCAGAACTTGGGTCAGCCGATATGAGAGGCGACCATGCTGTCGCTGCACCCACTCTACAAGCACCGGGCGGATTGCCCCCACGGTGCGGCGTCCGGCTTGACTGACGGCCACTCGCTCCGACCACCTCTCCATCGCAGACGCTTCTAGCTCTGCTCTTTCCGCCTCAACCTCGCGCGGCGCTGGTCGATGCCCTAGTGACCTTTGGTCTCCCCGCCACTGATATACAGCGGCGAGGACCAGGGAGTCAAGGTCCCAGGGCAGACACCCGGCAAGCAAGCACGCAGCGTCTGCCGAGACTGTTCGGTAACCGCGGATGACCCTGGTGGCCATGACCCGTTGGGCCCTTCGCAAGACAGCAACGTTTTCTCTTGACATTGCGCCGAACCAGACTGGGGCCCCATACAGGGCCATAGATCTTATGACGCCCATGTATAAGCGCCTGCATAAGGCGGAGGGCCCGCCGACGTTTGGCAAGAGACTGCTCAGAGCTCCGGCTGTGGCTAGGAGCTTTGGCACTAGGCGCTTAAAATGTTGTTCAAAGCGCCACCGCCCGTCCAGAGTAAGGCCCAGGTACTTGAGGGTCTTGGATACCTCTATTCTCACTCCGCTTACAATGAGGTGTGTGCCGTCCGGTGGTGCTTGTCGAGGCCCGTGGAAACATACGGCCTCGGACTTCTCCAGCGCCACCTCCAGTCCAAGCTCCCGAATTCTCCGAACTATCATGGCAACACCTGCCGTTGCGCGCCTCAGTGCCTCACCTAGGTTGTCCCCGCGAGCAGTAACAAGGGTGTCGTCGGCGTAGCAGGTAACGCCGACCCCTGTGATAAGACGCCCGCGGAGAGCCCAATCATAGCCAATATTCCACAGGAGTGGCCCGAGGACCGACCCCTGAGGAACACCGCACGTCATCCTGCGACAGAGCAGGGTGCCATCCTTGTTGACGCAGACCACCTCTCGATCCGCTAGGTAGTTGGCGATTGTGCGCTGCAGGTATGAGGGCACACCATGGTGTATTAAGGCTTGCCTGATGCAAGCCCACGGTAGCGTGTTGAATGCGTTGGCGATGTCTAGGGACACCGCCAAAAGCACACCGCCGCGGGCCACCGCCTTTTCAGCAAGCCCCTTGACACGAAGGATGGCGTCTATAGTGCTGCGCTCCTTTCTGAACCCGTACTGAACGTCTGTCAAGTTTGGCCCGGTCTCTTCTAGGTGCTGGACTAGGCGTACGGAGACGATACGCTCGAAGAGCTTTCCGGCCTCGTCCAGCAACACTATCGGACGATACCCCGATGGAGAGTCAGGTGGTCGACCCTCTTTCCTTATAAGAACTAGCTTGCCGGTCTTCCAGAGTCGTGGGAAGCGACCCTGGTCTAGACAGGCGCTGAAAAGGCGCCGCAAGCGTTCTCCTAAGGCATCTTCTGTCAGCACCCATAGCTTCCCCGGGATTCCGTCAGGCCCAGGAGCCGCGTTTTTGGCTCGTAGCCGCAACATTGCTGCTCCAAGCTCCGCCTGCGAGACGGGTTCTGGTGGCTCGGTAAGGGCCATTGGATGGGGCCTCATTGCCGGAGGAACATGCTCCGCTCTAGATGGAAACAGAGCGGAGACTATGTTATCGAGTAGCTCTGGGTCGAGACTCTCCGTAACCGGAGGTGTCCAAGGGCGCAGTTTGGACCTTGCGGATCGATAGGGACGTCCCCACGGGTCACGATTAAGCTCATCGAGCATCTCCTGGCGGGCCTTTGTTTTAGCCTGCGCAATCCCAACCTTCAAGGCTTTTTTCGCCTGCTTGTATGCCTCGTAGAGAGGGCCGTCTAAATTCGTGTCGCGGTGTCGCCTACGGCGATGTCGGGAGGATTCGCGACATGCTGCGATGCATGCCCGCCGCAGCTGTGCGATATCCTCTGACCACCAATAGACGGCACGTTTGGGAGGCAGTGGCTTGGTTCGGGGCATGGAAGCGTCGCATACATGTGACATAGCCTGTTTCAGCCACGCAGCTTCTTCGTCAATTTGGACTGGTCCGCTTGGGCAGGGCAGCCATGACTTGACCAGGGCGGCTTCTTTAGCCGTGTCCCTATCCAGTCGCTTCACCGCCCACCTTGGAAAAGGTGACGGATAGTTAGTAGGTCGCAGCGCTGTTGTGGAGTTTGAGGTGGAGACGTTGAAGGTAATATACCTGTGATCTGACAATGCCTCCGACTCTATGTGTACACCCCAGTTACTAGTTCGAGCAGCAACAGTCGGACTTGCAAAGGACAGATCTACTATAGACTCGCCTTGAGGTCGTACACAGGTGGCCTCTGCCCCCCTATTAAGCAGAATTAGACCAGATGTTGTAGCCCATTCTATCACCAGGTCTCCTCGGGGGTCTGTAGCTGGCGAACCCCATGCAGTTGCATGGGCGTTAAAATCACCACAGACTAGCGCAGGAAGATGAATCTGCTGTATTACGTCATTTACTTTGTCCAGGACATTTTCGACTGCCGCAATACTACTACTGGGAGAAAGGTAGAGGCCTACCAGCATGAGGTCTGCGCATTTAGCTGCAACATAACCGTCGCCTTTGGCTTTGACCTCGAGAGTTAGCCCATTCAGCGTTTTAATGGCGGCCAGCTTGCGCGAGCGGTCCGCCACCCAGTTGTCTTGGTCCCTGTCCGGAACCCAGTATGGCTCCGACATGACCACTACGTTTGCCAACCACTCCACTGCATGTTGCGCCAGAAGATCCTGCGCAGCAGTGCAGTGGTTGATATTTGCCTGTAGTACACGTAGGGCCATTACGGGCCAGCAGTGTCCATATCCGTCACTTGCCCTGTGCTACAAGGGGCTTTTGGCTTTGCGGCCTTCTTCGACTTAGTTTTTGGCGGGGAGCAGTTCTTACTCCCCGCTTTATGGTTCGCCGGCTTGTTATGTTCCGCGCATAGTGGGCAGTGGGGAGTAGCAGTGCAGTCGCGTGCCTTATGGCCAAGACAACCGCAGCGGTAGCACAACTCACTGCGGTCTGTCTCGGAAGGACACTGTGCACGGACATGGCCTTCTTCTAGGCACCGGTAGCACCTAAGCGGCTTCCTCTCTAATATTTTTACTTGTGCTGAAACCCAGCCAACTAATAAACGACCTTGCGTCAGCTTTTTAGCGGCCGTGATTGGTACCCTAGCTACTACTGTTCCACCACCCGAGAAGGACTCCCGAATCTCTCCTATTTTGATGGCGTCACAGGGACAGTTGCCAGCTTTGGCGATTGCAGTTGCAACTTCGTCCTTGGTGACAGAGTCATCCAGGCCTGTAATCCGAGCGTCCACGGTCTTAATGGGCCTAGAGATCCGTACGACGTCGTCGGAGAGTACTTCCTTGAGTTTGGCCGCTAAGGCGTCTGCTTTGTCCGAGCTTGCTGCCCCTGGGATTTCCAGGAGCTTACCTCCAGTTTTAGCTTTTTTGAAACGCATTCCCTTAATTCCAAGACCCTCAATATCAATCTGGGATTTTGCTTCCCGGATCAGGGCCTGGTACGACGCACCATTCTCTTCCGCCCCAGGCTGCAGAGTCAGCACTACAGCAGCTGACCGGGGGGGTCGAAGATTAGGTGTGACAGGCTTGGTACTAGCCGACTTGGCTGACGTGATGTTTGTCTGCACTCGATCTCCTTGCTTAGTCTTCTTAGAGCCCCTCTTAACGACAGTGGTCCATCCCTCGTCCATAGTCTCCGGAGCAGGTGGGAGTGGACGGGGTGCCCTCTGGGAGGACGCTTTGGGAGCTGGTGCGTTTGACGTTTTATGTTGCCGTCTTCTGCTCCTGCCTTTGCGGCCTCCAGCTGGCGCAGGCGCAGCCGCCTCTTTGGTTGCGGTTGCGGCAGCTACTGGTTGCGTAACGGTTGCTGATTTTGCAGTTGCCGCAGTGGCCTTATTTGCAGATTTGTCAGCCAATCTAGGGGTAGACGCCTTTGAGGGCGGTGCCGTTTTGGGCGCTATTAGTTTGGCCGGCAAGGGTCTCGTCGGGAGAGATGGGAACTCTTCTGACGCCTGAAGAGCCCTCTTGCGATCCGCTGCTAGGGCAATTCGCCGTTTCTCAGGAAGGAGACGGTCGTCAAGGCCCTCGATGCGTGCGTTCAGCATGGCGCTGCATCGGGCCATGATATTTCGTTCGAACTCATCTCGGTCACCCGGCTGGGATGGTATTGCTGGGGTAGGAATAAGAGCATGAGTTTCAGACGCTGTCTTGGTCTTGTCCGCCTTTAATTGGGAAAACTCCTTGCGAAGGTCTGCTAACTCCTTCTGCAATTTCTCATTGGCAGCGTGCAGACGTCGAACTTCGTCGTCAGCTGTTCTATTCAGTATTGTCTCCACTGCCGTCGTGATGGTTTCCGCAGCTAAGTTAAGACACCTCTGAAGGGTTCCTTTCATGTTGCCGCTTTTCCGGCAACAGTGGACAACAGCGTCCGTGGCGACGCGAACGCTTTTTCCCAGTTCCTGTGCAGTGAGATCACGTGCCATGTATATAGTGCGCTTGTGTGCCTTTTCCATCCTCTCCGTGAAGCTGATAGCAACTTCCTCGGCTTCCTTGTCAGATTCATCCTTCTGTTTTTGTTTGAGGAGAGCTTTTGCAAGAGTCCTCTTCTCCCTTTGTCCTATGGACTCACCGGTCGTTACAGGACGACCTCGTCCTCTTCCTTTTTTACCAGCATAGGTGGCCCGAATTTTGGGGCATGCCGAATCAGAGTCCGCGCTCTCCCAATCTTCCTCCCAATTCTCTCGTCCTCGTTTTAAAGCCGACTCTGGCGACTGAAGCACACGTGGCGACCGAGACCGGGATCTTGCCGACGCCATAGACTTAACCGATGCTGAGTCAGAGTCTAAATCGATGCGGGTCAGGGAAACACGCAGCTGACGGCTGCGGAGTCTCTGCGACATCATCTCGCCAGGATTTAGTGCGGCACCATTGGCACCACACGTGTCAAAATCGGAGTATTGAACAAGGCTGTTCAGGTCTGACCTCGGGGACAGAGCTGAGGGATGCAGAGTGCGGTTGGTTTCCGCCTCCCCAGCCACAGTCTCGTCAGTCACCTGGAACTGCGCATCAATGATTGCGTCTGCTAGTGCAGGGTTTTCCATTCCCGCCAGCTGTTCAGCTGACTCGCCGGTTGTGTATGGATGTTGGACGCCTCGCGCCCGGGGGTTGGTCGACAGATTTGAAATTTGAGAGTCCATATCTTATATTCGGGGTTTTTTAATTCGCCCAGCACGCTCTCCACCCACCTGGAGCCCACATATCTGGGGAGCCGTAGCCCAGAGCTACGTGCCGGGTATAGAAGGGAGGTCCGTTTAACAGGGCCCGAGTGCGGGATCCTTTACGCGACAGGTTGGGGCAAGGCTAGCGTGATGTCGACCAAACACACGCAACGCCGAGCCCGCCGTCGGTACTGCCCCCCGCACCCCCTTCTCGCCGAGGCGGCGGTTAAGCCGGCCACCTCCAGCCGATTGACCCTGGTTTGGCTAGGCCAGGGCCGCCCGAGTGACCGGAATCCGGGGCCGAAGCTGCGTGTTGTCTGGGTGGACTGCCACAGACTCAACAGCCAGGCTCCCCTTCTCCCAGCGTACGGGTCCCCACGCACGGCAATAACACGTGGCCTGGATTTGGTAAGGTAAACCCAGGAAAACCCTATCGGGGCCACTACTATGGCCCCACGCCACGCAGGGCCCAACCGCAGGCCCTGCCGCTGTCCCTCCAGGAGGGACCCTCCAGTGCTTTTTATTGTGGTCGCTCCACTTGACCCGGGCAAATGCCCCGACGGTCCCCGGTCCCCCTCCATGGGGGATAACGGGTTGCCCGGCGGGCCCGCCAGACGCCTTAGGCGCCTATGGGCGGGCGTCGCCGCGCTGGTGGGAATTCAGCCGCCCACACGCTCCGTGCGCGCGGACGTTGCCCAGGTAGCACCACGAGGAGGTATCCCACATTGCTCCCAATTTCACTACAATCCTCTGCCAACCTCTGGGAACGTTTTGCAATCATTTTTAACGTTTGTAGTAGACATAAAAGCATTTAGAATCGACTTACTAAAAACAACGTATCTGAAAAATACTAGATCTTTGATATTTTTTTATAATTTTTCTGTTCTACTACAAACGAAAATTCTTTCACTACAATCCTCTGCCAACCTCTGGGAACGTTTTGCAATCATTTAAGCGTTCGTAGTAGACTTATAAGCATTTAAAATCGACTTACTAAAAAAAACGTATCTGAAAAATACTCGATCTTTGATATTTTTTATAATTTTTCTGTTCTACTACAAACGAAAATTCTTTCACTACAATCCTCTGCCAACATCTAGGAACGTATTGCAATCATTTTTAGCGTTCGTAGTAGACTTATAAGCATTTTAAATCGACTTACTAAAAAAAACGTATCTGAAAAATACTAGATCTTTGATATTTTTTTATAATTTTTCTGTTCTACTACAAACGAAAATTCTTTCACTACAATCCTCTGCCAACCTCTAGGAACGTATTGCAATCATTTTAAGCGTTAGTAGTAGACTTATAAGCATTTTAAATCGACTTACTAAAAAAAACGTATCTTAAAAATACTCGATCTTTGATATTTTTTTATAATTTTTCTGTTTTACTACAAACGAAAATTCTTTCACTACAATCCACTGCCAGCCTCGAGGAACGTTTTTTAATCATTTTTAGCGTTTGTAGTAGACTTATAAGCATTTAAAATCGACTTACAAAAAAAACAACGTGTCTGAAAAATACTAGATCTTTGATATTTTTTTGTAATTTTTCTGTTCTACTACAAACGAAAATTCTTTCACTACAATCCTCTGCCAACTTCTAGGAACGTATCGTAATCATTTTTAGCGTTCGTAGTAGACTTATAAGCATTTTAAATCGACTTACTAAAAAAAACGTATCTGAAAAATACTCGATCTTTGATATTTTTTTATAATTTTTCTGTTCTACTACAAACGAAAATTCTTTCACTACAATCCTCTGCCAACCTCTACGAATGTATTGCAATCATTTTTAGCGTTCGTAGTAGACTTATAAGCATTTTAAATCGACTTACTAAAAAAAACGTATCTGAAAAATACTCGATCTTTGATATTTTTTTATAATTTTTCTGTTCTACTACAAACGAAAATTCTTTCACTACAATCCTCTGCCAACCTCTAGGAACGTATTGCAATCATTTTTAGCGTTCGTAGTAGACTTATAAGCATTTTAAATCGACTTACTAAAAACAACGTATCTTAAAAATACTCGATCTTTGATATTTTTTTATAATTTTTCTGTTCTACTACAAACGAAAATTCTTTCACTACAATCCTCTGCCAACCTCTAGGAACGTATTGCAATCATTTTTAGCGTTCGTAGTAGACTTATAAGCATTTTAAATCGACTTACTAAAAACAACGTATCTTAAAAATACTCGATCTTTGATATTTTTTTATAATTTTTCTGTTCTACTACAAACGAAAATTCTTTCACTACAATCCTCTGCCAACCTCTAGGAACGTATTGTAATCATTTTTAGCGTTCGTAGTAGACTTATAAGCATTTTAAATTGACTTACTAAAAAAAACGTATCTGAAAAATACTAGATCTTTGATATTTTTTTATAATTTTTCTGTTCTACTACAAACGAAAATTCTTTCACTACAATCCTCTGCCAACCTCTAGGAACGTATTGCAATCATTTTAAGCGTTAGTAGTAGACTTATAAGCATTTTAAATCGACTTACTAAAAAAAACGTATCTTAAAAATACTCGATCTTTGATATTTTTTTATAATTTTTCTGTTTTACTACAAACGAAAATTCTTTCACTACAATCCACTGCCAGCCTCGAGGAACGTTTTTTAATCATTTTTAGCGTTTGTAGTAGACTTATAAGCATTTAAAATCGACTTACAAAAAAAACAACGTGTCTGAAAAATACTAGATCTTTGATATTTTTTTGTAATTTTTCTGTTCTACTACAAACGAAAATTCTTTCACTACAATCCTCTGCCAACTTCTAGGAACGTATCGTAATCATTTTTAGCGTTCGTAGTAGACTTATAAGCATTTTAAATCGACTTACTAAAAAAAACGTATCTGAAAAATACTAGATCTTTGATATTTTTTTATAATTTTTCTGTTCTACTACAAACGAAAATTCTTTCACTACAATCCTCTGCCAACCTCTCCGAATGTATTGCAATCATTTTTAGCGTTCGTAGTAGACTTATAAGCATTTTAAATCGACTTACTAAAAAAAACGTATCTTAAAAATACTCGATCTTTGATATTTTTTTATAATTTTTCTGTTCTACTACAAACGAAAGTTCTTTCACTACAATCCACTGCCAGCCTCGAGGAACGTTTTTTAATCATTTTTAGCGTTTGTAGTAGACTTATAAGCATTTAAAATCGACTTACAAAAAAAACAACGTGTCTAAAAATACTAGATCTTTGATATTTTTTTGTAATTTTTCTGTTCTACTACAAACGAAAATTCTTTCACTACAATCCTCTGCCAACTTCTAGGAACGTATCGTAATCATTTTTAGCGTTCGTAGTAGACTTATAAGCATTTTAAATCGACTTACTAAAAAAAACGTATCTGAAAAATACTCGATCTTTGATATTTTTTTATAATTTTTCTGTTCTACTACAAACGAAAATTCTTTCACTACAATCCTCTGCCAACCTCTAGGAACGTATTGCAATCATTTTTAGCGTTCGTAGTAGACTTATAAGCATTTAAAATCGACTTACAAAAAAAACAACGTGTCTGAAAAATACTAGATCTTTGATATTTTTTTGTAATTTTTCTGTTCTACTACAAACGAAAATTCTTTCACTACAATCCTCTGCCAACTTCTAGGAACGTATCGTAATCATTTTTAGCGTTCGTAGTAGACTTATAATCATTTTAAATCGACTTACTAAAAAAAACGTATCTGAAAAATACTCGATCTTTGATATTTTTTTATAATTTTTCTGTTCTACTACAAACGAAAATTCTTTCACTACAATCCTCTGCCAACCTCTACGAATGTATTGCAATCATTTTTAGCGTTCGTAGTAGACTTATAAGCATTTTAAATCGACTTACTAAAAAAAACGTATCTGAAAAATACTCGATCTTTGATATTTTTTTATAATTTTTCTGTTCTACTACAAACGAAAATTCTTTCACTACAATCCTCTGCCAACCTCTAGGAACGTATTGCAATCAGTTTTAGCGTTCGTAGTAGACTTATAAGCATTTTAAATCGACTTACTAAAAACAACGTATCTTAAAAATACTCGATCTTTGATATTTTTTTATAATTTTTCTGTTCTACTACAAACGAAAATTCTTTCACTACAATCCTCTGCCAACCTCTAGGAACGTATTGCAATCATTTTTAGCGTTTGTAGTAGACTTATAAGCATTTAAAATTGACTTACTAAAAAAAACGTATCTGAAAAATACTAGATCTTTGATATTTTTTTATAATTTTTCTGTTCTACTACAAACGAAAATTCTTTTACTACAATCCTCTGCCAACCTCTAGGAACGTTTTGCAATCATTTTAAGCGTTCGTAGTAGACTTATAAGCATTTAAAATCGACTTCCAAAAAAAAACAACGTGTCTGAAAAATACTCGATCTTTGATATTTTTTTATAATTTTTCTGTTCTACTACAAACGAAAATTCTTTCACTACAATCCTTTGCCAACCTCTAGGAACGTATTGCAATCATTTTTAGCGTTCGTAGTAGACTTATAAGCATTTTAAATCGACTTACTAAAAAAAACGTATCTGAAAAATACTAGATCTTTGATATTTTTTTATAATTTTTCTGTTCTACTACAAACGAAAATTCTTTCACTACAATCCTCTGCCAACCTCTACGAATGTATTGCAATAATTTTTAGCGTTCGTAGTAGACTTGTAAGCATTTTAAATCGACTTACTAAAAAAAGCGTATCTGAAAAATACTCGATCTTTGATATTTTTTTATAATTTTTCTGTTCTACTACAAACGAAAATTCTTTCACTACAAACCTCTGCCAACCTCTGGGAACGTTTTGCAATCATTTTTAGCGTTTGTAGTAGACTTATAAGCATTTAAAATCGACTTGCAAAAAACAACGTATCTGAATCTTTCATATTTTTTTATAATTTTTCTGTTCTACTACAAACGAAATGAATTTCACTACAATCCACTACAAACGTTCCTCTATAAGATACAATCGGAAAAAGTTAGTTTTCGCAATCTCGGGGGACGCATTTTTTTTCGTAATTTTTAATTTTTTTTTGGAATTACTACAAACGAAATTAGCTTCACTACAATCAACTACCTACCTAATTCTTCCAAATAAACCAAAGTAAGTTCAATTTTTCCAAAGTCGGGTGCCAAGTTCACACAGGTCCTAAGCTACGTATCATTGTCTGTAGTGGTAAGGACCGTGCTTTAGAACTGGTCGTTTAATGAGATTACTAAATATACTATTCCAATATTTTGTTAAAGGATTACATTTTGTCGTGTATTCATGTTTAAATTAAACAAAATGTTCCACTTACGTCATCTATACTGCGTACTGCATACTAACAAGCAAAATAAAAGTTTTGTAAGTAAAAGCGACTTCACGTGTATTTTTGACGATGCTCAAGGTTGCTGAAGAATTTTTTATTATATTTTTATCTGACATTTACATTTTGACATTACTTTATTTAACATTATCTCCAATAACCGACATTAACATTTAATAAATTTATGTACAAATAATTAATAGAATGTTAACTGTAATGTATTAATAATTTTGAGTTAACATAAAATTTATTTGTAAAATGACGTATCTAAGTGTACTGTATTACCTAAAGATGAAATAAATGAATATGAATATGAATATGAATACGTCTAACCAGCCACCCTGTATTTTATAATGGTTTATTCAGATTGCTTACCTTTAATAGACTTCGATCGTTATACTAAAAAATAAATAAAATAATAATACAGTGGTGCCCAGTGCCCCATCTATTTTTGCGGGATGAAATGTTTATAAAACTGGTTTTAATTAAGTATCAACCTTAAAATATATTAATTTCTCAAAAGGCATCGAAACTAATTGGCATACCTAAAGTTGCAAGTACCTAAAATTACATTTTATTTTGGTGTACACCTATGAAACATACGTCAATCGATAGAGAAAATAATTACAAACAATAAATATTCTTTGACAAAATGTCGTAAATGATATACTTTGGTCAGAATTTGAGTTTGAACATGTAATATTCTCTATAGAGCCATAACGGGCCCACGTGATGGTGGGATATGGCCGAATCACCTCATAATCTGT
The DNA here is from genome assembly GCA_963576865.1 of Anania hortulata. Classification (NCBI taxonomy): domain Eukaryota; kingdom Metazoa; phylum Arthropoda; class Insecta; order Lepidoptera; family Crambidae; genus Anania; species Anania hortulata. The sequence continues at coordinate 3,551,215 of OY756413.1, forward strand.
AAAGGTGAGGACTGTGCCCTATAGTGGGAAGTTTTATAAGCTTACTTAACTGAAAATCCGATTCTAATATTTTGTAGAAGATTTAAATCTTGTAGTACGTATAAGTTTTGATTGTACGAAATGTTCCACTTACGTCTTCATCGCGAACTGCATACTAACAAGGAAAATAAAAATTTGGTAAAAAATTATGAAAAACCATCCCCTTGTCTAACTAGGTACCCTGTATTTTATAATTAAGATTTAGATAGATAAATAGATACTCTTTATTGCACACCATACAAGTAAATTACACATGATTTTTACAGAAAGAAGTACAATGTAGGCGGTCTTATCGCTAATAGCGATCTTTTCCAGACAACCTTCAAGTAGAGAGATTTAATCAGATTGTTTACCTCCCTTAAATCTTGATCGTAATACTGTAAAAAAAGGCAACTCACGCTGCGGTTTTAGGTGGATGGGTGACCAATGCGACCAATTATTAACATTTATCATAAGAATTCCAGTGCTTTAAACGGCATGTTAAAAGTTAGTCCCGCCCGGCTATCGCTTGATATAATCGTTAAGGCTAAGTCATCCAGATATTACATCACCGCCATATTTATGCCAAACGTGATAGTAAGCATTAAAAAGATGGTAATAAACGTGACAACAGCAAGGGTTTAAAATGTCTATATTTTGCGTAAAATAGGTAATATGTGAACGGGTAGTCAGAGCCTTAAATTCAATTAAATTCAATTCAATATTTATTTATTTCGGGCAACATAGGTCCATGGGTTAATACAAATTCAAAACTTAAAAATAGGTGTTAGTTTAAACATATTTTAATTTAAAGGCCTCAGGGCAGTGTTTATATCTGACCATGCGGTTTGTCATTAGAGCACATCTCCATCGTGCCATAATGGGCCCGCCTGGTGAGTGAGGTATGGCCCAAGCTACCCTTCATAATCTGTAGTGGTTAGAACCATGCCCTATAATCGGACGTTTAACAAGATTGCTTAACCAAAAATACTATTCCAATACTTTGTTGAAGGATTTGTGAATTTATGTACAAATTAAACAAAATGTTCGACTTACGTCGTCTTCATCGCGAGTTGCATCCTATTAAGCAAAATAAAAGTTTGTATGAAAATTGATAAAAAGCGATCTTTGCGTCTAACCATTCACCTTGTAATTTATAATAGTTTAATCAGATTGCTTACCTCTATTCGGTCTCGATCGTAATACTATAAAAAAAATTAATAATAATATATATTAATATATAATAAATAATATACAGTGTGTAACGAAAAGGTGAAATAAAACTTTAAGGGGTTATTCTACGGCTAAATTACATCAACTTTTTCTATGGGACCAACATCAAAATCTCAAAAAAAATAATTGACGTTTCCATACAAACTGATGCCAGCTGGTCACGTTTTAGTATGAAAAAGTGTTTTTTTTTGCGATTTCAATACCTTTTCGTTACACTCTGTATATAAAATACAGGTGCCCAGTGCTTTGGACTACCGCAACCAACGCTGCGGTTTTAGGTAAATTGTCTAACTCGTGACCAATACGACCATAATTAACGTCATTTATCATAAGAATTTTAGTGCTTCGGTAGGCACGTTGAAACGTTATAAGTTAGTCCTACCCGACTACCGCATAATATAAATTATTAAGGCTAGGAGGTCTTCCACATATTATTATGTCACGGCCATATTCATGCCAAACGTGACAGTGCGTGTTAAAAAAAAAACCAAATTCAAATTCAAATGCGTTTATTGCCAATTAAGTGTACAACTGTTAAAAAGCGTCATATGTGCAGGGAGATTCGAAATGACGATATTTTGCGTAGTTATAATATGTGGATTCCGCCTAATCAGAGCCTTAGCAGCCTCCATTGCGCCATTATGGGCCCACGTCACCCACGTGGTGGTATGGTTTAAATCACCCTCACATTCGTTTTTCGGTTAGGTGTTGTTAAAATTAAACGAAATGTTCCACTTACGTCATGTTTATCTGCATACTATATAACAAGGAACGTACAAGTTTGGTAAAATAAAAACACTTTTTTTTAACTTTAAAATATTAAATTGTTGATTTAAACTATACGTCTATAATACGCTGTTGCGTTTTTAATGAAAAAATAAAAATTATATTCAAATTTTTTTTTTAATGATTTTTAAGAGACGTAGCCGAGATACAAGCAAACCAGACTTAGTTTCGCTATATCTGAGGTTCAGGGTTCAACTCCGGGTCGTTGACCGACCCGGAGTTGGTTCCCTTAGGGGTGGTTTTTATTTTTCAAACTTTTATCATAGCATCTTTGAAGTATAAGCTATTCAATAAAACAAAAATCATCAAAATCGGCTCATATCTGTCGAAGATAGGTAACAAGAACCACAACCAAAATATTATCTGGGTATATATTTGTTGATTTTCTCAAAAAGTTCCAAATAAATTTCGATAAAATTTATATGGGACCACCTCTGAAGTATAATCTACCAAACAAAAAAGAATCATTAAAATCGATTCATAATTGGCGGAGTAATCGCGTAACAAACATACAAAAAAAAAAAAAAACATACAGTCGAATTGAGAGCCTCCTCCTTTTTTGAAGTCGGTTAAAAATAACATTAGAATTTTGTAAGTTGGAGTTATAGCAAGCATTGTTAAAAAAAATATGTATCCAGTCCTATTAAAATAGGACTATACTTGGGTCATTAAGATGGATAGAGCATTATTTAAAAAAGCAACTCTCATTTCGTATAAGTTTGTCCCTTTCGCTCATTTATTATTAAAAAAAAATGCTTTCAAAATACATTGGAATTTTATATAAGTAGTCTGAAGCTCAAAGTTTGAATAGATAGGATGCCGGTAAAATGAGGAAATCGTTTTATCAGGATATTTTACTCAACATGGCCCCACTACAAAACAATTTTAATAGTGATAAAATTATTCGCATCTTCGGTAGATAAAGGCACAATTGACTTTTTGAAATTATACAAAATAGTTTTTTTTTTGCTTTCCGTATGCCCTTGCCCTGTTTATAATTGATCTTAAGTAGTTTTCCTTAACATGGAATAAACTTAGTCGATAATTATTTTAGGCATGTTGTTTACAAGATTTAAAGATAATAAACAATAATAATTTGTTTTCACAATCACACCAATTATCTAGCCCCAAACTGAGGGGGTACTTGGGGGCTCAAATGCCGCCAGGGGCAAATGTTTGTGTGATAAGCACGAGCTTTTGCAATCTAAGTCATGGATGTTTATAGAGGTATTCAAGTATGTTTAACTGTTATCTAGGTTAGATAATTAATTCTAAAAAAAAAATGGCACAAAAACTAGATCGGAAGAAAAAGTTTACCTCTCCATACGGAATAGTAATTTACCTTGATGATTATGTATGGAGCATCATTCATTTTCTTTTTTTTGGTGTTGTGACTTTAGCCTCAAAAATAGTTGTTTAATATGGGCAGAATATTAAAGCGGTTCTCTTGTCTTACGATTACTCTGTACAGCACTTACAGAACCGACTTAAAAAGTGACTATACTAATTAACAAAAAATATTAAGCTTGCAAACTTTATCTGCACTGTTCTGGTATTTTTACAAACTTAAGTGATTTCCCGTGACTTTCCCCGTTTGATTACGATGGAAGTCAACGTTGCAGGAAGCCACTGGATACAAACAATCTAGAGCACCTCACTGTGCCACGGCATCCTATGGGAGAGGCCTATGTCTAGCAATGGACTTCCAAAGGCGGAGCGAATGATGATGATGGTTTTGGTGTTCAGTACATAGTATGGTATAGTTTATAAACAGTCCTATTATTTTTTATAATCACTGTGAAGTCTGTCTGCAAAGACACTCGCAGGTACGGATCTTTATCCGTTTAAAGTCAAAATTAACATTAAATAATTCAGCTTAGGGTTTAGTCCCTGGAGTCATATAAATCAAGCTTCTAAATAAACGAAAAACAGTAACGCCCTTTATTTTATATTATACTTTCATTTTGATACTCGCAAACTCATAAAAACTAAAGAACACTTCTTGTAGAGTCTGGAGAGAAGAAATTTGGCCAACACAAGGCCTTAAATTACTTACCTCTATCAAATCTCGAACTGCAACATAATCCTAAAAAAATAATTTTGTTAAATACTATTACATATAGCTCAATGCTTTGGATTAGCCAAATTAAGCAACCGCTGCGGTTACAAGTGGGTGGTTGACCAATCCGACCGTTAAAGTGTCATTTATAACAAGCATCCATCGTCATGCTTCGGAAGGTGTATATGTCGCAGCCAACTAGCTTAATCAGCCGTTCAATTAACAGCCTAGCCTCTTTATTAAATGGCGCCGTTCAATCAACGGCCTGAATGATGTTCAACCATTTGATGAAACAGCTAGGCAAATGACTTGGAGCGATAACGTTTAATTACTTGTCTAGCCCGTTCATTTAAATTTAGTTCCACTTTCTGCCACCAAGCGCTGAATCTCATAAACCTTTCAAAATGGCGTCGGTAAACAACAAAGATTGTGTTTCCCAAAATTTAATGAGAAATAATACAATGGAAGAGTGTAGTGATAGTAACAATGTGAATTCAACATGGACTGAGTCGAGCAACTTCATTTTTAAATCTAATTTCGAGCGAAAACTTGTTGAATATGACGAACAGCATCAAGGTAAGTTTAAGTTTGTTTTTCGTAATTATTTTTTATTCTGCGAATTGTTTACTATGTTCATTACTAAGGGTTTATAGTTAATGTGATTTATCTTTATCTTTGCAGGATCTAATAGAAAAGCTTGGACATTAGAAAGAATTTTAGAGGTTATGAACGACATAAAAAAAGCTCAGGTGACCATGAGTTCTGGCCAGCGGAGAACGGCCATGGATTATTACTGGATGGGCAAGTACGATATTATGACAACTGCAAATGAAGATTGTTTAATATTTAAAAGACTCACAGTCACTGCTCCTGTAGTACGCATTTTACCAAGAGAAAAGTATTTTGATATCTTGTTAGATGTCCATAAATCCTGCGGTCATGGTGGACGAGATAAAATACTTTACGACATAAAGAACAGATATTATATTCCCAAGAAAGCAGTAGAATTTTTTGTGTCTTTGTGTCCTATATGCGAAACTAAAAGAAATGCACCAAGAAAAGGTATTGTGACGAAACCAATCGTTTCCCGTGATTTTAATTTAAGAGGACAAGTCGACCTAATGGATTTTCAGTCTTGTCCCGATGGCGAGTTTAAGTGGCTTTTAAACTACCAAGATAACGCAACCAAATTTCAAAATCTACGTCCACTTAAAACAAAAAGAGCTGTTGAGGTAGCTTCTGAACTGATGAAGATTTTTTTGATATTTGGAGCACCCTACATTTTGCAATCGGACAATGGCCGAGAATTTACTGCAAATATAATAAAAGAATTAGTCGCAATGTGGCCCGAGTGCAAAATTGTTCATGGGAACCCACGACGTTCGCAAACTCAAGGTAGCGTCGAGAGAAGCAACCAAGATGTGGAAAATATGCTGCGAGCATGGATGAGTGACAATAAATCAACAAACTGGTCTACGGGCTGTTTTTTTGTGCAATATTTCAAAAATGCTTTATTACATCGAATAATTGGAAGATCTCCATATAAAGCTTTATTCGGATGTGAACCTAAAGCGGGTTTAAATGGATTTAATATTCCACCGTCTATACTTTCAACTATAGAAACAGAGGAGCAATTGAAAACTTTCACAGAGCAAGAGACAGATGAAGCTACAGACAATAATAGGGACAATAATAGGGACAATAATGATAATAATTTGATAACAGTAATGGACAATATTGAAAATGTAGAATCAAACTTTACCTGTGTAGTTTGCCATAATAGCGCCACTGGAGCGCACAAATGTAAGTCCTGCAATAATGTTATACATGCAATATGCGGAATATCGGTGGATAAAGAGGGTTATGGTTCCGAAGTGGTATGTGTTATGTGTCGGGTTGAACACGATATAATCCTAGAAAGAGACGAGGCACACAAAGGACTTAAGCGTGCAGTCGAAAAGATGATTGACACTACCGTAAAGAAAATGCCTAAGTTAGATATTGGTAATAGTGTTTTTGTGAGCATACCCAAAGTGGATCGCGGACCTTTAGACATGAAAAACATTCAAGGGAAAATCGTTGATATTCGAAATGGCGTTCATAAAGTTGGAACTAAGTATGGTACTATTAAAAACTGCAAGAATTGCAGTACTCAGATACAGGTTATGATGATGAAATTTCAGAAAACTTTCTTTGAGAGAGGCTGTGGCTAGTCATTCACCTTTTGGTGGCCAGGGATTCCAAAAATGTAATTGTAAGCCTGCTGTCAATCAATGTCGCAATAATAGATGTGCTTGTTTTAAAAACAAAATTCTTTGTGGATCCAAATGCCATGGAAGTTTAACTTGTGTCAACAAATAATTGTGTCCCTAGTTATTAAGTTACGCTGATTGATCTCATAATTTCCAAATTATAGTAATTTGTTACGTCTTAAATATTATATTAAATAAAAAAAACTTATTTTGAAGTGTTTCATTTTTTTCCATCGCATGGTCATCCTATCGTACTAATGGCCTAAGCGTTAGCCAGCCGGTTTATTAAATGTTGTAATAGAGGCTTCGGCTGGACATCATTCAGGCATTTAATTGAACGGCGCCGTTTAGTAAAGAGGCTAGGCTGTTAATTGAACGGCTAACTAAGCTAGTTGGCTGCGACATATACACCATACATACCAAAATTTTTATTCCGAATTTTATTATCACGAATAAAGTACTGAATTTCAAAATTTCAAACTATTTAAAATTCTGAAAATGTAAATTCCTATTTATCATAATTCCTATTTTTTAAATTTTGCAATCTTAAAACTCCTATCGTTTATAATTCGAATTTCAAAATGGCGAGTTTTATTAGATCAAACTGTTTAAAATTCCAACTTTTCAATCATCCGACAAGTCAACAATACCAATCACGATTATGAAAATTACGAATAATTAAAATTACGAAAATTTTACTCCCAGATCTTAGTAGTCTTTCTTTGTAATTTGCAAGCAATCAATCGTGCAGCAATGCATGCAATTTAAACAAAGCAAGTAAGCATGCCTTAAGCACGCATGCAGGCATGCAACATGCAAGCAAGTAAGCATGTATGCATACATGCTCACTACACCAAAAGTTGGGAAAAGATTTTTTTTTCTTTGTAATTTGCAAACAATCGTACAGTAATGCATGAAAGCCAGCAAGCATGCAAGCAGTTAGATTCATGCAACCATGCATGCACGCAAGCAGCATGCCGAAATTGCCGAAGCTGCAGAAGTGAGCGGAAGTGAAGTCGCCTCCGGCGTTTAAAGTACACTCTAGTATTGGGCAGACATGTACCACGGCGCAGGACGGATTTTTATTCTATTTTCGGAATATTGACAGTCGAAATACTGTTTTAGGGCTAATGATACTACGGTGTTTTAATTTTTCATACTTGTGACAATTAGAAAAATAACTCATTATTAGCATGCAGTAATATAGGATTCGTGATTTTTAATAATCAAATTTTTATTTAATTGAAATTATGAAAAATTTAAGAAAATAGGAATACCCAAATTCGGAATTAAATATTTCGGAATATTTGTATGTTCCCACTTTGGAAGGCATATCAAAAGTTGGTCTCACCGGCATTCGCTTGATATAAGTCGATAAGTTTAGTCAGTGGTCAGTCAGCAGGATCACAATCAAAATTTTTAAAAAATAACTCGGATTCGATTCTAAACAGGTATTTTTTAAAGAGTTATCTTAGCATGATGTCTAGCAATGGACTTCTGAAGACAGAGGTGATGATGATGATATTTTGGTCTAATAGCCAGTACATAATATGGAAGTAAGGTCGAATAAATTTTAATAATTTAATAATCCAAAGACTCTTTTTTGCTGAAATCGATAAAGCTATAGAGTGGAAATTAAGATTCAATACTTAAGCTCAAGGTTAGGCTAATCCCTAAAAGGTTAAAAAAACAAGTTTCTAAATAAACTCAAAAAAGTTACGACCATTATAAAAACTACATGCCACTTTCCAACTGCAAATTCATGAAATTTGGTAAGAAAAAAAGTCTCACGGTGGAAGTAAAGGTAGCATTTGTTATTTTTAATAAAATTTTACCAACCCTGCTATATTTTCCTGACGTTTCTGGTATAACAAGGCACAACGTAGCTAACCCTATAACTAAAAACAACCGCATAACGTAGGCGGCCTACAAACTAAGATTTTAGAAGATCTCTGCGAATTGTATTAATGCAAAAAAGTGCGTGAAATTTCTTAATTTCTTCAATCAAAACCATAATTATTTTCATCAATTTCTGTTATCATTTTTTTTAGGGTAGGGTTTAGAACATCTTGTAAAACTAAACGACGTCTATACTTGAAATACAGGTCAAGAAGTGAAAATAAAAGCATTAACAAAAGCACACTTAAGCAATATAACTTAATCTTTAAAAAATGATTAAAATAAGAAAATAACCAATAATAGAAGTATTCAAAACAAAAAAAAATTATGTAAAGCAACCTGGAATGCTATTTCAAAAACTATTAGGAAAAGTGACTTATTAAAAAATGACAGAAATGATTATTAAAGATGACATGACTTATAGAAACCCTACTGACATATCTAATATATTTAATGAATATTTTGCCAACCTGATATTGAATCAGGCTCGCAATAATAATGATAACATGAATATATTTGACGTTAATAAACGCAATCCTAACACAATTTTTCTAAATCCTGTTAATGGTTCTGAACTTTCTGAAGTATATAATATTTTAATGAAACTAAATAATAGTAAGACAAGCGGCTATGACGACATAACGACTAAAGTTTTAAAGTTGTTCGCCTCGTGGCTATGCTACCCTTTGGCACACATCATAAATTGATCTTTCCTGGAGGGCAATTTCTCAGAATTACTCAAGACATGCATTAGTTAAACCTCTTTTTAAAAAAGGTGATAAATCTTGTATGAACAATTATCGTCCAATCACAATAGTCCCTATTTTGTCTAAGGCTTTAAAAAAGCAATGCTAGAGAGTATTAATAATTTTATTTTAAAACATTAAATCTTGCACGACTAACAGTTTGGCTTTTTAAAATGGAGTTCAACTACCCTTGCGTGCTTTAACCTATTGAGAATTGTATAAATAGTGGTACGCCAGTTGCGTTACTATTCCTTGATTTGAGCAAGGCATTCGATTTCGTAAATCATAAAAGGAAAAGGGGATAAGCTGTAGACTGGGTGACTAGTTAGTGGATTAATAGAAAGCAGTGCACCCAAGTAACCAAAGTAGCATCAAATTTTAATGGGACCAAATACAAAAATATTTCAATCCGAGTTAATAATAACCAATAGTGGTGTACCGCGAGGCAGCATTCTTGGTCTTTTGCTATTTCTTTTATACATAAATGACCTTTCGGAAGCCACAAACCGTGACTATATACTATTTGCTGATGACACCACAGTTGTCATAAAATCTAAAGATAAACAAACCTCTCAGCAGGTTATAAATAAAGCTTTGGCAGATGTAGGACATTGGATGAAAATAAATAATTTAAATATAAATGTAGGTAAGATAAATGTAATTCAATTTAATTCTTATTTGTAATTTATTGCAACTTGTCATTAAATATTTAAATGAAAAAGTAACTGAAGTTAAGCCTTAAATTTCTGGGAATAAATGTAGACAGCCATTTGAAATGGGAGACAGATATCGACATTTTATTAAAAAATTTGAACGTTTTGTTTTTGCTCTGAAAAGAGTCAGAGTAACGGTTTTGACATAGGCTTTTTTAACGGCCTACCATGGTTACGTAGTGTCAACACTTAGCTATGGACTTATGATCTGGGGAAACTTGGTGGATGTGGATAGACTTTTTAAATTACAAAAACGTTGCATTCGGGTAACTAACAAGGCCTGGTTTTTAGACAGCTGTAAACCCTTTATTTTAAAAATCTAATGTCTTCCATTGCCTTGCATGTATATAAAAGAAATATGCCTTTTTACTGAATCGCATCCAGAATTGTTCAGTAACCGTAGTGAAATTATAACTCGGCAAAAAGGGCCATATTTGTTAACCTGTTAATCATCCTACATGTCACAAGGCGATATAAAAAAAAATTTGCTAACATGTGTGTGTAGCGACATCTATCTCGCTACATATAAAACTGACGTATCCTACATCGCGATATTAAAGTTATCGGAGCGATTGAAGCATTATACAAGAACCCGACAACAACCGTCGGGCAGTAGCCCACCAGACACAACACCCGTCTGGTCGGAGGATCCTCCCTTTCAATGGTGGATGAGGAACTTTACACCCTGTTCCTCTCCCCCCAAATGTGTTTTGATTTTTAATCACATTCCTGACGACATAAAAGTGTTAGAGCGTCTCGCGTCTAAACGAAAGCTAACAGAATGGCTATTTTCGCATTATTTTTATAGCGTAAAGGAATTCCTAGACCCTAAGACTAATGAGTTAGAATTGTTAAAATTAGTTTTATTGTTAAAATTTGCACGACTGCATGCATGCTGAATACATTTACTTTATGCTTAACATTAAGACCTTTACATGTATGTATTTTGGCAAATACATTTTCTGATTTCTATTATTTTATATATTGTCAACGGAAAATCAATTGCGATGTTTTGTAATAAAAAATATTTTTACACCCCGGTTTTTAGTACATACAAATGACGCAAACCATTTGTAAACAGTCCCCTAAAATTTTCTTCCAATAATTATTGACGTACAATTGTTTCACATAAAATTACACTACGCACACAATCGCAAAGTAATAAAACAGTTTAATAAAAACGTTTCCACAAAGAAATCTAGGTTGCTATTAGGCTGTGTTTTGATAAAGGAATTTATAAGCACTACGTACAGACAATAGCTTGTCAACCTACCAAAAAACGTCAAATTTTCTCAATTGATATTGATCTCTAAATGTCGGACTTGAAAGTTGAAAATTGGTTCGATGACATTTAAGTTTTTGGGTAGGTTGACCTACCGTTGACCGCACAACTTATAAATTCCTTGATTTTGATAGTTACGCCATTTTGTATATCAATCAATACAAATTCAGAGATTGGTAAGATGTCAATGAAAATGGCATATCGCAAAAAAATTCACTTCCCCATACAAAGCCGAACCCAAAAAATGCGATTATAGTTCATAATGCGACTGAAAATGAAAGAAACCTCAATTAGATTTTTTTAGCACTATTTTTAGTTGTGTTGGCATAGTTTTGATAATTTTGAGTCAAATTAAAAGTTTACGAGAATACTGTTTGTGATCGTAATGTTACTGGGAGCGGATCGACACCGGATTGCGACTACTGTCAAATTACGGGAATTGGGCCTCAGTTTGTATGAAGCAGTGAATTTTATTTTTATGATTGCTATGTTGGTCGCATAGAAAAAGTTGTTATATCTGAGCAACAGAATCAGCCTCTAGGAGGTTGTTGATGTTAATAAAATAACCCTGTATAGTACGCGAAGATCATATAGAATGGCGAACTTTAGTAAGGAAATTAATTTCTTTAAATTAATTTAGGGAGAGTCTATTGTCTAATTTGTTAGAAAAATCTACTCAAAACTATTAGCGGCTATTATCCAAGGATAACAGACGAGAATAAGAAAGGGAAGTCTCATAATTCTTTTTTACAAACATTACGGCAATTTAGTAATTTGAAAATTATCTTCTGGAGACGTATTTTGAAGCATTCGAAATTAATCTTGAATTCGAACACGAAAACAATTCGTGTATGAAAATGGTTTCTATTGCTTCCGATTTTACGCATTTTTGAATCACTCGAAATAGGTGTTGCTATAAATTAAAATCTTGTAAGTATTTTTTGTTTCACGCAGAAAATATTATAAAAAATAAAGCAAAAACTCATCAACGAACGTAAATAATAAGTTATTGTGTCAAATCTCTGTCAACTATATGTTTACTGATCAATGTCATTCTTCCGTACTTTCTACTAGTAGAAATCGAAAGACGAGTGGGTAGGACCACTCGTAGCAGAATTGACGGAATGAATTTTAGTTTCAAAAATAGTGATTTTAGAGATTCGCATGCGAATCTTGCGATTTCGTATTCGGATTGGAATTCGTATGATTCATAAATACGTCTCCTGAACCTTTTCTATTCTTTTGACGTGAAGCGTAAAGTACCTAAACCGGATAACATGTACAACGCCAGTACACCAGCCGGGTTTTCTTAAGACGACGCATAGGAATAGTGGCAGGGATATCGATTTTTCTTAGCTATTACAAAGCATTAATAATAAATAATAAATAAATTGTTTCCACAATCACACCAATTAACTAGCCCCAAACTAAGCAAAGCTTGTACTATGGCGACTAGATAACGGATAAACATACTTAAATATTTTTATGAACATCCATGACTTAGGTACAAATGCTCGTGTTCATCACACAAACATTTGCCCCTTGCGGGATTCGAATAACCGCTGGCTTTGTAGTCCGGAGCGCGGACCACTACACCAGACGGTCGTCAAATTATTAATTATATAATAATTAAGGAGGCCTATATACGTCCCACTGCAGGACACAGGCCCACCTTAACTAAGAAGTGGTTGGGCCATATTCCAACACGCGCGGGCCCAGTGCGAATCGTATAGGAAACTTGTATAACGGATAGCCTTGATCAATGCCTCAAACTTTTAACTTTATGTATTCTTACATTTTGAAAAGACGAATAGACGTATACATTTCATGGTAGTGCCAATTTTTCAGGGACCACTCGGAATCTGTCATCATCATCATCATCATAACAGCCATCGGTCGTTCACTGCTGAACATAGGCCTCCCCCAATGACTTCTATCGTTGGGGGGATTGCCAATACTCACCACGCTAGGCAGGCGGGTTGGTGAGCGCAGTTTTTTATAGGATTTCGCACGTAGATGCTGCTGCCCGTCTCGTGCTACAGGAATTAGTCGCCTTTTAAAACACGCCTCCTGTTGGCGGTGGAGAAGTGTATTATTGGCCGGTTTTTTATTTTTCAGAATTTTTCAAGTTTTTTGGTGGAATTTTAAATGGTAATGTACATCATATTTAAAAAAAAAAAAAAATAATTGTCTTATTTTAAAAGTTACAAGGGGGAGACACATTTTACAACTTTGGAAGTGTCTCTCGCGCAAACTATTAAGTTTAGAAAAATAAAATATTAGAAACCTCAACATCATTTTTGAAGACCTATCCATAGATGTCCCATACGTATGGGTTTGATGGATTTTTTTTTGAGTTTCAGTTCTAAGTATTGGAAACACCCAAAATTTATTGTTTTTTTTTCTATTTTTGTGTGAAAACCTTAATGCAGTTCACAGAATACATCTACTTACCAAGTTTCAACAGTATAGTTTCGAAAAAAAGTGGCTGTGACATACGAACGGACAGACAGACAGATAGACATGGCGAATCCATAAGGGTTCCGTTTTTTGCCATTTGGCTACGGAACCCTAAAAACACACGTTGTTATAGAAAAAGGAATTTAAAAACCCCCCGACCAATAGGACGTAAGTGACCATAGAGAATCCGGCGTGGGGTGCTGCTGATTTGCTGACAGATTGAAATTACTTAATTAGGATAGAGAATTTATTTTATTTTATTACAAGATCATCATCATCATCATTTCAGCCATAGGACGTCCACTGCTGAACATAGGCCTCCCCCATTGACTTCCAGATTGGCCGGTTGGAAGCGGCCTGCATCCAGCGTCTTCCTGAAGCAAGCTGAAGTGGCAGTGGGCGGGGCACATAGCACGTAGAACTGACGGCCGATGGGGCAGAAAAGTTCTAGAATGGAGGCCGCGTACCGGCAAGCGCAGCGTAGGACGTCAACTCACAAGGTGGTCAGACGACCTGGTATTACAAGATCCACAGCTCTAATTACAATTTAGATGAACTTATGAACTAAACTCACAGCCAATAACGGATCTACTTTTTTAAATTTTGAAACTTGTATAATCGTCCGACAATCGTATTCCGAATTAAATAAATAATATGAAGAAAAAAAATTTTTATAATGTAAAGAAAAAATTTCAGCAACATTTCTCCAGCTCTTTGAGAGATTTTTCGAAACAGCTTGACGGGGTGTTGAAATGAATCAAAATGAATATATATTTTTTAGTATTGTATTTTTCTGCTCGATAGTATTAGTATTCATCTATGTTTTTCTAAAAAAAGGAATAAAAAGGCGAAAAGGGTAATTTACAATTAATATAAATAAATAAATAAATAATTATTTATTTGCAATAAAACATGGTATTACACAGGTGTTAGTAATTATAAAATATAGCTCAATGACATGTTTTGCCTAATTTAACAAAGCATGCAAATGTATGGCTAAATCGAGGCGTTGTCTTAAATCGTTGTATTAAAATTCGGTATAAACATTTCAGTCCTTATAATATAGTAGTCCAGCTTTTATAACTAAGGACTTCTTTAACATTATAGAAGTTTATCTCATTAAGCCATTGATAAAGTTTTATTTTAAATAGTCTGTTATTTAACAATTTTAGGGCTTCTGGTAACTTATTATAAATCTTGACACACATAGCTGGACAGTTTACGTTGTATTTTCTCAATTTTGGGGCTACACTTAATACCAGTCTTTCCGGGTCCCGTAAACATAAACATAAATTAACTACATACATGACACTTATTATTGTTTAGCTTCTTTTTTTCTAAATATTAATTCTACACAAATAAAACAAAATATTTAGAATATATAAGGTGCTTCATAAATATCTGCAACGGCTGAAATGGATAAAAGTATTGCTTATATAGATTACGATAGTGAAGGAATTACGTGCCCTGGATCGGTAATTAATTATTTGCGAAAAGACAGTAAATAAATGGTTACTTGCTTCAATTTGCAACTTCGTCATCCGCCCTTGACACTGCGGGAGCGGTTTATTGTGAAACGTTAGCATTTTTAGACAGATGTGGACGGTTTGAGACAGAATAAAGCCTAATCTTTATTAAATATAATTTTTTAATGGAAAAATTAATGATGTTCTGGACATAAAATTTCTTTACTATCGTAATCTATATAAGCAATACTTTTACCCATTTCAGCCGTTGCAGATATTTATGAAGCACCTTATATATTCTAAATATTTTGTTTTATTTGTGTAGAATTAATATTTAGAAAAAAGAAGCTAAACAATAATAAGTGTCATGTATGTAGTTAATTTATGTTTATATTAATTGTAAATTACCCTTTTACTTTTTACGATAGTGAAGGAATTACGTGCCCCGGATCGGTAATTAATTATTTGCGAAAAGACGGTAAATAAATGGTTACTTGCTTCAATTTGCATAACACACTTCGTCATCCGCCCTTGACACTGCGGGAGCGGTATAATGTGAAACGTTAGCATTTTTGGACAGATGTGGACGGTTTGAGACAGAATAAAGCCTAATCTTTATTTAATATATTTTTTTTAAATAAAAAATTAATGATGTTCTGGACATAAAATTTCTTTACTATCGTAATCTATATAAGCAATACTTTTACCCATTTCAGCCGTTGCAGATATTTTTGAAGCACCTTATATATTATTTTATAAACTTAACCAGGCATGCCCAACACTTACTCTTACTTTTTTTTTAAAGACGCTGCACAAGCAAACTTAGGTACTTGTTCTCACATTCCTAATACACTCACACACACACACACCAATGCGTTTTCTTTTATTTTTTGTAAGTAAATTGTAAACAAAAAACTTTTTAAAATATTACTGTTTAAAAAAAACTATTATTTGTAATCAAACATTTATCATCTACTTACTATGGTTAAGTAAATCGCTGATATGGAGAGGGGGGATTTTCTAACACAAGTATTTATTTACTTAAAAGGAAATCCTCAATCACTACTTAAATAAATGTAAAAATTTTGGTACAGAATAAAGAATTTGTATTTTGTATTTGTATGTTTGTTAGTAGGTAGTTAAGCATGTTGTGTGTACGCCTATAATTGGCACATTATATCAGAACCAATCTGCTGTAATTGTTTATTGTATTTTTAATGTATGTGCTGTTGGTGTACCTTAATAAATAAAATAAAATAACTTAGTATTTAGAATTATTCAGTATGTTATTATAATTTCTGACATATTATAATTAAATATATATATCTAAAAAGCATGCTGTGGTTACCTATTAGTGTAGAAACAGTTAGCTTTAAGCCATTTCATTGCAAATTTGGTAATGTAAACTCTAACTTACGTTGGTAATCCATTAAACAATTATGCTCCTACGTAAAGAACCCTACACTGCGCATGAGCCGACACGCTCTTGCCGGTTTCTAATTAAAAAGCATCACTGTAATTATAAGAAGATAAGTAGATAATCGTGCACAAAGAGGAACGAATGGAAATAATTAGGAATACCATACAAATTTCATGTACATTTTTCAAAAATAGATGCAAAGAAAATGAATTGGTATTAGACCGGCTGCAGCATGAGGTTGTTTCTGATGTATTGCTGATAACATTGTGCATTATTTAGCAAAAACATCGAACTAATATCGCAAGGTTTGTATAGCGTTATAATAAGTAGCATGGCCACCAAAACACGATATGATATACCGATTTATCGACACCAACTGCAAAAATATGATAGATAATAAATAGCCGCCATGTTGAATCGCCGTGCCAGTGACGTCACATGTTATGATTGCTGTTTCGATAAAAATTCAACATTGTGCCTAATCTCTATCACATTTTAAAAAATAAACAGTTTTACAGACGATATCTACAAGAAGTGTCCTACTTTTTTTTCTGAGTGTGTTTGGTAGTTTCAAATTGTATTAATATAAACGGCAGGAATTTTAGATTGCGTTGACATAAACCAATTAGGTAATCTTAATCCCTCGGCAGGCAAACTAAATCGTCACACCATTATTTAGGTACTGGGTTCTCTTCGACGATAACTGTTTGTACTTTTGTAGAGGCACCAATAACGTGTGACGATTTCAGCACACCTATTTGATAGATGCATTCTTTGCAAGTGGTAGGGTAAAGAAATTGAGACGTGTATTTTTTTTTTATATGGACAGATGAGGCTCTTTGAAAGCAGTCATTCTGCCAATGTCGAGTGTATTCTTGATATAGTTTCTACAATAAATAACGAGTTGCTTTTCTTGGATTCAGTGGAGGCTATTCTTCCCGTAGAAGGAGGTTTTAAGACGCTATCGGGTCTTAAGCGAGTTGTTTTTTTTTTGAGACAAGTCACTTGACACTTGATGCGGCGTTGAATACAATGATATTTCAATAATTTCAGATCTTTATCACTTCACCAAACGTTAGAACATAAACTACACCAAACTTGCACTCTAAAGCTCTTCAAATGATAAGTAAAAACCATGAAAATAGATCGACCTTCTTTTCGTTCGTCTAATATCCCCCCCCCCCCCCACCAAATCTCTTGGGACGAGAAAAAGAGCTTTCAAGTCTATTGTCAAAAATAAATTAGCTTACAATGACTAAACTCAGAACGATGTGACGATTTAGTTTGCCTGCCGAGGGATTAAGATTAATTAGCGATGGATAGAGATCTTCGAGGAGATTGGAGGTGTTAGGGTCATACGACTAAAGAAATATTAAATAAGACGCGGACTGTAAACGCATAGGGTATGATTCTGGTTATAATTAATTCGTCTTTATTTGATCGCGCCTATATGGGAGGAACCGCGTCTGATGCCAATGATGGTCGAGAGGCTGAGTGCGGCGGACGGCACCTATGGAGTATGCCAACCGCCCGCGCTTACGGAAAACGCCGATGATGCCCGAACTGGCTGTAGGCGCCAACAGAGGGAGACCTTCACCAAGTGTTGGTGTTATCGACGCGTCATGACGTTTGAGTAGATATTTACATTAATATTTTTATTGGAGGAATCCGGCGTCACACCATAACTCGCGTAGGTGTACCTAAGTACTTTTACCGAACGCCCGTTTGCACCCAATCATTCTCGAAGCGACACCGTTTTCGTCTCCCTTTATTAAAAACACGTGCTTGTGCAAATTAGTACCGAATTGTCGTAAATGTCGGAATAAACTTTATTGTTAGCTCCAAACGGCGTATTTTTTATAGAAACCAACTTGATCCATCTACAGGCGGTATTCTAAAGAATAATAAATAAAACACTACAACTGCTTGCGTATGTATTATATAATGGTCACTATAATATGTTGTTAGGTTAGCTTATTAGAAGGCCCTTATAATTATATTTACTTTTGACTTTGACTTTGACTTTTGACTTTGACTTTTGACTGACATGAAACAACTTTTTACGGTAGAAGAACTGAGTTGCGAGACTTGTTTTGTTTTTGATGGCATATCATTTCTTTTTTTTTTCCCTTTCCGGTACCTTCTACTTCTTGAATATCAATATCTACACCTATGTTATTACACAGGTAAGGTGATTCATTTACAGCAAATGTTTTCTAGATACATCAACTGCATAAATAACTTTTTAATCCCATATAAATGTATAGGATTACAAAGTTATTTAAGCAGTTGGTGTATCTAGAAAACTGGACCGAAATTGCAAAATATTTAGTTTTTCTTGATTTATACACAACACTAATTGTAAATTTAAAGCTTCTGTATCTGTTAGAAGTGCCTTAGAGTTTTGATGATCGGTCAGTCAGTCAGTCAGTCAGTCAGTCAGTGAGTGAGTGACAAAATTAAGAAACTTTTGACTAGTTATAATTCTTAAAATACTGGTTCAAATTGAATGAAATTTCAAACATCGTGTTTATACAATGCCTGCTTGGTAACTGTTAATTCAGGCTTCTGGTTTTATCCACAACGAAGTTATAGGGGTTCGAAAACAGCCTGAACTGCTTCGAGAAAACGATGGTACGGCCGGCCGTGCCGCTTTTTTGCTCGACTTGGCGGGGGCACTACCGATAGACCTACAGATGAGTAGTTTTCCTCACGGTGTTTTCCCTCATCCCTAAGTTGTAGGTACAACCCGTATATAGTTAGTGAACTTAACTAGCGCTTTTTGAATATAAATAGTGTTTTAACAAATAATTTGTAATTGGATTCTTCATCCAATGACAAATTATTAAATTATTAATTATCATTGGACTCCTCTTTGTGTCACAAAAGTCACGCCCTTTCAAGAAATCTAATATGACGACTGTTATAGTCATAGAAAAATGACACATGATATTTGATTTCAAATGAAAGTCAGTCAAAGTGTCTGTGTATGTATAGGTACCTAAATAGGAAAGTCAGAATGTTTCACAAAAAAAAACACCAAAAACCATATATTTTTGCATTATATTTATTTAATTATACATTTAATAACGAAAAGTGGATTTTCATTGCACAACATTTTTACCATTTTTTACGACCATAACAGTATTTATAATAAAGTGATTAAGTGAGGTCTAATGTAGTTGAAATCAGAATATTATAATTACATAATTTCGATTCTTATTAATAAGTTCTGTCGTAAATAATGATTTAATTTTGTGAAATTGTTACCCACACAACTTTTGCATACTCCATTTTGCATTGTGTTTTCATGCAACAGTTTATTTCTGCACAAAGAGTCACTTATTACTTTTTAGATCGTTTTATTTTATTTTTTTAAATTAGCTTGGTCATAATAATTATGAATATAGTAATATAATTGCTCATTAATGATGCTGCTAAGTAAGTATTGGCAAATTAGTCTATTATCAAATAAGGTTTAACATATTTATTTTTCTAAAAACTCTAAAATCAATATAAGTACGTAGTAAGTTGAATGAAATTTTACTAGTACCTATTTACACAGAACAGTATAATTCCTAATAAATAAAGGAAATGATGCATAAATTCCAAAAATCATGAAACAATGTCTAGTAAGTTTTAAAATATTTTTTGTTATAATTTTAAAATAGGTAAGTAATATTTGTTAGTATTACAACTGAATAGTTACGAAAAACGATATTTTCTATAATCATAATTAGTAATATTACTCAGAAAGACTGCAACATCATTATAGTTATGCCCGTATTAAATAAATATAAACAATTTGCGGTGTAAATTTTAAGTGACTTTTTGTGCAGAAGTTAATGTTTTATCAAGTACTTAATAATAAACATCTAATTTGCTACATAAAGGACCTAAGAAAAGTAGGTATTATTCTGGCTTTACATATTCTGGAAGATTTTATCCATGCCGAAATCTGATGTTCCCACTCGAAAATTTACCTGGAAATATAGAATACATTCACACTTTATTATTATGGTAATAAATTACTTTTCAAATACAGTTTTGTACCAAAGTAATAAAATATCTATGGAATGTATGAAGCAGACATGGACCATGTATCTTTTTTTATTAAGTCGTGTCTCCGATATTTCTATACCGCTGCAAGCGCTATAATCATGGAAGAGTCGGAAGTCTATGCGGGTAGTTGTTGTAAGTAGAGAATTCGATCCACCCCCTATCGAAGTCTTACTAGGATGTCACACGGTTCACGTAATAGTTTTAGGCCTGATCCCAAAAATACACGAATGCCTAATGTCTTGTGGCCTCCGGTATGAATGTTTTCGAACAACGTTTTGAAGCTTGTTGGGGGATGGGTGATTTGACACTAGGAGAGTCAAACCCGTGATGGGAAACGGAGGGAACAGGAGGGGTGGGGAGGGAGCGGGGGGGGGGGCGACGGTTTCCTATTAGGTACTACTAATATTAATCTACCTTCATACATAAAAGATATAAAATTGTATAACAGCTTAAATTCCAAACTGTCTCATTATATAATTGAGAATTACGAGCTTAATACTTAAATTTTATTTTTTTAAAGTTATAATAAAAGTACCTACCTATCATCTAGATTTTATTTTAAATTTCATTTTCATGTAAGTGGCTTATTTGTCTTTTTGAAAATTAAGTCTTTTTCCCAAATTTCAAAATAACGAGTTCTTAGAGTTGTAAAGTGTCCGTCACGTTATAAATGTCTGACCAATATGACCGAGCAAATTGGACATTTTCTCAATCTGACCTGACATTTTGGACATTTATTGTCACTAACGTCACAATCAATTCTATTGACTAAACTATGAAAAAAAATTTTGGTCACAAATAAGTGCATTATTATAAGAAAGACGGGCTTTAGTAGTGATGATCTTTAAGGAAATGAAATTTCCAAATATGCTTTCTGCTTTCTGCACGAACAAAGCTAAAAAGCGTCGTATCGTTACGCGCGAGTTTTTTTAAAAATTCAATCCAGATCCAATTACATGTTTTATTGTATGTTTTTATTGTCAAATACTTAATATTTAAGACTTACTTTAGACGAATTCTTCTTTTTCAAAATTTATACTAAAACAAAATATGTGACCATCGTGACAATAAATGTCCAATGTGACCGAGCATTTATCATAAATGACGGACGGTTATAGCATATGACCGTCAATTTACAACTAGTTCTGATAGATCTGATTATGTTTACTGATCTAACTAAAATTCCGTCTTTTCAGGATTACAAATAATTAAAATTACGAAAATTAGACGCTTTTAAATAAATAAATAAAATTTATGTTAAGCAAGCATACATGTAGCATGCAAGCACGCATCAAGCAAAGAAACATACATGCAAGCCAGCAAGCAGGCAGATATGCAAGCAACCATGCATACAAGCAAGGCAAGCATGCCGGCAGATATGCAAGTAACCATGCATGTAGGCAAGGCATTAGGATGCATGCATTATGATTCTCTTTTCTTAGGCGCGGCGGAAACTGTAGCCTTTTGAACCTTACGTAACAAATTGCAGCCACGCTCGCTTACGCAGCTTCGGCATGCCTGGTCGCCAATTTAGAGCGGGCAGAGGCTGCTCTCTCTCTGCATCTCCGGCTTTTGAATTACACTCTAGCATTTAGGAAGACAAGTATCACGGCGAAGGACCACGGCGAGTAATTGGTTTTTAATCCCATTTTCGGATATTTATACTTATTTAAATACTGTTTTCAGGTTAAAGACACCACGATGTTTAATTTTTCATATTTGGAAAAATAAGCTATATGTAGCTATATGTATGTATAGCATTCAGTAAAATAAGATTGGTGATTTTAATAATCGAAATTCTATTTTTTCGGAATTATGAAGTGCGGATATTTTGGAATATTTGGGAGCACTAAGCAAGGCTTCATTTTGGACAGTATTGATGTCAAAAAACCTTGTTTTAAAAAAAATACATGTTCTCTTATGTGAAAGCCTCAGCTCACGAAAAACCTAGCTCTAAATATAAATTAGGCATATTCTTGGAAAGAAGAATCTGATCGTGAACGATTAACCGTCTCAGGGACATCCCTTTGTTAATCTAGCAAATGTTTTTTGAACTAATTAAGATATTTAAAATTTTATTTAGATTTATTTGTTTAAACGGTACTTCATTTTTTATCTTATATACATAGAATAAATTGAAGTTTGTTAGTCTCACAAAAACACAAGAACGGCTAGACCGATCTGGCTAATTTAAACTAATTTTGGGTTTGAAATAGTTGTAGAAGTCCAAGGAAGGTTTAAAAGGTGAGAAAATATATATAATGGAAAGAAATTAGCAACTTAAGACAATTTTTAGTTATGTGTTTCAAGTTAAACCAACAGTTTTGTGCCCGACACAACCCCTGACTGATTTTCCTTACTGCGTTTTGGAGTGGAAAAGTTTGTTTCATTGTGAGATGATCCCACTCCTTTATAGGCAATAGTAGAGAAGGTAAGCGCTCACCTTCAGTATGGTTCTGTGTACTCTCCCCAACTATATGAGTTGAGATTTGTGTACGTTAGAGTTTTAAATTGACGGTCATATGCTATAAGCGTCCGTCATTTATGATAAATGCTTAGTCACATTGGACATTTATTGTCACGATGGTCACATATATTTTTTTAGTATAAATCTAAAAAGAAGAATTCCACTAAAGTAAGTCTTAACTGTTAAGTATTTAACAATAAAAACATACAATAAAACATGTAATTGGATCTGGATCGAACACAAAAAAACTCGCGCGTAACGATACGACACTTTTTAGCTTGTTCGTGCAGAAAGATTTTAGAAATTTCATTTCTTTATTGATTATCACTATTAAAGCCTGTACTCTTATAATAATGCACTTATCTGTGACGAAATGATTTTTTTCATAGTTTGTCAATAGAATTGAATGTGACGTTAATGACAATAAATGTCCAAAATGTCCGGTCACATTGAGAAAATGTCCAATTTGCTCAGTCATATTGGTCAGACATTTATAACGTGACAGACACTTTACATTAATTGATGCAGTAGTCTTAATTGATTGGCATGTATGTGCAAGCTGCACTATTTTAATCCATCTTTCGGTAAGATACATGTTTTGAAAATTCAAGCTGAAAAGTTTGCGTAGCTGGGCTAGATCCTCACAGGATCTGAATAATAGGTAAGATTCAAAGAGAAAAGTAAGTAAATCAAAGGTTTTTTATTGATTCAGGCTCTTCGAGGGCAAGAAAAGTGATATGAACGCAGGTGTATTGGATGGGCAAACGAAACATGTTTGTTTAAGCGTCAAGTAGTTACTTTAGAACTATAGTTACTAACCTTTCTTAGACCTCGCTGCGCTGTTTTGAAGATGGCTACCCAATTCTACCCCCTAAAAAGAGTACAGTATCATCAGCAAATATCACAATAGCACTATACAGGGTGGCCAGAAAAGTGAAGACCAAAAATGTTTTTTTAGGTGCCTCGTGTTGAGAGGTATCTGAATCACCCCTATTTATGTTCTACGATTTTTCGTAATTTTCGAGTAACGATTTTTTTAATAAATTTTTGCAACCGGATCAGATTAAAAAAAATATTTTTTAAAAATCTTTGAATTTTTTCTTGCAGCTAAATCTCTATGAGCTGTGCATTTATGCATAAATGTATGATAAGTAAGTTATCATTTAAATTTTCAACTTAAAATTTTAAAAAAAATACCGATAATTTATTAGTTTCTAAGTAGCTTCAGAGAATACGCTACAGTCTAAGCTTTCATAATAATAATAATAAAAAAGTAGTACTTCATAGGCTTCATAGGCTATTTTTTTTAAATCGTAACTTGAAAACTACGAAAAATCGTAGAACATACATAGGGGTGATTCAGATACCTTAACACAAGGCACCTAAAAATTTTTGGACGTCACTTTTTTGGCCACCCTATAGTTGGTCCTAAAATACTGCTGCTACTGAATTTTCGATCACCTTGTCTCTAAGATTTAACATATGACTCTGCTTTCTATTAGCTAGATAATCTTCATACTCTTTAGCTTTGCCAACAGGTTTCTATGAAATTGGTAAACTGGTCATGAATCCTTCAAGATTTTTGCAAGTATTGGAAGAATCGCGATTGATCTGTAATTATTGACACACATCTTTTTTTGTATTATTTTTATGGACCCAATCCTGCTCTTTAAGAAGAGCATTGATTCTGCCAATGTATTTTAAAAAGTATTTTACAAATTTACTGTATTCTAGAGTCGATCCTATTTGGTACGTACTTTTTCAACACCTTGTATTAAAAAGTGTAACGTCTCTTTTCGGTAGGGTAGGGAGAGGGAAGCTACTGTATGTATAGGAAATTTGTAGTGACACAACGAATATAAATAATACTTATTTGTAGTAATCGGGCAAACATTGCAGTTATTAAAAACAAATTCGAGAGAGACGCCGCAGGAGAATACAGCTGGGGTGGGAAGTACTTAGAAAACTTCGTCAAGACTTCTTCGTCTTCAACGAGTGAAAACTCCCAACTCCATGACGTACGGAGCCGAGACTTGGACATTCTTCACGGTGCAACTAGTACACCAATTTAAAGTTGCTTAGCGAACTATAAAAAGAACTCTGCTCGGGATTTCTCTGAAAGATAAATTCTGAAATAAGGTTATCAGACAGAAAACTAAAAGAATAAGCAAACTGAAGTGGCAGTGGGCTGGTCACGTTTGCTGTAGCACCGACACCCGATGGGGTGTTCTTGAGTGGAGACCGCGACTAGGCAAGCGCAGTGTGGGGCGCCCTCCGACAAGGTGGAGCGACGATATACCAACGCAAGGCTGCTGGCAGTAGATGGAAAAAATGGCCGAGGATCGAGAGCAGGCGTGCATTGGGAGAGGCCTATGTCTAGCAGTGACAAGAAACATCTTACGTAGTCTTGTATATTGATTTTTGTCCTTTTCAAGGTTTTTTTCCGCCATCTTGGATTATGCCCTAACGGTTCGGACGTCAGGCGGCCGCTTGCGTATATTTTTGTATGTAAAGCGCTAAATCTAATTATTGAAACGTTATTTCCGATAAATTTGCTATAGAAATGTCTATCATACGCAGAGAATAGTAAACTATGTATATTTAGTAGAACTTGTAAGTTGAAAATAGTAGTTTTACTGCTATTTTGTATTTATTTAAAAATATAAGAACGAAATAAATGCCATGCGTAGCCGTTTTCATTAAATGTTTCCCTATAACACAACAAGATACGCAATTAAAACTAAACACCTACATACAATAATTTTACAGAAATAACGATTTAAAGTTTCGTAAAAAATGGCCCCTCCTCCAATTTCGTGGATAAAATTGTTTAAATGTCAAAGTTTTATGCCATGTAAAGTGAAAAATAACCGGTTATACTATCCTAGAACATGTTGCAACAGCTTAAAGTAGGAATTATTGAGTCAAAGAACATGTAATAGGGTCCAAAACCGGTTTGGGCGCGAGCGGACGACTGGCGTCCGCGGGACCGTTCGGGTATTGACATTCGGCGGACGCCAGGCGGCCGCTTGACCGCCGCGGAAAGGGTGACGTGGGACCATATCAGGGGCGTGCATTCCATATAGGCTATTATGCAGAGCCTACCTTCATAAAAAACCGACAGCTAACCATAATTATTAATTACGTATTCAACAATAAACAATAAATATTCTGTAACCATTTTGGCGTCTACCTGTACTTATTCCTTACTAAAGCGCGCAACTTAGATCGTTTTTGTGCAATTTAACCAATGTTAGGCTGCCGCGAGATCGCCTACTGTTTCACGCAAACTTACTCAATTTGCACTCACAGCCTACCCCTATCTGAAACCAATGCACGCCTCTGGACCATATACACACGTCTATTTGTCAAATGCTTCATCTATTTTCTAACTTTTGAGCAATTTCCCTCCCTTAAAATGGGACATTGAGTATAACTAATAATATTGTTAAAATAAGATAATTTATACATTACTTGGGACTCGTTCACCTCCGCCTCTGACTCCACTTCTACCTCCACCTTCACGTCCGACGGCTGTGGTTTCTTCAGCGACGCATTTCATATCACGGGAGTTCAGTAAACACAATACGTGTTTTTGTGGCTGCAAAATCAAAAAAATAATATACAACTTGTTCTTTTTGATTTCCTATAACAATGTTATGACTTAAAAGAATGTGTTTGTCGAAAGAATAAAACGTCGGCATAATGTAAAAAGTCATCTCCAGTCAGTCGACGACCTCCGTAGCCGAGAGGCGAGCATACAAGACTTTTTGGTGTCGCTATCTCTGAGGTCCCGGGTTTGATTCCCGGTCGGTCAATGTAGAATAAATACTTTTCTATATTGTCTCGGGTCTGGTTGTTGTGGTACCGTCGTTGTTTCTGATTTCTGTAAAACAAGTGCTTTGGCTATTACCATAGGATCAGAGCAATGTATGTGATGCTGTCCAATATTTATTTATTTATTTATTTAGTCATTAACTGCATTTATCAGCCCAGCGTGAATTTTAATTTGTAACGTAACTTTAAAATAACTTTATAACCACATATTCTATTCCATATTCTTTTTCTATTTTATTTTTAATGAAAATTATTTAAGAGTATTTTTTGAAGAATTTGTAATTGCGTTATTAAAAATAACAGAATAAGTTGTCGACCAATCTGACCATGATAGCTATTTTTTCAGATCAAGTGATAACACGTCACTTTTTTTATATGCGCAATGTGTCTGTATTTCATAATATTAAAACTGTCATTTTAATATTGTTATAATATGTATAATCATAATCATAATCATAATCATAATATTTTATTTGCGTAAGAACATGGTATAAAGATGTTACATTAAAAAAGGTTCACATGTCTTGCCAGGATTATTAGCATGCAAATATTAATTAAATTAAATGTAGATACATTATGCGTGAGACAATTATAATATAATTAGATTGACAAATTAATAACATCGATTGGAATACTAAATTACTAGGTATTATCACTTTTAATTAACTGGTCAAATTAAATCGAGTCAATGAGATGTGCGGTCAAGTAGTTCTTTTAGGTCATAAATTCTTTGGTCAATAAGCCACTTGTACAATTTAGTCTTAAAAACATTGATTTTCTGTTTTTTTATGTCATCAGGAATTTTATTGTATATCTTAACACACATAGATACACAACTCTTGTTATATTTTTGCGATTTTGGGATGACACTTAAGACCAATCTGTTTGGGTTTCTTTTAAGCCTTGAGTTTGTATCTTTAGCCTTCATGAATAATTTGTCGTGTTTCTTTACGAAGCAGCAAATTTCAAAAGAGTACAGCGCAGGCAGTGGTAGAAGTCCAAGTTTTATAAAAGCTGGTCTGCAAGACTCACCCGGCGGGACCCCGCACATGGCTCTAACACATTTCTTTTGCGCAACAAATACTCTATTTCGATCGGTGCTGTTCCCCCATATTATGAGGCCATAACGCAATAACGAAGCTACATAAGCGTGGTAAGTTGTGACAACAGTTTGTTTGTTAGTAACTTGCCTAATTCTGTTGAGTGCGTAAACAAAAATATTGATTCTATTGCACAGATTATCAATGTGTAACTTCCAGCTTAAGTCTTGATCGATGATTACGCCAAGAAATTTGGTATGTGTGATTTCTTTTATTTTGTCAATGTTGAGTTTAAAATTGTATTGGGCATGTTTTGATTTATTAAATTGTATAAAGTTTGATTTATTCAAATTCAGTTTAAGGTCATTTCTATCTAGCCATTTCGTTATGTTGTCAATAGTGTTACTAATTTCATTTTCATGCATTTTTATAGAATTATCATTTTTCTTATCAGATGTTACAATTATCGATATGTCGTCAGCAAATAGTATGCATTTGTGTTTTGTTGCATCTGTTATGCCGTTTATGTATATTATAAACAGAAGGGGGCCCAGGACGCTTCCTTGGGGAATACCACGTGTGTTGGTTTTGGTATATATATGTTATTTTATTTAGACTAAATCATGTGTAATTAAAAACCTTTTAGTGGCTGATTCTAGTGGTCAAACGCAACAACTTAACACGATATGATATATCGACACCATAACTGTAAAAATATGATAGATATAGTGGCCATGTTGCATTGTCGATAAAAATTCAACATGGTGGCTAATATTTATCATAATTCAGTTTGCGGTGATAAATTGCTATATCGTATCGTGTTTTGGACGTGGTCATGCTACACCGCTCGTACTCAAACACCAACTTTTTGTATAGGACCAACATCACAGTATCAAACACATAATTATTCTGTATTTGTCTTTATAAAAGGGTTTTTTAGATTTTAATCAAGTTGGTCCCATGAGTTGCATACATTTCACTTATAATTTGATGACCTCCGTAGCCGAGAGGCGAGAATACCGAACTTGGTGTCGCTATCTCTGTGGTCCCGCGTTAGATTCTAGGTCGATTAGTGTCGAAAAATAATTTTATACAACACACAGTGTTGTGATAACGCCGTTGTTTCTGATTTCTATAACACAAGTGCTACCTTAGGATTAGAGCAATGTAGGTGATGTTGTCCAATTTTTTTTTAAATAAACATTTAAAAAAAGCTATGACAAAAGGTAAAGAAAATTATGCTCACCTTGTTTTTATCCCCTTTGCTAAAATGTTATAAGCTTCATTATTAATAATCCATCAAATAGGGAAGTACAGACAACAGCACGTCAACCTACCTCAAAACGTCGATTTTTCTCAATTGATCTCTACATTTGGACATAAAGTTGAAAATCAATTCAATGACCTTTAACTTTTTTGGTAGGTTGACCTGCCGTCATCTGTATAAGCACATCTCAGATGGCGCCAGCATGTTTGGTCTTGTTAACCATTGTCAAGGCAAACGTAGACAATGGTTCATAACTCTATAAGCAGAGCAGTGGTTCTGCCAATGTCGAGTGTTTTCTTGATATAGTGTTCACAATAAATTAATAACGGGTCTTTAGTTTTTATTCAGTGAAGGCTACTCTTCCCGTAGAAGCAGGTTTCAAGACGCTATCGGGTCTAAAGCAAGTTGTCTTGAGACAAGTCACTTGACACTCGATGCGACATTGAATACAATGATATTTTAATAGTTACAAAACATTATCACTGCACTAAACATTAGAACACAAACTACACCAAACTTGCACTCTAAAGCTCATAAGGTAAATAAAAACCATTAAAATAGATCGCCCATGCTCTTTGTTTGACTACCCTCCACCGAATGCATGTGCAGTGCATCTCCAAACAAGAACACGTACCTCTAAATGAGGGACTTGATATGGTAAGACGAATTTGAACGCGAATACGAAATCTCAAGATTCGCATGCGAGTACCATGAATAATTATTTTGTAATATTCATTTCGTACCCTACTACGAGTGGTCCTACCGTTTTTCGCTTTCTATTAGTAGAAAGTGAAAAATAAAACATTAAAAATCATTAAAATAGGTATTGTTACTTACAGCCACTGAAATTTTACGAAATCTTTATTGAGCACTGTTATAGTCATTATTATTTTATACATAATACAGTATTTTTTGCTGATGAGTATTAACGCTTGCTAAGCTGGTCTTCATTAAGCGTAACAGCGTAGAGTGTAAAAATGTTAAAGGACAATACATTGCTGATTCAGCAGATATTCAGAATTACTGCATTCTGAAGAAAGGGTATTATTCTGTCAGAAATGTAGAGGACTTCGGGGCCTTTGAGTGAACTGAAGTTTTGAGTCACAATAGTTGTAAACAATAATGCATATTGTGTACAACCGTAAGCGATTTCTTTACAGTTTTACAATTACAGTTTTAGAATAAGAATTAAAATCTAGTTACTAATCTAAAAATAAAAATCGGTCCAGCCGTTCTTAACTTATAGATGGTGTAACTAACCCGACTTTGTTTTATATATTATGTCGTAGCCAGATCGTAAAATTGAACACTTCATGATGTGACCGATCATTTTATAAAGTGGTGGTATTTCATGATATGGCCAACTAAAACTGACCATATTCGATGAAACATCAATCCAGGTTTGGCCATATCATTAAAATAAAAATACGTTTACAAGTTACGTGAATTCTTTTAATATTTGTAATCTTGGTCGATGAATAAATTACAAATATTAAATAGTTATTGTTTTAAAACAAAACGAATAAATAAAAGACTTAAATATTAAGTTCTATATCATGAAATATGATACCACCATTTTAAGAAATGATCAGTTACATCATGAAATAATCAATTTTACGATCTGGCGACAAAATATATATAGATATATAATATACATATGTGTATATAGATGAGCGTTTTTGTTTAAAATTAGTTTCTTATTTTTAATACAAATGAAGCGCACATAGTAACCACCACCACCACCACCGCCGCCGCCACCGCCACCGCCACCTCCACCTCCACCTCCACCTCCACCGCCGCCACCGCCGCCACCACCACCGCCGCCGCCGCCGCCACCGCCGCCACCTCCCTTAAAAAAATAATTAAAAAAGTTCCACCAACCCTGGAACATAAAACAAATCAAAAAGAAATCATAATGGCAAAAAACGATTTTCAAACAGAACAACATTAAGTCTATTTCGAAATTAATTAATACCAACCAAGTCTATTATTTCAGATAAAATAAATTAACTGTTCCAAAGGATCCATCGTCATAAGTGGTGATGAAACAATATTATAATACAAAATTATACAGAATGTTGATTACATCCTCGTCATATTTATTGAGGTGATCTATTATTACTTCCAAAAACGAGTTCTCCACCAACATTAAAATAAAATAATAAATTGTCTGCGAATATTTTCTGTACGACGTAAACTGTACTGTGATTAGCAGCACTGCAATATATTTACACTGTGGCACCCATCGCGCTACGCTGTCACCGTCGCCGCCGTCTGATAAGGAGCGCCTTATCAGACGGAAGCTAGTCGCGTATTCCAAAATAAGTAAATACAAGTCCCTTGCAAGTGATTACGTGTTTGCGCCATTTGGCGTTGAGACTTTTGGACCGTGGGGACCGAGTGCAAAATTACTTTTCGGAAAAATAGCTCCAAAATTAATTTCGATTACAGAAAATAAAAATGCTGGCTCGTTCCTCGCTCAAAGGCTTAGTTTAGCCATTCGGCGTGGGAATGCTGCTAGCATTCTCGCCTCTTCGCCTCATGGACACGCTTTTATTTTTGAATAGGTAGCTTTTAGTTTTAGGTTAATAATATTACCCACAGTATTAATATAAGCCTAATATTATGTTTACTGTGGGTAATATTATTACTAAAGCAGTACCGAAACTAGGCCTATTTTTTAAAAATGAATACCTATATTACAAAAAGTCTTTAGGGTTGGTCTCTTAGTTTTTGTAAAATTAATGGTTTTTAAATAATAAATATAATATAAATAAATAAATATTGGACAACATCACATACATTGCTCTGATCCTGTGGTAAGTAGCCAAAGCACTTGTGGTACACAAATCAGAAACAACGACGATACCACAACACCCAGACCCGAGGAACTATAGAAAAGTTATTTTTCTACATTGACCCGACCGGGAATCGAACCCGGAACCTCGGAGATAGCGACGCCAACATTTTATAGAAGACGCGATAGAAGATTGCCGTCCATTTGTCGAAATTGGTCGACTATGGATAGCGTGTTTTTTTTATTATTTAATGACTTATGATATTTAGAAGGCATTTGTTCCGTTGGCTCAATCACCATAATTTTTACAGCCTTAAAGATTTCTTTAACTTTAAAAACATTATTTGAACAAAATTAATTTTCTTTCAAAATCACAGTACGGTTTTCGGCAAAACCTCTCAACTGAGGACGCAGTTACGGCACTAACGTCTTATATTGTCGAAAATGTTGATAGAGGTCAGAAATGTATTGCGACGTTTTTAGACTTAAAAAAAGCATTCGATACTGTCTCTGTACCCATTCTTATACAAAGGCTAGAAAACATTGGTATTAGAGGAATCGCCTTGTCACTGTTCGCAGACTATCTCAATGAGCGCAAACAACAGGTTAAAATAGGCCAATATATTAGTAACGAAAGCAGCGTGGCGTATGGTGTTCCACAGGGCAGTGTTCTAGGCCCAACTTTATTCTTGATCTACATCAATAGTCTATGTAACCTAAACATCAATTCAGGACAGGTTTTCTCATATGCGGACGACACTGCCATTGTCTTTGTTGGGGGCACGTGGGATTCTGTACGTCATCATCAGCGATCGGAATAGGTAGAGTGATTTAGGGTCAATAACCTTAAACGCTGATATTAATATGGACAAACCTTCGGGATTTCAGGATTTCGAAACTATTGGGCTTTAATTCTCCGGGATTTCGGGGATTTCGACATTATTCAGGCTTTAATTTTATGTGGTGTCCATTGTTTACCTTTGCATGCATGTTTCTGTACGATCAACAACAAAAATCGTTTTACATTTTGTTTGAGCGTCCTGCCTGAGACGAACATTTTTTTAATTTAAAAATCGTTTTATTTTACCTACATGAAAAATGCAGTAGGATATCTTTTCGGGGTGATAAATATTAAAAGAAGTACCAGCTTTATTTTAAACATTTGTTTTACATAGATATTATAATTTTAAAGTTCAGTAAGTTTGAGTAAAATGTACTGAACATTGGCCTATACTGACGTCAAAGACTGGATACCTATGATGTCATAAATCCTCGGTGCATAATGCGGGGAGCGAGTCTTTGTGCGTGCCGCACTTGATAATGCCGGACGACCAATCAGAACCAAGTATCGACGGTTGACTTGACTCATTCATTTGTTATCGAAACGATCCCGGGTTCAATCCGCCGGGGTCGAAAGTATTTACTTGGAGCTTTCTGTAAAGAAATTTTCAGCAACAGCACCGAATCTCGGAGCTGGCTGTGTTTGATATCCGTGATGGTTATTTAGCTATTTAACTTTAGCTAGATAGCTTTACATGCATTCTAAAGCTAAGTCTAAATATAGGTTTCCGTTAACCAGTTTTTTTTTATTTCTCATACAAATAGCAAAATAAGTTCTACTTAAAAGTGCTTTGCTATCGTAACCTCTAATTTCAAATACAATGGATACTAAATCACGACCTAAATAATATTTAATGAAATCCCGAAATTTGTGACAGCATTACGCAAGTACAACAAATCACTCTACCTATTCCGATCACTGGTCATCATGCAGAGGCGGGACTTGCTGAGATAGCCATCTGGTTAGAAGACAACCTTTTGACATTAAATACAGAAAAAAAACAATTATATAGCATTCACAAATTACAACTCATCACAACCTGACATTAATTTTAAAATTCACATTCATTATTGTCCCAATCAAAACACGTCGTGTTCGTGCAAGACTATCAGTAAAGTGACTGATACAAAATATTTAGGAGTCGTGGTTCACCAAAGGCTCTCTTGGCATGCCCAAATCGATTTAATGATGGGAAGAACTAGAAAACTTGTGTGGATTTTTAAAAAGCTCCGATATATTGCTGATATTAATTAATTTGGACCTATTGTTCGATTTGACATTATTTCATTTTAATATTTAATTTTCTTTA
This sequence comes from Anania hortulata, assembly GCA_963576865.1. Taxonomy (NCBI): domain Eukaryota; kingdom Metazoa; phylum Arthropoda; class Insecta; order Lepidoptera; family Crambidae; genus Anania; species Anania hortulata. The sequence continues at coordinate 3,585,169 of OY756413.1, forward strand.
TATTGTGACATTAATTGTGACACGCTAATTATGTAGCCCAATATGTGCATCGATATTTTATAAATTAAGACCTTGTATACCATATTGAAGCAAATAAAGATTTATGATTTTATGATCAGTAATAAAATCCTTAATCAACCCCATATATGGCGGGCAATGAATTCAACATTCTGTTTGTAAAAGTTAGGTAGGTAGGTAATACAGTAGGTATGTCAAATAAAAGAGCGTTCCCTTAATATTGTTAATTTAAATAGATTGAAATAAAATTTACGTAACAAAAATGAGCATAAAAATTTAAAAAAACTTAAATAAAATGTCATAAAATTTTAAACCAAAATTGTAACGCGCAATAATTACTACCTCACCTACCTATTCATCATCATCATCATTTCAGCCATAGGACGACTGGCGAACATAGGCCACCTCCATTGACTTCCAGATTGGCCGGCCTTACCTATTTGCGCTGCGCAAACTGGCAACGTCGCTTTTCTGTCTCACTCGTTCAGTGAGAGACGAGTCGAAAGTTTATAATTTTTTATAATAACTATTTTAAAATTGAACTATTTTTATTTAACATGGGGATATTTTTTTGTATTAGAGACGCTAAAGTGCGTACCTATTTATCTTTTTGAAATAAACAAAAATAAATCGGGATATAGGGGTAGAAGAGTTGATAATTTGACTATTCCATCACAAAGATTAGTTCTTTATTCAAGAAATGTGTACGAATATTTAATAAACTTCCAGTTAACTTGAAAACATTGAAATTTACAAAATTTAAGAACTATTTATTTAATTTTTTAAAAGAGAAAATGTATTATTCTATTAGATATTCCTGACTGATAATATTTGACACTATTGATAATTCTAATTTGTACTGAAATTATTGACATTAATTGTATGATAAAAATTAACATTTGCACGTCGCATTGCGATAGAATATGTTGGAAAAACAATATCTTTCATCTTTGTATTGAACCATATTCTGGCAAATAAATGATTTATTTATTTATTTATTTATTTATTAAGAGTTAACGGGAACGCCTTTATTTAATTAACCTACTGTATTTTTTTTTAATATTCAGGGTGTCCAAAAACTATTAATTATTAATGTCACTGGGTATACAAACCCCCTGGCTTACCCCCCTCCACCTCAAGAAAGTTTTGCATCAAAAAATTGACACAGGAAACAGTTAAAAAATAACATCATTTAAGATAGTGAGTGAAATAATTAAAAGTATCTGTTGAAATCGTCTGCGCTTTGACTCCCTCCACGTTTCTATACATACGCCTCCGCCGCCTCCCCCTCCCCAGCGCAACTGGTTCCTATTTTCATTTTCGTCTCTGCCACGCTATAAAAATGAAACGATTGGTTACATTCAATAGATGTTTCTGAAGCATTAGAAATTAATCTAGTAAAAACTGTTGCTCCCGATTATACGTATTTTAGCATCACTTGAAATCAGCGTTGCTTTAAATTGAAATCTATTATACAGGGTTACATTTCAAGATAATGCAAATTTTTTAAAACGATGTCTATAGAACAATGTAAAAATACTAATTTAACGTTATTAATTTTATTCGTCGTATTTCTGGAGTAACATATACTTAAAAATTTCCGAGAAAAAACGCGAGATGCGCCGTCATTTATCAGAGATCACAGGCATACGCCGACGTCGCTCCAACAAGAACCTCATGCAGTGCACATACGGTGCAATTTAATCGAGTAATCGTAAATTTTCTACATATTCTATTTTTCAAATGCAGAATGGAAGAATTAAAAATGAAAAAAAAAAGAGTTTGTTTTTTACGTAGATCGATTTAGTTACTGATTCTGAGTGGTCCCTGAAAAATTGGCACTAACGTGAAATGTAAAACTGTAGAACATTTTTCGATACAAGCTTGTTTATTGTAAACTAACTGTTGCCCGCGACTTCGTTCGCGTGGTCTTTAGTTTATTTTTATAGGATTTTCGGTGCAACTTCCTTAATTTTTTCTTTCATAAGAACCTCTCCTGACTCTAAGAATATCTCCTGACTATAATTAACACAACAAAAAAAGAATTAAAGAAATTGTTCACCAATGCGATGACCAAGGGAAATAGAGATTCATTTTTATATAAATAGATTAGAATGCAATGCAATACTAATACTTGTGATAAATTGACCTTTTTAACTTAATTTTTTAACTAATAAGTTCATTAATTTACTGATCGTGGTCGTGGATTTAACCGATGAACCGAACCGAATCTTTTAAACGAGTAATCAATCAGGGTGTAAATTTAGTCGATCATAATATTAAAGGAGGCAAATTATTGTGTTCATCAATTACATATAACTTTTACTATGGAAACAACATCGAAATCGTAATAAACTTGAGACGCTCCATACTTTATTTATTTTTTTATTTATTTATACTTTATTGCACATTAAAAAATAATTGTACAAATGGCGGACTTAATGCCAAGAAGCATTCTCTACAAGTCAACCAGTGATCAAACAGAGAAATACAGGCGGTGCAGCAAGAAAAAAAAAAATCGTGCAGGTAGAGCGTTATTTTGTATAGAGCAACCGTTTTTTTTCACGATACTCCACGCGAGCGAAGCTGCAGGCACTGGTAGTTTATTATACAATAGTTTCTTTCAATCAGTTTTTTAAATATTTTTATATAAAAAAATTGTGTAGGTACTTACAAGACCCTGCAAACAAAATCAGAAGTTAAATTAATACTGTTTACCTTACTATGTTAGTCAAATGTATACAATATATGGTGGAAACTGCATGTCTTTATTATAAGAGAGTGGCACATAGATTGCAATATTGGTACTTACAATTATGATGAATACCTAAATATCGACGAAAAATAAAAACAAAGTAAAATTAATAACTTATACTTAAGTTACAGTCAGAATAATGATTGCGGTTATTATTGAAAGTTACCGGTAGGTCCTAAAATACCGGTTAGTACTAATAATTACCAGTTAGTATTAATAATAACTGCAACAATTGGTTGATCTAAGGAATACTGAGAGAATAATCGTTTTAACCGGTTATTAGTAATCATTTGTTATCGTGTTTGATAAAAATAATAAAACATTGTGGTTTGAATCACATGTTTTTTAAAAAGATAACTGGCTAGAAACATTTAAAATTATTCATTCAAATAAAATTATTTGCCCTAAAATAATATTATTATCCCCACCAAAGGATATGAAGCATAAAACGCTATAAAATAATGTTTAAGATGAATCACCTAAATAAACTAGGTACCTATCAAATAATCCGTTGCGCCATTCTACGAGTATAGTTAAAAGTTAATTGTTATATCATTATATTTACGTTTGGACAACGATCGTTTGTAAGTTTTTTTTATGTTAAGAAATACATATAGTATTACGCTACAATGTAATTTTGGTGCCAAATTAAAAAAAAAACTTCTTTCTTTCTTTTTTTCTTTAGGCATTATTGTCATGTAAGTTACATTGATAAGTCTTATTGAGAAAAAGTTCTTTAAACCTATATCTTGGCGTTTTACTCCGCTTGCAACCTCGGCCTGTTACGCTTGGTGAACATGTTTGTAATAAAGTCGGTGTTGATTAAGTTTATTTTTGTGGTTAAAAATAGAGTATGCCTAATATCTTCATATTTATTTCTATTACCGATTCATAGCTATTACGGCAGTATAACGAGCCCGAAGAAATAAATGTCTTATTCTTCCTCATCTACGTTTAAACGAATAAATTTAAAAATAAGACATATCACGTGTCATCAAAGTGATTAATTATCTTAAATAACCTTATCGATTTCCATGAATCACTTAACTCTGTGATGTAAGTTGCTAGAGAGCTTTATTAGTAAAATCGAAATTGTTAAATAAAATCGTCTGAAAAGATTCGGTTTCCAGAAGTAGGTGTGAGTGATTATTTAGGTAGGTCGCACAAATAAAACCATTATCTAAAAATCTTCTATTTTCAATTCCTGCTCAGAAACTACTGTGAAACTTCTTTACTAAGAACTGGGACCTTCTGTGTAAGCCTTGCAACTTTAAGGATAATTTAAATACAATAAAAAAATATGGTTTTTAATTCTTCTCCCTTCTATGAGTCCAAGAGACAAGTCAACAAGCGGGAGAGTAATTATATTTGAATTCGACCAATTCCAACATATTTATATAGCCTAACGTCGCGGCGTATATGATTTGTTTTTATTAATTAGAAGTCATTTAACTGACGGTAATAGAAGCAATTACGTTAAATAATGTTATTATTATCAATAAACACACCTTGAAAACTTACCCCTTTCCCCTAAAATTAAGGGAATTATTTTAGGTAATTTTTAACTGTAGAAAACATTTTGTCGACATAGTTTTAAACGAGCTTCGCTTGGTTTGTGTGTATCTGCGATAAAATATAATCGAATATCGATAGAATACCTGAGTATCGATATGGTTGTTCAGAACTTCGATAGTGTCGACTGTCGATAGTTTATAATTTATGAGCGGAAAAATACTGAAAATATGTATGCACTCCACTAATACTTTCTATTGTATTTATACAAAAGCCACTATGTCCGTATGTGACAAGAGCACATAATCGATCTCATTGCAGCATGGTGTGAGAAAAGACGACGTTTTTTCTCTGAAATTCTTCAACAACGCTCTAGAAGATGTTTTAGGCCAGGTTTCCACCAAAACGAGACGAGACGAGACTACCCAAGTGAACACGAGTGGACTCCGCTTTGGTTGTCATTCGAATGAAATGAAAACACAGCTCCTCTCGCCTTGTACCCGCTTTGGTAGAAACTGGGCCTTAAGCGCTTGGAATGGAACGGACAAACAAACCTTCGTTTTGACGACGGCATAGTCTGACTGGCAGAGTGGCTCGATGATCTTGCTTCTATGCTTGAAGACCTCTAAAGAGCCAAGTAGATCTTACTTTGTCTGTCAGCACTGACTGTGATGTAACGCTACGTTTATACTTTTATTATACGTAAATTATACGTTTGTTGTAAATGTACTAAACAATTATAAAATCGTATTTTTTTTGTAAATGTTGATATTTGCATTAGGAGTGCATGCCTTATTTTGTGATTGTTGGCATGTATTGACCATAATTATACTACCAAACCCTGACATACCCCGCCACTCCCCCCAGAATAGCCTGGCCGGCCAGGTCTGCCGCCAGGGGCGCCGGGACTCCCTCCGCTACCTCCAGGCTAGAAATATAAGGTGTATTTATGTCACTTAAAAAGCCTAGTGAATAATGTATACCATATTCGACGCTTTTTTTTTAAAGTAAATCAATAAATATTAGACAACATCACATACATTGCTATGATCCTATGGTAAGTAGCCGAATCACTTGTGTTACAGAAATCATAAGCAACGACGGTACCACAACACCCAGACCCGAGACAAATAGAAAAGTGATTTTTCTACATTGAGCGACCTGGAATCGAACCAGGGACCTCAGAGATAGCGACACCAAGTTCAGTATTCTCGGCTACGGAGTTCGTCAAAATATAAATTTAAATTACAGATTATAAAATATGCACAAAACGCCAATGAGAAAGCACAGTCAAAGCTATTTTTAGATGGCGCCAGCGTGTTAGGTCTTATCAACCTTTGTCAACTAATTTCTACGCAAATGACAAAGGTCGATATTTTTCAGTGCTCACTAGTATGACGCAAGTTTGACACACGCTTGACAACTAACCTTAACCTTTATCGTAGTAATTATTTGATCGGTGGCAATATTCGGTGGGGGGTAGTCGAACGAAAAGCATAGTCGATCTATTTGAATGGTTTTATTAATCATTTAAAGAGCTTTAGAGTGCAAGTTTGGTGTAGTTTGTGTTCTAATGCTTGGTGAAGTGATAAAGATTTGAAATTATTGAAATATCATTGTGTTCAACGTCGCATCGAGTGTCAAGTGACTTGTCTCAAGGCAACTTGCTTTAGACCCGATATCGTCCTGAAACCTGCTTCTACGGGAAGAGAATTTTCAATTTGTCCATAGTTGTTGTTATAACAATGCTGAAGCTTAAACAAATTATGTGAAAACAAATGAAATACGAATTTTAAAACAATATTTATCTGGCTTTATTTCGAAATAAATTTGAATTTGAAATTCTTAATTAAACGCAAGATATTTAATGTTAAAATTGCCAGTTTTGAGTATCGGCAATTTTATATGTTATACCTAATATTTATTAATTATATTTTACCGTGTATAAGTCGTCGTCCTAGAAAAGAACAGAAAGAAAAATATTTTATTTGGTTCATATCACAAAGTAACTCGAGCCTTTTTATATGAATGAGTTTTGTGGTCAGTAGCACACATAAACACGAAAGCGAAGCTAAAACAGAGCTATTCAGTACGCTTTCCCGTAGTCTTGTTATATCGAACACTTTGAAATTAACATGTTATATTATCCATTATTATATGCACTTATTTCAATTACTAAATTATTCAAATGGTTTTCTAATACGAGTCTCGCGAAATTCTGTCTACACGATTTTCGATGTTTTCGGCGGTTGCAGATTCGAATCATTTCGAACAAGGCATTGTAGCAAGGGACAAATGTTTGTGTGATAAACACGAACATTTGTACCTAAGTCATGGATGTTTATTACGTATATAAGTATGTTTATCTGTCACCTAATTGCCATAGTATACAAGCTTTGCTTAGTTTGGGGCTAGATAATTGGTGTGATTGTGGAAGCAATTTATTTATTTATTATTTATTTAATGATCTCGTTTGGATCGCTTGCAGTGTAAGACGTACCGAACCATAATCATGCCAGACAGCGTTTCGTCGTTTTGTTAGTGTTTCGTTTCGTTTTGTTTCCAGTTCGGATTCGCATCTAGGATATGCTAAAACTCTGGGCGACTAAACGACAAATATTTGATAGGGGATTTGATTGTTATTTGAAATTTCACAAAACTCCACTGCTTACTTTCCGTATGGTTGTGCGATGGTTTTCACAGTTCTCGTTTACACTGGGACTAACAGTCGACCTGCTCACAGTCGGAGGCGGTATCATAATTATGTTTTTTGCAAAATTCGGATATTTGGACTGATCCAAATATCCGATACTCCTGAGAGTACATGCTCTTTTTTGTGTGCTTACATTTATTGATTAAAATTATACCACTAAACGTTACATACCTCTTCATATCCTGTGGAATAGCCTGGCTTGCCAGGTCTGCCCGATCCGCCAGGGGCGCCGGGTCTCCCGTTACCTCCAGGCTAGGAAAAACAAGTGTTTTCACATTAAATAAATAAATATGTTTCTGAGAACACGTCGATTGTCATGGTCTCAATGTAAATAATTGAAATCCTTATGTTACTTGGTGTGATTTTTTCACAGCTTCAAAGGATTGTAGTCCAGTGTATTTGGTATTAAGTTCAACTTGATATCTCCACGCGTACCTAGTGAAAAGGGTCTTTAGACAGACGAACAGATGGACAGACAGACGGACAGACGGACAGACGGACAGACGGACAGACGGACAGACGGACAGACGGACAGACGGACAGACGGACAGACGGACAGACGGACAGACGGACAGACGGACAGACGGACAGACGGACAGACGGACAGACGGACAGACGGACAGACGGACAGACGGACAGACGGACAGACGGACAGACAGACGGACAGACGGACAAATGCACAGACGAACAGACAGATAAACAACGAAGTGATCTATTTTGGTTCCTGCTTACGGAAGCCTAAAAAGTGCACTTCTCTAAACAAACTGTTATCAACTGGTCAGCGGTTTAGTTTAGTAAAGGGTTTTATTTTCGAATTTCCTGTAGGTCTCGTATAAAAAGTTGTTGTACTTAAGCAGTGTAATCTTACAGAAGAAAGTTAAAAAGAAAGAAGAAAGACTTTCAAATTAGCACCCTGAAGGTGTAAATCATAGGTAAACTCTTACGACAAACATTAATTTAGAGCAATTATTTTTATGATCTTATTTAGGGTCATACCTATAAACGAAACTTTAAACTTACCTTTCCATTCCCGTTGTCTTCTTCTTCGGACTGGGGATAAAAGCAAAGACAGTATTTCAGGACTCCGATTCAGGACTGTTCAGTTAGGAAAGTGACCGGAAAACCACGTGACTCCAAATGATTTAGCGTCAATGATTTATCGGTTGTCAATTCGTTATCATGTAAGATTTGCAGGAAGCCGCTGGACGCAGGCGGCTTCCAAACAGCTAATCTGGAAGTCATTATGGGAGATCTATTTTCAGCCAAGGGTCTTTAGTTGTCTGTCGGATGACCTCATTTTTAATCCTATCCTTTGGAGAAATCCCGAACATAGGTCTTTCCGTAGCTCGCTAAGCAACTTGCGTATTGGTAAACTAATCGTCCCGTAGTTTCCACGTTCAGCTGCGTAAGCAACAGTTTAAGATGATTCGGATCTTGGCAGTGCCTGCCCAGCAGTTGCAATCCGGCAGCCGCTACCGAAAGAATTTCGTCAAAAACAAGATCTTTAAAGTCTTTTGTCTTCAGACATTGAGGAATTGTTAATAAAAAGACTTGGCGAAGTTTTCTAAATACTGCCCAGTTTTGTGAGTATTCTTCTGCGAGCTTCTCTCTCTAAATTGTTTTTAACAAACTACAATATTTGCCCCAGGTAGTCATATTCTTAAACACATTTGAGAGCAGCTCAGTTTACACTTTACAGCTATCAGTCCCGGAGTAACATGTTCATTGACCATAACCTTCGTTTTACTAAGGTTCAGCTGATACGTTAAGAAGACTCAGCTAACCGTGTAGCATGTGTTGTAGATCTTGAATCGTTTCGGCCATAATGATAATGATATCATCTGCGAATCGCAAGTATGAGGTGTTCTCGTGAAATGAAATGAAATGAAATGAAATGTAATTTATTTGCATATGAAAAAGGGTACATTGTGGATGGAATTGCGGTATAACTTTTTCAGCCATTTACATGGTTCGTCTGGTGCAGTGCCACATATAGCCCTGACACATTTTTTTTGTGTAATAAGTACCTTATTAACATCAGTGCTATTTCCCCATATAATTATACCGTATCGCAGTACGGAATCTACGTAAGCAAAGTATGCTGTAAGTGCTGTATTTTTTGTCGCTACTTTAGTTAATTTGTATAATGCGTATGAGAATCTATTAATTTTATCAACCGACTTCAAAAAAGGAGGAGGTTCTCAATTCGACTGTATGTTTTTTTTTTTTTTTTTTGTATGTTTGTTACGCGATTACTCCGCCAATTATGAATCGATTTTAATGATTCTTTTTTTGTTTGGTAGATCATACTTCAGAGGTGGTCCCATATAAATTTTATCGAAATTGATTTAGAACTTTTTGAGAAAATCTAGAAATATATACCCAGATAATATTTTGGTTGTGGTTCTTGTGACCTATCTTCGACAAATATGAGCCGATTTTGATGATTTTTGTTTTATTGAATAGCTTATACTTCAATGATAATATGATAAAAGTTTGCAAAATAAAAATCACCCCTAAGGGTAGGAAAATAGGGGATGAAATCGGTGTTCAGCAGTTAGATTAGGATTTATCACTAAAAATAGATGAAATAAGTAAATTTTATTAAAAAAAATAAAACCGACTTCAAAACACTGAAATGCTAAAAATAATCCTAACACTTAAGTACCTAATCAGTTATTTTGGAGTCGGTGCAAACAAAAACATTGACTCTCACTCTCATCGGCTGGCACCGACTCCAAAAGTAACTGATTAGGTACTTAAGTGTTAGGATTATTTTTAGCATTTCAGTGTTTTGAAGTCGGTTTTATTTTTTTTTGCAGACATTTTCCACTTGGTTCTTCCAATCTAATTTTTGGTCAATCAATATGCCTAGAAATTTTGTCGTATTTGTACCTTTAAGTTGTTGTCCTTCAAAATGTATGTCAATTGTCTGGTAAAGTATGTGGTTAATATTTATACCATTTTATTTCCAGTTTATAGTCTTCGCTCATCAAGTATACGTAAACGGGACACAATAGAGATTCCATTGATAAAAGATCTACTACTTGGATGGTAGCGCCAGGGCGTTAGTTAATAACCAAGGTCTCACTCCGCGATGTAGGTGGATAGGTATATACTGCTGATGCTGTACTTGGACCGTCATTAATTGTATATTTTTATTTCTATAATCATACCACTAAACGTTAACTTACCCATACGCTTCCTCCGGGTTTGCCTGGTCGTCCAGGCCTGCCACTGCTTCCGCCGGGGGCGCCGGGCCTTCCTTCGTTGCCTTCACTCTGGGTTATAAGAGTAAAAATGTAGTTAGAATGATCAGGTATGTAAAATGCCCAATACTTAGTAGTATCCCTTAAAAGTCAGTCTTTCAACGTGTATTACTACTCAGAGTTAGCATGTGAAAAATGGCGCAAAATACAAACACTACCATACACTTTGTGGTACATATGTCGTGGTCAGATCGTAAAATTGATCATTCAATGATGTGACCGATCATTTCATAAAATGGTGGTATTTCATGATATAGAACAGAACACGCTGCCTACATTATGATGTGGTCTGACCGGTTCTCTATTTTGTTCCCTAACTTTTTTATCCATAATCTAACGTGTAATAATTTTTTTTGTCCTAATCATCATTTGTCCGAATGATAACTTGCCCGAACTTAATGTCACATAATATTACATGCAATAAAATTGAAAGCCCTAAATATAATATGCCCTAAATTTATTTGTCATAAATATTACAATCAATAATAAGCGAAAAACATAAAACCGTTTTCTATAAAAGTTGTAAGTCCTACATTCAAATTATATGATGTTTATTTGTCCTAATAATAATAAAAGCGTAGTGCAAGCTATCAGCAAGGATTATACATGCAGGCAATTAGCATGCACCATGCATGAATGCAAACATCATGCATGCAAGCAATCAGCATGCGCCATGCATGCACGCTAGAAGCATGCACCATGCATGCAGGTGTATGCAGGCAAGCAATCCGTAAGCTTGCATGCGAACATCATCCATGCAAACATCATGCATGCAAGCAATCAGCATGCATCATGCATGCTGAAGCAGCACGCACAATGATGCAAGCAAGCAGCATGCACTATGCATGCAAGCAAGCAGCATGCACCATGCATGCAAGCAAGCATGAAAGCAAGCAGCATGCACCATTTATGCTGGCAATTATATATTATATATTTAAGCATGCATGCAGGCAAACAGCATGCATACAGGCAAGCAATCAGCATGCAAGGCTTCTGTCACAGCTCCGGCGCTGCGTGTCTCTGGCGGTCCCACGCGTGCGAATCGTCGCAGACGGCTTTCGCTCACCACCGCAGCTTCGGCTTGCTGGCCAGCTTCGCCGGCCAGCCTCAGCCGCGACGGCTCGCTGCCAGCCTCCTGCTTCTCAGCCCGCGGGCCGCCTCGCCCCTCCGCGCCTACACGATTTTGAATTACACTCTAGGGGTAGGGCAGACACGACTGCGTGGAGTCGGATTTACGGCAATTCGTTTCTGTCACTAAAAACCTAATTTTTAGCTATTGTTTTAGGACTAACAATAATATTGTAAATGAACATTCGGAATAATACACAGTATATAATACAATACTTAGGACATTTGACTTTATTTCATGTAAAATTAGTAGATTCAACTATTATAGTAATCGAAATTATGACAGAATAGTTTTAGGACTAAAGATAATTATATAACACAAAATTTCGAATTTTTGAACATTATGGTTACTGAAGTTTATTGCAAACGTGTTATGGATAATGATTTTCGGACAAACAATGTTAGGAGAAAAACGGGAGTACCGGTCTGACCAGATCAATGAATACGCAGCGTTTGACGATATAAACAGCTGAACGCACGAATACTTCATGAAATGGTCAAACATTAGTGATCATATTATAAAATCGATACATTACCCACCGGTAGAGGCGCTTATGTTGCTTTGTTTTTGTGATGAGTAATGGCGGCGGACAAATATTTTATTCTAAAAGTGAAAAATAATGTGTAAATTGAAGGTGAAAGTGTGAAATGTGTGAAAGTGAAAGTGCAGTGAAATGTACACCAAGCTAGGCGATTTTTATGAAAGTCACTCAAAAAACAAACGCAACGTCAAAAAATCTAGGGGATCGGATTTGAGAGGTTAGTTAGGTTATTTAGCTATTCAAGTGTTTCTATTTATTAGTTATATATATGTTTAAAAATAATAACTTTTTAAAATGTTTAATTTATCTATCGACCAAGATTACAATTATTAAAAAAATTCACGTAACTTGTAAACATATTTTTATTTTAATGATATGGCCAAACGTGGATTGACATTTCATCGAATGTTGACGTTTAAACGATATGGTCAGTTTTAGTTGGCCATATCATGAAATACCACCATTTTATGAAATGATCGGTCACATCATGAATTGATCAATTTTACGATCTGGCTACGACACATACAGTACTTAGTGCTTAAGTTATTGATTTATTGTCACAGTTCATACTAGTACAGCTGTCAACGTTAACTTCTTTAGTGTTATTTTTTCTTGTGATATCTATTATCATATTGATATAACATGTATACCTAGGAGGATATTTGTAACACAATTTTACGCCAATAAACATTTCATTTCATTCATTCATTTCATTGCTCGTATAGCTGATAACCATTAGATAAAAATAGGCAATATGAAGAATGCGAAAACGCAGCGTGGAAGACCTAGTAGACCGTCTTCCACGCGGTCAAGGATGCACGAAGCTGCTGAATGCAAACGCCCAAAGCTGTTCACTTTATTATTCCATATTAAACATATCTTTCTAAATGTAAACTTACCCCTGCACTGCCTCCAGGACGGCCTGGACTTCCTCCTCCAAACTAGAGATGTAAGTTGTTTTTAGTATTGATAAATATACCTCTAGTTGTTATATTTAGTTATTATAACGGGTGTCTCAGTAAGAGTGCACTTTTTCATTTTAAAATAAAAACAAGTATTTTTTGAGAGTTGTGATTTTTTATTGGATTGTAAAGAAGACATGTTCCGATTAATTAAGGAATAAAATATCCGGCAAATGGCCTCCATGGCTCTAATTCCAAGCCATTTCGCTTTTTATGAAATTTTCACAGATATGTGGCTGTATCTCACCCATGATGCGTTGGATCTCGGATTTGAGGTCAGGAATTGTTTCTGGTTTATTCGCAACTGGAGATTTTACAAATCCCCAAAGTTTTTCTTTTGTACGCATAAAGTGGAGTTTTTTTGTCAAAATTTACTACGAAATGCTTCGTGAAATTTAAAGTTGTTGAGAACGATGCCGAATTGATGTTTTCGGGTTTCGGCGACACTCCTAATTACTGCAACAATGTTTTTAACAGACCGACCGGTACGTTGACGCAGAAGTGTCTCACTGACTAGTTATAATCCACTCAGTTTCTTCATTTTTTTTACTCTTCTAATGGTTAGCACTTTATGTATTATGTGCACTTTCTCGACTAAAATTCGGGCGGTCTCGGGATAACTTACATAATTTTTGTAACAATTTTTCACAATTATAACGCGTTATTCTGTCGTAAAGCGCTCCATTTTTATTAATCGGAACAAACATAGATGAAAAAATAACTACATTTAAAAAGTGCAAGAGTGCACTTTTTAAATGTAGTTATTTTTTTGAGACACCTTTATAAGCTGTAATTTTCATACCAAAAGCGACAACGTGTTCTCCCCGTACACATAGTCCAACTTTTATAATTTTTGGAAAGGTTGTAGATACAATAAAAACCTAGGTCCACAAGTTAAATTTTAAAATATTGCTTACGACACAAACTGCCTTAAGTATTTTTAAAAATTAAACTTAACTATACGTAGGTACAGACCTCGATTAAAGTGTAACTACTGAATCTAATGAAACCAAAACTGAATCACTTTGTAAACGTTCAGAGGGGTTAATTCGTCAAATTGCCAAAATTTTATTTTCGAAATATCGATTGTTTCAGACAAGAACCGTTTCAAATCATCATTTCAGCCATAGGACGTCCACTGCTGAACATAGGCCTCCCCCATTGACTTCCAGATTGGCCGGTTGGAAGCGGCCTGCATCCAGCGTCTTCCTGCGACCTTCACCAGGCTGTCCGCTTTGTAGGTGGTTTATCGATATTAGTTCCTTATAACTAATTTTAATTTAAAAAATACTTACAACCCCAAAGAATCGCAAATTTGCACGTTTATCGCTTCTTCCACGTTTTTGACCACGCTTCAAAAAAAATTAACATAAATATTAAAAATATGCGAGTGATATAGAAGTGACAGTTTATTCATAGGATTTAAACATATTTGCTTACCCTTAAATGTTGATTGTATCCCTAAAACAACAACATTAAATATTAAAAGCTACGTAAGTATTTTTAAGGGATACCTTGTCTATAAAATTCAGACAAACACCCGTATACAACACATACAATTCACGTTCATTACATTTAACAAATTCGTGCAATTTAAACTTTAAACACAGTCGGCTATAAACGACTTAGTGACAGTTAATTATTTTCATAAGTAGAACATCCCTTTAAAGCGATTGCCTCGTCTAACCAGCTACCCTATATTTATAACTATGATATAATCAATTGCTTACCTCCATTAAACCTCGATCGTAATACTATAAAAAATGATTTAAAATAATAATAAGTACTGTGTTTTGGAATACCCAAGTTAAGCAACTCACGTTGCGCTTTAAGTGTATGGATGATCAGCAGTGATCGGAATTGGTAGATTGATTTGATGTACTTTAGTAGTGCTAGCATAATATGGATATGTCTTTTTTTTAACGACCTGATACAAATTCCGAAATCCGGGAGGCATGTCAATATTAACATCAATGTTTACGGACATTTATCAAAAGCATCTCCGAGTTTTGGAAGACACGTTAAGGCTAAGGTCAGATGGCTAAATGTATAAGAACTAACTAAACAGTGTTTATCGATTACAATAATAATATACCTAATACCGAGCGCCAAATCTTGTACAAGCACCGCACGATCTGAACTTAGATTATAAATAGATGGTCTCGGCTACATGTATATACAGGGCTATTTGTAAAACATCAACAGGGGTTGGGGGGTGACTCTGGCCCTCAAATACATCAATGTTTTTTTTAGATTAAACCTACAAGGTGGACAGACGACCTGGTAAAGGTCGAAGAAAGCCGCTGTATGCAAGCCGCTTTAAACCGGCAAATCACTGGAAGTCACTGGGGGAAGCCTATGTTGAGTTGTGGACGTCCTAGGCTGTAATGATGATGATGACCACCATTACACCGCGTGGTGGGTGGGGTATAGCCCAAACCACTTCAAAGTCTGTAGAGGTGAGGACTGTTCCCTGTGTAAACGTTTAATAAGCTTACTTTAATTTACTAAAAATATTTTGTAGAAAATTTACATCTTGTATCGATTTTGTCTAAAATTGTACAAAATATTCCACTTACGGTATCTTCATCGCGAATTGCATGCTAAAAAGAACATTTATGTTTGGTTAATAATTTGGTAAGCTTACTACCATTGTTATAAAAAGATATTCAATTTAATCCTGCTTTGGGTTAGTGCCCTTATCCTGTGATGCGGATTTTATCTCGCGTGCGGATTTGGTCCGCGTACGTGTAAAATCACGCTGCGGGCCGCACGCAGTAATAGAGTAGAACGCACGCAGGCGGAGGCCACGCATGCGGATTGTGTGCCCGCAGCCCATGCGCTTGTATGAAAACTTGTATGAAATAATAATGCGGATCAAATCCGCACGCAGACATAAATCTGCATCACAGGAAAAGGAGTTAAAAATGATAGTTATATTATTCAAAAATCAAAAGTCCACGTCAATACTAATAAGCTAGTATTTAATTAAATATACTTGTGAAAAACCTAGAACTAGATCAATATGTCATTGATCGACAAAAACTGTTGTGTTAATCTCGCTTTTTACCGATCTATTTTTTTTATTTTTTTTAATTTAAATTCAATTGCACACTCCACTAACAGCTTATAGCCAAAGCGTGGAGTGAGCCAGTTACAGTTTTATAACATTTTTTACAAACACACATACTATCAATATTAGCCTAAAAAACTAACACAATGATTCACAAATTGTCTATGCTTATTATAAAACAAGTCAGTTTCTGGCTCCTGAGCAATTAGGGCATTGAGCATACAAATAGCCTGCGCTGTGGGAGCGTGCCGCGCCGTGAGCGTGCGCGAGGGCGGCGCGGCCAGCAGGCGGCGCGCGCGCAGGCGGCGGTACTGGTCGGGCGCGGACAGGTGGCACATCGAGAGGGCGAGCGGGTTGTCTATTTTGCCGTTGAGCATCAGGTAGTAATGAACCATTAGGGAACATTTACGTCGCAACTCCAGTGTGTCTAGACCGACCATGCCGTAGACGAAGAGCGACGGAAACAAGAAGGGGTAATATCCATACATTCTTTTGTACAGATACCGCGCGAATCACCGTTGTACCCGTTTAATCATTAACTTATACTTTGCCTCGTGAGGGTCCCAAATTAACGAATTGTATTCTAATATGCTGCGACCGAAGGCAAAGTATAAGGTTATGATAACGTTTCTGTTAGAAAACCGAGATGCCTGTCTCATGACAAACCCGAGAGATTTATATGCCCGTCTGCATATATCTACAATATGAGGATTGAATGTTAGGCCTGCATCGAGACACAAACCTAAATCCCTAATTTGGATGACTCGCTCCAGTGGGACCCCAGATACATCATAAACGTGAGTAATTGGCGCACGAGAACGCGTGAATGTTATTATTTTACATTTTGATGTATTAAAATCAAGTTGGTTCTGGTGGCTCCACTCAACAACACTGTCTATGTCCCTCTGGAGCGCGCCGCAGTCATCTGAGCTATTGACACCCAGGTACAACTTCAAGTCATCGGCAAACATAAGGGTCCGAGCTGTCCTGACAACCCCCGTCAAATCATTAATCATAATGATAAACTATGAATTTCATTAGTGGTGATACTGCTTGCGGGCTTATGACTTTGATTATTATTCGTTATATACAGCAAAAGTTTTATTAATGTGCGTCAATATATTTAATAAGATACCAAATGACGAAAATGTTTAAAAAAACATGAGATGAATAAACTTTATTAATTCTTAATTTTTATTTACAAAGGCCTATTATGTTTTCGTGTGAAAGTAAAGTTTATTTTCGATCGCTAACGTTGTCTCACTGGGTCGTGCTTCTTCATGTATATGGATTAGTTTCCTAAAAAAAAATTATTAGTCCGTCAGTTGGATTAACAGAAAATATTGGACACGTATTTTTTCTTTTCTAAATCAAACAAAAAATGATGAAGATATAGCCCGTTAAAGTTCCGTGTAACGTCACGCCTTGCGACACTTTCTAGCAAGACGTGACGTCACGTGCTCACTTTGATGCGCTTTATCTTCGTAATTTTTTGTTTGATTGACAAAAGACAAAATATGGGTCCAATATTTTTTGATAATCTAACTGACGGACTAAATAGAATAATCATTTTTTGACCCAGGAAACTAGCCCATTGACGATAAAATCATTAGACAAAGAATTGTTTTTAAAAATACCGTATGAATTAATGATGGCTGAATGATCGTAACTTTTACACCGTGTAACTCTAAATACGTAAAACCTCTCAGGGGCTGATTCTGATGCACAAATACAACAACTATTTGTACGGGACTAACAGTGAAATCTTTAAAAAAAAACTTCATCTTCATACTAAATGTCCAATCAGCTGTTACGCTTGGTATCAGCAAACGATTTCTTTTGCGATTTCGATGTTGGTCCGATACAAAAAGTTGTAGTGTTTGAGCACTAGAGTCAGCCCTTGAGAGGTTTTGCGTATTTAGAGTTACACGTTGTAGCTATAGTCTTGGGGACTTTTCGGACTTCAAGTTATATTGATGTAGAATTTAATTAAAAATAATCTTATTAATTGTTAATTTCATCGTAATGTTAGTTTTTGCATGCTATAGTAAATTAGCGAAACGTTAATGTTTATAATGTTTGCTGTTTAAGACCTTAAATTACCATGTTTTTGCAATTAAATATATATAAATAATATATAACTTATTCTTATTCTACCGCATGCAGCAACTCATCGCATGCGGTATATCAACCGAGTTATCAATAAATGAAATTGCGCCTTTAGGCCTCAGATTGCTCACCTCTATTAAATCCTGAATTCGTTCGTATTCCTGAAAGAAAAAAGATTGTTAAGAATACTAATACGTGATGATTGTAGCTCATCATCATCATCATAATGTTCAAGCCCTCGTCAAGTCACTGCTGGAAATAGGCATCTCCCATTGCACGCCACTGAGCCCGATCCTCGGCTATTTTTTTCCATGCACTGCCAGCAGCTTGCGTATATCGTCAGTCCACCTTGTCGGAGGGCTGCGCTTGCCTAGTCCCGGTCTCCACTCAAGAACATGACTACCCTATCAGTTATCGGTTCTACGGCAAATGTGACTAGCCCATTGCCACTTCAGTTTGCTTATTCTTTGAACTATTCGATTACTTTAGTTTTCTGTCGGATAACCTCAAAGCTGATTCTATTCTTCACAGAAATCTCGAGCATTGATCGTTCTAGCTCACTGAGAAACTTTAAATTGGCGTACGAGTCGCTCCGTGAGTGTCCAGTCCCAGTTCCGTAGGTCATCATGATAAGCTGTACGCACTCTTGTAGCTCAATGCTTTGGATTAGTAAAGTTAAGCAACCCACGTTGCGGTTTTAAGTGCGAATGGGTAACCAATCTAATCATTTTATTGTCATTAATTATCAAAAGCATTCATCTTCACGCTTCGGAAGACACTAAAAGTTGGTTCCATCGGTTTTCTCTTGATATAAGTCGTTAAGCCAAGTCAGAGTCAAATCTAAATTTTAAAATAAATAACCTAGTGTTCGATCTAAGGTGGTTTTTATAGGTTATATTATCTGAGCATGACTACATCTGACACTTTTAGTCACTGCCCCATAGCACCCCTCCATGCAGGGCTTGTTAACGTTACCAAATTCACACTAAGTATCGTTAGGTAACAATATTTTCATAATGTTAAAATTATAATGATAATACAGGTAACGGTAGTTTAGTATCGATACCAATATGATAATGTTAAAAATTAACGTTATAATTGAGTATCGATACTTTTTCCGTTACCTAAAACCGTCGTTGCCAACCCGTGCGGCTAGTTTTACAACAAATTAGAGTAGTAGGCTTCTTTCGCAGTCTTGATTACCTTGACTGTGTTTTATTTACTTAATGTATAAATATTAAAAGAAAAAGATTAAAATTAATGAAGTTAATTAACGGTACTTATAGTATTAATTTGGTAACGTTACCATTTACCGTTAAACTTATCAATAACTTTAAGTCAGTTTAACGGTAAAAGGCCGGCCAAGTATCGTTACCAAGCATAACGTTACCTTTGCTATTAACGTTATCTTGGTATGATGAGGGTAACGATACCTGATTTTTAACGGTATTCAAAGCCCTGGCTCCATGTACCTCAACCACGCCATACTAGGCCCGCATGGTGGGGTATTAGTTGATAGGCCTAGCCCAAACCACCTTATAGATGAGGTGAGGCCTGTACCTAGTGAAACGTCTATAAGACGACCTTTGTAGCCGAGAAGCGAGTATACCTGACTTGGTCTGGGGGGTCCATCTCTGGGGTCTCAGGTTCGATTCTCAGTCGGTCAATGTAGAAAAAATACTTTTTTATATTGTCTCCGGTCTGTGGTGCCGTCGTTGTTTCTGATTACTGTAACACAAGCGCTTTAGCTTCTTACCATAAGATCAGAATAATGTATGTGATGTTGTTAATATTTTATATTTTGTTAAAGCTTATTTTAGGAGCTAAAAATACTATTAAATTTTTTCCTTTTTTTTAAGTAATTCCAATTTCGAAGTGATTTTATATTTAAAATTCCTTATGTCGCATTAATATCCACTATATCAAAAAGTCCACTGTATCAGAATGGTCATTTTAAAATGGCTTATTATCACGTAGCACGTAGAACTGACGGCCGATGAGTCAGAAAGGTTCTGGAATGGAGGCCACGTACCGGCAAGCGCAGCGTAGAACGTCCATCCGAAAGGTGGACAGACGACCTGGTAAAGGTTGTAGGAAGCCGCTAGATGCAGGCCGCTTCCAACCGGCCAATCTGGAACTCACTGGGGCAGGCCTATGCTCAGTAGTCGACGCTCTACGGCTGAAATGATGATGATGATGATTATCACCAATGTTCACTTTATCAAAACCTCACTTATGTCAAAACGTCTAAAGGTTAAAAATAAAAATAAACAAAATATTCCACTTACGTCATCCTCATTTCGAACTGCATACTGAACGCAAAGAATATTAGAGTTTAACAATATTTGAGATCGAGAAAATAAAATTATAGTATATTTTAAATAAATATTTTTTAAAAGTCAACGTTCCGTCGACAACGTCTTCTAAAGTTATTAATAATAATAAAAAATAGTACTTACCTACATGTGAAATTAAGACATAAGCTTAGTCTATATGAACAAGAATAGACAGCGCCTGTCAGAGCAATCATGTGAAGTCGCTTAGTCGCGCTGTGTTGGTGACCTCCGTGTACGTACACGAATACTAATGAGTGTAATTATATTACAATAATTACATTTCTTTCCCCGATTTTAAGGTGGTAACTTTGATTTATTTATTAACTGATCATAATCATTACCAATTTGTTTATTATTATTCTAAATAAAAACGCAATTTCCTTATTCCCTTTTGGAGGCTTTAAATCTTATGACTTTAATGAGTAAGAAACTCGACGAGTGCGCTAGTTATGTAATGAATTTATATCTATCTATCTACCTTTCAATCACATCACATACAAGGTGAATTTGAAATTATGTGATTTCTTAAAAGTGATATAAATCAAGTTTTTTGTGTATCAGGAACTCATGACGTAATTTTAATAAATAACGTGTCTCCGAATACACCACCGTTTAAACCCAAACTAAGCAGAACTTGTATTGTAGTGACTGGTAAACGGATAAATATTATATCCTAGATGTGAGTTCAAATGATCGTGTTCATCACACAAACACCTTCCGGCATTTGAAACCGCGACCGCTCTTTTTGTAATCTAAAGCGAGAACCACTATACTATAGGAGATACAAAGAACAACAAACAAACGTTTAATTTATAAATAATTTATTTGATTAAGCGGGGTTAATTCACGCTGATGTAAATAGTGGCAACACATGGCGCCTATACTGAAATTGTGTTTTTCGAATTGAGATATTTAAGGTTTTGATGAAAACAATTTAAAATCAAGATTTTTTAATATTATGCCTCTGAAATAAGACTGATACACCTTTTTTCCTGTTTTTTGCACTTTTTAATGGTTTTTTTTGGAAGAGAAAAAATAAGGTCTTACGACGTCCGTTCCGAATAGCGCACGCTGTCACACTGCGACTTCTAACTACTAACTGACTAAATCAGATGACTTTAATATTTCAGATGAGTTCGAGTGGCTTAATTCATTGGTTGCTTGTCTAGTCTATTCTTGTTCTTATAGTCTAGTACATAAATATAAAGGACTGATGCTCAGATGAATTATGCAGGGTGACTGTTAGGACGAGAAAATCGCATTAACAGGATATTTTACTCATTAAAATGATCAACTTTAACTACAGCACCAGTATCAAGATCGGAAGAAATAAGTTTAGGTATACCTTTCTGGACAAAATAGTCATACAACTCCACGATAATGTAGGGAGCATCATTTTTTTTTCCTACAGATGTTCGAATTCAGCTCTGGTCCTCCAGAATTCCTCTATCTTTCAATTTCATATCGCGGTCTGAACACCTTCCTTCTGAGCATGAACATCTTTGGCCAACCTGGAAGTCGCTAAACCGTCTTTGTATAGAGGTTGCCCACTGTAGACAAAACTTGGTAACGTGGGGGGGGGGGGGGGGGGGTATGAGTAGCGACCGGTAAAGTGAATTTAACCTAACTAAACTAACTATGGGTCATCTGCTTTCCTGCCCTTTGTGTCCCTACATCTGCACGAGGGATGGCTTAAACAGAGCGACACAAAAAGGCGTAGAAGTAGTCAAGGTTTGGTCGAAGTCCGTCTATAATCGCCCATTGACATGAGAGAAGAAGTTTTTTTTTTGTGTAATTTTGGCCCCGTAGTGTAAGCTGTTTGCATTCAGGCGAGCTATAGTCGTCAAATGTAAACTAGTATGTTGTTTCAAAAGCCTACTATATAAGGTGCTTCATAAATATCTGCAACGGCTGAAATGGGTAAAAGTATTGCTTATATAGATTACGATAGTGAAGGAATTACGTGCCCCGGATCGGTAATTAATTATTTGCGAATAGACAGTAAATAAATGGTTACTTACTTCAATTTGCATAACACACTTCGTCATCCGCCCTTGACTTGGCCGCCGGGCGGTAAAATTTGAAACGTTAGAATTTTCGGACAGGTGTTGGTCGGTTTGAGACAGAATAAAGCCTAATCTTTATTTAATATATTTTTTTTAATGAATAAATTAATGATGTTCTGGACATACATTTCTTTACTATCGTAATCTATATAAGCAATACTTTAACCCATTTCAGCCGTTGCAGATATTTTTACAGCACCATAAATAAGCCCAATATTTCGGAAATATTTTCTTTAAATTTTAGAATCGTCACAACCTACACAACAGTAGTTACTTACACTTCAGGAAAAAAAAAACTTAAATTATTGAAAAAAACCAACAAAAAACATGCTAATTATCTTTCTTCTTTTTAACCGCTTGACTGCTTGAATTTTCGCTACTTAGACGCAGCTTAGCAACCGTCGTAACAGCCACGTTTTATTGCGCGCTGTTATGAACCATATTTTTATGAGTTTTCGTGCGATATTCGTACTAACATTCGTCGAGTCGCTAATTTAGGGGCACTACTAGCCTTAATGGGCAGAATAACCTGTTAAAGCGAATTTCGCGTCTTACTATTCACCCTGTATAGAACTTATAGGACAGACTATAAAGACGTTACAAAACTATTTTTAAGAATAAAATTAAGCATGCTTACTTTGTCTGCCCTGTTCTGGAATTTTAACAAGCATAATTAGTTTGTGATTTCGTGACTCTCCGTCTGAGGTTGTACAGACAGACAGTATCGCAAATCTTATGAAAACAGTTTCATTTTATTCTGATCTAGCTTTCGTTCGCGGCTTCGCCCGAATGGAGGTCGGATTGTCATTTAAAGTCGTTATCAACGACCAAATAATCCATTATTTTAGCATAAATTTAATTACTATTAAATTTAATAATAAAAAACTGTCATTAAAATAACTAAAAAGTTTAAAAGTTACAGCCATTAATCCGTTAACATCAAGCGGTCTCTTGAGACCGCATAACAGTACAATTTCGATTTTTTTTTTTTTTAATAATTATACGTAAACGAGACACAATTGTCTCGTTTATACGTAAACGTTTATACGTAAACGAGACACAATTGTCTCGTTTACGTATAAATATAATAAATACGATCAGATAAACCTACATTTTAATACTTCCAAATACACTCATAAAAAACTATACCTAAGTAGAGCATTGCCTGTAGATTAATTAAATTTAGCAAGAAACTAGGACTCTCAGCACAACTAAAGAAACATTTTTTTATTTTTAATAACGTTTTACTAACCTTGCGATATTTGCTTGAAGTTTCTGGTAAAATAAGGCATAACGTAGTTAACCCTATAACCAAAAACAAACGCATAATGCAGGCGGCCTATCAACTAAAATCTTAGAAGATCTTGATGCATTATATTTATGCAAAATATTAGCGTGAAATTTCTTTATTTCTTTAATCATAGGTCTAATTATTTTCATTCGTTCCTCTTTGTGCAGAATGATTAAAAAAATTTTTTTATTACATCGGAAAATCGATTGCAATGGTTTTCTGTAATTAAAAACATTTTTCAAGCCTCTTAATTGTGACAAGAATGTTACAAACTTTTAGTAATTAGAAACATACCCAGTTCTCAATTTCATTTGTAAATTTAAAAAAAAATGTTCTAACTCCCCAAAAACAACCATTTTTCATTTGGTATGTAACACGGCACAGTACCTATGCGAAACTTTCTTTTTATATTTTCTATTTTGCTCTCTAAAAGTAGGGGGAGAACTGCTACACAGATGTCCGAAAAGTTGACGTTCAAAGCTAAAATTTAGATGCCTTACATTGAGGTGTATCCAAATCACCCCCATGTATGTATGTAATGTAAAATAAGTCATCTCTTTTACCTTGATGTCAAGGACGCAGGTAAAAAAACATATTGCTATCTCTCCCTCACTTGTACATGTAGGTATGCTGTACTCTAGTTAGAACAATAGCCCAAAGGGTTTCAGTGATAAGGTGGCTGGGTTATCACAAGCGAAACATAGCCACATGTCCCAACCTCGGTCGTTCTCACATTGTGTTAATTGCTACTTGTCTTATTTCGCCATTTTTTTCAACCACTTTATTTTTCTAACCGTGAGCTGCTGCTGCCTACTTGTTTGCCTGCTTGTTACAATACAATATTTTTTTGGATAACGATCTGCCAATTTTACTGGGGTATGTGAACCTGCAATTTTCCAGAACGACGGTGCACTTTGTCATTACGCGACACAAGTGCGTTACTACTTAAATCGCAGGTACCCTGACAGATGGATTGGACGACGGGGACCAATCAACTGGCCACCACGCTCGCCTGATCTTAAACCCATCGATTTTTTATCTGGGGTCACTTTATAGAAATAACTTACGCCAGAGAAGCTTCCGATGAAGATGAACTCACAGCGAAAATTCGCGAGGCGAAAAATGTTGTGAGAAGCAATCAGCAAAGTAGCTTTTAGAGACCTAAAAATCAATCTTTGCGCAAATGTGAGTTGTGTATTTCTGTTGGAGGGCGACATTTTGAAAATCTTTTGTAAATAAATATATAAGGTGTTAAAAAATCAGTGTCAAATATTTTAAGGGTAATGAGTTTACGTTGTGACTAACAATTTTTGTATGAAATTTTTTTTAATTTAAGCCTTAGTTTTCGAGAAAAACACGATCGAAAGTTTGATAATAAACTCAAATATCAACATCCTATAACACCTGATCACTACTACGGACAAACTACTCCGTACAGCAAGAAACGCTCGCTTGTGTGCGTGCTACTATGATTTATTGCCAAAATCTGCCGAAGGACGAACGACTTTCATTCAATTATAAACTCTAAATCGATGTAAATCGATTTAAATTTCAAAATTTTAGTGTAAAGGCGGCATTTGTCCAAATGCGAGTCAAAGATACCGCTTTAAAAACAGTCGATATTCAATTTTAGATTCTAATTCGTTATCATAAGGTTGATTTTATTTTTTAAGTTTCTGAGGGCGGCGGAACACACACGATTTAGGAAATGCCGAAAGACCGAGAAAGTACTGTTAACAAAAACAGTTTCTTATTTTACATTTCTTATGAATTAAAAAAGGATTGATGGCTAAGTGCTTTTAGGGTAAGGTTAAGGTCTTGGATCCGATCCCCGGCAAACTAGTTATGTTTCGGAGTACTCTTACTGACCTTGATCTAAGGTTAAGGACGAGTACGCTTATCTAAAATAAATAACAATTAATTTGAACCTGCTTTTTAAATGATTTTTTATGCTTTGTGTTGTGCGTTGGTTTATTTACTAAGAACTAAAAGTAAAGTCAATGAGCCAGACGTTGCGTAGGTACGCAATATTTATAGGTATCAATAAGGTTAAACTGGGGTATACCCTGTACAACGCAACTGTTATTCGTCTCCCAAACACTCAAACGGGGCATAATTTAACACATTTTTCTGAATCCCGTCTGGAAGTTGACTGCGACTACTTCACCACATGTAGATACATAGTAAATTTACATGATAAATGCATTTTAGTGATTAGACAGATACATTTTTGATTGCTGTTTATTCAACGTAAAGGATAAAATGTTGAATACTTGTACTTACAGTATCCGGCGGTAGGGAATGCACGCACATGGAGCTAAAGAGGGAGGGAGGGAGGGTACAACTGGCTAGTACCTTCAAAACTTAAGATTGCTAAGCTACTAGTTAATACCAATTATAACAAGTTAAATAATTAGTAGGTACAATACGCGGCGCTAGAATGAACATCAAGCTAACGAGTAAGATAATCGGTTAGTTTCGGCTTTCATAGAACGTCGTTTCTGTCGCACGGATTATCTCTCTTTTTAGCTCGATGTGCATACTGCATACTACCGCCGCGTACTGTACCTATTATTTGATTTGGTATCACTGGTAAGAACTAGTAGCAATCTTAATTTGTAGTTTAGCATGGTAATACAAGATTCGAATTGATAAGTAAAAAATAATTACACCAAATAATTGAGTGATTTTTTTTGCTAACGCTACACTTACACGTGCCATAGGTATGCGCTTTTTATTTATTATTACTCCTGCAAATTGCAAAACAGTCACAACAATCAATCAATCGGCGCTAGACCTTCTCTTGTGTTTGACGTTAATTGCGAAGTCTCACCATGCCATACAGGTATTCGGACTCTGATTACCTCAACATGGTTATGTGCTACCATGAGGCAAACTACAGTTTAGTGGAAGCAGTAAGGCTGTTCCACGAACGGCACGGTGTGCGCGTGTGTCCACGCACAATCTTAGGGGCTGAACAACGGTTTCGTGAAAGTGGTAGGTTCATGCCTTCTGGTGACGCTGGCAGACCTCGCACTTCAGTACAGCTTGAAGAGGACGTGCTGAATTTCTTCGAGCTCCACCCGACCGCCAGTACGAGGGATGCTGCTGCCGTTTTCAACACTAACCATGTGTATGTGTGGAAAGTGCTGAAGAGGGAGCGAAGACACCCCTACCACTTCACGAGAGTGCAGGAGCTGATGCCGCAGGACTACGCGCCACGCGTGGAGTTCTGTCAGTGGATCCGGCGTAACAGCCTAGCCAACATATTGTGGACGGATGAGTGCACCTTCACCAGAGTGGGCATGTTCAATATCCACAATGCTCACTACTGGTCTGAGGAGAACCCACATCTGGCGCGTCCAGATCATTTTCAGACGCGGTTCAGCGTGAATGTTTGGGCTGGGCTACTAGGACATCAGCTGATAGGACCAGTATTTTTTAATCGGCTGAATGGCGCCGTTTACTTGGAATTCCTTGAAAGAGAGTTGGAGGAGTTGTTAGAAGATGTGCCGCTAAATCTTATGCAGCAGATGCACTACCAACACGACGGCGCGCCCGCGCATTACGACCGCCATGTCCGCGAGTACCTGACGGCACGTTTTCAGGATCGGTGGATCGGACGCGGTGGGCCTATTGCTTGGCCAGCACGCTCGCCAGACCTGACGCCGCTGGACTTCCACGTCTGGGGCCGTGCTAAGGATCTCGTGTATGGTCAAGATGGCCACACCATCACCAGTGCCGAGCAATTAAAAGCACGAATCATTAGTGCTTTTGAAACAATGCGCGGCGACAGTGAAAGTTTAGTGCGTGTGCATAGGCATATTTTAAAAAGGGCTGCGCTTTGCATTCAGGAGAATGGGGGGCACTTCCAACAACTATTGTAAATAATTTTGTAAATAAGTGACTGTGATTTTGTACATAATAATGAACTACCTTTAAACACGCCAAGTAAGAGTAAGTAAACCTTGTTATCTGCATTGACTGATAGAAATAGCCTAGTAGTACCTATCTCCATAGAATTATGTTGCATTAAATCAGGTGATGAGTAATAAATTATTTTACGCTTACTTGCCAGTCCAAAGCCTGGAAAAGTGTGATGGGAGGTGGAAATTCTTTATTTGTTTTGTGTTCTTAAAATAAAAGTGATATTTTTAGTAATAAGTGTATTTATTAATTGTCAACATGTGTAATTTAATTAAAAATGTTTTTTTCAATTTAACTGTATTTTTATTTTACCGTAAGAACTGATAGAAGTAATTAACATTAAAATTACAACATAAAGTGACAAACTGTCAGTTGCTGAAGAATGTATTATCTTTAAAGACAGCATTAACACTTATTTTTCTATTTTGTGTACGAACGTTATGTTACAGACCTGCATTATAGCTATAAGTCGTCTTTAAAGATAATAAGGCCCAGTTTCAATACTTGCTGATAAGTTCTGGATAACCTATCTGGCACTTGTTTTGACAGATAACCCATACAATTAGCTTTCTTAAGCCTTTCTGCAACTCGCGGCAATTATCTAAAAGGAGTAGGTACATCACACATGCACACACAGACACACACACACAGACAACAATGACATGAAACGAGTGAGACAGAAATGTTAACAGTGTTTCTATCTCAAAGAAAATTCATTCATACACACACACCCAATGTCTAGCATGAGCTTGTGTGTCGTATGATTTTATGTGCGCATGAATGAGATCCTAGGGATTATGAATGGGTTTTGACTAGTATTAGCATCGTGCGAGAGTGTTTGTTTGCGTTTGTGGGAGTTTGCGATCATGTACAGGATGATATAAATTATTTATATCAATAAACATTTTCTTTTTTCGATTTATTCAAATCCGTTCTATAGTTTTAAATTTCTCTTAAATATGATCCATGTGGTAGTCTCAGTTACCCCTTAAAATATTTGACATTGATTTTTTAACACCTTATATAATAATCAATTTTGTTTTACTCAAAGTCAGATAGACCGGATATAAGGAATCCAAAAAAAACTTGGACGTCACCTTTTGGACCACCCTGTATAATAATAAGCGCCATATTTAGGTAAGTAGTAGGTATTTTATGGGTGTTATTTAACGTGACCTCTACATGCAGTATTGTTTAAAAAAATATTTAAAAAATAACCGATTGCAAAAATACTAAAAAGCTAAAATAACATTAAAACAATCATACCAAACAGTTATTTTGGAGTCGGTGCAAACAAAAACATTCAAACACTTCACGGCTGGCACCGACTCCAAAAATAACTGTTTGGTATGATTGTTTAAAAGTAATTTTTATTAGCTTTTGTGTTTTTGAAGTCGGTAATTTTTTTTTATTTTAAATTTAATTTGTCAATTTTTTGTGGTTTTTTTTCACTCTAAATGGCGACCTGTGATGTGATTATAGCTAAAGTGCTTCTCATGACGATTCAAATAAGTCCAAACACGGCTATGATACATTGTTTTATCACAGAGTCCGGTGCTAACCTTCCTCCTTCGTCATCAGATCAGTTTGATGGTACCATTTTCACCAATCATTTATTATTTGATTTGTCGACTATGGCGAGGCTTCATATTATATTGCTACTCGTGAAAGACTATTGTGACCAATTATGGTCTTCTTCATCAGTTCCACCTCAGCAAATGATACTTTCGGAATGCAAATGCTTGACTTGTTGTTGCATATACTAAAATCGCTATATGTATACCTATAATATTTTAAGAGTTCCTTCAATTCCTCATGGATCATCAGAATTGAATTATGAAAAATTGGGACCAATAGTATACCCCTCCAAATCAGAAAGTATTTTTTCAAATCGGTTCATTAATGGCGGAGTTCTGAGGTAGCAAACATTTAAAAAACATGCAACCAAATGGAGAACCTGCTCCTTTTTTTGAAGTCGGTTAAAAAGGAATCGTTTTTACAAGATAGCCTATCCATTATAATGGTGATCCAAACCTTTACTATGGCACCGATATCAAATTCGATATCGAAAGAAAAAAGTTCACTTCTCCATCCTACTAATTTTAGACCGCGATTTCGTCTGCGTTGACTTTACACAGATAAAAAGTATCCTATGTTTTAATCCAAGCCATGGACTATCAGTATGCCAAATTTTATCAAAATCCATTCAGTAGTTTTTGCGTGAAAGTAAAAAAAAAACATATATCTTCATAAACTTCAGCATTAATAATATTAGACCAGATTAAATTATAAAAAAAAACCGACTTCAAAAATCTAAAACGCTAAAAATACAAACGAAAACATAGAATCTCTCATTGACTGGCACCGACTCCAAAAGTAACTGATTAGGTACTTAAGGGTTAAGATTATTTTTAGCGTTTTAGTTTTTTTACGGTCGTTTTTTTTTATAAAATTAACTTACTTCAGTGATAAATCCTAATCAAAACAAATCTTACGAGTGCAAACATAGTTTAGCTGCTGAATACTGATTTTATTTCCTATTTTTCCACCTTAGGGGTGATTTTTTTTTCCGAAAATGTTTTATTGTAGTATCTTTGAAGTATAAGCTATTCATTAAAAAAATAATCATCAAAATCGGTCCACATTTGGCAA
Organism: Anania hortulata; assembly: GCA_963576865.1. Classification (NCBI taxonomy): domain Eukaryota; kingdom Metazoa; phylum Arthropoda; class Insecta; order Lepidoptera; family Crambidae; genus Anania; species Anania hortulata. The sequence goes on from OY756413.1 coordinate 3,615,522, forward strand.
AGATATTAGGTAAGATAGATACTAAAATCAGTTGGCGTGGTACGGAGTTCATGCAATGTTTGATGATTTTCTTATAGATCCCATCATTAGAATTTAACCAAATTTATATGGGACCATTCTGAAAGTATTACCTTTCAAACAAAAAAAAATTTATCGAAATCGGTCAACGTAGTAACGAATGATCGCTGAACATACATAAAAACAAAAGATTCCGACGAATTGAGAACCTCCTCCTTTTTTGAAGTCGGTTAATGATTGTTTTCTACATTAACCGACCGGCACCGGCACCAAAAGGCAGTGAGGAGATCCGTGGAAGAACCAAAGTTAACAATATAGCTTCTCGAATTGCAGAGCTAAAGTGGCAGTGGGCAGGCCACATCGCTAGCAAAACTGACCTCCGATGGGTTCTCTATAGTCTTTTGAAACTTTTCTAAAATCCAATTTTGATGAATTCAATTCTTCCCTAAAGATTAGGCATATTAATCCAGACATTATTGTTAAAACTTTTAGAAAGCTGATTATTAAAAAAACCGAGTATTTATGAGGCATTTCGACTAATATAATCAACAATATAATTGATAGTATAGCAATTCATCTTACTTGTATATTAAATCAATGTATTGATAAAGGTTCGTTAATTTAATAGAGTACATTATACCATTATTTGCCTGCAACAGCTGATGTACGGTTTACACCAAGCATGCTGCAAGTTCAGTCTAAAGATCAGTGTCAAAAGGACGGAGGTGATATCTTCAGACACACATGGTCGTGAGACATTGGCCGTTATGCTTGGTGAGAATGTGCTAAAACAGGTTGATACCTTCCGTTATCTGGGGATCACTGTTACATCTAAATGTGACCTTGATGCCGAAGTCAACAGCAGGATCAGTGCTGCAGCTGCAGCATTTGGAAAGCTGCGTTTCAAGGTTTTCTGCTCGCACGACCTAAAGCAGGCCACTAAGATCTCAGTGTACATGGCAATTGTGCTGCCAAACCTTTTGTACTCCTCCGAGACGTGGTGTGTGTATCGCCGCTACATTCGCACTTTGGATCGATTCCACCTTAAATGCCTTCGTACCATCATGAGGATCAGATGGTCTGATCGAGTACGAAATACCGAAGTTCTGCGATGAGCCAATGTCGGTGGCATTGAAGCCTACTTAATGCGTTGGCAACTTCGGTGGTGCGGTCACTTGTCACGTATGGCGGAGGAAAGAGTGGCGAAGCGCATCTTCTATTCTGAACTAGAGGAGGGTAAGCGAAAGCATGGCGGACAACTCCTCCGTTACAAAGATGTTCAGAAGAGACACATCAAAAGATGCAACATTGAGCCCTCTCAATGGGAAGCTTTGGCAGCACAGCGCCCAGAATGGCGTGGGATTGTAAAGAGACAAGTCCGCGAGTTCGAGGAGCAGCGTTTACGCTGTTCCTCGACGCTAAGCGTGATGAGCTAAAGGCCCGTCCTTCTGCCGCCATCAACTATAAATATGTAAACGGCGTACTAACGTGCCCTCATTGTGCACGGGAGTTCGCTGCGAAGATCGGCTACATAAGCCATCTTCGGGTGCACCAGCGCCCGTCTGATTAGGAGTCGAAGTGGTCGCCATGGTCGAAAACGGTCGGAAAGATCATCATCATCATCATCACCATTATTTAAATCCGGATATGAGAGTGATCTCTCTAACTATAGACCTATTATCAATACAGGGTTTTAGTAAAATATTTAGAAAGATGGTTTTTAATTAACTCTTATTACATTGTAGAATTAACTTTGCTAGATGCTTTTCAAATAGTGTCAAAAATATAGTGCCTAAATGCAATATTAAACTATTAGACAAAGAAACCTATACAGTTCCTTCTAATGTGTCATGTCGTTTTCAAAAACTTACAGCAAAAACAGCCCTTAAAGAAATAAGATCAATAAGTACCACTAAAGCACCAGGCATTGATAATATTAGAGCTCAAGACCTAAAAATTGTTGATACCAATATTGCTGACGTCATTGCTCACTTTGTCAATGAAACTGTAAAACAAGGTAAATATCCAAAAGAGCTCAAAACGGGAATAGTTAGGCCAATACACAAAAAAGGAAGCCAATCTATTTACGATAACTATCGCCCAATAACAATTCTTTCTGCCATTGATAAAATAGTAGAAAAAGCTATATCTAAGCAAATTCATTCATTTTACAAAAACAATAGTATCATTACAGATAAACAATTTGGCTTTCAGCCTGAGAAGAGTGCAACACAACTATTATCAAAATTTACAGACAGCATATATAAACATCTTAATGATAAAAAACACGTTTTAATAGTATTCATTGATTATAGTAAAGCCTTTGATACATTGAGACACGATATCCTCATTGAGAAGCTGAAAGATTGTGGCATACAAGGTCCCCTAAACAAATGGTGTCAGAACTATCTTGAAGACAGGTCTTTTGTGGTTAAGGTTCAAGACGCTACCAGTACCAAAGTTAAAGTCTCAGACGGCACGGCACAAGGTTCAGTACTTGGGCCGCTTCATTACATCACGTACGTCAACGACGCAGTAAATACCGTCAAGACATGTGAAATATACCAGTTTGCCGACGACACATGTCTTGTAGCAGCTAACAAGGACCCTGATCTAGCTCTCAAGGATTTACAAAGCGATTTTACGCAATTGACAAAGTGGTCGCATGATGCGGGCCTTGTTCTTAATGCTGATAAAACTAAATTAATGTACATAAGTTCAAGCCAAAACAGAAAACCTCAGGATCTTACACTAATCGCACATAATCATAACTGTCTGCATACTAATCTCCAGAACTGCTCCTGTGCATCTGTGGAGGTAGTTAATAAACAGAAGTACCTAGGGTTAATAATTGACGATCGACTTAAATGGTCAGACCACATAAATCATGTGTGTGACAAATTGCGTGCAATGCTGGCTAAATTTACTCTTGTTAAAAGTAAAATTCCTTATGCGTCTCTTTTGTACTTGTACAAAGCTTTGGCGGAAACTACAATATACTATGGTCTCGCCAGTTATGGCAGAACTTGTAAATCCCATCTCGACCCAGTATATAGATTACAAGTTAGATTATTAAAGACTATTGTACCTATAAAAATTTAACTAAAATTCCAAAATAATTACCACGAACTCTTTTATTACTGTAATATTATACCAGTTTACGACCGAGTAAAATACATACTACTCAGTGAACATTTCCTTACTGAAGCTTACAAAACATTTGTTTACCGTAGTAACAAAACGCGAAGTGCTTCGAACACAACTCTGGTTATACCTAGATACAATAACTTATATGGAAAACACCTATTACAATATCAAATACCTAAATTATTAAATGATCTACCTATCAAACACTCAAAAACCAAATTACAGAACTTAATATAAAAAACAAACTTAAACACTATTTCTTATCTTTAGCACATACCGATGGTTCTGTGTTCAAACCCGATAAGTACAAGAAAGTGAGTTTTGAGTTATTCAATGTCAAAAGATTGAGATCAAATTAAACTGAATTGAGGAAGTTACTCATTATACTAGGAACTTTATAAATAGAAAAACATTCACAAAAACATGTTCTTAGATCATTTAGCTGCATTTTGTATGTAGATTTGCTGTAAAGGTAACATTTATGGAGTAAGGTGTGGCTTTATAGTGTTTTACCACTAAGAAAATATCTGATTAAGATTGGTTATAAGTAGTATAATTAGTTCTAGACAAATCAAATAAAAGAACAAACAAATTCCTAAATGACTCAAATAAAGGATGTCACATTAAAACAATCGTTAAAATTGTTAAAAAGAAATTAAAAAGTATTATTAACGAGAAAATGCGTATTACTACTACTCGTCGTCGGTGTCGTTTCCGACATTATTAGTCAAAGTTTTCATGCTCTTGACTAGAGATGTATCAACTCGACTTACTAACTCTTCTTAACTCGAGTTGTGCTTAATTCGAGTTACTTTGAGTTTAATTCTCTCTAACTTGAGTTTGGGCTGTTTTTTTTTTCGAACAGAGCTGTTGCTGGTGATCTTTGAGGAAAACCTTGTCCAGCTTCACCGGGCAGTTGTAGCGTGCGCTCAAGGCGCACAGCCTAGGTCCACCCCACTAGTGGTCGCCGCGACCCGGCCAGGTGTGAGCCTCGTATGTGACCGGGCCTCATACTAGCGGACGTGATCGGGCCAGTGTCGAGTGAGTAAGGCAACCTACCAAGCGGCGAATCCGCTAGTGGTGGCACCGACGGGACCGGGACTGCCGAAACAGGCCAGACCGTTTGGACCACAGAATATATAACAAGATAAACCCTTGGACCTCAGCTTGGGCCGTCGTCCGTAGGGTGGACAGGAGAAAAGGCAGACACGTGTCTGTGTCGGCCAAAATGAAATACGGGACCCACGTCGTAGGCGGGTGCGGTGATGCGAACTAGTAAGTTGTATAGTATTTGAAGTGCTTAAGGCGGTGTTAGCTGTTGTGATATACGTGATGATGAAATCATCCGGGTCGTCCAGAACGTGCCGGGGCCAACGGAATAGAACAGCGACATCCTTCCGAGGCATATACGTGGCTTTTGACTACTAACGGGTTGGAGTTGTTTATCGCCTCATCAAAAAAGCGCCGGGACGCGTCTTTCATATAGTGGATGATTGAGGGCATGTCAAAATATCAATGGAGATTATGACGGCGTATATTATGAAACACAGTTGACCTGAGGCTCAGACGCAAGAATTCGTTCTGAATTATCTGAAGATCCTCTATATTTTTAGGGGCGGCGTGAGTAAACACCGGTCTGGCGTATGTCATCACGGGGCGGATGCAAGTCTTGTAAATTGACAGCTTATTTCCAAGCGACATTTTACTCTTGGTACCGACGATGGTCGCGACGTGGTGGTAATAGTCGGTGTTATATAGGGAACGCGGGATGCGAGTAAAACCTCTGCTTGCTGTAGACACACTGGTTTATTTATAAGTACAGGCGGTGGTCGCTAATATATCATAATGTAGAACTACCCGCATACACAACAGTCGGTGAACATAGAGCTTCGCTCGACTGAGAACGCGCGTAATGTGAAACGATAACTGTCGGTCAAGAGAGACACCTAGATATTTAACCTCCTTCACCCAAGGGATCGGTCTGTCGAATAATGTGACGTGTGAGTGGATTTCTCTGCGGCGGAAGAGTTCAGAAGGTAGCACTTCGAAGTGGCCACGAGTAAAGTATACAGCGCGATTCGTTCGTTGGGCGCGCGCTCTAACACTCGCGTCATTACATTGACTGATCCTCATCATCATCATAATTTCAGCCACAGGACGTCCACTGCTGAACATAGGGCTCCCCCAGTGACTTCCAGATTGGCCGGTTGGAAGCGGCCCGCATCCAGAAGTTTACTAGGTCGTCGGTCCACCTTGCAGGTCCTAAGCTGCGCTTGCCGGTAAATGGCCTCCATTCCAGAACCTTTCTGCCCGATCGGCCGTCAGTTTTACGTGCTATGTGCCCCGCCCACTGCCACTTCAGCTTGCTTATCCATTTGGCTATGTCAGCAACTTTTGTTCGTTTACGAATCTCCTCATTCCTGATTCAATCTTGCAGAGAAACCCCGAGCATAGCCCTTTCCATAGCACGCTGTGCAACCTTGAGCTTTCTTATGAGGCCCATAGTGAGAGGCCACGTTTCAGTTCCATATGTCATCACTGGTAACACACACTGGTTGTAGACTTTCGTCTTTAGGCACTGAGGTATTTTGGATGAGAAGACGTTACGTAGTTTTCCGAACGGCTGGGCAGAGCCGAGTTGGATTTGACGATTGACCTCCTTCTCAAAATTTTACCTACCCAACTGGATCACTTGTCCCAGGTAGACATATTTGTTAACAATTTCGAGAGTAGAGCTCCCAACAGATACTGAGTAGGGCGCAACCTGGGCATTGGAGATGATCCCGAATAAGGGAACAAACAATCAAAATTTTAAAATATTTTAATTATAAAAGATATTTGCTTACCTATTTCCTCCTTTCATTTCAAGCTAGTCGCACTAGTTTTCTGGACCTAGCAGCCATTCAAACTGCTTTCGTTTTCGTAAAAAACACATAAAATCGTGGCGTTTTGCGTGCGCGCAACGTAACAATTTGTTCAAACTGATTGCTGATGGCGTGGCAGAGGCGCCGGGCGGGGAACGGGGTAGACGCTGCGGGCGAGTCGGTTGAGAGAAGCGGGGTGCAGTCAATTGTAATTATCGGGTTCTACCCCGAATAATGCTTGGATTATTATGTTACGCCACATTACGTAAATAGCCAATAACAAAATTTAAAGTGAAACAATTATGGCTTCATTCTGACAATAAATACGATATCCGTATTTAAATGGATTTAGCTTTTCCTTCTTTTTGTTAAATATAAATTGTGTTATAATTGAAATCCGATAAGTACATTTTACTTATTTTACGTTTGTCACAAAATAACACTTAACGACGCATCGTCGAGGGGTGAAACAAGATAATGAACCATAATTGGTTTTACATGATATGGCAATTTAAGTGTAGCTTGAGTGATCAACTGCTAAATCCAATTAAATGCGTATACTTGATTCTTCCACCAGAAAAATTTGTTAACTTAGAGTATTTCATTGAAGTAAGTTTAGTTAAAGTATTGTACACTTAAAATAAATACAAAAATTCGACAATTAACTGGTAAACAACTTACTCATCCATGTGTTACACACTGAATTCAACATATCTGATTATACCACTAGAAAGAGCTTAAAAAAATAAGTATACATGTTTAGAAACTATAATTTGTCAACTTTTGGGACTTATCGGGTTTTAACACCGAACCGTCGTACAGATCTAACAAAATAGATATGCAAAAATAAATCACGCCGTGTGTATTCACTAACTCGTAAACAAGTTTGACCCGAGCGGAGCAGTAGCCAAGCAGTCAAAGTGTATGCCTACATGCAAAACTATTAGGTAATATTTGCTATTGTTAACGCATCTGTAGTGCAGTTTATGCCACATAATAATTTGTATTGTATTGTTTTATAATGATCTTACGAACGCTCGATGTCGAATCATGGTGTACGGTAAAACCTAAGTTGGTTTTTGCTACACTGTGAAGATAAAATTAGATATAAGCTTTTAATGTAACTTGTTTTTAAATAATAAATATTTAAAAAAAAAAACTATTGCATGAGAAGCAGTTTGGTTTCATCAAAGGTAGAAACACGACTGATGAAGGAGTTGCTCTCATTGAGTATATCTTCGATGCCTTTGTAAGAAAGCAAGATGCCTTTTGTGATTTGTCTAAGGCTTTTGATTGTGTAGATCACAAAACAGTATTGATGAAATAACGACAATATGGTATCTCGAATGATTTAGAAGTCATACCTCACAGATAGAATGTAAATATTAAACTATACTCCCTACTAGAGTCAGCAAAATATCACGCATACGGTATACCTACTTGTAGATTTTCTAGAAAGAGAAGACGATGATGTCTATGTATAATAAGACGATGAGTAAGAAAGAAAGTGATTTATTTTTTATATTCCTTAATCATCTATTTTTAATCTCTCTGTTAAAATAAACACTATGTAGGAGCTACTAACGTATTGACCATGGAGGAAAATAAATATCCAATGTTCTAGATTATTTAAAAGCTTTTGTCAGAAGTAAATTATAATGTTATTCGTTCAGGTATTCGATATTAGAGCAAAAATCTGCAAAAAGAAATCTCCAAAGGGTTGAAGGATCTTCACAAAACCCTTTTGTTATCAACTTAGTCCATTATCGACTTGCTTAACTAATGCCAAGAATCATGTGAGGTTGTCCAATATTTCAGACTTTAAAACATGTTAATGTTGCATTCAAAAAATTTTTTTTACATTCACAGTAATGTTAGTTTATACTACTAAGGAAAAAATTATATATTTTTTAAGTAAAATATTTTTTCCTTAATTGTTGCATTGAAATCATCATCATCATCATCATCATTTCAGCCATAGGACCTTCACTGCCGAACATAGGCCTCCCCTATTGTCTTCCAGATTGGCCGGTTAGAAGCGGCCTGTATCCAGCTTTTTATTGCGACCTTCACCAGCCCCCCTAGCATGAGCACCAAAACACGATATGATATGATATAACGATATATCGAAACTAAGTGTAAAAATATGATAGACATAGCCGCCGTTTTGAAACAGCGATCATTATATGTGACGTTACCGACACGGCAATTCAAAATGGCGGCTATATCTATCATATTTTTACAGTTGGTGTTGATATATCGCTATATCATATCGTGTTTGCTCATGCTAGTGAGGCAGGTCCTACGCAGCTACGTTACATTGCGTTTAAGGTTTCTATTTTAATGAAACTGCGTGCGCTATTTGTACCGACGCGTCGAGTAGCTAGTTTAGGGAAAGGCCTCGCCTTAATTAATCTTACGTTGCAATAAATAAAACATCAACATTATCTTTTTAGATCATTTATTACATTATACATTCACATTTACGGGTACAACAATGTTTATAGTTTAGGTTGTTTTTTCAAATCAGAAGTAGTTGGTACAGTTTCTAAACTTGGTACAATATGTCCATGCGGTTCTGGATGAATATGCACGAATAATAATATACTGTTTGTAATATATTAATAAGAAATAATATGAAATTATAGTTCTAATAGTGAAAACAAAATAGATTTTAGTTAAAAAATAACCGTAATACAGTAATAAGAAATTGAGATATACCTGTCTCTTTCTAAAACAACTTTTATATGATAAATGTTTATATGTGACGTCACGGTACATGTCGGATCTCCTTGTCTAGCACGCGCGGTTGTAAGCTAGGTATTTATCAATATTTTTCGAAATTTCTGTATGTTTTATTCATTTTAATTAAGTACTACATATTATAAGACCACATAAAAATATATGCATATTCCCTATTGTCGTAGTGGTGCCCGTCCCATAGTTATGATTTATTTATTGTTTGCCTTAAATGCAAACGCCTTGAATTCCCAGTTTGGCTCTCTAACCTGGGTGCGAACCAGCCCCCCTAGCATAACCACCAAAACACGATATGATATGATATAGCGATATATCGAAACCAAATGTAAAAATATGATAGATATAGCCACCATTTTGAATTTTATCGAAACAGCGATCCTAAATGTGACGTCACCGGCACGGTGATTCAGCATGAAGGCTATATCTACCTACCATATTTTTACAGTTGGTGTCGATGTATCGCTATAACATGTCATATCATGTCATATCATTTCGTGTTTTTCTGCTCATGCTAAGGAGGCAGACGTCCTTAACTGTCTGGTATCTCGTTTCCTTTTAATATTTAATACGTTAAGAAATTATCGTACCAATTTTAAAAACCATATGAATTATTTACTCTGATTTCCCAAATATTAATGAAAGAAAGAATTAAACTAGGTACTTCATCAAAATCTAACTAGACAATATTTAGTTTAGCAGATGCTGTAATCGGTTTAATAGTAGTAGTAGTACCTGCACCTGTAAAATAACAAATTCAAATTAATAAAATAGTTAATTTTTATTATAGGAAGATCAATAAAAGTATTTAAAAAACAATTTCAATGCGAATAGTGATTGTGTGGTTTAAATAAATTGCACGACTTTTTACTGACTGTAAAGATACAAAAAGAGAAATTAAATATGAATTATCTCTAATGCTCTCGGAAGACCAAAGGCTTACAATGCCTAGTCATCGGTACTAATCGGATGGAACGTATTCCGTCAGTGTGTCTGTCAAAAGACTATTGCTCAACAATCCACGGCACGGATCTTGAGCGTTTCGCTAAAGAGTAGGGAGGGATCCCTTTAGGCATTTTACGAGACGAACTTTGTATCGGAGATGCGTGTGCGGAGCAAGCAACTTGACAAAAACAACGGCCAGCGAGACGCATCGCGGGACTAGCCAATCACGTAATCGTAATGGTATACTGCGGATCTTTCACCCAGCGTTCAAGATCCGTGCCGCTGATTGGAGAAGGACGTCCATCTTCTTCGCGCGCCTTCTCAAGTAAGGGCGGAGACGCAGTCCGCCCTCTTTAGCGTAACTTATGTATAACCCGACTCATTGGCGACCTACATAGGAACCAATCATTTTTTAGTGGGTAATCTGCCCTTTTCAAGGCAGGAGCCACCCATATAAAAGATTGGTTATTTTTTATTTATTTATTAACCAAACTTATATCTATCATTATTACCGGCTACATATACACCTAATGTGATTATGTTGGAGTGAGGATGAGTTGTATGTACTGACTTTATATTCTAAGCGACGGGAGCAGTGCTTCACGAAAAACGTACTTCCCACTATTTCCCAGTTGGTATGCTAACAGATAATCAATATTTTCCTATTGTGCATCGGAACACACGCAGCAGAAAGTTCTGTAGTCGTTGTTTTTTAGAACGGAAAAATTATGATCTCTCTTTTGTATTAGGAATACAAAAAAACTGGACTAGGTATAATAAAATAAATGAATAATAATTAGTAAGTGTCCCATTTTTTCGTATTTATTTGAGATGGGTTTTCATTTATACGATATTACGTTTTCTCTTTCCCTAGAGTAAACGTGATTTTATATCCAATAAAGAACCATCATCATCATCATCATTTCAGCCATTGGAAGTCCACTTCCGAACATAGGCTTAACCCAATGACCTATCATCGGAGGGGATTACCAATACTCCCCACGCTTGGCAGGCGGGTTGGCGAGCGCAATTTTTTTTTATGATTTCGCACGCAGACGCTGCTGCCCATCTTGTGGTACAGGAATTAGTCGCCTAAATAAAGAACCAACTCCATTCAAATGCGCTAAAGGCAGCCTACAATTAAATACTCGTACAGCCTTGTATCCACAAACACACTCAGGCAAATAAAACACTCATTTGTCTGAGCATGCTCAGGGGAACGAAATATCTGTGCTCAGTCTGTGTATGCTCAGTGTTTGTAATTATAATTATTTACCCTAAATATTACATTAAAAATAGTCCACACTGAGTGACGAGCAACTAATGAGGTCTTTTGAGCGAAGACAAGATCCGTCAAGCAGCGGGCTCGCTCTGAGCATGCTCAGATAAATGAGCCACTCAATTATCTTAGCATACTCAAGTGGATAAGAGACATAAGCGTACTTACCTATACGTTTACTTAATGTCAATTTTTGCCCCACGCATTGACTTCCTTCAGAGTTGAGTAAGCACATTACTTGCTTTTTTGGTACCTATCAAATAAAAATATACTTATAAATAAATTTGCTGTTATTAGCTTCAGACTACACAAAGTTGGTAATTCATTCTTAAGGAAATGTATTAAATTTTTCAATAAAGACTTGTTGAACACCTGTGCATAAGTACAAAAATTCCACATTAAAAAATCCTAATGAAAAAAGGATTTCCCATAACACTTTAACCAAATATGTTTTAACGTAAAGAATGTGTTTGTCAAAAAACAAAAATGTCTCAATCGCACTGAGTTGAAGTTATAAAAGTTCAATTGTATGGAGTTTTTGTTAGTATGACATATTACGCACATCGTCGCCTCGGTCAATATAAAAGCTAAAAATCTTGTGACCATCAGGATGCAGGGTGTACGTCATAAAGCAGTTCTTCATTCATTCTATACACATGAAAACAATCTTGCTTTTTTTCTGTAAGAAATTTTTTCTGGAAGAAAAATTTGCTACTGGCCGTGTAGTAACAAAAAACATTAAAAAGATATTATATCAAGTTTTGAAAAAAATAACTTTTCACATCTAATTGTTTTTGGACAAGACAGATAACATCCCGGTAGTAAGGTTAGCTAATTGGTAGATAAGTTAAATGATACTTACCCTTACTTTTCCCCCATGACTTAACCTATAAGAAATGAAAATCGTTTAGGGATAGTAGGTGCTTGTAGCTCAGTGGCGACAGCGCTTCGGTAGTGATTACTAAAGTTAGGCAATCCACACCGCTGGAATCTTTGAAAAAAAAACATCATTCCATACTAATAATTATGGCGCTGCGCAAACGTAGACACTTTTTGTTGCCGACACGGCACACCATCATAGGGAACCGTAGTTGCTGTATCCTGTAGCGGTGATCGGACACAGTCACCGGTCGCTACTTCTGGCCACAATTCGTTCGGCTAGCCCCGCCCGTGCCCCTGCGTCACCCACGCTCGTGCGCCACCCGTTCATTGTGCATGGCTTGTGTCGCACACACACAGGCGATGGACGCCGAACGCAACTACTCCATTTGCGCAGCTCAATACAATTGTGAGGAAATTTGTTAATGTTGCTTGTGTCTTTAACTGACGACTTTTAGTTTCCAGTTTTTGTTTCATTTTTATTAATTTGTAAAACAAACAATATTATTACTTAAGTATATAAAATTTACACGATATGAAATAAGCTTTAGGGCTTTACCGACACCGAACACTTTTTGATCGTCATGAGTATGTGTTAAGTGGAAGTAACTGGACACAAAAACATTTTACGAATGCTGTAGTGTAGTACTATCATAAGTCATACATAATTACAAATGTTCATGTCTAATGTTTCACTATTACATGGAGTTACACTAGATTCGGTTGTTAACTTTAAGCTCCCGAGCTCCCATCCTTACAATGCGCAAGGAATGGATAATTTCATACTGGTTCTATAGAAATAAAATTCATCGGTAGCTTGTATGTGACACAAGACACAAGTGTCCACGTTTGCGCCCTCGCTAAGATGGTTGAATCGTTACGCGGTATAGAATGGGAAATCGGAATTAAAGATTTCACCAACGATGTTTAAAACCCCTTTTCTAGATTTTCTATGGGAATTTATCAATTCGATCATCACTTGAAAGGTTTTTGGTAATAAAAATCTATATACTAAGTTTAGATATCAATAAAAACAACATATATATATCTTACCGATGCTTCTATAATTTCAAGAAAATTTTAGAATATTAATAAAATAAGTGACAAAAATAAAAAATTATGTTAGAAACGTTTTGCCCCGAAAATACTGATTTTACTTGTGTAGGAACTAAATCTTTTATTTTATAAAAGATTTCTTTTTGTTATGAAAAATATTGATTGACTTGCTTAGAGAGCTTTATTTATGACAACATTAAGTATGTATCCCCACCAATCTCGGGATCATTGATAGTGTCAAAAAACATAGAAATAAAGTTGTAAAAAATATAGCTGATTAATATTTGACTTTTTGTTGAACATAATGTGTTTTTTTTTTGTTTATAACTACTTATCGTTTCAGAAATTTAAGAAATAAGGTCAGTTTCGAAAAATTTAATAAGTACATACCTACTTTACTTATTCGCTGTATGCCGTGATCAGTTTCGAAAAATAATATACGTTTCAATTTTCGAGGAAAACGGATCACGGTAACTCAATCTGATCCCGGCATCGGTAGAGATAAACCCGTATTTTTTTTGTAATTTTATTCCAGTCCACTGCTGGACGTAAGCCTCCCCTAATGAGCGCCCCAAGTGGGGAGATCTTCACTTTTTTCATCCAGCCACAGCCCGCCATCTTCCTAAAGTCGTCGGTTAATCTAGCCGGGGGACGTCTTATACTACGTTTCCCAAGGCGCGGTCTCCACTCGAGAACCCGTTTACTCCACCTTTCATCGGTTCTGCGACAGATGTGGCCGATCCACTGCCACTTTAGCTTGCTACATTTTTGGACTGTGTCCATTACTTTGGTCTGTTGCCGGATAACCTGGTTTCGAATTTTATTATTTAACGAAATCCCAAGCATCGACCTTTCCATAGCATATTATACTTACATAATACTTATTCATAGTTCTAAATATGAGATAATTATAATAAAACGACCTAATTGGCATAGTGGCACGTTTATTCACTTTAAACGCATAGAATTCTAGGTTTTCTTTTCTGGTTCTGGTAAATTCAGAAAAAAACTCTTGTTTTACTATGACTCAGGTGTAGGTATTTGGGAGACGCCCCTGCCGAAGTCATTGTTGCTCCGTTCCCGGGAACATTCCACGCATGGGGAACATTCACCATGCAGGGAACATTCACTACGCGGGGAATGGAACATATGCACCTACTCGTATGCCAAGGATATAATAATAATAAATAAATAATTGTATTCACAAACACACCAATTATCTAGCCCCAAACTAAGCAAAGCTTGTATTATGGTGACTAGATAACGGATCAACATACAGAAGTACTTTTATAAAAATCCATGACTTAGGTATAAATGCTCGTGCTCATCACACAAACATCTGCCCGTTGCGGGATTCGAACCCGCAACCGGTAGCATTGTAGTCCGGAGTGCGAACCACTACTAGATTATTTCTAGACTATGCCAATCTAGTGCAAGGCATGGCACATTTATAGTTCATCATCATCTTTTCAGCCATAGGACGTCCACTCTGAACATAGGCTTCCCCTAATGCCTTTCACTGGGTCGACTGCCAATACTCGCCACGTTGGCAGGTGGGTTAGCTTGGCGAGCGCATTTTTTATAAAGTATTGCACGCAGACTCTGCTGTCCGTCTCGTGCTACAGGAATTAGTCGCCTCATACGACACGCCCCCTGTTGGCGGTGGGGAAGTGTATTCTTTACGGCCATCCCCACACGGCTTTATATTATATTTATTTAATTTATTTATTAATTTACCTTCTTCTTCTTCTTACATCGATGATAGGTGTAGAAACAAAGTAGGTCGATCTCGGGGTGGCTGTAGATTCTGTAGTAATCGTAGACTTCTAAGTCATATTCCCCTGTGTACTCATTGTAATCGACCACGATGATGTGCTCGTCTTTTTTCTTTTTTTTTAATGGCTCTATCTCATTTCCGGGCTAAAAAAATACACTTAATAAATTGTACAAATCGTAATATATTTCTGAAAATAGGGGAAGTACAGGCAAAGCTAATCTCAGGCGGCGTGTCTGGTCCTGAGTCTTGACAACCGTTGTTGACAAAAAAAAATCTGTGCTCGCTACTCTGACCATGGATTTAGCACTCTTTCTAACCGGATTGAGTACTTCTAAAATGTTGCTAAAAGAACGTACACTTTAGTGTTAAAAATGTGGCCTTCCGAGTGTTGACTCGAGTTAAAAAAATTATTAAAAACATAAGGGTTAAGCTAATGATCAGACGTTAGCTTGAACACATCCAAATAACTACACATTCTATTAAGAAATTGTGTGTTTATACATTATTTCACTTATGTAACTAAAATGCAGTAAAATGGAGCCCTTGACACTGGACACTAACTACCAACTTTTAAAAGAAAATTTTTACATACCTCCCCTATTTTGAATAGATAGTTGTAGCTTATAAGCGATCCTTTCAGTTAACGATCTTTAAAATTACTTATTTCAATCCCGCCTAGACTTACAATTTGGTCACCCTATTTAGAAAGAGACACAATCCACTAGTTGGTTGTCTCTGTCGGCCCCTTTTTTTCGCACACTGCTCAATCCGTTTAGAAAGAGTTCTAAATCCATGACTATGACACATAAACTTTATCGTTGTGATTATTTGATCAGTGGCAGCAGTGACAGAAACATTGATTTAAATAACACGTAGTTTTACTTGATCAGTGTAAATAATCACTAGGTACCACTGATCAAACAAAACTACGTTAAACATTGACCAAACGCAATGCGACCTCTATCGGAATAAATCTGCACTGTGGTTTTGAGGACCTCCGTAGCCGAGATGGGAGCATACCGGACTTGGTGTCGCTATCTCTGAGGTTCCGGGTTCGATTCCCAGTCGATCATGTGGAAAAAATAACTTTTTTATATTGTCTCAGGTCTGGGTGTTGTGGTACCGTCGTTGTTTCTGATTTCTGAAACACAAGTGCTTTTTAAGCTACTTATCATAAGATCAGAGCAGTATAAGTGATGTTGTCCAATATTTATTCATTATTTATTTATTCACCAATGTACACTTTTACAAGTCTATTTTTTTTCACTTTTCATTCCAATGATTCACGAAAATATGCCGAGTCCAAAGAAAATATACTGCTGGACGTAAGCGTAAAGAGCGCCAAAGAGCACGAACTCCCGCTTTTTCCAACCAGCCATTGCCAGCCATCTTCCTAAGGTCGTCGGTCCATCGAGCCGGGGGGGGAGGCGTCTTACGTTTGCGAAGGCGCGGTTTCCACTCGAAAACCCGTTTACTTTTGGTTCTGCGACAGATGTGGCCGGCCCACTTTAGCTTGCTACATTTTTGGACTATGTTCATTACTTTGGTCTGCTGAAGGATAGCCTCGTTTCGGATTTTATTCCTTAACGAAATCCGTAAATAGCATCAGCAAAGCAAATAGCATCGACCTTTCCATAGATCTTACTGTCAGCTTTACTGTCATGTTCCACGTTTCGGCTCCGTAGGTCATCACTGGTAGAACGCAAAAGTCGAATACCTTGCTCTTCAGGCAGGAAGATATGACGCAGCTTCCCAAATGCTGCCTAGCCAAGCTGCACTTTTTTGGCGATTTCCCGCCTTAAGCTGTCTCTACCTAACTGCAGCACTTGTCCAAGATATCCTTGACAACTTCGATTGCTACGCTTTCGACGGAAACCGATTCGGGAGTGACATGGTCATTGAACATAATTTTAGTCTTGTCCAAGTTCATTCCTACGCCTTCACGTCGCGAGGCAGCGTGTAGCATTTTCTGCAAATCTTCCAGCGATTCCGCCATGATGACTATGTCATCGGCAAAGCGGAGGTAAATGAGGTGTTCGCTCGTTGTATGCTCGTTGACATTGATGCCTGTCCCTTTCCAATTCAGGGTCTTGAAGATGTCTTTCAGTGCGTTCGTGAACTAAGTACTTCGGAGATATAACATCTCCTTTTCTCACGCCTCATCTACTTCACCGTTCAAGAAACAAGCGATATTACAAATTATTCTGCTTAGAGATGCGATTAACCAATATTTATAATATGACTTTATGAATGAATGATAGAAAAGTGAATGAATACATGAATCAATTACATTTGTACCTAATTGAATATTAAAAATATATGTCATTTAGAATTTAAGTTGAAAAAAGTAGATAAATGTAATGAGTGTTATGTATGTGAGGGTTCGTGGTGTGTGTGATTAAGGATTATGTCTGGTAGAATGGTAAATCTGGTTAATATCTACCTCTAGATCCTGTCTCTGAAATACCACATAATACTATTTGTGTATCTCATTTACTGACCTTGCTGGTATTGCTCAATGTTTCTTGTAAAATAAGGCATAATATAACTAACCCTATTACCAGAAACAACTGCATACTGCGGCCGGTCGACCAACACTAAAGTAACCTTGGCCGTTTGGAATAATATTTCCGAAAAAATAATGCATTAAATTTCTTAATTTCTTTCACTAATTAATTTCATTTGTTCCTACAGAATTATACAGAATCGTCGACACATTTTTAATTAAAAGGAGAAATCAATTGCAATGGTCCTTTTTAATTAAAAAAATGAAGCTTTATTAATGTTACAATGTTTTTTAAGGTCTTACCTCAAAAGGAAAAAACTGAACCCATACAGGATCTCTTTGTTGTCGGTCTTTCCGTTTGTCTGTCAGATCCTTAACTCGGAAACGCGTGGAGGTATCGAATTGAAATTAAAACCATATACTCAGGTCTATATACTCCTTTTAATTATTGTTCTTGTACTTAGGTAGAAGTATATATTGTTACTAGCCGCACTAGTCTTGTGACGCAAAAAAAATCTAAATGTCATCTAATGACATGAAAGCTGTCATTAGATGAGATTTTTTTGTCAGCTGTTTGTTTTATAGTTTTTGTCGTTAATTAAAGTAATTTTAATTAAAACATAAAACATGAACAAATGCTGCTCACAAGATAGGTACTGGCAGGACATTGTTACCACGGCGGTAAAACATATGTTTATCGCCCCTTAAGAAAAGTAGAAAAACGAGAATTTAAAGGATTTAGCTTCCATTGACGACCTAGCTATACTAAAAAACCTTACTTATCTGAAGAAAACTCATCAGCAGGAGTCATGAGACTCTCTTAATTCAAGAAGTGAAAATGTGTAATAGTGACCTACTTAGTGTGAGCAAACAGAGCAAAGAAGCTTTAATCTTTGGTTAGTTTAAGAAAGTTAAATTATGTATAAAGCATAGGTTTAAAAAATTAAGTTCTATGTTTTCCATAGAAACTTGTTATTATTTATATACCTATACTGTTTATATCCTTATGTTCTCATTTTACTTGCCTATTTTAATTTTAAATCATTGTTTTTGTAGGTGTACCTAATTCCCAAACTTTTTAATGATGCTATAATAGTAAGTACCTAATCTTAACAAGTTATAAGCTTTATTTTGAATGCTATTTCAACTAGTCTTAACTCTATCTAGATATTTCAGGTTTTTTGTTTTACAAGTAAGTGAATTTTAGTGTGCCGTATAAACTAACACTTTTTGATTGACATTTTAAAACATTATTTTCACTGCCTATTTTTGACTAGTAGATTAAATAATACTTATTTAATCTATTGTTATTTTATAGTTTTAGTGAAAAATAAATTGATAAGATACATGCATGACCCAACACAAAATCCCAAATAACAAACCAGTTTTAGTGTACACTAGTTAACAACTTCAATAGTGACTCTTTTCATTGTATCTTCTATTTAGTATTCTATTTAGCCTCAAAAACAAAACTATCCGAACTCCAAATAACACAAAATAAAATAATCAAACTTCTTTTCCATTACCCGTACCGCACATCCACCTCGAAGATTTATAAGGAGACTCGTATTATGAAAATTAAACAATTATTTACATACTTTACTTGCCTGCTTGTGCATAAAGTACTGCATAAAACCATCCATACATCGATAAAACTAACGCAGTCACAACAGGTTACGCAGCGCACGCGCCGTCGGGCCAGTTATTTGGTTCTACCCAAGACCCGAACGAATCACGGCAAGCGAATGTTTAACTATGAGGGAAGCACAGCTGTTTAACAAACTACCGCCATCAATAAAAAGTATTGACTCCTTTAATTTATTCAAAAATAAACTTGCACAGTATGTTCAAGAAGTTGTGGGTTAGGTTTTACTAGTTAATATTTAATAAAAAATTGCCATTAAAACTATTGTTGTAAGTAAGTTATATGTTTATTTAGCCAATACTTTTTATAATTTCGGCGCGAATGATGCGAATGTGAATTACTTAGTTTATTCTGTTCTCAAGTAAGTGACGTTATGTTTTTATTGAGAATTAAAGAATCTATAAACCTTAGTATAGCCTGTATTGGCATCTATCTATATTTCTCAACAATTTATTGCATTAATACAACTACACATCTGAAATCAAAATCTTAATTATTATTTAACATTCCTGCCGCAGCTAGATAAATTACTGAATTCTTCAATACTAGTATGTATTTAAGGGAGATATTACATCACTAATTAACATAATAATATTATATTAACACTACATAGCCCATCATGACTGTCTCTATAATTTCACAGAAAAAAGTTATTATCATCTTATATTTTTATCCCAACAAAAAACCTACAGACACACAGAGCCAATTTTGACTATTCTGTAGGAACTAAAATAGGTAGTTATGATGAGTAGTCGTGAATAAGGTAACGGAAGACTTTCTAAAATAACTATTTTAGGTTACATTATTTACAACTTTAAATGACTACGAGTATCTTGTAAATATTTTTGGTGTTATAGATTATGATGTATTCCAGTATTCTGAGTAGATAGCTTGGGATTTGGATTTTAAGATAATGTTATGAAGAAATTTGGAATAAAAACAACTGAATATTATATTCCTAAATTATCTAATATTGATTGATTATTTACAATTTTTAATCACTGTAATCACTGGGTGAACACTATTTTCTTGAGTTAGATCACTTCAAAGTAAAAAGGTGGTGAAAAAGTTTTCCAAGAATCCCATGGAAGTGTTATCGGCGTCACACACAACACAACATTACACATTTTATTTACTCTAGTTTATGCAGTTTGCAAGGCATATAAACATTTAATTAGTCAAATGTTTTTAAAAATGAACGTAAATGAGGTGTTTTTTTGATCAGAATAGGTAAATTTACTTTGAAACGTTTGAACTTTGGTCCTTTATGCGCCAATTGTCAAATTCGCAAATTGTCAAGCGGTCACAATCTGCCAAATTCGCAAATTGCCAAATTCGCAAATTGTCAAACTCGCAAATTGTCAAATTCAAATGTCATGTCAATGTCAAAATATCGAATTACACAATTTTTCCAATAAATTAAGTTTTTACGTCTTTATAAATAAAAAAACACATGATTCTTTATATTCAATGACTTTTCTATAAACATTTGTTTTTGTTTTGTTGATTTGATATAACACGAAAATATTAGGATTTTGAGTTTGTTGTTGATTTTATATTACGGTTTTATGGTTTCATATTTAAAAAAAAACCTTAACATTTTAATGATTAAAAGTTCTGCCAATTAATTACTTGACTTTTATTATTAAACCTAAACAACTGGACATTTTGAAAACTTGACATTTTGCGCATTTGACATTTTGCGAATTTGACAATTTGCGAGTTTGACAATTTGCGAATTTGGCAATTTGCGAATTTGGCAATTTGCGAATTTGGCAGATTGCGACCTCTTGACAATTTGCGAATTTGACAATTTGCGCATAAAGGACAAAATACCACAGAAAAAACTGGCAAAATGCCAACGAGCTATGGAGAGCAGTACTTTGGGTGTAAAGCTAAGGGACAAAATCTGGAACTCGGATATAAGATCTCGGAATAAGGTCACCAACATACTAACTCGGATTGACCAACAGATGGCAGCAGAAAATGAGGGCGACAACCAAGAAAATGAAAGGATGAAATTCGGCTGACACTGGATCCACATTGGACCAGGGTGGCGGTCGACCGACAACAATGGCAAGCGTTAGAGGAGGCCTATGTCGAAAGACACACTTTAGACTAAGATAAATTTGACAGAATAAAGGGCTAATATTATTATATTATTATTATTACAAGTGGTAAGATAAAGAAATTGGGATGTGTAAAAGACCTTTAAGTCTATTGTCAAAAATAAATTAGTTTACAATGACTAAACCTGGAAAATAATGGTGTGACAATTTAGTTTGCCCGCCGAGGGATTAAGATTAATTGGCGATGGATAGAGATCGTTGAATAGATTGGGGGAGACCTTCACCACCTTCACCCAGTGATGGTGTTAGCGACGCGTCCTGATCGCGTTAATTTGAGTAGACATTTTAATTTATATTATGAGGGTAATCCGGTGTCACACACCATAACTCGCGTATAAGCGCCAGTCTGCACAATATTAATCTGTTAGACTGCAGCCAATCGTTTTTGAAGCAACACCGTTTTCTTCTCCCTTTGTTAAAAACACGTATTTGTGCAAATGAGTACCGAATTGTCATAAATGTCACAATAAACTTTATTGTTACTCTAAACGGCGTATTTTTTAAATAAACCAACTTGATCCATCTGCAGGTGGTATTCTAAAGATTAATAAAAAAAACCTTAAATACATAGAGAGACACATCAATATATGATCATATTTATATTTAGGGAGTGCCTTCGCTGCCGGCGCCGGTTGCCGAATTGGCTGCCGGCGCCATGTGCCTAATTGGTTACCACCGGCACTGGCTGTGTAACATTATACAAAGATAAGTAGGAACAATAAACCACTAGGAATAGATAAAAAAATATGTTTATTAGGAATCACTAACGTTTTAAACCATGAAGGGTGTAAGTGTGTTAGAGGACACTGTTATCTATCGATTTACCCCCATGTATGTTCACCGTTCTCGAAATCTCGGAACATCCTGGAATGCCCAAGTGTTCCGAGGTTGTGTACGTGAGCGATTTCAATGTGTACGTTGCTCTAGCGCGCGATATAAGAAGTATATAAAAAACTGTATCTATACTAAACGGCCGAACAGCTGATGTTTGTAATAGGATTAGAAAATTTAGAAAAACACTTGTTGAGCTTATGAATGCATTTTTTAAAGTAAGATACAAAATTCAACAAAATAACACAGATTGATTTTTACCGGTAGGGGTGGGAAACGTTCCAATTGGGTAACGAAGTATCACGCGATCACATATCCTCCTGATTGGTTGTCGTAGACATCAGGCCATCACACGGTTACCATCGATCATGGTCTTCGGCGCGGATAATATAAGACAGTGGGGCTACAATTGGTTTGGTCGGCTCGAACAGCTGACATCAGTTTTTAATTCTAGATCTAGACGTTGGTGCCAAAAAAGCGAGCATTTGTATTTTCTGTGTTTGTTTACCGGTACTGGAATCTAGCCTTTGTAACATTACAATCAAGTCGCCGGTTGCCATTTTGAGTGCCGGCGCCGGCAGCCGTTGTTTTAAATCTCGGCTGCCGGCAGTATAGCTACCGCCGGTTCCCAAACACCAACGCCGCCAAACGGCAGCGGAGGCACTCCCTTATATTTTATGTGCTTCTAACAATACGTTGGTGTTGCCATTTATAAAATGCTTTTCTTACTAAAATGGATTCGTGTTTCCATGGTGCAAGCTAAATTTTTTGCCAAAATTTTTCTGTGCACTAAAATTCAACATAAAATTTTACAGTTATGGTTATATTTTGTAGCGTTATGAGAACATCAAAAAAAGGAAAATCAGCGGCGGCGGTGGATGGGATTGGGGAGGCCCCAAAAACAGAAATTCAACAAGTAGTCATTGGGCTTAGCAAAATTAAACTGCATTTTATGCAAAAAGCAAGCCGCTTTGCACAGTGGTACTAGGGACCAATACAAATGATTTCATTCGAGGTAACGGAAATTTCATCCACTGGAATTCAAGATGGCGGAAGTTTACCAAAATGGCGGCTGCATAATTTTAAAATATTATAGAGTCAGAACGGCTGCTTCGATTTTAGTGATTGGGGTGTCAATCAATTCGTATTGACACCTATAATCAAAATAAAAAACTGACATTTAATAAATTAAAGATGGCGGCTAAATATTCTTAAAAATGTGTAATTTTAGAAATTTTTTTTTCATTCTAGTGAAAATAACACCTAAATATCCTATGATATGGGTCACATATTTTTTATTTAAATAAAACCTGATAATATTATCTAGAATTTTAAAAAATGCTTAATTATCCATCAAGAAGTTTTAGTTTAGTAGGTATTACAAATGAAGTGCGTGGTTTTACAAGCCTTCATTATACGTGATGTGATGCATCGTACAATCAAATCAAGTGCACTGTTTACGTAATAGAAGATTTGTCATGACACATGACGTCGGTGAAAACAGGCGAGTTAGACTCGCGCTTATAGGGTGTACCGACACACAACTGAAGCCCAATTCCTGTAATTATCTTTCATTGGGAACATTCTCGTAAGTGGATGCGATTCTGATGTTACTAAAGTCCATTCAAGCACTGATTTAAGATAAGAAGATACTTATGACACTTGGCAGTTTCTGTTTCACCCATACTATTTACGAAATAAAATTTTTTAATCGTTTAGCTATAATTGCAAAAACACAATAATCTTTGCCTCTAAAAATCTAAACAAAAATTGCAAATCAATAATATGTCTTAATGATTTAACAAATTAATTAATAGGATTTCCTTCAAATACTTGATGCGTAAAACAGAACGTTTACAATACATAATCGGAACTAATCGCTGAATCGGTTCGGTCGTCTTGTGAAATCCTATGCGTTAACGTCAGTAGTAGGAGCGCGTCTGCCTTGTATGCGATTTATGTTATCGTTATTTTTCGCATAGTTTCTATTTTGACTTTTGTTACTGTTTTTGTAAAGTTTATGATATGATATGATATGATAAATAATTTATTTCCAAGAACATGGTAACACAAGATCTTAGAGCTATGCACAAATACAACATATTCTGCCATTGGTTTAGGCGTAGAAATGTTAATGTTACAAAATCTGCTATTAAATTATTATTAAATTATACATTATTATTAATTGAAATCATTTTCTCATGAGTCGTCAGTTAACAGTCAAACGTACAATCGTTTATTTTTGTGTCCATAAATTCTTTATTAGAGTAAAAGCATTCCCGTAAAAGCCAATTATTTAAAACATATTTTAGTTTGTTGAGCGGTAAGGCTCTAACTTTTCTAGGTAGCTTATTATACATTTTTATAGCATGTCAATTTTTGAGAATTTGCTTTGTTTTGCTTTTTAAAAAAATAAATTTAGTAAAATGACAAAAAAAGGAAAAAAGACTTGTTGAAAAGCTGTATACGACATATACGGCACTCTGGCAGTAGAACATTGCAGTATATCTCTTATTTTAAATAAGTTCATTTGAATAAAAATCGATTAAACTTTCTTTATAAACTTTTTCGATTTTCAAAAAGAATCGGTTGGATTTCGTTAGGGCACCTCACAATTTGTGTCAACAGGGAAGTCACGTGATGTGTCTTAGGTTTCTTCTTATCTTGAAAAGGGTACCTATAACAATCGGTATTCTCGTCCTTAAAAGTTTCGATAACATCGCATTCCCTTCCTTCTTTCTTCCATATTAAATTCCTTTTGTATTAACATTTCGTTCGCATTGGTTCGTATTTCTGTGTCAGGTGTTGCCACAGACTACCTAAAGAAAAAGTAGCTGTCGCAGGATTAGTAAACAATAATTTATTGTTGTTAAGTTGGCTACTAAAATAAATCCGAGTGCTAAAATTCTAAGAAAAAAATAAACTGTCAGTCATTGTCATTCACAGTTGTCATTGAAGTTAACAAACTTAGTTTTGTCGTTATTTTAAATGTGTTTCAAAAGTTTTTAATTATATATCTTCGTTATTAAAAGATTTGGAAAAAGTAAGTAGGTACCTACTTTTCATATAATTATTCATTTTAAAAACTGACCGATTTTTAATCGCTTTAATTTATTTTCAGTATTACACCCATTACAAAAATCGTGTTAAATGTAGGGCAAGGGCTGTTAAAGAGGGAATAAAGAGGCCCGGTGGAGGCCCTGCAGAACTTACTATCCCCAAAACTCTTGAGGAAAGGCTTTTTGCTATTCTTGGAGGCTGCAGCTCACCTCTGCCTATCAGACAGAATCTTGTACTTGCCTTGGTTAGTATTACATTGTTTTTCTAACGAGCCCGCTTGGTGGAGTATGGCCCAAACCACCTCATAGTTGAGGTAAAGACTGTGCCCTGCTGTGGGAAGTAAAGTGAAGTATGCCACTTTACTTTACTTCTACCCTAAATCAATGATATTAAATTCATCATAAGTAGCTTGCCAATTTAGATCCCCCATATGACAGATATTCGTGTGGTGCAGGAGTATTTGATTGGATAAAGATATGATTATTTTAGTCT
Source organism: Anania hortulata (assembly GCA_963576865.1). NCBI lineage: Eukaryota > Metazoa > Arthropoda > Insecta > Lepidoptera > Crambidae > Anania > Anania hortulata. The sequence continues at coordinate 3,640,907 of OY756413.1, forward strand.
TAGTGACCAATTGTCACGGCCTAGTTATAATAATTGGTGTTGACTATTCGCTATGTGCAAAGTGGGTGGTGGGGAGCGTCAAGTCGATCGCAGCACGCTATTTGGCAGAAATATGAAATAACTCTGGACTGTCATGTGTGAAATTGCTATATTTCCATAGAATTTCATACTAACGTTATTAAGTATTTTTAAATAAAAATGTTAAAATTCGCGATAAGGGTCACAGTACGTGTTGTGTTATAAAGTGTAGAAACAATGGGAAAAACAGTTTGTGCATGTTTTATTCGTTTCCAAAATCAAGATGGAAATTAGAGCATAGAAATAAATGGATAGCTGCTGTTAAAAGAAAAAAGTTTATAGGGCGTTTGTGTCACCACTTATTAAGTAGCTTTGTCCGTAAGTTCTAAGTTCTCTAACGTCCCTCACATGCTGTGCTAATACTCATTCTTTCCCTTTTTGCAGTTTGAGGTCAAAAAGTTATATCATGTTGTATCGATTCAAATCCCGTAAGTATTATAACATTTCTATTTTAGTTCAAGTAAGAAAATCACTCATTATAATATGCACAAACTTTTTAGATATTTTCATCTAATTTCGAAGAAAAACAACCCGAAAATCATTCTCAAACCATCCAGTTGCCATAACTTAAGTAGAAAGAAATATTTGTTTCTCCATTATTATTTTAGCCCTGAATCTGGGAGTGATAGTTCTTTGGGGGAATACAAAGGTACTTAAATAATAATTATCTAGGGTGAAATTTATAAAATGCTTATTAAATTAAATTGTATTAACAATGTCCTTGTTATATTTAAACAAAGCTTTAAACATCGCGATTGCCCACAAATTTGCAACCAACGCGTTCTTTACGGCTCTGGCCCTGTTGGAGCGGTGCGTTGTAGCGGAGGCGCGGCGCCGCTCGCGGTCGCGCTCAAGCGCTTGTGGACTGGACAGAGAGCTCGGGTGTACGAACATTTTGCGATATTGTGAAGCACACAGCATGCGTTTACAATTTGGCCTGCTATTTTCAACTTGTAAGGGAGAGGCACCTGCAAAGTCATTTGAATTTTATAACAGGTTAATTTTCGTTTTTGTAGGAAAGCCTCTCTTTGAACTCGCCCGCAAATCGCAAGTGTAAAATGCTCTAATATGTAATTAGACCTCTCGTCTGCGAGCAGATGAATGGCAGCTTTATGAGACTTTATACATATTTAACATTGAGAGGTATAGTATAGTTTATCTCTGTGTAGGTACTATTTGGTACAGTTTAGGCACTATTGTTCAAAATATACTTTATTGAGATATGGGGACTACACGTGCGATCCTGACGTTTGCTAAAGATGTACCTAAGTCTTTTTAATTAAAAAAACATAATTGCAATTACAAGAAACTAATCGATAATTACTGCACAAAGAGGAACGAATGAAAACAATGAAGCTTATAATTAAAGAAATTTTACGCATGTACTTGTTTATATAGGTAAATACAGTTTGCCGAGATCGTCTAAAATCAGTGTTTTTTATACCGGCTGCAGCATGCGGTTAATTCTGATGCTTGGGTTTGTCACTTCGTGCTTCATTTTTGCAGAAACATCGAACAATTATCTCAAGGTTAGTAAAATGTTGTTAAAGTATAAAATAAGTATTAAAGATTTTTGAATAACATGGTTTAATTGTAAAGAAACATAATACAGATAATGTACTAAAAGCTAAAATTAAAAAAGTTAGCTACCAGGTACCAGTTACCACAGCGATCTAGAGCATTGATCAGACTAAAATAAAATCGTAGACTTCGACGATTTTTATATAATCTACAGTCAGCTGTTCATATCATTATCGATGCTTCTTCTCAAAAGACAACTTATGTGAAATGTGTGTAAAAGTAAATCAGTTTTGAGTAAAAATTATAAATCTAAATTAACAAATCAACTCGTAAGTAAATCCACTACTTAGTAAACAGGAAAATAAAATTTTCAACAAAAATAGCCATGGATTTTAAGTAGTACATAGACAAAAATGGGAGGTATTTAGCTTGAATGTTATATGAAAGACAATAAAATAACGGTAGATAAGAAGGTACCATTGTTGCTAACATAAGGAAAATTGCAGGGAATTGTAGTTTTAAAGATGTTGATGACCAAATCAAAGAAAAATTAATGGATGCAGTGTCTACAAATGTGATCAAGTTTGAACTAGTGAATAGTTGATCAGACATGACGGCTCTTTTACATAATAGTGGTACAAATGAAGTGACGGAAGTATTTTACACATAATGTATAGTATGTTGTGGACGAATTAACCATCTTTAAGCAGACTGCAGATTAAACAGGACATTTTGTTCAAAGTGGTGGTTTTAAGTTTGCATTCGACTAATGTTGGGGAGAGAGATACAAACAAAATAAATTTAGTTTTCTACGGCCTTTACCTTTGAGATAGTTTGATCAGGAAAAAGCAGAGAAAAAGAAATATTACATTTTCAATTGGTCAAAAGGTTATGGTAAAAGATTATAGGAAAGATAGCAAGCCATGAGCTTAGGTTCTAATAATAGGAGAGTTGGTTCCAGGGGCTACATACTTGGTTGAAGCCATTTATCGATGATGCGTCATTAGTAGTTCGAGACAACTTTCATAGATGGCGTTAAGCGTTAACACATATGATCAGAGCAATATATTATTATGTTGCCTATAGGCTCGAATGGATCGTCTTTGCACGTTGCAAGCGGAGCCTTTTTGCCCAAAATTTACCATGCACTGAAATTCAACACAAAATTTTACAGTCACTGTTATATTTTGTAGCGTTACGGGAATGAGGATACAGGGCGCAACGGTAGGAAGGTATTGGACTGTTTGCTCTTTGGAAATCATCATTGCCTTCCGGTGAGTGTAAACTTTAAGTGTAATGAACAGAACGTAGTTATAGCGACAACTTCCAGCCTGCCTAGCATGAGCACTAAAAACACGATATGATTTGATATGATATAGCGAAATATCGATACCAACTGTAAAAATATGTTAGATATAGCCGCCATGTTGAATCGCCGTCACATATTCAGATCGCTGTTACGATAAAAATTTAAAATGGCGGCTAAATCTATCATATTTTAAAGTTGGTGTCGATATTTTGCTGTATCATATCATATCATATCGTGTTTTTAGTGCTCATGCTAGGCAGGCAGATATCAATTATTAGGGTGCGTTTCTCCCAGAACAATTAAATTATTGGAAACACACGTCTTTGGGTCTTCACTTTAGTAGAAGCCGTATCAGTAGAGAGAATAAGAATTGTCTCATGGAATAAAATAATAATAAAGGTGTGCGTATAAATCTGCCATACATTTGCGGCGCGTTCGCACGCACGTATTTTTGTACTTACCCTAATGTTGATTTGCCTTAATGTACGACGTCCTACACCTTTTCCGCTTTAGGAGAAACACAAGTATATCTGTTTAATCTCCGTTCTTTTATTTTAGTAATTTCTGACTCGTCTCCGCTACAAAAAAAATACATTTTTTTTACATGATACATAACGCGGACATGACACCAACCTCGGTACCACCAAAGTTAGGTACCTGTGCGACCAAGGATATAGCCCTATTTCATAAAATTTTGAGTTCAAACATTGTGGTCCGGAAGGTCAGTTGATTAGTATCCATTCAAACTTACGAGATGACTAAGAAAACACTGATATATTTTTTGTGTAAAAATGTTTCCTTCTGAGAACAAATCAGAAATGAGAAGATCCGTAAACGAACAAAAGTCGCTGACATAGCCCAACGGATTAGCAAGTTGAAATGGCAGTGGGCGGGGCACATAACGCTGGTTGCAGGTTGCTTCCAACCGGCCAATCTGGAAGTCCATGGGGGAGGCTTATGTTCAGCAGTGGACGTCCTATGGCTGAGATGATGATGATGTGTAGAAATACGTTTTTACCAGAAATGAAAAGAACGCATTGGCCAAGGCGGTAGTCATACTTAGCAATGTGATCGACGGAGAAGACAATAAAATTAAGAAGTGACGGAGAGTAGTTCAGGTATTTAAATTGCCTGAACTTATTACAGATTTAAGACGAATAAAACGAAAATAATTTTAAATAAGACAGGTCTTAAAATCTTCCATCAGAATGTTATGACTGTACAGGTATAGAATATATAAACTGTGGTATAGGGGAGTCTCCAGGGTTTTTTCCAGAGCAGAAAAATAATCTACTCTTAAGAAATAGATTTATTGTAGTCTACTATAGATGATGCCGAGAAGAAATGTTGTGTGAGATAAAGTAGCATTTATAAATAGATGCTTTGCTACATCAGAAGGTTAAGAGCCAAAAAAGGTTTCTTAGCCTACAGATGCTCCATAAAAGAAGGTCCTCCAAACACCTCTACCACCCAACTTCATATCGCCTACAGAACACCTACAATCTAGGTACTACCAGTCTTGGTCAACCTAAAAAGCGCTAAACCATTTTCGTACAAAGGTTAGATGATGACGACGATGATGATAATGATGATGTAGTCTGTCCATCTGTCATACATAGAGGGTAAACACCTGTTCCCCCAGAGGAGCACCAAGGACGCCCTCTACACGCTAATACAACGTATCAAGGGTAAGATTGAGCTGAAGAAGCTGGTAACTCTAGTGTCATTGGATATAGAGGAGGCCTTCGATAGCGCGTGGTGGCTGGCTATTCGACTGCGTCTGGCTGAGGAAAAGTGCCCGGTAAACATCAGGAGGCTACTAGATAGCTATCTGGGGCGTAGAAAAGTCAGTGTAAGATTCGCCGGGGAAGAAGTGAGAAGAAAACCGAATAAAGGATGCGTGCAAGGTTCAATCGGTGTTCCCATCTTGTGGAACCTTTTGCTGTTGCGAACCCTCTATTGCGGGAGTTGGAGGGGAGGGGACACTACGTCCAGGCTTTCGCCGATGACGTAGTCTTGGTGTTCGACGGTAATAAAGCGACCGACGTAGCTGTGGAGGCGAATGCAGCCCTGGCCTACGTTACTTCGTGGGGGATACGAAATAAATTAAAATTCGCGTCACATAAAACGTGTGCAATAGTGTTAACTAGAAAATTGAAATTCGATACACCACGACTAACTATGGGAGGAACAGAGATTGTAATATCAAGAGAGGTAAAAGTTCTAGGGCTTACGATAGACGACAAACTTACCTTTAAATTTTGTTGTTTTAGCAATTACATGCTTTGTTATATCTATGATAATCCCACCTGAGGCAGTCGATTTTTTTTCAAGTGTTATATATATTATCATCAACTTACCTTTAAATCGCACATAGGTAACCAAACGAAGAAGGCTCTACAATAGGTGGAAAAAAAGGTGAATGCACCCGGATGTCACCAGATTGATTTATACAGCATGCGTTGAACCCGTCTTCCTGTACGCAGCAGCGTGGGCTCCCGCGGCTGAGAAGATCGGGGTGCAGAAGTTGCTAAATACGGTACAAAGGGGTTTCGCCCAGAAGCTCTGTAAATCGTATCGTACAGTCTCTCTACACTCTGCGCTGACTCTAGCGGGGATACTACCTCTCGACCTCAGGATACAGGAGGCAGCTGCCCTGTATGAGACGAAGAGAGGGTCACCCCTTCTGGAGTTAGGAGACAGAGAGACCGAAAGTATGGTTAGGTTTGCAGATACTCCTCACCCAGCTACGCTTATGCCATAGGATTCGAATGCTTGGTAGACCAAAGCCTTGTTGATAGGCACAACATGCAGGCGATGCGTATTTTCACCGACGGCAGCAAAATTGAGGGAAAGGTCGGAGCCGCACTCTCCATTTGGAAAGATGAAGCCGAGATCCGAAACCAAAAATTTTGTCTGTCCGCTTGCTGCACAGTCTATCAAGCAGAATTATTGGCCATATGCAAGGCTACGGGCGTGATCCTCAAGGGGGGGAGAAGAGCTACGGTCTATATAGGGATTTGATAGCCGCTTTGGAGACGATCGTTAACCATGGCTCTCTTCACCCCCTTGCCGTAGAGACGAGGGAAAATCTGCGGAAGGCTTTTATCCAGGGCAAAAATGTATATTTGTTCTGGATAAAAGCACATGCAGGTCTCCTTGGCAACGAACGCGCTGACGATCTGGCCAAGGATGTGGCTTTGAAGTCAAAGCGCAAGCCGGATTACGACAGGAACCCGGTCTCTTTTGCGAAGAGAACGATACCTGGTAGGTCCATCTTGAGATGGAACGACCGGTATAGGTTAGGCGAGACGGCGTCAGTAACAAAACTGTTTTTCCCAAACGCCGGAGACTGCGCGTTGCGCACCGCATAATCCGAAAAATCGAACCGGTAGGAAGGCTCACCCAAATACTTACAGGGCATGGTGGATTCTCCCAATACTTGAATCGGTTCAAGTGTAGGGAGAGTCCATCATGTGCCTGCGACCCGACCGTCGAGGAGACAGTTCTCCACCTCCTAACCTCGTGTCTGATCTACGGAAAGGATAGATATAATTTTGAACAGAAAACGGGGCAAAAAATCGGTCTGAATAACCTAAAAGAATTAATAAGTAATAAAGATACGAGAGAAACATTTGTAACATATTGTGAAGTTATCTGTAATTTAGTAAATAAGAAAAATAAACATTTGTAAAGCAACGTTGCTAGTAAATATTATATTGATAATAGTTATGTAGCAGCAATACAAATTGATAAAACTTAATAATATGTTTAAATGTTAGATAAAGTAAGGTGACACGTAGAAAATTAATGGTATTTATAAGATTATATCAATGTACGGATAGATTAAAATTAAAATAGTATATTTAGGATTTTAAGATATATTAGTATTAAGAAATAAAGAGATAGAGGAGCTGCATATTAATTAAATAAAGATAAGCCCCATTAGAATTTAAGAAAGAGCCCTTTGACGATCCAGTCCTGAGCATATGTTCGGGGGACAGAAAGCAGCAAAAAAAATAAAAGAACACCTGTTTCACCACGCTTGTTTTTAACATGTATTGTGATTTGATTCCATTAAAAGTGGTTTAAATATGTCAGAAATAACAGACAAAGTAAAGTTACATTTTAAAAACCCATTGAAGTGTTAAAAAAAAGTAATATTTGTGACTGTCAAATCTTGTCTGTCCAATTAGTCCAATAATAATAATCAAAATCGTTAATTCTTTTCACAAAACAAAATACATAGAATGTATTACAGTAAAACATTTGTAAATACGTATCTAATGATAAACAGCTAGCTAGCTAAACGAACGAAATCTAAATTGGCAGTGTGATCGTCTAGTTTAATAGTAGTGAACCAAATTATTTTAGAGGTACGTGGATGTTTTAAGTTTCTCTAGAATTTCCTGGGTGTATGCGCATTCAAGGAAGAGGAAAGTGAAGCCCCGAAGGGCCCTGAAGAGCCGCACACCAAACGCTCATATTCAGGAGTGATGACCATATGATAAACGTTATCCCAAAAGCAATATGTCACCTTTATAAGACTAGGACCTACCTGAAACACGCATTTAACGTAAAATGACTGTGTATGTGTGTACTGAGAGCCCATTTTTATTTTTGCGGATTTTTGCAGTTTAACTAACAACAGTGCTTAGTAAAGTTGTGGAAATATTTGTAAAACGAAGGTTAGAGTTTGTAAAGACATAATTCAAAAGATATGTCGTCTTAAGTGGGTCCCTCAGCTCACACACTTAAGCTCCCAAATCTAAATATGTATGTAATGAGTTCAGCAACAAATTTTGGTTATAGACCTTTAGTAAAACATGAATAAACATCTACACAACATTAACAAACCTAATGTGATTAAGTGATTAGATAATAAAAAAATTACAAACGTCTTTCTGTGGTCCCTGAGGGCCCACATCAATTTATCTCCTAATTAATAGATTATAATATGAACATTAGACATATATTCATAAGCCAATATTTAGTAAAAATACAAGGAAAATTTTAAAACTAAAGAAAGATCACAAATAGTGGTAAATATTGTAACTTTACGTTTTTGTTGGTGGGCCCTCAGTTCACACACTATGCAAATGCTAATTGTTTTAAATATAATTAAATACAACAATTGTAAAAATGAGGAGCCTTTCAGTGCTTCGTAATTTTTTAATATTATCGATTTGTATTTATTTTGTCACTGGTTTAATTTAAATTAAATTGAAAAAGTAATTATAACATAAAAAAATTGAAAATTTCATGTAGATGTCATTTATTTATCCTTTGTGGCATCATAGACACAGCGACAAAAATCTTTGGTGGCGTCATTTTTAAAATTGCATGTCTTTATCAACTTTATCACCATAGACTTTAGATTACGATTTTCGGTGAGTGCTAGCTCAAAAATAGTGCATCGATCAATTTACTTCGACTTTTGGGAACGAAACACTATCGAAAAATACAGTGTATCACTGGTTTAGTGAGATTTAATCGTGGACGGTCTTTGCTCACGGCCGAACTTAAATAAGGTCGCCCTAAATCGGTGGTTGTACCTCAAAATATTGAGGCTGTGAGAAAACTAATAATGCAAGATCGTTATGTTACATATCGCAAGATTTAGCCATCTCTGGGCATAAGCAGAGTGTCACTCCGCAGTTTAGGTATATTCAGCCAGCGCGCCGCCCGAAGCGGCGTCTGGCAGTGGGCTATCGCACGACAGTTGCGGTCGCGTCGCGCTCGCGCATACTTGAAAGTATTTTTTTTGCTTTTCGACACCCATAATAACTTCTAAGCGTGAACGTCAATATAATCCGTATAAAAGATATTACTGTGTTTACGGATGTCAGAAATTTTTTTTTTTTTAAATTACAGATTTTTTTTTACATATTTGTATTTCATTTAGAAATACCTAGTTAAAACCGCCTAAGTATATGTGCAATAAACTATCTTGACATAAAAAATCTACCAGTTCTCAGACTACGATTACTTATGGAGCGTCATCGAAGTACGTGTAAAGGCGTAGGCGGCAGCCGGTCGATCTTCTTTAATTCCATATGCTTAAGTAAATACTTAATTAGTAATAGTTAAAATAAAAATCTTGAATTAGTTGCCTAGAACAATATTAGAAACAGGATTGAATAATTAGAATACAAAGGATAATGTTTACAAAGAAATACCTAAATACCTACACCCATGGGAATAGACACACGATATTCAGATGGAATTTTTATATTAACAGAATCAACGTTTGTAATGCTTAATCTACTTAAAACTAACAAATCAACTAGGAAAAAAAACTTCTCTACTGACAACCCTGTAGCGACGTTCGCAGCTCAGTCATAAAACAAGGGGGGTGTCACTCCGCAGTTTCCGTATATTCGGCCAACGCGCCGCCCGAAGCGGCGTATGGAAGTGGGCTGTCGCTCGGCTCGGACGGCAGTGTCGCAGTCACGTGAACGTCGCGCTTGCGCATACTTGAAAATATATTTTTTTTACTTTTTGACACTCACAATGTCTTCCAAGCCTAAAATCAATATAATCCGTATAAAAGTTAAGGTTATTCGTGACACTACGTATATTTGCGACTCATAGATTTAATAATTGAAATTTTATATCTGGAAAAAAACAATCAAACAATAACTTAAAAGAAGCAATTGTAAGATAATTTTGTAATGAATACATTTTATTTCTATACTTATTTGTATTTTATTTTGTTAGAAATACCCAGTTAATCGCCCATCTGTGCAATAAATTAATTAGTAATAGTTAAAATAAAAATCCATAATTAGTTGCCCAGAAACAATAATAACAATAACATTTATTGCTTCTACAGTGTGTTAGTTTAATACATAAATATAAAACAATTTAAAATATAAAAAGCTTATTTGAAGTGGTTCAATTGCTTGTTTTCAATTGTTCAGCTTCAATTGCTGTCTTGCAAACCACGATCACCGATCACTTGTTGGTCTTATCAAACTTTTATTCAAAAAAAATTACTGTGAATCCCAAAAATACCACTAAAATAATCACCGACTATACAAAAGCAATTAATACGTTACGTGAGAAAAATCTTGAAAAACTAATGATTATAGAAGACCCTAACGTTTTAACCGAAAAACTAATTAATACTATAAATGCTTCAATTTCATCCAACACAAAAACAATTAAAATATCAAGTAACCAGCGTGTGATTAAGCCTTGGATAACTCCCGGTTTACTTAAATGTATAAAACATAGAAACAGGTTACAAAAACAATCACAACAGGACAAACAAAACGAAACACTAACACTCATCTATAGAAGATATCGTAACTTCTGTAACAGCCTATTAAAGAAACTTAAACGGCAGTACGAACGTGACTTACTTTCTAAGTCCTTGGGCAATAGCAAACTACTTTGGAACTCCATAAAAAATATTACTAATCTTAATTACAAAAGACAGAAAAATCAAGATTTACTCCAGTTATCTGATACTCCTATAGATTCTGCTAATCTACTAAATAAACACTTAAACGTTGGTAAATCACTCGCGGAACAAATAATTTTAGAACATAAATCTAATGCCAATTCTTTTGATTCAGCGAAACAATCTACTCCTACTCAGACTAACTCAATCGGCATTATTGACACTGATGCATCAGAAATAGAGACAATCATTTGTAGTCTTAAATATGATTCTGCACCTGGTTGGGACAACATACCTACAAAATTTATTAAAATGGCCAAAAACAACCTCATTCCCATCATCACTTATGCAGTCTGTGCTTTGCTAAAGGTGTGTTCCCAGCACAATTGAAACGTGCTATTATACACCCAGTTTATAAGTCTGGGGATAGAGACGATGTCAACAACTATAGGCCTATATCCGTTCTTACTATTCTTGCTAAAATTTTAGAAAAAGCTACAAAGAAACGTCTACTGAACTTCATAAACAAATATAATATTCTATCTAACTCCCAGTTTGGTTTTCGGGAAAAGAAAAGCACAGAAGACGCAGTTTTGGCTCTAACAAGTGATATTGTTGACTATATTGGCGGTAAAAAGAAAGCTCTCTGTGTATTTCTCGACTTGAAGAAAGCATTTGACACCGTTTCTGTCCCTATCCTTATCAAAAAACTTTACAACTTAGGCATCCGTGGTCAATTTCTTGAACTCCTTTCCGATTATCTTAAAGACAGAACGCAGCAAGTAAAATTTGATAGTGACTCCTTCAGTTCTGAAGAATCCTGTACTCAATATGGTGTCCCGCAGGGTAGTGCACTTGGACCTACCCTGTTTTTGCTTTACATTAATGACCTGACTGACACAAAATTACATAATGGAAAAAATTTCTCGTACGCTGACGACACAGCTTTATTGTTTCACGGTGACAGTTGGGAAGAGGTATACGACATTGCTTCCAAAGGTCTCCATACAGTTACTAAGTGGCTAAATAGAAACCTTCTTACTCTGAACACCAACAAAAGTAATTACATTACCTTTGCTATTCAAAACTTATCTCAACCAGTCAGTAATCTTAAACTTATAGCCCATTCGTGCGATGATCCCAACTCAACGGGTCATTGTGGATGTATGTCACTGGAAAAAGTACCATTTACTAGATACCTTGGTAAACTGGCATAAACAAATTGAAATGTTCACACTCCGTGTTAGAAAGCTTTTGTGGCTTTTCAAATACCTAAGACATATCGCCAACCGTGAATTACTCATCTATATCTACAAAAGCTTGGTACAATCAATAATAATCTACTGTCTACCTATTTGGGGTGGTTCGCATAAAACTAACATGATATTTATCGAGAGGGCTCAACGGTCACTTCTAAAAGTATTGACATTCAATAAAATAAGCTATGCGACCTTAAAACTCTATGAAGATTGTAACCTATTAACGGTAAGACAAATGTACATCCCGAGCTGTGTCCTCAAGATCCACAAAACTCTTATTCCGGATCCTAAAACCTTTAATAAACGTAATCCACGCTCTGTTGTTGCCTATCCAAATGTTAGAACTAAATTTGCTCGAATGCAATACAATACTCAATCGGCTATTCTATATAATAGAATCCATCGAAATACTAATATCTATACTAAATCCTATTTTGAATGTAAAAAAACAGTGACTTCTTGGTTAAAATTACTCAGTTATGATGACACAGAATCTTTACTTATTATCAAAGAGTAAGCTAACTGATATCGATTATATAAGTATTTTATGTTTATTTTACCTTAATATTCTTATTTAAGCTCATTTAAGTCAACATATCTGCAGATTTTGGACCTTCCTTTCTCGAATCAAACTAAACAGTACATATTTTAAAAAATTTTCACTGTCACTTACTCCATAGGAAAAATTACCCACATTATCTCTTATATTATATTTATTTACATGTACCCACTACCTACTTGGTCATAGAGCTAATGTATAACGTTATTGTTTTTGTTTTTATGTAAACATTATTTGTAATGTTATGTGTAAACAAGTGTACCTAACTATAAGTAAAAATTAAATTAAATATGTATCCAACTTAGCTGCAAACAAGTACCATTTATTGTAAATACATATAGAAGAGCAGTCTCATCCTAACACAAGTTTAAAAATAACTTAAAGGGACGAGACTCACACCTTAGTTATGTGACTTGTTCTATGAATAAATAATTTTGAATATTTTTTTTTGAATTTTGAGTGGTCTCCATTGGCTGCAATACAGTCCTTTAAACGTTGAGGCCAGTTATCAATAGAAGCCCGCACTTTTTCCATAGGAAAATTCTTCACTGCCAATCGTACATAGTGTTTTAGGGACTCCTCCAAATTAACATGGCGTTTAGAACAAGCCATACTCTCTAAAACTGACCATAAATCATAATCCAGCGGATTAAGATCGGGACTAGAGGACGGCCAGTCTTCAGCTCTGATGAAGTCCGAAACCGGTGTTAAGGCTTCACTACCTTCTCAAGAATAGTATCTTGATACACCTATGCCGATGTTTTGATCCCTTTTTACAAAAGTATGTCTCAGTCACTCCTTCATAGCTAATACCGCACCAAATCATCACTGAAGTCGGATAGTGCCCACGTTGCACTCTGTCGACTAATTGGGAAGCTTCCTTAGAGCTTTGAGTATAAATGCGGTCATTTTGTTTGTTAAAAATGTTGCTCAGTTCTTCGGCGGCTTCCTGCAAGCTTTACCAGGTCGTCGCTCCACCTTGTGGGTGGACGTCCTTCGCTGCGCTTGCCAGCCTGATCTAAGTACAAAATTTCATCTAAATCGGTAAAGGCGTTTCCAAGATACACGAAATATATAGTATATAAAAAACAGAGGGTGTTCCCTTGAGCCTGTGTAGCTACAATCTTATTTAATTAAAAAAAGAATTTAATAAATCAATTAGGACTGTTGAGAAATGCTTTTCTGTCTCACTTCCTCAATGAGATCTTCCTTTCCTCAATCGGACGTTGATATTTTTAATAATATTTTATAATGTTTTTATTTACATGTGAATATTTTATGCTCTACCTATGTATGATCGCCATTAGGGTTAAAGTATGAAATTGCCCTTTTATAGTAATAGATAGGTACTAAATGTAAGTGAAAAATCACTTACTAGTTTCGGAGAACGATGGTTCGTATTGCTGCTCCTGCTGCAGGGTGTGCTCGATGTTTGGTTGTTTTTCTGTTTATTTTATTCTTTGGTAAGTAGGTACTCACATGGTTCACAAAGTTGTTTGTGTTTCAGCGCAAGCAGTAAGTTTATTCTATCTTCTACTAGCTGTCCCGGCGAACTTCGTACCGCCCCTACATTTTTTTTTGTTCGTGTATAGTTCCGTGTTTTTTATAGTTAATGGGCTAGTTTCCTAAAAAAATCTAATTAGTCCGTCACTTGGATTAACAGAAAATATTGGACACGTATTTTTTCTTTTCTCAATCAAACAAAAAATAATGAAGATATAGCCCGTTAAAGTTCTGCGTAACGTCACGCCTTGCGGCACTTTTCAGCAAGGCGTGACGTCACGTGCTCACTTTAAGGCGCTTTATCTTCGTAATTATTTGTTTGATTGACAAAAGACAAAATATGGGTCCAATATTTTTTGATAATCTTACTGACGGACTAAATAGAATAATCATTTAACCCAGGAAACCAGCCCATTCTACTATTCGGGGCTGAGACAAATTAACAAATAAAAGATCATAAAAATCGGACCAGCCGTTCCCGAGTTTATAAATGGTGTAACTAACCCGATATTGTTTTATCTATAAATATAAAAATGAATTGCTGTTTGTTTGTCTCGCTAAAACTCGAGAATGGCTGGACCGATTTGGCTAATTTTGATCTTGAAATATTTGTAGAAGTTCAGGGAAGGTTTAAAAGGTAAGAAAATATTAAAAAATTGCAAGTAAAGAAGTAATACAACTATTTTATTTTCCCATACAAACTGTTCATACCTGACAAACAAATTGGCGGAACGAAGTTCGCTCGGTCAACTAGTTTAATAGAGATTAGAGAGGGCGTTTATTCGACAGTGCAGAATATTACCTCTAAGGAGCTATAATATGGTATCAAAATGTTTACTTATAATAAAACTGTAACAGCTCCAATTTTGATAATATTTTATCTTTTCGGTATCAATCTTCGCATGCAACACAACACAGCTACCGAGTGTTCCTAGGACAACAACCATCAAATCAAACACTGGCTGATAAAACTTAACCAAGTAACGTACTATAGAACAAGATTTTCAAGCTAAGAATTCTACACTGAATTAATAACCTCATTAAAAGCCTTAAATTACTTCTTACGTGTGTGAGTATCACATCGCTAGCACACACAGCCGCCTACATTATGTTTTTCGTAAATTGCAACGACTAATTAAAAATAAATATATTTAAGATAGTTTTACCTGATCAGTGGTCACCAGGTCGACTGGATAGATTAGACAGATAATCATGCAACGCTAAAGTTTTAAATGTAATTAATTATATCCTTAATTTATTTTAAGGCCTGCTGATCAAGAAAATGAGGTATGCATTTTAAATTTACATTTTATGTTGAACTCTGCTTAGGTATTTGCGATAGATTTTGCGATTTCGATGTTGGTCCCATAGAAAAAGTTGATGTAATTTAGCCGTAGAATAACCCCTTAAAGTTTTATTTCACCTTTTCGTTACACCCAGTAGATCTGATTCTGAATGACAACCTAAAATTTGGCTGGTATTTTTTAACGACTTGTATTTTCCTTATTCCATAGAAACAAAAAAATAAGAAGCTGATATGTTTACTCTACTCTCATAGTGAGATTATGAAATGCTGGGGGTTCAGACAAGAACAGAAAGGTATTTATTATTCTCTTAATATATTTATTCTCTATGTGCCCCGCCCACTGCCACTTCAGCTTGCTTATCCGTTGGGCTATGTCAGCAACTTTTGTTCGTTTACGAATCTCCTCATTCCTGATTCGATCCCGCAAAGAAACGCCGAGCATAGCTCTTTCCATAGCACGCTGTGCAACCTTGAGCTGGTAAAGGTTGCAGGAAGCCGCTGGATGCGAGCCGCTTTCAACCGGCCAATCTGGAAGTCACTGGGGGAGGCCTATGTTCAGCAGTTGACGTCCTATAGCTGAAATGATGATGATGATGATGATTTATTCTCTTAAACTCCTAAGTTCTGCTTGACCAAATACATGGTAAAAAAGTTACGTTTCTGCTAAAATCGAGTTTTAGTCATTTACCACTTTCACGTAGGAAACAAATGTCTGGCCATGCTGCCACCGCCAGGTCCTGGCAAAAGGGGTAGACCCAAGAAATGCTGGCTTGACGTTGTGAGGGCTGACATGCGTGCCAATGATCTCACAACTAGATACGCTCAAGACCGCGCGAAGTGGAGGAGTAAATCAAGGAAAGCGGACCCTGAGCTCCAAAGCAATGGCTTTGGATGCAACCGGGATTGACCGCATAGATGAAGAAGTCATTTACCATTTTTACTTATGACGGAACGGTGGTTGAGTTAGAACATTTTTAAACATTTTGGTGACTTTTAAAAATGAAGGATAAAGCCTAAAATTTAAAGAAATATTTGAACAGTTAAAATACCCTGTTGCGCCACCTAATTTAACGCACTTTGACGGACACTTTTTAAAAACGAAAATCGTACTCCTTAACCTCTACCCTCCATACGCATGGGGCGCCATTCGACAAGGTGGAGCGACGATATAAAGACGAAAGGAATAGCCGACGATCGGGCGCATGGCGTGCATTGGGAGAGGGCGATGTCCAGCAGTGGACTGACGTGGGCTGCTTATGATGATGATGATGAACGATTAAAAAGTCATAATATAAAAATGATCTATTTTACTGTGTCTGTTGGTCTCGACATTTCCTCTATCAAGTAGTATTAAGTATGTTTAGTGTATGTATGTATATATTACTATCTCTTGCCTGCGACTTCGTTCGCGTGGTACAGTTTATTAATAAATATATTTCTGCGCAACTTTCTCAGTTTTTTCTTTCAAAAGAACCTTCTCCTGACAATAAATAACACAACAAAAAAAGAATTTGCGAAATCGTTCCATCCGTTCACGCGTGATAATAGAATGAATAGAGATTCATTTTTATATGTATAGATTGTATTTTTGTGTATACGTCTATAAAATGTATAATTTTGCAATCCTATTTGTAGCAAGTAAATTTAAGAATTATAAGAACTCTGCACCAGCTTACCCTCTCTTTATTGGTTGTCCTCTACCTGAAGGTTGTCTGGAAGAGATCGATATTAGCGATAAGACCGCCTGAATTGTACGTTTTTCTGTAAAAATCATATGTAATTTACTTGTATGGTGTGCAATAAAGATTAACTATCTATCTATTTTACAGGTACTAGAAAACATCAACTTTAAATTAACAACGAAGAACCTGGTCTTTGTTACTGTTTGAAAATGTGGATGACATTGTCGTTTCGTATAAGGGCAATGGGTTTTTATATTCCAATTTAATAGGTGTGTGATAAAATTAAAATAATAAAATACTTATCTAATTATAGTCTTTGTTTTTTGCAACATAACTGCTGGAACTGCTTTAGTTCGACACACAACACTTCCTATTAATACTCGTGTGTGTCTGGTCTTTGGCTTGTATGCTTCTTTCTCTTGCTGCTGACACCAATATAATAATGAATAAATTGTTTTCACAATCACACCGATTATGTAGCCCCTAACTAAGCAAAGCTTGTATTATGGCGACTGGATAATAGATAAACATACTTAAATACTTTTATAAACATCCATGACTTAGGTACAAATGCTCATGACACAATCATTTGCCCCTTGCGGGATTCGAGCCTGCAACCACTGGCTTTGTAGTCTAGACAGCGAAGCACTAAGCAGACCGTCGTGTTAGACTACTGCTGACACTATCAAAATAGCTACGGACGGATTGCCCACTGCCAATGTCAAGTAAAAAAACAAAATATCGAGAAAAGATAAAAAGTGGTTCTATCGTTGAGGCCTACACTCGAAATTCGGATTAGAGGAGTTGCAAGGATCCAAAGGTTAGTTAGGGAAAGGTAAAATAGTTTATTATGCAGGATACATTTTATGAATCTATGGAAAATAAAAATATTCAAAATATCGATGATCTAGAAGACAAATGTGCTAATTACAAAAATTTTATAATGTAACATTTTAATTCCAAATGCATTAAATGAGCATGCACTACTTATCGCACTTATCCAAATGCCATAATTCCGTCACTTTCTGTACCTAACTAAATATTGGCATTTTTATGTACAGTTTTAAGTTATAGTATCTAGAAGTTTTATCAATAAGAACAGTCCTGAAAAATGGTAGGTCTGTAATTAGCATACTTGTCTTAGTGTCATACTTGACAGAATTATAATTTATTATTTATAAAATTAATAAAAGAAGCTAAACCATTATATACTAGAGAATTATTGATGCAAAGCAAAGAAATAATAGATGTGGGGAAGGGAATCTGAAGGGTTACGAGTTCAGCATAGATGAAATGGTCAGATCTTAGACAGGTTTTTTTTTAAATATTATATTTATTAAGAAGCTTTATTAGCACTTATGAATTAGCACTAAGACTCTAATCTAAGACAATTTTAGAGACAATCTAACCATATTTTTATGCGTGAATAAAACTAAGAACATTGCTATCATATCAATGTAGGAAAAGCGGTGTATTTTATAAACTGTTCCTACAATATTACTGAACTAAATATTTAAATACATTTAAATACATTAAATACATTTCATTACGTTGCATAATATTTTACATACACGCGAGACAATAAATAACAATAATTAAAATAACATAGGTACATAAGCATTTTTCAGTAATAATATTATCAATATCAAATAGTAACAAAACTTCTTGTTAAGTATGGTGTGGTAAAAGTAAGTAACTATCTATCTTTTAGTGTTTTCTTATGTTTACTTTAAAACGCATTAACACTTTTAGGGACACAACATGCCTGTCGACATGATAACAGTAAAACTTCTATAGTCCCGCTACGTGTTATAATATTTAAAAACATCAATTCAGTCAATTTTTTTGATTATTATGAAAGATATAGACGCCGTGTTGAATTTTTATGACCGCACTTTCGATAAAAGCAAGGATCAACATAGCGGCTTTATTTATCATATAATGTTTAAAAAAACCGTTTGTGTCGATAAATCGCCATATCATATCATATCATATCGTGTCTTAGTGGTCATGCTAGGGGGGGCTGGTGTTGTAATGCCATTAATATCAATTGAACACTGACCGTCTGCCACTTCAAGCTCCACCATAACCAGTATGCCAGCTCCAGCTTGCTTCTACACCACGCAAAAATTAACTGAATTTAAAATAATGTATAAAAATTACATAAACAAAAACTAAATAAGTACTACTACAAAAATAATAAAACATAATGACGCTTTGGCTTACGTCAATAGTGCAATAGGCTGACATGATGATGATTGTGTCATTCAATAAACGTAGTATGCAGACTGACGGTAGCGCCATGGTCTCCACCTTTAGACATACTCTATCTAATCTGTGCTCCCGACCTGACACGCACTGTCACGAGCGGGGCGAGCAGGCGTTACGGTCGCGGGTCGAGCTGTGTATTACTTACTGAGAAACTAGTTGTTTTAATATTACCCCAAAGCCCTAGACATCACAATGATGATGACTAAATTTGTATACCTACATTACTTACAAAAAAAAACCGTACAAATTTTGCTATAAAATTAAGCCAAACATGGGCAATCACAGTTAATAATTCGTGTAGTTTAGAAAATTGTTAAAGTTATAGGCCTTGATTTATTATTTTGCTCTACAAATCGTTAGGAGGTACCTACATGGTGGTTGATTAAGTCATCAGACAGCTAAAAATAGACGATTGAAGAAAAAAAAATCAGAGACCGCCTTTATTATGTTACTCATTGTCTTCTACATCAACATCTTCGTCTTCTTTCTAAAAATTGTACAATTACACCGCAATGCGTGATATTTTGTTTCTTTAGTAGGGGGAGAAAAGAGAGATTCGCTTTGGACTTGGTGCTCTACATTATAAATCTATGGTAACCACCATAGATTTATAATGTATGGTAACCACCATAGATTTATAATGTACAAGATAAACAATAACTTATGAGAGAGAGAGATCAGGGAAACAACAATACATGCGGGCGAACAGCTAAGGGCGCAACATGGGCATTGGACATGATCTTTGTTTTGTCCATGTTCATCAAAGATAAACAAATATTTAAATGCCTAAAAATACTATTTATTTGATTATGTTATTCAATAAATTATTAAATAATTATCATTTGATTTCTTAATTATTTTAATTCTTTACAACTTCTTAAAATAAACAAATTGATCTAATTATGCATGGCGTCATCCTCTCTGCCCACAATACCTATCTTATTGTTGTGCCCTACAGGGTCTATAAGGATCTATTTTATGTATCTCATTATAACACCTGTGTAACATTATAGAATGCAATAAATATATTGAATATTGAATATCCGAAGGCCTACTTGTTGGGAAACTCGACTAAGGCCATCGAGCATTATGCGGAGGTCTTCAAGCGATTCTGCCATGACCACGATATCGTCGACAAACCGAAGGTGAGTGATGTAGTCGCCGTTAATGTTGATGCCGAATCCTTTCCATTCCAGGAGCTTGAAGGCGTCTTCCAATGCAGCGGTGAACAGTTTCGGAGATATAACATCTCCCTGTCTTACGCCTCGCTGCAGAGGAATCGCCTTCGTGCTCTGCTCCTGTACTCGGACCGACATGGTGGCGTTTTTGTATAAACACTTCAGCACCTCGATGTACCGATAGTCAATATGGCACTGCTGGAGAGACTGTAGCACTGCCCAGGTCTAGATCGAATCAAAGGTCTTCTCATAGTCCACAAACGCCAAGCATAGTGGCAAGTTATACTCCTCGTTCTTCTGTATAATTATAGTGGGCGGGGCACATAGCACGTAGAACTGACGGCCGATGGGGCAGAAAGGTTCTGGAATGGAGGCCACGTACCGGCAAGCGCAGCGTAGGACGTCCACCAGCAAGGTGGATAGACGACCTGGTAAAGGTTGCAGGAAGCCGCTGGATGCGGGCCGCTTTCAACCGGCCAATCTGGAAGTCACTGGGGTAGGGCCTATGTTCAGCAGTGGACGTCCTATGGCTGAAATTATTTATTCTTGGACTTATTCTTGGACTTAATGATAAGCAGTGTGTTACTTACTATTTTTCGACATGTCTAAAGCTTTTGATTTGGTCGTCCATGAAGTATTACTGGATAAGCTAGAAAGGTACGGTATACGCGGCAACGCACTCTCTTGGCTTAGAATGTATCTAAAGGATAGACAGCAATGTGTCGAAATTACTAAAAAACAAAATACAAAAGGCGCCTGTCAATCGGCCAATAAAATCACCAAAATTGCTGTGCCCCAAGGCAGTGTCTTGGGACCACTACTTTTCCTAATTTATATAAATGATCTACCGCATGCTACTAAACATCAGTGTATAATGTTCGCTGACGACATCTCTGTTATAATTAATGCATGAACTTGACATTAATAATGCTATAAATAATATAATTAAATGGTTGGATATTAATAATTTGAATGTAAATCTTTAAAAAAGCAAATTTGTACAATTTAATGTTAAGGGACGTAAGCAAGCAAGTATGAACATTGGATACAATAGAATTACCCTGGACTGTGCAGACAATGTGAAATTTCTGGAATAGCAGCTTGAATTTTACCGATCATGTAAATAATGTTTGTACCAAAATAAGCAGGTTTGTTTACGTGCTTAGAAGATTAACTGAGGTTACATTTTTAGACGTATCGTTATGTGCATACTATGGATACGTCGTTTCTGTTATTAACTATAGTATTATTCTTTGGTTGGGGCAATAGTACTGATATGTACAGAGTTTTTGTAGCCCAGAAGAAGTGTGTGCGAGCCTGATGTTGTAAGGGTCCGTTTGAAACATGTAAACCCTTATTTATTAAATTAGGCATACCTACTGTTTACTGCATGTATATCCTGGAAGTATTTAAGTTTTGTAAAACAACACCCAAAGTTGTTTAAGACTGCTGCTCAGTTGTATCTAAGGCACAAAAGGTCATCTGATAGACTCGTATTAGACTTTTGCCCAAAATTATCACTTTGTCAAAAGAGCTGTTACTGTATGTGCGTAAAGGTGTATAACAAAATTCCCCATAAATTTAAAATTGGTCCTACAGAATTGATGATCCATAAATTAAGGGAATGGCTGATAACTTCCTGCTTCTACAGTGTCCAGGAGTTTCTTAGCACACATTTTGCATGTTAATGTATGTTAGCAGAATAGAGAACTGAAATGTAATATTTTATTTATAACATCTATTTTGTAAACCTATTTGTTAGGGATTTCGGGCCTAACACTGTTTTTAGGGTAGAGAGTGGACTGTAGATTTTTCTCATTTGAGGCCGGAGCAGGTCACTGAATAAAACCCACTTTGAAGAATTCAGCTTTTATTGAAGATACACTTGGATGTTACTATTTCTAAGGTTTATACTGTACTGCTAGTACTGCCAGTGCTACCCTTGGAAACCGCCCGACTTATATAGCAATCTGAGGGAGATTTTAGCCAATCAGAGCGCGTAATTTTTTGCACACGGCACCAATGTGTGCATCCTGTTTTCGCGCATAACTCCCTCTCTTTCCAACACTCATTTTCAGTTTTTCGGTGGTTTCCATTGGTATTCACTATTTTTTGATCTATATCACATTTTTCCTGATTAACCTAATCCTTACTCTAAACATTGGTGCAAAAATCACAAAAATCGGCCTAGTATTTGCAGAGTTAGAGCCTAAATTCTTGCGCGGCTCTCCTGAAGGTATTGCCCTTTTTTTTTCGTGCGCGTAGCTGTCGTTAACAGTCTCCCCCCGGCGAAGGTGTACCGCAGCCTCCTTTGGTAGACCGCTACGTGCTCGTTGTGCAGCGCGTCCCTTCCCGTTGGTCCGGGGAAGGTGCGGATTTCGTTTCCAGCACGACGATTCTCGAGACGGGTCTCTTGAACGTTCCACCTTTGGTTTGCACATCCACAATCCTTGTTACCCCGTCAGGTCCGGGATAGGTCTTCGTTATGGTCCCTCGTGGCCATACATTTCGAGGGAGCAGAGGGTCGGCGATGATGACGATATCTCCTATCTTTACAGCGTCATGGTGGCCGTGTCGATTGAGGCGCGGCACGAGCGTAGGTAAGTATTCGTGCAGCCACCTCTGCCAGAAGCTGTCAGCCAGTGCCTGTGCAGCTCTCCAAGTCCTTTTGTCGGCTTCCTTGCAAGTTCCCACGTATGGTTGGCCCGATGATGACCCCAGGAGGAAGTGGTTCGGTGTCAGAGCCTCTGGGTCATCGGGGTAGACCGATACGTGTGTCAACGGTCGTGAGTTGACTGCGTGCTCCGCTTCTGCTAGCAAAGTTAGCAGCGTTTCTTCTCTAGGTGCTTTTTCTCGTAGCGTTGTTGTGAGTGCACCCTTTACTGAGCGCACCAGTCTTTCCCAGGCACCTCCTTGGTTTGGTGCTCCGGGCGCGATGAACTTCCATGATGTCCCGTAGTTCATGGCGTACCTTGAGAGTTCGGGCAGCCATTCTTCGTACGCCTTCCTGAGTTCGACGTCTGCGCCTCTGAAGTTGGTCCCGTTGTCGCTATAGAGTGTCAGGGGCCAGCCTCGTCTTGCCGCCATTCTCCTGAGCGCCATGATTGCAGAGTCGGTGCTCAGGGATGCTACTGGCTCTAAGTGCACTGCCCTTGTGGTTAGGCAGGTGAAGAGAGCGCACCATCTCTTCTCCCGTCTTCTACCGATGGTCACGGTGATGGGGCCGAAATAATCCACACCGCAGAAGCTAAACGGCCTGTGGTATGGTTGCAGGCGTTCGGTCGGTAGGTCTCCCATGGGCGGAGCTTGTGGCTTCGTTTTTCTTAGGCGGCACATCTGACAGGCGGCTGCGATCCTTTTGACCGTAGGTCTCAGTCGGGTCACCCAGTACTTTTGGCGTACGTCGTTCACGATCCTCTCGATGTTTGCGTGATTGGCTCGTCGGTGTTCTCTGCCGATAAGGAGCTTCGTGAACGGGTGACGTCCATCGAGTAGGACAGGTCGGTTCGTAGTCGTGGTCACTTTGATCTTGTTGACTCGTCCATTGAGCTTCAGCAGTCCGTCTTCCCACAGCAGGTCGTAGCGGTAAAGCGGACTTGTTCGAGGTACGGCGACGCCTTTTCTTAAGCAGTCTATTTCTTGATGAAACGAATCTTGTTGCGCTCGTTTTAACCATCGATGCGTTGCCTTCTCGACGTGTTCGTGGCTCAGGGCGGACTTCCTATCGCGGCAGCGATCCACGAATTCCAGTACTCGTGCTGTTGCTCCAATCAACCGATCGTAAGAGGAGAATCGGCTGATGTCGGGCAATGATGAATCTTCCTCGTGTGTGACGACGTGGAGGAGTTCTGTTGTGACGTTGTCGTTCGTTCCTTCAGGTTGAGGCCATTCAGTCTTCGGCTTCTTCAAAAATAATGGTCCTTGAAACCATTTGTCTTTCGCTGACTCAGGCACGTATCCAGTTCGCATCGCGACGTCGGCTATGTTGAGGTGGGTCGGCACCCACCGCCAGTCTGCCGGGCTTGAGTCTTCGGTGATCTCGCCGAGTCGATGCGCTACGAAGGGCGTGTAGCGGCGGCTCCCGTTGCGTATCCAGTGCAAAACTGTCTGTGAGTCGCTCCAGTAGGTGGTGTCATCGACGCGTAGCCTATGTTCTTCCTTGATTGCTTTCGCTAGTCGTGACCCAATCAATGCTGCTTGCAGCTCCAGTCTCGGGATCGTTTGTGTCTTCAACGGAGCGACCTTGGCGCGTGCTGCTACCAGTACGACTTCTGCTTCTTCCTTTTTCCCGTAGGTGAGGCGCCAGTATGCCGCAGCGGCGTAGGCTTCCTCGCTCGCGTCGCAGAAGACGTGCAGTTCACGTCGTTGAGCTTCTCTCCCCCCGTTGTAGCTCCGAGGGATCTGTAGCCTTTCAATGGTCTGCAGATCCTCTATCCATCTGTCGAAGTCGGTGGCTATGTCTTCGGATATCGGTTCGTCCCACCCAGTCTTGAGGCGCCAAAGCTTCTGTAGATTTATCTTGGCTGTTATTGTGTAACAGCTGAGCAATCCTAGTGGGTCGTAGATGCTCATCACGGTTGACAGGGCTTCTCGTTTCGTCGGCGATTGCTCTCGAGTCTTCACGGCTGCAGATACGCGATTCATGGCAGTGTTGAAACTCAGGTGATCGGTGTTAGAGTTCCACAGCAGTCCTAATGTCTTTTCTGTTCCCCCGAGTGGTGTTGCACTTTTCTTCGCACGTCGGTCGTTCGGAGTGACGGCTAGCAATCTATCGTCATTGCTGTTCCAACCTCGAAGATGAAAGTCAGCGTTCTTGTGGACTTCGTTGACTTGGCAGATGATTTGCTTGGCTTCTTCTATGTCATTGAAGCTCTCGACAAAGTCGTCCATGTAGTGTGACTCTGTGATGGGCAACAGGGCTTTTGGGTGCGTCTGCGCGTGATCGAGCGCGTTCTTGTTGCGTACACTGTGCGCCAGGAAAGGTGAGCTGGATGCACCGAAGATCATCGACGTCATTTTCATTTTGACCGGTTCTTTCTTTGGGTCGTCTCTCCAGAGGAATAGTTGTGCGGGTTGATCTCCTTCTCGGATCTTCACACGTAAAAACATTTCCTCTATATCCGCCGTTATTGCGTAGGTGCCTTCTCTAAAGCGGAACATGATTGTTTGCAGGGATCGTAGCAGGTCTGGTCCTTCCAGCAGGAAGTCGTTCAGGCAGACTCCGTTTGACTTAGCTGCTGCGTCGAAGACAAGTCTTATCTTCCCTGGTTTGTTCGGGTTCTTCACGGCGAAGTGAGGTAAGTACCACGCCACTGGACTTGAGTTTTCTCCGCCGTTACAGGGTTCGGCGTACCCCTTCAGCAGTAGATTGTTCATTTGTTCGTGGTACTGCTTCTTCTCTTCGGGGCGACGCTCCAAGCTAGCCTCAAGGGTTTTCAGCCTTTTCAAGGCGACGTTGTAGCTCGGCGGCAGTTCTGGGTCCTCGTTCTTCCAGGGTAAGCCTACTTCAAATCTTCCGTTCTTCTTGGTTGCGGTTTCATTGAAGATCTTCACGGCTCGTTGATCGCTTTCCTTGACGTGTCGTGCAGTGAGTGACACACCAAGTGAGTCGATGCGAAAGTGATGCTCGACCAGGTCTTCTATTTTGACATCTTCACTGATGTGAAGTACTTCCTCTGTTGTTCTGTGGCTTCGAGGGATCCGTCCATGGATCACCCATCCAAGTAACGTTCTGGAGGCGGCAGGTTGGTTCGGTTTGCCTGCACGCAGCTCCCGGGTAATGATCAGGGGCCAGTTGTCGGTCCCGATGAGTACTCGTGGCTTGGCGTTCTGATATGCCAGGCTCGCTTTGTCTAGTCCTTGCAGGTGCTTCAGCTGTAATGCTTTCTTCGGCACGGACTGTGCTGTCAGGTCCAGGTCTGGCATCGTTCGAAGGGTGACGACAGAGCTGTGTCCGCTGGCGTTGACCTCGACGCGGACGGTCTTGCTATTCACGTTTCTGACTTCATTTTCTATGCCTCTTATTTTTAGGCATTTGCTCGGCCCGCTTGCTCCAATTTCGTTTGCGAGATCTTCGTCAATTAGTGATACGGTGGCTCCTTCGTCGAAGAGGGCGAATACTTTTCGTGTCCCCTTGTTCCCGCTGATGACGATAGGACATATCTTCAGTTTGACTTCACTTCCTTCGCAGGCTGTCATCGCCGAAGCAACTTCTTCGTTGGCGGTGACGTCTTCCTGTTGTCTGGCAGGGGCTTCGCTGTGTAGAGTAGCGTGGTGTGGGCGTTTGCATCCCTTTGTTCCGCAGGACTTATGTTTGCAATTCAACCTCCGATGTCTACTGCTGATGCACCGGAAGCAGAGTCCCGCTTTCTTCACCACCTCCCATCGTTCGGATACCGGCAGCTCCTTGTACTTAGGGCAGGCAGGGAGTCGGTGCTGTTCGTTGCAGACTGTGCATGCTTCTAGCTTCTCTGTGGTTGCTGCTGGTTGTGCTTCAGTTATGTTGAAGACTTTCTTTTTTCCTTCTGGTCTAGCTGTAGGGCGCGGCGGTGCTTCTTTTCTAGTGACGCTGTAGCTGTGTTTCAGTGCACGGTCCGCTTGTTGCATCAGAAATCGAGACAACTTGATGATCTCTGGTATCGCCTCTGGATTTTCTTCAGCGTAGTCACACCACTTTGTTTTGATATGAGGGCTCAGTTTTTCCAGGATCTCCCGTACCAGTAATGGGTTGTAGAGGTATGCTGCGTCAACGTTTCTTAGCGTGGCTACGACGTTTTGAACTTTCACAGCGAATGTATTAAGTTCACTTGCTGTAGATCCTAATTTCGGTAGTTTTCGCAGGTCTTCATATGTCATGTCGATGATGATCTCTGGACGTCCATAGCATTGTTGTAGAGTCTTCATAATTTCTTCTGGATGCGTGGCGGTGTTTAAGAGCGGTGCTACGGTGTCTCGTGCTTCTCCACGAAGGGCGTTGCGTAGTCGCGCTAAGTTCTCGATCGGTGAGAACTTGTACAGCTCCGTAGTTTGCTTCATGGCTAGCGCAAACTGGATCCATTCCATCGGGGATCCCGAAAAGGTCGGAAGATCAGTTGCCTGTCGTGGCGGTGGCCGGCTGGACATCATTTGTGTGAGTGTCTCTGCTAGCTGTTCAATCCCGCGGCTTCTCGGCGTCATTGATCTTCTTCTTGCACGTGTCGTTTGTTCATTCGGTCCCGGTGTCCAAAATCTCGTCCTTCTGTTCATCGGAGTAGTGGCTTCGGTAACGACCGGTTCTGTGGGGGCGGAGGCTTCGTGCCGCTCCCCCTGTTCATTGACGACGTTCGGTGCGGATTTATTCAACCAATCATGTATCCGTTCCATATCTTCCATTGGGTCAATCTGGTCGCTGTCCTCTTCGAGCTCTGCTACGTCGGCGGTCAGCTTCTTCCTTATTAGGTTAGCTTCTAGTTCCAGTTCCTTCCGACGAATAGCGGCGAGCTTCTCTTCCGCTTCGTATCGTAGCCTTGCTACGGCGCTGGCTGTAGACTTCGTAGAACGCGCCACACGACGTTGGGTTCCGTATGTCGTCTGCTTGTCTGCCGGGCGATCCGTAGTTTCACTGGGCTCCAACATTGCAGCGCCTCCTCGTTCGGGAAGTTGGGTGGCAGCTGTAGTGGGTAGCCTCTCCAAACGGCCTTGATGCGGAGCAGGGTTGACATCGTGCGTAGTCGAAGGCGATGGTGACCGTGGTGGTTCCGGAAGTACCCGTGGTCGTTCTTGATCCATTCCTCCTTGACTTCTTGTGATGACCATAGCGATGAATTCTTCTGGTGGTTCTTCTTTTTGATCCGGGCTCCTGAAGGACCAAACAATGTTAGGGATTTCGGGCCTAACACTGTTTTTAGGGTAGAGAGTGGACTGTAGATTTTTCTCATTTGAGGCCGGAGCAGGTCACTGAATAAAACCCACTTTGAAGAATTCAGCTTTTATTGAAGATACACTTGGATGTTACTATTTCTAAGGTTTATACTGTACTGCTAGTACTGCCAGTGCTACCCTTGGAAACCGCCCGACTTATATAGCAATCTGAGGGAGATTTTAGCCAATCAGAGCGCGTAATTTTTTGCACACGGCACCAATGTGTGCATCCTGTTTTCGCGCATAACTCCCTCTCTTTCCAACACTCATTTTCAGTTTTTCGGTGGTTTCCATTGGTATTCACTATTTTTTGATCTATATCACATTTTTCCTGATTAACCTAATCCTTACTCTAAACATTGGTGCAAAAATCACAAAAATCGGCCTAGTATTTGCAGAGTTAGAGCCTAAATTCTTGCGCGGCTCTCCTGAAGGTATTGCCCTTTTTTTTTCGTGCGCGTAGCTGTCGTTAACACTATTCTTTGCAAATAAATACTTTGAATACTTTGAAATGATGAACAGCTAAGTAGTTTATTTATTAAGTTGCAATGGGCCACCAGCCCGCAGAATATAGTTTTAGTTTTATAGTTTCTTGAGAACCTCGCGAATTGTGATCTGTGTGGATTATTGTTGAAATATCAGAAAACCGTACAAGCGCAAGTTGGATTCGCACACCGAGAGCTCCGTATAAATTTGTCTTAAGAATTGACTAGACCTGAGAATATGGTTTTAATTTCAATTCAATAGCTCCACGCGTTCCCGAGATATAGGTCTTGACAGACATACAGACAGACCGACAACAAAGATATCCTGTAAGGGTTCTGTTTTTTCCTTTTGAGGTAAGACCTTAAAAAACATTGTAACATTAATTAAGCTTCATTTTTTGAAATTAAAAAGGACTATTGCAATTGATTTCTCCTTTTAATTAAAAATGTGTCGACGATTCTGTATAATTCTGTAGGAACAAATGAAATTAATTAGTGAAACAAATTAAGATTTTTAATCCATTATTTTTTCGGAAATATTATTACAAACGGCCAAGGTTACTTAAGTTTAGTGTTGGTCGACCGGCCGCAGTATGCAGTTGTTTCTGGTAATAGGGTTAGTTATATTTTGCCTTATTATACAAGAAACATTAAGCAATACCAGCAAGGTCAGTAAATGAGATACACAAATAGTATTATGTAGTATTTCAGAGACAGGAGGTAAATATTAACAAGATTTACCATTCTACCAGACATAATCCTTAATCACAC
Source organism: Anania hortulata (assembly GCA_963576865.1). Taxonomy (NCBI): domain Eukaryota; kingdom Metazoa; phylum Arthropoda; class Insecta; order Lepidoptera; family Crambidae; genus Anania; species Anania hortulata. The sequence goes on from OY756413.1 coordinate 3,670,136, forward strand.
ACACCACGAACCCTCACATACATAACCTACTCATTACATTTATCTATTTTTTTCAACATAATATATTCTAAATGTCATAAATTTAATGTAATGTAATTACAAATGTAATTGATTCATACATTCATTCACTTTTCTATCATTCATTCTTAAAGTCATATTATAAATATTGGTTAATTGCATCTCTAAGCAGAATAATTTGTAATATCGCTTGTTTCTTGAACGGTGAAGTAGGTGAGGCGTGAGAAAAGGAGATGTAATATCTCCGAAGTTGTTCACGAACGCACTGGAAGACATCTTCAAGACCCTGAATTGGAAAGGGACAGGCATCAATGTCAACGGCGAACACCTCACTTACCTCCGCTTTGCCGATGACATAGTCATCATGGCCGTTCCGCTGGAAGATTTGCAGAAAATGCTACACGCTGCCTCGCGACGTGTAGGCGAGGAATGAACTTGGACAAGACAAAAATTATGTTCAATGACCATGGTCATTGACGGAAACCGATCCGGGAGTGACATGCCACTCCCGGATCGGTTTCCGTCGAAAGCGTAGCGCTCGAAGTTGTCGAGGATATCTTGCTGACAAGTGCTGCAGTTAGGTAGAGACAGCTTTAAGCGGGAAATCGCCAGAAAAGTGCAGCTTGGCTGGGCAGCATTTGGGAAGCTGCGTCATATCGTCCTGCCTGAAGAGCAAGGTATTCGACTTGTGCGTTCTGCCAGTGATGACCTACGGAGCCGAAACGTGGAACATGACAGTAAAGCTGGCCCACCGACTTCACGTTATTAAGCGAGCTATGGAAAGGTCGATGCTAGGGATTTCGTTAAGGGATAAAATCCGAAACGAGGCTAACAAGTAATGGACATAGTCCAAAAATGTAGCAAGCTAAAGTGGGCCGGCCACATCTGTCGCAGAACCAAAAGTAAACGGGTTTTCGAGTGGAAACCGCGCCTTCGCAAACGTAATGTAGGACGCCCCCCCGGCTCCTTGGACCGACGACCTTAGGAAGATGGCTGGCAATGGCTGGTTGGAAAAAGCGGGAGTTCGTGCTCTTTGGCGCTCTTTACGCTTACGTCCAGCAGTGGACTGCAATAAGCTGACATGATGTTTATTTTTAGGATTATTTTTTGATTTTACGTTTGTTGTTATGTTCATTTGAGAATAGGCTACTAGGCTGTAGTTAACTTACAAAATCAGAAATAACATATCGCTGAGCATTCATGAGGTATTTCGGTTAGGTCTCGATCCGAGGGATCTAAAAAAATATTTGTAGGTCACTGTTTGGGCCACCTTTTATATATAAAGTGTATGGAATTAAATACTGCCCTACCTGTACAAGTACATATTTTTATCTTGTAATGTAAAATAGGCTGAAAATATTGATTGAGTTACTTGCGCTGCTTCGTTTCGGCCAAAGATACACATAACTTTGGTCTCGGCATATTTTCGTGAATCATTGGAAAGTAAAAAAAATGAGAATTGTGAAAGAGTACAATGGTGAATAAATAAATAAATTATAGATAAATATTGGACAACATCACCTATACTGCTCTGATCATATGATAATTAGCTTAAGCACTTGTGTTTCAGATATCAGAAACAACGATGGTACCACAACACCCAGACCCGAGACAATATAATAAAGTTTTTTTTTCCACATTGACCGACTGGGAATCGAACCCGGAACCTCAGAGATAGCAACACCAAGTCCGATATGCTCGCATCTCGGCTACGGGGGTCGTCAAAACCACACTGCACATTTATTCCGATAGAGGTCGCATTGCGTTTGGTCAATGGTCTTCTTGCCCGTAGTGATGAACAAAATCAATGTTTCTGTCACTGCTGCACTGATCAAATAATCACTACGATAAAGTTTAGGTGTCATAGTCATGGATTTAGAAATCTTTGTAAACGGATTGAGCAGTGTGCGAAAAAAACGTGCCGACAGAGACAACCAACTGGTGGATTGTGTCTCTTTCTAAATAGGGTGACCAAATTGTAAGTCTAGGCGGGATAGAAATAAGTAAGTAATTTTAAAGATCGTTAACTGAAAGGGTCGCTTATAAGTTACAAAATAGGGTATGTAAAAATGTTTTTTTTTAAAGTAGTTAGTTAGTGTCCAGTGTCAAGGGCTCCATTTTACTGCATTTTAGTTACTTAAGTGAAAGAATGTATAAACACAAAATTTCTTATTAGAATGTGTAGTTGTTTGGGTGTGTTCAAGCTAACGTCTGATCATTAGCTTAACCCTTATGTTTTTCATAATTTTTTTAACTCGACTCAACACTCGGAAGATCTCATTTTTAACACTAAAGTGTAAGTTCTTTTAGCAACATTTTAGAAGTACTCAATCCGGTTAGGAAGAGTGCTAAATCCATGGTCATAGTAGCGAGCACAGAAAATAACTTTTGTCAACAACCGTTGTCAAGACTCAGGACCAAACACGCCGCCTGAGATTAGCTTTGCCTATTCTTTCCCTATTTTCAGAAATATATTACGATTTGTACAATTTATTTATTGTATTTTTTTTAGCCTGGAAATAAGATAGAGTCATTAAGAAAAAAGAAAAAAGATGAGCACATCATCGTGCACCATTACGATTATTATACAGGGGAATATGACTTCGAAGTCTACGATTACTACAAAGTCTACAGCCACCCCGGGATCGACCTACTTTGTTTCTACACCTTTAATCGATGTAAGAATAAGGTAAATTAATAAATAAATATAATATATAGCCGTGTGGGGACGGCCGTAAAGAATACACTTCCCCACCGCCAACAGGAGGCGTGTCGTATGAGGCGACTAATTCCTGTAGCACGAGACAGACAGCAGCGTCTGCGTGCAACATTTTATAAAAAATGCGCTCGCCAAGCCAACCCGCCTGCCAACGTGGCGAGTATTGGCAATTCCCCCCCAGTAAAAGTCATTAGGGGAAGCCTATGTTCAGAGTGGACGTCCTATGGCTGAAAAGATGATGATGAATTATAAATGTGCCAAGCCTTACATTAGATTGGCATTGTCTCGAAATAAGAATTTAATTTGACGACCGTCTTGTGTAGTGGTTCGCGCTCCGGACTACAATGCCAGCGGTTGCGGGTTCGAAACCCGCAACGGGCAGATGTTTGTGTGATGAGCACAAGCATTTATACCTAAGTCATGGTTTTTTATAAAAGTATTTCAGTATGTTTATCCGTTATCTAGTCGCCATAATACAAGCTTTGCTTAGTTTGGGGCTAGATAATTGGTGTGATTGTGAAAACAATTATTTATTTATTATTAGTATATCCTTGTCATACGAGTAGGTACATATGTTCCATTCCCCGCGTAGTGAATGTTCCCTGCATGGTGAATGTTCCCCATGCGTGGAATGTTCCCGGGAACGGATCAACAATGACTTCGGCAGGGGCATCTCCCAGACACCTACACCTGAATCATAGTAAAAAAAGAGTTTTTTTCTGAATTGACCAGAACCAGAAAAGAAAACCTAGAATTCTATGTTTTTAAGGTGAATAAACGTGCCACTATGCCAATTAGGTCATTTTATTATAATTATCTCATATTTATAACTATGAATAAGTATTATATAAGTATAATATGCTATGGAAAGGTCGATGCTTGGGATTTCGTTAAATAATAAAATTCAAACCAGGTTATCCGGCAGCAGACCAAAGTAATGGACATAGTCCAAAAATGTAGCGAGCTAAAGTGACAGTGGACCGGCCACATCGGAGTAAACGGGTTCTCGATTGGAGACCGCGCCTTAGGAAACGTAGTATAGGACGTCCCCCGATGAACCGACGACTTTAGGAAGATGGCGGGCTGTGGCTGGATGAAAAATGCGGGAGATCTTCACTTGGGGCGCTCATTAGGGGAGGCTTACGTCCAGCAGTGGACTGGAATAAAATTACAGAAAAAATACGGGTTTATCTCTACCGATGCCGGGATCAGATTGAGTTAGCCACGGATCACGGCGACATGTATCGACTGATATACCGTGATCCGTTTTCCTCGGAAATTGAAACGTATATTATTTGTCGAAACTGATTACGGCATACAGCGAATAAGTAAAGTACGTACTTACTTTTATTTTCCGAAACTGATCTTATTTATTAAGTTTCTGAAACAATAGGTAGTTATAAACAAAAAAAAACACAAATTATGTTCAACAAAAAGTCAAATATTAATCAGCTATATTTTTTACAACTTTATTCTATGTTTTTTGACACTATCAATGATCCAGGGATTGGTGGAGATACACACATAATGTTGTCATAAATAAAGCTCTCTAAGCAAGTCAATCAATATTTTTCTTAACAAAAAGAAATCTATGTATATAAAAATGAATCTCTATTACCCTTGGTCATCGCATCACGCGTGAACGGATGGAACAATTTCACTAATTCTTTGTTGTTCTGTTAATTATTGTCAGGAGAAGGTTCATAAAATCAAACAAAGTCGCGGGCAACAGCTAGTTTTTAAATAAATTTAAAAGACATTGCCGACGGTACGTTGACTTTTAGGTTACTATAGGTACTTAAGTATATAAAATATACTTACATTCATCATCATCATCATCATTTCAGCCATTGGAGGTCCACTGCTGAAGAAAGGCCTCCCCCAATGACTGATCATCATGATACTTACATTAGATTTCACGGTTGACTGGACAGGCGATCAGAGGGTTGCTGGTGCATTTTTAGGCCAATGTATCAGTTTGGCTGATGGAGCACACACCTATAGAGTAGAAATGTCATTATGATTTGTTCGAAAAAATATTCCGCTATTTTTTAATCTGTATCTGTGCTGTTTTTGTATGGGCGAGCGTTGACAGGAGCTGTCATTTCATACTAAATGTAAGTGAAAAATCACTTACTAGTTTCGGAGAAAGATGGTTTGTATTGCTGCTCTATAGGGTATGTACTCGATGGTTTGGTTAAACAGCGTGGAAATGCGGCCAGCCTTCTCTGGCCACTATGTCGGAGCCCATTTTTTATTCGTTATTTTGTAATTATTACATTTATTTTGTAAATATTTATTTTTTAAGGTTTAGTATTAAGTTTATTTTTAGTTTTACTTCTATTAGATATAATATTATACAATAATTTATATATAGATTTATTCTACATTCGTATTTTAACAAGAATTCAAATTTTGTTAAACTCTTATATTTTTTGTCAGAATGCACTTCTAGATGATGACGTAAGTGAAACATTAATTCTAAACATAAAATCACATAAGGTATAATACGGTCCACTGAAGGGCTCAGGCCTCACCTCAACTTGTCTATGTTTTGTCTGTCTTGGTTTCGGCTGTCTATACTATGGGCCAAGAATGGTGCGGTGGAGGCACATGTGATGTGGAGGTGCTCTATGGCACTAAACCCATTTTCAGTCGAATCATGCTAAAATAGAATACTTTAAAAAAATCGACTGCTTGAAAAAAGATGAATGTTCAAACCAAAAAAATCAACTTTACCAAAATCAAACCCACATCCATCTAATTATAAACTAATGATTAAAATCGACCTCTGGGTCGGACAGCAAGATTTTGTCAGATACAAGGCTTAACGACTTATATCAAGCAACAGCCGGGTAGGACCAACTTTTAAAATGAATCACTCATTCATTTTAAATGTTATTTTATGTATAAAAGTAACACAGACTCATTTATATGTTAGTAATTACTTACAACTAGGTTAGTTTTAATTTGTATTATTATTATTTTTTAAAGTATATTACATAGGTAATTTCTGCACCAACCCATTTGATTTAGTACAGCAATGACATGTAGAAGCCGTCTAGCCTGCTCGCGATCATGCTCAGCCTGCCTAGCATGAGCACTAAAACACGATATGATATAATAGGATATAGCGAAATATCGACACCAACTGTAAAAATATGATAGATAGAGTCGCCATTTTGAATCACCGTCACATATTAAGATCACTGTTTCGATAAAAATTCAAAATGGCGTCTATATCTATCGTATTTTTAACCTTGGTGTCGATATTATCGCTATATCATATCATATCATATCGTGTTTTGGTAGACATGCTAGGGGGGCTGGATGCTACTAGTGCTCCCCCTCACCCTGCGCGACAGGGACGCACACCTCTTTCGCACTGTCGCGTAGAAGCAGTCTACTCGGGCTTCCGCGAACATCCCCGATGTGCTGCAGAAGCGTGGCAGCCTCAGCAGAACCCTGAGCGCGCTATTGTATTGCACTCGGAGGGCGTTATAAGATTTTTGAGTGTAACAAGCCCACAAACTACACTTGTAGCCAGCATGTTTACCCGCACTAACAACGCCTGCCTTTCTTGTCATCTTTCAATGTCATCATAGCCTTAAAAGGTCTGGACTCAACATATGACAAAGATATTTAAACGTACACTATTGGTAGTAAACAGTTATTTGGCGTGATAGGTGGATACGAGTACTTGTTAGGTCGTTTACTCCCGGCCCCAAAGATCACTACTTGGCTCTTTTTAACATTATAGACCAAACCGTTAGAGGTGGCGTATGCCTCACACATGGCAACTAACTTTCTTAAGCCGCAAGCCGACGCACTCAGCAGCACTAATAATAATATTATTGACAAATACACCCTCTATATGCCAACCGACTCTGACTCTGCCTGAAAATGCCTTCTGAAGCATGGAGATGGATGTTTGTGATAAATGTTATCTAAAATAGTCGGATTTGTCACCCATCCACTTATAATTGCAGCGTGGGTTGTTGCTTACCCGTTAACATCCAAGCGGTCTCATGAGACCGCATAGCAATGGAATTTCTATTGTGTCTCGTTTACGTAAGTATGCTTGATCAGTTAATAGTTAATAATTAGCAATTCCAAAGAGTGACACGTATTAGTATTTTTAACAAACATTATATTTTAGGAATACGATCGACTTCAAGATTTAATAAAGGTAAGTAATCTGACCTCCATTCCAAAACCTTTCTGCCCTATCGGCCGTCAGTTCTGCGTACTATGTGCCCTGCCCACTGCTACTTCAGCTTGCTAATACGTTGGGCTATGTCAGCGAATTTTGTTCGTTTACGAATCCCATAATTCCTGATTCGATCTCGCAAAGAAACATTGAATATAGGGCTGAAATGATGATGATGATGATGACGTAACCTCTGCTGTACTGGTTCGCGTTCCGGAATACCAGCCAGCGGTCGCACTTTTATATCACCAAAAGAAAACTTAACTGTCAAAATTTTGTAATAAATCTCATACGATAATATAATTTAGATTTTAAAAGTTTTTATACTATATCAGGATATCTATATCCTTCTCTTCAAAGTTGTGTTAGTTACACCATTTATAAGTCACTAGCGACCCGCCCCGACTTCGCACGGGTGCAATACTAATAATGTATTTAAGGTTAATTGGATAAGGATTAATGCTGTATTGGTTAAAATCGCCTTGAAAATTAGCCATTATTTGTCGTAAAAAGTAAATGACAAAAAAAATTTATTGTGGGATATCCTTAAGAGATTGACATATACCATCGCGGAGTTTTCTGTAGCACTTTTCAATGTGTATAATACTTAGTACATTATTTTGATAAATCTCGTAGGGTTCAGCCTGCGTTTGCAATGTATGCGGAAAAAAATTAATTATTTACGACATCACATTAGAAACCTCAAAAATAACAGTATTTCTCTACTATTTAATGGATGTTTTTATACATATAAACCTTCCTCTTCAATCACTCTATCTATTAAAAAAACCGCATCAAAATCCGTTGCGTAGTTTTAAAGATTTAAGCATACTTATGGATATAGGGACAGAGAAAGCGACTTTGTTTTATACTATGTAGTAAAGAACGGCTGGACCGATTTTTATGATCTTCGATTGTTGAATTTGTCTCCGACCCGAATAGCAGAATACCTAATAAAACATCGGAAAAATTCACATTTTGGAGGTGGTACGAAGTTCGCCGGGACCGCTAGTCTTTTATAAAATAAAAGATTTAGTTTCTACACAAGTAAAATCAGTATTTTTGGGGCAAAACGTTTCTAATATTATGTTTTATTTTTGTCACTTATTTTATTAATATTTTGAAAATTTTCTTGAAATTATAGAAGCGTCGGTAAGATATATATATGTTGTTTTTATTAATATCTAAACTTATATACATTTTTACTACCAAAAAACCTTTAAGTGATGACTAAATTGATAAATTCCCATAGAAAATCTAGAAAAGGGGTTTTAAACATCGTTGGTGAAAACTTTAAAAAAAAGGATTTTCTATGCTATGCCGTAACTATTCAACTATCTTAGCGAAGGCGCAAACGTGGACACTTTTGTGACTTGTGTCAGATACAAGCTACCGATGAATTTGATTTCTATAGAACCAGTATGAAATCATCCATTCCGTGCGCATAGGTACGTAATTTTTTTTTGTGTCCAGTTACTTCCACTTAACACATACTCATGACGATCAAAAAGTGTTAGGTGTCGGTAAAGCCCTAAAGCTTATTTCATATCGTGTAAATTTTATTAAGTATATAAAATTTACACGATATGAAATAAGCTTTATGGCTTTAGGTAATAATATTGCTTGTTTTATAAATAAACAAAAATGAAAAAAAAACTGGAAATTAAAAGTCTCAGTTAAAGACACAAGCAACATTAACAAATTTCCTTACAATTGTATTGAGCTGCGCAAACGGAGGAGTTGCGTTCTGCGTCCGTCGCCTGTGTGTGTGCGTGCGACACAAGTCTCACACATTGAACGGGTGGCGCACAAGCGCGGGTGACGCAGGGGCACGGGCGGGGCTAGCCGAACGAATTGTAACCAGAAGTAGCGACCGGTGACTGTGTCCGATCACCGCTACAGGATACAGCGGTTCCCTATGATGGTGTGCCGTGTCGGCAACAAAAAGTGTCTACGTTTGCGCAGCGCCTTAATTATTAGTATGGAATGATGTTTTTTTTTTCAATGATTCCAGCCTTAACTTTTTGGGTAGATTGACTTGCCGTTGACTGTACTAAACAGGCTGGCGCTGAAGCCAGTTCAGACATAAAATTATACCTGAGCTTATTAAATGTCAAGTCACTATAAGTATCAGTATGTCATGTAGAATGTCTTTAATAAATATGGTCGGAATGGTCACCTATCTAATCAGAACTGCGGTGTGGGTTGCCTTAATTTATTAAATCATCACCGAAGCGCTGCCGCCACTGAGCTACAAGCACCTATTATCCCTAAACGATTTTAATTTTTTATAGGTTAAGTCATGGGGGAAAAGTAAGGGTAAGTATCATTTTACTTATTACCAATTAGCTAACCGTTACTACGGGGATGTTATGTCTGTCTTGTTCAAAAACAATTAGATGTGAAAAGTTTTTTTTTTTAACTGGATATAATATCTTTTACATGATTTTTTACTACTACACGGGCAGTTAAAGTAGCAAATTTCTTACAGAAAAAAAGCAAGATTGTTTTCATGTGTATAGATGAAATGAATGAAGAACTGCTTTATGACGTACACCCGGCATCCTGATGTTCACGTTAGTCGTTTATAGGCCCTCTAAAAATATAGCTTTGCCCTACCACGCTTCGGGTCTACATATCGGCTGGTGATGAGAAGAAACGCCGCTATAAACTCAGTCACCCATGTCAGCCTTTTTACAAGACATGTATGTAGTAAGTGCAAGATAGGCTGGTTAAGTCCATACACTTGTACTTATGAACAGGTAGTTTAACAAGAGTCTATTGAAAAATTTAATACATTCCCTAGGAATAAATTACCAACTTTATATAGTCCGAAGCTACTCGTAAGAACAGCAAGTTTATTTAAACGAGGGGCACTCAATAATTACTTAGCCTCGCCGCCCGATGGCGCTGTTGTTACAAAAGAGTTTTACTATCGTGCAGTAAATACTTTTTGAAGTCTGCTAAGTAGTTTTCAGTCTTTTCCCTACATTTGTTTTGTTTTGACAGCCTTTGGAAGCGAGCGTGTCGGTCGGTTTTACAAAAATCAAAAAAGAACAATATCGTTCAGTGATTAGATTTTTGTTTTTGGAAGGGAAAACGCGCAGCAAAATCAAAGAGCGCTTGGATTCTGTGTACGGTGACTCGCTTCTCCTTCGATGGCAGACCGGTGATTTAGATTTTTGATTTGATTTAGATTTAGATTTAGATTCGCGAGATAGCTGAGACTGTAGGCATCGCAGAAAGGACAGTGCATCATATTCTGCACGAAGAACTGGGTATGAAAAAGTTGTCGGCGCGATGGGTGCCGCGTTTGCTCACACCAGACAACAAGCGCAACCGTGACACCACATCGACGACATGTTTGGCGCTGTTTCAACGAAATCAGGTGGAGTTCTTGCGTCGTTTTGTGACCGTCGAGGAAATATGGGTTCACTGGTACACACCAGAAAAAAGTGCTGTTCCACCACGACAACGCGCCGGCTTACACCTCCGCCTTCGTCATGGCCAAATTGGTCGAATTGCGCTACAATTTGCTGCCCCATCCACCGTATTCTCTAGATTTGGCTCCATGTGACTTCTTCTTGATCCCAAATCAGAAAAAATCACTCGCCGGCAAAAGATTTGGGTCGAATTATGAGGTTATCGCCGCCACAGAGACCTATTTTGAAGACCTCGGGAAATCGTATTTTTTGGACGGGTTAAAAAAGTTGGAGCATCGCAGGGCTAAGTGTATTGAATTGAAAGGAGACTAGGTTGAAAAATAAATCTCTACTTTCTCAAAATTTTCGTTTTTCTTTTATAGGCTCAATATTTATTTAATGGCCCTCGTAAGTATATTTTTTATTTCATAGGTGCCAAAAAAACAAGTAATGTGCTTACTCAACTCTAAAGGAAGTCAATGCGTGGGGAAAAAAATGACATTGAGTAAACGTATAGGTAAGTACGCTTAAGTCTCGTATCCACTTGAGTATGCTCAGATAATTGAGTGGCTCATTTCACTGAGCATGCTCAGAGCGAGTCCGCTGCTTGTCAGTTCTTGTCTTCGCTCAAAAGAGCTCATTATTTGCTCGTCACTCAGTGTGGACTGTTTTAATGTAATAATTATAAAGGGTAAATAATTATAAACACTGAGCATACACAGATTGAGCACAGATATTTCGTTCCCCTGAGCATGCTCAGACAAATGAGTGTTTTATTCACCCGAGTGTGTTTGTGGATACAAGGCTGTACGAGTATTGTAGGCTGCTTGTAGCGCATTTGAACGGAGTTGGTTCTTTATTTAGGCGACTAATTCCTGTACCACAAGACGGGCAGCAGCGTCTGCGTGCGAAATCTTATAAAAAACTGCGCTCGCCAACCCGCCTGCCAAGCGTGGAGGCCTATGTTCGGCAGTGGACTTCCAATGGCTGAAATGATAATGATGATGGTTCTTTATTGGGTACGAAATCACGTTTACTCTAGGGAAAGAGAAAACGTGATATCGTATAAATGAAAACCTATCTCAAAATAAATACGAAAAAATGGGACACTTAATAATTAATAAAATCAGCCAATAGCTTTGTTTGCAATTCACCTTTTTGAAAACCAATATGTTCGGCTAGTCCTAAGTCTTGTTTTATACCTAGTCAAGTTTTTTTGTATTCCTAATACAAAAGAGAGATCATAATTTTTCCGTTCTAAAAACAACGGCTACAGAACTCTCTGCTGCGTGTGTTCCAATGCACAATTGGAAAATATTGATAATCTGTCAGCACACCAACTGGGAAAAAGTGGGAAGTACGTTTTTGTGAAGCACTGCTCCCGTCGCTTTGAATAAAAAGTCATACGGAAACTCATCCTCACTCCCACATAATCACATTAGGTGTATGTATGTAGCCTGTAATAATGATAGATATAAGTTTAGTTAATAAATAAATAAAAATTACCAGCCTTTATATATACCAGGCACCTGCCTTGTAAAGGGCAGATTATCCACTAAAAAATGATTGGTTCCTACGTAGGTCGCCAATGAGTCGGGTTATACATAAGTTACGCTGAAGAGGGCGGACTGCGTCTCCGCCCATACTTGATTGAGAAGGTGCGCGAAGGAGATAGACGGCACGGATGTTGAACGCTGGGTGAAAGATCCGCAGTATACCATTACGATTACGTGATTGGCTAGTCCCGCGATGTGTCTTGCCAGCCGTTGTTTTTGCCAAGTTGCTTGCTCCGCACACGCGTCTCCGATACAACGTTCGTCTCGTAAAATGCCTAAAGGGATCCCTAGGTACTCTTTCGCGAAACGCTCAAGATGCGTGCCGGGGATTGTTTGAGCAAAAGTCTTGACAGACACACTGACGGAATACGTTCCATCCGCTTACTTTGGATGACTAGGCATTGTAAGCCTTTGGTCTTCCGAGAGAGCTTTAGAGATAATATATATCACATTTAATTTCCCTTTTTGTATCTTTACAGTCAGTAAGAAGTCGTGCAATTTATTTAAACCACACAATCACTATTCGCATTTAAAATTATATTTTTTATTTATTTTTATTTTTTATTGGTCTTCCTAAAATAAAAATTAACTATTTTATTAATTTGAATTTGTTATTTTACAGGTGTAGGTACTACTACTACTATTAAATCGATTACAGCAACTGCTAAACTAAATATTGTCTAGATTGATTTTGATGAAGTACCTAGTTTAATTCTTTTTTTCATTAAATCAGAGGAAATAAGTAATTAATATTTTATGGTTTTTAAAATTGGTACGATAATTTCTTATCGTATTAAATATTATAAGGAAACGAGATACCAGACAATTAACTGGGAATCCAAGCCGTTTGCATTTAAGGCAAACCATAAATAAATCATAACTACGGCACCGGCACCACTACGATAATAGGGAATATGCATATATTTTTAAGTGGTCTTACATTATATAGTACTTAATTAAAATGAATAAAACTTATAGAAATTTCGAAAAATATTGATAAATACCTATCTTACAACCCATTAAAGTCGCGTGCTTGACAACCAGATAGCAAGGTAGTTTGTTGCAAACTTGATTTTTGTTTGAATTTAAATTGTCACCTCAAATATGAAAAGTTAAGTTTGAGAAAATATTGCTGCAACCTTGTTAATTCAAGAATGATGTCTGAAGTTTGTGGCAATGTTGCAGCAATCTTGCATTTTGCGGTATGTTTGAAATATGAATTATTAAGTTCGCTTTAAAGTTGATACAAAGTTGCAGCTGATGGCTAGAGTTCCGTTTTTTTTGACAAGTCGAGTACGTACTTGATGACAGTTGTTTGTTGGCAATGGGGCCGACAACTGTCAAAGTGGCGCCAGTAGCGCAAAGACCTTTAACAAAGCAGTTTTTCTATGAAATTAATAGTGAAATTATATTGAAAGACCATTTCATCAGAGATCACCATGACCATGATCATTTCCAGTTTGACTAGGTAGTCAAAAACTATTCTCTTGGACGTAACCTATACCAGAGAGAAAATTACTGGGCAGTAGTAAACATACTGACCAGATAAACAAACAGATGAATGGTATTTCCATCGGTGACTTTGATATTATAACAAACTTATATTACCTATTTGTTTGCTAAAGAAAGCTTGTTTCAAGAAGAGAATTCAAGTACTCATAGCTTCAGTAATATCCAGCCACTTGAAGAATTAGATGATGCAAATGTCTCTCAGTGTTGTTGATATTACGATGACTCAGTCTATAAACTCAGATTTTGCTTCTGGGTCTGGAGAAATTTGTACAAAAGAGACACAGACTTTTTATTTGCCTTATGCTTTGTAATTTCAGAGAGGGTATAAAATAAATAATAAGTACGCAAAAAAAACATATATAATGATTAAAACTTACTTTTATTTCTTAAGGTAGCTATCATAGTTATAATACAGATATTTATTGAAAATTTCTGCTTTAAAATAACCATTATAGAACTCATCAAGTTTTGTCAACATATATTTGATAAAATTTTCATCTCTATATACATATATCACTTTCATGTCTGAATGTATACACTATTAAATTGCAGTACTTTCTACCACTGCAGTAGCAGCAGTTTTTAGGTGCATGAAAACTTTGTAGTCTTTGGGTACAAGTCTCAAAGAGTAATATAAATTTTCTATTGACTATGCTTTCAACACCTAAAAGCAAAACAGCCACATGTTTACAAGTTGCATCATTACCACTACCTGCTGGACATTCACAGTGCGCTTCTTCAATACTGCCATATTCATCTAATTTTAAATTAACTTCATAATGAAGACTTTTTTATTGTTTTTCTACATATACCTTTTATGTAGGAGTTCTTGCTGGCATCAATAAAAGAGTGGGCTGTTACTAAATGGCGTGATTCATATAGCTGCACCACTTTATCCATATTCTTGTCAGAGCTATATGAAAATAGAAAAAAATGACTGTTAATAAATTACTTGTATGTAGATAGGTGCGTTAGTTGGGTTAGTAGTGCATGTTAAAACATGTTACAACAATAAGCAAGTTGATGTTCCTCAATATAACTGTTTACAGATTGACAGATTTAAATCTGTTGAAGGTTGGCCTATTTACTGGTTGAGAAGGTTACTAAACCACAATGATTATTTGTGTAAGTAAACAGAACCTGGTATCTTGTGCCAATAATCAATTCTAACTTCCAATTAGTAGTTATATAGAAAAATACTACCAAGTACCTACTTTAAAACAGAAATAAGACTTACATAGATAAATAATGCCGTATTTGAGTTTTGTTCAGAGGAAGCTTTGTGTTGCTGTTTGTCTCTGTAAGACTCAGTGTGTGGAATCTTCATTGAAGGTTCATCATCCACAACTTCAGCTTGCCCAAAATTGAAGTTTTGGTCATAAGTCTCTAATCTGTAATATAAAAAGGAAATAACATTCTTTCATTCATCTTAGACTTCAAATATAACCTCAAACTACTTATCACGACAAAAAGATTAAGTTCCTTCGTTTAAAGTTATTATTACAATGATACAATGTTATCATACATTAGATTATATCTAAGTAAGCATTTAATAAACAATGAAACAAGTTTTAGGTCCATACAATTGTAAAAATTTTAAAAAAATAAGGAAACACAGCTCACCTTTCAATTAGGTCTGCTTTCCTTCCACGTAAAGAAGCGCCTCTTTTCCTTAACTCTTCTTTTAACTCATTGAGTTTCCAAGTGGAATGCATGTTTTTTAAACGGAAATTGCCAAAAAATCAACATAAATAAAATCCAAAGTTTATCGCATAACCCAATGACAACTTTGACAAATGACAAGGGTCTGTCTAGTGATGTGCCGAGTACGGCTTGACTCGAGTCAGACTCGATTCCTGCTTTGGACTCGGCTACTCGAATACCGGTTTATTTTAATTCGAGTACGCCGGACTCGATTCTGGTACTCGAGTCAGGAAGAATCGATTTTGTACTTACTGACTCGCTCGTACTCGATCTCGGTTCACTTAGGCAATGAAGAGATGCCTAATAAATTCAAGGTTGAACCTGCAACTTTTTGATTTGATTTCCTTGTTTTGTGTCAGTTAGCTGTTACTGTGAGTTAATTTAATTATTATGAAATTATTTAAATTAATTTTATTACAAAATTACAACTAATTTGAAAAAAAGCTCATCAAGATCATTTTGTAATTTCTAGACTCGAGTACTAGACTCGAGTCAACATTCGAATACCACACATAGAACTCGAGTACTGCCTCGAATCGCGGAATCGAGTCATGATTCGAATACCGTATAAACTGGCTCGAGTTGACTCGATTCACAAAAACAGCGACTCGGCACATCACTACTGTATGTGGTGGCGCCATCTGAGATCAGCTTTCACTTGCCAGCCCCATTGGCATAGAGTACATTTGTATTTTGTTGGTTGATTGTAGACATATATTCAGTGTTGCCAGACGTGCGATAATTATCCTAGATCCACGATATTTTTGAGTGTAATTCCACAGAAAAAAAAAAATTATTTATTGCACGATAAATCTACGATAATCCACGATATTTTGCTCAGTTGGAGATAAATTTAGGAAATCATTTTAATCCGTTTAATTGAACACATTTTAAGTTTATTTGAACAGTCTGACTCTGACAGCACGATAGTGAATTTAATTAATTAATTTTTTTTTTTTAAACTTTATTGCATTGAATAAAAGTGTACAAAAGGTGGACTTAATGCTAAAATCATTCTCTGCCAGTCAACCTATAGGTCATACAGAAAGCTTGCAAAAAGGTGCGGTAAACAAACAAGAAGAAAAAAACATAAAGTAAGGTTATAATGCAACAAATAAATTAAGGTATATATATTTACCTTTAATATATATTGTATATAAATATAGACATAATTATTAAGATACATAAATATAAACAATAAAAAACTATGATATATGATATATACATAAAATACCTCAAATAAATAACATACATATTATACAGTGTGAGTCTTTATAATGTGCACATATTAAAATATGGGAAAATATGTTTAATTTTATCGACGGAAAATAAGTAATTTTTTTTCTTCAAAAAATTTTTTTTTTATGGACTTTTTAAAATTTTGTTTACCTGTTGAGATCCCCGTGTAAACAAAATAGCATATCTTTTAAACTAATCGATCGATCACAATCAAACAAAGTTTAAAATAAAGATCGTAAATAATGGGGCGTCCTCATTAAATTAAAATAAAGGAAAAAGACTGTCATCAACCAAAAGTATACCATACCATACCATATAACCATATTTGTTTTAATAATTGTAAAATTTCTCAATAAAACCCCTCATTTACCTCCATTTTTTATAACATAAAATTATTCTACATCGTATTAGCTATCACATGGTAAAAATTTCACAACATTTTCTATAAATTATGGAAGACTGGCATTCCTAACGCGTCATTTATTACTT
The DNA here is from genome assembly GCA_963576865.1 of Anania hortulata. Lineage (NCBI taxonomy): Eukaryota > Metazoa > Arthropoda > Insecta > Lepidoptera > Crambidae > Anania > Anania hortulata. Next base: position 3,687,005 of record OY756413.1, read on the forward strand.
GAGAATAGTTAAATTAAGGTGAAAGGTAATAGAAAGGAGTTCAATTGTAATTATTTATTAATTTTTATAAAATCTAATGCATCAGGTTCTCAAAATGACCTCCTCGCTGCTGTAGACATAAAGTCGCACGAAGTAAAATTTGTTGAGTCTCTCTCCTTATCATTTCGGGTTCGTTCCGAATGTCGTTTGCACAGTTTATTATTCAGTCGCGCAAATCAGCATCACTGTCAATCTGAGTTCTGTAAATGCGTTGTTTCATTGTCCCCCATAAAAAATAGTCGAGGAGCGTCATATCGGGTGAATGCGCAGGCCACCCTACAGGTCCTTGACGGCCAATCCATTTGTTCGTGTAATTTTCATTTAAAAACGCTCTTACATTAGATGCGTAATGTGCAGGACACCCATCCATCTGCAGGTACATCCTTCGACGCAAAGCCAGTGGTACATCAGTCAACAGTTCAGGGAGGTAATTTCTCAATAGGTTTAAAAAACTGTCACCAGTCAACGTTTCCTCCAAAATGACTGGTCCAATTAATACGTTATCGATGAGACCAGCCCAAACATTTATAGAAAATCTTGTTTGGAAAGTTGATGCCCGTTTTAATTTCGGGTTTTCACCCTTAGGGTTCCACTGGTGCAAATTACGGCAGTTGGTTATACCGTCTCTTGTAAACGTCGCCTCGTCCATCCATAGAATGGTTTTTGGAAAGTTCGGGTTTACTCTGTTTTTTCTTTGAATCCAGGCAAACAACACGTACCTCGGACGCCAGTCTACATTTTCATGTAGATGCTGCACCCTTTGGTAATGGTAAGGATGTAGTCCTTCTTTCCTTAAAATGCGCCACGCTGATTTTTGCGATATTCCATGCCGCAGAGCCAGACGTCTAGTACTAAGGGTTGGATCAGCATAAAAGTCTCTTAGTACCGCTTGTTCAATAGCCACATCAATAATTACTCGGGTTGAATCGCGACGATCTCTACTTGATCCAAGTCCAGTTACAGATAATCTTCTGTGAACTTCCTGGAAGTTACGGGCAGAAGGCACCGGTTGCCTGTCAGGAAAGGCAGCTATGTAAGCTGCGCGTGCAGCTCTGGCACGCGGCACTGGCACTTCCACGTTCCACACCATAATAAAAATGAATGTCGGCAATGTGTGCTGAGGAGAACTCACTTAAACGCGGCATGATGAAGTAGCGAACGACGAAAGTAAGCAAGTAACACAAGTAGCAGCGGCGAATAGTTCGGGGCGACTGCCTGCCTGCCTTTTGTCTTTTTGCTTACCCCCCTGCCACCCCGCACCCCAAACCGCGCGCATTTACGACAACACAAACAAAAAAAAGACAAAATTCCAAGATACCTTATAAACAATAGTTAGTGATAATAACGTTTATCAGGTAAAAAACTGTTAAAAAAGGTCTAGCGTACCTACATAGCGGTACGCTAGACCTTTTTTTAACAGTTGATAGAAAATGTTGTAACTGAAATAATAATATGATTTTTTTACCACGTGATAGCTAATACGATGCAGAATAATTTTATGTTATAAAAAATGGAGGTAAATAAGGGGTTTTATTGAGAAATTTTACAATTATTTAAAAAAATATAAAAAAGAACGTTATTTTTGTTAAAACTGGGTTATAACTTTCGGTTAATGACAGTTTTTTTCCTTTATTTTAATTTAATGAGGACGCCCCATTATTTACAATCATTTTGAACTTTGTTTCATTGTGATCGATCGATTAGTTTTATAGATATGCTATTTTGTTTACACGGGGATCTCAACAGGTAACCAAAATTTGAAAAAAAACAAAAACAAAAAAAAAAATTGAAAAAAAAAAACTTGTTTTCCGTCGATAAAATTAAACATATTTTACCATATTTTAATATGTGCACATTAAAAAGACTCACACTGTATATACATATACTAAATGTATTATGCAATTATTCTATTAAAAAATTAATTTGTTTGCTCTAAGAAAGAGATCGACTCTTGTCAGCGTAAAATTTGACAGTTTTGAAAAGGGTGAATTGTCAGTTTGGTGTCAGTCATCATGACGAGAAAAAAAACCGGTTTACTGAATACTTGTGTAGTGAGTACTGCAGTTCAGTTAACAAAAACTTGTTATAAAAAAAGTAAAGAAGTGGGTAGTAACAAGATTTAAACTTTTTAGCCGTATATTCTGTTATTTTCTAGATTCGGTAGAGTTACAAAAACAATAATTTTGTGAACTGGGGTTGCGATAAAAACACGATAATTTTTCAGCAAAACTACGATAATTCTAACCTATGAATGATATGAATCTGGCAACACTGCATATATTAATCTGTGGTTCAGGCTCAAAAGGGCAAGAACCCAGAGCCGTAAAACGAAATTAAAAAAAAAAAAATCTGTGGTTGGTGACTGACGCCATATTGGTTTGTTTTTTTACGTGAGATTGTTACTGATTTTAATTTAAATTATACAATCATCGTCGACGTTTGAAATATGTTTTTTTAGTCAAATATTATTAACATAAACGTTTGTCGATTGTGTTTATTACCATAAATAGGAATTTGTGACTTGTTGTGGGACGTGGACGCGCAAACGAAACTGCATGACGCGCTGTGGAAATAAAGTAAGTTCATCCAATTATTTAACTATTTACAGACCGAACACTTGATAAGTCATCTACTATCCAATCCAATCGACGGCATCTAGATACCTAGATGCTTGTAGTATGTATTACTTACAAATAACCTCTAAAATTTACAGCTTTGACGTAATATTTCCTTGGTCTTGTTGACGATTGTATTTAGGTTTCTAGTTTTCTAATTGAAAGTTTAAATCATTCTCATAGTCAAAAAAAGAAAGAACAACTAGTAACGGGCTGTCATCGAGAATGTTTTATTATGACTAATGTTAGTAGGGTGAAGAAAAGAAAAAGAAAGATAAAAATTGTTTATTCGCCTGATGACTCGAATTCTTCTGATGAAAACCACTTTTCAAAAATAACTCAAATTAGAAAAAAAAAAACGAAAAAAAATAAGGAACAGTTAACATACCCAACTCCTCCTAAACCTAAATCAGTTCAGCAAAATATATTTACTGAAGAAATTCACGTTAGTTCAGGAGGAATTCAATCCAATAATGTTACAGTGACTACAAACTTAGCTGAAGATAACATCACCGTTCCACAAACTGAATCCTCTCCTAGAGCCGTTGAAGAATGTACTTATGGTAAATATCTTTATTAGTTATACTTAGACGACTGTCTAGTATAGTGGTTCGCGCTTCGGACTACATAGCCAGCGGTTACGGGTTCGAATCCCGCAAGAGGCAAATATTTGTGTGATGAGCACGAGCATTTGTACCATAATCATGGATGTTTATAAAGATATTTAAGTATGTTTATCCATTATCTAGTCCATAGTACAAGCTTTGCTTAGTTTGAGGCTAGATAATTGGTGTGATTGTAGAAACAATTATTTATTTATTTATTATAATTGAATGTATTGATTTTTGTAAATGACAATTAGACATGAAGCATAAAAATCTTTTTTTTTTTTTTTTTGTTGTATGCACTTCTGAAAAAATTGCAGAAGACATCATTGAAGTTCCCATGGAAACAATCCCAAATGTGAATTTCCGTTCCAAAGAAGCTGTGAATGGACCACCTGGTAAAGATGTCAATTTATTTTTATATTATTTTCTTTATTATACATGAAATTTACAGCATTTTATTATATGGTATTTTTTTGTTTCACAAAATAGCTACAGAAGAAGTTTCGAATGATATGACAATTGATGTAAACACCGCTGTGGATTGCCCAATCACCACTCTACCTAGTTCCAACCAAGAAAAACAACTTCAGTTAGAGTTAGAAACTTGCAAAGAAGCTAAGAAAGCCGTAAACGGCCAATTTGGTAAGGTTTTTTAAAATATATTTCCATATCCATAATATATCCATATAATTATTGTAGTGTTTCACTTTTTTTTGTGTTTTAGGATGCAATACATGTAAGCAGTTTTCTATACAGCAGAGTCACCTGATACAAGTTGTGACTGACTTAAGTAATCAATTGGCTGAATTGAACAGAAAAGTAAATTTACTGTTAGGGAGGTCAGGAGATATAGTTCATACAAACTTAGATGACAATGAATCAATCGCAGAAATATGTGCAAGTCTTCCAGTAAAGGATGATCCAAGTTTTGAGCATTTAAATGAACAATTAAAAAATAGACAAAATAAACAGGCAATTGTATGTAGAAAATAACATATTAATAAACGTCCGATTTTGTTATTGTTTAATTAAATACCAAAAACTTTTTCCAGATGAAATTTTTGACTGGTATCGGTGGAAGAAATGTAAGAAGTCTTACAACAAATATTTTACGCAGATTGTTACTGGATGAGGTAGCAGAGTTTTATTCCTTAACGGGAAAAAAAATGAAAAATTCTAATAAAAAATCATTTATGACCACTGAAACATTTAAATTAATCTTTCGTAAGTATATGTCATATTTTTTTTGTTTTTGTGTAGTCTACAATAGCCAAAATTAAAAGAGAAATGTTTGTTAAGTGTTAAACTAGGTACTAGCAAATATCAAATTTAAAAAGTTACCCGATTGGCGTAGTGGCGTGGTGTATCGCCTTGAACGCTAAGGGTCTGGGTTTGATTCCTGCTTGGGGTAAATTTAGAAACTTTTCAAAATTGGCTCGGGTCTAGGTTTCCTAGGAGCTGCCCTTCTTGTAAGGTAGTTCGTAAAACAACTTCAAAACCATGACAGTTAGTGTGTTGTCTGGTGCATAATTTTATTAATTTTAGCATCCATACAACTTTTTTTTCATGACTATGTAATTTAATTAAAATATTTTTTCAGAAATCTGTAAAAAAATATTTGAAGATGTGACTGAAAATCATATTAAAGAAATAATAAGCGATTGGCTAAATCAAGCAAAAGTTAGAATAACAAGAAGGTGTGATTAGGGCCATTTTTCCAACAGCCAGATAATTTATATACGTTGAATAAGTGTGACATGTTGACAGAATTCTTATAGAAAATGTGTCAGAACGTCAATTTTATTCTCCAAATAAAAGTTATCTGGCTATTGAAAAATTGGTTCATAAATAACATAATTCTTGTTAGACGAACTGATTAGGTATTTACTCTTCATTTTGATTAGGTATTATTTAATAAAGTAGTATCTTTGAATTGTTTCAGAGCAGAGAGACAAGATAAAGAAGATCAACAGAAAGAAGATTAATGTCAATATTTAATCATTTTGATTAAAATTATAAAAGGGTTTAATTAATGAGGTGTTTTTTCTAATAAAAATATGGTGCAAATACAGGAAACATATTATTGTACTATAAGAATCTAAACAACTTTCTCATGTTTATGAACTTATGTCTGAAATAGATTTTTGGGTCCTCATAGAACAAACTTTCAGATCTTGATATTTTCTAAATTATTTAGTATTTTGGGATATGGCTTCACTTATGAAACTTGTTCAGAATAGTCAATAGAATAATGTGTTAGGTTTATTTGCTCCATATTTACCTATATACATTCCTTTCGGAAAGTTATTTAGTTTTATGAACACATTCTTCTCACCCAGCTTATATGAAAAAAGTAATACATTATTAATTTGCAAATTTAAAATCTATCACTTTTTTTTACACATAGCTAATTTTTACATTGTATATACTGATAGCGATTGGATTACTACTCAGTAAAAATTTCTTACGTGTTATCGACTGGTTTACTGTGTATACTTATCAAATTGTGTAATTTGATAAGTATACACAGTAAACCAGTCGATAACACGTAAGAAATTTTTAATTTTGCGGACCGCACTGATCGATCCGCTATAACAAAGAAACAGCAAGTTTGTTATGTCAAAATTGTATATAATTTGAAGAAATAGACTTTATGCAAGTTTGTTATGTTAATGTTGCATATACTTTACAAAAACAAACAGCAGGCAAGCTTGTCGCTTGTAAACTAGAAAGTTTGATTCAAACTTGCCTCAAGTGTATACACTTGCCATGGCAAGTTATTCACAAACTTTCCATTTTGACACGTCAAACTTGCTTCAAGTCAGATTCAAGTTTAAAATGCTATCTGGGGGAGATCCGACATGTACCGTGACGTCACATATAAACATTTTTCATATAAAAGTTGTTTTAGAAAGAGACAGATATATCTCAATTTCTTATTACTGTAGATATTACGGTTATTTTTTACCTAGAATCAATTTTGTTTTTCACTATTAGAACTATAATTTCATATTATTTCTTTTAAATATAGTACAAACAATATATTATTTTTCGTGCATAATCATCCGGGACCGCATGGAAATATTGTACCAAGTTTAGAAACTGCACGAACTATTTTAACTGATTTGAAAAAACGACCTAAACTATAAACATTGTTGTACCCGTAAATGTCAATGTAGAATGTAATAAATTATCTAAATAAATAATGTTTTAATTTTATTTATTGCCACGTAAGATTATGTTCGGCAGTGGACGTCCTATGGCTGAAATGATGATGATGATGATGATGAATGTAATGAAACTGTATGTAAGTACGTCTATCGTAGCTTAGTACCTACAACAATGCATACAGTAGTCTGATGAACTTACTTGTACAGAGCAATGGCGGGGGACATGAGGGGCGCGGGCAGCTCACAGCCGCACCACAAGAACTCGCGTAGTTGGGTAATTATGTCGTTAACAAAAGGATTTTGTGTAGAACCTTCAACTCTTTGAAGATTCCTCTTTGCAGATTTTTGCTCTAATATCGAATACCTGAACGAATAGCATTATAATTACTTTTGAGAAGAGCTTTTAAATAAAATGTTCTAGAAAATTGGTCATAGGTACTTATTTTACTTCATGATCAATACGTTAGTGCTCCTACATGGTGTTTAGGTTAAAAGAGAGATAAAAAATAGACGATTAAGAGCTTCTTTCACCACTTGCTGATAAGGATAACCTATCTGGCACTTGTTTTGACAGATAACCCATACAAATAGCTGTCAAAAAAGTGCCAGATTGGTTATCTGGAACTTATCAGCAAGTGGTGAAAGTGGCCCTTAGGAATGTAAAAAATAAATTACTTTCTTTCATAAAATTACTCATCGTCCTATTATACATCGACATCATCGTCTTCTCTTTCTAGAAAATTTACAAGTAGGTATACCGTATGCGTGATATTCTGCTGACTCTTTAGTAGGGAGTATAGTTTAATATTTGCATTCTATCTGTGAGGTATGACTTCTAAATCATTCGAGATACAATATTGTCGTTATTTCATCAATACTATTTTGTGATCTACACAATCAAAAGCCTTAGACAAATCACAAAAGGCTTCTTTTTTACAAAGGCATCGAAGATATACTCAATGAGTGCAACTCCCTCATCAGCCGTGTTTCTACCTTTGGTGAAACCAAACTGCTTCTCATGCAACAGTTTGTTAATTCTAAAATGTAATATGAGTTAATTAAAAACAATCTTTCCGAATATTTTCCTAAACGCATCTGTCTTACTTATTTATAACATTTTACAAACCTTGACATTTCGATATTTTTGGTCAATGTTTTTGCTAAAATAAGGCACATTAACTAAAATAAATAAAAATCAGTTATTTAAATCTATTTTTACAATAATATACGTGATTTTTCTATGATATTCCTAATTATTCATCATTCGTTCCTCTTTGTGCACAATTATCTACTTATCTTCTTATAATTAAGTACAGTGATGCTTTTTAATTAAAAACCGGCGAGTGTTGGCTCTTGCGCAGTGTAGGGTTCTTTAGGAACGTAATTTCAATCAGTCAGCAAATCTCAGCCCCGCCCTCCGTCTGATTCTATATGGTTACTAGGTACGTCTTATTATTTCATCATCATCATCATCATTTCAGCCATAGGACGTCCACTGCTGAACATAGGCCTCCCCCATTGACTTCCTGGTTGGCTGGTTGGAAGCGGCCTGCATCCAGCGTCTTCATGCGACCCTTACCAGGTCGTCCAACCACCTTTGAGTGGACGTCCTTCGCTGCGCTTGCCGGTACGCGGCCTCTATTCTAGAACCTTTCTGCCCCGTCGGCCGTCAGTGCCCCGCCCACTGCCACTTTAGCTTGCTAATCCTTTGGGCTATGTCAGCGACTTTTGTACGGATCTCCTCATTTCTGATTCGATCTCGCAAGGAAACACCGAGCATAGCCCTTTCCATAGCACGCTGACCTGGACCTGTCCTATTATTTGAGGGTTTGTAATATTATCAACCGACTTCAAAAAAGGAGGAGGTTCTCAATTCGTCGGTATCTTTATTTTTTTTTATTTTTTTTTATGTATGTTCAGCGATCATTCGTTACTGCGTTGACCGATTTCGATAATTATTTTTTTGTTTGAAAGGTAATACTTTCAGAATGGTCCCATATAAATTTGGTTAAATTCTGATGATGGGATCTATAAGAAAATCATCAAACATTGCATAAACTCCGTACCACGCCAACTGATTTTAGTATCTATCTTACCTATATCTCTGCCAAATGTAGACCGATTTTAATGATTCTTTTTTTAATGAATAGCTTATACTTCAAAGATACTATAGTAAAACATTTTTGGAAAAAATTTCACCCCTAAGGGTGGAAAAATAGGAAATGAAATCGGTGTTCAGCAGTTAAATTATGTTTGCACTCGTAAGATTTGTTTTGATTAGGATTTATCACTAAAATGGATGAAATAAGTTAATTTTATAAAAAAAATAAAAACCGACTTCAATAAACTAAAACGCTAAAAATAATCTTAACACTTAAGTACCTAATCAGTTACTTTTGGAGTCGGTGCCAGTCAATGAGAGACCAATGTTTTCGTTTGCACCGACTCCAAAAGTAACTGATTAGGTACTTAAGTGTTAAGATTATTTTTAGCGTTTTAGTTTTTTGAAGTCGGTTTTTATTTTATCCTTTTTCTATAACAAGATCTACTTTAGGTGTTTTTTTAAATTGTTAATTATTTTCAACTATTTAGAAATATGCGATCAACAACATATAACATCACTGCTCTCATCCTACGGTAAGAAGCCAAAGCACTTGTGTTACAGAAATCAGAAACAACGACGGTACCACAACACCCAGACCCAAGACAATATACCTCTAGGAAAGTTCGCTTTCTACTTAGACCCGAGCGGGAATCGAACCCGGGACCTCAGAGATGGCGATACTAAGTCCGCCTCTCGTCTACGAAGTTCATTTCGATGAAGAAATGGAGCCAAACCCACTCACTAAGCAACCTCGCCCGATCAGCGTCACCATCCCTAAACAGCTTCGCTACGCATTCTCGCACTACTCAGCCACGTCGCACATAAATATTGGACAGCATCCCAACATTGCTCTGATCCTTTAATAATAAGTCAAGCACTTGTGTTACAGAAACAGAAACAACGACGGTACCACAACACCTAGACCCGAGACAATATAGTTATGTTATATTTCTGCATTGACCGAACAGGAATTGAACCCGGGGCCTCAGAGATGGCGACACCAAGTCCGGTATCGCCTCTCGGCTGCGGAGGTCGTTAAAACATAATCTATGAAGAGCAGCAGCAGCAAAGAAGAATGGGATTTTTTTTAGACTTAGGTACTATATCCCGCCATTTGTAACCGACAAAAAAGGAGGAGGTTTTCAATTCGTCGGAATCTTTTTCGAATCGAAATGATTGATTTCGATGATTCTTTTTTGTTCGAGAAGTAATACTTTCGGAATGGTCTCATTAATTTTGTCAAGTTCTGATGAAGGGAATGAATAAGAAAAACATGTTTGCACTTTTTCGTTTTGATGAGGAAAATAGATAAAATAAGGAAATTTTATTAAAAAACCGACTACATAAACCTAACAAGCTAAAAATAATATTAACTCCAAAAGTACCTAATAAGTTACTTCGAGTCGGTGCCAGCTGATCTCTGTTTAAATGTTTTCGTTGCACCGACTCCAAAAGTAACTGATTAGGTACTTATGTGTAAATATTATTTTTAGCTTTTTAGTTTTTTGAAGTCGGTTCTATTTTTTATTGGATCCTTTTTTTGGTATCAAAGTGTCTTTCTACCAAGAGTCGTGGTAGATTGACACTAAACAATTTGGTCACGGGTCATAGACTATGACCCGTACTAATATGTGACCAAATTATAAGAATAATTACGAAGAAAGGAAAAAAAAACATCGTATCTAATAATACGTTTATTAAAAATTGCAAATACATTCCGTCCTCTCAATACATGCCCTAAACTTACTATTCAGTATAAAAAGTACAAACTTACAACTAAGTGTAAAGGAATTGTAATAAAAATCAGTCGATATCACAAAATAATGTATAGGATAAAAATTATAGATACTTTAGCCAGAAGTAAGTTACGGATATAAAAATTCGGATACAGATACGGATATGGAAATAATATTATACCGGTTTCGGATACGAAAATATTCGGATAATTTCAGATTCAGATATTAGAATTTAAAGAAATTGTAGAAGTAAGATTCCCGCAATGAGACTAGTTATGTTATGACTGAGCGATAGAAATAATAAATGCAAGTGACGCGCGCAGCTAGTGTGTCAGCTCGGCCAGACCTGTCGTAACGTGTCTTATTTACTATCCGAAATTATCCGAAACTTTTTCGATTACGGTTACGGATAGATTTTTATTTCGGATATCCGATAGTTTCGGTAATGATTACGGAGCTCCTTAACATCGCTGAATACAGTATATTAATTAACGAAAGATGTTCCCGTTAACCAGTATTAATATAGCGTCCATACATACAAAAAAACATCAAAAAAATAAATAAACGTTCGATTCGTATCTCACCGGGGCGAGGCAGTGCGACAGAAAAGCGACATTGCCAGTTTGCGAAGCGTATATACGCCAGTTACTATTCCGCATTACTATTTTTGCTCTAAACATACAGGGTGCCCCGTAAACACCACGTCACCTTGTTACCACGCTTTCTATACAACATTCGAAACAACTTTTGTACCGTGAATTTATTTAAATTTTTAAAACAAATGTTTTACTTTTTGTACAAAATTACTAAACAGGTAATCGAATTTGTGTGGAAAGTCAAAAAATTTTTATTCAAATTTTCAAAAAGTTCATAGAACAAAAGTTTTTCAAACTGTTGTGTAGAAACCGTGGTGACAAGGTGGACGTGTTCTTTATGGGACACCTTGTATACCTATATAAAATTTTTTACATTGTTTTTTTTTTAATGTATTACAGATGTGGATAAAGGGAACGCCCTCTGTTATTTTACATACTGTATAGAATGGGTTGATTACATAAATTAGACAGACCAATGCTTACAGCTATCGCAACTACAAACAAAAATATTAAAACCGACTACAAATCTAGAATTTGTTATTTTTCTATCTTGTACTTAATCAATATTGACGGGTACTGATTAATATCAATGTCAACACTAGCTAAAACTGGTTAACGGAGTGATTATCAATAATTAATTTTGACTTGCAATTCCTAAAAATAATAAGGAACAATTAAAACGAATAAGTAATACAAAATAAAGCTACGTTTAAAAATGATATAATATAAATACCTATTTGTATCATATAGTACGTAAATGACTTGTCGACTATTATAATAATAAAATGTAGTCTTACTATTGACATGTTTCGTCGTTTCAATTGAGTTTTTAAAATCATATAATCAAAGCTTATTTTAGGCACACTTTAACCATGGCATTCATTAGATGTAATTTTTACAGTACAATTAACATACTTAATTTTAAAAACTTTGCCTTTGTTATTATTTGCCTTAATTATTTGAAGTTTACAAAATGATGAGTTACAATATTGAGTTAAAGCCGATATATTTATGGCTCTCTGTTTTTCAAGCCAAGTCAATTTTTCGAATCAAATTAAGGGAGATCATTCAAGGCAGTCTCTGAAATTAAAAAATTCTAACGTTTTTTTTTTCAAGTCAAGTCAATTTTTTGAATCAAACCTAAACACATTAAGGGAGATCGTTCAAGGCAGTCTCCGAAATTAATTCTAACGTTTTTTTACAAGTATTGAAATGTAATTCATGGCTGCATTATTAATACTTTAGTACATACCATCATTTTTATGATGAATTTACCTCATTTAATTATGTTTGGTCATAAATATGACTGATTGATTAAAACAAAATATGTTCGACCAAACATAACTCAATGATTGCCTCATTGATTGTTGAATTAATTATTATTTATAAAAAATATCATAATAATAAGATACATATAACACAGATACATATATAATAAGATAGATAGATACATATATAATAAGAATACATTTCTATTAGTATTCAATGTAAACAAGAGTAGCTATTGGTAATAAACTTAAGGAATTCGTTTCCAGAGCTGTATAGAACAATCCCCTTAAGGCGAGTAGTGCACCTAAATTAGCGACTCGACGAAAATTTGCACGAATATACCACAAAAACTCATTACTCATTACTGCTGGCACTAATCAATTAGGGATGACGACTAACTAACTTTATTTTCTTTGTCTATCAAAAAGTATTGGACACGTATTTTTTCTATTTTCACATAATTAAAATATTACAGAGATACATTGATTTGACATGTCGCATGACGGCACGTCTGGGTTTTTATACTTAGAAGTGACGTCACGAACTTTAAACTTTGATGCGCTTTTTTGTCAATCATTAAAAAAAAATTTGGTTGATTGACAAAAGAAATATAATTTTTTTGACAATCTAACTGACGGACTAAATATAATTTTACTATCGTTTACACAGTCGTCATCCCTATTGTCACTACGTTAAAGGTTCTGCTAAGTTGTCAAACATGTGTCAAACATGCGTCTTACTAGCGAGCATACACAAAACATTGATGACATGACATTTTGACAACTGTTGACGACCAAACACACTGGCGCCATCTGAGGTTAGCTTTGCCTGTGCTCAAACATCGCTACTGCATATGTTTGCGAGCGATATTTTTACTCGAATATACAATCAACGGCATGTCAACCCACCCAAAAAATTAAAGGTCATTGAACCGATTTTCAACTTTAAATCCGACACGTAGAGATCAATATCGATTGAGAAAATTTGACGTTTTGTTGCAGGTTGACGAGCTGATGTCTGTACTCGCATGATTCACATTCGCACGAGGCGTCCACACCTAAATGCGAACCTTGAAAACTAAGAGCGCAGTTACACCATACCTTAGCGTTTCTTATAAAAATAACGTAAAAATGGCTTAGGCTTCTATATAATATATGGCTTCAACTTCGATGCGAACACTTCATGTAGCTGCGCTCAAGTAATATTACTTAGATGGCTTAATAAATGATTACAATTTAAATATCAAAGTAGACAAATATTAAAAATCAAAACATTTTATCTACATTATTTATATTTTTTACATTACATTCCCAAATGGAAGTGTTTAACTTGAAAAGCTTTTCTTAGCACACCGAGAAAGCAATTAGACAACAATACAAGTACACCACAATTGCTTAGCTACACGTTAAATTGACATAAAAATTATTACCTACTTATATTTTCGTCGTCAAATTTTTTTTTTGGTACGTACCTCATTTTTTTAAACATATACATTCAGTCAATTTAAAATAATGAAGACTGAAAAATGAGATTTTAGATTGAATTGTAGTGATTAACGACTATCTGGCACTAAGCTGAATATAAAAAACTAACCTACAGGTTTTAAACCACAGTTCTGCTATGATTTTAATAAGTGGGTCTCATTTTTTCTATAAAACTTCACTTTTTTTTTCTACGTCACTAACTACATAGGTAGGTAGGCATTTAAAATCGAGCTTACTTTTTAGTGACGTCATAGAACAAAATTTGTTCCATGTGATGATTATGACATAGGATACCTATACAATAGGAATGACGACTAACTAACTTTATTTTCTTCGTCTATCAGGTAATTTGTCAAAAAGTATTAGACACGTATTTTTTCTTTTTTTAAATAATCAAAATATTACAGAGATATATTGATTTCAATGTCGCACGAGGTCACGTCTTGGTACAATTTTTACTTAGAAGTGACGTCACGAGCCCCCACTCCCAAACTTTGACGCACTTTATCTTTGTCATTGTTTGGTTGATTGACAAAAGAAAAAATAAGTGTCCATTATTTTTTGATAAATAATCTAACTGACGGACTAAACAAAATTTCCATTTCTTTACCCAGTCGTCATCTCTGTCATTTTGTCGAATATGACGTTAATGGGAACGACGAATTTTACTTAATTATACATTTTTAATTTAACATTAGCCGATAAAATTATATTAAACTATACATTGATAGTAGGTCGTTCAATCCATGAGCCGGACTACTACTTATTTTTGCTCCAATATGTGTTAGTTACTTCGCAATTTCTACTATAAAAAAAATATAATTAAAGTATGCCGTCACCTTTTCACGTCTGTCTTAGCAGTCTTTCAAATCTTAGATCTAACTGAGATTCCAATAATTTGAGATTACTTACATCTACGCACTGGTTTCCGTAACGATCAAATTGACTACTGGCACAATATGGACGCTGAAACTGTCCACAAATAATTCCAAGACAACATAATTATCTTTAACACATTATTTAAAAAAATAATTTTTATCCATTTGCAATATTCGTAAAATTTTATTTGAAATGAATTAGAAAACACTTTCAATTGAAAGGTAAGGCCTGACGTCATGCTATAATGTCATAAGTTTACTGTGTATGGTTTCTGGACGATGACTGAGCAAGACGGAACGTGTAAGCGAGAAGTATGAGATTCTCTTCTTAAGAAGGCCGCGCCGCTCTTCAATTTTTTCTTCTAGAATAAAACAATTTCAGTCGCACTAAATCCATCTTTAATTTCCGAAAATCTCGACCCCACATAAGTAAGCGACACAACTAGGAGTTTCGCTTGGTGTCACGCATGGTGAGTAGCAGAGCTCGAGAGTTGAAACCAAACCAATGCATGAACGCTATATAGTGCTTGAAATCGCCGCTAGGGGAGCTAGGGTAGATGGTGTCTCTAGACATGCCGAATACTCGCCACGCTTGGCAGCCATTGGCGAGCGCAGTTTTTTATAACATTTCGCACGCATACGTTGTTGCCCGTCTCGTGCTACAGGATTAGTCGCCTTATACGACACGCCTCCTGTTGGCAGTGGGGAAGTGTATTCTTTACGGCCGTCCCCACTTGTATCCCTTAGTTTTACGGTTTTTCTTTAATCATTCTGTGCTTCTTTTCAATTCAAGTTAGTTATCAGTATGCCGTGATAGGACGGCCGTACAGAATACACTTTCCCACCGTCAGCAGGAGACGTGTCGTAAGAGGCGACTAATCCTGTACGACGGACAGCAGCGTCTGCGTGCGAAATGTAAAAAAAAATATGCGCTCGCCAACCCGTCTGAAAGGCGTGGCGAGTATTGGCGATGATAGTCATTGGGGGAGGCCTTTGTTCAGCAGTGGACGTCCTATGGCTGACATGACGATGATGGCCAATTTGATCGAATGAGAAACCAGCATTCTTAACTTATGTTAGTGTTAATCAGAATTAAAAGCTATAAATGCATCGTCTGGTATCACTAAGTTAATGTACAAATTATACATATTTTTAAAAATTTCATTAAAATTATAAATTAAAGAATTTATATAAATATTTTTTCAAGTTTCTGATTTTATTTGTTAATAGTGATAGTTGTAATTACAAATTGAGATCCCATTCGAAATTAGTAAACATCTTAATAATTACAAAAAAAAAACCTTCTTCTGGATTGATGTATCATTAATACATTCTGTAACTACTGGTGTAAACACTAGGAAAATAAATCATCTGCGTTCAAACACCATTTCAAGTAATCTTGTTTTTTGTTAAATACTTAATATGTTTATAGATTAACTATTACGTTAAATGATAATTAATAATTATGTTCTTATATAAAAATGCCAAAGAATGTTTATATTTTATACTTACATTACAAGTTTCGATTCAATCAGGACGTACATATTACATCAATTTCGGACGAAAGTTATATTTATCTTAATGTATAATTACTATCTAAATGGCTATTCAGTCTTAAAGGCTAATTTATATACACGATGGCAGTATCGTTTAGCTTTTGTTTTTACTTATATTTATTATCTAAAGCTATTTTTAAATGTAGTTTACGTTACTATATATCTACACTAAAATATAACTTCTAATCTAGAATATTCCACTGGGAATAGATTATCCATGTTTCGATTGATTTTTAAATATAAATAATTATATAAATGCATCAAAATGACTAAAATATATCTACTACTAAACTTCTTTAAACATTTTAAATATAATATAAATCAAATGTAGAAATAATAATTTTGAATTATAAATAGAAAATAATTTTAAATCGATTTTCTATAAAACATACTAACTATATTGCATATTCAAATTTTATATAAATCCCGTTAACTTTTCAGTTTTTAAACGCCAGATAACTTTTATCCAACGAATAAAATTGATGCTTTGACACATTTTCTATACGAAACTGTCAACAAGTCAAACTTATTCTTATAACAGTTATCTAGGCTATTGTAAAATCGGCCCCTAAGGCCCGATTCGACCAAACACAAAATTAAACCAGTTTAACTATAAAAGGAATAACTTTACTTTTTGATAACTTCGTTTACGTTTTTCGAACGAATGTATAAACCCACTAAAATCTATGTAATCTATTTCTTCTAGGTTGTCATCAATTGCCACAACCATTAAATTTTGTAGGATAACAGAATGCCAATGGTAGACTATACAACTTGACAGTTTCTAGGTGACAAGAGTGGATTTGCCAAGTGACATTTTTGACATTTACTTATTCTCAGTATAATTTAAAATCAAAATCGCCCGTTTAAATGTTTTTCATAGATTAGTTGATGGTAGAATGAAAAATCAGCTTACTCTACATTAAGCAGTGGTATACTCTCAAGTTAAAAATTACACCAGCTTGGTCGAATCCGGTCTAAGTAATAATATTTTATTTATCGAATAGTTTCTCTTAGGCCTTTTACACACTGCGACTTTTTACAGAGATACAAAGACTAGTTTGTCAGCGGCGCGTTTATTAATCGCGCGACTGCATCGGTACACTAAACAGGCGTTTCTATCGATTCAAACGTGTGGCAATAGGGATGACGACTATTGTTTCTTCGTCTAGCAGTTAGATTATTAAAAAGATTTGGACACGTATTTTTTATTTTTTTACATAATTCAAATATTACATTGATTTAAAATGTCGCATTTTACTAAGAAGTGACGTCACGAGCACTCCCGAACTTTGATGCGCTTTATGTTTGTCAATTTTTGGTTGATTGACAAAAGGAAAGAGTACAAGAGTATTATTTTTTGATAATCTAACTGACGGACTGATAGAATTACATTTTCTTGACCCAGTCGTCGTCCCTATTTCGATAGTCGGTCTTCTAAATCGATGCATACACGCGTTTGCAAAGGCTCTTGGTCAACTATATTTTGCTGCCTGCTGCCGGTTTTATCTATAAGTTAAAACAAAGGTTAGAATGTAACTTATATAAAGATCTATTTAGTTAGTAACTTCCATTTGGGGTGATTTTTCTGTTTAAATACAACTTTTACTGAGGGATTAATATCAAATACCAAGGTTTTTTCGTTAAAATTTCAATGTTGGTCCCATAAATCATTCTGTTGTATTTTAGCAGTAGAATCGCCCCCTAAAAGAAAGTAAACGTTATATTATGTACAATAACCTCCAGAATCATGTTATTTATTGGAGATAACCGCATCAAAATCTATTCAGCAATTTTGGAGATTAACCAGTACAGTCATAGAAAAACGCTATCAATGTCATACCATCTTTTGCACTTACTTCCTAAAAATAACTACATAAAACAATAAAAAATTACTTACATACAATATTTTATTTATCTGTCGCACATTTGACAGTTGATCTGCTGGTTATCGCCGTCCTTTTCTATCACTAAAACTAAGCTAGAATTACAATTATCATTCATCTCTTTCGCACAACAAGAAGACTTATTTAACTACATAAATAACTATATATTTTTGTTTTTTTGCCAAAAGTATTATAAATAATCGAACCATTAAATACAAGCCTAAATACAAATACCAGTACGTAGTGTAATATAGAAGCATAATGATATCAAAATGAAGTATCTACTTGCCATTCACGACAACGACGTAACTCATGAGATCACAAGTCTTAGTTTCAACACATAGGGACTGGTAACCCTCACGCATCTTGTAAAACGCGGCAATAAAACCATACATTTTGGTAAAATTATTTCAAAATTGATATTACCTCAAATAATAATCTGACAAAAGATAATGGGCTAGTTTCCAAAAAAATTATAATTAGTCCGTCAGTTGGATTAACAGAAAATATTGGACACGTATTTTTTCTTTTCTCAATCAAACAAACAAAATGATGAAGATGTAGCCCGTTAAAGTTCCACGTAACGTCACGCCTTGCGACACTTTTTAGCAAGGAGTGGCGTCACTTTCCCAAACTTTGATGCGCTTTATTTTCGTCATTTTTTGTTTGATTGACAAAAGACAACATACATTCTAATATTTTTTAATAATCTAACTGAGGGACTAAATAGAATAATATTTTGACCCAGGAAACTAGCCCAGTATTTAAAAATGTCTAGTATTTGGCAATATTAATCATTGTAAACATTATTCACCTTGCCAGTATTCAAATAACAAGTGAAAACGCTATGCTTGTTCGTGAATGGCAAAATCTGTAAGAAATAAATCACTTGCTCGAAAATGACAACAATTTATAAGAGATTGCTTGCGTGTGATGCTACAACTTTTTGGCAAATGAAATAGACTATGTTCTGTCTCTTTCCCTCGAACAACAAATTCTTACTGACCACCATCGCCGTCATTGTCGGACTCCCGTGCAGCGTTGTCTGACGTTATTTTCTGCAAAATGGCGGCCGTTTCTTCGCAAATTTCAGAGAATTGGGGCCTGTCTGTGGGCGATTTGCTCCAACAGCGGTTCTGTGAATGTAAGAACATAAAATAAACCAGTGTTTCTTTGAGAGAACCGGCCTAGTTAACTTTAAAAGCCTACCGTGCTATACAGTGTTACATTGCAAAGTAATGAAAATCTAGAGTACAGAAGAGCATAGTTCAAAATTCAATCCATTATTATAGCTATGAATGTTATTATTTAAAAAAATGAAACCGTATGTAAATATGTATGTATGTTACGCGATTACTCCGCCAATTATGAATCGATTTTAATGATTCTTTTTTGTTTGGTAGATCATACTTCAGAGGTGGTCCCATATAAATTTTATCGAAATTGATTTAGAACTTTTTGAGAAAATCAACAAATATATACCCAGATAATATTTTGGTTGTGGTTCTTGTTACCTATCTTCGACAAATATGATGATTTTTGTTTTATTGAATAGCTTATACTTCAAAGATGCTATGATAAAAGTTTGCAAAATAAAAATCACCCCTAAGGGTAGGAAAATAGGGGATGAAATCGGTGTTCAGCAGTTAGATTAGGATTTATCACTAAAAATAGATGAAATAAGTAAATTTTATTTTAAAAAATAAAAACGACTTCAAAACACTAAAATGCTAAAAATAATCAATAACACTTAAGTACCTATCAGTTGCTTTTGGACTCGGTGCCAGCCGATGAGAGATTCAATGTTTTTGTTTGCACCGACTGGCATTTTAGTGTTTTGAAGTCGGTTTAATTTTTTTTAAATAAAATTTTATAACCTAACCTAACCCAGATGATTTGAATTGAATCGAAATGAATAAACCGTAGGTGAAAGACCTATTATTTGAGGTAACCGTAGGTGAGGTAGTCCATTACGGATTTCGTCCATTAGGTTTAACAAAAATATGTGAAACGATCGTTCGGCATATTAAACGGTACGTCTTCCAACTTAACCGTAGTTATTTTGAAAATAGTTATAACAAGTTCAGTTGTAATGATACTAAGAGCTCTTTCACACGAGCGATTTTAATCGGCGATTCCTCGGCGGAGCGAGATCGCAGCGAGCACGCACGGCACGTGGCGGCACGTGGCGTGCACGCAACGATATCGCTGCGAGTTATTAACCGCCGCGATAACGCCGCGTGCTCGCTGCGAGTACGCGGCGAACTCGCGCTTGGTATTCGGTACCGTCGGTAACGGCTTATGTCATTTACAAAATGGACTCAGACGGGGAGCTACTTCTAGCTATATTACTAAAAAAAAACGATTGAATAGAAGGAAAAAGAATTGTCCTAAAATTTGGGAGGATCCCATGTGGAGTAACCGCTCAGCTGAAAGTGAATATTTTGTGCTTTATCGCAGACGTGTTAAAAATATCTGTTTCCATGCATTTTTCTTTGTGTTCCTGTTGCTATATTCTTTAGTCGAAAAGTCCCATATGGCTGGACGTTTACGTATTTCTTCTATAAACAATTCGTGATCGAAGTTTAGTGCCATTATAATATCGCACATATATTTACATGTAATCTAAGGAACGCTGTGCAAAAGAATACAAAAAGGTGTCAGAATGAGGGTAGATTGCTACTAACAAATAATTGTGCGAAGTTTGCAGGTAGCACGCAGCACGCGGCACGCGGCGTTATCGCGGCGGTTAATAACTCGCGGCGAAATCGTTGCGTGCAAGCCGCGAGCCGCTGCGTGCTCGCTGCGATCTCGCTCCGCCGAGGAATCGCCGATTAAAATCACTCGTGTGAAAGGCCTCTAAGGGCCTCTTTCACCACTAGTTCCAGATAACCTATTTGGTACTTTTTTGACAGCTAATTGTATGGGTTATCTGTCAAAATAAGTGCCAGATAGGTTATCCGGAACTTATTGATCATCAAGTGGCCCTTAACCTCGTAACATATAATACGCATCAAGATGCGTGAAACGAAACGTTTACCAATAGAGATTGACAATGCTTTATCGACCCTAAATCGATGAATCGGTAGAATCGGTGCAGTTATCTTGTAAAAACCTAAACAATGGCGTTAGTGTCAGTAAAAATGCGTCTGTCTTATACGCAGTTTGTTTTTTAAATACAATTAATTATAATAATCAATAACATTATACAATAATGTGTAAAATAAAATATTACTAAGATGAAAATCGATTAAACTCGCTATGTTAACTTACTCGATACAGAAAAAAATCGATTGGATTTCGTCAAGGCGCCTCACTATAAGTGTCAACAGTGAACTGTCACAGAGCTCATGCTAATTCGAAAAGACTATAGTTATTACTAGGTTTCATCTACTTACCAGTAAGTCGGCGAGCGCGTCGGGCATCGAATCCGGGACCGGCCACTCTAACGAGCCCGCCTTGAGTCTCTCCAGTACTGAATTGTCATTAAGCTTGCAGAACGGAAGCTCTGCTTTTGTATAGATCTAAGAATAAAAACCAATAAATCAATATTGACATTGCTCTAATCTTATGGCAAGTAGCCAAAGCACTTGTGTTACAGAAATCAGAAACAACGACGGTGCCACAACACCCAGACCCGAGGCAATATAGAAAAGTTTTTTTTTCTACATTTACCGACCGGGAATCGAACCCGGGACACCAAGTCCGGCGGCACCTTTCGGCTACGAAGGTCAATAAAACCAATTTATTTCTGCAAATATGCCTGGAATCTTTTACACGTCCCAATTTTTTTTTACCGTTCCACTATTTCGAGACAATATTGAGGGTTTCACCGAGAAGAAGCAGCGCAAGAAAACCGGTCATTGTTTGTCGGCCTCTTGTTAAATTACCTGTGCGAGCAGATTACATTTCATTTGAAACATTTTTGTCAACAGTCATTAACAGTTTAATAACCTTTTTTCTTAAAAAATACCTCAAAATGCGATTTAAATTTAAACATGAGTAGTTTAACAACATACTACACAGCGGTTACATTTTCCCGTGAACGAATTACTTATACAGTCTAGTTTGTAACGATAAGCTTTTCTTTATATTGGGTATTAAGATTATGAATATCACTTTTCTTACCTCCCAAACTGTAGCAGCGAACATGTAAACGTCAGATTTGGTTGAATACTCTCCCTCTAAGACGGCTTCGGAGGGTAACCAGCGAAGAGGGATGACCTGTTCAAACAAAATAAGATTTTAACAGTACAATAACAGTCCAGCGGGGGCTGGACTGTTATTGTACTGTTAAAATCATGTCGTGTTTTGGTGGTCATGCTAGGGGTAGCATGACCACCAAAACACGACATGATATAGCGATATATCGACACCAACTGTAAAAATATGATAGATATAGCCGCCATGTTGCCGTGCCGGTGACGTAACATGCTATGATTCCTGTTTCGATAAAAAATCAACAAAGCGGCTATCATATTTCTAAAAAATTGACAGTTGGTGTCGATAAATCGCTATATCATATCGCGTTTTGGTGGTCATGCTAGGGTAGGTTATTACAGGTCAATGCCGTTTGTTATATCCTCACTTAGGGGGCGTTCTAGTGATACAATTTGAGGGGAGGGGGGGTCTTGTCAAACGTTACGATGCGTTACAAGGGCGGACGGAGGGTCCAAATAAAACTTACGTTACATTATTTTATTATAATAAAAACTAGGGAATTAAAATCCTCAAGTCGGCATTCCTTTTCGTATAAGTTTTACGGGGAATCCCTGGATTTGTATTGTACGACATTTTTACTATTCTCTTTATACCTTTCAAGTTATGAAGATACTTATGACACTTGGCATTTTCCGTTTCACCCATATAATGATAATATTTATGATAATATTTTATTAAATTTATTTTTAATTTAAATATATCATTGCAAAAATACAATAATCTTTGCCTCTAAAAATCTAAGCAAAAATTGCAAACCAATAATATATCTTAATGATTTAACAAATAAATTAATAGGATTTCCTTCAAATACTTGATTACTTACTTATAGGGATTGACAATACATAATCGGAACTAAATCGATGAATCGGTTCGGTCGTTTTGTGAAAACCTATGCGTTGACGTCATAGTACAAGAGCGTCTGCCTTGTATGCGATTTGTGTTATCGTTATTTTTCGCATAGTTCCTATTTTGACTTTTGTTACTGTTTTCGTTATTGTTTTGCTTTTATTTAGTAAAATGATAAAAAAAGGAAAAACGACTTGTCAAAAAGCTGGATATGGCACTCTGGCAGTAGAACATTGCAGTATATCTCTTATTTTAAATTAATTTGTTGTTAAGTTCATTTGGATAAAAATCGATTAAACTTTCTCGATTTTCAAAAAGAATCGGCTGGATTTCGTTAGGGCACATCACTATTTGTGTCAACAGGGAAGTCACGTTATGTGTCATAAGTTTCTTCTTATCTTGAAAAGGGTATAGGAACTATTTTGAGCAATATAATTTTGACTTTGGGGGGGGAAAACAGAAAAACGTTACCGCGCCTTACATAGGAGGGAAGGAAGGTCTAAAATCTTCAAAAATTGCGTTGCGTAATACTTGAACGCCTCCTTACCTGGTCATGATGTTTGTAATACTCATGCGAGTCTGGCCCCCTAGTGAGGGCGGGGTACGACAGCTTCAGCGTCAGCGTGGACGTCAGGACGCAGTTGCGGGCCGCGATGTCCCTGCGTGAGTAATACTCATTTATTCAGTATACAAGGTGTAACAGATCGTCTTAGGGGCTGATTTTGTTGCTCAAATACAACTACTTTTTGTATGGGACTGGGTAACTCTTTTCCCGGCTAGTCTACTGGCAGCGGCCAATAAGGCCCAGTGTTTATTTGTTTTAATGGGTCACTATGTAGTTGTGTGATATCTTATCTAATCTAATATATATCTAATCCCGGCTAAGCTACAGACAGTAGCGGCCATTGAGGTCCAGTGTTTATTAATGTTTTAATCAAATGGGTTATCCATATGTGACATCTTACCTGTGGGTAACTCTCTTCCCGGCTAGTCTACTGGTAGCGGCCAATAAGGCCTAGTGTTCAATAATGTTTTAATGGGTTATCCACTTGTGACATCTTACCTGTGGGTAACTCTCTTCCCGGCTAATCTACAGACAGCAGCGGCCATTAAGGCCTAGTGTTTAATAATGTTTCAATGGGTTATCCACCTGTGACACCTTACCTGTGGGTAACCCTATTCCCGGCCTGCAGGGCCTGGTGTGGCGGCGACAGCGGCGGCGGGCCGCGGGTGCGGGTGCGGGGGGAGAGTGACATCTCACCTGTGGGTAACCCTCTTCCCGGCCAGCCTGCCGGCCGCGGCGGCCAGGTGCGCGGCCAGCAGGGCCCGGTGCGGCGGCGACAGCGGCGGCGGGCCGCGGGTGCGGGTGCGGGGGGAGAGTGACATCTCACCTGTGGGTAACCCTCTTCCCGGCCAGCCTGCCGGCCGCGGCGGCCAGGTGCGCGGCCAGCAGGGCCCGGTGCGGCGGCGACAGCGGCGGCGGGCCGCGGGTGCGGGTGCGGGGGGAGAGTGACATCTCACCTGTGGGTAACCCTCTTCCCGGCCAGCCTGCCGGCCGCGGCGGCCAGGTGCGCGGCCAGCAGGGCCCGGTGCGGCGGCGACAGCGGCGGCGGGCCGCGGGTGCGGGTGCGGGGGGAGAGTGACATCTCACCTGTGGGTAACCCTCTTCCCGGCCAGCCTGCCGGCCGCGGCGGCCAGGTGCGCGGCCAGCAGGGCCCGGTGCGGCGGCGACAGCGGCGGCGGGCCGCGGGTGCGGGTGCGGGGGGAGAGTGACATCTCACCTGTGGGTGACCCTCTTCCCGGCCAGCCTGCCGGCCGCGGCGGCCAGGTGCGCGGCCAGCAGGGCCCGGTGCGGCGGCGACAGCGGCGGCGGGCCGCGGGTGCGGGTGCGGGGGGAGAGTGACATCTCACCTGTGGGTGACCCTCTTCCCGGCCAGCCTGCCGGCCGCGGCGGCCAGGTGCGCGGCCAGCAGGGCCCGGTGCGGCGGCGACAGCGGCGGCGGGCCGCGGGTGCGGGTGCGGGGGGAGAGTGACATCTCACCTGTGGGTGACCCTCTTCCCGGCCAGCCTGCCGGCCGCGGCGGCCAGGTGCGCGGCCAGCAGGGCCCGGTGCGGCGGCGACAGCGGCGGCGGGCCGCGGGTGCGGGTGCGGGGGGAGAGTGACATCTCACCTGTGGGTAACCCTCTTCCCGGCCAGCCTGCCGGCCGCGGCGGCCAGGTGCGCGGCCAGCAGGGCCCGGTGCGGCGGCGACAGCGGCGGCGGGCCGCGGGTGCGGGTGCGGGGGGAGAGTGACATCTCACCTGTGGGTGACCCTCTTCCCGGCCAGCCTGCCGGCCGCGGCGGCCAGGTGCGCGGCCAGCAGGGCCCGGTGCGGCGGCGACAGCGGCGGCGCGGCCTTGCTGGCAGCGGGCCGCGGGTGCGCGTGCCCCACGCGGGAGAGGTACTCTTCGGATTCCTCGGGAGTGCGGGTCGCGATAAGGAAGTTTTTGAGATCACCCTGTAGTTAATAAAAAATGATAGAAATGCATGTTTTAAAAAAATATGTATAAGGTGCTTCATAAATATCTGCAACGGCTGAAATGGGCAAAAGTGTAGTGGGCATGACGAAGTGTGTGACCGATCCGGGGCACGTAATTCCTTCACTATCGTAATCTATATAAGCAATACTTTTACCCATTTCAGCCGTTGCAGATATTTATGAAGCACCTTATATATTAGCTTCACTTGTAACTATAGTTATTTTAAGAAAAGAAGGGTTTTGTGACGGTTCACTGTCGACACGTATAGTGATGTGCCTTAAAAAAATCCAATTGATTCTTTTTGAAAATCGAGAAAGTTTGTATTGAAATATTTAATCAAGTTCTATTCGAGTGACCTTTTTTAAATAAGAGGTACCTATACTGCAATGTTCTACCACCAGAGTACCGTATGTACAGTTTTTTAACAAAAAGATTTTTGCAAAAAATTCTTAGAAGTAGTATATAATATACACGTACAATGGGTACATGAGTGGAACGGAAAATCCAAATTGTCACAAAACCTTTTTTATCTTGAAAGGACTATAGTGATAGGACAATCGGATACTTATTTACATAAACTGTTAGATATCGGGACGGGAACACGAGTTAAACACTTGCTGGTTTGAATCACACTGTTTATTAACGGTTAGAACGGTGGGCGCAGCCACACACCTATAGATGTATAGATAGGCAACTGTTCATACGTAACATAAACTTTGCTTTTTCTTCAGCGAAATAATGATATGGATATGTTAGGAGTGACCAGCGAAAAAGCGGGCCAAGAGCTATGTCATAGTGACGTAGATCCGGTCGGGTGGTGGCAGCGGAGCACAAGACCCGACACGCTGCGACGGGGCACTCAGCCCACTTTACCTCAAGCGCTCGGATGCGATAGACGTGCCTAAGATTCGTTATTTTGTTAATTATCGTTGATAGGTATTTTTGGAATAAATATAACGGTCGGAATATTAAATTTGTAACAGTTTATAACAATAGTTTTCTTTATTAAAATGTAGATCCCTTCCTGGTTCCTAAAAATTATTTATTTTGCAATAAAATAAAGTCTAGTCACAGATTTCTCGGGATTCATATACTAATCGAATTATCAAACATGTATATAATCATTGTTTTGCAATATCAGGTTTTAATTCATACTTTTTTTTCTGTAAAGCATGTAAAAAAATTGGTTTAACCTACAAAATCACACACAAAGTCACGAATTAGGTGTCCAAACCCCAGGTTGTCCAGGTCACAGTCGAGGGAATGCTAGATCGCTTTGCTTAAAATAAAAGCCAACTTAGCAAGCAACGGTATAATTTGGTCAACAGATAGTTACAACTTTAGTGAACACAAATTTACTATATATGGTTCCATGTAAACGAGGTACAACCGCGATGCAACTCTGTACAGCGACATCTATTGATAAGTTTAAGAACTAAATTAACTAGGTAGTAATCGATCGTACATTAGGAGCATTTCACGCGAACGTTTTGATGGATAGATGTTATTACTCAATCACGCCAGAACGGCTAAACGGATCTAAAATTTTTATATCATCATTTTGAAGAAAAAGCCATAAAAACCTTGATTACAAATTATTATATTTATTTATTTAACAGTCAAGCTAACAGAAATTCATTCAAAACGATTAAAAGATAAAATCGGTTTACAATATTAAAATAAAATAAATGTCAGAATCCTTGTCAAAATAAACACTGAATAAAATTAATTTGCACTTATTATGATTGTCAAAGTCAAAAGACAAAGTCAACATTGCAGATAGTTATTAAAATTTAGAAAATTTTATAAAACTTAGACACCGACAAGGCCCAAGTCCAACAGTGGGCTTCCAAAGACATGACATGATTACATCAATTATATAAGAAACATACCCATTCGGTGTGTTCCAGAAGCATGTAGTGTGGCTCGGCCTCGTTGCAGAGCCCGATGAGGCGGACTATGTGCTCGTGGCGGATGCGGCCGAACAGGTCTAGCTGGCGACGGAACTCCGCCAGTTGGATCTGCAGGCGAAGTTCATAGAAATAACAATTCAATAATATTTTTTATTAATCAAAATATGTCGTAATATGCCATAATATGGTGCCGTGTGGGGACGGACGTAAAGAATACACTTCCCCAATGTGCACATATCCTATAGAGTTGAAATGTCGTATGATTTGTTCGACAAAAATTTCGCTATTTTCTAATATGTATCTGACAGGAAATGTCGCGGTAAGGTGCCTAGAAAAAATTTGGGGTGTTGTAGTCGTTTATTGTGGTGTATAATTAGGGGGCGTAGAAAAATCAATTATTTTGAAAGTGGGCAGTAGACAAAATAAGTTTGAGAACTTCTGGCCTAGAGCGACCGCTCTACACGCTCTATCCTAGTTCCAGCCCTGGCCCCCGATTCTAGGATTTGACATTAGCGTCACGTGATTCAACGGTTGACAACTCGTTTTCGAAGGGGAGGCCTGTGTTCAGCAGTATACCTACGTCCTATGGCTGAAATGATGATGATGATGACGATGAAATATGAAATATATTTCATCATCATCATCATCAGAGGAACCTATCATGATCCGGCTCGAAGGACCAAGGTCTGTACTATGCCCGTGCGTGGTCACGTCTCTCTCACTCACCTCATCTTTAGCTGTCAACGCTTTGACCAACACGTGCGCCATGTTGGGTTCGGTGTCTAGTTCCTCTTTGTTACGCAGCTTCTTCACTTGGCACATATCTATCTTGGCTAGGGAGACTTCGCCGAATTCCCCACGACCTATGTCAATATAAAATACGATTATACATATAAACAGGGCAAAAAATATACAACAACTATTTTTATGGGAGCAACATCGAAATATGCCGTGTAGGGACGGCCGTAAAGAATACACTTCCCCACGGCCAATAGGATACGTGTCGTAAGAGGCGACTAATTCCTGTAGCACGAGACGGGCAGCAGCGTCTTCGTGCGAAATCTTATAAGAAACTGCGCTCGCCAACCCGCCTGCCAAGCGTGGCGAGTATTGGCAATCCTCCCGATGATAGGTCATTGGGGGAGGCCTTTGTTCAGCAGTGGACGTCCTATGACTGAAATGATGAATGATAATGATGATGAACATCGAAATCGGAAAAAGACAATTAGATGCTCCATATAAACTAACGCGTTACTTCAATGATAATGTATGGAGTATCTGAAAAAAAAAACACATTTCGATGTTGCTCCCATAGTAAATGTTGTTGTATATGAGCAGCTGATCACGTGGTTTCAAGGAGTGTCCTATTAATACACACCCTGTATACTTTTATATGCGTTTATAGTTCTTTCAAGATAAGAAGGGTTTTGCGACAAATCGAATTTTTCGTTTCACCCATTCTACTTACGATAGTAATATTTTTCAAAAAAATATTTTTTATTATAAATTTATAATATCATTGCAAAAACACAATAATCTTTGTCTCTAAAAATCTAAGCAAAAATTGCAAACCAGTAATAATAGCTTATTGATTTTAAAAATAAATTAATACGACTTCCTTCAAATACTTGATGAGGAAAACGGATCGATATCCTATAGGGATTGACAATACATAATCGACATTAAATCTATGAATCGGTTCGGTCGTCTTGCCAAAACGTATGCGTTGACGTCAATAGGAAAGCGTTGGCGGCGCGGTGTCTTCCTTGGCTTTGGCTTGTGTTACTGTTTTTGTTGAGTTTTTCGTAAAGTTTTTGTTATTATTTGGTAAAATGCAAAAAAAAAACAAAAAAGGCTCGTCAAAAAACTGTATACGACACTCTGGCGGTAGAACATCGCAGTATACCTCTTATTTAAAAAAGGGTTACCTACTTAAAAATAATCGATTAAACTTTCTTTATAAACATTCTCGATTTTTAAAAAGAATCGATTGGATTTTATTAGGGCACATCACTTAAGTGTCAACAGTGAAATCACGTAATGTGTCACAAAACCTTCTTGGGTTTTCTTCTTGAAAGAACTATAGTAAAATTTTGACAATACAAAAAAACACTATTTTATTTATTTTTTATTATTTAAATAAATAATGACAGCAGTGAAATTTGCAGTTCAGTTTATTTCTGAAAATTGTGATCGATTTGAATGGATTTGAATGGATTTGCGAAATCAAATTATGTGAAAAATAAACAAAACAATATACTTACCAAGAGTAACTAGTTCAGTCAGCAGAGTCCTGGGTACAGTAAGATGGTCGTATTGTCCTGATTTTTTGGACGCTCGAGATACTCCGGATACCTCAGAATTGTCAGCTCCTGTAACATAAAAACAAATTATTTGTACAAATGGCACTGTTCTTGAATTTTTTTCACTAGCTACCAATCAATGTTCACTTTGTCAAGATGGATGAATAATTTATGTAAACAAAGTTACTGTCATTTCATATAGACTTCAGATATTTTCAACCAATGTTTACTGTAATGCAATAAAATTGTATAATAAGCTTCCTGCTAATGTTAAAGCAATGACATTGAGCCAGTTCAAATGTAAACTGAAAATATGGTTATTGAAAGAATGCTTTTACTCCGTTAAGGACTTTTTAAATATGACAATTAAAGATAATATGTTTGATAATTGATTAACTTTATTTATAATTAACTGACCTATAATAATTACTATGTTAATATTTCTACGTCATTATTGGCAGAATGTGTTGAACCTGTTTATTTATAAGACCATAAGCTACCACTTTCTGAGAAATAAACACTTTTCATTTCATTTCATTTAATTTTCATTTCATTTCATTTCATAGGTTTATCATCATCATTTCAGCCATAGGACATCCACTGCTGTACATAGGCCTTCCCATTGACTTCCAGATTAGCCGGCTGAAAGCGGCCTGCATCCAGCGGCTTTCTGCAACATTTACCAGGTCGTCTGTCCACCTTGTGAGTAGACGTCCTACGCTGCGCTTGCAGGTACGTGGTCTCCATTCTAGATCCCTTCTGCCCCATCAGCCGTCAGTTCTACATATTATGTGCCGTGTTATGTGGCGTCATAAGAAAGCTCAAGGTCGCACAAGGGTCGTGCTATGGAAAGGACTATACTCGTTGTTTCCTTGCGAGATCGAAGATCCGTAAACGAACAAAAGTCGCTGACGGATTAGTAAGCTGAAGCGGCAGTGGGCGCGCACTCATTTATTATCAATAGAGAAATGCGTTTTATTTAAAAAATTTGACAAAAATACACTGTGACATTAAAATAATTAATAAATTAGCATCCTGCCTGATATAGCGACAAAACTATCAAAATATCGTATTCAAATGAAAGAGTACATTTTACATAAATTCTTGAACCATCTTGAACTTTATAGCAACACGGACTGCTCGAAGACCTAAGTCTCAGTATCCGATTACTGATTTTAACT
Source organism: Anania hortulata (assembly GCA_963576865.1). Taxonomy (NCBI): domain Eukaryota; kingdom Metazoa; phylum Arthropoda; class Insecta; order Lepidoptera; family Crambidae; genus Anania; species Anania hortulata. The sequence continues at coordinate 3,717,930 of OY756413.1, forward strand.
GATTCTTCTTTGTGATATTTCGTGACTCTTCCAAAACTCCTCACCCCCGAAATAATGGACGAACTCTTATTTTTATTGTACTCACCGCTGTCTCTATCGTGCGGGAGCAGTCGTCCGTTCTGCACGGGGGCGCCATTGCCCAACTTCTGCTTGTCTTCTTCTTCTTCTACCAACTTCTCTCTACCTTCTGCCATTTCTAATTCTTCTTTTTCACCTAATGAAGAGTAAAGTGCATTTAGATATGTATCAAGGTATACGGAATATGCAAAAAGGGCTTTTACCCAATATAAAAACCCGATTTCTACCCATGTGTAGTAAAAAAAATGAGTAGAAATCTGTTTTACTCAAATAAATGATATATCAAGTCTATAAGGTATGTGCTCTATGTAGCAATGAGCGACGAAGGGAATTCATTTAGCTTTGTTATTATAAATAACACGGGTTTTTACCCACATTGGGTACATACCCCTCGTCGCCCATAGCTACTTACAGTAAGTGAAAACGTTCTTTATTAATAGATATATTGATAAATAAGATAAATTGATTATTTGACAGCTCCATCGATAATATAAATAACTATCCAACCAAAGATTAAGATCAGGAGACGTATTTTTGAATCATGCGAATTCCAATCCGAATACGAAATCGCAAGATTCGCAGGCGACTTCCCAAAATCACTATTTTTGAAAACTCATTCCGTGAATTCTGCTACGAGTGGTCTTACCCACTCGTTTTTCGATTTCTACAGAAAGTAGGGAAGAATGACATTGACAAGTAAACGTATGATTGACAGATATTTGACATAATCACTTTTTAAATACGTTCGTTAATGAGTTTTTGCTTTATTGTTTATAATATTTTTTGCGTAAACCAAAAATAGTTACAAGATTTCAATTAAATAGCGAGACTTATTTCGAGTGATTCAAAAATGCGTAAAATCAGAAGCAATAGAAACCATTTTCATACACGAATTGTTTTCGTGTTCGAATTTAAGATTCATTTCTAATGCTTCAAAAATACGTCTCCTGACATGCGTCTTCAACTCTTTTCTATCACGCCTAACATAAAACATGGTGTTTTAATGTATTACTGACATTAGGGGTTCTAATTAATAAATAATTTAACGAACTTTGATACTGTATTTTTGGTCTAGTATTACATTGGTGTTAAAGACCATCCTGTAAAATCAAAAATGTTTTTTTTAAGTACCTCTCTGTCTTCGCTGCAATCGTCTTCGTCGGCAGTAGAACATTAACGCTAGTACAAGCAGCATATAAGCCGCTGCTACAGATATTGATATCACTACTGCTTTGCCGCCCACCCCTGTCAATTCAGCGGGGGGTAACTCGCCTTCTGCAATAAAGAGCTTCAGATTAATAAAGAAATATGGCTAGCTAAATCGTTATAAAAATTTAATTACAACATAGGTCCAAGTACAGACCCTTGAGAGACACCAGCCTAGAATTAAACAACTAATTAATATCATGAGTAAGTGTAGGCAAATTATGGTTTTGTGTTATAGGATTGACTGTATCAAATCAATCAAATGAGATGGACCGACTAGATAAAATCTGCTGTCGGTGGTTCCCAAAACGAATGCAGCAGGATGACCTCCAGCAGGGAGAGATGGCCAGACATAGTGAGGCGCATAAAATCCGCCACCTCCGATACTACTACATGACGACCACGACCGCTCTGTCAAGAGCGAATCGACTAAGAAGTATCAGATCCTTCTGTAAAGTCACAAATTTGCCATCAGTTATTGAATGGCCTGAATGATCAAGCCGTTGCGGTTGAGCTGGGTGGCGTCCTACACTTGCTATGTTTTTAGAATGTTGATCTTCTTACGGTCGATGGGGCAGAAAGGTCAGCGCAGCGTAGGACGTCCACCCACAAGGTGGACAGACGACCTGCTAAAGGTTGCAGGAAGCCAAATGCAGGTCGCTTCCAACCGGCCAATCTGGAAGTCACTGAGGGAGGCCTATATTCAGCAGCGGACGTCCTATGGCTGAAATGATGATGATGATGATGTTTTATTACTCACCAGGGTGCACTGTAAGCAGAAGCTCATTCCTCGCGAGGCCGGCAGCGTTCCCGGCGATGCAACCGTATCTGTCCGTGTCGCGTTCCGTCGCATTCTTTATCAGGAGAGTTCCATTATTTAGAAGGAGAACTCTGAAATATATCAAAGGTATCGTTAGAAGAAGTATCGTAGAGACTCTTAATCGAGATTTCCCTCAAGTCGGAAGACTACGGAGCCGAGACGTGGGCATACATGTTACGACATTAATAGTAACTTGGAAAGTGGGTAAGAAATGTATTTATACCTTGCAGTTGAAGCGTTAGCTCCATCCTCTACGTCTACGCCTTCTTCTGAAATTAATAAACGTTTTTTTTAATACAAAAATCAATTTCATTAAAAAAGGTTAATACTTTTGTAGTCTGAGTTTGAGTGTTTGTTGTTTGAGTAAAAAATCGAACTTCTTAAGTAACCGCAATTAAAAGATACGTCTATTTATGCCGCACTTGTTATACCAGCAAAGGAATCAAAACCTACAAGGCTACAGCACGTCAACCTACAACAAAAAGTCAAATTTTCTCAATTTATATTGATCTCTACTCGTTGGACTTAAAGTTGAAAATCAATTCAATGACCTTTAACTATTTGGGTAGGTTGACCTGCCGCTGTCTGTACATACCGCTGACAGGGTCTTATAGCAAAAGTAGCACAACTTATGTTACTTTACAAAAAAAAATTTTTTTGAACAAACTCGAAAAAAGCGGTAAAAACTTCGATCAAGAATACATTAGATAACCGGTCGGCTACTCAAAAGCGGCCAAGTAAATAACGACTCACTTCAAAGTGGGGTCTTATCTTGTATAAGTTATTCTGTACTTTATTTCTTAGACCATAAGAGTTGTATTCATAATGAGTAGTTGCTGCAGATGTGTCAATATAAAATGAGACCGGATTTTTACGTACGCGTGTGAAACAAACAAAACTGCGCCCTAATGTTTACGGTTAAGGCATATGTTAGAACTATTGATTGATTTGTAGTTCTTTTTCTACTCAATAATATTCGCTGTGTGCGCGATGACAGCACCCCTAGTGACCACAATTATTGTGGACTTAAGTTTTCTCGAATTAAGGCAACTGGATGGTTTGAGAATGATTTTCGGATTGTTTTTCTTCGAAAAGTGATGAAAATATCTAAAAAGTTAGTGCATATTATTAAGTCATTTTCTTACTTGAACTAAATATAATTTTAATAATACATACCGAATCTGAATCGATACAACATGATATAACTGTCCAACCTCAAACTGTGCAAAAAGGGAAAAAATTGTATTAGCACTTCGAACCAACGGATAAAGCTACATAATAAGAGCTGTGATCATAAGACAAACGTATGTGACACAAACTCCCTACAAACTTATATATTTTCACAGCAGCTATCCATTTGTTTCTTTGCTCCAATTTCCATCTTGATGTTGGAAATGAATAAAACATGCACAAACAGTTTTTCCCATTGTTTCTACACTTTATAACACAACACGTACTATGACCCATATCGCGAATTTTAATGTTTTTACTTAAAAATACTTAATAATGTTAGTATGGAATTCTATGGAAATATAGCAATTTGACACTGACAGTCCAGAGTTATTTCACATTTCTGACACATTGCGTGCTGCGATCGTTTTGACGACCCCCACCACCTACTTTGCACACAGCGAATAGTAAGACGGTGCCATGTTTGAGTACTGTTTAAGAAGCGAGGCGTTATCTAATGTATTCTTGATCGAAGGGTAAAAAGACTCGATTCCCGTACGAACTATTTACATAACAAGTTTGTACGGAACCCTCTCGGTGCGCGATTCCAACTCGCACTTGGTCAGCTTTTTTTCAACTTTGACTTGTTATCTACAGTTTCCTAACATCCTACATTTCTGAGGCTATCCTATAGTTCTAAAATGTCGATTTTGGCTTCAGTCATCAACTTTGTGGGCGTGCAAAGCGTTCGGTCATTATAACCAGTGATCGGAGTAGGTAGATTGATTTGATGTACTTTGCTAGTGCTAGCATAATATGGATATGTTTTTTTTTTCAAAAACTGATACCAAGAAATGTCGGAATCCCGGAGGCATGTCCATATTAACATCAATGTTTGAGATCATTAACCCCAAATCAATCTACCTACTCCGATCACTGATTATAACTTATGCATATCTCACGTTGCAACTTCAGCATAGTGCGATTTCTGTCCCACTGTGTGGTAGGATGCGGGTCCCCAGTGGCCCGGCAGTTGAGCACCACTGTGTCTCCCACTGTCACGTGCGTTTGCTGTCCGGGTGAGGGTTCGATTACCCGGGGTGACACTGTAAATAATCATAAAAGTTGTGTCAACAAAACTGTTTCAAAACAGTAAAAAAATATATGTTTATTTAGGAACACAAAACAGAATGCCTAAGACAAAAACCCATTAAAATGTTAAAGTTACAAACTAGATTAGTCTAAAAAGCATGTAGTTATTACACTAATTGTTAAGTGTATTAATTTTGTCTGTAAGTATTTCAAATTGTCAAAAACCACGGCCTTTAAATGACCATTATCACGAATAAGGCCAGAACAAAGAAAACGCGCTGCTTTCTGTTGCATATTGAAACGTATCGTAAAATTAACAAAAATATAAATTTATAATATAAAATTCTAAATTCTAAATTCTTTTTTAACTACTACTAAACTTATGATAATTATAATCATTAATTAAGTAGTTAACGAAAAAATTTAAATACGAACATTTCCCACTAAAATGCGATATGATTTAAGTGTGTAGTGAATTTCGTATGCTCTTTAATTGGTACAAGCGAATTTGAATTCGAATCATTGGATAAGACAAAAGAAAATATTTGTATAGTTTCCGGCAGAATCGGGCAGCGTGTGTACCCTAGAGGGGAAAGGGTGCGGGACGGCAGTCGGCCGATGGACTTCGCACGGAGTACACGTATTTCTCGTCTCCGCTCGCGCATTTATGTAAAGTATTTTTCAATAATCTGAGACAGACTTACATTACTAATCTAGCATAAGGTTCCTAATTTAAACAGTTATATCTAAGTGCATTCAGTGCAGCAGCACTTGAATTGGCTTCTTGAACAACGCCACGAGGCGCGGGTTCAAGGCCCTCGCGCTTAAATAGTAGAAGAAAAACACGCAAATCTGTTTTTATTTTTCAATAGGTATTTGACCAAATTTTTTGTGTTTTTATTTTATAGATATACTAACTGCAAACTGTTTTTTAGGTGACGGAACATTTTACAAAATGCCTAAAATTTCAAAAATAAAACGGGGACGCATAAAGAAGATGAAAATGTGTCACGAAATCTTGTAAGTACAAGATATTTTACAATCTATACATATTTATTCTCGCTTCTGCAATTTCTTTACTGATACATTGCAAATCTAGCTTGGTGCAATAACAGATGTGTAGAGTTTGCCTTTGTGTATAGTTACATGGCTTGGGTTTAAGGCGAGTATAGTCGTCAAATGTAAACTAGTATGTGGTTACAAAAGCTTACTACTTAAGCCCATTTTGTGAGAAAAATATTTAAAATTATGATAATAATTGTTAAAACTTACACAACATTGTGAGCAAACCATTAAAAAAACCAACAAAAACGATCCTAATTCTCTTTCTACTTTTTAACCCCATGACCGATTCCGAATTCTAAATTCATTTATACGTCGATTGATAGGCCAACATAATAACTACAAACTGAGCATAGGAATTTTTATTCGAACAATTGCGTCCATGCGTAAAGTATAATTTTCCTCAATTCTCGCAACCTGTCCAAAGACGCAGCGACTGTCGTAACAGGCACGTTTCATTGCGCGCTGTTATGAACCGTATTTTAATGAGTTTTCGTGCGATGCGGTGCTAACATTGGTGGAGTCGCTAATTTAGGGGCTCTACTCGCCTTAAATTCATCTGTTCATTTTTGTTTTGTATGTATTTGTCTCAATTTTGTGTTCAAATCTCTCGGGTCAAAAAAAAAATTCAAAATACAAAAAAAAACGAAACGCCTGTTATTATAACTAAAACAGTAACGCGGAATAGTAACAAGCGTAATTACAATACGCAAACTGGCAACATCACTTTTCTATCTTGCTAACACGGTGAGAAAAGGATCGGACGTTCATTATTTTTTGTAAAATTTTAAAATTAAAAACTTTTTTTTATTTTGAATTAGCTGTCCCGGCGAAGTTCGTACCGCCTCTTTTTTTTTGTTAACTTTTCAGTTTTCTTACCTAATAATTATTCTGCTATTCGGGGCGGAGACGAATTCAACAAATCAAAGATCATAAAAATCGGTGCAGCCGTTCTCTAGTTATAAATGGTGTAACTAACCCGACTTTGTTTTATACATATAAAATGTGTTCTTTTATGTATGGACGCTATATTAAAACGGGTTAACGGGAACGCCTTTCGTTAGTTAATATACAGCATTTTGGTTTTAGTAACTTTGACTAATTGGCTTGGAATTCGGTTAAGTAATTTATGTTTTTTTTTCAGGCGAAAACGATTATTGCAGGAAATTGACAAAAATACTCCAAAGTAAGTATAATTTCTATTTTGAAAAATGAGTTATCAAACTCTTTTGCAATTGAACTGTGACTATAGTGGCTTCGAATCTCGGTTAATTTTTGCTATAACACAGTATGTGAGTTTTTCAAGTTTTACCAACCTATTATTGTTGATAGAGTAGACCTAACTTATATTGCAATTGATGGATATCAAAATGTTTTGTTTAGATCGCAGGATGAAAAAGAACAGTCTACATTAAATACCGAAGGTGATGATAACCATGTCAATAAAGCTGAATCTTCGACTCCATTACAGGTGGGTGAATTGGTATAGTCAATTAATTTTTAAATACAGTTCGTTAAAAAGGTACCTATAGGATGGTTCGGAGTTGAGTTCAGAATACAGGAATTTAAAAAAACATTGTAATACAGGATAACTTTTAATCAGGGATCGGAAATCGGTTATTTTACTATGAAACCTAAACCGGAATAATAAAGGTTTTCGCTAAATTAACTATCACATACTCCTAATACCGACTTAAGTCGAAAAAGCTATGGCAAATTAAGTTTTATAGTCAAATCTTTATGTCTTATACATTCTGAAATAAATATTAACCGGTTTCGATCCTTGCTTTTAATACATCAACGACCTCCTGGAGTCTGATTTTGGCGCTCAAATACTACAACTTTTGCATAGGGCCAACATCGAAATCCCAAAAAAAAAATTGTATCATGTAAGATGTAACATTTTGGTTTCAGAACGCAGCTGCAGTAACAAAAAAAAGGAAATCTTCTCTAGATAATGCTTGTAAGGAAAGACCTACCAAGGAAGTTGATCCTTTAGTTCCTCCGGACCGAAAGAATCGCAGAAAGTGAAATATAAATTACAAATAAAGAGTAATCTAACATGACCCTTATTTTTTTACCCTTTTCTAAAATAGTTTAAAACACGGTTTCTACTCATCACCTCTCTCTCTCATTTCACTGTATCCACACTCTTTCTTCATTTCATTCATAATTTGTTACGTAATATGCGGCGGCCGCGCATCGCGTCGCTCAGCTGAGGATAGCCTCCACCACAAGCTATCTTTCTTCATTTCATTCATAAGTTGTTACGTAATATGCGGCGGCCGCGCATCGCGTCGCTCAGCTAAGGATAGCCTCAACCACAAGCTACGTTACCCAAAGCTATCACACATAAGTCGCTACTTACTATACTAAAACACTTAATAATAATCCGCTGCGAGAAACCAAATCTACCTATGCGCTAACTTACGATTTTTTTTTTAATTAAGCATAGAGTCGGTAATCCCTGTGGCTTGTTTCTTAACAATAAATTGCCATATTTAGGTGCTAGCCCTGACGGAATAAGCGAATACATTATAATAAAAATTAAATGCTCCATTTCAGCTTGCCAGTTAGGGAAAAGCGTTATGGAAAATGTAGCTTTTTTTCTATTAAATGAAAATGGCAATATTAGTATAACCAAAAATCCCAACTGTTAAGTAAGTATTACCAAATTAAAGGGCAGCTACATGTCACCAAAAGATCAAAATGTTATTTTGGGCTGTGGTTAGAAGGAAATAACTCCAACTCCATACTTTTTATAATTCTTACCGACAATATCCAAATTGATATCAGCAGAGATGGTATGGTTTCCGTCGACAACACGACAGGTGTACTTCCCAGCATGACGTCTGGCGGCGTCCACCACTATTAAGGTACCGTTCGATGACGTCACTCCTTCTGGGAGAGGATCGTTTTCGTTCTGTAAATAAACAAGTTATTATAATAATTATGTAGTCAGGTGACTGCAGTGATTATCATGGTCTCGATATAAGGAATGTTGGCTAAGTGTCCCAGTTCGAGTTAATGGGCTAGTTTCTTAAAAAATTCTAATTACTCCGTCAGTTGGATTAATAGAAAACATTGGACACGTATCGTCACGTTTTTCTCAATCAAACAAAAAATGATGAAGATATAACCCTTTAAAGTTCCGCGTAACGTCACGCCTTGCGACACTTTTTAGCAAGGCGCGACGGTACGAGCTCACTTTGATGCGCTTTATCTTCCTCATTTTTTGTTTGATCGACAAAAGAAAAAATATGGGTCCAATATATTTTTTAAATCTAACTGACGGACTAAATAGAATATTCTTTTTTTGACCCAGGAAATCTAGCCTATTCAGTAAACGGGTTCACCAACTGGGTGTGCTGTCTTGCCTTTTTTACCATTTAAAAAATAGGGTAGTAGAAATCGTTTTTTTTTAACCCATATTAGGTAAATACCCTCCGTCGCCCATTACTTCGAGAGTTTACCATATTCTGGCAGATTATTAATTTGATGGATTGATGATCAGTGATCGGAGTAGGTAGATTGATTTGATGTACTTTGGTAGTGCTAGCATAGTATGGATATGCCTTTTTTTCAAAAACTGATATCAAGAAATGCCGGAATCCCGGAGGCATGTCTATATTAACATCAATGTTTGAGATCATTGACCCCAAATCAATCTACCTATTACGATCACTGTTGATGATTGATTTATCTGTGAAGGTTGTAAAGAACTACGGAGCCATTAGATGTAGACCGCAAAAAGCGTGAGATCAAGCGTGATGGTCTTTGTTCAACAGAAGAATTTATGTCTACTTACTTACTACTTCGAGATCATGATAACGGTATGCTGTCTGGTGCATATTCATTATTTATTTTGTCACTTTCACACGTTAGAGACCAACCATAAATTACGTCACACGTTAAGAGGGGGGGGGGGGGTCGACGAACGTGACGTCACATTTCAAAATTAGTTGTTGAAAAAACATGAAATTCTTGTGACGTAATTTATGGATGGGCTCTTATGTGATATTGTCTCTATTGTACTTACCAAATACCACTGCACCATAGGGGACACCCCCCCAGCTACCTTACAGTGGATCTTGCCTGAGCTGTTTAGCTCTAGTTTCTTGCTATAAGGTTCAGGTTCGAAGCGGAGCTTGCCATCTGTTACAGAAATAATGAAAACAATGTCAGCGTAAGGCTTACGTAGTTACATACATTTCACTCCAGCCCCCCTAGCATGACCACCAGAACACGATATGATATAGCAATATATCGACACCAACTGTAAAAATATGATAGATATAGCCGCCATGTTGAACTGTTGTGCCGGTGATGTCACATGTTATGATTGCTGTTTCATTAAAAATTCAACATAAATCGATCATATTTAAAAAAAATACAGTTGGTGTCGATAAATCGCTATATCATATCATGTTTTGGTGGTCATGCTAGGGTGGCTGGGCAATTGGCATAGGTCTTCTAGACATCTGTCAATATCAGTTTTACATGACTTATTTCAATTGACTATAATATATTATATGGAATAGTGACTGGCGCTGTTAGGGATATTACGTGAGGCTCGAAATGGGGAAAGGGGTTCCGGAAAAAATCACAACGAGGAGGAGGGGATGAACTGAGATATCACGTGTATTTATTTTTACGTTGAACGCGCGTTTTCAAAACCAAAATGTTGCGCGTGACCTTGCCCTCGCCGTTGCCTGGCACGCAAAAAACGCTTTAAACGGTGCTTAATTTTCCATAATTAAATTAGATTACACCTGTCTGATTTTGGGTGAGGGGGAGGTAAGTCTAAAACCTTACCATGTACCACCAAAGTGGGTTAAAAAGTTGCTAAAAACATCACGTTAATAGTAGACCCCTTACGAGGCGTAATGTAACATAGCAGCGAGTATGTTTTGTTGCGTCATACATACGCCAAAGTACGTAGAGTTGTACCTAGTTATCAAAGGATACGTAGACGTTGGCGTTTGGTCCATAATCTCAAACACACAAAAAATCTCATCAAACATTGTTGTTAATATGGACATGCCTCCGGGATTCCGGAATTTCATGGTAGCAGTTTTTTTTAAAAAAGGCATATCCATATTATTCTAGCACTACCAAAGTACATCAAATCAATCTACCTACACCGCTCACCAGTCATAACCCTTGGTCTTTAACAGTTTTTTAAACATCTGTCCGAAAATATCAGTGAAAGTAGGACTTTATTGCATTCACAAAATATATAAAAATTTATATCACATTTATTACATACGGAACACTAAACATTAACTAAGAATAGCCAACCCTATTCGATCCCAGCGGTCCCGTTGGTGCAGTAGCAGTCGCAATAATCTTAACGGTCGCCGTAAACCCTTTATTAAGGATCAAAGAACTTCGCCACCATTGCGGACAGTCCGCCATTAACGCAATAGGGTTGTCACTTGTCTTGTATTCTTTTATTTATACGATGGACGATCGATAGATAGCAAAATTACTTTGCAAAACAAAGGGGTACACATAAAAGCAAAACGGAAATAAAATAAACATTACTACCCGATATATGAGGTAAATTCTAGTGTTATTTATATTACTAGCGAGCGATATTAAGTATTATTGTGCTACTGTTTGTTTTCTTAAATTGAAAAAAAAATGCAAAAATCTAGTAAAAACAAAAACAGTTGTATGTGTTGAAATAAAACGCGTGTAGTGTTTGTGTGTGTGTGCCGCCACCTTACAAAAGGGACTAAGCTTATTAAAAAGTTACGATCGATATAAATAATTCGGTTATTTAGCCTGTAACTACGAAAAAAATATTATATATCTCTCGAGGTATGTTACTTTGATTGTACTTGGCTTAGGAATTACTATTATAAGTTATGCAAAAATTTAAAAACAATAGTTTAGATAGATTCAAATCTTTGTATATTATTCGCCGATAACTTAATATTTCAGTGGCCTACCTATCTAATAAGATGTAAGGGTATTAGTCTAAAGTTCTAAACACAAAACATTTGTAAAGAGCTATTTAAAAAGTATCAATACAGCGACTTTCTTTTGTTGTATCCAAAGATTAATTTACACGCAGAACATTAAAAGATGAGGCGCGGTCGTGGCGATGGCGAGCCGTAGGCGTACGAAAGGAGCGGCGCCGAAACCGACCGCACCACCACGCCTTTCCTCTTGTGTTTGTCCACTTACCACTGGCAGCACGATGTCTTCTTCCTTTATGAGATCGGATCCTATGTGCTGAGTGATGAACAACATCTGAAAACAAAAGAACATTGTTTTAGATATTTCTCAAAGAAATTGTTTCTTATAAAGTATCTTGCTCGTCAAAAATTCGAAATGTCATGAAATGCTGTTTTAATATTTTCGATAATTTATTTAAGTATGATTGAAAACCCTGATGTTCTTAATTCAATCTAAGAAAATGGGCGACCGTTACAGATGTTATTCTACGGTTAAAGAACTAATTTCGTAAAAGCGCAAATACAAATTACAGTGACAGCAAAATAAGTTTAAAAAAAGAAATTGCACACTAAAGAGTAGCAGAGTTCGAAATACGCGATGGCACAACACAAATAATTGTGTGTCTTTGGAGTTAATGTAGAATGAGATCAAATTAAAGACACGTCTCAAGTCATCGAGTACATACCCCATAGAGCAGCAATACAAACTATCTTTCTCCGAAACTAGTAAGTGATTTTTCACTTACATTTAGTATGAAATGACAGCTCCTGTCAACCCTCGCTCATACAAAAACAGCACAGATACAGTTTTAAAAATGGCGGAAAATTTTGTCGAACAAATCATATGATATTTCTACTCTATGTATGTGCTTCATGTCTCATGTACACGGGTGTCTTTGGAGTTAATGAAGATTACGCACAATTAGATAATCGCAATAACTCGCCTATTGTATTATTTCGTATAAGTATTTGTTTATTTAAACTTTATAATCATACATAAGGTGGACTAAATGCCATGAGGCATTATTTGCCAGACCACTGCGCTTAACAGATAATATCTTGCTTGAGAGACGATTGCTGAATTCTACAGGTTGTTTAAAGAATGCATATGGTTTTAAGGAGTGACAAAATAATCGTTTTGTGCACCCTGTATTTACTATAAAACAATACTCTAGTTACACGTTAACATAGAAAAGATAAATTGCTATTAAGTTTAAACAATTTATTTCGCTTGTCATCGTGAATCGTGATATAATAACTCGATAGAATATTACACAGGCGTATCCACATCGATAGGAACTAACATCATTAGAATTTTTGAGTTTTTTTTAATTTAGTGTTCATCATCATCAACATGATTTCAGCCAAGGACGTCCACTGCTTAACATAGGCCTCCCCTAGTGACTTCCAGATTGGTCGGTTGGAAGCGGACTGCATCCAGCCTGCGGGCTTCATAAGAAAGCTCAAGATAGGGTACATGGAAAGGTCTATGAATGCTTGGTATTTCTTTGCGATATCGAATCAGAAATGAGGAGAGAGAAAAGTCGCTGTCATTTAGTTTCATCCATTGTTTTATCAAGTAATTTCACGAAACACGAAAGACTAAAACATAATATAGAAAATAACTATTCGGAAAAAGAACAAAGGCAAAGGCGTTCAGCTGAAATGATTAAAAAATAAACAATCCGACCAATGTAGACATTCCGGCTGTTTATCAATTTGAAAATAGAACATCGCGAGAAGCGCCCTCTATATGTACCCCCGCTAAGGACATCCGGCTGCGTCGGGTTTAATTCCTTGCGCCGAGAACGTGTGAAACAAAAAAAGTAAATATTAATAACAAGAAAAGACAGTCAACATTATGTTATTTTTATCTGAAAGATCTGTAGCTAAGCTATCTCCAGCCCCTCCTAGCATGACTACCAAAACACGATATAATATGATATGATATAACGACACCAACAGTAAATTTTTATAAAATACTAGCTGACCCAGCGAACTTCGTTCCGCCAATTCGTTTGACAGGTACGAACAGTTTGTATAGGAAAATAAAATTTAATTAAATTTAAAAAATAAAATTTAATTTCTTCCCTTTTAAACCTTCCCTGAACTTCCACAAATATTTCAATATCAAAATTAGCTAAATCGGTCCAGCCATTCTCGAGTTTTAGCGAGACAAACGAACAGCAATTCATTTTTATATACGTATATATATGTATATATATATATATATGTATATATATATATATATATATATGTATATATATATGTATATAGATGATAGATATAGAACGCCATGTTGAATTTTTTGCGAAACAGCGATCATAACATTTGACGTCGTCGATACGGCGATTCAACATGGCGGCTATATCTATCATATTTTTGGACTTTGTGTCGATAAATCGCTATATCATATCGTGTTTTGGTGTTCATGCTGGGGGGCAGTGTTAGTCCGGCGTGCCATTTATGGGTCACTCTGTCTGTACACGCTGTTGATTTTCATAATAACAATAAAGTATTGAGTATTTCGGATCATGTGACTGCTATCCCGTTCCTTCTGTCCATCCGTTCCCATTCACTCAGGCTACTGAACCTCAGACGTAACAAACCAGTTCGCGTAAACATAAACACGCGTTTACGACGGCGGCGCACATCAAACGGGTAGTGGTATTCTCGGGTTTACTGTGACCAAACACGATTTATAAACAGGACAGGATATTGTTAATGTGGCGAATTTCCGAACCTATATAGTAATAGTGTACGTACAGTCAACGGCAGGTAAACCTACCCAAAAAGTTTAAGATCATTGAACCGATTTCCAACTTTAAGTCTAACACGTAGATCAATATCAATTGAGAAAAGACATCGAGCCTAATTGGCATACTTAAAGTTGCAAGTACGTAAAATTACGTAATTTTTGTGTACACCTATGAAACATACGCCAATCGATAGAGAAAATAATTCATCATCATCATCATCATTTCAGCAATAGGACGTCCACTGCTGAACATAGGCCTCTCATTGACTTCCAGATTGGCCGGTTGGAAGCGGCCTGCATCCAGCGTCTTCCTGCGACCCTTACCAGGTCGTCTGACCACCTTGTGAGTGGACGTCCTACGCCGCGTTTGCCGGTACGCGAAAAAAATTGATTCAAATTTTGTTTTTAGCAATACATGCTTGTTATATCTATGATAATGTAACACTTGAGGCAGTCGTTTTTTTTCAAGTGTTATAATATCATACCTAAGTAGGGGTAGGAGGAGCACTTCCGAACAAAGTTGTTCAGAATTTCAGTTTGAATATGTAGTTTTTATTTTTATTTACATACTTATTCAGACGGACCATCCTATATCCAAAGTGATCCTATAAGGGTTCCGTTTTTTCCTTTTGCGGTACGGAACCCTAAAAATGAATTTCTTCAAAAATAAGGGATAAAAATAGCTTCAAACGTGTCCATTAAAACACTTGACTGACATACACCCCACTTAATCTAAATATGGCTGAGCCTGGTAGCCGTCAGTCGCCATCAATTAACACCTGGCCATTACTGGTACTACGGAACAATAATATTTGGAAGTGCATCCCTCTTGAATACGCGCCGACTTCAAATGGACAGAATTTGAATCATACACCGGTTAACCAAAGCAACTTAACTAAGGTTTTAAGAACTCACCGCATGAAGTTACTCGTATTGGAGTAATAATCTATACACAGGGTGGCCAGAAAAGTGACATCCAAAAATTTTTTTTAGGAGCCTCGTGTTGAGAGGTATCTGAATCACACCTATGTATGTTTTACGATTTTTCGTAGTTTTCGAGTTACGATTTGGGCCAAACCACTTCATAGTTGGAGTCAGGCCTGCGCCCTGCAGTGGGACGTATAAGGCATAATTACTCATGGGACTTCTGCGTCACAAGTGCTAGTCACTTAAGGTGATATGGCCATAGGATAGGGTATAAATTCTCATGAATATCACCAATTATCAGCAAAGCTTGTACTACGGCGACTAGATAACAACTAAACATATTATGTACTTAAATACATATAAACATCTATAACATAGGTACAACTAGGAGGACTATGTTTAGCAGTACAAGTAAACGTCTTATGGCTGAAAATATGATGATAATAATAGGTACTAATGCAGGTGCTATTCATTCACACAAATAATTGCCCCATTCGGGATTCAAACCCGCAACCGCCTGGCATTGTAGTCCTGAGCGTAAACCACTAAACCAGACGGTCGTAGAGATAGATAGCATCACGTACATGAAATTGACTGCAAATTAACGTGTGTCTCCTAAGTCCTATGTCACTATGTATGTAGATATTATGTTTTCTGTGGCCGTTCCATCTGTGCCAAATGTAAACACTTTCTTTACCTCTACATGCATAAATGTAAAGCGCACAGTAACGCACACACCTCAAAAAATATATACAATTCTAAATTCAAAACCTTCAGTTCGAAAATCGTTTAAAAAATACGGCACCCCAGCGCCTCGGCGCGCAATCGAACTAAATCGTAATGGCGGCGTCGCCACGGCAACGCAGCGGTCGTAAAATTTTATGATCCGAGCCCTCGACGTTTGAAAAGCCACTTTGCGCGCGCTGTCGGCTGTGAGATTAGGGATTCCGTGCTCAACTTGTAATCTGATAGTAAGATATTTCAATCTAGAAGGCTGCATGTCAACTAATTTCTGTTTATGCTTAAGAACAAGGAACTTTTAAGAATGTTAATATAAGTGCCCAGACAAACAACATCAAAAAAGGATACCTACTATCTCAATTCGACACTCTTGGTATATTATTTATTCTGTGCTTATGGTACTAAACTGAAAATTTAGACTTCTAGATCTACCAACAACGAAGATACAGTCTACAAGGGCCCTAAAAGTGCCATAGGTATGTATGTGCCTCTAAAAAAGGATGGTACGGTATTTTTGTTTGCTCAACTTGGTGGCGGCACTACCGTGCCCCACGCGACGCACCTGCTAAGCTAGCTAAACTGAAAATGACATAATTTTTACCATAAAATTAAGCAAATTTAAAAAGTAGCTGATGCCTATTTTATTACGTTATTAAACTTATCGAAATAATCTTATGAACCATAAACACTTCACCTCTAATTAAAAAATTTACGCTTGTCCAAATAAACTCGGCAGGAACCTCAAAACTTAATTACTCGGTGGCACTTTGATATATAATTAAACCCACCCCCAACCCCATAAACTACCCCCTAAAAGTCGTAAACTGTCAGGGTTTGAGCCCTTGAATGTACTAGTGTTGTGACGATTGCGTGTTTCTATCTATCGATATTATAAATAATGTCGATAACGTTGCCACAATAATGTTTTGGTATCCTAGATCGTGTAAAATTAATCATATTAGTTATGGAACCATCTAAATTTTGTTGATTTTTTTTTAAATTCGTGTGTAATTTTCTTAGTATGGTGTGCAATAAAGAGTATCTATCTATCTCGTCAGTTTACTCATCGCATGTCTCATTTCGTTTAAATTGATTTTAATCTATTCATTATATACGGAACCCCGGATGTTGTGGAAGCCTACCAGCCGTCAGTTTGCAAATACAGTTAGTGTACTCAATCCAGTATTTTTTTTAAACGAACAATGACCCTAGTGAAAAGTTATCCATCATTTCAGGCTGTATGAGTCTCAACTATCGACAATATCGATGCATGTACAACACTAGTATGCACACTTTATGGGTTAGCACGATGGTGGCTGGTATTAATGGGGGTCATAAAAAATTTACGACAAATGCAAGTGAAACATTCATTTGCAGCGAACTAAAAATACATTTATTTTTGTTTTAAAATGTTGTTTATTAGCACAATCTTAGCAAAAAATTATCAGAGGGGACGTAAAATAATAATTTTAATTTAATCTTGACGATTTCTAAAGCTTTATTATTATGTAGGTATTGTCTAACAACCAAAATAGCGTCGAAACAAAAACCGATAAATCACATTAAATTGTGTTTTTGTGGAAAAATATAAAAATATGGCCAAGTTCATTCATCATTATTTTCTATAATATAGAGTTTTTTAGTGTAAGAAATTTATTGGTGAGTTATAAAAAATTAAAAAAAGGATATATCGGTTAATGACCACTAACTGGATACCTATATTGGTTTTTGTTTCTGACGCTCCTCTACCTTTTTTACGCATGAGTTTGATTGCCGCAAAGGCTCAATTATTTGACAAAGTTTTATGTCTTTCTCTTAGTGAATATTCCCAAAGCCTAAAAATCGGTATTAAGATAAACATGACTTATCTATTCAATAAAATATATTTTCATTTATGGGTAACCGTTTGATATAGTGTACAATATCCGTTACATCGCCAATTTATTTCAACCCTTAAAGCCTTCGATAGCCATCAGGAAATAACAGAATGGCAATTATAAACAGATTTGGCCCGTCCCTGTCTGCCCG
Source organism: Anania hortulata (assembly GCA_963576865.1). Classification (NCBI taxonomy): domain Eukaryota; kingdom Metazoa; phylum Arthropoda; class Insecta; order Lepidoptera; family Crambidae; genus Anania; species Anania hortulata. Next base: position 3,735,778 of record OY756413.1, read on the forward strand.
GGTGCTTCGACATAACGCAAAATCACCAGCCAGCTCACTTCGAACATTAACGTGACAAATTTTTAATAATTATACACTCTCCTCTCTCTCTCTATTGTTGAGACTGGTAATCTGTCATACAGGTCTCCTAGTTACAGATAACCAGTCTCTCGCATAGACTCCATTTCATTTCTACTTTTAGTTAAGAGAATAAATAAATAAATAGTGGACAACATACATTGTTCTGATCCTATGGTAAGTAGCCAAAGCACTTGTGTTACAGAAATCAGAAACAACGACGGTACCACAACACCCAGACCTGAGGCAATACAGAATAGTTATTTTTCTACATTGACTAACCGGAAATCGAACCCGGGACCTCAGAGATAGCGACACCAAGTCCGGTATGCTCGCCTCTCGGCTACGGAAGTTAAGAGAAATACATTGTAATAGCTATATGTGACAAACACAAAATAAATAACCAATTTATTTCAATGTTTAGTATTCACTAGACGGCTCGAAACGTGTATGATAAGAAAAATATATATGTCTGCGTCTGGTATAAACAACATATACCTAGTCTTGTTAACACAGTCCTAAACGAAAGTCGAACATAAGAAAATCATGGTCAATCAATTTGCTACAGATAAAACAGAACAATCGATGGACCTTAGAAAGATGATTGGTAGTAACTGGATTAAAAAGCGGGACATCGTGCTCTTTGGCGTTCTTTGGGGAAGGCTTACGTCCAGCAGTAGCCCGCGATAAGCTGACATGATGATGATAAAACAGAAACTACCTGTCTGTTCTATTTTCAGTGTATCCAAGGTGCAGCCATACAGGCGAGACGAAAAGCTTTTAAACGTCCGCCATAATAAATTACACTAATTCGATTTATACGAGAAACTGAAAATAAAAACGGAGGCAGCGCACTTTTAGCAAATGCCATAAATTGCGTTAACACTACGATTTTCGACTAAAACTAAAAACGTGGAAACATAAACTTATTTAGTACGGGCTAATAAATTACTATTACACATTTAGGTATGTAATAAAATTATACGACTTAAACCATAAATCAGAAAGTTTATTTGCTACCAGTCTTTTTTAGGTAAGTTAACCCTCTTGATACTTGATGATGACTAATGATGACCCATTGCAGCAGCATGCTTGCTTAGCCTATGCATAATCTTTTTTTCATTAGTAATGTAAACGAATTGATAATCATAATCATATATTTTATTTGCGTAAAAACATGGTATAAAGATTTTTAAAAAAGGTTCACATGTCTTGCCAGGATTATTAGCATGCAAATATTAATTAAATATTATATTATAGATATTTTATATAATTAAAGCAGTTCCTCTCTATTCAGAGTTACTCTGTAGAAAAAAGTGTGACAAAAAAAGAATGTTTTAATTTAAGTACAAAGTGTTTTTTGAAACATTTTTAATCGTGTCAATCAGTCTATTGCGCTAATATATGACAATGATCCGTAAAAGAACCAAAGTCACCGACATAGGCATTTGAATTTCAAACCTAATGTAGCAATGGGCAGGCCACATCTCTTGCAGAACTAACACAAGTTGGAGAAGAAAGGTTCTCGAGTGACGACTACGAAAAAAAAACAACGGTGGGCACCTCACCCGGTGGACTGACGACCTAGTCAAGGTTGCGAGAAGCCGCTAGATGCAAATGGCTTAGAGCCGCTTGCCGTCGCTTTCTATAGGAAAGGCCTATGTCCAGGAGTGGATGATATTGGGTACAATGATTTAGCTCACAGATGTCGAAATGTAAATCCACCTAAGGTTTTCCTGGAAGTGGTGAACGATAAGAACGCTTATTCTGCTCTAAATTTTATTTTCTGGTACTTTATTTGCTTTGAGGGGTATTCCTCATAATAAAGACTTTCTAACTTATACCCAAAGGGGCTCCGAATGATTTACAGAATTACCCTTGAACGATATAATTGTACATAGAAATCACTGTTCATCGTTCATCGATACAAATATATTTTTTTTACCGACAGCTCGGTTCGCCGAAAGAATGTTAAGTATTTCTTTCGGCGAACCGAGCTTTCGGTAAAAAAAATATACCCAAAGCCACGTAGATCAAAAATATGACTTACCAACAACCAAACTGAAACTCGTGCATGTTTCAAAAGGGCACATATGACATGATGAATAGGTTTTTGAGTGCTGCTTAACTTATTCGTGTACTATTAACGTTTAGTAGCATTTTTGAGAAAAGAACTAAGTACATTCATGTTATCAAGTAGTTCTCGGAAGGGTGAGGGTCGTTTACAAAGACTAGACTTACCCCATTTTTTCGGTTACTTAAACTTATTAAGCTGTCTGTTCATGATAGTAACTTTCTGTGGTAAATATTTGGATTTTGTACAAACTTTGTGACGTTAATCGATAAAAGGATCTCATGTACTGTAGGTACTACAGTATCAAAGCATTTTAGAAAAAGAAAAACATTGTGTCATTTCAAAATTTAGCGCAGGCAAGGCCTTTTCTGCTCTGAAAAGTAGTTTGCCGTAAATTTTGTATCTAATTAATGTCATTATTAAAAGCAGCAACAAATAGAGTAATAGTTACTGATTATCATTCATAAAAATAACTACCAATATAAATAACTGATTTTCGTATTTTTGGTAATAAGAGTTGTAGATTCACACGAAAATGATCATGTGGGTATCCTCCAACGAAAATAACTTTTATAATACTAAGGTTTTTTTAAATAAAGTACATGCTTACTAAACTTACTAACTGATTAAACTAACATTATCTTTTAAGTTAAATATTGTATGCCTGTTAATAGTGTGAAGCGACTAGTTTTTACGATCTTTATGTACCACAATTATAACAACAAATGGATTTATCTTTATCTTATCCATAGCACGAGACTTCTGCATCTATCCTATCCGAGCCACATCCACCTGGTCCTTTCATTATCATCTATCATCGGTCCACATAGCGCGCGGCCTGCCCACACTCCTAAGTACAGTTCATATCAGGCCTATATAACAAAGAATATGTCTTTCAAATAAGGCTATTTACGCCTTGTGGTTATAATAATATGTCGTTATTTTTACGTGACTTTTTACCACCTGTCTGAGCGTCAGGCACAGATGTTCCGAATTATCCCCTGCCCATCCCATGTTCGGGTCGTCGCACGCACGAATCATATTAAGTTTTGTACGTGTCTGGACGTTAACAGTAACACATACTGGTATAAGTCTAGCTACAAAAGACACAGGATGTCCAAATAAGAACCGCGGACGAAAGATCAAAAGATTTGAGTCATGTTTTATTAATTATCAGCGAACCAATTCTATATGACATAAATTAACGACTGCCTGTGTGGAATACAAAAAGAATGCGAACGAGCTTAATAAACTTTACTGGTTTTAGATGTAGAGTAATCGTAAACGGTATTATTATATTACAATTAACACCTTACTCTACCAGTTGGCTGGCTGGATACCTCTACCATGCTCTTGTCCAAATATTCCTACGATAATAAATGTGTCATAATAATTTGAGATATTAGGCCTTTGCCAATCCTTGCCTAGGAATGGTTTGCCTAAAGCCGCTACGAAGTTAAATAAAATGACGTTCAACTGATGTTAGTCAAAAAACAAACATGGCCAGAATTCTTAGTTTTAGCATAATATTAGTTCAACATTGCGTTGTCATACAAACCATTAAAACCTGCAACTATCCTACGTTTCAAGTTATATTATTTTTAAACTTATAGCATCCGGGACACGACGGGAACAAGAGCAGAGGACAATACTTTTCTAGCAACGGGAAAACTCGTTTTTTTTCCTATAACAGGATTAAGGTCTTTGCTCCACTAGAATCAAGCTACTCGTCGATATAAACAGAATTGTTTTCAGATAACATAAGAAACGAAAAGAATTATCTATTTTATAAATGGCAGATTGACATCAGCTATCTGAAACCAGACCAAAACTAAAAATCTTGTGAAGTTTGATTGTAGAATGAACAAATCATGCTCAAATGTAGCACTGACTTCAATACCAAAAGTGTCACTTCCCAGTCTCTTTATACCCTGCGAAGATCCTCTATGATAAGTCTTGATTTCATGGTTGGGTAACCAAGGTATCGTATTGAAGGCGAGCTACCATTGATAAGCATAGTCATCATCAGCCTTTGAAGGTTTACTGCTGGATATAGGCCTCCCCCATAGAACACCACAGCGAACAGCTCTGAGCCGTTTGCACCAAACTGTTTCTCGCAACCTTGACTAAGTCTTCAGTCCACCGAATAGCAGGCCTGCCTACGCTGCCGTCCAATTCATTCAATTGATAAGAACTTGAGGAGAAAACAGGATTCTATCTATCAGCTACACTCTGATGTCCACCAAAGATTTATTGGGGGAAGGGAGTACAATAGCAAACGTGTGCCCGTGAGAGTTCTCTTAGCCCGATGGACTGACGAATTAGCAGTCCTACAACTGTCTTAAGCTAATCTAGTATCTTACAGAAACATATCTTGTAGCATAACATATCTCCACACTCTCTCACTGGATTCCAACCTCAAAATACGGGGTGAAAAACCCGTCTCAACTCTGTATTCGTATCACGCGCCGACCCAAATATTTGGCCACCCTGCACCTTTATTGGAAATTAGAAGCGTTCATTTTTCTTACTTGCCTTCTGTGAAAATTGTTATGATTTTTATTGCGGTTGCTCCGTTTTGTGTCGGCGTTTGTTAAGGGTAAGTATGAGGTATAGACTTTTGGATAATACAAACCTACGACCTATGAGTTAACAGGATTCTTGTAGGCAAAGTCTCTTTAGCTTTAGGTGTACCTATTGATTAACCTTAGTTAAATGATTTTAGAGGTTAAATGAACCATCAGCGGGTTCGATTCCCGGTCGGTCAATGTAGTAAATAACTTTTCTATATTGTCTCGGGTCTGGGTGTTGTGGTACCGTCGTTGTTTCTGTTTTCTGTAACACAAGTGCTTAAGCTACTTATCATAGGATCAGAGAAATGTATGTGATGTTGTCTAATATTTATTTATTTATTGGATAATACCGATCAAATATTTATCAATTAATACAACGATTCTACTTACTTAATCCCTATCGTTTACATATGTAAGTACTTAAAACATTTCAATACCCCAAATATTAATATTTAAATCACCAAACAATTTTGCCTGCCTCTCTTGACCCACATTTGAAGAAAAGATAATTTCCAAAAACATCCTCTTATTTCCATGGTGGAGGGCCCAAAATGGCATATCTCTATTATATTACGCGGAGTTAGACCTTGCCACAGGCCAAACAAAACAGATAGCACAATTACAACTTTAAACACTACAAACGTTGGAGGAACTTAGGTATTATATTTACGTCCTTCAGATTTAACTCACTCATACAATAATTAGAGATTTCAGAGAGTGCCGAAAAATACTAGATATTGTTCTGTGCTATGTAGTCCATTCATCTATAACGTATTGGAAGAAACTAGAACTAAAAGAATTAAAAGTTTTAACTGTGTGGATACCTAATCATCATCATCATCATTTCAGCCATAGGACGTCCACTGCTAAACATAGGCCTCCCCCATTGACTTCCAGATTGGCCGGTCGGAAGCGGCCCGCATCCAGCGTCTTCCTGCGACCCTTACCTATACCTAATATTCCAGAGCAATTTGGATTCTAAGTGCAAGCACGAATTGAGCTGTCTGCCTTTTCTTGGCTATGTCCTTGTTTACGGCTCCCATATTCCAGCTCACAACATTATGTAAATTTCTCGGGGGACACAGTATAATAGACTTTTGATCATCGCCATTCCTGTCTCGTCGGAGACACAGTGCGAATCGTAATGACGTTTTGTTTTGATCATATCGGGGAAGTTGGCGGTTTCCTATTTGTTTGTTATCCCTTCGTGCTAGTGACAAAGGGCCTAACTTGTTAACTACTTTTAATAGTGTTACAGTAAATACAATATTTTAAAAACTAAGAATTTAAACAAGCTCCACGTCACCCAACGTGCTGAGGAGTGAGCTATGCTTGGCATTTCTCTGCGAGATACGATCCCAAATAAGGAGATCCATAGAAGAACCGAAGTTACCGGCATAGCTTTTCGAATTGTAAAGATAAATCGCAGTGGGCAGGCCACATCGCTGGCAGGACTGACGACCGTTGGGGAAAAAAGGTTTTCGAGTGGCGACCACGAACTGGAAGACGCGGCGTGGGTAGGCCTTCCACGCGGTGGACTGACGACCTGGTCAAGTTTGCGGGCAGCCGCTGGATGCAAACGGCCCAGAGCCGCTCGTTGTGGCGTTCCATAGGGGAGGCCTATGTCCAGCAGTACTCCTAGAGGCTGATAGTTAATGCTGATAAAAACTAAAACCCTACTAAGCCAAAAAGTAGTTAGCATTTTTGAAGTTGAAGGGTTATAGTTTTAAACAAGACTTTTATGTAAATTATAAATTCGAAAGTTTGTGAGGATGGATGGACTTTTGTTAGTCTTTCACACAAAAACTACTGAATGGTTTTGGATGAAATTTGGCATACTGATAGACCCCATGGTCTATCAGTATGCCGAATTTCATCCTGGATTAACATGGACTTTTTATCCGGGTAAAGTCAACGCTGACGAAGGCAAAAGTTTGTTTTTTAATAAAAATGACAAACAAACGAACGAATTAAAAATGTTTGTATGCGTTCCTAAACCATTGATCAGCCCCTTTCAGCATGAGCACAAAAACACGATATGGTATGATATGATATAGCGATATATCGACACTAACTGTAAAACTATGATAGATATAGCCGCCATTTTGAAACAACGATCATAAATGTGACGTTACCGACACGGCGATTCAACATGGCGGCTATATCTATCATAGTTTTACAGTTAGTGTCGATATATCGCTATATCATATCATATCATATCGAGTTTTGGTGCTCAAGCTATGGGGGCAGATTGTGATGTATCTTTGGAAATGTCTTCTAAGGACGCCCGAGAGGATTTCTGAATTAAATTTTGGAAACAGCGAGTTATAATTAAAATTAATATCGGTTCTGTAAACTATAGTCGCAGTTACTCGTCCTTCCCATTTAGCTTTTCAGAGTTCATACTGATGAAATGAAACGTACTATATCTACACAACAACCCGTTACACACACAAGTGTACAATAAGACCGAAACAAATGGCCGAATATCCAGCTAACAAGCAGACCGGGAATAGCAAACTGAAAAAGCATTGAGAGCCTTTCTAAACACGAATTTCCCGCACAAAGCCGAATGTTAGTTCCGACGAGAAACAAAACGGGATCCGTCCACAAACATTTTAGAAACAGAATAGACGGAATCAAATAAACTTTGGGGAAAAAATTCCCGAAACGGGAATTCGAAAAATTGTCTAATCCGAACGCGGCACAAAAAACCGGTCAAGTGCGAGTCGGAACGCGCACCGAGGGTCCCGTGAAACGTTCCCGTTTCACCGTATTCTATTTAAGTTTGAGATCCTTTACTCGAGCCCGACTTACATTTGACCGGCTTTCACTATAACCTAGATGACGATTGTATGTATTAGGGCGCTAGCTCGCCTACGAGGGGAAAATGGCTAAGCGATTTTTTTGTCGCCGATTATAAAACATTCAAATCTTAGTACTAAAACGCCCTCGTGCTAAAGTCGCTTATTAACAAAATCGCTGCATCTCGGGCCAAGAGATTGTAGCGGTAAAATAAAACGTTCGGATATGTACTAGCTAACGTACACTATACTCACCGACTAGGGTTATCAACTTTTTTCTATCAAATATAGTATTTTCGAAGCTGTTACCTCTAATACAGAGGTATTTTTTATATATTTTTATGCCATAATATATTTGCTATAATATTTATTTTTAAATGAATAATTTTTGCGCGCGATCCGCGGGCTTTATAAAGCGGACGCAAAATATAATAGTTTCACGTACTATTTTTTTTTAATAGTAGTATTTAATGCCATAATAATATAATAGGATACTATATTACATAGTATGGCTGGCAATTTCCTATCACCGACAATCGGCCGCTTAGGTACTCTTGCTATTAGAGGAAGCCAGTAAAACGAAGCCGTGTGTTGACACACAAACTCGCTTTAATTATCGAGCTACAAACAGTAGTATTAACTATAATACTACTGTTTGTAGCTCGATAATTAAAGCGAGTAAATTGTCAATTAAGCAAGCTTGCATACTAATGCAAGCTTGCTTAATTGACAATTTTGTATGGGATTGGCAATGAACTTTAGGTACAGACAACGGCAGGTCAACCTACAAAAAAAGTTAAAGGTCATTAAATTGATTTTCAACTTTAAGTCCAATGAGTAGAGATCGATATCAATTGAGAAAATTTGACGTTTTGTTGTAGGTTGACGTGCTGTTGTCTGTACTGCAAAGTATATCGGGTCATCTAGTTATTGATATATATATATAATTTCTTTTAACAATATAAACGACTCTAGTCTAGCTCCAAAATAAGCAGAGCTTGTACAAAAAAATATAAAATTTGGCAAGATGAGATGATGTACTAGAAAAGTTTACAAATTTCAGTTTTAGACCTTTTTCTGGACTACAAAGCCAGCGATTGTGGGTTCTAAGCCCTGGAAGGAGCACAAGGAGCAAATTTTCATGCTAAGTGCATAATTGTTTCAGATACATTGTTGCCATATAATGTATTTAAATATCTACCTTGTAGTGCAAGTAAGCTCTTTTTACTTTATGGAAATTTTGCCCTTTACCTATTAAAATTTACCTTACCTTTACCTATTAAGAAATAAAAAAAATAAAAAAATCTGGATTCCATATCTCCACTACGGATCCCCAAACCATTCGCATAGCGGACTTATCAATTATACGCCGGCTAAAATTTCGCGAACGGCAACACAATGGCCCATCAATCCGCGAACAAAAACCTGGCAACACTAACATACCGCTGGACAATGGAGGAAAAAGCGAACCGCCAGCCATCTTTGATTTTGGGCGCTATGAAAAAGATATATTAATTAGTCGTTTAGCAAATTAAATAGGATGCTTAGTAAGTCGTTAAAGTTTTTAAATAATGGTTTATTGAATATATTTAATTCGTTGTTATTTTAAAAGCTTCCTCCTTTTAATTAAAAAAATGATAGCCCAAAATGCGCTTGAAATAAGCCTGTCTTGTAAATAACGATAAATTGTTTCACAATCACACCAACTAGCTAGCCCCAAACAAACGTTAACTAAAACTAACTAAACTAGATAACGGATAAAACCATAATTATTGTCAATTCTAATTGCTGTTTAAGCCCACCCCACAAACGTCTCATTACCACAATACAAACAAACTATCGGCCATCTTATGTCTTAGAGCCATTACAGATGTTCTGAATTCGGACGAAAAGCCAGCTGCAAAATGGCCGTTTGGATGCTGATTTTCTTAGTTGGCTGGCAATCCAAATGCAGCCTGTCTGTTTGGCTCTTCCTATGGGGTCCAAAATCCTAAAAGTATAATAGCCCGACCTTAGATCAATTAATGACATGTAAAAAAAAATTGCCAACATTTTTTCTGTATAAAAAAGTGTGTCCTTAAGATTGATTAATAAGTTTGTAAACCTACAAAAATCGCCTTCAAGATAAACATTTCTTAACACAAAAAAAAGTTACAGGCTACGCATACCAGATCATCTACATATAATATACAGCACAAAAACTATAGAAATTGCAAGACAAATGATCTCTATCCTCGAGATTGCACACATCAATATTACACGTCCAAACACTAATGACACATTTCTATACGTATTGGAGTCTCGCTCTCTCGCACACAATAAGAGGGGGACGGCTACAAAAGAATACTCCCGTATTCATGGGATAGGTGCAGGCGTCGAAGCGTGAGCTAGACTACTCGATGACGATGACCTAGTGAGTTGGCAGAGTCGATTATAGATATCGATAAACTGACAAATTTTGCTCTGACCACTGAAATTTGGTCTTGATAATAAGGCCATACAGTACCTTCTCCATTTAGCTGAGAGTCCGTGAACAGTACAATACCATGGCCTGCAAAAATCCTACAAACATCCATCACTAATTTATTAAGATATTATAACGGTACTCAGCGAACACTACAAAATCGCTGGACACCCAATGACGAGATGCTGTTTACACAGTATCGCTTTTGCAGTGCATCCATCAGGTATGTTTGTGACGTACCAAACTAATAGTTCAAACTTCATCGTACGCAATAAAGACTGTATCCCTAATTAGCAGGGGGAACGGGGGTACTACTCTGAGGACAGATACACGACACCGCTGTGTCCATCAGACGGATGAATTGTCTTGTACAAGTGTCATCCGTCTGATGGTTTTATCTCGGCACAAGTAACTTCTCTCTTGTAACCAGTACCTACCTAACTTACTAACCATAGATTCTAAGTAATATTATTATTATTTTACCAAACCTGGGTTTAAATTGTCTGAAATAAAGAATTTGTATTTATTTCATTTTATTAACACCCGGTCGGTACCTATACGAAGAATTTAAGACAAGTTCCTTGATAAACGTAAGAAACAGTTTAATTCAAGTCAATCTGCTTCATCAGTTGCAGGTTGCTGGTCAAGCAGTACTTAAGACACTTTTTTAAGTTCATGAACAATATACCTAAAATACTTGGATAATGGGCTAGTTTCCTAAAAAAAATCGAATGAGTCCGTCAGTTAGATTAACAGTAAATATTGGACACGTATTTTTGCTTTTCTCAATCAAACAAAAAATGATGAAGATATAGCCCGTTAAAGTTCCGCGTAACGTCACGCCTTGCGACACTTTTTAGCAAGGCGTGACGTCACGTGCTTACTTTGATGCGCTTTATCTATGTAATTTTTTGTTTGATTGACAAAAGACAAAACATGGGTCCAATATTTTTTGATAATCTAACTGACGGACTAAATAGAATAGTCTTTTTTTGAGGAAGGAAACTAGCCTATTGTATACCAAGGCTATGTTACTGGATAATTGAAGTCAGTACAAGTGCTTTTTTTTTCTTTGTGGCAGGATTACTTGGGTTTGCAATTTTACTCGGAAAAAGGCTGTATTTATGACTAAAAATGTTATAGCATCTTAACTTATCGATATTTTATTTCGGCATCACTAGTTCGAAATAGACACTGCCACTTGATGACTCCTTCGCTAGCTCGCATTGAAACTGAAAACATCAGCGGTACCACGAAAACTCGAATCTCTTTAAATGCACTAAAATTTCTTTAAGTGAAGTCGGTTCTTGAATCTTAACTTTTTTTAGCCAAAAACCGGAGCTTAAAAACTTTAACGGTTGCATTTTACGTCAAAATAATGATATTTAAATTATACCTTCGATTTTATTACCTATCTTATAATTATAAGTAAGAATTTTAGACAATACTTAGTTACAACGATGTACAGACAACAGCTCGTCAACCTACCACAAAACGTCAAATTTTCTCAATTGATATTGATCTCTACGTGCCGGACTTAAAGTTGAAAATCGGTTCAATGACCTTTAAATTGTTGGGTAGGTTGACCTGCCGTTGACTGTACCTACAGTTCTTTTTTTTTCAGGGGTTTTTCTAAAGAGAATCATCTTAGACCCACTTCTTAGTGATTTTAACTTACATTCTCACAGAATGGTATCTATAAGCTGAGTTTGTTTCGGCGTTTCTTCCGGCGCTATCACTATTTTTATTATCACTACTACCACTGAGCTATAACCACCTCATAAATTTATATGTCTACCAAATTTCAGCATTCAATAGATTCTGAGCAAATTGGTTGTGACAAACGGACAGACACAAGTGATCTATTTTTAAATTTTGACTTAGGGATCCCTAAAAAAACAAACTAAAGACTTCAGTACTACAGTACCCCCTACACCAGGGTTTCTTAACCTTTAACCTTTATCTAGTCATGGGCATGACCCCTAGCATGACCAACAAATTCCGATATTTTATAGTTTTTTTTTTAAATTGTGTAACATTAATTGACCTAGTAGTGCCTAAAATGTATGCATAACAAAAATATGAACTTTAATAAAGCTAAGATGGTCGGACGTGACCAACTAAATACAAGGTAATTTGTTAAATTAGTTAGGTAATATAGAATAAAAATAATACAAAGTTATAAATTTTGAACAGTACGTGTTACTTTTTTTTTTGTTTATATACTATAATAAGCTTTTTTAGCGTTTTTGTTTTAGCCTGCCATGTGATATATTATATAAATCAGTTTTATTCAATTTATCGGCACCAAATCTTTAAGAGTGGCTCAGAATCAGTAACTTTATCGAACTGTGCAAAGAGCAAGTTTTTTTTTACATTTAATTATTCCTATTTGCTGATAAAAATCGTAAGCGTGGATAATTTAACTCATTCATGAAAAAATTGCACCGTATATTCACTGCGTAAGGTCCTTGTTAGTTTGCCGTACCTACGCCTCTGATGAATAACCTCTATTGACTTTATTTTCGTATATTTTAAAGTTTTTTTTTGTAACATACAAACAACAATATTTGTAACAACGATTTAGACGCTTCTTTATAGATCTTATTTTTTAAATTTGGCACCCCTTTGCAATGTAACCCTTTATATGAATAGTTAGTGTGACGCTTATGTTAGGTAGGCTCGCTTAGAAACCCCTGATGTTCATTACACAGATCTCATAGGGTTTCATGGACCACAGATTAAGAAACCCTGCTCTACAAGTTCCATTCAAACCAGCATTTATCTGTTCGTCTCTTGTGGTACGGAACCCTAAAAATACTTTGTTGTCTTTAGAAAATAATTTTAGCTGTGCCTAGACATAAAAGTTTCGTAAGGTTGGGTTAAAATATTTCGCATATAAAGGTCGAAAAAGGTCGCCGCCGGTCATACACATACGCACGATCAAACGTGAACTTTAAACGACGGGCTTGTCGTTTGCAAAATGAACAATTGATATGATTGAAGAATGCGATTTACATATACAAAAAGCCTTTTTTAAATATTTTTATTTAAAACTAAGTACGCCTAGACGTTATTGGGTGCTTTTTCATTTAGTCATTGGACCCATAACTGAAATGTCAATTTATAACATTCAATGGCGACCTCCGTAGCCGACAGGCGAGCACGCAGGCACAGAATAAATAATATAGGCAGAAACGACACTTAAAGACATTTGCTAAAATAGATTATCTACTCTCAATGTGCGGCAACAAAGAGCAAATTAGCTTGCACCGGGCAATGTACTCTCATTTTATAATAGCCTACAAAGCGTTACTGCAAGCGATAATCCACCAAAACGCCACAAGTGAGAGCTCTTTTTACTTTGTCCTGTCAGCTACCGCTCTCTCGCAAGGGCTGCGACTTGTGTTTGTGAATTTGGTCGATACCTACCTACGCATAAAATAGCGTGTAGATAATTAGTAATAATTTCAATGAAAATATTACTTTCCATTTCGGTATATCGATACAATTAATTTATGAAAACAGCCTGATGACAGTTAAAGAGCCCTGTATAAAAATGTCGTAACGTAGTAAGTACCTACCTAATACGGACTTAAAATATTATAGAAGTGGTTTAAGGACTTATTATAATATTGTGGTAGGTCTGCTGGAAATCGAGACGTTAGTATTTTCAATCGCAATGGAGCGGTCGCGTCGCTGTAACTAATGCTACCGAGCGACCCAGTGGCAAAATATATAACCTAAATGCTGCGCAATATTTTCGATTTCTTTTAATTTTTTTATTCACAGTGAATAAACTCTGAATAAAGTCGGAAGTGTAACGCGTACAAAACACTAATTTTAATAATAAGAACGTGTAACAGCGCGCGTGCGTGACACTAGACTAATTTTAGCCTCTTCAAAGGTGCGCGTCGCGTAGGTATTTATCTCGACCGAAACGCGGAGTGTCGTAGGCCTGACGCAGGACTTAGTGTCGCCGTCTCTAACGTTCCGGGTTCGATTCCTGTTTGGGAATTGTCTCGGGTGTGGGTGTTGTGGTACCGCCATTGTTTCTGACTTCTATAAGGACTGCTTTAGCTACTTATTTGAGGATGAAAAGAGCAATGTATAATATTGTTATGTTGTCCAATAGTTATTTTAAAAAATGCAGTGTGGCATGTGGTTTACCTTCTGTTGCAAACGTGCTTCCAAGACCTGTAACAAGGCAAAACATCTATTAGAATAGAATAATTTCACAATTGACCACCCTGTTTCTGAGTGTTATATAACTCTTAGGGCTCCGTACCCAGGGGCGTGCATTGGTTTCAGATGGGGGTAGGCTGTGAGTGAAAATTGAGTAAGTTTGTGTGAAACAGTAGGCGATCTCGCGGCAGCCTAACATTGGTTAAATTGCACAGGAACGATCTAAGTTGCCCGCTTTAGTAGTTAGTTTAGTAGTACTATTGGGTATTCTGTGGCTTTAGTAAGGAATAAGTATAGGCAGACGACAAAATGGTTACAGAATATTTATTGTTTATTGTTGAATACGTAATTAATAATTATGGTTAGCTGCTCTGTCAGTTTTTTATGAAGGTAGGCTCTGCATAATAGCCTATATGGGATGCACGCCCCTGGACCGTACCCAAAGGGTAAAAACAGGACCCTATTAATAAAACTCTACTATCCGTCCGTCTGTCTGTCACCAGGCTGTATCTCATGGGCCGTGATAGCTAGACAGTTGAAATTTTTCAAAGATGATGTATTTCTGTTACCGCAATAACAACACATACTAAAAACATAATAAAACATTTAAGTGGGGCTCCCATACGACAAACTTGATTTTTTTGCTCGATATTAATAACAAATAACTAATGTTTGATAGATAATGGTGCGGAACCCTTCGTGCGCCAGTCCAACTCCCACTTGGCCGGTTTTTATTTTATTTATTAGGCTCTCAAATCATGAGTACACTATTACAAACTAGAATTACACTAGTTAAAATTCTAGTTGCCAAAGTCCAGTCCTCGAAACTAGCGGTCAACACTCGTCATATGTCGCAATTAAATCGCTGCGTGCGTTAAATCCCTCTAACGAACCGCACTCATCTCGAGTGTTGCCCGTACCGCGATATTTACGTCACAGTGATTTCTGTACTCGTACGACTGCAAAGCAAATTGCTCTGGTAACGATATGTAATACATATTATATTCTTGTAAAAATATTTTTGATGTTTGTAATTTCAGTAAGTCTTTAAAATAATTTCGTTTTGACTTTCGCATTTTATTGGGCCGTAGAAATAAGCAAAGGGTCCATACAGGCAAGCTCAGACAAAAGGCATCGAATATAATTGGCATACCTCAAGTTGTAAGTAACCTTAAATATCGGTATTTTGGACACCTTTGAAACATACTTTAATCGATAGAGAAAATAATTACAAATAACAAATACTCTTTGACGAAATGTCGTAAATTGTATACTTTGTTCAGAATTTCAGGGTGAACATGTAATTTTTATTTACATAATCAGATTGAAATTCAGAACAAAGTATTTTATAATTTATGACATTTTGTCACGGAGTATTTGTTGTTTATAATTATTTTCTTTTTCGATTAGCGTATGTTTCATAAGTGTACACCAAAATAACGTTATTTAAGGTTACTTGCAACTTGAGGTATGCCAGGATCCAAACAAAACAGTTCGAAGTCTTTTAAAAATATAAAAAAATATACATTACTAAATTATTTCCACAATCTGCCCCAAACTATGCGAAATTGTAATATACGGCAACCAGATAACGGATACACAGTTAAATACGTTTATAAACCATGATATAGGTACAAATTCTCGTGCGACTCACACAAAAATTTGCCATAATAGCAATTAAACTTCAAAAAGTATTGATAGTATTGTTAAGCATAACACAAAAAATATAAACATTATCGATAGTTTTGGACTTCATTGTGGACTGTTTTAATACTATCAGCATTTTAATAGTAAAAGGTCTCGCTACTACGACTAATATTACCATTGCGATACAGGTGACTATCCAAGTATCCATCGTTTATTAGTTCTCAGGGATTATTACTATTGATAGTATTAGGTTTAAACAATACTATTACTGGAAGACGTAGCGTGGGCAGGCCTCCCACGCGGGGGACTGACGACCTTGTCAAGGTTGCAGGCAGCCGCTGGATGCGAACGGCCCAGGAGACGTATTTTTGAGTTATGCGAATTCTAATCCGTATACGAAATCGCAAGATTCGCATGCGAATACCAAAAATCACTATTTTTGAAAATTCTGCAACTACTCGTTTATGTTTTTTACTAGTAGAAAGTACGGAAGAATTACATTGACAAGTAAACGTATGTTTGACAGAAATTTGACATAATAACTTTTTATTTACGTTCGTTAATGAGTTTTTGCTTTATGGTTTATAATATTTTCTGCATGAAACAAAAATAGTTACAAGATTTCAATTTAATAGTAACACCTATTTCGAGTAATTCAAAAATGCGTAAAATCGTAAGCAATAGAAATGAATTTCATACACGAATTGTTTTCGTGTTCGAATTTGAGATTCATTTCTAATGCTTCAAAAATACGACTCCTGAGCCGCTCGCCGTGCCTATGTCTAGCAGTGGACTTCTAGAGGCTGATAATGATGATTACTTTTATTTAACAATCGATACTATATACCCAGATACCCAGACTATATACCCAGACAGACATACAGAGAATATACCCAGACCATCGACAGGGCTATAGCCCTGTCGATAGTTTGGGTATTTCCTAGAGGACTGTAAGTGACATCACTAGCATTAGACACTGATGGAACGATTTTATATATTGGAGAATAAGAATAGTGATTCAATTTACTTTATTATCTTTTTTGCTGCACCACTGATAAAAGTCAAAGTCAAAGTCAAAAGTCAAAAATCATTTATTCAATTTAGGACAGAAAATTCCCACTTATGAACGTCAATAATAACATTATAGGCCCATATGAGGCCAGAACATGTCTCCTTATTTTTTGGGCCCTACTAGCGCTTCGAGACAATACACAGACAATCTGGCAAGTGCTAAGAAGAAACGCCGGAACAAACTCAGTCACCACTAGTTGCCACAAAAAAAATAAAAAAAAAATAAACAGGTAGGTACATCAGTTTAGTGCAAGCTGGACTGACCATACATTCTTGTCATTAAGATAGTCTTGAATTTTATAATACCCCTTAGATATAAGTGTAGTTTTGACGTGTGACATAAATTTATTAAAAGGAAGTTCGATAACATTGTAAGGTATATTATTGACTCATTAATACTCATTTATTCAGTATATAGGCCCTCTTCCAGCACTTATACACGTCCTAAAATATAGCTTTACCCTATCACTGCTTCGGGACTACATATTGGCCGGTGATGAGAAGAAACGGCGCTACAAACTCAGTAACCTTTGTCAGCCTTTTTTACAGGAAATACGGTTACAAGACATGTAGTAAGAGCTAAGCAGGTTAAGTCCATGCACTCTTGTCGTTTAAATAATCGTCTACTTTATAATAAGTACCCTTTTTTATAAGTTTTTTAAAAATGTTAATTTTGAACTCATGTACAGGTAGTTCGACAAGAGTTTGTGGTACTTTATTGAAAATTTTTTTACATTTTCCCAAGAATGAATTACCAACTTTGGTAGTCTGAATCTCTGTCTGAAATCTGATAAAAATACGACATCCAGAAAATAATTCTTATTAATTCAGTTTCCTATTTCACTCCTCATAACGTCATTATATATTTAAAAAGGCGCCGTTTCTAAAGGACTTAATTAGAAAAGTCTAGAGAATCCCTTCAGTGGTAAATCTTTTATGTTTCAACAAGAAAATTTTGTTTGTCTCCAACCCACCGTCTGCCATCGTGTGAATTATTTATTCGTTGGAATATGAAAAATCTTTCTCTATTTCTTTTCAGACGTTTTGCAGGTTATGTAATAAGGAATGGGGCGGTTATTAAACGAAGATGTTTTCTTGAAAGCAATGTAAAGCGTCAGATAGGTACACATGCTTAGTTAGTATCTTTATTAACCCCATAAGTGGTCATCGTAGTGCTGTCAGTCGCGGGTGCCGAACTGCCGAATACTGGCGAGCCAAGGCGAGTTCTCAGTTGACACTTTTGGCGTTTATCTCTAAAGTATGCTTATTCTTATTTTAAAAAAAGAAGAAAGTTCTCAATTCCCCGTTTTTTTTTTTAAATGTATGTTCGGTGCCAGCACTGCCAGTCGAAGAGAATTTGAATTTTCGTTTGCAACGACTTGCCCTTAACGAAAGTTTAATCGATTAATATTCAAGTGACCATTTTCAAATAGTATGGGTGAAACGGAAAATGTGAACTGTCACAGAACTTATCCTATCTTGAATATAGTATAATTAAAGTCTGATTTAAACTTGATTTACCTACCCTTGCTTTTTAGAATATAAATATTGGACAACATCACATATATTGCTCTGATCCTATGATAAGTAGCTTAAGCACTTGTGTTACATAAATTAGAAACAACGACGGTGCCACAACACCCAGACCCGAGACAATATAGAAACGTATTTTTCTACATTGACCGACCGAAAATCGAACACGGGACCTCAGAGATAGCGACACCAAGTCCTTTATGCTCGCCCCTCGGCTACGGAGGTCAATTAAATATTTCATTTTAATAAGTAAATTATTATTCAATACTACTACTTACCTACCTTACGTCTAACAAAAAAAATGCAATTTATCTTCCATTATATCAAACCCATTCATATTTCACGGTACATAATACAATTCTTTTATTCAACCAGACATTTCTGGTTGCAATCCACATTAGCTTTAAAGATATTATTATACGCTTGAGTTCTTGAAACAATTTATCTTTCTTATTTACCGATGTGGTTTTCATCTAGGTACAAAACGATTGTACCATTCAAAAGCATTATTCGATAAATATGTAGAGAGATATATACATGTTTATTCAAGTCAAGTCAACACATGGAGCAATTACAAATTACAAAATTAATAAAAAATAAAAATTCAAAAAAGTATTTCAACATTAGCCCGTGATATGTATGTATTATTTGATATTGAAATCTAAATTTTTTTACGGTTCTTTTATGGTACAATTTCTTACAAGTGTAGTAAAAACTGATGACCTACGGAGCCGAAACGTGGAACAGACAGTAAAGCAGGCCCACCGACTTCACGTCACTCAGCGAGCTGTGGAAAGGTCGATGCTTGGGATTTAAGTTAGTTAAGAGATAAAATCCAAAACAAGGTTATCCAAAAAGACTAAAGTTCAAATTGTAGCAAGATAATACTCAATAATACTCATTTATTTTGTACATAGGCCCTCTTCCGGGCACTTATACACGTCCCATAATATAGCTTAGTCCTATCACCGCTTCGGGACTACGTATTGGCTGGTGATGAGAAGAAACGGCGCAACAAACTCAGTCACCTTTGTCAGCCCTATTTTACAGGAAATACAGTTACAAGACATGTAGTAAGTGTGAGCTAAGCAGGTTAAGTCTATGCACTCTTGTCGTTTAATAATCGTCTATTTTATAATATCCTTTTTTCATAAGGATTTTTTTAATGTGAATTTTGAATTCATGTACAGGTAATTCAACAAGAGTATGTGGTTAACTGAAACCGGCCACATATGTCGCAGAACCGATAACAGGTGGAGTAAACGGGATCTCGAGTAGAGACCACATGTAGGCCCCCAGCTCGATGGACCGATGACCTTAGGAATATGGCTGGCAGTAGCTGGATAAAAAAACTGGAGATCGTGCTCTTTTGGTGGTCTTTGGGGTCTTACGTGTACTGCAGTAGTGTACTGCAATAGGCTGACATGATGAATATTAAAGCACTAGTTTTAACAGCGAGAAACTCATGAGATAATTCGACGTGGCTCCTCAAGCAAGTCCTTAGTAGCTCAGTCGGAAGAGAAGTCGCCTGGATTTTAATTCCAGCCTGCCTAGCATGGCCACCTAAACACGATATGATATAGCGATATATCGACATCAACTGTAAAATATGATAGATATAGCCGCCATGTAGAATTTTTATCGAAACAGCGATCATTGTTATACATGTTTGTAACGTCGATTGGCGTCGTCGATGGCGGCTATATCTATCATATTTTAACAGTTAGTGTCGATATATCGCTATATCATATCGTGTTTTAGTAATCATGCTAGGAAGGCAGATATCGAAGATAGAAGTATTTTTAGCAACATTTCGGAAACTGATGGATTTAGCTGTAGATTTCATACGACAATTTCGACATAATAGATCGATCTAACCGAATTACAAGGGTGTCACATGACGTGACTCGGCGAACTTGTAAGGGCTCTGTTTCCCTTTTCGGCGGCTTTGTGTTGAACTTAATCAGGTGTGGCAAACTTTGTAAGCCGATCATATTAAGGTACACATAATTTACTTGATTTTGTTTTGATCACACACCTGTACACAACTTAATTCTAAAATCTAATATTAGATTAGACTTAATGACGACTAGAGAAATCAATTATAATTCATTCACTTTGAACATAAGTTGTTTTTTATGATCTACACTTATACTAGCTGTCCCGGCGAACTTCGTACCTTCATAAAAAAAAAAAACCATGAACTTTTCCGTGTTTTTTAGTTATTCTGCTATTCGGGGCGGAGACAAATTCAACAAACCAGAGATCATAAAAATCGGTCCAGCAGTTCTCGACGTATAAATGGTGTAACTAACTATCTCGACTTTCTTTATATATATAGATTATAAAGCTGAAGTGTTTGTTTGGTTGAACGAGCTTAATCTCATGACTACTAGTTCAAATTGAAAAATTCTCGTTGTGTTGGATGGTCCATTAAATTTTTAACCAACTTCAAAAAAAGAGGAGGTTTTCAATTCGTCGGTATCATTTTTTAAAGAATGTATTTTCAGCGACAATTCGTTACCAGGTTAACCGATTTCAATAGTTCTTTTTTTGTTCGAAAGGGAATACTTTCGGAATGGTCCCATATAAATTGGATCAAGTTCTGATGATGGGATCTATATGAAAATCATCAAACATTGCATGAACTCCATACCGTGCCAACTGATTTTTGTACCTATCTTGCCTTATATCTTCGGCATTTGTGAACCGATTTTGATGATTCTTTCTTTATCGAATAGCTTATACTTTAAAGAATAAATATAGAAATAAGTAAATTTTATTTAAAAAAAGCAAACAGACTTCAAAAAACTGAAAAGCTAAAAATAATATAAACACATGTACCGACGACATTCAAACTCTCATCGGATGGCATTGACTCCAAAAGTAACTGATTAGGTACTTTTGTTAATATTATTTTTAGCTTTTCAGTTTTTTGAAGTCAGTTTACTTTTTTATCGATGAAGGTTATAGGCATGACCAATAGGAGCGCAGCATCAAAGAAAATGTTGCAACCGGGAAAAAATATTCATTTTGAGAGCTTCCGTTGCGAGCGCTTCGTAAACGGTGACAGTTACTCAAAAATCATGTATAACAGAATTGTTTCCCTTTGAAAGTTCTACAAAAAAGTCCGTGACAGTATGGGCCTTACTACAAAAAAGATAGACTAGGTTTAAACACTTCCTAAAGATTAGCCAACCAATGGGCTAGTTTTCTAAAACAATCTAATTAGTCTGTCAGGTGGATTAACAGAAAATATTGGACACGTATTTTTTCTTTTCTTAATCAAACAAAAAACGATGAAGATATAGCCCGTTAAAGTTCCGCGTAACGTCACGCCTTGCGACACTTTTTAGCAAGGCGTGACGTCACGTGCTCACTTTGATGCGCTATCTTCGTCATTTTTTGTTAGATTGACAAAAGACAAAATATGGGTCCAATATTTTTTGATAATCTAACTGACGGACTAAATAGAATAATCTTTTTTTGACCCAGGAAACAAACCTATTAAAAAGTATGGTAACATAACCGAGACATGTGTGATGTGTCAATATTCCAAATTGTATGGTTATTCTTTAGACATGATTTAAACCTAGTCTATCTTTTTTTTAGTAAGGCTATATATGTCTATCTTATAAGGTTCCCACTACAACCTTTTTATGGTAATCAAATTTGTTCTAAAATCGTCGCGTCGCTTTTTTTTTTACATTCAAAGCGAGGCATTGATAAGGTTTATTGTATTATTTGACTATTTTTACAAGGTTGTCCTTGATTATATGGGACATCCTGTATATACAAGAATTGCTCGTTTAATTAATGTACTAAGATTAGTACCTTGGTACATAAGTACTGTAATTTAACTTATAGAATTAGCAATAAGTATAAGCAACTTCCAAAAATATAAACTCAAAAACAGTTCGCTAATTTCTGTCTGCAAACCAAAATATTAGAACTATTGCGCAGATCTCATATTTCCAGTGCTCTCCAACATTTGAAACAGTGAATTTGAATTCAAAAATATTCATTCAAAACAGAGTAAAAAACGTGCCGGTAGCGCGCCATTACGCTTGTTGAGGAGTTACGATGACGCAGGCGCAGGTGTGTGGAAATGTAGCATTTAATAGGCTGTGATAAAGTCTAGATTGGATTAACGAGGGTCAGGATTTCCCTGTGGTTTGAGTTTGTGGGATAGGGCAAGAGCGCGAGCGTGTTTTATATTAATTTTCCCAAAATATATGTCGGAGATAAGATGAGAATCGAGACTTTATTTCGAGATGAAGTGATCTAATAACGTGTGGCGACACCTATAAGTCTAATTTATAGTTGTTTGACATTGTTTTTGATAGAAATGCAGAGATAATCTCTGGGAAAACTGCTCGACTCTCTAGCCTGTGGCTTAGGGTAGACGATTGTAGATGTTTTTATTAACACTCGATATTTTGATTTAAAGCTGTAGAAGCAAATGTTTGAAACTTACAGAGCTGTTAGTCAACTAAGTAAGGAAGTTTTTAACAGAAAATATTATGTAAGTTACAGATAAATTATCGAAATAAACAGAATAATAGGTGAATTTTTATTTTTCAGTAAAATGTTTTATGCTAACGTTTAAATTGTATTTTACTCAGAAAGGTACATTATTGGACTATTTTAATTTAAAAAATGGGACTCTAACACTAACCGTTTAGTCGTTACACGTGTTTTTCTGGATCAATTCTCAATCAGGTCAAAATCCATTCTAAAGTAAATATCTCGAGAATCGTTCATTTTCGCTGATCATACATGGGGGTCCAATCAATAGGTATTGGTGTCTTCTATCACCTGACGCCCGCTGGTACACCCTTCTTGGGACACTCTGTATAATATGTCCCTAAGCTTAGATTGCCTGTAGGCATAGGCCTAGGCCAAAGGCCAATCCTCTAACATTTTCCATTGGGACTTGGTTAGGACCTTCTTCAGTGTCCAGCCTTGAGTTTTAGGTCATCCTCCCATCTTGTTTGTTGGCGTCTCGTGCCATCTCTGGAATACTAGTCAGTACCAATTTTGCATAATTTCTCATCTCATCATAATAACCCGAATAGAGAGGTAATACCCGATCTACAAGAGAAATGGTACCTATTGTTACGAAAGTGGGTACGGGATTAGAAGGAAACGACAGTACTTCCAAAAAGACGCTTTATTTCCACTTGCCGCAAGCCACACAAACGCAGTTCCGATCAGTGACAGTGTTCCGACGTGGCACTGATCTGGTCTCCTTGTCTGACGCGGTCCTCTTGACTGAGGCTACGTAGACCTCTTGTTGACACAACACTGACCAGGTCGGTGACGTAAGCCAACAGATGTCACTCTATTAAATATCACAGCCTTACTTACCCGCTGCAACTCGCCACTCGGGCCGCGCGAACCCAGAGGGAGAACGAAGCTCGTAAATATGTCGGGTTTATAGTTGTGCACCCCTGCCCTCGCAGGGGTGGCGAATCTTGGACTTTTTTCTTTACCTCCCCACTTACTGTTGATGTTGATTACTTGATTGCTTATCTCGGGCTTTAGAATAGACAACGTTTAGCGAATTTGTTTTGTTTTATTGTGCGTCGAGTCTTACTTGCTTTAAGCCAATGCTTTAAGCTAATTATTTGTGAACTAAGGTCTTTCGACAGAGAACTAAAGTAATCGAAATAGTTTAAACGATAAGCAAGCTGCCACCAAAACACGATATGATATAGCAATATATCGACACCAACTGTAAAATATTATAGATATAGCCGCCATGTTGAATCGCAGTGCCGGTGACGTCACATGTTATGATAGCTGTTTCGATAAAAATTAAACATAGCGGTTACATCCATCATATTCTTACAGTTGGTGTCGATATATCGCTATATCATTATCGTGTTTTGGTGGTCATGCTAGGGGGGCTGAAGTGGCAGAGGGTAGGTCACATTTGCTGTAGAACCGATAACCATTGGGTAGACGTGTTCTTGAGTGAAGACCACGACTTGGCAAGGTAAGCGTGGGGCATCCTTCGACAAGATGGAACAATGATATTTTATACGCTGTGAATGTAAAAGCCCAGCCCAGGCTTGGGCTCGGTGGCTTGCATTGGGTGGGAAAGGCTATGTACAGCAGTGGACTGACGTGGATTGATTATGATAGTAAACTAAATATGTTTTATCTTGAATTAAATATTTTATTTTTAAAATTAAAGTTAAAATGATTTTCAATGTAATATATTTTCAGTTACGAACATCATTTCAGATAGAATTTTAATTTAATTGATTAGTTATATGATTATTAATGACCAAATCGAGTTTTAAAATTACAATGTATTTGATGGTGCTTCAAAGTTAGGTGTCCCATACATACAATTAAAAAAATTATAATTATTTATTTGGCACCAAACGTAGTATATTACATGATAATAACAATTTTTTTTTTACAGTGTTAAGGAATTTATTGACAATTAGCTAGATTTTACTGACATATAATTATTAATATTTAAATTTTGATTCCAGATATATTTAATTATTGCAATTTTAAATTCATATAATGTAATTAAGACCACCGACATACAATTTGCATGCTATTTTTTAATTGCGAAACATGAGCACCTTTTAATGTTTAATGTTACCATTTATACCGTGTTTTGTACAAATAAACGATTTATAATAGAATAGAAAACATTTATTTGACACACGAATTAAAAATAAAAAAATTAAACAATGAAGGATATCAGGGTGTGTCAAAAAGGTTTCCGCTCAGCATTTGTCGTGACAGTCACAGACTTATCAAGACGCTGATTTATTATTAATTAATGATAAATAATATTATTTGATTAAAATGTGCCCAAGCATTAGGCGTGGCAGCTAAATAAATTTCAATATATATATATTTTTTAATCCTGATGATGATTATTCTATCTGAAATTTCAAATACTAAATCGATTCTAATATGGCAGGAATGAAACTTCGCTGGTTTTTTTGTGAATTTAATGCATCATTATTTTATGCTTATTTGCTTACCAATAGAAAATGTAAAATATTTTTTTTATTTTAAAAATCAATCCAAATTTATTTGTGAAAATGTGGGTAACAATAAAAAATACGCCTTTGTACCAATCGAATAGTACCTACTTAGTAGAAAATGTTTTATGGAGTCTTTACTAACAACGATTTACCTAATATTAAATCGTAATTTTAAATGATTATGCGTAACCGTACAGAGACTATATTGCCGACTGGAGAACTTTGCAAAATACAGTTAATATTTGAAATCCTTAAAACTTTTAATGTGTTGATAATCGTTTTACGGAATCCTAAATGGCTTAAATTATTTCGCAACATTAGTCATCTAATAAGGTATAATTACTATCTACCCGCTGAGATGGTTTGAGGGCGGTCTCTACCTGATCAAAAACCAAGAGCAATCAACAAAAATGCGGTAGGACCACTGCCTCTGACCTGTAAATACCTGCCCATAGCATGACCATGAAAACACGATATGATATGATATGATATAGCGATTTATCGACACCAACTACAAAAATATGATAGATGACATTTTGGACATTTATTGTCACTAACGTCACATGCAATTCTATTGATTAACTATGAAAAAAAAATCGGTTACAAATAAGCGCATTATTATAAGAGAGACAGGCTTTAGTAGTGATGATCTATAACGAAATGAAATTTCTAAAATCTTTCTGCACAAACAAGCTAAAAAGTGTCGTATTGTTATGCGCGAGTTTTTTTTGAGTTCGATCCAGATCCAATTACGTTTTATTGTCAAATACTTAACATTCAAAAAAAAAAATTTTGTTAGTATAAATTTTAAAAAAACGAATTCCACTTAAGTAAGTCACTTTTTTTTATTGTTTTTATTTTGAACTGTGATATTATCTGGTAAAAAAAAATATTTTACTGTGCGCGCTATTGTTAACTTGGTAGAGAGTTTTGATTCTACTTCTATTGTGGCAAGGTTTTAGCTTGTAAAAAACTAATTAATAACGAACTTTTGTGAACGTTTTTGCTAAACTGAGCCTTGGGAGTTGTGAACTAATTTTGCGAAGCGTCCTTCAAAGGCAAATGCTTCTTTCAATTTTAAAAACACGTTAAATGGAAAATAGATTTAAAACGGCTAAGGCTGTACGCCTTATTAATTCTTGGTTTAGCCTTAACCGGTATTAAAATAAATTCTTTGCGGCTAAAGTGACCGAGATATAATGTAGAATAATGTTTAAAGGCCACACACCTTAAAAATAAGCTTTAAGTAATACTCTTTAATTTGCTTCACTTATTTGTTATCAAATCTTATAAATCGTTTTTAATTTTAACCTACTTTCTAAGTGTTGCGCCGTATCGATTTGAAACTTTGTAATTATATGACATTCATTTGTTCAAACAAACAAAGTTTTGGGTCAAAACAACATTCTGATGACAACACAGTAATTAGATACCATCTTGCTGATCTTATGATGGAGCCAGGAAGTAGATAGTGAAACTTTTGAATGGCTACAATGTAAAACCTTCGTGTTTGGTCTTATTTGATTTGTTGGTTAGTTTAACTATAGGTGTGTATTATAGTTTTTTAAACTATAATGTAACATTTTTACATACTATGGGCGCTCACTATGGGCCTCATAAGAAAGCTCAAGGTTGCACAGGGTGCTATGGAAAGGGCTATGCTCATTCACTTAATATTACTTCGTAAGGACAGGGCGGACCGCATGTCAAACTGTTGCCACCAGTGCTGCCAACTTAGGCAAATTTTCGCCTTTTTAACCGACTTCAAAAAAGGAGGAGGTTCTCAATTCGTCGGTATCTTTTTTTTATTTTTTTTTATGTATGTTCAGCGATCATTCGTTACTGCGTTGACCGATTTCGATAATTATTTTTTTGTTTGAAAGGTAATACTTTCAGAATGGTCCCATAGAAATTTGGTTGAATTCTGATGATGGGATCTATAAGAAAATCATCAAACATTGCATGAACCCGTACCACGCCAACTGATTTTAGTATCTATCTTACCTAATATCTTTGCCAAATGTGGACCAATTTTGATGATTCTTTTTTTAATGAATAGCTTATACTTCAAAGATACTACAATCAAACATTTTTGGGAAATAATTCACCCCTAAGGGTGGAAAAATAGGAAATGAAATCGGTGTTCAGCAGTTAAATTATGTTTGCACTCGTAAGATTTG
The DNA here is from genome assembly GCA_963576865.1 of Anania hortulata. Classification (NCBI taxonomy): domain Eukaryota; kingdom Metazoa; phylum Arthropoda; class Insecta; order Lepidoptera; family Crambidae; genus Anania; species Anania hortulata. The sequence goes on from OY756413.1 coordinate 3,763,385, forward strand.
TTTTGATTACGATTATTAACTAAAATAGATGAAATAAGTTAATTTTATAAAAAAAATAAAAACCGACTTCAAAAAACTAAAACGCTAAAAATTATCTTAACACTTACGTACCTAATCAGTTACTTTTGGAGTCGGTGCCAGTCGATGAGAGATTCTATGTTTTCGTTTGCACCGACTCCAAAAGTAACTGATTAGGTACGTAAGTGTTAAGATAATTTTTAGCGTTTTAGTTTTTTGAAGTCGGTTTTTATTCATATTCATATTCATTTATTTCATTTTTAGGTAATACAGTACACTTAGATACGTCATTATACAAATAAATTTTAAAATAAATTTTATGTTAACTCAAAATTATTAATACTATTAATTATTTGTACATAAATTTATTAAATGTTAATGTCGGTTATTGGAGATAATGTTAAATAAAGTAATGTCAAAATGTAAATGTCAGATAAAAATAAAATAAAAAATTCTTCAGCAACCTTGAGCATCGTCAAAAGTACTTAATAATAAAAATAATTTCACTTTCGTTCGATTTATTTTTTTATTTTTTTTATGCTATCTCGAAGGGTGTCGGGGCGACCAAAAGTTGAGATCGGCGACTGGTCGCCGTTTAGGCTACTTTGAGAAAATAAAGGGGCGACACCATTTCGAAGTAGTTAAACTGTCATAATTTCGTCTCTGAGTCTTAAATATTTCAGAAATGCAAGTAGGTACTCAATGAAGCGTATGTTTTTATGACAAATAATTGCGTTGGTCGATACCTCTGCTTCCATGTGCACACAATAACAAAGATTTTTATAGTTTTTAGAACAAACTAAAAGTGGATACACCATTTAAAAATATATAAATGCTTGTTGATTTCGTTCGTTTTATGTTAGTTGGAATTGTCAAAAGAAGGTAACTGGATAAAAAAACATTTTAAAAAAGTAACATTTTAAGCTATTTGACCTTAAATTAGGCGATTTTAGGCTACTCCATAGGAAAATAGAAAACTGCGAATTTAAACTACTTGGCGCCAAATTTCTGGCGAATTGGACAGGTCCGCCCCACACATGCGTTAAGATATTTTCATTAAGACAGTTAAGCCTTGCCATAGTCGACAAATCAAATTTTAATAAATAATTCTAGTGAGAATGATACCATCAAACTGATCTGATGAAGAAGGCGGAAGGTAAGCACCGGAACTCTGTGATAAAACAATGTATCATAGCCGTGTTAGGACTTATTTGAATCGTTATGAGAAGCAATTCAGCATCGCCATTTAGAATGTAAAGAAACACTAAAAACAGAAAATAAAACAAATTTTTATTAAAAAAAACGACTTTAAAAACACTAAAAAGCTAAAAATAACTTTTAAACAATCATACCAAACAGTTATTACTGGACTCGGTGCCAGCCGTGGAATGTTTGAATGTGGTTGTTTGCACCGACTCCAAAAATAACTGTTTGGTATGACTGTTTAAAAGTTATTTTTAGCTTTTTAGTGTTTTTGAAGTCGGTTATTTTTTTTATAAAAATTTGTTTTTTTATCCATCCACTGCCAACCATCTTCCTAGGGTCGTCGGCCCATCGAGCTGGGGCCTGGGGGGCGTCCATCCAACACTACTATTCAAATGCAATAACTATGATTATGACAGAGCATATGTAGGTAGATAGTTGCTGCGGTATTTTATTATAAAAAACTGTTACATATAGGTTTAAAACATAAAGTAAAATAAAATATAAAACAAAAATTAAGACAGATATAATGTATATGTCTAACTATAAGAGCGAGGTTCTCTACCACAGGCATTTATTTGCTTAAAAGAGTGCACAATCAAATGTAAACGAAATAAAAACTATTTTAATTTTGATTTTAAAGTGGAATTTGAACCTAGGTACCTAGGTCTAGGATGTTTATAACGTATTTAAATGTTATTTAACGTATTTAACACCATAGTACAAGCTGTGCTATGTTTGGGGATAGATATTTTATTGCGACTGTGAAAAGAATTATTATGATTATTATTTGTATACGTCGCCTTAAGATCCCCTAAATCGTATTTTCATAAAAATACGAGGATTCGCGAAAAATTTGTTTATCGCGTAAAAGTAGTCGCTTTACGCGATCTGATGACTACTGATTCTCACGACACTGATTTGGTCATCTTGTCTTGTAACGAAAACCTCTAAAGATTTCACTTTTATCTGTTAGATCCTCTTTGACGACCTCCGTAGCCGAGAGGCGAGCATACCGGACTTGGTGTCGCTATCTCTGAGGTTCCGGGTTCGATTCGCGGTCGGTCAATGCAGGAAAATAAGTTTTCTATATTGTCTCGGGTCTGGGTGTCGTGGTATACCGTCGTTGTTTCTGATTTCTGTAACACAAGTGCTTAAGCTACTTATCATCGGATCAGAGCAATGGATGTGATGTTGTCCAATAATTAGTTATTTATTATATTATTATTTATTATCCACATCTCTATTAGATCCATACCAAAGGAAAATTTATTTGTGCGTTTTAGTGAAAAGACGAATTGAATCTCGCATTTTCATGAAACAGCCTGACAGGTTAAGTGGAATAGTAAAACACATTACTCTCAAATCATTTATCTTGTAACTGTATTTTACTGCATATTGGTCGAATCATCATCATCATTTCAGCCATAGGACGTCCACTGCTGAACATAGGCCTCTCCGAAAAGGGGGGAATTGCCAATACTCGCCACGCTTGGCAGGCGGGTTAGCGAGCGCAGTTTTTTGTAACATTTCGCACGCAGACGCTGCTGCCCGTCTCGTGGTACAAGAACTAGTCGCCTCTTACGACACGCCTCCTGTTGGCGGTAGGCAAGTGTATTCTTTAGTGTGGCACAACAACAACACGGCACAATAGACACTAAATATTTTTATGTTAAATGGGTACAACATCTTAATTTGAATTAAAAAGGAAGTAAGTGAGATACTTTGTAAGTAGGTAGAAAATGAATCAATTTACTAGAAATGCCTTAGTTTATTAATAATTAAAGTATTATAAATAGTAAATAAATTAATAATATATATTTATTGAATATACCAAGTATCAATAGTTTCCTAATACATATGTTATGTTTTAATTTCGTAACAGGAATCCCTATTTGAGTGAAAGCTTACTCCTCCATTTCACTCTGTTTTCCACTCCTCAGCCAGGTTAAGCCAGTTTTCTCCTACTGGCTTCTCAATATCATCTTTCCACCATCATTTGTAAGCCACCCAAAATACTTTTTCCCTTTTTGTTCATTTATTTGCAGGCCTGTCTTTCCCACTGGGTACTCTGGGCACTATACTCTGGTGCCCAGTGCCCCGCGATCGATGAAGCCCCCTCTAGGACATGCCAGATCACCTACCAATAACTGACAAAGTCATAGGGGCTCCGTTATCCTCATATGCCCTGGGCCCCGAATAGGTTAAAGAAGGCCCTGTTTATTTGATGTTAAGGTCCATCTTTTGCCTTGAATAGCTGGCTAAGTGGCATGCCTACTGCCACTTTAGTTTCAATGCTTGTTGAAGAGTATTTGTCAGTTTGGTATCTGTTAGTGTACATATTAGGGAGTTGCTGGATGAAAAAAATGGAAGATCATAGGGATATATCTCTTTGGGGGATGCTTACGTCTAGTGGTGGACTGCAATAGGTTGACATGATGATGATGACATATTAGAATGCTCATTGCAAGAAGAAATGCCACAGCACGTGCTTATGGCACAGCACCAATGCAATGCCACAGCACAGCATATGCTTACATCTTAGCTACGCCGATGATATGGTGCTGATTAGTCCCACAATCAAAGGGTTAAGAAAGCTGCTTGCAACATGTGAAGAATATGCTTTGACACATTCTTTTATTTCTGAGACTGACACACTCGGTGTTCAACTTGATAACTGTTTTCAAAATATTAAAAACACTTTAAATGTATGCCACATTAATGCTCAGAGCATTGCTAAGCATCATAGCGAATTACTACACAGTTTTACATCCGAGCACATTCACGCCGTTCTAGTCTCCGAGTCATGGCTCAAACCTCCCTTGCCTTCAGTCTCGTACAGCCTGCCTGGTTTTATACTGATCAGAAACGATCGACTGGGAAAGGGTGGTGGTGGCGTGGCTATTTACCTGAGGTCAGATATTCAATATAAAATAATTTCATCATCTCCTGCTTACTATTCTGCTACGGCAGAATACCTTTTCATTGAAATCTGTCTAGATGGAATTAAAGTGGTTATTGGGGTCGTGTATTGCCCTCCTGCGATCGATTACTTCTCTCAGCTCGAACTCGCCCTAGAATCTGTTAGCACTGATTACTCTCACCACGTCATCATGGGCGATTTCAATACTGACCTTTCTAAAGACTCATCTCGATCCTTAAAACTCTTGAATCTCTTTAAGGCAACTGGTCTCCTACACCTCCCATTTTTCCCTACACACCATAATATTGATACCTGTGACACTTGGATCGATCACGCTCTGGTTTCTAGTGATAATTTTCATCTCGTAATCCATCATGGTCAATTAATAGCTCCTGGTTTTTCTAGGCATGATCTTCTCTACCTCTCCTATAGAGTCAGACCTCCTAAGAGTAAGCCGCAAACGGTTCAGCTGAGAAGTTACGGACGTATCAACACTGAAAACTTATTACGAGACGCGTCTTTGATTGACTGGGATCAGGTGGAAGCTGCTGCCACAGTCGACCTTAAAGTGGACCTGTTCACGAAAAGCATTGTGGATCTATTTGATAAACATGCACCTATTCATACAGTTCGCATTAGGCGACCGCCAGCGCCGTGGTTGACTAAGGGTATCCGCATGGCCATGTCTAGGCGTAATAAGGCCTTCCGGAATTTTAAGAAGGATAGGTCTGACAGCAACTGGGCTGCATATAAAACTGCGCGAAATCGGTGCAACCAGATGATTCGAGCAGCTAAACGACGACATATCCACACCGAAATCAACAACTCTTCTGCTTTGAATACTTGGAAATTCCTTGGTTCACTCGGTATTGGCAGGTCGAAGTCTGATGACATCCCTATCTCTTTAAATCTTAATGATATCAACCGGCATTTTACGGATCTGCCAACACTCGATGCTTTAACTAAAACCAACACTCTAGCATATATCTCTTTTCTCCCTACTCTTGACATAGTCCCCTTTTCATTCTCTCCTGTTACTGACACTGAAATCAGTAAAGCCATTTCGTCCATTACTTCCAAGGCAACCGGAGTGGATGGCATCAGCCGTCTTATGATCGCGCCGCTGACCAAGATTATCTTACCTATCATCACGCACATCATTAATTGGTCACTGGATTCTGGTCAGTTTCCCGACATCTGGCGTAAGGCTCTCGTCTGCCCACTTCCCAAGGTTCGCAATCCCACCACACCAAACCACTTCCGACCCATTTCTATCTTACCTTTCCTTTCAAAAATAATCGAGTCTTGTGTTCTAAAACAATTATCTTTCCATTTCTCTCAGAACAATCTGCTAAATCCTCTTCAATCTGGTTTTCGCCCCGCTCACAGTACTACCACTGCTCTTCTTAAGGTAACTGAAGATATCAGGGAAGGTATGGATTCTTCTAAAGTCACTCTTCTTGTCTTAATAGACTTCTCTTATGCATTTAATACCGTGGACTATGATCTTCTTCTTGCTGTTCTTTCTCATCTCAGGGTGTCTACTCAAACCATCGAATGGTTCTCTTCATACCTGCGTGGTCGCCGGCAATCAATCAAAACTCGGCACTCCAACTCCGACTGGTTTGATTTGTCTTCTGGTGTACCGCAGGGTGGCGTTCTCTCTCCCTTGCTATTCTCAGTTTTTATAAACCTAATTACCCTTAACCTCCGCTGCTCTTATCATCTGTATGCTGACGACTTACAACTGTATGTGCACTCTGATGTCGCTAAAATATCGTCTGCCATCGGCTTAATAAATGATAGCTTGAACAACATATCCTCTTGGTCACGTGACTTTGGTGTTTCTGTTAATCCTTCTAAGTGTCAAGCTATCATTATAGGTAGTTCTAGACTTTTGTCTAAAATTTGTGCTGATGATCTTGTACTGGTCGTGTACGAAGGCACCTCAATTCCGTACTGTTCCAGTGTGAAGAATTTGGGCCTCATGATCGACTCAACACTTAGCTGGACTGTTCACGTTGCTGAAATTAGCCGAAAGGTAATCACTTGCCTTAGGAGTCTTTACCGTTTCAAATTCTTTCTTCCTTTCAAGACTAAGCTTATGCTTGTACAAACCCTCGTCATTCCTATCATCGACTACGCTGACTCCTGTTGTTCAAACCTCTCTGAGGCTCTCACTGAAAAGCTCGAACGCCTTCTTAACAGTTGCATCAGATTCATCTTCGGCCTCCGCAAATACGATCATGTTTCCAGCTTTAGATCCCAACTTAAATGGTTTCCCATCCGTCAGCGTAGAAATTTTCGAATTCTTGGCATTATATACGGCATTCTTAACAATCCCTCCTCACCGTTATATCTCAAGAATATGTTCTCGTATCTATGCCAATCTCATGACCGCTCTCTCCGTTCCTCTAAAAATCTTCGACTGGGTACACCTGCACATCGTTCTACATTCGTTTCTAAATCTTTCTCTCTGAGGGCGACACGACTTTGGAACTCACTTCCCCTCGATATCAAGGAGTCGGACTCGAAGATCATTTTCAGGAATAAGGTTAGACAATTCTTAAAATAGATAAATTGCACCTATATTATTAATTTGTATGTATTTATTGTATGTATTTTAGATATATCTGTATTTATTATTATTTATTTATTATTAATAATTTATTCAAGTATATTAAATTTAGTTTATTGTTGAATTATTTAAGCTTTTATGTTATTTTATCTGTTACCTGCACCGCACCAATTGAAAACTTTCTGCATGACCCAACGGTTGACTGGCAGAGAATGCTATTAGCATTAAGTCCACCCTTTGTACACTATTAGTGCAATAAAGTTTTAAATAAAATAAAAAAAAACATAACTTGATCTATAATGCTAAGAAAACTGAGTTAATGATATTTAAATCAGGAAAGGGGCCTGATAACGTGCCTGGGGTTTCTTTAGGAGGACAACAGGTTAAAATCACCAGTGCTTTCAAGTACCTTGGCCACATTCTCACATCTGACTTACGGGATGATGCCGATATAGAAAGGCAAAGAAGAGCGCTATGCGTTGTAGACAACATGATTTCGAGGCGTTTCTTTAAATCTGACGAGCAAGTTAAGACTCTGCTGTTCAAGACGTACTGTCAATCGTTTTACACCTGTTAGCTCTGGACAAACTATACGCGGAAGTCACGTGATTGCATACGCGTGCAATATAATAACATTTTCAGGCAGCTGATGGGATTGCAGCGTTGCTGCAGTGCTTCAGGAATGTTTACATTTGCCAAAGTAAACACGTTTGATGCAATCATGAGACATAGAATAGCGTCTTTTATGGACAGAGTTGCTAGGTGTAAGAATGGTATTGTCAGAGCACTTAGTGACCGACTGGTCGGGACCGGGGTGTACGGGCACTGGTTGGATACAGCTACATAAATAGGTTGTGTACAGCTAGGGTCCGGATTGCCGATTCCACCAATAACCTGGCCTAGCACTATATTATTTTTAATTTAATTATTTACTTTTACTGTCACTGTACTTATTGATATGGATCCTGTATCTGAAATAAAGCATTATTATTATTATATTATTATTATTATGGAATGTAGGAGCGTGGCAGATCAATGGCATCAGATCCTCCAATCGCTAGGATCTCTCTCTAGAAGCCTGCAGAAATCTGAAAAGATTGCTGACCTTCTGGGATGATCTAGGCTGGTTGGAGTAAGAAGGAAAAGGTGGCACGCACAATGGCCCAATCAGGAGGCTAAGTGCGGAAACAGCCCAGACAAACTAACTAACTAACTCCATTGCAAGTTGGCATTATTAATTAAATATCAATAGAAATGGTGTTTAACATGTTAACTAGAATTGAATCTATTTAACAAAGAGTTTTATTACATGTTAATACAATAGGCCCATGTCCCTCTTGGGAATGCTTAAAGGTAATCAATATTGTATGCCTCTACTCAGAATGAAGTGTATCAAGTTCAGATGACTCATTCTGTACAACCATAACATTGTTCATGTTTCAATGGGGCATTGAGTGCGAAACTGTGGTATGTCATATAGTGATGTACTTAATTAATTACTTAATTAAGTCATTGTGTATTGAGACCAGGTAAATTAATGTCAGAAAAATTTATGTTTCAAGTTAAAATTTCAATGAGTTGACTACCATTCATTTTCTAATATAATAATGTATTTACACCTAAATTTAAATTAATAATAGATATATCTAAGGAAGATAATTCATACTGTTATTATAATAAAATAAAATAAATTACGTGCTGAAACATGATTTAGCACTTCGTGTGGAAATAATTGATTCAAAAATGCTGTAACAAAACAAGAACAATTATTGTTATAGGTCCTATGTATAAAAATAGAATTGACTACTTATTTTCAACACTATGTTTAATCTTATTTACTACATTTCATAATTGTATTAAATGTATTAATGTACCTACATTGTAAACGGTAAAATTGTGATAATTTTAAAACGTTCGAAATGAAACTTTATTGTTTATTTTGATCAATTTAATTCAATGTAATGTTTAAAGCTAAGTTAAGTTACGAATATTGTCAACACCTTTATGTGATGGTTAAATATTCTATCCTATTTATTACTTACTTTGAATTCCATCCAGGCTGTAGGTAAGTGATTCCACGCAGTTTATTAATATAACATCAAAGGAAACCGAACCAACTCGCGTCTTATTTGTATTCAACATTTGTAAACTTCAAAGTACCGGGAGCGCAGCGAATCGTGTATTCCGACTAAATACATAAATATAATACAACGAATGACCGTAAACTATAAATAGAAAGAATGCAAACAAAGCTTACTTACCAGATAAAAACAAACTAAGAAACAGGACATCCCGAAGCAACCACATTTTTTACAATATTCACTGATCACACTGTTTTTATCTTAAAACTTCACTATTATTGGCATTTTATTGAGAAAGACGTTTGGAAGAACTGCGAAACATGATCCGTTATTTCAGGATACACGATAATGTAAACAAAATAGGCCGGCGTCCGACAAAAGGAGCGATCATCGAAGGACAAGCAAAATGCTTTTTTCGAGCTTCCAAAAACTAGCTTTCACAGACAGCACACACTCGAAAATGATCCTTCCCGCACGACCACAAGCGCAATTTTGCGGACCAGACTGTGGCTACCTTCATGTTAGATTTGACAGTTCATTCACACTTTTTTGTTCAGAAACTCTTTGAAAGCTCTTTTGTAATTATGTTTAAATAAAAGCTTTTAATTATTATTAATAATGAAAAAATTGCAAATTTCTCAATTGGTTAGGTGCAAAAACCTGTTAGTAAGTTTTTTTTTTTAAATATCTTTGAGGTACCCAATTTTTAAACGATACCCTATTAGAACAGCTACTCACCGTTAGATGTCACTAAACCAACATACTTTCTTAGATAGTCAAAAGTACAGCTACCACCTAATAGATGGCGTTAACTACAACTTTTTGATTCGATTTGTTTAAAAAAAACCGGCTAAATGCGAGTCGGACTCGCGCACGAAGGGTTCTGTACCAATATCTATAATATTCAATGGATATTTCAAGCGTGTACCACCGATACTAATATCGAGCAAAAAACAGCAAACAAATCACGTTTAAGTATAGTTAGAGCGGCAACAGAAATACATCATCTGTGATTTCAACTGTCTAGCTATCACCATTCATGAGATACAGCCTGGTGACAGACATACAGACAGACAGTGGAGTCGTAGTAATAGGGTCCCGTTTTTACCCTTTGGGTACGAAACTCTAAAAACGAATGACGTTAAAAGAACAAGACATATAAATTTGTAGAAAATTAAAGGCACATGTTTATTACACATTCTTTTTATTGCTAAAATGATACTTTGCAAATGTTTGAGCTACAATCAAAGGAAAGACCAAAGTAGCATCGGCATATAACTTCACTGGTGTTGCGTTGGGCCTTATTTTGCCCCAGGACACCGCTTCATCAGGTCTTGCTCCCGCATCACTTCCATCATATTCACTTGCAGTGTTCACATACACAGCAAAATCTGCTCCATTCCTCATAAGATTTGCATTACAAATATGATGTTTAATAACACCACCACCTAATATAATCATACCCGTGTTATTGGCCTTAACTGCCATCGTGTTCAGTCTTCTTAAGTCGCTTAGTATATCAATAATAAGGCCAGGCCGTTTAAATGAGTGGAAATACATCATATCACCTAAAGATCCGTCTGTAAGTGCCGGACTGAAGATAGGAATATTGTTTTTCCAAGCCCAGTAGCAAACTGAACTCTCATCGTTTATTTTTTCTCCTAATTTTGCAATAACCCTTGAAGGAGTCCAGACTATTCCATCCCGTATCTGTTCTTCAAGCATTTCATCAAGAATCGGTGTTACCCACTCCTCGAACTTGCAATAATTATCATTTGGCACGAGCAAGTTGCCAATTCTATTAATACCACGAGTCCGTAGCATTTTTCCGCTCAAATTAAATTCACCAACGTAAGTCGGAGCCAGACATTTTATGAAATCCTCTTCAACTCCACCCGCAGTAGTCACAATGCAATCAACTAGCTTATTTTTAACTAAAAATCTTATTGTATCGCGTAGCCCTGAGGATATCATGTTAGATGTATACCCTAAGAAAATTGTGCAGTTAGTCTTTTTCTTGATAAAAGAGTCTTCTTCGTACGGGTCGCCAGTCTCTTCCGTCAGAGCAACAGACCGACATTTTAGCATTTTATTGATTTCTGCAACAACTTTCCCGAAGCTTGTAGCTTGGAATCCAGATCTAGAGTAGCTATCAAGGATCTTATTGTAGTCAGTGCCATTTTCCCAATCGTAGCCAGAGACTATTGGCGTCTCAGCTGGTAAATCTTGACTCGGCACCAAAACAGCACTAACGGCCATGTTAGGAGCGAGGAATTTACTCTTTTCCACTTTAGATACATCCATTTTGTGGGGAAATTGAATCAAATTTTCATAAAATCGATGACTTATTTTCTATTTTTCACAAAGTTGAGAAAATTGTTTTGTTGCAATTTCGATTTCTTTCTACAATTGGCAACTTTGACAGCTGTCACTGTCAGTGTCAGCATTAGTTTTTTTTTAACAGGCTAAGATCAGGTGCCATACTGCCTAGTCATCAGATTATATTTCATGTTAATTCTGCAGTTGACGTCCTATGGCTGAAATGATTATGATGAAATCGAGTCCAACAATATTCGAATGCCTATTACTATTAGCAGGATGTCAGAGTACTTGTATTGTGTCATGTCGCAATGGACGCGAGCCAGAAACCACTTTAAACATCTAAAATTAATTACTTGTACTTACTAAATTCGTTTTTTAATAAGACGAATATGTTAAAAAAAACTTTTATAAAAATAGCTTTATAAAATAGAGTAAATAACTACATTAAGAAACAACTTACTTGCAAATAAAATTAAACGTACTTTTCTTTTACCTTACCTTTGTATTACAGGCTCTAATAAAATATTGTAAGTGTTTATTTCATTTTTCTCTTAGAGTGTTGGTTTAATGCTCAAAGTTTTTTCTTTGTAAATTATTAATCGTCGAGATTAGCGAAGCCAAGGCCCTATAATTATAATAACTACAAGTATGTACCTAAATTATCATTAAAATTTGACGTCCACTAAAAAGTTGTGTTTGCGTTTAATACTTGTAGTCAAACCAAGTACGAAGTAATATCTAAGTCAATGAGTCAAACTTAGAAAAACAGCTAAGTGTGTGAGTGTGCCTCTTTACCAAGGTTTTTCCACCACGTCCACCGTACAATATTGAACTTAAGTAGGACTCAGGGGCGTAGCTACCGCCGTACCAACGATACGGGGCCCCCCGGGCTACAGAGGCCCCTAACGAGTGTAAGCAAAAGTAGTAAAATTTTATCCACTATGACACTTTCACTTAATCTCGTGCTTCCCGGAAAAAAACCTAGCCTATAGAGTTTTCACTTCAGAAATGACAAAAGTAAAAAAAGCAATCTCTTTTTAATATAATTTGATTTTATTTGTCTAGCTCAATTTCTAGGAGGAAGCGATAACTTGTAATCAAATAAATATTTATTTTAATTTAATGCAACCTTTTTGTTTCTTTTGTGAGAAATCTTTACCCTTCATTTGGGCAGGCACGCTACGCCACTGGTAGGACCACCAGTTTTTTTTAAGTTTCCGGTCGTTTATTTGGTCGGTGAATAATTGTAGTTTTATTTATGAGTATGCATTAAAGAGGCGTACGGGTCCCTTACTTCGGACGTACGAAACCCTAAATACTATGTCTATGTAGTTACAAATCCCTTTACAAATATTCTGTTTATAGTATAGGCGTTTTTTTTTTTAGGAAAATGCGTTACGCTTAGGTATGTCTTTAACCTATTGGAGGCCCTGGGCACATTTAAGCTTTATCTCCAAACGCTATATCTTCCATTCAACCTTCAATAGTTACCGTTAATGAATATTGGTTATCGGTTGGTGATCTGACGGAAATTAGGGGGCCTCATCGATTGCGGGCCCTGGGCACTTGCCTACAGTGCCCAGTGCGAAGAGGAGCCGATGTCGGCACACATATATCAACTGAACTGACGACCTCCGTAGCCAAGAGGCGAGCATACCTGACTTGGTGTTGCTATCTCTGAGGTCCCGGGTTCGAATCCCGGTCGGTTAATGTAGAAAAATACCTTTTGTATTTTGTCACGGATCTGGGTATTGTGGTACCGTCGTTGTTTCTGATTTCTGTAACACAAGTGCTTTGGCTACTTACCATAGGATCAGATCAATGTATGTGACGTTGTCCAATATTTTAATTTATTTATTTACTAAACAATTATTGTATAACTAAAAACCTGATGGCGGTGTCATCCGGTCTCATTAACATTAAAATAATATGTATATTAATATTAGGTCTATGAAATAAGGCGCGTTTTTTTTGTTAGTGCTCATTGGTTTATTTATATATTTTATTTGCAAGACACAAACAAGATACAGTCATTATAAATAAGTACATTTTACGTGGGGCGTGGGGCGTTCTCCAACAAGGTGGAGCGACGATATACTCGTACGCGGCTGCTGGCAGTGGATGGAAAAGAATAGCCGAGGATCGGGCTCAGTGGCGTGCATTGGGAAAGGCCTATGTCCAGCTGTGGACTAACGTAGGCTTTTTATATTTATTATGATAACATTTTACGTAAATAGTACATAATTGCGAAACCGTAGCCCAAAACATTTGCTAGATTTTAAAATTGATTTAATTGAAATCAACAAAAAAGCAAGTTCCACAAAAAAAACTAACAAAAAGAAAGATCAGTGACTAAAATGTAAACTACTTAATTATCGAATTAATCTGCCTTATAACGATTAAAGTTCAGAATGCCCATGTCTTTGCGACATATCATTTGCAGGTTATCGGCCCAGCAAGCATTCATCCGCATGTTTTTTGAAAGGTCTAGATAGGCTGGTACCTTCTAGTTCTTCACTACACCGGTCTACACCACACTATCGGTGCGTAACTGCCGCGTTCCCGCAGTACTTTCTAACACATTGCGTAACGATAATCCGCTGGAATCGACGGTCGCGTACTTGGCTACATCTAATCAGCTGTGCATGTAGATTATGCGAGGTATGAGTGTATAGACAAGCCACCTGGATGCGTATTTTTTAAACATTAGAAATATGAACCAGTCATCCGCTCAAGAACTGTAATCACAGACGTGGGATAATAAGCTGCTAAGTTGAAGTGGGAATGGTCATGGTACATACGGTCAGTTCTAAAAAGTAGACTGGAGTCGTCACGCACTACCTGCCTACTGACGGACATTGTCCAAGAGGTAGACCTCGAAAACAATGGCGTGATGACTAAGAAAATTTTCTCAAAGATTGGCAAGCGCTAACCGCGGACAGGGATAAGTGGAGTGGTTTAGGGGAGGCCTTTGCCCAGCAGCTACTTTTCACGGTCCTATGTTAGTCTTTCCCAGTTTGTCCCTGCCACTAACACAGTATCGTCGAACCAGCTAAGTCCTTTGTCCTATTTTTGGCCACCACTCCGTCACCACTTTGTTACCGAAAATTAGGCCACTGAGTGAGTGGCCTAATTTCCGTACCGAAGTAGGTAGGTAGTCAAAATTTAGGTCCATAATAATATCAAAAAGCGTTTTCCTCGAAAACTAAAAGTAAGTAATGCGATGAAAAACCCAAATTAGATTTTTGCTTGTTCTATTTGCAGTCACATACGTGTCACAACCAAATTTTTTTACTGGATTTTGTCTTTTTTTAAATTCATTTGTTTTATGGGCTTTGATTCATATTTTTACTTTAATGTCAATCATAATAGCATAGTCATAGCATTTGTACCTAAGTCATGGATGTTTATAAATAGTATTTATGTATGTTTATCCGTTATCTAGTACAAGCTTTGCTTAGTTTGGGGGTAGATAATTGGTGTGATTGTGAAAACAATTTGTTATTTATTTATTATCATATTTTCAGTCATAGGACGTCCATTGCTGAACATAGGCCGCCGGGAGGCGGCTGGGGGACCAGTGACTTCCAGTTACAGATTAGCCGGTTGAAAGCGGCCTAAAAATAAAATAAAAAATGGTACCTAAATATTAATAGTAAATAAACTCTTTAAAATAATCACACCCATATCTAACCTCAAATTAAGTAGAGTTACTACTTATAGCAACTAGCTACGTAGGAAATAAATGTCTGGCCATGCCGCCACCGCCAGGTCCTGGCAAAAGGGTTAGACTCAAGAAATGCTGGCTTGACCTCGTGAGGGCTCACAGCAAGAGACGCTCAAGACCGTGCGAAGTCAAGAAAAAAAACAAGGAAAGCGGACCCTAGGCTGGGCTTCAAAGCAACGGCTTTGGACGCAACCGGGATTGACCGTATAGATGAGGAAGACTATAGCAACTAGCTAGATATAAATAAGGTAACTAATTTATTCGCCATTTCTAGCACAACCAAACTCTACAACCAAAAACGACCTGTCCAAAATAATAAACAAAATAAATCAGCCTACTTACTTTCGCCCGCGGCTTTGCTTACGTCATCCTCATTGGAACAGGTGCCAAAACATGTTAGATTAGTCTTAGTTGTAATCTGTTACTTGTTATTAGTAATCTATAGATCACATTGATAAGTAGGGCAAACGTTTTGTTAGTTGGTTTTGTAACGTGAGGCCTCTACACTACAGGCCCCGATTTAGAACCGTTCGATAGCAAATTGTCGACAGGAAAATCACGTGACACTGTCAGCGTTATTCATAAAATGCTGCATAAGTAATATTTAGCAAATTAACAACTTATGCCTTAAGTAAAATATTACTTACTTTATCTTACTTTTACTTAACTACTCATAAACACTTTAGTAGCTATTAGTTAAGCACCTTCTCTTTGGTAGAAATAGTAGTAATCTGGCTGTTGGCGCTTAATTCTTTGGATTCTTTGAATATTTTTTTTAAATTATCATTTTTTTGCAGTAGGTATTTAAGAAAAACTGTTTTCTAGACTTGACTAAACCCCCTGAAATTTGATACCTGAGCTTTCGTATAAGGCCCATAGTAAGAGGCCACGTTTAAGCCACGGTAACACACACTAGTTGTAGACTTTCGTCTTTAGGCACTGAGGTATATTGGACGAGAAGACGTTGTGTGTCCCGAACGTTGCCCAGCCGAGTTGGATTCGACGAGTGACCTCCTTCTCAAATTTGGATCTACGCAACAGACAGTTGCGTAGATCCATTAAATGTCTCGTTGATAATGTATAGAGAATGACATTCCGCACCTTGTAGACTACATGGCCTCATCAGGGAGAGGCTTGTGTCTAGACAAGAAACGGCCAGTAACCTACGTATGTCACCACGTGACATGAGAGGTTAATGATCTTGCGCGATTCGATAAGCGATCATTTAACGCCATTAAAATTAAATTATCCAAGAAGTTTTTGTTTATCACACTAGATTGCGATTTCCTATTGGAAACCTCTCATCCCACACACAAAGACTAAATACTGTTCTTCCTTCCGCGAGTGGGCAAGTCTATAATTACCCTACATAACTGTGGTGTGTAGCCACAGCTCGAATTAGATCCGCCACAACACTTAGACATGCGCAGGCGACGCAGTTCAACGCACAGCAGTTCGATTTGCAAGGATTGAAATTGATATAGTTGATCTGTCAAACTCAAATCAACCACATGTGACCGCGTAACAATAACATCTCCATTGACTGGATTTCGTGGCTAGACGGGTTGAATAATATCCTGGAATAGAAACAGTAGCATAAATAATAGTTACTTGTTCCAGTAACTGTTTCCGAGGGATGTGGGATAACGTCTGTTGTCTTGCAAACTAAATGAAATGAGGAAGGAACTGGACTTGTCCCATTATATCTATTCTGTGCTGTTGGCATCAAAGAGTTGCGGAGCTAGCAAGGAACTTATGTTTAATTACCAGCTTAAATTGAGCAGAAAGGCGAGCCAAATCAATTATTTTTGTACATAATTTTCTGTCTGTTCAATTTGGGTTGTGCACCACATAGGTTCCTTCGATTCACGTAACACCTCACAGATGCAATTATCCACTCAATGCAGACAGACCAATTACCTTACTTCCGCCTGTAAAGCTTTAGGATGTAACAATACTAGCATGGAATGTCGTCAATGAACTATGCATGTGGAGCATTGCATAACTGATATGATATACCTACTTACCTAGAATGTTATAGTTACTTACTACTAAGTAGAAGTGTTCTCTTCTAAGAAATTCAAACTCATAAATTGAAATCGTCATTATCAACCCTTTCCTCCATATTCACTGATCGTCTTAGTATATAATCTGGCTATGTAGACTATGTATTTATTTTATAGTGAACATAAACTGTTATTAGATTCGTTGTGTAGTTTATGCTGTTAATGTTATTTTTTAAATTACTTTTTTAAAACGTTATGTCGCACCGCCCACATACCATTATACCCCGTTTCGATACATTCCTGTTGTGGCGTTTCGCCAATTTATTATGATTTTGTCTAAGATTTAATGAATCGGGTATGTGTCCAAACGGAAAATATCATTCTGTTAAGCCTAGTGGTACTAGCAGAAAATGCCCAGCATAAATTTCACTTTTTGTACGATTTTAATCTATGTAATAAAGTTTGAATAAGTAGAATATAAATTTAACTACTTATAAAAGGCCCTGAATATTTATAAAATTGATTTGCAAACCTCAATAAGTTATTTGTTGGTGTTAGGTACTAACGTCTGCAATTCTCGCAATTTAACAGAAGTCGCAATCCGATTACTAGTCCGGAGTAACATTACTTATTATCAAAAACGGTATTCTGGTAAACTTATGACGTAAAATTATCAAGAAGTTCGTAATGCGACTGCTATTTAGCTGTCTCGGCGACCTTAGTACCAATTTTTTTAAATGTGAATTTATCCGATTTTTTAATAGATAATCTGTTATTTGATTATTCGGGTTATGGATTTGTGTCCATCCAACAAACGAATAATCTTTAAAAACGGTCCAACCGTCCTTGATTTATGAATGGTGTGACTAACCCGTTTTTTTTTATACATCTAATAAAGACGACGACCTCCGTAGCCGAGAGGCGTACATACCGGACTTAGTTTTGCTGTCTCTGAGGTTCCGGGTTCGATTCCCGGTTGGTCAATGTAGAAAAATAACTTCTCTATATTGTATCGGGTCTGAGTGTTGTGGTACCGTCATTGTTTCTGTAACACAAGTGCTTAATTAATTAAGCTACTTATCACAGGATCAGAGCAATGTATGTGATGTTGTCCAATATTTATTTATTTATTATATAAAGATTTAGATACTTAGTTGCATTAAAATCTCCATAAGGTATTCGATACTGAGTTTAATTTGATTAATTTCTAAGTTATAGACAACTTACGTAAGTAAATAGACATTCCCTTCGTTTCCAATTCAATTCACAGACAGGGCAATCGTAAGTATCGTTACACACTTCCGCGTTTAAAACAATAGCTTTAGTTCGGTTGGTATGTTGTCAATGGAATTTTTAGATCGTATAATAAATGATCCAAGCGTAACAGTTATGTAAAATGTTTTGGAGAACCTAGGCTAGGTCGTTATTATGCCACACTAGCTTCCGTCCGCGTCTTCTCATTTGTGGAGTTCAGTCGGTCACAGTTTTTATGAACGACCAAATAATGAATTATTTTAGAAAAAATTGATTACCATAAAAAAGTTATCGTGAGCCAACCTTAAAAGAAAGACATATTTAAGCTGATGGACTTTTTTGAGAACTAATAAAGGGGAACAATTTCGTCAACATGATTTTTGCGTAAGTTTAACCGTTTGCGCAACGCACGCAACGGAAGCTCTCAAAAGGAATATTTTTTTCCGGTTTTGCTAAATTTTTCAATGAAGCTCCGCTCCTATTGGTTGTAGCGTGATGTTATAATTAGCCTTAAACCTTCCTCGGTAAATAGACTACACAACACAAATATATTTCTTCATTATTTTATGTTTTATCCAAAATTTTTTTTGAGTCTTACTACGGTTCTATTTGTATCAGGTAAGAATTTTAAGAACTCTGCAACACCTTTCCCCTTTCTTTAATGGTTGTCCTCTACCTAAAGGTTGTCTGGAAGAGATCGCTATTAGCGATAAGACCGCCTAAATTGTACATCTTTCTGTAAAAATCATGTGTATTTTACTTGTATGGTGTGCAATAAAGAGTATCTATCTATCTATCTACGGTTTTCAAATATTGCCAATTGACTCTTAAGTCAAGTAAATACTTACAAGGGACTTTATAACCCCTTTTCGGTTTTAGGGGTAATTTTATAACACATTGTATGCCTAGGCCTAGACTAGTGTCATCGCTTCACCTTTTGTAGCCATTTAGTCAGTTGTTCAAAATACCTCATTGCCTAATAACGAAAGTCTACAACCAGTGTATATTACCGTGATGTGATGACATATGGAACTGAAACGTGGCCTCTTACTATGGGCCTCATGAGAAAGCTCAAGGTCGCACTACGTGCTGTGGAAAGGGCTATGCTCGGTGTTTTTTTGCGAGATCGAATCAGAAATGAGAAGATCTATAAACAAACTAAATTCGCTGACATAGCCCAACGGATAAGCAAGCTGAAGTAGCACATAACACGTAGAACTGACGGCCAATGGGGTCGAAAGGTTCTAGAATGGAGGCCACCTACCTGCAAGCACAGCGTAGGACGTCCACCCACAAGGTCGACAGACGACCTGGTAAAGGTTGCAGGAAGCCGCTGAATGCAGTCCGCTCCCAAGCGGCCAATCTGAAAGTTACTGGGGGAGGCCTATGTTTAGCAGTGGATGATGGCTAAACTATGTCGATGATGATGAAGCCCAATTTACTAATATAATAGTGAAAATGCATAACTATGCGGTAGGTGAATTACATTATTTTAAACAGGTCATCCATCACGGGTCAGCTAGACCAAAGTTTAACTTCGCAATCATAGGATATGTTTGTAGCCAACGCAACGCTATAACCATTTAAACACAGATATTCATCTCGTTACAAAATCTTCGCAACAAGGAACTATCAAGTATTAATGTAAAAGTTGAAAGATAGGCATTTGCCACATAGGTAAGTAGGTATGTTGCATTGCCATTTGAACAAATGTCATCGTGAGCACATCAGGAGAATGCGATTTATTTATTGTGACATTTTGCGTCATTTGTTTCTCAATGTTTGTAGCAGAGTATATAGCAAAATAACTAAAACGTGATTACTTGTTCAGTGGAAATTACTTTAGATTCCCCTGTGTTGGTGGCGTATATTTTATTAGGTAGGTTTACCATAGATTTTTATGTTTATAAAGTAAGCTTGACAGATTAATAAAGAATAGTAAATATTGTTAAATTAAACAACTTTTCGATATAAATTTTCCTGCACAGACTACCTCCGTAGCCGAGAGGCCAGGATACCGGACTTAGTGTTGCCATCTCTGAGGTCCCGGGTTCAATTCCCATTCTGAATTGTTTTGAGTCTAACACAAGTGATTTAGCTACTTACCTTAGGATCAGAGCAATGTATGTGATGTTATCCAATACATATTGTCCAAAGTCACCCATAATTCCCGATACCGGATCGTATGTCGTCGATGCAGAAAAAATATTAAGCGACGAATTTAATCCTGAATCCTCGTATAAACCCAACCAATTGAAATACTCCCTACGTGTTTCAAACCATTGAAAAATGAACAACCAGCTGTCCCGGCGCACTTCGTACCGCCCCGTCATACATTTTTTTGGTGATTTTTTTTAGTTATTCTGCTATTCGGGGCAGATTCAATAAATCAAAGTTCATAAAAATCGGTCCAGCCGTTCTTGACTTATAAATGGTGTAACTAACCCGACTTTGTTTTATAACTATAATTAGATAAGATTGAAAATTGTCGTATGTTTTACCCGGCTAGTTTCAGATGTTAATATTTTTTCAAGGATTGACTTAAGGGGATGGTTATTTTAATTTATTAGGTTTATACGTCCGAACGAACGAAAATTTTCGTACCTTCTGGTTAGTCAGGAGCTGTTTTTTAGCATATTTTGAATAATTTCAAATGCATGTAGTCCGGGCTTAAGTATCAGTGTTAACAAATACATACATCAATCAGACGTAATGAGTGAATGTTCTTTGCAATGTAAAATAATACTTACATACTAATAAATTATTATACCTGACGGCTGATGTGGAAATGATTGTTGTAATAGCATTCAGGTTTGGTCAAATTATGTCAGATCAATTGAGTATTTTAAGTTGGACTTCGGTTCATTAATGAAATGATTACTATGAATATCGTAAGTGTTATTTATGCAATAAATAAATATTGGACAACATCACATACATTGCTCTGGTTATATGGTAAGTAGCCAAAGCACTTGTGTTACAGAAATCAGAAACAACGACGGTGACACAACTACTAGACCCGAGATATGTAGTAAAGTTATTTTTCTACATTGACCAACCCGGGACCTCAGAGATAGCGAAACTAAGTCTCGCCTCGCCTCTCAGCTACGAAGGTTGTCAAAGTACTTTTGCAATTATGTACTTATTCAATTTATTCGAGTTCCTAAAAAAACACTTATGAACCCAATTTCACATCTTCGCATATTAGCCAACATTGTAAAACTAACCTAGAGTTCAAACCTGGTAATAAATGTTTGATCATTAACTTAGTAGTTTCATCAAACCTCTTAAATCTAGGAAGTTTAGTGGCTGCAATTTAGTTGCATCAGTGCGGTTGCATTTGGCATGGCATAACCACATTTGAAGTTTTGAGGTTGTAACTAGTTCATATCCTATGTATTTATTTTATACCATAAGGTAATTATGTAAAATTATTATTTTTACTTTTGTCAAAATTACGGATACACAACGGTTTGCCCATTTCCCCGTTTCGCCACCACCTATTAAATACATACTCATACAAAAGTGGCGTTTGGTCAACCTTTTTTTTAATATATTTTGGTTTTGACGACTTCCGTAGCCGAGAGGCGAGCATACCGGACTTGGTGTCGCTATCTTTGAGGTCCCTGGTTGGATTCTCAGTCGGTCAATATAGAAAAATAACTTTTCTATATTGTCTCGGGTCTGGGTGTTGTGGTGCCGGCGTTGTTTCTGATTTCTATAACACAAGTGCTTTGGCTACTAACCATAGGATCAGAGTAATGTAGTATGTGATGTTGTCCAATATTTATATTGATATTTAATAGCAGTAAATTTTTTTGTTTGACCAACTTTATTGTGCATACGAGTATAGAAGTACTTAATGATTATACGTATGTAATGTATGTTACATTTTAAGAAAATATGTAGATTCTTGACGTCGTAACAAGCATAAATGGTATAGTGAAAACTTGATCAATCACATCACAGATTAAAATGATAAGAAAATACCAAACCAGATTACTTTCTGTTTACAAACAAAGTTACATCATTTCATTAATCACTCGGCCATTTTGTTTTCCAAATCAGAATTGGCGCCAACACTTTTGGTTACTGGCCACTTACAAAATACCGGAAATGCTCCAAGTTACATCAAATCCGGATTGTATTCCCACACTGCACTTGTAAAGGCGTGTCTACAATGAAAGCGAAAAGCGTTCGCTTTTACGTATACCCTACACGTTATAAAGCTTCAAAAATAAATAGCTTAGCTTCAAGAATAAAAGTAATGACCTAACATTACTTTTATGCCAAATATAATTTTGTAATTTGGTTGGTTAAAAAAACTAACGGATTCTTATTGATCAATGGCTTATTTCGAAAGGAGAAGATATATGAAAAAATCGCCTAGAAGCGCGCGGACAAAATGTAGCACTTCTTCACCTCCACATGACGACCATCTAGTGTAGTGGTTAGCGCTCCAGACGACAAAGCCAGCAGTTGCGGGTTCGAATCCTGCAAGGGGCAAATGTTTGGGTGAATGCTTAAGTCATGGATGTTTTTATACGTATCTAAGTATGTTTATTCGGTAACTAGTCGCCATAGTACAAGCTTTGCTTAGTTCGGTGCTAGCTAATTGGTGTGATTGTGGAAGCAATTTTAAATTTATTAATGACTGATGTCAGCTGGTCGCCGGTTTAGTATAGTGAAGTGTTTTTTTTTTGCTATTTCGAAGTCATAAAAAAGTTACTTTAATTGAGCACTAGAAACACCTCTAGTAGAAAGTTAGCTAATAAATTAGAGCCTTAAATAAATGAAGTTCCTAAGTGTTCCAAAAACATTGTATTAGAACTTAACTTTTTCCGCGACACTAAACGGCTATAGCCGTGATAGCAATAAACTTTTATTAATCTAGGTCAGTGTCGCGAAAAGAGTTAAGAAAGGTTTTTGTAGAGCTCTGCACTGATAGGAATAGGAAAGAGATTAATTTATCGTAACACATATATGAAACATGACAATTTGTGTGCTAATTTATTTGTATTTTTAAATGTTAGCGGAGCTTTCCGTGTAGACGCACCTTTATCAATGATCTAAAAAGTGGAGTATTTACGTTTTAAAATATTTCAAATTGATTACAGAATGGTCGTTCATGTTAAAATTATGTAAAACCATCGCCTTTTAATATTCATGTAATTTTTTATTCATTTTAGTTTCTTACTTAATTGTTTTTTTATCAATTTTCGCTAAGCCCAATTTGGTTACTAGTTACCACTTAGGTTTAACAGTCCAATAAAAACTTCCTGACTGCAGAAAAAGAATGTATTTTATGGGTTCTGATGTGGTGTTCCTTAAGGATAAAATAATTCCCTACACGAACCAAAAACATTTACCCGTATTGATTAGGCAATATCTTAGACCGAAATACTACAACGATATTAAATAAATAAGGTGGGTGGACCATGGAAGGCCATGTTCCTTTGAGGGCCAACTATCAAAAAGTCATAGTTATTGTCATTTGATGAAAAATTCTTTCCACTCACACTAAGATCTATCAAACTCAAGGACACAGACGCGGCGGTAAGTCGCTCGCGTCGCTATTTTGTTAGTACGGTCCCTCGCTTTATAGACTTCGGCCGTCAACGTTAAAATTGTAATTCGCGCGCCACAGCGAAACGTAATTTTTCATGTAAATACCCTATTATTACCTGTTTTTTTTACTGTTAATTGTTATATATGGATTTGTCATGGTAATAAAGACAGACAATTTAAAAAAAAATCTATTTCGGTTAAAGTATCGGTAGTGTTCCTATGAAAGCCGGTGATTCCTTATAAGGCCAATAAAAAATTTGACGGTTGGCCTTGTTGGCCAGGAACATTTACAAATCATAGAATTATGAACAGTCAGTTTTTAGTTAAAAATAGTTGTTAGTTAAAATGGTTCTGTCACGCATGTGGCAAGTGTAAAATCGAAGAATAGCAGAATAACTATAAAACACGGAAAAATTCACGAAAAAAATAGGATGAAAGGGCGGTAAGTAGTTAAATATAAAAAAAAGCTTGTTATAGATGATAATGTTAGTTTAGCCTTCTTAGGAACATTTTGGCCTTACAAAGAATACCCATAAGAAGGCCATTATAGGTTTTTATTTTATTTCATAATTTCATTCTAAAACGCATTGGCAATTTATTTGTTATTGATATAATTCTCATTACTATTTTTTTAAATAATTTCCATTAATATATTCTTAGTTATACGATGGTGTTCAATGAATGTTCGTTAAGTTTTTTAAAGAAGATTAAAATATTTTAGGCATTTAATGTTTCGTTTAAATGAAAGAGCATTTTATGTAGTTTTAGTAAAAGTAGATATTTTGAGTATTACAACCCTAGTTTAAAGTTGAACGACTGATTTATAATATTGGCCTTGTATGGAGCCCTGTTCCTTGCATGGCCATTTGGAAGAGCCTTATAAAAGTTAAGTTTAAAAAATAGTGGTTACAACTAGAATAAAAAAAAGTAATTAATATGTTACACAATAAAACAAAATGTTGATTAATAATTTGTTTCTTTCATTTATCCAGTAAATGAATTAATAAAATTTAATCGTTACAGTGGCCTTTCATGGTCCACCCACCTTACATCAAATTTTCTCACATACAAATTATTACAGTGTCTTTCTTAAGGTATGATGATGAATGTCTGAATGAGTACCTACATACTTACATAGAGTACTTAGAGCGAGGATAAGTTTTTTTTTTAATTTTTTTTTAATTTATTTTTATTAATTAATTTTTTTTTTTTTAAATACGCTTATCCCAGCAGTGAAACCGCAGTGATTCTGCCAATGTCAAGTGATTAAGAAGACACAAGCTTTAGAGATTGGCGGGTGTTCAATGAGAAATACATATTTCATTTCTTAATAAGTACACCATCTATAACAAAAACACAGACAGCACAACTTGCAAGTTATTGGGAAGAAAGGGATTTTATTATAGTTTTATATTATAAACAGCACAATATTTACTAATATATTTAATACAGGAGGGTAGAGTTAGTAAATAGTGGAAATTAAAAGGACGGGGGATTTTGAGTGGGATAGAGTCGTACAACGAAAGAGGATACTTCTGACAAGTATTATTATTACCATGTTGCTTTGATAATACAAAAGTAATCGATTATCATCATCATTACAGCCATAGGACGTCCGTTGAAACATAGTAGTTGTTGACGACCTTAACGTAGCCGAGAGGCAAACATACCGGACTTGGTGTAGCTGATCTCTGAGGTCCCGGGTTCGATTCCCGGTTGGTCAATGTAGAAAAATAACTTTTCTATATTGTCTCGGGTCTGAGTGTTGTGTACCGTCGTTGTTACTGATTTCTATAACACAAGTGCTTTCGCTACTTATCTTAGGATTAGAGTAATGTATGTGATTGTCAAATATTTGTTATTTATGTAGCCCCCTCTCCCCCACACCCCCAGGGACTTCCAGATTGGTCGATTAGAAAAAAAAAGTAATGCTAAAACGATAAGCAAGCAAGCAAAACGTCTTCTTGAGTGGAGAACTCGACTTCAACTGCGACAAGGTAAAGAGATGATACCTATCATATGCCTATACCCGCAAGGATCGGATTTGGCGTGCATTTAGTGAGGCCTATGTCCAGCAGTGGGTGGAATAACGTGGAGTTATTAAGTGCTCAAATCCTGTAGAGTAATATTGTTTATTTTGATTCACAAAAAATCCGCCATTTATAATCTGTGAATGTACTGACAGGACTTCTCATTTCGTAATGTTTCGGAGATAGATGATCCGTATTTCTGCTCTACTATGTGCTCGATGGGTTATTATTATGATAATGATAATAATATGAAGTCAATCCACAATACCTATTTGTAAAAACTAAAATACCCAAAATTTGCTGTCATTTGTATCTGATCCGGTTATTTTTGAGTGAGTGAGTGAGTGAGTGATGACATTCTATCCCTTTTGCTAAATTGTAAAGTCTACGTACGAAGTCGTGCATCATAAACACGTCATAATAATGAAAAGTAATAAAATGCTGTCATGAAAAGCTGTATTAATTTAAATTGAACGTAAATACTGAACTTCCTAACTTCCTAGCCTACTTAGGGCTGTCTAAAAGTAGACTTTTAGGTGAGTACTTACTTATTATTATCACATTTTGTAGTAAGTTGGATTACTATTACAACACTAAAACGGAAATTAACCGGAATAATTTTTATATTCAATTAAATAACCGGAAAATCCGGAATTTTTCAGAACTCCATACAAAACGGTTCCGGACAAGCCCGGATTCAAGTTTTGTATGGGGTTTTGAAAAATTTCGGATGCTTGTAGTCCGAGCCTAATACAACATTCCGGTAATATTTCTTGTATACCGGATTACCGGTATATATTTTATACGTTTAAAAATACCGGTATTTTACAGATATAATACAGGTATTGATACCGGTACCAGCCAAGCTTTGTTCAGTGAGTTAGTGATCAAGATCGCACTATATTTTATTGAAATTGTCATAGAAGGTAAGTACCGGTACTATCTAGGTATATTACCCGTATTATTGTGATTCCTGAATTATTATGTACCGAAATAGAAAATACCGGTATTACTCATATTTTAGCTGTACTTTCGATACCGGTTCCAAGCCCTAGGTGGGAGACGACACTGGAAAAACTCTTTAGCACCTCGTATAATAAGGATGTTGATTCCTTATTTAAAGACTATGTCAATTTAGTGTTGTCTTGCACATAGCTGCAGGTAACGCTAGTTCGGGTTCCGTACCCAAAGAGTAAAAACGGGACCCTCATTAAGACACCTCGTATGTCCAGATGATGTATTTCTGTTGCCGGTATAACTAACAACAAACACTGAAAACAGTTTTTTTTTAAAGTTGGGCTCCTAATACAACAAACGTGTTTTTTTTTGTTATTAATAACGGCAACAGGTAGACGCTTGAAATATTCACAGAATATTATAGATAATGGTACGGAACCCTCTGTGCGCTAGTCCAACTTGCACCTGGCCGGTCTTTTTTATTTATTTAAGGAGGAGTCAATCTTTTGGTAGCCCTAACTCTCTATTAAATGTAATAAACATTAAATTAAACATTAAGTACCTACTCGCTAGAAAATGCACAAGTGAGCACTAAAAATAAGTATACTTAAGAATCTCGTGTAAGGCTTTCCTTTAATTTTCTTTTCT
Source organism: Anania hortulata (assembly GCA_963576865.1). Classification (NCBI taxonomy): domain Eukaryota; kingdom Metazoa; phylum Arthropoda; class Insecta; order Lepidoptera; family Crambidae; genus Anania; species Anania hortulata. Next base: position 3,790,700 of record OY756413.1, read on the forward strand.
ATTTCCGGGTTTTCTTCTGACTTAAAGGTGATACTCATTTTTATTTTTGCCCGCCTACTCTATTTTTTCAATCTGTTCTTCAATAACTAAGTTTTTTTTTTCTGACGGAATTCTATGTTACAAAAAGAATCATCAATACATTCAGAATCATAAAGATTTCATCCCCTATTTTGCGACCCGTTAATGGTAAACTTTATTCTAAATTTAATGGGACCACTCCTGATGTAAAACCATGGATTTGAACACTCGTGTTGTGTTATTAATCCATGTGTAAAACATTTTCAATAAAAAAAGGCGTCGTCAAAACTCACTGACCTTTATAGCCAAGTATAAAAGTAACAAGTTTAATTTGTGCCTATTTGATTATCGCCCTTTTGATGCTGTATTCCAATCTAGGCAAGCGCGAGAATTACATGGAACTGAATGGCCACAAGTTAGGCCGCTATAAAGCCTCTGACTAGGCTTTACGACAGGTATTAGGCGATATTAGCCGCGACCAACTTTTAACGTGCCTTCCGAAGCACGGAGATGCTTGTGATAAGTTGTTACCCATCCACTGACTGCCGCGGCGTGGATGGCTTAACTTTGGTAATCACTGCCAAAGCGCCACTGGGCTACAAGCACCTCTTAAGACATTAGTAAACTTTACACAAAAATTTAAAATACTTGTAAGTTTCGTTTAGCCTGCTCTTCTCTGCCAGCACATTAACCATAGTATTACCATTTTTACGCATGACTTTTGACTATTCGTCTAGCTAGTTTAACATCCGGTTATTATTATAGTCTAGGCAACTAAAACATACCTAAGTAGTTATGTAATGAAATAATCACTCCGTTATATCGGCATTAACTCACTTTGTGTGGGCTGAAATCTTGCTTTGCTATAGTTACAATTTGGTTTTATAGTTAGTCTAGTCACCTAGTTTTTAGTTGTTATTTAATAAGCCGACTAAGTTCGAATTGGTACTTGGAAAACCTTTGTGCGCACATAACACCGTTGATCAGCTTTTTTTTTACTTACATCAAGAAATGCATTTACGCAGACCTGCCTCCTTCAGGGAGGCGATAGGTTCTGTGGGACTCCAGCCCTAAAAACTACAGACTACTACACAGATTATTATATGTACTCACTAAAACCTGATAGGTCCGTCCGTAGAAGCACCTCCTGGTTTGTGGCAATGCCCTTCCCAGTGGCCTCTCTCTGGGGGCGGATTTACCTCACTCACTTCGAGCGTATTCTAAGTATTTGACTAAGTTATTTCAAAATATATGCATTGGCTGTCATTAAAAAAAAATACATTTAATGATAGCATAACTTTAAAAGAACATGGCTACGGCTGAGTTTAGAATGATTCAGTTCTTTTATTTGGATCAAGATCATTGAATCAAACGTAATATGCTTTAAATTCAAATTAAAACTTGTCAAAGCGACAGTAGACTGGACAAAAAGATCTTTTGATGAGAAACAATTAAGATAAGTAACTAGAAGTTGTCTAGCTTTTAATGAAACTAGGACTTTCCCTTTCATATGATACCTTCTACCCACGTATGCTAGGCATCATGGACCGGACTAAGGGACTACTATTTATCCATTCGATGCTAAGGGCTTTAATTCATTAAGGTCCTTTTTGTTTGTTTCAATAAAATCACAAAAACACAGTCATTGACTAATGCTAACTGCATTAGTCAATGACTGTAACGTTACTACTACCATGTAAGTATTTGTAACATGTTTTTTGTATATTATGATCATCTATAACTAACTATAAAATCGTTTGCCAAAATCACTGAGTCTAGGAAGATGAAATTTTAAATATGGGTTTATTTTAAAATGTAAGCATCCGATAAAAAGAGTTTTTGTAAATTTCATATTCAAAGGATGGGAAATGGGAGGAAACTTTGTATTACCGTCTTAGTTCTTTGAAGGTACATGACTGCTACTGAGCATCATAAGTAAACAATGACGCGTTTTAGGTTTTTTTGATATTTTTATTTTGTGGGGTTGAGGTTTTGCATACAAGTACAAGTGGTTAAAAATATAGGAACTTCAAATCGAAATTAAACTTTTGTGGGTTATTGCGCCGGCCGAGAAAGGTTTATAAATTAATAAAAGACACGCGAACGAAGTTGCGGGCAGCAGTTATTGTACAGAAAACAGCACGTCAACCTACCACAAAACGTCAAATTTTGTCAATCGATATTCATGTCTACGTCTCGGACTTAAAATTGAAAGTTGGTTCAATGACCTTTAAGTTTTTGGGTAGGTTGACCTTCCGTTGTCTGTACAAGCTGTCTAAAACCTTCAGTAAGATCAAATCGATCTCCGCATGTCATACTTCAAACATTACATCACACACTTACCTATCCCTCTGTACTTGCTGTATTACGTAAATATCACAACAGTTATTAAATATAATATACTATCCATATATTTTATTATGTAATACAATTGCATGGTAAGATTATCGAAGACCTAGATTAAATTACTAATTTAAAAGTTAGTAAAGTGGGTTAATTATGCAAATTATTACCTTTTAAGAGATATTATGTAATAGCTATTACCTATTAGGAGTCAAAACGGCTTACTTCAATAAAATTTAACTGTAACTGATATTTAATTACATATCTCCTTATCTTTTGGAAAAACAGAAATAATTGATGGATTGACTGATTTTTAATTATTGACTGTGACGACTGTCAGGTCTAGTGGTTCACGCTTTAGACTACAAAGCCAGGCTTAGCCAGGCAGGTTACGGGTTCGAATCTAGCAAGGAAAAAATGTTTGTGTAATGTGAACGAGCATTTGTACAGACAACAGTAGGTCAACCTACCCAATAAGTTAGAGGTCATTGAATTGGTTTTTAACTTTTATGGCCAACAATTAGAGATGAATATCAATTGAGAAAATTTTACGTTTTGTGGTAGGTTGACGTGCAGTTGTCTGTACTACTGTCATAGATGTTTAAAATAATTTAATGGCTGATGTGAACGGACGGGAGGTTTGTTGGTCAGCAAATTACTTGTAAAAAGACTTGTTTTAAATAATTTCTAAGGTACGTTTTGACAGCCAAAGTCAGTGCAATCGCAATCATTACAAGTTTAACTACATTAAAGGTTTATTCCCCAATGCACATTTTTAGGGAAAATGTCTTTTTATTAATAATAATTGAAATCTGAGTCAGACCTTGATACATCTCTGTTGATATTTTATGTCAACTCTAGTAAGACGCTCCTAGTTTTGCCGTAGCCTTTATGTAACTATAGACACGGTTGAAAACGACACAAGCAGGAATCGATCCAAGAATGCTATCGTGAAAGTCAAGTATCACTTTTCATGAATAAATTTTCCAGGCCTGCCATTGAAAGTAAACAAATAGGGCAGAAAAGGAAATTGATACCATTTTATTCACTACGATCCGAATTAAGAGGATTGTGAAACTGTAAATTTTTATACAAAAAGCGATAACGTTTTCATATTTTTTTAAAAATGTTAAACATATTACATTGCAAAGGGGTGCCCAATTAAAAAAATAAGATCTAGGGAACAATATAAAGAAGCGTCTTAATCGTTACTAATTTTAATAATCGTATGTTACAAAAAAAAATGTTTCAAATATCCGAAAATAAAGTCAATAGAGTGACTACGAAAGCCGCGCGGTCATTCATCAGAGGCGAAGGTACGGGGAGCCAACAAGGACCTTACGCAGTGCACATACGGTGCATTTTTATGAATGAGTTAATTATGCACGTGTACGATTTTTAACAGCGGATTAAATGTAAAAACAAATGTTGTTTTTTGCATAGTTCAATTAAGTTACTGATTCTGAGTCATTACTGAGAAATTAGGCCCGTGCGTTTTTATTTTAAAATGTCTATATTTTTGACTTAAAACGACCTCTTAGCATTTTTTAAAAATAAACTAAACTGAATTATTTACTAAAAATAAAAACATACCTACAGACCTGGATTAAGTTGTAGAGAAGACCAAAGATAGTTAGCTGTCTCTAAAAAAAATGACCTTTTTGAAAGTGTTGCATTAACTTAGTGGGTCTTTAAATCTGTTTCCTCTCCCGCTTAGTTGAATGTCGCAACACTGTCAAATATGTCTAGTTTTTGACAGTTAGTCAACCTACCCGTTTATTCCACTATCCCCGGTCTCCCATACTAAATTGAATGATATTAAAATAGTCTAATTTCTTAAATAGGTTTAGGGGGGTGTAAACGTTATCGCCCGAAACAATACTTCAAAAGGGAAATGTAGCAATTGCCTCCAGGACTTGCAACTGTATCTATCCCACGAGAGTAAAAAGGAGGGAGAGCGGTGTGAAACAGATGTTTTTTTTAAATACATAAGTACTCGCGCCGCGTATCGTTATTTCAAAATCCTCGTAAATGACGATATTGAAAGTTTAGACTTCGTTAATTCGCTGTAATTGCAATCTTACGTGAAATAAACGATCGTTTAAACGGCCGTCTCGCCTTGAGGTTCGCGTTCCGGACTACAAAGTCAGGCAATTGCGGGTTCGGAAATATTTGTGGAAGTTTAGGGAAGGTATAAAAGGTCAGAAAATACTGGGTGTAACGAAAAGGTGAAATAAAACTTTAAGGGGTTATTCTACGGCTAAATTACACTAACTTTTTCTATGGGACCAACATCGAAATCGCAAAAAAAAAACACTTTCCCATACTAAAACGCGACCAGCTGGCATCAGTTTGTATGGAAACGTCAATTTTTTTTTTGCGATAGAATAACCCCTTAAAGTTTTATTTCACCTTTTCGTTACACACTGTATAAAGAGAGACAACTTTTATTAGAGGTACGAAGTTCGCTGGGCCAGCTAGTATTATATATAAATTAAAAGATATTATAATTTTACATCTCTATTAATATATATTCTACAATCAAACGTCAGTACAAGTCACCTATAAATACTCAATACTCAATACTTTATTGCATTCCATAATGTACAATAACAGATGGTAAAAGTATGATTTTAGAACAATTATGGACCCTGTCGGGCACAGCACAGTTAGTAGGAGAGAGGAAGTGTGATCTATTATGATTTATGTATAAAATTGGAAAAAATAAACAATTTGTTTATTTATTGCAATATTGTAGGTACATACAATGATAATGGTATTTATTTAAGGTTTAAGTGCTTTTCTCATTTAGGTATTCTTTTATGCTGTAGTAGCTCTTTTTAATAAGGAAATGTTTTAGTTTTTTTGTAAAGATATTATATTCGGTTTCATTTTTGATGTCTTTAGGTAGCTTATTGTATACTTTTATAGACATGACAAATAATGTAGTGAAATAAAAGGTTGCCACTTAGACACTTGTGAACCTATGTTACCAAATTTTTTTACAGTCTCGTTATAATTTTACAGCTGTTAAACGTTACTGATTGGGTAGAGATGTATCATATAACTAGTTTTAATAATTTTATCCCTCTACCAGCACACCGATTGGAAAGGAGCGCCTGCCATTTCTCTATTCAGTTAGAACACGCTCGTAGCATCAACGAAACGCGTTGAAGTCTTTCCCGCCAGAACCGCTAAGCCACAGATAAAAAAGTGTAACAGATAAATTGTGATTTTACTGTATTGTTTTTATATCGATTTTATTTTGTGAGTGCGTGCGTAATTGTTTTAGTGCGGTGCTAGTGCGTGACGTTTTTGATTTTATTAGTAAGTATTTTTAATTATTTTACTATTACTTAGAATTTAATAAAACTCAAATAAAAATATTTAAAAATTAATCAAGTAAATTTTTTTTTGTGTTTTTAATTCAAACAACAAGTACCTATTATACTAATAAAATAAAATACACGTAAAAATTAACACACGATTTTAATTGCTTTCAATAAATTGGTATACAACTAATTGCGTGTTTAACGTAGAAAAAAACAAATTATTTCAAACAAAAAACTTTCAACTGAAAATAATCACGAAAATATTTTACCAATTGATTTATAGCCCAAGTTTATGTTTTGATTTCGGCTTCCTTTTCCAGTGATTTAAAAAATTAACCACTTCAAGTCACGTTACTGGCACAGTATACATAGAATCAGTATAAGCATTCCGCACACACAGTAGGTCGGCCAAGAAAGTGTGTACCACTGTGCAAACAAAATTATATTAATTGATAACGAATACCTCGGTAACGATTAAAATTGAATTTAAATAAGGAAAAAAAAAGACACAATCATGATTTATAAACAAATATTAACTGCAAAGAGATAAATAGACGAATAAATATTATTCCATTTATTGACCTTTTAACTCGGTGGGTTCGGTACTTGTCATTTTTGTACACACACGATGAACGCCGCAGAAGGCATCGTGGTCTGTTGTCACTTATCTCGGTCGTAGGGAGTCAGATTATTTTTGCAAACTACTTAGTCGCTTAGTCCAAACCGGTTCTTATGTTTTGTGTAGCTTTACGACCGACATTTGTCTGTGAATGGCGCTTGAACTGAAACTCAATTTGATAGTACAAGTCGGATCTTTCCTATACTTTATCACTTTGTCCACGGCTATTGAGATACTTATTCAAAATCGTATTGTGTACCTACCTTAAACACTTAAATAAATGTGAAAAACTTTTACCATGGTTCCAACCGTGAAACATAAACATAAAACATTAAAACATTTTGAAGTTTTGGTCGAGAAGAACTTTAGAATTACAAACGAAAATCTACAACGACAGTTCATGGTTAGTTCGGAGTTAACCTACTAGTATTGCTTCTACTATGTGACTGTTCCTAGTTTTTTTCGATCACGTGAACCTACTAGTATTGCATCTACTATGTCACTGTTCCTAGTTTTTTATCGATCAACACAGTTGCATATGTAATGACATCACTGAATTTATAATCGCCGTAGAGTCCGTAATCGATCGAATTACTCTCGATTTCGTTTGCGCGCGCGTCGCTCTGACACACGCAAATAGTTTTATGGTTGTTGTGTGTGTATGGGCATTGTAAACACCGTTTTATTAATAAACTCGTTCTATCTAAAGAATAAATTTATTTATTAAATTTAGTGGGTACTTGTGTTAATATTATTTAGAGCTTTTTGAAGACGGTTTTTTTAAAATAAAATTTACATATTTCTTCAATTTTTTGTGATAAATCCTCATCAAAACAAAGTATAGGAGTGCAAAAAAAATTTGACTGCTTAACACCAAATTCTTTCCCTATTTTTACACCCATAAGGGTTTTTTTTGCAAATTTTAAATACACTGACGTTGAAGTATTTATAAGTTATTAAAAAAAAACAATCATTAGAACCGATTCACATTAATTTGTTGAATATATTGGGTAACATATACAATAATCAGTTATCGTGGTATGGAGTTCACGCAATATATTATTATGACGATTTATCTTATACGAGTAGATCCCTTTATCAAAACCGAAAGTATTCCTTTTTGAACAAAAAAGAATCATTGAAATTGGTCAACGTAACGAATGACCGCTAAACATACATTGTATAAAAAAAGATATTTCGATGAATTGAGAACCTTCTCCTTTTTTGAAGTCGGTTAAAATTAAGGAAAGAACGGTAATTTCTTAGGCAAAGATGTTTGTTGTCCTAAGTATATACAAACCCTTAAGTATTTTGCACTAATAAATAAACACCTTAAATACAACTTTTATACTAACGCGCTACCTTGATAATAATAATAATAAATCAAAATCTAACAACAGTTGCACGATTTCGATGTTGCTCCCATTTCTACACCCTATATAAATATCATCCGCAATAAAAACCTTAACCTATCAACGAGAATAGAAAAGAAACGAGTCCATAATCTTGAACCCTTAGGTATTGTAGTCTCATGATCGTCGTCATATTTATTTACGTATGTATTTTGCCTATGTAATCTATGTATGATAGTATTTAGTTTATGTATATCGTTATTTACTGTATGTAGTTTATGCTTTTAAAAATATTTTCACAATTACCTTTCATTTGAATTTGTATCGCCTAAATCGCACCGCCCACAAAACGTCTCTGTTTAACCTAATGGTCGACTGGTAGAGAATGCCTCATGGCATTAAGTCCACCTTTTGTATGATTTTTTAAATCTGTGCAATAAAGTCTAAATAAATAAACATAATGCTCGCATCCATAGACAATCTAGTGTTTTTATTGTCTAGCTTACGTGGAGTTCGTATCTTCCATTCTAGTTAATAGCGTGTATTAAATAACAATTACTGATTTTAAAACACGTAATTAAGCTAAACAGGTGTGTCTTACACTCATTAATGATTTTACCATAAAACATAATAATATGTACAGTCAGAATCAGCTTTACATAAGACTAACTCAGAAATCACCGCATAATTGACGTGAAACCTATGCCTTTGAGTGTGACGTCATTTATCAGCTACTTGAACATATGTCTTCATTAATATAAAAAAAAAGGCTGTAATTTGTTATTTTTCCATTTACTTAAACTGATAAGTGTATACGTCAGTTTCCACATTTTAAATTTTTATGCATGCCGTGGTGCCCTTTAATTAAGGCAACACTATAAAATGTAAAATTTGAATTGTATTTTGTATTGTCTAGGTGTATGCTTCGTTGGCTGTCCTTAATTAAATAAAATAAAATAAAAATAAAATACTTAACTTTTTTTAACTTTATGCACTAAAATAGAAATATTGGGTTTAATTTTAAATGCAGGCCGCTTCCAACCGGCCAATCTGGGAGTCACTGGGGGAGGCCTATGTTCAGCAGTCGACGTCCTATGGCTGAAATGATAATGATGATGATTATGAAAAATTAAAATTTTTAAAATTATGTCTTGCTTTATTAGTTAATTTCCTTCTAGAAGCTGATTCTACCGTCAAATACAACGGGACGGGACGAGATTTTTCAATGGGACCAACATCAAAATCACAAAAAAATTATGCACTTCCCCAAAATCTTTGGATATCTCCAGATATCCAAGACATATCTAAGAATTTCATATGAGTGACAAAAAAGTCACAGCGACAAAAGTCACCCGTGCGCGCACACTCTTATAGTTTTTTTAAACTATGTTAACAATTGTTTCTATACAATTTTTCCTACTACAGGCGCAAATGACGTTTGCCAGCTGATTGTATTTGGACAAGACAATGTCTGCCGGCGACAGCAAGTACTTAATAAATTTTTACTCCGACTATACGTACAGACAGATCAATGAACAAATTAATAAGATGAATGTCTAACGAAAGTAAGTTTCTTCGCATTCATCATTTTGAATTATTTTCAACTGTTTTTCCTAATGAAGAATGACTTGCTTTGTTTGCATGAGACAGGTTAAGTTAGAAAGAGTTTCAATAGTTGTTTTTAGAAGATTTATTAGGCATTACTTAAATGAAAAATAAATAAAGACTCAAGTGACAGGGCGCGAGTACCGGTATTTTCAAATACCTTTATCAATGGGTTGGACAACATACCGGTAATATTGTTTGATACCGGTAATAACAATACAGGTATTATTTCATGTTTAACGGTATCGTAAACTTTATCGTATACTTTTAAAAATACCGATATTTTACCGTTATAATACAGGTATTGATACCGGTACCAGCCAAGCGAACCTGTTTATTACATGGATACATACAAACATCCATGACAGTATAATCGAAATATAGATGGTACAAAGAACACAGAGCGGGGGACACTTTTTGGCACATTTTTTAATTTATGTACCTGCCAATGTCACATGTAACCAGCAAAATAAATAAGATCATTCTTATTCTCATTCTCACTTTTAAAAAATCGATAAGTTTTTTTCAAACGAATGCCAGTCGCCCATTTGAGGCAATCAAATTTCTTCTTTCTTATATATTTTAGACTTTACTATAGTATGTAATTACCATGTGAATATAAATAAATATTTAAAATTATATGAGGTCAATTACTCAACTCATATCACTCTTGTTTTCATTCAGCTTACAGTTACAACACTATTTATAATCGGTGTAATGGTGAAAACTCACGCCACGATCCAAGTTATGTGAGATATAATGCACTAATAAACTTAATGAGCTTGCTGTTTAGTTGCATGTTAGAAAATGATTAGATGATAATAAAAATACGTATAACGTTTATGAGGGTTTATTTATTACGCCAAACTCTTAAGTCTTATGTACTCTATGACGACCTCCGCCGTAGTCGGGAGACGAGCACGCCGGACTTGGCGTTGCCATCTCTGAGGTTCCGGGTTCGATTCTTGTTGAATCAATTTAGAAAGGACCTTTTCTATATATATTGTCTCGAGTCTGGGTTTTGTGTTTTTGTCGTTTTATTTTGATTTACCGTTCGTACCGTACGCGTACCGGCAAGCGCAGCGTAGGACATCAACTCACAAGGTGGTCAGACGACCTGGTAAGGGTCGCAGGAAGACGCTGGATGCAGGCCGCTTCCAATCGGCCAATCTGGAAGTCAATGGGGGAGGCCTATGTTCAGCAGTGGACGTCCTGTGGCTGAAATGATGATGATTTTGATTTCTATAACTCGAGTGCTTTAACTACTTGCGTCCACTGTTGAACATAGTGATTTCCAGATTGCCGATTGGAAGCGGCCTGCATCCAGCGTCTTCCTGCAACCTTTACCATGTCTGTCCACCTTATGGGTTGACGTCCCACGCTGCGCTTGCCGGACGTGGCCCCCATTCTAAAACCTTTCTGTCGGCCGTCAGTCCTAAGTGCTATGTGCCCCGCCCGCTGTCACTTCAGCTTGCCAATCCGTTGGGCTATGTCAGCGACTTTTGTTCGTTTACGAATCTCATTCCTGATTCGATCTTGCAAAGAAACACCGAGCATAGCCCTTACCATAGCACGCTGAGCAACCTTGAGCTTTCTTATAAGCCCATAGTGACAGGCCACCTGGCTGTTCTATATGTTATCACTGGTAACACACACTGGTTGAAGACTTTCGTCTTTAGGCACTGAGGTATTTTAGACGAGAAGACGTTGTGTAGTTTCCCGAACGCTGCCCAGCCGAGTTGGATTGACGATTGAACCTTGAATCCTACCTAAACAACTTAACTATGGGACCAAGAGTAAAATCAAGAAAAGGTTAAATTTTCTAAATTCTTAAAAAGAGTTTCATGGATAATTACACTTTTACAATCTGGCTGATCTGTTAAGTTGTCGAGTTTATGTCATGCTTGTAAGACTTATCGTGATGCTGATATTGCGGTCGTTAACACTATGTTATCAGATCGTGTCTCGGTTAAAAGAGAAGAACAAGCTATGACGATTTGAGAAATTCTTATTTGTAGGTGACGTTACTCAACAACCTTCACTGTCGGGACAACATAATTAACCAGTTCCCTGTCCAAGAGCAGACACAATAAGCTGTTAAATGATAGTAACGTCTAATTATAAAAATGCATCTTTCTCATACACTTAACATCTATTTATTAAAGGGAAATATCGGCTAATGCAGTAGATTCAGCGGGCGATGCACGTAACGGCTATAGCCGTAAAATAACAATATAATACTATAATATACTATATATACTATAATATAATATACTATAATATATAATAATAGGAATACTGGCCGCAATGTGTTAAAGGAAAATGAGTTGCCGTGCGTTAGTCCCGCCAAACTCACCATTTGGATGAATTATTTTTCTTTGCCTTCGTAATTGTCAGGACAGGTATAGGTACTGTATGTTTTTTTTTATTCCGGAAAAAAAATTATTCGGGAAAAACTAAATATTTACTATTTACGGGGCAAATGTCGTTTGACAATTGATTGTCAAATTTAGGCAAGATAACGTCGCCGGGAGAGCTAAATAGCAATAAAACAGAACCTTATTATTAGTACTAATGGCCTGTCAAAACTGTCCTCAACAAATCGCGATCTACATTGACGTATGCGCACGCGCACACAACGGAAAACGCGATATATTTCTGGCGCATTTTAATTTATTGCGTTTACCGCTTCCTATAATAGTTCATTCATAACTCACTTCTATAAAAACCTGTGAAATGTAGTCGAGTGACGCATCGTAGATCAAATGTAATACTGCGATACGATTTAATTGTTAATTAGTACTAGTTTAGTACCCATAAGATTAAGCTTTAAAGCGTGCTAGTGTGAAAGTCGGTTGTTTTGTTTCAGATTTCCCCATATTTTAATCTTAGTTCATCTTGGAAATAATTAAACGTTCTACCATATTCCTTTTTTATGTGTTTACGATAATAAAATTAAGCTTTAAATGAGCAGGTTACAGTAAAAGTGGGGTGTTTTGTTTCGATTTACCCATATTTTAATCTCAGTTCTTCTTGGAAATAATTACTATGATATTTTTAATGTGTCAAAGTCGAAATCGCTGGCAATCACGAATAAACAAGTTAATGAAAAGAAACTTGTAAGGGCTTTTAACTAAACAGAGCTTGTAATAGAGCAACTAAATAACGATTAGACATACTTAAATACTTCTGAGACATCAATGATTCAGCCCCCCTAGCATGACCACTAAAATACGATATGATATAATATGATATAGCGATTTATCGACACCAACTGCAAAAATATGATAGATATAGCTGCCATGTTGGAACGCCGTGCCGCTGACGTCACATGTTATGACCGCTGTTTCGATAAAAAGTCAACATGGCGTCTATATCTATCGTATTTTTGCAGTTGGTGTCGATAAATCGGTTTATCATATCATATCATATCGTGTTTTGGTGGTGATGCAAGGGGGGCTGGTGTAAATGCTTGTGCTCATCACACAAATACTTGCCTCTTGCGGGATTCGAACCTGCACCGTCTATTATAGTCCGGAGCGCGAACCACTCGACTATGACGTCGTCGGAATTGAAAGCAGCAAAGTCATTGTTACGTCTTGAACTTCGCGAAAACACAAATAGTCATTGTTTGGCACCTCAACTATGCCCCGACAAAACTCTAATTAAAATACAAAATAACTACTGCCACAGTTGGGATAGGTATGCAGTAGACTCTCAGAGACCGGGCGGCCTGCCATAAAGGTGGGCCGCAGCCGAAGCGGAGTCAAGGAGCATGCCTACGGCTCCGGCCAATGTTGAAACCCTTGGCTCCGGCTTACTTATGGCACCGTGAGGTTTTAGTGGGTAGGCGGACTCCTTCTGAGCCCGGAGTCACACACACCCCTCCAGCCTTCCCCCCGTGGCTAGAGAATGGTGCGTGACAGCATTTCCTCACGATAAAAAAAAGGTATGCAGTAGACTGTCTAATACCACTGATGACTACCGAGATACTGTGTGCAATATGCCATTTACTATTCAAAATCCTATTATCATATTAGTCAAAAGAATAATCAAGATTGTAATCAAGTAGGTAAGTAATAACACAAAGGCCTAATAAGATAGAACCCTACTCTCCATAAATCACAATCCGAGAAAATTAAAAGACACTAAAATTAGTATTCAACTACGATCTCGAGCGTTGTACAATTAGCTATCTCTTAAACTTCGCGGTGTATGTTGACATACTGGATGTATTTTAACTGTGTACCAGTTTCTTACGCAATAGACAGACATTAAAGTTACGTCTGGATTCCATTGTTGTGTCCTATTGTTTGAGATAACTATTAATTTTCCCAAAATAGACGTTATTTTTCAATGTTCCCAAGACAAGTGTTATCTTTTGGTATTTTAAAATGGTCTGCAATTATACTTAAGTTTACTGTTTTCGAATTATGTCAGACACATCATATTAAATCTAAAGTCTGCACTTTTTCATGCCACTCTGCCCTTGTAATTGCAATGAAGTTGGGCCCAAAATACATTAAAAACCTAATAACTATAATATGATCGCTTTTTTTTCTGATAAAATTGTTAAATCTGTCCATCATAAAGGTCAAGAGTAGATCTATCGCATAATCAAAATCGATCGGGCTAAAAAATCCGCTGCGAGGAAACGTAACATTTTTCGAAACTTTGATTTTGGTACATTTGGTATAAATTGTTAAAAACTACCTAAGTAATTATTTTATTGATCACAAAAATTAAAAATAGAACAAAGAAATAAAACAAAACTTTTAATAAACTAACTTAACCTAAACCAAAAAAGTACTTAAGTATCTACTCAAAATAAAAGCGTGTCCGTGAGGCGTGGAGGCGAGGATGCTGGCAGCGCTTTCTCGCTGAGCCGAACTAAGCCTTTGTGCGAGGAACGAACCAGCTTTTTATTTTCCGAAGTAGAAATCAATTTTGGCCCTATTTTCCCGAAAAGTAATTTCGGTCCCCAGGGTCCAAACATCTCAATTGTTAAAATGATGTTACATTCTTTCAAAGTTTAATACAAATGTATTTATGTCGTTCAAATTCTACTGTATTCTATTGTACCTGAGCGTGCAATGACCTTTCTTTGGCCACCATAGTGAGCTTGCAATAAATTCCCGACGACTGATCATGATGACGAAGTGTTTCCTTAATGACATTGACATTTGACCTCCATGCCTACTTAGTGTCACAGTTTGTATACGGTTCGGCTCCGGACTGGCACCGCCTGGTTCACGAGCATTTTTAACAAATCTAACATAGACCGGACACGGTCCGGTTCAAAATATTACTAACAAATGACCTGACCAATGAGACTTATAAATGTTGCCCACGCATATGTCCCGAAGCAGTGGTAAATAAGGGTAAAAATAATAATTGGATCGTGTAAAAGTGTTTTATAAATTGGTTTTATTAGTTTTTGTTATAGATTTTAAAAACACTATTTGCATGTGCTAGGAAGTTTCACTCTTCCATACTCAGGAGGAGAAGAATTAGAAAATAATAACCATAGGTTAGCAATCATATTGTGGAATGACACCCTTAAAAAGATAACTGTTCCAAATAAATATTGGAGAACATCAGGTAGGTAGTAGTAGGTAGGTACATTGCTCTGATCCTAAGGTAAGTAGCTAAAGCACTTGTGTTATAAAATCAGAAACAACTACGGTACCACAACACCCAGACCCGAGTTAACATAAAAAGTTAACATCGACCCGACCGTGAGTCGAACCCGGGACCTCAGAGATGGCGAACGCCAATTACTGCGTACTCGGCTCTCGGCTACGGAGGTCGTCAAAATAATGAATCGACACACGAAAATCCCAGACATTATCTTTAAATGGCGTCTTAAAAACGTTTAAAGCAAACCGCAGCTACACAACTTGCTGAATATAAGCGATAGCGGGTTAATAATCGGTTTGAGTTTGGTCTACTTCACTCGTCTGTGAAGCTTTTTTCAATCTATATTTTTTAAGAATGATAAAAAACACGATTTGATATGATATGATATAGCGATATATCGACACCAACTGTAAAAATATGATAGATTTATAGCCGCCATTTTGATTTTTTATCAAAATAGCGATTATAATAGTGACGTCACCGGCACGGCGATTCAACATGGCGGCTATATCTATCATATTTTTACAGTTGGTGTCGATATATCGCTATATCGTATCATCAAATCGTGTTTTGGTGGTTATGCTAGGGGGGCAGGAAGAGCTTTTATCATTCTTAAAAAACCCTGTTTTGGTGCTCATGCTAACTAATGGAGGCTAATGTGGTTTTCAGTAAGGTTCACAAACCGATATCAGATTTTCCTTTTGCTTATTACTTGTATGTTTTTATATGCGTCCTTTTCTTTCTCTCTTCACAAAACTGTTGGGACGGGAAATACTACCTTACTGTCGCACAGTAATCATTAACACTAATACAGAGGGTAGGAAGCCTGCCTATTCGTATAGTTCAAGCATCGAGTACATACCATATAGAGCAGAAATACAAACCATCTTTCTCCGAAACTAGTAAGTGATTTTTTACATACATTTAGTATAATATGTCAGCTCCTGTCAACACTCGCCCATACAAAAACAGCACAGATACAAATTAAACAATGGCGGAAAATTTTGTCGAACAAATCATGTGACATTTCTACTCTATAAGGTGTGCTCCATGAGTTCAAGCTAGAATTATAACTTACTAGCTGTTGCCCGCGACTTCGTTCGCGTGGTTTAAATTTTATTCATAAAGAATTTTCTGCGAAACTTTCTCGAGGTTTTCTTTTAGAAGAACCTTCTCCTGACAATAATTAACACAACAAAAAAAGAATTAGCGAAATTGTTCCATCCGTTCACGCGTGACGGTGCGATGACCAAGGGAAGAGATTCATTTTTATATATATAGATTTATAGTTGCTAAGTTATGAACTATTATGAATGTATTGTGAATTTGTTTGTGTAATATAGATGTTTTTACATTACTTTCTATAATGGTCTGCGGTTCATATTGCTTTAATAAAACTAAATACCTCGGCATTTCGCTTTTTCTATTATTAATCTTCTTAATTACCTATTTCTTTTTCTTTTTCACATCATACATTTAAAATAATTGTAAGCACCATCATCATACTGACTCGTTTGTAAAAACTTTTAATGTGTTTTAAAAATAAAATGTAGGTTTTCTTATATTATAAAACATTTATTTCAAAATAATGATGTTTTTTTACTCCTTAGTTCGCATTCTGCAAGTATTTATGTGATAAGTACGAGCATTGAATTTATAAATAAATTATTTTAACGACGATTTCAGACGAATTGTCCAATATTTGTTTATTATTAATTATTATTATTATTTGCCCTTGCGGGGTTCAAAACGAGGAGTGATTAGTAAGCATTTTTTGTATTTGAGTCATGGCTCTCGTATATTATGTTGTATGTCTCTTAGATTAACTACTTAGTTATTACAAGCATTATGCTAAGCCTAAGGCTAGATGTGGTTGTTGCAAGTATTTATTTAATATTATAACGCAATTTTTATTTCTTACCCGCTTCATCCTATAATCAGTCAGCCTGTCCCTCTCGCGGTTAGACCACAGTTTTCTCTGTCCTTAGATATTATGCGGTTTGAAGTAGAAATTACTGCGAATTAAGAACTGTAAGGTGTTACTAAAAATAAGTCTGAATT
The DNA here is from genome assembly GCA_963576865.1 of Anania hortulata. Classification (NCBI taxonomy): domain Eukaryota; kingdom Metazoa; phylum Arthropoda; class Insecta; order Lepidoptera; family Crambidae; genus Anania; species Anania hortulata. The sequence goes on from OY756413.1 coordinate 3,807,670, forward strand.
AAATGAACTTTCTTCGGACTACGTTAAGATGTTGCCAAAAAAGGTATTATGAAATATTTTTTGTTTGATACTGGCCAAACGCTAGTGAATACTTATTCAAAGTTTATTTAAAAAAAAACTGTACTATGGCCAGTGTAAAATTTTTTAATATTGTAATTGCTTTTTAAATATTGTTTACGTAAGTGGCCAGTTCCGGAATCTTTCAGACCTACGTCCCGTGTTGGAGGTTTCATTTTAAACTATGAGGTCAATAACTCTAAGCGTTAATTAAATATCAAACGATTACTTAAGCTTGGCATTTATTGTTTCAGGTATTTTTCAACCGAGAGTTAAAACAACACAATAGGCCATTGGTGCGCAAACACAGAATCATGGTAATTTGTTTTTTTTTGTCATGAAATACTTAAATGTAGGTACTTTAATTTTATAAGCTCTTAGACGTCACAAGTATTTTATTCAATATTGTCATTAACTTAATCGGATATTTAATATTTAAATATTTATTTAATTTGAGTAGGTTAACGTCGTTGAAATCATAGACGGACGAGGTTACAAGATCAGTATTACCACTGTATTACATTTAATATGAACTGACAAATCCTGTCATGTCTCGCCTATATTAAAACAAAACACAAAATGTCTCTGTTTAGCCTAATGGTTGACTGGTAGAAAATGCCTCATGACATTAAGTCCACCTTTTGTATGATTTTTTAAAATCTGTGCAATAAAGTCTAAATAAATTAATAAATAAATAAAACAGTACAGTTAAAGATTAAATACTTAATGGCGTAATATATGTAAAACCAAATAAATTACATTTCTTCTCTTTAGGTAGTGGTATAAGCGGTAAGTGGTATAAGTGCATATAATAAAACACTGAGTATTTATAATTATATGTCGCAGAGAAATGATGAGGATACAAGGGATTTCGTGAAATCCAGATTGGCCGGTTGTAAGCGGCCTGCATCTAGCGGCTTCCTGCAACCTTTACCCAGGTCGTCTGTCCACCTTGTAGGTGGACGTCCAGCGCTGCGCTTGCCAGTACGTGGCCTCCATTCCAGAACCCTTCTGCCCCATCGGCCGTCAGTTCTACGTGCTATGTGCCCCGCCCACTGCCACTTGAGCTTGCTTATCCGTTGGGCTATGTCAGCAACTTTTGTTCGTTTACGAATCTCCTCATTCCTGATTCGATCTCGCAAAGAAACGCCGAGCATAGCCCTTTCCATAGCACGCTGTGCAACCTTGAGCTTTCTTATGAGGCCCATAGTGAGAGGCCACGTTTCAGTTCCATATGTCATCACTGGTAACACACACTGGTTGTAGACTTTCGTCTTTAGACACTGAGGTATTTTGGACGAGAAGACGTTACGTAGTTTTCCGAACGCTGCCCAGCCGAGTTGGATTCGACGATTTCATAGACAGTTTCACTAAACTCTGGTAAAATTTCAAAGAAGCTGTCACTATAAAACCACACGTAAAGTGATGACCAGACAGCTGATCATTACTGTTGCTCTTTTTCGATCTTTCTTGCCCTTATCTTGATAAGTATAAAATATAATTCCCTGTAAAGAAGAAATTCCATTTTGTGTCATCTATTATCAATACAACTCCGTATAGACTTATAAATTATTACCATCAATACTTACTGCGAAAGCCAGTGAAATTGAGGGCATGGTCAGCCAGGATATAGAGCAACGCCGGGAGTCGCTACTAGTATGCAAATATGGCACCGCCTATCATTATATCCGTTGGTTATTTATAGCAATTTACCACAGTACACTTACTAACATAGGTACAGAAGGTCCACTCCGTACGCACCGTTACGGCAAGTCAATACATACTAGTATTTCAGTAAGTCACTGGGTAACAAATGCTAAAGATGAATTCTAATGTTTATTGGACAAAGACAAGAAATAGCTCTCCCATTAAAAAAATATTTATTAAAACTTTATTTGCACAGATTAAAATCGTACAAAAGGTGGACTTAATACCATGTAGTATTCACTGCCATTCCACCATTAGGCTAAACAGACATCGTGTGGAATCTTTAATAAATCGGTATCCCTTAGATAGATATTTAAGATACTCCTTATTGCACGGACCATACAAAGTAAATTACACATGATTACTACTTTGAATAACTAGTTTAATGATCATCTTAGTATGAAATATTTTTAAAGAGGAGGTTCTAATTTTAATACATACGTTGGTTTTTTGGTTTGCAATTAAAATTTTAAGAGTATCTAATCAATTCTACTGACCTGAGATACTGTTAGATAATTTTACTGCTACTAGAAATTCTTAAATCTATTATTACCAACAATAAAAAAATTCTTAGGCACCATTATTTATTTTTCTCTGAAATTTTAATACAAGTTTATTAGTGATCCCTTTTAAATTACCTAGACTATTTAAAAATTAACGTATCTCATTACAAAGGATTGTAATACGATTTACGCAAATTTTTATGAGCACAGAATTATTACCTCGTGACAGAACATAGAATTCTATGTTATGTGGTATTTTCTTATTTTTTTTATTGACGTCAACAAACAGTAACACAATGTACCTATGCTTATAATTTATATCAATTTGCGGAGTAAATTAATTGTGGAACCAACATCGTTAACCACATATTGATTACATTTAGGTACTTAAGATGAGAGGTGACAAGTTTTCATCTTAATTTTATCTGGATAATTAATTTCAACATTAGATGTTTATGCCCTCATGAAATTTAGACAACACAGATTTCTTGTAGGCACTAATTCGAGACGAGAATATATCTATGTGACTTAAATACTTTTTGTAAATATCCATCAGATGATACGTAGGCGAGCGTTTAAGAAAGAAAGAAAAAAAAAACGTTTATTCGACACACAAGAGAAAAAATATATACACAAAACAAAATCAGACAATCAGATGTGTCGAAAAGGCTCAGCTCTTGTCGTGGCAGCCACGGTCTGCATGTTTACCTGTTAAATGTTTACATTTACATGGCAAACAATTTTGAGACGCGGCATGCTTCCGTACGCGGCCTGGTCGGTACATGATAATTATTTAACGTATCTATAACACTAATACAGTCATATTTATTATGGCAAAAATCGTACAACAACGTCGCTTGTAGTAGTAGGTAATGATCCTACTGATTACTACTGTAACTGGCTGTGTAGAACGAAGGCAATATCGAGATTCGAGCTTAATAAGCTAGCAGAAATCAGAGAAATGCATATATCCTCGTTGATACTTTATTTTGGTAAGCGATGACAGTTATACGAAGATGACATGAATGGCACCTGTCTGTGGTCTCGGTCTCTCTGCGGCGAACCAGACACCTAGCCAGACACTAATTACCATAGAAAGGTCATTTGAATTTTTTCAATCCAAATGAATAAATATAGGAAGTATATGTGAAAGGTAGAAGTTGAAAAAATAGATAAACATTTATTTGATAGTTTGATTTTAAATAAGTTACATTTTTAGCGATCGGATATGGAATTCAGGATAGGTATAATAAATGTGAAAAATGTTTGTCCCGTGGTAACAGTTGTGGTATTTGATAATTAGAATCATTACTGAAAAAAGTTAACTTTAAATTAGGACATTTTACGTAATAGTTTGTGATTTGTTTCCAGTGGGTGCGAGCATGGATCGCGTTCGGTGTAACAACATGCGCTTGGACACAACAAACTGACCCTGTAAGTAAAAAATTGTTTTAATTTACATTATTTAAAAAAAAACCTAGTTATAATTAACATTATTAAAAGAAATTACTCCCTTATAATTATGATAAGGCATTCATTTCACTTAAAATCTTTGAAATGAATAAAAGTTCCGAATTGACTTTCATTCGCAACCGATTGTTATAAGGCCTACAACGCATAATTCGAGGGCCAAGTTTAAGTTCCCCAAAACAATCGCTTTGCATGAATCGATCGAAACGTAATACAAATTAACGTTTACTAATCGATCGAGTTATGCGAAGCGACTAGAAAACTTACACAAGGCGCGCCTTTAAGTGTCACGATTACATTTGGTCGTTCGCCGAATGCGTATACCGCATTCGTTAACCGAATTGGCCTGCTTACATTGTTAGGTGACCGAATTCGTCGATTAATTTTCACTAGCTAACCGAAAACGGGCAAGTCGAATCCGGCCAAACCGAAAAACAATCTATTTGGACACCGAATTTGCACTGCAACTGCAGCTTAAGGCGAGTAGTGATCCTAAATTATCGATTTGAAGCTTGTTAGTACCAATATCGCACGAAATCTCATTAAAATACGGTTCTTGAAACAACGCGCAATGAAACGTGCCTGTTACGACAATCGTCGTAATGACAATCGATCAGCGTTTTAAGGTAGCGAATTGCGGTAATATTTTTCGAACAAATCATTGTCATTTCTATTCTTTATGGTATTGTGCTCTATGGTTCTGGCCTAAGAAGCGAACCACTAGACCAGTCAGACACATTTTTAAGTGCAACTCAGTGTCAAACTAAGTCTTCATTATAAACGAAAATAAAATACAACGGTCATGTTATATACTTGCAGCAGTGTTAAACACACATATCGTCAGTCTCTCAGCTTATCAAATAAATACAGAAAGGTGCCGTTAACAATGACATAAGGTCCACCACACTAGGTGATACTAAAAAACAATGACCTACACGGATCGCTTATTATAACGTTCAATACAAACATCTCGGCAAGATAAATTACTTCATCTGCATATCCCATTGTGCTCGTAACGTCAGTTGCATACACTTTCACAAAGGAAATCGACAGTAGGGTCTGTATTGTCTCTTAGTTTAATGAACGTTTTGATCTGATAACTAGTCGACTAATAAATAAGGAAAATAGACAATAGTGGCAGTCAGTTTACTGAGGGAATTTTGTTGGAGGAAGTTAAAATAGCTGGTACTTACACCTCTGCGATTGAAGTCACGGAGTCAAATAACTGAAATTTTGACGCCAGTCGCTAGAACTCTACATATTCGTGATCGAGATTACACAGTAAGGCAGATTTACTGGAGGAAAAAAACACTATAATCAGCCTAATTCAGTCCACTGCTGGGCATAGGCCTCCCCCAATGCACGCCACTGAGCCAGAACCTCAGCTATTCTTTTGATAGTTAATGCCTACGACATAAGTGTGACCGGCACTTAAAATTCCTACAATCTCTATTGCCTAAGTAAACACTTTACCTCAAATCGCCTTTCAAATCCATGGTTACTCAACTGATATTCCGATTATTATAATTTTGTTCAACTAAAGTGGAAGTAACTCGTGCTTTCACTGTCGGAAGCGTTTGCGAGCTTGAAGTACAAACACAGTAGAGACAGAAGCAGTAACGCCGCTCCCTATGTACACCAATTTTTTTTCTTAAATAGCGTTTATTTTCGCGATCCTGTGGCGGTTTGTTTGTTGTTTTGCCGAATAAAAAACACCACGCATTATAATTATTAGCTCGTGGTAAGTATTTTACTAGCTAATTTCCTTTTAAGAAGGTATACCACCACAAGGTAATAAATGTAATACCACAAGTTTTGATATGAGATCAAAATCGAAATCTCAAGAATAGTTTGTTTCCCATATAACCGTAACATTTGTTCATTCATTTATTGCGTCATAAGTGTACGATTAGGTGTTTACAATTAATGATATTTAACTTAATTTTCGACTTTTAAGTATAGGGGAGGTTTTATTTGCCAATTAATTTTTTTCGTATAGTAAAAGTAGTATTTTAAGAAAAAAATACGTTTATTTGACTTCACAATAATTATGTGTCTCAATTAACTTGGGTCTATTACTGTGCAGGACTATTCAAAGAAAATTCTTATATTTAAGGAGTAGAATCATCACTCAACTTACAAGTTAACTGGTAAAACCGAGTCCCAACAACAAAAATAGTTGCTATTTAACCATTATATACAATTACAACCATACAGCTATTTGTTTGCCTAACATTTCATATAAATGTTGAGCTATTGTACAATAAGAATGATATTTATTATGAGAATATTATATACATAAATAGTTCCGTAATTTTGTGTATTTTATAGACGTAAATTAGATGCTTATTTATATTAAACGAGAATACATAAGAAGTACCTGCAAGTAGACTTACTGTCCCTATCTGTTCTATGGCTAAAGCTTCACTTATGCAATTTTAGGGCGATTTTATGGGTAAAAGTAAACGTTCTAAGTGGACCGGATTAGTAATCTATGTTTGGATCTTAGTTAATTACGGTATCAATAGAGATGGTCTATTTTGTTTTTAAGTGAGAGGAATAGTACAATCACTACATAGTTTTACTTTAATTATTACGTTACTAAGTACCTATTTATCATTCTTGTCTCTTGATGGTGAGAATATATTTATTGGTTATGGCGAATTTATAAAAGTAACAAACTTTTTGGGATTGATGCAGTGACAGGCGATTTAGGATTTTAAGGAAAGCCAAGTCCTCAACTTCGATAATTGACCCATAAGGAACTGACTTTGCGGTAGAGCGCAATATGTTTTTTTTTTTCTTTTTAACTTATTTCATCATCAACATTTCATCCGTAGTACAAATCATATCATTATTTCAATGTCATCGAACTTACCGGCCAATTGCCAGCACGACTCACGACTCAAATTATTACACTAACACAATAAAGCCTAAATCTGCCATAATCCGTTTTAGATGACGACCTCCGTAGCCGAGAGGCGACCATACCGGACTTGGTGTCGTTATCTCTGAGGTCCCGGGTTCGATTCCCGTCCGGTCAATGTAGGAAAATAACTTTTCTATATTGTCTCGGGTCTGGGTGTTGTGGTTGTGCTTAAGCTACTTATCATAGGATCAGAGCAATGTATGTGATGTTGGCCAATATTTATTATTATATTTATTATTATTAGATAGTAAATAATAGAGATGGGCCGAGTACTCGGTTAATACTCGTACTCGGCCGAATAACTCGGTTCTAATGCCGAGTATACTCGGTTTAAGTAAAATAATATATTTTAGTAGATATAATTTCAGCAACAGTGTTATTCTTTTGTGTGTTTTATTTTAACATGGTTTAATATTGCCATCGTAGAAGCCTTTAGTCCAACACCACTATGTGAAATTAGAGAATTGTATAAGGTACATTTCACTTTGGTTTTATCTTCTTCAATCTAGTCGTAAAATCTCCAGTGATCTTTTACGTGAACTCATTATGTCAACAATCACCAGGTACTACACACCTGCTACACACAATCTTGTACTTGTTTACGCGCCCGAAACATGAATTTGATTGAACCGAGCTATTCGCCGAGTACTCGGTTGGAAAAAAAATTGAACCGAGTAAAACTCGGTACTCGTTACTAGGCAAAAGTGCTTACTCGGCGCATCCCTAGTAAATAATGTTACTGCGAGCGATTTGACACTGGATTGCGAACATTGTTAAAATACGGGGGTTGGGCTATCTATCGGTCTGTAGACTATCAAGTAAAATTAAAATTCTCTAACTTTTCAAAGCACGGTTCGTACTTACCTCAACAAAAACTGCCGGCCGCCACCGAAGACCACTTTCTTCGGTGGCCACTACACCACTTTTACTCCTAGTTTTCCTTCGTATAAGGGCCTGTCTGGACCAGATGCCAAGCCTAAGCTTCCTTATATCATACGGTGTGTGAGTTACGAATATAATACTGCATAGTCGCCAAATGTAATCTAACATGTGGTTCATCATTCAATCATATCATGTGGTCAAGAGTTATCAGAAAGATATTTATAAACAAAATATGACTAATTAACATAACAAACAAACAACACAACTAAGAATTGTCAAAACCTACACAACATTTTAAGCATATAATTAGATTCTAGTACTTATACTTCAGGAGAACAAAATAATTAAATAAGTAATTGAAAAAACAATCAAAAATTATTCTCTTTCTTCTTTTTAACCGCATGACCAATTTAATTAGTTTAAAGTTCAAATTCAAAAAATTCAAAAAAATTTTATTCACATAAATAACAGTTTTATACACTAGTTGTCGAAGCCTCATTTTAAGCATGTTAATGCCTGTGCCAGGAAACTCCGCTCCTTCTTAATAAATTTTAACAATAGTATACAATTATGTGACATATTATGCTACAAACAATGAACTAAGCAACAATACATTTTTTTTAAATTATTAAGTTATAAACTGAGCATGGGGTATTTTAATTGTATTGTGTCTATGCGAAAAGCATTATTTTCCACAATTTTCACTATCTAAAAACGAAGTGAAGTCGCAACAATGAAGTTTCATTGCGCGTTAATAACGGAAAAGTGTCTATACATTTTTCATTGTACAAAGGTTATTTTTTACCTAAAATCAATTTTGTTTTTACTATCAGCGCTATATTTTTTTTAAAATATAGTTAAAAAAAAAAATTCTTTCGTGCATATTCCCTATTCACAAAGATCCCTGCTGCGGTTTCTTTTCGATTCTAGTCTAGTTGTGCATAACCTGAATCTCTCAATCACTTCCTCTGTGTATTTAGGCCAAAAACAATCTAAGCGCAAGCACCATACATTTTACGCAGTCATCTTCAATAATTGACCTACAAATAAACCTGATTTCAAGTTTTGTAGCTTACGTGTGGCATAATAGAGATAGATGCAGAGGGCTCGCTTTTTACGACCCGGCCCTCTTAATTAGGTACACTTCTCGAGTTAGACAGGCTGCTACTGATTCTATCTGAATAATCACAGAACTCGTATTCTTTGCACGAAGAGAGTGTAATTCAGCTATTTGGTAGGATTTGTAGCGAAACTGTAAGTATATTCGTGTGTTTGCGCCGCCCTGGAAGCAGGATACTCTGATTAGCAGAGAAGACGCGAGACGTGACGTGACGTGACAAAGAGAAAACTTTTATAAATTCTTCAAAACTGCTTCTTTGTTAGTGGAAAATAGAATTCCTCCTCCTATCATCATATTGCAAGTACCCAAGTAGGACTAAGAGTTGACTAAACTGTTTCAAGGCACCTCTGTATCATCAGGCTTGCACTGGGGGGTGAGGGCTAAGCCATTGGAATGTCAGAGACTAAGGGCCTTTTACACCACTTGCTGATAAGTTCCAGATAACGTATCTGGCACTTTTTTGACAGCTAATTGTATGGGTTATCTGTCAAACCAAGTGCCAGATAGGTAATCTGGAACATATCAGCAAGTGGTGTAAGAAGCCATTAAGGTCATAGAATAGGTGAGTTTTCCATTGTCGGTTAGGTGGGCCATATCATGAAGTAATTGAAGTAATCATTCGTTTAGCGGTTCTGTCGCCAAAAGCTAGTATTCATTAATCTGACAAAACCACAAATATATCGCTACTGTTCTATATTATTAAATACCACCATTTAATGAAATAGTCATACACATCATTAAGTGATCCATTCTAAGATCTGGCCGCGAGATGCGTACAAGTATATTTTTTGGGCCTACTGTATGGTATAGTTATTGTGTTTAAGAGTTGCTGACAAGTATTATGCAAGTAGATAGAAAGTATAATTGCTGTTAATTAATAACTTTAACTATCGGTTACTACTTCCACGTCAACTCATGTACGCTTGAGTAATCTAAATAAATGCTTTTACTATTACACAGAATAGATTAAAGTTAATAGTAATGACGTATTATTACACTCACAGCTTCAAACTTATACTTAATTATGAAGGTTGTGCTTGCTGCAGTTTTGTAAATGGAGTGTGAAAAAGGGAAATTAACAGTCTTACTGAAGTGTATTCAAGTGTGTGTCAAGGGGTTTGAAAAAAAAACTTATTCAGAGTAGCTGCTCTGCTACAACTGTCTGGAAACTCAATTAATTCGGCCCGAAAGAAAAAATCATGAGATCCGCTCATCAAGCACATAACTATAGAGCAGCAATACATTACGGGCCAAGTTTCGCTGAAACACGTTAGTGATTTTTCACTTACATTTAAGTATAATATGAAATGAATTGTGTCGAACAAAATAAATGTCTTTTTTACTCTATAAGGTACGGTAGGATACTACGTACCGTGTGGGGGGACGGCCGTAAAGAATACACTTCCCCACCGCCAACAGGAGGCGTATCTTAAGAGGCGACTAATTCCTGTAGCACGAGACGGGCAGCAGCGTCTGCGTGCGAAATAATAAAATAACTGCGCTCGCCAACCCGCCTGCCAAGCGTGGCGAGTATTGGCAATTCCCCCCTTTTCGGGGAGGCCTATGTTCAGCAGTGGATGTCCTACGGCTGAAATGATGATGACTCTAAAGGCCATGTGCTTCATTGAATTGCTCATATTTTATGGCTATGTTATATTCTTATTCTAATTAACTTTAATGCTATAATCACGTGCATATGAGTTGGTATAAATAAAATCTATCCGAATAAGAAACGAGCTGATGTCTAACTAAAATAAAACACATAATGCGAATTGCTTTATTTTTAGAATTTAATCATGGTGCTCCCATAAACAAAGTTGTTGTAAGTAGGTAATTAAACTGTAGAATTATTCAATCCGACCTCTGTAGCCGAGAGGCGAGCACGCCGGACTTGGCGGCGCCATCTTTGAGGTCCCGAGTTCGATTCCCGGTCGGGTCGATGTAGAAAAGTGCCCGGAAGAGGGCTTATATACTGAATAAATTACTATTATGACTATTATTTTACGTCATTTCACTAAGTATTTTATGTCATTTGTTGTAATTTTCAGCAGATACAGAATGGCGCGCGGTTCGAGTGGGGTTGGCAAATGGCGCCCGCCGCGCCCTCCACGGTCGGACACTACTACGTCAAACTACCACAGGTAATAAACTCTTCCTTCAGACGGGGATCGATCGAAGCCCAATTTTACTTAATTTAAAAGTACTGGGAAAGGAACAAAACTGGATTGCGACTACCTGTAACTGAATACTGGATTCATCATAATAGGGATGACAACTAGGTAAAGAAAATAAAACTCTATTTGATCGGTCAGTTAGAAGTTAGAATATCAAAAAATAATGGACATTTATTTTTTCTTTTGTCAATCAACCAAAAAATGACAAAGATAAAGCGCGTCAAAGTTAGGCTCGTGACGTCACTTCTAAGTAAAAATTATATCAAGACGTGAAGTCATGCAACATTTCAAATCAATATATCTCTGTAATATTTTGATTCTGTGAAAAAAAAAAACTTGTCAAATATACCTACTTTTTGACAATCTACCTGATAGACGAAAAAATGATAGTCATCATCACTGATCAGGTAAAACTACGTTAGATCCCTATTGACTATGATTATGGTGAACAGAGGACAATGATTTATTGTATTAGCTCTTAGTGCCCCTGCGCATTAGGATCCATATTTGTGACAGCTGCAGTCCATTTCTATTGTATTAAATTAAGCACAAAATTAAATAAACAAGCATTGATTTAAATAGTAAAGATAAAAATAAATAGCAAAGCACTCTACACGTTTACCACACATGACACACTAACGCCATCTATTAGAACTACCCTAAACTGTGTCATAAACAACTAAACAGCAACACACCATGCGTTGCTTTCTTATGCCAAACGTTAAGAATACGGAAACAAAATTTCTAAAACAATGTAATTAAGTTTCATAAATAACATATTTTCGATTTACCTGTGATATTAAATATCATACTTTTTGTTAGTTGTGCTTTTGTCGTAGTAAACACAACAAAACTTATCATTTTCCTAATTTTAACGTAGCTTCGCTCTTGACGACAGCCGACCGCGACGGCCGACTACGTCACTTCGGTCTAAACAGGACCACTTTAGGGCCACGTTAGCGGCAACAGTTTAACATGCGGTCCGCCCTGTCCTTACGAAGTAATATATAAGTCAATGTGAACAAGTCACCAAGTGCACCAACCAATCTACTTCATTCTTGTAATTCCCAGGCATCGAGCACTAACCGGTACGTGCTCCATGTTCCCAGCATACTTACAAGAATATTTTTCAAGGTTTCTGAAATTAATGAGATAAGTCATTAAAATGACATTGACTGCATTTTGTATTTATATACCCGATTAATTCAAACTACCCTCATATCCCGGCGATTAACAGCCGGACACACGTAGTGAACCTGATATCCGTCAAATTACTAAGACTTGGCTGCATCGAGCACATACCCTATAGAGCAGTAAAACGAACCATCTTTCTCCGAAACTAGTAAGTGATTTTTCACTTACGTTTCAGTCAGTCACTGCTAGTATTATAAATAACATGTCCTCTGGACCTTCAGGCTGAACAAAGCGTGCGGTACGCGGCGGACAGCAGCGGCTACCACGGCGCCCTGGCGCTGAATGCGAGCAACGGCGAGCAAATACATACCGCCAACTTCGCGCTGGGACAGAGGGCACTGGAGCTCAACAGTCAGAATGTGAGTAGAGGGCTCTTTTTTAGAGAACGGGTTATGCACATTTCGTCCCATTCGCAACTCGTCTCCTGTTCGCAATTTGTCCTATTCGCACTTAGTCCCATTCGCGACTCGTCCCATTCGCGACTCGTCCCATTCGCGACTCGTCCCACTCGCGACTCGTCCCATTCGCGACTCGTCCCATTCGCAGTTCGTCCCATTCGCAGTTCCTCCCTTTCGCAGCTCGTCCCGTGTATAGGTTGACTAGGATTTATAATACCTAACTAAGACATAAATCATTCATAAGACAGAAATCTACATTGATGAAAATTAAACTTTGTTTTAATTAAACCAAAAAACATTAGGTTCTCAATAACCATTAACTTATTACCAGTGATCCATCTGATGGATCGAATCACTCGAAATAAGTTTTGCAATTAAATTGAAATCTTGTAACTATTTTTGTTTCACGCAGAAAATATTATAAACGATTAACCAAAAACTCATTATCGAACGTAAATAAAAAGTTATAATGTCAAATCTCTGTCAATCATATGTTTACTTTTCAATATCATTCTTCCGTACTTTCTACTAGTAGAAATCGAATTGAAATTCGCATGCAAATTCTTAAAATCACTATTTTTGAAAATTCATTCCGTGAATTCTGCAACGACCACTCGTTTTTGTTTTCTACTAGTAGAAAGTACGGAAGAATTACATTGACAAGTAAACGTATGTTTGACAGAAATTTGACATAATAACGTTTTATTTACGTTCGTTAATGAGTTTTTGCTTTATTGTTTATAATATTTTCTGCGTAAAACAAAAATAGTTACAAGATTTCAATTTAATAGTAACACCTATTTCGAGTGATTCATTTTTTGAAGCCTTTGAAATTCTTCGTTCTTACGCAAATAATTTATTTTATTTCAGATACTACCACAGCCGTTCCAGTTAAGACAAGAAGCAAATACCACCCAGTTGCACCCACAAGGTCTCGTCAACGCACCCAACACTCCTGTTGAAATATTCCTCCTTCAGCAACAATTTCCTTCAGCACTCGACCAGGAGATCATCCATGTGCTACCAACTGGCGTCCCAGGCAATTTAGTTCAGTATAACCCTACTCAGAATTATTTCTACCCTGGCAATCAAGGAACTACACCGCTATACAATCTCCACCATCAACAACAACACCATCCTGCCCAAAATAATAGAAATGACGAAAACGAACGCTCAAGACCTCTTCATAAAGAGGATACTAGAGAGCAAGATCACGAAGTGTTGACGTCGTCTGTAGTCAAAGTTTTCAAAGACCACAACTGCTCGCACGATGACAGCATTTCTGATTCAGTAGCAAAAGAAAGCGTAAGCGAAATACAAAAGCCAAACAAAATGTCAGCAGAACTTCCTAATTACGAAGTTCGTAATGTAAATGGTAATTTTGGCGTAAAAGATATGACTGACCGACCTCTTACTTATAGAGGAGCAGTGCACTTTAGAGTAGAATCTCCTAGAGAGAATGCACGAAGCGAAAGATATTATTTCACAACTGTATCTCCACTGAAAAGCAAGACAGATTACCAAAAAAATGATGGTATATCTAAATTGGTAGCATCTACACAAGATCTAATATCAAATGAAGATTTACTAAGAATCAATCATGCAGCCGAAAAGCAAGTCAATATTCACACAGATGACATTATAAAACCGAGACCCAGATTTAGTTTGAAAGCTGAACAAACTAAATATAACAGGTATGAGCCTCCAAGAAGCAAAATCACAGTCAAAGCTAAAATAGGAAAGATTGTAGACAGTGACATCGAACATGTCGAAAACAATAATTCTAAAGAACAAGTTTTACACACAAGTTCGAATCAGTACAAATTTGCATCACCCATAGTTGTTGCAGATAACGCTGATAACTACAAAGAACAAATTGTAAATAACATAGTATCTACAATGGTTCCTTATATTGAAGACGGATATGAAATTGTTAGCGTCAGAAACACTTTAGAAGAACATTTTAGAGATCGGGATGAAAAACACGATTCTAAAGAAGATATGATTAATGTAACCCCTAGACCTATTGGGCAGAAATTTCTAGCACCCATCACTGTAGGTTTGAGACTTTTGAATGCTAATGACACTGAAACTTTAAATTCTGTTGAAGACCACGAAGCATCTGATAGTGAATTTATACTAGAAACAGTTGAGAGTCCCAGAAAAGAAAAAACGCTTGTAGAAATCCAAGAATCAATTCCTGTATCAATAACCCACATAAATGACGTAGAAGTGCATGAATATTTGGATGAAGGAAGAGCTAACAATAAAGGCCCGTTAGATATAGCAAAAACATTGTACAATAAGTATGTGGAATCTTTGGAATCCTCAAAGAAAATTCAGAAAAATATGAATCAAATACTTTACAAATACGGTATGATGAAAAATAATGATGACAAAAACAGCGATGAAGACAAAAATGAAGAAAATGATGATGAAGAAAATATAGATCAAAGTGAGAATATGCAATCAGAGGTACACGTAAAACCAGGTGACGATTCGAACGAGAGGAGTGAATTGATTAATTACTATAACGGTTACGGATCAGACAATCAAAAAATCATTCAGCCAATTATAATAGAAAAAGAAGTACCCATAACCAAATACGTTGATCGGTTTATCGAGAAACAGGTGCCTTACCCTGAACCAATAGAAGTGGTAAAACATGTACAGGTAGATAGACCAGTCGCGGTTCCTGTGCCTTACGAAAAAATTGTTGAAAAGCCAGTCGAAGTAACGAAATATGTAGATAAACCGTACCCTGTGGAGATACATCATCCTTACCCAGTTGAAGTTAAAGTACCTTATCCAGTCGAGCAAAAAGTCTACGTCGATAGACCAGTTCACGTGCCTTATCATACAGAAAAAGTAGTTGAGAGACAACTAATCCAAACGGTACCAGTACCAACCCCTGTGGCAGTCCCATATGAAGTTCAAGTACCAGTGGAACACAAGGTATTATACCCTGTGCCAATCGAAACACCAGTACCAGTGCCTGTTGAAGTGGAGAAACCTGTACCTGTAGAAAAAATCGTCCACAAAGAAGTTCCCGTACCGTATCCAGTGGAAAAGAGGGTACCTTACCCCGTACCTTATGAAACAAGGGTACCGGTCCCATATCCAGTAGAAAAAAGAGTTCCAGTGACGGTTGAAAAGATTGTTGAAAAGCCGGTTACGGTGACTAAGTTCGTCGAGAAACCGGTTCATATTCAAGTACCAGTTCCTCACCCGGTCCCTTACGCTGTTCACGTCAGAGAGCCGTATCCAGTTGACAGGATAGTGGAAAAAAAAGTGCCGTATCCCGTGCACGTCGATAGGATTGTCGAGAAGAAAGTGCCTGTAAGGGTTCCATATCCAGTCCAAACAGTTGTTGAGAAAATTGTTGAAAAACCTGTAGTAGTCACCAAATATGTAGACAAACCTTACCCAGTTGAGACAAGAGTTCCGTATCCAGTTGAAAAGATAGTCGAGAAGAAGGTGCCTTATCCCGTTCAGGTCCCAGTAGAAGTTAAAGTCCCGTACCCCGTTGAAAGGATAGTTGAAAAGCCGGTTCATGTGCCGTTCAAAGTGCCATATCCAGTCGACAGGATAGTCGAGAAACCCTATGCTATTTTGGGCTACGGGTACAATTATGGCCATGGAGCGCAGCAGCAGACGCAAAACATACCCCAATATATAAGACATGATCAGAAACAGCAGTCCTCAAATCAGAATCAAGTTCTGAAAGATATTCAACAAATGCAAGCCCATGTGCAGTCACTAAAAGATCGCCAAAAACAACAAATACAGACCACTCATTGGGGTAACCAGTACGCTTCATCTTACCAGTATCTAAATGGAAGTAATCCTCAAGTAAAGGACATCAGGAAATCGTTAGCTGAGTACATCAGTTACATGACGAATACTCCCTCAAATAGTTACTACGGGCCGCCGCCTCTGCAGAACTACGACAATTGGTGGGAGAACAATAAAGACTATGTGGTAGAAATGAAGGTGAGAAGAACCGATAGAACCCCTAAGGTAACAAAGTTACGGATTGAGTACGGGGGATTCAAGCCTCCACTGATACCAAGTACTGAAGTAGATCTGGATGGGATACCAGTGAAGAGGGAAGAGGGACAATCATAAAGACGTATGTATTTTTTTAATAGCTATGGAATCTGAGAAAGAGTACAGCAAGAAAAACTTACTTCTGCTTATATATAAAAAAGAGGAACCTGGTCACAATAAATCCCTTTTGTTTCGTAACCTGAAGTTTGTGATTATCTTTATAATAGGCTATTTGACTATTTTCTGGAATAGAGTTATTGTTGGTAATATTTAAATAAAGCGTCGTAATTTTATATATCGATGATGACTCGATGTGTCAAAGTAGGCAAAAAGCAGTTAGTCAATCTGTAATACACAACTTATATTATGGTAACAAGTTTTGGCTGCTCTAAAACTCTACTTCGGTCACCGAGTTTATAATAGCTAAATAAAAGCAGTAACGTACCGAAGACTCGCTTTTATAGAAACAACGTTTCGACACAAGCGGATTTCTTTCTTTTTTTATTGATGGTTATCTAAATACATAGTAGATTATCCATTTTGTCATGTACCCGAAAAAGACAGATTGTATATTTCTCAGATTTTAAGGCCCTAAGCATCTGTTAAATCATAGCAGACTGCGCACTGTATTATTGTAAATACAAGTTTGCTCATATTACTTATAAATTAACTTATTGTTTTAGTTTATTTTAATCAGTGTACAGAATAATAATGTAGTTTTGTTGTTTTTTCTTTGTTTTTACAAAATTGTGATAAGTATATTTTGTAATTATATTTTTAAAATTAAATTATGTATTAGATTTTAAGTAAATAGTTTCGCTTGTTGTTGTTAACAATTTACAAAGTCAATATAGTTTTAATAAATAAGGACGATTTAATAGATTAATTGTTACGTAACAAATAATTGTAGATATTTGCAATCTTTAACTTAATAAAAAGTTAAATAAACACGAAAATTGTTAAATATTTTTCAACATACTATTTTCATTAATTAATCCTTTACAAGGTCTAATGCATTCGTTTCTTTCCTTCTAAAGACCATTTCTATTGTTCAAATACAGCAACTTTTTCAATTGGACCGATTTATCAAAATCGCAAAAAATCACTTCCCCATACTAAACCGACCAGCTGACATCAGAGGCCCAATAGGCTAGTTTCCTGGGTCAAAAAAAGATTATTCTTTAATAGTCTATGTTTTATTTTAGTCCGTCAGTTAGATTATCAAAAAATATTGGTCCCATATTTTGTCTTTTGTCAATCAAATAAAAATGACGAAGATAAAAAAGTGAACACGTGACGTCACACCTTGCTAAAAAGTATCGCAAGGCGTGATGTTACGCGGAACTTTAACATAGCCCGTTAATCTTCATCATTTGTTGTTTGCTTGAGAAAAGAAAAAATACTTTTCCAATATTTTCTGTTAATCCAACTGACGGACTAATTAGATTTTTTTAGGAAACTATCCCATTCCCGTAATTTCATATTAGTCGCAATCCGGTGGCGATCCGCTCCCAGTAACATTACGATCACAAGCGGTATTCTCGTAAACTTTTAATTAGACGTTAAATTATCAAAACTATCCCAATACGACTGAAAACAAGGCAAAAATGATTATTTTTTGGGTTTACGAGAATACTTTGGTGATCGTAGTGTAGTGTAGCGGATCGACACCGGATTGCGACTATTGTCAAATTACGGGAACTGGGCTTCAGTTCACATCTTTGACTTCGGCGATCAAAGACAATCGGGTTACATCAGAGTTCTTTGGTTATAAAGGGTGTAAAAAGCTTAACGAAGCCATAAACCACGCATTCTAAACATCAAACCAAGTTGAATGCAAAAAAAGATCGTAATAATAGGTAGAATATGTGGTATTTGGCTTCGTTAAACTTTACTTCGTTTCGTTTTTTACTGAGGGGGCAGACCCCCTAGTATGTCTACCAAAACACGATATGATATAATATGATATAGAGATATATCGACACCAACTTTAAAAACATGATAGATTTACCCGCCATTTTGAATTTATATCGAAACAGCGATCTTAATATGTGACGGGGAATCAACATGGCGGCTATATCTATCATATTTTTACAGTTGGTGTCGATATTTCGCTATATCATATCATATCATATCGTGTTTTAGTGCTCATGCTAGGCAGGCAGGAACACTAACGTTAATAATAATAGTAAGGACCGTTGCATGTGCAGCTCATTTCGTCTAGGCCATGACAAAGGAAACCGATTTTGTCTATCCAGGGATTAAATGCTGGTTTATATTTATGGTTGTTTAGCTTTGTTCGTACTAAAATTAACAGTTATCAGATCTTAGCTAGGTCATGTACTTACCGAGATGAGCGTGGCCTAGCCTAGCCAGAAACAGCCGACTGAAACTTACCCTTTAACCCTTCGCGTGCCACTAAACATTTTCCCCATTGTTTTTCCGGTTGGTAAGAGGAACGCGAAGGCATTTAAGTAATTCCTTCGCCATCTTAAGCTGATTTTTTATAACAAATTTTTACGTGAATTTATGGTGCTGACACAGTAATCAGATCGGCCCTATATAGAATACTTCCAGAGATCGGAGTGGCCGAGACGAAAACAGCTGTTTTCGGCTAAGCCACATATATTCTTTAATAAATCCTAAACGCATGTCCCACAAATTATGAATTTCTACCATAAATTATATTTCATTGGAGAGTAAATCCCTGGATAAGCAGAATCGGTTTCCTTTGACATGGCTTAGATGAGACAAGCTGTACTTATTACATCACGTTATTACGCAAGTCAATTTAAAGCTGCTAAGAGAAATCGCAACAAAAATTAAGACATTATAAAATAAAATACAGTGTTTAGGCTCTCGCACAGGGCAGGCCGCACCGCACCTCACCGGAAAAATTTCTGACATCACATAAATTTTGAACAAACAAAGAAAACTCCAGATCTGGAATTAAAAATAAAATTTATTTCCACTTGAATATCTCACAAAGGTCGTAACCACGCGTCACCATCCGTCGAGTCTACTCTAAGTTATATCGTAAAACAAAGCTCATATATATAAATATATTACTACAGTATGTAAACGTTATGTACCCGACCGAGGCCGCGCCGCCCGGGTGCCTTACAAACTCGTATTTATTTCGCGCCATTTTGAAATTAATAATTCATATTTTGTGTGAAAATAAAATGAAAAATACCGAGGTAAATATTGCGGTTAAGAACATAATTTAAATTGTACTAACTTACGATTAAATCGCTGCATGATTTTTTATTTTATTTTAACTCCATTATAAACAGTTTTGATCGTTTAATAAAGTAACCTAATTTTCCTACATCTTGGATGTAGTGAATAAAATATTGAAATAACCTACTTTTTACTATGTCACATGTTAATATCTCTCAATGTATGGTTAAAATTTTGTAGGTTTCACCACCCCGTATAAGATACCTAAAGTGATATTGCGTGAGGCTTATTTATAAAGTTAGAGCAATCATACATAAATCATTATTTAATAATTATGTACATGCAAATTGTGCGGTAGTATTTTAAAGAATATTACAATATTTTCAATTGTAATATGATACAAGTTGTCGGTTATTGCATTCAGATTTTGTATCATATTATACTGCTTTTTTAAACGAGGTATGCATTGAGTCATGAATGTAAATAAAACATTTCTGATGATCTAAACTTTTTATTACACAATAATATTTCATTGAAAACAACAGTAGTGTTGTACACATTTCTCAATCGATATCGATAGTTTATTTTCTGTCAAAATATTACATGTGAATTAAAAACTTGGGCGGCGCGGCATTCACTCAACGAGATGTCTGATTTGTGATTTCATGTAAAAGTATAACACTACACTTAATTATATTATAGAAAAAGACGCGATCGCCGCACAGCTTACACATACAGACGTACATACTATTTATTTAATATATTTATCACCTAGTAAGTATGCGAACATCACACACGATATAAAAGGAAAGCATCACACCAAATCACGAAAACGAAGTGTTAATCACCAAACTGAAGGCTGAGTACAATGCATTCAACTGAAAAACTTACATTTTGACACGACGAATAATGAACATTATTGCTATAACTACAAAGTTCATAATACTTTTATCACAAATACAATACACACCTAAAGTTTCAGTAGTGTAAGTATATCCTATGATGCATCTAGATTGTGTAAAGATACAGTATGAGAACAATACTTTGACACTTTCTAATTTCAGCCTTACAATTAGAAAGGGTACTATCTGCTGGGCGATCGCGAATACAACCATTTATGTCCACACGAACCGGGCAGGCTAACATAACATGGTAGCACAAGATTTACAATGACATACGTTATATCGATATATTATGAACAATTATCGCTAGTCGACGACAGCCATATGTTTTTTGTATATTTATATTTGTCATTATAATTGGAAAAAAAATATAATTAACTAACACTAAATTGTATCTCTTGAGCGCAAACTCACTTTGTACATTATTACAATATGATTAAAAATACGTACTGTACGCGGTAGTAAGCATAGCACAGACTGGCGGCGGCGCGGCGCAACAATGTCTTTTCAATAAGAAAGCCATTTCATAACGATTAAAAAACGTGCCAAGAAATAATCGATATAAATTAAAAACAACAAAAAATCGGAACAACTCGCACGCGTCGCCTGCCAGTCGACTTATCTACAGAGAAAAAAATACAAATTCATGAAAAGTAAAATTATATTACAAGTGGCGTAAAATTGAGAGCGGGTTCACGATAAAAATCTTTAACTAATCCATTGAAGTTCACAATAAAGAAAACATTCGGTCTCAAGATCATAGTGGCGATGAGTCCACGCGCCTCGCGCTGAATACCTCTTCGATTGGCACATTGAAACCTTCCGCGAATGTCCCGACACTACACTATCGATACTATAAATAAAACACTTAAGTCACTGATATATCGATTTATTTGAATAGTGGACAGACCCACCGATACGGTCGAAGGTCGTATTCGACATCAGTAAAAAAGAATTTAAAAATCGAATGACGCGATCGCTCGACCGGCGTCTCAACAACCGCGAACGAATCCAGTTTAGAAACGTATCGAAATTCGATCGAACCGATTATTCGATTCTCAAATTTGAAATTCGAAAGATTTCCCATAAGCTTATAAATTACTCGATTTTTTTATTTCAACTTTGAACTTACTTAGATATCGACCTTACGTTTTTATCAAGGTAATTTTTGCAAGTACACTCATCCTACTAGCGTTTTACGCGACATTCTTTAACAACTTCAGTAGCAAAACCATGAATTTTTCCTTCGCTAATTGCGTTAAAAAATTGCATACCTCGCTCTAAAAGCCGGGTCTCCTGCGATCGGAGCTCAACCAAATCAATTTCAATCACACGTATCTGACGGTCTTCGTTCTAGTCAAACTTTCATCGCAAGAGGTCCGGCCTAAAGAATCCAATAAAAAAATCGTCTAATTCGAACGAGAGAGCGACGACCCGGCGACCGCTTCAGAAGTCGAACAACTCGGGCGGCGGGATCGGGTCGGTCGGCAGACAGTCGCAGGGGGGGCAGGGGGGGCAGGGGGGGGAGCGGGCCCGCGGCTGGCGGCGCAGCGTGTGCACGCTGTACGAGTAGGACTGGTGCTGCATCCGGGGCCGGAGGGTGCGCGACCTGGCGTCGTCCACGTCCGCGCTGTCGGCCCGCAGCGAGAGCGACGAGCGCGGCTGCGGCGCGGGCGGCAGGCCCCGCGCGGGCGACGCGCCCGCCGCGCCCGCCGCCACCGGCCGCAGGTAGTCCGAGCGGGCGAGGCACAGCTCGGCGGGCGTGTAGGCGGCCAGGAAGTGGGCCAGGGCGCCGGACGGCGTGCGCAGGCCGCCGTTGGCCACCAGCACCATGTCCTCGGCCGACAGCCGCAGCGAGTCGGAGCGCGGCGGCGGCGGCGGCGGCGGCGGGGGCGTGTCGCGCTCGTCGCTCGACGAGGGGCGGGGCCGCGGCGAGGGGCAGGGGGAGGGGGAGCGGGAGCGGGAGCGGGAGCGCGAGGGGGAGGGGGAGGGGGGCGCGGGGGCGGGGCGGCGGCGGCGGCGGCGGCGCGGGGCGCTCCCGGGCAGTCACAGCTTGAGCTCGTTCGCGATCTTCGACGCAATGTTCTTGAAGCCGATGCTCGTGCCTGCGTCGTGAAATGAACAAATCAGACAGGATTTGATAGACGAAACCTTTTTCTGTCTTCTTAATTATTTTGCTTTGTTACAACTTGCAAACTTCGTTTTCTTCCTATGAATCCGGTAACATGTTATTTGCTAAAAGTAAATCCCAGAACTTTTGTGATAGACAAGAGAACATCGATGAATTTAATTTGAGCAAGCAAAATGATCAAATATACAATATAAAAGGGTCGAACAGTTGCTAGTGTAAGCGAATTTTGGAAGACCAGAGCTAAATTCGATCATCTGTTGTAGGCTGAGTGTTGGTTGCATCGGTCAAAAGAATGTCCTAAGGTGTAATTTTTAGGAAAAGATTTCTTGAAATTGATCGTAAATAGTATCAACATTAACGTCCACCCGCAAGGACGGCCTGTTAACAGTTGCAAGAAGCCGCTGGATGCAGGCCGCTTCTGACCGACCGGCCAGTTTTGTTCAGCACTGGACGTCCTATGGCTGAAACTATAATGTCAATGATGGTGTCAACATCCCAATTTTCCTACAAACGCATAACTCACATAGCCCATACTGTTACAATGGTGTTTGTTAAGTTCCCAAGTACCTGATATCCTCTTGAAGCGCACGCCGTTGAGCGAGAGGCGCGGCAGCTTGCACACCTCGATCTCCCACTGCACCAGCGAGTCCGCGTTGGGGTCCCCGTGCACGCACAGCAGCAGGAACCGCTCCCGCTGCTCGTAGTCGCAGTTGTTCGCGTCTAGCACCTGGTTGTTGGAACAATTTGATATATTTAAAAAAATCAAGTAAGCAAGTACCATTTAAGAATTTTATGGACATGCCTTACATACTAAATATATTTTATTTGTGTAACTTTATTTGCAAACAAACCATATCATGTATATTCAAGAAAAATGAGATGAATCTTATTGATCACAAGGCGAACGTGGGATAATTCAAATCAAGCCTTAAAGCTGGTGACAAACTGCGGCGGACGCAGCTCCGGACTCGTCTTGACATTGTGAGGTCAAGCGCTGCCATTGGTCTATCCTTCAGACAACTTCCGCTAGCCCAAGGATCGACCAATGGCAGCGTTTGACCTTACAATGTCAAGACGAGTCCGGAGCCGCGTCCGCCGCCATCTGTCACCGGTATTACTTTTATTCCGAAAGGAATGTCTATATTATTCTTTAGTAAAGAAAAAGTTAGGTTTAGGTAAATAAGTTCGCGATTATCCGATTACAGCTTGCGACTAAACAGTTTATAACGTAAACAGTACGGTCCCTTTGCAAAATAGTAATAGAATTCAGGGGACTACAAGAGACTGAAAGTCTTCTTTTTAGTAAATATAATTCTTACAAAAAGTCTTTCCGATTGCTGTCCATGTCCTCTTTAAAAATTGCTTCTTATTTCTTATAATATTACTAAAATGATCTTCTATTCTAATACATCCTAAACGATTCGAACCTTTTAGATTAACATTTTATTTAAAACCTCCTACCTTCCTAATCTCAGCCATTATCTCATTTGGATCCCGCGAGGACGTGGTCTTCATGCTCCACGTGAATCTGAGTACGCGCGGCTTTACCTGCTCCTCGTTGCCTTGCCTATATACAACATACAGGGTTATTACTGATTAACTAAAAACCTCTTAGGGCCACCGCTGCGTGAGGCGAGCGCCCGCGCAAATATACATATGACTACGGCGAATGACGGCCTACGAAAGGTAGCGTTGTTCTTTGTTTTTCACAAGAGACCCTTAACTGATCAAGCATACGTAAACGAGACACAATAGAATAGATATTCTATTGTTATACGGTCTCATGAGACCACTTGGACGTTAACGGGTAAGGTTTTATTCTGGTGCTTAAATACAACTTTTTTATGGGACCAACTTCGCAATTCCAAAAAATATATTATATAGGGTTACATTACAAGGTACATCTGCTGACAAATAAAAAAAAAATTGGCTGTTTTTTTTTAGATTTCGATGTTAGTCGCATAGCTGAATTTGTTTATTTGAGCAGCAGAATCAATCCCTTCAGATGGGGTACACCATATAAGCCCGCTTCTTACAGGATGATCACGAAATTGTATTTCCTTGACATTGCGAAATCAGCTATACAACTTTTATAACGGTAGCAACACAGAAAAAAAAACAATCACCTCTGACGATAATGTATGAATCATATAAATCGTTTTAGACATTTATATGTTGGTCCCAACAACTATGTTACTATGTTGTATACCCAACAGTAAATTAGGTACTTTTATAGTGTTTGTACCTTTTTACTATAGTAAAATTGGAGTCAATCTCAACACATTTGCGGACAGTATACCAGCACAATCTGCACTTTAATAATAGTAGTTTCATCGTCATCACAGCTATAGCCGTGCACCGTCCGCTAAAGCGTTAAGGATGTTAAACGTTCTAGAGACGTATTCTTGAAGCATTAGAAATGAATCTCGAATTCGAACACGAAAACAATTCGTGTATGATACTCATTTCTATTGCTCACGATTTTACGCATTTTTTAATCACTAAGAACTAAGTGTTGCTATTAAATTGAAATCTTGTAACTGTCTTCGTTTTACGCAGAAAATATTATTAAAAGGAATGCAAAAACTCATTGATTTTAAAAATCGGTAGTGATTCGCTTAAAACGGAACGTAAATAAAAAGTTATTTCAAGTAGTCATTCTTTTGTACTTTCTACTAGTAGAAAACTAAAAACGAGTGGGTAAGACCACTCGTTGCAGAATTCACGGAATCAATTTTCAACAATAATGATTTTGGGAATTCGCATGCGAATCTTGCGTTTTCGTATTCGGATTGGAATTCGCATGATTCAAAAATACGTCTCCAGGTCACTGATTATTTTGAATTTATAGTGCTACAATGGTATGGTATGGAACATAGGTACGGCGATTTGAAGAACTAACACTAAATGCCTATTTTTTGTGTGTAGCTTAATAAATCAAATTTGATCCAATACTATTGAAGCCCTGTATTTTCAAATGTCACTTATACTTCACAGAAAACCTATATTTTCACTACACACATTTTCCCTAGCCCATTTCCTGTCTAACAGTGGACACAAAGGTAAAACCATTGTTATGAATCATATGTGAATCATCGGACTGGAAACTTGTCGATGGTGTGTGAATTTTCGCGAGTTGACCCAAACGGTTACAATTTGATTATTCTAATGAGGCCAAAAATTATCTTACATAGGAGCCCTGTGATTAATAACTGTAATTTATCAGTTATCAGCTTGCTATCTCTTTCAATCGAAGACTATGACAAGGACAGATATATTTTACATGCTGTTAAATTCGGATTTTAAATATAGCCAGCATGATTGAAACGGTCAATGGATGTAAAAACTGAAAAGCGTAAAATAAATGTTCGTGTCAAAATAATATCAGGTTCTGTTCCTATGGTTGTGTAAAAATCAATCAATTTTTTTTTTATTTAGTTTTTAAAACATAAACTGCACCCACTGCAGCCAATTTACGTTATACTTAATCGTGTCCAAAAACATAAGTCAGAGTCACATAGACACACACTCCTTAAAACCACGTGATCGGCTGCTGATATACTCATTGACTTATAATTATTAGTTTAAATATTATTTATACAAACATTAGCAGCTGATGACGTCATGGTTTTACTGTGTCCTTTTCTTTTGTAAACCTTGTGCCAACAAAATAATGTCAATAAAAAAAAGCAAAACGGCCGTTCCGTACACTCTGGCATAAAAAAAAACAATGGCACATGGGTAAAACAAAGGGTAAAATGAACGGGAAATAATTACCCAAGGAGGGGTTGTGGGCTAGCTCCTACGGCATGCTTCGGGGTGGTGCCCTCCAATGGCCTAAAAACAGAAAAACATAAACTAACACTAAAAACTATGGGCGCGCGGCGCACACCGTACTGTGCCGTCGGTTTGTAACAAGCCCATTTATTTTATACCACCAATTAGTCAGTCCTAAAAATTTTAAAAATAAGACAGTTAATAGTCAATTAAATCGTTCAAACACCAATTATCTTTTAGAGACCAGTACAAATATAAATAAATTTGCATTCAGAGGGGTGTCGCAAAAGTTGAGTTGTAAAAAATGCTTATTTAAAAAATTCCAATGAAAACAGTTTTTATTTAAAATTGCCAATCAATCATATTAATTACTATGAACGAATTCATGCTCAGGAAAATTTAATTTAATAGGGTCAATAACTATGGGTACTAGAAATTGATTCGGTATTTTGATATTGAAGTACGGAAATTTGTTCTAGGACTTGTTACAAGAGATACACGAGTAGCTAAAAGGTGCAAATATCACAAAGGGATAACACTAGAAGCAGACAACAAAAAGCAAGCGAGCACAGACAGCGTTAAAACGACTTCATACCACCATTTATTGTTCATCCACTGATCTTATGTCAAATGAACTAGCAACCTCTGTAGATGATATTTGTTTAAGTTGTTAAGTCAATTGATAACTTTTGCAAGTAGGTAACAACCAAGTTGACCATCAAGCTCATACCGTAAAATATGAAACATCTATCTCCGAAACTGATCAGTGATCTACGTTTATGTTGACAAGTCTTGTTAACGGTTTAAGGAGGCATGAGCGGGAACGTATGATAATAGACCAGCCGTACTCCCGACCCGACCCGTCGCCGTCCCGTTCACGCTTTCTATGTGTATGTCACTGATCAATAATAGCGGTAGGGAACCATAATGCAAAATAATCCCGATAGGTGTCGCATTGTGTTTGGTACTGCTCGTAGTGGGTATTTGATCACTAATTCAATGGTTCTGCTACTGATCAAATAATCACTACGTTAAAGGTTTTGCTAAGTTGTCAAATGTGTGTCAAACTTGCGTCAAACACATTACAATATTAAGTATTATAAACACTGTAATATACCTCTGTTCAAAAAGATGCCTCTGTTTGCTAGTTATAGTCGTTAGCAAATACATGTTGTTTATCAGAAAAAAAAGCAGACGTTGACATTAGTTGTCAATCAATGACAATGACAATACCAAACACGCTAGCGCCATCTGAGATAAGCTTTGCCTATGCTTCCCCATTAGTCGAAACAAAATAAATGTCATTTTTACTCTATAGGGGTATGTGCTTGATGGGTGTAACTGATGTTGATCAGGTTAATGAGGTTGTTAGGTCAACTGTAATTGGTTGACAGATAAGAGTCAATGACATGTCAAAATATTTCGACAGCTCGTTCAGTGAAAGAGAAACCGGAGTTGAATCTACCATGCCAAGTAAAATTCCTAACAGGACTTACCAAACTATAACACACGACATGCTATCAGTAACTAACTCTTACTATAATAAATAGGATTTATTATAAATTATGAACCAATTACAAATCTGTACCTACTAACTTTAGAATTAATGAATGATTTGTTTTTTTTCTTGATTGAAAAATAGTTTTTTTTAAACCAATAAAACTTCTCGGTTAGATTACAATATTTGGTCTTATGCGATTAAATGACATGTCAAGAGCAAGTGGTATCCAGCCTGCCTAAAATAGATCGCCGACAGTTTAAAAAAATATATAATTAACAATAACAATCGCAGTTGGATTATAGTTCAAAGCAACTGGCAGCAAACTTATCGCTGTAGTTATCAAAAAACAATATACCACTTGGCTATGTACAGTCAGTTAATAATAGCATAACTGAGATCATTCTTAATAAGTCGTTGTGTTTTTATTTTGACGTAGATGGGAAATATTTATTTTTAGTTGGTATTAACAGTCCGAATAGTTTGTATATCGAATATAAATCGTAACAGAACACAAAGCATTCATTACAAGGCATTCTTTGTAGATTTTAAAAAATACCAATTTTACCTGGACTCATCAAACCAATGTCGAGAGGGGATAATGCATCACACGATTAGTCAAAGTTAAATGCCAAAAACGTCTCAAACAATGGGAATTCGGAAAAAGCGAGTTAACAAGTTTTGTTATTCTTACCATAAGTACTCCAGCCGATTTACATTTTGAAAGATTACTTAAGTGTAGTTCAATCATAGTTGATTGGCGACTTTGTTTATTTTAATTAGTGGAAAGTTCTTTTAAAAATCATGTGTCGAAAGTTTTAAAATTATATCAATTTTGTATAATAATGTAAAGCCGTCTTTCTTTTGTAAAATTAGTAGAACTATAAAAAATTATAATAGCTCCACAGATACTAACTAAATGCTACTCATATTACTCTAAATGAATTCGGCTGGACTACATATTATAATGTAGAAAACACAGTAAATAATGACTTTTTAAATGTATATAGAAGGAACGATACGTTTTAAACATATTTTATGTTATGTATAGATTTTATAAAAAAAAGTAAATAATAATAAATATTTCAAAAGGAATGTAAAACGAAAATAATTTATTTAGTAGGTACCTGCATATATCATAATAACTTAAAGTAGTGAGAAATATTATGTTAATCTTTGATTCTAATCCTTCATATTAAAATTAATGATTTATTAAATAATATCATCATTTTCTGCTATTATAATACAATACATATATACGTAATACGAATAAAAATATTAATATTAAATACCTGTACAGCTTACAAACCAAAATAATTAGTAACAAAAACGCATCGTTCTCAAAAATCACCAAACGGTATTAATGAAAAAGAAAATTGAAAAAAAAATAGCGTTCCACGACTCCGCGCGCGTACCTCCGTTGTATGTCCAGGGAGGAAAATATGCGAGGTTTCTGACGCCCTGCAGACTCGCCCAACACGGACAAGCTGTACAACAATACTCACCTTAATTACTGTCAACCTTACAGGGATTTAGACTTTTTTATTGGACTACCGCCATCATTGAGGACCGGGTACTTTTAACATGTTTTTTTTTACAATTAGATGTAAACGTCAGAAAGAGGGGCACATATGCCATAGTGCGTAGTTCACCCATGACCACGACCTGTCGTCCATAAATTACGTCACACGTTATGGGGAGAGTCGTCGACGAGGTCTGACATAGTGTGACAAGGGGGTAGGAAAGATCCTAAATTCCAAATCTAAGTAAAAAACCAAATTCTTGTTTTGTTTTTATTTTTCAAATTAGTTTGTTATAATTAAAAAATAATTTAAATAGAAATTAAAGTAATTTCGTATAAATCTGTTTTAATTTAATAATTTGTAGGTGCAATATTTAACGATAATAAATAACATTGATAATATTGCAAAATATGTGACGTCACACTAGGGAGTGGTGGAGTCTCACTAAAGTGACGAGCTGTGACAAGGACGGGGGGAGGGGGGGGGGGCAAAATCATGAAATTCGTGTGACGTAATTTATAGATGGCCCCCAATTAGAAGACCAATTCCTGGTAACTTAAAAGTAATCAAAATTCAGTTTCAATCCGGTCCCTCATCACATTTTAAATATGTATTCTCGTAAACTTCCAAAATACAGTAAGTTTTAGTTCTTAATACGACCGAAAATGAAAAAAACAAGATGATATATTTTTTGTTTAATTTTCAGTTGCATTGCAAACTATGTATTAGTCAATTTTATTATATAGTAAGTTTACAAAAATACCGTGTTTGATAGTAATGTTACTGAGACCGAATCAAAACTGGATTTTGAATAAGTTAAAATTACGAGAAATTTGCCTCAGTTAGAAACGACAAATTTTATACTAGGCAATTACTGTTGCAAAATATCAAACTTTTAAATGAAATCTTATAATGTAAGTATAACATAAACAAGCAGCAAAAATAGTTTGTATACATACTAAAACAAAAGTCGTCTGGAATTAACGATCTAATATTATTTTATCTATTCTAAATTCATTTTTGACTATACACAGTTTCAACATCAAAATAAATCCTTCAAATCTATAACTAAGTTAACTAATTTCAATTAAGCAACGTGACGTTTCAAAAATATCAAACGGTTAATATTATTGCTAATAGTTAATATTTTCTTGGTAAGATAAAGGAGGCCATTTGATCAAGATATGCGATAAGAACGATAATGATTAGTGGTCACTTGAAGACTTGACGTAATGTGTAAGGATATATAAATAAAACACAAGATATGTTATTGAAAACCTGATTATTCGGAGAAGCGCAACACATCCATAAACACAGTATTCACAATATTTAATCAATCTCTAATCCCGTTCTAAATCACAATGACCGTGTTTGCGACTAAATCGAGAATTCTAGGCCTTTTTACTGCAATTATCGGCGGCGAACTTTATACGTGAAATAATGTAAATTGTCGTTGACAGCCTGTCAAGTGAACTGACAACTGTATAGCTGTTAACCAAAGACTCAACAATCTACAACTGCTTGATCGAGCCCATTTGCAAGTCTGGCAGTCAGAATACACGACAGCTTGTTTATATCTTAAGTTCGAACATCATTTTTCTGTTTAAGCAACTAATATTATTTGAAAATGCATAAGTGGTATACAAGACATAAGGTTCCCTATAAAGCCGAAACACGTATGTGGTAACATACGCGTATAAATACTAGGTGATGTAAAAAAATTGATAGTGAAAATTTTGAAAATTTAAATTTTTATCCAACACTTAGTCATTGAGTAACCGTTTAGACAAAAAATGTTTTTCTGCCGTTACCATGTAGCCCGTTTTTCTTTGCTTGTCGAATATTTAAACAATCTTGAAAATATCTTAAAAATAAGATAGACAAAAATAATAACCTACTATTTTAATTAATCATATAACACACAATCCTTTTTATTCTAACAGTACATTGATTTTATACACTGTTATTTATGTAAAAAGTTATGCCAAGATTGTTTACAATATTCGGGAAGCAAAGAAAAACGGACTTCAGTATTTATATGCATATTTTTTTTATACATATCTCTTTCGGCTATAAAGGGTCACCATAACCTAACACGCTGTATAAATCTAATCTTGTTTTCTCTTGTATAAAATCTTACGCGTCGAGTTCGCCACTAAATAACAATCAACTTCAAAAAGGAATACCTAATTAATAACTAATTATAGAAGCTGACAATATGAATATTAATCTTTTGCAATTTTGTATGTTATCTGATTTTTATTTCACAGTCACAAACACCAAACATGTAAAAATTATAAATGCATTTACAGCAATGCCCATGTCATTACATAATTGGATGGATTTTTATGTATATTTTATCTAAAAGTAAAACATATCGTAGCGATTTCTACCGTCTTGATTTTACGTAGCCAGTTTATAAACATTTGTTTTAATTATTACCCAAATGTTTAAAGCTATTTAAAAAAATCTCTTCGATATGTTAAACTTATGGAAATAGAAGTATTACATTTTTAAGGACAAAATGAAGTTTAAGAAATGCTAAGTAAAGCAAATACAAGTCAAATAAAAAAGGCAAAATAAATGACATAAAATCTCAATAATAAAGATTACAATTAAATATCTAACTAAACTTAGCATCTAAGTTAGAATGTATTGCATTTTTCCTATCATGTGTAATTATACTTAGTTATAATTCCTAAAATAAAAAAAGAAACAAATGCTCGCTTGAAAAAATGAAAATAATGCACTTTCATGTGCGGCAACTATACACTGATTCAT
Organism: Anania hortulata; assembly: GCA_963576865.1. Taxonomy (NCBI): domain Eukaryota; kingdom Metazoa; phylum Arthropoda; class Insecta; order Lepidoptera; family Crambidae; genus Anania; species Anania hortulata. The sequence goes on from OY756413.1 coordinate 3,839,949, forward strand.
AACCGCGTAAATATATTAAGTATGTATTTAATTTCAAATAGTTTTAAGTAGGCATCATGAATGCGAAATACAGTGCCCGGCGGTAAATATTGCACATCGACCTCTGGAAGGAGAAAATCGGCTAATTTCGGCTTCGTATAGCGTTATCCGTGTCGCACACTACCATGACGTTTGTTGACACTACATAGAGTTGTTAAAACCCCAAACTATATTATTTATTTTGTGGATATTTTTAATTATTTCGTTAGTATACTTACATAATAATAGTTTTACAGCTCTATATAATTCACGCGGGAATCAAAACAAAACAACAATAAAGTACTTAGTTCTCAATTCAAATTCTGATAAACGATAAATCTAATAATTGATGGACATGGAAATCATCATTCGTTTGTATTCGGGAATGCGATGATAGCCGATGTGCAATATTTACCGCCGGGTACTGTACTCATTTAGTATTTAATTAATACATCCTCTTAAATTATATTTCAATATTTTTGTTTTATCCCTATATTATTTCTATTATGATTTATTGAATCACAGACATAATTCTTATTCATTAATAATTAGTTCATCATCATCACCATCATTCCAGCCATAGGACGTCCACTGCGGAACGTAGGCCCCTTTTGATTCTCAGATTGGCCGGTTGGAAGCGGCCTGCATCCCGCAACCTTTACAGGGTCGTCTGCCCTTGTGGATGGACGCCCTACGCTGCGCAACGTACTCACGTACCGGCAAGTACGTGATAATTGATCAGTCAGTTAAAACAAATAATATTCACGCCACGAATTAAGTCCTATAAGTAGCAATTCATCATCGTCTTCATCAGCTTTTCGAAGTCCACTGCTGGACATAGGCCTTCCCTATAATACGCCACAGCCAGCTGCTCTAGGATCTTCCCTAGATCATCAGTCCATCGGGTGCAATTTTTAATTAAGACTGCTTAATTATTTTCTATCAAATCATTGTCAATTTTACATCCGGTTTCACGTTTATTACGGCAGTTGTTTGACAGTTAGTATAACGAAGTTGTTCAAGATGATATTATCATATCCAATTTTCATTTTTCAACATAACATTGATAAATTGAACAACTCATATGGAGAGACGATAGTAGGTAGGTACAACATTTTTAATTGAAATATACTTTAGAGCAATGTACTAATTAATCTAAATTAAAATTCAAATATCAACCACAGAAGTCAAAAGAGTAAATTATGATTACTACACATACAGCACCTAGTTTGACATAAATTTGTTCGGGAATCTATCTATTTTTTTAGAAAAACGATTTATAAAAAAACAAGACAATACTGGACACTAACTACTAGATATAATAAGTAAATACGATATTTAAAGACGAATACATAAATATTTTTAATAAACTGAAATTACACTAAGTCAAAAGCTATACAGTCAAATACAATATTCAAACGTTTTTATCGTAAAAATTGTGTATTTGCCTGTACAAGGGCACATTGAGAGTTTTGTTAAAAACAAAAATCTTTAAATATATAAATAGAGTATAAATATTTTAGATAAAGATATACGGAGTCTTCGTATTATTTAGAAAAGTTAGGAAAACAGACATACCTATGTAAAAAGATACACCCATGCTCCCTATCACACGCGCGTACGCACACGTACAAGTATGTACAATTGAAGGCTCTTAAGCCTAACCAATACAACATTATCCTACACACATATGAGTAATAAGAAAATATGGGAATCTTACCGCTGAACAGTGATTTTACATTTCTGATTATTGCATTTCAACATTATCGAGAATATGTTTACATTTATCTATTTTCAAATCTAACACTGATTATTACGATAGCAGTGGAATTTATTATTAAAATACTTTCAAATAGTGTAACAAATATAAATATTTTTACACCGCTACAAAAGTACATTCGTGGATAAAAAGGGATTTGACCTAAAATATTAATTTGTTTAGTTAAACATACAGTTGCTGCCTATGTTTTATATATGGTAACATCTACTGAGTATTTGTACCAAACTATAGGATGGGCCGCATCTTATTTGCTAACGTTACTATTATATATACTGATAGATCTCACTCACTCCTTAAACATTATATAATAATTGCATTGCGTGGACCATCTTCTAAGCATGTATAATTGTCTAGGAAAATACAGCGTGTATACAAAATATTGTAGAGGAAACATTTGGACAGACGCGTTCAATGTCCGAGAGATAACAACTTTCGTGAGGAGTACTTCGAGTGGTCCACATATAACGCTCAACAACAAGAAATTGTCACTGAAAAATCTAAGTATAGTGTGTATAATAATACAAATATACAAAATATTTTTTTCAGTCGTCGAAACTTTTAACATCTCAAGCAGAGTCCGAAATAAATATTAACAAAACAAGATTTTTATATTTTGTGCATTTTTGTGAACTTAAAAACGTAAACACGGAACCCTGGAATGTAGAGAATTCGTTCGAAATCAAATACTTCTTAAGAGCTAGAATGAAATGCAGACCGCGACGGGACTAGATCTCTGCTACATGTTATTTTATGAAAATAATACATTGCTCAATCAAATAAATTACCACAACCGCAACTACTTCAGAGAATACACTTAAAACCAGTCAAAAAATTTATAATTATTGCAAAACTCATAACTACAAAGGTAGAACTCCAACAAGTTTGTTTAATAATTATGTTAAGTAAAAATTTCTAGGAGTTTTTATTAAGTTCAAATAAATAACATGTAGATAGAAATGTCGCCGCGATATATTTTTTAAATTATTTTACATTAATAATGAATACAAATCGGATTATCAAATTCCAATTAAATGTCAACTAGGATGGAAGCTTTATAATAAACCAATGAAAAAACTAACACCTAAATAAGTTCGCTATTCAGGATATCACAGATGCAATAAGAAAAAAAGTGATTGAATTAATTTATCAATCGTTTTTATATAATTTTTTAAGTAAATTTTGCATCTTTTGATACTCTGAGCAGAATGTATAAAGTTTTCTGTTATTTACCCAAAGGCTCATTAGCAAATTTCTCTAAAATAAATTGTACATTTTTTATAATTTAGTAAATATGAAAACTGACTGAGGTTATGTGTTAGTTTAAATACAAATAAGGTCATTAAAAAATCATTGTCAGTACGAATAAATTGACAAATAAATATGGCCAATGAGTAAATTCACAGCCAAATTTATACTCAATTTCCTATATTGTTTAACTTGTTTCCTCGTTCGAGGCTCGCCGCGACGGTACCGCGCTCCACTCAGGGGTTTTGGTTCAACCTGCGTAAAACGGAACGGGTGAGCGAGACGACCAATCTCCAGCCGAATCGCCCCCCTCTTCTCACTCCGGCTCACTTTCGTTTATATCTTGTTTACTTCACTGAGTATAAAGTCGCCATAGTATGGTTGAATCGACCACAATTTCACTAAATCACAAGCTTTCAAACCGTTTTAAAAATATTTGAGCGTTTCGACACAAATTTTGTATTTTCCGTATGGCAACCTTACAAAAAACGTTCCTCGCGTATCAACACAAATAGATGCACAATACTATTTTAAAAAACTCCCTCCGTTTGATATTTTAAAAATGTCACGTTGTAATACTCACGCAAAAGGGTTGTGGATAGACAAAGCGAAATCGGCATGACAGAGGCGCGACCGTCGACGTTCGTTAGTAGAAGCGTACGGTTAGAAAAAAAAACGTCTCAACACGGGGGATGCACGAAGTAGCTTTTTAGATTATTTTTTTATCTTTTCCCGTACACCTCTCAAGTCGACGAGGCTAAGACCGGCAGTACTTACGTTTAACGTTGCTTCGCGTCACTATTCAAGCACTACAGACAACACTCAAAGCGTATAGGCATTGCACTTGTATTGCCTTGGCTCACATTATTATGTAGCGAAATCAAAAAATAAAATAAAAAAATAGCATTTCATTCAGAAAAGTAGGGGATTACAACATGCTTCGATCTACGTTTTAACTACTTGAGACGGTCGGGTTTTTAGAACTCAAGCAATTTATCTTTTTACAAAAAAATATTATACGTTTATTTGAATATTCTATGGGCATTGAGGAGAGAGCGCGTCATTCAATATAAAATAACCTTGTGCGTACGTATACTTATAGTGAAAGGGAGAATTAAGGGAGGTTTTAGCATCGTGCATCCCCTGTATTGGCGCGAGTTCGAAAAAAAGTAAAAATATATGTATATAATAAAAATGGAGCTCGGAAGTCGATCGAGGGAGACAATTTTAGCATCGACAAGTGAAATAAACACACAAAATGAATCACAAGACGAGACATGGGTTAATCAAGTGACAAGTTTAACAACAATGTGTTATAATGGTGTACAATTATTTACACAATTAGAACAAAAATAAAGAAAATAGGAGAGGAGACGTGAACAGATAGCGAGCCCTTTTGACAATGTTTCGCGAAGAATTTTTATCACTACAATTCTATTAAGGATTAATATCTACTTCTGCCGGGATAAGTTTTGAATACAGTAAATAGTTATTTATAAAATAGTGGAAAAATTAAATTGGCAATAAGAATGTTTGAAGCAAAAATAAATAAATAAAACTGCACTTTTGTCGTCGACTGTACCTAACTTTTTTTTTTCTTGAAAGTTATGGAGTGACAAGGTATAAAAACCCAACGAAGGAGCTAATCATGCAAAAAATCACTATCAATCAGAGCTCATACTGTTCAAAATGGAAATTTAATTTAAAATAATTAGATAGTCTTTTCCACAACCCTTTTCAACAATCACTTGGACGTAGTCCGCCGTAGCGAATAAATATAGGAAATATAATTATAGTTACTGTATCGTGTAAGTAGTATGTCGAATGAGACAGAGTGCGTGGCAAGCGGTGCAATACTAACATCGATGCGTTGCGGTGAAATGATATTTTATCTAGCTTAATTAAATTTTTAAGACTTCTGTGTGCGATTGTACTTTTATACGTAATAGGTTTATCATGATTAAATTTTTTTTCTTTTTAATGGCAACATTAGGTACAAAAGCACACAAAACCATAGAGTGAATGATTCTAATAGATAGCTCAAAGCGTCATAGCTCATGGGACACAATGTAAAGAAACAAAATAACTTTATATGACCGGATATCAAAGTTCACCAGTTAGTCACGACATGTTAGTAATGTGATGGTTAGTGACGAAGTATTTATACTGATTGTGTTTTGTGAGATATTAGTAGTTTATGGATAGTAAATTCAGTAGATTATGGTTTTATATCCGTTACGTCAGATGTAACATCGAACACCTTTTATTAAATAATCAAAACATTAATAAGTATATTCTTAGTAATGAATTTTTAGCTTTCGGTATTTAAGCAAAAAAGTTCAGACTTTCTATTCAGGTAACAACAATTAAGAAAATAAAAAGGTGTTTCATGTAGACATACCATAACACTCATGGGGCAAACTTATACAACTTTAGCAATTTGATATGCTGTATTATTCGGTATACTTTGCCCTACCACCGCTTCGGGACTACATATCGGCTGGTTATGAGGAGAAACTGCACAACAAACTCAGTCACCTTTGTCAGCCTTTTAGCCGGTTAAGTCCATGCACTTTTGTCGTTTAAATAATCATCTACTTTATAATATCTTTTTTTCATAAGGATTTTTAATGTGAATTTTGAATTCATGAACACGTGGTTTTAACAAGAGCCTGTGGTATTTTATTAAACAATTTAAATGAACAATTAAGAATGAATTACCTACCTTAAGAATGAATTACCTATTATGTAGTCTCAAGCTCGGAACGGCAAGTTTATTTTTATTTCAAGTATTATTATGATTTAAATTTCCGGCTAAACATACCTAATTTGGTTTACCCTCATAGTTGAGGTGAGGCAGTGAGATCTATATGGGCATACTTTCCGTCCACTTTTTATTGTACTTAGATTTTAATAATTATTAGAAAAAAAAACACCCGAGTGTTATAATCACAAATGTTGTATAAGTTTGCCCCAACCTTCGAACGGAGAAGTGAGTCGAGTGGCGAGTCGATAGTGGAGAAGCACTGACCGTTTGGAGAACCTGGAGGACAGCTTGGAGAAGAACGACGGGCGCGCCTGGTGCGGCGAGCCGCCGTCGCCGTACGCGCCGCCCGCCGACGCGCCGCGCGACCGCGTCTGCCCTGGGGGGAGGGGGGAGGGGGGAGGGGGGATGAATCTTACTGATATCATAAATTAAAGTCACCCAACTATCGATAGTTGACCTTGAAAACTAGTAACAATATCGATAATGCCATCGATGTCACAAATTAACTAATACTATGTATTGATTAATACTCATTTACTAAGTATGTAGGTGCTCTTCCAGGCACTTATACACGTCCCAAAATATTGCTTCACCCTACCACCGCATTGGGACTACATATTGGCTGGTGATAAGAAGAAACTGTGCAACAAACTCAGTCACCTTTGTCAGCATTCACCTTTTTCATTGGAATAGCAATAATATCGATACTATTACATCATAATACTATCGATAGTATTAAAGTGATACTATCGATAGTACTAATGTAATACTATTGATACTATCACTCTTTAGAGCCTACGTCCAACAGTGGACTGCAATAGGCTGACATGGTGAATCAATAATGTGTAAAATAAAATATTACTAAGATAAAAAAAATCTTTGTTAACTTTCTCGATACCAAAAAAATCGATTGAATTTCGTTAGGGTTCAACACTATAATTGTCAACAGTGAACTGTCACAGAAATCATGCTAATTTAAAAACACTATACCAACGTAAGGTCATAATTATCTTTTTATCTTTTTTTATCTTTTACCATGGGACTAAAACCTAAATTAAAATTGCAATTCATGTAGGTAATAACATACAATTTGCATGCTATTTTTTATTAGCGAAACATGAGCTCTTTTTATCGTTTAATGTTACCATTTATACCGTGTTTTGTGCAAATAAACGATTTATTATTATTATTATTATTATTTTAAAAAAATAAAACAATTTTGCCATACAAATATTTGAGCAGTATGATTAGCCATAAAAAGGCAAAAATCAAAATAAAGTTAATTAATAAGATAGAAACATAATTAAAACTAATTTATCTCTGTAAATAAGACTAAATTAACCTTTTTTAGGGTTCCGTAAGTCAAAATGACAAAACGAAACCCTTAGGCTCACTCGTGTGTCTGTCTGTCTGTCTGTCACAACCAATTTTTTTTAACTATACATATCTAAGATAATTTCAGATGTTTCCCTGTACTTGTAGTATACAAGACGATATTACCTGCCAAATTTTATAATCAATGGAAAGTACCCTTTAAATCTTGATTCTCTTGAGAATGTCGAATGTCTTTTGCGGCATAAACGGCCGTATCCTTTTTAAACATTAACTTAGAAGTTTGATGTTTTCACAGCTTCAAGGGACTGTAAACCTGTGGTTTTAATATCAACTCGATACCTCCACTATTAGAGGCACATACGGTTTTAATTTCAACTCTAAAGACAGACGGACAACAAAGTGATCCTATAAGGGTTCCGTTCTTTAGGTACGGAGCCCTAAAATTTTATTTCGATGTTGTTTCTGTAGTAAAATTGTCGTAGAGGAATGGATACCTGAGTGGAAGGTGGACCGCGAGGGCACGTTGCGCGGGAACACCATCTGGTTGTTGGGGAAGTCGCGCCGCGCGCCGCCCGCCGCGCCGCCCGCCGCGCCCGCGCCGCCCGACGCGTTCAGGCTGCAATCAAATTCAATTCAATTTAATCTTCTTCTTCTATACCCGGTTGCGTCCACAGACATTGCTTCGGAGCCCAGGGTCCGCTGGGCCCTATTTCAATCAAATGAAATTGAATGAATAATTTATTTGCTAAAAACATGGTGAGATATTGGTGTTAACATCAATGTAATAGCTAGTACTCATGTTTATACAAATATTGATGTAACTTAATATAAATGTCAAAACTTTATTACCTCGTATGTCAAACTTAATGTAATTCATAATATTTATGTCACTAATTTTACAAAAATTCATAATACTAAGCCATTCTACAAGCTTTCTTTTGAAACACACATTTGGTAATAGCATTATATATTTTATTCATCGCATCACATTGTCTTTGGTAATGTTGCAATTTTGGTACACAATTACATACTAATTTATTTGAGCTCCTAAAGTTGGAACTTGCAACCGGAACCACACTTACCTATTACTTCTCTTCATTTTTAAAAGCTTTTATTTAAGTTGCAATGTATGTATGTAACTATGTTTTTTCGGGTAGAATCTTGCCACTCAATTTTGAAGCAGATATCTTATTTATTTTTAATGCACTACTACAATATGGGTATCAAATGAAAGGACTTGCTGAGAATAATTCGAAAAATAAAGTGACGTCACTCTAAATCCAATATGGCGGACTTCTGAAAATGACTGACTAAGTTTTTTATGCTTTCCTATAATAAGGGTATTAAGTGAAAAGACTTGCTGAGCTTGGTGGAACATTTTAGCATTATCACATGTCTTGCTTGCATTTATATAGCATGCAAATTACAATAAATTAAAAGATTAAACACTATTCACTACACAGATTTTTCAAATATTTAGTAATCTTAGCTTAGCTTAACCAATGACAAATTAACAATAATTTACAAACTTTAAATTAAATCAAACGAATAGGTAATAATGTAAATAATCGAGTACAAAAACTCAATGTCAAAATAATAGTACAAACAATCACTAAAGCTTAAGACCATAATATTCTTTTTGAATCATAAACTTTTTTCGCTGAGCCTACCTATAAAGTTTAGACTTGAATAAATTCAGTTTGAGATTTTTTATGTCCTTAGGATCAACCGTCTTATTAGTATACTTTTTACCTCCTCTATATACTCTTTACCACCTCTTTTATTTTTATTATTTTTTTTAGAACACAGTGCACGTTCAGTAGAACAAGAGCACAATGAGGAAGCAGAGGTTAATCTCTGATGGCGCCAGTGTGTTCGGTCTTGACATCTATTGTCAACGAATGTCCACGCAAATAGCAGTTAGATTTTTTTCTGTGCTCGCTAGTATGACGCAAGTTTGACTTACGCTTGACAACTTAGCATAAGCTACAACATAGTGTTTATTTGATTAGTGGCACCAATGAGAGAACCATTGATCAAATAATCACAACAGGCAAGAATTGCTATAGACACGAAAAGAAGAAGATGCTCGGAACAACTTTACACCATGTTTATCTATGGATTTTACAATTTAATGTTGTCTTAGACATGTCTCGATAATGTGACATAAATTATAAATAGGGATGATGACACCACCAATCAACTGACGTACTTTTTATGAGCTGTCAAAACGCGATATCCCCATAGCATTTGTATGGGAATACTCAATTGTGACGACGACGATTGTGATTTATTGATTTCAAAGCGAATTAAAATCAATCTAAGAATTATGAATGAAATAATGTCTCAAATAAGATGTTATTTTAAAGACATGGTTTTTCAAAATAGATGTGTGAATGGTGTCGTCATCCCAATTGATTGGCATGTCATTGTCTTTAGTCATGGTTTATAGTTGGATATTTTGCAGAAATTATAGGATTACTAATGTCAAGCAATGTCTAGTTGACTATAAGTAAAAAAAAGTTGCACCTTGGTAATATAATACAGCATTCTCGACAAAGTCAGTTGTTAATACATAATTTGTAAATTATACTTATTTTTTTATATAAATAATCTACTTAATAAATAAAAATATCACAAAAACTATCTACAACATTTAATTGCTTTCTAAAGTCTATCTAAATGAACATCTAACTAATCACTAAAAATACTACCTAGTGTGGTTTCTAGTGGCGATTCTACTCACTCTCACTGACTTTTAATTTAGTTTAGAGTGGTATAATCGCATAGCCACGACTACCTAATTTTACAACTACTAAAACTACGTACAGGGTGAAAATGTTATTTATGTACTCTCATTTCCACTCTGTAAATTACACAATTAAAGCCATAAAAACAAAAACAAAACGGGCAAACCAAAACGACGTGTACGAAAAAAATTAAAACTCATAATTCAAATCTAAAAACAGATCTTTATTTTTTACAACAGCTTTTCCGCAAAGCAAAGTAACAGTGCGCCTCGCGAGGTAGCGGCAGTGTGATACAGTCACCTGTAGCTGATTTAATAAAAAAAACAACCTAGAAAAACCAACAAATTATTAGATAGTTTAGCCAAGCGTAAATGAACAAAATACTATGAAAAGTGAGACATTCAAGTACAAAATGATAAGAATTAACAATATGAAAATATTTTCAGCAGTGTTACATGATGTAAAAAGGAAATAAAAGTTCTCTCTTTTAGTGCGAGAAGTATATTTCCTAAACTATATTACCATGCTTGATGACATGACTTTCAGTCTACATCAACTAAAAGTCGACGAATAATAAAAATCGAAAAGCATGGTTACCTACTTTTATTCTGAAACGAAATGTGTATGACATATAAAGCTAGCGAGCGTGCAACTAATTCAAATGTCTGGTTTTGGAGTTGTGTGGATTGAATCGGAGTTGGTCGGAAGGGATTGAAGGTCAGCTCTGATTGGTTGACAATTTGTTCTCAGCTGTGGTCAATTGAATAACACGATTAGTTGTATTATCATCTCAGAAGAGGGAGAGAGGGATCGACGGGAGACCTCTAAATTGGTCGGATATTTGTAAATTTAAAACAGTTTATTAACCAATCTTTTAGTTCAGTGAATTTTATCCGACAAGCAGCCGTTTCCAAGGGTCAGATACCCTGCGTGGGCCATACTAGAAAGACCCATGAATAAACGTTAATAAAAAGGAAAGTACATATTATCTTTATTTAGATTATGTATAAAAATAATTATGGGTATAGTCACGTCAACGATCGAAGGCGCATTATAAATTGAATTCAAATACCCAACAACTTATTAATAAAGTAAATTGTCTTGATATAGAATATGCGACTGAGTATCATGATTACAATTAGGTAACATTATAGAACGCAATAAATACAGGGTTACATTTCACGGTAGCGCCAATTTCAGTATCAGTAAATCGATCAACGTAAAAAACTTTTTTTTTTTTTTTCATTTTTAATTCTTCCATTCTGCATTTGAAAAATAGGACACGTAGAAAATTTACGATCACTCGATTAAATTGCACCATATGTGCACTGCATGAGGTTTTTGTTGGAGCGGCGTTGGCGTATGCCTGTGATCTCTGATGAATAAATGCGCATATCGCGTTTTTTTTTCCGTAAATTTTTACTCCAGAAATACGACGACTGAAATGAATTACGATAAATTAGTATTTTTATATTGTTTATAAAATAAGGTAACCTTATTTTTAAAATTTGGCACTACCTCGAATTGTAATCCCGTATATTGAATAGAATTGAATAGATATCATTCTGCCTAGGAAGTTATCGAGACAGGGAACGTCAGGGAACCGGGTGATGTAAACTAGCTTGTGATATAAGCATCAGGTCGGTCGGCACAAGTCGGCTAGCTCGCAGTGCAGCAGTGGCTCCGCTCGGTACACTCGGTACAGTCGGTACAGTCGGCACAGTGTACCTGGGTCGCGGCTGGGCGAGGTCCCTCGCGGAGGCGTGGGGCGCGTGGGGCGCCGCGTGCGGCTCGGCGGCGGCGAGGGGCGCGGCGCCGGCGGAGGAGACGGAGGCGCTCTTGACGTGCGTCTTGGGGCCGCTCGAGGCGCCCCCGTTGGTGGCGCCGGCGCCGTTGGTGGCGGACCCGTTCTTCGTGTCGGTGGTGCTGGACGCGCCGCTGTGTGAGCGTGCTGTTAGTATGCTTCCCCGTGCTACTATGTTATGTGGGTACTGTCGCGCTTAGTTTGTATGCATCAAAACAATGTTTTTTTTTTGTCATAATAACAAATCGTTATCTATTAAGTTTGGGATTGATTGGACTTCACAAAGATAAACGATTCAGAAAATAAAGTTTAAACATTTGGAAAACACTCACAGAATTTATTATGCTTTCGAGACAAATATAATTTTAAGTTATATAGAAAATATGTCGCGAAATATTTATTTATAATCAAACTATACGGTCAGAGAACGGACACATAAATAACGTTTTATTACTTTATCAGTAGTACTACGCGACAGTGCCAAATTATATTATTATTTTTACAAGACAAAGTTATAAATACACAAATAAGAATACCCAATATTTGAAGTTATTATTATACCATATTATAACAGGTTATGTTACACAAATAATAACATTCGATAAGGGAACATTCCATAAACATAGAAACTTACCTTCGATCCACAGAAGTAAACACTTCTTCAAAATTCATATCAAAGCGGTAGAAGTAAATAGATTTAAAACGTTATGTAAATCCCGAATATTAATTATTTTTATTTTGTCGATAGTAAAAAACGAATACTAACTGCACACCAAAATACTAAGTCGAATAGAAACCGAATGCCCTATGCCATATAATAACGTTGTTACACACGGGTAGAGTTTCACATATGTGCACGGCGGCGCCCCTAAAGATTTAGCGCCGCGCTCGTAGTGGGTGTAGAGTAGCGCAGGTGTTCCCAATCGTTTTCAGTTCGCGGCGCACACAAGTTAAGTATTTTGTCACGACGCCCTATCCTAGCTACTCAAAATAGATACTCAGCCAAATGAATGTGACGGATGAGCTTGGTGTTCTTCACACAGATTTTCTAAGAGGGGAATAAGGCTTGACACTGGTACTCTCATTTCTTGTTGTTTACTTTTAGTTTCGGATAATAATAGAGGATCGACTCACGGCGCCGCGGCGTACACTTTGGGAACACTTGGTAGCGTATTGCGAGTAGTGTGCCGTCTAGCTTCGGCGCAGCGTCCGTGACGAGTGTAGTGTAGCGTGTAGCGTGTAGCGTGTAGCGAGTACGGACCTGGGCGCGTTGTGCGCGGGCTCCTTGGGCGGGTAGAGCGCGCGGTGCGCGGCGGCGCCGGTGACGCTGCGCGTGCGCCCCTCTAGCTTCGGCGCCGCGCTCGTGGGCCGCCCTCCGCCCGCAACCTGCTCGAACATCAAAACTACTTATAAACAACATATAAACACGCAATATATTGTTCAGAGGTAGAACAAGAACGCATAAAATGTCTTTTCTTTGATAAGAATAGAATTGATATGTAGACATAAGTCACAAATAATATCAAGATAGAATTTCTTTTAAATAACACTTTATATGCATCCTTTCATTTATATTTTTTAAGTGTTTGTAAACATTGATTTTAAGTCCACTTAATCTGTCAAACTTAAATCACCTACATTTTACATAACTATGACTCGTTCGTTTGTAATACCGTACCTTTAATGTATTTTTTGTGCAATAGTGTCTATCTTTCTGTCTATCTACATTTATTTTATTTATTTATTTTTATTTTTCTTTATTAAGGAAACAAACAGTCAATCAACAATCAACAAACTATCAATGTTACATTTCTTTTACAAAATAATGTATAGTACTAAAGCATTACAAGTTTCAACCAATAGTTTTTACAGTAATATGTTGACGAGATAAAAAGTTTAATTAGAAATTTAATATAAGGGATAAAACAACAAAACAGGCCATAAACTAGTTGTAGGTACTTGTACTAGGGCTCAACTACATCGGATGGCCCTCGTAACAAACAACGAAAGCGTATCAGTTTCTCGTGAAATATGTCGATATGATTATAAGTACTGTTGTACTTTTTGCAGGCTCTAATAATAAAACTATTACTTCTGAAGTTAGTCGAGCAAGGTGGGTGTAGCAAATGTACTCTTGTGGCGTGGGTTGGATCTTGGATCATTAAGACATTATTTATTATATTAGTAAAAGATAAAAATATATTACCTGCATTTGAGCAATCCGCGCCGTATTCTCTTTGATAGAGGCTGAGTCGATTGTGTTCTGAAATAATCAAATTTAAATTCAATTAATAATGAATGTGCAACCACAACAGCAATGCAGAGCTCTAGAAGAATACATCCTGAAACGAGATCCCACCGTCAACCGCCATAAAGTAGTCAAAGAAACTCACATAAAGTCATCAAAAGTCTAATACCCGTAATTTAAAAGTAGTCTAAATCCAGTTTCGATAACATTACCAACAAAAACGGTACTCTCGTAAACTTATACTATGATGAAGAATTGACAAAAAGCTTGTAATGGGACTGAAAATAAAACATTTTTTTTTTACGAAAATATCTCTTTTTATTCTCATGTTACTGGGACCAGATCGAAACTGGTTTGCGACTACTGTCAAATTATGGGAATTGGGATTCTGAACTCACGTCACTTTGGGAAATATGTCAAAAAGTTACTTTAAAGAAAACCAAACTAAAACAATCTTCTAATCTTATTTAATCTTCCATTTTTATTATAAAATGGCGTTACTAGAACTTGCCTGTCTTTTGAAATTGGACGTGGTTGTTGTTGACGTGGATGTGGTATTGTTGGCCGCACTGGTCGTCGTGCCTACTGCAAATCACATAAAAACATTCACATGGCTACACAATAATTAATTGACTTTTAATTACAAAACATTCCCTGGTACTTAAAATATCATCACCCTAATAAATTGAAGAGCAGAAGTAAATGATAGGGGATTACAAAATTTCAATTGAAATCCTGAATAGTTGTCCAGAATGTAAAAACATTAAAAAACCTAGGTGAAATAAATACGATAAATTATACTGCCACAATTTTAAAATATAATAATACTCAACAAAGCATAAAACGAATATAATCCCAAGTTAGAAATAAACTCTATATTATTCTCCTAAAAGCAAAGCTCATTATGTATTCCACTGGAAGCGTTGACATGATTATCCCCAACCAATGTTACGTCGAAATTGAATGATAGACGTACACAATTCAGATATATTTGTTAATACAAAAGAAAACCCATTTTTACAATCATTATTTTGAATTAAGTAAGTTATAAGTTATTTAGAACTAAATTTCTGACATTTTTATCTGCCCTAAAAGTCTACCAAATGGACCGCAACAGTCACATTAAATTTAAAAAATAATAATTGGCCATCCGGGTGATCCGTACTAATTTGTACCGGATAACCGGGTGTGTGATAACTTATGATATTGGAGTCTTTTTTGGAGTTTAACCACTTCTTTAGCTAGAAGACATTGCTTCTTGCCAAATTTCATGATTCTACGTCATCGGAAAGTACCCTATAGGTTTTGAGTGCCTTTGTACCTTGCGCGTGTCAAAATATGCAGCATAAGCAGCCACATATCTCTTCATTGCGTAGACTTAGACGTTTGATTTCAGCTTTTTTTACTGCTTTAAGGGATTTCCGACCTGATTATCTCGCGTTCCTGACAAAAAGGTTCTTGCCACGCAGACAGCCGGACAATGAAGTGATCCTATAAAGGTAAGAAACTTTCCTATCAAGTTTAAGAACCCTACAGAACGTACTCACTATAGAAGTAATCAGTGACCCCTGCTTTGGTGTACCTAACGGGCGGTGTGTGGGACACCGGCGGCGTCAGTTACCTTGCTTGCTGAGCACCTCTGCGCCGGACGAGGCGCGGCGGGACTGCGCGGGGCGCGCGGTCGCGGACACGGAGCGCTGCACGCCGCGGTGCGAGGGCGAGCCGCCCGCGCCCGCGCCCGCGCCCGCGCCCGCACCCGCGCCCGCGCCCGCGCCCGCACCGTCGCGCCCTAACCACGCGCAACGTTACTCGGTGCGCACGTGGACCGATCACAACGAACCGAATATTATATTACTACGCTTCTAGTCTTTGTTACCTTAGTGACATGACATACTTGACAGAACTCATTTGTTCTTTTTAAATACTGTGTTAATAATATTTGCACGTTGCATTGCGACAGAATATGCTGGAAAAAGTTTCATGAATTGACCCACCTATTGTAATCATTTTCGCAAATAAATGATTTATGATTATGTAAAACACGCCCCCAATAGCTCTAAAATATTTCATTTTTCTTTATTAAGGTTCTGAAATGGAAGTCATTTTCCTTTTGTCTCTACTATTGCTCTAAACCCCCAAGATAAAGCTACTGATCTAATAAAGAAACCTTAAAACGCTAGTATGAAAAAGACCCCAATAAACTACCCTTTTAAAATACTTCTAACATCTGTTCTACCTTAATTTTTTACGTGTATATCGAAATTTTAAGTGGAAAAACAGTTACCCGGATAGCGAAAGGTATCTTAGTCTCTATCTAAAGCAATAAATTTAAAGTAACTTCTAGATGACTCATACTAATATGAAATAAAATACCCACATTAACTCTTTATTTTCTTTTACAACCTATGGTCTTTTTTACTTCCGTTTTAGAATATCTTCGAGATCTCTTATTACTACTAGTTTATCTTTCTCAATATAAAATATGTATCTTGTATCTCAGTGACAGACCTTTTAATCTAGATGAATCAAAACTACAAAGTTAAATTTTAATTAATTGAAGATATTACGTTTTATAAATACTTGTTCAATAGTCTATCTTATAACTATGATAAAGCATATTTTATGTCGTCAACTTTTGTTCCATTAGCTGAAACCTAAAATAAAGCTTAACAATAATCTTCCCAGATGGCATGATTGCGTTTCCATACTACTACTATGAACACCATAAAATAACCCCGCGAGTTAACCATTTGCGTTGGCATTTGTCTGATCATCTAAAGCCGACTTTAATGTCCCGCTTGTACGGTACGTGCGCGGTACGTACGTGGTACATTACGCAGTACAGTACAAGGTGCGTACGCGGTACAGTACGTACGTCCGCGCGTGCGATAGGTAGGAGAAAATACGTCCACGTCAACGATTGTCTTTATTATATTAAAATTTCTAAAATGTGTGTCGCCGAAAATATCGTAACTGTAGCAATGCTATTTACAACTATCAAAAATGACTTTCTTTGAATGAATGCGTCAAAATGTAGAATACACCGAGTATTATTTTCCGTAAGGAAATTTTAATGACAGTTTTTGCTGATCAAATAGAATAACTTTCTCTATGGGACCAACATAAAAAAAACTCGCTTCATACTAATAATCGTAACAATTATTACGAGAATGCACATTTTTTGAGGTTTCAGTGTGTGAGGTTAGCTATTGTCTACCCGGAAACCGGTTTCTTGCCAGAGTAAGGATTAACCGTAGTAATTTTTGTTATTTTGTCGACTGAGAAGAGAAAGTTATTCGGCCAGTTAGAAATATCACCTTAAAATTACAACGCAAATATTATGTCGATAGAGGAATGCCAACGCTATGGAACGAGCACAAGCGGGGTACGAAGCAAGCGTCCCAGAGACACCATGTATGAGACGATACGGTTCGTTGTGATCGACACGGCGCGTCCAAGCACACAGATATACAAGAGATATTAAGCACTTCACGTGGGGGACTGTGGTTCTAACTAACTCTAATCGAACTACGAGTATTAAAACTTATCAAATGCCAAATAACTTAATAAATCTAGAAGAAGAAAAACTGACAATTTCATCAGAATTTTGATTGTTTACCTAAACTCTACATTTTAGGGTAAATTATTTTTAACCCTTAATGTTAAACCAGTTCTATATTTATTAATCATGTATTAATTTATTGCTCTTTTAAGCGCTAACTGATATAACGGGAATCGTATTTATTATAAGAAAAAGGTGTATTTCACTTCAGTTCACAATTTACCCTGCAAATTGTCTTACCACAAGAGATATTATTATTTTCAATCCACAGTCCCACACGTAGATAAATAAATTAACTGAATGCTTCTTATTCTATATTAATCGCTACTGGACACCCTACGATGATGACGCATAGTTAGAAGCCGTGAAGCACTGCCCTGTACGTGTTGAATGCGAATGACTTATCTAGACGATGTTCAAAATTATTAATATGATCACGAGAAAACAAGTTAAAATTTTATTAACCTGCATAATTACGTTTATGTTAACGCCCTAAATGGAATCACGTATATTCTATGACTGGCAAGTAGAAAATAGATTCGCTTCGAATCGAATCGATGTTGCATTGTCTACCATCACTGAGAGAGCATACCTGTTAATATAAAGATAGCAAAGAATGTATGTAATCGAAGCGTTGTCATAAAGCTAATAAATACTAACTGTCCCGACAGACGTTACCTTATCCAAACTTGACAAAGTCAAACGACATTTGCGCCTGTAGTACTCCCTAAAAATCCCATACAATAGTTCAGTTCTTCTCGAATTTTAAAATTTTCCGGGAACATTCGAGTGTATGTTTCCATATAAACCATGGCCTGACAATTACGAACAACAAAACAAGAATTAGGGCCGATTTTTCAAACGCCAGATAACTTTTATCCGACGAATAAAATTGACGTTATCTATAGGAAAACTGTCAACATGTCAAACTTATCCGACGTACTAAACTTATCTGGCTATTGAAAAATCGGCCCTTAGTCGAATTAGCCCAGTCGCTGTTTAATTTAACCCTTAGCAACACATTTAACCATTAATTTTTATTTAAATAGATAGTTTTTATTTTGAAATTAAAAAATTGTTATAAATAACAATACATTTTGGTCTAATTTTGTAAATTAAATGAAAGACGAGTGAAAGACCATACAAAACTATACGAAATGACATTTGCTTTGTTAACATGAATTCTTTTGCTATCTTGGCCCAAAATAGATATAGGTCAACTCGATATATAAAAAAACGAAGCATGAAAACATTGAATAATGATATCCCATGTTACTGATTAAGTTAAAAGAAATATGTATTTAACGAAAAAAATATTATGAAATATGTACTGAGAAACTATTGCACTGCTTATAACTATAATAGTATGAATACTATTTCAAAAAAGGCTACATGAAATAAAATAAATAGGATACTTTTCGCCTAGATTTTTTAAATATACATTAGTAGAGAAACAATAACATTAACATCATGTTAATATTAATAAATATGACAATAATAAATATATCTGTTATGTTAATTCATTATTGTTTCTTTACCATCACATAAAAAATAATAAATTTATGTTTTGTGGAGGTGTGAGTGTGAACTATAGCAATTCGTTTAATGTATTTTAAAAATGTTATTAATTATTTTGTAACTATAACGATTGTAAGTCGGGAATACTGTTTGCTCGTCTTGTCAGAGTAATAGGTTAATAGTTGTTAATTGCAATCCATTTCAATCCATGTCTAAGTTACAAAACGTGTGTAACTTTACATCATAATTGTATTGCAATAGTTTTTGTTCTGTTTATACAAAATTAACTAGATACAGTGGGCGTAGAATGAGTATCTGTGTCGTTCGGTATAAATGTACCTTACAGTAAATGAGTATTAATGGCTTTTTTTTATATACTCAGAGAAACAAACAGCTGTTATATTTTTTAAGTGTAAGAAATATGTTATCAATATCAACACATCAGCCAGAGCAGTTTCCAACTTTAAGATTTACATAGAATAGATTTATTAAATAGGTAAGTTTAATACATACTGATGTTCTAGTAATAAAAACAAAAAATACAGGGTAAGTTATTGTTTGAGAGAAAGAAAAAAAAATATTATGTAATGTACGTGTAAGTGTGCGCGCGGGCATGTTTGTGTGTGTGTATGTTGTGTGCGTGTGTGTGTGCGTGTGTGTGTGCGCGTGTGGAGGGGTGGGGGTGGGGGTACCTGTCTGCGGCGGCGCGGGGTGCGGCGGCGCGGCGGTGCGCAGCGACAGCGACGAGCCCGAGCGGCTGCCGTCCGACTCCGGCTGCGGAAGGGACCACCGCTCAATACGTACTCGATACTCAATACTCAATACTCACGACCATTCCACCTCCGTGGCTGACTGGCGAGCATATCGGACTCGGTGTCGCTATCTTTGCGGCAAGTTAAATATAGAAAAATAACTTTTCTATGTTGTTACGGATCTGAGTATTGTTGTACCGTCGTTGTTTCTTTGTTTTTGTTTTGTTGTTTTTATAAAACAAGTGCTACTTACCATAGGATCAGAGCAACGTTGATGTTGTTCAATATGCATTTATTCACAATCACAATAAACACACATTGGGAATGGAATCCCGTCAGAAAATATCAATCTTAGTATTTGAGGGACTAGATATTGTAAATACCGCGGAATCGATGTATTTGCTGGGACCCAGCGGCATGGTAAGTAAGACTTCGCAAATAAATTATAAACGAGTTCAACATTTTATTAATGATTTTCAAAGGCTCATTTTAAAAAAGATACAAAGATAATTAAATATTATTTTGAAAGTGGCTTCGCAAAGTCTTCCGATTCCGAGAGCTAGACAACCAAAGCTCCATCAGTTGCCGCGCGCCGAGTAGCATATTTTTGCATGAATTTTGCTTCGACAATCCCGCTAGTCCCGCACAAAATCCCGTTCAATTAAGAACCATGATTAGTCCCACATTGCATTCCCTACACACAAGCTTCTTCACTTCCTACATCATGACATATACCTTAGAGCCAGGCCACAATACTGCAATGCGATGACTATCACAAAAACGACGCCGACTAAAATTACATTTGCAAAAGCAAAAACTACATTACATCGTACGTACGAGAAGACGCTGAACATCAGTTCAGTTCTACTGTAAAGCAGCATCGCAACAACGTCGATTTGTACGTCGGTAAGGTAACGTATCGAAAATTTGCACGACGCATTGTAGTATGCTGACCTGGTCCTAAGAGAGAAACCAAACTGCTCCGTTGCGTTGCGTTGAATCGTCGAAACAGACAATGTGGCATGTCACTGAATATTATGTAACAGAGAATCCACACTCAGTTACGTTGCGTTATCGTAACGGAATAATAGGACTCACCGAGTGCCACGACGACGCCGCAACGGACAATGTAGCGTATCACTGAATATACGTAACAAGAACCAACGTCATCGCTCAAACGCCGCAATGCAACGCAACGGAGTTTAGTTGCGACGATGCAACAAGGTTTCGATTTTACAATAGTTTTTTGGTTGAGTCGATACGATCATTTTGCATAAAACAACAGATTTATTTATAAAGCTATACTCACATCTGTACTTTTTCTTCCCAATAACAGATAAGTGGCGAATACATCGTCGTATTTCGCCTCCGCAAGCGAATACTCGATCTCTTGTCGGTTGTAGCCGAGACACACCAGCGCCTCTGCGGAAACAATCGGAAACTTATATAAGTATAACTGTTTAAAAGTGAGTGTATACATGAAAAATTAAAATCTCAGATAAATTAAAGCGGTCGGTAATTATAACTTATAATATTAAAATATACTTTTCATTACTCATACTCGGAAAGTAGGTCTGAAGTTGCCTGAGGAGCGGGTTGAAAGTAATACTTTCAGCCCTAGGGAGAATAGTTTTCAACTGACAGCAATCAAACTATTTTTAAAAAAAAACTAGTTCTATTATAAGCTTTTTTTACTATCTATTGAACCATATTGCAACTTTCTATACAGCCAATCAATAACAGCGCAATGTAAAATTGAATTAAGTAACATAAAGATATGTATTAATTCAAGATTTTTTAAAATGTATTTACTTTCAACTCTACCTAGGTATTTCTTTAAAATATTTGATCAAAATATTTACCATTTTTTCAATTACGAAAATAAAAAATAATGGCTGAATAGCTGGCCGGCCACAGAAAAAAAATTGGCGGGAAAGCAGCAATCCGATCTTCATTTGTTTTTTCGAGTTGTAGAACGTGGTGACTGCATACTCTTTGGTACGGTTTTGTTAAAATTCTCAAATTTTTTTGTCAGCTAATTTATGTTTTTATTCTTACTTTCCTTGTATTCGTAATGAAAAGCACAGTGTTTACCACGGGTTAAGCACTTATTTAGTCCCTCGAACTAAACCCCGTCTCGTGACTAAATAAGTTACCCCTAGGTTAACAATATACTATTGAGACAGATAAATTGAATTTGGCTCTTGTTTCAAATCGTAACGATTTTTTTTCTTATTGCCGCTTTAAATACCAAGACTTTAACTTTGGGTATACCTACTTGACTTTTTCCGTTCACCAGTTAACGTCAACCAACATCAAATCAACGAAATAAATCATTAAGGGCCCATCACACAGTCGTGGTTCTTA
Source organism: Anania hortulata (assembly GCA_963576865.1). Lineage (NCBI taxonomy): Eukaryota > Metazoa > Arthropoda > Insecta > Lepidoptera > Crambidae > Anania > Anania hortulata. Next base: position 3,862,095 of record OY756413.1, read on the forward strand.
CTATTTGACGCACCCTAAGTCAAATAATTACTTGACAATTTGGATTGATGACTGTGCATGATTTAAAGAATATTGAAAAACGATGTTGATTAACGCATCAATAATATTACTATACTTATACAATACATCATAATTCATAATAAAACATCGATTCTATTTATAGTTTTCCTATTACCTCCACATTAAATAATTTCGTGCAAAAAATATATATATTTATAACTATGATACAGCTAAGACACAAATTGCATAAATCAAGCCTTTAGTTTAATTTTTTTTCCATGCGTGCAAACTATAATAGAGAGTTTGAAAACACAGGACAAAATATAAAATAAATCTAATAAAAATAAAACATTCAGTTGCAAAACTCTGTCTCCTCTAGGTTGTAAATCAAAGCAAAAATCGATTCGAAATACAAATATATTTTATATTCATATAAAATCAAGCTAGCACTAACGTTTATTAATCTGACTAAATTATATAACTAATACATAAATTACTATAAAACTTATAAACCGTTTACTTCATATAAGCATTAATAAAACAAATATTTACTCAAGATATTATATAGTTAATAATTGTAATAAGACGAATATGTCTAACATACTAGAAGACAGAATTTTGTTTGTTTTTATTATCTATGACATATATATCTATAACATTCGCGATGTCACTGACACGTACCGACTTGCGCTGTGCCGAAATCAAGTGTTCGAAGTACGCATGGAAGGGAAACATATTATAAGATTTATATATTCTTTATAAGTTTGGTGTGTTTGGCAAAAATAAGGGGTTTACTGATTATTTAGCAGTGATATGGTATCTACTTTGTATTTAGCGTGTAATTTTTAAACAAGATATACATAGCAAAAGGTATTTAAAATAGTAATGTTCAATGTAATTGTATATGATACCTATTTTATTTTTGCACTCATAATTTATACACAAATTATTACAAGATTTGTTATAGCAATTATACTAGCAATTTTATAAGTGAAAATAATTTATTATGTCTATTTATTATAAGTAGATTAGGGTTAAGGATTCATCATCATTTCAGCCATATGACGTCCACTGCTCAACAAACTGACTAAAGGTTGTTTGATGTCAACTAACTAAAGTCCAAAACGCACCGCAGGATGGTCTAAAGCCTAGAAGCCTGACGGGTATGTATACAGGGTGAACAAAACTATGGAACACTTCTTTAAACCACGTAAACTGCTGATATACAAAACGATTCATCATCATCATTTTAGCCATAAGACGTCCACTGCTGAACATAGGCCACTTCCATTGACTACCATGTTTGGCCGGTTGGAAGCAGCCTGCATTCAGCGTTTTCCTGCGACCTTTACCAGCTCGTCTGTCCACCTTGTGGGTGGACACGCGCTGCGCTTGCCGGTACGCGGCCTCCATTCGAGAACCTTTCTACATCATCGGCCGTCAGTTCTGAGTGCTATGTGCCCCGCCCACTGCCACTTCAGCTTGCTAATCCGTTGGTCTATGTCAGCGACTTTCGTTTTGACAAAACGATCACTATGAAGTAACTGGGTGTGCAGGCCGACTCCCCTAGCAAAAATACATTCTAACAGAAGGATGTTAATTCCTTACTCCGAGACAGTGACAATTGGTGTTGTCTGGCTTATATTTATACATATTTATATCTATATATTTTTTCACGATTTGGTTGAAACTGATGAAGTAAAAAATTTTTATATGAGAGCAGCTGATTACATAGTTTTAAGGATTAGATTACATTCTTACGCTAATCTGTATAGTAAAGTGATCAGACGTTCTAGAATAAGTAAGCACAGGCAAAGATAACCTTAGATGGCGCCAGCGTGTTTGGTCTTGTCAACCTAAATGACAAATTTAGTTTTTTTGCAGGTTTGATAATTTATCATAACCTTTAACTTAGGAACCATTAGATTAGAAGCAGCGTTGACAGAAACACTGAACAAATAAACACTACGGGTAATACCAAACAGAATGCGACACCTATCGGAATAAATTTGCAGTGTCCTCCCCATTGTATTAACCGTCGGCACTGCATATTTCGCGCTATAGGTATGGATGTCTGATTGTTCATAACTGTGTCGTTTTTAATAACCTTTAATGTTTTTTGTGCAATAAAGTGTCTATCAATCTATCTATATCGTTTATATGAAAAGATGTCACTAGGCTTTAGGCGTTAAGCAAACCACCTACATTGCGTTTTGGGCCTTTTATAGTAACATATCTTTATTGACAGAATGATTTGTTCTCCCATGAGATACCAAAGTCGATACTTTCTAGAAACTTCATGACATTTGCATATCGCAATAGAGGGATGCATACAAAATGTCAAAAACATTACGCTGTCGCTTATAAGTATCAACTTCGTTAACTCACGGTACTTATGCTCTTACCGTTCTTTCGGCAGCCATTTTGAAATTTATTTTCAGCATTAGCAGCGATCTTGTATTAGAGAGAGTGTTATATTCCTTCAGAACACGACAAGAGGTATTAATAATGACATGAAGATCCACCCCATCCACCTTTCCGCAGACAGACCCGTAGCAAGACATGTCTCTGGGTACTAGAAACTGTAATACTACTAAAGTCTGACTGAGGCGTCCATATACGGTACACAGGAAGCGGGTGTGTTAAAAAACAATCGAATCGACTATCGGGCCACCGACAGCTTTATTGATATATCATATATGACAGTCAAACTTCAGTAGGATTGTAAGACCTACCTTTATGCAGACCACAGGTCTTTAAATTTCTGTTACAGGTCTAATTACGAGTAGTACTAGACACACACTTCACACACTTCAGATAATATGTGATCAAACTCCACTTGTGGTCCTTGAAGTCCTGTTGCGGCTCGATGCAGGGAACGGTTGCCACTAGTTCTACTAGACACTACACCACTACTAAATATGTGCTCGAACTCACTCAGCGACTCACCTATCCGCTTGTGGTCCTTGAAGTCCTGTTGCGGCTCGATGCAGGGAACGGTTGCCACTAGTTCTACTAGACACTACACCACTACTAAATATGTGCTCGAACTCACTCAGCGACTCACCTATCCGCTTGTGGTCCTTGAAGTCCTGTTGCGGCTCGATGCAGGGAACGGTTGCCACTAGTTCTACTAGACACTACACAACTACTAAATATGTGCTCGAACTCACTCAGCGACTCACCTATCCGCTTGTGGTCCTTGAAGTCCTGTTGCGGCTCGATGCAGGGCCGCAACGGTCGCCACTAGTTCTACTAGACACTACACCACTACTAAATATGTGCTCGAACTCACTCAGCGACTCACCTATCCGCTTGTGGTCCTTGAAGTCCTGTTGCGGCTCGATGCAGGGCCGCAACGGTCGCCACTAGTTCTACTAGACACTACACCACTACTAAATATGTGCTCGAACTCACTCAGCGACTCACCTATCCGCTTGTGGTCCTTGAAGTCCTGTTGCGGCTCGATGCAGGGCCGCAACGGTCGCCACTAGTTCTACTAGACACTACACCACTACTAAATATGTGCTCGAACTCACTCAGCGACTCACCTATCCGCTTGTGGTCCTTGAAGTCCTGTTGCGGCTCGATGTAGGGCCGCAACTCGTCCTCTTCGTAACCGGTATTCATCCACTTGTCTCGCATAATGCTTTCTAAAGACGCTCTCTTCGCCGGGTTCAGTACTAGGAACTTTTTTAGTAAGTTCTCGCAGTCAGTGGACATATAGAATGGTATTCTGTAACAAATTATAAATTCGTTTTTATTAGTTTTCTTGTTATGGATTCTCATTACCAGAACAAAAAATGAAAATCTTCAACATCATAATTTCAGATGTTCTATGGAACATCCACTGTTGAACATAGACCTCCCATAGTGACTTCCAGATTGGCCAGTGGGAAGCGGCCTGCATCAAGCGGCTTCCTACCTTTACCAGGTCGTCTGTCCATCTTGTCCATCTCCATTGTTCAACAATAATAAATGACAATGCCAAAGCAATAACTATCATATTACCTGTACTTCCCCCGGAGCACACGCTCCCGTAGCTCGCGCAGCGTGGACCCGTCGAAGGGCAGCGAGCCCGACACCAGCGTGTACAGGATCACGCCCAGCGACCACACGTCCACCTCGGGACCGTCGTACTTTTTGCCTACAACGTAACAAATCATTGCCATCAGATATAGTAGAGGACCCAGTATGGTACCCTGAGGTACGCATAGAAAATTATGAAAACTATTTAAGATGATTGAAAATGGATTTAACACAAGTGGTGGAATTATACCGCATCCCTTAAATCCATTTAAATTAAATTATCTCATACAATATTATCTTGATATTATAATAACATCTTAATGTGCTTAAGTCTTAAGACGGTTATTTTACTTATCTGATGTGCAGTATTGTACTTTACAACCACATAATGACTATTCAAAAGTCAATATGTAATGTAATTACCCAACCTCTCTCTGGAGAAAAACCCAATTTTGTATTCTTTAACAACTTCCGTAGGAGGATTGACCGTATAGATGAAGAGTCTTCTTAAATTATATCAGTGCCTGCATTGAGTTTGTCACATCATTATTAGCCTTTCGAAGACCGCTGATGGGCATTGGCTTCCCGATAGAAAGCTAAGCCGCTAGGGCTTTGGTCTGTGCTTATGCTGTGTTTATACCTTGAAATAACTCTGGTGCTGCGTACGGTGGACTCCCACAGAAGGTATCCAACTTCGCGCCCGGTGTGAACTCATTCGAGAACCCGAAGTCGGCTATTTTGATGTTCATCTCCCCGTCTAACAAAAGGTTTTCCGCCTGAAACGACCGACATTTGATTAATAGAATTAGTGTTATGTCAGTTGTAATGATTATGAAATAGTTAAGCAATCTTATTTTAAGCATCTTCTGTCTTCCATGTTAGGTAACTGATTCAAATTTCTAAACAAAATCTGTAATCTTTATCATCTTTATGTTTGAAAAGTTAAAATTGTTTTAGTACTACGAACAACATACGCAATGTAAGTGTACCTATGTGTGCTAAGCTCGTATGACCATCTTTCTTCTCCATTATCAGACTGTTGTCACCATTCTCAAGCTTCGAGAGCAATTCAATAAGCCCAAACAATATACCTGTTAAGTTTTTGCACATCACGCATACGGGGCGACAAGGGACAAGGTATTAGTGAGTAGGAAAGAGCTCTTTCCCCCCACACAACCTCTGACTAGGCTTCACGACTAGCATCAAGCAATATTGTCGGGACCAACTTATAACAGCCTTCTGAAGCACGAGGATGCTTGTGATAAATGTCGCTAAATATGGTTGGAATGGTCACCCATGCACTCACAACCGCGGCGTAGGTGGCTTAACTTTGGTGATCACTACTTAAAGGACGCCACCACTAAGCTACAAGCGCCTCTATACTAACCACCATACCTATACCTACCTTTAAATATGCTAAATCGCCTTTTTTCAGAGGGGTCTTAAATATGACCCTATAGTACGGGCTTACTTACTTTGAGATCCCTGTGAATGATTCGTTTCTGATGGCAGTACTGCACAGCGGAGACGATTTGCCTAAACTTAGCGCGCGCTTCCTTCTCCTTCATGCGCCCGTGTAGGACCAGGTAGTCAAACACCTGGAACAAAACCGAAATAACGTTAGATACTAACGACCCGTTTGGAGATAATTCGCCTTGAACGCAATTGATCCCAGTTTCGTTTCCCAGTTCTGAAGAAACCAGAACTGGGAATGACGCGTCGCAACATACGGATGTATTCTTTACTTTGATTGAAACTGTGACAATTGGTGTGCTAGTTGAATCATACATAAAAAAATACATTGTTTATACATTGTAGATTTATTTATTTTTAAAATTTTATGTTGATATAATGGTGAACATAATTTCTATGACGACCTCCGTAGCCGAGAGCCAAACATACGTTTTCGATTCGGGTTCGATTACTGGTCGGTCAATGCAGAAAAATAACTTTTCTATATTTTCTCGGGTCTAGGTGTTGTGGTACCGTCGTTGTCTCTGATTTGTGTAACACAAGTGCTTTGGCTACTTACCATAGATCAGAGCAATGTATGTGATGTTGTCCAACTTTTATGCAATCTCATCATCTTTAGCACCATTTGCATGTTACATAGATAAATCGTTAATAAGGCTCACTCAGTATTGGATTGAGCCGGTAAATCATAATTACACTTCTATTTGTGCGTGTCATTCACGAAATATCTTATGGCCAAAGTCAATAAATAGTCAAAGGTCCACAAGGCGAGTTTTTCCAGTATTATAAAGATCAAAGACGTGTTAACATAGTACTGACCTCTCCCCCCGACGCGTACTCCATGACGAGGTATAGCGTCTTCTCCGTCTCGATAACCTGGAACAGCTTCACGATGTTCGGGTGGTCGAGCATCTTCATTATCCGCACCTGTCGACAACACGTATTCGAATTTACATTTGTGTCTTTCAAATTGATGGCTAATAACCGGTTTGCGCCGGCTCGGCCAGTGCCCAAGCCAAGGGTGCGCGACGCACGTGTTTGGTTTCGCCTGGCATTTATGAATTTAACAAATTGTAATAAAAAAATTAAAACTTACAAAAATTTTAGATAACTTATGCAATTTGTACAAAACATTTCTTTAAAATATCATTAACAAAAAGATAATATATTTTTTATAGTTTACTTTACTTTGCCGTGACTAACCCTACCATATCGGTACCTCCTTAGCTATTAGCTATTGGCTCTGTTCGGAACTGACTAAAAATAAAGGACCATACCATCTGTTCCTTTTTTATTCATGTGACAGTCAGTGACCGAAAAGTGTTCAGCACAAAATATGTTCACGGTGCAGTAAAGAGCACGCATAACCTTCTATACTTTATGAAAGTTATTCTTCGTTCAATAGCGGAAAGAAATTCTCACCTCTCTGAAGAGTTTCTGCAGGGAGCCGGGGTTGAGCTGCGTCTTGTCGATGATCTTGATGGCGACCTCCTTGCCGGTGGGCACGTGTTTTGCTAGTTTCACCTTCGCAAAGTTACCTTTGCCGATCGTTTTTAGTAACTTGTACTTTCCTGTAAAGAAACATATGAACATCAGCATGACAAATAACTCTATATTGTTTGCTTGATTCTCCGGTCGGGCAGTGGATTGGATACTATCTATCTATAGGCATTAAATAATTCAACCTAAATCATAATTTGTGTTACTTGAGTTATTGATACTCTTCCCGTATAAGCAGTTTTCAGGATGCTATTGGGTTTAAAGCAAGATGTCTTGAGACAAGGCACTTGACACTCGATGCGGCGTTGATATTTCAATATTTTCAGATTTTTATAACTTCACCAAATATTAGAACACAAACTACACCAAACTTGCACTCTAAAGCTTTTTAAATGATAAATAAAAACCATTATAACAGATCGAACATGCTTTTCGTTCGACTACCCCCCACCGAATCGACTTAAGGGTAGAAGTTACCAAATTCAGTCCCTGTACCGCGTATGTTTTGGACAGTAAACGTCATGTCACAATGAAAACGAGCCTAGTTTTAATTTAATATTTAACAGGACAACAACAATTACTTTTTAACAAAATGGTTGAACTCCTAGAGTTGCCTTTTTGCAGCTTCAGAAGTATATTTTAATTTTTTTAGGAGGAGATCAAATTGTATGCGACTTTACGTATTTTTAATCAGTCGTAGTAAAATGCTGCCTATAATTTAAATATTTTTTTTTCGTTTCAAGCAAATTTATTATTTTTCTACCTTTGACATGAGAATAATATACTGACCAATATGTGGCTCCTCGGAGGCCCGCGAGCGGGAGGACACCCTCGTGCTGCCCCCCTCCGACGAGCCCCCGCCCCCCGCACCCATCTTCACCGATGACGACTTCACCTTGTCCGAGTGACTCTGAAAATAGAGAAAAAAAAAACTAATGAATACACTTAAGTCAATTAATCAAAAACTTGGGCTAGTTAGAGCATTCTTTTTCCCATTTAGGCACGAAACAAAATTACATGTGTTGGAAAAGTTTTTTAAAACTTAGTGTTCATGGAGCATATACCCTTTAAATAAGAAATGTAATTTGTTTTGTTTTACAAAAATTTTGCCATTATTTAATCTGTCACTGTACTGTTTTAGTATGGGGAGAGTTGACAGTACTTGTCAGTTCATACTAAATATAAGTAAAAAAACACAAACGTGTTTCGGAGTCATGGTCTGTATTGCTGCTCTATAGGTATGAGCTCGATGGCTGTGTTTGACAAATGTAATTATTAAAATGTATATATCTTAAGTTCTAGAGATGTCCTGAATTTTGGAATCAGGGGCTATAGTAGCCCCAAACAATGCAAGTAGATTAGAATCACAATGCACGGAATTGACATACCATGTTTTTGAAGGATCACGTGATGAAGCGTGACGTCCTATGTCAATTGCGAGATTATCATTTTATTCAAAATCGAGCACCGGCCAATCTCTCACGTGTCTACCATAAATACTTGAGATTGGCAGAATCACTGCAGCTCTACATACAGAGCGGTCCGGCGGAGCTCTACATATAAGTCCATAAAGTCTCTAGTGTTTTCTAAAGCCGCTGTAGGCGCCCCATGTGTCAACTAGTTTCGAATCCCGCAAGGGTTTGCGCCGGTTTGTATGTTGAGCACGAGCATTTGACTTAGACGCCGGGTCTCCTTAGAATGCACGTAAAAGAGGTGTTTTTGTACAAGTTTTCTGGCGAAAATACTGGATATAAGATGTGGAATTTAATATATATATTATGTAACTTATATGTTGAAGTTTTTCCTGATTTATCTAAATACTAGTTATTATTTCTAAATATCGCGAGCTTGTACACATAACACATTTATATTTTAAACGACGTTTTCGTTTAGCTTCAAAGTTGGTTTAGTTATTTATAACATTCGTGTCTTTAGGGTGAAGTTTTTTTTTTCAAATTGTCAACCAATTAAGAATTATAAGGTTTTTTAATGGATTTTACTCTTAGCGCCTACTTTTCCATGAGCGAATATTTTGCTCGCAATGATAATCTATTTGCACAGGAGCGCAACGGATGGATGTTTAGTCTGCAAGAAGCATTTGTATTATCTTAGGCACGTAATAGAAGTCGCATTAGTCGACGCTTAATGTTCAAGGTCACCTGCCTTACTCGTCGCCTTAAGTCATGTCTTTAGGTAGCTCAGCTTATTTTAGGGTTAGGTAATTAGTGTGATCGCGAAAATAATTTCTTATTTATTTAGTAACTAACTGTTTCCCGCAACATCGTTCACGTGGTCTTCAATCTAATTCAGAAACCCTCTCGGGCGTCCTCAGAAGCCTACTAAACCCTACTAAAGTTTCATCATAATCTGAGTATTGGTTTAGGAACGCATAGAGGAAAGAGATACAAACATTTTTTATTTATTTACATAGATAGATTACAGTCTTTACCTGCAAAAATAAAGCTTTATAAACATAACATGCTTTACATAAAGTTTTTACCCCACAAATCGATACAAAAGAAAATAAACAATCAAACGTTTCAGATGGTATCATTTCAGTTTGTAAGCGTATTTCCTCTTTATTATTTTTTCTGTTTACGGCAAAAGAATGTTTTTATAAACCAAGGTCGAATAATTTAGCTGCTTACGTATTTCGTGACCGAATGTAGCATATACTACGTAATACAATTTACGTTCGCGGTCCAAAATTAGCCCCTGATAACAATTGATATTTAGGGATATCGGGCTGCAGGAATCTTTTGGAGTAAACTTATTCACGAGATTAGTGTATTTGATTGTAATCTTAAAGAATCAGCTACCATTCATGTCAATTCAAAATAAATTGATTAATGTACTACTATATTTGACGCCTGTAATATATTTAACAAAAGAACTAAGTTTCCAACCGGATTGCTTTTTATTTTAGATTTCATAAACTTAAGTACTTACCTTAAATCGGTTATAAACAATCCAAATGAACATAGGTTGTAAGTCTCTAAATTTAAATAGCCCAAAAAAATTTGATAAGGTTACTGATATTGATACTTATAACGTCATAAAAAATTCCCTTTAGGAAAAGAGATGAAAAATGCTTGAATATAAATATCCCGAATCGTACTAAAGTGTGCAGATATGAAAACAACGTCCCATTCCTAAATAATATATTATGGTACGAAATCTGAGAGGTTCCATAAACCTTTTACGGGTGAAGGGAAAACGACGAAACTTGACAAAAGAAGGAATTGAGACTAAATATTAAAATTATTTAATTTACGCTACTAAAATATGTTTTAATTTCCCGTTTCCAGCTACATAATACATAGATATAAATATGAATGTATGAAAAAACTAACATACAAAGTAAAACAAAGAGAACTTTAACACCTTACTTAGTTATTAACAGTGATCGGAATAGGTAGAGTGATTTGTTGTACTTGCGTAATGCTGTCATAATATGGACATGCCTTTTTAATGAACTGTTAACGAAAAATGTCGGGATTTCATTAAATATTATTTAGGTCGTGATTTAGTAGCCATTGTATTTGAAATTAGAGGTTACGATAGCAAAGCACTTTTAAGTAGTACTTACTTTGCTATTTGTATGAGAAATAAAAAAAACTGGTTAACGGAAACCTATATTTAGACTTAGCTTTAGAATGCACGTAAAGCTATCTAGCTAAAGCTAAATAGCTTTACGTGCTTACCAAAGCTCGGATATCAAACACAGCCAGCTCCGAGATTCGGTGCTGTTGCTGAAAATTTCTTTACAGAAAACTCCAAGTAAATACTTTCGATCCCGGCGGATTGAACCCGGGACCCGTTTCGATAACAAATGAATGAGTCAAGTCAACCGTCGATACTTGGTTCTGATTGGTCGTCCGGCATTATCAAGTGCGGCACGCACGAAGACTCGCTCCCCGCATTATGCACCGAAGATTTATGACATCACAGGTATCCAGTCTTTGACGTCAGAATAGGCCAATGTTCAGTACATTTTACTCAAACTTACTGAACTTACTGAATTTTGAAATTAGAATATCTATGTAAAACAAATGTTTAAAATAAAGCTGGTACTTCTTTTAATATTTAACACCCCGAAAAGATATCCTACTGCATTTTTCATGTAGGTAATATAAAACGACTTTTAAATTAAAAAAATGTTCGTCTCAGGCAGGACACTCAAACAAAATGTAAAACGATTTTTGTTGTTGATCGTACAGAAACATGCATGCAAAGGTAAACAATGGACACCACATAAAATTAAAGCCTGAATAATGTCAAAATCCCCAAAATCCCAGAGAATTAAAGCCCAATAGTTTCGAAATCCCGAAATCCCGAAGGTTTGTCCATATTAATATCAGCGTTTGAGGTTATTGACCCTAAATCACTCTACCTATTCCGATCACTGGTTATTAATAATCGGTTCATTTGTATGGGTCTTGATAGATCAGACTTCAGATCTCACTTACAAAGAATCGGCAACTACCAAACAAACGGCACACCCCATTCCGGGGTGAATGCCTTCCAAAATCCGGGATAAGGGAACTCTCAGAGGACCAACAAACCGTATGAAGAAAGATAGCCCTCTAGATCCAAGTGGATTATTGCGGAAATCGCAATTGATGGGTCATGGAGGATATAATTACATTTTCATTGGGTAATAAGATATTTTCTTTTATTAATCCAAATTCAGCTTAGAGTCGGTAAAAATGCAATTCTTATGAAGATTTACAGGACTAGACTACATTATCCATAAAGGTCAACAAGGAAAAGGTTTGATTACATCCCTGAGATAAAGTATATTTTTATATAAAAAAATGAATCTCTATTTCCCTTGGTCATCGCATCACGCGCGCATCAACGGATGGAACAATTTCGCTAATTCTTTTTTTTTTGTTGTGTTAATTATTGTCAGGAGAAGGTCCTTTTAAAAGAAAAAAATAAAAAAATTGCGCAGAGATTCCTCTATGCATAAACTAAGCCCACGGGAATGAAATCGCGGGCAACAGCTAGTTTTTAATAAATTTCTTCTTTACAATTTAACAATAAAATTGCTCCTATATTAAAATTAACTAATATTTATTTAAGTAATAATTATAACCTGTTAGTACCTATCTTTTTAGTAATACGCTGTCTATTCATTAGTTTACGTACTGTTTATTGTCTTTAAGTTTATTTCTTTTTATATTTAATATGCATATTATTTATTTAAGTTTCGTCGGCTGTCCGTCCGTGTACCTCACTCAGCGGGGCCTACTGAAAACTAGCGTCGCGGCCTACTCAGGCCGTGGCTCAAGCTGAGTGAGGTCCCATTATCCCGGACATCACAGGCACATAGTGGCAACGCTTGGTTTACTTTTTTTTCTTTTATAATTTTGTTTTGTTACTCTTTTTTTATTTATCTTTTATTTTTAATTTAAATAATGTATTGTGTCTTTTACTTGTTTGTGTGTGATGTCCAATGTATAATAAATGTCTTTTCTTTCTTTCTTTCAAAATCTTGTTCTTATTTACTTTATTTAATTTAAAAATATTTTATAATGTAAAGAATGTAATGTTATTGATTGTGATAAATCATATATCAGGTTTGTATTAACCTTATGGCTTATTAACTGTCACTGTTCAGCCAATCCATCTCTCAAACTAATAATAATTTATGGAGCCATTAAAAGGGCACAGGCCTTCCTTAGCACCTGGGGAACTGTGCCAAGCAGCTAAGTTTATGTTACTGACTTACGGAATAAATCACTTGGGGCGGAAATGACCGATATGGGTGAATGGCTTACGAAATTCTACAGACGAAGGGATTCAGTTGTATTTAAGATTTGTTATTTATGACTTATTTTTATTAGACTTCTTCCGGATACAAAATATTGCACAAGCAGAAATAATCGTTACAATCAACATAACCCATTTAAAGATAAGATTAGGCAGTAGTAGGTTTCTTATAATGATGATTATGCATGTAACGGCCGTATAATAAACATAACATTAGGAATATAGGTAACAGTAGAATCCTAATTGTCATATGACTGACTCCCAACAGGGATTCGAACATAGGACAATCATTCTGACTACTCCTCTTTTCATCACGATTAGATTCTGTGCCCCAGAAACATTAATTTTAAACGCTCTAAAATCTTTCCTTGTATTTTTTTACTTCGGCAGAATCTGCGTTTGACATCACTCTTGTGAGTGAAAGATAAGGCACGGTTACTCAGTAAATGATGATCCTTTTGATTTTATAGATATATTTTTATGCAAATGAAATCACTTAGGGAGGTGGGAATAGCCGGTTGTAGGGTCAACGTCTCGCCGGTTGAAGTCCCGAATAAGTGATACAGGGAAACTGTTGGCGGGAGACATAGAGCACAATATACCCTATAGAGTAGAAATGCCATATGATTTGTTCGACAAAATTTTCCGCCATTTTAAAATCTGTATCTGTACTTTTTGGTATGGGCTAGAGTTGACAGGACTTGTCATTTCATACTAAATGTAAGTGAAAAATCACTTACTAGTTTCGGAGAAAGATGGTTCATATTGCTGCTTTACAGGCTTATGCTTAATGGCGGGAGATAAAGAGTAAGCATTTGCATTATAGTAATTTATGTTTTCAACCGGCCAATCTGGAAGTCACTGTCAATGTTAAGCAGTGGACGTCCTATGGCTGAAATGATGATGATGATAATGACACTTAACGTTTTATTTTTCAATTTTATTTTACTACAATATTTCCACAATTTGAAACCAACATAGTTATTTCACGATTATAAAAATTAAAACATGAATACGTTACATATTATGTTAACCAAGGTTTAGTAAACCTTACATAATATGTAAGGTTGACTAAACCTAAACCTTGAACTGTAATTAAACAGTTTGGTTTTAATTGCAAAAAATATATATATATAAGAGTATGAATAACAATGATAAACAAACATTTATCATTATACATATTTATCAATGAACGTTAACGTCAGAACAGTATACAAATATATACAGTATAGTAGAAAGTACATGCTACTACACAAATATATAGATAGGATAGATAGATAAATACTCTTCATTGTACACCACACAAAAGAAACCATATTGTTAGAAGCGATCTCTTCCAGACACTTCTTTTATACAGTTACACTGTTCTCATTACAGGATTTACCTAATACGATAGTATAAACAATAATTTTATCAATAAATAACCTCATTTAACATTATCAGAAGAAACCAAACACTACTATTCAGGGGTTAAGTTTCGCTTAATACCAGGTAGCTACAACTCTATGAAAAAGAGCCATGAGAATAGGGCGTCATAGAAAAACTAAACAATACCCCATGTAGCTTCTCGATGGCCTTGGCACGGCGGCGCCTCCTCCACAGCTTGGACAGGAACACCGGCGCCAGCAGCGGCAGCACGCGGTGCCTCATCGTTTGCGGATTTATCTTGCCGACTATGCCGGGCGGACGCCCGACTCCTACTTCGATATATATACCAATAGATGGCGCTGTTTGAAGGTTTTGGGTTTGTCGCTTTTAGATGGCGAATTTAGTTAGACAACTTTGAAGTCTAGCACTGATTTTCACAAACTTCACACGTCAAGGATTTGTGTTTACCTACGTAAAATATTTTTTGCACTTCGTTTATCACTTTACACAATACTAATCGAGTATTTTCTACGTTTATTGTTTCTTTATTTTATTATACACTTTTTTATCTAACAGCTAACGTTTTTACTTCTTGGAGAGACTTTCGCAAGTCGTACAGGATTTTTAAACGTTAACTAACGATTTGTTTGACATTCAATTAAGACGCTATTTTCGTTTAAGCTGTAAGTGACAAATTCAATGAACACCTAATTTATTAGTTAACGAGAATAGTTGTATTTGTAAACTTAAAAGCAAACCATTTATTTACTTTTCTGTCAGATTGTTTATTAATTTTTCATTTTATGTACCCGAATTTTAATGTAAAATAACTCAGTTATTAGTTCCTATGAAAAAATTAAGTGTATGCTAAGCGAAGATACAGAATCAATGTCAAATACTTTAATAGAATATATTCTTGATAATAGAACATTTTCACGTAATTCAGAGTAGTGGCATTTACTTTTTACTGTCAGGTTAAACAACAAAAAAATTAAATTACTTATTAATTAGCTAATAACATCAAGTGTAGGTAACACATTTTTATTTTTCAACATGAATTTCACCAAAATATACAAATATAACGCACAAAGTTCATTATGTATGACGCACACAATTTTACAAATCGAAAATTCACAGAATCACAAAATATGTCATTGTATCGGAGACCAATTAAATACTGAGTGATATATTGAATGGCGACCGTTGATAAGTAGGGTTATCACTCTCCAACTTAGTGCCTGCTTAGTTAGGATTTCGACACAATCCAACAGCTGTCAAAACAAGATCGTTTTATAGATTTTTAAGGTGCCATACACATTGACACACAACTAAATATTTTGAACTTAATAATTAATAATTCTGATGTAAATAACCTATTTAAAATGACTCGGTCATGAGTTGAATTTGACAAGGAGATTGACAGAATCTGTGATGGTTAAATTACGTCAAAGAGACGATTTCTTCCATGAGCAAAGCATTTTATAATAAAAGCAATCACCGTCACAGGTAGTAACATACAATAGGAAAAAAATTCGTTTCAAACTATATCGTTTTAATGTCTATTTTAAATCAAAATATAAACAATAGATCACTTGAAAGCCTATGGTCAGCCACTTGGATACAAATTTTGTCATCTATGTATAGAAATAAAATTTGCCGGCTTGTTAGCGTCGCATTCATCCCGCCAGAGAGCGCGGGTGGAATCAAATTTGGCCTAACGGTTTCGCGAACGCAACACGAGTTTTGAATTTGTAAAGCGAATAGTTTGTTTGATAATAAATCCACATTGATGTGGTTAACCTGTATTCTGAATCTATCGATTCAGAATACAGATTGTTGTTGATAATAGTATCTATTATCAACAACAATGACCAATTTACTATTCTTCGACAACAATTTATTAAGACAGGACAAGAGTCAGTGGAGAACTTTTGGTATTCCATTTAGTTTTGACAACCCTACTAATACCGATTGACACAAATCTAAACAATACTGTTGACGTTAACTAACAAGATTAGAAATGTTGCGCCATTTCAATAGTTATGTTCTGATCTTCAGAGCACATTACGATTTGATGTAATGATTTACTAATTAGGGTAAAATTAATAAGATTTATCTCAATCCTTAACTTTTTCGGAACAAAAAGCTGTAAGAATATTTTCTCTGGTATATTGGTGTATTCGTTCGACAGTCTTGATCCGGTACTTGTTTTGAGACGCTAACGCTAAAATTAGCTTTTATCCCTAGTTTCTTTAAAAAACCAACCCAACCTTAATTCTTACTAATATAATAATTAGATGATCCGGTGAACTTTGTACCACCTTCAGTGCTTTCCTATACCATAAAGCTAATTTCATTATTTTTTTATTATTTTTCAGCTGACCTTTGGGTTTTTCAGAACTTCCGTTTTTCCTAACCATTAAAGCAAAAGAAAACAAAAAAAATCATATCGGTCGAGCTCATCTAAATTTTTTCTGAAATTGAGTCTAAGATATTATTTATTCTGTGGTCTAAGCACGGATTTTTTTAAATTGAATTAAAAGAATTTTATAATGTCTCCTACACCATGCGACTTTTACTACAAGCATGTTAATTTTATCTAAAAAGTTTAGCTAAGCTATCTCTAGTGTCAGTTTAGCTTGCCATTTTTGGGACATCCTGTAGATGTGAAATTTTGTGTGTTTGGATGTTTGTTACTCAATCGCGCTAACGGCTGAACGGAATTAGCTAAACTTTGGCACTTGGCAATATTGATCTAGCTTAACACATAGGATAAGTTCCATCCCGTTTTTGTGTTCCTGTGGGATAATAATTCATTCTTATTATTAGTATGTAATAATGCCTTAAGTTTTCGTTATATAAATATTTAAACTAGTAATAAGTCAAAAATTAAAATGTAATATGACTTTATTAAATTGTAAAAAAGTAATATTTTTTAGATTAAGTATCAAAACATGTTCTCATGCATTTGTTACTTATTTAATTTGTTATTATAATTGCTACACCCTTGCAGGGTTTTGTACTATGTTAACATTGTGCAATGTGCAATAAATAAATAAATAAAACTTAATTTTGAAGTCTACGCTAGTCTACAAGTCGCGGGCAGAATTAGTACTATTATATTTCAAATAATTGCACAAACATACGTATTATTACTCAAACAATTATAATATGCCTTATCAAACACATTACGAGTCGTCAAATATTTACGGGACCTCCTTGACATCAAGACTTTCAACAACAGCACATTACTACAATATTACGTACATAAAATATGTAAATTGAAACATCCATTTATTCACATATACGTACTCCCTTTTCTCATTGCCATTTGTGTTGAAAACACAAATTTTATTATTTTAGCAAAGAATTTAATCAAAATGATGTAACGCTGACAAAGTTTAATGTAGTAGGTATTTTTAAAGTGATAGATAGATATAATATTAATTGCACACCACACAAAACGAACAGTACATCGAAAAATTATATTTAGAAGAGCATAATTAATATTTTCTAGTACAGTGTGGTGAGTTTAATCAATTCATTATCCATTTTTAATAATTAGTGATTATTACGCTACGAGACGAGACTTTGCTCTATGTCAAATTTTATTATTGTAGGTCATATTCTAAGCCCTAAACCATAGGTATAATAGTGTGAGTTTGCAAGTATCAAAATTATTGACATAAATAAATAAATATTGGACAACATTTCATACATTGCTCTGATCCTAAGGTAAGGAGGCAAATCACTTGTATTAAAGAAACCAGAAACAACGACGGTACCACAACACCCATACCATAAATACATGACATAAATGGCAGTATAGTAGGTATGATTTGCGATGACGATTGCGATTAGAAGGAAAAGAAAAGCACAATCTTTTACACCTCAAGGACTGTAGACGATAGAATTTGATAATGTTTAACTGTATTATGTAACTCTATCGGAGGCTTAGAAAAACTTGACGTTTATTTCAGATTTAACATTCAGTGTAATATTGAGATCTAACTAGTACAAATATACTTTGAACTTGAATTAATAACAAACCAAGTAAAGTACTCATTTCCGATAACAAAGACGTTCGTTAAAACTTCGGTCGCGATGTAAGTTAACTTAACAACAAGAGCTAAAGTTTAGTACCTATAGTTCAGCATAGAAATAGATCTTGAGCTACTATGTGACGAATAAGTTTCGGTTTGATTTACTGGACTTTTTACATACAGAACAATGTTACGTACTTACTGAACACACATAAACATAAACCAAATAATTAAGCCAAGTTCAAAGCTAGTATACATGGTGTTGGGTATACTAAGGTATATTTTTATACATGTTGTTCCTCCGTCGTCGTAAACAATTTTTACAATAGGACCAATACTAGAATCGAGAAAGACTACTATTAAGTACTACTAACTAGAACTAGAATTACTATCCACTAGATCGATATTTATAATCTTTCTACTGTAGACCCCGCAACGAATAAGGTCTAAATAAAACTGACGATTTCTTTATTTAAAGATTAAAAATATTATAATCTTTACTTCATCAGCTCTACAAAATGACCCTAAATGTTCATAGATATTCGGTATTTGGTTTTGACGAAAAACCTTTGGGTACGAAACTCAAGTGAAAACAAAAATCTTATTTCCTTACTTTAAATTACAGCAGAATCTTGTGTTTATACATGTCGCCTAAACAAACAAAGTTTCCCATGTCGAGAGTACTAAACGCCTTTTCGTATTCCAGGCTTACGTGGTTCGCAATGTGAGCTGAATTTTAAGCAGACCACCTTCGCTTAGCCTGAAACTCCGGCGGTTCAAATTTATCGCTAGTTAAAACTAACTTAATACCGAAGCAAGATCCAATTTATCGGACTTTGTTCCACAGTTTCTTCTGTTTTATGCTTTCAATAGAGATTTCACAAATTTCTGTTTTGCTAACACGGGATTCTAAGTCTATATTGTATGGTTTGTTACATTTAATATTTGCTTTATATTAAAAATTAGTATTCTAAAACCAAAATTTATCGAACTTAAGCTTTTTTTTTATAGATGTTAACAAACCACTAATAAATTAACAACTAAGGTTCGAGAACCAAACCCTGCAGTACACCTAACAAGATCGAGACTTGCAGGTAAGAGTTAGCAGTTGTAAAGTCGTTGACCGCATCTCGCTTACCATTGTCTCTGAGATCTATTGTTTTTGTGATATACTTATAGTGAAGGTATATTGCGAAGTAATTCAATTTGACTCCCACTTTCAATGTAACTCGGTAACTGATTCAAGAAGTTTGATATAAACGTCTTGAAATGGAAAAGGTTTAAGCCTTTATACAGACATATTTTCGCTCATCGGCAATTTCATCATTAAATAGATTCTTATTAAATCTTAGATAAAAGTAATAAATAAAGACTTATTTCTGCTCAAGACTATAATTAGACTTTTAAGAACACTTCATAATAAATAAGATTAGTGTAATAATAACATTTAATGCAAGTATTCTTTGTAAAACATAAGTCTGAGTTTAGTATACCCAAGTAATCAAATGTTGCCATTAGCATTTAGTGTCTTCCTTAGGTAACCTAACTAAATACCAAAACCAAACCAGAACATTGGTGAACTACGTAATGACGTACAACCGTGACCCTCGAATACGTCAAGGCGGCTCGACCAGGCGAGTCACAATCGATACATTTAATTACGAAGTGAATCGATTTGACGCTAATTCTGTGGAAACTGCTCAAATATTTAGTTCGGGTTTCCAATAAACCGTCATACAAGACATCAGAAAGAGAAAGTTTTAGATAATTTAGAATAAATGGCAGATTTATAGCAATTGCTTTGTTTTACAGCATATTTTGCTTTGCATAAAACATACACGATATAAATAAAACGTAATTGATTGATAGATATTAAATTGCATATGTTTTTAATTGTTTATATGAAATACATGTTAAATTTAACTAATTAATATTTAATACTCATCACTTATTTTTATTAAAACTTCTAACTGGTAATCAATAACGAGATGTACGATATAAAAAAATATTTTCGTGTTTAATTCTTAAAGATATCTAAAAGTGAATCGCTCTACTCGTGGTTAGCATAACTGAAAGTGATAAAAAAATGAAATTTAAAATAAAGCATAACTTTTACAACAACCACAGTTTATTGTTCGTGTAGCACGCGACTGGTAACCTTATCGATAATACGGATTGCATTGTCATTTTTAAAACAAAGGGCCTTTTCAATGGAATATTATGACGTTCGTCGACAGCCCAGCTAGGGGATGAATGCAAATACACTGTGGAATAGTATATCGATTGCATTTTATTAACCGCATTTGATTTCTGAATTTCGGTAGATATATCTTTTTAAGTCGTATAACAGATCGTATTAGTTTTTTTCAAACTCTTTCAGATTGGATAATTGTATCAAATTGGATTTTCGATTTTTACATTATATTTATAATGTTTATTTAACACACTTTTATTAACTTTACTTGTAACTGAATAACAAACGAACAATGTAATAAAATTTTGGTTTTAGGTTTTTATCCTACTTCTAACTGTGACGTATCTATTTGAAACTTATGAAGCAGACATCTGAAATTCTTATGTCAATATTATAATTTGATACCATCGCGGCATCGTATTGATCTGATGATGGAGACCGGAGGTGGATAATCAAAAATATTTAATGATTATCGGTAAAACCTTCGCGTTTGTAATCATTTGATTCGTTTTGATGAGTCACATACATTGAAAAGTGTATTTTTTAGTTTTTTCAAACTAAGATATAAATTATTTATTAAAGCTACAAAATGTAGACTAAAATTTGCTTACTTAATTTGTGGAACTAGACCATATCCGTTTTTGTTTTAATACAACCAGTGCCTAAACACTCAAAAAAATATGCCTAAAGTCGCAAAGAGGTTGACCATCCCTAACAATAAAATCGAAACGCGTCGTTCACACTGGCAATCCGAATTCGCGTCACTCGATTACAATGGAGCTATCGATACAGCGGATCCTGTCGCGGGACTGACCAGGGAGCGGCGTCTGGAGGGGCGCCGCTATAAAAAGATCGCCAGCGAGGCGTTAGCGCTAGGGATGCGTTTCGCCACGCCAGCCAGCCGTGAAGAACGCTACGTGAGCGTGATAACCCAGATACATAGGTGTAGGCAGTACGCACATCGAGAAAATGATGTGGGTTCTGTGGAAATGTCGACAAGATTTTTTGACCTACTCAATGATACTCATTTATTCAGTATACAGGCAAAGAGCGTGCGAAAACCGAAGATAGATCAAAAAAGGCTAATATCTCCTCGGAAAAGTCAGACCATTTTTGCACAAAAAGTAACCACGAGATAGAGAAGCCCGAACTTCTTTAAGTTCTTCTCTTTGGGAGGAGTGTGTGACAAATCTTCTTATCTATCATACACCTAATTGTTTCGGTCGTGTAGTAAGGTCGCGAAAAAACAGGAAACTGTTCTTCTCAATTGTGTCATTGCTAGTTCATTAAAATCATGGTTCTTCTGCGTCGTGTGCACACAGCCTTAGCAACGCGTCACGGGGGTGTAGGTAGTTGATTATGTTTATGAGTTGTAATTGTGTGTAAACAGCTTGTTTATCGTCTATCCACCGCGCAGGCTACTTTTACCAACTTGTTAACATTGATGGTCAATGGGTTTGAAATACAAGTCGTATTATGTACGAAATAGTTGCACAATCATTGGATTTTTCGATGGGGATTTGGCACTATGAACAGGTATCGTATGCACTACCTAATATAAGGTGCAATAAGATGCTTTTTGTGTAACTATGAAACTAAAAATATTTGTAACTATGTAATCAAAACTTGGAAGTAGTTTTTACTTTTAACTGACGTAGGACTCGATTTAAAACTATAAGTATTTGACATTCGGATGACAATACAATAATTTGACACCATCGTGCAGATCTGATGATGGAGTCAGAAGGTAGGTAGTAGAACTCTTCAAAGACTACTAGTAAAACCTTCGTGTTTGAGCACTTTCGATTCGTTTTGACGCGTCCTGAACAAATTTATGTGTGTTTTATAGTTTTTTTAACTATGATATGAATTATTGTAATAAAGTAATCGTCGTTGTAAAAGTAACGACTGTTAATAGGTACCTACTTATACTTACCAGTAATGTAATGCAAACCCATGACCAATTTTACATTCCACCAAAACTCTATTGTAGCGTGTGAAGTACTCTTACCTGTAACAATAAACAAGATCAAATTAGTTTTTTTACAGTAAAATTCTAATATGACTACTCAAATGTATACGGAATCAAACATGCTCTAAATTAAGCATGCAATGTTATATCATCTACATATTATGCTTTGCTTAGTTGTATGTTTGTCGTGTATCTTGTATATCTTTATGATTTCTGAATAAAGTAAATATCCCAAGTATTTTTATTCATTCAAGTTATTGTATACTATCGTAATAGTTGTAATATCGCGTTTTTAATACCCGTAATTATGTTGGATGTTACATATTTCCGACGTTTACCACACGCTTTTGTTGGTCAGAACTCGGATAATTAATGATGGCGAGAAACATTTTAAACTACTTTCTCTTTTACTCTTCAGTGAATGAAAAGCAACAGACTATCTTCAGAACTGCAGAACTAAAATATATGTATATTTATATAGTTGGTTGGGTCAAGATGGATAAAGAATTTATGTAAACAATCTGCCGCTGCTAAGTTGTTATTACACTTTCTATAAATAGGATTTAATTAAGATTTTGATTGTTTTGCTGCAACATCAGGAAAAAAGTTAAAGGTCATTGAACCGATTATCAACTTTAAGTCCGATACGTAGAGGAGATCAATATTAATTGAGAAAATTTGACGTTTTGTAGTAGGTTGACAAGCTGTTGTCTGTACATGCCTTCAAAATAGTCTGCATGTATAACTATGTCTATGTCTTTTTAGGGTTCCGTAGCCAAACGGCAAAAAACGAAACCCTTATGGATTCGTCATGTATGTCTGTCTGTCCGTCCGTATGTCACAGCCTCTTTATTCCGAAACTATAAGAACTATACTGTTAAAACTTGGTAATTAGATGTATTCTGTGAACCGCATTAAGATTTTCATACAAAAATACAAAAAAAAAACAAAAAAATTTGGGGGTTCCCATACTTAGAACTGAAACACAATTTTTTTTTCATCAAACCCATACGTGTAGGGTATCTATGGATAGGTCTTCAAAATGATATTGGGGTTTCTAATATTTATCATTTTTTTCTAAACTGAATAGTTAGCGCGAGAGACACTTCCAAAGTTGTAAAATGTGTGTCCCCCTGTAACTTCTAAAATAAGAGAATGATAAAACTAAAAAAAATATACATTACCAAGCAAACTTCCACCGAAAATTGGTTTTAACGAGATCTAGTAAGTATTTTTTTTAATACGTCATAAATCGTAAACCGCAATTTACCTTTCGTAATGTTATGGATTTCATTTTGCAGTAAAAATACCATAACTATGACTGGATTGTCGTGATGGGTGAACTTTTACTTATATAGGTACCTACAGGTTTGTACGGAATCCTCGGTGCGCGAATCCGACTCGCACTTAGCCGGTTTTTTCATATATTTTTTTTATTCAAAAGATACAAATAACTTTTAATTTTATGCGTAGTACAACCGAATTACTAAAATTGTCACACAGGTTATAAATATAAACAAATAAATATTGGACAACATTACATACATGCTTTGATCCTATAGTAAATAGCCAAAGCACTTGTGTAATGTGTTACAGAAACAACGACGTTTGTTTGTTTCTTTCGGTATTATACTCAAACCTACGTACTCCGCTATTTTTTTTTAAAAAGATATCCTCAGCCTATCACAAGCCATAGTACACTGCGCATCGGAAATAACCGGGAAATAAGTAGGAACCGGGACAATACCCGGGAAACAGTAGTCTTGTAATAAGGCAACGGCTATGTTTGGTTTGAAGCAAAATCAGCTGGGATTTGTCGAAACACAAATACTCGTTTAAGAGATGCTTCCAGAGCCTCGCGCCGACACTTTTTAAATTTAGTTTGTAATAAAAAGAATAGAACCTAGATAAAATCAGAAATGAGATTATCTGAGTAATCGATATAGCTAAAATAATAAGCAAACTGAAGTAGCAATAAGCTGGTTGGTCACATTTGATGTACAACCGATAACCGATCGTAAACAGACGTGTTCTTGAGTGGAGACCGCGACTAGGCAAGCGCAGCGTGGGGCGCCCTGCGACAATTTCTCCACCTTATACGCAACGATATACTCAAGGCTGCTGGCAGTGGATGGAGAAGAATAGCCGAGGATCAGGCGCAGTGGCGTGCGTTGGGAGAGGCCTATATCCAGCAGTGTACTTACGTAGGCTGTTAGTGAAACCGAATAGATTAAAATGTACTTTTATTTGTACTAGTTATATAGAATCTTTAACTTTAATAAGTCGCGTAAAACAGACACTGACAGTTGGCCATACAAATCTCCCAAGTTTTGGCCCTAATACAAAAACATTTCAGCCCATACAGATTTATCCGCTTTAGTCTACAAAAATACTATCATTATGTCATTTAGAAATACTTTTAAGTAGCCTACACAACAAAGTCAATTGGCTATTTATTGATTTCAAAAAGAATAAAAATCGATTCCTTTACTAAATAATAATTGAAAATGATGAAGTTATGTCATAACGAAATGGTGTCAACTATTCACGAGTGGTGTCAACAGCCCGATTATCTCGGCAAACCTATTTCTAAACAATAAAGCGAATACCGCGTTTATCGAGAGGGCAATCGGCCCGAATCTGATCCGTCTCGATGCGATTAAACTAAAACAATGGGCTTTGAAGTTATTCGAAACTCTATTGAAATAGCTTGTGGCATATTACTTAAGCGAGCGGTTTTTGGTTGCCCGTTGCTAGGTACAATACTTTTGTCCCGTTTGTGCCCGTAAAATACTTTTTGTGTTATAAAATACTAGGTATTATCCTACCACAAAAGCAAAGAATGTTTCAATAAACCAAAAAGTTTAAAATAATAACAAATTTTTAAAACCATTTGAACAGCATCCTTTTGGGTAAAAGTGGTAATTTTGGTATCATAGGGATTAAATCAAATATATTTTAATCTTCTGTTTAATTTTATCTTAAAACTTATTATGAATGGGATGCTATTTGTTACTCAATCACCCTTTAAAGACTGAACGGCTAAATCCGCTTGAAACTTGTTTCGATTTTTATAAATAATGCTAAAGTTTTTGCAAACTAAGTCGTGGGAAGAAGCTAGTAAACAATAATAAACTTAACCTAGTCCTATTTTATAATAGAATTTAAAATCAGTTAAAAACGAGGCACTTCTTTTCACACAACGGCTTATAAAAGAGGATAGTTACTTCTTTATGCAGGGTTATTATTTCGTTCATTCGGGCACTATAACCGCTACCGAACTGTTGAATCGGTACCAATAGTCACGCGCGACCAAGCCCGGTGAAATTCGTCTGCTGTCCGTGACACTTTCGATCTGACGGACCGGCCAATAGAGTCTGAGTGACGTCATCAGATGACCAGAGTTAAACAAAAAAAAAATTTTAATATCTTTTAAAGGAAGACAAGGATCAGCAAGTGTAACATGGCAAAATATAAGTTTGTCAACTTTGTAAATAATATATTATCGTTAATTGCAATGATGTTGACGACTGTGTGTTCTAGTGGTTTGTGCTCTGGACTACAAAGCTAGGCGGTTGCAGGTTCGATTCCCGCAAGTGAAATATATTATGTTTGTGATGTGTGTGATGAGCACAAGCATGTGTGAGTAGGTACCTAAGTCATGGCACATAATACCTAATAGTACTAGTCATGGATGTTTATAAATGTATTTGAGTAGATATGTCTATGCGTTATCTCGCCATATGTAGTAAAAGCTTTGAAAACAGATATGTGATTGGTGTGATTTAATAAAAACTACAGGAAAAAAGTAAAACTACGGAAAGTTACATCGCATCTTCGATCTTAATAATAAAAGAAGGTATAAAACATAAGACACTTTCAAAAGAAAAACAAAATTTAAAAACAGAAAAATGCAGTTAATTTTTCTAGTTTCAGTATAGCACATTCCAAATTGGCGGTAAGGGGGTATTTTTAAACCTCAATTTTTATTAATTGAAGCCGCTAAGCAAACCAATGCAACCAACATCAAACCGGAGCTTTTAAAGCAAAGAAAGCTGCAAGTTGCAAGAAAGCTCGTAACCTAAAATTGCATCCTAACCCACATGCCTAGAAACCCAGCAAGTCCCTCGGGCGACGCGGCTGCCCGCTCACACGGGAAATGTTCCATTTAGCGGGAGTGTCCTTTAGCCAACGTTTACAACAGGGAGTTTTATGTGGACTTTAAAGTTTGCCCTAAATGTGAGGTAATAAAATCGAAGAAAAACCTTTTAAAGAAAAATAAAGTAAATGCCTATGGAGCTATTAAAATTTTAAATAAAAAACTCGTTATATTCGCTTATATTGTACATACTGGTTAGGTAACACTTTTAAATGAATTGCTTGAAATTTTAGAGGTTTAGATAGGCCGGTACTGTAACAAAAAAAAATGACTTTGAACTTTGAACCTATCTCTATATTGTAAATGACTCTCTAATCGTGTCAAATAATATACATAAAGTTTGTATACCGAAAAAGGCATAATGTGAGAGCACGACATGACACTATCATTACCTATATATGGTAACGCGTTAACCCAGTGGCAATGAGAAGATATGACGCAGCTTCCAAATGCTGTCCAGCCAAGCTGCACTCTCCTAGCGATTTCCCGCTCAAAGCTGTCTCTACCTAACTGCAGCACTTGTCCAAGGTAGACATACTCCTTGACAAGTTCGAGCGCCACGCTTTCGACAATCCAGTGACAGCATTAAAAATAATAAATCGAAATACGTATCAATGAGAGTTCTTGCATTGAGTTTACCCTTTTGCGAATGAGAAGCGTTGGTGGCTCGGGGCGGCGAGCTTTCATTCCGTATTCTAAGCATTTAGGTTAGGATGCTAAACGTCAGTCGCGGTGTAGCGCCATTCATGTGCCGGCTGAGGTATTTGGGGTATGTAGATGACATAGCCATGGCGGAATTTTCCAAATAAGGGGAACGCGCACTATTTTTACGATAAACTTCAAAACAATATATTTTTTATTCTTTTTAATTTTCCGGTTATCCTACAATACATTTGAAAATAGGGGTTTCAGCGCTCGCATTATTTTGTTCTTACAGGTACACAGATTAATTCTATTGTGAGTGTGCTAGCAACAGAGTTAATACCATAAACCAAAGCAGAAAAAGAGAATACCCATAGAACCAAGAGACACATGCGCGAAATAATCAACGGGTGAAACTATTGTAGGAGACAATGAAAAACTCCTAAACCACATCATTTGACATTTATCTGTCAAATGGCGCGCCTACATCGGTAATGCGTTTTTTTTTTTCTATACAGGTTTTTCAGGGACCACTCAGAATCAGATGAATAACGATGCATCTCGTTTTTTTTTTTTGGAAATTTTTAAGTATATTTTGCTCCAGAAATACGACGGCTGAAATTAATTACTATAAATTAGTTTTTATATATTGTTCTATAGACCTTATTTTTTAAATTTGGTAGTACCTTGAAATGTAACCCTGTATATAAGAATGAATCTCTATTTCCCTTGGTCATCGCATCACGCGTGAACGGATGGAACAATTTCGCAAATTCTTTTTTTGTTGTGTTACTTTTTGTCAGGAGACGGTTCATTTGAACGAAAAAATTTTAAAAGTTGCGCACAAAATTCTTAATGAATAAACTGAAGATCACGCAAACGAAAAGATAAGATAATAAGATAAGATAATATATTTATTTGCGAAAAACATGGTACAATCTTAGGTCTTATAATAGGTATAATATGAACAAACATGTTTTACCGATTTATCGATATGCAAACATTTCGTCGTCGTGCAATTGAATCTTACTCACAAACAAAATATCATATCAAATTAGGTCTACAAAATTACAATTATAGCATTTTAGTATCAAACAGTAAGATGTCAACGTCAATGAGAGGTATACAAATTATACAAGCAAAGTCAAAATGCAAAATGTCAAATGAGTAACAAAATAATCTCATCAACCTTATAATTACAAGCATTTCAATCATTAAATAAAACAGTGCGATGTCAATGGATTATATAAAACTTTACAGGTGTCATAATAATGCAGACTGTCAGAATAGTAATAATAATCATGTCAACCCAAAAATTAATAATGATTTGTAAATAAGCAAATTGACAATTTAATAAGTCAGAAGAACTCAGAAATCGATTGCAATTTGCTTAAAGTGACCATCACGGCAAAATTTTATAAATTCATTTATGTCATAAAAACAGTTATCAATTAGAACACAGAGAATAATTCTTTTAAAAACATTAAGTTGCAAATGTTGAATGTGGTTTGGAAGTAAATTAAATAATGTAACGCACATGCTGTGACAATTTCTCGAAATACAAGCTGTGCCTGATTGGGGCACGGATAACTTCCATGGGTACCTCCTTGTACTACCACGATTACCGTCATCCTTTAGTTTTGTGAAGAGGTTGGGATGTTTCTTTGTAAATGTTAGAATTTCAAATATGTAAAGAGATGGTAATGTGAGAATTTTCAACTTTTTAAAGAGAGGTCTACATGATTCCATCTGTCCCACATCGCAAATGGATCTTATACATTTCTTCTGCAGGATAAAAACACGGCTAATGTGCGTCGAGTTACCCCACAGAATCAGCCCATACCTCAGTATAGAACCAACGTAACCATGGTACGCCATCAGAGCTGTCTTAAGGTTAGCTAACTCTGAGAGACGATACAGAGCGAACACAAACCTGTTTATTCTCTGGCATACAATTTCAACATGACTTTGCCATGTGAGTTCGGAATCGATCACAATACCGAGGAAAGTCGCTGACGCAGTCATGGCAATGGGATCGCTGTTGTTGTGTACTGATAATTGTTGAGTTTTTCCATTTTTGTTGTGAAATTGTATATACTTTGTTTTATTTGTATTAATTTTCAAATCATTATGTTCTAGCCAATTTGTTATATTTTTAATTACATTATTTATTTCATCATTATAGTTAATGTCAGGTTTTTTGTGTATTGTCACTGAAATATCATCAGCAAATAGTGTTACTGGATACTGCGTACATTTGGGAAGGTCATTGATATATATAATGAAGAGTAATGGTCCCAATATACTACCCTGTGGGACACCCGAGCCATTCACTCTAATATCTGATCTAGATGTCACACTCTGGAGCTTATCATCCAGCATTGGTATTTCCACAAACTGTGTTCTTTCATCGAGATAGCTCCTTATCCAATTATACGCAGGTCCTCGCACTCCATAACGCTCGAGCTTAGATAGGAGAGTATTATGATTGACAAAGTCAAATACCTTACTCATGTCGAAGAGGACGGTGGATACGGGAATCCTCCTACCCATGTGGAATGTTATATTTTTTATAAGGGAGTAACAAGCCAAAGTTGTTGACCTTCCCTTGCGAAACCCAAATTGTTCATCCCTGATTATGGATTTTTTTGTAAAAAATGAGATTAGTCTGACCTGCATGACCTTTTCAAAAACCTTTGACAAAACTGGAATAAGGGCAATGGGTCTGTAGTTGCTCAAATTATGCCTCTCTCCGCGCTTAAATAGTGGCTTGACAATGGACATCTTAAGAGTGCTTGGAAACGTACCCTCCTCAAAGCATCTATTCACAAATTGTGCTAGCAATGGTGCCAACTCACCTGCACAAGCCTTAACTACTCTGGTACATATCGCATCATAACCTGTAGCACCTGTATTATTCAAAGTGTTTATGATTTTGATTATTTCATTTTCGTCGGTGGGGCCTAAAAACATCGATACGGAAGTGCTTTCGATGAACTTAAGTTTACTTGAATTGTGTTGATGGTTGTCAGGTAGATTAGTCGATTCAATAAAGTGATTATTAAATGTATTTGCTATATCTGAAGGTTTGTCTATTATTTTGTCTTTAATTTTTAAGTAGTCTATATTATGTTTGTCATTTACATCATCTTTGTTATTAATTATATTCCAAGTCGCTTTGCATTTATTCTTGGCTGTATTAACATATTTTTCATTCATATTTTTTTGGGAAAATTGTATACATTTTCTTAATATTTTAGAGTATTGTCGGTATTTATTTTTAATATTGCGTGTATGTGTTTTATAATATGATAGACGTAGTTTTCTTTTAGTTCGGCATGATGTCCTTAAGCCCTTGGTTAGCCATTTTGATTTTATGGTAGCTTTATTAAAAACTCTAATTTTATATGTAGGAAAACATAAGTCATACAAAAGGATAAGTTCATTATGAAAGAGTGTAAAGTCAGCATCTAAATTTTTGAAGTCAATAAGGTTTTGCCATGGGTAGCTCGTCAAAACATATTTGAATTTGTTCAAGTTGTCAATACCATAATCACGCCTCATCTCATGCCAAGTTTTAAGCGGTGCTTTACGCAGTTTAACTGGTACAGTCAATAATTGAGCTGTATCATGATCTGATAAGCATAAAGCTTTAGTATACCCGCTTGCTTCCTTTATATTGCTCGCAAAATGATCAATGCAAGACTCCCTTCGTGTTGGTGTTTTGATATGTAAGTCCAGATTATAGCTAGTTATTATTTCTATTAGTTCGTCCGATAAATTATTTTTCTTTAATGTGTCAATATTCCAATCGCCTGTAATAATAATATGTTTTTTGAATGATTTTAATTTGTCAAGAAGAAGATGTAATTTATTAAAAAATGTTTTTACGTTTGCTGTTGGCGTACGGTAAATACACACAATAATTATCTTATATTCTATTATTTCTAGTCCACAACATTCGAAAGTGAGTTCTGCTGCCAATTCCTTAAGGAAATATAGTTCTTTAGTCGTTATAGATTTACTGTGTAAAATACAAGAACCCCCCCGCTTTTCCTTTGACCTACAAAATGAAGCACCCAACTTGTAACCTTTAAGATTTATGTTTGACTCACAATGTTTCTTGACGAACGTTTCAGTCAAACAAATGACATCTGGGACTTCATTTGTTTCTGACATTTCATTAAGTGTAATTTCTATTAATTCCTTCTTACTAAAGAAACCAGCTATGTTCTGGTGCATTACATAAACGAAGTCATTATTTATAAAAAAGGAAATGTCTGTGATCTCAGGTTTGGTGTGTGGTGTTCTCCTGGTATGGAGAGGCACAATTCAGACCTTGGTGAATAAGGTAATTCAGAGTGGTCCAATACATCCCCATGACCATATATGCAAGTAGATTTTTTAAATTTGCGATGGGATACATGTGTGATCTCTCTGGATATTCCAAAACACAAGTCTGATAGGAAATATCTAGAGCCTAGGCGAGATCTATAATAATTAAGCCCCACAAAAGAACAATGGGTGAAGCCCTTACATATAAGTTCTATTTCCTTATTAAGAGAGATATTCAAGTTTGCATTACACGGTAGACCACATATTATAATATTTGTGTGACATGTTGAACCTATCCACTTCAAAAGTGTGGTTTTTAGATTTGAAGGGTTGTTTTCGTTTATACCTCCTATAGCTACAACAAAATCATGCAACGTGAGACCACGCAGTTCCGCACTACAGGAGGAGACTACACTATACACTACACTCCCGAAGGCACGCACCGTCCTTCCAAAAGCATGTCACCAAATAATTTGCACCCAACAGTTGCTGTAAAGCCTGTTGTAGGCCTCGTCCCTGCTGGTCAGCTATTACAACGACTTTGGTTTTTGTTGCAGTAGTTTTCTCTATTGTTTGGTCAGTTTCTTCCTTTAGCCCGAGTGGTTTCTCCTGTATTTTTATTTTCTTCACTGTGTTTGTATACTCCTCACTAGCATTTTGACTCTGCATGCTTTGATATAAGTTTTGTTTTATGTGTTTTGCGTGTTTTCGTTTGACTTTCTTTGCAGATTTTTTATTACTTTTGTTTTGATTACTCGTAGTTGTGTAGCATATAGTTAGTAAGTCTTTTATTTTCTGGTCCTGTTCTTTTATTTTTAGTGCCATAGATTTATTTTCTAACATTAGATTATCCATTTTATTCTCAGTGGATTCAAGTTTTAACTTTAATTCAAAAATTTCATTTTTCATGATTTCTAATTCTTGATTTTGAAGTGTTGATAAATCTGGTAAATTTTTTGTTGCCAAGCTTCTCGATTCTGACTCGGACAAAGAAGAATCTGTAGTCTCAACATTTGGCAATGACATTTCATGGAAGTTCTTTTTCCCTCGTTGTGTCACAAACATGGAACAGTCAGGTACCCGCGGAGTCGCGAAGTCGCGGGCAACAGCTAATGTTCAATAATTTACTAAGTAGAGTTGAAGTTTTATGCCATATTCTAAGCATCGAGGTTAGAATGTTAAGTGCGGCTAGTAATGTTGTAGTAACGCTCGGCTCTCACGCAAGGCGAGGTATCTATGCGCTAGTGAAGGTATCTCGTATATGTTGATAATATGGCGATTCTGAGATTTTCAATTCGATCCGGATACGTCGGCTTGAAACCGATTACATGTCAGAATTTATTCTTCTTCTTCATCTATACGGTCAATCCCGATTGCGTCCAAAGCCATTGCTTTGGAGCCCAGGGTCCGCTTTCTCATTTCGTGTACGCACCATGGTTGTGTGGCAGGGTTGACTTTTATAGGAGTGACTGCATTCGGACCACCCAACACCGAAGGGAAAGCCTGCACCAGAGCCTCTTCTGTTGTTCAGCAGGTACACCGACTGGCAGGTGAGGTTGGCTTGGGCCCAAAAGGTCTTGGTTCGACCCCTTACACCCTGTCAGAATTGATTACTATAACTAAAATGTCACAATTTAATTTTAGTTTGCCAAAATTATTCATTCAAATTTTAAATGCCTGATCAACAGCTCTGTAAGTTATAAACAAATCTCCTGGATTATTACACACTGGTGTCCTGTTCGATCCGTCTGTACTTACCGTCTAAAGGCGTTTAATTGATTACAATTTTAATTTTTATATACGAATTCGACTTTAATCTCACTAGATAGTAAGTGATGATAAATCTTAGGTAAAGCACGTTTATTTAAATAAATAAGCTGCTATCATTTCGTTTTTCCTTTCATCCGGAAAAAAGAAAATCTATATAAGTTGGCTGTAGAAATAAACAAGACATTGGTGGTACCGATGGAAGCAAGCTTGAACTATACCTCTGGTACGCGAGAACCTCGATCGTTGATCGTGTGCTTGGAGGTTGTCTTAGCATTTTCAATGTTTTTCATTCTTAAACATTTTCTAGGGTATTTTACAAACATATCGGACGAAAGGTAACACGCTTCATGGCGTCGTTCTATTTCCAATCTGGCTGGGACTGCTACGTGTCCAGATTCCGAATGTAACCTCGTAATGGGAACCCGGCACTCCTGGCCTAGATTCTGTAACACGATTGGGCAGGACTCTCCGTCAATACTTTGACCAAAACGTTTATCCTTTGACCTTTGATTTAGTTGGAAAGCAATATTATTAATAATACTTTGACAAATAACATAAGATTTAATGAACGAAACCCTCTGTTAAATGTATACTTAACCAATACAACGAACTGAGTTACCCTTCATCAATAATAAATCTAATATTTCATTCCGAAAATTCCAGTCAGTGAATCTTAATAAAAAATTCAAATCGCGGTTTTCAATTACATTTGCTAGAGGCTCTAGAGGTTTTAATATTATGAATTCATATCCTAAACATTCGGGAATTTATGCCAAAATTTCAAAGGTACTAAAGCAGTAAACTGACGAAATCCGTATTAAATTACACACAAAAAATATCAATGTCTAAAAGAGCGTACTCTCTCTCTCTTCTTGGCTATGCATCTAACATGGTAGAGAGGTCACCCTTCAGTATTTTTCTTCTTCACTTCGCTCAAAAGTGCGTACTGTTATATTATATACTAGCTGTCCCGGCAAACTTCGTCCCACCTCTTCATTCGGTTTTTTTTCGTAAATTTTTACGATTTTTTAATGTTATTCTGCTATTCGGGGCGGAGACAAATCCATCCCACCAAAAACATTTTCATGTAAAATGTTGCAAAGACGAGACCATATGACTCGCACCGTCAAAAAGTTATCAGATCTCATGTAGAGCCAAGCTTCTAACTCTACATGCTCTAACTCTACACGCTCTAACTCTACACGCTCTAACCCTACAAGGCCTAACTTCACAAACTCTACACCTTAGTCAAAATATAATAATAATATTATTGACTGTACTTAACATCCAGAAATCCTTAATCTCAAAGCACAGAGGTAACTACCGACCTTTTACATAGGTATTTAAGTAATGCTAAACATTCTACGTTGCCATAGTCATCAGTCTATAAATAACGACCCAACTGATACATAAATATGAAGCAAATGTCTTCCCGAGTGGTCCCACGATGTTATAGGGAAACCAAATAGCGCGCAGTTA
The DNA here is from genome assembly GCA_963576865.1 of Anania hortulata. Lineage (NCBI taxonomy): Eukaryota > Metazoa > Arthropoda > Insecta > Lepidoptera > Crambidae > Anania > Anania hortulata. The sequence goes on from OY756413.1 coordinate 3,896,837, forward strand.
GAGACAAACATAATAAATATAAAATAATTATCTATTAGTAAAACCTAATCCCTATTATCCACGATCTTTTTTTACAAATGAATACCCAATCTTCACATTATTTTCCAGAACCTAACCTAATAAACAATTACTAACTACATCCCAATTTTAAGTTTTGTACTCCCTTAGTCTAAAAAGCTGAGACATGACTTTACTGTCTTAAATGCACTCCTACAATATTGACGTCTTTTTGAATGTAAATTTTATCCTGCTCTCAAAAGTAAACAAGTAAAGCCTAGTTCTCGTTTCACTTGACATCTCCTGGGACCAACTCCATTCTCTGCATTATGTAAGTAGGGTATTGACCCGTTTTCAGAAACTTTGCTGCGTATCTAGACCGAGTGTCCTAGGAGATAACAGGGCCAATAAAATTTGGAAACTGTTGAGGTTTTGTTTCCTAGCGAGAAAGACTATTTTCGACTGGGATAACTTTAGTAGAAGCGCCAATAAGATGAATTAATAATAGAACAGATGATGTCTCTTGATGTTTGAAAATTTAATACGTGTTTACTAAAATATTAGATAGTGAAGTTTTTATTATAAACTTAATGCAATTTAAAATTTTATTAAATGATAAAAAGGTCTACGAAGATAAAGGAATACTGTTTCATTGAGTTTTTTTTCTGTCCTTGTTTCTTTTATTGGAGTACAATGACGTAAAGAGTATATATCTTTATTGCACTTCACACAAAACAAAGAAAAGGACAAAAACATTTATAACTGCACAATTTACTCAAGAGTGTTCTTCTCTCCTGCACTGCAAAAAAGCAATTGATAACGGAATTATCAAAGTACAGCTGCAATAAAAACAAAACCAATTGGGTAAATTATCTTTTTCATAGCTCATTCATATTCAACTATTATTTTATAATGTACTAACACTAGCCTTGAGTTACTCTGTTACTAACAATTATGGATCTAGATGTCCGAAATAAATGATTATTTATTTATAGCCAATTATTCCAGTAGACTACTAAAACCAATCACCAGCCTCGTAAACAAGACTTAAAATTGCCCTTCTCAAATGAAAATAAAATCTTTTACAACCCCTTCATAGATGGGGGAGATACCCGGAACTTGCAAGACGAAAGTTCAGGTGAACTTAAATAGGGTAAAGAAAGGGTTCGTTAAACCTCAAAAATTCCTTATCATGGTAATTTGATAATTTAAGTCATTATCATTAGCATCGGATACTAATATTTAAGTTACGCTTATGTTGTACACTAACAACGAATACAAGCATGTTTGACAACTGGGAACAATTTGAGTCGAACAAAGTTAATAAACAATTTACTTGGTTAAGCTGGGTTGGCCACTAATCTGAAAAGTTCCAACCCGCTGTGAAACATTGTGGTGGTTGATGACGTAAGTTTCATGCATTGCACTAACGAGGAAGCGATTGACTCAATAGTTTGAATTATAAAATAAAAACACAGATAAGAGAGCGAGTTTTTAATCATAATCGACCTTATTAATAAAATATTGACACAATTTAAACCATGACGAACAATAAGCAGACCAACTTATGATGTATGCCACCATTATCGAGACATGTCAAACACCACATTTCTAATTGTAAAATAGTTATTCCGACGATAAAACAAGTTTATTAATAAGAAGGTATGAGATTACATGAGGACTTAAGTACAGAACGAATTAAGTTAAAAACTTACACACACGTACTTATGGCACATTATTAAATTATTGAAATACATGGTGAATATAATTATCAGTGCGAGAATAAAAAATGTAGTGACAAGAAAATGCAACACGCTCCCGAGGAACGTCCACCAAGACATCGCATCATTTAAAAGAAAATTTACTAGCAAGCGAGAAAATAAGAGAATAAGTCTCTTTTTAAGTTACTAGGTACTCAAAGTCTACTAAAGTATAAGTATTAAAAGGTTGTGGTTACAAAGCTTTAAGCATCCAACTTTGAGAAAGTGATACTTCAACGAAATTATTCATCGATTGCTTTACTACGTGATTTAAGTGCCTACCTGTTTTTTAGTTATCCTTGGTTCGATTCCATCCAAACACATCCCGGCTTTGTAATGGACCATCTTGTATTGGTGATTCAGGCAGATACCCATTGCTATAGCAACAATAAGAATTGATAATGTACGAAAACCTTTGCTTAGTTAAGAGAGAGACATAGACTATTTAAAAAATATAGATCGGGCCTAAACATTTTCTTCAAGCATCCAAAGAAATCGTAACTGATACTTCAATAACATGTGCCTAAAACAATCTCAGTAAACGTGACCCTATTGTCGACGAGTCAGAAAAAGATACAGACATTTTAGCTAAGGCTCTAAAAATACGCCATCACGACAGCAATGTCACGTCCCCGGCACATAACCACCCTCTCGAGGACACAGGAGATTTTCTGACTACACTGGCATAATAAAGTTAATAAACGATGATAACATGACGCTGCTAATAAAATCATTGCAAACGAAGTTGGAAAAAGTAAGTTACCAGCAGCATAGTAATTAGATTAGTTACTGAAAGTCAGAACTACGAAATTATGTTACACACAAGTCTAAAACTATTTAGAGCATAAAAAGTTATCTACGAAATTACGAGTATAGCATCTCAGCTAAGTAAAATAAAAAGAAATTTAGTGGTCAATAAACTTAGGCGGTGTTGCCAAAGTTTAAAACCGCTTTACTCTAGATCTTATTAAGAAAAGCAAAACCAACTGTATTTGCTACAATAGTTACGGTAACCACCATTTCTACAAAAGCGAAAATTAACAACTATAATAATCAAAATCCCAAATTGCTAATCATGCACAAATCTAACAGCACACTTAAATGGTTTATTCACCGAGTATCTTCCATTTACACCCATCGTTGACTCCAGTTGGATGTTTAACTTATTCCGACAGTTTTTGTAGTTATATCAGTTCTATGGTATTCACTCATTGTCTTACCAATCGCAACATTATTATAAACAGCAACACTATAGTTTTAACTGGACATATAATAATTTTATACTGCTATATTTGTCACATTAATAACGACACTCAACTTATTGAAATCGCAAAAGGAAATCAGAACATTAATTAACACAGCCTTATAACTTATTAATGGAAAGTATTAATTAAAAATTTACAACATATCACTGCAGTAAATAAAATAAATGGCAATAGAAAGGAACCTATCATGTTTCGAGCAAAACTAATTTGTTTATAATGCTGTATAGTAATAATTTTGCAAATCGTAAGGCGGGTCTACAACCTGAATACATTTTGTTACTAGGTTGGTTGATTTATCTCCGTTAATCGCTCAGAATAGTTGAAAATTTAATGAATAAATTTATTTAGTGCACCAAGTATAGCCCATATTCATTATACTGAATTATTTATTATTTTAATATTATCCGTACATAATACACACGATGTAAAACAAGATAAATTCTGAAACAATACAAATAAGACATTGTTCTCCTTTTTACTTGAAGTACGTACATACATAGTTTAAACATGTAAGGTTTCCGTGCTTTGATTTTCCTAGCTGCAGGGTAGGATATTTATAGGTTATCTAGGATCCTGGCTATATGACATTGACCCTCAACAAACTATAACTCACTCCATAAAAGTTTCTGCAAACGAAATAGTATAAATAAAAAATAATTATCGCAATTTTAACACAGGGCTATTTGTAATCCGTTATTCGACACATGCACCAATTTTCTTGATAAGACCGTAATCATATAAAAGCATTCAATACAATCATACCTGTCAATACTGTCATAAAGAAGTGTAAATCAAGAATCCCTGTAAATAAAATTATGTTACGGTCAAGGGCATTTCGTTTATAAAAAAAGAGAGAAATAATGCTATAAAAGAGGATGACAAATCGGATCGTCCTACTCTGGGATATCATCGAGGTGCGAGTGTTTACTCGCTCGTATGATCCTTTTATGCGTTGCCAAAAGCCCCTTATCAGTCGCCTTCACGCCAATTCGAATATTTATTAAGTATTCTTGAATCAATTTAATACTGTTAGCTTTTATTATTATTGAGAATTATAACTTTCGTTAAATTTATAACAAGAAATATTCAGTTACTTAAAACAGCCCCTTGAGTCACTCCACATATGAAAATTCCATAGGAATTTCAGCACCAAAAATAGATAGAAATAAAATAAAAGACGATGGACTTTTGGGAGATATTTAAGCTTTTTTTCTAAGTGATCACCATTAAACGGGAATGACAAACATGACGCAATTAAACTTGTGACAACACAGATTAAGGCTTAACAACTCTTTGCAATGGCACTAGTAAAAACTTTGGGGGTTAGGTCGTGATAAGGGTATAACCGTCATTCTCTGTAGCCGACCGTGAGATGAAATTAACAAAATGTTTACACAGAAGCTTTTAAATTGTGGTAAATTTAATAACATTATGATTATAACCTCTATTTTTTCAATTCGCCACACAAAGCATCTTCAACCCGACAAATTAAACAGTTTTTAAAGATTATTTATTTACGAGTGTTAAAATCTTGAAACTATATTCCAAGCGTGTCTTAGTCAAACTCATTCATAACTAGCTTATGACTCTAACTTTGCTCTTATCTCAGTGCACACTACAATATTCCCTGGCGTCAGCTAAGCACTATCCTGTATTATTTAACGCTTTTGGCCGTGGTGCAATTATAGTTATTATTATCTGGAGAGTAGGTATCGCTGTAATTCTTCGTTTGAATACGTCCCTGCGTGGTATATTTGATGTTGATCCCGATGTGTCAGTGTGGATTTCAGACGTATATTTCGTCAAACGATAACGAATATGCCTGTTTTTTTTAAATATTATAGCGAAAGCTGCGGCTTACACTTCACAATAGGATTACACGAACACAAACGTTGATATTTGTTTATTTAGCTTTTAAAAGTAATAAATTTTCCCCCAATTACAAAATTAACTGAGCGTCAAATTTAGTAATGGCGTGTCATGTGGATGACACATGGGACGCCTATGACATTAACAACACGTTTAAGTATCTAAAGGCTTCTAAAACGAACTAAGGCAATTAAAAGTAAAAGATGCTCGATCAATAATGACGAAATTGTATCACTTTGTTTAAACCATACCCGATTCCGTTCTTACTCTTTCAGGCGTCTCCTGCGTCAAATATAAATGAATGAACCCAGAGGTTCAAATGTTACTACTTTCAAAAACATCGAACGTCGTTAATTTTTTAAAGATTAATACAGACTGTATACTTTTAATAAACTTTTAAAAATCTGGCCTCATTTCAATGTAAGGCAGATATAAGATCCAGCGTGCTAGGTGTAGCATGTGGCTATCGATCGGCGGTCCAGCTACCCCCAAGCCCGCCGCTCGCAACAAGCGTCGCGCCGGTTTTGTTGGCCCCGGGATGTGCACTGATTAAGTTACGGAAGAAAAATACTTCAGTTAGTTTGCACTTATCAAATTTATTGCTACATTTTAATAGATTAGCCTACGGGAGCGTTAAGGTTAGGTTATCGGGAGCTGTTTATGTGCTATCAAATTTTGTATCGCGCGCATGAAGAAGCGTATTGCATTTACTTTTTGCGTTTTGGTGTGGGTTATATCAACTATCCTGCCCTTGTCCTTTGCCTAGCAGATTGGCCAAAATAATTGTACATCATCATCATCATCATTATGTCAGCCATAGCCTGCTGAGCAACAAAGGCCTCCCCCAATGACTTATCATTAGGGGGGGATTGCCAATACTCGCCACGCTTGGCAGGCGGGTTGGCGAGCGCAGTTTTTTTATAAGATTTCGCACGAAGACGCTGCTGCCCGTCTAGTGCTTCAGGAGTTAGTCGCCTCTTACGATACATCTCCTGTTGACGGTGGGGAAGTGTATTCTTTACGATCGTCCCAACACGGCACGGATTGTAGATGAATTGCAGAAAACTATACCTGTATGCTGCATATACCTGTTTTCCTCGTAATAATGTTTTAAATGTGAATGAATGGGCAGGAAGACAGACTGTCTTAGGAATAAATTCATGGACACTGACTAGTTTTGATACATTAAAGATTTGATTATAATTAAAACAGCGTTTGAGGCCACTCGAGACTAGAATTTGTCGGCATTTACCGTTTGGAAACGGTTGAAAGTTAAAATCAATAACTATGATGCCTATTGAAAACGACTGGCACAAAACGAATAGTCGATTTTCGGGATGCTTTTTAATGTGGAGGCTATGTCAAATGCAACGTTGTTCGAAGCCCGAACGTCGTTTGTAGTTTCCCGTATTAATTGGTTTGAAGCGCCCATTGAAAATAGAATTTCGTACGTCGTATTGGCGTCGTATCGTAACGAGTTTTCTATTTTTATTTCGGGAACATTTGGATAGGAATCCCCAATAGCGGGTTTGGATCAATTCGGAATTTAACTAATTTTCTTTTCCAAATTGAGCTGATAGAAGTCCATGGCAAAATACATTGTCTGGAACTTCGTAACACAAGGATGTTTATTCGTTACTTCGAGACCATGATGATATTCGTGTTGTCTAGCGCATATATTTATATTTATTTATTTATAATTTGAGGGATCAACGAACAAACATCATAAATGATTTAAACATTTTATTTTTATATGAAATGAAATCTTGGCTATTAGTTCGTGTACCTATTTTTTAAATAGTAAAGGTAATAAAAACAGTGTATACTTTAACACTTTGCAATTTTATATTAAAACAGTATGCCCACGCAGTTGACTTCCAAGCCTTGACACTCCTTACTTAATTAGGTCAGTTGTAAGCGTATTCATGAAAGCTAAGGGTAATAACGTGATGTGTAAATAAATATATTGTGTTATAATATAGCCAGCCCTTCAATTATGGGACGTTCTATCATCACATATCACATTTATCACTGAGAAATATAGAAGTAGACAACAATAAGAAATATAACCAGTCTTATCTAAAATTGCTTACAGCAAAATATCTTATTAGCAGAGTTAGGTCACAAAGAGCAAAAGAAAAGGTTAGAGTCACCTGCATAGTCTATAGGGTCACACACTGCGGCGTAGATCCTATAGAAGTCAGATTAACAAATAACCAACTAATCAAGTTTTGCTTGTGTCAGACACTAATAATAAAAACCAATAAAACCAATTTATTTCTGTAAATAGGCCTAAATTAAGCTCTTTTACACGTCCCAATATATTTTTTTACCCTACCACTGCTTCGGGACAATATTGTGGGCTAGTGCCGAGAAGAAGCAGCGCAAGAAACTCGGTCACTATTGTCTGATTTTTTCTTAATGATTCATCAGATGTTGCCATTTTACCATGGTCTTCCACCTATGGTAAGAAGGCAGAGGGGTATATCAAGGCAAAACGATAAAACTATTATACAATCCACTTAAACAAGCATCCGACATTGAAATTGAACCTGAATCGTGAAGGCCACTCAACGTCACGTGTGCAAAATTAGACTATCCAAAACAATTAGACCAACATCAGAATAGGAATGATCCATTAGCGCTACGAATCCCCAATGGAATCCGAGTTCACCATCAAACATATTTCGCTGCTCCTAAAAACAAACATTCGCTATCCCAAAAGTGTTCGGGGTGACGTTTGAGTGACAGTTGTATGATTTTCACGTGACTCAAATGTTAGAAAACTTTCGACGAGAAAGATATATAGAGGTATTATACACAGAGTTGTTTCAAGAATGCTATCATAAACTCACAATCCAAAACTAGCGATCTATGATTCAAATGTATAATTCTGTTATCTTAAATCAGTTCCATTCTAAAGTGTATTAATTATTTTGTCATGACAAAACACTTAAAAGAAATCAAAATCAATATTAGTACCTTATTACCTTTATTCATGGCATGGCACCACTGTTATGTTACAGTTTTTGTGTTTAATTAAATGTACTTCTCTTTGTATTGTTTACCATACAAGTCCGAGAAATGCAAAGTTCAGTATTTGAAAAATCATTTCCAATATGCTTTTATTGTGAACCTCATTATGTGTCTTCTTTCTTCTTAAGATAAAATAACAACTTACGCAAAAACACAAGAGGTCGCATACATAATTACAATTACAAAGTCTCTTGCCGCGAATCCCGTTCTGATATTTGACCAGATTTCTAATATTACTATTATTTACAACCACTGCACCCTAGCCACAGCCGACGTCTTGATAGTAATAAGATTTTTTATTATTGACATGGGGGATACAATGACAATGAAACGCCGACGATTAAGCTTATATCGTAAACTTTTTCACATCTGTCCATCTAGCAAAGGGATGTTCTATAATAAATATAGTTATGTATTTAGCATCTTTGATTTTTACTATGCTATATAACAATTTCACATTATCTCTGATGATGAGGGTCTCAATTCCGCTCTTAATTGACGCGTTTAATTAATTCATTGTTTGGACATCTGTTAATCACTGCATTCACTCACCATTAAACGAGTCGTATGACTATCCGTTGCGACTGTACGAAATTCATTATCTAAGCGGGCCATACTGGGCGTACTAAAGCATTACCATATTAACGACTGGCACACAAAATGACAATAAAAACAAATATTGTAAATTATTCGTGATTTTAAAAGTAGCGTCACCAAACATGTATTATGATAGCGTCACCAAACATGGTCCCTTACCCGTTTCCTAGCCATAACAACACTTTAGTCTCACAAACAACACACAAACATAGTCCTCAGTGGAGCACGAGAACATTGACGTCTGCCACGGCGTCCGACCACTGGGGCCTTGGTCGCCACACTGCGCGGAACCTAAGGGTGGCTCACCACCGCCCTACATTCATACAATCGGACCTGGAACGTCTTATGTCACGCTTCGCCGCACACAAGAATTCAACTCTAGTCTCACGAAATAAAACTCACTTTCGCTTGGGATACAATTGAACGCATTTTTATTGCATTTACCTCTCATAGTTGCGCCACTTGCTTGTTCGTTTCCTCGGTCAGGTTGAAATTTACAATTTAAAACGAACTGTGTATAAATATTAAAGTATCAACAAGTTTCGTGCATGTAGCCCTAATACCACAAAGTTAAATAATAAAAATACTGTTAATAAAAATCTGTTAGTACATCTCATTAGGCTAAAGACAAAATGTCGTCTACATAAATTGACCGTGTCTTCAAATACAATTTTAGAAATCAGGCGTAAACTGATAAAGAAAGAGAGAACAACAATAAACAAACAAATTTCTCTATCTATTTGCACACCCAGTAAATTGTGATGTTCAAACATTCGGAACAATATCCGTACAAACTGCCATGGGGTATAATCTGAGCATGTGCAAACTGAAATCCTATGATGATGATAGATGCCAACAAGATATTAGGTTATTTAAACATACTCCATAAATTGGCTGATAGATATTATTACAGACAAAATAAATGGATTTCTATTGTCAAATAACTATGTTTTGGAACCAATATTTGCCTTATTCTTCATTCATTTCTTTGGTGTGTTGGACAACCGTATATAAATAAAGGCTTTTTATCTAGTATCTATTTACCTAATAGAAGATTTATTGTTAAATATACTGTATAACTATTAGCATAAGTAAAACGACATAAAATTACACTTACAAACCAAACAAGTATTAACAAGTTATTACTGCAAAACCTATAATTTCTTTTTTTATTAATCAGAATTTTCCCTACAAACGTATTGCTTTCAAGTCAAAAGACGTAAGTATTTGCTCGATTCGATATTAGATTCAACTCTAAATAATAAAGCATAAGAGTTATAATAAAAAGAACAAAATCGGATATAGTACCTTGTCCTTGGTACACACGTGAGGATATTTCCTATTTAGTTCGCTTTGATCCGAACTCATTGGGTCGAACAATTTAAATTCTTTGAGCAAACTAATAAATTCCGAGGCAGAGGCCGGGGGCGTTCTACTTCGTGAATTTTAACAGTATCGCGTAATCAGTTAAGCCGAGTCCAAAACTAGGACCTAATCATGTGATAGCTAAGGCTCTTTTGGACCAATTGAATTGATATTCAGACTATTAAGTCACCTGACGCTGTGTAAGGAACTGAATATCCTCAGTAGCATCAAATTATTTTATTTTTTCTTAACCCTGTACGTACAAGAGTAGGCAGGAAGGAAGCCTATTCATATGCACGGATATAATATCGAAATCAACATTTTATCGAATCTGACGTTAACTTGTGATCCCAAAGCGAATTGGCGGCGTCCAGTGTCGCAATTTGATATATACGTTTATATTGACAGGTTTTTATGTTTGTTCGGGTTTTTGAAGAAAAGGTTAATGTAGCCTTTCCAGTGTATTGTTATCTTTAGAATAGTCACTCGTTTATGAACTAAAGGAATAGCTGTTAGCTATGTAAATATTGCAATTACTTGTTTCTTACTAGTTACTCCAGATTTTATGTAAAATCAAACTATGTACCTACTTAGGTTATCTGGCAATTTCATAGAACACACCATTGGATGATAAATTAATATCTCTATAATGTTTTACAAAAACACAACAGATAAAAATTTTAAATTGAAATAATGTAGTTTGAACTTTGTTAGGGGAACGGTTATAACATATGTGTAGAACTTAGACAAAGGGAAAACGGTCCCCAATGTTTGCACGATGACGCTCCCACCGCAGGTACTTATGTTTGGTAGGTACAGTGAACGACAGGTCAACCTACCTAAAAAGCTAAAGATCATTGAAACGATTTTCAAAGTCCGCCACGTAGAGATCATTATCAATTGAGAAAATTTGACGTTTTGTGGTAGGTAGGCGAGCTGTTGTCTGTGCATTTCTTAGTGTAGGCAACTGGGCAACATCCAAAACAAAGAAAGACAATAAGTTGCTCAATGTTTATCATGTTGCAAAACATTATCTATCTTCTATCTAATCAGCATATTATGTTTACCTACTGCTGGGTATAGGCGTCTTCGTCACTGCACCACATCTCACGGTCCTGTTACACTCTTTCCCAGTATATCCCAGCCAACATCGTGTGACCAGCGGGCTGACAGTCTGCCCACTTGCACTTCCCTTCCACTGCAAAACATTGCTCCACAAAAAGTAATAGCGTTGTGAATGCACCTTTTGACTAAATGAATTTCACAGGGTCGGAAGCAATGGTACAATAGGCATTATAATTCGTTTAAGAGATTTCGGTTATATGTCTATTCTATTAATTTGTTGTAACTTTCCTCGTAGTTTTGCACCATCTCGATAACAAACTCCCAAGTGCGAACTCAAACAATAACCGTATTTCTTGAGTTTGAGCGCTCGGTAAAGATTTCACCAGTTTCGAGTTGAAGGCATTACAAATATAATAGCCTTTTTATAATTATAACTACACTAGGTATATTAATCAGATATTAAAAATATTAAAATAAGATTAAAATTTTTAGAAACTTAAAAACTGTATAAACTTCGATTTCATTCGGTGTACTAATTATATTTGAGGCATGCAGAGCGAAATATTACTGGGTATGGAACCTCGATATAATGCTTGGTTAATAATAACATAACTACTAAAGTTGGTCAAGGCAATGCGCCTGTAAAAATAAAATAATGGCATAAAAATACATATTCACCTTAAACCAATATAGGTAATATGTAACTACAATTTTACTAACTGGGCGGGCTAACGAAACAAGCAATAAATTACTAGACATTAAATTGTTATTTAATGTCCATATTATATTGCAACTATAAGTTGCACTTCAGAAGTTACAATTTAAATCTCTTCTACGTCATAATTAAAGAGAATCAGGTATTAAACCAAGCAACAAGCCAATTAGTATTTACCTAGCACATTTATTATGGGTTTGTAAGGGAGATGTCCCAAGTGTCTTTTACGTTAGGTAGCAACTAGCACCCGTAACAAAGGTTCGTACCTTTAAGACCATGATGGGAACATGTAGGTAAATTTATGAATCGATCAAATGAGCTGTCGGTTTTCTTCTCTCTATAGTAACGTAGAATTACAAGTGGACAGAGTAAACACGGGTTGTTGTTGTACTCAACTTAGTAGTTCCCTCAATTGTAATAGTAAATTAACCTGTCCTATGGGCACAAGGTCGTCGTGTACAATACTTACTGTTATCTAACAAACTATCTGCATATTTAATAGAGGTAAATTCTTGTTTAGTTTAGTAAAATGATATAAGAAAACCTTAACAAGAAATAGGAGTTGTATCTACAGTTACACTGCTCAACTTGGGTTGGTATTTGAGGCGTTATAAGACTCTTTCAGCTGCTTCCAGCTTCATGTTTTAGCTGTGTGCAAGAGATTAAAATATATCTTAAGAAATTATAAAAAGCAACTCGCTGTGTCACTCGCAAATATCGAAGAACCGCGTCGCAATCGCTATCAAAGAATAACACAACTTCCAATAATCTAAATTATTTTTAAGACAAATGAAGCTATGATTAATCGCAATCGCAATTGTACACAATCCAAAGCACATCAGCGAGCGATAACTACCGTCGGTAGTCCTGACGACAACGGCGACGCTAGCTATTAACAGCCTTTGCTAATTGCTAATTGGGCACTTGGTAGATGCTAGACAACTTAACAAGTTGCTGAAGAATGTCTGCTGTCGGCACGATCTAAGGAAAAGGGATAATTTGCTGGCTGAATGTTTGGAAAATCATGGCGATACAAGCACTGTTTTACCATTAGATATGCAGTACGAGGATTATGAAAATGTTTTTATCACTTGTGACAGAAAAATCCATTAAATGACGAAATACATAAAAACAGTCGCCTGATATACTGACTGACTTTATTTTATTAATAGAAGAAATCTAGTACTATCTAGTACTAGTAGAAATATAGTAGAAGAAATCATTTCATAGTGCACAACCATAAAATTTTTTTTTGAAAAAATACAAAATACAACAAGTGATGACACGGGAATACAATTTTGGGGAAATAAGCATTTGCTCAAATGGAGTTCTCACAAGTTAGTTTTTCAAATGATTATATATATTATATAAACTTGCATATTCGATTTGAACTTCTTATATAATTTCTCATTAGGACGCGTTACATTGTTTTTAACAAACATTGCGTATGTTTTTTTACGTTATAAAAGAAATTCACTGAATGTCCCCTTAAAAAGTAGGGCGTCACATTCCGATAGGGGTTGAGCGTTTGGCTTAGGGCCATAAAACTTTGGTCCCTTGAAAGCCTAAGCAGTACAAGAATTTGGCACGGGGCTATAGGCACAAGTTAGATGTTTGACCCCGCTGCATGCTGTTGAGACGTTTTATGACTTCAACTGGTCTGCGAGGCCCCACTTCGCAAAACAGTTTCGATATAATCGACTCTTTCTATCTCTTTCACTCGCTGGTATGAAAGACTGATAGAGACGATATATGAAAGACATTCAGTGGAGTGGAAACCCTATAGAGTAGAAATGTCATATGATATGTTCGACAAAATTTTCCGCCATTTTTTAATCTGTATCTGTGCTGTTTTTGTATGGGCGAGGATTGACAGAAGCTGTCATTTCATACTAAATGTAAGTGAAAAATCACTCACTAGTTTCGTAAAAAATATTTTGTATTGCTGCTCTACTTATAGGGTATGTGGTAGGTATATGGTATACTCGATGGTTTAAACACATACATAATCAAATCAAACAACCAATCTATTATTTTTACGAGCATTTAATGTCCCACGTAGCCTCTCTTCTTTTACTAATGGGTAAAACTATAGAAAGACATTTAGTAATAACATAATTTAGTGTGAAAAGCTCGAAAGTACCAGCTAAATATCTAATCCAATCAATCCAATCTGGGTGTTTTGACTGGCTTTTCGAGACTACCACACTTGCTGTCTCTACCTTTGTAACTTGTAAGCTTGCTTGTGGACAAATACCTGTCAAATTATTATTTTTAAAATACAGAGATATCTTCAGCGTGCGTAACCCTCACTTCACAAAACTATCAAAATGACAGCAACTCACAAAATATCAAGAATTTTTGATAAATAACCTCGCTACGTATTCCGATACGCTTATTGAGCTTCCTGTGTCGGCAAGCCTCATACATTTTACAAGCCATCAATCCGGATAGGAAGCAATGATATACATTTATCGCCCGTACATAACGTGGTACACATACACATTCACACCTTTTATATTTCCATTTTTATGATAGATCGGAGATTTATCTTTTGGAAACCAAGTCAAAAATTGGCTCAAAGCTTTCTTTCTCTTTGACATTCAATTGCCTTTGAATATTACATTTCGGGTAGTATAATATTATTTAGGTGTTAGTATGTATATGTACATATTATTGTTATATATATGTTAGCCCTCTGCACCAGCACCTTCCCCTTTCTCTATTGGTTTCCACTACCTAAAAGTTGTCTGAAAACAGTCGCTACTAGCGATGAGACCGCCGCCGTAAATTGTACGTCTTGTAAGGGCCAAAGAACTCACCCCACTTAATTTTTTTAGCTGCCTATTTTCACCCAACCATCCTCCCATTCAGTAGCACCAGTACAGTATATCATCACATACATCAACTAATTAAATAGCGCAACTCGTCTAAGCGGCCGACAACGTGTCGTGTGACGCAGACCGAAGCCCTGCGCGAAGCCCTGCCAGTGCACACATTATTGTGATTACACCACCGCCTTGTTCACTTAGCGGGGAATTCGAACGCAGAAGACAAGATTATATTATGCGAGGTCAAAAGGGGTAATTTATATCTTCACTTTCCTGATGTTTACTACCAGACAAGCTTAATAAACCTCTTAGATTTCGATTCGGCTCCGTCTGTGTTTTCGAATTACACACGAAGTAAGACATGACAACCCAGTTTCAGTTTGGAATCTTTGCTGTACCGTGGGCTTGCCGAAAAAATGACGATATATCGATATTATTTGTTTTATGCAAGTAAGTATCGATATTTTTGAGCGATATTAAGTTTTTCGATAAAAAATACCAACCATTTAAAAGCTATAAAAAAATGTTTTTTTTTTTTCAGACCAACAAATAAATTAGGATTATTTCTAATCAATAAATAATAATAATTATCCATAACTTAGTTTAGGTATCCCAATTCTTAGTTAGCAAGAACGGATTTTACGGATTTGCAAGCTGAAGTGGCAGTGGGCGGGGCACATAGCACGTAGAACTGACGGCCAATGGGGCAGAAAGGTTTTAGAATGAAGACCGCGTACCGGCAAGCGCAGCGTAGGACGTCCACTCACAAGGTGGTCAGACAACCTGGTAAGGGTCGCAGGAAAACGTTGGATGCAGGTCGCTTCCAACCGGCCAATCTGGGAGTCAATGGGGGAGGCCTATGCTCAGCAGTGGACGTTGTATGGCTGAAATGATAATGATGATGATGAATTCTTAGTTCCTCCCTAGAAACGTACTATGATTAAGGTATGTTAGCATATACTTTTAGAAATAAAATTGTACCTACCGATACTTATTGATATTTTTTTATAAAATAAAAAATATCGATACCATATATATCGATACTTATTTACAAAAAAATGTCGATCGAGGCAAATTACCGCGCCGCGGTACACCAATCAGGTCGTTGAAGGTATTTATACGTATTGCATTATGTACTATATTACATAGTGCAATAAACGGCTATCGGATATAAAACAAAGCCAAATTCTTACAAATTACTTATCAAAATTAGAGTTTAATAAATATTCCATTTAGTTCATGAATATAAAATATTTAAAAATGGTTCGTCCACAGTGGCCTAAATTTACCTTTGTAACTTCGGCGCTAGCCGAACGAAAAAATATAACTTCATAAATAAGAAAATTAGGTTTTGAGAAGTTTCACAGAGTTCCGAACTCCGTCGTTTGCTGTTCCAAAATCATAAAAACATGTTTCAGCCAAAAATAAAATTTGCTTGTACAAGTTAGTCATTGAAGTTTGGGGCTTATCAGGCTTCTAAAGTTCGGACCCTTCAGTTGACATGAATTCGTAAGTTATTCGTTTATTCGTTGCTTGGAAGGAATGATATCTACATCACGTTTAAGATTTTAAATTTTTCGACGCAGTTTTCATAAAGTTTTCTATGTGCGATTCTGCAAACGTTTGTACCATTTACATCCTACTCAAAATGTCTTATTTAATAGAGCCCCTAAATTGTTTTTTGTACGTCAGGGACTCTGATACAACTAAGAGACGTAAGCTTTGCCCGACATTACAAAAGCGTGCAAATACGTAATTTTAGACAACTAAGTTAAAAAAAAGTCACATTTATAGGTTTATGTAGACGACCTCATGACTTTAGTCGGATAAAAACTAATGTTTTGTGTTTCAAACGATGATTTAGATTTCGATCGCCGTATTAGGGTAATTTTAACTTTACAACGTTGATTATTTGAAATAATAGTTTCTCCACACGTAAAGCATGACATTTAGCTTTACTGAGTATTTTCTAAACTTTATCTACCTATTCTCTGACTAAGCAATTACCTACCTATTTTTTTAATCTTTACGATAAAAAAAATTCTAGACCAGTATTACTAGACTAACACTAGCATCCATTTACACCAAGATTTAATTATTTAGACAAATTATTACAAATATCATAACAGGATATACCCAGAGCGAAAATGTATCTTAGAACTTAGAATTAAGTTTATTTCATTATTATTAATGTTTCGCGCACACGACAGTAAGGCAAAAGCATTTCTTATAAGATTTGATTCAAGTTGCCCACAAAAGGCTGTGTAGTAACAATTTTATAGCTCAAGGAAAAAGTGAAGGCCTTATTAACAAAACAAGGAATCAGTCGCAATTGCAGCATCGATCGTCACAAAATAAAGTTACTATGTCAAGGGGTTGGTTGGTATCGAGTATCGACCGAACCGAAGCATACGGCATTATTCATAACGCCAATCAGTTTCGAACTTACTACTTCACACATCAAGCATATGCTTGGGTATATACCCTATAGAGCAGCAATACGAACCATCTTTTTCCGAATCTAGTAAGTGATTTTTGTGATTTAGTATGAAATGACAAGTTCTGATAACTCGCTAACACAAAAACAGTCCAGATACAGATTAAAAAATGGCGGAAAATGTTGTCGAACAAATTATATGACATTTCTACTCTGTAGGGTACGTGCTCCGTGACTTCACATTGCCGGGGGGAATATAACATATTAATGTGACTGAACTTCTTAATACTCGTAATTATTCATCTATCTACAGCATCGTCTAAGTCCAATCTTGTAGATTTGTATCCCTTGCGATTAAACACTGATGGTTGTAATGTAAAAAGATGGATTTTAGTACATGTTTCCAAAAGAAGAACAATTTAAATTATATCAGACAAACGTAGATAAGTATATAGAAAATTTTAAAATGTCTAGTGACGGGTAAAGTAATCAATTTAGTGTAAGGTCGTATAATTGTATTGTCGTTAGAATTGTAGAGCCACAAATAGATGTTTGATACCGATCGATGCGCCAGCGTTCGTTTATTTACGACTGTGGAGGACGCTGCGTGGCCTTGACTTTTGGGAACCACGCGGCGGACTTGAGGACTGGTATATTTGTTGTCTTCCTCGTAGCTTTTGATAACTTTGTGCTTCTTTAATAAACGAAGAGGTTTTAAATGGGATCATATCTTTATATTGCACCGACAGATACGGCAATTCGCAAATACAGAAATTTACATACACAAAGACAATATAAAAAAGTATTTTTGAGAGAGATAGCGACACCAAGTCCGGCATGCCCGCCTCTCCGCTACGATATGAAGGTCTTCTAATAGATTTGAGGAGTCGATGTCAAATGTTTCCGATTATCAAAATTTGATTTTGAATAAAACGGAACCAATCAGGTCCGAACTCTCTTATTTATCATGTTATATATATTATATTATATTATAGTATACTAACTTGTCTCATGCGTCTTGTGTAAGTCTTATATTATGTCTCTACTTAAATGTCTTATGAAATTAAATAAGACATAATAACCCGTTTACTAATTTTGTTATAAATAACAAAATCATTTGATCAGCAAAAACATTAAATAGACTCGATCTTCAGCTTATTCGTATAAAGTATAACATAAACATTCTGTAATAACATAATCATGTCCTACTCAAATGACCCGCGACCCTTCCCGAGGCCAGCACTCAATCATCGTCTTTTCATTTCCCGATATCAATTTTGATGAAACCCTATGGGTCAGGCTTATTAGCTTCTCTCATCAATTTTATTTCATTTTAAATGTGGGACTTTATGAAACGTTTATTTATTTATTTGTATTCAGAATCGGGAAAATGTGGTCCAATTACACGAAGTAATCTGTCTACTTATGCCATGGAGACTGCATGCATAAGATTAAGGGCCGGATTTTCAATAGTCTGATACCTTTTATTTGAGGAATAAGTTTGACATTTGACAGGTTTCGTATAGAAATCTTGTCAAAACTTCAATTTTATTCGTCGAATAAAGTTATCTGGCGATTGAAATATCGGTCCTTATATAAAGCCAATTTCATGTTTTCTCTCAAGTCTGAACTAAAGGCAACACACGCTGCTGTTCAGAGTTGTATTTTTTATGATAAATAAATAACAGAAATATTATCATAATCATCATTTCAGCCGTATTATGACGTCCACTGCTGAACACAGGCTTCCCCCAGTGATTTTCAGACTGGCAGGAATACAATTGATTTAACAGAAAGATACAACCAAAAATTTTAGAATGTGCCGGGTGGGGACGGCCGTAAAAAATATACTTCCCCACCGCCAACAGGAGGCGAGTCGTAAGAAGCCACTAATCCCTGTAGCACAAGACGGGCAGCAGCGTCTGAGTGCGAAATCTTATTAAAAAAAACTGCGCTCGCCAACCCGCTTGCCAAGCGTGGCGAGTATTGGCAATCCCCCCAGCCTGCCTAGCATGAGCACCAAAACACGATATGGTATGATATGATATAGCAAAATATCGACACCAATTGTAAAAATATGATAGATATAGTCGCCATTTTAATTTTTTATCAAAACAGTGATCATAATATGTGATGTCACCGGCACGGCGATTCAATATGGCGGCTATATCTATCATATTTTTATAGTTGGTGTTGATATATCGCTATATCATATCATATCGTGTTTTGGTGCTCCATGCTAGGCAGGCCGATGATCTAGGTCATTGGGGGAGGCCTATGTTCAGCAGTGGACATCCTATGGCTGAAATGATGATGACGAATTTTAGAAACAAGTGTAATTGTTGTGCGATTGGTGTCATTTGTTTTTTCTTAGTGTGTTAATTTATGTAACTGTGTGTATAAACCTTAAAAATTCAGCTATTTAAAGGGTACCATAAAATAATAGAATTTTGTTCTAATAAATACGTACCTTTTAGTAGTGCCAACTCCATATTGTGATATTACGTGTGGTGCTTACCTGTAAAACAAAACAATATTGTATTTAACAAATTATGTAGACACAAATTAAAAACATGTAAGAGAGTATTTTGCAATCTGAGTGTTCAGTTGTTTTCAATTAATCTATTATAGAATAAATGGGATATTGTATTCGTTTAGATTATATCCTTCATGTTTAATTCGATCTCTAATAACACGACTCGGTCACAATTTTTACCAGCGGATAATATAAAATATCTAGTTTGTAATTTTTTTTAACAAAGACGGTCTTTGATGACGAAGTTAATATGGTAATACTCTATTTATTCTTTATATTGTCTATTGATAAGTGTTTGTTGTTGTTTTTATTTTTAAGTAATATCTGTGTGTCATTGTTTTTGTTTTTTGCCGCTTTGTATGTGTGATTTCTTCATATTGAATGTATTTTCATTCTTTCTTCTAAACGTATACCTAATAAAAATAGATGGTTTTTCATACGCAAAAAAGTCAAAACACTGTACATTCAACGTTTATTAGCAAAGATACCACTTAGTATTTACATTTTCAAAGGCTAGTTAAGGCAGTAGTATTAAGTTCAAAGAGTCCCGTTGTTCCGACAGTAATTCTCAAAATGGGTTATAACATAAAAAATTATGTGCCAATGTCGAGGCATTAATACCCTATTTACAAGCAGCGTTGTTCTAGTCACAGGGATGCCAACCCTTATGGCGCTTATAACAATTGAAAACTAACACGATTTTAGGAGCATTCTACTAAAACTTGAATTGTTAGAAAAATACAAAGAAAATACGGTAAGGAAAACACTGTTGGAAATTTTCAACGACGATTTCTAAGAAAAAGTCTCTATCTACTATAAAACTGCATAGCTGATTTAGTATGCTAATGGGTAGATTGATAGGCCACCTTGCCAGTTTATTAACTGCACATAGGGTTTGTAACAGAAACGTATGTGAGAACAGTCTGAAATGTATTCTTCCTTCAAAAAGTAATCTAATTTTCTTTTGGACCAACTGTCTTAAAAATATATCTCGAATTCTAGAAAAACGTTTTAATGTTAATCTTCAAGCTTAATCTTCTGTAATATTTTATTCCTAATTTAAGTTTTGATATTATTTAACTTAATCCCCTTTTCCACTTTATTCCCCTATTAAGTGTACACATAAGTTGGCAACCCTGACAGTGTGTTATTCTCGCGAGTCATCCCTTCGAGGGCATTGGTGCGTCACGACGACTCACGAGCTGGCGCGATGAAATTGAAATTTCCCGAGCAAAAAGAACGCACATAATTCGGAATCCGAGCCTACGTCAAAGGGAGGTATTATGTATCATATTTTGTCGAAAAGGGAACACGTTAAATACGCACATCGTTATAATAACGAAATTAAATCCTTCACTACGCTTAGGGCGTTCAAGGGGGAGGAAAAGCGCAAATTCATCTTGAGTCTCCTTGGTACCTTAGATTGATAACATTTTTTTGAACGATAAAAAAAATTACACCAAGTGCAGCTTAAAAGTACCAAAGATGCCGTAAGAGATTTTGTCTTTACACACACAAGACGCTCACAGGACATTCACGACCTTTACCTGGGTGGACGATCTGGGCGAGACCGGCGATGTAGGCGTCCGCGGTGAAGGCGGATCTGCCCTGTGTTCAGCCAGCACCCTGTGTTCATTCTTCGATCCCACAATCGAGTTCTTTACTCTCTCCACGTGAGCGTGCATAGCTTTGCGCGATATGACCTTCATCTTCTCATCTTTTGTACCACCGTCTGCTAATTTCCGCATGAGCCTAGCAGTGGCGGCTACCGAATGCTGCTGCGTATCGGAGTTAGTCCGAGCGAGCCTGGCCGCCGGGCGCGGTACAGGCGTAGCGCCTCCTGTACTGCTCCGGGTACTCTCGTTCCTATTGAAAGGCGTTACGTCGTGTTCTGTATCAGAATCTGCTGGAAGATAACCACCCCCTCCAACGGAGGACACGCCCGTGCGAAGGAGGTTCTCGTGCTCCGCATATCTAACTCTCTCATCAACTGCCACGGTTCCATTCTGAGCTCTTTCCAGTCCGCGTTCCATTTCACCGATCTGCCGTTCCAATTTCCGAAGCACTTCGTCTGAGGGCGGGGTGGGTGCATTTTCATCGGGTGGATCTGGGGCTTGGAATGACTTTAGGTGAATGGGATGAGCTCTATTTATTTCCAATTTCTTGGGCGCTATGCCCGAAGGTGTGACCTCGTACTGGGCGCGTGCTTGTTGAGGCGCCCTTTCCAGCATTGCTAGAGACACCGGCGAAGGAGGTGGGGCTCCATTAACTGCTGGTTCTTGAGTCTCTGGAGTACGAGATGCCCTAGGTGATCGGAAGCTTTTCCGCATGAAATCCTCGCGAGTCAATTTTCTCTCCATTTTAGCCGGAGAACATTTCACTATTTCTATCACTAAATTAGACACAGCTTATCTTCATTCTATTCTTATCACAGTTATGCTTATTCTACTATAGAGGTAGAATGTCTCTTCTATCTGTAAAAAAATATATCTTTTTTTAATAGATTATTTTCTATAATCTCTTATGCGTTCGTTTTTTAAAGGATATGGGCGATATAATTCGTGATTATGATAAGACTGTCAAAACCCAAAGAAACGAATAACTTGTAACCATATCAATTTCCACAAATAGCCTAGCTCGATACTAAGTGACCTTGCCCTCCACAAATTATACAATCGAGAACCTCCTATAAACGGTCACTTCTGTGACGTCAGAGCATATCTACACTATTATGACGTCCAACGGACTATTGTTTCCGAAGCGGTAACTATTGATCTATCAGAGATAACGACATGATGAAGATTCAAATACACTATTTATAGTATAACCAAATTACAAAAGTGATAAAGAATAACCTACAGCTGATAGATAGTGACTACTTCAAAACACTCGAATTATTAATATTTTCAGGTAGGAAATTTAAGCAGAAAAAGAACTAACAAATGCGGATAAAAAATCTAACAACTGTAGAGACCAGAACTTCAGAAGTAATTTAATTTTAGTAAACAAATAACTAATAAGTTAACAAATAGACAAAGAATATACTGAGAACCTAAACGGAACGATACTTTAATAAAGTCAACTATGATAATTCTACTGAAACAGTACAATAATGCCTGTTCTGATCCATAAATATCTACTAACTAAAAAATTACTACCTATTGCTGACTTCCACCATTTTTTCCTGTCAATAAATAATCACATACTTAGATGTTGCCTATTTCAAATTTACTAAGAATGCCAGAATCTATTTTTCATTATCACTAGGGTTAGGTAGGACAACGGATTCACGAATTCGTTTCAAAACATCCAGCAGGTGACGAGCGAGTCAGGAAGGCCATATCCATCTGGAAAGAAAGAGACAATACAACTGAGTTAGTCAAAGCGAATAACTATGACCGTTCACCATTTCCCAAATCGTAGCACATAAAGCTTTTTCAGTAGACACAGAGGCATCTGAAAGAGACACATATACCGTCACCGTAACACTTGGGTAAACATAAGAACATAAACATAAAGCTAAAACACATGATTTTTAAAGACATGAATCGATATTTTAAATGTGTAATACTTCATATTGAATTTGTCAGTTTCTTGCATAACTTATGCGACTAAGGGCTGAAACCCACAAAACCGTATATGTAAAAATAGGTTTTCTGGCTGGTAAATCATAACAAGGATGAAATCTAGTTTTTATTCATTACATCTGCAGTAGGATCCGACTTTGTCTCTACAAAAATTACTAACATCAAAACTTAACGACACGTAATAAAAATATCGTAAGAGCATGTTGCGTTTAAAATTAAATTAACAATATAACAGTTGTTACTCGTATCAACGGTACAAATCGTACGTATCTCAGAGGAACCTTGGACCGCGGTCTTGACAATACAACAGATGGTGAAACACGCATGACTCACGACGTTTTCGCTGTAACACTTCTGAGTACACAAACACAGACAAAATCGTATTTGGTGAATGCAATTTTGTTTGTATTGAAGCAAATTGCAATGTTATAGCTGAATAGAAACGTCTGCTTAGTCCTAATAGTTTTATTAATGAATAGATTTTATCATTGGACAAAACCATATAGGACATAAATGCGAGATAAATATTATTTTTTCCGTTCGGTTCCAATAATTAATACTACTGTGTTCAAGGTTTTTTTTGCAAGAAATGCATGTAGTGTAATATAATCCACCATACATCCTGTGATAGCATTAGAGCAATTGACGGTAGTATTATGGTATTTAATGGTAATATTGACTGGTATGATCAACTTCAACTACTACACAACAACCTAGTAAACTAAGTTTGTTTATTCTTTCTATCTCTATAAAATGTCTGCTTTCCGAATGAAGTAATATATAGCGTTTATTAACGAAGATGTCACTGTTCAGTTATCAAGAAATGTTCTATTTCAAACCAAATCCACGAGGGCGATGCCGCAGTCAAAAGCTAGTCAGTGAGTTTAACGCTATTGTAATTTCCGTTAATATTATTTAATTTAATACTGTTTAATTACGAAACTGTTTCATAACCTTGAAGCAACTGCAAAAGTATTATACCGACCTAAATATATCGCAAGAGGACTTAATAGGTTCCTTTTATGTTACGTTAACTATTAGCAAACGGTTTTAGCTAAGTGGTATTCAATGATTTTGATGGCGAATAATGGTATTAACGACTTATTTACGAAGTACTTACTATAAATGTCATCGTAAACAATTAACGCACTGACTGTAGGGTCTCGTCTTTTTTATTTATATCCTTTTTATAAATGTATATATTTTGTGTTGTGAATAGTTATTTAATGCTACTCCAACTTTGATCAGTTTGAATCTAGGACATAAAGGTGACTTATTACATCAATTTACACTAGGCTTGCGGGTCAGCCTGTGGCTTGCAGCGGGAGGTGTAGTAAGTAGGTGTGCTACTATTTGTTTTCAAAGTACCATATCTCCCCCTATCAGATTAGTCTCACACGTCTAAGTTTCCGTTCGGCTAATCCGCTGAGGGCACTAATAAGGGCAGAGTTCGCGCAGGAACGGGAAGTTGCCGAGATAAGTGATGGGTGACCTTTACTCGGACACAAGTGACGTTGATACGTTAATACGGAAGAACAGATTTTCAAAGTTCTAGAACGTTTAGTTAGAATAAGAATAATATTGTAAGACAAAATGGTTTATGACTCAGTGGATGCAGGAGATGGATGGATGGATGGATGGATGGATGGATGTTAGGTTAGTTTCATAGTAAGAAAATATTTAAAATAAAACATAAGAGAGCCAACCCTAACAATAAAAAGGGGAAACTTGATGGTGTGTCAAAATAAACGTAGATCTGAGCTTATGAGGATAGTACGAGTAAGTTTTTTTTAAATTTTTTATTTGGAACACCAACAGCATTGATACAATCTATGAGTACAGAGTTATCATATAAACGTAGCTATTAACAGGCATTCGCATATAGAAATACTACATACATGACGTTATTGCTATAAAAATACCTATAGCACCGCCATTTAATCGCATTACCATGGGAATCACTGTGTAAGCTATAGGCTAAAATCCCTTAAAAATAATTATTCTTTCTATATCTTTATGAGGATAACAAACAAAAAATAAATTTTCTGTGTTAGCCGTTTAAGAATCTGTTGTGTCAAGTAAAATTGTAATATTTTTGCATAACATATAACATTTAAAGAGGATACGAAGACCATATGATATTAATATGAACTGTCTGTTCGGGAGCGGGACTTGATTGTATACTAAACTCATATAATGTTACATACATCAAACAGTGTTATTATATTTAGCATGAAAGCCTTGCATTGAATATAATATGTAGGAATTTCTCGGATGTTAAAAACTTCTAAATGATTAACGTCCACTGCTGAACACAGGCCTACCCCAATGACTTTCATCAGGGGGGGAGGGGGGGAAATGCCAATATACTCGTCACGCTTAGCAGGCGGGTTGGCGAGCGCAGTTTTTTAACATTTTGCGCGCAGTCGCTGCTGCCCGTCTCGTTCTACAAGAATTAGTCGCCTCTTACGACACGCCTCCTGTTGGCAGTGGACGTCCTATGGCTGAAATGATGATGATGATTAGAAAAATTATAAACGAAACCAAGACGTTATCACTATCGTTTACATCGGCGAAATAAACAATAACAATCCCACTTGGCAGCTAGCACGTAGGTGATATTCACGTGTCCTATCCGCAAATAGTCCAACTTATTTATAGACCGGTCACGATTAATTTCAGACTATTTTTACTCGCGAGTTCGCGACGAAACAACAAGATAGGTCATTTTTCCTTGACTCATTCAGTTTTAAGAACTGGTAAAAATATATTATTCACGGCGAAGTTCAAACGGGTAATCTGAAGTTCATGTGAATATGTGTATCTATTCTGAGAAGGGCAGTTTATTCCGGTTCTTTTACAAATAAATAGGTTGAAATCGGAAATGGTTCGTCTTAAAAGAAAAGATTATACGTATTCGTTTGAATTTTTAAGCAACACAACTTTGCTTTTCAACTAAATTATTTTATGTTGCAACTTTCCCTTTTATTACTTCCCAGAAAGATCAAAGTGACAGAATAACATAAATACACTATCGATATCTTAAATTGCTAACATAACGGCACACAATTTCTTACATCGGCTTACTAACCCAATTTTCTTTAATACTGTGATTAGAAAGTACTGTCTGTCTACTTATTATAGCAATTACTTACAAGTCCCTATAATCTAGCGAGACATTTTTACGTTGGATTTGAGAAATCTTTTAAAATTATTTCTTTCCAACTGTAAACATATCGTCGATGTAGCTACTTGGCTCACAAACTAGTCTAGGGATCTGGTTCAAATCCAAGTTTTTGTGATATCTTATATTAGCAAAACATAAATACGGCTTTTTTCATGAATAATTTTCAAATTCCCTTTTATATTAGAAAAAAATAAAATATTAGGCAAATTGTGACCAGTAATAGACTGGCGTAGGCGTTATTAGCGATGAGTATTACGACGCTCATAAAACCAGATTTGCAAATTGTACAATCAATCCACAGTCTAAGATGTTTTTAAAATTCAGATAATATACAGTCAGAAATACAGAATAGCTAGAATAGCCGAAGCCTACATTCATTAGAGGTTTATGCACTAAGTTGAAAGTAAATTATTACAATGCTATTAAAACTAAACACTCTATCCAACATTTAATCTTACCACACGATACACTATGTATCATGTTGCACCTCTTGAAACCGTCCGTAATTCTACTCCTGCCTTCATTTGCTGTTTGCAAAAACCTTATTTCAACAACAACAAAGGCTGGTTTCTTTTGTTTTATGGGTTATTCTGGTGGCAAGATAGAACCGCAAGCTTCCGCTGTTTACTAGTATGTCTTTGTGATGTGGATATATTTTGTTCTGCATCTAGATTGCTAATAATAAACGGCTGGTTTAGATTTTATTAGTTTTGCATGTCAATTTGCAAGAATTATGAAGGGAATCAAACCAATCTGGTTTGTACTCAAGATAATTTATATCGTAAAGCTTAGATCTAAGCTAAAGCTAAAGAGCTTAGAGTCTAAGCTTTACGAAGCTGTTTACATTTTAGAATATTGTCGAAAGAGTTGTACTGACACCAAACTATAACAACTACATCAACCAAATAAACTCTAATATTACAATCCAATGAAGATAAATCATAACCAAATATGTTTTGAAAACCGTGTTCCAGTCGTCCATTTGGGCACACCAGTATTGTATTACAACAAAAATACAAGATATTTTAATCGGTGTTAATAAATTAGGTTGAAAAGTGTGTACCTATTTAAGCTATAGAAGAAGCAAAAAGTATGTCGTTTGGCCCACGCGAATTTGGAGTCGTTTAAAAAGCGTTTAAAAACTCCAAAAAGGGAACAGCTTTGGTTAGTTTTTGCGAAGCACTAACCGGTTTAACGATGAACGACAGGCTGCGTCGCCACAACCATCCGATTTGTCGTAATGATAGTTTTATAAACGCCATGCCATGAGCCCCAGGAAAAGCTTGTTAATGAGTCAGAAAAAGTTTAAGTTTTGAAAATGGGCTTATAAAACACTTCTTTAATGAGATCAACTAATACCATGTTACAAAAATAGGACAGTCTAGTCTACATTTCCGATCACTGGTTAGTCCAAACTTTGCTTAGTCCTTTCATAAATGTTTTTCTTTAGTTCGGTGACGCGTTTGTCGTTAATCGCATCTCAATATCGCCATTCAACCGGGCAATGGTTTTTCTAAAAAGAAATACCCTGTCTCAATCGCAAGCCGGTTTCACCGATAAAGCAGAATCGATGCTGCAGCCGAACTCGAGAGGTGCTCGATTTTATCGATTCTCAAAAATTTACTTTCTTTACCCCTAACGACGGATACTTGAAGAACTCGGTTACCCCTTAGGTGGTGCATATTAATCAATCATCGATTAATACAAAGACATGGATCACATACTGCATGAGTTGCATTTTATAAACGTATTTTTTATATAAAATGCAACTCATTTGTTTTTACAAATCTGGTGTTTATTGCCAAGACATGGAACTCGTGCTGTATTAGTTGCATTTTAAAAACGGGAATTAAAAAATCTGGTGTTAATGATTAAATCTTTAACACATTCTGATAAAGAAGTGACATTACGAGTGAGAGAAACGCCATCGAATGCAGAGAGAGAACCCGTTCCTCGAGACAAAACTGACACGAAAGGCGTAAAGATTTCATAATAATTTTATCCTTACGTGTTACTTTTTAGCCTGCCAATTACATAACATTCCCTTACTTGAAAGATGCTCTGACACAAAAAGTTCACTTCAAAGCCCGGAATATACAGACATACCGGTTTGCATTAAACGTAACCAAGTGATTGCCGCAATATGACTCATCCCGAGCCCAATTTCTCATCACAATGACTTTGAAGTTTGGTCAAATGTTTGAGCCAACATTATTCAATGAGCTTAATTGGTCTTAAACATTACTTATATTAGGGTAACATTTTAAATATGCTGGCAAATATAGAGTATCCACTTATTATACACCTGCAATAAAAAGGTTGACCGTCGATGCGTTGAGGGCTTTTTGTGAAACATACTCATCAAATATGGCAAAAGTCAATGCATTGGCGCACCTGGCCAATATTGGCCTACACTAGCTGACGCTTGGGAAGGCAACGAATCCATCACAAGCTCGGCAGGCGACCTCGTCAACAGCGTGGTTGCTTTCGTCACTATGCCACAAGTTACGAGATACATCGTTTAAAACTAAGCGGCAGTGAAAATAACCTAATTAAACTAATAGATCAAGAAACTTCCGTCATTCCTTATGTGGTATTGTCATAAAAGTTACTCTTCCTCTAATATTTTTAGTGTTACTGCCTCTTGTATATTTGCAACATAATTAATTACAACTATCCCAAAACCTCGGCTGTAACAACTGCAAGGTTAAAGTAGAGATTTTTTTTTGACGGTTACGACAAGTGACAACTTCTATAAGTAGGTTACTCAAATCAGTGCACCAACCGTTCACCCAGCAACAGTTTAGTTGTTCCCGTTTCAATGCTACACAATTGTATCCGTTTGCACTTGGATAAAGGCCAAACAATTCACCCAATTAATGACCCGCTGATCACTCGTGACACGGAACGCGACAGACGCTGCGCGGGCGCCGACGGACCGTGACTCACGATCATCGAACCGAGAGTAAGCCTATCTCGCTCTAAACCTGTATTCTGTGTTGCCATCTCACTCACCAACCTTACGATACGACTAAAGGCCCCACAATATGGTTAGGCTGATACGCGAATTTCGTATATTAGATTAAATGTGACTATTGCATATTTTTGATATTAAAATTGGCGGTCGGTATTGTTTTAGATGTTTTCCTTTTACTCCTGATGGACAATGGTAAGCTGTTATAGTGTTATTTTATGGCAGGTTTTCTTAACTTAGAAGTATAACAAAACTAGTCGATCTTAGCAATAACAAACAAGGAATAGTGTTGTTATTTTTTTTTTTAAATACAGTTAATTTCTGCAGCCTAATTAGCGCACTTAGTATATTCCGCTTCGGTATAAAAGTGACAGGAAATTTCATACAGCTAACATCCCCTCATTATACGTATTTAACCTACATTGTCTGCTGTGCGTTTGACCCGGTGTCTAATCGTATTGTGTTCTGTACAAAGTGACTCATAATTATTTGAGTCGTTACATTCAGTTTAAATACTTTTGAATGTTTCACTTTTTTCTAGCCTGTGTGAACTTTATGCATACTTTGTAGATTGATGGTAATGCCTGTTATGCTAAGTGAATTACATTACATGCGACTATCTTTGAATGAAGCTTAGTGAGAAAAGAACGTCCATTTCATCGGTCAATGCGTCAGCAACTTCACAATGAATTGACGTTTCTGTTAGCCCTACAATTGATGGATAATTTTACTGCTGGTTAAAGTGATGCTGGATAGAAAATGTCTCTAATATCATAATATAACATACAAAAATATATACTTAAATTTTAAAGAGTAAACTCTTTAAAATTTAAGTATAACTTTTATGATTTAAAGAATCATTTGATCAATATTTAGAATGGACCTACAGGATGGACAAAGGCTATAATTTATCACGTTTATATCAGGCACAAAACGCTCACGCGCACAAATTTCACGCTGGCGAAGCTACGAGCTCAGCTAGTATGAAACAACTTCCATCAAAAGTCTCAAATGGAACAGCAGAGTGAGTAACAGGTCCGTAACGATCTAATCAAATGTTTACCAGAGACCCAAACAATCGTGATTTCGGCACTTTCCAAACCATTTTGGTCGTGACTCGACTAAATTCACCCCCAGTGCACGAGCCCCGCGATAACGATACAAAGGTAAAAATACAAAAGCCTTTTGAGTACCTATCACTTTTCTGTTTGAGCAGGTTCACACTAACTCTTAAATAAATGAAGGTAGTCTGAAGGGTAAGAAGTACAAGAAACTATAGGGCAACGAAAATATATTCCCTGATACAAAGCGTTTCAGACTGCATACATTATCGGATTAGGCATAATAAATCGAGATTGAAAAAAGTTAATATCATCAAAATGAAACACGTGTGCAACTACTAAGAAAGTAGAGAAAACGCAACAAAACATCGGTTCAATGGAACCCGTCATTATGACGTAACCTAATGTGGGACGAGTCACATGCCGACATGACGGAGAAAGTTTGACGACATTGGTACTGGAAGATCATTTAGATATTTCCCATTGGTCAATACAAAGTAATGGGTTGGTAACTAGTTGAAAAATAAGAGTGGAATAATTTGACCTTTAAATGGCCCGAAAATACAGTGGGTGAACAAAAAATATTTCTGTTTAGAGGTATATCCTAATATCGCATTGTTTACTTTTGAAATAAGAAAGCAATAATTCATCAAACACGTTTGTCCAATACATTTCGTTCATAGGAAACCTGAGCAGTAAACAATTCCCGATTTAAAATGAACAGTTTCTCTGGTCATTATGATAATTCTCGCCTCATTTCTAAGAGTGTCCGCTATTAGTATAATTGCTCGCGATTAAGGCGATTCAGCGAGGTATTTTCTGAAAGAAAAGTCGGCATACACTCGAAAAAGGTTAGTCTTAAGATTCGCTGCTAATGCTTACATTTTCTATATGTATCATTAATGTGATTTAAAATATACATGTTTAATGAGAAATTCACGATGGAGAGCATGATTACAATAAAATATTCACTCCAAATTGCTTCCATCTTCCGAACTTCCACATCTTTCGATTCCGAACAAGCCAATTTGAATTTCTAACTCGTTCGCCATAAAGAAACTTTCTTATAACAATACCAATTACAAACACGAGAGGAAACATTCAGTTAAGTTCTGTGTAGTTTATGGCAACAAGGTGAATTAATTGCTTCTAAAATGACCTTTAACTTGTTTTTCGAAACACGAATTGTTCCATCGACAATGACATATTGACGATTTTATTCCGTAAAAGTAGCATCTATGAATAAAACATCAAAAGTACAGAGCTAAAAGCCTATCCGTATCCAGATTGATCCGTGGGAGTGTAAGTGGGCGAAATGGTTTCACGGTGACAATAAACTCTTAGGACACTGTAGTAAAGTTGCCAATGACTGTCGTAGTCGGCAATAATGTGGTAAAGTTAAAAAGTTTGTGTAGCACAGTTGGCAGTCACACTGCAGAATAGGTAAATCGTGTTCTTAGAAAAGTATGGTCAGTTATTGCGATAAATGATAAATTTATAGCCATTAATGGCACTGATATTTTGGTTCGTGTATTTCTTCATCTTGTGATGATTTTAGTTGTATTTGATTCAATCAAAATTTCTAAGGCCTATTTCACCGTAGTAATTAATTAGAGACTTATACGACTGATTATTGAATGTCATTTAGTAATATTGCAAAGCAAATAGATGATGAAATTCTATAAATAAGTGAAGAATGCTAATATGCACGTCTCACGGCAGGACACAGGGCTCATCTCAACTACCTATGTGGTGGTTTAGGCCATAATCCACCACGCGGGCCCGATGCATCAGTGTGGTGGAGGGGTGTTTGTAAGGCCAGTGACTAAACCTTACTGTCAGATGTAATCAAGCCGCCCTAAGGCCCCTTGACTAAACTTTACGACTAGTATCAAGCGATATTAGCATTCTATGATCAGTTATTATACTTGAATCGTAAACTGATGGTGAAATATAAATAAATACAAACAGAAAATAGATTACTTATTTTACTGAGTAGATTTTCCTTATTAGAGTCTATCATTAATACTTTCTGTTGAATAACAATCTGAAGAATTGTCGGTGTTGCTAAACATGTAATACCACTTTTACGATCTTAGGAGATATTTCATATAAAATGCAATAATAATCTTGCCTTGCAGCCTCCATTTTAAAACTAGAAAGTAGCACCTGGCTGTCTAGCTACAGGTTCAGGTAGCTCAACTTATGTATTTTCTCCCACTGATAGCAAAAGCTATAAAAAACGTGGACTGAACTCGCTTTATAGGATACTTTTACTTAAACTGAATTGGATTGAAATTAAAATAAAGAGATTTGTTAAATTATGTGATCTTGTAAATGTTTATTTGCAAAATAAATAAATAGTTATTTCCGTTTCGCCTTGAAAAGTCCAAGGTTCTCAGGTTTCATAGTTATTTTTGTCCCGGTATAAACTTGCTTGAAACTATTACACGAATTTACAGTGACATAGTGGCATTGCGTTGCATACTGCTATTACTAACAGTACCTACAGCCACATGCAAAAAAGTTATGTGACTATTGCGGCACCAAAACCAATAAAACTTACTTATATCATATAAGTTATATGTATACAGTATGTATGTGTGTGTGGTGAAAAGGTTATCTTTGAGTTACGGGTCTTCCTGTATATTAAGAAAACAAGTGCTACAACACAAAACCGAACTCATACAAAATGACATAACATCTTTACGATTTGCACGAAAAAGTTTTTTTTAAAAATTTTGATGACGGTCTTGAAGTTCGTTGTATTTGAGAAGTAGAATGTAATTTTTTGGCTCGGAATACAATGAAAATTTATCTTGTATTTACATCATAGCAATTGTTTTTTTTTTATGTGTTACATCAAAAATATATTTTACATTCAATAGATCTTGCACGGAAAAGGTCATGAAGCACTCTGAAGAGAGACAAGACATGTCAACCAGTAAAAAAACTCAAGAGGAGTCTTTGTATCTGCGCAATGGTAAGCACAACGCTTGAATCATAATTTCTTGCTCACTTTAAAAGTGGTTGTAACTCTTGAGTATTAAAAAAATATAATAGGGCTGATCTACTATCATCTGCATATTAGCATAGTTGCGCTAGCAATCACTGCAGTACGTCTACAGCGGTCTACGGGGGCGTCTATAACGGTGGTAGGCCGAGCGTGGGTTGTGCTCGCCCGACCTCTTGTGTAGGGCAGTGTTGGAACTTGCAATTACCACGGTTGTACTACCAAAAGAGTTTGCAGTTTGAAACGCAGAAACAATGTTATCTGGTCCGTGATTTTATATGTTGCACAGGATATTTTAACCGTCTGTGGCTCTATAATATAGTTTGTTTTTATATTGTGTTTAGTGGCTTGGTTATTATTGATAAAAATAATAAAATTCGAGAAGCAAAACAACTCAGAAATATACAATTTATAGCTTCTCGCTTCGGATAGTAAATTAACGATTCTTCAGACACAAATTTTGAACATAAATACAAGATTATTTCGTCCACACTGCTGCAATCGACTTTGGCTTCTGCTGGTTCGGCTCTAGCTTTCTTTTTGTACTTGCAACAATGTTGGCGGTACTTCAATCGCATTTTGGGCAGCAATTAATCTGTAGCTGTGCTACAAGACCATTCACCGTTACCTGACCGTTAGTCAGCCAGTCTGCGGTAGACGCGTCTGCTCCGGTAACCCCACTGCCAACCGTTCCTCCACGACCAAGATTAAACGCAATGTAAAAAAAAAAACTAAGCCTCACGTTAGTAGGTTTAGTGGAAATTCAGTAGGGCTTTACTACAATCTTACATTTGCGAAGACTGTTGAAAATATTTACAGCTTAGCTTACTAGTTAGTTACAGCGTAGAGATTTGGATAGCACTCCTTTTGGAATGCTTTTGCGTTCATCATGTTTAAGTAGAAACGTCAAAAGCATATAACCTACATAAATTAATTAAGCTAATTTCAAAACAGGATTTATTTTGTCGATAGTAGGTAAGTTTATGATTATTCCCTTTCATATAGCCTGTAGTTTTAACCCATATCAGTACTAACACAGTATATCTATAATTAGTACGACAAGACAAACTCGGCGGGTGTTTATTGGCGCTTATCTCCTGTGATAAGATAGTGATAACAGCTGATAACGCGTCGTGCTGGTGAAAACGCTTTTGTAATCGTCTTGACTTATGGATTTGTGGTTTTCATTCACCGACCATCACTCATATTTATTTTAAAAAGAAAATTAAAACACGATACGTCATTGGCCTAGCGAAAATGTGAAATATCACGTAATTTGCAATTATAATTATGTCAGTACCAATTTGTCCAACGATCACTCAAATCGAATACTATAACAATGCAAGAGAGATTTCAAACAATGTGATTGATCAAACTGCCTTGAAACGACTCACTACTACTCCACGTATTGTAACACAAATCAAGGTCGCTCTAACCGACAGACTGTCTGCATCAGAAAACTGATATAACGTACATTAAAGTCGTTTTATAAGTTAACCACTTCGAAAGGCATATTGACTTTTATTTAATGCTTATTAAGAGTTAATATTATTAAAAAAATGTTGAGACAAGTGTTGCATTTGCATATGAATAGATGTGACAATAAAATACATTATTGACACGTAAGCTACACCTAAGTCGTGTTTAAAATAAATTACGAGACATATAACAGCCACAAACTACACTGAGTGTTAAAAAACTTACACGAACACTGTATTGTATTACTATGTTATAATACTTGAAAGAGAAATAAAATACCTTCTATTCTACTATTTTATTCCTATAAAAAAATACAGAAATACACCACCTTCCCCTTTCTTTAATGGTTGTCCCCTACCTGAAAGTTGTCTGGAAGAGATCGCTATTAGCGATAAGACCGCCTAAATTGTACGTCTTTCTTTAAAAATCATGTGTTTGTATGGTGTGCAATAAAGAGTATCTATGTATCTGTAAATTCAGTTGTATATTGACGTAAAATAATTAAATAAATAACAAGCTACTTTAAAAAAGTGATTTACTTATGTATGTTAAGTCAAATAACCGTCTCACTGGCACTGTACCTAAACATACACTTCGCTTTACCCCGTCGATTGTGTCTCACCCAACATTGGTTTAGATCTAAAATTAAACAAAATTTTATTTTCATAAATAGCAAAATACATATTTTAAATGACATTGGAGTGCAACAAAAAATAATGAACAAAACTATAACCCTCGCAAACCGCAAGATGGCGACCTTCGTAGTTTTTTGAGCGGACGAAATAATGATAATACACAATACAATGCTTCGTTCCTTCAATGTGGGCCTTATTGAGCGGATTTCCAATGCATTCAGCATAATGATATTCGTTTAGTTGAACGCAACGCATATAATAGAGGCTATTCGCAAATGTTAGAGGCGTTATTTTGTTCTGTGAAACGTTTAGAAATAATCATTTCAGTCAAAGTGCTATTAAATTCCATGATATAAAAAGGCAGTGTGAACCAATTTACCACGATCAAAACGTGATAATTAGTTCTTTAAACTATTTAAAAAATACATATATATAATTTCTTTCATTCAGCAATACCAACTCCTGTTGTAAATAATACAATTGATTTTGAATTTGTCAAACACTTTTGCATCTAACATTACTCGTACCTCTTGCAATGCCATACCTAACTTTTTACCACACTTTATTTCCCATTAACCACAACATACACGTCTATTTAAACATACAGCTATGATGTCTAATGAAGGCGTGCATCTGTTTGTCGACAAACTGGCACAAGTACAACTAGTACGAAACTAGACGCCTTTGTTTGTCTATTTCGGTCTTGTTGTTTGACTAAGGAATTCTAATAGATCGAAAATTTCATGGGTAATATTTGCTTTTTGGACATGTTTCGCATTATAACTTACATGTTTAAAAAATTAAGCAAATAGTCCGATTAAAATGTTGAATATGTAAGAAATAAACTTGGTTAAAATTTAACCAATCTTGATAACCGGTCTGTCAGCGGTTATCTGTGTTAAGGTTGTCGCGACCTTTGAAAGGACGTCTTGCAGATTTGTCGATTGACATTTTACGTCCACACTTTTCTGGGTTATAATTACGCTTACTATTTCTTTTTAAACCTAAGATAGCCGTTTTATATCTGAATACAAAAGTTATTCTCGCCTCATGCGAAAATTGTTTGCTGTGCCTAACAGGGTCGATTAATGATCTAACTTTCAGCTTTATATTCCATCTCTTGCAACATTATAGTGTGCAAATGATTGTTTATATAAAAGTAGCCAACGGCAAAGGGAAACTTCGCTAGGAAAACTGCATGTTGTTAATGCTTATCCATGTATGAAATAAAGGCAGAAACTACATACATGTTTTATAGAGTTTTACGTCACTTTCTCGGTCGATGAATTTTAAATTAGCTGTAGGAAAAATCTTTGTAAGTTTTTCTCACCATTGAATAAAGTTACAAGCCCTGACTATCCATCATCACGAATCGTTTGAAACAGACTTCCTCCTGTGACAAGTACCTACTGAAACCGACTTTTTGAATAATCATTATCCGCTGAAAACACACTTGATTCATGAATTATCATTCGATGATGCAACTTTCAATACTATCGGGGTTCTTCTATCTACCTATAGATTAGGAGTATCTTGTAGATACGAGTTTGCTGTTCCTAACTATAACAATATTTCCAGATACCTTTAGTATGAGTTTGAAATAATATCACTTATAAAAAAAACTAAGCGGACCTATCGCGAAGGTATTTTCCATGTACTGACTCTGTTATTATTCACGTCAGATATTACATAATAAATCGCGTTATACAACCCAAGTCCATTGTTTTAGCTTTTATAGCGCATTGTTTTTTTACAAAACATTAATGTAACATAGTGTATAATTGTCTTGAAGTGATGAGTTCTGTCCACTCATTAGCTAAGCCTTAATTACGGTAGGTCAACTTGTTATGCCAAATATAAAATATTATTGTGTACTGTGTAAAATAATGCTTTGACTAGTTCAGATCTAAATCAGATAACATTTGTCTACGAAATTCTTTATTCATAAACGTATCATGAGAAACACTCTTCTGTTAGTAAATATTTTGTGACAATCATTTGTCAAAGAAAAATTGATACTTCTCGAGATAACGCCTAATCTTAATAATCATCGCTGCCGTGAATCTTTTAACGTTAGTTCTACAAGAAATGCACATAAACAGCCATACAGATGTGCAAGATACATAGATAAAAATAATTTTAGTTGAAGGAATGTCTTTAATAAATAGATTTTCAATCGCAAACCACGCACAACAATAGCTCATGACATCACCAGGTGATATGTCCGCTTGCTATCTCCTATCGTCCTTAGATAACGATAACTTCTTACCGATACGATAAATGGAACAAGTATATTTTATAGGTCCAATAACGAATCGATTTTACAAATAGAACCTGCCTTCGGACAAACAAATGCCAACGTTCAAACAAGTTCAAGCTAATATCAGTATATCATCGACGTACATGCAGCCATCTTTATGTTACCTTTTCAATAAAAGACATAAAACGTTATGTCAAAAATAACACTAACGATAAGAAAAAACTCCGAAACATCTGTACTAACGATCCTGCATACTTAACCATAAAAGAATGTTTGCTGACAAGAAACAAAGTATGCATTTAAACTAACATGCTACAAACACGTAGAACGCAGTTAGCGAAAACCACTATTCCATTGTGAATCTTAACATTCAGAGATAAGGGACAGAGCAATTAAACAGAATAGCAAAGATATTTTGGCTATAATAGCTCATTGCCAAATCCAGCGTGGATTAGACTCCCACACTTTCCTATTACGACAGATCGTATAGAAAGTGTGTAACGCCGGGCTAATGTGTTACTACTACTACACATATCAACTTATTTAAAAGATTTTTTTGCCGTTTTTTAGGTATTCTAAGATTTTTAAATACATAGATTAGACATCATAAAAATATGTTTCTTTCACTAACCATTTTAGCTGTTTCTTTTTACAATCCAAGATAAGGTTTTGACGTCAATCTTACAAAGTTAGTTTGCAGAGCGTTGAGTCATCTTTGAATGTGTTGTTAGATTTGCATTTAATTTTAACCGTATTTATACGATACAAATGCAAATGGCTAAGTTAGCTAGTATTACAATACTATTAGTGTCTTTTGTTGAAACGTGTCAATGGACACTTTTTGTGTTGTTGAAATTATATTTCCAGGTTAAAAGACCTAAGAATAATCAATGACAATAAATTAACAAAGGATAAGTCATACAGTCAAAACAAACAGTCTAATAAAATAAATAAATATTAAACAACATCACATACATTGCTCTGATCCTATGATAAGTAGCTTAAACACTTGTGTTACAGAAATCAGAAACAACGACGGTACCACAACACCCAGACCCGCGATAATATAAAAAAGTAATTTTTCCTACATTGACCGTATGCTTAAATTATTATTATTTATTAGTAACCAATACAATAACTACTGATGTTAACAATATATCTGAAACAAATGATAAAATGATTGCTAATAATTGGAAAACAACAATACTTCACTGATTATAATAATATACTAAGAATGGAAAAAACAAGAATAGTGCCGAAACGGTAAAGCATTAACCCAAACCTGATTCAGGCAGACCTTGACAATATAAAAAAGGCTTGCAGAGTTGTAAGTGTAAAACTCTAGGCGTATTTATAAATCTTATGAACTTACTAACTCCTACCCTATACACCACATGGTAGTGTTTACAGATAAATCTTTGTGCAAAATGTGTGCAATTTGTAAGAGAAACAATTTGTTTAGCATCGTGACTGAATATACGTTAACTGCACACTTTGTAAGTCACGACAATCTCATATTCTAGACATAATTACCTCTTAAACCTTCTAAATGCTTTTACTTCTCATTCGAGAGGCACATTACGTCATTTAGTGCATAAATTACTATTTATTTATAGAATTTAGGTGTAAGTTTATCACTTGGGTAATTTTTAACCGCCCGTTGAATAGTCTGTTGCAACTGCGGAAACCAAGGTCCAATTGCGCCGTTTCACTTAAACAAAACCTTCCAAATCAATTCTATCAAGCATAACAATAAGTGCTGCTGGCTAATCTATTAGTAATACTGTGTATTCGATACTATCAATAATATCTAGACTGGCTTTATCTTAATATATGCCACATGTCAGCTCAAGGTTATGTCAACACGGCTAATTAATCTGATGCCACAAAAGGAAAGAGTTACATTCATTAGTCAAAAGGTTACCAATAACCTCGCCTAACGAGCAGATTTGTGAAACCAATTTAGAGTGAAATAATTCGATGTTGTAGACCGAACGGAGCGAGTGGTCCTTTCGAACGTTAGATATGACACTAAAAGGAAATAAAACGTCAACCTGTTTGGCAGCGAAACTGAAAGCGACCTAGAACCGCCTGCACAACAATAAAACATAAGAGATCATCGAAAACATTTGTCTCCGTATAAATTTTACCCGTTCAAGGTAAGTGAACTTTCCCGGTGCTAAATCTTAGCAACTATTACACAGTCACTGTAGATCCACGAGTTATTAAGCGAATCATCGAAGCGCGACACAACGGTAACGATGCGATCCAATGGATAAACTTTTTCGATCACTTTAGTTGAACTGTAATCCTGTGCACATTGGTATTCACCACATACACGATCCACATGAATTATCACATCACTGAGATTATTGAAATAGTTTTTAAATGTCGGACAGCGAAACGGCCGTCCCATGCGACGCGCGAGAGGAGACTACGGTGGCGGCTGCGCGAGCGCCGCCGCCTTCACGGTTATCAGCCTTAGAGGGGGGAAGGGGTGAAAGAAAGAAAAGTCCGCACGTGACGTCGAGATAAGCACACCTCGAAAACTGGGCACTTGACAATGTGTACTAAGCCAATAAACCGTTTTTTGTAACAGGAAAACTCGATAATAATAAAAATGTGGTATGCATGATGTTACTTGTAGTAGCTTGCAAGTGTTACTATGTAGAAACAAAAGCAAGGAAAAAATTGGTACCTACTTTCCTAAATGATTATAACATAGCTAACACAGAAAATTTTCAATTTTCAAAGTTATCATTAGAATCTAATCTGGAAATCAAATCATTTAATGTTGAAGATTCCCAAAAGCGGTAACTATTTGCTATAGTTACCAGAGACTTGCTCAAACACTCATGATTAGTAAACAAAAGCGCGTCTCTGGAGGTTTTGAAACGAAAACAAAATGTCAGGTGCGTCCCACTCCGCACCTGTCGACGCCATCCCGAGCCGTTTCCTGCGGCGTTAAACTTTCGACCACATTCGACAGAGTTTTACGCCTGATGAAGTAAACATATTTCAGTGTCATCCAAGTATTGTTACAAGATGTCTGAAAAACTCGATCAACTGACCTCCAAATCTCCTATTTATTTATGATAATAGATAACTATAAGAAAGGATATGCCAATTATAATAGGCATTTATTTCATCCAATGACGTAATTATTCAGCTAGGCACAGCATTGATGAGTTTGTAACAGAATTAATAAACGTTATGAAACTCATCTCATTTGCACTTTTACAATTAAACTGATTTATGTATAGTTCCAAAAAGTATTTTGTACGTTGTATATTGCGGAATGAAAACGAATCATCCAACAGATGTTGATGATATGACAAAAATACTTATGATGTATGTTGCTTGCATTCACATTCATGACGTAGCCAAATAAAACGAAATTGTATCGAGTAAACCTTGACAATGAGAAGTTTTTTGGCAAAAACACTAATTAGATGCCGAGAGATTGCAGGAGATCACGTAATAATGAAAGTGTCTACTTTGGCTGAGGGATTAAATTAAAGCAACCTCAACCTGGAAGTAGCAAAACTTAAGCCCACCTTAACTGTTCATTGATAAATTCCTGTATCAATCGGCACTGAGCATAAAGAGTATATAAACACCTATTCCGGACAGTCACTAGTACCACCGTCATTTAGAGAGTGCTCCGGGGAAGCAACTATGCTATTTGGCACGCTGTTTGACCATGACATTGTGCGTTTCCATGACCACAATGGATAAAAAATCGTCTAACGAGTTAGCTGTTTATAAAAAGAAAGGCGCAAAATGCTTTCTTTAACCAAGAATTAAAATTTATGTACTTGAATCAACAAGATCTTATTCGAGGGCTTTTTTGGGGACATAGGCACGGTAACAAAGTACAAAGTACCTTACAATTTAAAAAAATGATAATTAGTCGCCTAAAGCATTTTTTATAGCTCTAGGCATAATATAACAGTTTGCTTTAATGTTACCGGTAGTTTTAAAGATACCTAACATCACCTTCTAAATAGAACGCTACATTCAATGCGCGTGTGCCCCGTTAGTAGAATTCGTTTTGTTGTCAACTTCCCACTAGGCTGCGTAGAATACTTATGCATCTATTCATCATTGTAGCCCAGACTCCTATACTGATCGTCTGCGTCTGGGAGGTTTATTTATAATCACAGAAATAGCTTAAGGACTTAATCTAAGTAAGTGCTCTATATTAGGAGGTTAAGACATTTTTAACAATATAAATTATATATTTCAACAAAACCTTTGTAAGTATGAAAGAGGACAGGTTTTCTATTTTGGTTCGCTGTGCAAACAAGTTGTGATAAGGGTGCCTTTTTAAGAGAACCATCGTTGATATTTTTGTTCAAGAAAATCCCCACATAAATATGTTCATGTGGGAATTTTGCTTTAAAAACAAAAACATATTACACAGTATTTAATCTATTGAAAAGATTATTCCATGTCCCAAGTTTCCCTACTAACACTCACTAAAATAACAAAATATTTTTCTCTCCCTTTTTTAATTATTTCAATCCAAGAAATCATAAATATTCAATAATTTTTCTTGTCTACAATCCCAAGTAGATTGGACACCAGCATCAGAACAGTTGCGCATGAGTCACCGGCCGTAGAGCGTATAATGACTTGCACTTTGCGCGGGTTGACTGCTCCCGGTGAAAACTGCGGCCTATGGCGGTATCTTGACATACATGGGAAAAGAATTATGGTACTGATTCCACCGTAGGAGAATGCAGATCATCCTAGAGTTAGACAAAGCAAGAAACAGTAAAACGGTTGACTAAAACAACACTTTTTTCCTGTCGATAGCATTGCTTAATTAGACCTTGGTAATCTTGATGAAAACTTGAAAATGGCGAAAATGTTTTCGCCATTTTCAAGTCTTCCTTCGTGCAGGAGAGATGGACAAACAGAGCAAGTAAGTAATAGTCTGAGGCTTTGCGCCGCAGTCACATCAGATGCACTCAGTCCTCCGTTCTTCATAATACCCCACTTTATTGGGCTCTCCCAAACCTTTATTCGGAATTGGTTAAGTTAAAGATTGAGTGCTGTATAAAACTTCACGGATTTATATTACCAGTATAAAAATTTTGGTTGTGTGTCAAAACTTTTATAATACTACACACTTCATATAGCTCTGTCTGTGGGACATTGTAAATATTGCAATATACTTCAGAATCCCTGGCAATAAACTAGGAGCTTTGTGCCAATAGACAATATTTTGTTTTAGCTTTAAAAAAATATAATTTTGTCTTGCCACAAATGGTCCAACGACTATTTATGTCAAATATGTTAAGGCTTAGATCTCATATACAGTAGTCCCTTTTAACTTAATTACTAGAATTTGTCATTCCATAACCGGGTAAGCCGGGTATTGTCTAATTACCGAGCTGGCATTGGAATAATTATCTATAATTACCGCCGTGGGCGATACTGTAAGCCAGCTAGAGGCAGAGCAATATCTGGGATGGTGATCTTTAATATAAATATTGGACAACATCACATACATTGCTCTGATCCTGTGGTAAGTAGCCAAAGCACTTGTATTACAGAAATCAGAAACAACGATAGTACCACAACACCCAGACCCGAGACAATATAGAAAAGTTATTTTTCTACATTGACCCGACCGGGAATCGAACCCGGAACCTCAGAGATAGCGACACCAAGTCCGGTATGCTCGCCTCTCGGCTACGGAGGTCGTCAAATTAAATAAGATAGGACTTAGAATATAAACACATAACATCTACATGACATGGTATCAGAACCAAAATACAAGCCTTTTAGAGTGACGAAGAAAGGAATTTATAATCCAGCAACACTTAGTCCGTCTATAATCAAAATTAAACGTTATTAAGCACAGGTCAACTATAAGGTATATCACTCTGAGTTACCTCCTAGTAAGACTGGCAGGTCTGCGGGTGACACCCAGTTGAGGTGGAGCTGAGTTGTCACAGATCCGCCTCAATGGAGTTAAATCTCAATAATTGAAATTGAAATTGAAAACTGAAAATAATTCATCGAAATGTATGTACGATCATAACTTTTTCGACTGCATCGATTTGGCTAATGTTATTTTTGTTGTGTTCGAAATTTCCAGGAAAAAGTTTGTGTGGAGAGAAAAACTGGAAAAGTTCCCTGGTAATTTTTCGAATTCGGGAAAAACTGGAAAGTCCTTTTTTTGCTACTACGGGCGCAAATGTCATTTGACAGCTGAAAACTTCTTTCGAGACAGCTTGTAGCAAAGAAAACTGCTCAGCTCAGCTCCCCCTCAAAGGAGTCTCATCCTATGCTTCCATATATAATTCTGGTTTGAACCAAACCGTATAGAATGCAGTTTGTTTGTTACTCCAACTACTATATAAATAATATAGAGATCCGCTAGCAATATTATGTATAAAGTAACGACATAACAAGACTAATAGCATCCGTGTTGAACAATCGCCAATAGTGTATTACAAGTATTTTTTACTCACTCTTATAAGGAAGGCCATAAATCCAATGACATCGCTCTAATAGCGTCTTGTATAATACTTAATACTATTCTGGGTAAAAAAATCTACAAAACAACAACGGAATTGGATTCTTAACACCTTGTAATAGAGGTCGCCGATAGCGCTCGATGATATGAAAGGATCATTACTCTACGAAGCATGTGGGAGGTTGAGGTGTTTTGCAAAAACTCACTCGCAACACGGGAGAGGCTGTTTCAGTAGGTTCACTTCACACTACACTGTTGTTGCAAAGTGTTTGTGGCTAGACGTATAATACATACTTTACTTGTAAATAATTAAATGTGTACTTACACTTTGAGACACGAGCGTATCTGCGTAGCAAAACGCACAGCAACGAAATGTGTATGATACGAGCCTACAACATCTATGTTTATTGTGTTTGCTATTACTAATATAATCTATAAATTACCAATACCAAAATATATTCACCTTCAACATTATAGTTAAATGAATTTGCAAA
This sequence comes from Anania hortulata, assembly GCA_963576865.1. Taxonomy (NCBI): domain Eukaryota; kingdom Metazoa; phylum Arthropoda; class Insecta; order Lepidoptera; family Crambidae; genus Anania; species Anania hortulata. The sequence continues at coordinate 3,941,493 of OY756413.1, forward strand.
AATATGTAATTTAATTTGATTTGTCTCTTTTATGTAATTGTGGAAACATAACTGATTTTTCTATTACCTTAATGTGACATTTATATGTGTTTATTGAAATTGTTTGTTTCCCTAATATTCCTAAAATAAACATAAAATTAAAACTAACTGATTTTACTCTCCTTTTCACTCTTAACACTCAGTTTTGCAACATGCAATTTGCAACATTTATAGTCATATACACTTTGTTCGCGATCTGTAACCTAGTGACATTATTATCAACACAGAGTTCATATGTAAATAATAATAAAGATTAAAATTTAATTACGGTTTGTGTAATGCTATCGAATATTGTATTTAGATTAAATGCAGTAAGAAGGTACCAGTCTCTTGGCCTACTTACTACGTTTAGTCTGAATACAAAACTGAGAGATTTACTGGAAAGAAAGAAAAACAGAAAACCGTTTCCGGGCTTCTTAAATTGTGAAAAGTTTAAGTCCGGTGAAGGTACTGATTTGCATTAATGATACTAATTATAACATAATTAGTCATTAAGGTTGCCTAGAAGATATTTAAAAGCTAATAGAATAACGTAGTTTGTGTACACATCTTAACTTGATATAAATATTGGAACCGGTACCTAATATTAGTCAATTTAAGTAAGCATATAAAAGTCACCAACATATTTTGAAGAAATTTACAGTGGATGTTTTCAGAAGTATTGAAGATGAATAAAAAATACCAAAAACTCATATTCTGTTCTCATAAAATCATAATTTTATTTAGATTCTTAGTTACCTAAACCATTAATGTATAATACCGCATAAAATAGGTGGTGAAATACTGCCCCAAAACTAATTTACCAGCTCCATAAATTTAGGCAGCACCCTGTTTAGTCTGTGGCAAGAGGCAAGAATAAAAAGTTTTTAATTAAACCTACAAAGTAGACGTAATTGATGGACAAGGAAGCGACGAGGTTACATAGAACAATTAATTTTTGTGTCATAATAAATTAATTGCGGAATTACGTCAATGGGTCTAACAATCATAACAGAAAAAACATGATTAATAGATGCACAATCGTATGGTATGTAATAAAGAGTATCAATCTATCTATCTGATAATTAGCAAATAATTGATTATTTAAAATTATTTATTTATTTACTAGTACTATCCCACAAATTGTCCCGAGTAAAAAAGAATGGGGACGTGTAAAAGTGCCTATTAAATTAATGGCCTAATTGCTAAAATATACGATTAGGTTTTTTAAAATTACAATCAATGCAGAAAACTACTTATTAATTCTTACCAACAACGAATCACAACATTCACAACGCCCTCTATCGAAAACCTGAGTTAAAATACTAAAGAACTCAGTTTTGAATGTGCATATAATTGATTTAAATACATTAAATTCATTAACTTTTGTTTATGTTAATTTTGTTCTAATGAAATAGCGAAACTTGTTAAAGCGGTAAAGTATTTTGTAGAGTACATGTCGCGACATCTTGAATCGACTGGCTGAACTAAAACTTTACAAGTAATGTGATAATGTAAAAGACAAATATTAAAAAAACATAATTTTAATCTATATTATTAATATTTATTCAACGTATATCGTTAGTTTAAATTGCATTAAAATAATACGTAAAAAAAGGTTCTGCAAAAGGTAAACAATAAACAAAGTACCGCTACCCGCCGCTAGGTGGCGCTAACGGTTTGTAAAATGTTTCTGTTTCTGCTTGAATTTTACAATATTTATTCTACACAGAACATTTTACAACTTTTATCAGTATTATATGATTATTACATGATAATTAAACAATAATAATCACTGCTTTAATAAAAAAAATGTAATAAATTTCAGTGAGCATATAACGGTAGCTAAGTGAGTAAAGGTGCACAGATTTTTCGTCAACATTACTTGAGCTAGATTTAAGAAAAATGAAATCGAATATTTCAATTTGGCGAGCTAGCTACTAAAGCCTGTTGTTCTGGCAACAAAGGTGGTTTCTTTCCTCGCTTGACTTTCTAATCGTTTGTCCGATCGTAAAAATAGATGAATTCGAGCAAAGATATCGAGAGAAAACAGCCGCTCGAATAAAAAATCGCGCGCTGCATCGAGAGGCGAAGAGAGAGAATATCTATAATACTCGTAGGTTTTATATTTGGTCTCTTGGGAGTAGAAAAAGAAAAAAATATTTTTATCACAGCGAGATCAACTGAATGGATTGGGAGTTGGTTTCCCCACAGTGAAGGTGAGCTTATACTTGAAAAATATAATGTATCCGGCAATATGGATAAACATGTTTTTAAGCATATATTGTAAAACACATAGTAAATATTATTCTATTCACTCACACATCAAAAACTTTATAGGTAGTCCAAAAATTTACCTACTTTACAACTTATTAAATTATTTTAGGTTGTTATTTTGATCATTTAAAGTTTAATTAAGTTTACACGTCATACTAAATAAGTGGACGAAGCATACAAAAACAGTTTTTGGAAATTTCGTTTCTTATCATGAAAATGACGTCACACAAAACACTCTCCATGTATATTGAGCAGATTTTCAAGTTTATTGCTGATAACCTTATCAGATAAGCCATCGAGATCAGTTCGCGTACGAAAATAACACTTTTCTACGCAATAGTATGTAAACGAGAATTGCCATTGTGAGTTCATATTTCGCTTCACCTTCGTGTTGTCTTTGTCAATGGTGTAATCAAGAATAATGTGTGCAAATTGAAGCCAGTACTCATAGTCATTAGTAGCCTCGCCTACAACGTACAACAAAGTACGAATAACTCCTAGTTTCATACTTCTCAGAGTTGTTTTAGTTGATTATCATGCTATAAACATGTGTAGGTATTATTTATGAACGGACGTAACGGAAAACGAATACTACGAAATTATTTCTAGATGCACCGAAATCTCATATCAAACAAAATTAACACATTTATTACACCGCTTTAAGTGAAGCATATTTCTTTCACAACATAATCATAGAGGTGTTTACACTGTTCACATACATACATTATACATTCAGTATTAAAAGTAAAACTGAAGCCCAAGACCCGTAATTTAAAAGAAGTCACAATCTACTTTCGATCCGGTCTCAGTAGCATTAAGATAAGAAACGGTATTCCGGTAAACTCAAAAAATACATTTATAGTTTGTATTATGCGACTGAAAATGGAACCAACCAAAATGTTTTTATTTTGTTTCATTTTCAGTAGCAATAAATACGATTCTACGCCTAACAAGATAATGATTACCGTTTTTGTTAGTAATGTTACTGGAACCGAATCAAAACTGGATTTTGACTACGTTTAAAAATATATAATATTGAATTTATTATAATAAAAACCCAGAAATTATGACCAAATATGTTTTAAATCTTGAAATAACTTTATAATAACTGCCGCTGACTGTACCGTTTAAAGAAGCGTGCACACTAGTCAACAGGTAGTATTGGGTGCGAACGAGACGTTATTTTAGTCGTAACCAAGCCTGATGTTACACAATCTTCCCGCTTGTAAACAAAACTCGTAAGCGGTAGTGATGCTCATCATCGCGGACGGGTATAAGGCATACTCGTACAATATGCTGACACTTGATTTGACAAATCTAAATATTATTACAAAATATTTTTATAACTAGGAATAGATTTTGAAATGAGAATGACTGGCAGTGGCTGGATGAAAAAAGCGGAAGATCGTGCTCTTTGGCGCTCTTTGGAGGAGGCGCAGTGAACTGCAATAGGTGGACATGATGATGGTCAAATCGTTACTTAGGTACTTCATCTTTTGACAAATAAAATAAGATAACAACATAATTGTCATTGTGGGGAAATAAAATAACAACTATGAATATCATAATTATTTTTATGAAACATCAAAACAATAACTCAATAACTTAATCGTAGAACGTTTTCTTTTAATCGTAGAACCTATCGAATGCTTTTGAGTTGAAGCATCGTCGGAAGTGACGTTTGTTTGGTGTTAGTTTCCGTTTTCCGCCAGTCAGTTATGTTCATACATAGTCCTGTTTTCTTAGTAGGTACCATCGACATAAAATTAAACAACACTAATACTAATGCTCTGGATATTCTTCTGATGAACGCGCACGTGTTCCGGGGTTTATATTTAGCAGGAGGCACGTTCGAAGTACTAAGAACTATTGAACTACACGCAGGTGCGTATGATGAATAGATATTTAATGGAATCTTTCAGAAATTTTACGATTGTTCATACGTGAAGACAACGTTTTACAGTACTCCGACAAGTGAGGACCGTCTGGTGTAGTGGTTTGCGTTCCGGACTACTAAGCCAGCAGTTGCGGTTCGAATTCCGCAAGGGGCAAATGTGTGTGTGATGAGCACGAGCATTTGTACCTAAGTCATGGATGTTGACTGATGAAGACGCCATAGTACAAGCTTTGCTTAGTTTGGGGCTAGATAATTGGTGTGATTGTGAAAAAAATATATATTTAAGTCTGATAGTTCGTTTGTCTATATTCTCACCGATAGCTTTTGTTATCGAATTTTCTATTACTATATGCGAGTTTTCTATTAATCTATATTCATCATCATTTCAGCTATAGGACGTTGGAGCCGGTACTAAGTAATCCATATTAACAGGACGAAATAGAAAACTCGCTTATCGGACCACATCGTTTCAAATATCTCATAAAAATACATTTCCTATCTCGCGCCAAAGTTTTCATATTTCTCGTTCATGAAACGTCCGTTAAGTGGAGTTTCTTCGCGTGATAAACGTTTTCCTCCGGGTTTTCCAGAATTATTGTAGTAAGTTTGAGACGTGCGCGGCATCGAACGGACTCGAACACTGATACCGCTTCTTCAATTACTCGTCTTACTTTATTTTTAGGACTCGAAACAGCTTTTGCGAGTTCTAATACAATTGGAATGCTACATTTTCGATTGTTTTAAAATCAACTACGTTCTTGTTGTATGCTATTAGATATAATGTATTGTTTATATTTAATTGTTAATTCAAAACGCATGACTTCTGTTTTGATCTAAATTCGTATCGTGTAAGATGACCTTGGCAAATGCATTAAACAAGTTCTCCTTTCGAGTTAACACAATGACCAATTATGAGAATTCAGGATTCGTTGTTTTTTAAGTTGCAAAATCACTTGTTGGCTTTAATCTGCACTTCGTTTTTTTTTTTAAATAATATTAAATAACAAAACTAAAAATAAATTCGATTATTCAAAATTATTTAAGTCAACTTGCAATTTGTCCCTTCCCTACAACGGATCGCGTTAAGAATCTTATGAGCCGATATTTATGATCCAATATAAATCTAGCAGGACTTCCGCAAGGAAGGACTTTGTGCCCGCTGTTGTTAAGACACAGAAAGCTTCGTTTGTAATTAAATATTCCGTTACAACTTTATCTTTATTACCGGATTCTGAACGTGAGAAACGATTTGATGCAATAGAGATACTCATCTATTTTTTATTTTCGTTGTCACACAAAAGTGTCGCGATAAACGTTATTACAAAACTTAGGCACTTTCACTTTTTAACACTTTTGCATCCTTTTAGATATTTATTTTAATTAACATAGCTATTAGCAAAACTTGCTCAGCATAAAGAAGTTTCCCGCATTAAATCCGTTCAATCACAGAGCTGTCGGTTTATGCTAAACAAAATCACCCACCATAGATTTTTTGCACGTAAAAATGGAATTTTCAATGCGCATAATCGTAGTTTGGGGGAAAAGGTGCTTTACTTTTTGACAGGTATCGTGGTGGTGCTCTGCATAATCTGCATGAAAAAATTGATATGGCCGGTGGGCGCATATAACAGTGTTTCGATCCACATGGTAAAAATCAAAACATAAGTTGTTTCGTAACATTTTTGTGACTGAAGTTTTTATCTTTTCTGATTACGTCAATTCATTTCTAGATAGACTACATAAACGTGTTTAAAATGCCACGTTAACGCCCCAGGCAACAATCTGCTAAATTCATCTCTCTTACTCATGTGACGGGATTAAGAACAAAGATTAGATAAACACATTTGCCAATTTTTATACCCTAAATTATTTATTAATGAAAGCGTCTAATTCATATGATATTAATACCCATAATATTCATTCATATAATATTAATACCCGGAATAAAGATAAACTTGCCGTTCCAAATTTCAGACTGCATAAAGTGGTTAATTCGTTTATGGGAAAATGTATTCGCTATTTTAACAAATTACCACAGTCCATTGCTGAACTGCCTATGTATGAATTTAAATCGCATGTCAAGATGATTTTAATGAAAAAAGGTTATTACACTGTAAATGACTATTTAAATGATAAAAATGTATGGAATTAAATACTGCCGTGCTCGCACAGGTTCATTTTATCTTGTAATGTAAACACACTATTTTTAAAAAGAGGCTGTCAATAGTGACCGAGTTTCTTGCGCTGCTTCTTCTCTGCACTAGCCCACAATATTTTCCCGAAGCAGTGGTAGGGTAAAAAAATATATTGGGACGTGTAAAAGAGCTTAATTTAGGCCTATTTACAGAAATAAATTGGTTTTATTGGTTTCATATACCATTGACCTAAACCCACAAGGTTAGGTTAGATAAGACTTACACAATGTGGTAAAGGTCGCAGAAAGACACTGGATGCAGGCCGCTTCCAACCGGCCAGTCAATGGGGGATAGGCCTCCCCCAGCAGTGGACGTCCTATGGCTGAAATGATGATGATGACCTAAAACCGAATCGCCTCTATAAATTTCATTTCAAATAACGCTATGTGCATTTCGGTCTATTACCCGACATCAATTAACTATCGATTTCCCATTTAACCATCAAATAACTTAAATTCAGTATCACAATCTTAAGAAATAAGGTTGAAAACAGCAAGAAACTTAACAAAATGGACTGAATTTAAAGAGAACATTAATATGAAAAGAAAATAAATGGTGCAAAACAAAAATGCTGAAGCGTTCCAATTGGTTGCTGAGACTTTTCCTTTCGAGTTTACAATAATGTAAAAGTGATATTTTTCTTAACAAATTTTAAATGATGTAGAATTTGTACTAATAGGAATGTCAACTATGGTTTGATTGTCTTAGTAATCCATCCAGCATGGACTAGGATTTGGTTTTTAAGATTAAGTCAATAAATTAGACTTTAATTAAATCTAACTTGAAAGGTTTTACTATTAACGAGAATCTAAGGGCACTTACGTAAGTTTTGACGACCTCCGTAGTCGGACTTGGTGTCGCTATCTCCGAGGTCCCGGGTTCGATTCCCGGTCGGTCAATGTAGAGAAATAACTTTTCTATATTGTCTCGGGTTTGGGTGTCGTTGTTTCTGATTTCTGTAATACAAGTGCTTTGGCTACTTACCATAAGATCAGAGCAATGTATGTGATGTTGTCCAATATTTATTATTTAAGTAAAGAGAGATGTGTGTATAAATCATACAAAGACAGACAAAGCTGTGTACGCTACACACCACTCGGGTTGTCAATTGTATGATTTTCCAAAAAAAAGCATTAGAATGTCCGAAAATTCTGCTTAAACTGAATGGTGCCCCATTCTTTTGTAAAATACTAAGACCGAGCAATGAAAAACACAAATTATTCTCACATCAACCCAAACCTGCCATCGATTCGTCACCCTATCACCTAAACGCGTACATTTTAAACCTGAATTGCATCGCGCGTGCCGAAAATCGCTCGTTAACTCAAAGTGGGTTAACTGCACTTGCCGTGTGAGGCTTTGAAACTCACATAGCAGTGTTGCTTGTGTCAAGAGTTTTTAGTTTCGTTTGGTACAAAATCGGCTGTAGAGGATTATTTCGCTAGTTAGGTTTTGCGAAAAGCAATGAGTCGAACGAAAAGTACATTTATCACAAAATAACAATAATTTAAATTTTACTTAAATGTATAGACCCGTTCTTATAGTTTACAATAGTGTAATTTAGTATCCTAGTAGCATGTGAATAGTAAGAGTATTATTAACTTTTTCCTCAAATATCTATTTAATTTAATTCAATATCTAATGCAATAACCTAAGTGTATATCTGAGGTAGGCTTATAAATTATACAATCTAACTATCCTTTTTAGATAGGCAACTCTAAAAAGGATAGTTAGATTGTATAATTGATTAAACAGAGTAATTACTCTTTAGAACGATACATATGAATGTGTATGTATTCTTTAGCGAGACATTCACGGCGGGATTTTGGATGGCAGGCATTATTTGTTTTTGATTGCTTAGAATATCCTTGAAAATCTACCGTTTTACATTTCATTATCCTACAATTTCTGAGGCTATATCCCATAATAGGTATTAATTTTGGTTATTATTAGATCACATTATGGGTAACCTAACTGCTACTATACAAACTATAAACTTGCCGACTTACTTCATATTTGGTACTAACTTTTATGAGTACAGGGTATCTATAGTGATAAGTGGTTTGTTCTTTTACTCCAAACGATGGCATTATAACATAACTTTGATGATGTAGAATTTTATACGCAATTTAATCACCGGTCTAATTCCCTATCAAAACTCCCGCCATAACTCTTGGGCACGTCAAGTCCACTCGCAGGGGCGCCGTAAAATGCCACATTACTTTTAGAGGAAAAATTGCGAGGACTATTTTAGGTGCCTCTTGCTTTATGGCACATAAAAGCATTGTAAAATTGTTACTTATAATACGTTTTGGGATATAGTGTGAAAATGTCGTGAGATTATATGATTTTGGGAACCGACGTTGGAAGAAACAGTTTTCTATACGATTCAACACCTGGATATTGAAGTTTAATACATTTACATCTATTAAAATTTTCAATGGCTAGTAGACAGGTCTTACATATTAAACCGTTCCATTCCATATCCTTTATTGCTTACCTTAATGTCTGACTACATTCAACACTAAAGCCATTTTAATATTGAGTACTAATCGTTTACAGAGTAATTTGTAGTAAGTGTTAGGCTGGGCATTCATTTGTATATCTGAAGACTCATTGTATTACCGGCACGTTTCATACAAGCATGATCATTAATTGACTACCACTATTAGTTATACAGTAGTGGCTAAATGGTAAGGTCGTTATAGCGGCTGACGCAAGGCAACACCACTAATAATCTAATCGGTCACTTCATTGATATTATTAAACGAGACCGTGTGTCAAGTCAGAACTTAGTAGATCAAAACTATGAAACGCGTAACGGAAACTATACATCGTAAAAATATTAACAACACATTAAAACAGAACATAGTACACAAATTAAGTTTCTTGCCGATACAAGACCGACAATTTCGAAAATTTAACACACTTAAATACATCTCTAACCTCAAAATAAAATCATCAACAATTACTTAACTATGTTTTTATCTGTTTCAACATTGTAGGTACGTTAAGTCATTAGGACAAAATGATGTAGTCATTTCGTTTTTCTACAGTTACATTCTTGTTTGTTTATGTGTAGTAGTTGCTAGTTTGCATTTATCTGTCAAATCCATTGGAATATTCGAAGCATTTCAATTAATACAAAAAACTAAATTATTTTTTTCATAAGCACAGTAACTCTTTTTATTGTAACACCTAAGTTTTAACATACAATACTCGTTCAGTAAAATTCCTACTTTATTAGTAAACAATGCAACTTTAACATTTCAAATTAACCTTCTTTTTCTCCGCAGTTACGAATAGCAAGAATGACACGATTCATAAGGTATTTATAAATAAAATAAAATAACCTGTATCATGTATTGCTTGTTCGAACCTGTTTTTAATTAACCTAGCACGACGTAAACGTTTATGAATCGTATAAATTCACTTTCAGACTTTAATATTTTGTAACACTTTTATTTTTATTTTGTTACATTTAAACTCTTCAAAGTTACTCTTACCTTATCTCTGTGCGAATGCCGATGATGGGTGACCGGCGGTGGATGCTGCGGCGGCTCCGGCATTTGGTTCTGTCCGGTGACGACAACTGGTAGACCATCAACGATCGTCACCATCACTCTTTTGTCGGCACTGCGTCTCCTCTCGATCGTATTTCTCCGACGCCTCTGTTCATCGGTCACTGGTCTGGTAAAGACTGTGCGTCGTTCGAAGTTGCGAGGGTCTGGTACGTTCTCTTCAGCCCTGGTGGCCGGAGTGTGGCTTTTCGATCGCTTGAGGAGTCTCATGACGTGGGATTTGATAGCGTCGGGCTTGCTCACAGGCGGCGGGAGCTCCTGCTTGTGTTTGTACGACTGGGAGTGGGCGTGGTGCCTCTGCACCGACACCGTGTGCCCCATGCCTGGTGGTATCACGTTCGACAAGCTCTTGACTGCGTAAGCGGCGTCCACTTTGTTGCCGGCCACGCACGACACTTCGTACATTCCGACGGGTCTCGCACGCACTTCCACGATCCGATCCGAGTGTGAAAACAAAGTTAAATCACCGCCATTATAACACTGCAATCCTTTAGGTTGAACTTTTACGCATTATTGTGTGGTACGCGGAATCGGTAAACGTCGGTTCACTGTTGGGTATCACACGTAATGTACTGGTCGGGCCGGTTGTTAATTAAGCTCATATCATTGACATCGATAGGCAATTAAGTAAATCGTGCACGATAGTGTAATAATAAATGAAGCGTAGGGACGTGCGGCCCTCGCGGCGTCTCGCGAGATACTGACTGTACTGACGGGCAGACTTACTACACTACTGACTACTGAAGTAAGTAGTGGTTATGTATGGCAAATGACTTGAGAGCTGTGGAGGTATGATGATAAGAACGGATGCGTAGCGAGGGCGAGGCATGTACCTAATCTGAAAGGTCAATGTTTCAATGAAGTCACCCCGCAATTGATGTAATTAGAACAATTGCGATTGGGAGTAGCAATGGCTATTTTAACCGTCATAAAGGTACCTTTTATAGGTATATTACATTCCTTGCCAAAGTGTGAGGCGAGGAATATTTTGCTGCTGAATTTAATTTTATTGCCGAGTGCTTGACTTTTCGCAAAAAATTAACGTAAAACAAAAACGTGATCAGACTCCATGATTTTCCGTCCACTTTCTAATAAGCGACAAATCTCGAGATTATTTGGTTAACAACCGTTGCGAATTATAAATTCGTTAACGAGGGACAATTAAAATTTACTTTGTAGAATAACTTCGGGATTTATTTAACGAATTCTTCCTGTAGAATAGCATTTTTGTATTATTCTTGTTTGTTTTATTTTATAACATAACCTAAAAATAAGAATAATTCTGCGCATTGAAATAAGTTAATTGAATAGTTTATGAAGAGTTTAATTAGTATATTAAATATTTATATTTATATTAAATATTAAATATTTGCATATAGATTTCATTTACACAATGCGTGAGAAACACGTGAGTACGTAATCTAGGAACAACCACTTAAATCCCTATCCAAATATTGAAGTACTTAACTAATACTTATTATGGTGATGCAGTCTTAGTTTTCCACTATTATAACACTAAGCAGAGATTTACGATTTATTATTATTATTGTGTTAAATCATTTAATGGGTATAATGAAAGAATAGTAGTAGAAGATAAGATGGAATCTAACTTGATAATAAAACGTATTTTTTGTAAGTATTGAACAAATATCAGTTTTTTACCTTCCTCAAATACAATTTGTTTGAAAACATTTGTGTACGATGCAGACTTTTTTTATATCAATCAAGAATGTGAGTATAACGTTCAGAGAGGTGAATTAAAATGATAACTTGGTACTGGATAGAGTTAAAAAAAGTGCTAGCTGTTTCATCATAAGGAATATAAAAAAAATTGTACCTTTTTCACAACATTAATATTTTTTTTGTTTTTACGAGTAGTGTATGACTTTGTTTATCCAAATTTCTATAAAAATGACACACCAGCTAACCTACAAATTTTCAGCCCATAAAATTAGCATTTCGGTTGTTTTCTTACTATAATAATCTTATTTTGATACATTTATTTTTGTTTTTTGCAGAGCAAGAGATCTACATGTATTTTTTGCATAGTGGTAGTTTATAAGTCGGACGATGACAATAGGCTACTTTTTATCACAAAAAAGAGATCTTATAGGATAGCCTAACAATTGTATCCTAAGAAAGGAGCTAGGCAACTATTTTTAATTCACCTCCTAAGGAAGTAAATATAATATAGAGGGTGACAAGATTCCATTCGGGCGAAGCCGCGAGCACAGCTAGTTTTGTAAATAAATATCTGTGTAAATAATATCTGATAAATTAGTGACAGAGACTAAGCTATGACAGTTGGTTTGTTTACCAAAATTCCGTGGTGATCCTGGTGCAATTATAATAATTACGTCATTTTTAAAAATGGGATTAACAGCCTCAGCATAAGGGTTGAAACTTAAAACGAATGAAATATGCTTTACAAAGGGCGTTTCGGCGAATTCTTCGTTTCGCCGAGTAGCGGCATTTGTCGGACAAAGGGGTAAGTTTCTGGGTGGTGTGCGTTGACGGAATTATTCGAGATCTCGGAATATTCTTGAAGTTCAGAAATTACATTGCTTTGTGTACAATATAAGAGACATTTCACAAATGAGGAAAATATGTTTACATCCCTCTTCTATATGTAGGTGCCTATAATTCAGTTTAACAACATTTAATTCACCGCGTTTCTGACGAAAAATAAACATTAAATGAATATAAATAAACAAACTGTTATGTTAAATAACCAACTCACTCACCATCACAATGTATTAAATAATAAATAGTTCACATTCCAATTGTACCATTGACCAATCACATAAGAACAATGCCGTTACTGTAACTGACCCCGTTAAGGTATAGTCAAATACAAAAACACCATTCACTATTCATTTCAGGACGGTTGAAAAGGCTACGTAATGTCTGAAAAGCTAAGTTTTACATTTATGTTGTTCAAGAACATTATTCTCACAAAAAAGAATACATTCATACACTTAATGAGATAAAACAGGTTAACACGACCTTTCGTGCAATCAACGGCTGTAATTATTTTTAAATTGGTAAAATAATACAAACCTAACAATAATTACATACACACAACGTTAATCTTAAAATTATCTGTATAACATAACCCAACTGGTAGGAAAACTAGATATTTTCCACTAGACTGTACCCAAAGTGGAGTATTTAACAAAGACAAGCTAACAACTTAGATCTTTAAACGTCCGCTAACCAATCGCGAGGTGTTGACTGAAATTGTAAATTGCGTGCTAAATGAACATAAGCCGAAAAGTCTGAATGCTGTTCTAGTTACAGGTGTCTGCGAATTAGAAATGAAATATTGGGAGAGAAAGTAAATAGGTACCATTTTCTCGGGTTCCGCCTTAACCCAGGCCACGGAAACAGAAACAATGGAAATGTTGTTGATACGCGTCCTATGGTGAGGGTTTGTGCTCGACAGAATAAAAGTGGTAAATTAGAAAGTGGGCTATCATCCCTGTTTAGTTCTAAATATATATTTACACATTGCTATTCAAAATGAAAGGACTCCAACAAACAATAACCGCATTTATCAGCTTAATTTTTAAATTTAGTTAGCCCACCAGGCCAGTTGTATGACTCTGTCAATTTATATGGCCCCATCTATGACCAGCTCGTTGGTTAGATGACGTTGAGTATTGAGTAAGTATCCCTCACGGCTAGTCAGACTATGTAATTCCGCATTTTTCAAACCCAAAGAAGGTATCTAAATATTAAACAGTGTGCAGTATGTAAGCATTGACTGAATGAATAGAAATAATTGAGATGTAATCACAACTATCGACAATACAAAAGTGAAACCAACCAGAATCCATGATAACTATCATCAAACAAGAGTTAATCGCGATTACGTGTATAATTACGGCCGATTAGCATTTTGATGTTCGTCAAATAACGTAAAAGGTGAAAGGGGGAGAATATGGGCCATCGATGGGCAGGGCGACCGGTCGGGCTACTTCAAACAAACCATATGTACTAAATCGCGCATATTCATAAACCAATACCAATATAAGGGCCGCTGCGTTTTATTTACCAATATAACTTGGAATATGGCTCAAATATTCGATAAACTTTCATTCGTAAGCATTTTAACAAAACCCAACTATACTGTAACTTTTAAAAAAAACTTACTACAGAGGAGCGATTATTAGCTAAAGGAAAACACATGGAACCGTTTATTTATATTAAGTGCTTAGCGAAATTTTTCAAGACAATGCCACCTACCACCTACTGGTCAGGAAACCTGGATCTCGTTTGGCCTTGTAACTAACTGGTTCGTAGCCTTGTGACCGTAGCTGAACTGAACTACAGATTTTATACAATATAAAATCTTAATGTAAAAAAGTAAGATCCAGTTATAAATACAGGGCCATGAGTCAGAAGGCACGTGCGCAGGCGCAAACTATGACCGACGCGCGGAGAGAGCGCGCGAAAGTGCGAGGGCGCCGGGTGACAGCTCATTGATCAATCAGCTATACACGGTGTGAAAATTGGAGAATACACATAGCCATAATCTTAACTCCGTATAACATGAAATAGTCGATTTGTTGAGCACGAAGTTTAAATTATCAACCATCAACTAGCACTAAAAATTTCTAACGATGCAGTAGTAGGTACTAAGGACAATAACTTTAACTCTTTAAGAGAAACTAATGTGAAATTTGAGCCTTATGCTATTTCATTTAAACAGCTAGGGTAGTTGCTATTTCTTAGATCAAACAGCGCCATAGCAGAACCGTCTGGCAAAGAAACTAGCGCTCGCGACGCGATAAGAATTCCGTGAATCGGAACTAGAGTTGTAAATTGACGGTCATATTATGCTATAAGCGTCCGTCATTTATGATAAATGCTTGGTCACATTGGACATTTATTGTCACGATGGTCACATATATTTTTTTAGTATACATTTTAAAAAGAAGAATTCCACCAAAGTTAGTCTTAAAAGTTAAGTATTTGACGATAAAAACATAGAATAAAACATGTAATTAACACAAAAAAAACTCGCGCATTACGATGCGATACTTTTTAGCTTGTTCGTGAAGAAAGATTTAATAAATTTAATTTTTTTATAGATCATCCCTATTATAGCCTGTCTCTCTTATAATAATGCACTTATTTGTGACCAAATGTATTTTTTTCATAGTTTGTCAATAGAATTGAATGCTACGTTAGTGACAATAAATGTCCAAAATGTCCGGTCACATTGAGAAAATGTCCAATTTGCTCGATCATATTGGTCAGACATTTATAACGTGACCGACACTTTACAACTCTAATCGGAACTAATACCAGTACCACACCTAAAACTAGTCGAATATATCGATGTTTTAGTTTGTATTTTGGTAAGTATAGAAACAAAAAAGCATCAAGCTAGAGACGTCTTGAAACGATTTGTAAAATTAAAGAATTACTTAAAATAATGAAGAACATTAATTCCCACGACAAAATGTTTCTCACGAATAAAGAAATCACCATGTTCAATAATAGGTACAAGATTAAAGCTTTTCAAAAATAAGTAGAGACGTCGAGGCTTATAATAACCCCTAAACAGGGGTCTTGTTCGCGACGTTATTCGAAACTTTAATTATAGCTAGAGGCGAAACAAAAACTCTTTTGCGAAAACACTAAGTCATAAGAGTCACTATAATAGTTAAAACCAAATCTTACAAGAAGAGGCCATCTATAAATTATGTCACAATTCATCATGTGACGTAATCATAATTTTTCGACCCCTTCCCCGTCCTTTTAACAGCTAGTCACATTTCGTCCCTCGCATCACTGACGTAACTAAATAAAAAACAAAGTTATCACAGAGTGACGTAACGGTTTTATAAGTAAATAAAAAATAAATACATAATATATAAATGGACCAAATACTGTATTCACACTGATGCTCTTCTCTCTGTATGTATACAATAAACTTGTATGTAAGACTCCAGCTCCAGATTCTAAACAGAACAGTTAAATTTGAACGATGCTAGTTACGACACTTAGTCATGCGAGGGACGATTTGTGAGACCCCCTCCCTATTGTGACGTCACATCATCATCATTTCAGCGATAGGACGTCCACTGCTGAACATAGGCCTCCCCTTTGACTCCCAGATTGGCCGGTTGGAAGCGGACTGACGTCACGTATTTTGCAGAAATTATTACATTAAAACAGCAGTTTCGAAATTAGTTTTATTTCCATTTATATTGTTGTTTTTTTTAAAATGAACATCTGATCACCTCGACCCTCTCTCCCCTTGAACTGTGACGTAATTTATGGATGGCCCCGAATTATGTAAAAAGAACTGAGTAAACAGCTTTAAAATTATGTATTTGATGGTAACAGTAGGTACTACACATAGTAAATTCTGGAAATAGTATCTAAAACCTGATGTTCCTTTACTGGAAAATATTTCGCCACAGAAAATGAACGAGTGTAAGCTTTTAGAATAAATGAAAACAGTTCCCTCATATGAAACAACACGAGTGTTTGTAAACATATAGACGTAGAGGAATAGGTAAACAATATGTTGATCCATTTCAGAATTTGGCCTTGATTAGGCCCGATAACAAAACAATAACGTTACTAAATAAATACAGACAAATATGTCAGATACTATATATCTTGTTAAAGAACCCGAAGATATCGTTTTTATCTGACAATATTATACAAGAGCATAAGGGCAAATTTAAATTTACTGCGTTAGTAATGTTGTAAATAATCATAGTAGTGGTTAAAACGTTTTGATCTAAACAAAGCACTCGAAATGTGCTTTCAAGTAATTACTTAAACACTCGTGAACTGTTTAATGTGACGTGTAAAATGACCGTGTAAAGTTATAATTTCTGCTTTGAAACGAATGTGAAATGTTCCAGGAGAAAATTCATTTTCTAGCAGTTTGTATGTTAGAAATGTTAAATTGATATTATTATTTTTATTAAATGACATCAAGAAAAAAGAACGAAGCAAATAAATATTTTACTCTAATAGAATGATAAAAGTAGAATGCAATTGATAATTTTACATTCAATCTCTTTCTATAATAAAGTTTATTCAACAGATGAAAACAAAAACAAACCGTCTTTTAAATGTCAAAGTGCCTGAAGAATAACGTTCCACATTACTATTTTATCATTTAGGTACATAACAATGTAAGACTCAGAACATCAGAATAAAACGAATTCCTATTCTTTCTTGACCGAACACAACGTGTGGAAATGAGATTTTCCGTAAACAAACCATTGTTATTCAAACCGCGTTTGCTTTGCCTCTGGAGTGGAATTAAATTCACTTAAATTCTAAATTAAGACTTATTTATCACGACAAATGATAAAATAACCGGTACACTATCGTAAAAGTTTAAGAGGCCTAAACCATTCATAATGTGTTTATGTAATACGAGTATGTAAGTATGGGTTAAAGGAATAAGAATATATCTACCTTCTTAACCTACCAGTCACTATATGATTCGTAGGTTAAGATGATGATCAATGGATGTTAAATAAGTTTTATTACTAGCACTGACTCTTTTCCTATCATGATTGATCAACCGAATACAAGGAAAACCAACGTTAAAAACTGTCCATTCCACAGACAACCTTAGAGGTCGTATATGTACAGTAATATAAATTCTATACTTATGGCATTGAAAATGGTTTTCGCAGAATTAAGCTCGTCTAAAACCCTCCATTAGACAGAGTCAACATTTCCCGGTTTAGGAACATTTTGGTTAATTTATGTTGCTAATAGCACCTACATATTACAGACAGATATATGTACTTTGTAACTCAAACATTATCTAAGTTGTCCAGCATACCATGATCCTTCACTAAAGTTTGGAGTAGGATGTTGATATCCGCCACGACGTCTATTGTGTTTCTTCGTTGGCAGCTCCATTAAGTGATGAGCACTGGCCAAACTCCATTTAATACAAATTATCAACCTTAGTTACGATCTCAGTGAATGGAAGAAGCTCATGATGATGCGTAAAACCGCCACACAAAAAAGTGTTTACCAAAAATGGCATTAATGCCCTATAGAATCTCACTAACAGATACTGTTTTATGAAGTTCGGTACATCTGTAGGATGTAGAGTAGGGTGTATTCTATTTATACGAGCCCAGCCACCCTTGAGGGTAGTTTCCTCCCGTCAAAGTGGCAGCCCTCAGCCGCCGTCCGCTAAACATCGACGGCTATTCACTGTTCGCACAATGCTCTGTGTTTGTATTCATGGTGTTACGTTCAGGTGGAGCGTTTGATAGTTCAGTTCTTGTAATTCCAGTACCGTGTTAGTATTTACTAATAATTTTACAAGGAAAGGGTAGGGCCATGTCTCTTTCAGAAGAAATAACAACAATTCATCTTACAAGACATCTTCAGAGGTGGATTCGAAGAATTTGTTAGTATACAGTAGAGCTGTCGCCGTCACATTTATGATGTCATCGAAATCATAAATGTGACCTAAAATTTTATTTTTGTTTAAGCATGCCAGACTGTCAGTTTTCTTTTTTACAGTTATTAATAAATTATTGTATGCCTATCAGACGGTACATAGTGATGCTATTACCAATTTTATAGCTGCAATTGCCTATGATCCACAATAAATATTTCTGATTTCTGAATTGCTAAATGGAAAGTGTCTCTAACTTGGAAGGGGTCTTCTAAGGCTAAAGCCTTTTCCAGACAGCAAGCGTGACGGTAAAGTTGCCATGCGTGTCTTTAATGTGTTAATTTTTACGTCACAAGCCATAACACGGGATACGACATATTATCGTGTAGGTGTGATTGGGCGTGACGGGGCATGGCATTGCGTGGCGTGGCGTGGCATATTTCTGGATATTATATCTATCATGTGATGTAAATCTGAACCAAATCATATCCTACAAAGAATGCGCAAATATTTCGTTTTATTTTCGATTGTCATTTGTATAAAAACAAGCCTCCTCTCCTCTCTGCCTCAAACTTGTTGTATAGGTCGTTAGAACTTTAGCAAAGAATATTTAGAGAAACTAATGTCATAATTTTATTCATATTTGGAGGAAATGTTAACAGTGTCATTTAAAAAATAAATAGCTATGTTAACTTAACCTTAACCAAAAGGTTCGCTCAATGCGCTTTTGGCTCATCTTCATAGAGTAGATAGAGATATTGTATTTATATAAAACGTTTATTTATTTAAGTGTATTCTGTCTATTATTTTAAGTATATTTTATAAATGTCACTACTAACATTTCTCCGTCACTCGTTCGTACACCGACTGACTGATCTAAACGAAGCACGGAGGGCGTAACTTTCCACTCTATTGTGTCTCATCATTTCAAGGTCCTCGCCTACCTCATGGCATAAACTAGATAACGGACGGCCGACAGCACATCCCTCGAACAACAATCGGGACATTTCGGGAGAGATCGGCGGCGAGATAGCCAACTTGAACGAGACGTTTCAATGCTATTCAGGTAAGAGGTTCAGAAGACGTAAGGACATGTCCATAAACTGATGTCGACCAATTTAACAAAGTAGGCCAATGCAAGCGTAATTGGAAAATGATCGAGGTAATTACCTCGACTGGTATTTACATAACACCAAAGTAAAGATACCAAATTCATTAACGACGTCTCCAAATACGATATTATGCTTGATTGAGGATTTCACATCTCACAAAACAGGTTTGTACCTATACAACAAAAAATATAGTAAACTTTTTATAAACCCTTGAATCAAATCAACCCAACGATATGATTACAAGTGAACCTAAATTTCAATTAATTTTCAGGTTCGAAAAATTTTACGTAATTTACATAATCGATTCAGTAAAATTCTCGCAAGTTTTTTTGAATGAATAAGAAAATTAAAAGGATACCCCGGACAAAGATCACGTATTTGCCGAGTTGAAAGGAGGAGAGATGGTGAAAAGAATAACAATTCCGTAACAGGGTCCCGACCGAGGGGCCGGGGCTGCTGCTGTTACTATTAATGATACCGCTGGCTAGACTAGGAACATGTCTGGCTAGTATACTTTTCAATGCGAAAATAAAGAAAGCCATACTGTCGCAGACACCTATAAAACCAACTAACGACACAACCACTAACAAAAGATCACCATAACATTACAGTATTTTCTCTAAAATTAAGCAATACGTGATTTATAAGTTTCACAAGCATTTTGACTACTATAAGCGAACACATGTAAATGATAGAAAATTTTCTCAAATTGTTAGTAATTAAATTATTTACAGTGTATTGTTTTACAAATTGATAAACAAGAGAAGAGATAATTTTTTTTAAAGAAATAATGGAAATACATTAATTATATTCTTAAAATAAAATTACATACTATAAGAACACCTAGCGTTTTCGTTGTGTTACAGCTACAAATGAAAACAGAGACAATGAAATGTGAAGTACATTTCGGATTCCCGGATGGTTTTCCAAACGAATAATGTTTTCCCGTCTGCAATTACTTTGAAATGCATATTTGTAATTAGTTAGAAGGATTAACATCATTTTTGTGCAAACGAACTCGATGTCTAAAGAGTTGTGGTATTATGGTCAAAATTATGTCATATCTTCGATTTAGGACATCCATCTTTATCTCCGCTAAAATGGCCTTAAGTTTTTGATTTTGAACATTATATTTATTGTAGTTTCTACAAGAAAGTTGCACTCGTCCATAACCAGCCTCCGATTGATACTTTTGCAAAATTACCCAAAGTATACGTATTATAAAATAGTATCAAAGGTAAAGCAAACATCGTTTTCAATCAACATCAAAGGAAGTGTTCGTTAGATAAACAAAGGTTATTGAGAGTTTCTCATTTCTGGGATGGTTAATTGGGTTGCTTTACCTAACGAGGTGCTACGAATAATACTACCCATACAAATCGACTATGTTTTGTGCACGTATTTTTAAATTTATCTAACCTAGTTGCCACGCTTTGGAGCAAATACGAATAAATGTTACGAACATTAGCATCACAATAAGCATTGACAGAGTTATATTCTGCACTCCTGTTCAAAAACCACATATTTCATATTTCTTAGTCAGATTTGGGGGACAGTGGGGATTCAGTTTCAGGAATGTATTTTCAAAACAATGTTCTTGAAATCAATACAGCTACTTTAAATTGCGAAACGCACAGCTCTGAGCTTTATTAGATAGATAGCAGAATCACAATCAGGTAGTAAAAAATATAAAGCTTGTAAAAAGGTAAGTTGTAAGTAGTTTATTGGAAGACCAGATTAAATTTGTCTTTTAATCAAAATAACTCAACTCGCTCTCGATTCCAGAATATATTACGAAGAAGTGCAATGACAATAACAACAAGTACGTTACTGTCGTGAAGCAAATAAGCGGATCTGGTGCACACTCACACCTGCAAGCCGCAACGGATGCGCTTAACGTATTTGCATCTGATTACGTCGCATGATCGCAGCGTGGAAAAATAGGGGCGCCGCTGACGGCTACCAGAAGTGTAGTAGTGTTTATCTTATCCATACTAATTGATACTTTCTACAAAACAAAGGTACTCTGCCTCGTCCTAGCATATGCTTGGGAAAACTATAAAGTTATTTAATTGACACTACACAGCTTGGTAAAATGCCAATGTACAAACAGCACGTCAACCTACCACAAAACGTCAAATTTTCTCAATTGATATTGATCTCTACTCGTTGGACTTAAAGTTGAAAATCAATTCAATGACCTTTAACTTGTTGGGTAGGTTGACCTGCCGTTGTCTGTACATACGATCCCATATTAAAAATTTAGGAGTTTTTAAATTTGAAACCCACATTTATACATATTTTTTATATTAATATTGAGAAACTGTTTGAATTCAAAACAATTTTGACTTTTAGTTTAGTTAAGAAAACAATAGAACGTATGATCTGCTGATTCCCGTTTTTGGAAACAATTATGTTTCGAAATTTTGTAAAGGTATTTACAGCAAGCAGTATGTTATATAGTGGAATGGAAACACTAGGCAAGCTCAACCCTAGCTTGTGACTCGAGTATCCACATTTGCGTTCGTATGCACTATGCAGACAAGAGTCGGCGACCTTTGTGCTACGATTCTTTCATGACGGCAGAAACACGCATCTCGTTATTTGCGGCGAAACTGATAATGATGACTTTCTTTTCAGTGACGAATAGTGCTCATATTTGTGAAACTTGGTGTTTCATGTTCCATTCTATTTACAATTCATCTTTATTGAAAAAAAAACATAACAAACCTACTGTTCAGTTTTGAGGATTAGAAAACTATCAAACTCAACTGTTAGGATTGTTTTTTAAGTTCTAAGTTAGGACTGGATTGAACCACGTTACATTAACGGACTTATTGTTTGGAAACCTAGAAAAAACAAAGTTTTTTGACAAATGATAATTCCCATATAAATTTGTCAAAGTAAGGAAACGTACGTAAAACGTACTTAGATGGCAACTAGCCAAGCCTTACATAGTATAATTGCATGTTCGCCTGAGACTTCCTCTTACCTTGTCCGGAGGAAACGAATTGTGATTCTAATTCCTCAGACATTATAAGGTTCGGAATTCATTAGCATTGCATCGCATGCATAGTCATTTTAAAGTAGGATCTAAATTGAGAGACGATTGTGTAGACCAGCCATACTCTAAGTGTGTTCCGCGGAACCCTAGGGTTCCGCGATACCCCTGTCGGGGTTCCGCAAGAAGTTAGAAAAAAAAATCAAAACACCTCTCTCTGGTCGACCGTTCTGTCGCGGCGTATCACGATTCACGAACAATTTTACTATGCCGCCACCGCCGATACCTACTTGTGACCGCGCAATCCCTTTGATAAAAGCCGCCTTTGAAATTAGACGCTATAATTGTGAACAAGCGACTTTCGGCTCTAACTTCAAAACGTAAAGTCGAGATTGCTTACACCACATTTTTTGAATTTCTATTTTTATATCGGCTTTTTATTTATCAAAGACGCCGACTCGAGTATTTTTGAGAATGTTCGAGATTGAGGCTAGGACTATAAAAGCGATGATCAAGCCTTGACACTAGTCAGTCGACGATTAGCGTTCGGAGCGATAAGTACCTACCTGCTAGAAAAAAATTGTGTATTGTTCTACTGCTGTTTTCTGATTGTATCAGTTTTGTACATTTCTTCTTTGGACTAAAGTGCTAAACTCTTCTACGCAGTAACGACCGTGCATTATTTTAACCTCACCATCCTGAAAGAATGGAACGTTGGCTTAAAGGCGTTAAACGTGTCGCAACAACATCTTCCAACGAAGCCGAATGTTCAAAAGCAGTCCGCGTGGAGTATACAGCAATTACCGATCCAGACGATGATGCAACGACGTCAAGTTCCACGGTTTCAAAGACGAAAAAAAGGAAGTATGATGAATCATATATCAGTTTTGGATTTGTTGATTCCAACGGCTCACCTCTCTGCATGTTATGTAGTAAACTGCTTCCTAATAGTTCCATGGCACCTGCCAAGTTGCGCCGACATTTAGAAACTGTACACCCCGAGTCTAAAGACAAGAATAAAGAATTTTTTGTACGTAAAAAAGAACAGTTATTGGAAAGTCAAAAAACAATGATGCATGTAACCCAAACTATCAATGAAAAGGCCACGGAGGCATCATATTTAGTTAGCTATCGCATTGCACAAGCAGGAGAAGCGCACACTATCGCTGAGAATTTAATAAAACCATGTGTATTAGACATAACAAAATGCATGCTCGATGAAAAATCTGCAAAGCATCTTTCTACTGTGCCGCTATCTAACGATACTGTTTCACGGCGAATTCATGATCTAGCAAGCTACGTCAAACAAGAACTAGTTACACGTCTACAAAAAACACAATTCGTCTTGCAAATGGATGAGTCGACTGATGTCGCTGGTCTGGCTATCTTGCTGGTTATCGTGAGATATCCATGTGAAAGTTCTTTTGAAGAAGACATGCTTATGTGTTCACCTCTACCCACAAACACTACCGGAGAGGAAATTTTTAATAAAATAAATATATTTTTTGAGGAAAATAATCTCAGTTGGAACGATTGCATTGACATTTGTACAGATGGGGCCAAGGCGATGACGGGTAAAACAGCAGGAGTAGTGTCACGAATAAAAAATAAAGCGCCTAATTGTAGTTCCAGCCATTGTATCCTGCATAGACAAGCACTTGCGATGAAGCAAATGCCGTCCAATCTAAAATTAGTTATGGATGAAGCGGTAAAAATAATTAATTTTATCAAATCACGACCACTACAATCCCGATTGTTCTCATTATTGTGTGAAGATTATGGCAGCACACATAAAACACTGCTGCTCCATACAGAAGTGCGATGGCTGTCTCGGGGTAAAACTTTAACAAGGCTATTTGAACTTAGAGCCGAGTTACAAATGTTTCTTTCAGATACTTCTTTTAATTTGAAAGACCGTTTGTATGATAAAACTTGGTTGTTCCGACTGTCTTTTATGGCGGATATCTTTCAGAAACTGAACGAATTAAATTTATCATTGCAAGGTAAACAGACAACAGTGTTCCAGGCCTGTAACAAAATAACTGCCTTCAAAAGAAAATTAGATTTTTGGATTATTTGCGTTGGAAATAGAGAAATAGAAAGCTTTACGTCACTCAGTGAGTTTCTTGGCGATAACAACTCAGAAATATTTCAAGATGATGTATTTGAAGAATTGGTCCAATATCTCACTTCGATGCGCGCATCTTTTGAGCAGTATTTTCCTGAAGAACAGAATACAAAAATGAAACTGAATTCATGGATTCATAATCCTTTTTTACCCAACTTACAAAAGCCCGAAAGTATGTCAAACGAGATATATGAATCTCTTTTAGAAATGTCATCTGACACAAGTATGGAGTCACTGTTCAAAACGACGCCTCTCAACGATTTTTGGTGCAGAATCCGAAATGAATATCCAATGCTTGCCAAAATGGCTTTGAATATTCTTCTCCCGTTTCCAACAACATATTTGTGCGAAACAGGATTCTCAACCTATGCAGCCACGAAAACAAAATACCGCAATAGACTGGACGCCGAACCTGATATGAGACTTCAACTGTCCTCTATGAAACCTGATATCAACCAATTGATGAAAAATAAAAAACAGTTTCATACATCCCATTAGTTAGATTTTTTTTCTTTTTCAATGTTATATTTATTATTATACTTGTTATGTAAGTAAGTAATAAGTAACTGTTACATGGTACTCTAATTATGCTTATTAATAAAAAATACACTTAAAAACCATTGTTTTATTGTAGGGTTCCATCAAGTATTTTGCTATCCAAAAGGGTTCCGTCACCAAAAAAGATTGAGAACCGCTGGTGTAGACAATGGGTGACGGCATTGAACCGAGCGATTAATGACACTATTAACTTGCGGTGATTAAAGCTATTTGTCCGAGTTACAGAATCACATGTATCATTCCACAACGCAAATTTATTTATAGTGAAGGAGAAACGGAACATGTTAAAACTAAAGAAGAAGAAATTTTTTCAGGAGATTCATTTTGATTTGAAGCTAGAAGAAAGTAAAAATGAAACAGTCAAATAAATGACCACAAGATGGTACCTATTCTTCAGCAGCAAACGTAATAGTATAGATAGGTAAAAAGTGCTTAGAAAATGTGCTAAAAAAGAAGTTAACTGTTATACCTATTGTAACACAAGGATGTTAATACCTTACTTCGAGTACATGGCAATCGGTGTCTGGCTCATATTTTTCACAAATTATATTTTTGCAGTGAAGGTTCAACTTTAGGAATGGATTATCGAAATCAATACACTGGTATAGTCAAAAGTAACTACTCACTCTGTGTTACCAACTAAGGTTCAAACTCCAAATCCAGTTAAACTTGGAGCCATTCCAATAATAGCTTTATCTTTGGCCACGTCACTACGCATTTTGCGTTTATTCAGCATTATCTCTAAAAGATTAAATAACAATTAAAAGAACACGTTTGAATTTATACCGTATCACCATTTTAGCAGTTTAAGTAATCCCTTTCTAGGTCGGGTACAATGCGTAGGCACTGAAGTAAAATATTTAGCCAAATCTGATATGATGCTCGTGTTCGAGTGAGTGAACAATTCAATAAAGATAGAAGATTATATTAATTCTATTATCTCGTTTTGATTGAAGGCAATCGAGAGAAATACCTAGGCCC
Organism: Anania hortulata; assembly: GCA_963576865.1. NCBI lineage: Eukaryota > Metazoa > Arthropoda > Insecta > Lepidoptera > Crambidae > Anania > Anania hortulata. Next base: position 3,967,645 of record OY756413.1, read on the forward strand.
TGCTGAAGTGGTAATAATGTATTGACTGCTCCATAATACATAAAATTGGTAAACTTTTTATTTTACCCAAGGATATCACGTGTAAATGATTTTCCACGTGAATTTGTTTTAGTATATTTAGAATATGGTTACTCACAAGGTAGTTGCAAAATACAAAATTCGTGGCTTCATTCGTACCGAATAACTGAACGCAGAGTATTCACAACTAATCTGATTTGTCATGGTAAATTTTAGGCCATTTAAACAAACGTAATTGAACAATGAGACTAGTCATGTGATGAATTCAATGTAAGGATGCATTAACTTAAAGTTTTAAAAGTCGAATAGATTTTCATACAAGATGACACAACTATTAACTATTGAAGACCGCACGAAATTAAATCTACTACACTGTATCAACAAGACATACTTTGGTGGACTATTTACCGGTGTAGAAAGCTGTTGAGCAAATCCCTATTTTCCTAATAAAGACAATAACAATAAGGTTTATACTTTATTCGATTTATAACTTAGTTTCAAACATCATGGAACCAAAACGAGGCAATCTTTTAGCCTATTAGCTGTTCGAATGAAATTCTAATCAGGTTACACTGCCGTAGACGCGAGACCGTTACGAAAACCTCTGTTATAAGGTTTGGGAATTTAATAAATCTCACAAAACTGTTTGCAAGTTCTGATGACAATAAAGCTATTTTGATTTCGAGTTAAATATATATTTTTAAATATATTTTTTCCGGTTAAGACCCAATTTGTTAGAATGCCTACAAAGAATCTGTGACACATGTAATAACGCGTTGACTAGACTAATGGAACTGGCCTAGACAAGAAGCTAGCAAAACCTAAAATGTAAGTAACCATTTTTTTAGTCAGGTTTGCAGGTTTTTTTTTAGTTAAAAAGTTGTCGGGTTTCTTATCTCTCATCCTCAAAAATGATTCAATGACAACTGCCGTATAGTCTTGCAGTAAAGAAATAACATCTTTATAAGAAACCGGACAGTCAAATTTGCTAGGAGCATCTCCCAGTACATGCAGACCAAAGTTAATTAACTGGAGGAGACCCTTTGCGTTTATCATCATCTCATATGTTTTATTTTTATGATTTTGTGTTCTACTCCTGTGACTGATGGGTCTATAAAGATAACTGACCGATGAACCACAGCCCATAAAGTTATATATTCCTGTGCTCCTCATTGTTCGGCCGACCTCCCGTTTTTATCTAGACATCTCTCGGTGGACAATACTGGCTGATCGCGTTTACGCTCTGTTTCACATTCATGACAGTATCGACACGATACGTGAGGAACTGAAAACTTGAGCACATTTTGTGGGTATAATTTCTAAGGTCCACTAGCGCGATACTCTATAACTATAAGATGATTTAAAATTAATATTTTATTATTATTATCCTTGTATTGCTTTTAGGGCAGTGACGACTGGTAGTCGTTAGCGAGATCGATTGTGTTTGAAAAAAGCTGAACAGTAGTGAATAGTCGATTGTTCCCATTAAATTGATGAAATGTCTTCATAGCAGCAACGCATGCTATCCATTGGAATAGTGATGTGTGTGGGCATAATCATTTTCCTTAGCGTGATTCGACACCTGGTTTTACTTTGTCTAAATATAAAAAGTAAGAGTGCACCATTCTGTCTAATATTAGAGCATATTACTTCTTTTAAGAGAAATACATAAAATTCAAGAGTAAAACCGGTATAAAATGTTACGACAACGTTTTACTTCACGTTTTATGTGGACGACATATCTGTATGGACAGGCTATTTTCCGATCGCGTTAACGCTCTGTTTCACATGTAATGTATATCGACATCACAGACCACACTGACATTTTGTGAACCCTATTTACTATAACTACGTTCAATATAACACAAACTAAATACTTATATCTTAAATCTTAATACTGAAAGCTTCCTTGTTTAGGAATACTAAGCCCCATTGACCTGTTAGCTCGTGCCTACAAGACACAATGCAAATTTTATTGTTGTTGCCCGCGATTTCATTTACGTGGTTTTAAATTGGATAATTAGTGAGTTAGCAATTATCATCCATTAATACCTCTATAGAGTATACAACTCCATGAAGAGAGTTCAAGCTGTTTGAAGTCGTACTTAGTTTCACTTAATTATGTGTTAATTTATTTATTTGTTGATTCTGATATATTTGACAATGATTTAAATTTACTTAATCGTGAATTTTATTTTGAATCTTAATTTAATCTATTCCACTATTTTATGAGACTTGTTCCTGAAATAAATTATTTTAAATGTTTTATTCTATTTAAATTATTTACTATTATATTTAGGTACCCCAGATTTTAAGTCGAGACTTTCAAGCAGGATAAGCTAAATCCAAATCGGCCTTTTCAGATTCAATATATAGATAACATAAATACATACTAACAGACAGACAAAAATTGAAAACACTATATATTTAAACTCCACTAACCATAAATGAGCCATAGTTTTTTTTTTCCTTTTCTAATAAATGACAGAAAACCATTTTCTACAGTTTCATTATACAGATGTATTTCTCCTACATTTAATATTTTATGTAATATTGTGGAGGAATAAGTGGTTATTAAAAACTTCATAGATGAATATATCTTTCTATATCTATTAGTTCATCAACTATTGTATCGAGGTAATATTAATTAGAAAACTGACGGCCAAACAAATCAAATTCCAATCCTTAATAGTTGTTAAAATAACAAATAAACGGCCCAGAACAGAACCTTACGTTTCGTAACGTGATTAACGTCGATGTTATAATTTACTCGCCGGCTGAATAAATACGCAATACTTGGTTTCAAGGGTTTGTGTAATTTTAATCAAGGGCCCAAATTTAGACAGCTATTCAAAATGTACTCGAGTGGTAACATTTGAATTAATGGTAACAAATGCAGACAGGTTTGATTTAGTTTTGCCATTAACAGTATAACACATTATGACTTATTTAAATGCAATCAACAAAGAAAAACCATTTGCATCTTTCGTTTTGTTAAGTTTTAAAATTTGTTTTAGCATTTACTTTCTTCTTTCTATTTGTAATAGCATTATTTTAAGGTTAGCATTTTAACTTATGTATTCTTTCCAATCATTATTTTTAGACTTGGAAGTATTGAAAACTTAACACATCAATGCGGTAACAGAAAGTCTCTCAGTCCAAAAAACATCCGTTTGAGATAAAACATCTTATTGGACAGCTTCCGGAAAGCTATGTTTGGTTTACTACTCTGAACCGACTTGATTAATCCTGTAGAAATGTAGAAAATCTTTTACAGTGTATTTTAATTAGTTTCGTTTCTAGATACAAATGACCGGGCATCATATATTACTTTGATATAAATCCTTCTTTAAATGCCTTTTCATGCTGCAACTAAAGGAAACGTTATAATTTGAGATTGTTTTTTCTAGAATATGCATTTTGGTTTACAATAATAAACAACAATTCTTACACACAGAAAAAATACCGACCCATTTTAAAAAGTCCCCAAAAATACGGGTGCCGCGGTAAAAGCAATTTGGTGGGATGTTTCCTAACTCTATTTATGTTGCCGTGGTTCACAGCCCCGGTTTAGACTTTAGTTTTCCAGGCTTTGTTTTTTCGACATTTAGCAACAAAACCTTTGAAATAAAATACAGATACACGCAAGATAAAATAAGTTAGTTTTCAACTCGTTTTACTCAAATACTTAATTACACTACCCATGTTGCAATTGCAATTAAGTATTTGATACGTAAATCAAAATGCAAGAACGTTTCGTGCCAAGTGACATGATAGAAGAGGCAAGAAGAGCATTCAGAGGCATTATGAATGTTAATTTGTTTTATGTAAGGACTAATTTATTTAAGACAAACAATAACACATTCATAAAAATATTCTCATAAATAATATCAATAAAGCAAAAAAACTGGCTTACCGTGTAAATGCTACGAGAAAAAACTTCCGAGATACAGGAGCTTAAGAGATTATCCTTTTATTAAACTTTGATCGTAAATCCTTGTCAGATGTCTGTATGCCGACTTAAGCTATTGAAAAAGAAAGGAATTACAAAGAACATAAATCTCTAATATTCCATGATAAGCATTACTGTAACTTAGTACGAAATATAACGATTGATATAAAGTTACTATTTATACACAAACTATTAGATAATGATATCTATTAAAAGTAGCATTTAGTGAACGTTCGGCATTCAGTGCACTGACTATCTATACGTGACAAGTACCAACCAAGACTTCCTCAGTTAGTAAACGGCTAACCTTCGAAAAGTCAACAAAAAAATCTAACCAAATCGAAATTTTTATGGACTTTAACACACGACAACAAGAACAGAAATACAAATTTCAAAGACCAAAGCGAATAAGCATTGCTTGTTTTGGGTAATGAACACGTTGGTTGTAGACGTCCTCTGATAACATCCAGTTACTTCATCATCATCATTTCAGCTATAGGACGTCCACTGCATAAGCCTCCCCCAGTGACTTCCAGATTGGCCAGAAGTTGGAAGCGGCCTGATACGCAGATCAAATTGGGAGCATTGTGGTTGGTTTTAGTATAGATCTTTCTTCATCTATACGGTCAATCCCGGTTGTCCACTTTTCTTGATTTACTCCTTCATTTCGCGCGGTCTTGAGCGTCTCTAGTTGTGAGATCTTTAGTATAGATATGTCAGTTATATCGGTATGTCAAAATATTTAGTTGTTCCCTATGCGCCGTAGTACACCGTTACCCACCGAAACACAGTTATCATGTTTCGGCTGCTCTTTTTCAACTGTGCCATTAGTCAATAGTCTATTATCTCCAATGGAGCTGAAGGCGATTTTTTCTCCATTAACACGCTCGGCTGGCGTCCTCAGCAGGGCAGTAGACCACGCAATTTCCTTGATGGCCCAACTCATTTGTCACTTCCTTTAACCATAATTTATCTATATGGGACGTATTAGTTTGTTCATAATGTTAGTCAATACGGTACTTAACGTCTTTAAACGTTAACATTTAAGAATCTTTGGCGTCACTGATACCGCGGTTTGTGGGTTTTACCAATTTTAGGTTATCATAATCACAGGTTAAATAATGTAAGTAAATAGTTAAACGAAACACAAACGATGACTGTTATTATTATTTATCAGATATCTAGTATCTACCAAAAGTAACAGCTAACTGGCTAAAATATATCCGTCCGAGAGCATAAAAAGTTTTAAAATATGGCAATAAAACAAATATTGGACATACAAACACTTGCTCTGATCCTAAGGTAAGAAGCTAACGTGTGTTCAAAGGAGAATAATATGAAGTAGATGGAGCAGTTTGATAGATAAATATAAATATTGGACAACATTAGATACATTGCTCTGATCCTAAGGTAAGTAGCTAAAGCACTTGTGTTATAGAAATCAGAAACAACGACGGGACCACACCACCACAACATAGAAAAGTTCGTTTTCTACATTGAGCCGACCAAGAATTGAACCCGTGACCTCAGAGATGGCAAACGCCAATTCCGGCGTACAGACCTCTCGGATAAGGAGGTCGTCAAAATAATTTAATAACTAATATCATTTTATAGATTACAGACATTAAGTAATACTTTCATACATTCGAGCAGATACATAACATTTGAATACTAATGAAACATTTATTACATATGTATTACAAAATAAACCAGTATTCGCTTACTAAAATAGAAATAGCCAAACTAAGACTATATATATTTTAATACAACGTATTCAGAGCACTTAATTACTATTCATGAGTAACTAATAATGCTGATTGCAAAAAAAAGCCTTTACTTTTGCGAAAAAAGGTAGTAAGTAGTGTTTTATTTATACAATGAGTACGCTATTTTCATTAAAGCATGGAACGAGTAAATCATCTGATCAAAACTAATTATCTTACGGACCGTGTAGTCCTTTTACTTTCTGCTCACGCTTGATTAACTAGTCCCAGACACAGGCCTCTGTATTTAAAATTTGGCGAATATTTTAATTATAAAAGGTATTTTCTATTTCAGCACCGGTCATTGACTCAATATTCAAACTTGGATATGTTAGAACATGGTATAGTAAAACTAATTTTGGTTTGTTCATTAAAACTTCGAATGACTTTTTAACGTTTTAGTTGTCATGAACAACCAACAACACTAGGTTACGAAATCATCTATATCGAAGCGGTCAATTTTATTGAATCACTTGTTTGAAATGACGCCTTTCATGTTATCCACCGCCTACAATATTTCCTCAACATTATTTCTATATAGCTTGAACACCTGCGCCGACGGCTACCTAAGGAATGTCAGTATTCTAGGCATCTAACTATGCTAAGGCCGGTACGCTGACGCAACAACTTATAGAATTACCGAGGTTTATTCGTCCCCAATACGAATTAGGTAATTTGAGAATAGAAACCGTAAAACTAGAAGGTGAAATGAGTTTTATAAAAATATTAATAAAACAAATTTAAGAAACCTTTTATGTGATTGTATTTAAGTAGTTAGCAAGGGCATCAATAATAAAGAAATTTGAGATATAACCTTCAATGCTCTGTTTTTACCTTTGAAAGCAAACATTATTTTGGCATTTTAAATTGCAAGAAGTTAATACTATAAGGCAGGTTGCTATCCAATTCTCACTTTTAGCTAGTTCTGAGAGAAATACTGCAGACACGTACACACTAACTACACATTACACCAGACGATATAAAGTCCAGTATAACAATTTCAGCTAGTAAAGTCGATATCTGTGCAACCTCTTGCAGAATCAACGATACGAGGCTAATACAAACCCCACCTGGGTTCACTAAGCCGTTATGATCCAATAAAGTTGAATTTCCAAAAAGTTCTTACAATAAAATATTTCGCCTTTATTCTTTATTGCGCTATTCGAAAGTAGTAAGTGGTTTACGGGTTGAATTTGCCAATTGCTCTTGAAAATCAGTAAGCGTGCGTGGATTTAGATCGTGCCAAAGGAGGAAAATATAGAATACACCAGCAAGAACAATGATCTTAAATTAGATGTAGATAAATTCTGAAGCAATTAGTAAAGTAGCAGTAAGTAGCATTATATACAACAGTTTACCAGTATTGTAAAAAATACACGCACTACACATTTCCGAGTTATCTCATATCGAGCAATCGTATGAATTGACTATTGTTGCCGTATCGTCGCCTTTGTGTTCTTGCTCCGCTCCTGACAATATCATGTAGCCGTTAATGCTATTGCGAATGCATCGTACGTTGTAATGTTTGTTTGTTTTATGCAACGTTATTTATTAATGCTTTACATAAAAAACCGTAACTTCTAGGACATTATATTATAATTTCAGATTCGTGTTTTTATATCAATTGTGAAACAATGAACATTGGGCTAGAAAACCTTAATTTGACAATATTGTCGTTGGCTTGCTTAATACCTATATTAACTACTTGTTATGTGCCTAACGCTTGCTAAAGCGTTTCTGTAATTATTTTTACTTCTGAAATAAAGACAGATTAATATAATAATGATAGTACAATATTGGCTGGCAGTGGTGTAATAATTATTTTACAATCGTATTATTCTTTATTGAAATATTTTGTCACTCTTAGTGACTTTTAGGATGATTATTAAATGTTAGTTTTTATTTTCAAATTTGACCCTGCTGAACTCGGAAAGGAGACGTCCACCTCATTCCTTGCATACGTTGCAGTCACGAGACATATTCGATTATTTCGCGAATATTATCCATAGGGGACGTAGCGGACGTGATGGTCGCTCGCTAAATTTGAATTTATGCGTCCGGCGTGCTGGGCCATTCCCGTCGTGTTGTTATTTACCATGCGCGTGCGATTGAGATCGAGAATGGGTACTTTCTTTCAACGTCAATTGAGGGAATTGATACTAAATGTAGATCTTACAATCTTCCTGTTATGAAATGATTACAAGTCACATTAAGTTCCAAGCAATTTTCAAAAATCCTTTATAACATTGAAAATCCCGTTATCCGTCGGTGAGTTTAGGGAAACATATTCGATTTATATTTCACCTTTTTACTATTTAATTAACCAAATTAAAAATATATATACCAAAAGTACCTGGAGTACCTAGGAATATTTCCTCTGAGAAATATTCAACAAAAAAAAAATTCAAGTCCGCTACTAAAATCTTTCGATCAATGAACGATAGACTCCGATTCTCTCATCAAATCATCTACGTAAACCATTACAAGTAACCGTGTTAGTTTAAAACAAAGACCTTGTAGAACAATCTCTACATCCATCAGGCAAATTGCAATGTAAATGCACAATCTTCTAATCGCATGGACACATCGAACGGCGAATACTAATTCTTAGCTGGTCGATGGTCGTCATAAAAGGACATAATGTCACAATGACACATCAAGGTTCAGCCAATTTCCTCTTTAACGTTAAAGTTTCGCGATCTTTATGTCAATTTCCTGCTAATTCTGACGCATATATAAATTACATCCATTTAACAGTGGTGATCAATAATATGTTACCAAATTAAGAGATTGATACGATAAGGTACTATAGGTATATATTTGTTTAGGATTTGACATGATCATTTTGCTGAAATCACTTTGCATAATAATTTTAAGGAGGAAGATTGCCATATCATCTTTGTCATGTCGAGCGAGTGATATTTCATCGCGTAATGAATATACAACGCGAAGAGATACAAAATCGTGCCATTATGTCTGAGCACCGCTAGAGTAGAATTATACAGCCTTGACTGATACCTAAACATTATTCAAGTGGCATTTGTCCAATTTTGTCCTTTTACGTTATCTTACATTAATTTAAATAAAGCAGTGCTCGGTGGTGTTAAAATCGGAGCATATTAATTCGAAAAAGAGGCTCGAGCCCGAAGATCCACGCATACGCTAATACGACCAAGGAATTTCATGGCATCAGTACAATCGTTATTGTTGACATTTTTTTTTTCTTAGTCTAGAATTTTTTGATTAGAAAATATTACCTTATATGATTTACAATACTCGTATCTAGTAGCCAATGGTTCGTCTCATTCGCAAACTCATTTTCTGATGCTCGTCAACAAACTTATGACGTGCGAATAGTAATCTAAGTAATTGATAGTAAACCATACATGCGAGTTAATTAAAGTTCGTTAGCCGATAGTGACATCATCCGATAGAAGTTTCCTTTGATGGGACGCGAGGCGAGTGCTTATGAGTTCTGCATGGCATTGGGATTCTTTATACAGGGTGTACAAAAAAAATAGAACACTCCGTACAACCACGTGATCAGCTGGCTCATATACGACCACTTTTACTTCGGGAGCAACCTTGAAATCGGTTTTTTTTTGTCAGGTGCTCCATACATTATCATCAAAATAGGGCGGTTTGTATGAAGCATCATTTTTTTTTACGATTTTGATGTTGCCCCCATAGAAAAAGTTGATGTATATTATAAGCAGATGATCACGTGGTTTTAAGGAGTGTCCTATTCTTTTGTAAACCTGTATATGACTAGATTCCGCCAGCGGCTTCGCCCGCGTGGTGTTCTGTTTGTCAACTTTAAAGTCTTTAACAACGACCGAATAATGCATTATTTAAGAAAAAAATGTATTACTATAAAACAGGTTATAGTATGTCAACCTTAAAAGATAGACATATGCTGTCACGGACTTTTTTTATAGAACTTTTAAAGAGAAACCCTTCTGTTATCGCATGTATAACAGAAGGGTTTCTCTTTAACGGAAGCTCTCAAAAGTAATATATTTTCCCGTTTTTGCAACATTTTTCATCGATGGTCCGCTCTTCTTGGTCGTAGCGTGATGTAATATAACCTTTAACCTTCCTAAATAAATGGACTATCCAATACAAAAATATTTTTTCAATTCGAACCAGTAGTTCCTGAGATTAGTGCGTTCAACCAAACAAACTGATCAGCTTTATAATATTAAGTATAGATATTATGGACTGATTTACATAGAAATTTAATTAAAACTTTATTCTGTTGGTTGCTAATTCCTTATTTTAGATCAAGGCAAATGAATTTATTTAATCATTGTTTATTTCCAAACAAACAAATCGCTCATGTTACTCCAACTACCTTATTTGTGTGTACAATTTTATCGTGTAGGGTTTAATGTATTACATGAAATACGTTAAGACCTTTTGAATATACACGCGCACACGCATTTAGTTGCGCGATCATAAGTTCAGAATGCTATTGCTACAATGTTTATGCTAATAAGACGAATGAATTCAACATAAATACGGGATTGTATGCATGTTCATATGTCAAAGGTTGTAATAAAGTTAAACAATTCATTGTAGTATGTTTTCGACATCAATTTATGGAATAATGTTGTCGGATAGTAAAATGAAAATCATCTTCATACATTATATTAATGTCTTCTTCCTAAAACCGATACGAGAAGCAAAATGAAAAGTGAAGTTAGGAGTCAGTTAATTTTACCAATTGCCAATAAAGGGATAGAGATCTTGATAAAGAACGCAATAAAGAAAACAATAAACGTTATCAAAATGTTGCGGGCTCACCGTGGTTAATCCTGCCACGAGAATTTCAAGGGGATTGCCTGAATTCAATTCCAGACGGCAGCATAACCGCGGTTTACGGCTAGTTCGACGATACGAACGCCCAAGTAAACGGGAATCGAGTAGTAAATAAATACTCACCCGGGAGGGTTATGCCAACATAAATACATCCAGTTTACGGTGGTACCGTGATGGTTTATCGGATCCGGCTCGAAGGACCGGCATAACATTACTTGTTTTGGACTTCGGTCATTATTTTTACTACAAATTCTTTGTAGTTCGCATTAAACCAAATTCGTGGAACGAGTAACATTAGGAATGAAACATTGATCCAAAATTAGGCAATTTTTAATGTCATATTGAAAGGACAAAAGATAAAAAGGGCACACGATCTCAAAATTCTCAAATTATGGAAGAATGTAATTTGTCAACGGTAATTCTGCAACGAACTTTTTCTAAAGAAAGATAATATTCCTTTTTATGTTGATATCTCTCAAAGGAATTTTGGGACGCAAAAACAAAAGGGAAGTTGGAAAAAGGAACTTAAGAATGGTGGCTATATTTAAAACTGTGAAAATTGTATTTGTGTTAAAGACCTTACGGGGTTTGTAACAGAGAACGGAGTGCCCTATTGTGCTCTTGAATGTGAATTGAAAGCTCTGCGAGTCCAACATATCATAGTTGAAGTCTTTTTTAAAATAAAAAACTACGCCGTCTGTGACTTACAGATAACATAGGAATTCAATTCACGGTCTGTCGTTGTTTATGCATGTTGTCGCGGATCGTTTCGCTCGCTGCTTAAATCGGTTTAGGTCAACAGACGGTGTTAGATATTCTACTAACTCTCAACTCTTTAATTTCTTTTGTTGTTTCTTTCTTGTTGTACTAAAATAAAAACTATTGTTCCAAAAAAGTTTAATGTTATGTTCAGCAACATGAAAAAAATTGCGTTGAACTTGATATTAATTACTCAATATCGTCACATTTCAATGGTGAATCAATGGCTTATCATTAGATTTGAAGACAAAAACCTAACTTTAATATTATTTCATCTTACCTGTTCCTGAAAGCAGAAGCACCCACATTTTGTGAACTTCTCTGACAATGCACTGTTCACTCTTATCTTAAACAATCCTATTTGCAACATAGTCTTTATTTTGGTATCAGAAAACACAGTATGGTAATCTCTGAACAACCGACTGTGTGTTATTGTCGTTTCAGTATTGATTGCGAGTCCATCATCTTGTATGTTAGTACATAGTTATTACTAAGACACAGGTGATAGCAAGTCATAGATCTGTCTTCGCAAGAATCCATTACTCAACATTGCATTTGCCAATAGGTCCTCGACTCCAACTTGCAATGCACTAGAAGATGCATAGGAAATGTGTAGAAATAATTGCAGTCTATGCCAGAGGCAGGATGTCTAAAATGTCTGTTGTCACGTTTGATGGCTGTGGACGGGAAATGGCATTCGAAATCGTTTTCAGACGCAATATGGAGTTACAAGAAATTATATGCTAAACGACTAGTGAGAAACAATAACAAGTAAAGCCACATTTGAACTGGTTTATATCTCTTAGAATTCATTAGTCGTCAAAATAATTGTCGCTTTTTACCGCCTTACGTCGGCGACGACCGTCTGGTGTATTGGTTTGCGCTCCGGACTACAAAGCCAGTGGTTGCGGGTTCGAATTCCGCCAGGCAAATGTTTCTGTGATGAGCACGAGCATTTGTACCTAAGTCATGGATGTTTATAAAAATACTTAAGTATGTTTATCCGTCATCTAGTCACCATAGAACAAGCATTGCTTAGTGTGAGGTTAGATAATTGGTGTGATTGTGAAAATAATTTATTTTTAACCAGCTGTTTCGATTACGTAATCTTGAATAAGTAAATTCAAGTAGATACGTTTACTTAATGTTACATAGAAAGTAAGACACCGATCAAACAAGGGCTCTGTAAACTGAAAGCTGTCCATGGTTTTAGCACTAATCCAAGCACTCAGACAATAATGTGGCCAGGCTTAGTGAAATACACACTAAGGAGTTCGATTGTGACATTTTAACGTGCAATTCAGAATTACATAGCACCCACTGGGTGATTGGAGCCCGCCGCTCTGTGATCATTCGAATACCGGACCAGTCGTGATTTTAGCGGATTGCTCGCACTCTACATTTATGTACAAGTATACTCTATACTAGACTACATATTTGGCTGCTACGATCTCGGGTTGCAATATACTAATTACAACTACTAGTATTTTGATGTATATAATGCCTAATGAATACACATGCTAGAAAAGAACATGATTTGGTCCTTAAAAATTGCACGTTAGAAGGAAAGTATTTGACCCTCAAATCAGGGAATTTTATATAAAGACCTTTGCCCACAGTAGCAAACTATAGGTTTAAAAAAATGACTCATTTGAGTAAATCAAATTCACTTCCACAATACATGCAATTGCTACTAGTACTCCCTTAAAACGCATGCTAGTTAAGCATGATTCTTAAAGTAATTAACATGTAGGCAATAATATGTACTTTATTTGTCTAGCATTATTATACGCAATAAAATAAATAAATTTTATTAATCCATTTCTACAAAGTTTTATTAAAACAAGTTACAATTACAATATTATTTTATCATGAAATATATGACGTAGATAGATTAAACAAAGGCATATGTATGAGTAAACAGTTATAAATACTGTTAAAACTGATTGGTTTTCTCGTATAAACTATCTACTTTAACTTTACATCCATCGTATTTTTTATTCACTTTATTACTATTTTTTTCAGTAGTCTAATTTTATATAGTCATTTTATTAACTTACTTCTATATTATTAACCATATAAAATATCTCAACTGAGTTTTAATAGATTTCTGTAACCCATTAGTATATTAAACTTAATGAGACTTGTATTAGAAGCAAAACTAGTTTTAATAAAATTAAATATAATGAATCAACAATACCCTTATCAAAGGGGTTAGGCTCGTACTATGTTAATTATTACATAAAGTGGGCTTTTATTGAATCCTAACTTAAAGTTACACTAGTTATAAACAATCTGGTATCAGTTTAAAACGAAACATCGCCATTGACACGAAAATATCATCAAATCAAACAAATACTTTCCTCTCCTAAATGACAGCTTTTACGAATCTTGGACTTGCTAAATCTACCGGTAAATTGTGATAGTAAATCATTAATCACCGTGACATTTTGTTTGTACAGGTTCGGGCTTAACGCAACAAAATATATTAGGAGCTTGTTAATTAACGTAGACAAAGTTTCAGAAGGGGTCTTAATTGAATCTTTTACAATAATGTATTTCAATGTCATGGGCGGGTAATTCATTTAGTAATAAATCATGTGATACAGCATTTGTTTTCGAACATATTGCTTGGTTGTAACATTATTTTAATGCGAGTGGCAGACAGTCTACTTTTCTACCAGTCTACATGGTCTAGATGTAATAAAACGTATAAACAGTCATCCATCTACAACAGATTTTTTTTAAGCATTACACATCGATTCGATCACATTTCATTGCAATTTTGAGGATTTACTGAAATTCATCTGCAAATGCTATGAACATATTAGTTGGAGCAAGTGTAAAAGTATTTTTTTTATACCTGCAGATTCTTTAGTTACTTTGTATGTTACGATTTGATTATTTCTGAAACAAGAACATACAGGTTTACATTGCAAAGGGGTGCCAAATCTTTAGGAGTGATTCAGAATCAGTAACTTAATCTACATATGCAAAGTACAATAAATTTTTTCACATTTAATTATTCATATCCGCTGTTAAAAATCGTACGCGTGGATAATTTAACTCATTCATGAAAAAATTGCACCGTATGTGCACTGCGTAAGGTCCTTGTTGGCTCGCCGTACCTGCGCCTCTGATGAATGACCGCGCGGCTTTCGTAATCTCTCTATTGACTTTATTTTCGGATATATTAAAGTTTTTTTTTGTAACATACAATTATCAAAAATAATATCGATTAAGACGCTTCTTTATATTGGTCCCTAGATACGATAGGTGACTGAGAAATTCTTACTGACCGATCACACATTTTAATATATCGCGCAATAGTAGTAGTAGGTATTTCGCTTTACCTAACACCATATACCACTGCAAATCGCTGCCCAGTTACCAGTTGGCGTTGGCCGGTTCTGGGAAATAATTTATATGTTGGTTGGTCATCATGATACAGGGTTTCCTCTTACTGATTATAACTGTAGGAAAACTTCGTAATTTGTTGGGACCCATTAGCGCTTGCAACGTTATAATGCTATTACACAGCATGATATTCTCTTAGTATCCCCAGTATGTGGTAAATCGTATTTTTAGGGTTCCGAAGTAGCTCAAAAGGAAAAAAGAACTATTTTATCGTAAAACGAATAAAGTCAAAAAAACTCGAAATGTTATGAATTAGATAAAGTCCACTGAATAACAGAAACCCCACCTGCATAGAAAACTACATAACAGAATGGATGTTTAGATCAAAATGAGGAATAAAAGAGTTAGAGAAATATGATACTGTATTTTTTATGTGTTTGAAAATTGGCAGAGAAAAAAGTACTTATTTTTTGCGTAATAAAATAATACTTCTGCGTTAAATACTATTAAGTTGGCAACGCACATTACCGTCGAATTCTATTTTTTTTTTCCTAAAATTCTTTATATCTTCTGTAATTGCAAAAAAATATATCTTCAAAATTGTCATCTCATTAAAATTAGAGTCACTGGGGTACACATGGAGCCAAATTGCGTCTAATCGTCGGTTTGACAAAGGTGGACAGTTTGCGGGCCGGCCGGTGAATTATTACCGGAGACAGACGAGCATTCCAATTCGATATCCCTGTGGTATTACTGACGATTAAACCTCTTATCTTGCACGAAACAGTACCTACTGTATTCTGGATGTATTAAATTGTTTTCATGTCATGTTTTTTCGTTAAGTTTCTCCTTTGAAGAGGATAAACAATATCGTTCTTGTAATGCTTTTCAACCAAAAATATTTTGATAAAAATAATCAACCAACAATCCATTCTTCCAATCACCGTTCCCTTTCTCTAATGGTTGTCTTCTACCTGAAGGTTGTCTGAATGAGATCGCTATTAGCGATAAAACCGCCTAAGTTGTACGTCTTTCTGTAAAAATCATGTGTAATTTACTTGTATGATGTGCAATAAATATAAATATAATCTATCAACAATAAAAAATAACATTTATGTAACGAAAACAATTTTTATAGTATGTATATCTGCTTAACTAGTTCAAAGCTGTACCGCTATGTGTCAACGGTTATTTTAAATGCAGTCCTGATGAATTAAATGTCACGAGTATTAATACTACTGCAACTGATTTCGCAACACAATGTTGAATGTAGCTTTCTATTCCAAATCCTACATGAGGTTAACGAAACTAAATAATAGCACAGTGGAACATAGTTGAATCTCATTAGACAGGTTTTTGTTGCACCTTTATTCTGTTCGTGAGGTGTAGTTTTAGTCAGTCGGTAGTCATATTAAAAATAAAAATAAATATATGTTTACACCAAAAATCTGGATTAAGGGTAGCGAATTTGTTCATCAACAGAAACAACGATTACTATGGGTTCAATAACAAAATTATGTAATACAATTGTTATGCTCCATCGTATGGAATTTACTTTCGCGATTTTGATGTGGACCCCATAGTAAAAGTTACTCGTATTTATGAACACAACCGCCTCATTTAATATGGCTACTGACTAAAACAACAACTGTAGAAGAAGGATATAATTTATCATTGTGTTATCACAGGTCAGTTTTTGCACACAGTTGTAAATGACGTCATTTTAGTTGAGTTAAAAATGCAAAAAACTCGAGAGTTAAGGTCGAGGAACCGGTTTAAATGTTAAACGTGTGAAGATTCTAATTTTGGAAATTTACTCATAACCACTAATTATTTGATACAGTCACATTTTCTGCTATGCTTTAAGTTTTAAGTAAACAAAGTTTAAGTAAATAAAAAACTATGTTCGTTTAATAGTATACTTTTTGTAGATAGACATTTATTATTATGCTTGTGTTGTGTTACGAAGAGATACTTTAGCTCAACAGTAAGATTATCAAATCAGATTGAATACGTCAATTTAAGAGCATTACTTTTAATTTAATAACTATAAAAAGTAAATTAATAAAATGTTCTAACAATTCTATTGTTGTATATATACTTATATGTAGAAATGAATTAAACAAAAAAAATATTGCAACGTAAATGGTTTTATCGTCAACCCGAAGAGCACAAGACACGACATCACTAGCTGCGTTAGTTTTTATTACCGAAAGCAAGCGCAATATCTTACGTCTTCTGAGTATATTGTCTATTTACGTCGGCAGCCAATGTAAACAAATACAAACGCTCGCTGTCGTTATGACACCAATAGCCGTTCTGAATAAGGAGCCGTGGTCGATACTGGAAAAACATCGACAGAACTTTCAGGGGTAGCAAATTATAGAAATGATTGTAAAATAATCAATTAAGCCTTCGCGTGCCATAAAAAAAAATGTATTAGCGGGTATGTAGTAACGGGTAAGCGGAACGCGAAGGGATTTTAGTTAGGTTATAGGTATAGGTAGGTAGTATAGGATTATAGATAATATAGTTTTTATGAAAATTGCAGGCTTTTACACAGTAAGTAAAATTTTAAATGAAACAAGTTATATGATACTATGACAAAAAAGTAAACACTTATTTTGGACTACCTACAACAAGTGTTAAATAATTTTGTAATAGATGAAACCGTTCATCGATGTTTTTTATCGACTCCATTCAGCTCTATCTTAAGTTCGTCGGCCGGTAACGATCAAGATTTCATCTTTACCTGCGGTGCATTACCCAAAACGAGCCTATAGGGACCTTGGAACGACCGAATTAGGACCTATGGAGGAGGTAACGACCTCACTCGAAAATACCTCAGGTTCCGTTTTGGTATTTTGAGAACGTTCATTTTATGTTTATCGATTGATAGAGTAGTTTTATCTACTTCACTAACCAATATGTACAATCAAAGTCATTGTGTTTCTGCCGTGCAAATTGCTTGAACTCCGAGGTCCACCCTCTTAGCCCCATGATATGATGGCAGCCCATCATCTCCAATAGAACAGAACAGTATCAGTCATCTCAAAAACGACTACCAATAAGATTTGTGTTTCAATTACATTATATGATACTTAGTGCTGCCCGTGCATAGCCAGGACGAATTATTTAAGTAACGAGGTGAATCATCATAATCAGCCCACATCAGTCCACTGCTGGACATAGGCCTCGCCTATGCACGCCTCTATCTTCGGCTATTCTTTACCATCCGCTGCTAACAGCTTTGCGTATTTCATCGCTCAACCTCGTCTTTGCTGCGTTTGCCAAGTCGCGGTCTCTACTTAAGAACACCTAATCGGTTATCGGTTCTACGGCAAATATTTCCACCCCACTGCCACTTTAGCTTGCTTATTCTTTGACCTATATCGATCACTTTAGTTTTCTGTCAGAAAAATATTAGCTGGTAAATTATTTTAATTAATATGTTTGTAAGTGGTAATATAAGAAACCAGCAAGTCGACTTTGAAAACTATTTTAATGCTAAAAAGCCACACTATTCTCGATCAACGTAGTATTAAGTCATAAAATTTATCATTTATTATTACAACATAAATTCTAAGCAGTGGTGATATAGGATGGTATTTATTTCTGCATATGCAAGTTTGTGCGAAATATATGCTATTCTGTTTTATTTTATTCTTGATACATGTCACCTTCACTATTGATTATGTCTAAAACAGCTTTATTTGGTTCATAAAGCTAATTGATTTTGCACGCGGTCAGTTTCGTGACTGAGAACCGCTAAAAATAACACCACCTGCGCACCCTCCGACATTTGTATTACTTTCTCACCTCCTTGCTCGAACGTCGGCTTTGTTTCTGTTTACTTCTGATTGATAAGTGAGTAGCTGAGTTTCGATAACATCGGTTGTTTTGGTACTCTTAATTGTGTTAAAAAAATCACCATTCTTGTATTTTCCTTACCGATAGTATTAACATAATTAGGTTACCAATTATAGTAAGACATTTGTCCTTTCGAAATATTATAAAAAGAGTAAGATATAGTACAATCTTCTTTTTTACTTGAAAAAAATGTGTTTACCTCTAACTTCTACTGTGTTTATAATCTAATAACAAATTAGTCATTTCTTAATAAGATGTCAATATACGATGTAAATCAGCCCATAAACTAGTATAGATTCCAGATTGTAACATGATTCTATTGCAGACGACGAAGTTTGAGTAATGGTATTTTATTCCACATGATCTCGCCACAGTTACAGACAAATGTTTATCGAAAACAAAAACACTTGTAACATTATCGCTTGAACTGATATATCGTGTCAAACACTGACACACGGGTATCATCCACTGCAATGCAACTGTCGTTGACATGACTGCGTGTCCAGCCAGCGTGGGTGGTTTATGAATCACATCAGCAGAGAAAATGCGTCATATTGTTGGATATAGTGTTGTTGTCAATTTAAAATTTGACACGTTGTAGAAAAGCGTTGCAGTTGGAAGTGAAGCCGTGGCTCAGCTCAGACGAGCATTGGAAGAGGCCTATCTTGACAAAGATTCAGCTAATTTTATGCTTGAAATGAAAGAACTTGACCTTAATGTTGGATTAGATTGACGCCTGATAACAATATGATAACATGTAACGTGATAAAGATAAATAAGATCGACTGTCTGTACACAAACGTATATCTCTGGAACTGTAAATAGTAAAACGAGTAAGACATTCGATGATTCGATTTAGTTCAGTGTATAATATTTTGAGAAAGATAGGCTGCTCGTCTTTAAAAAGCAAATTATGATGTAGGTTTCACATTTAATTTATTTCTTTTTGGTTCACGTCATATTGGTAGAAAATTATAATGTTTTAAATACATACTTAAAGGCATTTTCCCATTTTAACAATCTTGCATTTTATTTTAAGCGGCAACAGATGAATGAAGATGAAGATGAATCTTGACAATCCTAATATGCACAGAAATTTTAACCCTTTTCCTTCCCTGGTTCCTTTACTGTAAGTTAAGCTTACAATCAAATGTATAACTTAACCTGTAGCAGTACGTACACTAGTTTTGTCAATTTCGTCTTATATACTGCATGTTGCAATGTCAACATTGCCGCAGATTTTGATTATATGCTACAAATTCCGAAATTCCTACACAAGGAAATGTGCCGAAATATGGTGGCACCATTTCAATCTGACTGCACTCCCGTATGGTAGGTACTACATTCGTTTTGGAACTTTCCTCTTGGTAATAATGCATGTTTCAAATTAACAATGCATCGCACATAAAGTATGCCTGCTGCTAGTTGGACGGCTGTTCAGCGGAGGAACTTCGTAAATGGATCAAACTTTCAACATAAACCAACGTTGGATTTCTATTTTCAGTTCATAAGCGCGGCCTACGGTTTTAAAAATAATGGTAGTTTGTTTTTGGACGTACGGAAGGTAATAAATACATCTATGGATCTTGTGGAGAAGATCTTATTGTTCCAGCCAGTTTTTAACTGGTATTCCGAGATTCTGTAATCCTCTATTTACCTACTATCAAGCATGACGCACTATATGAAGCTGTTCTCCTAGTTGATTAATGAGTAATATTAGGTTTATCTAAAAAATTCTTTTCCTAGGTAGTCATATGGACATAACGTGTATTCTATGCACTAGATTTCAGTGAATAAAATATTCTATTACATAGAAACGTAAGTATAAAAGCGTAACATATTTTGATGCAATCCATCTGACTCAATCTCATAAAGTAATGGTATTGCAATGCAGTCTAGTGAACGTTGTGTCATATTACAAACAGTTTTAAATGAATTTTGTATTAGAAAAACTTTGGAGCACTAAATATTAAACTAGCATTATTGAGGTAAATTAAAAGTAATTAAACAGATTTTCGCCGTCTCCAAGTATAAAAAGGAAATTCCCTTTGAAATTAAACATCACTTCAGACGGAAGTCAAAATATTTAACATGTAGACGCATGTTAGGTATTCTGTCTTTCGTCTGATTTGGACTAGGTGAAAAATGTTACCCGCATTTTAGTAAGCCAATTCAGACATGTACCCTAAAATATTCCGATTTAAGCCTGTTATTTATTACCCCAGTTGCACAACAACTGAATGAATGTAATGTAGTAATGCGACAAACGAGATCGACGGCAATGATTTATGCCAGTTCATTTAATAAGCATTCATTCAGTTCGTACAGTCTGCGGCAGAAATAGCTGTTTCTGACAGCTTTACAAAGACACAAAGTTATCTAGGTATATGAAGTTGTTAGAGGGCCTTCTGCGCAAATCGACTTCGATATTTCGGCTCCATTCGCCCCTTCACTCATGCTAGCATCCTACGGTAAATGGGACGGAAAAAGAGCTAAATATAGATACATCATATCGATCGGACTATCAGTATCGTTTTGCAGAATCGGACCACCCATAGTATTATAAACGTTATACCATATTCTGGCTATTCGATAGGAGAGTTTATGACTTTGTAAAGCCCATTGAGAGACTTGAAGGTCCCACCAACAGAGACAGACACTAATCCGACATCCTTAGCTTATATAAGTAGGGTAGCTTGTTTGAAGTAAAGCTTACATATAGACGCTCCCCTCTGGTCGAGTGGGTGCGATGCAGATGTAAGGCTATCAGCATCACGTTATTTACCTTAAACTTCAGATAGTCACATAGTTGGTACCTTAGAAAGGACGACTACGATTCCCGAATTCCGAGGCGCTTCTTGCGACGTTTTAATGTAACTTTATCTATGCGCACATTATTATTTTTTAAGTCTAGGGAGCATAGTCTTTAATTTTTAGAGTTTGGCTGTACGTCCAATAGCCGGACACTCCATAAATCTGAGCTATTCATATCGTAAAATCGTTTGTTCAGATGAAATACTCGTTTCCGTTTGCGGAATGCAATGATACCACGGATTTTCCGACATGTTAATAGCAGTTTTATGTCGTGTTTCGGTTATCAGTCGTGAACAACAACGCTTTGTATTGCTGACTGGCCTGAAAGCATTTTAAACGACTTCTACCCTAAAATCTGTCTGAAAATACAAATGAAATTTTGTGATATTTAAAAAAACTCCAAAATAATACCAGTTGATCAGCTAGTTAAACGAAAAATTCATTAACCGTTTCCCTGTCCAAGAGCAAACACAATAAGCAAACTCTTTGTTATCCGTACCTATACTTGATAATATGGACCTGTTAACTTTAACAGGTCCAGGTCCTGTACCCTATTTACACATAGAAAAATACATATTAAAACACGTTTGTATGTAATTTTATCCTACTGCTGCTACAGGATAATGTGCTAAGAAACAGCGTTGAGAAAACTAGAAGCAGGAAGTAGACATTTTAATCGGTCTCAGCTCTTGTAGAAGTAGTTGTTGGTAATATTTTTTGTTACATGTGTTGTTACATGATTTTTTTAAAAACCAAATTGAAACTGGCATTTTTATGTTCCTGCAGCACATAGATAGACGTGTGTGGTATATAACGAATTAAGATGACGTAATGGTCAATTTGCTCACATTAGCCGTCGTAGATCATGCGGTATAGCACTTCCATTTTGAACTCAATTTCAATAAGTATAAGGAAATAGTGTTTTGTCAGTATTTAAGTATTCTACATAATATGTTTGCTCAATCCATGCCCGGGCATCAGACAGGTAAATGACGTAAGCCAGGAATGGCAAACATTTTTACATCCATCTCCTTTTTTTATAGTGATGGTAAAAAATTGTGGTATGCTTTAAACGGTTTTCTGTCCAGTAGTAGACACTTAGCAAAACCATTGTTATGTATTTTATGTGATCGATCAAACAAGGAACCTGGTTTTTTTTTTCATAAAATTCCAGAAAATGCGTATAAAGTAAAATCTGTTTTTTTTTCTAATTCCTCCATTTAGGCTACAGCAAAAATTGTTTAGCCAGTATTTCAATTCAGTGAATTAAAAAATAATTAAGTGTACAAATTATGCCTCAGGCTTGCCATCTCTGTGTGAGTGTATAGCATCGACAGATCAGCAAAAAATGACCACGCAAGAGAACAAAAAAGTTGAAAAGGAAAAATCTGCATTGATCGAGTGAAATGTTTTGCGGTTTTTTACGTTAGGTAATTATGTAAGTTAAGGTAATCATGATTATAATTTGTTTTAATTACACAAAGCGATTCGGTTAAATTTGATATCCAATATACATAGTTCAATACTCTCATGCAAACGTTTAAATTAAAATAGTTTACTTAAACTGTCTTCGTCTTTTTAGCTTTTACTATGGGAGCAATATCCTTATCGGTTTCGATGTTAAAAATTGTTTATATCAGCATCTCATTGTGATTTGAAAGTGTGTTACGTTTATGCTTATTGTTGCAAACTGAATTTCATAAGGACAAGTACTACTAATAGTCTGCGTACATCTCTCAAAAAAACAAAAAAAAAACATTTTTGTTTCTACTAAGAAAATGTTCCTTGCAAAAATAAATGGCTTTGACATTGCATTTAATATTTGATACAAACAGATACATATCTGTGTTGAATGGTCATGTACAAATTTGTATTTAATTCTCAGCTCCAGTAGTAAAAAGGCGGACAGCATAAAGGGCACAAAATACACAAGCCCTATTCAGAGCCCTATCGATGTCAAACTCAATGGTAAGTTACACCAATTCAAAAGTGACAACGTGTTACTTAGGTGTATAAATAACTAGGGTTGTCAATCTCAAATGTTAAATTCCCCAATCCAGCAAAACAAGACACAATATATTTTTTTGTTACGCGGTCTCATGCGATTGCTCGGGGTTTTACGAATTAAGTTGAAGAATACCGGTAACATAAATAAAAACATATCCTTAAACTCAATGCTTTTGATGATTTTTTGTTGATAAAGACGCATTGGATCTGCTGTGAAAATTAATTTAAAATTAACTGTAAGCCTACCGCATTATAATTACAATTACATTATGGCTATAGTGGTATTGTTTTAATTATATTAAAAATCGCCGATCGTGATACTTATAAGGTTTTCAATTGACTTAACCGATTAACTTAAGTGTTGATTTTATATTATTATGTACACTTTTTTTCCATCTCAGCTTTCGCTGGTATTTAAAGGCAACACGGGCCTTAGCCAAGTGTTGTCTCTACAATTTATTAATTTGTACTCGTATTACGCGCGTCGGATAAAAATTTGCGAGTGATTCGACATGTATTTAATATGACAGCTTTCTGGATTAAATTCAGTGAGTTATGTTTGAGTTGTAGGATGTCGAGGTTCTTAGGTAATGATTTGGGTATAACCCCAGTGGCTGAAATAACTATAGGAATTATATGAACCGATTGTACTTTCCATTGTATTTTTAACTGTATTTATTATTATTATTTGGTGTGGAGTCACAAACCACCTTAGACTCTATCATTATTTATTATCATCATTTGAGATTCAAGTCGAACGCTAACTCAGTCGCAACGAGAGTTAAATAAGTAAAGACAAAATAAATATTGTACAACACACTCGCAACAATCATATTATTTTGTACAAAGAAGCGAACCATAAAAATGTTTTCAGGATCGACGCATTTTCATTTCGATTTAGAATAAGTACCTTTTTATTTCGCAACTCTAACAAAAACTTTGTCAACCCTAAATCGAACTGTCAAAAGACACACCGTCGTCAACACATTGACGGCTCGCGCTCTGGCAGGTGATAGTAATTTCCTTTTCAGCCGAAATAGTCACTTTGAGATGTCAGGCTTTAACGTACTACCTACTATTATACCATCTATTCTGTGCTTTCGCTCTGAAATACGTACTTAAGATATTAATGGAGTGGTCTGACGTCGCCTCCATTTCACATTTAATATACCTGAAGCTATTGTCAGCTTGGAGGCTTTCAGATATGTCTATTTGAAACCTCTGTACGTCTTTATTAATACATAATGTATTGTCAGATCTGATATATCATTTATCTAGCTGGAAGACAAAACGATTTTAATGTGTAAGTGAAATGTGACAGGCATTATTATACACACACATGATCGTTAATAAACAACTGAAGTGTGTGTTCTGAGACCGATTTCGCAATGTAATACCTATTAAATATCCTAGAATTGTCCTGAAACTTAGACCTTTTTATAAATATCAGTTTATATGTACGGTATGGACTCCTAAAACCTTATATTGTAAATGGACAGCTGAAATTATAAAATTATTTTTAAAAATTCGTTTTTATAATTATTATAATTAAAATGTCAAGGCAAGTGAGTTCTCCTTTATTTTTTAAAAGCGTAACGCAAAGATCGGAATCTGCCATCTGGGGCTGGCGTGCTCCAAGGATTTAATCATACTTACATAAATTAAAATATATTTTTTAAAATCATTTCAAAATTTTAAACGTAATTTACTAGATATTTTCATAAATGGAACTATTTTAATGAGTATTTAAATTAAGTGTGAACAAACTTAGCTTACCGTCTGGAATATTTAAAACGTAAGGGATTTTTAATTGTAAAAGCTATAAATAGCCTTTCTTTAACTCCAACCAATAGCAGCTAACTCGTAAGATCTGCCATTCTGTGACAAAAAGTACCTAACATGATTAAATTATTTTAACTAAACATTTAGTCATCAAACTCAATGCTGTTCTTCACTATTTGTTGATAAAGACCAAGACACGGCATTGGATGTAAACATAATTTGCAGTCAATAAGCAATATAAACATGGAAACTTCCTCTCATACAAAAGGACACATTAAAATACATGAGTAGGTACTTATAGACTTACAGTCAATCGATTAATGCAATCAAGTCTCGTGATGTTGACTGAGATTAAGTAAATGCAGAGAACAAACTGTTTTAATTATTTTAGTGCGTCTATACGCGCTACGTATAGACGCCTTTGTAACAATGTGGAATAAAACTTACGAGAAACTAAACAAAGGTGATTTTGTTGGGATGGTTAAACGACACAAACGCAGTGTAGTTCTACAATACGCATATTAAACTTAAAAAGTTTAAAATTTTCGTTAAACCGTGAGTTAAAGCAATTTTTGAATTCAAGTAAAATTAAAAAAATTATAAATTTTAACATTTATCAAAACCTTAATCAGTACCTACTCTAGCAATGTTTTAATATTTCTGTCATTTCCTGCTACATATGTATATGTTAACAGCACTAAAAAGGAATGAGACGAAACAGTACATTAGTTTAAACCCTTAATTTTATGGTTGATTTGAGGCCTGTGCCTTGCAGTGGGACGTATAAAAGCTTACAACTAGTCGCCTAGCTCGAAATAGAGATTCAGATCAAGACAGTTGTGGACAAACATGCCACAAATGATTGACCTATCTCCTATTGTAATATCCTTTAATATTACACAAACAAACACTTCTATTTGTTTTGTCACGGATATTTGTTTCTGCTTTTAGAAACATTTCTGCATACATTAAAATCAATTTGCATTCATTTGGATAAGTTTGATTTATTATTTGCTGTCAAAAAGTGTGACAAGTCACAAGTAGCACATATTCATATAAAGTGAGGTCGCAAACAACACGAGCACACAGAAATCGAAATGGTAAATATGGTTGAATTGAAAAAACAATATTTTTTAACGTTTATCAAATGCATCTTAAAACTTTTTTTTTTTTCATTTTATTTTTAATAGCGAAAAAATTGTTTTTCCATATTTTAGAAAAGTAAAAATATTTTCTCTTTGTTACTCTAATATGGTGAAGCTTTTTTATATCCATTTGCATACAAAAACATGTTAAACTTTCTGTTAAAATTTCAGTTTACATATATTTTTTCATTGTTTTTTGAGAAAAAATCTATTTCCATACACCTTGCATGATAAAACCAATTGAATGAAGTACAATGACATAAATTTATCGAAACATAATATAAAATAGATTACAGATAGACGGTCAATAAAACATGAACTCAGTCGGTATGAGTGAGAAAGGCATTTTTAATTACATACTTGTCTAAATATAATATAGTTAGCCTAGATCATATTTAATTACGTCCTACACATATATTTGCGATAGTGTCACTCAACAATAAAAATAACATAGAAACCAAGTTATACCCGGAAGGGTAACCCCCGGGTAACCACGGGGGAAAACCCCGTGAATGAATTCTGGCCTGATAATGTCATTATTACAACCGTGATAAAACGTATTATGGTGTTTATTAAAACTAAAAGGGCCTTCCTAACCCAACAGTATACTTAGGAGTGGACACGAGCAGACCCCGCTTTGGTTGCCATTAGTATGAAAACACAGCTCCTCTCATCCCGTCTCCGCTTTGGTGGAAACCGGGCCTTACTCTGGCAAGAAACCGGCTTTCAAGCAGACACAATAGCAAACACATCGGTAAAGGATTAAGCGCTTGTTCCATACTTGTCAACACACGCCGGATAAATGTATATCCGAGTAGGAAACTAAATTTGAAGACGTTGCATTACCGTTCACACAATCCGATAGGCTAATCAATGAGACACCCGGAGGTCGGAAGGCTCTCTCAAGACCAAGTCACTCGCACATTTGCCTAGTAAAGTTCACAATACGAACATAATTTTCATCACGAAAACGTAACTGGTGTAATTTATAAACCGTAAATTTAAATAGCTTACCGTGATAAATAGTCGGGTAAGGGGATTACAAAGACTAACCGTGTTTACCTTAAATCGATTCTGGGCGAAGTAAATTTAATTTTGACCTAGAACAAGCTCTTTAATGTTTCGAGAGATTTATGTGGGCGCAGTAAAAACAACAACATTAAGGTCTAAAACAATAAGGATAAAAATGACAGATGGGTCAATAGACAATTAATGTAGATGTTATAATGATCGTATTAGTTAGCATTCTGTATAAACTTTACACAAATGTTTGCAATAAACGCTCACTTAAATTATAATACTTGATCAAGTAGTGGTTGGAAAAATTGCTTATAAACTGTTAAGTAGTTATTGGAAATGAATACTGGTAATATACAGATCAACCAGTTCTGTAAATACACGTAGCAATAAGAAAATAAAGAAATATACATCTGTCTCTGTTTAAAGGCTGTAATCATATAAATTATCATCTCTTCTAATAACATTAAACTGGCACTCACTGTGCGTTTTATAGTAATCGAGGATTAGTTTGCATTCTGTTATCAAAAGACAAGGCACACAATCGTAGCTGTATTAAGGTAAATTTCTACATGCTCTCGTTGACCGAATCAACTGTCAATTCGTGTACCTCTTCGAGTGGTTTATTAGGAAATCGCCAATTTGATCGACGAGTCGCGTCATCGTCCGCTCACGCCCACGGCCGCTCCGCCGTGGCTAACTTCGTCAAATTGGTTTAGATTGCTCACAAAATACACCACACCTATACATACATAAGCAAGTAGAAGACAAAAATTACCCGGTTCACTGTCCAAGAGCAGACACAATAGGCAATACTATTGCCTGTATCATATGTGATACATCGAATACTAGAACCAGAACCGAAATTAATGCGTTATCGATAAAGTTTGAAGTTAAGCAAGTTTATCGTAGAACCGAAATATGCATTATAACCGTAAAAACGTGTGTTCAAAGTGTGTGAAAAAAATATGAAGGAGATGGAGCAGATTGATAGATAAATATAAATATTAGACAACATCAGATACATTGCTCTGATCCTAAGGTAAGTAGTTAAAGTACTTGTGTTATAGAAATCAGAAAAACGACGGTACCACAACACCCAGACCCGAGACAACATAGAAAAGTTCGTTTTCTATATTGACAGAAGTCCGGCGTACTCGCCTTTCGACTACGGAGGGTGCGACAGTATACAAAAAATATACTGGCGATTATTTGCAAAATAATAGCGGAGAATCCGGTCCGGTTCAGTGGCGTGCATTGGGAGAGGCATATTTTGGTAGTTAAAACGCTGTAAAATGTAAATAAACCTGTGCACAATAGTCCGTTAAACTTTTATTTTCTGAACACGTGCGGTCATTATATCTCGCTCGCTCGTATCGCAATTAAGTACACTTTTTAACATATTTTTTCTTTCGAAATGTTGCTTTACTTTTTAATATCCCAGTCTTCCAATTGAAGACCCTATCTCATTAATTTGGCGTTCGTGTTATCTGTCTTAACTACTGTAGTGATTTTGACACCTTTTTTTTTTCAAAGATAGACAGATATACGAGAAAGGTTTGGGTATATTTTATTAGATACGCTATGAAAATAGGTATAGACCCTAATACCCTAGTAAAAACTACAACACAAAAACAATAAACATAATTCACGAGCGTATTTTCTTTCGACTTTAATTTCATCGAATGCAAGGCTGATGAGGTGCTATTTATATGCGAACAGACAGCCCAGCCATGTAAACGACATCTTAATATAAATGCAAAGCAACGTCTTGTTTATTTGTCAATCAAGCCTGTCGAAACATTGTTCATGACTAGGCGAGTAGTCGAGCGACTGTCTGAAATATGATGGGCTAATCCTAGTTTCTAATCAATAGGGCTGGACTAATCAGACGACGTGATTGGCGCATGTAATTCGCCTTGAACGCTGTGGGCTCTGGTTCGATTTCCGGTTTGGGTAATTCAGAAAACAAACTTTCCTAAATTTGTTTGGGCCTAGGTGTGCTGGGCACCCGCCGACCCGCTCGTGATTGTCACAAAAATGACAATCCTTATTTCGATACTTTGACGAGTGGAGTGTTGTTTGGCGCATATTAGAAATTATAAAAAAAATAACTTGCAAAACCTTCTTTAATCCATATTTGACTTAAACCTAAATGAAAATGTCTCAGCCAGTGAAGTGCTGCCATTTAGGTTTAGGTCCGGTATACTATATCTTTATTAGAATGACTATTAAACCGTATTTAAACTATATTAAGATTTCAGAAGGTTCCGCAAGTGGTTAAATTAATGGACAATATTTTTGCATATACTTCTAAGACCGAACCGTTTATCTTTCATATGCATTAAGGAGCAAAAAGTTGTTATTTTGACATTACTAACAGACACTTCAACTTTATACATTTGCATAGATGTATAGATGATAGCAGCCTGCCTAGCTAATCAGGACACATAGCTACCTATACCCGCACGTCCCATAAGCGCCATCGGTTACGGCGCAGCGCCCCGTAAGCGGATGGTCGGCTCGTTTATATGCTATACGCGTCAGCATAAGTCAAGATGACCTGACGGTATGGAGTGGAGCATGGAGAATTATGACGCGAGCGTATTATTAGAACCTACTATAAATTTAAAAATACTTTATTATTTGTAGGACCTGAAAGTTCGTTTAGACAGATAAGTTATTAGTCCGCCAGTTATTATGTCACGTACCAGCAAGCGCAATGTGGGACGTCCACCCAAAAGGTGGACAGACGACCTGGTAAAGGTTGCAGGAAACCGCTGCATGCAGATCGCTTCCAACCGGCCCATCTGGAAGTCTCTAGAGGAGGCCTATGTTTAGCAGTGGACGTCCTATGGCTAAAATGATGATAATGATGATGATATTAGTCCAACAAGAAATATGAGTATGATCCTTCACCATACTGCGAATCATAGATCCGATAAGAAAGGTTTGTCTTAAGGTACCAGACGGATCATGGTAGTCGCGACCCGGCGGCAGCTGCTACTGGGTCGCGACTGCTGGGCAGTTAATGGATACAAATTATTGTAATAAAAAAGAAGAGTACTCAAAACTCAGAAGAGCAAATCGTAGAATCTAGTGAATTTACAATTAGGAGTATGTGTACTGACTGATCTATTTCTGGGGTATTAGATGAAAAGCTGGTAGTTACCGGGCTGAAGAAAGCAAAGAAGAGACTGGGCGTCAAACATCATAAGCAAGAACCACCGAATAAAAAGGTAATATTAACACTGCAAATGCGATGACCTATAACTGTCAGAAATTGTCAGAACATGGAAGCAACATCGACAATGCAAACGTCGGGTGTCTTGTCACGCGTTCGCCAGTGAAGCGCAAATGCGCAAAGGAAATTGAATTTCAAGTTAGGACCACGGAAACTACGTTTAATGTAAATGGTAATTAACGCTTTTTCTTTCCAACTTCTATCAAGATCGATTACATAGATTATGATTGAAAAGTTGTCGAAACTTGAGCAGCAATCGTGATCAAGCCTTGTTAACTCAAGATTTCTGCCGAAAACCCATCAATATCTTATTGGAAAGGCATTTGATAGATAAGTTGTTTATTAGCGCTGATTAGTTTTCATACTGAGATGAAAGTGATACATTTATATCTTTTATGTAGATTGAAGCACTAAAAGCAATGGTTCACTTGATTAGAGTAAAGCTTAATTTAATCTAAACGATTTCAAAACAAGCAAGCAGCACTATATTTTTTCTTACATTTTGAAGTTATAGATATAATTTTATTAGTATGTTATTTGACTGAAATTATACCAACATTCCGAGGTGACATACCTTCAAGATATTTGATCTACGATAAGAATTAATACACCAAGGGTTATTTCTGTATAAACTTACATCTAAATATAGCCGTAATGCCAAATGTATCTTTATATCAAACAATAGTTTGCGTGAAACGATAAGATGTGAAACAAAATTATTTGGTTTTCTTGCTCATTATTTTCTGGAATAAAATACACTTACAATTATTTCAAACCCCTAAGCTAAACAGCCGCGATGCGAGATTCAAATTGAATCCTTTTTAGAGTTAAAAGTTTCGTACAAAATTAAATCACAATTCAGTTATTAACGATGAATTTGGAGACAGCTTTAGAAGGACGACTGAACAAAAAACTTATTTACAGGATCCTTTTAGGAACTTCTAAAACAAGGAAGTCGTTTGCGAAGTTACTAGCAGTCGAAACTTTTATGGAACAATGGTAGTAGGATTCATGTCTTTTTTTAAATGATTAATTCATTTACATATCCATGACGGATATGATGATATTGCTATCTGCTAAAAACGTTATCATAATGCTAATTATTTATGAATGATGAATATTTTATGTGTAATAGGTTGGTATTTAAATATGAACATAATATATTTATAAGACGTAATGTAACAACCGGTCCGACCATACGACGTGAGTATAAACAAAACAATACAAACCCACGTAATCATACACTAGCACAAAGAGTATGCGAGATCCAACAGATCGCACCCTCAGAATGCAGTCTTTTGCAAGACTGATCGAGGAGCCACACTGCACTGATAGTGTGCTTAGTACACACTGTAAAAACACATGCACAATTTCGTATTCGAAAACGGAATCCACGTGTTCGAAATTCGAATGTACGACGGGCGTGCGTCGTCGCGGTCGGTCTGTCAGAACGCGACTGCCGCGCTCTGGCTCCTCTCGCTTCGCGTGATTCGGTTGTGCACGTAATCCTGGCCACGCCCTAATGTTTTGATCCTGTACATGCCTTTAGATACAGGCAAATACACATCGAATGACACTAATAACGGTAGCAAACAAGAGATTAAAAGATTAGATATCGTTCAACGACCAAGGTGGCAGCACTTGTTACCCTAAAGCCTTAAAATGTTTACTCGCAAGTTGAATGGACACCAAC
Organism: Anania hortulata; assembly: GCA_963576865.1. Lineage (NCBI taxonomy): Eukaryota > Metazoa > Arthropoda > Insecta > Lepidoptera > Crambidae > Anania > Anania hortulata. Next base: position 3,999,887 of record OY756413.1, read on the forward strand.
TCGTTCTATTTTTATACCAACCATGACAAATACGGCAAACAAGTACGTTTATACAAAAATACATTTAATTATTTGTTTGAAGGAACTGATTGAACTTTACCATGTAAGAAGGTCATATAAAAATATAACTACGTGGTAACATGTAAATCGTGAAACACTTATCATATCAGGTGCTCTTATAAGGTAAATAAAAAAGGATTTTAGCAGTAATAGATTAAATACTTCGAAGGAAATACATCACATCTATTCAGCCAGTATAGCACACGCGGTCTGTGCATCATCTGATCTGAAAACTTATTGATGAACCATTTCTTTTTCTACTGAGCAGCTTGTTGGTCATAAACCTCTACGCTCAATGAATATGAATATGGATTAGACTGATGCAGCTGGACATTTTTACGAGCAATTAAAAGCGAGAGTATGAGGAAGCCATTCGAACTCTAATATCGTGTTGATATGCACATAAATTCGCAAGATGTGAATTGTGAACAATGATGCGGAGCGAATTGCTTTACACCTACCCGAGCGTGTAAAGCCGTATAAGAACACTTATAACGAGCTATACAGGTAAGGAATATGATTGAAGATGATGACAAAACATCGATATCAGATGCTTTGAAATCTCGAAACATCGGAAATGCGCCTTGCGTCAATCACTGTGAGCAATTCACATAGATATTTCCAAATTGAATCTAACTAGGCATGCCGAAGCATGAAGTGGTCCTATTTATTATACAAGCAGTTTCGTTGATAAATCGATATCTTGTGTTTCTTTTACGGAATTGTTACATACAATTTTATCCTTATGTCATCATCATCATCATTTCAGCCATAGGACGTCCACTGCTAAACATAGGCCTCCCCCAGTGACTTCCAGACTGGCCGGTTGAAAGCGGCCCGCATCCAGCTGCTTCCTGCAACCTTTACCAGGTCGTCTGTCCACCTTGTAGGTGGACGTCCTACGCTGCGCTTGCCGGTACGTGGCCTCCATTCCAGAACATTTCTGCCCCATCGGCCGTCAGTTCTACGTGCTATGTGCCCCGCGCACTGCCACTTGAGCTTGCTTATCCGTTGGGCTATGTCAGCAACTTTTGTTCGTTTACGAATCTCCTCATTCCTGATTCGATCTCGCAAAGAAACGCCGAGCATAGCCCTTTCCATAGCACGCTGTGCGACCTTGAGCGTTCTTATAAGGCCCATAGTGAGAGGCCACGTTTCAGTTCCATATGTCATCACTGGTAACACACACTGGTTGTAGACTTTCGTCTTTAGGCACTGAGGTATTTTGGACGAGAAGACGTTACGTTTTCCGAACGCTGCCCAGCCGAGTTGAATTCGACGATTGACCTCCTTCTCAAAATTTGACCTACCTATCTTTATGTAAATTTAACTAAAAAAGGGGGTAAACAAATCATTTTCTACTCGGGCGAGCCAAATACGATAGCCAATAACAAAACGAAATTAAATGCGTTTATCACCATACTTGGCGCCACCGGGCTTCAGAATGATTATTTACTTCTTTTTTACTTTGGGCATCAGAACTTAGACGTTTTTATTTTGTAGTCGGATATCGACCATAGTTGGTAATATTATTTAATATTATAATATAAATATTAGCGATTATTATCGATGTTTTTCAAAGGCGCTCATCTCTAGCAACACTCATAACAATTCCGGCATTAGCACCTGAGCCCGATACAAACGATTGGTACGATTGGTGTGCTCGTGTGCAACTAACCTAATTTAAATGTGAGGAGAAATTACGGTATTGTGTTTCGTACGTTGAAATTTCGGCATCGGCTTCACCAAAACCACAATTTAGTATAGATTTCAGGAATGTTCTTAATGAGATCTTGCTAGCGTATAATAAACTAATGTATTTATTGACATAATAATATTATAAGACACAGATTACATACATTCATTATTATATTTATTTGCTTAAATATGGTACAAGAGATATTAACAATACGATTACGAGACTTATTATTTTATTGTTTTTTTTGTGGCCATCTTTAATTTTAGTCGGTAGTAAAAACAAGCTAATGACGTTTTAAAACAATACCGCCGTAGTTTAGTTTCACTTAACCAGATCAGGAAAATAAATAATAACTATTATTATACGCAAGCAAACCTGTGGTTTCCGCCATCATTACACGAATTCCTATCATCCACGCACTCGATATGAGACATTTTAAATACACGCATACTTATGTAAGGATGTTGATAGGTCATCTGTGATCGATCAATAGAATCGAGTTATCAATTTTTATGTTACGAATTTTGATTTCTTTAGAACTAAGTTAGGTATGTGATATTTCAAATGCTTATATTGTTCATATTGTGTAATAAATAAAAAAAATATTTAATTTAACTTATTGTTTTTTACCTAAACTTTTTATCCAACTGTTTAGAGAACAGTTCATCAAGTTTTATTTAATAAGCTTTGTATTTACAAAAACGTTTCCAAAATTTTCATTTAGCAATATAGTTATTGCTCAGAGTTCGATTGAATGCACAATAATTATTTTTTGGTAGAATGGACATCCCTAGTAACGTGTGCCGGCGCAGCAAAGGGTCTCGAAGTGAATAAATTACGATTAAATGCAATAACTGCACGACATTGGAGACATGCGAACCAATAGTTAACTGGTACAAAACTGATTTTAAAAGTCTTGAAACAGTTTCTTAGTTTGGGAAAAGATTTGATGGATCATTGTAATAATATAATATTGTAATTATGCCTAAATTGTGCATCTTTCTGTAAACACAAATTGTAACTTCTTTGTATGGTGTACAATAAAGAGTATCTATCTATCTATCTATCTATCTTCGAGCTACTAACTTCTTTACTTCTTTACATCATCATCATCATCTTCATTTAAAAAACTGCGCTCGCCAACCCGCTTGATACATACTAATCCTATAAAGGCAAGGAACGTATCTCTGTCTGTCTACTAAGTTTTTACGGCATAGCCGATTTCGATGAAATTTAGGCTACGCTATTTATAAAAAACGGTATTAGAGGCGAGCGAACCGGCGGGTAAGCTTGTAAAAGTAATATCTCTCTGTTTGCAAATAACTTCACAAAGAGATATGTATGATATTATATTAAGAGAGTTAGTATTCATGGTGTTGGATAATAAAATGGAAAAGTCCTACTATCAACCGGCGGATTAAAAAATATTAACTGGCAAGAGTGAAGGGCGAAAAATATTATATATATTTAGGATGTTTTATCTCAAGAGCAAAAGTAATTTTCCTCTTGACCCCCATAACATGTCACATTTCATGTCCAATCTCCGAATTGACAAGAGAGGACCAAAATCCCTAGACGTAGGTTCATTTAGGACTACTGTCAAAAATATTGACATCCTTAATATAACACTGAAACAGATTTTTGTTTTGTGATTTTAGGCAAGAAAAACATCTGCAAAATTCGCACAAACATAACGAAAGATCAGATTTCTCAGGTCGGGACTGCGTCATGATATTAAAAGTTAAAAAGCCACCACTGAACTCGAAAAGAGAATGAACTATAAGGTGCATTTACTTATTACTTTTACACTAAACGATTTAATTCAAACTTATTTATGAGAATGAGTAATGTAGAAAAAAATCGATCAAAAACAGCTGAAAAATTGTAATTGGTAGTACGAGATCCATATGTACCCCACATTTAGTATTTTATATAAAAAAAGATTTCACTAAGCTTCTTGTGTCTGGAATCAGATTATCTATCATTCTGTCGTCAATGTCAATGACCACATCATTACCTACGACGATTACTCCCAGGGATCAGCGGATGAGCAGTCGGCAGTGCGATCGCGGTTCAATTAGTCCACCCCCTGGGCCTACTTGTCGGTTCGATGCCCCGGTCGAATCGCCTTTTTATTGGCCATTGCCTTCGACTAACGGAAAACATATGAGTGTTCTTCTACATTAACGTAAGTCAATTACTTCTTTGAGCGATTAGTATTTGCGATAAAAAAAATAGCTTACATTTCAAAAAGAATAGTGTGTAACGCAACTACCAAGTACCAACATTTCTAAAGCAGACAAATTCAAACGAAACTATTATATTACAAAACGTAATAATACTAATTATCTTAATAATGTGATTTTATATAGTTTGATGGAAAGCCACACACGCAAAAGAATCGTCCTCTTTAAATACTTTACTGTCTAATAAGTCACTGGTACTCATAATTAAGTCAACATGCTCACTGGCAGAGAAGTTTCTGTTTGGTCTGTTTCCCAAAAAACGTTATAGACCGCAATACACCGCACATCTACAAATCCTCCATCCAACTTACAAAGAGTCGTCTTGGGAAACCGGCGTCAAATGATAGGCAATAACTGCAATGGCTTCTGCTGACCCAAACAATGCGATCCAGGCAGTAGCTGAAGAATATCGCACATCATCTTAAGTGGCAGGTGCACCTCTCAAAGCGCGTCACAGCAATCTATACATCCTCAATCCGAGTCACGAGGCGGCGGCGTGAACCTCCAGTGGATAATTGGAGGTGTCCGGCGCGAGGCCTTGACAACGCGTTGTTTAGAGGATCAAGAGTAGTAGAGGACGAAGTAGAACCGTTTGATGTGACGTAAACCAATCATCTACAGTGGACGTTGAACTACCGCAATAATTAGGATTTCATGGCAGTTAAGGTACTAACGTGTAATCACGAAACATTCTTGTCTCCACTATAAAAATAAAATCACAAGACATTGTTCCTTCATATCCAAATTTTAATTCAAAGGTATTTTTATTTAATATGTAATCAAAAATTATAGAAACAACTTCTGTAAGGTAACCGTTACTGGGTATAAATGCATATCACCTTCTAAGATGAAATAAACTGAGTTCAAAGGTCAGACCTCTATTCCTGAACCGGTCATTAGTTCATCGCGAACAGGGAAACGTCAACCATTCACGTGACGAGTTGGCCAGTAGGAAGAATACTGAATGACCTTCAGATGACTTCAATCCAGACGGGATTATCAGTTGCTGATGACTTGAAAGGTTACTATTTAGATGTTATTTGCGTATAGTTAGATGTAGAAAAAAAAACTTGTTATTCCCAACAAGTTTCTATACTTACATCTGTAATAGATAATCTACCTAAAACCAAATAAAAGTCATCATTCTGCATAAATTATAATTTACGGTTTATTTACAGAGCAGGATGAGTTTAAATTTAAAAAATAAATAGAAAAAAAATCATGCTCTTTGCCGATCTTTGGGCTTACGTCCAGCAATAGACTGCGATAAGGCTGACATAATGACGATGCTGATGATCATTTCAAAAGTAGCAGATTTTTATTTGGAACTATACACAGCAGGTAATTAAGTTTAAGTAAGGCATTTTTTATAATTTGCCTGATTAAATTAAATAAGTGTAGCCTTTCGACACGAAACAGGATAATAACATTTCGTCGTATAAAATATAGTATTTATTCTTCATCCTACTGCTATCATTAAAATATGTGAAACGATCTTTACGCATATAAACCGTAGGTCTTCCGACCGTAGTTATTTTGAAAATAGTTGTAACAAATTTTTGTTGTAATGGTACGTAACCATTAAAACAACTATTTAAAATGATGATAATGACATGTTCATCATGAGTTATAAACATATCATGTTTTAATTTTTTTTGAAAATTACACTGTAGTTACATACTAATAATAAAGGCTTAGTTTAGCCATTCAGTGACGAACGCTGCAAACATTCTCGCTTCCTTGCCTCATTGACAGGCTTTTGTTTTTGAGTAGGTAGTTTTTAGTTTTAGGCTAGTTTATTTTTGTATTAGAATTTTAATTGTTTTGTTTGCGATACTAATATTAATACAAACGCCAGTCTGGGAATTCAATGGTGATTAAGAATTAACAGTTAAAATCATGTTACAGTAGCTTAAATGTTCTTAAGTTTCCCGTGTCTCAAACCTGCAGTTACTTTAAAATTCCATTCACATACTTTGACTTAGAGCTTTTAGCTAAAAATAGTTAAAATTAACTTTTTATGCAGCTCCTCAAAGAGCTCTTAATGAATATTAAGATTCTTCAATTCTAAAAGTCACGAAATTTCAAAGACTCCCATGGCGGCTGTTTCGTTTGCTTCAACAACGTTCATTACTTTGGCGCTGTCGTTAATTTAAAAAAAGTTGTAAGTGTCTCGCGAATTTATTCAAAACCTTTTCGACGAAATACGAGAACTTTGAAATGGAAGCAATTAATTCTAGAGGGCAATCATTGGAACATTTGTAATTCTGTTTCTGTAATTATGTCACAAAAATAACGTAGTTAGCATTGGCATAAAATTACAAAGGAGTTCAAAATATGGACATCTTTATTCACTAGTATCTGGATTTCTAAAACGCCTAAACCTAAATAGTCTTGATTAACGATTGATTACATTCTGCCTGATTGAATTGGATCTATACAAATCTGTTTGCTATACTCAATTTTATCAACAGTTTAAATATCATGAACAAAGTTCTTCAATTTCTTTTTTTTTAACTATTTAGGCCTATATTACTTTGGCTGATTTTAATTTTTTCGTTAGACTTAGATTTTAATTATTCACGACATATTTAACAAAGATTGCAAACACGAATACAATAGTGAGTTAGCAGTACATTCATCTTCATGTCAACGATTTATCGTTCGTGTGTCGTGTCCAAAATGAAATACGCAAACCTAACCCAACATATTACGTAACGAGACGAACACTGCTATTGGTTTTAACAGGCCCTATCAGTTCTATTCTCGGGACCCTCCGTTAACCTTGGCTGTCTAGTTAAGACTGACGTTAGGGTCTGTGTGTTGCATAACATGATGTGACTCGGCTACTGATGGTACCCGGTCATGAAACGCAAATGTATAATTGGCGTGAAGAGATTAGGGATAAAGATGGCCGCCGTAATACGGAGTACCGGTCCCTACATAGACGACAAAGTGAAAACTGACTAATAGGGTTTTGGCTTTGACGATAATTACAGGTTTTGGGATAATTACTATAACTAAATAATTTGTGGTATATATAAAGGCCATACAAGACAATACAAATATACATCATTACTTAACTTCATAGATAGATAGATACTGTTTATTGCACACCATACAAGTAAAATACACATGATTTTTACAGAAAGATGTACAATTTAGGCGGTCTTATCGCTAATAGCGATCTCCTTCAGACAACCTTTAGGTAGAGGACAACCATTAGAGAAAGGGGAAGGTGTTGCAGTTCTTAAAATTCTTACCTGATACAAATAGGATTGCATAAATGTATGGCATAGACGTATACATATAATAATAAACAAATAAAAATAAAATAAAATAAATACATAACAATAATTATACACACATACACTAAACATCCTTAATACTACTTGATATATGGGAGGAGATGTCGAGACTAACAGTGACCAGTAATATTCTAAGATATAAAGGCAGTTTGAGTCAAGAAGAAAGAAAGTGTGCTATAAGCCGATTTTTAAAAATACCTATCGATTCGGATTTCATAATTATTTTATAAAATTGTTTGAAAGGTAATTTAATATTAAATTACAAAAATATGTCGTCTTTTGGACTTGTTCATAAGTACACGGGCCACCCTGGTCTTTTGGTTTACATTAATTTATATAGGGAAAAAAATACTGGCACGAAACATAATAATGTTATAAGAATAATATTTATAATTATATTTAAAGCTAATAATACTTGGACTTACTTTAACAAATGAACCTTTCAGCTCGTTTAGAAATTAATTTACGATATTCCAGCCAGACACAATAAAAACGAAATCAATGTTGAAACACGAAATACGTTTTACAGTGGATTTTCATTAGACCATTAAAACTTAAGATTATGTAAATAGTTTATCTAGTCCGCATTCAAATTTGGGTTTCAAAAGGGCGAGCTTTTATTATTTAACCGGAGTTCGTTCAGGCGTACCTAAAACAGATAAGTAACTATAGAAACGGCGATCAATTTGCTCAATTTTGATAAAATGTGAATTTATAATCTAATGAAATGATCATGAGGATGATGACCGGTGATCGGAATAGGTAGAATGATTTGGGGTCAATGATCTCAAACATTGATGTTAATATGGACATGCCTCCGGGATTCAGGCATTTATTGGTATCAGTTTTTGAAAAAAAGGCATATCCATATTATTCTAGCAGTACCAAAGTACATCAAATCAATCTACCTATTCCGATCACCGGTCATCATCCTCATGATCATTTCAGCCATATTACGTCCACTGCTGAACATAGGCCTAGTGACTTCCATATTAGCCGGTTGGGAGCGGCCTGCATCCAGCGACTTCCTGCAACCTTTACCTGTCGTCTGTCTGTCTACCTTGTGGGTGGACATCCTAAGCTACGCTTGCTAGTACGTGGCTTCTATTCTAGAACCTTTCTGCCTCATCGGCAGTCAATTCTACGAGCTATGTGCTCCGCCTCCTATGAGCCTCATAAGATATTTTAATGTAGATTAAAATAAATGTATCTATTTGAATGTTATAATTTAAATAGAACCAAATAAAATCTCAGACAGCCTGTAGTTATCATCATCAGCATTATGATCACTGTCTCGCTATCTCCATTTAAGGATAACGAGCGTACCGGCATTACTCTTTTAACCTAATAAATAAAATATCCATTCACTTGAGTCAATCCTTTGACAAAATATGAACATCTGAAACTAGTCGGGTCAAAACAGGACCGTTTTCAATTGTTCATAAACTGTCGAAAGGTTTGATACGAGTAGATAGTATTTTAATTTGTTAGGTTTATACGTCCGAACGAACACAACATTTTCGTAGTATCCATCTGGTCCTCAATTTAGAGACTTTCGGTAACAAATTTTGGACCGGAAAACCACGTGACACTATTAGACATCAGTGTCACGTGATTCACAAGTTGACAACTTGTTAACGAAACGTTCTAAATCGGGGGTCTGGAGACGTATTTTTTTAATCATGCTAATTCCAATCCGAATACGAAATCGCAAGATTCGCATGAGAATTCCTGAAATCACTATTTTTGAAAATTCATTCCGTGAATTCTGCAAGGAGTGGTCCTGCCCACTCGTTTTTCGTTTCTACTAGTAGTAAGTACGGAAGAATGACACTGACAAGTAAACATATGTTTGGCAGAAAATTCGTTACCGGTTTTTAAAATCAATGAGTTTTTCAATCCGTTTCGATCTTATATTCCAAATTAGTTGTTGTTACAATAATCAAAGATAACGTTGCTTATTATTCTAATCCATCGTTTCCTTACTTTTTTAAACCGAAAATTTGAACTGGATATTGTTAGTCAAGTTTGTTATAAATTAGATGAAGAAGTATAAGTTCAAAGTTACCTAGTATTAGAGCTACAAAATATTTGCTGAAATGAAATTGTGCTTGACTTCGTAAACGAAAGTAAACTTATGGATGTCATGCAACGTTTATTATGTGTATTATATTTAGCTAAGTAAACAAGTATATGAGTAGTATAGATCCAACAATATATCGTTGTATAGATTACGTTCCTAATTATAAATAATCAATTGTAACAAATAAAAACAGACTCCAGCCCCCCTAGCATGACCACCCAAACACGATATGATATGATATGGTATAGTGATATATCGACACCAAACTCTAAAAATATGATAGATATAGCCGCTATTTTGAATTTTTATCAACACAGTGATCAAAATATGTGACGTCACCAGCACGGCGATTTAACATGGCGGCTTACAATTACATTATTATACAATTATTGTCGATATATCGGTATATTCGGTATATCGTATCATATCATATCGTGTTTTGGTGCTCATGCTAGGGAGACTGTATTAGGTCAATAATAAATATAAAATCATAATTTTTTAAAAATAAACATTCGACAACATCACATACATTGCTGTGATCCTATAAATAAATATAAATAATAAATATTGGACAACATCACATACATTGCTCTGATCCTATAGTAAGTAGCTTAAGCACTTGTGTTATAGAAATCAGAAACAACGACGGTACCACAACACCCAGACCCGAGACAATAGAGTTAATTAATTTTCTACATTGACCGACCGGGAATCGAACCCGGGACCTTAGAGATAGCGACACCAAGTCCGGTATGCTCGCCGCTCGGCTACGGAGGTCGTCAAATCCTATGGTAAGTAGCCAAAGCAATTGTGTTGTAGAATCTTTTAGTTAGCAGGATTTAGTAATCTACATGATACTGGAGTCCGGAACTCTGTGACACTGGCCTGACCTAATATAGGTTCGGCTCCCTCACTCTACGTGCATACGTGCTTATACAGGGTGGTCCAGGCCAGATGGATAAAAAATTTTTTTTAGTTAGTCGGCTTAGGGCTTATTTGTGAGCTTCGGGCTTAGGGCGGCTTAGGGCTTAACGAACCAGAAAAGTTAAGATTTTTTCAAAAATCTAACTGGGTAGAAAAATAAATAACGTTAATTTCCAAAAAAAATTATTTATTAATTCTTTCACTTAAAGACTATAGCAAATGTTCGAAATGCCCACCGTTGGCTTGAATACAAGCTCTGCATCGTTTTAAAAAAAATTATTAAAGAATCATGAGTGCTTTGAACCGCTTTTTTAATTTTTAATTGGAGTTTACGAAAAATCTGTCGATTTCAAGGAAAGTAATCATTCTAGCATTGATCTGAAATTAAATGCAATTTGCAGATCAGTCTGATTTTTTTTTCAGAGAGAGTGCAATGTCTAAGCACCTAAAATAAAATAAAAATAGAATTTTTCATTATAAAAAAAAAATTAAAACATTAAAAGTAGTAATATTATTAAAATTAAAAATAAAATCATATCTTGTAAGCGGCTGATAAGCGATTTTTTCCTGGCGGGTACCAATAGGTCCCTAAGCCGACTACCTAAAAAAAATTTTATATCCATTTGGCCTAGACCACCCTGTATATTCTATAATACTACATTAGGATATCTATGTTGATGGATAAACAGATGAATAAATTAAAAATAATAACTACCACGTACAATTTATTGGCTAGACGCGGCCATAAGAGTATATAGATAAAGCCGGTCGTCACAGCATATCACCAATTTATCTGTCTGTCAGCTCCAGTATTTGCGTTTGATAACCGTGTTTGTCGCTCAGGTGGTAGGAAATTTCCCTGATAGCGATGCAATTAGACCCACAGTACCGAACTGTACCAATATTTAATTTATTAACGTTAAAAACACGATCTCAACGTCCCAAGTAACAGGGGGTTGCCAGCAAATTATAATGATACTGTTTTGATATACCAAGAAATTGTTAATAACGATTTTTTGTCAATCAATTATTAAATCACTATGTTGATTTTTGATAAATACAATCAAATGTTTCATTATTTGTTTTAATTTATTTAATGTAAAAAAGTTTAAAATGAAAATGCATATTTATTTATTGCGTCATAAGTGTACAATTAGGTGTTTACCATGAATTAGATCTAACTTATGGACCCTGTTAGAGTATTGCATTTTTTAAATTGAAATCTGTTACATTAAACATCTACAAACATAAATTAAATTTATTTACGGTAGAATTCATTATATAACAATCTTTTGAAACTGCAAAATTTCCGAAAACAATAAAGACATTTAGATATTAAAAATTCCTTTAATTTTAGGTAAAACCTTATTTTTTTATGGTTTTTAGGTAGGAGGGTAGTTATTATAATTTCTTATAGGCATGTTATACAAACCGGAACTAACCAAAGGAAGCTTATATAGAGGCTTGAACTTAGTGGTGTATGCAACCAGTTGAAAAAAATGAGTAAGGAAAATTTCGAGCTGAATGTGAATTCACACTTTTAGCAGCAAAAACGTTTCATTACACTCTTTTACAAATTCGAGATCGGTTTACAGATAAGTAAGACCCGCTGGTGGGCCCTGGTCTGGAGTTAACGGCCTTTGCATTACGTAGCGATCACGCGTTGTTGTTAAAGTTTTATGTAATACCAAACATAATTAATTATTATGCTTAATGCACTTGTTACATCAGAATATAACTTTATTCTTATAGGTAAAAGCCTAGTTCTTATGAGATTGTAGGTATTATAACTTATTAATCAGACACCGAAATTTAGAGTTAGATCAATTTTCTCTCTAGAAATAGATTCAAATGTCTAATCTTCGTTAAAAAGCCCTTTCCTGGGAAAATTTAGAGTAGTTCTGAAGGGAAATTGAATTTTCGCAAACCCCGCAAACACATGGGGATTTCGTTTACTAATAAATCATGTGAAAATCCTGCAAACCCAATCATGTGTAGCAAACATCTGATTGCTATTCCGGAATGTAATAAGACTGGGAGCGGCCCTCTTCCTGGCCGTGGATAAAGTTATCCTAGACTCGAGGTCGATGAACCGCGTCCTTTAATCCGGTTAAAATGCAATAAACACATTGTAAAAAATTGGCTATTTTTAGGGTTTCGTATGTAAAGGGTATCCATCCACGGGGCATTACTACTTAACCTTTGCTGTCTCTCTTACAGTCCGTTCTATCTACAAGTCTGCAGCTTCGGGAAAAAAATTTTCACTACATTAGTTTACACGACGGATATTCTGACAATTAATAAAAGTTTCATATTAAGGAAGTATACAAGAAACGTTTTTAACAGCTTTTAAGTTTTTGCTCTATAGTACTATTAGTGAATCTTGCTTAGGGTGTTTTCAATTAACGAGACTTCTGTCGTGCGTTTGCAGCGCCGCACAACGTTGGTTGTCGTATTTTTCCGACGCAACCACTTAAGTTAAATTCGAGATCACGCTAAGGATTCCTTAACAAATAAAAAATAAATGGTACGGATTACGGAACCGTGTTTTAAAAATATTGGCTATGGAGATATATTGACACATCAGTAATAAAAAACTGCAGACGTTAATAATATTTATTCATTTGCTCATGCGTGATGGCTGTGTTTTGAAGGCAAGGCAAGATATTAATACATTTTATTAATAAACTGACTGCAATTGTCTGCAGGGCTGTATTTTTATTTTAATAACAAAACAATTAAAACACAAAGTCTATTTCTCTAGTGATATTTAACACGTCGCTTAGTCTTTTAGTCGCGCTAAGTGCGCCATCTAGCGTTGAGTAGACGAGTTGGGAGTCAGTTGAATGTAGGCTTTGTTCAGTCTCCTGATAAAAACAAAACCTAAATTTGTTTCATATCGCAGTGAATTTTAGACGATATTGCTAGCAGAAAGAAATCGAATCCGCATTATTCAATTTGACACAAAAAAAAAATTGCGAAATAATTTTAAGGCCCACTTGCTGCACCTTATATCAATTATTAACCTAAGCCTAGTTTTACGTGGTAATTCTGTTATCAATTCGTTCTAAGTGGATACAGACAGACAGAATTATGTTTTTATCCTTTATATATTTTATATGATATATAAGATTATCTATCTGGATAGATAGATACTCTTTATTGTACACCTGTTTAGTCTGGATAGATTAAGACCATAAAATCTAGATTTTAAACAGATGCGCAAGGTTCGGTAATCAGATCCAAAGAATATACTGTTACAAACATTAATTGGTACTAACATTAGAATTGATTCATTCAAAATTAAATGTACCTTATATCATCTAGTCTCGTCTCATTTTGTGTATAGATAAAAGTGTAATGTAATGTTACTTTATCAACTTTTAATGCCTTTGCCAGCTAGCCCATGTGATCTAAATCTTTTGAATGTTATTCATTCCGTCCTATAATGATATAAACCGCATTTTATGCTGTAACATTGCAGGAAGCGTACTACAGCAAATCAATGAGTCGTCGACCTACCCTGGAACCGTCTTCAATTTCCTTTCTATTTCATGGAAACGTAGAAAAAGGTTCGTCCAAAATAATTTAACATTGTTAAACTTAAATACTATGGGCTGCTTAAATGGTTTTGGTTAGACCCTAACTTATCCTAGATAGAATAAAATCGTGTTTGTTGCCTACGCAGAAATGATCTTAAAAATAAAGAGGAAATATTTTAAATACAATTCAATTGAACGAAACATGAAAAATTGGCGAATAGGAGGACATTATTCAATGGATATAATATAATTATAGTCTTACGCCTGTTGATGTCTAGTGAAGTAGGATCCCGAAGCGAGAAAGATAATTGATAAATCGATACGAGTCCCTAGTGACCTTTGAATTTCCGATATCTACCTAAAGGCTAGCTTATTTGTGGCTTGTGCAGTGCGCAACAGTGAATCGATAGGAGTCATCGTCCGACCTCCAATTTCCGTAATACGTATTATCCGTAACATTTTCTACTTAATCCTCTCACACGCCTATTATTTACCTTCGCTTAACGGAAAGTTATGTCACACTTTTGGATATTGAAGATATTTCACATACCTACGCACCACGCATACGCACCAAGCATACAAAATTAACACTGCCTGCTCCTTTATCAAAGCGTATCTGAGACTTAAATATTTTTAGATGCCTGAAAAGTATAACATCCGACAAACGCTTCGGGAAGACATTTCGACGAGACTTGATAAAAGTCTAATATAAAATAAATTTATATATTGCAAAAGATAACCATTATTTTACAACATACAAACATGTATCATCGCCTTAGGACTCCTTTGTATTTATAGAGCATGTTTTCCTCATCATAATGATATAAATGAAGTTTCACTAAACAAATCAGTGGTATTATGATTATGAGTTTGTTCGACATTAGAGGAATGAAAGTAAAATAAAAATTATCTCATGTGAGTTGCTAACATTAACCGAGGAAATTGTAGAAATATTTAAACCGGCATTTTGAAAGATCTATCTTACTAACCGCAGACCATAAAAAGAATGTAAACACAAGTTACAAATGTCCCGTAACTTATAGACCAAGTATAGAATATGTGGTTACCTTCCTTATGTTACGGAACAACCTGTATAAAGCAAGTAAATTAACCTATTTAATAAGAATCCAAAAACCCAGAATTAGTCTTTTGATAATCAAGGTTTACATACAAAAGACTAGTTTGAATCAGATGATCTAAATACAATTCATACGATGACAACAATCATGACGATCAAGCCAATAATACCAACACATACAATTTTATGCTCGACCATCGACCGTCAAAAGTTATTGCAAAACAATACGGGAGCATCATGGCATGTCACCTTGACACAATCGCGCCGGCCACTCCCGCGCAATCATCCAATTGGCGGGAAACCGGACAAGATGGCGGTGATATAAAAAAGACAACGTTACCGTCGAAAGGATCAGAATTTTGAAGATCAGAAATGAAAATGGAAAATATTAAATAAGATACCGTCGTCATTTTGTATTTTACTACTCAGTTAACGGTGAAAAACGCTAGCAATGCAATGGTGTCAGTAAAACCATTTTTTGACGTATTCAATAACATTAAATAATGAATGCGAATAAATGTTTGGTTGGTTATAGATCTTATAATAGAAGAGTAGCTCTAAAACCTTTATTTATCATATTTAATATCAATGACTAATGAATGCGAATAAATGTTAAACCAAAACAATCTCTTTAGATTGTTCTAAAAACGGCATCTTATCTGTACCTATACTTTACAAATTAACACCTAAAAACAATGAACGGATCATAATTATGCGATAGGCATAATGACTTTTTCTTATTGAAATCATAAATATTAATCAATCTGTTAGTATAGACAAACTAAAGAGACATTGCATCTTAATAAGTGGTCGGTACTTTCAGCAAACCCACTTTACCAAATGAAATTCCAAAATCTAGCACATTTTATAATAATTAGTTGTGAGACAACAGAAGTTTTGTAGACCGAAAGAAAACACGTTGTACATCTCTTTAAGATAAGAAATTATGTATTAGCAAACAGTATCGCGGCACAAAGCACAATCAATATTTTGTTTTGAACACGACAGATAAGGCGAATCAATAGAGGAGAGCTTCGCGACTCGTAGCGCCATCTATTATGCAATAGCGGAAGCATTTACTCGCGCGGAAAGCACGAGAGCAGGTAGGGTTCGTATCGAGGTATAAAAAATTCAGCTTCGTGCCGGTAGGCGAAGGTTGCATGAAAATGGATACCAGTTTCATCCCACGCAATATGGTTAAATGAAATATTATGATTGGGAACTGGCACAGGACCGGTTATGGCAGGACTTCGACATGGAACTACAGGAATACAGCGGCGTTTGAAACTCGTTTAATTCCGCCCAACGGAGGAATTGGTTCAACTTTGTTAATATCTGTTTGTAACAACTATGCGGCATGTAAAACTGCGAAACTAGCGGGTATTGTAGGTAATAACAAAACTACATTACGTTAACGTTTCAAAAACTACAGCAGTTTCACTGAATGATTTCTTTACTACGGTAGGGACATCTACACGATCCGGGCGTAAAATTTACAGATAATAGTTTGATTAAATTCAACGAACCCTTCTAAAATTAAATGGAACTTCAAAAACAGTTGGACCTGTAAAACAGGAAATATGAAAATATAATAATTAAATACAAAAGTTTACGAATAAAGAACATGAAACAATATTCGATTGCTTTAATGTCGTCTACCTACAGTATGCATCGCTAATTTGGGTTATTTTATTCGCGAGCGCACGGACTGAGCTTTGCAAAGCTTTGGGGTCTAGCAACGGTCTCATAAAACTATTGTGGTACATATTTGTGTTGCAGACATTCCGTATCAATGTTCCGATAGGTACTTAAATCATGGCTCCTATACACACTAGAGGGCAGCGCAGTTGACAAATATGTAAAACTTGCAGTGCAGTGCGATAGTGTAATTTAGTAATTAGTAATCAGGTTTACATATTTTTTTAACTTAGCTACCTAGCTAGCCGCGTAGTGCGTATGTATATATACACTTACTACAGTACTATTTACTCTACTAGTGCATATTTGAGTAGTCAGCTATCACCTATCGAAGTTCCGACAGGTATTTCTGCGCCACGTCGCGACGGCTCTAACCGCAACGCGACCAGCGCAGTGTCGAATGGCTCCGCACGCGAAACTTGCATCGGGAGCGTTTATTAACACGTTACACCACACGACTATCCATAGTATTTATTCGGCAGCAGATGTCATAAAATTAAATCCAACAATTCTTCAGTCTGACCACAGCAAAGACAAAAACGTAAGAATAATTGCATCCGTGAAAATGTTTTATTATCTATCTAGGTATTCTTGTGGGAAATCAAAATATATCTAAATTTAAATTTTGACATTATCTTGGTGTTGAGAATTGGTTTTTGGTTCTTCTATTTAAGATCTGTTTATGAGATTTATTATCATCTAAAAATTGCATATACAGCTATTTGAATGTGTGCAGAAGATGCAAATCAAATCTTCAACTACACATTTCATTTAGCCGTACGATTTACTAGTTAAAGTCGCTCGGTTCATGTAAATCCCTCCAACGAACCATTACAGCTCAGTTTTGACGTGTTCAAACAATCTGCGCCGGTGGATTGCGTCCCAAGCGATTAGAGATGTTGGTTGGCTGATTGCAGCTAGCTAGGGTTTCGACTACGAGATTCGGAGTCTAACTGACTGATTTATTTATACAACAGCTGAAGCTTAAAAGCAAGATAATTGCAAAGACGTTGCTGGATTGTAGAGATGTAATTGACGCTCTTCTGCATGACTTGTACAAGTTGTTGGAAGAGATAGTATCAATCAGGACTTATGCGTTCATCTGCATCCATACCATGAATGATAGACAGTACGTAAGCAGTGTCGTTTTTAACGACTTCTTACGACAAATCTTATACTGAAAAGACAAAACAAATATAATAGGGATGATGACACCGACCACCAATCAACTGACGTACTTTTTATGAGCTGTCAAAACGCGACATCCCCTTAAAGCGATTATTAATCGATCTTCGCTAATAATTAAGAATTATGAATAAAAAAGGTGTTATTTAATAGAGATGTTTTCTTAGAAATTATGTGTGAATGGTGTCATCACTTATGAGGAAGTCTCTGGTTTAAGTCCAAAAAGGTCTAAACTACAAGCTAATAACAATAAAACAGGTTATAAGGTCATTCAATCTGAAGTAAGCTAGTAAGTACAGCTAATTAAACAATCTTGCTGGCCAAAGTTTTTTTCTACAACACGGATCAACACCCGTTCCCATCAAAACGCCTACTTAATTTGTCTAACGCGATGACTAACACGAAAACAGACATGCGCCTGCGTCGACCTATCTAATTTCACAGTCGAGTGCATAGCACGCGCGATCGTCTGATAGCGATTACGACACACATCTAGGCTTCGATGAATGAGTAGATCATTCACCCTATGTGGTCTAGTTTCTTCTGTGATCATTTGACAGAAAATTTGTTTGGACAACCGATTTTATTTAATTCTGAAAGAAAGATCTTCGCAAAGCGTAACATTTATTCGATCTAATGATTCTGATTGACGATGTCTACAATTAACTGTCTCAAACAACAACTACTTTCTCGTAAGCATTTTGTAATTCTAAACCAAAGACTAACTTTTTATTTATTATAAGAGCGTTATATTTTTTATTGCCAAACCCTGCGATCGCAGTTAAATTCCGAAACCATCTTCCGCTATCAAAATAGCATTGATAAAAAATTCTTAGTATTTAGGACATTCGAAATATCAGAATATCATCCACATATCACGCTAACAAGACAAATGATTCAAAAGACAAATTCCTGCGTTAAAATCATGCGCCGCGCGGCTCGAGCAAGAACAGGGTTGCCACTTATGAGGAAAGATTCAGATTGATAAAGTTCGATAAAAAAATGCATGGCCAGATTATTTTAAGCATGTATGTTAGACTTTTAAAGTTACACATTGGTGCCTGACGACGATTACTCTTCATGTGAATCGAATGTGACAAAACTATTTTTCACACAGTGTGATTCAAGGAAGAATTAATACAATTTTGGATGTAGGGGCAACCTCCAACCTGCCACTTGATACACTTGGTGCAGATTCTGGTGTACTAGGGTAGAGCTTTGCGCGTGCATGTTTACCACTTTCTTGTTTATTTCAATCGCAAAACAGCTTCGCTGTATTCTGGGCCGAGAGGCAAGATTGCACATCTTGCCTCTATTTGCCTCTCGCGTATTTAATAAGTTATTGTTTTAGTTTAAACTAGCAATTACCGGTATTACGGGTAGAGTTGGGGGGATTTGCTAGTTCCAATATCCCAGCAATCAACCCTGGCGGGTGACGTCACCGCGGAAGCGACGGGACGTGCTCCCGCGCAAGGCACAGGTGACTAACCTGTCTATTGTCATGTGGGCTGAACGATAATTTATTCTTCGTCGCGATGGGAGCGAATTTTAAGAAACAAAAGACGATAAATATTTCAGTTTTTAAAGGTTCCAGCAAATCGTAATCAACTTTTTGCTAATCAACTACCACTTAATAAACAAGCTGAACTGAAAGCATAGAATATAATCTGAAAGTCAATTACAATCTCATAAATAATAATATACCTATCTAAAAAAATACAAACTAAAACCATTCTGCAGAGAAACTAAGTTAAAAAAGTATTATTGATGATGAAGAAATAATTAAAAAATTACATGCAATAACAGCAGTAACTGGAATAATTGCCGATTGTCTGTCTATTACACGTTATTGTGTGACGTGAATTACTTAGTATTATCGTAATATCTTTCGTTCCTTAAATCGATCATATATCATCTAAACCATAAATAAGATTAAAAAAACTAAGCGCTCTAAAATCAAGTCAGAATGTATGCTCTTATGTTAATGTATGTAATTTGCTCTTACAGGCAGAGAGCAAGCGAACGAAGTTAAAGCTGTTATGGTAACATCGCGCGCATTAGAAGAGACGACCAAAATAAACGCATGTAATCAACCGCAAGACAGATCTAAATGCGGAATTATAGACGCTACTAAGAGTCACACTACTTCTGTCGACTGATTGGCGCCAACCAACAGTTAGTTATCAACTAAAAGACTATGTTAATGATTTTATGTAAACTTTATTACACATGTGAGTATATTTGGAGAACCTAATACTATACAGCCTTCTCTACCAGTCAATCTTGAGGTAGAATGTCTCTAGAAAAGGTGTTAATTGTCAACTCAGAAACTTAATGAACATATGACAAGAATATTGTCAGGACCATTATATGACTTTAGAACTCACCTTAATAGTATAAAATCTAGCTGCTACCTAACTTAAACTAACTATAATATTAATCTAAGTCGGTAAATTTACCTTCGGTAATGATAAGAATCCTTCAACGATATCTTTAGTTAAGTTACTTTCTGTAACTATTTCCAGGGACGTACCATATAACGTAGTCATTCATAAAACGAACAAAAAATAAACTTGTTTTGACTAATGCACTTTTTTGTCTCGTTATTTCTTACCCATGGGGCACATAGCCACATATTATACCTCCCAGGTAGAGTGCACGATGTTTCATCCGCTGCATTGTCAACATTAGGTAGAAAGTGACAGATCAATACTTTTGCTAAAGAATGGGCTAGTTTCCTAAAAAAATCTAATTAGCCCGTCAGTTGGATTAACAGAAAATATTGGACACGTATTTTTTCTTTTCTAAATTTATTATATTATATTACCGCGTAACGTCACGCCTTGCGGCACTTTTAAGCAAGGCGTGACGTCACTCCCAAACTTTGATGCGCTTTATCTTGGTCATTTTGTTTGATTGACAAAAGGCCAAATATGGGTCCAATATTTTTTGATAATCTAACTGCCGGACTAAATAGAATAGTCTTTTTTTGACCCAGGAAACTAGCCTATTGCTGGAGTGCCTTTATACCAACTTAATAATACAACACGGAAACTGTCTTCATTATAAAGCAAGCAACACTCGACAGAAATATAAAGAGACACAAAATAGGACACGAATACGACTATTAAAACAGCCAACAAACTCATCCGGTAATAAACGAAACGCTCCAACTGAAACTACTGAATTAACTCAGTCTAGTTAGCATTAGTGCAGTGATGACTGTGATGTAATTGTTCGATAGAAAATAAAATATAAAGTAAATACTAATCACAAGCATATCAAATATAGAATAATAATATCGATTGTTCTATCGATACAATAATTATGCAAAATACATACTACTACTTTTAATTAGCAATATCTAATTTGATAGAATCCGGTTACGATTTCGAAATAACACTCGAAAGCAAGTTTATACGTTATCAAGTCGCCAAAGTACAAGCTTTGTAGTTTGGGGCAACTAAATAATTGGTGTGATTGTAGTAAGAATTTATTCTTATTTACAACTCTATCGACCGTCTTGAGTAATAGCTATTGCTACTATTGCTAGTCATTAATAGGTACCACAATTTGTGCTAGCAGTAGTACTAACGACAGTATTATACTTAATTCCACACGATATTATCGATAGTATAGCATCACTAGTTTTATGGTTTTGAATGACTCAATCTAGTCCTCAGTTTCTAGTTTACTTAGGACTAAGTTAACTAGAACAGTTTTTCTCGGATCCTATCCTAATTAACATAGCGCGGGCTTTCCAAACAATATAATTATTTTGCCAGGGGAGATGAGAACGACGTGTCTAAGCAAATAATTAAGTTAATTACAAGCATATCCAGTCAGACAGGGTTAAGTTCACTTACATACAAACATAGCACATGGAAAATACCTAATATGTTCCCACTTTACCATAATTATATACATGAAGAGTTATGAGCCAAATCAAACGAGTTCTCTTGAGATTAACACAGACTTTATTAAGTAAATACGTTTAATACAGGAACAGGAGCAGCCATCAGGCGAGAGAGAGAGCGAAACAGGCAACAAAACCTACGTCAGTTTGACGTTGACTGACACCGATGTTGAGTTACGTTTATAAATCCTACAATATATAATTATGGTTATATGGGAAATTGGAAAAACAGGTCGGGGGGGGGGGGGGTCGTCTGGACTCGATTATCACAGGACCGTAGGCATCGCGACCTAAGGAGGAGGCTTTTACCCTGTAGTGCGAGGGATCAGAGTGGCTGAATTATGATGATGATGGTCAAGTGAAAAGTAAGCTTGTTTACCTTTCTAAATTTTAGTGGGCTTAGTAAAATTGGTCTGTAATGAAACGGAACATGTCTGGCTGGTCATATTTACCGTAATTGAGGGAGATTTGTGCCTTGACGATTTTTAATAATCATAACTAAAGTCTGATGTGGTGCTGGAGAAGAATGCTCGGAGTATCGTGGACTGATTTCCGTATCAACGAGTTTATACTTCGAGAACTCGGCATCAAGCAGCGTTTGTCATCTTTGGAACAGTCTCGTATCCTCACCTTTTTTGGTCACATATGCCGCCGAGGGGAGGTGGCTATTGTGCGACTTGTGGTCCAGGGAAAGGTTGAGGGTACCAGGCCACGAGGAAGATCGCCTATGAGATGGACTGACCAGATAAAAGCGGTAGTATATGGCTCATCCTCACTACATGAATGCACAAGGAAGGCGGCAATCAGAGAAGAGTGGCGACGTGTTGTGAAGCTTGCCACCTACACCTGAAGTGATGACCACGACCACTCTGACAAGTGTTACCGAGGAAGAGGAAGAACTAAAGTCTAACTTCGTTGAGGCTGATACTATTCAAGACTGAAAGATGTTAAAGAAGAAATGTATTCCGCAGCGAGATATTACGTCTTTCTGTGTCGTATCAATAAAGTTATCCAATTACACAACAATCCGTATATGATTTATGTCCCCAAAAAACAATCGTGAAACAATACAGGTGCTGTTATTTCTGACCGGAAGATCGTGACATTGGTGCTCACTGCTCAAGATCCATCAGTGCAAATGATAAACTTCTAGCACAATGAAGGCAGACGCAGCAGGTCCGCCTCTCGTTTCTGTGCACGTCACCGTTACCACCTTTTCGGTACAGACAAAAACTGCAAGAAGGGAAGATGGCATAGTTAAGTCTTTCCTGCCGTCAGCTTAACCGTGGGTCACATTGAGGAAAGCTGAAAAATTTGCAAAGGGGAGAACGGGGATTTTTATGTCTTTCGTGTTAGGGATCTTGCTCCATGTTTCGAAATACCTTAAGAGCCATGAGGGCTCGAACTCTCGAAGATAACTGCTCCGTCTAAGAGATAATTTGATAATGTGTTGGGAAGTGGGTGTATCGCCGCCAGGCTTGACATGTTTAGGAAGTCAGCTATCCCAGTCCCAACCCAGATTTTGAAGGGTGTGAGTGGCTATTTCTTATCGCTGCGTCTCGACGGGCGTTTTAACAGTTTATTTTAACCCTACGAGCGCAACAAAGCCTGTTACGTACGTGGTAAGAACGGGATACCTTTAACATAATATGGTCTGACAGACTTCTGTTTTATTTTGACCTCCTTAGTAACATGATAGTCATCAATTGAGAGAGTAGAGGGTAACGTTTCTGTGTATGAGTCTATTATGCGTGTTGTATTGGCAGCTTGCCTGAAAACACCGCGATCGCACGTAAAAAGATTTTTATCACTACCTCGGCGAATAGAAACAAACAGTGATTTGATATGGGTGTAAATATTCTTGAGCAAGGCTGAGGTGCGAAAGGAGGGGCTTGACATAGCGACGTGCCAAGTTTCCTCATAAAGAAGTTGTATAGCAACAAAAACAATAGTAAACGAACATCGGTATACGTCACCAAGTACTAATTGAAACAGCGGGCGTTGAAATAATTACAATAAAAAGTGGAAAGCGAGCATATAGGGTACCACATACAAAGAACTGGTAAACCACAGTATATGTATTTTCCATTTCCATATTTTACTAACTACAGAAATTTGACACATCATTTAGTTCCAGCCAGATTACATACAGCTTAATCGACAAAAACAAGACCAAGGCAAAGTTCCCCATTTTTATAGTTAGAAACCTCATGAGGTGATTTTAGTCTCACGAAACACAGTTACTATACATATCTTGAGAGATAGAGAATCTTACTTAGCTTAAGCAATATTCTAAACAAAACAATTAAATAAAAAGGTCAGCTATAGCAGCAAAGATCTAATGAATCATGCGGAAGAGTAGCAGTTAAGTGTCACCCATAAACTTTCATAGAGTGCAAATTGCCTTCGACACCCGACCCTGCTGCGATGCAATCAGAGAAAGCTTAGGCAATTATTGATAAACCGATCCCGATTTCATCACAGCACTCACAGCTGAAGATAGGTTGCTGTGCAGTCAATGAGGCATCAGAAATCGATCCTTAGAATTGGCAACAGTGGTAATCGTCTACTAGCTGCAAACTAGCTTTATTTCATGTAGATCAAAACATGCTACGTACTAACTCTTCCATAATAATCCTTAATATTAAACACGCAAAAGTTTGTATGCATAGATGTTTGTTGCTTTTTCATGCAAAAACTACTGAACAGATTTTGATGAAAATTTGGCATACAGATAGCCTGGATAGATGGCCTGGATTAACACATAGGATACTTTTTATCCGGGTAAGGTCAACGCCGACGAAGTCACGGGCAAAAGCTAGTATGTAATAAAATTAGTTTACAAAAATACATCTCAATTTTGGCGCGTGGCAGAAATGGCAACGTTCTACAAATCTGTAGCATTGCTGACCAGTATTGATTCGATAGGTACTCGGAGAAAACGAACTAACTCAAAAGAGAGATTGTTTTATTGATACGAGCTTTACAAGTCCCGCTTCAAGATTATGCTTATCTTGTACTTAGCGATTACTGTGGCATCTCCCTAGTTTCTTTTGCATCTCATTTAACTAAACCACTCAGTCATTGGAGTTTAAAAGTTAAACACGGCGAGGATTACCGAGTTTCGGGAAATTAGGAGCTCGTGACGGTTCGCAAAGTTTAATTGCGGAGTTGATAAATCCTGCAACCTGTTAATGGATTCCCTAATCGATGATTGGGAAAACTTCATTTTAATAGAAACATTCAAAGTACAGAGCAAAAGATAAATCAGTTATTGAATGGATACAAACTCCACGATAGCTCGCCAAAGAACTTAAAATTTGCCATTTTATAAACTTAAATGAAAACTTAATATATATTTTTATGTAGGTATACACTACATGTACAGTGTATAACAGTCAATGTGTATAATTAAATAACCAAAAGCTTTCCAAGGAAGACATACCTAACACTTTAATTTTGCAGTATGATTTGAAGACCGTAACTTATTTCGACAAAACAACCATTATTACATTAGCTCGATATATTAAATAATATAATAAACTATAAAGAGAAAAATTTTCAGGGAGTTATTACTTACATTCAAACAACAATTGCAAAATAAGTTGTAAAAAGTCACATTAAAATAAAGGAATTCCCGTAATCTGTAAGAGTTTCTAGTCCATGACAATCATAATGATTACGCTTACGCAAAGTTCCGACGCGGGCGCAACGCTTGCAACGCTTATGTAACAGCGTTTTGCGGTCACACGTTTCTTTATAATGAGAATAATTTGATATAGTATGCATTTCAGCTTTTCTGAGTTGGTATCTAATAAAATTGAACCAGTCTTTTAGTACAAAAATAACGACGTCTTGACAACCTTATTCAATGCTGACGTCAATCACATTTAATTTAACACATAAATAGATAAAAATAAATATTGGACACCAAATACATTGCTATGATCCTATGGTAAGTAGCCAAAGTACTTGTGTTACAGAAATCAGAAACAACGACACGGTACCACAACACCCAGACCCGAGACAATATAGAAAAGTTATTTTTCTACATTGACGTAGCGACACCAAGTCCGGTATGCTCGTCTCTTGCCTACGGAGGTCGTCAAAATAAATGTTAACACAAAGGCCTAGCAGTATTTATAAGATCTCTAAATAAGACGACCGTGCCGTGTGGGGACAGCCGTACAGAATACACTTCCCCACTTCCTGTAACACGAGACGGACAGCAGCGTCTTCTTGCGAAATCTTATAAAAAAACTGCGCTCGCCAACCCGCCTGCCAAGCGTGGCGAATATTGGCAATCCCCCCGATGATCAGTCATTGGGGGAGGCCATTGTTCAGCAGTGGACCTCCTATGGCTGAAATGATTATGATGATGATGAAATAAGACGAAAGTGTGTAATCCTGCAAACGCACGACTGACGCGACGTTCTGCTCAAAAGGTCTTATTAGAGATTGATTTGATGATGACTATTGATGAAGTTAGTTTCATTATATTACGATTTTCTACCGAAACAGTAGTAGCACTGGCAAATACAGATCATTCACTTTTTGTTATGTTATCAAAATTTATGTCATCGAATTCATCTCTCGTCTTCAACGTTATGTGCATTTGATTCAATCCGGTCAAATACTGGCAAACAGATCAATACCAAATTGGCACAGCGTGTGTGGTTTAGGTTACAAATTTAAAAAATGGATTCTGAATTTCTGAATTCACATGTCGCCGCCACTGAAATGCATTTAAATTGATGACAAAAACTTTTTCTTTGTAATTAAATTATTTCCACAATCACACCTTATCTAAACCCAAACTAAGAAAAACTTGTACTATGGCGACTAAATAACGGGTAAACATACTAAAATACGATTATAAACATCCGTGACTTAGGAACAAATTACAATGCAAATACAAACATTTGCCTCTTGCTAGATTTGAACCCACAACCGCCTAACTTGAACGGAACGTGAACCACTAAACAAAACGGGCGTCTTATTAATTCATATAACGAATGTAATAATACTAATCCGCAATAATAAATAAATTATAGTATTTAATACGCTAGCTATATCAAGGCTCATCGCACGATTGTTAGTCTCAACACTCTATGTTATAACATTAGACGTATACATAGGTTACACACATGATTACACATACGATGTAACACAGTTGTGCGCATACGCATGCATGCTATACAGTGTAGTACAACAATAGAAGTAGGCACAGTAAGCTCACTTCTCATTGAACTTGGCCTGAAACCACAGTACAAAAAAGAAAATACAAATACACTGCCTAATAATTTTTCATCTCCTTTATGGTTTTCATATTTTATACAGATACAAAGTTAAAAGGAAAGCACGTAGTTTATGGAGCCTCACATAATGGGAAATGAGTGTAGGTACCTTCTACAGTACTGAAACGCTGTGCTATAAACACACATTGTCCATTAGAGCTTGCTTGACCCTCTTAATGCGCCCAGTGAAGTTTCTTCTCAATAATACTCTTTATTCAGTATATAGGCCCTAAAAGTCTCAATAATATAACTGCTCTACCACCGCTTCAGGACTATCGGCTGGTGGTAAGAAAGAACTAAAGACTGCGCAAAACTCAGTCACCTTAGGCAGCCTTTTTTACAGGCAATACAGTTACAAGATATGTAGTAAGTGCGCGCTAGAATCTACTGAACCTACTTCTACAGCGGTAGTAGCGTCCGCGTCGTTGTAGAATCGAAACGCTTCATTATCTTACGCATGGCTGATGAGGCCATAGTCGCGAACTTGACCGTGGGGTGCGTGACTCATCGCTTGCCGGTTACGTATCGCGGACGCTCCTCAATCCTAAGTAATAGGCTATTGACGGGTCATTGAAGGATAATGCTAAATCCGTTTGTTTCTAGCTTTAGAGCTATTATGGTGACATATAACACCAATGTGCGCGAATTTGTTGTTTATAATTGTTAGATAGGTAATTATAGGTACCATTACTACCATTAATATTAATAAATCTCTTTTAAAGAGGTAACCGAAAGTTGACAGATGACAAGCGCATAACACAGGGTATTTTTAATTTAATTAGCAGTGGTCGGAGTAGGTAGATTGATTTGGGGTCAATGATCTCAAACATTGATTTTAATATGGACATACCTCCGGGATTCCGGAAATTCTTTGTATCATTTTTTGAAAAAAAAAGGCATATCCATATTATGCTAGCACTACCAAAGTACATCAAATCAATCTACCTATTCCGATCACTGTTAATTAGCTACTAAGGGCCGATTCTGGTGCTCTGTAATCTGTACTTCTTCTACGAGACCAACATGAAAATCTCAAAATAAACACTTCCTTATACTAAATGACTGGTCGCTGTTACGAATAATTGTAAACGGAAGTGTTTTTTTTTTCTTAAAAGTCGATTTTAATTAAGTACATACATAGTTAAATTAAAAAGTTTTGACTCAATTTAACGTGCATGATTGCAAACCTATCCTATGGAGATTAAGCAAGATTATGAAGCGCTAAATTAAGATGATCAGTATAATGCATGGGGATTATGACCCGTCAAAATGTTAAGGCTGTTAAAAATAAAAAAATAAAATTATGCGCTCGACCTAATTTGAACACTAGTGTTAGTATACTGAGATAGTAAACGAATAAAAACAATAAATTACTAACTACGGAAACTAAGAAGAGTGCTTAACTACCTGATAGGCACACCTGATTTAAAGTTAAGTAGCAAAGGAAAAAAATTAAGTACTTAACTCATATTTATAGACCAGCTTTCTTACATCCATCGCACATTTGTACGGGAATCGAACCTCGGTAAACTGGTATAACAACTAGCCCAGTGAGACGTTGCTGGACCGCCATGAGTCACAGTACCGGTTACATTTCTAATACCACCGATACGTTGGTTCGACGCGCCTCAATCGTAAACTTGTTTATCGTACTTAGTATGTTTATTTGTGACCACTATAATGAATTCTATAAACATATTTAACAGAAGCAGCGGTGTGTGTGTTTTTACGTTAAGTTGTTGTTATAATTTTTCTTCTTATGGTTGACTATACTTTGCAAGTATACGAGTCCTCCTCAACTTTCAGTCATCAGTTCACTGACGTTGTCACTTTGACAGATGACACTGACAGCTCAGAACTAGTGATCCACAGGCAATAAAGCAATCGAGCCTCTATCTTACCTTGTCTCACTGTGTGTGTGCTACAATAAATTTAACTCCGACGCACATTTATTTCGTTCATTAATTAATATCATAATCATGGACACGTGATCGCCATCACTCATATAGTTATCTCTAAATATAGACTAAACATATATCAATATCAGAGAGGCAACTTATTTGCAGAGCTTTAGGCTGTCAGCTTAAGCTTAGTAATTATACATCGTACATCATACGTTGTATGTATGTATGGTATGCCAGTTTGCCTGGCTTACTTTAACAAAAGAAATTTGTATCCCCGCATTTTCATCGTAGGGAACGCATAACCATACTACCTGCACATCATACATCTACCGCACTTGTGTAAGTTACTTACTTAGTTAAAGAACAGCCTTATCCCGCACGGAATTAAAGATCTTAATTAGTTTGTAACTCAAACATGCTTTTACGGCTTAATTAAAAGTAAAATCAACATCCGACCTTCCACCTGGGTTGAAAATAATCTTAACTAAGTTATAGCATGAAATCTAAGTTAAAATTCGTCTCTCTTCTACAGGACGCAGGTAGAGAGAACTTAATTTTTCTCAGGCCCGCACATTTTTTCAGGATATTAAAGAAACTAATCAAATGACACAAACAAGGGAGTATCTGTGATACAAGAAGTTCGTAGATAATGAAAGATACCACTCTAAATGATAAAACAAAGGTATATCGAACGAAATATCTGTCTCGAATAGAGGCTTTCATTCTATAACTTCAGGGCCTACAGACTAATCGCTTAACAACGATGGTAGAATAGAATGGCAATGAATAGAAGTGAAATAATAATCTATTGGACGATGACGTGATCTAGCGTGCGTGACTTCTAAGTCAACTTCATACTTTTTAGTATAGGTATTCTAAATTTATTCTCTAGTGTTCCTAAGTCACTGGTTTATCACCTCAGTTGGTTCATGTGTATCATGAATGGCTTGCAATACACTTACCCATATAAAAAATAAGTGAATTCCTATCTCTCCAGTTTCACATTTTAATTAGCAAAAATGTTAACAACTGTAAAAAGCACTGTAAAGATTTTACGGGACATTTCACTACAATCTCTAAAGAGAACATAACTTTGGCTTTAACTTTACGCATTTTACTTGTCTTTTAACTTTTGCTCGTTATATTTAATATTTTCTTTCTCATAAAGTTCCAAGGGTCACGTATTACTTATGTTAGTGGATTTCTCCAATCACAAAACGATAATTTATCATATCTAACGCAGAAAGTTCTAAATGAAGTGCTCCAGGAGTCCGCCTCCATCTTATTAATTATTTTTAATTAATTAATTTAGTTTACCTATAGCACACGTTGTTTAGTTTGACCAATGACGAAAAAGTTTAGCGCTTAAAAATGAAATCAATTTTCGGCAATTGTTGCTAAATGGTGATTAGGAACTTTCATTGTGTTAAATACGATACTGTGATAAAACATAGCGCTTTACTTAATTAAATTGATAAATATAGAGGTGAAATGTAATTATAACAATATTTACAAGTATTCAGCTCTATAAGTTTGCAATACAACAAACTATAACCTGATGTCATATTCGGATTGAATGATCGATAATGTAGAAACAATTTCCTTCCTTCTACTGGTTTAAATATATTTCTTTCATCTTACGTCATTTGCTAGCCTCGGCTCCCCCGCCCGAAACCAGGATTAATATAATGCGTATTTCGTTCCTAATATACTGTACACTCCAGACTTCTGTCACATCCCAAAAGGACCAGTCAAATCGCTGCACACAAAAAATTACGAGTCCAATTATAAATCTAATCTAAAATCACGTTTCTGAGCTGTTTCTGAATTTGTTACGCACTGTAACACTGTTGGTTTTGGTTCTGCATTACGCACATTAAGTGGATAGTAATTAAATAGGTCATTATCATAACCACCTGTCTGAGGTTTGATCAATGATAGCCGTTTGATAAAAATCCGTTTGATCCTAAAAACAAACTAATAACTTTCATTTAAGAAATTTGCAGGTTTTAATGGGGTTTAAATTCGTATTGTGCTCCTTACCGAGTACTAAGTATGAAGCTAGATAGTGATCCATTTATACTTTTTTTTAACTATCTTGTTACTTGCCGAAGCCTAGAGTAAACTAAAAACGGTTAACTGATACAGTTTGGCTATGATACAATGTACACACGAAATTTGGCATTGGTCGGGTGATTTGGGATAAACAACCTTGGAAATATTGCGCTCAGAGGGCCAGTTCTGGCCCGACTTAATTTCTTTTAGGATTTTTTGTTTGACCCTGTGTTTATTGAGCGTTACGGGAGCTATAACGTATACAAGTTCATGTACATTTGAGGAAGTCCATGTAAGGTATATCGCTAAATATTAATAAAAAGGAATGTCAATTCCCTTTAGATTGCTTCCGGAATATTAGATTTTAAAAATGACGTGTGTAAAAAGTAAACTAAATAGATGGAAACAAGATGACATACGAACATAGTGGAATGTATGATAAATAATTGCAGTAGGAGGCATACATGTAGCAAGAAACGCTACGCAACAAACAAAACATGAATTTGATGTCATCTTACGTTTATGTCACAATCATGTTTTTTCAGATTAAAATTATAGATGGTGTTAAAAATAGAGAAGTAAAACCAACTGACCGCCCAGGGTTTATGACTTATAATCAGTGATCGGAATAGGTAGATTGATTTGATGTACTTTGGTAGTGCTAGCATAATATGGATATGCTTTTTTTTTCAAAAACTGATACCAATGAAAAATGCCGGAATCTCGAAGGCATGTTTTTTTTTTTTTTTTTATGGAAGAAATATAAATATTTATTTGCTAAATGTGGTACAAAAGATCTTAATAATTATGTTTAGAGGACAATACACATTAACCAGTATTACATTGGCATGCAAATATTTTTAAAACAATCACCTTATATAGTATTATTAGCCGAATTTTACAATTTATTGTTTTTCCATTCAAATTTCATAATTCATATATTAATAAATCGTATGTTCAAAATCACGAATGCTTCAATTCAATTTAATTACTTTAATCAGAACCAACGTATTATTTTAGATCATATTTTATACTACACTATGTACTATAATATTTTAACATCTAGACATTTAGAAAACCCTCAAAACTTTTGCCCAGCCATAGCCAGATAAGACTTTGCCAGGATATGACTGAACGATTAAAATCGCAATAAAACTCGTTTACAAGTTTCCGAGATTAATCAGAACATGGATCATCGCATCCCAGCCACTTCCTTTGCTGTTATAGCGTAGTAATCATAGGAAATGGTAATTAAAAAAAACATTTAGATATACACATTAAATGTGTCAAATTGTGACTGTTAGACAGTCAGTCTTGATCAACTCTTTCTAAACTAAACAATAATTTTGTTCTTTAGTAAATTAAAAACGATACACTACCAATTTAGAGGTGTCAAACTTAATAACTGACAATTGATGTTTTACCTTGATCTTTCGCGATACATTTTAATCGTGATGGGTTTACATGCCTTCGAAAGTAATATTAACAGACAGTATCTCGTCTTACAATAATAGTCATACATTTATATTCTATATAAGTATCATTCTCATTAACGTCTATTAGCCCATACTTACTACTCTTATTACTCGTATATATGCGGTCAATGTAACCTAAATGCGAGCTCGAACAATAAAATATGATGAGACCGATTTCAATTTCATGATGCTTCGATATTGTTGGCTTTTATATCTAGGTTTTGTTTGCGAGCTGTAGATAATGTTCATCGCTATCTTTAATCGAATCAGATCTGGTATAAAATAGTTTATTAAAGAATGACAATGGATATTATCATTAAATATGCCTCCCAAAATCATTCTGCGAAATACGAATAATGTGACATGATTGACAATTCAAAATCTTTCTTCTTTCTTGACTGTCTTTTTCTCCTATAATTTTTTTTTACGCAATGTTTGCCGCGCACAACGATATATTAATACAGATGCCAGTGAACTAACAATTATTCGCTAGTTTGTTTAATTCGTATTTCGTGGTCAAGCTATAATCATAATAAGTCATGTTTTACTAATGTTCCTTTGCTATAGATAAAGTAGACAACCAAAAACGATGTTGCTTTTAAAACAAAAACATCAATAGATGTAAGAACTGAGTCCGCAAGTCTACATAATAATCATCATTGTTCTACCAAAACAATGTAACACGCAGACACTTTAGAAATATTAATACACGTTTGAATGTGTAATTAACTAAAAAGCCTAGGCAATTAACCATTTTTCATTTCATGTAAAATGCTTAGTACAGTCAGCCTGCCTAGCATGAGCACTAAAAACACGATATGATATGATATGATATAGTGAAATATCGACACCAACTTAAAAAATATGATAGATTTAGCCGCCATTTAATTTTTCTATCGAAACAGCGATCTTAATATGTGACGGCGATTCAACATGGCGGCTATATCTATCATATTTTTACAGTTACGGTGTCGATATTTCGCTATATCATATCATATCATATCGTGTTTTTAGTACTCATGCTAGGCAGGCTGGTCGGAAATGTTGATGATAGAGTGCGTTTCCACTAGAGCGTGAGCGAAGTAGCTGAGCGGTGAGCTAGGAAAAATCCACCATAAGATTCGTTAGGCTAGGGCAATGAAGTAATTATATCCGTAATTTAATTATGTCTTGTGACAGTTGTTTTATCTATTAGATCTAATCTGAGCATCGAGCACATACCCTATAGAACAGCAATACGAGCCATCTTTCTCCAAAAGACAATAGTGATTTTTCACTTACATTTAGTAGGAACTGAATAGTCCTGTCAACTTTCGCCCAAACAAAAACAGTACAGTCACAAATTATATTTAATCTGGAAGATTTTTTTGTGAAACAAATTAAATTACATTTCCACTCTATATGTGCTCTATGACTCTTGAGTCACAAGTAAGAACTGCGTGTCTTGGAGATGAAAATGCTGCGGTGGATGTGCGTGACTCCACGCAAAAAGACCGCGTGAGGAACTCGCGCATCCGCGGTAGCCTTCGTGTCCGTGATATTGCAGACAAACTGCAAGAGAGTCGCCTACGCTGGTTCGGCCATGTTTTGCGGAAACCGGCTAGCTACGTACGAAACAATTGTCTGGCCATGCCGCCACCGCCGGGTCCTGGCAAAAGGACCCAAGGATCCAAGAAATGCTGGCTTGACGTCGTGAGGGCTGACATGCATGCCAATCATCTCACAACCAGGGAAGCTCAAGACCAGGACCAAGGACCCTGGGCTCCAAAGCGATGGCTTTAGACGCAACCGGGATTGACCGTTTAGATGATGATGATGATGATTTAATAGGAACTGAAAAGTCCTGTCAACTTTCACCCATACAAAAACGGTACAGTAAAAGATTATATTTAATCTGAAGCATATTTCGTGAAACAAATTAAATGACATTTCTACTCTATAGGGTATGTGCTCCATGACTCTGAGTCAGGACTATTGGTGTATTTTTTACTCGGCACCGCTCTTGGCAGTCGCTGCCAAGCAGTTGCCGGCCGCGCGACACAGCCGTCGACATAGGAAAGCGCTGCATACAAATTATTAGAGAGCGCAGTACGTCGCGTCGCGACCCGGAGTGTCGACTTCTCGTGTTGGGCAGGGACTGCCAAGATCCAAATGATACCTTTAGATTTAAAAAGAGAACTGAGAGCTGCGATTCACCAACTACAAAAAATGTCTGACGTCGCTTATGGATATTTGCAATTAAGGGGGAATGACCAAGCCAATAATTAAATATTGCATCTATTAATCTCATGTGACAGATCGACGATTTATTAATAAATGAACGTATTATTAAAATAACAAGGTTATCCGACAGCAGACCAAAGTAATGGACATAGTCCAAAAATGTAGCAAGCTAAAGTGACAGTGGGCCGGCCACATCTGTCGCTGAACCGATGAAAGGTGGAGTAAAAGGGTTCCCGAGTGGAGAACCGCGCCTTAACAAACGTAGTGTGTAACGTAGTGTAGGACGCCCTTCAGCTCGATGGACTGACAACCTTAGGAAAATGGCTGGCAGTAGGTTAATAAAAAAAGCGAGAGATCGTGCTCTTTGGCACTCTTTGGGAAAGGCTTACTTACAGCAGTGGACTGCATTAGGCTGACATGATGATGATGATTATTATTATTATTAAAATAGACTAAAATAAAGACTAATATTCGCAACTGATTATACAGTCGTGTAGGAATAGTTGATTATTGTGACTATGACGCAACAGAACTAATTAGTAGAATGTGGTCGAATCGCACGTGAATTGTACGGAACAAATCATTAGCTTCAAATGGGTTCAATTAAAAACGCTCATAAATATTAATTCGGGCGTGTGACACATTTACGAACTATACGTTGTTCAAGTGTAAAACAGCTGTTCAAATCGTAACGTTTTTTGGTCAAAATCCGTTTTTTTGCTGAGATTCCTCAAACTAATACTACATACATAGTGCAGTGCAAACCAATGAAACTAACAGACATCCAATAGTTTTTGTATTAAATGTATCAGGGTCACATTAATTCCCTGTAAGGGCTATGAGTAGAGTAACTCTCTATTTGACTTGACAAGTATAAGCATAGTCTAGCAATAAAAATGTATACTCTAGTGGTTACAGTACAATGTTAATAATTTCGGAAACTTTATTTCACTTTGACAATTTCGACTGCCACATGTGGGAATTGATAATACGTCCTTTCGCTATGGGGCTACTCGAAGTTTTATGGTAAGTATATGCTGGAACAACGCTGCGTAATAAGCACTTAATTCACAACTAATCTCGATGTAAAACTGATAGGTTTTAGCCGAATGTAACACTGACTTTATTGTTATTTAATCCCCTCAGGCAGTTCCGTCTTTACCATAAGACGGAACTGCCATGGGGCCTGTGCCCAATGCCCTCGACCACACAGGGGCCCCAACGCACTAAAACATGTTTGTAAACTAAGAAACACTGTTAACTGAAAAGAAAGAAAAGAGGGTCAAAGCCTAGAAAAAAACGATTTTTTTAAATCTATACTTGTAAAGAAGGTACGAAATTATTTTTTGGAAGTCATGAATTCATACCAACAGTATTTCATTTTTACTTTGTAATAGGCCCCTAAATTCTTTGTGCCCTAGGGCCCCGGGATATGTTAAGACGACCCTGCCCTCAGGGTACATCCTACCGACAAATCAATGTAAACTTAATTTAAGTTGCCGCAATAAATCGCTTTGTCGTGTCCTACTATATTAGCTACGATCACTGGGGGAATTATAAATATCTTTAGAATTAATTATAATCTGTCTGTCTTATTAAATAATCTGTTATTTTAGCTTCGACCAAGTATAATTGTTTATTTTAACAAAATAACCAAATTATTAAATGAACTATTAACGTTACTCAAAATACTCAAATTATATGCATCTAGACTAACATTGTGTGAAGTCTATGGTAAACTTACTGCATGTGGTAAAATAAAAAAAATATTTTCCTTATTCTTAAAATTATCTTATTGCATAGTTCGATTATGTTACTGATTCTGAGCTACTCCTAAAGATTTGGCACCCCTTTGCAATGTAACTCTGTATAATACCTAGACTGACAGTCGAGGCAGCGAACGCTGCAACAAAAATTGTTTCAGACCCTGGTCGTTAAATCTCTTTCTAGCATGTGTTCCATCATAGGAGAAGTACATGCCGCTAGGCAAAATTGAGGTATCGGAAATAGCGATTTGTCCTAATAAAGTGTAGAAACTATAAAGGAAGACAATACAAATAAAAAAGGAAAATACCATCGCGAAGTACCTAATTTTCGACCAAAGTTGGCCTGTTTTTTTAGTACGATTCAAGCAGTATGCTCAATCTAGACAATATAACATCATTGTATTTAGGTGATTTCTTAGGCCAGACAACACAACAATTAGCTAGTTACCTAATAAAATCTAATTAGTCCGTCAGTTGGATCAACAGAAAATTTTGGACACGTATTTTTTCATTTCTCAATCAGACAAAAAATTATGAAGATTCTGGCCTGTTAAAGTTCTGAGTAACGTCACGCCCTGCAACACTTTTTAGCGTCGTAACGTGACGTCATTCTTAAACTTTGAAGCGCTTTATCTTCGTCATTTTTTGTTTAAATGACAAAAGACAGAATATGGGTCCAATATTTTTTGATAATCTAACTAACGGACTAAATAGAATAATATTTTTTGACCCAGGAAACTAGCCTATTGTCATGGTTTAGAGACACAGAATGAGCCATGTAAGACGTTAGTAAGGGCCTTAAAACAATGTATCGTATTGGACTAAACATTATTTATTTCACAATGTTCGATCAAGGCACAATATATAACCTTGTAATTATGTAAACGCTAATAACAACAACAAAATTGCGCAATTTTATACAAAACTGAATCTTTAGCTTCATGCGTAGAATGGAAATTGCTTTATTTACACGAATTACACGTTTGATTTAAAACAGCAAACGATTTACTAATATTATACATAATACAACAAGTAACAGGCCAATTAATAATAAATATTATGCAAATTGCATGCGCATTCGACGAATGATGACGATATATTAACCTAACCTAACCTAACCAAATTAAGTAATTTACTTATGAGACTAATCGGGTTGCCCCTGGCACAAGATCTAAATAGTCAATAATGGAATTTAAAACTAAACGAATGAAACAGTTAAAAGTACCTCAAACCAGCAACATACTACATTCTGACTGCACACGGAAAACATCACACATTTAATTTGATAGCCATTACTTTAAAATTTCAGAAATAACCTTTCACCACCGCACTTTGTTAGAACTTATCGTCGAATGTTAAGTCCAGCAAACGTAGTAGTTTAATCTTGTTAACAAGTGTTATCAAGAACATTATGGTCGCTTAAGCAGTGTGGTTCCGTATTTTATACTAAAATAAAAATACTATTAAACGCATAACTCACTGAGGCGGTAAGCGATCCGGTAGCGGACCTGCGGGAAGTGATTGTATGGTACTTGGGCGGTTGCTATGTGACATGGTGCATAGCAACTCGAACATTCCAAAAAATTCCGCTCCCGGAACGCTTACCGTACAGTCTCTGTGGATTCAGCGCATTATTGAGTATATAATAACACGGTTACTGTAAAAATTAGGACCTAATAAAGACGACCTTTTTAGGAGCAGGTTATTATGATTTAATTTCAGAACTTATCGAATAGGACCGTCATTTTAATTGATCAAATTGTTGATCTTTTCTTTTATATAAACTATCATCTACTTCTTCTTCTTCTGTCGTGTCAATAGCGATTCTAGATGGACTTGGACCAAAACTAGGCGTCTTCTACGGCATTTTGTGTCGCTCTGTACGTATAGGGAGGGACACAAAGGCAAGATAGTAGATAAGCCATAGTTTGTGGTATCCGTACCACAGTCACATCCACTCAGTCGCTCAGTCCTCATCCTCCACCTTACCAAATTTTGTCTACATCTGCTAATTGAAGGTTTAAATAATTAACTTTATTTTATTTATAAACAAACATTATTATCAATCCAATTTACCAATATTGCTACGTGAACATGGATGGTCCCCAAATTTCACACAATACCCTTTCAACGACTGCCCTTATTCGGGGATAGAATTAAAATTTGCATAATGCCGTTTACGTGAATGCCAGTTATTATCTACCTGAGCCACAAAAAAAAGTAAATGCAGTAATCTTACTCTCGATAAGCGTGGTTGGTTCCCACATTTAAAAAATCTGACTATTTCGGCTACATTACACTCGATTTGAATTTATACTAAATTTTTTACTCGTTCTATCCACTTCCTGAATACTGTCGTTGATCATGATTAATTGAATTTTACGGCAGTCAAACTGTAGAAGCTGGTTACAACACAGTTACAGTGGTTGAAACGAATTAAATTAACTTAGGTGATGGCAAAAACACTGCACTCATTCCATAATAAGGCAAAAACACTGCACTCATTCCATAATAACTTCCAGATTTATTTCGAGGTTTCCTGTCACGTGTGACTTCGTGATAAGTGAGCCTACTCCATTATAGTTAGCTATATCGCTGGCTCAGAGCTGTAAAGAAAGCATTGTCAAAGTGACGTATTGTTTAAAAAAACAACCTTGGCGAAGTTCTGCCTTCGTGAAGTTCAAGGCATTTGAAATGTGAAAGGGGACAGAAAGATTTAATGGGCCTCGGATTTCCGTGTCTCGTTATGGCATTTGCCAACTGGAGTAGTTGCAAATAAACGCAATTTTTTGTTTTTGTCATTCGGTTTATGTTTTATGAACCTCTTGTTTTCGTAGTTAAGAAGGCACGACGGTATATGTTAAAATTGACTCTTGAATTTTACACTACTCTAATTAAGCCTAACGATTTCAGATAGTATCTACGTAGCGTAGGTAAGTATAGACATTTATTTGGCAGAATGGTATCTTTTACTTACTTACTAGTAGGTACTTGAAAGACATCTGCTAAGGAAGAAAGAAGGACCAGGGGAATCGAAAATTTATTTTTATTTTTTTATTAAAACACTGACAACGTCATGACAGTCATGACATTTATTTGACTTTATTACACAAAAAATGTGCAAATCGGAAAACTTAATACAATGTGGCATTCTCTAGCAGTTAACCTTCGGACTAAGCAGAAATTAACTAACCGAAATCATCATGAATACAAGTTTCATTAAAAAAGAAGAAAAAATGATAGCAGTAACAGTTTTTATTTGACATTGCATTGATAGATTACACTTCAAAATAATGTGTAATTTTTAGCATAGTTCCCCTAAGGAAATCTTGCTCAATTTTCTCGTCGATTATAGAGCCGCCTATTAAAATTTCTGCGACTTGAGCTTCTACATCGCCTGTAATCTAAACGGCCTAACAAGTCTGCGGGAAATGCGGATTTTCCGCTTAAATCTTGCCAATTCCATTTCACTCAGTATTTGTGAGGAAGGTTCAATAAAAAGGAGGCGGGCAACGTTGAGTAATCCCATAACTTCTAAAGGCACTGACTTGGCAGAATTTTTTGACGGAACTCGTTTCGTTTTTTAATCAATGGTCTAGTAGCGTTTTATAAAACATAAC
Organism: Anania hortulata; assembly: GCA_963576865.1. Taxonomy (NCBI): domain Eukaryota; kingdom Metazoa; phylum Arthropoda; class Insecta; order Lepidoptera; family Crambidae; genus Anania; species Anania hortulata. Next base: position 4,039,966 of record OY756413.1, read on the forward strand.
GCCCTGTATTTCCTACCTAACACAAATAAGCGTCAGCTTTGTGTGTGCGCGGATTGTGCCGTACAAGCTTCATTACTTTTGTTATTCGTAATTTTAGAAATTATCACATAGCATTATGTGTTTTGATTAATCATAACAAATGGACTGCCAAGTTTTGCTTCTTCTTGCCCTTCAGTTCATAGAAACTTATCGACCTACTAACTGTGCGTCATATAAAAATAGTCTGTTTATGAAGATACCTAAGGAACAGATTAATACCGAAGCAATTAAAGATGAAGAAACGGAAGCTGTGTCGCAGCTTGGGAAAGAAATCACGTACTACACGAGCAACAAATTCTGATCTTGCAGAATTCAATTCAAACTCGCGATTGCTGGATTTATAGTCCGGAGTCCGAAGCACTAAACCAATAAGGCCGTTCAAGATCGACGATAGTTGATCAAATTGCAAGTGCAGTAAAAACAACGCTTTTTAAAGCAAAGTGCACATCTCTCTACTCTGGCAGACTGTAGGTTAGATACACTTAGAAATCGCACAACGCACTGCGAGATCAGTATTTTATTATTGAGGCTGCTTTCTGTAGCGCGTCTGCGATGTTCTCGGAGGCACGTACAGGCAGCTTCATAGCCATCGACTAACATGCATCCCTGATGTTCAGAATGCAGGGTAGCACCAACAGTATCCTGGAAGTCATTGCTGGCAGACATCATGTTTGCTTTATAATGTGGTATATGAGCCAAAATACACTCTCTTAAGTAGTTATACTTGTTAGATTTTCTGTAATAATAGTAACTTACCTATTTGAATCTTTGCTGTCTGATTAAATAATAAATGATAATAATATCTTAAATAATTTTAAAAGATTTGGGCTTTCCTGTTGTTAATACGATCTTATTTATGCTGTATTGAAAAAAATGCAAGTCAGCATCAAAGCTTGCAAATTGTGCTCTTAACATATAAATTTATCAATTACTAAGCTAACGGCTTAATGAATTATCCAATACCAATTTGCAGAACAGTTGTAAATGCTTTAGAAAGTATTTTTTGCTGCAAGCCTGATGCAGTATTGTCAACTCTCACGCGTAGCCTTATAAGGACGTAGACAGAACTGGCCATATTGATTTAAAAGGTAACCCGTGTTCTGCTTTTTCAAAATAAGCATATACCTGGTCTTTGGATCACGGCAATAAGACTCAAAATCGAATAGATTTACGCTGGAACTGATTATCGAGATATCGGGATGTAATTTCTATACAAAGTTACGAAATATCGCACCAAAATGCTTCAGGCTAATGAATAATAATAACAAAAGCCTGCGTTCAAGTTTCCAAAGATTCAATATCGTCAGAAATGCTCAGAATAAATTAATGGAACGTCTGAATAAATTTAATTTAGTAACCTTTACGAAATGTTCACTTAAATACCATTGAGAAACTACATTTTCTTTGATGAAAATAATGTTGATGTTGGTATTACAGTAACTTTAGTAACAGTATTGTGTTTTGGATCAGCTTTAGTAAGCTCATCATGTAAATAACTGAAACTAGCTGACCCGGTGGATTTCGTACTGCCAATGTGAAACATCTCAAAATTAATTTTAAACGCATCCTGTTTGACAGGTCTGTACGAACAGTTTGTATGGGAAAATTAAATAGTTGTTAGGGTTCCGTAGCCATATAGCAAAATACGGAACCCTTACGGATTCGTAATGTCTGTCTGTCTGTCTGACTGTCCGTCCGTATGTCACAGCCACTTTTTTCCGAAACTATAAGAAATATACTGTTGAAATTTGGTAAGTAGATGTATTCTGTGAGCCACATTAAGATTTTCACACAAAAATAGAAAAAAATACAATCAATTTTGGGGTTCCCCATACTTAGAACTGAAATAAAAAAATACGTGTAGTTACGTTTTTATAGGTCTTCAAAAATGATATTAAGGTTTCTTTATATATTTTTTCTAAACTGAATAGTTTGCGCGAGAGTCACTTCCAAAGTGGTAAAAGGTGTGTATCCCCCCCCCCCCCCCCCCTGTAACTTCTAACTAAAATAAGAGAATGATAAAACTTAAAAAAATATATGATGTACATTACCATGCAAACTTCCACCGAACATTGGTTTGAACGAGATCTAGTAAGTAGTTTTTTTTAATACGTCATAAATCGTAAAACGCAATTTACCTTTCATTCAATCAACTCAAATATAAAAAAAAAATTAAATTGCTTTATTAGCTCTCTAGAACTTTTATATTATGTTACTTGCTGCTACCCCTAACCTTTCATGGGCGAGTCCGACTTACACTTGGCCGCTTTTTTTTACTAATTTCCTTGCAATTTCTATATATTTTATCACCTTCTGAATCTTTCTTGGACTTGGACAAATATTTTAAAATCAAAATTAACCAAATCGGTCAGGCTATTCTTGAGTTTTTGTTAGTCTAACAAGCGTCAATTCATTTTTATTCGCTGACCCAGTGAACTTCGTACCGTCAATAAAAGTTCTCTGAAATATTATATAAAAATAAAACAAAGTTCTTTATATTTCTCACTTTTTAACTTCTTTGGACTGCTACAATTATTTCAAAACTTAAATTAGAGAAATCGATCTAGCCGTTCTTGAGATTTTGTAAGACTAACAAACGTACAGACAACAGCACGTCAACCTACCACAAAACGTCTAATTTTCTCAATTATTGACGACCTCCGTAGCCGAGAGGCGAGTATACCAGACTTAGTGTCGCTATCTCTGAGGTCCCGGGTTCGATTCCCGGTCGGTCAATGTAGAAAAATAACTTTTCTATATTGTCTCGGGTCTGGGTGTTGTGGTACCGTCGTTGTTTCTGATTTCTGTAACACAAGTGCTTAAGCTACTTATCACAGGATCAGAGCAATGTATGTGATGTTGTCCATATTTATTTATTTAAAAAAAAAATGATATTGATCTCTATGTGTCGGTCCTAAAGTTGAAAATCAATTCAATGACCTTTAACTTTTTGGGTAGGTTGACCTGCCGTTGTCTGTACATGCATTTTTATATTTATAGATATAAAATAAGATAAGATAAGATTTCATCAGACGCATCTCTCACAAGTAGAGTTGTAAAGTGTCCGTCACGTTATAAATGTCTGACCAATATGACCGAGCAAATTGGACATTTTCTCAATGTGACCGGACATTTTGGACATTTATTGTCACTAACGTCACAATCAATTCTATTGACAAACTATGAAAAAAAAAATTGTTCACAAGTAAGTGCATTATTATAAGAAAGACAGGCTTTAGTAGTGATGATCTATAATGAAATGAAATTTCTAAAATTAATTTATCTTTCTGCTCGAATAAGCTAAAAAGCGTCACGCGCAAGTTTTTGTTTTTGTTCAATCCAGATCAAATTACATGTTTTATTGTATGTTTTTATTGTCAAATACATAACATTTAAGACTTACTTTAGAGGAATTCTTCTTTTTTTTTTAGTTTATACTAAAAAAAATATGTGACCATCGTGACAATAAATGTCCAATGTGACCGAGCATTTATCATAAATGACGGACGCTTAAAGCATATGACCGTCAATTTACAACTCTACTCACAAGTTCACCACCATAGTCGATTTTTGTTTCGACGGGTTTCCGAAACACATTTGCGGCTGTTATTCTGGCCGACTGTTAAAACCACTGATACGGAAGAAAAATTAAAGTGCGACAGTTGCCACGATCAGAAAAAGCATTTCTGGGAATCGTACCGTAAATGGTTATGAAAATTTCATTGGCTTTTTATTGGTTCCCTAAACAGGCACCGGCCGAATTACAGGGCGTCTTTAAACTGGCTCCGAGCACTTGGGTAGCGGTTATTTCAGTTCAACGGCTTTTGCTGTAAACCGTTTTTTTTTTTAAATAATTCTCACCTTATTTTGATTTAAGGTGAGGTTCACATTATTTAGGTAAATACGAATAGTAGTCAAATTACGTTTTTACAGCAGTCTACTATACCTATAAGGCCTTAATCACAGTCTGACTTCGTTCACATTCTATTTTAATTAAAGTTATTTTAGTAATTCTAAGCTGGTAATACGAGTACCTACATCAGTCTCACTCAACTCAATTTGCAGCCTTGTACCCCAGATTATGTTACAATTAAACCTTAAACTAAGTACATGTTTTAAAATATAATCTGTTGCATTTAGTTATTAAGTTATCAAATTTATGTATAGTTTAGTGTAAACAGATGTTGGTTGGTCTAAATAAATAAATAAAAATAAATAATTAGTTCAATTCTCATAAAAATCTCGTGTCACGTTGTTGGTCGCACTCCTCGAAAACGACTCGACTGATATTTATGATTTTTTAAGGTATTATGTACCTACTAAATAGTAGGTATATAGGTCATAAAGTATATTTTCATACCGCTAGGTAATGAGGGTGTCCCTATCCAGATTTTATTTTTTAAACTAAAGACTATGTTATTATAATGAATGCTAGAGTTCTTAATGAAACCCTAACTGTGGCTCTCGTACCAATTTGTACCCAGTTGAAGTTTATTTATCAGGTCGTATGTTATGAACAGTTTCGTAATTGCTCTTTGCGTGTCGTGCATTAACTTCGCCGGCCGATGGCTATCGTGTTTCCGCGGGCGTCAGCCATTACAGGACGATAGAACAAGAACATAGAGACAGAAGGTTCACTCCCGCAAAATTTCATGATTAGACTAAACACCGAAAGAAGATTTATAAATACCGGTGGTTCCCAACTTTACCTAAATCTTTGATAGGCTTGAAAACTTTCGAAATTCGACGACCCATTTACCTGGTATCAAATGACTGGTTTTTCTAAGCTTTTCAAAGGTCATGTGTTGTAAAAACTTCAGTAAAGTATTTCGGCAGTATTACTTTAAAATATGAATTGGAATACACGAAAAACAAAGTGATACATTCGCGAAACAACAGTTTAAGTTAAGATTCAATTCAAAATTACAAAAACTATCATTTGATACATTAATAAATGATTTAATTTGAAGTATATCTATGAAATACAGAATTTGTAACCATAATTTGGCGATGGATGAAACAAAGACTAGGTCTATAACTCGACTGAGCCCTCTGTGCTTTCTTATCCTGTAACGTATGCAAGACTAAAAATACGTTTGCAGAGTTGTAATATAGTATAGATTAGACCTGCTATATTTACGAGGTTGATCGATAGAACTCTGAAGATGAAATTTTTAATAACTTCTAAAAAAGTAGACACGTGACACAATATGTGACAAAACGGATATTATTGAAATTTAATTAACTACTGTTAGCGATAAGCCAGATTGGGTGGAGGTGTCATTTAGTCAAATATTTTAAAAAGTAAAAAAATATTTATACACTTACATCAATTAAAAGTACGAAATCATACACATTTGAAGGCATTATTCAACCTCAAACTCGGTTTTTGCAAAATAATATTGCAACTGTAGCAATTTATGTAACTTGGTATTATGTATAATTTTCAAGTCTCTTACTATTAGGAACACAAGTTGACAATGAATTAATTTAAATCCAGTTAACAGAATGTTTCAAATGTAGGTTTCCGTTTAATGCATCGAAAAACGAATATAACTTTTATAGTTTCAGTTGAAGTCGGTTTTATATATTTGAAAAATGTTTTGAAGTAGGTATAGATTACCTTTGAAACACTTTTTTGATATTTTTATCCTATTGCATGAACTCTGATAATGATTATACTCAAAATCTGACTACATGAGCAACCGATTCAATAAATTAGCAAAATCTTCGAACAGTACAGTCGAAAATATTGTCTCAAAATTCAGAAAAACCACAGACATTTGTTTCTCTTCAAGACGTGTGGTTACATCCATGTTAAATGTACAATATTTCGATAATAATGGCGTGTGGCTAACCCTAAATACATTTATGTTTGCTACTCAATTTTGATCCACGATAATTAGAAGATGTATTTCTGAGTAGATACCGCACGATTTAGAAATGTAGCGTTCATATAGGAATCTTACAGCAAGTTGGGGCAAGAGCTGCGGGAATTAGACAGAAATATCCTATGTCCGCCGGTAACTGTCAATTTTTAACTATACAAATTCCTTTTAATTTAACATAGCATATATCCTAAATATAATAAATTGAGGATAAAAGCTGAAAATTAGAATTTTCGCGTTAAAAAATTACGCAAACGAAGCACGAAATCTGAAATTAGTACAAAAAATCAATTGCGAACCCTAAAGTATCTCCAACAAGTCTTAATTTCAACCCGTTTTCCCGTCTCTCCTACTTAAAATCCTGCATAGTATTAGCGAAGTTTGAAATGCAAATACTTGGTGATTAGATTTCGATAAAGGCATGGCTAGACGAGGTTTCCATTAGCTGTCTAGCCATAGCCAGCCCACGCGCCAGTTTATACAGTCTAAGACTCAAAGGCTTTGCGATGCTTTTATGTGAACTTGGTATTTTTGTTTTTGAAATATTCAAATCACTATTCATATCAATCCCAATATAACCTAGAGACTGGTGAGTTGTAAAGATAGAGGACATGACCTATTACCACTTATCTATTTATTTTATCTATCAATATCTCCCGTAATAGGTACAGGTGTGTGCGTTTTTGTTGATTTATACTCTTTTATATTTATAATAGAAAAATAGTCGTGTATTAAAATTTGTCAGTCCCTCCATGTTTGTATGGTTTTAGCTAATTTTAGGTTTTCTGTTGTCCTGTTGGTCATCATCTATATAAATTCACCAAGTACCTACTTTAAAACAAAACAAATAACGTAACTGATTTCTAAATCGTCACGACACGAACAAGAGCTTGATTCTTGAATGATTTATTTTTAATAAAGGAATTTTTAATGACCGTAATTTATTTCCCTAAAATTACATTCTATCGTACTTCCAGTGCGGCACACCGTGGATATAATTTAAGGTAATTCATTCAACTGAAATACCCGTATATTTTCGTAGTGGAAGACAGTTGGCGTGCCCACGCGGTTTCCGCGCGCGCGGTAAAATTAGATCCTGCATCTCGTGACATAACCCGACCCTGGTGTTAGGAAGTGCATGACACTTTTACTGGTATTATACGTGACTTCTTAACTGTCTTCGAGGATTGTTTGGCCTAGTCATGTCAAACGGCTACACGTCAAGCTATACATTTCTATTGTAAGCTTGAATTTTCAGTTACTTACAGTAAGAGTCAAATTGAATATACGATGTTTAACCTTACTCGATCAAACAAAATCACGAAGCCAGGGATGTTTAAAGTATTTTGCTAGTTTTAATTGAAGTTTTAATTTTAATCGAAGTATCGAACTCTAAGATCCAATGGCACAACTTTAACCAATATTTAACATAAACCATTATGATATCAAGCATATGTGAACGAGACACAATAGTAATTCTATATTATATTATTATAGGCCGGTCCATTTGGAGGGCGTGGCGGGGATACAGATCCATTCTAAATTATTATTTTTTATGCGGTGTCATGAGACCGCTTGGATGTTAACACGTTACGATATAATGTCATGTTTATCCGGATTTAAGAAAGATGTACAAGTAAGTCTGAAAAATCTTATTGCTTTGCCTTCTTCTCTTTCCCTTAAATAGAGATATATTATTTAAAAGTCGTTGTCCCTTTTTAATTGTACTTGTGGTCAACAAATGTGCATATTTAAAACACCTAAATTGGAGACCGATAAAAGTATGCTGTTGCTACGCAGATGATGCTATAGGATACTATTGCAAAGTCACTAACCTACAGATGAGTCATTTCTTAACAATAGGTTCAGTTTTAGATGACCACAGTGTAATTTATGACAGCATTTCTATGGAAAAGTAAACTATTGATATTTAATTTAAGTATTTTATACCGGCCTATATTATAGCATATAGATTTTTCGGATTTATTTTCTTTTTAAAATCCTGATACACATGACATTATACAGGGGATTATAATGTATGTCGTCATTGTATATAACGCGGTTCCTACAAGTACCTACCTACCTACTTACCAACGGATAGTATTGTTTCTATTATTACAATACAAAGACAAAATGTTACATTAACCTAGGTTCTGATTTTATTGTCTACCTGAAATTTAAAACACTATTTACTTATGCATGTACAGTATGTTGTCTTTTAATTTACAAATTATTTTTGGTAGCATTACTAGTAACTAAACGTATGGTTATGCAATAAAGAATTGAATTGAATTGAATAAAAGCTGTAAGAAGTAAACAATATCAATATATAATTATTAATGAAGATACTATAAATTCATTGTATATTCAAAAGTATTTTCTACACACCATAAATGTAATCAAACTTTCAATCAAAATCAATGTAAGAAAATTGCACTTAAATATTTTCATTATAACCAAGTGAAAAACAAAGTCCTGTGGACTAGGGATACAGCCTTATTATTCTGTTAGAGATGCCAACCCTGCATAGTTTATGCATGAGATAGCCTCCATTTCAGCGTAAACACAGTCCTATACTTAAATAGATATGGCATTCATTTTTAGAGCTAAGTTTACATTCTAATACTAATAAAATAGAGTTAGATAAATATTCAAGAGATATATTCTCTTATGTAATGTAAGTAGGTGTTTTAGATGTTTTTAGATGATAATTTAACTTTGTCGTAATCTAATTTGATTGTTAAAAGACAAATTAATGTCTCACAGCTGGCAACAATTGCAAGTAATCATACAATTTAAATAGTAATATGCTGGTTACTTCACCAGTTGAACATGGCAGACAAAAATATTTTATAAACACTGCAACATTTGATGACAAACACAGATTGCAAAAAAAGCGTAAAGCAGTAATAAGTGCACTGATTCCTCTATATTTTGACAAGTCCCTTATATTATATTCTCAACTTCAAGCTATAAAAGGAATCATTATTTATGTTTTTCTATTACCCAAATTGTTAAGTGGAGGATAACTATCTATCACTTTGTTTGTAGCTGGTAATAAGACTGAATCTGAATGTTGTAGTCAAACAAGAATAAAACTATTATTTACTGTTAGCATGTTGATGAATATGTCCCACATATCAACATAAAACAGTGATGATACAATATTATTACCAAATTGTAAATGTGTTGGTTTTATTTTTAAATGATGACACATTGCACATCTGTTTTTCAATAATCTATTTGATTTGCTAGTTATGACCAAAACATTCAGAAATATATTTTCATCCTGTTCTTTTCAAAGATACCAATTTTAATCTTTGTTTTACTAATTACTTTTCAATATCCCAATTGTTTTAAGGTTTAAAGATAGTGTGCGTTTCAAATAGTATTCATTTAAACTAAAACATTTATTTTAACATAACTTTTAAAATAACAAGTTCTTTTACCTTTCAACATAATTTAGGACTGATGAAAATTAATCCAATTACTTAATCACCAATTTTATAACACTTGGAAATAGTTTTGTTTGCCTATAATAATAAGAAAACTAAGAATCTTCTTTGATCAAAGTTTAATGCATGTTTCACATATTGTAGCGTCAAATGTAATTGGAATGATTGCATTCAATGAATTAACAAAATTACTTTTAAGTGTTTAAAATAATTCAGACACAATTAAGTGATCTTTACTGACAGTAACATATTTATAATAATTTAGGATTGTTAAGATAACTGAATAACTTATATGTTATTCTTAGCTTAACTTATCGGATTTGTAAATATTACATTTTAAATTACAAGCATTATGCTTATTATTAAGTTGCATATTGCTAAAATTCAGAGATATTGCTAACACAGATACGTCAACAATTTCAAATTATAATAACCTATTTTAAAACCTTTATTCTTGATCAATTTGCAATGAATATATGGAGTAAATATTATTTTGACCAAACTAGCTTAGAGTAACTGACATGGTACACTGACCACACTTTCTATCCACTGATCTAGGCTTGTTGCTCAATTATTTTTCTCACATTGATGAAAGACTGCATTCATAACAATAAGGAAACTTTGAAGGCTCTTGCATTTGTTGCTTTTGAATCAGTTTTGGTTTACTTTTTATCTGTTTACATTACAATAGTCACTAATTATCTATTACAAAACTCATATTTGGTTAAAATAAGGTAACAAAATTGGAAACGAAGATCCTTTATGCACATGAAACGCACACTATCATAGTAAACATAGAGGAATCTGTGCAGAAAGTGGTGACTTACCGAAAATAAAGGCCTTTCCCTTGTGGGCGCCGACGCTGTGGTGGTCGTCGGGGGCGCGGGCGTAGGACTCGTCACATGGTCCGCCGGCAGCGACTCCGGGACCGTCTGCAGGGTGGGCCGCATCGTAGTCGACATCTTCACAAGTTCACCAGGTCAAACACTTTACAGACACCTAGCCCGCCGTCACCTCTCGCATCCTCCGCGGCCGCCGCGGGTTCCCCTCGCCCGACTGGCCCCGATTATCACCAACACGGAGACACAGCACCACAGAACGACCAACAACGCCCATCTAACCGCATTTTCCACCAGAAAAATACATCGCGAAAGCCTACCGCGACTGTCTAAACCAGATACACTAACTACAAACACTTTCACGATATGCTAACGATCGTCGAGATGGAAAACGGAAATAGACTTTATAGACACGCAAAAAACTATTAGAAAGCTTACGGTGTCTTCTCCTGTCACATAAACACTATGCAGGAATTCGGCGTTTCAGCCCTATATCGCTGCGCAACACGATATATAGAACGCAACCGGCTTGTATTTACTGCTTTAAATCATACAAAGACGAAATGTTTGCCCATTTAATAGTAAAATTATTAAAGATATTCACTAACTCCGATAAAAGTCCTCACATTCTTGAATTCACTCTCAAGATGGCGGATTTTACCTACTCCTCGTAAATGGGCACAAGGCTGACACGAAAACATCAACCGGCTCTATATCAATCCCTTTCTTTTCGTATCACTTAAAACGAGATAGTGATATGTGAACAAGTTCAACCGAGTTTATGATACGTCGAGGATACGTCACTGAAAAAAAACTGCCAGTGGACATGCGCAAAAATAACGAATTTGATGAACGCATCACATCTCACCACCAATAGTTCGTGAACGCATTCATAGAAGCGTTTAGTTTTATCATCGTGTCATTCATGATTCAAATTTTATTATTATTTACATTGTAGCGTGGGAACTTATTATTTTAAAGAAATCCGAAACGCTTACAAATAAAATATTTATATTTTGTTTTGGTGAATTTAATTAACAATTATATACAATATGGTTTTTAAAAAAATTAAAATAAGGTAAAAAGAGGGATAAGCTGGCCGTGGGTACGTTGGCCTAGTTCAATGGCGGAAGGTTGGATTGCCGTACAGAGCGGTACTGTCCTGGAGGTTGCGAATGAAGAATGGAGTTTCGGCAGGCCAGCGGTGCGGCGTAGGACGCACTCTTGAAGTAGACCGTACAGTGGACCCCAATAAGAGGGGGAATCACTGCACCGATTTTTAACGATTGTTAATTTTAACAAGTGCTTAGAGATTATTGTATTAGGAGGACGTTAGGGCGAAAGATCGTAAGCGCGAACAATAGTGTCGCAGCATCTACTCAACTCCGAGGTCCCGAGCGAATGCGCGGCCCGGCCGCGAATCTGCGATGAGAACATTCGTACGTATTCGTGCGCTTCCGCCACTCGCGTGTAAACCATACGAGATTAGGGATACGGCTTACTCGATAAAAGCGAAATCGATACTTATCGATAATTAATGTTGATTTTGAAATGTACGTAATTAGTTTTTCAAGTTTGGTCAAGGTTATTTTATAATTATATTAATGTTCCTTTGTATTATTTTACTTAACGTTATTATTTATTTTATTTTATTATATCTTTATTTTAAGTTAATGCTTATTTTACGATTATTTTATATTTATAATAAAATAACGCTACAAGTACCCCGCTCGCTAGTGGAGGATTTTTGTTATCTGTTAGAAAAAATCCGCACTAAACTTAATTAACCAAAATTTATTTTAATAAAAATATTTTCACTTGTTCAAGTTTACTATTGATTATTCTGACTATTCATTAGTTTTAAATCCTTGATATGCCAAGCGCCGAGATCCTTTCCGGACATATCAGATAATTCATAGACAAGTGGCGAGCGTTTACCAGTTATCCGACACTTAACAAATTTAGGTGCAAGCTTTTTGCTAAAGTACTGATCTTTGTCACTTTGATAATATGTTCTTTTCCAAACAATGTCGTTAATCTGGAATTCGGCTGGCTTCCGTCTTAGATTATAGCGCGCCGTATTTTTAGCATGAGCGTGCCAGAGACGTGTTTGGACTTCATTAAAAATTGTAGCAAGATGACCAATGTTCTCAGCATACGCGTCCCGTGGAAGAAAAACAATCTGATCACCAAGGTCTGAATCTAAGTAATGTGAACCACAAGTAACAAGTTCCCTACCATAAACAAGGAAAGCGGGTGTAAAACCTGTTACCTCATTAACAGAGTTATTGATAGCAAAAAGTATTTTAGGTAGGTTTACATCCCAAGATCTTTGGTCGTTATCAATAGTTGTGGAAATGCAAGTAATAATGGTTTTATTATATCTTTCTACGGTGTTAACTTGAGGCGTGTAGCGAGGTGTAAAGAAAATATTTGGTATTTTATAATTTTGGAAAAAGCGTTCAAGATTTTTACTAATAAATTGGCTGCCATTGTCTAAAATGATTGTTTGCGGAACTCCATGGACCAAGAAAACAGAATCTTCCATGTGGCGTATTACTGCATCGGCATTGGCCCTTCTAAGAGGAAACGCGAGACAATACTTAGTGAAACAGCATACTGCAACTAGTAAATATGCATGCTGTTTCCTACTCGTGGGAAGAGGTCCTATAAAATCTATTGATATCATCTGGAATGGTCGGGAGCATTGTTTTGGCCTTCCCATAACGCCCAATGCGACATGGTTCGGTAGTTTATATGCAAGGCAAGTGGGGCAACCAGATACAAATTTAACCACGTCAGCGTGCATGCCCGGCCAGAAATAGCGCAGAGCCAAACGATGATAGGTCTTGTGAATACCCAAGTGACCAGCAGTGGGCTCAGAGTGATTAGCTGAGATCACTTCCTGACGTAGTTCGTTTGGTACTACTTCTTTCCAGGCGAATTCTGACGTAAGTCGGCATTTATTTTTGGAAAGTCTAAACAGTGTATTATTATTTATAATGAAGTTGGGCAAGCTAGATGGAGACTTTAAACAGGTTGTGTATTTATCTTTATACCAATCGTCATTGGTTTTGGAAAAAATGTTAGAAGTGCTTATAGTACATACGGGAAGGGAGCGTGACAGAGCGTCTGGTATAACATTGTCTACGCCTCTGCGGTGTTTAACTATAAAATTAAAAGAAGACAATCTCACACCCCAACGAGCCAGTCTACCTGTTGGGTTGCTAAGCGACAGAAACCATTTCAGTGCGGAATGGTCAGTAAAGACAGTGAAGGATTGTCCATTATCGAGATAGCAACGCCAATGTTCTAGTGCCGTCAGAACAGCTAGAGTTTCTCTTTCAGTGATGCTATAGTTTTGCTCGGCACCTGAAAGGGACTTGCTCATGTAGGCAATTGGATGTTCCTCACCGTTGACAGTCTGACAAAGCATGGCGCCGATTCCATAGTTACTGGCATCTGTGTGCACTTCGAATGGCAAGTTATAATTCGGGCAAGAGAGAACAGGGGTGGAAGTTAATAATTTTTTTAGGTTTATAAAAGCGATATTAGCCTCGTCAGTCCAAGAAAAGGGCGGGGCACCTTTCTTATTGGAAGTAAGCTTATTTAGAGGGCCGGCAATAGTGCTGAAGTTAGGGACAAATCTTCGGTACCATGAAGCGGTTCCTAAAAATCTTTTTACCTCTTTCCTGGATGTTGGGGTAGGGTAGTTTAAAATAGCGCTTACCTTGTCAGTATTAGTACGAAGACCCTGAGAGTCCACGACGTATCCCAAGTATTGAAGGCTGTCTCGGAAAAACTGAGTTTTCTCGAAGTTTATGGTGAGATTAGCCTCCTGTAACTTCTTCAGGACTCGACGTAGAAGGGTCACGTGACTTTCAAAGCTGTTACTTACACAGATAATATCGTCCAAGTAACAGAACACCCTGAGGTCGAATTCAGGTCCAAACAACTTATCGACCAATCGCTGCTGTGTAGCCGGGGCGTTAGTCAGACCGAAAACCATAGTTTTGAAACAGAATGAGCCGCGATTAGGGACGAAGAAGGCGGTCTTGTTTTTATCCTCTGATAGGTATTTGCCAAAAGCTTTTTGAGAGATCGATGCTAGTCAAAAATTTGCATCTCTTAAATTATCTAAAATCTCCGATATATAAGGTAAATTATACGCATCTTTAATAGTGACGGAGTTTAGTTTACGGCTATCTAGACAAAATCTTGGTGAGCCATTTTTTTTATTTACAACGAGCACCGGAGAAGACCAGGCACTCTCACAAGGTTCAATAACGTCTAATTGTAGCATTTCGTCTACCTGCTCATTTATGATTCTGGTTTTCTCCGGTGACATACGATAATAACGCTGACGTATTGGCGTCGAGTCCCCAGTGTCTATTCGATGACTAATTAATGTAGTTCTCCCTAAGCCTTTATGTTCAAAAGAAATTTCCTTGAACCCTTGCACTAAATTATCCGCTATAACACGTTCATAAGGTTGTAAATTTTCGTAAGGGGTAATGTGATTATGATTAACAGCAGGTAAAGGGTTAGCTAAAGAAAACTGAGTTATGTTCATAGAGCCAATATATTTGGGACATAACTTAAATTTACGCCAGAAGTCGATACCGAGTATAAGAGGAGTATCGATGTCTGGGATAACATACCCTTTAATAGTGTCAAACGACTCTTCGAAGCGTACCGGCAACTCAATGTAACCAATGCTACGCAGATTCTGACCACCGGCCGCAGTAATATGGAGTTTGTCCTCAGAACGCAAGGTGAGACCCATACTCAGTAATTCTTTATAAAGTTTGTCACCTATAACTGATATAGCAGCTCCTGAATCTAGCAACCCACAAATATCAGCATTCTTAATGTGAATGGTTACATAAGTTCGTATATCATTATTTGGTTTAGACTGCAGAATTGAAGTTACTTTATACATACTAAAGAAATTTTTCACGAATGACAGCCAGTCTTGCCACTCCTGTTTGTTAGTGTAACTGCAATTCTGCGCTATTCGTTTTTTGTTTCTCCTGAGCAAGATGGTTTTTGACAGTCTGGGCAGTCATAAAAACGAAAACCAGGACGTCCACAACGGAAACAGACGATAGTGCGTTCAGCCGTGCAACTCCTTAGTCCATGGGTATCTACCCGGCAGCGAGGACAGAATTTTGGTCTAGTGGTAACAGCATAAACAGGTTTTTGGGTAGTTCCTGTATTCCACTGATTGTTAGGTTTAGTGTAGTTCTGGTTTTGATTTTGTACAAAGTTTTTATTGTAGTTAGGGTAAGTTTGTTTTTGTACATAGTTTTGTTCGTTACTAGTTACTTTAAATGTTTTATTTCCAGTTGAAGACTGTGAATATGCAAATTCAGGTGCGAGGGTATCTGCGGTTACTTTAGGGGGTTCTCTAAACTGTGACAGACGTGCCTGAACGTTTTCGAAATTTTTACAAAGTGCTTGAAGAGTGTCTATATCTTTTATGTCCGGGCAAGATGCTAGCACATTGGCATAGCAAGGACGGATATTGTGAAGGATGATTTCCAGCTTATCTTCTTCGGTTAGTTTCCTATCGAGTTGAGCAAACATTCCTGACATGATCGAAAGATAAATAGTTATATTTTCGCGTTCGCCTTGTGTGCGCGCTCTTATCTCCGCCAGGAAACGGTAATCATAATCAAAATTACCGAAGTCAGATTTGAGCCGTTCACAAACTTCCTCCCAAGAATCTACCTTTTCCCGGATGCTTCGGAACCAGTGTAACGCATCATCCGAGAATATTTCAGTTGCAAACGCTAGAATCTTGTTAGAAGAAATACCTCTTGCTTTTGTAAAATCATTTACACGAAGGATAAAAGCGCGCACGCAAGTTTTGCCATCAAATTTGAGTTTTGAAAGATCAGAGGACAAGCCACGATCGCAGTTAACCGTTATGGATTGAACAGTATTATCCGATGGATCAGCCGTGGCGGAAGAGGGTTCCCTAGACAGTTGTGAAAGAGAAGATTGAAGAGTTTCGAAGCGTTTTGCGCAATTGTTCCAAGGTTCTAATGCTTCAGGTTGAATTGAACAGTCAACTCTGTTTAATCTGTGGTAAATGTGGCATAATAAGTTGTTAGTTCTTTCCAACATTTTTTTTTCAAAATTAGCGTTAAGTTCTTTGGCGTTCTTGTAAACTTTATCAAGACTCTCATTAATACATTTAATGTCAACAATTGGTTCGAAGGGTGACACTAGAATGTCTTCTGAAGGAAACAGTTGAACTAGTTTTACAATTTGTTTACGCAGGTCTTGAACCGTATCGGCTGGGTTCTCGCCTCTTATTTCTACTTCGTAAGCAAGTTCGGCTTTTTGTAATGACAAAAATTTAATATTGTGCGACATAGTGGATAAAAAAAAATTTGGGTAAATGTGAACTACTAATTGATATACTCCGTTCCGTTACAATCAACTACATAGAATTGTTTTTAGTAGCACCAACATACGACTACAGAAAGACAAAAGAAAGAAGGTAGAAAAAAAAGCATAAAAATAATTATAAAAAAGGGCACAACACAGAACTAAAAAAAAATAGTAACTAGTGTCTACGTGTGTTGAATTACAGTCAAAAGACCTTAAATTATTAAACACTTTACAATTAAAAACTATCGATTTTATATCGATAAAAAATTTCTCCACACTAGACCCTAGTTACAAAGCAGCATAAAATAAAAGGCAACTAAAAAACAAAGCTTAACATAATGCACGCTCACAACACAAGCTACACAGCAATCCAAAATATGACCACACAATGAACTTAATCCGCGTTGAAGGCGCCACTTGTAGCGTGGGAACTTATTATTTTAAAGAAATCCGAAACGCTTACAAATAAAATATTTATATTTTGTTTTGGTGAATTTAATTAACAATTATATACAATATGGTTTTTAAAAAAATTAAAATAAGGTAAAAAGAGGGATAAGCTGGCCGTGGGTACGTTGGCCTAGTTCAATGGCGGAAGGTTGGATTGCCGTACAGAGCGGTACTGTCCTGGAGGTTGCGAATGAAGAATGGAGTTTCGGCAGGCCAGCGGTGCGGCGTAGGACGCACTCTTGAAGTAGACCGTACAGTGGACCCCAATAAGAGGGGGCATCACTGCACTGATTTTTAACGATTGTTAATTTTAACAAGTGCTTAGAGATTATTGTATTAGGAGGACGTTAGGGCGAAAGATCGTAAGCGCGAACAATAGTGTCGCAGCATCTACTCAACTCCGAGGTCCCGAGCGAATGCGCGGCCCGGCCGCGAATCTGCGATGAGAACATTCGTACGTATTCGTGCGCTTCCGCCACTCGCGTGTAAACCATACGAGATTAGGGATACGGCTTACTCGATAAAAGCGAAATCGATACTTATCGATAATTAATGTTGATTTTGAAATGTACGTAATTAGTTTTTCAAGTTTGGTCAAGGTTATTTTATAATTATATTAATGTTCCTTTGTATTATTTTACTTAACGTTATTATTTATTTTATTTTATTATATCTTTATTTTAAGTTAATGCTTATTTTACGATTATTTTATATTTATAATAAAATAACGCTACAACATAGAAAGCTTTTGTAACCGTGACTGTTTTGACTAATGCTCGGACTACATTCAATCATCCGGAATTTTTCAGAACCCCATACAAAACGGATTAAATCCGGGTTTGTCCAGAGCATGTAGTAGAATTCCGGATGGATGTCGTCCAAGCCTAATACTGGTGACAGATGGCGGCGGACGCGGCTCTGGACACGTCTTGACATTGTATTTGTAAGGTCAAACGCTGCCATTGGTCGATCATTGGGCTGGCGGAAGTTGTCTAAAAGATAGACCAATGGCAGCGCTTGACCTCACAATGTCAAGACGAGTCCGGAGCCGCGTCCGTCGCAGTTCGTCACCAGCTTAAGGCTCCAAACTCCATACAAAACGTACGTTTTCATTGCGTTGCGTTTTGACCTTACAATGTCAAGACGAGTCCGCAGCCGCTCCGTCGCCATCTGTCACTGGCTTAAGGCTCGGACTACATCTATCCGGAATTTTTCAGAACTCCATACAAAACCTTCATATTATGGCTAAATTGATGATGATGGTCTGGAGCCATCATCATCAATTTAGCCATAATAGGAGGTCCACTGCAACCAGTACTGAACATAGGCCATGAACATAATGACTTTCAGATTGGCTGGTTAGAAACGGCTTGCATCCTGTGGCTTCCTCCAACCTTTACCAGGTAGTCTGTCCACCCTGTAGGTGGACGTCCATGCTGCGCTTGCCGATACGTGGCCTCCATTCCAGAACCATTCTGGTGCCCCATCGGCCGTCAGTTGTATAATCTTGCTTATCCGTTGAGCTAGTCAGTGGCTTTTGTTCGTTTACGGATCTCCTCATTTCTGATGCGATCCTGTAAAGAAACACCGGGCATAGCCCTTTCCATAGCACGCTGTGCAACCTTGAGCTTTCATGAGACCCATAATAGGAGGCCACGTTTCAGTTCGATAACCGGTAACAACAGTAATTTAATTTAAAACCTATTTGATTAATACCATCTTTTTTATTGTGGTTTCATCATGGATTTAGTACACAGGGTATTAAATCCATGAGTTTCATGAACAAAAGCATGAACAAATATTAGTAGATTTTCTTGAACAGCAACTGATTTTTAGAATGGCAAGGAAATAAATAAGCGCCATTTTGGTTTTTAAAATGGCTGCCTTGTTGTTGGCGACTGTTGGGTGCTTGTTTGCAAATTGTTTGTTTCTTTCGTTTATTATGAGTTAAATAGTTGTTTGTGTATAGTATCGTAATGTGTAAAACAAGATTAGTTTAATTGGTAAGTATAAGTACCTGATTGTTTAACTGAAACACGTTTACTGAAGTACAAACGTAGTCGTATCTGCAGACTAAAAAGCAACGTGAGCTTTTCTTTAAATTGATTAAATGCGTATGTTTTTGTGTAATTTGATTCAGATAAGGACTAGATTATAGTATTTACCTGTCTGCTAAAGAATTTTATGCTTTAGTGATATGCAAGTCACATATTTACATAAGTTGTGACCTTACAATCGTCACTCTACTAACAAAAGATTTTAGCTACGATCTCATTGTTACGGCTTTATGTTCGATGTTTTGATGTTTTCGATGGCTGTGATAACAGTCCAACGCAATCAGAATGTGTTATGGATTAGTATTGCGGTTGGGAAGTAAAATATTCTTGGTAACAAAAAAGTAGGTTGAATGAACCATGAATTTGTGTGTAACTGCTTTCTACGTTGCCAATGTTCCTAGCGCAGCTATGTTCGAATTTGTTTGCTAATAACCTACTTTAACATGGAAACAACTAAGGTATTTCTACATCACAATAGTTGGGATTATTACAATGGGTAAAGTTCTTTATAGTCATTCAGATTTATAAAAGCTTTTCTTAATTAGTTAAGATGTTGTTTTATACAATTTAATGATCAATACCACATAAAAGACCGAAACTTAAGTGCAGTATGTATATAGTCACATCACAAATGCCTACTTCAACATGAGATCTCTTGTAAGGACAAAGTACCTACCTTCCAAACTTTGCTATATCAGCAGTAACTTATATGTTTAATCTGAAATTTGTTTACTATGTACATAAACATTCATTAAAATTGCATGTTCTCAAAATAGTTAATTTTATATATAAACTAGCTGTCCTGCCAAGTTTATACAGCATATTAACTGTTTTATTTGTAATTTTTTCTGATTTTTTATGTATTTATTCTGCTATTCTAGGCGGAGACGAATCTTACAAAACAGATATCATAAAATGGTAAATGGTGTTGTAACTAACCCGACTTTGTTTTATATACAAAAGATAGGCAACTAATTGGTTTGTAGATTTCTAGGTCTGCTAATAGTTATGATACTTAACCAATGCAATAAAACTGTTATAGTTAAGTCATATTATATCTACAAATAGATATTAAGGATTACAGTAATAAAAAATACAATTTTCTTCTGTCATGAACTCACAAATATCACTAAAACTGTTATTTTGGTTGGTAATTCACTATTATCAGGTTTTCCGCCATCTATTGACTGACAGGTTTGAACTAAACAAAACATTGTTTCGTCGAAGTAAATGACATACATAAGAGAAGATGCCGTAAAATGCACAGATAGCTTTATTTATTGTCGAATTCCTGGTTAAGTTAATGATGCGCTCTCCAGCCAAAAAAAGGTAAAAAAAAAAACGAATTAATTAAACTTTTGCAAGATGTGAATCGATTGATAAAATAATTACTCTTGTAATCTATAACTTTTTCACATCCATAATAGCCTATTGTTTGTCATTTATTATGGTATAATATACAATTATTTAGAAAGAAAAAATTCAAATTAAAAGAATTTTAAAATTAGCTGAGAGAATATGACACAAAGAAAAGAATTAAAAAAATATAATGTTACCTTCGTTTTAGCACAACCACAGAATACCTAATATAGTACTACCATGAAGTTGCTACTGTTGCTAGGTATAAACAGGTAATAATCAAGCGTTATTAATATACACTCAACAGTTAATATATATTTTTTTATTTATAATACAAAATTCACAGCTCTTAATACAAAGAAGAATCTCAGTCTCAATTATTTAATATATATTTAATTTACTTAATTAAGAAATTTGTGGATTAAAAAGGTTAATAAAAGTTTTGAGTGTGAGTGTAGAGAGTGACAGAAGCTTTTCACACCACTCGCCCTGTGACAAACTTTTGCTAATGCAACCTAAAAGGGAGACCGGGGGTAGTTGACTATATGCCTAACTGTCAAAAACATGGCTTGATAAAAAGTGTTGCATTATTCAATTGAGTGCAAAAATCCGTTTCTTCTCTCCGCAAAAAATAAAAAAAGGAACATGGGACGGGTTAATCATTATGACGCTACACTTCCAAATAGGCTAATATTCGAAACATAGGGCCGATTTTTAAATGCCTGATAACTTTTATCCGACGAATAAAAATTACCGATTTGACAGATTTTCTACAAAAACTGTCAACCTGTCAAAGTTATTTTTCAGATAAAAGTTATCTGGCTATTGAAAAATCGGCCTTTAGTCAACCTCAGTCAACTATCCCTGGTCTCCCCTATTGTTGGGTGCGAAATACAATACATAAATAACTTTCAATTTCATATCAAATACAATATACAAGTATTTATTTTGCTTAAAAGTAAATAACTGATGAGTGTATATTATAAAAACGCTTTCTCAGCTGTTTATACCTGGCAACTTCTTAGTTGTGCTGAGGGGAAAGTAGGTTTTTTCAACTCCTTCTATCATATTTAATGCTCGATTTTTATAAATAACAAATCAGGGAAGTGGATCCAAAAAAGCTAATTATAATCAATATTATTTATCAGGATCGGCACGCGATTTAGCTAGACAATCCATGTGCTATTTATCAAAGTATCTATTTACTAACTGATATGATCTTTGTCATCGTCTAATAACAGATGATTTCTAGTACCGGATCACATACATACATATAGTATTATAGTAAAATTAATACAGTTAAATTCACGGTCTGCGAGCCTAGTGCAGAAGTCGCTGTACTTGTAATAATTTTAATTTATAAATAATTTTTACTGGTGTTAATTAACTTAATACCTCTCTCAAGTGATTGAAAATAGACAGACTATAATTGAACTGTCAAACTAAGTCACGTATTGCGCACAGCTATAAAAGGGTTACGTGAAGTTTCTTCTGCACACTTCTATTTTTCGTCTCGTGACAGCAAAATGTATCATATTAATATATAGATATATATATAGATAGTTATAGAAGAGCGGTATCTCCTAATACAAGCAAATAATTGCTTAAAAGGAGATACCAAACCCTGAATTAGTATGTAACCTTTAATAACGTACCTAATAAAACATTTTGTATTTTTTTGTATTTTGTAATATATCACAGTCACTGTAAAGGTTTGGTTGTTTGTTTTTAACAATGGCTAAACAACAGATATATAAGGTGTTAAAAAATCAATGTCAAATATTTTAAGGGGTAACTGAGACTACCACATGGATCATATTTAAGAGAAATTTAAAACTATAGAACGGATTTGAATAAATCGAAAAAAGAAAATGTTTATTGATATAAATAATTTATATCATCCTGTACATGATCGCAAACTCCCACAAACGCAAACAAACACTCTCGCACGATGCTAATACTAGTCAAAACCCATTCATAATCCCTAGGATCTCATTCATGCGCACATAAAATCATACGACACACAAGCTCATGCTAGACATTGGGTGTGTGCGTATGAATGAATTTTCTTTGAGATAGAAACACTGTTATCATTTCTGTCTCACTCGTTTCATGTCATTGTGTGTGTGTGTGTGTGTGTGTGTGCATGTGCGACGTACCTACTCCTTTTAGATAATTGCCGCGAGTTGCAGAAAGGCTTAAGAAAGCTAATTGTATGGGTTATCTGTCAAAACAAGTGCCAGATAGGTTATCCAGAACTTATCAGCAAGTATTGAAACTGGGCCTTATTATCTTTAAAGACGACTTATAGCTATAATGCAGGTCTGTAACATAACGTTCGTACACAAAATAGAAAAATAAGTGTTAATGCTGTCTTTAAAGATAATACATTCTTCAGCAACTGACAGTTTGTCACTTTATGTTGTAATTTTAATGTTAATTACTTCTATCAGTTCTTACGGTAAAATAAAAATACAGTTAAATTGAAAAAAACATTTTTAATTAAATTACACATGTTGACAATTAATAAATACACTTATTACTAAAAATATCACTTTTATTTTAAGAACACAAAACAAATAAAGAATTTCCACCTCCCATCACACTTTTCCAGGCTTTGGACTAGCAAGTAAGCGTAAAATAATTTATTACTCATCACCTGATTTAATGCAACATAATTCTATGGAGATAGGTACTACTAGGCTATTTCTATCAGTCAATGCAGATAACAAGGTTTACTTACTCTTACTTGGCGTGTTTAAAGGTAGTTCATTATTATGTACAAAATCACAGTCACTTATTTACAAAATTATTTACAATAGTTGTTGGAAGTGCCCCCCATTCTCCTGATTGCAAAGCGCAGCCCTTTTTAAAATATGCCTATGCACACGCACTAAACTTTCACTGTCGCCGCGCATTGTTTCAAAAGCACTAATGATTCGTGCTTTTAATTGCTCGGCACTGGTGATGGTGTGGCCATCTTGACCATACACGAGATCCTTAGCACGGCCCCAGACGTGGAAGTCCAGCGGCGTCAGGTCTGGCGAGCGTGCTGGCCAAGCAATAGGCCCACCGCGTCCGATCCACCGATCCTGAAAACGTGCCGTCAGGTACTCGCGGACATGGCGGTCGTAATGCGCGGGCGCGCCGTCGTGTTGGTAGTGCATCTGCTGCATAAGATTTAGCGGCACATCTTCTAACAACTCCTCCAACTCTCTTTCAAGGAATTCCAAGTAAACGGCGCCATTCAGCCGATTAAAAAATACTGGTCCTATCAGCTGATGTCCTAGTAGCCCAGCCCAAACATTCACGCTGAACCGCGTCTGAAAATGATCTGGACGCGCCAGATGTGGGTTCTCCTCAGACCAGTAGTGAGCATTGTGGATATTGAACATGCCCACTCTGGTGAAGGTGCACTCATCCGTCCACAATATGTTGGCTAGGCTGTTACGCCGGATCCACTGACAGAACTCCACGCGTGGCGCGTAGTCCTGCGGCATCAGCTCCTGCACTCTCGTGAAGTGGTAGGGGTGTCTTCGCTCCCTCTTCAGCACTTTCCACACGTACACATGGTTAGTGTTGAAAACGGCAGCAGCATCCCTCGTACTGGCGGTCGGGTGGAGCTCGAAGAAATTCAGCACGTCCTCTTCAAGCTGTACTGAAGTGCGAGGTCTGCCAGCGTCACCAGAAGGCATGAACCTACCACTTTCACGAAACCGTTGTTCAGCCCCTAAGATTGTGCGTGGACACACGCGCACACCGTGCCGTTCGTGGAACAGCCTTACTGCTTCCACTAAACTGTAGTTTGCCTCATGGTAGCACATAACCATGTTGAGGTAATCAGAGTCCGAATACCTGTATGGCATGGTGAGACTTCGCAATTAACGTCAAACACAAGAGAAGGTCTAGCGCCGATTGATTGATTGTTGTGACTGTTTTGCAATTTGCAGGAGTAATAATAAATAAAAAGCGCATACCTATGGCACGTGTAAGTGTAGCGTTAGCAAAAAAAAATCACTCAATTATTTGGTGTTATTGTTTTTTTGGTGTATTTATTTTTTACTTATCAATTCGAATCTTGTATTACCATGCTAAACTACAAATTAAGATTGCTACTAGTTCTTACCAGTGATACCAAATCAAATAATAGGTACAGTACGCGGCGGTAGTATGCAGTATGCACATCGAGCTAAAAAGAGAGATAATCCGTGCGACAGAAACGACGTTCTATGAAAGCCGAAACTAACCGATTATCTTACTCGTTAGCTTGATGTTCATTCTAGCGCCGCGTATTGTACCTACTAATTATTTAACTTGTTATAATTGGTATTAACTAGTAGCTTAGCAATCTTAAGTTTTCAAGGTACTAGTCAGTTGTACCCTCCCTCCCTCCCTCTTTAGCTCCATGTGCGTGCATTCCCTACCGCCGGATACTGTAAGTACAAGTATTCAACATTTTATCCTTTACGTTGAATAAACAGCAATCAAAAATGTATCTGTCTAATCACTAAAATGCATTTATCATGTAAATTTACTATGTATCTACATGTGGTGAAGTAGTCGCAGTCAACTTCCAGACGGGATTCAGAAAAATGTGTTAAATTATGCCCCGTTTGAGTGTTTGGGAGACGAATAACAGTTTCGTTGTACAGGGTATACCCCAGTTTAACCTTATTGATACCTATAAATTATTGCGTACCTACGCAACGTCTGGCTCATTGACTTTACTTTTAGTTCTTAGTAAATAAACCAACGCACAACACAAAGCATAAAAAATCATCTAAAAAGCAGGTTCAAATTAATTGTTATTTATTTTAGATAAGCGTACTCGTCCTTAACCTTAGATCAAGGTCAGTAAGAGTACTCCGAAACATAACTAGTTTGCCGGGGATCGGATCCAAGACCTTAACCTTACCCTAAAAGCACTTTGCCATCAATCCTTTTTTAATTCATAAGAAATGTAAAATAAGAAACTGTTTTTGTTAACAGTACTTTCTCGGTCTTTCGGCATTTCCTAAATCGTGTGTGTTCCGCCGCCCTCAGAAACTTAAAAAATAAAATCAACCTTATGATAACGAATTAGAATCTAAAATTGAATATCGACTGTTTTTAAAGCGGTATCTTTGACTCGCATTTGGACAAATGCCGCCTTTACACTAAAATTTTGAAATTTAAATCGATTTACATCGATTTAGAGTTTATAATTGAATAAAAGTCGTTCGTCCTTCGGCAGATTTTGGCAATAAATCATAGTAGCACGCACACAAGCGAGCGTTACTTGCTGTACGGAGTAGTTTGTCCGTAGTAGTGATCAGGTGTTATAGGATGTTGATATTTGAGTTTATTATCAAACTTTCGGTCGTGTTTTTCTCGAAAACTAAGGCTTAAATTAAAAAAAAATTCATACAAAAATTGTTAGTCACAACGTAAACTCATTACCCTTAAAATATTTGACACTGATTTTTTAACACCTTATATACTCTTTAATGGTCACCACAATACTCAGTAACAGTTGATCTTTACTGAAAGAAGCAAAATCTAGGCGGGAGAAATTTTAGCGATAAGATCGCTAAAATTTCTCCTAAGATAGATAGAAACGCGAACGTTCTACTAGATTACCGCTACGCCATTTATGCGATGGGGCATTGTGAAGCAAATCCTTAAAAATGAATCCAGCATTAGCAGCATTATTTGTGAATTAATTCCTTTCTAAAATATGATTAACCATCTCTAGTGACAAGGCGCCAATTATTACAAAAAAAAATATATATATATATATGCTAGTAAACCTTATTCTTGATTCTGGCGTATCTTTCATTTTCATTCTTGTTAATTTAGCAAGTAATTTTTTCTACTTGTAAATAATCAAATCTTGGAAGACGTTTTCAACCTGCTGCTAACAGTCTTAAGATTTGAAACTTTACGTTGGATGACAAAACAATAATGAGCTAGTTTCCTAAAAAAAAAAAATTTGTCCGTCAGTTGGATTAACAGAAAATATTGGACACGTATTTTTTCTTTTCTCAATCAAACAAAAATTGATGAAGATATAGCCCGTTTAAGTTCTGCGTATTGTCACGCCTTGCGTTTAGCAAAGCGTGACGTCACACGCTCACTTTGATGCGCTTTATCTTCGTAATTTTTTGTTTGATTGACAAAAGACAAAATATGAATCTAATATTTTTTGAGAATTATATAAAACTAGCTGTTGCCCGCGACTTCGTTCGCGTGCTCTTCAATTTATTCATAAATAATTTTCTGCGCAACTTTTTAAATTGTTTCTTTCAAAAGAACCTTCTCCAGTCAATAAATAACACAACAAAAAAAGAATTAGCCAAATTGTTCCATCCGTTCACGCGTGATGCGATGACCAAGGAAAATAGAGATCCATTTTTATATATAAAGATTATTCTATTTAGTCCGTCACTAACTGACGGATGATACTCTTTACCTACTGATAATCTTTATTTGACCCAGGAAACTAGCCTATTGTCATAAGCCATCAAGTGCAATGCATAGAAATGGTTTTATAAAATAATGATAAAAAAGTGATCATTTCGGAAAAAACTTTAAACATGTCTTTTCCTGAAGCGGCCTTACACTAACTGACGGATGATACTCTTTACTTACTGATAATCTTTATTTGACCCAGGAAACTAGCCTATTGTCATAAGCCATCAAGTGCAATGCATAGAAATGGTTTTATAAAATAATGATAAAAAAGTGATCATTTCGGAAAAAACTTTAAACATGTCTTTTCCTGAAGCGGCCTTACTTATATCCTTAATTTATGGGAAATCAAAAAGAACACGTTGTATGCATACTAGCTGTGCCCGCGCTTGCTCGGAATACGGCATGTATCCCCTTATTTTGTTCCTTTAGAATTAAAAATAAAACTGATTTTCATAAAATATCACATAGCAGGCTAAAACAAAAAAGGTCAAAAAAGCTATAGTTTATAAACAACAAAAAAAATGTAACACGTAATTTTCAAAATTTATAACTTTGTACTATTTTTATTCTATTACCTAATTAATTTAACAATAGCCTTGTATTAAGTTGGTCACGTCCGACCATCTTAGCTTTATTAAAGACCATATTTTTGTTATGTATACATTTTAGGCACTACTAGGTCAATTAATGTAACACAATTTTCAACTACATCATACATACTTTCATAGGGTTCAATATTTTTTCGTACTTTTCATCAATATTGGTTTAGTTTTCGTGACACAAAGTAGTTTATATCTTTTTCCCTTGGATCCAATCTACCTCTTTACCAAAAAATATGAAAATAGGTTCAACGGCTTAAGCGTTAAAACGTAACAGACAAATAGAGTTACATTCGCATTTATAATATTATGTATAGATTTTAAAACTATAATTTTGAAACTATAATACCAAGTTAAATAACTTTTCAGATGTAAAAACTGTGAACAATGATGTTACTTATAAAAAATATTTGGTAGCCATATAATAACGTAGTCCTCCCGAAAAATATCAACAAAACATAACATATGTATAAAAATCCGTAAAACTTTTAATAAGTATAATTTAGGTTAAACCATATCCTAGAACTTATTAAGATATTACACTCAAACAATCGAAAAAAGGTGTTTTACTTTTCTGTCTCAAATTACTGGGTCTTTATTTAAAAATAATGATACTCAAACTTGTCTTTAAACCGCCGCGCTGGTTACCGGTGACACACCACCCGATTAGTGAATACGGTAAACAATTAGCCGTAAAGGGATTAGGCCTAATGATTATTGTATTCCTGTTAGTACCTGCACCATCTATCAAAACATTTCCTAGAACTGAACCTTGTTATGTTCACGTGGTAATTTAACGAATTTACTCGAAACTATTCAATTAGCTTTAAATTTGAACAACCAATTGTTAAAAAGAAAGGATTAGCAAAGGGGTTTATTTGTAACTTCCTACCTGTCTTAGAATCTAATGATTTTCTAGAATTGCGAACTTTACCACATTAGTAAGGTCGACTTTATTGATTACACAACTTTCGTGTTTTTTGCCGGCCAGAAACAAAAATTATATTAACTGTTTATACATATGAAATAGTATTCTGGTCTTCCAGACACGACACATAAAAAAACTGATGTTCTCTACATTATCTTCGAGGTTAATGACTATTTTGTATACATGGAAAGGTGAACTTTTTTCTTTCAATTAAATTAAGTTTATTAATATCAATTATTTTATTAATATGTATTATTAATTAATAATAATAATCAAGAGAATAAACACTTATAGGGTACTTTCCGTTGACCTAGAACTATGAAATTTGGCAAATAATATCGTCTTATACTAAAATTACAGGGAAAGATATGAAAACTATGTACATTTGTTATTAAATTTTGTAATTAAACTGCCAAATTCGATTCCTGAACTATTTTATAGTATGTACCTAGTACCTACAAATTCGTATGAAACCCTCGGGGGGCGAGTCCGACTCGTACTTGTCCGGTTTTTTTTGTATGCAACTTTAGGTATACCAATGTGGTTCTGAAAATATTTTAACAATATATTTTAATGAATTTCTTTAGTAATCTTAACTTAGGCAAAGAAGTTAACAGTCGATCATATAATTTAACTATACCATATGTAATATTGCTTATCCTGAACACATGCTTAAGTGTATTGATTTATGAGTTCGATTAAAATATGATAACAGTAGCCAAATAAATATTTTACTCAACATTACTGCAATGTATGACTAAGGTAGGTAATAAAACAAATCACTGGTAAAAAAAAACTAGAGTTAAATAAAGTTATGTTTTATTGTATTTGTAGGTACTCTTAATATTTAATTTATTTTACTTAGTCTAAAATATTTTGGATTGGAGCATTTAAATTGTTCCCATTAAAAAAACCGGCTAATTGCGTCGGACTCACTCACAAAGGGTTCCTTACAATAATTAACACAATTTTTTAATATCGTTTTAAAGGTTTCGCTTCTTGTACTTTTTACATTATGAGATACTTAGGTACAATAACTTGACAATAACACTTTCATTTTATTTATGCGTGACTGACTTTACTCACAATATAATTAAATCATATTATTATAGATTTTGTAATTTTTTTATGTATTTAAGAGTGGTTTGAACAACTCGCGGTTTTAAAATTTGTTTAGTTTGCATTGCCATTGTCATTATTGTGCCATTTCAGGGGCAGTGGTGCAGAAATGACCAGTTTAACTTTAAATTTAATTAATTTTAATTATCTTTACTAACATATTTAAAAACTCTACTAACAATATGAGTCATTGTTACTTGATTGATTAAATAAATTAAATACTAAGATTGAGCAAAAAATGCGGCAACAACCCGTTCCTTGTATCGAACCCCCTTATATTTTACCTTGTTTAGGTTTATTACTTGTTGTAATAGCGGCTGTACCTAATACGGTACAAGCCTGCCAGCTCTGTGACAGAAGCACGGAGGGTCAGAGAGCAGAGGCCCAATTCCCGTAATTTGACAATTGTCACAATCCGGTGTCGATCCGGTCCCAGTAACATTACTATCACAAACGGTATTCTCGTAAACTTTCAATTTGACGTAAAATTATTAAAACTATCCCAATAAGACTAAAAACAGAGCAAAAAAATATCTAATTTTGGTTTCTTCCATTTTCAGTCGCATTACGAACTATAATTGCATTTTTTGAGTTCACGAGAATACCGTTTGGGATCGTAATGTTACTGGGAGCGGATCGACACCGGATTGCGACTATTGTCAAATTACGGGAATTGGCCCTTAGAGGTCTACCACGAAACACGAAATCCGTCAATAGTCGTCGTCCGCTTCGGATTTTTTGAAATAATACGATTAATAACATTTTATTCATTCATTTACGAAGTCGTTCCGAAAATATGTCGCATTCGACATCGACATCCAAAAGTGTATCCGAAACATCGTATGTCGTTTTTCGTAGTAGGCTTCCTGAGCCTAAGTAATGGGGTTCCGTTGGCATGCCTTAGTTACGAAACCCCAAAATTGACGAATTGAGAATCTCCTTTTAAAAAATCGGTTAAGAGGATAATTTTTAGTGCTATTGTTACTTCCTACTTGTACCTTAGTACCTAAAATTATCTAGAAATTTAGACCCTTGTTTTGGCTGCTCGGTGTTTAATAAAGATAAGAACCTATTCACTAGCTTTTTATGTGAACAATGTATTATAGATATTAAAAGGATTAGTACGGAGCGTATCGTGAGTTTCTACCTAAAATTATCTAGAATTTTAGACCTTTGTTTTGGCTGCTCGGTGTTTAAAGATACCAAGAACTTATTCACTAGCTTTTAAGGCGAGTAGTGCCCCTAAATTAGCGACTCGACGAATATTACTACAAATATCGCACGAAATCTCATTTAAATACGGTTCATAACAGCGCGCAATGAAACGTGGCTGTTACGACCGTCGCAGCGTTTTTAGGTAGCGAAAATTGATGAAAATAATCCTTTTTTGCATGGACGCAATTGTTCGAATGAAAAATCGTATGCTCAGTTTGTAGCTATTATGTTGATCAATCGACGTAT
Organism: Anania hortulata; assembly: GCA_963576865.1. Lineage (NCBI taxonomy): Eukaryota > Metazoa > Arthropoda > Insecta > Lepidoptera > Crambidae > Anania > Anania hortulata. The sequence continues at coordinate 4,071,015 of OY756413.1, forward strand.
AAACGAATTAAATCGGCCAAGCGATTAAAACGAAGAATGAGAATTAGCATCTTTTTTGTTTTTTTCTCCTGAAGTGAAGTATAAGTACTAGAAACAAATGCTATGCTCAGAATGTTGTGTAGCTTTTGACAATTCTTAGCATATTTTAATAATATTTTTCTGACAAACTGGGCTTTAAGTAGTAGGCTTTTGAAACCACAGTCATGCTAGTTTACATTCGGCGACTACACGGGCCTTAATGTGAACAATGTATTATACAGGGTTACATTTCAAAGAGGTGCCAAATCTTTAGGACTGGCGCAGAATTAATAACTAATTCAAACTATGCAAAGAGCAATATTTTTTTTTTTTCACATTTAATTATTCCTATCCGCTGTTTGGATTAATCGTACGCGTGGATAATTTAACTTGTGCATGAAAAAATTGCACCTTATGTGCACTGCGTAAGGGCCTTGTTGGCTCGCCGTACCTACGCCTCTGATGAATGACCGCGCGGCTTTCGTAATCTCTCTATTGACTTTATTTTCGAATATTTTAAAGTATTTTTTTTTTCATAACATAGATAGATAGATACTCTTTATTGTTTATTTATATTACTATTTATTAACATACGATTATTAAAAATAATAACGATTAAGACGCATCTTAATAATGTTACCTAGATCATTTTTTAAAAATTTGGTTCCCCTTTGCAATGTAACCCTGTAGATAATAAAAGGAATTAGTACTAAGCGTGTCGTGACTTTCTACCTATATTACCTAGAATTTTAGACCCTTTGTTTTGGCTGCGCTGTGTTTAGAGATAAGAAGAACCTATTCACTAGTTTTTAATTTGAACAATGTATCGTAGTAATAAAAGGATTAGTACGGAGAGTATCGTGACTTTCTACCTAGAATTACCTAGAATTTTAAACCTTGTTTTGGTCAAGCGGTAATTTAAAATAGCTTTTTTTTTAAACAATGTAAGATAAATTATAATAAAAGGATTAGCTTACGGCTTATTGTTACTCTTTGCTGTAGTAGTTAAACATTTTCTAGAATTTTCTTTACTTAATTTTCTTTTCAACCTTGTTATAACCACACGGTATTTTAGTTAGAGGCTAATTCTCATAGTAATGATAGTGAGATAGTAAACAGGATTAGTGTCAAAAAAACCATTTTTGAAGCGTTAAAATTACAATGCGCACACCAAAGCGAAGAGTCGTATGCGAATATGATTCTTGGGATTTCGTTTATTTAAAAGGATTGTGAAGTCCCGATACGCGTCGCGAGTAGTTTTTTTTAATGCTATCTATTTCACAGCTTCCTTTTTCGTGCGATAAAAAGAGTTGGGAAGTCTTGGATGCAATTGCCTGCAATTCCTTTTTTGGAATATTGTATCGGGTACTCATTTTTTTTTCTCCCTAAACCTTAACGAAATGAGAAAAATTTAGATACAGTACCTCTTAATCTGAGTCTGTGTTTTTCATTTTTAATAATTTAGTTTCGTTTAACTTTAATCAAATCAAATCAAATCAAATCAAATCTTTATTTGCAAGAATACAGTTTTACACTAAGGTCTTATTTTATTTGGTAAGCATTAGTATTCTGCCTGCAAGCAGACGTGCAAATTTTAAATTAATATTGTTAGTAGATTAAGTCAATTAAGTCATTTTTTAAAAATAGTTAGTAATTCATTTATATAATGTCAACTTTTTATTTTTTACAAAATTCAATGAATTCTTTTATATTATAAAAGCAGTTACATAAGAGCCAGTCACTTAATTTGTTTTTAAACGTACTACCCTCAAGTAATTTTAAGTCATTAGGTAGTAAGTTATAAATATAAATGCACATGTTGAACACATTTTTCTTGTACATATATTTACGGCTGGGGGGTTGATATAATAAGTTTTTAAATTTTGCCCTTTTTTGCCTTGTGTAGACATCAGTGTATTTTTCAAAGTAGATTGTATTGCTTCTAACAAACAGACACAGATCTCTTAAGTAGATGCAAGGCAGGGGAAGAATTTTAGATGCTCTAAAGAGAGGCCTGCACGAGTCAAGAAACCATGCCCTATTTATAGCCCTCACGCAACGTATTAAAATAAATTAAAATCGAGAATAAATCGCTCGAGGTAGTTTTTAAGTAAAAAATATTAAGATTTTAGATGCTAATTACTTGTATTGTTTGGAACTAGTTTTTCTATATATTTACAATATTAAAAAAATATAAAAAATTGGACTTTGTTAGGTACTATAGCTGTATAAAAATTTACAGCTTCGCATTCCTTTCGAATAATATTCGAATGTTTAAAAAATACGTCCCCAATCCCTATTACTCTTAATCTGCTATAAAGTATACAATATGGCCGCTTTATCAATACATAATTATAAAATCTTATAGGTTTTAATACAATAAAAGTTATTTTTGGTCGATCTTAATTATGGTTTATACATTTAACAAGTATGCATATGGAATGCACACTCGTGAGTAAAACAACTACGGCCGGTGTGTGTAGGAATATTGTACGATGGTACGAATCCCGTGTGCGAGTCCGACTCACACTTGGCCTGTTTTTACACGGCGTATTACAATTGACCATACTATACCAAATGTCTAATTTCAATAAATGTACTTCGAAACTATTCGGTTTATTCCGAACGGAACTTGGAAAAGTTGCGGCAGTAGTCTTGTTGTATTACTTAATATTATTATTCATAAGGCTAATTGTTACCTTCTACTGTAGTGTCTAAATATTTCCTAGAATTCCAACCTAATTATAGGCACGTGGTATTTTAAGGCTCTTGAGAAAACCTATTAAATACCTTAGAATATTTATGAATCATACCTATTTAAACATTTCCAATAATTCTGTGCCTAAATATGGTATTTTTTAAATAATAATCAAAGTTGAAATCTTTTCCCGAATTTTCTTAACATTTTCTTAAAATCGAATAAGTATACCTATTTTGTTACCTAATATTTTTAGCAAAGTTTGCCTTATTAGTACAATGGCAGGTAAAGCATTTTTTTTTTTTCTATAGAGATCATTGTTGACATCTTTTTTTGTATGTTTGTATGTATGTTTTGTTCACGTGGTATTTTAAATAAGGAAAAATGTATTAGGAATATTGGACAACATCACATACATTGCTCTGATCCTATGGTGGGTAGCCAGAGCACTTGTGTTACAGAAATCACAAACAACGACGGTACCGCAACACCGAGGCTCTATGAAAGTATACACATACATTTTTAATGTTTCTATTATATTTATAAGTAAGTTAATTGTTTTAAGAATTACGCCTATTATCTAGCTCCATAACATGAACTATGGCGACTAGAAAACGTTTCTTTTGAAGTCTTGTTCCACTTACGCGTAATCCCGAAACAACTAGGCGAACAAGTAACAATAGATTTCACAAACTTTTTTACTTTGATATAAGTTGTATTTAATACGCTTTGGTTTTCGCGGAAATAATAGTCTTGTAAGGTTAATATTCTACTGTTTAGATGCAACAATATTATAATGTGGGACTAGTAAAGAGAATACTTACACCGAAAAAAAATATGTAATAAGATAAAATTAAGAAGGTAATAAATACCTATCGTTGCCTATTTGGATTTTGTAGACTTTTTAAAGATTATTTTGTAAGCTAATCTATATATAAAACAAAGTCGGGTTAGTTACACCATTTATAAGTCAAGAACAGCTGAACCGATTTTTGAGATCATTGATTTGTTGGATTTGTCTCCACCCCGATTAGCAGAATAACTACTAAAACATTGGGAAAATTCACAAAAAAAAATATTATGAAGAGGCGGTACGAAGTTCGCCGGGACAGCTAGTTGTTATACATAAATAAATAAAGTTGTAAATACTAATGCTTTATATTATTAAGTTATCATAAAGTAAAATTATCTTCCTATGTAGTACTAGTTTTAATGTAAAGATTTGATGATTAGAGTTATGGACACATTATGTTATTTGTGTATGTAGAACAAAACATACATTATATTAGAGCTTAAGCAAAATTTGTATCATAATCTGTTTGTGTTTCCTAAATAAATCAAATCATTTTGTAATACTTTTTTTATACACATAAGGTTCAGCTAAGAGTTAGATAGCAATGTAAGCGTCTGATGGTATACATTTTTGTAACTTGTTAAGAGGCCGTGCTTCTTTTTTCAGTGCAAAATTGAAATACAGTTCTATGCTTGTGTGCGTCTATGATGCGGGATAAAGCGTCAACAATGTTGATCTTTTACAAGACAATATTGATAATTTATTAGGTGGTGGAGGTCCTACATAGGTTTGTAAAACGATCGGTTTTGCGCGCTTGATTTTATAGTTAATTTAGACTTAGGTTTACTACTTATTTTTTTGTATTTTACATAAAATAAAAATTACACTATTTCAAAAGTATACCTGAAGATTATTGTGTAGTATTAAAATCGTATAATAGTTGTTCATAACGATAGAAAAATAAATGATATTTGAATGGAAATTTCTAAAGTTGTATGTTATTTCAGCATTTTTTTTCTGCTATATTTTGTAAGAAAGTAAAAAAATGTATTCAACCTATGTGCAAGTAGACCATATCTTCAATCAAATTATCATGACAATTCGATTTTATCGAATTGTCATGATAACTTGTAGTCTCTTGTAAATCGATGTTCAAACGTAACTCTAACGTAATTTTTCTGAAATAAGAGTAGATCTTTTGGTGATTTACCTTTATTTTTGAAATTATATGAAAAATCCATTCGCGCTACATGCAAGAATAAGAACTAATCTTTTAGAATCACGTGTTATTTTGTTTCAATTATCATTTGCGTCTTTACAATCAGAGAACAAAATGTACGGAATTACGCCGATTTCTAGGACGGCCTCTTAACTAAATATCGACTTTCCTTAAGTTAGTAAGCATATAACCCTATTAACTGTCTGATAAAAATGATCTAACCCAATCAAAATCGAATGCGTAGTAAAGAACTAAGCACATAAACAGACAAGACGCGGATAGCAACTTTGTGTTATATTGTTTTTGATTGGTGATTTACCATGTGTGTAGATTAGTTGTTAGGGTTCCCCACCTCAAAAATATGTATTATAAAACCCTCATAGGACCACTGTCCGTCTGGAACCTTTTTAACCCATCTTATTCTTCACGGCTTATGAATTTCGCAGTCTATGTTTGTTTGTATTTACGGACGTTCTACCGTAGCGCCTAAACTACTTAACCGATTTTTCTCATAGAATCATATTGTATAAGTACTAAGTCAGTCCCTTGGAGGTGTAAAAAATCTTGCTAAAAGGATATGGCGTTTTTGCAAACTCGACCATTAAAACCTGTAGGGTTGCCGCCATGAAATTCGACAAGCGAGGTCTCATAAAATAAGTAAAGATTTAAAATAAGAAAAGATTAAAGAAGAAAAAAAAAATTTAAATCTAAACAGTAACTAAAATGTTGCGATCCGCGAATAAAGTTTTAGCCACGAAAACATTAAACAGGAGCTTTGACTGTTTATAAAGTTATATAATATTTTAAGTAAACAATATCTCTTTTTGTAACACCCACAAAAAAAATCTGTTTGTATTTTATATTTTTTAAAGATTTATAGACTATTCGGCTGAATAGTCTATAAATTTAAAAAAAATATAAAATACAATAATTAATTTATCTAATTCATGTTATTAAATCTTTAAAACTTAAAACTACTTATTTTAATAACAACTCTGCAACATTATAAAACCCAATAAATGTAAAAAAAAAACCTAATTATCTCATTAATATTTTGATTTATTTATCGTATCTATAATATAAATCATGTAATGCTGTTTTGGATTAAATTTTAAAATTAAAAATAGTTTTTTTAAAAATACTACACTAACTCAACTTCCCAAAAACTCCAATAATTAGAATTGCGAAAATAATCACTTCATTTTGGCCAAATTAAGTTTAAATCTAATGACATTACTTCAATTACCTAATAACCTAATAATTGAGTAATAGAAAAAGGATTATTCATATTTCACCTGCTCACGCCGCTTTCTATACCTGCCTATTGTGTCCCGTGAGTATTTAAACTCGGGAGAGGCAACCCTTTCTATCATTCGTCCTGCAACCCTTGGAGAGTCAAGTGCTCTCTCAGTGCCGAAAAGTTTATTTCTATAGTGATACAAGTGCCGCAAAAGTGTTTTTTTTGCCATGTACGTATTCTTTTTTATTATTGAATTTTTTTAAAAATATTTTTTAATATTTCTGCCCCAAGTACATAGTAGAGTAAAATTGTATTTCTAAAAATTGAGTTTAATGTTCTAATTCTCTCTCAAATATCTAGTATATAGTTTTTAAAGACATAGAAACAAAATATTTCTCTGTTTTACTCAAACTCGGTAACTTTAACAAGTGATGATGACGGTAATTAAAGAGTGTAATTTAAAAAAGGATGATTCATATTTCACTTTTCCTATCACTTTCTAATCCTGTCGTAGTAGTAGCAGCCTTGTCCCTTAGAAGCTATTAGTATATAAACTCGGGAGAGGCAACCCTTTCCATCATTCTTTCTACGACCCTTGAAAGAACAAGTGCTCCAGTTTTGCTTAGAAATTTTCTATAGTTATACAAGTGCTACAAAAGTGATATTTCATTATGTACGTATTGTTTAACAATATAGAATGTTGATAAAAATTATAAAACCTTTTTTTATTTATTTTTGCAAATAATTCAGTTAAGAAAACTCGAGTCATCTTTGTATAGTGATAAAAGTTCTACCAAATATAATTTTTACGTAATTTGTGTTTGAAGTCATTCAATAAAATAAAATAAAAGTATTGGATAGGTTTTTAATCATCTCGACTATTTAGGAATGAAATTAGTTTTTTATCATAAATAGATAATTATGACATCTAATTTATAGCTGTCACTCTAAACTTATTTTACAAGTACTTTAAAAAATATTAGTATTGTCAGTCATCTTAAAATAAAAATGAAACCTATCAATAAATAATTATTTATCATTACAAATCACCATAACATAAACCAAACATAAATATTTCTTTTTTAAAGTATAAACAAAGAAGTAAAATTAGCTTTAACTCTTATAAACTAAGTAACTACTAAATAATCCTTTAGTGCCGAAACCTATAGTGCTAAAAACAGGCTAAAGACAGACAGATATAAAAATCTTAGTACACACAAAGTACCTAATTGGACACTACGAGCAACGCCGTTTCATGGGTGAGGTATGTTTTCTTTTATAATTTAACCATCCTTTTTGATTCAGGTCTAGCTGGAGGGACTACCGACTGACCAGCAAGCAGACATCGTTCCTAAGGGACGGCGGCCGCCGGAAACCCAGGACCATGTGGCCGGCGTCGCAATACTCGCACTCCAACACCGGCCACCCGGCCGGGAAGCCGAACGAGCACCAGAACCAGCAGAACCTGAAGACGCTGGGCATGACCTCCGCCATCTCTATGGCAGGTTAGTTCACTTCACATCTTATTCAAATTAGCATTGGAAACATTTCATATTTACTCTACCAGTGCATACACGTTGAATTATGAAGTGATTCCAAGTTCTTTTTGTAGAACTTTTTCTAATTCCATTTATTTACTTTAAAAAATATCTTAATATATCGGCTTATTCATAGAACGTCCACTTCGCAAAATGTCTGCCAGTCGTGAAATGTCTCTTGGGCACAATTTCTCTTTTGCTTTGCGAAGTAGACGTTCTACGAATAAGCCAATAAACTAATAGATAACAAAAGCGAAATTCTACATCAATCTTAAAATACAATTCTATACTTATCAATACACTATAAATGCTTTACTAACTTTCATATTTCCGCAGGTCCGAAGCCTATCGACATTGAAAAGACAAACGAGCTGAAAGAATGCCTCGTTCCCTTCGGCGTGTTCGAGTCGGAAGACGAAATGCACCACCGCATGGAGGTCCTGGGTTCGCTGCACCGCCTGGTCCGGCAGTGGATCCGCGAAGAGTCCCTGCGCAAGAACATGCCGCCGAGTGTCGCCGAGACGGTCGGAGGGAACATCTACACTTTTGGATCTTATCGGCTTGGGGTAAGTCATCTTCTAAGATAAGATACAGGTGATTTAGTAAATCCTAATCCCTAAATCATAGTAAAGTTGTATTTGACTTGATGTCCAATCTATTCCATATCTTTGAATACAAATTTGTCTTGCGCCCTACGCCAATCGATTCGTCAATTTTATTCATATTGAAAGATGCAGTGGAACTTTAAGTTGCGATTTTGCTGTTTTAATTATTACAACAAGTTTTTCTTTCAATAATCGCAAAAAAAGACACTTTCCCATAATTAGTTTGTATGGACAATTATTATTGTTTTCGTTTCTATTTTGGTGCCAAGGTAAAAGTCGTTGTAATTGAACTAACGAAAATTTACAATAGTTTCATCATCATAGGGGTCCACTGCTGAACATAGGCCTTCCATGTTGGTGTATAGTTACTGGTTTGTTAAATCCTATCTCCTTTGGAAACAGGTTCACCACCGTGGCGCCGATATTGACGCGTTGTGCGTGGCGCCGCGCCACATTGACAGGACGGATTACTTCCAGTCCTTCTATGAACTACTGAAGCAGCAGCCGCAGGTAAGCAATTTAATAAGACAGCTGGGTAGTCCTAAGTTCTGCCCTGTTTAGTAGGATTTACCATGAAATGTAATTGCCAAATTCTACCGCTCAACAATATGTCCAATATCTTTAATTGGAACCTATACCGTAAATAGACCACAATTTTTTTTCCTTCGTCTATCAGCTAGATATCAAAAAGTATTGGAAACGTATTTTTTTCTTTTTTTACTTAATCAAAATATAACAGAGATATATTGACTGACGTCACTTCTTAGTACAATTTAAGCTTTGTCATTTTTTTTATTGATAGACAAAAGAAAAAATAAGTGTCCATTATTTTTTAATAATCTAACTGACAGACTAAATAGAATTTCATTTTCTTTACCAAGCCATCATCCCTATTGTAGCAATGCATCTATCTATGTAAAGCGCCACATACAAGAAAATCTGTTTTAATTTCTTTGTGTATTGTTTATTCGTCACTCTTTGACTAGAACTAGGCCGATTACCTAGACTTAGCTATCCAAACTAACAAGTTTGTTTGTTTGTCCATAGGTGAAAGACCTGCGAGCGGTAGAAGACGCTTTTGTGCCAGTCATAAAGATGAACTTTGACGGCATCGAGATTGACTTGCTCTTCGCCCGGCTGGCTCTGAAGGAGATACCAGGTGAGTCATTGCGTTATTCACTTTATTATAATTATCAATAAGGTTCATTTTTATTTTAAGATAGCAGCAACGGTCGTCTGGTGTAGTGGTTCGCGCTCCGGACTAAAAAGCCAGCGGTTGCGAGTTCGAATCCCGCAAGGGCAATGTTTGTGTGATGAGCATGAGCATTTGTACCAAAGTCATGGATGTATTTATGTGTTTATCCGTTATCTAGTCGCCACAGTACAAGCTTTGCTTAGTTTGGGGTTAGATAATTAATTATATTTACGACCTCGACCTCCGTTGCCGAGAGGCGAGCATACCGGACTCTCTGAGGTCCCGGGTTGTGGTAACACAAGTGGCTGGCTTTGGCTACTTCCCACAGGATCAGAACAATGTATGTGATGTTGTCGTATATGCACAGACTCGTTCGACCTGCGCGACGACATGCTGCTCAAGAACCTGGACCAGAAGTGCGTGCGCTCGCTCAACGGCTGCCGCGTCACGGACGAGATCCTGCGCCTCGTGCCCGACATCAACAACTTCCGCCTCACGCTGCGCGCCATCAAGCTCTGGGCCAAACGTGAGTCTCTACTAACTGACTCTCTACTCTACTCTACTCTACTCAGTACCGTATACTCTGCAGAAGTATATTTTTTATTTTATTTTTTATTTTTATTTATTCAGGACAATAAACAATTGTACAATTATGATTACAGCATGTTTTACATTAATATTACTTATTGTACAACCAGCACCATTATCCCCTACTTACAAGTAAACATTTTGCCTCTAGTTCCACAGTAACCTATTGAGTTAAATAGACAGAAACTGTGCAATGAAGAGTTTTAAATAAACAAGTTCTACAAAGATAATGAACACAAAATATCATTGTTATGAAGTATACTTCTACAGAGTAAAAACTCGCTTGCACCAGCCACGTTTTAAGTTGTTATTAAACTTATGTAATGCCTACCTGGAAGTCACTTGGGGAGGTCTATGTTCAGCTGTAGACGTCTTATGGCTAAATTAAAAAGTGCTAAAAAGAGCTACTTACCATTGGATCAGAGCAATGTATGTGACGTTGTCCAATATTGAGTGGTCCCCTCCCCCCCCAGGGCACGGCATCTACTCGAACACGCTGGGCTACCTGGGCGGCGTGTCGTGGGCGATGCTGGTGGCGCGCACGTGCCAGCTGTACCCCAACGCGCTGCCGGCCACGCTGGTGCACAAGTTCTTCCTGGTCTTCAGCCAGTGGAAGTGGCCGCAGCCCGTGCTGCTCAAGCAGCCCGACGCAGTGCACCTCGGCTTCCCCGTCTGGGATCCCAGGGTGAGTAGACAGGACATTATTACCAAAAAATAACTAACTGACCCGGCGAACTTCGTACCGCCTCTTCGTCTATTTTTTTTCTTCGTGAGTTTTTCCTTTGTTTTAATAGTTATTCTATTCGGGGCAACAAAAAATCGGACCAGCCGTTCTTGACTTGTAAATGGTGTAACTAACCCGACTTTGAAATTCAATTTAATCCGTCAGTTAGATTATCAAAAAATAATGGTCACTTGTTTTTTCTTCTGTCAACAACCAACGAAATCAACCAACAAATAAAGCGCATCAAGTGGGGGGGCTCGAGACATCTAAGTAAAAATTTTACCTAGACGTGTCGTCATGAGACATTTCAAATCAATATGTCTCTGTAATATTTTGATTATGTAAAAAAAGAAAAAATACGTGTCTGTTTGCATACTACACTACTACTACATACTAAAGCATGTTATTGTACATGCAGGTGAACGTAGCCGACCGCTTCCACCTGATGCCCATCATCACGCCCGCCTACCCGCAGCAGAACTCCACCTTCAACGTGTCCGCATCTACGAGAACCGTCATCATGGAAGAGTTCAGGCTTGGTGAGTATCTTACTGAACAGCAAAAACTTTTCGAACGAAACTCCTTTTTCAATTTAATTTTATTTAACAAAGTTACTTGAGCTGGACACTTAAGATAATCACAAAGGTCTCTCTTTAAATATGCCTTACTCTTTATATTACCCCTTCCTCCCCTTGTCACACAATGTCACACTTTGTCGACCGTTAATTGGCTTAACGTGTGACGTAATTTATTTATGGCCCCTTGTAATGTTAAGTGTAAGTTTAAAAACATTAAAGGGGATACATTACTGTTTTATTTGTTTTTTAATAAAGTGTTTTTCTATCTATTCTTCTTCTTTTCTTTTTGATAGCCATAGAATAAATTAAACGCCCAAGTTAACCGAGTGGCTTCTTATACAAAACTGCTTTATTCGGTAGCAGTCCAAATTATATGTATAACTGTTCATAGTCCAAAAATGTAGCAGGCCAAATCCGTTCTCGAGTGAAGGCCGCGCCTTGGCAAACATAGTGTAGGACGCCCCCCAGCTGGATAAAACAAAAATGGCTGGCAGTGGCTGGATTTGGGGGGAGGCTAACGTCCAGCAGTGGACTGGGACTGGAATAGGCTGATATGATGATGAATGTACGTACTTCGTACATTGCTATACAAGAAATCTGTTGTTTCTTGCTCGTTACGTACGGAACCCTTCTTGTTCGGCTGTGACCGGCTTCTTGGTCGTTTCCCACTCTGTAACCCGGGCTACGGTCGCAGGGCTGGGCATCACGGACGAGATAATGCTGGGCAAGTGCGGCTGGGAGCGGCTGTTCGAGGCGCCGCACTTCTTCTCGCGCTACAAGCACTTCATCGTGCTGCTGGCGGCCGCGGCCTGCGGCGACGACCAGCTGCAGTGGTGCGGCCTCATCGAGAGCAAGATCCGGCACCTCATCAGTGAGTGCATATACATTTCTTTAGGAAACCAAAAGCGGTATTATTGTATACTACCTTTTGCCCGCGGCTGGGCCCGCGTCAAATTCGATCTGACACTTAAAGTCTATAAAGACGACCCCTGTCACTTTCCAGCTCAATCAAAAAGTAGAATAAACCAAATCAATTCCTCGCTCTAAGATAGATATATGCTGTACTTACTTTTTATAGAGCTTTTAAACGATTTTTTGCTTTTTTATTTATCGTTACTCCGGTCCTATCAGTCGTAGCGTTACGTTTTATAGCCTCGAACCTTCCTCGATTAACGGACACTACAACACAAAAATAATTTTTCAATTCGAGACAGTAGTTCCTGAAATTATCGCATTCAACCAAACGAACAAACTCTTCAGCTTTATAATTATATTAGTATAGATAACATATACTCATTATCCCCCCCTCCCCCCCGCAGCGACCCTGGAGCGCAACCAGCACATCACGATCGCGCACGTGAACCCGGAGTGCTACAGCAGCGTGCCGCTGCACACCAACAACGGGCACCCCATGGCCTTGCCGCCAGGTAATATGCTCGTACCTACACACCATACACTAATATTCTCTTTGATTATCACCTTTCTTTTGCATAGACTACAGCACGTTGACCAACCACAAACTTTGCGTTTTCTACTTGCATAAAAACAAACAGTTATTAAAACTAAATACAACACACTCTTTACTAATCACAAATAGAGTTACGAAGATTTTTTGTTATAACTTTTTGAATGACAGAAATTCTAATGTAATATTTATTTACAGGTTCGCCAGTGCCCACAGAGCCAGCACCAGAAATCAAAACTGATGACAATGTAAGTGTCAAGTACTTTAAAAGGTTACCAATCCGATGAATCACATACTATTCACGACAATTAGTTTTCTTTGTCCGGCACTTCGTTATTTTTATTCATTTTAACACGGCAAAAAAATGACTGGCATCTATTTTAGTTAACTTGACACGATCCATTTAGTTAATTTCACTTGGTTCATTTTAGTTACCTTCATTTAGTCCATTTTAATTGGATCGTTTTTGTTTAGCTTCATTTAGTTTTTACTATTCTTGCTAACCAAATCATCCAATTAACTATAGATCTAGCTAAAAGTGACATTTCGATCTAACCTCAATTTCAACTCGCAGGGCGAAAGAATACCGAACTACTGTTCCATGTGGTTCATCGGGCTCGTGTTCGAGAAGACGAGCCTCACGGTGGACCTCACGTACGACATCTCGTCGTTCACCAAGGCGGTGCACTACCAAGCCGAGAACAACAACATGTTGCGGGGGGGCATGACGATCGAGGTGAGTCGGTGTTACTATTTATGTAGGGTAGTTTTAGTATCCGATTAGCTTTAGTTCGGGTCAGTTCAGAAAACAAACTTCTTTAAGTCGTTTCGATTCTCAGGTTTTGTGACACAGCTTTTTATAATTCTTGCCTTCGACTCGTTCTGGTGACTCATTCTGGCATTCGACCGACCAATCTGAAAGTCATCAGGGGAGGCCTCCGTTCAGCAGGGGACGTCCTATGACTCTTAATAAACGTCCCAGAATATAGCTAGCTAAGAAAAACCGACTATAAAAGCAGCATTATCAAAGTGTATATCTCCCCCAGGCTCGGCACGTGCGGCGCAAGCAACTGCACCAGTACCTGTCGGGCTCGCTGCTCAAGCGCGAGCGCACCACGTCGGGCGCCAAGCGGCGCCTGCCGCCCCCCGCCGCCCCCGCCGCCCCCGCCGCCCCCGGCGCCCCCGCCGCCCCCGGTGCCCCCGCCGCCCCCGCCGGCCCCGCGCCCCCGGCGCCCGCCAAGAAGACCAAGCGCCTCTCCGAGAGCAGCGTGAGTGCACTGCCCAAGCCTATACGAGGCTGGGAGAAGAAAACGCAGGCCGCGTGAATATAACGACCGTTAGATACTCGTAGTTGCGGGAAAATTTTCTATTTATTTTGATTAAAAATGTGAATTGAAAAGACCAGTCCACGAGACGAGATCAACTCGTTGACATTTAAAATTAGGATGAATCTCGAATAAAATTAATATTTGAAAAACATGGATAAACAAGCTCACCGCGATTACAGGTTGTCCATCTTGGACTTTTTGTAGACTAGTAAATGAGTAAACTTTTAATTATGTTTAAAAAAGTATATGTTTTAGCGGTTTCTGAGAAAATTGCTGAACATTACTCTATAAAACATGCACAGAATCAGTTCTTCGTCTTCCACATCATGTCAATTGTCATTATTGACCAAGAAGTGAACACCAGCGATCGTTCATCGAAGGGCCTTCACCGAACTGGAGTCTCAACATACCCAATGAAGCTCAAAGAGGACATAATTTTTTAGTGGAAAAACAACTCCTTACTATTTTATTAACTATATTTTTTTGTAAATAGTTCAAATAAGTAAAATTAACTATTTATACTATATTGTATCTATTTGTAGTTTGTATGTTAGCTCCTAATTCCCTTGTGAAATGTGATTTATTCTGAACAGTGCCATATTGTATTATTTAAGACTGATTTAAAATATTGTATTCTGTAAGACAGATGTATGTAAGACTGATTTAAAATGTAATATGTATGTGCAATGAAAATAAACAATTTTAGTTAGAAATTTACTTAGTTGTTTCGCTATTTTACCTAAGACCCATCCCTAACAGCACACACAAACTTAAACTAGGAAGGAACTATTTAAATACACACATAAATAGTTGCCAGGAATTCGGGATGTTCTACACTGGTGTGCAAACAAATTGGGCTACTGAACAATTTATTGTGAAACAATAAATGTGTGAACTTATTTGGAAGTCTAATTTTATTGCACACTAATTATATCTATCTATCTAAATCTATAGTATACAAAAATCATCAAACCTATATTTAAAGGCTTAAATGCCCAATGAACATGTTTGAAAGTAGAAATAACTCCCTTTTTTAACTGATTGACATTGTCAAAAAGTTAATGGTAACTTGCTAGTAGCACCACTTTCGGTCGCATTTAGAAGGAGCCTTATGGTAAAGTCAGCACGAAAAGTCAATTAACACATTCAGATTTTTAACATTGCATCGCTATACACCATATTAAACTATGATAAGTGCCAGAATTGATTATCAATATTTAAGGCCAATTCCGGCGCTTAGCTTGTTAAGCGATTTAGGTATAATAGGAAGAATTTACTTGCATAAAACACGGTTGAGACAATGGTGATATTAATTAACTCAACATGTTTTGTCTAGTTGAGACTTAAAAATGCTGACCTTACCACACTGTTTTTAGTTTCTTCTCTACTTTTCCGTGATAAGTAGTGTAAATTAAAAAGTTTACAACGCAGCAACCCACGAAAAAATTATATGGACATGCCTTACTAAATAAATGTAATGTAAGTATGTGGTAGTATGAAAGCCAATTATTACAAAAAAACATCTGTGTAAATTCTATTAATAATGAATAAACCAAACTAACCCTTTATTTTTATTCAAAAGCATATCCATATAATTTTTTCGTAAAAGAAAAAGTGAAGTTAGGTGACTAAGCACCCGATTACCGATAAGATATTTACATATTGTTATCTCTTTCCAGACAGACGAAGTGAGCATCCTATCCTACAACGACGACTCGAACTCTTCCAACATGTACGAGGTGAACATCCAGAACGGGACCGTCGCGGCCGACAGGGACCGGGACAAGGACAAGGAGCCCGCCGCCTCCGCCTCCATCGCCTGCACGTAGCACTACGAGCGGTGGCGCCAACGGTTCATCTACGGGGCGAAGCGCCTGTGAGCGCGAACCCTGCCGTGCGTCAGTGTGGTACAATAGTGCGAGTGATATACTTTGTGTCTCCAGTGGAAACCAAACGTGACTATGTGTGTATACCGGACAAGCAAACGTGAAAGTGACTCTACATTGCACCCTTGAGTAAGTCTTAACCAAATGTGAATATATCGGTTGGTGTATGATGTCGAGCAATAGAAAACTTGTTATAAAGCCCGATATCACTGTACCAGTTCTGTCGTAAGCACTGACGACCGAGTAACTGAAACTTGCAGACTTGTGATTGAGACGAAATTCTTGTGCAATGGCGTCAGCGGTCTACACAGTCAAATGAATAAATAGTAAGGACCGAGCATCTTCAGACTTTGAGAGCTTGGGATAGAACCTGTTCAAGAGATGCTGCGACCTCATAAAATAAACGTTACAGGTTTGCCATATTCTTACCGCTGTGATGCTTGAAACTGAGGAAATCCATGCTCTAAACCTTTCAGACTTATAAATAATGATTAATAGTGATGAGAGGGAAAAAATTTATCTCTCGCACTACAAGCAGGACTCTGCGGGATATCTAGAAAGTTTTACTATTAAATGCTTGAATGAATCTTGTTCATTTGAAATAGAAGTTCAATAGCAATAACTGACAAGAACAAGAATCTCTTATAGTACATAGTGCTATGAGATGTCAGCGGTTTACTAACAATCCCATGAGCCATTATGAACTTTGTGGACTTGTGATAGTGACTAATTTTTATGGACTCTTATTCGGTGCGATGTTACGCTAACCGCAACGCCTCGAATTTATTCATTGGTAAGTAAGCGGCACGACTTGATTGTAAATGAACGTAGCATGTTGCATATTGCCGCTGTGGCGTTATAGTTATAAGTTGATGACGGTAATTACCGTAACAGGTGGTCAAAAACAAAAGACTATAGATCATGAATGAAAGTAAAAAGTGGGAACCCCAATTTTGTTTTGTCTTTGACGAACAAAAAGGCCTTGGTAGGTCCATCATCTGCTTTTGAACTGACCCTATAGGTTTATTTATAAGCTGTGTCTACATGTGCACCGCAAATGCATTATCGTAAATTTAAAGTTTTTATGTGTAGACACTGCTCAAGTAATATGTTATGAAGTCAGGGTGTAACATTTACAAAGATATATCCCTGAAGTTAGATATAAATATCTTGATGATAACAAGCATTTTTACCCTCTAGTAAACATGTGTTGGACGTTCTCTAAATCTATATTTAAATTGTAAGCAACGTCTGACGCCGTTGAATAGTAAGGTTTTTATTAGGGATGTTACGGATGTGACTTTACCGGTTCTGACCTTTCGGAATCGAAGTCGAAGATCCGTAACATCTCTAGTTTTTATTTAAAAGTATATTTTTATTTAAACTCATATTCTCTTTAGATATCTCGTGATGACGACGATTTGGCATCCTGGCTACGTAAGTTTTGAATACACTAGAATAGTGGATACATATTTGAAAAAAAATCGTAAAATAATATAATTAGGAGTTAAAAGTTTTTGATTTGAAGCATTGACAATAGCGGGGTCCGTTATTCTTTAAGTTTGTCGGTGTGTTTGTTTGCAGATTTGTGCGGCGGCGGCAGCGACAAGTAAGTTGGTTCACTGAGCAGATCACTGGCGTTTGCAAGGGTGCTAATTTAACGGGTTATAATAATACCGGTCTACTGATAATACGCATCGGCCTTTAGATAGACGGCTTGTTTAACACTTGGTTGTATAACATTGTCATACAAATTAACATCTCACAAGCGATAACCGAGACATACAAAATGCGAGTGGAAATTGCTATAGCTGCATCTCTCGTTCGCTTATTATAATACGATTGCTTACAGCTGTCACGGTATCCAATACCATTCTTAATCTGGGCTTGTTGTCGTGTACAAACAACAAAAACAGTAATTATCAAGATGGCTGGACCAAACGAGATATGAACATGAGACGATGTGCATTTTTATTACCTACTTGCTACTATGTATTACCTATAATGAAATGTTTGCTACCTTTGCGTAAGAAATATATCAAAAAGGTAAATTTGTCATCCATTCTGATGTCAGGTTGGCTGACCACTTCTATGTTCTTATAGTTTTAGCTTTATATAAATTACGTTGTTAATGTTAATATTCCAGCCAACCTGACATCAGAATGGAGGACCACTTTATCTCTTTGATATATTTCTTAACGCAAAGGTAACAAATATTTCTTTGTAAGTAATAAATAGTAGCAAATAGGTAATAAAAAGTACACATGGTCTTATGTCCATATCTCGTTTGGTCCAGGCATGTTGACAATCACCAGAAACGACGCTCTAAAGTTAGACAATTATTAGCCCGGTCTCTTTGTAAAGGTCAATATGATGTATTATTTATTTTGTAAAAATGTACATATTTCGAACAAATATAATTTTAGCTGTTAGACAAATGTATGAGCATCACACAAACCGGAACCAGAATGAAATAACAATGTCACTCAGGAACACCAAAATATCCATAACTGTGATAAAGCTTACTTTGTTAGTTTGTTTACTAATATACTTTAAATGGCAACTCCTTGCAAACGATCAGATAGTACAAAGTGGAAGAAATCCATAATTATTTTAGAATCACATATAAATACACCTCTTACAAAGTGCGATACTTGTACTTAGTAAATATATTGATATTCTAGAATACAGGCATTTTACGATAGGTTAATCATATTTATATGAAATACGTTTTTGCGTGTTTTTGACGTCTTCTATCTCATCGACTGTTGTGAAAAGTGTCATTTATATTATTTCTGATGAAATACTTCCTAAGTACCCACATTAGTATTACTCGACAACTTTCTATATTCAACTTTGAACAGGGACGACGACTGGATAGAGAAAATGAAATTCTATTTAGTCCGTCAGTTAGATTATCAAAAAATAATGGACACTTATTTTTTCTTTGTCAATCAGCCAAAATATTACAAAGTTAAAGCGCGTCGAAGTTCAGAAGAGGGGGCTCGTGACGTCACTTTTAAGTAAAAATTGTACTAAGACGTGACGTCATGCGACATTTAAAATCAATGTATCTCTGTAATATTTTGATTCTGTGAAAAAAGAAAAATACGTGTAAAATACTTTTTGATAATCTACCTGATAAGACTAAGAAAAAAAAGTTAATCGTCATCCTATTGTGTAAAGGTAGACTTCCGTGCATCGCGACAGGAAGCCTACTACGAAAAACTAAATACGATGTTTCAGACGAAACGAAACACAAACGATAGGCTTGCTAACTACGTAACACTTTTGGATGTCGATGTTTTAATCGGATGCGACATATTTTCGGAACGATTTCGTAAATAAATGAATAAAATGTTATTTATCGTATTGTTTCAAAAAATCCGAAGCGTTTCGTAGTAAGCAATCCGAAAAACGATTATCGTATTGACGGATTTCGTTTTTCGTAGTAGACCTGCTGTGGCGGCCCTTCGGAAGCGGCGACAAACATTTCCATACTGCGAGTGTCACATGTAAGGAAGTCTACCTTAAGAGTAGCAGCAACTACCGTTGTATCGATTTGCTGCAACATAGCGTTAGGATCTAAATCTCGACGAAACATTACCAAACCGACCTTAGCAGCGCTGCTTGGCCATGCTATGGCCACCGCTGATTCCTTACTTCGGGTTCGCGCGATCAATTCTAACTTATGACCCTGTATGAAAGCGTTCACTTGATATGCAGCGTTGTTCTGTTGATAGCGATTTCGCCATTCCCCACGAAGACTTGCCATAAATGGGGAGAAATTGTCGTGTCGTGTTCCGATTGTGCCAAAGGTATTTTTCTTCCCAGTTTCTACCGAAATTGCGCGTAGTTCAACGCAGATGGTCAAGAGGTTTCATATTATGATTTCATACAAGGAAGTTCTTTAGCTCGGTCTCTCTCATCACAGGAATCGTATAGAACTCCTATAGCTGACGGCCTACATACACCAAACCAACTATCGAGTTGGAAGGGGGTTTTTTCTCCTAAAGAAGTTCTACATTGTCCTTGGAAAAAAAAACTCATTTTTACCCATTTTTTCTACTATTCATGTAATATAACGTTAGGTGTCGAGTAATACTACTGTTTGCTGCCATTTGCATAGTATTTTTATAATGCAAGTTTCTTCTGCTTTTTTATATTAAAAAATCAGGGTATCATCCCCTTTGCTTAAATAATTTCTGTTCTATGTAATATCTGTGTGGTAGATACCCGAACTTTTACTTAGACGATAACGCAATGATTCCACCTAGATATAAGACTCAATGTAGTTGTTGATAAGGACCTTCTCGATTGTAAGTTGTATATAACGATAGCCAATTGATTATTATATATGAAGATATATATCTGGAAAAAATATTAAAATTCGAAAAAAAAGCAAAATAAATGGATATACAAAACAATATAATTGTTTTATTTTCTGACCCTTACATTTTTACCCCCGAGGCTTGTTTGATTGCTTGAAGTTGTAGATGATGATCAATCTAATCATCAATTATTTATTGATTTGGACGGTACGGCCTATGTCAGATACGCATATTGTCAGAAGTCGCAGAAAGTCATTGTTTTGTATACAAATGAAAACTGGCTTAAATCGGAATGGAAGTGTTTATGGGTTTCCTCTCAAAACAGTCGTTCATAGACTCGTGTGAGTATATCTGTTAATAAGAGTGCCTGGCATTTTGCGCACTTGACTTACAGGGTTACATTGCAAAGGGGTGCCAAATTTAAAATATAAGATCTGGGGAACAGTACAAAGAAGACGACGAAAAAAAAATACTAAGATCCGAAAATATAGTCAACAGAGACTACGTAAGGCTGGTGGGACGGGTGAACGAGTGGAAGCAGTCGCTTGAGAGCGGTGGTCTGAAACTCAATGTGGCGAAGACCGAGTACCTGGCCTATAACTCTACAGATCCAACACCCGTTCGCATAGGCGGAGACAAGGTCGAGCGCAAGGACCAGTTTAAATACCTTGGATCTGTACTTCACGCGTCCGGAGACATCGATTGCGACGTCAAAGCACGCATTGCTGCTGCGTGGGCCAAATGGCGAGAGGTGACTGGTGTCATTTGTGACCCCAGAATGCCGGTTAAGCTTAAAGGACAGATCTATAAGTCCATCATTAGGCCTGTTCTTTTATATGGCAGCGAAGCATGGCCGCTACTTGAGCGACACAAGCAGGAGCTGCGTGTCACGGAGATGAATATGCTGCGGTGGATGTGCGGAGTCACGCGTAAGGACCGCGTGAGGAACTCGCGCATCCGCGGTAGCCTTCGTGTCCGTGATATTGTAGACAAACTGCAGGAGAGTCGCCTACGCTGGTACGGCCATGTTTTGCGGAAACCGGCAAGCTACGTAGGAAACAAATGTCTGGCCATGCCGCCACCGCCAGGCCCTGGCAAAAGGGGTAGACCCAAGAAATGCTGGCTTGACGTTGTGAGGGCTGACATGCGTGCCAATGATCTCACAACTAGAGACGCTCAAGACCGCGCGAAGTGGAGGAGCAAATCAAGGAAAGCGGACCCTGGGCTCCAAAGCCATGGCTTTGGACGCAACCGGGATTGACCGTATAGATGATGATGAGAGACTACGTAAGCCGCGCGGTCATTGAGAGGCGTAGGTACGGCGAGCCAACAAGGACCTCACGCAGTGCACATACGGTGCATTTTTTCTGAAATGAGTAAATTATCCACGCGTACGATTTTTAACAGAAGATAGAAATAATTAAATGTAAAAAAAAATGTTTTGTTCTTTGCATAGTTCGATTGAGTTACTGATTCTGAGCCACTCCTAAAGATTTGGCACCCTTTTGCAAGGTTACCCTGTATTGGCGGAATAAATTGTAGAAACAGAAAACACAAAATGCCAATAACAAAAAAGAAGAAGTAATCACTAGGATTTTGCGTAGGTCTGACTCGGACTGACATACATATCGTACACCTACATAGAGTAGCACAACTCAAAACGATGGCACAACTAATATCAAATCAGTGGCACAACTAAAAATAAATGCTTTTCTTTGGGGTGTACGAGATCATATTGAAGTACTTCGGATGTGCTACACATCTCAAGTACACGGGTGTGTAATGTAGAATCGACGCAGATTCCGATAATCGCAATAAATCGATTTTGTATTATTGAGTTGTGCTACTCTTTTTAAAGATGTGCGAATGTAAAACTATAGGCCTGCGCAGATAAGGGGCTTTTGTCCGCCAAAATAGATCGCTTACATTACAATTGCATCGAGTACCGCACACGAGGGATTAAAAGTACCGCGTACAAAAAGTCCCCCGAATAACCGAGGACGCCAAGAGATCGGACTGGACAAAAGTAGGTGGAGTCCCCGAAAAAAATAGAACTCACGTGACTATTATGTGCGTTGCGTGTTCGAGAGTGACGCTAGTATGCACGATGATCAGGCAACAAATAATCGCACACCGTGCGTCGAGTCTGTGGCAAGTTCTTGGCGGACATTTTTTTCACGATTCAGGGATTTTTGTCCTCTACGGACAAGTCCCTCGTTTGCGCAGGCCTTATGACTAACAATAAATAACTCCAAATGGAAAAGTAACACAAATATATTCAAATACAGTTTATTTATGATTATACTTAAAATATATAAATATTTGACTAAATAAATTAATTTGATGAGATTTATCACATTTTCTAAACTTCAGGAACCTATTTTCGACTCATCTATAATTGCAGACTTCCACGACATGTCGCGGCAAAGCTCACTAAGTACCTGAAACAAAAATAAAAATTTGAATTTGGTCAGTTACTCAGAAGTATTAGTTTTAATGGGCTAGTTTCCTAAAAAAAACTAAATTAGTCCATCAGTTGGATTAACAGAAAATATTGGACACGTATTTTTTCTTTTCTCAATAACGTAACGTCACGCCTTGCGACACTTTTTTGCAAGTCGTGACGTCACGTGCAAACTTTGATGCGCTTTATCATCCGTATTTTTTTGTTTGATTGACGAAAGACAAAATATGGGTCCAATATTTTTTTGATAATCTAACTGACGGACTAAATAGAATAATAAATTTTTTCGACCCAGGAAACTAGCCTAATTTAAGAAAGCTACGACGAAGCAACGTACTCGATATGATTGATAGAGATAATCTCTGGAAAACCGAAGCGATCGATCAATTTGTAATACGGGTAGTATTACCCGTTGTTTTTATTTTTATTATCTTGATTTCGCCAAATGTATTTTTTTTTATTGGATAGTTCAGCCCCTCTAGCATGTCTACCAAAACACGATATGATATAGCGATATATCGACACCAACTTTAAAAATATGACAGATTTAGCCGCCATTTTGAATTTTTATTGAAACAGCGATCCTATTATGTGACGGCGATTCAACATGGCGGCTATATCTATCATAATTTTACAGTTGGTGACGATATTTCGCTATATCATATCATATCATATCGTGTTTTAGTGCTCATGCTAGGCAGGCTGGTGTAGTCCCATAAACCATTAAGAAAATGACCTTCTAATGATGAAAAAAAAGGCCGATGAAATGGTACTACAATCTACTGGTGTCGTTTTGACAAAAAATGAACAACTAAAACTGGCTGTGTAGAAAAGATGTCTGTTTTCATTGCTTAAAATTAGGCAATGGTTTGTCACGAGTAGATGTAATTTTAATTTATTATACTTATTTACTCTCCTCGCAGCTCGTGCATGCATGATGGGATGGAAAATAAGTTGCTTTTATTCACACTCTCGCGGTCCATACAGTTATTTTTGATTCAGTAACTATAGAATACTTCGAAATAATGGCGGCACTAGAGCCAATAACTCTTGATTAATATGTGAAAATAAGAGATGTGCATTTCTTGCGGAAATAAAATGAGCCCAATAGGTTGAGACCGAATGAACGGGGCATTATCGTAATGGACTAAGGCATGAGAGTGGTACTCTGCCGTCATAAGGAAAAAATACGTATAAGAATAATGGTTATTATGACAAATGGACGCCAGCCTCCTCTTCCGGTATCTCATTCGTTGACTACTTGCTTCTTGTCTCGGATTGACATACATCGATTTTAGCTTATTGAAACTCGAGTGGTTTAGGCGAATATAAACTCGGACCAAGTTTGAAAACACTAATTTCCATTATGGCCAATATTGGAATGGTTTCCATACAAGAAAGGGGCGGAGTCTGGCTGGCGGGCTGACGGTAGTGGTCGAAGGATCCTCCAATAGCAGCGGGCGTTTGACGTCAAGTCAAGGAAAGCAGAGTGGGGGCAAAGTCGAACAATGTCAAAAGGACTGTCCTCCGTTTAGCGGAGGAACTTCCGATAGCAGTGGGCGTAGAGTGGGGGCCTAGTCGAGCAATGTCAAGAGGAGTCTGACCTCCGTTTAGAGGAAGAACTTCGAATAACAGTGGGTGTAGAGTGGGGGCAAAGTCGAACAGTATCAAGAGGAGTCTGTCCTCGGTTTAGCGGAGGAACTTCTAATAGCAGCGGACGTTTGACGTCAAGGAAAAAGTCGAGCAATGTCAAAAGGAGCCATCTCTCCGTGTAGCGAGCGCTTTACTCACGTTGTGGTGCGCCTTGCGCGCCTGCAGCTCCAGCACGTCGTGCTGCAGCGCCACGCTGAGCTCCTGCACGGGCACGGGCGCGGCGCCCTGTGCCTCCCCCTCCCCGCCCTCCCCCTCCGTCCCCTCCGTGCACGCGCGCCGCTTGTGAGCCTTGAGGTGCACCTGACGCAACAGTATTGTATTAACTTGAGGTACTGACTAGTACTAGACACGTACCAGCAAGCGCAGCGTCGGACGTCCACCCACAAGGTGGACAGACGATCCGGTAAAGGTTTCAGGAAGCCGCTGGATGCAGGCCGCTTTCAACCGGCTAATCTGGAAGTCATTGGGAGAGGCCTATGTTCGGCAGTGGACGTCCTATAGCTTTTTAGGGTTCCGTAGTCCTGACAAGGAACCCTTATAAGACTAAACTAAGTTTTTTTAAAACTAATTTTGCAATAAGCAACGCCGCGCCGATAATGTGCCAAGTTATAAAACATGGCGCGAACTCTAGAAAGCGACGAGCTACCGCCGTTTTGTACAGTTTGTCACAAGTAAACCTTCCTTTTGACGATCTCCGTAGCCGATAGGCGAGCATACCAAACTTGGCGTCGCTTTCTCTGAGGTTCCGGGTTCGATTCCCGGTCGGTCAATGTAAAAAAAAAACTTTTCTATATTGTCTAGGGTCTAGGTGTTGTGGTATTGTCGTTGTTCCTATTTCTGTAACACAAGTGCTTAAGCTACTAATTGTAGGATCAGAGCAAAGTATGTGATGTTGTCTAATAATTATTTATTAATTTATACAGGGTTACATTGCAAAGGGGTGCCAAATCTCAGCCGGGGCTCAGCTCAGAATCAGTGACTTAATTGAACTATGCAAAGATTTTTTTTTACATTTAATTATTCCTATCCGCTGTTAAAAATCATACGCGTGGATAAATTAACTCATTCATGAAAAAACTGCATGTATGAGTATGTGCATTGCGTAAGGTCCTCGGAGACTCGCCGTACCTACGCCTCTGATGAACGATCGCGCGGCTTTCGTAATCTCTCTATTGACTTTATTTTCGGATATTTTAAAGTAATTTTTTTCGTAACATACGATTATTAAAAATAATAACGATTAAGACGCTTCTTTATATTGTTCCCTAGATCTTATTTTTGAAATTTTTCACCCCATTGCAATATAACCCTGTATTAACTCGTTCCTCACCTTCTTGAGGTGCGTGTTGACCATGGAGCGCAGGTGGAAGCGCGCGGGGCACAGCGGGCAGCGGCGCGCGGGCGGCGTGTGCGCGCACAGCGCGTGCTGGTTGCGCCGGTTCAGCGACACGAACGCGCGCCCGCACGTCTGCGCACGCGCACGCTCACACGTTAGCACTCATTTTTTATTTGGTTTACCGGTAATGGGGAATATGCATGTTTTTTTATTTGGTCCTAAAATAATTAGTACTTAATTATAATTAATAAAACTAAGAATTTTCAAAAAATATTAATAAATGCCTGACTTACAGCCCATTAAAGTCGCGTGTTAGACGAGGAGCTCCGATGTGTACCGTGACGCCACATCACACGGCCGCCATACATTTTTCATAGTAAAAGATGTTTTAGAAAGAGATAGGTGTACCTTTATTTCTAATTACTATATTACTGTTATTTTTGACCTAAAATCTATTTTGTTTTCACTATTAGCACTATAATTTCGTATATTTTCTTATCACAGTAAAAACAATATATTTTTTTCATGCATATTCCCTATTGATACACTATGAATATCATAACTCATAACACAATATCAAAATTAGAAACGGCCACTTTCACCACTTGCTGATAAGTTCCGAATAACCTATCTGACACTTGTTTTGACGGATAACCCGTACACTTAGCTGTCAAAAAAGTGCCAGATAGGTTATCTGAAACTTACCAGCAAGTTGTGAAACTGGCCCTAAGTGTACAACTTCTTAAGGTAAACAAAACATGCATATAAGTTGTTACATTTTTCTATTATAAGTAAGTTATTATATTAAGAAAAATAATATTACTTGTTAAATTCTTTTATGAGTCATCGTGATAGATACGAGCGATAGATAGAACGTTTTTAACGCGAGCTTCTACTGAGCATAGCAGAAAGGGGCAGTGGAACTTCAAGCCTTTTTATGGCACAGCGTGACAAAACTTTTCATTGGCTTTTTGACATAAAAAATGGGATTAAAGAAAAGTGTTTGGTGGCTCATATCACCAATGGCCTATAAGTGATTCTTCTAATTAAATAGAATAACCTTTTCCATGGGACCAACAGAACTAACACAAAAAAATTAAAACAAAAAACACACCCCCTGATCCCCATACTAAACCGCCGACCAGCTGACATCTTGTATGGAGAAGACAAAAAAACTCTAGCACTCAGTACTCACGTCGCAGGCGAAGGGCCGCTCGTTGGTGTGCAGGCGGCGGTGCCACAGCAGCGTGCGCGCGCTCAGGAAGCCGCGCCCGCACAGCTCGCACGTGTGCTCCACCACACGAGCAGCCACCGAACTATTGACGATCAGTTCCGCCGCCTCTGCACTCGTGAAAATTCGTTTCTCTTGCTGTTTGCGTCTGCAAACAATCGATTTTTGCAAATAGGCCACCTATGACACTTTTACACGTCTCAATTTTTTCCAGTACAAAAAACAGGTTTTAAATGTGGTGACCTTAAAAACTTATTTCTTTCTCTTAGCACTTTTTACCGTTTCTTTATTTGGGGTCTGACCCGAAACGTGGCAATTCTAACAGCATTTGGAGCGAATTGCAATAATTTTGCACTGAATTTTTTTATGAGAGACCCTTCATACTTTCATTAGTATGAAAGTGTGTGGGCCTAAATCCACCTACTACAGTTGGTTTTTAAATTTATTATATTTTTGTGTGCTTGCTGACATCAAGGTATCACAACAATAAATCAATTTTTAAACATCTTCAAAAGAAAGGGATGTATAATTTTTTTATGTATCACCTATATTTTCGTCAATTATAGGGACCGATTTTGAAATGTTTTTTTTTTACAAAAATTCTGGTAAAAGCTGGTTATGGCAAATAAAAAAGAGTTTCATATTTGTGAAAAAATATTGTTAAGTTACCATTACTCACCTTTCCTTAAAGGCCTTTGTGTACATTTCATGCTTCTGTATATGCTTATCAAAACTCACTCTTACTTTATAAATACGACCACAATAATAACAAGCAAATTTGTTATAATGTTTTATATCAACATGATTACTCAGGGCTTCCTTGTCTTTTAAAATCAGCCCACACTGCACACAAACAAAGTCAGTGACATCCGATGATATATTTTTGATTACGTCATGATCTTTCATATGGTTTATAATAGCATCACGTTTCTTAAATGTTACAGAACAAATATCACATTTATACAAGTTTGTATGAGTTTTTACATGGAATTTGTGAAATTCCTCATCCTCTGTTAGAGCTTGACATACCTGTTACCAAAAAAAAGTCTGCTCAAAATTGAAACAATTTAATAAAATGTGCAAGGTATAAAAATATTTGAGATGCATTAAACGTTTCTCTTCACTTGTTTTGCCATATTTCGTGCAGTATGGATTAAAGTAAATCTAAAATTTTCGAAAAAACGGCATAGTTACCGAATATTCAGTTAGCGCCAAAAAGTCGAGACTATTACTTATGTTTCAGAAATAACTTAAACATCATACTGTACTAAAATTCGGTGAATCCAAAAATTACATATTCAACAAATCCTTAAAAAATATTTTAATAAAATACTTTTTTTTACCTTACAAGAGTATAATGTTACTCCATGCTCCATTCTCATGTGTTCTTGCAATTTGGCTATAAATCTGTATTCTATCGGACACCGCATACATTTTTTGCTTGTCATAGGCTCACGTTTCTTTCTCTTTTTAATCCCCAAATTATTTACTGCTAGAGGTGGGGCCGTATGGGGAATCTTAACATTGAACTCCACCTTTTCTATTAAACCATTTGGTTGCATTTTATAATATGTTAACTTACCATTTTCATCCTTAACAATTATGATTTCATCATCTTCATTCTCAATTTTTTCTTGCTTGGCAGGTTTCTTACATTTAATTGGGATTTCCTTTTTGATACCGATTTCTTTGACAGGATTACTTTTGTTATTTATTCTAAGATTCTCAATACTATAATCGAAAATTGCCATATCTGTAGAAACAGCAGGTAATGATATACAAATAGACTCGCCAGATATACCATCAGTCGAGTTGATGCTTTTAATATGCTTATCCAGTTCATCTGCATAGAAGTGAAGGATTTCATCATTACATTTTGTATTTAGATAGAATTTATAAGCATTGGAAGAAGCGACAAAGCATTCAGAGCATACACTGTAGTGATCGGCATCTGAAATCTTTAAAAAATCTTAGTTAATTACAAGTGCTGACAGGTGAATAATAGAATAAATTAATTAAACCATAATGCTTTAAATACATAACTGGACATTTAAAAAATTTTTACTTTAACAAGCTATACCACATAGCATAATTTCCTTCAATGATTATTGTTGTTTCCTAACCTTTATATGACACAGGTCTTTTAGAACATCTGCTATACAATATTCCCTATCTTCCTTGCAGATCATCGTAAAAATGTTTTCACAATCTTCGGTCAAAGGCTTCAAACACACTCTGCACAGATTCTCACAAATAGTACCATTTGCAAGATGTTTTAGCACAAGTTTCAAGTCCAGGCTGCAGGCCATAGCTGTAGTTGGGATTGACGGAGTCCTGGTAAAACGAAATATCGTAAATTAAAATGAATTAACATTTCTTTAGTGCCATAAACTGAGAAGAGAATAGTTTGACTTTAAATTTTACCACCTATTTTACTAAAGATGCGTTTTTAATAATTATATTTTTCACATACACAAGTTCCAAAATCGCGACTGGAAGCGTTCTTTCTTCACAAAACTTGGCCTTAATTCAATCAACAATGCTGTGACTAGAGCTGTGACAGATAGGACAGTACTATGACAGACAGGACAGGACACATAAGTCTGTGGACAGACGTAACACGTATGCGTAATCGAACTTTTGACTAGTTTTGAAACGTAAATAAAGATTAGTAATATTTATTAAAAAAACATTTCACATTTCTTGACCCCAAGACATCACCCCTAACCTAACCTAGACTCATTACAAAACGTTTAGGCTCGGACTACATAAATCTGGATTTTTTCAGAACTCCAGACAAAATTGCTTCGGACAAGCCCGATTCATCGAGTACATACCCTATAGAGCAGCAATACAAACCATTTTTCTCAAAAACTAGTAAGTAATTTTTCACTTATAGTATGAAATCCTGTCGCCCAACGCTTGCCCAAATGCCCACTCAAAAACAGCACAGATACAGATAAAAAAATGGCGGAAAAATCATATGACATTTCTTCTCTAGGGTATACATGTGCTCCATGCCCGGATTCGAACCGTTTTAAATGGGGTTCTGAAAAATTCCGGGTGTGTGTAGTCCGAGCCTTACTTCGTACCATCTCTTTGCCTGCCAATCGAGCCAAGGAAGGAAAGCAAAAATGGAGGCAAGGTCAAACAAGGTCAAAGTGAATAGACTGGTGTATTGCAAATTTTTTACTCGTTTTCTTGAGTCTTATGCTCTTGGTCTTTGGATAGGAGGAACAAAACGTAGCGAGCCCACCATCAAATTTAAATATCTAATTAGAAAAAAAACAAATTGTCAAAAAATGGTTGCCGATTGTTGTGTATTATTTCTAATTTATTGTGAATTAAAAACTTAGTATGGGTCTTATTCAGTGATTTCTCATTAAATATATTCTAAATTGTAAATAGAGTAAAAAAAAGTTTACATTACTGATTTTGCAGTAGTGGTTCTAATTACAAAGAGGTAATTAAAGTAAATCATCTGTATTCAATAATTTACTCTAGATATGTATTTTAAAAAGGGCAATTTACATCTGTAGTGTTGTGTCTGAATAGTATGTGGTAATTATTATTGGAATACTGCAAATTTTGGGAATCAACTATAGGGAATGGTATCCATAAGTTAGCCTGTACACTAAGCATTAGAAAAAGAATTAATAAAGATAATAAGTCAGCATTTTGTTCAGTTTCAGATATAATGGAACAACAAAATATCTCTGATGATTTCACAAGCCACAGAGAACTTGCTGGTCCATTAGATATTAAAACAGAACCTGATGTGTCTCAGAATTTGTCTCACCAAGAAAATGTTATGGTCAGGATAAAGGTTGAGGAGCAGGCTCTCCTCGAGCAAACAAACGAGACTAACTTGTATTCTGATGCTCACTGTGATTTGGGAAACATGCAAGTAAAAGAAGAATCACTAATGGAATTAGTGGTTGATAGTCAGGAAATAGCTAGTAAAGACACAGAAGTAGATAAAGTTCAAATAAACAATGTTGGAATGTCTGTTGAAAACACTTCTATAATAGCAAAGGCAGAGAATATAGATCATGAAGCTGATGTGAAAAAAGAAATGGTTATGAGCGAGGACTCTCTGGTTTCATACGATTACCCTAGCTTTGATGATTCAGTGAGCATGGACAGCAATGATGTTGCGGTCTTGGGTAATGTGGAAACCTGTCTGCAGGAGGAAATACATATTAAACCTGAATCGATTGATGGTTCTGAAGTAAGTATTGAAACTATTATTGCCTCTGTACTAATAATATAAACTGTATAATTAAAATGTAAAATTATAGTAGTGGTTATTTTTTTTATATATTTTAGACATTTATCTAAATGTGTGATTCTATTATTTTCTTTAAAACAAATCAATCAAAATAAGAGTAGGTATTTCAAACCTAAATAATTTTAATAAAACATTAACACGCAATTCCCGATAGGCCAATACACCGTAATAATATATTCAATAAAAACAACTATTAATTATCTTTACAGGATACACAAATAGAGAAGTATCACAACATAAAACAAGAAACTGGTACAGTGACAGAAACACACCTGATTTCAAACAAGCTGATCAACACCACTTCAACAGTCACCAATCCACATGACGGATTAATCGAATCTCAAACTACCAAAACTCTAGTAATGGAAATATTGCCGGTGCCTCATGGAGAGGTACCATTGAATAAAATAAGTAATCCAGAAGAAATTCTCCCAACAGTACACAACACTGAAATGGATTGTGATGAAATGTTCCAACTGAATTCTATTACCGGAAATGTCTTGTCATTGGAGCAAGAAGCTTATGGCTTGTTAAAAGCAAAGAAAAGTCAGATTACCCACCAGGGAGCAATGCATCCATGTTTAAAATGTACCAAGGAATATAAAACTGCAGCCTTACTGAAAAGACATATGGCTATACATAATTCAATCGAAAAAAGAGCTATGGGCATCATCAAAGGACAGTTGACAAAGAAAGCTAATCGTAAAAAGCAATTCCATGAAGTTAATAATGACATGATTAAGTTGGAGACAATTAAAAATGAGAAAAGTAATGATGTTGATGTAAAACCAGAAATCAAAAAGGAAGGTTACAAATGTACATGTGGGAATGTTTTTCAGAGGAGGAGCAGAATGGAGACATGTTTGCGTTCTCACAGTGAGTATGAGTATGCGGATGCAAACCCAAGCCATCAATGTTCTACCTGCATGAAATGTTTCAATGATAAAAACGACTTGGCAACTCATCGTAAAAGAGCGCATACAAAGAAATTTCACTGCAAGTTTTGCCCGACAGACTATAATACGAGGAAAGAGCTATTCAAGCATTTGCAAGCTCATCAAAAGGTACAGTTGATGGAGTATAAAGTAATTTCCGAAGTTGTACTGGGTAAACAGAAAATGAGATGTTTTATGTGCGGAAAAAGTTACACAGAGCTATCTGATTTGAAGTGCCATGTTATGGAAGACCACACAAGTCCTTACAGTTGTATGCACTGTAAGAATACATTTGCAAAGATTATTGAATTCGGTGATCATATGAAGACATACCATCCTGATGTGGAAGGGCAGTCAGTTCTGGATGTGCTTGAGGCGTTTTCTTTGTTAGTGAAAGCTTGGAAGTGTGAGGAATGTGGCTTGCAATTTCATGAAGCAGACAAGCTGGCGTTGCACCAGATTGAGAAACATAGTCCAGATATTAAGGCTGACCCTCAATTTCAGTGTGAGGATTGTCGCAGAGTATTTATCAGTCAAAAAGGGCTTACTTCCCATAGAAGAGTGCACCACAGTGAGGCTATAGACGAATCAGAACCAGCAATAAAAGGTATAATGTGTTTGGAGTGCAGAAAAATTTGCAAAGACATGGATGCGTTGACATCACACATGAGGCTTCATTCTCCCGACAGGAAATACCCGTGCAAGTTCTGCGATTTTCGATTTTCCAGCCCCGAAAAGAGAAAAACTCATGCAGAATTGCATACAGGGGATATGAAATATGTTTGCTTTATTTGCGAATACCAGTGCAGTTCAGAGAATCGGTTGAAGCAGCATAAGGTCTCAGTGAAACATTTAAACATGAAAGAATATTTGGTTTCCGGTATGACTGTAGCACAAGAACAATCAACCACTGAGAAGTCTCAGTCGAAAAGTGAAGTCAAAGCGAAAGACATTGGTAAAGACAGTGGGAGTGTGGGTGAAAGAGTGCCCTGTGATGTCTGCGGGGATACTTTTCCTTCAGAGAGGGAAATGCTAGAACACAAACAAACACACCCATTCATAGAATTCCCCAACGAAGATAAACCCACTAGAATATTCTTCAAGTGAGCCACTCTTGCCTAATTTAAGCATAAACACATATTTAATATGTACAAAATAGATTTAAGCATTTAAAAACTCGTATTACAAAGATACATCATATTTTAGAGCCATTGGTACAGAGTTATATTTAAAAAGTTTATAATTATAATAGATAAGAAGATTTTGTTTTAGAAGGTTTTTATTGGTAGCTACATGTTCGGTGTCAGATGTGTTTTGGTCAGATTATTTTGTATCCCCAAAATGTACCCCTATCACATACATGTGATTCTAAAATATCTGTATATGGTTGGCGAACTAACTGGGTGTACGAAATTTGTATACGTTATTGTTACAGTGCCGGTTCTAGGGTTTTAGGATGAAGCAAGATACTAAGATACTTTTATGGCGCCCCCTTGCGTTTCTTTCCATTAATATGTCAACGACGATCTATAATCCTGCCCCCCTAGCATGATCACCAAAACACGATATGATATAGCGATATATCGACACAAACCTTAAAAATATGATAGATATAGCCGCCATTTTGATTTGTTATCGAAATAGCGATCATAATATTTGACGTCAGCGGCACGGTAATTCAACATGGCGGCTATATCTATCATATTATATTACTGTTGGTGTCAATATATCGCTAAATCATATCGCGTTTTGGTGCTCATGCTAGGGAGGCAGGATCCACACGCTTGGCAAACCTCGACAAACTGTCACAAATTCAAACGTGTGGATAGAGAGTTTGATTAGGTTTGCGTATGTTTGCAAGCAATTGTAGCCGATCCAACGAGTGTCGGTTTTTGTTCATATCAAAGGGAATTTGCCGCAAGCGCTTGCGACGCGTCCACACGTTTGACGTTTGTAGCGATTTGGAGTTTGCGGCCAGTGGCAAGCGTGCGGACGCGGCTTAACGATTGTAGTAGTTTTAATTTAGTGTTTCGATACAGTGCAAAGTAACCTCACGTATAGTGCTGCACTTACACAACTTAACTCGCAAGTGCAAGCGAAGCGAGCGCAAATTTTTGTAACGCATCATGAAAAGTAGATTCATTTCAAGGCAACAATAAGGAAAACGCGCTCGTAAAACCGGTAAATTACGGGGTAAAAGTTAAACTAAGACGAAGTTAAAAAATTTATTAATAAGCAAAAACATTTTCGTTAAATACAACATAGACGCCAAACTTCCTTTCAAACACCCCTCATTTTGCCTCGGAGGTTGTAAACCAATATAAATGTACAAGGTAGTACTAGCCCACGTGCATACACTCTCCGGGGTACATTTTAGGGATATAAATCGAATACGGACCAAGTTTTTTGTTTTCTTTTGCCAATTGGCGTGCAATATTGTAATTATTAGGTATCAGGAGTTTATTTTCCAAAAAGCCTTTATGGTTGCCTGTGATTTGACTTATGGTTAGGTTTAAGGTTAATAATGCGGCTTCGTTTTATTCATACCTGTTTCGGTAGTCTAGTCTAATTATGTTATTTTTATTTTCTATCACGAAGATAATGTTTAATGCAAAGTGAATTACAAATTGTGTAACCAACTTACAGGTGACGAACTCAATCTGAGGGCCTAGTGTGTTCAGTAAAGTGGTCGCTTTGCATAAATCGATCGAATACCTAAACATTAATTTATTTGTATTACTTACTTTTCATCGAATTATGCGAAGCGATTGTTTTGTGGAACTAGCACTAAGCCCTCAGAAAGGGGACATCGCAAGTGTTAATGTCATAAGATTTAAATCTATCCCTGTATGTACATAAACAGTGATTATTCGTCGGTTTTGAAGCTGCAAAAGTAACATTATTATCCTTCTCAAATACAGCAACTTTAGGGCCAAAATCGAAATAGCAAAAAAAATTAATTCCCCATAGTAGTATAAGCCGGCTGACATTAGTTTGTTTTCGGTGTTGATCCCATAGTAAAAGCTGTTGTATTTGACCAGGAGTCTTATGTTTGCGTCTCCAAAACCAACGTTAATTCACCCTGCATCCGTGTATACTGGGTGGACCAAACAAATCATACATTCACGGAAACTAACTTTTAGTTTTGTAATAATTCGAACTGCAATTATAGAATTTTCAAAAATAGCTTCTCTTAACTGTAAAGACACAAACGTGAAAATTAACACTATGTAGATTACTATACTAAATTACTAATTGATGAGTTGATTCTTAATAAATGATTATGAATCAAACCATTTGATTGGCATGCCATCATGGCGGTCCAGTAACCAAAGACTAGGAGCGATCCCAACTGCATCCATCGACTACTTGAGACGTGTTTGTTCCCGTGAAAATAAGGTTATTTTGTTCTTACCTGTATATACCCACTAAAGGCCTGCGCAGACGAGGGACTTTTGTCCGCGGACTTTTTTGTCCGCCAAAATAAATCGCTTACAATTGCATCGAGTACCGCACACGAGGGATTAAAAAGACCGCGTACAAAATGTCCCCCGAATAACTGAGGACGCCAAGAGATCGGACTAGACAAAAGTACGGGGGAGTCCCCGAAAAAAATAGAACTCATGTGACTAAGCGCAGCAACGCACCCAGCAAACTTTAGTCTGCGTTGCGCGCTCGAGAGTGAAGCTTGTATACACGATGACGCATGAAATCGATTGTAAAATTTTAATAAAAGCAGTCGAAAGAAGAACTCCTTTATATGATACGTCAAAAAAAAAGTATCGCGACCGCAATTTAAAGAAAAAGTTATGGAACGAGGTGTGTCAGGAGGTCACACCGTGTGCGTTGAGTCCGTGGCAAATCCTCGGCGGACATTTTTTTCACAATTTAGGCATTCGTTTGCGCAGGCCTTAACATTCGCTTTGGTGAAAACATTGCGATGTTGCTATCAAAATATTCTTTGCACTGTTTAAATGACTTAGGTTTTGTTCTTCATTCCAATTCAAGTCTTGTTACACGTGAGCGACACAACAGAAGCTTGACTGTTAGTCGTCGCTGGATGTGATACAGAGGCCTAACACGAAAATATTTCGGACGTAGATTCACTAAATTAAAATTACCATCTACTTGTATCTTATCTTGTCGGCCTTCGTACCAGAGAGGCGAGCATACCAGACTTGCTGTCGCTCTCTCTGAGGTCCCGGGCAATTCCCGGTTGGTTAATGTAGAAAAATAACTTTTTCATATTGTCTTGGGTCTGGGTGTTGTGGTACCATCATTGTTTCTGATTTCTGTAACACAATAGCTTACGCTACTTATCATAGGATCAGAGAAATGTATGTGATGTTGTAAAATTTTTTTTTTTATTATTTACTTGTGTCAAACCTTTGACAATTTGTGAGCAATTGAAAACAGTCGTGCTTTTTTATCTGGCTAGTCTTAGTTGTTCATATTTCGTCAAAGGATTAACACAAGTAGATGGCTATTTTAATTTGTAAGGTTTATACGTTCTGCCGAACGAAACATTTTCGTAGATAGGCCAGTAGACTGAGCTACGGTTTTTTTCCACTAGTTCAACACTCGCCATCTCACCTACCTGAGAAATCATACTCACACCCAAATAAAAGATCGAAACTCAGCGTTATCGTTTGATCAGCAGTAGAAAAGGTATTTGTATATCGTCGTTTCCGTCATATTGTATGTTAACCTCGTGAACACCTCGCCCACGGCTCTTAATACACAAAATAATATGTCTGTGTACAACTTTTCTCAACTAAATTGGTATTAATGCTCACTTGCCGTTTAAACGAACATATTAGTATACAAATATAAGTTGTTATTTCTATCAAATTCCGAATTAAAAAATTTGTATTTAAAAAAAAAGTCAGCTAGTCATTATCATAACTATATCATATGTTGTTTATACTTTAAATCTTTGGCTTGATGCATTAAAACAAAATTTGTTAAATGAATTAACAGTGAGTTCAAAATGTGTCTGGACCGCACGAGGTTAATGTTAATGACAGACGTGCTCTGCAAAACCGAAAAAAAACTTATTATCTACACTAATTTAACCACAAGCACAACAACACAATTTAAATTTAGATGTCTATGATATGATATGATAGTCTCTGGATTTTTTATCTTATGTGCGCGCGCAGCTACCGCTCGTTTTTTTTTTGCATGTCGAATATTGTAAACAATCTAGACATTCATTTTTAACAAAATTATTCGTTTTAAAAATATCTACAATAATTGTAATCTTATTTTAATAGTTTGTTGATTTTATACAACATTATTTTTGTAAAAAGGCTAAGATTGTTTACAATATTCGCCAAGCAAAGAAAGACAGACCCTTTGTTTTTATACGAATCGTGCTTTCCGTCTTCTCGAATTTAATTAAAATATTACAACTTTGAAAACACAAGTATCACTAAAATTATTTTTAACTTGGTTGTCTAAGGAGCAGTACGCTCGTGGTCAAACTACATATAGCTAATCGATGTGTAGATACGTTTTTTCTAGAATATTTACGCAAAAAAAGGGCTCTAAGGTTGATATTAGCGATGAGTGACCCACTTTTTTATTTATTCCTATTATATTACCTTTCTATTCACTTCGACTTGTTAATTTACTTTAACCCAGAACACCTTGTAGAAATTAAGTGTAGCTGTTATTCTCAGTGCCTGATTATTGTTTACTGTTGGCAATGTATGTAGGAAACCTTCACACTGGTGGTTTTGTAAAATGATAATATTTTTACTATAACATATTTATAAATTTTTGTGTCATCTGACCTGAAAACTGGGATTTCGCTAAATGGGGATTTAGCGAAATCCCAGTTTTAAGGACTCTTCATTCTGATAATAGACTTCCTTCCTTAAAATGTTCATTCCATAACTTTAATACAGGGTTATTTGTTAAACATCAACAACCTCCTAGGGGCTGATTCTGGTGCTCAAATACAACAACTTTTTCTTTGGGACCAACATTGAAATCGCAAAAAAATATTACTTCTCCATACAAAGCTGGTGGCGCGATGGCGGCTTAGTATGGAAGTGTTTTTTTTTTGCGATTTCAATCTTGGTCCAATAAAAAAATGTTGTTGTATTTGAGCACCCCTAGGAGGTTGTTGTTATAAATAACCCTGTATTTTGCTATAAGATCAATCAATAAGTACTGTGCTAATAAAAGATTTCTCAGACACTTTATAGACGCTTATTACTTGATAAATTCATTGATGCCAGTGTGTTGGTTACCTCATCTATATAAGTAGATTTGAGATGATGTTTTATTAATCTGTGATTCCTAGTGACGCTACGGCTTGTGCTAACCATTGCGCAGTTACAGTGACACCTGTCCAGACAGGTGTGCTCAGTAGCGCGGCGTGGATGGCGAACTATACAACGCCCCGTTCTTATTCGCGGTCTTAGTTTGATTTTTTTCTAACGACTTGGCGGCAGTACTCTATGTTTTTACTAGCTTATTTCATAAGTGCCGTGCATACAGGGTTACATGGCAAAGGGGTGCCCAATTTAAAAAATAAGATCTAGGGAACAATATAAAGAAGTTTCGTAATCGTTATTTTTATTAATCGTATGTTAAGAAAAAAAATTACTTTAAAATATCCGAAAATAAAGTCAATAAAAAGACTACGAAAGCCGCGGGATCATTCATAAGACGTACGTACGTACGAAGTACGGCGAGCCAACAAGGTCCTTACGCAGTGCACATACAGTGCAAATTTCTTCATAAATAAGTTAAATTATCCACGCGTACAATTTTTAACAGCGGATAGAAATAATTAAATGTAAAATAAATGTTTTGTTCTCTGCCTAGTTCGATTAAGTTACTGATTCTGAGCCATTCTTAAAGATTTGGCACCCCTTTTCAATGTAACCCTGTAGAGGTTGTCTAGAAAAGATTCAGATTCTTCTAGCGATAGGACTGCTTAAATGTTCTTTATTAAATGTTTTTTTCGCTGCACTTTGTTTTGTGTGGTGTGCAATAGAAAGTATATAAGCCTCTGAGTCACCAGTTATGAAAATGCGTTGGCTTTACATCTATTTGTTTACAGATTAATAAAACATTGTAAATAAGCGATGTCAAAATAAAACGAGTGAATATTAAAATGGTTTTTACTTTTTATTATCACATACATGATAAACATTCCGTCATCATTTACCCGTTCGGGGTCATCCACATAGTACGGCAGGCAATATATTGACACTTTGGACCCTTACCTTTGTCACTTTTAGCATGACCCACAACCCCTCCCCCCCTCCTCCCCCATAACCGTGACGTAATATGTACACGATCCCTTCGACCTCAACTCTCGCGCTCGACGCGTCTGTTCAGAAATCAACACGTTTGAAAGTAGTTAGGTATATTGAAATGGTGTCACATATTGAATTCTAACTAGAACACACGAGAACGAAAACACACATTACATATTGGTTTTGTGGGAAAAAATACTTGCAATCACAATTGCGATCCTTATTACAATATTTATTGTTCAATTTGGATACGGGTTGACAGCTCAAGACAGTGTCAGCTGAATAAAGAGGGTCTCTGGTTTGTAGCTACGGTATCTGTACGCGGTACTTATTGCTTTACCGAGGTTACTCATCACAGTTTTGCCCTCCACCGTCGGTTAAGCAGAAATAGCCGAGACGATTACCCGTTGTCCTAAGTGAGCGACGGAAAGCGATAAGTTACGACGCGACGTGTTACAACACAAACAGTTTACATGCCAGTTCGCGCCTCGATCTACGCGACAACGCAACGTGCGTAAACACAGCTACTATTTGATACTCTCGCAACGCAACGTGTCGCGTCGCGTCGTGTCGCTCACGTAGGACAACGGCTTACCTCTGCAGCTTGTTCGTACTAAGACGTGGTATTGGAAGGACTATTCAATTAAAGCCGCTCGGTAAAGAATTGTAACAAAACGTACTGATCAAAACGTACCAACTGAGAGCGGCCAAATACAGATATTTATTATAAAATATTCAAATGTAAGTAGCAGTATAAAATTTAAGATATTGATTTGAAACCACTTGACAATCCTCTAAAGCCACTTGTACAACTTTCCATAATCTAGACTTTAATACTTTAATTTACCTACCTAAACCTGGACTAAAAACTCATTCTGTCTCTGTCAACTTCAGATAGTGTCGGCGAAAATTTTAAGTTGAGACAGCGTTATATCGCTGCCATTGCGACACGTCTTAAGTAATGTTGTTGCTTGTAAATTGAATAACCATAATTTCCATACGGTCATATTGACATGACAAAAGTTAACGGAGCCTTAATTATCATTATATCGCGTTTTAATATTAGAATGGTGTTTTAAGCCGTGTTTATAAGTCGGATGTTGAATGAAGAAGGTTGTACAAGTGATCCTAAATATCTAACAGTAAAAATATCATGGAACGCTATGTTTGCTCAGTCTATGGCGTGTTCTACCTTTTATTAAATGTCATAAATCGTAAAAATCATGCTTCTATGACTCTGCCCCAAATATTTGTTTAGTCGGCAACTAGCCCGTCAAAAAATAACATAAATTGATCTTATTAAAAAGAGACTGCTATATCGGATAGCTTCGTTTCGTGATGCATCATCTCTTTTTTGCCAGTCAGTAAATTTAAACAACAGATAATTCTACAAAACCATAGATATCCGATCGTTAACGTTTCTCTGTTATTTTTACATCTTAAACACTTTATAACATTGTTCTACATACTGTATTTCATATGTATGGAGTATTAAAAAGCTACTATACATTTAAACACTTGTTTTCTACCATTTTTTTATTGCGTAATACATTTGAATGGGACAAAATAAGTATTCTCAACCTGTAGACGTCACTAACACTTACTGTACTCAAAATTATTAATAATAAAAATCATTGACTAACACACAGAGCTCTATACATGTGTACTATCATATTTACTAGAATGAGGGCCAGTTTCGCCACTGCTTTTAAGTTCCCAATAACCTATCTGGCTCTTGTTTTACAGATAACTCATACAATTAGCTGTCAAAAAAGTGCTTGGTAGGTTATCTGGAACTTAATAGCATGCGGTGAAACTGGCCCTAAGTCTAATTATACTGACAGACTGATTATACTGTTTGTCATCCGGTGACCATAGCACTGGGTAGTGCGTTCGGTTTGGATAATATTATCGCATTGATTAATCTATAGCATTGTTACGTTTTACAATTTAATTTTCGCATTCGATCGTGATAAAATAGTACTTTTGACTTACTTTTTGTTTATTCACGAAATTAAATTGTACGACTTAAAATGTGATTAATGTACAGTATTCAGTAAACTTTAGCCTCAGTACCTACAGTACATTGTTAGGATTGTAGAATTGCTGTTTATC
This sequence comes from Anania hortulata, assembly GCA_963576865.1. Lineage (NCBI taxonomy): Eukaryota > Metazoa > Arthropoda > Insecta > Lepidoptera > Crambidae > Anania > Anania hortulata. The sequence continues at coordinate 4,112,523 of OY756413.1, forward strand.
GGAGTTAAATAAATTATTTTGGTTCACCCACATTAAAAGGTATGGGACACTTCACGACTGTGTTCAAATAAGCAACAAATCTGCAATACAACAATTCACAATAAACATAACTTCAACATATACAAACCAAACAAACTATAATGATAAATAAGAGCGGATCTATCAAACCAAAACTTTGCTACAATATTCTTTCTTTTTAACATTTTTATTTATTAAACGATCCTACCAAAACAAAAAAATTATGTAATTTCTGTATTTACAAGGCTAATATCGGATATGATATTTTACTCGAAAAAATCGATTGTCACCGGTGGGAATCGAATACGTCCCTTCGCTATCCGCGCAATTACTCTTCCATTTGAGCTACAGAAGACATTTATTATCTCGTCAAATTCATTAAGTGCTGGTACGCTGATTATCAACTAAGGCAATCGATTTTTTTCGATCCAAATATTTGTTACAAAAAGGTGAATGCCAGTGGTCATGGTGACTACTATATTTCACGGTCGTAAAACTATGGATCGTTTAACTTGGGCATTTCATAAGAGCCAGCAAATAGTATAAAAGTATTGAATGAGTGATCGAAAGTTTGCATACTCCAAAATTACTGTTCCCTCTATGTCAATTCTTAACTTCCAGTATCAGTCGGCATACCGGCATTGTATAGTTTTGCTGGGACGTCACAGGTACACAAATTCAATAACTTCTGTCGATCAATTCAGTTTTCATAAAAATTTGATTCCTCTGGTGAATTTTCTAACCTTAAATATCATTTACATCAGAAGTTTACGTTAAAACAAGGTATAAGTGGCTGATAAGTGGTTGTATATACTTCTTCTGGGATATATGTTAAGTTTTAAATTCAAACCATAGGAATAAAATTTTCGAAAACGACTTTAAACTTTCATTCACTTACACAAAATCCATTTGCGCCAGCTCAAATCATTTACAGACTTCTCACAATCATCTCATCATACTTAGAACAATGGATGAAGAATTTATGTAAACAAAGCGCTGTCAATAAAGTTTCATAGAATTCGATAGTTTATGTGTGTTTAGTGCCATATTTGGATGTTTATTTAAAACTATTTGTTAAACTAAAGACCACCGAACTAAGACGCGGGCGTCATTAGTTTATTCATAATTTAATATGCATGTATTATTCACAATATAAACTTCTCTTTTGAACTGTCTATTGATGAAAACTGCATCAAAATCTGTTGCATAGTTTAAAAGAACTAATCCTACAGACGCGGGAAGCGGCTTTGTTTTACAGATTTACTATAAAATTACGATGAACTAATATTTTAAATAAAACTTTTTTGGGTCACATTATTCTGAGGGTCTTTGTGGACCGATAGGATTCACTGCTTCCTTTAAGATTTGTGTCGATCAATAAAAAATTGTAATGAAATAATAAATACTGTATTCATTGTCACTAACGCTATAATAAAATAATAAAAATTGATGTTGAAATTATTGTTTGTGCCAAATAAAGCGATTCTTATTCTTATTCTTTTGCTAACATAAACTCTTCATCGGTCTAAATCTCGGCCCTAGTTGTCGGGGCGAAAGGTGGAAACGAGAAGAACGTTTTACTACATCCGCATTTTTTTATCCCTGTCCCGCTCTTATTTATTCTCATATATATTTTAAGTCCCGATATTTGTAAAAAATGTGTCTGGCAATACTAGTCTTGGCTTGTTGTCGGGGCACTCACCCCCGGATCCCCCCCGCTTTGTAGTTAGTACGTAAAGCTGATGGTCCAGGGCTGCGCCATGGCGGCCCCGGGCTTGCGCACGACGAGCACATCGTTCCCCTTGTGCAGCGTCATCTGCAGCGCGACCGAAGCCCCGGCCTGCTGCAGGCGGGCCGCCTTGGGCGGGGTCCGGATGCCCGCTATGACGATGCGTTCCACCCACGATTTGGTGGGGAAGCTGGCTTTCTCGTTTATGAAGCTGGATGGGATAAACGAGGGGGAATGAAACTTTCTGGTGGTGGCCTTTTTAGGGAAAAATATTTGAAAATCGTTTTGCAAACTGCACCGTACGACATAAAATAAAAGAGCTTGTTGAGAGAGTTTAAAATATTGGTACACATAAAAACTAAAGGGGTTCCAATAAACAATGGAATAACAATGAGTCTTTTCGACTTTTTTTACTCGAACTTAATGATGACAATATTAAAAAAGAATATTAAGTATTAAATATTTGTAGAAACCTACTTGGCCGGTTTTACAGAGAAATTTCAATAGAAAAGTACCAAACAACTTAGATTTGTCAGTTCGAGGCAGTGTCAGGGTCTATAACTGTTTCTTTATCATTGTATACCACCTAGTATTTTATACAATATGAAACGCAATAAAGAATTGAGTTTTGAGGGAATACAAAAAAATATCCTTTTAAAATTTGCCTTAAGCCTGGGTGTGCTAAAAGACGACCCTGGCAAAATACTGTCTCGGACCTCGTAACACAAGGGGTTAATTTTCTTCCTTCGAGACTATGACAATTGGTTCATCTAGCACATATTATGGTATATTTAAACTAACCTGTAAGTGATTTCGTCACTAGTGTAGGTGATCTTAGCGTAGATGAACTTGTTTTTCTTGTACTCGTACGTCTCTCCGTCGTCTATGTAGATGGTGCCCTCCGCGGTGTTCTGGAAACAGCGATAATCTCAGTAATACAGCAGCAAATTGAATTATTTATCTATAACTACTAATTAAATACACAACTGCTTCCACGTCAAGCAAGTCGAGCTCAAGCACAGACTGACTTGTCAACATTATTTAGCTTTTGCAAGTCCATATAACGCCTCTCCCATAACCATAGCTGGGCACGGTTCATCAACTTAACATTTCAGAAAATTTAACGAAAGTTAACGATAACGACGAGGACTTAATCAACGATTAAAGGACGCATGGAAAGTTAACGGAAGTTAATGAGCCCGTAAACTTTTTTAACCTAAATATTAATCCGTTACTAGACATGTTAATATCATTAGTTGTTGGATTGGATTGACGATAACTTGTCTTTTTAGCTATATTATGAGATAATACTTTTATGCTTTTCACTGTTTTCAAAAAATGTCGAGATAAGGACTTAGGCAAAATGTTAGATTTATAAAAGAAAGTTATGTATTACAGGATTTCGTAGCGGGATGCCTACTACTATCACTCTCAGCCGAATTTTCAAAAACTTTCATAAAAGTAGTTATACCTTTAAAACTGTGATACTAAACAAAAAATAATAATCAAAATTCAAATATGGCGAAGTAGATAAATTTATTATTTATAAAATTACATATAAAATTTATTTTTGTTTTTAAATTTACAAATGAAAATATTAAAAAAGAAAATTATTAGTGATTTTGAGTTCATTAATGATTTTCGTTTTTACTTTCTTTAATTCGAAAATTTATTTAAAGTCCCTATCGCGACAGTTTGCGAAAGAGGCATTCTGCAAGAGACATTGTGCTAAAGAGACATTTTACGACCGGTCGACATTTTGCGAAGTGGACATTCTGTGAATAAGCCGTTTGATACGACGATCTCCTTCCCCCACCGCTCAAGATCCGTGCCGGCGACGGTACTCACATTAGCGTCGAGCGCCACGACAAGCGTGTAGGGGTCGTTCGCCATGAGTGCCGATGCGCGCCGCACCCGCTCCTTGCGCGGGACCACGCTGCCGCCGCGCTGGAACACCGGGATCTGGGGACAGACCGCCGAACACCATTACACATTATACTTGCCTCTTTATCTTCGATCAAGAATACCCTAGACAACGCCTCGCTTATTAAAACAGTACTCCAATATGGCACCGTCTTACTATATTATCGAGTAGAAACAAAACATCGAGCAATACCTTATACTTAGAGCAGCAATACGAACCATCTTTCTCCGAAACTAGTTAGTGATTTTTCACTTACATTTAGTATATAATGACAAGTCCTGTCGACCCTCGCCCATACAAAAACAGTACAGATACAGATTAAAAATTGGCAGAAACTTTTGACGAACAAATCATATGACATTTCTTCTCTATAGGGGCTATAGGCTATGTGCTCCATGAAAAAAGGACTACAAAACAATAATTTAGTTCTTAACGTATGCCTTAACCGCAAACGTTAACCTCCTGAGATCCAATGTGATAGTTCCGGTACAAAATCATATAGCACTAAACGCTCAACAAAATTAGCTAGCTACTAGAACATAATATTTACGAACCTCTAAAAAGATTTTTAAGTGCCTTAGAATTATAAATAATATCCTAATGTCCTAAATAAGGTTTAAAAAATGGCGTTTCTTTTATTTATCCAGCATACCTAACTTTATAATAAAGCACCCTGAAATATCCAAACTCACCTAATTCATTTTAACTAGCAGATATAGCAAGATTTTGGTCTGGGCGGTAGGGACCATAATAATTATGTTCTAATATTAGGACAGTGGGCCTTCCTTGTTAGTACCCTAAAATAACCCACTTTGAAGTGAGGCGTTATTTACTCGGCCGTTTTTGAGTACTTAGCTGACCAGTTATCTAGTGTATTCTTGATCGAAGCTCTTTAACTTATTTGTAAAACACACAAAACAGGACACAGTTTACAACTAACTCGACAACCGTCTGGTGCAGTGGTCCGCGCCCCGGACTACAATGGTTGCGGGCTTGAATAACGCAAGGGGCAAAAGTTTGTGTGATGAACACGAGCATTAAGTGTTGAAACACCACTGAACATCAGGGTGATGAAGATTCTGTTTATGTACCAGCTTCCCGCGGCCTCGCCTTCTTTATTATTATTATTATTTTATTATTATGTTATTGGCAGGCAAGCAGTTGAAACAACTGATAACAGCCTGCATCTCGTTGTCATAGTTTAAGTTATCTTTTCCTCCAGATACTTATCTAATCTGTTCTTAAACTGGTTAGTAGTTTGTGCTGACACCACTTCTGGTGGCAATTTGTTCCATGCCTCGATCACTCTGTTATTAAAAAAGTGCTTGTGGGGTTTTTTAAATGAACGGGTCTTTGATAACTTGAGATGGTGTCCCCTTAAGTGTGTATTTTGAGAGTACTGAAATAATTCCTGGTCAAAGTTATTGAGATCATAGTGGTCATGTAATATTTTATACACTTCTATTAAGTCTCCTCGCTCTCTTCGTTTCTTTAAAGTTGTAAGTTTCAACATTGCCAGTCTTTCTTCATAAGGTTTATTTTTCAAAACCTTTGGAACCTTGGAAAATCTTCGCTGTACCTTTTCTAGTGCTTCTATGTCCTTTTTGAAATACGGGCTCCAGATTTGAAAACCATATTCCAAGATAGGCATTACATAAGTTTTGTATATTTTCAGCATCATATCAGGTGTCAAATGCCCAAAAGCTTTTCTAATAAGGTAAATGAAACTATTGGCCTTCTTAATTATAGCCGTGACATGAGGTTCCCATTTCAGATCTTTGGCGATATGTACCCCAAGGTCAATTTGTACTTGGACTTTTTGCAATGGCACACCTTCTATTTCATATGAGTGATGAGGGTTTCGGTTACCTATGTGGAGAACAGTGCATTTCTGTGTGTTTAGTTTGATAAGCCACTCTTTAGACCAGTTAGCTATACGAGTTGTCTGCCTGAAGGCGTTCAGACTCAATAAGAGAATTGGCAAATATTTTTGTATCATCAGCAAACGTACTAACTTTACAGTCCAAATATTTAGGTAGGTCGAAAGTAAATATTATATACAACACTGGGCCAAGAACCGACCCCTGGGGTACACCACTTTGTATATCTCTTTCATCTGAGACTATATCGTCGATTCTATCTCGAAAGGTTCTTTTTTTCAAAAATGCTTCCACCCACTTCAGCAACTGTATAACTGTAACAGTATGTTGGTGTCAGAGGTACACCAACATACTCTAGTTTTTGTAATAGTCTATCTGTAGGTACCTTATCAAACGCCTTCTCATAGTCGAGGTATATGACATCAACAGGTTCTCGAACATTTTGGCTACTGACCCAAGATGACAGGCAAGATAGTAAATTGGATATGGTAGATCTATGTGGACAGAATCCATGTTGCTGGTTGCTGATAATTTGTTGTTCACTAAGAAATTGCCTTAAATGCTTCACAATTATTTTCTCCATGACTTTGCATGCCACACTAGTCAAACTTATGGGCCTATAGTTTGCAGGTTCCAATTTGTTTCCTTTCTTAAATATTGGTATTACTGTTGCTGTTTTCCACAAATCCGGTAAGGTTCCAGTGTCGTACGAGGTTTGCATTGTGGTAGCCAGAGCTTCGTGAAGATCGCAATTCTTTAAGATAGGCATAGGTATTTCATCAGGTCCTGGTGAAGCATCTGGTTTCATTTCTTTTATGGCGGCTTGTACTTTATCGTGCGTAAATGAAATTTCTTCGATTGATTCCGCGATTCGGAAGCATGGATCCAAAGTTGGGAGTTCGCCGAGTGGTTCTCTTTCAAAAACACTTGAAAACTGGTCCGCAAAAGCTTCAGCTATATCTTTTGATTTAGTCACATTTTGTCCTTGGTTGTTGCGTATTATATTTGGTATGCTTATTTTTGACGTTATTTGTTGTCTGATGTATGAGTAAAACTTTTTAGATCCAGCCTGAATCAGATTTTTTTCATACGTAGTTCTCGATTTATGTCGTAGGTTTGTGATTTTATTATTAAGTTTTCTGTATTCTTTGTAAATGCTATCAAATCCTGTCAGTATATATCTGTTCCATACAATCTTCTTTTGCCTAGTTAGCTCCAATATTTCTCTCTTTATCCAGGGTTTGTTAACACTTCCTTTTGTTGACATTTTAGTAAGTGGTGCGTGTTTGTCCATTGCTTTCATTATGATCATGTGAAAGGCTTCATACTGATTTCTTGCGCAATTTAGGTTCTCTATAGATCTTATCAATGTCGAGTTTATTTCTTCATTAATTTTGTTATAATCCACTTTCCTAAAGTTTCTTTGAAGTTTGGCTTGCTTATGATTCGTTTCTTTTATCTCAAGCTGTATTCTAGAAATCAAGCATGAGTGATCACTTTTGCCAATAGCAGCTTCGTAATCAACACCAGCTATAAGACACTCGTCATTTGTAAGTATTAGGTCTAGGGAAGAGGGTTGGTTACCCTGTCGAAATCTTGTGGGTTTGTCTATCAATTGATATAAATTACTATCGTTGAACCACTGCACGAAGTTCACTTCTTTCGGCGTCAAATATCCACAATTCTCGAGTGGCCACTTTACCCCACGAAAGTTAAAGTCACCTATAATTATCACTGTGTTAGATTTGGCAGCTAGCTCTAGGTTACGGAGAAATTGGTTATCCTGGTCTAATGTTGATTCATGGCCACGATATACCCCACATAGCAGTATTTTATGTTTTTGCACTTCAATATCGACCCAAAGATATTCCACATTATCATACTTAGTATTAAGGTGACTATTTTTCCTCGACGCTACATACGGAATTGTGGTTGTTATGTAAATAGCGACACCACCGCTCCTTTTATCCATGCGGTCATCCCTATATATGTCATAGCCAGGTATACATATTAAAGAGTTAGGTATAATTGGTTTTAACCACGTTTCAGAGAGTACTATGATTGTCGGTTTAAGTGAATCAACTCTTGCTAAGAATAAATCCATTTTCGGTGTTATTGATTGAATATTTGTATAAAATATTGTTATTGTTACAAGAGCTGACGACGTGTTCCTTATATCATTGCCCGAGTCATTGGTTTTAACAGATTTTAACTTTATCAATGACTAAATAATGCATTATTTTAGAACAAAGAATACCATAATAAATTATAGATAATTAATCTTAGAAAAACCGGACAAATGCGAATCGGACACGCCCACCGAGGATTCCATACTTCGAACTTCTTTGTATGGAGCCTGGCATACCTAAAGATGCGAGTACCTAGAATTACGTTATTTCGGTGTACACCTATGAAATATACGTCAATCGATAGGGAAAATAATAACGAACAACAACTACTCTTTAAGAAAATGTCGTAAATAATATACTTTGTTCAAAATTTCAGTTTGAACATAAAAATAAATATTACATAATTACTCACCTTAACCCTAACAAAAGGTCTAGTGATGCAGTGAGCAGGCGTACCTTGGCGATGTTGACGTCGAGTGTGAAGTACCCGTTGGCCTTGTGCGCCTGGTACGAGTCGACGTCGTACCAGACGGTGCCGGAGTCCGCGCCCGGCAGGTACACCCGCACGCCGGTGGCGCCGGCGGACAGCACGGGCCGTACCAGGAGCTTGTTACCTACGAATTGTACATTTTTCACGTGAAACGTCTTTCTATTCTGGTCTGGAGGCCACTTGAAGCGATGCGCGGTGATTCTAAAAAAATACTTTTCTAAAATGGCTTGAGTCTGGTGTTCTGGGAGACACCTATATCATTATTCAATGTCTGGTCCCTCGCACAAGACTACCTCTATTCAGAGAATATAAGTCATTCATCCTAACAATGTAGTAAGAGTAAGTATGTGTCGTCGAGGATGAGACCCGCAGCCTAACAATAAAACCAATAAAACCAATTTATTTCTGCAAATAGGCCTAAATTAAGCTCTTTTACACGTCCCAATATATTTTTTTACCCTACCACTGCTTCGGGACAATATTGTGGGCTAGTGCCGAGAAGAAGCAGCGCAAGAAACTCGGTCACTATTGTCAGCCTCTTTTTAAATAGTGTGTTTACATTACAAGATAAAATGAACCTGTGCGAGCACGGCAGTATTTAATTCCATACATTTTTATCATTTAAATAGTCATTTACAGTGTAATAACCTTTTTTCATTAAAATTATCTTGACATGCGATTTAAATTCATACATAGGCAGTTCAGCAATGGACTGTGGTAATTTGTTAAAAAAGCGAATACATTTTCCCATAAACGAATTACCCACTTTATTCAGTACCCAATGTAATATGTATGTTGCCTAAGTATGTGTCGTCGAGGGTGAAGGACCCGCAGCCTAACGATGTATGTTACCGAGTGAGTATGTGTCGTCGAGGGTGGGACCCGCAGCCTAACGATGTATGTTACAGAGTGAGTATGTGTCGTCGAGGGTGTAGGACTCGCAGCCTAAATTATCATTGGACAACGTCAAATACATCGCTCTGATCCTAAGGTAAGTAGCTAAAGCACCTCTGTTTTAGAAATCATAAACAACGACGGTACCACAACACCCAGACCCGAGACAATATAGAAAAGTATTTTTTCTACATTGACCGACGAGATACTCGTTTACTATCTGACATAACAACATTCATTACTACAAATGGCGCAATGTACGAAACGAGCCATGGGTTCGATGCCTGGTATGGTCCATTTAAGAAACAAACTCGACTAAATTAGTTCTAGTTACCGAGTAAATATGTGTCGTCGATGGTGAAGCAGGGCTCCTCGCGCGGGTACTCCTGGAACAGCGGCCGCATCACCGGCAGCCCGTCGCGCGAGTGCTCGTAGAACAGCGTGTACCTGGGGACATGTTGGGTGGTTACAGCAGGATACACTTGGGCTGCTCTCGAGGTTATTCAAGACTCAAGAGTATGTTTACCTCGGGCAAACTTCATCATTTCAGCCATAGAACAGAACAAAGGCCCCCCCAATGACTTATCGTCGGGGGGCATTGCCAATACTCGCCACGCTTGGCAGGCGGGTTGGCGAGCGCAGTTTTTTTTATAAGATTTCGCACGAAGCCGCTGTCGCTCGTCTCGTGCTAAAGGAATTAGTCGCCTCTTACGACCCGCCTCCTGTTGGCGGTGGGCAAATGTATTCTTTACGGCCGTCCCACCAACACGGCACGTCCAAGCATAAATTGCAAACCAATAATATAGCTTGTTGATTTTAAAAATAAATTCAAATACTTGATGCGTAAAACGGAACGTTAACCTATAGGGATTCACAATACATAATCGACACTAAATCGATGTATCGGTTCGGTCGCCTTCTAAAAACATATGCGTTGACGTCAACACGAAAACGTCTGCCTTGTATGTGGTAAGGTGTTTTCGTTGTGCTTCGCGAAGTTCCTGTTTTGGCTTTTGAGGTTTTTTTTAAAGTTTGGTACTATTTGGTAAAATGCCAAAAAAAGCAAAAAAAGGCTTCTCAGAAAATTGTATACGGCACTCTGGCGGTATAACATCGCAGTATACTTCTAATTAAAAAAAGGTCAATTAAATAAAAATCGATGTAACTTTTTTCATAAATATTCTTGATTTTCAAAAATTATTGATTGGATTTCGTTATATTACTATATGTGTCAATAGTGCAGGGGCGTGCATCCCATATAGGCTGTTATGCAGAGCCTACCTTTATAAAAAACCGACAGAACAGCTAAACATAATTATTAATTACGTATTCAACAATAAACAATAAATTTTCTGTTACCATTTTGTCGTCTACCTATACTTATTCCTTACTAAAGCGCGCAACTTAGACTGTTCCTGTGCAATTTAACCAATGTAGGCTGCCGCGAGATCGCCTACTGTTTCACGCAAACTTACTCAATTTTCACTCACACTTAGATACTCGCTGCTTATATGTGAACAAACTGCATTAAAAAAAAATGAAAGTAGTCTAAATTAAAGATTACACACTTTTCATACATGACAATCGGACGGAGTGAACATTTCTTATTAGCAGCATAACCGGATATAAGCTCGCCTACTTCAGTCATTTGCACTTTAAATATGTCGTATTTTATTAAAACTTAACAGTGCAAGATATTGAAATGAATATTTAAAATGATAAAATCGTAAATAAATTTATAGAAACGTTTGAAAATGAGAAACAAAAGCTACAGTTTCTTAAAAGGTAATTAATACAGGACATTGTTTTGATACAAAGTTTGCGTCAGCAATTTTTTCCATTAGTTTCATAGTTTGCCGCCGGCGGCTGTCATCTCGCGAGTTTTGATAAATCAGGTTATAATAGTATTTCTGATCTTTACATCTTTTTTTAGTGCTATCTTAGTTTTCGGGGTTAAGTGTTGTGTGGTTGTGTGTTATTCAATGGAAAACTGCAAAGTGAAGTATTAATGCGAATTCTAGGTTAAACAAATTACGCGCCAATCTGAAGACAATCAAATGCGGATTTGTGTTAGTTGCAAAAACAAGACATTATGACAGATTTTTCGTACATAGCCATTACGGATATCAGATTAATGACATGTTTTAATTCCATTCATTATTTTGATATTTGTTGTGGCAAAATAAATCAACGACACCATTCACCATTTTGCAAAAAGAAATCGATATTTGGGTGAGAAATTATCATTTATTAAACAATGCAATACCATGTGTATTTCGAAGTACCTCTTAATAATTTAGTTGTAAATCCAAAATCCACCGATTTATTAACTTATTTCAATCTAATTACCAAGATGGCGCTTGTTACGCGTGAACATGTCAATTTTATTGTTTTTTATTTAGTATTTACATTTCGTATACCGCGAGATGTGGACGAGTACAATTTATATTTAAAAAGCATTAAGACGCGGCCCTTACTGTGACGTAGATATAAGTGAACAAAATACAGGATTAAATTTAATTCCAGTGATACACCCAGAAATAAATGTATCTAGCATTTATTTAAACGCTCATTATGAATTACGGTTTAGGCTTTCGTTGTTGACTGACTTGAAATGTGTATGTACCTAGCCTACCCCCATCTGAAACCAATGCACGCCCCTGCAATAGTGAGTTGTCACAAAACCTTTTTTGTCTTAAAAGAACTATAGGTTTTACTCTTCGATCAAGAATATACTAGATAACGCCTCGCTTATTAAAACAGTGCTCAAATATGGCACCGTCTTACTATATTATTGAGAAGAAAAAAGGACTATAAAACAATCAATGATTTAGTTCTAAACTTAACCGCAAACGTTGAGGCGCAGTTTTGTTTGTGTCGATACATGATTTCGTCACACGCGTTCGTAAAAATTCGGTCTCATTTTATTTTGACACATCTGCAGCAACTACTCAGTAACAAATAAAGTACAGAATAATTTAACAATATTACTAAAGTTAGTATTACAAAATAAGACCTCAGTTTGAAGTGAGGCGTTATTTACTTGACGTTTTTGAGTAGCTGACCGGTCATCTAGTGTATTCTCGATCGAAGGTTTAAATACTGTAGTGTAGTTCCGGGCTTTGAATAACGTTAAAAATCAGGTATCGTTACCTTCATAATACCAAGATAACGTTAATAGCAAAGGTAACGTTACGCTTGGTAACGATACTTGGCTGGCCTTTTACCGGTAAACTGACTTATCGTTATTTACGATTTTACCGGTAAATGGTAACGTTATTAAATGAATACTATAAGTACCGTTAATTAACGTCATTAGTTTTTATCTTTTTCTTTCAATATTTATACATTGTGTAAAGAAAACACAGCCAAGATAATCAATACTACAAAAGAAGCCTCCTACTCTTAATTTGTTGTAAAACTAACCGCAAGGGTTCGCAACGACGCATTCGGTAACGGAAAAAGTATCGATACTTAATTATAACGTAATTTTTTGCCATTAATATATCGGTATCGATACTAAGTTACCGTTACCTGTATTATCGTTAGAATTTTAATATTATGAAAATATCGATACTTAACGATACTTTATAGTGTGAATTCGGTAACGTCACCAAGCCCTAGTGTAGTTGAATGTTCGTAAGATAACAGTGAGCTAGTATGCGGGGTGTAGTGGTGCAGTGGTGTAGTGGTGTAGTGGTGCAATGGTGTAATGGTGTAGTGGTGTAGCGGTGTATTGGTGCAATGGTGTAATGGTGTAGTGGTGTAGCGGTGTAGTGGTGTAGTGGTGTAGCGGTGTAGTGGTGGAGCGGTGTAGCGGTGTAGTGGTGGAGCGGTGTAGCGGTGGAGCGGTGTAGCGGTGGAGCGGTGTAGTGGTGGAGCGGTGTAGTGGTGGAGCGGTGTAGTGGTGTAGCGGTGTAGCGGTGTAGTGGTGTAGCGGTGTAGCGGTGTAGCGGTGTAGTGGTGCAGTGGTGTAGCGGTGTAGTGGTGCAGTGGTGCAGTTACCAGAAGTCGAGCAGCGCGTAGCGTCGCCTGGCGGCGTCGCGCAGCAGCGCGGTGGTGGCGGGCTCGTAGAGCCAGGGCTCGCGCCGCTTGGTCTCGATGTGCGAGTGCGCGCGGAAGAACGGCTGGTACGCGCCCGCCTGCACGCCGGGGGATACATACGTGGATAGATTAATAAATAATAAATATTGGACAACGTCACGTACGTTGCTCTGATCCGATGGTGAGTAGCTCGAGCACTTGTGTCACAGGAATCAGAAACGACGACGGCACCGCAGCACCCCGACCCGAGACAGTATAGAAAAGTTCTTTTTCTACATTGACCGACCGGGAATCGAACCCGGAACCGAGGATCGAAACCGGTTAATATTTATTTCAGAATGTATGAAACCCATTTCTACTATTCGATAGTAGTTGTAAAGATCTGACCGTAAAACTAAATTTGCCATAGCTTTTAAGTCGGTATTTGGAGTATGTGATAGTTAATTTAGCGAAAACCTTTATTATTCCGGTTAACCCTTTTACAGCGACCGATCGTTATAAAAATAATTTTTTTTTTAAATTTTTTCATGTTCATTATATCGATCAAGGTAACAATATCAAAAAATTACGGTGATACGCGACAAAAATAATTTCAGTAACATCTGGGTTAAGGTTCCATAGTAAAATAACCGGTTTCCGATCCCTGCCCAGAACCTCAGAGATAGCGTCCCGAGTCCGGTATGCTCGCCTCTCGGCTATGGAAGAATCTAGAATATAGACCATATATTTTATTGTACACCACAAAAAAAGAAACAAACTGTATAAGTGTGTTTTATAGTTTATTTAAACTATGACATTTTCTAAGAAAAAGTCCGTGACAGCGTATGTCTATCTTATAAGGTTGACTCACTATCCTTTTTTACGATAATCAAATTTATTTTAAAATAATGCATCGACACTAGAGTCGCTTTTTCTTTTACTGTTAGAGCGAGGCATTGATGTGAATTATTGAGTAATAGTGCCATAGTGTCTGAGTGTGAGTGTCGTACTGTCGACATGCCTGGTACCACCTGGTCATAAGTGTGTGTCGTACTGTTGACATACCTGGTCATAAGTGAGTGTCGTACTGTCGTCACTTGGTACTACCTGGTCATAAGTGTGAGTGTCGTACTGTCGACATACCTGGTACCACCTGGTCATAAGTGAGTATCGTACTGTCGTCACTTGGTACCACCTGGTCATAAGTGTGAGTGTCGTACTGTCGACATACCTGGTACCACCTGGTCATAAGTGAGTGTCGTACTGTCGTCACTTGGTACCTCCTGGTCATAAGTGTGAGTGTCGTACTGTCGACATACCTGGTACCACCTGGTCATAAGTGAGTGTCGTACTGTCGTCACTTGGTACCACCTGGTCGTGTGAGTGTCGTACTGTCGACATACCTGGTACCATCTAGTCATAAGTGAGTGTCGTACTGTCGTCACTTGGTATCACCTGGTCATAAGTGTGAGTGTCGTACTGTCGACATACCTGGTACCACCTGGTCATGAGCTCTGCCTCGGGGTACTTGAAGAAGCCTCCTACGTCGGAGCCACAGAAGCTGACGCCGGCGACGCCGAGCGACAGGCACATGGGCACTGAGGCCGCTAAGAAGCCCCACTCCGCCGCGTTATCCCCTGTCCACACTGCCGCGTATCTGGGGAACGATTATGTTATTAAGAGCCAGTTTCACCACTTGCTGATAAGTTCCAGATAACCTATCTGGCACTTTTTGACAGCTAGTTGTATCGGTTACCTGTCAAAGCAAGTGGCAGATAGTTTATCCGGAACTTATCGGCAAGTGGTGAAACTGGCCCTTAACCTCCTAAGTCCTAGCGTACATTTCGAAGTACAAACCAATAGTAGCAGCTCAGACTTGACAGTATGATAACGGGAAGTATCCTATAGGTTTTGATTCCCTTGCGGGTGTCAGAATATTCGGCATAACCGGTCAATCGTTTGATTGAAGGAATTGAAGACCTGAGTATTTGATAATTATTTCTACTTGTTGCTCTACGAAATCCTAACGAAAAGGGCCTTGACCGATAGACGGACAACGAAGAAGGAAACTTTTGATTGCGATTTCTTCTGCGTTGACCTTAGCCGGATAAAACGTCTGTATGCGAAATTTCATCAAAATCTGTCGAGTAGTTTTTGCGTGGAAGGGTAACAAACATCCATACATGGAAACTACCGCGTTTATAATATTAGTGAGATAAATCGTTTTCACAATAACATAGATTATCTAGCCCTAAACTAAGCAAAGCTTGTACTATGGCGACTAGATAACGGATAAACATACTTAAATACTTTTATAAACATCCATGACTAAGAATGCTCGTGCTCATCACACAAACATTTGCCCCTTACGGGATTCGACCCCGCAACCGCTGGCTTCATAGTCGGAGCGCGAACCACTTCACCAGACGGTCATCAAGAGTACTATAAAACTAAGGAGCCCTAAGGAACCCTAAAAGCCTTACCTCTGAGTGCCCGAGAACGTGGCTCTAGTGAGTATGAAAGGCCTGTACTTCCCGTCGCTCCTGTCCAGCATGCCCTGGTGCGTCGCGCGGATGTGGAACAGCCCGTACTCGTTGTGGATGTGGCTGCAACGGATACCGTTATTCGGATGTTGACACCATTCATGCAATATTATGATTATAACTGATGTCATCCCTAATGAATAATAAGTCCGTGGCTATCACGACAAATGCTGAGAGATTGTCTTATGTACATTTCTCTGTGTGTCGAATAAACGTTTTTTCTATTTATATTCCTATATAATGGGATGACGTCAGTTAGATTAACAAAAAATAATGGACTCATATATTTCCTTTGTCAATCCACCAAAAAAATACAAAGATAGAGCGCGTTAATGTTCGGGAGTGCCGCTCGTGACGTCACTTTTAACCCGTCAGACGTCGTTTCGTTTATCGTTGTATTTATTTTTATTAATTGTAACTAGGCGTGCCGTCATGCGACATTTCAAATCAATATTATCTCTGTAATATTTTACTATGAAAAAAGAAAAAAACTTGTCTAATACTTTTGGTAATCTAAAAAAATCGTCATCCCCATTCCTTTAAAATAATCTTATTTAAGGCATTTTTTCACGTTAGGAAGGCACGTTAAAAGTTGGTCCCGGGTAATATTTTTAATTGCTTTTAAAATAAAGGTCCTAAAAGACAGGACTGGGGAGTATTAGTGCGTAAAATATACAATTGTTTTTATTAGCAACTAGCTGACCCAGCGAACTTCGTTCCACCAATTCGTTTGACAGGTTACAAACAGTTTGTATAGGAAAATAAAACAGTTGTTTTACTACTTTCCTTGCATTTTTTAATATTTTCTGACCTTTTAAACCTTCCCTGAACTTCCACAAATATTAAAAGATCAAAATTAGCCAAATCGGTCCAGCCATTCCCGAGTTTTAGCGAGACAAACGAACAGCAATTCATTTTTATATATATAGATGCGAACCAGTTATTATTGTGAATCAGTTGTGAAATAACATTTATTTCTATTTTTATTCATTTGACTTAATTTTAGGCTAAAATATCGCGTAACGACAACCGACGCTCCACGCCATATCGAGCAATCTGAAGATTTTGATGATATTCTTTTTTTTTTTTCATTTATTACTAAAATAATAACAATGGCAAAATTGTATTATTGTATATACAATTGATTTTTCTGTATACTAAACACGTTTTTGACTGAACGAAATTGAATTTTTCAAATATTTTTACTGTGTAGTCTAGAAACACTCGATTCTACAACGCCCCTAAATTTTGTCTCGTATTAGGTTGACCACCCTGTATACAGTTAGCCGGCGGCTGTACTCACCGGTGCTCCCAGTAGGTGTGCAGCCCCTCGGCGTCGTCGTCGTGCTCGCGGTAGTGGCGGCAGTCCTTGGGCATCGAGATCTCCGGCCCGTTGAACACCTGCAGCCGTCGTTCAACGATTACATTACTACACAATAAATATAAAGCCTTGGCCACACGGGCGGGAAGGCGACGGGGCAGGCGTGACGATTTTGTTGACGTTCCTAATGAGACTTTCGATTTTTCTCATTCAACGATTACATTACTACACAATAAATATAAAGCCTTGGCCACACAGCCGGCGGAGCGTGACGGCGACGGGGCAGGCGTGACGATTTTGTTGACGTTCCTAATGAGACTTTCGATTTTTCCACTATCCATTATTAAATCAGTAAAAAGTTGTAAAAATAAACAAATACTGAACACAACATCTAACCGTTTCCACTCACGCTAGACGGCAACGCCTCGCATCGCACGGTGCTGTGTGTCGTCTTCTAGACTTCAGCCCTCTAGCATGGTCATGGTTGGTGGTCACCAAAACACGATATGATATAGCGATTTATCGACACTATTGGTATACTATTATTATTATTATTTCAGCCATAGGTAGTCCACTGCTGAACATAGACCTCCCCCAATGACCTATCATCGGGGGGATTGCCAATACTCGCCACGCTTGGCAGGCGGGTTGCCGAGCGCAGTTTTTTATAAGATTTCGCAGGCAGACGCTGCTGCGTCTTGTGCTACAGGAATTTGTCGCCTCTTACGACACGCCTCCTGTTGGCGGTGGGGAAGTGTATTCTTTACGGTCGTACCCACACGGCACAATCATATACGACACTAACGGTTTTTTTTTTAATATGATAAATATAGACACCGTGTTGATTTTTCATCGAAACACCGATCATAAAATGTGACGTCACCGGCACGGCGATTCAACATGGCGGCTATATCTATCATATTTTTACAGTTGGTGTCGATAACTCGCTATATCATATCGTATTTTTGTGGTTATGCTAGGTGGGCTGTACATTACAAACACTGGCGTCGCGATAGCGTCCCGTCGCCGTCGCGCCCCGTCGGCTGTGTGCTAACAGTTCCCAACTAATATTTTTTCTTATAACATTAATAAATATTTTAATGATAATGGGCTAGTTTCCTAAAAAAAATCATAGGATTAACAGAAAATATTGGACACGTATTTTTTTTTTCAATCTGTAGCGACATCTATCACGCCACATACGAACTAAACTGACGTATCCTACATCGCGATATTAAAGTTATCGGAGCGATTGAAACAAGAACCTGACAACAACCGTCGGGTAAAGTCGGGTAAAGAAAAAATGATGAAGATATAGCCCGTTAAAGTTCCGCGTAACGTCACGCCGTGCGACACTTTTTAACAAGGCGTGACGTCACATGCTCACTTTGATGCGCTTTATCTTCGTCATTTTTTGTTTGATTGACAAAAGACAAAATGTGGGTCAAATATTTTTTGATAATCTAACTGACGGACTAAATAGAATGTTCTTTTTTTGACCCAGAAAACTAGCTTATACTTATACAAGGTGTTAATGAAATAATACAAAACCAATTAGGGGTAATTCTACTGCTCAAATACAGTGAATATGTACTCACGCTTGGCTCATTCATGTCGTTCCAAATGTGCACGTCTTTGGACGTCCCAGGGAAATTCTCGAAGCGAAAACGATCCGAGTAGTACTTGCTCACAACCGGGTTCAGGAAGTCCAGGTACGAGGACGACCCGGGCCAACACCAGCCTGGAGGCAAGGACAAACATCAGGTGTTAGGCGCGAGATATACACGCGAGGCGCGGGCGAGGCGCAGGCAAGGCGCAGGCGAGGAGCAGGCGAGGAGCAGAGGAGGCGTAACTAGTTTCGTAAATAACGCTTGCGCTTCGTTCGCGCGGTGCCTCTCGTGTATATGCCACCCTTGGCTTGGAGGGGGGGGGGGGGAGTCTGACGTCGTACAGTAATGTTTTATGACAGTGACAGCAACGAATCCGCTACGCGTCCACAGCGATCCTGCACGCCACTTATTTGATCGATCGATGGATCGATCTAAGGCCGCCTCCGACTACTTTTTGCCTTCTACGATCACTCGGACAAGGACTTGTTCTACCTGCTATGATGACCACAAGTTTGCGGCCCTTGAGCTACCTTGGGAGGGGGGGGGGGGGGTAAGCTTACCTTCATAGTCCTTGCCGTCCTTGTCCTTAACATAGTATCCTTTATCAGTGGCGTCCTCATGTACGAAGTAACCCGCCTCGCGCTTGATGTGCGGGTCTATGATGACCACGAGTTTGCGGCCCTTGGCGGTCAGGTTGGCTACCATGTCGGCAGGGTTGGGGAACTTCTGAGGATCCCAAGTGAAATACCTATTAAAGAAATAACAAGTTACACTCATTTATGTAATTTCTATGACAACGGAAATAAGCTAGTCTATTTTAAGAAATGACGTAACTTTTTACTTAAACTGACTTCTGTCACTTTATTTATTGTAACCCCATAAAAAGTGGCAGTGGACTGACGTGGGGTAATTATAATGATGAAAAATTTTAGTTGGTCAATGGTATGTCATGTCATCCACACACTTATCACGGAACAGATGATCAGTAGATTCAGCTTACTATTAATGGAAAGTAACCTTAAAAACGTAGTACATTTGGTTTCAATTTCGTTAACGCGTTAATTACAAATTTTAGTGTGTGTATTTAGCGCACGAGTGATCGAAATTTTATGGATATTACCAATAGTTTGGAGGCAAGTAGGTATTAGTGCATAGTTACTTCTTCCGGTCGGTGTACTCGATGTCGAGCCACAGCACGTCGGCGGGGATGTCGTGCAGGTCGAAGCCGTCGTCCACGGCGCGCACGTCCGCCTCGTCCACGTAGTTCCAGCGGCACTGGTGGTACGCCAGGGAGAATTTCTGAGAACAAATACAATTTTATAAATAAATAAGAAATACGATCTTTCGTCCTACGCTGCGCTTGCCGGTACGCGGCCACCATTCTAGAACCTTTCTGCCCCATCGGCCATCAGTTCTACGTGCTATGTGCCCCGCCCACTGCCACTTCAGCACTAGGACAACAGTAGGACGTCCACTCACAAGGTGGTCAGACGACCTGGTAAAGGTCGCAGGAAGACGCTGGATGCAGGCCGCTTCCAACCGGCCAATCTGGAAGTCAATGGGGGAGGCCTATGTTCAGCAGTGGACGTCCTGTGGCTGAAATGATGATGATGATGATGATGACGATCTTTCGACAATATCTTTCGGATCTTTAATGGTTTCACTCTTAGCGCCTACTTTTCCATGAGCGGATATTTTGCTCGCAATGATAATCTATTTGCACAGGAGCGCAACGGATGGATGTTTAGTCTGCGAGAAGCATATGTATTATCTTAGGCGCGGAATAGATGACTCGCGAGTCGACGCTTAATGCTTAAGATCACTTGCCTTCCCCTCCGCCTTAAGTTCTGTATACCCAAAAGTATAATACATTCCGTGTATGTACTCATCGGCGGACGTGGGCGGCGGATGTGCCGTGTGGGGACGGAATACACTTCCCCACCGCCAACAGGCGTGTCGTGAGTGGCGACTAATTCCTGTAGCACGAGACGGGCAGCAGCGTGTGTATGCGAAATGTTATAAAAAACAACACTCGCCAACCTGCCTGCCAAATGTGGCGAGTATTGGCAATCCCCCGAATGAAAGTCATAAGGGGAGGCCTATGTTCAGCAGTGGACGTTCTATAGCTGAAATGATGATGATGACTCACCGGCGGGAGGGGCGCCGCGCCCGTGAGGCGGGTGTACTGGCGGAACACGTCGGCCGGCTTGTCGCCCAGCAGCACGAACGCGTCGAGCAGTCCAGATTCGCTCATGAACCTGCAATACATATACTCATATATTTGTACAGGGCATTGTTCACTTAATAGGGATGACGACTAACTTCTTTTTCTTGGTCTATCAGGTAGATAACCATAAATTATTAGGGCCACTTACACCACATTAACCTGTCTGGCACTTGTTTTAACAGATAACCCATACAATTACATAAAAAGTGCCAGATAGGTTATCTGGAACTTATCAGCCTAAGCCTAAGCGTAAACGTAAAGGAGTAAGTGAAAGGAAAGAATGATTGAAGTGAGATAGACGACGAATGGCTGTGTAAGACGTTAGGCTGATTTAAAAACTTTCCTTCGTATCTTGTTTAAAACCGGGGAAATAAATAAATTTAACTTAGAAATTACTACACTGTTTAATTTCTAAGTATATATATATAAAAGATATATGCATTATATCTCTGTGTGCTATAGGCGTAACCACCACTTACCTAGACGTGACTCGCCGCTTGTGCCCGCCGGTGACCAGATTGACGAGAGACGACACGACGGTTTCGTCCGCGTAGTTCACAATGTCCACCCAAGTCTCCGCCGAGTTGTGCCAGAATACACCCGCCGTACGTTTTGTTCTGAAACAATCATTAACAATTCATTTCATTTTCTGAATGATAAGTTACTACGTCCTTTCAAGATAAGAAGTTACTTACGACACTTGGCAGTTTCCGTTTTTAACCGACTTCAAAAAAGGAGGAGGTTCTCCATTCGTCGGAATCTTTTTATTTTTATTTTTTATGTATGTTCAGTCATCATTCGTTACTACGTTGACCGATTTCGATAATTATTTTTTTGTTTGAAAGGTAATACTTTTAGAATGGTCCCATATAAATTTGGTTAAATTCTGATGATGGGATCTATAAGAAAATCATCAAACATTGCATGAACTCCGTACCACGCCAACTGATTTTAGTATCTATCTTACCTAATATCTTTGCCAAATGTGGACCGATTTTGATGATTCTTTTTTTAATGAATAGCTTATACTTAAAAGATATTATAATAAAATATTTTCGGAAAAAATTTCACCCATAAGGGCGGAAAAATAGGAAATGAAATCGGTGTTGAGCAGTTAAATTATGTTTTCTCTCGTAAGATTTGTTTTGATTAGGATTTATCACTAAAATAGATGAAATAAGTTAATTTTATAAATTAATTAAATAATCTTAACACTTGTACATAATCAGTTACTTTTGGAGTCGGTGCAAACGAAAACATAGAATCTCTCATCGACTTGACATCGAATCTCCAAAAGTAACTGATTAGGTACTTAAGTGTTAAGATTATTTTTAGCGTTTTAGTTTTTTGAAGTCGGTTTTTTTATTTTTCCCTTTTCTCAACTTTGGAAATTATGTTATCTACATACAGTTTTTCGTCTCTTTAATTTAAAAAAGTCATAGACAACGTTGATTCATTATCATTTATAGGACGTCTACTGCTGAACATAGCTTGAATTTGGCAAAATCTTGAATTCGGCTATGGCCATCATAGGCAAATTCAAGATTTTCCTAGCATGTCAAGAGTCGAGGTATAGTTTTTGTGTTGTTGTAGTTTTATAGGTCATAAAAACTTGAAAGCCGAGTTAACAAGTGTTTCTTATCTTTTAATTGCGTTGAACCAGTTGTGTAAATTAACTTAAAACTATAAAATTGTTTTAGTGCAATACCGAACAATTCATGTTATATGTTATTAAAGTATTGATATTTTCTCAGCGCGTTTTGAGCTCGTATTTCGACACATGACATTATATTAACTTGTCTATCATAATCTCAAACTAGACAAAAAAAAGGAAAGTATGCCTTACGCTGCATGGCGCAGGCTCCACCTCAACTATGATGTGGTTTGGGCCATGCGTGCATGCGCGTACTAAACCGTAATACAGTAATTAGAAATTGTGGTATACCTGTCTCTTTCTAAAACAACTTTTACAATGAAAAATTTACAACAGATGTGTACTGTGACGTCACGGTCCTTGTCGGATCTCTTTATCTAGTACGCGACTTTAATGGGTTGTAAGTCAGGTATTTGTCAATAGTTTTATTAATTATAATTGATTACTATTTATTTTAAGACCAAATAAAAATATATCAGTCTTTCTCAAAGTGGGCGACAAGGGGGCCGCCCTTGTGGGCGCTGAAGGCCTAGAGGGAGCAGTAAAGGTCCCGGAAAAAATTGAGAATATTGTTAGTGCATGGGGGCGTGAAATTGAGGGCCGTTGAAAAATTTATGATTTTCCAAAGGGCGATAGTCAAAAAAAAGTTTGAGAAACTCTGAAATATATGCATATTACCTATTGAGTCTATTACATAGACGTTACGATAATTGTTTTGTATCTTAAAATCTGAATGAAACTATTTGATGAATGTGTTAGTTAGTTACTTCGTCTGGGCTGTTTCCGCACTTAGCCTCCTGCTTGGGCCATTGTGCGTGCTACCTTTTCCTTCTTACTCCAACCAGCCTAGATCATCCCAGAAGGTCAGCAATCTTTTCAGATTTCTGCAGGCTTCCGGGAGAGATCCTGGTGATTGGAGGATCTGATGCCGTTGATTGATTGATTGATGAATGTGTTACCCGTGAGCGTAGAGCACGGGCACGGATCCGTAGATGGCCATGCGGCTGTCCAGCTCGTACTCGAACACGTCCAGATTGTATAGGCGGTACGGCTCGCCCGACGTCGTGGTGGACAGCGCCAACCCGTCCGTGTGCTCGGGGATACCTGGGAAAGACGATGAAGGTGAGCCTTCATTCGTCCCACTGCAGGGCATAGGCAGTTGCGTAGCTGGGCGTGGGCGCAATAGGCCCTCGCCCACGCCCACAGGAGGCCTCACGAGGCCCCTTTAAATGCGATGCCACCAGACTCAAAATCCCCGTTTATTTTTAAATTCAATAAAAATCAAAAAATTCTGGAGACGCTCGTCATAGACTAGCAGCAACCTTTGCTTTATTTACACGCATAATTCATACAAAACAGTGAAGGTAAATTTACCAGTCGTTGTGGGTTCGAATCCCGAGGATATACTTTCAGAAAAAAATACCTTTGACATCATTATTTACTTTTATCTTTTTATAGTAATTAACAACCCAACTGTCATGCTCTCGAAGTAAGAAATTAACATAATTGCAATACGAGGTATATTTCGTCAGGGGCTTCTCTCAGCACATCCAGACTCGAGCTAATTAAAAAAAAACTTAATTGAGTTTACTAATATTGATAATTTAACTCACCATAAACTTGGTCGGCGTCGGGGAAGGAGAAGTCGAGCGAGATGGCCTCGTTGCCGCGCGGCTTGCTGTCGTGGTGCGACTTGAAGTTCTCGCCCCACATGCCTTCTTCCTCCTGCAAACAGTTTTTACTCACATCGTTTCTAGGGTTCCCTACTGAAATAGTCATTTGTTCAGTATATAGGCCCTCTTCCGGGACCTAAACATGACCCTAAAATATTACTTTGTCCTGAAACTGCTTCGGGACTACATAGCGGCTGGTGATGAGAAAAAGCGCCACAAACTTAGTCACATTTGTCAGCCTTTTTCACAAGAAATACAGTTAGTTACAAGACTTATGTGGCAGTGCAAGGTAGGCAGGTTATTACAAAGTTCATGCACTCTTGTTCTTAAAATAATCATCAAGAGACTGGCATTTCGGTATAAAAAAATCTATATAGTACCAGTAAAAAAATCAATACTGAAATATTATACCGGACGAATTTCTGTACTGTTATTTTTCCTTTTTATAGTTATCAAACCCTTATTTTTTTCTATACTGTAATGATTTGAACTGTTGAGTGCGGGGATGATGTGTGTTTAATGAGGGCCTGAGCGCGGGGTGCGGAAGGGGGCGCTAGGAGATAGCTGAAGGTCCCATTTAATCAGTTGCCTTCCTTTCAGGAAGTAATTCTAACAAGGGACCTAGATAAAAGTCACTTCCGCTTACTAAATACCCCAAGTTGTTGCATTTCATGACAATTTGCTTAATTTATTTTTAATACGCCATTATGAGGCCATGAATTTGATCCTGAGCTTGTCACGACCTACGAAAGATAAGGCGTTATAACTTATAACATCATTAGCGACTAATACGCGTGTAGTGACACACATTTGAACCGCACGGCGGCCTCACGTAGCCTATTAATTTTAAGTAAATCATAACATAACACGCATTATGCATTAGATAACGCCTGTTATATAAATATACATTTGGAATTGGGGTTGATTGATTTCTAGCCATTTTTAATGATAAAGAGCTCTATTACAACTCTACATATGACTATTATTCATAAATGTAACAACTTACCGTCAACGAATTATAAAACGTATTTTTTTTTAAAACCGGCCACGTGCGAATCGCGGGGAATTTTGTACAAACTTTGTAGATACTCCTACTAATATTATAAATGCGAAAGTTTGTGGGTATGGATGGATGTTTGTACTCGTTCACGCAAAAAAAAAGGATTTTAATGAAACTTGGCATACAGATAGACCATGGCCTGGATTAACACATAGGATACTTTTTATCCGGGTAAGGTGAAAAATAAGAAAGTTGCGCAGAAAATCCTTTATGAATAAACTATATACCACGCGAACGAAGTCGCGGGCAACAAGTAGTAGTTAACTCTTGAAGATTTTTACCGCTTTTTTGAAGTACGTTTACAAAAATTGGTTGTGATATAAATACGAATTTACGATTTTCCCTATAAGCTAGAAGACATTGCTTCTTGCCAAATTTTTATGATTCTACGTCATAGGAAAGTACCCTATAGGTTTTGAGTGCCTTGCGCGTGTCAAAATATGCAGCATAAGAGATCGTATCTTTTGATTGCGTTGACTTAGAAATTTGATTTTTTCACAACTCCAAGGGATTTGGAGGGACAAACTTGAGTATTTATTATTAATTTCAAATTGATACCTCCACGCGTGCATGATCAAAAGGGTTTTCTTGACAGATAGACAAGAAAGTAATCATATACTAATAAGGGTTCCTGTTTTCCCCCTTAAAAACAAAAAACATACATAGTGCATACTGTATTACTAAGAAGATATGATATGTAGCCATAATCCAAAATGGTATGTTTCCCTTGTCTAGAGGTTACGGTCGCCATCGCTCCAAATGTAAAGAACTAAACATGGTCAAGGGACCCTCGGCTAGGAACGGGTCGATACGCCAGGAGAAAAAATATTCGATTTAAAATCCCGGCTAAGACACCACTTGATACTCATGTTTATAGCAAATCTGTTTTTACAATGAATAATAATCCAACAGCTGTATTGATTTGTAATGTCATTGAAATTTCCTGATATAGGAGATAATGAATTATGTTATCAAGTCACGTAGAGATAGTGCCGATCAATGGCGGGAGTCAACGATCTCATTTTGTGTGTACATGAGCAAATAATGCTACACGTTTTGTGATCATTTGTACTCATGACTAGTCATGAGTCATTTATCATTAACTATTACACTTATTATATGGCATATAATTTGTTATTACTATAGATAAATAACATATTGTTTGGAAATCCTTTTATGTTAAAAGTGACCCTAACCCTTCGCGTGCCCACCCACTGTAGACCGAAAAATCCATAAGAAAATAATATAAATAAATAATAATAAATATTGGACAACATCACATACATTGCTCTGATTCTATGGTAAGTAGCCAAAGCACTTGTGTTACAGAAATCAGAAACAACGACGGTTCCACAACACCCAGACCCGAGACAATTTAGAAAAGTAATTTTTCTACATTGACCAACCGGGAATCGAACCTGGGACCTCAGAGATAGTTACACCAAGTCCGGAATGCTCGCCTCTCGGCTACGGAGGTCGTCAAATATTTCTATTTAGATTGGTGGTTTTAGTTTTCACAAAGTGAAAATTTTACAATAATACGACAAATTAAATTGTTAACAGTCGAACATAATTATTGAATAGGTTTTACTACATCCTATTTTAATCTACAAAATACGTAACTGACCCGATAAGATTCTGCTTTACTAATACAACAACATATTATTATGTTTACCATGGTATTGTATCTCTAACATTAAAATCTCCACAAAAAATGTATTTTCTCTACAAAATCGTAACAGCTGATTGGTAAGGTGAAAAATCCATGCTATTTCGATGTTCGTAAAACAAAATGTTCAATAGAACAGAATTTCATCCTTTTGGATTAAAGTTTTTGGTTACATCATAAATCCAAAATTAAAATATTCAGCAAAAAGAAACATAAATTATTACCACTTCGATAATATCCCCGTTCTCTTCGTTCTTCTGCTTTCTCTGTATAAGAGGTTCAACTAACAGCTGCGAATTCTCGTTTAGGACCACTGCCACTTCACCGTCTTTGTCCAAGAACTCAATCTTGAGCGGCTCAGCGGTTATCACCACCTTGTGGCCTTTCGAGTTGGCCACCACGAGCTGGCCATTTTTTTTTGACACTTGCTTCAACCTGTGTGAATAGGGGTTTGTTAGATCACTTGCTGGTAAAGTTGAAAACCGTCTGTTGGGCGAGAGATAAAGAGGTAAATAGCGCACAGTGCGTAAAATTTCTAATGGATAAATAGATACTCTTTATTGCACACCACACAAAAGAAACAAAGTAATAGAACAAAGTCTATTAAGAATAGTTTTATTTATACAGTACAGTATCCTGACTAGGGGCTGATTCTGGTGCTAAATTTTATAACAACTTTTTCTAAGAACCAATGTAACAAAAGACAAAATTAAACAAAACTGTAGGCTAATGTCTGAAGGCACATCAACATAAGTAGACAAAATCATTTGGCATTTTTGGGGGAGGCCTACCTCCAACAGTGGACTGCAATATGATGATGAGACGAAACTCGAGTGGCTAATAAATTAAACTTACTGATCAGCAATGGGTGTGTCCTTCAAGGCGAGCATGGTGGAGAATCGAGGGTACAGTGGATTGACTTCCTCCATCTCCACCCTAAAGGTGCTGTCCACCAGTGCTGAGATCTTGAGCACATACCGGAACTGAAAACAAACTTCACTGTTGGCGACTGATACTGTAGGTACGAATTTAGTAATTAGTTTATTAAGGCTTGGTAGCCAACCAATAGAAAAATGTGACAGAAATATTACTGGGACTTGATGGTACAAATATTGGAAAACATCACATACATTGCTCTGATTATATGGTAAGTAGCCAAAGCAATTGTGTTACAGAAACCAGAAACAACAACTGCAACAACCATACAAGACAATATAGAAAAGTTATTCTACTACATTGACAGACAGGGAAAAGAACCCAGGACTTTCGAAATAGTGACACCAAGTCCGGTATGCTTGCCTCTCGGCTACGAAGGACATTGTATTAAAAAAAACATAAATGGTTTTGTTGTTATGAGCTTCATGACAACACCTGAGCTTTATTTAACTCACTATTATTTTACAAGCTGTTGCCATTAACTTGCCGCCCTGGTTATGTTATCTATCTATTTATCTATGATGTTATATATCAATATCTCTTGTCTAATTTAGACGGAGAAATAATGAGAGATTGTTATTTAATATAATAAGAGAGGACAATTTATACATGTAACATACCTAAATAATTAGCAAATTTAACAAATTGGGTTATGTTTAAAAATGACTCCATACAGGTAAATACACTTGTAGCTGTTACATCACGAATTTTTGGCCGGTGTCCAGCACCTGAATGTCAACACACATGATAAAATAATATCAATTATAAGATATAAATCAACATCGAAAATAACTTACAAGGACAGTCTTCGACTCGGATTCCAGGTCAACGGCATTAACATCGGCGAACAGAAGGTTGTCATGGATCATAATATTCTCAAAGTCGACAATGTAGTGAGATTTTTCAGGTTTGAAAGCCCTTAGACGTTTGCAAAACCCAGACTGTTCGCAGGTTTTGAAATTATTTCTATCGACACCAAAGCTGCCGCTGATGGCTAGCAAGCCGATCAGCAAAAGGCCCAAGATCTTCATCCTGAAGAAAATGAAAAGAAACTTATCTGATTATTGGCTACAATCGACTCTTTTGTAGACAAAGACCGGTGGCGTACAACAGCCACTCCTAATTCAATATTTTATTAAATTACCTGGGTGTATTTTGAAGTTCTACGATGGTAATAGAGTAGCAGTACTCTTAATTAAATTACTATATGATCATTGCCGGTGGCACGTCGTTAAATATTGCAGTTTTTTCAGAATTCGATAAAAAGAGGCACGCTCACGTTACGTGGAGGAATCTTGTTTGACAGTTTGATTGAATCAGTTTGACAGTAGGTTAGGGCTACCAACTAACAAAAGTTAATAAATCGTATAATAACGATTTTAACATTCTACGAAATTATATCAAAACAAAAGTTAAAAGTATGATGAAAAGATTTTAATTTTTATTTGGGATCATGAGCAAGTTTTAGAGAAAAAAAAAAGAACAGTAGCCCAAATTCACAAACAAAATAAAATAATGCTGGAGTAAACAAGTTTTACAACAAAGACTACTATAGAATATTTTACAACAATCTAAGTCCCATTTTCACCCACTGTGGGTATTTGTAAAAATTCAGTTACTACTTACCTACTGTAGGGCGGATACCAATGACTTTTTAAATTGGTTTCGTATAGCAGTTCGCCACTATCTAATAAAATAGAAGAAAGAATGAGAATGATAAGTTATCATTGATAACAATCACATTCGAGTTACGAGCAATTATACCTTACTAATATTTGTTTTAAAAGTTAAAAGTTTCGGGTACTTAGACTTAGTATGTTGTGTCGCGTCGGTAGTTCAAGTCACCGGGTTATTGTTTCAAAAGACTAATCATAATTTTAAAAATCATCATTCTTGTTACTTTATAAAACAAGAAGTCTTATTTTATTTTTAAACAATAAGAGTTGTTTTAAATGTATGATCCTCTAAAACGAATTATTTTTTGACCCTTTGATAGTGTGTTCGCATTTCCGATGTCGGTTTTGTAAGAACAATTTGAAATTTACAAAATTTTGATTGTGGCATCGAAGATGTAGTTGTATTTTATACATAATTTTTGGTCGTTCAAAAATGTTGTGGGATATAGGTAAAATAATGTGAACATAATTCTACGATTCAGGGATCTGTTTGTGTAATATTTATTAGCTTTAAAATGCATATTTTTGTTAGTCAAGTACCAAGTGTAGTCAAGGAACGCTGCATTGCACGTGGCCTGAAACGCACTTGGTTGAATAATATTTATATTTGGCGTGCAGCGTTATGTTTATCTATTAATAATCTTCGGATTTGCGGCACTCGCGGTGGCAGGAGAGGTCGCTTAATGCGCTCCAGAGGTCTCTCGCATAAGGCCAAAACGAGGGAGAGGGTGCTCTTCTAGGAGTGGGCGAGTGCACCCCGTAAAGAGCAGTTTTAGCGAGGACTCAATGATGAGGTATAATTTAGTGTTAATGCTTTTGTGATGTTGTTTGTTTTATTTACTCGATAACTTGATTACTTGTTTTTAAGTTCTATGTTGGTCACGCCGACGTATTGCCAGAGGTGGAGCTGGAGTCATACAGTAGTTAGTACATAGTTACATGGAGTCGCCGCTCCATGTAAAAAGAAGGCGCAAGTGGCTTAATTTGGAAGACCGATTTTAGTTTATCCACACAATAACTTAGTCAATGAATAAGCAATTGAAGATTTTTAGATGTAAATAAGATATTTTCACATATGTAATTATATAGCCCCAAAATAAGTAGCTTAAGCTTACTTTTGGTAAGTTTCTAATTTTCTTAAACTTATGTTTGTATCACTTTTTAAGTATGTGTGTGCACTTGTAAAATTTTACATTATAGAAACAAACTATCAGAACCCCAAAAACATCACGCCGGTTGCTCGGCGTCTTCTGCAGCCCAGTAATTCAATTCGTCAGATCCATATTTACACTTATCATGCAATTCCTTTATAAAAAAGCACACTAATATTATAAAACTACACCGTTTTCATGGTTTTTACAGTACAATACATTTAACATTTATTGTATTTGTATTTCAGTAATATTATTGAAATGGATGTCGACGACGTGAGTGCTGTGCCGTCTCCAGTTCAGTATGTTTATAATAGCTTAAAGTAAAAGCCAGTTAAATAATATTGGTTCATTTTAGATACCTTGAATGTAGTGGCAGCAGTAGGGCGAGCACTCCGAGCTCCTTTATTTTTTATTTGTAATTTATTTTGTAAATATTTATTTGGTAATGATAAGTATTAAGTTTAGTGTTAGTTTTCTTGTTATTTAAATGTATATACTTAATAAAATAAAATTTACTAACTTATTCAAATATAGATTATTAATAAATTGACATTAATTTGCTGAAGTTTTTTTAAAAATGTTTTTAAATATTTAACCAATAAGTTATCTATCATTAATTACAAACGTAAATATGTTATTACGTGACCCACCCACAAGGCAACATGGCATTGTAGCTAGCCCTGTTTGTTGATTCCATGCCACATCGTCTGCCTGCCGATAACCATCCGAGTGGACCCAGGGACGGCGTAGTTGGACCACGCTAAGTTGAGCACAGGAGTACGCACACACACATGATTACCTGAAGAGATTCCAAGTTGCAAGGGAAGGGACCTGAAAATATATTAAAATTAAGTGTATTTAGTTGAGCAGACAGAACATCTCTGTTTAGCCTAATGGTCGACTGGTAGAGAATGCCACATTGCATTAAGACCACCTTTTGTACAATTTTATATTGTGCAATAAAGTTTAAATAAATAAATAAATATTATGTTGCGATGCCGTGCTATGTTATGGCCGCTCCAGTCTAGACTCACGGCGAGAATTATTTGCGAGAAAGTTCGCCGAAACATCTCATCTATAAATTAGATTGGGTTGTTCACGTACTGAAAAATAATCGAACAGTCATCGATACAAATTATTTATTTTATGGCAGCCCTGAGCCCCTAAATGTCAAATGTCAATGTCATCAACGAATGTATGTACCATGCTGCGTTCCTTTTTTTACTCATTTTTGTAGAATACGACCACCACATTAAAAAGTGATAAAAGCTACATAATTTTATCACAACATGTTATTGGAAATGCCATACAAAGGAGATTTTAGTTGGTAAAAGAACATTCTTAAGGAAATGATTTTACCGGTGAATTGTACAGCGATTTTTTTTACCAATTCTCTGGTTTATCGAGGAGCGCGTACTGTACGTTATTTTTCTCTAGAGAAGATGACTACCCAAACTAAATGGAAGATTGAGAAAAACAAGATAATAAACATGCCTTTGGAGGAAAAGAGGAAGTTATATAAACCAGGCGACTTTATTATCCTAGATAAAGTTGATCCTTGGTGTAAATTTGTGATTAAAAATAATGATATTGAGATGTTAAAACACACTCTGGATGACCTTACGGAATTCCGGAAGTTCAAGCTGGACCCCTCTAAGGATCAAGAGCTATCAGAGAAAGTGTCTATCTTTCAAGGGGATATCACTAAGCTAGAGGTACATTACCAGTTTCTTGTTTTACACATAATGATTTCCATTACTAAATAACCCAGATACTAGACTACAAGTGATGGTGTCCCTATATGCAGTGAATCCTTCAAAAGGAGAGAAACTAGACCAAAAGAACAATTTAAGCTCTAGTGGCCAATTTATTAAAATAAAATAAGGCTAAATTGTACATTAATGGTCCTCGAATTTAAGGGTTTTGAGAGGTCAGGCCATAAATTTTTATTTTTGATACTCATTAATTTTTTTCTCTGTTTTTTACCTTTGACTTGTTTTGGATGTTGTTTTACCACCCAGAGTAGGTAGTTGTCATATTCTTTTCCAACGCAGTTGTCACAGTTGTCGTACAATATTCTGTGTGAGGTCCTGCAAGTGTATGACTAATATCCTGATCAAAATGATTTGTTTGAAATAATTGTAGTAAGTAAGATTTTACTTCACAGATTGATGCAATTGTAAATGCAGCAAACTCCCGACTTATAGCCGGTGGTGGCGTGGACGGAGCCATCCACCGCGCTGCTGGGCCATTTCTACAGGTAATTAATGAAAACTATTTTTACCAAAATGTTGTTTATTCTTATAACTAGGATTTTTTTTGTATAAAAATCCTATTAAACTCGTCTGATGAAAAGAAATAACACTTTGGTTGCTCATCTATCTAAAGTGGATCTTGGCCTCCGACATCAAAGCTCGCCATTTGTCCCTATCCTGTGTTCCGTGTAGTTCTCTTAGGTATTTCGTGACTTCGTTGATCCAGTAATACCTAGGACGAACAAATGGGCGCCGTCCAGACAGTTGCCTCTCCAATTCTTTTAACGAAGTCGTTATGCCTTTATCTCGCCTAGTATATTCGGTTCGGACTAAGATATTCTTCCTAACCTGCCAGCTTCCATCTACTCTTTGTGTTAGGCCCAAAACCTTGTTTATTTGATACAAGCTTCCGCCCGCGGCTTCGAATGCGTAGAGTTCAGTCTGTCAATTAGTCTTTCTCAATGACCAATATATATATATATATATAGCCATTTATTTCAAATCTATTTTTTTTTTTTTACATTTCAAATGTTGTTAGTTGTTGGTTAGTAAGTTGCTTTAGACTAGGGGTTTTACCCTTTGGGTAAAGGCCTCCTCCAGCTCCATCCATGCCGCTCTATCTTTGCCCAGAGTCATTCACTTTGTACCGGCTACTTGAGGTCATCGGCCCATCGTCTTTTTGGTCGGCCAACACTCCTTTTTCCTGATGGACCCTTCCAATCCCTTCCAATGACCAATAATAATGCATTATTTATTTTACGTCCACCTACAAGGTGGACAGATGACCTGATAAAGGTTGCAGGAAGCTGCTGGATGCGAGCCGCTTCCAACCGGCCAATCTGGAAGTCACTGGGGGAGGCCTATGTTCAGCAGTGGACGTCCTATGGCTGAAATGATGATGATGATGATTTATTTTAAAACTTTGATTACTGTCTCGGACTTCTTTTCACAACTTTTAAGGTAGACAATACCGTCATACATAATTTTTCCCAAACTTAAATGGGTATGACATGACACATGGATGTCAGCCTCCTCTTGACATTGCTTGACCTTGCCCTTACCCTTGCTTCCGGTATCGCATTTGTCGAGTCTTCGCTTCTGAGCCCCCAGTGATGATTTGGGCCTACCTATCCGGATGCATTCTGCACACGTGTCCTGCTCTCAAAATAAATATCTTTATTGATGCTTCGCTCCTATTGGTCGAAGCGTGATGTTATATAGCCTATCACCTTCCTCGATAAAATAACTAGGTATCCAACACAAAAATATTTTTACGATTTGAATCATTAGTTCCTGAGAGTTTAGCTAAACAAACAAACTCTTCAGCTTTATAATACTAGTGTAGATACCCCAATGACTCTGACGAGGCTTTATACAATTTTGACTTTGATTTTGGCTTACTGTGAAAGATTAAGAACATTACTTATTCAAGGTATTTTGTTTTTTTGCAGGAAGAGTGCAATTCTCTCCATGGCTGTGCTACTGGAGATGCCAAGGTTACCTGTGGCTACAATCTGCCTGCCAAATGTTAGTATTTATTCTTATATTAATAAATCTCAGACTTTAAAAATTGTAATGGTATTTTAGGTTAATTTATATTGAATTAAATAAACTTAGTTTGCGTAGGACGCGACGTCCACCCTCAAGGTACAATCAACGGCAGGTCAACCTACCCAAATAGTTAAAGGTCATCGAACTAATTTTCAACTTTAAGTCCGGTGCGTAGAGACTAATATCAATTAGAAAAAATTATGTTTTGTGGTAGGTTGACTTGCTGTCTTTACCTACACAGGCAACCTGGTACAGATTGCAAGAAGTCACTGGATGGAGGCAGCTTCCAACCGGCCAATCTGGAAATCACTGGGGGGTACTATCATTGGCAGTGGACGTCCTACAGCTGATATGATGATGAAACAT
Source organism: Anania hortulata (assembly GCA_963576865.1). Taxonomy (NCBI): domain Eukaryota; kingdom Metazoa; phylum Arthropoda; class Insecta; order Lepidoptera; family Crambidae; genus Anania; species Anania hortulata. The sequence goes on from OY756413.1 coordinate 4,147,305, forward strand.
ACTTCATAATTTGTTTTCCTCACTTAGATTTACGAGCGAAATCAAAGCTAGGAGAGTGCAGCAAACACGCCGCGGGGCCGCGATAGAATTTGATTGAACGATACACGCACATTTCGCTTTTATTTTCACAATAAATACCTATTTTAATCTTAATTTATAAAAATACCATTCAAATTTCATTCCAGATGTTATCCACACCGTTGGTCCCCGAGACGGTTCCGTCAAAGACCTCCAGTCTTGCTACGACAAGAGTCTCTCCTTCCACCACGAGTACAAAATCAAGTCCATCGCATTCCCTTGCATTGCAACTGGCATCTATGGCTTCCCCAATCGTTTGGCCGCCCATATCGCTCTGCGTACTGCCAGAAAATTCCTCGAAGCGAACGTGGAAATGGAACGCATCATTTTCTGCACATTCATGCCAGTTGATGTTGATATCTACAAAACATTGATGCAGATGTACTTCCCGGTGCACGCTTGGAACTATAACGATGGGGCTTCTGTATCTGAGTAAAGTTTGAAAAAGTCCTTTAGGGTATAAAAGAGAACGTTGTAGTTATTAACTGCTCAAAACATAATAAGAAAGCGTATAGGATGTTATCATACAGATATCCTTTTAAAATTATTGTATCCGATTTTCAACTACCTACTTCATGATTTTAGCGTTATTTTCGTAAGCGTTATTTTATGGCCGAATGTCTTTTCAGTCTTTTATTTATAATAACTAGGCCTATTTTTATGAGGTAATACGTCGCCCTAATATGACCTAAAGCCATTTTTGCAAGTTCTTGGAACTCACAAATGGGTATGACGCTTACTTGTAGTTAGACCAGGGTTGTCTTGACATTGGTCGACTTTGCCCCCACTGCTTTCCTTGACGTCAAACGCCCGCTGCTATTGTCTAATCTTTTCGTCCACTTCAGGACGCCAGCTAGACCCCACCCCCTTCTTGTATGGAAACCATTCCGGAACTGGCCAAATCGATATTAGTGTTTTCAAACTTGGTACGAGTTTATTCGCCTACACCGATCGAGTTTCAGTAAGCTAAAATCGATGCATGCTTAATCCGGAACAAGAAGCGAAGAGTTGACGGTCAAGCAATGTCAAGAGGAGGCCAGCTTCCATTTGTCAGACCCGTTAGATAACAATGAGGAGGCGGCGCTAACGTTGATGCCAGACTGTTTAATAACGGTAAAACATTAAACTTTAAGCTCACCGACAGAGATCGAATCTTCTCTCTCTCTTCTCTCTTAGGAGAGCAGAAATCAGAAATCAGTTTTTTTTTTGCAGAATACATACATAGTAAAGGTCTTAATGATAAACATAACGTAAATGTATTCAGCCTGCATGCAGACGTGCAAATTTTAACAAAAAAACAAATTTTAACAATAATTATTACTAATTAGTCTTAAGGTCTAGGAATTATATTACGCTATAAAAACAACGCGAAAATAGCCATTCTGTTAGCTTTGGTTAAAACTCGAGACGCTCTAACACTTTTATGTCGTCAGGAATGTGATTTAAAATCGAAACACACATGTTTACAACATTTTTTTTGTATATCGCCTTGTGACATGTAGGGTGATATAACAGGTTAACAAATTTGGCCCTTTTTTGCCGAGTTATAACTTCACTACTTACTGAAGAAGTAGGTTGACGAAAGGCTCTTCGCTTATCCGATCATTTCTGAAACCGGTGGTTTCGAGAGTATCTGCTGGACCCAGGATCTAGCACATCTAGGGTCACGCTAAGGAAGCAGTGTCGATTCAGTTATCTGCGATGGATATACAGGGTTACTTTTAAAACATCAACAACCCTTAGAGCTGATTCTTGTGCTCAAATACAACAACTTTTTTGGAATCGGTGCAAACGATAACATTGAAACTCTCATAGGCTGGCATCGACTCCAGTAACTAGGATTAGGTACTTATGTGTTAATATTATTTTTGTTTTTTTGTTTGAAGTCAGTTTTTTTTTAAAATTAAATATATTTATTTATTTAAACTTTATTGCACAAAATAAAATCGTACAAAAGGTGTACTTAATGCCATGTGGCATTATCTACCAGTTTCAGTAAATATACTTATTATATCTATTTTTAGTGATAAACCCTAATCAAAACAAATCATAAGAGTGCAAACAAAAGTTTACTACTGAACACCGATTTCATCCCCTTTTTTCCACCCTTAGGGGTGGTTTTTTCCGCATATTTTTACTATAAGTAGTATCTTTACTATAAGTATAAGCTATTTAATGAAAAAAAATATCAAAATCGGTTATCATTTATTTATATATATTTTATTTTTTGTTGATTTTCTCAATAAGGGCTAAATTAATTTCGATAAAACTTATATGGGACCACCTCTGAAGTATAATCTACCAAAGAAAAATATAATCATCAAAAACGCTTCATAATTGGCGAAATAATCGGCTAATACGCATTGAGAACCTCCTCCCTTAAAATATTTTTTACTGCTTCAGTCAACGGCCTAGTATGAGAAAGTGTTTTTTTTTTGCGATTTCGATGTTGGTCCCACAGAAAAAGTTGTTGTACTTAAACACCAAAATCAGCCCCTAGGGGGTTGTTCATGTTTTAAACATAACCCTGTATACCTCGCGGCGTCCTGTCCAAAGACCGAGTTTCAAGGCTCAACCCTGGTCAGGAATTGATAGTGTCACAGGGGAACCCCCTCCTCCAGCCTAAGGGTACCCTGCAAATCGTGGAACCCTCATTTATGTCCCTTCTTTAATTGGCATTATAAAATCATTTATGGGCAGCAAAAAACTGAGTTGCATAGCAACTTGATCATAGACTATCTTGGTATAGTAAGTATCGTATACGATTAGGGCATTTATATACGTTTTTAAAACATATAATTGTGATACCTTTTTTATAATAAATAAGACTTGTATTGGATAAATGAAATTCCCTAGCTTTGTATTGTAATTTTTGTGTAATACATTATTTTCGAATTTGCCGTCTTTTACTTACCTACAACATGCTAACTATTGCAAATGCAACACTACTACAATAGTGTCCAATTTTAATTAAACATTGAGAATAGAAAGTGTACAGGGTTACATTGCAAATTTAATTATTCCTATCTGCTGTTATAAATCGTACGCGTGGATAATTTAACTCATTCATGAAAAAATTGCACCAGATGTGCACTGGGTAAGGCCTTGTAAGCTAGTTTTTCTTTTGACTTTATTTTCGTATATTATAAAGTTTTTTTTTTTTGTAACATTATTAAAAATAACGATTAAGACGCTTCTTTAGATTGTTCCCAAGATCTTATTTTTTAAAGGCACCCCTTTGCAATGTAATCCTGTATCCCTGTTTAAAGGATTGTTAAATTGTGTAAAAAAGTGTTAGGTAATCTGTCAACTTTAATCGTTTTTTTCTCTTCTGTAGTCATTTGCTATCAGGATCACTCGCGACTACTAGCAAGAGCTCGCAAGCAACCAATCTGTTATAAGTGTTCTCTATCAAGAGCACTACATATTTAAACAGGGTGTACAAAATGTTAATGACACTCCATAAAATCACACACACGTTAGCTGGTGATAAAAGCCGCCTTAGGCGCAAGACATCACAAAGGCTGTGAAATGGGCGTAGCGCCTTGCACGCGCCCGCGTCGCTTGTGTATATATCTCGCACCCCTGTTGCTTATAGACATATCATCAACACCGCCATGGCGCACTGCATCTTTCCCGCTGCGTGGAAGGAGGCAGAGGTCATAGGCATCCCTAAACCGGGTAAAAACCGGTCAGACCCCACCAGTTACAGGCCCATCAGTCTTCTAAAGACCATGGGCAAGTTATACGAACGAGTATTAGTTTCCTGACTAAAAGATTATATTTTCTCTAATAATCTTTTAATGAATGAGCAGTTTGGCTTCAGAGCCACTCACTCTTGCGTTCACCAGGTGCACCGCTTAACGGAACACATTCTGGACGGACTCAACAACTCTATAGAGACGGGAGCGCTATTCTTCGACGTGGCGAAAGCGTTCGATAAAGTCTGGCACAATGGCTTGATTTACAAGCTATACCAACTCGGTGTGCCAGATAGGCTCGTACTCATCTTGCGAGACTTCTTATCGAATCGTACTTTCCGCTACCGCGTCGATGGCACCCGCTCGTCCCCCCGCCCCGTCCGCGCCGGCGTCCCGCAGGGATCGGTGCTATTGCCGTTACTATTTTCGATCTATGTCAACGACATACCCAAGACGCCGGACGCGGAGTTAGCCCTATTCGCGGATGATACCGCTCTCTATCGCTCAGGATACAACCGTCGTTACATCACGATAGCGCTACAGCGCGCCGCTGATGCTCTCGGCGAGTGGTTCAGGAAGTGGCGTGTGGTGGTGAACCCCGAGAAAAGTGCAGCAGTGTACTTTACTCGAGGTCGCTTCAAAACGCGGCCTTCCAAACAACCCCGCTGCAAGAAAGTCCGTTTTAACGTCACCTTATTTGGCCGACCGATCCCCTGGGTGAGGGAGGTCAAATATCTAGGTGTCACTCTCGACCATCGGTTATCGTTTGTACCCCACATTACGCGCGTTCTCAATCGAGCGAAGTTCTATGCCCACCGACTATACCACCTTGTCGGTAGCAAGAGTAAAATGTCGCTTAGAAATAAGTTGACAATTTACAAAACTTGCATCCGCCCCGTGATGACATACGCCAGTCCGGTGTTTGCTCACGCTTCTTCAAACAGCATTAAGAAAATGCAAAGTTTCCAAAACAATTTCTTGCTGAGAGCCTCGGGTCAACCGTGGTTCGTACGCCGCAAGAATCTCCATAAAGATTTCGACATGCCCTCAGTAGCCCAATATATGAAAGAAGCGTCTGAGCGCTTCTTTGATAAGGCAAAAAACCACTCCAATCCGCTCATAGTCAAAGCCGCCACGTACACGCCCCAGGAGGATGTCGCTGCCCGACTCCGTCGGCCTCGGCACGTTTTGGACGACCCTGACGATTCCTACACCGCGTACTGTAGAACAACAGCCAACACCGCCTTAAGCACTTCAAGTACTGCACAACATTTTAGTTCGCATCACCGCACCCGCCGAAGGGTGCGAGGTCCCGTATTTCATTTCGGCCGACACAGACATGTGCCTGGCCGTTTTTCCCCTGCCCACCCTACGGACGACGGCCCAAGCCGAGGTCCGAGCCTATAGAGGCGCCCTTGAGGCCAGAGTCCGACTCACCCCCAGATCGGGCCCGCTAGAAAGGAGCCCGGCAGCGGTCCGGCCTGTTTCGGCAGTTCCGGTCCCGTCGGCGCCACCACTAGCGGGTTCGCCGCTTGGTAGGGTGCCTTTTGCACTCCACATTGGCCCGATCACGCCTGCTAGTATGGGACTCGACACGTACGAGTCTGAGGCTTCGCTGCGCGAAGCCTCACACTCGGCCGGGTCGGGCGACCGCTAGCGGGGCGGACCTAGGCCGTGCGCCTTCAGCGCACGCCACAACTGCCCGGGTTAAGCTGGCGAATGTCTTCCTCAAAGACACTCAGCGAAAGGTCCGTCCATAAAAAAAAATAAAAAAAACAGACATTTTGCATGAATTAGGAAAGAAAATGGGCCGGCATGACCGACGACATTACCACGTTCGAGTGTCTTGCGACGGCTTAGCCGGTTCATTGACGACCCCCGTAGGCGAGGCGTACGAGAGGCGAGCAAACCGGACTTGGTGTCGCAATCTCTGCCTGCCTAGCATGAGCACTAAAAACACGATATGATATGATACGATATAGCGAAATATCGACACCAACTTTAAAAATATGATAGATATAGCCGCCATGTTGAATCGCCGTCACATATGTGACGGATCTTAATATATATTAAGATCGCTGTTTCGATAAAAAAATAAAATAGCGGCTAAATCTATCATATTTTTAAAGTTGGTGTCGATATTTCGCTATATCATATCGTGTTTTTAGTGCTCATGCTAGGCAGGCTGAGGTTAATGTGGAAAAATAACTTTTCTATATCTCGGGTCTGGATGCTGTGGATCGTCGTCGTTTCTGATTTCTGTAACACAAGTGCTTCAGCTACATTACATATCAAAGGGTCGGAGCAATGTATGTAATGTTGTCATCGACTAATATATTACTACTATATAAATCAATGAATGTGGGCCAATATTTATTTACTTTATGTACTTGTCTAGCCAATCAATTAAAACATCGAGGAGCTACAGCATCTTCTTTGCTGTAAGCAAACGCATGCAATGCATTACGTTATGAGGCAAAATAAGCGCTATCATTTGCAAAAAGGGCAAGGTAAGCCTTTGACACCCTCTGCGATTAGGTCTCTTCTCAAGGTGGATATCGTCTGACTGTTTGTAGATGGCAAAAAGTGCTACTGCCAGAAAAGCTACCTAGTGGCTCTCCTGCTCTGCTCTCTGCTGTGGTAATCAAAATCGTATTCATTTCGTCAAGGCAAGACTCTAACTAAAGCGCTTGCTAAACGGAGGACGGTCTCCTCTTGACATTGCTCGACTACCCCCACTCTAATTTCCTTGACGTCTAACGCTAATCTATATTAGTGTTTTTAAACTTGGTCCTAGTTTATATTCGCCTAGACCACTCGAGTTTCAGCAAGCTCAAATCGATGTATGCTCAATTTATAACGAGAAGCGAAGAGTCGAAAGCCCCTGACAAATAATCTGGCTGTATGGCTCAGTTTCCATTGCCTTTTCCATCGTGGATAAAAAACTACTACTGTCGGGAAAAGCGCGGGAACTTCGAAGAGTAAAGGCGGGCTCCTTAAATTTTTTAACTTCAATAATTAAAAAAGTTGTTAAATTAAGAGTTTTAACCGCAATTAAGACGATGGGGAGGCGAGCAGGGAAAAAAAGAAAAAAAGATGATGTTCCTGATCAGGATTCGGGGGGTCTCAACCGAGACTCTACCAGCACAACATCGGAGTCGGAGGACGAGGGAGAGCAGGAGAGTAACCATGCCCCATATTATGTTACCGACTATACTCGAATGTATCCAGAGGATTCAAATGCAACAGAGTTTGTCGTCTTTGTACAAGCAGTAGGCAGTGAGACACCAATAGGCAGCAGAGATCTTCTTTCCATTTCAAACTGCATAAGAAGATATAATAAGGGTATTAAGTACTTAAGGGCTCTCAATAAATACAAAATCGGCGTATATTTTGAAAAACCAGGATTGGCCAATGCATTCTTAATAAATAAAACATTTTTAAAAGAAAATAACTTTGCAGCCACAATACCAGCAACATCAACAGAAACAACTGGCATTATTCGTAATGTCCCAGTAAAGTACACAAATAAGAAAATATACACTCTTCTAAGCAGCACTAAGAAAATTATAAGCATCCGTCGTTTTTTCAGAAAAGTTGCTACAGCAAATGGTTTCGTCCGTCAGCCAACTCCAACAGTTGCCATCACATTCGCAGCAACCTCCCTGCCGGATTTTGTGGACCTCGAGGGATGGAGACATAACATCATGCAATATATACCACCGGTAAAGCAGTGTTATCGCTGCTTGAGGTATGGACACATTTCTAAATACTGCAAAAATGATGAGAGATGTTCAATCTGCAACAATAACCACAATTATAAAGACTGCACAATCACCAAAGAGAATGCTGTTTGCGCTCATTGTAATGGTAATCACATTAGTATTTCTGGTCAATGCCCCATCAAACAAAAGAAAATTCAAGAGAACAGAATTAAACACAAAGCACCCACTTATGCAAATCTGTTTGATAAGAAAAATTTCCCAGAACTAAAGACCACTGTTAAAGATTACAAAAAACCTCAAACCAACTTACTTGACATACTAAATACTGATGCATCAGCAATGAATCTTTTAATAGAAACTATAATTAAAATAATTACTTTGAACAAAACAAATGAGACAATAATTTCATCAAAAAATATTTTAGGTATTCTATCAGAAACTCTCAGTAAGAAAGAAAGGTTACTAAGTTCACAGAACAATATTTAAATATAATGCAATGGAATGCTCAGAGCATACTGAGCAGTCGCAATTTATTTCAAAAATATATTTATGATAACTACATAGATATAGCTTTAATATCAGAAACATGGCTCAAGCCTCACCAAAAATTTAAAATTAAAGGTTATCACATAGAACGAAATGACTGTGGAAATGAGCATAATGGGGTTGCTATTATAATTCATAAAAGCATTCAGTATGTCAGGCTCCCAACTTTTTTTGATAATTCTTTACAAAATCTAGCAATCCAGGTAACAATTAATAATAAGAAATACACAATAGTTTCAGTCTACTGTCCAAACAACAGCTCACCAAGATTTCACATTAAGAAGTTCACAGATCTAATAGATAGTTTACCAAAACCTATTTTTGTAGCTGGAGATTTCAATGCTCATCACACAATTTGGGGATGCAACTCCATAGACCCTCGAGGTAGAAATATATTTGATAATTTAGATGACTGTGACTTAGTACTGTTAAATGACCAACAAGTAACAACTGTAGGTTCACACAGTTGGAGACCGAATGGCTTGGATTTAACTATGGTAAGCTCTTGTTTGGCATTAAATTGTGACTGGAAAGTCTATGATGATCCTTTAGGTAGTTATCATTTACCCACCTTAACTTCAATGCAACTATTTGCTGTATGTACACCATTGCAAACATTTGTTGCTTCAGGAACTGATATTCCTGATCATCCCAACCTTCGATTAGTAAACTGGGAACACTATTCAGACACAGTCAATGAAATGTTAAATGATTTTCCGACTTTTAATTACAACAATCGTCCTCTTGAAGCATACAATTTTTTTTGTGACACAATCAAATCTGCTGTAAATATGTCAATGCCAAATTACAACAAAGATAATACCAATCGTTCCGTTTCACAAACGTCTCGTAGTAACTTTAAACATCTTTCGGTTCCTTGGTGGAATGAACGTTGCGCTAGCGCTGTACAAAACTCTAAAGAAGCTTTTATAAAGTTTAAAACTGACCCTTCGCCTGAAAATTATGTTAATTTTAAAAAATTACAGGCTTTAAAAAAACGCATAATTAACACTGAAAAAAGTGCGAACTGGAAAGAGTTCTGCTCAAATATTAATAGACTGACTCCAGTATCTCGAATTTGGAATACCCTGAGAAAGTTTAATAAAAGTAGCGATTCTAGGTTTCTACAGAATAATGAATGTCCACCTTGGGTTAATGAATTTTTAAGGAAATATACCCCAGATCATGTAGAAGCTCCACCTCCTAATAACTATAATACTTCAAGCAATAATACCTCAGCTAACAGTTACTTAACAGACATTTTTAGCTTATCTGAACTAGTCTCAGCTGTTAAGTCGCGAAAGGACACTACTTGCGGTTTAGATTATATTTCTTACAAGATGTTTAAAAAACTTACTAAAGATAATTTATCAAAATTGCTTTCTATTATTAACGGGTTATGGAAGAGTAATACAATCCCTGAAGAGTGGAAGGTGGACTGTTTAGTTCCAGTTTTAAAGCCAAGTAAAAATAAAGATAGTTCCGATTCATATCGTCCGATTGCACTCACGTCATGCGTAGGTAAAGTATTTGAGCAGTTATTAAAGCAACGTCTAGAGTTTTTCATTGAAAGCAATCACTTACTTCCTAACAATCAATTTGGTTTTAGACGTGGTCGTTCGGCTCGTGAGAGTTTGGGATGTTTATTTACAGATATACAAAAAGCTTTGACTGAAAATAAATATTTAGTATGTGTATTTTTTGATATTATAGGTGCCTTTAATAATGTAAATCTTTCAGTTTTATCAACTACGCTACTTTCTTTAGGAATTCCCAATAAAATTGTGACATGGTTGTACGAATTCTTAAATAAACGTAAGGTTTTTGTGAAGATAAACAATAAATTGTATGGACCTAGGCTGTCTTACAAAGGAGTCTGCCAAGGGGGTATTTTGAGCCCCTTGTTGTATATTTTATATATTTATAGATTAAATGAAATTTTAGGACCTGATCCTGACATAACAAATTTGCAATTTGCAGATGATTTAGCTATTTATACACAAGGTTCAAATCTTACAAATCTTATAGACAAATTGAATAGCGTGCTTGTTAAACTTCACTCGTATTTAACTTATTTGAACTTAGATGTAAATGCAAGCAAAAGCAAAGTTGTAGTTTTTAAGAAACGTAACATTCAATTGCCTATTTCTAACATAAAATATAATAATGAAGAGTTGCCAACAGAAATGTGTGCAAGATTTTTAGGTGTTATTTTCCAACAAAACTTCTCCTGGAAAATGTATGTCGACTGTCTCATAGAACGATCACTCAGAGCTACTAATATTCTTAAATCTCTAACTGGTACTCAATGGGGCGCTGACCCTAAAATACTGCTGGTATTATACAAATCTCTGGTGAGAAGCCATTTCGAATACGCTTTCTTTTGTTTTGCATCAGACAAAAAGCTCGTCGAGAAACTTAATAAAGTCCAAAATAAAAATTTACGCATTATCTTAGGTGCTATGAACACGTCACCGATTAATTCAATGCAAATTGAATGCAATTTGCCTCCATTAGATATACGGTTTGATTATCTCCGGAAAATATTTTTGATGAAATTATTGGTTGTAAATAATAGTATATTATTAAGAAAGTTATTTAATGCTAATTTCACTTCCTATTTAAATATAGCATTAAGAGATGTTAAAAAGTTAAAAGACGAAAACAATGTTCATACAAGTGATGAATTACCATGTTATAGTGGTCTTTATCAAAGTAAATTTTTTGAAATGAAGATTATTATTAATAAAAAACTGTTTTGTAAATATGTTGTACATAATGAACTTAATGATTGGGAAGGATACAGGCAGATTTATACGGATGGTGCAAAAACGGTAGAAAATGTTTCTATGGCATTTTATGATCCATGCTTAAAGACTGGTCATGGAATAAAATTACCTACCGTTACAAGTATATACACGGCCGAGGCATGTGCCTTATTAGCTGCCTTACAGTACATAGAAAAATTTGACAGTCAAAAGTGGATTATTATATCAGATAGTATGAGCGTTTTAGAAGCACTGTCTAATCCATGCCACAATGCTAAAACAAATTACCTAATTATAAAAATCAAAGAAAAGTATGTCGAGCTAATTAATGAGGGTAAAGATATCATATTTTTTTGGACTCCTTCGCATATAGGTGTGGCTGGCAATGAGCAAGCAGATTATTTTGCTAAACTTATAACAAATACTTCGGATCTAGTTCCTGCAAAGAATATTAAATTACCACATTCAGATTGCACTACTCTTATAAAAGAATCGTCACGGAGAGAATGGACAGAGCATTGGCAGGAAACTCTTCAAGCAAAAGGAACCTGGTATAGAGAAATAAATAATGATATAAGAGTGCCCTGGTTCTTTAAAGGAACTTTCAAGAACAGAAAATTTTACTCATTAATCTCTCGGTTACGAATTGGGCATGGTCGTTTTAACGAACATCTGCATAGAATGAACATGATTACCTCCCCGTCATGCACATTTTGTAATGAACCAATTCAGTCTCTCCATCACATTTTCTTTGAGTGTTCTGAATTCTCACTTCAAAGACTTATCTTGATTGAAGATTTATTAGAAGTCTATAAAAGGCCTGAAGACATCCCGCGCCGTCTACAGGAACTTCTCAAGAATGAAGAAAACTATAAAGCCCTATATAATTTCATAATTTCAACTGTAGAAGAGCTTTAAACATTATTTGTGAAACGGTTGATGAACGTCTCTAAATTAAAAAAAATACATTGAAGATACATTTTAACATAAGACCTGGCTGTATGGCGAAAGCCTTTGCCTTTTCCAACCATCGAGGAAGGAAAGAATGGAACCAAAAAAAAAAAAAAAAACTACTACTGTCAAAATAACAACCGACGAGAAAAAAAAGCGCGGGAACTTCGAAGAGTAAAGGCGGGCTCCTTAAATTTTTTAACTTCAATAATAAAAAAAGTTGTTAAATTAAGAGTTTTAACCGCAATTGAGACGATGGGGAGGCGAGCAGGGAAAAAAAGAAAAAAAGATGATGTTCCTGATCAGGATTCGGGGGGTCTCAACCGAGACTCTACCAGCACAACATCGGAGTCGGAGGACGAGGGAGAGCAGGAGAGTAACCATGCCCCATATTATGTTACCGACTATACTCGAATGTATCCAGAGGATTCAAATGCAACAGAGTTTGTCGTCTTTGTACAAGCAGTAGGCAGTGAGACACCAATAGGCAGCAGAGATCTTCTTTCCATTTCAAACTGCATAAGAAGATATAATAAGGGTATTAAGTACTTAAGGGCTCTCAATAAATACAAAATCGGCGTATATTTTGAAAAACCAGGATTGGCCAATGCATTTTTAATAAATAAAACATTTCTAAAAGAAAATAACTTTGCAGCCACAATACCAGCAACATCAACAGAAACAACTGGCATTATTCGTAATGTCCCAGTAAAGTACACAAATAAGAAAATATACACTCTTCTAAGCAGCACTAAGAAAATTATAAGCATCCGTCGTTTTTTCAGAAAAGTTGCTACAGCAAATGGTTTCGTCCGTCAGCCAACTCCAACAGTTGCCATCACATTCGCAGCAACCTCCCTGCCGGATTTTGTGGACCTCGAGGGATGGAGACATAACATCATGCAATATATACCACCGGTAAAGCAGTGTTATCGCTGCTTGAGGTATGGACACATTTCTAAATACTGCAAAAATGATGAGAGATGTTCAATCTGCAACAATAACCACAATTATAAAGACTGCACAATCACCAAAGAGAATGCTGTTTGCGCTCATTGTAATGGTAATCACATTAGTATTTCTGGTCAATGCCCCATCAAACAAAAGAAAATTCAAGAGAACAGAATTAAACACAAAGCACCCACTTATGCAAATCTGTTTGATAAGAAAAATTTCCCAGAACTAAAGACCACTGTTAAAGATTACAAAAAACCTCAAACCAACTTACTTGACATACTAAATACTGATGCATCAGCAATGAATCTTTTAATAGAAACTATAATTAAAATAATTACTTTGAACAAAACAAATGAGACAATAATTTCATCAAAAAATATTTTAGGTATTCTATCAGAAACTCTCAGTAAGAAAGAAAGGTTACTAAGTTCACAGAACAATATTTAAATATAATGCAATGGAATGCTCAGAGCATACTGAGCAGTCGCAATTTATTTCAAAAATATATTTATGATAACTACATAGATATAGCTTTAATATCAGAAACATGGCTCAAGCCTCACCAAAAATTTAAAATTAAAGGTTATCACATAGAACGAAATGACTGTGGAAATGAGCATAATGGGGTTGCTATTATAATTCATAAAAGCATTCAGTATGTCAGGCTCCCAACTTTTTTTGATAATTCTTTACAAAATCTAGCAATCCAGGTAACAATTAATAATAAGAAATACACAATAGTTTCAGTCTACTGTCCAAACAACAGCTCACCAAGATTTCACATTAAGAAGTTCAAAGATCTAATAGATAGTTTACCAAAACCTATTTTTGTAGCTGGAGATTTCAATGCTCATCACACAATTTGGGGATGCAACTCCATAGACCCTCGAGGTAGAAATATATTTGATAATTTAGATGACTGTGACTTAGTACTGTTAAATGACCAACAAGTAACAACTGTAGGTTCACACAGTTGGAGACCGAATGGCTTGGATTTAACTATGGTGAGCTCTTGTTTGGCATTAAATTGTGACTGGAAAGTCTATGATGATCCTTTAGGTAGTTATCATTTACCCACCTTAACTTCAATGCAACTATTTGCTGTATGTACACCATTGCAAACATTTGTTGCTTCAGGAACTGATATTCCTGATCATCCCAACCTTCGATTAGTAAACTGGGAACACTATTCAGACACAGTCAATGAAATGTTAAATGATTTTCCGACTTTTAATTACAACAATCGTCCTCTTGAAGCATACAATTTTTTTTGTGACACAATCAAATCTGCTGTAAATATGTCAATGCCAAATTACAACAAAAATAATACCAATCGTTCCGTTTCACAAACGTCTCGTAGTAACTTTAAACATCTTTCGGTTCCTTGGTGGAATGAACGTTGCGCTAGCGCTGTACAAAACTCTAAAGAAGCTTTTATAAAGTTTAAAACTGACCCTTCGCCTGAAAATTATGTTAATTTTAAAAAATTACAGGCTTTAAAAAAACGCATAATTAACACTGAAAAAAGTGAGAACTGGAAAGAGTTCTGCTCAAATATTAATAGACTGACTCCAGTATCTCGAATTTGGAATACCCTGAGAAAGTTTAATAAAAGTAGCGATTCTAGGTTTCTACAGAATAATGAATGTCCACCTTGGGTTAATGAATTTTTAAGGAAATATACCCCAGATCATGTAGAAGCTCCACCTCCTAATAACTATAATACTTCAAGCAATAATACCTCAGCTAACAGTTACTTAACAGACGTTTTTAGCTTATCTGAACTAGTCTCAGCTGTTAAGTCGCGAAAGGACACTACTTGCGGTTTAGATTATATTTCTTACAAGATGTTTAAAAAACTTACTAAAGATAATTTATCAAAATTGCTTTCTATTATTAACGGGTTATGGAAGAGTAATACAATCCCTGAAGAGTGGAAGGTGGACTGTTTAGTTCCAGTTTTAAAGCCAAGTAAAAATAAAGATAGTTCCGATTCATATCGTCCGATTGCACTCACGTCATGCGTAGGTAAAGTATTTGAGCAGTTATTAAAGCAACGTCTAGAGTTTTTCATTGAAAGCAATCACTTACTTCCTAACAATCAATTTGGTTTTAGACGTGGTCGTTCGGCTCGTGAGAGTTTGGGATGTTTATTTACAGATATACAAAAAGCTTTGACTGAAAATAAATATTTAGTATGTGTATTTTTCGATATTATAGGTGCCTTTAATAATGTAAATCTTTCAGTTTTATCAACTACGCTACTTTCTTTAGGAATTCCCAATAAAATTGTGACATGGTTGTACCAATTCCTAAATAAACGTAAGGTTTTTGTGAAGATAAACAATAAATTGTATGGACCTAGGCTGTCTTACAAAGGAGTCTGCCAAGGGGGTATTTTGAGCCCCTTGTTGTATATTTTATATATTTATAGATTAAATGAAATTTTAGGACCTGATCCTGACATAACAAATTTGCAATTTGCAGATGATTTAGCTATTTATACACAAGGTTCAAATCTTACAAATCTTATAGACAAATTGAATAGCGTGCTTGTTAAACTTCACTCGTATTTAACTTATTTGAACTTAGATGTAAATGCAAGCAAAAGCAAAGTTGTAGTTTTTAAGAAACGTAACATTCAATTGCCTATTTCTAACATAAAATATAATAATGAAGAGTTGCCAACAGAAATGTGTGCAAGATTTTTAGGTGTTATTTTCCAACAAAACTTCTCCTGGAAAATGTATGTCGACTGTCTCATAGAACGATCACTCAGAGCTACTAATATTCTTAAATCTCTAACTGGTACTCAATGGGGCGCTGACCCTAAAATACTGCTGGTATTATACAAATCTCTGGTGAGAAGCCATTTCGAATACGCTTTCTTTTGTTTTGCATCAGACAAAAAGCTCGTCGAGAAACTTAATAAAGTCCAAAATAAAAATTTACGCATTATCTTAGGTGCTATGAACACGTCACCGATTAATTCAATGCAAATTGAATGCAATTTGCCTCCATTAGATATACGGTTTGATTATCTCCGGAAAATATTTTTGATGAAATTATTGGTTGTAAATAATAGTATATTATTAAGAAAGTTATTTAATGCTAATTTCACTTCCTATTTAAATATAGCATTAAGAGATGTTAAAAAGTTAAAAGACGAAAACAATGTTCATACAAGTGATGAATTACCATGTTATAGTGGTCTTTATCAAAGTAAATTTTTTGAAATGAAGATTATTATTAATAAAAAACTGTTTTGTAAATATGTTGTACATAATGAACTTAATGATTGGGAAGGATACAGGCAGATTTATACGGATGGTGCAAAAACGGTAGAAAATGTTTCTATGGCATTTTATGATCCATGCTTAAAGACTGGTCATGGAATAAAATTACCTACCGTTACAAGTATATACACGGCCGAGGCATGTGCCTTATTAGCTGCCTTACAGTACATAGAAAAATTTGACAGTCAAAAGTGGATTATTATATCAGATAGTATGAGCGTTTTAGAAGCACTGTCTAATCCATGCCACAATGCTAAAACAAATTACCTAATTATAAAAATCAAAGAAAAGTATGTCGAGCTAATTAATGAGGGTAAAGATATCATATTTTTTTGGACTCCTTCGCATATAGGTGTGGCTGGCAATGAGCAAGCAGATTATTTTGCTAAACTTATAACAAATACTTCGGATCTAGTTCCTGCAAAGAATATTAAATTACCACATTCAGATTGCACTACTCTTATAAAAGAATCGTCACGGAGAGAATGGACAGAGCATTGGCAGGAAACTCTTCAAGCAAAAGGAACCTGGTATAGAGAAATAAATAATGATATAAGAGTGCCCTGGTTCTTTAAAGGAACTTTCAAGAACAGAAAATTTTACTCATTAATCTCTCGGTTACGAATTGGGCATGGTCGTTTTAACGAACATCTGCATAGAATGAACATGATTACCTCCCCGTCATGCACATTTTGTAATGAACCAATTCAGTCTCTCCATCACATTTTCTTTGAGTGTTCTGAATTCTCACTTCAAAGACTTATCTTGATTGAAGATTTATTAGAAGTCTATAAAAGGCCTGAAGACATCCCGCGCCGTCTACAGGAACTTCTCAAGAATGAAGAAAACTATAAAGCCCTATATAATTTCATAATTTCAACTGTAGAAGAGCTTTAAACATTATTTGTGAAACGGTTGATGAACGTCTCTAAATTAAAAAAAATACATTGAAGATACATTTTAACATAAGACCTGGCTGTATGGCGAAAGCCTTTGCCTTTTCCAACCATCGAGGAAGGAAAGAATGGAACCAAAAAAAAAAAAAAAAACTACTACTGTCAAAATAACAACCGACGAGAAAAAAAAGCGCGGGAACTTCGAAGAGTAAAGGCGGGCTCCTTAAATTTTTTAACTTCAATAATAAAAAAAGTTGTTAAATTAAGAGTTTTAACCGCAATTGAGACGATGGGGAGGCGAGCAGGGAAAAAAAGAAAAAAAGATGATGTTCCTGATCAGGATTCGGGGGGTCTCAACCGAGACTCTACCAGCACAACATCGGAGTCGGAGGACGAGGGAGAGCAGGAGAGTAACCATGCCCCATATTATGTTACCGACTATACTCGAATGTATCCAGAGGATTCAAATGCAACAGAGTTTGTCGTCTTTGTACAAGCAGTAGGCAGTGAGACACCAATAGGCAGCAGAGATCTTCTTTCCATTTCAAACTGCATAAGAAGATATAATAAGGGTATTAAGTACTTAAGGGCTCTCAATAAATACAAAATCGGCGTATATTTTGAAAAACCAGGATTGGCCAATGCATTTTTAATAAATAAAACATTTCTAAAAGAAAATAACTTTGCAGCCACAATACCAGCAACATCAACAGAAACAACTGGCATTATTCGTAATGTCCCAGTAAAGTACACAAATAAGAAAATATACACTCTTCTAAGCAGCACTAAGAAAATTATAAGCATCCGTCGTTTTTTCAGAAAAGTTGCTACAGCAAATGGTTTCGTCCGTCAGCCAACTCCAACAGTTGCCATCACATTCGCAGCAACCTCCCTGCCGGATTTTGTGGACCTCGAGGGATGGAGACATAACATCATGCAATATATACCACCGGTAAAGCAGTGTTATCGCTGCTTGAGGTATGGACACATTTCTAAATACTGCAAAAATGATGAGAGATGTTCAATCTGCAACAATAACCACAATTATAAAGACTGCACAATCACCAAAGAGAATGCTGTTTGCGCTCATTGTAATGGTAATCACATTAGTATTTCTGGTCAATGCCCCATCAAACAAAAGAAAATTCAAGAGAACAGAATTAAACACAAAGCACCCACTTATGCAAATCTGTTTGATAAGAAAAATTTCCCAGAACTAAAGACCACTGTTAAAGATTACAAAAAACCTCAAACCAACTTACTTGACATACTAAATACTGATGCATCAGCAATGAATCTTTTAATAGAAACTATAATTAAAATAATTACTTTGAACAAAACAAATGAGACAATAATTTCATCAAAAAATATTTTAGGTATTCTATCAGAAACTCTCAGTAAGAAAGAAAGGTTACTAAGTTCACAGAACAATATTTAAATATAATGCAATGGAATGCTCAGAGCATACTGAGCAGTCGCAATTTATTTCAAAAATATATTTATGATAACTACATAGATATAGCTTTAATATCAGAAACATGGCTCAAGCCTCACCAAAAATTTAAAATTAAAGGTTATCACATAGAACGAAATGACTGTGGAAATGAGCATAATGGGGTTGCTATTATAATTCATAAAAGCATTCAGTATGTCAGGCTCCCAACTTTTTTTGATAATTCTTTACAAAATCTAGCAATCCAGGTAACAATTAATAATAAGAAATACACAATAGTTTCAGTCTACTGTCCAAACAACAGCTCACCAAGATTTCACATTAAGAAGTTCAAAGATCTAATAGATAGTTTACCAAAACCTATTTTTGTAGCTGGAGATTTCAATGCTCATCACACAATTTGGGGATGCAACTCCATAGACCCTCGAGGTAGAAATATATTTGATAATTTAGATGACTGTGACTTAGTACTGTTAAATGACCAACAAGTAACAACTGTAGGTTCACACAGTTGGAGACCGAATGGCTTGGATTTAACTATGGTGAGCTCTTGTTTGGCATTAAATTGTGACTGGAAAGTCTATGATGATCCTTTAGGTAGTTATCATTTACCCACCTTAACTTCAATGCAACTATTTGCTGTATGTACACCATTGCAAACATTTGTTGCTTCAGGAACTGATATTCCTGATCATCCCAACCTTCGATTAGTAAACTGGGAACACTATTCAGACACAGTCAATGAAATGTTAAATGATTTTCCGACTTTTAATTACAACAATCGTCCTCTTGAAGCATACAATTTTTTTTGTGACACAATCAAATCTGCTGTAAATATGTCAATGCCAAATTACAACAAAAATAATACCAATCGTTCCGTTTCACAAACGTCTCGTAGTAACTTTAAAGAAGTCTAAAGAAGCTTTTATAAAGTTTAAAACTGACCCTTCGCCTGAAAATTATGTTAATTTTAAAAAATTACAGGCTTTAAAAAAACGCATAATTAACACTGAAAAAAGTGAGAACTGGAAAGAGTTCTGCTCAAATATTAATAGACTGACTCCAGTATCTCGAATTTGGAATACCCTGAGAAAGTTTAATAAAAGTAGCGATTCTAGGTTTCTACAGAATAATGAATGTCCACCTTGGGTTAATGAATTTTTAAGGAAATATACCCCAGATCATGTAGAAGCTCCACCTCCTAATAACTATAATACTTCAAGCAATAATACCTCAGCTAACAGTTACTTAACAGACATTTTTAGCTTATCTGAACTAGTCTCAGCTGTTAAGTCGCGAAAGGACACTACTTGCGGTTTAGATTATATTTCTTACAAGATGTTTAAAAAACTTACTAAAGATAATTTATCAAAATTGCTTTCTATTATTAACGGGTTATGGAAGAGTAATACAATCCCTGAAGAGTGGAAGGTGGACTGTTTAGTTCCAGTTTTAAAGCCAAGTAAAAATAAAGATAGTTCCGATTCATATCGTCCGATTGCGCTCACGTCATGCGTAGGTAAAGTATTTGAGCAGTTATTAAAGCAACGTCTAGAGTTTTTCATTGAAAGCAATCACTTACTTCCTAACAATCAATTTGGTTTTAGACGTGGTCGTTCGGCTCGTGAGAGTTTGGGATGTTTATTTACAGATATACAAAAAGCTTTGACTGAAAATAAATATTTAGTATGTGTATTTTTCGATATTATAGGTGCCTTTAATAATGTAAATCTTTCAGTTTTATCAACTACGCTACTTTCTTTAGGAATTCCCAATAAAATTGTGACATGGTTGTACCAATTCCTAAATAAACGTAAGGTTTTTGTGAAGATAAACAATAAATTGTATGGACCTAGGCTGTCTTACAAAGGAGTCTGCCAAGGGGGTATTTTGAGCCCCTTGTTGTATATTTTATATATTTATAGATTAAATGAAATTTTAGGACCTGATCCTGACATAACAAATTTGCAATTTGCAGATGATTTAGCTATTTATACACAAGGTTCAAATCTTACAAATCTTATAGACAAATTGAATAGCGTGCTTGTTAAACTTCACTCGTATTTAACTTATTTGAACTTAGATGTAAATGCAAGCAAAAGCAAAGTTGTAGTTTTTAAGAAACGTAACATTCAATTGCCTATTTCTAACATAAAATATAATAATGAAGAGTTGCCAACAGAAATGTGTGCAAGATTTTTAGGTGTTATTTTTCAACAAAACTTCTCCTGGAAAATGTATGTCGACTGTCTCATAGAACGATCCCTCAGAGCTACTAATATTCTTAAATCTCTAACTGGTACTCAATGGGGCGCTGACCCTAAAATACTGCTGGTATTATACAAATCTCTGGTGAGAAGCCATTTCGAATACGCTTTCTTTTGTTTTGCATCAGACAAAAAGCTCGTCGAGAAACTTAATAAAGTCCAAAATAAAAATTTACGCATTATCTTAGGTGCTATGAACACCTCACCGATTAATTCAATGCAAATTGAATGCAATTTGCCTCCATTAGATATACGGTTTGATTATCTCCGGAAAATATTTTTGATGAAATTATTGGTTGTAAATAATAGTATATTATTAAGAAAGTTATTTAATGCTAATTTCACTTCCTATTTAAATATAGCATTAAGAGATGTTAAAAAGTTAAAAGACGAAAACAATGTTCATACAAGTGATGAATTACCATGTTATAGTGGTCTTTATCAAAGTAAATTTTTTGAAATGAAGATTATTATTAATAAAAAACTGTTTTGTAAATATGTTGTACATAATGAACTTAATGATTGGGAAGGATACAGGCAGATTTATACGGATGGTGCAAAAACGGTAGAAAATGTTTCTATGGCATTTTATGATCCATGCTTAAAGACTGGTCATGGAATAAAATTACCTACCGTTACAAGTATATACACGGCCGAGGCATGTGCCTTATTAGCTGCCTTACAGTACATAGAAAAATTTGACAGTCAAAAGTGGATTATTATATCAGATAGTATGAGCGTTTTAGAAGCACTGTCTAATCCATGCCACAATGCTAAAACCAATTACCTAATTATAAAAATCAAAGAAAAGTATGTCGAGCTAATTAATGAGGGTAAAGATATTATATTTTTTTGGACTCCTTCGCATATAGGTGTGGCTGGCAATGAGCAAGCAGATTATTTTGCTAAACTTATAACAAATACTTCGGATCTAGTTCCTGCAAAGAATATTAAATTACCACATTCAGATTGCACTACTCTTTTAAAAGAATCGTCACGGAGAGAATGGACAGAGCATTGGCAGGAAACTCTTCAAGCAAAAGGAACCTGGTATAGAGAAATAAATAATGATATAAGAGTGCCCTGGTTCTTTAAAGGAACTTTCAAGAACAGAAAATTTTACTCATTAATCTCTCGGTTACGAATTGGGCATGGTCGTTTTAACGAACATCTGCATAGAATGAACATGATTACCTCCCCGTCATGCACATTTTGTAATGAACCAATTCAGTCTCTCCATCACATTTTCTTTGAGTGTTCTGAATTCTCACTTCAAAGACTTATCTTGATTGAAGATTTATTAGAAGTCTATAAAAGGCCTGAAGACATCCCGCGCCGTCTACAGGAACTTCTCAAGAATGAAGAAAACTATAAAGCCCTATATAATTTCATAATTTCAACTGTAGAAAAGCTTTAAACATTATTTGTGAAACGGTTGATGAACGTCTCTAAATTAAAAAAATACATTGAAGATACATTTTAACATAAGACCTGGCTGTATGGCGAAAGCCTTTGCCTTTTCCAACCATCGAGGAAGGAAAGAATGGAACCAAAAAAAAAAAAAAAAACAACCGACGAAACATTTTGCTCTACAAAAATCTCCGTGGAAAAGTTTTTAAACCAAATTCCCAGCTTTAAATCTAGAAAAAAATAATTTAATATGATATTACGATGTTGGAACTGTATATCACCGTATTTAAATATATATCGGCGATCCATTTCGACCACGACAAGGATAATACTGAAGGAAAACTTGTCTGCAGCAGCTTTCAAACCAGAGTTGGTTGAAAAAGATAAATATGACCAATGGGAGTGGAAGGGTTTATTTAAAGCTGAAAACCTGAGCGATAAGCCTCCCTTCAGCATGGTTCTCCCACCTCCGAACGTCACAGGAAAGCTGCATTTAGGTTAGTTTTATTAGGTTACTTTTTACTTACTTTTGTAACTTGAATTGAAATGACTGTCTGTATATTTTACCTATCATGTCCAATGGCTCATTGATGGCTTATGTGACTAGCATGTATATGAATTTATATAAACCAATAAAATCTTGTGCCCCGTTTTTATCTAAAGACTTCTAAATAATTCGGTTGTATTTAACCTTCCTCAAGATTTTTATTATTTTCCGTGTGCCCTTAAGCACAGGCCTCCTTCAAGCAAGGCATGCACAACGGCTCTAACCCTTTCCATTTTCCGTTTAGGTTTTCCTAGCTGACTTCAATACATTTCCTCCTTATTTTTTTTAATGGTTTTTATTTTGTTTTAACAAAAAAAACATTTGCATCAAGATACTTAATGTTTTTTATCTTACAGTTTAAGATTTTTATTTATATTTCAACAAAACTATTAAAAATAATAAATTCAGGTAAACTAATGTAAAGCTATTTGAAAAGATTATAGAAATTTATCAAGAATGCTATGGACTATAAAGGCAAGAGATAGAAACGAGAAAATTAGGTACAAATGCTAGTTCTAATCACACAACCACCATGCTTTGTTGTCTGGAGCGTAAACCAGTAGACTAGACAGAAGTCAATTACTTCAGCAATATAACTCTTAAATGATGCATTAACTTTACATAATGTACATGGTAATTTACATGTTTTCAGGTCACGCACTTGCTTGCACAGTTCAAGATGCTATTGCCAGAAGGAAGAGGTCGCAGGGATTCAATGTGCTTTGGCTGCCAGGCACTGACCATGCTGGTATTGCTACTCAGGTGATTGTTTAATCTTACCATCCTGATGAGGTGGACAGGAAAGTTATGATTTCGAAAAAATAACATAACAATTTTCCCTACAATAGAGACAAGGCTTCCTATTTACTCACCTGTCATATTTAAGTATAGCTTATATTATCTGTCTAGCATAGAGATGTAAAAATACCTACCATTATTTATAATAAGTAGTTATTGTAAGTATTGTAACTAACAGTATTTTTAGTAGTTTATATCTTATTTTTCAAATACATTTTTATTTTATGTTTCTGATCCTTGCTTACTAATTGTAACCTGTAAACCTAAGTAGTTTGTACCAAAATACAGGATTTGGTATAATACTGTATTATTCGTATGTTACCAAAACATACAAATAACTTACATATGTCTGTCTGGCAGTAGCACTTTGTTTGATTTTGTGCAAATCTATATATTACATCTAGCTGTTGCCTGCGACTTCGCTCCCGGGGTCTTGTTAAAAAAAAATTGGATCCAACCTATTCACCTAGCGGTATGAAATATACTTTACGACCTATTATCATATCTACCAAATATCTTTAAAAAAATCATAAAAATAGGTTGTCGTTTCGGAGGAGAGCGACCAAAAACACCTTGACACGAGATTTTTATATACATATAAGATTATTACAATATATTAAAACCAATAGTGTAGATGTGAAGGGCATTATTAAATTACCCATTCATTTGATTATTTCAGGGTGTTGTAGAGAAATATTTACAAAGCAAGAAAGGAATGGATCGATTAACAATTGGTCGTGAGAAATTTGTCAACGAAGTTTGGAAGTGGAAAGAAAAACATGGAAACACCATCTGCCATCAGCTACGGACTCTTGGTTGCTCCTTAGACTGGTCCAGGCAAATGTTCACAATGGACCCCAAACACACAAATGCAGTCAACACAGCCTTCATACGATTATTCCAGCGAGGTCTTATTTATAGAAAGAAAGCACTAGTCAACTGGTGTAATGCATTGAAATCAACGGTCTCAGATATAGAAGTTGAGAATGTGACTATAAATGGACCAACGGAAAGAGTGGTGCCAGGATATGACAGACCAATTAGGTTTGGTCATATGTACACCTTTGCATATAAGTTATTTGATCCATCATCAGAAGAAATTGTGGTCTCCACAACTATGCCTGAAACAATGTTAGGTGATGTTGCTATTGCTGTTCATCCTGATGATGCAAGGTACACATTATTAAGAGTTACTAAATATTTTTAAGTATGAATAAATCTAAATGATAGGGCGGAAAAAAATACCTTTAGAGAAAAAAAATTAACTTACACATTGCTGAAATATTTTTCAACAATAAAATCTTATTTGTTTTACTTATGGTCTGCAACAGTCGGCATAGATTTTTACGACGTACTTTTAAACGTAAAAATATACACACAAAAATGTACGATATTAATAATTTCTCGCTCACCTTTACGCTGTAGCGCCAATTTTGGTACAATCATCAGTAAGTTTTATCACATCAGGTTAAGCCAGCTTGTGGAAAGTTTTTTCTCCTTTGCCTTAAGAATAATGGCGACCGCAAAAAAAAAAAAAAAACAATGATGATGATGATGAAACAATGATCGTCACAGCACTTCCTTGTTTTAGATCATGCAAAAAAAACGTTACGTCTATTTGAGCTTTGTAAAACTTAGCCCATGGCATGGTATATCTAAAAAATGAAACCTCGTCGTGGTTGGTATGTTCACTAAATAGTCTTGGAGATAATATCAAAAGTAATCTTGACATTTTTATCTTCCCAGGTACAAACATCTTGTTGGTAAGCGAGTTATACACCCTTTTAGAAAAACCACAATTCCCATCGTACCTGATGATTTCGTAGATATTGAATTCGGGACTGGCGCTGTCAAATTAACGCCAGCGCATAGCAAAGTGGACTACGACATCGCGAAACATCATCATCTGCCTTTACTGCAAGTTATCAACGAGGATGGATGCATGCAAAATGCCGAAAAGTACAATAACCACAAAAAATACGATTGCAGAGAAATAATAGTGCAAGCATTAGAAAATTTAGGCCTTCTTAGGTCGGTCAAACCACATCAAATGACCTTGCCAGTGTGCAGTAGAACTGGGGATGTCATTGAGTATTTGCCCAAAGAACAGTGGTTCCTATCCTGCAGTGCAATGAATGAAAAAGCGGCATATTTCGTAAAAGAAAAAAAACTTAAAATAGACCCGGAAAAGTTTGTGAAAAACTGGCTCAACTGGACTGGAGACGACAGAGACTGGTGCATATCACGGCAACTCTGGTGGGGACACAAAATTCCCGCCTACAAATGTAGCGTCGAAAAGAACTTAATTTGGATCGCGGCTAACGATGAAATGTCAGCCAAACAGCAAGCTTCCAAATTCTTGAGAACATTACCGGGAGAAATTAAAGTAGAAAGAGATACTGACGTCCTAGACACTTGGTTCTCTTCTGGCATATACCCATTCGCAGCTTTGGGATGGCCTGAGCATCATTATAATGAAGACTATAGAGAATTCTACCCTTTAAATCTAATGGCCACTGGACATGACATCTTAGGCTTTTGGGTACATAGAATGGTAATGCTTGGTATAGAACTAACAGAGAAATTGCCCTTCAATAACGTTTTGCTGCACGGAATTATTTGCGATAATAAAGGCGCTAAGATGTCCAAAAGTAAAGGTAATGTTATCGATCCTATCGACGCCATCAGCGGAATATCGATGGAAAAGCTTAAAGAAAAGACAATAGATATGCACAATAACGGAATTCTGAGCAAGGAAGAAATGAATAAAGCATTGGATTACCACAAATCAAATTTCTCCAACACGAACGGTATCCCCCAATGTGGTGTTGATGCTTTGAGATTCACTCTTTTGTCCCAAGACATAAAGTCCCATTTCGTCAATTTCGACGTGGCTATGTGCCATGCAAACAAACTCTTCTGCAACAAAGTCTGGCAAAGCGTCAAGTACACCCAAATGTCTTACAACAAACTAAGCGTTATTCATGAAAAAATCACCGAAGACGATCTCACTTACTTCGACAGGTGGATTCTTAGCAGACTTGCGGATATGGTCGAAAAGGTTAACAGGTTCATGGATACTTATAACTTCCATTTAGCAACTAAAGCTTTAAGAACTCTGATTTATAATGAGTTTTGTGATGTTTACTTAGAAGCAACTAAACCAGGTTTCGATAATAGCGACAAAAAAATTGGTTATGCGCACGCGCACACTCTATCGGCGACACTAAATACGTCGTTAAGGTGTCTTTCTCCCTTCATGATCTATCTGACCGATGAACTTATTCCTAAAATTCCAGCATTTCAAAGGAATATAATTGTAAACTTCAATGATAATACAAAACCGTATTTCGATTTCCCAAAAACCGAAGATTTCAGTGCTTGGAAAAACATTGACTTGGAGATGAAGGTGGGCAAACTATTAAGTGCAATAAATCTAGTCAGGGAATTACGAGGTTTTTATGGAATCTCCAACAAATATAGGCCGTCAATACAAGTTGTAACGTCGGATGAAACTCTAATGGCCGATATAATGTATAATGAGAAGATTGTGCTGAATTTGACGAGATGTGGGCTTCTACATTTTGATGTAGATGCTGTGAAGAATTGCGTTAGTGGAATTTTGGATAAAGACACTAAAGTAAGCGTTGAAATTATAGGAGATAATGCAGATAGCGCTATAACGGCTGCAAAAGATAAATTAAAAAAGAAAATTGACAAACTACAAGATGTTGTATTGAAAATGGAAGTCAAACTGTCCAGTCCACATTATTTGAATTCAGCGTCAGAGTGGACAAAAATGTTAGATAAGGAAAAGTTGTTGACTAAAGAAAGAGAACTGAACCAACTTAAAAGACTGATTTAAATTAATTTTGCATTTACATGCAAATGTGTATGTATTATGTAAAAATGAGTTATTTTGTATAAGATGAAAATACTCTGCAATATTATCAGAATTTACTTTTAAATTTTGAACAAAGTTAATGTAAGTAATTGAATTACCTACATAAAATTCATTTTTGCATGTGATTAATTTATTTAAATTGTCTACGTGCATGTCTTTGTCAGTGTTGAATTAAAAATGTGCATTTGTTAATTTTAAAACTTTATTTTAAAAAATCAATAAAACTTTTAATTTTACAACAAATGTTTCATTTAAAACTATGAATTGACTAACAATAACGATAGTGGCCCCTTTATACATAAGGTTTAAAAATGCCTTTCGTTAGGCCACTAATACTACGCAAATACTTTTAAAATAATTTTATGTGGAAACAAAAACTAGAAATATTTACAAAACGGTTTTTAAACATAAATAGGTTTTGGTTTTATAAAATATAGAACTTTAAACAATATATAGAAAATACAGAAGCAACATAGGGCCTATGTGTGTTTTACTGAGCAGCTTTTGATGATAACGTTAATGCGGATTTTAATGAAAAACACAGTGTGTAAAAAAAGCTTAACGAAGCCTTAAACTACGCATTCCGTACATCAAAGTAAGTTAAATGCATAAAAATAATTGCCGGGAAATGACTTATTTTTTAAGTATAAAATAAAAAACTAATACTAACTAATAACTCGCAATGTATGGCGTGCACGCAACTGACTATGCCTGTGCGTGCTTACGGTCGACGATTGAGTGAGTGAGCGCTGCACACGAGCGCGCACGCACACTTGAACGAAAGCCTAGACAGTTGTGTGCGTGCGCGCGATTCATTGCGGGCTGTGCTCTTTAAAACCTTATTTAAATAAAAGAAGTACTGGAAATTTCAACTATGTTTCTTTGGAAAAAGTTTAGTTGTAGTAACAATCAATTTTCCTTAAAATCTTTAATTAAAGTTGAACTTTGACCGTCAATATATCGGTAACCATTCATATCCCAGGTATGGTTCAAAAGGAAAAAATGATTGTAATAATGGGTAGAATGTGGTATTCGGCTGAGTTTTTAAGCTTTTTTTACACCCGATATAGTTTTTTTAATGTGCGTTATCAACGATATTAAATACAATCAAGTTATCAACGGTATTTAATATCGTTGTGCGTTATATAAAACTCGCACGAGTCAAAACTCGTTCGATATCCTGCAGCCACTCTCTAAACCTTGTCAGTTCACTTGTTTCGTCTTTGTGTTAAAGTAATAAAGGAGACAGACTATTAAAGTTAAAAGACTTCACACTGTTTATAACACCTAGATAACATTATAGATCGCAATCAATACAGGGTTACTTATCGAACAATTGCCTAATTTTTGGTTTACAGAAAATTATTAGGTAAGGACGTCTAAAGGAACGACACGTTAAAAGATTTTACGAAATTTACACTTCGAAATGACATAATGCATTCGGTTTAGGGCGCCTTCTGAGGTGACAGAAAATAATCATAAGTTTTATTCCACTTTTTAAACTGACTTGTGCATTGTACAGACAACGGCACGTCAACCTTCCACAAAACGACAATTTTTCTCAATTGAATTTTTTTTTTTTTTTTTTTTATATTTATTGCATTATATTTATATAACGTCGGACTTAAAGTTAAAAAATTGGTCAATTGACCTTTAACTTTTACAGTAGATTGACCTGCCGTTGTCTGTACGACTGAGAGCAAAATTTATTTCGACAAAAACATTTTATGACACGGAGTCAATCTGGTAAAATTATCCAGAAAACAAAAATAACACTAAATTAAATTAGGAGAATGGCTGCAGAGTATCAAGCCAATTAAACAGTGTATGTTTTAATTGTACTCTTATACAGGCCGTGACCCGTTTTTAAAGATACAACTAAGGCGCGGGACACACACAAGAGACGCAGGTGAGTTGCTGGCGAGTCACGGGAGTGGCGCGAACGAGACGCAGGCTAAGCGCCGGTCTTTTCATACATAATATAGCTCTTGTGTATGTCCCGCGTCCAAGTAAAAATACGGACAAGTTTTGGGAACTTATCTGTCAATCATTTCTATTGATAATGATGGCAAACGAGTGTATCGTTCCATTCAATATTGATAATAGAATAATAATAATATATAGAATAGGAATATGGCCCAAAACAACAGTAAATGTTATACACATGAAATGTCGCTAGGGTTTTCAGCGAACAACTACAAACCACTAATTTAATAAAGGAATTGTTTTTGAATTTCTAGTATGTAAACAAATGTAAAAATAATATATTACAGATGAAATACACTCTTCCGAATATTCGAATCACATTTTTTTTGCAACATACAGGGTGTAACGAAAAGTTGCAGTGAAACTTTAAGGGGTAATTCTACTGCATAAATAAAACAACTTTTTCTATGGGAACAACATCGAAATTTCATCATCATTCGTCTGCCTTGTTCCCTAATCATCTGGGGTCGGCGCAGTATGTCTTTCTCTTCCATGCAATCCGGTCACTCGTCATTGAGTCATTCACTCCCATCGAAAATTAAAAATATATTTTTACTTCTCCGTACAGACTGATGTCAGCTGATTTAAAATTTGTATAGGGAAGTGAAATGATAAATTTCGACATAGGTCCTATAGAAAAAGTTGTATTAGAACAGTAGAATTACCCCTTAAAGTTCCACTGCACTTTTCTGTTACACCCGGTATAACAAGGGTAAAAATTATATTCATGCGAAATCTAACTTTATCTACACAAATATTCCTTTGCCAGTAATATCTCTTGCTACCTTATAAATTAATCTCGAAATGTATTTAATGGCAGGTACCTATCAGAATTTACAGTTGTAGGCACTTAAGAAAAATTAAAAACAAAACTTCATACAAATAATAACTCATTGTAGCCTCAACCTAGTTTTATATTAAAGCTAAAATTGACGAAACACATCTTCCTAACATCTTAACTTTAAAATTTCATGAGGCATTAAAATAGGCTAGTTTCCTGGGTCAAAAAAATATTATTCTGTTTAGTCCGTCAGTTAGATTATCAAAAAATATTGGACTCATTTCTTGTCTTAACGCGCATCAAAATTTGGAAAAGGGATCACGTGACGTAACGCCTTGCTAAAAAGTGTCGCATGGCGTGACGTTACGCGGCACTTTAACGGAGTGTATCTTCATAATTTTTTGCTTGAAAAAATAAATAAATACGTGTCCAATATTTTCTGTTCATCCAACTCACAGACTAATTCGATTTTTTTGGGAAACTAGCCCGTATTATGATAGCAGTTACAGCGCGGAATCTTGCCCAAACTTTAGGATGGTCCAGAAAAGCAATATCAACAACAATTTCCGTTTGTTTTATAGAAAATGGTGAACCACACTGCACATTTATCCCGATAGGTGTCGCTTTGTGTTTGGTCTTGTCCGTAGTGAATAATGAATTAATGGTTCTGTCACTACTGCCACTAATCAAATAATCACTACGATAAAGGTTATGTTAAGTTGTCAAAAAGTTGACAGAAAAAAAAACTGGCATTTGAGTGGACATTAGTTGACAAGACCAAACACGCTGGCGCCATCTGTGATTAGCTTTGCCTGTGCTTCCCCATAGGAACAACTTGTAGCTTAGTTTATACTCGGCCAAATTTCATGTACGCTGTTTTGCAATAACGTTATATTGAAATAATTTATTTTATTGATATTTATGTAGAAATTTGGCTTTCTTAGGGCCGATTTTTCAATAGCCAGATAATTATTTATTTATTTATTATTATTTATTCCTCAAATAAAAGTTATCTGGCTATTCAAAAATCGGCGCTTATAAGATTAGTTTAGCAAATTATTTTATATTTGTACACAATTTTTAATCCCTCAAGAATACTTTTGAAACTTCATAAAAATAAAGATTTGAAAAAATATAACAATGAAGTTTAATTATGATAAGTAGTCGCATTTAGATCTTGCGTTTGTCAATGCAGTGATACATAATGGATGTAGATTGTAATCTCTTATAATTTCACCCTGTATTAATATGGTGATTATATGCAATTGATGGGAGAATTTGTGCGCCAGAATACTATGATATTTAATGGTTGCTCGACAGCGTTTGATGCTGCATAAAAATATTGTATGCAAGCGATTTTAATTTAAGTAAATAAAAACAAAAGTCGCTTAATTCACACGCCTTTGAAGATGCCTAAATGTTTAAAAAAAAAAGTTTTTGTAAGTTAATTGCTTGCTATTGCTGGATTTTGCGAATGTAGTACTAGTTACGTCAATCAGTTAAATGGGTCAGACTTCCATTCATTTCATTAATTTTATTTATTTAAAGTTACTGGTTAGAGTTAGGCCCTGAAATAGCAACTTATCTCACTCTTTACATAATCTTATACACTCATTCTGATAGACATGTCTTTTCACCCTGTATAGATTTTCAATAACCTTAGGCTATGATTTAGTTTTCTTTGGTACCTTCTTATTATTCGCTTTCGTCCGTGATGTTCGTTTGGTTGCGTGCACACATACGAAGTTGCCGTTCACACATGTGCCTGGAATCAAGATGGAAATTGAAAATGGAAACTTGAGATAATCATCATCTTCATCATCATTACAGCCACAGGTCGTCCACTACTAAACATAGCTTCCCCTTATGACTTCCAGATTGGCAGGTTGAAAGCCCCCTGCATCTAGCGGCTTCCCGCAACCCTTACCAGGTCGTCTGTCCACCTTGTGGGTGGACGTCCAACGCTGCGCTTGCAGGTACGTGGCCTTCATTGCAGAACCTTTCTGCCCCAGTAGAGATAATGCACGATTCTTATTTTTTTATGAAATAATTTACCAATTTATACGGTTTTAGTCTTTCTTCAATCGTTGTGAATCTTCTAAATCTTGGGGTAGGAAAGAATGGATCTAAAGTGGCGACCATGTACTAGAACACGAAGCGTGGGCAGGTCTCCCACCCCGTGAACTGACGACCTGATCATGCAGGAAGCCGCTACATGGAAACGGCCTATGGCGTTCTATAGGGGTCGCCTGTTTCCAGCAGTGACTTTCAAAGGCTGATGGTGATGAAACCTCCCTTGCAATGAGCAAAATAACTTGTCTAAATAGGGCACGAATACCAAGATATTTGCTTAATGAAGTAGTTGGATGATTTGCCCTGGCGACATAATTTGTATCTTGTAGTTTTAGCTACCGTGGCTAATATAATTATCTGTCTTCAATAAACTATTCCTCACTTCTTCGGCAGAACGCCTGTAGCAGCTGGATGATGATGAACCAGCAGTCCATGGAAGCTCCAGGAGGAAAGTGAGGACTCATTAGATAGGAGTCTTCAGTTCCAGTCTTTACCTAATGGTTCCTCACTTTCTTCTTCGACAAAACGCTTGTGTTATGCAACTGCAGTTGAAATTGTTTAAATGTGTTCTGCACACTTGATTACGTCCAGGGTTTTAGACTGCAGTAAGCGACTGGTAGAACTGACGGCCGATGGGGCAGAAAGGTTCTAGAATGGAGGCCGCGTACCGGCAAGAGCAGCGTAGGACGTCCACTCCCAAGGTGGACAGACGACCTGATAAAAGTCGCAGGAAGACGCTGGATGCAGGCCGCTTCCAACCAGCCAATCTGGAAGTCAATGGGGAAGGCCTATGTTTAGCAGTGGAAGTCCTATGGCTGAAATAATATGTATGTTGTTCGTTCAACAAGAGGCGAGTGCTAAAGCCCTGGCCTTTATTATATTTTGTTCGGCTTTGAAATGCGCGAAATTCACATACCTACGTCACACGGAGTCGCACCATAATAATCGGAGGGCCTGATGTGAGTGCCACAAAACAATCGCTTCGCATGCATCGATCGAATAGTAAACATTAATTTGTATTAGGTACAGTCAACGGCACGTCAACCTACCCAAAAAGGTAAGGTCAAAAGTCAAAGTCAAAAATCATTTATTCAATTCAGGACAAAATTGCCACTTATGAACGTCAATAATAACATTATAGGCCCGTACGGAGCCAGAACATGTCTCCTTATTTTTTGGGCCCTACTAGCGCTTCGAGACAAGACACAGACAATCTGGCAAGTGCTGAGAAGAAACGCCGGAACAAACTCAGTCACCACTAGCTGCCACACAAAAAATATAAATCAAAATAAACAGGTAGGTACATCAGTTTAGTGCAGGCTGGACTGACCATACATTCTTGTCATCGAGATAGTCTTGAATTTTATAATACCCCTTAGACATCAGTGTAGTTTTGACATGTGACTTAAATGTATTAATAGGAAGTTTGATAACATTGTGAGGTATATTATTGAAAAATTTAATACAATTTCCCAAGAATGAATTACTTGTTTTGGCCAATCTAAAGTTTGGGACCACAAGTTTGTTTTTGTTTCTTGTGTTATATGAATGAATATCACTTTTTTTTATAAAAAGATCAAATTTTTATAAATAAAATTTTTTAAAAGATCTAAAGGTCATTAAACTGATTTTCAACTGTAAGTCCGACACGTAGAGATCAATATCAAGAAAATTTGACGTTTTGGGTAGGTTGATGAGCTGTTGTCTGTACTTTTTGATTGATTTATGCGAAGTGATTGTTAAGTAGCACTCTCACTAGGCCCTTTGTTAAATATTTGACTCGAAAGCCGACGACAGATTGGTGCCGTCCATTTTGACTGCTTGAATTGTTCCTTTATTGCCTTGTCATAAGGTTTATTTTCGTTATTTTTTAAATTTAAATTCCATTCATTGTAATAAGTAATACTCAATTAGTTTATAAATGTAATGTGAATCTTATTGCAAAGCAGAGGTTTAAAAACACGTGACCATGCATGGGTGCATGCATGGTCACATGTTGAATACGAATCGTATGGCAGGCCACTAAGGTCTGTGAAATACTTTCGACTAATAGGGTAGGCACATAACTGCAACATAGATAAGAATGGGACGATATTTACGTAATAAAAAACGGGACATTAAAACAACATATTTAATTTATTTATTTCAATATATCCTGAACATTTTCCATTTTTGACAGTGCTCCTGCTATTCTGAAAAAATAATAGACATGATTTTAACCTTCTATTATATTAGTTTTAGTTACTGTTAGGGCGCCTTTACATTTGCGGCACATTGTCGCGCGATCGCAGTACTGCATTCGCGGTATCGACTAGTGACGGCGCGCGCGATCCGACAAGAACAGTAACAAAATCGAACAGAAAAAGGCATGGGAAAAGCAATAAGCTTATTGAAACCTTCGCAAACAAAACTGAAAGTAAAATAAAAAAGTGGATTTTCTTTTAAAAAAAATAAACAAATAGTATTTCTAAAAGTTCTTTTGTTTCTTAATACGATTAAAATAGAACTTAAAATAATTCGTTTAGCTTACTGAAACTCGAGTGGTGTAGGTGTAAAACTCGGCCCCTCGGGCCAAGTTTGAAAATACCAATATCGATTATGGCCAGTTTCGGAACAAGAAGAGGGCAGGCGGGGTCTGCCCTCCTAGCATGACCAACAAAACACGATAATACCATATGATATGATAAAGCGATATATCGACGACAAAAATATGATAGATACAGCCGCCATTTTAAATTTTTATCAAAACAGCAATCATAATATGTGACGTCACCGGCACGGCGATTCAACATGGCGGCTATACTTAGCATATTTTTACAGTTGGCGTCGATATATCATATCATGTTTTAGTGCTCATGCTAGGGAGGCTGGCTCGCGGGCTGACGGAAGGGGATCGTCCAATGACAGCTTTTGTCCCTACAATGTCAAGAGGAGTCCGTCTTCCGTTTAGCAACAACTTAAGGACTTGCCAGAAGCATTGGTTAAGTCAATTATGTATTTTTTCTTACCTAGCCAATATGTCCACTTTGTCTTTCTTATAGTTTTTATCTATTTCTAATCTTGCCCTTTTTATGGAAACCATTTCTTTTTCTATTGGCACTGTAACAATATGAAAACATTAACTTGCATAATGTCCTATTTAATTAAGTAACTTCTTTTTAAGGGTGACTACTGCTCAAATACCATAATTATGGGACTAACATCGAAATTAAAAAAGAAGTTTAATGGTCCCTCAAACCTGTAATAGCTCAGCTAGGCTTTTTACCATAATAAAAGTTAGGGGACCATATCTCAAAAGACTAACAATAAACTAACAACCAGCCGTAAATATCAACTCTACGAACACTACTAACAAAAATTCAAACTCAGTATTTTCTTTTTTCTTAGGTATGGTATAAATAAAGCTTTATTATTATTATTATATATTATTATAATAAAAGTTAAGTTATTTAATGAAATAGGACTTATAATCAGCCAACGATACACAAGCAATCTATTCTTTTCGAAATTACTAGACCTTGCCTTTGCTTTTCTTGCAGGCTGGTAATGCAAACACAGATGCTTTTCAACTTACTTCTTATTTTAAAAGCAAATTGTGTTGGATCGTGTTCGACCATGCTTAAATATCGTGTTCGACTATGCTTAAATTCATTTTGGAATGGTTTTTCAGATTCGAAATGTTTGCTATAATATGGAATCACTGGAATATTCCAGTCACCTTGAGTGACCTTGTACAAAATATAGATTATAGTAATATCCAAAACCTTAGACAATTATTATTATATAGAGTAAAATTCTTGGAAATAGACTTTATGCTCTAGTTTTGTCTATGATGTTGATAGTTGTAATTACCACCACCAAAAGCTTAACTAAGCGTTTTGTGTTTTATTAAAAGCAGTAAAGCAAGAATTAAATAAAGATCAACCAAACTAAAGGATCATTGCAGACCATATTTTGGCAATATTAACCATTATACTCGGCAACCGAACAATTTTGTGCACAAAACAATAATATTATCAATGTCTCGTTTGCACAAGCTAACAGGTTAAAGAATGACTAGTTAATTTGTATAATAAATCATATGAATAAAAATGTTTAAACCTCTAATTTGGTAGATCTATTTACTTTATTAATTACTGAAAAATTACTTACCACATTATTTTCACAAAATATTACCACAATATGGCTGCTATGTTTTTCAACACAAAATAAACTTGCATATCAGCGCACCAGGAACCGGCAGAGTATGACTGGCATAGATTCGTTTTTTTAGTTTTATTTAATTTATAATGTTAAAAAAAAGACGAAGAAGAAGAAGAAAATTTACATACAGTAGTTATTTTTAGAAACAAATAATGTTTTTGACACTTTTTTTTAAAAAGATAATTACATCATGTGATCAATTCAACGACTATGAGCACATATTGTGTTGCCAGATGATGGCGAACAGAGGAGATTCCACATTAGAAGAAGTTTATAATACTTACATAATTTTGAGAGATCTGCTTGTTGACTTTTTTGTTGTTTCTCATGCCATCGGACATGTTTTACTAAACAGTACAAATATTTGAAACTTTTAGAGCATTTGGCACACGCATACATCTTCTCCCCTGCATCACCGTCTGATTCGTTGCCATCTTCTTTGGAGTATGATGAAAGTGTGTTCTTTTCATAATATTCAGAACGTTTAATAACTCCACCGGGTAATATTTCCAGTGTTGGCCAACTTTCAGGCACTGTTTTTGTTTCTTTCTTTGGTGTTTGGACTACATTCTGAAATGAACAAATATAAAATGTATCATTGACTGCACAACAAATGAGTAAGAAGATAAATCTTTTAAAAACATGAAAAATAAATCACGGGTAAGGTGAGACTTGACACATACAAGCTACAACTTTACTAATTCTACTGTAAAAAGAAACTGTACTGATCAAGACCAAAAGGATCATAATTTGTGGTTTATTTGTCATGACAGATGGAAAACAAAATTATCCTTTTCTCATCTGGTTAAAACCATACCAAAAAAATTTTATGAGGCTTACAATAACAGCTCTTCGAGGTTTAATGACTTCTGGAACGATTAACTCTGTACTGCTGTCATCATACTCTAGCATTTGTGGAGTATCCTCTTCTGGGTGACTGGATCTCTCTTCACATGCTACTGACACTTCCTCACAAGGCACAGAAACCTCTTCAGACGGTACTAAAACCTCCTCGGACGGTATCAATACTTCCTCAGACTGTATAGAGACCATGCTACCAATATTTGAGTCATCGTCATCAACAATACACTCGTTTTCGTAATCTATGTCGTCTATTATACACGTCTCTAAATCTTCATCTCTCACTGCTGTCCTGACACAGGACTCGCTCGGCCGGTCTCTGGCTGGCTGGACATCCTCCATCCGAACCAGCTGGACGCCTACAAGGTCCTCATTTTCTAAATTTGAAGACATTTTTGAGAATTCAAAGGGTGTAGTAATCAAAACATGTTTATACTGCACTAATAAACAGCAATCAGTGCTTCATGGAATTACCAAAAGTTGTATATAAGCTGGCACATTATATTTATGTTAACAGCGAGATTGTATTGGAAAAACAATCAAAGTCGCATGTTTTCAAAAGAAAATTAAAATTGTATGGAAGAAATGAATGATTGAATAAAATTGACAATCTGTCATTAATGTCAAATTGTGTCAAATTCAATCATCAAGTAACCACTGCACTGCAAGTAACCATACGTCTTATAGAGCACAGATTTTAATTTGTCTAAAGCGCTTGCTTAGCGGATGATGGACTCCTCTTCTTGACATTGCTCGACCTTGCCCCCACTATGCTTTCCTTGACGTCAATTCAATTCAATTTAATATATTTATTGCATTCTATAATGTTACACAGGTGTTATAAATAGATACATAAAACAGATCATTATAGACCCTGTAGGGCACAACAATAAGATAGGTATTGTGTGTGCGTCAAATGCCCGCTGCTAGATGGAAGATCCTTTCGTCTACTTCCGTTAGCCTGCCAGGCAGACTCCGCCCCCTTCATGTATAGAAATCATTCCGAAATTGGCAATAATCAATATTAAGCTGGTGATAAGCGGGGAGGACGCGTCTTGACATTGTGAGGTCGATCTGGCTGCCATTGGTCGATCCTTCCGCCAGCCCGCCAGCAAGACTCCTTCCCTTCCCTTTCCGAAACTGGTTATAATTGTTATTAGTGTTTTCAAACTTGGTTTGATCTATATTCACCTAAACTACTCGAGTTTCAGTAAGCTAAAATCGATGTATGCTCAATCCGGAACAAGAAGCGAAGAGTCGACTGTCAAAGCAGTTTCAAGACGCGTCCGGCCACCGTGTATCACCAGTTGTAGTGTTTTCAAGTTTGATTCGAGATTCACCAACATACACCTAAACACGATATGAATGACAGATGGATGTCAGCTTCCTCTTGACATTGCAAGACTGCCCTTTGCAACAGATCAGCCTCCCTAGCATGAGCACCAAAACACGATATGATATGACACCAACTGTAAAAATATGATAGATATAGCCGCTATTTTGAATCACCGTGCCGGTGACCTGACATTATGATCGCTGTTTCGATAAAAAATCAAAATGGCGGCTATGTTAAATTTTTACAGTTGGTGTCAATATATCGCTATATCATATTAAATCATATCTTGTTTTGGTGGTCATGCTAGGAGGGCTGGTATAACTTTTGCTTCCGACTATGAGTCGCTTCATAATAACTGTCAATAGCACAGTATTCTAAATCAATGCAATGCAATACTATTGACCACAGTCAATTGTATTGCATTGCAGTGTTATACCGGTGACACACGGCAGCCGGACGCCAGTTTCGGAACAGGAAAGGGTGGAGTCTTGCTGAAGGACTGGCGAAGTTGACGAAAGGATCGACCAATGGCAGCGTTTGACCTTACAATGTCAAGACGAGTCCGAAGCCGCGTCCGCCGCCATCTGTCACCGGCTTTAGTGATGTAGAAGGACACACTATACTGCATATTTTACTCAATCAGTGGCTATCCGTCCCGTCAGTGTCAAAGTGTCATTGACCTTAATTTTTCTAATGTTTTCTTGAAATCAATTTGTTTCCATTTCAAATTTGTTTACCATTATTTAGAAAGTTTAAAAGAGTATTAAAAACTTAGTTTATCTTAATGTTACAAATATGAACCTAAGAAACATATTTAAAAACCTAAATTATATGAAATGCGTTGTAACAAGCTGTACAAAGTGTTACTAAAGTTATACGGACTTTAGTTATCTATCGAACTTTAGTTTATCTCGCATTATCTACCCTCAAATCGATTCTAAATCCGTTTCCTTGACTGTCAAGTAGCACACATACATGTTAGACATACTTACCTCCGTTTAATCTGTGATGTTGGCTCAATAATTATCTAAGCAATTGGTAAACTATGACGAACTATTTGAATCCGTTTAGATTTTTTCGGGACTATGTGCGTACCCCAGTAGAGGTGTTCATTGCAAGGCAATATTTGGGTTATAAAAAGAAGACCGATGAAGGAATCAGCAGTGTGAAGGAGTTACTATATAGGGCTGGTGTGATATCAGTGTTTCTGACGGCGATACTATGGATTTCCGTATTTATGTATGTGGTGTTTTATTACACTTACATGCCGAATGTAACTCATGTAAGGCCCGTACATTTGCAGTTCAAGTAAGTATTTTTGTTTTCATTCAACATTAGAATAAGTGTTTAATATTTATATAAATATTCTTACAAGATCTTAAATGGCTGTTGAGGATTTCAAAATGTTTTAACATAATGAAAAAATCTATTCAATAAGCCATCACCTAGTGCTCTGAATTGACTGACATTCTGGATAAAAACCCTCACAAACACATGAACAGATGGAGCAAGAAGAAGCTTTTAGAAGATCCACAGATGTAGTCACAGATATGATGTTTCTCCATATATCATAACAGCCGATTGCTCCTTTAGTATGGCAAAGTATATTTTTTAAATGAACTTAATTCTTAGAATTTTCTTTTCTTGCAATAAATTTTATTGTTCTGTCCCTGTTACAAAGCTATGGAAAGTGTTGTAGTTAAAAAATCAAATTGTTAATATTACAGATCCTGTGATGAGAAGATGGGCGTTTGTTCGTTTCCGTCAGCCCACGTCCAGCTTACGAAGCGGAGCCATATGCTGATGGCGGCACAACCTTACCGTATCAAACTTATACTCGAAATGCCAGAAACACAGGTCAATAAGGATTTAGGTAAATGTTTTTTCCTTTGCTGCTTCCAAGATAATATAAGAAACAAAAATAAACCTAAATAGGCTTTTACCCAAAAGGGATCCATAAAAAATCTGCAGCAAAATTAAACACATATTCTAATTGTAACTTTAAATATGGTTAAATAAAGCTTTATTTTTTTATTTTGCTGATACCAAAATAATATAAGAAACAATAATAAATAAATGAATAAAATTACTTAATTGTTTATTTATTCTCTCACAGACATTACAAAGTATTTCTCTTTATTAAAATGAACATAAGATAATGTTCTAAATTGGCTTGGTTCTGCATGTACCGAGAGACAGCCCTGGTAAAATTGTCTAGTAATCAAATCAATTTATTGCTGCAAGTAGTTCTGAATTAATCACTTTACACATTCCCACATGTTACCCAAAAAGGTTTTCTTCCTATGAGAACATGACAAATAGTTTGTAATCTAAGGCTTATAATAAATAATAAATATCTTTTAAAGGGTTCTGTTTTCAAAAGGAATGTCATGTACGTAAGTACATGACATTCAACAAACAAACAAACTCATAACAAACAGTACATACATTACACTCTCTGTATTTATATTTTCTCTAGTTATTAGGGCCGTAACGTAACGCTAAATACCTAAAAGCTCTTAGGGTCTGATACTGGTGCTCAAATACAACAACTTTTTGCATGAGACTAACAGAAGAAATCTTTTAAAAAAACTTCATCTTCATACTAAATGTCCAATTAGATGTTCAGATGTTGTGTCTCTTTTATGTATGCTTGATGAGTCATTGAAATTAATAGACTAAATTTATAATTCATTGTGTTTGCAGGTATGTTCATGGTGTGCACACAGATGAGGGCGAAGGGCGGAGTCCTCGTATCCTCTTCGTGCAGATCAGCCATGCTAAGACACAGGTAAATATCAAGATTTGCTATCATTAAGTTGTTTTGTTACCAGATGATACTAATAAATTTTAGAGAACTTATTAAAGTAGCTTTTAGTATTAAGGAGGATCATTTAGCACAGCAGAATTACATATTGATCAGTGTAAAATACCAGAGTAGATATTTGTATTATACGTAAGAAAATTGAAACGCTGCCTGCCTTGAACAATCCTCCTCTTTAAGGGGATAAGATCAGTTAAATTTGTTAAACTTGTAAACAAAAATTGCACTGGTGTGACATGTCTGTCTAGAGATTTCACCCGGTATATACCGGGTCATAGACAGACGTCCACACCTGGGAATATTCCCAGGTATATTCCTAAAACGGGTTACCCGCATAATTTCTGAAATCGTGGGTAAATTCATTTCTATGACTTTTGAAATTATGTGAAGATCAAATTCAAACGTTTATCGCATTCCAATTTGGCAGTGTTAGATAAATAATAATTATGCTGAGCCAAATAATTTGCCACGCAAATCGCATTATCTGTGGCATTCAAAAGCTCATTCCGCGTGCAGGTCTCAGAGAGACCTACTGAGAGATGCCAAGAACCAACTTGACCCTCAAGAGCTTGGCGTACAAAATTGTCTTACCATGTAGCCTTCTCGAACGAACGGGAACAGGACAGTATCATAGAAATCCGGGCCATAAAAGATAATCAGCCGGGCGAGAAAAAAAGGTGCCTCTCCCGGATTCTTCTGCCAATTGTCACGACAAATACTGAGCACCTTTTCGACACATCAGATTTGTTTTATATTGTCTTATGTATATTTCTCTTGTAATAAACGTTTCTATTACTATTTCCAATAATCGCGACAAAAGTCTGGTCAATTACCCGGACACAGACAAGTCTTCCGGCTACTAGAGCTAAGAGCTAACGTGCAGCGGTCCGTGTTGCTATTCGGGCTTATTCCATCTAAATCTATGCAAAAATAGGAGTTATATAGCACATAACTTCGGTCTCCCATTCATTCTTTCTTGAGTTTGTTTATTGTTTATTTTTCCATACAAAATTACCCATTGTTCTTAAATACAATTGATTTAACATTAACAAAAGCATTGCGGCTGTTTACAACCATAGGTATTTTTGTATGAAATTATCGGCACCTCAAATATTGACGAATAAAAAAAATGGGACCTTCTACCTTAAAACGAACACGTAAAATTAAATTTAATACAGTGCAGCGTTATAACGCTATTTATGTTATAAAATAAACATAGAAATGCAAAAACCTAAGCCTTAACATTATATTTGTGTCAAATAAGTTCATATTACCAATAAAAACATACGTACCCGAATAAATTCCCTTTGGGTGGAATGATTGGGAATTTTCCCGGGTATTTTCCCATTACGGCTATTTACGGACGTTACAGTGGTTAAATTCTCATCATTACATGTCCTTAAAAATACAGTGACTAGCAATCACTGTATTTTTAAGGACATATAAAAAGCTACAAATTAGCTCTTGATGATGAATAATTGATAATTTGCAGTCTTGGACTATTTAGTTATATTTTAACGAAAGACTTAAGTAGTAAGTGAAAAATAGATTTTCTTGGTTATCAATTTTATTAGTAGGCTGAATGATGTTTGGTTCCTTGTTATCTTGTAAAAGGTATGGAATGTCAGATCAGAACAAACTTTTTCGCTGATTTCGATTTTTTTTCTTTGACCCACCTACTAAATTCTCTGAAACTTGCTGAAAATTAAGTCTTTAATAGCGAACGGACCTACTCAAAATTAATTTGAAGTGTGTAATGTGGCGCACCGTTTAAGAAAAATCACGGTTTGTACGGACAACGGATTTAAAATATAAAGTAAGTTTCTTAAAAATTTATAACTTTTTATCTACATGCTAACTTTCTATTGAACATTGAAACAAATCATAATATCTGTCGTAATCTTTTTCTTACAAGCTATTGCAGTAACGTTATTGGTTATTATTCTTTCCGCAGAATGTCTATAAATCTATCTGCAGAACAGGTCGACATTCTCTTGAATTTCGCTGAAGACAACCGTCACTTGGCGTTCGGTCGTGTCTCTATAAATTCAGATCTTCATTATGAATACGAATTTAAGTGGAAGGAAGTGATGAGAGACATAAATCACGTGGATATGGAAAATGCACGAGGTGTGCGGGAATATAGGGCGGTATGTGATGATTTAGGCCTTATTTAGTTTTCATATAATAACACGCTCGACCTTCGGTCTTCGTTCAACAGCGATAGTTAAGTGACGGATAAGGCTAAATATGGTCACTTTCCATTTTATGATCTTACTTAGTGCAAGTGCAACCCTAACTTAAAATGGCACAAAAGACTTTTAAATACTTAAAAAAATTTTGGTAATATTTAAGAATAATAAATAGATGTTTATTCACACCTCTGTTTGTTTCAGTACTGGACAAAAATGAAAAATAAGGTACAAACTAAAATAAATCGAGCTCGACGGCATCTCAATATGTCGCAGAAACCGACAAGGGTGGCGCTAACAGATTACGAATTACGAATCTTCAATATGATGCCCAAAAACACTAAAGATAAATATCTGATGATTGAGGGCATTGATGATAAAAATAGCATCAAAAGTAAGTATTAAACTAGATTTCTTCCTATGCTGACACCAGAGAGGACGTCTGTTGCGCGCACAAATAAATACAACAAATTTCCGTAGCGAAACTGATGGCTGTAGAGCCATACAGAACATGTCTGTATTTCTAAAGGGTCAGCAAAGCACTGAGCACTCTCATAGTGGTCTGTTTGTAGTCGCGCGTCAGCTAGTGTTGCCAGATGACGCCCTAAATCCCGCTATATTAACTAAGTAGTAAAAGTTAAAGTAAAAAAATATAAGTAAGGCCACCAATAGTGCTATATCGGTTACTGAGTTTTAGTTCTCACATATATGAAACCCTGAGTCGACACGCAAAGAAGAAGAAGGAACGTTGTTCAATTTTTATGGTATTATTATTATTTTTATTAAATTACTGATTCCCATTAAAAAATTAGGTATGATAATGATGGATCAGA
This sequence comes from Anania hortulata, assembly GCA_963576865.1. NCBI lineage: Eukaryota > Metazoa > Arthropoda > Insecta > Lepidoptera > Crambidae > Anania > Anania hortulata. The sequence continues at coordinate 4,191,691 of OY756413.1, forward strand.
GCTTGTTTTGTAACAACAGTCATACACCTACGTGAAAATTAAAAATTTAAGTTTTAAAAATATCAAGTCAATGTCATGCAACTAAGTTCCTTAATTTATTAATTTAACTTATCTCCTCAAAATCAACTCACTGTCCTGAGCTAGGTCATATAATGTAAAGATTTATAAATAACTAGCTGTGCCCGTGGCTTCGCTCGCACGTAACACGGTTTATCACACCTTATTTTACTCCCTTAGTAAGTGGGATGAAAGTAGGAGCCTATGACTACTGTTTGGTGTAGTGCTTCGCGCTCTGGACTACAAAGCCAGTGGTTGAGGGTTCGAATCCCACAAGGGGCAAATGTTTGTATGATAAACACAAGTATTTGTACCTAAGTCATGGATGTTTATAAAGGTTTAAGTTTAAGTATGTTAAATCCGTTATCTAGTCTCCATAGTACAAGCTTTGCTAAGTTTGGGGCTTGGTGTGATTGTGAAAAGATTTTTTTCATATTCTTTCCTAAGGTTTTAGCTTTGTCCGTATAAAATTTCATCGAGATCGGTTCAGCTTTTACGACAAAAAGTAGCCTATGTCCTTTTCTTAGGTCCCATTTGTCTTTATACTAAAATCATCAAAATTGGTTTAGCGGTTTAGGCGTGAAAACGTAACGGTCAGACAGAGTTCCTTTCGCATTATAATTTTAGTATGGCTTTGTTACCAGGTAATATTTCAGTTAAAGAGGAGCATGTCCCTCAGACAGAAGCAAACAGGGAAGTGGAAACCGTTCTATATGGTCTCGAAGCCATAGCAGAATCGATACAGAACGTAGCCCACATACAAGTGGAACTGACCAAGGGTCAGTTGGAAATGGTGAAGAGCTTAAACAACATGGCTGAGTTGTTGAAGAAGATAAAACACGACTATAGCAAAATATGCCAAAAGAATTAAATGTCTATTAATTATAATAATAATTGGGATTATTTGGGATGTTGACATTTACAAATAATTCTAAGAAACCATGTCTATAAAATAATATCTTATTTAAGATATTATTTCATTCATAATTCTCAGTTATTTTCAATGATTGGTTTTAATCGCTTTGAATTTAATACATATTTTCACATAATCATTACTGATTTGAATTAGTTTATGGCTACATAGAAGTGACGTCACAACTATTTATCCCCATACAAAATCAATGGCGATTTCGCGTTTTCGCAGCTCTAAAGTATGTCATTTGATTGGTGGTGTTATCATCTCTATTTGCGATTTAATCAAGACAATAACTTTTTCATGAGACCGATATATAAATAATAAGAACATTATTTTATATATATACTGGGATGATAATGATAGGTGAAGTCATAGTATAAAGCGCAACACAGAAGGCGTGAGCGGGACGGTGACAGGTCCGGTGTCTGTGGGCGCTCATTTATACGTATATTAACAGACCCGCCGCACTCCCGACCCGACCCGTCGCCATCCCGGCCATCCCGTGCCACGCCTTCTGTGTGTGTTGCGCTTTAAAAATAAAACTTGTGTTGTTTTAGCAATTCAGCATTTAGTTGGATCTCATTATTTTTTTAAACTTTAATTTTTAAGTATTTAGTTGTAGTTTGACCGACGTTTTGGCCATGCTTTGTCTCAAGATGATCCCATGATGGGTCAATCTTAACAAATTCAGTAAAAGTTACACAATCTGTTTGGTAAGACATAGCTTGCGCTATAATAGGTATAAGTGTGAAATGTGAATATTATCATATTCTTGTTATATTGGAAACATGATATGGTTATACTAATCATAAATTAATGTTTAAAATTGATTTATTTTGACATTCGATGATAGTTGGCGGTGTACCAGTGAATCGCTAAACTGTGTTTCTTTTAGGCGAAACACGCTTACAGACAGAAAGCGCACATAGGAACGTATGTTATTAAACTTGCCGTACTCCCGACCCGACCAGTCGCCGTCCCGCTTACGCCTTCTGTGTGTGTTTCGCTTTAAGCACTTCGTAAACTGGTAAACAGCCAAATTCTAAGACTTTGGAGAGCTACTATTATGTTATATAATAATGATTATTATCAGAGGAATAGTTTTGTTATAATTTTATTCAGAAAATTATATAAATATCTATTATGTTAAATTGTTTTGAGGCGTGTTGTAGTCGTAAGAATCAGTGATAATAAACGTTTACCGGTTTTCTTAAGCATGACTTTTATTTTTAATTTGTGGTTTTGCATAATATAGAAAAGTACGCGCTGCCCACACCATTATGTGGCCTGGCTAGATCAATGAATACTCGGCGTTTGGCCGTATGAACAGCTATATGCACGACTACTTGATATGTCAAACATTTAATCTATAAATACCCTATAGAGCAGCAATCCGAAACTAGTAAGTGATTTTTCACTTACATTTAGTATGACAAAAAACTAAATATAAATGTCAACCCTCGCCCATACAAAAACAGCACAGATACAGATTAAAAAATGCGGAAAATTCCGTCGAACAAATCATATGACATTTCTACTCTCTATAGGGTATGTGCTCCATGGTTAACTTACAAATGTTGTCAGTTGCGGTCAGTTTGTCATTTCTAAAATACCCTTGCGAGGACGGACTCCTCTTGACATTGTGGGGACAAACGCTGCTACCGGACGATAAGTCCACTTTCCTCAGTTCGCCAGTCAAACAAACACATGCCCTTCTTGTTTCGAAACTGGCCATGATCGATATTAGTGTTTTCATACTTGGTCCGAGTTAGATATTTGCTTACACCATTCGAGTTTCAGTAAGCTAAAATTGATGTATGCTTAATCCGGAACAAAAAATTAAGAGTCGAAGGTCAAGCCTTTGGAGGGTAGAGGTAAGAAGTACTATCTCTTACGGGCGGAATGTTGAAAAAGTGTCCAGCTAAAGCCGTAAATAACAGTTCCAAAACCCTCCTAAATGGCGCTAGCGTAGGGAAAAGGTATATGGCATGAATGTAGCAGTTGACGGATTGAAGTATGCCGAGTGTTGAGTACCGATATAGATTTTTTTAAACATTTTGTGACTTAAATATGGTTGATAAAGCCATTCTTGAATGAAACATTTGAAAAATTTACCTTCTTGCAATGTGGCGCCGCCTAATTTAACGCACTTTGACAAACACTTTTTCAAAACGAAGATAGTACTCCTTACCTCTACCCTTCATAGTAAGACCAGCCCCTTTGGTGAAAGGACTAAAAGTAGCAGTCCCACGTACGCTCCCAGGTCTCTGATGCACCAGGCGATGCGCACCGTGTCGCTGGCGCCGCTACTGCTGGCCGGCCTCAACGAGGAGAAGCAGCAGCTGCAGGTAGAGCTATTCAGCGACTTCGAGGATGACCAGGTCGGTTAGTAGGATAGTAGAAACCATTATCATCATTTCAGCACAACGTCCACTGCTGAACATGGCGTATGTTCCCTTAATTTCCAGATTGGCCGGTTGGAAGCGGCCTGCATCCAGCGGCTTCCTGCAACCTTAGAATATCGTATCTTCAGCTTTATACTATAGATAGTTAAGTAGGTTCTATTTATTTTAAGACCAAATAAAAATATATGCATATTTCCTGTCGAAAAGGAAACCACAGGAGATGATGCAAAACTATGTTTATTTTTCGAGCGCATTGGATGAAAATAAATTTTGTAGTTTTTTTTTGTTTTGTCTGTACTAATAATACAATGCTGTTTCACAGACTATAGCGCCATCTTTATTGATGTCGTAGAACCTCGTTAACAAAGGCCGTATAAAGGCTGCTTTGGTTATCTGTTTACCTACTTAGTTATGTGTAATTTGTAAAGATGGCGCTGTACAGGGGTTCTACTTGTTTATAGTAAGTAAATAAGGCTAAAACATTTCCTATCCTCTACTTTGTAATAAGTAGTTGCTGGACCGCTGGTTGGTTCCAGACGCTACCGGTGACGGACGCGTACGTGGAGCTGCAGTCGCGGCACGCGCAGGTGTACACCAGCGAGCTGCACATCCAGGCGCACTTCGCCGGCCTGCGCTACCTCATGTTCCACTGGCCCAAGCTCTCCGCGCTAGTCGGTGAGCCTCCAGCCCTCTATCCATAGGCCCCCCGCCCGAGACCGATAGGCTGCGTCCAGAAGGGCCGAATTCATACCGAATTACCGGCTGAAGTCGATTAAACGAATCAAGTGTTTTACCATTTTAAAATGGTCCTGGCGGGGCAGTTGCCTGCCGTTTTGCCCCAGTACTCTTAATCGGGCGGTCGCGTCTGTTGCAGGCATCAGCTCCAACCTGTTCGTGGTGTCGCTGCTGTTCGTGCTGAGCTGGTACCACCTGCAGGACGGGCTGCCGGACTTTGTCAAGGTACGTACAGAGGCCCAATTCCCGTAATTTACACGTATTCAAAACCCAGCTTCGACCTGGTGATAGCGGTCTTCGAAACAAAAAATCTAAATAAATCTTGCTGCGCTAGATAAAGTGCAATCTTGTTCTCAATGCTCGCATCACCATCCATGCGTATAATGATATTACCGTACACCCCGAACGCGTAAACGAAAATGTACTGAATTGCTACGCACTTTGTCGCCTTGTGCCTGGACGACGCTGCGAGGGAGCAGTAGACGTGTCACCTCGAGGCGTGCGTGGTCAGCTACTGAATAGGGATGATGACTGGGTAAAGAAAATGAAATTCTATTTAGTCCATCAGTTAGAATATCAAAAAACACTTCTTTTTTATTTTGTCAATCAACCAAAAAATAACAAAAATAAGCGCGTCAAAGCTCGTGACGTCACTTCACGTCATGCGACATTTCAAATCGATATATCTCTGTAATATTTTGATTATATAAAAAAAGGAAAAAAAACGTGTCTAATACTTTTTGATAATCTGATAGACGACGAAAAAAAAAGTTTGTCGTCATCCCTATTGGCCGCCAGGATAAGATGTACTTGTAACATTACGCCGAAATAAAGTGCGGAGTGCGCCAGGCCTGCTACGCAACAGGTCCAGCCTATTGTAGAAATCATTACATTTGTTAAGGGGAGTAGTGTCGCCGAATGTTAATTCATCATCATTTCACCGAGAGGACGTCTATTCGCACTGCTGAACATTAGTCTCCTAGTGATTTCCAGATTGGCCGGTTGGAAGCTGCCTGCATCCAGCGGCTTTCTGCAACCTTTACCAGGTCGTCTGTCCACCTTTGGGTGGACGTCCTACGCTGCGCTTGCCGGTACGTGTAAATGTAATTTAGCATGTAGTTACTACTCAAGCCCAAATATCAGACTACTTTAGTGGATGTTGCCATTTATTTTACAGTTTGTTTTGTAACCACGGTATTTCTCTAAACATTGGTTGAATAGATAAATTACTATTATACGTTACATATAACATCTCCTAACAAGTTTTAATGTTTTAGGGCAAATTCAGCCACAACCTGAAGTCAGAAAACGGAGACGATGACAACAAATTTGGATTCGAGGGAAAAGTCAAACTCGAGAGAGAAGGTATGATTTTTAATTACTTACGGTTGAAATTAGAAACTTTATTTTGATACAAGAAAGTAAACGTGCTCTTTTACATACGTGTCGGGTAGATTTCTGAACGAAGCAGGTAGCAGGTGAATGTATACTGTTTACTCTTCGATCAAGAATACACAAGATAACGCCTCGCTTATTAAAACAGTACTCAAATATAGCACCGTCTTTCTATATTATTGAGTAGAAAAAAATGTTCTAACGTGTGCCTTAACCGCAAACGTTAAAGTGCAGTTTTGTTTGTGTCGATATTCACACGCATTCGTAAAAATCTGATCGCGTTCGTATAAATACAACTTTTAAGGTCTAAGAAATAAAGTACAGAATAACTTATAGAAAATAAGACCCCAATTTGAAGTGAGTTGTTATTTACTCAGCCGTTTTTGAGTAGCTGACCGGCTAGTGTATTCTTGATCGAAGTGTTTACTGTACTGTGATTTCTAGATGACGAGTAGTGAGTCAGAAGGAAAGGTGTGTGTTATGACGATTGGTTGCTTGCTCCGTGCACTCGCATCTCACGAGACGATCATCGTCGTCTCGTGTGATGCGCTCAAGATCCGTGCCGGGGATTGTAAATAAACTAGGACCTTATAAAGGTTTGCATCAAAACACCGAGCTTCCATTTGTTCCCGAGTTGCGAGGAATGTACGGCTTTAGTAAATAAAAATGCAAATTTTCTAGATTCTTCTCAGTTTCTCGATGACGAGAGCCTCTTGGAAGAACTACAGCATATCGAAGACCTGAAGAAGAGTGCGTAAGGTGAATCGAATTAGATATTATAAGCAGAAACCTGTCCTGTCCCGCCGCCGACGATTATCGAGAAGCGAGTATGTAGTGCGGATATCCGTCCCTGGGCTAAAAGCGAGTGTGCGACTGCAACGAGCGATTAGAATAAATGCCCAGACATTACGATTGGCTGGTATGCGTATTTGTACTAAGCGAGTCTCTTAGCGTATTCTAAACGCCAAGCGAGTATCGCTGAGCTAGTTTTCCTTTGATAGCTCTTGTCGCTGCGACAAACAATTTAAGTGGACACAGGTCTCGTCAGCAGTGTGAACAGTCATCATTTCAACCATAGGAAGTCCACTGCTGAACATTGGCCTCCCCCAATGGCCTATCATCGGAGGGGATTCCCAATACTCGCCACGCTTGGCAGGCGGGTTGGCGAGCGCAGTTTTTTTTATAAGATTTCGCACGCTGCCGCCCGTCTTGTGCTATAATTAGTCGCCTCTTACGCCTTCTGTTGGCGGTGGGGAAGTGTATTATAAGGCCTTCCCCACACGGCACAGAAACAGTGGACAGTCAGCAATCAGTTATTTATTAAGTGGATTTTATTAATTTACGCTCTGTTAAAAAATTGTACAATCATTACAAAAAGATAATTTACCTTTATACATAATAGCAACGAGTGCCGAATAACATATTTTAGCTTAAACTATAACTACAAGCAAGGTTGAAAAGGTTTTATAGATATACATTTCTTGAGCAAGAAAATATTCTGTAGCTTTATTTATAGCCTCTTTCTCTTCGGCGATGGGACAAGTGCCTATTAGATACTTTGTGCATCAAATTGCTATTTTTAAGCTATGACTAGGAATTGTGAAGCTTGACCAAAGAAGTGTCGATGTCGTAGCCAGATCGTAAAATTGACCACTTCATGATGTGACCGATCATTTCATAAAATGGTGGTATTTCATGATATGGCCAACTTAAACTGACCATATCTTTTAAATGTCAACATTCGATGATATCATTAAAATAAAAATACGTTTACAAGTTACCTGAATTTGTTAATATTTGTAATCTTGGTTGATAGATGAATTAAACATTTTAAATAGTTATTATTTTTAAACAAAACTAATTAATAAAAAGACTTGAATAGCTAACTAACCTTTCAAATGAACGTTCTAAACTTCATAATTTTTTGACTTTGCGCTCATTTTTTGATTGACTTTCATAAAAATCGCTTAATTTGGTGTCGTAACGATATTTCACTGCACTTTCACCTTCAATTTACACATTATTATTCACTTTTAGAATATAATATTTGTCTGCCGCCATTATTCATCACAAAAACAAAGCAACATTAGCGCCTCTACCGGTAAGTAATGTAACGATTTTACGATATATTTATTAGTGTTTGACCATTTCGTGAAGTAGTCGTGCGTTTAGCTGTTCATATCGTCTTTGATCTTGCCAGACCACATCATGATGTAGCCAGCAGGTTCTGTTCTATATCATTAAACACTACCATTTTATGAAATGATCGGTCACATCATGAAAAGATCAATTTTACGATCTGGGCACGACATCGACATTCATTTGTCTTTTATAATTAATCGAGTAGGTTAACATTGCTTGATTAAAATCTAAATATCATGTTAGTGAGATGTATGTTAGTGCTTTTTTACATATTTATAAACAATAATGATTTTACTCGAAAAGGAGTTTTATTAATCACGAAAGAGATAATTGTCCTTATCCAAAATATGATTTTGGTCAGGCTAATTCTCAGGGTATTTTTAAACCATTTATTGTGTACACTTCTGTGCCTTACTTAATTCAACATTCCATGACATTTTCTGTATCTGTTTCGTAATTTGTCATTAATAAACGACCGCATTTTTTACAATAAAATTTAGTTGATTTTTTTGTAGTGTGATATTAAGTTCAAATCATAATATCGATTTTATTGTTATTTGTTATATTTTGTCAATTGTAGATACAAAAAGGTGATATTTATTTACAAATTATGATACTTAAGATTGATGTATTATCGTTAGACAAGTAATCATGGAATAATGCATGTGATAGATTTTTATGGGAATTAAATGTTAGTTGAATTATAATGTGTTTTATTCAGATTCGATTTAAACCGATAAAGGGGATAATTTACGCGGCGTATTTTTATTGGATTTTGAGCTACAAAAATCGTCCTTTCCACTTTTCAAATGAAAATATGATTTGATTAACAACCTCCGAAGCCGAGAGGCAAGCATACCGGACTTAGTTTCGCTATCTCTGAGGTCCCGGGTTCGATTCCCGGTCGGTCAATAAAGAAAAATAGCTTCTATGTAGTCTCGAATCTAGATGTGGTACCGTCGTTGGTTTTGATTTCTGTAACAAACTGTTATCTTCGTGTACACCTATGAAACATACTCCAATCGACAGAGAAAATAATTACAATCAACTAAATAAAAGTAAATATTACATTCAAACTGAAATTCTGAACAAAGTATATCATTTACGACATTTTGTCAAAGAGTATTTGTTGTTTATAATTATTTTCTCTGTCGATTGGCGTATGTTATATAGGTGTACACTAAAATAACGTAAATTATGGTACTTACAACTTTAGGTATGCCAATTAGGTTCGATGCCTTTTAAGGAGGCGAATGTGTTAATGAATACATTTTTCTATCGGGTCGTCTTCGAAATCGCGAATATTTGCTCTACCTCGATGATAGTGCAGAGCTGCGTTTTTTTTCTTCGTGATTTTGATATTGCCCCTATAATAAAAGTTGTTTGTATTGGTGAATACATTCGACTCCTTTAATTTGGCTACTGTTTAAAATAGCACCCTGTATTACCTCCAAATAGTGGTAGAAAGACGTAATTTTTTGTCAAATAGTCCCTTAATACTATAAGTTAAGGTAAAATAAATCTTGAAGGCTAAAGGAAATATGGTTTCAACTTAAACAGAGAAAAAACTAATAATTGTCAATTGTTTATTGTTTTACATTTAGATTCTTATACATGAGCAATATTCTATATACAAACTTACATGCCTTCGGTCCTATGTAAGTGACCACACATTTAGGACACTAACAACACAGGGTTCTATGTTAAGTATCGTATTTAGATAATTTCATTTATCTATTAAGTATTTATTTTAAAAATCAAACATTGAACACTGTGTTGCTGATTTTAAATATTATACCTGCACATTCCATTTATTAATTTAAAAAAAGATTTCATTCTATAAAATTGATTTTCAAATGATATGTACATGATAAAATATATAAATTTTGGTATAAGTCCACTAAAAAAATAAAGGGCAAAAAAAACAAAAAAATTACATTTCCTTTTCCAATAGATTCTATACCCTCGTTTATACTAGTAATTATATTTTAAATGAACATCAATTTAATACATATTTTTAAATGACACCTATTAAACCCCATTTAGGTGGGACTTGCACCATCGGAGCACGGGGTTTAGACTGTTTATCTGTCATACAAACTGACAGCTAAGGCATCATGCACACGGAGCAACTTCGTTTCCTGTTGCGGCAATCAGCATCTCGCAACTAGCAATTTTTTAGTTTTCATATAATTTTGAGCAACTGCACAGACGTAGCAACCCTATGTTCGGCAATCGCGTCTGCTTTTCTGTTGATTTAAATTGCCGAAACTAGCAACTGACAAATATGTACCAGTTATGACGAGTGGCTAGTTTCCGCAAACGGCAACGTGTATCGTTGGCAACTCATACCCTCTCATTGACTCAAAAATTTTGAAAGATTCCTTTAAAATTGCAGCAACTTTAAACTAGGCCTTGATTTAAACTTTTAAAATTTTTGTATTTACAATAATGCCAGTTTATAAAGCCAAGAAAAATATTTTTACAAAAAAAAAATTCAACTGCCCCTGGTAGGATTCGAACCGAGCTAAGAAGGACATAGTAATGTTGGCGAATTTCTTCAAGTGTTTATAGCTGTATGTAGGTATAAAATCTAAGATATTGATAAAACAACGCTGGCTTACTACCATTAACATTACTATGTCCTCTGTAGCTCAATGGAAGAGCAGTCGCCCGGATAGTGAAAGGTCGTGGGTTCGAATCCCACCAGAGGTAGTTGAGATTATTTTTCAAATAAAAATATTTTCCTAGGCCTTGATTGCTGGTTTTAGTCACCGCAACCGGCAACTGCTTAAAAAGTTGACAGTTGCGTCAACTTAAGTTGCTCCGTGTTCATTGCGCCTAAAGAATGATATTTAATTATAATACCATGTTAGTAGATAGTTTGTTAAATTAGCTAATCCAAAAATGCGCAAGTGGACCCTAATGGTTCAGCGAAAACATTTTATGAGTAGATAATTTTCGAGAAATGTGCCGAATCGATCAAGTGTGCGAGAGTCTTATGCTATGGTGGGTAGTGACCTGCGTTAACATTCGAAGCGGACATTTTTTGTTACGTCATATACAAAAATCTGAGCCAAATCGGCTCAATACTTGCTTGTGTGTAACGCCGGTCAATAACTACCTATAGGCATTGTCCTATTAAGCAACAAATGCACGACGTAACGCGACGCGACACTGCGAAAGTATCATATACGCAGCAGCTGTGCTTACAAAGGGAACTGTTTGTGTCGTAATACGTCACATCGCAACCTGTCGCTCTCCGTCGCTCACCTAGGACAACGGGTTAGGTCGAAGCGCACTTGCGTTGCACTACACGACGCGACGCGAAGCGACACGACACAACACAACGCGGCGCTAGCAGTTTATTTTATGTACACATGGATTTTAATTGGTTTTTAAACCGCAAAAGTCACATTCTTATGCTTTTTTATGGGTCCATAGAAAAGTTCTTGTATTTGAGCGAGTGTCAAAAAACATAATAAAAAAAACACTCCCAGTCCAATACAAATCGTAACAGCTGGTTTGTCATTTTGTTTAAGGAAGTGTTTTTTTGTGATTTAGATTTTAATCCCATTGGAAATGTTGTATTTCAGGAGAATGTGGTTTCAAAACCAAAGAAAATGCAATGTTTAAGTTTGCGTGGAGCAACATAACGCACTTAAGCGACGCGGCAGGTAACTGATCCGCATACAAAGTTACTTGGAGCACCGCGTCGCGTAGTGCAGCGAAAATGCGTTTAGACCTTTAAAATTACAATGTATACTTTCTTGAATTATAGACATTGATGATTATAATATTTTATTTATATGAACACCAATTAATATACCTGATAAGACTTATGTAATTAATTAAAAAACTTATTTTTGCTCGCAATAACAATCTATGAAAATTTCAAGACTTATTCAGTGAGGATACTGGATTAAGAAACTAACCGCCGCTTATGCCTTGAAATAAATAATAAAATTTCATAAGTCCTTTGTACGCCATTTCGCGCCAATTCTAAATAATATGATACCTACGAACATAAAATATTTTTAGATTTAGAGATTACAAGTCAGCTTTAATGATAATTATAGTATTTTTTCCTTTTCTACAGTATAGATGGACAGGAAATTGATTTTAAATGTAAAAACATGCCTAACTAGGTACTAAAGGTACGTGCATAGGTAGGTACTTTTATTTACAAAAAAGATAATCTTTATATATTTTTTCGAAAATATTAATTAAAAAAATATTTAAGTAGGTATTGATTGATTGTCGATTTTTGATCTCCTGCTCAGTTATATTTTGTCACGTTTTCTTGGCAAATACATATTGTAATAATTTTGTTACTTTCCCACTTTCATTATTTCTTAATAGCACCCATAATCACCATACTATGATATTAATTGCCCTCCAGTGCCCCGACACCGTCGTGTCAATTTATATGATGTTAACCAATTCTTTTTCAACAGCCTTCTTACACTCACTATGACTATTAGCATCCGCGATCGCCAATTTGGCGACTACGTCGCGTTTTTAAATTGAGATAGTTCTAGTTTTAATTTTAGTTGATGCCTAAATAAGTGTCCGAGGCTCTAAGGCTGGTTGCACAATCACGCCGACCGCCAGCGCGGCGACGGCGCGCGTTTAACTTTGCAACGAGTTTATAAGGTCTGCTCAGACAGTCGAACGACAACCACTTCGCTTGAACTGCGGGCGGGTGTCACTATAAGGGTGAGACTCCATTAAGGCGATGTTGAGCTAAGCAGTCTTATTCGCTATCAAACTCTATTAAGGCGAAGCAGAACTAAGATGAGCAAATTAGATTCCAGGGAGCAAGACCTAGTGCTCGGTCAGCACAGTGTAAAAATCAACCCTTAAGTCTTTTTATTTGAACAGCTCTGCTAAGCCCCGCACTCTACGCGGCGTTCAGATGACTATCAAATTGGTACACCAGAGACACGTCAAATCACATCTGAGTAATTTCATTCTTGAAATTCACTTGAGATGTATGCTGCCAGCTCTCGAGCTTACTAATGTAATTTTTTATTAATATTTAAATGACAAAAATAACATACATTATTTGCTTTATTTTATAACAAAATGTGCGCATTTTTTTTTACAATTCTGGAAAAGAGGTATTGAATAATATTATCATAATAAAACATCATTAGGTTAGAATAGCTTCGCCGTATTCGGCCCCACGACAGCCATAAAACGAAGCCACCTAAAGTTGAAAGCGGCTATTGAACAACTCGTTGGCGTCGTTTAATGGCTGTCGCGAGTGGCCAGTGTGCGTCGAGCCTTATATACTACTACATAGAAAGGACGTGTTTTATTTACACAACCATTTTGTAGACTTTAAAGTAGGTCATTGCTGCATTTTTGTAGGTTAGATTCTAACCACAACTAGTTGCTGAATAACTTACCCACAATTTTCATTAAGAATTAGGTACATATTGGCAGATTTATAAAATGCATTATGTTTTAGGTAGTGAAAAATTACGTATTTGGTCCATGAGAGTAGCTTTAAAAAACATAGAAAATAAACAATTGAACAGTGCTTTATAAAAAAAATACTAGAAACCGATTACAACCCTCGTGAAATGAAATCAAATGATAATATTTGATAATATTAAATGGCAATGGAAATGACAAAAATATCTTACAACTATTGAAGGTTTATTTTACACAAAAAGTAGGTTGATTGAAATACCGGTGAAGTGTTAGTAGAATAATTTTATCAATAGTTAAATTCAAAAACTTTGGTTAATTTGGTCCACTAGGTTTGAAATATGATTTCAATCTCACGCATATTTTTTATGTTTGATGAAATAGGCCGGTTTGGTAAAGTTTTTACTCTAAAAGCAATATTAAAATATTTTATCATGAACTTTTAAACAACAACACCCAAAACAGTCATTGAAAATTAAATAGGAAGCCTGGATATTTGTAAGTAGTATTTAATAATGATTGGAACATGATTAAGTATTGATTTGACTAACTAAATATTGTAACAAAGGTCCCTCAAAAAAGAAAATATAATAATACGCTTCAAAAGTGGTGCTTTTACAAATATATTTTGTCATTTGTGCTGCATTTGTACGGTTGACAATATAAAAGGTATTATGTATTATTATTATATATATACTGAGACAGCTGGCTATGACTACAGTTGGGCCAAGATAGGAAAATAATTGGATCTAACCTGTTTATATAAAGTTAAATGACAGCGTTTTGTTTACATATATTGGATAAAGTTATGCCAAAACGATTCAAACCACAATGTCATTAGTTACGAGTTATATATGCCAAATTACGTAAAATGAACTCTATTTTCAACCGACTTAAAAAACGGAGGAGGTTCTCAATTCGACTGTGTTTTTTTTTTTTTTTTTTTGTATATTTGTTACGCGATTACTCCGCCAATTATGAATCGATTTTAATGATTCTTTTTTTGTTTGGTAGATCATACTTCAGAGGTGGTCCCATATAAATTTTATCGAAATTGAGTTAGAACTTTTTGAGAAAATCAACAAATATATACCCAGATAATATTTTGGTTGTGGTTCTTGTTACCTATCTTCGACAAATATGAGCCGATTTTGATGATTTTTGTTTTATTGAATAGCGTATACTTCAAAGATGCTATGATAAAAGTTTGCAAAATAAAAATCACCCCTAAGGGTAGGGAAATAGGGGATGAAATCGGTGTTCAGCAGTTAGATTAGGATTTATTACTAAAAATAGATGAAATAAGTAAATTTTATTAAAAAAAATAAAACCGACTTCAAAACACTAAAATGCTAAAAATAATCCTAACACTTAAGTACCTAATCAGTTACTTTTGGAGTCGGTGCCAGCCGATGAGAGATTCAATGTTTTTGTTTGAGTTAAATGAGTGAAAGAGACAAACCTACACGGAATATACATTTGCTTTGTTTACATAAACTCTCTTGCTATCTTGGTCCAACTCTATTAATTATATTCGCCTGTTGTCCAAAAACTAGACTATTACATCGATTTTTTTGATTTTGATAGTATTTAAACAACTTACACCGACTTGGCATTCAGTCTGAATATACATAGCGATGACTAATTTCAGTCCACAAGTCGTATTGAGAAAATGTTATATCTTTAAATCTCAACCTCATTATAACACACTGACCTAATTCGTTATATTTACCGTTAAATCCGGTAAGAAATTGACAAAACAAAATATAGTTATATGTCGATGGCCCTTTGTACACTTATTTTACTTGCAACTCGACATGGTTTATACAGCGTGCTAGGTTGAAAAAGAAATATACTTCTCTAAGTTGTTCTTTTTTGATTAATATTAACAACCTCAACTATGAGGCCAATAACGCTCTCAAACAGCTGTTTCATACTTAAGTCCAAGTGCTACGCTACTTCAAAATGTATCGAACAGCTGTTTTTTTTTCTTACATTATTTTACTTTCCGACCTAACAGCCTTTATATCTGCTAAACAATTTTTTTTTACTGATTCGCTCTAACTTTACAAAACAAAGCATTACAATTTGTCTTTAAGATGTTTGTTTTAAGTTACAAAATCCTTTTTTAATCGTGCGACAATTGTTTTTAAAATAAACTCTAACGAGCACACCTTAAAGCACATTATTTCAACGTTCCATTTGCTAGAGAGCGAAATGCTCAGTCGATATAGAATAGTCACAACATAGAATACATACAGTTGGCTCACTCCCTACGCACTCCGGCCCTGCAAATGTCTCACAATAGACGATCATAGAGGAACTTTTGTGGTATGAATGCTTCGCGTGAAACCCTAACTGTCAGGAGAATAAAAACCTAACTTATCTTAGCAGAAAGGGACAGATATACTAATGTAGGTATTTACTTTAGTATAAAACGCTATTACTTTCTTTATTCAGCTATTACTAAAGTAAAAAGAATGTTCAATGTCAACCCATTACCCAACCACCATGCTTAACACATAGGAGCTTCCACATGTACAATCACCGTGACTGTCACCTGAAGACATATTTTTGGAGCATTTCAATTACAATTTGTATACGAAATCGTAAGAATCGTGGGTATTTTTAACGCTGTAAAAATACGTTTTCAAGTTGTTTACAATCATGAAAAAGTGGGACGTGTGACGTATTTGTTTTTTCGCATTGGAAAGACTTCGAACTTTTTAGTATGGTGCCTAGCATACCTAAAGTTGCAAGTACCTGAAATAATTGCAAACAACAAATACTTTTCGACAAAATCTCGTTCAGAATTTCAGTTTGAATATGTAATATTTATTTTTATTTAATAATTATAGGTACTCACTTGCGACTTTAGATATGCCAATGAAGTTCGATGCTTTTTAGGTTATGATATATCAATTCAAATCAAGAAAAAAATATCTCCATAGTAAATAAACGTTAAAACCTTGTACAAACCGGGCATAAAGTAAAGGTGAGCGAGTCTACCGTACGTGTTCGTAGTGTGGTACAGGTGATAAGTCACATAGTCGGATGATATACCTGTTCCGTAGTACTCGTAGTGGAGGCGGTGCGGTGTTCCAGTTTATCAGTTCAGCTCGCAGTGGAGGCGTACCGGGATAGTTCCGGGAGCACCATGCCGACCGCCTGGAAGAATTGCGCGATCTGCGTCAGCGTGTTAACGGCGCCGTCCGATCGGCGGAACATGCGGGAGGGGATAGTGATGGGATTGGTTGAGGGGTGCTGCAAGGCCAACGGTGGGATGTTGAGCGTGAGCCAGATCTTAGACGACCGCATGGTGTAGTGGTTCGCGCTCCGGAATACAAAGCCAGGCGGTTGCGGGTTCGAGTCCCGCAAGAAGCAAATGTTTGTCACGAGCATCTGTACTTAAGTCTTGGATTTATAAATGTATTAACTCGTATGTTGTTATCTGTTGACTAGTGTCCGTGGTACAAGCTTTGCTTCTTTTGGGACAAGATAATAGGGAATATGCACGAAAATAACATACTGTTTTGAGTATATTTATAAGAAATTAGTGCTAATTGTGAAATTTGAGATATGCCTGTCTCTTTCTTAAACAACTTTATACAATGAAAAATGTATGGCGGACGTGTACTGTGACGTCACGATACATGTCAGATCTCCTTGTCTAGTACGCGACTAAGAGGGTTTAAGAATTAATATTTTTCGAAAATTCTTTAAGTTTTAATAATTATAATTATGTATTATTAAAGACCAAATAAAAAAAATGCATATTCCCTACTAGAGTTTTTGTGGAAACAAATTATTTATTTCTAATGCTCATCACACAAACATTAATCAAATCTTTGACATTTTTTTGTGTTTTTGGCAAATAAACTTTAATTGCCCCTTGCGGGATTCGAACCTGCAACCGCTTGGCTTTGTGTGCGTTATTTACGTGCAAGTACTAGTGACCTGAGTTTGAATTCAAGCAAGATTCAGGAGTGGTTGTGGTTTGATCAGGATGTAGGAATGGATAGGATTCAGCAAAAGCTGTAATGTTTGTATTTTTATATTACAATCGATTCTTGAATTTTAGCATTTTATTGTATTATTATATTTTTTACTGGAAATCGATAGATTTGTACATTTTCATGTGTAATCTATAGACATAAAACAAAGTCGGGTTAGTTACACCATTTATAACTCGAGAATGGCTGGACCGATTTTTATGATCTTTAATTTGTTGTATTTGTCTCAGCCCCGAATAGCAGAATAAAACATAAAATATCACAAAATAAAATAAAAAACAGGCGGTACGAAGTTCGCCGGGACAGCTTGTATAGAATTAAAAATAAGTGCATAGGAGACACTGATGCACGGCCATAGCCGTGATAACAATAATAAAATATTGTGTCTGGAATACTGTCCACGAATTACTGATTCTATAAATGCATCATTCGGATGGAACCTAATATAGAAGTTATAATAATTGCTAAAAGGCCAAAAACTATAAGGTTATCGGACACTTAGTTAGGTTTTAGGTTTTTCTTTTGTTGTTTTACCTAACTCTGTCATACTCTACTGAAATACATCATACGTTAATATAGAACTAGGTTATTGGCATCAAGCACATACCGCATAGAGCGGCAATACAAACCATCTTTCTCCGAAACACGTTAGTGATTGTTCACTTACATTTAGTATGATCTGACAAGTTCTGTCAACTTTCGCCCATACGATCTGACGAGTTCTGTCAACTTTCGCCTATACTAATACAAATCAGTCACAGATCAAAAGATAAATGGATTTTTTTTGGAACAAAATAAATGACATATCTACTTATCTATCTTTTTTGGCCAAAGTATTTTTTTTGTTTGTTATACCTAACTCGGTCATATTACATGTTATTTAAAGCAAACATGTTTTATACTACTTGATCTATATTTGTTATATAAATGCTGTGAGAACTAACATCATTGGCAGCATGCGCTTCGCCGCTCTGGTACTGCACATCGAGCTCTGAGCTGTTGACGCTGTGCTCCCAGTCCTCCTCCGACAAATAGCAGAAACGTATCATCAGTACCAGAGGAGACAGGGACCTAGCAGCGGAAACTCACCTGGACTCAATGGAGATTGCTGGCGAGCAAGACGCAGCGTAAGGCGCCCTCCGGCAAGGTGGAGCGATGGAAAAAATTGCCGACGATGTGGGCTCAGTGGCGCGGGTGGGAGAGGCATGTCCAGCAGTGGGTTGATTATGATGGGACGATTACCTACCTACCAGATGAAGGTTGCAGGGATACAGGATCCCCATACGAGGAGGCATACGTTAAGCAGCAGTAAGCGTCTTCAGAACGTGACGCCATTATTGGTAACTTCCTTAACGAGTTCAAACAGAACACAGTCACTACAGAGCAAAAGTACATCAGAACGAAAAAGCAAATGATTTTTCATACAAAAATCGTGAAGTCTTTTAATATGGGACATTTTTAAATTAATTGCACATATTGCAGTGTGCTTTGCTGGAACCCAATAAGGTAGGGTTTCAGTGGGATCTCGGTCTACATAGCCTAAAAATTTGCCACGGCAAACGCAGTGTAGGGCGCCCTCCGACAAGGTGGAGCGTTTATACATATACGCAAGCTGGCAGTATATGAAAAAAAAAAGAATAGCCGTGAATCGGGATCAGTGGCGTGCATTGGGAGAAGCCTATGTACAGCAGCACGTCAGTCTAGAAGTGGGCTAACCCTGATCATGTGGGAGACAACTGACCTCATTTTCGGCGCGTTCCTCATCGCTCTGGTACTGCACGTCCAGCTCTGAGCTGTTCACACTGTTCTCCCAGTCTTCAGACGACTCTACTGACGACGCGTCCAAATCCATTTCTGTTGGGAAATAATATTGATCTTAATTCGTAGGTCGATTGTGATCATCTATATGGATGTAATTTTTTTGAACTCAAAACTAACTCAATTTCATAGTGTACAGGTTTAAATAGTGCAGCTGTGTAGGCGTTTAAATGATTCACTCCATAAACTGGCACACAACTTCTACTGTACTCTAAGAGTTTCATTGGGTGCAAGGTGTTGGGTCCTGCTCAGGAAGTTGACGGTGGTTCCGGTGTAAATTGCTGAACCAGCGAACGGTCGTCTGTCTCACCCACTGGCAGAGTAGCCAGCAGTATGCCGTGTTAACGATTCACTCCTCAAAATGGTACACCGCTAGTTGCCTCGGCTGTGCATCAAGTGTTTTATTGTGTTTATTGATTGTAGTTAGCGTGTGTTGTGTTACCTGTTCACTCTTTCTATTGGAACACCGCTAAAGCTAGAGTAGCGCTAGGTCGAGGAATACCTCGACTGTGGCTGACTGATTTTGGCCCCGAGTGTTTCATTGGGTTTATTGATTGTAGTTAGCGTGTGCCGTTTTAAGTTTTTAAAGATTAAACTCGGGAACAGAACAGATTCGTGTGTGACATTAAAATTTTGTTGTGTATTTCTGTTAAATGTTCCCTGTTTATAACGCCTGTGTTTTATTATACAATTGATAGATATTCTATATTTACTTAAGTTCTCTCTCGCCTGAAGTACAGGTTCTAGCTAGTTCAGGCAAAGATAACTCTTTGCACTGTATAGTTTTAAGTTGTACTATTAGTACAACTAGTTAAATACAAGTTAAATACAAGAAAACAGATACATTCATATTAATGAATGTATCTGCTTTTCTTGTATTTAATAAACGATTTATTTAATTATTATGAAAGTATATTACAGACCGTACAAAGTAAATTACACGTGATTTTCACAGAAATACGTACGAAATTGTAGAAATAGAATTTTGTTTTAAAAATTAAACTGGTACACCGCCTAGTTTCTCCGACCGTAGTGTCGGGTGTTCGATTGTGGTCCCACGCACCTATGACCCTCGGGTCGGGGTGCGGCCGCGGCGCGGGCACGGCGGGCAGGCGCAGCGCGGTGGCGTTGACGGCCAGCGCCTGCGCCGCGTGGCGGCTGCTGCCGGAGGCCTGCGCGCTCAGCTCAGCCAGGGCCGCCGGGGAGCTCGGCAGCTCCTCGTGGTAGCGGACTAGAGGGTGAGCCTTTAACAGTTAACAGTATTAACTCAAACGTGGCCTCTCACTATGGGCCTCATGAGAAAGCTCGAGGTCGCACGGCGTGCTACGGAAAGAGCTCTGCTCGGTGTTTGTCTGCGAGATCGAATCAGAAATGAGGAGATCCGCAATCGAACAAAGGACGCTGATATAGTCCAACGGATTAGCAAGCTGAAGTGGCATCGGCCGGGGCACAGTACGCAGAACTGACGGCCGATAGGGCAGAAAGGTTTCGGAATGGAGGCCACGTACCAGCAAGCGTAGCGTAGGACCACCCACAAGGTGGACAAACGACCTGGTAAAGTTTGCAGGAAGCCGCTGGATGCAGGTCGCTTCCGACCGGCCAATCTGGAAATCACTGGGGGAGGCCTATGTTCAGCAGTGGACGTCCTGTGGATGATGATGATGACATACATAATAATAAAACACATAACCAAACAGTTGGCAAAATGGCAACTGAATCTGTTTTAAACAGTTTTTAACTTCAATAAAAAAATACTTTACCATGTAATAACAACTTACTTGGTGAGTAAGTTCACAGATAGGATTTAATCGGAGGTCAATCATTTCTAGTACTGCCAGGTGACTGGTGTCGAAATCTTCTGGGAGGCATGATATCTGAAACAAAAAAAACTCATTCACAATAACGTCAAATTTCCATTAAACTCCTCAGCATTGCTGACTCAGCAATGCGTAATCGAGACACCATAGAAAATCGACAATAACTAAAAATATGATAGAAATAGCAGCCATTTTGTCTTTTTATCGAAACAGCAATCATAATAAGTGACGTCACCGGCACGGCTATTCAACATAACGGCTATAACTATCATATTTTTACAGTTGGTGTCGATATATCGCTATATTATATCATATCATATCGTGTTTTGGTGCTCTTGCTACTAAGGCAGGAGCTACTAAGAATCAGTAACTAAATCTATTTTTATTCAATTAATAATAAAATGAATTACGATAAAGTAGTTTTTTATATTGTCGTAAAGGCGTTACGGAAATAGTCGAAGGCCCCCAAAACCGTGATCGGCATGGACGACTAGTCCGCCTTTTTACTGCGGACTAATAGGATAGTCAGCCAAAGTCGTAGTCGGTACATCTCTAGAAATATAGAAATAACATTTGTTATTTCTTACCTGGTTGTTGTTGAGCTGCAGGTACATGATTTCGGCGCACTTGAGCACCGCGGCGGGGAACTCCCGCAGGCGGTTGTTGCGCAGGTTGCAGTGGACGAGTGCCTCCATGCTGTCCATATGGCTAGGCAGTGTCTCTATGAGGTTATTTTCTAGAGTCAGCCATCTTGAATGAGAACGGTTGAGTTTACAATAAGGTTCGGAGAGTCTTAAGATCACAACTAGAGATGGGACGACTAGTCAGGGAAGCTGACTATTTAGCATCTTTCCAGTCTGTGTCTATTTGACAAAATATGCCAATAACACGGTGGTAACATATTCGCGGGGGCAATAGAAGTATTTTTGCTATCACAACTATGGCTGTGCATCGTCCGCTGAAGTGTTTATGAACAAAATAATATTAAATGCTTGTTTATAATTTCTTCATAGTATCCAACATCTTAAACAGTCTTTAAACACTTTCAAAGAAACAATAATGTAACAAAACCAGCTGCAATTCAGATATTTTATTGCAGGAACATGAAACATGCGAAAAAAGAACAAAAAAACGCACCCACAGCTAAAGTATGCTAGGGCTATGGATCCCATAGTAGTTTGGGAATTCTCATTTTATAATATTACTTTGGATATTTACATGTACTTCGTAATAACATACACATATGTATAACAGTATATTTTACGCATCAGTGAGTGTGATCATAGTAGCTAGATTTTAACAAATTGAAAAAGATAAAAACAATTTAAGAACATAAACTTTTTTTTACTCTATTTGATTTTTATGTTGCATATTTTATTTTATTGCCATATTTAACTGAATTTGGGTGATGGTCTTTAATCTCACATTTAATCCAGGGTCTGGGTTTTGTGGTACCATCATTGTTTCTGATTTCTGTAACACAAGTGCCTAAGCTACTTATCATAGGATCAGAGCAATGTATGTGATGTTGTCCAATATTTATCCAGCAACATCCAATTAATGATCTCACCCAACGCAACTCACAGTATAAAGTACAAAAATGGGAGAAAAAAAAATGTTTGTGCTCATAATATGAATTTGTTTAATAAAATCATGCCAGTTGTCGCTACAGTAGAAAATGCTATTTACAAATGGCTTTATCGTTACTATTTTAAAGCCATGGAAATAAATGGAAAATCAAGAGGGCAATGCAATATTTAATTTTAATAATTTAAAATACAAATAGTGTAGGCATTGACTTATATATTACTTCGTAAGGACAGGGCGGACCGCACGTCAGGCTGTTGCCTATAACCGGGCCCTACTCTGACCCTACCTAGGGCCGGAGTGACGTAGTCAGTGGTCGGCTGTCATCGGGAGCCGGTGTCCTAATAAAAAATAATATGTCTGGATTTTCTTTTAAGAATTGTGTTAATTACGACAGAAAGTTCACCAAAAATAATTCTAATATTACATTTCACCGGTAAATCGTAAATTTGATAATAATTAATCTTATTTACATTACTTTAATAATTTTTTATCGTCCTTGTCAATTAAACGAAGCGACGCCATATTTACCGTACGAATGTCTGATATAGCTTTGTAGCGGCGTGCATTAGTACTACACTGTGAACACTATCATGGTTATAGGCGATGTCATACAAATATTATATTTTATGATGATAAAATATCTGAAGTTTCGATTTATCTAATATTTAAGGAAATCAAACTAACGTGTGATTCAACGTAGTAAGTGTATTTATGATGATAAAATATCTGAAGGTTCGATTTATCTAATATAGGAAATCAAACTAACGTATGTTTAACGTAGTAAGTGTAAAGTACAAAGAAATAACTACGTTTTTAAGTAGATTTTCTACTGATATTTGGCAAAATGAAACATGGTGTCGTATTTTTATTTAAGCAAGCAAAAAGTTATACATATTTACTATGATAATTCTTTAAATATTATAAAATATAAAATAAGAAAAGTTTTTTTAATGAATTCCTCTTTAATTATAAGCCGCTTTGACAAGGTTACATCTATGATGCGGTTTAACACTTGACATTATAGTCTAATAGATGGCATTAGTGTGTCATGTATGGCAAAAGTGCAATGTGAATTGTTCTGTCAGCCGTATCTTTACTTTTTAAATCAATGAGTGTAGGTAGTTATGATACGGAAGAAAATCTGTTAAAAATATTTGTAATTTAAAGTCCTAGTTCAAACTTTAAATAATAAGAGCAAGTTTACCAAACAATATTACCGTAATTTCGACAGTTTGGTCATTTCCTCCGGAATTGTTTTGAGTTCATTTCCCCGTGCTCCAAAAGTATCAAGTTTCTCTAATTTTCCGATTTCCTTAGGGATCTCCCGCAGCCCTATTCTGTTGCACCAGAACGCCTCCAAGTTCTCCAGTTCACAGATCTCAGGAATCAACACTGTTAGTGGATTGTAACTTATGTTCAAATTCACAAGGTTTTTCAGGTTCCCTATTTCTGCTGGCAGCGAACTGATGTTATTATAGTCTAGAGTCAAGGTCGTTAGGTTCACTAGCTGAGTTATCTGCACTGGTACATTCGTAATTTTGTTTCTATGTAAATACAGATGTTCAATTTCGAAACAGGTGTATAAAAGGCCAGGAATTTCAGTTATTTCGAACGCGTTTAGACTCAAACGGGACTTTTTCTTGGCAATGGTCTGTTCTATGAGAGCCAATATGTGGTTTTCACGGATAAATTTTAATATTGCACTCATTTTGGATCTATTTTTGGTCACATTGCAAAAAACTATTGCGTTTTGGACTTGATGCAAGAAAACATGACACATGTCAACAAAGTATTTTTGACATTTCCGTGTCAGTGTTGCAACATAATTCTATGTTATTTAACTACCTACTTCGCTACTACAAACAAAAAATAGTTTTTGAATTAAAATTATTTCTGAAAATAAGCAACACAAAGAATATTATTATATACTTCTTTCAAATTTTATTGTATAGTTTAAACGAAGAGCTTTTTTTTTCTTTACGTTTCTGCTTGAAATGAAACGCAATCTACCTTATTGATTTTCCGCGGAAAGTGCAAAATGTGTAATTTTCATGTGAATGAAGGGAAATAAAACAAACAAACCAATTCTCTTAAATTACATATTGTGGACAAAATGTAAATAAAAATGTAAAGTGACTACAAAATAATAATTTTAGATACTATTTAGCAGCGAAAATGTGCTCTAAATTTTTTAAAATTATACTTTTTATTATTTTTATTGAGCAAGAATATTTTACTGTAGAGTCAAGTGGTAAGATTATCATTTTTGACTAATACATTTTTGAGCATCCCTACTACTCTTAAAAATAGTATCCTTTACAGGTTTTCAGCAAAATAGAAGTTCTCACCATGTACGTAGGTCGAGTGTTGACGACGCATTTTTTAAGAACCAAAAACCTTCGTACCGTTCATTTCAGCCTGTTGCTATTAAGTACAATAAAGCCACATACCCCCGAGCTGATGATAGACCTGCTGATTATGACATTACGTCGTACGACTCGGAGTATGGTGGTGTGGTTTCTAACTTCACGTCTTCCATTTATGATGATAATCCACCTCTGTATCCAAACCCTGAATTTATTGCTCGAAGCAACCAAGGTGAGCATGGAAACATTATAAAACTTAAATAACGAGACAAAACTTGTTACATTATCTCATACCTTGCTGTAACTTTAGAATAACTTAACAGAATTTACCGGTTAATCACTTTAATTAGAAAAAAAAACTTACTCCTTACTATTTTTACCAACCTCATTTACATAGTTAGCAAAACTGAAAGTAAGCAAACGGACATTGAAGTGGACTTGCCTGATGACTCGCTGGCTGATGCAGACCTAAAGGAACATAATATCATCGATAGCGTCACATACTTGTATGGGTTTAACAGCTGCCATGGAGTCAGGAACGAATGGATGATACTGGCAAGTGTTTTAATAGATTAATAACAAAATAAATAATCGGACGTCACATACATTGCTCTATTCCTATGATAAGAAGCTTAAAAGCTTAAGCACTCGTGTTACAGAAATCAGAATCAACGATGGTACCACAACACCCAGACCCGAGACAAAAAAGAAAAGTTTTTTTTCTACATTTACCGACCGGGAATCGAACCCGGGACCTCAGAGATAGCAACACGTATGCTTGCCTATCGGCTACGGGTCATTAATAGTAATAAAATCGTTTTTTTAAATGTGGATTATCAATTTCATTATTTCTTTATTACTTTTCAATTGTCAACAGATCTTCATAACAAGTGGCATCGCCGTAATCCTTTTGATCTCAGCAGTGATGTGGCTGATGTGGAGCGATTATGCAGCAGAGTTCAGGAGCAACAGCAAGTTGTACCCGATCAATATAAATTTGTGCTGCTGCTGCATAGCTTGCACTCTGATTTACATACAGGCTGTAGTGGCAAGTATTCAATTCGAATTAGTACCTACCTATATTTTTTTTGTATTTTTTTTATTGTACGTAATACTATGCTGCATTAGCGTTAAAAGAGCGGTCATATCATTAATTGTTTTGCGAGATTATAGTTGTTATAACTGTTTCTCAATACCTGACATGAAATTTAATAAGTGACTATGATTTGTTGTTGTAGGGAGTTTCATCCCCATCACAATGCGAAAGGATCGCTCTACTGCTGCACTACACGCATGTATCGTGCGCCATGTGGATTGTAGCATTGGCAGCAGCAGTAACCGAATACTGTGCCTGTGACACGCTGCTCCCTCTGAAGTACAATTACTTACTGGCCTATGGAGTACCGGCATTGATCGTTATGGTAAGTTTCCAGTTTTCTTGATTGGCGAAGGTTAGTGACTAACTCGTCTAGTGTAAGCATATATTGCTAAATACTAGACGAGTATGTCACTTAACAACATAATAAAAATTAAAATAGGCCATATTTGCTACGGGAGCCCCGATCGCCAATACTCGCTACGCTTGGCATTATATCTGGAAGGCACTGGGGTGAAGGCCTACGTTCAGCAGTAGACGTTCTATTGCTGTAATTGTGATGATGATGATGTTTGCTAACATTTAGTTAAAATTTATATTTTAGTTCAACTACGCCTTGTCAATGGAGCACTATGAAATTAAGCACTACTGTTGGATGTCCATCGAAAAAGGAATGGTAATGGGTTTCATGCTTCCTGCTATGATTCTAATTTTGATCAACACTGGAATAATTATTCTGGGACTTCAAATTGTGAACAAGAAGCAAGCTGAAATGTTGACGGCTAAAATACAGGAGCTGGTTGACCATCACATAGCAAATTGGCCTAAAAATGAGCCTATGGAGACTGTGATCGATAGTAATAGGATTGGTAGCGTTGACACTTTGGATATATACACGCCTGGGAGTAGTAGGAAGAATACAGATAGCTCTGATACCCTAGATAAAGAATATAACTTTAGCGAAGACGACTGTCAGTATGGTAACATGGGAACGGACCACGATGGAAATGGAGACTGCGGAAATGACGTGAGTGTTGCCTTTTTAGGAATTTCTACTACTTCAGTAGTTTATTAATATGGTAATTGTTTTTCCTTTCATGCAGATTAATAACAAAGTGCGTATTTACAAAACCTAAGAACGCGGGTTCGATTTCCGAAAATAATCAATATAAAAATATTTTTCTTTCTCAGTCTGCCCAAGCTAAAGCCATTCAAGATAAGAGTCTCCTGAATATGTTGTACATGGACAATCTATCTTGGAAGTGGAGCTGGAACACCGAAGGCAACGAGCTGAAGACTTACCTGCACCTCTGTTTGGTATTGGAGCCATTTTTCGCTATCAACTGGATGATGGGAGTGGTTGCCATAGAAAACGCAGCGCACTGGTCAACGCCAACGATCTATTTGATCCTAGTCGTTTCTATGGTAAGTTACTGCAGAGAATTAATGGGTCTAACAAGTGGAAGCTGGCCGCCTCTTGATATTCAATAGGCTAGTTGACACTTTTTTTAAATACCTAGGTCTTAAATTGTTAGTAAGTGTTCCATTAGACAGACAAAAATTAATTGTATTTTTTAAGACTTAGAAAACTACAAAACTTTAATTTTAAAATAACGTTTTCATAAACAGACGAAAACGCTGTCAGCCATTTTGGTCTATAGATTATCTGTGCCATGACGTCGGTAGTCTCTTTAGTAAACAAACAAACAACTTATGCGTCTTTACGCAGAGGTCGACAGTTTCCCGGCCATACTGCGCAAAAAAGCCGGCTCACTCTTGCGCCGAGTCCACGGCAGCCGCAACAATGTTCTGAAGGCCATCGCCGACAGTGGGGAACCCACTAGTCGCGCACCTATGCAGGCTTACTCGATCCCTTTTAGTTATTAAGTACTAACACTAGTTATTAAGTTTCAATGTTACTAACTTAGGGATCTCTGTTGTCCACTAAACATTTTTATTTTTTTTACGAGTATAACCTCTCTGAATTAATCAAACATGATTTCTAATAGTTTACACAAAAAATATAGTAATTATCATTACTGTATCGTTCGAGAATGCAAAAATACGTCAGACTCGAATGACATTTGATCGTTTACCATATGACTGACGTCACTCACGTCGCGATCATGGCGGATAGCGTTTACAGAGTTTATAAAATATTTTTTTAAATTTGATTTTTACAGCCATCTTCTACTTTTAAATATTGAAATCGATATATTTAGGTTCCTAAAGTCGAATATACTATATAATATAATTCTTTATTTAATTAATTTTGATATTTGTCAACTAGCCTTGCTTGACCGTCGCTTCTTCGCTTTCGCTTCTTGTTCTAGATTGAGCATACATCGATTTTAGTTTACTGAAACTCGAGTGGTGCAGGCGAATATAAACTCGGACCAAGTTTGAAAACAATAATATCGATTAAGGCCAGTCTCGAAACAGGAAAGGGGCGGGGTCTGGCTGGTGGGCAATTCCGTCTTTACCATAAGGGCACACAGGGCCCGTGCCCAGGGCCCCCGGCCTCACGGGGGCCCCAAAGCACTAAAACATGTTTGTAAGCTAAGAAACACTGTTAACTACAAACGAAAGAAAATACCCTCTCTTATAGCCTAGAAAAAAGGAGGGGAAATCTAAAACTATACTTTTAACAAAGATATGAAATTATTTTTTGGAAGTCATGAATTTATACCAACAGTATTTTATTTTTATTTGGCAATTTTAATTTAGCAATTTTATTTGGCCCCGGAATGGCCCTGGCATGACCTGGGTTGGTTGGAGTCAGAAGAAAAAGGTAGTACGCACAATGGCCCAATCAAGAGGCTAAGTGCGGAAACCACCCAGGAAAACTAAGGGCCCCGGAATTCTTGTGTGCCCCAGGGTCCTAGGGTATGTTAAGACGGCCCTGCTGGTGGGCTTACGGAGGTGGACGGAAGGATCGTCCATCCAATGGCAGTGTTTGTTCCCACAATGTCAAGAGGAGTCTGTCCTCTCCTCCGCTTAGCAAGGGCTTAAGTTATATTATTTATTCTGTGCTTAAGTTCTTACGATATAATAGTCTCCAAAATATTAAGGGTATATTTGAAAACAGAAGCTAGCTAGTTAAGTAGTTAAGGCGCCCCGCGACCTGTTTCTAATCTAATCTGTAATCGCACAGTTTGGCAAGCCATTTTTTTGTGGTTGATTGAATTAGGTCTAGGAGAATCTTTAATGTCCCTGTTGCGAGCCATTGTCGAATTGATCACAGAGCCAAAGCAAACGCTTTTTTCCAGTACATCTACCTGACCGCAACGATCTGCACCACCCTGCCTATCGTCCGCAACAAGAACGCACCGGCTCCATGCTGCGAGGAGGTTATTACGGAACCCACGCTTCCCAGGACCAGGTGACTTATCAATTTGCTACTTACCAGTGCAACTTTGTAGGGAGCCCAGGGATAGATGACTATAATTATGAATAGGTTGACTAAATGTCGAAAACTAGACTGATTTAAGTGTTGCGTTATTCAACTAAGCGCCAGAATGCAATGTCGTGTGTTTGGTGATAGAGCGGGAAGAAGAAACAGTTTTTCGCATGTCCTCGATTCAGAACCGTTCGGTAACAAATTGTCGACCGGATGAACACGTGACACAATATGTGTCACGTGGTTTATCGGTTGACAATTAACTGTCGAAGGGTTCTGAATGTGACGCCTGTTTGAATAATAAATAAATAAAAATGTTTATTCATTTCAAGTTTTTAAATAACATATTTCATGTGTTGACTTCCTCTATTAAGTACCTAAGCACCTGTGTCAGAGAAAGCCACTCTTCCTTAACAAATAAATACTAACAAACTAACCTTAATCATTACACGAGTTACAAAATTTAGGAATAACAATTTCAGTGTGTGTGTGTGTTTGTGTGTGTGTGTGTGTAGTACAGCGGTTTTGTGTGTGAGGTAAGGTAATTAACCATTTAATCAAGTACACGATTTTAGGATTTGTTCAGTCTCGTAGTAATCTAGACACTAGCCATTCCGTAACTTCTTTTTTAAATTCTTTTAGCGTCATTGAGTAAATTTTTATTATTTTATTTATATAATTGTATATTTTTGAGGATAAATGTGTAAACTGGTATTTGGCGAACTTAGTGTCTAGGTACGTATGTTATAGGGGCTACTTTATCCTTCTTTCTTCTATCTTCTTTATCAGGGCAGTACCCTATTAACTTGTTTTTTTGAAACAGTAATAATAATAATAATGCAACACTTTATTTAAATACAGGTCAAGTTTTTGACAATAATAAAACGTAAATTTTTCTCGAAAATTGACCTTTACCTTTTGGACTTGAAAATCATTTAAAAGACCCTTTAACTTTTTGGCTAAGATGACCTGCCATTGTCTGTACTATTGACACTTCCCATGGTCCCGCCATACAAAAGTGGCATTTTAGTAGATCTCTCGTTTAGTAGGTACTTAATGTGCTTTTTGATAATAAGTTTAATTTTGACATGTTGACAGTTTTCGTATAGAAAATGTGTCAAGCATCAGTTTTATTCGTCGGATAAAAGTTATCTGGCAATTGAAAAATCGGGCCTTTGTATTTGTAATTGTTCCAGGACCACGGACAGCATACCTTTACTGGACCCATCGATACAGCAACCGAACGTTACCCCTGCCCCAGCAGACACCATCAGTACCATTAGCATTTGAATATCGGATGTGGAAAAAATTATTAAACATAAATCGTGTGTTAAATTATAACAGTATTTGACACTCCATTTTATGGACAAACGACTTCGGCCGTAGAAATCGACTTTATAAAGTTGAATTTTGATTGAAGTCAAAAATGGCGGGAAAAATATAAATGTTAAGATGATAATCTACCTTCATACTAATCTGTATTAAACGTTGTTGGAATTGATATTTAAAATATATATCGCTTAGCGATGTTACTATTACATTACATAAGCAAAAATAGTGTGATCCCACAGTTTTCTGTAATTGGATGTCTCGGAAATGACAGTAGGCATGCATTTGAATATTGCACTTGATTGCACTTGGAAATATTTCATTCTTTTTATAATCTATTGTGCGTAAATAGACAATGCAACAATACAAGAGTAAAACGTTTTTGGCACTCAGTATTCAGATTTTATAAAGAAATAAAATAAACACCGTGAATTATGTTTAGACGAAAAATATTTTGATAAAGCAAGCACTGGTATTTATACTGGCTTATTTATATAATAATTACCTGCTACATATCTAACAACAATAACTTCCGACTTATTCTCGTAAATACTTACTGATATTAAATTGTGATTTTACTTGTAAGGAAAATTTTAATGTTATAAATAGAGAGTAGAAATATTTAACATTATTAATCAATAACTGTCTTGTGAAAACTCAGTAGACGCTGTAGTTTCAAATCAAATTTAAGTATCCATTGTAAGAAATGAACTAATATACTTTTTACTGGGTCAAAAAAAGATTATTCTATTTAGTCCGTCAGTTCGATTATCAAAAAATATTAGACCCATATTTTTGGTCTTTTGTCAAACAAAAAATGACGAAGATAAAGCGCATCAAAGTAAGCACGTGACGTCACGCCATGCTAAAAAGTGTGGCAAGGCGTGTCTTTTCGCGGAACTTTAACGGGCTATACATTCATAATTTTTTGTTTGATTAAGAAAAGAAAAATACATGTGCAATATTTTCTGTTAATACAACTGACGGACTTATGATTTTTTTAGGAAACTAACCCATTGGTGGTACTTACTAAAACAATATTATGTACTTAATCTTATCGTATTTAACTCAAAAATGCACAAACAATATGATGATAAAACTCAAAAATACTGTAAATAAGATCTTATATTACAAGTGTACCTATTTATATTAAGTACATTAATCAAATTATACAACTTTTCAATAATGTCTAATAGGAATAAAAGTATTGAACACACTTTCCTCTTAGTAAGAAATTTACTTTTTAATCCATTTTTGCAGGCTTAAGTCTGCAATGTCTGTGGCTCCTCATATTAGGTTAATTTGTCAGGACTTAGGCCCTCGGCCAAATGATACAATGGATGCGAACCTGTAGGAGTTTTCATAATAGGGATGATAACTATTTTTCTTCGTCTATCAGGCAGGCAGGCAAGCAGGCTATCAGGCAAGTATTGGACAGTATTTTTCTGTTTTTACATAATTAAAATATTATAGACACATTGAGGGAGGCCTATGGCTGAAATGATGATGAGATCATTGATTTTTGAAATTTCGCATGACGTCACGGATGTCTCGGTACTTTTACTTAGAAGTGACGTCACGAGCCCCCACTCTCAGACTTTAATCGCTTTACCTTTTGTATTTTTTTGGTTGATTGACAAAAGAAAAATAAAGTGTCAATTATTTTTTGATAATTTCATTTTTCTTTACCCAGTCGTCATACCTATTATCGAGACCAAAACTCGTCGGGTCCTTAGTTATTATTGAATCAAATGTAAAATACTGCTGTTTTGTGATAAATTCACTATTGGTTCAGCATTAGTGAATAAAAGTTGTTCATAATCATGAATAGAGCATCCTGTACAATGTATATAACCACATCCGGTGTTCCGCACAGGTCAGACTGAGACCCTACTCAGCAAGACTCTTTTTCTCCTTGTTCTATGCTCGCTCACTCACCAAGGATTGTTGGGATGAGCGAGGAAGATGGATATAGATCTGTGTGGGATCGGATTTATTATTGTTACCTATTTTATGGACGCCTTAAAATTTTGGCGTAAAGAACCGGCGCGACACCACTACTAATTTTCATACAATATACACTACACGGTGGAAACGTTACGTGTCCAGACGATTATTTCGGTAATTTAAGAGATAATTATGCAACTTTAGAGCATAATTAAAAAAGTACTATTACATAAACGTTACATAATTTGCTCCTGTCATTAGTTAAGGGGCACGATTGTGACAGCTGTCGCTTCTTTACGCTACTATTTGGAAACACCCCTAATACCTTCTGAATAAAAACTTTGTTCATGACAATCTAAGCGCTCAAACACTATTTACCACATTAAAAATCGTTGTTACCTATCAGAAGTTAACCATCATATAGAATGTTTGTTTGAGTAACGCACACAGACACTTCGAAACGCTCGAAATTTAACTACTGTCCGTGTTCCGAGATTTCCGTGTCCGTAAGCATTGTCTGTGTGCGTTGCTCGAGCGCACATTGTATGAAGATTAACTTCTGGTACTTGTAACTATTATTTATCCTGTGCTATTATCTACTTCCACTAGTATTAGGCTGGTACCTATTCTTACAGGCGGTGTCCGTAAGCCAGTTCGAAATATTATGAATATTAACGGAGTGATTTGTCTTTTAAGTATTATTTGCCACAACTCAGAGCTTGTTTTCAGTAATTTTCTTGCCTATTAAGAAGAAAGCTACTTTCTTCGCGCGTAGTTAAGACTTGTGATAGCTAATAACTTATGTGAGATTTAAGTTTTAATAAATGTTTTAAAATTGGTGGATGTTTTACTTCATTGCATGTCGGAAATTATGTGTTGTGTATGTATTTGCTGTGATAATAAAAAATAAAACAATCGATTACTTATACCGAGTGTATTTCAGAATATTGGGTATAAAATACTTAATCAACGTTCGCCGCGCGTGGTAAAAGCTTACGTTAGCAAGTTGAAGTTCAAACGAAAACTAGGCGATTGTATAAACCGTACCATATATTACAATCTAAACAGTATAAAAAGCCGACCGGCGCTGTATTTGTAAAATGAAGTCGCTCACGCGTCGCTGCTATTAAATTTAGTTTGAGCTTAACTTACTCTTTAGTTATTTATAGGAAAAAAAAATAGATATAATTAGTATAATTTAAATTATTATATAAGAATTCCTTAATAGCTATGCGCCATCGCTGTAGTAGTCCCAAGTCTGTACAGGGTGAGCCGACGGCAGCCGTCTTAAGCTATGGAGTATATGCCGGAGGCTAGTGGCGGCTAGTGGCGGCTAGTGGCGGCTAGTGGCGGCTACTGGCGGCTACTGGCGGTCGGTGGCGCGCAGCTTCTCCTCCACGGCCTCCTGCGAGGCCTCCGACAGGTCGGTCGCCTGGATGTACTTCTGCACGCCGACCAGCGACTTCTTCAGTGCGTCGAATGAGCTGGAACAATACAGTTTACAACTAAGACGCTGAATGTAGCTTAATTGTGCTAACGAAAGAAGGTTTTGTGTAAAATCATGGAGCAAATATCCTATAGAGTACAAACGTCATATGATTTGTTCGACGAAATTTTCCGCCATTTTAAAATCAGTATCTGTGCTGTTTTTGTATGGGCGAGCGTTGACAGGAGTTGTTATTTCATACTAAATGTAAGTGAAAAATCTACTAGTTTCGGAGAAAGATGGTTTGTATTCGCTGTGTGCGCGATGACAGCACCCCTAGTGACCACAATTATTGTGGACTAAGATCTCTCAAATTATGGCAACTGGATGGTTTGAGAATGATTTTCGGATTGTTTTTGTTCGAAATTAGATAAAAATATCTAAGAAGTTTGTGCATATTATAATAGGTGATTTTCTTACTTGAACTAAAATGTAAATGTTATAATACATACGTATGGGATTTGAATCGATACAACATGATATAACTTTCCAACCTCAAAACGTGCAAAAAGGGTAAGAATTAGTATTAGCACAGCATGTGCGAGACGTTAAAGAGCTTAGAACTAACGGACAAAGCTACTTAATAAGAGCTGTGATGATAATTAAGACAAACGTCTGTGACACAAACCACCTACAAACTTTTCTTTTCACAGCAGCTACCCATTTTATTTATATGCTCCAATTTCCATCTTGATGTTGGAAACGAATAAAACATGTACGAACTGTTTTTCCCATTGTTTCTACACTTTATAACACAACACATTATGTGACCCACATCGCGAATTTTAAAGTTTTTACTTAAAAATACTTAATAACGTTAGTATGGATTTCTATGGAAATATAGCAATTTGACACATGACAGACCAGAGTTATTCCACATTTCTGACAAATAGCGTGCTGCGATCGATTTGACGCACCCCACCACCCACTTTGCACATAGCGAATAGGGTATGTAGGTACTCGATGTGTAAAATCTATAGGTTAAAAAGACAGGGCAGTTTTATTTGATCGTATTTCTATGTCTATACGCAAGAGGGCCCTGCGTTAAATTCGATCTACAGCTACAGTATAACGTCAGTATTATTCAATACCTTCCAAATTGTATCAATAAAAAAATAGTACCTTAGTTACTACAACAAAATCATAAATTATTTTCCAGCAGGACCCTCCGCCGTTTGAGGGTCTTTAGACCGATGGTATACGGTCCCCTTAAGCGGTGTATTACCTTACCCTACCCTATTATGTTTTGACGTATTTGGCCTAGACAGTTAACAACAATAGTAGTAGTAATAGTAACAAATGTCTGGCCATGCCGCCACCGCCAGGTCCTGGCAAAAGGGGTAGGGGGTATATTGTAGACCCAAGAAATGCTGGCTTGACGTCGTGAGGGCTGACATGCGTGATCATGCGCCAATGATCTCACAACTAGAGACGCTCAAGACAGCGCGAAATGGAGGACTAAATCAAGGAAAGCGGACCCTGGGCTCCAAAGCAACGGCTTTGGACGCAACCGGGATTGACAGTATAGATGAAGAAGAAGAGAAAAAGGCCTCGACAGTCATATATTTGTCAGCAGTTTACTAGTACTTTTCAAAAAACCATACGTTTAGTTTACATAGTTTGTATTTTAGCAGGAAATTTGTCAAAAAGCTTATCACGAAAGTATTAGGATTAAATCTTTTCAACGATACAATTATTTTTGTGGCTTACAAATAATATTGATATTGAGGGTAGATGCTAAAAGTTCCTGGTGTAGTGTCAAGAGATGTTGCACAGTACGCAGTTATTAGTAACTGATAACATTGGCGCGATAACTGTTTGTTTGTTAATGCCGATGATAAAATAGTTTGTTGATTTTATTTGTGATAAAAATGGTTATAAGAAAAAAGATAGGTAAAATTGCCAGTACAAATATTAAGAGATCGTTTTCTGAATCTACTTGAAACCGGGAATCGACACTGGGGTCTGGCTGGAACCCTATATTCATTGCGAACTATTATAGGGTTGTTTGTGATTCCATCTTCCGGTCGTCGGTCCATCGAGCTGGGGGCGTCCTACACTACGTTTGCCAAGACGTGGTTTCTATTCAAGAACAAAAAAATAAAAAGATATATTAACTAATATGAAAGACAATAGAAAAGTAACATTATTACAACACAATGGAAATAATGTCATTACTAATTTAATCTGTACATATAGGTAATCTGTATCAGTTTGATAAGAACTGTTTACTGATTGATATAGTATCTGTTCGTAGATTAGCCGTGAAATGGCAAGATAGGTAATAAACTGCGATACAACATTGGCTACATACAGGGCATGTCACCTTTTGAGGTCACCGGATAGTCAATAATAAGTAATTTTTTTATGTATTTATTACTGATTAATATCATATACTGCACGATACATGCATTCTTGAAAGGTTATAGAAATGTCGCTGCTTCAGCTTCGCTGTCTGCGAGTCCATAAATTACGTGAGGCGATTTTCCGACATAATTTGTTTTATTGGTATTTTAGTGGTCATGCTATGGGGGCTGATGTGAGATTTTTCAAAATGCGTATTTTTTGTGTGTAAATGTTAATCTGTGCTTGTTTGATTGCGTTCGATTTATATAAAAAAGAAACATAATTAGCTTAATCGCTTTTTAACACATTTATACTCCGTTTTTCAAGGTTTACGTGATATTTGCCGAGATTCGGCTCCTGAAAAGCCCTGTTCCCCACGTGAGACTGGCCGTTTAGGGTTTTCCACCTAAACGCCTCAAGTTATTAACGGACGCCACGCCCCCTTTGAAAAGGTTACCTATAAAAATAACTATTTAAAAAGTGAAGACCCTTTAACCTATTGCCTGCCGAGCGCTTGCATATAAGATTTCTTTACAATCAAATTTCTATTGTGTCTCATTTTACTGGTCTGAAGGGTTATCGGACAAGAGACATCGGCAGACAATCGGCTCAATATCAATTTTCTCAACAAGATGTCAACTTAAGGAAACTCAATGGAATTACAAAAGGTGCTTTCTAAATCATTAAACTTGTGTTTATAGGTTCTTGATCATCGATCGAAACATCGGAAACAAGTCAAATTCGGCACCTCTCCAAAACGCATCAAGTCATTTAGGCTACAGGAGATTCTCCAAAAAACATTTACCAAAAAACCATTTCTCTCCTGAATGGAATAAAAATGCAAGAGTATTACCTGGAGTACAACATCTTCTTCTTAACCTTAGCGGTGTCTGGGCACCATGACATGAGGAAGAGCTTCTGTTTCTTGCTCGCCTCCGACGTGCCCTGGCATTGGTGCGTGTACTCGAAGTCGAAGAGGCCATATCTGAAAACAATTGGGTCGTGATCATCATCATTGCGTATGGCATTGTGGATCAGACGATAATATCTAGGTTTATCAACCAGCTTGTGGCGGTTCGTGTGTAAATCACTATTTTTGAAAATTCATACCATGAATTCTGCAACGAGTGGTTCTACCCACTCGTTTTTCGTTTTCTACTAGTAGAAAGTACGGAAGAATGACATTGACAAGTAAACATATGATTGACAGAGATTTGACATAATAACTTTTTATTTACGTTCGATAATGAGTTTTTGCTTTATTGTTTATAATATTTTCTGCGTAAAACGAAAATAGTTACAAGATTTCAATTTTATAGCAACACTCATTTCAGTGATTCAAAAATGCGTAAAATCGAGAGCAATAGAAATTAATTTCATACACGAATTGTTTTCGTGTTCGAATTCGAGATTCATTTCTAATGCTTCAAAAATACGTCTCCTGGTCACGCACTGTGGTGAGTCACCACTGGTGACTCCCATATTTATGGAGGTGGTGGTTAATTTTCGCGTGGTTGGAACGAAATCAGTTTAGGCGAGTCTAGGATTCAGTCTGAGTCAGAGTCGAAACCGGGCAGCTTCTTCGTGGTTCATAATTAAGACTAGTTCGGTAATCAAAAACTTA
The DNA here is from genome assembly GCA_963576865.1 of Anania hortulata. Classification (NCBI taxonomy): domain Eukaryota; kingdom Metazoa; phylum Arthropoda; class Insecta; order Lepidoptera; family Crambidae; genus Anania; species Anania hortulata. The sequence goes on from OY756413.1 coordinate 4,229,612, forward strand.
TAAAACTAAGAACACTAGGTTTTATGTAAAGCCTAGTCAGAGGACGTAAGATGGCTTGTAACTGCCAGCAAGGTGTAGTCACTGGCCTTACATTAACACCCCTCCATCAATTCGCACTGGGCCTGTGTGGTGGAGATAACCCTAACCACCTAGTTAAGGGGAGGTCTGTGCCTAGCAGTGGGACATAATATCATGTATAGTTAGGCTTACTTCCTTTTTACCCAAGAACACGGCCTCCAAGTGAAAAAAATGGAAAACTTAGACCATAATTATTATGTGACAACCGTCTGGTGTAGTGGTCCGCGTTTCGGACTACAAAGCCTAGCGGTTGCGGGTTCGAATCCTGCAAGGGGAAATTGTTTGTGTGACGAGCACGAGCATTAGTACCTAAGTCATGGATATTTTTAATGTATGTATGTTTATCCGTTAGCTAGTCGCCATAGTACAAGCTAATATTATAAACGCGAAAGTTTGTATGTATGGATGTGTTACTCTTTCACGCAAAAATTACTGAACAGATTTTGATGAAATTTCGCATACAGATAGACCATGGCCTGGATTAACACAGAGGAAACTTTTTATCCGGGTCAACGCGGACGAAGTCGCGGACAAAAGCTAGTAGTTAAATATACCTGCACTCGCCGGTGCCGCCCTTCTGAAGGTCCTCTAGGAACTGGTCGTACTCGGCGTTGCGCTCGCCGACTGTCTCGACGTCGATCTGCTTCTCGTCTCTGATGTAGAACACCACGTAGCGGTGCTTCTTGTCCTTTTTGATCTCCTCGTACGTAGTTTTGCAAGCGTCCGACACTGTTACACCAGACGCCTGGAAAAGGGGAAGAGGGAAGTTTGTATTGCACAGTTATAGTCTTTATCTGCCTCATAACTAGACACAGTAGAAAAAATGTTTAGGGAGGTCACTGGGGAGGCGATCAACGTGTTAAGATGAGGATTTCTTGACATTCGAAATTATGTTATTCTTCAGCAGCTACTCGCAATTTTATTATCTGAAAGCTATTGTTGAGATGCCCAGTTGTTTTACGACATTACTATGTATTAAGTCTGTACTACATATGAACGAGATGGCCATTAAATTAACAAAGGGTAGGTATCTCGTTCCAAATTAGTATTTTATAAAAAAGGACTAATAAACAGAAAGAACAAAAGGGCATTTTAGATGGCATTTATCTTTGATATCTAACTCTAGAAATAATAAGTGCTCTCACATATTATTGTTTCTACTTGAATTCTGCAAACTATGTTATTATCATCACAGTCAATAAAACTGCGACAACAACAATTAATTAAAGTAAAGAAGCGTTACGTACAGACAACAGCAGGTCAACTTACCCAAAAAGGTAAAGGTCATTGCACCGATCTTCAACTTTAAGTCCGACACGTAGAGATCAATTTCAATTGAGAAAATTTGACGTTTTATGGTAGCTTGACGAGCTGTTGTCTGTACACTTCTGTTAGTTTTGCTAACAACAAATAAACCGAGCAACTTTTATGTGGTGCAATAAATGCTTCAACGATCTACGTCAACAAATTCAGACAGCATACTTGGCACATGCCTTTACTCTAATAGCACGATACGTATTAAAAAATAAGTGAATTCGAAGAATCATTTATAATCTATGCGAAGTGAAACACTGCATTAAGATTGGTTCAATACTATAAACGCCCTAATAAACCAAAATTTGTTTTCATTCATCAACGGCAGATTGAAGGACGAAGCATGCTTTAGTATTAGCATTGAACATCCTGGAAGCTCAATGCAGAGATATACTTTTTGTGTGAGGATTTACTTTCGCCTGAGTATGCTAGTGTGCCTAACCAACAAAAAACATTACCTAGATGCGTTTTTTAGTTTACTGGTAGATTTTTTGTTTAATTGGCTCGCTTTCACACATATCAGACGGATCTGTGACAAGAAAAGTTGTCTAGATATGTAGGGATTTTTCATCTCTATCTTCAACGGTAACCCATCTTATCATTCGGAGAATAGTATAAACGGTTTAACTGATCCAGCATACGTAAACGAGACAATAGAAATTATATTGTTATGTCATGAGACCGCTTGGATATTAACGGGTTAAGACATACATTTCTGAAAACAGAATACAATTCACTTACATGAGAAACAATAGCTACAAAAATGTGTCCTCTAAACAGGGCTACAACATTTATTGTAGTTATTAAATTAAATAAATACACACTACTTCTAATTCTGTACGCAACCAACAAGATGCAATCCGAGGGTAATCCTCCAAAACTATTGAATGCACAAGGCAAAGATGAGTGCAGGCCGGTATTTGAAATTACCGTGTTCCAAATCATTTAAAACACATATGAAGATGTCAAACGCTCAGCGGGAGATGTCAGAGCCACGACGATTATCGTTACACAATCTGTGGTCGATTTAAAAATAGAATCAACGTAACTACCATAAAAGGATTAGGTGCTACGACCGCTTACAAGCTAGTCTAAGGGCTTAGTAACTTTAAAACGCATAACTAAGTCACGCTCTTTTAGTAATGTAATAAACCTTTGCTAATAAGTAAGCAGGTAGTTTCGAGTGAAAGGAAAATTAAGAAATATAATACGTGACTTTTAAACAATATTCCCCTTTATTTATTAGATATTGCACTATGCAGATTTAATGCTAGTAACATTTTCTACCAGTCAACCTTATGAAAATGGATAGTTTACTATCGGCGACGAAAATTACTTTACAATAATAATAAGGTAAAGTCACGGCAGGTCAACCACCACCTTTTACCCAAAAAGTAAAAGGTCATTCAACCGATTTACAACTTACAAGTCCGAGTAGTAGAGATCAATATCAATTGAGAAAATTTGACGTTTGTAAATTTGAAAATTTCACGTTACTACTAAGGTATTATAATACACATACATAATCAGATGATTGCTAATTTTAATCTATTCAAAATGCTACAGGCATGCCCTGCTTCATCTGACATCTTCCTTCTATTCATAATTTATTAGATTGCAGAGTCAAACCGGCACTGGCATTTACTAGTATGACTAAGCTCTAAAGACGAGATTTCTATTCTAATTAATGTTCGGTGACTTATGTCACGATGAATGATAGTTTAATTTAAACTTAAAAGTCTATATCACTAAAGAATTCATCAAATTACTAGAACAGTATCTTTTTTAATGCGGTTTCACGACCCATTTCGTTAAAATGTTCCATTATTTCAATTGTCTGTCCCGCAAGTTAATATGCAAGACATTTATTTCAGATTATACGCGACAGTTAAACGTTTAGGCGGAATAAATCATGTCGCGCAAAATTAAAGCATAACGTTACGGTCGGAATACGTGCAATTTCACAGGTTTGAACGCTAAAAGCATTCTCATGAATGTGACGGCTTTTGAACGTCTCCGCTCGCCAAGCGCTGTTTGCATGGCGAGCGGAGTGAGATGGATGGATGGACAGACAGACGGAGAACCCGCAGACAGAGCGGGTGTGGGCGCCCATTTAAACGTATGTTATTAGACCCGCCCTACTCCTGACCCGACCCGTCGCCGTCCCGCTCACGCCTTCTGTGTGTTACGCTTTAGCGTTCAAAAGCTGGTATCACTACTAGGAAGACATTGCTGAATTTAAATTTTATGGCCAAGTGAAATACTGAGGATTAGCCGATTAGAGACGTGACAACTTAATTTGTCTTTAACTGCCAAAAAATTTGACACAAGAGAAACCTCAACGCTGTTTGGGGGTGACCTCCGTCCGTGGCATTCATGGTTGCACTAAATATTAAACTTATCTACAAACTGAATATGACTAATGGTTTTCAACTTAATAGGAATAATAGGTTTCTGCAGTTATTCTGAACCAGATCTGTGGCAGACACCTCTTAACATGTATGTCAAAACAACCTCGCCAAAAAAACCGACCTGAAGACGATACTATCTTCAGAAAAGAGTTAGAAGAGTTAATTCCAAATAGAAATGGGACAAGCCCTTAAAAAGACGGTTAAGTACTTTTCCTTTCCCTTTCATCATCAGAACATAGCCAAAAAAAGATATACGTCTATAGTAAATCGGGTTCGTCTACACTAGTCATATCGGTCAACATGCATCTGGCAAACTCAAGTCGTGTCGGGTCGGCGGTGTAGTGAAATTACACAGAGTCGTCAGTTCTAAATGTGACGGTGCTCTAACACAGCACGCCAGCTGACGGCGTATTTCAATTTTGCGCTATTTCAGACGATTCCATGGTCAGTGCAACGTTTTCAGTTTAAGATTATGATAGCGAGATCATAACAAAATTATATTGTTTTTTTCAAAATATAATAATTAAAATTACCGAGCATAATGTAACTGCTAGATGTTGACTAGATGACGTAGTTACTATGCCTTAAACCTATGTCACTATGAAATAATAAAAAATACAACAACTTGTTTTTTATTATAACCTCGCTGTGCCCCCATTTTAAGGGAGTTATTAATTAGAGCAGTAATTCTCAGACTTATTTTGTATACCGCACACTTTGAAAATCATCAATTTTTCAACGCCTCCCAATTTCACGCCCTCCTAAACGACTACAACACCCCCAATTTTTCTGGGCCCCTTACCGACCCCCTTTAGGCCTTCAGCGCCCACAAGGGGGCGTTATAGCCTACTTTGAGAGAAACTGCCTTAGAGAGTGGATAAAAAAAAGTAGCCTATAGTCCTTCCTGAGGGTTCAAGCTCTCCTTCGACTAAACTTCAACAAAATCTGTTACGTAGTTTTGACGAAAGCGTAACAGACATTTTCGTCGAGTAAAAAGTGATTTAGTTTCTTATTTAGCATTACCGAAGCGCTTATTAACAACTCGACTAAATGACAAATGACTACACACTGGTACAGACAACGGCAGGTCAACCTACCAAAAAGTTAAAGGTCATTGAATTGATTTTCAACTTTAAGTCCGACATGTAGAGATCAATATCAATTAAGAAAATTTGCACCAAATATGACCTAAAGGTTGGCTGGTAGAGAATGCCCTTGGCATTAAGTCCACCTGTTGTACATTTTTAAGTTTGTGCAATAGTTTAAAAAAATAATAATTACGTTTTGTGGTAGGTCGACGTGCTGTTGTCTGTACATACATAAAATTATAAATTTTATTGCAAAACGATTTTCATTTATAGTTTTCCTCCCATCGTTATAATTATTACCTGCATTGAATAGGCTTTTGAACTGTCAATCCTTTTATCGACTATTGCGTTCGGCAAATCTCTGGCAAAGGTTAGAATACCAGTTCCACAATAATGTCAAGCGAGTCACTCGACAAAGGGGTCGGTATGCCGAGTTTATCGCTGTTATCTTGCGGGTCAAGAATGTATCGGAAACTGCCTTGTTTATGTAAATAAATAATTGTTTTAACAGGTGGTAGTTATGTTTTTATAATAAAAATCGACGACAATGACTTTTGGTTTAAATATTTAACACTATAGAATAGAAAATAATAATTTATTTGCCATTGCATAAGGTACACTGAAGATTTTTTATTGCACAAGTACAATTGGCGGACTTAACCTACCAGTCAACCTTGAGGCAATGCAGATAACGTAGTCAGTGTTGGTGTATAAAGTATCCGCCATATTTACAAAACAAAATAGATCACAATTTTGATATAAGTACGTTTTATTTATGATGTATAGCTATGGACAAAAGCATTCAAATATTATATTTCTAGAAAACTAAATTAATTCGGCTGTTATTTTATTAAAATATGCATGTAATTAGTATTTGTTTGAAGCCGTCATTCTGCATAATTATGATTCTTGGAGAGTAATTACTTAATTTTCAGTACGAATGTTATATGACTTTAATTTTTAACACTTTCACTGTCTCATTACGTGCATTTAATGCACTAAAGACTTAGCTTAGTACGTTCGTGCATGATATAAAGTTTATTGCATAGAGTGGCTCATCAAAGATGCCTTAATATTTTAAACAGTACTAATAAGTATGACTTGATAGTTTTAACTTCAGTCGGTAGAAGCTTAAGACGCCCATGCATTACATTAAAGTACTTTTGGACGTGTGTTGATAGGATCACAAATTACATTCGCACAGTTAAAGTGTTAATATTAACTGTTAAAATAATACTCAGATAATATTTTTATGTTGTACAAAAACGACTGCTTACTCCTTTTCCATCCATCATTACATCATTCACATTCATTACATTACATCGAACATACCACTAAAAATTAGGTAAAAAAAAACTAAACGAAAATCGGTTCATCCGTTTGGGAGTTACGATACCACAGACAGACACGTTAAACTTATAACACCCTCTCTTTTTGCGTCGGGGGTTAAAAATAGCAACGTAAAAAACAGAACGGCTATCGTAAAATGATCTATCAACATATAATATAAATGTCAACAGGTTTTTTTCGGACAGTCAAATTGTACCATTATAAATTGATTAAATCCTAGTTAAGTCAGATTCTGGTCGAAAGCAAAAAAAAATATATATAAAGCATTATTTTCCGTAATATGGTTAGCCATAAGGAAACATAACATTTTGCGGTTTACTGTAAATATTTAGAACTTACGTCATACTAGAACTATGTATGCTAATACCACACCTAATTACTGCTTGTGTAACTGTTCTTCAAGTTGATGCTTAATCTCAACCTCGATTGATATGCCGCTACTTTCGTTAGCAAGTCTAATCTCATGTTTATATTCGGTAAATTTTCTGTTTATTTGAAAAGAATTTAGTAGCGGCATTTAGTTTTCCCGGTATAAATAAATAAATATAAAACAGAAAAGACACCAAATGTCTTCGTCTAGAAGTATATAATTAACACGCTTGTGTTACCACAGAATATAAAAGCCAATTTAGAAAAGTCGTTTTCTGAATTGATCTCAACCAGGAATTAAACACATCTGAAACAAAGTCAAAGTCAAAAATCATTTATTCAATTTAGGACAGAAATCGCCACTTATGAACGTCAATAATAACATTATTGGCCCATATCATCTACGGATAACACATTATGATTGACAATGTTTATAATTTGCTTCAGCCAACTCGAGTCTGCCATTAGTTTCAAGAATTCGGCTATACGGCAGGCAACTTACGTTAGACAAAAAGACTTACAAAAGACATCGTATTACAGTACCTAGCGTTGTGAACATCTTTATATATAAAACAAAGACGGGTTAGTTACACCATTTATAAGTCAAGAATTGCTGAACCGATTTTTATGGACTATGATTTATTTCGTTGGATTCGTTTCGGCCCCGAATAGCAGAATAACGATTAAAAGATCGGAAAATTCACAAAAAATAATGAAGAGGCGAAACGAAGTTCGCCGGGACAGCTAGTCTATACATAGGTACGCTGCATATACTAGTCGGATCGAAGGCATCCAGAAACGGTTTCTACGGTACTTAGATTACAAAGCTCACCAAAACAGTACTAATTATCAAAATCGGTGTAAACGATACCATTTTCTGCCCTAGAGACGACTTCTAGAGACGAGACGCAACATAGGTGACATATGTTTTTTGACACAAATAGCCCAGATTTATTATCTAAGATCTCACTAAACACTAATCTGCTTAGGTTTCGATCGCGCCCGATTCTAAATATACCCACCCTCTGCAAATACTAACTACAGACAGAATGCCTTTTTAATTCGTAGTTGTCGTAGTTTCTCTAAACTGTCTATTGATATTGATCTGTTCTTCACCAGCATTGCCTCGATAAAGCGACAAATGACAAGGACATATTTTAAGATTCTCGAACTTTGACGATAACCTGTTACATTTATTATTATTTTTAAGTTAATATTGTTTATGTCTTAGTTGCCTCACTTAGACTTTTCCTTACCTGTCTGGTTACTCATATGTGGAGATTTGTGATTAGTATTGAACCACAGTATATTGTACTAGTTTACTGTATTATTGAAACTGTAAACCTTCCTAAAATAAATAAATATAATAAAACAGTAAAAAGTCGATTCCTGTACATTGACTAGAAACAAAAAAAACAGTGTCCAGGCGTTCTCTATGACCAGTGGAGGACAAAAATTGCGTTTTTAGAATTCATGTAAGTTAATAAAATTCGAAAGTAAAAATGATTTGGTGTAAAAAAAACTGACATAACCGACTCCCGTGTGGGAAATAAAAATAGATCGGTATCGAGACATTGGCCGCTGGACCGAAATAGCTCGTGCATGAACTCTTGCACACGTGCACTCATTATCCGAGTCCCAACCTTTCGATCATTAAACTGCATTCGAGTCCACCGTACGATAAACATTTTGTGCCGAACACTGCGGGCAATGTGCTTGTTACTTGTAGCTCAGTGGCGGCAGTGCCTGTGGTGGTTACTAACGCCGCGGTTGTAACGACACTTTCAAACATGTTTAGTGACATTTATTACAAGAGTCTTCGTGCTTCGGAAGGCACGTTAAAGTTAGTCCCGGAGATATCGCTTGATACTAGTCGTGAAGTCTAGTCTTAAGTCGGCTTGATTACATCTCTGGTGGGCCCGCGTGGTGAAATATGGCCCCTACCACCTCTTAGTTGAGGTGAGGCCTGTGTCATGAAGTACCGCAGTGGAAGTTGGGACATAATACTCCGTAGTAGTTTTGACGACCTCCGTAGCCGAGAGGCGATCATACCGAACTTGGTGTCGCTATCTCTGAGGTCCTGGGTTTGATTCCCAGTCGGTCAATGTAGGAAAAAAAACTTTTCTATATTGTCTCGGGTCTGGGTGTCGTGGTACTGTCGTTTCTGATTTTCGTAATAAAGTGCTTTGGCTAGTTACCATAGAATCAGAGCAATGTATGTGATATTGTCCTATATTTATTTATTTTATTTATATTAATAATAGGCTTACTTTATTTTACTGCGGCTCTGCTGCTGACACAGAGGCGCAATCTTGTGCAATCACACTGTAGTTACTTTTTTCGAGTAAGTTTTACCAACATCAAAGACAAGAAGGTTGAAAAAAAGAAAGCATCGTTGGGGGCTACACAAAAAGGATTTGTGGAGTGAATACAGAGGAACCAGGGAGATGGTTGAGGTAACTTCTTTCAGTGTATTCACTCTTCAGTCCCAGTCTGTATAAATATCTTTGAAATATTTATACAGACTGAGTTTGTTACTTGTCCGTTTTTTAACATAATTTTGGTCATGGTGGTGCCACTATTTTCGTTAATAGATCCCAGTTTTATTACTGATCGAGGAACTAAGCCAATCACGTCCAATACACTCAATTCTACAAAAGTTGAAAGAAACAAGAAAACGGAACATTAAACGAAATCAAGAGTCTAAAACGTAAACGTAATTCTAAAACGTATTGACATAAAAATCCTTATTCGCCTAATAATGTAGATTTCGCCTAAGATATACAAATTCTTCACTCTGACTCACAATCACAAGGCAGTTATTTATATCAACGAGATTATAATAGCAAATTTTAAATAGATCTTGATCGGCTCTGACGATTTCAAACGCTGTTATAAGATTATTGGGGTTTAAAAGTACCATGATTTTTAATCTTAGCTTTTTGACGGACTACAAAATTAAGACAAAGTAATAGATGAATTTACAAGATTTACGTGGGCTACAAAACACTTTGCCAAAACTAAGGCATAGGTCAAAATATATAGGGCGAAACGATTATTTTAACAGAACATTAAAGCCGAAATTAGAATTGACTATTCATGTAGCAAAAAAATTATTACCTAGGTACGTAAGGCAAATTAAATAAGTTTTTAGAGCATGCAAAATGTTTATTATGTAAAAATATGTAAATAAATACATTAAGAAGTACATGACTAACATTGAATGTGTTTTAAATATTGAATTGAAAGTGTGTTGAGTATTGAATATTTATTTTTGTCCTAGTGGTTAGTGAACCTAGAAAGTAGTGCCAGGAGAGTAGAGATTAGCGCAAGGTCGGTTTTAATAAACGTGTGTAAGCAGCCTAATGAATGGACGACAAAGTTTATAGCAACGATGGTGCCAAAACGCCAACGCTGCTCACAAATAAAATTGAAAGCAATGGGTTTCGTTGTGATAAACTACCTAGTCCAGAAATATTTTGGTGCCCTATCCTACCATTGCCAGTGTGTAACTGGGTGGGAGATGTTAACCAGTGACTGGACAGTCATCTTTGGTTCACAGGACAAATATTGGCCATAGCATCCGCTTGCTGTAGGATCTTACGGCATAATAAACAATATCATGATAACAGCACAACATACTACTATGGATAGTTTGGTATAATGCCGTAAATAGGCGACGAGTTGGGCGTAAAACTTCTGCGATGGGAATTGCAATTGAAAAGGAATTCATCCAAGAGACGGGTAGCTTAAAGCATTAAAATTCCAGGTCGCTTAAGAAATCCCAAGAATCTTATGCAATCTTCAAGGCATTCTACGATTCTTACTCAGGAATCGAAAACCGGTAATTTTACTATGGAACCTTAACCGGAATAATAAAGGCTTTTGCTAAATTGACTATCTCATACTCCAAATACCGACTTAAAACCTATGGCAAATTTAGTTTTATGGTCAAATCTTTACAACTATGTACTATCAAATATTAGAAATGGGTCTTATACATTCTGAAATAAATATTAACCGGTTCCGATCCTTGTAATCTTCCTATTCGAATTTAAATTCGAATGCTTTAAAATACGCCACGTTCCCACGGTCTCCTGACATCGACTCCGCCTTGCCTTGCACTATCCAGTCGAAATCAGGTCACTTGAGGCTTGAGAGTAATGCAAGGTCATACGAAAATGTGAATGCCAAGGATGGACTAGATTTTTAAAAATTAGGCCTACTACGTCATTCGATGCGAGCAATAAGTGTCGTGTGGGGACTGACGGCCGTAAAGAATACACTTCCCCACCGCCAACAAGAGGCGTGTCGTAAGAGACGACTAATTCCTGTAGCACGAGACGGGCGTCTGCTTCTCTTATAAAAAACTGCGCTCGTCAACCCGCCTGCCAAGCGTGGCGAGTATTGGTAATCCCCCCCGATGTAAATCATTGGGAGATGCCTGTGTTTAGCAGTGGACGTCCTGAGATGATGATGATTATGAATAACAGTTTGTAATAGGCACATACAACTACAATACAGATGCAACAGGAAACAATTTGTTTTTTGGTTCAAATTTAGATAAATCAATATAAACAAGGTTGCATTACTACTGCTATGAACATTGAACATTTTAGAGAGCAGGTTTAGTCACCCATTTCTCGGACATAATTTATTAGCCACAGATGACTCACTCGCAGGAAAAAACGTAGTAAGCTACAAATTAGGTAAGCATAATAGTTGTGCGTAGTTATTTGTTACGCAGGATTTATAAATAAGTTGCCCCCGGAAAACGGGAACGAAAGGTATACTCAAAGCACAGCATATATAATAGGATAAAACTCAAAGTTGAGAATCCGTCGCGATGCTCATTATAACATAATGTATGTGTATAGTAGATGACAGCAAAGCCTTAAGTTAGCGTGTCGTTTCAGTTTATGGGTACAATTCAAGAAAATGGTTAAATACATTTTAAAAGTTAGAAGTCCAATTCATCAGATAACCATACAGAGAAACCGATCGATATTTTTTTGAATCTTAAGTTGTTTTTGGTAAGTCAACTCATTAAAAGTACGAAATACCGTATTCGGAAAACAAAGTAGGTGTTACAAGATGTCAATGACCTATAAAACAATTAGATATTAGATCGACAAGGGCAGTAACTATTCACGGGGTATTCCGACCCGCATCTCATTATACGATAGTCGTAGACGATCTTTTGGCGAGGGATGGGAGGGGTTAATGACCTCGCTCTGCGTCACTCTGACTCAGGTATTATGACGGATAGAAAGGGCAATGATTTCATAATGACATTTGATTTAGTAACGATGGTTGTTCCGAGGTGCAAATTATTGTTTTAACAGCTTCCGCTCGCGTGGAATTTCTGTCAAGTCTATTGCGATTATATCCGAATCTGTGTGTTCGAGGAATATAAGTTAGCCCAATATCAAATTAACGATGTGTAACCTATAATTATCCTTTCCCAAGGAGCGAGCATTATCTCGATTTTTATTTATTAAAATGTAATTGCTTCTTTTGTACATGTAAAGATTGTTGTGGTAATGTTATTTATTATATCTATTACACAGAAAATCTATTACTAGCAAGTCAAAGCAATTGATATCATGTTTTGCAAATACACTAATTGTTTTTGAAAACTAAATAAATAGTGTAAACGGCAATACCAGAATACATTTTATAACATTTCATTGATATTTTATTATCTTATGAAGTTAATATTTTAGGGTACGATTAAATTACAAATAAAAATTATTTATAGTAAGTGAGGAAGCTATGATTTGAGGGGAAATTTAAGATTATTATCCAACTAATATTATTGTAATAGTTAAGATCTTTTGTTGTTGTTTTTTTTATTGCAGGAAATTTAAATAAAATTTTATGATCATAAGTTTAAGTTCTTATTTGAGAAACCTAATTTAAATTTAAAAAAAAGTATTTAATAAAAAAGAGCTATAAACAATTCATGAATTTTATAATTTATGAAGAAATTCAATCATTTATTTTAACCATTTTCAGGGGACAAACTAAATAATTACTCATAAACCATATTACGTATGGAATTTAATCCCATCCTCGATTTAATTATGCAATGATGTAGTAACTTAATGGACCAAATTTGACATATTATTATCTATCTATTTTGTCATTTGAAATGAAATTTTAGACATGGTTAAATTTTATGCCGCCAGATAGGGCTCACATAAATAAGGGTCAAAAGCAAATTCTGAAAACAATAATCTAAATGTAAAAAAGTCATACTTACAATTCGTTAAAATGTTGCTTATTTAATTTAACAGATTAAATTGATACTCTTTATTGTACACCATACAAAGAAGTTACCCTTACTAATGTTATAAACGCAGAAGTTTGTATGTATGGATGGATGTTTGTTACCCTCACGCAAAAACTACTGAAGAGATTCCAATGAAATTTTGCATACAGATGAACATGGCCTGGATTAACACATAGGATACTTTTTATCCGAGTAAGGTCAATACAGACGAAGTCACAGGCAAAAGTTATTATAAAATTACTTTCAAAACCATTCTTACTTTAAAATAATCCTATTATCTTGTAATCATTGTTCATATGAAGAGATAAACCTATATTTATTTCATAAGGCCTTAGTTACATATAATTTTAAACTAGAATTTTGAATGTTTCATTAATTGTTTTACAAGTCTATGACTATTGTGGTTTAACGGCCGTTCCCAATAACCTATCTATCGCCAGTTTTGACTTACTAAAGATAGAAAAATCTATCTATCATCTGTTTTGGTGTCCCAATAACATACCGAAGGATATGACAACTTATCGCTCCATGCTATCTATCGATGGGAGGGGCTATCTCTTACTACAGATAGATTTTTATATGAAAATGCAACAATAAGCATCCCAATATCCTTTTGACAGCTATCTGTCAGTAAATGTCAGTACTAAAGATAACCAAACTTGTCAATCCGTCGAATTGCAGGGATAATTATTGTTTATTTTTGTAAAATACAATTAAATTTATAGAAGTGCAGTGTTTTTGTTCACGAGGGCTATTAAAAAACTTGAGCGAAACCATGGGAAATAAGAAACAAGCCCGGTCTATCAGGCTATTCAGAAATATTGTCCTTTCTGCGGAGTCCCTCCGTAAACCCTAATAAAACAATTTATCTAAGGCAAGGCGGTCCCTGAGTAATCAATAAACAATAGAAAAGAAATGTTTACAGCTGCGCAGACGCTGGAGAGAGTGATTAACGTCGTAATAGAAATGTGCAACTATAAAAATTACCGCACTTTGATGGAACAAAAGAACAACAGAGCGGCACACCGGAGTTTTCAGCGGCGCGTCCATGTGTGCGCCAACCATTTGGGCAATAATTTAGAATGTTACAAATTCCGTTAGGCAGGCAGGCCCAGGACCCAACGCGCCACCCGCCGCATTCACTACAAAAATCGGACGTCGGACCGCACGACGAAACATTCACAGGACGGAACGATCCACCACCGGTCTACAGCGTGCATCAGCTAGAGACACCATTAGGAGTACACCGCCGCCATCACCGTGAACCAGCGCATCCATCTCCGTGTACTCCGCTTACCTACTCCGGCTGACCCTCACAGTTTTCGTCATAATGTCTGAGTCTAGTGAAAGTGATTTATCTATGTTAATGGAATTATCTGACTGGGACAGTGATTCTCAAGATGAATACCAGAAAAACTACAAGGAACGCGTAAACCATATGAACGACTTAAATTGTAGCGAATTCACATATAGATTTCGATTAAATAAAACTGCTGTTAGTAATTTACTAACAGAAATATATCCTTTGTTAAAAGTTACCTCAAAAAGGTAAGTACCTATAAATAAATATAAATTCCTGTAATAATACCTAGGTACCTAATTTAGGTATAATTTTTTAAAGTTAATTTTATTTTTCAGAAATCATGGCATATCTCCTTTGCATCAGCTGCTATTAACTCTGAGATTTTATGCATTAGGCACAATGTTAGTGTCTGTTGCAGACTTTGTAGGAGTCTCAAAGTCTTCAGCGGGGCGTATTATAGCCGATGTCTCATCTGCAATAGCAAGCTTATATAGAAAATATATACATATACATAGTAATACTCAGGAAGATTTCTACAATATAAGCCAATTTCCAAGAGTTCTGGGTGCAATTGATGGCACACATATTCTAATACAATCACCAAGTAAGTACATTGTATTTTGTTAAAAAAATAGATTAGCTGTTAATATTCATACTCTACATTACAAGTGATCATTTTAATTTATAGATTCTAATATTGGAGAAGAATTTAGAAATAGAAAAGGATATTTTTCTATGAATGTGCAAGCTGTGTGCGATGCACATTTAAGATTTATGAATGTGGTGGCCCGTTGGCCTGGATCAACTCATGATGCTACAATCTTTAACAATTCAACACTGAGAGGTACTTAGTTCAGTGTTTAGTTGCTGCATACTACCTATTTAAAGCTACTTAACAATATATTTTTTTAATTAGTTCCTTACAAACATATTTTTTATTAATTTTCAGCTGAATGTGAAAGTGGTTTTTATGGAAATCGCTGGTTGATTGGAGATAGCGCTTATCCGTGCAAACCCTATTTATTAACTCCTTTATTAAATCCAACTACACGCAGTCAGCAAATGTACAATGAAGCCCATATAAGAACACGAAATACTATTGAAAGGTACCATATAAAATATTACTGTAGTATAATAATTCTTTACTATATACTTTTCTTTAAAACATTAATCTATTCTAATGAGACATCACATTGTTAGACTTATCCACATTTTTTGCAGGTGTTTTGGAGTGTGGAAACGGAGATTTCCAGTTATATCATTAAAAATACGGTTATCATTATCAACTACTCAGTCAATAATAATAGCAACAGCTATACTACATAACATTTGTAGACAGATGAGAATAGAAGATGTAATACCAGAAGTAGAAATACCAAGTTATAATACGGTCCCAATGATGTTACATGAACCTAGTGACAGTAACATTGATGAGCGACAAGACTTGAAAAACAACTACTTTGGAGGGTAAGTTGTTTTTGATCCCATGTCTTTAAGACATGCAGTTCTACAATATTTTATTGAATCCTAATGATTATATTAATTATGTGTTATTTTATTTGTTTCAGATTTGAGTAAATTACTTTATTAGTACATTGAGTATATTACTTGTAATTTAGTGTAAATAGGCATTATAAAAGAAAAAGTAAACTATTTTAATTACTTATTTATTTTGCTCTAAGTCTAATTTTAATTTCCTATTTGTTAATTCCATATTTTCTATCTCTAATTCAATTTTTTTCCTTTTAATAATGTAATAATCAGCAATGGCTTGGTTCCGTGCAGCTCGTGTCCTTACATCTTCATCCAGCAGCCTACGTTTGTGTTTATCTGTAAAGAAATATAAGTATTATCACAAAGAATCTGTTTTTATTGCAAATCAGTTTTTCCAGCCTACTCCAGATCATTATACTTAAAACTTTTTATTACACATAAATAGCTAATCATAGGTAAATTGTGAAATCTTTCATTTTACAAATGCTTATTACTGTTAATATTTGAATGGTAAACAAAATAATTGTAAATAGATAATGCTATTGGTAAAATGTCAAATTCTACAATTTGCTAACAGTAGATACATACTAATATTGTTGCCACTAGGAGTGTTAAAAAAGAATTTCTTTGGTTTTGGTGTCGTCACAACCAGCAGTTGATTATTTCCTGATGATCCAGCCCCATTATCACCACTCATTAATTTAGAATCACCATCACCCACGCCACTATCTATCACCATAATGTCACCACTATCACTCAAAACCTCTGAATCCACCGTCACCTCAGCATCTCCTCCCAAAGATACACTGTAACCCTCACATGTTGCACCCAATATGGATGCCACTCTGTCCAGTGCATCATCTGGTGGGATATAATCTGGCTTGCCACCACCAGTCTGAAAGTATAGTTACATTATTAAACAATAATACTTAATAAATTAAGAGTATATCTCTCACATCCTACGTTTCATAAACACTACACACATAAGCTAGGGCAAAATGATTACCTTAATGTGGTTCATTCTAATTTTGGTAGATCTCTTTCGAGCAGTTTTTTTTAAATTCTCCCATTTAAGTTTTAATTGATCTGTTCTTCGTGGGCAACTTGAAACCGATGCATTAAATGCATCTGTAATTTTGGACCAGGCAGCTTCTTTTAAGTGATTATTTGTAGCATTTGTAGCCTTGCTCGTTATCACTCTGTTAGCTTCAACAAGATCAATAAGCAAGCCCACCTCATCCTTGGTTAAAGGTACACCTTTAGTCTGAAAACAAAACGAATATTAAATACAGTCTTATCCTAAATATGATGAAAGAAATATTAATTGTTCCGAGGTTTACTTTGCACTGTAATTTACTCAATATTATTTAAAAAGTCTCAGTCAACTTGAATAGGAACGTATAAATGTCTGGTTATACTTACAGTGCTCATTTTATTTGAAAATTTACCAGAATTCACAAAATAAACTTGGTTTTATTAACAAATAAACCGGTTGGCGTTTCACTGCTTGCGAGTTGAATTGATTGAAGTAACTGACACTTGACTACGTTTCGTTTTTCCTATTTTGCGCGCCAAATATTTGGTCGCTAACTTATTATCAATAAAACAAATAACTCTAATTCAAATAACTTATTTTAGCATAAAAATATTACTTATGCTTTTATTTGATCAATTTGTATGGTTTTAGGAAAAAGGTTAATGAACAAATAATTGATTTTAAAGGTGTTAATTTTTGTAGCTATTGTAGTAACGAAACGTATGGGAGGGTTGGATAGCTGCGTTTATCTACCGATGTCGATAGATAGATAGACGTTATCGCCACTTGTGGGACGTAATGTAAGGATAGATAGAAGTCTACTATTAATCGTCGATAACAAGATATCGCTTACTGAGGATAGGTTATTGGGAACGGCCGTAAGTGATTACAACAATCGAGATCAATTTCATTCCAATAACATACACCTAATAACAAATAATTACAATTTGCAGGTAGGTATACAATTTGTGGGTAGGTATATCAAGTTAAGGCTATGCATTTGTAAAAAATACTAAGATTTTGTTTTATCTGACAGTTTCATTACCTATTTTATGTATGTGATCATCATTACTGAACACATTCAAGTGATTCATTGGCATCTAATAAGGCGTGTGATTCATACAACTGAAATGAGTTGCAGTTTTCAACCATACAATACTCCATAATGACTTGAAAGCAAGGATGTGACTCAGAATTAACAATTCTGATAAGAAACTTGGTGAGTATTGAAGTGTAAAAATAACCCCTATTTCAAGTGAATAAGAGACAGTTTATCAGATGGTTTTAGGACTATCGCAGGTGTGTATGCTAAACAGATGACCTTGACATTGACTCTGGGAGCAATAGCCGAATTTGCTCCATCAAGCCAGCACTGGCAAGGCGCGGCAAACCAGTAGCGCCTATTCACCCCAAAATAGACTACGTATGGCAGTGACAGTCACCGCGCCACCGCTATACCATATATGGTCAAACAGAAATGCGATTGCGCGACGATGCAATGACTGCAAGTTCGATGGCCTCCCCAACGCTGATAATGATAATAACCAACAAACGACGCCACCCAACCACCGGTAACGCAGCTCGGAAGCCGGGACTCGTCAAAAAAGGCGTTGCACGGAATAACCTTTCAAACTAAGTGAAATTCAACACCGCATACTGACCCCGACGAATCTACATTCACTCGATACGTCAACGCAGACCAAGGCTTCGGGGTTACGCTGGGAGTACAACACGTGGCATAAAATCACTGGACGATGACAATTATTTTTACGAAAAGGCGTGCGAACTCAACGGAGGGTTGTGCGAAATATGGCGGCACCGGCCGCTGGACAACCATTTTTGATGTATTTTCATCTTCTCGACATTTATTGCACCACTCAAAAAATTTAAAATCACGTTACATCTTTAAAACACTGCAATTTATTTTCTTCACTTACCATTTTTTGATGTTACACACGTAAAAATTCCACCACTAAACTTCACCGACACACGACAACGCCGACCGGAACGACACTGTTCGGAATGTTGGCTACACGTATTTTAACGCAACCAATCAGCGCATGTGTCAAAATAATGGTTGGGAATCAAAGCAACGTCTCATTAAAAAATTTGATTTAAAAGGTTATTTTTAAAATATTATTTTGATACAAATTACTCTTAAATGCTATAAGAAATATGTTTGTAAAAAATATCCAACTGTATTTACTTTTTTTCTATTTACAAGAACAATAAGTTCTTTACTGAATGGATAAACAGTGTTGACAACGTTGTAAAAATAAACACTAGTAGCTTCGTTGCATGACGCGTTATTACTATACGGACGGATGAAAATATTCCTATTTTATATGAGAGTTACTGCGGTACTGTAACGACAAAAAAATACAATCAACCATTTCAACGTCACAGATAAAACAAATTTTATTTAAGAGGCCCTCGTAAAGTGACTCAGAGTTGCGATGACGGAATGTGTCAGCCAATCAGATTCCACTATCGAATAAATGCCCTTATATGGGCTGACGGAAACAGGCAGAAAATTGACAATCATTATTTTAAATTCTAGCGCGTAAGTTTTTATAAGTTGTTGAAAGAGTAGGATTAAATATTGGACAACATCACATACATTGCTCTGATCCTATGATAAGTAGCTTAAGCACTTGTGTTACATACAGAGTTGTAAATTGACGGTCATATGCTATAAGCGTCCGTCATTGATGATAAATGCTTGGTCACATTGGACATTTATTGTCACGATGGTCACATATTTTTCTTTAGTTTAAATGTTAAGTATTTGACAATAAAAACATACAATAAAACATGTTATTGGATCTGAATCGAACTAAAAAAAAACTCGCGCGTAACGACACGACACTTTTTACCTTGTTCGTGCAGAAAGATTTTAGTGATTTCATTTCTGTTTAGATTATCACTACTAAAGCTTGTCTCTTTTATAATAATGCACTTATTTGTGACAAAAATATTTTTTTATCGTTAGTCGAATCGAATGTGACGTTAGTGACAATAAATGTCCAAAATGTCCGGTCACATTGAGAAAATGACCAATTTGCTCGGTCATATTGGTCAAACATTTGTAACGTGACGGACACTTTACAACTCTAGTTACCTACATACAGATCTCAGAAACAACGACGGTACCACAACACCCAGACTCGAGACAGTATAGAAAAGCTATTTTTCTACATTGACCGACCGGGAATCCAACTCGGAACCTCAGAGATAGCGACACCAAGTCCGGTATGCTCGCCTCTCGGCTACGGAGGTCGTCAAATTATGATAAAAAAAATAATTCATTATATTGGTCCCAAATTAAAAAAAATAAAATTTTATTATCTTCAATACATTTGATAAGAGAGCACAGAATATTTAAGCATAGTATTGCACTCATAGAATTGTTTGCAATTGGTAATGCACGTACGTTGGTATTTTTATTACGTAAACTTACTATATGTATAACACCAACATACACCAAGGTGTGATAGAATTATCGTTCATATGTTAGCGATGTACCAATCAATGTTTATTTTGCAAGGAGCTTTTCCCAGCTCAACCAAATTAGAGCCAAGTTCGTTTTCTGAATTGATTCGAACTCGGAACACGTAGTTCTGGCTGTCTGAGTCACCTGTCCTACAGAGATCTCACATTTCTAGGTGGATAACAAATCGTAAGTGACGGCAATCTACCAAGGTTTCGTCGTTTGTGACGCGATACTTTCTTTGAAAATTGATAAAATGTTGGTTCAGCCAGCCAGAATTTGACCTTTTCCGACACTTTCGATTTCAGCTTCTAAAGGGTTTTAGGGCCCCGTTTCTTAACAAAAGGATGGTGACGCGATACGTGACGGCACCTAAAGTGATTTCATTCATTATGCTGCAACATACTTCGAGAAATCTTGAAAAACGTGTGTCCAGCCAGCTGTAAATCAGGCTGGCTGAACCATTTTATTTTTCTCGTTATTAAACGAAATATCACATTTTGGACCGATCTTTATATGTAAAAGTCTTGTGACGCGGTGTGTGACGGCTCTCGACCAGATTTGAACCTCCGTGACCCACGTGTGTAGGAGTTATTCTAAAAAAACTTGATGGTTCAGCTGGAATTTTCTGGCTGTCTGAACCACCATTTACTATCACTTCCAGCTGATCTACGTAGCTGGAAACTCGTCTCCTTAGGTGACGGGAACGGAGACTACGATTTGTCGTTTGTGACGGCTATAAGAGCCAGCAAACCAGTTATGAGCATTTTTTTTCCATAATAATACAATGCTTATTATATAATTTATAATTATATATTTTGAATTCGTCGAATTCTAAATATCCTGGGCTGCTAAGTCTAAGTTCGACTTTGATAAAAAAAAATATATAAAAAAAAAACAAAAATAAAACGAAACAAAAAATAAATATAAAATAAAAATATACAGACAACAGCACGTCAATCTACCACAAAACGACAAATTTTCTTAATTGATGTTGATCCCTAAATGTTGGACATAAAGTTGAAAATCAATTCAATGACTTTTCACTTTTTGGGTCGGTTGACCAGCCGTTGTCTGTACAACTGTCAATTCCGTAGGCTTAAACCCGCAACGTCACGTAGATGGAGCGCACGGCATATCCACCGATCCACGGTAGCAATCTAATGTATGGTCGAAAAGTAAGTACACATTGCTCTGTTGATTTAGTATTGTTTCGTTTGACCATTTATGGTAATGTCGGGTTTTGAACGCGGTCACTTGAAGAGTCACAACACGTCACACATATTGTAGCACTAGTTGACAGTTTGTTTAGTTCAATACAGATAAGTTCTTATCGATTTTAATACACCAGTCACCTCGTTTTCTTGAAAAGATAGCAGTTTTTGACGAGGAGTCGATCGTAGCAGATTTTTTGTAGAAATATTTACTTTTTACTACTATTAGAAATAAAAATAGATGGGGCTGATAAAAGTACGTGTTCGTAAGCATTCGCGCGCTCGCTCTCGCTAGAAAAAGAACGTTCAGTTTTTCCCGAATTTAATAAAATTTCTAGGAAACTTTTCCCGTTTTGCTTTCCACACAAACATTTTCCAGACTATCTCGCAACCGCTCTGAAGTGATGCTATTACATACATTCGGTAATTAATTTTTATTTATATATAACTAGCTGTTGCCCGAGACTTTGTTCGCGTGGTCCTTAGTTTTCTGCGCAACTTTCTTAATTTTTTCTTTCATAATAATCTTCTTCTGACATTAATTAACACAACAAAAATTCGACTTAATAACAACAAAGAATTAGCGAAATTGTATAACGACTGGTACACAGTAACTTAAATAAACGAATCCATTTTGAATAAAAGTCTTTATTTATCAATTCCAATCCAATTTATTTCCTCCAAATAAAAATCTAAGCATTACCAACATACTTATGGTATCTTTTATACATAGTGTACATATTGGTCATGGCCGCCTGGCCAGGGGCCCCTGCCAGCGCCCTGCGAAGGAACGCCATGGCGTGGGCCGTGTCGGACGCTTGTATGAGCAAGGAGATGGAATTTTCTAGATGTTGCCGGACCCTCCTGGTCGGAACACAGCGTTCTATCGAAGAACACAGGTCACCTACCGTATACGCAGCGATTTTTGACACGTGCTTTTTTCTTTTGCAGATCGATTGGGTTAATCTGTAAAAAATCATGAGGAATTGTGTATTAGATCGTACGGAGGAAATTTTTACGATTTTTTTAAAATGTTTATTGGCGTTTTTATATTGGATCGTTTTTTTTTATATTGGACAACATCACATGCATTGCTCTGATCCTGTGGTAAGTAGCCAAAGCAATTGTGTTACAGAAATCAGAAACAACGACGGTACCACAATACCCAGACCCGAGATAATAAAGAAAAGTTATTTTTGATTACATTGACCCGACCGGGAATCGTACCGTCGTTGTTTCTAATTTCCGTAACACAAATGCATAATGAAGCTAGTTATCATAGGATCAGAGCAATGTATGTGATGTTGTCCAATATAAAAAAATGGTTTGAACTTACTTCTCAACAGCGTGTGCCATCGACCCCAGCGAGTCTTCCTCACGTTTGCCCTCCGCTGCGCGCGCGCAGAGGCACGACGCTAGTGAGCGGTAGCACTGCATGTAGCACGGCCATCTGAAATGTACAATAGGAATTACGACTGGGTAAAGAAAATGAGCGCCAACAAGAGCCGTGTCGTAAGAGGCGACTCATTCCTGTAGTACGAGATGGGCAGCAGTGTCTGCGTGCGAAATATTACAATAAACTGCGCTCGCCAACCCGCCTGCCAAGCGTGGCGAGTATTGGCAATTCCCCCGATGATAAGTCTTCGGGGGAGGCCTTTGTTCAGCAGTGGACGCGTCCTATGGCTGAAATGATGATGAAAGAAAATGAAATTATGTTCAGTCCGTCAGCTAGATTATTATTTTAGTTCTATTGCTTAAATGTAATAACTTTTTCTATAGGAACAACATCGAAATCGCAAAAAAAACCAGTGTATTCGCTATGTGCAAAGTGGTGGGGGCCGTCAAATCGATCGCAGCACGCAATCTGGCAGAAATGTGAAATAACTCTCGACTGTCATGTGTCAAATTGCTATATTTCTATAGAAATCCATACTAACGTTATTAAGTATTTATGAAAAACTTGAAAATTCGCAATGTGGGTCACAGAATGTGTTGTGTTATAAAGTGTAGAAACAATGGGAAAAACAGTTCGTACATGTTTTATTCGTTTCCAACATCAAGATGGAAATTGGAGCATATAAATAAATGGATAGCTGCTGTGAAAAGAAAAAAGTTTGTAGGGGGTTTGTGTCACAGACGTTTGTCTTATGATCAAAGCTCTTATTAGGTAGCTTTTTCCGTTAGTTCCAAGCTCTTTAACGTTTCTCACATGCTATGCTAATACTAATTCTTACCCTTTTTGCAAAGTTTGAGGTTGGGAAGTTAAATCATGTTGTTATCGATTCAAATCCCATACGTATTATAACATTTATATTTTAGTTCAAGTAAGAAAATCACTTATTGTAATATGCACAAACTTTTTAGATATTTTCATCTAATTTCGAAGAAAAACAAAACGAAAATCAATCTTAAACCATCCAGTTGCCATAATTTGATAGATCATAAGTCCACAATACTTGTGGTCACTAGGGGCGCTGTCATCGCGAACATAGCGAATAGAGAATTGATCCTTTTGCCGATTTACATGTAGGTACTTATCATAAAAAAAATTACATTAAACCAGTAGAATTTTATAGCATTCATGCAGAACCCAATTCGGAGGCAGCAAAAATTATATACCTTTTTATCGTATGTAGGTGTTGGGTAAAAGATGGGATTTTAGAATTGTAAGTACTATGCATTGTTATTATATAGAGCATTAATGTTTGTTTCTATTTAGAATAAGGTAACGATAGGATTGTTATTGTTACCCTGCGCTCTGTACGCAATCCTTTAAATAATAATAATTGGACATATTTGATGAAATTCTATTTAGTCCGTCAGTTAGATGATCAAAAAATAATGGACACTTATTTTTTTTTTGACAATCAGCCAAAAAATTACAAAGATAAAGCGAGCGCGTCAATCTCATATCTCATATATCTCATCATCATCATATCTCTGTTACATCTACCTGATATGCGAAGAAAAAAAAGTTTGTCGTCATCCCTATTATCACTATAGTTCGTTTTCCTTTGCTTGTTGAATACACCTGCTATTGTAATCAATCATTACCAGTGATCGGAGTAGGTAGATTGATTTGGGGTCAATGATCTCAAACATTGATGCTAATATGGAAATACCTCCGGGATTCCGGAATTTCTTAGTATCAGTTTTTGAAAAAAAAAAAAAGGCATATCCATATCATCCTAGAACTACCAAAGTACATCAAATCAATCTACCTACTCCGATCACTGGTCATTACACAAAAAATCCTTTTTATTCTAACATTTCGTTGATTTTATACATTATTTTTGTAAAAAGACACACCAAGATTGTTCACAATATTCGCCAAGCAAAGAAAAACAGACTTCAATAATGCAGTCTCATACCTATCTTCTAAAAGCTCCTCCCTCGATACGAGCAAACTGTTGAGCACAGCCACGGAACCCTCGAACAGCTTGTGGAAGGCGAGCCAAGAGACCTGGCACCGGCCGCGCGATGCGCTGAGGCCCAGGATGTGGTGTACCGAGTGTTGGAGTTCGAAGATGGCGTCCAGGGACTTATAGTCTAAAGACACCTGGAAGAGTGGAGAAATGGTGTTTTAAAAACTTACTTTAAGAGCATCCATCCTGCGAAAAAATCAAAACGGTGCAGAGGAACACGCACGAAAATTGATTTTACTATAATAATAAGAAATTAGATGAATTTATAGTGCTAATAGTGAAAACAAAATTGATTTTAGGTAATTAATGACTGTAATACAGAAATTAGAAATTGAGATATTGTCATGCTGTCTCTTTTAAAGCGACTTTTACAATAAATGTCCCCAGCTTTTTATCTTGTCTTTTGATTTTAGTCGGCGATTTTGTTAAAAGTGGCTACGGTAAAAACGCTGACTAAAACCAAAAGATAGAATGAAAAGCTGTGGACAAATATTATATGCAAAAAATCTAAGAGATAAATTTGAGGTCTGCGCGTTTTTAGTTTTTGAATAATTATGAGCAAGATCACGAGATTCTGTCAGGTTTTTCGAAAATCATGAGAATGGGATTTAATACATTATTTCTACTATTTCATACTTTCATAGTAAAATTCTACACACAAAAAATTTCAAAATATTCTGAAAAGAACGTGGTCCCGCTATTTTGTTATCAAAATGGCGGAACGACTATTCAGTTAATGAATAACACATGGCGTGATCATTAACATAACACTCCAAATTTTAATGCGCGTATATCGTGAATTATATGACAGTGTATATCGTGAAAAAATATACCAATAGTTGTTGGGATACTAGCTTATCGTGGCAACCACTGGAGTACGCAAATTTAATATAAACTCAACAATCCTACCTTTTTAGCAGATAAAACTGCCTCCGAAAGCGTCTCCAGATGAATCTTTATCATTTCACAAATACTATCATCTACTTTCACAATTTTGATCTCATTAGCATTATCTTCATTGTGAAACTCCACCATAACCTTCTTCTTTTTACTTTTGATTGTAACACCATTTTGATCCACATCGAAATGTTGTTGTATGTAACTTCTAAGATTTCTACTACTTTGGTAGATTAATTTTGATAGGGCAACACATTTAGGCCCCACTATATTTGCTTTTAGAATCTGCACCCATAGGTATTTGGATACTTTGTGTGATGTTAAAATCGTCTGTGATTGTTCTTCGTTCTTCAAAAACTTTGATGGATTCTGGAACATAAAATAAGTTACCACCTGATGGAGATAGATATAAAAGGACATGTCTGCTTTTTCTATGGAGGTTGGTTTTTTATTCTGAGTAAATTTTAACCAAAATGAAATTATACACGTTTGAAAGCTATAAAAATATGATACATGAAACTACAGAAATATTAATTTTAAACACCTCCGTTTCAGAGAAAAAAATATGTATTCAAATGTAAGTAGAAATATTTAATAAGTGTATGGCAACAGAAAACATTTTATTTTTTGTCTGTGATGTCATCTGTCTGACGTTATTAACATTGCTGACATCTGTCAGGCTGCCAAATCCTTTGTTTATATGACAATTTTGACAGTCACATGTGTCTTATGTGACAGTGACATTGCCATCTGACAGTAGTGGTAGCAATGTTTGTCCATGATCGGAAAGGCAATGGCACAGAGCCATACAGCCAGGTTTAAAGTATTTTTATTTCTGTATTTATAAAAAGGCAAGAAAGCCATTCCTTCTACAATAGTGCAATGATAACTGACAACTAACTCTTGACATGTGTTTTCGATGAATAGTTTGCCTGGAATTGCAGTTTTTGGCATGTTTTAAGGATAAAAAAGTTGAATTTAAAATATTTATTTTCTCTAAATCAATCGATTCGATTCGATTTAATAACAAATTTTACTTTTTGGTTGCTCTATCTAGAGATATGTATAATATATCGTGGTTAAAAATATTGACGAATAAAAAACCATTTTGGGACAACTCCTTTGGAAAGCACAAGTAAATAAATACTCATCAGTAGTTGGTCTTGGATGAGCATAGTTAATTAGGTCAGTAAACCTTTGCCCAGCAGCTACAATTTAATTAAAATAAAATAAACTCAGTATTAAAGTTTTATGTGTACAATAGAAACCTGGCCCCTAACTCAGAACCGAATTTAATATCGAATATCAAATTGTCGACGAAAAAACCACGTGACACCATGACTTTTGTTGACGTGTTGTCAATTTGTTATAGAAAGGTTCTGAATAGCTGGCCTAGTGGTTCGCATTCCGGACTCCAAAACCAAGTCTTGGGTTCAAATTCCGTAAGGCGCACGCACGTGTTTGTGTGATGAACACAAGTATACCTGATTTCATATTTGTATTTAAGTATGACTGTACCATATCTAGTGGACATGGCACAAGCTCTGCTAAGTTTGGTACTGGATAATTGTCGTCACTGTTGAGAAATTTAATTTATTTATAACTTAGTTATTTGTGTTACTTACTTCAAATTGAGCCAAATTATTTAGATCACCAACAAAACTCCCCATAAAACCTCCAACCGATACTAACTCACATAAAAACCTCAAATTGACTGAAATATCTTCTAAATATGCAACATTGGCGAATTTTGAATTCTGACTCAGCACCATAGACAATCTCGCTTTGATGCTGCTCCAGATTTGCAAAAACAGTTTGTCTTTGGTCTGGAAGATGTCGTGAGTTTCTAGTTTTTTTATGTATCGTAAAATTGTGTTTAGAAGTTGTATTGAGGATTCGACGTGTTGATATTTTGAATCAGGGTTTTGCAGAGTTTTTACCTGTAAATTAATAATATAATTACGTTAGTCAGTTATCGGGATTTCGATGGGTTTTTTCATGTGTCTGTATTTGTCACTATCAGCGTTTTAATATTAGTAAAAGTAACTCTTTGACAGCTGTTGATCTCATCTAAAGCTAAAAAAAGGATATCATTATGAATAAAAGATTGTATAAAACAGTTTGCAATTGTTTTTTTGAGTATAAATAGAAATATCTTTATTTGCATTAAATGTGGTACATATTCAGATGACAATATAACTGGTGGTGTCTCACATTTCACTAGACACTGGCATGCAAAAACGTTTCAAAAAGATCGTTAAGAATATGTAGAAATAATCCAAGATACATTCAAGCCCGGATGGAATCGGGATTTGTTTATAAAATATACTTACAGCATGTTCTACGAAGTATTCTAATCCAGACCACAAATAATCCAAATTCTTCATTTCCATCTCATCTGTCGTTTCACAATACTTCGAGAGTGTGAGCGTGTACGCGGCGATAGCGTTCAGTGTTGCTGCTGTTTCTTCAGAAACTACCATGCTCTCATCAGTGTTACCAGTTTGATATATAGAAATACTACCACCAATATCTTTAAAATTAATATTTTTGAAACATTCCAGTAGAGATTTATGAAGTTTTTCTTGAAAGTCAGCCAAAATTGATCTAGGACCACTTTGTTTTAAGAATCTTTTTTGTTTGACTATGGACGGAAGTATAGCACAACTTATCTGGAAAGCTGGATCACTGAGAAATTCTATACTGGAGTTGGAAGTTTTGGCTTGTTTCTTTAAAAGTAAATCCACGATTTTCTTGACAATTTCAGTTTCCATGCGTACTCTTTTGACAGCGGAATCTACAAGGCTTTTTATAACAAACATGTTATTTGATACTTTAATTTTCAATGTTAGCAAATCCAACAACAATCTATCTTTGAATGAAAATATGAACTCCACTGGGAATATTTTGTACAAATCAGGTGGATGTTCACTTAATTCAAATATGCTTTGAAATAAATAATCTACACTTCGTCTTAGCTTCTTTTGACAGTTATTTTTTGTAGCTAGCAACATCAACATTGTTACTAATTGGTAGGATTCTTCTAAATAGTAGATTTTCAAGTGTTTTAGTATCTCTACACAATTTGAAAGAGTGTTATTATCTTTGCTTTCCTGTTTTATTGTTATTTGAGTAAAAAATTCTTTCATATCTCGTTCTTTAGCAAAAGAGACCATATCAAAGTCTATTATGTTAACTGCTTTACCTAAGAGTTCTGTGTTTTCAAAGCATTTGCTCATTTGTTTTACCGTTTCTAGTACTAGACAATTTAACAACAGTCGATTATTGATAATTGCTTCATTATTGAAAATTTCAACATCCGAATTATTCAATGACAATTTCACCACAAGTTTGGCAACTTGTTTAGCTTGATTCTTGTCTAAATTAGTAAATATTACTTTAGATAGGTATTCCTTAGGTTCAAACATTTGCGGATTTTTTGATAGTTGTTTAATTAGATGGGATTTTGTTGGTAATATTAATTCCTGACTGATTTCACTGTTTCGCTGTACTGTTTGTATGATCATAGTTTTAAGTAGGAGTAGTTCGTCCTGGAATAATCATGTGTTTAATGTTAACATGTGTTTTATGCTTTAAGGTTTTATGTTTCAAGTTAACGTAATTTAGAAATAATGGCACATCATCATCGTAAGCCTTTGGAAGTTCACTGCTGGACCTATGTCCTATGCCTATGCCTATTATTGGTACTTAATTAAACACAATTTAAAATATAAGAACTATGAAATTTTTATTGGTTATTGGGTTGGTTAGACAACATCACATACATTTCTCTGATCCTAAGGTAGTACAAAACCACTGGCTAAACTTGTTATAGAAATTAGAAACAACGATGGTACCACAACACCCAGACCCGACACAACAAAGAAAAGTTCGTTTTATACATTGACTATACCGCAAATCGAACCCGGGACTTCAGAGATGGCAACGCCAAGCTCACTCAGTTACTCACTCGGCTATTGTTGTATTGTAAACTCAAGTCACGTAGGTATAACCACGTGATAAGGTGATATCGTGTTTTTTTAGATGCTTCATACATTGCTATCGAGGTAGAGCGTTAGATTGTATGGAGCATCTAAAATTTTCTCCCATATTAAAAGTTATTGAATAGGAGAAGCTGGTGTTAAAAAGTCTTCGATTCTTATGTAAGTACTACACTGTAAATTGTTGTCAAAAATTAACTATTACATAGTAATTTAAAAACTAATGACCGTAAAGGTAATTAGAGGGTTTGGTCGGTTTAATTTCTACGATTTGGTTTAAAACCAGACGTTTCCGCTTAGTCCTTAACTACGGGTTACCCAATTGTATAGGAACCGGTTCCGATCTAAGGTTTACTTTTGTATTTTTTTTATAAAATCTACATTTTTTTCTCGTTCTTTCCGATTAATTAACGATATTATACTGGTTAACCCAAAAAGCCAGTTAACTTTTATCCAACAAATAAAATTGACGCTTGACATATTTTCTATACGAAAACTGTCAACACGTCAAACTTATTCTTCAAATAAAGCTTAAGCATAACGTCTGATAAGCCTTTTAAGCGGTTACCCTTAAAAAACTGGTTTTCGGCAGAAACTCACCAATAACAAAGATTCTTCATCGTCTATCTTCGAAGCAAGCTGTGTCCATTGCTCGCTGGACAAGCAAGGAAGCATAACTGATAAGTCAAATACTTCAGAAGGTGAGTCTTCTGTTATTTCAATGTGAATGTTGCTGTACTTAATGTTGAGCAGCTTCAGTTGGGAGCAACTAATACAGAGTTTTAGAAATGATTGTAATAGCTGTGGTTCCTGAAAAATTTGGGACGTTTTTAATTGAATTTGGTAAATAATTTTTCCTTTATATTATGCACAGCCCTCCAATCATGACCACCAAAACACGATATGATATATCGATTTATCGACACCGACTGCAAAAATATGATACATGTAACCGCCATGTTGGAACGCCGTGACGGTGACGACACATGTTATGATCGTTGTTTCGATAAAAATTTAACATGGCGCCTATATCTATCATATTTAAAAAAAAACATTACCGTTGGTAGCGATAAATCGCTATATCATATCGTATTTTGGTGGTCATGCTACAGGTGTGAATATTTCTTTAATGGTTGTCCTCTACCTAAAGGTTGTCTGGAAGAGATCGCTATTAGCGATAAGACCGCCTAAATTGTACATCTTTCTGTAAAAATCATGTGTATTTTACTTGTATGGTGTGCAATAAAGAGTATCTATCTATTGTTAGCCCCAGCCTGATGAAAAATAAACTTTACGACATTTAATATAATATATTATACAGTATGTAAAATAACAGAGGGCGTTCCATTCAGCCAGTTTATTTACAACATTGATAGATTAAAATAATTACAAAAATAAGCATAAAAAAAACAAAAAAATAATTCTAAACGCTTTTTAATAATCAAAATCGTAATGTAGAATAGTTACTAGCGTAATGACAATGCGCAAACTGGCAACGTCGCTTTTCTATCTTGCTCGCACGGTGAGAAAAGGGTCGGACTATTTTTTTTTTAAATTAAATATTTTTATTTCAAATGGGTTCAAATTGTTATTAGGTTAGGTTAACCTTTACTTAGTTAACATACTGCATTTTCGTATCAACAGATATAATTAAAATTTTTCGAAGTTTTAAATTTTTTATAACATACTTACACAATCAAGTTCAAGAACACATTCTCCAAATCTCTTCAAACAATTTATTTCAAAGTTCTTGAATGATGTCCAGAAATCTTCCGCTATATTTATTGGTACAGTGTGATCCGCCATTTTGTTGTGACGGAGGACACTGCACAAAATGTCTGATATTGCTTCTGTTAGAATTACTGTGGATGGGGCTGAAAATATTTGTAACACCTTTTAATAATCTATTCTCACAATACAATATTATTTTTGATTGGTTTCGAAGCTGCATAAGTGACCTTCTCCTGCTTAAATACAACAACTACTTATACGGTGCAAACATCAAAATGTAAAAAAAGTTTACTTTTCTATACAAATCGTAATTTGTTCATCATCATTTCAGCCATAGGACGTCTACTTCTGAATATTGGCCTCCCCCAGTGACTTCCAGATTGGCCGGTTGGAAGCGGCCCGCATCCAGCGGCTTCCTGCAACCTTTACTAGGTCGTCTGTCCACCTTGTAGGTGGATGCCTACGCTGCGCTTGCCAGTACGTGGCCTCCATTCCAGAACCTTTCTGCCCCATCGGCCGTCAGTTTTACGTGCTATGTACCCCGCCCACTGCCACTTCAGCTTGCTTATCCATTGCGCTGTCAGCAACTTTACTTAATTTGTTGTTTTTTTAAAGTTTCCACCTTTGTTGGTCCCCTAAAAAGAGTTTTATTTGAGCAGAATAGTGTGACTTTGGCTGCTTCAAAACCAATTTTACAATTCACCATGTATCATCAATCATCATAGCATAAAGTGTTTTTATAAATTATATACTTACAGATATCTTTCTGTTCAAGTGTTGCTATGCAATGTTCTTCAAAGTCTTTCTGTAAAGATGTTAGTAGATCCTTGTTTTGTCTAAACATAAGTTCACATGTAAACTTTCCATATAGTTCTACGCTTTCCTTTGTAAAAACATCGCTTCCAGTAATTACTTTGTTCCGTATCTTTGTAGAATCTTCCCCATTTTCAGAAGCATCTTTTAATTTTTGCCGCAAATTAGACTGTTCAATATTGGCAGATTTTAAATGATCTTTTACCATTGGTAGAATTTGATTTATAAACACTGTACCTCTGCTCAATTTAAATAATATTTCTAGCAAACAATTTAACATTTCTTTATATGATTCGAGAACATTTGCATTATATTTTTTAGCTGTCATGATTGGTGGTAAAATATCGGTCATTTTTGTTTCAATCAATGCTGGATCTAATTTCAAAGCAGTTTTAATTATTTGGAAAGTGGCCTTGTCTGGTTTTTCATCCAATTTTAACTGCCCTAGCATTACTGTTTCCAGAAAAATAAGGAAAGTCTTTTTAGTCTCAACTTTAGGTATTTTCACACCTAATGTATCCGATAATCTCACATTGATATCCACTTCATTTCTCAAGATAGTTTCAAGCATATTCAAAAAGATATTTCTTTTTATCTTCTCATTATTTTCTTCAAACACAATAGGTGGCATAGTCATAGCAGGCGATAAATAGTTTTGTTCCATTTTGAGAGAGTTTGCCACCATAATGTAAAAGGCAAAAATTTGCTGACTTTCAGTGAAATAGCAGCTAACAAATATATCAATGAAGTCGGTTAAAAATTTTTGACCGTTGTCATTTCTCCCTTTTGGGTGTGAGAAGAATGCATTCATGATTTTGAGTACCGATTGTATGTTATCCCCTTTCTCAGCAATTAGATCATCAATATTATCTTTTCTTACTAAAGTTTGTAAGTAACTCCCAAAGAAAGACTTTTTGTTCATCGGAAAAAGAATATTTCCACATACAGCTACCACTGTACTTCTGTCAGAGTCTAAATAACTAAAAATCGTTTCTAAGTTATGCTTATCTAATAATTTTAGTATAAACTCAAGTTTCTTTTTCGACTCTTTATAAAACTTTATAATATTGTTAAATACTCGTTGACTGAGTTGGTTTGTTCCAGATTCATTCAATTTTAAATGTTTTAGTAGTGTTATAATTATAGTCAGGCATTCTTCTGTGTGGACGGCCAGCTGAGATAATAATTTGGAGTTTTCCAAAAATGACAGTAAGTCCTGTATATCTTCTGTTTGCAATGGGTGGTTTTTAAAGTATTGTGCTACAATCTGGAATGGAAATTATTTCATAAAAACATAGAAGATTCCTAATAAGTAAATAGTCACTGTTTAAATCATTTTAAGTAGGCTCCTATATTATCTTTAGACAGAATAATGACTTTTTAGATATGGTTCCTAAGGCTTACATTGAAAAGGCCCAGAAGGCAAGAAAGGGGTGGGCACTGGGGAGACCAAACAAACATTGGGCTACTGATCTGGATTCTGTGGCAGGTAAAGACTGGGTGGAGAAGGGCAAGGAGTCAAGGACAGAGAAGCTTGGAAAGAGATGGAGGAGGCCTTTACCTTTCAAGAGGGTCATATTTAAGAAAAAAAAATACCTACAGCAAATTAACCAACATTACCAATATCTTATTTCAAATATTAGCATGTAAGTTCGAATAATTTTTATATTAACATAATAATTTTTTAAGGTAAATAATCATTAAAGGTAAAACAACAAAACCTTTTTATTCTGACAGTTCATCAATTTTAATTACTGATATTTATCTAAGAAAACATACCAAGATGAGCGGACTTTATGCAGATTCTAACACACATGGAAAAGACAAGAGAACTTATTGAAATCATTACCTGTATTAATTTGCTTTTTAGTTCAGTGGTGACATCATCTACTACATTTAGCCAGCCTGTTACATTTCTTAAGTCTTCACCACTGAGTTCATTTTTATCCGTAAGCGATTGAAGCCAATCAGCTACAATACGTTCCTTTGGTGCAGATGGGAAGTGATGAGACTTGATCAAATTTCTTGCAAGACATAGCCGCTTGGGAAGAGGTGTGTCTCGGTCGTCTAATCGACGTTTAAGTTCTGAAAACACAAGTCGTACATAAAATGGATGTACATACAATAAACGATTTATTTATACCAGTCTAAGGCTCGGACTACATACACCAGGAATTTTTTGGAACCCCATACAAAACGGCTTTGGACAAGCCCGGATTCAATCCGATTGTCACTGTAAAAACTCTTCCGAGTGGTCATAGATACAAACGCTTAGTTTTATACATTTTATATTTATTTTGGGTTGAATGTAAACAGTTTACGTGAAAATTACTAAAATACAATTGGCACTTTTAGGTTAGGTTTGAACGAATCTAAATGAAAACTTACAACTTACCATTTAAAGGATTTAATGACATAATCGTTGTTTTTTCTTAATTTGTTGAGTAATAAATCGTAGATTGAAACTTAATTAAATAGTTATTACAGCAAACAAACAATCACTGCTTTTTTTTTTTTTTTTTTTTTTCGTTCCAATTGGAACAGGCTAAGGTCTGAGACCATGCTGCCTAGTCATCAGTTTTTTTTTTTTTTTTCCCCCGTTATGAAGTAAATCTAGTTAATGTCATCAGTTATAGTCATTTAATTTATTTATTTTATCAAGTCCGAGTTTAGTTTAGTTCAATTCAATAAACCTAAATGTCCAAATCAAACGTCTTTGCATGGACGTGATGATAGATAAGCCGATTGCATGGATTTAGCATTGTGCTAATCCATGGCCAAGTGTCAGTCAATGCCAGTGAGTGACATTATGTCATGTCATTTGTTTGTTCATTGTTGCTTGAATGAAAACAACAACCAAAACAAAACGTCTAAAACAAAGAGGAAATTAATTGGTCTAAAACCATCATATTTTACAACACATCATCAAACAATCACAAACAATTTTAGTTTGAAAACATACACAACCAAACAGTAAATTAAATATAAACAGTAAACAAGCAGAAATAAAATATATACACAAAGCTTTTAATAACTAAATTTGCCCAACTGTATTATTAATAAAATTATACAGAGGTATATAAGTTAAACTATTTACAAGAAGAGCCTGGATGGAGCGCGGTACCGAATCAGGACTATCATATATTTCCATAAGCTCATCCATCAGCACAAGGCGCTGAATGCCAAAGGATGAGCAGCTGAAAAATATGTGGGATAATGACTGCTCTGTTTGGATATTACAATAGTCGCAATGAGAACTGCTTACCATTTTCAGGCGGAAGAGATGGAAATTTAAATTACAGTGACCAAAACGAAGCCTTAAAATAGTTGAGTAAAATTTCCTGTTGATGTAAGTATTATTTTTGCAGAACCAGGGAGCAGTACCAATTGGTACATTAAAAGTGGCATACCATAAACCTTTATTTTGAGTTTGAATGGTGTAGTTCCAATGCCTTTTCCATATGTCAGTGGCCCTTTTTTTTAACAGAGGAATTATATCTGTACATGGAACAGAAATATTAAGGAGACTACTCGAGTCAGGGATAGAGGATGAAGAATTTGTAATTGTTCTGGCTAAAAAGTCTGCCCTTTCATTTCCTAATACACCTACATGTGAAGGAACCCACATAAATGAAACCTTGATATTGTGTACTATTAACAAGTCTAGCCAAAACTCTTTGATTAAAGGAATCAAATAATTTGTGTTAGCATGGAATTTGTTGTTTTCAAGGTTTTTAAGAACACTCATGCTATCACTAATTATTATCCAATCACAAAATCCATCATTTTTAAGTTTAATATGTTTCAAAGCAGCAAGAATAGCTACAGCCTCAGCTGTGAATATACTTATGTTAGAATTAATTTTATACCCAGTACCAGTGTTTAGAAACCTATCAAAAATAGCAAAAGAGACAGCAAAATCAGTTTTAGAGCCATCAGTGTACAGGAATCTATAGTCCCTGAACTCAGAAAATTTACTATAAACATCTTCTTTAGAGGATAACTTATCATCTATCATGATATTAATTGCAGGAAATTTACTGTTAAAGTCTCCCTGATAACATGGAAGAAGTGATGATCTATAGATTTGAAGAGTTTCAAGGAAATTTAAATATTGAGGAAAATCTTGAAGGATATAAGGAGGGTTACGAATGGATTGTAGGGAGTGTTTCATGTTTAAAAACAAATGATTGTTACTTTTATTATATAGTTTTAATATGAATCTTTCTTTCAAATATGAAAACCTTATACTTAATGGAGGAAGATTGCACTCAACTTGCATTGTATTGATGGGAGTACTTTTAAATGCTCCAGTAATGAGTCTTAAGCTTTTATTTTGAATTTTATCTAAGATATCAACCAGTCTGTTATCCCCAGCAAAACATAGAAAACCATATTCAAAGTGACTACGAATCAGAGATTTATACAGAAGCAACAATATTTTGGGATCAGCTCCCCAGGATGTACTACATAATGATTTTAAGATATTAAAAGCTTTATTAGCTCTTGAACTTATTAATTCGATATATTTTTTCCAAGAAACATTATGGGTAAAGGTAACACCTAAAAACTTAGCTTCATGAGAAGCAGGAATAGAAACTTTATCATAATACACAGGGGGAATGAAATTACTAGATTTACCAAATACTACCAATTTTGATTTTAGTGCATTTATGTCAAGATTCAAATAAGAAAAGTATGTACATAACCCTTCCAAAGACTTATTAAGAATGTTTGAAATATGTTTAATTTTTTTTCCAGTTGCATAAACTACCAAGTCATCGGCAAATTGAAGATTTTTTACTTTTGAACCTAAAATAAAATTCAAACGTCTGATATATAGAATAAAAATTAATGGAGAGAGTATGCCTCCTTGACAAACACCTGTAGACGCAAATCTTGGACCATATAACTTACCATTATACTTAACATAAACTTCCCTTTCAGATAAAAATTTTTGGACCCAGTGAACTATTTTGTTTGGAATTCCAACAGACAGTAATTCAGAACAAAGTACATCAATATTAACACTATTAAAAGCTCCAGCAACATCAAAGAATACTGACATTAAATAATTCTTATTTGTTAAGCTATTTTGTATATCAAGCTGTAGTTGACAAATGCTTTCACGAGCCGACGTTCCTCTTCGAAAACCAAATTGATTTGCAGGTAATATGTTATTTTTTTCTATATAAAAATCTAATCTTTGTTTTAGTAATTGCTCAAAAACCTTACCAACACAAGATGTTAGAGCAATAGGACGGTAGGAATCTGGATTTGATCGTATCTTATCAGGTTTCAAAATAGGGACTAAACAATCAGACTTCCATGAATGAGGGATATCATTATTCAACCACAAATTATTTAATACTTTAAGAAAAATGTACATACCTCTTTCATTAAACTTTTTCAACATAATATAAGGGATACCATCCAGACCAAAGGCACTATCTTTTCTGGAGTAGATAGCAGACATTAACTCTTTTAAAGTAAAAGGTTTGGTTAAAAAACTATTTACAGAATTTGTCTCACTGGGAAGGGGAAAATTTGATTTATTATTGTTTACAAAGTCTGGAGTATACTTTTTCAGAAAATCTTGGACCCAGCTATCATCATTATTGCTACAAGAATATGATTTATTAAATTTTCGCATGTATTTCCAGATTCTCGAAAGAGGCGTACAACGATTAAAAGAGCTACACAGATCGACCCAACTATTTGTTCTTTCTGTTTTCAAAGTAAGTTTTTTGAGCGCTTGTAATCTTTTAAATTCTATGTATGCTTCATCAGATGGATTGTTTTTGAAATAAAGATAAGCTGACTTAGAATTTTGAACTGCTTCTGAACACTTTTTATTCCACCACGGGATCGGAGGGTTTTTAACTAACTTAGTACGAGTGGAGTTAAGGACTGACGGATTTGTAGGAAAAGAGACCGGCGTATTATGACAAGGAAGACATCTAACGATTGCAGAATGCAAAATTTCACAAAACTCAGTATAAGCATTCAACGGAGCAAAGTTTTGAACCTCAAAGTTAGATAATTCTAAATCTACATTTTGTTCATACAATTTCCAATCTACCATTTTATAGTTAGGGTAGATGGGCAATTGTATGTTACTTTGATTATTTGCAAGACTATTATTTACAAAAACTTTAATATGTACAGGAAGGTGGTAGCTGCCAAGGGGATCATCATGCACAGACCAATCACAAGATAAAGCTAATGATGAAGAAATAAACGACAAATCTAAGGCATTTGGACGCCATGTCAAAGAACCAACTGTTGTCACTTCACCGCTATTCAATAAAACCAAATTATTATCATCGACAATCTCCATAATATCCCTACCTCGTAGGTTTACTGAATTACACCCCCAAGATGTGTGATGGGCATTAAAATCGCCAGCGAATATCATCGGTTCAGGCACTGATTTTATTAATGATTCGAATTTATGTTTATTAAAAGTTGGAGTGCAATTAGTTGGACAATAAAAACTGACAATACTTATTTCTTTATTATTTACAGTAATTCTTACACAAATATTTTGTAAAGAATTATCAGAATATGTATGAATTTTTTTATAATGTAAACTATTATGTATTAAAATAGCTACGCCATTATGTTTGTTACCAATATCATTTCTTTCTATTTTAAAACCTTTTATGTTAAAATCTTTAATAGGAGTCAACCAAGTTTCTGATATAATTGCTACATGAATGTTGTGATCATAAAGATGTTGAGTTAATAGAAGCTTGTTACTGGAAATACTCTGAGCATTCCACTGCAAGATGTTAAGATCCATTATTAGGAGAGGAAGAACTATTTCTGAATGTTTGTTGAAGAATTTCTTTTATGGAAGATGAATTAATTGGAATATCTTTTTGATTTAAAACAATTTTTGTGATAGCGTTTGTTAACATGTTCATAAAAAAGTCTGATTTTGTTAAATTTTGTATTTGAGTTTCAATATTACGCATAGTTAATTGTGGAAATGAGTTTTCATTAAATAAATCTGAATACTTAGTAGCTCTGGACTTAACTTTATTTTCTTCAATTTTTAGTTTTTTTTGGGCACAAGTGTTTGAAATGGCTACATGATTACCACCACAATTGGAGCATTTTGCGTCTTTAGGGTCTTGCTTACATGTTTTGTAGTTGTGATCCAGTGAGCATATCGAGCATACCTCGGCATTTCTACAGTATTTTGCTATATGCCCAAACTTCAGACAGTGTAGACACTGTTTAACGGGGGGAACGTATACGCTTACCTCGTGCCTCCAGGAGTCGAGGTATACGTACTGCGGTAACTCAGTGGAGGCGAAGGTCACGGCGACTGTTTGAGTGGGCTGGTACGAGACAGCACCACAATCACTCCGCACACGACGCATGAAGCGCCTCACTTGAATAATATTTCGTGAGCTTCCTATTAATGTCGAAATCATTTTATTTGATAGATCTGTAGGGACTGCGGTAAGGACCCCAGTCACCTCAGTGTCGATTGCCGGTATTGTGGCTTTTAAACCCAGTTCATCCAGTAGTTTTTTATTTTGAAGAAAAACATTTGCGTTATTGGATAAGTCGAATGTGATTCCAATTTTATGTTTGTTAATGGATTTTAAATGCAGTATGCCAGTGACGCAATATTTGCGTATGGCGTGTGAAATGGCCAATCGGTCTTTATCATTAAACATTTTTTCATCTTGGTGGGACAGGAACACTATATATTCAGTCTTTGCACTATTTTCTGGGTACTTTCGTGTGTATCCTGGGACCTTAAACACCTGATATTTTTTAACGCTGTCTTCATCAGAGTCTGAGGATGTCTCCATCAGTGGTGCTTGATTATCGGGCGGATCGTTTTTTTTCCGTTTTCGACCCCCCATTTTCGTTCACTCTATTAGTTCGTTTCACTAGCAACTATATTTACAACTTCAACTATATTTACAAAGAAATAGGCAATTTTTTATAACAATTAGAAATTAAATTAAATTTAGGCGCCTTTCGTGATCAAAGGTTCCCGCGCTTTCCAACAATCACTGCACTGAGGATCACATGGGTGGTGTTTGTTTTCATTGAAACGTTTTGTTTATGCTTCGCGGGCCGAGGCTTCGCGAATTAGCGATAAATTTCCGCGCGTCAATAAAGTTTATTACTTTATTTTGTAATTTTTAGTGGTGTTACTGAGTGTAACATACTACGAAACAATTTTCTTAGGTATGTATGTACAAGATTGGAGTAGGAAATTAAATAAAGTTTCATGATAAAGTCCTTTGCAATTTATTAACTAAACGTACTTGACATGTTCTTGTTGCCATGTAAAATAAAGTTTGTACACTTACTAAGTTATTTATGTTTATTTTTACGCAATTTACCCCCAAGAGACAGGCGCTGTTGATTGTAGTGGTTAATAACACAGACACATACACAGTCATACAGATAAAAAAAAATTCCCAATTCCCGTAATTTATCAGCTGTCGCAGTCCAGTGTCGATTCGGTCATAATAACATTATGATCAAAAACGGTATTGTCGTAGACCCAAAAAATGCAGTTTTAAATAATTGCCAGTTAAAGTCGCATTACGATTACGAACGTTTTGATAATTTTACGTCATTTTGCTCTTACATCTTTGCTCCAACATCAATCCGGTCACAGTACTTAACTGTACTGTGACCGGATTGATGTTGGATTGCGACTACTGTTAAATTACGGGAATTGGGTTCCTTATAACCACGTAGCCGTAGGTAATCATCTGATGTTTATTTACAATCATTTCATCATTTTCAGGAATATGGTTAGACAATTCTTAAAATAGATAAATTGCACAATTGTTGAATTATTTAAACTTTTATGTTATTTTATCTGTTACCTGCACCGCACCAATTGAAAACTTTCTGCATGACCCAACGGTTGACTGGCAGAGAATGCTATTAGCATTAAGTCCACCTTTTGTACACTATTAGTGCAATAAAGTTTAAAAAAAAAAAAAAAAAAAATTATGAAAGCAGCATCGAAATCATGAAAAAATATTCGTGCTCGATGCTCCACCATACACTATCATCGGGGTAGCGCTTTAGTTTATATGATAAATAAAATAAATTGTTTTCACAATCACACATGTATGTGATGTTGTCCAATATTTATTTTTATTATTTTTTTATTATTATCTAGCTTAACACTAAGCAATTGTACTATAGCGACTAGATAACGGATAAAACTTAAATACTTTTATAAACATCCATGACTTATGTCAAAAAAATACTCGTGCGTGTACACTTTGTGTGATGAACACAAACATTTCCCCCTTGAGGAATTCGAACCCGTAACCGCTGGCTTTGTAGTCCGGAGCGCGAACCACTACACCACAGTTTGTATGGAGCATCTGAATATTTTTTTACGATTTCGACGTTGTTGTACTTTATCAGAAGTAACGTAGTTTTAAAAAGTGTCTTTCTTTAGTACAACCATTTATTTCGTATTGTTAATCACTGTAACTGTATAAAATACTTGTTTATTTTATTTTATTAATACACACAACAAATTACAGTCACATTAATATAACATATTGCAAACAAAGATGTAAAAGACAGTAATCCTGAAACGTGTGTACAGATTCACAACCAAATAACAATATAGAGAGACGAATAATTGGAAAAGGGCAGTAGAGACATTACAAAATAATAAAATTACCTACAATAGAGTAGTTTAATTTTTTTAATGAGACAGGTAAAACAAATTCATGAGACAGGTAAAACAACATCTAACCGGGTTGTAGTATCACACCACACATGTGTGTGTTCTCAGAGATCAGTTTTTCGGAATCCCGTTTTACAGGAGTACACCAGCTCTTATAGGAGCGATATTAAAAATATTTTCATATGTCTCTAACATATAATTTTAGATATTCAATTGTTTCTAAGGGCCCAGCGACACACAAGTGGCGCAACATCGACACCCGTCACCGTGCAATGGCATGTACTCCCGTGCCACGGCGTGGCAGCCATTTGTTTTTTTTATTTATAAATAAATAAATATTAAATATTGGACAACATCACATTCAATGATCTAATCTAATTGTTAAGTAGCCAAAACACTTGTTATCATCAATCGGACAACGGCGCCACGGCGGTACCACAACACCCAGACCCGAGACGATATAGAAAAGTTACCAAAAATCGGACCTGAGACCTCAGAGATAGCGACATTAAGTCCGGTATGTTCGCCTCTCGGCTACGGAGGTCGTCATTTAAGTAGCTTTTTTTTTATTTCTTTACCCAGTAATTTCGCTGTCTTTTTTTTCATGCGTTTTTTTAACAGGATTGGAAGTGGAATACGTGTTTTGCAGTCCATATGTTTAGAGAGGTATCACTAAAACACAAAACAGCGTCACTGTAAAAGCGCATGGCGTGTCATGCAAAATATGTGTACGTGCGAAAAGTTCCGATGCAATAAACGGTAGTAAACATACAGTATCTACAGTTACTTTGTTTAAACATTAGAATAAATAAATCTAAATGGAATACCTAGACAAATAACACTTTAAACTTAATCCAAAGTCCTTAAATTAAATTTTCTATACTGTTATTTTTTCGTTAATATTTTTAATCCCAAAAAACACTGTTTCATACAAACTTATGTCAGCTTTGTATGGAGAAGTGATTTTTTTTGCGATTTCGATGTTGGTCCCATACAAAAAGTTGTATTTGAGCACTAGAATCAGCCCCTAGGAGGTTGATGATGTATTAGAAATAACGGACCTATTTTATTTTATCTCAATGGGCTAGTTCCCTTGGTCAAAAGTGATTATTCTATTTAGTGCGTCAGTTAGATTATCAAAAAATATTGGACCCATATTTTGTCTTTTGTCAATCAAACAAAAAATGACGAAGATAAAGCGCATCAAAGTGAGCACGTGACGTCACGCCTTGCCAAAAAGTGTCGCAAGGCGTGACGTTACGCGGAACTTTAACGGGCTATATCTTCATAATTTTTTGTTTGATTCAGAAAAGAAAACATACGTGTCCAATATTTTCTGTTAATCCAACTGACGGACTTATTCGATTTTTTTAGAAAACTAGCCCATTGTACCTACACCTAAT
Organism: Anania hortulata; assembly: GCA_963576865.1. Lineage (NCBI taxonomy): Eukaryota > Metazoa > Arthropoda > Insecta > Lepidoptera > Crambidae > Anania > Anania hortulata. Next base: position 4,273,021 of record OY756413.1, read on the forward strand.
TGAGAATAAACTCATTTGAACTTTAAATCGCCGTTTAGGGAGTGATTCTACTGCTTCTTTGCTACAACTTTTATTAGGGGGCCAACAACATCGAAGTCGCAATTAAAAAAACATTTCGCCATATTACGTGAGTCGCAGTACAATTTCCAAAATGAAATAAGAAAAAAATCTACTTATTAATGGTAAAAATTGAATTCATTGTTTCTCAAAATAGTTACTTTCCGTTTGCGTTTATACACTTTTTCATACGAATTAAGAAATTTTGAAAACATTTATTCCACTTCGATATGGCAAAGATACCTTTGTAAATAACACAAATAATAACACACTACAATAGTAGTAATCGTGATGTGGCACGCATCATTTTTATAAATAACACAAAAAAAAAAAAATAACACAAATGAGGAGCGAGTACTATGAAACCAACTGTATAATTTACCACATTTTACAGCCAAAGTGTTCCTCTTGTGTTCATTGTTATTTCTCATCATTCTCATTTCAGGCATATTACGTCCATTGCTCAACATAGGTCTCTCCCATAACTTCCAGATTGGCAGGTTGGAAGCGGCCTGCAACCTTTACCAGGCCGTCTGTCCACCTTGTGACCTATTAGGTAAATATTGTTTATGTAAATGGCCAGTCCCAGACAACTTTCAGTGTGACCTATAAGAAACCGATCAGCTGTTGAACGTTTTATAGAATCTTTGACCTTTTTTGAGATTTCAATGTTAGTCTCATAGCATAGCAAAACAATTGTTGCTGAGTATTAGAATTACCCCCTAAAAGGAAGTTAAATAATATAATAGGACCTTATATTGCTTGCCCTTGCGATTTTACCCAAGAGTACAGGTGTGATCTATGACGGAACGGGCATTCCCAGAAGGAGCCCGTTCACTCATGCCTTGATTGATGGACCTATTGTTTGAATTCCAATATACACAGACAAAGGATCCCACTCCTCTACTCTGTGCCTTATTATTTATAGACTCTAACATACTTTTTTATAAATATATAAGTATTATATCACAACAATTCCAACTAGCAGCTATGTGGTCGTATAATCCCGATAGGTATAAAACAAGTATAATCTGCAGATATATTCGATACAATCTTACTGAAATGCTTGCGACACAGCTGCTTCCCTTAAACATCGATTCAGGGCCAGTGAATGCCCAAGGTCGCTCAATAGTTAAATTTAAGTTGCAACAGAAAAAAATATCACAAAACAAAACATCAAACCACAAAACAAAACAATAAGAAATATAAAATGATACAAGCTAGATTTCTAGGATTATGATTTACATCTGTCTTGACATGCCTTTCTACAAGAACTCATTCTTCTCGTTCATTTTCCGTCAAGAAAAATACAAAACCTTGTGAATTACAAGTAATCACACGGAGAAATATTTTTAGTAGCCAATAAAATAATACATCAAATGAATGGGCAAAATTGTTTCATTCATAAAAATGTCAGCCATTTTGTGAAGGTTATAAAATGAAATGAATCCCCCTCACGGTCGCAGCCCAAGCTATGAAATAGGCCAAGGAGAAAATTTGCGCGTGCGCGAAAGAATTGATTTTCCCACACATGACGTCACAAGATGTCTGCGGAACCAAGACGCTCAGTATCAAAAGTAAAATAAGTCACTCTCCCAGCTTATCCCAACGACTAGATGTTAGAAAGTTTATGCCAAAACCGGTGACTGACATAAAATTTAAATTCTCATTCAACATAAATGGTATAAAAGTTTTCGGGCCGTGTTTTTTCATTCAGTGTTGAAGCGGTAGCTAAGGTGACTGCGATGCTGGACCGTATAGTACAAAAGAATTTTTTGAATATGTTCGACACTACGACGGCTATGCTGATGAAGTTCCTGTGTTTATGTAAGTCCTTTTATCTAGCTATCTGCTTTTGAAAAAAATCTAAATATATGGAAAAGTTTAAATACTTACTCGGCAATATTGAGTTAACACTGGTTGCTTCATTTTATCAGGAACATTAAGTTAGTAGTTAAAGATTTTTTTTCTGTTGAGTGTAATTAACTATCTTAAAGATAATGGCAAAATCTAAATCAGCACAGGTTATAATTATATTATTCATGTTTTTTAAGTACATGATAGTCGTCAGTCGACGATTTTTGACAATTGTAATTAACTTATAAATTGAAATTGGTGAATCATGAAAAAACCCATAGTATTAAATTGAAGTATGTCATTAAAAACGCTTTTAATAGCAATTAGCTCTTGCTGTATGATTAACGTTAATGGAGATAGCGTTTCTATGGCACCTGAAACAAGCTATCTTTTTTTTTTAAAGTACCACTTATTAAATTAATTTACTCGTGAAAGATCGAGTTTTGAATAAAAAATCCCATGGATTTTTTATGCGAGACTTGTATGAAATAGTTGTTAAGTATCAGCCATTGAATTCCTAAATATATTCATAGGTTTTTAAAATGTGTTAATTTAAGCGTACTGCAGCTGTAATTTAATGTTATATATACTAGCAACGTTTGTGTATTGTTGTACTTATTGCATCAGATAGGACAGAGAAGCACACAAATAAATTAACCTTTTGGCTTGAATGATAAAGATGTTGTATTCATTACTACTATGTGTATGTTTTTTCATGTGTTTATGTGTTGTATCTAGCGCATAAACGTATTGTATGTACAAAAATAATATTTACTGCTGTTCTACATAAAGCATTACCGAAAATAATGTATATATTTGAGCCAATGATTTTTACTTTCTTCACACTTTATTAGGACCAATCGCCATTACCGCCGACACCTCGATTTTGCCTAGCGGCATGTACGTCTCCAGTGATGGAACATATGCTGAGAAGTGATTTAACGACCAGGGTCTGGAACAATTTTTGTTGCAGCGTTCGCTGCCTCGACTGTCCGTCTAGATATTATACTTGGTCGGAGATTTGAGCTTATAAGATCCATTAACCATTGTCTAGCGTTTTCCTTTTTATGATTTAAGCAAATATTAGATAGATAAGTATGTATTTTCTGCAAAGATAATGACATATTATAATGAAAGATAATATTCTATTTTTTAAAAATATTTTACAATTCTTGTTAATCTTACAACTAGAAAATTAAAACAGGTAAGTATTGGATATTTTAATAGGAGCTATAATCTATCACATTTCTCTATCCTAATAATCTGCTACGTCACCCAACGGCATCGTAGATAAGGCATCGTAATGATATATTTAATTAATTTGTTTTGTTAATTTTCATTAAATAGGCATTTTTGACCGTGTATTACTATTGACTAGTCCATTTTGAAAATATATAGTAATATCTCAAAATATTAGGTATGTGTATTTTCGGCTGTCAAAACTTGGCAACCCTGTTTTTTGCAATGAGTGAGAGTTAAAAAAAATGCGGTTAGTACCGGTACCTACCTAGCACTGAACAGATAATACTACGTTTTACTACCTAGTTGGGTGGGATTGTTATATTGCGAATACAAGCACGCCCTAGTTACCAAGAATAAAACAGCCCATTCTTTCATTGTAGGGAGTAGGCGTTGCACGTTCTTGTTTTCTTATTTCTTAAGGCACTGATTGCTGTGAACATACCAATGAAACCTATGATTTCGTAGTTAAGTAAGTATCTAAGAAAAGACATATTAATGCTAGCTCATATTATCTACATAAGTAGGTACTGGTACTACTAAACTATCCGGGCGACTGCTTTCACCAACTGAGCTACGGAGGACATAGTTATGCTGGATTGCGAAAGGTTCAAATCTGCACCCGAGGCAGTTGAAAATTTCTTTTCTAGGGAAAATTGTAACCTTGTGATCCAAAAAAAGCTTCATTACCGTCAAAATGTTTTTAGTTTCTCTGATTTCAATACTGTTGGATTTTCTGCACTTTTAAGTTATTAATAACTGCTTATCCAACTATGCAATCAAATCTTGGAAGTCGTCTATGACCTAACTGTCGTATCGATTTGAATACCTATTTCGACGAACTCCGTTGCCGAGAGGCGAGCATACCGGACTTGGTGTTGCTATCTCTGAGGTCCCGGGTTCGATTCCCGGTCGGCCAAATAAGAAAAAAAAACTTTTTCGGATTTCGGGTCTGGGTGTACTGTACGGCTGTTTCTGATTTTTGTAACACAAGTGCTTAAGCTACTTATCATAGGACCAGAGCAATGTATGTGAAGTCCAATTTTTATTAATTATTTGACATTAGGATGACAATACAACAATTTTATACCATCGAACTGATTTGATGATGAAGCTAGGATGTTAATAGTGGAAGTTTTAATAGGTAGATAACTAAACTCTAGGATATAGCCTCGTTCAGTTTGGTTTAAGCAAGGATCGGAACCGGTTAATATTTATTTCAGAATGTATAGGTATGACCCATTTCTAATATTTGATAATACATAGTTGTAAAGATTTGACCATAAAACCAAATTTGAAATAGCTTTTAAGTCGGTAGTTGGAGTATGTGATAATTAATATAGCGAAAACCTTAATTATTCCGGTTAAGGTTCCATAGTAAAATAACCGGTTTCCGATCCCAGGGTTTAAGTTCCATAACAAGCTAGTTTTATTGTTTTTTAAACTACAATTAAAAAGTGTATCCCGCAGTCTTAGTTCGAATAGGAAGTGAATTTATTGTTTGAGAGATCTTTATTGAACACTACACAGCTGTTGGTTTGTTTTGCGAATGGATCATCACGTCTACGAGCTTCCCGACTCTCACCATTTTGAGAAATGTAACGTTAACGTATTTCATATTTCGTTCTTAATACATTACATTTTTGGCTGTCAAAACATACGATTAATATTTTAATTAATCACTACGTTTGCCGTTTTGTAAGTATTATACATGGAGCATTTATCCTTTGATATAACCTGTAGAGTAGGAATGTCATATGATTGTTAGACAAAAATTTCCGCCATTTTTAAATCTGTATCAGGAGACGTATTTTTGAATCATGCGAAATCCAATCCGAATACGAAATCGCAAGATTCGAATGCGAATTCCTAAAATCACTATTTTTGAAAATTCATTCCGTGAATTCTGCAACGAAAACTCGTTTTTGTTTTCTACTAGTAGAAAGTACGGAAGAATTACATTGACAAGTAAACGTATGTTTGACAGAAATTTGACATAATAACTTTTTATTTACATTCGTTAGTGAGTTTTTGCTTTATGGTTTATGATATTTTCTGCGTGAAACTAAAATAGTTACAAGATTTCAATCTAATAGTGACACCTATTTCGAATGATTCAAAAATGCGTAAAATCGTGAGCAATAGAAATGAATTTCATACACGAATTGTTTTCGTGTTCGAATTCAAGATTCATTTCTAATGCTTCAAAAATGCGTCTCCTGGACTGTTTTTGTACTGGCGAAAGATGACAGGACTTGTCATTATATACTAAATGTAAGTGAAATCACTAACTAGTTTCGGAGAAAGATGGTTCGTATTGCTGCTCTATGGGGTATGTGCTCGATGGTATTTTAATACAGGGCTACGACGTTGCCGTAGCAAAGTAGCAGCTCCCGGAAAATCGTAGCTAAGGCTACAAAATTTATTTATTTTTTTACGATGGGATATTGATTGATTGATATGGCTCTGTCGCACGGTTTAAAGTATAATGCGAAAAAAAGGGAGTTCATGTTATTTAAATCTAACAATAAAGGGCCATCCACAATACCACCACTTACACTGAACGCAGTTACTTTGAATCGTGTCGCACAGTTTAAATATTTGGGTCATGTACTCACTGAAAATATGTGTGATGATTTGGATATTGAGAGGGAGCGTAGGGCATTGTCGGTACGTGGTAATATGTTGGCACAAAGATTTGCTCGATGTACAGCCAAAGTCAAAATCACGCTTTTTAAAGCCTATTGTCAAACCTTCTACACGAGTAGCCTATGGGCCAGCTTTACACAGAAATCCTACAATGCCCTACGTGTCCAATACAACAACATCTTCAGGGCTCTGTTCCGGCTCCCACGCTATTGTAGTGCGTCGGGTATGTTTGCTGATGCCAGCGTGGATGACTTTTACGCATTAATGCGAAAAAAGGTTGCCTCGCTGGTAAACAGGGTGCGAGAGAGCTCGAACCGAGTCCTGAGGATGGTGGGTGATCGACACGATTCAGCCCTGGTTGGCAGGTTCACTGAGCTGCACGTGACAAAGTATCGGTGAGCCTGTCTGCCAGGGGTAAATATTCTTTTGTTTTTATTATACCTACTAACATAGTCTATAAGTTATATTGTTACTAACAATCTATGGATCTTTGGTCTGAAAATAAATGATTTTTATTTATTTTATATAATATAATGCAAAATATAATAACAAAATAAACTTAAGAAAATCAAGGTTGAATGTATGCGCCTCTTTTTTCTGATTTCGAATATGTATATCTCGATTTCACAAAAAAATATTGTTGTTACGACGGCAGAATATATCCCACAGTGGAAAAACAGCTTAATAATAAGTCCCGACCAAAAATCCGGCTAAGAAAAACAATTTTGAACTAGATTACGGTAATTGGATCCGTCCGCCAAACTGTATAACATTCAAAAAGACAATTTGGTAGTACACCTACTGCCACAAAATGTCGCGGCAATTTGGATAAACTTCGTCCCACGATAATGAAATACGTGACAGACTGAAGAGGTATTATCTTTTGAAATAATCATCCATTAAACCAATTTATTTCTAGGCCAATAGGCCTAAATTATTACACGTCTTAATTATGTTTTACCGTATTGTGCTTCGGGACAATATTGTGGGCTAGCGAAGAAGCAGCGCAAAAAAACTTGCTCACTTTGTCAGCCTCTTTTTAAATAGTTTATATTACAATTTACAAGGTAAATGTACCTGTGCAAGCACGGCAGTATTTAATTCCATACATTTTTATCATTTAAATAGTCATTAGCTGTGTAATAACCATAAATAATTAAAATCATATTGACATGCGATTTAAATTTATACTATCTATGTATTTTAGTAATAGACTGGTTTATTTGTTAAAACACGAACACATTTTCCCATGAACGAATACTTACACAATTTTCAAATTACAATCCAATTCTGGCATAAGCATCAAGCTTCGGACTCTTTTATGAGGCTAACATTAGTGATAGAGTTTCTTGCACTGCTTCTTCTCGCACTAGCCCACAATGTTATCCCGAAGCAGTTGTAAAGTAAAAACCCAAATTGAACATTTGAATGTCCCTTGTTGAAGCATATTTGCGTGTTGTAGAATATAAAACAGTAAGTAATCACACTCATACCTAAACCCACGTGTGGATGTGGGGACAAACACACTCATACACACACACACACACACACACACACACACACACACACACACACACACACACACACACACACACACACACACACACACACACACACACAAACACACACACACACACACACACACGCACGCACACACACACCCACACCCACACACACACACATTGCATTGATCTATTTGTGAAGAGTAGTCTGCCTCTCTGAGTATAATATGAGAGCAGTTCAACCACTGTTTTGGTTCAAGTGTAATTACTTAATAAAGAAAATTTTTCATTTTCGTTTGTAAAAATAAATGTTTGTGTGATGAGTACGAGCATTTTCACTCAAGTAATGAATGTTCAAAACTGTGTTTATCTGTTATCTAGTCGCCACAAGCTTTGCTTAGTTTGGGCACAAGTTTAGGCTGGATTTATTTAATCATTTACATAAAGTAAACGGTAGAGGTATTTGGCAAAATTCCAAAGACAATTACTTGTTTCTGTTGATTAATTTTGGTTTTGGTTACACATATAAAATGTCTTTATCGTTCAATCTAACGTATCTAACGATACATCGACACGCGTTTTCCCGGCAGTAGGTAGGTAGCGATTTATGACTTCAATGTGTAGGGTATCTACAGACGCGTAGACGTCAACAAACCTTCACGGACAATTTTAATGCTTATTCTTAAGAACATATAAATCGTTTTGACTAGCAACTTTTGTGGTGAGCTGTACCTATGTATACTGTTTTATTGTAACTATACCTACCTACCTAGACCTAGATATAACTTATATTGAGATTTCGACTTACATACTTCGTGTTTTCAGATTATATCACGTTCTATGAGTAAATATTTTAGTGGGGCCCTTTTACGCACTTTGGGCTCACTTAATATTGTAACGAAGCGTTTTACTGAGATTATGATGACAGAGTGGCTGTTCTGCTGTTTGTTGCTTACTAAGCAGTCCTTAGTAAGGACTTAGTAAGGATTTTAGCTGAGACCAACTTTGTATAAAAATGACATTAAATATGGTCGGCATGGTCACCCATCCACTCACAACGCGGCGAGGGGTTGCTTAACTTTAACATAACTGCTACCACATTGTCGCAGACGACCAATGTTGCAGAGACAAACAAACTCCCCAAACATGGAAGCAGAACGAAATGATCACCTGGTCATCTCTCAAATGCATAAAAGTATTTGCCATCCCCGAAATCATTACCAAAAAAGAAACCTTAAAAGGTTGTATTTGAGCACCAGAATCAGCCCCTTGGAGGTTATTGATGTTTTACAAATAACCCTGTATACTATCCACAATTTCGTTTCGTATGTTAACACATTATTCTCATTATTAACATATTAATTTTATCCTCTCTTTTCTCGATATTAAATGATCCTAATTCACCTTCTTATCTTAAATCCCAATTTACTCTTCTTAGTTCGACACACTCCCGTCACTTGCGTTCTTCTAATAAACTGACTCTCTCCACTCCTTCTCACCGCACTGGTTTTATTTCTAACTCTTTTCTCCTTCAATCAATTCGGCTTTGGAACTCTCTCCCCAAAAATATCAAACAAGCCCCTTGTAAATACTCTTTTAAGAAACTTGCCCGTGCTCATTTTCTTCATAAATTGAAATCATCATGAACCCTTAGGTATTGTAGTCTCATGATCGTCGTCATATTTATTTACGTATGTATTTTGCCTATGTAATCTATGTATGATAGTATTTAGTTTATGTATATCGTTATTTACTGTATGTAGTTTATGCTTTTAAAAATAATTCACACGGACCTTTCATTTGAATTTGTATAGCCTATATCGCACCGCCCACAAAACGTCTCTGTTTAGCCTAATGGTCGACTGGTAGAGAATGCCTCATGGCATTAAGTCCACCTTTTGTATGATTTTTGATCTGTGCAATAAAGTCTAAATAAATAAATAAATTATTTAAATAATTTAACAATGAAAACTCATTGATGTAACTTTTACACCCTTAAGTTAAACAAAGTCGTATTCACAGAGTAAACAAATCGATATCAGCTATTTGTTTACTCTCTGAATAAAATAACCGTTTTAGAACCACAGCAAAAAACATTGGTAATAACTGCCTAAGCGCTGCTGTCGCCACTGAGCTACAACCACTAGATAATTGATTTTAAAAAATCCTGTTTAAGTGTAGTTTCATCCTTTGCTTAGCCTAGGCGGGTCTGCTAGCCTTAGTAATAATAGAAGGCGACAAGCAGACAATGCCGACAGATTAAAAGGCTTTACATGATCCCTCACCTTAATTTGCACAACAAACAATGCCTATTCAAATGTATCTCAGACAACGCACATTCTCTGGACCAATTTAAATCGACCTCCCTTTTGTAAGGGATGATTCAGCTTTCCCCGAAAGGGTTTGGTGAAAGCATTTACAAAGGGATACAGTAGGACCACTGCTTAAAGCCAGGATATTTTAGACAACTATCATTATCAAACATAAAGACAAAACTAGGTAGGTAAGTAAGTAGCTAATCCAAAGCCGAAGCTGATCAGTAACCATAAATTACTTAACTTATACAGGTATCAGTAAGACTGATCAAGTAAACCACTACGTACAAGTAATTTTTCACAAACTATAAACCAAGTTCGAGTAGGTATAAGTGGACAAGTCTTGTTATGTCAACTTTCACCCTAACCAAAGAGTATTTAAGTCACGCCCTTATCTCAAAATAAATAAAAGTATTTTAGATTTTAGTCTCTATTTTTGTGCCCTTACTTAAGGCGAGACGCAAATGTAAACTAGCATGTAGTTTTAAAAGCTTAGGTACTAACTTAAGCCTAAATTGTCAGGAAAATATTTAAAAATTATGCCAAGCATTGTCAAAACCTGCACAACATTTTGAGTCATTTGTTACTAGTGCACTTATATTTCAGTAGAAAAACAATATTGAAATCATAAAAAAAACAAAAAAGACGCTAGTTCTCTTTGGGTAGTATTATAACGAGTGACTGTAAATTAAAGTTTTAAGTATCAAAAATAATTAATTTACGTTATATTAATACTAAGTGAGCGACTGACTGCGAGTGACGAGAAATCAACAGAACAGCAACTTACAAACACTAATTTGAGTTACTTATTATACAAAATAAGAAGCTTCATAATATTTGAGCGACCTATGTCAACGTTACGTCCTGTATTTTTTTCTATATTCGGCAACTGCTATTTTTATACTGAGCGGCATTTTACGGTGGTGGTGCGAGCGGATTACTAATGTTTGTTGAATGGGGCAAATTATTTACAGGTAAGCTACAAGATTAGATAGAAGACATGCAATTATTAATTTTTAATTGAATCATCATCATCATGAATTTAAATAAATTATTGGTTCTCCCTGATATAATAATAATGATTAGAGTTTGAGCGAGAAATTGAATAGAGCACTCGCCTGCCGCTGCCGCGGCATGCTCGCTATGCTCGCTGCACTCGCTCCGCTCGCTCGGCTTCGCGCTGTATATGGTCACTGTTCTAACCTAACCTAACCTAGATGGTTTTGACAAAATTCATTAAAAAATCGTATCAAAATAAAAAAATATGACCTCAAATAGAAAATCTTATCTTATCTAACAAACTAACAAAATTTTGCTTAAAGTGAACTTTTTAGTAGTTCGTTAAGTAAAACCTCAATTGGAAGAATCGAATCTATATTCATATTAAAGTTGCTCTTTCTGTATTTCTAGTCGCTCACTTAGTAATGTAATCGCACGGATAGAATTTTAATATCTGAAATGGAAATATCACAACGCACTTTTTGTAAGCTCGTTCTGGATTTGATTATTAATCAATATTCGTCGTTAGTTAAGTTAATTTTTCGCAAACTCAAAATCATACCGCTCAAGTTATTAAAACAGTATGTCATCATCAGTCACTTAGTTTTTTTTTATTCGATAGTTTTATGAATCCCCGTTCTCATTCTTCTTTTTAACCGCTTGACCGATTTAATTCATTTATGCGTCGATTGAAGGGCTAACTTGATAGCTGTAAACTGAGAATAGGGTTTTTTAATCGTATAATTGCGTCCCTGGGAAAAGTATTATTTTCCCCAGTTTTCGCTACCTAACGACGCAGCGATTGTCGTAACAGCCACGTATCATTGCGCGCTGTTATAAATCGTGCAATATTCAAATCAATCATCTTGTGTGGCGTCAATCCTTATCATAATAAAGCCTTTTGGTCCTTTACACCTTTACACACGGTGACGACTGGATCTCCGGTTCAGAGCCGTTCAATAGCAAATTGTCATCAACCGATAATCCACGTGACACTTCATGATTTAGCATTAGTGTCACGTGATTTATTGGATGCTAATTGTTTGTGAATCTGAATCAGAATCGGAGCCTGCCTGAAACGGAAACTGTAGGAGTGAGCCTACCAAACCTACTGCTACTATAGATAAAGCTAACATTACGTAAACGCTTCCTGGAGCTAATAAATTTTAATTAGCCATATCTTTCCCTTGGTTTACCTGAACGTTCGATTATGTGGTGGTTAGGGCAGCCATAAATTTGATAGCAGCTATTTTTTTGTTTTTTCATTAATGGTTTTAAGTTTGACAGGTGTATTACAAAGTTGGAGATTTGGAGAAGTTCTTTCACTGTTATATCCAGTTAAATGTGGTAACTCCATAAACTTTCATGAAAGTCTTTTATTTTTATAATAAATTTGGTCTGAAGCTCTCTCTGTCTGTAATCATGATTTCGTAACCATGATTGATGGCAGTTTGAACTGTTCTATCAATTTTATTTAAATCCCGAAAGATTTAGACACACGAAAAGATAAAACTTGCGAGTTTTCATAGAAACTTTATCGCTTACCGTTCGCAGACCACAGTGAAGCTTAAAGCGTGGCTTGGATTCTGACTATATTGCGAGTTAGTGCTTCCAAACTATCGATAGTAGAGTATCGATTACATAAAACAGTCAGTAATCAATCTTCTAATGATCCCAGCTCGATTGCTTGACATATAACACTTATTGGCTGCCCCACAGTTCCCAACCCTCAGTCTTTATTCTTTCGCATCCAGTTTAAGGTAAATGAACGTCTTTCTTTGCTGCCTTCTGTCAAATCTTTGTCAAAAAGTGACGTATTGTTCGTAGGTTATCATGAGTGCTTGATTTTTCCAAATACTTAACTTAAATGCTGGTATTTACGGCGCGTTTAATTTCCAATTTTAGATCGTCACTCAAACTGGTTAAACGGCGTTCTACGCTACATTTTCCAATTCGCGCACTGATCCATTAGTTGCATATTTCAGACCACTTCTGCCGGACATAAAAGTCTGCCAAGAGCAAGTATTAGCTCTTTTGTAACTGCTGCAGTGCTGTCCGGCTTGAAAAGAATTCTTCGTTACCCTCTTAATAATAAAAGTATTTTTATTACACCATCGTGCTAGAATGCAAAATCTGACTGATATTATGAATGTAAAAATTGTGTCATAATCATCACCACGTCTTTAGAAGTTCACAGCTGGATATAGGCCTCCACTGTATAACGCTTTACCAGGTCGTCTTTCCACCTTGTAGGTGGACGTCCTACGCTGCCCTTGCCGGTACGTGGCCTCCATTCCAGAACCTTTCTGCCCCATCGGCCGTCAGTTCTACGTGCTATGTGCCCCGCCCACTGCCACTTCAGCTTGCTTATCCGTTGGGCTATGTCAGCAACTTTTGTTCGTTTACGAATCTCCTCATTCCTGATTCCGCTGGATGCGAGCCGAGTGCGGAAGTCACTGGGGGACGCCTATGTTCAGCAGTGGACGTCCTATGGCTGAAATGATGATATAACGCTACAACAAGCTAGGCCGTTTCCAGCCAACGCATATGCTTGGCGTCTCCATAGCATGTTGGGTGACTTTGAGCTTCTATAGATACTAATCTATTATAGATATTGATCTAGCTATTCGTATTCCCATGGGATAATTATATATATCCCTTTTTGACTTAGTTCTTAACGAAGACGACGTCGACGAAGTCGGAGGTAGAAACTAGAATAGGTTAATCATAAGTTGTTTTTTATTTAGCTATATCGATAGTACGGAGTAGATAGTGGACTATGTTTCTTGAGGGGCAGCACTACTTGGTTGCGAATACAATAGTTACTGGAAAGTTCTCGTTGTTCCATTATTTGAGGAAAAAATAGTCTACATGAATATTATTATTGGAATTTTTCTAGGTGTTTTTCCAAGAAAATTGAATGCTTTATCCACCCACAGGCTGTAGTGACGTAATTCTTTTATTAACCTGTCTTCTATGAAAAAATATTTTAACACAACGTATTTTTCAAGTTGCGTGTAAAAATTAATAAAGTTATTTTGTTTTTGTTCGGTAATATATTTTTGATAAACTGTTGTTGTGCTTAGAAACAACAGTTGGGCGTAACTGGACGTTGTTAAAACTAGTTGTATAATTGTTTGTATAATAAGCAATTTTTGCATGGTTTGTGTGAATTACGAATTGTTTTAGACGAAAGAAACGCTATATTTTACGAAGAAATTATAGTTGAATGACCTTTAAAGCAATTCCAATAAATCTTACTAAGCCTTCGCGTGGGTGGCATTGCATGCTGACTACGTCGTCGGGTTTGTGACGTCACAGAGTTAAAATAGTAGGCTTTTCACTGTAGGCAGACGATCGCAGCGCTACCGTCGATTTCAATTGCGGCTAAATTTATCATCGTTATAGTTTCATAGTTAAGGAGCTTTAAGCAGGAAATTGCTAGGAAAGTGCAGCTTGGCTGGCCACCCTTTAGGTAGTTACGTCATATCTTGTCATTGCCACTGCCACAATGCCTGAAGAGCAACGTGTTCAAACAGTGTGACCTACCAGTGATGTTCGCCGTTCAGCTTTTCTGTTGAATATTTCATGTTTGCTGGCCCCCCGACTGAACGTCACTGAGCGAGCTATGGAAAGGTCGATGCTTACGAAATGTTAAGGGATAAAATGCGAAACGAGGTCATGCACCAGAAGCCCAAAGTAATGGACATAGTCCAAAAAGGTACCAAGCTCAAATGGCAGTAGCCGAACACATCAGTCGCAGAACCGATAAAATCATGAAAGGAGTAATCGGGTTCTTAAGTGGAGACCGCGTCTCGTCAAACGTAGTGTAGGACGCGCCCAAGTCCCGAAGCAGTGGTAGGGCAAAGCTATATTTGTGACACGTGTATAAGTGCCAGGAAGAGGGCATATACTTATTAAGACTATTAATGCACTTACGGCTTTAAAGGTCACATAAAATTGACACACAATTTAAAGCATTTCCGACAAATCTCCTAAAACCTTCGCGTGGGAGGTTTGCATGCTGTGGTGGGTGTGACGTCACCACACTAAAATAGGAGGTTATTATTAGCCCGGGGGAGGGGTCACTGCGATGTCGCCCATTCATGTTAAGGCATCGACATTTTGGTCATTTACATCGATCGACTTAGCATTTTAAGTTGTAGAGGGTTTGAAATAGCCATTTGATGATTGATTCTATCGCTAGGTACTGGGTTTTTGGTAGCCATTTGGTAGGTAATCATAATCAATAATACTTACTTAATAATACTTAGAAAACTTGGTTTAAGTAACCTTTGCGTTCAAGTTCATTCACTCACTTTTTGCCGGGGGTCTACATTCTGTAAAAATTCAGGTTTTTTAATTAAGAGGTTTGTTACGCTGTGTTGATGAGTCAGTGAGTCAGGACTTTTATGATATAAAAAACTGGCCAAGTGCACGTCGGACTCGCAAACTTAGGGTTCCGTACAAACATGTAGGTATGTGAATAGTTCGTCCATTACGGAAATTGAGTCTTTAAGAGTTTTACCGCTTTTTCCGAGACTAAAAAATAAAAAAAACAGTTTTTCGGCTCTTTCCTTCACTTGAGCTACAAGACATTGCTTCTTTCCGGTCAACGGGAAGTACCCTGTGAGTTTTGATTCCCCTGCGAATATGCGGCATAAACGGCCGTGTAGTTTGATTGCGTTGACTCAGAAGTTAATTTTTTTTACAGCTTCAAGAGTTTTTAGACCTAAGTATTTAATACAAGGATTTTATAAGTACTAACTAGTTATACATAGTACATATAAATTCCTTGATTTGATATTAATTTCAACTTGATACCTTCACGTGTGGGGACGGCCGTAAAGAATACACTTCCCCACCGCCATCAGGAGGCGTGTCGTAAGAGACGACTAATTCCTGTAGCACAAGACGGACAGCAGCGTCTACGAGCGAAATCTTGTAAAAAACTGCGCTCGCCAATCCGCCTGCCAAGCGTGGCGAGTATTGGCAATCCCCCCAATGATAGGTCATTGAGGGAGGCCTATGTTCAGCAGTGGACGTCCTATGGCTTAAAGGATGATGATGATGATGATATCTTCACGCTGATCTTAGCAAAAAGGCAGACAGACGGACAACGAAGTGATCCTGTAGGAAGGAAGAAAGAAAGAAAAGATATTTATTAAACACTGGACATCACACACAAATAGTACAAACAAATGTCACAAAAAGAAAAACAAGTAATAAAAACAAAAAAAATAAAAATAAATGAAAAACGAGTAAACCAAGCGGTGCCACTATGTGCCTGTGATGTCCGGGATAATGGGGCCTCACTCAGCTTGAGCCACGGCCGCGACGCTGGTTTTCAGTAGGCCCCGCCGAGTGAGGTAGGGGTTCCTTTTTACCTTTTAAGGTACGGATCCATATAAAAATGATATCTCCTCGCGTATATAAGCTCAAAGCAGCACATGTACTCAAACAAAGACTAAAAAAATCTTAACGTTCTAAAGATAGGTGCCTACTTCGCTAGCTAACTTTCACACTTACCCAAACCTTAACTTTCTGAAGGCTAATTAAAGTGGGTTGCTCGGATTTCTGAGACCACTAGAAGTTCTAATCAACTACGCAAACTTGGGGCGTGCGAAGCCGCAGTTTCTTGCTTGTTTCGTAGCCACAAGCTTCGGTGTCTAGAGTTAGTTGAAGCGAAGGTCAATGCTAGGTGCTCTATGGCTTGTAGGGTTGCCAGTACCAAAGAAATTTAAAGTCAAAGTCAAAAATCATTTATTCAATTTAGGACAAAATTGCCACTTATGAACGTCAATTAACATTATAGGCCCTTAGGGGGCCAGAACATGTCTCCTTATTTTTTGGGCCCTACTAGCGCTTCGAGACAAGACACAGACAATCTGGCAAGGCAAGTGCTGAGAAGAAACGCCGGAACAAACTCAGTCACCACTAGCTGCCACACAAAAAATATAAATCAAAATAAACAGGTAGTTACATCAGTTTAGTGCAGGCTGGACTGACCATACACTTAGAATATGCATACTAAATCTATGGGACTGACCATACATTCTTGTCATCACGATAGTCTTGATTTTTATAATACCCCTTAGACATTAGTGTAGTTTTGACATGTGACTTAAATTTATTAACAGGAAGTTCGATAACATTTTAACGACCTCCGTAGCCGAGAGGCGAGTATACCGGACTTGGTGTCGCTATCTCTGAGGTCCCGGGTTCGATTCCCGGTCGGTCAATGTAGAAAAATAACTTTTCTATATTGTCTCGGGTCTGGGTGTTGTGGTACCGTCGTTATTGTTTCTGATTTCTGTAACACAAGTGCTTAAGCTACTTATCACAGGATCAGAGCAATGTATGTGATGTTGTCCAAATAATAAAAAAATAAAAAATAATTGTGAGATATATTATTGAAAAATTTAACACAATTTCCCAAGAATGAATTACTTGTTTGGCCAATCTGAAGTTTGGGACCACAAGTTTGTTTTTGTTTCTAGTGTTACATGAATGAATATCTCTTTTTATTAATAAAAAGATCAAAATTTTTGCGTACGTACATGATATTATCAAATATGTATTGAGAGGCCACAGTGAGTATGAACTGACTGAAATCCTGAACAGCCAGACATTTGCCCTGTGCATTCTTGTCGTCATACGACTCCCGCACTTTCGGCATCTTTTGTCTGATCGAGTAACTCGAGGATAACTTTGTAACCATTATGGTAAACAACCTTCGTTCTATGGCTTTTAAAAATATGCATAATTTTTTTTTTGTTTTACCATAGACAAAAGAAAACTACTACTTACTGCTTTCTTTCGTCTATGGTTTTTCTATACAAAATAATTTCATATGTTTGGTAATTTTGTATGGGAAGTCAATAAACATGAACATTTGCTAAAATCATAGAACACTATGCATAGTTTTTTATTTTATTTTATTTTATGTGGTTATAAAGTTATCTTTGTGATACGGGACACCCTGTATGATTCATCATTGGACACAATGCTTGGTTGCGCAACCAAATTTAAACCAAGACCTTTTTGATTTGTATTGTGATTGTTTTATGTGTCTTGCTGTTGGTGTATGTACCTTTTTAATAAAATAAATAAAATAAAACCAATTTGGCAATTTGCGTACATTTTGTGATGATGTATCAAACATTTTTAAAGTATGTTTATCCGATATCTAGTCGGCATAGTACAGACAACAGCTCGTCAATCTATCACAAAACGACAAATTTTCTCAATTGATATTGATTTCTACGTATTGGACTCAAAGTTGAGAATCGGTTCAATGACCTTTAACTGTTTAGGTAGGTTGACTTGCCGTTGACTGTACAACCTTTGCTTAATCTGAGGCTAGATGATTAGTGAAATGGAAATCGTTGTTTTATTTTGTTGAATTTTTGTTTGGTCTACCCATTGCGAGCAAACTCGCATGATCCATACATGTTGCATACACAGGCCGTCAAGTAAGAGTTGGAGATGTCTTTCCTAATATTTTTTCACAAAAATAGGGTTGTCAGTTTAAATTCAAGTTTCGTTAGCTTCCTGGGAATCTTATTTTATTCCATTCCGGTCATCGAGCACATACCCTATAGAGCAGCAATACGAACCATCTTTCTCCGAAACTAGTTAGTGATAGCGGGCCTAGTGCGATTGGTAGAGGGGTGTTGTAAGGGCATTGACTTAACCTTACCGTAAGATCTAATCAAGCTTTTGACAAGGCTTTACGACTACACTAGTATCAAGCGATATTAGCCGAGGCCAACTTTGAACGTGCCTTCCGAAGCATAAGGTTAGAATGGTCACCCATCCAATCACAACCGCGGCGTAGGTCGCTTAACTTTAGTAATCTCTACCAAAGCGCTGTCGCCGCCGAGCTACAAGCACCTTATAAAATTCAAAACTATCTTGATGACAAGAATGTATGGTCAGTCTAGCCTGCACTAAACTGATGTACCTACCTGTTTATTTTGATTTATATTTTTTGTGTGGCAGCTAGTGGTGACTGAGTTTGTTCCGGCGTTTCTTCTCAGCACTTGCCAGATTGTCTGTGTCTTGTTCTGGCCCCATATGGGCCTATAATGTTATTATTGACGTTCATAAGTGACAATTTTGTCCTAAATTGAATAAATTATATCTGACTTTGACTTTGACCATTTATTTATTCTGTGCTTTGACCTTCTAAATCGGAGCTAATCATAATCGAATAGACTGTTTTTCTTTATTGTGGGGTTAGTGACATAAGTGTTGAATGTGATAAGATAATAGCACTGCAGGTTTCAAATTCCATTTGTGACACACTGTGACAACCCTAACAAAACCTCTTTCACTCACGTTCCTCCTCACACGGAGGGCAATAAAAACATGAATTATCCTCCCGGGACATAGAAGGGGGAGTGAAGGCTTTGTTTAACAGCTCATAGCTGCGAGTAGCAGGCTATTCGGCAAAGGTCGGAAATGGTGGCAAATAGTCCTTTTTACTCGAACTTAAGTAAGTATTTACTTTAAAATAGATAAGATAGATAAATTTTATTTAAAGTTTATTTTTCTATAAAATTTAGCATAAACACACGAAACATAAGTAGTATTAAGTAATAAAAAAAAAAAAATCGAAACAGCGATCTTAATATGTGACGGCGATTCAACATGGCGGCTATATCTATCATACTTTTACAGTTCGTGTCGATATTTCGCTATATCATATCATATCATATCGTGTTTTAGTGCTCATGCTAGGCTGGCAGAGGAATGCAAAACCATTTTTTTATATCATATTCTCACAGTACTTACTTACAAGAGAATATGTATACCTACTGTGCTCTCTACTGTTGGCTACGGTTTTATTTTTACTTTTCATTCAGCTAGACTAGATAAACTCGTAGCTGAATGAATATTTAGACCCACCTCCATGAATAAATGAATGTATTATTTACGGAAATAGCCTAAACCTACGCGAATCCAACTCTGTGCTGTCGTTGGCGTGGGATGAAGAAGATTTGAAAGGTCAATTAAGATGGCTCACTGATATTTCTATGATATCCATGGTCGGCTTAGATCCGCTCGCTGTGGTTCCATAGGGAAGGCCTATGTCCAACATTGGACATCGAAATGATGACGATGATGATGATCATGTTGTGGTAGTAGCCGTATATGTTGTCCTGAATATGCGTTCGGAAGATGGGCTAGTTTCTTAAAAAAATCTAATGAGTCAGTCAGTTGGATTAACAGAAAATATTGGACACGTATTTTTTCTTTTCTCAACCAAGAAAACATGATGAAGGTATAGCCCGTTAAAGTTCCGCGTAACGTCACGCCTTGCGGCACTTTTTAGCGGGGCGTGACGTCACTCCCAAACTTTGATGCGCTTATCTTCGTCATTTTTTGTTTGACTGACAAAAGACAAAATAAGTATGGGTCTAATAGTTTTTGATAATCTAACTAAATAAAATAATAATCTAACTAATATAACTAAATTATCTATAAATATAGATAAAGTCGGGTTAGTTACACTATTTATAAGTCAAGAACGGCTGGACCGATTTTTATTATGTTTGATTTATTGAATTTGTCTCCGACCCGAATCCCAGAATAACTATTAAAACAACGGAAAATTTCACGGAAAAAAAGAGGCGGTACGAAGTTCGCCAGAACAGCTAGCACTAAATAATAAATTAACAATGAAGACAAAATAAACCATTCCTCCTTCTCAATATTGTTGTGCCCATAAAGACCATAAACATGTATTCCTTTTCTTGATTGTATATAGGCTAGTTTCCTGGGTCAAAAAAGAATATTCTATCTAGTCCGTCAATTAGATTATCAAAAAATGTTGGACCCATATTTTGTCTTTTATCAATCAAACAAAAAAAAAAACGAATATAAAGCGCATCAAAGTGAGCAAGTGACGTCACGCCTTGCTAAAAAGTGTCGCAAGGCGAAGGTGTGACGTTACGTGGAACTTTAACGGGCTATATCTTCATATTTTTTTGTTTGATTGAGAAAAGAAAAAATACGTGTCCAATATTTTCTGTTAATCCAACTGTCGGACCAATTAAATTTTTTTTGGAAACTAGCCCATTGGCTATTTGGATATTGTATGGGAAGTCGATAAATCATTACACAAAGCAAAAGTCATAGAAAAAAAGTTGGTCACCATGATGTATAGAATAAAGTGGTTACAATATTATTTATCCTTGACTTACGTGACTTCTTGTACACGTTACACTTCAGTGCTTTAGTTACAGAAGTGGACATGCATTATAAATTGTAACTTATCGCTTAACTAGATTCAAAGCAAAGTGGCTGTGATAGATGACACACGAGTGGTCCAATAAGCCCACAATTGTCCCGAAGCAGTACAGCAGGGTAAAAAAAAAAGTTTATTTATCGGACTCAATCGGACGCACGGAACCCTATCGAGTCAATATGTACCTTCAGGTAGACGCGCTAGCAAGGTAGAGAAGTCGGAGCTCGTTTGCCAACTAATGAAACCTTGCCGGCTGAACAGCGCCGGGTTCGTTTGCAATGTTAAATTTCTAGATAGTTCCATTACAGAACTAACTGGTTTTCAGCTTTAGAAAGCGCCATATTTAGTTTTGAATTTCGTGACACTGAAATTATTTAATGACAGAGACGACGAACATGGTATTTCTGAGGTCTCGGGTTCAATTCCTGGTAGGTAAATGTAGAAAAATAACTTTTCTATGTTGTGTCGGGTCAGGGTGTGATGGTCCCGTCGTTGTTTCTGATTTCTTTACAGAAGTGCTTTGGCTACTTTCCATAGGATCATATCAATGTATGTGATGTTGTCCAATAAAACTCTCGCCCATACTAAAACAGTGCAGTCACAGATTTAAAAAATAACGGAAATTTTATCAAACAGAATATGTACCTTATATCTACTCAATAGGGTATATTGTGATCCATGCTGTGTACTGACTGCATCAATGCTCGCTTTGTAACAAGGTACATTACACGCCGAATTTTTAAAGTCAGTACTTATTACGAATACAAGGAAAGTAAAAATAAAAACATGAATTAGCTTAAGAAAAAGTTAGTGAATTTTAACAAAACCGTACCAAAGAGTATGCAATCACTACATTCTACAACTCGAAAAAACAAATGAAGATTGGATTGCTGCTTTCCCGCCTATTTTTTGACTAACAATATCTATTGTAAGTCACCTAAAAATGTCTTGCGTATATCGTTGCTTCTCCTTAACGGAGGGCGCCCCAGATAAATGTATAGTGCATGTAAAAAATAGAAACCTGATTAGCTCGCACTTATTACATGTCTTGTAGCTGCATTTTCTGTATAAATTCTGACAAAGGTGACTGAGTTTGTTGTGCTGTTTCTTCTTATCGCCAGCCGATATGTAGTCCAGAAGCGGTGGTAGGGCAAAGCTATGTGAAATGTATAAGGAAACACGGGTATTCTGTAGACAGTTTATTAACGACTGGCCCGGTAGGTGCGACGGCCGGGCGGTGGCGCTCGCGCATACATACATAGGTATCTATCTATGCTTCTATACATTACATATCTTCACCCCTAATCATTACTACATACTAAATTACGTTCCCTTAATATAAAGAATAAATAAGTACAATTATTTTGTAGAACTATAGCCTCTACTGTAACAAAATGATACTATCAATTTGACCGAAAATTAATTAACTTGAATCCAGATCTTTTACTTTTACACATCGAAATTAAACTAGGGCTTGAATCCGCAACAATTATTTATAATTAAACTGTAGTTTTAACTTAGTTATCTATAACTTTCTTAAGTTTCTCCTCTTACAACTAAACATCTTATGATATGCAACACTTTACTTAGATAGTAAACTAAAACCTATAACGGGGCGGATTATTTAATCTACACTGTCGCAACGGGCGAGACTGGGGCGGTTCAGGTGTCGTCGAGGGAGGGGCTGGTGGTGCGTCTTGTACGTTGCCTTCTATGCAATCTTGATACTGGTCTGTCATCTCATCATCCGTGATCGAAAGTGACTTATTAGCCGGACTAAGCAACCCCCGATCTTGTGAGGCGTGTACGGTATCTGTACTTTGAGCTAGAGGGCTGGAAGGACAGATTAGTGAACTGCGCATCCGGTGCTTAAGTTGATCAATATGTTTGTGTGACTTTCTACCTAACTCATCAATGACCCTGTAATCGGCACTTCCTATCTTTTCGGTAACTTTCCCTGACAACCATTTATCTCGCCCACTGTACTGACGCAACCAAATCTCGTCTCCCGGACTAAGTACACGGGTCCCTTGAGCCCCACTTTCCCGTTGCAGTTTTTGGGCCTTGTTAACTTTAGTACTCCTATCAGGCCTTAGTGCATCTAGTTTAGTTCGCAACCTACGTCCAAACATAAGTAAGGCAGGTGTTTCTCCCGTTGTGCAGTGCTCAGTGTTTCTATAGTGTAGTAAAAATGTACTTAAAGACAAGTCAATATCTGAATTCTCCCTAATAGCTTTTTTGATAGATTTCTTTACTGTTCGTACTGCATTTTCAGCAGCCCCGTTGGATGCCGGATGATATGGTGCTGAAAATATGTGTTCCACCCCAATAGATTTTAAAAATTGAGAAAATTCACTACTGGTAAAAGGTGGGCCATTATCTGATACTAACTGTTTAGGCAAACCAAAACGGGAAAAAAGATCGCTTAAAAATTTAACACTGTGATTCGCTGCAGTACTAGGTACCTGGGTCACCTCTAGCCACTTCGTTCTCGCATCGACCAAGACAAAAAAAATTTTTCCTGATATGGGACCTAAAAAATCTACATGTACCCGGGACCATGGTTTATCGGGCCATGGCCACAGGCATGGCACGTGTCGTGGCGGTGAGTCACCCTCCGCGCCACATACCCGGCAACTGCGACACATGGCTTCGATCGCCTCATCCATGCCGGGCCACCAGACATAACTCCTAGCAAATGACTTTGTTTTGACCATGCCCATGTGACCCTCATGTAACTCTGATAAAACTTTTAATCTACATCCTTCCGGTACTACTACTCTGTGACCCCACATGAGACATCCTAGTTCTTCATATAATTCGTGTTTGCGATTAAAGAAAGGCTGAAGTGCTTTAATTTCATTCTCAGTTGGCCAATCACTGCGAATGTAACTCAGTATTCGACCTAACAAAAGATCTCGACTAGTCTGCCTTTTAACTTCATTATAATCTAACAACATTGCGTTATGAGCAAAATGCAAGTGCGTTTGTTCCGGTAAGGCCTGTTGCTTAACCGTCGGGAGCGCCGGTAAACGAGATAAGCCGTCCGCTCCGTTTTGCTTCGATGTTACATATTCTATGTTATAAGTATAGGCGGATAGTTTGATTGCCCATCTCTGTAACCTACTAGCCGCCATGGAAGGTATACCTTGTTTCGGCCCAAAAATAGTAACCAGGGGTTTGTGGTCAGTACGTAAAGTAAATTGCCTCCCATATAAATATTGATGTAGTTTTTCTAAACAGAAAATGATAGCCAACGCTTCACGTTCGATTTGTGAATAATGTTTTTCTGCCGACGTAAGCGCGCGGGATACATAAACTACTGGTCGCTCGCTCTCGCGTGTGCTGGCACCCGCTCTGTCTCGCTCCCACTCCCACTTTTGACTGAGTACACCACCTATACCACGCGCGCTCGCGTCGCATGTTAAGAACAACTGTTTGCTTGGGTCATAGTGGGCTAAAACATCAGTGCTAATTAATATTGATTTAATCTTCCTAAAGGCTAAATCACACTCACGACACCAAACCCAACTTATCCCTTTCTTTAATAAATTATATAATGGTGCAAGTATTGAGCTTAAATTTTGTATAAATTTGGCATAAAAATTAATAGTACCTAAAAATGCCCGTAACTCTGTAATATTACATGGTCGGGGTATATTTAATATTCCCTCCACTTTTTCAGGGTCAACTTTTATCCCGTCTGCAGAAATGATAAAACCCAAGTACTTGACTTCGCTTGTCATAAAAGTGCACTTATTCATTTTTATTTTCATTCCGTTATCATGAAGTCACTTTAA
Organism: Anania hortulata; assembly: GCA_963576865.1. NCBI lineage: Eukaryota > Metazoa > Arthropoda > Insecta > Lepidoptera > Crambidae > Anania > Anania hortulata. Next base: position 4,297,694 of record OY756413.1, read on the forward strand.
AACTTTTTCTAACACTTTTAAATGTATATTTATATCGGGGGACCCTATAATAATGTCATCGAGAAAAACCTCAACATTCGGCATGTCATTAAAAAGATTTGACATTATGCGCTGAAAAATACCTGGACTCGAAGATAGACCAAAGACTAATCTTTTATATTTATATAGACCCCTGTGAGTGTTTATTACCGTTAAATTTTCGGGATCGTCCAATTCCACCTGATTGTAGGCCTGGGTCAAATCTATTTTTGAAAAAATTTTGCAACCATTTAACTTGACTAGTAGGTCATCGATTCGCGGTAATGGATATCTATCAATCTTAAGCACAGGGTTCAAAGTAACTTTGTAGTCAGCACAGATACGGAGTCCACCATCAGCCTTACGTACGGGGACCAAAGGTGTGGCCCAGTCCGCGCAGTCCACGGGCTCGATGACCCCGTCCCGCAGCATGGCGTCCAGCTCGGCCTCCAGCTGGTCGCGCAGCGCGTACGGCACGGGCCGCGCGCGGCAGAACACCGGCGCCGCTCCCTCGCGCACCTGCAGCCGAGCCTTGCCTCCCCTGAACCGGCCCAGTCCGCCCGTAAACAGCTCCTTATACCTGTCGAGCAATTGGGACAAATTAGTACTCATGGGTACATTATCATTTTTCTTGTTCTCTGTGACATTATGTAACATTGGTATTTGGATTCCCAATTCTGAAAGCCATTGTCTCCCTAGCAACGAAGTTGTTCCACCCTGTATTACAAACAATTCTAATTTTTTTGAGTTACCTCCATATTGCACAACTGGATTTATGATACCTAACGGCATAATTTTTGAACCATCATAGAACTTAAATATTAAGTTAGACTTTTCAATTGATTTATTATAAAAATATTTGTCGTAAGTTTTTTTACTAATACATGATACTAAAGACCCCGTATCAATCTCCATAGGTAACTGAACCCCATCTACTGACACAAGTAAGCTTACCGCGTTGTAACTATTCAGACTTAATTGATGTAAGTCTTCCTCCACATGCCAATCCTCTTCCTCCGAAGGTGATAGCTCGTCCTCCCCGGTCATCGCAGAACTTTTCTCTGTCGCTTGCACGTGAGCCACCATATTGTTACCGGTGGTCCCTCCTTGCCAATGCTTAACACCAGAACGGTTTGGACATACTCGCCGTAGGTGCCCCCTCTGCTTGCACCCTCCGCAGATGAAACTGCTATAACGACAACTATCGCTCTGATGGTCTTGTGCTCCGCACGCGTAACATTTGTGTTTCGAGTCGTCCTGTCTAGAATTCCGCCCGTGCCAAGTGGTTGCCGGCCTCCCGGCGTTCCCGGCCGCGCCCGCGCCCTGCTGCTGGCCGGCGGGGCCGCGCCTTCGCCGCGGTGCCATCGCGTGCAAAGCTGAGCTCTCGCCCTCGGGCGGCCGCTCCACCGCTGCTGCATCCCGCTCTGCGGCTTCCATTGCACACGAAATTTTAACTGCATTCGTGTACGATAATTTCTCCTCCGCGAACAACCGCTGCCGGATGGCCTCACTCCTTAGTCCACAAACTAATTGGTCGCGTAAATTTTCCTCTAACACGGCATTAAAATCGCAAAATTTCGATATCTTCTTTAGTTCCGAAATATATTGTAATATCGATTCACCTCCTATTTGCCTTCTTTGGCGAAAATGGTAACGTTCTGCCATAAAAGACGGTTTCGGTTGCAGGTGTTCCATCATTATCCTCACAACAACCTTATATTCTTTCGTACTAGGTTTGTCCGGACTTGTTAAGTTACTTAGAAGTTCATAGGCTTCGTCTCCCATCGCTGCAATTAAAGTGGGTAGCCATAACTCCTCTTTTACACCGTTCACTTTAAAATACATTTCGGCCCGCTCCACGTACATTGTCCAATTTCCCGACCTCACATTAAATTCAGTTAATTTTCCGATGGACATATTTTAATTTTAAACTGAAACCAAAAACACGCGACACAAAAAAAATATCCTCGTTAGCCAGTGAAATGTATAAGGAAACACGGGTATTCTGTAGACAGTTTATTAACGACTGGCCCGGTAGGTGCGACGGCCGGGCGGTGGCGCTCGCGCATACATACATAGGTATCTATCTATGCTTCTATACATTACACTATGTTTTTGGGAACGTGCATATTAAGTGCCCGAAAGAGAGTCTATTTATTGAATTAATGATTATTATGACTATTATTACGAGGTCGATGTTGCTGTCTTAATGTAAGTTGTAGCAGCACCTGATCAAATAGTTTTAAGGAGTGTCTTATTCTTTTGTATTTTTATTTATTAAATTATTCCGTTAAATGTATATTGTTCATGAATAAATCAAATTGAATGGAATTGAATACATATCTACTACATTAAAAAGTAAATCCCCCTTCACGTCTGTTTATCCGCTAACTTCTAAACCGCGCAACGTATTTTGAAACGGTATTCACCATCAGGTAGATATTTTTTCCGAAATGTTTATTTTTATAATACATCCTAATTAAATTTATATATACAGGTTGTACAAAAGAATAGAACACTCCTTAAAACCACGTGATCAGCTACTCGTATACAACAACGCAACATTGAGATCGTGTTATTTTTTTCATATGCTCCATATTTCGTGGTTGTTCCAATATAAAGAGTTGTTGTTTACATTAGCAGCTGATAGCGTGATATTAAGGAGTAGCCTATTCTACTATACCCTATATAGGTAAATAAAGACAATTTTTCAAAGTGACCAAGTGACCAAAAACTTTGACTTGGTAAAGCCACTATCAATATTTTTAAATCTCAATTGCAACTGTGCGATTTAGGGGTGCGTCGCTAGGTCTGTATAAATGCTGATTCATAAATGTTGCCACCATGAACCCGACTACACCGATATTAAAAGAGGCTTATTCAACAAAGGTGTACCTAGACATGAACTGCCTGTCCTATACAGCCCTCTTTGTGACTAGCACAATACAAGTATCACAACCTAGAAAGGCGTAGTAAGTCTACTATTAGGATACGAGATTTTGTGTGTGATTCGTATTGTCACAGTCAATTTGCTCCAAATCTACTGGACCAATTAAGTTAATTGCTTCATACTACAAATAAATAAAAACAAATTGTTTTTACAATCACACCAATTACACAGAGTATTATGTAGAACGATGTAGATACGTTTACAGGTTGTTCTTCTCATGAATATTAACTAATATTTATAATAGACCGATCTCCGTATCCGAGAGGCGAGCATATGGGATTTAGTTCCGCTATCTCTGAGGTCTCCGGTTCGATTCCCAGTCTGACAATTTAGAAAAATTACTTTTCTATACTGTCTCGGGTCTGGGTGTTGTGGTACCGTCGTTGTTTCGGATTTCTATAACACAAGTACTTAAGCTACTTATTATAGGATCAGAGCAATGTATGTGATGTTGTCCAATATTTATATTATTTATAAATATTTATATTAATGGTGAAATTGAGAAAAAAAAAACTGTTATACCATTTTAAAAATCAAATACTACTCGAACAAAATGTATAAAGAAGCTCATGATTTTTTCTCGATTTAACCATTTGATTGGTCCTTTATTAAATGTTTGTATTCAGAGAAGAACAACCTGTAAAAATATCTACATCGTTCTACCAAACACCCAGTATATATAGCCCCAAACTAAGCAAAGGTTGTCCTGTGGTGACTAGATAACGGATAAACATACTTAAATACTTTTATAAACACCCATGACTTAGGTACAAATGCTCGTTTTCATCACACAAACATTTACCATTTGCGGGATTCGATCCCGCAACCGCTGGCTTTGTAGTCCAAAGCGCGAACCACTGCTCGAAGCATGGAATAAGTTACTAGCGTAGCGTTTGGTCATCGCACCAAACTGGCAAAGTCGCTTTTCTGTCTCTCTCTCTGTCTGTCTGTTTAGAAGTATTTATTTTATAATTTTTTATAATATTTTAAGTTTTTTTTTTAACTTTATATTAACATATTTTTTAAACTATGTATGGACGCTATTGTTAGGTTAACTGGAACGCCTTACTTTATTTATTATTAACATACTGTTTAGAACGAACACTTTAGATTACTAGAGAGCGGGCATACTGATACGTTTCTACATTGTGTCAGTAGTCCGCAGTCCGATGCTAATTTATATGATCGGACTAACTTACCTAGTGACGTCCGATCCTCAATTATGTGAAGTAATCTCGTCCTCATTGTGTACAATGTAGTACGCACTTTTTGCTACTGCACTGATTACAATCTTCAAAGTTAGGCGCGTGCATGAACGCGTCAATAAACTAAAAAATAAATAACCGGAACGTGCCCGCACCGTCACCTATCAATGTCATCTGTCACCTGTCAATGTCATTATTTCAAAGGATAAAACTGGACACAACTTTCAAAAAGAAGGGAAACTAAGTAGTATGTAGGTATTTATAGCATATAATCTTTTTTGTACTTTAAGGATTGATAAATACATACTAACTGGGTCGGGCTGGGGATAGGATGAGGACGAGATTACTTCACATAATTGAGGATCGGACGTCACTAGGTAAGTTAGTCCGATCATATAAATTATGTTCCATAATCTCGTCCTCATTGTGTACAATGTAGATGTTCAAAGAGGAAAGTTGTGTCGACAAAGCAATATAAACATTTATTATGATCATTTATATGATTTGCTAAAGTCTTTGCACATGATAAAACTTTGTTTTATCAACTATCTATTGGTAGATGCTTAATTCAAGTTTTATCTAACAAGGATATAGTTGTTTGATTAATTCATTGGAATTAATCAACCAACCCTGTATATCGATACAACCCTGTATATCGATACAACCCTGTATATCGATACAACCCTGTATATCGATACAACCCTGTATTTCGATACAATCCTGTATGATGATACACCTTGTGTGATGATACACCCTGTATGATGATACACCTGTATGATAATACAACCCTGTATGATGATATAACCCCGTATGCTAATACAACCATGTATATTGATACAGTCTCATCCCATTTGATGACACAAACCTGTACCTATTTTATCCCATACAGGTGGGCCAAAAAATGTGTAGGAATTCTATAAAATCGAAAATAGCAAATTTTACTTTAATTGCAATACTCTTTTATTTTTGTTAAAACTGTAAGTCTTTATGAATTTATAGATTTGCTGGGACTGAGACTGATAATCCACCTGTTGTACACTTTTAAGTTTGTGCAATAAAGTTTTAAATAAATACCCCGCGCTATTAAGTAGGTATATTCTTTACGAATAAACTAGAGATCACGCAAACGAAATCGCGGGGCAACAGCTAGTTTAATAAGTTGTCATGGAAATGGAGCCAATGCTTTGAACTATTAATATCCGTCTCATTTATCCAGTAGTGTAGTACATACTTAGTATATGGTTACCTAACAAGGTAAATTTATCGATGTGCAAGTAGGTAGTTAAGCTAGTATTTCTTCTGAAAAGACTTATTTTATTTTATATAATAAGAAAATCTAGTAACCTTTTAAGTTATCATTGTCTGTAATACACTTTTTTATGCAAATAAATTAGTCTTAGGTATTCTTAATAACTCCTGTTCAAGGTGTAGTTCCAAAGTAAAGGAAACTAAAATAAATAATATGGATGTTTACTATCGCAAATTTTTCATTAATTATTTGTTATAAATAAGGAAATTATATACAAATACTACTAGTATTGTTCCAGTAGGGATCCTATTTTGTTGACAATAGTTTCAACATTATTTTACTGAGAAAGATTGATTTTTACTCATCTTCTTAGAAAACCGTTATATGTGTTACACTTGTATGGCTGGAAATCAGTATGAGACTTCCTGCACTTTATGTGTGGATCCCTGGTAGGGGATATTAATAAGTTAATGAAACAGTCTAAATACTTATTTATAAAAAGATTCAATGACTGGTCAATTCTTGTAAGCTAATAAAAAATAATAATTAAATAAGTAATAATTTACCAATACATCACATCGGATAAGATAGAAAGTTTACTCCGGCTCAAAATACTTTTAGCAGCCTTACAGCCTTAGTCCAATAACAAGGTAAGGCAACATTTATTGCCTGCGTTGCCTTAATTATTGCCACTGATCAATGCCTCTATCGTCTCATCCATTTTTTTTTTTTTTTCAATTAAGTTAAGTTAGAAATTTTCTGTCATTAGTTATCATCTCCATTTTTGCTTTACATGGTTATTTAATATCTAATAAAATTATTTATACATAGACTTACATAGGTACTTGACAATCTTCAATTATAATTGTAAGATTCATGCCTTAATTTAAATAATAATTTTAAGTCAGTAGTATATTTTTTATGAAGTTTATAGTTTCATGGATACAATTTAAATTTTTTAATTATGTTTTAATAAATCATATTTTATTATAATCATCTATTTAAATATGAACCTTTGTTATCCACCTGGGATAATTCAGTTTATTTACTATCTTTAGTATCTTGATAATTTAATGATTGGATGATTATTTATCTTTGTCTTTAATTTTTGGTATCAAACATTTTCACAAATAATAAAATGTCTAGAAATATATAACAAAAATACATTTAAAATATATTTAGGTCAGATTTTGAAAATTCAAGTTATCATTGGAACTTTGTGTCTAGTTTTGAATTTCTCTAATAGCAGGTACCTACTTAAAAATTAAAATAATTGGTTTTCGACCTTATGACAAGTACATAAGGATCAATTATGGTGCGACATTTTTGCCTGTAAATAAAGCTGCATAAATCTTTCCATGGGTTTTTACTGACTGAAAATATTGGAATATAACATACAGTTACAGTTAAAAAAGTTTTTAATTATGGTAATTTTTATCTTGTTGATAACAAGGAGAATTATTTTTCCATTTCTGTAACAGTGATCTTCACTCACATTATTTGTAAGTAACACTCATCTTGAGTGTGTCTTTATTTCACTTGATGAAGACTAGAAATAATCTAACTAGCCATGGCGATCAGCTAGAATAATAACCTTAAGTCAGTAACAGTGTTAAATTTTAATTGCTTTCATAGATTATTATAGAATCTTGAGAATTAAGCTTGATACTATGAGAATTTAAGGTTTACCCGGTTGTAACCAGATCTAATATTATAAGTTACACAAATGGGATACCATATCAGTTGTATAGGAACATACAAACATGCACCAGCCAACATCAATTTGTCATGGTCTCCAAACAGGGAGTCAACTTCCCTGTATTATGAGGTACAAGACAATGTATCTCGCCAGGGTCATTCGACCAGAGTATCGAACCTGGGACCTTTTACGTTAAGGCACTTCACGAATCAAGTGGACTAATGATCTTTAAGTCACAGATATCAATTAGCAATGTCAAGTAATGTTTATTTATTCATTTAAGCTTTTTAGTAAAATATAAGAGAAAAAAAAAAAAACTTAATATGGTCATAACTACATGAACTATTGGAGTAAACAGGTTGTTTTCTATGGTATGCTTTATAAAGTCTTGCCCTCTTGGGCCAACATCAAGAAGTATCTCAATTACTTGTGGTAAAAAACTTGTGGAAATCCACACCGAGATAAACCATAATTTGTAAAAGCGCTATTTATCATTGACTTGTATGTATATAAATGGGGCAGAATAAGACAAGCAGATCTGAGACCAACAGATTGTCTTGGTACCATTAATGGTTGCCAAAGGCCCAATTTGATAGTAACAACTGATGAAATTATTAAAAACTTAAAATCTTTATAAACAGACTGAAATTGTCTAGGTAAGTATATGACTTGTTTACACAAGACTCAGAATTCCTTAAGCCTTCAATATCAGCAGGCAAAGGAGCTTCTTTCATAGCCTCCTTAGAGTCAAAGTGTTAAGTTGAAAAAATTACTAAGACGGAGGGCATTACCTCATGGTCTCGGTACCCATATTCTCCCTCCTCTCTTTTTTTCTTCAGTGGCATTCGAAGATATGTATCGTCTTGATACTTTTGTGTTCGACTATATTTTCAACTTCAATTAATGAAGTCGGTCTCTGGTCAACCTTATAAGATTTGCAGACCCGCAATATTATAACAAAAATTTTAAGCCATAGGCTAACCCCTCGTGAAAGCAAGTGGAAGTGTTATAATTCTGCTGCGAGACAGAAAAGAGGAATAATTGTTCTCTCGGTACATATGATGCGCTAGAAGAATTTTATAATATTAATAACTTACCTTATGCTATTACAGATCCTTTGTAGTATATTTCTGGTGCAACATTGTATCGGTCTCATGGTCAACTCTTCATGAAGACTAGAGCCATAATGTTACGTCTCAGGAGGAATCCCTCGAGGAGACGCTTCAGACTGAACAAAAACCCACTGGCCACTCCATCGTAAAGGCCAGTGCTTCTGTACAGAGCAGTTTCTGTGGAGTCATTCAGAGACATGACAGACAACTAGAATGAACATATTGATCACCAACGGCCAACCTCCCGTGAAGGCTCCGATATCATTCATTCTGAGACATGAGACAACTAGAATGAACTTAATGATCACCACGGCCAACCTCCCGTGAAAGCTCCGATGTCATTCATTCTGTCTCGTTTGCGGGCTGTATTCTTCAGCCCGCAAACGAGACAGCGCAACTCTGTCACACACACTCCTTGTTTTCATGATTAATTTCTGGCTGATTATGTTGTTGGAGTGGAGGCCACGTCTCGGCGAACGTAGTGTAGGACGCTTCTCAACTCGATGGGCCGACGAACTCGGGAATATGGCTAGATACATTTGTATCAAAGCAGGAGATCGTACTCCTTGGCGCTCTTTGCGTCCTTCCCGTACGTCCAGCAGTGGGCTGTAATAGGCTGAGATGATGGTGATGGTGATGATATTATAAATATAATAACACTTAAATTAGTGTGCTGTGGTGGTGATAGAAATCGTAGTAATCGTAATAATTGAGCCGAGGTATCGGTCCAACAATTTCACAAATTCAACTGACAAGTTTTGTTTTCCAGCCACCATACTTTTACACAAACATCACCGTATTTTCTTCTTGGTTTTTTGCATTTGTATGTAAGCTGTAAATCACTAATTAGTTTAAAAACTAATTTATTCTAAATATTTATGTCTTCAGTGCTGTGTACAAAAAAGTACAATGACATTGACAGGTGACAGATGACATTGATAGGTGACGGTGCGGGCACGTTCCGGTTATTTATTTTTTAGTTTATTGACGCGTTCATGCACGCGCCTAACTTTGAAGATTGTAATCAGTGCAGTAGCAAAAAGTGCGTACTACATTGTACACAATGAGGACGAGATTATGGAACATAATTCCATAATAATGAGCCGACTACGTGACTAGGCTAAGTTTTAGTCTAGATTTTAGAATGGGCGGCTAATTTTAGGATGCTATTGTTGTGAGTTTGTGTCAAATATACAGGTGTACAATGAAATAGGACACCTCAACACCAACAGCTGCTTTTCTACATACTTTTACTATGAAGGCAACATCAAAGTAGAGAAAAAAAAGTTGTTGTAACCTATATTATAAGCAGCTAATTCAAGGTTTTATGGAGTTTACTTACTTTTTCTTTAGTATATCCTGTATACAGGTTGGCCAGATGAGTGACGTCTAAAAATTTTTTTCAGGTGCGACGTATTGAGAGGTATCTGAATTACCCCAATGTATGTTTTACGATTTTTCGTAGTTTTCGAGTTACGATTTTTTAAATGATTTTTTGGAACTTCAGTTCGGAAAATTTAAAAAAAAATGGAGAAAATTTCTTTGATTTTTTTTCTTGCAACTAAATCTCTATGAACTATCACTTATGCATAAAATAAACAGCCTCATAACTTTAATGGAAGTTACTACAAAATTGACCTAAAGTTGAGAATTTATGTTCAGTGAGTTATCATTTAAAATTTTCAACTTAAAATTAAAAATCTAAACTGATAATTTCTTAGTTTCTAAGAAGCTTCAGAGAATGCGCTAAACTCTAAGCTTTCATAATAATAAAAAAAAAGTAGTACATATACACACACATAGGCTTCATTCATAGGCTATTTAAAAAAATCGTAACTCAAAACCTACGAAAAATCGTAGAACATACATAGTGGTGATTCAGATACCTCTCAACACGAGGCACCTAAAAAAAATTTTGGATGTCACTTTTTGGCCCCCCTGTATGTTACTTAGACGGACGACAGACTGCAGAGTGATAGAAATAGGGTTTTAGCTTTCCTTTACAGAGGCATTTGATTTATTTATTTATTTATTTAGACTTTATTGCACAGATTAAAAAAAAATCATACAAAGGGTGGACTTAATGCCATGAGGCATTCTCTACCAGTCGACCATCAGGCTAAACAGAGACGTTTTGTGGATTCATCATGTTAAAGGTACAGAAGACTAAATAAGTTATACAATTTATATTGGTCAGCGTACATTCATCACATACTTAGCATAAAAAGCACCAATACGGTCGGTATCTTTCGCCGAAACATGTAAGTAATTTTTCACTTACATTTAGTATGAACTGACAAGTCCTGTCAACTCTCGCCCATACTGAAACAGTGCAGTCGCAGATTCAATAATTGCGGAATTTTTGTGGAACAAAATACATTTCATTTCTACTTTATAGGGTCTTGCATAAATTTTATTAGACAACTATTTTTGTTACTTGAATTTAGTTTATTGTGTTTTTGTCCATTATTACACCTTTTTGTTAAGGAAGAGTGGCTCCTTCTAACACAGGTGCAGTAGCACTTACAAGAAAGAGTCCATCACTATGTTTTTTATAATGTCTTTGTTAGCAAATAAAACATTTTTCATTTTCATTTATAGGGTAGGTATGAGCTCCATGGCTTATATCTATGCAGGTTTCTATGTTCCTATGTGGAATCGGTTCACGTTCACTGGACATAATTAAACTTTTAATTGGTTTGCAGCCGATAGTGTTTTAAGGGAATTGTAGAGGGTTAGTATTCGAACTGCCAGCCAGTTGCAAAATTGCAGTTTCGAATTTGGATGCCATTTCTGAGCGGTTGGCATAATTGCATCGAAACTACAAGTTGACCGCTTGCAGACGGGAGCACTGAGCAGTCCTAATGATTATAAATAATATTATAATTAATAGACAACATCACATACATTGCTCTGCCTGCCTAGCATAAGCACTAAAACACGATATGATATGATATGATATAGCGATATATTGACACCAACTGTAAAAATATGATAGTTAAAGCCGCCGTGTAGAATTGCCGTGCCGGTTACGGTACATATTATGATCGCTGTTTCGATAAAAAATCAAAATGGCGGCTATATTCATCATATTTTTACAGTTGGTGTCGATATATCGCTATATCATATCATATCATATCGTGTTTTAGTAGTCATGCTAGGCAGGCTGATCCTATATAAGTAGCTTAAGCACTTGTGTTACAGAAATCAGAAACAACGACGGTACTACAACACCCAGACGCGAAACAATATAGAATAGTAATTTTTCTACATGGTTAACCGGGAACCGGGAATCGAACCCGGGATCTCAGAGGTCCCGGGTGTTGCCTCTCGGCTACGGAGGTCATCAATTGCGCTTTAAGTGTAGATAGGGTTTGACGCTAAAACTAATGTTTCTAGCTTTTCGATTTATTATCGTAATAACAGGTATTAGGGTGGTTGGCGCTGCCTAGTGACAATTATTATTAACGAAACATTATTTTTTTAAACGAAACCGCTTTTACTTTTTATCGAGTTAAACTAAAAAAAACAGAACAACCTCTGAGGAGCGCGGCTATTACAACCGGTAGTTCATCAACATTCTCTTATATCCAGGATACGTAGGTACTCTCCTTTGAGCGGTCAAAGTAAACATTCTGGAATGTTCATAGGTAATATCAGGCATAATTTTCATTGTCAGGGAAATTTCGGGACAAGAATTTGTTTCTCAAACCGTTCAAGGCGGGAAATTTCATGCAAATATTCCTACGTACCTACCAAACGCTGGTATCTTGTAAACAAATTTAAAGAGTATGACTCAAAACAGGAAAATAAACCTATTTGCAAATAAATTGAGCTGTAAATCTAATAACACGAATGTCATCTGGATCCAGTGCACAGATTGTGCTACAATTTACCATTCATAACGAACATAGTGAGGGGCCAATATTGATAAACTATGTCGATAAACGTGACGTTGCTTACGTGTTTTACAAGATGTTATGACTTTTTGATCGTAAATCTAAACAAATTAAAATCAATGTAAGTGTATTTTATGTAAATGCTACCGCATAACCTCAAGGTTGACTGGTAGAGAATGTTGTATAGCATTAGGTCCGCCAATTGTACTTACTTGTGCAATAAAGTTTAAATAAATAAAATAAGAGCCAAACAGGTCAACCCTTAATCAGATTGTGTTGACGCTTTGGTAGGGTCTTCTGAGAACGCCAGAGAGGTTTTCAGAATTAAATTAAAGACCACGCGACCTAAACGAAGTCGCAGGCAACAGCTAGGTGTTTTATATAAGTTTTTAAGTAGTATGTTTCGCATTACTAGGAATTGAATAAGTAAGACATTGGGCTTTCTTTAAGATTATTTTATAAATTCTTAAAGCATTATTTACTTTTAAGCGTAAGTAGAAGGTGTTAGTTAATTTAACAATCCAATTGGCGTAGTGGCGCGGTGTTTCACCTTTAAAAGGTCATCGGTTACATTGCCAGCTTAGGTCAATTCAGAAAATTAACGTTCCTAAATAAATTTACTTGGGTCTGGGAGTGCCGGGAGACCTCTTTTGGCAAAATTCATTATCTGGTACTTCGTCGTAACATAAGAATGTTAATTCCTTAGTTCGACACCAGCATAACGTTCTATGCGCCACAGATTTATTAATTTATAAAAAATATTGTTAATAATTACCGCCGTATTACACTAGAAGTTAGTACGAGTCAAGACACACACTATATCGATAGTCGATGCAATGGTTACAGCCCTATACAAATCAGTCCACTTATTGTGTGCATACAATACGGCTGTACCAGCTGTAGAAATTCCGAAAATTTCTTTACTACTAACCAAAATGTTGCATATAAATGATTGTACTGACAAATGATTTGTAATTACAGTTTATGCACACAACATCTAAAATCATTAAATAAAATAGTGTTGATTATGAGTTTAAATCATTGAATTACTATTCTATAGTACAAAAAAAACACAGTAATTGCGAGCGTCACCTTAATATATCTGAATGTAAGCTCTATGTTGTTTGCTATGACAGTGGTGGTGATATGTTCGGTGGAATGCCTGCAGCTGGACAGTATGGCGTCGACGAGAAGGCCCAGGGTCACGAAGTACAGCAAAACAACACTAGCGCCCGGTGGTTCTACGGTAAGTTGAACTTTAAAGAATTGCCAATTACGTAGATGACTCGTTAGGAATGTACAGTAATGTAGTAAAACTGAAAATGCAACAAATGAATTGATTTTTCTTCCATTGACTGGCAACCGAGCGGGTTCTGCAGCAGCTTCTGCAGAGGCCCTAAAACGGCGAAAATATGAAAGTTTTGATGAGACTACATATTTGAACCATTTGGGGTGGAAACTTTAGGCCCGTGGGGACCGAGTGCCCACAGGCTATACCGTGAGTTGTCTAAGCGTTTAGTTGAGACATCTCACGATCCAAACGCTGGCTTGTACCTTGGCCAACGGGTTAGCCTAGCTATCCAGCGTGGTAATGTTGCCAGCCTTTTGGGCACCTTTCCCTTGAACGGTGATCTCAGTCAGATATTTTATTTATAGGATCTTTCCTATGAATAAAATATCTGACTTTGTATAAAGAGTTTAGTTTTAGAATATGTACATATAATTAGGTTTTTTATTTTTATTGGATTATTTATACCATGATTATTTTTTAATATTCAAATTAATTACTTAATAATGTTTTTATAATCTGTCATTAATAGTTTTTTTGTAAGGCCGTAAATTCTCTCATTTCAATTTCAAAAGTTACCGCGTTAATTTGAAAACAATTCTTATTGAACGATTGATAGGTTGACTGTATTATTTAATTATTCCTGGCAGTAGTAGAGTAAAAAAATAAAGATGGGGTCTTGTAAAAGTGATTAATTTCTATTTTTGAATGTTTATTTACGTTAGAGCATCGATCTTAGAATTCTTAGAGTCTTTCTAATAAAAGCTAAGATAGACTCTTGCAGTCTTACAATTTCGAGTTTTGTCATATTTACCACTTCTCTAAAGTGTTATTAAATTGTTAAACTGCGTTAATTTGTGTGAAGTTTAATCTTGTATAATGTAATTTTTTATGTACGTCGTGTAGTATGTATACGGGGTGTAGTTTTGAATAGTAGGAGGATAGTGTTTCATCAATACAAACAACATTTATAATAGGATCAACATCGAAATGAAAATTAAAAACCGGTCAAGTGCGAGTCGAACTCGCACACCGAGGGTTCCGTACCAACTTATAGCTATGTAAATAATTCGTCTATAACAGTAATCGAGTTTCGATGATATTACCGATTTTCCATGTTTGTTAAGAAATCTTTAAAAAAATATATAACTACAAATTTACGGTTTTAGACTTTTGCCTTTACTTGTGGTAAGCTTCTTGCCAAATTTCATGATTCGAGGTTTATTAATTTTAATTCCCTTGAGTGTCGAAATATACGTTTTTTTTGCGGCTTAAACGGCCGTATCTTTTTTTTACGTTAACTTAGAAGTTTCAAAAGACTATAGTATTGAGTATATATCATTTTAATTTCAACTCGATACCTCCAGCGTTCCCGAGATAAAGGGTCTTGAAGTTGTCAGACAGACGGACGGACAATAAAGTGATCCTACAAGGGTTCCGTTATTTCCTGTTGAGGTACGGAACCCTAATAATCACTTCTCCATACAAACTGATGTCAGGCGATCGGCGGTTTAGAATGGGAAAGTGTTTTCTTTTGCGATTTTGTTATTGGTTCCGTAGAAAAAGTGATTGCTGTACTTAAGCAGTCGAATACCCCCTAGAAGGAAGTCTACTAATAAAATAGGTCCTTATTTTAATTTAGTTTTGACTGACTGACTCTGTAAAGTATGCCAATTATACTTCCCACTGCAGGGTACAGGCTTCACCACAACTATGAGGTGGTTTGGGCCATACTCTGGCAAAGGCCTCACCACAACTACGAGTATGAGGTGGTTTGGGCCATACTCGACCACGAAGGCTGTTGAAAGGCCAGTGCAGTGGCTTAACCTTACTGTCAGATGTTATAAGCCCTAAGGCCTCTGATAGGCTTCACCACGACTAGTATCAAGCGATATTACCGGGGACCAACTTAATGTGCCTTCCGAAGCACGGAGATGCTTGGAATGGTCACCAATGCAATCACAACCGCGAGGTAACATTGGTGATCACTACCAAAGCGCTGCTGATCTAGAAGCACCTCACTGACTCTGAAAATACTTTATTTCCAGGAACCAGCGACGGAGCGGAGTCTGATGACGGCCACGTACCGGCTGCAGGACCAGGGGGGCGACACCTGCATCCTGCTCACCGTCGACGCTCTCGTTGACATATCCTACATGACAAAACTTAACGAACGTGCTGTAAGTTGGGTTTCAGTAATTACTAGCTTTCGCCCAGATGGACAGACCTCATAAAATCTTCTACGAAGCGTTCCTTTGCTGAGTGTGCCCGCAGTGCCACGAATAGAGAGATGGAGAAGTCTTGCAAAAGCCGCAACCAATTTAACAGACCATCCATAATCACAACCACTCCGCCAGGAGCCTAGTGTTACGACTAAGAAAAAGAAGAAGCTTCCGCCCGCAAAGACTAATGCATTATTTTAGAACAAATTTAATTACCATAAAAAAGGTGAGGTATAGTGAGTCAACCTTGAATGATAGACATTATAGTTATGTCGAATTCGCGGGCAGAGGTTCTGAAAGTGTGGGCTTCGTGTCCACACTTTCAGAACTCTTAATTCAAGATTAGTCTTGACCTTAATATGCTCTATGATGTCCTGCGACTTGGTGGTATGGTATAGTTCAGGCGAGACAAGTGACTGGCAGCCGTGACTGGCGTTGCAGCTCGTAACATGAAGTTGGGTTCCTTAGTTATGGGTGCAGTACCACAACGATTATGACTGACACGCCTTCGTCGTGTCTTCTTTTTTATTTTGATAAAATCATCTTCATCTCGGTTTGCTTAAGATCGGCCTCAGCTGATTTAGATCCTGTCAATATCGGCTGCATAGCGGCAGTAGGTCGCTTGCTAGCGACGGCGTCCCCAAAATTTTGATTTTGCTTAGCGCCAGTTTGTACGCATTTTGAAGACGATGCAGCGACGACGCACGATGACGGTGACGTGTGATGTGCTCTGCGGGCTTACGTAACTCACAGTAGGCAGCGGCGACTTCAAAACTGCTGACTCCATGCTTGACCCCGATTTGTCGAGACTCGCCCGGCGTTGCACGGTGTCCTTATTAGCGCACCACGTCGATTTCTTTACGCAACTTACTGACGGTAATCTGCGATGCCTCAAACTTGATCACCACATTAGCAAATCTTGCCTTCAAGAAAACTATGTCATTAAGCAGACTGGTGACGTCGTCGACGTGGTCAAACGTCACAGGAGGAAGTTTGTGCAACTCCTTCGCCACGAACGTTGGTACATCGTCCGGATCGGTCTCTTTGAAGAGCGTGATGATGTCCTCCATGCTCTTTTTTGTTCCATCACGTCTGCGGGAAATCATTTAGTCACTCTTGTTCAGTGACGCAAAAAGAAGTTTCTTCGCCTTAGATATGTCAGTTTCGCTGAGGTTCGATGCACATTTTTGGACGGCACTGATCTCATCGATCACGTCCAGCTTCTGCTGCAGGAACGCGAGAGGTTCGTTAGCCACGAGTTGTTCAGCCATGGCGTAACTAGACACTTGCGACGGCTAGTGCCGCGCGATGCGGAAATTGAATATTAATGTATGCAACACGTCTGTATCGAAACGCACTTGCAATGATACTGATGATTATAGAGGGCGCTGTGATTATACTACATATAAGTATAATATGCTGTCACGGTTTTTTGGTTACAACTTACAAACCGTTTACGTAACGGACGCAACGGAAGCTCTTTATACTGATATTTTTTTCTTATTTTTGCAACATTTTTCATTGATGCTCCGCTCCAATACCTATAACTTTCCTTGAAAAATGGACGGGGGGGGGGATTACCAATACTCGCCATGCTTAGCAGGCGGGTTGGCGAGCGCAGTTTTTTTTATAAGATTTCGCACGCAGTGTACAACTGTATCTTACGATGGTTATTTAATAAATAAGTAAATTTTATTTAAAAAAAAAAAACCGACTTCAAAACACTGAAATGCTAAAAATAATCCTAACACTTAAGTACCTAATCAGTTACTTTTGGAGTCGGTGCCAGCCGATGAGAGATTCAATGTTTTTGTTTGCACCGACTCCAAAAGTAACTGATTAGGTACTTAAGTGTTAGGATTATTTTTAGCATTTCAGTGTTTTGAAGTCGGTTTTATTTTTTTTTAATAAAATTTACTTATTTCATCTATTTTTAGTGATAAATCCTAATCTAACTGCTGAACACCGATTTCATCCCCTATTTTCCTACCCTAAGGGGGGAATTTTATTTTTCAAACTTTTATCATAGCATCTTTGAAGTATAAGCTATTCAATAAAACAAAAATCATCAAAATCGGCTCATATTTGTCGAAGATAGGTAACAAGAACCACAACCAAAATATTATCTGGGTATATATTTGTTGATTTTCTCAAAAAGTTTTAAATCAATTTCGATAAAATTTATATGGGACCACCTCTGAAGTATGATCTACCAAACTAAAAAAGAATCATTAAAATCGATTCATAATTGGCGGAGTAATCGCGTAACAAACATACAAAAAAAAAAAAAAACATACAGTCGAATTGAGAACCTCCTCCTTTTTTGAAGTCGGTTGATAATTAAACATTTTGTAATTTCAGGATGCGAACACGTTTGTGCCTAACAACGCGAACGTGGCGGGCGCGTGCAGGGAGTCCGACGCGGAGACCTTGGTTCTGTCCTTCAAGGAGTTTGCTCTGGAGTGGGCGTTTGCCAAGGTGAGATGAGATGACTTATTATTATTTAATAAGAGCTGTTGCCCGCGACTTCGTTCACGTGGTCTGTGTTCATACATAATTTACTGCGCAGCTTTCTTAATTTTATCTTTTAAAAGAACCTTCTCATGACAGTAAATAACACAACTAAAAAAGAATTAGCGAAATTGTTCCATCCGTTCACGCGTGATATATGTATAGATATAAGGTGTTCAAAAAAGTACGAGCCAAGTATTAGAATTCGGCTCAGAATCGAATCTAGAAAACAGAAAAATACAAATAAAACTATTGTTAAAAAATAAAGATTGGCGCATTAATAAAAAATAAAATAAAAAATACCCACTCATATTATTTATAATTGGCAACATCAGATATATTCGATAACATCACCTACATTGATGATCCTAAGGTAAGTAGCTAAAGCATTTGTGTAATAGGAATCAGAAACAACGACGGTACACAACACCTAGACTCGAGTCAACATAGGAAAGTTCATTTTCTACTTACTCAGCCATGAATCTACACCGGGCCCTCAGAGATGGCAAACGCCAAGTCCGCCAACGCAACGTACTCGCCTCTCGGCTACGAAGGTCGTTTATATCGTCAAGGTCGTTTATATCAGCCATAGGACGTTCACTGCTGAACATAGGCCTCCCCCAGTGATTTTATTTATATGGATATTCTTCATTATTCCAGACACCAGGCGGCGAACGTTGGTATGTGGAAAGCATCAGACTGACATACAACTCGAGCGCGAGGATCCTGGAGCACGCGGCCAAGCAAGGCAGGAAGGTCACCCTCAGCACTGACGTCAGGTCCCTGCTGTTCCCCACGCCGGTCGGCAAGTCCTTCTACTGTCCAGAGGAGACGGTTGTGGACCTAATGGAGGCCGACGTGAGGTTAGTTATACATTTTTATTGATATAAATAAATATTGGCCATCATCACATACATTGCTCTGATCTCTATGAATCTGTACCCGTAACTGACGACCTTCGTAGCCGAGAGGCGAGCATACCGGACTTGGTGTAGTTATCTCTGAGGTCCCGGGTTCGATCCCCGGTCAGTCAATCTAGAAAAATAACTCTTCTATATTGTCTCAGGTCTGGGTGTTGTGGTACCGTCGTTGTTGCTGATTTCTGTAACATAAGTGTTTTAGCTACATACCATAGGATTAGAGCATTTATGTGATGTTGTCCAATATCAAATATTAAAAATTATAAATGATACAATACAGGGTTACATTGCAAAGGGGTGCCAAATCTTTAGAAGTGGCTAAGAATGAGTATCTTAATCGAACTATGCAAAGAATAACATATTTAGTGCTATAATCATATATCATAGTAATAGGTAGACGATCTTATTTATGTATCATCAATCAGATTGAAGATCGTACTCCTATTATCATTATCATTTCAGCCATAGGACGTCCATTGCTGAACATAGGCCTAGTGGTTTCAAGATTGGCCGGTTGGAAGCGGACTGCATCTAGCGTCTCCCTGCAACCTTTACAAAGTCGTCTGTCTACCTTCTGGGTGGACGTCCTACGTTGCGCTTGCCGGTACATGGCCTCCATTCTAGAACCTTTCTGCCCCATCGGCCGTCAGTTCTACGCGCTATGTGCCCGCCCACTGCCACTTCAGCTTGCTGATCCATTGGGCTATGTCAGCGACTTTTGTTCGTTTACGAATCTCTTCGATCTCGCAAAGAAACACCGAGCATAGCCCTTTCCATAGCACGCTGTGCGACCTTGAGCTTTCTTAAGGGGCTCGTAGTGAAAAGCTACTCCTTGGCGTACTCTTATACATTAGTAATATTAGTAAACTACATTTATGGGGCTGATTCTAATAATCAAACACAACAATGTTAAATAACTTTAAAATCTTTTAAAAAAATATTTTCCTATATAAGGTGCTATCTGCAACGGCTGAAATGGGTAAAAGTATTGCTTATATAGATTACGATAGTAAAGGAATTACGTGCCCCGGATCGGTAATTAATTATTTGCGAAAAGACAGTAAATAAATGGTTACTTGCTTCAATTTGCATAACACACTTCGTCATCCGCCCTTGACACTGCGCGGGAGCGGTATAATGTGAAACGTTAGCATTTTTGGACAGATGTGGACGGTTTGAGACAAAATAAAGCCAAATCTTTATTTAATATAATTTTTTTAATGAAAAAATTTATGATGTTCTGGATATAAAATTTCTTCTACTATCGTAATCTATATAAGCAATACTTTTACCCGTTTCAGCCGTTGCAGATATTTATGAAGCACCTTATATAACGCCAGAACAGCTGATCGGCTGTTTAGATAGATTGATAGATAAACTCTTAATTGCACAAAAAAAAACATTAAAGGTATCACAAAGTACAAGGCACAGTTATGTACAATCAGGCGGCCTTATTGCCAAAAGCGATCTCTTCCAGACAACCTTTAGTGTGGGGAAGTGAGAGTGGAGTATGTTGGTCTAGTACAACGATATTAAAAACCCGTAGTAAATGTTGCTATATTTGAGCAGTAGACTCACCTAAAAGGGAGTTTACTCATAAAATAAGACCCTAAGGGCCAGTTTCACCACTTGCTGATAAGTTTCGGATAACCTATGTAACCCATACAATTAGCTGTCAAAAAAGTGCCAGATAGCTTATCAGAACTTATCAGCAAGAGGTAAAATTGGCCAAAAAAGTTAGGCACTTGATCTTTTATCCGTACTTGATCAAGCATGATATTTCTCTTACAGTGCAACCACAGCACACCGGGCAAAGCTGTACCTTCGCCAAATGAGACTTCAAGCGTTTATGTACAAACACGACGGTGAATTCGGCCCTCCCTGGCACTGTTCGGACTCTGCCCGGGCAAGGTCTGAAACCGCCCCAGTAGCGGTCGGGGCAGCGTTAGCAATTGCCACAGCGGGGACACTGGTCGGCTATGCAATTTGGCGTTATTTGAAGGTAAAGAAGGTACAGTATGACACGATGGAGTGAGCCGGTTAAAACGCGTTCTGAACTTTTTGTATTTTTATATTTGGTTATTTAATGACATTATCATTTCGTATAACATTGTTGGATAATTGTTTTAGTATGATCATTTTGTTGGAACAAAACTTTGATCTTACTGCACATTTCAGTATTATCAGTTTAAATGAACTACATTTTAAATTGAAACGACAATTACTGAGATTAATCTAAGTATATAAATTAGTTTATAGTTTGTATTTATTGTTCAGAACGCATTTATTGTTAAAAAATCTAAGGAAATCTCAAAAAATATCAAAGTTTATTGCCAATGTCGATAAGGTTAATAGCGAGGTAGACCAAATTGTTGTTACAAAACCAACGCATTTAAGAATTCAAGTGAGATTCCCATTATTAATATTGGTTAAAAACTCATTTAGTAATGTTTAGGATTTATTTTACATAATAAGGAGAGCCTCATTATAAAGTAATTTTATAGAGAAAAGGAAACGAAAGAAATAATATATGAAATGGGAAAAGTAGATTTTGCAGCCATTTTTATTTTCAAATATTTTTTTTGGGTAAAGTCGGTACGCTCAAGATCTTAAGTGATAGTGATAACTGGTTAGCGTTATAATCATTTAGTCGTCTGGTTGATTTCATAGTAATTTATAATTGAAAAACCACATGTAATGGTTATGCTACTAGTATAATAAGGTCCTTTTTTAGTATTTACCTTCCTTTAGAGGATAATTCCGTTACTCAAATACAAAAACTTTTACTTTGAGACCAGCATCAAAATATTTAAAAAGTTTTGCTACTATGCTCCCCATACATTCTACAACAGCAACTCGGCTTTTTAAATTTCAAGATCTAGAGTTCATTCAGACCTTTTTAGGGTTCCGTAGTCCTGACAAGGAACCCTTATAGTTTCGTTATGTCCGTCTGTCTGTCTGTCTGTCTGTCCGAGGTTTTGCTAAGAATGCTAAGAGACCGTTAGTACTAGAAAGAAATAATTTTGTAGGTGTATGTATGCCAATTACGCCGACAAAGTGGTAGAATAAAATTGGGAAAATATATTTTTTTAAGTAGGGATGATTTTTATTTCGTCGTCTACCCTATCGTGTGGGGTATCGTTGAGTAGGTCTTTTAATATGACTTAGGGGTTGCTAATACTTTTTTTTTCGATTTAATGCTCCATTAACGAATTATTAAACTTTAAAGTAAATTTTTTTGTTCTTCCCTCCCCCCCCCCCTCAAAAAGCTAAACGCTTGAAAAATCTGAATAAATTAATGGTGATAGTTCATTTCATAAAGTTTTTTTTTAATGAAACCCCAGTTAGAATGGAGTGTGTTTTTTTTCAATTTCGATGTTGATCCCATAGTAAAAGGTATTTGAGCAGCAGGAATGAACTCCTAAAATCGAATTAACTATTAAAAAGGACCTTACATTATTATTAACGTTAAAATAATGTGTACTTTACCCGTAAATGCATCAATAAAATCTGAAAAATATAAAAATTGTACCTAAATATAAAATTAAGTGAGGAAATGTTAAACATCATTGTTTACGCGAGTGCTCTAAGGATATAGAATATAAATTAAATGAGGGGGCACGAGAACAAGTAATGTATAATTGTTTAAAATAATGTTGTTGACGTTTGATTATGATGTAAAAAATGTATTTAATCCCATATAACCCCAAATACCCCATAGGATAGATATTTTTTATTATTCTCTTGGAATTGTATTAAGAAAATTGGCTTACAGTTATTCGAATATTGATGTCATTGGGAAAGGTACCTACGGAGCGTTCGAAAATGTTTACATTGTTGGGAGTAAGTGTTAGATATTATTATCAGATCATGTTGTGCTAAGGTCATTTTAATAAGCAGTTTCGTTAACATTATAGGTATTTAACTTAAGACTTTTTTAAATATTACAATCAGCATTTAAATAATTATTTATATTAAATCGAAGGCAACAATAGTGATGTGTCAATCAAAGCTGTATGTGTATCGATATACACAGTATCGTATAGTCAACAGCTGACGAGGAATCGTTGAAATTCAATATTTATTAGGTTTTTTAAATAGTGATTTTGATTAATATAAATATCTTCTTCTATATTACTAAAATATCATTTTAGGTTATTATAGTGATAGTAAACTGGCCTCTAATATACATACGCATTACAAATACATAGCTTGATAGGGATTTTATTAGATACATTATTTATATTTCTAATTTTTACTATTCTTAATCTTTTGGAAACATGACTTATTAAAGCGACCAAAGCATTCCTATCATAATACATATCAGATGATAATAAAGTATAATTTATGGACAATCATTATAGTAATTAATGGAGATAATTTATTTGAGATTGTTTGCGGTGTAGCGGACACTATCGAAATATTACGTGTACAAGCAATAAATACGTTCTATCGATGCCGTCGTAAGACAGACATGGCTAATTGATGTTGTCTCGTGCGCAAAACTTGGTTCATACTAGTGTTTATTTCATGGAGCATATACCTATAGAGTAGAAATGACATTTTTTTCGACAAAAATCGCCTTTATTTTTAACTGTGACTCTAATACAGTTTTAGTATGGGCGGGAGTTGACAGGACTTGTCAATTCATACGTAAGTGATAAATCACTAACATGTTTTGGAGAAAGGTAGTCCTTATAGCTGCTCTATAGGGTATGTGTTCGATAGTTTATTTAGTATTAAGTGTATATTGAATATTTTGATATAAGAAATATATTTTCGTGATGTAGCTCTCTACTTTGCTGTTTCTTTCAAATTCTTACATGTAGCTGTGACAATGTCAAGTTTATGCTAAATTTTACAAAAAAAACTTTTTGCGAAAATGGTTAAAAAAGTATACAATCAGACAAATACTGTTAGTATTTTGCCAAGAAATATCTTTGTCGCTTTTGGCCACAGCTATGTGCAAGATTATTTACTACAACTGACTTTGTAAGTAATACTACTATTTACTATTGTTTCATAGAAGTACCTTTTTCGAACTACCTCCTCCGGCTTCCAAAATGTGTAGCATATTTTTGTACATTTCGTATGTTTTTCCAACTCCATAATATAATGATAACGTAGCAGATAGAATGATAAATATGACGATATATTTTTATTGAGATATCTATAATAATGACACTAGTACCCAAGTTTTGCTAGTTAAGGTGCGCTGTGTGTTATCGCTTAAAAAGTGGGCTAGTGGTGGGTTACTGACAATGGATATTGATATACATATTTAAGTTTTAATGTGTTTTAATTATCATACATATACAAGTTTAATAAAAGTTTAATAAAATCATATATTAATGATTTGCAAGAACTATAGATCAGTCATGGCGACTATAAAAACAAATGAATATTGATATATGTTTGAAAACAATATTTTTTCTATGTAAAGCTATAATAATATTGCCTATATATAATAAAAAAACATCAATTTGAGTAAAAGTACTAAATATCAAATCATAAGACTATCCCAGTTAAAAGTATCGATATAATCGATTAACTCCATTCGCAAGAGCGCATCACTACCTACTCCTATATTTATTTGTGTACCTAATACTCATCAATTACTAATTATTAATTAACATATCGTTTACTAATTAAGTTGTGCGTGAAATGCGTTTTGTGATCATTATTAGTGTAAGTTTGTATCTTATTTATATTAGGTTAAAGTTGGATTTAGGTTAAGTTAGTAATAGAGTCCTTATACTGGCTTCAAGCTGTAAATATTTTTGCTTTGTTTTAGCCCGTCATCTGTACCTACTTGCGTTCTGTGTTTTTTGACGTCCAATATATTAGCAGAAAACGACTCCCAATCTACGCGTTTCTACCAAGCTCATGTTAGGAAAATAGTATTATAAACATACTATTTATAAATAATGTTTATTGTAGTTATTTTCGATTATAATAATGCGTCAAAAAATACAGAATATTTTTTTAGGGTTGTTACATTTGTCCGAAATATCGATACATTTTGTAGTTGAGCAATTAATACAAACATATAATTTTACTATCAACATTTTTTTCCACTTTATATTACCCTTTCATTAAATATAATGCGGCAACATGAAGTGTCACCCAACGTGGCATTAAAAATGAAATATTACCTCTTTTTTGACACAATTAAAAAAAATGATTAAGATCCGTTTTTTGGTTTGATTGGGTTCTGAATTGATATTTATAGTATTCAACTGGAATCTTTCTAGTTATAGTCATTGTTATAATTTTAGTTTTATTTAAATTAATTCCGTTATAATGTCGGACAAATAGCAACTCCGCTCTTCTAACTTATCTGGTTCAGGCTTTTTTTTATGTATATGTACTTTTTAACATATTTATACATTCGATAACATTATAGCACTCTTAATGTAAATATTTTAAATGTAAGCCACTTTTCAAATTTAACATATTTTTGCACTATTGTTTCTTTCTCGAAATTCTATCTCTAATGTAATAATAATTCGTTTCAAAGACTATGATGATATTTCAGATACTTTTTCTACTAGTTGAGATTATAATTCTATTTTCCTAATATTTTGTATTGACCTCTCGTAGTTTCTTTCCTGACTAGTTTTTTAGCATTATGTACTCATTGGTGCATACGTATTAAATAATGTACTAATATTATTATATGCCATACGATTTGTCTTCCAGATTGATCTTAAAACAATAGCGTAAAGTATTGTAGCTTATTATTATATACATAATTATGGATATTAACTAAAAGTGGTGATATTATGGCGTTTTGTAGGCTAATGATGAGGTCAGGTTTTTTATTATGTCAACGTAAAATTGGTTAACGTTAAAAAATATACATAGAAGATATGTTTGGTCACGTTTTTATTATGTTAACGTAAAATAGGTTAACGTTAAAAAATATACCCAGAAGATATGTTTGGTCATGTTTTTAGTTAACGTAAAAAAATATGCATAATGACTAATTAATTTTAACCTTTAGCGTCACGATAAATGCAGAAAAATTGTTGCGGTTTTAATTCAAGATTTAGTCATTGATGATAACTTTATCATTCAAGGGTTGTTGAACACTTTTATAACTGATCAGAAAAAAATTCAATGTGCTCTTGTATAAATTTATATTTCTTTTTTTAAATAAACTTTTGTATGTAGATACTTATTTATTAAACTTTATTGCACAGATTTTTAAGTGAAGTATACAAAATGTGGACTTAATGCAACGTGGCTTTCTCTGCCAGCTGACTTTTTGGTGTCATTAGTTTCTATTAAGGTCACGACAGTTAAGTAAGTGTACCTATTGAGTGAGTGAGTGATCTGAAGCTAAACTTAATTTATATTTTTATTAATTAAAAACTTAATCGCACAAACTTATCAATAGTGTACAAAAGGTGAACTCAATGCTAGAAGCATTCTAAGCCAGTCACCCATTTAATATAAATTACTATCTATTCTATACTACTGAATTTGGCACAAGTCTTGATAGTTTCTGTATAAAATATAATAGATGTTTGTGTTATTACTATTAACATAACGTACCAAGTTACTCTCATTGTATGCAATACATATTTAATATATATTATAATTAGGTAAATAAACACCAATGGATGTGGATGCGACACCATAATTATCACCACTGAATAGTAATTAAGAGACATATCTCAAATTATTGTAATTTAGTGCGTTCATTTATTGAATTGTCTTTATGAATAAATGACGTCAAAATAAATAAAGTTCAATTATTTGCCTTTAACACCCTGTATAAATGATCACTCGTTAATTATAACGATTAGTTAGCACTTCATGTACGCTAAATAAAGGTAGCTGAAGCTATAATTATATATAACTAGCTGTCCCGGCGAACTTCGTAATGCCTCTTCATTTTTTTTTTGGGATTTTTTCGATGTTTTATTAGTTATTCTGCTATTCGGGGCGGAGACGAATTCAACAAATTAAAGATCGTAAAAATCGGTCCAGCCGTTTTTGACTTATAAATATTACACTTACACTTCCGGTTTTATGACCAACTCATTCACCCTGACAGCTGTACGACTCTGGAACGGACTTCCCTTGAAAATCAAAAAATCCACGTCAAAATTCTCCTTCAAGAAGGCTCTCCGCAAGCATTTTTTGGATTAACTCTTTTCTCTTTTCCATGATTCTCGCTGGCATGAGATCTGTGTATAATTATATTATGTATAACTATGTATGTATATACCGTATATAGCTATCTATGTATGTATCTAGTATATACAATTGTATTTATTCGTCTAGTTTGTTTTAGTTTTGTATGATTTAATTTAACACACTTTGTTTTTTTGTTGCACCGCCTATACCATCTCTGTATGGCCCCATGGTTGACTGGTAGAGAATGCTTTTGGCATTAGGTCCGCCATTTGTACAACTTTTTTTAAATGTCTGTGCAATAAAGTTTAAATAAATAGTAAAAAAAACAAATTAACCAAGTTGGTCCATCGGCAGTCAGTTCTACCTACCTACTACTATTTGCCCCGCCTACTGCCACTTCAGCTTGCTAATCCGTTGGGTTATATCAGAGACTTTTGTTCGTTTACGTATCTCCTCATTTCTGATTCGATCGACCTGGTAAAGGTTGCAGGCCGCTTCCAACCGGCCAATCTGGTAATCACTAGGAGAGGCCTATGTTCACCAGTGGACGTCCTGGCTGAAATGATGACGATGATGATACAAAAAAAAAAAAAAACAATCGGCGGTTTGGTTATTTTGTTATGTATGGGAAGTCGATAATTTTTTTATGCAAGAATCAGATACAAAAGTCATAGAACAAAAATTGTTTAGGATTGTATAGAATATAATTGGTTACATACAAGGTTATCCTTGAGTAACAACAGAATATCCTGTATAGTTTTATTTCTTGTAAAACGCAATTTTACCGAAAAATTAACGTTTCTAACACACTTTATACACACTATATATTAGTTTCACTTGTAACTAACTAACTATGTAATCAAATCTCGGAAGTTAGTTTTTACCTAAATTAACTCGCATAATATCAGTCTAGTCTCAGTTTATCGAAGAACCTGCACTAAATATAATCTGAAATTTCCTGACCATATTCCAAATTTTTTTTGTGAAAAATCATAACTCGTAATCGGATGCCAAACGATTTTTTTCCAGTCACATAAGTCCATAAGCCTGGGTCTGGGCCACCCTGTATATAAGAGGGTTGTATAGTTTTTTTAAACTATGATATCAATTAATTATAAAAAAGTTTTAGGGCATACGCTCTTATGCCGACAATTTTATATAACATAAAGCGCCATCTCACAAAATTTTAAGGTACCAGTTGAGCATCACCCTTCGGCATTCTTACAAGTACTTACCACAAAAATACGCGATGGCGCTATATGATATTGTCAGCATACAAAAATACGAAAGAAACCGGTTAATATTTATTACAGAATGTATAAGACCCATTTCTAATATTTGATAGTAGTTGTAAAGATTTGACCATAAAACTAAATTTGCCATAGCTTTTAAGTCAGTATTTGGAGTATGTGATAGTCAATTTAGCGAAAACCTTTACTATTCCGGTTAAGGTTTCATAATAAAATAACCGGTTTCCGATCCCTGATTGTCAGCATGAGAGCGGATAGAATCGATCTATCTATTAAAAAAAAAATAGGACGTTGCGCAGAAAATCATTTTATGATTAAAGGCGACGCGAACGAAGTCGCGGTCAACAGCTAGTTGATTATATTTTTGTTCGAATACGGATATACAGGGTTATTTGTAAAACATCAACAACCTCATATACCAACATTGAAATCGCAAAAAAACACTTCCCCATACTAAGCCGCCGACCAGCTGACATCAGTTTGTATGGAGCAGTGTTTTTTTTTTAAAGATATTAATGTTGGTCCCATAGAAAAAGTTGTTGTATTTGACCACAAGAATCATCACTTAAGAGGTTGTTGATGTTTTAAAATAACCCTGTATAAGCATATGCTCTAACAGCTCCCAACCATAACTACGTCCAATTTGGAACTTTACCCCTCGAAGTGCCTCGAACTCGCAATTTTCGGCCAAACCATTTCGATGGGGTTCGCAAATGAATTTAATTGACTCCCCTGGGTGCCGCAGTTGATATATTGTTAGATTTGCTTGTTAAAATTATTAACTTGATTGCTGACTAATTACGTGTATCATGATAAATTGTTAGATTATTTTTACGACCGTCTGTTCTTAAGGACTGCAAAGCCGGGCGGTGACGGGTTCGATTTCCGCAAGGGAAAATGTAATGAAATCGAGTAGGTATTGTTTTGTATAAATCCAATAAAACCATTTTATTATATTACAAACTAGCTGTTCCAAGAACTTTGTACGACTTAAAAATTCATTAAAAAACCGTTCCATATAGTTTTCTTTTTTTTTAAATTTTGTGATAGTTTTAATAGTTATTCTGCTATTCGGAGCGGAGACAAATCCAACAAATCCAACAAATCAAAGACCATAAAAATCGGTCCAGTCGTTCTTTACTTTTAAATGGTGTAACTAACCCGAGTTTATTTTATATATTTATTATTTAGATATAATATAGATTGGCCTGAAAAACTCTTTTACATGTCCTAATTATTTTCTTACCCTACCAATCTTTTGGGACAATTTTGTTGACTATGCCTGACTCATGGATGTAGTTTAGTATGTATATAAGTATGCCTATCCGTTTTACAGGGATACATTGCAAGGTAGTGCCAAATTTGAAAAATACGATCTAGAGAATAATATAAAAGTGCGTCTTAATCGTTTTTATTTTTATTTTTACTATTATTTTAATAACATTAACTTTGAAACATCCGGAAAAAAATGACAACGTGACCTGCTCGGTCATTCATAATAACGGGCGTAAGCCGGAAAAAAAAACCTGATATAATAAGATTGGAGATAGTTTGATGGATGCGTCACCCCTTAGTGATATAACTTGATAAAGTAATTGTGAATAATTTTCCGCTTAATTTCCGATTGCAGCCCTTAGTGCGTAAACTTCTCTAGTGTAGGGTAAAATCTATCTTGGTTAGGGTTGTCGCGCAAAATTATACATTTAATGTTTTTTTTTATTATTGTAAAAAAACTTTGTAGTGTTTTAGACGCGATTAACTAACATTTAATATTGTATTCTTAATTTATGAACAGTATTATAAAATAATAAATTAAATTATTATACGCTGACGATCTTAAGGTTGTGATACGCCAAAATAACGTACGCTTACTCCAGGAAGACCTGAACCGTTTTTCGAGTTGGTGTACACTTTTCACGTCAACTAACTTCTAATTTAAAAACTTACAAAATTGGTGACCAAGTTATTCAGGAAGTTGACGTAATTCGGGATTTGAGGGTTCAAATTGACAATAAACTTCGATTCCATGTGCATGTTGATAAAATTGCTAAAAAAGTAACTAATTTTTTAACTATTTTTTTGTTTTAAAACATCGACATTTGCGATGATGATCGGCGTCATTTGGTCATAAACAAGACTCTTCATATGAGCCCACACATAAAAATCCATCGGAGTTAAATCGGGGCTCCTTGCCGGCCATGCTATGGGGCCGCCTCTTCCGATCCATTTATTGCAATAATTCACGTCCAACCAAGTTCGAACGCTCTTCCTGTAGTGCGCTAGGCAGCCATCATGTTGAAAGAACATATCTCGTCTCAATTCAAGAGGCAAGTCAAGCATTAATAAGGGTAACTCCTCCCTCGAAAATGTACCCTCTGCTACCTTAACTGTTATTTTGTCAATGTTTGGCCTATTTAATAGCAAGTGTTATACCTTTTTGAATAGCTAAAAAACGTAGAAGTTTTTAAAATTACTTGCAGGATAAGTACCATACATTTTTTTTAAAAAAGTTAAAAACAATTAGTGAAAATTCTTTAATTTCAACTGTTGTCGAGCAGTTTTATGAAGCTGTTAGTAATAGGTTCAGTTTTTGTTAATCATTTTTATTAATTGACATGTCTTCTAACTGGAAACATTAAAAAACCGGGCCCTAGTAGCTCCAATTGCAAAAAAATCGACAGAAAAGCCAAAAGAAAAAAGATTATAAAAAATATCTTTAAAATTCAATATCTCCATAACGGTTAGGTTTCGGATACTATATTATAGGATCAATTCGATCAGAAATGACCTGAATAATAACGTCCTTCAATATTCTGTACGACTTTCCCTGTAACCCTGTATAAATTCAAGTCCTATTTATTTATTTGATATTAAGAGGTTGTAATAATTGTCAAGTCATTTTATTCACTTTTATCTACTTTGAATTAATTCAGACATATATCTGTTTTCAGCAGTATTTTTATGAATGTCGTGGCAGCCTATAAGTAAGGCAACACTGTAAATATGTATTTTAATTTTAAGTATGTAAATGTGTGGTGTATGCTTTGTTGGTTGTTCTAAATAAATAAAAGTAAATAAATAAATTACACTATAAACAGGTTGATTGGTAAAACGATACATTCCTCGCAGGAGTTGATAAAGGAGCAAAATTGCAACAACTTTTGTTAATAAACACGGCAAAATCGTAAAAAAAATGTCTTTTACGTACTAACTACAAGTTCAGTTGCTAAGATTTGTATGGGAAGGTGAGTTTTTTTTTACATTTCGACGTTAGTGGTCAATTTTACAAGTCACCACGACATATACATAATTTTTTTTAGAAAGAAAACAACGAAGCTACCTATTTTGACTAAGGTGTAGTATTTCTGAAGTAAGGGCTTGTAGAGTTAGGGCGTGTAGAGTTTCTACATGAAACTTGAAAAGTATGTATTTGCTAGTGGTCTAAATATGTATTTAATAAAGGGAATAGTATGAAGTGTTTTTTTGGGATTTCTTTGTTGGCAATAACAAGGAGGTTATTGTCAACATAGAAATCCCAAAAAAAAAACTTGATACTAAACCCATACTAAACCGCGACAGCTGACAGCAGTTTGTATGGAAAAGTCGACGCGTTGGTGCATAGAAAAAGTTGTTGTATTTAAGAACTAGAATCAGCTCCTAAGGGGTTTTGCGTTATTACATTAAATTTAGCCCCTGGTATATTCAATTTTTCTTAACAAATTAAGTGTTGACTCTCATTTATCCGTTGTTACCTGACTGTTAATACCGACATGCAAGCTAGACATCTTCCTGAATTAACAATTTTGGCCGAAGAGTGTGGTTTATCGTCGCTTCCGAGGAAGATTGCCAGCTGACACCACCAGAATGGCTCCGAGTACAAAGCCTTAACAACCAATAAATTATAATTATAAATGTATGTATATTATTGTATGTATGTTAATCTGTAAGGTATTTTTATATGGTCCTTTTATTATAATGTTATCTGTAATCATTATGATGCCTGAAATAAATGATATTATAATTATTTATTAAAGTACCAACCAGGTTTGCGACATCCCTGGTATCCCTTTGGCAACCCGACCCCTTCAAGTGTGTCCTGTGACAAATTGGCTGCGAGATAATTGAAGCTCATTGTGTTTGTAGCTCATCCCTGCTGCTATCAGGTGTGAGACAGACTTAGCCCGTGACGTTGCTCGATTTTACCTTAGCTATTTTAATATTTTATTAGGGTTCCGTATGAAAACAAGGAACCCTTGTACGACATCTTATTGTATCCACGTGTTCATGTGATTTGTAATCGGACGACCCGATCGGTGTAGTGCGGATTCGCCTCGAATGCAAAGGGCTCGGTTCGGGTTGATTCAGAAAAATATATTTTCTCGATTCATTGACTCGAGTCTGGGTGTGCTTGGAGACGATCCTGGCAAAGTACATTGTCTGGTACCTCGTAACACTAGGTTGTTAATTCCTTACCACGAGAATGACGATTGATGTGTTTATATTTATTAAATAAAAAATATAACAAACTTGAGTATCGCAGCCCAGTCTGAAAAAAAATATCAGTCTTTAACGTGACACATCCATTGCGCTATAAGGTAGGTAGCATGGACCAGATCTATACATCTATAATATATAAAACAAAGTCGGGTTAGTTACACCATTTATAAGTCGAGAATGGCTGGACCGCTTTTTATGATCTTTGATTTGTTGAATTTGTCTCCGCCCCGAATAGCAGAATAACTATAAAAAAACGGAAATAATCACGGTTTTTTTTTTATGTAGACGACGTTGCCGGGACAGCTAGTACCTTATAGAGTAGAATGTCGTTTATTTTGTTTCACAAAATTTTTTCCATTATTTAATCTGCGACTGTACTGTTTTAGAATGGGCAAGAGTTGACTGGGCTTGTCAGTTCAGACTAAGTGTAATTAAAGAACCGGCCAAGTGCGAGTTGGACTCGTGTATGGACAGTTCTGTACCATTATCTACAATATTCTGTAAATATTTCAAGCGTTTACCTATTTCCGTTATTAATATCAAGCAAATACCGGCATAAATCACGTTTGTTGTATGGGAGCCACACTTAAATATGTATTTAATTTTGCTTTTAGTATTTGTTGTTATAGCGGCAACAGAAATACATCATCTGTAAAAATTTCAACTGTCTAGCTATTACGGTTCATGAGATATAGCCTGGTGACAGACAGACAGACATACGGACAAACCCACCAACCACCCATGGCCATACTAACCTCGCAGTTATACTGGCCGGCGCGCGAGAGATGCACGCGGATTTTGCGTCTGCTAGGCAGTGTGCACTCCGCCGCGTGAATTCTTGCCTCTCTACAAGTATTTTATCCTCTGTTCCTTGTCCCTTCTATGTAACTCTCCCCCTTCTGGGGCTTAACGCCACACTTACGCTGGCACCGTCCGGTGCCGGGCAGCACGAGCCATTTCTTCTTCTGTGCTCACCGTGCACGAACTCCTGCAGCCGTCTGAAGTTCGTCTCCGAGGCGACGAGATCGGGGTACCATACCGGGCCGATATTCTCCGAGGTAGAGACATACGGACAGTAAAGTCATAGTAATTGGGCCCCGTTTTTACCCTTTGCGTACGGAACCGTATTATCTTTCGGAGAAAGATAGTCCGTATTGCTGCTCTAAAGGGTTTATGGTCGATGATAGGTAGGTACGAAGACCGTCCGGTCCAGTAGTGTGCAACCTGGATTACAAAGCTAGTGGTTGCAGGTTCGAATAATACAAGGAATATATACGTTTGGCGACCGAATTGTTTAGTGGTTCACGCTCCAGACTACAAAGCCAGCGATTGTGGGTTCGAATCGCGCAAGGGGCGAGTGTTTGTGTGGTGAGCATGAACATTCTTACCTTAGTCATGGTTGTCATAATGTTTAAATACTGGTTGTCTAGTAGCCATAGTAAAAACTAAGTTTATGAGTTAACTACAATCTCTGTTGAGTTTGGGGTTAGGAAGAGAGTTTATTGGAAGCTGGGTTGCTACAACAAATAATTAATAAAAAGATGGTTAAATGTATGTCGTCAATATAAAAAATAAGAATAGATAAAAACATAGTTCTACACATTAAAGAGAGTGATTTCTTTACATTTTTAATGTGTAAAAACAGCAGTTAACCTCTAATTAAGACATTCAAGGCGTGTGGCGACACCTTCGACAGATTTATTGCTATAAAAACTAACTGCTTGACATCCGACTTTTCTTGCGACGAAAGTTTTGTATGGACATGTCTCCTTTTTACTCTTGATGAAGGAGTGTGAGGTGATGGGTAGTTGACTCTACCAATCAATTGACATACTTTTTTTGAGCTGCCAAAACGTACCTCTTCCTTAGAATTTGTATGGCAATATCGGACAATGACGTCACTGTTAACCAAACTCAACTGACTATCTATTTATTAGTTTTAAAGCAATTAAAAATCTATTTGAAGAAACAATTAAAAAATATGAATAAACAAATTAATTAAATTAGGTGTTATTTAAAAAAAGAAGTGTCTCGGAATTATTTATGAATGGTGTCAATATCCCAGAATGCGATCTCAAACTTAGCATATTCGAAGCAAGTGCAACGTTATTGAAATAGCCCGTGTATTCTTTTTATAATATACAGACAGGAGCAGATTAATACAAGCGCCAACAATGCGAGCACTAAAACTGGAGATATAGGTAGCACCCGTCTACTCTTACAATTCCTAATTTCTACACAGGGAGAGAGAAGGCATTATGTACTTAAATATTGCTTTCGTCCTGTATTGCGAGCGAAGTAACTGTAAACACCGCATCGACTAATATGACGTTTCGGGTATTGTGTAACAATCAAACGACTAGTTTTAGTATTTTTTTAGATGGAGTAATCTTTTTAAATGCTTTAGTAAAGTCATCTCAAAATTAATGCATCAGAAGATAGGTAACGATTAAGAAAGGTGCTCAAAGATGATCGCAAAGGGTAGCCCTGCACCGTTTATATGATAAAATACTTGCCACTGTCACTATTCGAAATAAATTAAGTTCATAAAAATAATTTACAAAAAAGTGAATTTCAAAAAAATCTTTTAACGATCCTTTTGTCGGTCTTCTTTTATCCCCAATTTTCAGGAAAACAAAAAGAACTCGTGATTGTATGAATAGTCTACGATTTCTATATAAATTGGCAACAGAGTTTGTGAAGAGTAAAATTAAATATCCTTTTCTCACTGTTAGACTAATTTAGACATTAATAAATGTGTTTGTATGCTTACTGTTACACAACCGATGTAGTCGTCATCTCCATAAGACCATGTCCACAACTTACCTACCCTTCGGTTAAAAAATTGTCAGAATGCGTAACGAGGTGTCGGGTGTCGTAAAAAATATACGTAAATGTACACCCCTAGGTCTATGCGCTTAAACTTTTTATTTTTCATTCACTAAACATGGACCAAGGAATGCAGAATTGATGGGTGCGACTTTTTATGCCAATTTGTCATTTTCAAAGCAAAATTTGTTTTTTTAGATTAGCGCTTCTGAATCTTTGACATTGGTAATTTGGGTAGATTTTTTGGGTTTAAAGAATTTATTTCTCTTGAACTTACATGATTAATGGTTGTTTTATTAGTCAGTTGATGAATAAATCCTTTTTATCAGTATTTAGGCTTAGATTTTTTATTAAATCGATGTTTGATTTGATGTTTATTAAACAGATAGAATAGTCACTTTATTGCACACATGACATTAAACGTTATTACAAACAAGACACAGTTATGTACAATCAGGCGGCCTTATCGCCAGTTAATTAGAGGTGCAAATAATTTTAGTTATTGCTTATTCATATAAGTTTTAAAAAAAATGTCTAATATTATGACATCCATGATATGTCTGCAGTCTGTGTCTCACAGCATATAAGGTCTAACCGAAATAGAGCTCAATATTTCTAGACGTCAACTAGTACACAATAAGGTTCATTCTTTGAAAATATAGACATAAACCTAACAACATATTTTTTCAAATTACATTACTTAAGTATTATAGAAATTGTTTTTTTACGCATAACGATATCCCAAAATTTTTTTGGTTACGAGATGAACACAATTGTCGTTGGGGGTAAATAATGTTGTTAGGGTATTTATGTTTTTTTTCATAACGATGATCCTTATCATGTACTCTTTAAATATGTCTATTGTTATGTCCATTTTTCAAGTTCTTATGTGTGTACATCTATCATTATTTTTAATCTATATGCAACGGCACCAGTATGCGGTAAAGCCCTAAAGCTTATGTCATATCGTGTAAATTTTATATATTACAAACATTGTTTGTTTTTTAGATAAATTTTAATAAAAATATATATATTTAAAGATAGATAGATAGATACTCTTTATTGTACACCACACAAAACAAACAAATCACAGGAAAGTAAATATACATAATGATTAGCACAATTTAGGCGGTCTTATAGCTGGAAGCGATATTTTGAGACATTATAGTAAGCACTATTTTGGTTAGACCTTATATATACGCATACTGTGACTGTAGTATGCTCTTGTTCGTCATATTATAAAAACAACTGCTCCTTGAAGGATTTAACTGATCAAGCATACGTAAACGAGACAATGGAAATTCTATTATTATGCGGTCTTCAAATTCAAATTCAAACGTTTATTGCATATCACATTACAATTTTGCGGTGTTAGAAAAATAAAGGTATACATGTGACGCCCTGCAAGGGCATGGCAAACAAAAGAGTGACATATATACATATTTTTAAATTTCATAAGTAATAAGTTATAATAAGATTAGTGTACATTTCAAGTATTATACAATTATAGATTTATTGATAATAAATTAAATTAAATAAATTGAATTGTACCACCGAAGAATATTATCAGTTAAATTTCATATTTATCATTGAAAAATTCTGCTAAGTTATAGTAACTTTTATTTATTAGGAATGTTTTAGCCGTTTATAAAAAGTTGTAGGTTTTTCTAAGTTTTTAATGTAATTTGAAATGTGATTGTAAATTTTGATCAACATAGTGTGGGGGCTAGATGAAATTATTTTTAATTTTGAATATGGTACTCTTAGCTTTAGATTTCTATTATTGCGTTTTATACTTTTTATCGGGGAGTATAAGTCTTTGTGTTTTCTTACAAATTTGCACGACTCAAGAATGTAAATAGATGTTAGAGTAAGAATTTGATGCTTGATAAAGTGCGGTTTACAGGACTCACGTTGGTCTATATTCGTTAATATTCTCACACATTTCTTTTGTAGTACAAAAACTTTGTCCACATCACAAGAATTTCCCCAAACAACAACACCATAGGAAAGTCGCGGGTACGCATATGCGTAATATGCTGTGAGGGCAGTTTTAAAGTCCGTTACCCGTTTTAGGTGTTGTAGAGCATACATGAAAGAAGACATAAATGTAGGTCGGTCTTGTAGGTCTCATGAGACCGCTTGGATGTGAACGGGTTAAACCCGCGAAGCTATTGTATTTATTTATAAAATCTCCACTTGCCACCTAATCAAGATCATGACAAATCACACCGACAAACAATACAAAAATAGTCAGGTGTCGCATTCAGTTTTCGAGTTATTTTGACACAAACAGACAGTCACATTTCACGCACCGTCGGCGGCCAGCGGCGCGGAAACCCTGTGCCCATGACTAGTTTAGAAGTGAGAAGTTTCATGGATGAGAGTTGCTAAAATACTATGGAACTTTGTTTGCAAAAAGTTTCTTATTTTGCTTTTACCTTATAAGATAAGAAAAAAATATGTTTTTATGAAAACTTTTTTTTTAACACTTGATTGGTGTAGTTGCTATGTGATTCGTCTTGAACGCAAGAGTCTCGGATTCTGACGACTGTCTGATGTAGTGGTTCGCTCCGGACTACAAAACCAGCGCGGTTGCGGGTTCCAAGCCGACCGATATGACGACCTCCGTAGCCGAGTGGCGAGCATACCGGATTTGGTGTCGCTCTCGATGTGTGTGTGTGTGATGTGTTGCTTTGGTGGCGATCTTTGAGGTCCCCGGGTTCGATTCCTGGTCGATCAATGTAGAAAAATAACTTTACTAAAATGGCTCGGGTCTGGGTGTTGTGATACTGTCGTTGTTTGTACTTCGGTACTTACTATAGGATCAGAGCAATGGATATGATGTTGTCCAATATTTATTTATTAATAGGCCTCCCATAAGGCCCTACAGCGAGCTGCTCTGGGACGCAAAAAAGGTCGTCAGTCCATCGGGTGGCCTCTGCCCACGATGTTTTGCAGTTCGTGGTTTCCACTCGAGAATCTTATTTCCCAGCCCTTGTCAGTTCTGCAAGCGCTGTGGCGTGGAGACGTATTTTTGAAGCATTAGTAATGAATCTTGAATTCGAACACGAAAACAAATCGTGTATGAAAATGGTTTCTATTGCTTCCGATTTTACGCATTTTTGAATCACTCGAAATAAGTGTCGCTATTAAATTGAAGTCTTGTAACAGTTCTTGTTTCACGCAGAAAATATTATAAAACAATAAAGCAAAAACTCATTAGCGAACGTAAATAAAAATTTGTTATGTCAAATCTTTGACATGATGTGTACTTATGATGAGATATGTGATAGTGTACTTGTCAATGTAATTCTTCCGTACTTTCTACTAGTAGAAATAGAAAAACGAGTGGGTAGGACCACTCGTAAGAATTCACGGAATGAATTTTCAAAAATAGTGATTTTAGGAATTCGCATGCGAATCTTGCAATTTCGTGTTCGGATTAGAATTCGCATGATTCAAAAATACGTCTAACCACTTTTGCTTTGCAATTCGAATGTGCCTCAGTCTTCAATTGTTAAACTATTTAAAATCTCTTGCCACCGAAAAGAATCGTTAGAATTAAACCGTCTATACTTTTCCCAGTCCAAAGTCTACCGATTACGTGAGGATGTACCTGCAACTACGAGTAACTCGACACTTAAGATAACAATTCTCGTATGTCGGCAATAACCGTTCCCCGCTCGAGCAAGCGCTGCAACGCGACCCGTGGCATGCCATTTTGATATACTAGCGCGTAGCGGGAACCGCGGGGTTACTTCACTTTTAGTTTATTGCAAGACCATTTATTTCTGGATAAATCCATACTAATATTATAAATGCGAAAGTATCTCTGTCTGTCTGTTACTTTTTCACGCCTAAACCGCTAAACCAATATTGATGAATTTTAGTATAGAGATAGGGGTTTTGATGAAATTCTGTACGGAAAAAGCTTGAACCCTATAAAAGGACCTAGGTCCTAGGCTACTATTTTCATTCCACCTCCTAAGCGAATAAAATAGGGTGTGACAAACTGTATTCTACGCAAGCGAAGCCGCGGGCACAGCTAGTAAATAAATAAAACAATTGTTACAGTCGCGAGGTAACGAATTAAAATCTTTATATTAGGTAAAGGACAAAGAATTTTGCCCAAGTCTCTCAACACAATCGAACCCGAGACAATTTGGGGAATCGAACTTAGATCCCATTGCGTTTAAAATAAACCACTGCTACTACAACGCCAGTAGATTAATTCCGTTATTTACTCCACTTTAAAAAAAAACAACTGCCTCTGGTGGGATTCAAACTCACGACTTTTCGTTACCCGGGCGACTACTTTGCAAACTGAGCTACGGAGGATATAGTAATGTTGGCAAATATTTGTAGTTATTACGTAAATATACATGATATCTTTACTTGCCAGCCCCCCTAGCATTACCACCAAAACACGATATGATATGATATGATATAGCGATATATCAACACCAACTGTAAAAATATGATTGATGTAGCCGCCATTTTGAATTTTTATCGAAACAGCGATCATAATATGTGACGTCACCGGCACGGCGATTTAACATGGCGGCTATATCTATCATATTTTCCCTCATGCTAGGGAGGCAGAATGCAATAAGTAGCACTTTAATGACGGTTTCTTGTGCTTACGACATCACCATCGACTGGTTTAGTGGTTCGCGCTCTGAACCACAAAGCCACATGGTTGCAAGTTCGAATAATGTAGGGTACACCCTAATTATTAGTTAATTTCCTTCTAGGGGGAGATTCTCCCACTACTACAAGTACCAACTACTACAAGTTTTTCTATGAGACCAACATCAAAATCTCAGAAAAAAAAACAATGTCTTCTTTATACAAAGATGTCAGTTCGCCGGTGGCTTACTATGAGAAAGTACATAGAAAAGTTACTGTTGAATATGAGAGATTATATATTAAAACTATTGTAGCATTGTATTGTATTATACCTACCTACTTATATTTAAAGCTCCGTTATCGTCTGTCATCGCGATATAACGTCAATTTTATCATAGTAGGATATTGTGCCTTAAGGTCAAATAGGCAATATGTCTTGTTGATGTTGTGTTAATAGGAGGACCGACAAAATTTAGTATCTAGAGTTAATATTTTCAGTCATCCCATGCTTGAGCCTCACTTAAGGGCTGTCTGAATGATTATGAAATACGTAAGATACTTTTTTTTTTGTTTTTTGATGTGTGATTACGACTCTTTTTGATCATATCTTACAGTAGGTACAACGCAGTACAACGAACTCGATTTGACAATACATGCATTAGACAAAAAAAACTTGTATCGAATGATCTCCACTCGACTACCTTCAATTGAAAGGTAACCACATCCCACGCTAGATTACAAATGAAGAATACCATTGATGTAGTAGCATTTTTTTCGATCACTATCGAATTTGTATGAATAGCGCAAATGTGTGTTAATCTATCTAAATATTGCAAACAAAATTTCGACAAACCTTCTTACTGGTGGAATCTATGGTACTTTACAAAATGTCCAAAAATACTGGTTGCAAATACTCAAAATGCGAATTTAAAAAAAATTCGTCTGCAAATATAATTTTGCTGTCGTGCTACGTAAAATAGATTTTTGAAATTGGAACGTTCTTTCGTTTACCTTTGCACAACAAATGTAAATCTTATATAGCGGAAATAGAGTTTCATTTAAAGCGGCAGGATCTGATTCTTTTTTTAAGATTAGTATAATGGGCAAAGGCGTGACACTGTTAATCCGCAGTTACGAGTATTCGAACAATGGGCCTCAGTTTGGGGAGCGAAGTGAACAGCCTTTGTAGTTTGACACTCAACACGCAATAGTTGGTTTTTGGAATGCACTTGGGCAAATGAGAGTTCTTGAGTAGTAACTTTGATTTTACGAAAATATTGTTGAATGTGTTTGTTTTTGCCTTCATTTAGAGTTGTCACAAATCACTCCCGTCCTATTTTTTGCAGCCACAAATTTTTAAAAATTCACTAAATAAAACTTCGTTCGCAATTTTTTAAACCTTAATATCTAATTAAATATTCAGTCTCCATCTACCGAATAATAGTCTAATAGTCTAATAATAATCAAAACCGACATAATAGGTTTCTACTTTTTCTTGCTTCTTCAATCATGTCACATTGAATTTGTCGTACGAAATTATTTTTAAATGACTTCTTTATAAATATCGTTGAAGTTGATTTGCATTAATATCCTGGATTTTCATTCAATCGAAAGGCTTTTAGGCTTAATCTAGATTTAGCCGCGGTCCCATCCGTTGTTAGGGGTTTTACAAGTTAGTGGGTTGTTAGTGGTTGCAAAAAGGAAGTTAATTAGAAGAAATTAGTCATAAACAATTTAAAACCGAAATTCAGTGACTGGGCTACTGCTGGTATATATATCAGTAGGAAAAAAATGTTTGAACTATATAGTCAAAAAGTGTATAGGAATAATGACCTCTTATTTGTAGAATATGTTAAAAAAATACTCAAAGTTATTTAAGAAGGTCTGTATGGTAGCTAAATCCAATTATATACGTGATAAAATCAATAAATCCAATAATAAAATTAAAGAGACTTGGAATATTATAAACAAAGAAACTTGTAAAATTAAACCACGCGATCACAC
Source organism: Anania hortulata (assembly GCA_963576865.1). Lineage (NCBI taxonomy): Eukaryota > Metazoa > Arthropoda > Insecta > Lepidoptera > Crambidae > Anania > Anania hortulata. The sequence goes on from OY756413.1 coordinate 4,340,127, forward strand.
ATTTACACTAAAAATTGATAATAAGAATATTAAATCCGATAATGAGGTGGCAGGCGCCTTCGAGAATTACTTCTGTAATATACCTATCGAAACCACAAAACAACTTAATTCATCCGCTCTGCATACAAAATCACTGCTTGTGTCCGGTGTTAACAGGTGCAACTCCTCATTTGATTTCACTCATATTAATCCTTTATTGGTTGTCAAAACTTTTATGGAACTGAAACAGAAAAAAAACTGAGGATATATGGGGCATATCAACTGACACAAAAAAATCCATTATACCTCTCGTAGCATCTCACTTAGCACATATATTCAATGAATGTATTCATCAAAGTCAATTTCCTACTTTAATGAAATATAGTAAGATTATACCTTTATTCAAATCGAGCAATTTCCGGCCAATTTCCATTCTACCTGCTTTTAGTAAAATTTTTGAAAAAGTTATATTTAATCAATTGCTCTCCCATTTTAAACTTAACAATTTACTGCACGAAAATCAGTTTGGTTTTTCTAAAGGTAGAAATACAACAGATGCTGGGGATGCTGGGGTGGCACTTGTCAAACACATTTTGGATGCGTATGAAGACAGACATGATGCGATAGGTGTGTTCTGTGATTTATCGAAGGCGTTTGATTGTGTCGATCACCAAACACTTATTATTAAGCTAAAACATTACGGTGTATCTAATAACGCATCAAAATTGTTAAATTCTTACCTCTCAGGCAGATTGCAAGCAGTAAACGTTAATGGTACTAACTCCTCTGGCGCCCCGCATCAAATGAGAGTGCCCCAGGGCTCAATATTGGGACCGTTGCTATTTTTGATCTATATTAACAATCTCCCTTTCTATTCCAAAGACTACTGTGAGATAGTTCTGTTTGCTGATGATACTTCTTTAATCTTCAAATCAAAAAGAGGCGAAGATATATTTGACGATGTAAGCGGAGCTCTCTCTAAGGTATTAAATTGGTTCACAAGTAACAACTTACTTCTTAATACAAAAAAAAACCAAATGTATTAAATTCACTATGCCTAACGTAAAGCAAACTAACCCAGAAATTTTACTAAATGGTAAAAAACTTGATTTATCAAACTCCACTGTTTTTCTGGGCATTACATTGGATTCGAAGTTGCAATGGGGACCACATGTTGACACTCTGGCCGGGAGACTTGCTTCGGCTGCCTTTGTGGTTACAAAAATTAGACTTCTAACTGACTTTGTAACGGCAAGGCTCGTGTATTTTAGTTACTTTCACAGTATTATGTCTTATGGTCTTCTCTTGTGGGGTTCTGCTGCGGTCATCGATACCATCTTTATTTTACAGAAAAGAGCCATTCGAGCTATTTACAAACTTAGTCCGCGCGAATCCCTGAGAGATTTCTTTAAAGAAATCAACGTACTCACTGTAGCCTCTCAATATATATTTGATAATATCATGTACGTTCGCAAAAATGTAGATCTTTTTATAAAAATAAAAAAAATAAAAACCGACTTCAAAAAACTAAAACGCTAAAAATAATCTTAACACTTAAGTACCTAATCAGTTACTTTTGGAGTCGGTGCAAACGAAAACCATTGGTCTCTCATTGACTGGCACCGACTCCAAAAGTAACTGATTAGGTACTTAAGTGTTAAGATTATTTTTAGCGTTTTAGTTTTTTGAAGTCGGTTTTTATTTTTTTTATAAAATTAACTTATTTCATCCTAATCCTAATCAAAACAAATCTTACGAGTGCAAACATAATTTAACTGCTGAATACCGATTTCATTTCCTATTTTTCCACCCTTAGGGGTGAATTTTTTTCCAAATATGTTTTATTATAGTATCTTTGAAGTATAAGCTATTCATTGAAAAAAGAATCATCAAAATCGGTCCACATTTGGCAGAGATATAGGTAAGATAGATACTAAAATCAGTTGGCGTGGTACGGAGTTTAAGCAATGTTTGATGATTTTCTTATAGATCCCATCATCAGAATTTAACCAAATTTAAATGGGACCATTCTGAAAGTATTACCTTTCAAACAAAAAAATAATTATCGAAATCGGTCAATGCAGTAACGAATGATCGCTGAACATACATAAAAAAAAATAAAAAAAAGATACCGACGATTTGAGAACCTCCTCCTTTTTGAAGTCGGTTGAAGAGTGATATTCATTCATATAACACAAGAAACAAAATCAAACTTGTAGTCCCAAACTTCAGATTGGCCAAAAAAAGCAACTCATTCTTGGGTAATTGTATTAATTTTTTTAATAATATACCTTACAATGTTATCGAACATTCTATTAATAAATTTAAATCACATATCAAAACTACCCTAATGTCAAAGGGGTATTACAAAATTCAAGACTATCTTGATGACCAGAATGTATGGTCAGTCCAGCCTGCACTAAACTGATGTAACTACCTGTTTATTTTGACTTATATTTTTTGTGTGGCAGCTAGTGGTGACTGAGTTTGTTCCGGCGTTTCTTCCCAGGACTTGCCAGATTGTCTGTGTCTTGTCTCGAAGCGCTAGTAGGGCCCAAAAAATAAGGAGACATGTTCTGCCCCATATGGGCGGCCCATGATGTTATTATTGACGTTCATAAGTGGCAGTTTTCTGCCCTAAATTGAATAAATGATTTTTGGCTTTGACTTTTGATTTGACTTGAATAACGACCGACGACATTGTACAGACAGCAGCTCGTCAACCTACCGCAAAACGTCAAATTTTCTCAATTGATAATTTGTTTCTACATGTCGGACGTAAATCTGAAAATCGGTTCAATCTCCTTGCAGGCATTTAAAATTTTTTTTTCTATAAAAACCGCATTTTTTTTAAACCAATTGCGGAAGTGTAAAAAAATTATACCTACGCCGGTCATAGGGAAAATTATTCACTGGCCTGATTTTATTGCACGCCAGTCAAAACGAACGAAAATATTACGAATCAATGAAATCCGAGTTGCAACCGCATTCAAGTCAACCCCAAAACGGCGTGCGTCCCCCGCCCAATTTGTCGCAAACAACAATAAGTTGCGCATTTGCCCCCGGGGTGCTGCATAAACTATTAAGCTTGTTGACGCGTTAGTTCATAAAATTGCAGTTTTTTGGTGCAGATTATTGACATTGCTCAAATAAGTACGTACTTAGCCGTGACATTCATGAAAAGTTTTAGAGAGAAAATTAAAGATATTATTTAGAATAACCAGTAACATACATAATTAATATGTCATGGTCTCAAAGGAATTAAGTTGCTTGCGTTAGTTTCTGAAATGACGCGAAATAGAAACCGAACTTGGGACTCTTGCGTTCAAATCACTGCGCTGTCGGAGCAAAACTAGACACTCATAACTAAGTTTGTAAAATTGTATTTAGCACCATCGCGTATTGATAAGAAAATCTTGTTTAACTAATTTCTTCAGAATTATGTGAGTGGAATAATATTTATTAATATCTTTTGCATGCGACTTTGTCTGCGTTGACCTTACCCGGATAAAAAGTATCTTATGTGTTAATCCAGGCCGTGGTCTATCAGTATGCAATATATAAAAAGTTTCATGAAAATCAATTCAGTATTTTTTGCGTGAAAGAGTTACAAAGATCCATACATCCTTACAAAGATTCGCATTTATAATATTAGTAGGATAATATTAGTAGGATAAAATAGTAAGGATGTGAATTAAGATTATTACTTTATTTCGCAACATCAAGATCATCATCATCGTCATCATTTTAGCCATAGGACGTCCACTGCTGAACATAGGCCTCCCCCATTAACTTCCAGATTGGCCGGTTGGAAGCGGCCTGCATCCAGCGTTTTTCTGCGACCCTTACCAGGTCGTCTGACCACCTTGTGAGTGGACGTCCTACGCTGCGCTTGCCGGTACGCGGCCTACATTCTAGAACCTTTCTGCGCCATCGGCCGTCAGTTCTACGTGACATGTGCCCCGCCCACTGCTACTTTAGCTTGCTAATCCGTTGGGCTATGTCAGCAACTTTTGTTTGTTTACAGATCTCCTCATTTCTTATTCGATCTCGCAACGAAACACCGAGCATAGCCCTTTCCATAGCACGCTATGCGACCTTGAGCTTTCTTATGAGGCCCATAGTGAGAGGCCACGTTTCAGGTCCATATGTCATCACTGGTAACACACACTGGTTGTAGACTTTCGTCTTTAGACACTGAGGTATATATTGGAAAAAAAAACAAGATGCATGCTTAGTATTAGGTACTTATTAACTCGTATGATAAACTATCAGTTCTTATTTACACATACATAATTCAGTTTCTGCTGGCCCACCGACTTCACGTTCGTTACTTAACGAGCTATGGAAAGGTCGATGCTTGGAAATAAAATCCGAAACGAGGTTAAATCCGCCAAAAGACCAAAGTAATGGACGTAGTCCTAAAGCAGCAATTTACAGTGGGAGTGGGCCAGTCACATCTGTCTCAGAACCGATGAAAGGTGGAGTAAACGGGTTCTCGAGTAGAGACCACCTTGGCATACGTAGTGTAGGACGCCTTCCAGCTCGATGGACCGACGTTCTTAGGAAGATGGATGACAGAGGATGGATGAAAAAAACAGGAAATCATGCTCTTTGCTGCTCTTCTTCTTATTCCTTGCGTATGGGATATACGTCAGGTGACAGGGTCTGCTTTCCTGCAAGCTCTTTTGCATCCACTTCGCTGGCATCTTCCCTGGCATCTTTCTCTGTTGACTGCTGACATGATGATAATGATGATTCAGATTTATTAAAATCTGTTAAACTTAAATACTCACATTTATTTGTTTGTATCAGACAAAATGTTATCTGATAATCCGATCTAAGGGCAGCAGACTGCATGTATCCGATCTGATATCGGATTAACCCCACTCACGCGCGCTGATAAGGTGGGTTATGGGAAGATGGTGTTGCCATTTCGGATAACATTGAAGGACTAATCGGAAACGGAGGTTTGAGGATACGCGAAATAAATTATTTGTAATAGAAATAATAGAATTAAGATTTAAACTATTTTTGTATACATTTATCGGCATACCAGTCTCGCCATAGGTATTCTAAAATATGTACAAGTTTGCTTTGCCCTTGCTCCTAAATAGATTGGAATGTAGATCAGACATACTATATTTTTATTTCCTTGCTAGGCTTTTTGAAGTTATTTTTTGAGTTTACAAACGGGCAGACGTGACTGTATCTAATTTATACAGGGTGTAACGAAAAGGTGAAATAAAACTTTAAGGGGTTATTCTACGGCTAAATTACATCAACTTTTTCTATGGGACCAACATCGAACTCAAAAAAAATATTGACGTTTCCATACAAACTGATGCCAGCTGGTCGCGTTTTAGTATGGGAAAGTGTTTTTTTTTTGCGAATTCGATGTTGGTCCCATAGAAAAAGTTGATGTAATTTAGCCGTAGAATAACCCCTTAAAGTTTTATTTCACCTTTTCGTTACACTCTGTATAGATATACTTAAGACTCTAAAGTTTAGAGCACAAAAGACATTACAATAGACTATAACAGACGTACTTAAAACAAAAAAATATAGATACGTACGACAACAGCACGCCGACCTACCACAAAATGTAAAATTTTCTCAATTGATATTAATTTCTACGCGTCGGACTTAAAGTTAAAAATCAATTCAATGACCTTTAACTTGTTGGGTAGGTTGACCTGCCGTTGTCTGTGCATTTATGATGTTACGATTTAGGCAGTTAGTTATTTTAGAACGAGTTGAGTTTTTTTAAATATGTAGTTAACAAAAAAAAGTACAAAGTTCGCTAAAAATACTCGAATTAAGTTATTTAGTCTTCTGGATAAGATAATTCACCACGTATAGGTAAAAATTATGAAATACATGGAAAATATTTATCAAAAACACTGAAATGCTAAAAATAATCCTAACACTTAAGTACCTAATCAGTTACTTTTGGAGTCGGTGCCAGCCGATGAGAGATTCAATGTTTTTGTTTGCACCGACTCCAAAAGTAACTGATTAGGTACTTAAGTGTTAGGATTATTTTTAGCATTTCAGTGTTTTGAAGTCGGTTTTATTTTTTTTAATAAAATTTACTTATTTCATCTATTTTTAGTGATAAATCCTAATCTAACTGCTGAACACCGATTTCATCCCCTATTTTCCTACCCTTAGGGGTGATTTTTATTTTTTAAACTTTTATCATAGCATCTTTGAAGTATAAGCTATTCAATAAAACAAAAATCATCAAAATCGGCTCATATTTGTCGAAGATAGGTAACAAGAACCACAACCAAAATATTATCTGGGTATATATTTGTTGATTTTCTCAAAAAGTTCTGAATCAATTTCGATAAAATTTATATGGGACCACCTCTGAAGTATGATCTACCAAACAAAAAAAGAATAATTAAAATCGATTCATAATTGGCGGAGTAATCGCGTAACAAATATACAAAAAAAAAAAAAAAAAAAAAAAACATACAGTCGAATTGAGAACCTCCTCCTTTTTTGAAGTCGGTTGAAAATCCTATAAATGTAATAGCGAACTGAGTGACAGGCAATTAAAGCTTATAAATGGCGGAATAAAAACTAAAACGAGGTTATTTTTCTTAAAATACTTAATAAAAACGTGGTTTGTAATTTTTTTTGTTACTTTATTTATTGTGATTTGTGTGACTCTCAAATATGTATGACAGATGAAAGTAGGTAGAGCGGTTATAAATTTTATTTATTATGTTTTATTAATTTATGAAAACAACCCTGTTAACTTACAGTTAAACATACCTTTAATTGGCTTTAACCATAGTATACCATGTGTGTAGTTCAAAAACCAAGTCTTAACTATTAAAGTACTTAAGTTAGATATGTATCGTATTCTTTATCTGACTAATTAATTTAATCTATACAGTAAACTAAAATTAAACGCTGTTCGTTATTAAGCACATCACTTGAGAAAGGCTTCAAAACTGATTTAGATAAATAAAATGAAAATGTAATAATTCGAATCAGGTTTTTATGGAAAGAAAATTTGGAGAAGTTGTTTGCAAAATTCGGAAAATACAAAGTGCTCTTTAAATAAGATTTTTGCTAAATATAGGTGAGCAAATGTCGTTTAGAAAGCTGACATTATCTTGACAGTATCTTATGACAGTATCTTGTATTTTATAACACGCGAACGCAGGCATCAATAGCAACTAGTAATAACATAAAAATAGATACTGGCCCAAAATACCGTTCTTAAAAACGTTATAAAAAACAGAAACATAACTTTTTAAAGCATCCGTCTGTCTGTAACACAATACCGTAACACACCTGACTAATGGGGCCCTCTGATTGGTCAGAGAAGACTAGAGGGTGAGCGGGAAGCGCTGTGATTGGTCGACGCGGGACGGGGGTGGTTCTCCGACTGGTTTCGAATTTCAAGGCTTAATAGGAGCGATTCCAGTGATTTAGGGATTTCGATGTAGAAGGGGGCCTGTGATTTGGCTTAATTAATTTAAATTGTGTATCATGAAATTGGTGTTTTAAGTTTCAAATAGAAGGTATTACTATTAAATTTAACATTAACTACGATTAAAAAAACTATAAAACCCGCTTGTAAATGGAAATAGTTTTTTTTAAATTGGTCCGAGGTAGCCAACAGACGAGTACGCCGGGATTGGCGTTGCCATCTTTGAGGTCCCGGATTCGATTCTCGGTCGGATCAATGCAGAAATCGAACTTTTAAACTATTATAATTCGTAAAAACACATTAAATGAGCTCAAACTTTAGGGTGTTACTAGTGGCCATTAAAAAGTTCTACTCTCCATTTCCTGGCTCCATCAGGAGACGTATTTCTGAATCATGAGAATTCTAATCCGAACACAAAATCGCAAGATTCGCATGCGAATTCCCAAAATCACTATTTTTGAAAATTCATTCCATGAATTCTGCAACGACCACTCGTTTTTCTTTTTCTACTAGTAGAAATTACGGAAGAATAACATTGACAAGTAAACATATGTTTGACAGAAATTTGACATAATAACTTTTTTTTTACGTTCCGTTTTAAGCGATTCACTACCAATTTTTAAAATCAATGAGTTTTTTGCATTACGTTTCATAATATTTTCTGCGTAAAACGAAAATAGTTACGAGTGATTCAAAGATGCGTAAAATCGTGAGCAATAGAAATGAATTTCATACACGAATTGTTTTCGTGTTCGAATTCGAAATTCATTTCTAATGCTTCAAAAATACGTCTCCAGGAGACGTATTTCTGAATCTTGAGAATTCCAATCCGAATACGAAATCGCAAGATTCGCATACGAATTCCTAAACTCACTATTTTTGAAAATTCATTTCGTGAATTCTGCTACGAGTGGTCCTACCCACTTTTTTGTCGTCCTACACACGTTTTTCGATTTCTACTAGTAGAAAGTACGGAAGAATGACATTGACAAGTAAACATATGGTTGACAGAGATTTGACATAATAACTTTTTTTTACGTTCGTTAATTAATTTTTGCTTTATATAATATAATAATATATATAATATAATATTTTCTGCGTGAAAATATTATATAAAGCAAAAATAAAAATAGTTACAAGATTTCAATTTAACAGCAACACCTATTTCGGGTGATTCAAAAATGCGTAAAATCGGAAGCAATAGAAACTATTTTTATACACGAATTGTTTTCGTGTTCGAATTCAAGATTCATTTCTAATGCTTCAAAAATACGTCTCCTCGATGCTATCAAATTATTGTATTGTCATCCGAATGTGATATTCAAAGTTTTAAATTGATAAAACTTGTAACGTTAAAAACGCCTTTCAAGATTTAATTTACATAGTAAGTTACCAGTAAGTTACTACAGGTGAAGCTTGTTGATATCACCATTAGGTATTTTCTTCTCCGTATCCTCCGTAGCCGACAGGCAAGTACGCCGGAGCTTGCATCGCCATCTCTGAGGACCCGGGTTCGATTCTTGGTCTGGTCAATGTAGAATACGAAGTTTCTTATGTTCGGATTCGGATCTGGGTGTTGTCTTTGTTTCAGATTACTATGACACAATTGCTTTATCTACTTACCTTAGGATCAGAGCAACGTGTTATGTTGTAAAAAAAAATGCAAATAAAAAAAACCTTTTTTTAATTTTTGCTGCCGACAATGTTTGAGAGTACATTCGGTATTTGGTCTTACAGGGTATGTGCCAAGCTGTCAACGATATTAAAAATATATTTGGTATTTAATATGACGACGACGATACCTGTCTCGCTATCTCTGAGGTCCCGCCCGGGTTTGATTCCCGGTCGGTCAATGTAGAAAAATAACCATTCTATATTGTATCCGGTCTGGGTGTTGTGGTACCGTCGTTGTTTCTGATTTCTGTTACACAAATGCTTAAGCTACTTATCATAGGATCAGAGCAATGTATGTGATGTCCAATATTTATATTTATTTATAATTATCGTTGGAGGCCGTAGGCAAGATACGCTTCGCCAACGCCTAGCTACGTCACTACCCATTGTCACTTCAGCTTATTCATTTAGTTGAGTGTACATTCAACACAATTAGATCAATATTTGTAATCGATATGGCGTCTAAATTCGACCCCCCACTGCGTGTCGGCGTGCTATAAGGTTGCCGACATTGTTGTTATGATTTAGTAAACAAATGTTGTATATGGGGCGGTGTAGAATGTGATAAAGTACCTACTACAAATAAGTAGGTACCTACAGCATAGGTTGCAGTGTGGACAACGCAGCTGTGAAGAGAAATGGGTCAAGATAGCAAGGTAATTTGTGTTATCCAACAAATGTCATTTCGTTTAGGTTCTTTCTCTTTCACTCATTTATTAGTAATAGAAAAATGCGTCTCATTTACAGAATAAACTTAAAAACAATGTTATCTATATATATAAAACAAAGTAGAGTTAGTTACACCATTTATAACTCGAGAACGGCTGGATTTTTATGATCTTTGATTTGGTGAATTTGTCTCCGCCCTGAATAGCAGAATAACTATAAAAAACACAGAAATATTCACGAAAAAATATATTTATGTGGGGGCGTTACGAAGTTCGCCGGGACAGCTAGTTTTATAATAAATGTTATAATTAAACATCTTGAAACTAACAAAATCTTATTTATACTATTAAAATAATATTTAATGACAGCGATTCGTTTACATTGATTTTTTTGTTATTTCGGCCAACAACTGGTCAACCTCAACGGCTGGTCAACCTACCAAAAAAGTTAAAGGTCATTGAACCGAATTTCAACTTTAAATATAACATAGGTATCACTTGATTATTAGTGTCAGTGACCTTCAGGGTACATAAAAGAATAGAAGATTACTTACATACGTCGTTCTTATGGCTTTAACGATTTCTGTCAATGAACTAAATAGATGCCTTTGCCCTCTGAGCTTAAAACTTATTTAGCCATGTAATATAAAAAGTATCCGTGTAATCATAACAAAACCGATTTTCACACGAGTAAGTATTTCTAGATAGTACGTAATCTGGTTTCCTGTGTTTTTTGCATAATAAGTGTAAGTCATTCATGAAAACGCTTCGGTTATGCGAATTTGATATTACGAAACACAATATTGTATGGTCAGGTCATTTCTCATGCTTAAGAGTGTAATTTGTGATCATTAATAAGCTTATAAGGACATCTCGCTTACTAATTTCTTAGGTCCACTTGCGCACCACCTAATTAGTTTAGTATGGGATTAAGACAATGACATCTATCTGTCTCTGTCAACGACATACAACCTGACAGCTATATAATGATGTTTAATACCGTGTTACTGGATAGTTCAGGATTAAATTCGCTAATCCTAAGATGCGCAAGTGGACTTTAAATATAAGTTTAAATTCATCAATACAGTGTTAAAAAAGTACAAGACAAATTTTAAGGGTGATCCGGAGTCAAGTCTGGAATAGGAAAAAAAAAAAAGTATTTTTATTTTAAACCATTCTTTTTTCAATCTGTATGCTATTTGTCTGTCCTTGAATAGCTTGAGAATAAAATTAAATGCAAGTGTTCCGTCGTCTCATCAATTCAATTAATTATAACATCCTAATTCCTTCCTACTTATAGTATAAATGCGCAAGTTTGTAAGGATGTATGGATCTTTGTTACTCTGTCACGCAAAAACTACTGAATGGATTTTGATGAAATTTGGCATCCTCATCGACCATTTATTTTATTTATTTATTGGAATAGATTCACCAGCAACATATCAGTAAACATTACAATTCAGAGTAATATGAGTAACATTTGTAAAAGATATGTCTTTAAAGGTAAATACATGATTAACACATAGGATACTTTTTATCCGGGTAAAGTCAAAGAGGCAAAAGCTAGTAAAATATAATACAGAGTGTCCCTGTCCCTGGAAGTATAGATTAAATCGAACAGGCGCATGAGAGGGTCCTTCCCGAAGGCGCCCAACTCCCGTTTACTATAGGAAGGTGAAATAAGTTTTTTTTACTGATTGTGACTGACTGTTTGGTGAATGTGGAGTAGAGTTGTAAAGTGTTCGTCACGTTATAAATGTCTGACCAATATGACCGAGCAAATTCGACATTTTCTCAATGTGACCGGACATTTTGGACATTTATTGTCACTAACGTCACATTCAATTCTATTGACAAACTATGAATAAAAAACATTTGGTACAAATAAGTGCATTATTTTAAGAGAGACAAGCTTTAGTAGTGATGATCAATAAAGAAATGAAATTTCTAAAATCTTTCTGCACGAACAAGCTAAAAAGTGTCGTATCGTTACCCGCGAGTTTTTTTAGTTCGATCCAGATCCAATTACATGTTTTATTGTATGTTTTTATTGTCAAATACTTAACATTTAAGACTTACTTAAGTGGAATTCTTCTTTTTTAAATTTATACTATAGAAAAATATGGGACCATTGTGACAATAAATGTCCAATGTATCTATCATATATCTATCATATTTTTACAATTGGTGTCGATATTTCGCTATATCATATCATACCATATCGTGTTTTGGTGCACATGCTAGGCAGGCAGGTCATGCTAGTCTACCTACAGGGTGGCTCATACCAGACGGTTTTTAAAAAAAGTTGGCAATGGACCTATCAGGTCGTGCTAGTTTTTTTTAATACAAATTCCAGTTTTTATAAATCCCTGGAGTTCGGAACAAGCTACTTTTTCAAAATCAATTTTAAATTAAATGCACCTAAACTCTGCATATCAGTCTGTTTTATTTAAGAGAGTACAGTGTTTATCTATTAATCTGAAAATTCTGAAAAAAAAAAACAATCGAGTAAAAAGTCTGAACTCGTACCTAATTGGATAGGAAGCGATTTTTTTCCTAGTACGATCTGATAGGTTCCTAAGGACCGGTTCATATAATCGAGAAACCATTCGTTTTGCTTACGGATGGTAGAATTGTCTTTAGCCAACTTCCTAAAACAATTTTGTATCCGTCTGGTCTGAGCCACCCTGTATATATCAAAAGTTTAATATAAATCCGTTCAGCCATCGAGATGTGGTCGTGTAGGAGACATTACATAAACTTTACAAGGTATAATTGCAATAACGCAAAATCTCGTAGGAGCTAATTCTGCGCTGAAATGCAACAATTTTTTTATGGAATATCAACATCAGCAGTATCTGAGCACTACACTCCCCCTTAGAATGTTTTGCGTTATTTCGGGCAATACGTAGGTCACACTATAAGTTTTGCGTAACTTAAAAAAACAACATGTTATAACCAAAATATTATGTTTATTGCTTTTCAAAATACTCTCCTTTATATTTTAAAAATTTTTTCATGCGATCGAACCATTTTTTAAAACAGGAGGACCACAGATCTGAAGGCATGTTTTCTACGTGCTGATTGAACGCTATCACTGCCTCTTCGGAGTTGGTTAAAGTAAAACCTCTCATCAAATCTTTGATTTTGGGAAAAATACAGAAATCACAGGGCTAGGTCGGGGCTATGCGCAGGATGGGTGACGAGTTGTACTATTTTGGAAGCTAAAAATGACTTTGTTTTGTTGGCCGTGTGTTGTCATGATGTAGGATAACACGGCTTTTAGGTCATCTTTCGCGAACTTATTTTAACACCCTGGGTAAACAAATGGTAGAATACCAATCGGCATTAACACTCTTTTGATCTTCAAGTGGAATTGTACAGATGGGACCCGTAGCTGAAAAAAAAAGGCGATCATTTTTGACCAACGTTTCTCGCCTGCCTCACTTTTGTTGGCCTGTTCTTATTTAAAAACACCCATTCACAAGATTGCTGTTTTTTTTCGGGTTCAAAACAATAAATCCACGTTTCGTCTCCTGTGACAATGTCATAAACAGCATTAGAATGTCCGTGGTCGTACTTCAGTAGGTAGCATCTGTGAGCACCATTCCACGCGAGCCCGCTTCTGCTCCGCTGTCAGTTCATGAGGGATCAAACGACAGAAAAGTTTCCGAACTTTCAATTCTTCGTGTAAAATTTTCTGAATTTGGCTCATACCAATCCCCAATTAGTAGTCCTCGAATTGTCTCATAGGTAATCCGCGGGTTTTCTTCAATTAACCGCTTAACAGTAGCCACATTACTTTCGTTGACGGCAGTTGAAGGCCGCCCTTCACGAAGTTCGTCATGTAAAGAAACTCGACCCCTCTCAAATTCAGCAAACCATCGCCTCACGGTGCTCAAACAAGGTGCTTCTCTCCCAAAAGCATTTTGAAGACGAGCGGCACAGTCTTGAGAGAGAAAACCTTTAAAATCATAAAAAATCATCGCTCTAAAACCTTTTCGACTTAATTCCATTTTCGTTGCGTACGTAGAACTTTAATGTGTGACACTGAACAAGTAGTACTACGTTTTAATGTGTGATAAAAAACCATTGACAAATCATTTCCCGCCAATTGTTTTTTTTATTACTAAGAAGGTTGCAACGTTTAAAAAAATATAACATTCGAAATTCAAATAGTTTCGATTAGCTAGAAGTGCAAAACTTTTAGTGTGCCCCATGTTTTAGTATAAAACTTAGTTATCACTTTTTAGGATAAATTAAGTGTTTTAAAGAAGTTTTATGAAAAAAAAATCCGGTTAAGTGCGAGTAAAACTCGCCTGGAAGGGGTTTCGTAGTTCTTATACGTTTTTCTGTTATTTATAGAAAAAGATAAGAATAGATAATTTACAGAATATTTATTTTAACATTTTTTAGTTGTAGCGGAACGGTTAATTTTTATCTATTTTTAAACGACTTAAAAAACGGAGGAGGTTCTCAATTCGCCGGAATCTTTGTTTTTTTTTCTTAAATATATTTCAAACTGTGGGTCAAATTGTCAGCCTAACGTATACAAGAGTTATTATTAAATTACAAATTGTATTTCTTTATTTTTTAATTTGCTTTCCAAAAGTGATAAAAAGTCGTACCGACAAGTCCGTGTTAGGTTAGGGTACAAAAGTTTATTATTATCTTTCTACTCAATCGGTCGAACAGATTCGGTACAAATTGGCTGTGACAGACAGACAGACAGACTCACGTTTGATCCTATATATAAGTTCCGATTTTTTTTTATTCCGACGTTAGGATTTTAAAAAAACCTAAATTTATTCAAAAAAGTATTTTAAGATGGTCTTTCCTATTTACTTTAGACGGTCTTACTTAACCCTAATTTTCAGGAAATCAAAATTAGCACGTTGTATTTTGCTTTAGACCATTTCTACATTTGTGATATTTCAGCCATTTTTATATGCCATGATGCACAATATACAATACCTACCTACCTACCTGGTGGATAATTTCCCGGCATCGTGTGTCTGAGTCGGCGGTTTACCGAGAACCGCGTGGGAACGAGAATGTTCCGCAGAACGACGCCATCTTGGATTCAGGTATATTGTTATTCTGAGGGATAAAGGTGTCTTGAAATACTGTCCATCAATGTGTTAAAAATATATTAAATATTTAAAACTACATAGCTGACCCGGTGAACTTCATACCGCCAGGATAAAACTAGTTGTATCATAAAATCACAATTTTGATCTTGCTCCCATAATATGAGCAGCTGATCACGTGGTTTTAGGGATTGTTCTTTTGAACAATAAAAATCTCTGTAAATTGTTTGTTTTGTTAGATCCGAGCCAATTTAGAAAAGTTTGTTTTCTGAATTGACCGGAACCGGAATCGAACTCGGGACCCATTGCCTTCAAGATCCCTCCTCGCGACTACTCCAGAGGCCCAATTCTCGAAATTCAACAATGCTCGCAATCCAGTGTCTATCAGCTCCAGTAACATTACTCTAAAACGGTATTCTAGTTAACTTTAAATTTGACGTAAAATATGCGACCGAAAATGGAACAATAAAAATCTCATTGTTGTTTCTTCCATTTTCAGTCGCATTACGAACTATAATTGCAAAAATGCAATTATAGTTCGTAATGCGACTGAAAATGGAATAAAAATAGGGTTCCGTAGCCAATTGGTAAAAAACGGAACCCTTATGGATTCGTCATGTCTGTCACAGCCACTTTTTTCCGAAACTATAAGAACTATACTGTTGAAACTTGGTAAGTAGTGTATTCTGTGAACCGCACTAAGATTTTCACACAAAAATAGAAAAAAAAAATTTTTTTGGGTGTTTCCCCATACTTAGAACTGAAACTCAAAAAAAAAAAAACTCATAAACCCATACGTATTGGATTTCTATGGATAGGTCTTCAAAAATGATATTGAGGTTTCTAATAAATATTTTTTTTAAACTGAATAGTTTGCGCGAAAGACACTTCTAAAATAAGAGAATGATGAAACTAAAAAAATATATAATGTTATATTAAATATGTGTTATGTTTATTACCATGCAAACTTCGACCGAAAATTGGTTTGAACGAGATCTAGTAAGTAGTTTTTTTTAATACGTCATAAATCGTAAACCGCAATTTACAATATTAAAACATAAACAAACTTACAACGAACTATAAGAACTCTTATATTAAGTTGTTTGCTGCTACGGAACCCTTCATGGGCGAGTCCGACTCGCACTTGGCCGCTTTTTTGGGTTTGCGAGAATACTGTTTTAGATAGTAGTGTTACTGGGAGCGGATCGACATTGGATTGCGAACATTTTTAGATTACGGGAATGGGGCCTCTGGCGGATAGTCAATATTGTATGTTTATGCTGTAAATGATAAGTTAACATTACTATTACATCCATTATGTTTTTTTGGTTTAAAAACCCGCATTATACAAATATAGAGCAAACCAAAAGTTTGATAAGTAAGCTGTGTTACGAGATGCATAACACTGATAAATCAAAACTGGCTAATGTGGTGGTGTGGTGTCATATACAGGGTTATTTTAAAAATACTAACAACCCCCTAGGGGCTGAATGGGGCTGATGCTCAAATACAATAACCTTTTCTTCGGGACCAACATCGTAAGCTAAAATTAAATTTCACTGTCACATACAAACTGATGTCAGCTGGTCGGCGGCTTGGTATGGGCTGTACCTAGTATTTATTTACTCTGAGTTATGGGAAAGGGAATTTTTTTCTTGCGATTTCGATGTTGGTCCCATAGAAAAAGTTTATGTATTTGATCACCAGAATCAGTCCCTAGGGGGTTGCTGATGTTTTAAAAATAACCCTGTGTATATTACTTTTTATGAAGGATCGTCATCATTTTCATTATCCTTATGAAGTCCACTGCTTAACATAGGCCCTTTAGAACCCTTATAGAATCCCACAGTGAGCGGCTCTGGGCCGTTTGCATTCAAGGGTAAGGGCTAGGTTGTCAGTCCACGAGTGGGAGGCCTGCCCACACTGAGTTTTCCAGTTCGTGGTCGCCACTCAGGATCTTTTTAAAGGATATCTATCTCAATTTAAACAAAGCAAAGTTCTAAAAATCTTGAAAAGAAACATCTTTTTTTTCCTTTGATCCTCTAATAAGGCGATCTGTTTCTGATATAAGGAGCCAATCTGATGTCTTCGTTTGAAGTAGTTTCAGTTATTAGTATTACTCCGACAGAAAGGTCCAGTGATCATTTTATCTTCTAATATCGGTTTGCCAGGCTCGAGACGTTATGCCTCAATGCTAGGAAAAACAATAAAGATATAGTTTGTTAAAAATGCTAAGTCAATTATTATGACAGAGTCGAAAGATATCAGAGAAATTTGTAGAGACAGAATTGTTTTCTAGTTTGAAGAGCACATTTTGTGAATGAATTGGGTGTAAAAATTATTGTTATTTCATTTTACTTTTTACTACCCTTTTAGTCATTGCATTTTAGCAGCGTTATATTCAAGAAGGTATTTTGTGAATGAAAACGGAGCCATATCGCTTACGCTGGGAGGTCCACAAACTGGTTCTATGAGGACGGCCTCGATTTAAAAAAATAAATTTAAAAAATTAAAAGTTCAATTCGCATGTAAGCCCCGCCCCGCCCATCCTCTGTCTCGTTCTCACAGGCTCTCTCGCTCGCAGCTTTGAAATGGAACCCGCCTTTTGTTATTTGACGCCAAGTCTTGCTCTAGCGAGGGTGTGTGAATTTTTAATTTTGAATTGACAATATTTTTCCGGACCGATTGTGAATGTGAGAAGTGATGTTTTTGTGAAATCGGAGTTGATCTTAAGGTGAGATTAATATTTTTTAAATCTGAGTTTAGTGTGTAGGAACTAAAAAAATACTAAGTCCGACTTAATAAATTATTTAATTATTGTTTTATTGCAAAGTTAATGACATTAATTAGTTTATCAAAACTTTAAAAAAATATGGTACAAAGTGCGTAAGTAGGTATTCAATTAAAAGTGACTTTGAATATTATTATTTTAAATTATTTTTAATGGCGTCCACTAAAAATAATGTTATTAATTACCAGATAGGAGAGTAGCTGCGTCAGATATAGGAGAGTTTGTGTATTCTTCGATATTAAGTACATACCTAGCTATAATCATTAACAATTCACAACTCGATTGTAAATAAAGATATTAAATGCATATTTATTCATCTCTGAAAAGATATAATTTACTATATATTTTATTTTTTTTAAATTAAAAAGTTAACTGTATAATTTAATGCAATAAGGGGAAATCAAATTCATCTTTCATCATCGTTTTGGAAATAACATTAAAATCGTTCGAAGTATTCTAAAGAAGTATATTTCACGACATAATTTGGCTCCTAGGAAATATAAATTCAAGAATTTCGTAGTAGATTTCATAAAAAGAAAATAATTCTATTAACTATCGTTGTTACATAGTGCTAACACGTACTGAGTATCTAACAAGTACTCTTTTTCACAATGTCTGTAACATTTTAATCTAAGTAGGTTTAGAAATAAGCTACTGAAAATGTTATTTCTATGACCGCTGCAAAAGTTCTGTTAATTTATTGAATCCATCTTTGAATCTAAACTAAACGGGTGACGGGACGGGAATGATTAATATTTTAGGAATTATTCACCTTAAAAAAAGTGCTGGGAGATTACTATATTTTTATTTTATAAATTGGTTCCTCGTATCATCATCATCATCATTTCAGCCATAGGACGTCCACTGCTGAACATAGGCCTACCCCAGTGACTTTCAGATTGTCCGGTTGAAAGCATGTACCACAAGTATGCTAATTCCTTCTTTTGAAGTTTTTGTATTGTCTCGCATATTTATTTATTCATGATCTATGTAAAAATAAAAGTACTCTTTTTCACAATTTCTGTAAAATTTTAATGATAGGTTTATAGATAATTCACTAAAAACTTTATTACTGAACTCTACTACAAAAAGGTCTGATAGCATCGTTTATTAAATCCAAATCCAAACTAAATAGGTTACGAGACGAGAATTAATAATATTGTAGGGATTAATTGACAACAAAAAGTTTTAATAATCTTATTTAGGTAATTTTGCACATATCTCGTATTAAGTAATTCGCTCGGTCAAAGCCGCCGGCGTGTGTCTAGCAATCAAGGACCTATTAGAAAACTAATTGCTACCACTGATAAAGTAACCTTACTTTAGAACTACTATTCTCTTCATCATCATCATTCAAGCCTATTGCAGTCCACTGGTGGACTATCTCCCTCTTTTTTAATCCAGCCACTGCCAGCCTTCTTCCTAAGGTCGTCCGTCCATCGAGCTGGTTCTACGCTACGTTTGCCAATAGGCGCGGTCTCCACTCAAGAACCCGTTTACTGCACCTCTCATCGGTTCTGCGACAGATGTGCCCTTTTAGCTTGCTATACATTTTAGGACTATGTCCATTACTTTGCTCTTCTACTGGATAACCTCGTTTCGGACTGCCCTTCTTCTTCATCTATACAGTCAATCCCGGTTGCGTCCAAAGCCATTGCTTTGGAGCCCAGGGTCCGCTATCCGCTGGGTCGTTTCGGACTACCCTATTGATTACTGGCGTATTGTTTTAGTGCTGGCGAGAGAGTTAACAAGACATGGCAACTTAAACTTAGTTTCAAATAATTGTTATCATAGTTTAAAAAAATATAAACACACTTCTTATAATGTAGAAGACTGAATAAATCAAATGAGCCCAAACACAAATGTTTTACTAGTAGCCATTGAAGAGTTCTACCATCCAGCTCATGGTTCCATGATCAGATCATCACGATCAAATTATTGTATTGTCATACGAATGTCAGATACTTACAAAGTGTTAAACTGATACGTTAGTTCGAAGTACGTTGAAAACTACTTCTAAGATTTGATTACATATATCAATTCAATTCAATTAAATATATTTATTGCATTCTATAATGTCCTTGTAGGGCACAACAATAAGATAGGTATTGTGGGCAGAGAGGATGACGCCATGCATATTTAGATTATTTTAAGAAGTTGTAAAGAATTAAAATACATTAAGAAATTATATGATAATTATTGAATAATGTAATCAAATAAATAGTATCAAATAATAGTAGTATCGGCATCAAAATATTTATTCATTTATTTTCTTTGGATTTCATTTATTGTTTTAGATTATTGTCATTTATATAGTTACAAGTGAAAAAAGTAAATAAAAGCTTGTAAAATACTGATCAGTTTTGGAGATATCATGTAGGTAGTTCTAGTTACTGCACTATATGTTAGCCACTTTGACAGACCGCAAACCGAGTATTTATTTATTTCATTAGAAAAACGAATATTCCTCAAGGTGTCTGGGCCACTTCCATTATTGGTGCTTTACGGATCTGCACCGCTGTTATTTTTTGTGGAGCTAAGTTTACCACATGGCATCACTAAGTAATTTTGGACTACATTGACAATTTCTTAGTTGTTTTGTATTCTGCCCAAAAACATTTCGGGTCATTGCTCTAAAAATCTAAGTAGGTATACGTATACATCATTTTGTTACCGCGCTTTATACTCAAACTTATTGATTTAATTGACTTATTTTAGGTATTATCTTTCTTTCTTTTCTTTTCTTTTATTAGCCGTTTCTGTCCCACTGCTGGGCAAAGACCTCCCCCAAACCACTCCACTTATCCCTGTCAGTGGTTAGGGCCTGCCAATCTTGGAGGTATTATCAATCGAGGATTTTTATCGCATTAAAAATAAGAAAAATTCTCTAGGCCACTCCCATTATGGGTGCATTACGGGCATCCAAACCACGCTGCAGTTACTTTTTGTGCAACTTTATAGTTTACCACATGGAAACACTAAGTAATTTTGGACAACATTCTAATTTCTTTCTTGTTATGTATTCTGCCCAAAACAATGGTTTATTTGACTTATGTTACGTAGGTATTATCAGTTCCGTCTTTACCATAAGGGCACACGGGGCACTAAACATGTTTGTAAACTAAGAAACACTGTTAACTAAAAAGAGAGAAAAGAGGTTAAAAGCCTAGAAGAAGAGGGAAAATTTAAAACTATACTTTTAATGGAAATATGAAATTATTTTTTGGAGGTCATGAATTCATACCAACAGTATTTTATTTTTACTTTGCAATAGGGCCCCCGAATTATTGTGTGCCCCAGGGCCCCAGGATATGTTAAGACGGCCCTGGGTATTATAAAATGTTACATAAGCAGACATGGAATAATCCTGATATTGGTGTATCGCTACAAAATGTCCTCTTACATGTTAAAAAATATATAAACCTCACTCACGCTCACATAAAATTTTCTTCCGTATGAATGAACGATGGCAAAAGCCCAAAGGATTACACCTAAGAAAACACTCCATTTAGTTTAATAATTATACTAAAATTAGTTGAGCATTCAGTCATCTTTTTTTTACAAACTCCTCTACCTGAAGGTTGTCTGGAAGAGATCGCTCTTAGCGATAAGACCGCCTAAATTGTACCATTCTAAATTTATTGTTTCTCTGTACTGATTGTTTTGTGTGTTGTGCAATAAAGAGTATCTATCATTTTCATAATTTCTGCCATAGGACGTCCACTGTTGAACAGGCGTCCCCTAGTAACTTCCAGATTGGCCGGTTTCTGCAATCTTTACCAGGTCGTCTGCCAACCTTGTGGGAGGACG
Source organism: Anania hortulata (assembly GCA_963576865.1). Classification (NCBI taxonomy): domain Eukaryota; kingdom Metazoa; phylum Arthropoda; class Insecta; order Lepidoptera; family Crambidae; genus Anania; species Anania hortulata. Next base: position 4,361,592 of record OY756413.1, read on the forward strand.
ACATACGCTGCGGTTGCACCGGCATAAAGGTTATTAAATAGGGGTGCGTACCGACGTGGCCTCCATTTAACAACCTTTTTTCCCCATAGGCCGTTTGTTCAGAATCAGTTTACCGAAAAAAACATTATTTCGTAGTCGTACCTTAAGTCGTACCTATCTAATCTATAGTGATTGATTACTCTCAAAATCCCTTTGCGCTAAGGGACGAATGTCTTACTCAACCTACTAGTACTATTCATCATTTCAGCCATAGGACGTCCACTGCTGAACATAGGCCTCCCCCAGTGAGTTCCAGATTGGCCGGTTGAAAGCGGCCCGCATCCAGGGGCTTCCTGCAACCTTTACCAGGTCGTCTGTCCACCTTGTAGGTGGACCTCCTACGCTGCGCTTGCCGATACGTGACCTCCATTCCAGAACCTTTCTGCCCCATCGGCCGTCAGTTCTGCGTGCTATGTGCCCCGCCCACTGCCACTTCAGCTTGCTTATCCGTTGGGCTATGTCAGCAACTTACTACTTGTACTTGTAGTACTATTATAGACTACTTATTAATTGAAAAAACTCATTAAAAATGTCAAGTTTCTAGGAAACAGTGTTTGTTTTCACAAACATGTCCGGCGCGGTGTTATTGTATGATGTTTGTATTTTTACGTCGCGACGCCGGATTTTAAATCATTATTATCAAACTTTTAGTCGGTCCACAATTTCAGTGACATTCATTTTGTTAGGTTATCAAATCAAATCAAATATTTATTTGCAAGAATACAGTTTTACACTAAGGTCTTATAATAACCTCAAATATAAAAAACATCACTAGTTAGATCGTTCCTTCATCACTGTTAATACGACCAAAATTTGCAATAAATCTTACTGTCAGTACCGATACTGAGATGTGGTATCATAATGTGGGGTAATGCCCCAGCGCTAAAAACGTATTTATAGCTCAAAAGCGATGTGTTAGAGCTTTGTGTGGTATTGCCACTGATATATCGTGTAGACCCTAACTTTTTGACTTCAGGTGTATTAGGTAACATTAGCTTCTATATTCTGGAGATAAGAAAGTTTGTTAAATAAAATTATGAGCTATATTTAGGACTATTATGGGACTAATAGTAGAAACCCACATAGACATATTTGACACAACACCTAGAACCGCGTGTCAATAAAAAAAAATGTTACGCAATGAGCATAAATATTTATAATAAAATCCCGGTTTCATAAAAGAGCTCCCGTGCACTAGATTTGAGTCGGCACTTTGAAAATGGTTAATACTGAATGCTTTTTACACGGTTGCTAAGTTTTTAAAATAAAATTTGTAGATATACTTACTAAAGTGATTCTTAAATATTTAGATATTTTGTGACACAATTAATTAAATTACAATACCCTAGCTTAAGATTTGTATGCTAACATTTAGCTAAATGGACAATGATCAAACTACACATTTATTACAAATAAAGTTTTTTATATATTTATTTGTAATATAGTAGTTTTCAACTGACATATTTTATTATTTTTATCGATTTAAAATTTTTTAAGTAGGTATTTATTTATAGAAACATAAAATGATTATTTTTTACATTCGGATGACAATACTTTTAATTTATTAGGTTAATACATGGACGTCCTATGGCTGAAATGATAATGACGATGATGATACGCCAACACACAAAATATTTTCGTAGGCCTACAGACGCAGAGGACGACTTCCGTTTAATAAATACCATGTAGAGAAATTGTTTTGAGCCCATACTATTTATTAACTAGATGTGTTTTTTATTTAATTTAATTTAATGAGAAACCCATCGGTGTAATGCCTTACATTGAAATTAAGTCCTTATAAACTAGTAAGGCTGTAAACTGTATAAGTAATTAACTGAAAGTAATTATAGGTCGTGTAACAGATTCGTTCTGAATATTAAGTAATTAAAATGTGTCTTAAAACATGTTATTCCATTGATGTAAAATACCCAACTTATACCTAATTAATTTAGATATAAAAAAACTAGTACATTTATTTTTATTATTTCGGTAAAATTAATAATATGACAATGTAGCCAAGATTAATTTTCTCTCGATCCAACAGTATATCAATTCACAAGTCGTGATTAACATGTTGTGACAACTGCGATTGCACTTTAAAACAGAATTATGATAAAGAAGGACAATAGGTATTAGTAATTATTGAATAATTATTGACGACCTCCGTAGCCGAGAGGCGCGCACACCGGACCCATTCCCAAGGCCCCGGGTTCGACTTAAGGTATGGTCAATGTAGAAAGAACGGGTATCTTTCCATACTATTTCGGGTCCGGGTGGTGCAGCATCATCGTTGTATTTTTTTTTGTTTAGTTTTCGATGTATTTGTTTATTTTCCAGTTATGTAGTGAAACAGACTGGAAGAAATTGGGTGTAAGTAGGTATAAGATTTGAGGCCACTTATATGCTTACTTCTGTTTTAATAAATATAAGGTTCTGTCAATAAAACATTTCCATTGAAAAAATGCTACCGATGTAACCTGAAACTGCCTACAAGTGCGTTTTATTTGCTTTCATCTATTTGGCATTTTTTAAATGTCAATAGATTTGACGTCAAAAGTATTAATTTTTGTAAACAAAAATTGCATAATTCCTATTGACACCTATTAGGTTATTAACTCTTCATTTAGTTCAGTTTGTCTCTCTAATATTAGAGCTAAATTCAGTAAATTTAAATTCTTTGTTACAGAAAATAATAAACATCTAGTTTTGTTGAACAGTGCAAACAAAATCATTTGTGATGAAATCAACAAACATGGATGCCTGCTCAGACCGCCTGAGTCCCTCGAGCGACTCTACCAGTGAGTCTGAAACATCATTACCACCGTTCCCTTACGAAAACCAAAACAACTTCTACCAACAAACGGACATACAAGAAAAACAGTATTTCTCCTGCAAACAGAAGTCGCCAAGAAACGAAGAACGAAAAGAAGTGTACCTTCAAGAAAGCAACAAATTCGATAACTACCTGCCGCCACAGAGAAACAAAAAGTTTTTGAATTTCGAACTGAAACTGCCTCAAAACGACAGTTTTTTCAACCAAATCGAAACCGAAGATCGGACGATGCGTTCTGCTTATTTCAATGAAGTTTCAAATTTAAAAAGTTGTGCGAACGAAAATAATCCTAATTTGACAGACGTCAAAATATTGAACCAGCAAGTTGGCTTCGAAAACGGTATCGGGAATGAGAGAGAAAGGGTTCCGCAGACATTTTTTAATGAGAATGAAAATGCGAATATTAGGAGATGTCTGAATTTCAATTCGGAGCAGGTACAATGTGTGTGTGAAGCGTTGCAACAAAAAGGCGACATAGAGAAGCTGGCGGCGTTCCTTTGGAGTCTACCGCAAAGCGAACTTTTGAGAGGAAATGAGACTGTCTTGAGGTAAACAACTTTTAGTTTCTTCCAAACTTCGATTCGAATCAAATCGAAAATGATCGCAGGGTCGCCACAGAGATAGCCACACCAAGTCTGCTAAGCCTCTTAGCTACGGAGGTCGTCAAAATCGTCGTATTATGCAGTCGCAAAATCGCCGCTAAATGTCGCAATGTGAAGTCGCTTAGACCTTGAATGCCCTTGAAAATGCCCCAGTTTTCGCTTCCATATCGACTGATGCTTCTAGGATGGCTAGATTTTACTTTGGATCGGGGCTCTGTTATTTCTACTGTCATCGTGACATTTTGAAAGTTAATTTGATTAGGATTTGTAATAGATTTAAATTAATGATGTAATTTACTATTTCTTGACATATAATGAATATTATGAATAAAATCTTATCTTGTCTTATCTTATCTTATCTTATCTTATCTTATACAGTTTCCTTATTTCAGAGCACGGGCACTAGTAGCGTACCACCGAGGGGTCTTCCAAGAGCTTTACGCCATTCTGGAAGCCCATACGTTCCCGCCACGGCACCACACGGCGCTCCAGGATCTCTGGTTCAAAGCGCACTATGACGAGGCGCAGAAGGTCAGAGGCAGGCCGTTAGGTGAGATCCTACTGTGCTAGATAAAAACGTCAAATTCTAAAAATAAGGTCATAAAAACGACTTCATCGTAATTAATTTTAATCATCGTTTTTTTTATAAAATACATTTTAATATTACCGAAAAATAAGACTAACTAGGTATGTATTTCCGAAAAATAAAGAAATCGCGAGGTGCACCCTCATTTATCAGAGATCACAGGCGTGCATGCATGTATATGCCACTCCAACAAGGACCCCATGCAGTGCACATACGGTGATATTTTATGGGCTAATCGGCTAGTTTCCTAAAAAAATCTAATTAGTCCGTCAGTTGGATTAACAGAAAATATGGGACACATATTTTATCTTTTCTCAATCAAACAAAAAATTATGAAGATAAAGCCCGTTAAAGTTCCGCATATCGTCATGCCTTGCGACACTTTTTAGCAAGGCGTGACGTCACGTACTCTTATGCGCTTTATCTTCGTAATTTTTTGTTTGATTGCCAAAAGACAAAATAGGTGTCTAATATTTTTTGATAATCTATCTGACGGACTAAATAGAATAATCTTTTTTTGACCCAGGAAACTAGCCTATTGTAAATTTTCCACGAGTTCTATTTTTAACCACAAATAGGAAAATACCGAACTCGGCTTAAATGGCTCCCTATCCGACTTAGACGTGACATGCACATTCTTTCGCTACTGTTTACTATATTGTTTAACCCAAAGTCACCCCTGTAACTAAAAGAGCGCTTTCAATTCTGTCAGAGTCATAACATGCGGTCATCCAAAAAACTACTTCTCCAATTTCCTCCCCATTCTACTAACTATTATTCTCAGTCATTTACTGTGCAATCCATACGCTTATGGAACTCCTATAAGGCAATCCGAATCGATTGATATCTTTAAAGGTCGACTTAAAGCACATTTTCTTGCGTCTTGACATACAAACCATTATCTATCCTTCCTTAATATTGTCAACTGGTCATTGTTGGTCACGATATTTCCTGGCATGTATCATATCTTTTTATGTATATATATATATATGTATATTGTATGTATTTAATATTATATTATATATTATTATTGTTATGTATGTAAGTATATTGTTATGTTCATTTCTATCTGGACTTATATATTTATCCTTTAGGTATATTAAATTTTACACTAAGCTCTCCGCACCACTTTCCCCTTTCTTCTTATCTGTCCTCTACCTGAAGGTTGTCTGGAAGAGATCGCTTTTAGCGATAAGACCGCCTAAATTGTGCATCTTTCTGTAAACACAAATTGTAACTTCTTTGTATGGTGTACAATAAAGAGTATCTATCTATCTATCTATCTAAATAAAAAAGAAAAAAAAAAGCTTCGTTCTTTACGTAGATCGAATAAGTTACTGATTCTAAGTCCCTATTTTGGCTCTATCTAATGTAACCCTGTTATGCGCAAGACAACACAAAAACATTAAAATTAATTTCTTGCAAGTTCCTAGCATATTTAGCGCTTTAGCATTTCAGCCTTTCCACAATAGAAATTAATATCGTCTCTGGAAAGGGAAGGAAATCCTGTGATGATGGACAGACCTCCAGCCGCAGGGGTATGAGAGCAGTCACATGTCCTAACTAAATGTTGTGTCTTTAAATGAGTAGCTAGACTTATCATATGTGACTATACAAAAACATAACTAGTTTAACTATGACTTTTTTTTGTTCTAGGAGCCGTAGACAAATATAGGTTAAGGAAAAAGTATCCTCTTCCTAAAACAATATGGGACGGAGAAGAAACAGTGTACTGCTTCAAGGAGAAGAGCAGAAACGCGCTCAAAGACTGCTATTTTAGAAATCGGTAAGTACCTAATAGGCTAGTTTCCTGGGTCAAAAAAAGATTATTCTATTTAGTTCGTCAGTTTGATTACCATAAAATATTGGACCCATTTTTTTGTCTTTTGTTAATTAAACAAAAATTACGAAGATAAATGGCGGAAAGATGGCGTTTTATCTTCGTTATGTTTTGTTTGATTGAGAAAAGAAAAAATATGTGTCATATCACTCTATAGCTGTCAGATTATATGGCCTTGACAGAGACAGACAGATGTCTTAATCCCGTACTAAACTAATTCGGTGGTGCGCCAGTGGATCTTAGAGTTTAAATCAATAGTTATATCTTCTAGATACCCCACCCCTGACGAGAAGCGAGCTCTAGCCAAGAAGACCGGCCTCACCCTGACGCAGGTCTCCAACTGGTTCAAGAACAGGCGGCAGCGGGACCGCACTCCTCAACAGCCGAACAGACCGTGAGTACCAACTACTCTGCTACTGTAAGACGCCCCTTATCATTTCAGCAATAGGACGTCCACTGCTGAACATAGGCCTCCCCCAGCGACTTCTAGATTGGCCGGTTGGAAGCGGCCTGCATCCAGCGGCATCCTGCAATGCAACCTGTAACAAGTCGTCTGTCCACCTTGTGGGTGGAAGTCCTTTGCTGCGCTTGCCGGTACGCGACCTCCATTCTAAAACCTTTCTGCCCCATCGGCCGTCAGTTCTACGTTCTATTTTATTGTCTGGTACAGTATCAGAAGTAGCTGAACAAAAACTAACTTCCAAATGTACTGACCATTGACTTATATATCAATGGTACTGACACTTCTAAATTTTACAATTACCTGAAGCTCGATTCTCATAATTTAACAATAATAGCCGCTATCCAGTGTCGATCCGCTCACAGTAACATTACTATCAGAAACGATATTCTCGTAAACTTTTATTTTGACGTAAAATTATCGAATCAAATTTGTAATGCGACTGAAAATAAAACAAAAATATCAGTTTTTTTTCAATTTACTTTATTGACATTAGCTGGTCATAAATATGACTATTTTAGACCGAATATGACTCACTAAGGTAAATTTATTGTTTATATCATTACTTTTCAGTAAAAAGATCATTACTACATCCCTGAATAAAGTTTATATAAATAAATAATGTAAAACAGATTAGCTATTTGTAAAAAGCGTAAGAAAATTTAGTTTTTAAGGCATCTACTTAAACAATTACCCTTATTCATCATACAAAAAAAAACAAGTAGCTAATTGATATATTAGAACCGCACAAGCGGTCTTTATCGGTTGATCTCTACACTGCTCTTACACTTTTAAGCTCCTTAAGCATAAGTCAAGTGTTTCGGCATACCTACAAATATAAATACCTACTATGATAATATTGTTATTACAAACAAGCATAGCCTTGAGTCAGACGCCATAATATTATAACAAAGCGGTTACAGACGAAACCAACTCTTATGTTTAGAAATTATTACCCTTAATTTATTTGACAAGTGAACGGTTGAAGGGGCACAAACTTTAGACGGAATTTAGTTTCGGGATACTAAATAATCCCTTTATTTGAACATCTGAAATAAACTCTTCAAATTAACCCACTATCTAGCCCCGTAGGTACTAAGCAAAGCCTGTCTATAGGGAATAGATAAACATACATTAGTATACATTTCTTTAGTACATTTATCTACGCATCCATGGCTTAGGTACAATGTATGCTTATTGCTCATTACACAAACAATGCGAGACGCAGTTATTCTAATTATCTAATTATTATTATTCTAATCAAATAAATTGCCACAATATGTGATAGAAGATAACATAAGAACGGCTTTACCAATTTAGCAGATATTTATTTGCTGTGTCAGAAAAAGTTGGTTATTAATTATGTAAGTAATATTTTAAAATTTGGGTAAAACTAACCGTGTCAATTTTGCTACTAAGGGCAAATTTCGTTTGATAATTGTCTGGAAAGGACCATTCTGGTGTCTGTCTGGTCTGTGGTAAAGTTTTAATGTTCAAATTTAGAAAAAAAGGAACAAAAATCAAACCAGCCCTGCCCAATACACATGTGCTATTGTTTTTTGTCGGCAATTAAGTAATCTATGAGTTAATGAGCTCTAAGGACAATGGTCTTGGGACAATGGAAAAAGCTTACATTTTAACATGTGCGCTTCTGACTAGACTACCGTCACAGCGGTAGGTGGTGGTTAAAAAAAGTGATTTATACAGGGTAGCTGGTAAAGACGAAGGAATCGCTGTAACAGGATTTCTACCCATTTGTCTATACTAATATTATAAAGTTAAAGAGTTTGTTTGGTTGAACGCGCTAATCTCAGGAACTTCTAGTTTGAATTAAAAAATATGTTTGCGTTGGATAATCCATTTATCAAGGAAGGTTTTAGGCTATATTACGTCACGCTACGACCAATAGGTTCGTATTAATGAAAAATATTGCGAAAACAGAAAATTATAATCCTTTTGAGAGATTCCGTTGCGCTGCGTAAACGGGTAAAGTTACGCAAAATACATGTACCTTATTATGCCAGAATCGTTCCGTTTCAAAAGTTATAAAAAAGTCCGCGACAGCATTCTCTCTTTTAAGGTTGACTGGTACCATAAAACGTCAACTTTTCTCAATTGATATTGATCTCTACATGTCAGATTTAAACTTGAAAATCGGTTGAATGACCTTTACCTTTTTGGATAGGTTGTCCTACCGATGTCTGTACTATTATAACCTTTAAGGTAATCAAATTAATTCTAAAATAATTGCATCGGCGCTAGCATCGCTTTTTGTTATATTGGACAACATCACATACATTGCTCTGATTCTATAATAAGTAGCTTAAAGCACTTGTGTTACACAAATTAGAAACAACGACGGTATCACAACACCCAGACGTATAGAAAAGTTATTTTTCTACATTGACCGACCGGGAATCGAACCCGGAACCTCAGAGATAGCTAGACCAAGTCCGGTATGCTCGCCTCTCGGCTACGGAGGTCGTCTTGTGTGTTATACTTTTAGAGCGAGGCATTGATGAGGTTTATTCTATTATTTGATTATATTGAGCTGGGAAGTGATATGGGTCGTTATAAAGACTCGAACTCCACGCGGTCGCAGCCGCGGGCGAAAGCTAGTTATGAGATATTACTATGGCACTAACTAATATCGAAATCGTAAAAAAAAGTTCATCTCTCCATACAAAATTGTTATTTACCTCGTTGATAGTAAATAAATTTAAAAAATCTTGTAACTCAGGCAAATTGGCCCTCTTGGTTAGTAACAATTAACGTTAAAATTAAATAGTATTTTGGGGGAGACCTTTGCCCAGAAATGGGATGATACAGGTTAATAAAAAAAAGTTGTAGATATAATAACTGATTTCAAGGCTGGGCTAGCTTTCAAAAGAAATCTTCGACACACAGTCACCTTTTTTGGCCTAATCTTTTTTTCAGTTTGGATGTCATGTCCACTGTCTGTATTTTCTTTCGTAACTGTATTAAATTCTTCTTGTGCTTAGAGGGTGGAGGCCAGAGGCCCAATTCAGCAATTTAACAATGTTCGCAATCCAGTGTCGATCCGCTCCCAGTAACATTACTATCTGAAACGGTATTCTCGTAAACTTTTAATAGGCTAGTTTCCTGGGTCAAAAAAAGATTATTCTATTAGCCCGTCAGTTAGATTATCAAAAAATATTGGACCCATATTTTGACTTTTGTCAATCAAACAAAAAATGACGAAGATAAAGCGCATCAAAGTTTGGGAGTGACGTCACGTCTTGCCAAAAAGTGTCGCAAGGCGTGACGTTACGCGGAACTTTAACGGGCTATATCTTCATCATTTTTTGTTTGATTGAGAAAAGAAAAATACGTGTCTAATATTTTCTATTAATCCAACTGACGGACTAATTAGATTTTTTTAGGAAACTAGCCAATTAGTAAAGCGACTGAAAATGGAACAAAAAAAAATCTTAACGTGGTTTCTTCTATTTTCAGTCGCATTACGAACGATAACACAGAATACCTAATAGTTTACTAATTTTTTGGGTTTACAAGAATACAGTTCTATTTATTAATGTTACTGGGAGCGCGGGTTCGAAAATGGAATACGACCTCCGTAGCTCAGAGGCGAGCATACCGGACTTGATGTCGCTATTTCTGAGGTCCCGAGTTCGATTCCCGGGCGGTCAATGTAGAAAAATAACTTTTCTATATTGTCTCGGGTCTGGTGTTGTGGTACCGTCGTTTTTTCTGATTTCTGTAACACAAGTGCATAAGCTACTTACCATAGGATCAGATTTATTTATAGTTACAGTTTATAGTCCTTCACTTTATCATGAAATAAACGTTTCAATAATATTAGAACCTATGGAAGTATGGATATTATTATTATTATGTTTTAAGGAGGGTAGAGGTAGATAATATTAAAAAAATGTTTTGCTTGCAACAGTGCTGAAATTTTGGAAACTCATAAATATGGCAGATGCACGTTTAGGATATGAAATTTCGGATTATCCGATAGTTTTAGGTAGTTTCGGTTAATAAATAATTTTACTTTATTTCTAGGAGTAGGACGCACTTTGTCGAGATTAATCAATTAGATAACACGTAACACTTTTTTGTACTTTATCGAAACTAAGTACTCATTAATGTAAAATTGTAATGTTATCCCGCAATGATTAAAATAAGACTAAGCAATAGAAATAATAACAACCATGCAAATGACGCGCGCGAGCGGCTAGTGTGTCGGCTCGGGTAGAAAAATGCGTCTCATTTAGACTTCGCCCCTATCCAAATTATCCGAAACTTTTAAATCGGATTCGGTTACGGATAGATTTTTATTTCGGATACCAGATAGTTTCGGTTACGGTTACGGAGCTCCTTAAAATCCCTAAAATAAACAATAATAAATAAAATAAATTGTTTTCACAATCACACCAATCATCTAGCCCCAAACTAAGCAATCTTGTACTATGGCGACTAGATAACGGATAAACATACTTACTTAAATACTTTTATAAACATTCATGACTTAGACACAAATGCTCGTGTTCATCACTCAAACATTTGCCCCTTGCGGGATTCGTACCCGCAACCGCTGGCTTTGTAGTCCGGAGCGCGAACCATTACACCAGACGGCCGTCGAAATAAGGTACCTACACGGTACTTAACTATCCCGATTTAGTTAATTTCAACCTTTCTATAGGACCATAATATTAAACCCATTTTAGAAGGTAGCGCCATAAAACATGGAGTAGTATGCCATAAATAAACAGCCATTGTTGTTGGAGCTTTAGAGGTCGTGCAAAAAAAAAAACAGTCGAATTAAAAAAATAACGATTTTTTCGGTTCTGAATTTAATTAGCGAAACAAGGAACGTGCCAAATTCAAGTTAAGAAAACAATGGCAGGTCGTTTTGACTTGACGCAAAGTCGCGAACTCATGAGACTTTTTAAGGTTCTGTACCTCAGAGGTAAAAAAGAACCCTTATAGGAATACTTCAACTTTGTTCTTTGTTATCTGTCTGTCTGTCAGGTACATCACAGTAGAGTTACTTCACAAAAAATATCGATTCCCGTGAACTATTTACCTACTTTATTTTATTTTATTTTTTACAAAATCCACAGCTCTTAAGTACAGAATACATTTTCTTGGTGACAAAGCAGTCAGCCAGTATTGGATTTACATTTTGTTACATTTTATACAATACGTGTTAAAGAGGGGAACGTGAACTTACACCATACAATCATCAATGTGCATATTATGTGTGTATGTGTGTGTGTGTGTGTGTATGTATGTGTATGCCCAAAGTTTGTTCAGAACCCCTAGGTGCAAGGCCGACTCTCACTTGGCCGGGTTTTTGGATCAAATTGCAGTCGAATATCTACGATACCGTAGATAGATTATTTCTTTTTAAATGTCTACTCTTGGTGCAGTTGGCGATTGGCCTGATTGAGTTTTTTTTTAATTAACATGACCGGGAATGGTAACTGGGACTTATGTGAACAAAGTAACTCACTGCGCCATTGCATCCATAGGGTCGACAATTTCAAATAATCGTCCTCATAACACTTTCTCTATAATCACTGTAGGTACACGCTCAAACACAACACAATCCTATTAGGTACAGTCGACGGCAGGTTAACCTACCCAAAAAGTTAAAGGTTCGATTTTCAACTTTAAGTCCGACATTTAGAGATCAATTAAAAAAAAACGTTTTGTGGTAAGTTGACGAGCTGTTTTCTGTACATACAAATAATAACAAATGATTTTAATATTGGTCCCAAAGAAAAAGATTTTTGTATTTAAACAACAGAATTACCCCCTTTTTAGATTGGACATCGTTTGTTTTATCTTCGGCCCTGTGTTTTTATACGTATAAATCGATCGAAAAATTTGTATAGATTTTTTTCTTAAACTGGATACAAACGGGCACGAACGCGTCTTGACATTGTAAGGTCAAACGCTGCAATTGGTCGCTCCTTGAGCTGGCGGAAGTTGACTGAAGGATAGACCAATGGCAGCGTTTGACCTTACAATATATCCCCGTTTTACGAATCCGCGTTTACGTTCTCATCATCTCATAAACAAAAACCACGGAGCACAAAAACACACTAGCGCTCTGTTTGGTATACGCACATACTTAATGTATTGTTTTTTACAGAGACATGCTAGTTCCAGCCCAATACGCGGGTCCCCAAGGAAGCTTGGCCCAGGCTTTGTTGCCCAATGCTTACTACCATCAGCTCCAAGATCCTACTCACTACCTGCACGGAAATGCGCCTTAAATCAGTGTTGCCAGTAAAAATACTTTTAGATTGTTACTTTTTAATGTGAATTTGTGATGTTATAAATTAAGATCTTTATTTTATTTCAATAGTGATTAGTAAAATATGTGTCATAGATGCGAATGTTACTTGACTTACTTACTGTGAGTATATTAATTTTATTAGTAATTGCTACTTGGATAAGTAGTAGTAAACTTGAATTTATTTTTATCCAAATGAACTTTTTTAATAACAATTACCTAATCATAAATAGTATATTTCAATGATGATTGAATGCCAGCACCCTTTGAAAGTGGGTGTTGCTGTCTTAAGTATGTATATTTAATATCTTGGAAAATAGTAATATCTATAGGTGCAACATACCTAAAGATGTTTTAAATATCTTTTGCCGCATTGATTTAAGATTAATTTGCTACAATAACCTAATTAATTACAAATTTATTAAAAATCGTAAGAAACATTAAATGGCACTCTTCTACCTCAAATGACATAGAATGCTTTTTATTTTATATTGATAGATTTACTATAAAGAAATGCGATTAGGTACTATGACTTAAGACTATTTGATAGTTCGTGTGCATTACAGTTTCAATGATCTATTTATCGTCGTTTAATCCTACAATGTTTTGCAATTATTTTTGGCGTTGTGGACCCTTATTTTCTTTTATTCAGTACTTGTGTTATGTTAACCATTGTTCCTATTTGATGATAAATCTGATTAAGTACTTAATCTTAGATTAATCTTAAATTATTGTTTTTTGTGGGGACAAAAAGTACTTAAAACATTTTAATTGCTATTTCGTCGTACCAATGTAGCGTAAGTGTGACCATTATGTGTAATCTGTAACCTAGAGAGAGTTACAATGTTAAGTACTTACTTTAAACAGAGACTGTAATTAGTATGATAGACTTGCATATCGTTGTGTAAATATAAAATAAGGTGCTCTTTCAGTTATGTCATTGTATTCTAGTCTACAAGTGAAATAAAGTTCTCTAAGAATTGACTATGACTTTTACTCTTACTGTTTTTATGTATTTTTTAAGTTCTTAGAAACGAAAAATCCTAATACAATATTTATAGACTTATTTATGATTATGACGACAGCCATAACCGAGAGGCGAGCATACCAGACTTGGTGTCGCTATCTCTGAGGTCCCGGGTTCGATTTCCGGTCAGGCAATGTAAAAAATTACTTCTCTATATATATTCTGATTTCTTAACACAAGTGCATAAGCTGCATATCATAGGATCAGAGCAATGGATGTGATGTTGTCCAATACTATATTATTATTATTGATCTTGGTACACTTCTGTGTCTCAGCTTTCAGCTGGTACTTCAGGGCAACCACGGACCTAAGCCAAGTGAAATCCCAGTACACATTAATCTAAATAAAGGTTTTCATTCGTTTGTTGGTGTTGTGTAAGTGGAAGTTTTAAAAGGATTTAGAGGCTGGGTTGTATTCTGTAGTTCTGTTTGTTGCCTGGGCTCTTCATTGGGCTGTGGAAATTTGCGGACAATTCTACCATGTATTTAGTATTACTGCTTTTTGCTTTTTTATTATTATTATTTATCAATATACCTAGTCTTGCCATAAATACAGAAACAAAGAAAAAAATAATTTTGCAAATAACATTTATTTCTTTTACAGTGTGTTAGTTTAATACATAAATATAAAACAATTTATAATATAAAAAGCTTATTCGAAGTGGTCCCATTGGCGGCAATACAGTCCTTTAAACGTTGAGGCTAGTCAATAGAAACACGCACTCTTTCCATGGAAAAAATCTTCACTGCCAATCGTACGGATTGTTTTAGGGACTCCAAATTATCATGGCGTTTAGAGCAAGACGTACTCTCTAAAGTGGAATGGGTACTAAGTAGCGAGCGGGTGCTACATGGGAAGACGCCTCTGACACGTGTGCCGATGTTTTGATACCTTTTTCACAAAAGTATGGCTCAGTCACTCCTTCATAGCTAATACCCCACCTTACCTTAAAATACGCGACATGATTCTAGGGGCTATCTTCATCTCCCGAGATAAAATCTTTTGTTTTCTGACAGGATTTCTTCGAATTCTTTCCCTTACTGCTTTGACCACATTTTTTCGTACGAAAACTACGTGGACAGCCTTGCATTTGGCTCCCTAACTACTTTGTGTAATGCAATCACAGCGATTCGGTTCTCTTTATCCCCACTCCATTTTATTAACGTAAAATATATTACAATGAATTGGCGCCAAAATGACAAAAACTCAATGAACAGTCATATAAAAATTACAGATTCCAATGATCCGGTTGACATGACCAAATACGCTGGTGCCATCTGAGATAAGCTTTGCTGGTGCTTTCCCATTGAATGAAAGTGGTGATTGGCACCGTGCTACAGGTGAAAGTGCTGACATCTAGGCATTATTTTGTAAGTGTGTAATTTTATGTAACAAAACGAAACGTCTTTCTGGCAGCACAGAGTTTGACATTTTGTTTTTTAATACGGTCTGATGAATGCATGGTTAGATCACTCTTGATGGATGTCATTGATGACATTTTAATGTGACTAGTGATGTCGATATATAAAAAACTTAAATACTAACATCGATTCCAAATAAATCAAATGATATTTATAGTAAGAAAAACATAACTATTTACTATTTCTATGTCCGAAAACATTTTTGAGTTTAGGTGCCATAATAAACCACCTATTAATTAATTTAATCATTGTATTCAATATGCAAACAAAAAAACGTACTTATATTTTTTTTTACATGGAGCATATACCCTATAGAGTAGAAATGATTTATTTGACAAAAATTTCCGCCAGTTTTTAATCTGTATCTGTACTGTTTTTGTATGAACGAAAGTTGACAGGACTCGTCATTTTACTACTAAATGTAAGTGAAAAATTACTTACTAGTTTCGGAAACTACAGAGTCCCTATTAAATGAACTAACGAGTCCATATTAAAAGAACTCAACATCACCACGCGGTTCTCCACCATATGCAGAAGACGTACACTCAGTTTCTTTGGGCACATAATGCGATCTTCTGGGCATTGCCTGGAGAAACTAATTATCTTGGGTCAAATAGTAGGTAGACGTGCTCGGGGTAGAATACCTAGGAGATGGTCAGAGGCGGTGAAAAAAGCATTGGGCGGAAATATGCATCGTGCGGACCACACAGCGTATGATCGCGGTCTAAGACGGAAAATTGTATGTGGTCGCGATCTTCATCAGTGAGGGACCGAGGAAGAAAAGTTTCGGAAAAAGATGGTTCGTATTGCTGCTCTTTGTGGTATGTGCTCGATGTAATTGATTAGGGAAATAGATTATTTTTGAAATAGATGTAATATAACTTTCATAAAATAGGTGAGATGTTGTCACTAAATTATCATTAAGATAATGTTAACCAGTTAACATCCAAGCGGTCTCATGAGACTGCATAACAATAGAATTTCTATTGAGTCTCATTAATCAATTAAAATATCGATGTTCAGCGAATTTCTTTAAATATCTAACATCCCTAAATGTCATTGTGACAGCTAAGACAATCAATAAAAAATGCAAAGTGATGCCAAGTTGTGAAAGTCCTTTGTTTGTTAATTTGTTATTTACTGTTAATATTACGTGCTATTTTTGTTATATTCCACATCAGTATTAGATTGCCAATATATAACTAGTTAACTGTTGTAAAATCAGTGCAAGATTTTGATGTAAATGACGTAATTACTTCCAGTGTTTCACAACTACAATGACAGATTCGAAATCTTTCATCAGTTTCTCATGCCAGAGATGTCTTCAGCCTTTGAAATTGGATGAGTCTCTCACCAATTTAGGGGAGCACACTATAGCGGATCTAACACTTCAAATTCGACGGAACAATGAAGCTGATTTGGATACGCAGTCTTCTAGTTTGGAGCACTATGTACCTCCGTTCCGGATGTCAGAATCAGGTAATGGAGCAAATGGCTTCATGGTTATCTCCGACGGGTGGGAAACTACCTCTTTGGGCCACCAGCTCCATGTTAAAGCCACTTTATTCGATTTGTTGTCAAACAATTCTGATGTAGACCACCCCTTATGTGACGAATGCACTGATACATTATTAGAGTTGATGGACAATCAGTTAAGGCAGACAGAAGCTGAATGGAAAGACTACAATGACTATTTGAAGAAATTAGAGGATGACAAGGAAGATTTGAATTTAGAAGGTCTCGAAAAAGAGTTGGACGATTGGAAACAAGAACAAGCAAGATTGTTGCAAGAACTATCTGCCTTGCAAAAAGAAGAAAGAGCTATGAAAGAAGAGATTGAAGTGCAAGAGAGAGAAAAAGAGAGATTAGAAAAAGAACAAGATGTATATTGGAGAGAGTATACACGACACCGCAAGGATTTGATGACAACGGAAGATCAAATGAAGTTTTACGAATGTCAACTTGCCTATACTCAGTCGCAGTTAGAAAAGTTGAAAAAAATGAATGTGTTTAAAGCCACCTTTCACATATCAGATTCAGGGCAGTTTGGAATCATTAATAACTTCAGATTGGGTCGATTGCCTACTGCTCCAGTCGATTGGTCCGAAATAAACGCAGCATGGGGTCAAACTGTATTGCTATTATCCTCATTAGCAAGAAAAATCAATTTTTCATTCCAACGATACCGTTTAGTACCTTATGGCAATCATTCGTATATAGAAGTCTTAGAAGATCAGAAAGTCTTACCATTGTATGGATCCGGTGGTTTCCGTTTCCTGTGGGACACAAAGTTTGATGCAGCGATGGTAGCATTTTTAGATTGCCTTCAGCAGTTTAAAGAACAAGTAGAGATGGGACACAGTGGGTTTTGTTTGCCATATAGAATTGATAAAGGGAAAATAGAAGATACTGCTTCTCCGCCTCATGCTTATTCTATAAAAATTCAGTTTAATTCTGAAGAGCACTGGACTAAAGCCCTAAAGTATATGCTGACGAATCTAAAGTGGGCCCTTACTTGGATCTCATCACAGTTTACCGAAGATAGAATTGATAATTAGTGTAATTTCCTTCTGTGATATTATTTGTTGACACTATAGTACCTTACTTCGTATTAATAAAACTTTGGAATATTATTAGTCTTTAATTTCATAATTATTGATGATTGAGAATTGATCAAAAGTCCTATCTTATGGCTTAAAAACAAGTTTCCAAATAATACTTCTCCAATAAACTAAATAAGGTAACTAACTAAATAAAGTATGTAGGTAGGTACCTAAATTCTAGATTAATTTTGTTATCATTATTGATTTAAATTAGCAAGCAAATTTTACGTTCTTCTGCATAAAAATGTATATTTTTTAAAGAACTTAGTTAAACTTTTTTTTTTGTTTTTTGCATTCACAATAATGCTAGTTTAATATTTCAAGGAAAATATTTTTACTTGAGAAAATATTCAAGCAGAAGATTCAGGAAGAGCAGTCGCCTGGATAGCGAAAGGTCGTTGGTTCGAATCCCACCAGAAGCATTTGAAAAATTTTTTCAAGTAAAAATATTTTCTTTGAAACTTGAGTTAAACAACAAAAGGGAACAGTCAAAACTTCCTGGCAACAAAAAGTAAGCACATGTGAATTAGTTCAATTTCCCTGTGTTGACTACGTCATGTTTGTGATAAGAAAAATAGTTTATTGGTTTACCTCAAATAAAATGCCAAGATAAATGGTAAATTGCTATGTTCATTTAAATTACACATTTAGGAGAGTACATCAATCAACCTACTTCAAAACGTCAAATTTTCTCAATTGTTGTTGATTTGATCGGCTTTTGGGCAGGATGACCTGCTGTTGTATGTACCTAAACATAAGTAATTGTACGTGTAGATTTTCTCTTAATACACAGTTTAAAGTAAAAAATGAGCCATACATTATAGATCTTTAAATCATGGAATTGAATAAATTATAATAGAATTTCAGATTCAGATAGTGATTCTTGCCCTACAGGTAACGACATCTGTTTGAAACTTACGTACGAAATTCTTCCTGGTTTCTAGTTTTGGCATGACAGAGCGAAAACTCTCAATACAAGATTTCTGCGTCGGCCAATAGATGGCAGCAAATAACAATTTGTCAAAGTTAAAATATTATTCGTGACTTTTCAGTTGCCTAGGCACGAATAAATGTAAATATTTCAGGTTAATAAATGGTAAGATATTTTTTGTTACCGTAGACATTGAGAACATAAAATCTCCACAGTAATTTAAAATAATGTTTTAAAGAATACTTTTATTAAGTGATTAAGTAGGTATTACTAGGGTCCTATCATGCTTCAAGAAGTTCATAAGTTTAGTCAAGTAAGTCCAACTTAAGTCGCATTTCCATAAATTAAGTTATGCATGCATTATGCAAGTCCGTTCAAAGTTTTAAATTACTTGCCTGAATCGAGAGCAAGTTAGGTAAGTAGATCAATATTTATTATTAGACTAGCTGTTACCCGCGACTTCATTCGCGTTTTCTTCAGTTTAAATAATTATTTGAGTTTATTCATAAGGGTTTTTTGCGCAACTTTCTTGATTTTTTCTTTCAAAAGAACCTTCTCCTGACAGTAACTAACACAATAAAAAAAAAAGAATTAGCGAAATTGTTCCATCCGTTCACGCGTGATGCGATGACCAGGGGAATAGATAGATTCATTTTTATGTATATAGGTGAGTAGGGAGTAGACAAGTCTTGTGCAATGTAATTACGGTGATCACCAGTGATTGGAGTAGGTAGAGTAGGCGTCTATAGGCGTCACCCGTCTATTTTAATAAATAAAATAAATGAAATGTCAGACCGCGGTCTGCAAAAGCTAAACTTTTTTTAATTAAAAAAAAAATTGTAAAAAATAATCGTAATTAAAAAAAAATACAGTTCCTATCTTAGGGTAATCTAGAATTCTACCGTTTTTGCTCATAATTTATCGATTGTGTCTCTACGAATAGCATTTATGATAACTTACTTCTAAATTTCGATCGATAATTTTGTATTTATTTAATCTTTTAAAATAACATAGGATAGGTTAGGACTTAATGCCATAAGGATTCTCTACCTACTCTGTTCAGTAAATCTTGTCATTGTAGAAGACGATGAGTAACATTTTACATATAGGCAGTCTGTTTTTTTTTTTAAATACCCGTTACCTAGTAAGGATTTTTTTTTTTCGGTTTTTAATAATATCTTAGAAGCATGAAGTTCAAAATATGGTAACAAATTTATGGCCACTACTAGTTAACATAAACACCCTGTAGCTCCTAATGTATGTTTCTGGTTAGTTAGTATCTATATTCCAAATTATTATTATTTTTCTCCACAAATACTCATACCTTCTTAAACATCTGTTGTACACTTCTCTTTGATAATTCCAGATCAGGCCCAACCTATAACTTTCAAAATGACTACCCGGAGTGGAATTATGACCAGAAAAATGACTTCTCAGAACGCTGAGCTAAAACTCAAAAAGGCACTTGAGGAATTGAAAGAGAGTAAAGAAAGCTGTAACCAACTTCTTAGGGAAAGAGATGAAAGTGAAGAAAAAATTAGGATTGTAATAGATAAAAACTCTAAACTGAAAAAAGAACTAGCCGAACTGCTGGCCCAACTCCAGGAAGTCACCGTACACCGTGACGAGCTACTCAACACTGTCAGCACCTTCGACCAGTGCAGCAACATCTTTGAGCAAACTTTAATGCGTAGCAACGAACTGGAAAATGATCTGCGAGATGCCAATAGGACCATTCGTCACTTAGAAGAAGAGAAAAAAGAACAAGAATACTCAAAGACGTTGAATCTCTATGAGGAGCTGATTGGTAGCCCTGGTAGCCATTCAGCAGATTCGAATTTACATTTAACTAGTAAAACATTACTGAAAACTAACAAACAAATTAGATTATTAAGTAATAATAAGGCTAAAAAATATATCAAAATTAGTAAATTTATTACAAAAACTAACAAATTAATTAAAAAACAGAAATGCTTTTACAAAAATATATTGTTAAGAAAACAACGCATAGAGTTAGTGGATAGTTTAGAAATCTATCATAATAAATTACATGAAAGTAGATGTAAATATGATGTGGACATTGAAAGGCTTCAGGCTGACATCTCGAAGTTGTATGAGTCATTACAATCTATGACGGCTAAATATAACTCCGCTCAGGAACAAATTAACGAACACATCCTTTCTGCTAATAAATTTTTAGAATTGGAAAATTCCAACCAAGATTTTAAATCGCTACCCAATATCAAAGTCACCCAAGTACTAGATAAGAGTCAACAGATCGATGCCGGCCGGCAGTTGTCAATGTCTGCATCTCACTCTAAAGATGTCATATGTAAGCCTGTCAGTAATGTAATTGTTTTCTCAGATAGGATCTCAGTTAGGAGTTGGTTACGGCCCAATGTTGCATAAGTCAATTAAATATGACGTAATTAACAATTGTATGCCAGATGCGTCCTGGGATCAAATTATTAAACGCATACAAAACAGTAAATTTAATAGTGAAACAATACTTGTTATTTTATTAGGAAATAGCAAGAATATTACAAAAAAAAATATTATACAGAAATTTTCAATGTTGTCTAGCCTTATTGTAAAAAAAGTTGTTTTGTGTGCCCTACCATATTGTAGGTATCAAACAACTGAAGAAAATATCAAAATTCATTTATTAAATAGCGTATTTTTCAATTTAACTGAACGTCATAGTGACAAGTTTGTGTTTTTTGACACAAACAAATTTACTAATAATAAATTTATATTAACGGGCGGCTCTTTACACCTGCCATATAAATTAAAAAAACAAATAGCTACTTTGTTAGTACATAATATTAACAATAGTTTTATCGAAACTAAGACAAACTGTGACCATGTTAGTACTAGTACTAACTTAAATATTGTTCCCTTGACAACCTCTAACATTTTAAACTAAGAGAGAAGACAAAAGCCAAGTCTACCTTTAATATTATTCATCAAAATATGCAAGGCTTGGCTGGCAAAGAGTTAGAATTAGCCTTATTCTTACAAGATTTAAGTGTAAATGTTATATGTTTAACGGAGCATTGGATTAATCAATATGAATTAATGTTAAACATAGAAAATTTTAAAATCGGTAGTTCGTTCACAAGAAAGTCTGCTATAAGGGGGGGGGTCACTTATACTATTAAATAGTAAATTAAAATGTAAAGAACGTAAAGATATTGTGTCACTTTCGATAGAACGAACTATTGAACTAGCGTGTGCTGAGCTAGAGCAGTATATTATAATAAGCGTTTACAGCCCTCCCTCTGCAAATTTCCAGCTTTTTGAATCCACTATGGAAGAGGCCTTAAAAAAAGTATGCAATTCTAATAAGAAAATTGTCGTATGTGGAGATTTTAACATAGATATATTAGTAAATTCACAAAATTCAATTCGTTTTCTGAATCTTTTTAAATCATTTAATTTAATTAACCTGTTTAATGAACCTACAAGAGTGACTCCCACATCAGCTACTTGTTTGGATAATATTTTTTGCAATAGCGAAGTAATAGACAAATCAATTATAAATTATTTAAGATCTGACCATAGTGGACAAAAGGCGTCTTTTGAGCACCATCATGCCCGAGAAATTGTAGATGCTGTATGCAGGCCAATAACCGTAAATAGAATAGACCGATTTAAGGAGAAAATTTGTGATGGTATAGACTCATTAAAACCTAGCAATAACCATAACGTCGATCTGTTATATGAGGATCTTTTTGGCGTAATCAAAAATGAATTTGATCAAATTTTTACACAAAAAAAGATAAAAGCAAATAGACTTAAGTGTAAGTTCAATGAATGGGCTACACCAGGAATTTACAATAGTAGAAAGACATTATATGACTTGTATAGTCTAAAAGCAAACTCTCAAAACCCACAGGTCATAGAACATGTGAGGAATTACTCTAAAATATTTAAAAAAGTATGTGCCACTGCAAAATCAAACCATCTTCGTAATGTTATTTTGAATTCTGATAATAAAGCAAGGGCCACATGGAAAATCATAAATAAAGAAACATGTAGACATAAACCAAATGATAATGCTTACTCTCTTAAAATTGGGGATAAACTGGTTAGTTCAAATGCGGATGTCGCAAATACTTTTGAGGAATTCTTTTCAAACATAGCTCCCTCTACAACTAAGGAACTAGCTTCTTCTGCTGAACTAGCCGAGTCCCTACTCAAGTCGGGTGTTGACGAATGTAAAACTTCATTTAATTTTAGACATATAAACCCTGATATAGTAATAAAAACATTTAAATAATTAAACATAAAAAAAACTGAGGACTTATGGGGTATTTCTGTCAACATTATCAATACAATTATAAATACGATAGCCCCTTATCTTGCAAATATTTTTAACAAATGTATTGATGATAGACAGTTTCCCACTTTGATGAAATTTAGTAAAATTATTCCTTTATTCAAGTCAGGCGAGAAAAATAATCCCTCTAATTTTCGACCAATTTCAATATTACCAGTACTTAGTAAAGTCTTTGAAAAAGTAATTTTTAGTCAACTGTTATCTCACTTTGCCCTGAATAAACTTTTACATGATAATCAATATGGCTTCACGAAAGGTAGAAATACTACTGATGCTGGAGTTGCACTCTTAAAACACGTGTTTGATGCTTGGGAGAGTAGGCAGGATGCTTTGGGAGTTTTTTGTGATCTTTCTAAAGCTTTTGATTGTGTGGACCACCAAACTTTACTAAAAAAACTTAGGCACTATGGTGTTTCAAATGATGCCTTAGATTTAGTAAACTCTTATCTCACAGGCAGAACACAAAAAGTATGTATAAATGGAACTGAGTCTTCTGGGTCGCCTCTTACTATAGGTGTGCCGCAGGGATCAATATTAGGACCCCTACTGTTTCTAATTTACATTAACGACCTTCCGTCTTTTACAAAGGACCTCTGCGAGACAGTGTTATTTGCGGATGATACTTCATTGATTTTTAAAATCAAGAGAGGTAAAGATTTATTTGACGATGTAAATACTGCTCTCTCGCAAGTATTGCATTGGTTCACTACCAATAATCTTATGCTTAATGCAAATAAAACAAAATGTATTAAATTCGCCATGCCGAACGTAAAACTGGTCCCAACACATATAACTGTAAAAGATGAACTGCTAGATACATCTAGTTCCACTACCTTTTTAGGAATCACTTTAGATTCCCGTTTGCAATGGGGTGCTCATATTGAGACTCTATCGGGAAGACTTAGTTCAGCTGCTTATGCCGTGAGAAAGATAAGACAATTGACTGATGTTGGAACGGCAAGATTGGTGTACTTTAGCTATTTTCACAGTATAATGTCATATGGAATATTATTATGGGGCTCAGCAGCAGATATTGAATCTATTTTTGTGCTACAAAAGAGAGCTGTACGGGCAATTTACGACCTCAGACCCCAAGACTCGTTGAAGGAACTGTTCAAGGAAATTAATATACTAACAGTGGCTTCTCAATTCATTTATGAAAATATCATGTATATTCGCAAAAACCTGCATCTATTTCCTAAAAAGAGTGACATGCATAATATTAATACCCGGAATAAAGATAAACTTGCCGTTCCAAATTTCAGACTGCATAAAGTGGGTAATTCGTTTATGGGAAAATGTATTCGCTTTTTTAACAAATTACCACAGTCCATTGCTGAACTGCCTATGTATGAATTTAAATCGCATGTCAAGATGATTTTAATGAAAAAAGGTTATTACACTGTAAATGACTATTTAAATGATAAAAATGTATGGAATTAAATACTGCCGTGCTCGCACAGGTTCATTTTATCTTGTAATGTAAACACACTATTTAAAAAGAGGCTGACAATAGTGACCGAGTTTCTTGCGCTGCTTCTTCTCGGCACTAGCCCACAATATTGTCCCGAAGCAGTGGTAGGGTAAAAAAATATATTGGGACGTGTAAAAGAGCTTAATTTAGGCCTATTTACAGAAATAAATTGGTTTTATTGGTTTTTATTGGTTTTATTGATCGTTGGAAATTATGTAAGAAACGTTTGTTAGAAGTAATCATAATGCGATTTGTAGTTCGTGTAGATGATACTTAGCAGTAAAGCTGCCCAGTGTGTTTTAAAAATGTTAAAAGACAGTAAAATAATATGCCTTTTAAAAAGATTGCAAACGCAATAAATTGTAATTATTCATTACTTCGATCAAGAATATAATATTCTTGATCGGGTTCTTGATTCTTGAGGGTTCCGTACAAAAGTTCACCCATCACGACAATCGAGTCATAGTTATGGTATTTTTATTGCAAAATGAAATCCATATCATAACGAAAGTTAAATAGCGGTTTACGATTTATGACGTATTAAAAAAAAAACTAATTACTTGATCTCGTTCAAACCAATTTTCGCTGGTAGTTTTTATGGTAATGTACATTATACTTTTTTATTTTATTTATCATTCTTTTATTTTAGAAGTTACAGCCCCCCCCCCCCCCGCCATAGTTTGCGTGTGAGACGCTTCCAAAGTGGTAAAATGTGTGTCCCCACACTTTGGAAGCGTCTCACACGCAAACTATTCAGTTTAGAAAAAAATGATATTAGAAACCTCAATATCATTTTTAAAGACCTATCCATTGATACCCCACACGTATGGGTTTGGCGAAAAAAAAAATTCGAGTTTTAGTTCTAAATATGGGGAGCCCCCAAAATTTATTATTATTTTTCTATTTTTTTGTGAAAATCTTAATGCGGTTCACAGAATGCATCTACTTACCAAGTTTCAACAGTATAGTTCTTATAGTTTCGGAAAAAAGTGGCTCTGACATACGGACGGACGGACAGACGGACAGACAGACAGACAGACATGACGAATCTATAAGGGTTCCGTTTTTTGCCATTTGGCTACGGAACCCTAAAAACTGGTCTTTGCGGTTGTACTATACCTACCTAGTCGGTCATACTGGGGTAGTACAGACAGCACGTCGACCTACCACAAAATGACAAATTTTCTCAATTGTTATTGATCCCTTCGTGTCAGACTTAAAGTTGAAAATCGGTTTAATGACCTTTAAGTTATTGGGTAGGTTGACCTGCAGCTAAATAATCTAATAAAATTCAAGACTATCTTGATGACAAGAATGTATGGTCAGTCTAGCCTAAACGAGGCCCAATTCCCGTAATTTGACAGTAGTCGCAATCCGGTGTCGATCCGCTCCCCGTAACACGATCACAAACGGTATTCTCGTAAACTTTTAATTCGATGTAAAATTATCAAAACTATCCCAATACGACTGAAAATAGAGCAAATAAAACTAATTTAGATTTCTTTAATTTTCAGTCGCATTACGAACTGCAATTGCATTTTTTCGGTCATTTATGAGAATACCGTTTGTGATCGTAATGTTACTGGGAGCGGATCAACACCGGATTGCGGCTATTGTCAAATTACGGGAATTGGGCTTCTGATGTACCTACCTGTTTATTTTGATTTATATTTTTTGTGGCAGCTAGTGGTGACTGAGTTTATTCCGGCGTTTCTTCTCAGCACTTGCCAGATTGTCTGTGTCTTGTCCAAGCAGTGTCTTTGCTAGATGGGCCCAAAAAATAAGGAGACATGTTCTAGCCCCATATGGGCCTATAATGTTATCATTCACGTTCATACGTGGCAATTTTCTGTCCTAAATTGAATAAATGATTTTTGACTTTGACTTTGACTAGATGTGCTACTAGTATAGTAAATCCTAGACAAATATAGCCTATTTTCCTGTATTTTGCTACAAGTACCTAGTGTATTAAAATGGAACTTGTAGTATGACGAACGAAGGCCCGACTGTTACCGTCGTGTCGCTTTGTGTCGCCTTTTCCTGCGCTTTACCTCAGCTCTTGTGGCTGTCAATGGTGATGTGATTACCTTATATCCGAAGAATCGGATGTTACCCGAAAAAATATATACAGGGTTACATTGCAAAGGAGTGCCAAATCTTTAGGAGTGGCTCAGAATCAGCAAAGATATCTCTTTATAAATTTTCTTTGGAATCAGTAACTTAATCGAACTATGCAAAAAATTTTTTTTTCACATTTGATTATTCCTATCCCCTGTAAAAATCGTACGCGTGGATAATTTGACTCATTCATGAAAAAATTGCACCCTATGTGCACTGCGTAAGGTCCTTGTAGGCTTGCCGTATTTACCTACGCCTCTGATGAAAGACCGCGCGGCTTTCGTAATCTCTCTATTGACTTTATTTTCGGATATTTTAAAGTATTTTTTTTTTCGTATCATACTATTAAAAATTATAACGACTAAGATGCATCTTTATATTGTTCTCCATATCTTATTTTAAAAATTTAGTACCCCTTTGTAATGTCACCCTGTAGCGCTGTCGCTTACAACAATTGACTCTGTTATCGCGTCGTGAGGAAGCTTACAGAGGCACAGTAAGTAGTGATAGATTAAACAGATTTCAGTTAGACATAGACGGTTCGACACAGTGTACTTGTCTTTCAAATTTGATCAGTCGTATCTAAAAGCAGAGTAGTTTGCAAAAATCGGTATATCATAGATGAATAGTCGCTCAGTTATCGTAAAATTTTGAGTACAGGAAGGTAGGTGGAATAACAAACCTCATGGAAATATGAATAGGGTATTAAAATGTAATAAGACAGTCTGATGAGTTTGGCAAACAGTTAAGTTATAGGTTGCTATTGCAAAAAATTAATAGGCCTGAACTTTTAAAAATCCCAATATTTAATTTTTATTCTACAATTGTGACTATATTGTGAGCTGAATTGCTTTGCAAATGGGAGAGGGTAACTCACATTGTAATTTAAAGCACTGTCAAGTCGGACTGCCAAGCGTGGGTCCCATCAGATGGACTGACCACGTAGTCAAGGTTGGAGAAGTCGCCAAATGCAATCGGCCCAAAATCGCTGTCGCGTTCAATAGGGGAGGCCTATGTTCAGCAGTTGACTTCCAAAGGCTGATGATGATGATGGTGATGACTGTCAAGTCAATTTTGGTTGACTTGACAAAACATCGTGATGTCACCTTTTTCTGTCACCATTATTGTCGAACTGAGATCCGCACGATCTAATGTTTCAGCCTGCAATTTAGTTTTTCGCTTCTACATATTTTACACGGATACTTTTCGGATAACTCGTACCTTTCCTTCACTACAGCGGTAACAGCTAGACTCTAATTATGGATACAACAAGCACAAAGGTTCAAAGGGTCTCGTGACACGCACACTTGAAGCACTTTTGAAGTCGCTCTAACTGCATCACTGTTGTTTCAGAACCTTCGTAATGTTAATTAAAGGTTAAGTGTTGTGTAAATTTAACATTTCTAGAAGTTCTTTGTTAAAATATACGTTCTGAGAATTTCAAAGTGACGCTGTCTTTTATGTGAATGTTTCTTGTAGTAGATTTACTGTTAGTTCCTTACCACAATTTTACAACGTGTCATCATCATCATCCTAATTTTAGCCCCATAGCACAGAATATTAATCGGATAAATGCCATAGGACGTCCAGTGCTGAACATAAAACATGTTAGGTAAGTATATTAATAAAAACCGGCCAAGTGCGAGTCGGACTCGCGCACCGAGGGTTCCGTACAAACCTGTAGGTACCGTTATGAGTAAAGGTTCACCCTTCACGACAATCGAGTCATAGTTATGGTATTTTTATTGCAAAATGAAATCCATAACATTACGAAAGTTAAATTGCGGTTTACGATTTATGACGTATTAAAAAAAAACTAATTACTAGATCTCGTTCAAACAAATTTTCGCTGGTAGTTTTTATGGTAATGTACAGTATATCATTTTTTTAGATTTATCATTCTCTTATTTTAGAAGGTACAGGGGGCGGGGGACACATTTTACCACTTTGGAAGCGTCTCACACGCAAACTATTCAGTTTAGAAAAAAATGATATTAGAAACCTCAATATCATTTTTAAATACCTATCCATTGATACCCCCCACGTATGGGTTTGACGAAAAAAAATTTCGAGTTTTAGTTCTAAGTACCCCATACTTAGAACTAAAACTAGAATTTTTTTTTTTTTTCTATTTTTTTGTAAAAATCTTAATGCGGTTCACAGAATGCATCTACTTACCAAGTTTCAACAGTATAGTTCTTATAGTTTAGGAAAAAAGTGGCTGTGACATACGGACGGACGGACAGACGGACAGACAGACAGACAGACAGACATGACGAATCTATAAGGGTTCCGTTTTTTGCCATTTGGCTACGGAACCCTAAAAAACTTAGGCGGGCTAGATTGATTTAAATAGTAATATGTATAAGTCAAGGCTACTATAATTATATAATGTATCTGCTCAAATACAAAAACTTTTCAAATGGAAACAAAATAAAAATTTAAAAATATTTAGTTTTTTTTTTAAATCTGTTTTCTTAAATAACATTAAAATAATTTTTTATATGTATATCTGAGCTGAGATCAGGCCCTTGCAACGAGCCCTTTCATTTGACATTAACAGACCAGTTTGCAAACTTAAAAAAAAAAACGAATTGCTTAAAAAGTGATCGCTCTAAACAAAATTGATTTATTTACGTTACACATATGTGATGAGGTTAGAGAAATTTATAAGTGGACCAAACTGGAACTTAATTGGTCTAGTAAAATGGGGTGTCCAACATAATTTTGTGGAGGGCCAGGTAAGTATTTTTGTAACTGTGGCGGGCCGAAAAAAATGTCGATAAATAGATAATAGAATTAACTAATATTGCGCAATTTCTGTTGATGTCATCCGTCGCGGGCCGGATGAAGGAATTATGCGGGCCACACTGTGGCCCGGGGGCCGTATGTTGGACAGGCCTGGTCTAGTAGATTCGACACAAATTGGCTGTGACAGACAGACAGGCAGTCGCACGAGTGATCCTATATGCCTTACACGGGTTGCGTTTTTTCATTCAGACTAGCATTTGGAACCCAAAAAATAACGAATACTACGAATTGAAAGCCTCCTTCTTTTTTAATGGATGAAATGAAATGAAATGAAATAAAATGAATATTTATTTGCTTTGTTGCCCTTTTTTTAAAAGTCGGTTGAAAATGAATTGAAATGTGGGTTTAGTTGGCGGCAAACCTCCTTTTTTACATGTTTAAACTTTTTAGTTATTTATTTTTTATAAGTATCTTTGAAGTTGTTAGTTTATGTTCTTTTATTCTGTTATCATTATGTGTGCTGAAACAGACCTGTTACATGTTGTACTATGTGTTAGCCCAAGGAATTTATTCGCTGTGTGCGCGATGACAGCGCCCCTAGTGACCTTAAGTATTGTAGACTTAAGATCTCTCAAATTATGGCAACAGGATGGTTAAAGCATGATTTTCGGATTGTTTTTCTTCGAAATTAGATAAAAATATCTAAAAAGTTTGTGCATCTTATAATACGTAATTTTCTTACTCGAACTAAAATATACATGTTAAAATACGTACGGGATTTGAATCGATACAACATGATATAACTTTCCAACCTCAAACTGACCTGACAACCCTTAACCCTTCTTTTCACAGCAGCTTTTCATCATTTCATCCATTTATTACTTTGCTTCAATTTACATCTAGATGTTGGAACCGAATAAAACATGCACGAACTGTTGTTCCCATTGTTTCTACACTTTATAACACAACACGTACTGTGACCCATATCACGAATTACAACGTTTTTACTTACAAATACTTATTAACGTAAGTATGGAATTCTATGGAAATATAGCAATTTGACACATGACAGTCCAGAGTTATTTCACATTTCTGCCAGATTGCGTGCTGCGATCGATTTGACGGCCCCCACCATACTTGCACAGCGAAAATTACTTGGTGTTAGCCGCGTAGCTTGTCATTCCTGTTCTGTGGTGTTAGCTATTATTAATTGTCACAATGACATAACGGCGACTTGAATTTTGGTCTGCGCCGGAAAGGGTATAATTAATTATTAATCTGTGGGACGTTCGAACGTTGTTACCTACGACACGACACTCGGTATCTTTTTGATCTCGTATTTGTTGAAAGCAGTAAACGTTTTCCAAAACAACTCTTATTTCAATACTCAACACTTGGAATAATCATCTAATAATGTAATACACTAACATATGTTTAATTACAAGTAGCTAGCTTCTGCCTGTGGCTTCGCCCGGTTTTTTTTTCGGATTTCCGGATTTAAGAACAAATTTGATTACCATAAAAAAGATAGATTATATGCAGTTACGACAAAACAATCTTTTCAGCTTTTGTTAAATTATCGTGTCTTGTTGAGGACAGTGGGTCAGCTGAATTATTAATGTTTTTAATTTTGTTTATTCTACCATTTTTTTATTTTTCCTCTAAATTTTCTGTGTTCGTCTCTGTCTGTTTACAGTTTTTTTTAGTTGTATGTGCTGACTGTGTAGCTGTTGTTATCGTGATGTTCATTTGACAATGTTGTCAATTGTCAAATGGACATCACGATAACAACAGCTGCACAGTCAGCACTTACACAAATAACAAAATATAAAACAACAACTGTAAAAATATAACAACTGTTTATTGACATAAACGTTCTTATTCTTATCAAATACCTACGTTTAAATTATAATGCTCGGCCCTGCTCCTATCCATGTTTTCTCTTACTATTCTATCGTTTTCAGGTTTATAGCTCCATTAAATAAGTCCTTATCAGCTATTACTTGATTTTCAAAATAATTTATAGGTCTATTTTAAATAGCAACGTTCGCAAAGCGTTTCGCATACCGAAGCTGTTCTGTTGGTGCTGGTACAATATTGGCAATAAAAATTCCAGAGCGAGATACGGCTATAATTCCAGAGATTCCAGTGTTCACACCTAACTATAGTTGGGTGTTGAGACATTCTTTGCTTTAGGCCTCTGCTTGTCAAACTTAGATTGCAAATCTACTGTTAATTATTAATAGCGTTGCCGGAACATGATAGTTGGACTATCGATTGTTTAAATCGAATATCAGCTATCCAATAGATAATACTATCATATCGATACTAACGATAGCGTAGCTTACGTCAATACTATCAATATACCTACACCAATAGTACGGATAGTATAAGACACTAATAGTGACTATCGACTAATCATACCGATAGTAAGTAGTATTAATTTTCAAAACTTAGTAAGAAAGTTAATTAAATAGTATCGAATCTGTCGATAATAATGCTATAGACCTAAGATATGTCCATAGTATTTATATACTATCGACATCGTCGATGGTATCGATAGTCAGCTATCGAGACCATCATCTTGTTATCAATATTCGATATATCGATCGACTGCACCGAGGGCCGAAACGAATCATCATTTCAGCCATAGGACGTCCACTGCTGAACATAGGCCTCCCCCAGTGACTTCCAGACTGGCGGTTGGAAACGGCCCGCATCCAGAGGCTTCCTGCAACCCTTACCAGGTCGTCTACCCGTCAGTATATACGCCGAAATACCTACATTTTCATTTACCTAGTTACAGATTTCCGCAAAGTGTCGCCTGATTTAATTAATTTTACTAATTTTCTTATTAATATTTTTTTAACTCTTCACCGCCTTCACTCTTCAGTTCTTCAGTCTCATTCAATTCAACTGTCATCTACCTAAAGGCTGTCTGGAAGAGATCGCTTTTCAACCGACTTCAATAAAGGAGGAGGTTCTCAATTCGTCGGTATCTTTTTTTTTTTATTTTTTATTTTTTTTTATATGTATGTTCAGCGATCATTCGTTACTGCGTTGACCAATTTCGATAATATTTTTTTTGTTTGAAAGGTAATACTTTCAGAATGAACCCATATAAATTTGGTTAAATTCTGATGATGGGATCTATAAGAAAATCATCAAACATTGCATAAACTCCGTACCACGCCAACTGATTTTAGTATCTATCTTACCTATATCTCTGCCAAATGTAGACCGATTTTGATGATTCTTTTTTTAATGAATAGCTTATACTTCAAAGATACTATAATAAAAATTTTTGGAAAAAATTTCACCCCCTAAGGGTGGAAAAATAGGAAATGAAATCGGTGTTCAGCAGTTAAATTATGTTTGCACTCGTAAGATTTGTTTTGATTAGGATTTATCACTAAAATGGATGAAATAAGTTAATTTTATTAAAAAAAAAAAACCGACTTCAAAAAACTAAAACGCTAAAAATAATCTTAACACTTAAGTACCTAATCAGTTACTTTTGGAGTCGGTGCCAGTCAATGAGAGACCAATGTTTTCGTTTGCACCGACTCCAAAAGTAACTGATTAGGTACTTAAGTGTTAAGATTATTTTTAGCGTTTTAGTTTTTTGAAGTCGGTTTTTTTTTTTATAAAATTAATGTCAGTACAAGTCATCTAATGTCGGCTCTAGACTCACGGCGAGAAGTCTCAGTAGGAAGGTTCGCCGAGACTTCTCGCAAACTAACGGTACTATCCACATTCTCTCGGTGGATCACTTCTGTTCTCGTCTCTTATCCGGTATGTACCTTTTCCCTAGTTTTCTGTACTAGCTGTTTTAATTATAATAAAAAGAAATAAATCAACCTAGAAGTACTTTTACATAAATGTAACTCAAAATAAATGGTATTATATAAATTGATGAGGTCTAGTGATAGTAACTTAAATTGTAAAAGCCAGGGGTGGGAGGACCTGGTGACCTGTAACACAGGCTTGCAAAATGCCTTTTTCAGGCACCAGTTTCTCACACAAATATTATTTTAAGTTGCGCTAATATAAGTTCTTGTAGCATGATTGCTTATTGATTTGTGATTTGATGTACGACTTTGATGGTGCTGATAGATAAACGGGCATACGGCATAGACTGAAGCGGGAAAAAATACACACCGATCGGAGAACAGGCGCTCGCCTGTGTAAATTCAGTGTAAGATATGTCTTATCACGCGTAGATAATCTACATGCTTGCTTGAATGTTTGCTTGCATGCCTGCTTGCATGCATGCTCAAATAAAAAAATCATGTTGTGATTAATCCATCGATAAAATGAAAGTCAGGTATGAAAAGATGAACAGTTGTTCTGATAACGATTGTTAAAAAAATATATTAATACTCATTAATACTCAATAATACTCATTTATTCAGTATATAGGCCCTCTTCCTGGCACGTTATACACGTCCCAAAATATAGCTTTACCCTACCACCGCTTCGGGACTACATATCGGCTGGTGATGAGAAGAAACGGCGCAACAAACTCAGTCACCTTTGTCAGCCTTTTTTACAGGAAATACAATTACAAGACATGAAGTAAGTGCGAGCTAAGCAGGTTAAGTCCATGCACTCTTGTCGTTCAAATAATCGTCTACCTTATAATACCCTTTTTTCATAAGTTTTTTTAATGTGAATTTTGAACTCGTGTACAGGTAGTTCAACAAGAGTCTGTGGAACTTTATTAAAAAATTTAATACATTTCCCCAAGAATGAATTACCAACTTTGTGTAGTCTGTTATATATTTAATGTATATTTAATGTTATACGGTGTAAAACGATATTTATTGGTTTTATATACAGGGTTACATTGCAAAGGGGTGCCAAATGTTTAGGAGTGGCTCAGAATCAGTAACTTAATCGAGCTATGCAAAGAACTGTTTTTTTTTCACATTTAATTGTTCCTATCCGCTGTTAAAACTTGTATACTTGTGGATAATTTAACTTATTCATAAAAAAAAATGTACCGTATGTGCACTCGTAAGGTTCTGTTGGCTCGCCGTATCTACGCCGCTGATCAATGACCGCGCGACTTTCGTAGTCTCTCTATTGACTTTATTTTCGGATATTTTAAAGTTTTTTTTGTAACATACGGCTATTAAAAGTAATAACGATTAAGACGCTTCTTTATATTGATCCCTAGATCTTATTTTTAAAATTTGGCACTACTTTGCAATGTAACCCTGTATGCTTTGAGTATCTAGCTAGATGGATACTCAAAATTAGTAAATTACAAAAAAAATATACTGAAAATCGTGGTATAGTTTACTGTGAAATGAATTTTGATGTTATAACTTGTACACGTAGCTGAAGTGTGAGATGGGTCTATGTAGTTCTTGATTTAGGCTTTACCATCTTTTTTGATGAAGAGTCTATGTCTATTTATTTGTTTATTGTATTTTTTACTGAATTTTTGTTCATGTGATTACATTACCAAAGCGATGAGCGCTGAGCTACAAGCACCTCACGGTTAGGTAATTCAAAATAATGCCAAGTCTAGACTTCTGTAATAACGACAACAGGTGTAGTTTGTATCTTAACAACTTAAGCACAAACTGTCGCATATAAATTTCAGAATATTTAAATTTTCAACTGAACTTTTCAGACCGAATGTAACCCTATTAATGGCGAATAAGGATTATTTTAAATCGTGTTGCAATAAGTATGAGTTTTAAACCGAAATAGGTATTTTTAGAAACAAACCAGTGGACTTATGTGATACATTTTCTTTAAACGAGACTTGTTGTTACTGTGAATTGTTGTTGGCAATAAATAGTGGAAATGTGAGTCAAAGAAACTGGTACAATTTATAAAGTTGACGCTCAAATGTAGTTTGTTTCTCTCGAATTTACAACGTAAGATTTTAACATTAAGAATGCTACGCTAGCGAATTATTTAGCGATTCATCATCATCATCATCATTTCAGCCATAGGAGGTCCACCGCTGAACAAAGGCCTCCCCCAATGACTGATCATCGGGGGGGATTGCCAATACTCGCCACGCTTGGCAGGCGGGTTGGCGAGCGCAGTTTTTTTCATAAGATTTTGCACGAAGACGCTGCTGCCCGTCTCGTGCTACAGGAATTAGTCGACTCTTACGACACGCCTCCTGTTTGCGGTGAGGAAGTATATTCTTTACAGCCGTCCCCACACGGCACGGCGTTCAGCGATTACTTTACGCTACCAGTACTACTGACGGACAGTAATGAGGACGGATGGAGATCCTGGGATCTCCGTCTGTCCTTCTGTAGTTACAGCTCATTAGCAGCCTATCAAACTGCCTCAGGTTCGAGTCCCAACTTAGGCAGTTATTTAAAGAAAAGTATAAAACTTATAAATGTAATGTAAAAAACTTATAAAATCGGCATCTGATAGTTATATTTATCGTACTGAAAGAAATATAAAAAACGACCCGAAGCAATTCTGGTCTTTCGTTAAAGATCAAAAATCAAGTAGACAGAGTGTAAAAGAATACGAGTACAATGGGTACACTGTCACTAATTTGCAAGCAGCTAATGCGTTCGCTGACTATTTTAAATCCGTGTTTCTACTCGACAGCCCTATGCTATCGTACGAAACTGCCGAGGGAGAAACAGCTGACCCGTTGTGTTCCTCGCGTATTGCTATCGATAATATCGATATGACCGACTTGCTTGCAGCCGTAAAGCGTCTGAAAGTGCATTCTTCTACCGGACCTGATGGGATTCCTCCCTTTGTTGTAAAGGATTGTTTTTCATCATTTATAACGCCTTTACTTCACATAATAAATCTTGCGTTGCGAACCGCCACCTATCCTGCGATGTGGAAAATCTCCCGTGTCACCCCTATACCCAAGAGTGGTTCAGGGACCAGGGTTGACGAATTTAGACCCATAGCTGTTCAGTCGACTTTTGGTAAACTATTCGAAATAATTTTAAATAAATACATCACGCAACAGATTCGACCTTACATTACCGAGTCACAGCATGGATTTCTTGCCGGCCGGTCTACTGCCACAAACCACATCAATTTCGTTGATTATGTAGCGTCGGAACTAGATCAAATAAAGCAGGTAGATGCGGCATATTTCGACTTTAAAAAGGCTTTTGACCGCGTCCATAGTGATGTACTTTTGCGAAAGTTTTCGGCCATAGGGTTCGCCCCTAATTTACTTAAATTATTCTGCAGTTATTTCACTGATCGCACGCAGTTTGTCCAGTTATCAGGTTATCGGTCTGATCTTTATACAACCACCTCTGGAGTCAGTCAGGGTAGCGTGTTGGGGCCTACACAGTTTATCATTATGATTAATGATTTGCCGGGGGTTGTCAGGACAGCTCGGACCCTTATGTTTGCCGATGACTTGAAGTTGTACCTGGGTATCAATAGCTCAGATGACTGCGGCGCGCTCCAGAGGGACATAGACAGTGTTGTTGAGTGGAGCCACCAGAACCAACTTGATTTTAATACATCAAAATGTAAAATAGTAACATTCACGCGTTCTCGTGCGCCAATTACTCACGTTTATGATGTATCTGGGGTCCCACTGGAGCGAGTCACCCAAATTAGGGATTTAGGTTTGTGTCTCGATGCAGGCCTAACATTCAATCCTCATATTGTAGATATATGTAAACGGGCATATAAATCTCTCGGGTTTGTCATGAGACAGGCATCTAGGTTTTCTAACAGAAACGTTATCATAACCTTATACTTTGCCTTCGTTCGCAGCATATTAGAATACAATTCGTTAATTTGGGACCCTCACGAGGCAAAGTATAAGTTAATGATTGAACGGGTACAACGGAGATTCGCGCGGTATCTGTACAAAAAAATGTATGGATATTACCCCTTCTTGTTTCCGTCGCTCTTCGTCTACGGCATGGTCGGTCTAGACACACTGGAGTTGCGACGTAAATGTTCCCTAATAGTTCATTACTACCTGATGCTCAACGGCAAAATAGACAACCCGCTCGCCCTCTCGATGTGCCACCTGTCCGCGCCCGACCAGTACCGCCGCCTGCGCGCGCGCCGCCTGCTGGCCGCGCCGCCCTCGCGCACGCTCACGGCGCGGCACGCTCCCACAGCGTAGGCTATTTGTATGCTCAATGCCCTAATTGCTCAGGAGCCAGAAACTGATTTGTTTTATAATAAGCATAGACAATTTGTGAATCATTGTGTTAGTTTTTTAGGCTAATATTGATAGTATGTGTGTTTGTAA
The DNA here is from genome assembly GCA_963576865.1 of Anania hortulata. Lineage (NCBI taxonomy): Eukaryota > Metazoa > Arthropoda > Insecta > Lepidoptera > Crambidae > Anania > Anania hortulata. The sequence goes on from OY756413.1 coordinate 4,399,144, forward strand.
AAAATGCTATAAAACTGTAACTGGCTCACTCCACGCTTTGGCTATAAGCTGTTAGTGGAGTGTGCAATTGAATTTAAATAAAATAAAATAAAATAAAAAAGGAGTTTTACCATACAATCGCCTCAACTACTTACCTTACATAAATGTTTGTTTTGTTTTTCGATAGAAATGTGTCTTTTGTTTAAGTACTGCGATTTTACTGGTTTTTTTTACTGGTTGGTCCGTCTGTCTGTCCGTCAGTATGTCTGTCAAGACCCTTTATCTCGGGAATGCGTAGAGGTGTTAACTTCTAAGTTAACGTAAAAAAACCGGCCAAGTGCGAGTGGACTCGCGCACGCAGGGTTCGATACTATTATGTAAAATATTCTGTGAATATTTCAAGCGTCTGTTGCCGTTATTAATATCGAACAAAAAACGGCATAATAATCACGTTTGTTATACAGGAGCTACACTTAATTTTTTTTTTAAGTATTTGATATTATAGCGGCAGCAGAAATGCATCATCTGTAAAATTTAAACTGTCTAGCTATCACGGTTCATGAGATACAGCCTGGTGACAGACAGACGGGCAGTGGAGCCTTAGTAATAGGGTCCCGTTTTACCCTTTGGGTACGGAACCCTAAAAAAGATACGGCTGATTATCGAAGATACGAAAACACTAACTATGTTTTTAACGATCAACACGTGTGATCAAAATTGTAGGCACTTCTCTGAAATAAATTCTGTAAACTTATTTCACTGAATTTATCGTTTGCTGAGCGGCTCTGAGCGTTCAATTTTGTTTTGCTGATTAATATATTTGGGTATGATTACAAATTTTATCACTTGGGTTCGATACTTATAGCTCTAATACTTTTAACCCGTCAGCGTCAAACTCAGAGCGGACGTGATCCCGTGCGTGATTCCGGGATCGTACCCGGGATTATGCCTAGTTGAAGCATTCCCGGGATTATCATGTCACTACGGCCTAGATGGCTTTGTGGTTTCTATGCTGTTAGTTCGATTTTGGGTCTGTAAAATTATCAAACTGTTAACAATAACAATAACGTTGTAATGCAAAAGGGCACAATTAACATTTTTTTAAAAGGTGAAATAAAACTTTAAGGGGTTATTCTACGGCTAAATTACATCAACTTTTTCTATGGGACCAACATCGAAATCGCAAAAAAAAAACACTGGAACAATGGAAACGTCAATTTTTTTTTGAGATTTTGATGTTGGTCCCATAGAAAAAGTTGATGTAATTTAGCCGTAGAATAACCCCTTAAAGTTTTATTTCACCTTTTCGTTACACACTGTATATCTCAATTTCACAAAAATATAGTTTTGCCTTTTTTCGTTACGACGACAGAATACTTAGTAAGTTTGTGACTATAATATCTTTGGAAAAAGTTATGCCTGCCTCCCTGGCATGAGCACCAAAACATGATACGATATGATATGATACAGCGATATATCGACACCAACTGTAAAAATATGATAGATATAGTCGCCATTTTGCATCGCCGTGCCGGTGACGTCACATATTATGATCACTGTTTCGATAAAAAATCAAAATGGCGGCTATATCTATCATATCGACGGTGGAAAGGCAAAAGGCATCAAGCGACACTTTGGGCGATATTGAGTTATATACATAGTTAGAATCAGCAAATTTTTCTGCGTCTTTTGAGCCGAGTTTGGTGTAAATCAGAGCACTTTTATGGCGCTTGACTCCGTCACAAAAAAGGCCATCATTTCTTAGTGCCCGGAGTTAACCGACTCAAAATTCATCTTTTTTTTAAGCCCTGGATTTCAATTAATTCGCAGGTAGCTCTAATGAATTAGGCAGTCACTTAAGCTTTTCATCCTTCATTAGGAACACATTACTTTTAAATCTTTTTACCTTGCTGTAAATCTAATAAACGCGGCATTTAAAGCGTTTTGCCTGGAATACAATAATACATGGCTGTCGTTTAAGTTTTTCTTCCTTAAACATCATCGGAAATGAATATCGCTTGTGACCTTTATCCTTACCCTACGCACAACAAAGGTATTACATAAGTTGTTTTACCTTAACCTATTGTAAATTAAAATGTGATTTAAACCCCTTTTCTATGACGTAAAAATAATTGCCAAAGTCAGTACAGACTTTTTACCTGTTTCAGAAAATTGCAAATTTTTTGTTTCAATCATTTTTCCTCAATCATTTGTACTATTAATGTGGCACTTAAATCTATTTATTTACGCAGTAAAAGTATCATGAGGTTTGTAAGTCATGTTCCGTTTATATAGACGAACTTTGGTACGTAGTTTGAATCTTCGCGACGCAACCATTACAACCGCTGGATTTGATTTGAACCTAGATCAACGCACCTTACGTAGGCGCGCAAGCCGCAAACGTTGTTGCATTTAGTCTTGATTGCGATTGCGACTACAACAACCGGTTAATGCGTGTTCTGTTTGTGTGCTGTGTTGACAAATGGTGAGTGTTTGTTTTGTTTTTGTATATTTTTATTTCAAAGAAGTGTAAATATTAAATCTACAATTCACTTTTCAGATTAAGTAGCTAAACAAAGAAAAATGACAGACAAAAAACTTTCTTAGATGAAAATAAGTACAAGCACGGAAGAAGTTATTAAACATAAAGCTTAGAAGAAAAAAATTCTTACTTGTAAACACGTTCTTTTTCATACAAATTCATTATTAAAAAACCATGACAATCGGTAGGTATGTCATCTGATACATGGTATGTTTATTACCATGATTTTACGGATTATCTTTTATGAAATTACAAGATTTTTTATGAATATAGGGTTTATAGGATTGAAATTGGTAAAAAATAAAAATACAATATTTTATTGTCATATTAGAAATCGCCATCATTATCATCTTCACGGTGAATCCCGGTTGCGTCCAAAGCCATCGCTTCAGAACCCAAGATCAGCTTTCCTTGATTTATTCCTCCACTTCGCAAGGTCTTGGGCGTCCCTGTTTGTGAGATCATTGGCATACATGTCAGCCCTCACGACGTCAAGCATTTCTTGGTCAAAGCTTTTGCCAGGACCCGGCGGAGCCAGCGTAGCCAAACATTTGTTCCCTACGTAGCTTGCCGGTTTTCATGGCCGTACCAGCGTTTGCGACTCTCCTGCAGTTTGTCTGCAATATCACGGACACGAAGGCTACCGCGAATGCGCTAGTTCCTCACGCGGTCATTCCGCGTGACTCCGCATATTCATCTCCGTGACACGTAGCTCCTGCTTGTATCACTCAAGTAGCGGCCACACTTTGCTATCATATAAAAGGACAGGCCTAATGATGAACTTATAGATCTGTCTTTCAGCTTAACTGGCATTCTGGGGTCACAAATGACACCAGTCACCTCTCGCCATTTGGCCCACGCAGCAGCAATGCGTGCTTAGACGTCGCAATCGATGTCTCCCGACGCGTGAAGTACAGATCCCAGGAATCTAAACTGGTCCGTGCGCTTGACCTTCTCTCCACTTATGCGTCGTCGACATCAACAGCCAAAGTGGCTGATAATGTGTCTCTGATGCTGTCTAACACAACGTCTAAATTACATTAAACAAAAACGGACTGAGGACGGAATCCTGGTGTACACCGAACGATTTGGAGTCGCTAACAGCGTTCAGAACCATAGACTCGGAGCTGCGGTACATGTCTCGGTTCATGTCAACATAATGCCTCGGGGATCCCTTTGGATCTCACTGCCCACCAGATCACCACTTGAGGAACACAGTCCAAGGCCTTTTGCAGATCAAGAAATAGCAAGTGCAGAGGCGTGTTCTTCGTCCTGTATCTCTCCATGACGGCCCTTAGAGGGTAAACAGGGTCCTGTCATAGTCCTGTTGCCAGGACGAAACTCATATTGACACTTCGAGAAATCACACTCCTGTCAGATCCGGGAGTCCACAATCCGCTCAAAGAGCTTCATAGTGTGGGGACAAGACCTTTATGCCGCGGTAGTTGCCGAACTCTTGCACCGATCCCTTGCCTTTGAAGACCGAAGTACGAGTAATAATACTCATTCTCCATCGGCTCGGGATTAGCCCGGTCAAGAGTATGCGATTGTAAAGGTAGGCAAATATGTCTACCCCACGAGGGCCCATCGCTTTCGATTGGGCTTCGATTGAGACTCCATCGGCACAGACATCTTTACGATTCTTCATGCGGCAAAAGCAATCTGGACTTCTTCAGGCGTTTTTGGTGCTACTAGTCCCTGATTCGTAGGAAGGTCTGGTGGCTGCACCTCTTTGTGCTGCTTATGGAAATAAGAGCGCCATCTCTCCTTCACCGCGAGGTCCTTGCATAACAGGTTACCCCCAAGGTCTTAAACAAAGCGACACTGGAAAATGTCCTGTGCCGCTTTGACCTTAGAGCGCGCCAACTTATCCTCTCTATATAACGGATAAACTTACTTAAATACACCTATGTCTTCCTCTTGAGTTACGTAGAGACGCAGCAGATATTACCTATTTATTGAACATCGCTAACAGCCATGTTGACAGCTCACAGCTTCTAAATAACATACAATTACGCGTACCCATTAAACCAAATAGACAGCGCCCGTACTTGTACTCGTCACCGTCTCGCACAAATTACCGTCAGAACTCATTCTTTAGTAGAGTTACTAAAAAGTTTTACGAGACTGTCAGTGCCTACTCGCATTTCGACTTATTTTGTACCCGCTCCGCCGAGGTGAGAACATTGCTTGCAAATAATTTCATGCGTCCAATCGTTGACCCTAACTATCTTTTTTCTGTGTTTATGTTTTATTGGTTTTTATATCATGGTATGTAATTTAGTTCTAATATTTGCCTACTTAGAGGTGAAAACTATAGGCTTATTGAATATCTGTAGTCTTTATTTTTTATTATTAAATTTACAAGCTGTATGTTTTCCATTAAAATAAAATACATTAAAAACATTCATGACTTAGGTACAAATGCTCGTGCTTATCACATAAACGGTAGCCCCTTGCGGGGTTTTAACCCGAAACAGCCTGGGCTTGTAGTCCGGAGCGTGAACCACTACACCAGATGGTCATAAGATATGGACTAACTAAATAAAAAAATAAAAAGTCTTATTGTATGAAATAAAAACCAACTTTTTGTGGAATGTAGATTTTTTTACGCATGTCAATTTACGCTTTTATGATACTTACTGGTACTTAGTTATGCGTTTTAAAAAAGTAAATGTGGTGCCCCTTGACCAGTTTTAATTTTATTTTTTTGGTCTGGCGTAGTGTGTTTTGTAATGGATTGACTGAAAAATATTTATTAATGGTTTTTTGTACATAGCTTAAAAATCAAACATTTCTCACGTTTCATGCAGTTGCCAAAAAAACTACCTTAAGTATGATTAGCTATAAGTCCTATGAAGTTAATTCTTTAAAATATTTTTTTGTGGCTAGGACTAGGTCCTTCTGCTTACTGTTATTTATCTTTGGTGTATGAATGTGAGTGAGTACCTCTATTTCTTGCAAAGATATTTTAGTAATTATTAAAATAAATAAGCGGGTTTTAGAAAAACTTTTTTCTGTTATTAAATTTTGAAAAACCACATGTTTTTTATGTTCAATGTGCTGAAAAATTAAAGATAATTGTTTGCAAAAGAGTTTTTTTATTGTGTTTAATTATAATCCATTCAATCGATTACAATACACAATAGCCTAAGTGGCAATAAACTATAAACTCGTTAAATATATTGTATTTCAGCTATATGCCATAAAACTTCTATTGGCTCATAAGATCTTCTTTCTTATTCACACAAAGATAACATTTGACTTTGAATTATTGTGCCTTGCACAACTTAAATGATATTGGCCCTTTCACTCTTTTAGCTTTAATCTATTTTTTTTAGATTTCACTCTTAAGGTGTTCTGCATGGAACCAATTATTATATAAATGGTTGTTAAATCGGTTTACCTGGAATCGTTTTCAAGTGCATCGGCGTTTGACCTCTTTTGCTTTAATCCAAAAATAGGGCATTTAGGGTTAACCGACATCTAACTTCGTAAATAATAACTCTATAGCTGAAACTTTAATTGCATAATATAGATCTTTTCTTAAAACATATATTTCTGTAACACTTTTCTCTGTTTATAGCGCCAAAAGATAACTACGATTTTTTTTCCAAAAATAAAAACTTTAAATCGCTCTCCTGTAAAGTTATCAAAATGTCGCTTGATGCCTTTTGCCTTTCAACCGTCGATATATTTACAGTTGGTGTCAATATATCGCTATATCATATCATATCATATTGTGTTTTATTGGCCATGCTAGGGGGACTGGGTTCTTTGAGCTTCTACGAGTTTTTTTATACTATATTATTTATCTTAAGTACTTTTGGTAGGATAGATATTAGGAATTCCTAAAAAATAGGCTTATGTCAAATTAACTTTACAACAAATCTGCAAAGTAGGAAGTTTTCTAAAAAAACCTTTATCTCTCCCGAGAAGTGAGAGTAAGTAATGCAAACGGAATATTTCCCGTTCGAGTAAGCAGTAAGTGCTGCCCGTAAATCAGAGGTGCGTTGCAGAAGTTTCTATCTCAAAGGGTGGTATCAGGGAAACGGTAGAGACTATCGTTCGAAAATACTTGAAATTTCCTCTACCTAAAGGTTTTCTGGAAGAGATCGCGTTTGGCGAAACGGTCGCCTTATTTTACAAAAATTATCTCGTGTTTGTAAAGTAGGTACCTTTTACTTATATATATATAGTATATAGTTAGTGCAACAAAGTGTAAGTATATCTAACTATAGCAAAAAAAAATTCATGTTGTAATTCTAATGAGTATGAGTTTACACAGTAATAAGAAATGTAATCAACTGTATTATCTATTAAAAATAATTATTATAAGAAGTACATAGTATAACAATACATAATTTCTTCGTTTTGTTTAAATCGGTAACCTCCATTTAAGGGGTGATTCTAAAGCACATACTACCTCATTTAAATCGCAAAAATATACCCCTGCATACACAAGTTGTTTAATTATTTATTAATAAAAAAATTGCGGATTTTTATGGTCTACGAAGATCCCACAATCACCAGACAAAATCCATCCAGTTGATGAGAGGCGTGAGACAGATGGTTTATCTCCAAATTTGTTAACGATCGCACTGGAAAACGTCTTCAAGACACTGGATTGGTAAGGGACAGTCATCAATCGACAATTAACACCTCACGTAACTCCGCTTTGCCGATGACATAGTCATCAAGGCGGAATCGCCAGAGGATTTGCAAACAGTACTGCACAGTCTCAATGCTGCTCCGCTTCATGTTGGCCTAGGAATGAACTTGAACAAGACTAATGTCCTGTTCAATTACCATTTCATTCCCAAATTAGGTTTCCGAAAACGTAGCGCCCGTAGTTGTCAAGGGATATGTCTACCTCGGATAAGTGCTGCAGTTAGGTAAAGACAGAAGCTGCATCACATCTTCTCGTCGCCACTGCCACAATGCCTGAAGATCAAGGTGTTCGATGAGTGCGGCTTAATACCAGTGGAGCCGAAACGTGGATCATGACAGTTATGCTGGCTCACCAACTTTACGTCACTTAGGTCTCGAGTGGAGAGTAAAACTTGGCAAACGTAGTGTAGGACTTCCCCTAGCTTACTGGGCCGATGACCTTAGGAAGATTGCCAGTGGCTGGATGAAAAAAGCGAGAGATCGTGATCTTTGGCGTGATTGGTGGGAGGCTTACGTTCAACAGTAGACTGCAATAGGCTGAGATGAGGATGATAATGATTGGGAATCTATGGAATTTTATTTGGGTACTAAAAATGTTTGGCGATTTTGGTGATTATGAGGATACACGCAATGCAATAAACGCAACTCTTATAGATTCTGGTCCTAGCCACAGAAAAGTCAGTTTTCTTATTAAACTCTATACTACAATTACGGCCCTAAGTTGTATCTTTGTAAAATTAGTATAACTTTGTCTTCCCAATAGTACAAATAAATACTTACAATTTGTAGTTTGAAAATATTTAGGCTACAGATTAAAAATAATTGGAACCTTTTTTTTTCAAATTCAAATATTTTCATTGCAGAATGTAGGTACATACAGAGATATTAAAAACAGTTTTGGGTCAGCTACATCTTACCTTATAGGGATGCAACATTATTTAATAGGTTACACATTATATTTTAATAATTCAAATTTGGAAGCAGCACCTTTTGGAAGCAGCAAAAATAAAGATATGGAAGAGACTATTCTCTTCACAACATTTATTCACAAGGTGGTCAAACGACCTGGTAAGGGTCGCAAGAAGACGCTGGATGCAGGCCGCTTCCAACCGGCCAATCTGGAAGTCAATGGGAGAGACTATGTCTAACATTGGACTGAGGTGGTTTGGTAGATTGATTTGATGTACATTGGTAGTGCTAGCATAACATGGATAAGCCTTTTTTTCAAAAACTGATACAAAAAAATTCTGGAATCTCGGAGGCATGTCCATATTAACATCAATGTTTAAGATCATTGACACTAAATCAATCTACCTATTCCGATCACTGATGATAAGGCAAGCACAAAATAAGTTTAAAGTTAAATTATCGAACGCTTTCAAGATACGCATAGCTTTTAGATCTTGATAAGTACGAGTAGAAATGCAAAGGGAAGATCTATGTTTTGAACGTAACTTAGAGGAGTTATGCCAACTGCAGATAAGTTTAGTTTAGTTAGATCCTCTGAGTAACAGAAAGAACTTATTGCAGGAAAAACTGTCTTGTATTAAGTAGCTTAAGTTGTTTCAGCTCAATACGTTCATTATCTTATGTAAGTATGTATATGTCGCAGCCAGCTAGCTAGCAACTAGCGGCCTAAGTGATATTCAGCCGTATAGTGTTTATAACATTTTAATGAACTGGCTGGCTGATACGATACGACACTGTAAGATTTACGTAAGTATCTTTAATATTTTTTGGCATAACAGCGATAGCTCAGTGTTGATTTTAGTACATGCCTATCGAAAGATGTGACCCAGAAAATATGCTTTGGTATCTCATTTCAGTAAATAAACCCACTCTTTCGAGAAACACAAACTAGGTTTTACAACGATGCTAAATCATAATGTTTATAGCCGCTGTAACTGCCTTCTTTTAATGACTACAAAATGGCCGCCGGATATGACGTCAAGCAATTGTCAGCCATGTTGGATTTTATATAGCCTCTATAAAAATGGTTTCAAGCTCATTGTTTGTTTGAGTTGAAATGGAAAAGGATGTGAATACAACCATTTGTTATATTTCATTTTTTTATCGAGTCTTACCATTTTAAATAATAAATAAATATTGGACAACATCACATACATTGCTCTGATCCTGTGATAAGTAGCTTAAGCACTTGTGTTACAGAAATCAGAAACAACGACGGTACCACAACACCCCGACCCGAGACAATATAGAAAAGTTATTTTACTACATTGACCGACCGGGAATCGAACCCGGGACCTCAGAGATAGCGACACCAAGTCCGGTATACTCGCCTCTCGGCTACGGAGGTCATCATTTTAACTCATTAGGCATGCGTAGATGGATAGATAAATACTCTTTATTATAGACCACACAACAAACAGTATAGGTACCTTTACAGAGGAAAAATACAGTAAATATAGTAATCGAGACAGACACAATAGAAATTCCATTATTGGGAACGCTTGGATGTTGACGAGTTAAACATAGGTTAACCAGTAATACTTATGTAATTAATCTATAATATATTCTATTTATTGTTTGTTACCCCTGATTAATGTCTGTAAAAAACACTTTATGTTAGGAATATTTTGTCTTCTGTCATTATGACATAACGTCAATTCGGCAATAGCATGAATCGATTTAGTATTCAGTCAGGCACTATTAGTTTAAAGTTGTTGTAACTTAGTCAACTTTTTTGTATGCGAACCGTGCCAATATGTATGTTAGAAAATATTTTTGAACCTCTTAGGAGCATGACCTTTTTATAAGCACGCTTTTTCGAAGTTTAAAGTTAATAATCTTACGAATAAGGATCGCTAAAGTGATCGTTACGCTAATTGACGTCATTGTCATCTGTCAAACTGTGTTATGATAAAACAGATCACAATAAAATTATATGAACAAGAAATAATACTGAAGATCACAATGTGTTTTTATCTATTGAGTAAAGAAGTTACAGAGTGCGAGATAGAATATAAATAAATTACACTTTACCTGAGCAATGGCGTGCGGATGTGATGTCATCGCGACGACGTCGACCTTTTATGGTTGCGACCGGATATTGTTTTTTCAATTGCACACTGAATATGTGGAACAGGCCAAATACCAGATTTGTAATATCCGAATACCAACAAGAGTTAAAACATGAACACTAAATAAATATAGAAAACCTCATCATCATCATCATCATTTCAGCCATAGGTCGTCCACTGCCTCCCTTATTGACTTTTAGATTGGCCGGTTGGAAGCGGCCTGCATCCAGCGTCTTCCTGCGACCTTTACCAGGTCGTCTGTCATACGTCCTACGCTGCACTTGCCAGTACCCGTAGAAAAACCGACTTCAATAAACTCAAAAGCTAAAAACAGTTACTTTTGGAGTCGGTGCCAGCCGAAGAGAGATTCTATGGTTTCGTTTGCACCGACTCCAAAAGTAACGGATTAGGTACTTAAGTGTTACGATTATATGTAACTTTTTAGTTCTTTTATGTCGGTTTTATTTTTTATTAATAACGCTATAAGTAAGTAGGTATCTATTATGAACAGAAACTTCAGAACATTAAAAATTAAATTGAAGAAATAGTAGTAGAGAATGATAATAATGCAATATAAAACCGTTATCTCATCACGAGTTTCTTTATGACTTTAAAATTATTGCGACACATTAAAAACCTTAAACTAACTTCTTTGAGAACAGTCAAGCTAGATTTCACCAGCTTAAGCTGACCTCACATTATATAGACATTTGATACAATAAGCGATTAGTTTACGCTGGGCATGTTTAGCTTGATGGCAACTGTATTTTATGTCTGTCTAGTCTAGAATAATTAAAGGCTCGAATTAGGTATTCTGATTTAAACACCACGTTTCGGTTTACAGCCTTTAAATACTCTTCTTTTATGATCTTTTAATTAAAGTTCTTTGAGTTGAGCTCGTATCTTAAATATCTTATGTATTAACATTATGTAAGGATCAGAGAATACAGTAGTTGTATGTTTAATTTATATTTATTAACTAGCTGTCCCAGCGAACTTCGTAACGCCTCTTTTTTTCGTGAAATTTTCCGATGTTTTAATTCTTATTATGCTATTCGGAAAGGAAACAAATTCAACAAATCAAAGATCATAAAAATCGGTCCAGCCGTTCCCGACTTATAAATGGTGTGACCACCCACACTTCGTTTTATATACAGGGTTACATTGCAAAGGGGTGCCAAAATTTTAAAATAAGATCTAAGGAACATTATAAAGAAGCGTCTTAATTGTTATTATTTTTAATTATCGTATTTTACGATAAAAATACTTGAATATATACGAAAATAAAGTCATTAACGAAACTACGAAAGCCGTGCGGTCATTCATCAGAGGCGTAGGTACGGCGAGCCAACAAGGACCTTACCTAGTGCACATACGGTGCAATTTTTTCATGAATGAGTTAATTTATCGACGCGAATAATTGAATGTGAAAAAAAAGTTTTGTTATTTGCATAGTTCGATTAAGTTACTGATTCTGAGCCACTCCTGAAGATTTGGCACTCCTTCGCAATGTAACCCTGTATATAAAACGTAAACGTAATATCGGTCCTCAAGGAACTGAAAATTGAAAATGCTCAACGTCTGTCCTCGATTCGCCTTCACCGAGTTGTGAGCTATTTTGGCCATATCGCACGAAGAGAGGCCAACAACCTGGAAAAGCTGGTAGTGACAGGCAAAAGACCCAGAGGCCGCAGCCCGAAGAGATGGTCGGACCAGATCTCCGAACAGCTGGAGCTACCAGTCAACGCCGACCTTCACCACACGGACGGACCGTATCGGTTGGCGGCAGACAATGAAGCGTCGAAGGAGTCACGATCCTCAGCAATGGGGGAACGATTGAAGAATATGTAAAGACAACGGCAGGTAAACCAACCCAAAAAGTTACAGGTCATGTAACCGATTTTCAACTTTAAATCCGAAATATAGAGATCAATATCAATTGAGAAAATTAGACGATTTGTGGTAGGTTGACAAGCAGTTGTCTGTACATTTCTCGACCTCAGAAGCGTAAGGTCTGATGTGTGCAAGGTTTTCAATCACACACCAGACCTTATGCTTCTGAGGTCAAGATTTGGAAAGTCGTTATATTTTTTTTTTTTATATAGAAATAAATTGTTTCCACAATCACACCAATTATCTAGCCCTAAACTAAGCAAAGCTTGTACTATGGGGACTAGATAATGGATAAACATTTTTATAAACATCCATGACTTAAGAGGTACAAATGCTCGTGATCACAACACCAACAATTGCCCCTCGTGGGATTCGAACTCGCAACCGCTGGCTTTGTAGTCCAGAGCGCGAACCACTACACCAGACGGTCGTCAATCGTCAATATCAAGTTGCTCTTACAATTAGCATGTTGGGACTAATTACAATTAATTCTAAGACACATTTTCTATACGCACCTGAATGATGAAAGGGTTCTATTGGCAGTTTGGCACCGTTTGGGTTCAGAACCCTAGACGTTTCAGTATCCTGCTACCATCTTGCCTATAGCAAGGCAAGACCTTGCCTATTTCAGCCATAGGACGTCCACTGCTGAACACAGGCCTCCCCCAATGACTTTCATCGCGGCCTCGCGGGGGATTGCCAATACTCGACACGCTTGGCAGGAGGTTGGCGAGCGCAGTTTTTTATAACATTTCGCACGCAGTCCCTGCTGCCCGTTTCCCGCTACAGGAATTAGTCGCCTCTTACGACACGCCCTCTGTTGACTGGTCCTGATAATACATATACAATTTCCAAAAATTATACCTAAGTGTTGTTACCCATCATTTTATTACATAATCGTCTTTTTATTTCATGCACCATCATCACGATATTTACGACTCTTATCGAATGACACGATTCAAGATAGTGTAGATACATACAATTGAGATTGATAAAGTATATGTAATATCAGTAATATCTACTTACTGCTTCACAACAACGCAATCTGACTGTGTACCCCTCAACATAAAATATCTGTTTGCTTAATGTACATATTTGAATTTCATAATTCTTACCATTTATTGACATAGATAACAGAGTTTAACAACAAATTATACTTACTTAAGTCTAGAAATACCTGCATGATGAGCAACATAGTTTTCGTCCAAAGAGATCAGTCAATGCAAACCTTCTGTAGTAGACTCTCAGCAAAGTTCGACTGTGGTAAGCAATAGGCTAGTTTTCTGGGTCAAAGAAATATTATTCTATTTAGTCCGTCAGTTAGATTATCAAAAAATTATTTTGCCTTTTGTCAATCAAACAAAAAATGACAAAGATAAAGCACATCAAAGTTTAGGAATGACTTCACGACTTGTTAAAATGTGTCGCAAGGAGTGACGTTATGCGGAATTTAAACGGGCTATATCTTCATAATTTTTTATTTGATTCAGAAAATAAAAATATTGTGTCAAAGGTTTTAATCTAACTGACAGACTAAATAGATTTTTTTAGGAAACTAGCCCATTGGATGTTTTATACTTAGATTTTACTAAGGCAATTGATAAAGTTGACAATGATATAGCCTCGTTAGCGTACTTTATAAAGTACAAACCGATACAGTAGCAGTTCAGACCTGACATTTCATCATATCATATCATCATCATAATCATTTCAGCCATAGGACGTCCACTGCTGAACATAGGCCATTCTGGAAGTCAATGGGGGCATTGACTTCCAGAATGGCCGGTTGGAAGTGGCCTGCATCCAGCGACTATTGAGACATTTCTATTGCAATAGCAAAAATAACAGCCTAATTTGCTATGTGATGTACAAAGAGATAACCTTGTACTTAAAGATTTTTGTGTTTTTTTTGGTAAACTTTCATAAAACTTAATTATTTTAGAGTATTTAAAATATATATATATATATTTAAACTATAAAAAACATACTAAAATATACGAACAACCAAGCATCACCTCTGTAATCACAGGAATGTTAAACTTTCCGTCTCGGTCTGAAGCACTATTCTTAGCATGTACTTTATGTAGTACATTAGGTTGATAGAAACAACAGTTTATAAAACACAGGACTTACTTCTGTGTAAGCTATGTTTTTGGATTATTCCGATATTTCCGATTCCGTGACCGACAACAGTAAATGCAGTTAAAATTTTACTAATACTAAAAATGTTAAAGTTTATAGTGGATAGTTTGTCACTTCACATTCACGCAAGAACATCTGGACGGATCTAGATGAAATTTAGCACCGAGATAGATTATAGCCTGGAATAGCAGACAGGTTACTTTTTATCCTGGAAAAATGTACGGTTCCCGTGAGAAACACGATAACTGGCATTATAGATAACGTTTCTTACCAATAGATGTCGCTGTACAGTCAGCAAAAAAGATTGAATTAAAAGAAAGTAACACTAATCGTTGCTTGCGACTTCATTCGCGTGATGTTTAGTTTAGAATTACTAAGGTTTTGCATAGACCACATCAACGAATACGCGGGCAACAGCAAGTATAAGTTATCAAAGTATAGAAAATGGTTTTTTGTACATCGATTACCGACAAGCGCGGCGTAGGACGTCCCACAAGGAGGACAGGCGACTTGGTAAAGGTTGCAGGAAGCCGCTGGATGCAGGCCGCTTCCGACCGGCGAATCTGGAAAGCACTAAGCCTATGTTCAGCAGTGGGCGTCCTATTGCTGAAATGATGATGATGATGGGACGTGTATAAGAGCTTTATTTAGACCTATTTGCAGAAATAAATGGTTTTATTGGTTTTTATTGATGACATTGATTAGAAAAAAGAAAAAATGTACTTGCAAAGAAAATACAAGCATTGTCAAATGTTTCCGCTAGTTTTTTGTTTCTAAACCTACGCAATATTGCGTGTAAAATTGACAAATCTTCTACAAGATAAAGCTTTGGTCACGGATGCGTGACAAAGCCAATTCCCACCGTCGCTCAGTTATGTTTATCGTATTTATTTTACTTGCTGTAAAACAGGCCATAGGAGACCAATATCCAGATGTAAGTAAACCCTAACTAATATCATAAATGCGAAAGTGAGATTGTTTGATTGTTTATTGTCATATTTTAGAGACATTACTTCTTGATACTTTTCTGTATAGTCCTACTACCACAGCGCCCCCTAGGCCCAATGTGTGTTGCAGGCCTATCCTTGCGTTTGGGACCTGAAAAAAAAAGCAAGAATATAAAAGATTTTGAGAAGAGCATGATGTTCCTTACTGTACTGAGGGTCACGACTACACGAGTCTTCGGGGGTTGCGAGGTTGGGGGGAGGTTGAGGTGCTTGTAGCTGTGGCGGTACTGCGTTGCCTACCTTTGATTACCAAAGGTAGGCAACCCACGTTGCGGTTGTAATTTAATGACCATTTCGTGCATATTTTTAGTGAAATTTATCAAAAGCATCACCGTGCTTCGGAAGGCACGTTAAAAGTTGGTCCCGGCTAATAATGCTTAATACTAGTTGTAAAACCTAGTCAAAGGTTTTAAAGGCGGCTTGATTACATCTGACATTAAGGTTTAGTCACTTACTTTACGACACTCCGCCATCAATCTGCACTGGGCTCGCGTGGTGGAGTTTGGCCCGAACGACTTAATAGTTGAGGTGAGGCCTGTTCCTTGCAGTGGGACTTATTTAGGCATACTTTTTACAAAAGATTTTTACACAACAAACGGACAATTTTTATATTAAGTTTTTAAAGCAACTAACTAGATAAAATTTTATCTCTTAAGTAAGAAGTAGCAAAAAGTATTTAAAATACTGTTATAATTTTAAAGTGAAAGTGTATCGCGAGACTTTTCACATAACTTTTAGGCTTTTTTCGCTACATAAAAGTGGTTGAAAAAGCAATGATATAGAACAAGTCATAATGACGGTTATGTATCATCATAAACAAGAAAAATATACGTCAGTTTGTTGGGAACGTTTTTCCACACCTAATGCCGCAACCTTGCTTAAACATTCTTATACGAATATACGTCAGGATTCAGCATCGTTGCATCGACCACTTACCCTATACAGCAACAATACAAGCCATCTTTCTTCGAAACTAGTTAGTGATTTTTCACTTAAATTTATTTTGAATTGACAAGTTCTGACAACAGTCGCCTATACATAAATAGTACAGATACAGATTAAAAAATGGCGAAAACTTTTGTCGAAAAAATCATATTATGTCATTTCTACTCTATAGGGTGTACATGGGCTCTATGGGATTCAGGAAGCCATGCATCTGTGTGATTTGCCTTGAACACACAGGGTCCTGGGTTTGATACCCGGTTCAAATTAATTCTAAGAACAAACAGAATTAACAAATTGGCTCGGGTTTGGGTGAGCTGGCAGACACCCCTAGCAAAATTCACTGTTTTGAACCTCACCTTCACTGTCTTGTACCTCATCTTCACTGTCTTGTACCTCGTAACACAAATAGCACGATGCTGTTAGTTCCTTACTTCGAGATCATGACAGTAATTGTTGTTTTTTCTGGTCAGGGTCACTAACAATTGCGGAATAGGAAAAAATCAAGGTATTTTATAATAACTTCAATATACGCAATATTAATTTTAGATTTTACTTTGATTAAAATAGGTACAACAATTATTCGAGGTGAATAGTGATAAAGACATGAATTATCGTTTTTGCATTAGGTAAGTAGTGATGGTTCTGAACTACTCGTACTAACCTGTCTCACTCCAGCCTCTCCTCGCAATTGCCACACCAACTCAGCACACTGAGCAACTCCTGTTGCCGCCACTGGATGCCCCTTACCAATCAGCCCACCACTGGGATTCACCACCACTCTCCCTCCATAGGTATTATCTCCAGCATCTATGAACTTTCCCGCTTCACCTTCTTTACATAGCTGAAGACCTTCGTACGTTATCATTTCATTTGGAGCAAAACAATCGTGTAGTTCCACTACGTCAACATCACTTGGAGATATCCCAGTCTTTTGGTAACAGCGGTGAGCAGCCAAGCATGTCATGTCATAACCTGCAAGTTTCATTAGGCTGTTTTCACTAAATACCGCGGCAGTATCAGTAGCCAGTTCTATACCAATAATTTCTACTGCTCTATCCCAAAGCCCAAATTTGTTCACTGCATCTTCAGACATGATTATTGCTGCCCCAGCACCGTCGCTGTTCCTGCAACATTGGAGTAAAGTCACAGGACCATGTATTTTTTTAGAATTTAAAATATCTTCAACCGTATATTCTCTTTCAGTGATCGCTCTGGGATTTCTTGCTCCATTATTTAGATTTTTTGCAGCAATTTTAGCGAGATGAACTTCTGTAGTTCCATATTTTTTCATGTGTTCCATCCCTGCATTTGCGAAGAATTGGATAGCGACGGGTGCATCAGATAATCCAACAAGTTGTGACATTTTTTCCACTAGTAACTCTCCTGGATGACTCCTATCTTTGTGAACGACACTAAGGCCCCCAGGCTGCATTTTTTCAAAAGCTAAAGCCAATGCAACATCTATGACACCTGCTCTAACAAACTGAGTAGCTAGGCATATAGTTGAAGCTCCTGTAGCTCCATTATTATTCATGTTGGTAATAGGTATACCGGTCATGCCGATTTCGTAAAGTATCCTTTGGCCATAAGGATAATTACCTAAAGTGTATCCCACAAATGCTTGTTCCACGTCCTCGTACTTGATTCTAGCGTCACTTAGAGCATCAAAAACTGCTTCTTTCGAAACTACGGTATAGCAAGTTTTATTAGGTTTTCTGAATTTTGTAACACCAACGCCTACGACAAACACTTTATTTTTCATTGTGATACACGATTGTTGCCTTCAGTTATCGGACGAGAAGTAGCGATTGTTGTTATTATAAAATAAAATATGATAATGAGTTTTGGAACAATAAAAACGTAGGTAATTATTTTTTATTGGATAATTATCGCACGCAAAACGTGATACAGGATTGATAACAGAGACGATAACTATGCCTGAGTGTTTGTGTAGTGGTTTTGAGTTTTGTTAGCCAATTAAAAAAATATAGCAAAAGTTTTGGGTCTTTTTTGACAGTTTCTCTAACAGCATATTTACTAGGTACTAGGTAGGTACTCCTCATAAGTCATAACACGCATTTCAGACAAAGTATTCTCATCTTTGTAGTCAATATTAATTTTCTGTCCAACGACGACGTGTATCGTATCGCTATCTCTGAGGTTCCGGGTTCGATTCCCAGTTGGTCAATGTAAAAAATAACTTTTCTGTATTGTCTCAGGTCTGGGTGTTGAGGTACCGTCGTTGTTTTTGATTTCTGTAACACAAGTGCTTAAGCTACCTATAATAGGATTAGAGCAATGTATGTGGTCCAATATGCTGTCCAATATTTACAAAAATATATTTGTAAACATATAGATAAGTGGGCTGGCCACATCTGTAGTAGAACCGATGAAACATGCAAACGGGTTCTCGAGTGGAGATTACATCTTGGCAAACGTAGTGTAGGACGCCCCCCGGCTCTATGAACCGACCTCAGGCAGTGGATAGATGAAAAAAGCAAGAGAGAGTTCTCTTTGGCGCTCTTTGGGAGGCTTTCGTCCAGCAGTGGACTGCAATAGGCTGATGATGATGATGATGATGTCCTACGCTAAAATAATGCAGTAGATACAATTAGAATTATAGTGAGCTGTATAATTTACACGTAACTTGACCCGTTTGAGGTACCCTTAGGTCTCAATGCATTAGTTTACTTTCTAAAAAAGATTCTTCTTAAGATTATAAGTAAAATATTTTATAAAACACTTGTGTATATATTGCCTGAAAGGGTAGGATCAAGTGATACTCTTTGTAATTATTCTAAGATCTTTTTGTAACCTTGTTTTCCATACACAATAAAGAACTTACTTACTTACTTACTTACTAAGGCGTGATTATTCTGCCCAAACACAACTACTTTTTCTTCGGGATTGAAGATCGAAATAGCAAAAAAACACTTTCTCTTAGTAAACTACGGACCAGCTGGCTTTATCCCAACTGATAGATTTGGGATGAAGCCAGAGCCGAAGCCATGGGACGATCCCATCTCTACCCGATTTAAAATTACCTAACAAACAATCTCAACTTAATGAAAAATTTCAAAAAAAATTGTTATTAATTTTTTTTTATAATTATGATAACTATTATAATTAGGATGAAGATTTTTTTAAAGGAAATTAACTCGACTATTTGCAATTATTTCATAAAATAAATATTAAAGATAAAAACTACACTGGTCATCACAAAAATCGGCCCATATGCGATACAAGATACAAAGATGGTGGGCCGATTTTTCTGATGACCAGTATATGTTCCTAACACAGTCAGTAAATTCCTTTTTTTTGTGATAATAGTGTTATTAAGAGTTTTGATTAAAAAGTTTTTTTTTTATTGGTGATATAAATGTTGATGGTTAAAGCATTTTTATATCGTTAAAATATTTTTCATTTTGACTGTACTTTTAATCCTAGCGGGTAGTGTTGGGATTTTTACTACACACTAATAGGATGCTTGGATTTTCAACCGACTTCAAAAAACGAGGAGGTTCTCAATTCGACTGTATGTTTTTTTTTTTTTTTTTTTTTTGTATATTTGTTACGCGATTACTCCGCCAATTATGAATCGATTTTAATGATTCTTTTTTTGTTTGGTAGATCATACTTCAGAGGTGGTCCCATATAAATTTTATCGAAATTGATTTAGAACTTTTTGAGAAAATCAACAAATATATACCCAGATAGTATTTTGGTTGTGGTTCTTGTTACCTATCTTCGTCAAATATGAGCCGATTTTGATGATTTTTGTTTTATTGAAGGGTAGGAAAATAGGGGATGAAATCGGTGTTCAGCAGTTAGATTAGGATTTATCACTAAAAATTGATGAAATAAGTAAATTTTATTAAAAAAAATAAAACCGACTTCAAAACACTAAAATGCTAAAAATAATCCTAACACTTAAGTACCTAATCAGTTACTGTTCGGAGTCGGTGCAAACAAAATCATTGAATCTCTCATCGGCTGGCACCGACTCCAAAAGTAACTGATTAGGTACTTAAGTGTTAGGATTATTTTTAGCATTTTAGTGTTTTGAAGTCGGTTTTATTTTTTTAAATTTATGAACTAAATAATACAGCGTAATAAAAAATATATTTAATAGGCAGTCTTGTAATACTTTTTTGAACTAGAAATTTCAGTTAAAACAATTTACATTCAGGAATATCTAAAATACTTGTAAGAAGCGCATCAGCTGCAGCGTAATGATTATCAAATCCTTCTATTCTTACAGTGAAGTGCCTACTTGTTTATTGACAGCAAAAAAAGGGAAAGTTATATTTGTACTTATTTGCTATTACAGTTTAGATTTCTCTGTGACTTTTCTGGGCTGGACGTTGGAAAATCCTTTTTTGTACATGGTAATGACGACGGCGCCACCGAGACCGAGGTTGTGCTGAAGAGCTATGCGGGCGTCTTGTACCTGTAAAATAGATAAGATAAGATAAGATAAGATACGATAAGATAAGATAAGATAAGATAATGTTTATTACGCATAAGATTTGTTTACAAAGATAGGTTTACAAAGTTGAATAAAATACATTTAGGTTGTAGGCACGATTAATGGCGGTCTCGCACTAGGTTATACCTGTATCGCGAGAACCATGTTTAACGACTGTATTATCAAAAAGTTTTGCGTATGCGAGACATATAGGAGACATTAATTTTAGAGAATTACTTGCCTTCTTTAAACAGGGTTATTTTTAAAACATCCTCTAGGGTAACAATAATTTCTATGGGACAAACATTAAATTAAATTAAATTAAAAAATAAATTCACTTTTCCATACTAAGCCGCCGACCAGCTGACATCAATTTGTATAAAGCGTTTTTTTTTAGATTACGATATTGGTCCCATAGAAAAAGTTGTTGTATTTGAGCACCAGAATCAGCCCCTAGGGGGTTGTTGATGTTTTAAAAATAACCCCGTATAGTCAACTACCCGATTAGCGAAGCGGTAGATCGCCCAAATTGTAAGGGGTGAGTTCAGATCCCGGTTTTGGTCAGTTCAAAAAACTGAACGTTTTTAAATTGACTCTGGTCTATGTGTTCTAGGAAACATAAATTCTGCTGGGTACATTGTCTGGTTTTTCGTACCACAAACTTCTGAAGTATTTTCCTTTTTAAATTAGTATACGTTTCTTTTTTTTTGTGGAACTCAAGATTTTCCTTATTCTATTTATAACTTGACTAGTTTTAAAACCTAACCAACCCCCCAAGCATGACCACCAAAACACGATATAATATAGCGATTTATCGACACCAACTGTCTTTTTTTTAAAACATGATAGGTATAGCCGCTGTGTTGAATTTTTATCGAAGCAGCAATCATCATAACATGTAACGTCACCGGCACGGCGATTCAATATGACGGCTATATTTATCATATAATAAGTAAATTTTATTAAAAAAAATAAAACCGACTTCAAAACACTGAAATGCTAAAAATAATCCTAACACTTAAGTACCTAATCAGTTACTTTTGGAGTCGGTGCCAGCCGATGAGAGATTCAATGTTTTTGTTTGCACCGACTCCAAAAGTAACTGATTAGGTACTTAAGTGTTAGGATTATTTTTAGCATTTCAGTGTTTTGAAGTCGGTTTTATTTTTTTTAATAAAATTTACTTATTTCATCTATTTTTAGTGATAAATCCTAATCTAACTGCTGAACACCGATTTCATCCCCTATTTTCCTACCCTTAGGGGTGATTTTTATTTTGCAAACTTTTATCATATTATCTTTGAAGTATAAGCTATTAAATAAAACAAAAATCATCAAAATCGGCTCATATTTGTCAAAGATAGGTAACAAGAACCACAACCAAAATATTATCTGGGTATATTTTTGTTGATTTTCTCAAAAAGTTCTAAATCAATTTCGATAAAATTTATATGGGACCACCTCTGAAGTATGATCTACCAAACAAAAAAAGATCATTAAAATCGATTCATAATTGGCGGAGTAATCGCGTAACAAATATACAAAAAAAAAAAAAAAAAACATACAGTCGAATTGAGAACCTCCTCCTTTTTTGAAGTCGGTTGAAAATACACAATCGGTGGTCATGCTTGGGCAGAGATGCATGTATGGGCTACAGTTTAGCTTTTCAGTTTTTGTCATAAGTATTTAACCGATTTGTTTCAACTGTATCCTCTTTTGTGTCTTTTACGCATAAAATAAATGTAAATGTTTGTGTAATGAGCACGAGCATTTGTTCCTAAGTCATGGCCGATGTTTATAAATTTATTTAAGTATGTTTATCCGTTATCTAGTCGCCATAGTACAAGCTTTGATTAGTTTGGGGTTACCTAATTGGTGTGATTATGGAAACAATTTATTATTATTACTAGTAGGTATTCCTTAATTTGTAAGTTAGAGACCACGATTATCAGTGTGTTGACGCATGTATTTATATCAATAAAATACTATCTACAAGTGAACATTTAACCAAACTAACGAAATTTAATTTTCTGCTAAAATCGTTCATCGGAACCCTTTTATGAAATTCACGAAAATTTCTCAAGACATAATTTAAACTCTGGTCAGAGTTGATAATTAAGCTTTTAAAATATTAACTAGAGATCGTGATCAAAGACCTTATATTACTTATTCAAGATAAGGAGCTCTTTTCGACTAAACTATGTACCAAAATTTTAATGAGTATACATTTCTGACTATTTTTATAACCTCTACTATGTTTAATTGTATCAATAGGTTAGTTTCCTGGGTCAAAAAAATATTATTCTATTTAGTCCGTCAGTTAGATTATCAAAAAATATTGGACCCGTATCTTGTCTTTTGTCAATCAAACTAAAAATTACTAAGTTAAGGCGTATTAAAGTTTGGGAATGGGATCACGTGACGTCACGCCTTGCCAAAGAGTGTCTGTCGTGTGTCGCAAGGCGTGACGTTACGCGGAACTTTAACGGGCTATATCTTCATCATTTTTTGTTTGATTGAGAAAAGAAAAGATACGTGTTAATCCAACTAACGGACTAGTTAATTAGATTTTTTTGGGAAACTAGCCAATTCACAATGTTATCTTTACTAATATCATAAATGAGAAAGTAATTCTATCTGACTGTCTGTAACGTTTGCACGCTTAAACGATTTTGATGAAATTTAGTACAGAGATAGATTGGACCTTGGAAAAGGAAATATGATACTTTTTTCGCGAAAACTAAACCGATTTTGATGTAATTTAGCATGAAAAAGCTTGAACCTTATGGTATAGGGTACTATTTTTGAATCCACCTCCTAAGGGAGTCAAATAAGGGTGACATGACAAATTCCACGAGGGCAAAGCTGCGGGCACAGCTAGTATCTACTAATCCTAAAATACATAATTCATTAAATAACAACTCATTACGTTTGGATTCGTAAGTTCTCGTGATGCGTCGTGCAAGTTCGTAGATTTTAATGATGCAACATCGGAGAATTGTGTTTTGACCCATAGTATGAGGTTGCTACAATTAGTTGTTAGTAGCAATTGGCATTCCACATCACTCACAGAACTGACCACCATTGGGAAAGAAATGTTCTTGAGTGGCGACCACGAACTAAAAGACGCAGCTTGTTTTTTATTTATTTTTATTTTATTTATTAGGATTATCAACTGCTGTTACAATGTTTTTTAAGTCTAGAGGAAACATGGTTAGGGAAAATTAGAAATATTGCACGACAGATTTATAGATAAACACAAATTGCACCGTATTTCGCACATGTATAGATTGTGTAGACAATAAATTATAATAAGAGAAAAAAAAAAGAAAGACAAACACTATGGTACACAAAAGTTTATGAAAGCTGTGTACTTTCTACTGAAAGGAGTAGAAAGGAGAGGGCCGCCTGGCAATGCTACATACGAGTAGATCTCAAGGATCTTATATTTTTCTTAAATCGGAAGATTGAATCCCAGTGGATATCCAAATGTTCATTGTATTTGTTGTATAGTTTGCAGAGACGTGGAATAGGCGAGCAGGCACCAAAAAGTGTCCTACGTTGTGGTGGGCTTAATGTTGTGTTAATTTTTTTGCGAGGATAATGGAGAGGCACTTTGAAGTTAAGTTTACTTAGAAGCTGTGGACAGTCGATCATATTTCTAAGAATTTTGAACAAAAATGTCAAGTCTAGTTCATCTCTACGCCCATCCAAGCTGGTCATTCTGAATTCGTTCAATCTGTCGTTGTAGGATCTAATAGTCTTCGCTTTGCCTTCTGCAAAAGCCAAATGCCACAAAAATCTCTTTTGGATTCGCTCTAACCTAAGCGTGTGACTTGCGTAGTGTGGTCGCCATACAACTGAACCATACTCCAATGTGCTTCGTACCAAACAGTTATACAGTAGGACTTTCGTTTTGTAATTCTTAAAAGTTTTTGCATTTCGAAGCACGAATCCCAGGGTCTTAGAGGCCTTGGTGACAATTCCGTCGATGTGAGGAACGAAAGTAAGTTTTTTATCGAGCAGAATACCCAAGTCCCGTATTGAATCTAACTCAGTCAAAAAAGAGCCGTCAATTGCGTATGTATGATCGATTATACCGCTGACTTTCCTAGTGAAGTTGATAAAGAAACATTTGCCAGTGTTTAGGTACATGCCATTGAGTCGGCACCAAATGGCAAGGTTATCAAGATCAGCCTGAAGTAAAACGGAGTCCATGGGTGTCTGCACAACCTTGAAAATCTTTAAATCGTCGGCGTACATGTAAGGCTTTGAGTGTACAATTCGTTCTGGGATATCGTTTACGAAAATGTTAAAAAGTACAGGGCCCAAATGGGAGCCTTGAGGAACGCCCAAAGTTACATCGTATCTTATTGATTGAAACCCATTTACCACAACAAAAAATGTCCTGTTCCGAAGATAGGACTCTAGCCATTTAATCAGAGATCCGGAAAAGCCATATGATGCGAGCTTCGAAATTAGAACGTCATGGGGAACTGTGTCAAAGGCTTTCCGGAAATCAGTGTATACGACGTGAACTTGTTTGCCTCTGTCTAAGGCATCGGTGAGATCTTCGACAAAAGCCACGAGATTGGTAGAGGTGGACCTAGCCTGGACAAAACCGTGTTGATGTACTGAGACACATTGTTTAAAGTAGCCTTGTATAGCTGAGCAGACCATCGATTCTAATATTTTACCGAAAGTACTGAGAATAGAGATTGGTCTGTAATTTTTAATATCTGTGTTGTCACCGTTTTTAAAAATTGGGACTACTTTTGCTACTTTCCATTGTTCAGGAAAGACACCCGTGCTCAATGAGGCATTGAATATTGTCAACAAGGGTGGCATCAAGGATTTCGAACAGCGCTTTATGAAAAGTGGTGGAACTCCGTCAGGCCCTGCACCTTTGCTGACATCTAGACTCTCTAGTTTCAGTAGAAGCTCATTATGTCTTATTTCTATGTTCGAGAATGTATCTGCACATACAGAACCGCAAATACTCCCGCCACCCAGACCCGCGTTTGCACCCCGGCTCACCGTCGCGAAAAAGTTACCGAACATATTGCAGATGGAGGTGCCGTCGCTTGAACTTCCGTTGTCATCTGTCATAGTGGCTGGCAAACAGGTGTGAGCATTTTTTTTGGATTTTATGTAAGTCCAGAAGTATTTTGGATCGTTTTTCACCTTATCTTCTACGTTTCTGATATAATTGTTGTAACAGTCCATCATTAATGAATCGCAGCGTTTCTTCAATATTCTTAGTTCAATAACGTCCAAAGGGTTATTATATTTCTTAACTCTTGTCCTGATTTTATCTTTCTCATTCAGCCTGCGAATAAGGTTGCGAGTATACCAAGGGGGGTGCTTTGTCTGTTTCTTTAAGAACTGTGGCACGCTTTTCTCGATGATTTGACCAAGGGTGTCTTGGAAGCTACCGACCATCTGATTAACATCGACGCAATCGTCAAACACGGACGCCCAATCCACCGCGTCTAGGGCTTCGTTGATTTCTACATAATCGGCTTTACGAAAATTTAAGAATGTATTATTTGGATTGTTTTGTAAATGTGACGTTGGTTCAAATGGTAAGGTTATAACTAATGGGGGGTGAAGTGGGTCTATTTTACTCAGTGTGGTAGGATTGGTAATTACTTTACAATTGATTATGTCCGTAGACACCAAATCAAGAACTCTGTTACAACTATTGACTATGGAATTTAATTGTTGGAGATTATTGACACAATGAAAGTCAACTAAAACTTGTGCCATCCCAGGGAGGCTGCCAGTGGACTTACCCGCCAAATTCCAGTCAATGCACCCTAGATTAAAGTCCCCCACTATGAGTTTGTGATGATCGCATAGTTCGAAGACTCTATTACAATTATCCAAAAATATATCCACAGATGCTCTGGTCACAGGAGGTGGTAGATAGACGGCGCATAATAAGTATTTTTGGGTTGATTTGTTATGCTTTATATCGAGTGTAATCCATATATCCTCGCCAGAGCTTTCAAAAGTGAATATTCTTTTCGAGTGAAGTGACTTGTAAACAGCCACTAAAACCCCTCCTCCATCTTTCTTTTTAGAAGAGCCACCGACTTCTCTATCCCTCCTGTAAACAGAATACCTACGGTCGAACAACTCTGTGTCGAGTATGCCGTCGTTCAACCAAGTCTCGGTCAAAATTATAACATCAAAATGGCTGTTGCAAAGATTTTTATAGAATTCTTGTGTTTTAGTCCGTAACCCTCTCACGTTCTGATAGTATACATTTAAAAAATTGAATTTTAAAACTTAAAACTTAGGTAACATGCAATATAAAGAGAAGAAAAACAAATATTACTTATTTACACAATTTTGTTTAGAGAATCCGTGTCTCTTATCATAATGTAGTCTTTATCATCATCCTTTCGTACAAATATCTTGCCGTTTCTTATCCATACGTATTTGTATCTCCTTTCCTTCGCTCTCAGTCTGGCGGCGGCATGTAAAGTTTTGTTACTTGGTGTTAGGTGCTCGCTAACAAAAATAGACGTCTTGGCGCAGCTCAACCCAATGTCGGTAGTATTCAGTTTATCTTCTAGAGCTTTTTTGGATCTGTTGTAGTTTTTTACTGCAGCAAGAATTTGGTCGCGAACGAGTGATGAGTTCAATTGCACCACAATAGAGCGAGGACGAGAGCTTGTGGAATCCATCTTGGCAATGCGAGTGCACTTAGTTATGTTCTCAGCTTTTACAACGCATTTGACCACCTTACATATTGATGTCATTATGTTTATGAGGTTTTCCGACTTCTTCTCGGGAATGCATTGTAGTTCTATGTTGCAGGCTCTAGCCTGTTGTTCCAGTTGTTCGACTCTACCGTTCAGGTTTGATAAGGTGGATCGTAGAGTGGTATTCTCCTCGCGCAATTCCGCCATTGATTTTAGCGTAGATTGGTGTTGATCCTTTATATCTTCGTATTGAAGGCCAATAAAGTTCATGGACTCCTTTAATTCTGTAATTTCCTCCCTTAATCCCTTTATCTTCCTGTCCATAAGGGCTGCTAAATTGCTATTCATTTGTGAAATTAATGCTCCCATCTCAGATTTGAAGACGTCACTAATGATTTCGCGAACGTCGTCTCGGGTAACTGTTGACCTTTCTTCGATAGGGGATGAGATTGCTTGACGTTTAGTTGACCGTTTCGTGATGTTCTCCTCACTTGTGCCCGCCGAAGTCTCGACAGGGGTGCAAATCAAAGTATCTTCCTGGCAAGTTTTTCTCCCCGTGCACCTAGGGCATTTCCATCTCGTTTCGGTGATGGAATTCGATATTCCCAAGCAATCCTGGTGGTAGGTCTTACTGCATTCAACACAGATGATACCTGTGTCTTCGACGTTAGTGGTGCAGCAGCCCCATTGTGGTCCAGCTTCTGACGACATTTTGAAATGCCTGTAGTTACAGTAAAGGCAAAATTGCAGAAAAGAGAGATTGCTGTGACAAAACTGGTAGGCGCACCTCTCTGGCTTAAAGCGCAACCTTGCGTTCAAAAATATGCGAACACAATTTTTGATATTCTTCTTACAATTTCATATTTATAGTTTTCAAAGCATAAATAAAAAAAAAAAAAAAAAAAGAAAACTAAGCAGTATAAAATATTTTTACGACAGCACGTTACGACGAAGTCTTGAACCTGGAACTCCGAGATTTGAAGTATTAAAGTCCGTAGCAAAAACCAAGAAGCCAAGTATGCAATTACGTAATTACTGAATTTTAGCTACCAATGTTAGATGCTCTTTTTGAGATTTAAAGTGAGCGGGTAGCAAAGTATTTTTAAGTTCAAACTGGAGTCCGATGACGATGATTTTGCACTAATCTGATGTCACTGAATGTATTAAACTGGAATTTTCACTATCACTATGGCTTTTCTTTGTTAGAATATTTAAGTCTTTATGTAGCACTGTTCCTCCCGCTCAAACTGATACAACTTTCAATACAAGCTTTAGGGTATTTAACTGGATTTTGAATTTAATTTGAAGAGAAGAAACAAACGCGACTGCACTGTGCGACGGCTGTTTTTAAAAAGTGCCAGCTTGTTCGGGCCCGGTGGACATAGTTAAGGTTGCGGGAAGCGATCAGATCTCAGTAGCAATGGGCAGGCCACATCGCTCACAGAGATGAAAACTATTGGGGAAGAAATGTTCTCCAGTAGCGACCACGAACTGGAAGACGCAGCGTGGGCAGGCCTGTTGGACCTTGATGGGAAGGCAAATGCAAACAGCCCAGGACCGAGTTGTGGCGATCTATAGGGGAGACCTATGTTCAGCTGTGGACTTCCTTAAGCTGATGATAATAATAATGAAGTTAGTGAGAACCGTGCCGTGTGGGGATGGCCGTAAAGAATACACTTTTCCAAGCCAAGGCTGCGTGTCGTAAGAGGGGACTAATTCCTGTAGCACGAGACAGAAAGCAGCGTCTGTGTGCGAAATCTTACAAAAACTGCCGCCTGCCAAGCGAGGCGAGTATTTGCATTCCCGCCGATGAAAATCATTGGGGGAGGCCTGTGTTCAGAAGTGGACGTGCTAGACTAAGATCATAGTGAGAACTGAATCGTAACGAAGATACCTATAATGCAATCCCGAATGAACGTTACTTCACAATAAAGCTACACGTCTTCGTCTTGACACCAACATAAAGATACCGTTATCTTAAGAATATGAAATAAAGTATGATATTCAATTTTTTTATCATAATACTACCTACTGATAGCTCTGGACTTTGTTGGAGGTAAATATGAAATAAAGACGCACACATAAACACCTTATATCATATCGCAACAGTGATCTAGATCTCAAAGGTTAAAAGAAGAAATAATTATGTAGGCGAGTGCGTCTTATTTCTTATAATTTCATTTGGTATAATTAAATTTCAATACAGATACCGTATACCGTTCATGTAACGTTGCTTGGTCATAACAACAATTTTTTTATCATAATGCTCACTAACTAGATGTGCCCGCGGCTTTGCCTGTGTCGTATGCAGCATGTCACAACCTTGTTTAATAAAATTTTAATTTTAATAAAAGTATCTAAGAAGTTGCCTATGTCCTTCGCTAGGAGTCTATCAAAGTCGGTTCAGTGGTTACAGACTAAAGTCAAAGTTGTTGTTGTTGAACACATTTGCCTACTTAAAGGCATCCGTTTCTGAAGTAGCCCTGTATGTTTGACGTAGTATACGATATCTACATCTAGTGTGTAATGAACTATAGACATGGTTCACGTCGCAATGTTAGTTTCTTTGTTAATTAAGTGGTATTGGATAGTTAAATTCTTTTGAAAAATATTAACTAACTAGATGTCTCGGCGAACTTCGTATCGCCTATTCGTTCTTTTCTTCCGTGCATTTTTTCGTTGTTTTAATAGGTATTCTGCTATTCGGGGTAGACGCACATTCTACAAATCAAAGATCATATAAATCGGTCCAGCCATTCTTGACTTATAAACGGTGTAACTAACCTATTCTATAATCTGTATATAATCTATAACTAACCCGACTTTGTTTTATATATGTAGATAAGAAGCTTGTTATGTCGTTTCTGTAAAAATGTCGTGATTGTAAAACGCACGACATTTTAAATCTATCACGAATTCGCGATTCATGCAGTCATGCATCACGTCATGTCATTTTTAAACACACGTTGTATGTAAATGCGCACACTATTGTTACTGCGCTCTGAAGGCAGGTGTATTTTCATATTAAAATGCCTATTTTATGTGACGTATCAAAAAGGCCTTTCTTTTGATACATTACTGACACCACACGAAAATAGTTAAGTTATATTTTCTCCAAATATTGTTTTTATTATTAGTTCTAGAATATCTGCAGTCCTGAACTTTTACTTAAACTCCTATACAAAATACTACATGAGTGCTATTACAAGCAGTTAAATTAATCTATTATACTCGTGAATCACAAATCTTCTTGGGTTAGGATTAAGATTCAAGGCAAGCGATAGTTTTTTAAGTGTAATATGGTTTATACCAATGTAAACCATACATATTTACATTTAAAACTTATATTTACTAACCTGTCTGTTCCCAGCTTCACCACGAAGCTGCCAAACTAATTCCGCACATTGAGCAAGACCAGTAGCTCCCAAAGGATGACCTTTAGCAATCAAACCACCGCTGGGATTGACCACGACCTGTCCTCCATAAGTATTGTCTCCAGCATCAATAAATTTCCCAGCTTCGCCGATTCCACACAGCTGCAGACCTTCATATGTAACCATTTCATTAGCAGCAAAACAATCGTGCAATTCAACAACATCAACTTGTTTAGGAGAAATTCCAGTCTTTTCGTAAATACGCTTGGCAGCCAACGCAGTCATGTCCGTACCAGCAATCTTCATAAGGCTCTTCTCAGCGAAGAGAGCGGCAGTATCTGTAGCCATTTCTTGACCAATAATCTCTACAGCTTTATCCTGCAGGCCATACTTGATGACTGCTTCCTCCGACATCAGAACCGCGGCTCCAGCTCCATCACTTGTCGGGCAGCACTCCAATTTAGTCAAAGGTCCGTAAATTCTTCTCGAATTCAAAATCTCCTCAACAGTGTACTCCCTCTTGCTCTGAGCTCGTGGGTTCTTTACGCCATGACGGTGATTCTTCGCTGCAATTTTAGCTAAATGGACTTCAGTAGTTCCATATTTCTGCATATGCTCAATCCCAGCGTTTCCAAAATATTGGGGAGTCAGAGGTCCAGGTAAGACTTTGGTAATCTCTCCCATCTTTTCAATGTGCCTTCCCAAAGGATCGGCTCTGTCTTCGAAGATGGCGTTACCCAATGCACCGGGCTTCATCTTTTCAAAGCCGACGGCTAAAGCAACGTCGATGATACCCCCTTCAATGAGTTGCTTGCAAAGGAATATAGCATTGGATCCTGTAGAGCAATTGTTGTTGACGTTGTAGATTGGAATACCAGTCATGCCAACTTGGTATAGCACGCGTTGTCCACAGGTAGAGTCTCCGAATACGTAACCGCAAACTGCTTGCTGGATATCATCATATTTGATTTTAGCGTCAGCAAGAGCATCTATAACCGCAACTTTAGCGTAGTCTGGGTAGTCTCCTCCTGTGCTAGGCTTGACGAATTTCGTCATACCAACACCGACAACGTAGACTTTTCTCGGCATTTTGACGTACGTTGTCTTCCCTGTCGCAAAGCAAACTGAGTTGTGTTCACCAATGTCAATGTTATTTAAGATAATGTTATCTTTGATATGTGTTTTGGCGCTTATTATCATACGTATGTGCTAAAGTACAGTTCTGGTAGGTATTTGTTTTGATAAGAGTATTTTGAGTAAAGTTAGAAATGTAATGATTGTAGTTCCGTACCACTTTATTTACCTACTGCGATTTCGTAATAGAAATGGTCTACAACTCATTATAATAATTAAAAATATGCACGAAAATAATATATATTTTTTTATATTTATAAGAAATTGTAGTGTTAATAGTAAAAACAAAGTAGATTTCAGGTAAAAAATAACCGTAATACAGTTACATGAGGCACACTAAAAGTTTTGCACTTCTAGCTAATCGGAACTATTTGAATTTCGAATGTTATATTTTTTTAAACGCGACCTTCATTAATAAAAAAAAACAATTATTATTGGCGGGAAATGATTTGTCAGCGAATGCTTATGAAATCCAAGGTAGATCACTTCCTAACATCACCCTTATTAGGTAAATGCGGTCCCTATCTAACCCTCTTATTCGAAATTCAAGTAAGCTAATTGATAGTGGAAATTAACAGGATGTTGGTACCCACGCAGCCTGAAATCTCGCGCCAAGGTTTACAACTGGTACGGCAGAGTTATCTTACACGCATTTCTCAAAAAATCTGTATTTCTCAGAAAAGTTATATTTTGGGAAAAAAAGTATGCATTGTAAATTGTTTTAAGACCTTCCCTCTATTTTACTCTTTTGGGAATGTATTGAAATTCAACCCATGTCAATACAAAAAGAAATAGAACAATAATAGCAAAGAACAAACAAATTGATAGACTTGTTGAAGATTGCGTAAAAAATAAAATAACTATTCTAAATTGCCTAAAAGGGTTATTGGCACTAAGATACAATTAAATTCAGACACTACGGAGTCAGGAGAATAGTCTAATTAAAAAAAAAATTTAACTTACGCTGTTGAATATTGTTTTAAGTTAATAATAAAAATTTAATTGCTTGTAAATAAATATAGTTGTTTACGATATTATTTGGACTCGATTTACTTGTCTTAATACATTGCTAGTAATTATTGTACAGTCGACAACATGTTTATTAGGAAAATATTGTTGGAATGTCATATTTTCCTAATATGATGTTTTAGGAACGTTAATGTTTCGCGAATCGAATATCGTGCGATTATGAGATTTTGCGATCATCATGTTTTGCTTATATGATATGCAGCGACGGAGGGATTTTAACCCCTCTCTCTATCCTAAGTTAAATGGGCAGGATGAAGATTTTACATACATACTTTCATCCTCCATTTGACACTCTAAAGGGTTGCAAGTTGACAAATGCTGAAACAGGTATTCATTTATTTTTATTACTGAGAATTTGTGCCAAATTTCAAGTCCATAGATTACAAAAAAAATATTTTCCTATACAAATTTTCCCACTCAATTTCACCCTCTTAGAGATGCATTTCCCCAAAAACTCCGAACAGTAGCTTAACTACAAATTAAAATTTTTCTAACTTCAGAAATGATGAACATTCATACAAACTGTAATCGACATTTCTACACCCTTAGAGGTAAAATTTCCAAAAATCCGTTCTTATTCCTTGTCTGTGTTATTAAAGGAACCTCTGTGCAAAGTTTCATCATTCTAGATTCAAGGTTTTGGGCTGGGCGTTGATGAGTCAGTCAGTGAATGAATGAGTGATTCAGGACTTGTCTTTTTATATATAGAGCTAATTAAATTTATTTTAAGACCAAATAAAATATATGCAAATTTCGCATTGTAATAATTGTAGATTTTTTTTTAATGTAATAGTAAAACATTGCAAATGTTTCCATGACTAGTTTTAGCTTAACCAATTTGAATACACTCTAACATTCAGTATTACACTTGATACGTAGCGACGCTATTAAATTTTACTAAATTGAAGATTATATAATGAATATGTAATGAAGATAAGATTTCATAGCGTGACAATACGATAATAATGCGGCGTATGTAATTGGAGGAACCCAAATACATATTTTAGATACTTATTTAATAGTCTTAACTTAAGCAACTCTTGACGCAACGCGATGCGATTTATATCGCATTGATTGTCACTATATTGTTGATTTATTTTTTACCGTCTAGCAGGTATGTTAAAATAACACCGTTAAATGGATTAATGTTGGAGGGTGTTTCACTCTCGGGGAAAAAAAAAGAAACCTGTCATTTTTTTATATTTAATAGATAAGTCTGTAGTTTGCGCAGGATCTTAGTAGGATAGGCTGCTTTGATGACACTTCTTTGTATGGTATGGTGTGCAAAAAAGAGTATCTGTCTTGCTATCTATGAACACAGTCATTTATTTTCAGGTTGGCGATATCGGTCCTGATTCAGACGAGGACTCTTCTGCCGTTAGCGACGATGCATATTCCGCATTAGAAAGGGGGTATGGAATTAAGGTAATAGTATGTAGTTTGTAAACACAGTGTTTGTTGCCTTTGTTAGGCGCTGCGCATACGACGGAGCGGGGCGGGGCCGTACAAAAATTACCGCGTTTGCCCGTCGATGCCCGCGCTGCGTACGCCGCGGCGGTTAGTTCAGGACGACCATTCTAGTAGAAAAGCGCGCGGCGCGGACTGCGCTAGCCGCCCGCGCCGCCGTCTGCGTTAGTGTGAAGAAACTGGTCTGTGCAATCCACGGGCAGCTACGGGCATGCCGCGCCGCCACCTATCCCAGCGGGCACTGGCGGCGTTATCGTTTTTGACCGCCGTATGCGTCAGCAGTATACGATTCCCTATGTTCTATCGTTCGTGGCGAAATTGTCTGGCCCGCGCCGCCCTGCCCCGCCCCGTCGTATACGCAGCGCCTAAGCTACGATACTAATTATAGCATATGTTATCTTTCAATTTTGGTCTCATAGCAATAATTTTATTTTTATACTGTTTCAATAGTTAAATCCATTTACCTTTATTTGTTCTGATAGGCAGAGATGCAAATGTATCTGAAGCTGCTTGAAATATGGAACAAGCTTCGGCAAAAGAACAAGAGATCATAATCTGTCAAAAGTTACACTTCTTTGCCTGAATGTTACGGGCAGTTTTTTTTGGAACAGGCTTGTTTTAGATCACGTTACTTGAGTATTTTTTTCATGGAACAGGTATAACTGTTTTCAAACTTTTCCTGTTCCATCCAGCCCATACCTAATATTGTTGATATTCATTTGTTTTCATTTTTTTACCATCTAGGATCCAAAATATATAAACCCTATCTTTCGTCAGGGAGGCTCAAGACAACGATCCAGTTTGGTAAGTTTAATTGCTCGACGACAAAAAAAAATTTTTTTTTTTACTTTTGTTTTTTTTAATAGCAACCCTCGTTTAATGTGTTTACATATTATAATGTGATTAGCAGCTTCAGTAATAATTGTTTTGCCGATATCTCTGAGGTCTCTGAGGTTCGATTCTGGGTCGGTCATTGCAGAAAAATAACTTTTCTATATTGTCTCGGGTCTGGGTGTTGTGTTACCATCGTTGTTTCTGATTTCTGTAATACAAGTGCATTTGCTCGGATCAGAGCAATGAATCTATGTGATGTTGTCTTATTATTTATTTTATTTATTTATGGTCATAATGTGATGTACCTACTTGACAACATGAAATTCTCTATCAAATTAGTCGAAAAAACCATATAAGTAAGTACCAATATAAGTAGAAAGGGTTTACCCTTGTTTGGTATAACAACTGTTGATGTAATGTTACTAATACGAACAACGTTTAAGAAAATAATCACTTTGTATAATATTGATTAACATAATTTTCAGTTCATCGAATATTTATTTGCGATAATAACATTTGATCAAAAAGTATAATGTTCAATTGATGTATTGTTTAGGTGGTATAACATGTATTTTATCGAATATTCAATTGGTATAATGTAGTGTAGAAGAGAAAACATTGTAAATATTTGCAAATTTTTTATTTTCAAAATGAAAACACTTAGGCTAATAATAATAGTCATTTGATAAATTTTTTGTTTTATCTAATCTTAATGAATAAATATAATCATTATTTAACAAACTTTGAACTCATTTCATAATCAGTTCAAGCAAGTACTAAATTTTTACTGGGTTAATTAATGCTTCATCTTTATTTATCCTTAGAATGTAGGTATCCTTAGTTTTAAAGCGCTCGGCGGCCGCTGCCGCGGCACGCTCACTACGCTCGCTGCGCTCGCTTCGTTCGTCATTGTTCTAACCTAACCTAACCAATTTAGTCTTATTAAACAGTGTGAGTCTTCATTAAGAAGACCATATTGTATTGAATGTAGTGTAGAATATTCGATACGATCTTTAGACAAAATCATTATTAGTCTAGTTAAACATTAGGTTAAATAAAATTAGTGCATTTGAAAATTCGGTGAGAAGACTTTATTTAAAAGAAATAAATATGCTAAATAAAATTCTATCCATTAAATATTCGGTCAAATGAATAATTATGCGGAATGACTTTACTGTAACTAAAATTAGCCGGAGCGAACTACAAGGGTAAGGGTACCAAACAAGGGTGAATCAGTAGAAATACCATGTAAGTATGGTATAGTAAGTACAGTATTAGGCGATTATTTTGTCATTTAAGTAAGTAATTTTATGCTAGTTACACAGCTTATAAGTAGTTTTATATTACAAAACAATATATGATTAACAGAGGATGCCTGGTGGTGCTGAAGGAAAGTCGCCCAGTGCTCAGTTTGGTGAATATTACGGGGTGAGTTCTAAACACATAATCATTATCTCATCCTGTATAAATATAGGGTAGAAAATCTACGATGGGAGGAACACGTTACATATTATGTTAATGTTGACTATATCATTATCAATTTCTGATGTTCCTTCGCGGAAATCCTTAAGCGTTACACATACAGAAGATGTGAGCAGGAAGGCGACGGGTCAGGTCGGGAGTGCGCGGTGCCGTCCCGCTCACGGCTGTCTTTGGGCGTCCATTTAAACGTATGTTATTAGACCCGCCGCACTCCCGACCAGACCTGTCGCCGTCCCGCTCACGCCTTCAGTGTGTGTTACGCTTTAACATAACGTGAAAAAAAACTTTTTCCAAATAATTTCCGCAATTTTATTTTAATTGAATCCCCTAATTCAAGGTAGGAAAAGAATAACTATCAAAGCGCTGTCATTAAACATTACTTAAATAGGATATTATTAATATTTTGATAGTTTTCTTGCCCGATCTGATCCCGATATCGGGATGTTAAATTAATTTTATTATAAAATTACAGTGTATTTTAAACTAATTTTGTAAACAAAACGCATTTCTCTATTAGCAATTAATAAATTGGAAATATATACTTTGGCAACTTTGTATCGGAATGCACACTGCATATTTACTAGGCCGTGAATTTTTAAATATTTTATTTCTACTCTTATTTCATACGTCTCCATACAGGTTGTAAGGTAAATGGTACATCGAGCCGAAACTAGCCTATGTTGACATAATTATGCATAAATACTATGGTGAAGTCAGAAATTTGATATCGTCACTTTTTTATTTTCATACAAAACTTAATTCTCGGAATCCAATTTGTATGTTTATTTTTTTGTAAAATGATGAAATCAAAATGCTAACTTCACCATAGGATTTATAATCATATCGAAGAGCGTCTGGTGTTGTGGTTCGCGCTCCGGACTACAAAGCCAGCGGTTGCGGGTTCGAATCCCGCAAGGGGTAAATGTTTGTGTGATGAGCACGAGCATTTGTACCTAAGTCATGGATGTTTAGAAAAGTATTTAAGTATGTTTATCCGTTATCTTGTCGCCATAGTACAAACTTTGCTTAGTTTAGGGCTGGATAATTGGTGTGATTGTAGGAACAATTTATTAATTTATTATTTATATGTCAACATAGGCAAACATAGGTTAGTTTCGGCTAGATATAACATTTGCCTAACACCCTGTATAATTGAATCTCCTTTGATTACAACTAAGTCCTATAACTTTGTGAGTATTTACGTTAAAAAGTAAACTTAATATCAAATCGAAACAGAAATGTCATATAGTATTTGTAATAATTTAGACCTTGTATGATATGATCAGCAGTTATGTTAAAGGAACACCGTAAATGGATTACGCAATAAATGATATCGTGTCGATAATCTTGCAAGTGTATGTTATCTATCGATAAGAAATATTTTATTGTCGGCATTATACTTAAGTCTTTATTTTTTCATAAGTAGGTATCATACCAGATTAATCAAAGCACAATACCAATAGAGCAGTATGGACATTCTTTCTTCGACACTGATCAATATTTTTTAATTTCTTTTTGATTAATGACGCACACGTCGCGCATGACGCAGGAGATACGCCATCGGGTCTTAACTGAAGCAAGTTGAATGCGCGTTGAATACAATAATATTCCAATGGACTTGGCGTCGCCATCTCTAAGGCGAGAGACCGGGTATCGGACCCGGAACCTCAGAGATAGCGGCACCTAGTTCGGCATGCTCGACTCTCGGCTACCGAGGTCGTCATAAAGATGCTAATTCGCTTTCTTCTTTTTCACCGATTGACCGATTTAATTTGTTTATACGTCGCATGATAGGCCCACGTAATAGCTACAAACTGAATTAAGGATTTTTTAGTTGAACAATTGTGTCCACGTGACAAGTATTATTTTCCTCAATTTACGCTTCCAAAAGACGCAACGACTGTTGTTACGCGCTGTTATGAGCTGTATTTTAATGAGTTTTCGGGGGATATTCGTACATACATTCGTCGAGTCGCTAATTTACACTACTAGCCTTCGTTTGCGTGGTGTATAGTTAAGAAAAAAAATCTGGACATTATACCTAATACCTGTATAAAATATACTTTGAGACCTATGCTCATATTAAGAAGAAGATTATTATAAATGCAAAAGTAACTCTGTTACGCTTTCACGGCAAACTACTGAATAAATTTTAATGAAGTTTGGCACAAAGAAAGCTTCAACTCTAATTATGGGTTAGGCTATTATTTTTTTAATCCAGGGCCTAAAGAAGGAAATACAATGATAAGACTGATTCTACACGAGCGAAGAGGCACAGCTAGTAAATGATATTTTCCCGCTTCGTGCAGTGTAGCTTAATTACTTGGATTTATGTACGGTATCCATTAAGAAGTATTTTTGTTATATTCCATAGAATTTACCAAGGGAATCATCGATGGTGAGTAATTTAAAAGTGCATTAAAATATTTGTAATGAGGCCTGGTAGACTTTATCGCCAAAACTATTGTTATAAAATAATGGACTTTATGTCTGAACAAATCAATAATTTAATATTATTAATTATTTTATGTTACTAAAAACTAAAAGGAGTTAGTAAAAACTTTTGTATGCGAAAGGAACTCATGTTTTTTGTTTGACTATCCGCCAAACAAACATTACATCGCCCTACAGAATACTTTATACATACAAAGAGATTTAAAACCATTTTAGGACAGTAGGTAGTGATTGAAATACCAGCCAGTTTAGCATGTTGGGTGACTTTGAGCTTGTCTAGAGGTCAACAGTCAAGGACAACGTCTTAGTGCCGTAAGTCATCACTGGCAACACGCACTGGACAAAGACTTTAGCCTTTAGGCTCTGGGGATATCGGACGAGAAGATATTGCTGTGGCGTTCTAAAGGGGGAGCCTACGTCCATCAGTGGACTTCCAAAGACTGATAATGATGATGATGATGCGTTACCACCAAACTTTAGGTTTTAATCCCTTTGCTTAAGATCGAAAACCAATGAAAAGTTTTATCACGGGCTGCGCATTAAAAAGGATTAATAGTATCATAATCCATACCTGACCCCGCAGACCGTTATTATGTCGCTCTTGTATTAATAAAACATTATCTGTATTTAGGGATCAGGTGGACCAATGAGGGTAAGATTGAAAACAAGTACCTTCTTCAGAGTACAGTTAACAGCTCGTTAAACTACCACAAAATACACTTCTTTCAATGGATACTATCGACTCACTTTGAACGAGCAATTCTTGTACCCCAACTTAGGTCATACCAAAAGATTCTGGATTCTGATAAATGAGTCCAGACATTTAGTAGGCATGATACATTTATTGTTTGTAAAAGAATATGCACTTATTTATCATACATTTCATGCATTTGGTGGAACCATTGTAAAAAGCAGTTAGACCAGTCTTTCTAGGGACCTCTTCAATGGCTTCGTGGAACGCATTCACCGCCGATTCGGGACTCGTAAAACGAGTGCCTCTAAGTTCGTCTTAAATTTTAGGAAGCAAATAGAAGTCGCATGGTACGAGATCGGGGATTTATGGTGGATACGTCATCGGTTGTACATTTGAAGCCTTCAATACAATTCTTTTAGACCTAAAACCTAAGTGGAATGTGAGGACGCATTACGTGGTGAAGGATGATATTGTTTTGAGGACACTTTTCGCGAACTTTTTGCTTACTCTGGGCAAGCAAGTGTTGACCTACCCATCTGTGGTCACTGTCCTTTAGTTTTCAAGAGACAATGTTATGTAGTTACCTGATTTGTCGAAAGAATAGAAGAAGAAGAAGAAAGAGTCTACCTCTATGCTATTTTAAAGTGTCTTTGTTAACAAATAAATATTTTTTCATTTTTCATTTCATTTCAATAAGCAACTATCTTACCAATGATCCGACTTTTCTTAAATTTCGTC
Source organism: Anania hortulata (assembly GCA_963576865.1). Classification (NCBI taxonomy): domain Eukaryota; kingdom Metazoa; phylum Arthropoda; class Insecta; order Lepidoptera; family Crambidae; genus Anania; species Anania hortulata. The sequence continues at coordinate 4,439,751 of OY756413.1, forward strand.
GGCAAGTATTAAAAAAGACCTATTTTGCTGACTGAATATTTACGATAGGCCTATGTTCTACAGTGCATTTCCAAAGGTTGATAATGATGATGCGTAGCCACCAAACTTTGAGTTTTGATACCTTTCGTTAATTTTGAATACCAATAAAAGTTTTATCATGCTGTGTCTTGAAAAGGGTTAATAGTATTATGAAAATCCATACTGAGCCCTTTAACCGTTATCAAGTCGCTCTTGTATTAATAAACATTATCTGTATGTAGGGACCAGGTGGACCAATGATGGTAAGATTAAAATAAGTACCTTCTTCACAGTACAGTCAACAGCTCGTTAAACTACCACAAAATGAAGTTCTGTCAATAGATACTGGAGCTCGTTAGAGTACTACAAAGCGCAGTTTTGTCAAAAGTTGAAAAATGCAACTCCATTCAATAAATCAAGTTTTTGAGAGTTACACAACCTATCCCTAGCACAGAAAATCGTGTCATGTCGAGTGTCAAATCGAAGTTTGACATTTGTGTGGACATTCGTTGACAAGACCGAACACGCTGGCGCCATCTGAAATTAGCTTTGCCTGTCGTTCCCCATTAATATGATCTCTATTTGTAGAATGGTTGAGTTAAACATTGTTTAAGGAAAGTAATTTTTGGTAGGTTGACGTGACTTTGTCTGTACATCTAGGATATTTTAACACGCTTTTATTAGCTTCCCATGTATCTAGTACGAGTATGTATCAAATATTGGAAGTTTTAACCTACTTCTGATTTTCGTATCGATTTTAAACTCTGTAAGAACCTAATGACATCTGATGACCTTTTTCGACTTACTCTTGATTGTCAATGCGTAAAAACGTAACTCTGCAAATTTATCATTGTAAATCCTTCTACATTGTAAATCTTATTTATTACGTGCCAGCGTCTGCAAGGTGTGATCTGGATCTTTATGACAATTTAGTCTGATGCCATAGACCAGAGGCCTAATTCCCGTAATTAGACAATTACCGCAATCCGGTGTTGATCCGCTCCTAGTAACATTACGATCACAAACGGTATTCTCGTAAACACAAAAATTTGCAATTATAGTTCGTTAGGCGATTGAAAATGGAAGATACTAAAATCAGATATTTTTTGCTCTATTTGCAGTCGTTTTGACATAGTTTTGATAATTTTACGTCAAATTAAAAGTTTACAAGAATACTGTTTGTGATCGTAATGTTACTGGGAGCGGATCGACACCGGATTGCGATTGTTGTCAAATTACGGGACTGATCTAGATGCTAGCCAGAAGGTGGATAGTGGACCTTCGAGTTAACCGTATTTGATTTGTTTTGATAAAAAAACTATTTTGCCAAATTGTGTACAAATTACAGAGGCCCAATTCCCGTAATTTGACAATTTTTAATACGACTAAAAACAGAGCAAAAAAAAATCTAATTTTGGTTTCTTCCATTTTCAGTTGCATTACGAACTATAATTGAATTTTTTAGGTTTAGGAGAATACCGTTTGGGATCGTAATGTTACTGGGAGTGGATCGACACTGGATTGCCTATCCCCAATTGGGCCTCAGCTTGATTTCAATTTTACATTATAGGGGCGACCTGGTGGTATGGTAAGTCGGAACTGTAATGTTTTTTTAAATTAAAATAACAGCTAGAAACTAAGAACTAAAATAAAAACTGTTGTGCACTTTAGAACAGTATTTTTTGCATATTTAAGACATATTAATCACAATTTCACCTGATAGTTTTTAAGTTAACCTATGTTACATATTATTTTGATATTATAGGGGCAACCTGGTGGTATGGTATGTCAAAACTGTATTAATTTTTTACTAAAATAACAACATCTCCCCCCAAAGAGCACTAGGAGCACGATCCCCATCTTGTTTCATCTAGGCACTGCCAGCTATCATCCTAAGGTCATCGGCCCATCGAGCAGGGGAGCGTCCTACACTACGTTTGCCAAGGCATGGTCTCCACTCGAACTTATTTATTCATTCATTATTTATTTATATTATTAGTTCATTCATTTAATAAATTTTTTGCAAGGTTTCTTTAAAATTTTTGCCAACGAAATGAACGCACTTTACAACATAATCTTTATATCTAAATATTTTTTAGTAATTTTGGTCGATTTTACTACACTCTCCCAATGAAGTAGGCATCCCTAAACAGCAGCTATACGGAATTTTCTGAAACTAGTTAGTGATTTTTAACTTACATTTAGTTTAAAATGATAAGTCCTGTCAACTCTCGCCCATACTTAAATAATACAGTCACAGATTAAAAACTAGCAGACAATTTTGTCGAACAAATTAAATGACATTTCTACTTAATTACGTAATTTAAACATTAGTTAGATTTTAAATACATGTTCTTTTTTATCTGTGTGTAAATTCTTCTTCTAAGACAGTGTTGTGTATACCTATAATTGGCATATGTATAAGAACAAGACACTTCACCTTCATTTGTGTATGTTGCATATGTATGCTGTTGGTGTACCTATTAAATAAAAAAAAATAAAATAAAAAAAATACTCTATAGAGTTTGTGTTCCATGAAGTAGGTAATAAACAGTAAGCTGGCCTTCCTATAACCACTGACCACGTTCATCAGATTACGCATAATAAGATCAACGTACATTTTAATTCCAGGGCGGCCCACCGAGATTCGATTACGATGTCGTCAGTGAAGTTGTAAGTTATTTATGATATATATTCCGTTTTTATTTTGTAAGGCCGTAGAGAGTTGGGAGATGAAAATCAAGCACATTTCGCTGCTTGGTAGAAGTGAAACACAAGTGCTTAAGCTCCTTATCAGATCAGATCAGAGAAATATTATTATTACTGTTATTTGTATTGTTTTTAGGAGTTCACAGGCCAAAAGTGACCCGGTCCTTTAAGGCTAGCGTGGGGATACAGATCCAACACGTAGAGGCCGTTTTTAGCACAAATATTCGAACCCGAAAGTGTTACACTGATCTCTGGCCCAATCTCTAATTATATCATGGGATGTAATCAGAGATTATACCCAGCTTGTGTACAGAAACTATTACAGCCAATGACAAATTAATTGGGTTTATTGAAGAAAGATGGAGGGACGAGGTCTGGGCTATGAATGGAGACTATCGGTCACCTGCCTGGTTCATTGTCTCAGACTGAAAAAATTGTCAGGTGGTGACTCACCGGCATGGCAACCAGCATGCTCCCCCCTAAGGGTCCGGCATCACGTGCCCACTCGCTACTTACGAACCACATCCAGCATTCGAGCGACTCTAGCGACTCCACTCTGGCCGGCCGGTTAAGGCAAGCCAGAGTTGAGAGTCCTGCAGACCCCTTTGGGTTTCACATCGGCAAGCCGAAGACGAGGCTCTTGGAGGACTCGGGAGTACTCAGATTAACAACTGACCCCGTGGTGTCGCTACTCACCATAAAGCTGCCCTGCGGGGTTTATTATTATTTTCATTAAAGTATAGATCAAGAATAATATTTTCACTTGAAAACATTTTGCAACTGCCTCTGGTGGGATTCGAACCCACGACTTTTCGCTAACCGGGCGAGTGCTCTTACCAACTGAACTACGGTGGACATGTTGGCGGATTTCTTCAAGTGTTTGTAGCTGTTAGTAAGCCTGCGTTTTTTTTTATATGAACTCAATTTTGTTAGTGTATGAAACTATATCTTAACAGAAAAGCAGATGGTAAACGGACACAAACAATATAAATACAATTTTATAAAAACAAAATTAATATTATTTATGTTATGCATTATGTTTCTGTTTTATATGGTCAAAAATAACCCTACATCCTTTAGAACTACCTACTTATCCATTTTTTTATAACCCTTATTATTTACTTTTTTTTATCCAAATATTTGGACAAAAGAATAAGTCTGAGAACTAAAAAATATAGTATCTTTAATCTTAATAACTGGCTTTGCTACAAAATATTGCCTTCAAAATTAGTTCGTAGCGCCCGCGTCGAACCGTAGCAAATGTAGTAATTTATGTTGCTGCGTCGTAGCACGAGCATTCTTTCGTAGCAAGGTCACACTTAGCAATAATTGTTCACGTTGAATGACGGATACGCTTTTCCGCGTATGGAAAAATTTACATTCTGGATCTGACAACGTTTTTCGGGTTTCATTGTGTTATTAAATAAATGCTGTTTGTTATCATGTGTGTACAGGGTTACATTGCAAATAAGTCAACTTGTGAGTTTGAGTGGCTCAGAATCAGTATAAGTTACTGATTCTGAGCCACTCAAACTCACAATCCAACTATGCGAAAAACAAGATTTTTTTTTTACATTTAATTATTCCTCTGAGCTGTTAAAAGTCATACGCGTGAATAATTTAACTTGTTCATGGAAGAATTGCACCAATGTGTACTGCGTAAGGTCCTTGTTGGCTCGCCGTACCTACGCCTCTGATGAATGACCGGATTTCGGATATTTTAAAGTAATTTGTTTCCGTAACATACGATAATTAAAAATAATAACGATTAAGCCGCCTAGATCTTATTTTGTAAATTCTCACCTCTTTGCAATGTAACCCTGTATATCACATTCTGTATATATCTGTGTATATCTCACCCTTAAATATTTTACACAAAATTTTTCATTCTATATTTTAATTTTGAACCTGCGCGAGCTCCACGTCGATGATTGGCGAGAGGTGGCGCAGAGAAATGCGTTTTTGTTATGCAATGGTTTCCTTAAACTGACAACATTAAGTTGAGATAATATGTAACTATTTTCGTGGGAAATGTTGTTTGTTACCATGAGTATAGATAGACAAACCCTAAAGTATTTGACAGTAATAAAAACTCACCCTGTATATAATTCTTCTGTACGTGTTTGGCACCTAACTCCTCCTAAACGGCTGAACCGAATTGGATAAAATTTTGTCTGTATATTTCAAAAGGTCTCTGGATGGTTTGAAAATATAATGGACCCGGTAGATGACGCTGCAATCAAGTCTTATAATTTTCATACTTTATTTGTGTGTGTTTGAGCACCCCCTGGATAGTTTTGATTCACAATTGGACTTAGTGCCGCTATCTTTGAGTTCCCAAGTTTGACTCCCGGTCGGTGAATGTAGAAAAATTACTTTTCTATGTTATTTTGTCTACCTCTATCTACCCGAGACGGATCTGGGTGTTGTGGTACCGTCGTTGTTTCTGATTTCTGTAACACAAGTGCTTTGGCTACTTACCACAGGATCAGAGCAAAGTAAGCGATGTTTTCCTCTAAAAAAAATCAACCTGATAGATGGCGCTACAGTTAAGTTCTAGGATTTTTTATCTTCTGACAACTGATTTAGATAAGACAACGTCTGTTGCGACAGCTAGTATATTATGTATTTATTTATTTCAGGAAAAAAAGTTTAAAAATAGTCCCATTGCTGGAGGAGCCGGGACAGGTGGTGTCAATGAAATGTATGACTTTGTAAGTGTCTAAAATATTTAATACTATAGTTCTTTCAAGATAAGAAAGGTTTTGTGACATTTCAGATTTTCCGTTTCACTCATACTACTTATGATAATATTTTGAAGAAAAAATATATCATTGCAATAAAATAGTAGGTAATCTTTGCCTTTAAAAATCTAAGCATATATTACAAACCAATCATACAGCTTATTGATTTAAAAAATGAATTAATATGATTTCCTTTAAATACTTGATGTATAAAACGAAGAAACCTTCTAAGCCTGGTAAAGGTTGCAAGAAGCCGCTGGATGCAGGCCGCTTCCAACCGGCCAATCTGGATATCACTAGGGGAAGCCTACGTTCAGCAATGGCCTATGTTATGGAGACATGTTCTGGCCCCATATGGGCCAATAATGTTATTATTGACGTTCATAAGTGGCAATTTTCTGTCCTAAATTGAATAAATGATTTTTAACTTGATTTTTGACTTTGGCTTTGGGGAAGTCCTGTGGCCGCAATGATGACGACAGATACAAAATGGCGGAAAATTTTATCGAACAAATTAAACGACATTTCTTTTTTATAGGGTTTGTGCTCCATGGCTACGCTGAATTTTTAGCCACCATTAGGGCTGCCAGCACCACAGTAATTTTAGAACGCAGCCGTAATTTACTAATAATTTATGTTTTATTAGGAAGAAAAACTTACGTATACCGGCAAAGTAAGTAAAATATTTGTTTATGTGGCATTTTAAGATGTTTATATAGTTTGTGATACGTCTCGAATACAATAAACGTCTGTCATACAGATAAATACATACTCTTTATTGCTCACCATAATTTTTTTAAACAAGATCCTAATATGACACAATTTGTTAAAGCTACGATGCCAAGTTTCAGTAATAATCCGACATAACAATGGTTTTTATTTTTAATAAGATATTTTACTGTCCTTCTTAGCCTTAATACTCATCACACCCAAGAAATATAAAATACAAATAATAATAAATTTACTCTTATAGTGGGATGAATTTTTGGATGAAATAGAGAGAAGAAAGGTATACCAATTTGTAAAATATATTTTCAGTCTAAAATTTCATCTGAAGTACCCATTTACTTACCAATGGTTTACATTTTAATTAATATGTCGGGGGAAAAGTATTTTCGCATGTACTCATTTTATGATGTATAAACTAGTTATAAAATCTCTTTGGCTATACTATTTGTAATTCGCTAGTTTTGATGCATTAAAAAAAAAGTTTCCAGTTATTTTTAATTTGTTTTTCTTTCTATCAAAATTAAAAATCTAATGAAAAAAGTCGAAACATTTAAAAATTTATTACATTAAAAATGCAACGCAAGCTGCGAAAAAAAATTTGTGACGTTCATGGACCTAATGCAGTGTCAGTCAGAGTAGCAAAAAGTTGGTTTAAGCGAATTTTAATGTTAAAGATAAACTTTCCTTTGGTCGCTTCGATACGGATAAAATGGACGCCATTTTAAAAAAAGTAAACAAGATCGGCTTATCAGTAGATATATGACAAAGCTGAAGAATTGGGATATGACTACAAAACAGTTTTGACCCGTTCGAAAACAACTGGGTAGATACACAAAAAACTCGATATTTGGATGCCACACCAGCTCACTGAAGGAAACCTAATGATATAATACACTGTATTCATTTGCGATTCTTTGTTGAGACGTAGTAAATCCGAACCGTTTTTGAAGAGATTGATAACTGGTTTTAAAAAGTGGATCTCGAACGACTGACGTCACCGACTGTGGCAAAACCCGGGTTAACTCGCTTAAAATACTGTGTGTATGGTGGGATTGGAAGGGCATTGTTTATTACAGTTCATTATGAGCTTTACCGCCGGGCAGAACCATAGATTCGGATTTCTTCTGCCAACTGATGAGATAAAAGCAAGAAGTTAAGAGAAAGCGGCCGAAATTGATCAATAGAAAGGGTATGGTCTTCCATCACGATAATGCTAGACCACACACATCTTTAACCACTCAGCAAAAATTAAGAGAGTTTGGCTGGGAGGTGTTAATTCATCCGCCATAAAGCCCTGACCTTGCACCTTCAGATTTCCACCTGTTTTGGTCTCTTCGGTCTCTTTAGACAGTGTCACGTTAACACCAAGAGAAGACTGCCAAAACTTGTCGCGTTTTTTTAATCAGAAGTCCTGAAATTTCTACAGGAACGGGATCATGTCATGACATGGCCATGGCAAAGAGTCATCGAACAAAATGGCACATATATAATGTAACTAAATGTAAATACATTTTGAAGAAAAAATATTACTTGAGTTTTATATGAAATGCGAAGAAACTTTTTCCCCAAACTAATAATATAAAAATCTAAATTACTTTGTTTTAATTTTATTTATATTTATGTTTTATGTAAACAGTTTGACTTTACAGAGAACCGGCGAGGTTCCTAAAGATGTAAGCAATGAAAATATTATTAAATGTGCTCAAACACAACAAATTTTTCTATAGGACCAACATTGAAATCGCAAAACAAAAATTCACTTCCTCATACTAAGACGCCACCAACTGACATTAGTTTGTATGGAGAAGTAATTTTCTTTTTAGATTTCAATGCTGGTCCCATAGAAAAAGTTGTTGTATTTGAGCACCAGAATCGGCCCCTTGGAGGTTGTTTATGTTTTACAAATAACCCTGTATAGATTGACTAGCTGTTGCCAGTGAATCATAAAGGATTTTTCTTTTTCTGCGCCACTTTTTTTTGTTTCTGTAAAACCTTCTAAAAGTATAAAAAACTTAAAAAAAATATGGATGAAATCGGTATAGTTGTTCTCGAGTTAAAGGGATTAATTTTTTTATACATAGGTAATACTCATAATCTGAAAAGAGAATTATTATTGATTTTCGCTGAACATTCCTGGGGGTTAAATAATTTTTTTGGAGTAAAGGTAAGTATAGACTAGAGTCAGTTTTATTTTAACGATTCGGTTGAAAACCCGACGTTTTCGCAATTTCGAGGGTTAACCCAATTTTATAGTAACTGATTTGGCTTAAGGTTAACTTGCGTTAAATTCAAGCTTCCATACAATGTAGCAATAGCAATTAGCAATATTATACGAGTTACCCTAAATACAGCTTGAGCGGAACATCGGGTTAGTCGTCTGAGCGGTTAACTCTTAAACCCGGTTTTTCGGTCTTTGCTGATGTAAACGCTCACTCGCTGTGAGCATTGCATCGAACGCAGCGTCGAGTATCCACAGCAAGCGGCGTCCATTAATCGTGATGTTATTTTACATTTTTTTTACCTTCTTCCCCCTGATAAATGGTGATTAACTTACCCCTTTTCCCCCCATTTTTGATACGACGTAATCCTAAGTGGTTGTTACTCGTACGCCACGCGTGGAAATAATTTCTGGCAACGACGAGTTAATGTCACGCGCCGCTGAGAAAAGAAATGAAATCTTACTATAACTCACTATATATCTATCCCTATCCCCTATCCTCTCTAGTGATATTTTGAGATTTTTTTCAAAACCCCTCCTCCCTTTTCGAGCATCACGTGATTTATGGGACGACCCTCAACGTAACTTTTCTTAAAAATGCTTTCTTAAGCTGCACTTTTGTCTGTATTGTACCATTTGTAAGAACCATACATTACATGGAAATGCTCGAGATAATGCTTTACTCTAGTCTATACTCACCTTAACACTTTAGGACAAAAGGACAGTTTTTTACTGGTAATGGTAGTAGTACCATGATTGGACACAGACTGGTCTTTATCTTTTTAAGTCAATTTTATTATCTTTCTTTCGTGTGGGAACGGCCGTAAAGAATACTTTCCCCACCGCCAGCAGGAGACGTGTCGTAAGAGGCGACTAATCTCTGTAGATGGGCAGCAGCGTCTGCGTGCGAAATATTATAAAAAAACTGCGCTCGCCAACCCGCCTGCCAAGCGTGGCGAGTATTGGCAATCTGCCCCGATGATATGTCTTCGGGAGAGGCCTTTGTTCAGCAGTGGACGCGTCTTACGGCTGAAATGATGATGATGATGATTTTCTTTCTTTATTTTAGTGGCAACAGGATGTTCAATATTGGAGTGTAAGTAAGAAATATTTAAATATTTATTATTATTTTAGATAATTATTTATAAATATTTTAGATACAATAAAGTGCTTGACGACCGTTTGGTGTAGTGGTTCGTGCTCCGGACTACAAAGCCATCGGTCGCGGGTTCGAATCCCGCAGAGGGCAAGTGCTTGTGTAATGCTCGAACGTTGAAATTTGTACCTGAGTCTAATACATAGGTAGGTAATTTAAGTATGACCATTATCAAGTCACCATCATAATAAAAGCTATGCTTAGTTTGGGACTAGATAATTGTTGTAATAGTTAAAACAATTTGTTTGTCTAAAAAATGTAAGGTTTTAAACAATTGCGGGCGCCGCACGAGCGTTTAACATCTCTAGTGTACGAGAATGACGTTTTTTTAATGCGCAAAAATTAGTAAACCTCTAAGGTGTTAAACCTGCCAACTGTCCGCGAAACCTCGAAAACATAAGCGTGGCGTCATGCGACATTTAAAATTAAATATCTCTGTAATATTTTGATTAAGTAAAAAAAGAAAAAATACGTGTCCAATACTTTTTGATAATCTACTTGATAGTCGAATAATCTACTTGATAACCATATATTATTTATTTATTTATTATTTGTTACTATTTATGTATTATTAATTCATTATTTATTTATATTGATTCTTACATTTTCACAAATAAGACGATTTGATTTGGTACAATTTTTTTTTTCAGACTTGGATAAGAAATGCTGTGAATGAAAAGGTTTGTAAGTCGTTTGATTTTACAGCATTTGTTTTTCTAAATTAAGTTTTTATCAGAACCAATATAGGGTGACATTGAAACCACGCATTTCCTTAGAGTAGCCGTAATATTAATATTACAATCATTAGTTTTTAGTTTAGGAGGTGATTCTATCTACTGCTTGAATACAACTTTTACTAGGAACATCATCATCATCATCAACATCGAGATCGCAAATGTAAAAACCATTTTGCATGCTAAATAGCCAATCAACTGTAGTAGGTTATATCGAAGATTAAAACTTTTTGTTGATATTTTAATGTTTGTACCATAGTAAAACATGTTGTATTATAGTAAAATCGTAAAAAGAAAGTTAACTTACGGATAGGAATTAAATAATAAAAAATACCTTTTTCTAACTTCACCGTAGCTAGTACGTACGTACTCGTAGTTACGTACTCTACCAGTACGAATACCGCTGACCCCGGGCGCCTAACTAGAGCACACAAAATATTGCAAGATCACGGAAACGCTGACTCTGCGCTTGTGCGCCGCTAACGTGACCGAGCCGCCGGACAGCATGCCACCGCCATCATCCTCACTTCGTATCTAACATCGATGGAGTCAATTAGTATAGGAACTAGTTTAATTGTAATTTTAATTTTTAATTAAATTAGATATTAAGTAATCTCGTTTTTTTTCGATCCTCCGGCTGTCGCTTCGTAATTTGCATATATTAGCGGCATCATAAGTAGGGATGCAAACATCAAAAACAACGACGGCGTTTTAAGGAAAAAAAAAATGATGTTGAAAACATCGGCCTTAAACACCTATGTATCGAAATATCTACCAAAAAATATGTATTATTCAACATTGAATTTAGAAACAATAATTAGGACAGCCTTTTCTAAAGCTATACCTAGTTTTAGTTTCCAGCACAACGATTTTAACTTCAAATTGCTAGCTAAAACTTATTTTCTAAGTAATTAAAGCAAATGAGCGATTTTTGTCTAATAGAACTTTAAATTCAAAAGGTAAAGAAAACAAATACATTTCACATTTATTTAATCTAAACAAAGCACATTAGTTTTTTTACAATTTAAATGTGTTTTTTGTTTGATCAGCTTTCTATTTGTCAATGAATTTCGGAACTAGCTTGAAAACTGGTTTACATTTGGCTTTTGCAAGCCTATAGCATATGTACATTATTAGTTCATGAAAAGAGAAATTGCTTAAGTAGTTATAATATTATTCGAAATTATCGTAACATGTTGTAACGAATCCTCCCTTTACCCCAGAATAATTGCTTTTTTAATATCAATAATTAAATACGTAAATAACATATTTGGTTCCCTTTTATAAATCTAAATTGGCTGTCTGATCGTCTAGTTTAAATGGTAGGACCGTACGTTGTGATTATAGTAGTGAACCAAATTCTTTTAGAGGTACGTGGATGCTTTAATTAAGTTTCTCTAGAGTTTCCTGGGTGTATGCGCATTCAAGGAAGAGGAAAGTGAAGCCCCGAAGGGCCCTGAAGAGCCCCACACCAAACGCTCATATTCAGGAGTGGTGACCATGTGATAAACGTTATCCCAAAAGCAATTTGCCACCTCCATCAGAATAGGACCTACCTGAAAAACGCATTTAACGTAAATTATGCGCAAATACGGGGAAAGACTGAGCCTAAAGATATTTAATATAAAATACTAACTACTTGCACTTAAAATCTACCTATCTGACTTCATGTAAAGTCAACCAAAGGTACGGGGTCCCTAAGAAAATTACTTATCTGAAACCACCTATAAATACGACGCGCTATGTAACACTGTACCATAGGACAATCTCCCACATGTGCAATTTCGTCTGGGCTTCAAGCTCGATCAACGGATGATTATGTGGACGATTAAACCGGCGTAGCCTAGGCGGCACCTCGGCGACCCTTCGGCTAGTTGCGGGAAAGGAGAAATGGTATCCAAATAATAATCCACATAGAAGCCCTAGAAACGCACAGCGATCTTGGATCATCAAATGTTACAGCGGCACCAACACGCAGCACTCAAAGGCAGCAGATGGTGTAATAATGTAATTAAACCCGAATGTTTCCGATGAATACAAGGCTTCAAGTAAGCACTGCACCAGCCTCCATCTCCTTATGTGACAAATCATCTGGCCACCAAGCTCTATCAATGGATGATCGGGTGTGTCATTAAACCGGCGTAGCCTAGGCGGCACCTCGGCGACCCTTCGGCTAGTTGCGGGAAAGGAGAAATGGTATCCAAATAATCACACACCGGGGCGCCTAGAAATAATACACATAGATCTTGGACAGATTAACCGTTACAATGGTAACCCCACCTGTACCCATCGGAAGCAATTGAAATGAAAATAGTTCGTAAGAATCCCTAACAATCCTTTTATAATACAGAGCTAATCCAAAGATACCAATGACTTCTTTATAGGTAGTAGTGGTAGCGAGGTAATAGTGTTTGAGATGTAACCTAAAAAGCCATCGATATCCCCACATCAGCACGCATTATTCGGATTTAAAACGTTCAAGCATAATTGTCCCTTGGTAGTCTATTCATGGTAGTCGGAAGTAAGAAAAAAATATGATTTAATAAATAATTAAATTTTTAAATAATTGTAAATATCACAAAATTTATATTAAATTCTTTTCTCAGTTCTGTGGATATAGGAATTTGGTATAAAGGATTTAATAAGGATGGAAACCTAAAAATAGCCCATTCGCTAACTACCTAAATTAAAACCTACATGAATGGAACTATTTTTAGAGTGCAGGAAAAGACAGAGATTAGGATAGGATTATGGGTTTTCCTACCTAACAGTACCTCCACCTAAACTACATATTTACGAACCTAGAAACCTTTAAACAAACGCCTATGTGCTTTACTGAAACCTATCGAACTTCTACCTCAGTCAAAATATTATAATTAATAATATTTATTAGGTTGTGATTTATCGTATGGCGAGGCTACGCTTTGTAATCATGCCTTAAATTCTAATTTAATTATTTTAATTAAAGTCAGATGTCGCCACGCTGGAATGTATGAATCACTCTAAATACCTACAATAAATAAATTACCTCAAATGTATGATATTAGAACTCAATAATATGTCCCCAATATTCAAACGTGATTTCAAATTGTAAAGTAAATAAGTTTAGTAAGAGTTAAATGTAAAAGTTTCAACTATGCACTGCATAATATTTACAATTAATTGAAAATTAAAGATTCATCAATAAAAATAACCGATTTCAAAAATAAAATATCACAAAATAATGAGCGCTAAAATAGCAATCAAAAACCGTACCGGTACCGGTAAACCGTAATCAAAACCGCCAAGTAAAAATCAATAAATTACAGTACGTAAAATACACTCAAGTGAGCTATAAAACACACAACATTAATTTTCTGTAAATAGATGTTAAAAAAGGTAAAACACAAGTAAAATTTACATGCATTACATCAACAGAAATTGGAAATGGGTTCTGTTAAACAAATACTATACTCGTAATTCAAAATGCACAAATTCCAACACAAATATAAATTGAAAATGTTAAAACAAACAATTTATAGAATAAATTTCAATTAAATAATTTAGTTACTAAACTGAGAATATGTGGTTAAAGTTTAATATATTTATTACATTTATTGTTTAAAAGGTTTTCAAATATACCCCTTTCCATTTCCTAATGATAATTAAATAATAAAACTGTTAAAATCCTGTTGAAAGAAATGGTGTAAATAACAAAATCCATGAAAATTATGGTAATTCATATTCAAAAGTATTATTAAATTCAATTTTTACAACTTTGACATCAGGTATTAATTAATTAACTTCTCAACAGGTATTTTAACGAATCAAACGAACTCATACGCTCTCTGCCGTCGTACACTCACGTCACCCACCCATCAGGGTGTAATCGAATTCGAAACTCACGGTCAACTGCCCCGAGACCAAGCTGCTAAACCTATTTAACCAAAATCTCTTCCCCGCGTCCCATGTTTTAAAAGCTGACACCCGAACTCTCCTAATTCTCAGAGGTACTCAACCTTTAATAATATAAGAGTCCTATTTTAGCATAACAATATGACAGATTTGCAAATACATAGTACTAACTTCTCACCGCCTAAATCATTTTAGTTTCCTGCTATGAACAAAAACTAACATGAATATTATTGACTTGAAATATTGTTAGGTTTTTTCCTTTATTTTCCTTTAATTATTTCGCGAATATTCCAATAATCTTTACTGATATTATAAGTATCTTATAAACATAGCACATCCCAGACTCACGATCATTAAATAAATTATGACGAATCAAATCTTAATAAGTTACAGTAAAACGTTATCATTCAAAACGTTGACAACATCTGACTTCGTGTTTTTGCCCAATTGTATAGCGTGCACGTGAGTTCGCCTCTTGAATCAACGGTGTGACTACTCAGTGTCCTTTTGTTAATTCGGTATTTTTTCTATACCTTCGCATTTTTTTATTTATTACTTCGTTTCGAAAGTCTGTTAATGCTTTGACATACTATTTTGCACCCTATGACCGAAATGTTAATGTTCGACGTCAACAGCATGCGCCCTTACTACGTGCGCCCGCGCATTGCATTGCTGAGTCTATCAGATTTTCAATGTAATTGTTTATTTGACTATTTATTATTCCATCATAGCTACATTGTTTTACAAGTGTTAAGGTTCGCTGTAGGTAAATAAAGTAGAAAGCATGGTCATTGGAAAATTCGTCCTATAATCATGTCATTTATTTAGTAAGGTGAATTTTCTATATATTTTTAAATATTATTTTATTAATCAATTATTTTTATTCTTGATTTGCAAGGGTAGGGTTGGTACATTCGCCCCCAAAATTTATACGCAGTTTACTGGAGTAGAAATTTTTCAAAATCCGAGCAACAAAACCCTTCAAATCATTAAAACTGTTTTTCTTTTTTAATTTATGAGTTATCAATGTTTTCTCTTGTCTCATACCGTACGTAAAAAGAAATGATCTCTATTTTCGTGGTAGCAAATTGCAAAAAAAAAAACACTTATAATTCCAGCACAAAATAAGTGGTAACTAGTTTATAACTTGTTTAGTCTACAAATATCAATAAAAAATATCAATTCATTGAAAAATATTCATATCGAGAAATTCCACATAGGGTAGCCAAGCCAAATAAGTGGATAATATAATCTAATACGATAACTTTACTGTATCTTTTCGTCTACCCTACTAGCAATTAACATGTCTTAGCATAAATCTATCTTAATCAACCAACAAGCTATATTGCTAACATTTACTGCACAAAATAGACAGATAGGCATCTTGCTAACAAAAAATAATATTATTTGCACAAACCCTTTTTTTTTTTCACTAGTATTTGTGCAATACATGTATTAATATATGATTTAATTTATTAACATTTGTACCCAAAATGTTGTATTTTGTGTATTTAAACCAAATAGCAATAGCTGCCGCATGGCACAGAAGTTCTGAGCCTCCAACCAACCTATGTATAGCTAGTACTATCGCCAGGGAATCCATTCTCTGCAAGGAAACTTGGTTGTGAGGCAAGCTCAGTCCTAGTGACAATATGTTGACACTATCAGTCCCATCGTGCCATACGTTTGTTACTGATACCACCGACACATCCCTGCACGAAAACAGATCACGTTTAACAACTTTAGACATCACCGTACACCGATTAATCTTCCAACTCAGGTCCTGCACCAGCTAACAACCATTTACTACCTGGAGCATGTGTAGTGTGCTTAGTTCTGGTGGATGTAGAGAATGATTTGGCTGAGGACCAGTACAAAACTGACAATGTTCAGTTTACATATTAGCAAACATGAACCTTTTAACCTAACACCTATCCCTCAACCAATTCAATGTTGTGGGTGCTTTGGGTCAAAATGACAATAAATTATCACCCCGCAAGCAAAACTACTGAACTACTAAAGCCACAAACTTTTCTACGATTCATTGTAACATACTTCCTCAAACTCACTTTCACGCCACTTTGCAGTCCACCAATTCACTGTACAGGGTGAACAACCTCATAACAGGTACCTAACAT
The DNA here is from genome assembly GCA_963576865.1 of Anania hortulata. Lineage (NCBI taxonomy): Eukaryota > Metazoa > Arthropoda > Insecta > Lepidoptera > Crambidae > Anania > Anania hortulata. The sequence continues at coordinate 4,456,091 of OY756413.1, forward strand.
CTCAGAGCATCTATTAAAAAAACTTTATAAAAAATTAAAATACCCATCCATCCATCTATACAAGTAATGTCAACAATATTAATCTATTTCTCTTTAGTTTGACTAATATTAATTCTATGCAAAATTTTCATATACTTTAGCTATCCACTTTTCAGACACTAAGTACTAAACAATAGTTCTCAAAGAAGATTTCCGGGATCTTATGTTACTGGTACTACAGTACCCGTAACAGCATCAGGTTAAAAATCTGTTGTGTACGAAAACTGGACCCTTATCATTTTTAACTTATGGTTTAATTTACTAAGAACGAATGGTAATAATTACACGCACATAAAACGCTACATTAATTACACTACCAGCGCTGGAATGTAAAAAAAAAAAAAAAACCCACCAAGGCAAAATTACACGAATGCATACTTTATTTAACCCTATCGCATATACTCACTAACTTCGATATAAACAAATCACAACTACACAATTGCAAATATTGAGTCAATGCACACTCAAAACTTCACATTAATTATTATTATGTATGTGTGCCAAATTGTCTAAGCAATCTAACAAAGATGTTTACACTATCACAAAACACGCTAACTCTTAATCTCAAAACCTCACTTGCACGCAAATACAAAAATCATATGTTATTAACAACAAACATACCCTACACCCAATCACAACCTAAATACGCAAAAGGTCATTACGACAACCTAAATTATTGTGATCTAACATTTATGTCTTTCTATTAATCTTTAATCGCTAAATTTACTTTCAACGTAAACTTCCAATACCGTAACTACGAAACCTTAATAATGTTTAATGAAAACAATCAAACGTAACTATTTAAATAAACGATAAAATTGTTTAGCGCAATAAAAAACATCAACTTACATGGGAATCGAACCCATGATCATAAAGAACTGCAATTCTAGGTAGCCTATAAAATTTGTATAAATTTTGTCATCGCTTTTATGATAAATAACTGGTTCCGGAGTCAAGCCTGTGACCCATGTTATTATTATTATTTTTTAACCACCGAAGTCTTATCGCAAACTTATAACTACCTTATATCTAATCCCTATTTAAATAAACACTCCCTAAGCCAGACTCCCATTTGTTTATAGCACCGGAATCGAACCAGACATTATGTTAACTTTCCAACCACTAAGCTATGTATAGCTTTTATAATTACTCAATCACCTGTTATGACTTACAACTAACTGACCTTGTGCTAAAGTCGTACAATCTCCCTTGATCAATAAGTAATACTGGAATCAAACCAGAGACTATGTTAACTTTCCAACCACTGAGCTATGTATAGCTTTTATATTACCCAATCACCTGTAATGACTTACAACTAACTGACCTTGTGCTAAAGTCGTACAATCTCCCTTGATCAATAAGTAATACTGGAATCGAACCAGAGACTATGCTAACTTTCCATCCACTGGGCTATCTATATAACTTTTGTTATAACTCAGTTACATCTACTGCCTTACAAACTGTTAACTGATCTTGTGCTAGAGTCGAACTAGCTTCATTGATCATTAAATAATACCGGCATCAAACCAGGGACTATGTTATTCTCCCAACCACTGAGCTATATGTATAACTTTTATAACTACTAAATCGTTTGAAATAACTAACAACCATCTGACCTTAAGCTAGATTTAAACCAGTTATTTATTAAATATATTTCCGGAATTGAACCAGAAACTATGTCATTGCTCAGCTACTAAGCTTTATATCTTCCATATTTAATTAATTAAACGCCTCCATAAAAAAGATAACTATTTAAGCATGGAATGGATTCGAACCAGGGACCAAATTCACTTTCAACCGATGAGCCATCTGTACAAAATCAAATAAACGTCATTTAAATAATCAGTCACCCATGAAACACAGCTAATCCGCTGTTACCTATCTGCCCACGTAATCGAATTTGCAATTTTAGAATGACATTAAAATGAGCCCATTGTCATACAGACAAGTCTATAATTTATTAATAAATAATATTACCTACACACGTACCAATTAAAACTCGTAATTACTGAATAGTCCTATTGTGATCAATCAATAACTTAATAAGCTAATTGAATAATAGTAAAATAAAAAACAAATTTCTGAAAATCCTGTTACGCAATTAGCATATTTCACACTTGACAAACCCTAAACTGTAATTTATTACTTTTCAACGCAACATTTCGTCTTATGAATGCACTTGAAATTCCAACACTTTGACCTTATGGATGCACTTGAAATTCCAACACATTTGTCGCTAATGTGACAAAAAGGTCTCTCACGCTCAAGATCTACTACGAAACGATAAAGCGAGTGTTGTTTATGTTAAAGCTATCAAATTTTGCTTATGGACCAAGAGCTTTTGTTCTCTTTGTTTATCAAATACGCAAAGTGTTTATATGATAGCTCGAGCTAGCAAAACAAAGAACGGAAATATGAACTTATGCTATTAACTGATTCGACAATCTTGAACAAAGAACTAAACTGTGATCGTGTTATGTTTATTTGACTGAAATGAAATGTAATATAACTAACAGAACACCTGCATTGTTGTATACCAGTTATTCTCAAAGTGGGCGATAACGCCTTGAGAACCTCTGTTGTATACAATACGCTTTCTTGGGCACTGGAATATTCTAAAAATAGCTTTACCTGTTAGTATTTGATGGGTTTTTTTATTAAAGTAATTTGTGCCCTCTGTTCGCTTAATTTACGTACACGACGTAATCAACAATCACATAAATAATATCCTATAGACTTATATAATAATTTTTAATTAATGATATAACAATAGTCGCACAAAATTGAATTAATTGTAATTTCCTAAGCGACCTACGTAAGAACATGTTTGTACATTTAACTATCCAATATCGCCCCCATTACTTTCGCAACACGTACGGAACCTATTAAAATTGTATATCAAATTATGCTTTGAAAGCTAAATCGAATCTGTAACTTATACTTATTGTGATTTTTATTCCTAAATCTCAACTTTAACTATGCCGTAAAATAAACAGGACCTATGAATTAATCTATTTTCATTGATTTAAACTATTCGTTTTATGATCTGTACTCCCTCATGATTGTGACATTTTTACTAAACACCCCGCCCCCACTATTCCAAATTCCTTAAATACGTACACCAACAAACTCAGATATCCTTGAATCAAACATCCACGTTTTCAACCTCTTTCCATTTCACAGACAACAATTGTAGGCTGATAAGCCTACTAAAAACATGTACCAGTGTTTTTTTTAAATCCTGGGTCACGCGGCACCAATTGTAACGAATCCTCCCTTTACCCCAGAATAATTGCTTTTTTAATATCAATAATTAAATACGTAAATAACATATTTGGTTCCCTTTTATAAATCTAAATTGGCTGTCTGATCGTCTAGTTTAAATGGTAGGACCGTACGTTGTGATTATAGTAGTGAACCAAATTCTTTTAGAGGTACGTGGATGCTTTAATTAAGTTTCTCTAGAGTTTCCTGGGTGTATGCGCATTCAAGGAAGAGGAAAGTGAAGCCCCGAAGGGCCCTGAAGAGCCCCACACCAAACGCTCATATTCAGGAGTGGTGACCATGTGATAAACGTTATCCCAAAAGCAATTTGCCACCTCCATCAGAATAGGACCTACCTGAAAAACGCATTTAACGTAAATTATGCGCAAATACGGGGAAAGACTGAGCCTAAAGATATTTAATATAAAATACTAACTACTTGCACTTAAAATCTACCTATCTGACTTCATGTAAAGTCAACCAAAGGTACGGGGTCCCTAAGAAAATTACTTATCTGAAACCACCTATAAATACGACGCGCTATGTAACACTGTACCATAGGACAATCTCCCACATGTGCAATTTCGTCTGGGCTTCAAGCTCGATCAACGGATGATTATGTGGACGATTAAACCGGCGTAGCCTAGGCGGCACCTCGGCGACCCTTCGGCTAGTTGCGGGAAAGGAGAAATGGTATCCAAATAATAATCCACATAGAAGCCCTAGAAACGCACAGCGATCTTGGATCATCAAATGTTACAGCGGCACCAACACGCAGCACTCAAAGGCAGCAGATGGTGTAATAATGTAATTAAACCCGAATGTTTCCGATGAATACAAGGCTTCAAGTAAGCACTGCACCAGCCTCCATCTCCTTATGTGACAAATCATCTGGCCACCAAGCTCTATCAATGGATGATCGGGTGTGTCATTAAACCGGCGTAGCCTAGGCGGCACCTCGGCGACCCTTCGGCTAGTTGCGGGAAAGGAGAAATGGTATCCAAATAATCACACACCGGGGCGCCTAGAAATAATACACATAGATCTTGGACAGATTAACCGTTACAATGGTAACCCCACCTGTACCCATCGGAAGCAATTGAAATGAAAATAGTTCGTAAGAATCCCTAACAATCCTTTTATAATACAGAGCTAATCCAAAGATACCAATGACTTCTTTATAGGTAGTAGTGGTAGCGAGGTAATAGTGTTTGAGATGTAACCTAAAAAGCCATCGATATCCCCACATCAGCACGCATTATTCGGATTTAAAACGTTCAAGCATAATTGTCCCTTGGTAGTCTATTCATGGTAGTCGGAAGTAAGAAAAAAATATGATTTAATAAATAATTAAATTTTTAAATAATTGTAAATATCACAAAATTTATATTAAATTCTTTTCTCAGTTCTGTGGATATAGGAATTTGGTATAAAGGATTTAATAAGGATGGAAACCTAAAAATAGCCCATTCGCTAACTACCTAAATTAAAACCTACATGAATGGAACTATTTTTAGAGTGCAGGAAAAGACAGAGATTAGGATAGGATTATGGGTTTTCCTACCTAACAGTACCTCCACCTAAACTACATATTTACGAACCTAGAAACCTTTAAACAAACGCCTATGTGCTTTACTGAAACCTATCGAACTTCTACCTCAGTCAAAATATTATAATTAATAATATTTATTAGGTTGTGATTTATCGTATGGCGAGGCTACGCTTTGTAATCATGCCTTAAATTCTAATTTAATTATTTTAATTAAAGTCAGATGTCGCCACGCTGGAATGTATGAATCACTCTAAATACCTACAATAAATAAATTACCTCAAATGTATGATATTAGAACTCAATAATATGTCCCCAATATTCAAACGTGATTTCAAATTGTAAAGTAAATAAGTTTAGTAAGAGTTAAATGTAAAAGTTTCAACTATGCACTGCATAATATTTACAATTAATTGAAAATTAAAGATTCATCAATAAAAATAACCGATTTCAAAAATAAAATATCACAAAATAATGAGCGCTAAAATAGCAATCAAAAACCGTACCGGTACCGGTAAACCGTAATCAAAACCGCCAAGTAAAAATCAATAAATTACAGTACGTAAAATACACTCAAGTGAGCTATAAAACACACAACATTAATTTTCTGTAAATAGATGTTAAAAAAGGTAAAACACAAGTAAAATTTACATGCATTACATCAACAGAAATTGGAAATGGGTTCTGTTAAACAAATACTATACTCGTAATTCAAAATGCACAAATTCCAACACAAATATAAATTGAAAATGTTAAAACAAACAATTTATAGAATAAATTTCAATTAAATAATTTAGTTACTAAACTGAGAATATGTGGTTAAAGTTTAATATATTTATTACATTTATTGTTTAAAAGGTTTTCAAATATACCCCTTTCCATTTCCTAATGATAATTAAATAATAAAACTGTTAAAATCCTGTTGAAAGAAATGGTGTAAATAACAAAATCCATGAAAATTATGGTAATTCATATTCAAAAGTATTATTAAATTCAATTTTTACAACTTTGACATCAGGTATTAATTAATTAACTTCTCAACAGGTATTTTAACGAATCAAACGAACTCATACGCTCTCTGCCGTCGTACACTCACGTCACCCACCCATCAGGGTGTAATCGAATTCGAAACTCACGGTCAACTGCCCCGAGACCAAGCTGCTAAACCTATTTAACCAAAATCTCTTCCCCGCGTCCCATGTTTTAAAAGCTGACACCCGAACTCTCCTAATTCTCAGAGGTACTCAACCTTTAATAATATAAGAGTCCTATTTTAGCATAACAATATGACAGATTTGCAAATACATAGTACTAACTTCTCACCGCCTAAATCATTTTAGTTTCCTGCTATGAACAAAAACTAACATGAATATTATTGACTTGAAATATTGTTAGGTTTTTTCCTTTATTTTCCTTTAATTATTTCGCGAATATTCCAATAATCTTTACTGATATTATAAGTATCTTATAAACATAGCACATCCCAGACTCACGATCATTAAATAAATTATGACGAATCAAATCTTAATAAGTTACAGTAAAACGTTATCATTCAAAACGTTGACAACATCTGACTTCGTGTTTTTGCCCAATTGTATAGCGTGCACGTGAGTTCGCCTCTTGAATCAACGGTGTGACTACTCAGTGTCCTTTTGTTAATTCGGTATTTTTTCTATACCTTCGCATTTTTTTATTTATTACTTCGTTTCGAAAGTCTGTTAATGCTTTGACATACTATTTTGCACCCTATGACCGAAATGTTAATGTTCGACGTCAACAGCATGCGCCCTTACTACGTGCGCCCGCGCATTGCATTGCTGAGTCTATCAGATTTTCAATGTAATTGTTTATTTGACTATTTATTATTCCATCATAGCTACATTGTTTTACAAGTGTTAAGGTTCGCTGTAGGTAAATAAAGTAGAAAGCATGGTCATTGGAAAATTCGTCCTATAATCATGTCATTTATTTAGTAAGGTGAATTTTCTATATATTTTTAAATATTATTTTATTAATCAATTATTTTTATTCTTGATTTGCAAGGGTAGGGTTGGTACAATGTGTCGTATCGTATTATGTGTAACATTCGATGGTTTACGATATAAAATATACATATATGGCAGCATCGGTGTATTGTATCCTTTGCATCCCTAATCATAAGGTTAGTTCTTAACATACTGTAGGTACATTCCCAAAGTTTTTCTTTAAGAAATTATCAAATAATAGAAAAAAACAGTTCATCAAATTCAATGAAAATAATATTATTTATTTCGATTTCGTTATCAGCACTACCTCGCAGTAAATTCTGCTACTGATTGCTGTTAAGGAAATCAAACGATTTCATTTTCTTATTAAATGTTATGGTTTTTAGAAAGCTTCAGAAAATAAGGTAAGAAATACTTATTCAATTTTAAAATACTGTTAGGATATTATGTTTCAAGATACGAGGTATGTACACAGAGAAAATAAGACACATTTTTTTAAAAATACTTATAGACAAAAATAATACACCGGTTCCATACAATAATTATAAAAATATATGCAACAGAAGACAGACATGTTGTTTTTTTTTAGTTTGTACAAATAGTAGTAGAAGTTTGGAAGAGATCGCTATTAGCGATAAGGCCGCCTAAACGTCTTTTTGTATAAATAATGTATAATTTACTTTATGGTGCGCAATAAAGAGTATCTATCTATTTATCAGATACTAGAAGTTTTGATCATATTAGGTTAAGAATTGTTGTAAAAGTTAGTCAATTGATGTGCCGAACGACCTGTTTATAATTATTTAAATTTAATTTCCTTTTTTGTATTTAGAAAGATTTACCACGACCAACACGACCGCGTGTTCCTTCGCCTGGTGTGAGTAGCCCTTTATTAGTGAACAAAGTGTTACGATGTCGTCATTAAATAGGGATCACAAAACTTAAATTTTCTTAACCCATTTTGATTTGATTTGATGTAAGTTTTATGTGAGTTTTAATTGACAAAATGTGTGGTTTTATGGTCGTTAGATGAGCTCACTGTACAGTTTTAAACAGTGCCGTGGCTTACTGACAAACAACTTGAGACAACGCACAGCTTAACACCCGAAACAACTGAAACGCCACTCAAATTTGAGGCTCTGTTAACGTCTGTGATCGCAACGAAACAGCAATTTCATTTCACAGTTAAACCATTACTTCGAATGCGCGTTAGAAAAAGTAACTAACTAAGATAACTTTTTAAAACAAAAAGTTATCTAGAAGTATTGACGACCTCCGTAGCCGAGAGACCTCAGAGACCTCAGAGAATGCGACATCAAGTCCGGCGACTTGATGTCGCATTCTCTGAGGTCCCGGGTTCGATTCCCGGTCGGTAAATGTAGAAAATTTACTTTTCTATTGTCTCGGGTGTGTGTTGTTTCTGATTTCTATAACATAAGTGCTTTAGCTACTTACCATAGGATTAGAGCAATGTATGTGATGTTGTCTAATATTTATGACGTAAAAATATTTATTCTCCAATCCTTTCACTAGATGTCACCGTATTGGACTCCAAATGAGGTCAGTATTGTGTGACGACAAATCATGAAGGTAAGTAGGTATACCTGGAGATGTGCCTATTATTTCCCGTGCTATTCCCGGGAATGGCACAATTCTCTAGGTATACCTATAAAACGTGTTCTTTTTGATTTACCAACGAAACCTTTATCGTAAAAAACGTGTTTGTCGAATGAAAAACATTGTATCTTACATTATAACTTTTTTTTGCGATTTTGCGATATTTTTGTTAACCCTATAAAGAAAGGCAATATGTAATTGTTTATTAACTTGGAAATAATTAATTTAGAGTTTACTGTTAGCCGGCAGGCACGCCGGACTTGGTGTCGCTATCTCTGAGGTCCCGGGTTCGATTCTTGGTCGTGTCAATGTAGAAAACGATTGTTTCTATCTTGTCTCTGATCTGGGTGTGTGATGTTATCCAATATTTATAGTACTCAGACGGACATTGTTAAAGAATAATGTTGTGTTTATTACTTGGTATGTTTTTTGTTGCCTTTCATTCATTTACTATTAGATTTAAAATTATTACAAAGTTAAAAGTTAGCTTGTTGGCAATATCTATTGATTAAATTATTAGAAAATTGGTAGCTATTTTGATAATGATACATTTAATTCTTCCAGGAATCTGAGAAAACAGAAAGGTCCGGCCAGGACAGTAAACCAATGGTATGAAGCAATACTTAGGTATTTTTTTTAGTAAAGCCGACCCAATATTGGCAAAATGATTTGGACTTTATAAAAAAGATACTTATAGATCAAAAGTTATTAATCATACATATGACGTGACCCCGTATACAATTTTTTCACATTCTTAGACCTCTATATGGCATAGCATGTTGAAATTTTTAATTGGTTTTCGACCTTATGATAAGTGAATAAGGTTCAAAATATGGTGTCTCATATAAGGACAGAGCCCTTCAAATGGTAGCAACAATTTCGATGAGACAGGTGGTGGTTTCAGGTATATGAAAATTTGCGGATCCCTGAATCGAAAAACAGTGTTTGCGTCGAGGCTTACGTCCAGCAATGGTATGCAATAGGCTGAAATGATGGTGATCCAACCACCCCACACCATATGATAAACGAGAAAAAAAACACCTCCACTGTACGTGTACGGAAGATTTTAAGGTATCTTCCCTACACGTGTAAATGTAGAAGCGTCTGAGTAAATCAACAAGCATATAAACAGCGGCCAAATGCTAGTCTTACTCGCACTTGGCCGGTTTCCGTACCATTTTATTTACACAATATTTAACACAACATGCGTTTAAAAAATATTTCTCTATTGCCATTGTTAAGATTTCAGGCAATAAACGTCAAAAACATTACTTTTTTGCTGTCGTGGCCTGTGAAAATTATAATTGTCTTCCTATCACAGTTCAAAAGATACGGTGACTGACTGTCACAATAAACAGACGGAAGAGCTTGAGTAATAGAGTCTCATTGACACCGTTTGGGTACAGAACCGTAAAAAATAAAAAAACATTAATTTTAGGCAACTGAGCTCATAAAGTGTTAGTAAGACTTAATGATAATGTTGTTAGTAATGAAAAAAGAATAGTACAGAAATAATAATTAGTAAGCCCAAATTAACCGGGAATAAGTGCGACCAAACCGTAACCAGCACCGGCTACTTAACCCGTTAACATCCAAGCGGTTTCATGAGACCACATAACAATGGAATTTCTATTGTGTCTCGTTTACATATACTTGATCAGAAGCCGCCGTCGAGTGAAGGCGAATCTAGTGCTACAGCACCGGAGAGTCACACCTATCCGCCAGTTTGCTTAGTGTGCTATTGGTGCTGCTCCGCAAGCGCTTCAGCAGCGACACTAAAAAAGTATTTCCAATAAAATTTAATTTTTATAGATCAATTATTTATTGTTTTAGGAATTATTGTTTTACTGTTTTTATAGATCGGTGGGCAAGCACTATTGGATAAAGCTATTGCAAGAATTAAGGTATGTATTTACGGTAGGTAAATGAGGATCTCCTCCGTAGAAGAACCAAATTCCCCGACAAAGCTTTTCGAAATGCAAAGCTGAAGTGGCAGTGGGCAGGCCAGATCGCTCGCAGAACCGACCGACCGTTGGGGAAGAAAGGTTCTCCAGTGTCGACTACGAACTGGAAGACGCAGCGTGGACAGACCTACCCGGTGGACTGACGACCTAGTCAAGGTTGTGGACAGCTGCTTGCTGTGGCCTTCTATAGGGGTGGCCTATGGCCAGCAGTGGGCTTACAAAGGGGTTATGATAATGTACAGCCAACGGCAGGTCAACCTACTCAAAAAGTTTAAGGTCATTGAACAGATTTTCAACTTTAAGTCTGACATGTGGATATCAATGTCAATTGAGATTTGACGTTGTGTGGTAGATTAACAAGCTGTGGTCTGTACAGTCAGCAAAAACACTCGGAAGCTTACATACAGGCTGTTGTTTTAGTCCTTAGTTTTATGGAGGCGAACATGTTTATCAATTCAAAATCGCCTGCTATTGTTAGTTTATGAAAACTACCAATAAAAAATGAATATTAATAGAATAAATAGTACTCTTACTAAACTACTTAAGGGATAAAATCCGGAACAGAATCCGGGAGCAGACTAAAGAAATGGACATAGTCCTAAAATGGAGCAAGCTAAAGTGGCAGTGGGCCGGCCACATCTGTCGCAGAACCGATGAAAGGTGAAGTGAACGAGTTCTCGAGTGGAGACTACGTCTTGGCAAGCGTAGGTTGGGACGCCCCCAGCTCGATGGAGCAACGACCTGAGGAAGATGGCTGGCAGTGGATGGATAAAAAAAAGTGGGAGATCGTGCTCTTTCGGGGGAGGCTTATTACGTCCAGCAAGCAGTGGACTTCAATAGGCTGACATGAGAATATACTCAGCACCCAGTCGTATTATATATTCTTTCCTGAAATTAAAACTAGACCAATAATTCTGGTTTTTTTTTATCCAGGGATTTGTATATTTATTTACAGAGTCTCGGTAACTTCGGAGGTGGAAATGCCATCCCCCCTCAGATGCCAGAGGATGGAAGTTTTCTTGGAGATAATATGCCCCAAGAGAACCCTCTGCAGCGACCAGAGGGTGGAAACTTTAACGGGGCTATGCCACCACAGATACCACAGATGTCGGAGGATGAAATGTTTAAAAGAGATATGCCACAAGTGAATCCTGCAGCGGTATTTATAAGTTCTTAACCTTTCTCAGTGAGCACATAAGAAAAGAAATAACAGGCCAAATGCAAGTCGTACTCGCGCACGTTGGGTTCCGTACCATTATCTTTAATATTCTGTTAATATTTCAAGCGTCTACCTTTTGCCGTTATTAATATCAAGCACAAAACAGCAAAAAAATCACGATTGTTGTATGGGAGCCCCACATAATAATTTATTTGATTCTGTTTTTAGTATTTGTTGATACGAGTATAGCGGCAATAGAAATACATCATCTGTGAAATTTCAATTGCCTATCTATCAAGGTTCATGAGATACAGCCTGGTGACAAACAGACAGACAGACGGACAGTGGAGTCTTAGTAATAAGCCCTTGGGTACGAACCCTAAAAATGAAAAAAAGTTACTATGGACATCACGACGACACATAATACAACAAAAACAAACATAATCAATGAAACAGTTACAGAGAAGAAAATAAAAAAATCTAAAACACAGTAGAAATGAAATTCGATCATTGTTCGAACAGTGCCATAGTGTGCCTCGCAAAAGGACCTCACTCAGCTTATGTCGTAGCTCTCGTGGTCTACTATAAAGGCCACAACGCTGGTTTTCAATAGGTACCGAGGAAATGTCATTTACTTATTTTGATCGACAACCATACTTAGTAGTAGTAGACTTGCCAACTCATACTTAGTATAAGTGAAAAATCCCTGACCAGTTTCAGAGGAATAAAAGTATTGTTTCTCCATAGTGCAATATCCTACTCTACCTTATAAATCCAGTTGTTTTCGCCCTGTATTCTTCTTCGATCCAAAAACTTATTGACTGTCTTCTCGCCATCTATTCTGTCGCATCCCTTTTAGGTAATTTTCCTCCTTCTTTCCATCCTGCATGAGGACTTGTTTTATTTTATTTACAAATTTTATTTAAATGCACATTCCTGAAAATAAAGCAGTGGTTCTTGTTTTAGTGTCGGAGTCCAATATTTATAAGTATTTACTTTTAAGGGTGAAATTACCTTGTTTGACTATTCAGTTAATACGCTTTTTATGGCTTTTATCGTACTGTTTATTACCGTTCAGTTTATTTTTTATTTAGGGTTATTCTGTTGGCTGTCCTACAGCTGTAGGTGTACCTAATTCGGCAGGGCCAACTAAAAACTTGAAGCGTCATAGCTTATACAGGCCGAGGCTCAAGCTGAGTGAGATCCTGGCCTGATTGTCCATGCCTATTCTAATCTCTTGTGCAAATGTCTGATGATTTACAGAAATCAATGAAGTCGCTATTTATTTAATTTGATTTATTTTAGACAATACCTATTGGTCCGGGGTTGAGACGACCACCGCCTAACAGACAATGGCCTGCCAAGGTAAATAATATATATTACATAAATATCATATATATCGATACTGGAAAGACAAAAGTATTAAAGCGCCATTTTGGCCAAAATGAGCTAGTGGAATAAGATATTTTTTTTGCATCGATCTATGTGTGTCTTTGGAATTTTTGGCGTTTTAACATTTTCTAAATTTAGAAAATATTATGGCAACCTATAATAACTTAACTGTCGGTTTTACGTTGGATTTTGATACATACGTCGCTTAAGTATCGCATAAGTTTTACGATTTTATTACGAACTCAAGGCACTTAACCACTACTGCTACGATTGATTACGATCGCCTTCAACGGCGCGGGGGAAGTCGTACGAGACGGCCTGATGACGTCTGATAGGATGCGCGAGCGCTTATGTAGCCGCAATATGTAAAAAAAAGTTAAATAAACACATAAGCTCATAAAACTCCACTTCTGCTACCTTTTTTACGTAAGCACTTTTTTCTTTTGTTGGCTTTATTGTAAACTAGCTGTCCTGGCGAACTTCGTACCGCTTCTTCACACTTTTTTTTTTTTTTTTTTCGTGGATTTTTCCGTGATTTTTATAGTTATTCTGCTATTCGGGCCGGAGACAAATTCAACAAATCAAAAATCATAAAAATCGGTCCAGCCGTTCCCGACTTATAAATGGTGTAACTAACCCGACTTTAAAACAATTTAAATACATAATATTTGTATGAATCCATTCACGTAAAAAAACGGAAGAAAGGATTTCTTTTTGCTATCAGCGTTTTGGCGCTTCTGCACGTTAGCCATTCCACTACCGATTTATTTTTTCTTTTGATTGTACTCAATTACTCATAGAAATAGACGTTATACCACAGAATATCTATGGTGGGCACTGTTGCTTCTAGTAATACCTTGGCTATGATATGAAACGAAGTATCAAATATATAATGTGTTTGTTTTCTCATTGTTTCGAAATTGTAAACAGTGATCTTTTAAGCCGATTAAGTAATTAAATGTAATAGTTTTTTTAACACAAAAAAAAGAGAGACGCCTCTTACTTGAAGGGGTTTAAAAGAAACGAACTTACTTAAAATAATAAAAATGTGCACACCAAATATCACTGTGTAAATTATGAATTTGTTGGTTTTAGGGAAATTTACATGGAAACGGATTCGGTGACGTTCCACCGTCACCTAATCCGGCTGGAAACGGAGACCCTTATCAGGTAAGTTTATTATTTCACGAGATGGAAACCAAAATTGACAAAAAAATATATTTCATCAATTAGCTTTACCGTAGGGGCCCGACCGTACGTATTTAAAAGAACGCTTAAACAGCTTAGTAACCAAAATATAGGTACAGGTTGTTAAAAACACAGGGTAACTCAAAGTCGGGTCTAGAAATACCTATTTCTGTCATCATCATCATCATTATTTCAGCCATAGGACGTCCACTGCTGAACATAGGCCTCCCCCATTGACTTCCAGATTGGCCGGTTGGAAGCGGCCTGCATCCAGCGTCTTCCTGCGACCCTTACCAGGTCGTCTGACCACTTTGTGAGTGGACGTCCTACGCTGCGCTTGCCGGTACGCGGCCTCCATTCTAGAACCTTTCTGCCCCATCGGCCGTCAGTTCTACGTGCTATGTGCCCCGCCCACTGCCACTTCAGCTTGCTAATCCGTTGGACGTTGCTAGGATTAGCAAGCTATTTCTCTAAATAGGCCTAAATTAAGCTATTTTATACATCCCAATTTTTTTTTTACCCTACTACTGCTTCGGGACAATAATATATTGTGGGCTTAATAAGTCTAGTTTTGACAGTTAGTCAACCTACCTCTAAAGTCATCTATCCCCGGTCTCCCCTACGCGTGTACTCCGACTAGGAACGCGACAAAGCACTACTTAGGTATTTCTAGACTCGACTAGGAATTAGCCCGCATAATTGTTTTTTGTTTTGCCGTTTATGTGTTCTTTTATAAAGATGCCTCTTTGCAAAGGTTTAAAATAAACAAACTTCATCATTTCAGCCATAGGACGTCCACTGCTGAACATAGGCGCCCCCTAATGTTTTTCATTGGGGTCATTGCCAGTACTCACCACGCTTGGTAGGCGGGTTGGCAAGCGCAGTCTTTTATAAGATTTCGCACGCAGACGCTGCTGCACGTCTCGCGCTACAGGAACTAGTCGCCTCTTATGACACGCCTCATGTTTGCGGTAGGGAAGTGTATTCTTTACGGTCGTACCCACACGGCACAAACAAATTTACTAAACAAAAAAATTCTGATCAACAAATAACAAGAACACTATGTAATTATATTTTATAATTCCTATTTATTTATATATAGTCTATATTTATGTGTCGACGTAATAATAATAATATTTAATTACAAGCTATGTAATGTAACTTTACATGGGTTTTTGTCTGATATAAATAAATTGTATTTCAATTGAATTGAATTGTGCTTTTATTGGTTTTAGGGGAATTTTGGTGGAAACGGATTTGGTAACGGCCCATCACCATTTAATCCGACTAGGAACAGAGACCCTTATCAGGTGAATTCTGTGTGATTATTTTACTAATTCTGTTGAAAAGCAAATTTTTCTTAACGGATGTGTCTCTTTCTCTCCGCACCACTTTCCCCTTTCTTCTTATCTGTCCTCTACCTGAAGGTTGTCTGGAAGAGTTCGCTTTTAGCGATAAGACCGCCTAAATTGTGCATATTTCTGTAAACACAAATTGTAACTTCTTTGTATGGTGTACAATAAAGAGTATCTATCTATCTATCTTTGGCAATCGATAATAATATTTTTACTTAATTTTATATTTTTTAATAACGTGACAATAACTATGAGTTGTAAGCTATTTACTTGCTAGATGTGGTGATTTGTGCGAACTATTTTACTGTTTTTCATCTTCTGTACCACATATCAAGCAAATAAAAGGATTTAGTTTGAAAAAAAATGACTAAAAAAAAATAGTGTTATAATATCATCAATTAGCTTTACCGGGGAGAGGGGAGACCGGGGATAAGAATAAATTAAATAGAATTTTTTTTTTGTGCTTTTATTGGTTTTAGGGGAATTTTGGTGGAAACGGATTTGGTAATGGCCCATCGCCATTTAATCCGGCTGGGAACGGAGACCCTTATCAGGTGGGTTGTGATATTTTTTTACTAATTTTGGTGAAAAGCAAAATCTTATAATATAAAATTCTCGTGTCACAATGTTCGTTCCCGTACACCTCCGAAACGGCTTGACCGATTCTCATGAAATTTTGTGAGCATATTGAGTAGGTCTGAGAATCGACCAACATCTATTTTTCATACCCCTAAAGACCACGCAGACGAAGTCGCGGGCAACAGCTAGTTGACTATAAAAAAAAAATATGTGATATCCTCAATCAGATTTACCGTAGTACGCGTGTACCTCGAGTAGGAACGCGACAAAGCACTACTTAGGTATTTCTAGGCTTGACTTAGAATTACCCCGCATAATTTGGTTAGTACCTACCATTTTTAACACTTTTTTTGTTTTCTAAGCTGTTTATGTGTTCTTTTATACAAATACAGATGCGTCTTACTTGCAAAGGTTTAAAATAAACAAACTTACGAAACAAATAAAAAGAACACAATTTAAATTATTATTAATAATTCCAATGTATTGATTAATAATCTATATTTATGTATTGACATCATAATAATGATATCACAAGTTATGTAATGTAACTTCTCATGGGTTTTGGTCTAAAATAAATTAAACTTTATTTAATTTAATTGTGCTTTCATTGGTTTTAGGGGAATTTTGGTGGAAACGGTTTTGGTAACGGTCCACCCTCATTTAATTCGGCTGGGAACGGTGACCCTTATCAGGTGAGTTGTGATTTTATTACTAATTTTGTTGGGAACAAAAATTTACGAAAGAAAAAAAAATGTGTGTCAATAAATTTGCTTTACCGTAGGGGAGTCCGGGATAGTTAACTATAAGAGTAGGTGGACTAACTGGCAAAAAGTTCACCATTTTCAAAGTGTTGCATTATTCAACATGGCGAAAAAAACTGTCTACTCTCCTCACTCAGTACCGGACACACAACATTGTATTTCTCGCGCTAAATTAAATGACGCATTATTGTCGAAGAACTTTTACTAGTTTTTGACAGTAAGTCAACATACACCTATAGTCATCTATCCTCGGTCTCCCCTACGCGTCTAGTGTACCCCAACTAGGAACGGGACAAAGCACTGCTTGGTATTTCTTGACTCGATTGTAAACTACCCTCGAAAACTTGGCTTGCACTTTCTTAACATCATGTAGTACTGGGTATTTATTGTACAGTGTATTTGTTTTCTAAGGGCCGTTTTTTTAAACGCCAAAAAAATTGTATTCAACGAATAAAATTGACGTTTTGACACATTTTCTATCCAAAAACTGTCGATATGTCAAACTGATTCGTCGGATAAAATTTATCTGGCGTTTGAAAAATCAGCTATTAGTACAGATGCAGAGGGTTTTTACTTGGAGGGGTTTAAAATGAACAAACTTAGGGCCGATTTTGCAACTGTAATTTTTATCTGAAGAATAAGTTTGACATTTTGACAGTTTTCGTATAAAAAAATGTGCCACAACGTCAATTTTATTCGTCGAATAAAAGTTTCCTAGCATTTGAAAAATCGGTCCTTAATAAACAATAAAATATCAATTCATACTCCATACTAATATTACGAGTATAAATGTGTAAGTAACTCTACCTGTCTGTCTGTCTGCTTATTACGTTGTCACGCCTAAGCCGCTGAATCACGATTGATGATTTTTGGTAAATAGATCGATTGGAATTTGGAGCTTTCTCCAAGTTGTAAATATGCTTCATTTTGTCGTGAAAACTGAACCGATTTTGATGAAATTTAGTACGAAAAAAGCTTGAACCCTAGGGAAGGACATTGACTGCTGTTTTTCAATCCACCTCCTAAGGGAGTCAAATAGGCGGACCTGCCACATTTCACACAGGCGAAGCCGCGGGCACGGTTAGTAAACAATAATAATATCACTGTGTAAATTACGCATTTATTGGTTTTAGGGGAATTTTGGTGGAAACGGACTTAGTAACAACATCCCACCGCCACCAAATCCGGCTGCAGAAGGAGATCCTTATCAGGTAGGTTGTGACATATTACCGAATAAATTAAAAATAAAAAACTGCAAAAAAGTACTACAACTAAGTATAACTAATTGATTAAATAGCTTTCCTGCATGCGTCTACGAGTAGTGTACCCCAGACTAGGGCAAAGCACTACTTAGTTAAGTGTTTCCAGACTCGACTTGGAACTAAGTACCTCGCAAAATTTGTTTTGTTCCTTTCTTAAGATCGTGTACAGGGTATTTTGTTTTTTAAGCCGTTTAAGGGTTCTTTTAAATAAGTACATATGCCTCTTACTTAACCTACTAAACCAAAATTGGCTTATAAACAAATATCAAGAAGACTTAATTGAGCATTAATTTGGTTTTAGGGGAATTATGGCGAAAACGGATTTGGTAACATCCCGCCGCCACCTAATTCGGCTGGGTACTCAGACTATCAGGTGGGTTGACAAAAAATGTAGTGCTAATATAATTAATTAATAACATATATTTAACCCGTTATCATCCAAGCGGTCTCATGAGACCGCATAACAATGGAATTTCTATTGTGTCTCGTTTACGTATGCTTGATCAGTTTAATTAAGTTTAAAGATTATTTTATTTCTTTAAAAGATACAATATCACTTTCTTGAGAACAAATCAATTTAACAAAAGTAAGTAATGTACATGAAAGTCATTGGGGGAGGCCTGTGTTCAGCAGTGGACGTCCTTGGCTGAAATGATGAAGTAATGTACATACATCTTGTGTCGTTCGCACTACGCCAAAGTATTTTTTAAAAATAATTTACAAATTTTATAAGTCATTTGGACATTTTAAAGTAAAATCAGCCTATTGCGCTGTTGTGAGTTTTGGGTATAGGTAGAAACATATCATCTTTGTAGAGATTTCGATGTTTGTTCCGTAGCAGAAGTTATTTAATAAGTAACTAACAAAATATATATCATATAATTAATTTATCGGACCTTCTCTTTACCTAAGACCTAAGACTACATACATAAGAAGTACATAAACCTGTTTTATTTGTCAACCCAGCAAGTAAGTAAAAAAAACATATTTTTCAAGTTTTTAAAACTAGTTATTTTAAACACGATGAAAAACAACTTGTTTTTTCGTAACAACTGCCAGTCTAAATACGCCGTTGGACAGGCAAAAACGAATCTAGGCTTTTGGGTAAAACTAAGGAAAATAGCATTGTTTTGGAGAAAAATAATTTTAAATTTGGGGAGAAACATAAAACTACACCTGGCAACCCATATTAGCCTAGATTTATCTTCAAACGTCGCACCTTACCGCTACCTTGTAGTACCTTGCTCATTTAAATGCTGCATTAGCAGCCTATCACTACCATTGTACTAATGTGACAAGCTGTTTCACCCCTTTCTTTATTAAGTAAGTTGATGCCGTTCCGGATACGTGAAGTTGTTAACCATTGTCTGGTTTTTACACTGTGTAGACGATAGGGAATATATACGAAAAAAATATATTATTTTTACTCATTGACTTATATATTACTTCGTAAGGACAGGGCGGACCGCACGTCAGGCTGTTGCCTATAACCGGGCCCTACTCTGACCCTACCTAGGGCCGAAGTGACGTAGTCAGTGGTCGGCTGTCATCGGGAGCCGGTGTCCTAAGAAAAAATAATACGCCTGGATTTTCTTATAAGAATTGTGTTAATTACGACAGAAAGTTCACCAAAAATAATTATAATATTATATTTCACCGGTAAATCGTAAATGTTATAATAATTATCTTATTTACATTACTTTATTTTTTTTATCGTCCTTGTCAATTAAACGAAGCGACGCCATATTTGCCGTACGAATGTCTGATATAACTTTGTAGCGGCGTGATCCAATCGTCGTAACGTCACAGTACACGTCCATGGCGGACATGTACTGTGACGTCACAGCACGCGACTTTAATGGGTTGTAAGTCAGGCAAAACTTTTTTTTGTAATTCTTGAAGTTTTATTAATTTTAATTATAGGTTGCTAGGTGCTATTTATTTTAAGACTAAATAAAAATAAATGCATATTCCTTGTGCTATTACTTGCCTGAATATAACTTTGGTTTGATGTTTTGCAGTATGATGGTATGCAACAACCTCAGGGGCGTGACCCTAGATTCGGAGGTGCACAACAACCCTCACCAAATTCAGCTCGGCAGGGCAACCCTTCACAGGTTTACTCGTATTATTAAAATTATGTAACAAGATTACAATTTTATTATTTTAATAAATATAAATTACGACGACCTCCGTAGCCGAGAGGCGAGCATACTTGGTGTCGCTATCTCTGAGGATCCGGGTTTGATTCCCAGTCGGGGCAATGTAGAAAAATAACTTTTCTATATTGTCTTGGGTCTGGGTGTTGTGGTACCGTCGTTGTTTCTGATTTCTGTAACACAAGTGCTTTGGCTACTTTACCACAGGATCAGAGCAATGTATGTGATGTTGTCCAATATTCATTTATTTATGTATTTATTATAAATATTTAAGCAAAATACTTATGAGATAAAGGAATCGCTTATTACAACTTTTACTCTCAATCTAACAATCTTAGAAAAAAAACATATTTGGGTATGAAATTGTCATGCGACAATAAATCATTTTTTTGTGATTTTTTGCACTTGGACTAGTTGTTAAGTTTGACATAATTTTAGTACTTACTTAGAAAATCTTATTAGAGTCTAATTACTGACCAGTCACTGTATAGCTTGTCAACCTACCACAAAACGTCAACATTGCTGAATTGATATTGATCTCTAAATGTCGGAAATAAAGTTTAAAATCGGTTAAATGACCTTTAAGTTTTTTGGTAGATTGACCTGCCTTTGACTGTATCTAAACTAATTGTAAAGTCCTATTTGTCCATTTATTTTATTTTTAGTTTCGTAACATGATTGTGATTCGAAATCAAACACACAAAAATTAACAAAGAAACAATTTTTGTTTGAGAAAGTAAGTTTAATTAAATCACACAAAATTATTATTTTACTAAGTTATTAAAAAGTAGCTTAATAACATTATATTTTTTTGTTACAGATTTTGTCTGTTTACAATTCGTCAGTCAACTAAGAAACATAATTATTATTTAATTAATAGTATTTTTAATAAACAAGTGTTTAATGCGTGTTTAAAGTAGTTTGATAAAATAATGTTTAAAGTACAGTATGTTAATTAACGAAAGACGTTCCCTTTAATCCATGATACATAGCGTCCATACATATAAACAAATATTGCCAAAAAAATTTTTTTCCATTTAAAATATTACAAAAAATCATAAAAATAATAATAAACTTATGACCCCTGTCTCGCTCGTACAGAAAGAGACGTAGGGTTATTTATTTTTAAGCGATGTTGTCAGTTTACGCTAGTTACATATTTCGGCGACGATTTTGGCTATAGGCGGCGTAATAAATTATAATTATTTATTTTTTTGTTTTTATATTTTTTTAATGTATGTATAATGTAGTTAAACGGGCTTATGGGAATACCTACTGTTATTTTACATTATGTATAATAATTGTATTTTTATGAATAGAATTGTATTGCGTTTATTGACATTTTGCCAAATCCAATTTTATGATATGTGATATTTGCTACCTTTTCAGACATTAAAAATCATTCTTGGATACTAAGGTTTTTAATGTGTTTCACACAAATGATAAATAAAATAGAGACTATTGCGACCAGTTAAAAGTAAAAATGTAATCGTAAAATATTGTGACTTTCTACAATATAAACTCAAAATCCCCAGGTATCCAAGTACGAGTTTTTGTAGGTGAAAAGAGAGCAAATGGTGTTTAATTTCAGCTAATTAAATTTGACAAACGATGCACACATCCTGTATGCCTTCAAATATTTTATTTGCAGATGCCGAATTTGGGCGCTACTCAAAATCTGGATCAAATGGTAAAAACAATAATGACGGTGAGTTAGTATTATGTGACGCTTTTTGTTTTTTGATCCCCGACAAAAAATGTTTTAAGTTAAACGTGTCTGTGTATCTTTGTCTCTGTCTGTGGCCTGTAGCATTGTAGCTCCTTGGAACTTGATCGAGTGTTCCTAGTTTTAATTCAAGAAAATTTGTTCAGCCATTTGAGGGTTCTCAGATCTTTTCTAGTTTATGAGGGACTGTATGGGCACCTTCCTCTTTCTTTAATGGTTGTCCTCTACCTATAGGTTGTCTGGAAGAGATCGCTATTAGCGATAAAGAGTATCTATCTATCTATCTATCTATCTATGGGCGGCATCCACAGGCAATCCAGTTTTGATACGGTCCTAGTAACATTACGATCAAAATCTTATACTCAAAAACGCAATTATTGTTTGTAATGCGTTTAAATTTAACAAACCAAAACGAGTATTTTGGAGCTTTTTTGAAATAAAATGGGATAAAAAAAGTAATTAATATTACAACACGGTCATGTTGTAATAATTTTAAAGTTAATAACTAAATAATTAATATTACAACATAAACGTTTTTGGTAGTGATGTTACTGGGACTAGATTAAGACTGGATTGCAACTACTTTAAAGAACGAGAATTGGGCTTTTGATCTGTTCAAAATTTGGTATACTGTTACTTCAATTAATTGCGAAAACATGGTAATACGTTAGGATAAGGGATCAGGAAGTCGAAAAACAGAAAAACACGCAAAATTTCATTGAATAATGAAGTTTAATCTCTTTTGCGACATGAGTGTCAGATAAAACAAAAAAAAAACAAACAAAAACTACATCAATTCATTAAAAAAATATAAAGGAGGTTCGGTTTGCCACATTATCCCCCCTCGTATAAAATTTACAAGTTTGGGAATATGTGGCACTCCGACGCGAAACAGTAAGCCCAGTGGCAAAATCTTTTTTAACAACCTTTTTTGAAACTATATCAACCTTTTTTAAGGCCAGCGCTGTCTGTCTCCCCTTTGTTGCACCGACACTTACGTTTCGGGGTTACATTTGATGTTTTTGTGGCTGATTGGTCTGGCGTGCATCTATGGGAGTACTTCGCGTACCTATCAGGACCACTGATCAAGTAAAACTAATCGTGACCAATAATGAGGAGCAGGTCCGCAAGGAGGTACCTCGATAGGGCTGGATTTCTTTGTTTTTAGTTATGTACAATGTTTATTTACATATTTTACATTCACCATATACAAAAAGAAGGAGAAATAATAAATTGTATTAAAACAGAAAAACGGCCGTAAAGATATGAAAATGAAAGTAACAGAAAACAAAGCATAATATAAAAAAATAAAATCATTTACACTTTTCCGCGAGTTGCTGTTAAGGTTTTAATGCCGCTACAGTTATTATGTCGTTTACCACGTATAAAGATACTTCTGAACGTCACGAGAAATCACTTAGTCACTCCAACTAATTAAACATTTCAGGAGAACGTAAGTACTTAGGCTCGTTTTTTGTAATGTAAAAATAAAAAAAAAAAATTATTACCTACAATATAAGCGCCTTACAAGGCACTCCATTTTGTCCTGCAACAATGTATTGTTGCACTGTAGTGCAAAGTGGAGGTCGTGCCCTCGTGGCCACGTGGTGGATCACTCATGTGATGAACGGGCCAGATTAGAAGTGTTTTTTAACAACCAATAGAAAGAAAACCAGTTCGGTAGGTCCGATTTTGAGGAGGTCAATCGTCGAATCTAACTCGGCTGGGCAGCGTTCGGGAAACACACAACGTCTTCTCGTCACACATCCACCGCAGCATATTCATCTCCGTGACACGCAGCACCTGCTTGTGTCGCTCAAGTAGCGGCCACGCTTCGCTGCCATATAAAAGGACAGGCCTAATGATGGACTTATAGATCTGTCCGTGTCTGTGATCTCATTCTGTGTAATAACATTAAATTTACATTATTAGAATAGCTGTATCCTCGCCTCAAACCTAATTTGTTTGCTGTGCCCAACTGGGTCCATAAATGGTCTAGCTTTAATAAATACATACATACATTAAAAACCTGCTGCGGGTCGTAATACTTATGCTTACTTTACTTACTTATAGGCACCAGGAAATAATCCCGAACCAAGACCAGATCAAAATTATCACAGTACTATTTTTAAGGTAAGGTTAATACAGGGTTAGTTTTAAAATATCAACAACCTCCTAGGGGCTGATTCTATTGCCCAAATACGTCAACTTTTTCTATGGGACCAAAATCGAAATCGCAAAAAAAAAACACTTCCCCCGCATACACACATACACATACTAAGCCGCCGACCAGCCGACCAGCCGACATCAGAGGCCCGCAATTTGACAATAGTCGCAATCCAGCGTCGATCCGCTCACAGTAACATTACGATCACAAACGGTATTCTCGTTAACTTTTGACGGAATTTGACGTAAAATTATTTTATTTTATTTATCAAAACTATCCCAATACGACTGAAAATAGGGCAAAAAAAAAACTAATTTCGGTTTTATCCATTTTCAGTCATATTAATAATAAATATATTTGCATTAACAACAACTATAATTGCATTTTTTGGATTTACAAGAATACCGTTTGTGACTATAATGTTATTGGGATCGGATCGACATCAGATTGCGGCTATTGTCAAATTACGAGAATTAGTCCTCAGTTTGTATGAAGCAGTTTTTTTTAAAGAAAAAGTTGTTGTATTTGATCACCGGAATCAGCCCCTAGGAGGTTGTTGATGTTTTAAAAATAACCCTCTAAACAGATGTTAAAAAAATTACGAGCTAAATTTTAGGTTAGATTTAAAATCGAGTCTAAAATACAGCTACATTTATAAAAAAAAGTTGCAAAATTATTAATGTTTTTTGTTCAATCAGTAACGACTAGAATAAAGACAAAAAATCAATGTCATTAAAATAATTAGGAAAAAATGAATCCCATTAAATAATCATTAATACAACGCTCGCTACGTCAAGTGCACGGTCGCTACTCGTATACTGACTTATTTTCTGATTAAATAAAAATATATTTTTTACAATGGATTATAAAAATATGTTTCTTTTAATCTAGATTTGACTCTGAGCAACCCCCTTAAAAATGGGCTTGTACTTTGATGTAACATTTTTTGTTTTTAAGACTTTAAATGAAAAAATGAAAATTATTTTCAGGTGCCCAATACTGATCAATCGACCCAGCCGCCAAACCTTAATTTCCAAAGCAAAGATGTAAGTTTATCAAAATCTAATTAAGTAACAGTTCTATTAAAAAACTTTTTTATTAACACATTTAAATTAGCTCTTCGTAACTAACTAACTTATGTAATCAAATCTTGGAAGTACTTTTTAACCTACTTTTAACTGACATAACGATTTAAAACTTTGTATTTGCCATTCGGATGATAATGCAATAATTTGACACCATCCTGCTGACCTGATGATGAGGTCAGGAGGTGGATAATGAAACTCTTCAACAACTACGGTAAAACTTTCATGTTTGTGCAGACAAGACTAGACTTTGTTTAAGATTCGTTTTAAAGAGTTCAATACATATTAAAGTGTGTTTTATAGTTTTTTAACTATTATATTTTTTAGTATATATAAAGTGTCGTTTTAGTATTAACTTTCTTGTACCGTGTGATTTTAGTGTTAAAGTTGCTGAGCGAGATATGGAAACAGCTATGATCGGGATTTCTCTGAAGGATAAAATCAGGCATTCCTGATTAGGTTATATAGGATAACCTCATTAGGTTATCCGACAGAAAACATTGACTATGGTGATGTGTGCTGTACTAATATCTCCTAAGACCTTCTTAACAAACTACATCGTCTGCTTAACAACTGCATACGTTTCGTCTTCGGCCTGCGTAAATATGACCAAGTCTCTCAATTTCGCACTCAGCTGGGCTGGCTTCCCATCAGACAGCGCAGAGAGGTTCGGGCTCTTTGCGTTCTCTTTTCTATTCTTTATGATCTCAACGCTCCTTCTTACCTAAAAGAAAAGTTTAGGTTCCTTCACAACTGTCACGACAGAAATCTTCGTACTGGTAATACCCTCCAACTACTTACCCCACTTCACACTTCTGGCTTTATGTCCAACTCTTTCACCCTCACGGCTATACGACTCTGGAATCGACTTCCCACCAATATTAGGAAATCCAAATCCAAATTTACTTTTAAGAAAGCTCTACGCATTGACATCAAAAATTGCTGACCTAATAATTTATCTTTCATTTGCTCTGTGTACTATATTATGTATGTGTATGTATATGTATATAATTGATAATCATATATATTTATACCTATTTATTAAGTATATAATGTTGGTGTGTATATATATATATATATATGTTTTTTTTTCTTGCTGCACCGCCTGTGTTTCTCTGTTTGATCACTGGTTGACTGGTAGAGAATGCTTCTTGGCATTAAGTCCGCCATTTGTACAATTATTTTTAAATGTGCAATAAAGTATAAATAAAAAAAAAATAAAAAAAAAAAACTAAAGTAATCGATATAGCTAAAAGAATAAGCAAACTGAAGTGGTGGGCTGATCACGTTTGCCGATGAACCGATAACCGATGGGGTAGACGTGTTCTTGAGTGGAGACCGCGACTAGGCAAGCGCAGCGTATGGCGCCCTACGACAAGGTGGAGCGACGATATACGCAAGGCTGCTGGCAGTGGATGGAAAAGAATAGCCGAGGATCGGGCTCAGTGGCGTGCATTGGGAGATGCCTATGTCCAGCAGTGGACTAACGTAGGCTGTTTATGATGATGATGATGATGTGATTTTCATACTCAAATTCATGAACTTTTACTATAAAATCAAGATCGAAATCACTAAAAAAACTTCATTTTCCTATGTTTAATTAGCTGTTCTAGAATGAAGGCCACGTACTGGCAAGCATAGCTTAGGATGCCCAACAAGGTGGACAGACGATCTGGTAAGGTTGTAAAAAAAAAGCCGCTGGATGCAGGTTACTTCCAAGCCGGCATGAGCCGTACATAGGCCATGCATGGAAATCGTCCTTACCCGTGTGTATGTTGACGATACATTCCCATGTATCGTCGAATGTATCACTTAAGCCACTATTTTCAGACAAGGCAGTCCTACATATTCCATACTGCTTTTTCCCGGTATGCGTAAAGTATTTTTTCTGCGCTTATAAACAGAAAAAAAAAACGGCTTCTAACCGACCAATCCGGAAGACATTAGGGGAAGTCTATGTTCAACAATGGACGTCCTATGGCTGAAATGATGATGATGAATCAGCTGTTGTAGGTTGTTGATTTTTTTTTTCAGTTTTGATGTTGGTCCCATATAAAAAGTTCCTGTATTTGGGCAATAGAATCACCTAGAAGGGAGTTACCTAATAAATAAGGACCATATATAAAAATATTAATAATTATTTTATGCAGTTACTTAATGTAATATATTATTATGTTCTCCGCATGTTTTAATAATAATTATTTTCTTTTTTATTCCTATTAATGTTCTTATTTTTGTTTAGATTCCACAAAATGATCCTCCGCCAAGAGGACCTGTTAAGAATTGGCCTAAAGCTATACAATATAGGGTAAGATTATTAATCTATTAATTTAATACTGATTAAATTTAATACTTAAATAATTCGGTTAAAGACTAAAAGTAAACTAAAATTAAAGAAGTAACCAAAATGCACACAGTAAAAGATTGACAACTTTTTAAAATCCAAAATACAAAAATATAATGAACAGGTATTATATAAGCAGTTTCAAAATGAAGAAAGTTTAAAAATGCAACTAGCAAGTTTAGGTACTTGTTCTTTATTGATTTATTCATAAAATATATTTTTATTTTATAAAAACATATTTGCATTATTATTTCTAATATTTTAATATGCAGTTTAAAATTTAGTTAGATAAACATGCAACAATAAAATAAAAATGTTATGTACCTATAAAATAGAATTGTGTTTACTCGTTTTATTTTTGATTTTTAACATAATATATATGATATTTTGAAAGAAGCCTTTTTGTATTCATATTTCTATTTCGCCGCCGTCACTGCCTTATACTGAGCGGAGACCATTTTGTTACCTCCTACCTTGTTTTAAACTTTAAGTTTTAACATTTTTGATGATTAATCGTAAGGTTAAAATGTTTTTTTTTAAATATTTTTTTTTGCTCTGTGTGTAAAGGTACCAAAATCATTTTTTCTTTCTTTCTTTATTCCTCAGATACCCCCTCCACCTACGAATTCATCAAGTAAAGGGAAGCAGACACTGGAAAATGTGAGTTTTTCATGAATATAGTAACTAAACATTCAGCGTTATTCATACAAGCTGCTAAATAACTTGTTATGCATTACTTAGCTAAGTAACAAACAAGCAATTAAAAAAATATATTAAAGCAACTTATTAAGGTACATCTTTTTTGCGCGTTTTTCTTGCAAAATAACAAATAAAAAATACAATCTTTGACACTTTTGACTGAATAAAACTCAGAATAAAAAGTCAGCTGTTTGTTGGACGCCATTTTTGTTGAATATTTTTTTAATTAACTAATAGGAGGTGCAGTCGTTAATTAATTTGACATGTAGTTAATCATAAATTAGCTAAATAGCGTTCAAGGATATAAAATTTTGCTAAGCAATATTTAAAGTGCCGTGTAGGGACGACCTTAAAGAATACATTTCCCCACTGCCAACAGGAGGCGTGTCGTAAGAGGCGACTAATTCCTGTATCACGAGAGAGGCAGCAGCGTCTGCGTGCGAAATCTTATAAAAAACTGCGCTCGTCAACCCCCCTGCCAAGCGTGGCGAGTATTTGCAATCCCCCCCAATGATAGTCATTGGGGGAGGCCTTTGTTCAGCAGCGGAAGTCCTATGGCTGAAATGATGTTATTTAAAGTCTTTCTTAAAGTAAGTTAATGTTTTCTTATTGACTCGAACTTGGCCAGTTTTTATGTAAAAAAATGTTACTTTCAGAAAAAAAACAATCAAATTCTTTTAAGTAATTTACCATTGGTGGTAAGTTTCTTATATAATTAATATCATTCATTCATCAGTAAGTTCAAGTTCAAGTTCCAGGAAGTCGCTGGATGCAGGCCGCTCCTGAAAGTAATTGGGAGAGGCCTATTCAGAGGATTCCCTTTGTTCTTGTGATATCAGCAGCCCCTATAGCAGGAGGTGACTTTAACCTCTACCTCAACCCAGTCACGGCCACTATTCAGTCTAGAGATTGCTCCACATGCCATCACCACGACCAGCTAGCCAAATATCATACCCACTGTCACTATGACATTAAAAATGTATTTTTCTTCTTCTTCGCGTGTCGAAGGTAAAATAATTTATTTATTTAAATTTTATTGCACAAAATAAAATCGTACAAAAGGTCGACTTAATGCCATGTGGCATTATCTGCCAGTCGAACATTAGGCTAAACAGAGATGTTTTGTGAGCGGTGCATACGACGTTACAAAAATGAACATTATTATATAATCACAGCATAAACTACACACAGTATCTATGTCAAATACTACAAACTAAATAATATAATACATAGACTACATAGATAAAATACATACACACATAAATATGATGACGTTAACTGGAAAGTAGAGAGTCAATAATAATAATAATATTTTTATGTGACCTATTACTTCGCCACGCGGACAGCGTTTTGTGTGGCGTGATGATAGCCTTTGCGTGAGCAACTGTGTGGACACGTGCGACATGAAAGGAGATGGGCTATTGTTTGGGGGATATTAATGTACTACATTGCGTAGTGTTTGGGCGGTGAATAAAATGCAGTTTTGACTGCTGTCATGCTGTGTCTTTTATTAGAGTTGATAGAGACAAGATATACTTAAGGAATGTTTAATTCCAGAGGCCCAATTCCCGTAACTTGACAATAGTAATATAATAATATATTGTTAATATTGGACAACATCACATACATTGCCCTGATCCTATGATAAGTAGCTCAAATCAGAAACAACGACGGCACCACAACACCCAGACCCGAGACATTATAGAAAAGTTATTTTTCTACATTGACCGACCGGGAATCGAATCGAATAGACATAGCGACACCAAGTCCGGTATGCTCGCCTCTCGGCTACGGAGGTCATCGAATAGTCGCGATCCGGTGTTAGTCCGCTCCCGCTAACATTACAAACGGTATTTTCGTAAACTTTTAATATGACCTAAAATTATCAAAACTACTTATCCCAATACAAATGAAAATAGAGCAAAAAAAAAATTGATTAGTTTGTTTCTCCCATTTTTAATCGCATTACTAACTATAATTGCGTTTTTTGTGTTTACGAGAATACCGTTTGTAATGTTAGCGGGAGCGGATTAACACCGGATTGCGACTATTCGATGACCTCCGTAGCCGAGAGGCGAGCATACCGGATTACAAACTATAATTGCGTTTTTTGTGTTTACGAGAATACCGTTTGTGATCGTAATGTTAATTAATGGCAGCGGATCGACACCGGACTGCGACTATTGTCAAATTACGGGAATTGGGCCTCAGGTTTAGTCTGAAACTCGATTTATGTTGATATAATTAGCTTGTTCAGGTCTTTTTAGACCATTATAACTCATATAAAAATTATTGTAAATTACACAGGATGATTTTAAATCACCCGTTCGATGGGTTAAGTTTAGTTCGGTAAGTGCAATTAATTTTTTCGTTTGTGAAGTCAATAAGTTTATATATTATTTATTCGCAAAATTACTAGTTGATGAACTAGTGTACCATATGAAGATAAGAGAAAACCATACCTAGCAGCCACAAATAAAAAATCAATCAAAAAAATTTGTCAGTGAATTTCTAACAGTAACTAATTTTTGGGTGTTCAAAGGTTATGTATGCCATCGTTATATCCAATCAGAAAGCCAAAAGCAAACTAGTTTATTTACAGATTTAATTTTAACACTGGATGGATATTACATTTACAATCTTCGATCAAGAATACACTAGATAACCCTTCAGCTACTCAAAACGGCAGAATAAAAAACGCCTCACTTCAAATTGGGGTCTTATTTTGTTTATGTTTTTTTTTTTCGGACGGACCTATCGCTGAGTGCCTTTGAGGAAGGCATTCTTCAGCTTAACCGGGCAGTTATGGCGTGCGCCGAAGGCGCACGGCCTAGGTCTGCCCCGCTAGCGGTCGCCGCATTGTATTTATACGAACGCGACTGGATTTTTGCGAACGCGTGTGAATATCGACACAAACAAAACTGCAACTTAACGTTTGCGGTTAAGGCACACGTTAGAACAAATTTTTTCTACTCAATAATATAGAAAGACGTAATATGTTTTAATACACCAACCAATTAAAGTATCAGTCAAATTTAACCTATATTTATTGTGCCAAAAAAAGTTCACTAGTGAAACCCGCTATGCGCCTGTTCGATTTGATCTATACTTCCAGGGAACTTTATAATATAAAAAAAATACACTCGATAAACAAACCTTTAATCATGGGCTGCACTTCTGGCCAATGTTCAACACAGGGTTGTATTAGTACATTAATACTTCATATACCTAGAATTCTGGTGCATAATAAAACAAATAACATCTAAGGCACTTGAGTAAAATTACGAGGTTGAAAAAAGAACATACATTTGATTATTAAAACCACCTAGGTATTTAGAGAATACAAACTTCTACTGATTTAAGAGAATAGAGAATATTTTTGTTTATTTGACACAAAACATGTTAAAAATTTATTGGTAAATTACAAATGTGACAAAAATGTCCCTCGCTTAGCATTAGCCGTGGCAGCTAAAGCTGCACAAGCTGCGACACTGGTATTCTGGGCCCAGGGCGCTAAAAATAATTCCGATATGGTCGCATCGCTTCTGGGCAACCTTTATTGTCCTTGTCGTTTCTGAGGACTATATTTTATCAGTACAAAAAAAAAGAGTTTTTGTTACTAAGGGCTGATTCGACCAAACACAAAGCTATACCAGAATAACTATTACGGGTATAATTTTACACCTTGAATTTACCCTTGGATAACTTCGATTACGTTTTTCGAGCAATACACTATACTCGGTATTGTTATTCTGTAGTTCAAGACTGAACGATCAACGAATTGATAAACCTACCAAAATCCATGTAATCCATTTCTTCTAGGTTGACTTGAAATGCCAAAACATTTTAATTTTATAGGATAATAGAGTGACACTGCTAGATGTTGACATCATGTCAGTTTCGAGGTGACAGGAGTGGATTTGACAAGTGACAACTTTGACATTTACTTATTCTCAGTTTAATTTATACACTGTCAAAATCGCCCGTTTTAATATTTTTCATAGATTAGTGGTTGGTAGAATGAAAAATCAGCTTACTCTAGATTAGGCAGTGGTATAATCAAATCAAATCAAATCATTTATTTACTCACAGACACGGTATAATAAGGTATACTCTCAAGTTAAAACTTACACCAGCTTGGTCGAATCCGGTCTAAGTGTAACTGTTTAAAATTTTGCGATTCAAAGTTATCCTAACCTAAAAATACCTAAATGATGAATTTTGCATGATTCAACCTGTATAAAACTCCAATATAGAAGCCGAACTGCTTTATGAATTCTCGCTTGATTTGTCGTGCTAGATTGAATGCTTACGCAAATTAGTTTTCAATATAAACGCTTCGGTCGTTCTGGCATGTGAAATCAAAGTGCGGGAATTTAATTCAGTCCATAGCTGGTGAAGGCGATTTATAGATTATAAAACAAATTATATTTTCATGTTTAAAAAGAATCAGGTTGGAAAAAGAATCTTAATGATTGTGCAGGTTTGCTGTGTTTTTCTTCACTGTTACGCAGCGATATCTTTCAAAAGATAATATTACTCATACCTTAGACTGAAAAGTCGATGAAAGAAGCCGGGAATCGAATGCGTCTTGCTTTCCCGGATCACGAATGAGTGTAGTTGCCTTTGCCTACTGCGCCTTTTTGGTCGCAATTATTTCTACCTTCTAGTCTTATAATACCTAATTTAATGTACAGAATTCACGATATTCATGCGATTATAGTAGTTTTTATTTTATTTTGTAAGTTAATCAAAGGGAAATGTTGGTTGAAACAATGAATTGCAATAAAAAGTATTAATTAATTATAAAGGTGATTTTTAAAAAAGTTGTTATTTTTTTTGCTTGTTTTAAAGATTGTTTTTTGTTATCTAGCATGATACAGAGGACGGACTTGCGAAAGTTACGGTAGGTAATGTGCCTTTTTTATTTTTATACAATTCGCTTATTATTTTGTAAACTGTAATACCTAGTTCAAAGAAATGTATCTATACTTTTAATAAAATTGTAGAAGGTCCAATTAGTTCATTAAAGATTTAAAAAAAATATATACTTATACAAAATATATACACTTTATAATCCATACTGACGCCAAGACTGTAATTATTGTCTGTCTATAATTACAGTCTTGGCGTCAGTAAGCGTCGTCAGCGAAACTACTGAATAAATTCAAATGAAACTTGGCATGATTTGAGTTCATTCATACTACGAGGTAGGGCACTGGATGTCTGTGGTAAAAACACCTATGCATAAAAAACTTTTTACTTTGGATTTGAAAACTTCCATGTTTTGTAATAATAAAATACAGTAACAGTTATAGTCGCGATTCGCACATTTTTTTTTAAACAAAGTGCTTTTTAAAGATTGTGCAGTTCCAGAGGAATTAAATACAAGTTTTATGCGTCAAGTGCGTCAAGTTTTGTCTACCTTTTGCTGTTAAATTATTTAATACACTATTCATTGCATTTCATTACAGGACCCTAAAACGGGTAAAAATCGACAGGTCAAGATAAATGTACGTTTCACACTGAAGTCCTCATTTTTTTTCTCTGTTTTACATTTTTTTAAATGGTTTTGGCTTGCGTAAATAAAAATATACGTACCGATAAGCGCAGCGTAGGACATCCACCCACAAGGTAGACAGACGACCTGGTAAAGGTCGCAGGAAGCCGCTGGATGCAGGCCGCTTTCAACCGGCCAGTCTTGAAGTCAATGGCCTATGTTCAGCAGTGAACGTCCTATGGCTAAAATGATGATGAAAAAATAGGAAAATTGATTCAGGCCAATTGACGAATATTCGGTATTCCCGTAATATGCAAAATTGATATACGCTATAATTTAACCATCGTGCACAGACTAACTTAATATAGGCCATAAGATATAGGATTTCATTAAAGTTATATCATCATCATCATCATCATTTCAGCCATAGGACGTCCACTGCTGAACATAGGCCTCCCCATTGACTTCCAGATTGGGCGGTTGGAAGCGGCCTGCATCCAGCGTTATAATATAACTATTTTATATATAAATAATAAAATAATCATATTATGATTATAAGTTCTATGATTTACTTTATTATATAGGATTTGATTATAAATTATTAATCCGAATTATGTTGTTCTTGAAATAAAAATAAATCCATTCATTCAGAGTTCGGCAAAATCGAATCAAAACTATTTTAAATCAATATTAACAATGTAATCGGTATTTATTAATATATTTTTTTTATTCTAGGGATCAATATACGTTCCAGTAGTAGACCACAGCATCGCTCGAATAGGCTATGTTGTAACGGTAAGTCCAAAATTGTATATGTTAGATTTAAAAAAATTACAAGTGCGAGTCGAATTCGCACACTGAGGGTTCCGTACATAATTATAGGTATAGAAACATTCATACTCATTAATACTCATTTATTCAGTATATATATAACAGTTCGGCTATAACGGGGATAGAGTCTAGTAAAAAGGATATAGGCCGAGTGCCTTCAGCGCTTGCCACTTGGAAAAGACTTTTAAGCCATTAACATCCAAGCGGTCTCATGAGACCGCATAACAATGTAATGTCTATTGTGTATCGTTTACATATGTTTAATTTGTTAAATTACGCCAGACATATTTTTTAATTTTAAATTTTTAAAAAATTAATGGATCTTTTTGAAGTGAAATATAAGTTTAAAAAACTACTGTTTTTGTTTTTTTTTTTTTTTTTTAACGACGACTGTTGTTTTTATTCTTTTTTTATTTTGTTTCCATAAATTAATGTTTTGAGATCAAACCTTTGCTTCTTGAGAGGTTTTATGATTCTAGGTCAACGGGAAGTACTCTTTACTAAGCTTGTTAAGTAAAATGAGACTTAAAATAAATGCTAAATGGCCGTAAATTTTGATTGCATTAACTGACGATGTTGACGTTGACGGTCGTCTGGTACAGTTCGAGCTCTAGACTACAAAACTAGGTGGTTGGGAGTTCAAATCCCGTAAGGGGCAAATGTTTGTGTGATGAGCACGAACACTTGTACCTAAGTCATGGATGTTTATAAATTATTTTTATTATGTTAATCTGTTATCTAGTTGCCTTAGCACAAGGGTTGCTTAGTTTGGGGATAGATACTGAGTTAAAATAATTTGTGTGATTGTTGTTTTTTTAAATAATTTTTTTTACACTTCCAAGGTATCAACGATCCCTGAGTTTGATTACTTTAGTTTGAGCTTTATGCTACTTATGCTATAGAAAAAAAGTCTTAACGGTCGATAAAGGAAGTGTTACATATTTGTACGTAGGTAGCATACGTTGTAGCTATACACATACGATAGCGTGGCTGCGTCCACGCCCCTTCACCTTTTATAATAAACACCAGTGCGTTGACAGCCGTCCCGTGTTTTACTCGTGTCCCCTGTACTTCCATACTTACCAGTGGCGACGACTACCCGCGTTCGTAATAAATAAAAATGACCAGCGCAAATTTCGGTTTCTTATCGAATTTCGATCACAATCTTCAAACGTGGAAGATATACAAATGCAGGTTGGAACAGTGGTT
Organism: Anania hortulata; assembly: GCA_963576865.1. Classification (NCBI taxonomy): domain Eukaryota; kingdom Metazoa; phylum Arthropoda; class Insecta; order Lepidoptera; family Crambidae; genus Anania; species Anania hortulata. The sequence goes on from OY756413.1 coordinate 4,491,925, forward strand.
CATAGCGAATGCTATTGGCAGTTCAGAGGGAAGCAGAAAACGGGCAATTTTGCTCAGCGCACTCACCGAGAGCACCTACAAACTCGCAGCGGATCTTGCGCTGCCCAAGGAACTGCAGGAGGTGCCATATGAGGAAATTATCAACATCCTTGACACACACTTCACTCCAAAGCAGGTCGGGTTTAGCGAGCGCCACCAGTTTTACGCCGCTACTCAACAGCCGACAGAGACGCCTTCACAGTGGGCCGCCAGGTTGCGAGGTTTGACCGCGCAGTGCGGGTTTAGCAACGTCGAGGAAGCGCTGCGCGATCGGTTTATTATGGGAATGCTATCTGGACCAGAGAAGGAGAAGATGTATGTACAGGGACTGGCGGAGCTGACGTTCGCTAGGGCCGTGGAGCTGGCCGAGAGCATGCGAGGCGCACGAGCCGCCGCCAGCACTGCCGCCGGCGTCGTGCCGCAGGCGCCTGATCAGCTGTACAAGATCGGCCAACACCATAATGCCGGGATGCGTCACAGTGCAAAGGAGAAGTGTACGGTGTGTGGTTATACGAACCACAAGGCAGAGTCCTGTCGTTTTGCAAACTATACTTGTAGGAAGTGCAACATAAAAGGCCATTTACGTCGAGTGTGTAGAAAAGTTAATTTTGTTTCGTTAAACTCGAGTGAGGTAAATGAGGGCGGCGAAGACGACGACGGTGAGTTGTTTAATATCCGTTCTTATAGAGGTGAACCACTAGTTGAAACGGTGTACATTAATGGAAAAGGTTTGCAGTTCGAAATCGATAGCGGATCGGCGGTTACGGTCATGTCTGAAAGTACCTTCAAGTTACATTTTAACAAAGTACCGTTAGCAACAACAAAAAAAAAATTAGTCAGTTACACGGGCGAAGTGCTAGGTTGTGCCGGCGTAGCGCGCTTGCCGTTGCAGTGGGGCGGGCGCACCCGCACACTCGACGTGTTCGTAGTGCGCGGCGGCGGTCCGCCGCTACTTGGTCGAGACTTTATTTCCAAGTTCGAGTTACAATTTAGCCCTATTCATTTTAACGGTGAACAAACTATCGATGTTGCTAAATTATTTTATGCACGTTATCCTGATTTATTTTCAGGAAAGTTAGGATGTTTTAATAAGTACACGGTAAAATTAACGTTGAAGGAGGGTTCTAAACCTGTATTTTGTAAGGCCCGGCCTGTAGCGTTCGCCTTAAGAGATAAAGTCGAAAGTGAAATTGATCGGTTGGTCGGATTAGGTGTGCTTCGGCCGGTGGACCACTCAGACTATGCGTCACCGATCGTGCCAGTACTGAAACGCGACGGGTCTGTTCGAATGTGCGTCGATTACTCGGTCAGCATCAATAAGCAATTAGTGGTTGATCAATACCCTCTGCCAACTATAACCGAGCTGTTCTCTAAATTATGTGGCGGGCAGAAATTCACAAAGTTAGATTTGTCTATGGCGTACAATCAATTTTGTTTAGATAGTGAGTCACAAAAGTTTACAACTATTAGGGTGATTTTCCCAGCACCAAATCGTAAACGGCATGGCTGAAACTGCTAGTGCAGGATGGCACTTTTAACTTGTAATATTTTTTTTTAGATGAAAAGTGTTGTCTCCTACAGCAGCCTACAAATATTTTTCCATTATGATTGTCGCTAATAAGGAAAAAAAATATATAAACACCTAAGTTTTTCATACCGGTGAAGCGGCACAATTTGTTTTTCAGTATACTTTTAATCATATAATAAAAACAGTTGATATTTTAGGGATTTCCTTTTTTTTATTTAAATCCTAAATAGTGGCGGTACTTTATTGCGGAAACTTCATTACAAAATCTGTTGTATTTAATGAATGGTAAGTACAAATTCACGTGTCCAAATTAGATTTTTCACCGCGGTGAATTTTCGTTGTACGCGAATATCTAGGTATCCAACAACACTAGCTTCTCGCTACTGCGCAGTAAACTTGCGCACCAGGGACGCCTAAGCGCTTGATGTGAGAGGACGCGTGTTGCTTGTCTGGTGTTCCCGCCAAAAACGTAAGTAGTGGGTTCCGGTGACTTGGGACCGCTTTTTTTTTCATTCACGTGAGTGGATAAAAGTTGTGATCCAATGATCCGATATGTTTATTAAATATATGTACTTTTACTTAATGTCGCCCGATCAAGTAGGTAGTATAAATTTATTTCTATCATAAATACTGTGCTTGTAGTGTTAACTTCTATTGGCTGTTTTTCATGACGGTGATCTCATTCCGGTGAATTCGGTGACCTAAATTGACACCGAAATGAGAAAAAATATCATTTCGGTGATTTTTTTTCATTTCGGTGAGAAGTTGTTCATTTCGATGATTTTTATCTTCATCTCGGTGTTTTTTTTTTCATTCCGGTGACAAATTATTTCACTTCGGTGAAAAACAGACCATAATTTCTTTTGTTACATTTTAGTTTAGTTAGTCCGTCTCAGTCCACGGCCTAGCACAGATACTGTTTGTACTAGGAAGCTGTAATTTTGCACGAGTATAAACATTAAACACGCCGACAGAATGGTACAATAATATCTTGAAAACAAAAATTCTAGGGTATCTCCCCTACACGTAAAGAAGGGATGAATTATTTATTTTTAGTCTACCCCATCGTTTGGGGTATCGTTGGATGGGTCTTTCAAATATATTGCGAGGTTGTGAAGACCATTTTTCGATTCAGTGATCGGTTTCCGAAATATTAACCTTTCTTGTTTAAATTCCGAAATATTTTTGCTAGAGTCGTGTCCCCATCCAAAAGATAGATTTTTGTGCTACCTGATTTATTAATGACTAAGTGTAATAATAAGATTTTGTGAAGACAAATAACAAGAGATTACGTTTGTTTTATTTTACATTATACAGTGTGTAACGAAAAGGTGAAATAAAACTTTAAGGGGTTATTCTACGGCTAAATTACATCAACTTTTTCTATGGGACCAACATCAAAATCTCAAAAAAAAAAACTGACGTTTTCATACAATCTGATGCCAGCTGGTCGCGTTTTAGTATGGGAAAGGGTTTTTTTTTTTGCGATTTCGATGTTGGTCCCATAGAAAAAGTTGATGTAATTTAGCCGTAGAATAACCCCTTAAAGTTTTATTTCACCTTTTCGTTACACCCTGTATATTACAGTATCTTTGTGTTATCAAAACTAATAATTAAAATCTTTTAAAATAAGAATCTGAAAAAGTTGTAAAGATATACAGGGTGTCCCAGAAACAATGGATAAACCTTTAACTGTCGATAGGTTTCGTCAAGACCTCTCTAATCTCAAATTTTGACTTTAGTAAAAATATCTCGGTTTTCAAGATAATTGAGTTAGTTTTTTTTTTTAAATGCCACTTTCGGTTAGTTTTTAATGTGCCATTTTTACAAATACGGACTTTTTCTAATTCAGTTTTTTTAAATTTCTAAAAGAATAGTTTAGCTATCAATAACAATGGTTAAAATTGAGCTAGCTAATCACGAAGTGCTTCAAAAAAACAATGTTCCAAAAAAAAACATAAAATTATTTTTCCTCATGTTTGGTCAACCATGTTAAAAAAATGTATGGCGCTCATCGTGCCCATTAACTTAAAAAAATTCTTAGTTATTCTATTTTCCGAAAAGGTATAATAAGCTTATGTTTTCTGTATCTCTTAAACTTTATGTCTGGTTTTTATTAATTTTTTATTAAAATTACAATAAATGTTCGAATTGGCGTCCTTGCGCTCTGATACACGCCTGGCATCTTTTTATAAAAGAACTAGCTTTTGCCCGCGGCTTCGCTCGCGTTAGATTTGATTCTAAGTGAAGTATGAATGTCAAACTCAGTAATTTAAAAAACTACAAAACTTCTAGACAATATTTTTAGCATGACTATCAAAACACGATATGATATGATATAATATAGCGATTTATCAATTTTAGGATAACGCGGGTATACATCAAATGCAAAAATAGAACCTTTGTGTTGGGATCACGTATGGCTGTCTGTCAGTCCGTCTGTTACAACCGATTAGCTCCGAAATTACTGGCCCAATTGGATTGCAATTTGGCACAAATAATTTCAAGAATTTTCATGTTCACAATATTCATTTTAAAATCAAAGTTCCAAAAAAACATAAAATCTACACCCATATTGATAGACATTTCAACCCCATCGCATCCCAACAAGGGAGATGGAATTTCACGTCCGCAACGTTACATTTTAAAATCGTTGTTGTTTTCGTAATCAGCGACCCGATAAACCATAGAAACAATACCCATGTTGATTTTCAGACTTTGTCAGCCCCCTTCCCCTTTTTAGGAGTTGACTTTTCAAAAAATCTGAAACACATGTTTACTCATTTATCGTAAGGAGAACTTACTCCTGTGAAGTTTTGAATAAAAGTGTCTGACTAATCTTGTTTACCCATACAAACTTTGGATCCCCATTTCACCCTTTTAGGGGATGAATTTTGAAAAATCCTTTCTTAGTGACCCCTAGATTTTATAAGAAACCTACGTGTCAAATTTGGAATCTCTAGAACCCGCGGTTTAGGCTGTGCGTTGATACATCATTCAATCACTTTTGCCTTTTATATATGTATATAGATTAATTAATATAGAATGGAGTAAGGTGCTGCGCATACACCGCAGTGGTGCGGCCTTTTTGACCGTGAAGCAATAAAGACCGCATCTGCTCATCGATGCCCGCGGCTGCCCGCGCCTTGTATTCAACGTGCACGACGGTCAGTTCAGGACAACCATTCTAGTAGAGCGTGCGACGCAGACTAAGCTAGTCGCCCGCGCCGCCGTCTGCGTTAGTGTACACAAACTGGTTTGTGCGATCCACGGCGGGCAGCCACGGACATGCCGCGGTGCGGGGCGGGCACTGGCGGCGCAGTCTTATTGACCGCCGTGTGCGTTGCAGTATACGATTCCCTTTCGTCTATTGTTCGCGGCAAAATTGTCCGGCCCGCCCTGCTACGTCGTGTACGCAGCGCCTTGATATCTCGAAAACGGTGCGTCCTATCTCAAAATAAACAAAATTTTGGCCCCCGTAGACCCCAGGCGACGTCTCTGGAACACTTCAACAGCATTTAAACTAATCTAAAAGCAGACCTTTATCGAGGGTTGAAATCACGTAAGTAGCATTAGAGATCAGAGTTCCCCGCGTAATTCCTATGTCCCATGGGAATTCCGGAAAACGATATGCTTTATGTCACTTCCACAACTGATAAGAATCTCATATGATGAAATACATCTCTAACGGCTTAGGCTGTAGAGCGTGCCAAAAACTTATAAACACACATACATACGCTCGAAAAACATAACCCCCCTACGGCAGCCGAGTGAAAATAACAATTTATTGAGTAAGTTTACTATAAACATAAGTTTAGTGATTATAACTTTAAAAATGAAGGACTTTCAAGACACAACTTAATATCCTTTTTCACCCCTTCAGGGGTTGAATAATCAAGAACGCTGTAATACATAAATTTATTTTCCATCGTCACCATAATACAAAATTTGAAAATTATTATTTGAAACTGATATGCTTTCATTAAATTTTCATCCCCTATTTTACCCCCTTAGGGCTATAATTTCCAAAAAAACCCTTTCTTAATGGATGTCTACACTGTATAAGGTAAGGCTGTGCGTTGATATATCAACAATTAGTCAGTTTACCATTTTATATAAATAGATAACTGAAATACAAAGTTTCTTTCCCCTTTTCACCTACTTAAGGGTTGAATTCAAGAATTTTTTATGCCCACAATATTAAATTTCCAAATCGATGTCATTTTCGTAATTAACATCCCAAAAAACCATAAAATCGACACCCATATTGATATTTAGACATTTCAACCCCATCGCACCCCTTTAGAGGGTGAATTTTGAAAAACCCTTTCTTAGTGCACCCCTAGACCTTATAAGAAACCTACGTGCCAAATTTGGAATCTCTAGCACCAGCGGTTTGGGCTGTGCGTTGATATGTCAGTCAGTCAGTCAGTCAGTCAGTTTCTTCTTTTATATATATAGATGTTTGATGCGGCTCGCGTAACCAGACGTTTTTATGTATGCAGCTGCATTTTGTATGCGAGTCCGCAACTCTGTTATTGAGGATACTGGTCTCGCGTAGACAAGGTCTTTCAGACATCCGCAATAAAAAAAAAAACAAGGGATTTAGATCCAGCGATCTGGGTGGCCATAAAATAGGGCCGAGCCGGCCTATCTACCTCTGTGGGTAGTGTTGATTCAAATAATTTCTTACTACTATTGCGTAGTGAGCTGGGCATCCATCGTTTTTAAGCCACATTCTCCGCCTCACTTCTAAACTGATATCTCCTAGCATGCCGGGTAAATCATTTTGTAAGAAATAAGGTAAATTTCACTATTCAGTGTAGCTGGATGTTCATATAGCCCGATCACCTGTCCGCCAATAATCCCAGTCCACAAGTTAACTTTAAATTGAACTTGGGACCGATCTTCCCTCATCAAATGTAGGTTTTCTACTTGCTACCTATGTAGATTGTGGATGTTGAGATATCCATCTTTCCAGCATGAGGATTCATCCGTTCACAACATTTTATTGAAAAATTGCAGGTCCTCCCTTATTTTATTTAACATGATTCTGCAGAATGCAATCCTGCGCGGATAGTCAGCAGGCTGTAGAGTTTGGACCCTTTGAACATGGAAAGGGTGCAACCTGTATATTTTTAACCGACTTCAAAAAAGGAGGAGGTTCTCATTTCGTCAGTATCTTTGTTTTTTTTTATTTTTTTTTTTATGTATGTTCAGCGATCATTCGTTACCAGGTTAACCGATTTCGATACTTCTTTTTTTGTTCGAAAGGGAATACTTTCGGAATAGTCCCATATAAATTTGATCAAGTTTTGATGATGGGATCTATAAGAAAATCATCAAACTTTGCATGAACTCCATCCGTGCCAACTGATTTTTGTACCTATGTTGCCTAATATGTTCGGCATTTGTGAACCGATTTTGATGATTCTTTCTTTATCGAATAGCTTATACTTTAAAGATGGTATATTGAAAAATTTTTGGAAAAATTTCACCTCTAAGGTGGGTAAATAACGGATGAAATCGGTGTTCAGCCGTTAACTTATGTTTGCACTGAAAAGATTCGTATTGTTGAGGATTATCACTGTATGTATCACTAAAAATAGATGAAATAAGTAAATTTTATAAACACATAAGTACCTAATCAGTTACTTTTGGAGTCGGTGCAAACGAAAACATTCAGTTTTCAGTTTTTATGGTTGATTATTACAATATATTTGTTATTTTTGTTGTTTTATTCTCACACGTTCCTAAATGAATTTAAATTTAAATAAGTTAATATCCATGTATGGTACATTTTAATTAATACTTTCAATACCATTATAGTATAGTCAGAAAAGGATAACCAGTACTGTATGATAGCACTCTTCAAAACGTAGGTAAGTAATTATGGAACTAGGATAGCAGCATTTTAGGTGCGTTGCGTGGTAACAGTTTAGTTTTTTTCGGTGACTGCATAAGTAATTTCATTGCGGTGACTCGCGTTTTTCATTTTGGTGATGAGAAGTTTCATTTCGGTGAACTATTCTTTAATTTCGGTGACACCAAAATTTTAAAGTACTATATCTCCTAAGTATATGAACTCAATTTGATATCGAGTAAAGATTAATCATAACAATATCATAAATAACAATACTACATGGTTTTATTTCAAAAAAAGTTATAAATAAAAAAGTTCACCGTAATGACAAAAAAAATGGACTTGTTGAAATTGACCCATTAATACGCATCGTGGTTTATTTGCGTACACGCGACTGGTGTTCGGTCTCACAAGCGCACCGGCAATATTCCAACGCGCTATGGAGAACCTGCTCGCGGGCATCGACGGCGTGCTCGTGCTGCTCGACGATGTGCTGGTCAGCGGGGGCCAGAGCCGGGCCGAGCACATGGACAGGCTGAATCAGGTGCTACAACGACTACAAGAAGCGGGGTTAACGCTACAGCCAGAAAAATGTGATTTCTTTAGGGACGAAATAAGCTATTTAGGTTATATAATTAATAGGGACGGATTAAAAAAATCTCCGGATAAGATAAAAGCCATTTTAGACGCACCAGTTCCTGCCAACGTAAACCAGTTGCAATCGTTCTTAGGACTAGTTAATTACTACAGGTGTTTCGTTCCGGGGGCGTCTTGTATTTTGAGCCCACTATATGAGCTTTTGAAAAAAGGTTCCAAGTGGTGTTGGTCTAAAAGGGAGGACGAAGTATTTAATACAATAAAAAAGTATCTAGCTTCTGAACAAGTTCTAACTTACTTTGACGTTAATGCTAAAATAATATTAACAGTAGACGCTTCGCCTAGTGGGTTGGGAGCAATTTTGTCACAAATTGATAAGGACGGCCACGAAAAACCTATTTCTTATGCATCGCGGACGTTAAATAACGCAGAACGTCGATATTCTCAAATTCAAAAAGAGGCGACAGCAATTATATTCGGAGTTAGGCGGTTTCACCAGTACCTTTATGGTAGGTCCTTACCGTTTGTTTTACGTACAGACCATAAGCCACTTCTTTCTATTTTTGGGCCCAATAAGGGAATACCTGAGGTATCCGCTAATCGTTTACAACGATATGCTTTGTTTCTAAGTGCCTATAACTTTACTATTGAGTACATAAAAAGCGCAGACAATAGTGCGGATTACCTATCGCGCGCGAGCCTGCCTGCCGCGCCGGGCGCGGAGGACGAGGCGCAGGGCGACCCTTGCGACCGCGCAGCCTACGTATGCTTCGTAGTGGAGGGAGCGCTTCCGATCACTGTAGGCGAATTACGTACCGCGACTAGCAATGATCATATATTGACAAAAGTCATCCATTACATACTTAACGGTTGGCCTAAGTCGATATTAGATGTTAACTTAAAACCGTACCACGCCTGTAGATTAGAATTGTCAGTAGAAAATGGATGTGTTATGCGCGGTCACAAGGCCGTGATACCGGCTTTGTTGCGTGAGCGGATAATGTCCGAGCTTCATACATCACATATGGGAATCGTGAAAACTAAAGCTGAGGCGCGCGCACGGGTTTGGTTCCCGGGTATTGACGAAGCCCTGGAGCGGATGATAGGATCGTGTGATGTGTGTGCGCAGCTGCGCGCGTCGCCGCCGCGTGCGCCTATATCTCCGTGGAAGTTCCCTCTACGCCCATTTTATCGAGTACATTTAGACTTTTTAGGCCCTATAAATGGACGCGTATACTTAATTATAGTTGATGCTTATACAAAATGGGTGGAAGTTTACGAGATCAGCACCTGCACTACACCCGCTGTAATAGAAAAAGTGTACGATTACATGTCTAGATTTGGACTAGTTCATACGTTAGTAACAGATAACGGCACCTCATTTTGTTCTCAAGAGTTTAATAATTTTTGTAACTTGAATGGAATCTCGCATATGACGTCACCGCCGTATCATCCTGCCAGCAACGGCCAGGCAGAATGCTATGTAAAGATAGTCAAACGGGGAATTAAGTCGAGTTTACAAACAAGTAATAACTTTAAACAAAGTAAATTAAAATTATTAAAGTATCTGTTTGACTATCGAAATTCTATTCATACAACTACGGGCACATCACCGGCTCAGCTAGTGTTCGGCCGCCGGCTTCGGTCGCGACTCGACCTACTGAACCCGCCGCAGTTGCCCTCGTCGCCCTCACTCGCTGAACATGTTCAAAACAAACAGTGTTCGCAAACTGAAGCGCATGGAGGAAAGGACTCGCAGTTTCTACCTAATCAGTTAGTTTTATATAAAAAACATTTAAATAATAATAAGTTTAATTGGGCTAGGGGTATAATAATAAAGGAAATTGGAACAATGTTATACTTAGTTAAAGATTGCTTAACATCTTTATGTGTACGAAAACATAAAAACCAAATGTTACACTTTAAAGGAACAAATATTAGTAAGAGTAGACCAGGGGCTGGCAACCTCGATACACATAATGCCTCTGTGCTTGATGACATCACAATAGCACGGTCACCAATCGAATCATCATCATCATCATCATCACAATCGTCGCAGCTTACTAACGGAAATTCTGATTGCTATGAGGGAGGAGAGATAAGGGACAACCTGTCACCACTGCCAACAGCTGATGTTGTCACAACGCCACGCAACTCCCCTTCGTGGTGTGGCGTGACGATGACGAGAGGAGTGCAGAGACCCCCCTCTGAGGAAGACGATGAGTTCTATGATATCGATGCTACTTCAGATGAGGGAAATTCCGAAAAAGGAAACATCGAAACGACTAAGCGACATCGTCCCCCGGTCGATTATAGACGCTTCTTTTGAGGACTTAGCTGTAATATTTGGGGGAGGAATGTTACATATTTGTACGTAGGTAGCATACGTTGTAGCTATACACATACGATAGCGTGGCTGCGTCCACGCCCCTTCACCTTTTATAATAAACACCAGTGCGTTGACAGCCGTCCCGTGTTTTACTCGTGTCCCCTGTACTTCCATACTTACCAGGAAGTTAGAAAATAGTCTTAAAAAATACCGGCACAAACCTAAAAAACTGGACAAATGCGAACCAGTCTCACCGACCGAGGGTTCGTTACAAATTAATATTTAATAGTTCAAGAATTGCCGTGTCGTGCCGTGCCGTTAATGTGCCATGTGGGGACGGCCGTAAAGAATACACTTCCCCACCGCCAACAGGAGGCGTGTCGTAAGAGTCGACTAATTTCTGTAGCACGAGACGGGCAGCAGTGTCTTCGTGCGAAATCTTATAAAAAAACTGCGCTCGCCAACCCGCCTGCCAAGCGTGGCGAGTATTGGCAATCCCCCCCGATGATCAGTCATTGGATGAGGCCTTTGTTCATCAGTGGACCTCCTATGGCTGAAATGATGAGTTCAAGAATCGAGTCGCGTAGTTTAATTAAAAATTAATTATTTAAAAAAATACAACTGTACAATTGTTAGATTTTCCCCTGTTCTTGTGGTACAAGACGACATTATTTGCCAGATTTCATGGTTTTATGTCAACGAAAAGTACCATTATAAATTCTGATTCCCTTAAGCGTGTCGTAATAAACATTTTTTGCGGCTTAAACAGCCGTATCTTTTTTTTACGTTGCCTTAGAAGTTTAATATTTTCACAGCTTCAAGGGACTGTAGACTTGGGTATATGGTTTTAATTTAAACTCGATACCTCCACGTGTTCCTGAGATAAAGGGTTTTGACTGACAGACAGACGGACAACAAAGTGATCCTATAAGAATTTCGTTTTTTTTTCCATTTGGGATACGAAATTACGGAACCCTAAAATGACTATTCATACTAGCACCTTTTAACTAATAAAAAATAAGTATAAAGGAGGTATACAGTGTTGCAAGTGCAAAAATAATGTAAACCACCTTTAGGTAACGGTAAAACCGCAAATATTGTAAAACTAATTAGGTCACCGAAAGAGAGCCAGCCAATTTACAGAGCAATTTTTTGCGGTAAAAATTAGATTGCAGTGACAAAGTTTCCGTATCCAGTAAAATTTAATATATTAACGAGTGACCTTAATATTTTATGATCATCAGCAGAAAACCAAAATATTTTGTAGTAATTTTATATATTGATAAGGTAGACGTACTTGTAAACGACCCGTCTCAGGGCATTTTTCGAGTTATTTTTACGTTAACGCAACTTTGTATGGAATTAGAGTTGGCGCCGTCTGCACATTATCTGAACTTGTTAGAATACTCTTTGTATGCCTAGTTTACACATTTTAGTCGAGTAGCGAGTGATTTAGTTTCCGAACACCAGAAAATTTATGTTGAGTAGTTTAGTTAGTAGGTAAGTGGTTCAGTCCATCTACAAGGTGGACAGATGACTTTGTAAAGGTTGCAGGAAGCCGCTGGATGCAGGCCACTTCCAACCGGCCAATCTGGAGGTCTTTGGGGGAAGTCTTTGTTCAGCAGTGGACGTTCTATGGCTGAAATAATGATGATGATGAAGTGATTCAGTAGATCCAATTTAGTTACTAAATACTCCTCACATAGACTAATTCTATAACATAAAGTCGGGTTAATTACACCATTACAAGTCAAGAATGGCCCGAATAATAAAATAACTATTAATACATCAAAAAAAAAAATGAAGGCGGTACAAAGTTCGCCGGGACAGCTAGTTACTAATATATTATATTAACAACAAGCTATGTGAAAATCTTTATGAGACAACTGCGTTTAGTTATTGTAAGTTAATCGTTATTTTTTATTTTATTAATCAAGACACTACCGCCATCTACTGAACCTCCGCGCATGGTGGCGAAAGAACAAGCAGTAATCAACACCCTAACGGCAAATGTGGATTTGAATAAGATAGACGAACGTGACTGGCTGGTCACCTCGACCGCTTTGCAAGGGCTGCGTAACGACTTGACGGTACGAAAACATTTATCCTGCATTTCTAGCATGATCTCATACCATGGAGCACATAGATGGAGATAGATGCACATACCCTATAGAGTAGAAATATCATTTCCGCCATTTTTCCATCTGTATCTTTACTGAAACTATGGGCGAGAGTTGACAGGACTTTTTATTTCATACTAAATGTAAGTAAAAAATCACTTACAAGTTTTGGAGTAACATGGTCCCTATTGCTGCTCTTTATTGTAATGTGAATTTAAGCCCTCGTTAAACGGAGCCCGTCCCTTGACATTGTGGGGACAAACGCTGCTGGACGATCCTTCAGTCCACTTCCGGAACAAGAAGTGAAGAGTCGACGGTCAAGCAATGTTAAGGGGCCAGCTTCCATTTGTCAGACCCATTTATTGTTTCGTGGCCATTTAAGGGTGGTTTGAGCTCGACAGATACTTCTTATATTTAATTTCCTTAAAAATATGAAGAAACCGAAATTCATTATTCGCATCAGTCGCACGGGATATCGCATCGCATGAAGAATAAGCTGCCCTTAAAGCCTGCTTTTAAATTGGCTGAAATCTGACTAGACTGCTATAAGGTCACGGTAAGGGCACTATCAAGAAATGGCGGAATTGTTACCAAAAAAAAAAAATTATGACATTTCTACCCTAGGGTTGTGCTCAATGATTTCTAGTCCGTTTTTTTAAACTGAGAAAAAAAATGCTCTATAATATTTGGCTACTAAAAGAGTAACCGTAATAGCGTTATCAATCAATCTTTGTTAAAAAGTTTACTCAGTAAGATAGATTGTTATTACATAATAATATTTTTATTTATTTTACAGTGTGATGGAGACTCTTGTCAATCAAGAGTAAGTCAAAAAATTTACTTAGAAATATTATTATATAGTTTGATATTTAAAATACATGTTTTATATAATAATACTCCTTCTTGTAACGAAAAAAACAAATCGAACTATACCATGAACCAACATACCAATTGAGTCGTACTTTAAGAATACAATTTCCCCGTAAAATTCTGTTGTTAAAAAAAACTTACATTAATAAAGGAGACTAATTACTTGTCACCTAAGCGTAGTTCACGTCAAACGTACAGTAGACCACTGACTGTGAGCAACGCATTTAACCGTTTTCAATTCCATTTTTTACTTTTCGGTTACACCGGACTTGACCGAACCGCCTATAAGCTATTGTAGTGTTTTTCAGTCGCCGACTCTGTACTACACCACCACCCACGGCCGACACACGAGTAAAGAAAGGAACAGAGACAAAGCTTCTAAAGAGCGATTAAAATTAATACTTGTTTTGGTCAACAATCGACTTGATTGTCACGACAAAGTAAATTAATTTACACATTTTTATGAACTTTTTGTTAATGATGTTCAAATGAAAAGTTTTTACAAATTTCATAAATATTCTAAAAAGAATAGTCTTTTATTAAAAAAAAATACTTAAAATCATAACATTTTTAAACAACACGAATTTATTCACTATAAAATATATTACAATTTCTTAACAGAAAGACTGTTAAACAAACATTACAAGTTAAATAGAAGCTTGTAATAAAATATTTTGAATCGATTTTGATTTTTATTACAATTTTATATTCATTAGGAATTTTAAGCGAAGCCAACAACCTAGTAGGTCGCGCAACCCTCAGCTTGGGCACTGGCCGTGGCCGGCGCAAACCGGTTATAAGACTTCGCGGTGCGTGCGTGACGGGCAGCTAGTGCTTACGCACACAGGCCCTGCGCGCTTGTAGTAGTTGTTACAGCTCGATTGTATGAAGCTTTGTCTGTGTTCCTTTCTTTACTCATGTGCTGCGTACGGGGATTGAGCGAACGTATTAGCATAGCGAAGCACTCTTCATTTTTTATAGTGTAGAATAGTCGTTCAGCGTACGCTTTCAGTGTAAGCGTATACAAACCTACTCTTTTATTCACACCAGTAGCGCATTGTTCGGTATATATATAACAACAAAAAACATTGTCCAAGTTTACGTTCATTTCACACTTGAGGTGTTAGTAAGCCAGCTCACAGTCGGCGGCTGCTGATAATGCTTATTTGATGTAAAAGCTGCCTTACAGAAATAGTTTTCTTTTTTTTTTCCAGTGTCATACTTTAGGTTGTCAAAGCAAGGTTTGTTTATTTACAATTTTGTTTGATTTTGATTCAAATGTAGTTTTTTTATTTTACTTTATTTCCGAGAATAATTCTAGTTTTAATCCAAGAAAAGAGACATTTCATAGCAACATGTATATTACTTACATTTACATTTACATTTTGGGCACCTTGCCGTTAAAAAGTAATGGGTTAAAAGCTTGTTGTATAATGTCTGCTTCATACCACAGCAAAAATACGGACAGTAAACCGAAAAACATGCGCGCCCCCAATGCCTCATTCGACGATCTAGTGAAGTATTTGATATTTTGTCCAAGACTTATAAGAGAAACGAACGGTAGTAAATCGTTTAATTTGTACCAATGATGATACAGTCTACAGTCACTGTTCTCACAATGACCAATCGAGCGCCATTGAACATGCTTTTCGTGAGATATATTTGACCCATCAAACTTGAACAGTTGCTGTTGACATGAGAAGTAGAAGAACATACGTAGACGAGTTAACACCAAATAGGAATGAGTGACGTGATAGCTTCTTATCTATTTAAATAAATATCAATGTACCTTAGTATGTTTATATTCTTAGCACTTTTAAATTATTCATCCGATAATGATTTATGATAAAACTTTGGTAGGGACTTCTCCTCAGAAGTCCCTACCAAAGTCAGAAGACACTCGAGAGGGTTTCCGAATTGATTTAAAGACCACGGGAACGAACTCGCGGGCAACAGCTAGATAAAGTCTGCGGGGAAACGCAGCGTCATGGGTGGGCACAGTTAATATAGAAGTGAACCTTCTGAGCTTAGCTATGTTATGCTGACGCCTAGCTCTGAGTACCTAACTGTTGATAAACAAAAAGGCTTTCATAAGGAAAACAATGGGTTCCATTATTTTAAATACCTACAAATTACATGGATCTAAATCACTAGACTAGTACTACTCCTAGTTTTAATAATGTGTTTGTTACAGATATAAATAGATGATGATGACAGATATGTGTAGATGGTCTTTGCAATAATTATCAATTGACTAAGTCGGTCGGTGGGGGGTAGTCGAACGAAAAGCATGATCGATCTATTATAATGGTTTTTATTTATCATCTATTTATTTTATTTATTTAAAGAGCTTTCGAGTGCAAGTTTGATGTAGTTTGTGTTATAATGTTTGGTGAAGTGATAAATATCTGAAACTATTGAAATATCATTGTATTCAACGCCGCATCTAGTTTCAAGTGACTTGTCTCAAGACAACTTGCTTTAGACCCGATAGCGTCCTGAAACCTGCTTCTACGGGAAGAGTAGCCTCCACTGAATCCAAGAAAAGCAATAAAAACTAAACACCCGTTATTTATTGTAAACTTTGTAAAGCTTTGACTTTAAGTAAAGAATACACTCGACATTAGCACAATCACCGCTCTGCTTTAAGAGCGGGATGAGTCTATAATAAAAAAAAGCATTGAATCTTTCTCTTTTCTCTTCTTTGTGAAATCTTAATGACTGAGGGCTCTGATGATCAACAAGCAATCTTCCGACCGTTCTGCGCTTTGTTAGTGTGGATTCTAAAATAAAATAAAATCAGTACCTAAAATCAAATCAAAGAACCAAAGTTACCAAGATAGCTTTTAGAATTGCAAAGCTAAAGTGGCAGTGGGCAGGCCACATCGCTCGCAGAACCGACGAACGTTGGGGAAGAAAGGTTCTCGAGTGGCGACCACGAACTGAAAGACGCAGCGTGGGCAGGCCTCCCACGCGGTGGACTGACGATCTTATCAAGGTTGCGGGCAGCCGCTGGATGCAAACGGCCCAGAGCCGCTCGCTGTGGCGTTCTATAGGGGAGGCCTATGTCCAGCAGTGGACTTCTAGAGGCTAATGATGATGAATAAAATCTATTTATTTCTGTAAATAGCCTTAAATTAAGCACTGTCACTTTTCTGAGGGAATAGATGCAGGTTTTTGCTTGCAAGTTGGTTGGTTTTGGTGATATCTTTCACCATGTCTATCCATCGGGACGCCGACCTGCTTTGCTCCTCCTGCCTTACACGTATTGAATCTTGCATGGAGCAAATGTTTGTGTGATGAGCAAATGTATATTATTAATAAGATAGATTTGTACAGTCAGCATCAAAAGTCGATGAACACATTCAGATATTCAAAATCGCAATATATCATATTATACCTACCAAAATCGCTCAACATGACAGCGTCAGAATTGGCCTTATAATATGATGATAATCCAATACTAACGCTTGTCATGTTGAGCATGCAACAATTATTGTTATGATTTTGTTAATTAAAAACACGTCAAATATAAACCACCACTGCACTTCTTATTAATCAATAAAATTGCATGAACACTTTATTCTGAGTTATTATAATCTGTCAAAAGTGTTAAAGATATTTTTTTAATTTGCCATTTGGCAAGAAAAATGCGCAAATAGCTAGGTTACTTCCACTTCCACTTACCTACTTAGGAGCAACACTTAAGTGGCTTTTATGAATACAACCTTTTTAATTACTACTTAGTGCTTAAATGGTTATTTAGCTTAGTAATTAAACGTAAGTTAACGTAGTCAAATATTTTTGCGATATGACTCGATGCCGTATCTATTCTTCATTTCTTTAATTCCAGTGTACAGGGGATACTTGTGCCTCGGGGGTAAGCATCGTTCAGTTATAGCAAACTTTGCATTATTATATCTCTTGTCGAACAACTATAGAAATATATTTGAGTTTGTGGAATTTAACTGTTGTTTTACACCGAATTTAACAAATATCTTTTAGTTAAGGCAGATTTTTCAATATCCAAATGATTTTTATACGACGAATAAGTTTGACATGTTGACAGTTTTCGTATAGAAAATGTGTCAAAACGTAAGTTTTATTCGTCAAATAAAAATTATTCGGCATGTGAAAAGGCCGATTCATTTATAGCCAGATATAAACTATTTACTTTTGTATAAAGAATAAGTTTGACACGTTCACAGTTTTTGTATAGAAAATGTGTCAAAACGTCAATTTTATTCATCGAATAAAAGTTATTCAGCGTTTGAAAAATAGGGTAGGCCGATTTTTCTATATCCAGTGATCCAGATAACTTTTATATCACAAAAAAGTTTGACATATTGCCAGTTTTTGTATAGAAAATGTAACAAAACATCAATTTTATTCGTCAAATAAAAGTTATTCAACGTTTGAAAAATAAGCGCAGGCCGATTTTTCTATATCCAGATAACTTTTATACGACAAATAAGTTTGACATATTGCCAGTTTTTGTATAGAAAATGTGTCAAAACGTCAATTTTATTCGTAGAATAAAATTAAAAGAATAGTAATTATATTTATAGCCTTTTTCAGTGTGTCGCTGATTCTTGTACTGCTTTCGTAAGTAGTAAATTACTAAAGTTACTAAAATTATAGAGATTAATGAACTGCAAAATACCAGTACACCCAGGCCCGTGAGGTTTGGAAAAGTTCGTTTTCTGAATTGAATTGAACCCATTATTACAATCCGATTCCCGTAGTGGCACGGGATGCGCATTAAACGCAAATGGTCCTGAATTCGGTTATTGGTTAGGTCAATTAAAAAAAAAAAAAAAACTAATTTGACTCGCGTGGGTCTTTTACATAAGTTAACCATATATTATTGTGTTTCACCTCATAAGTTCGTAACATGTTAACCTTTAGCTTGTCGCAGCAAAATAATGAAACTATTAGTCGCATGATGTCCAAATAACCCCATGTTTTTGCAAAACAAAACAACCAATCTAATAAATAAACTCTCGCAAATAAAAAAATAAAAAAATCTCGCAATTAAACGATTGAATTTGAATTTTAAAGACAAATATTTACTAGAAACTTAAAATATACCAATTTAACTTGGTAAAGGAATATCAAAGCTATGTTTTTTAGGTTAGGTATGTATTTTAGGGGCGTGTTTAGTAAATATTAATTGTATAAATTATCAGTATACTTTTATTCGTAGTGCAAGGGCCCTGGATGCTTAGCCATGGTAAGTTAAAGACGTGTTTGTTTATTTTATAAAATTGGAAACCGTTAGGAAAGAAAGGATCTCGAGTGGCGAACCACCACGAACTGGAAGTCGCAGCGTGGGTAGGCCTCCTACCCGGTGGACTTCCGACATAGTCAAAGCTCCGGGCAGCCGCTGGATGTAAACGGCCTAGAGCCACTCGCTGTTGACTTTGTACAAAGGATGATAATGATGATAACGAAAGTGGCTGTAAAATAAATAAATTGGTGTATTTAAATAAATAAATTGTTTTCACAATCAACCTATTATCTAGCCCTAAACTAAGCAAAGTTTGTACTATGGCGAATAGATAACGGATAAACATACTTAATTACTGTTATAAACATCCATGACTTAGGTACAAATGCTCGTGCTTATCACACAAACATTTGCTTCTTGCGGGATTCGAACCTGTAAGGCTTTGTAGTTCGGAGCGCGAATCATTACACCAGACGGTAGTCAAACCAAACGTCATTTGGTTTGACCAACGTCAGTCATTAAAAATTTAACCTGTCAAGCATGTGTGAACGAGACACAAAAGAAATTACATTGTTATGCGACCGCCGGCGTTCTTATAATCCTCAACGGGTTAATTTATTTTTGTTATTCAACAGTGTATCGGAAAAGACTGCAATGCAAGGGTATTAATTTATTGTATAATTTTAAGTATTTTAATTTAAACTTTTATTCTTCCAATGGGCCAACCTGGAAATCACTGGGGGGGGTCTATGTTCAGCAGTGGACATGCAATGGCTGAAATGATAATGATTTTAAACGTATTATTAGTTTACGAGAATACCGTTTTTGATGTTAATGTTACTGGTACCGAATTAAAAATGGATTTTGACTACTTTTAAGTTATGGGAAATAAGTAGGTCTCGAGTCTCTTGCCGTCATCACGATTAACCTACGGGGTTTCAGCAAGGGAGAAATGTTGATGCTGGGAAGCAGCTAATAGCGGGATTTTTTTCTATTCTTTTATGCACCCTGTAATACAGGGTTACATTGCAATGGGGTGCCAAATTTACAACAAATAAGATTTTGGGAACAATATATATGAAGTATCTTAATCGTTATTATTTTTAATAATCGTATGTTACAAAAAAAAACTTTAAAATATCCGAAAATAAAGTCAACAGAGAGACTATGAAAGCCGTGCGGTCATTCATCACGCCTGGTCAGGCGCAGGTACGGCGAGCCAACATGGACCTTACGCACATACAGTGCAATTTTTTCATGAATGAGTTAAGTTATTTACGCGAACGATTTTGAATAACGGATAGGAATAATTAAATGTGTAAAAACATTTTTTGTTCTTTATATAGTTCGATTAAGTTACTGATTCAGAGCCACTCCTAAAGATTTGGCACCCCTTTGTATGTAACCCTGTATAATAATAGTTCGTTTGTCAGATGCTCAGTGGCCTTACCTGCAATCCTCTCAATAATTTAATATTTTGGTAGTTAACAATTGGTAAAATTAAATCGTGAAAACAAATGAACTTTTATTATAAACTTACAAGTGGCCATACGAAAGTTTGCTATATAACTACCTTATATTATGTATGAAATGTTATATCGCTAACTCGCTACTAGAGGTATTTATAGAAAACTACCCGCCTTAAGTGTTTATATAACCCTCAAAGGTATCGTGTCCACAAACATTTTTAAAATTACATTTTCTCGCACCTTCTTGCACAAAACAGAAAGAAACAGTAGGCTTACTCGCCTGTGTATTGATATAATTTAGATTTTTTCCGAGGTCTTGAGTCTAATACGGACTATGCTATATGCGAGTATTATAACCACCTAGCGTGCTATGGAGGGAGCTATGCTTGATTTTTTTATATGATAAAATCTGAAATGAGAATATCTGTAAAAGGACCAAAGTCACCGACATGCTCGTAGCTCCTCGAATCGCAAAGCTAAAATGGCAATGGGCAGATGGCCACATCGCTCGCAGAGCTGACAATCGTTAGGGAAGAATGGTTCTCGAGTGGTGACCACGAACTATAAAACGCAGTGGCCTACCTTATATCTAGTGGACGGATGACGTAGTTAAGGTTGCGGGAAGCCGCTGGATGCAAACGGGCCGGACCCAGAACCGCTCACTCTGGCGTTTTAAGGGGGAGGTTACAGTTAAGTGGCGAGTAATTTTATAGGAAGCTATGTCCAAGTTAGTCAATCAAATAAATAATAATATATTGGACAACAATACATACATTGCTCTAATTTTAAGGTACGAACCTTAAGCACTTGTGTTATAGAAATCATAAACAATGACGATACCATAACACCCAGACCCTAGACAATATAGAAAAGTTGGTTTTCTACTTTGAATAGAACTCGGGACCTCAAAGATGGCGACGTCAAGTCCGGCGTGCTCGCCTCGCGGCTATAGGTCCGCTTCAGTTGTGCTAAATTGTAGGTATCTAAATCATTTGTCGCTGATGATGATGATGATGAAAGATGCTTTGCCTTGATTTTGTGAACGGGCTTACTGTTTCTATATTTATTGTGTATCTAGTTTATCTTGCAAAGTGGGAACATACGTACCACTTGAGGTAGATTTCTACTGAATTTGAATTTAAATACAATTTTGTAGTGCGACGGGCAAAGTTGCGATAGCAGGGTGAGTAAGAATGTTGTATTATTAGTTATAGCTTAGTTTGGGAAGCGGAATTTAAATAGACATGTCCGATTTTTCTATGGAAGTTGTTTTTATTCTGATAAAAATAAATTAGGGTTAATTATTACATTTATAAGTCAAAAACGGCTGGACCGATTTTTGTGATCTTTGCATTGGTATCTGCCCCGAATAGCAGAATAACTATTAAATCATAGGAAAAAAACATGAAAAAAAAGAAGTATAAAGAGGCGGTACGGAGTTCGCCAGGACAGCTAGTTATACATATTTAAAAACTACAAAAATATGGCATTTAAAAATAATAATTTAAAGAAAAAGTGTTCTTAATGTTATTAAATTTTTTTTAAGAGTATGGCAACAAAAATAATACAAGTTTAAACTACCCACACTAAACAATAAAATATGAATTGTGTCTCGACGTTAGCGTTCCTGAGAACATTTCCCATGTAATTTAATTCTTTTTTATGTAGTATTTTGTTATTTATTAATTTATTGTCTCTTAAATGTTTTTGCTATTGGTATTATTGTAATTATTAATTTAATTTTTTATTGTTATTATTTTATTAAATTTTGTCATTTTTATGATTATTTAATGACACTATGAATGTAATATGTGACCACCTGTATTACCATATTTTATGCAATAAATACTACTTCTATTTCTATTTCATGGGAAATTTTACCTGGAACGGAACATCTCTGGTCAAAATAATCGTTAAAAAATAGTACGACTGCCTAGTTATGTAATTACAAGTAAAACCTTACCCAATAAGGTATAAGTGTATCAAAAATATATTTTCAGTGTCGCGGTGAAGGATGTGAATCAAAGGTACGTATAAAAATTCTAAGCAAAAATTATTAAAGATAAAACTTCAGAATATCTTAAGCCGTGACATTTTTTAATCTCTATAAAATGAGAATATAGCAATATAAGGCGAATATTCATACATAAATTTAAAAAAATGCCTTTTTAACTTTTTATTTATTTTAAATGTGTTAAAGTATTAATTAAATATAAAAACGAAGTTGATAATAATGCAATAGGTACAGTAATAGGGACGACGACTGGGTAAAGAAACTAAAATTCTATTTAGTCCGTGTCAGTTAGATTATCGAATAATAATAGACTATTATGTTTCCTTTGGTTAATCAACCAAAAAATGTAAAACATAAAGCGAGTCAAAGTAGCGGGGACTCGTGACGTCACTTCTTAGTAAAAATTGTATCTAAGCGTGACGTCATGCGACATTTCAAATCACTATATCCCTGTAATATTTTGAATATGTGAAAAAAGAAAAAGTACGTGAGCAAGCACTTTTTGATAATTAACCTGATAGACGAAGAAAAAAAGGTAATCATCTTGGATATTCCTTTCTTTTAATATTTTTTTGATTATCTTTAGCTTTATCGACGTTAAAAAAAGTCTCTTAGTTGAATATTTAAAAAAAACCTCAAATACAGTTAATTGTGAGTCGGACTTGATACGAAGGTACTCGAACAGAATAAGGTTTTTTTACCAACGTTAGAATTTACCCCATAGCAATTCTTTTTTGTCTCCAGTGTCAAAAGTTCTCCTGCCACCGCACTACAAATGGAGTGTTCAGTGTTGGAGGCGGAACATGGGAGCAGAACTACCCTCAATACGACACGGATCGTGTACCCTCACCATCGTACAACGATTAAATAAGTGATTGAGCATTAATTGAAAATTCGTTTTAATTACCTATGACGTCAAGTCGTGTGTGTAAATATTGGTACACGTTATTAAAAAAACAAAAAAAAACAAACACCACACACACACATCTGTCGCAGAGGGTATCTGTCGCAAAAAGGATACAGGGTATTCTACCCTGTATATACAGGGTTATTTGTAGAACATCAACAACCTTCTAGGTTCTAGGTATTCTGGTGCTTAAATTCAAGAACTTTGTCATCACAAACATTGCTCTGATCCTATGGTAAGTAGCTAATGCACTTGTGTTACAGAAATCATAAACACCGACGGTATCACAGACCCGAGACAATCTTCTTCATCTATACGGTCAATCCCGGTTGCGTCCAAAGCTATTGCTTTGGAGCCCAGGGTCCGCTTTCCTTGATTTACTCCTCCACTTCGCACGGTCTTGAGCGTCTCTAGTTTTGAGATCAGACCCGAGACAATATAGAAAAGTAATTATTCTTCTACATTGACCGACTGGGAATCAAACCCATAAGGATAGCGACACCAAGTCCGGTATGCTCACCCCTCGACTACGGAAGTCGTCATACCATAAATTTACCTATAGAATAAATCAATTGGTTAGCTTATAATTATAGGCAAACTAATTTATTTTTTATATTTGCTAAACATTTCTGCTAAGTTACTGGTATAACTGGAAAAGGTCGAACCAAATCACATCAAAACTAACCGTATTACATTTTAATGATATTCCGTTTGCCAAACCTTTTTCCTTCTAATATCTTATTCACCACTGCTTAAGGCATTTAATATTAATAGTAAAGTCTTTTAGCAACATATTCAGAAAGGCTTTTTGGGTTTTCTTTGGAAAACCATAAAATGTGTATTTTATCTTTAATGTATCCATTATTCGATAGGAGATTTAGTAAGTAGATGATGTGATACCAAAAGGTCCTAATTTAAAACCTAACTTCTTCTTCTCAAATACATCATCATCATTATCATTTTCAAATTGACTGGGTGGTAGCGGCCTGCATCCAGCGTCTCCCTCTTTACCAGGTCGTCTTTCCACCTTGTGGGTGGACGTCCTACGCTGCCAGCACAAATACAGTCACTTTTTATACGGGAACTATATCGAAATTACAGTAAAAAAACACCTTTCCATACCTAACCGCCGACAATTACTGACATCAGTTTGTTGTGGGGGAAGGTATTTTTTTCGGAATTTCGATGTTTGTCTCATAGAAAAATTTGTTGTGTTTGAGCAAAAAATAACATACACACATACACAAGTAACCTAAAAGGCATAGAACCTAATTGGCATACCTAAAGTTGCAAGTACCTAAAATTATGTTATTTTGGTGTACACATATGAAACATACGTCAATCGATAGAAAAAATAATTACAAACAACTAATACTTCTTGACAAAATGTCGTAAATGATATACTTTATTCAGAATTTCAGTTTGAACTTGTAATACATATTTATTTTTATTTACATAATCAAATTCATTGCGTACAATTACGACCATCTGGTGTAGTGGTTCACGCTCCGGACTACAAAGCCAGCGGTTGCGGGTTCGAATCCTGCAAGGGGTAAATGTTCGTGTGATGAGCGCGAGCATTTGTACCTAAGTCATAATTGTTTATAAAAAGTATTTAAGTACGTTTATCCGTTATTTAGTCGCCATAGTACAAGCTTTGTGCTTAGTTGGGGCTAGATAAGTTGTGTGATTGTGAAAACAATTAAATTAATTAAATTAAAATGGTTGTAGTAAAAAAAATTTTTTTTCTCCTTTTAGTTTTTATTTGTGGTTTGGTAGATGTTATCTAAAATTTTTTTTTTTTCAATTTTATGCATGGTTATACGTATAGTTTGTGAATGTGTGTGAATGTAATTAGCATAAACTAGTTAATTGGGTTCAAAAATAACTGGTTAGGGAGCGAAGAATTTCTTTATTAACTAAATACAAATCAATTATTGTTGTAATCAGCTTCCAGGTGTAC
This sequence comes from Anania hortulata, assembly GCA_963576865.1. Lineage (NCBI taxonomy): Eukaryota > Metazoa > Arthropoda > Insecta > Lepidoptera > Crambidae > Anania > Anania hortulata. The sequence continues at coordinate 4,516,854 of OY756413.1, forward strand.
AGTGAAGACTTTTCCATATCCTGATCCCATGTTATTTAGCCTCATGGCGTTATGCTTTTGCAATTTCTGACATCGAGGCCCGGAACACTGTAAAATAATACAATTAAAATCCATAGGTCGCTGGTTCTGATCCGGCTCGTAGGACCATGTGTAAGGTTCTGCACTTTAGTAGACAGGGTTATTTTAAAACATCGACAACCCCCTAGGGGCTGATTCTGGTGGTCAAATACAACAGCTTTTGCTATGGAACCAACTTGATAAACTAAAAAAAAAACACTGCTTCATACAAACTGAGGTCAGCTGGTCGGCGGCTTAGTATGGGTAAGTAAATATATTTTTTGCGATTTCGATGTTTGTCCCATAGAGGAGTTGTTGTATTTAAGCACTAGAACAGGTTGTTGATGTTTTAAGAATAACCCTTTTTATGTCGCCATTATGCTAGGACTAGTCTATATACAGGGTGTAACGAAAAGGTGAAATAAAACTTTAAGGGGTTATTCTACGGCCAAATTACACCAACTTTTTCTATGGGACCAACATCGAAATCACAAAAAAAAACCACTTTTCCAAATTAAAACGCGACCAGCTGGCATCAGTTTGTATGGAAACGTCAATTTTTACCCATTTCAGCCGTTGCAGATATTTATGAAGCATCTTATATATTTTTTAACAATAGTAACTAAATGTTGCCAACAAGTTAGTCTGTAAAGTCCTACTGCAGGGCACAGATCTAACTCCAACCACAGTCATCGTCAATAGTTCAGCCATAGGACGTCCACTGCTGAATAAAGGCCTCTCCCAAAACGTAGACTTCCTTTGGTTCTCCCTAAGTTTCATTGTCGCTTTGTGTATCCTTTTTAAGCCTTCTACTATACAGGGTGTGAGGTAAATTAGCCTACGTTAACATATGCTTACAAATACTATGGTGAAGTCAGAAATTTGATATCTTTTTTTTTAAATAATACAAACAAGTTTTAAGTTTTGTATGAAAAAAAAAGACTAGTTTTGGCTAGATGTACCATTTACTTAACACCCTGTACAAATTGAATTTTAATTAGTGTGAAATACTTATCAAAGAGTTTGTTTACACTCATGATATCAAATATAGTCTAGTCACCTATTTTAACTTAATTCTGTTAGTTTTCGAAACTACAAGTATTGCTTAACAAAAATGCGGACGGAAAACGTACACTAACAAAAGTAAGTTGTGATAGGTAACTAGATTCTTGGGAAAAGCTGTTTGTTACCATGAGTATTTTACACCAATAAAAATCACATAATAATACTAGTTAAGTATGCATAATAATCACTGTTAACTTGATAAGTAAAATTACTACTAATACATTCACTTTCGGACGCAAACCTCAGACAGACGGTTGAATTGTTTTTCTTACATGAAAGGGAAATTATATAAATACCGAACGGGCTTTGGCTACGCTGCTAACTTTCTGCGTATTAATAAAATTACAATAATACAGGTTGGATGTAAAAACGATTCATTATGATCGAACAATAATATGATTGTTTTAACCATAGATTTTCTAAATGGTAATATCATTTTATTCAACACACTTTGTTTTTCTTAGATCAGGTTTGGAATATAGCCAGTTCTATACATTAAATTGGATGAACAGTAATGTTTATTTCTCATTTAGCATGATCTCTCTTCTTTATGTCTATATTCTAACAAATGAATGTTTATTTGTTTGCGTTAAATACCTAAATTTGCGTTAAGTGCCTAAAAGGCGAAAGTTTATAACCAGTGTGTGTTACCAGTGATGACAAATAGAACTAAAACGTGGCCTCTCACTATGGGCCTCTTAAGAAAGCTCAAGGTTGCACCGCGTGCTATGGAAAGGGCTATGCTCAGTGTTTCTTTGCGATATCGAATCAGAAATGAGGAGATCAGTAAACGAACAAAAGTCGCTGACATAGCCTGAAGCATTAGCTACTACTACTATAGTGGCAATGGGCGGGTAAATAGCCCGTAGAACTAACGGCCGATGGGGCAGAAAGGTTCTAGAATGGAGGCCACGTACCGGCAAGCGAATCGTAGGATGACCATACAGATGGACAGACGACCTGGTAAAGGTTACAGGAAAAAGCTGGATGCAGGCCGCTTCCAACCAACTAATCTGGAAGTAATTGGGGGAGGTCTATGATCGGTAGTGGACGTCCTTCGGCTGAAATGATGATGATGAGGAGGATTTGTTTGCGTTTGTCCCGTGCACGTATCTACTTAAAAACTATTCATAGTTTCGATAATGTTTTTGTAGGTTGTTGTTTGAACCAAATTGAAGTACCTAGTGCCTACGCGTATGAAGTCGCAAGAAACGAAAAACAAACCGATCAACAACATAAATAAGCTACTAAAATATGTATTTGTTTGGTAGTCAGCGTGGACCGCATCCACAGCTGGACGTAAGCCTTCCCCAAAGAGCACCAAAGAGCACAATTCCCCGCTTTTATCATCCAGTCACAACCAGCCATCTTCCTAAGGTCGTTTGTCCATCAAGCTGGGGGTCGTCATGCACTACGTTTTAAAAAAAGCCGTTTACTCCACCTTACATAAAATAATCCGTAATCGAATGCAAATAGGCCTAATTTTTTTAACGGTAATCGATTTACCTAACCACCCTGTATATAGGGTTTGTCGAACGCTTTCCATTCGTTCAAACAACAGTAAACAAACCCTTAATATTTGCTCGCAAATTGTTAACGATTCACCGTATTTTAAGCCAAATAAATACTTGATGAGTTTGCATGGGAATGCGCAGTAATTTGGAAGATAACACGAGAAAATAGTTAAACAGCATCCGAAGACACATTTTAAGAAATTTAATTTTTCGAATTGTTATCTAAACTGCCTTAATATTAATGTTTACCAATAAATAAACATCTTTAAAGTTTAAAGATGAATGTATGCCTATATACGTCCGTCTGCAGGGCACAGGCCTCACCTCAAATATGAGATGGTGTGTCCCATACTCCACCACGCGCGGGCCCAGTGCGGTGCGGTGGAGAGTTGTTGTAAGGCTAGTGACTTAACCTTACTGTCAGATGTTAATAAGCCGCCTAAGGCCTCTGACTAGGCTTCACGACAAGGGATATTAGCCGGGAACAATTTTTAACGTGCCTTCCGAAGCACGGAAATGCTTGTGATGAATGTCACTAAATATGGTTGGAATGGTCACCCATCCACTAACAACCGCGGCGTAGGTAGGTCAACTTTAGTAACCGCTGCCGCCACTGAGCTACAAGAAACATCTTAATATACATAATTCTTATCTACGTGTGTTTTTCACCTAACTCCTCCTAAACGGCTGCACAGATTTGAATGCAATTTCATGTGTATATTTAATGGGTTCCTGGATGGTTTGAAAATACAATTAGACCCGGTAGGTGGTGCTGTAATCAGGTTCTAGGATTTTTTATTTTCTGACAACTGATTTGGATAAGACGACGTCTGTTGGGACAGCTAGTAATTATATAAATTGTAAATTGCAAAAACCCGAAAATGGCTCAACCGATTTGAATATTTTTCCAGTTAAAACCAGGCCATAATCTTGAGAACTAGATGACTTGGTCTAAATAATACCTTTGCATTCCCTTTAAAGACAATGTTAAACATTATCAATTGGACTGATAAATGGTGCTATAAGTACTAGATCAGTAATCTATTACTTTAAATTAATCTTGATTTCATTTATGTTTACTTTTACTCGTTATATCATATTAACCAACAATAGCAATTAAAATTATAATGCCAAAAAAAATAAAAGCGTGTCCATAAGGCAAAGAGGCGGGAATGCTTGCTGGCTAAAGTAAGCTTTTAATGAGCCAGCATTTTTATTTTTTGAAATCTAAATAATTTCGTTGATATTTTTTCGAAAAGTAATTTTGCACTCGGCCTCCAGTTCCCTACGGTCCAAAAATCTAAACACCAAATGGCGCAAAAACGTTATCACTTGCATGTGACTCGTATTACACATTATCTCTGACATATATATAAATGTTTGTTTGTTCGTCCCGAATGCATTCCAAAAAATATTTTCCGATTGAGATTGCGATAATTTTTAAATCAAGTTTTTGTTAGAAAGTTTGAATTGGAAATCTAATTTATAAAGAAAACATTACTTACTGAAGCTATACAGTCGAAGCCTACGCACTGTAATGAAATGAAAATAATGAATTAGTATCTCTTTTGTCATAAAATTACTTATTTCTACCACACAACAATAAATTTTTTAGAAACTTACTGACGATATGCAGTCATCTCCGGTGCACTAAAAAGGAAAATTGTTTCATTAAATTGTTTTTTTTTGACATTTACACTTTAAATATTTGACGTCTACCACGTTAATTAATTTAAATATTGTCAGAATTTCATTGCATCTTAAGGCATTCCACCAAACACAAAGTTAAAACAGTATAACTAAAACGGGAATAACTTTACTCCTTGAATTTACTCTTGGGGTAACTTCGTTTACGTTTTAAACTTACTTGAGGAATACACTACCCTCGGTATTGATAAAATCCAACTAAAATCCAGGAAAACTATTTCTTCTAAGTTCGAAATGCCACTATAATTTAATTTTGGAGGATAATAGTGTCAATGATCTATAATGACATCTTGTCAGCTGATCATCTTCTAGATGACATTTATGGATTTGACAGGCGATAACTTTGATGTAAACTTATTCTCACTTTAATCTTTTACACGCCAAAATCACCGGTTTAAATATTTACTTATGCTTTCAAAGTATTCAAAGTATTTATTTGCAAAGAATAGGTTTACAAAATAGATGTTATAAGTATAATATTACATTTCAGTTCTCTATTCTGCTAACATACATTAACATGCAAAATGTGTGCTAAGAAACTCCTGGACACTGTAGAAGCAGGAGGTTGTCAGCCATTCCCTTAATTTATGGATCATCAATTCTGTAGGACCAATTTTAAATTTAAGGGGAATTTTGTTATACACCTTTACGCACATACAGTAACAGCTCTTTTGACAAAGTGATAATTTTGGGCAAAAGTCTAATACGAGTCTATCAGATGACCTTTTGTTCCTTGGATACAACTGAGCAACTACCTTATGCTTAGATTAATGGTAGGCAAAATGCAAAATCAGCGGACTCTAGATTAAGCACTGGTTTACTCTTGAGTAAAAACTTACACCAGCTTGGTCGAATCGGGTCTTAGCCGCGTATTTACTAGCATAACACCCAAACTAAATAGACCCGAATCAGAAATTGAACCCAGGCCCCATAATTGCCAATCGAATCGTCAACGACTTACTTTTGCGGTACAGCCTTTTCCAATACACTGAAAAGTTAATTAACTACGTTAATTCGATTCTATATTAAAGTTGTACTTTATAATGTTACTAATGTTAAAAATGTTTCCACAGTTTATATGAAAGGTAACAAATAAATATTTGTAGAACATTACATATAGCTGAAGCACGTATGTTACAGAAATCAGAAACAACGACGGTAACACAGCACCCAGACACAGGATAACATGGAAAAGTCGTTTTCTACATTGACCCGACAGGGATACAAACCCAGGACCTCAAAGATGTTGACCCCAAGGTTTCACCCTGCCCTCTTAGCTACGGAAGTCTTAAGAAAATTTGTTATTATTGTGACTCCTGGCACTTACACTGACTTGACAAGCTTCACCTTGACACTGCAGTAAACAATATTTAGAATTTAAACTTATCATTTAAAAATGGCATACACTATGTATTTATTTATGGTGATTCCTTACCTGTGCATTGGTTTTATCGCCAGTTGTCTGTTAAAGCCGTAAAATAATACAACATTGATAAGGATTTTAATTTAAGGAAGACCGTTCAGGGCAGCTAGCAAAAAAAAATAAAAAAAAAACTTTTTTTTTAAATTCAGAGTCTACTAGGACTCTGACTAAGAGTAACTGTGTACATTATCAAAATGTCATTTTTGCACCCAAGTAACAGTTTAATGGTAAAACAATCAATTTAGTCACTGACTTATATTTGGTCATAAATGTGACTAATAGATTAAGAGAATGATATTTTCGACCAAATCCGACCCATCATCATCATCATCATCATATTTTCAGACATAGAACGTCCACTCCTTATTTCCGTCATTGAGAGTAAATTGATTATAAAAGTGATTATTATTCTATAAAAATAATATTACATTCTGATAATAACCAGATAAATTACAGCTATTTGTAAAAAACGTAAGAAATTTTGAATTTCACGGCAAGCCGCCTTGAACGATTCCCATTAAGTTGGGAAATAATTTATATAAACAAATGCGTCATGAAACTTAATTGTATTAAATAGGATATTATTAAGATTTTGATAATTTTGGTACTTTATAAACTACACAATTTTGTGAATAAAACACATTTCTTTACCAGTGATAAATGAGTGAAATAGAAATATCTAGACGAATTTACTTGCTCTCTTGAAATAGTATGTAAAATAAAGAAAGGCGTTCCATTCAGCCAGTTTATGTTTTTTGTAAAATTAAAATATTTTATAAAAATGAGTATAAAATAATCAAAATCCTATTTAAAACCAAAATCGTATCGTGGAATAGTAACAAGCATAATTACAATGCTCAAACTGACAACTTCGCTTTTTTAATCTTGCTCGCACGGTGAGAAATGGGTCGGACATTCATTATTTTTTATGAGATTTTACAATTAAAATCTTGTTTTTTAGATGTTTTTTTGTATGTATGGACGTTATAGTATAACGGGCTAACAGGAACACCTTCGTTATATAACATGCTGTAAAAAATATTTTTTTATCTTGAACTATACAATGTTGCTAGTATTGAACAATGAATATTCCTTACTTCAGAAGTGCATGCGCCAGCTAAACACTGAAACCATAGTAAACACTATAAAACCTTTTAATAATAACACATAGAATGATAGTTAGGTACCTACAGCCATTACAAAGTTGAAGCAACGAAACAGTTTTGTGTGCAAACGTTTACACACAGATGACACAAGCATATCACTATAAATTAGTGTTGCTCTTAATAGTAAAATTCGATAAAATAATGCCTACATCTAGATTGTCATGCGTTCGGAGCGGATTGACATTAAACACTACGGAGCTGTCAGGTGTAGGGAGCCCATTGTGGCTGAAGACTTCCATTATCCACCTCCTGGCTCCATAATCTGATCAGCTCTTGGTCAATCAATGGTGTCAAATTGTTGTATTATCATCCGAATGTCACATTACAAAATGACAAATCAATGTCACATATTTAGCAGTTTTACAAAACAGCTCCGATTTGTCAAACAGCTGAACGATAATATTTGAAAAAGAGTGTTACAGACAAACTAATATTTCGAAAATGTTCTCTACTCACTTTCAATATTATCAGTCTTAAAAGTAAGTAAAAAAAAGAAATCGGAATTCTGAAGCTTATTTGTATTACTAGAAAGTTTATATGAAAGGCATTGTGATAAACGCTCTCCCTTAATTTGTATCGCCGCACTAAATAACTCTTCATTTATTCTTACTATTGATATGCACGCCAATCCTTCACACTGAAAAAAACATTAAAATATACAGAACGAACCAAAAAAATATGTCAAACAAGTCTGAGATACTGGGGAAATTACAATCGTCTTCGTAAATGATGTGTGGTAAAATTTTACTTAAATACACAGTGGAGACGATCATACGACAGTAAAATAATACACAGTTTGTAACTTCGTACTAGACTACATGGAGCACATACCTATAGAGTAGAAATGTCATATGATTTGTTGGACGAACTTTTCCGCCATTTTTAATCTGTATTTGTACTGTTTTGTATCGGCGAGAGTTGACAGGACTTGTCATTTCATACTAAATGTAAGTGAAAAATCACTTACTAGTTTCGGAGAAAGATGGTTCGTATTGCTGCTCTATGAGGTATGTACTCGATGAGACTATACAAGCAAAGAACGTTTACTATAGAGGCAACATAAAAATAATTTACATTGTCAATTTTGACATATTCAAGGATCGAAACCGGTTAATATTTATTTCAAAATGTATAAGACTCATTTCGAATATTTGTTAGTAGTTGTAAAGATTTGACCATAAAACTAAATTTGCCATAGGTTTAGTTGGTATTTAGAGTATGTAGTTAATAAATATTAGACAACATCACATACATTGCTCTGATCCTATGATAAGTTGCTGAAGCACTTGTGTTACAGAAATCAGAAACAACGACGGTACCACAACACCCAGACCCGAGACAATATAGAAAAGTTATTTTTCTACATTGACCCGACCGGGAATCGAACCCGGGACCTCAGAGATAGCGACACCAAGTCCGGTATGTTCGCCTCTCGGCTACGGAGGTCGTCGAAAATTTAGCAAAAACCTTTATTATTCCGGTTAAGGTTCCATAGTAAAATAACCGGTTTCCGATCCCTGCATATTACAACCGAACATAGTAAAAGTTGCTTGTATAGATAGACTCAGATAGTCCCATCCACAAAGAAACGCCCATTTTTTTTCTAATAGCTTACAGTACAAATTTAATTCTACAAGTACAAAGTTCTGTCGATACACGCTAACTACCTGTGAGTGCATTATGCACGACGAAGAGACTAATTATGATAGACCAACACGATATGGTTATTCACGATATATGCACGACGAATTAACTAATTATGATAGATCATTAATGTGCCGCGTGGGGACGGCCGTAAAGAAAACACTTCCCCACCGCCAATATAATTCCTGTAGTACGAGATGGGCAGCAGCGTCTTCGTGCGAAATCTTAAAAAAAACTGCGCTCGCCAACCCGCCTGCCAAGCGTGGCGAGTATTGGCAATCCCCCCTGATGATAATTCATTAGGGGAGGCCTCTGTTCAGCAGTGGACGTATTATGGCTGATGATGATGATGATAATTAATGTCAACTAAACACTGTTAGGAGGGCGCTTCTTCGTGGACGACACTCTAAACAAACTATTTAGTGTGCGTTTCTACAGCAAAATGTTAATTCCATTCAAGGATTAAATAATGCAGAAAATCAGTGCCATATCTGTAGTAATTGTGTCTGAAATTTGAGATTTGTGCGACTAATCGTGCCAGAGGTGTTCGAGAATAACTGATTTTGCTTGATTAATGTTAACCTTTTTTTTTGTTGCAGTAACGTTACTCCAGCAAAATTTATTTGTCTTGTTTCTGTTATCTAGTCGTCATAGTACAAGCTTTGCTTAGGTTGAGGCTAGCTAATTGGTGTAATCGTGGAAACAATTTATTAATTATTATTATTTAATCCAGGTATGGCACTGATTTCTGCATCATTCAATCCTTGAAAGGTGGTAACATTTTGCTGGTAACGCACATAACTGTTTTCATTTATTGTCGTATGATCTCCATCTTGTAAATATTTAAAAAGTGTGTTGACAGCTATTCATTTGTACATAAAACATCTCGCCAACCTACCACAAAATGTCGAATTTTCTCAATTGATATTGACATGTCGGACTTAAAGTTAAAAATCGGTTCAATGACTTAACTTTTTAGGTAGGTTTACCTGCCGTTGTCTGTACTTAGTTTAAATATAAAATATTGATAATAACCTTCGCCTGGCACACCCCGCCTCTGCACTGAAAACGTTTTAATCTGTTACTTTTTGCCTTGCTCGCGGTTCTGTAATTAGTAATTACTTTACTCTTTAATATGCATGGATAAACTTAAATTAACACCAAGAACGTAGCCGATACCGATATTCTAGTATCGATGTGTTTTTTCGATACATCAATAGTCCAATATTTCACATAAGATACGAATAATTATGTTTCTTGTGACATTTACCAGTGTGACGGTAGTTACCGAATGTATACAACGTACATATTACAATATTAAGTGGTTAATAATTGTGATTTGATTCATTGCGCATAAAAAATGTACGCGGCATTAAACATCATTCTATAGCTGTCAGGTTGCTTGGATTTGACAGAGACAGATAGATGTTAATTCCGCACTAAAGTGGATCTAAATGATTAAAAAATCTTAGGCATGTTTAACACATAATTTGCATATTTGGTAGTGCATTTTTGCGCTCTCTTTATTTATTTATTTAGTCTTCATTAACTTTATTGCATAAATTAAAAATATCGAATACAACTAAACCGAGTATAGACTTTGGAGGATTCGTACAGATTCTAGCGAATGTGCCGAGCATCGCAGAAAGTCCATTAAAATTAACTTAAGTAATTAAATTAAGTAATTATTAAATTAAGACATGTGCTAAATTATCACATATCAGATATTTCATATTACCACATCGCTACTTTAAATAGGCTTACTTGAGAAAGACAACTGGGCCCGGAGCACTGAAATAAATTAAGTAAAAAAAAGATTTGTTGTAAATTATTGACACTTAGTAAAAATGGTAAACCTTTTTGATTCCACCATAGACGAAGAGTTTTTCTTCGTCTATGATTCCACTAAAGGCGCTCAATGACAGGTCTCAAAGTATGCCTTTGTGGTCTTGAAAAGGTGAAATAAAATCGTTACCGTAATAACACACGAGTAATGTTTTTCTGTAAAACTAATTTTTTTTTTCATTTCCATTTTATTGGATAGTATTTTTGCTATTATTATTGGTAAGATATACATTATAAGTGTAAGGGCCAGTTTCACCACTTGCTGATAAGTTCTGGATAACCTATCTGGCACTTGTTTATACAGATAATTCATTCAAAAAAGTGCCAGGTAGGTTATCTAGAACTTATTAGCAAGTGGTGAAACTGGCGCCAAGAGTCTGAATACAAAGGTAGATAAATGGTGATAAAATCTTACAGCAGATTGGCATATTCCTCCTTCGCACTGAAAAACATTTTTTATTATACCTTACTAATTTTACACCAAGAATAATATTATTACGTGATTTTATACGAGTAAGTTGATTGACAAAATAATGCATTACTCCACTATGTAAAACAAAGTACACATCACAAAAAATGAATTTAATAACTAAAAATTAATGTTACCTACCTTCGAAGTGCAGTTGTGGTCGAAACACTGTAAAATTTAATATATTTCTTTAGTTTTTTATTTCCACTTTATGACACAAACAAAAGATAAGTAGTTTAAATGTTTACCGGTCAACCATGTGACCAGACAGAGATAGTATGGTGCAACATAATTGGTAGGAGAAAATCTTGCTAAACTAACGCAGTTGTAAATAATAAACGCATAGTAGGTATATGCATAAATAAAAATAGGGTACACACATAAATACATGTATACATATACATAATGTGATTGTACACAGTAAAGAGCGTGCCAAACGAAAACCATAGATAAGGCAAAAAAGGCTCTATCTTTTGTCCGAAATTAGATTTCGTAAAAGTACAACCATTTTTGCAAAAATTGCAATTTCCTTAGTATTTTTTTAGAAAATCTCAAATTGCCTAAAAACGGTACGACTTTCATTAGGACTATTTTAGGACAAGAGATAGAGCTTTTTATGGTTTATCTACAGTTTTTGTTTGGCAAGCTCTTTATGGGACAATCAATATGTAATTTACCGTTCATTCGAGTTCGATATATAACCATGAAGCGCTCGCTGGGCTGTGTGTAGTATGGCAGAAACTCACAAGCATTACTAGTTAGCCTAGCATTACCGACAATGTTGTCTGTCTGTCAAACTACAGCGAGAAGCAACGGGATATAGCAAATTGGAATCTCGCTTTCAATGTAAGCTTATCTATTTTATGCCATCATTGGACCAAGATACACATTTTTTGGAAGTGATGTTGTTATTGTTCCAAAAAGTTGTTATGACAAGTACTTGAGTGTTTAAACTTGAAACTAATCAAGATATTATGCAGGTTGACTGGCAAGACTGAATCGGGGAATCGCTTTTTTATTCATCATCATCATCATCATCGTTTCAGTCATAAAACGTCCACTTCTAAAAATAGGCCTTCCATAATCACTTTCAGATTGGCTGGTTGGAAACGGTCTGCATCCAGCGTAAAGATGCAAAAAAAAAAAACTTTTAAACAATTTGATTTTCAACCGTTTTTTGGTTTAAAACGTTTTTGACTACGTTTAGTGGTTAAATAGAGGTAAACATTGATTATTCTATTAAAATAGATAAAGAATTCAAACAAGTAGTAAGTTGTTTGTAGTAGTATTATAAGATTAAACGAACTTACCTTAAGTGAAGTTCAATCTTAATTATACGCAGCTGATTGTTTGAGATATATTTACGAGTAGTACCGATGTTCTACAACAGCGTCGGGTCACAATGTTTTAAAGCTGGAAAAGAAAAAACATTTATCCCTGCAAATGGCAACATTTGTTGGTAATGTCATTACGTTTAAAGACAGCCTTATGAGCAACCCTGTAATATACTGGGATAATACAAAGTATTAGTGGGTGGGTTTTTGGGACTGTCATATCTCAAACAATCAGCTGCGTATAATTAAGATTGAACTTCACTTAAGGTAAGTTCGTTTAATCTTATAATTATACTTGCTGATTGTTTGAGATATATTTACGAGTAGATGTTTGAAGTTCGGTTGCGAATAAGTTGCTTATTAGTTTAGAAAATGCAAAAAACATTTTGAAAACTAAGTACAATCCGGAGACGTTTGATGGCAAATCAAAACAAAAAAGGTACTTATATTTAATCATATCTTTTAAGTTTAGTGCTAAGGCTGAGTAACTAATGAATTCACGTAGAATGTCTGAAGTTCTGAATGCGTCAAGAGTAAAATTACGTTCCATTTAGGTCTCACATAATATACTGCACAAGCCAGGCCACAAAATAATAACTAGTCTATTACGATAGTGTTACATCACACTTTTTTTTTTTTTTTTTTTTTTGTAAATATATTTTTATTTTATTATCTGATTATAACAACAATATCCATTGTTAGCAAATTCCATAATTGAGGGATTAAACATCGAAAACAATTGTTCCTGAAGACCGGTTGTAAGACAAATATGTTGTTATAAGTACTGTAAATACTTATTTCAATAAAGTGTTCTAACAAAAAAAAAAAACAAATAAAAAGATTAAAATGAATATAACGAAAGGTATCTTATAAAAAAAATAAAAATGCAGGTGCGCAATCATAATATCTTAGCGTATGATTACAATTAATATTTTTACTAAAGGTGGCAATAATGATTAAAAATATTTATACTTTAAATGATAAAAGTCTGACTGCCACAAACTAGACACAATAGAAAATCTATTGTTTGCGGCTGCGCGTAGCGCTCAACGTGTTAACAATCAATTATTATATTCTTTTATTTTTTATCTCTGCTAAGGCCGGTAATCTATAGAATCAGTACGGGAAATTCCAAGTAACTGACCTATGTAATTAAGTTGGCATATTTGTTATTGTTGAGGGTTCACAAAGTTTTTTTTTTTTTTTTTTTTTTAATTGGTTAAAAACATCAATCGTTATGCATTATGCAACTTTTAATCTAGTCACTTAATGAATGGGTGACCGTGGTCAAACAACTTCAAGTTTAATCACTTTAGTCACTTATTGGATCAACCTCAGGTTTGGTCACTAAATGGATGGGTGACCGGGGTTCTAGAAACCTCAATTTTGGTCACAAATGTACGGATGACCATAGTTAAGATATATCCTTATTGCTACCGAATGTTAATATTGTGGAAATAATATTGCATAATTTGGTTGAAAATATCAATTGAATTCAATACGGTAGCTTATGCTTTATATTTAGCAAGATAGAGCGTATAATCGGATCATAAAACCAAATATTTTATCAGTTGATAATATTGTAAACTAACAGAAAAAAATGTTCTTTAACAGACTCAGTTATAGCTTTATTTGAATGCAGCAATGTAGGCATAATTTTAATAAATGTAACATTAAGTTATAATGTGAAAGAATGTTAATTTTTTTTTTTTTTTAATTTTTTTTTTTTAGTTTTTTTTTATTTGCTATGGTAGAAAATATTATTGAATACGATAAATGTATTTATCAGTTCGACTTATCTGTTTTAGCTCTCTATTGCCCATCTCTTATTTTTATTGACTGTTATTGGACAGTCAACGGGTTAAGTGTTTACCAACAGGGAATGGTTCTATCTGAGACATGTTTCTACATGTACAGGTTTATTATGGTATCTACTAAAATGTCTGGTTGCTAGGCATTGTTTTTGGAATTTACTTCCATATTTTTTATTTATACCTAATTGATTTAAATTAAGTTTTCTACATGAATTAATTAATTGAAGTACAATTATTCTTAATGTATTATTTTCCATCACACATTATTGTCAAGATTGTCATCTTCTTTAGTAATTAGTAATTACAAGAATACTTTGTTCAGAAATTTAGTTTCAATATGTCATATTTAAGGAAATTCAAGCCCTGACATTATGTAATTTTTATCAGGACAACAGGTATTAGACTGTTCCTGTTTTAGTGACTTAAATGAAATAAAAGTAATCTCTAAGATTATATTTAAGGTGATATACCAATAAGTACATATGTAGAGGTACCTACTATGTTCTTATTATGAATTTAACTATTCTTAATTTTGAGAAATGTCTGTCTTAATAGTAATTTAAAAGAGATATTTCAATTTTAAGAAATTGAATAGGTATAATGATTTTGTTAGATTATGATCAGAACTTTTAAGTGATTAGAGCAGTTCCTTAGCATGTGATAGGGGTCACAGCGTTATTTTATTTTATTATCATAAATATATAAAAAACAAAAGATTATTGAAATTACTAAATTAGTATTAGGTAAATGATCATCACATAGCCTTTATGTTAATTCAGCGGTTACAGAAGTCTACCTTAATAAGGTTTTATTACATTAATTTTTTATAGTCCACAATTAATCATAACAAGATATTCAGAAGAAGGTCAGCCAAAGAAAAGATGGTTCCACACATATAGCTTGGGCTTGACTGGAAAAAGACTCAGCACAAAAGGCTTAATAAATAATAAATAAATAGTTATATACATATTACTAATCTTACAGACTTTTGTCCATCTTATACTTATTTCATATCGTTATGATGGAGGACTGAACAAATCAAGCGTTCCCAATAGTTTTAAAATGTATCTTATTTTGAATAATGGTACTTATGTAAGTACATATTTATAAATAGGTATTCTTAGTACATTACATCGTTTACCACAATGAAGTACAGGAAAGGAATCTGGAATATCTAGGTTATTATTTAATTAAATAATGTAAGCCTAATATTTTAAGGGTTTTTATGGTACTTCCATAACACCTTTACTTTTCAATTTGTTTGTGGCATTAACTTTGGATTAGGGTTAATAAATTTTAACCTTAAGGATTTCTATGCAAAAATTCTTTGACATGAAGTATAATCCGATAAGATGGCATCTGATTTGTCACAAGCTGGATTTTATAAATGTTGTCTTGTCAAAATCCTTGTTTCACTGCAATTTTGCAGGACTATTTATTTCTTCCAAGAATTGCATAAGTGCAATAATACCTTTAAATACTATTTAATTAGTAAAAGATTGGGTTAGTTATATAATTTCTTGATAAATTATTCAGTAGTGCAACTTCATTATCTGACTATGGTAAAAACCAAGAAAGGGTTATTTTGGAGTTTTGAACCAAACAATGGATTCATTAGCGCAATGGCTAAGACTTTATAATAGAGATTTGTGATTAATAAGATGGCCAGTAAAGTAATCCATAGCTTTGATAAGTAAGTATCTGTATCTCTATTGTAACCTTCTTTCTTGAGGTAAAGGGCTTTTCACAATATTTCCAGTTTGAATTTTCTATCTCCATCCAATCCCTTAGGAACTAGTTAAAACCATCTTTGTTTATTTGTAATAGTATTTATCAGATATTAGCACTATTGTCTGATAATAGTAATATTATAGTGTTGTGTTGATTTTGTACAATTGGTTTTACAATTTTATATAGTATTGTTTCATACTGTCATCACATCAGCTTACAGTGCAAGATTTCAAATAATTTGTTTGATTTTTCATTTGTTATGTATGTAATATAACACTAATTGCATAGCAATAGGTTAGTTAATATAACAAGTGAGCCTGCTTGTTTGTCCATAATTTCTTTTTATTCTCTTAGTATATTAGCGCTTGTTTAATAATGAGTGAGCCTGCCCATTTCTATATACTGTCTATTTGCTTAGTAACAGTAGGACTTGGTGTTTAAAAATGAGTGATCCTGCTCATTTGTCCATACTATTTGTTGTCTCATGATAGTAGCGCTAGTTGATTGAAATTGAGTGAGTATGCTTGTCTGTCCATACTATTCTATCCACTTGGTGGTAGCGTTAGACATCTAATATTTTTGTGTACTTGTTCAAATTTAATTTTCATGGTATTGCAACATATACTGTCATACTGTCTTCCCGCTTTGTGAAAGCGCTTAATGTCAGGTCATTAGTGCACCGGCTCAATTTTTAGTTTTCCTGGTATTGCAACATACTGTCTATCCGCACTGTGATAGCGCTAGATGGCAATTAATTGGTGCACTGGATCAATTTCCATTTTCATGGTATAGCAACATATTGTCTATCCGATAAGTGATAGAGCTAGATGTCAAATAATGGGTGCATTGGCTCAATTTTCATGGTATTGTCTATTGCCCATTATGTATATACTACCCAGGCGTTTGAAGTTTATTTCAGTAGGTAATTTGTAAAGTTTTCTCAACACCCAGCCATTGCGTTTCCACTTCAATTTCATTGATATAGACTGAAGCCTGAGGAGGCTGCTTCAATATTTTCTATGTGAGTCTCCATACTTGTGTCATGGTTTCTTCATCTTGCTGTTTTCTAAATTTCTTAAGTTTTCCTTATTTTCATAAATTGTATATTTACTAGGTATCTTCAGTTTTGGGGCGAACTGGAGCTTAAACTTGATAGCTCTGTATTTCATTCTCAACTTCTATTAAGTTTTTTAGAAGAAAAAGTAACAAGATTATAATTTAAAAATGACTTTTAGGTTAGATTATATCAATCAATTATACGTTAGGTACCTAAGTAATTCCTTCATAGGAGAATATCTATAATCCACAAAAGGAAGTAAAGTATTTGATTGTACATACCTGTAACTGGAACTAATGAATATATAAGTTGATTCCATTATTATAGCGTTAAAAAACAAACCATAATCGCGCCTGATTATGGCGCTCATCCCTTGTTGATTTTTGGCTGAAATTCACTATAAACCTTATTGTAAACACAATCCACATAGAGAACTGTATAATAGCATTCTAAACACTAACTTTTAAGCTACAAATAGAGTAAATAATAGTTATTTTACACATTTTATTGCAAGGACTACGTGCCCGCGCTGTCACAAACAATCGTAATGACATTACCAACAAATGTTGCCATTTGCAGGGATAAATGTTTTTTCTTTTCCAGCTTTAAAACATTGTGACCCGACGCTGTTGTAGAACATCGGTACTACTCGTAAATATATCTCAAACAATCAGCAAGTATAATTAATGTACTGACCACGATTTCGAGGTCTTAAACCGTCTTAAACTTGTAAACAGAATTTGGTTTATTTACACACAAAATGATCACACAAAAAAAATAGATAACTTAATTTTAAAGTAAATAATGCTTTCCAAAATGATTACATAAATGATGTCAAAACTAATTAAGCAATTTACTGATTATATTATAGATATTCTCAATAACTATTATGATATACAAAAGTTATGAAGAGAACCAAGAAGGCCACATTTGATTCAACTGTCCAAAAAATGATAATCAACTTAATTAAATAATATGATACTTCTAGTGTGCATTGATCTATGGTATCAGCATGGGGTAACAACACAATTGTGCACTGCTCCGCCCAATTGAATTAGACTCCGAGCAAACGTGTTAAAACCGGATCTAACTAGATACAACTCGTATAAACCGGTTATAAAGGTGCGCTAGCGACAATTATTAATGTTTCAGTTTGGCGCAGCCTGACTTTTTTGTTAGTGTTTTGATTGGATACAGAACTTTATTTCATCTAACGAGATTTTCAGTTGCAAAATACAATAGTTATATATTTTTTTAAGTTTGTTTGTATACAAGTATTCCTTTTATAGTGTAAGTATATTCTGTTAATTTGAATAAAATATAATCGGTGTTAGGTTTATATGCCGCGGTATTAAAAGTAGAATTATTTAATAAACAGGACTAAATACATTCCTCAAACTAAAAATAGGAAATATTTTAATTTCTACCCAATAAACAGACAACAAAGACCAATAAATTAATAAGAAAACTTTGTGTGTCTTAAAACAGAGATAGATACTATTTTCACCACACAAATAAGTTGAAATTGATGTTTAGAGAAATAATTTAGCCGGTATTATTACTAAAAGTACTATCTACTATCTATTCTAGACAACCTTCAGATAGAATTAGCTTTTAATTTAATATAAGGTAATCATTTAATAGGTAACTTCCATCTAGGGGGTCTTTACTCAGTAATACAACTCTTTTTTCTACATGGCCAAAAGAAAATAAATTAAAGGTTTAGTGTGGGGAAGCGAATCCTTTTTTCGATGTCGATGTTGATTCTATAAAAAAAAATATTTGAGCAGTAAAATCAACCCCTAGAAGGTAGTTAACTGATAAATTAGGCCGACATACAGACCGAATGGTTGTTTTTGATGATTAAATATAATTTAAAAAATAAAAATAATCCGAGAACGTTGAAATAGAGGAGATTAGAGTTAAAATAACCATAAAAAATATTTTTTACCATAGTATTGCATTTGCCTCCGTGACACTAGAATGTTAACAATACTTTTTTTATTTTCAACAATAAACAAAAATCCAATATAGATAAATGGTTTTGAGTTACCAATGCTTGTGATAACTGTCCTCTAGTCTGGAAAAAGATATAAAAAATGTCAGTTAACATTATTACACTGACTTTTTAATTACTTGAGTAAATTGACTACAATCAGGGGTATCTACGAGTATTATTGAACAGAATTTTTAATCATCAAATCTCATTTACAGAAAACTAATTCGAGATTTTTAATAAACATATTTTTTAATTCACATAATATATTAAAGAATCGATACCGTTTCATAACATAAAAAGTTTTCGTATTTGCTTTTGTTAACGGAAAAACTGTTCATCGAATTTGTATTTTATAAAATTATCATTTCATCGATGACTCTATATTATCGAATCATGTATGTAGCATCATCATTATCGTTTTTTCTTAAAGGACCTATGCTGTCGGCAGAAGGCCTTGTACAGCCTCAGCTGGCAGATTGGGCGAGAAAAGCAGGTACTCAGCCTAGAGAGCGGCCGGCCAGTGGGTACCTCGTGCGGGTAATCGTATTTCTTATCAATGTTTATGCTATTAAACCTATCAAAGCAAAATAATAACTAGGTATACTATAACGGTTAACAATGAAACATTTTTAGACCAAAAATTACAATAGGCTAGTTTCCTGGGTCAAAAAAAGATTATTCTATTTAGTACGACAGTTAAATTATCAAATAATATTGGACCCACATATTTAGTCTTTTGTCAATCAAACAAAAAATTACAAAGATAAAGCGCATCAAAGTGTGCTCACTTTGATGCGCTTTATCTTCGTAATTTTTTGTGACGTCACGCCTTGCTAAAAAGTGTCGCAAGGCGTGACGTTACGCGGAACTTTAACGGGCTATATCTTCATCATTTTTTGTTTGATTGACAAAAAAAAAATGCGTGTTCAATATTTTCTGTTAATAGAACTGACGGACTAATTAGATTTTTCTAGGAAACTAGCCCATTACGTGGTCACATCGATTAACATCATATTTGCTTTTTGAAAAACATTTACCGCAGACGTACAGTACGCTCCATGACACTGAAATAGAAGCAAAAAATTATAATATCTTTTAATTATCCAATTACTTACACTTTAATTCCAGAAGTAGCTTCTTATCTTAAACAAGTGTATATTCCTTTATCTAATTTCAGTTCAGATGGTGACTTCTGTTTTTTTATGCAATCTTAAGAAGGGATCGATCAAGATAGCAAAATTTCTTAGGTTTTTTTTACAAATACTCATAGCTACTCTCGTTTAAATTGTAAACTTATCAAAATAAAATTTGCAGCTGTAGTAATAATATTTTTAACCAATAATAATCACTTCTACAATTAATTTACCTAATAGAGTCATATTCTTTCGAAAATATCATGTTTTAATCTATCAATATAAGTCAATGAGGTAAATTGATTATTGAAGTTATTGTTTTTCAGTAAAATTTGCAGTCGCAAATAACATTTTGATAAGTATAAACAGTAAAACAGAGTGACTATTTGAAAAGAACGTAAGTTTTGTGTTTTGCGGGATCCCCCCTTAATGTAAACGCTGATTGGTAAGGAAAAATAAGGTTTCGACGATGTCCACTAGGAGGCGCTATCTCAAATGCTATAAAACAGCATATAAAAGCAGATCAACGAAATCTAAGAGATAATACAACTACAAAACTATTATATTACCTCTGCATTGCTTTCGTAGCCGACACACTAAAACAAAATAAAAACACATGCAATAAAAATGTATCTCCTCCTGCCTCAATAAATAAATAAATTCTTTCAACAATCTCACTAATTATCAAGTCTTGAAATAAGCAAAGCTTGTACTATGGCTTTCACCTTTAAGTAACTTCTTCTTTGCTCTATCCCACTATAGGTGGGGTCGGCTCTCCTAATTTTGAGGCGCCAAGACATTCTATCTTGGGTTTTCGGATCGGGTATGTGGTGCAAATTTTTTTCATATTGGTCCACCAGGTTGACGGGGGGCACCCCCGGCCTCTTTTATTCTCCGGTAGACATATGGCTTTCTTGATTACGTATTCTACGCATAACGATATAGCCTTTAAGTAACAAAAAATATCATTACGGGTTTTGTGTCGGGGGTTTTAACATTTTTTATTTTAATGTTTTTAAGATTTATAATTTGAGCTCGTTAATTACCTCCAACTTTAACATTTTGTATCAAAATAGGGTACATAACCTCACAATAAATCTCTTGATGCCTCTTTATGAATGAATTATTTTTGCGTAGGTCATACTCGGCAGTCTATCGCTGAGCCCAAAGGGCTCATTTGACGAAGAGTGTCAAGAGATTGTCTCCTATTATTAGACATTATTGAATAGAGACCAAATTATATATTTTCAAACAAAGTATAAATTGTTATAGAGAACAAACAACATTGTTTGCTAATAAAATGTGTAGAGTTAATATACTCACCTCAGAGGCACAGTTTGGAGCGTTACACTAAAAAATCATTACAAACATTTAAAAAGGCTATAATAAAACAATGGAGTTTTAGTATGCGTGAGACTCAATTGAGGCGGAGCTGAGCTGAGCGAAGCAAAGCTGTGTGGAAATCAACCAAAAGCGTCCCTTTATTTTAACAGCCCACCTCAGCTCCAGTAAACACCGTCTATTATCTATGGAGCGGTTGATGTCCACACAGCTCAGCTCTCCTCAGCATTGCTCAGGTTTCGGAAAACCGATACATCGCAAGGGGTGCGGGGCTGAGCGGGTCTGAGCCGAGCCTAGCGGTGCGGAGCGAGGCGGCGTAAGCGCAATAGGGATTGGTAAAGAGAATTTACTTCACTCAGCACCTACTCAGTAAAGTTTTAAAGCTGATAAATATACTTTGCTCAACACCGCCTCAATTAAGTTACGAACAGACATAAGTGCTTTGTTCAGATAAAACAACAGATAAAACTGCTCAGCTCAGTTCCGCCTCGATGAACTTCATCGAGGCAGAGCTGAGCTGAGCAGTTTTATCCGCTTAAGGATAAACTTGCTCAGCTTAGTTCCATCTCAATGCAGGTTCAAAGCGAATAAAACTGCATGGTTCAGCTATACCTCATAGAAGTTTTAAAGCGGATAAAACTGCTTAGTTCAGCTCCGCTTCAATGGAGTTTGATAGTGGTTAAACCTGCTCAGCTTAGTTCCGCCTCAATAGAGTTTCAAAGCGGATAAAACTGCTTAGATCAGCTGACTTTCTAATTGGCCGGTTGGAAGTAGCCTGCATCCAGCGGCTTCCTGCAACCTTTACCAGGTCGTCTGTCCACCTTGTGGGTGGACGTCTTACGCTGCGATTGCCGGTACGTGGCCTCCATTCTAGAACCTATCTGCCCCATCGATCATCAGTTTTACGTGCTAGGTACCCTGCCCTCTGCCACTTCGGCTTTTTTACTTTGTTCATAGTTTTTTTTGTAAAAACACGAGTTAGTGCTTTCCTTTTTGATTTTGATTTTGGCCTTACCTTGCTTTTCCTAATCCTTTAACTTATGCAGAAATCAACTTACTGTTTGACTACATTTTTTTGGATCTTGTTGCTGCTTGAAGACAGGCTATTACAAAATAAAAGAAGTAATCAATTATTTAAGAACTTAATTAGTAATCTGAAAGGTAATAGTTAAATATATATGTTCTCTTTGTAGGAAATTACAAATATTTCCTTTTAACTTACATTGTTATAATATCTGTTCCGTGACTGTAAAATGAAAAAAAAGTTGATAAAATCACCAGAAATACATATTTATAACAATAAATAATTAAATATACCTAAATATAGTCCGGAAGTAAAGAACTAATATGTGTTATGTATGAGTTACCAGATAACAATTTTATTCACCTAAAGCGTCTCAAAGCCACTTTACAATTTTTTTTGTTGTTATAGTTGTTGTCTAATATTATTATATACAAGGTGTAAAAAAAGAGCAATAGAACTTTAAGGGATAGATAGATAGATACTCTTTATTGTACACCATACAAAGAAGTTACAATTTGCGTTTACAGAAAGATGCACAATTTAGGCGGTCTTATCGCTGAACGCGATCTCTTTCAAACAACCTTCAGGTAGAGGTTAGATTACAGGACAGGGATTATTCTACGGCTAAAACAGCTTTAACTAAGGGACCAACATCGAATTCTTTAAAAAAAAATTTGACGTTTCCATACAAACTGATGCCAGCAGGTCGCGTTTTAGTATGGGAAAGTGTTTTTTTGCGATTTAGATGTTTGTCCCACAGAAAAAGTTGTTGTATTTTAGCCGTAGAATAACCCATTAAAGTTCTATTGCTCCTTTTTTTACACTTTGTATATTTATTTATTCATTTAATGTTACTCCTTATATTCTTTATTCTTAGCTATGAACATAATCACAATTTTTTGTCTTTTAAATAGATAGTGTTCAGTTTGTTTTAGTGTTAGAATTGGTACCTATGCATACCCATAACTACTGTACTAATTTCATTGTGATTGCACTCCGATAAATGTATACGCGTGGTTATCTGTAATGGGCTAGTTTCCTAAAAAAGTCTAATTAGTCCGTCAGTTGGATTAACAGAAAGTATTGAACACTTATTTTTTCTTTTCTTAATCAAACAAAAAATTATAAAGATATAGCCCGTTAAAGATCCACGTAACGTCACGCCTTGCGACACTTTTTGGCAAGGCGTGACGTTACGTGCTCACTTTGATGCGCTTTATCTTCGTAATTTTTTTGTTTGATGACAAAAGACAAAATATGGGTTCAATATTTTTTGATAATCTAACTGACGGACTAAATAGAATAATCTTTTTTTGACCCAGGAAACTAGCCTATTGGCTTTCCTTAGGTGCGTCGCTCACTGGTAAGTCGTGGCGACGTCGCGGTGGTGGCGGCGTGGCCGGTCGAGGATTGGTATCTAAGAAGAGTCGAGGCGCAGGCGGCTATGCTATTTTTACATTTTATTCATTCGCCATGTCGTCCTCAGAAGACGAAGACGTACTCGC
The DNA here is from genome assembly GCA_963576865.1 of Anania hortulata. Lineage (NCBI taxonomy): Eukaryota > Metazoa > Arthropoda > Insecta > Lepidoptera > Crambidae > Anania > Anania hortulata. The sequence continues at coordinate 4,540,682 of OY756413.1, forward strand.
ACTTATACAAGTCTTTAATTTAATTAAAAGAAGATTTGGGTTCACCCATATTTGAGACAGTGTGTCAGAAGAGGTTCATTCAGAGCTACACGTGACTTAAGGACTTAAGGTGACAAATTACAAAATGGCGGTGGAGTCGGGACACGGGCACGATTGAGCGGCCCTCCTGCCCCTGGCTCGACTTCAACTCACCCGTGCCGCGACTCTGATAAATGAGCGCACTGCCATTTGTTACTAAAGAAAACCTAGTTGCGGCGTATCGCTTATGCGTCCGCGCCTCGACTTCGCCTCGACTGTTGATCGTGTGAGCGACCTTAATGTTAAGAGTTTTTTCTTCACTTTCATGTCATAAGTCTGTGAGCTGTTGTTCATCATTTCAGCTGTCGGACGTCCACTGCTGAACATAGGCCTCTCCCAATGATTTCCATCATCGGGGGGGATTGCCAATAGTCACCACGCTTGGCAGACGGGTTGGCGAGCGCAGTTTTTTTAATAAAATTTCACACAGACGCTGCTGCCCGTCTCGTACTATTGAAATTAGTCGCCTCTCTGTTAGCGGTGGGAAAGTGTATTCTTTACGACCGTCGCTACTTGGCACAAGCTGTTGTTTTAATATAAAATATATACCTAAGTATGTATTTATGTTGTTATGATGATATAAGCTATTGTAATACCAAATAAATAAATTTAAAAATTATATCTTACGTCTGACAATTGAACAATAGTAACGCAGAAGAAGATAGCTAATATCGATCCACAACTCTCCATTGTTTTAGACTGAAGAATTTTGTAAATCACTGCAATTTCACTCTCCCAAAATCAATTAATACTGTGAAATTGTTTTAGCATCTTTGATTTGTTGAAAACTATCTTAATCGCTAGATTGAATCTAGTTTCAAATTAGTATTTAATTCATAGGGTTCCGGATCTCAGAACGGAAAAAATCCCTTTTCCCCACCCTTTTGGCGACCTCCGTAGCCGAGAGGCGAGCATACCGGACTTGGTTTCGCTATCTCTGAGGTGCCGGGTTCGATTCCCGTCCGGCAATGTAAAAAAATAAGTTTTCATTATTGTCTCGGGTCTGGGTGTTGTGGTATCGTCGTTATGTCTGATTTCTGTAACACAAGTGCTAAAGCTACTTATGATCGGACCAGAGTAATGTATGTGATGTTGGCCAATATTTATCTATTTATATTTATTTAATGATTTCTCTTCGTTGTAAATTCATCTGTGTGAAACCGGTTAAGGTTTTTTTTAGAAAATAAAGTCCTCATTTATAATATTTGATAGAGTTACAAAGATTTGATATAAAACTAGATTTACCATAGCTTTTAAGTTGGTAGTTAAAGTATTAATGAAACTGTTAATTTAGCAAAATCCTAATTCATCCGGAAATTAATCCGGTGAAGGTACATACTTAGTAAATAAACCGGTTTCTAATACGGTCATCATTTCAGCCATAGGACGTCCACTGCTGAACATAGCCCTCTCCCAGTGACTTCCAGATTGGCCGGTTGGAAGTGGCCCGCCCGCATCCAGCGGCTTTCTGCAACCTTTACCAGGTCGTCTGTCCACCTTGTAGGTGGACGTCCTACGCTGCGCTTGTCGGTACGTGGACTCCATTCCAGAACCTTTCTGCCCCATCGGCCGTCAGTTCTACGTGCTATGTCATTTTGCCGTTGCCGTTGGGCTATGTCAGAAACTTTTCTTCGTTTACGAATCTCTTCATTCCTGATTCGATCTCGCAAAAAAATCACCGAGCATAGCCCTTTCCATAGCACGCTATGCGACCTTGAGCTTTCTTATGAGGCCCATAGTGAAAGGCCACGTTTCACTTCCATGTGTCATCACTGGTAACACACACTGGTTGTAGACTTTCGTCTTTAGGCACTGAGGTATTTTGGAAGAGAAGACGGTACTAATACGGTAACAAATTGCAACCCTGTTTCTGAATAACAGCTCACAAAAAACCTAATAATTCACTCTAAAGTTTTTGATTTTCTTGTATTTGGTGTTCTTATAACTTCTACAATTTTACGGAAGTAGCACATTTTATGAATTAATAATTATTAAATTACTTGTACAATACGTACAGTACAAACGAGTTACAGCAAACGAAGTTAATAAGTAGTTTACGAATAAATATTTACTATTTAATAATTATGCACACTTAGTTGATAGATAGAAAGAAATTCTTAATTACACACCATGCAAAGTAAATAAGTAACCGGAAATACACTAAGAGCTGCACAATTTAGGCGGCCTTAACATTTAAAGCGATCTCTACCAGACGTCCTTTAGGTAAAGGACAGTTGAATCAGATTACAAGGGGGATGCGGAGAAGAGATAAAAAAAAGTCACCGCAATAAGAAGTACCTAATTTTCATTTCGATACTCAAGAGTACGGAATTCTGTTTGCTTGTGCGACACGCACTTGACTGGTTATTGCTATTTTATCAGTTTTCAAAGCTGGATTCAAAACGTTAACTCGAAGAACTCGTTATTATCTACTTATTGTTTTTTTTTTGCTGTATACAGGGTTACATCTCAATGTGGTGCCAAATTTTAATAATAAGATCTAGGGAACAATTTAAATAAGCGTCTTAATCGGTATTATTTTTAATAATCGTATTTTACGAAAAAAAAAACTTACAAATAAAGTCAATAGAGAGACTACAAAAGCCGCGCGGTCATTCATCAGAGGCGTAGGTACGGCGAGCCAACAAGGACCTTACCAAGTGCACATACGGTGAAATTTTTTCGTGAATGAGTTGTTAAATTCTCCACGCATATGATTTTTAACAGCGGGTAGGAATTTTTTTTTTGTTCTTTGCATAGTTCGATTAAGTTACCTACTGATTCTAATCTACTCCTAAAGATTTGGCACCCCTTTGCAATGTAACCCTGTATAAGCACAGGCAACGGCAAGTCAGCCTACTCGAAAAGGTAAAGTCCAACATGTAGAGATCAATATCAATCGAGGAAAAGACTTCGAACTTTTTTGTATGGAGCCTGGCATAATTTCAGATTTTCAGGGTGAATATGTAATATTTACTTTTCAAATCACATCAAATTGAAATTTAGAACAATGTATAAATAAATTATATAATTTACGACATTTTGTCAAAGTGTATTTGTTGTTTGTAATTATTTTCTCTTTCGATTAATATGTTTCATAGGTGTACCTACACCAAAATAACGTTATTTAATGTTACTTGTAACTTACCTGTGTTTCTCAAATAAGCGATTTGATTTGATTTTTATAAAATATCTAAAACGATTTTTTGAAATACCATCCGGATGCAATTTTTTAATAGAAAAAGGATTCAATAAAAATGATAAACCCATTGACTAAAAGGTAAGTAACCAATGAAAGTCCTTAGGGGGTTGCTATCCAGAAAATTCATGTGTCGTGTGGGAACGGCCGTAAAGAATACACTTCCCCACCGTCAACAGGAGACGTGTCATAAGAGGCGACTAATTCCTGTAGCACGAGACGGGTAGCAGCGTCTTCGTGCGAAATCTTATAAAAAACTCCGCTCGCCAACCCGCCTGAAAAGCGTGGCGAGTATTGGCAATCCCACCCGATGATAAGTCATTGGAGGAGGCCTTTGTTCAGTAGTGGACGTTCTGTGGCTGACATGATGCTAGGCTGCATGATGAAAAGCTGATGATGATGATGGTGATGTATGATGTATATGAACTACCAAACTTATCTGTAGTCACAGAAAAGATTTTACACGTTTATATAAAAATAAAATACAGGCTTCGTATCAGTCGTATTTACATAATCGGTTAACATATGTTCTGAGTTCTGATAAAGGATAAAGTCGGCTTAGCATTACAACCTAAAAGCTATTTCTAGTCGCTTATCTAAGGGTTTTTCTTGTTTTGATGTGATTAAGTAAAAAGAAATCTTAGTTTTTTTTGTGGTGTTTTTTTCATAAAAACTTACCGTATTTGTATAGTTTTAAATCTTGCACAATACAAATTAATTGACAGGTGTCTGCTGTACACCGATTTTATCCCTCATTTTGCACCATTAAGGGCCGATTCGACCAAACACAAAGCTATACCAGAATAACTATTACGGGTATAATTTTACATCTTGAATTTACCCTTGGATAACTTCGATTACGTTTTTCGAGCAATACACTCTACTCGGTATTGTTATTCTGTAGTTCAAGAGTGAACGATCAACGAATTGATAAACCTACTAAAATCCATGTAATCCATTTCTTCTAGGTTGACTTAAAATACCACAACATTTTAATTTTGTAGGATAATAGAGTGTCAATGCTAGGTGTTGACAACATGTCAGTTTCGAGGTGACAGGAGTGGATTTGACAAGTGACATCTTTGACATTTACTTATTCTCAGTTTAATTTATACACTGTCAAAATCGCCCGTTTTAATATTTTTCATAGATTAGTGGTTGGTAGAATGAAAAATCAGCTTACTCTAGATTAAGCAGTGGTATACTCTCAAATTAAAACTTACACCAGCTTGGTCGAATCCGGCCTAAGAGTAAAAAGAACCGACTTGCGGTTGCACCGTCGTATGACTAGGGCTGTATTACTGACTAGTCTGTGAACGCCTACATGGAGGCATTATTCTTCAGGGTTACATTGCAAAGGGGTGCCAAATTTTAAAAATAAGATCTACGGAACAATATAAAGAAGCGTCTTAATCGTTATTATTTTTAATAATCGTATTTTACGAAAAATCATTACTTTATAATATCCGAAAATAAAGTCAATAGACTACGAAAGCCGCGCGGTCAGTTGAGGCAAAAGCACGACGAGCCAACAAGGACCTTACCCAGTGCACGGTCCATTTTTTTCATGAATGCGTTAAATTATCCATGCGTATGATTTTTAACAGCGGATAGAAATAATTAAATGTGAAAAAATGATTTTTGTCCTTTGCATAGTTTGATTAAGTTACTGATTCTGAGCCACTCCTAAAGATTTGGCACCCCTTTGCAATGTAACCCTGTATAGGGCCCGATTGAGACAGGTCGGGATCGATGGCCTGCGTATTGATAGATTAAATATAAAAATACAATTACAACCATCTAGTTTGGTGGTTCACGCTTCGGGCTAAAACTCAGGCGGTTGCGGGTTCGAATTTCGCAAGGGCTAAATGTCTGTGTGCCGAGCTTATGCATTTGCACCTAAGTCGTAGATGTTTGTAAATTAAATTATGTTTATGTGTTATTTACTCGCCATTATACAAGCTTTGTTTCGTTTGAGCTAGAAATGGGGTAATATTATAAATAATTAGTTCACCTAAAAAAAAGGAACCGTGTATTATAAATGAATACAGGGTGAAGATTACAAAGGTTGGTACCTACAGTGAATATGAATGAATGAATGAATAAGGTTTATTTGGCACAATTAAAAAAGAATACAATTTACAGCATACTTTACAGCTATTAATACGTGTCTGCTCATTGTAGCAGCTAACTTGCAACAAGGGTCGTCGGATCTATTCCTTTTAGAGGCATCTCATTGTACTCTACGAATTGACACAGCGTGAATGTCACTCACTTTGACGGAAGGTGAAAATAAACGGGTTGGATTTACACGACACGACTTTAATGCGATCTAGTAAATTATGATTTAATCTATTGGTGGACATTTGTAATGCTTTAGTAAGTACTATACATTATTTGTAAAGTCAATTTAACAACAATCAGAGGTTCAGATGTTGTGCCGTGTCGGGAGGCCGTAGAGAATACACTACCCCACCGTCAACACGAGGCGTGTTGTAAGAGGCGACTGATTCCTGAAGCACGAGACGGGCAGCCGCCAAGCGTGGCGAGTATTGGCAATCTCCCCAGTGAAAGTCATTGGGGGAGGCCTATGTTTAGCAGTGGACGTCTTATGGCTGAAATGATGATGATGATGATACATCGTAATTTAATTACTTTCTGTTTGTTTGTGGAATACATTATTTGATTCTAGCTAAGTAATGGCAATTGCGATATTTCCACAGTTTAAAGATAAGTTTAAGCAGTAACGAAACTAGGTCTATTTGTTGACATAAATACCTATACTCAATAAGGTCGTTAGGGTTGTCCTTTTAATTTTTGTTAACTAAAATATATTTTTGTTTATAAAGCATTCTTTATAGAGATAATCGCAAAACGTGACAACAACCGACAATTCAGCTCCGCAGTAGAACTTGGCGCCCGCGAGTGACAGCACTACGACGAGGACCACTTAGGCACAGTTTATATATCCTATAAACATTCAAAATAACGTACTCACACAGACGCACGCCTCCACAAGATCAGTTGCAGTACTCGCAGTTCTGTAAGTCGCGGGTGCCGAATACTGCCGAGTCGAGACGAGGTGTCAGGTGTCATTGTCACACTTTGCGTTCATTTCTATTGCATGCACTCTAGATAATCCGCGATTTTTTTAAGAATGCCAGAAGTGTATTGCGTAGGTTGGCTGCTTGATTTCGGCTTCTTCGAAACCAGAGCTTTCATTTTTTAAGCTTCCTGCTGTTGTTGAATGGTAAGAATGATTTATTTAGTAGGTAAACAGAGTGACTCATATTACGACCTATTCCCGATAAGGGGATATAGAGGACACTATTTTCAACTAATATCGATATCATAGTCTATCCCAAAATTAGTCGATTTGGAGGTTTTAATTACAACATTTGTGTGAAAGAAAAGTTTTAAAAAATAGAGCACCGAAAGTGCTTTTTTTTACAACCCTAACACTACCAGCACGCCACTGACATGTCTCAAGAAATAGGCCTAGTTTCCATACTGTATAGAATATATATATGTATACTGTGGCTTAGGGCTCTTTTTGAGGTGTGCGTCTGTGAGTGTGTACGTCATTTCGAACGTATATAGGTATATTACGGCTTAGCAATAGCACAGTATATTATAACCTTATAATAGTGCTATTACTAAGCCGTAATATGATGTCCTACTTGTCAAAATACGATACGTATTTTAAAAGTTGCGCGGTAACAGATGAATATTAATTACAACCTTACCTATATGACAGTCCACTATAACCTTCCACGATAGTGGGGTAAATAGAACACAACAGAAGCAGTTACAAGTAAACGAGGGTCTATGTCTGTCTGTCTCTCTGTCTATCCGTGGCTTAGCTTAGAGTCTCAGTACTACTAAGCCGTAATCCCAAGATAGTGCTAGAATAAAATTGGATTTTTTTTTGAGGTACCTACTTATAAGTTTAAAAAAAGACCTCCCGGTTAGTACAAACAACGTCAGGTCATCCCACCCTAAAAGTTAAAGGTCATTAAACCGATTTTCAACTTAAAGTCCAAGACGTAGAGATCAATATCAATTGAAAAAATTTCACGTTTTATGGTAGCTTGACGTGCTGTTGTATGTACATGTAGTGCATGAACTGAAGTGGCAGTGGGCGGGGCACACAGCAGGTAGAACTGACGGTTGATGGGGCAGAAAGGCTCCTTTACATCCATATAATCATCCTTTTACATAATTCCCAATCGCACCATGTAAATACCCGTTGTGTAACCGTTTAATTTCCTCGCTGCTCGCAGCGATAAAACGACTGAAGCCCCCGGCTTTTGGCCAATTTTCAGATAGCTCGCCTGTTTGAGCGCTTGAATGAGCTAGAAGCTGGAATGCTCTAATTATTACACAATAGGGGCTGGCTGGGTTTTGGAAAGAGAATAGGTAATAGTTCAGACAATGAGTAGATCTTAATCATAACACTAAGCTCTGAAACGACTGTCAAAGTTAAGACATCGTTATTATCTGTCTACAAATGCCTTTGTAACTTTTCAGGTGAACTTACATTACAATTATTAAGTCTTAATAATAAAAAAGCTTATTGTTTCAATTTTTTTACAATTACTTAGGGGAATCCTCTCTTTAAGTATAAATAACTTTTATTGATATTAGGGCAAATATTTGTGTGATGAGCACGAGCAGTTGACCTAAGTTATGGATATTTACAAATGTATTTAAGTACGTTTATCCGTTATCTAGTCGCATTGTACAAGCTTTGCTTAGTTTGGGGCTAGCTAATGGGGAATATGCATGTTTTTTTATTTGGTCCCAAAATAAATAGTACTTAATTATAATTAATAAAACTTTAAGAATTTTCGAAAAATATTGGTAAATACCTGACTTACAGCCTATTAAAGTCGCGTGTTACCGATCCGAGATTCGATATGTACTGTGACGTCACATTGCACGTCCGCCATTCATTTTTCATAGTAAAAGTTGTTTTAGAAGAGGAATAATGACCTAATATTTGTAGAATATGTTAAAAAATACTCAAAGTTATTTAAAAAGGTCTGTATGGTAGCTAAATCTAATTATATACGTGAAAAAATTAATAAATCGAGTAATAAAATTAAAGAGACTTGGAATATTATAAACAAAGAAACTTGTAAAACACAACATCGCGATCACACATTTACACTAAAAATTGATAATAAGCAAATTAAATCCGATGATGAGGTGGCAGGCGCCTTCGAAAATTACTTCTGTAATATACCTGTCGAAACCACAAAACAACTTAATTCATCTGCTCTGCATGCAAAATCACTGCTTGTGTCCAGTGTTGACGGGTGCAACTCCTTATTTGATTTCACTCATATTAATCCTGTAATGGTAGTCAAAACTTTTATGGAATTGAAACAGAAAAAAACTGAGGATATGTGGGGCATATCAACTGACACAATAAAACCCATTATACCTCTCATAGCATCTCACTTAGCACATTTATTCAATGAATGTATTGATCAAGGTCAATTCCCTACTTTAATGAAATATAGTAAGATTATACCTTTGTTCAAATCAGGAGAAAAAAGTGACCCAAGCAATTTCAGGCCAATTTCCATTCTACCTGCTTTTAGTAAAATTTTTGAAAAAGTTATATTTAGTCAATTACTCTCCCATTTTAAACTTAACAATTTACTGCACGAGAAACAGTTTGGTTTTTCTAAAGGTAGAAATACAACAGATGCTGGGGTGGCACTTGTCAAACACATTTTGGATGCGTATGAAGATAAGCATGATGCGATAGGTGTGTTCTGTGATTTATCGAAGGCGTTTGATTGTGTCGATCACCAAACACTTATTATGAAGCTAAAACATTACGGTGTATCTAATAACGCATCAAAATTGTTAAATTCTTACCTCTCAGGCAGATTACAAACAGTAAACGTTAATGGTACTAACTCTTCTGGCGCCCCGCTTCAAATGGAAGTGCCCCAGGGCTCAATATTGGGACCGTTGCTATTTTTGATCTATATTAACGATCTCCCTTTCTATTCTAAAGACTCCTGTGAGATAGTTCTGTTTGCTGATGATACTTCTTTAATCTTCAAATTAAAAAGAGGCAAAGAGGTATTTGACGATGTAAGCGGAGCTCTCTCTAAGGTATTAAATTGGTTCACAAGTAACAACTTACTTCTTAATACATAAAAAACCAAATGTATTAAATTTACTATGCCTAACGTGAAACAAGCTAACACAGTAATTTTACTAAATGGTGAAAAACTTGATCTATCAAACTCCACTGTTTTTCTGGGCATTACATTGGATTCGAAGTTGCAATGGGGACCACATGTTGACACTCTGGCTGAGAGACTTGCTTCGGCTGCCTTTGCGGTTAGAAAAATTAGACATCTAACTGACGTTGTAACGGCAAGGCTGGTGTATTTCAGCTACTTTCATAGTATTATGTCTTATGGTCTTCTCTTGTGGGGTTCTGCTGCGGACATCGATACCATCTTTATTTTACAGAAAAGAGCTATTCGTGCTATATACAAACTTAGTCCGCGTGAATCCCTGAGAGATTTCTTTAAAGAAATTAACATACTCACTGTGGCCTCTCAATACATATTTGATAATATCATGTACGTACGCAAAAATTTAGATTTTTTTATAAAGAAAAGTGATATTCATTCATATAACACCAGAAACAAAAACAAACTTGTAGTCCCAAACTTTAGATTGGCCAAAACAAGTAATTCATTCTTGGGAAATTGTATTAAATTTTTCAATAATATACCTCACAATGTTACTAAACTTCCTATTAATAAATTTAAGTCACATGTCAAAACTACACTGATGTCTAAGGGGTATTATAAAATTCAAGACTATCTTGATGACAAGAATGTATGGTCAGTCCAGCCTGCACTAAACTGATGTACCTACCTGTTTATTTTGATTTATATTTTTTGTGTGGCAGCTAGTGGTGACTGAGTTTGTTCCGGCGTTTCTTCTCAGCACTTGCCAGATTGTCTGTGTCTTGTCTCGAAGCGCTAGTAGGGCCCAAAAAAATAAGGAGACATGTTCTGGCCCCCTAGGGGCCTATAATGTTGTTATTGACGTTCATAAGTGGCAATTTTGTCCTGAATTGAATAAATGATTTTTGACTTTGAATTTTGACTTTTTGACTTTGACTTTGAGATGGTATACCTTAATTTCTAAAAACTATATTACGGTTATTTTTTACCTAAAATCAATTTTATTTTCACTATAATGTCATATATTTTCTTATAATTATATTTTTAAAATTTTGGACTCATCCCGCTCTTAAAAAAGAGCAGTGATTCTGCCAATGTCGAGTGTATCGTTTACTTATAGTCAAAGCTTGACAAAGTTCGCAATAAATAACGGGTGTTTAGTTTTTATTGCTTTTCTTGGATTCAGTGGAGGCTACTCCTCCCGTAGAAGCAGGTTTCAGGACGCTATCGGGTCTAAAGCAAGTTGTCTTGAGACAAGTCACTTGAAACTAGATGCGGCGTTGAATACAATGATATTTCAACAGTTTCAGATCTTTATCACTTCACCAAAAATTAGAACACAAACTACACCAAACTTGCACTCTAAAGCTCTTTAAATGATAAATAAAAACCATTATAATAGATCGACCATGCTTTTCGTTCGATTACCCCCCACCGAATCTTAAACAATTTCTTTTTTTTTTTAAAGAAATTGAATTTTTATTTTAACAGATAATTTAATTAATGTCAAAGGTATCTATCTCCTGGCAGTAAAGTTAAATTGAAACCTCTAATGTTTTTAATATTAGACCAGACAAGTCTGAGGCTGGCTTTCAGCGGCTTGTGTCCCGTATTGACAATGTAATCGTGTTTTTAATTTTAAAATCAAATTAAGATAAGATAAGATAATATTTTAGTCATAATATTCATTACATGTCAAGAAATAGTAAATTACATCATTAGTTTAAATCAATACAAATCCAAATCAAATTAACTTTCAAAAAATAATAACCAATTAGTAACAATGTCAATATATAATAAAATCAGGTGTTAAATAAAGTTACAATAAAATAGTTATATGTCAAGGTTAATAAAAAATAATAATTAGATGTCAATGTCAAATTAATTAGTATTTATAAATGTCAACGTAATGCCAGTTTAGTCACTGTGTTGCCCAAACATTTCGTCATCTTTATAAATTATAAATGTACAATTAGTTATTATTTTTCTTTTTGTATCTAGGTACCTCGATGACAATCTACAGGGTTACATTTCACGGTAGTGCCAATTTTTTAGGGACCACTCAGAATCAGTAACAAAATCGATCTAAGTAAAAAACAAACAATGTTTTGTTTCATTTAATTTAATTCTTTCATTCTGCATTTGAAAAATAGAATACTTAGATAATTTACGATTACTCCATTAAATTGAACCGTATGTGCACTGCATGATGTTCTTGTTGGAGCAGCGTCGGCGTAAAGAAGTTATATATCAGAAGTTGGTTACGTGATGGTCTTTTTTATCGTGCGATTTAAAAGAGCTTTTGATTTCATTGGTTACCGGAGATCAAATTCAATTCAATATATTTATTGCATTCTATAATGTTACACAGGTGTTATAAATTAGGTACATAAAACAGATCATTATAGACCTTGTAGGGCACAACAATAAGATAGGTATTGTAGGCAGAGAGGATGACGCCATGCATAACTAGATCAATTTGTAGTTTCGCCATGCCTGTCTGTCTATCTGTCCACGGCTTAGCTCAAAGAATCTTTGTACTTGAAAGTTGGAATTTTGCAAGGGTGAACTTATTCATTACGACGCCAAAGTGGTAGAATAAAATCTTGTAAAAACTGATTCTAAACAGTGTAAAAACTGATTCTGTACAGTGGAGATATTTTTTTCTTGTCTATTGCATGATGTGGGGTGTCGGTAGATAGGACCTTTAAAAATATTTCGTTTTTCGTTTCGTATTTTATCTCAAAACTAGGATGGAATTACAATACGGGCCAGGTCTTGCCAATTAATTTCAGTTCAGATTCATTTGTTTAGAAAAACAACGAAATAAGTTTCAAAGTTGCCTAATTTTGATAAATTATCCAATTTCAAATTCTGTTTTACGTTTCTGAGAAGGCCAATGAGATCTAATAGTTGATAATAATGATTCATTTAGGTAAAAATGAATTATGCGCTTTTTCAACTCAGACGTTTTGAGCTTGACGTCTGTCATGCGTTTGCAAATTGTATGACAACTGTGTCAGAAATAATTGATATTATAGTTTCGAAAACTATTTATTTATTTATTTAAAAAGGTACACCAACAGCATATATATACGACACTTGCAACAAATAGGATATAGTCATAAAACTCTTATACATATGCCTATTATAGGCGTACACAACACTGAAAGTAACAACATGCACATACTTATAATTGAGAATTAGAATTTTAAATAACAATTAATACTAATACAACGGACAGTTAACAGTTAAAATAGTAAGGTATATTCGGGGTTCAATCATAATTTAGCTGATTCCTTGGCTAATGCCAAGGAGTCAGCCAAAGTACGTCTAAACTTGGGTAGAGAATCGTGAAAGATATTCGCAGCTGTATCGTTCTCGTTATATTCGCTACAACATCTCGGCATGGGAGCATACTATAAACATTTATATGTATTAAACTCGTCAAAACGAATTAAATGAATCCAAACATGAAGTTTTACTAGTAGTTGTTGGAGAGTTCCACTATAAATCCTTACTGTTTAGTCAGGAGGTGGATGTGGAACTACAAGTAAATCCTCTGATGATGGCATCAGATCAGCATGATGGTGTTAAATTATGGTATTATTTTCTAAATGTCAAATACTTACAAAGTTTTAAATCGATACGTCAGTAGTAAGTTAAAAATTACTTCTAAGATTTGATTACATGATTACAAATAAAAATCAGGCAAGAAGGCATCTATATCTGACTTGCAATTTAAGTACAAAATTAGTGTTTTTTTTTTACAGTACAGGAAATGCTTAAAGCTTATTGTTATGTCCAGCACTGTAATTAATTTCCCACGGAAAAATTGCGTTTTGAGAACAGAGGTAATTTATTTTCTCAAAACTGAGTGGTCAGATTTATCGTCAGTAATCCTTTCTTGTATTTACAATCTGCGTCCTTCAGTCAATTTTCCGCCTCAGGATTCCTACAAAGACCAGATTTCGGCGCCCTTACCACCTTAGAGCCCTAGTTCAAATAGATGTAGAAGTATTTTTTACCCATGACATGAAGAAGGAAAGAAGGATTTTCTTTGGTTACTTACCTAAAAAAATCTAATTCGTCCGTCAGTTGGATTAACAGAAAATAATGGACACGTATTTTTTCTTTTCTGAATTAAACAAAAAAATATGAAGATATAGTCACGCCTTGCGACATTTTTAGCAAGTCGTGACCTCACGTGCTCACTTTGATGCGCTGTATCTTCGTCACTGTTTGTTTGATTGACAAAAGACAAAATATGGGTCCAATATTTTTTTATAATCTAACTGACGGACTAAATAGAATAACCTTTTTTTGACCCAGGAAACTAGCCTATTACACGTCTTGGCAAGTGTAGGACGCCCCCTAACTCTATAGATCGACGACTTTAGGAATATGGCTGGCAGTGGATGAATGAAAAAAGCGGGAGGTCGTGCTCTTTGGCGCTCTTTGGGGGAGGCTCACGTTCAGCAGTGGACTGCATTAGGCTCACATGATGAAGAATTACTGAATATTAGTCAGTAGGACTTTTAAGGAAGTGTCTTGTGCAGAGGTTGCTCACAGGACTGTATCCCAAGCCCTCCCAAGGGTTTGTCTTGGCACGGGTTCCTTAATTTTTTTTGTACCTAGCACCTACCTTACTTACTAACTATAGTACAATAGTGTACAATATCAATCTTTAAAACAAAAATATATTTCAGCCTAAACCCTTATCAAGATCATGACTGACCAGCAGGAGTTCTCCAATCAACTCGGAGATCAGCTCGAAGAGTTAAGGGAATGCGTTCTTTCTGCTCCAAAAGTTCAACCACCGAACACATCTTTTACAGACGTGGTAAGAACAAGCAAAGGTTCTAAATACGACCGTCAAACACCAGTAGTATTGCTATTTACTCAGTAAGCAAAAATAAGTCGAGTGAAGAGACTAAAAAACTTATTCAGACCATCATTAAGCCTAATGAACTCAAGCTGCATATCCGTGGATTAAGAAAAACTAAAGCTGGAGGCGTGATAATAAGCACCGAAAGTAAAGATGACCTTGAAAAGCTGAAGCAGTCAGAACAGCTTATAACATCTGGTCAAAAAGCTGAAGAAACTACGAAACGTAAGCCTAAAGTTATACTGTTAGGAGTACCGAATAATACTACAGAGAAGGAGATATTCGAATGCTTATACGAACAAAATATTTCGGGCAAACATCAGCATATTGAACGTGAAAAGTTCCTAGACGCAATCAAACTAAGCCACAAATCCGGTAAAAAAGACGCTTCTTACTGCAACTTTATCCTGGAACTACCATCAGACCTTAGAAAACTTCTAATTGAGCAGGAAAGGGTATTCATCAATTGGACTTCATGCCGAGTAAGAGACTACACCCTTGTAACTAGATGTTACAAGTGTCAACAATATGGCCTCTCAGCAAAATATTGTCGGGAGGCTGACTCTACCTGTGGACACTGCGGCTGCGTTGGCCATTCAATTAAAGAATGCTCAAACAAGCAAACTGTGCTACGTATCGGCGGTTCAATAAACCTAGCCATCACTAAACAGGAGATGAGCAATGCCCCGCTAGAAAAATCGCAGAGGCTAGATATGTTAGTTCAATTGATTACGAGGGCGCCTAAAGCGCCGTAGACTCTATTTTTAGTTATAAGTTATTACATAATTAAAACTAATAGATAAGTAGATCTTGATCTACTTATTTATTTTTTAATAGTGAGTAATTGATTTTGTGTATAACACTTACATTATAGTTAAATAAGCACTAACCTACTTTATGATATAAATACCTAAGATACAAGCAAAGTATTTTGATTATTTTAGGTATAAACATCGTAATATTTTGTACTTACCGATATTTCTTAACTTAATTTTTATGTATCTAGGCTAAGTTTTATACAGAAATAAATTGTATCTTTATCTTTATAGACAAAAACCCCTACTTCATACCGCCCGTTTAAATGCATTAAATATTCTACAACATCACATACATTGCTCTGGTCCTGTGGTAAGTATACTTTTTTTGGTGAATTTTCCTATCTTTGAATGGCTCTTCTGCTTTGCGGGGCAAATACAAATCGATATCATCATCATCATCATTTCAGCTATAGGACGTCCACTGCTGAACATAGGCCTCCCCCATTGACTTCCAGATTGGCCGGTTGGAAGCGGCCTGCATCCAGCGTCTTCCTGCGACCTTTACCAGGTCGTCTGACCACCTTGTGAGTGAACGTCCTACGCTGCGCTTGCCGGTACGCGGCCTCCATTCCAGAACCTTTCTGCCCCATCGGCCATCAGTTCTACGTGCTATGTGCCCCGCCCACTGCCACTTCAGCTTGCTAATCCGTTGGGCTATGTCAGCGACTTTTGTTCGTTTACGGATCTCTTCATTTCTGATTCGATCTCGCAAGGAAACACCAAGCATAGCCCTTTCCATAGCACGCTGTGCGACCTTGAGCTTTCTTATGAGGCCCATAGTGAGAGGCCACGTTTCAGTTCCATATGTCATCACTGGTAACACACACTGGTTGTAGACTTTCGTCTTGAGGCACTGAGGTATTTTGGACGAGAAGACGTGGTGTAGTTTCCCGAACGCTACCCAGCCGAGTTGGATTCGACGATTGACCTCCTTCTCAAAATTGGATTTACCCAACTGGATACAAACCGATATACACAAATCGATATACGATCGATAATTCAATGAATTTCAGATGTTTCCTACTGCTTTTTCTACGTCGACTGTGTCTAGATGGGCTATTCGCAATATTTACATAAATCCCGTGCTCGGAGCTGTGTAACCGAATCCAATTTAACTTGAGGATAGCCCTATTGACACGCAAATGCTATCAACTCTACCGAATAATGTCTGGTGATAGCATCGCATGCACGCACAGAGATTCTTGCATAAATATTTGCAAGCTGGATTCGTTTGAACGCCTGAAATAACAAAGGTATGATTTGGTTATTGCATGGTTTTGAAGTAAGTAAATTCTTATAACCATCAGATGCAATTTGATGATCATCAGATGATTTCTATGAATGACTTAAATTTAAATTATAAAAAAACCCTTTATAACAATCACACCAGTTTTCTAGCCCCAAACTAAGCAAAACTATGGTGACTAGAAACGATTAAACATACTTACATAAAATAACTTGCTTCTTGTGGGATTCGAACAACTCCGCTTGATTGTGTAGTCCCGAGCGCAAGCCTTATGTAGACCAATAAAGTAAATTCCTGGTTTTGAAAACGTACATAAAGAATCGTTAATACATACATTTAAACGGTTTTATATTCGTATTTTTATTATACTTCATCATCATCATCATCATCATCATCATTTCAACCATAAGACGTCCACTGCTGAACATATTATACGTACCTTGCTTTAATTCAAACTTTAACTTTTAACTTTAACAGGGCAGCATGCCGGAATTGGTGTCGCTATATCTGAAGTTCCGGGTTCGATTCCCGGTCGGTCAATGTAGAAAAAAATAAATTTCTATATTGACTTGGGTCTGGGTGTTGTGGTACCGTCGTTTTTTCTAATTTCTGTAACACAAGTGCATAAGCTACTTATCATAGGATCAGAGCAATGTGTGTGATGTGGTCCAATATTTTAAAAAAGTATTAAAATAAACAGCTTTTTTAAATAATTATATTCTTCCAATGTTTTGACGACCATTTGGTGTAGTGGTTCGTACCCCGAACAACAAAGCCAGCGGTTGCGGGTTCGAATCCCGCAAGGGGCACATGTTTGTGTGATGGTGGGTTGGCGAGCGCAGTTTTTTATAAGATTTTGCACGCAGACGCTACTGCCCGTCTCGTGCTACAGGATCAGGCGATTAGTCGCCTCTTACGACACGCCTTCTGTTGGCGGTGAGGAAGTGTATTCTACACGGCACAACACAAGGATGATAATTTCTTACATTGGGACCATGACAACTGGTGGGATGCCTATAACTTTTTTGTTTATTTATATTGACGCACAAACATACAGATTTTTACGTGGTATAGTATCCAAATAGTATTATTTTGTGTTCTATTTTCACGTGGCTCAGTGAGCAGACATTCTCAGAAAACATTCAATGTAAATAATTCTTATTCGTAAGACAGGTACCCGTGGCAACATGATACCTTTGATATAAATTATTACGTATTTGTATACCTAGAAAAATATTTATTTGTTAAACATGGATTCTGAGAGTAACATTTATTGAACATTGATAAAAAAGCTTGCAATGATAGGTGTCGGTGTTATTCATCATCATCATCATCTTTTTAACCATGGGACGTCCACTGCTGAACATAGACCTCCGTCAATGACTTCCAGATTGGCCGGTTGGAAGCGGCCTGCATCCAGCGGCTTCCTGCAACTTACCAGGTCATCAGGTCACCTTGTGAGTGGACGTTACTATAGAAGAGAAAAACGCTGGGTTGCTTGGTTGCCAAGTTCTGTAGAAATCCTTAAGGCGCGGGGTAAGGAGAATACACGTAAAAGAGCTGTTTTTGGATAGATTTTCTGTCGAAAATACTGGATATAGGATGTGGAAATTAATAAACCATGTAACTTATATGTTGATGTTTTTCCTGTTGTATCTAAATACTAGTTATTATTTCTTATAAACACTAAAAAAAATCAAAGTACCGCAAATATTGCGAGCTTGTACACATTTATATTTTAAACGACGTTTTTGTTTAGCTTCAAAGTTGGTTTAGTTATTTATAACATTCGTGCCTTTAGGATAAAGTTTTTATTTAAATAGTCAACAAATTAAGAATTATAAGGATTTTTAATGGATTTTACTCATAGCGCCCTTTTCCATGAGCGGATATTTTGCTCGCAATGATTGCAATGATAGTCGGCGAGAAGCATTCGTATTATCTTAGGCACGTAATAGAAGTCGACGCCTAATGCTCAAGGTCACTTGCCTTACCCGTCGCCTTAAGTTATAGTTACAGAAATAAAAAAGGTATTTATTTTTAAAAATATTTTTTTTTACTATTGATATTATAGAGACTTATTATTTGATTAGGGCTTAAAATGGTTCATGTAACATTGTAACACACGGCCGGTGTGCCCGTTTTTTTCAGAACTTAGCACACACTGTCGTGTCTAGATGCTTTGAGTTAGGTTTGAAGAATTTATTAATTTATCATAAGAACTTAGTTATATTAGTTTGTGTTCTAACCCGGATTATGTAGGTAGCCATCGAAATCCGGGAATTTTCATTTCTTTATTAAAGTGTTCAAGGACTTTCAAACGAGCACGGCTTGTAGTTAGCAACGTCTGAATCTGAACTTATAACAAATAATATTTATTTATTTTTTAAGGTAAGTGGGTGGACGTTGAATACTTCAAATTTTGCCTTTTTACAAAGCTTTGAAAATGTATCCTTTTGGCTGCTAGAATCGACAAAGCGTGTCCAAAGATATTGAGTGTCAAAGGGGTTACTGTTGCGGTTGAAATTGCTCAATTACCTACATTTTACATGAAAGGAGTTTTGTTTTTCCAATCACCCTGTATATGAGATGACATCAGAGCCCAAACATCTAAAATTCCTACACGCTTTTGCCACTTTGCCGGGCTCGAACCTGAGACCGGATATTGTATATTCGATTACTGAGCTACTAGACAGCCTTTATATGGTTACTGGCTGATATTATACAGGCTGTGAAGAAGAATAGAATAGAATGAAAAAAAATTAATTGACACACACAAATAAAAATAAAAATACATAAATAAAGAACTTGATTGTTAGAAGAATTCTAATTTTATATTTATTTAACTTAAAAGTTTGCCCTGTCTACGAGCTACTGAGGTCTGATCGCGATCGTTTCTAATGCAATTGCAAAGAATATTTATTTATTGCACTAATCTGACGACTTCCGTAGCCGGTTTTGGCGTTCGCCATCTCTGAGATTCGTGGCGAAAGTGTTGACAGCTGTTTGTCAAATGGTCAACGATTTTCTGGTAGCTTAGCGCGCGAACAAATCTATTTTGATCATTTCATTTCAGCCATGGACGTCCACTGCTGAACACAGGCCTCCCCCAATGACTTTTATCGGGCGGATTGTCAATACTCGCCACGCTTGGCAGGCGGGTTGGCGAGCGCAGTTTTTTTATAACATTTCACACGCAGACGCTGCTGCCCGTCTCGTGCTACAGGAATTAGTCGCCTCTTACGACACGCCTCCTGTTGTCGGTGGGGAAGTGTATTCTTTACGGCCGTCCCCACACGGCACAAGCTATTTTACTTTGACTTAAATTATGTACCTATATGATATTAATAATTTGTGTGAAGTATACTTATGTAAAACTTGAGTTGAAATCCCTGAAGCAGTTTGTTCACCCTGTATAATTAACAATTTATGTCTTGTTTAACGATATTTATCTGAAAACCTAGTATCAACTATGCTGTAAATAAAAAACAATCTTAATTCATTAACGTTAGAGTACATTTTAGTAATAGATTCAATTCGAATTCAACGTGGGATCTGAATCCATTTTACGAGAAATATTGTTCTCAACATTCAATTTGCTCTAATTAATTTGGAGGTTCTATTACATGTAAGGTTTGGTTACATCAAAAGCGGTAGTATGGCGTTGAACATCATCCAGTAACTAACTCACTTGCACTATCTTCTTATATCTTTGTATAGCACACCATAAGAAGTGACTATAGTTTTAGTTCTATAAATAAAGGCTTGTAAGTTGTATAATAAATAAATAATAAATATTAATATTGGACAACATCACATACATAGCTCTGATCCTATGGTAAGTAGCTTAAGCACTTGCGTTACAGAAATCAAAAACAACGACGGTACAACAACACCCAGACCCGAGACAATATAGAAAAGTTATTTTTCTACATTGACCGACCGGGAATCGAACCCGGAACCTCAGAGATAGCGACACCAAGTCCGGTATGCTCGCCTCTCGGCTACGGAGGTCGTCAAATAAATAAAAAGTGCGTTTTTAAATTATTTTTAATTGATATAATTGATTGACAATTGAGTAATTGACAGCTGATTTTACTGTCCGAATCCGAATCAGACATACAAAGCAAATCTGTAAATAAGTAATTTATAATTGTTTTAACTCCATAAATATATAAACGTCTCTACTTTGAAAATAATAAAAAGTGTAAGGTAATTTTGCAGTAAATACATTTTAAGTCTCTCTGAAACGATTTATTTTGTTCAAACTAGCTTCCACCCGCGGCTACGCCCGCGTGCAGTTCGATCTGTCACATAAAGTCTTTATCAATGACCCATGACACTTCCCAGCTCAAAATAATACAGTACACCACATCAATGCCTCGCTTTAAATGTAAAAGAAAAAGCGACGCTAGCGCCGATGCATTATTTTAGAACAAATTTGATAACCAAAGGTTATAAGGTATAGCATAGGTTATAGGTATAGTATAAGGTAAGGCAACCATAAAAGATAGATATATGCTATCACCGTTTTTTTTTAATAGGAAACAATTTTGGTATACAATAATTTAGCGTTAGTTTATTTGTTTACTTTTTTTTCCTTCTTGCAATATTTTCATTGATACTCCGCTTCTTTTGGTTGTAGCGTAATGTAGTATAGCCCAAAACCTTCCTCAATAAATGGACTATCCAACACAGTTTTTTTTTCAATTCGTACCATTAGTTCCTGAGATAAGCGCGTTCAAGCAAACAAACAAACAAATTTTTCTAAGCTTTAGTATAGATGTGGACAATATGTGATTTCCAAGATAAATTATTGTTCAGTATTAAGCCTTAAAAGGTAGCCTCGTCAGTTTCTGTCAATTCTGTATACAGGGTTACATTTCACGGTAGTGCCACTCACCACTCATCAAATCAATCAAAAGTTAAAAAAAACTTTTTATTTTTTATTTTTAATTCTTCCATTCTGCATTTGAAAAATAGAATACGTAGATAATTTGCTATCACTCGATTAAATTGCACCGTATGTGCACTGCATGAGGTTCTTGTTGGAGCGGCGTCGGCGTACGCCTGTGATTTCTGACGAAAAAAAACGCAAGATGCGCCGTCAGCATCTTGCGTTTTTTTTTCCCGGAAATTTTTAAGTATATTTTACTCCAGAAGTACGTCGACTGAAATTAATTACGATAAATTAGTATTTAAATATTGTTCTATAGACCTTATTTTTTAAATTTAGCACTACTGTGAAATGTAACCCTGTATATGTCTGTCACTTTTAATTGTTTTATATTACCTTTTCTATCTAAAAATTGAATGATCTTAGTCTTACTAATATCGACTCTAAGATTGTTTGCATCAAGCCACATTATTACACTGTTGACACTGACGCTAGAGAGTAGTCTAATTAATTAATTAATAAACCCCACCAATTTATGAGTTGTAATGCTATAAAATATTCGCTTAGCATATCTTAGCTTGCAGTGAAAACCTTAACTATTAGCTAAATCAGGGCCATAGAATACCATTTCAGAATACATTTGGGCTTCTCATTAATGTCATTAGTATTTTAACTTAAGTACCCCTACCTATTCATTAAATTTTACTAAGTATAAGGTTTTTTTATAAAGCTTGATACGAGTAAGTAAAAAATACAATAAAAATAAAATATTACAACTGTAATTGCTTTTGGGAATACTCTTATTAAGCACAGATCTGGGCCTAAGAAGTACGAGTTAACATATAAAGGTGAGTACTGACTGGCGTTTCGGGGCGTAATGTAACATTTACAATCAGTACGTATGGGGTCCACAAGGTAGAGGACCTGGTTAAGGCGCAGGGTAAGAATAATACACGTGAAAGAGGTGTTTTTGAACAAGTTTTCTGGCGAAAATATATATATAGGATGTGGAAATCAATATATCATGTAACTTATATGTTGAAGTTTTTCTGTTGTATCTAAATACTAGTTATTATTTCTTGTAAACACAAAAATATTACCGAACGACCTTAATGAGTACCGCAAATATCGCGAGCCTGTACACATTTATATTTTATACAACGTTTTTGTTTAGCTTCAAAGTTGGTTTAGTTATTTATAACATTTGTACTTTTGGGATCATTTTTTTTTTTCAAATAGTCAAAAAATTAAGAATTATAAGGATTTTTAATGAATTTTACTCTTAGCGCCTACTTTTCCATTAGCGGATATTTTGCTTGCATTGATAATTAATTTGCACACCGCATCCGCGCACCGGATGGATGTTTAGTCTGCGAGAAGCATTTGTACTTTCTTAGGCACGTAATAGAAGTCGCATTAGTCGACGCTAAATGCTCAAGGTCACTTGCCTTAGCCGTCGCCATAAGGTTAAAAGCCACTGGATACGGACAGTTTCCAACAGGACAATTTGGATGCAATTGAGGGAGGCCTATGTTCAGTAGACGTCCTTTATCTGAAAAGATTATGATGATGATGATGACATAAGTGAGAAACGAATCAGATTTTGGCACACGACGTGCAAGCTGCAAATGTTACATTACCAGCCCAGCCACCATACGAACCCTATTATTCAAGTAAAGCAATTTATCTTTTATTCATAAAGCGCAACGCTTTATAAGCTGCAAACTCACGCCCAGGTAGTGTTACGTGTTTAGTTCATCAAGAGTTCTAAAGCGAATAGCATCTAATCCGCCGGCAGCAACGCGAGCACACTTCATTAATTTACTTCCGTTGGAGCCGAGAGTTGCATGCTGCTTGATTAAACACTCGTTTGCTGTCTCTTCTGGTTAAACGAACAAAAAGGAGACAACCTATAGTCGTGGACATTGCTGAATTTGACTGCTGGTTTAATCAAATAAATAAATTCCTACGAATGCTAAGAAATATAAAGTTTTAGGCTCGCCAAACACGGTTGTAGCCGGTGGTCGATACTTGTGGCAGCGTTTGTGGCTGTCGCATGTGGCCTGTGAAAAGAGGCTAGTTTCCTGGGTCAAAATATGATTATTCTATTTAGTCCGTCAGTTAGATTATCAAAAAATAGTTTGTTTTTGTCAATCAAACAAAAACAGACGAATTTGAAGCGCATCAAAGTGAGCACGTGGCACGTGCACGCCTTGCTAAAAAGTGTCGCAAGGCGTGACGTTACGCGAAAATTTAACGGGCTATATCTTCATCATTATTTGTTTGATTGAGAAAAAAAAAATACGTGTCCAATATTATTTTCTGTTTATCCAACTGACGGACTAATTAGATTTTTTTAGGAAACTAGCCCATTCTGGTGGCTCAGTACTGAGTCAGCGGGATTGAAGGTTAAACTTGTATGCCGAATTCGGTAGAACATGAGAACTGATCGTAGATCGAAGTAACATCCATTGTAACCATGTTCTGGACAAAATAAAGTTTTCATTTAATTTCATTTCAACTATGGTAGCTCGAGAACCTTACAATCATACTGTCAAATTCGTACCTAAAAAGTAAAAGTGTCACTTGACATCATTTCAGACCTAAGTATTTGATATTATTTTCAACTTGATACCATTACGCGTTTCTAGTAAAAAAAGTCTTGACAGATATACAGACAAACGGACGACGAAGTGATCTTATAAAGGTTCCTTTTACGATGTCACCTACCTATAGTTACTCCGTTTTTTTTTTTCTGTCTACAAATTTTGATAACTATTTTTGTTCTTTAAATGATGATATTTAAGACGACCTCCGTAGCCGAGAGGCGAGCATACCTGACTTGGTGACTTGATGATTCCCGGTCGGTCAATGTAGAAAAAATAACTTTTCTATGTTGTTTCGGGTCAGGGTGTTGTGGTACTGTCATTGTTTCTGATTTCTGTAACACAAGTGCTTAAGCTACTTATCATAGGATCAGAGCAATGTATGTGATGTTGTCCAATATTGATTTATTTCTTTATTTTTTATGATTGTTTGCTTTTAAAAATAAGTTGAAGCAGCTCTTTACGCTCATTGAAAAAGTGTTTTTACTAACCCAAATAATGTTTTCTCAGTAAGTGAATTGTAAATTATTCTTGATGAGAAATACTAAAGTTCTCAAACTATAGATAGCTACGAGAAAGGTTTGTAAGAAGACTGATGGGTGAGTTGCTAGTATTTTTTAAAATAATCAGCTAAGAGTGTGTCTGCATATATCCAAACTTATATTTACTCACGTACGCTGTAGTTACTGCAGAGTATACGAGTAATTACTTAGGGCAGCGAGACTTGGAGCCGTACAAAACACCACAGAGAGAAACTCAGTAAATGTCAATGTGCAGTGGAGTGAAGTATGCTTGGGATGAAGTAACAAGACAAGATCCAAAAAATCTTACTCATGCGAGTTGGCCAACTTAAATGAAGGTGGACAGGACACCTACTAAGATGCAGCTTGGTTAAGTAGAGCAAACAAGTGAAACAATGGTAAGTGAATGAAACCCGTGAGAAGAAAAACGTTATAGACGAGGCCAGCTGAAACGTGGCTTCTCACTATGGGCCTCATAAGAAAGCTCGAGGCCGCACAGCGTGCTATGGAAAGGGCTATGCTCGGTGTTTCCTTACGAGATCGAATCAGAAATGAGGAGATCCGCAAACAAAAAGTCGCTCACATATCCCAACGGATTAGCAAGCTGAAGTAGCAGTGGGCGGGCACATAGCACGTAGAACTGACGGCATAGGGCAGAAAGGTTCTGAAATGGAGGCCACGTACCGGCAAGCGCAGCGTAGAACGTCCACCCACAATGTGGACAAATGACCTAGTAAAAGTTGCGGGAAACCGCTGGATGCAGGCCACATTCAACCAGCCAATGTGGAAGTCATTAGGGAAGGCCTATGTTCAGCTGTGGCCGTCATATGAAAATGAAGCTGAAATGATGATGATGATGATGAGCTAAGAAGATGGAAAGACAAAAGCCGTTAACCTTGGAATATTTGTGTACTAGATAGAGTGACAATAGACAGAGAACTACGGCAATAAAAATTTGTCCCCCAAAAGCGTGCAAAAACCATGGAAAAATGTTAATCCTGGTAAACTAACTAAACAATTCGATGTTTCTTGTCACTATAGGCTATTTTTTTACTATAGTAACTCGATCGGCTGTATCTTATCACGTACACTATTTTTTTACACTTTAGCTGAATAGTTTTTCCTAATTGTCTATTCATTTGTTTATCTAAAATCTTTATGCCTAAAGCCGTTACTGAGCCAAGTGTCGCGATCTTCTGCTTGCATAGCTTGCTTGTCATTGCGTAGTTTGTCACTAGATTTAAGCCTATCAGGCCTTTGGCTACCGATCTAGCCCGATATTTAGAAATACCCTTCACAAAAGCCAGCAGTACGTAGCCTCTATGAGTATAATAGGAATCTATGGCGCCCGGTGTGTAGTTATACGGTCAGAATCATGTGTGGCCCAATTTCGTCCTGCCATTTCAAACACTACTATATTCCTCCCATTAACCCCTCAGCTTAGCACAACAAGACACAATAAAAATGTTATTGTTACGTGGTTTCATAAAACTACTTGGCATCCAATAAATTGCAACTAGAGTTGTAAATTGACGGTCATATGCTATAAGCATCCGTCATTTATGATAAATGCTTGGTCACATAGGGCATTTATTGTCACGATGGTCACATATTTTTCTTAAGTATAAATAAAAAAAGGAGAATTCCACTAAAGTAAGTCTTGAATGTTAAGTATTTGACAATAAAAACATACAATAAAACATGTAATTGGATCTGGATCTAACTAAAAAAAAACTCGCGCGTAACGACACGACACTTTTTAGCTTGTTCGTGCAGAAAGATTTTAGAAATTACATTTCCATATAGCTTATCACTACTAAAGCCTGTCTCTCTTATAATAATGCACTTATTTGTGACAAAATGATTTTTTTCATAGTTTGTCAATAGAATTGAATGTGACGTTAGTGATAATAAATGTCCAAAATGTCCTGTCACATTGAGAAAATGTCCAATTTGCTTGGTCATATTGGTCAGACATTTATAACGTGACGGACACTTTACAACTCTAGTTGCAACCGGCCAGTCTAGAAGTCACTGGGGCAGGCCTTTGTTTAGCAGTAAACGTCTTATGACTGAAATGATGATCTAATAAGTTAATCACTAGCAGGAACAATATTTAACTGCATCTATCATCACGTCGGTTACATTACTTCGGCTGCCGTGGTAGTGTGACCAATTATGCTTCGATAAAAAGTAACGTAGTGTAAGACGCCCCTCAGCTCGATGAATTGATGACCTTAGGAAGATGGCTGGCAGTGGTTGGATGAAAAAATCGGGAGACCTTGCTCTTTGGCGCTCTTTGGAGACTTACTTCCAGCAGTGGCCTGCAATAAGCTGACATGATGATGGAGTGTTCAAGACTTATCAATGATCCTCCAAAGCTCTTAAGGGAATTAAACGTTTATTTGAAAATAAGTCTACTATGTACAAAATGTCCTATGGCTGAAATGATGACGATGATGATGTACAAAATGTTTACACTCGTCTCTTTTATCAATAAATTTACATTAACCAAAAATATTACAACTAAATAATTTTAAAATATTAATTTCGGGGTAATGGTGTAATTTTCTGAGATCGCAACATATTGTGCGTACATACATGGAGTCTATCAGATAGGCGGTCTTGTACTGCATTTGTCAGTGCAAATTAGATAGAGGTAATGTAAAGCGAGTGCCTAATCTTAGTGTCAAGTAATGAGTGACTAGACTTCACCTCTCATTACAAGTGATACTTATTGACGACCTCCGTAGAAGAGAAGCGAGCATGCCGGACTTGTTGGTGTCACTATCTCTGAGGTCCCGGGTTCGATTCCCGGTCGGCCAATGTAGAAAAAATACTTTTCTATATTGTCTCGGGTCTGGGTGTTGTGGTACCGTCGTTGTTTCTGATTTTTATAACACAAGTGCTTTGGCTACTTTCTAATTATTAATATTATTAATAGGCTTTCCAACGCATGGATATTCTTGTAATAAAAAGTCAAAATATGGTCAAAATGGTCATACACACATTCAGAATTGCAGTGTAATACTTAACTTTAGATACCATTACCAAAGCTCTACAGTACACGGCGGTAAATATTGCACATCGGCAATCATCGCATTTCCGAATACAAACGAATGCTGATTTCCATGTGCATCAATTAATAGATTTATCGATTATCAGAATTTGAATTTAGAACTAAGTACTTCATTGTTGTTTAGTTTTGATTCCCGCGTGAACTATATAGAGCTGTAAAACTAACAGTGTACCAACTAAATTAATAATAATATAAACAAAATAAATAATATAAGTTGGGGTTTTAACAACTCTATGTAGTGTCAACAAACGTCATGGTAGTGTCCGACACAGATAACGTTATACGAAGCCGAAATTAGCCGATTGTCTCTTTCCAAAGGTCGATGTGCAATATTTACCACCGGGCACTGTACATCAGCTACTGAGCTAAAAGCAACCCTATTTTAAATTAATCTGTGTAAATCTAGTTTATTTCCATCAAGAATGTTTATTCAAACTTAAATAATGATGAAAAATAATTGGATTTTTAACGGAAAAAACAACTAACGAAGTCAATTAAAAAGTTTAAAATCGATCTGATAACACTGTGTCCTATGAAGATCCGTAGCATTAGCGTAGAATTTGTTATAGTAATATTGTTTGCTTGAAGACTTGTGAAGGCTTATTTCGGTCTCTAAACAGTGTCTAAGCTGAGATATACAGTATTCGCTGTGTGCGCGATGACAGCGCCCCTAGTGACCAAAATTATTGTGGACTTAAGATCTTTAAAATTAAGGCAACTAGATGGTTTGAGAATGATTTTCGGATTGTTTTTCTTCGAAATTTGATGAAAATATCTTAAAAGTTTGTGCATATTATATTAAGTGATTTTCTTACTTGAACTAAATATGAATGTTGTAATACGTACGGGATTTGGCAATACAACATGATATAACTTTCCAACCTCAAACTGTGCAAAAAGGGAAAAAATTGTATTAGCACAGCATGTGAGAGACGTTGAAGAGCTTAGAACCAACGGACAAAGCTACATAATAAGAGCTGTGGTAATAAGACAAACGTCTGTGACACAAACTCCTTACAAAACTTTTTTCTTTTCACTACAGCTATGCATTTATGTCTTTGCTCCAATTTCCATCTTGATATTTGAAACGAATAAAACATACACGATCTGTTTTTCCCATTGTGTCTACGCTTTATAACACAACACATACTGTGACCCATATCGCGAATTTTAACGCTTTTACTTAAAAATACTTAATAATGTTAGTATGGAATTCTATGAAAATATAGCAATTTGACACTGACAGTCCAGAGTTTTTTCACATTTCTACCACATTGCGTGCTGCGATCGATTTGACGGCCCCCACCACCTACTATGCACACAGCGAATAGCCGATGTAAAGGATTTCGATGTTATGGGAGAAGATTTGTCAGCGACATCATCGAGAGATAGTAATGTAAGAAAAAAACACAGTAAGTATGACAGGAACCTACAGTGTGAACCTACGTCATATAGCACTATCCTGTAGAGTAGAATTGTCATATGATTTGTTCGACAAAATTTTCCGACATTTTTTAATCTGTATCTGTGCTGTTTTTGTATGGGCGAGCGTTGACAGGAGTTTTCATTTCATACTAAATGTAAGTGAAGAATCACTTACTAGTTTCGGAGAAAGATGGTGTACTCGATGACCTACGTTCACTACGTTGTGTCTTTATTACTGTAGGTACTTATATATTTTTTCTGTTGTTTTGTGCTGCCTTTTTGCTATAATCGTATTTAGTAAAGCTTACTATTTTAATTAACTTTTTCACGTACATGTATACAGGGTGTCCCTGGAAGTATGGAGCAAATCAAACAGGTGCATAACGGGGATCATACAACTCAAACTTTTTGACTTTATGAATGTAGGTTCCTTTTTTAACGGATAAAAAGTTGGAAATATTTTTTTAATTTTGTCATAAAATATCATATAGCTCTATGTCCGAGCTTATTGAAATTAAAAAAAATTTTTTTTTATGAAAATGGAACCTGTATTCATAGAGCCAATATTAAAAAAAAAAAAAAAATCGGGAATGACCGCTACACATCTGTTTGATTTGATCCATACTTCTAAGGATACCTACCCTGTTAAGCTGTGTACGTCGCTTATCGCTGGCGGTACTGCTTCAACACAAGCTTCAGCACAAGCTTTAACACAAGCTTTACCAATCAATCCAAAGAAAAATAATGTGTTCAAACTGTACAAACATTTTGCTAACCAATTCCAGGTGACACTATATAGCGCGCTTGCCCCAGTCTGTGTCCTGTCAATTTTATTATTAAAAATACTTCCTAAAATTGGAGCGTTCTTAGAGCAAGCCGGAATTTTCTGATTAAATAAAAAGATTAAAGAGCGCCAAGGAGCACGATTTCCCGCTTTTTATCCAGCCACTGCCACTATCTTCCTAAGGTCATCGGTCCATCGAGCCGGGGGGCGTCCTACACTACATAGGCCAAGGGGCGGTCACCACTCGAGAACCCGTTTACGCCACCTTTCATCGGTTCTGCGACAGATGTGGCTGGCCCAACTGCCACTTTAGCTTGCTACATTTTTGGACTAGCGAAGGTTCGTCTGTACAATAAGTGTGAAAATCGCAAAGCTTGTGATTTTGGTCACACGTCGTTAGTGCACCAATAGATAAGATTACTCTGCTCTCTATGCATCGTATATCAGTTTTAGGTATATTTAGTGTTGACATACGATTTTTCAATATGGATGGAAATGCAGAAAATCTGAATCAACTTAAACATTGTTTTTTACAATGCGATACTTGATAATTCGTAAAGAATCTTCAAAAGACTTCGAACTGTTTTGTATGAAGCCAGGCATACCTACCTTAAGTTAAAAGTAACTATAAATAACGTTATTCTGGTGTACACCTATGAAACATACGTTAAACGACATAAAAAATAATTACAAACAACGAATACTCTTTGACAAAATGTCGTAAATTATGTACTTTGTTCAGAATTTCAGGGTGAACATGTAATATTTATTATTATTTACTCAAATTTACTTACAACTTGAGGTATGCCAATTAGGTTCGATGCCTTTTAGTTAACACTAGATGCCCATGGTTTCATTTTTACGATTCTGTACCTCACTAAGAAAAAAGAACCCTAATAGAAGAAGAAGAAAGAAAGAAAGAAAAGACATTTATTATACAATGGACATCACACACAAACAGTAAAAGACACAATACATTATTTAAATTAAAAGAAAAAAAGAGTAACAAAAAAAAATTATAACAGAAAAACGAGTAAACCAAGCGGTGCCACTATGTGCCTGTGATGTCCGGGATAATGGAACCTCACTCAGCTTGAGCCACGGCCTGAGTAGGCCGCGACGCTGGTTTTTAGTAGGCCCCGCTGAGTGAGGTACACGGACGGACAGCCGACGAAACTTAAATAAATAATATGCATATTAAATATAAAAAGAAATAAACTTAAAGACAATAAACATTACGTAAACTAATGAATAGACAGCGTATTACTAAAACATAGGTACTAACAGGTTATAATTATTACTTAAGTAAATATTAGGTTTCGCATGGAGAACAGATTAAGAACATAATTGTGTGTTATATAGATATATATATATCATGTTAATAGTTATGCATCAAGGAATCGTCACGGCCGCCAGTCACACTAGGCATTACCGATCATTCCGGCCGAACGCCATGAGCGGGACGGTAATGTGCAATAATTCTGTAAGTTCAGAAACCGTTTTGAACTGGTCCGTTGTAGGTGACCTTAATTGTGCGTAACATGTTTATTTTCAGTGGGCTAGCGAATCGTTAGAATAATAAAAGTAATCAAATAAATAATTAATCAAATAAAAATCAGTCAAGAAATATTTCAAATAAATTAAATTGTCAAGGTGTTCGATTAAAATTATGAGTCGGTGGGTAAGTGATTGTATTTAATATCATTTGTACCTAACTCGTCAGTATTTTATCTATTTATTTACTCTAATAAGATTACTCCGTTTTGGTCTATCTGTCTGTCAATACCCTTTTTCATAGGAACGCGTGGAGGTATCTCGTTAAAATTTATATGAAATATTTAAGTTTGTAATAGACATGAAACTTCTTATAGGTAGTCAACACAATCAAAGTGCAGTATGGGGACGGCCGTAAAGAATACACTTTCCCTCCGCCAACAGAAGGCGTGACGTAAAAGGCGACTTACTCCTGTAGCACGAGACGGGCAGCAGCGTTTGTATGTGAAATGTTATAAAAAACTGCGCTCGCCAACCCGCCTGCCAAGCGTGGCGAGTATTGGCAATCCCCCTCCAATGAAAGTCATTGGGGGAGGCCTATGTTCAGCAGTGGACGTCCTATGGCTGAAATGATGATGATGATGATGATGAATCAAAATACACGGCTCCTTATGGAATCAAAACCTATAGGATATTTTCTGTTTACCTAGAACCATGGAATTTGGCAAGAAACTATGTCTTATAGCAATACAGCTTACAGCTTAAATAAATAAATAAACACACACACACACACACACACACACACACACACACACACACACACACACACACACACACACACACACACACACACACACACACACACACACACACATATTATGCACATTGTTGATTGTATGGTGTAAGTTCACGTTCCCCTCTTTAACACGTATTGTATAAAATGTAATAAATGTAAATCCAATACTGGCTGTCTGCTTTGTCACCAAGAAAATATATTCTGTACTTATGAGCTGTGGATTTTGTAAAAAAAAATAATAAAAAAAAAAAACACAAACAACGTTAAAATTCGAAATCAGTCAAATCCAAATTTTCAAATTCAAATTTATTTACTTACTCGAAAAGAGGTACATATTAAGATTGTACAAATGACAAAGATCGCACAATTAGCCATAAGCTGGCATGCAACTATTCAGAAATTTACTGAGGTTAACGAATGACTGAATAATATCCATTAAACAAATAAATTTAAAATAAGAATAAATTAAAAAATTTCAAGTATCAGGCAATGTTAAAAAAAACAACAATGTCAATATTAAACACAAATAAAATAGATAAATCAAGATGTTATGTGGGTTAGGTACAACACTTACAACTTCTTCCGAAAAAGGCATCATCAGTAAAAGGCATCGAACCTAATTGGCATATCTAAAGTTGCGTTTACGTTATTTTGGTGTACACTTATGAAACATACGCCAATCGATAGAGAAAATGATTACAACAATATATACTTACTTTTTGACAAAATGTCATGTAAATGATATAATTTGTTTAGAATTTCAAAATTTTATTTTTCTTTACACAATCAAATTGAAATTCTGAACAAATTGTATCATTTACGACATTTTGTCAGGAGTATTTGTTGTTTGTAAATATTTTTTCTATCGATTGGCGTATGTTTCATAGGTGTAGTACACGAAAATAAAGAAGTATGTATGCCAATTAGGTTCGATGCCTTTCTGATTTTTACTGCTTTCGGATTTTTTACGTTGTTTGTGCTATAAGACATAGTTTCTTGCCAGATTTCATGAGTATTTGTTGTTTGTAATTATTTTCTCTATCGATTGACGTATGTTCCATATGTGTACACCAAAATAACATTATTTTAGTTAACTTGCAAATTAAGGTATGCCAGAGTCCATACAAAAAAGTTCGAAGTCGAGTAGCTTAATTCCAAAAGAAAGTTTTTTTAAAAGTATAACCTTATTTGCAAAAAAGCGAGAGTAGAATCTTATGAGACTCAATTTCCGTGATGGACGAACAATTTTTTTTTCTGTACAAAATCCTTGGTGCGCGTGTCCATCTTAAACTTGGCCGGTTTTTTTTTCTAAGGGTAAAGGAAAACTAATCGGTCGAAATGTAATTAGAAACTTGATAAAGCGTACTCCCCGCCTTGAAATGGCTCAAAGCAACTGGAGAAGAAAAAGGGATTTTTGATGATCATTTTGGTTTAGTTTCAGATTTAATCACATAATACGTTTAAAACATCTTCATAAACTGGAAATTACTTATTTGAAAAAAGAACAGATATATTTTTTATTTTTTATATTTCAGCAGTAAATACATATCTGCCGTGATTATAAACAAAATCTTGTTAAGAAAAATGACCTCAATGAACTTCGGCTGTTGGTTTCCGTAAAGTTCCCGTGACGTACGGGGGGTAGCGTGAGTTATGTGTTTGTGTTCATAGGAAGATAAATATTTGTTTACGGCAATCTCCTCTTTTGTTTTTTTAGGAACACTTTAAATCTCTTGTAAACCAACATGTATATAGTGACATTACGGTGCATATCAATAAGATTTTTGTCTGGCGACCATGAACTGAAAGACGCAGCGTGGTCAGGCCGCCATCCTTGATCGCATCCCGGATCGCAGGAAGCCGCTGGATATTAGCGACCCATCGCTATGGCGCTCTATGTCTAGTCTTGCAGTAAACTTCCAAAGGCGTACGATGATGTCAACCAAAGCGGAGTCGAGATAAGAAAGAATCAAAAAACTGTTAAGTAAGCGGCTTTAGAACTAGCGCATACTAAAGGTTTTTGATCGGCTGATTAGTTGAATCAGTGTTTGAATTTAAAAATGATCTTTCCTAAATTGCCTTGAGTCTGGGTGTACTGAGAGACGCCCCTGGCAAAATTCAAAGGGTATACGAGGTAACCTTTGACATTTGAATGGGACTAGTATCGTATAATATAGTAGTCGTAGTATTTACAGTGACATATCAGAACCAAGGATCAAATGATCACTATGCGCAGACCAAACACAATGCGCCATCTATAGGGATAAATGTACAGTGTGTTTCTCCATTAGTGTGTTTTCTCAATTGACACCTCGCGTCACCTTGGCGTGAACAAAAATTTCAATGCTCCATACATTGTCATCGTATGGAGCATCTAAAATAATCCGGCCAAGTGCGAAAGTTCCGTACAAACTTGTTGATATTATGTAGTTCGTTTATAGCGAGAATTGACTCTCCATCATATTTTATGCTTTTTCTAAGTTTATTAAAAAAGTATATTGAGAACTAAACTTACAGTTTTCATATTATTTTCTTTACTTGTGCTATAAAACATTGCTTCTTTACTTTCATAAGTCTAAGTAACCTAACCTAACCTAACCCTACCCTTTTAATTTTGTTGACTCAAAAGTTTAACTTTTCACAGCTTCGAGGAATCGCATACCTCAGTACTCGTTTACCTGATTAAACTTGATACCTCCATGCGTTCCTGGTAAAAAGGGTCTTAATAGAGCGATGCTGCATCTGCAGGTATCTTGAAAATGTATTTTTGGGGTTCCGTACCTTAAAAGTTAAATATGAACCCTTATGGGATCACTTTCTTGTCCGTGATGCATTTGCGTGATGCGTGATGCATTTCGACAGCAGAAAATAACTGAGTATACTAGCTGCCGTTGGAAAAGCTTAAATAATAGATACTTTATACAATCACACCCATTATCTAGCCCTAAACTAAGGACACTTTATACATAGCCACTAGCTAATGGGTAAACATACTAAATACATAAACATTCGTGTCTTAATATTTGCCTTGCGGGATTCGAACCCACAGCCGTCTAGCTTTATAGTCCGTACCACTAGAGCAGACCATTTATAGTAATCCTCAAAAAATTTAAAGAATAAAACATTATAAGATTAAGTATTATTACACAAAATATAAATAAAGTCGTGTTGATAATCTCCTCCTTTTTTAAAGCCTTTGATAAATTAAGATTATCTCGAATTATGTAACCTTTTCACAATGTAAAACAGTATTTATATGTATAGTGACCCTTTTTGTACATCTATATAACAGGCTTCATTACTCACAAGTCAGATAAGGTACCTAACTTATCAAGATTATTTAAATACCATAGATATAAAATACATAGTATAATAGCGTTAAGTCCAAACTATCTCCTTATATAGTTGACAATTACGAGCTTTATACGTAGGTCACACTATAAGTTTACTATAAGTTTTGCGTAACTTAAAAAAACAACATAATATAACCAAAATATTATGTTTATTGCTTTTCAAAATACTCTCCTTTACATTTTAAACATTTTTTCATGCGATCGAACCATTTTTTAAAACAGGAGGACCACAGATCTGAAGGCATGTTTTCTACGTGCTGATTGAACGCTATCACTGCCTCTTCGGAGTTGGTAAAAGTAAAACCTCTCATCAAATCTTTGATTTTGGGGAAAGTACAGAAATTACACCATCCTGCGCATAGCCCCGACCTAGCGGGGCTATGCGCAGGATGGGTGACGAGTTGTACTTTTTCGGAAGCTAAAATTGACTTTGTTTTGTGGGCCGTGTGTGAAGAAGCGTAACCGTAGCGACAGCGACGACCGTACGAGCGACGACCGTAAGCGACACCCTAGGTAAACAAATGGTAGAATGGTGGAACTGTACAGATGGGACCCGTAGCTGAGAAAAAAAATGCGATCATTTTTTAACCAACGTTTCTCGCCTGCCTCAGTTTTGTTGGCCTGTTCTTATTTTCAAACACCCATTGACAAGATTGCTGTTCTTTTTCGGGTTCAAAACAATAAATCCACGTTTCGTCTCCTGTGACAATGTCATAAACAGCATTAGAATGTCCGTGGTCGTACTTTAGTAGCATCTGTGAGCACCATTCCACGCGAGCCCGCTTCTGCTCCGCTGTCAGTTCATGAGGGATCCAACGACAGCAAAGTTTCCGAACTTTCAATTCTTCGTGTAAAATTTTCTGAATTTGGCTTTTTCATTTCCAATAGTTCTCGAATTGTCTCATAGGTAATCCGCGGGTTTTCTTTAATTAGCCGCTTAACAGTAGCCACATTATTTTCGTTGACGGCAGTTGAAGGCCGCCCTTCACAAAATTCGTCATGTAAAGAAACTCGACCTCTTTCAAATTCAGCAAACCATCGCCTTACGGTGCTCAAACAAGGTGCTTCTCTCCCAAAAGCATTTTGAAGACGAGCGGCACAGTCTTGGGGAGGATAAAAAATCATCGCTCTAAAATCTTTTCGACTTAATTCCATTTTCGTTGCGTAGTAGAACTAAGATGTGTGATAATAAACAATTGACGAATCATTTCCCGCCAACTATTTTTCTTATTACTAAGAAGGATGCAACGATTAAAAAAATATAACACTCGAGATTTAAATAGTTCCGATTAGCTAGAAGTGCAAAACTTTTAGTGTGCCCCATGTACTTAAATTTTAAACAATTTTCTAATTGTTTGTGTCTAAAGACGAAAGTCTACAACCGTGTGTGTTACCAGTGACGACATATGGAACTGAAACGTGGCCTCTCACTATAGGCGTCATAAGAAAGCTCAAGGCGTGCACAGCGTGCTATGGAAAGAGCTATGCTCGGTGTTTCCTTGCGAGATCGAACCAGAAATGAGGAGATTCGTAAACAAATAAAAGTCGCTGACATAACCCAACGGATTAGCAAGCTGAAGTGGCAGTGGGCAGGGCACATAGCGCGTAGAACTGACGGCCGATGGGGCAGAAAGAATCTAGAATGGAGGCGGCGTACCGGCAAGCGCAGCGTAGGACGTCCACTTGGTCAGACGACCTGGTAAGGGTCGCAGGAAGACGCTAGATGCAAGCCGCTTCCAACCGGCTAATCTGGAAGTCAATAGTGGAGGCCTATGTTAAGTATATTATACCATCTAGATTTTATTTTAAATTTCATTTTCATGTAAGTGACTTATTTAAGTCTTTTTGAAAATAAAGATTTTAAACCTAAAATACAAAACTGCTTCTAGGTAACCTCATTTTCCTGGTATTTTCCTTTCCAGGATTAATCTTTGGAATTTATACTGCGCGCTTTCCTGCAAAGGTACGAAGAACGCAACTTTCCTTTTGCTGATTGTTTACGTAAGTTTTGGATAGACAAGTACTTCCGCCGATCGGGCTTTGTAGAGGGCAGGAACCATAGAAGTAAAACTAAGTATAATTGTCAATCTAAAAGGGTTTTAATAAAACAGACAAATGAAAATGGAGGAAAATTCAACTACCTGTTAGTTTCCATAATAAACTTATTACGAAACTACACTCGACGTATTCATGCTTTCACACTCCCGCTAATTGATCGCAATACTATCCTGTACACAAAGACAAGGTACAGGAAAGGCCGGCAAGCTCATCAATCGTATTGAAATGAAATTTTTCCGAGACACGTCACTTGGGGCGGGGCATGAAGTCTTCAGGCTACAGTCAGTACGCGCCCGACCGCCGCCGCGAATCGACGTCTCTGGGAAAAACGAAACGTCTGCGGAAAATCGGAAAAACGCGTGTGCTCAGTGCGAAGTGTTTACTTTAACGTTTTTTTTTTGTAATTCGAATCGTTTTTTTGAATCTGAGTGTGGTTTTGTGGCTTTTTATTTTGATTTAGTGACGTTTAAGGGTAGAACGAGGTGAGTCTGATTGAATTATGTTTTGCACACATGTCCTTTTTCTACGAGACTTTATTATCAGTATTTTTTTTTCTTTTAAACAGCGAGGTGATTATTTTGTGGAATGAAACAAAAGACGGCTGCTAAAATAGAAAATGGATTTGTTTGCCTTTCACAATTTACATAAAAATAAACAATTAAATAGTCAGCAGGCTTCCACTGTTTCGATGGTTACATATCACTGCTATCTATACACAGGTGTATTATATTTTTTAAATATGGGTATTCCCTAATGGGGTCGAGGGTGAAATTTTGAAACGTAGGTACACTTTTTTTTCTTCAGAATGTAATTAATATCATTCCAGCTAATTAATTATGTTATTCATAATTTGTTTAGTCTTTATTCTTTTTCTTGGAGAGGTTTATACGGTTTCTTACGAGTAATTTGAGAGCCAGCGTCTATGAAACGTAAATAGAGCTTCAGCAATCTTTTATTTTATATTGAATGTTGAATATTAAAGATGGAAATTTTAATTAATTTAATATTATTAACTAAAATATCTTTTAATAATCTATTTAATTACAAAATGAATACAGAAATAAACTAATCAATAACATCATCAGCATTCAGCCAAGTACGTCCACTGCTAAACATAGGCCGGTTGGAGCGGCCTGCATAAATAAACTTAAACTAAACAAAAACACAAAAGGCGGTTGGCTTTCTGGGATGACAAAATAAAAATAAATCAACAAAAATACGTTTTATTACAACAAAGGTTGCCTGTTGTTTTGAAATGTAAAAAAAAACTTGCTTTTAGGATTATTTTGAGCTTTGTTTTTTCATACTTTTATACAAATTGCAGCCACTATTTCTATCTCACAAACCTTGCCATTTCTGTCCCAAAATACATTACTTACGTCTTCGTACCCAATTTTGCCCAACTACCACACTCTTTATCGTCCCTAACTTTGTCCAGCGACCTTCGTATCGCATTTTAACCTTTAATTAGGCGTGCGGAAACACCCTATGATTCAACGGGTCTTTTAGACCCGGGAAAAATAAGTAAAAAAATCGCAGAATAACGTGTTAAGAATATTAAGAATAATTTCAAATATAGCATAGTAGGCATCTGAAATAGATGGTAACTGTGAACTATAATTTCATATGTAAGTAGGCATCTGAATAAATTGTATCTGTGAACTATAATTTCGTTCTTTTCATTCATATTAATATTGAATAAAGATTCTACTTTTTCAACATCAGAATGAAAAGAAAAATATACAACACCTGAATATTACCCATACTAACCTACGGATGCCAGACCTGGGGCAAATACACAAAAACAAGACCAAAAACTGATTACTTGTCAAAGAGCCATGGAGAGGAGCATACTGGGCTATATAAAAAGAGACACGGATATAAGACACATAACGAAAATAGAAGATGTCGTGACCAAAACAAAAACTCTTGTGGCGGACATATGCTTAGATAAAATAAAAATAAATGGACAAAGAACATAACAGAATGAACTCCTAGATTCCAAACAAAAAGCAAAAGAGGAAGGCAAAGAAAACGATGGTCTGATGAAATTAGAAAAATTGCATTATGGCAGCGAACAGATACAATTCAACAGGCTACGAGACGAGCCGGACGCCCGGCTACGAGA
Source organism: Anania hortulata (assembly GCA_963576865.1). Taxonomy (NCBI): domain Eukaryota; kingdom Metazoa; phylum Arthropoda; class Insecta; order Lepidoptera; family Crambidae; genus Anania; species Anania hortulata. The sequence continues at coordinate 4,580,279 of OY756413.1, forward strand.
CGGATTAGCAAGCTGAAGTGGCAGTGGGCGGGGCACATAGCACGTAGAACTGATGGCCGATGGGGCAGAAAGGTTCTAGAATGGAGGCCGCGTACCGGCAAGCGCAGCGTAGGACGTCCACTCACAAGGTGGTCAGACGACCTGGTAAAGGTCGCAGGAAGACGCTGGATGCAGGCCGCTTCCAACTGGCCAATCTGGAAGTCAATGGGGGAGGCCTATGTTCAGCAGTGGACGTCCTATGGCTGAAATGATGAGGCTACGAGATACTTCTAGCAGTGGATAGTAGGAAATATCTTTTTAAAATTAGGTTAACATAATAGAACTGCCCTTTACGGCAGCGGTGCACTTAGTAAAGCCGGTTTTAATAAATAAAATAAGGCTATAAGAAAAGTGAAGCCAGAGGATTGATTTTTAAAAATACTTATTTATTTTTAAAAATGTATGTTTGAAAGAAATCTTTCGTCATCATATCAAATGTTATCGTTTAACCCTTAATAAGGCATGCGGAAATGCGATATAAGTCGGGTCGGGCCTCAAAGGCCCGGGAAAATAAGTCCAGAAATCAACGTGATATGTACGCGATGTGAATAATATCACTTTGATTTGGAATAGGCATGTAACATACAGATCGTACGTAACGTTATTTATTATACGTTACGTTAAATTAAGAGTAAATACATGTAACGTAAAATGATGTATATAAAAGTAGTTTTAAAGTAGTTATTTATAGGGTTTTGAAACAGAACCCATATAGTTTCGCCATGTCTGTCCGTCCGTCCGTCTGTCTGTCTGTCTGTCGGTCTGTCCGCGGTTTAAATCAGAGACTCTTAGTACTAGAACGTTGTAATTTTGCATGGGTGAACTAATTAATTACGCCAACAAGGTGGTACAAACAATCTGGAAAAAAAAAATTTATACTATACCTACCTTCTCTGCACGTAAAGTGGGGATGATTTTTTTTCTCATCCATCCCATGGTATGGGGTGTCGTTAGAGAGGTCGTTTAAAAATATTGTAGGTGTGTAAAAACCATTTGATTTAGGGATCCGTTTGAGTAATATTAATCTTAAAAGTGCTATTTTTCGTAGAGTCAAGTTGCTTTATGAAATGTAAAAAAAAACCGACAGTAGCATTACAACCAAGTCAAAATGAAAACTATCACAGATATGTAGGCTATATAAGTTACCGAGTTAGTAAATATGTTATTTAATGTATTTGGAGAAGAAAACTTCTTAAATGATGTTGTAAATATTGTAAAACAGGTAGCGTTTACTGTGATGGGCCATTTCGGAATTTAACGCGACACGCATTTGGCCGGTTTTAAAATTGACGAAATGAAAATGCTTTTGCCGCTTATGCCTAGCTGAATTCAAACCTAACCTAAATAGTTGAGTAAAAAAAAAGTGTCTTTTTAAGAGTGGTGCTATCAGCCAGAGTTTTGCTTTATATCCGTTCGTCGTAAGCTTGTGTCAGAACGCCAGATTTTTTGGAATTCATTTACGGATTTTTCACATATCCTCCTAAAGAAATATTTCGTGAGATAGAAAAACATCGTGAGCGGATTGGCAAATCAGATATCCGGGAAGTTATCCATGATTCATAATATACTGTCTGGTTCTCTTGTCTTGTTGCTCAAAATATCAATAATCAAAGTAGTAGTACATCTGAATAATAACTTAGATGTTCCATATTAAAAAAAAAAAAAAAAAATTTGGTATATACGACAGTTGACAATCGATGGTTAGTAATTTAGGACTAGATTGACAACCAAATTACACACACACACACTACATGATAATGTTTGGGTGTTACAGAGTATAAAGCATCGCTAATAACTTGTAGTATATACAAACTTGTTCATTAAAAGAAATTAAGATACCAAGTTGTTGGTTGGATCCATAATATCTTTCGAAGAAACACATGCTACAACGCAGTCTCAAAGGACTCATACTCGTTGATATTCTAATTCAGATTTACAATGGTAAATCAGAAGCCTCACCACACAAACTATCCTGTATACACAGCCAAAATTCAACAGCAAACAACAATTTTATTAGATTTTGAAAACAACGAGGAATAGAACTAGAAAAGAAACGAAAGGTGGACTGGTTATTAAAGAAGTATCTTACAGAAAACGTGTGAAATGTTTGCATTTTCAACCGACTTCAAAAGAGGAGGAGGTTCTCAATTCGCCAATCCGCCAATTATGAATCGATTTTAATGATTCTTTTTTTGTTTGGTAGATCATACTTCAGAGGTGGTCCCATATACATTTTATCAAAATTGATATAGAACTTTTTGAGAAAATCAACAAATATATACCTAGATAATGTTTTGGTTGTGGTTCTTGTTACCTATCTTCGCCAAATATAAGCCGATTTTGATGATTTTTGTTTTATTGAATAGCTTAAACTTTAAAAATGCTAATGATAAAAGTTTGAAAATAAAAATTACCCCTAAGGGTAGGAAAATAGGGGATGAAATCGGTGTTCAGCAGTTAGATTAGGATTTATCACTAAAAATAGATGAAATAAGTAAATTTAATTTTAAAAAATAAAACCGACTTTAAAACACTAAAATGCTAAAAATAATGCTAACACTTAAGTACCTAATCAGTTACTTTTGGAGTCGGTGCCAGCTGATGAGAGATTCAATGTTTTTGTTTGCACCGACTCCAAAATTAACTGATTAGGTACTTAAGTGTTAGGATTATTTTTAGCATTTTAGTGTTTTGAAGTCGGTTTTATTTTTTAAATAAAATGTATTTATCGTAGGTAATGTTTTAGTATCGTGAAACCGCTTTTCAACCGACTTCAAAAAAAGAGGAGGTTCTCAATTCGACTGTATGTTTTTTTTTTTTTTTTTTTTTTTTGTATATTTGTTACGCGATTACTCCGCCAATTATGAATCGATTTTAATGATTCTTTTTTTGTTTGGTAGATCATACTTCAGAGGTGGTCCCATATAAATTTTATCGAAATTGATTTAGAACTTTTTGAGAAAATCAACAAATATATACCCAGATAATATTTTGGTTGTGGTTCTTGTTACCTATCTTCGACAAATAGGAGCCGATTTTGATGATCTTTGTTTTATTGAATAGCTTATACTTCAAAGATGCTATGATAAAAGTTTGCAAAATAAAAATCACCCCTAAGGGTAGGAAAATAGGGGATGAAATCGGTGTTCAGCAGTTAGATTAGGATTTATCGCTAAAAATAGATGAAATAAGTAAATTTTAATAAAAAAAATAAAACCGACTTCAAAACACTAAAATGCTAAAAATAATCCTAACACTTAAGTACTTAATCAGTTACTTTTGGAGTCGGTGCAAACAAAAACATTGAATCTCTCATCGGCTGGCACCGACTCCAAAAGTAACTGATTAAGTACTTAAGTGTTAGGATTATTTTTAGCATTTTAGTGTTTTGAAGTCGGTTTTATTTTTTTTATTAAAATTTACTTATTATATGTTGTTTTAATCACATAATATGTAATGATGGTTTTGCCTATTTGTGTGTGTTATCGGGAATTGGTAAACAAAATCGTTAAAATTTTCGGTCTAAAAGATCAAATTTGACATTAAAAACAGCATTTATGTCAACAATGTCAACATACTCTTACGTCTTGCCGCACCAAACAAAATTTAAATTATTTATTTCTAATTATACTATCAATTCTTACTGACCTATGCACAAATTAGGCGGATTTATGGAATATTATGGTCTTCTTCTGTTGTGTCAAGGGCGACTAGAGACGGATTTCGACCAAATCTTGGCAACTTCTACGTTTTGTGTCGTCGTATTATGGTAAATGTGCCGTGTGGGGACGGCCGTAAAGAATACACTTCCCCAACGCCAACAGGAGGCGTGTCGTAAGAGTCGACTAATTCCTGTAGCACGAGACGGGCAGCAGCGTCTTCGTGCGAAATCTTATAAAAAAAAACTGCTCTCGCCAACCCGCCTGCCAAGCGTGGCGAGTATCGGCAATCCCCCCCGATGATCAGTCATTGGGGTAGGCCTTTGTTCAGCAGTGGACCTCCTATGGCTGGAATGATGATTATGGTAAATTATTACCTATTGTAAAAAATAATCCTCTGACGCGTTCGAGTAAATGATCTGTTTGTTTTGAGTTAGCTATATTCAAGCTCTGAAACGTTATTAAGACAAGTAATTAAAGTTGTTAATTAGCAGATTTAGAGGGATTGGTTCTCGAGCAGTGTAGTAAGACAGATTATGACGATTATAAATAAACATTATGGGGTTGATTCCTGGTTGGGGTCAATTCTGAACTTTTCTAAATTGGGAACCGCACAGCTCAATTATCCCGATAGGTGTTGCTTTGTGTTTGGTCTTGCCCGTAGTGATTATTTGATCAATGGTTCTGTCACTGCTACCACTGATCAAATAATCACTACGATAAAGGTTAAGATAAATAAGTTGTCAAGCGTGTGTCAAACCTGCGCCATAGCGGCTTCTGCACAGAAAAAAATCAAACTGACATTTTCGTGGACATTATTATTATAAATTATTATTGACAACGGCTGATTGACGACCTTCGTAGCCGAGAGGCGACCTCAGAGATAGCGATACTAAGTCCGGTTGGTATAGCTATCTCTGAGGTCCCTGGTTCGATTTTCGGTCGGTCAATGTAGGAAAATAACTTTTCTATGTTGTCTCGGGTCTGGGTGTCGTGGTACCGTCAGGATCAGAGCAATTTTTGTGATATTGTCCAATATTTATTCATTTATTTATTACTTTAACTCAAAATAATAGTAGCTTTAATTGGGTTGCAAATACACGCCACGCTTGGCAGGCCGCTTTGCGAGCGCAGTTTTTTATAACATTTCGCACGCAGACGCTGCTGCCCGTCTCGTGCTACAGGAATAAGCCGCCTCTTACGACACGCCTCCTGTTGGCGGTGGGGAAGTGTATTCTTTACGGCGGTCCCCACATGGCACAACAAATCGTTGAGTAGGTCTTTTGAAATGACTTAGGGGTTGCTTATTTTTCGAAATAATGCTCCATTTACGATATATTAAAGTGAAAATTTTTGTTCCAGTAGGGCGTCCCCCCCCTGAAAGCTAAACTGTTGGCTTGGAAAATCGGAAAAAAAAAATAGTTTATTTCATAAACTTTAAAGGAAAACTATAGCGGTTAAGATAACATTATTAGTTTAGCAGTAATAGTCGTCGAACTTGGGTGTTGGATAATTTTATACTGAATACAAATACATACAATTACCATTAATTATATTCAGAATAACAGAATCGTTCTATATTGAGATAACGAGCTACTACCGTCAAACCCCTACACTGCGCGTGGCCCGACACGTACTTGGCCGGTTTTTTACTGACAGTTTTTATCCGAGTGACAGCTGTTATTAGAACCGAACTCTGATTACTATCAATTAATTTAATAAAGTAATCAATTTGTATAAATCAGTCATTGTCATTACTATTATCTTTTCCCAGATTTAAACCAATAATCAATAATTTTTAATTCAACTTTCGAGCTATCTAAATCTTAGAGATAAACTTGAGAGAGTCGCAAACTTTTCTAATTAATCAAATTAGCTACCCAGCTGAGGTTTTTAACAATTTTACTCTGCAGAAGTTCGCGATATATTCACTTGTGTAAACCTTAATCTTACCAGTAGAAGTTTGTTAAACAATAACTTTACTTTACGGAATGTTTTCTAGGAAGTTGAGGTCAGAGCTTGATAATGAATAAATTATAGATTACGTATAGTTGAATCACAAATGATGAAAGAAATTTATTGGACCTTTCTGCCCCATCGGCCGTCAGTTATGTGCCCTGCCCACTGTCACTTCATCTCGCTAATCCTTTAGGCTATGTCATCGACTTTTGTTTGTTTACGGATCTCCTCATTTCTGATTCGATCTTAGGAAAACACCCAGTATATTGCTTTCCTGTGCGACCTTGAGCTTTCTTAAGAGGCCCATAGTGAGAGGCCACATTTCAGTTCCATATGTCATCACTGGTAACACACATTGGTTGTAGACTTTCGTCTTTAGGCACTGAGGTATTTTGGAGGAGAAACATTGTTTAGTTGTAGACCAAGTACCGGCAAGCGCAGCGTAAGACGTCTATCCACAAGGTGGACAGACGACCTGGTAAAGGTCGCACGAAGCCGCTGCATGCAGGCCGCTTTCAACCGGCCAATCTGGAAGTCAAGGGAGGTCTATGTTCAGCAGTTGACGTCCTACAGCTGAAATGATGATGATGACTGATAAATAATTATATATGAGTCAGACACCATACTTTGTCATGGTTTCGGAGTAAGAAATTAACATCCATGTGCTGCCCGAAGTGGTCTCGACCCTAAGTCATGAGGATTCGACAAAAAAGGTACCAAATATTTTTCCAGGTGTCTTTCATATCTTATTGTTTACATATTGGCTTTTGCCTGCGACTTTATTTGTACTTTTGAGGGTGGTCTAAATTGTACTTAGTGGAGTCCAAACAAGTAATGAAGTAAAAAAAAAGTATGAAACAAGTTTATGAGGTACCAAATAAACATTTTTTCTTTCTTTCTTTCTTTCTTTAATATAGGACCATACATTTTTGAGAGCGGTGGTAGCCAGTGGTCGGAGCCAGGCCTCAGATACATGAATCATAAGTTGGCTTCGAAGCATTCTAGATATTTCGGAACGACTTGATTGGTATACTGCCGCGGTAAATCGCATTGAACGCAACGGGTTCTGGGTTCGATTCTCGGTTTAGGTCAGCTTAGAAAATCTTTTCTTAATTAGCCTGAGTCTGGGTGTGCCGAGAGATGCCTCTGACTGAAACTGAACATTTTGTTACTACGGGCGCAGTTATCGTTAGACAAATTTGGATTTAATAATATTTGATGGGACAGTTAGTTAAAAAAAAACTAGCACTATCAAACCAATTATCACTGTAAGTCTAATGAAAAATGTTTCGTTTGAATTACTTTGTTTTTTTTAAATATGAACAACTGGAAATTCGCCGCATAAAAAACATGACTGATTTCAATCTACACACCATTTATAAATCAAGAACGGTGGGACCGATTTTTATGATTTTATTTTTTTTGGATTTGTCTTTGCCCCGAATAGCAGACTATTAAACCATCGGAAAAATTCACGAAAAATAAAGTATGAAGAGGCGGTTCGAAGTTCGCTGGGACAACTATGTAGTTGCTCATAAATTGACAAAGGTTTGACAAAAGAAGATGATTTTTTTAATTTATCAGGTTTATATTTCCAAATGAACGAATTATTTTTGTAGTATACCATCTGAGTCATCGAACCTTAAAATATTCCAAATTCAAATTAGTGGTCAATTAATTACTCAGTCCACCTGTCCCAACGGTGGACGCCAGCGTCACCGCAACTTCCCGATAGGCTTTCCGGGTCTAGTCCCAAGCCGCAGCCTTACAAAGACGGTCGGCCTTTCCGAAAATGGTATATTTAATTGGAATCTAACATTTAAGATTACTTTTCCTATTAAAGGTTATGATATACTTATAGAGAGGTTGATGCTGTCATATCATATGGACTAGGTGCGTATGGACTGACTTTCCCTGTTCATTTAAATAAAATTAAATTGCTACAAATTCGAATTCTTAAACTGTTAGTAGATTAGATAAACCTTATTCATTCATTCATTCATTCATTCATTCATTCATTTGAAGACAAAAGACTCATTGGAAGGAGAATATGAAAGATTATTTAAGCTATGTAAAGTACTACCAATAGAACACAAACTAAGAACGACAATTTTAATGGAACAGTTTGACAATACTGAATATAAGCAGGAAAGAGAGTATGCCTACCGAACCCGGTCATCTAAAGAACCAAAGTTGCTAGTCCCTAAGACAAAAAACTATTATGGTAAGCGCTGGCTAACGCCTGTCTATAGCAATGAATTACCTCACGATATGTTGCAAAAGGTACATAGTAAGAACCACCTTAAGGCAGTGTTGAAACGTCACTATCTGTCATTATGTCCATAGATATCTGACGACTGTCTGGTGTAGTGGTTCGCGCTCCGGACTGCAAAACCAGGCGGTGGCGAGTTCGAATCCCGCGGGGGGCAAATGGTTGTGTGATGAGCGCAAGCATTTGTACCTGAGTCATGCATGGTTGTATACGTATTTAAGTAGTTACTCTGTCTGGCTGATAACTGGTCCTCATTTGCAGGCCTTGCTTGGCTTGGTTTGGGACTAGATAATTGGTGTGATTGTGAAAGCAATTCATAAGATAAAAATAAATAATGTATCCTATAAATTAGAATAAATTAATATTAAATATAAAATGTATTTATAAGAAATAACTTATACCCACGAGGACTACTGCCGACAAACTGTTGTACAGTTTGGCAGAAAGAAAATTGTGTAAACTTTTGTGTTTCTAATAAATAAATTAAACAAAAAAAAAAGATAACTAAGCCTTAAGTAATAGAAATACTTTTAAAAGTTTTGTTTATGTATTGATATACTTAATAAGTATGTTCATTTTTAAATTAAACACTATAGACGACTTTCTTTCCCTCTTTCTCCTTAGTTGTCAGTCATCTCACTAAAGATTGTCTGGAAGAGATCGCTTTTAGCGATAAAACATTTTCTACGCTAATTTAAAGGCATCAGACTAAATATGGCATACCTAGCTCTGACATAGACCTAAAAAGAGGAGTTTCTCAATTTGTTTGTTTTCAAAAATTTGTGTCTATAAAATAATAATAAATTGTTTTCACAATCACATTGAATCACACCAATTATCTTACCCTAAACTAAACAAAGCTTGTATTATGGTGACTAGATAACGGATCAACATACTTAAATACTTGATAACGGTACATGTTATTTCATAAAGTTTGGTAAAGTAATTTTTTTGCTTGCTTCTAATGTCTGCCACGATGACCCGAGTCAAGGTATATTAAGCATTTTTTTTATTTCCAGCTGTCTTGTTTGCGAATGAGGCTGCCGCTTTTTAAAAATCCTAACACTAAACATTCCTTTTGGCCTAACAACACCCCTCTATCAATTCGCAGAGGGCCCACGTGGTGGAGTAAGGCCCAAACTACGTCATAATTACAATAAAGTTAAGTCTGTGACATACAATGGGACGTATATTGGTGTAATTTATTAATTAAATTTTCTACATACTTATTTTTCACTTTTTTAAAAATATTATAGCGGTTATAGTTTTACACACTGTAAAAAATTTAAGTCTGCGTATAATAGTAAAAAAATACAGCTCTGTGACAGACAGACAGACAGACGACCGTACAGACAGACAGCAGGGCCTTAGTAATATTGTCCAGTTGGTATCCTTTGGGCACGGAACCCTAACAAATAACAGCGTTATGAATACGACATTTTTTTATTGCAAACTGATTTTAAAACCCTAAATAACAATCTACTATCTACAACAAACGAATATCCCGTTAAAAATCTGCATTTCATTACAATTATTTAAGTCTCATATTCTAAATATGAAACGTCTTTACAAGTTCACAAGGTTAAACATCAATACATCTTGTTTTATTACAGATGTAATGTACACAAGAAAAAGTAATAACGTATCAAACACACCTATGTATAATTTATTATTTATTAGCTTCTGCCCGTGTCGGGACTCGTCTGCGGAGATTTTAGAATGAAGCCAAAGAAGAATGAATTCTCTGCACGGTAACACAAAATCGTAATAAAAAATATTATATGTGTGTTCAATATCTATTATGCTGCATTTTTATTGGATTATAAAAATAATTTCGGTTTTCTCCGACCGATCTTGTGCTCCTCATGGGCCCGGAGTCCGTTGGAGGGATTTGAGATTCTCTGGTGGTCCAATGTGCCGCTGCGTCACTCGCTGCACGTTCCAGCGTCGGAGGTTCCCGCCGAAAATCAGCGTCGTGATAAGTCTGTAGCTGTCACGACAAATGCTGAGCGGGCCTTTCGACACCTTTTCGACACAATATCTAATTTATATTGTTTTGTGTATTATTATTATTATTTTCTCTTGTGTGTCGAATAAACGTTTCTTTCTTTCTTTCTTTCTTTCTAATAAGTCGATAATGCGGTCATCATAGCATTCGGGGACTGCATGCGGTATGACTACCAATATAATTCATCAGTCGGTTAAAAGCGTCCGAGGGTATAATGACATGTCTTCTTCATTAAATCACAAACAGTTAGTGTTCCGCACAACAGTAATTGTTGTTCCATGACATATTCTTCGCATGCGGGCCTACTGGCATGCCTTATAGAATTCTTCTACACTGGCATACAAACACCTAGGACAAATTTAAATGGTTCTCCGCATGCAGGCCTACTGGCATGCCTTATAGAAATCTCCCACACCCGCATACAAACGCCAAAGACCAATTAAAACAGTTTCCCGCATGCGGGTCTACTGGCTTGCCTGATAGAAACCTTCCACACTGGCATACAAACGCCAACGACCAATTAATATGCGGAAATGGCATTACGTTACAGAAAGCTCCCGCATCTCGCATGCGGGCACTAACTACCAATGAAAATGCGCACTTTTGTGTGCCAAATTTTAGCTTGCATTTTGTCTGAGCGTTATTAAGTAACAAACACACTCCCACATTTATAATATTAGTAAGATGACTCTCAATATGATCAAAACAAATATAATATCAAAAGTATTACTTTAATACGAGTCTAGCATATAATATTTACGAGTGAGTGTATTTCTTTATTTTTAAGAAAGAGGGTTCTGATGTCTTTCTACGTTTCGGCTATATTACCAAATTAATTTTAATGAAAGGTTTATTCTACGCTGCAAACTGAATTATATTTAATTTGCAGGGAGATTGGTAAAAGTGAACACACAGACGCAACAGTTAAGCTGATGCTGCAGTTAAGGCTCTCATTTTATCTCCCACACGGCAAATGATTTATATATCTGGAAATTTTTTTTTTTGTTTTGTCTTTATTAATTATCTCATTCAAGTCACGCTATAGTTTGTGAGGTGCGTGCGGCAGGGTTGATTTAATAATTAACAACTTGTTTCAACAATTATTTTGTTGAAAATTATGTTGCCAGGTCGTGGTCTCCAATCAATAACATTCTACTGGTATTTTTTTTTTATTTATGTAAAAGATACGACTGAGTTTGTTGCGCCGTTTTTTCTCATCACCAGCCGATATGTAGTCCCGAAGCGGTGGTAGGGTAAAGCTATATTTTGGGACGTGTATAAATGCCCGGAAGAGGGCCTATATACTGAATAATTGAGTATTAATGAGTATTATTAATGATAGGTTTTAATAAGGTAACTTTCAATTTACCCGTAATTTACCGGACTATCTGATAATAATAATACATAACTAACAAACATCCTTAAAGGCCACGAAGACTATTTGCCCACTCTCCTTTGAAAGGTCAGTTTCGGTTACTATCAATATTTTGTGCGTTTCATCACTCGTGTATTTTCCGAAAATACTCGAGAAGGTCGAGTCCCAATGGAAATCAGGGCGGGTCCATTGTCCTTCCGATTGAGTTGACCATAACGCAAAACATTTACAATACTAAACGAGCAGTGTCTCCGGAGTATTCTCTATTCTATGGTGGAAGACAGAGGCTTAAAGGTTATGGCTCAATAAAGATACCATGTCTTATAAACTTAATAAAAAATATAGTATTTAATCAAACCTAGGAATAGTCACACTGTTTGCGGTTCAGTTAAAAAGCAAACGTAGCCCGCATTATGTGTAAACATTGTTTGATCTTTCTATACATAGGGTTACATTGGAAGGTAATGCCAAAAGGCATCGAACCTAATTGGCATACCTGAAGGTGCAAGTACCTAGTTATTTTGCTGTACACCTATGTACAATATATTATGTTAATTAAAAGAAAACAAACAACAAATACCTACTCTTTGACAAAATGTGGTAAATGAAATACTTTGTTCAGAATTTCAATTTGAATAGTCTGAATAAAAATAAAGTAAAATGAATTTAGGAAAATTAGCACGGATTTGGCTGTTCTGAGAAACAGCCGAAAATTTGTCTGAAACCTGACTGTGATGAAAACCTAACTTCAATCAACCTCCCACCACCCCTAGCACTGCCCCAAACATTGAGGATCTTAGGATATAACTGTACCAATTCGCAAAACTACACCTTTTCCTTTTTCTCTAATTTCCCAAAATCGGCTTAATTTGATATTGTTAGAGGTACCTACGTGCTGGAATTCGAAGTACGACACACATGTGAGGAAGTGCTAGATTAGCTCATAAGCAAATTAAGCAATTGTTTAAGGCATCACGTATTGGGGACACCAGAAACAGCACCATAAAAAATATATAAAAAAAAATTACCGACTTCAAAAATACAACACACACAAACAAACATACCTAAAAGTTATTTTAGGAGTCTGTGCCAGCCGTGGAGTGTTTAAATGTTTTTGTTTGCACCGACATCTAAAATAACGGTTAGGTATGTTGTTTATGAGTTATTTTTAGCTTTTTAGTATTTTTGAAGTCGGTTATTTTTTTATAAAAAATTCTTATAATGTCTGTTTTAGTGGTTTTTTTTCCACTATAAGTGGCGATCTGTGATGTAATTATAGCTAAAGTGCATCTCATAACGATTCAAATAAGTCCAAACACGGCTCTGATACATTGTTTTATCACAGAGTTCTGGTACTTACCTTCTATTTTCATCTTCAGATCTGTTTGATTGTACCATGTTCACCAGAATCATTTAATAAAATTTGATTTGTCGACTATGACGAAGCTTAACTGTCTTAATGAAGATATCTTATCGTTACTCGTGGAATACTATTGTGGCCAACTATGGTCTCCTTCATCAGTCCCACCTTAGCAAATGATACTTTCTGCATGCAAATGCTTAACTTGTTGTTGAATATACTAAAATCACTATATGTATACCTATGATATATTATAAGGAGTTCCCTCAATTCATCATGGATCCCATCATCAGAATTTAATTCTGAAAAAATGGGACCAATCTGGAAGCATACCCTTCCAATTGAAAAAAGAAGTTCATTAACGGCGGAGTTCTGAGGTAACAAACATTTAAAAAAAATATAGGTACAACTGAATAGTTTAATAGTTTAGGGCATCAAGTAGTTTTAATCCGGCACTAGTGTGAGGCTAGACTTCAGACCGCATCCAGTGTAACCCTTAATCATCAGTTAGACTGTTAATGACTATTTACACCAATCTATTTCGAGTTTAATGTCATTCGGTACGGAACCACATAGCTTTTTATTTGTTTGTAAAACAGTTTTTTGGCCTTCTGCCCGCGCGCGCGTTATAGAGATCCACATGAACTCGATATTACTCAACTTTTTGCCTGTGATGGTAGTTTTTAATTGGGTTGATGGAGATACAGAGTGGAATCGAAATCAGTGGACAGTTTTTAACGGATAGTTTACTCGTTTTATGAACAAATTTTACCATAAAGTAACGAAAAGGGTATAAATATGTTTTATAATAAAACTTGTTCATAACTAAAAATGCTATTTTATGTAGTGTTTATAAACATGTGATATACAGAGTGTCCCGTAACTTAAGGCTAATTCTATACATCTAAACAACTTTTATTTTATGACTAATATGGATATGTCGACGACCGTCTGGTGTAGTGGTTTGCGCTTCGGACTACAAAGCCAGCGGTTGCGGGTTCGAATCCCGCAAAGGACAAATAATTGTGTGATGAGCACGAGCATTTGTACCTAAGTCATGGATGTTTATAAATGTATTTAAGTATGTTCATCCGTTATCTAGTCGCCATAGTACAAGCTTTGCTTAGTTTGGGGCTAGATAATTAGTGAGATTGTGGAAACCATTTATTTATTTATATTTTTAAAAGTTTTTCTATATAATTTAAATCGGCTGTTTGGTAATTTTGTATGGAAAGTCGATAGATTTTCACGCAAATTTGCAAAACTCATAGAACAAAAGTTGTTCAACATGATGTATAGAAGATGGGTTACAAGGTTATCTTTGAGTAACGAGACAACCTAGATAAGATAAGATATGATAATCATTTATTTTCAAACTTTGTGGGGACGGCCGTAAAGAATACACTTCCCCGCCGCCAACAGGAGGCGTGTCGTAAGAGGCGACTAATTCCTGTAGCACGAGACGGGCAGCAGCGTCTGCGTGCGAAATCTTATAAAAAATATTAACTCTCATTATAAAAGTAGATCGGGTAAGCCGATCAGAATACAAATGCCGTTGATAATCGAGTTTTTTTAAGTAAGGTTTGGTTCAAGTCAGTGTCAGTTAGTCAGTCGACACCGCATATTAATTTAAAAAAAAAAATATAAAAAAAATAAAACCGACTTCAAAACACTAAAATGCTAAAAATAATCCTAACACTTAAGTACCTAATCAGTTACTTTTGGAGTCGGTGCCAGCCGATGAGAGATTCAATGTTTTTGTTTGCACCGACTCCAAAAGTAACTGATTAGGTACTTAAGTGTTAGGATTATTTTTAGCATTTTAGTGTTTTGAAGTCGGTTTTATTTTTTTTAATAAAATTTACTTATTTCATCAATTTTTAGTGATAAATCCTAATCTAACTGCTGAACACCGATTTCATCCCCTATTTTCCTACCCTTAGGGGTGATTTTTATTTTGCAAACTTTTATCATATTATCTTTGAAGTATAAGCTATTCAATATAACAAAAATCATCAAAATCGGCTCATATTTGTCGAAGATAGGTAACAAGAACCACAACCAAAATATTATCTGGGTATATATTTGTTGATTTTCTCAAAAAGTTCTAAATCAATTTCGATAAAATTTATATGGGACTACCTCTGAAGTATGATCTACCAAACAAAAAAAGAATCATTAAAATCGATTCATAATTGGCGGAGTAATCGCGTACCATACATACAAAAAAAAAAAACATACAGTCCAATTGAGAACCTCCACCTTTTTTGAAGTCGGTTGAAAAAACAGAGATTGGACTAGAGACATAAGTCTTATGTTTACAACATCATTATCATTTCCACCTTAAGACGTCCACTGCTGAACATAGGCCTCTCCCAATGACTTACCAGACCAGATTGTTTAGTTAGAAGCGGCTTGCATCTAGCGGCTTTCTGAAATCTTTACCAAGTCGTCCACCTTGTGTGGATGTCCTACAGCTTGCCAGTAGGTGGCCTTCATTCTAGAACCTTTCTGTCCCATCGGCCGTCAGTTCCACGTGCTATGTGCCCCGCCCACTGCCACTTTGGCTTGCTAATCCGTCGGGCTATGTCAGCGACTTTTGTTCTCTTTATTTTTGGTTCCGTCGATACGAGGTTCACAATATCTTGTATGATATGAAAATGCGCGTAGTAGCGCGCTTCGACTTTATCAAAGACTCAGATTTTTGACACACCGTTATTTGCTTTGCTACCGTTACTTGTAACTTACAGCTAATGGGTTAGTTTCCTAAAAAAATCGAATTAGTCCGTCAGTAAATTAATTTATTTTAATGATTTTCGTCTCATACTATAAAAGTGTGTGTTTGTAGTTTTTAAACTGTAATATATTTATAGTGTTGGGACGGCCTTAAAGACTTACACACTTCCCCACCAATAGGAGGCGTATCGTAAGAGGCGACTAATTCCTGTAACACGAGACGGGCAGCAGCATCTTTCTGCAAAATCTTATAAAAAACTGCGCTCGGGTTGGCCCGTTTGCCAAGCATGGCGAGTATTGAAAATCCCTCCAATGAAAGTCATTAGGGGAAGCAAAGCAAGTCACAAATAAACAATTTTGAATTTTTTATTTTTGAAAGGCTGACTGACCATAGGGTCCCCCTATGAGATGAGGATGATATTTTTAGTCGCAATGTCAATTTATTATTGCTATGTCGAATTAGTAGTAATTAGGAGTGGTAAGTATACTTAACCACCAGGTATAGTCATTAATTTGGAGACAGTTTGTTATCATTTAATATCGTTCAGAAATAGCGGATGTGACCTAAACTCGATTTAGTATTAATAGTTCGATTATTCCCAAATCGACGGAGATCATGACATAGTGCCTAGGGCTGTCAATCGGAAGTTTACCTATTGAATTATTCAGTAAGTTTTCATTTTTTGATTTTAAACTTCTTCTTTTACATTGATAGTTTGTAGAAATAGCATCAATTTTAAACAACGAGGACATTTTTTTAAGAAAAAAAAAGTATTTATACCGGTACTGCTGCAACTGCTCTTTAATGTTAAATGTAAATGTAATATACCCTGTATGTCCACAAAATGAAGAAAGATAGGTCACATCAAGCCCTAATACAACTTTTTTTAAATGGCCTATTTCGTTAAAATTCATGCCCTTTCTACAAATTATGAATATGACTGTACAGTCAGTGGCAAAACTGCAGTGCTTTAAGATATTATATATAACCTATAGAGGTGCGTCTGCCACGCATCAGTGGCGCGAATGTAGCGTTTCTACACGTCGCCATTAAACACAATTTAAAAGTTGGATTATTTATTGAAGATTTATTGAAGCGTATTCATTTCATTCATTCAAGTTATGTTTACGGAGTAGTAGAAGCGAAGTTATCGAAAGTGGTTCCCGGCCCAAGTCACACCTACACTTGACAAATTGCAAGAAAGAAACAGATACGTTGGCTGGCATTTATTAGCTAAATTAAAGAAGATAATTATGGTATGGGTTTGTTTTTGCCTACCAAATGACAAATTTACAGATTGACACCCCTACATTTCTAGACGTCTCGACTATTAACGTAGTGACCCATTTTCCGCGTCAGCACAATCAACCTTAATACTTTATCGAGTCTCTATGTTAAGGAATTAGGGTTCAAAATCGAATATAGTTTTCTAGGGATGAACGTACCAACCCGAATCGCTCTTCACAAAAGGGTGTGACGCAGAGTTGACAAATTGACGAATAATTTATGACCCAAGTCATGTGAGTGACAAGTACATTTCGTTTTATTTTAATTAATAATATTAAGACGTTATTGATATTTTATTTTACTGTCAAGCTGTGGACTTGATCTTGTCTAATTCTTCAACTGGACACTGGTTGACCTATATTAAGTAGGTACAAAGTTAAACTTTTGTTTAAATACTAGTAGAAATGACTCGATATATTTTAGACGTAAGACTTATATCTCATTCGTCAAGTAGCTCTTATTTTTAAATACTATTAAGGGCCACTCTCACCACTTGCTGATAAGTTCCGGATAGTCTATCTGGCACTTGTTTTGACAGATAACCCATATAATTAGCTGTCAAAAAAGTGCCAGATAGGTTAAACTGGCCCTAAGTAGTATAAAAATATAGACGATAGAAAATAGACGCTGACATTCTAGATTTAGCCGTATTATACTTTAATCGCCGGGTAATTTTTAATTGACGATAGTAAAATTGGCCTTTAGATTCATAAATCACGAGGTATCTGACATGGATTGTTGCAGAAGGATCTTCAAGTACAACAACTTAATTATAAAAAATAAAAAAACGAATATAAAAGAATGCAAGTCATGCACTTAGATAAGTCTTGTCTTTGTGTTCGCGCGCCCTTAGAGCCGTAAGTAATGAGTCGACTAACTGAATCAACTCGTATACTGAGTCTGAGGGGACTGAAGTTAGATTGCGGAAACAAAAAGCATTATCACTCGCAACGAAGTGTTTTTGCAGTCTCGGGTTCGAAGCCAATTGATCGCGGGTATTGGGTTCATTCAACTAGATTTCTTGCCACACTACCGTGTGTGAGTTAGAAAGATTGACCGAATTCTTTTAACGAGTGCTTTTACAGTCGAGAGCCGATTAAATACTCATTTATTTAGTACTGTACACTATGGGATTACATATTAAAATACCAGTACCACTACGATGTATCAACGAGTGGTTAGTTCCAACGGATGTCAATAGATGGCGCTGGATGTCGGTTACATCGCGGTAGTGTTCACTTTTCCTAGCCACTTATAATAAGGTCCCAGCCACTTATGACGAAGTGTAAGTGAGTTCGGAAGTACCTATATTTAGTACACAAAGCGCTTTTGGCACGCTATTGAGTGTGCTGCAGCAGAGTTGCTTCTCCAGCTTACCTTACACTTCTGCTCTTACCTTCGCTTGGAGTTTGACTGTAGTCTTTCCTTCGTACGTCTACAAACATCGACGCGACTTCTTATACTACCAGCCTGTTGACCGTTACTTCATTCGTGTTACTTTAAATTCATACAATTTATTAAGGAGCACTGCAACTCAAATCTCTATCGGATGAAATGAATTGTTGAGGAACGCATTCGGGCAAAAAAACTTTTTTCATACACGTTGGCTGTATAATTATCAGAGTAAATTATATACAGTATGTTAACCCGTAATACTACAGCTTCCATACATTCTAAAAAAATAATACCATTTAACATAATATTTTTTAAAATTTTAACATTTCATAAAAAATAATGAACTTCCTTTTATCGCTGTGTAAGCAAGATAGAAAAGCGACGTTGCTAGTTGGCGCATTGTACTAATGCTAGTTATTATTTCGCGTTAAGATTTTGGTTTTAAACAGGCGTTTCGTTTTTTTTTTTAGATTATGAATTTTTTCTGTTTATTTGTGGCTGAACTGAAACTGAACTAAACTGGCTGAAGGGATCTACCTCTGTTATTTTACATACTGTATGTATAGCGTTTCAGGTACATACACAAGTCCCAAAATATAGTATGGACATTCTACATAGGTTGGTAAGAAACGGCGCAGAAGAAACTTACGCTCAAAAAACAAAATATATACAATTTCATTTTTTTACGTTACTAGAAAATTTACTTGTACAAACTAACAAAAAAAGCTCTAGAGAATCTTAAAATAAGCTTTAAAAGATACAGAAATCCTGTACAAAGATACGGAAATGAGGAAAAGAAAATCCTACCAATTGTTTCTTGGAAAGAACATTTTTGTTCTAACTTTTTAATTATGATTAAAACACGGACCGTGGCCGGACTTGTTAGCTTTGCATTAAAATTCAATTATTTTTTATTAAGAAACAAATGGTTCAGGCGCCCGTGAGATTTTGATCTTAATGTCTTTTTAACGCTAAACATAATAGTTTGGGGGTGAGAGAGGAACAGGGTGTTAAGGTCTTCAATCCACCATTGAAAAGGGAGGATCCTCCGACCAGACGGGTATTGTGTCTGGTGGGCTACTGCCCGACGGTTGTTGTCGGGTTCTTATATATCTGTTCAATCGCTCCGATAACTTTAATATCGCGATGCAGGATACGTCAGTTTTTTTTAGTTCGTATGTTGCGAGATAGATGTCGCTACAATAGATTCGTGTGTGTTACCAGTGATGACACATGGAACTGAAACGTAGCCTCTCACTATAGACCTCATAACGATACCTCCAATGAACACTACGCTAACTTCAAAGTTGCAGGTTTACAGACCGAGCTCTTTAACGAAAAAAGTTGATAAAATCTTTATTTTTGCAGTTATTTTATTGTTTTTTTGTGTGTGAGTAACTAATTTACTGATGCATAAGACCCGCATAATAACATTTAACAAATCTTTTTGGTTTTTTAATTAGCCTCACTTAGCGGGATGTAACGCGGAAAACTCTAAGATCCGGATACACTCCGCCAATACTCAGTTAGCGGAATATGTCTATGGGAATATTAGCGACTACAAAATATTAATTTAAATTCATAGTACACGAAATAAAATTAATAATTACATTTAAATTGACTTTATTACTAATTTAGGGTATTATGACCAATGTTTTTTTTATCATAAGATCCTTTTTTATAAATTTAAAAAAGTTTGCGTTTTGTAGTAGGATGCGCCGGAAATCGTTCAGCCCATATACAAGCCGCTAACAAATAGTGCGGTGCGAATATAGCGGTGAACAGTTTCGGATATTTAAGAAAGCTAAAGGTCGCACAGCGTGCTATGGAAAGGGCTATGCTCGGTGTTTCTTTGCGACATAGAATCAGAAATGAGGAGATCCGCAAACGAACAAAAGTCGCTGACATAGCCCAACGGATTAGTAAGCTGAAGTAGCAGTGGGCGGGCCACATAGAACGTAGAACTGACGGCCGATGGGGCAGAAAAGTTCCGGAATGGAGGCCATGTAACGCTTGCCGTTACATGGCCGTAGGCCGGCAGCGTTGGACGTCCACCCATAAGGTAGACAGACGACCCGGTAAAGGTTCCAGGAAGCCGCTCGAACCGGCCAATTTGGTAGTTGCTGGGCGAGGCCTATGTTCAGCAGTGGATATCCTAGGCTGTAATGATGAAAATGGATTTGAATAGTTTAATTGTTATTTTTTCTCTAAGGATGACCGCATAACAAATCGATGTATTTTTTTTGCAATCACATAATTTATTACCCCAAATTGTGACATTTAGGCTATTTTTTATTTTGAACAGGAACAAAAGGGTGTCAGATGAAGTTGTGTGAGACAAGTCCACCACAACCATGGACTAATGCTTTTTTTTTTTCTTAATTCTAATAAAGCAAACTCCAAAGAAGAATGGCAAGCTTCTATAGAGCTCTGGGACCCAAATTTTGAGGCACCATTCATTAATGAAGTTAACTGCTTCTTGTACAACTAAGCAATGCTTACAAAAAAGTTAGTCGACCTTGCCCTCTTAAAGCTGGGATTCAAGAGATATTAGTGAAAACATGAAATGGTGAGGTTAGGTTATGGGTTATTGTGTTTCGTCCAATTAGCATTAAGTAAATTAAATTCGTAAATCAAACTCAACTGCAAGAACTTTAGGAACCTAACGAGCTATCTATACTTGCAAACAATATTTTTGTATAAACTTTTTCTTTTATCTTAATACAAATAAAGTATCACATTCACAACAATACAATCTGACATTGACTTAACTGACTTTGACAGACTACTTTCTATGTCAAAAGTGTATTCCGAGTTAGTCTAAAATCAATTTAAGCATACTGGAACTCGTTCCGAAATGGAATCTTGTTAAATAAACCCCAAAATTGAAAATAATATAATATCTGATTCCCAACTTTTAAAATATGAAATTTTAGGGGCAAAACTGTTAATCCTACTTAACATTTTTACTATGTTTTCCAACAAGCACGGCTTCGTAAATTATTGGGTCCATCTTCGCCGAACTTCTTTAATGATAAACTTGTTTAAAATTTCAGATTACACAAGTTATGAAATTTGTTCATGTGAAAATGTATTTTAAAATGTTGAAATTTTTTTTCCTATGTACTAGACTCGATTCTGAATAATCCGCCATTTTTTAACATCCCGTATAGTTGATTTAATATCATAGAACTGAGGAAACATTGCAACGTGCTTAACTTACCCCATAAGATCGATACATGCATCATTCAACAACAGGTCTTAAGTCAACCGCATAAGGTCCAGCTACTGGTTTCAACCGGCCATAAAGGTAGGGCAGTCATCTTGTGGGCTCGTAAAATGCATTTACGGCATTCTTTATGAGGACTGCAGTTTAACACTGACCCACTTCTAGCTGTCAATTTAGCAGGTGAAGTTATAGAGTCAATAGGGCGTATGAGACTTACGACGCAAACCGTACGTCTTGATGACGTAAGGGCGGTGTAGTAACGCTATCGCCACAATTAGTGGAAATTCTATTTAATTACACATAATTTGCCTTCGTCGGAAACTCTACGCGGAATGGCCGTCGTTATTTTTATGGTTTCGTACCTCAAAATGAATAAAAGTGGTAGAAGTTTAAGGGATTACATCATTGTCTGTCTGTCTGTCAAGAACTTTTTGTCAGGAAAGCGAAAAGGTTTCAAATTGAAATCAATATCAAATATTCAGGTAGGCAATATCCTAACTGTAAAATATCATACTTCTAAGTCCGTGAAAAATCAGAGGGCTGTATCTTTTGACGCATATTTTGATACAAGCAATGAAATAAAAAAGGTTAGTATATATAGCGACATCTATCTCGCCACATACAAACTAAACTGACGTATCCTACATCGCGATATTTAAGTTATCGGAGCGATTGAAGCATATATACAAGAACCCGGCAACAACGGTCGGGCAGTAGCCCACCAGACACAACACCCGTCTGGTCGGAGGATCCTCCCTTTTCAATAGTGGATGAGGAACTCAATACCCTGTTCGTCTCACCCCCAAAGTATATACTTTCTGTTGACATAGAATCACGAAATTTGGCAAAAAGCAATATTAAGCTCAAATGCTCTTTTCAGTGGCTTATATTTAGATGATTAAATTTGCAGACAGTAATTTCTAATTAAATTGGTTAATAAACTTAATAAAGCAATAATTTTGCAATTAATTAAGCAATAAAAATCGTTTTGTTCATTAATACCTGTTGTAATTTCCCGTTATTGAAACCCGAAAAAGCGTTTAATCCTATTAATTGTCATTAAATTACATAATAATCCCCTATTAAGAACGATAAAGATAATTACGTCATTTATTCCGTGATGTAATCTAAATGTGAATAAGCAATATTTTTTACACAGTAAAAATAAGAGAACATACAGTAAGGTGGAAGACAGTTTTTTCTTCTCCTTTATCATCATCCATCATTATCATCATTTCAGCCATTGGAAGTCCACTTAACCTAAGCCTCCTCCAATGACTTCCAGATTGGCCGGTTAGAAGCGGCCTGCATCCAGCGGCTTCTTGCAACCTTTACCAGGCCGTCTGTCTACCTTCTGGGTGAACGTCCTACGCTGCATATGCCGGTACGTAGCCTTCATTCTAGAATATTTCTACCTCATCGGCAGTTAGTTCTACGTGCTATGAACTCCGCCAGCCATTTTAGGTCGCTAATCTGGTGCTACTGCCAGTGACTTTTGTTCGTTTACGGATCTCCTCATATCTGATTTAATCTGTGCTGAAAAGTGTCTGTGCTGAAACTGCTGCAAAATGAATTTCTGTCTTTTTTGATACTATGTGTTTTATTTTTTGATTTCTGAAGAATGCTTGATGTTTCACAGGATTTTATAGCACTTGTAAATAATGTAGGTAACTGATATAGGTAGGATTTAATCAATCGACAATCCAAAATTAAACTCATCTGATTAGGTATAGTGCAAACATTGAGTTTAACGCTTTTAAGTGTTTATTTTTCCTAGTTTGCTAAAAAAAAAACATAGCTCTCTCAAGCTCAAAAATTTTCTCGTGTTGTTTGTGACCCAAATTATGATTGTAACCAGTGTAAAGTGAGCCTACTACCTAAGTACTTCTACTGTGGCGATAATCATCTAAATGTGGTTATGTAACACTTTTCAGCTCGGCCTTCTACAAACGGTGTCATTTGCATATTAATTGCAATAGTAATTAAGGTCCAAAAAGCCTGCTACTTTGATATTTTATATGTGCTAATTTTTGTCGATGTCAGTCGTTAAGCTTTGTAGCTAAATACTTATATAGTGAATATATGCAAAGTAACTGGCAGTCAGTTAGAAAATAATTGATTGATGATTGATAAACTTATAGTTTTGAAAACCATGATATCAATTATTTTCACACTTAGTATACAGGGTTATTTTTAAAACATCAACAATCCTCTAGGGGCTGATTCTGGTGCTCAAATACAACAACTTTTTATATAAGGTGCTGTAAAAATATCTGCAACGGCTGAAATGGGTTAAAGTATTGCTTATATAGATTACGATAGTAAAGACATTTTATGTCCAGATCATCATTAATTTTTTCATTAAAAAAATTATATGAAATAAAGACTAGGCTTTATTCTGTCTCAAACCGTCCACACCTGCCAAAAAGTGCTAACGTTTCATATTATACCGCCCGGCGGCCAAGTCAAGGGCGGATGACGAAGTGTGTTAGGCAAATTGAAGCAAGTAACCATTTATTTACTGTCCGATCGGGGGCACGTAATTCCTTCACTATCGTAATCTATATAAGCAATACTTTTACCCATTTTAGCCGATGCAGATATTCATGAAGCACCTTATATAGGATCAACATCATAACGGAAAAAAAATCACCACTTCATACATATATTTTTTTTGCGATTCCGATTTGTGTCCCATAGATTACTTGTTATTTGTTTGTATTTGAGCACTTGAATAATGACCTTGTTAAGTCGGAAAGCCGCTGGATGCAAACGGCCCAGAGCCGCTCTTGCTGTGGCGTTTTATTGGGAGGCCTATGTCCAGCGGTGGACTTCCAAAGGCTGATGATGTTGATAATGGTGATTATGATGTTGAAGCTAGGTGGCGTGCTCGGGTGAGGCCCACTATTTTCATAGCAAACTAATTTCTGCCATAAAACAAACATGGCGTCAAAAGTTTATATAGTTTTGTTATTATTCAGTTTAAAAAAATGCCTACACTTTTTTTACTGAAAAAGTGTCAAACTAATCTGTCAATATGTTGCTTTTGTTAATTATTATTTTATTTTTATATTTTTTTATATTGGCCAACATCACATTCATTGCTCTGATACTTTGGTAAGTAGCCAAAGCACTTGTGTTATAGAAATCATAAATACCGATGGTACCACAACACCCAGACCCGAGACTATAGAAAAGTTATTATTCTACATTGACCGACCGGGAATTGAACACCAAGTCCGGTATGCTCGCCTCTCGGCTACGGAGGTCTAGCCAAAGGTTTTACCAAAAGACATCCACAGGTGTCATTGGGGGACCATGTTCCACAGGTGAACATGGTCCCCCAATGACTTCCAGGTAAGCCGGTTGGAAGCGGTCAATTTGAAATTTAAATTTGGGATTATACACTAAATACAAGCGACACACGAAATTTATACGTTTAATATTTAGTTTGAATAATTTAAGTAGATCATAATTATCCCTTTAATTAGTGTAACGTTAATGATAAGAATTTCATCTCGGAAAAGCAGAGTTTTGATGTGAAATCATTAGACGAAACTACAAAATGAGCTTTTTGTGGTGTGGTCCAAGTTTATAGCGCTATAAACCTAATAATTTTGTGCAGTTATAATATAAAATGCTTGGTGTTTCCTTGCGAGATCGAATCAGAAATGAGGAGATCCGTAAACGAACAAAAGTCGCTGACATAGCCCAACGGATTAGCAAGCTGAAGTGGCAGTGGGCGGGGCACATAGCACGTAGAACTGACGGCCGATGGGGCAAAAAGGTTCTAGAATGGAGGCCGCGTACCGGCAAGCGCAGCGTAGGACGTCCACTCACAAGGTGGTCAGACGACCTGGTAAGGGTCGCAGGAAGACGCTGGATGCAGGCCGCTTCCAACCGGCCAATCTGGAAGTTAATGGGGGAGGCCTATGTTCAGCAGTGGACGTCCTATGGCTGAAATGATGATGATGATGATGATAATATAAAAAGCTTGTTATACAACTGGCAAGCATAGCTATTAACTGTTTTTAGTTACAGTTTAAGTCGATGGGATACACATGCAGTTAATCAGAACCTGCACCTAAACTCCGGCAGTTGCTTTGAGAATCTGACCCTGCCGCCCTAGCATGAGCACCAAAACACGATATGATATAGCGATATATCTACACAAACTCTAAAAATATAATAGATATAGCCGCCATGTTGTTTTTTTTTTCAAAACAGCGATCATAACGTGACTTCACCGGCACGGCGGTGGCTTTTTCTATAATATTTTTAGAGTTGGTGTCGGTATATCGCTATATTATATCGTGTTTTGTTGCTTATGCCAGGGGGGCTGGACGCACTTACCTATTTTACCTACATTTACCTACTGTTGTGTAGAGAAATCTTAACTATTTATGATTTACTGATTTACTTTACTGATTAGGAAATTCAAAATCAATAAATTTTATTTAAGTAAATTCAAAATTTTATTAAAAATTAAGCCTTTTTTAATGTCGAATTAGGATACTGCCAACATTATCTATATTGACTATCAATAAAGTAATATTTTATTCTATTGTCTATCAGTAACGCTTACCTTACCTGCTTGTCACAAATGCGGTATGACGACCGCGTTATCGACTTAGTTTATCTGGGCTGTTTCCGCATTTAGCCTCTTGACTGAGCCATTGTGCGTGCTACCAGTTCATTCTTACTCCAACCAGCCCAGGTTATCCCAGAAGGTAAGCAGCCTTTTCAGACTCCTACAGGCTTCAGGTTATTGGAGAATCCGTGACCGTTGATCTGCCACGCTCTTGCATTCCTTTAAAGTTAACGACTTATGACTTTCTTTATGCGTTATATCGCATGCGGTATATCGAACAACGTCTCTTAAAATTACATTGCGTGGACGGCCAGATCTTTTTATGTCACAAACAGAGGAGGTCTCATTGTACCTATTAATAGCCCGGTACACAAACATTTTACTAATACCAAGCGCATGGAGAGTTTTAAAAATTGCATTTGGCTCCGTACCTACTTTGTGTAATGCAATCACAGCGATTCAGTGCTCTTTATCACCTCAAAATGGAGTGACCATTTGAATATCGCAAAATATTGTACAATGTATTGGCGCCAAAATGAGAAAACTCAATGAACAATCATTAAAAATGACAGATTCCAAATTCAAATGTAATATTTTGTTTATTTTTAATTGTAACAGTATTCATGGCCAGACTAAGTATATACAGGGTTACATTACAAGGCAGTGCCAATTTTTTAAAATAAGGTCTATATAACAATATTTAAATACCAATTAATCGTAATAAATTTCAGTCGTCGTATTTCTGGAGTAAAGTATACTTTAAAATTTCCGAAAAAAAAAGAAAACGCGAGATGCGCCGTCTATCATCAGAGATCACAGGCATACGCCGACGAAGCTCCAACAAGAACCTCATGCAGTGCACATGCGGTAAATAGTATAATAAATTAATTAATAATAAATAATCGTAAATTTTCTACGTATTCTATTTTTCAAATGCAGAATGGAAGAATTAAAAATGAAAAAATATCTGAGTTTGTTTTTCACGTAGATTGATTTAGTTGCTGATTCTAAGTGGTCCCTGAAAAATTGGCACTACCGTGAAATATAACCCTGTATATGTATTTATATATATTTATTTAAAAGCAACCACTGGATTTCTTGTCAGGAGCGCGAACCACCCTCAGACTACACCAGACGGTCGTCAGAAACTTAGTAGATGTGCTGACCCCGCTTATCCCTTACGTCTCAGACCAACCTCCCGACCCTCATCAGCGGTCAAACTTCACCGTCACAAAACTCTGTCCTCCATCCTATTTGTTTTAATTAAAATAACTCCTTTATGAAAGTTATGTCTTTATTAAAACAAGTATTAAATACTCGTGCTGATGAAGATTTAACGTGACAGGGTTAAGGTTTGAAGCCTTTTCTATTTAGCTACTTCTAATTTAGGAACTGAGACAGACTACGAGCATTAGGTATGCGGTAATTATGATATACAAGCTCTTGCTTGCGACTTCCGCTTGCGAGGTCTTTGCAAAACATACTCTAAAGACCAAGCGAATGAACAGCTAGTGTTACATACAGGTTTACATAGCAAAGGGGTGCAAAATTTAAAAAATAAGATCTAGGGAACAATATAAAGAAGCGTCTTAATCGTTTTTTTTATTAATCGTATCTTACGAAAAAAAAATACATTAAAATATCCGAAAATAGAGTCAATAGATTGATTACGAAACCCGCGCGGTTATTCATCAGAGGCGTAGGTACGGCGAGCCTACAAGAACCTTACGCAGTGCACATTATGGTGCATTTTTTTCATTAATGAGTTAAATTATCCATGCGTACGATTTATAACAGCGGATAGGAATAATTAAATGAGATTTTTTTTTCTTCTTTGCGTAGTTTGATTAAGTTACTGATTCTGAGCCACTCCTAGATATTTGGCACCCTTTGTATAATTCTTCACATTCAATTTTTTTGCAAACTAAACAGCGACATCTAACGGTAAGAAGCGCAATCTATAGTGACAGTTATCTTGCATCCCTCAGGAACCACAATATATTCCGGGATAAAAGTAATATCTCCTATTCCAGCTCCCCGTAGCATGACCACCGAAACACGATATGATATAGCGATTAACCGTCACCAACTGTATATTTTTAAACTATGAAATCAAAATCTCTCATTTTGATTTTTATCGAAACAGCGATCTTAAATTCAAAATGGCGGCTATATCTATCATTTTTTTACAATTGGTGTCGATATGTCGCTATATCATATCGTGTTTTGATGGTCATGCTAGGGGGGCAGGTTATAATCTATATCTGTGCCACATTTTATCTAGATCCGTTTAGCCGTTCTGGCGTGATGGAGTAACAAACATCCATCCAAACTTTTGCATGTATAATTAGTAAGATTTTATCATTTTAAACTTGAAACGACACTCAAGGTTGAGGTGTTTACGAAAATTTAGATATTTACTAAATAAATATGCACCAAGCAACTCACTAGGTATAGTTATAGTCTTGAAGTAAGGAATTCTTAGAAAAGGAATAAGGAAAATCTTACATTCTTGTTTTACGAGGTACCAGACAGTTAATTTGGTCAGAGGCGTCACCCAGAACAACCAGATCCAAATCAATTTAAAAAAATTTTTTTTCTAAATTGACCCAAAACGAGAATCGAACCCGGGACCCGTTTAAGGCGAATCACTACGCCGATCGTGTCGTCTATTGACTTTACTTTCCGATTAATACTTACAAGTAGCAGAGAATTAAAATCCAATGATGGCGTCTGCAAGTTTCTTTGATCGGCTGGAACTTCAAACACTTGTATCGACAATTGCTGTCAATGTAAGTTTTACACCAATGATAGTTAAATACTATACTTGAGTACAATACTTGTGACAGAGGATTATTTACATCGTCAAATGGATGTTTGCCCCTTTTAATTTTAAAAACGAATTATGTGTCCAATCAGATATTTAAATCTTTCGTAAAGTTAGAAACAACAGGGGTCCAAATATCAATCCCTGCGGCACACCCATGGTCAGACGTGTCTCAGAAGACTCAGTTTCATTATACAAACTTTTTGTAACCCTGTAAGATAGGAGTTTACTATAGATAGATAGATAGATAGATACTCTTTATTGTACACCACAACAAAACAAACAAAGCACAGGAAAGTAAATATACATAATGAATAGCACAATTTAGGCGGTCTTATCGCTGGAAGCGATCTCTTCCAGACAACCTTCAGGTAGAGGAAACTTGAATTAATATTGAGAGAAGGGAGGCAATGAAGAGTTCCAAAACATAAAAGTCCAAAAATTTAACAAACTAATTAAACAAACAAATAAAATAAAATAAGAACAAATAAAAATAAAATACATACTTTCTAGTACATGTATATAGTAAAATACTTATATAATACAGACATAATATGAATACATACTTAAAATAAATACATTTAACATAAATAAATACCCTATTAACATGAACAAGAATCTAGTGACCAAGATGTAGGAAAAATGGTTAAATAAATAAAGTAGAAGAAAAATAGACAGGAGAAAACTACAGTGAAAGGAGATAGGTTTTAAGTCTAGTTTTGAAACTGTGAAGCGATTCAGATTCTCGAATAGACAATGGCAAGGAGTTCCATAGGCGGATGGATTGCACAGTGAAGGACTGGGAATAGGTTTGAGACGAATGGAGTGGAAAAACGAGGCGAAGTTTATTGGAAGACCGCATTTCGTGACCTAGGGCAGGTTGCAAAAAATTAAAGCGCTCCTTTAGATACGGCGGTGACTTAGGATTAAATAGGATAGAAAATAGAAAAGAAAGAATGTGATATTCACGCCGACGTCGAATAGGTAGCCATTTTAGCAGAGCTCGGTATTCTGAGACATGGTCGTATTTACGTAGACCATCAATTATACGAATGCAGAAGTTCTGAAGGCGCTGGAGCGTCATCAGAACTAGATAGATAGATCTCAGGTAGGTCATGTCAACCAATTGCATAAGTAGTCTGTCCTATGTGAGTCTTCTGGGGCACGTCTGACCGACTTAATTCTTAGGTAGGTATCAATTAGTAATGTCTTTGTTTTTACAGTAAATATCCCACGCCGTGTGGGGACGGCCGTAGAGAATACACTTCCCCACCGCCAACTGGAGGCGTGTCGTAAGAGGCGACTAACTCCTGCAGCACGAGACGGGCAGCAGCGTCTACGTGCGAAATGGTATAAAAACTGCGCTAGCCAACCCGCCTGCCAAGCGTGGCGAGTATTGGCAATCCCCTCCGGTGAATGTCATTGGGGGAGGCCTGTGTTCAGCAGTGGACGTCCTATGGCTGAAATGATGATGATGATGGCCCACGCAATCTAAAATGATATATGACTTCACTCAAAGAAAAGCCTGTTTCTGTCTGTCTATGACTGTAAAATCAATGTTTATATATTGTAACCCATCTAGAGCAATAATCCCCCCCCCCCCCCGTTGTATCTTTTCACATCACACCCTACCGCAGAATATACACGCATTATCTACCCAAATTCCGTGTTAGCTGATAACGGAGATTACAGTTTACGTGGAATATTGATAACAAACGTACAGTTAGCTGCAAAAGTGTTATAATGGTTTAGTTGTATTCAGCAAATTTTAAATTTGATTTGTTTTATAAATATTTAAATAAATATTTTTTGCACTAATAATACAAGCTTATTGCACAACTACTTAAATATAACGTTGTCTTTACCTATGCTTATTTTAAAAGAAGAGAGTTACAGTTTTTTTTTTAAAACCGTTGTTTAAATTATTTTTTATCATCATCATCTATACGGTCAATCCAGGTTGCGTCCGAAGCCATCGCTTTGGAGCCTTCTACTTATTTTTATTATCAACAAAAGTACGTTTAGAAAAAAATATAATCTGGTGTATATTGGCATTGACACAGATTCCATTATACATCTATTGGACAGTGTAAATTACTTTGCAACTTTATTTCGCGCCTAGGCATAGTAAGTGGGTTAATAATATATCTTGGATATCTAAAAGGTTTAACCATAAATGTAATATTGCTAAGTCATCATCATCCTCGCCATTTCAGCCATTCAGTCCACTGCTAAACAAAGGCCTCCCCCAATGACTTATCATTGCCAATACTCGCCACGCTTGGCAGGCGGGTTGGCAAGCGCAGTTTTGAAGTTCATTCGTTTGTTTTGAAGACGCTGCTGCCCGTCTCATGCTATAGGAATTAGTCGCCTCTTATGACACGCCTCCCGTTGGCGGTGAGGAAGTATATTCTTTACGACCGTCCCCACACGACATGGAATATTGCTAAGTAACAGCAGACAATCTGAAAGTTCTTTTAGCAAATTGTTCAGAAACATAAGATCCAAATTAGTTTGACAATGAAATTTAATAGAATTGGTTCTCTCTCAGTTCGGCAAGGACTCAAAATAGCGAATCAAACTGAAAGATTGGTCGTGTATTCTATCCCTAAGAGTGAAGTGAATCCTTGAATTGTTGTTATCAATTTATATTCGTCTGTAACAGACTGCGAGTACCAATTGTCTGGCTCAAATTACGTCGTTTGAATACCAGACACTATTGTTGAAATGACTACGGGAAATACAAAATTGTGCATCTTTCTGTAAATATCTACTGTGTGCAACAGTATGTATCTGCAAAAATCAACAAACTTTTTACAAAAAAACAGAAGGATCAAAAAATGAATGTTGTTAAGCAGCACTTGGTGCATGAGTTTACATATTTTGTATAATAACAAACTGGCGATACTATCGAAGCTGCTAATAACAAAACTATATAATGTACAGACAACAGCTCGTCAACTCACCACCAAAAACACGAAGTTTTCTCAAATAAAATTGATCTCTACATGTCGGACTTAGAGTTGAAAATCGGTTTATAGACCTTTAACTTTTTGGATAGGTTGACCTGTATTCTTTAAATCTTACTTATGTAGACTATCACACAAGCAAACTGTAAAGAAATACATAAAAACATCAATGAATGATAGTAAAAAGTATTGATTGTGTTGATAGTTTTATAAGGGCGAGATAAATTAATAATAATGGCGAAGCTTAGTATTGAAACTTTCTAGGATTTTTATGAACAACTATGTATATGTGCAGTACGCCAGCGTCAGAAAACAATATACCAAATGTTGTCGAAAGGTCTCGAATCAAATCAAATCAAATCATTAATTTACTTAAGAATCAAGGAATAAGTAAGGAATTAAGATACTTTTGTTACTCGGTCCACCCACACGGTGGACAGACGACCTGGTTAAAGTTGCAGGAAGCCGCTGGATCTGCATCTCAACCGGAGAATCTGGATGTCTTTGGGGGAGGCCTATATTTAGCTGTGGACCTCCTAAGGTTAAAATGATGATGATGGTGGTGATGTTACGAGGTACCAGACTACGAATTATCTAGAGGCGTCTTCTAGCTCACACAGATCCGAGTAAATTTAGTAAAGTTTATTTTTTGAATCCAAACAATCTACCCTTTAGGTTGAGGCGAATCGCTACAATTAACCAACCGTAATTATTAGCGTAGGACGTCCACCTACAAGGTGGACAGACGACCTGGTAAAGGTTGCAGGAAGCCGCTGGATGCGGGCCGCTTCCAACCGGCCAATCTGGAAGTCCGTGGGGGAGGCCTATGTTCAGCAGTGGACGTCTTATAGCTGAAATGATGATGATGATGATGAACCAACCGTCAACTAAAAAGTAACTTAGCAAAATTATTAGAACTATCATGAATGATTTTAGGGCGTGTTGAGTTTCTCGACTCTTATTGGATTTTATCTCCAAAACGAAACATCAAAAGGAATATCCACAGACTATTTCACAGAAGGGATAGTGTAATCAAACTTTCATAAAGCTATTTTGCGTCCCCGAGCGCTGTTACTATGAATATTGGAGTCATTCGTGCACACGCTCCTTCAGAACTACTCGTTCTTCAAAAGAATACTTCAATTTTTAGTCAAGTGAACTAAAGAAAGAAATAAAAACGTGATTTGCCTTATCTTATATATTTTTGTAGCTATTTTAAAAAACTAAAATAATATTTACAATATGTATTTGTATGGTATGATAAAATGAAATCTCAAGAATTTAATTTTTAAGTTGGTCTGATAGAATAAGTATTAGCTATTTGAGCCCCTTAGAGGTTTGAGATTATTTTAATTTACATGTGCATACTACATAATTAGCTAACTTTGTTTTCAAACGTAAACACTATTGTATGCGACTGTACATGTTCACAAACAGCCTTATCTAGATTAATTAAACCGTTCGCTGAACTTTAAGAACTAATTTATAGTCCAAAACGGTAGACGCACAGCGATCAACAAAAGTGCTTGTTCACTTTCTCTTATGCATATAGCAATAGGGCTTAAAATTCGTTATCGCCTTTTGCTCTTGACTGTATGGATACAGATGTTTATAGGTGCATGATTTTGACTGATGTCCTTATGACGTACTCGTTTTCCTGTGACTTTGTCCGTCTAGTTTGGTTGATATCTCGACGACATTGATCATCGTCATATTAGCCATAGGCCGTCTATTGCTGAACATGGGACATGAACATGGAACATGCCCCAATGACTTTCAGATTGGCCAGATTATAGCATCCAGCGGTTCCTGCAACCTTTACTAGGTATACAAGGTAGACGTAGACAGACTTCTACGTCTACCTTGTGAGTTAACGTCCTACGCTTTTCATGCTGGTACGTGGCTTCCATTCTAGAACCTTTCTGCCCTATCGGCCGTCAGTTCTACGTGCTATGTGCCCCGCCCACTGACATTTCAGCTTGCTAATCAATTGGGCTATGTCAGCGATTTTTGTTCGTTTACGGATCTTCTCATTTCTGATTCGATCTATTTGATTGACAAAAGAAAAAAATAAGTGTCCATTATTTTTTGTTAATTTAACTGACGTACTAAAGATATATTTTTTTAAGTCACTTAACTGGGTAGTTTTCTTTGTTATTTTGCTTAGTTTATTTATGTTTTGCAGTTTTGTTAATTATAATATAATTTGGTAGAATGTTTATTGATATTATTTACTATATACATCTGATATTATATGAGCGCCAGTTGTACTTATTCTGTGCCTCTGTCCTCCTTTTAATAAATAAAACTTGTAATTTAATATACTCGTATAATTTAATATTCTCTGTATTTCAAACTCAGTTCCTCGTCAAAGAAAATAATAAAAAAGAATATACACAATCACCTATTTCCTTAAAAATAAAACAAAATATATTGTTTTAATGTGAGACCTTGTGATATATTCCCAATATTTTTACAACATGGTCGTTTTTTTGGAAAGGAAGCGGGGAGACTTATTGGAAATATTGAAGGAGCATTTACACATAACGTTTTTTAGGGTTCCGTAGCCAAATGGCAAAAAACGGAACCCTTATGGATTTTTGCTAACAAAATAGTAAATACCTAGTTATCAGTATTTTTTATCAGTTTTTATCTTTGTATGGTTTTTAGTTTTGTGTACTTACCTGTTAAAAAGTTGTAAACCGTGGTCTTCTTAATATAAATAAATAGTTTTGTTCTTAAAAAAAACTCATAACATCTGAATTACATTGCATTGCCATTTTTGCGTCCTAAAAGGATGTTAACTATTAAGGTAGGACCTTATATACTCTTATGGCCAACTGTATTACGTTTTACAATTATGCATTGCACAATAAACAACTCCTACTAGCACGTTTTGCGGCAACAATGAATCAGAGGCAGCC
Organism: Anania hortulata; assembly: GCA_963576865.1. Classification (NCBI taxonomy): domain Eukaryota; kingdom Metazoa; phylum Arthropoda; class Insecta; order Lepidoptera; family Crambidae; genus Anania; species Anania hortulata. The sequence continues at coordinate 4,614,910 of OY756413.1, forward strand.
TGGCTTAAATCGGATATAACTCTGACTAAATGTCGGAATTGAGACACGCCATTATTGTTTCTGTTTTTTTTATTTATTTAATTTTTGTATATGTGTGTCCAATAAAAATAACTCTCGCTCTCTTATAACATAAATATTTTTTTAAAACTTCGTAGTATTTTATCAACTTAGGCTACACGCTGTTTAAGATGTTAATTAATGCCCAAATACATGCCACAATCCATTTTTGTAGCTTAAATAACCTTCAGATCGGAATCGTATCGTATTCATGTCGTCGCATATAAACGCTTATTAAACACAGGTGCGCCGCTTGATACAGGTACCCGCAATTAGGATATTTCCACTGAATCATATTTTTTCTGTGGGTTTTATTTTATTTATACGCTCAATTTTTTAAAGAGTTTTTTGTTTTCGTTTTATATTGATGACAAATGGGCTCGCTTGGCCTTTTTATAATTAAAGGCGTTTGTTGAATGCGTTCTATGCGAGACCTAACGCACGTTTATAATTGTCACTAACTTCTGTCTGCGACTTCACCGGTTTAGACTTTAGTATACCGAAAAGCTAAAGAGGAATGAATAATCATCCTTTAAGAACAGAAAAACGGGATATAAATTATGTGTTAAGCTTGATAACTATCTATACAGGGCTACACTGTAAGAGTGCTAAATTACAAAAATAAAGTTTATAAAACGATATAAAAAAACAAATTAATTTTAATCTTCGTATTTTTTCGAATAAAATTAACTTTTTAATTTCCAAAAAATAGAAAACGTGAGGTGCGTGTGCACCTATATTGTCTATTATATTCTATTGTCTCGGGTCTGGGTGTTGTGGTACCATTGTTGTTTCTGATTTCTATAACACAAATACTTTGGCTACTTACTGTAGGTTCAGAACAATATATGTGATGCTGTCCAGTATTTATTTATTACTTATTTATAGGTAATATTACTTAGATGTAAGAACGATTCTCCCGCCTCAAAACCCTCTTCAAAGCTATTTCCTTTTATTATACTCTGAGTACATTCGCATGTACCGTTTCCCTGTCAAATCTCCTTTCTTAGACCATTTGTACGGACCATTTTAATAATAAATCCGAGAAAATTTCACGGAAAGTTTACGTATACTTATTTATTATTAAATAAGACGCAGAGAGCATTGTTTATCAGACGGTGAAATTGAGTCGAAATAAAACGTTATTTTGTTTGTTTTCCGCTAGTTAGATACAAAAGTTTAAGTGGGGAACAGTGTAACAATATGCTGCTTGAAAACATTTACAGATTGAGGTCTATTCTTGTTTAGGGTTCCGCAGAGAATGGGCCAAACAGGAACTTAATTGCTGTCTGCTAACCCAAAACCGAATACAGTGTACTTAGGGCTGCTTTTCCCATAGCCTGATTTTTATTTGAAGAATCATTTTGACATGATGACAGTTTTTGTATAGAAAAGGGTCAAAACGTCAACTTTATTCATCGGATACAAGTTATCTGGCGTTTAAAACATCTCGGCTCTTACACGAGTATTAATGCAACGTTACCTACGTTACCAACAATTTTTATATTTTGTTAAATTGATTTAATTTATCTATTCGCCAATAGTACTTATAAGCTTTGCTTAGTTTGGGTGTAGATGTTGTGTGATTGTTGAAACAATTTATTTTCCCATACCAAACCGCCGACCAGCTGCCATCAGTTTGTATGGAAAAGTATACAGTTAATTTGTAGACTTACTTAACTGTTAGTTAATAACTTTAGTTAGTACATAAAAAGTTACGTAACAGATTTCCCGCGTGTGATTTCTTGCCATTTTATGCTGTCTTTGTGTAAGGGATTTGGTGAAAATTATCAAAAACCCGCAGGTAAAGCTGCAAATTTAATACAAATCGTTTAATAATCCGTAAAACCATGAAAAAAATCCAATATTCACTCACACTCGCTCAATGCGCTAATCCGAATACCTATTTAATCTGCAAAGCACAAACTCCGTTCGGGTATTAAATTAAATCACCCTGTAATATTGTACCGCCCTGTAAAATGAGATTGGTAAACATGGCGTCTTTCAGTGAGCTGGAATGTTGCCTAGAATACACAATATTGCCATTAGAAGTCCATTTCTGAAATTTGTCTGAAATATATCGCTTTTATCGATAAGACCGCCTAAATTTTGCATCTGCGTGTAAACTTTTACTGTATCTTCTTTGTCTGTTGTGCAATTAAGAATATCTATCTACCTATCTATCTGCTGGATATAGATAGTTCTAATAGATTGAGAATCATACTGGCCGAATGAACCTAAGTAAAACCAAGGTTATGTTTGAACATGTTACTCCGAGACTAATAGCTGTTAACGGGGCTGCTTTCGAGGTTGTTCAAGAGTATGTTTACCTCGGGCAAACATTGCAGTTAGGTAAAAACAACTTCGAGAGAGAAGCTCGCAGGAGAATACAACTGGGCTGCGCAGCATTTGGGAAATTTCGTCGAGTCTTTTTTTCGTCAATACCTCAAAGTCTGAAGACGGAAGTCTTCAACAAGTGCGTACTGCCTGTCATGACGTACGGAGCCGAGACTTAGACACTCACGGTACGACTAGTACACCAATTTAAAGTTGCTCAGCGAGCGATGGAAATAGCTATGCTCCGGATTTTCCTGAATAATAAAATCAGAAATGACAGACAGACCGACAGAAAACTAAAGTAATCGATATAGCTAAAAGAATAAGCAAACTAAAGTGACAGTGGGTTGATCACATTTGCCGTTGAACCAAAAACCGATGGGGTAGGCGTGTTTTTGAGTGGAGACCGTGACTAGGCAAGCGCAGCGTATGGCGCCATGTGACGAGGTGTAGCGACGATATACGCAAGGCTGCTGGCATTGGATGGAAAAAAATAGCCCAGGATCAGGCTCAGTGGCGTGCATTAGGAGAGGCCTATGTCCAGCAGTGGACTGACGTGGGCTGATTAATATGATGAAGACTGGCAGAGACATCATAAACACAGTAAGAAAAATCCATGATTAATATATGCCTATTAAAATTTCAAATACTAAAATTTACGTTACGCCTGTTTCAAGTTTCGCGTCGTAAAGACGATCGCACGACGACCACACTATCACAATCAAAATAGGTAACGATACTTTTATCTTTTATTAAATCATTTTTAGTATGGCAAAACCTTTACCAAAGTTTTTCTAACTTGAAAAGGCGAAAAAGTCATGTATTTTCTTCGCTAACTGTACAGCTGTGATTATGACGCCGCTGTGAAAGGGACAACAAGAGTTATGGGAAAAGTTACGAATAATATATCTGAATTAACAAAAGCGACGGAGCGAGAAACTCTTGCTTAGAGACCCGACAAAAAATATCGATACTTTTGTTTGATACTTTAGTGTACTGTACCCAACCACTCGATACTAAAAATGTATTCCGATACCGGCAGCAGAAATCGAAATAATATCTTTTAAAATTAAATAAGATATACGCCTTGGTTTTCCAAGGTTTGCTTGGCTTTACGTAGTGTAGGAAGAAAACGTGCAGTACGTTTTCTTGATGGACCGACGACTTTATATGAAGACGGCTGGCAGTAGATAGATGAAAAAAGCTGGCTCTTTGGGGCTCTTTGGCGCTTTTTGAGGAAGCAGTAGCTGCAATAGGCTGACATGATGATGTTGATGGTGAAGTGTCGCTGCTGTCAGCGACGGTAAGAAAATAATTACGAGTATTTAAACGACAAGAGAACACGGACTTTATAACCTGCCTTGTTGGAGTTAAGCACATGTCTTGTAACTGTATTTCCTGCAACCGAAGTATATTTATGTATTAAGAGCTCCGCTGCGTGAAGCAGTCACCGGACAGCACACGAATGGGTTCCGCTTCTGGAAAAAAAAAGAACATCTCAACGTCGCGCGAGTCACCCGTCGCCGCAAAATTCAAGACTATCTTGATGACAAGAATGTATGGTCAGTCCAGCCTGCACTAAACTGATGTACCTAACTGTTTTTTTTTTGTGGCAGCTAGTGGTGACTGAGTTTGTTCCGGCGTTTCTTCTCAGCACTTGCCAGATTGTCTGTGTCTTGTCTCGAAGCGCTAGTAGGGCCCAAAAAAATAAGGAGACATGTACTGCCCCATATGGGTCAATAATGTTATTATTGACGTTCATAAGTGGCAGTTTTCTGCCCTAAATTGAATAAATGATTTTTGACTTTGACTTTTGACTTTGGATAATTCCATAACAAGAACTAAACCAAACAAAAAAAAACCGGCTGTACCCTCATTTTATTCCCATTTTGGCACCAACTGTGGTGAACTTTTATGGAATCGCCCTGAAGTAAACTCTATTTAATAAAAAAAAGATTTAAATAAAATCGGTACACTTTTGACAAAGATACCGCAAAGTATAAAAAATATATTACAATCAACTGTACTTTTTGAAGTCGGTTGAAAATACTTTTAATTTTATTTCATACAAAAAGATAACTTTCCAAACTGCTTTCAGGAAAATGAAAATGGTTTTTCCTATAAAACTAAAATAAAAACAGTTCGCAGCAATGGCATTTAAAAATAAAAGTACGTATCGATACTTTTATTTATAACGTCCCTACACTTAATGTGACAGTTGTTCTTATATTTTTAGAATTACCTTTCGAGCATCACTCTTTTTTCTTTGAAATTACTTTCTTCTTTTACGATTATGTCACATTAAATAATCTTGGTGATAGGTAGTAATTAAAATCTTTATAACTTGGGAAATGCGTCTTTCATTGTTGCATAAGTAACTCGCTTTGTTGAATTATTTTTTAAAGCGGCTTAAACAACACTTGAGGCTTTTAAAAAAAGTTTGTGTAGTCGCTTTTGCAAACTACGAGTAAACAAGGATTATTAATTTAGTTGTACTCGTATCTATAATAATACTAGCTGTTGCCCGCGACTTCGTCTGCGTGGTCTTTAGGGGTATGAAAAATAGATGTTGGCCGATTCTCAGACCTACTCAATATGCTCACAGAATTTCATGAGAATCGGTCAAGCCGTTTCGGAGGAGTACGGGAACGAACATTGTGACACGAGAATTTTATATATAAGATAGCATATTTTTTAGATATTCACATTTTTTGCTCAGATTTAGAAATTTATGTTAAAAAGCCGAGGCTTCTAGCATTAGACTAAACATAAATATTTTGTGAATTCTTGACACGTGAATTCTGAGGTGATACTTAAAGTTGAGCCGAAAATAACTTATTAATATTCTTATCATATCAGCTTTCAAATAACAAAAACAACTTTTTTGTAATTTAACGTATCTCATTACAATGTAAATCTTATTTCATTAATAAAAAAGATTTTTTTTTTCCTTTCGGTATTGCACTTTATCAAGGGACACACTGTATGTCAATCCCTAGCGGACATTATGATTTACTGACGTGGAGGTAAGTCACAATATTATAGGACTACGTTTGAGGTTAGGCCACCATGACATTTTGCGTGCACGTGTGCGTTTCCACTGAGGTAGAGACGAAAGGAGAGAAATTTTCATACCAATTATATTTCGCTTTACAGATCTTCGCATTTTAATGTCTATCTCTATCTATGTATTAAAAAAAACAAGTCCTGACTCACTCATTCATTCACTGACTGACTCATAAACGCCCAGCCCAAACCCTTGAATCTAGAATGATGAAAATTTACACAGAGATTCCTTTAACACAGACAAGGAATAAGAACGGATTTTTGGTAATTTAACCTCTAAGGGGGTAATGACGTATAAACGTCATTTTTACGAAATGTTTGTATGAAAGTTCGTCATTTCTGAAATTAGAAATATTTAAATTCGTAGTTAAGCTACTCTTTGTAAATAAAAAATACTGTTTTCGGAGTTTTTGGGAAAATGCATGCTAAGGGGGTGAAATTGAGTGGGAAAATTTGTATGCTTTTTTTTTTGTAATCTATAGACTTGAAATTTGGCACAAATACTCACTAACAAAAATAAATGAATACCTATTTCAGCATTTGTCAACTTGCATCCCTTTAGAGTGTCAAATGGGGGATGAAAGTATGTAAAATCTTCATCCTGCCCAAATGGCTTAGGATAGAGAGGTAAAATTTAGTCACTAGCTATAATTTGTGACATAAATGCTTACCAAAAAGGGATGGTATTGACATGGGTTGAATTTGAATACAATCTCAAGAGAGTAAAATAGAGGGAAGAGGTCTTAAAACAACTTACAACACATACTTTTTTTTCCCAAAATATAACATTTTCTGATAAATGCGTGTTACATAACTCTGGCGTACCAGTTGTAAAGCTTGGCGCGAGATTTCAGGCTGCGTGGGTACCAACATCCTGTTAATTTCTACTATCAATTAGCTTACTTTTATTCCGAATGAGAGGGTCAGTTAGGGACCGTATTTACTTAGTAAGAGTGATCCACCTTGGACTTCATCATCATTGAAGTCGTGCTAAAACCTTAGTCACAATTAAAGCAAACCTAAACATAAAGGTTTGATGTTGGTATATTTTAATGTTTATTCCGAAAATTCCGAAAAGCTATATTTTTGAACCATATAATTATGCTAACTAAATAAATGACTACTATGACTGTTAATATGACCAGCGGTACGGCACAGCAACTTTACGCAGTGGACAATTTATCTATGTGTAACTGCTATTTATTTAATTTCAATAAAATTAAGTAGACATATTAGATTTTTGTGACTTCAAGTCTTTTAATAATAATATCTGAAATGTATATATCTCAAGTTAGGACGGGTCCTAATAATATTACAATAACTTATAATTCAGACTTTTCAGACCAATCTGGAGATGATATTACATCAAAAGATATTTTTTCCAATAACTATAATTACTATTTAACTTTCAAAATACATTTAATTTACTTAAATTAGGCCGAAATTCGGTTTATAATTTTCAAGAAATCCTTTTTATACCAATAATATGGTCTGATAATTTCTATGAAATTTTCGACCAACCAATTAGCTCTTTGGCGAAATATTATTAATCAAACAAAGTATTAACGACCCGTCAAGAATTTCTTTAATCTCTGAGTTTTTAGAGAAATGGAATTTGAGAAAGTTTTGAGTTATCAATTCTGTCTAATGCAAATGTTTTGAAAGCTTGATAAACCAGAGAAAAGTTAGGGAATGCTTTTGAAGGCTTATATTTACAAGATGCAAGCGAAGGGATATTATTATTATAAACACTCCCCGTGTTTCATTTTAATTAGTTTTGAAGTTAAAAAATTACGTTCTGTTCAAACCAATTTTTTATACATGAGCAGGCATAGGCAGGATTCGAACCCGTAATCGCTTGGCATTGTAGCCTAGAGCGCGAACTTCTACAATGATCAAGATTACTTTTAAAGAATGACTAAAAATTAAATTTTGATAATAATTTACACAGTTAAATTTGAGAGCATATGGAAGGACAAAGACTTTTTTTCTATTTCTATTCTATTCCTGGAAAAATAAGCGGTTCTTGATTGATGAATGATTTATAGCTTTTCTATGACAAATCAAAATAATACTAGTTTAGGGGTGAGAGGAACAGAGTGTAAAGTTCCGCATCCCCCATTGAATAGGGAGGATCCTCCGACCAGACGGGTGTTGTTTCTGGTGGGCTACTGCCCGACGGTTGTCTGTCGGGTTTTTGTATATATGGTTCAATCGCTCCGATAACTTTAATATCGCGATGTAGGATACGTCAGTTTTTTAGGTAGCGAGATAGATGTTGCTACACTAGGAACCCAACAAAGCTAAATATGATATAGTTATAGGTAAGAAGATGAATATCTGGTAAAGGCTGCAAGCTGCTTGGAATCGGCCAAACTTGATGTCATTGGAGAAGGTCTATGTTCAGCAATAAAAAGTTTAAAAAAAAGGTTTCGACGAATTGAGAACCTCCTCCTTTTTTGAGGTCGGTTAAAAATTAATAAATAAAAATTGGATAACATTGTTTTGATCCTATAGTAAGTAGCCAAAACACTTGTCTTTTAGAAATCAGAAACAACGACGGTACCACAACATCCAGACCCGAGACAATGTAGAAAAGTTATTTTTCTATATTGACCGACTGGTAATCGAACCCGGGACCTCAGAGACAGCGACACCAAGTCCAGTATTCTCGCCTCTCGGCTACGGAGGTCTTCGAAAGCAATAGACGACCTATGGCTGAAATTATGATGAAACGAACATCAGAAGTAGAAACATCAACGGTCAAATTATTCTTACAACCAGTCAAATCAAATCAGTGCTCTAAAATTCCTATTTGGTGTTCCCAGAAAATAATTCTTAGACTTGAATAGATCCGAACCGATTCGCTAGGGTATACAAAATGAGTTCCGAGAAAGACATCTTGACACAGAAACCTCGTTCGTACGATGAATGTAGTATTATCGAGATGTTCTTTTATCGATACAGTCAGCCTGACAAGAGATTTTTGAGTGACACTATATTTCAATAAATAATGTCCCACTACTAAACCAATATGAAAACGGGACAAGTGTGTGTCGTACCATAATGTAGGGTTCCGTAGTTGCTTAACACAATTTGTAGGTAATTTTCCTCTTTACTTTTTCAATGACGACCGTCTGTAGTGGTTCGCGCTCCGGACTACAAAGCCAGCGGTTGCGGGTTCGAATACCGCAGGTGGCTAATGTTTGTGTGATGAATACGAGCATTTGTACCTAAGTCATGGATGTTTATAGAAGTATGTTTATCCGTTATCTAGTCGCCATAGTACAAGCTTTGCTTAGTTTGGGGCTAGACAATTGGTGTGATTGTGAAAACAATTTATTTATTATTTTATAAGTACCTAAAAAAACAAAAAAAACACTAAAATAAAGAATCCGACGAATTAAAAACCTCCTTATTTTGAATCGTGTGTGACTTGTGTCCTTCGTGTGCGAGTCCGACTCGCACTTGGCCGGTTTCATACTTCAAACCAGCTTTGCTTTTTGGTTAAAAGAACAGATCAGCGTGAGCGTGTTTTTTTTCTTTATTGTATTAAGGTTACTCGGATAAAAAGTATCCTATGTGTTAATCCAGGCCATGGTCTATCTGTATGCCAAGTTTCATTAAAATCCATTCAGTAGTTTTTGCGTGAAAAAGTAACAAACATACTCACAAACTTTCGCATTTATAATATTAGTAGGATAATAAAGCGTCTATTGAAAAAATTACCTAGTTTGTAAGTTTATTTAAAATGTTTAATTGTGTTCCTTGCAATGCTGTTTTGGTATTTACTGTCATGACGTTATAAGTGTTTTAATAAATAAATAAAAATAGTGGTAATGTTACTTAAATTACGTTCGTACGAGTACTAAATTTTTGTAGCAATCGTGATACAAAACGCTTTTTTTGGCTATCAATTTCTTTTTTTTCGTCAATCGCCCCGTAACATGGTATGATCATACTTAAAATTAACTTTTTTCGGACACCTGTTCTCAAGACTTAACCAAATACCATTAAGGCAGTGTTACACCAAAACTTTTGACATTACGTTAGTATCGATAGCGCTCTTACAACACAAACAACAGAAACTCCTGAAAGTACAGTTAATGTAACGAGTAAGATAAATGGTACGATTGGGTTTCTAGTTACAAGAGATAAGATAAGATAACTCTTTATTTGCATAAACAAGGGATAAAATTAGTAATAAGTGAGCTGACTTTCTTAGGGTGGACTGTTTTCTGTCCGATGTATCACATATGATACATAACAATGGTTTTGCTTATTGGTCTGCTTTTGGGACTATTTTTAATATAGTTATAATTTTTTTTCAGTATCGGTTATAAAAAAAAAACTGAAATAAGATTTCTGTTATCTGACAGACAGATAGACGGACAACAAAGTGACAACAAAGGGTTTATTCATATTAATTAATTGCGTTATAATGTGTACTACATTAATGATCATTTGTACCTTTTCAAGTACGGAACCCTAAAAAACATAAACTACAGACAGTATGACTTTAACACATACAATGCTCTGATTTTAAAGCAAGTATCTGAAACACTTGTGTTACAGAAATCAGAAACAACGATGGTACTTACCATAACATCCAGACCCGAGATTATAAAATAGAAAATTTCGTTTTGTACATAGATCCGCCCGGATTTTGAACCCGGAACCTGAGATATGGCGGAATCTGATAACATAATATCGTAACAAAATTCAGTCATGTCTATTGAAGCCCAAATGGGTCATGCCTTTAAGGGCAGAAAAACTACAGGACCCCATTTGAGATAATCTAGAAGAAATAAGAAGAGGTATCAAATTAAAGAAAACTACATAAAAATGGGGCAAAAAGGGAAAACCTAAACTAACTCAGTCCTTTAAAGTGGGAGAATAAAAATGAATAAACTGAAGAGAACTAAATAGGTGGATGCGATATTGTTTAAAATATGGTGCTAACTGGTTTTCTTTCTCTTGATCTGAGAGATATTTCTCTTCCTTCCTCTACAATGCAAGAAAACAAATACTTTTCTTGTTGAACCCAAAAAATATATTAAAGTTCAAGTGAAATAAAAAAAATCTTGCGAATTGATTTTTTACTTAAACTGGGATTGACAAAATCAATAAAATCTTTCAACAATCATCACCAATCTACTATATTAAGGCAACTAGATAATGCATTAACACATTTTATTTTTTATAAGATGGAGACAGGCACCTTCGCTAAAAAGGTAAAAAAATATCACGGTTTTGTCTCTTTGCGGGATTTGAACCAGAAACCACCTGGCATTGTAGTCCAGAGCACAAACCACTAGACCAGACAGTTGTCCACAATCTCCAATCCCGTCCACATGTCCTTTATCCAGTAAAAGGCGGTGAAATGACCATTTACTGAGTAATCTTTTGTGCATTTAAAGGTACTTTTAACGTATAAGAAGGTATTGTCAGCGTCAAACAGGCAAATAAAGGTAAACATCCCCTTGAAACCATTTCCACTGACTGGCAAGGAATCAGCCCAATATCTCGAGAGAAATTGGAGAGTCCTCGTCGTATACAACTGGACCGTGATGAGTTCGACGTTTTCACTTGAGACCACAGCGTAAGGAGAACAGAAAATTAACTCTCATCAAGAGCATTTTAAAATTTACACTGTTATTTTACTTGCCGTGTGGAGACAGCCGTAAAGAATACACTTCCCCACCGCCTACACGAGGCGTGTCGAAAGAGGAGACTAATTCCTGTAGCACGGGGCGGGCAGCACCGTCTTCGTGCGAAAGCTTATGAAAAAACTGCGTTCGCCAAGCGTGGCGAGTATTGGCAATCACCTCCCGATGATAAGTCATTGAGGCCTTTGTTCAGCAGTGGACGTCCTATGACCGAAATGATGAATAATGATTTTGACTTAATGATCAATTCTATTACAAATCCCAATAGTGTTCAATACTTTACCTGTATCTTGTATTAATCTGTCAAGCTCTAACCACAATACGTGGCCGCGTAATAATAATATATCCATTGCGTCTCGTTTTCGTAGCTTGATGGGTTTATTACCGTCTCTATTTTCAAATAGACTTTTTCTCAGTTCGCTTCATCGATATCTAGCCCATTTTAACAATATCTAGCTCATTCATCACAAAAGCAAATAAATTGATTTCATAAATTTATTCATTCAACGGTAATAGACTAACACAAGTAAGAAATAATTAATATCGTTAAAAAATATTTTCAACAACGTGTCCTAACACGACTGTCGCGAGAATAATTGACGTTATTACGAGTTTTAAGACACGCTAGCAAAAGCAAAAATAAATGTGTTTTACAATTACTAGCAATAATATTCGGTAAAATCGTAATACTAATCTCCAAGGAAAAATTCAATGACTGCGACACAGCGAGTAGCGTTAACACAAAGAAAGATTTTGAAAGGTCAGTTGACATCAGTCAACGCAAAAACTAAGTCTAGAGAACATTTGTTTGAAACTTTGCATTATCAAGACAGTGTACTGTGTGTTTTTCTTTAGCTATGATTGAATGTTCAAACGCTAAAATCTTCGGCATTTCAACGACGTCGATCCACTTACAATGTAAAGGTTTTCCTGTTCTTGTCTTAATGAATTTAATTTTCAATGTTTTTATGGTCCAGACCTTCAGAACCCCTGGACTATCGATATTTAATTAACTTGAAAATAAATTTAGTTTATTGTATGTAATGCAATTATTATAAAACAAAAGTAAAAAGAAATATTTTATTTTTCAGGTAGAATTCAGTTGTTTGGATCGTCTTCTTGGACTAAGATAGAGGTATGTATTTTGGGTAAAATATTGCATTTGAGAAGAGATTTCCTGGTATATCTTCTGTCACTTCAAACTAAGTAAAGCTCCTTTATTCTACACTACACTGCTTTCTAACTATTAACCTATTGCCCATTGCTTCTTAATACTGCCATTATGATACTGTCACTTTTAAAAAATCAACTTCCCTCGATAGGATTCCAGCCCATAATCTTTTGTTACTCGGGCGACTGCCTTTCAAACTCAGCTATGGAGGACCCTTGTTATTTTATTACCATAGCTATGAATGTGTAAATGCAAAATTTTAAATTTTACACAATGTCGTTGTGATGTGTTGTCTTTGCCCGACGACCAAACCATCGTCTGCCCACATCATCTATCGCCTGAACATCATTACGTTACTTCTTTGGTTCTGTTTTCATGTTCGGAATAAAACGTAAGTTAAGATATATATTCTTTTTTTCATAAGACATTTGTCATACTATGAATAGCACAAAAAGTTCTAGAATGGAGGCCACGTACCGGCAAGCGCAGCGTAGGACGTCCACCAACAAGGTGGACAGACGACTTAGAAAGGTTGCAGGAAGTCTCTGGATGCAAGCCGCTTTCTACCGGCCAATCTGGAAGCCAATGGCCTATATTCAGCAACGGACATCCTATGGCTGAAATGATGATGATGAGAATGATGATACCATGAATAAACAATTGAAATGGGTAATGTAAGAAAGAAAGTTCAGTCTAGATGAAGAAAGTCAGTCTAGTTCAGTCAAGAACAAACTTTTTAAATTTTTCGGAAAAAAGTATTATGAATCTTCTATAATCAATCTGCGCCGAATTGGCCGATAGCCGAAGAACAATTTGTTTGGTGTGGACTCAGCAGGTACTGGTCATCAACATTTAGAGAATGAAATACCGCAGTGACAAAAATAAAATTAGTGTGCTCCTAAAAATAATATTAATTTATTTAGTGCACGTTAGGATCTCGCATGCCAAAAGTAATATCCAGGTGCGTGCAAGAATGCCCGGTCAGATAGCGTTTCAAAATGTTTGCGCAGTGTCCACCCTTAACTGTAACTGGGTTATTGGAGCCACGTTTGTACAACCTTTGGTTTACTTTAGTTAAACAGTAAACAGTGTGAGGAAATGTTCGTCAGGAAAATGGAAGGAAATGATGAAACATGAGTAATTAAGGTTAAATTACACTATCTGAGAGAGTCAAACGATTTGGTCTTTAGTTCTGTTAGTCTCTGCTCTATAGTTCTTACCTTGAATTTAGACTATAGAGTTTCGGCCAATGGCCATTTTTGATCGTTTTACGTGTTGTGATTTAAGTCAGGCACTGTACTGTTTTAGGGTTCTGTAGTCAATACGGAACCCTTATAAATTCACCATGAACATCCGTCCGTCAATCTGTCTGTGGCCTAGCTCAGAGACTCTTAGAGCTAGAAAGTTGTAAGTTCGCAAAGGGTACACATGTCGTAGCCAGATCGTAAAATTGACCACTTTATGATGTGTCCGATCATTTCATAAAATGGTGGTATTTCATGATATAGCCAACTCCTCATCGTTTATTGTCTATCGTTTAAACGTCAACATTCGAAGAAATGTTAATCCACGTTTGGGCATATCATTAAAATAAAAATACGTTTACAAGTAAAGTAAATGTCGAATGCCCATGTTGCGCCCTACCCAGTATCCGTTGGGAGCTCTACTCTCGAAATTGTTGACAAATATGTCTACTTAGGACAAGTTATCCAGTTGGGTAAATCCAATTTTGAGAAGGAGGTCAATCGTCGAATCCAACTCGGCTGGGCAGCGTTCGGGAAACTACACCACGTCTTCTCGTCCAAAATACCTCAGTGCCTCAAGACGAAAGTCTACAACCAGTGTGTGTTACCAGTGATGACATATGGAACTGAAACGTGGCCTCTCACTATGGGCCTCATAAGAAAGCTCAAGGTCGCACAGCGTGCTATGGAAAGGGCTATGCTTGGTGTTTCCTTGCGAGATCGAATCAGAAATGAAGAGATCCGTAAACGAACAAAAGTCGCTGACATAGCCTAACGGATTAGCAAGCTGAAGTGGAAGTGGGCGGGGCACATAGCACGTAGAACTGATGGCCGATGGGGCAGAAAGGTTCTAGAATGGAGGCCGCGTACCGGCAAGCGCAGCGTAGGACGTCCACTCACAAGGTGGTCAGACGACCTGGTAAAGGTCGCAGGAAGACGCTGGATGCAGGCCGCTTCCAACCGGCCAATCTGGAAGTCAATGGGGGAGGCCTATGTTCAGCAGTGGACGTCCTATGGCTGAAATGATGATGATGATGACGTTTACAAGTTACCTGGATTTGTTAATACTTGTAATCTTGGTTGATAGATGAATTAAACATTTAAAGACCGCTTAGCTTGGTGTGGTAACGATATTTCACTGCACTTTCACCTTCAATTCACACATTAATATTCACTTTTAGAATAAAATATTTGTCCGCCGCCATTATTCATCACAAAAACAAAGCTAAATAGCTGCTTCAAGAAATATGAAAAAAATCATAATAGTAGTCTATATAAATATGTAATGAAGTTAAAAAGTAAGCTCACAGCTAAGTAGGCTTTAAAAGTTACTGAGTTAACTTATAAAATGTACTCGAAAAATAAAATTATTTAGATGAAGTTGTTAACTATGTAAAATAGGTAGAAAATACCGCATAATGTGACGAGTAACTACCGAGCTATTTTTTTAGGTATATAAAGAATATTTATTGTAAAAACATACAATTCAGAGTTGACAGACTATCTCCACTTTGTAGAACTCAATTAAACTTTAATATGCGTCAAAGCACAGCGATGAGAAAAGTTGATGAAAGGTGCGCTTGCATCAGAGAGTATGAGAAGAAAATAAAATAGATTATTACCATTGACTTATATTACTATTATTACTTTGATTTTTTACGAGAGATTTTTTTTAATTTCAAAGTTTATTTTATAATATGATTTTACAAGTATTAAGCATATATTTTTTTATTTGACAGGCTAGGGCCAGCTTGTCAAAAAAATTTTTTTTGAATATTCTACGGTGGTGCGGAACCCCACATGGACAACTGACACTTGGCCGGTTATTAAATTTAATACCTAATCTACAACACTAGCAAAGTTCAACCTAAAGATGAAATAATACGTAAAATAATACTGTAAGCAATTTTTCCCTCTTAAAAATGACAAATCAATGTCGTTCAGAATCATTCTACCATTAAATTAATAAAATTATGAGTTTTCATAAAAAAATGCCCTTTTTTCCTGAAAAGGTTTCTTTATTAGTACCTTTTAAAGCGCTTGTTAGCAGAGGCGGCCAAATCTTATTATGAGGGATTCCACTCGAATTTCCGATAATGTTCCTTAAAATGTGAGTAGGGTAGGGTTCCCAGGCTTTTACACAAAGTGAGACAGCTTCTATTTACATGTAAAAGTAAACAATAGCTAATTAACCTAACAACCTCATCAAACGAGCCCCAAACCAAGCAAATCTTGTCTAGAATAGATATCGGATAAAGTATGCTTATATACTCGTACGTCCCACTACTGGGCACAGATCTCACCACAACTATGAGGTGGTAACCCGCAACATCTAACACAACCGCTCGTTGTATTTTGCGTATCACTACACCAGCCCCCCTTGCCTGACCACCAAAACTCGATATGATATGATATAGTGATATATCGACACCAACTGTAAAAATATGATAGATATAGCCGCCATTTTGAATTTTTATCGCAACAGCTATCATAATATGTGACGTCACCAGCACGGCGATTCAATATGGCAGCTATATCTATCATATTTTTACAGTTGGTGTCGATATATCGCTATATCATATCGTGTTTTGGTGCTCATGCTAGGGAGGCTGGTGGTCTTAATGGTAATTTGTTTTTTGTGAAATAAAGTGTCTCTATCGATCTATCGGTAACAGATATTATCTATGGACTTATTGCCGCTTTAATTACAGGTTCGCCGTCCTACATCTTTTGCCGCGATCCCAAGTCTTTCTTCCTTCCTTTCAATCAATCATTATTAGTTTTTCTGAATCTTTTTCTGTATCAATTGAATGATCTTTCCAACTTTTTCACTTACCAGCGTTCAGTAATCTGTTATATTTCTATCTTCATTTGCTACTTACTTCACTGACATCCGTTTAGCATCATCCCATATGTTTATTCCTATATGGCATAACTAAGCGAAAATAGTAAGCAAAATGATTAAATAAAATAAAAAAATGTATTGAAGCACCAATGAAAATGTTAGTCTTACTGTACCTTACTTGAAGAGTTGCAACGGGTTTTATTATACATACCCTATTATTTTTACGACTTCAATAATCATATAAATGTTGGCACATTTACTACATCTCTAGGTATCTAGTGTATCTTTAGATAATAATAATAATTTTAAAAAAATTGGCCTTTCACAATCTAGATCTTAACTATAAATACGAGTATATAGGTACTTGGAAAAATATGTGCTATATAAATAACATAGATTGTGAGAGACTGGCGTCTATACTAGGAAGATGTCCTGTATACGTATTACAGAGCGCCAGTACTCTCCTCTCTCGGTGTGGTCGGAGGTCACATATCGTAAAACTGTAAAAAACGCTCATGCATAGTGCCCGTTTAATAACAATATAAATTTCTGATGTGTATAATTGAGGGATAGTGTGCATGAACGCAACAAATTAACACGTTATAGCTATAAACTAAGGATATTGAAGTTGAATTTGGCGCCATTATAGTATAATAATTGACGACCAGCGTATAATAATTAAATGAAGTCCAATCTTAATGCTGTATTATGGTTACCCTAAGAACATATTAGATGGTTACGTACTGCGTTGGTATATTTAAGTATTTTCCTTTGTAGCTATTTAATTCTGTCAATCAATACTGTCGATTCACGGAAGCGATTACATGTCTGACGAAAATTTTTCAGACAAAATAACTCAGAATTTATGTGATTAGCCTTAGCCTTTGAATTTGAATATATATTTTTGAATTTTTCCAACATTCACACCGATTATCTATCCCCAAAAAAAGAGTAGCATGTTATGGATACTAGATAACTTCTGAACATACTTTAACCCTTTGTAAGACACAGGGTGATACAACTTTTCATAGGTTTGCGACCCTAAGACAAGGAATTAAGGTTCAAAGTTTAGGCTACTATATCACCACTATACACTAAACCGCTATGACTTAGGTACAAATGCCCATAACACAAACATCAAGTATTTGTAGGCCGGCCGAACCACTCAACTAGAAGGTTGCCTGATGAATATAAATAAATAAATAAATAAATGAATTAATTATTCCAACAATCATACCAATTATCAGCCCCAAACTAAGCATAACTTGGACTGTGACTAGATAATGGATAAATATGCTTAAATGCAATTAAACACATCCACGACTTAAGTACTTACAAATGCTCGTGCTCATCACACAAATACTTACCGTATTTGTGTGATGAGGATGGATGGAGGATGATGAGGATCCTTGCAGGATTCGAAGCCGCAACCACCTGGCTCTGTAGTCTACACATATAACGACCCACAAGGTCGTTAATATATGTATGTAGATATCAATCTGCAGATATAATTATTATCATAGGCCTAATTAATATTTGGGACAATTCTGACTAAGGTGTTTTTAGCGTCTAACCGACCATCGGCAATTATCGCCGAGGTAAAGAGGTTCGCTTACTAGTAGTAATAGTTATTATTACGCCATTGTACAAATAGGTGAGCCATGTGTGGACGGCCGTAAAGAATACACTTTCTCACCACTAACAGGAGGTATGTCGTAAGAGGCGACTAATTCCTGTAGCACGAGACGGGCAGCAGCGTCTGCGTGCGTAAAATTATTTAAAAACTGCGCACGCCAACCTGCCGGCCAAGCGTGGCGAGTATTGGCAATCCCCCCCGATGATAAGTCATTGGGGGAGGCCTTTGTTGATCAGCGGACTTCCTATGGCTGAAATGATGATGATGACAAATAGGGGGTTAAAGTTTCTATTCATTCATACGGCTGTGTGATCATTGTAGGTACTCGAAAAATGGGTATCACCGTATTGTAATAAATGCAACGTAATAACATAATACATTTTGCAGTCGTTTTTTTTTAATTACAAACCTAAATACTGGTCATACATTTTTTTAATCAAATGGGCAGTTACTGATATTACCTTATATTTAAAAAAAAAAAAATTGGACACCATCACATACATTGCTCTGATCCTATGGTAAGTAGCTTAAGCACTTGTGTTACAGAAATCAGAAACAACGACGGTACCACAACACTCAGACCCGAGACAATATAGAAAAGTAATTTTTCTACATTGACCGACGGGGAATCGAACCCGGAACCTCAGAGATAGCGGCACCAAGTCCGGTATGCTCGCCTCTCGGCTACGGAGGTCGTCATTTACATTCAAATAAACTGTAGTTCGTCCTAAATATATCGGTATAGATTTATTATTACCTATACTGTATCAATTCAATTCAATTCAAGTCTTTATTGCTTTTCCACAATGTACATAAAGGTCTTAATAATTAAAATACAGATCATCATGGACCTTGTCTGGCACAGCAACACAGTATCACAGTACACAGTACAGAGTATCAAGTGTGAGTCACTGATTATCACCACATACATAAAACACTCGTGAAACGCCAATATTTGTCGCATCCTTGACCCATATGTCTGGTCACCGTTTTGAATAATTAACAGCTTTCAAAACATCACACATCACATCACAAACGTCACATCTGTAGGTATGACGTACAACGAGTTATCAAAGGAAAGTTTTAGTATGTATGTATTCATTTA
Source organism: Anania hortulata (assembly GCA_963576865.1). NCBI lineage: Eukaryota > Metazoa > Arthropoda > Insecta > Lepidoptera > Crambidae > Anania > Anania hortulata. The sequence goes on from OY756413.1 coordinate 4,634,040, forward strand.
GTCTGCGTTTGTTTTACTAGATTCTGTCAAACATTAATTCTATTTTGTTGCACCGCCCGTACCATCTCTTTCTGGCCCCCCATGGTTGACTGGTAGAGAATGCTTTTGGCATTAAGTCCGCCTGTGTGTGCAATAACGTATTAATAAAAAAAAAATATTAAAAGTTTGGTTACTCAATATTTTCAAGACAAAATACCAGCCAAGCGCAATGCAAGTACGAAATTTTCGTATTTTTAATTTACATACATACGCATTTACGTACATTTTGTAAGTTGGTCGCCTATTATTACTCGTTAACTGGTAAAGCCTACCTAGCTGTGATAGTTTTCCGTTTGACTTCATTATACAGTATGGTTGGTCACAAGGTCATCACTGTCATCATCATTTCAGCTAGGATAGTACCTAGGACTTCCACCGCTTAACATAATATTATTATTTATTTATCAGAAATTATTAATTTCATCAACAAAAACTTAATCAATCGTCAATTTTGAGTCTATAGTTTCGCAACGTACCAAACACTTAAAATAATCTTCTTATTCATAAATACTTTTATTGAAATCATGGTCTTCTTAAGTTACAAGTGATTATATTACAGCTTTGTCGAAAATAAAAAAAGAAATGGAAAGATTTTGAGCAGTCCATTATTAGACGTTGGAAGAAATAACTACTTAAATAACTTTGGGTAGTAGAATAGGCAAGCGTGAGCTGATCATTATTAGTGTGGTCATTATGTTGAGTTACCATTTCAATTGCCTTCATTATAACATTTAGTAATTTTAGACTTTCCCAATTCGAAATTTAAATACATTTTTAATCGACTACTTTTCTTACTGGCTTATTCTAAAAACTTTCAGTGTTACAATACATATCGTGATTTCGATTCTATTGCTCCCATACGAAAAGTTGATTGTGTACCTAAGTAAAAACTGTATTTTCATTTAATAAAGTATGATAGTCTTATATGAACGTGCACCCCAATGAACATACTGAAGTCTAAGAAGAAAAGATACTATTATCGGCTTCAGCCCACGGGTCTAACAAAAACAATCTTATGTCTACCGAAATCGTCTTACGATAAGCCACGGATTTACCGTATCATTTTCGTTCTATGAAAGGTTTTTCTTTTAAAGGAGTGTTTTTGTAACTCTGCGTTTTTGCAAAGAATAATAGACATTTTGGAATACTACTTTATATCTGTAACGTCTACAATCAGTGTGTATTACAAATGATGACATGGAACTGAAACGTGGCCTCTCACTATGGGCCTCATATGAATACTAAAGGTCGCACAGCGTGCTATGGAAAAGGCTATGCTCGGTGTTTCTTTGCGAGATCCAATCACAAATGTTGAGATCCGCAAACGAACAAACGTCGCTGACATAGCCCAACGGATTAGCAAGTTGAAGTAGCAGTGGGCGGGGCACATAGTACGTAGAACTGATGACTCTTGGGGCAGAAAGGTTTTTAACTGGAGGCCACGTATTGGTAAGCGCAGCGTAGGACATCTAACCCACAAGGTAGACAGACGTTCTGGTAAAGGTTGCCTGAAACCGCTAGATGCGGGCCGCTTCCAACTGGCCAATCTGGAAATCCTAGCCTATGTCCAACAGTGGAAATGATAAATGATGATATCTATTTCCATACGACAAAACTTTCACATTTTTTCCTGTCTGTACATTTGTCAAGACTGTTGCAATTAATATCAAGTAACTAAACAACCATTGTTACGACTAACATCTAAGGGTGACGGAGGTCTGATGACAATCGCTTCAAATGTAATGTACCCAGAATTGATTAGGAAAAGGTCCAAAAAATTCTTTCAAACGGATCAAAGCGCTAGAAAGAAAACATAGGATCAATGTTTCCTTAGAAGTATTCTGAATTAATGTTTTTAATATAAATCAAACCATACAAGATGTGGCTATTTTATGTTACATATTTTGATACATATAAATTTAAACGTCAACTCTGTAGAGTAAGAGAGTGCGCGCACGGGAGACTTTTGTCGCTAGGACAAAAAAGTTTTAGTCTCTGTCGCGTCGCGTCTCCAAAGAGGGGTGCGCGCACGAAGGAGACAGAGACGAAACTTTTTTTTAAAATTCGAAGCGTCATTCGCTTGTAATGTAGAATACATTTTTTTTAAATTTTATAATTGTGTTTTACGGCTCTGAGTTCCAGCCCTTTAAAGCCTGGAGCCTTTTAATACATGGAGAGCAGTGCTGCCAGACGTGAGATAAATAAGCTAGATTCACAATATTTTGGAATGTAATGCAATAGAAAAAATAATAATGTATCGCACGATAAATCTACGAAAATCCGTGACATTTTGCTCAGTTAAGTAAAAGAAAATTTTATGAAATTTCTGTGTATTTGAATACATTTTATCTTTATTTGGACAACTTTGACTCTGACAGCAGGATAGTAAATATAATTTCTCTACACTACGAAAGAGATAGACTATTAGCGTAAAAATATCTGCAATTTTTTAATCTGTATCTGTACTTTTTTATTTAGGCGATAGTTAATAGGAGTTGTCATTTCTTACTAAATGTAAGTGAAAAATCACTTACTAGTTTCGGAGAAAGATGATTCGTATTTGCTGCTCTTTAGGGTATGTGCTCGATGCTTGTGCAGTAAGTACTGCAGTAATTTAGTTATTAAAAACTTGTAATTTTAAAAAGTAATCAAGTAACATGATTTAAACTTTTGAGCCGTATATTCTGTTCTTTTACTAGTAAAATCTAGATTCGGTATTTACAAATACAGTAATTTTGTTAACCGGGGATGCGATAACACGATAATTTTGCAGTAAAACTAGGATAATTCTTAACCTATGAATCTGGCGACACTGGCGGAAAGACACAATTTTGTCCAATGTTTTTCATTTAACTAAAAAACATTGGTTTTTATTTCGAAATTTCGATGGTCTTAGAAAAAGTTGTGTTTGAGCACCAAAACAAGACACTGAGTATTTGGATTTACATGTTGTTTGATTATTTTTATTTGTGAGGTCTAGAACCCAGAGCCGTAAAACCCAGTATTTAAAAAAAAAACAAAGACACAATTTTGTCACCCGTGCTGGTCAGTGAACAAAAATGTCTCCCAGTTGTCGCGTTGCAACGTGCGCGCACCTCCATACATAACAGAGGACTTGATATGAGAGACAAAAACGTCGCAGCGACAAAAGTCTCCCGTGCGCGCACTGTCTTAGAGAGTGCGCGCACGGGAGACTTTTGTCGCTGGGACAAAAAAGTTTTTGTCTCTGTCGCGTCGCGTCTCCAGAGAGGGGTGCGCGCACGAAGGAGACAGAGACGAAACTTTTTTTAAAATTCAAAGCGTCATTCGCTTGTAAATTTTATAATTGTGTTTTACGGCTCTGGGTTCCAGCCTTTTTAAGCCTGGAGCCTTTTAATACATGGAGAGCAGTGCTGCCAGACGTGGGATAAATAAGCTAGATTCACAATATTTTGGAATGTAATGCAATAGAAAAAATTATAATGTATCGCACGATAAATCTACGAAAATCCGTGACATTTTGCTCAGTTAAGTAAAAGAAAATTTTATGAAATTTCAATCTGTGTATTTGAATACATTTTATTTTTATTTGGACAACTTTGACTCTGACAACAGGATAGTAAATATAATTTATTTGCACTACGAAAGAGATAGACTTTTAGCGTAAAAATATCTGCAATTTTTTAATCTGTATCTGTACTTTTTTATTTAGGCGATAGTTAATAGGAGTTGTCATTTCATACTAAATGTAAGTGAAAAATCACTTACTAGTTTCGGAGAAAGATGATTCGTATTTGCTGCTCTTTAGGGTATGTGCTCGATGCTTGTGCAGTAAGTAGTGCAGTAATTTAGTTAACAAAAACTTGTAATTTTAAAAAGTAATCAAGTAACATGATTTAAACTTTTGAGCCGTATATTCTGTTCTTTTACTAGTAAAATCTAGATTCGGTAGTTACAAATACAGTAATTTTGTTAACTGGGGATGCGATAACACGATAGTTTTGCAGTAAAACTAGGATAATTCTTAACCTATGAATCTGGCAACATTGGCGGAGAGACACAATTTTGTCCAATGTTTTATATTTAACTCAAAAACATTGGTTTTTATTCCAAAATTTCGATGGTCTTAGAAAAAGTTGTGTTTGAGCACCAAAACAAGACACTGAGTATTTGGATTTACATGTTGTTTAATTATTTTTATTAGGAGGTCTAGAACCCAGAGCCGTAAAACCCAGTATTTAAAAAAAAACAAAGACACAATTTTGTCACCCGTGCTGGTCGGCGAACAAAAATGTCTCCCAGTTGTCGCGTCGCAACGTGCGCGCACCTCCATACATAACAGAGGACTTGATATGAGAGACAAAAACGTCGCAGCGACAAAAGTCTCCCGTGCGCGCACTCTCTTAGACAGTACAAACTAATCAAGTGTGAGTCTCACTGGCACTTAACTACGATGGAACGGAACGAAACCTTATTTTAATTTTGAATTGTTTTTACTGTGTACTCGCTGTTAGTTAGTATTCTCGATTCAATTGATTCTAATGTTTGTGGTTGTGAAAATAACGAGACCAAGTTTACCGAGAAAATTATTTTGATGAAGTAAGTATTAAACCAACTAACTTTTATTTTACAACACAAATGAGTAAACAAACCACTCACTTGTTCATTGTGCCCAGAACAAATACCTATAATAATATTTGCGAAGTCCGTTTTTCATCCAATTTTCATTGCGCTGATTAAAATTTCCTTTCTTACTTTATTTGTTTTGTCCGGCTATTTTATTCTTTAATAAATAAATAATAGCTACACCGGATTCGTATTGATGTAACTACTACAAAACAGGTAATCAATATTGAATTTTTTTAAATATTTCGACAGTATTCTGACTGGATGTCTACAGATGATCTTACGTCAATTCGGTACTTTGGCATTTTGGAAATTAGATATTTTGGGGATTGGACTTGAAACCACTAGACAATACATATTAGGTGTTGGTCTCTTGAGACCACTAGATATTTTAGGAATTGGACTCTTGTAACCACTAGACATATTGGGAATTGGACTCTGGTAACCACTAGACTATGACCTGGTAAGGGTCGCAGGAAGACACTGGATGCAGGCCGCTTCCAACCAGCTAACCTGGAGGTCAATGGGGGAGGCCTATGTTCAGCAGTGGACGTCCTATGGCTGAAATGATGATGATGATGATGAACCACGAGGCTGCAACTAGGCAACTAGATATTTTAGGAATTGAAGTCTTGTAACCACTAGACATTTTGGGAATTGGACTCTTGTAACCACTATCCTTTTTGGGAATTGGACATTCCGGAACTAAACAATACGTGGTTGGATCGTTTTTTTTGTGCTGTGGTGCACAAAGAAAACATTTATCAAGAACAAGCTGTTGCCAACTTTGCCTGTGTAGTCTGTTAAATTCATAAACCTTTTACGGTGTGAGCACAACAACTCAACAAGTTGCATTACAATCAATGGTTTAGTAGCAATGGTGGTAAGCATACAGGACCAATAAACATTATTTAAGAACACCCTTTTCCCTCTACCCAGTGGCGTATAAAAGTTTCTACGGAAATTTTAAATTTGAGCTAAGAAAATATACGAGTAAATACTATGGATCTTTGATTTGAGCGAACAAATTCATGGAAAACCGCTACATGTAAACAAACCTCCCATAAAAAACCACATAAGCTAACTTGATAAAGATCAGGTTTTTACCATCGCTCATCAAGTACTGCTGTTAAAAGTATTAATTCTATTACAATGGGGGTGAAATGCAGTGAGTTCTTCCTTTGGGGTTAAAATATTTTGCTGCTGGTGGCATATCATGTAATATGACGACTAGATAATGAATAAACAATAGTACTCAAATACATTTAGAATTAATGGATAGCCGTGTGGTGTAGTGGTTCGCGTTCCAGACTACAAAGCAAGGTTGCGGGTTTGAATCCCGCAAGGGTCAAATGTTTTGTGATGAGCACGAACATTAATTGTACCGCAGTCATGGGATGTTTATAAACGAATTCAAGTATTTTTATCCGTTATTTAGTCGCCACAGACCAAGCTTTGCTTAGTTTAGAGCTAGATGATTGGTTCGATTAGGAAAATAATGTAGCAATTATAATTTATTAACATCCATGACATAGAGTACTAATGCGTGAGGTTGTCTCACAATTATGAACATCTCACAGTACTCCAACTAGCACTAACTGACATTCGCTCAAATTGAGTGTCATCATCATCATATTCCGCCCACGTCCAACCAATGCTGGACATAGGTAGGCCTCTTCCAATCATCACTGAGCCCGATCCTCGGGTATTATTTTCCATCTACTGCCATCAGCCTTGCGTATATCGTCGCTCCACCTTGTCAAAGGGCACCCCACGCTACGTTTGCCTAGTCACGTTCTCCACTCAAGAACATGGCAAATGTGACCAACTCACCGCCACTTCAGTTTGCTTATTCTTTGAGCTATATCGACTACTTTAGTTTCCTGTCAGATAAACCTCAATTATGAGTTTTTCCTTCAGAGACATCCCGAGCATAGTTTTTTATAGCTCGATTGAGTGTAACAATGTCAAATTCATTAATCGTCCAAAATTTTCTGATACATATTGACGTATAATGCCACTTAATAACGTACCCATAAAGGGAAGATTTACAGTTAAGGCAGAAAGGACTGCGTCAACATTTCTTCTTGTACAAAAAAATAATTATATTTTAAGCACTTAATATGGAGCGACCCTATTTGATCCATTTATATTGTGGGACTATCATGTCCTAAATCTTTTCGCCCTCCAAATGTTTCACAATCAAATACGTCGTGTTGTAAATGTTTATTATAGCAATTTTATTTACGACGCGTTAGGGTTAAATCTAGATCGTTGGCAAAAAAGTACATTAACCAGTAACCGGTGTCGTAAATTAAACGAACATGGCTGGCTGGTTTTAGAATATTTCGGTCCTTTATTGAGGATTTTGTTACGGTTTAAGGGAGTCAGTCTTGTTGGAGAGTCAATTTTATAATTTAACTGTCTTCAACCTGAAGGTTGATTGCAAGAAATCGCTTCTAGCGATAGGACCGCCTAACTTGTGCTATTTTGGATATATTTTTCCTGTATTTGCCTTTCTTACTTTCGTTAGCAACAACTTATTTCCTTAATGTTCTTAATCAGATGGACTCCATTATATAACTTTGATATTTCTTATAGCTCAAGGTTGACACAGTTTTCTCTTAAGAGCGGCACCGTAAAGAAGTGATATTATGAAGCTAAACCAACGATTTACGTTAGATGGCACTAAAATTCAAAAGGCAACGAACCTAATTGGCATACCTAAAGTTGCAAGTACCTAAAACTACCTTATTTTAGCGTACACCTATGAAACATACGTTAATTGAAAGAGAAAATAATTACAAACAACAAATACTCTTTGACAAAATGTCGTAAATAATATACTTTTTATAGGTGCACCAAAATAACGTCATTTTAGGTTTCATTTTGAATGACACAATAAATCCTTGAGTAAAGATACAGCAATACTATCAAAGTTCTTTATAGCATATTAGAGGGATTGGTTACAAAAGACAAAAACTTACAAAAAACAACGACCGACGATACAATTTTCGTGTTAAAATGCTTGTCAAAACAGGCTGTTATGTTGATTAATCGAGTTTACTTTAGCCGTTATTCATGAGTGAAAATATTTGAATAATTTCCTGTAAGCTATTTATTGGGTGAGATTTCTTTGATAAATATTGTGTTAGTAATGATTTAAACAGCTTATAAATGTGTGCTTACTTGTATCATCATCATTTCAGCCATAGGATGTCCACTACTAAACATAGGCAATGACTTTCATTGGGGGGGATTGCCAATACTCGCCACGCTTGGCAGGCGGGTTGGCGAGCGCTGTTTTTTATAACATTTCACACGCAGACGCTGCTGCCCGTCTTGTGCTACAGGAGTTAGCCTTTTACGACACGCTTCCTATTGGCCGTGGAAAAGTGTATTCTTTACGGCCGTCCCCATACGGCACTCGTATATCCAGTGTTCTGCTCGTAGAGCAGGACCAACACTGAGCACCTGCTTTTTTGCATCGCTGCGGCACACACTATTTTGCCATGCTTATTTTTTACTTCCAACTTTCTTATTATTATTGTTATTTTTTTAATTAATTTTATATTTTATAATTAATTATTCCCTATATTGATTATTGTTATTATTAGTTACCACCTTGTTAAAGAGTAGACTTAAGTATTAATGATGTTACTATATAATTTTCTAATGTATTATACGAGTAAAGTGTGCCTGTGTTGCAAATAAACAGTTTAAATTAGACTGTATTTATAATACACAGAAAAAGTTCAACGTAACTGTCAAAAATTTGAAGGCTACGTACGCCTGTTGATTTTCACAGAACATTACTACCAACTGATATCAGCTGGTCGGTGATTTAGTACAGGAAAGGTTTTTTGACGTGATAACGTCTTTAAAATCGTTTTAGTCGGGTGACATGTTCAGAAACTTGTGTCACACCAAAACCTCACGAGCGCGATCGCAGGTATAACGAGAGAGAGACGGACCGATCTCCCGTCTCATCTCGAGCGCTGCCAGTTATTCCGTGAAACTTGTCACGCGGAATCCTCACGAGCGGAGGCTGGCATAGCGTTCGAGTGAGTGGACCAATCTTCCGTCTCTCTCACTCTAGCGGCATACAAACGAATGGAGATTTTCTCGTGCGGTTAAGTTTGATTTGAGTTAAAAACGATAGATGTAATTTAAAATTTGAAAAAATTGTTATCTTCATTAATTCCTTACTTCCCAAAAACTTATATCACCAAAGACGTTATCACGTAAACATCTCGATCGTAAACCTACTTTACAAACAACCAATTTTTTTTTGCCATTTAGATGATGTTCCTATGAAAAAAATTGTTGTATTTAAGCAATAAAAACACCCACAGGTAAGTTAACAACTGGTGTAACGTTTCGCGCTCCGGACTACAGTGGTACAAGCCAGTGGTTGCGGGTTCGAATCCCACAAGTGGCAAATGTTTGTGTGATGAGCACGAGCATTTGTACCTTAGTCATGGATGCTTATAAAAGTATTTTAGTATGTTTATCCGATAACCAGTCGCCATAGTACAAGCTTTGCTTAGTTTGGGGCTACATAATTGGTGTGATTCTAAAAACAATTTGTGTATTAGTAATGACAAGATAAAGTGTTTTTTTTTACACTGACAGAAGTTTTCACATTCAGATAAGTTACGTAAATGGTGATTTCTTTTAAATGACAATTAATTACATAGGTCTACTTAAACTACTACCTGAATATAATTAGTTAATTTTCCCATTATCATTCCTACAACGAACAAACATGAAGTAACTAGGTAGGTACCTAGGTACTTACTATTTGCGTATTAGTTGCTCGACTTGGTAGTAGCGCAATTAATTAGCGCAGCAAAGATCTGTGGCGAATAGCAATAACCCCAAGCCGACAACCTAATGTCAATAATTAATTGTCTATGCGCTAAACGGAAGTAGGTAGGTACGAGTACATCATATATCCGCCCGATTCTAAGGGCTTTGATTTCGGCTTTCCGCCCTATTCTAAGGCATCTCTCTGATTTCGGCGTTTGAACACGTTTCCTTTTTTTTCGCTAATCGCAAAAATAATGTAATTAATTATACTTACCTACTGCCCCCCTAGCACGACCACCAAAACACGATATGATATGATACCAAAACATGATAGCGATATATCGACACCAACTGTAAAAATATGAAAGATTTTTTTAAATTTTATTTTATTTTATTTTATTTAACCACCACCACTTTACACTATCATTACAGGAGAACCCCAATGCGATAGTATTATCCTTATTTAAATTACCGTTTTCCATTCTTAATTTATATAATATTTATAATTTCTTAATTTATCTTATATAGCTAGATATAGCCGTTTTGTTTTTTTATCGTAACAGCGATTATAATGTGTGACGTCAACAACGTCAGTGACGAATATCCGTGTGACGGCGATATCTATTATATTATTTTTACAGTTAGTGTCGATATATTGCTATATCATATCATATCATATCATATCGTGTTTTGGTGCTCATGCTAGGAAGGTTGGTGTAATGAGTTATCTAACTAGTTCATAATCTTGTACATGTGCTTGTAAATATAATAGATACGATTTGAACAAGGACTTTGTTTTTAGGGATTTGGAAGATTTACCTCAACCCCACATCTGCACTAACGACCTCACAGATCACAGAGACAGACCTCAATTATTTTTACACTAATACACTAGTATCACATAAACCTATTTTCAAAGAAAGACGGATTCAATACATAATGAGTTTTCCTTTAAAATTGGTAATACTTTGAGCTCAAATAATGGTCTAAGTAATTTAATACAAAACTAATTAGATTTGTATTAAATCACTTGAGACAACAGTTGTAATAATAGTCGTCCAGATAGCAAATAATGTAGGTTCAATTCTCCCTGAGATAGCCCAGTTTGAAAAATTAAATATCACCTTCTTTATTCAATAAAATGCAAAAACAAAATATAAATAATGCACTTCTCTTCAGAACATGCTTCCAGATAAGCAAGGTCAAGGTCAACACTCGTCCTTTAACATAAGACCTTGTCCTTCAATTATTGCGTCCGTAATTTATCTATTGACAGTAGATTATTAGTTAAAGCTGGACACCACATCACGTTTGTTGCGGCCTTGTTCAGCCTTCGGAATGACAATAAAGACTTTTTCCAATGATTGTAGCTACGTTTTTGAAATTTATATTTTATTGAATCATCCCTATGTATGTTCTACGATTTTTCGTAGTTTTCGAGTTACGATTTTTTTTTTCTTTCAACACGAGGCACCTAAAAAAATTTTTGGACGTCACTTTTCTGGCCTCCCTTTATAAATAGAACTAGGGGGCTCCATCGATCGCGGGGCCCTGGGCAAGTGCCAGAATGCCTAGTGGGAAAGACGGCCCTGATCAACCTACTCAGAAAGTTAAAGGGCATTCAATCGATTTTCAACTTTAAGTCCGACATGTGAATGTGATCAATATCAATTGAGCAAAGACGTTTTGTGGTAGGTTGACAAGTTGTCTGTCCATTGAAATGGTGTGACGAAATAGTTCCGCTTCATTTTGCAAATTGCTTAAATCGAATTATATTTTATAACTCAATCGTTGGCTGTGGACAAAGGCCTTAACTATACCCAATTATGAACCAGTCGGCTCGTTAATCGTCAACTGGGGTCAGCAAATGTTAGCCTCTATTCGGAAGCGATGGTTGGCAAAACAAACAATTAGAGTAGGTAGTAAATAACACAAATCAAATGAAAAAAAAATTTTTTCTACTTCTACTCTGAATTTTGAAAGTCATGTATATACTTTTATTATTAAACAACGCACTAATGTTATTAAAGTCACCGTATGTATAAAGGATGCCATGCGGGGACGGCCGTAAAGAATACACTTCCCCATCGCCAACAGGAAGCGTGTCGTAAGAAGCGACTGATTCCTGTAGCACGAGACGGGCAGCAGCGTCTGCGTGCGAAATGTCATCAAAAACTGCGCTCGCCAACCTGCCTGCCAAGCGTGGCGAGTTTTGGCAATCCCCCCAATTAAAGTCATTGGGGGAGGCCTGTGTTCAGCAGTGGACGTTCTATGGCTGAAATGATGATGTCTTAAGAAGCGCTTATTTTTTTTTCAATCTGCTCCGGGTCACGAAATGCTATCTTTTTAGGGTCTACTGTATATAAATAAAATAAACCTTGCAAGGCCACTTTGTTGCAATTAGCAACAACACGGGGTTAGGTGATAATCCGAATACTTCCGAGAGTCAGTTAAGACCCTCGTCTTCATAGATCTGTGAAACTCAAGCGGGTCTGCAGGACTCTTACCTCTGACTTGCCTTAACTCTGGCAGGCCAGAGTGGATTCGCTAGAGAATGACGCTCGACGGGTGGATGTGTTTCGTATGTGGCTAGTGCGCACGTGATGCCGGACCCTCAGGAAGCATCTGATAATTTAAAGTCCAGAGCCACCTCTTCTCCATCCTTAGCCGCCAATAACAATGTTGCCCCTCAGTCCGGTCTAGTACGATACATGAGCCCAGCATTCCGTTGCCGGCAGGTCACTACTTCGCGATATTTTCAGTCTGAGACTATGAAACAGGCAGGTGACCGTTGGTCTTCACCAATAGCCCAAAACTTAGTCCCTTCCTCCTGCTTTAATAAAACGAATTAACTTGCCATAACTGCAATAGTTCATTTACACTTGCTGGATATAGCCTCTAATTACATTCCATTATGAAGTCAGATGTTAAATCTAGCATGCACCAGGTTTCTGGTTTCTCTTTCTCAACTTTCTGGTTTGATTATATAAGCTTGAAACGGCCTCTACGTATTGGATCTGTATCTCTACGCAATACCTTGTCACTTTTGGCCCGCAAATCCTAAAGAGGATACAATAATAATAACATATCATTGTGCACTGAGTGGCAAAAATTCAAATCTGATGGGGCAGTCAAAACCGCCTTCAAACAGTACATAGACTCTTGCTCCCAGGATTTTTTTTCCAAAAGGATTCCTATAAAATGGCGGAAGTGTATCGATAACAACGGCGCATACTTCGATTGATTAAATAATAATTTCATTAAACAAGTTGATTGACTTTTTTGATACTGAACGGCAATTTCATATGTAAGGACCTAATATTATATGTCATTTATTTCAGGCACGTTTTATAACAGTGTTTATACCCAAAAGAGCACGATCTCCCGCTTTATTCATCCATCCACTGCCAGCCATCTTCCTAAGGTCGTCGGTTCATCTAACTGTCCCACGCTACGTTTGCCCAGACGTGGGCTCCACTCAAGAATCCGTTTACTCCACCTTTCATCGGTTCTGCGGTTTCATTAAACTAGTTGACTGCGACATATATACGAGTCTTTTTACTATGTTCTGGACACACTTGATAACCCAAGCCCACCCAAGACATAAATATGGCCATGGCATCTAATTAGGCGTGCAAGCTAATTATGGTTACGATGACGCGGCAAACATTACTTTCTAAATCATTAGCTTTATAGCCTAAAGGCAATTAAAGTAAATACAGTAGGCTCATAGCTCAATAAATGCGTAGAATAACAATACGAGTGATTTTCTTAATCGTAATGTTTTAATTGCTAACCACAATCCGTTGCACAACTACCTTTATACTATAAACTTAAGAAACGTGCTCATATGATTTTAATTAAAAAGGCTTTTATACTATTAGTACATACATAAAATTAATATTGGACAACATCACATACATTGCTTTGATTTTAAGGTAAGTAGTTAAAGCACTTGGGTTATAGAAATCTGAAACAACAACGGCACCACAATACTCAGACCCGAGACAATACAGAAAAGTTCGTTTTCTACAAAGTATGGATAAATAAATAACTGCTCAGCTCGCACCAGAACGTTATTTAAAAAGCGAGCAGCACAAGTAACTCAGTCACTATTTGTCGGCTAATAGTGTCCTTTTTTTTCCCGGCACTAGCCCACAAATTGTCTTGAAGCAGTGGTATGGTAAAAAAAGTTGGGACTTGTAATAGTGTCAATAATGGCTTATTTGCAAGAATAAATGAATGATGAGTTTTGACACTATGATGTTACAAGACACAGAAAGTTAAGCTTAAGATCAATGGACCACAACTAGATCAATTATGATGCAGGCTGGAAACTATTATTTTAATAAAGGAATTAAAGTTAATTAAACACATAAAATGATATGTTTGTATTATGTAAATTAGCTACAATTTTTTATATATAAATGCCAAGCTGGAAGCCGCTGGGGGAGGCCTATGTTCACCAGTGGACGTCCTATGGCTGAAATGATGATGATGATGAAATGCCAAAAACATATTAAATTAATACTGCTTATATGTTAACTACATGTTTAATTAACCTTAAAAATATGACGTCGATAGATAGATAGATACTCTTTATTGTACACCATACAAATAAGTTACAATTTGTGTTTACAGAAAGATGCACAATTTAGGCGGTCTTATCGCTAAAAGCGGTCTCTTACAGACAACCTTCAGGTAGAGGACAGATAAGAAGAAGGAGAAAGTGGTGCTGAGAGCTTAGTGTACTACTTTGCATACACCTGCCTCAAAACACCTACTAAACATATTTAAAATTTAGTAATAGTTGTATGTGTAATTAATAACTGTGTTTCATTATTACCTCCGTTTCCAAATCAAATGGGATCGAAAAACTGGTAATTCTCTTTTCACAATTGTATAGTTCTTTGTACTTATACCTAAACGATTTTGTCTATTTAATTATATAAATTAACAAATAGTTTTTGCAAGAGCCTTCTGTATTTGTGTTTTATTGTGGTCTCGAGGTAGATGGAGCAGAAGCGACTGAAAAAGGTTCTGTAGGTCTACTACGAAAATGTCTCGTTCGTTCGGACATATAAACCTGATAAATTAAAATAACCATCACTTGTGTGTGTCAAACTTTTGACAAAATACAAATAATTGAAATTAGCTGTGTTTTCAATTGCTTCTAATTTGTGAAAGCTTTGACTCATTATTGGTTTATAAGTTCGAATTAACGAAACATTTTTGTAGTAGGCCTTCTGAAGACATACATACTCGTAGATAGATAGATACTTTTTATTGCACACCATACGAAGATGTTACAGTTGAATAAAAAAGACAGATGTACAATTTATACAGTCTTATCGCTAAGAGGGATCTGTTCCAGGCAACTATAAAGAAAGGGAAAAGTGGTGCAGAATGCTAATTGCGTAGTTATAATTATATAACAATTTGAATTGTACAGTCAACGTCAGGTCAACCTACGTTTACACACACACACACACAAAACCCATTTTAATTAATTTTGTTTTTATTTTCTTTTTCTATTCTTACAAATAAAAAAAAACCTTGATGTATCTCTACGTAACACAACGGAAAGGCGGTAACATCCTAATACAGGTATTTTTATATTTAAAAGGAACGTTACCTATATAATTGTTGTTAACCTGGTTTGTTAAAGAAATAAACTTTTTGATTTGATTTGACTTTTTGACCTACCCAAAAAGTTAAAGGTCATTGAACCGATTTTCAACTTTATGTCCTACACGTAGAGATCAATATCAATTGAGAAAAATTTACGTTTTGTGTTAGGTTGACGAGCTGTTGTCTGTACTACTATTTGTACGAATGGTGTATTAGGTCAAGGTCTATTAAAAGTTGCCAAGCGTCTGGCAACGCGCAGTGTAGAGATTCGAGTTGCCCTTCATAATATTTTTTTTAGTTATTTCTCTGAATACATCAAAAAAGTAAGGTTACTATTAGTTAGGATATGAAGCCTACCTAGCCACGATAGTTTTTATTTTACTACCTACGGTTGTTTTTTTTTCACATTATAAAAAAAAAACCATTTAGCTGGCAGCCGACTTTTAATTCTAACAAAAATTTGCTAACGGATTCACAATATTTTTGAAAAACCCTCCAACAACACCCTACGGGATAGACGAGAAAAAAAAACCCTAATTGACATTACTTGTTTGTTTGTGTTGTTTGTCGGCGTTATCAATATATACCCACTAGCACCCGCCCACGGCTTTGCTCGGAGTTCGATCTGTCACATCAAGTTTTTATCAACGACTTAATAAAAAATTATTTTAGAACAAAGATAACCAACCTTAAAAGAAAGACATTTGCATTTACTGACATCTTCGAGATTTTAGATTTTTGGTTCCGTGTTAACTACGGAACCCTGAAAATGTTTCATACTTCGGAAAAATGCTTAATAACACTTTTTGGAAAATGCAATTTTTTTGTATCCTTCTGCATTTTTCAGTAGAAAATGAGGTCAAAATAAACACAGTAAGTAGACGAAGTATCGCATAAAAGCAAATCCCACACTAAGGTAAAACTTCTGGTAATGGACTTTCCTGAAAGGCAATAGTCATACTAGTTTTATTACATAAATGAAAGTCCGGATTACGTCTCCTGGAAACACTGTTTTTCAGTACTAACACGATATGACGCGCGTAGTCCGGCTTGAAAAGCCCTAAATTAGTCCACTCTAGTGTTGACCATACACTAATAATAAGCCTATCGATAATATCGATGGCCCTGGAATAGCATAAAAGAACACTCGTCTTAAGACTTTCCATTTTTTTATTGTTCTGATCTTATTTTGTATTTATAATTTTAAATGATGTTTCTTTTGTTTTGCTTATTTTTATCTTATTTTATGTTTTGATTAACAATAATTCATTAAAAATTATTAAAACATTTACTGTTTGTGCAGCAACTTTTTTTATAGATATTAGATGAATCACATACGAGTACATTGCTCTGATCCTAAGGTAAATAGCTAAAATACTTGTGTTATATTGAAACTACTTTCAAACTTAACCATTCGGGAGAAAAAGCTTTTAAGTGGCGACCACGAACTGGAAGACGTAGCGTAGGCAGGCCACTCACCCGGTTGACTGACGACCTAGTCAAGGTTGCGAACAGCCGATGAATGTAAAAAGCCCAGAGCCGCTCACTGTGGCGTCCTGTATGGGAGGCCTATATAACATCAACATGTCTACAGACTGAACATTGTGACTTTCCTGATCCATAAATTATCATGTAAATGAATAAAATAAATGTAAATGGTCAAAATGATGATCAAGTGTCGATAATTTATTAAGATATTCAACTATGGAGTAAAGTAATTGTAGCTATTCCCCACCTCGAATTTAATCGATCGTAACATTTAACCTAAGATAAGATTTAAAAAAAACTTCAAAAAGACAGCATTAATACATGATACCTAAGTAATTCAATTCAGTTCATTTTATTAATTATAAATTGGTACATAAACTAACAATAATTTTGCTTGTATCTTAGGTACACCTATCTACTCGTAAATTATGTAGGTTAGTGCTTATTAAACATTTAAATATTTACACAAAAACGAATACGATTAGATCAAGATCTACCTATTTAGCACTTTTCACAAGGTCACAATTATGGAATAACTAAACATTTATCGATATTTCGGCGACACTATTCCACAAACGCGGTATTTTCTCGCATGATAAAATCGCAGTGAATTAAAAAAAACTGTGATGACCCGGAAATAGGTTTGCTCCTTTTTGTAACCTTTTCTTTTGACACAGAATATAAAATCTCAATTTTCCGGGAGCATCATAATAGAGCAATCGCCATGTGTCCGCTACTATGGAAACTCGATAGTGTTGAATGTATGTTGAATTAAATGCTTAGGATATTATAGGTTCATTCGTTCTGCATTAAATGTCAGTAAATACACAGTGTCTTCATGATTAAGTAACAAACGTCATTCATCCAAACTTTTGCATTTATAATTCTAATTAGGAAGATATATATATACAGATAGATACTCTTTATTGCACACCACACAAGTAAATTGTTACACATGATTTTTACAGAAAGACGTACAATTTATGCGGTCTTATCGCTAATAGCGATCTCTTCCAAACAACCCTTAGGTAGAGGACAACCATTAGAGAAAGGGGAAGGTGGTCCAGAGTTCTTAAAATTCTTAAATTTACCTGATACAAATAGGATAGCAAAAATTTATGGCATAGACGTATACACAAAAATACATACAATAATAAATAAATAAAAATAAAATAAAATAAATACATAACAATAATAAACATACATACTTAATACTACTTGATATATGCGAGGAGATGTCGAGACCAACAGTGACCAGTAAAATTCTAAGATATGAAGGCAGTTTGTGTCAAAAAGAAAGAAAGTGATACATCAAATATAAATAAAATCAAATGAAATTTTTCTGATATCTGATTTAGAAGTAAGATATAATAAGGTAACCACTTAGAAGGTCGGGCTTTTAATTCGTCGCGTTTGGCGTTAAAGATCGGGGACTTCCACTCTTTGCGGCTGATGCTGTATCCTCCCACAAACAAGGTGCTTCAGCACATCCCTATATTAAGTTAGAACTTGTCCGCCATGCTTACGCTTGCCCTCCTAAAGCTCGGAGTAAATAAATAAATATCGGACAATATCACATACATTGCTCTGATCCTATGATAAGTAGCTTAAGCACTTGTGCCACAGAAATTAGAAACAACAACGCTACCACAGCACCCAGACCCGAGATAATATAGAAAAGTAATTTTTATACATTGACCCGACCAGGAAACAAAACCCAGGACTTATGAGATAGCGAGGCCAAGTCCGGTATGCTCGAGTCTCTGCTCTCCTCCGACATACGTGATATTTTTTTATTTAATACCTACATGTTTTGATTCCATGATTTCCCATCGTATACGTGTAAATTATATTAAACCCAAGGGATTGAGTAAAATAATGATAACAAGGTGACTTGACTTCCTTTGTTCGATTGTAAAAAGTATTATTAATTTTCTCCTTTCTCTTTGTTTCAGGTAAAATAATAAAGAACGTGTTCTCCGAAATACCTTTTGCGTCTGCTAAACGGTAATCAGACTCTTTATGAGTCCTAATTATTTATAGAAAATGCATGATTTAAAATGTGATTTTGTATTTTTTATTGCAACTCATAGTGAGTACCTAATTTATCACTTTAATTAACGTTTCACGGAGCCAGAAAAGGTCTGAGGAAAGAAGTAGTATTATAAGTAAGTAGTATTATATATTATTACAATAATGTTAGGAACAGTACTAATTTACTTCTTAAATTGAAGAAGTGGATAATAACACCAGAAAAGTAAAGTGTTATAACAATGCAACCAGAAGTGTTAATATAAATTGTATTTGTTATATTGGCTGGGTTTGTTGCGCCGTTTCTTCTCATCACTAGCCAATATTTAGTCCCGAACCGGTGGTAGGGTAAAACTATATTTTGGGACGTGTATAAGTAAGAGGGCCTATAAACCTACTGAATAAATGAGTATTATTGAGTATTATTACTTATACATTAAAATAAGAATAGGTACATTAAAAATAGTAAAAATGTAAAAACCGATAGCATTCAATTATGCATTCCTTACAGAACCATTATGACAAGGGTGGAATAATAATCGCCATGAATTTGCAAGTAGAATCGACTGATTCAAATCCATGATCGTTTTTGAGATGAAAGACTTAAAAAAAAAAGATATTAAATAATACTCATTAGAGATTCCCTATTCCCTACCCTATTCCGAGCACCAAAATCATAGTTTTGCTCTACCAATATAACCTTGAATTGACGTTTCCTGCAGAAAATAATTATAAAATGGACTGCAAAAATAGCCATTAACCATTTTAACCGGTAATAAATCGCTTACTACGGAACGTAAATAAAAAGTTATTACCTATGTCAAATCCCTGTCAAACATGTTTACTTGTCAATGTCGTTCTTCCGTACTTTCATTAATAGAAAGCGAAAAACGAGTCGGTGGGACCACTTGTAGCAAAATTCATGGAATTAATTTTTATAAGTAGTGATTTTAAGTATTCGTAAGCGAATCGTGCGATTTCGTTTTCGGATTGTAATTCGCATGATTCAAAAATTCGGCTCCTCCTTCTGCCTTCTACTTGTCCGACGACTTGAAAGAAAATGTTCTGTTTAATTTTGGTTTCGATTCGAAATGAAAATTTAATTAATTAATTAATTAATTTATTTATTTATTTAAATAAATAAAATTTAATCCTGCATTCTGCATCCACCACTGATTGAATACGATTGAAATGTGACGCACCTAAATTATAATTAATATTGTCTTTCTAGTAAATTGTTCGGATGCAGTCGTTGCAATAAGACTTTATTCAGCAACTAAAGCCTGTTGAATATTCATCACGAATCACAAACGCTTTATCTATTTGGGCCAATTGTACAATGTCCAAGAGTTTCCTCTAATTACCTATTTTAAAGTGAGCATAGTGGAAACAAGCTGAGCGACGAAAGTGTTTAGGCATAAAGCAATGACAGATTAAGCCATGCCGTCGGGGTCAAGTATTATATTTATATAATGAAAAAAAAAAAGGAATGGACAAACTAATTTCAGTAATTAAATCTATGTAACATTGCTAAGAACAGTCCTTTAAAATATAAATAATATAATATAATAATAAACGTTCCTATAAAATATAAATAATATATAAATTAAATTAATTTATTTTTACAATTGTGTACTAATCAAAAGAAGGTTTTATTTTAATTAGTTTTATTAATTTTCTACGTTTTTTTTTCTATTTTTTTTTAAAGGACATGCTAGATAAATGTGTGATTTTACTTTATTAAACTTGAAAATAATCGTTGAGACTTGGGTTTGGTTCCAGCCTAAGGCAACAAGTTTTTTTAAGTACCATAAATTATCTTACTTATTTAGTATTTAGACCCGATTCCAGGTTAATACCTCATGTTTTATGCTTTGCATCTGATTGATTTATTATGATTGATTTATTAAAAGCTACGTTGTTTAGGCTCATCAAAGCTTACCTTGTTAAAATTCCGTAAGAAAGTAGGAACACTGAAAGTGCATACATTTTCAGATGTTGTCCAAAATTTATTTTATTACATATAGTAGACTCGGTAAACAAATTTGTTTCTATAATTTGGTCTAAATTAAGCACGCTTATACGCCCTAATTTTGTTTTCACCCTACCACTGCTTCGGGACAATATTATGGGCTATATTCATCCTATGGCTTAAATGATCAAATCAAATCAAATCAAAGATCTTTATTTGCATTAATGATGATGGTGATGATAATGATATAGACTTGTACTTTTATTAGTAGTATCTGTTAAAATAATATTTATTCTTTGGCACAAACTAAGCTGACACTCAGAACAACGTGTCTCGACGTAACCTAATTTTGTTCATCCAAGTTGAAAGAATGCAAGGGTATGTGAGGTTGTTGTCTTGTTACAAAAGCAATTGTTTGTGAAAGTAGCATTTTTTCGCTCGATTTTATAGCCTACTGCGCTGAGCTATCAGGAGTACTTCTTTGGTACTATAGTTGGTGTCTTGCAGGTAGGCATGCCTACCAAAAAAAATACTATAGATAGTTAGGCACACTAGTGTTGCCTAACTATCTATAGTATGAATATCGATAGTTGACCTTGAAATTTAGTTCCACTGTTGATAGTATCGATATTATGATTGCTTGACCCGTTAACCCGTTAACTGTTGACCCAGCGGTCTCGTGAGACCGCATAACAATAGAATTTCTATTGTGTCTCGTTTACGTTTGATCAGATTTATAACCAATTTATTTCGGCAAATAGAAAAAATAAACATGAAATTCTGAAGAAAGCATATTTTCTATTCATAAACATTACTTTTCAATTGTGCCACAACAAGTTACAGTTTAATAATTTTAACTACTACATCGCAAAAGCTCACAAGAGTGATTGCTGCACAAAGAATTTTCTCGAGTAATTGAGTCGTCCACAATTTGAATTTCCGCGAGACTCGCTCCGATTTCAAAGGTGAAAGAATTCACCGGTCGCTTTGAGCTGTGAGAATAACGATGGCAAGTCTTTGTTGATGCATCAGTCAGTCGTTAGTGTTGTAACGATCGATTCCTGTGACCTTTTTCAAAATGAATTTTAAAACTCTAGTTGATCACAGAATCAAACCCCCTATTCCTGTGAATCCAAATAAATCTTAAATCCAGAGTAAATCACAGATTCGTGTAAAAATTGCATTATATTTATTTTATTTATAAAAAATATTATATTTTTTCCACAATCACACCAATTAGCTAGCCCCAAACTAAGCAAAGATTGTACTATGGCGACTAGATAACGGATAAACATACTTAAATACATTTATAAACGTCCATGACGACCATGACTTAGGTCCAATAGCTCGTGCTCATCACACAAACTTCCCCTTGCGGGATTCGAACCCGCAACCGCTGGCTTGTGTAAAAACCATGTGTAATTTACTTTGTATGGAGTGCAATAAAGAGTATCTATGTATGCGTGCTCGCAATTACATACAAACCAAGACTTACCAACATGCTTCATCATCATCTTAATCAATACACACTAAAACGGGAATTAACGCGATCTGTACATATTTTACCTTTCGACCGGGTAGCACCAACCAGTCCGTATGCGACCACGGTCAGTGTAACCTGTTCGAAACGTCAGGAAAAAAAAGGTAAAATATGTCATTGTATCTATTAAAGATTTCCCGTTTTAGTGTGTATTGATCATGCAACGCGAAAGTTGAAAAGTAATTATTATTATAATTAGCCCACATTAGTCCACTGCTCTGGACTGGACTGGACAGACATAGGCCTCTCCCACAGCCATCGAGTACATACTCCATAGAGCAGCAATACGTACCATCTTTCTCCGAAACTAGTTACTGATTTTTCACTTACAATTAGTATGAAATGACAACCCCTGTCAACTCTCACCCATACAAAAAAATACAGATACAGATTAAAAATGGCGGAAAAATTCGTCGAATTAATCATATGACATTTCTACTCTATAGGGTATGTGCTCCATACCCACAGCACACCACTAAACCCGATCCTTCTCTACTCTTCTTCTTTATCTATAACGATGAACATGTGTTGCCATTATACTATTCCAACAGTATCACATGTATTTGTATGGTGATACAAAAAAAAAACTATTAGAATCAGTAGTTCCTGAGATAAACGCGGTCAAACAAACATACAAACAAACAAACAAACTCGTTAGCTTCATAAGACTATTTCCAACATGAGTAGAATTTTACAATTCGAATTAGTAGTTCCTGAGACAAGCGCGTTCGATGAAACAAACAAACAAACTCTTCAGCTTAAGATTAAATAAAACACAAAAAAAATTGTACAATTAAAATCAGTTGTTACTAAGAGCGCGTACAACCAAACAAACTTCAGATTTATTATATTAGTACCTATTGGCTATGTGCAAAGTGGCTGGTGGGGGCCGTCAAATCGATCGCAGCACGCAATGTAGCAGAAATGTGAAAAAACTCTGGACTGACATGTGTCAAATTGCTATATTTCCATAGAATTCCATACTAACGTTATTTAGTATTTTTAAGTGAAAACATTAAAATTCGCGATATTGGTAAAACGTGTTATGTTATAAAGTGTAGAAACAATAGGAAAAACATTTTGTATATGTTTTATTCGTTTCCAACATCAAGATGGAAATTGGAGCAAATAAATAAATGGTTAGCTGCAGCTATGAAAAGAAAAAAGTTTGTAGGGAATTTGTGTTACAGACGTTTGTCTTATGATCACAGCTCTTATTAAGTAGCTTTGTCCGTTGGATCTGAGCTCTTCAAAATCTCTTACACGCTGTGCTAATACTATTTTTTCCCTTTTTGCTCATTTTGAGGTTGGAAAGTTATATCATGTTGTATTGATTTAAATCCCATAGGTATTATAAAATTCGTATTTTAATTCAAGTAAGAAAATCACTTATCATAATATGCGCAAACTTTTTAGATATTTTCATCTAATTTCGAAGAAAAACAATCCGAAAATCATTCTCAAACCATCCAGTTGCCATAATTTGAGAGACTTAAGTCCAGAATAATTGTGGTCACAGGGGCGCTGTCATCGCGCATACAGCGAATAGATTCAGATATTTTTTGTGGCAGCAAAATATTGGACAACAACATCACATGCATTGCTCTGATCCTATGGTAACTATCTAAAGCATTACTGTTACAGAAATCAGAAACAACGACGGTACCAAAACACCCAGACCCGAAACAACATAGAAAAGCTATTTTTGTACATTGACCTCAGAGGTAGCGACACCTAGTCTACTATGCTCGCCTCTCGGTTACAGAGGTCGCCAAATAAACGGCATTCATTCATATTCTTAACGTAAAGTCGTCAGTGGTATTTTGTTTTTTGTTCCTCTCTCTCTCCCGGGTTGAAACGTAACTTAATTTTTAACCCCTCGCATTAGGTCCAAGCAGCCAGCAAATTCCATGGGAAACCAGACGGCCAAATTTCTTCCAAACCATTCTAACAGAGTAAAAGCGACCCATTTACAGAATTAAGGCCATAATGGGAACGCTAAGAGCCAGTAATTGTCTTTATTAAGTTTAACCCGTGCTTTTCCACCGTATCCTTTGCACGAATGTCGAATTCAGAATTGTGTTAGTTAAAAATCGAGTTCTCGGTTTGAAGTTTTAGTAATTCTTTTGAAATACTTACACAATACAGTCTAATGTTTTCTATTCTAGGGTCCCGTACCTTACTTAAGAAAAGAAACCCTTAGGATCATTCATTGTCTGTCTGTTTGTCTGCCTGTCTATCAAGACTTCTGATAAAAAACGCTTAGAGTTATCGAGTTTAAAGAGTTAGGAGAGTAAAGAGGCAATGAGAAGTCCATATCGCTCGCAGAGATTTATTTATTTATTTTATTTAGAAACAAGTTACATTAAAAGCTTATATCTAATTTTATCTTCACAGTGTAGCAAAAACCAACTTAGGTTTTACCGTACACCGTGATTCGACATCGAGCGTTCGTAAGAACATTATAAAAACATTATAAAATTCAATTCAATTCAATATATATTTATTGCATTCTATAATGTTACACAGGTGTTATAATTAGATACATAAATTATATCATTATAGACCCTGTAGGGCACAACAATAAGATAGGTATTGTGGGCAGAGAGGATGACGCCATGCATAATTAGATCAATTTGTTTATTTTAAGAAGTTGTAAAGAATTAAAATAATTAAGAAATCATATGATAATTATTGAATAATTTATATATATAATTTAATAATTTAAATATATAAAAAGAACCGTTAACCGATTAGAATCGTTTTGGGGTAGAAAGGTTCATAAGTGGCGATCACGAACTGGAAGACGCAGTGTAGGCAGGCCTCCCACCCAGTGTATTGATGCCTCCATGTGTCTTTTAATAATTAATAATGACAAGTAATGTTAGCTAATTTGTTCAGTAATTAGTTACTATTGCAGTAGTGGACTGAGCAAATGTGTTCAAAGAAAAGGTTTATTGAATGAATACGAATACTTTCTGGATTATACCCAAAGATTCTTCACCAATAATAACGACATTCTCAAGGCTATACAACGGTGATATGAACGTAATACATCAAACTGTCAAATGTTTGAGTAAACACGCGTGATGGCGGGTGACAATGTTTCAATTATACACCTAGTTTGGGTAAAGTCAGAAAAAAAAACTAAGTATGTTTATTTTTTTACAATTGGTAAAATTTTGTAAAAATAAATAGGCTATTGTGTTAGTTAAATGTTTTAGTTTTCCACGTGCAAGAGTTATTATGGGCATTATGAATTTTTGAATTCATCGAACATTAAATACAGGCTGCTAACAGCGACTTCTGATACAAATGCCGAATATTCGGTATTTCGGAAATGAATTAGAATCGAATCGAATTAGAGAACACAAGCAAGAAAGTAAAGCAATTAGGACTTATCGGGCTTCATGTATACCAATTTGTTGCATAATTTTATTTTCAACCATTATACAGGATGTTTTCAATAATTGTGTCCATACAACTCTTCGTTATAGTGTAATGCTACCAGATTGATCTGATTCAACTGATCAACTTTTCTTTTTGTGAATGCAAGGAAACTATTCTCCTATTAAAGACAAGAATCAATCCTGCATCTCAATAATTCAAATCTCTGAGACCAAAAATGTGTCATATGTCAAAGAATGTTAAAAAAAAAAAACTTGAAAACTAAAAAAAATTGTGGATGTCATTAATTAATTAATTTAATGATGGGATGATTTGAATACTCATGAAAGTGTTCTATCATTGGATTAACCGGTCTAACCGGTTACCTGAGTAAATAAGCTATTAAATATCATGATATTTACGCATAAACCTAATAATGTAGAAAGTAATAAATCAAGAAGATATAGATCAACTTGTTACTCTCAAGTTTTCTCTGACATAACTCTGTGTTTCATTCAAATTTAAATGTGAATAAGAAACGTTCCACATCTAAATATGTCTTAATTATGTTTACCTTTGAAAAGTATTGTAAAACCCACGTTTTAGAAACGTTTTAATTTTAACAATCTCCTTCGAAGTCTGTAATTTAACAGTAACATTTAAAATCTCCCCTTAAAAGCCTACAACCTCACCACTATACAACTAGTATACAGTAGCCTCTCTCCTACCTAAGGTCATAATTTATTAATTTAGAGCGACTGTTATTACTGCGCAAATACTACATTTAGAATGGGCTTGTTTCCTGGGTTAAAAAGAGATTATTCTATTAAATCCGTCAGTTAGATTATCAAAAAATATTAGACCCATATTTTGTCTTTTGTCAACCAAACAAAAAATTTAACAACTTTACAAACAAACTTTAACGGGCTATATCTTCATCATTTTTTGTTTGATTGAGAAAAAAAAAATACGTGTCCAATATTTTCTGTTAATCCAACTGACGGACTAATTAGATAGAAACTAGCCCATTATAATTACAGCAAAACCCTCAAAAAAAAACCTCAATTTACCAACAACTGTAACTGCTCATCAGCATTTATCATGGGGAAGTATTTTTTTACGATTACAATGGGATTAATTTCCATAGTAAAAGTTGTTTTAAGGCCTATACATGTACATAATGCTTTTGAAATAAATTATTTAGTTTCAAACTTAACTAATTAAATAGGACCAATAATTTATTCAACACTGTTCACCTGTCAAGAATCTAAAGAATACCGTAGCCATAGCCATGGTTTAAAAAAAGGTAATTTAGGCCCGTAAGATGGTGTTGCGGTAATTTAAAAAAAATACTTATGACCATTATTTTTAATAAACCTCTAATGACATATTTACGCCGTAACCTATAGCATAAGGTTGCAGTACTATGTTTACTATGTAGCTCGCACTAGTGAGCATAAAAATGTACGCGGCCATGAATGGCGTTAAAGGCGTCCTCAAAATCTGGCTTGGGTCCATATTATTTGTTAACACTGACTCTTAAGCTGACCCTAGTGCCATCTAGTGGTTTAAATAGGTAACTATTTTCACTGTCCTAAGATTATCTGATACCGCACATTGCCAATGAAGAACGTACTCACTACTTACTGCATCAACTTTCGTTGTGGTTAAACTAAATGACAATTAAATTTCAAAACGATTAAATTACTCGTAAATCCATTTTAGGAGAAAGGTCTGTTCTCGACATCGGATAGAAACGACCCACAGATAAAATTATAATGGCGTCAAAAATTTATGACGACCGAAATGAACACGGTTAAATTAAAATTTTCTGGTTGACTGTACATGACTTAAGTTTGCATTCCAGCGAACGCTAATGGTAAAATATTAAATGATTAAATAGTTGGAAGCGTTTCTATTAAAAATTCTATCAACATATTCTCCAACTACACTATTTGTATACCTATTTATCTAGTACAGTTACACCTCGTAAACATAATCAACGTTGTGGAACTCTGTTATTGGCTAAGTGTTTTTTGTAAGATTTTCATTTAAGCATGATTGTTAAAATAAAGCTGTTGAGTTTCCTAATAAATAAAATAAAATGGCAATGTATTTTAGTTAGTTTTAATGTCAAAATTTGCTGTTTTTCAACCGACTGCAAAAAATTGGGGATTCTTTGTTCAATGGCATCTTTTTATATATGTTCCATAATTTTTTGCGATTATTTTTTAACGCTGTTAGATTTCGATAAATCTTTTTGTTTGGAAGGAAGTAGTAAGAAGTGGTCCCAAATAAAAGTCAAGTTCAGATTTTTTGAGTTAAAAAAAACTTAATATATTTTACGGTCAAGGTGTTTTTAATAATTGTTTTTATTAAAACCTAATAATGTTAAAACATTCCAAAGTAACTATGGCGTGACAATTTGGAGAGCATTGCTAGGGATTGGCAGACTTTGGTCTTCAACAGATAAACATGGGGACTTGGGAGAGACCTTTGCTTTGGGACACCATAGGCTAAAAAAACACAAAATTATTTGCACTGGAATAAGGCCTTTTTTGTGAAGAAATATCTCGTGATAGCAATATTAATAGAAAGAATGGACGAGACAAATATTACGGTAGAGTGTATACTAAACGACAACAGTTTGCCACAAAAATTAACGAATGTTAATCAAATAAATATTATTATGTCTGGTTTACTCAGATCAAAATTAGTACATCATGGCCCATCAGAATCACCTGCATGTACTTAAATTTTTTTTTTTCTTTCTAATCATACAGTAAATGTGCTCTTACAGATTATTTTCAAAAAATATTGACTACAATCTAGAGTTGTAAATTGACGGTCATATGCTATAAGCATCCGTCATTTATGATAAATGCTCGGTCACATTGGACATTTATTGTCACGATGGTCACATATATTTTTTAGTATAAACTAAAAAAAAGAAGTAAGGTAAAGTCTCCTATTACAGAGGTAGTCAAAATTAACACCTAATACGGAGGTATTTTTATTTACGTGTTTTACTTTCGTTGTAATGAGCACAAGTGCACGAAAATAGACTTCTGTTATCTAAAATCTAATAATGAATCACATACCTGACGTTTGAAAATATCACATGCAGGTAGCAATTATTATCAAACAGTTTGTGCCACGGCGTCGATTCGGCAGGACATTTCATACAAACGCGGAGCGACTAAGGTAAGTACACTCGTATTTTGCCAGCTAAGTTTTAGGTATAAAATAGCATGGAAATTGGTGACTAAGGCATTCATAAGTTTTTCTTATTAACACACTCACGATACATTTAGGTTTTTTTCTATTTAAAACTAGTTTTACAACTAAAATACGATAAACAAACCAACGCCGTAATAGGGTAACATATTTAAATGGTGATTCTAATACGGTGGTCTCATCCGTAATAGGAGAAATACTGTATTTTATTTATTTGCATAAAGCTTTAACTATAATAAACTATTTCAAGAGCTCGCAGTTTATTTGAAATCATTTTTAATCTCACAAACTAGAAACATTTTTCTGTGGTATACTTTATGCACTAGGTAACTTATTTTAACATAGAAACAGTTAAGTGTTTTGTACGAGTTCTTTGAAAAGTAAAATAAAAAGGAGTATTTTAATTTGTCAAAAACCAGTTGATTGTGTATAGATATTTACTTGAGGTTCACAAATCTAAATGACGGAACTGGGGTCGTTTATATAAATTACTTCCACTGTTCATATAGCAAATTTTTGATGGGTCTGAATTAGGATTAAACAACACGATTTTTTATCATAGTACGGAGGTAGTAAATGTTTGTACCTCCGTGTTAGGCTCTTTGAACTCCTAATACAGTGGGCATGGCTCCGTAAAAGAAACTTAATATAACCTATTATAGAGTTATTCAAAATTAGGATTTAGGGTTCCATTAAAATGTTATACCTACGTTAGTAATTTAATACATCTACTTTTTAAAAGCGCCAGTTGAACTCACACACGGAGGAGTTAGTATTTTGTATAGAGACTACATTTATTTGGTACAAAACAGACATAACAATAAGTCTTACAAAATATAAAGTTTTGTTTTAGTATATTTATTGTTATGCAGCAATAGCATACGCAATCTATTAAATTTAAATTTATTAGTTATATATAATTAAGCCCATAATCATAACAAGTCAACATTCTGAGGTGACATAAATTACTATACTCCGTATTAAGAACCGACTACCTCCGTTTTAGGCTCTCACCTTCATCATACCTCCGTAATAGGGAAAATCGACTTGCGTATTTCATATATTTTTTAAATAGTAAAACCCTTTCATAGTAAAAAAGTGTTAAGAATAAAATAAATTTCAATCCCTAATCTAGTCAACAGTATTTTTTATAACTTTGAACGTTTATTAGAAACGCTTATTTTTTTGTCTTACTTTCCAATGTCACGAAATACCTCCGTAATAGAACACTTTACCTTATTCCTCTAAAGTAAGTTGGTGAAGCGGCGTGTAAATAGCCGACAACATGCGGGAGCTTATTTACGCAAGAAAAAATATGAAGACGATTGGAATCGACCCTAATAGATTAAACAAATGGCTTCAACGTTAACACCGAAAACTGATGGTCCACTTACCTTCAGATCAGCTCGGGTACGTCCT
This sequence comes from Anania hortulata, assembly GCA_963576865.1. Lineage (NCBI taxonomy): Eukaryota > Metazoa > Arthropoda > Insecta > Lepidoptera > Crambidae > Anania > Anania hortulata. Next base: position 4,664,201 of record OY756413.1, read on the forward strand.
CAGCCGCGGTCAATCCAGTCTTCAACCACACGTGTGGAGCTTTTTTCATGTAGCACAAATCAAGACGAATTGAATAATGTTAGGTTAGAAAAATTACATCGGAGACGCAAGCGCGACAGTCCATACAGAGGGCGCTGACGTCGCAAGGGATCCCACGAGCCGATCCTAGTGGCCCGAGAAACGCTGCGAAAAACAGCCTCAAATGAAAACTTATTGAAACCATTTGGAATTTTCAATTATTAATAATTATAGAATAAACCAGCAAACATAAGTTAGTGGTGAAGGTGGTGAAAAAGAAAAGAAAAATATTAACATTGGTCACTTAACGTGCCCAACCATAAGTCTTAATTATGTATTTGACAATAAAAACATACAATAAAACATGTAATTTGATCTGGATTGAACAAAAACAAAAACTTGCGCGTAACGCTTTTTAGCTTGTTCGTAAAGAAAGATAAATTAATTTTAGAAATTTCATTTCGTTATAGATCATCACTACTAAAGCCTGTCTTTCTTATAATAATGCACTTATTTGTGACCATTTATTTTTTTCATAGTTTGTCTATAGGATTGATTGTGACGTTAGTGACAATAAATGTCCGGTCACATTGAGAAAATGACCAATTTGCTCGGTCATATTGGTCAGACATTTATAACGTGACGGACACTTTACAACTCTACTACAATCTGAGAGTAAAGTATACGTCCCACCGCAGGGCACAGGCCTCACCTAAACTATAAAGTGGTTTGGGCCCTTCTCCACCACGTCGCCTTGTGGTTTGGTTAAGGGGTGTTGTAAGGCCAGAGACTTAACCTTACTGTCAGCTGTTATTAAGCCGCGCTAAGGCTTCTGACTAGGCTTCACGACTAGTATCAAGCAATATTAGCCGTGACCAACGTTTAACGTGCTTTCCGAAGCACGACGGAGATGCTTGTGACAAATGTCACTAAATTAAATATGGTTGGAATGCTCACCCATCCAATTACAACCGCGGCGAATGTGGCTTAACTTTGGTAACCACTAAAGTGCTGCCGCCACTGAGACTGATCATACAAATCTGCCAGCCTAGCAGATTATCGATATATCGCTATATCATATCATATCATATCGTGTTTTAGTACTCATGCTAGGCAGGCAGATATATACCATTACGAAACAGTCGTGACGTCTAGTCACGATTTTACGCACAATTAAACGCGGGTCTGTAGGGTTGCCTCAATTTAAATTACAAATTTAAAAAAACATTTTATAAATGAAATCCAAAGATAAATAAATATTTAAATGCCTAAAAATACTATTTATTTGATTTTGTTATTCAATATATTATTCAATAATTATCATATGATTTCTTAATGTATTTTAATTCTTTACAACTTCTTAAAATAAACAAATTGATTTAATTATGCATGGCGTCATCCTCTCTGCCCACAATACCTATCTTATTGTTGTGCCCTACAGGGTCTATAATGATATGTTTTATGTATCTATTTATAACACCTGTGTAACATTATAGAATGCAATAAATATATTGAATTGAATTGAATTGAATAACGAATTACGCTTTTCATAAAAAAAATATGTTTGCTGTCTATGCAGTTTAGCCAAATTGACAACGTTTTAGACTGAGTAGAGAAATACACGTATTTTTTTCACGTTTATGTTATTTGGATTAGCTGCTTGCATAAATAAGCAACTTTTTAAAATAAATATAAATGGAATTTCTCTTAAAAGATATTATAACGTTTTCTATCTTCGACCTTAAAGATAAGCAGTCCATCCACTCCATCTTTCAGTTACATCTTTTGTAGCAGTTTTGTAATATTCTTTCAATAAATGAAAATCCGGTTAACTAGTTATAGACAAGTTTTGATTTAACACTCGTAATTAAAATTAAACGTACAAATGAGATTTTCCGCACTACATTTATTAATTTAATTCAGGGTTGTAATATTACGTAAAGTATTTCTTAAGCAAAATAACTTATTAATGTGCTTTGTGTTTTTATAACTAAGCATAAATCTTTACGCCAGTCACAAGCCCATTTTCATATTAAGTTAAATTAATGACCGTTTCATTCTTACAGAAGATAAAAGAGACTTTTTGATATTGATTTTTTCAACTTTGAACTTGTCAGGCCACTGTAACGAAACACTATAGTTTTTATTTGCTACCCGGCATGTATGTGGGTTGAAATTGATAGATTACGAGTTGGAATTCATAATAATTCTAAAAGCTACCCTCAAATGTTTGCAATACTATATCCCTAAATTCTAGGCCCTGTGTTGTTACACTTACCAATTCCATGTCAATAAGTCCATGTTTGCCTACGACTTATGCCTAGGCATAAGCCTTCTTTTTACTGAGCCACTTCTCACGATACTGCCTAAGTTTGTCAATCAGTTCTGGCCACTCGCACAGTAGCCCACTTCAGTAGTCCTTTCTCTATCTCTTTTGGCTCCCACTCTATTATTGCTTTAGACTTACTTGCTACCAATGAATCGTGCACTTAGTAAATAATAAAGAATCGTCATCATCTCATCCTATTGCAGTCCACTGATGTAAGCTAGATGTAAGCCTCCAAAAAGCGCCAAAGAGCAAGATCTCCCGTTTATTTTATCCAGACATTGCTAGCCATTTTTCTAAAGTTTGTCTGTCCATCGAGCTGAACAATAAAAACAAATAACGAATTGAATTGAAATGGATCCCTGGTGAATCTCTATTCTGTTGACATAATAACATATATGTCGTTTAGGCCCCTTCGGTTGAGAATCGTGACGTCGTCTATTTAGTCACCTCATCTGAAAGCTTCGTAAAAAGGTATTTCCGTATCCGGTCGTTTATGTAATCTGTGCATTTTTAAAATGTGCCAGCCCTACGCTTGGAATACTGCAATTTAACCGTTGCGTCGCTAGTTTCGCGTGTGGTGACCATAAATAATGCAACCCGTGGATCCTGTGTTGCATTTCTGTACCTTCAGTATTACTGTTGATTTTTATTTTGCAACTAGAGATGTTAAAATAAACTTTTAAAGGTTTCAGACAGTTTCTTAAAGATAAAAATAATCAGACTTCTAAGTTACTTTACATTTGAAACCGTCGCGCGTGGTGGATTGCGTGGGGTGAATTTCACACCCTACGCCATATAAAATTAAATGGCGAAGCCTTTACATCATATGATAAATGCTTTATGTTAATTAAATACTTTAACGATGTTTATCTCGTTGTATTCTGTTGTCGGGTTGGAAATTTTTAACCGACTTCAAAAAAGGACGAGATTCTCAATTCGTCGGTATCTTTGTTTTTTTTTTATGTATGTTCAGCGATCATTCGTTACCAGGTTAACCGATTTTGATACTTCTTTTTTTGTTCGAAAGGGAATACTTTCGGAATGGTCCCATATAAATTTGATCAAGTTCTGATGATGAAATCTATAAGAAAATCATCAAACATTGCATGAACTCCATACCGGGCCGACTGATTGTGTACCTATGTTGCCCAATATCTTCGGCATTTGTGAACCGATTTTGATGATTCTTTCTTTATCGAATAGCTTATACTTTAAAGATGGTATATTTAAATTTTTTTGGAAAAATTTCACCTCTAAGGTGGGAAAAATAAGGGATGAAATCGGTGTTCAGCCGTTAACTTATGTTTGCACTCAAATGATTCGTTTTGTTGAGGATTATCACTAAAAATAGATTAAATTAGTAAATTTTATAAAAAAACAGTAAACCGACTTCAAAAAACTGAAAAGCTAAAAATAATATCAACACATAAGTACCTAATCAGTTACTTTTGGAGTCGGTGCAAACGAAAACATTCAAACTCTCATCGGATAGTAGCGATCTCCGACTTTTTAACTGACTTCAAAAAAGGAGGAGGTTCTCAATTCGTCGGTATCTTTGTTTTTTTTTATGTATGATCAGCGATCATTCGTTACTGCGTTGACCGATTTCGATAATTATTTTTTTGTTTGAAAGGTAATACTTTCAGAATGGTCCCATATAAATTTGGTTGAATTCTGATTATGGGATCTATAAGAAAATCATGAAACATTGCATGAACTCCGTACCACGCCAACTGATTTTAGTATCTATCTTACCTAATATCTTTGCCAGATGTGGACCGATTTTGATAACTATTTTTTTAAATAAATAGCTTACACTTCAAAGATACTATTTTTGAAAAAAAAACACCTCTAAGGGTGGAAAAATAGGAAATGAAATCGGTGTTCAGCAGTTAAATTATGTTTGCACTCGTAAGATTTGTTTTGATTAGGATTTTTCACTAAAATAGATGAAATAAGTTAATGTTATTAAAAAAATAAAAACCGACTTCAAAAAACTAAAACGCTAAAAATAATCTTACACTTAAGCACCTAATCAGTTACTTTTGGAGTCGGTGCCAGTCGATGAGAGATTCTATGTTTTCGTTTGCACCGACTCCAAAAGTAACTGATTAGGTACTTAAGCGTAAGATTATTTTTAGCGTTTTAGTTTTTTGAAGTTGGTTTTTATTTTTTTAATAAAATTAACTTATTTCATCGATCGTTGCCAGTCGATGAGAGATTCTATGTTTTCGTTTGCACCGACTCCAAAAGTAACTGATTAGGTACTTAAGTGTAAGATTATTTTTAGCGTTTTAGTTTTTTGAAGTCGGTTTTTATTTTTTTTATAATGATTTGTCTTTTACATGTCCGGCAATCACTAAATAACCGATAAATGTCAAAAATATTTGATAGGCAGAAGCCTAAACAGTATAATTATTTTGGCAAAATACATTTATAATTAATCTTATAAGTTATCAGACGTGTTATAAATATGAATAATATAAATAATAAAATATTACATTTATTATTTGTATTTAATAAAAGAGATTATACAATAATTTTATAATTTTAAAATAAGTTTTATTACCATTTATTGAAACAAATAACATATTTAAAGTCCAAGGAAAACGCTTTGAGAATATAAAACATTTTTATCTGGAAACATCCAGGTTATCGCCATATAACATCAAAGGTAACGGTTACTGTGGTAGGGTGACCAAAGAGTACATAAAGTTTTATTCAAACACTACACAATAATCCAAAAAATGTTTCATCATCATCATTTCAGATGTAGGACGTCCATTGTTGAACATAGGCTTCCCCTAATGACTTCCAGATTGGCAGGTTAAAAGTTTATAAATAATTAAATAAATACATACTTGACAACATCAAATACAGTCATCATCATCATCATCATTTCAGCCATAGGACGTCCACTGCTGAACATAGGCCTCCCCCACTGACTTCCAGATTGGCCGGTTGGAAGCGGCCTGCATCCAGCCCTAAAAGCTACCCTAAGCTATTTCAAATACAGTAATGCTGTAATATCTCAACATGCAGGTTTTTTGTGGTATTTTTCTTTCATAGAACACATCTACGGTACGGTTTAGATTAAAATCAATAATGTTCTGTAGTGAGATAACAGAAAAATTGTTAGTGGTGCACTCATGGTACGTACATATTTCACAATAAGCACTGCGCACCTCTTTCTTCTATCCTATACCTGAATGTTTTCAAGAAGGGAGATTTAGATAAAAATCTAACTAAATAGTGCATTTTTCTGTTAACATCCACTGTAACTTCTTTGTATAGTTTTTAATAAAGAGTATTTATAAACTATGGATGAGACGTGTCCCTCGCAAACTAAAATCAATGTTACCCTATGACCGGTACGTGAACAGCAGTTAAAGCGACCGTACCGAGGCAGTCGCGATTTGAATCCTGCCGTGTTATTGGAGATTAGCATACGGAATCCAGTAGACTATCCGTTTTACGATCTTGCCGTTTTATTCCCTGGAATTAAGTCAATTTTTCTTTTTGCATTCACAACATTGCTAGTTATTATAACAAAGATACATACTTTTTTTTACAAAAAAAAGGTAAAAAAGGCCAAAACAACAAATGTTCCCTGTAGCTGCTCAGTCGCCCAGATAGCAAAAGGATGTGATTTTGAATCCCACTCGAGGCATTTTTTTTTTCAAAGTGAACGCTTTTAAAATTTCTTGTATTCATGGATTGATTGCCATGGGGGGATTGCCAATACTCGCCACGCTTGGCAGGTGGGTTGGCGAGCGCAGTTTACGCAGCATACAAAAGCCAGCTAAAAGTAAATTAGTTTTACATAATTTAGCTTACAATAACTAGATAGATAGATAGATAGATACTCTTTATTGCACACCATACAAGTAAAATACACATGATTTTTACAGAAAGATGTACAATTTAGGCGGTCTTATCTATCTTATCTTATCTTTAACTAGTTTGTAGTACAACAGCTTGAATTAATTTACTAAGATTCTGACACAATTTAAATACTCACTCATATCAATTGATAAGTAAAATCAACAGAATCCAGTCTAGGCATAGATTCGATTAAGATTGTGAATCCTACTGATAATGTTAAATGTGAAGATACAGTTGTTTGTCAGTTTGTCACGGTATTGAAATAATTAAGTTAAATAATAAACCATACATTCTTCTAATTAAGTCTCTAGCCCGAAACCACCAACCATAGCATGTACTATCTACAATATAATATCACTTATTTCAGGAATCTTAATTATTACAGATGACATACCGACTATGGTGACTATAATGGATAAACATAAATGTCAATACTTGTATAAATATCTATGACTTGGGTACAAAACAAATGCCCCGTTAACATCCAAGCGGTCTCATGAAACCGCATAACAATAGAAATTTTATTGTGTCTCGTTTACGTATGCTTGATCAGTTGGTTATTATAACAAATAATTACCCGGGCATTTGTAATATGCTACAATCAAAACTTTTAACTGGTAAAAAGTACTTTTAACTGGCAAAATCAATCAAGTAGTTTTGACTGCATTATCAGTCAAAAATCTAAAAATAATAAGACTAAATTGGTTAGGTTAGAACTGTGACCACACACAGCGCGAAGGCGAGCGTAGTAGGCGTGCCGCGGCCGACGAGCGCTTAAAAAACTATGGGTAACTATCTCAAATAGTTTTGACCAGGAGTATTGGTCAAAACTACTTTTGACTGAAAATTTACAGTCAAAAAAAGCAATATAAACAATGATCTTTAGGCAAAACTACCATTGACCAACCTGTGCAGTCAAAACTACTTTTGCCTGTTTTTTTAGAGTGTGTGTGTGTGTGTAGAGTTTTAACGGTAACACAAATATTTTGTAATTCCTCTTTTTTAAGTTTTTTTAATTAACAATTTAGGAAGATCACAGTATATAACGTCTTAACAGGAAAATACAACAGCACTGAAAAAAACACCAATAGGTCCACAGATATAATTATTATATACTTGTTTATAGTTTTTTTTTTTTTTAATGTAAATAAGATTAAAATTAAATTGCAACCTAATTCCTTTCTGTTTGTAATTCAAGTCTATGGTCGACAAAGTCACGAGAACGAGCTTGTTTTGATCATAGAAGAGCTTATGAATTCAATTAAATTCCGTTAGAGAATCTAAGATAACTAAAGCTGAAACTTGAATACGATTGTTCGTGAATATCTGGAAATATTTACTTTAGATTAATATTGGCCACAGTCAATATTATATTAATAGACAGTAAATCAACTAAGGCCAAAACCACACGGGGACAATTTATGCTGGGGCTTTAAATACACATAATATTTTGGGGTCAATAATTTTGTAATATATTTTGTTTAATCAGTAATCTACTTCTAAAACAAAACCACGACAAAAATACTGATCCAAAGATGGAAATCACTACATAATATAAAACAAAGTCGCTTTCTCTGTCTCTATATCCCTATGTATGCTTAAATCTTTAAAACTACGCAACGGATTTTGATGCGGTTTTTTTTAATAGATAGAGTGATTAAAGAGGAAGGTTTATATGAATAATAACATCCATTAAATAGTGGAGAAATACTGTTATTTTTGAGGTTTCTAATGTGATGTCGTAAATAATTTCATTTTTTTATTACAACGCAGGCTGAACCCTACGAGATTTATCAAAATAATGAACTAAGTATTGTACACATTGAAAAGTTCTACAGAAAACTCCGCGATGGTATATGTCTATCTCAGGATATCCCACAATATCATTTTTTTGTCATTTACTTTTACGACAAATAATGGCAAATGTTCGATGCGATTTTAACCAATACAGCATTAATCCTTATCCAATTAAATACCTTAAATACATTGTTGATTTAATATAGATATATATGGCCCCTTACAGCATATGATTTAAATGAATATTTTCGAAGATATTACAGATTTAAAAATTGCGGGACGTAAGGTTTGGGGCGGTACCGGCTGGCCGGGGCGGCGGCAGCGTGCCTATAAATATGTAGTGTATTTAGTATCAGTATTGCACCCGTGCGAAGCCGGGGCGGGTCGCTAGTTTCACTATAAAAATAAATAAGTGAGTAATGTCGATAGATTTCGATGACTCCACGTACACGAAATATTTACTTCATCACGAACATAACAGTGTGGGGTTCCGTAATCTCAAACCATCGAGCACACACCCTATAGACAGCAATACTTATAATTAGTACTAGCTGTTGCCCGCGACTTCGTTCACCTTTAGTTTATTCATAAAGAATTTTCTGTGCAACTTTCTTAATTTTTCTTTCAAAAGAACCTTCTCCTGACAATAATTACTTAACACTTAACAAAAAAACAATTAGCGAAATCGTTCTATCCGTTCACGCGTGATGCGATGACCAAGGGAAATAGAGATTAATTTTTATATACAGTGTGACTGGTCATGGACTAGCGATATTCTAAGGGTTGTTAGAACAACTATTATACACAAAATATAATACACAAATACACTACATAGTTAAGTCCAAACTACTTATCAGCTATGTGGCAGCCATTTTGTTTTAAATTAATAATTGTAGGCGTTAATGATAGACTAGAGTTTTGCGCTTCGAATAAGCCTATTTTTATACCATTAACGCCTACACTTTGAGAGATATGATTTTTTTTTTTGTGTCCACGTAGAGACTATTTCAAGAAGTTGTTCTAACAATCCTTAGAATATCGCTAGTCCATGACCAGACACACTGTATAGATGAACTGACAAGTCCTGTCAACTCTTCCCCATAGGTACTGTTCAGATAAAAATTTGCCGGAATTGAAGTCAAACGAAATAAATGACATTTCTATTCCATAGGGTGTATGTGCTCCACGTCTTGACTAAGCCAAACCCTTGAAAACCCATGAAAATGAGAAAATGACTAATGGGTCCAAAGCAGTTAAATTTTGACACTTACTTAGGTACATTCTATCTCACTACGGACAGTTAAAAATATTTTCCTGTTATTTACATTTTGTCACGGCGCTGACTCTTTAATAAGGTTTAAGTATCTCTCCAAGGTTAAGTGGCGACCACAAACTGGATGACGGCGAGTGGGCAGGCCTCCTACTCAGCAGACTGACGAACAAGTCAGGGTAGCGGGAAACCGCTGGATACAAACGGCCCAGAGTTTCTTGTTACTTTCTATGAGAGATGCTACTTTTTATGTTATTGATGAATAAGGTGATGATGTATTTATTTATAATACTATAGCAAAATAAGGTTTTATGTTTAAAGTTCTACCCTTCAAAAGCAAGAGCTTGCAACTCGTTAACGTGTTTGTTGTACTGAAACTAGCATTCACGGCACGTACTCCGGTTGTTGCAACGTTAACGTTGTGAGGTGTTGCGGTAAAAATGCGCTAAGTTTCGTAAGTATTACTTTTTTGTGTTAAAAAATATAAGTCTATCTTTATTAGTAGTACAGATTTATAGCACCCTATGACCAGAATTTGCGTACAACATGTAAATGTTTTTAATACACAATTCGGATAATTAACGGCAAATATGATCAAAGAATATTATTTTTATAATATTTTTAGGAAATCTTTATAAACACCAAACATATTGTAGAGGTCTCTTTTTTTAGAATTATTTCAAATTTAGCTGTTTTAAAAAACATCATCAACAACAATATCACATCATTTAGCCAGCTTGAAAATTTCATACTAAATTAATAATATAATACATTATTTTCAATTATATTATTTTAATGTGATAATAATAGAGTAATTAATGTTCGATCAACTCCACTAGTCAAAAAAATAGATTTTATAAAAATTATTATAATTAAGCCAACTATACAATTTATTTATATCAATCTAGAATTCAATGTTTTCAATTGGAATCTTGTTAAAAATACTAACATAAATAGCCAGGCAGCTTTTGTAGTACTTAGCTGACTTAGATATAACAAGATTAAGCACCTACTTACTGGTTAGTGGATCTCTGCCGGTGTCTTGAGTTGTGACTTGTGACCATCAAGCATTGTATCTCACTGTTTCCAAATCACAATTTCATATAATATGGTCAAATTACAATTTTTTCACGATGACAGACAAAACCGGAGAATATAATTTGAATTGCGTTTCAACATTGGAGTGTACTTTTTCAAATTAGAACGAGTTATCACCAAACCCAAAATTTGTGTCCTGAAAATACTTAAATTCTTTTTTTCTATTAATTTATTACGTTGCTTGTTTTTCAAGTCAAATCTTTTTCTAACTTTACCTGCAACATATTAACTCGTCAGCCCTGCGAAACCAAATCACAATAGAAATGTCATTGTTATGTTTTCACGAGACCGCTCGGGTGTTGGCTGGCAAATAATCTAAGTTAAAATCTTGGCTATTTTCAACCAAACCTCTTAACAAATTAAACTGTGGGTAGACAAACAATCGTGTGTGTATTCCACAATGGTACCGATGAATGTTCATCCGTAAGACGATTGACTTAGAATAATAATTCCAATGCACAGCTAGTTGTATTGAGTCAGGTGTATATTAGTGTGTTCTTAATCTTATAAATGTCAATGTTTGTGTGTTTCGAAGTTTGTTACACAAACACGTATTAACGGCTGAACAGAATTAGTTAAAAATAAACATTCTTATTCTATAATCGGTAGGTACGAGTTCAGGTGGCTCCAATTCAAATACAACAAGCCAAATAAACAAGCAATTGAAATATAAGGGATCGGATTATTTATTAAATAAAATAATGCTATGAAAATCCCACAAAAACAAAACGACTTTGACGACCTCCGCAGCCGAGAGGTTCCGGGTTAGATTCCCGGTCGGTCAATGTAGAAAAATAACTTTTCTATATAGTCTCGGGTCTGGGTGTTGTGGTACCGTCGTTGTTGCTAATTTCTGAAACACAAGTGCTTTGGCAACTTACCATAGGATCAGAGCAATGTATGTGATCTTCTTCTATGCCTGGCCCTTTTCCATTTTAATTGGGTTCGGCTCTCCGTATCATGCGTCTTCAGGCGGCAATGTATGTGATGTTGTCTAATATTTATTTATTTATTTATAAAAAAGTGACGTCTATGTATCTAAGTAAAATTTAATATAAATAAATATTGGACCACTCACATTTAGTTGATTTTTTTTAAATTTACGTTGTTGTGAGTTCTTCGCGTGTTTTGTGCATGTTTTTAGGTAAAAATTTTACAAAATAAATGATTTCAAATTAACATTTTTTTTACACATTTTAAAAACTTGATATAAAATAAATAAAAACATCTAAAATGCAATACATTTCTCACAGCGTTGTGATTCATCTGAGAGATTCAAATGCAATACCTATGCATAGTGGTTGCAACAACACACAATAAAATATTGTTAGTTAGTTAGAATAGAAACCGCTCAATTTATAGCGACTTTCAATCTTGAGTATACAGTTTTAGAATATGAAACGTGTGGTACAAAATAGGGATGATGAGTGGGTATAAAAAATGATATTCTATTTAGTCCGTCAGTTAGATTGTCAAAAAATAATGGACACTTATTTTTTCTTTGGTCAATCAACCAAAAAATAGCAAAAATAAAGCGCGTCAAAGTTCGCGACGTCAGTTCAAGTAAAAATTGTACCAAAACGTGACGTCATGTGATATTTTAAATCAAACTATCTCTGTTATATTTTGATAATGTGCAAGAAGAAAAAATACGTATCTTATACTTTTTGTTAATCTACCTTATAAATGAAGAAAAAAAAAGTTCAGTCGTCATCCCTATTGAATAAATATACGCTCCTAGGGATAGTGTATTTTTTTACGGTTGTAAAAATGTTGTAACCTAATTCCCGGTTTTTTCTCTACAGATGCCAAATATATTTTTCAATTACACAATATATATCATCACAGGCAACATTTAATTTGGTCAAAGTTTACAATCGACGCAACGAAGGTGTTCTAAACATCAATTTGTTTTGTGCAAATCTTTGATGATGCTCAAACGAGTTTCAATTAAAGAGACTTGAAATTGAGTTTCTGACAGTTTAACAAATTCGTTTCACGTATATTTTACTTTGACTTTACTCAATAACTTTATCATGATCACAATTTCCGGAAACGAAAATGTTTTGAGCACATAAGTAGGTATTTTGTTTATTTTTTAAAAGGTTACCTACATGATAATTTGTAATTCATTTATTCACTTTCATTAGTAATATTAACACACATAATTATCAGGATTCAGTAACGATATGATAAAAAAATGAACAACAATAAAATAATAACTTTTTTTAGCAACACGCGTTAATTTTAAGACATTTAAATCTAAGGTTCTATTTTATTAGTGAAACCCTTTAAAAAAATCTATTGTATGCAACGACTTATGCTATGGAACCAACATCAAAATCTAAAAAAACGGCTAATGTTCCCATCCAACCTACAACAGCTGATCGCCTATTCGAAGCGTTTTTTTTGCGGTTTCGATGCAACATTGACATAGATTGTTCACCATGTCACTGCGCGAATTAAACGTAGGTAGTTTGTTTTGGCAAATAAGTCATGTTAGGTCGTGTATTGATTGCACTGACTGTGCATACAGTAGTCGGTAATAATGCCGTCGTAACGCAAAAGGCACATTTTACATTTAGTAAAACTCAAGAAAATTAAGTTTGAATAAATGCGCCTTTTTTTGGAATCCGAATATAATTTATATCTCAATTTTCTAAAAAATATAGATGCGCCATTTTTCGTTACAACGGCAGAATACTGGTCACATGCGTTTATACGAGTATTTGTTCGGACTACAGCCCCTGGTCTATGTTCACTGCTATCACTATGCCACCCGCAAGCGTAATTAGGTCCTGGCAAACGGTCCAATACAGCTGCGTCTGCGATAACTTTTGGACATAATTGAGATCATAATTGTATCTGCCGTGCTTATAAGAATTATATAGGTATTTATTTGTCTCTATGTATGTATTTTTTGTGTATTTCAGTAGGTGTACCAAAAACAATGTCTTGTGAATAGCGATTAACGATACCGGCGCGATAAATCGTAAACCGCCGATCACCATAGCTATAACGATTCGTCAGTATGGTAATAATTTAATCGATTCGTTGCAAAAAAACACTTTCCCAGCCGACCAGCTGTAATTAGTTTGTAAGGAGAGGTAATCTATTTTTGAATATTTTGGAAAAGCTGCTATATTTATTAGAATAAAAATAACTAATAATAAAATAAAATACCAATTTACTGAGGTTATAGTTTAAGATTTGGTAGATAAAAATGTGGCTTATCCGCAGAAGACGAGTTTTCCGTGGCTTTCTGGACACCCTGTTGAAAGAAAGTATTTGATTAAATACGGTTGAATTCAGCTCACGAATCACAAATTCAGCCAAACTAGTCCTGTGCCTAACTAGTATTATAATTTATTCAGACCGCAGCCCCTAGCCTACCCAAAATCCTACCTGAATAGATAATTATTAGGGATCCAACAAAGATCGGTTATTGTATCCGAAAGTTTCGGATATCACAATTTTGCTGGCTTTACTGTATCTGTGTAGGTGTCTGATGTGTAAAATCATATTTTGCTTCCGTAAACAACACATCAAACCCTACTATCGATAAAAAAATACGAAAAATGTTAGCAGCAGTGCCCTTCAGGCAGTTACCATTACAACACATATCTAAGAACCATCGCTGATAACTTACCAACCCTGTACAGAAAACCGCATCTGAATCGTTTTTGTTTCGGATCAAACAAACCCTAAGCGCATATACCTTCTCCGTTCCATCGTTGGTAAAAACCATACGTATCGAAATATGTTATGACAAGATTGCTTATTACTTTGGAAGTATAGGACCTACCGGCATTGTTTTACTATCTTACGAGTACTTACTTACTTAGAGGATAGAATGAATTCCTTGGTATTGCATTTACTATGTCGCTAGCTCAAAAGGCGCTATAATTGCGGACGCAACACGAAGCATTTTGGTATAAATTTACAATCGCGCGGTAAGCTTATTTAGTAAATAAATAAATATTGGACAACATCACTCATATACATTGCTCTGATCCTATAAGCTAGCTTAAGCACTTGTGTTACAAAAATCAGAAACAACGACGGTACTACAACACTCAGATCCGAGAATCGAACCCGGCCTCGGGGATAGCAATACCAAGTCCGGTTGCTCGCCTCTCAGCTACGGAGGTCGTCAGTGCTTAATACACATTCTTTCCGGGACGTATAAGGCATACTTTACTTTTACACACTCTAGCACGCATAGACGTTTCACGTGTTCCACTGCGGCTGCGTCCCTGATATAAATTACCCGATTTTTGTGCCGAAATCGTATATTATTTATCCGATCCGAAACGGAACATCCCTATTACCTTCAATAATTAGATTCTAGAGCAAACGGTCCATAACCGCGAGCTGTATCGAGGTCGGGAATAACTTTGGACATAATCTAAACATATCTTATCACAATTGTGCAATTTATGATTCGCTGCAAGTCGTTAGAGCTATAAATGAAAGGTGTATATGAGTTCCGCTGTTTATAAGAGTTATAAGGTTTATAAGAGTACTATGTGGGGGCGGCCGTAAAGAATACACTTCCCCACCGCCAACAGGAGGCGTGTCGTAAGAGGCGACTAATTCCTGTACAACAAGACGGGCAGCACTGGCTGAGTGCGAAATCTTATTTAAAAAAACTGCGCTTGCCTGCCAAGCGTAGCGAGTAGTGGCAATCCCCCCCCCCCCCCCGGTGATAAGTCATTGGGGAGGCCTATGTTCAGCAGTGGACTTCCTACGGCTGAAATGATGATGATAAAGAGTTACTCGACATTTTAATGCTGAAATGTTGATATTTATTCTGACACTCTAAATAGATTTAAGTTCTTATGCCTGGACAAACTTCTACCGGTTGGATAAGCCTGAAGAGCACACTTTCTCTCTTTTTAGGGTTCTGTACTTTAAAGAAAAAACGAAACTTATGGGATCACTTCTTTGTCCGCCTGTCTGTCCGCCTGAATTGTGCATCTTTCTGTAAACACAAATTAATTGAGATATATTAATACTTAAACTTAAAATACATTTGCTTAAGTAAACTTAACGACTGTTGTATTGCTGATGCCTTCAGTGCATGCTGTTGTCGCCTATAATTAAGTTTGCACTTAGCACAGAATAACAATAATAACAATTATAAAGAACTGGCTCATCTCACACTAGTGCTGTTCTTCTTCTTTATTAAGTTAATCACAAGAATAATTAGGTTTAATACACCCTACCATAAAAATAACGTTTAGTTAAAAGTCAAAAGGACCACGTTTGTGTCGGTCTACCGTTAAGTAATAATAATAATCACTAGATAGATAATAATTAATAATAGTTAATAAATTGTTTCCACAATCACACTAACCTCCGTAGCCGAGAGGCGAGCATACCGGACTTGGTGTCGCTATTTCTGAGGTTCCGGGTTCGATTCCCGGTCGGTCAATGCAGGAAAATAACTTTTCTATATTCTCTCGGGTCTAGGTGTTTCCGATTTCTGTAACACAAGTGCTTAAGCTACTTATCACAGGATCAGAGCAATATGTATGTGATATTTTCCAATATTTATTTATTTTTTATTAATTATTTAGCCCCGAACTAAAAAATGAATGTACTACGACGGCTAGATAACACATAAACATATACTTGAAGATAGACAGATAGATGAATACTCTTTGTAGCGCACCATACAAATAAATAACACATGATTTTTACCAAACGTACAATTTAGGCGGTTTTATAAGTAATAACGATCTGTTCCAGACAACCTTCAGGTGTAGGACAACCATAGAGAAAGGGAAAAGTAAAATACGTTTGTAAACATCCACGACTTATGAATGCTTGTGCTCATCTCTCAAACATTTGCTATCTGCGGAATTCGAACCACTACATCAGATATGGTCGTTATCATGGTCACCAGATAGATCATTATCATCATCATCAGCCTTTTAATGTCCACTGTTGGACATAGATTTCCCCATAGAAGGTCACTGTGAACATAAATACACTTATGATTATAATCAGAAACTAAGCAGTCTGTCTAAACTAAGGTTGTCTGGAAGAGATCGCTTTTGGCGATAAGGCCGCCCGATTGTACATAACTTTGTCTTGTATGTAATAACCTTAATGTTTTTGTGCAATAAAGTGTCTATCTATCTATCTATCTAAGCAAAAATTGTATTTTATATATTGACAGATAAAATGCTTTCTAAAACACATTTCATCCAAAAGTAATCAACATCTTACGGCTGAAAACTGAGAGCCTAAACGTTAAACGAGATTAAACGAGAATAAACGTTACCCCATAACAATGACTATTCCCCAATGATTAGTGGCAATTCAAAATAAATACGAAAACACCAGACACCGTCAAACGATAATGAAACGTCATAGACAACCCACTGAGCAAATCTCCAATTTGTTGATAATATCGATATAAAACAGCCGAGAAATACGTTGAAAATAAACGAAATTCCACGAAGATGTTCACAGTGAGCTTAATGCAATGATAGCTTTTACTAAAACCATACAAAATACAAAAGTTAGGAGTTGTCTTGAAAAATTGTATCAAGTGGAGGTCCAGAGAGAGTATCCCAAATCACCCACATGTAAAGTCCACGATTCTTTGTAGATTAGGTTTTATGTAGTTTTTTTACCTGCAAAATACACTTAGTAAAGAGAACTTACTACTTTAATAAAACGTCTCGACGTTCTAGTCTACAACAACAAAATAAAGTATTGTAGAGAAATTGAACATTGGATCTCCAAACAACTGCCATAAACAACAAATGCCAGAAGAATAAACAGGTTTTATTCGCTTAGAGAGCATCTTTGTAGAATGGGCATTGTTCAAAAAAAATAACCTATAGTTTTTATATATTTTTTAGAAAATATAGTGTATTTTAGGAGACCTATTTGAATATTTCTAAATTTTGCAGCTTAGTTTTTCTGGAATATATTTTTGAAATTCTAAAGTGAGTTATGGGCTATGACGTCATCATTGGCGCGATAAAGTGTAATACGTTTGACTGTGACATTTACTAGAAGAAAAAAAAGTGTTGATCTGTCAACGTCAGATAAGTGTCAAAATCGCGCCTCGGTCTAACTTTAAAATTACAACTTTCGTGTTCATTGTTTGTTTATTTGCTAGTTTAAAGCGTATAACGTATTTATAGTACTTTCACGTTATACCTCCTCACGCCTCATATAAAATGACCGATTTTTTCGTTAAAGCCGACTCCCGTAACTTACCCAAGGTTGAAAGTGTGATGCTATATGAATACATTGCTACTAGCGGTAAGCATAATGTGGCTGAAATAAGAGGAGCTAAAATACTTATGTAAGTACCTACTATGTTAGTATTGTAGATAATACACATCAAGTCAAATTAGTTATTTGGCACTCCTTAAAAATAAAGAAGGGAGGACTACAATACTTTGTTAATGATCCGATCAGTTGAAATTTTTAGATTAACATAAACTAGATGTCTCAAATTTAACAAAATATTTAAAATAGTTATTTCTTGTTTCAGGTCTTCTCGAGATTCTTACTTGAATACTGCTATTGGATATGTTGAAGTGAAGAGGACTAGCAGTGAATGTACAGTTAGGGCAAAAGTTGTTCCTGAACACAGAGTCGGTAATAAGTTGTACACTGTCACCTGCAACATTAATGAAAAAGATGACATCATCATTGATTCTGTTTGTGAGGATTGTGCAGCTGCCGCAGGTTTTAACTTTATTGTATATTGTAATTTGTTAATGAATGGTAAATGTTCTATAATGATATATCTTATTTGTATTGTTTCTTACAGGTGGTTGCAAGCACTCACTGCTTCTTCTTTTCTGGCTAGAAAAAAAGAGCTCTGAACCATCATCAACAGCAGTTACTTGCTATTGGAGCAAACCATCATTATCCAGTGCTCGTACACTACATGTTTCAAGCAAAGACATATTTGCTAATGCAAAAAAACCTAAACTAGAGCCCAAAGACCCTGCCATTCTATTGGAGTTTCAAGAAGAGTGTGCAAGAAGAAAAATAAAAAATTCATTAATAGTGAATTTTGATGAAAATACAAAAAATGATTCAAAAAACATTTTTGACCTCATGCTTACTTTTATTGAAGAAAACAATTTACATAGTCCTGCAAATTTTCAATTATATCTAAAAACTGTTTTTAGCCAGGAAGTAATAGAAGATATAGCTAAAATGACTGAGAGTCAAACTGACAGCAAATACTGGCACAGTGTACGTCAGGGAAGATTGACAGCTTCCAAGTTGCATGAAGCTGCTAATTGCAAAACTGATGGCTCGTTGGTGGAGCAAATATTAGGAGGCTACAAAATTCCAGAAACCAAAGCCATTCAACGTGGAAAAAAATTAGAGGAAAGAGTTTTAAAAGAAGTTGCACAGAAGCTGAATGTGGACATTAAAAAATCTGGGTTTGTACTCATTAATGGCATATTAGGAGCATCTCCAGATGGCATAGGTGATGATTTTGTCGTGGAGGTTAAATGTCCAGCTTCCGAAAAAGCTGTGTCAACATATATTAAAAACAATCACATTCAAGAAAAATTTAAAGCACAAATACAATGTCAAATGCTTGCTTGTAGAAAAAAAAGAGGCATATTCTGTGTTGCAGATCCCTGTTTTGAAACCTCAAAAAATGTACATATTTTGTGGGAAGATTTTGATGAAAAATATATTCAAAGTGTCATTGAAAAGGCAGAAGGTTTCTGGGTGAATTACATATTTCCCAAATTGTTAGGAAGTGCAAAATCAAACTAAAAATAAAAACTTTTAAATTTTAACAATTTTTTATTATTTCTCCTTGCAAATTAATAAGTCCACACGATATAATTACAACTTCATCTAAAAATGGCACGTACTTGTAGTTTACAACGGAGTGTGGTTTCAGTAGAGCGAATTCCCTTACACGTCTGATCACTCTTTCGACATGAACTCTTAAACTAGCTATTACCTTGCTCTTAATAGTTTCACCTAATGATGGCCTTATCCCTGCATATACACTTGGTGGTCTCAGAAGTGTTATTCCATGTGAGTTTAAAAGTGATTCTATTTCTTTAAAGCCTCTATCAGCTAAAATCACAGCATTAGGCTGTAGATTATCCACTAACGAACTTTTCTCTAAAATAGCTTTATCAGATATTCTTCCCCCAAAACCTTTAGAAACAAAACTAATAAGGCCATTGGGAGTACAGCCTATTAAATATTTTACAGTATTGCAATTTTTATACTGCGACCAGGTCTGAGCTTGTTTCAGGGGATCTGATGGTTTAGCAATCTGTATTTCAAAGCAGTCTATAATCATTTGTACACTAGAGTACCTTATTTTAAATACTAAAGGCAGATTCTTCTTAATTTGTTTTGGTTGTGGACAAAATATAATATTTTGAAAAAAACTTGCTAATACTTCAATCCCTCTAAAGATCATTGATGATAGTTTTGTTCTAGATAGTTCAAGTTGATCACTTATTCTTTCAAGAGAATCATTTTGTTTTATTTTGAATAAAGTTGCAATAACACAAATACAGTCAATATTAGTTGTACTTTTCTTAACAATATAATCTATAAACCACAGGTATTGTTTAGGTAACCCTAAATACATCTTGGGTTTTTTAAAAATTAATTCTAACATTCTATTTCTATTTAGTGTTTCTTTTTTGCACTTTTCTATTGTTGTTTCTTCAGTTCCTGATGTATAACTAAACAGGGAATTCGTTGCTGGAGTAGCTGAAGAAAGTTCTTGTGAAGAATGTATTTCAAGTGTAGCAGAAGTACTGACTTGTTTCCTGGTTTTATAATTTGTACTTTTGTCTATCATAGTAACTTTGCACTGTGTTCCAACATGTACCTGTTGAAAAAATATAGTTGTACATAACTGTATCAGCTATCTTACTTTTATATTAATTTAGAAATACAGAAAAGTACAAACATTAAAAATGGTCTGTAAAAGTACCTGTATGGGTGTTTCAAAAGCTGTAGATGTACTTGGAATGACACCAAGTTTTGTCTTTTTTGCAGATATTTGAATGCTTTCCATTGGACATTCTAATAATAATTTGCTTAACTCAGTATCCTGTGGTAGTGGAATCTGAATCAAAGAGAAAAAGTTGGTTTCATGAAGTTTGTTAAAAACATTACCCTCCTTCTGGGTCAGTCGGGTAAAAAAGAAGAAATAGAAAAAAATTACATACATTTTCTGGTTCTGTTGCTATCATTGTAATATTACGCAGTATTGCAGTGGATTTAAAGATAGGCTCCTGGTTCATTAGTTTATACTTATGGTAGTTTTTCAAATCTTCATATGGCTGCAAATTAAATTTATAAGAATTCAGTTCAAAATACTTTTTTCAAATTAAAGTCAGTTAAAATAGAATTACACTGCACACGCGTTGCTTGCAATACTTACATTAATGTGATCTTCACAACAATACATTGTATAAACTTTATGATATTCCACATTTACTTCGCGGCACCATTTTTCCCGCAAGTCTTCTCTAATGCGAACAAACATTTTATTTGGGCAATTAGTCGAACTATTTTTACAACTAGGAACAAAGCAATATCTGTTTTCCATGTTTAACTTATAAATGTTTAATGTTTGGGTTTGTGAAACTGGGAAATTGATTATACGGTATTTTGTTGAGGTTATGTTTTGACAGTGAATGTCAAGGATAGTAGTAGTAGTTTTTTTTACATGATGCAAAGGAATCATGTACCAATAATGCCGTTGATGACGTCACATAGAGGTCAAATTAAGGACAAACAAACTTTTACTGAAATATCATACAATACAAAGTATTTTCGAAATTCGTCTAGACAAACACAGTCATTAAGCCTATTCCTCGAAATGGTTTTTGAATTACAATATTTTTTGAAATATGAACAATGCCCATTGTTGATAAATTGCTTCTTGATGTCTATACAAAATGTCTACAAAGTTTTACTATTTTAAGTCTATGGTTTAACTATTTATAATACATCTGCGCAGATAAAATCTGTGTTCGCGCATTCATAAGCAGGAAATTGTGTAAACAGTATTCATATAATTCATATTCATTTATTTCATCTTTATGTAGTTAACAGTACACTTAGATACGTCATTTTAAAAATAAATTATGTGTTAACCCAAAATTATTAATACATTATTACAGTACATTAACATTCTATTAAATAATTGTACATAAATTTATTAAATGTCAATGTCGGTTAATGGAGATAATATTAAATAAGTAATGTCAAATAAAAATAAATAAAAAAAATTCAGTAACCTAACATTTTAATATTTTAGTTTAAAAAAAAACTATAGAATACAAACACATGAATGAGACTCGTTAAAAACTGACCGCGCAAGCATGAATACCTAAAGTATTCGTAACGTAAACGTATCGAGTGTACTACACGGTTACGCAGTAAATGCTAAATTTAGTTTGCTTTACGTCCAACAGAGGCGCTGTCAAATTCTCATACAAAATAATAGTGTACGATACGATACGAATACTTTTACGCAAGGTATTCGTGCTTGCGCTACTGTACAAATACTTGGACTAGCTGTCGTATAAATTCAAATTCAAATACTTTATTCACCCGAAACATGGTAGATATATAGATGTTAAAAATAAATATACATAGTTGTGCAAACATGTTTCGCTAATTTGATTTGCATGCAAATATTACATTAATACTATTTAATTTAAAATAAACCAATAAAATTACTTAAAAACAAAACAATAAATACTACAATTAAATTATTAATAATGGAATAAAAATCTCAAAAAAAAAATCAATAATAGTCACACAATAGGAATAAAAAAAGAAAATAAAAATAATTATGTCTCTTGTTAGTAATACAAGTCAATAAGTTGCAATTTAAAACAAATTAAGCATCGACTACCCAAGTCAACTATACAATTTTTTAGAATGATTTGTATTTGAGGAATTCGTCAATGGTTTAAAATGTTTTTTCTAATAACCACTTACGCAGCGACGATTTAAAACGATGCATAGGAAGTACCTTAAAGTGATCAGGTATTTTATTGTATACTGTTACACACATAGCAAAAATATTATTTTGAAATCGTTTTGTTTTCGGTACACAGTCAAGTAGCAATTTATTCGGGTTTCGCATCGATCTTTGTGTCGTGTCTCGTGCTAGCGTAAATTTATTAATATATTGCTTAACAAATACACTCACCTCCAAAATGTATAAACAGGGCAGTGGTAATATGTTAAGCGATTTAAAATAAGGCACACATGAAACATCCGGTGCTATATTGCATATAGATACAAAAATGACAGCAAATTTTGTGCCATTTAAAATGCCACAAGTGAGAGTTCCGAGACCTAGTTTTAACGTATACTCCACACGACTACCTATCTTGCGGCCATTACTAATTTAGTGCAATAGAACGCTCGCATCTGCCTTTAAAGTGGCCTACGGAGCGCCAAAATGGCAATAATCAAAGAGGCATAATTTTAATTTGACGGGGTTTATACAGGGTTACATTGCAAAGGGATGTCAAATTTTAAATATTAAATCTAGGGACCAATATAAAGAAGCGTCTAAATTATTTTTATTTTTAATAATCGAATGTTACGAAAAAAGTATAGGTAATTTAGAACGCTCGCGTCTGCCTTTAAAGTGGCCTACGGAGCGCCAAAATGGCAATAATCAAAGAGGCACAATTTTAATTTGACGGGGTTTTATACAGGGTTACATTGGAAAGGGATGCCAAATTTTAAATATAAAATCTAGGGACCAATATAAAGAAGCGTCTAAATTATTTTTATTTTTAATAATCGAATGTTACGAAAAAAGTATAGGTAATTTAAAATATCCGAAAATAAAATCAATAGTGAGACTACGAAAGCCGTGCGGTAATTCATCAGAGGCGGAGGTACGACGAGCCAACAAGGACTTTACGCAGTGCACATACGGTGCAATTTTTCCATAAATGAGTAAATTATCCGGGCGTTCGATTTTTAGCAGAAGACAGAAATAATTAAGTGTCTTTTTTTCTTGCATAGTTCGATTGAGTTACTGATTCTGAGCCACTCCTAAAGATTTGGCAACCCTTTGCAATATAACTCTGTAGGTTGGTGCCTTTGACTATACTCACAGGTTGGTGCTCAAAACAAATGAAATGAGCCCAAACAAACAAAGGTTTTAATGTGGCAATGTTCTAACCATCTACCTCATGCCTTCAAGCTTCGCTTAGTTTGGGGCTAGATAATTTTTGTGATTGTGAAATCTAGATAGTTACTCTTCATTGCACCTTACGAAAGTAAAATATGGCTTACAACAGTCTAAATAAGACTTGAAATCTTAAGTCTAAAATAACATCTGTCTGACAGGATAAATGAGTTTTTAAAATTAGTTCATCCTACTGCTGAGCAAAGGTACTAGGTTCCTCCAGCTATACGTACCTGCTAAAAACCCTTGCCATCCAGACGTGTGGTTATCTCAGAATCTAGCGCACTCTAGTTCCTAAAAGTATCTGAGAATTTGGAAACTGAATATTATTTCAAATATCAACAAAGTGGAGCTTATAGCTTAGCGGTGGCAGCGTTTTGGTAGTGATTACCAAAGTTAAGCCACCGAGGTTATGGATCACCACCCACCGACTGGATGGGTGACCACTCCAACCAAATTAAGTAACAATTATCACGAGCATCTCGTGCTTCAGAAGGCACGTTTAAAATTGGTGCCGGCTCATATTGCTTGATACTATTCGTAAAGCCTAGTCTTTTCATACAAATTTGTTTTGATCTAACAGTCAGCCTGCCTAGCATTAGCACCAAAACACGATATGCTAAGATATGATATAGCGAAATATCGACACCAATTGTAAAAATATGATAGATATAGCCGCCATTTTACATTTTTATCGAAACAGTGATCATAATATGTGATGTCACCGGCACGGCGATTCAATATGGCGGCTATATCTATCATATTTTTACAGTTGATGTTGATATATCGCTATATCATATCATATCATATCGTGTTTTGGTGCTCATGCTAGGCAGGCTGGTTTAGCCACTGACCTTACAACACTTCTCCACCAATACGCATTAGGCCCGCGTGGTGAGGTAAGGTGAGGCCTGTGCCCTGCCGTGGGTGGGACATATAAGAGGCATGCTTTACTCTTTTTTCAAAAGTGAATTGATACCTCTATAATTTCAAAATAACATATGATACCTAAATATTAAAATCTTTATTGCACACCACTTGATAAAAATACAGGAAATTATCTCGGAGACTCCGGAAATTCTGATTGAATTTTCTGAATTGTTCCGAGCGGATATCGAACCCGGAACCCTTAGCTCGCTATTGCATCCGCTCGTTGCTACGGTCATGACGTTATGATTTTATATAGATGTTGATCCTATTGAGATTTAAAATATAAAAGTAAGTGTGTATACAATTTTATTAAATTGTTAATAATCACACAAATTACTAGATCTTTGGATTCTTATAACTATGATTGGATTTGTATGATTTTTGGAAGAAATTAATAAATAAAAATGTTTTTATAAATATGGGTGGCCCTTAGACAAGCTATTGGCAGTGGATGGAAAAGAATAGCCGAGGTTCTGGCTCTGTGGCGTGCATTGCCTATGTCCAGCAGTGGACTGATGTGGGCTGATGATGATGATGAATACACGTTGCATAACTTTATACTCCTTGCGGGGTAGCTCGCTCGACATTAAACTCATAACTCAGACTCGGTACTCGGTAAATAATTTAGGGTAATTTTTAAATTGACTAAGATTTCCCCGAGTTTAGCATTCTGCGCCCGGAGGAGCGGTGTCTTGTCTTTTAATTGTTCTTTGAGTTTGTTTGTTAAGTTCATAACTTCGAAAACGCGTCCAAAACACCGTGTGAGCACAAAGAGCTATTTGTTTTGATGTTTCAAAATTAATTTTGTAATTTATTTCAATCCATACACTTGAAACAACAACTTATGATAACAACAAAACAATTTTAATCATCTAAATAATTTCTTTGAATGTACTTTTTTGGGTTCTGCTATACCTCAAAAGAAAATAAGATTCCTAATCACTTCCCTGTCCGACTGTTTTTTCTGTATTTGATTGAATCGTCTTCTAAACTAGACAAAAGTATCCCCTCGTCGTATTCCATTGTTTAATTATGAAAGCCGTTTATCCATGGTAATAATAACAGCTGTGAGGTGCTCGTCGCGAGTGCGCTGCGATATCGTGGCGATTAATAAATCGTTACGAAATCGCAGCGAGCACGCCGCAATGTCATCTTGCCGTGAAATTGCTGTAAAAATAGCTTACTGCAAAAAGGCTTTAAAAGGTGTTTAAATCCATGAGTAGAACAGTATCTATACAGGGTGATCCGTAACTTAATGATAACCTTGTAACCACATATTTTACAGGGTTATTTGTAAAACATAAACAACTTCCGAGGGGCTGATTCTGGTGCTCAAAAACAACAACTTTTTGTACAGGACCAACAGTGAAATCTTAAAAAAAAACTTCATCATCATACTTATAATATCTAATCAGCTGTTACGCTTTGTATGGGAAAACAATAATTTTTTCGGGATTTCGATGTTGGTCTTGTACAAAAAGTTGTTGTGTTTGAGCACAAAAATCAGCCCTTAAGAGGTTTTACATATTTAGGGTTACACGGGGTATCAATTCAATTGGTTATAAAAAAGTCGCCATGACACCTTTTTAAGCACCCAAATATTCGTCAATAACTAGTTATTGAATAGTAGATTCAAACAAGTATGTTTGAATGTTGTGAAACACTTATGTTTGGATCCAAATCCCAGACTAAGCCAAATGAGTAGTACTTTTACATTTTTTATATGGCAGTTGGAACCCATCTTGCTCTCATGAGAGTAACTGACATTATACCTAAACATACCACTTCAAACAGATGTCAGTCATTTTTCACATTACACACGCCGCAGTAAATATTTAGACTGGTTATGGCAGACAGCTTAGCCAATAGAGGCTGCATTATGTTTCTGTTTTGAAATACTCTTTCGATGAAAATATCAAAGAGTTTCGGGTCTTTGATGTCAATGTATCGCATGATGTCCAGCTTAATGGTCAAATAGAGATAAATTAGATGCAAGTAACTGTTTCTGTTGAACGAAACGTTTTCGTCCCTCAGTGTATCGGGCTTCCTATAAATCTCTGGTCCGGCAGACTGGACCAGAGATCCCCGTTAGTATACAATTTCAACTACTCCCGACGCCATCCAACGCCAAGCGGTTCGCATTGCTGACGACCTTGAACTCGCTTTCTTGTAGTCTAAACTCACTGAGCACTTTGGTTCATCGGTTCTCTGTTTCTGTCGACTAAATAGCGGAAAACAGTTGAGCAATAATTTAATTTGATCTTCAATACAACTTTATTACCGCTTTATTCATATTCATATATTCGCTTTATAACATACAACTAATATATCGCTTTAAACTACCAAGCTTTCAATAATTTTATTAAGTTAAACGGCTCCTTAAATTTATACAGTTTCACGTCTGGGTAAGTTATAGTCGATAAAGGTATTGAAAAAAGCAAGACATCTTTATGCGGCTTCTATCCGAGTAAGTTTCTGTGGTGTGTGTAAATAGGCAAGACACAAAATGGTGGTTTGTTGTTAAAATAAAATTGAGTGTATTTTGAGACGTTAATAAAAATAAATAATTACAACCGAGAACGTGTAGGCATGTTAATATTTTAAATAACTTTTTGGGTAGGTGTAATTTACATTAACTGTAAGTCCTGACTTGAATTCTTCAGTGGGAATTTATGGGAGCGAATGTGATATTATTACGGATTCCAATTGACTTTGCCTGATCAGATAGATAGATAAATACTTTTTATTGCACACCATACAAGTAAATTACACATGATTTTTACAGAAAGACGAACATTAGTTTGCAGGTCTACCTTAATTTTCCAAAAACCATGGCAAACTATGATAATATTTAAGGTAAAATGAGCTTCAAACTTTTAAATAATTAGATAACGGTAGTTAAAGAAATGCCATCCTTATTGGTGGTTTGTTTTCATGGGTGTGGGCAGACTTTTGAGTGTTTTGCGCTGGTGAGATTTCATCCTGTATATTGAGCGGAAACTGGTTTTCCTTGTATAAAATGCATGGTTTTAGTTTGTTATTTACTCTTAGTTTTAGTTTGTTTTCTGCTTTTTCTGGTGTCCACGGAAGATCAGCGTTAAAGTACCTTTCTGGTTCCTTGACATATTGCTGAGAAGAGACCATTTCTGAGTTACTAATTTTAAGATAAAATTGTATTTTTTACTTTTCTTTCATGTAACTATGTGTGGCTTCGGAATAAATTATTTTATTCTTATTCTTATTGGAAATTACAATCAAAATTGCTTAACTGAGTAGAAGGTTATAAGAACAAGATTAAGCTACATAAAATACAAAAACAAAAATTGGTTAAAATTGTTATTAACATTATTTTAGTAGTGGGTCGATGACGCTCTCTACCTCAAGGGATGCCACAGAAAACCAGCGTCATGGCGTCTTTGCCATGGCAAAATAGCTAAGTGGCAACCGTTTTCGTTTCGCATCGCATTACCTTTTTGCCTTTATTAATTTATTGTAAGTAATTAAGTACTTAATTGTGATATGAACCAAATAAATAATTTTCTTTCTTTTCTTTCTTAAAATCTTAGCATCTCATTCTTTGGAACATTGCCCTAATGATGTAGTACCATCTGGAGATCACTCTCTTAGATCTCTGGCAAATGGAGTAAGTAGTCGCTTATCAACCAGCAGATATTTATGTTGGCAGAATTTGGGTTTAATAAAGATGCGTTTACCTAACATGTAGGGAACTCGTCACCGCATCTCAACTAAAATGTATTTAGGCGGTCAGTTTAATCATAATTTCAGCCATAGGACGCCCACTGCTGAACATAGGCCTTAGATTGAATATGTCCTAATTGAGGCGGCTTGCATCTACCGCCTTTCTGCAACCTTTACTAGGTCGTCTGTCCAACTTGCGGATGGGCGTCTTATACTCCGCTTGCCGCTACGTGGTCTCCATTCTAAACTTTTTTGCCCTATCGGCCGTCAGCCGCCCACAGCCACTTCAGCTTGCTTATCCATCGGGAACATCGGGCTATGTAGTGACTTGTATTCGTTTAAGAATTTCCCTTATTTCTATTGCAGACTCGCAAAAAAAAAACACCGAACATAGCCCTCGAAAAAATATATTTCCTCGTCTAGCAAAATTTTCAGTAAACTCCCAGACTCAATCAAACATATAACAAAAGAGTTTAAACAAAGAAACAACTTTCATAATATATAATAACTAAAAGGACTTTGATTTTAAAAAACTACTTAGCCCTAACCGACAAATATAATAACAAAACAAACAGCCCCTGCAAAGTCATAACGGTCCTCCCTTCTCCTAATTTCCGTATTCTACAGAGCCCGTAGTTATGTCCTTTTGTTCATGGAAACGAAGTAATAAATGATAGATTTTTGTGTATCCACCGGTAGAAGCTCTGGTGTCGCCATGTTTTTATGATGCATCATGGCGGTGGACATTTTTCTGACCGAACTCAATATTTTACTGAATAGAAACTGCACTACGCTACGCGACTCATATCATCAGGTCAACGACGTCAAATTATGTCGACTATCGATGACATCGATATTTTATTCACAAACATCGATCAGGTGCAACCCTCGACAGGTCCACTTCCAATCACCTTTAACGATTGAACAGTCCATGCTTCCGAAAATCAAACGATTGTCAACCTTACGGCCATTGAAATTAAAGCTCCTTGAGGCCAGTAGTTGAGTATATAAGAACGCGGTCTGATTCAAAGCGTAGAGACGGTGAGTTTATTTCGAAAATACGAAAAAAATTTGGCGAGGTAACGAACGTGAAAACAAAGGTCAATTCATAAAAAAAATATTTGTTTAATTTAATCTACCTTTGTTTATTGTACCTAGTAAAGTCGTTTCAGAATACTGTACTCCTACAACAATCTATCCAAGTGATGGAAGAACACGATGAAAAAAAAAACTACCACTTTGTCGGCGTGATTAATATATATCTCTTACGGCTTTCTGGCACCGAGAATTTCTGAGTTATGCCGCAGACAGAATAACAGACGGATAGAGAGACATGACAAAACTTTAAGGGTTCCGTTTTAACGAACTACGAAACCTTAAAAACGATTCTCCTAATTGACTCTAGTTTGGGTGTACAGGGAGACGGCTCTGACAAAAAAATAGTACCTTGTAATCAGACTTATAGGAAATAGGACTAGTATGTCTAGCTGGTTTATAGACATTTTGAAATATTCCAGCTATGCCCGGGGCTTCGCTCGCGTAGAATACAGTTTTTAACACATTATTGTATTCGCTTAGGAGGTGAAATAAAGTGGCCAATGTCCTTCCCTAGTTCTTCCGTCTTCCCTTCAAGTTTTTGCGTACAAAATTTTATTAAAATCGGTTTAGCTTTCGACAAAAGCTTTGTCCTTTTTAAGGGCCCATCTCTATACTAAAATTCATCTAAATTGGTTAAGTGGTTTAGGCGTGAAAACGTAACATACTCGTACAAACAGTTACTTTCAGATTTATAGTATTAAGTTTGAATCAACGCTGTCAGAAAAACCACAGTCTGACGCTTTTTCGATCTAGTAAACATGATTAAAATATCAAATGACAAGCCATATCGGATGTTCTACGAAATTTCGCTGTTCTCGTTATATTTGCAATATCAGGCACTTTCGTAAGCGTTGATGATATCTTGGATTGGATTCTTTGACAGATCAATTTGGTGTAAGAAGCTTGGTGGTTAGAGAAAATTCATTTCGTGTAAGGTCTTTTAAACAATCTTTAAAAACAAAAAAATATGCGGTACTTCATTCGCTTGTATGTGTATTATGTACAAGTATTTTCTCCAATATCTTCACCGTTTGTAAATCGGATTTTATTAATGCCTTGTTTTATAAATAAAGTTTAGGTACTTCAAGTATAACCTTCGATTAAAATGCATTTGAATTTGTTGGAAATTAATGGTCTCTAAGAAAGAAAAAGAGAGGATGAAGTTGGTTTACAGCAGATGGATATTCACCAAATGTAAACCGACTTTGATGATATTTTAGCGAATAGAATTTATCGTAAACGTGGTTCTATTTTTGAGGAAAAGAAAAAAAAAAGATGAAATTGGATAACAGCCGATACCATGTTTACTTGTACTCAAATGATTCATTTTTATGACTAAAATATTTAAATAAAAAATGGTTTGTAGAAAAAATAAAATCTGACTTCAAAAGAGAAAGGTTTATGTTTTAAAATAAAAATAACATTACTTACATAAGTTGAATTAAGCATTATAAAGCTTTGTAATTTTTTGAACTCGTATTTAGTGTTTTTTTATATTCTAAACTTAGGCGATCGATAAGTAAACGTCAACTTGTATGACACTTGCGGTTGCACCGCCCGGATGCACACTGTCGAAAGTAAACCATACTCTGTTAGGCATGATGATGATGATGCTTCCTTGGCCCCTCATCAGGGACATAGGGCTCGCAGAAGGGCTTTCCAATTTTGTTGATCCTGCGCAGCAACCTCCAGCTCCTCCCAGCTTAGATCAGCTGAAGCAGCCTCTTGTCCAACTGATCGCCGCAAGTCAAGCAGGGGCGTCCTCGTTTTCTTTGATATGCATAGCCACGTTTATTTATTTTTCTATGCCGTCAGGACGACTTGCGAAGTATGATAAATAAAATGTTGCCAAAGGAAAAAAATATAGTAGAACTAGCGATAGCAACTATCAAAATTAGCTACACTTGTAATGGTATCGATATTATGGATAGGCTTTATAATCGAAGCTCTGTTTTAATGTATTTATTTGATACTAATGATGTCCAGGAACATTACAATACTATTGAGCGAGCTCGTAAATTATAATAGTGTCAATATTATCGAAGCTAAATGCAACAGAACTATCAAAATATTGATGCTATCAATAGTTTACTCACCGCCAAGAATACTGTATAGTTTGTCTATAACTATGACACGATTTAACTATCAATAGTATTACCATAATTGGTCATTTCCCATAGACTATCGACTTGCACGCGAACAAATTACATACATAAGTTTAATACGCAGCAAAAATAATATATTTATGTATGGTGCTTCATAATTATCTGCAACGGCTGAAATGGGTAAAAGTATTGCTTATATAGATTACGATAGTAAAGAAATTTTTTGCCCAGAACATCATTATTTTTTTCATTAAAAAAAATATATTAAATAAAGATTAGGCTTTATTCTGTCTCGAACCGTCCACATCTGTCCAAAAATGTTAACGTTTCACATTATACCGCTCCCGTGCAGTGTCAAGGGCGGATGACGAAGTGTGTTATGCAAATTGAAGCAAGTAACCATTTATTTACTGTCTTTTCGCAAATAATTAATTACCGATCCCGGGCACGTAATTCCTTCACTATCGTAATCTATATAGGCAATACTTTTACCCATTTCAGCCGTTGCAGATATTTATGAAGCACCTTATATAGATATTAAATTGTCGTACCAAATTTTTGATTGCATAATATATGGCAGGAAGTTTATTCATAGAAAAATGTATTCGTATTTTTTATAAATTACCACAATCAATTGCCGAACTGCCAGTATTTGAACTTAAAGTATGTGTTAAGATGATTTTAATGAAAAAAGGGTTACCTATTACACCGTTAGTGATTTTATTATTTAAAAAAAATTGTGGATTTAAAACTGCGACTCGAACCAAAACTTGTAAAAATATTAATTTTAAAAGAGGCTGACAAAGTGGCCGAGTTTCTTGCGCTGCTTCTTCTCGGCACTAGTCCACAAATTGCCCCGAAGCAGTAGCAGGGGGCAAAATAAATAGTAATGGGTCGTGTTAAAGTGCTGTTAATGGCCTACTTGCAAAAATAAATTATTTTGGTTCAGAGACGGAACGCCAAGTCCGGACTCCAGCGTACTCGCCTCGAGATTGTCTGTTGTGGCTATATTTTCCCATCAATAGTACATTTCGCATCAAATATGGACATCTTGCAAGTTCGAAACCCGAATAACTTGCTCTTAACGCTTGCACTTCGAATGCTCACTAACCAAACTTAAATGGCGTAGTGGTATGGGAATTAACTTTGAATACAAAATTCCCCGGTTCAGTCCCGGTTGAGGCAATTTAGAAATCGGTTTTTGAAACGTAAACACGGATCTGGGTGTGCTTGCAAAGCCTGAAGCAGAATTCACTAGACCAAAAAATTGGTGTGCATACTTGTTATTTTTTATTTTTAATAAACTGACATTTCAATATTACTGTACCAGAAAAGGTTGGATCCCAAGAAAGGGAATAAAATCCTTAAGGTAAGCAAGCTTCTCAGGAATAGGATGACTCTCGGGGACACTTGAAGTGGACTTACTTAGCAACCCTTAGTTACAAAGCCTAAATAGAACAGACAGCTAACTTTAGAATTAACGATTTGACAGGTGGTATACCTACTCGTACATATCGTTTCAATCAAAAAATGCATGTTGTTTCGTTCTATTAATCTATTTGAACAATATCTTATATATAAAATTCTCGTGTCACAATGTTCGTTCCCGTACTCCTCCAAAACGGCTTGACCGATTCTCATGAAATTTTGTGAGCATATTGAGTAGGTCTGAGAATCGACCAACATCTATTTTGCATACCCCTAAAGACCACGCAGACGAAGTCGCGGGCAACAGCTAGTTATTTACATAAAAATGTACAGATCCAAGTCAAAAATCCTTTTAAATAACACCTTATTTGAGGCTTGAAAACCCATTCCTTTTAATTTTTTTTTTGGTCCAAAATAAGTAAATTGTCAGTTGAGTTTGGTAAACAGTGGCGTCAAATATGTCGTCAAATGCTATACAAAAGATATGAAAAAATTGCACCCATAAAAAGTACATCGCCACATCACACATAGAGACATCGCACACACTGTTAACTGTCGGGGAAGATACGGATAAAATTTATATAAACTGGGCTCAAAATAAAGTTAAAAATGTAATAATAAAATACTTACAAACAGACTTTAGAAACATAACACAGGCAGTGTAAAAAACAAAAAAACAACAAAGACAGCAATAAGAAAAATATACAGGGTATTCCAAAAATGGCACGCCAGACTGACACTGCAGATAGCTAAGCCACAGACCTGTCAGATAAAAATAAATACATTGTATTTAGCGAAAATCGCAAGTTCAGGAGACTATCTCCATAATAAATTACGCGACTTTTACTAGACTTCTATTTTTAGTAAGAGATTATCTCCTAAACTATGCGACAGCTCTAACGGCAGACGTGTTTAAAAAAATCGTTCTTTTTTACCAATTTGTCATTTAAAAAAACATTTCAGTATTTAAACTGTGGTGTTATTTTATAATCATGTTTAAGGAACCCTTTATTTTGATCGTCGCACATTACATTTACATTTTTTCTAACATTAATTACTGTTTTTTCGCACCACCTGTACCATCTCTGTCTGGCCCCATGGTTGACTGGTCACTTTTGGCACACACACACACACACTTTTGGCATTAAGTCCGCCATTTGTACCACTTATTTTTAGTTCTGTGCAATAAAGTATAAAATAAATAATAAATAAATACATTTGACAAACGAATTAGACATCTGAACGGCTGTTCTATTCAGACTATGCCATGGGTTCCATTGCGTATACTTTAGATAAGCTTATATAGCCCAAGTATGTGTAATTCGATTGAGGAAAAAATACCAGAAACCCTTTCCTGGATTTCGGTTTCAAACATTTCGATGTTATGGTATCCGTTTACTGTTAAAGATAAATCTATTTTCGTATCCTATATTTATAAAATAATCTGATCTGTATCGTGTATTGAATTCACGAGAGTCGTCTCCCAGGACATTAATTCCGAGCCAATTTTAGAAATTAATATTAAATAATCAATGTTTTACCTACATAAAATTGTAGGTAAGAGCTTTACGTTCTGTCACTATAAAAGGTTCACAAAGTCCTATGTGCTACGAAAATCTCGTAGCATCACAATGCAATATGATTGCTGCTACGAATTCGATTCATATCGATACGAAATTTTACTTGCTTTTACGGCAATGTTAGGAATCTTTTTTTTTTTCAAAGTACTAATATTTCGTGACTCTCATGACTTTGATTTTACATTTAATTGATTTTTCATCGTTAGTCTAGTTGACCATTACTATAACAGGTCTAGTTAGTTAGTTAGTTCACGGACCGGAACCACTACTGCCCAAACCACTCAAGCCCAAATTAAAACATGGTTGCGCGAAAGAACTAGAGAAACGCATTTAACAGAATGGAGAAACGGTGAAGGATGCAGGCAAACAAAAAATGCAGTTCCGGTAGCATCAAATAAGCTTACCTGCAACCTCATCAGACTAAAAAAGGACAAAATCCGCAAGGTTATAGGAGTTATAACCGGTCACTGTCCTCTAAACAAGCACCTATTTAACATAGGTGTGACTGACAGCCCCACATGCAGAGGATGCATGGAGGCAGAAGAAACGCCACAGCACGTGCTTATGGAATGTAGGAGCGTGGCAGATCAACAGCATCAGATCCTCTAATCGCCAGGATCTCTCCCGGAAGCCTGCAAAAATCTGAAAAGATTGCTGACCTTCTGGGATGATCTAGGATGGTTGGAGTAAGAAGGAAAAGGTAGCACGCACAATGGCCCAATCAGGAGGCTAAGTGCGGAAACAGCCCAGACAAACTAACTAACAGGTCTAATACCTACTATAATACTAGACTAGACTGATATTGTTTTTTATGGTTGCGAGTTGTTTTAACGTAGATAGGATAGTAGAATAAAGAATACTTGTAATGGGCTAGTTTTCTAAAAAAAACTAAATAGTCCGTCAGTTGGATTAACAGAAAATATTGGACACGTATTTTTTCTTTTCTCAATCAAAGAAAAAATTATGAAGATATAGCCCGTTAAAGTTTCGCGTAACATCACGCCTTGCGATACTTTTGAGCAAGGCATGACGTTCGCTCCCAAACTTTAATGCGCTTTATCTTCGTATTTTTTTTTTATTTGACAAAAGACAAAATATGGGTCCAA
Source organism: Anania hortulata (assembly GCA_963576865.1). Lineage (NCBI taxonomy): Eukaryota > Metazoa > Arthropoda > Insecta > Lepidoptera > Crambidae > Anania > Anania hortulata. The sequence goes on from OY756413.1 coordinate 4,699,751, forward strand.
TATTTTTTGATAATCTAACTGACGGACTAAATAGAATAATCTTTTTTTGACCCAGGAAACTAGCCCATTGTAAAATGGTAAATGTTGTAAGATTGTATTTATTTTACATACCATATTTTTATACACATTTTATCTTGTAATGTAAACATACTATTAAAAAGAGGCTGTTAATAGTGACCGAGTTTCTTGCGCTGCTTTTTTTCGGCGCTAGCTCACAATGGTCCCAAAGCAAGTAGGGTAAAAAAAAATTGGAACGTGTAAAAGATCTTAATTATTATCTTAGTTGTATATAGTATTTCATAGATGTATATATTATTTAAAATTAGTATAATTATTTTATAGAATTAATAATGTGTAATAATAGTATATATAATAATATTGATAATGGTTTGTGAAATAATAAATTTTTTTTGTATAATCTTAAAAAAAAAAAATGTAGGCCTATTTGCAATAATAAATTAGTTTCCTTGGTTTTTATAGTGATACGCAAAACCTAATAATGGAGGATTCAACTGCTCAAATACTAAATCTTTTTAGGGTCCTTTACCGAAATAAAATAATAGTATAAAGGTTTATATATTATATACGAGTACCAACTGCCTCCTGAAGACGGTCGCGGCGAGCCTGGACGCGGACAGTGCCATTATGCAGCACTGGGCGCGCGTCTAGATCGCCAAAATAAATTATAATACGCTTTTGCACTAACATAGTTTTTAAGAATAATTGTTACTAACACTTTGGACCCTTGTTCCGAAATAAATGATTTTTATTTTATTTTATTTTATTTATTTTATAATAGAACTCAAAGCTTCATAGTCGTTGGGTATTGAGACACCCTGTTTAACTACCTAACTACATATTTTCTTCGCTAAACACACACGCATACACACTGACTCACACACTCACATATAAAATAAAATAAACTGTAATAGATTAAGATACCGTCTTAGATTTTGTTAAATGCTTTTATTTATATTGCTCACCATTTAACAACATGGTCATATTGAGCGGTGACTACCTGAGGCCCAATTCCCGTAATTTGACAATAGTCGCAATTCGGTGTCAATCCGCTCCCAGTAACATTACGATCCCAAACGGTATTCTCCTAAACCTAAAAAATTTAATTATAGTTCGTAATGTGACTGAAAATGGAAGAAACCAAAATTAGATTTTTTTTTGCTCTGTTTTTAGTCGTATTGGGATAGTTTTAATAATTTTACGTCAAACTGAAAGTTTACGAGAATACCGTTTGTGATAGTAATGTTACTGGGACCGGATCGACACCGGATTGCGACAATTGTCAAATTACGGGAATTGGGCCTCAGATTGCCAAAATAAATTATAATACGTTTTTGCACTAACATAGTTTTTAAGAATAATTGTTACTAACACTCTGGACCCTTGTTCCGAAATAAATGATTTTTATTTTATTTTATTTTATTTATTTTATAATAGAACTCAAAGCTTCATAGTCGTTGGGTATTGCGACACCCTGTTTAACTACCTAACTACATATTTTCTTCGCTAAACACACACGCATACACACTGACTCACACACTCACATATAAAATAAAATAAACTGTAATAGATTAAGATACCGTCTTAGATTTTGTTGAATGCTTTTATTTATATTGCTCACCATTTAACAACACGGTCATATTGAGCGGTGACTACCTGAGGCCCAATTCCCGTAATTTGACAATAGTCGCAATTCGGTGTCAATCCGCTCCCAGTAACATTACGATCACAAACGGTATTCTCATAAACCCAAAAAATGCAATTATAGTTCGTAATGCGACTGAAAATGTAAGAAACCAAAATTAGTTTTTTTTTTTGCTTTATTTTCAGTCTTATTGGGATAGTTTTGTCACTTTTACGTCAAATTAAACTTTTACGAGAATTCCGTTTGTGATCGTAATGTAACTGGGAGCGGATCGACACCGGATTGCGACTACTGCCAAATTACGGGAATTGGGCCTCTGATACAGGTATCTTTTACTTGATATGTCCCCAAAATATTGGTAACTAATTGGTTTGTGAAATTTGAACCAAGTTGTGAATACGAAATGGTGAAACCAAATGCGCATAAAATATTTTTGATTTTTGTTTTGATTTGAAAGCCTACCTTTAACCTACCGGGAAATACTTGTACACCATTGTATGCGTTTAATCTCGCTTAGAAAACAGCTGATATTGACAAACGCAGGAAGGGGATGGAAATAATAGCCATGGGGAATATTACAGGAAAACCCGGAAAGTTGACTGGCAAACGAAGCGTTTTATAGGAAAAGTCAGCTGTTTTTTTATACTATGTAGTGTTGGGCCGTATCTTCAGTTTGATTGACGATATTTGGTTTATTTTTAACACTTCTTATGAGAGAAAATAATTTTATGGATTTAAATATTTTCGTTTCCGCACATAACTTAATTGCTTAGTCGTTTTGTATATAAATAAGTTATTTTGTAAATGAAATCGCTGAATTCGCCATGGTATTAAATATGTATATTAATTATGTTAGCACGTAGGTACTTACGTGCAAAATAATTATTACCTACCTAGTACCTACCTATTTCGGCATAATATGGTCAGAGATGCATAAAGCTCAGTGGCGGCAACGCTTTGATATTGATTACTAAGCAACCCAAGCCGCGGTTGTAAAGGCATGGGTGACCATTTGCGATCATCTTTAGTGACTCCTATCATAAGCATCACAACAAAGAATTAAAGTCCGTTTGGGAAGAAAGATTCTCGAGTGACGACCAGGAACGACAGATTCCACGTGGATTGATGACCTACTCAAAGTTGCAGGAAGATGCTTGATGCTAACAGCCCAAAGTCACTCTATAAGAAGTCTTGATGATGATGACAAGATTTCACATTATCTAACCCTGTGTAGATACTTGGATGAAAACTAGAATAAAATACAGACACAATATCTTACAATTCAGTTTATTAAAGGCCTTTGTTCATGGAATGTTCATGACAAGGGAACGACTGAACCGCTAAAGCTCGGCTTTAAAATCTTGAGTGGACTTATCCACTTGCAGTGACGTATTAGATAGAACAGAAATGAATTTTATTTATTTGAAGGGAAGGTTGATATCTAGGATAGTTAAAAGAATAGTCGCGTAGCAATAAGTTGTGGGTTCAAATCCCACCAGAGGCAGTTTTAATTAGTGATACAATATCTTTGAAACTATGATAGTGTTAGACTATGTTTGTTTGTAGGTGGAGAGGTAAAGTAATCAAACGCGATTTGAATGAGTGAATTTAAAGCGAGGCGATAGCGCAGCGGACTCGGTACGAGTTCGCAGTGACAGCGCATCGGACTAACGAGTTTGCAGCAACAGCGCAGTGGAGTCGCTACGAGTTCGCAGCAACAGCGCAGCGGACTCCTTCCATAGGGTTCGCCGCGATTCCGCAACGAGCGCGCAGCAACCGTGATTTAGTGCTGCAACTCGAGCCTACTTTTACTGAAGTAACTCGAGTGACAACCCAAAAAAACGTATTCGACTAAAAAAAAGCACTCGCATATCACTCGTCAAAGAAGAGGTTTGAACCTTTACTTATTTTTTTTGAAAAGTGAATTTTATCAACTAGAAAAAAATCAAAATCATAAGAAAAAACACCAACTTCCAGTTCGCTTAAGGTAGGTATTATACCTATATGAAATTACTCGAATAAGCCGAATGATCGAGCTGACCTACGAGTGACTCATCCGAGTGAATGTCATTTTACAATTTCACTCGAGTGATACTTAATTGAAATTGTAAAATGACTCGATTCACGTGTTCCTTGTTACTTCCATGTTTAAGTACCTAACATAACATGTTTTTGTAATACCTAGGCATGAAGACTAACTTTTTTTCTTTGCCCATCAGGTAGATTATCAAAAAGTATTGGACACGTATTTTTTCTTTTTTTGCATAATCAAAATGTTACAGAGTTATGTACATAATATATTAATTTGAAAAGTCGCATGACGTCACGTCTTGGTACCCCGCCCATACTCCCGAACTTCGACGCACTTTACCTTTGTCATTTTTAGTCGATTGACAAAAGAAAAGAAAATGATCTTTTTTTTTAAATCTAAATCACAAACTAAACAGAACTTCGTTTTCTTTAACCAGTCATCATCCCTATGAAGCAACTGTATAAATCATCCCCTATGAAGTTTTGCATATTTGGAGTTACACGTTGTGAAGACTTCGACTAGAAACTACTATGGCTCCCTTAAATAATGATATAACAAGGAACGGCTAACTTTGAACGTACTAGTTCAATAATCTGTCAGTTATAAATTAAATCACACCTCAAGAGTAGTTTGTACAAATCACAGACCACTTGCAGCAAAAGACTCAGTGTTACGAAATTGTGCGTTCCTTTTGGTCGGCCTTTCGAATTTGTTTTTGCTAATAAGCTCTGTGACTAATCAGTTTTTTTAACTCACTTTGGGCGTCATTTAGATAATGCGGAGTGTTGTTACTGCCTTATGCCATATTAACCCATTTCCTTACCTACATTGTTAAAAGCCATGTGTGCTCGTATGTATAGTCAGGTGCAAAGTGTTTTTCTGCGAATGTCAAGTGAATTCTTGATATAGTTCACAAAAAATAACGGGTGTTTAGTTTTTATTGCTTTTCTTGGATTCGGTGAAGGGCTACTCCTCCCGTTGAAACAGGTTTCAAGACGCTATTGGGTCAAGCAAGTTGTCTTGAAACAAGTCACTTGATACTCGAAGCGGCGTTAAATACAATGATATTTCAATAGTTTAGATCTTTATCACTTCACCAAACATTAGAACACAAACTACACCAAACTTGCACTCTAAAGCTCTTTAAATGATAAATAAAAACCATTAAAATAGATCGACCATGCTTTTCGTTCGACTACCCACCGAATCATGCAATGTGTTAAAACGTGGCGAAAGTTTTTATCAATACAAACAACTTTTTAAATGTGGTCAAAATAATCGGAATGATTAAAAAAATATTGATATTCGTACATTACTTGTAGCACTCAAACTTAAGTTTTTATGAAGAATCAAATTTTACTTTTAAGATTTAGATGTTAAACTACTAATGTACTATGGCGACTAGATAACTAATAGACATCATAAAGAGGCCGTCCTAGAAATCGTCTTATTTCCGCACATTTTGTTCTCTGATTGTAAAGACGTGAATGATAATTGAAACAAAACAACACGTGATTTTAAAAGATTAGTTTTTGTTCTTGCATGTAGCGTGAATGAATTTTTCATATCATTTCACCCTTATTTTAGAAAAATGACGTTCGAGTTACGTTTGAACATCGGTTTACAAGAGACTACAAGTTATCCTGACAATTGGACTTTAACATTTCATTGAAGATATGGTCTATTTGCACATGGGTTGAATACTTTTTTTATTTTCTTACAAAAAATTGCAGAAAAAAAACTGAAATAACATAAAATTTAATAAATTTCCATTTAAATGTTATTTATTTTTATGTCGATAAGAACAACTATTAAAAGATTTATACAATACACAAAAATCTTCAACCACACAAAAAATCAGGTATACTTTTAAAATATAATTTGTATTCTATGAAAAAAACAAACAAGTCGTAAACCTAAGTCAAATCTAGATATAAAATAAAGCTCGCAAAACTGGTCGTTTTTCAAACCTAGGTAGGACATCCACATAACTACCTAATATTTTTTTATATTATTTTGTAAAGAATCAACATTGTTGACGCTTTATCCCGCATCATAGACGCATACAAGCACAGAACTGTATTTAAATTTTGCACTGAAATAAGGTGCACGGCCTCTTAATACATTTATTAACATCCATGACTAAGCTACAAGCAATCAATTTTAATGTTATTTTGGTAATCGTATTTCGAATTCGTGATGTAGATCGTTGTCTATGTGAATAACTTGTCTATAGAGTAAGCAAAGCTCTATTAAAGTTGGTAAATGATCGATTTAACTCAAACACAACTTTGGGAGTTAGTTTGGTAACTTGAATATTAAAAAGCACTCCATTTGGATGAAGGAACCCCTAAAGCGTAGTAAAATATTATTTGAAGCGGCGCAAATATGCAGCCTTTTATGAAAGCTATTTTTTTCCGTTTGGCGTCGAGACTATAGGTCCTAGGGGTCCAAGTGCGCGAGCTCTTTATAAAGAACTTATTCATAAATAATTTTCTGCGCAACTTTCTTAATTTTTTCTTTAAAAAAAACCTTCTCCTGACAATAAATAACACAAAAAAAAAAAGAATTATCGAAATTGTTCCATCAGTTCACGCGTGATGCGATGACCAATGGAAATAGATTTTCTTTTTTATAAGTATAGATTATCTATAAAGACTTACAGCTTAGGACCAAGTGGAGGTATTAAAACGATCATTGAAAACATCTAATATGATGGACTTATACTGTTAAATCAGAAATTTGATATCATCATAAAAAAACGGCTTTGAAGAAGTAAGTTTTGTGTAAAAAGAAAAAAACTGACTTCACCATAGTATATTATGTGCACAGATTTTTGGTTTTGCAGGGTCATACCTAACACCTTGTATAATCATTTCAGCCATAGGACGTCTACTGCTGAACATAGGCCTCCTGCAGTGACTTCCAGATTGGCTGGTTGGAAGCGGCCCGAATCCAGCGGCTTCCTGCAACCTTTACCAGGTCGTCAGTCCACCTTGTAGGTGGACGTCCTACGCTTCGCTTGCCGGTACGAGGCCTCCATTCCAGAACCTTTCTGCACCATCGGCCGTCAGTTCTACGTGCTATGTGATGACAGTGATGACATATGGAACTGAAACGTGGCCTCTCACTTTGGGCCTCATAAAAAAGCTCAAGGTCGCACAGCGTGCTATTTAAAGGGCTATGCTCGGTGTTTCTTTACGAGATCGAATCAGGAATGAGGAAATCCGTAAACGAACAAAAGTTGCTGACATAGCCCAACGGATTAGCAAGCTGAAGTGGCAGTGGGCGGGGCACATAGCACGTAGAACTGCCTTGTATAAGGTCATAATCAATTAGTAAACTTTCTTCTAAGGGGTATTTCTACTGCTTAAATACTGCAACTATCTTTTATAGAACAAGCATCTATTTAATTTGAAAAAAAAAACACTTGATTAGGCCATTGTGTGTGCTACCTATTCCTTCTTACTCTAGCCCAGGTCATCCCAGAAGGTCAGCAACCTTTTTTGCTAGGGGTTTGTTTGTTCTTTGCGATTCTTGCTAGGGGTGTTGTAAGGCCGGTGACTAAAACATACTGTCAGATGTAATCAAGCCGCCTTAAGCCCTCTGACTTGGCTTAACAACTATATTAAGCAATATTAACCAGGACGTGCCTTTTGAAGCACGGAGATGCTTGTGACAAATGTCACCCATCCACTCATAACCGCAGTCTGGGTTGCTTAACTTTGGTTATCACTACAAAAGCGCTACCGCTACTGAGCTACAGCACCTCGCACCTCTTATAACCCTTTTTAAGGCAAAAATTTCGATGCCAAAATGGCTGCCATGGCACAGGTGTCAAATAACACCTTGTTTTCTTACGTCAGCAGTTTCGACGCGTGTTGCTTATCACTTACCTAGAGCGGGTAAGCCGGCACTGAGGGGATTGTATTGTATACCTTTGAAATCCTTAATAAGGTCCATCAGAAAATCGATGCGTTAGGAAGATTCAGCTAAGCCTACTAGCATGTATACCAGATGTCCGACCGGTTGTTTTGACTGATGACGCGTCGAACTTAGGCTGCGCTTCGATTCACAGAAGCGTCAAAACATTTGTAGATTATGAATTTAGAACGCGTTCGACTCATGTTCGGTCAATCGATAACGTTAGCCGAAACGCTACTGTTAATGAATTAGAGAATACGAAATGTGACATTTCGTTGCATTTCGACAACGTTTACGTTTTGTTAATTTACGCTAGTAGAATTGGACTGTCGCTGTTTGCCGAAAAGGTAGACCCAAAAAAAGATGGTGTGACGATTTGGTGAACCTGACGAGGGATTGGGAGTCATTGGCGATGGATAGAGATCGATGGAAGAGTCTGGGGGTAGACCTTTGCCCAGCAGTGGGATTAAACAGGTTAAAAAAAAGTCTAGAATCATTTCGGCCTTGATAACGGCCACTAACACCAACAAATTATTTAATTACGCATTGTAAACATCGAACAGTTATGAACCAAACCAAAACCCAAAAGTTTGAAGCTTGTAGGCTTTCTGAAGATTTAATTGGCCATTAGTTTAACTTTGACTACGGCAACAAGTCCTTTAGGCTTAGTTAAACTATGTATTGGTTTTGTCGTCAATTTGGTCTGTTGATTGGTGGAATACGTATACTTGACTATGTATAGTTTTAGACGATCTAGAATTATTGAATGGAAAAAATTTCAGGGACAATGTGTTGCAATGTGGTACTAAGATACACAATGATATTTCAAATGCCTTACTGATAAGAATTGAATATTATCAATAATGTCTTAGTATATTATACTAAACTATAATTGATTTTTAAAATTTATGTTTAATGGTAATGATTAGTTACATTATTAACGATGTTGTTTAAATTAAATTTTTTTTTAATTTAATTTGGAATGCTATTGTCGGACGATTATAAAAGTTACAACATTTTAAAAGTAGATCTGTTAGTGGCTGTTAGTTTAGTTTTTAAGTTCATCTAAATTGTAATTAGAATAATAAAATAAAATAAAATAAATATTAAAATCTTATCACTTAGCCATTTCACAAGCTTTCTTTTGAATACCTTTGCAGGGGCGTGCATTGGTTTCAGATGGGGGTACGCTGTGAGTGAAAATTGAGTAAGTTTGCGTGAAACAGTAGGCGATCTCGCGGCAGCCTAACATTGGTTAAATTGCACAGTAACGATCTAAGTTGCGCGCTTTATTAAGGAATAAGTACAGGACACAGGTAGTTACAATATATTTATTGTTTATTTTGAATACGTAATTAATAATTATGGTCAGCTGTTCTGTCGGTTCTTTATGAAGGTAGGCTCTGCATAATAGCCTATATGGGATGCACGCCCCTGCCTTTGATAACTTATGGTACCTATGTTATACCTAATCTGACTGTTAACAATATTTTTTGAAATAAGTACTTGGTTTAAAAAAAATTGTAGGTTATTGAAATGTAATTTCATGCCACATAATAAAGTAAAATGTATCTGTAGGCTTTTATCATATAAAGTTGGCGGCAAAAAGTCACTCTCTGGTATCGCTTAAGAGACAATCCCAATGGAGTTTCGTATGCATAATATACAGACCGCAGTCTGACTTCTGATGCGTGCTTTTGTGATACCAAGCTACGATATGACTGATGTTGAAGTACAGTCTTTTGAAGTCTTTTGAAGTACACTAACCATATTTACAAGAGAGGGGGAGACGGCTGACCACAATACGAGTAGTTACTGGCAACATCAATCATTTATCAAAGCTATCACAATAACAAGTATCAAAAGTCAAAATGTGGTTTGCATATTTTGCAAACGATTGACCCATTGGAATCATCATGATCATTTCAGCCACCGACGCCCCAACAAAACAGGCCTTCCCCAATGACTTTCATCGAGGGGATTGCCGATCCGATTGGAACGCTTGGCAAGCGGGATGGCAAATGTAGTTTTTTTATAATATTTCGTACGCAGATGGCTGCCCGTTTCGTGCTAAAGGAATTAGTCGCCTTTTCTGACACACCTTATGCTGGCGGCGGGGAAGTGTACCCTTTACAGCAGTCCCCGTCCCCGGCAATGATATTAATTCCCCACTTTACAAAGGCTGTAGATCGGTCGCAAGAGATCGCAACAATACAATTTATTTGTGTCTCGTTCTGGGCTGAGGGTTGGCTATTACAAATAGTGTGTTATCTCACGCATATTTATAATAAAGTCAAAGACAAACATAATTAAATTGAACTAACCAAATAAAGAAAGGCACAAAATGGATTATCCTGTTTCTGTACAAACCTTTTCAAATATATCTGCCCTTTGAAGTAGATAAAGGTCACACGTAAGATACACATTACTGCGCATATATATATTTTAAATTGAATGAGTCTGATTCCTCTGACAGAGTGAAATTAATTTTTAATTTCTTACCAAATTTGAGAATTAATAAAAGATCAACATGCAAGCAAGTAAAAAGCAAAGTACCTGATTAATTATATTTATATCGGTGCGAGGACTCAATTTAGGAAAATTCGTTGGTTTTATTAAAAATTAAATTATGACGACCTCCGTAGCCGAGAGGCGAGCATACCGGATTTGGTGTCTGGTTTTTGGTGATTTGGTTCGAGTCCCGGTGGGGTCAATGAAAAAAAAAACTATATTGTTTCGGGTCAGAGTGTTGTGGTATCGTCGTTGTTTCTGATTTCTGTAACACAAGTGCTTAAGCAATTTATCATAGAATCAGTTAATTTTTTAACTTATAGGTGCGAGGATTCAATAAAGGAAAATTCTTTGGTTTTATTAAAAAATAAATTAAAACAAATAAAAATTTGAGTATCATTTGACTGAAATATGAGCTTAAGTATACATTAAGTCGTTATAGGAGATGACAACTATATCTTTAAATATGTGATCTTTTAGTAACGTGTAACGCCGTATATGCAAAACCACACCACCACCACCACGTATGTACAAATATAACTTTTTAATGTTACCGACTTTTAAAAAAAACATGTCCCATACTAAATTCTTGGCTACATGACGTAAAATCGTAAAAAAAGGATTCCTTATTGATATTTTATTTTTTATTTTTTTATTTATTTGATAAGTTCACCAGCAGTTATATTACAATAACATTCACTTACAACATGCCATTTTTCTTCAGGCTACGTAAATAACTATATTAAGGTAAACATCGCTTGTACAAAACTTAATAAAATTACTTATTACGCAGACAACTAATAAGTAAGGTGAAATATAAAAATAAGAGACAAACAATCAATAAACAAGTGAGACATCGATAAAACAGGCTGTTTAAGTATCTACATAATGCAAGTATGTGACTTAGTCCAATATTTAATTTTATGTTCACTATTTAATTTTATGTTTATGCTTTATGTTTAACTGGTCAGGCAACGAAAAACTAGACACACATAGTTTATCAATTGTTATGGCCGCCGGCTAAACGGATATTGCTTGACCAGTTGATTATAATATTATTCTATATCTTAATTAATTTAAATTTTATTTATAATTCAATCAATAAGGAATCCTTTTTTTACGATTTTGGTCCTACAGAAAAAGGTTCTGACCTTTTCTGACTAGGTCTGCCTAGTCAGAAAAGGTCTTAGTGCAAGCAACCAAAGAAGTCTACAGTGAAATACAGCGTTCTTTAGCGTCACGTTTTGTGTTGCGGGTGTACGTGGGACTCTTAAGTATTTAAAACAGATATAAAATAAGCCAGCAATTAGGTTGGGGCTAGTCCTCTGTCAACATGCTGTATTCAATTGGATAAAGGACTGGTGTAGCCAGTATTTAGGTTGTTGTACGAATGTATTTTGTGAGGCTTGAAAATTGGGTCAGTGATCTCCCTCTTACCGCAATTTAATACTGATGCCTGGTTTTCATCATCATCATCATCATCATTTTAGCCATAGGACTTCCACTGCTGAACATAGGCCTCCATTGACTTTTAGATTGGCCGGTCTGCATCCAGGGTATTCTTGCCTGGTTTTAATCACATTACTTAGTTACCCGATCTGCTGTTATGAGTAGTAAGACTTATATGGAAAAACTGAAATTTTATTTGTTATTTCGTATAAGGCAGTGAATTTAATTTCGTAATTTCCAATTTGGTAGACCTCAACCGGGAATCGAACCCGAGACCTCAGAGATAGAGATAGAGACACCAAATCCGGTATGCTAGCCTTTTGACTACGGAGATCGTCAAACATCTAACTTGTTTTAAACTTAGGTAATATGTTATTATACAAACGTGGGAAAAATATTTTTGTAAACTAAAATTGACCTCCGACATTACCCTGACAAATATTTATCCCTGAAACTTTCACAGCATTTCACATTCAGTGAGAATGGTTAAATCGATCAACTGTCAGGACGTGAGTCTCCACTTTATTATCATAAATTTTCCTTATTTTCCCGCGAAATTTCCCGCCAACCCCTTATTAAGTTTGCTCTCTCCCCATTTAAATAGGTATTCTTTTGCATTCCAAAAATACCAGTTTTTTTGGTGAATTGGAATTATTCATGTTATTTCAAAAGTTGTCAAGGATTTTAAGATGGCGGAGGCCTATGTTTAACAGTGGACGTCGTAAGGCTGAAATAATGATGATGAAAGATTTTGATTTTGCCGTTTTTTAAGTAGCCTCGAAACAATCGCCAGAGTAGTCATCATCATCATCATCGTCATATCACCCATAGGACGTCCACTGCTAAACATAGATAGACCTTCCCCAATGACTTCCAGATTGGCCGGTTGGCAGCGGCCTCCATCCAGCGGCTTCCTGCAACCTTTATCAGGTTTTCGCAGACTTTACGCACTCTAAAAATCTTTTTTTTTTCTTGAACTTCAACTGTATAACCTTTTGAACGTAATCTTTTATCAAAAAGGTAATAGGGTATGTTTTGGATTCATATCACGAAACCCGAAACTCGTAGACCACACCTGTTGTCATGAAATTGTTACTTTCACCCTTTGGTTTGATTTGTAATAAGAAGTGTTCGAGTCCTGTTTAAGAAATGTTTATGTGTTGTTCAAACTTAATAATATTGTATAGAAAGATTATAGTTAAGACTTTTCTCGAAATTGTAACCTTTTGTACAGTTTTGTATGTATAATATAAGTTGGTGTACATTGTTAAATAAACAAATAAAAATTCCAAAGTAAAAACTACTGCAATATTTTTTCGTAAAATACTCAAGTTTAAGTATATGCTTAAGGTAACAGCCAACTTTGCCTAAGAAAGTAATTACCTATCTCAACTTAATTTTGTTAATAACATTTTAAAACCAAGTTTAAATTACTTTAATCTTGAGACGTTTCTGTAAGTGATGAAAGACAAAGGAAACAAAATAACAAGAGCTCTCTTCTTTTTAAAATTTTGTTATAAAATATTCTAATCCTTCTTTTCTTTTCAGGTAATTAAACAATCTGTCGGAAATTCAAAAATAAGGTAGATAATGAAACCCATTTTTTTTTTAACTAAAAAAGAAATACGCATTTAGCCATTCATATAACGAACCACTCCGTATACACTAATAAGCATATAAGTATTTGAATTGGTTATTTTTTTTTCAATGGCGCTAACTGGTTAAAAAAAACAGAAAAAAAGTTAATGTGTAGAAAAATATACATTCATTCGCTATTGCTTGTATCTTGGAGCAAGCATGAAAGCATTTTATGACTACCCACAGCTGCGGCTAGATAAAAGGCGCCGCGTACTGTTGTCCTTGCCTGTGTTAAGGCGATAAACCGAGAAAGTTACGGTGTCACTTCAGAGACGCTTGCTTGCTTATTTCTTTCGACTTTTTAATTTGTCTCGTAAGTTCTAGCTTTGTTCTTACAAAACAAAAAAATTCCCAAACAATAACGTTTTAGTTACACTTGCGACTTGTATGTAGATTGAAGATGTATTTTAATATTGATCCTAATGAGAATGTTGTTATATTTAAAAACATAATTACCCTTGTCGGCACACCTAGTGGGACGGCCGTAAAGAATACACTTCCCGCCGCCAACCGCCAACAGGAGGCGTGTCGTAAGAGGCGACTAATACCACTAGCACAAGACGGTCGGCAGCGTCTGCGTGCGAAATCTTATCAAAAAACTGCGCTCGCCAACCCGCATGCCAAGCGTGGCGAGTACTGGCTCCCCGATGATAGGTCATTGGATGAAGGTTAGGATGAAGAATTACCCCTGAAAATGTTTGAACCGATTTTCAACTTTAAGTCCGTCATGTAGAGATCATTATCGGATATTGATAAGCCAGGCGAAATTTTTTTTTATAGAAAGATCTGTGCAGTGCCCCTAGATTGTTTGCCTAACAACCAACAGTCATATTATAGCTTTCTAGGTTTAAATTTATAAGTATTTTAGTGTAAGAACAATGTCACTACGGTTAGAACATTATTAAAACAATAACACAAAACAATGCACATTATCACAAACAATTTGAACGTCATGTTACAAAGTCACTTAACAGTTTTATACTTTGCCGCTTACAGAAAATTAAGCAAATTTAACAATTTTTCAATTTAAAATAACGTCACAGATAACATGCTTAAATGGCCGGAATTTAAATTATCAGAATCTAATTGCAGTTTTAAATATTATATATTTTAAATTTTAAATTTAATTTTACTTCTTCTCTTCTTTACTCCCTGTTTCTCTCACCCCCAAACTGGTGACCCCGAGCATGATACGTCAGTTTAATATGTGGCGAGATAGATGTTCCTACAATCATATGAGTGATAAATTTGAAGAAATACAATTTTATTAACTTTTATTTTTGAGTAGGAAGTTTTTAGTTTTAGGTTATTTTATTTTTATGTTATTAGAATTTTAATTGTTATTCTTAAAATCCGATTCGTTTCAATTGAGACAGTTCCTTGGTAGGATAGGCAATGAAAAAATTATGTTAAAGAGGTTAAGCTACAAACCATATTTAACTATAAAAAAATAATAAAATTATACTGATATACTACTGTACCTGCCTCTTTTATACACAGGCCACAGAGTATGTTTTTTCTCATTCAAAGCCCAGAGCGTGCATGCGATTGTATTTTCCCGCTGCCTGAGACTATCTTCTAGTTTACACTACTAAGGCCCGATTCGACCAAACACAAAGATAACCCAGTATAACTATTACGGGAATAACTTACTCCTTGAATTTACTTTTGGAAAGCTTACGTTTTTCCAACTTACTTAAGGAATACTCTATTATCAGTTTTATTTTATTGGAATGATGAACGCTGGAGCTAAATCTGCTTTAAACAGTCGCAACTGCTATGTTATGGCCACAGTTGTTTTCAATAAATTGCCATCGGACCTAAGAGAGCTAAATGGTAATTTGTTTAATCGAAAATTAATTAATTTACTTATTGAAAAATGTTTTTATTCAATCAAGGACTATTTGACATACAAATTTTAGTACTAATACATTGACATAACATGACATTATTTAATATTTAATTGACATTTTAATGTGATTTATTGTTGACATTGGGTACTAATAAATTGACATGTAATTTGATGTCATTTTGTAATAATTAGGTATCTTGAAAGTTTGTATGGTGCATGTTATTATTGATATACATATATGTTTTTTTGTTTTTTGGGCCTAAATATGATTATTTTTTTTTATTTTTTATTAATATCTGTATCGACATTACACTAAAATCACACACTAGCTGCGCTGGTGAGATAAGTTGCTCTTTATATTTTGAACATCACATACGTACTACCTTGTCTCTGTGAATAAATATCTTTGAATCTTTGAATCTTTGAACGCATGGATAAACCTACTAAAATCCATGTAATCAATTTCATCTAGGTTGTCTTCAATTGCCACAACAAATTCATTTTGTAGGATAATAGAATATCAATGTTAGATGACAAATTGTCACTTTCTAGGTGACAACAGGGGATTTGACTAGTGACAACTTTGACATTAATTTATTCTCAGTATAATCTTATACTCTGTCAAATTCACCCGTTTAAATATTTATCTTTGATTAGTGGTTGGTAAAATGCAAAATCAGCTTACCCTAGCAGTGGTTTACTCTTAAGTAAAAAGTTACACCAGCTTGGTCGAATCGGGTCTAAGTACGTATAATCACATCGACATATTCCATGAAAGAATGAAAGAATGGCACACTTTCGATGCTTGTTAAAGAAGGCCGCCTGATTGGTTTTAGCTTAGCTTAGCTTAGCTAGTGAATAATACATCTAACTAATATTCTTGTATCCCTTTTTTTTGTTCCGCATTTTGTCTTTTCAACAATTACTTGTATTACCTAGCAGTGGAAACTTTAGTGCTTAAGTACTATCTATAATTTTTAAGCCAAATGTAATATTGATAGCTGTTTGTTTCCTTAATAAAGAAAATAAAAAGAAATAAAAAAAGTATGTAGGAAACTAGGTACAGATAAAATCCTCCACGGAGCTTTCTAGAAATGTACAACTTCCTCCTACTTTAAAAGGTATTCAGAGATTTAAATTTTCGTGCTGTCGATTCAAGTTTCAAACTATTAGAGGTTTTAAATTACAGGTATTTAAACTAGTTGTTTAATTCTGGTCAAATGATCCGTATCTTTCAAATGAAATAATGAATCTTTTGGAGTATCAAATTGCGTTAACAGTTTTAGGTAAATAAGCGTCTCATTCAGGTTATACATTATTTTTTAACCTTATCCTATTAAATATTGTTATTGCCAGATTGTCTGTGTCTTGTCTCGAAGCGCTAGTAGGGCCCAAAAAATAAGGTGACATGTTCTGCCCCATATGGGCCAATAATGTTATTATTGACTTTCATAAGTAACAGTTTTCTGTCTTAAACTGAATAAATGATTTTTGACTTTGTCTTTTGACTTTGACTTAATAAATAAATAAATATTGGACAACGTCACATAAATTGCTCTGATCCTATGAAAGAACCCGGGACCTCAGGAGATAGCGACACCAAGTCCGGTATGCTCGCCTAGTCCGAAGGTCGTCAAAATTATAGTATGAGTTTTTGGTATCGTTTTTATTGATGTGATGTATCGCTACACAAATAAAACCTTAACCTTATATCGTAAGGTAGTTATACAAACGTATTCTTCAAAACGGTTCTTTTCATTTCAATTAAAAACCACAGTTAATTTTTAACAATCCAACAGGCAAATTGAATTGTATGTTTTGACTTATCTACTAATAAAGTTTAAAGGCATGTAAAGGTCTGATTTTCCTGTAAAATCTCTGTCCTATAAGAGGTTACTTCGATATTTTTTCTCAGTTATAAAAGTTAACGAATTTTTCTCTGTTATAAAAGTTAACGAAATGACAAAGTGAAGTGAATGAAATGAAAAATCAGTTTATTAAATATCATATTCATAATTCGTTTATAGCTGAGGAAAATAGAAATCCATACCATCCGTCGTTTTACTCGCTTCTCTCGCTCTCAAGTAGTATGAAAGAAAATACAGGACCTGATTATAGTCATGTCCATGTTGCATCTTTCCTTTTCTTTCGTACTTCATCATCATCATTATTTCAGCCATAGGACGTCCACTACGAAACATAGGCCTCTCCCAATGACTTCCAGATTGGCCGGTGGGAAGCGGCCTGCATCTTCTTTCTTACCTGTATCTGCCCAAGATCAAGATCGTTAATGTAACAAAACACTTTTCCGTTTTTAATGACAAGTTAGATAAAGTAATATTCATTATAACGTGTCGATAACATCGCCGTAGCTTAATTTCATCGCGCTTATTCATATCCTTGTCGCGCTAGCTCGAGTTGACAATTTATTGTCCACATTTATCGTCTGCTGGTGTCCGCTGGTTTCTGAACTCGTAACAAAGTTGTCAACAGAGTGAGTTGCTGTCACTGCCAGTGAGACTCGACGAGGTGAATAGAATACCTAAACTATTTTGCAAGTCAAAAAGCAACAGGAATATTTGACTAGTGTGTCAAGTAAATATAGTAAGACCGGATTCGACCAAGCTGGTGTAAGTTTTAACTTGAGAGTATATCACTGCTTAATCTAGAGTAAGCTGATTTTTCATTCTACCTACCACTAATCTATGAAAAATATTTAGACGGCCCATTTTGACAGTGTATAAATTAAACTGAGAAATAAGTAAATGTCAAAGTTGTCAATTGTCAAATCCACTCTTGTCACCTAGAAACTGTCAAGTTGTATAATCTACCATTGGCATTCTGTTATCCTACAAAATTTAATTGTTATGGCATTTGATGACAACCTAGAAGAAATAGATTACAACGATTTAAGTAGGTTTATCCATTCGTTCATCATTCACAATTAAATAAAACTGAGTATAGTGTATTCCTGAAGTAAGTTGGAAAAACGCAAATGAAGTTCTCAAAAAGTAAATTCAAGAAGTAAAGTTATTCCTGCTATAGTTAAACTGGTTTAATTTTGTGTTTGGTCGAATCGGGCCATGTGGAAAGATACTACATGTAGTTACAGTTTATGTTTACATCCAGACGAAAAATTTGGATGCTTATGTTTATTAGTGGACGACCTAGCCGAAATGATGAGGTTAATCATGATTTGAATAAATAATATAGGTAGTAGGTAGGTACAGACAACACGTCTGTACATCAGCAGCTGATGACGTATTTTTTTTTCATTCTGTATAAACTTGGGTCTTGGGTATAAACGCTACGCAATAATTTATGGAATGCACCCAACCATGCCTGATAACAAAGTTTTCATTCAAATCAGTAGTCAAAGTATGAACTCCCGAATCTGGTTTTATGTTGTCCGTAAGTTTGTTTCCGAGTTGATTTTAGCGAAATTAGATTTAATGGCGGCTGCGGTTGTTATTCTTGTTTAACTAAAAAATTATTGAGTTAATGTCTTTTTCTAAGAAAAAAGAAGGAAAATAAAGTAAATTAAAATTCGGTAGCGTTTTTTACAAGAGTACGCAATTTTTCATTCGCATGATTAAATCAACCATCATAAACGCGTTTTATCTAAAACAAAATGATAATAATTTAAAAAGTGCCTTCCAAATAGATATTATTTGACTTAAGTACCTATAAACTAAATCTAAACAAGGAAGACAGAAGACCTGGTAAAGGATGCAGGACGCTTCCAACCGGCCAATCTGGAAGTCCTATTGCTGGAATGATAATGATTATGATGTCACAAACTCTCGATTCAATTTATATAATTTTATAATTTATAACACCTGTGTAACATTATAGAATGCAATAAATATATTGAATTGAATTGAATTGAATTAATATATTTATTGCCTGCTATATATCTTACAATAGATAAAATTGATTGTTCTACTTTAAATCTTCAAGTTTTGTCTGCTAAGATGGTACTAGTTTTGGTTATAATTGAGTTACATTGCTTTTATAGGCCTAAATATGAGCTCTTAAAACAGTATTTACTTCAACCTTGTTTGTATTTTACGTCCACCTACAAGGTCGAGCCGCTGGATGCTAGCCGCTTCCAACTGGCCAATCTGGAAGTCACTGGGGGAGGTCTATGTCCAGCAGTGGACGTCCTATGGCTGAAATGGTGATGATGTTTGTATTTTTAGCGTTTTAGTTGTTTGAAGTCAGTTTCTTTTAAATAAAATTAACTTATTTCATCTATTTTAGTGATAAATTCTAATCAAAACAAATCTTACGAGTGCAAACATAATTTAACTGCTGAACACCGATTTCATTTCCTATTTTTCCACCCTTAAGGGTTACATTTTTTCCGAAAATGTATTATTTTAGTATCTTTGAAGTATAAACTATTCATTAAAAAAATAAATCAAAATCGGTCCACATTTGGCAAAGATATTAGGTAAGATAGATACTAAAATCAGTTGGCGTGGTACGGAGTTTATGCAATGTTTGATTTTCTTATAGATCCCATAATCAGAATTTAACCAAATTTATATGGGACCATTCTGAAAGTATTACCTTTCAAACAAAAAAATAATTATCGAAATCGGTCAACGTAGTAACAAATGATCGCTGAAAATATATTTTTAAAAAAAACCGACGAATTGAGAACCTCCTCCTTTTTTGAAGTCGGTTAATTATTATTAACACACTTTCACTAGCTTCGCTGGTAACTCTTGCAAGTAGTTTTTAACCTACTTCTAAATCGATTTAAAACTTTATAACTATTAGACACTCAATGAATGACAAAATGATGATGATGGAAACAGGAGGTAGATAGTCTAACTCTTCAACAATTACTAAGAACATCTTCGTGTTTGTTTTATTTTATTCGTTTCGACGAATTAAATAAGTGTATTTTGCGCGTTTTTTTTAAAGTGTACAATTATTTTGCGTGTTTTGAATTTTTTTAACTATAAAATAAAATGATTCTGTGCTAGATGGGATAGAGCTGTGAAAAGGACTAGACTATAAGTAAATTTTATTTAAAAAAATAAAACCGACTTCAAAACACTAAAATGCTAAAAATAATCCTAACACTTAAGTACCTAATCAGTTAATTTTGGAGTCGGTGCCAGCCGATGAGAGATTCAATGTTTTTGTTTGCACCGACTCCAAAAGTAACTGATTAGGTACTTAAGTGTTAGGATTATTTTTAGCATTTCAGTGTTTTGAAGTCGGTTTTATTTTTTTAAATAAAATTTACTTATTTCATCTATTTTTAGTGATAAATCCTAATCTAACTGCTGAACACCGATTTCATCCCCTATTTTCTTACCCTTAGGGGTGATTTTTATTTTTCAAACTTTTATCATAGCATCTTTGAAGTATAAGCTATTCAATAAAACAAAAATCATCAAAATCGGCTCATATTTGTCGAAGATAAGTAACAAGAACCACAACCAAAATATTATCTGGGTATATATTTGTTGATTTTTTCAAAAATTTATGGGACTACCTCTGAAGTATGGACTACCAAACAAAAAAAGAATCATTAAAATCGATTCATAATTGGCGGAGTAATCGCGTAACATACATAAAAAAAAAAACATACAGTCGAATTGAGAACCTCCTCCTTTTTTGAAGTCGGTTGAAAATAGATGTGGTTTTGTTTAAAAAAGTAGATGTTGAAATAATAATTATTTATTCTGTCCTAATAATTAGTAATTTTTAATCAGGATAGGATATTTTAATTAATATAGCTATTTAGCTGTTACTCGTGAATTCCCTGGCGTAGTCTTCAATTTCATTCAGAAACCTCCTTCAAACTAAAATACACAATAACCACTCATCAAAGTTTCATCACAATCTGAGGTCCAATTCCAGTAATTTGACAAAAGTCGCATTTCGATGTCTCTTCGCTCCCAGTAACATTACAATCGCTAATGGTATTCTCGTAAACTTTTAATTTGACGTAAAATTATCAAAACTATCTCAATACGACTAAAAAATATTACATTAAAAATACATTCAATTTGATTTCTTCCATTTTCAGTCGCATTACGAACTATAATTGCATTTTTGGGTTTACGAGAATACCGTTTGTGATCGTAATGTTACTGGGAGCGGGTCGACACCGGATTGCGACTTGGGCCTCTGATTCATGGTTTAGAAATATATAGGGGCAAGCTTACAAACATTCATTTTTAGGGTTTCCGTAGCCAAATGGCAAAAAACGGAACCCTTATGGATTCGTCATGTCTGTCTGTCTATCCGTCCATATGACACAGCCACTTTTTTCGGAAACTATAAGGACTATACTGTTGAAACTTGGTAAGTAGATGTATTTTGTGAACCGCCTTAAGATTTTTCACACTAAAATAGAAAAAAACAATAAATTTTGGGGGTTCCCCATACTTAGAACTGAAACTCAAAAATTTTTTTTTCATTAAACCTATACTTGTGGGGTACCTATGGATAGCTCTTAAAAAATTATATTGAGGGTTCTAAGATTATTTTTTCCTAAACTGAATAGTATGCGCGAGAGACACTTCTAAAGTAGTAAAATCGTGATGTCTGTGGCTGTCACGACAAATGCTGAGCACCTTTTCGACACAATATCTAATTTATATTGTTTTGTGTATTATTATTATTATTTTCTCTTGTGTGTCGATTATACGTTTCTTTCTTTCTTTCTAAAATTTGTGTCCCGCCCTTTTAACTTCAAAAAAAACTTATAAAATAAGAAAATGATAAAACTAAAAAAATATTTGATGTACATTACCATGCAAACTTCCGCCAAAAATTGGTTTGAACGAGATCTAGTAAGTAGTTTTTTTTAATACGTCATAAATTTTAAACCGCAATTTACCTTTCGTAATGTTATGGATTTCATTTTGCAATGAAAATACCATAACTATGACTCGATTGTCGTAATGAGTGAACTTTTACTTATAGGTACCTACAGTTTTGTACGGAACCCTCGGTGCGCGAGTCCGACTCGCACTTGGCTGTATTTTTTTATTTATCTAGAGAGGAAGGCAGGTAAATCACAACCCCTCTTCCAACTTAATGCTAAAATCATGGACTCCATAACACTTCTACTTTTGTCGTAGAGGAAATAATATACTATCATTTGGAGCGAAAGAGCGCATTTAGGAGTGTTATTGGCACATATTAACTTTCTGTAGGTAACTTAATGGTCAAATAAAAGTATTTTTGCTACTCATTTTGGTGTATTAAATTCACTTTTATTAGAAAGTGCTATTTTATGACTATATTTATTATTAAATTTATTTTATTCCAAAAATACCAAGACTGAAATGTATTACGATTTTTACGATAAAATCTTATTTTTATATTGACATACAGGGTTATTTGTAACACATCAAAAACCTCCTAGGGGATGATTCCGGTGCGCAAACAAAACATCTTTTTCTATGGGACTAACATCGAAATCGCAAAAAAAAACCACTTTTCCGTACTGCGAACATCAGTTTCAGTTATCAGCGAAGCAGTGATTTTTTTTAGATTACTATGTTGGTCCCATAAAAAAACTTTTTGTATTTGAGCACCAGAATTAGCCCCTAGCTAGGAGGTTGTTAATGTTTTACAAATAACCCTGTATAAACCCCATTTTTTAAATTTGACACTATCTTGCAAAGTAACGCTTTTTATTTTCAAGTTTTTTTTTATCACGCATAGCGCTAGAAGTATCTATTGTACAAACTTGTACCGCGACAAATTGCTTGTATAAAAATGTAACGTTCCCGGTGGCTTGCACCGGGTTAATTTAGCTGAAGATGTTTTTTGCTGCTAGAAATTCCTCCTGGCACCGTTTCAAATAATTATGGCGGCTTTTACATAGAGAAGAGAGATCAGCCAACTGGAAGCAGGATCTGTACCGTAAAATATTTTAAACCTCTGTGATATGTCAAGCCACTCAATAGGTTTTGCATATCGACAAAAGAGAAATTTACGGAATGTGTAACTCCAAATATGCAAAACCTATTAGGGGACGATTCTGGTGCCAAAATATTTTTTTAGTTTTTATGGGACCATCATCAAAAAACCTATGTCTTAAAACTAGTAACGTCTTGTTTACGCAATAATTATTTGTAGCATTGTTTAATTCGTAGAGGCGCATGCGAGTGGGCCATGGAGGGTTTACCAATATGGGTAAAAACCTGATTTCTACCTATTTATACTCGGGTATTTACCCCTGCCCCCTTAGCATGAGCACTAAAACACGATATGATATGATATGATATAGCGATATAACGACACCAACTATAAAAATGTGATAGATAATATAGCTGCCATTTTGATTTTTTATCGAAACAGCGATCATAATGCGTGACGTCACCGGCACGGCGATTCAACATGGCGGCTATATCTGTCATATTTTTAACCGACTTCAAAAAAGGAGGAGGTTCTCAATTCGTCAGTATCTTTGTTTTTTTTTTTTATGTATGTTCAGCGATGTTTCGTTACCAGGTTAACCGATTTCGATACTTCTTTTTTTGTTCGAAAGGGAATACTTTCGGAATGGTCCCATATAAATTTGATCAAGTTCTGATGATGGGATCTATAAGAAAATCATCAAACATTGCATGAGCTCCATAGCGTGCTAATTGATTTTGTACCTATGTTGCCCAATATCTTCGGCATTTGTGAACCGATTTTGATGATTCTTTCTTTATCGAATAGCTTATACTTTAAAGATGGTATATTGACATTTTTTTGGAAAAATTTTACCTCCAAGGTGGGAAAAATAAGGGATGAAATCGGTGTTCAGCCGTTAACTTAAGTTTGCACTCAATTGATTCGTATTGTTGAGGATATATCACTAAAAATAGATGAAATAAGTAAATTTTATTTAAAAAAAAGTAAACCGACTTCAAAAAACTGAAAAGATAACGAAAACATTCAAACTCATCGGATGGCACCGACTCCAAAAGTAACTGATTAGGTACTTATGTGTTAATGTTATTTTTAGCTTTTCAGTTTTTTGAAGTCGATTTACTTTTTTTAAAATAAAATTTATTACAGTTGGTGTCAATATATCGCTATATCATATCATATCATATCGTGTTTTGGTGCTCATGCTAGGTAGGCTGGGTGAGTCACAGACTCACAGTAAACCGTCCGTCGCCCATCGCTACTTGGAAGTATTGTGGCATCAGCCGCGCGGTTGTCGCAAGCGACTGATCGCGAGCGGCTGTGGTCGGCCGCTAGGCACGAAAATCTCACAATTACATGAATCTAAATAGGTTTTTTTTTTTTAATTACATAAATGTGAAAAGTGTTTTAAGACTGGTCGTAAAGCAACCAAATTTATATCTATATATATAAAAATGAAATACTGTTCGTTTGTCTCGCTAAAACTCGAGAATGGCTAGACCGATTTGGCTAATTTTGATCTTAAAATATTTGTGGAAGTTCAGGGAAGGTTTAAAACGTGAAAAAATATTTGAAAAATGCAAGGAAAGTAATAAAACAACTATTTTATTTTCCTATATAAACGAATTGGCGGAACGAAGTTCGCTGGGGCTGACCCAGCGACTTCGTTCCGCCAATTCGTTTATTTAGTTTAGTGATCAATAATAAATAAATATGTATCGGTCAACATCACATACATTGCTCTGATCCTAAGGTAAGTACATAACACCCAGACCCGATACAAATAGAAAAGTTCATTTTTCATAATGACTCGACCGAGAATCAAACCCGGGACCACAGAGATGGCGACGCCAATTTCGGTGTGCTCGCCTCTCGACTACGGAGGTTGTTGATAATAACCCAACATATATATATGTTAATATAACACATGTATATATGCGAATTGTTAATTAAAAGTGAGGTGACTGTACCTTATGCACTATGGCGGCTTAGAGGACCAATTAACTTGTCCAAGACACAAGTTACAGCGTTTATATCATTACATATTATAAACGGTGTATTTTTCTTCCCAGTTAGTTCATTTTATCTGAAAACTCTCAAGCTTGTGATTACTGAGTCACATTTATAATGTAATAATGCTCAGGGCTAATTTATCTTGGATAGTGTTTTGTTTACGAAATAAAAATTCGTGTTCCTAATTTGTTATTTATAAGCACACAGTTAGGTTAATATCACTATGTCTGAAAAAATGTACAATGACGCTACTTTTCGCTAAAAAAAAGTACCTAGGGAAAGGGGGCCCAAAACGGGCACCTCAAGGGAAATTGCAATAAAATGGTTAGATTAATTATCTTCATTCAATATTTTTTTATGTCATGATGCTTAGTTTAATATTCTTCAAAAATGAGATTTAAAATTTACAAAATTTTGAAACATAACGAACATAATATAAGCAATTTACTAAATGTCTACGATTGCCCGCTTTGCCCTCAGGTGGGGCCTAAAGCGGGCATGCGTTTATGGATGGTATGGTCAGAAGAACTCGAACAGCGTATGGTCAAAAGAACAGTGGAAAAGACGTTTTTTACTATAAGATCGTAAGGAAAAAAAGAAAACACGAAAATACTTATACAAAATGTGTATTTTTGCAAAGAATAAAACCTTTCCTAAAAATCTGATCTTTAAGGTATCAATAATGTTCAAAACTTATTACTTACTTAGAATGTCTTCATCCTTTTTATTTATAAAACACCAAAATTAATGTTATCATTTACATACCAGAAAAAAATATATATATATATGGAATGGGCAAAGATACCTGCGCGGTTTGCCCTGCCCGCTTTGCCTTTTTGGACGCTTTGAATTGCACTCGTAACCAAACCTCAAAATTAAACAACACGTGGCTATAATGCTATCATATAATACCAAAATAAACACTTTTAAACCAAAAAATTACAAATACAGCTAAATGACAGTTATAAAAGAGAAAACAGATGTAACATACCCTGAAATATTTTTCAAAATCATGTAAAAAAATATTTTTCACCCGAACGCAAAACTGTAACTATAAACCGGGAAACTGACGCGAGGTATGCGGAGGGCGGAGACTATGTTTACTTAGTGAGACCAAGCCATTTTATGAAACAGCGAAATTAAAGAGAGTGCCCGTTTTGGGCGATATATCCCTCTTAGGCACACCTCCCCTACACTTTTTGAAATTGGTGTTCACATTCAATATCATCATCATATCAACATCACATACATTGCGCGGATCCTAAGATATAGCCAAAGCACTTGTGTTATAAAAAATCAGAAACAACGACGGTACCACAACACCTTGACCCGAGATAATTTAAGAAATATATTTTTATTACTCATACTTGAAAAGTAGGTCTGACGTTGCTTGAGGCCGCTCCTCAAAGTAATACTTTTCAGGCCTAGGGAGAATCGTTTTCAACTGACAGATGTCAAATTATAAAAAGAAAATACTAGTTCTATTTTTACATTTCTATTGAACCATGTTGCAACTTTCTATACAGCCACTCAATAACAGCGCGATGTAAAATTGAATTAAGTAACATAAAGTTAAGTATTAATTTAAAAAAATCATAAATGACCACATCATAAGTTAACTTTCAACTATTTCTTTAAAATAACAGATTTGGGCAAAATATTTACCATATTTTCAATGATAAAAATGAAAAATAATGGCTGAATAGCTGGCCGGCCCCAGTAAAAAATTAGGCAGGAAAGCGATAATTCGATCTTTATTTGTTTTTTCAAGTTGTAGAACGTAGTGATTGCATACTCTTTGGTACAGTTTTGGTAAAATTCACTATTTTTTTCTTCAGCTAATTAATGTTTCTATTTTTACTTTTCTTGTATTCGTAATGAAAAGCACAGTGTTTACCTCGGGTTAAAGACTTATTTAGTCCCTCAAACTATTGTCTCGGGGCTAAATAAGTTACTTTCACCCCTAGGTTAACAATGTACTATTTGTACAGTGACCGACCGGGAATCGAACCCTGGACCTCAGAAATAGTAACACCAAGTCCGGTATGCTCGCCTCTCGGCTACGGAGGCCGCCAAATAGGTTTAGTTATGTCAGTGTCAAGTCAAGAGCCATGCCAGCTAATGATTGTACAAGTTTAAAGAAATGTCAAAAAATTCACGAGATTTGTTCAAACATATTAAGTTAATAAGAAAATTATTACATAGCACGTAGAACTGACGGCCGATGGGGCAGAAAGGTTCTAGAATGGAGGCCACGTACCGGCAAGCGCAGCGTAGGACGTCCACTCACAAGGTGGTCAGACGACCTGGTAAAGGTAGACCAGGAAGACGCTGGATGCAGGCCGCTTCCAACCGGCCAATCTGGAAGTCAATGGGGGAGGCCTATGTTCAGCAGTGGACGTCCTATGGCTGAAATGATGATGATGATGATGAAGAAAATTATTACAGCTAGGCAAGGCTCTACAAGTTAACGATTTAATAGTCAATCAACTTATAGTGCTGTTTAATATATGAAGTAAAATATAAAATTTCGTACAAATTGATGCGAGCAACAACGGAAGCCTAGATTGTGCGTAGTTCAACACGCACTTGGCCTGTCTTTTTAAGCATCCGTTATCGATACACAATAGAATATCTACTGAGAGACCATTTGAATGTTAACGAGTTAAAATTACGTATTTTAAAACTCAGGATTTTTATATATGTATATATTCATACAGACCCTTTAGCTTTTAAATTGCACCATCACCATTTTGTATATATACATAAGGCAGTTTCCTTCTCTCCTTGATAGAGAAGTTTGTTGAAACGCAATCATGGTATTATCTCTGAAAGGCATAGCAATATCGATAACTATGATAGCTTTCGATTAACTCCGGCCTATTGGGGCTTACGGAACTTGGGATCCATGTCAATTTTGTGGTAATTAATAGAGGCTTTGATTGACTGCGACAAATAAGTCGTATGTAACGATACGTTACGTTTGCTCAAACTACGTAATCAAATGTAAAGAAGTGGTTAAATTTAAAATTCTGGCGCGCTTACCGCATTCGTCAGATTTGTATGCACCCTTAAAATTTTAATAAGCATTCAGTTTCTACTAGGTAGGTATAGAGGGTAATAATATAATATAGGATGTAGTTTTACCGCTCCGCATAGGACGGGGCGGGGCGGACTTTTTGACTGCGAAGAAATAAAGACCGCGTCTGCCCGTCGATGCCCGCGGCACGTATTCAACGCACACGACGGTTATTCTAGTAAAGCGCGCGGCGCGGACTGAGCTAGCCGCCCGCGCCGTCAACTTCATAAATTTAGTAATTCAAAAATTAAATTAATTTTGCTGCTCCATAAATTCACATTGAGGTGGAGCTTATGTTAGTCTGAAAAAAACGTGATTCCGATCTTGACCCCATAGAAAATTTGTTTCTATTGATGAACAAATTCGCCTCTATAAATTTGGCTACTGTTCTAAACCGCAGCCTGTACACAACATTATAATAATAGATAGCACACCTTGAAGTAAGGCATTAACATCCTTATGGTACGAGGTAGGTACCAGGCAATGAATTTTGCCAGGGGCTTCACCCATCACAGCCAGGTCTGAGCTAATTTAGAAAATATCGTTTTCTAAGTGGACCTTAACCGGGGAATGAACCCAGTACGTTTAAGGGCAACGACCACGCCACGACGCCAATTATTTAGAGGCCCGGTGTCAAGATATATGGCCAACATTTCGTCAGACAAACTGGATGGATCTACGAAATTGCTACCATACTTCATTTATGGCAGCAATTTGTCAGGAAAGCCATTGGCTCAGTCAGATTTCACGGTTCCTTAATATAGTTAGGATTCATAATAGTGAATTATGTTGAGCCGTTTTTAAATTACTACAAAGTACATGTAAATACTGCCCTCGTAATGAAAAAGGACACTAACATATTTTGGGAAATCGAAATATACAGGTTGTCCCATAACTCGAGGATAACCTTGTAACCACTCTATTATAGTATAGTGACTGTCGTTGGGGCAGAAAGGTTCTAGAATGGAGGCCACGTACTGGCAAGCGCAGCGAAGAAAGTCCATCTACAAGGTGGACAGACGACCTGGTAAAGGTTGCAGGAAGCAGCTGGATGCTGGCCGCTTCTAACTGGCCATCTGGAAGTCACTGAGGGTTGTGATGTTCAGCAGTGGACATCCTATGGCTGAAATGATGATGATAGTGAACATAATATGTCCTTCCAAATGGGCACTGAAAATTAGCTAATACTTGTATGGGGCAGCTAGTCCAGATATTTATACAGGTCAGTGTCATAGCAGAAACAGTGATCAAATAATTAGCAATTAGCAGACCAAATACAATGCGACACATATTAGGATTAATGTTCAGTGTCCTTTCACTTTGTCATGAAGGGAGTCAGTTCAATAAATGGAGTATGATCAGAGTAGGATAGTATGAATGGAATAAGTTGAGAGAAATACAATAGATACTCTGGAGATGTTGTGCAGGAGGAACATGCATAAAGTGTAGTAGACTTAATTTCACACGAACAAGTGTAGTTTTGGAGGCGAAAAGTCACACTCTCCTGCAACTGTCAAATACGTGTATGTATGAGACCAGCATGGAATTTAAAAAAAACTTGTAACAAACAGCTGACGGCTTATTTTGTATGGTAATGTTATTGAATTTGCTCCAAAAACAATGAAAAATAACCGTTTATTGAGACAAAACTGAAATCGCGAAATATAAAAGAAAAGGATAAATAAGTATAGATACCTTTAGATACCTTTTTATACAAAATTAAGAGTGTATGTTCTTTGTTGTGGAGCGCCCTACGGGCGGGCGTGACGTTTTATACCTTCAAGAATGTCGATATCATTTCTCCGACCAAGTACTTCATTTACCAACAACCTAGTCGTGTTTCCTATTTAAGTTGGCAACTCTTGCGGTCAGTAGTTTAACTTGAGTATAATATTTAAAGTTTTAGTAAGATACATAGTGGAAGCAAACACAGAAGACTCACTCACGAAATAAACTCTCTGACACTGACAATACTTAAAAATTTTGTCGACCCAATTGGTATAGTAGTAATTTACGTTACACGCACAGGTGATTTCAATATCAATTCGAGTCTGGGTGAGCTGGGCGACGCCCCTAAAAAAAAATCTAGTACCTTCCACCTTAAGGCTGTATTTTTTACTTTAAGTTGATGTGTTGTCTGGCCTATTATTTATTAATACAGTCGTACACACCGAGTACTATGTTAGCCTCGTCATGATTAAAAATAGGAAGTGAATTATCTACAAGCTGTTATTGAAATCATTTGATGTGATAGCGTGCCGCGTAGGGACGGCCGTAGCACTTCCCCACCTCGAATAGGACTCGCCAAACTGCTTGCCAAGCGTGGCGAGTGTTGGCAAATTGGCAGCGGGAACTTCAGAAATGAGGAGGTTCGTAAACAAACAAAGTTTGCTGAACTATAGCCCAATGGATTAGCAAACTAAAGTGGCAGTGGGCACATAGCAAGTAGAAAAGACGGCCTAAAAGTCATCGTGGGAGGCTAATGTTCAGCAGGAGACGCCCTATGACTGAAATGATGATAATGATGTTGTTTGAAAGCGCTTAACTTCTTAGGGGCTGATTCTGGTGCTCAAAGACAATACCTTTTCTATGGAACCAAGTATCCAAAAATTTAGACTATAACCCTGACGCTAGTAAGAAGAGAAGACATTTTAATGTAGCCGAGAGTATACAGACACGAACACAATTTGCCCACTCACAGTTTCAGTATCTAGCATCGTATCTGTGTAATAAATGTAATAAACTTCTACAAATTTACCCCCTGACTCAACGCTAGTGCAAAAGAAAGGTTGTAGCTTGGCTAAAAACCTTGGACTATGACGATACTGAATGCATATTGAAGCGTCGAAGCGAACAAAACGTAACAGTTGATTGCTATTTTTGTATAGAAAAGTCAGTAACTTGGTTTTTAGAGATTTCTGTCAGTTGTGCATTTGAGCAGAAAAGTGAGATTTTTGAAGCTCTAAAACCGTAAAAAATTACTGTGTTGAGATTGTTGTGTTTGGCTAGTGTTAAGTGGGCCTACTGTATCTTGAATTCTATTATGTAGTTTAGACCAGGATTACGCGAGCTGTTAGGGGAGTTTGGATCGAGTATAATCGCTCATACGCGAACAGTTATGGCGGAAACTTGGCCAAACCTGCAACTTGGGACAGACTTCAGGGAATAGGTTTTGGCGTTATTTGAAACTAAATACCTACCTATGTACGGCTTTATTGCACTCTATTGTCAGCGGTTCGGAAATGGTTGGTTAATTTAACTTCGTTAGTAGGTACTTATAAATTGCTTGGTCTTGGGTGACAGATTCTTCTTTGTATTTAACATTTTTAACCGCCTTTCAAAAGGAGGAGGTTCTCAATTAGCTTTTACTTTTTATGCGTTAACGCGATGTCTGCGCTAACTGTGAACCGATTTTTTTGTTTATTTTATTATAAGAATTTACATAAAGTATGGTTACATAAATGTTTTAAAAAAAAACCCTAAAAGAAAACCCAAACGATTGGGATAAAATCGGTTTAATAGATTTGGATTGTAAAAGACTTAAACACTAAAAATAAACAAAGTAATTTTTAAAAATAAAACTGTCTACCTTTACTATAAGCTAAAAATTCACATATCTACATAATCTGAGTATAATTTTAAAGTCGTCGTTGCCAATAAAATAATTAACTCTCCATGGCTGCCTTTAAAAATAACTGATCGTTGCCTTTAAAAAAGTCGTGCACATACCCAATGTGCACGACTTTTTGGACAAAAGTTATTGAGAGGAAAGATGAATCTTGACGTCAGGCAACGTCGCCAGACATCGCAAGACCCTTATCGCAGACATTTGCCTTCTAGTTAATACGAGAATTAATGAACGATAAGCTGAATTAAGCCAATCAACAACAGACTCTCTTTTTGATTTGGCTAACTGTATACCAAGTACTTTAAGGTCAAGGTTAGCAAATTTAATAGCGAATTATCCAAGCACGGTATTAAACATCGTTCTACAACGTGTAGCTCCAAATTCGCAAAACCTCTGGAACTGACTCTGGTGCACAAAACAACCTTTTGTAAGAAACTAACATCGAAATCTCGAAAAAATATGTCTTATATTAAATTATTTATCACGCGATATTATTTATTAAATTATTATTTGTATGGAGACTGTTTTTTTTATTTCGATGTCCCATCTAAAAAGTTGTTGTATCTATTGGAGGTAAGTAGGTAGTGTCTCTACTGAGGTAAGTACTCTAAGAGTAACCCTTTTTATGGCTGTCAGTTTGTATGACGTTAATAGAGGCAGAATGATGTCTTACTCCCATACTACACAAAATCGTGGGGCGTAAGCGGACCGTAATAAAATACTGAATCAGGTTCAATGAAAAACAATTGTTAGACGTTTGTCAAGTCTTAACTAAATCCAAGATATTTTTCCAAAGGTTTCAAAAGAAAGCCCGGTGTTTCCCTGGAGATGGGGCTGAAAGGAAATTATCCTTGTCACTCCAGGGACTTGGATACTGATCAATCGAAACGATCGGCGAGAAGGGATAACTTAACAAGACGCAATGTAGGTTTATAACCAAGGCGGTCCAACCTAGCTTTGCAGGGTTGTGTTAATGTAATAATAGACTATTTTAACATGGTTTTATTAGCTTTACCTTGTCACCATCATCGTCATCATTAGTTTAACCTTATGAAGTCTACTGCTAAATATACCTAAGATCCCCCCAATGACTTCCAGGTTAGCCAGTTAAAAGCCCACATCCAGCTTCTTCCTGCAACCTTTACCAGCTCGTACCCACAGGTCGTATCCTACGCCGCTTGCCGGTACGTGACCCCTATTCTAGAACTATTCTGCCCCTACGGCTATCAGTTCTACATGCTACTTCTATTTCTAACTAACTGACAGGTAATTATCATAGTTAGTAGGTTTTTCGAAGTAAGCGTCTAGGCGTACTCATGGTAAATGAAACCTAGATATACCAGATATAGCCAAATTGCATCTTAATGCCTACTAATAAAGAAGTCCTGTCGCAGTACTGAACTCTCCGATTCACACACTGCTATCTTATTTCCCTTTATTTTATGATAAATTAATTTAACCTTTGGTAAGTAGGCGTAATTCGACCTTCTTTTTGTAATCGAATCTCACAGCTGTACACGCGGGACACGAAAGAAGGTGGTTAATGGTTTCAGAAGAAGCAACGCAATACCACTTACCAACAGAGACATTAATGTAGCCCTACTCACCCAGGGTATCCTTACAGCGGCCATCCTTTCCCCCCAGTCTGATCAATGCTTTCCTAATGGCTACAGTAAGTTCAAAAATTATCATGGTAGAATAGATTAAAGTTTTTCTATATTTAAAAGAATTCTAAGATAAATAAAAAAAATCCATGAAAACGACCTTAACGTCAGAAATAGCCACAGTTATGTAAAATCGAAAAACAAATTCATAATATCCGGATATTGATATTCAAAGACATTCTAACGTTTTACAATTCAAATTGTGATTCAAGTAATTATTTTCCTTTTTTACAATTCATCTTTTTGAGTTTGGAAGTATTGCTACGGAATTGCTTGCAACTTAGAATATTTTTGAATTATGATTTCCGGAATTGCTTTAATTGATGTTACCCGCGACTTCGTTGTGTGTTCTTCGCGATCGGTAAAATGGTTTAGAAACGCAGGATAAGCAAACATTATTTATTATTCCAAACTGGAAATACCTACTAAGTATTGGGGTTGATAACTTTTATTTGAGGCTATAAAATAATTTCTTACTGCAATTAATCAGAAGATAAAATAAATTACTCTAATGGAATACGCATGTTTTTTATTTGATCCTAAAATAAATAGCACTTAATTATAATTAATTAAACGTTAAGAATTTTCAAAAAATATTGAAAGTAGCGTGTTAGACAAGGAGATCTGATATACATGTACCGCCGTGACGTCACATTACACGTCCACCATACATTTTTTATAGTAAAAGTTGTTTTAGAAAGAGATAGGTATACCATAACTTCTAATTACTATATTAGGGATTTTTTTTACCTAAAATCAATTTTGTATTTACTATTAGCAATATAATTTCATGTACTTTCTTATAGTTAAATATAGTAAAAACAATTTTTTTTTCATGCTTATTCCCCGTTCTAGAAAATTTGCTCTTCTGTCAATATGTTCTGCTGAAGGTTCAGTGCTGCCTAATTTCAGTAGCTATGTTCAGCAGGTAGCATGCCACTCTTATGGTCGGCAGTGAAATCGTATGTTCGCGCGTTTGCCTCACCAAGCCTATAGCTGGAAGTAATTAACTTATATTATCAAAGAAAACACTACAGTTAGTCAGAATAGCTAAATTCTCAAACAAACAAATTCGAATATTTCGATGTTTATTATCAAACATGGCATTTCTAAAAAAATACTGTCCATACCGATTTTGCTTGGAAGGAAAACCCAAAAATAGATGGTTCAGCAAAGGTCCATTGTTAGGTTTTGCGGATTTGAATGGCTACAATAAAGATGCCCTTCGGAAAAAGCGGAGAAAAGAAACAGTTCATAAAAACATTAGGCGAAAAACACACTAAACGTCTACAGTGGATATAATAAAATACTAAGAGCCAAAATGCTTGTTTTTTTTTAAATGAAAAAATCATCACCTTTTTGTATTGGTTCAAACAAATACCACTTACGTTTAAATTGATTACAATACAATTAAGGCGGGCTAGGCTGGGTTAGAAGGAGTGTGAATGGAGGAAATAAAAATCTGAAAACTGAATCTGATGTGTGTAGCAAACCATGTATTCTTCTTCTTCTTTTGGTTATGGCAAAAACCCGCGTTTTGACATTTGTCGTACACGATTCCTCTTGACCCAATATTTTCACTGACATTAACGACATGACGTTTTGTATTTTATTATTTTTCAAATGTAAGTAATCAGAATGAGGTTTTAAACAAAAAGTATGGATGAATTCATGAATGATGATGAAGAAGCTTACACAATAATATGTATTTTTTTTACAATAAATATTAACATCATAAATATAACGTAAGTAGCCAGTGCATAAGTGCCTTAAGTACTAAAATTGAGAATTTTAAGCCATGTAGGTACGTGCATAAACCAGCATTAAAAAAAACTGTTTAGTTATTGACGATATCCCTACTTCCTAAATTTCAAAATGCTAAATGGTAAAAAAGGTGCACAGATCCACTCGGAACCTTGTTTTTTGACGACCTCCGGAGCTTAGAGGCAAGCAGAGTTGGCGTCGCCATCTTTAAGGTCCCGAGTTACATTCTTGGTCAGGTCAATGTAGAAAACGATTTTTTTTTAGAGGTGTGTTGTAGTACCATCATTGTTGCTTAGTTCCATATCATACTTAAAATGTCCTTGTTGACGAAAATTACTTAGATCATGTTGTTAATATATGAAACAGGTAGAAAATACCGCACATTGTGACGGAAACCACGGAACCCTACTTTGCGTGTGACCCGACCGACACGCTTTTTAATAGTTTATTCTCAAACCGCGTTAGCAGACCTGATATTTCTAATAACCTGTTCAGCATTTTTGTTAGGCACTGAACGATTACTCGGCCGGACTTCTATTTTATTTCTAATCTGTTCTCGATATTTCAATAACTGTAGTAAGGTCTCACCCTTACTGAAGTCAGTGTGTTTCTCTTGCGATTTAAAAATAAATTAAGCAGAGGTTTTTTATTAGTCATATTCAAACTCATTAACAGGAAGTCGAATGTCTACAACCAGTGTGTGTTACCAGTGATGACATGTGGAACTGAAACGTGGCCTCTCACTATATACCTCATAAGAAACCCCAAGGTTGCACAACATTCTATGGAACAGGCTATGCTTGGTGTTTCTTTGCGAGATCAAATCAGAAATGAGGAGATCTGTAAACGAACAAAAGTCGCTGACATAGCCCAACGAATTAGCAAGCTGAAGTGGCAGTGGGCGGCGCACATAGCGCGTAGAACTGACGGCCGATGGGGCAGAAAGGTTCTAAAATGGAAGCCACATACCGGCAAGCGCAGCGTAGGACGTCCACCCACAAGGTGGACAGACGACCTAGTAAAGGTTGCGGGAAGCCGCTAGATGCCGGCCGCATCCAACCGGCCAATTTGGAAGTTACTGGGGGAGGCTTATGTTCAGCAGTAGACATCCTATGGCTGAAATGATGATGATGATGATGAAAACAGGATGACGTATACTTTTCAGCAAATAGAAGGAGTTTTGCGATACTTTCGGAAATTCATAATGGTTTTATCTACGAATAATAGGATTTTTTGTAACATGCACTGCTTTTTGCTAGATTCTAATACAAACCGCATCGAAATCTTGTGTGATTATTAATTTAAATAATTTAATTGACTAACTTAAAACTGGAAACGTTTTGCAAAAATCTACGTAACGATGTCTATGCTTACTTATTAATTGTACTTTATTGTTTAATAGAATAAAATATTTATCAATATTAATAAGCAAATATTGCTTAATACTTTCAGTATCGCGTCTAAGATGTGTATTTTTTAGTTGTGTATATTATTAATTATAAAACTGAAGTAAAAAATATCATTAAAATATTAAATGAGATATTTTTACAGGAATTTTTTCTTAATTTACTTTAAGAATATTACCAAAAGAAATAGCAATTTATATTAAAAATATAATAGGATTCCAATTAAAGATTTATTTTTTTGTACAGTGTTAATTAGCGGGCATAATTAATTTATCAAACTCCTAATTTGAGTAATTTCCACTGTATTTATTCAGCGAACAACTTAACAATAACTATCTTAAATAGAATGAGAAACTAAGTAGAGATGTTCGAAACTAATTATTATTTTGGTGTTGGATATCGATACTTTTAATATTTAAAGTTAGTTAGTATTTATACCGAGTAGGTTTAGGAAGAATGTATTCGACGATTCGGTATTTGCTAATTTTCTATGTCTATACTGTAAGATACAAAAACTGATTATCAATACAATAAATTGTCTAGTGCGTATGCGTATTATTAATTGTAGTAGCTTTGCGCTTATGCGAACGAATGTTAAAAGCAAAACTACCTAAATGTGAATTTGTTGTAACACAAAAATATCGCACATTCTCCTAAAACGGCGTACTTCTTGTACTTTTTCGTTTAGCCTTTTTTAATTATGGATTTACTAAGATGTATGATCTTACATGGATGCGGGACGCTTCCAACCGGCCAATCTGGAAATCACTAGGGGAGACCTGGATTCAGCAGTGGACGTCCTGTGGCTGAAATGATAATGATGATGATGATGTATGGTCTTCATTTATGGAATGCATTACAAAGAAATCATGTCGATATATCGATACAATCTTAAGGGCTACGGGAAGCACTAAAGCAACCAAAACAATTCAAAACCAACGAAACTATTTTACTGGTCCCTTTTTGTTGGGAAAAGAAATATCGCTTTGTTAAAGCAAATGTGTGTTTAATGTTTTTCCTTTGGGCATTTGGTAGAAGATTGTTAGCAACTGACCAAAATTGTAATGATTAGTACTCATTGTAGCTTTAGGTACCATAAAATCTTAACTTGTAATATTGTATGTATTCTAGTCTATAAGGTATTTATTATATGGGCCTATTATTATAATGTCATCTGTAATAATTAAGATGCCTGAAATAAATGATATTAATATTAATTAATTAAATAATTAATTAAATAATAAAATATAATTTAAATTATTTTGTTAATTTTTTTTTTACAAAATGTGTGTGAAAATGAAATTCTATTTAGTTCGTCAGTTAAATTATCAAAAAATAATGTACACATATTTTTTCTTTTGTGTTAATGTAGCATTGTTTTGTTCTGTATACTAGACTTTACAACGTATTTTTTTAACAATATTTTCTGTAATAGGTACTGTCTTTTAGAACTTCTTAAACACATATTCACACAACACCCTGAATAAACGTAACAATAGAATTGAACGGTATAACGGCAAGTAACCGCAAATTTTAGCAAGAAAGCGAGTCGCCCATACTCGCACGGGCAACCAAAAGATGGCGCTGGTCGCATTTAACTCGCGCAAGAGTTTGGTTTTGCCGGGTAAGCTAATACTCACTTAAAGCAAAATTTTAATTTTGTAAATATGTAATAATTTTTGAAGATGTTATGCTTCCTATAATTTTAGTAAGTATACACATCATCTAAATTCTTTCATCTATTATAATTTTAACATAAAATCAGTTAGTGTTAGAGGTGTTCGTTATATTAGGTAGCAGAATAAATAATACTAATATTAATTTATATTCATATATTAGGTTAAAATCTAATAATAGGCACACCTAATATATTAGTATCAAAATATTATTTTATTAGTGGCAAAACGTATGTACGTATGTTAAAAGTGGTATGTTGCTTGAGTAAACAAGTAACCAAGATGATGATCTTACTTTTATAGTCATTGATTTCAGGAATTCGCAAAAGATGGCGTGTATCATTTGGTTTAAGCTGTGCTACCTTTACTAATTATCAGATGATGTTAGAACAGGACAGAATCATAATATATTATATCAACGTCCTTCTCATACTAATATTTTTAATATTCAATCAAATATAACGTTTATCGTTGTGTACTTGTGTTGTTTGTTTTAATCACAGATTAGAGATTAATGTATCTACGATTATAATAACCATCATGCGGCGCAACTAGCAAATGTATTTTCTCTCTTAAAGTTTATGTAGTGTTGAATGTAGAATAGTATTTTTAAATAAATAATAATGAGAATGACTTGAATCGGCCAAATATAAGTTTTTAACAAAATTGACAATGAGGCCAAAACACGCACATATTGTAAAAAGTGTATGTCATTTGAAACCATTTAAGCAAATTGAAAAATTATAATTTGAAACAAAATCATTTAATTTGCAACATTGACTTTTTTACTCGTAGCGTATTAGGTAATTTAAATAACTTTTAATAGTCAACAGCTTTGCGTTACCTGTAACGAGATATAACGAACGCTTAATGCAGTTTTAGCGTTTTACAAAATATATTATCTGAAGCCATATATTATAGCAGAAAAAATAATAGGTGTTATAAAAATAGCATAACGTTATAACGCGTTAGCAATATGTAGCCGTTATGAACACTCCTAGTTAGTGTCAAATAAAATTTATAATAATTTGTAAAAGAGTTTTCTATCATCGACACTGTAACTGATTTTTTTGTATCACCATAATTATTAACTAGTAAGTATTGGCTTAAGCTATAATTATTTTATTTTTATTTATTTAAAACTTTATTGCACTAATAGTGTACAAAGGGTGGACTTAATGCTAATAGCATTCTCTGCCAGTCAACCGTTGGGTCATGCAGAAAGTTTTCAATTGGTGCGGTGCAGGTAACAGATAAAATAACATAAAAGCTTAAATAATTCAACAATAAACTAAATTTAATATACTTGAATAAATTATTAATAATAAATAAATAATAATAAATACAGATATATCTAAAATACATACAATAAATACATACAAATTAATAATATAGGTGCAATTTATCTATTTTAAGAATTGTCTAACCTTATTCCTGAAAATGATCTTCGAGTCCGACTCCTTGATATCGAGGGGAAGTGAGTTCCAAAGTCGTGTCGCCCTCAGAGAGAAAGATTTAGAAACGAATGTAGAACGATGTGCAGGTGTACCCAGTCGAAGATTTTTAGAGGAACGGAGAGAGCGGTCATGAGATTGGCATAGATACGAGAACATATTCTTGAGATATAACGGTGAGGAGGGATTGTTAAGAATGCCGTATATAATGCCAAGAATTCGAAAATTTCTACGCTGACGGATGGGAAGCCATTTAAGTTGGGATCTAAAGCTGGAAACATGATCGTATTTGCGGAGGCCGAAGATGAATCTGATGCAACTGTTAAGAAGGCGTTCGAGCTTTTCAGTGAGAGCCTCAGAGAGGTTTGAACAACAGGAGTCAGCGTAGTCGATGATAGGAATGACGAGGGTTTGTACAAGCATAAGCTTAGTCTTGAAAGGAAGAAAGAATTTGAAACGGTAAAGACTCCTAAGGCAAGTGATTACCTTTCGGCTAATTTCAGCAACGTGAACAGTCCAGCTAAGTGTTGAGTCGATCATGAGGCCCAAATTCTTCACACTGGAACAGTACGGAATTGAGGTGCCTTCGTACACGACCGGTACAAGATCATCAGCACAAATTTTAGACAAAAGTCTAGAACTACCTATAATGATAGCTTGACACTTAGAAGGATTAACAGAAACACCAAAGTCACGTGACCAAGAGGATATGTTGTTCAAGCTATCATTTATTAAGCCGATGGCAGACGATATTTTAGCGACATCAGAGTGCACATACAGTTGTAAGTCGTCAGCATACAGATGATAAGAGCAGCGGAGGTTAAGGGTAATTAGGTTTATAAAAACTGAGAATAGCAAGGGAGAGAGAACGCCACCCTGCGGTACACCAGAAGACAAATCAAACCAGTCGGAGTTGGAGTGCCGAGTTTTGATTGATTGCCGGCGACCACGCAGGTATGAAGAGAACCATTCGATGGTTTGAGTAGACACCCTGAGATGAGAAAGAACAGCAAGAAGAAGATCATAGTCCACGGTATTAAATGCATTAGAGAAGTCTATTAAGACAAGAAGAGTGACTTTAGAAGAATCCATACCTTCCCTGATATCTTCAGTTACCTTAAGAAGAGCAGTGGTAGTACTGTGAGCGGGGCGAAAACCAGATTGAAGAGGATTTAGCAGATTGTTCTGAGAGAAATGGAAAGATAATTGTTTTAGAACACAAGACTCGATTATTTTTGAAAGGAAAGGTAAGATAGAAATGGGTCGGAAGTGGTTTGGTGTGGTGGGATTGCGAACCTTGGGAAGTGGGCAGACGAGAGCCTTACGCCAGATGTCGGGAAACTGACCAGAATCCAGTGACCAATTAATGATGTGCGTGATGATAGGTAAGATAATCTTGGTCAGCGGCGCGATCATAAGACGGCTGATGCCATCCACTCCGGTTGCCTTGGAAGTAATGGACGAAATGGCTTTACTGATTTCAGTGTCAGTAACAGGAGAGAATGAAAAGGGGACTATGTCAAGAGTAGGGAGAGAAGAGATATATGCTAGAGTGTTGGTTTTAGTTAAAGCATCGAGTGTTGGCAGATCCGTAAAATGCCGGTTGATATCATTAAGATTTAAAGAGATAGGGATGTCATCAGACTTCGACCTGCCAATACCGAGTGAACTAAGGAATTTCCAAGCATTCAAAGCAGAAGAGTTGTTGATTTCGGTGTGGATATGTCGTCGTTTAGCTGCTCGAATCATCTGGTTGCACCGATTTCGCGCAGTTTTATATGCAGCCCAGTTGCTGTCAGACCTATCCTTCTTAAAATTCCGGAAGGCCTTATTACGCCTAGACATGGCCATGCGGATACCCTTAGTCAACCACGGCGCTGGCGGTCGCCTAATGCGAACTGTATGAATAGGTGCATGTTTATCAAATAGATCCACAATGCTTTTCGTGAACAGGTCCACTTTAAGGTCGACTGTGGCAGCAGCTTCCACCTGATCCCAGTCAATCAAAGACGCGTCTCGTAATAAGTTTTCAGTGTTGATACGTCCATAACTTCTCAGCTGAACCGTTTGCGGCTTACTCTTAGGAGGTCTGACTCTATAGGAGAGGTAGAGAAGATCATGCCTAGAAAAACCAGGAGCTATTAATTGACCATGATGGATTACGAGATGAAAATTATCACTAGAAACCAGAGCGTGATCGATCCAAGTGTCACAGGTATCAATATTATGGTGTGTAGAGAAAAATGGGAGGTGTAGGAGACCAGTTGCCTTAAAGAGATTCAAGAGTTTTAAGGATCGAGATGAGTCTTTAGAAAGGTCAGTATTGAAATCGCCCATGATGACGTGGTGAGAGTAATCAGTGCTAACAGATTCTAGGGCGAGTTCGAGCTGAGAGAAGTAATCGATCGCAGGAGGGCAATACACGACCCCAAGAACCACTTTAATTCCATCTAGACAGATTTCAATGAAAAGGTATTCTGCCGTAGCAGAATAGTAAGCAGGAGATGATGAAATTATTTTATATTGAATATCTGACCTCAGGTAAATAGCCACGCCACCACCACCCTTTCCCAGTCGATCGTTTCTGATCAGTATAAAACCAGGCAGGCTGTACGAGACTGAAGGCAAGGGAGGTTTGAGCCATGACTCGGAGACTAGAACGGCGTGAATGTGCTCGGATGTAAAACTGTGTAGTAATTCACTATGATGCTTAGCAATGCTCTGAGCATTAATGTGGCATACATTTAAAGTGTTTTTAATATTTTGAAAACAGTTATCAAGTTGAACACCGAGTGTGTCAGTCTCAGAAATAAAAGAATCGAGTGAAGTATTACAAGAATAAAATGAGAGAGAGGAATTCGCTGAATTGAAAGATTCACTTACAGACATAATTGCACAAAAAATAATATATACAAATAATAAATTATAAATTATAATAATTTTATAAAACTATAATATAATAATACGTTATAAAAAATGGCTTGATTTGGTTTGAAAAAATACCAATTGGATGAGTACACTAAAGCCAGGTGCATTCTCCGTCTGCATCACCCACCAGCTAACCGAAGTAAACAATAGCAAAAGTTAACACAAACTAGAACTAAAATGACTAAAAATAAGAAATGAATAAAATAACACATTGCTGACCATTAACAGGTTAAACTATTAATCAGTATTTATTTTGCTACACAGAGGCATTCCATCAAAGTTAATAACAAAACTACAAAAAAAAAACATAAATAACGAAAAACGAAACGCTATTCGTTATCTGAAGACCATAGATTTACTTGATCAGTGACCATTGCGTAAATGTAAAAAAAAAAAAAAAATTTGTTGACAGTGACAATGGTGTAACAATGACTAGACTAGGTTATAATTTTATTAAAAAACATATCAACAAATACCGCCATATTCTGTGTAGCAAGGTTGGAAAAGTATAATGGTAGAGGAACAGTACACACTTGATAATCGATGACATGATTTGATCTATTTCTTAGCTGCCTGTTTCCGAGTGTTAATTCTCGACGAGTTCGAA
This sequence comes from Anania hortulata, assembly GCA_963576865.1. Lineage (NCBI taxonomy): Eukaryota > Metazoa > Arthropoda > Insecta > Lepidoptera > Crambidae > Anania > Anania hortulata. The sequence goes on from OY756413.1 coordinate 4,742,938, forward strand.
GTTGAAGTCTGAGGATTTGAAGTCTGAGGATTAGAATTAGATGCCACCGGTGCTTGAGAGCTAACTTTGACAGCGGGTTTCGGGAACTTGAGGATTAATTCTTGCAGCTCTTCAGGCGAATTAACTTTCCGCCTAGTGTTATCACCAAGCTTGACTGTGATGACTCCGTCAGAGGTCCAGCATTCACGCATTCCGAAATGCGAGCGGGCCTTAATGAACGTCGCCTGCCTAATCCTAGTAAGGAATTCACTTACTGATACAGAAGAGCCCTTGAGTAGTGACTTTTTCTTCCAAATTGCGGACTTCATATTGTAGGTAGAGAAGCGCACAAGGACTGGTCTGCAACGCTTGACTGTTTTATCGCCTAGCCGATGACATAGTGTGATATGTGTGGTATCAAAGTCTTGGAGCTCCAGCTTGGTCTTAATAGTATTGACAACTGCATCTGAGACGTTGTCCACACTCTCCGGTATGCCGCTGAATAGGAGTGCTTTGCTTCTGTGGCGCATTTCAATACCGTCGATGGTGTTGATACAGTCGGCAATTTGCCTTCTCATGCTTTTCAGAAGACCCCACACAAGATCCCGGAAAGCATAAAAGTCACCTGTGAGTTTCGTCAGTGAATCAGTTGGTTGTGAAGTAGCCTTAAGTTGAGCTTCGAAATCCGCCATTCGCCGGAATAAATGTGCCTCCATCTCCTCCTGGGATGACTTAAGGTCTGCGAGTAGTGCCATTACAGTGATATTATAAAAATTATGAAAATACAAGTCTGTTCTATGACTGTTTGTGCGAAAGTAGTGCTGATAGGTGACAACAGGTGGGTGCAGTTACATCTATTAAAAACACACTATAACTATTTTAAAAATAAAAAAAATCGAAGACCAAAATTTCCACTGTTGCTTTTTTGACACCTACCCTACCTATAATTAATTATGCTAAACAAATTATTACTAGTAAGTAATGTAACTAGCAACGTTGTCCACAGATAAGATTATTATAATAAATTTTATTTAAAAAAAAACGACTTGAAAACACTAAAAAGCTAAAAATAATTTTACCACGTGAACACCTAATCAGTTACTTTTGGAGTCTGTGCAAGCTGATCAGGGTTTGAATGTTTTCGTTGCACCGACTCCAAAAGTAACTGATTAGGTACTCACGTGGTGTATGAAATGTATTTATTTCATCTTTTTTTAGTGATAAATTCTTATCTAACTGCTAAACACCGATGTCATTCTCTTTTTTCCCACCCTTAGGGAAAAAAAGGGTAGGATTAGGGTAATTTTTTTTACCGTTTACTCTTTTTTTTTTCGAAAACTTTTACCAATGTATTTTTGAAGTATTAGCTATTCAATAAAAAAATAATCATCAGAATCGGTGTACATTCGTCGAAGACATTGGGTAAAATACTTACAAAACTATTCGTACCCATGGCACGAATACCAAGACCTTTTGGGCCCAAGCCAACCTCACCTGCCAGTCGGTGCACCTGCTGAACAACAGACGAGGCTCTCACGCAGGCTTTCCCTTCGGGGTTGGTTTCGGGGGTGGGGCTGGGTAGCCTTCGTGTCCGTGATATTGCAGACAAACTGCAGGAGTGTCGCCTACTCTGGTACGGCCAAGTTTTGCGGAAACCGGCAAGCTACGTAGCAAACAAATGTTTGGCCATGCCGCCACCGCCGGGTCCTGGCAAAGGGGGTAGACCCAATAAACGCTAGCTTGACGTAGTGAGGGCTGATATGCGTGCCAATGATCTCACACTCACAACTATAGATCCTCAAGATCGTGCGAAGTGGAGGAGTAAATCAAGGAAAGCGGACCCTGGGCTTCAAAGCAATGGCTTTGGACGCAACCGGGATTGACCGTATAGATGAAGAGAAAAAGAATTATGTTTCCTGAAGATAGCAAGTGAGTCGATGTCACAGACAGGTGTTTATTGTATATCTCATTTATCTACACTGTGTAACTCTAAATACGCAATTACCTCTTAGGGGCTGATTCTGGTAAATATAACAACTTTTTGTATGATATTTTGTATTTCCCATACAAAGTGTAACAGCTGATTGGACATTTAGTTATGAAGATGAAGTTTTTTTTGTAGATTGCGTTTGCGTTTTATAAGTTTTAGTCGCAAATAAATTTGGTTTGCTAGTTTAATGAACGGTATAAGAGCGATACGGTACATTAAAGTGTATTGATTGATAAGTTCTTTACAGTCAAATTCATTGTGTGAAATATAATACATAAGATCGAAAATTTCAAGGTCAACAACCATAAAATTACAAAGATAAAGCCTATCAAAGTCACTTGTAAGTATTAAATAAATAAATAATAAAGGATTATTATAGGATTAATTTGGAATAAAAACATTTACTCAATTTTGAACCATTTTTAGGGTTCCATAGCCAAATGGCAAAAAATGAATCCATAAATTCATCATGTCTGTCTGTCTGTCTGTCTATCCGTCCGTATGTCCAGCCACTTTTTTCCGAAACTCTAAGAACTATACTGTTGAAACTTGGTAAGTAGATGTATTCTGTGAACCGTATTAAGATTTTCACACAAAAAAAAACAATAAATTTTGGGGGTTCCCCATACTTAGAACTGAAACTCTTTTTTTTTTTCATCAGACCCTTACGTGTGGGTTGGGGTATCTATAGATAAGACTCAAAAATGATATTGAGGTTTCTAATATATTTTTTTCTAAGCTAAATAAGTTTGCGCGAGAGACGTGTCCCCCCCCCCCCCCCCTGTAACTTCTGTTATGGATGTGATGTACATTACCATGCAAACTTCCACCGAAAATTGGTTTGAACGAGATCTAGTAAGCAGTTTTTTTTTAAATAAGTCATAAATCGTAAACCGCAATTTTCCTTACGTAATGTTTTGAATTTCAATTTACAATAAAAATACCCTAACTATGACTCGATTGTCGTGATGGGTGAACTTTTACTTATATAGGTACCTACAGGTTTGTACGGAACTCTCGGTGCGCGAGTCCGACTCGCACTTGGCCGGTTTTTTTTATTAGCAGGCAAAGGCCAGTACCTACAGATTAAATTAATAAATGATTATAATTTCAAAATCTTATTCTAAAGTGTTGTATATAATCTGTAGTTGCTAAGTGTTTGTATTTTCTATGCCTATTGTATGTCTTGTATTCTCTCTGGTTATAATATAACATGGAGTCGAGTTCGATCACATCACAAGTCTTGTGTTTTCTTTTACGTATATTTAGCAGTGGCGAAGAGGATGAAATAAGAAAATATTTCTAGGGCCTGTTAGTTCACGATGTCAGTTGGAAAATTGTCGGAGTTTAATATAAAAAATGGGAATTGGTCAACATATTCGGATCGATTGGAGATGTACTTTCTCGCAAACGGGGTAAAAGACGAAGTTAAGTTACCAACATTAATTTCAGTAATGGGGGAAGAAGCATACGAACTGTTGGCTAACCTATCAAGTCCAAGAAAACCATCTGCATTAGGGTACGGCGAAGCAATAGAACTTTTAAAAAAACATTTACAACCTAAGCCGTCCATGTTAGCAGAAAGATATAGGTTCCGACTTCGGCGGCAAGCAGCAGACGAATCCATCGCAGACTATATGGCGGAATTAAAAAAACTGTCAAGATATTGTGAGTTCGGGTCCGCACTGGAAGAAAACTTGAGAGATCAATTTGTGTGCGGAATTGCGAGTGATGTTACGCGACAAAGGTTGTTTGCAGAGGACAGCATTTTGTATGATAAGGCGGTAAAGCTAGCCAGTACGCTCGAAGCGGCGGAGAAAAATGCAAGTGAAGTCGTGAGTGGAAACAAGGAAGCTACAATACATAAAGTCCATAATTCGTTCGAGTGTACTGCATGCGGTGGCAGTAGACACAACGCCGAGAACTGTCGATATAAAAACTTGTGTGCAGCTTTTGTCAACGACTAGGCCACCTAAGGCGAATGTGTCCTGTTAAAAAAAATGACTATAGTGATGTGAGGTGTGGTGATAGATCGAACCAAATGAGAAACAGCGGCAGGCAACCACGCGTAGGGCGTGAAAACCCGAGGCCAGCAGCAGGGCCCGTGGGAGCGAGCCAGAGTGGCTACTCACAGCGTGGCGCCAACAGCGGGCGGGGACGCGGGTGGCGCCAGGCCACTGGAGCTTATTACATGCAGGAACCAGACGTTGCAACGCGGTCAGCGGGTAGCAACAGTGTACTGCCCTCAGAGGTTAATTCTGAAGATGAAATCGAAGAACCTATGTATCAAATGGGCTTAGGTAGCTACAAACCGGTGTGTATATCACTGCAAGTACATAATACATTGTTAAAAATGGAAATAGACACAGGGTCAGCACTGTCTTGCATAAGTAAAAATACTTATCATAAATATTTCAGTCGGATAGCCTTAAATCCTAGTAAGCTTAAATTAACTTTTTATGATGGCTCAATAATCAAGCCGTTAGGTTACATAGAAGTCCCTGTCAAATATAAAGGTATAACAAAGTTGCTAGATTTGTACATAATAAATAATGGTACAACAACATTATTGGGCCGGCAATGGCTTTCAGAATTGAGTATCGAAGTACCTAAATTAGGTGTATATAATGTTAATAATGTCAATGAAAGTGTAAATAGTAATAATAAAATTAAGGACCTACTTTCCAGACATGATTCATTATTTGATGGCACTTTGGGACGGTACTCCGGGGGCACGGTGCGACTGCACGTGCGCGACGGCGCGACTCCGGTGTTCTGCCGCGCGCGCCCCGTGCCCTACGCGCTGCGCGAACGCGTCGATGCGGAACTCGATGCTATGCTGCGGGCCGGCGTCATTGAGCCCGTGGACCGTTCTGACTGGGCGACACCATTAGTGATAGCGCGTAAAGCGGACGGAGGTTTGAGAATCTGCGCGGATTACAAGGTAACACTTAACCGTGTTTTAGAAATTGATAGATACCCGGTTCCTAAGGTAGACGATCTTTTCAGTGATCTGAATGGATATACTTACTTTACAAAGCTGGATCTCTCACAGGCATATAATCAGCTGGAACTAGATAAAGCATCCAGGGCATATACGGTAATTAATACTCATCGCGGACTGTTCAGATATAACCGCCTGGTTTATGGTCTTGCTTCTAGTCCGGGGGTGTTCCAGAAATTTATGACAGAATTATTTTCAGGGGTACCAGATGTAGTAATTTTTTATGATGATATTTTAATCAAAAGTAAGGATTTAACCAGCCACTTAAATACAATTGAATGCGTATTCGAGATTTTGAAAAAGAATGGCTTAAAAATAAAGTTGAATATCTAGGATTTGTAATAGGGAAGAACGGCATAAGCGTGAACCCGGATAAAATTCAACCAATCCTAGACATGCCACCACCTACTAACGTAAGTGAATTAAAATCATTTTTGGGCATGATAAATTTCTATGGTAAATTCATCAAAAACTTATCAACTTATCTTAACCCTTTGTACGAGTTGTTAAAAAGAGGATCACACTATAGATGGTCGGGCAGACAAAATGAAGCATTTGAGCGGGTAAAGAAATTATTATGTAGCGCAAACGTACTTGCCCATTACGACGGTTCGGCACCAGTGGTGGTGACGTGCGACGCGAGCTCGCGCGGCGTGGGCGCCGTGCTGGCGCAGCGCGCGCCCGGCGGCACAGCCCGAGCGCAACTATAGCCAAATCCATAAAGAGGCCCTAGCGATTATTTTTGCAGTCGAAAAATTTCACTAATATCTATACGGAAGAAAGTTTACATTACGCACGGACCACAAGCCATTGGTTAGTATTTTCGGGCCCAATACTAGTATTCCGACGACGGCGGCTAGCCGACTCCAACGGTGGGCTATTAAGCTTGCGGCTTATGACTTCATAATAGAATACGTAAATACGGAAAAAAATACAGCGGACGCCCTATCGCGGTTAATCAAAGCACACAAGGATGACGTTCGCTCTGGGGAGGAAGAATTGCCGGAACAGACGTACTTGCATTTTGCGGCAGAGGCTGTCCTCCTAGATTATAAAGTATTGAAAAGGGAAACGTCATCTGATCCGATATTAAGTAGAGTATTGAGTTATATTATGGACGGCTGGCCGAGCGCACTGGACATGAAGGAGCTCAAGCCATATGCCAATCGAAAAACAGAACTGTATTGCGAGCTAGGTTGCGTAATGTGGGGGCACCGCGTTGTGGTACCCCCCTCTTGTAGGGATAGAGTTATCAAAGAATTACATGAGGCACACATGGGTGTGGTAAAAACGAAAGCACTCGCCCGCAGTTATGTGTGGTGGCCCGGGGTGGACGAGGCGGTTGAAGCCGCGTGCCGCGCGTGCGCCGTGTGCGCCGCGGTGGCGGACGCGCCGCCCGCGCACGCGCCGCGCTCCTGGCCGTGGCCAGACAGGCCATGGTCCAGACTGCACCTGGATTTTTTAGGGCCAATAGCAGGTACGACATACCTAGTGGTAGTCGACGCCTGCTCGAAATGGATCGAAATTACAAAAATGAAAAGTACCACAGCTCAGTCAGTTATTTCTGTTTTGCGAGAAATTTGGTCTAGGTTCGGGATACCGAAGCAAACCGTTAGCGACAATGGGCCGCCCTTTTCTAGCGAGCAATTTCAAGCGTTTTTAAAAAACAATGGTATTGAGCACATTTTCTCTGCCCCTTACCACCCCGCCTCTAACGGAGCGGCAGAGAACGCGGTTAAAATTTGTAAGCGGGCAATTCGAAAAGCAATAAACCAGTCTTTAGACGTGGACACCGCTTTGTGTAGATTCTTATTAAATTACAGTAATACTGAACATTACACGACCGGTGAGAGTCCAGCCCAAATCCTGCTAGGACGCAAGTTGCGTATGCGTCTAGATATGTTAAAACCGGAGCGATCCGCGCGAGTCAGCCAACATCAAGCCCGTAGCGAGGAGATCGCTGGGGGAGCTACACGGCAACTTACGCCAGGGGAGTTAGTCTGGTATCGCGACTATCGCGGACCAGACCGTTGGCTCGCTGGGCAGGTTACGGATAGGTTAGGAAGTACGGACTATAATGTAAGATCAAACTTAGGAACCGAGGTACATAGACACGTAGACCAGTTAAAACGTAGAGTATCACAAGGAATTCCAGAACCTCCGTCCAAATCGCCAAGTATAAACAGTCGCGGGTCGCAAATAATACCTGTAGAGGAGGATAAAACATCAACGGAATCCATGGGGGAATCGATGACGCCGACGCAGATACATGAACCTGATGACCCGGTCATAAGTGAAGATAGCGCGCAGGAGAACCTCCCAGAGGTGCCAACTAAAATCATTACAAGGTTACGCAAACCACCCGTAAGATTCGGGAGAGATGAATATTTTTAATGTGTTCCCCTTTAAGGGCATAGTGCATAAAATATGTCGTTATTCTGTATTATTGATAATTTGGTAATTAAGGGTGGAGGTGTTGTATATAATCTGTAGTTGCTAAGTGTTTGTATTTTCTATGCCTATTGTATGTCTTGTATTCTCTCTGGTTATAATATAACATGGAGTCGAGTTCGATCACATCACAAGTCTTGTGTTTTGTGCAAGTACAAGAAAGTGCTGTGTGGGGACGGCCGTAACAATATACTTCTCCACCGCCAACAGGAGGCGTGTCATAAGAGGTGGCTAACTCCTGTAGTACGACACGGGCAGCAGATTCTGCGTGCAAAATACTATAAAAAAACTACGCTCGCCAACCCACCAGCCAAGCGTGGCGAGTATTGGCAATCCCTTCTATATAGAAGTGATTGGAGGAGGCCTATGTTCAGCATATCCTATGGCTGAAATGATGATGATGATGATGATTCTAAAGAAGAAATTTCTTTCTTATACGTTATTCAATAATTTGCTATATAATAGTGTAGACAAGTCCTTAACAAAAACAATGTCTACCTAAAGAGCTTCCTTGCAACAATATTTTTTGAGAGTCATAATATTTTTTGGGAGAAAGTCGCCATTATGAGATTACTGAAACACGGGGTATATTTTATTGTGTTAGGAAATTTTGCTTATAATATCGTTGCGCAATGAAATATAAGGAGTATCATCATTCTGATTAACATTGCATGAGACCACGAAGTATACTGTGTTTCGTTTTGATAGGCTTAGGTTTATTTGTACATCTTTCTCTAAAAATCATGTGTATTTTACTTGTATGGTGTGCAATAAAGAGTATCTATCTATCTATTTGACAAAAGTCGCTGACATAGCCCAACGGATTAGCAAGCTGAAGTGGCAGTGGGCGGGGCACATAGCACGTAGAACTGATGGCCGATGGGGCAGAAAGGTTCTAGAATGGAGGCCGCGTATCGGCAAGCGCAGCGTAGGACGTCCACTGACAAGGTGGTCAGACGACCTGGTAAAGGTCGCAGGAAGACGCTGGATGCAGGCCGCTTCCAACCGGCCAATCTGGAAGTCAATGGGGGAGGCCTATGTTCAGCAGTGGACGTCCTATGGCTGAAATGATGATGATGATGATTTGATTTCTTCGGTACGAGAGGTAGAGGATCTTGCTAATATTATAAATGCGAAAATTTTAATGCATGGATGTTTGTTACTCTTAATCACGCCATGACGGCGGAACGGATCTAGATAAAATTTGGCACAGATCATAGCCTGGAATATCAGAAATGTTACTTTTATCCTGGATAACTATCATTATGGATGGCGCTTCTTACCTTTATGGCAAAGAAGGCGAATATATGTGAATGCGAAAAAATATATTATTATAACACTAGCTGTGGCTAGCGATTTCGTTAAGTTGTTCTTTAGTTTAGACCTTCATATAATGATAGTTCGGTACCTACGGCAATTACAAAATTGAAGCTACAAAACATTTTGTGTGCAAACGTTTACATACATACACACGAACACCATTAAAATAGGGTTGCTCGTAATAGTAGTTGTCCCAAAAACTAAAAAAATCGATAAAAGCAATGCCTATATCTAGATTTTTATGCATTCGAAGCGGATTGACATTAAACACTACGGCGCTGTCCGCTCCCTGTGGCTCCAATTAAGTTGCATCAAATTTTGCGCGTGGATTACGTATCTATGTGTCTTTAATCTAAGGTTTAGACTAACTATGGTGTTACTAAGATCATGCGAACGAAAATGCGAGCAACAACTAGTATTTAAATAATTCAGCCAAGTACGTATCGGGCCACGTTCTATGTAGAGTTCCGTAATAGCCCATAATGGGCTAGTTTCCTAAAAAAATCGAATTAGTCCGTCAGTTGGATTAACAGAAAATATTGAAAACGTATTTTTTCTTTTCTCAATCAAACAAAAAATTATGAAGATATATCCCGTTAAAGTTCCGCGTAACGTCCCGCCTTGCGACACTTTTTAGCAAGACGTGACGTCACTCCCATACTTTGATGCGCTTTATCATCGTAATTTTTTGTTTGATTGACAAAAGACAAAATATGGGTCCAATATTTTTGATAATCTAACTGACGGACTAAATAGAATAATATTTTTTTGACCCAGGAAACTAGCCTATAATATGCGGTATTTTCTACCTGTTTTACATAATTATCAACTTCATCTCAGTAATTTTCTTCTCCAAGTAAATTTTATAAGTTAACTCTGTAACTGGTAGAGCCTACCTAACTGCGATATAGTTTTCCTTTTAATTTTGTTAATTATACTACAGTTGTGAATTTTTTTCATATCTCTTAAAGCAAACATTTAGCAATCTAAAAACATGCAATTTAAAGCTTTATATTACGTAAAAGGATCCCTAAATCCGAAAATGGTACTCACACATCCACAATATTTGTATACGACCTATCCAAGTGTCACACACCATGGAATAGACGAGAATAAAAATAATCCCCACTTTATGTGTTACCATTTCTCTTTCAAGTTAATTTGTTACTACTTCAATAACCAGTTTTTGGTGTACATTCAAATCTAAATTTATATCTCATACTGTTTCTCTTCTTGCTACATAAAATGTACGAGATTAGTTTTGCATCGTTCCTCATCGGTTGTTCAATCATTCCCGAGACGACATAAAAATGGACTGTAACACAGAACGAACGCCATTTTTAAATAACAACGGCCAAGACTGAAATGGGCTATTAAAATGGTTCCGTATGCTGCTTCTGCCCAAATTATCTAATAAAGTAGCTGTTGCCCGCGACTTCGTTCGCGAGGTGTTTCATTAAAAAAAAACTGAAATTTCTTATTTTTTTCATTTAAAAGAACCTTCTCCTGACTTTCATTAATACAACAAAAAAAGAATTAGCCAAATAGTTCTATCCGTTCACACGTGATGCGATGACCAAGGCAAATAGCGATTCATTTTTATATTTAAGATATATATAATAATAATAATAATAACCCCGCATGGGCAGCTTGTGGCAAGCTGTAGGTGAGTGGCGACACCTCAGACCCCGATCCTCCGGAGGGCCCGTATTTATTTGGCCCTTGCCTCTTGTGCTTGCCTTAACTGGCCGGCCAAGAGTGGAGTTGCAAGAGCAGAACCTGTGCTCCAGGTTGGAAGTGTAAAATGTCATAACGCCGGGGGCCCGTTGACTGGTGCGTTTAGCACTGGGATCTTGCACCCCGCAGACTCACCTCTCTACAACCTTAGCCGTTCACACCAATGTTGCTACCCTTGCTACCTTCTGGTGGCTTTAATAGGGCGGCCCATTTAGTGAGCGGCGAGTCACCGTCTGCCCTGATAATCGAGATGAGACATTTGATATGGCAGGCGTCCCGTTGTCTCATCAATATCCCGGCCACCAGTCCATCAAGTTCCTTTCCATAGACCCGGTATAGTTTCCATCTTTTCTGCAATAGTCCTTGCACCTAGCGGGTGCTGTCTTTGGCTGTATCTTCTCAATAGTACAGGCAGAGATAGTATCCGCTAAGTGTACATATCCCAACTCATTATCGTAGCTCAAAGGGGCCTCTTCGTGTTGGATCTGTATCCCCACGAACGCCTTCCAAAAGCACCGGTTTTTTTTTGCCGTGATTTCCCGTAGGAGAGATACAATAATAATAATAATAATAAAGCTTTATTTATACCATACCTAAGAAAGAAAAAAAAATCTGAGTTTACATTTTTGTTAGTAGTGTTAGTAGAGTTGATAATTTACGGCTTGTTGTTAGTTTATTGTTAGTTTTTTGAGATATGGTCCCCTTCTAGGGTAAAAGCCTCCTCTAATCCTTTCCATCTGTCTCGGAGTTTTCCAGTCGCCAACCAGTTGTTCCCTGCCACCTTTTTCAAGTCATCGGCCCATCTTTTCCTTGGTCTGCCAATCTTTCTTTTACCTTCGGGCCCCTTCCATTTCGTCACTTGTAGAGTCAACCTCTTGTCCGTAAACCTTGCAATGTGGCCTGCCCATCTCCACTTCTGTTTAATTTAAGATATATATAATACCTATAATTTATAAGTTAACTTAGTTTAAAAACCACTTACCCTAAGCCGCCGATCAGTTGACATCAGTTTGTATCATCATCCTCATTCAGCCATAGGACGTCCACTGCTGAACATAGGCCTTCCCTAGTGACTTTCAGAGTCTCCGGTTGGAAGTGGCCTGCATCCAGCGGCTTCCTGCAACCTTTACCAGGTCGTCCACCCGCAAGGTGGACAGACGAGTAGTTCGTTATAGCTAAAACGATGAACGATGTTAACAATCCTGGTGCTCAAAAACAACAAGTTTTAAATCTATAAAAAAGACAGATCGTTAGCAAGTAGGTCAGAGTGATATATGAAAGATGAAGAATGAAAAACAAGATAAAAAACAAATCCATCGAGAACACACTGTTCGTTTATTTTCATCCGTCAAAAACCTGGTCAATATTATTAGAATTATTAAAACAAAAAAAAACACATCCTACTATCTCGTTTCTCTTTCTTACATCACTCTGACCTCCATCCCTACTCGCTAACACACATTCATTTCATATGTATAAATAACCGATACTTATCCTTTCTATTATTCATTATGACGAAGACAGAGCTTGCTAAAATGGTAGACATTTAAATTGCCTAAATACAGGGTAGCCAGAAAATTGATATCCAAAATTTTTTTAGGTGCCTCGCGTTGAAAGGTATCTGATTCACCCCTATGTATTTTCAACGATTTTTCGTAGTTTTCGAGTTAAGATTTTTTTTATGAATTTTTGCAAGCGGTGTATGTCTGAAAAAATTTTAAAAAAATTAGAAGGTTTCTTCGAACTTTCGAGCTAAATCTTTATGAACTGTGTATTTTTGCATAAAATAAACAGCCTCATAACTTTAATGGAAGTTACTACAAAATTGACCTAAAGTTGAGAATTTATGTTCAGTGAGTTATTATTTAAATTTTCAACTTAAAATTTAAAATCTAAACTGATAATTTCTTATTTTTTAAGTAGCTTTAGAGAATGCGCTAGACTCTTAAGCTTTCATAATAATAATATAAAAGTAGTACTTCATAGGCTTCATAGGCTATTTAAAAAAAAAAATATTCGAAAACTACGAAAAATCGTAGAACATACATAGGGGTGATTCAGATACCTCTCAAAACGAGGCACCTAAAAAAAATTTTTGGGCATCACTTTCCTGGCCACCCTGTATAATTTTTTTTATATTAATACTATAATATTTAAAAAGTAATACGTTTTAAAATCACTTATTACCATAAGAATTATAGCAGTTCCTGAAATAATGTTTTTCTCTGTCAAAACAAGTCATATCCGCAAGTGGAGCAGCTGCAATAAAACATTATTTTTCTTTATTTGGATCTACCCTTTTCCCGTTGAACCCTACATCGGAATAAACAAGCCTTAGTTTACTTTAGAGAACTTGCTTGATTAAATTTTAAATTGAACTTTATTGTTGGACGAGTTGGTTCCAGAAGTGTTTACCAACTAAATAAAAATGAAAACATCTGTGTCGGAGATAGAAATAAAGTGGAAGGTACGGAGTTTTTGAAAAAAGAGTCTTTGAGAAGTTTATTATGAGTTTTGCAGTCTTCACCTAGTTATGCTTGTTTTAGTAAAGATTAAGATGGCTACTGACTAAGCAAGGTAATACAGATGTTTCAAACTTGTTACGCGAGACGACGATGTTTGCCCTCGGCCATGTCACAACTTTTCCTATATAATAAACATCGAAATCTTTAAAAAAAATACTTCACCGACTAACTTAGGATTTGTACGGGAAAACTTAAGTATTTTTTAAGATTTTAATGTTGGTCCGATAGAAAACATTGTTGCATTGAAGCTCCAGGAACGCTATTTCGAAGGTTATTATTAACCTTCGGCAGGCAACACTCTTTTTACATACATAAATGGCAACAGGGGTTCCGCATCACCCCTTATTTTTAAACTCAAATAAAACAGCAATTTCTAAGAAAACGAAAGTTATTTATTATGAGATCAATCACTTATACAATTACTAATAACACTAATAAGTATTAATTATGGCACTCTTAATTTGGTTTCATTTTTTTGGGTTAAATGCAGTTCAAGCAAATATCCTTACGGTGTTCAGTGCAAGCGGGCTGAAGACATTTTGTGCAAAAAGTTTTTACTTTTTTGTCCCGTTTTCTTGGACATAGTGCACATCTTGCTTGTGTTGTTGCATGAATGCATCTTTTTCCGTTTCGATACTTTGAGCGTTGCCTCTCCCAAGTCGCTGAATAGTCACTATATTTCGCCGCGGTGTTCTACTCGAAGATGGTGGAATAGACGACCAAACATGTCCATTCTTACCTCTCAACACATTAGTGCGTAATAGTGCCAGCGGCACATCCTCGTCGTCACTACCTTCATAATTTGAAATAATGTCCTCCTCCTCCGAGTGCACTAAAACATGATCATCATTTTCACTCACATCACCGTCTTCGGAACGGCGCTCATCATCAGTGCTAGCATCAACAATACTTTGCAAGTAGTCTTGAATCTGCGTATCCAAAATCGAAGCCATTTTTACCTAAAAAAATCAAACAATTATTACAGTATTACAAAAAGAAATACTTACGTAAATAGCAACAGGGGTGATGAGTCACCCCAGCAATGTTAATATAACAAAAACAACGACTTACCGCGACACGTTGACGCGTGCGACTGATTGCATCCACTCCAATTAGAGAATAGATTGAGCGTTAGAATGAGACAGAAACAATACCAACTAAATATTGACACTTTTATCAAGTAGTGGGGTGACGGGTCACCCCTGTTGCCTTCCTAAGGTTAACATTGTTTAATAATAACGTGTTAATAAAACAAGTGGCTAAAGTACCAATGTGTACTGGTTTGGACTAAGATCCATCAATTTTCATACGCACTCCACTGAGAGTAATATTTTAACAATAAATTCTTTGCCGAAGTCTATCGGAACGAAAAGATAATCCCACTCACCAGCGTGTAGGAGCGGCCATTATACATAAACCTCCATGTCATATTAAACCCGTAAAAATACTGAAAGGTTTGAAGGTCATGATGAAATGGTTACCGCTGAAATCAAATAGGCTATGAACGCTGACGTTGGAGTAATTATTCAAATAAAATTGATGTTTGGGTGTCAAAAAATGAGTATCGTATTTCTTTACTAAAAAAATAAAGTATTTCGTTTATTTTCCGCGATGGACAAATGACCTTAGGATGGTGACTGGCAGTGGCTGGATGAAAAAATGCTCTTTGATGCTCTTTCTTTCTTTTCAGTCTCCCCAAATTACATCTAGCATTAGACTTCAATAGGCTGACATGATGATGATGATGATGATAAATTGGCAAGCAAAGTTTTCTTGTTTTTAAGGTCTAGGCTACAAAGTATTCAAATAAATAAATATGGGCCATAAAAAAACAAATTGTCACGGTCTTTAAGTAAAGATTCAAGAAGCTAGCGGACAAAGTATTTTTTCTTAGGGGCATCTCACAGGAAAAAATAACCCAAGCTAAGTAAAAAAAAAATTGGTTGCCTTTAGCACTATTTCGATAAAGTAAAGTTTTAAATTGTGTTTGTTATCACGACTTAAGTAGTTTTTGTATGTGCTTAATTTGTAAATAGCCAAATATATATTTTTGGTTATATTGTCAGTAAGTTTCTTGTCCCAAAAATAGAAAAAACGAAACGAAAAGTATAATTATTACATGATGGTATGCAATGGAATACCCTTACAGGGTCCATAAGTATAGTCTCACTATACTTATTAACACCTATGACGCAATAAACAAATATGATATGATCATTTTATTCTAATGGCTCAAGTGGGATTCAAACCCACATCCTTTCGTTATATACTCGACTCAACTGAGTTATGAATGAAAAATTAACATTAAAAATATTTTTTCATATCTCAATTAGTATCTAAAGACGTACTTTTGATGCAGAATTCTGATTCTGGTACGAAATCCCAAATACCCAAGATACAACACTATTTCTATTCTTACACAATTCTATTGATTTAAAGTTACGTGTCCACAGTCCAATTGAACCCGAATTCACAAGCGTAGTTAATCGCCCAAGATACTACGAAAGTTAAGAACTCGTTAAGCATTAAGAATCGCTCTCAACTAATTAGAGCCAGTCTGATGCTCCGTCACGCTATGTTTTGGACCGATTTAAAAGATTGACAAATTAAGCCGTTGACTAAACTTAAATATTAAGAAGCAGGACAAACACAAGATGAGTCGGGTTGGTCATTCCCAAGTATCCAAAGCCCATTGTATGAAAAATTCAATTTCATAAATTAGTTAGGTATATTTATTTATATAATTAATTTCCCCACCGCCAACAGGAGACGTGTCGTTAGAGGCGACTAATTCCTGTAGCACGAGACGGGCAGCAGCGTCTTGGTGCGAAATCTTATAAAAAACTGCGCTCGCCAACCCGCCTGCCAACGGTGTAGAGTATTGCCAATGATAAGTCATTAAGGGAAGCCTTTGTTCAGCAGTGGAAGTCTTATGGCTGAAATGATGATGATGATGATGAAATTAGTTCCCACGACCTCAACCCACCGTATAACCCATGTTATTTTTATTTATTTTATTTTATTTGATATAGCAGCGATAGTAATTACACACTGTTAAAATGTTAAGTTTGTCAGATGAACATACACAGAATAAATAGAGTAATAGGGTCCCGTTGGTACCCTTCGAATACGGAACCCTAAAACCTTTGTAAAATCAAATAAAGCATGTCCCTACTTTTACTCATTGATTTAATAAGACATCTGATTTCTTGAAATGTCACATTCTGTGACGTGTGGAGTCGTAATGAAATAAATAATGCGCCAGATATAGGCTGATGTAATTTGAGTTACAACGCGCTTGCGGCTGGATTGTGTGATGGTAACTACATTTTCGTACCCGCTCCAAAAATATGTTGAACCCATTATAAAAACTTAACAATGTCGTAGCTAGTACGTAAAATTGACCACTTTATGATGTGATCGATCATTTCATAAAATGGTGGTATTCCATGATATGACCAACTAAAACCGACTTTATCGTTTAAACGTCAACATTCAATGAAATGTCAATACACGTTTGACCATATCATTAAAATAAAAATCGTTTACAAGTTACGTGAATTTGTTTAATATTTGTAATCTTAGTCGATAGATAAATTACAAATTTTAAACAGTTATTATTTTAAAACAAAAAGAATAAATAAAAAGACTTGAACAACTAAATAACCAAACTAACCTCTCAATTTACGTTCCGAACTCCTTGATTTTTTTGACGTTGCGCTCGTTTTTTGAGTGACTTTCATAAAAATCGCCTAGCTTGGTGTCGTAACGATATATCACTGAACTTTCACCTTCAATTTACACATTATTATTCACTTTTATGATAAAATATTTGTCCGCTGCCATTATTCATCACAAAAACAAAGCAACATTAGCACCTCTAGCAGTGGGTAATGTAACGATTTTACGATATTATCACTAATGTTTGACCATTTCATGGAGTAATCGTGCGTTTAGCAGTTTATATCGTCCAACGCTGAGTATTCATTGATCTGGCCAGACCACATCATGATGTAGGCAGCGGTTTCGGTTCTATATCATGAAATAAACGATTTTACGATCTGGCCACCACAACAACATACTTTATGTTACCATCTTCCACTGTCACTCTACGTCACAGTCGTCGCAGAAAATATGACAACCGGACATCGAATCTTAACGCCATCATATTAAATTTCCACGATGACTTCGTTTATATTTAAGACGTCTAAAATTAATAACTTTAGTTAAAAAATAATTTAATAAAACTTGTTTAATTTGGATTATTATAATAATTTCATAGTCAAAACAATGTGTTTGAATGTAATTGTTCTAACTCCCATATTTTTGTCCTTGATTATTTTTGTTTAAAAGCCAGATGTGAGTTCTTTCAGATTGATTATTTTACCCTGAACTGATTGTAACAAAAAAGCTCTACCGGAATAAAGAGTCATCAGAACTACAGACTACTCATTCGGCCTCCCTACTTTCTGATATTTATTTTATACTTTATTTTAGACTGTGGTAAATCATACCGTTCTCCCTCTAGACCGATGTAAATCTACCACAGTATTAACAGGAGATAATAAATGGTCTAGTAGTCCCTGTCGCTTGCTCTCCACAGCCGCAAATCAGGCTTCATCGCAAAACTGCCCTCCCCCCACCCCACTAAATGTTTGCACAATTCTGGACATTGTCCTGCAAGGTTCCCTCAGTTCTGGAGTTAAATTTTAAAGGCAGTTATGTCCCTCTTAGTACAGTCTTTAAAGTGAAGAAATGGTCCTATGAATATGTAACCCTAAAATCGAGAATGGAAACTTTTACAAAGTTTCAGTCACACCCAGTGCTTTAGCGAAAATACAAAAGCTTTTAGCTCATTCAAGCTTAGTAACTGATTGGAAGCACAAAGTTTGGTTAAGGCGTATTAGACATAGAGTAAAATTAAATGACTGATTCATTTGAGTGAGAGTTAAAGCAATGAATTGAGAAAAACGTCAAAGTGCGAGTGTGCTACCTCATTCGAGATCCTCAGCGAGAACCCGACTCACACTTAGCCACTTAGCAAATTTAGTACACATATAGATAATAATTATAATTCTCCTGGCCGATTTCGGTCACAGCGACTGCCATACATCATAGGACCTTGATGGTCAGCTCTGTCGTGTACCTTCAGATAACTACAGAAACCAATTTTGGTGAGAACCATGCGACTACTACAAATGCATGTGAGGACACCATTAGTATAATTATATACTGTATAATTATATGTTCGAGTTTAAATCGCATGTTAAGATTATTTTAATGAAAAAGGGTTATTATACTTTTAAATACTATTTAAATGACAAAAATGTCTGGAATTAAATACTGCCCTGCTCGCACAGGTATACATTATTTTCTTTTTCTTTTTTTTGTGGCAGCTAGTGGTGACTGAGTTTGTTCCGGCGTTTCTTCTCAGCACTTGCCAGATTGTCTGTGTCTTGTCTCGAAGCGCTAGTAGGGCCCAAAAATAAGGAGACATGTTCTGCCCCATATGGGCCAATAATGTTATTATTGACGTTCATAAGTGTCAGTTTTCTGTCCTAAACTGAATAAATGATTTTTGACTTTTGACTTTGACTATACAATGGCCACAAGTGGATGGGCCTTTATCTCGTCGCGCTTGGCGTCGAAATCTGCTTTACGTTTATTTTTAAAGTCCCCTTGTCTCCACCGAATGCTTCCACTCTGAGAAATCGATCTTAGACCGCTTTGTATGGCACTTCTGCACTCTTCTTCTTATAGCTGAGAAACTGGCCGCCATGATTCCGCTTAGCAACTTGAAGCTCAACATAAAAGATGTGTTTAGCTGTTCTATTTTCAGACGTGCATGACACATGGCCACATTACCGGAGCCTAAGTCTTCCTTACACGTTCCAACTATCTGATATGCATAATTTTCATTTGTTTAAGACAAAAATGAGTGAATGTAAATTCAATACTAGATATCCACGTAAATTAAATCTTCCTTCCAAAACAACTAGTCTACATATAGGTACAGTAAAAACGCCTACTGTATGGCTATAAAAATGTATAATAGATAGGTTAGACGAAAAACTTAAATCTCTTCCATTACTAAGTTTAAAAACAACCTTAAAACGTAACACTATGCACCAAACGGGTATTATGCAACACTACCTTATTTTGCGTTATTGGTTTTCCCGACGTTTCGACCTAGTTGCATAGGCCGTGGTCACGGGATGACTGGCGATGTGCGGCGTCGTCTGCCCGAGCGCGATGACAAATATTCACCCACCCGCACTTCTTCAATATTTGTGTCCGTATGCAACTATGCAACTAGGTCGAAACGTCGGGAAAACCAATAACGCAAAATAAGGTATGTGTTGCATAATACCCGTTTGGTGCATAGTGTTAGTTAAAAAAGGCAACAAGAAAGTTTAAAACCTTAAAACATGGCTGATACAAGCGAGTTTTACTCGGTAAAAAAATACTTTCAAACCTTTAACAAAAAATTCCTATTTTAGTTAAAGCCCAGATATTTTACTTTATGTTTTGTGGCTTCTAGGTAATTCTAGTAATAGTGATTGATACGAATGTGATTTTGTATTAAAATTCTTTTAAATGTTAACAATATTTGCATGCCACAGTTTCTGGTGGACTGTGCGCACATTTTTTACATATAACAATTTGCACTAGCTACTACTACTACTAACTGTCTAGTGTACGGATGTGTCGGTAAAGGATCCAGGATTCCGAGTGGCACATTAAGTTGGGCAGTACTATCGCCATATACACTGTAATCTTCGAAGTACCTTTGTATTCCTTACACGGTCCAACCATCTGATATGCTTACTCCGGAGGTATTATATATAGAAACATTTAAGTATACGGATGTGTCTTCGGTAGATGATCCAGGATTCCGAGGAGTACAGTAAGTTGGCAAGTAGAAGATCTTTGGTTTCAGTTTACCAAAAGCAGCAGAAGCGACGCCGATACTGTGGTTTATTACACGTTGGTGATACAAAGGTACCCGGGTACTTACATTTTGAAACTTGATTTAGCTCGGTCTGACTGACATTAATCTTCACGGATCTTCTGTTTGATGATTCGAAAGGAGATGAAATGAAAGGATCATTTCTATCGCCTTTTTGTTGTTCTGTGGTATGACTATTTATTCGTCTTTAGCTTAATTCGGAAAACTACGCGGACGAAGTCGCAGGCAAAAGCTAGTGATTAATATGTATTACAAATGTGTTTATACAGTAAGCTTTTAAACATGAATATTCAAAGGAATTTAAAGGTTGGGTCTCACTGTTGGTGACAACAATAAAAACAAATTCAATTTATTTTTTGCAAATTTTATGTGTTGTTATTGGCGTTTCCATACGTGCCAACAATATCTTCATAGAGCAACCCTACCTCAAAAGAAAAAAAGGAATCTTAATAGGATCACTCTTTTGTCTGTCTGTCAAATCAACCTTTCTACAAGTAGAAATCTAAAAACGAATGAGTAGGACTACTCGTAGCCGAATTTATTTTAGGAATCCATTCGATTTCACATGCGGATTGGAATTCAAATGATTAAAAATAACGTCTCCAACGCGCGCTGTACGCCCCTTATGAACCTTAACGCGGTAACTGAGACCAAACCTCGCTCTATAAGCTGGCTTTATCTGGCATTCCGGCACGCGAGAGCAATTCAGGACGCCGTCTCATTAGCTGGATTAGGAGTCGCGGCTACATGTGTCTAGTTATAGTATACCTTGTGTTTTATTGGCGATTAACAGGATAATTACTGAAAAAGAAGGTCCAGATGCCCTCGGCGGGAAACATGCCCAAAAACTTGTGTTACATGAATGTGCTACAATTCAAAGACGATCTTATTTATAACAACTGCAAGTCGGACTTCGACAAGTCGTAAACGAACAAAAGTCACTGACATAGCCCAGCGGATTAGCAAGCTAAAGTGGCAGTGGACGGGGCACATAGCACGTAAAACTGAAGGCCGATAGGGCAGAAAGGTTCTAGAATGGAGGCCGCGTACCGGCAGCGCATCCTAGGACGTCCACTGACAAGGTAGACAGACGACCTGAAAGGTCGCAGGAAGATGCTAGATGCAGGCCGCTTCCACCCGGCCAATCTGGAAGATAATGGGGGAGGCCTATGTTCAGCAATGGACGTCCTGTCACGTTTTATTTAGGCAAGGAATTAATAAAACGCTAACAACTTAGATTTAGAGAAAAAAAATAGATTTATTTTTATTTATTTTAAATCTATGCCAATAAAATTAAATAGTCAAGGTCTCAGGGGTAGGTCTGGTCTTGATTCAGTTTTCCAAGTCACTTTAAACGCCCAGTACTCCCCTCAGTTATCCAGTCTAGTGCAGCTGCTGGTTGTGCTAGAATGCCCAATTCTCCTCTGCACGTCGTATGGGTTTGGCGCCGATTACAACCCGCAGGGTGATCCTGTCGATGTAGACATACAAGGTTGGAAGTCAGTGCACAGGCCAAGGACAACCACGAATATAGTGTTGTTGATAATCGGCGTAATGCGTAAAAAAAAACGAAGCTAGTTGATTGCAACTACCACTACACTAAACGACACTAGTGAACCAAAGAAGGAGTTTATTTTACTCCCTACGTTAATCTAAGGAGATATATTATGGCATTTACATTTATTAACTATTTAAAGCAGAAACGGGAAACAATTTAGCTAGTGGCTATATTACTTTAATTTTGTCTATCAAGAAAACAACAAAACCATACTTCATTAGTCTAGGCTAGAAATTACGCACGAAGGCAACATAAGGTAGTGCAAATAATAATTTATTTCATTAGTATGTTTCTTAACACAACGAGTTAAACACTTATTATATTATTATTATATATTATTTATTATAATTACACTCGTTTTATTTATTTAATTTTAGAAGTTAAAGTATAATGAAAGATAATATATATTCCTATTGCCTTCGTGGGTAGGCTATCATTATAATTAGCTTACAATCTAAATGCGTAAAGCTGAAATTGTGCACAACTTACCCAGTACGGGAATATAAATAGTCACTTAATTTAACTGACAATAAACACGAAGTATTTTAACTTAAATGAATAAGATTTAGCTTAGAGAGAACAGTACGCAAATGTCGCACTGTCATATATCAGACCGCATATATCAGAACAAAAGTAATCGTTGATTGCCAAAATAGTGGCTTCTTGCGACCGATCACTTAGGCCCATATACCTCCCACCTACGCTCGACTTACTACCGCGACCGCGAGACCGGTTTCAATGGGTTGCGCGCGCGCGCTGTTAAAATCTTAACTAATAATAACAAACCGAATCGCGGAGTTTGAATAAATGATTAAGTTTCCTTTAACACTTTCTATTAGAAATTATTTTAAGCTTATTTATATTTTTATTTGTATTCTTGTCTATAAGTTAATTGTATTTTGTAGTTTTAGTTTAAATATATTTTTAATTATAAAAGCTTAAGTTCAATAATGGAACCTACGTTACAGTCCTGTGACTGAGATGATGATGATGATGATGATGATGATGATGATGAAGTCTGACTTGAAGGACAGAAGATTGCGTATAAACTTGTAAGTATGTCAAGTATGTAGGTAGTTCGTTCAAAACGGTAATGTTTTTTTTGTGATGTAAACACAAATTTTCGTTTTTCGAATGGTTCCTTTACTTGTGTTTAAAGACGTCTTCTTGACAAATTTTATGATTCTAGGATAAGTGCATTAAAGTTTCAATAAATAAATTGCCTTGCGATTGTCAGTATATTATACTGCATTTATGTTCGGAAGTTTGATTTATTCACAGCGCTAAGGGATTGCAGATTTGATTATTTGATATTAATTCTCAACTTCCTTCCATGCGCTTCTAAAAATGGTCTTTACAGACAGATAGACAGACAAAGAAGTTATCATATAACGGTAATATTTTATTTTTATAGACAAAAAGGTAGGTGAGGCTTATGTTCAGCAGTGGACGTTTTATGGCTGAAATGATGATGATGACAGCTTCCATAGAGAGATGCAATTAGTGTACCTAATAACCAAATAAGACAGCTGTAGCAAAGGAATTTTATATATCATTAAGTTATTTACTTTGTGTTTCTTGATCTTTACAATCGGTTTCAGTTAGAACTCCTAGCTCCTAAACCCTCAGGAGATAACTGGAATTACAGGTAGTTAATCAGGTAGGTATGTCGAATTACGCCTGATTAAGGTTTCAACATTTTTTTCATAATATAATGATATTTATAGATGAAGAGTGAGTCAATAAGTTTGGGACTGCAAATTTGCGTGTTAAACTTATTGAAGGCTTAAAGATCAAATTTGCGATAATGTATTTAGGTTTCTAGCATAATTATTAGTTAAGGGATAATTAGCATTTAGGCGTAAATCAAAAGACGTAATTTTTACTAATAAGTAACTCTACAAAATATATACCTCACAAAACAGGTAAATTTTCGAGTAGCTAATGCCGCTATTTGATAAGGCTGATTTACATTACATGTTTAATTATTTTGAATGTATTATTACACCGCGGCCACAGTAAACACATACATATTTAGTGTACAGTAGTTCAATTAGGTCTATTGTTCATTAATTCGATGAGCCTGATATTTCAGCTGAGTCGAACCCTAATCTATTTATACTAATATTATAAAATTGAAGAGTTTGTTCCATATGTCATCACATATGAAACAGTGGCTGTGGGCGGGGCACACAGCACGTAGAACAGACGGCCGATGGGGCAGAAAGGTACCGGCAAGCGCAGCGTAGGACGTCCACCTACAAGGTGGACAGACGACCTGGTAAAGGTTGCAGGAAGCCGCTGGATGCGGGCCGCTTCCAATTGGCCAATCTGAAAGTCACTGGGGAGGCCTATGTTCAGCAGTGGACGTCCTATGGCTGAAATGATGAATGATGATGATGAAGAGTTTGTTTGTTTGGTGGAACGCGATAATCTCAGGAACTACTAATCCGAATTAAAAAAATATTTTCTTTTGCATACTTCATTAATCGAGGAAGATTAAAGGTGTATTACATCACGCTACGACCAATAGGAGCGGAGCATCGATAAAAAATTTAGCAAAAACGGGATTTGCCGTGTTGGTCGAATAAATCGAGATTATATCAAATGTTTGAATAATATGTTTTGTTCATTTACCTACATTATAAATTATGGAACTTATAATATAGAATTAAATTAGTAGTGTTACCTGCCCCCCTAGCATGTCTACCAAAACACGATATGATATGATATGATATAGCGATATATCGACACCAACTTTAAAAATGTGATAGATTTAGCCGCGCGGGCGCAGCCGAAGGCGGAAGCTAGTTCAAAATAAATGAATAACGTTATCTCTTCAGATTCATTTATTATTGAAGTTTTAGGCAACCAAATGTTGGTTGAACATGGTAGCATGCATTTAAATGTTCATATATGCCCAGGCCATTACACAAACCGCCATACGCAGTGGGTTTACTAAAGTATGCAAAGTGAGTAAATAATAATATTTGACTTCGTACGAATATTTGCTTCGTACAATGTTTCCGCAAAAATATATCCAACCCAGTAGGCCCAATCTGAAAAATCGTACTGTTCAGTGTTTAAGATCACTATCAGAAACAACAAACAATGTAAGTAATTTATACATGTTTACTTAGTTTCGACAACAGATGGCGCTGTTCTCTGTTAGTTCGTGCTATAGGTAGATTTTTCTAAAACTATATTATAAGATACGAATGTGATTTTGTATTAAAATTCTTTTAAATGTTAACAATATTTGCATGCCACAGTTTCTGGTGGACTGTGCGCACATTTTTTACATATAACAATTTGCACTAGCTACTACTACTACTAACTGTCTAGTGTACGGATGTGTCGGTAAAGGATCCAGGATTCCGAGGGGCACATTAAGTTGGGCAGTACTATCGCCATATACACTGTAATCTTCGAAGTACCTTTGTATTCCTTACACGGTCCAACCATCTGATATGCTTACTCCGGATGTATTTCATATAGAAACATTTAAGTATACGGATGTGTCTTCGGTAGATCATCCAGGATTCCGAGGAGTACAGTAAGTTGGCAAGTAGAAGATCTTTGGTTTCAGTTTACCAAAAGCAGCAGAAGCGACGCCGATACTGTGGTTTATTACACGTTGGTGATACAAAACTACCCGAGTACTTACATTTTGAAACTTGATTTAGCTCGGTCTGACTGACATCTTCACGGATCTTCTGTTTGATGATTCGAAAGGAGATGAAATGAAAGGATCATTTTTATCGCCTTTTTGTTGTTCTGTGGTATGACTATTTATTCCTCTTTAGCTTTATTCGGAAGACTATGCGGACAAAATCGCAGGCAAAAGCTAGTGATTAATATGTATTACAAATGTGTTTATACAGTAAGCTTTTAAACATGAATATTCAAAGGAATTTAAAGGTTGGGTCTCACTGTTGGTGACAACAATAAAAACAAATTCAATTTATTTTTTGCAAATTTTATGTGTTGTTATTGGCGTTTCCATACGTGCCAACAATATCTTCATAGAGCAACCCTACCTCAAAAGAAAAAAAGGAATCTTAATAGGATCACTCTTTTGTCTGTCTGTCAAATCAACCTTTCTACAAGTAGAAATCTAAAAACGAATGAGTAGGACTACTCGTAGCCGAATTTATTTTAGGAATCCATTCGATTTCACATGCGGATTGGAATTCAAATGATTAAAAATAACGTCTCCAACGCGCGCTGTACGCCCCTTATGAACCTTAACGCGGTAACTGAGACCAAACCTCGCTCTATAAGCTGGCTTTATCTGGCATTCCGGCACGCGAGAGCAATTCAGGACGCCGTCTCATTAGCTGGATTAGGAGTCGCGGCTACATGTGTCTAGTTATAGTATACCTTGTGTTTTATTGGCGATTAACAGGATAATTACTGAAAAAGAAGGTCCAGATGCCCTCGGCGGGAAACATGCCCAAAAACTTGTGTTACATGAATGTGCTACAATTCAAAGACGATCTTATTTATAACAACTGCAAGTCGGACTTCGACAAGTCGTAAACGAACAAAAGTCACTGACATAGCCCAGCGGATTAGCAAGCTAAAGTGGCAGTGGACGGGGCACATAGCACGTAAAACTGAAGGCCGATAGGGCAGAAAGGTTCTAGAATGGAGGCCGCGTACCGGCAGCGCATCCTAGGACGTCCACTGACAAGGTAGACAGACGACCTGAAAGGTCGCAGGAAGATGCTAGATGCAGGCCGCTTCCACCCGGCCAATCTGGAAGATAATGGGGGAGGCCTATGTTCAGCAATGGACGTCCTGTCACGTTTTATTTAGGCAAGGAATTAATAAAACGCTAACAACTTAGATTTAGAGAAAAAAAATAGATTTATTTTTATTTATTTTAAATCTATGCCAATAAAATTAAATAGTCAAGGTCTCAGGGGTAGGTCTGGTCTTGATTCAGTTTTCCAAGTCACTTTAAACGCCCAGTACTCCCCTCAGTTATCCAGTCTAGTGCAGCTGCTGGTTGTGCTAGAATGCCCAATTCTCCTCTGCACGTCGTATGGGTTTGGCGCCGATTACAACCCGCAGGGTGATCCTGTCGATGTAGACATACAAGGTTGGAAGTCAGTGCACAGGCCAAGGACAACCACGAATATAGTGTTGTTGATAATCGGCGTAATGCGTAAAAAAAAACGAAGCTAGTTGATTGCAACTACCACTACACTAAACGACACTAGTGAACCAAAGAAGGAGTTTATTTTACTCCCTACGTTAATCTAAGGAGATATATTATGGCATTTACATTTATTAACTATTTAAAGCAGAAACGGGAAACAATTTAGCTAGTGGCTATATTACTTTAATTTTGTCTATCAAGAAAACAACAAAACCATACTTCATTAGTCTAGGCTAGAAATTACGCACGAAGGCAACATAAGGTAGTGCAAATAATAATTTATTTCATTAGTATGTTTCTTAACACAACGAGTTAAACACTTATTATATTATTATTATATATTATTTATTATAATTACACTCGTTTTATTTATTTAATTTTAGAAGTTAAAGTATAATGAAAGATAATATATATTCCTATTGCCTTCGTGGGTAGGCTATCATTATAATTAGCTTACAATCTAAATGCGTAAAGCTGAAATTGTGCACAACTTACCCAGTACGGGAATATAAATAGTCACTTAATTTAACTGACAATAAACACGAAGTATTTTAACTTAAATGAATAAGATTTAGCTTAGAGAGAACAGTACGCAAATGTCGCACTGTCATATATCAGACCGCATATATCAGAACAAAAGTAATCGTTGATTGCCAAAATAGTGGCTTCTTGCGACCGATCACTTAGGCCCATATACCTCCCACCTACGCTCGACTTACTACCGCGACCGCGAGACCGGTTTCAATGGGTTGCGCGCGCGCGCTGTTAAAATCTTAACTAATAATAACAAACCGAATCGCGGAGTTTGAATAAATGATTAAGTTTCCTTTAACACTTTCTATTAGAAATTATTTTAAGCTTATTTATATTTTTATTTGTATTCTTGTCTATAAGTTAATTGTATTTTGTAGTTTTAGTTTAAATATATTTTTAATTATAAAAGCTTAAGTTCAATAATGGAACCTACGTTACAGTCCTGTGACTGAGATGATGATGATGATGATGATGATGATGATGATGAAGTCTGACTTGAAGGACAGAAGATTGCGTATAAACTTGTAAGTATGTCAAGTATGTAGGTAGTTCGTTCAAAACGGTAATGTTTTTTTTGTGATGTAAACACAAATTTTCGTTTTTCGAATGGTTCCTTTACTTGTGTTTAAAGACGTCTTCTTGACAAATTTTATGATTCTAGGATAAGTGCATTAAAGTTTCAATAAATAAATTGCCTTGCGATTGTCAGTATATTATACTGCATTTATGTTCGGAAGTTTGATTTATTCACAGCGCTAAGGGATTGCAGATTTGATTATTTGATATTAATTCTCAACTTCCTTCCATGCGCTTCTAAAAATGGTCTTTACAGACAGATAGACAGACAAAGAAGTTATCATATAACGGTAATATTTTATTTTTATAGACAAAAAGGTAGGTGAGGCTTATGTTCAGCAGTGGACGTTTTATGGCTGAAATGATGATGATGACAGCTTCCATAGAGAGATGCAATTAGTGTACCTAATAACCAAATAAGACAGCTGTAGCAAAGGAATTTTATATATCATTAAGTTATTTACTTTGTGTTTCTTGATCTTTACAATCGGTTTCAGTTAGAACTCCTAGCTCCTAAACCCTCAGGAGATAACTGGAATTACAGGTAGTTAATCAGGTAGGTATGTCGAATTACGCCTGATTAAGGTTTCAACATTTTTTTCATAATATAATGATATTTATAGATGAAGAGTGAGTCAATAAGTTTGGGACTGCAAATTTGCGTGTTAAACTTATTGAAGGCTTAAAGATCAAATTTGCGATAATGTATTTAGGTTTCTAGCATAATTATTAGTTAAGGGATAATTAGCATTTAGGCGTAAATCAAAAGACGTAATTTTTACTAATAAGTAACTCTACAAAATTATATACCTCACAAAACAGGTAAATTTTCGAGTAGCTAATGCCGCTATTTGATAAGGCTGATTTACATTACATGTTTAATTATTTTGAATGTATTATTACACCGCGGCCACAGTAAACACATACATATTTAGTGTACAGTAGTTCAATTAGGTCTATTGTTCATTAATTCGATGAGCCTGATATTTCAGCTGAGTCGAACCCTAATCTATTTATACTAATATTATAAAATTGAAGAGTTTGTTCCATATGTCATCACATATGAAACAGTGGCTGTGGGCGGGGCACACAGCACGTAGAACAGACGGCCGATGGGGCAGAAAGGTACCGGCAAGCGCAGCGTAGGACGTCCACCTACAAGGTGGACAGACGACCTGGTAAAGGTTGCAGGAAGCCGCTGGATGCGGGCCGCTTCCAATTGGCCAATCTGAAAGTCACTGGGGAGGCCTATGTTCAGCAGTGGACGTCCTATGGCTGAAATGATGAATGATGATGATGAAGAGTTTGTTTGTTTGGTGGAACGCGATAATCTCAGGAACTACTAATCCGAATTAAAAAAATATTTTCTTTTGCATACTTCATTAATCGAGGAAGATTAAAGGTGTATTACATCACGCTACGACCAATAGGAGCGGAGCATCGATAAAAAATTTAGCAAAAACGGGATTTGCCGTGTTGGTCGAATAAATCGAGATTATATCAAATGTTTGAATAATATGTTTTGTTCATTTACCTACATTATAAATTATGGAACTTATAATATAGAATTAAATTAGTAGTGTTACCTGCCCCCCTAGCATGTCTACCAAAACACGATATGATATGATATGATATAGCGATATATCGACACCAACTTTAAAAATGTGATAGATTTAGCCGCGCGGGCGCAGCCGAAGGCGGAAGCTAGTTCAAAATAAATGAATAACGTTATCTCTTCAGATTCATTTATTATTGAAGTTTTAGGCAACCAAATGTTGGTTGAACATGGTAGCATGCATTTAAATGTTCATATATGCCCAGGCCATTACACAAACCGCCATACGCAGTGGGTTTACTAAAGTATGCAAAGTGAGTAAATAATAATATTTGACTTCGTACGAATATTTGCTTCGTACAATGTTTCCGCAAAAATATATCCAACCCAGTAGGCCCAATCTGAAAAATCGTACTGTTCAGTGTTTAAGATCACTATCAGAAACAACAAACAATGTAAGTAATTTATACATGTTTACTTAGTTTCGACAACAGATGGCGCTGTTCTCTGTTAGTTCGTGCTATAGGTAGATTTTTCTAAAACTATATTATAAGATACGAATGTGATTTTGTATTAAAATTCTTTTAAATGTTAACAATATTTGCATGCCACAGTTTCTGGTGGACTGTGCGCACATTTTTTACATATAACAATTTGCACTAGCTACTACTACTACTAACTGTCTAGTGTACGGATGTGTCGGTAAAGGATCCAGGATTCCGAGGGGCACATTAAGTTGGGCAGTACTATCGCCATATACACTGTAATCTTCGAAGTACCTTTGTATTCCTTACACGGTCCAACCATCTGATATGCTTACTCCGGATGTATTTCATATAGAAACATTTAAGTATACGGATGTGTCTTCGGTAGATCATCCAGGATTC
Organism: Anania hortulata; assembly: GCA_963576865.1. Taxonomy (NCBI): domain Eukaryota; kingdom Metazoa; phylum Arthropoda; class Insecta; order Lepidoptera; family Crambidae; genus Anania; species Anania hortulata. The sequence continues at coordinate 4,773,191 of OY756413.1, forward strand.
CGAGGAGTACAGTAAGTTGGCAAGTAGAAGATCTTTGGTTTCAGTTTACCAAAAGCAGCAGAAGCGACGCCGATACTGTGGTTTATTACACGTTGGTGATACAAAACTACCCGAGTACTTACATTTTGAAACTTGATTTAGCTCGGTCTGACTGACATCTTCACGGATCTTCTGTTTGATGATTCGAAAGGAGATGAAATGAAAGGATCATTTTTATCGCCTTTTTGTTGTTCTGTGGTATGACTATTTATTCCTCTTTAGCTTTATTCGGAAGACTATGCGGACAAAATCGCAGGCAAAAGCTAGTGATTAATATGTATTACAAATGTGTTTATACAGTAAGCTTTTAAACATGAATATTCAAAGGAATTTAAAGGTTGGGTCTCACTGTTGGTGACAACAATAAAAACAAATTCAATTTATTTTTTGCAAATTTTATGTGTTGTTATTGGCGTTTCCATACGTGCCAACAATATCTTCATAGAGCAACCCTACCTCAAAAGAAAAAAAGGAATCTTAATAGGATCACTCTTTTGTCTGTCTGTCAAATCAACCTTTCTACAAGTAGAAATCTAAAAACGAATGAGTAGGACTACTCGTAGCCGAATTTATTTTAGGAATCCATTCGATTTCACATGCGGATTGGAATTCAAATGATTAAAAATAACGTCTCCAACGCGCGCTGTACGCCCCTTATGAACCTTAACGCGGTAACTGAGACCAAACCTCGCTCTATAAGCTGGCTTTATCTGGCATTCCGGCACGCGAGAGCAATTCAGGACGCCGTCTCATTAGCTGGATTAGGAGTCGCGGCTACATGTGTCTAGTTATAGTATACCTTGTGTTTTATTGGCGATTAACAGGATAATTACTGAAAAAGAAGGTCCAGATGCCCTCGGCGGGAAACATGCCCAAAAACTTGTGTTACATGAATGTGCTACAATTCAAAGACGATCTTATTTATAACAACTGCAAGTCGGACTTCGACAAGTCGTAAACGAACAAAAGTCACTGACATAGCCCAGCGGATTAGCAAGCTAAAGTGGCAGTGGACGGGGCACATAGCACGTAAAACTGAAGGCCGATAGGGCAGAAAGGTTCTAGAATGGAGGCCGCGTACCGGCAGCGCATCCTAGGACGTCCACTGACAAGGTAGACAGACGACCTGAAAGGTCGCAGGAAGATGCTAGATGCAGGCCGCTTCCACCCGGCCAATCTGGAAGATAATGGGGGAGGCCTATGTTCAGCAATGGACGTCCTGTCACGTTTTATTTAGGCAAGGAATTAATAAAACGCTAACAACTTAGATTTAGAGAAAAAAAATAGATTTATTTTTATTTATTTTAAATCTATGCCAATAAAATTAAATAGTCAAGGTCTCAGGGGTAGGTCTGGTCTTGATTCAGTTTTCCAAGTCACTTTAAACGCCCAGTACTCCCCTCAGTTATCCAGTCTAGTGCAGCTGCTGGTTGTGCTAGAATGCCCAATTCTCCTCTGCACGTCGTATGGGTTTGGCGCCGATTACAACCCGCAGGGTGATCCTGTCGATGTAGACATACAAGGTTGGAAGTCAGTGCACAGGCCAAGGACAACCACGAATATAGTGTTGTTGATAATCGGCGTAATGCGTAAAAAAAAACGAAGCTAGTTGATTGCAACTACCACTACACTAAACGACACTAGTGAACCAAAGAAGGAGTTTATTTTACTCCCTACGTTAATCTAAGGAGATATATTATGGCATTTACATTTATTAACTATTTAAAGCAGAAACGGGAAACAATTTAGCTAGTGGCTATATTACTTTAATTTTGTCTATCAAGAAAACAACAAAACCATACTTCATTAGTCTAGGCTAGAAATTACGCACGAAGGCAACATAAGGTAGTGCAAATAATAATTTATTTCATTAGTATGTTTCTTAACACAACGAGTTAAACACTTATTATATTATTATTATATATTATTTATTATAATTACACTCGTTTTATTTATTTAATTTTAGAAGTTAAAGTATAATGAAAGATAATATATATTCCTATTGCCTTCGTGGGTAGGCTATCATTATAATTAGCTTACAATCTAAATGCGTAAAGCTGAAATTGTGCACAACTTACCCAGTACGGGAATATAAATAGTCACTTAATTTAACTGACAATAAACACGAAGTATTTTAACTTAAATGAATAAGATTTAGCTTAGAGAGAACAGTACGCAAATGTCGCACTGTCATATATCAGACCGCATATATCAGAACAAAAGTAATCGTTGATTGCCAAAATAGTGGCTTCTTGCGACCGATCACTTAGGCCCATATACCTCCCACCTACGCTCGACTTACTACCGCGACCGCGAGACCGGTTTCAATGGGTTGCGCGCGCGCGCTGTTAAAATCTTAACTAATAATAACAAACCGAATCGCGGAGTTTGAATAAATGATTAAGTTTCCTTTAACACTTTCTATTAGAAATTATTTTAAGCTTATTTATATTTTTATTTGTATTCTTGTCTATAAGTTAATTGTATTTTGTAGTTTTAGTTTAAATATATTTTTAATTATAAAAGCTTAAGTTCAATAATGGAACCTACGTTACAGTCCTGTGACTGAGATGATGATGATGATGATGATGATGATGATGATGAAGTCTGACTTGAAGGACAGAAGATTGCGTATAAACTTGTAAGTATGTCAAGTATGTAGGTAGTTCGTTCAAAACGGTAATGTTTTTTTTGTGATGTAAACACAAATTTTCGTTTTTCGAATGGTTCCTTTACTTGTGTTTAAAGACGTCTTCTTGACAAATTTTATGATTCTAGGATAAGTGCATTAAAGTTTCAATAAATAAATTGCCTTGCGATTGTCAGTATATTATACTGCATTTATGTTCGGAAGTTTGATTTATTCACAGCGCTAAGGGATTGCAGATTTGATTATTTGATATTAATTCTCAACTTCCTTCCATGCGCTTCTAAAAATGGTCTTTACAGACAGATAGACAGACAAAGAAGTTATCATATAACGGTAATATTTTATTTTTATAGACAAAAAGGTAGGTGAGGCTTATGTTCAGCAGTGGACGTTTTATGGCTGAAATGATGATGATGACAGCTTCCATAGAGAGATGCAATTAGTGTACCTAATAACCAAATAAGACAGCTGTAGCAAAGGAATTTTATATATCATTAAGTTATTTACTTTGTGTTTCTTGATCTTTACAATCGGTTTCAGTTAGAACTCCTAGCTCCTAAACCCTCAGGAGATAACTGGAATTACAGGTAGTTAATCAGGTAGGTATGTCGAATTACGCCTGATTAAGGTTTCAACATTTTTTTCATAATATAATGATATTTATAGATGAAGAGTGAGTCAATAAGTTTGGGACTGCAAATTTGCGTGTTAAACTTATTGAAGGCTTAAAGATCAAATTTGCGATAATGTATTTAGGTTTCTAGCATAATTATTAGTTAAGGGATAATTAGCATTTAGGCGTAAATCAAAAGACGTAATTTTTACTAATAAGTAACTCTACAAAATTATATACCTCACAAAACAGGTAAATTTTCGAGTAGCTAATGCCGCTATTTGATAAGGCTGATTTACATTACATGTTTAATTATTTTGAATGTATTATTACACCGCGGCCACAGTAAACACATACATATTTAGTGTACAGTAGTTCAATTAGGTCTATTGTTCATTAATTCGATGAGCCTGATATTTCAGCTGAGTCGAACCCTAATCTATTTATACTAATATTATAAAATTGAAGAGTTTGTTCCATATGTCATCACATATGAAACAGTGGCTGTGGGCGGGGCACACAGCACGTAGAACAGACGGCCGATGGGGCAGAAAGGTACCGGCAAGCGCAGCGTAGGACGTCCACCTACAAGGTGGACAGACGACCTGGTAAAGGTTGCAGGAAGCCGCTGGATGCGGGCCGCTTCCAATTGGCCAATCTGAAAGTCACTGGGGAGGCCTATGTTCAGCAGTGGACGTCCTATATCTGAAATGATGAATGATGATGATGAAGAGTTTGTTTGTTTGGTGGAACGCGATAATCTCAGGAACTACTAATCCGAATTAAAAAAATATTTTCTTTTGCATACTTCATTAATCGAGGAAGATTAAAGGTGTATTACATCACGCTACGACCAATAGGAGCGGAGCATCGATAAAAAATTTAGCAAAAACGGGATTTGCCGTGTTGGTCGAATAAATCGAGATTATATCAAATGTTTGAATAATATGTTTTGTTCATTTACCTACATTATAAATTATGGAACTTATAATATAGAATTAAATTAGTAGTGTTACCTGCCCCCCTAGCATGTCTACCAAAACACGATATGATATGATATGATATAGCGATATATCGACACCAACTTTAAAAATGTGATAGATTTAGCCGCGCGGGCGCAGCCGAAGGCGGAAGCTAGTTCAAAATAAATGAATAACGTTATCTCTTCAGATTCATTTATTATTGAAGTTTTAGGCAACCAAATGTTGGTTGAACATGGTAGCATGCATTTAAATGTTCATATATGCCCAGGCCATTACACAAACCGCCATACGCAGTGGGTTTACTAAAGTATGCAAAGTGAGTAAATAATAATATTTGACTTCGTACGAATATTTGCTTCGTACAATGTTTCCGCAAAAATATATCCAACCCAGTAGGCCCAATCTGAAAAATCGTACTGTTCAGTGTTTAAGATCACTATCAGAAACAACAAACAATGTAAGTAATTTATACATGTTTACTTAGTTTCGACAACAGATGGCGCTGTTCTCTGTTAGTTCGTGCTATAGGTAGATTTTTCTAAAACTATATTATAAGATACGAATGTGATTTTGTATTAAAATTCTTTTAAATGTTAACAATATTTGCATGCCACAGTTTCTGGTGGACTGTGCGCACATTTTTTACATATAACAATTTGCACTAGCTACTACTACTACTAACTGTCTAGTGTACGGATGTGTCGGTAAAGGATCCAGGATTCCGAGGGGCACATTAAGTTGGGCAGTACTATCGCCATATACACTGTAATCTTCGAAGTACCTTTGTATTCCTTACACGGTCCAACCATCTGATATGCTTACTCCGGATGTATTTCATATAGAAACATTTAAGTATACGGATGTGTCTTCGGTAGATCATCCAGGATTCCGAGGAGTACAGTAAGTTGGCAAGTAGAAGATCTTTGGTTTCAGTTTACCAAAAGCAGCAGAAGCGACGCCGATACTGTGGTTTATTACACGTTGGTGATACAAAACTACCCGGGTACTTACATTTTGAAACTTGATTTAGCTCGGTCTGACTGACATCTTCACGGATCTTCTGTTTGATGATTCGAAAGGAGATGAAATGAAAGGATCATTTTTATCGCCTTTTTGTTGTTCTGTGGTATGACTATTTATTCCTCTTTAGCTTTATTCGGAAGACTATGCGGACAAAATCGCAGGCAAAAGCTAGTGATTAATATGTATTACAAATGTGTTTATACAGTAAGCTTTTAAACATGAATATTCAAAGGAATTTAAAGGTTGGGTCTCACTGTTGGTGACAACAATAAAAACAAATTCAATTTATTTTTTGCAAATTTTATGTGTTGTTATTGGCGTTTCCATACGTGCCAACAATATCTTCATAGAGCAACCCTACCTCAAAAGAAAAAAAGGAATCTTAATAGGATCACTCTTTTGTCTGTCTGTCAAATCAACCTTTCTACAAGTAGAAATCTAAAAACGAATGAGTAGGACTACTCGTAGCCGAATTTATTTTAGGAATCCATTCGATTTCACATGCGGATTGGAATTCAAATGATTAAAAATAACGTCTCCAACGCGCGCTGTACGCCCCTTATGAACCTTAACGCGGTAACTGAGACCAAACCTCGCTCTATAAGCTGGCTTTATCTGGCATTCCGGCACGCGAGAGCAATTCAGGACGCCGTCTCATTAGCTGGATTAGGAGTCGCGGCTACATGTGTCTAGTTATAGTATACCTTGTGTTTTATTGGCGATTAACAGGATAATTACTGAAAAAGAAGGTCCAGATGCCCTCGGCGGGAAACATGCCCAAAAACTTGTGTTACATGAATGTGCTACAATTCAAAGACGATCTTATTTATAACAACTGCAAGTCGGACTTCGACAAGTCGTAAACGAACAAAAGTCACTGACATAGCCCAGCGGATTAGCAAGCTAAAGTGGCAGTGGACGGGGCACATAGCACGTAAAACTGAAGGCCGATAGGGCAGAAAGGTTCTAGAATGGAGGCCGCGTACCGGCAGCGCATCCTAGGACGTCCACTGACAAGGTAGACAGACGACCTGAAAGGTCGCAGGAAGATGCTAGATGCAGGCCGCTTCCACCCGGCCAATCTGGAAGATAATGGGGGAGGCCTATGTTCAGCAATGGACGTCCTGTCACGTTTTATTTAGGCAAGGAATTAATAAAACGCTAACAACTTAGATTTAGAGAAAAAAAATAGATTTATTTATTTTAAATCTATGCCAATAAAATTAAATAGTCAAGGTCTCAGGGGTAGGTCTGGTCTTGATTCAGTTTTCCAAGTCACTTTAAACGCCCAGTACTCCCCTCAGTTATCCAGTCTAGTGCAGCTGCTGGTTGTGCTAGAATGCCCAATTCTCCTCTGCACGTCGTATGGGTTTGGCGCCGATTACAACCCGCAGGGTGATCCTGTCGATGTAGACATACAAGGTTGGAAGTCAGTGCACAGGCCAAGGACAACCACGAATATAGTGTTGTTGATAATCGGCGTAATGCGTAAAAAAAAACGAAGCTAGTTGATTGCAACTACCACTACACTAAACGACACTAGTGAACCAAAGAAGGAGTTTATTTTACTCCCTACGTTAATCTAAGGAGATATATTATGGCATTTACATTTATTAACTATTTAAAGCAGAAACGGGAAACAATTTAGCTAGTGGCTATATTACTTTAATTTTGTCTATCAAGAAAACAACAAAACCATACTTCATTAGTCTAGGCTAGAAATTACGCACGAAGGCAACATAAGGTAGTGCAAATAATAATTTATTTCATTAGTATGTTTCTTAACACAACGAGTTAAACACTTATTATATTATTATTATATATTATTTATTATAATTACACTCGTTTTATTTATTTAATTTTAGAAGTTAAAGTATAATGAAAGATAATATATATTCCTATTGCCTTCGTGGGTAGGCTATCATTATAATTAGCTTACAATCTAAATGCGTAAAGCTGAAATTGTGCACAACTTACCCAGTACGGGAATATAAATAGTCACTTAATTTAACTGACAATAAACACGAAGTATTTTAACTTAAATGAATAAGATTTAGCTTAGAGAGAACAGTACGCAAATGTCGCACTGTCATATATCAGACCGCATATATCAGAACAAAAGTAATCGTTGATTGCCAAAATAGTGGCTTCTTGCGACCGATCACTTAGGCCCATATACCTCCCACCTACGCTCGACTTACTACCGCGACCGCGAGACCGGTTTCAATGGGTTGCGCGCGCGCGCTGTTAAAATCTTAACTAATAATAACAAACCGAATCGCGGAGTTTGAATAAATGATTAAGTTTCCTTTAACACTTTCTATTAGAAATTATTTTAAGCTTATTTATATTTTTATTTGTATTCTTGTCTATAAGTTAATTGTATTTTGTAGTTTTAGTTTAAATATATTTTTAATTATAAAAGCTTAAGTTCAATAATGGAACCTACGTTACAGTCCTGTGACTGAGATGATGATGATGATGATGATGATGATGATGATGAAGTCTGACTTGAAGGACAGAAGATTGCGTATAAACTTGTAAGTATGTCAAGTATGTAGGTAGTTCGTTCAAAACGGTAATGTTTTTTTTGTGATGTAAACACAAATTTTCGTTTTTCGAATGGTTCCTTTACTTGTGTTTAAAGACGTCTTCTTGACAAATTTTATGATTCTAGGATAAGTGCATTAAAGTTTCAATAAATAAATTGCCTTGCGATTGTCAATATATTATACTGCATTTATGTTCGGAAGTTTGATTTATTCACAGCGCTAAGGGATTGCAGATTTGATTATTTGATATTAATTCTCAACTTCCTTCCATGCGCTTCTAAAAATGGTCTTTACAGACAGATAGACAGACAAAGAAGTTATCATATAACGGTAATATTTTATTTTTATAGACAAAAAGGTAGGTGAGGCTTATGTTCAGCAGTGGACGTTTTATGGCTGAAATGATGATGATGACAGCTTCCATAGAGAGATGCAATTAGTGTACCTAATAACCAAATAAGACAGCTGTAGCAAAGGAATTTTATATATCATTAAGTTATTTACTTTGTGTTTCTTGATCTTTACAATCGGTTTCAGTTAGAACTCCTAGCTCCTAAACCCTCAGGAGATAACTGGAATTACAGGTAGTTAATCAGGTAGGTATGTCGAATTACGCCTGATTAAGGTTTCAACATTTTTTTCATAATATAATGATATTTATAGATGAAGAGTGAGTCAATAAGTTTGGGACTGCAAATTTGCGTGTTAAACTTATTGAAGGCTTAAAGATCAAATTTGCGATAATGTATTTAGGTTTCTAGCATAATTATTAGTTAAGGGATAATTAGCATTTAGGCGTAAATCAAAAGACGTAATTTTTACTAATAAGTAACTCTACAAAATTATATACCTCACAAAACAGGTAAATTTTCGAGTAGCTAATGCCGCTATTTGATAAGGCTGATTTACATTACATGTTTAATTATTTTGAATGTATTATTACACCGCGGCCACAGTAAACACATACATATTTAGTGTACAGTAGCTCAATTAGGTCTATTGTTCATTAATTCGATTAGCCTGATATTTCAGCTGCAATGAGTCGAACCCTAATCTATTTATACTAATATTATAAAATTGAAGAGTTGGTTCCATATGTCATCACATATGGAACAGTGGCAGTGGGCGGGGCACACAGCACGTAGAACTGACGGCCGATGGGGCAGAAAGGTACCGGCAAGCGCAGCGTAGGACGTACAAGGTGGACAGACGACTTGGTAAAGGTTGCAGGAAGCCGCTGGATGCGGGCCGCTTCCAATTGGCCAATCTGAAAGTCACTGGGGAGGCCTATGTTCAGCAGTGGACGTCCTATGGCTGAAATGATGAATGATGATGATGAAGAGTTTGTTTGTTTAGTGGAACGCGATAATCTCAGGAACTACTAATCCGAATTAAAAAAATATTTTCTTTTGCATACTTCATTAATCGAGGAAGATTAAAGGTGTATAACATCACGCTACGACCAATAGGAGCGGAGCATCGATAAAAAATTTAGCAAAAACGGGAAAAAATATTCCTTTGAGAGCTTCTTTCACGTGCGCTGTGTAAACGGTTAAAATTGGGCAAGAATCATTATAAAACGTTATCTTTGATATAAAAAAGTTGCATTATTATAAATGCAAAATATTTTATAAAAAACTGCTGATCTGTTTCCAAAATATAATATTTAAAGCACTTGTTGTCTTTGAGAAACGTTTATTCGACTGTTTGTTTGAAGTACTGATATTACTGTACAACGAAATTTGTGTACTGTAGCGCTGCCAGGTTTCTGATATACATCGCAAATCGCAATAAATTCTGCTTTGCCGTGTTGGTCGAATAAATCGAGATTATATCAAATGTTTGAATAATATGTTTTGTTCATTTACCTACATTATAAATTATGGAACTTATAATATAGAATTAAATTAGTAGTGTTACCTGCCCCCCTAGCATGTCTACCAAAACACGATATGATATGATATGATATAGCGATATATCGACACCAACTTTAAAAATGTGATAGATTTAGCCGCGCGGGCGCAGCCGAAGGCGGAAGCTAGTTCAAAATAAATGAATAACGTTATCTCTTCAGATTCATTTATTATTGAAGTTTTAGGCAACCAAATGTTGGTTGAACATGGTAGCATGCATTTAAATGTTCATATATGCCCAGGCCATTACACAAACCGCCATACGCAGTGGGTTTACTAAAGTATGCAAAGTGAGTAAATAATAATATTTGACTTCGTACGAATATTTGCTTCGTACAATGTTTCCGCAAAAATATATCCAACCCAGTAGGCCCAATCTGAAAAATCGTACTGTTCAGTGTTTAAGATCACTATCAGAAACAACAAACAATGTAAGTAATTTATACATGTTTACTTAGTTTCGACAACAGATGGCGCTGTTCTCTGTTAGTTCGTGCTATAGGTAGATTTTTCTAAAACTATATTATTCACTTTGTGAATGACAGCTTCTCCTGCCAATACTCGTAACTATTGCTTGAACACTTCACCTCATTAAATGACTATTTAACAGAATAGCTTGTTTTGAATTTGCATGATACCTTACTAGCATGTACAAATGCAAAGGTGCTATTTGGAATATATACATGGGGCACACTAAAAGTTTTGCACTTCTAGGTAATCGGAACTATTTGAATTTCGAATGTTATATTTTTTTAAACGTTGCAACCTTCTTAGTAATAAAAAAAACAATTGGCGGGAAATGATTTGTCAACTGTTTTTTATCACACATAAAACTACGTACGCAACGAAAATAGAATTAAGTCGAAAAGATTTTAGAGCGATGATTTTTTATGATTTTAAAAGTTCTCTCTCTCCCCAAGACTGTGCCGCTCGTCTTCAAAGTGCTTTTGGGAGAGAAGCACCTTGTTTGAGCACCGTGAGGCGATGATTTGCTGAATTTGAGAGAGGTCGAGCTTCTTTACATGACGAATTTCGTGAAGGGCGGCCTTCAACTGCCATCAACGAAAATAATGTGGCTACTGTTAAGCGGCTACTTGAAGAAAACCTGCGGATGTCTGCGTGTGCAGCTGTCCGTATCTCTGTGTACTATTATAAGGAGAATTAACTAATGAAATGCCTTAAAAAAACTAACTTATTTTTTTTAAAAGTTGGTTTTTATTTTTGGAATTGATTTGACGGACACCTACCCCCCTAGCATGACCGCCAAAACATTATAATAAAGCGATTTATCGACGGCACTGTAAAAATATGATAGATAAAGCGGATAGCGGCACAAACGATCCACATAGCAGATGTGGAATTGTCGTGCTGGGGACGTCACATGTTATGATCGCCGTTTCAATTAAAACTCAACATGGCGGCTGTATCTATCTGTTTTTTTTTTAATGAGTAAATCGCTATATCATATCGTGTTTTGGTGGTCATGCTAGGCTGACTGTTAATTGTGTACCTACTGGTTAGTATGCATAGATTACTTATATAAACTAGCCACCAGTGTGGACCTACTTCTTGTGTTTACATGTTGTTCTTTCCGAGTTAGAATCTGTAGGACACATTTTAAATACATATAAATATTTTCGCACGTATGCCTACTGGAATAGGGTTTGCAATGGCGTAATTTGACAGACTGTTTTAACACTTACGCAAAGGAAAATATAGAAACATTTTGTAATATGATTCGGTTTCTGTAAACTTAACTTTTGATGTTATTTGGGTGTTTCTCCAGGGTTATTTATAATTCACTAAAAACCTTCTCGCACTGATTCTGGCTTAATACAAATATACAGAATGTTCTGTAACTCAAGGATAACCATGTAACCACATATTCTATACTCGTCATCATCATCATCATCATCATTTCAGAAACAGGACGTCCACTGCTGAACATAGGCCTCCCCCAGTAACTACCAGATTGGCCGGTTGGAAGCGGCCTGCATCCAGTTCCTTGCCCTTCCCAGCTTCCTGCAACCTTTTCAAGGTCCACCTTGTGGGTGGACATCCTACGCTGCGCTCGCCGGTACGTGGCCTCCTTTCTTGAATCTTTCTGCCTCATCGGCCGTCAGTCTACATGCTATGTGCCCCGCCCACTGCCACTTCAGCTTGCTAAAGGACTATGTCAACGACTTTTGTTCGTTTTTAAATCTCCTCATTCTTGATTCGATCTCGAAAAGAAACAACAAGCATAGCCCTTTCCATAAAACGATATGCTACTTTGAGCTTTCTTATGAGGCCCATAGTGAGAGGCCACGTTTCAGTTCCATATGTCATCACTGGTAACTTAGACTGCTGAACTTTATAATAACAAGACTTTTATGTTTAGGCACTGAGATGAACATCATAGTAAACATTTTTTGTTTTAAGAATTTTGCAAATTTATAGACTTCCAATACAAAATCACCAAGCAGCCAATTGAATTTTAATAGAAACACTAAAAATTTATATGCATATTTTAAAGTTATATACCAACACCGTAATGACAAAAAAGGCTTTCCAATAATAATTGACCTAACCTCTGTTACGATTATATAAACTTTTACTTCTATTAACTCTATCTATTGAGACATAATATACAAAAGGCTCTTGGGAGGGTCTGTAACCAGAGACAAAGAAAACACATCAAATTGAAGACTAACATTTACCCTGCCAACTTTTTGAGCGGTCTCTGATTTGGGGGCGCAAGTGACGAGGGTATATCGATATTTTTATCTTGATTCTACATAGAATATTTCTTGTTCTTTTAAAACTACTTATCTTTAATAACATGATTTTGTTACCTTAGCACAGAAACAAATACATATAAATATTTAAATAAGTTCACTTAATAATTCCGGGACTTGAACCCTTAACTCGACTGTCTCGAACACTATCACCATCTAAATAGGAAATGCGTGTCGCAATATTCCACCCATTAGTTTTTTTCTTTAAATATAACAGTACCTACTCTAGTCTTGTTTTTGAACTTCTTTCTAATTAATTTTTTAACACTCATTTTGTTGAGATATCCTTCAAGAGGCGAGTACGCCGGTCTTGGTGTCGCCATTTCTGAGGTCCCGAGTTCAATTCTCGGTCGGGTTAATGTACAAAACGAACTTTCCTATCTCGTCTCGGGTCTGGTACCTACCTGGTATGTTCTGGTACCGTCGTTGTTTTTGATTTCTGTAACACAAACATGCTTTAGCTACTTACTTTAGGATCAGATAGAGATAGATATTATATATTATGTGATGCTGTCCAATATTTTTTAATATTTATAGATATGCGAGCAGAAAGCCAGCAAAATCTGGAAAGCGAGCCACTAGGCCAAACCATATTTAAAAAAAAAAACATTTAAAAAAACTCGCTTTCTCTCCACCCTTGCGCCTCAAAAAGGGACGGGTTGAATGGATGGTAGCAAGCACCCTTGACTCAATTGTGGGTGAGGTTACATTTAATTATTTACTGCCTCACGGAAATTCTTACACAGCCGTGTTAACTCGACATGAGGAAAAGGGGTGAATGTTTATCCGGATTTCCCGATTTTAACGGATGAAATATATCTTCAGATTAATTTAAAATGGAAATAACTCTCATACCCTGTGTTTATTTAATAAGATTTTCCACACACTAAGGTACTAATTTGCGCCTACAAGGTTTGTCTTAGTATGGACATATGATGAGAAGGGAAGAGGGGCACGGAACGAGGAGAGTGATGGGTATGAGTATTGATGGGTGGAAAGGTAGATGACGACCTAGGAAGAGATGGATGGATTGTGTGAGGAGTGATATGACTGACTCGATGATGAGTGACCGGATTGCATGGATGAGAAAGACATACTGCGCTGACCCCAGATGACCTGGAAACAGGGCTGGCGAATGATGACGATAATGATTATCTTATGAAAGAGATAAATTGTGTTACTGAAGATGGCACAGCTATTGATCGCATTCTAGGTGCCCAGGGTAGGGCAAATGCTAGTATGTACAACTGTATATATTCTTACTGTGTATATATTGGTATGTTTGTTTTAGTTTTGTATGATTGAATTTAACACAATTTGTTTTTTTGTTGCACCGGCAATACCATCTATGTATGGCCACATGGTTGACTGGTAGAGAATGCTTTTGGCATTAAGTCCGCTATTTGTACAATTTTTTTTAGAATGTCTGTGCAATAAAGTTTAAATAAATAAAATAAATTATTATGAAAGAGATAAATTGTTCCAGAGTGGAGCAAATGCGCGAATATATCAACGGTTTTGCTGCACTCCCAAAATAGTCCATTATGAGTACTTTTGAGTCGCACTCGTTGTAAAATTGAGAGAGATACAAATCCTTGGAAAATGACGTTTTAGAAGTTTTGGAAGACGCAGCGTGGGCAGGCCTGTAGACTGTAGACACCCGATAGACTGACGACTAAATTAGCCACTGGGTGCAAACGGCACAAAGCCGCTCGCTTTCGCTTTTTTTTAATTGAGGCCTATGCCCACCAGTGGACTTACAAATGCTGATGATAATGATGATGATGTTTAAGAGTTGTTTGAAAACACAAAAGCATGTTGATACTTGCTGTTTTAAACAAAAACTTCGTTTTGCCTCTATAAACATAAAAAAAAACGGCTTATACAAAATTACATTTAGAACCAGGTTAAGGTAAAATCACGATATTCTAAAGCCCTAAAGCTATACTTATATTAAGGCTCCGTTATCACTTGTTACATCGTCACAATATTTGTTTTTATGCTAAAGCTGTCACGGCGAACTTCGTATCGCCCCTTCATACTTTTTTTTCGTGAATTTTTCCGTGTTTTTTATAGTTATTCTGCTAGTCGGGACGTAGAAAAATCCAACAAATAAAAATCATAAAAATCGGTCCACCCGTTCTTGACTTATAAATGGTGTAACTAACCCGACTTTGTTTTTTTATATAAGGTGCTTTAAAAATATCTGCCACGGCTGAAATGGGTGAGAGTATTCCTTATATAGATTATGATAGTAAAGAAATTTTATGTCTAGAACATCATTAAATTTTTTCATTAAAAATAGGTAGAGATCGCTATTAGCGATAAGACCGCCTAAATTGTACAACTTTCTGTAAAAATCATGTGTATTTTACTTGTATGGTGTGCAATAAAGAGTATCTATCTATCTATCATTATGACTAGGCTTTATTTAGTCTCAAACCGTCCACACTCATCTAACCAGCCCGCTTGTACTACGTCCCACGCGCTGCGGTTACGAATTCGTTCATGTTACCGCCAAAATGCTAACATTGCTGTCTTTACAGTCTTTTCTCAAACAATTATAACCGATCCGGGGCACGTAATTCCTTCACTATCGTAATCTACATAAGCAATACTCTCACCCAATTCAGCCGTGGCAGATATTTTTAAAGCACCTTATATAGGTATAGATAGATAGATAGCAGAGTAAATGTGCGCGCGGAAACTCTTAATCTAAAGTGGACCGCATATTATTTGACCTGAAACATTGGTGTAATTTATCAAAGCAAAACAGACCTGCGTCAAGGTTAACAAAGCCGAATTATCATAAGAACAGATTTTATTTAACATACTACGAAAGCTTCATCTAAGTATTTTATTATACGAAAATCCCTCGCTGCACTGCTGTGGTGATGAAAATATATATTTAAACTAGTATATATATTATGTAACTGGCAAAACCCGATGTCAGGTCTCTAAGACCTAACCGCTTTATCATACGCTTGGCAGGACCAACTTGTATGTTCTGGGTCAAACTAGTTTGTCCTTAATTTTAAATTATCATTCAAGTAAAAAATCAGTTAATTAAAATTATTAGTAAGATTTGGCAGTAGTCGACAAAGGATGACCGGCGTTCTCGAAAAACAAAACAAAGTGACAGTATTCGCTGTGTGCGTGATGACAGCGCCCCTAGTGACTAAAATTATTGTGGACTTAAGATCTTTCAAATTATGGCAACTGGGTGGTTTGAGAATGATTGAATTGAA
This sequence comes from Anania hortulata, assembly GCA_963576865.1. NCBI lineage: Eukaryota > Metazoa > Arthropoda > Insecta > Lepidoptera > Crambidae > Anania > Anania hortulata. The sequence continues at coordinate 4,788,989 of OY756413.1, forward strand.
TGATTGATTGAATGATTTTCGGAATGTTTTTCTTCGAAATTAGATAAAAATATCTTAAAAGTTTGTGCATATTATGATAAGTGATTTTCTTACTTGAAATAAATATGAATGTTGTAATACGTACGGGGTTTGGAACAATACAACATGATATATCTTTCAACGGACAAAGCTACTTAGTAAGAGCTGTGATCATAAGACAAACGTCTGTGACACAAACTCCCTACAAAAAATTTTCTTTTTACTACAGCTATGCATTTATGTCTTTGCTCCAATTTCCATCTTGATATTTGAAACGAATAAAACATGCACGAACTGTTTTTCCCATTGTTTCTACACTTTATAACACAACACGTACTGTGACCCATATCGCGAATTTTAACGTTTTTAACCGACTTTAAGAATTTAAGGATTAGTATTAGCACAGCACGTGAGATACGTTAAAGAGCTGAGAACCAACGGACAAAGCTACTTAGTAAGAACTGTGATCATAAGATAAACGTCTGTGACATCCATCCATCTTGATGTTGGAAACGAATTAAACATGCACGAACTGTTTTTCCCATTGTTTCTACACTTTATAACACAACACGTACTGTGACCCATATCGCAAATTTTAACGTTTTTACTTAAAAATACTTATTAATGTTAGTATGGAATTCTATGAAAATATAGCAATTTGACACTGACAGTCCAGAGTTGTTTCACATTTCTACCACATTGCGTGCTGCGATCGATTTGACGGCCCCCACCACCTACTTTGCACACAGCGAATAATATCCTGGTTTAATTTACAAAGAAAGAAATACGAATTGTTAAATCAAAATATACAACAAACAAAAATTGCCTAGTGGTTGACTGGTAGAAAATTAAAATTATTTGATGCAGAAAAAAATTTATAGATTTTTTTTAATGTACTTAAAAAAAAATAATGCTTTTACACTTAAAACTAAAGTTCAGCTGTTGAATAGAACATAAAACATCAACTACTTATTTTTGACCGACTTCAAAATAAGGAGGTTTTTAATTCGTCAAATCTTTTATTGTTCATAAGTCTTTAATCTTAAACGTTAATGAAAATAATAGGTACTTAACTAATTATGTGGGTACGCACATTTTTACGTTATAATAAAAATATTCTCATAGCAAATTCTTCAAGCAACATAATTGAACATTTTATTTTTTTCTCTTCGCAAAAGATTAAATTACGTTCTTCAAATCTAATTAGCTGAAGACCAATACTGGAACGTCTTTTGTTTTTAGGGGTTATTATTTTAATAAGATATAGTTGGCATTATTTGAGCTTTGAGTGTTTTTTTGCGTTTTTGCTCAAACATTCTACGAAAAACATAAGCCCACTATGAGTTATTAATTAACCTTTTTTTAAATAGTCTACTTTTAAACCTCGGGCGTGATCTCTGGTGCTAATTCATTATATAAAGAAATAACAACAACACAATACGATACTCCGTAGCCGAGCCGGACTTCATTACGATCATCAGCATCTCTGGGATCCGGGTTCGATTTCCGGTCGGGACAAAATATAAAACGAACTTTTATTCCAACAAAAGACGACATTTGTAGCCAATTCAAAATAGAAATCGAACTTTTATTCCAACAAAAGAAGACATTTGTAGCCGAGTCAAAATAGAAAACGAACTTTTATTCCAACAAAAGACGACATCTGTAGCCGAGTCAAAATATAAAACGAACTTTTATTCCAACAAAAGACGAGGTAGCCAAGGTAAGGTTATTGTTAATTTAATTCTAATAACTACTATCTTATTATTACTAGTTATTAATTTATGACAATTATATTGAATTCAAATTTTGACATTATTAACTTTTAATTAAATTTTAAATTATTATTAACTCAAATCTTAATTGTTAAATAATATTACGGACGACATCAATTATTTATATAACTTCACTAGTTTAGTAATTCTCGATTACAATTTTGCCTACCGATAAATCGGTAAAATGCGCTGGAAATTGTTCTAGATTAAGAAAACATCTTTATTGTACCGTATTTTATGCAATAAAAAATATTCATTCATTATTCATTCAAGGGGCGAGTACGCTGGATTTGGCGTCACCGTCTCCGAGATCCCGGGTTCGATACTCGGTCAGTTCAAAGAGAAAACGAACTTTGATATATAGTCTCGAATGCTTTGGCTACTTACCACAGGACTAAAGCAATGTGTGTGATGTTGTCCAAAATTTATTTGTCTTGAGTCTTGCTCAGGCTATAGCTACTGAGATAACTTAACTTTCCCTTTGTTTGTAGTTTTCACAAAATAATTCTCTCATAAAGATACAAGTAACTGCAGATATTTTTACCCAAACACACCTTCCCACATTAATTAGAATTTATGTTCTGAGCAAACTTTTATGAGTTTTAAACTCGACTTTTCGCTATTTTCAAATAATCTCTAGCAGACTAGAAATAAACTAGTCGTAAATTACAAAAATGGACGGCAGTTAGTGAGGCTAAGTTATCGATATAGTCTCTCTATCGATAAAAGGTAGTAGGCAAACATGTATGGGTGTGGTATACCCACCGCCATAAGTCTTAGTTAGACCGTTGTTTGAAAGATAACACTTCCATGATCCTCTGTGGCAATGTACATCAAATTCTATACCAGGGTTCTCTAACTATTAATACAAATTATAAAAACAAGCATCATTATAAACTTGGCGACGAGATTGCTGTAGTGGCGCGGTAATTCGCCTTGAACGCAAAGGGTCGGGTTAATTTAGAAAGAAAGAAAGAAAGAAAAGACATTTATTATTTAGAAAAATAACTCTTCTAAATTGGCTCGAGCCTGGGTATGCTGGAAGACGCACCTGGCAAAAATGCAATGTCTGGTAGGTAGGTATCAGACATTGCATTTTTGCCAGGTGCGTCTTACGAGGTCGTAACATAAGGATTTTAATTCTTCCTCAGACTTTTTATAAACATCCATGACTAAGGTACAAACGCTCGTGCTCATTACACAAACATTTGCCTCTTTCGGGATTTGAACCCGCAACCGCTGGCTTTGTAATCCGGAGCGCGAACCACTAAACTAGACGGTGGTCAAATCTATGTTTATAATATCGTATTCTGTTGTACCATAACAATATACTTTAAGACGTGCTCTATCTGGATTATTATATTTCGTCACTTCGAATATAATTATAGTTACCCTAAGCCCACCCTAAAAAAAAACAAAGCAAAGTATATGTTTTTCAAACCCAAAATAAAGTTTTATTTTGTTTGAACGCTAAAAAAATACTTAAACATGGATGTCCTAAGGAGGGGTGAGAGGCTGTACATTTGGTAAAGAAAAAAAATCAATTTATCGATTTTCTCTTGAAACGTACGAAGTTGCCTGTAGGGTAAAAGGACTACCTGGTAATAAATATACTATATCTTCGAATGAAGTAACTCATATAATAATGATCGAACTTCACTTAGAAGTTCCTTTGATCATACAATGTATACTTAGGCATCTTTTTTATTAATTCGATGTTGAAAATGTATTACAAAGATTGCTTGTAGTAATAATAAAGATTGACTAAACCTAAACTTACGAGTATAGTGGCATCCATTATTTTAAAAGTGTTTTTTTGCATTATTTTAACTAGGCACTGTCTTAAAAATAAATGACTACCAATATTCCTTCTCTAGACAAACATTGATAGATTTCAATCAATATTAGTGCATACTACAATTTATCGATAATCTTACATATAACATCACTAGTGTCACTTTTCGTTACTACACGGTTCAGTATTTTTGCGGTATTTCCCTTACTTACTATAAATCTCATTTTGAGAATACTTAACTTACTCGGAGTTCGGACTCCGTACATTATTCATTTTGGGCTGTAAGCAAACGAATTCAGACACATCGCTTTTATGTAAGGTCAGAATAAGATGTAGAATCATCATACTAACTGTCTATTTATTCGTACGACCTCCGTAGCCGAAAGGCGAGTATACCGGACTTGGTGTCGCTATCTCTGAGGTCTCGGGTTTGATTGCCGGTCAGTCAATGTAGAATAATAACGTCTTGGGTCTGCGTGTTTTGGTACCGTCGCTGTTTCTGATCTTGTAACACCAGAGCTTTACCATAGCATAAAAAAACTTGTGGCAGCAAGTTTTCAAACACGTTTTACAAACATTAAGTCATTTCTCCACCAATGTGCGTAGGGCCCGCGTAGTAAAGTTTGGCCCAGTCCATCTTATAGCTTCTAACTAACAGGAGATTTGAACACTTTAAAAGCAACTTATTTAGCAAATTGGTCCAAATATTATGATTTAATACTTAACTGTCGTCTATTCTGTCACTAAAGTTGAAAATCGAGGATCTGCTGAGGGCTTGAGTGGACTATTATATTCTGTAGACCGGACGAACTCTACAGCTAATCACTTTTCAGTGTTTAATTACTTATTATATTATATACCTGTCAAATGTTGACTGTCACATATTGGCTTAAGGCGCCATAAGCCAATAGGCGACTTTTTTGACAGACTTGCAACAACGGCGCCATCTCAAATGTTATAGAATTGATTTATTTTCCGTACACTTATGGTCCGTTTGTGGTTTTGCAAAAGAACTTTTACTATTTTGAATTGCCTCAAAATTTGCTGGTTCTTTTTTTAAATAAATAAATAATATATTTATTTGCCAGAATATGGTTACAATAGGTAGAGATACACAATAATTCATAAAACATTTTCCAGCATATTCTATCGCAATTTAGTTTAAGTTGGTTCTTTCTTTATGGAAAATGCGTGGCATTTTTTAAAACGATTTAATGGAAAACTAATAAACGACCTACACGCCTATAATTTTTGTCTATATCTTGTGGTACCTACACAACTAGATTTTAATAATCTGTCGCCAAGAGGGCAAAAAGCAAAATATATAGGTTTTACCGCGGGCATGTAATATAAATATGTACAATAGATTGTGAAAAGTCCATAAAATCATATAAGTATCTGTGATTCATAATAATACCTATTCATACCTGAAAATACCAAGATATCTACGGGAGCCAATGATAAATAGTCTCATTGCACAGCAGTTTATAGATGCCAGAAGTTATTGCATTGCAGACTCGAAACTAATTCTAACAAGATTTACAGCTACATGGTTCTATAAATTTGGCTAAATTTACTCCCAACTCATTCATCATTTGGAAACTGACTCCTGAATTATATTAGAAATCCACTTTGTATATAAGCCCAAATTTAATATTATTTTTAGAATAAGTAAATCTATCTTAAGGCTCGTGTTCGCCAAATGTAAACTAGCATGTGGTTTCAGAAGCCTACTTAAGCCCAGTTTGTCAGTAAAATATGTTTAAAATATGCTAAGAATTTTCAAAATCTACACAACATTCTGAGAATTTGTTTCTAGTACTAATACTTCAGGTGAAAAAAAATTTGTAATGATTAAAAAAACAAGCAAAAAAGATGCTAATTCTCCTTCTTGTAAACCGATTTAATTTGTTTATACGTCGATTGATAGACCAACATATTATCTACAAACTGAGCAAAGGATTTTTTGTTCGAACAATGGCGTCCATGCGAAAAGTATTATTTTCCTCAATTTTCGCAACCTAGACTGTCGTAACAGCCACGTTTCGCTGCGCGCTGTTATGAACCGTATTTTAATATGTTTTCGTGCTGTATTTGTACTAACATTTGTCAAGTCGCTAATTTAGGGCACTACTCGCCTTAAAAGCAGCAGCAAGTACATTTAAGCATATTAGGTTTACTGTTGTAATCACCTTTGAAAACTAGACCACTGTAAGTATGGTATATTTTGAACTTTCGGCCTTACACTATTGAGAATATAATTAGCCATTTCGTTTTTTTTATAACATTACATAGCCGATGTCACCCAGGATAACGTAAGGATTGATGCCTCATCAAAATCGGTTAAGGCGTATAGTCGTTATTGTAGAATAAAGAATCTCACACAAATACTACATAAATGAGCCCCAAAAAATATTACACTCCGTTTTGGGCAGTCGTGGGAAAATAGGGTTTTTCAAAAGCAAATGGCGGGCTATGTTATTATCGAGTTGACACATAAGTCGTATTACCACTTACTTTATATTTCCGCCGTAATTTGTGTTTTTTGTTCTCTTGAAGCCCGTTTTCTCCTGTATTTTCTTATATTTATAGTTTAAGTATGTACCTACCATGTATCATACTATAAAATGCTCCCACAAATGTAACGCTACCCGCATATTTTATAACAGTTCATTTTTCAACCCGCATGTAACAATAGAGTAAGATACAGTTGGCTCACAACTAGACTACGCTACTATTTTACGTACGATTTTTTGACTCTTTTGGATTTATTGTATCTAGTTATTTTCGGCACACTCCAGAATAAAGGTAAAGTTTAAGTCTTGACTCATTTAGTTAATGAATATGTGAAACTATGGTAAGCCTACTTTTCTTACTTAAGTTATGTTGCAAGCTATTGGTATTTCTAGGTAATAAATACCGACCCACTACCGTTATTTAGATGTGAGCCATACGTGGGCTTAAATCCGAATCCCTGGTGTAGTGTATGTGAGAAAGAGAAGGAAGTATCCTGTCGTCTCCTACGCGCACTAGTTACCGAGCGGGATGGAAGAAGGAGGTGGAAGGGGATTCCTGCGGTGACTACGGGACGGTGAAGGACGTGTGTGATGTTAGGAGCCGATATATATTGATAAGGGAACACTACATATTGGCGACGAGGATGTAAGTACCCACTGTGGGCTCCTGTTTCAAAAATTTGTAAGAAAGGATTAATCATAAAATATGTCCATATAAAAATCTTCAAGGAGAGATTTATTTGACGCATATAAGCCGTAGTCGTGAGACTAGTCTAATCTTAAGTCGTTATTGAGATTGTTACTCTATCTAATTAACAAGTATAAAAATGAGTGTTCCTAAAGTTGAAGAAGTAATCGCTAACTTGTAAATTACAATATATTTTTTCGCGGTATTTTACTATTGCATATTCTCTGGTATTGTGCATAACAAAGCCATAGATTAACTATCTCAAACTTTGTGATAACGAAAATACAATAGTGGTAATTTTTATTTACGATATGGAAAGGCAATGGTACGAAGCATACAGCCATAACAAGGCACAAAAAAAAAAAAACAGCCTTTGAGTAGAATTCAGATAAATAAATTCCTTGGGCATAAGTCAGACGTCATATGTCCGAAAACTCAAAATTGGTATGTAAAACATTTTTACAAAGCACATACTTTTATAGTTTTTAGCCTGTTGCTAAGATTTGATGTATGTATTAATTTTGACCAATAGATTTCTAACAATACCAGATGAATATTTACTGTTGTGGCTTATGATTACAAAATTAGAGTAAATAGTTTATTTTAAGAAGTAATTAAAATAAATCACCTATTTCATATAACCGATACTCATAATAAGGGGTATTATACTTTTTTTTCTCTCTATATTTGATTGTTTGTATTCTCATGTCTTATATGACGGTGATCATGATGATGATAATGACGATGTTAACGGTGATGCCGTTGATTATGATGATGTCGGCAGTGATGCTGTTGATAATGATGAACATTATGATGATGTTAACGTTGATGCTGTTGATGATGATGATGTTAACGGTGATGCCGTTGAAGATGATGACGTTAGTATTGATGGTGATGCCATTGACAATGATGATGTTAACGGTGATGCCGTTGATGATGATGATGTTAACGGTGATGCCATTGAGGATGATGACGTTAGTGTTGACGGTGATGCCATAGATGAAGATGATTATGATCGATGATGATGTTGACGGTGATGCCGATAATGATGACGATGTCGAGGATGATAATGGCATTAATTGATATTAATGTTTTTACAGTTGTTTTGATGAAGTTTCGTTAATATATATTAAGTAAATGAAAAAAAAAATGTTAGATGTTGACAACGGAAGTAAGTATTTAAGATATTTTAAAGGACGAAGGTGGTCAAAGAATGGATGATGATAGTTGGGTTACAAACAGGAAGAGCCTGTTGGTAGCTTAAGTAACCGTCATTCTTTCCTTGTCTGCAGACGTTATGGCGTACCTTACTTTGGACAAGTTTGAATGCAATGGAGAGGCTGGCTCAGTAGGCATTAGATGGGAGAAATGGAAAAGAAGTTTAAACATCTACTTGGAAGCCGCCGATCTTAAGACGGGGAGTCAGAAGAGAGCAAGTTTATTGCACTGGGGTGGACCGGAGCTTCAAGAAATCTTTTACAATATACCTGGTGCGGACGTAACAGCTGATGGTAGCAACGATGTATTTAAGATAGCAGTTGAAAAGTTGGATGAATACTTTGCTCCCGAGCAAAGTAAGAGGTTTGAACGTCATTTATTTAGGGGGATCAAACAGGAAGACAATGAAAAATTTGAAAAATTCATTATAAGACTTCGACAACAAGCCGCTAAATGTAAATTTTTAGACTTGGACGATCAACTTATTGATCAGATTACTGAGAAGTGTAATTCAGAAGAACTGAGGCGTAAAATATTAAAATCAGGAGACGACATGACTCTAGATCTAATTATTGCAGAAGCCAATACTTTGGAAATTGTCACTAGACAATTGGAAAATTTCAATCACAAGGAGAAGAATCTACAGGACGTGAACAAAATAGACTGTAAACAAAGAGATAAACCGACGAAAAGAGAATGTTTTCGTTGCGGGAGTTGGAATCATTTAGCATCCGATGATAAATGTCCAGCTAAGGGGAAGAAATGCTTGAGATGTGGAAAATTAGGACATTTTAAAGCTCAGTGTAAAGGTACAGATTTAAAGAGAAAAGTCGAAGCTCAAACAACAAACAAGTCAGATTTACCTTTAAAAAGATGGAAGCGCACGAATAAAGGAGTAAGGAATATTGAAGAACGAGAGGATGAAAACAGTATCGATGAAAAAATTCATTATGTATTTAATGTTGGTAACGATGAAATGATAAAATGTATAGTAGGAGACACAGAAATAGAAATGTTGATTGATTCAGGGTGTAAATATAACTTGATCACAGATAAAACTTGGAAGAATATGAAAGCAAATAAGACCCAGGTTTCAGAACAAACCAAACATCCACATAAGACTTTCCTTGCCTATGGAAGTACTACCCCACTTAAGTTACTAGGGTCCTTCCGTGCAACAATCCAACTGGGTGGAAATAAAGAAGACGCGACGTTTTATGTAATCGAGGGAGGAACCCGAAACTTATTGGGGAAGGTGACGGCAACTACTTTAGGTGTTCTGAGAATTGGATTAGATGTGAATCAGGTAGAACAAAAACTTGACAAGATAAACCCGGACCCATTTCCAAAATTTAAGAATGTACTAATACAAATACCCATAGATGATAAAGTTAAGCCAGTTATACAACCTTACCGAAGAATTCCCATGCCTTTAGAAGAAAAAGTCGAAGCCAAAATTGATGAACTTTTGCGAAAGGACATAATTGAAAAAGTAGAAGGCCCATCGGAATGGATATCTCCAATTGTACCTATACTCAAAGAAAATGGAGACATTCGCCTGTGCGTTGATATGCGACGAGCCAATATTGCCATAAAACGAGAAAATCATCCTTTACCTACCATGGATCAATTATTGCCTAAAGTCAAGAACGCAGAAGTTTTCAGTAAATTAGATATAAAGGATGCTTTTCATCAGTTAGAACTTCACCCAGACTCTCGGCACATAACGACATTTATTTCCGCCAAAGGTTTATATCGCTATAAAAGGATGATGTTCGGTATTACATGTGCTCCGGAAATATTTCAAAAATCTCTTGAGTGGGTGTTAATCGAATGTACAGGAGCTATAAATTTTATTGATGACATTTTGGTATTCGGAAAGGACAAAAATGAACATGATACACGCCTTGCGAAAGTTTTGGATGTACTTAAAGCTAATGGTATAGTTCTAAGAGAGGAGAAATGTATTTTCAACACGGACAAAGTACACTTCTTAGGCCATGAGCTTTCAAAACAAGGAATTAAGCCTATGGATAAGTACCTGTCGTGCATCAAAGAATTTAGGGCGCCAACAACCATCTCGGAACTGCAAAGTTTTTTAGGATTAGTAAATGGTTTGGGCGGTGGAGCATTTTCACATGTTTCTCTATGGAAAACAATTTGATTTAATCACTGACCACAAGCCTCTTGAAGACATCTTTGGGCCGAAGTCTAAACCATGTGCAAGGATTGAAAGATGGGTACTTCGATTACAGTGCTATAAGTTTAGGGTGGCATACCGCCCGGGTAAAAACAACATTGCAGATCCCTTTTCACGACTCTGCAAACATACACTTGGACGTGATGAATACAGCAAAGATTATGTACAGGATATAGTAGAGTTAACAAGACCAATAGCTGTATCTTTGACAGAAATAGAAGAAAATTCAAAGCAAGATTCTGAAATACAAAAAGTAAGGGAAGGTCTATACAATAGAAAATGGGACGAATCCGTAAAAACTTATAAACTCTTTGAGAATGAGTTATGTTTTTACGGGCAAATTTTATTAAGAGGCACAAAAATAGTAATTCCAAAGTCCCTAAGAAGTCGCGTTTTGGCGGCAGCACACGAGGGGCATCCGGGGATTGTGGCAATGAAACTAAAGCTAAGAACCAAAGTTTGGTGGCCTAAATACGATCGAGACGCGGAAAATACCGTGAAATCATGTAAAGGGTGTACACTAGTCTCAATGCCAAATCCACCACATCCACTCAAAAGACGAGAACTACCATCGCACCCCTGGATCGACATTGCGATTGATCTCCTCGGACCATTACCAAGTGGAGACTATTTATTGGTGATCATAGATTATTACTCTCGATATAAAGATATCAAAATCTGCCGGGATATAAGCAGTAAAGAAATGATTCGTTTATTAAAAGAAGTTTTCAGTCGATTGGGATACCCCGTTTCAGTAACTGCAGATAACGGAAAACAGTTTGTCAGCAGCGAATTTAAAGCTTTCTGTCAAGAAAACGACATAAAAATATACCAGTCAATCCCGTACTGGCCTCAGCAAAATGGGGAAGTGGAGCGCCAAAACAGGGACATCTTAAAGAGACTGAGGATATGTCAAGCAGAAAAGAAACTCAACAGGAAAGAATCACTTCTAGATTATATGTCAATGTATAACAGCACTCCGCATTCCGTCATTGGCAAAACGCCGGCAGAGCTATTTTTTCAAAGAAAATTCAAAGATAAAATTCCAATGATAATTGAAACTGTAGATCATAGAGTAGGAGATTTAGATGTAAGAGATAAGGATAAAGAACAAAAAGAAAAAGGAAAAGAATACGCTGACAGGAAAAGAAGAGCTGAAGAATCATCTCTAGAGCCAGGCGACAAGGTTTATATCAAAAATTTAAATAAAACCAATAAGCTTAGCACTAATTTTGAGACAGCAACACACACAGTAAAATCAAGAGCCGGAGGTGATGTAGAAGTACAAAATGACGAAACAGGTCAACATCTCAGAAGAAATGTTATTCACTTAAAGAGAGTCGAAGGAAAGTGGCAAATAAATGAAGATAAACGAAAGGAAAATATGATGGAAGCATAAAAAAAAGTGGATGGAAGTTAAAGCACTGCTTACTTGATGGAAGTGATGTAGGTTAATTGTAAGCTTATTGGTGTTACAAAAAGGAAGTAAAGGAGGTTTAGATTATTACGAAATAAATAAATGTATTAAACTAAACGTGTTTTATTCTAATTATTAACAAGGGAGGGATGTAGTGTATGTGAGAAAGAGAAGGAAGTATCCTGTCGTCTCCTACGCGCACTAGTTACCGAGCGGGATGGAAGAAGGAGGTGGAAGGGGATTCCTGCGGTGACTACGGGACGGTGAAGGACGTGTGTGATGTTAGGAGCCGATATATATTGATAAGGGAACACTACACCTGGTAAAGCGTGTCGATCCGTATTGAATCTGAAATAGATGTAGCTAAGTGTTAGCTTAGTAGTATAGTTAGGACCTTTTAATAACTTACATACATCTAATAATATAAATTTCTTAAAATACGTATGAAGTACTTACGATAGCAAACACTATACTCTAAATAATAAGATTTTGTTTTAATTATCGTTATGCGAAGTAACACTGTTACAAACTGTTATCAAAACAAATGAATATACAAATAAATAATAACCTAATTGAACGAATACTAAAGTAAGCTTGAAACTCATTTCTAAATACCGACATCCCAATTTAGGCAATCACTTATTGACTAGTCAAGCTGGCTAATTTAGTATTAAGTTTGAAAAATATTTATTAATTTATTTAAGGACAAACAACAAAGCATCATACCTTAGGTTTCGATCGCGCCCGATTCTAAATATACCCGCTGCAAATACTAACTACAGACAGAATGCCTTTTTAATTCGTAGTTGTCGTAGTTTCTCTAAACTGTCTATTGATATTGATCTGTTCTTCACCAGCATTGCCTCGATAAAGCGACAAATGACAAGGACATATTTTGAGATTCTCGAACTTTGACGATAGCCTGTTACATTTATTATTATTTTTAAGTTAATATTGTTTATTTCTTAGTTGCATCACTTAGACTTATCCTTACCTGTCTGGTTACTCATATGTGGAGATTTGTAATTAGTATTGAACCACAGTATATTGCACTAGATTACTGTATTATTGAAACTGTAAATCTTCCTAAAATAAATAAAATAAAATAAAATACCTACACAATAATTGCAGTCATATACAGCTTAAAAATAAATGACAAAGTGTAGCCTTAATTAAAGGCTGCCACGATATGCCTAATAATATTCTTGTTGGAAAATAACTTAAATTATCTTAACTATGCTTACAACGTAAGCACTTCATAAAGTAGCCACGCTAAAAACACAGATAAATACTACAATATTGCATAAACGCTGCCAGAAACAAATAATTCACTCATTCATATCACCGACGGCATCGTGGGGAAGTGGCAATTTACTAAAATGTTAATTTTAACAGTTGGGGTCGATAAATCGCTATCTCATATCGTGTTATGGTGGTCATGCTAATATGGGGGCTGATGGCAATCGCTCCAAAAATTGTATATTTGCCGCTACTAGGATCATGATCAAGCTTACCTCGATTAGAAACAAGATCTTTAAAAAAGTGCACAGGGTATTTGATTTAACATTTCAACCAACGAACGTCAACTGCAGAACATAGGCCTCCCCCAGTGACTTCCAGATTGGCCGGTTGAAAGCGATCTGCATGCGACTTCCTTCAGACTTTACCGGGTCGTTTGTCCACCTTGTGGGTGGACGTCCTCCGCTGCGCTTGCCGGTACGTAACCTCCATTCTAAAACCTTTCTGCTCTATCGGCCGTCAGTTCTACGTGCTGTGTGCCCCCACCCACTGCCACTTCAGCTTGCTAATCGACGTTGTTCGTTTTTGATAAGTGTTTTTAAAATATCTGGTTTAGACTGTAATAATAACTCCGAAATGACGTTATAAAATTGAGCTGCTATCAGAGTTGGTGGTAGGCCTCTAACTTTCACCTTCCCGGCTGACTTTTCCCGTGGGATACCCGATCCAGGCGCGGTAAAAAATTGCGGTGCGGGATGTGTTTGCCCACTTTGTGTAAGTAACTTAGTGTTGTCGAAAGTTGTATATCGATAGAACACTAATATATATTGGTTGGCTATCTATAGTACTTAAACCAATAGTTAGACTTTTAATAGTTATATCGATACATTTGATAGTTATAAACGATAAAAAACTATTGACGGACAAACGCTACTATTAATAGTATCGTTTACTTTACAGTTTGATAATATGATAGTCAAATTATAACAACTTTACACAGTAATTAATAGCACAGGTTATACAAATTTTGCATTTATGAATATAATTTTTATCCTGGTCTTTCTGTAAACGAAACTATGCCCAATACCACGATGTTACTACAAACCTATGGTTTTCGGATTTTTCTCATTGTATTTGCAATATTTGTGGATTCTAGCTCAACTGAAAATACCTACTCTATAAGTTTTGATTCCCATAGAAGTGACAAAATATGCAGCATATAAGGACATATATTTTGATTGCGTTGTCTGAGAAGTTTGATTTTTTATAGCTCTAAAGGATTACAGGTTTGAGTTTATAGAATTAACTTCAATTTGATACCTACGCATTCCTGACAAAAAAACAGACAGACAGACAGACAACGAAGTAATCCCATAAGGCTTTCTTTTTACCCGTGCAAATACAGAATTCTAAAATTAGATAATTTTATTGTTCTTTTCATGAATAAACGATACATAATTCTTCCAATAATCCACACGCAAACTAAGCAGAGCTTGCTTGATTTGAATGTGAAAATGAGAACATCGATGAAGTTAAGTCTATATTTTAGAAGTGTATCAAAATTATAGGTAAAACATACGTTTCCTTGTTTTGCATCAAGTGCCTAGGTTTTTTGAATAAAATAATCAGATTTCCAGCTCAGTTAAGCTATTACACAATGCAATTTTACTCATTTTCGATGTTGGTCCCATAGAAAAAGTTGATGTAATTTAGCCGTAGAATAACCCCTTAAAGTTTTATTTCACCTTTTCGTAACACCCTGTATAACATTACGCTACTACTAATAGGAGCGAAGTATCAATAAAAAATGTTGCAAAAAGGAAAAAAATATAACTTTTCAGAGCATCCGTTACGTGCGCTGTGTAAACTGTTATGTTATGCAAATATCATGTATGATGGAATGGTTCCCCTATAAAAGTTCTAAAAAAAGTCCGTAACAGCATATTAAGTATGTCTGTCTTTTAAGGTTTACTCACTATAACCTTTTAGTTATTGTGTGTTGATAAAGACTTCCAGTGACAGACAAAACTATGCGGGCGAAGTCGCGGGCGGAAGATAGTCCAAAATAAAGAGAATTATGGGATACGGAAGGATCACGGTCATATATTTTTTTATCACCATAAAGGGGTTTACACACTGCCGTAGTTTTCCCACTATTTCCTTTCAGTTAGTTTGGATGGGCTTGCCTTAGCGAAATCACTTCGAATATTATATTAAGTTTGGTGATAAAGATCCGGGAATATTGGGATAAGAAACTTTAGGATTTATCGGACATTAAAGGATAGTAATAAAGGCGAACTTTGTCAGAAAGATATCGGAAGTAATTTTAGATATAAGTTTAAGAGTGGATATTATAAAATTTATGTCATTGTTACTATTTTTAGGTACTTTATCGCAAATTACTTGTATTTCTTTTCAGTCTATTTTGTTGTAACTAAACCTTTAGATAGATATATAGATACTCTTTATTGTGTTGTGTACACACAAAAGAAACAAATCACAGGAAAAAATACATTAAGAACGCCCACTGCTGAAAATAGGTTTCCCCAATGACTTCCAGATTGGCCGGTTGGAAGCGGCCTGCATCCAGCGGCTTCCTGCGACCTTTACCAGGTCGTCTGTCCACGTTGTGGACGTCCTACCCTCCACTTGCCAAAATGTGGCCTCTATTCTGGAACCTTTCTGCCACCAACCCACTAAGTCTCTCCTCCTTCTTCATCCCGGTTGCGTCCAAAGCCATTGCTTTAGAGCCCAGGATCCACTCGATAATTATCGATTTTTTTCTTCAGACCGCACATTTATTTATCACGATAAGACCTATGTGTATGTGTCACGCACATTATTGTGTATATAATTCGCCATATTGTGTTTCAATAATATTGAAGTAGTATACCAAGTAACGTACGCTATGTGATATCAAAATATTATTATGGTATCACATACGTTACCTGGGATAACGTAAGGCTTCTAAGGATACCTTACTACCTTACTACCTTAATCGAATAACGACTTAACTTATAGAAACTTACTCTAAAAACATTATTCTCCTTTTTAGACAGTCGTGTAAAGTTACGGGTTCGGATCACGCATGTTTCTGTAATAAGCACGAGCATTTGTAGCTAAGGTATGGATGTTTATAAATGTTTTTGAATATAAGTAGCCACAATACTTTAGCTTTAAGAAGTAAGCAAGGACCAAAAATGTTACCCGTATAGAGGGTTCAATCGTATCAAAACAATATTGCAACAGTATAATTATCATCGCTCTTCCTTGTCTTAGGGCGCATGCAGTTGCGCTTGCCAGGTCGCAGTCTCCACTCAAGAACGGTTATGAATAGTAGCTCAGTGGTCAAAGAATGGAATTTTCGTCTTACATCTTAGAGTCGTGATTTAGCATCCTAACATGAACCTGTAGATTTTTCGGAACCTATGGTACAAAATCAAAATCAAAATCATTTATTTTTACAAATAGGCCATTAAAAGCACGTGCTTTCACACGTGCCATTTTTTTTTTTGCCCTACCACTGCTTCGGGACAATTTGTGGGCTAGTGCCAAGAAGAAGCAGCGCAAGAAACTCGGTCACTGTTGTCAGCCTCTTTTAAAATTAATATTTTTACAAGTTTTAGTGCGAGCTAAGCAGTTTTAAATCCACACATTTTTATCATTTATTTAATCACCAACGGTGTAATAACCCTTTTTAATATGTCATCTTAACATGTAATTTAATTTCAAATACTGGCAGTTCAGCAAGGGATTGTGGTAATTTATAAAAAATACGAATACATTTTCCCATGAATGAACTTCCTACCTTGTGCAATCCGAAATTTGGAACGACAAGTTTATCTTTATGCCGCGTATTATACTTATTTAAGTAATTTTTCTTGGAAAATAAGTGCAGATTTTTGCGAACATACATAATATTTTCATAAAATTATACAGTACAGATTTATTCCACTTGCTTGACTGTGACTATTCTTAATCTTGGCATTCCAAACCTCAAATGTCATAATCCGAAGTCAGCGTGCAACGTGAAATATATTTTTTACAAAGGTAAATCTAGTTCATGGTTACTTAATATACTTGGCTCGGCTTCATAATGATTTATTTTTTTCAGTTGAAGTCTGTTATTTTAAAAACGCTTATGAATTAAGAACAGATTTCAAGCAAGTTATTACTTTAATAATATAGATAATACCACAGCAATTTTCTACTCTTGTAACAAAAATAGCACTGGTCATGTCCATATAAATACAATGATAGCTACTTCAAACCTGTTCTCTACTAATGACCTCCTGGCTTATCCATATATTTTCTAGCTCCCCGGGTATCTCAAGGGCAGTCCGCGTCGATCTCTCGGTATTAATCAAGTTGTGTACATGCTCGCGGGCATGCCCGGAGTACTAACACCCTAATCCTGAGGGTTTGTGGGACATGTCCCGAATGCACTGAGATGTGAGTGATGAATCTTGACCTTTTGATGGGCAGGGCATTATGTTGGGAAAATAGGTTGTTTCTTTTCGTGAAAAAAAATCGCTGTGGTGATAAAAATAAATATTGTACTATGCATTTTCGATGACACGTTTGATGTAGTGGGGAGGTAATTCGCCTTCAGAGTCCCAGGTTAAAACGACCCATGTAAATAATAGGCTCGAGCCTGGGTGTGCTAAACGATGTCTCTGGCAAAATACATTGTGACACAAGGATATTAATTCCGTTCTTCGAGAACATCATGAAAATTGGTATCAAGTAAAGTAAAGTAAAAATCTCTGAGAGGCTGAATTTGATGCTGCAATATAACAACTTTTTTTAAGGGACCAAAACCATAACCATTAAAAATATATTTCTCCATACAACTGGTGTCAGCTGGTCGGCGGTTTTTTTAATATTTGAAAACATTATAAAGAAAAAGTTGTTGTATTTGGGCAGTAGAATCAGCCCCTGAGTGATAGTGCGATGTAAATTACATCTTACTTATTTATTTACTTTGACAAGGTAAGATATTAATAAAATATGATAATGAAATAAATATAATGACGACCTCCGTAGCTGAGAGGCGAGCATACCGGACTTGGTGTCGCTATCTCTGAGGTTCCGGGTTCGATTCCCGGTCGGGTCAATGTAGAAAAATAACTTTTCGATATTGTCTCGGGTCTGGGTGTTGTGGTACCGTCGTTGTTTCTGATTTCTGTAACACAAGTGCTTTGGCTACTTACCACAGGATCAGAGCAATGTATGTGATGTTGTCCAATATTTATTAAAAAAATATATATATAATACTAAAATCTTTTCGTTACGTGAGAACAATCTTCGAAAGTACAGTAATACTTAAAATAAAGACCCTGTTCATTCAAACGTCTGTGTTTTTATATATGCTTTTTTGTGTCATCATCATCATCATCATCATTTTAGCCATAGGATGGCCACTGCTGAACATAGGCCTCCCCTTATCACTTCCAGATTGGCCGGTTGAAAGCAGCTTTGACATCCAGCGGCATTTTTAGTGTAAAACCTAGTTTTAATAAGTAATTGTTACTTCACCTATCACCCAAAGTAGATAATTAAAAATATAAATTGAAAATATATTTCTAACTCGTAAATTGCTAAATATGTTTTTAATAATCTCTGATAGCCATTAAAAATCTCGTCGGAGCGGAGTTACGGTCGCCATGTGCATTTTATGGTAAACACTACGGGACGCCATGGACGGAGATAAAGTATTTAATGTTTACCAGATTCATAAAAGCAATATTGCTTCAAAGAGTGTAATTATATGATGAATGCAGTCTAGAGATTTAAATGCCAAACTAAATAAAGTTTTTCATATCCGCTTGACTGCCAGGCCTATAATTTCATTGGCATTGACATTAATTTGTACATCGATAATTTTGATATTTAATATTATTATGAAGGATTATTATTATTACGCTATTTAGTTATTATTTTATTTATTTAAAACTTTATTGCACAAACTTAAAAATGTACAACAGGTGGACTTAATGCCAAGGGCCAGCCAACCTTAGGGTCATGCAGAAAGCAGGTAATGGGTGCGGTAACCAAAATAAATTGTAATTGGTACTAAACAAACTATCATATTGCAAATTAAATTTAATAAAATACACATGTATTTGGATAAATATAATACAATACACAAAATAAATAAATAATAAGTAAATAAACATACATACTATTATTAAAACAACATAAAATATGCAACTATGTACTGAAATATTTTTGAAGTTGAGATTGGATATAGATATATGTGATATTGATTAAGATTGAAGTTATTAATTGACATTTAATTTAACATTTGTATCTAGATGTTTTGTTATTATTAAAAACTCTGTTACAGTTATAAGCTGCCAAGGCTGATCACAGCGCTATTATAATACCCTGTTCCTATGTAATAACTATTTACCTATGTATCACAAATAAATAATTTGATTTGATTTGAAAGATAAAAGATTTTACTAAAAATCTGATTTTAAAGGCGCATTTTCATTGGTTGTTAGTGCTCGTATGCGGGAAGCGGGAGAATTCTGTATGGCATGCGAAAGGGCCCGCATAGTCTAGCCGAAAAAGAAATGATCAACAAAGAAATTTGAAAACAATGACCAACCAAGGAACGAGTAAATAGCCTATTACCACAATTACTTGTCATATTACTATTTTACTAAACAATAGTTACAGCACTTACCAAATAGTAAGCCATTAACTGCTCTTATGAAAAAAATTAATGCTCACTTTCTGATTTTTGGAATTTCACGGACCTTTTAGCTAACATAGACACTTGTCTCCAAACCACCTTATCAAAAATTTTGAACTGCAACTTCTCAGATAGGTCCTGGGCACAGGCCACCCTTCCCATACGTTTCGGAGGACTAGGTACTCGTAAAATCTTCACTATTGCCCTGCCAGCATTTCTTTCTTCTGCATACAGTACAGCCAATCTTTTTAATAAAATACTGCATCCTTCAGTGGGTTCTGTTGAGTTGGCTTACCTTGCAGAAGCAAGAAGTGCTTGGTCTGTGGCTTGCCCGGGGGTTGATCCACCATGTTCCTTGTCCTCCCAGAGGCAGTGGGATGAGCCTCTCTGTTTGCGTGTTCAGAGTGAGCTTTTAGCTTTCTCCGGGGGCTCAACAGAGCGTGCTCGCCTCCTCGCCGTCTTTCAAGCAGAATCAGGATACTGGCTGCACGCTCTTCCTTCAGCCAATATCGGGACCCTGCTTGACAAGACCACTCTCACATTTTTTATTTGTTTACGGGTTGGCGCCATGACAAACCACCCCCATCGTTGCCGCTGTGGTGATCGCGTCAATGAGTTGGGGCACCACGGTCTCTCCTGCCAACTTAGTGCTGGTCGTGTCTCTCGTCACGCCTGTATTAATGACATCATCCGCAGAGCTCTTGTCGCCGCCAATGTGCCAGCAGTACTTGAACCTGCTGGAATTTTCCGTGACGACGGCAAGAGACCTGATGGCATGACGCTCATTCCTTGGAAACAAGGTCGTGCTCTTATATGGGACGCAACCTGCGTAGATACTCTAGCACCGTCCCATATAAGTAGTACTTCCTCTGTTGCAGGTGCGGCGGCGGCCTCTGCTGAGTATTTGAAGCGGCGCAAATATGCAGCTCTTAGTGATAGATAGAGCTAGGGTCCTTGGGGCCCAAGTGCCCTAGCTCTATTTAAAGAGTTAGCTAAAAGGCTAACTCAAGCCACTGGTGATCCAAGGGCTGGCAGCTACCTCGGACAAAGGATCAGCATCGCTATCCAGAGGGGCAATGCTGCTAGCTTTTTGGGCACCATCCCTACTGGCAGCGCTGGGGCTGATATCTTTTACATTTTATAGTATTTTATATTTTCTGTATTTATGTTTATTATTATTTTCTATTTAAAGTATTTGTTTAAGTTTAGGTTAATTGTATATATTATTTTGTAAATATCTTAAATATAATATTGTAATAGATAGCGTGCTTGAAGAGAAACAATAAAATTATCTGAGTAAGTTTAATTTATAAGGATCATACTTAAAAAAAAAAACCGACAAACCATAATAAAAAGCGGAGAAACTATTTTTAAAACTGATCCGAACATATATTCTCAAAATTTGAGAAAAAGAAATTTTTCTCGAAAACTACGAATAATCGGTTAAAATAAATAGGGTATATTTGGATAGCCCTGGATGTAATGACTTTAAAAACAATAGGGCTGGCTCGCTCTTACGGGACTCCCTGTATAGAAACTTATAGAGAGAGAGAGTACAAATAAGAATAAACGCTGTTGTATTTGAGCAACAGTGTATGACAATTGCGGTTGCTTAGCCAACATCATTCAAAATTCACCGTCTTTAAAATGTTGGTTAGACAATTAAAACGAACGAACGAAATGAAAATTCACCGTGTTTAAAATGTATTTGTATCAAAATCGACTTATATCCCGTATGGTCATTCTCCGTCGTCGATTTCCATCATAGAATCTCTGGATTTCTCAAACCAGACTCTATTTAACACGCTTTGTATACGAATCAGGAATATTCACGCATAAACACATGCCAGAAATAAATCCTACAGTATTCGCACAATAGAAATCTATACAGTAAGACCAATCATTGCTAATTACGACTACGGATTTAGTCATAAATAATATGTTTTTTTTTTGACTGACGAATAATGTATATTGTGTTATTTAACAAGCCCGAATGAAAATGCGCTTTGATTGTAAAATCGTCCTATTTTATTTGAAACCTTAAATTTACACGTTCATGTCGGCAAAAACTAAGATTTAAAATCATTTTTTATTTTACCATCCACCATTTGATTTTACCATCAAAGCGCATTTTCATTAGTTAGCCCTCATATGCCCAGTGTAGGAGATTACTGTAACGCATGCTAGAGGGTCATTGGTTCCGCATGCAATGCATGCAATATATCTAATATCAATCATCAACTTAAGAAACTAGCTCTATAAACGATCAGTATGTCATGAATCGACAAAATTACTGTTGTGTGAAACCTAACTGATTGAGGTTTAATGAAGAAAAAATATTTGCAAAAAAATTACACGCTTTTTATAATTTATTTTACTTAAAACTTTATTGCACATAACTTTACAAGAAGAGTACAAGGTAGACTTACTGCTTAAAGCATTCTCTGCCAGCTTTAAAAGGACCTATGAATTTAATTGGTAGTCACCATACCGCATTGAGTAGCAAGCCTACTATATCCTCGGTAGCTTACTTTTAAATATTTACGTACATAGGAATCAAATTCTCAGAAACTCTGGCCGCTAAGGTCATCCAATGCGCTGAGCGATTAACGGCGAGTCGGCGACCGATGCCACGACTTTTTTTGTATTCATAAAAACTCTCTACTGTCAAAGATGGTACTATATGTTATTAAAATATTTTATTTGCATTTTTTTATTGTGGCCATTCTTCTTTAGAACTCAATTAAACTCAATATTTTTACAGCGTCCTATAATGTTTGTAGTTTGACACGTACTTATCCGGTTTTTATTATTTGTGATAATATGCGAGTAGTGTTAGATAAATAATAATTTAAATCATAAAGTTCGCGTCTCATCAGACCTACTACGAAAAAGTTACATTGTTTTGGACGAGTTAACCTCACAAATTAAAACACCATCCATCTACTTGTCCTTTGACATTTTATAAACATTTTGAATCGGTCGGGCTTTTTACCCTCCTATAATTTCAGATGTTCATATTTTTCAAAGGATTAATAAGCTAAGAGTACCTTTTACAAAATTAAAAATAGTTTCATCTAGCCCCCACACTATGTTGATCAAAATTTACAATCACATTCCAAATTACATTAAAAACTTAGAAAAACCGTAATTTTTTTATAAACAGTTAAAAACATTCCTTATAAATAAAAGTTACTATAACATAGCAGAATTTTTCAATGATAAATATGAAATTTAACTGATAATATTCTTCGGTGGCACAATTCAATTTAATTTAATTTAATTTATTATCTATAAATCTATAATTGTATAATGCTTGAAATGTACACTAATCTTATTATAACTTATTACTTATGAAATTTAAAAATATGTAGGATGTCACTCTCTTGTTTGCTATGCCCTTGCAGGGCGTCACATGTATACCTTCATTTTTCTAACACTGCAAAATTGTAATGTGACATGCAATAAACGTTTGAATTTGAATTTGATTAACAAAAGTGAATGGTTATTATAATTCATTAGGTTTATACGTCTGAACAAAGAACTTTTAGTTTAGTCTTGTATTGCAAATCGCCTTTTTAAAGGGAGTTCGTGATGAAAAGCGCACGGAACCAGTGTACCGTATTCGTTCCGGCGTAATCCAATTGCGTCACAGATGATGGATGACACAATATCACATGACTGTGCGCTCGCATCACTGTTCATATCTGTATAGTTCAGGTGCGGTCTTTACAAGTGATGTTACCTACATCAAAGTTTAGTAAAATTATTCTAGGGAATATGCATGTTTTTTATTTGGTCCTAAACTAAATAGTAGGTACTTAATTATAATTAATAAAACTTTAAGAATTTTCGAAAAATATTGATAAATAACTGACTTACAGCCCATTAAAGTCGCGTGTTAAACAAGGAGATCCGATATGTACCGTGACGTCACATTACACGTCCGCCATACATTTTTCATAGTGAAAGTTGTTTTAGAAAGAGATAGGTATACCTTAATTTCTAATTACTATATTACGGTTATTTTTAACTAAAATCAATTTTGTTTTCACTATCAGCAGTATACGAGTAATTTCGTATATTTTCTTATAAATAGAGTAAAAACAATATATTTTTTTCATGCATATTCCCTATTGTAATGACTATTCTTTGATAGTATTGTAAAAAAACTAGCTGTTCCATACTTAAAAGTCTAAAGTGCTAATCGACCAAAATGTTATCATCATCATTTCTAGTTTAGCCGCGTACCGGCAAGCGCAGCGTAGGACGTCCACTCACAAGGTGGTCTTTCGACCTGGTAAGGGTCGTAGGAAGACGCTGGTTGCAGGCCGCTTCCAACCGGCCAATCTGGAAGTCAATGGGGGAGGCCTATGTTCAGAGTGGACGTCCTATGGCTGAAATGATGATTCTAGTTTGAGGCCTTAAGGTGGCTTAATTACATGTGACAGTAAGTTTTATTAGCCTTACCATAAGCCACCTCATAGTTAAGGCCTGTGTAGGACGTATTACAGGCTTACTTTTCTTGCTATACTTACCTTCTTTACGCTAATATGTACAACAATTTTAAAATATATTATCGTATCATGTAAAGGTCTCGTACAATTTTTATACACTTTGAACACATTATAAAGCAGGATGCGATGGAAGTGCTGACTCTTTCACGATCAATCTTTTAGAGTTGCCAAGAAACGCGTTTTGAGAGTAAGGGCGATTATAATGTAGTAGAATCCATTTCAGGCAGTGTAGCTTTTCAATTATGATATGGCTTGTTAAGTAAAATGTGCCTGGATAAATTGTGACAGAATTGCGTTTTTCAGGTTTCCGTAACCTCTAAAGAAAACGAAAATTGTAGGTAATTGTAATTTTTATTGTATTGTATTTTTTTCGTTTCTTTGTATTTTTAACTGACTTCAAAAAAGGAGGAGGTTCTCAATTCGTCGGAATCTTTTTTTTTATGTATGTTCAGCAATCATTCGTTACTACGTTGACCGATTTCGATAATTATTTTTTTATTCAAATTCAAATCTTTATATGATGTACATTGCTGATAGGTACATTTGAAAGGCAATACTTTCAGAATGGTCCCATATAAATATGGTTAAAGTCTGATAAAGTGATCTATAAGAAAATCATCAAGCATTGCTTGAACTCCGTACCACGCCAACTGATTTTAGTATATCTATCTTACCTAATATCTTTGCCAAATGTAGACCGATTTTGATGATTCTTTTTTTAATGAATAGCTTATACTTCAAAAATACTATAGTAAAACGTTTTCGGAAAAAAAATCACCCCTAAGAGTGGAAAAATAGGAAATGAAATCGGAGTTCAGCAGTTAAAGTATGTTTGCACTCGTAAGATTTGTTTTGATTTGGATTTATCACTAAAATGGACGAAATAAGTAAATTTTATTAAAAAAATAAAAACCGTCAGCGTTTTAGTTTTTTCAAGTCGGGTTTTATTTTTTTAAATAAAATATTGTTTATTATTATTAACTATTATGATTTTTTGTAAATAATTAATTTATATTATTCATTCCAGTGCTCGAGGCCCCGCAGAACATCAGTGTCGTGGCAGTCTTATGTTGCCACGACTAATACTGAGCGGGGGACCTTTTTGGCACAATATAATATGTAGACTGTAATAATTAACTCTTTTGTGTGCCAAATAAAAAGCATCTTCACATATCTTATCTTAAATTTGGCTACTTACAGATGTTAGGTATATCTGCAATGTGACAAGACTGCATTGTACGAGGCAAAGTACCTCAGCAGTAGTACCTTTATAACGTCTAAACCAGTCTAAATAATTATTTTTCTTAGCGTATCCATGGAAAACATTGAAGATAAAAAGAATAAAAAGTTTGATATGATAAGCGTAGTAATTTGCCACGTGAATTGCGCATTATCTGTGGTATTTAAGAGCTCTTCCTGCGTGCATACAACGGGGCACGTCGAGCAAAATGTTAGGTGGATAGATTAGATCATGCTTTGCGGGGTGAATCCCCACTCGCAGGTCAGATCTGAATTATCAGTAAAACCCCACTATCCCCTACTACCACACATTAGCAGAATAAATCCCCACCTCCCGCTGGAATAAGATCTGCCATGGCTGACTTGGAAACCCTTAAATATGCACAATGGGGCAGATTAGTTCTAGAATCGAGACCACGTACCGGCAAGCGCAGCATTTGACGTCCACCCACATGGTGGACAGACGACCTGGTAAAGGTTGCAGGAAGTCGCATGCAGGCTGCTTCCAACCAGCCAATCTGAACGTTAATGGGGAAAGCTATGTTCAGTAGTGGACGTCTTATGGCTGAAATGATGATGATCATGATAAAATAGACTCCGCTGGATGCATTCCGCTTCCAACCAGAAAATCTGCAAGTCATTGAGGGAGGCCTAAATGTTTAGCAGTGGACGTCTTATGGATGGATGGATGGATACGTGGATAATAACATAGACTCTAGACCCAAGTTGGCCTGTGCAAGCAGAATCGGTCAAACATTTTTTTGATAACAAAATATTGAACAAAGTAATAAATACTTCAGCATTTAATAACACGACCTTATTCAAGCTATAATATCCAGTACCCTTTGTCAAAAAATTTACACATCAGTTGTCCAATAAAGATTCTAACGAAATGTATTTTCCCTGTAATCGTCATTTTATTGCGATAAGTTTGCGGTATTTTTCTTTCACGAATAAGTTGATGTTGTAATGAAATTCTTGTATGGATGACTCGATTCCAATCTATTGGGTACGAATGTTACAGTCATAATGCAATAGGCGGGAAAGAGCTTAAGAAACGGGAGAACCATCAAGTTACGACGGTATTTTTATTCAGTAAAAGATCTTAATTTTTACCTATTTGCAGAAATAAATTGGTTTTACAAACTTCTTAGTTAGGCTTTAAATATTGAGTACCAGCTCTTGTCCGCAACTTCGTCTGTGACCTTATCCGAATAAAAAAATATCCTATGTGTTAATTCAGGCCATGGCCTATCTGTATGCCAAATTTCATCAAAATATGTTTAGTAGCTTTTGCGTGAAAGAGTAACAAACTTTCGTAGATATAATATAATATTAGTAAGGATGATTTTTTTTGCTACCTGCATACAGTTAACTAATAAACCTTTTTATTATAAGCCTTATGTAATTTCACTGCTGCCAGCATCTTTGCATATATGTATTATTATAATCATTCTAGGTACTATGTCACAGTGCGCCTATGTTGCGTTTATTTCTAGTAGCAATCTCTGCCTAACAACCTTCAGGTAAAAGGCAGCTAAAGAGACAGGAAATATTGGTATAGCTTATTTAAGGGCTAGATAATTGGTTAGATACTTGGAAGAATTTATTAATATATTTTTTATGTTTTACCTTCGGAAAATAAACTTAAAACAAGAAATACCCTGCTATAAATCCATGGACCAACTTTCCAAAGATTAATTCCTAAGGTGTCACAGAGAGGTCGCCCTTCTGACATCGTCCTAACTCTCAGGTAACACTTTGCCTGCAACTAATCTCTGCCGAACTTGGGTCATTCTGAGAATGTACACTATTAATAGGCCGTGTAGGGACGTAGGCAATTTGTAAAATGAAGAGAACAACGTACCGTATTTCATTTGAGAAACACATGTGACCCAAAGTTTGATGGCTTTTAATATGGACTGCCAAGTACTGGATAACAAAGGGTACGCTAGATTAATAGGCTTCAATTTTAGGAATTCATGTAGATAGCTAAATTGAGTTAATCAGCTACTCGTATGTGTATAAATATTGCATTTTAACTAACTTGAAACATTTTTAGATCTAGATGAAAATTAGAACTAGACTATACGGGTAATAATATCATATACCTAATTAATCATTAGCATGCAAATAATTTAGTATTTACAATACAGTTTTTTTAACTTACTTTATTATTATTACTGACAAAATCTCAAAATAAAAGTTAAAAACATATCGCCGACACACTAAACTAGTGAAAAATTTTTAAAAAACTGTTGTTTTACTCAGGGACGTATTACTATAATTGCTTAAATTAAACTTCACAAGGCATGTCAAAAACGGTCGTTTCTAGGGTTCCGTACCTCAAAAAGTAAAAATGAAACCCAGGGTCACTTTGTTGTCTGTCTGTCAAGATCTCAGAAATACGTTAAGGTATCGATTGGAACTTAAAACTTTAATTATATAGTTCATCAGACTTGAGTATAAGTCTACACTCCCTTGAAGCTGTGAAAAAATCCAACTTCTAACTTATCATAAAAAATATGGCCGTTTATGCCACAAAAACGTAGGTATATTTCGACACTCTCTAATAAATAATAAAATAAATAGGTTATCGCATTAGATTTTTATCTACATTTTTTAAAAGTTAGACTTTTGTATAACTTTCGCGTAGCTCTTAATTACAACTCAGTGTCATTACCAAGAAAAACACTTAATTATAAACATCACTCGCTAGATGTATGTTTTAAGAAACGAACTATTGCTTTCTTGGACCAAACATAACTTTTCGCCAATCTCAATCTAAAAAACATAGAAAATTATAAGTGTGTGTATTTATAAACAAAAAACTTAATACTGGCATTACATACATTGTGAATCTAAACATTTAAAGAAACCACTGTGTCATGTCTATGTTTAAAGACCTTTCCAACATAGTTTTGATAGTAAATAATCAACACGATTCAACTCTCGCTATTTCTAGTTAGTGCATCCGTTCAAAGAACGCAATGTTAATACGAAGTCCGTTCCAAGCGGGTAAAAATACTTTAATAGCCTGTTAAAAACTAACATTGGCTTTTTTATTTATTCCGCGAAACAAGGTAACTCTAGGAATATAAACTTGTGCTCTTTATACTAACTTCTGACATATACAACTCCTGTTGTCTATCTGTCCTAATAATGATCTATTACTAACGGTAATCTCGTATACTTGTAAGTTTGTTAGTTAGTTGTTAGCTAGTTTGTTTGTTTGTTAAATTGTCATAAAATTATTGATGTAACAGAAAAAAATTATTGTGGTTTGTTTCGTTTTTAACCGCATCAAAAACTATAATAAGTAATACGGAATTTGGGCATCTGATGTTTAAGACAAAATATCATAAAACAAACAAGAAGAATTAATTAATTATAATGGTATAATTATATTAGTTTATTTTTTCAAAATCAATTATCAACTTGCCTCATTCAATAACTGCTGCCAATTCAACCTCAAACTTAAAACTTAAAATTTGTATTTAAAATAAATTTAACACTCATAATATGCTAATCACTGCACTATTTGTATACCTATTTACCTAGTACAGTTACACCTCGTAAACATAATCAACGTTGTGAAACTCTGTTATTGGCTAAGTGTTTTTATAAGATTTTCATTTGAGCATGATTGTTAAAATAAAGCTGTTGAGTTTCCTAATAAATAAAATAAATTTTAAAAAAAGAAAGACAGGTATAAAAAGGAAAATAGAAGCATTATAATGATTGGTATTAATGATTACTCATTTCTCATCATCATTATTTCAGCCATAGGAGTTCCACTGCTGAATATAGGGATCAATAACTTCCAAATGGGCCAGTTGAAAGCGGCCTGCATCCAGCGGCTTACCGCAACCTTTACCAGTACTGTTCGACAGGTGGACGTCCTACGCTGCGCTTGCCGGTACGTGGCCTTCATTCTAGAACCTTTCTGCTCCATTGGCCGTCAGTCCTACTTTATGGGGCGTAAAGCACATAGAACTGACGGCCCACTGCCCATTTCTATTATATAACAAATAAAATGTAATTAACTCCATACTATGCCGTGCCGTGTGGAGACGGCCGTAAAGAATACACTTCCCCACCGCCAACAGAAGATGTGTCGTAAGAGGCGACAAATTCTTGTAGCACGAGAAGGGCAGCAGCATCTTCGACTCTTAAAAAAACTGCTATCGCCAACCCACCTGCCAAGCGCGGCGAGTATTGGCAATCCCCCTCCGATGATAAGTCATTGGGGAGGTCTTTGTTCAGCCCTATGGCTGAAATGATGATGATGATGAATGCTAAACTAAAGCAGAAAATAAAATATGTTTTGTTACTTTTATTAAAATGAATAAAACTTTTCTTGGTAAAGGAAGGTTATTTAATCATTCTTCTTCTAAAAAAAGCGCGAATCTTTCCCCGTGGTACCTCTACATTTCAATAATCGTAAACAGGAATTAGCTACCCCTGGCTGAGATAAATTCGCCAGACCGGTTTATGAGGACTCTTAAGGACTGGGCCAGAGCAAACATTTGGGATGAGCCATTTTTTCAAACAAATGCTCAAGAATTCAAAGGGTAGGGAACGAATTTAAAATTAAAATTAACGGTCTCTTTGTCTTGTTAATGTACCTGGCCTTAGGTTTGTAATAAAAAAAGTTTTAAAATTTAATGGTGGCTAGACTTTTTTATTTTAATCTTGTTAGTTGGCGTCGTGTCTTCAAATATAAGACGAGTTTAAAAATATTATTAAAATTGAAACGTTTCACATAAATTCCTTCCCTTTTTCAACCGACTTCAAAAAAGGAGGAGGTTCTCAATTCGACTGTATGTTTTTTTTTTTTTTTGTATGTTTGTTACGCGATTACTCCGCCAATTATGAATCGATTTTAATGATTCTTTTTTTGTTTGGTAGATCATACTTCAGAGGTAGTCCCATATAAATTTTATCGAAATTGATTTAGAACTTTTTGAGAAAATCAACAAATATATACCCAGATAATATTTTGGTTGCGGTTCTTGTTACCTATCTTCGACAAATATGAGCCGATTTTGATGATTTTTGTTTTATTGAATAGCTTATACTTCAAAGATGCTATGATAAAAGTTTGAAAAATAAATATCACCCCTAAGGGTAAGAAAATAGGGGATGGAATCGGTGTTCAGCAGTTAGATTAGGATTTATCACTAAAAATAGATGAAATAAGTAAATTTTATTAAAAAAAATAAAACCGACTTCAAAACACTGAAATGCTAAAAATAATCCTAACACTTAAGTACCTAATCAGTTACTTTTGGAGTCGGTGCAAACAAAAACATTGAATCTCTCATCGGCTGGCACCGACTCCAAAAGTAGGTACTTGATTAGGTACTTAAGTGTTAACATTATTTTTAGCATTTCAGTGTTTTGAAGTCGGTTTTATTTTTTTAAATAATTATTTAACAGTATCAAAGTATTTTAAGGAGAATTGTGCTTAATAAACTTGTTTTGATTAAGCGACATAGACGTGTTTTTGTGTTATTTCTAGATGTATAATTAATTTTGCATAATTAGTTACAAAAGTAATAAACGGGTACGATTGTAATCGAAACACACACTTTTATAATTTTCAGTAGTATACTGTAATATTTTGTGACCCCAGAATGCTAGTTAAGCTGAAATGACAGATCTATAAGTCCATCATTAGGCCTGTTCTTTTATATGGCAGCGAAGCGTGGCCGCTACTTGAGCAACACAAGCAGGAGCTGCGTGTCACGGAGATGAATATGCTGCGGTGGATGTGCGGAGTCACGCGGAAGGACCGCGTGAGGAACTTGCGCATCCGCGGTAGCCTTCGTGTCCGTGATACCGCAGACAAACTACTGGAGACTCGCCTACGCTGATGGGCCATGTTTTGCGGAACCGGCAAGCTACGTAGGAAACAAATGTCTGGCCATGCCACCACCGCCAGGTCCTGGCAAAAGGGGTAGTCCCAAAAAATGCTGGCTTGGCGTGAGGGCTGACATGCGTGCCAATGATCTCACAACTAGAGATGCTCAAGACCGTGCGAGTGGAGGAGTAAATCAAGGAAAGCGGACCCTGGGCTCCAAAGCGATGGCTTTAAACGCAACCGGGATTGACCTTTCAGATCATGACTGAAATATTTTAATAAGTTTTTTTATAACATATGCATTCTACTTATGGTGCCTAACATGTGGCTGAAAATGTACTTATTGAATAACTATTAAGACCATGTTTGACGCAAATAAATACATTTTCATTTTCATTTCAACTTATCACCATGAAAAATTTCGCACATAGCTCCACATATGAAATAATCGCGTCGAACGATATCGAAAAGTACTCAAAACTCGATATTCCTTTGTGTTCGCAATATTTCGCGTCTGCTCGTTTCCAAGACATTTGACGACGTAAGTGCCAGTTTAGGCAAAATTCCCATAACTGAACGACTGTGGTATGTTTTAATGTCCTACGTATAGTACGTTTACCTTTTATAGGGTTGTGGATTGGTGCAGTGTTCTTGATGAGTGATATGGCCTATCGACCAGCAGCAGCCAATGCTGCTGATTTAAAAATTGAAATAGATTCAGGATTGTTTTTTGTTTCCTTTGTTTCCTTACAAAGGTACAATATTTTTTTTGTGTCCTCTTCCTCTGCTCAGACACAGTGTCTTAGAAAAAAACGATTATGTCAACATTACAAAGGAATTTGTTAAACACTAACAAGAAAGTCACAAATTCGTAGATCCAATATTCAGAAAGTTGTTAGGATTTAACCATGGCCGAAACATGAAGTTGAAGAACTGCGCGGCCACGCAGTCCGTTTAAACAGACCTAAGTAGAGGTCCCATTCTTTATGCTAATCACTGATACGATTTTTAAAAAATGTAGACAGCATAAATAAAGCCCTAATATTTGGACTTTACAACCTACAGATCAAAATCAAAATGATTTATTTTTGCAAATAGGCCATTAAAAGCACTTTTACACGTCCCAATTATTTTTTGCTGCTGCTTTGGGACAATTTGTGGGCTAGTGCCGACAAGAAGCAGCGCAAGCAACTCAGTTACTGTTGTCAGCCTCTTTTAAAATTAGTATTTTTTACAAGTCTAAATCTAGATCTTAAATGCAATGGCCGCGCGGTCAAAAAATGTAGAACCGCGCGGCCATGCAGTTCTCTTAAACGGAGCGTAGTAGAGGTCCCATTCTTTTTGCTAATCATTAAACATTTTTTGTGACAGGGTAAAAGCTTTACAATACCTGAGTAAGGATCTGGCGTCTATACTAGCCGTGAACCTAAAGACAGATTGTGGTATAGTGTGGGGACCTGAAAGAACTGAAACTGAAATGGATTTTATGGAAATAATCTTATTTTTACTTTATTCGGAGATCTTACCAGCAGGTTGTTGTCCCAGTAAATAGATACCGATAGTTAGTTTTCCATTGTTTCCTGATTCTATGGACGTCCCATCCATTGTCATAGTAATTCAAATTATTCTTGCAGACAAAACAGAAAACATTATTGGTTATCTATACACTATCTCTGCCTAACAAACTTGAATGACTAGCTTGGGCATAGCATTACTTTGCCCTCTTTCCAGGTCATTGACCTGACCTGACTATACCCTTTATTTTGGTACTATAGTTAGGACCTTTACAACGTATCCCTGAACAGCGCTTTGTTATCTGCCAGCCCTAGCCGGGTTATAAATACGTCTCCGTTTTTATTACTCCCTGGATGTCAGCGGCAGTCGACGCTTCTGACTGGCTTGTTTCACGGCTTTGGAATATTGTTCACGTTTTTATATCTCGGTGAAGATATTTTTTAGTAAATGAAACTGTTTTCTATTTCTTATACCCTTATATGCTCGTAGCTTAGTCACGGCAGCGCTTGCGTAGTGATTACCAATATTAATATGAGTGACAATTCCGACCATATTTAGTGACATTTATCCCAAGCATCTCCGTGCTACAAAAGGCACGCTAAAATTTGGTCCCGGCTAATATCGCTCGATACTAGTCGTGAAGCTTAGTCAGAGCCTTATGGCGGCTTAATAACATCTGACAGTAAGGTGAAGTTACTGGCCTTACACCCCTTATCAATCCAAACCAAGCCCGCGTGGTGGAGTATGGTCCAAACTTATCATGAGCGTAGCTTGTCATACCTGTTCTGTGGTATATACCACCTCTTAGTTGAGGTGAGGCCTGTGCCCTGCAGTGGGAGTCCCATTGTGGGACGTATAGTGACGTAATGTGGCGTAACGAAACTATATTTGCTTGAAGTACTTCACTGCCAATCTGGAAATCAATGGTTCCCTATTGATTTCCAGCTCTCTGATCCTGGCCAATGATCCTGAGATCTCTCTTCCAGATCTCAGGATCATTGGCCTATGTTCAGCAGTAGAAGTCCTATGGCTGAAATGATGATGATGATGTTGATAAGGTACTCCGCTGATGCAACAGGACAGCCAGGCCCTGACGAGGTCTATGAAAGATGAGATGGAGCCAGTGTGTCAACGCAGGTTGCGTCCCACACTTGGGGCCGACCCATCTTCCACGGAACCAATGTCATACCATCAGGCCTCTTGCCATCACTCCGTTTAATTCTATCAGGCACTATCACAAGGTATTTATTTAGCATTTATTTCACACTTGGGCTGAAATAATAAAATAAAAGGTTTTAGCAGAAACTACTACTACTTAAAGATTAATATTACATGTTATACTATTCTACTAAATTAGGCCTTATTATACAAAAGGTGGACTTAATGCCATGAGGCATTCTCTACCAGTCAACCATTAGGCTAAACAGAGATGTTTTGTGGGCGGTGCAATATAGGCTACACAAATCCAAATAAAATGCCTGTGTGAATTATTTTAGAAAAGCATATGAATGATCATTATGAAGATCCGTGTAAAGTTTAACAAGATTCTTGGAACGTAAATTGACAACCATTTAAGAACGAGCGCGGAGAAATAAATCTCTTCATGAGTATTATTGTTCGGGTAACATGGGTTGTCATGTCATGTTTGGTTATTTGACAATTACTCTATTGGCACTGTTTGGTACTAATTGATTTAGACTTCATAATTAGGTTGATATAATTAACTAGCCTACACTGGAATTAACTGTACTATAGTTAAATTCTACACTATTAGTAGATATACAAGGAGGAGCAGACCAGACATTTTTTTTTTACAAAGTTGGCTTAGGAACCTAGAGGATTGTGCCAGAAAAAAAATCGCTTCCCATCCAATTACGAGTCATGATTTTTTACTTGACAATTTATTTTCTATTTTTATTGTCTTTTATTTTTACTAACTAAATAAAATGATATACGTCTTGCCTGGGCCACGCTGTATATATGTACGTTTCCGTTTCTCGTGAAAACTTGAAAATGAATATATGGAACATAATAATAATAATATGAATCTTCCTCAGAATTTATCGAATAAAAATCTTTCTATAATTAAATTTTCCATGAAAAAAAGTCTGCAAAGACAACATACCTTCCTAGTTACCATAATTGGCTCCGAATCGTAAAAAAACATTGCATTAATTAAATCTAGCTCTCGAACCTCGCAAACAGGAAAACGCGGCAATTAAAGCCCACGAGAGAAGACTTAGCTGAATTAAAAAAATAATAAGTGTCTGCCTTTTCATTATGTTGGTTGGAAAAAAATGCCCCCGACGTTAAGGCAGATCTAAAACCATCGTTTTAGAGTTCCTTAATTAATTGGATAAAAATTGCGAAATCACATTTTTTTTTCTTTTTTTTACCCGATTCAAAAAAGTGTCACACTAAAAAAATATCATTTGTTTCTGAAATTTAAACCGATTAAAAAAAATAAAAATAACTTTGAAGTCGGTTGGTGCCAAGTACACGTATGCCCCTAATTTTAATGTAAAATTTTTATTTGTTAGTTTAGTTAATATTAAGAAATTAATACTTTATAAAATAATAAATTAAATTAAACTATATTACATCTATAAAATCTTACTTGCCCTGATGCCCTTGCTCCAAAGCAATGGCTTTGAACGCAACCGGGATTGACTGTATAGATGAAGAAGACATCTTTGAAATCTTACTTATATCATAAATGCAAAAGTATAGATGGCTGGATGTTTGTGACTCAATCACTCCTGAACGGCTGAACGGATCTAGATGAAATTTGGCACAGAGTATTAGCCTGGAATAGCAGATAGGTTTTTTATTTCACAGAGTAAGGGATGATTTTTGCACAGAGGTAGTTTAGGAGTCAAATAATGACATAGGCTACTTTCTATCCCGGAAAAATGCACGGTTTCTGTGGGATAACATAACAATTATATCAAGGACATAGGCTAACTATTTTTGTTTCATCTTCTAAGGAAGTAAATATAGGGTGACAAGCCCCTATTCCACGCGGGCGAAGCTGCAGGCACAGCTAGTACTATACAGGTTTTTATTAGATTACGATTGTAGTCCCATAGAAAAAGTTGTTGTATTTGAGCACCAGAATCAGCCCCTAGGGGGTTGTTGGTATTTTAAAAATAACCCTGTATACAATAACAATTATCAAAATGGTCGTCGTGGTATCCAAGATGCTGGAAGCGTTACCTTGCTGGATTGCGATGCTCAATCGCTGTGCGAGGTAGCCGCCAGCTCTTGGGTCACCATTGTTGCCAAACATTCTTTTGGCAAACTATTTGATACTATTACTCGTATAAAGCTGAAGAGTTTGTTTGTTTGTTTGGTTTAGCGCACTAATCTCAGGAACTTCTGATTCGAATTGAAAAAATAATGTATTGGATAGTCCACTTATAAAGTAAGATTATAAGCTATAACATCATGCTACAACTAATAGGAGTGAAGCATCAAAAAAGATATAGAGTGACAGACCTCCAGACGAACCCCACGCAGACAAAGCCGCGAGCAAAACCTAGTCTCTTTATACAGGTTGTTAAAAAGAATACGACACTCCTTAGAACCACGTAATTGTTAATAGTTGCTCATATACAACTAGTATTACTATTGAAATAACTTCGGAATCGAAAAAAAAGGATGCTCCATTCAGACTAACCCGCTCCCACGATGATAATGTATGAAGCATCTGAAAAAGAAGTCCCCATTTTTTTGTTGCTTCAATAGTAAAAGTTGTTGCATATGAGCAGCTGATTACGGCGTTTTAATGAGTGTCCTATTCTTTAGTACGCCCTGTATAACGAGAGTGCGTTAGAACCCCACGGACCTAGCGTTTCGACGCCAAAAGATACCAAAAAGTAATTAGCGTCGATAAGCTTTTTATGACATATGCTCAGAGGACAAATTACTTGAACTGAGTCCCACAGACAGACAAACAAAACCAAATAAACTTTCCAACTAATATAACAGCCTAAGGATGTTAAACTATGTATGTAGGTGCCTACAAACTATTTGCCCAGAAACAGTAATATACAAGCTTAACTCCACCAACTACGTACTTACCTAGTACTAAGTGTTATTATTATTATGCATATCCATAATGTATGTACGCAGAAACAGTGTTGTTTGTGTACAACTAAATATACCATGTCGATAACCATGTTTGCATCAAGAGTATCAACCATTGCATGATCGTTAGTATTGTTACTGAACAATCATTATCGACATAATCAACCCACATTAATCCAATGCTGGACTAGGCCTCTCCCAATGCAAGCGCCTACTGCGCCTGGTACTCGGCTATTTGGTTTTATCCGTTGCTAGACGCATTAATTTTTTGTTCTTGGGTGGAGACCACGACTTGGCAAGCGCAGCGTAGGGCGTCCTCCAGCTTAGGTTAGTATCTTTTATCAAGTGTCGACGCTATAACATCTTTTATTTCGTCTCTTATCGTCTCACATTGTAAGGTGGGGCGATGATCTACACAAAGTTGCTAGCAACTAAGGTTTAAGATCTTTATTATCGATAAGAATTACTTTGGAAAATTCTCTAACCATTAGAATTCAATTAACAAACATTAGACAATAGATAGATAGATACTTTATTGTACACCACACAAAAGAAACAAATCACAGAAAAAGAAATACATTAAGAATAGCACAGTTTAGGCGGTCTTATCGCTAGAAGCGATCTCTTCCAGACAACCTTTAGGTAGAGGACAGTTAATTAGATAATATTTGAAGGGAACGAAGACATAGGGGGTTGAACTAGAATCAAAATCGGTCCAAAACAGTATCTTTTAATATCGATATCAACATACCGATATTTTACCAACCAACACTAAATACATGAAAGATAGGAATTTGGCAGGCTTTTGGTGGATATTACTTAATTGTCGAGATTCACGTTGTCAAATGAGTTTCTGTGGTAAAATCAAAATCCATGCGATATTATAAAGCGTAGCAAATGTATTTAGACATTTTACTAAACTGTAACAAGGAAACAGTTTATTAATAAATAATAGTTTTTTAATAATAAAATTTTTTTTTATACGTGAGCGTCTTATTTTTTAACCCTAGTTTGAGGTATTTTAATCACAAATGTTTATGACTACTATCAAACGAATATTTAAAAAATAATAAAAAAACTCAATAAAGTAAAAATATACATATTTCCTAAACCATATAACTTTAGGAAAGTAAGGTCCAATAATAGGCTAGTTTCCTGGGTCAAAAAAAGATTATTCTATTTAGTCCGTCAGTGAGATTATAAAAAAATATTAGACTCATATTTTGTCTTTTGTCAATCAAACAAAAAATTTTTCTTTATTGTCTTAGCTCTTTTCAAAATGTGACTTTGACGTTCTTCTATTTTAGCTAATTTTAGCCATAGAATATCAACTGCTAAACATAAACCTCACCACCCAATTGCCTTCTAAAATAGCCGGCTAAAAGCGGTCTGCATCCCGCGGCTCCGCTCATCTTTTACCAGGTCGTCTGTCCACCTTGTGGGTGGCCGTCCTACGCTGCGCTTGCCGGTACCCGTTGGCCGTCAGTTCTACGTGCAATGTGCCCCTTCCATTGCCACTTTAGCTTGATATGCACTCGGGCTTTGTCAGTGACTATTTTTATTTATTTATGGAAAGCTAACAAGACATAAGTACACGCCCATTAGCACAAAAAGCATTCGTGATTTATACTTGTTAACAGTGTTGCCTTAATTAAAAGGTGCCACGACACGTTTATTTATTTGCGTGGAAGCGACGTACAGGTAACTGAATTCCAAATTAGTGTGGAGCTCAAGCCAGCAATTAAATATCCCGCCTCTCTGTCTATATCTGAGTATTATCTCGGTTACAAAGGTAAGGATGGTTTGATACAAATTGGTGCCCGAAATCTTATCCACATCAACGTTCACAATACACCGAAAAAAAACGCACAGATGATGATGACGAAGATGATTGTGGATTATGTGGATAATACCCACAGGTGGGTATTTGTAAGTAAATGATCAAAATTCATCATCATCATCATCATTTCAGCCATAGGATGTCTACTGCTGAACATAGGCCTCCCCCAAGGACCGATCATCGGGGGCATTGCCAATACTCGCCACGCTTGGCAGGCGGGTTGGCGAGCGCAGTTTTTTATATGATTGCGCACGCTGACGCTGCTGCCCGTCTCGTGCTACAGGAATTAGTCGCCTCTTACGACACGCCTCCTGTTGGCGGTGGGGAAGTGTATTACGGCCGTCCCCATACGGTACAAAATTCATACAGTAACAAAATATTTTGTAAGAATATAATTTAAATTATAACTGCTTATAACTTTGTTCGAGAGCATGGTTAATTGTTTATTTACAGATGTTTTCCCTCTAACATTGAAGTAAAGTTGTGTTTATAAAATGAGTTAGTATCTAATTTCCTAAACAGTCCTTTACGTTTGTTAGATCATAATTAAATTAACTTTAATCACTTTTCGCGTGCAGTGTGCGCGTAAAATTAATTGAAGACTTGCCCATTATTCCAAAATGGCCCATCAGAGCTAACATGGTGTAAGCGATTGCAAAAGCGTCGTAATTTTGGACGAGGTGTTGAGAACGCGACTGAGACTTTGCAGGAAGACTGCATTATACAGGGCGAAAAGATCTGCTTTAGTCTGAGAACTATAAAATACAGGGTGGCCAGAAAAGTGACGTCCTAAAATTCTTTTAGATGCCTCGTGTATGTTCCCTATGTATGTTTTACGATTTTTCGTAGTTTTTGAGTTACTTTTTTTTCAACAACACAAATTTTTTTTTGAATTTTTGCAACGATCAGTAGATCAAAAAAAGAAGGTTTCTTCGATTTTTTTCTTTTTGCAGCTAAATGGGGGGATTGCCAATACTCGCCACGCTTGGCAGGCGGGTTAGCGAGCTCAGTTTTTTTATAACATTTCACACACAGATGCTGCTGCCCATCTCGTGCTACAGGAGTTAGTCGCCTTTTATGACACGCCACCTGTTGGCCGTGGGAAAGAGTATTCTTTACGGCCGTCCCCATACGGCACGTACTACTACTCTTACTAACATAATATTAATTATCTCCTTATCATATTACATCAAAAACCTTATCGCTATTTTACTGACACATTAAATTTTGTCAAAACTGGTAGACCACTTTCATGGTCGTACCATACCTTTAATCTTAATTTGGCTTAGCTACAAAATATTGCCTTCAATATAAGTTCGTAGCGCCTGCGCCGAACCGTAGCAAATGTAGTACTTTATGTTGCTACGACGTAGTAAGAGCATTCTTTCGTAGCAAGGTCACACTTAGCACTATTGTTCACGTTGAATGACAGATACGTTTTTCTGCGTATAGTAAAAATTGCTATTCTGCCTGCCTATCATGGAGCACCAAAACACGGTATGATATGATATGCTATGGCGATATATCAACACCAACTGTAAAATTTTGATAGATATAGCCACCATATTGAATCGCCCTGCCAGTGACATCAC
Organism: Anania hortulata; assembly: GCA_963576865.1. Taxonomy (NCBI): domain Eukaryota; kingdom Metazoa; phylum Arthropoda; class Insecta; order Lepidoptera; family Crambidae; genus Anania; species Anania hortulata. Next base: position 4,829,216 of record OY756413.1, read on the forward strand.
ATATTATGATCACTGTTTCGATAAAAAATTAAAATGGCGGCTATATCTATCATATTTTTACAATTGGTGTCGATATTTCGCTATATCATATCATACCATATCGTGTTTTGGTGCTCATGCTAGGCAGGCTGGGCCTGATAACGTTTTTCGGGTTTTATTGGGGTAAAACAACTTGAAAAAATAAATAAAAATATATTAATTAACCATCATCTTATTTGGTTATTTGTGTGCACAGCAATAGAACTTCCATTTTGTCTCGCTTGCTTAAGACACCAGGTTAAGTATATGTCTGTGACGCCAAAAAATAATTATACAGGGTGATTTGAGCTGAACCCGCTATAGCTAATGGGCTAGTTTCCTAAAAAAATCTAATTAGTCCGTCAGTTGGATTAACAGAAAATATTGGACTCGACTCGTGTTTTTTCTTTTCAAACAAAAAAATATGAAGATATAGCCCGTTGAAGTTCCGCGTAACGTCACGCCTTGCAACACTTTTTAGCAAGGCGTGACGTCACGTGCTCACTTTGATGCGCTTTATCTTCGTAATTTTTTGTTTGATTGACAAAAGACAAAATATGAGTCTAATATTTTCTGTTAATCCAACTGACGGACTAATTAGATTTTTTTAGGAAACTAGCCCATTAGCTATAGCGGGTTCAGCTCAAATCACCCTGTATAATTATTTTTTGGCGTCACAGACATATACTTAACCTGGTGTCTTAAGCAAGCGAGACAAAATGGAAGTTCTATTGCTGTGCACACAAATAACCAAATAAGATGATGGTTAATTAATATATTTTTATTTATTTTTTCAAGTTGTTTTACCCCAATAAAACCCGAAAAACGTTATCAGGCCCAGCCTGCCTAGCATGAGCACCAAAACACGATATGGTATGATATGATATAGCGAAATATCGACACCAATTGTAAAAATATGATAGATATAGCCGCCATTTTAATTTTTTATCGAAACAGTGATCATAATATGTGATGTCACTGGCAGGGCGATTCAATATGGTGGCTATATCTATCAAAATTTTACAGTTGGTGTTGATATATCGCCATAGCATATCATATCATACCGTGTTTTGGTGCTCCATGATAGGCAGGCAGAATGGCAATTTTTACTATACGCAGAAAAACGTATCTGTCATTCAACGTGAACAATAGTGCTAAGTGTGACCTTGCTACGAAAGAATGCTCTTACTACGTCGTAGCAACATAAAGTATTACATTTGCTACGGTTCGGCGCAGGCGCTACGAACTTATATTGAAGGCAATATTTTGTAGCTAAGCCAAATTAAGATTAAAGGTATGGTACGACCATGAAAGTGGTCTACCAGTTTTGACAAAATTTAATGTGTCAGTAAAATAGCGATAAGGTTTTTGATGTAATATGATAAGGAGATAATTAATATTATGTTAGTAAGAGTAGTAGTACGTGCCGTATGGGGACGGCCGTAAAGAATACTCTTTCCCACGGCCAACAGGTGGCGTGTCATAAAAGGCGACTAACTCCTGTAGCACGAGATGGGCAGCAGCATCTGTGTGTGAAATGTTATAAAAAAACTGAGCTCGCTAACCCGCCTGCCAAGCGTGGCGAGTATTGGCAATCCCCCCATTTAGCTGCAAAAAGAAAAAAATCGAAGAAACCTTCTTTTTTTGATCTACTGATCGTTGCAAAAATTCAAAAAAAAAATTGTGTAGTTGAAAAAAAAGTAACTCAAAAACTACGAAAAATCGTAAAACATACATAGGGAACATACACGAGGCATCTAAAAGAATTTTAGGACGTCACTTTTCTGGCCACCCTGTATTTTATAGTTCTCAGACTAAAGCAGATCTTTTCGCCCTGTATAATGCAGTCTTCCTGCAAAGTCTCAGTCGCGTTCTCAACACCTCGTCCAAAATTACGACGCTCTTGCAATCGCTTACACCATGTTAGCTCTGATGGGCCATTTTGGAATAATGGGCAAGTCTTCAATTAATTTTACGCGCACACTGCACGCGAAAAGTGATTAAAGTTAATTTAATTATGATCTAACAAACGTAAAGGACTGTTTAGGAAATTAGATACTAACTCATTTTATAAACACAACTTTACTTCAATGTTAGAGGGAAAACATCTGTAAATAAACAATTAACCATGCTCTCGAACAAAGTTATAAGCAGTTATAATTTAAATTATATTCGTACAAAATATTTTGTTACTGTATGAATTTTGTACCGTATAGGGACGGCCGTAATACACTTCCCCACCGCTAACAGGAGGCGTGTCGTAAGAGGCGACTAATTCCTGTAGCACGAGACGGGCGTCAGCGTGCGCAATCATATAAAAAACTGCGCTCGCTAACCCGCCTGCCAAGCGTGGCGAGTATTGGAAATGCCCCCGATGATAGGTCCTTGTGGGAGGCCTATGTTCAGCAGTAGACTTCCTATGGCTGAAATGATGATGATGATGATGAATTTTGATCATTTGCTTACAAATACCCACCTGTGGGTATTATCCACATAATCCACAATCATCTTCGACATCATCATCTGTGCGTTTTTTTTCGGTGTATTGTGAATGTTGATGTGGATAAGGTTTCGGGCACCAATTTGTATCAAACCACCCTTACCTTTGTAACCGAGATAATACTCAGATATAGACAGAGAGGCGGGATATTGAATTGCTGGCTTGAGCTCGACACTAATTTGGAATTCAGTTACCTGTACGTCGCTTCCACGCAAATAAATAAACGTGTCGTGGCACCTTTTAATTAAGGCAACACTGTTAACAAGTATAAATCACGAATGCTTTTTGTGCTAATGGGCGTGTACTTACGTCTTGTTAGCTGTCCATAAATAAATAAAAATAGTCACTGACAAAGCCCGAGTGCATATCAAGCTAAAGTGGCAATGGAAGGGGCACATTGCACGTAGAACTGACGGCCAACGGGTACCGGCAAGCGCAGCGTAGGACGTCCACCCACAAGGTGGACAGACGACCTGGTAAAGGATGAGGGGAGCCGCGGGATGTAGACCGCTTTTAGCCGGCTATTTTAGAAGGCCATTGGGTGGTGAGGTTTATGTTTAGTAGTGGATATTATATGGCTAAAATTAGCTAAAATAGAAGAACGTCAAAGTCACATTTTGAAAAAAGCTAAAACCATAAAGAAAAATTTCCAGCGATTATTTTTTTATGATTATGGAAGGCCTCGTCATGTCGATGATTGGCTAGTACTGCAGCATCTTAAGTTAAAATGGATATACATCAGAAACCTTCTCCTGAACTTAGATCAATTATTTACGAAAAAACTGTATAAATTAAATTATTCCTATCTTCTATTTATATATATTTATATAGAATCACGTGTGAACGAATTTAATAATTTCGCTAATTCTTTTTTTTTGTTGTTATTTATTGTCAGAAGGTTCTTTTGAAAGAAAAAATTAAGAAAGTTGCGCAGGTTTTTTTTAATGAAAGACCACACGAATAAAGTCGTGGGCTACAGTTACTTATAACTTCTATACCATAACTTTCAGTTCATTGCTGGACAGCTCGATCTTCGGCAATTTCATTCGTTCTCAGAAGATATCATAGCACCAACTTATGAGAGAGTACACGCTGCGATTTTACATTGTTAAAAAACTATCCAATTTAATTATTGTTATCTACTACTAAAAAGTCATTTTGTTTATGGAAGTTTAATAACGATATATATATATTTTTTATTAAAAGCACTCAAGTCTCTAACGAGCGTGAACGTGACGGTGAACGCGCCAACATAATAACTTGCATTGCAGAATTTGAATTCCCAACGCGTTTCGCGAATGCGTAGGCACAAACAATATTTTACTCCACGATAAGGCACTCTGCCGATTGACTAATATTTTAGGGCGTTAACTCACTCGATGTGTTGGCGATTGGCGATTGACTTTTGGCGACTTTAGTGTTAGTGGGTATCGATTGCTAAGCACATCGGCTCTCCTCACTTCTTCTTCACTCTTACAGTATATAGACAAAATCAGTTTAATGAATAACTCGTTTTATCCTTAAAATAACTTAAAACTAAGGTCTTTGGATTATACAATTTGAAATGTTGACTAAACATGTCTATGTCACGATTATGCAGACTTACGTTTTTAAATGGTTGGCTAATCTTTGTGATATAAAATCTAGTCTATATGTTTATTATTATGGCAGATAATTCAAAACGTTGTATGTTATTTTCATCTGACAACAAGCTTGGCTCGAAAGGGAATAAGTGCTGATTAAATAAAATTAAACAGACTTAAAAGATTGCCAAGTATAAGGCGATTTAGGCCTATGCCTAATCCTTACAATCGGCGATCTAAGATATAGGCTAGGTTAATAAAAAAATGTGTCCTTCAATCGCGCATTTCATTTTCTATTGTCAGTGATTTTATGTTATTTTATTCAATTATTGAGCCATAAGAAAAAATCTGACGTTATCTTAAGTTAAGGTGCTAACTAAACCTCTGTCAAATACTTGTCAAGTGATTTTATTTAGATATATTTATTATTTATATAATCGCTTAAACGCGTTTGGTGATGATTTTATTAACAAACAAACAAACGTAGCACTAAACCCATGATGTTAACTTATTTACTGTTACATAAAGAAACTTGCAATAGCGCAATTAATAATATAAAAAATCGTCAAATGTATTTGGCGATTGCTAATCGCCGCAGCGATTCTGTGAATATCGAGAGCTTCCCCTATTGACTTTATCTGACTTTTTTATCCCCAAAGTGTTCCGATATTTTTTCCAAATTCAATAACGGACTGAAAACCATCACTCAATCGGCGAAGAACTTTTTATATTCAAATTTCTCAACCCATTTCACTCTATCGCGAATCGTGATTAAATAAAGAAATCTTTTGGAAAGCGAAAGGGAATAATTCGAGGTTTGTTTTCGAGGGTCTATTATGTTAGTGAAGTTAAATGGAAGTCATAGTTGAAACCTTTTTACTAAGATTTTTACTAAGATACTAAGAACAAAAACGTTTGTTTTACAAGACCGTGATGTTAAGAGAACTTTTTTCTATACTCCGCAGGTTTTATATGGTACTTACTCTACTGTAATACTCGTTTTTTATCAATGTTATTGTATACTTATGGAGGTATTTTTAGATAAAAACACTGGAATTCTGGAGACACACGTCTGGAAGAGATCGCTTTTAGTGATAAGATCTATACCTAATTGTACATCTTTCGTAATCATCAATTACTGTAACTTTTTTGTATGGTGTGCATTAAGAGTATCTATTTATCTATCTGACGACCTCCGTAGCCTAAAGGCGAATGCCAGACATGGCGTCGCTTTCTCTGAGGTCTCGGGTTCGATTTTCGTCGGGTTAACGTAGAGAAATGTAACAAAGCTTAAAATCTTAGTTTTCTACCAAAGAGGAATTGCAGTCAATTGAGTGTGAGCGGCAAGTTGGGCAAAGTTGATTGTTATCATAAGTACATTATACCTACAAAACCCTAAGTATTTAACATCAATTCACCCTATAAAATTAAAATACAATAGAAACGCAAAAGTTTTTAATTAATATAATATTTATTGACATAATTACAGAAGAGTAAAAAGTCAAGTTAATGTACCTATTTGGTACCAACTCGGCCTATTTGATGACCTTGCTTAACATATTATCATCATTTCAGCCATAGGACGTCCATTGCTGAAAATAGGCTTTTCCCAAAGACCTTAAGATTGGCCAGTTGGAAGCGGCCTTCTGCTTCTGTTTGCCAGGTCGATTGTCCACCTTATAGGTGGATGTCTTACGCTGCGCTTGCCGTTACGTGGCCTCCATTTCAAAACCTTTCTGCCGCATCGGCCGGTCCAAAATATCATCATCATCATCATCATCGTCATCATCATCATCATCATTTCAGCCATAGGACGTCCACTGCTGAATATAGGCCTCCCCCACGACTTCCAGATTGGCCGGTTGGAAGCGGCCTGCGTCCAGCGTCTTCCTGCGACCCTTACCAGGTCGTCTGACCACCTTGTGAGTGGACGTCATACGCTGCGCTTGCTGGTACGCTGCCTCCATTCTAGAACCTTTCTGCCCCATCGGCCGTCAGTTCTACGTGCTGTTTGCCACTTCAGCTTGCTAATCCGTTGGGCTATGTCAGCGACTTTTGTTCGTTTACGGATCTCCTCATTTCTGATTCGATCTCGCAAGGAAACACCGAGCATAGCCCTTTCCATAGCACAAAATATGCTGAGACACAAAATAAATCCATATAAAACACAACATTTCAGTTCTATTATGTAGACCAATCAAATCAGTACTAAAAGTACTACTGTATCTTCTCCAGCTTTTATGGCATCCACAAAATGTAAATTTACTGGCAAAATATTATTTTTTCTACAAACAGACTTCCCACAGCTCTGATATGATTGAAGTGAGCAGACAATTTGTATGATGGTAGTAAATAAAATATTATGAGAGGAAAATGGGACTGTTATTATTTGATGACTCTCAATTGTTATTATTGTTTCATGTGTAAGCAATTTCTATTATGTTCCGCTACTCCACGGAGAATGATACTTGAATTGAAATAGAGTTATCTAAGAATGAAAACCATCTACAGTATGATAAAAAATATATAAAGAAACAAACGCTCTGCCTAGAAGGTTTTAAATTATTATTTATTTTATAACCGCTACTTGATTATTTTATTTTAATCGACCTAATTACATTGGAGTTAAAGCAAAAAATGATAAGCAAATACACTTCTCTAATACTTAAAATGTTAGTAAATTGCGAAATAATAAAGATAGAACCTCTTTTAAGGTTTATTCTCGATAGTTTCATAAATATGGAGAATATTTCGGGCTTCACTTGCGCTGAATGACATCCTATTTTTCAATTTCAATGGAGTCCGCGAAATAAAATGAAAGGAAAGTTTCAACATTGTGTATTTTTCATCACTTTAACTTCTGAAAGTAAGCTCCGACCGGTTACCGATAGCCAGTGCTATTGTTTGGGTAAATTGTCTCACGAGTAATGGGCCATTTATTTTAATTAATTTAACGGTTTTGTATTTCTTTGCTAATTCTTTATTTTATTTTATTAAAAAAGGTACTCCAACAGCAAGACACACAAGTTAATCACAGTAGAAATCAAAAAGGTCTTAGGCAATATTTGTACACAACATTTGCCATATAAGTAATTATTCATTTTGAACACTAATTCATTCTTCTTCAGTAAGTCACAAATAATTAAGATCGCTTCACTCAACAGACATTGGCGATCCATAGCACATTGTGCGTCTACGGCCGGTTTCTACAAAGCAACTGCCGAAGTTGAGGTGCAGGTTCTGGGTCATTCATGCAGGTCATTCCGCATGCGGGCCCAATGACATGCGTTACCAGAAATCTCCTGCACCCCGCATACAAGCGATAACGACCAATTATTATGCTGCTTGCAGGCAGAATACTAATGACTTACCAACTAATTATAAGACCTTAATGTAAAACTGTATTCTTGCAAATAAATATTTGATTTGATTTGCCTTAACCCTTTCCGCAACAACTTATTTAACAATAAAACTTTTATTATGTATCGGTCAATGTCGCGGAAAGAGCTAATTACAACAACCTATGGAACCGATAATACCTAATAGGATAGATATTTCGAGAAATACAATTACTTTTCTTGGCTTCAGTGAAGGCTACTTTTCCCTAAAGCAGGTTTCAAGACGCTATCGGGTCTAAAGAAAGTCACTTGACACTCGATGCGGCGTTGAATACAATGATATTTCAATATTTTCAGATCTTTATCACTTTTCCAAACATTAGAAGGCAAACTACACCAAACTTGCACTCTAAGGGCCACTTTCACCACTTGCTGATAAGTTCCGGATACTACGACCTAACCTAACCTATCTGACACTTGTTTTGACAGAAACCCATACAATTAGCTGTCAAAAAAGACCCAGATAGGTTATCTGGAACTTATCAGCAAGTGGTGAAAGAGTCCCTAAAGCTCTTTGAATGATAAATAATAGATCGACCATGCTTTTCGTTAGACTACCCCCCATCGTATCCCATCATTCTATAACTGTCAGGTTGTATGGCGTTGACAGAGACAGATAGATGTCTTAATCCCGTACTAAACTGATTCGGTGGTGCGCAAGTGGACCTTAGAATTACAAGCCACTTTTCAGGCTTGTAGGCGACTGAAACGTACTTTGTTACATTTAGAAACATCAACGAATTACGTGATGTAAATGGAGATCACACAAACATTTTTCCCTTGCGGGGTTCGAACCTGCAACTGTCTCGCTTTGTATTCCGAAACGTGGACTCCTCGACCAGACAGTTGTCTAATAATAATGAAATTCTTTAATATCCAATGTAATTTTGTAATAAATAACGTCTACTCTGACAGCGCCGCGGACTTGCCCCATAAATTATTCCAAATTAATATTAGTTATTCATTTCCAAAACAGAGGGTAATGTCAAAACCATCAATATTTCTTAAATGTGACCTGAGGGATTGAAACTTCAACAACAATAACAGTAAATAAGGTACGTCTCTAATGGTCCGTGGTATCGTTATATACCAATTAAGAGCCTACCTTAAGCTTCAAACAAATATTCATTTTACCGGCGACGGCTTTCGAGAAAGGTTTTCGAGTTGTAACCAAAGAACTTTACCCCTACTATAAACTTGGCACAGTACTTAAACAATTTTTGTTTTACATCAAACTCTATTTTAAAAAAACCGGCCAAGTGCGAGTTTTACTCGCGCCACGAGGGTTCCGTATAAACTTATACATATGTAAATAGTTCATCATGGGGAATATGCATATTTTTTTATTTATTCTTAAAATAAATAGTACTTAATTATAATTTATGAAACTTTAAGAATTTTCGAAAAATATTTATAAATACCTGACTTACAGCCCATTAAGACCATAGCCCATCGCGTGTTAGACAAGGAGATCCGATATGTACCGTCGTGACGTCACACTACAAGCTCGCCATACATTTTTCATAGTAAAAGTTGTTTTATAAAGAGATAGGTATACCTTAATTTCTAATTACTGTATTACGGTTATTTTTTACCTAAGATCAATTTTGTTTTTACTATTTGCACTATAATTTCATATATTTTCCTATAAATATAGTAAAACAATATATTTTTTTCATGCATATTTCATATTGAAGTCGGGTCCCCTTTATTCAAAATAAAATTCAGATAAAACTAAAAAAAATATTTAATTTTTTTTTTACTTCACATGTGAGACATTGCATCTTGCAAAATAAATTATTCTAGGTAAACGAAAACCCAATAGGGATTTTATTCCCAAGCTTGTATAAAAATGCGGCATAAACAGCCCCGACACCCAATGTTCTGATGTTCCACCGTACCTAGACGACTCAAAACCAGAAGGACGTTTTTCGCTGAGTTGTCTGTGAATCCATCTCAGTCAAGGGTCTAACAATTGAAGGAGAAGCGTCCTGCCTCGTTATTTCTGCCATCAGAAAGTTCCCTCCTGTCAGGGATTTGCCGTGACCAACATAGAAAACCCCTAACAGGCAAACTCAGGTCGGTCGATGCAAGGACAACTTGTGTAGGTGGGGCTACACTGATACAACCAACAACAGATGCAGGTGCGAATCTTCCCCCCAAGCAATGACCCATCTTCTGTCTTGTCCCGCGTGTCTCCACACCTGCTCACGCAGACTTACTTCTTTTTTTTAAGAGACTCAATCCCGCTTTGTAAGAAGAGCAGTGATTTTACTAATGTCGAATATTTCACAATAGTGTTCACAATAAATAACGGGTGTTTAGTTTTTATTGCTTTTCATAGATTCAGTGAAGATTGCTCTTCCGGTAGAAGCAGGTTTCAAGACGCTTGAGACAAGTTGTCTTGAGACAAGTCTTAACCACTTCACTAAACATTATAGCACAAACTACACCAAATTTGCACTCTAAAGCTCTTTCTATGATAAATAAAAACCATTAAAATAGATAGATTAGTCTGGAAGAGATCACTATTAGCAATAAGACCGCCTAAATTGTACGTCTTTCTGTAAAAATCATGTGTAATTTACTTGTATGGAGTGCAATAAAGAGTATCTATCTATCTATCGTTCAGCAGTGGACGTCCATGGCTGACATGATGATGATGATGATCTATCTATTGACCATGCTTTTCGTTAGACTACCCTACCAAATCCCAGACTTATTTCACGCCACTAAAAACGCTGTCTGCGGGGCGAAGTATTGGTTCACATCAAAAATATTCCATTGACACGAGAAGAAAAACAGCCATATCTTCTGATTGCGTTGACAGCAAGGAACTGCAGACTTGAGAATTAGAAATTAATGTCAACTTGTCTTTGTTGTTCTATTCCAGTTCATATCAATGAAGAAAACGATATTTTCTAAATTGTTTTGAGTCTGGGTGTACTAGGAGACGCCTTTGGAAAAAAGTCACTGTAGTAGATACCATGACAAGTGTAATGCGCATATTTATTTCAATATTCAATTCTTACAAATCAAGCAATGACGTTTTCAGATATACCTAGCTCATACATTTTATTACAATGGTTTTTTAAAGTAAAATCACAAATAACCCGTTTTATTTTGAGGATATCGATTTTGGCATATTAAAATCAAATGTGTGCAGAATGCATCCGGACAGGTGGGCCCAAATCGTCACCCGATGGGTTGTAGGTATGGTATGGATTATAGGTACCCATAGACGGCGGTCGCCGAAGAGGTAGACCCAAAAAAAGATGGTGTGACGACTTGGTTAACTTAACGAGGGATTGGGAGTCATTGGCGATAGATAGAGATCGATGGAAGAGTCTGGGGGAGACCTTTGCCCAGCAGTAGGATTGAACAGGTTGTAAAATATAATAATAACTGACTGAGCATTGGCCTTCTATGTTTTTGTATTTTGTGGTTGAACACGAAACTCAGGTAAACTTTGAAGAAGTTAAGACGTCAAGAACTGTTGATAATTTCGTTTTTGAATTCAAGGAAAGGTATTTATTTGCATATCAATTAATATTGCTTTTTGTTCGTACAGCCGGCTTTAACCTGTAGGCTAGAGTTTAATGTTAATATTGCTTCCTACTTCAAGCAACTTATCCTATTTTAGTTGGAGCAGGTACGCTTGGCTACGATGCGACAAGTCTGGTTTTTACAAAAAAAAAAATGTAATAGTAGGTACGAGATCCTTATTTAAAATATGTAGCCTCGTTTGTTATTAAGCGAAAACTAATATTTGGCGCTGCGCGTACGACGGGGCAGGGCGGTCTTCTTGACCGCGTCTGCCCGTCGATGCTCGCGCCGCGTACTCAACGCACACGACGAACGAACATTCTATTAGAGCGTGCGACGCGGACTAAGCTAGCCGTCTGCGTTAGTGTATGGTCTGTGCAATCCATGGCGGGCAGCCACGGACAATGGACATGCCGCCCCGCCGCGTACCCAGCGTGCACTGGGTGGCGCGGTCTTCGTGACCGCCGTGTGCGTTGCAGTATAAGATTCCCTTTGTTTTATTGTTTGCAGTGAAATTACTCGGCCCGCCGCGCCCAGTCGTTTGCGCAGCGCCTAACTGTTAGATAATAGATAAATTGATAACACAGAACAGGTATGACACACTCCGCTACAATCAGTAATTGATAAAACGCCAATAGGTTGCCTAGCTCAATCGCATGTCGATGCTATGTAAACAATATGAATATTATTATGATGCTTTTTTAATTATATTCTCATCAGTTATTTTATTGAATTTCATACCAAACGAAAGGTAATACGTAGTATAGATTACCAAGAAAACTTTTTTTTTAATTTTTGTCAATCTGTCTGTTTCGGCTCATCTTCGAAACAGCTAGCTCGATTTTGACTAGTCTTGCATTAGCAGATAGCTGACGTTATAAGCAGTAACTTGGCTACTTTTTTTTTAATTGGGTTCCGTGCTACAAAAAAATAAACACGAATAAAACTTAACAAAACATGAACAAAATCAAATTCAAATTAGGAAATTAATGAATTAATATACTTATAGAGAAGCCCCTTAACAATACCATGTTCAATAACGGATGGTCCTCCCAGCAAGACACGGCGCCGGGTCATAAAGCTCGGTCTACGCAGTCTTGGTTGGAAACGAACGTTTCGAACTTCATCAGAGCTGAAGAATGGCCGTCGTCTAGTCCCAATCTTAATCCGCTGGATTATGATTTATGTTCAGTTTTACTTACGGCTTGCTCTAAACGCCATGATAATTTGGAGTCCCTAAAACAATCTGTACGATTGGCAGTAACGAATTTTCCCATAGAAAGAGTGCGTACTTCTATTGATAACTGGCATCAACGTTTAAAAAGGACTGTATTGCAGCCAATGGAGACCACTTTAAATAATATTTTAAATTGTTTTATATTTATGTATGAAAATTAAATTAAATTGTTTTATATTTATGTATGTGTATTAAACTAACATACTGTAAAAGTAATAAATGTTATTTGCAATAGAAAAAAAATCTTTGTTTCAGTATTTATGGCAAGACTAGGTAGAGACCCCGCGAACGAAGCCACGGACAACAGCTAGTTGATAAATAATAACAATAAATAATACATTATTTTAACAATGGCACCAATTATTAATCCCACTCTTTACCAATCTTTATTTATTATTTCCCTAACTCTAAGAATTAAGGTTGTTCTATAGCGACTAGGTCACGGTTAAACACTTTGATCCTAGTAAGAAAGAATAATTATTTCCTAACAAAAAAATCGCTTACTAAAGTACTTAAATTTTTTCCTGGGCGACTTAATTGAATTTTATATTTTTTATAAGCCATTTTGACCCTCAGCAAAATGTATCAAAGTCAAGTTGTCGTTTCTTTAATTTATTATCCTCAAAGAAAAATCATAGAGTCCACCATTTTCCCATTTTAATAACAAAATAAAAAGTCCCTGGAATTTTATAAAAGACATTTCAGAGGTTTCCCTCCAATAACTCCTACATCAAGTCTAAGATCTTTTTAATTTTCAATGAACATCTTATAAGGCGCCTTGAGTACGCCTTGAGTACTTGAGTACTACCCATAGACTTAATTTATAAAATGTTTAATTCATTTTGGATTTAGTCCATCGTTGTTTGAGTTTGATATCAATGGAAAGTTTTTTATTACGGCAAACTCATGCCTACTTCTATCTACACACTGTTCTTTTGTTTTTTCATAAATTCAGGGTATTAAGGAACAAGTTGTTAGAAGGTATGCTGCTGAATTATGGACTATACAGGGTTATTTTTAATATATCAACAAATCCATAGGGGTTAATGCTGGTGCTCAAATACAACAACTTTTTTGTATGGGAACAACATCGAAATCGGAAAAAAATATCACTTCCCCATACAAAGCCGCCGACCAGCTGTTTGTTTGTGTTATGTATGTGCGCGGGAGTCGAAGGAAGGAAACAACCGGTACGTTCAATCTCGTATATTCGACTGGCGCAGCCAGCCGTTATTTTAGTATCTATATCTACCGCACGTTGCATTGTAATAAGACAAACAGTGAATACCCTACAATACAACATCCCTCCACCTTTATTTCAAAAAAACTTCTTATAATCTACAGCTGTCCTAGTTCGTTTAGAACGTGTGGTGACTTCTTCTTGCGGTGTGGTACATGGCTCACGCTCGGCCTGTGGCGTCGCCGCGGTGACGTCATCAGACTGGACGTTCTCATCACCGCAATCAAACCAGTTGTCAAGAGTGTTTTCACTTGGATAAGAGTGCCTGACAACGTTTCCTGGTTGAGGGTCCAAAACCATGGTCGTAGATGCTTCAACTTGACTGGGTTGTTTCTCGTTGTTAGCTGTCAGCACGGGTCTGCTCTGCCCCGACGGTAATAAAAATGCAGGGATGGTCTCTTCCGATGCAGCTTCTTTTTGACATATACCAGTTTGCGATCTCGATGTTGGTCCCACACAAAAAGTTGTTGTATTTGAGCACCAAAATCAGCCCCTCGGAGGTTGTTGATGTTTTACATAAAACCCTGTATAATAAATTACGAGAATATAGTGAAGACATAATTTAATAAAAGTTTGTCACTGTTTTGTAATTTTATTACTAAGGTAAAGGCTCCTATTACGACGCTAGTCAAAATAGGCTCCTATTTACGGAGCTATTTTGCTATCGTGTTTCACTGTCGTTTCGAGAAAGGTATTTACACCAAAATTTAAAAGGTGTACTTGGTAATCTGTTGAGTATCTCCACCGTATGCTAATCTAATATACATATATCTTTCTCTTTCAATTTGATTTTAATACATTGAGTATAAATAGTGTCATTATTTTGTACTAGTCTTAGGTAAATTACATGAAGGTTGTCTGGAAGAGATCACTATTAGCGATTCTCCTCCTCACATCGGTTTCCTCAGTGCTGTGGGTCGTGATTGCCTCGATGGTACCCTGTTGCGGTCTATCTAGCGCCATCTGCTTTGGTCAATCGCAGAGTGGAAAGCATCATGAATAGTAGTGTCAAGGGTAAGATAGTAAGATAAATTAGCGATAAGACCGCCTAAATTATATATCTTTCTTTAAAAGTCTTTAAAAAGTATATCTTTATATTATTAAAATTACTACGTTACAAAAGCATTGGAACTCTTTAATTGGCTAGAGCTATTATTTAGATCAAATGTAATGTTTAATTGTAAGCTTGTGTTACAATTAAACATGTTATCTCCAAATAAAAAAATTAAATAAATAAATGTAACAATTAAATTTAAGAATGTTTTGTTTTCCACACAAAATAAAATAGAACGGGTCAAACAAACTAGTACCTAAATTCGATAATAGATTGTGTTGAACAAAGTTAGGACGCGGTATATAGGTATGTAAGAAGTGTGATTAAGAAAATGTATATTACTTCAAGAGCTTTTCTGCAATTTTTTCTTTACTTTTTTACTTTACCTTTTAATTAATTTTCCTCCGTAAACTAAGCAACGACAAAATGTTTAAATACAATAAGGTTTGCCTTAGAAAATGTATTAAATGCTTTTAATATACCCTTCGGTGGACTTAAAATTGTGTAACGATAAATTAGACCTAACCCTAATCTGTTTAAGACAGACAGAAAGAAAAATGAACACAATCTGAGGTCAGGAAAGCCTAAAAAGGTCTTTTCGACCCTAATAATGTCCATGAATATTAGGGTTGCGTGAAAATCTTTGTTTTACGTGCAAATAATGGTGTTTTTGTTTGTTTGTTGTTATAGTATGCACAAAAAAGAATGGCAAAATTTTAAGTAAATTTAAGTTTTAGGTGGTTTACTCGTCAATTGCTTGCTATTACTATGAAATACAATGTGAACACAATGTTTATGTTATAAGTTATTTGCATAATATCTTACGAGAAATAGTAAACACATAATTTCACAATAAAATATTCAGGGCAGTATCGGAAAAATGGGTCAAGAATGAATTAGATTCGCGCGAGAAAATCCGTAACCAAGTTTTCCAATGAATTATTTCGTTTTTTATATCAACTTATATCGTTCTTTCTCTTCCAATTTGTTTCTAATACATTGAGTATAAATAGATGCCATTATTTTATATGACAGTCTTAGGTTTTCAATGATAAAATGTTTACTGAGCATTTACGTTGTAGCATGGCCACCAAAACACGATATGATATGGCGATATAACGACACCAACAGTCATTTCTTAAAATATGATAGATATAGCAGCTAGCTATTATTTTTAAAGATGATAGGAATAGCGATCATAACATGTGACGTGCCGACCGACCGGCACACCGATTCAACATGGCCGTTATATCTATCATATTTTTACAGTTAGTGTCGATATATCGCTATATTATATCGTGTTTTGGTGGTCATGGTAGCGTTTTATCTCGTTCCTAGTCGGTCTAGTTAACATAACATGGAAGGTCACTTTACCGAATAAACAGATATTATTCGTTTATTTACTGGATAAACGAAAGAAATAAACAGGCCGCCGCGTCTATTCAAACGGTGTACTTTGTAATCTGGTATCTCCACCGTATGCTAATCTAATATACATATATCTTTCTCTTTCAATTTAATTTTAATACATTGAGTATAAATAGTGCCATTATTTTGTACTAGTCTTAGGTAAATTACATGAAGGTTGTCTGGAAGAGATCATTATTAGCGATTCTCCTCCTTGCATCGGTTTCCTCAGTGCTGTGGGTCGTGATTGCCTCGATGGTACCCTGTTGCGGTCTATCTAGCGCCATCTGCTTTGGTCAATCGCAGAGTGGAAAGCATCATGAATGGTATTTGTCTAGGGTAAGATAGTAAGATAGATTAGCGATAACACCGCCTAAATTGTATATCTTTCTTTAAAAATCTTTAAAAAGTATATGTTTATATCATTAAAATCCTACGTTACAACGCGAAAGTTCTTGAGTTCAAAAATGGTCTTGAGTTCAATGGGTGTTAGTGTGAGTACAAGGAATTAGTCATCACATAGCAATAACTACTTTTTATTTGGTTTTTGAAGGAGCTTGGCCTTCGGTTGTTGTTCTGCCTACTAATTTGGAACGATTGTCATCAAAACTAAGGCTGAACCAGACAATTTTACAATCATGTGTTAATTGTAGCTACAGCAGATGCTGTTCACAATCTTTATCGTCCCTACTTTTACGGAATAAACCACTTTGTTTATCCATTGATAAATAAATAATAAAATGAATTATTTACGGCAGTTGTGGTTTTCAATTTTCAAATTGTTATTTTTATTTCATACTTTTTTAAAGAATTCGTCATCGAAAAATACATTTAAGCATAAGATGATGAAGGCCGTTTGACGACCTCCGTAGCCGAGAGGCGAGTATACCGGACTTGGTGTCGCTATTTCTGAGGTCCCGGGTTCGATTCCCGATCGGTCAATGTAGAAAAATAACTTTTCTATATTGTTACGGGTCTGGGTGTTGTGTTACCGTCGTTGTTTCTGATTTCTGTAACACAAGTGCTTAAGCTACTTACCACAGGATCAGAGCAATGTATGTGATGTTGTCCAATATTTATTTATTTATATATATTTATTTTATTTAAAAGGCAGTATTAATAGGATGTATTTTTTACTTTAGGCTACAAATTATTGAGTACTAGCTGTTGCCTGCGACTTTGTCGCATGGTCTTTACTTTATACGTAAAGGATTTTCTACGCAGCTTTCTTAATTTTTTCTTTCATAATACTCATTAATACTCATTTATTCAGTATATAGGTCTTGTTCCAGGCACTTATACACGTCCCAAATTATAGCTTTACCCTACCACCGCTTCGGGACTACATATCGGCTGGTGATGAGAAGAAACGGCGCAACAAACTCAGTCACCTTTGTCATATAAACCTTCTCCTGACAATGATTAACACAACAAAAAAATAATTAGCGAAATTGGTCCATCCGTTCACGCGTGATGCGATGACCAAGGGAAATAGAGATTCATTTTTATATAATAGATTATAATTCGCCTTATTGTTTTTGTTATGACATTCATAGCCTATTAAGTCACCCGAAAGAACGTAAAGATTTAACAATACCTCATACATTAAAATCGGTTTCGGCGTTTAATCATAATAAAGGAATAAATAGACATACATACTTACATACAATATGAACCCTATAAAATCATTTTAATCCTGTTTGAGCAGTCGTGTAAAAAAGAGATAACTTATCAAAAAGAACGCGTCCCATTTAAAAATGTAAGTAATAAGCAGCGGTGCAAATGAAAAATCCGTGGATTTTTGCGACAAAGGCTGACTGCTCTATACAAAAGTGTTCGCTGCTGCTCTCGGCACTAATACCTGAATATAATGGGGCTCAGCCAGAATACGGGTGCAGTGGGAATGGCCAGAAAATAGGGCTGGCAAAAATAAATAATTTCAGTTTCATAAGCAATTTTATGGAAAAAACACAGTCCGTCCCATTTCGATGGGACATGGTGAAAAATATTTAGAAAGTTTTTGAACATATCGTAATTGTAATATATTATGCATATTTAGATAGCACGGATGGGTGGTCATAGTCCAAAATAATATGGTTTCCTTCTCTTATGAAACAGAGTGTTGCCGAGAATAAAAAACAAATATGAATTACTGAACATTAATTCCACAGAAAAGTAGTACCAAAGTACGAATTTATTATTATAAGTTTTTACCTACTAGCACAAACCCAGATATCCAATAAGCTACCCACTATACTTCCCTGCGCATCCTATTATAGTCGATAAAATCTAAGAAAGACAATCTTTCTTGAAATTTTGCTATAACATATTTAAGTGACAGCCCTATACTGTGAAGTATCCATTGTGTGGCGTTTTATGGAATAATTTAACTAGCTCTGGCGTTTTTAATTTAACTGTTTGCTGGTCCATTTTGTAGTAAGTTAATTAAAAACAAGAAGTATTAAAAACGTGGGTAGTTTTAAAAAAATGATGATGTTCTATGCATATTAACCGAGTTAACAGAGGTTTTTGTTAAATTAATTGTCATAAACTCTAACTACCGACTTAAAAGCTATAAAAAAACTAGTTTTATGGTTAAATCTTTGAAAGTACCATCATACATTAACAATTACAAAACCGGTTTTTAACTACGGGATATAATAATATGTATTTTAGTCCAAGATAAAATATATCTCAGTGTAACCACTTCCATTTAAACCTATACGAAAAAAAAAACTAGATGTAATATTTATTTCATAGAGAAAAACCAGCCTTATTTAATATAGGTTCCACCAGCGGCTGCGCCTGCGAATAGTTCGATCTGTCACTTAAAGTCATAATCTACGACCCATGTCACTTCCCAGCTCAAAATATTCAATTAAACAATAAACCACAATATCAATGCCTCACTCTAAAAGTAAAAGAGAAAGCGTCTCTGTTGCCGATGCATTATTTTGATTACCATAAAAAGGGTCATAGTAAGTCAACCTTAAAAAATAGACATAATATGCTGTCACGGACTTTTTTTAGAACTGTTAAATGGGAATAATTCCGTTATACATGGTTTTGCAATGCATTTACTGGTAATTACTTCGTGACCATGACTTAGTGTGTTTTATTATTGACCTGACGCATTTTATTATTTATTTATCTACGAGATAAACACATATGTACATAAAACGATGAGCTAGGTGCCTATAAATATTCGTGCTCATTACATAAACATTTTTGTCGAGGTAAAGAAATTGTTTCTAAAGAAAAGGCCGAAGAATCCTTAAACCCTTATCAAAATCAGGCTGTCAGTTTTAATGGCATCTACTGAGATCGATTGAATCAAATAGCAGCTTGAGACTTCAAATAATAAATGATTTGGGCTGCGAGATAAAGTAACCTCGCCAGATTACTGATAAGTACTATAGAATGGCTTATTATCCCATACAAAGCATAAGTACCTAGTTCTAATGCACATAGATTATTATGTAGTCAGAGTAAAATTCTAGCCAGTAAGAGTTTAAAGTCTAAGGTATCCAACTTTCTGGTCATAAGTTCAGATATTTTACGAGAATGACTTTTCTTTTTGAAATTGGTTAAAAGTGCCCATTATGAATTTGGTTTTGTATTTCCAGAAATCGGATATATTTATTTGTTAAATCATTAAGTTAGATATAAAACTATTAATATTAAAAATTAAATTTAAAAAACCTAATTATTATGTACATATTCTTAACCTAAACTATTTATACTAACGCAGTCAGATATTTTATTAATAAGAAAGAAATGTTATTAATTTCCAGAAATGATTTGTTGAAAGTATTAAGTAGGTAGTTAATGTATATTCTTTTTTTTTAATGATAATATGTAGTTAGTTAGATTGAAATTCTCCAAGTTTCTATTCATAATTTCTGATATTTTACGATGGTGACTTTTCTTTTTTAATTTGGTTAAAAGTGCCCATCATCAATTGGTTTTGTATTTCCAGAAGATATAATATTGAAGATATTAAATAAGGTCTGTCGAACTACGCCTAGACGCTAATTACACCTATTAAATGAATAAAAAGGCCTATGTTCAGCCGTGGACGTCCTATGGCTGAAATGATGATGATGATGATGAAATGACAAAAAACCCTAGATTCGCTATCGCCCAATTGAACTTAACGCACTAAAATAACAAGTGCCGTCGTATTCACGAACCCTTCGATACGAACACTGTTTTCTTTTTCCCGTAACTAATAATATAATGATCTTACTGGTATTGTGATGAGTGGAGACTGAAGCTCAAGTACCTATGCGGGAAAACGATGGTCTTATCGGTGTAAAATTTTACCACTCACGATTCTGAAATAATACCTATAAATGAGAGTTTGTAAATGGATGGTATATCGTAAATCCTGAACGTTTTACGATATCTACGGCACTTAAACTTTAGACTACAAAATGTGAGAAATATAGTGGTCTCAAAAGTATCGTAAAATTTCCAATTTTATGTTCATTTTCTTAAGAAAAGTATAAAATATGAGGAGAATTGGGCCGCGTGTCCAATACGTGGGTATCTGAACTTTATCAAGTTATGATTTTTATGACGACCTCCGTAGCGGAGAGACGAGGATGACAGACTTAGTGTCGCTATCTCTGATATCCTGGGTTCGATTTCCTGTCGATCAATGTACAAAAAAACCTTTTTTAACTGTCCCGATTCTGGGTGTTATGGTAGGTACGGTAATTGTTTCTGATTTCTGTAACACAAGTACTTTGGCCACTTACCATAAGATCGGAACAATGCATGTAATGTTGTCCAATATTTATTTATAGGTTCTAGGTACAATTCAAGTTTTAAAATGTTCATCGAAATTCACGTCAGAAAATGTTTAATTGTATTTTTTGCAATTTCAACTCCACCATCCCTTCGTCTGCGACACGGACACGCTTTAATTTTTAACGTATATTTAAGTTTAAAGTTTGTTTTTTGGTTTTTCTTTAATTTAACAACATTTGAACTTCTTCTAGACCAAAGAAATGTTTATTTTTTACCTTTTTATGTGGTGGTATTGGATACGGCTCTACTCTGGGACAGGGATACGGGAAGTTAAATCAACTAAAACGTGTATGGGTTTCACTGTGGTATATTGTCTCTCACGTTGGTAATGTTCAATACAATATCTGACTCTTAACTAACCTTACTTTAGCAATTTGGAATACGGAACGATTAACTATGTGTATGACTTAACAGGTGAGGGTGCGGTGCGCGACTGCCGTCCCGGACTTGCGATATGGCGCAGTCGCCGCTTTTCTGTCTCATCAGCGTTTATGTTACAATGTGTATCGCCACATCACACCCCCCCTATTTTTAAAAAAAATTTGTAACTTAAAAAAATACACTACAAGAAAAAAATGCGAATCTACATACAGAACCTTATTACGATTAAACAATTCTAATCAACTATGCTTGCTATTCACTGATTCGACTAACAATGCTACGTTTCAATTTGCGATACATTGTTTGGACTTTGGCCTCTTATCGCTGTCGTCACTCGGCGACGCTTAAGGTGAATACATGTTATTCTATTTATAGAACAGAAATTTTGTTAAGGCTAAGTTACATTACAATTTACAATTATTCTTTCATTAAACATTTTATCAGCTGAATTATGTTTTATTTTAACTCCCTTTTACATTTATTCGCAATGTGAAACTATTTAACTGCTTATATCTAATTACTACACATACATTTGCGAACACCTGCTTTTCAGGGTCGACTTAAAAATGTTTCATGAGAAACATAACCAAATAACCATGTCCTAGGTAGTTACTGTAAAGGCAAGTCCTGCAATAAAAAGAAAAAATTAACCGCTTTTGCTCGGCAACTCCCTTTACAGCAACGCCACGCATGGATTGACACAGAATTATATACTTGCTCCTTAACAAACCTTAGGATACAAACTAAATTTAGACGATTACACAATTTTTTTAAACCAATATAACTTATTAACTATTTACAAATGACACAAATCGATTGATATAATAACTAACTTTCTCAATTCAGCAAAAATCGCACTGGTTGCTTAACAACTCTACCCGTACGCGTAGTTTTAAGAGCTGATTTTAACATATTTGGTTCACTATGATTTACATTCGACTTAACTTGAAATTTATTAACAATATTTTTATTTTTGTCTGTTTCATTACACATATTTTTATTGTCTACTTTACTTTTTACATTATTATTACTATTATTACAGTTTTCAGTGTCGCTTGTCTCTAATTGTTCATTAATTAAATATGCTGGTTTGAGTCTATCAATAGAAATATTTGACTTTCGATCTGCCAATTTAACAAGGAATGACTTCGGTGATCTACTGATGACTTGGTAGGGACCGCTGTACGAAGGCGTTAAGGGTCGCTGTACCATGTCATTTCTTACGAAAACGTGACTACAATTATTTAAATCTTTATGAACAAATATTTTCCTATTATCCCTATTTTCTCTTGCCTGTGGTCGTAAACTTTGTAATATGATAATATCTGTTTAATCTTGTTTGCAAAGCCGTATTCGTCACTTACCTTTGTACTTGTGCTGCTATCATAAAAATCGCCTGGTAAACGTAACGTGTGACCTAGTGCCAGCTCTGCTGCGCTTACGTTGCTATCACATTTGGAAACTGCACGAAGTCCCAACATGACCGTTGGTAGTTCGTCCACCCATGATTTACCGTTGTCTAATAAACGTGTTTTTAATGCTACCTTTAACGATCTGTGGAATCTCTCTATCATTCCGTTGCTTTGTGGATGATACGCTGTAGTACGAATCTTTTGAATACCTAATATTTTCATTAGAGATGTGTATAGTTCACTTTCAAATTGTCTACCTTGATCGCTTGTAATCTTTTTAGGACAACCATATCTACATATCCAATTTTCATAAATTGTTTTACTTACTGTTTCCGCCGTAATTTCGGTTACGGGAATGGCTTCTGGCCAACGTGTAAATCTGTCCATCATCGTAACTAAATATCTATAACCTTCACTAGTGGTAGGCAATGGACCAACAATGTCCACGTGAACGTGATCGAAACGTTCGCTTTTGGGAAATGTTCCTAAATCTGATACCGTGTGTCGTTGAACCTTGACCTTTTGACACGCTACACATCCTTTGCTCCATGCGTTAATGTCTCTGTTCATGTTAGGCCAAAAATATTTCTCGGTTACCATCTTTTTAGTAGTTCTAATTCCTGGATGACTAATATTATGTACCTTGTCAAAAACTATTTTTCTAAACTCCCTAGGTATATACGGTCTCAAATTGTTTCCTGTTATATTACAATAAATGCTATTGTTACACAATGGTGACTGTATCCTTTGTAGTCTTTGTTTAGTCTCGTTTCCAGCTAATAAGTCCCTAAGTTGCTGATCGCATTCCTGTGCCTGCGCAACTTCGTCGAAATTGATATCGGTAGGACAAACAATAGCCTCTACTGTGCGCGATAGCGCGTCTGCTACGACATTATCGCTTCCGTTCACATACTGTATGTCGCTAGTGAATTCGCTAATATACAGTAGTTGACGTGTACGTCTTGGCGTTTCTTTATTCGACCCAATTTTGCTGAATGCGTATGTCAATGGTTTGTGATCCGTAAAAACAGTTAACTCTCTTCCCTCTATCATACCTCGAAAATGTATGATGGCTAAATATACTGCTAATAGTTCTCTGTCGT
This sequence comes from Anania hortulata, assembly GCA_963576865.1. Lineage (NCBI taxonomy): Eukaryota > Metazoa > Arthropoda > Insecta > Lepidoptera > Crambidae > Anania > Anania hortulata. The sequence continues at coordinate 4,852,910 of OY756413.1, forward strand.
ACGTGCTATACTTTCTTTGAGTTGTAGTAAGACCTTTTGAGAAGTACCCTAACGGTTTCCAGTCGTTACCAACTCTTTGTTGTAGGACCGCGCCTACCCCTGTGTCTGATGCATCGCACATTAAACATAACTTACATTGTGGATCTGGATATGACAACATATTCGCATTGCATAAACTTTTCTTACATAATTCGAAAGCTTCTATAGACTGCTCATTCCACTGAATTTTAGTTTTGTCCCTTTTTTTTTATTTTTGCAAATATTTGTTAAGCGGGGCCTGAACATCCGCTGCGTGCTCTAAATGAGGTCTGTAAAAATTTATCATTCCTAAAAATCTGCGAAGTTGGTCTACTGTTTCGGGCCTCGGAAACTGCTTGATAGCTTCTACTTTCTCTTGTATTGGTCTGATACCATTATTACTAACTTCGTAGCCTAAAAAATTGATCATAGGTTCACCAAAATTACATTTATCTAAATTAATTGTTATTCCAAACTCATTGAACCTTTCGAACACTTGCCTTACATGTTCTTTGTGTAAGATGACGTCATCGGTCGTTGCGATTATTACGTCATCTATGTAACAAAATAATATTGAACTGTCCGTTTTATTTTTACTGTCTAGTAATTCTATCCCTTGTAACACTGTGTTATTCATCCATCTCTGAAACGTGGAAGCTGCATTACGTAATCCGAAACTCATTTTAACATACTCAAAAAGTCCAAACGGCGTCGTTATTGCCGTTTTCTCTACATCCTCCGGTCTAATAGGAATGTTGTAGTATGCTCTGTTGATGTCCAATTTAGTAAAAATGCACTTACCTTGCAAACCGTACGTGAAGTCTTGTAGTCTCGGCGTTGGGTACCTGTCCGGTTTAGTTACCGCGTTCAATCTCCGGTAGTCACCGCAAGGTCGTAACTTTCCATCCTTTTTAGGTACCACGTGTAATGGGCTGGCCCACGGGCTTTTAGAGGGCCTGCAAATACCTAATTCCATTAATTCCTTAAACTCGTTTTTAACCGCCTGATACCGATGCGGTGGCAATGGCCTTGGTCTTTCGAAAATGGGTGTTCCTACTGTTTCGATATGATGGTATGTTTCGTTACTACTGTTACTTTTATAATTTGTCGGTTTCGTAATGTCGGCGTATTGTTCTAATAATTCACGGAATGGGTTGTTCCTCTGAACACTAGAAATAGTCGACTCGACACTATTTATTACCGATGCAAATCTTTTCAACTTGGTCAGACCGTCCGTCAATTTTCTATTGCCTAGATCTACAATCAAATTATGGGCCTTTAAAAAATCTGCCCCAATAATGGGTTGACTAACATCACATATTATAAAATCCCATTTAAAACTTCTCCTTAACCCAAGGTTTAATTCTAAGTTTACAACACCGTACGTTCTAATTTCTGTACCATTTGCCGCATAAAGTTTGTATTTGCTATTTTTAGATATCTTACTACGGTTTACTTTACTTACTGGTATCACTGATACGTTTGCTCCGGTATCTATGAGGTATACGTTACCGCTGATGTAGTCTGTGACGCATAATCGGTGATTTTCCTCGGTGCAGTTGCTCACCGCCGCCGGCTGCACCGCGCTTAGTTTCCCTGCCCCTGCTGTTGTTGCTGCTGCTGCTGTTGTTTGGACCAGTTGCACGGGGCTACGCAGGACCGTGCTCGCTCTCCATAGCGATAGTGTTGATGACATAGCCAATCGGGGCTTTGCGGGTTGCGTCGTGGCGCTGATGCGTCTCTTCCTCTCGAGTTTGATCGTCCTCGTTGCCATCTCTGATTTCTACGGAATGGTCTTCTTCCTCTTGAATTAATTGCGTTCACCTCACTCTTCAGTTTATTTAATTCCACTGTTAATTCTCGCATGTTTCTGATGAGCTCTGAGTTCATTTCAGTTGTTGAGTTTTCTATTGCCGCTACTTCACCGGTTCTCAAGTTTTCCATTATTTTATCGGCTATCGCTGCCAAGTCCTCTAGCTTGGTGTCTCCGCTGACTGCCAGTACTGCTCTTACGTTTGCTGGTAGCCGGTTTATCCATAATTTTTTTAATGGACCGCTGGTAATACCAACATTTTTCGCTAGCTCTGACATTTTTATTAATAGTTGTGAGGGCTTCTGTGTACCCAAGTCCATCTCGCTGACTAGTTTTTGGAACTGCGATTCTGCGCTTTCCTCATAAACTGTCAATAGCCTTTTCTTTAATGTCTCATATTTGTTCGACTCCGGTGGTGATTCCAATAAATCACTTACTTGCCGCAGTGCTTCTCTGTTAAGCTTTGAAACTGCCATCTCGAACTTTGTGCTGTCCCCTTGTTTTTGTGGTGCCATGATCATTTCAAAGTGTGCAAACCAAGTCCTCGGCATGTCCGTCCAGAATTCTGGGATGCGAGCTTGCACTGTTACCGCGCTTACATTACTCGTCGCTGCGATGGGCTGTTGCTCTGCGTCTTCGTACATTTTGAATTCTCACTTATAGACGTACCACAAAAGTTTTTATTTCCTGCACATAACCTAGCACGTTCCAATACCGCGTGTTTACCGCACTGTTAAGCCATACGTAACGTGAGTCGCGCACACCGGAAACGCGAACCGTCGGGGTCACCAGTTTACCTTTTTATGTGGTGGTATTGGATACGGCTCTACTCTGGGACAGGGATACGGGAAGTTAAATCAACTAAAACGTGTATGGGTTTCACTGTGGTATATTGTCTCTCACGTTGGTAATGTTCAATACAATATCTGACTCTTAACTAACCTTACTTTAGCAATTTGGAATACGGAACGATTAACTATGTGTATGACTTAACAGGTGAGGGTGCGGTGCGCGACTGCCGTCCCGGACTTGCGATATGGCGCAGTCGCCGCTTTTCTGTCTCATCAGCGTTTATGTTACAATGTGTATCGCCACAATTTATGTATCAGAATCAGTCATTAAGAGGATATGGCTTGTAAAAGTCACTCCTTGAAATAGCTGTCGTAACATGGCTAAGTAGGTACAGTCACCGGCAATCAACTTACACAAAAAGTTAAAGAGCATTGAACCGATTTTCATCTTTAAGTCCGACATCTAGAGATCAATTTAAAATGAGAAAAACAAATTTTTATTAAAAAATAACCGACTTCAAAAACACTAAAAAGCAAAAAATTACTTTGAAACAATCATACCAAACAGTTATTTTTGGAGTCGGTGCAAACAACCACATTCAAACATTCCACGACTGGCACTGCCTCCAATAATAACTGTTTGGTATGTTTGTTTAAAAGTTGTTTTTAGCTTTTTAGTGTTTTTGAAGTCGGTTATTTTTTTTAAACAAATTTGTTTTATTTGTTTGTTTTTTAGTGGTTTTTTACATTCTTAATGGCGATCTATGATGTAATTATAGCGAAATTGCTTCTTATGACAATTCAAATAAGTCCAAACACGGTTAAGATACATTGTTTTATCACAGAGTTTCGGTGCTTACCTTCCGCCTTCTTCATCAGATCAGTTTGATGATATCATTCTCACCAGAATCATTTATTAAAATTTGATTTGTCGACTATGGCAAGGCTTAACTGTCTTAATGAAAATGTCTTATCGCGTGGGTGGGGCGTGCGTACCTTACTCGTGAAAGACTATTGCGGCCAACTATGGTCTCCTACATCAGTTCCACCTTAGCAAATGATACTTTCTGAGTGCAAATGCTTGACTTGTTGTTAAATATACTAAAATCGCTATATGTATACCTATAATATTTTAGGAGTTCCCTCAATTCCTCATGGATCCATCATCAGAATTGAAATTTGAAAAAAAATGGAACCAATCTGAAGGTATACCCTTTCAATTGAAATAAGATTTTTTCATATCGGTTCATTAATGGCGGAGTTCTGAGGTAACAAACATTAAAAAAAAAAGAAAAAAAACAACCGAATTGAGAACCTCCTCCTTTCTTTGAATTCGGTTAAAAATCTGACGTTTTGTGGTAGCTTTACGAGCTGTTGTCTGTACCTACCCTTAAGTCGTGTAGTGCGTTTGGTTCAACGAACTCATACCCTTTAAGCAGCAATGCGAACCATCTATCTCCGAAACTAGTTAGTGATTTTTCACTTACATTTAGTATGAAATGACAGCCCCTGTAAACCCTCACCCATACTAAAACAGTACAATCACAGATTAAAAATTTGCGAATTTGTTGTGGAACAAAATAAATGTTATTTCTGCTCTATGTATATGCTCTATGGTTTGTACACATACCTAGTGAAGTAAACTCTTTGACGTTAAATAAAAAACAATTAAAACCAGCCAAGTGTGAGTCGTGCTTGTAGCTCAGTGGCAGCAGCACTTTGGTAGTGATTACCTACGGCGCTGTAGTGATTGCATGGGTGACCATTCCAACCATATTTAGTGACATCACATCCATCTCCGTGCTTCGGGAGGCACGGTAAAAATTGGTCCCGGCTAATATCGCTTGATACTAGTCGTGAAGCCTAGTCAGAGGCCTTAGGGTGGTTTAATAACATCTGAAAGTAAGATTAGTTAGTCGCTGGCCTTACAACACCCCTGCACTAATTTGCACTGGGCCCGCGTGTGGAGTATCTAACGTGACCATTTATTTTTTGTGTCAGAGCGGGACATCTGCGGAATTAAGTAATAAAAAAAAGTTAGGTATTAGTGTTGTACAAGTTTTTTAAATATAGAACATAGAATAACTCAAAATAATCAATGCAAATAAGTAGTGACATGAATTCTAGTTTATTTTTATATTTATCGGCTGAATAAATTTGTTTTAAAATATCGGGTCTTGTTTTTAGATAAGTGTGGAACTCAGTACATGATTTATTTATATTTATCTTCGTAATCAAAATAGCTTTTATTACTGCGACACTCAACTGTGTTGTATCACTTGTCCATACTTTGTTCATTTGAGAAAAAACTCTTTCCACAGGTGCGTTACTTCCAGGCAGACACATAATGTACTCAATAATCGTGGAAAAGTTTGTTAAATTCAGATTATTGGTACGAAAGTGCTGGAATAATTCGACCCAACGATTTTCAGCAGAAACATTCTCGGCATTCCAGCCAGATCTTTTCATCTGTCACAAAGTTTAAAATAAGTGAAAACTCGTCAAAGACTTCCGTATCTTGGCTGCTGCTAATAAATCCTTGCGTAATTAGTAAATCCAGCACTTTCTGTACCTCTTCCCACGTAGGCACTTTTGTTAAATTTGCCTATTCAAACACTTCTAGTTCTGTGTTAACACCGGTGTGTGACACCGCTCGGCGGGTGACGCGCTGTCTCCGTGCCGTGCCGTGTCACGCATTTCGAGCGAGAAAAATACATTTTAAATTATTATTTGGTGTGTTTGCAAAAGCGGGACAATTTCAGCCTCGCGGGGGACACCGGGACAGACTGCCTGAAAGCGGGACTGTCCCGCCCAAAGCGGGACGTATGGTCACTTTAAGTATGGCCCAAACAACTTCATAGTTAAGGTGTGACCTGTGCATTGCAGTAGGAGCCATATAGACATAGGTACTTTACTTTTTTTCACTGTCAGAGTGAGTTGGGATCCTAAGTATAAATCTGGAAAAGAATGAAAGACATAAACTCGTAATGTGAATGGGTCTGCATGTACGGAACACATTTGCAAGTATATTGGATAGCGTGCGATGCGTTGCTGACGTGTGACTGGCGTTCCAATCAGCGCCCTATCATGTTGAATGGAGTTGAAATAAAATGGTGGACAGTTTATTTAGCCCCGACTTTGAACAGCTAGCACAAATACCTGGTTAAAAAAATATAAATACAATTCTCCGCTATAGCTCTTCGAATTGCAAAGCTGAAGTGTCAAAGGCAAGCCACATTTCTTGCAGAGCCGTCAACTGTTGGTGAAGAATGGTTCTTGATTGGGAACTATAATTCCCGGCATGGATGTTGAGCACTGGAGGAAAGAGTGGGGATCGCTTTGCGCATCTTACGAAATGATCCGATGATCATGATGATATCAGAGACGGGTGTGCGCGGAGCAAGCAACTAATTACGGCCGGCGGTGAGGATGCGGCACACGACGTAATCGTAATGGTCTACTGCGCATATTTCGCCCAGTGCTCAAGATTGGTGCCGCTAGATGTACGAAGTAGAAGTCGCAGCGTGGATTCCCATAAAAGTTTGTTAAAATAACAACGAATCCGAAACTACCGACACAAAGATAAAAAAACATAAAAGATTTCTTCTAGATCACAGAAAACCTTTATTATGAAATATGGAACCCAAACTCCGCCCGAGTTGAACTCCCTAAACTTACTAACTAATAAAATATGACCTTAATATTACTTTACGTAGGCTAGTAACCTGCCTATGTATGCGTGACTTAGCTACACTATCTGTTACATAGACGAGGTTATTAATTATAATCACATATCTCAAGTTCGGAGAGTTTAAGCTATGTATTACAAGGACACGATATAAGCTTATCAGACTAATCCTATATTATGATCTGGCTTATAAAGTTATAAGTAGCAATAGTATATCGACTTAAGTAGGTAAGAAGTTACTTTATGTCGATTTATATATCGTTCTAATACGAACGTTTACCATTACTAATTATTAATTTGAAGTAGACATACACATTCTTGTATTGGCAATGCAATCCCCCCTTTTGGGGAAGGCCTATGTTCAGCAGTGGACGTCCTCCACCGTATGTATGACCACCACCATTTTTTAACCACGACTGAACGGAGAAATAAGTTTACTAAATAGTTGTTTAGTTAGTTCTTTTGTTTGTTTGTTTATTTATGTCGAATGTTGCTATTTATCTTCAAAACTGTTTGATCGTGTGGATGCGATTTTTTCATGGCGAGCAACTGGTATAAATCAGTACATAGATTCAGAGATTTCTTTTATAGATTTAGAAAATTGTTATAATGTTTTTATTTTCTTTACAGGTAGCTATCACCGGACACTATCTTCACAGAGTTTTAGTAATAACGGTAAGTTGATAAATACTACCAATAATTTTAATGATCGTGGCTTTAATTTTTCTTTTTTACAAAAGTAATATCTAAAATGACTATGTACCTAAGTATTTTAAAATATTTTTGAACAAAAATTATCATCATTTGAGCCGTAGGACATCCCGCCCCCTGCTCGCCACGCTTTGCAGGCGGGTTGGCGAGTTTATAATAATTCGCAAGATTTAGTCGCCTCTTAGGATACGTCGAACACGATGAACAGTTTTTGTTCTCATATATCTTCAACTAAATATTACGAGAAAGTGTACCGTTCATATTCGTCGAACTAATTTCAATCTCCAACTAAGTGTAAGTGCTAATATAAAGTTGGGGGCCATCAAACTAGCACAATATCTTGAGCTGGACGCCCTATTACTTCGTAAATCGTTGTCATAGCTTAAAGAAAGCAGTCAGTCTACTTTTATTGCACACCTAGAGTTGTAAAGTGTCCGTCACGTTATAAATGTCTGACCAATATGACCGAGCAAATTGGACATTTTCTCAATGTGACCGGACATTTTGGACATTTATTGTCACTAACGTCACAATCAATTCTATTGACAAACTATGAAAAAAACAATTGGTCACAAATAAGTGCATTATTATAAGAGAGACAGGCTTTAGTAGTGGTAGCCTTTAAAGAAATGAAATTTCTAAAATCTTTCTGCACGAACAAGCTAAAAAGTGTCGTATCGTTACGCGCGAGTTTTTTTTTAGATCCAGATCCAATTACATATTTTATTGTGTGTTTTTATTGTCTTATCTATTATACTTAACATTTAAGACTAACTTTAGAGGAATACTTCTTTTTTTATAATTTATCGTAAAAAAAATATGTGACCATCGTGACAATAAATGTCCAATGTGACTGAGCATTTATCATAAATGACGGACGCTTTAGCATATGACCGTCAATTTACAACTTCATGCACACCACACTAAATAAAGTGTCAGGACCTTCGGTGGTGGAAGATGTTAATTAAATTCAAAAGCGGACTGTATAATAAAAAGAGATGAATAATAATCCAAGATTAATTAAGGAAGATTCAGTGACCGCACACTTGAAAGGCTATGAAGGGAGTTTTCGACCGAGCATCAATGTTACTAACAAAGGTTGTCCGATGTCAAAGACAGAGCGAGTAAGCATCGCGTTAGCAATCATTCGCAATACGTTTATTTTTGATAGGACATCCTTAAAGTCTACCTACCAATATTGAAAACAAATATTACTACCTAACAAAGCAGATACAATTTTTATGACATGACATGGAATTATTTCCACAATCACACCGATTATCTAGCCCCAAACAAAGCTAAGATTGTAATTTGGCGGATAGACATATTTAAATACGTTTATTCATCATCATCATCATTTATCATCATCATCATTTCAGCCATAGTCCACTGCTAAACATGTCCGCCCCCAATTACTTCCAGATGGGCCAATACAATTGTCATCGATAATAAAGATAGCATAAGGTTTTGGTGTTCCGAGTAAAGGTAATGTTTAGTTTTTGTCATCAGAATAAAAAAATTGGGACGCCATTTTAATTAATGACCAAACAGTAATGGTTTCGAATACCTACCATTAACTCATTGCATGGTAATAGTTATTGTTTCTTGCATCATTTTGGTACAAAGATCATAAATTAATATTAGTAGTTCAGTAACATGCCCAGCTCAACATTATTTGGTAGGTATAAACATTTTAACAATTTTTTTATTATGTTTACATTTTATTTAAAAAGGTGAGATCCGTTATAGTTAATTACTCAATTAATTACTCACAACAACAAAAATCAAATGGCGAGCGATTGTTTGACACTGTACTACTCAGAACTACATTCTGCTGCCATTAAGTCTACTGTTCTATTTCACCTATGGCTTAGTTTCGACCGTTATTCATGTGCTAATATTTACACGATGGTTCGAGCTCCTAAACTTGCTCTGTAACTATAATATTATATTAAATCGTGTGGCTTATGGAGTTGTTACGGAAATATAATACATAGCACGTAGAACTGACGGCCGATGGGGCAGAATGGTTCTTGAATGGAGGCCACGTATTGGTAAGCGCAGCGTAGGACGTCAGCCCACAAGGTGGATAGACGAAATGGTAAAGGTCGCAGGAAGACGCTGGATGCAGGCCGCTTCCAACCGGCCAATTTGTAAGTCAATGGGGGAGGCCTATGTTCAGCAGTGGACGTCCTATGGCTGAAATGATGATGATGATGACGGAAATAAAGTACGAAAGAGAATTCTGAAAGTACTATTATGCTATATAGGCACCAAAACTGAGAACCAACTTTAATATCTTTCTAATCTTTATTAGACTGTGGTTTACAAAATGGCATCCCCATGAAAATAAACGTTGAGTTACATCGGCATGAAGATTGATGTTTGGTTTTTTCTGTTAAATTAATGAAACATGTATCATACTAGAAAATTAATATATTCAGGGAAGAAATCGTGTTGTTTCGTAAATTGACACGGCTATACCTTGAGGTGTCCAGATATACATACATAAAAGTCCTAAAGGCGTAAAGAGAGGGATTTTTTTTATTAGCACAATTCTATGTTAGTTTCATTTGTAACTAACTAACTATTCAACTAACTATGTGATCAAATCTTGGAAGTAGTTTTTAAGCTGCTTCTAACTGACAATAATTAGACAATACAATAATTTGACACCATTGTGCTAATCTGAATCTAATGTCAGAGTCAGGAGGTAGATAGTAGAAATCTTCAATACTATTAAAACCTTCGTGTTTGGGCTTATTTAATTCGTTTTGACGAGTTCAGTACATATTTAAGTATTTTATAGTTTTTTAAACAATATGATATCAGTTATTTACTACGATAAATACTTTAAGAGCTACATAGTCCTCTTTACCTTCAGCACAGCCCCAACGCACACATTTTAATATTTTTTTCTTAAAACTATATAATAATATAATTCCAACATAGAACATGAGAATATTAAAAGGACTCAGTTTAAAAATCCAACTACGATAAAACAAAAAGTTTGAGAACCTAAGTTCTACAACATTCAATCTGCGTCGAATTATACACTTAGCGCGGGAAATTGCTCGCGGCATTCGTTTTGGCGCCAAAATGAGTCATCTTGGCGACGGAATGAAAAACGGATTAAAGTTAACAACTTCATTGCATCGGTGTTTAGCCAACTGTGTGCAACAGACGATTTTAACTAGGAGGTGTTTTAAAGTATTGTTTATTCAGTTTTTTTTTAGCTTACAGCAGGTTTTCTGGGCCTTTGTTATATGAAAGTATCAACATACATTTTTCAGCATGTCTCTTTCTTTTATTAATCGACTTAAAAAAAAAAGGTTCTAAACTCATTTTTAATGCCACCTTCCACCAACGTCATTGTCGTTTTCTGTATTTAGGCGCGAAATTTAGGTATTCTAATAGACAGTAATTTAAGTTTGAGAATCACGTTCTTAACACCATTAGACAGTTCTACTTTAGATTAAAGGTATTGTATCTGTTAGGCAGTTAAACGTCGAGCTGCGAATTCATTTATGCGAGTCCTTAATGTTATCTTAGCTGAACTATGCAGATACAGTCATCGGCGGATGTCTTCTAGGTCGGACCAAAAAACTGATCCAGCGAGTCCAGAACTCGTGCGCTAGATATTGTTTCTCTATTCCCCGTAGAGCTCACGTGACACCGTACTTAAACAAGAGCGATCTCATGAATATGGAGACACGTCGTGCATTACATTTTGCTAGTTTACTTTTTGGAAAAATCAAAAATCAAAGTCCACCGTACTATTCCATAAATTAACTTTTACTCAGCGCAAATCACGAATCACTGACCGCCTCATTTGTCCTCCATATAAAACAGCTGCATTTCGAGGCAGTTTCCGATACTCTGCAACAAAATTGGAACTTGGAAATTGGAACAACATCCCTCCACCAATAAGAAATTCAACATCGGTACACACATTTAGGGTAAAATATAAGTCAAATTTATAAAATTTACAAAAGCAGAAGTAATATTTATTGAGTATTTAATATTTATTCACAGATTATATATTACACTCTATGTATGTATTTAATTAGCTAAATATATAACCTTTCAGTATTATTAATTTAAACACAATCTTGAAATAATTAGGTAATTATGTGCTTTATTATTTGTTTATTAGATTTAAGTTTGTTATTGGTTTTGGCTGTCTGTTTGCCGAGGCTACACGCCTCTTCTCCCTATTATACGGCATCCGCGGAATACCAGTGGCAGTGACGCGCCCACCGCGTCACTACCTCATACTTAGCGCAGAGCTTAATATTCTAAGTTTTAATATGTTTTTATTTTATTTTACTTTTAAATTTTATTTTTAAAAAAACTTTTTTTTATTAACACACTTTATATGGCTTCACTTATAACTTACTATACCTCTTTAATCATCTTGGATGTAGTTTTTAAGCTACTTATAACTGACGTATCGATTTAATACTTTGTAAGCACTTGACAGTCAGATGACAATACAACAATTTGACACCATCATTGCTAATGTTAACTGAGAACTAACGAACTAACGCTATAAATTTTACACACTGTATATCGGTAAGACATGTTGATACTAATGACACTAACACCAATTAAATATGTCGGCCAATGCTTTGTATATCTCACACATGTTTACGTAAATAAAAATTATCTTATCTTATCTTATCTTATCATGCTGATCTCACACATGTTTACGTAAATAAAAATGATCTTATCTTATCTTATCTTATCATGCTGATCTGATGATGAAGTCAGGAGGTAGGTAGTAGAACTCTTCAATTACTGCCAGTAAAACCTTCGTGTTTGAGCTCATTCCATTCGTTTTGACGAGTTACTGGACTCATAATAATAATATAAGTGTGTTTTATAGTTTTTTAAACTATGGTATCAATTTTTCTAAAATCTTTTGGTACCGTTGTTGTTTCTGAATTCTGTAACACAAGTGCTTAAGCTACTTATCACAGGATCAGAGCAACGTTTGTGATGTTGTCCAATATTTATATTTATTTATATATTTGTCGTAACAAAGCTATAGCATCAATAATGAACTCGGCTTTCGTTTAATCGCGACTTCTTCAAAAGCAACTTTAAATTAAAACTTTTTATTATTTGCATTCACAATAATGCTAGTTTATTATTATTAAGGATAAATATTTTTACATGTTTTTTTTTCAAATGCCTCTAGTGGGATTCGAACCCACGACAGTCGCTATCCAAGTGACTGCTCTTCCAACTGAGCCACGGAGGACATAGTAATGTTGGCGAATTTCTTCATGAGTTTATAGCTGTTAGTAAGCCAGCATTGTTTTATCAATGTCTTGGATTTTATATCAAAAACATCTTTAAATCTAAAACAAATTACTGTCGTGCCATAACAGCAAATCTATTGTCTGTGTAGACCAATTGAAGTAAACAGCACGAATCAGAGCCCATGTTTCAAAGAGAACAACTTTGTTCAGGCAACCTTAATTAATGTGAAATTTGTAATCCCTTACTGACGCGAGTTGATAATGAAAATTTAATAACGAGATGGAAAATTATATCAATTAAAATTTACATAAATTAATGTGGATTCCTTGTAGGATTAGAATTTGTCTGTTATAATGTTCGCTTTGATGTTTGTAAGTCACAGCGGATTTGGGTCCGCCGTGATACAATCTTGAGAGATCTTCTTGCTCCTTCGTGTGGACTGTATAGTTAAAATGAAACACTTCTTTCTTCCTTTGTTCCTTTATTCCGATGATGATCTTGACCGTGAGCGCAGTACAAATTTTGTGACCCACGGCCCCTATATTCATACAATCTTAGCCTATGTTTACTAGTGACTATCGCGGGTTAGTTCATGAAACAAGGACATACAAACTTCTGTCTCTGTCTACCAAATTCGTTAGTGTAACATTTATGTCTACCCTCCTAACATCGAGATACTGAGGGAGACGACCTATTGTATATGTTCTATCTCTGTCTACACATTTCTTCACTCACAACATTCTACCTCTGTGGGTGTCCTACCTACCCTCCGAATGTGCGAGATGGGCGACAGAGATAGTCTGCAGGTTCTACCGGTCCCACCCTCCAGTTCCGTCGTTTCCCTGGTAGGGTGAGACAACCTTACAGGGTCTCTTTCACACCCGTTTACCAAATACCATACAAACCTAATTACCTTTATTAGCCCTACCTGCCTACCTAGTTGCAAGTGGGATATATCTAAACAAACTTTATTAAAATAAAACAATATTTATAGCTAGGCCCTAATATAAAATTAAGCTTTATTTACAAAACATTAAACTTATAACTATTACATCAAAATAGATTGGTTTGTCCGTAACAATGTTGTTGAAAATATATCGACTAGCTTCCGCCAGCGGCTTCGCTCGCGTGGAGTTCGGTTTCGCTTAAAATCTTTACCAACAACAAAAAAAAAACATTATTAGAGCGTGGTATCTCTTTCTGGCACAATGTAACTTCACCAGCTGAATGTAAATTTATGTTGTGTGCCAAATAAATTATTATCATTTACTTGTTTTAGATCATTACCATATAAAAGATTATAGTAAGTCAACCTTAAAACATAGACATACGCTGACAGACTTTTTATAGAACTTAAAAAGTGAAACAATTCCCTCATACGTGATTTTTGCGTAACTTTAACCGTTTACGCAGCGCACGCTACGGAAACTCTCAAAAGGATTTTTTTTCTATTTTTGCAATAGTGCAATGCAATGCTCCTATTGGTCGTAGCGTGATGTTATATAGCCTATAATCTTCCTCAATAAGTGAACTATCCAACTGAACAATAAAAATATAAAACTTTTTAGCTTTATAATACTTGTGTTAGTATAGTGTTAGCCTACTCGGTGTATAAGTATCTTAGTAGCATGTGAATACAGTATTAATATCTATTTACTTTAATTCTAATGTAATAACACTAATAACCTATGTGTATATCTGAGGTAGGCTTGAAACACATGGTAGGATTGTATAATTTATTTAGAAATAGAAGAAATAGAAATAGTGTTTATTGCATAAAATATGGTAGTACACACAAAACCGACTTTAGGATTTATTATTGTTTAAAAACGGAGGAGCCGATGTTTACTATGGCACTAGCGCCATCTCTCTTTTATTGGCTATGGCTATTAGAGTAATAAACTATGAACTCTTTAGAACGATACGTAACGATTGTATATTCTTTATCGACATTCATAGCAGAGATTGTTGTTGGGAGAACGATTCATTATTTTTGTGTTTGCATAATATATCCATTGTTTGTAAATCTACTGTTTTGTATTTCACTATAATATGTATTGATAGCTAAAAGTATGTGTCTTTTCTTGTAACAACAATTACGTCTGCTCATTATCACAAGTATATCGATCCTAGGCCCCGATTCAGAACGTTTCGATAACAAGTTGTCAACCGGAGAATCACGTGACACTAATGTTAAATCCTATAGTGTCACGTGGTTTTTTATCGTACAATTTCGACAATTTGTTATCGTAGGGTTCTGAATCGGGGGGCTACTCCTGTGTCGCTGCTGGGCTAAAGGTTCAGTAGGCCTACTACGAAAATATTAGTTTCGTTCTAACGTAAAAAACTTACAAATTAAATAACCATTCACTTGTATTAATCCTTTGACAAAAGATGAACATCTGAAACTAGCCAGATAAAAAACACGACCGTTTTCAATTGTCCATAAATTGTCAAAGGTTTGAGACAAGTAGATGGTATTTTAATTTGTTAGGTTTATACGTCCAAACGAACGTGACACTTTCGTAGTAGGCTTTCAGCGCATTATCTAATGCCTCATATATTATAGAAAACGAACTTTTCTATATTGTCTCGGGTCTGGGTGTTGTGGTACTTTCGTTATTTCTGATTCCTATAACACAAGTGCTTTAGCTACTTTCTAGGAACAGAGAAATGGTAGGCATGTGATGTTGTCCAATGTACTTAAATGTATATTAATTATATCAGCATCGTAATGGTAACTTTTCTTTTGTATACCCTGTATTTTTAGGGTTCTGTAGGTCCTTGAAAGGATGCGGTCGCCCTGTGTAACAGCTGAACTGGCTGCAGCTTCTTCTCACCTTCAGCAATGACATGTACAGGGTAATAGGGTTATTTTTTAAACATCAACAACCGCCTAGGGGTTGTTGAGCACGGCGCAACGTGGTAGAGAGTCCAAACGAGAGCCCATGTCACGCCGCTAAAACGTAGTGGGTACACCGTAGGTTTTTAGTGGGTATGCTTGTCGGATGGCTATCGCTGCCATCCGCCAAGAGAGTCCCACATAACCCGTCGCCTCCCCCGGGACGAGAGGTATGCGTGTCATTTTCCTGCGAGAAAAAAAAGGGGTTGTTGAGCACCAGCTCAAATACAACAACTTTTTATACGGGACCAACACCGTAATCTAAAAAAAAACGACACTGCTTCATACAAACTGATGTCAACTGGTCGGCTTAGTATGAGGAACTGGTTTTTTTTTTGCGATTCCGATGTCGGTCCTATACAATAAGTTTTCGTATTTGAGAACCAGAATCAACCCCAAGGAGGTTTTTGATGTTTATAAATAGTATTTGAGTATATCATGAATGTTTTCCGATTGAAACAATATCGATCTGGAAGTCATTGGGGGGGGGGCTATGTTCAGCAGTGGATGTCCTGTGTTTATAACGATGCTGATGATCTCCGGGTTTCGTACTTCCAGCGAAATAAGTACCTATGATATTTTTGTAGTTTGTCTTTCGCTGTTTTGTTTTTAATCTTTTTACCATGGTAAGCGAGTTTCTTGCAGCGCTTCTTCTATAGGCGTTAGCCCACAACATTGTCCCGGAGCAGAGTTAGGGTAAAAAATCTAAATTTGATCGTGTAACCTAATTTGAGCCTGCAAAATTAAATTGGACTTGATGGATTTAACCTTTAAACAAAAATAGTTTTCCTTATCTATTCCCAACCGGGAATACACGTGCTAAGTCATATTACTTAAGTCAACTAACTAAAGGTTAAATGTCAGATGACTATAAAAAGCTGGCTTTTCCCATTTAATAATTGCGGTCAGATAAATGACATCTGTTTTATAGGTACTCAATCTTTTTTTTTTCTTTTTTTTTCCTATATTTTTTAGACAACATCACATACATTGCTCTGATCCTGTGGTAAGTAGCCAAAGCACTTGTGTTACAGAAATCAGAAACAACGACGGTACCACAACACCTAGACCCGAGACAATATAAAAAAGTTATTTTTCTACATTGACCCGACCGGGAATCGAACCCGGGACCTCAGAGATAGCGACACCAAGTCCGGTATGCTCGCCTCTCGGCTACGTAGGTCGTCTAAATCTGTCGTAAAAGTAGTTATTTCGTCCCACTGCAAGACCTTACCTCAACTTAACTATGAGTCTGTTAGTGGGGGTAGTCCACCACGGTCAATAATAATGCCTCCCCCTCCCTTTTTTCATTCAACTGACCTCATAGCCAAGGTTATCTGGAAGAGATCGCTTAATAATTATGATGTTCTAAATTACATATTTTTACTGTGATTTGTTTCTTTCGTGTGGTGTGCAATAAAGAGTATACAGGGTTACTATGCAAAGAGATGCCAAATTTAAAATAAAAAAACAAAAATATTTAAAATAAACAAAATCTATGGAACAATATAAACAAGCATCTTAATTGTTATTATTTTTAATAATCGTATGTCAGCCCTTACGACGTCAAGCCAACATTTCTTGGGTCTACCCCTTTTGCCAGGACCTGGCGGTGGCGGCATGGCCAGACATTTGTTTCCTACGTACGTTTCCGCAAAACATGGCCGTACCAGCGTAGGCGACTCTCCTGCAGTTTGTCTGCAATATCATGGACACGAAGGCTACCGCGGATGCGCGAGTTCCTCACGCGGTCCTTCCGGTCAAAGTTCTGACTTCACCATAGCATTTATATGCATATGTTAACATGTGTGTGGAACCCACACTAAGTAAAATATAAATTAATGATCGAGAAGGTTCAAAAGGCTTTCTTGAGGTACCACTATAAAAGGACATATGGATATTATCCATTACTATATCCCACAAAATTTCTACTGGGCATGTTGGATATGTGCTCGTTGGAAGTGAGGCGGCTGAAGGATCAACTCGTGCTGGCAGTAAAGATTTTGCGTGGCAAAGTTCAGTGCCCCGAGCTTCTTGAACAACTGTCGCGGCTGTTTGTGCCTGACAAGTACGTGCGGCACCGAGCCCGCCGCCGGCACAGACTGTTCGCGCAGCCTGCGAGTCGCACCGTTGCCCACGCCCAATCCCCGGTTTGTAGAACGCACACCGGCCTCAATGCACTCCTGGATCTACATCCCGACTGCGATCTATTCGCAGACCAATGGGGGGCGATTTTATGAAAGATTTTGTCCTTTTGTGAATATGTGTGTTCATAGAATATAAGTCGGATTCATATTTGTTTGTCACTTAATGTACCTACTGATTAGTTATGTAATTGGGCACAATGCTTGTGTAACTATTATACAATAAATTTAAAAAATTTAAAAAAAAAAAATTCAAAAAACATAAGCTAGTTTCGGCTAGATAAACCATTTACCGAACACCCTGTATACATATATCTATACAATAAGTATCGAACAAATAGTAAGATATTTATGATATTCATATCACAGGTCAGATTTTAGGCTATCATGTACGTGACCTCACTTAAACGGTCTTTGTATTATTATAACAAATGAAAAATGGCTGTTTTAAATCGTATATTTTATTAGAAGTGAAAAAGTGCCCGTGGCTGGAATAATTTAAATGATTAATAGATTGGGTTCATTGTGAGGGAAATAATTTAGTCCCTAAATACAGACAACTTAGCATATAGATGCCGCATTGCCAAGTTAACGCCTTAAAAGATTCCATCTTAAGCTCCTCAAAAATATTGCGTATTGCTTAAAATTGCTCAATTACCTTCTAAGACTGCTAACAGGAAATTATTTGTTAAAAAATTTACCACTTCTTGTAGTATGATTGAAAGAAACTGGGACGAAACTTTATAGGGCATGCATCTTGCGCCAGACGACTTATAACACAGCACAGCGTATTATTATGAAGTAAGAAAACATACCCATGACTGACAATGACATTTTACTAGGGGTTGTTTGTTACCGGTTGTCATACCCTGATCCGAACCAATTTAGAAAAGTTTGTTGTCTTGACTGGTAATAAAACGAAAAAACATTAAGTTCTTCGTATATTATCGCAATATAGATCCTTTTTGATTTAATTAAGCCATTAGAGTTTAGAAAAGTGTGTATAATAATAATAATAAAAATCGTTTATTTCGGACAACTTACATCCTTATGGGTTAGTAACAATGAACTTAAAATCCATGGTTAGTGTTAATTATTATAACTTTATTTTATAATTTATTACTGCTACTGCCGGGAAAATGCTCAGCGAGATCCGCAGGGCGGGTAAGGTCCCAAAATCGCCCTCTGCACAAAACATTTCCAAAGCGGCGATGTGTACCTATCGGCTAAGGTCTTTAGTATGCTGTTGTGACTATCCCGCACCCTGCTTAACAGAAATACCTTTTTTTACCGTATAGCAGTGTCTATTAAGCTAAGTCGTCTACTTACGGTCTGAACTAAACCTAACCGCTATTTATTTAGGATTTCAACAAAGGATTCACAATAAATTAAATGTGAGTAGTTAGAAACTCAATACGTTGTACATGTATTATTATCTTCTGTGGTTCTAGTTGAGCAAGGTTCACCACCGAAGACAATGAATAGTAAGCTGGTACGGCGGGCATTTAATATTTCGGACCTAAATCTTAATTATTCTGACCTAAAACGTGTACTCGGTACCTAAAGACGAATGTCTACAACTAGTGCGTGTTACCAGAGATAGTGACATATGTAACTGAAACGTGGCCTCGCACTATGGGCCTTATGAGAAATCTCAAGGTCGTACAGCGAGATCGAATCAGCCCCCCTAGCATGACCAACAATACACGATATGATATAATAAATAATAAATAAATAAATCGTTTATTAAAATAAAAGAAAAGCAGATACATTCTTAACAGTACAACTTAAAACTATACAGTGCAAGGAGTTACCTTTGCCTGAACTAGGTAGAACCTGTGCTTCAGGCGATATGATATAATAAAGCGATATATCAACACCAACTGTAAAAATATGATTGATATAGCCGCCATTTTGAATTTTTATTGAAACAGCGATCATAGTATGTGACGTCACCGGCACGTAGAGATGGGTAGTGGGTTAAAACCCATTCCACCCGAATGGGTTAAAACTGGGTGATTTGGGTTATAACCCGGTTTTATTCCATTTTCACCCATTCTAGTGGGTGAAAATAAAAGTAGCATTATTTTAATAGTGAGAAGTTGTATTTGTTGCTAGAAGCTTGTAAAATGAAAGTCTGAATCCAAAATCGCATAGGCCGGGTTCCCACTGTTTCGGACGGTGAATTTGCCGTAAATCGGCTCCCGGACAATAGTGTTCACATTACACCAGATCCTACTAAAAAACCGGACAGTCAAGTACTCACCTCAGTTGAATTCGGACCTTTGCTCGCAATGGACGACGAAATTGTTGTGTTGTGGTGATATCATAATAGAAGGCTAAATAGAGTAAAAAGAAAGGTTTGGATACATCCCATTTTACGGAAAAGATTTTCACTTGGAACATTTGATTTGAAACATTAATGGGTGAATTTTTCTGCGTTTATATCCATGCTACACGTCTCCTTTATTCAAAATGCGAAGCAGAAATGATGACGCGAGAGGAGCGAGTGCGGGGCGTGTGGGGGACACAGATACTGGCGCAAACTCGTTCACATCCAGTCCGGGTGTTCTACCGGCGCTGCGCAGTGACAAAACGCTCAGTTAAAATGCTCGGTATTTTTACCGGATTCGGCGTAATGTGAATAGATCCATATAAATTCTTTAGCCACTAGCTCTTCCCGCAGTTTTACCGTGCTGGTAAATCTGCCGGTCCGGCATAGTGGGAACCCGGCCATACATTTATTTACCTGTATAAACTATATTACTCATGTCACATTCAGTAGAAATGCGATCGCAATCTAAAAACTATGCCTCAGCCATCTACGTCCGGCATTAATCTAAAAATGTATGCCGGACGTAGATGGCTGAGGGCTAGCAGCGCGAGGTGAGCTGAAATTTGTTGGTTGGTGACTCAGGCATGCAATCCTCAGCATAATCACAAAATTTTTCCACGTGCTTATTAATTAAATTCGAATTGTATGTCAAAAAGGTCAGTTTTTTTGCCTTTTCTGTTGTGAGCCTATTTCTTTTTTTGCTGTGAGCACTAAATGGACGCTCTACAGCCCCGGAAGTGCAAGGAGCTGTAAGTATTTGGACAGCAACTTTACTTAATGCAGTAGATCTATATATTCTTTTCCACCAGGTAGTTGCCGCTACATTGTTAATACTGTCCAATAAGAATCTTCTACTCCAAAAACCATCTTTGGATAGAAAAGATGCCAGGTTTTCCATTACATTTAAGCCGATGCTTTGTCCCACTTCATAAATGAGCAGCAAAATGGATAGGCTTTTGGCTTTGGATAAAAATCGTCTTTTTCCGTTTCATCTATAATCGTTATGTCCGGTAAACTGAAAAGTAACTTTGATTTCATGTTTTTCAGCGTCAAAAACACCTTGTGAATATTTTTTTCATTTCCTTCTAGCTGGAATATTGCATCTGATATATATTCTAAAATCAGTTTGTATTCATGAACAATTTTCCAAAAGTTTTTATCTAACAGTGATGGTTTTTCTTTCGAGGGTAGAAGTATAGCTCTTTCATGTACAGCTAAGGTCTGCAAGGCAACTTTTGTGTTTTCTATACTTTTAAAACATGTGTGATAACTACCCCATCGAGTATCGCATAGTGACTTAAAGTTTTACCAGCGTTTTTTTCCTTCACTATTTGAGCAAGTAAGCAAGCAAACCTTAATGACTGCTATATTTTTGGAAGCGTCAATTACTTAAATTTTGATAATACTTTTGCAGAGTAAATTTAAAGTATGAGCAGCTCAGTTACTACAAGTTATATCTGGAAAAACGTTTTTACATGTCGAAAAGCTTTTTGCATGTTACTTGCGTTATCTTCAATCATCGTGGCTTTATTTTCTCCATACTCAGTTAATACATTTAAAATTATTTCACATACATAATTACTTTTGTGTCGATTTTCTGCTGTCGCAATGCTTTTAATAAAAACTGGTTCTGGTTTTGCTATTATTAATCATCTAAAATGAGGAAGGCAAAACTGGTGCCAGGCGGGGTGCCGCGGAAAGGGCTGCGTGTGCGCCCAACTCCTCCCGCACTTCCCGGCTAGCTGCATATTATTTTATCAAAAATTTCGAGGCCTGATTTAAGGTTTTAGGATTTTTTGGTTTTAGTATATGCATATTAGTGTTAATATTCGACTTACATAGTAAATAATAAACTTATATGAGCAAAGTAGATGCAATAAAAGATTCCAATTGATAAAATTTGAAATATTTGTTATCACCCGCTATAATCACCCCTGGGTGGAATGAAATGGGTTATTATCGGGTTATAACCCACAAGTGGGTTTTAACCCGGGTGGAAACCCATCTCTACCGGCACGGCGATTTAACATGGCGGCTATAACTATCATATTTTTACAATATATCGCTATATCTTATCATATCATATCGTGTTTTGGTGCTTATGCTAGGAAGGCTGAAATGAGAAGATCTGTAAATAAACAAAAGTCACAAAGGGATTAGCAAGCTAAAGTGGTAGTGGAGGGGGCACATAGGTAGTACGTAGAACTGACGAACGGCCGAATGGTTTTGAAATGGAGGCCACGTATACCGACAAGCGTAGCGTAGGACGTCCACCCGCAAGATGGACAGACGACCTGGTGAAGGTTGCAGTAGGAAGTCACTGGATGCAGGCCGCTTGCAACCAGCCAATTTAGAAATGGGGGAGGCCTATGTCCAGCAGTGGACATCTTATGGCTGAAATCATAATGAATGATAAAAAAACGTGTGCATAGTATTACTATAACAACTCCATTAATATGATACATAAGCTCAAGTTTAGCTCTCACTCTCCAAAACACTTTTACTTTCCAATTCCGTATCGCCTACCAAACCTACCAACAGATCATAAACAGCCTTGGGCAACCTTCAAGACGCCTGAAGATGCCTGAAGGCGCTTGAAGACGCTTCGTATGGAGTTTGGTCGTTGAAGACTTATTTTGGTACCTAATGAGGAGACTGAGGACCGAGCAACAAAGTGGAAGTGATGCAGAAACAAAAACTAATAGAAGAATAGAGCCATGGAAAATATTTCATACGACGATAAAAAAAATGTATACACACTCTTACACACTGTAATGTTAGGCTTTGTTAATTTTTTTTTACACCTTTATAAGCGCATTTTCATTGATCGATAACTTAGTCGATAGTTGAAAAATAAACGGCCGATTTAACTATGACTAGTGGTTATATTTACTAGTGGTTCCATTTACTAGTGGTTCTATTTACTAGTGGTTCCATTTACTAGTGGTTCTATTTACTAGTGATTCTATTTACTAGGTTTAATAACCTTCTTCTGTCATATTATCAATGCGACAGACTCCGATTGAAACTTGGCAACCTAACTAAATAACCGATAGTTTATGACGAGTGACCCGCTCATAACAGTTTATATTCATCCTTCAAACTATACTTTAAGTACACACTAATCTTCTACTGAATTAAAGAAGTTCAGATGATTTTTAACTAATAAAAAGTTTTGTGTCCGTCTTTTATCCATATTCTGAACTCTTTGTCATGTACAGTTTTATCTAAAAAGCTATAGTCATAAAAAGCACTGTAAAATTGCCTTCTAAACTGCTAAAACTTAAATCCGCATAAAATCCAGTTAGTTCTAGTTTAATCCGGTCACATGCAGACTTAACCGGTCGGATCCAGATTTATACAGGCAGTGTAAAGTCCGCGGCAAAAATATCGGTGTAGTCAAAGTGGTCACTTAGACAGACAAAAAACGCTTAGATTTAAAAGTAAAGAAGTAAAGTATACCTAATGTACTGTTTTCTGGCACTGTTTTGTCCATCAACATAATATATGTATATTAAAATAATTCTATGAAACTGATTTATACAGGGTGTAACGAAAAGGTGAAATAAAACTTTAAGGGGTTATTCTACGGCTAAATTACATCAACTTTTTCTATGGGACCAACATCGAAATCTCAAAAAAAACATACAGTTTCCATACAAACTGATGCCAGCTGGTCGCGTTTTAGTATGGGAAAGTTTTTTTTTTGCGAATTCGATGTTGGTCCCATAGAAAAAGTTGATGTAATTTAGCCGTAGAATAACCCCTTAAAGTTTTATTACACCTTTTCGTTACACTCTGTATAATAACTGTTTGTGCCAAAATAAATGAAAAAAAATATATCTCGACCTCAGAAGCATAAGGTCTGATGTGTGATTAAAAACCTTGCACACATCAGACCTTATGCTTCTGAGGTCGAGATATATACTCCACAGTGTACTTTGATATATACGGCACAGGCCTCAACTATGAGGTGGTTTGATACTCCACCACGCGGACACAGTGCGGATTGGTGGAGGGGTGTTGTAAGGCCAGTGACAACCTTACTGTCAGTCAGATGTTATCAAGAGTATCATACGATATTAGCCGGGGACAACATTTAATGTACCTTCCATATCACGGAGTGTAGTGTAGTGGTAATAAAAAAAAACAACAAGACTGTTTATAATTTTATCTGATTCACTTCCTTGCGGATTCGATTCCAACCTAAAATAAAATAAACTTTGTATAAATGTGCTCGCTTTGTTCGTTCACCGAGGGTTCCGTACACACATATAAGTATGAAAATTAAATTGTAACAGGAATCTAAGATTTTTTCCCAATTTTTCAGAGTTTGTTTAAAAAATGAGATGAGATAGCTCCATTATTCTGTTCCGCACAATCTAACTAGTGAAGAATAGTTCAGCAAACCGAGGTCTTTGATCGACAAAGCGAGTGAAAAATATCACGATTTGTAATTTCTTATGACGACTATACCTATTCTTCGAATACGAGTTGTTGAACAACACGCCCAGTTGGGTTCTAACATATCTATTTATTATTCTGTTCTGTTCAAGCATAAATATCTCACTTTGGAATGTATTTTATTTCTAAGATTTTTTCAATTTTTTCAAATTATCATGAGGTCAAAATAAACTACGCTATCCTGAATTCACTTTGGTATTTATAATTATGCAATGAGTAGCACATAGCTTTGTCGGCTTTATATCGTCATATCCAATTACCTGTTTTATCAAGGTATACCTACATAAACATAAACCTTGTATACAGGGTGGTCCAGGCCAGATGGATATAATTTTTTTTTAGGTAGTCGGCTTAGGGACCTATTTGTACCCGCCAGGAAAAAAATCGCTTGTCTGTCACTTACAAGATATGATTTTTTTATTTATTTTAGAAATATCACCACTTTTAAAATAAAAAAAATAAAAATTTTATTTTATTTTAGGAGCTTACTTAGACATTGCACTCTCTCAGAAAAAAAAATCTGACTGATATCCATTTAAAGTGCATTTAATTTCATACCAATGCAAGAATAATTACTTTCCTTGAAATCGACAGAATTTTGGTAAACTCCAATTAAAAATTAAAAAAGCAGTTCAAAAGCACTCATGATTTTTTTTAAACTGTATCAACTTATGCTCTTTCAATTGCCAAAAAAAAGTCTCATGTTAACAAACCAGCAAAAAAGTTACGATACGTTCATTTTGAAAAAACAACTTGTTTAAAATACTTTTTATCTTGATAACTGTAAATTAACATCATCTGGCTACTCGCCACAAAAGAAACTTCCGAGAAATGGACTTAAAACTCAAGTCTACCCCGATAATTAATTTTTAAGCTAATTATGATCATCTAATTAAGTTACCAACACGGTTTTTGGGCCTTTTGCAAGATATTATTTGGGGTTCGATGGAAGTTTACTTAATATAAGTATTTTTTATAGACTATAACTTGTAAATGTTTAAGGCTGAAAGATAATAATTTTATTCTTTATCCAATAGGAATGACGATTATCTTTTTTTTACGTCTATCAAGTAGATTAATAAAATATTAGGACAATTTTGTCAGTTAACGTAACGGAGCGAACGGACAGAAATGACTTAATTGAACGTAATCATTTTAACCAACCGGTCAATCTGGAAGTCTTTAAGAGAAGCCTATGTTCAGCAGTGGACGTCCTATGACTGAAATGATGATGACGATGATGATTTATATTAAGATGTGCTGTTCTATCCCTCTGGAACATTTTTTTTTTCTGGATCATATGACCTTTTCTGCACCCCTGACAACATGTATGACAAATTTCATTATGATTGGGTAAGAGGTGACAACGTGACAGAGTAACAAACAAACTCAGTTTTGCATTAAAAATATTTAGTTAGTTAGTTAGTTTAGCTGGGCTTACTCCGCACTTAGCCTCATGATTGGGCCATCGTGCGTGCTACTTAGTCTTTCTTACTCCAACCATCCTAGGTCGTCTCAGAAGGTCAGCAGCCTTTTCAGACTGCTGCAGGCTTCCGGGAGCGATCCTGGTGATTGGAGAATCCGTGCCCGTTGATCTGCCACGCTTCTGCACTCCAATAGCACATGCTGTGGCATTTCTTCTGCCTCCGTGCATCCTCTGCATGTGGGGCTGTCTGTCACACCTATTAGTTGTTAAACAGGTGTTTACTAAGAGGACAATGACCGGTTATAACACCTATAACTTTGCGAATTTTGTCCCTTGCTAGTCTGATGAGGTTGCGGGCAAGCTTATTTGATTACGCCGGAACTGCATTTTTCGTTTGCCTGCATCCTTCACTGTTTCTCCATTCTGTTAGAAGTGTTTCTTAAATATTTTATTGCAAAGCAGGATAAATATATTATTCATCCTAAGTAAAGTATATATACTAGCCTATATACGTCCCACTGCAGAGCACAGGCCTCACCTCAACTATGAGATCATACATACTCCACCACTTGGGCTCAGTGCGATTTGGTGAAGGGTGTTGTAAGGCCAGTGACTTATCCTTACTGTCAGATGTTAGTAAGACGTCCTATGGCATTTGATTATGCTTCACGACTGTCATCATCGTCATCATCATCTCAGCCATAGGACGTCCACTGCTGAACATCCTATCCTAGGTGGACATCCTACGCTGCGCTTGCCAGTACGTGGCCTCCATTCCAGAACCTTTCTGCCCCATCGGCCGTCAGTTCTAATGCTATGTGCCCCGCTCAGCGCCACTTCAGCTTGCGAATCCGTATCGACTGTATCAAGCGATAAAGCCCGGGCGGGACCAACTTTTAACGTGCGAAGTACGAAGATGCTTATGATAAATCTCTCTAAATATGGTTGGAATGGTCACCCATCCAATCACAAACCGCGGCATGGGTTGCTTAACTTTGATAATCACTACCAAAGCGCTGCCGTAAGCTACAAAGCACCTCTCTAACCTAAAAAGGCATAAAAATTCAACTTACTCTTTTTAATAGTTTTGATATCGTAAAGTATTCTAGGTACCCTTGTCCTTACAACTTAGTATCATGTCAAGGGTTATCCCAAGATTTTATTAAAAAAGTTACAAGCAGCGGCGGGTGACTTTACATAAGAGTTCATTGATGCTCTTTTATAAGTAATAACTTGATTTTCTTCAGCTTCTTTAGAAGTGAAATTGAGATTTATAGAGCCTACGACCAGAATATTGTAATATTAAACAGTTTTTAGGGTTCCGTAGTAAACAAGGAATCTTTAAAATTTCGCCATGTCTTTCCGTCTATCTGTCTGTCCGCGGCTTAGCTCAGAGACTCTTTGTACTAGAAATCTTTAATTTAACGGTTATACAATTACGCCGTCAACGTTTACTACTAAGTAAAAAAACTAGGTTTTTTTTTTGGTACCTACACCTCCCTTTTTATCCCGTCTACCCCATTGTATAAGGTAGGATATTTCATTTATAAATATTTCTGGTGTGAAAAAAACATGATTCGGTTTAGGGATCTGTTTGCAAATTATTAGGCTTAAAAGCGCATGTTTTATTATTGTCAAGTGTCCCTCCATCCCTACCGGCTAACTGGCTTTTTTGGACACGTATGAAAAAACACAACAATATTTTACAAGTTTCACACCACATTCGCAAAACCTCTTAAAGGCTAACTCTCAAATACAACAACCTTTTCTGTTGAACGAACATCGAAATCTTAACAATACGGGGCCATCCCTATATAACGTCACGCAAATATTGTCATTTGGACCCCGCTGTCACTTTTTAGGGTTCCGTAGCCAAATGGCAAAAAACGGAACCCTTATAGATTCGTCATGTCTGTCTGTCTGTCTGTCCGTCTGTCCGTCCGTCCGTATGTCACAGCCACTTTTTTCCGAAACTATAAGAACTATACTGTTGAAACTTGGTAAGTAGATGCATTCTGTGAACCGCATTAAGATTTTCACAAAAAAATAGAAAAATAATAATACATTTTGGGGGCTCCCCATACTTAGAACTAAAACTCGAAATTTTTTTTTTCGTCAAACCCATACGTGTGGGGTATCGATGGATAGGTCTTTAAAAATGATATTGAGGTTTCATTAATATCATTTTTTTCTAAACTGAATAGTTTGCGTGTGAGACGCTTCCAAAGTGGTAAAATGTGTCCCCCCCCCCCCCTGTAACTTCTAAAATAAGAGAATGATAAATCTAAAAAAAATATATAATGTACATTACCATAAAAACTACCAGCGAAAATTGGTTTGAACGAGATCAAGTAATTAGTTTTTTTTAATACGTCATAAATCGTAAACCGCAATTTAACTTTCGTAATGTTATGGATTTCATTTTGCAATAAAAATACCATAACTATGACTCGATTGTCGTGATGGGTGAACTTTTACTCATAACGGTACCTACAGGTTTGTACGGAACCCTCGGTGCGCGAGTCCGACTCGCACTTGGCCGGTTTCTTTTCCTATCTTTATAACACGCTGTGTCATGTTTGGCATCCCCACTCTTTCCTGTTCGTTCCTCCCCCATGACTGTTTCGTAATAATTATGTAGACGACCCCTTCGGTACCCAAGGTCCGAGTCCGACTTACACTTGCCCGATTTTACTATCAAATCAATGCTTTGCCAAACTTGCGTAGATTTTCTGAAAACTAACTATACTAATGCCTTTCTACAACCGAACTGGAGTTGATATTTGAAAACTTACTTGACTGAAACAATTAACAAAGTTATTGTTTACTGTAATAATAACGCAACTTGTTACCGTAACAATAATAGACAATAGACAAGTTAACAACTCATAGATGGAGAAACTTCATAATAGATTAGTAGTTGTGGAAAGTTTTTCGAGTACTATCGCTCCGATTCGTTCTTAGTTTAGGGTTTGCCATTTTCAGTTAATTTAGGAAGTAAGTAACTAATTCGACCGTCGACGTTCGACGATTGTTTGTACGACGGTGTAGTGATTCGCGCTTTGGAATACAAAGCCTGGCGGTTGCGTGTTCGAATCCCGCAAGGGGCCAATGTTTGTGTGATGAGCACGATATATGTACCTATCATGGATGGTTTATAAACTTATTAAAGTATGTTCATCCGTTATCTTGTCACTATAGTACAAGCTTTGCTTAGTTTGGGGCTAGTTATCGGTGTGATTGTTACAATAATTTAATTTGTTAATTTACGGGACTGTAGTATTTACTCAATCATTTTAACCAGATTGATTTTTAAATAAAACAAACATTTCATTTTACAACAATGTATCATTCAGCACTGTCACATTTCATAAAAGCGAAAAGCGAAAAACTAAAAGAAAGTTCTAGAACATGCGATGTAAAAGAGTATCGATGAATTATTTACAATCGTATCTGAACCGTGTAGGTAACTTTTTTAATAAAACGAACAAACAAACCTAGCCTTTAAAGGTTAGGTCACAAGAGGTGGCATAGTAAATCCCCTTAATTTTCACGTTACTTAAATAAGACTTTGACATTTAAACAATTTTATCCACGAGATTGGAGGTCATTTTTGATGAAACTTTCAATCGTTATTTTTGTAAAATATTTTAGGTAGGTTAAATACAAAATAGTACCTAGTCAAAATCTGATATCAGACATAAAAGCCGACCGACTTTACATAGTTTACTGGTATTCTCTGCGTATGATATACATTTCCGTAGCAAATTTATCGGAGATAACTTTTTTCTAATTTAATTCAGCGCTTTACATACAAAAATATACGATAAATTGTATTATAGCAACGGCAGTCGCGCTGACGCCGACTGTCGGCCGGACGTTAGGGCATAATCCAAGATGGCGGACGAAAACATTGAAAAGGTTAAACAATACCTAAATGTAAAACTTTTTGTGATCCTTTAAATTAGCTTACGTGTTACTAAAAGGACGAATTACAGCACTGAAGTCAGTGAGAGAATCAGTGAGTGTCAGTGTCGTCTACAGGTAGACGGAGCACTTAGTTCGACATGATGACTTTAAGCCTATAGTATATAATAATACGTCCCACTGCAGGGCATCGGTATTACCTTACCTATAAGGTGGTGTTGGCCATACTCACCACGCGGGACCAGTGCGGATTAGTGGAGGGGTGTTATAAGGCCAGTCACTAAACCTTATTATCAGATGCAATCAAACAGCTTTTTAAGGCCTCTGAATAAAGGCTTCACGACTAGTATCAAGTGCATATTAGTCGGGACCAACTTATAAGGTGCTTTCTAAAGCACAGAGATGGTGGTGATAAATATGGTTACTGATGGGTGACCGTTTTGGGTACCCATCCACTCCAACTGCGACAGTATAGCTTAATTAATTAACTTAATTTTGCTTAGTTTGGGGCTAGCTAATTAGTGTAATTGTGGAAACAATTTATTTATTTATTATTTATTTAATTTAGATCATCAATACCAAAAGGCTGCGGCTACTAAGCAACAAGCACCGTAAGCATAATGATGAAATATAATTTAATTGCTTTAAGAGTGGTACTGTAAGAAGGGTTTTTAACAATTAGTATTTTCAGACATTATATCATTACTTTAGAAACAGATACTATATGCAACTCTGGATAAAAGCTTCAACATTATTCTAGACGTGTTGTAACTTACTAAAGGATGGGCCATGAAATATGCATCGCTACCTTTGTAAAGGACATATCCCACATCAAGCGATAAAAATCAAGCGATAAATTAATCACACCCGGTTAAGATAATAATAATATCTTTTCAGATAAATGTTAGAGATGCTTGCGTATTAAAATACAAAATAGGAAAATGCTACACAATTATTTATTTCATTAAAAGGAGTTCTTCGATATACTTTTTAAGTTGACAATATTTTTAACAAGGATATGTTTAACATACATATGAATAGATCCAAGAAATGCTGGCTCGACGTCGTGAGGGCTGACATGCGTGCCAATGATCTCACAACTTGAGACGCTCAAGACCGCGCGAAGTGGAGGAGTAAATCGAGGAAAGCGGACCCTGGGCTCCAGAGCAATGGCTTTGGACGCAACCGGGATTGACCGCATAGATGAAGAAGATGTTTAACATACATAGTAAGAGAAATCAAAAAGCTACATTACGTGCTAAATAAAATAATCTTAACGATATCCAATTTTAAAAAACAACTTAGTTTAACAAATGCATAGTTTAACCTCCATCCAAAAAGAAGATATGCTTTTTTATCTATAAACTGGCAGCTTTTTAATATTTAGAATTGATATTTCGGCACTGTTGCAAACGCCATGATCTAGGATTATCACGAATGTAAGTTAGTACATTAAAGATTTTTGGTAAAGTTCTATGGCATGAGCCCAATCATCCCTTAAATAATGCCGAGTCTACGAGTGTTAACAAAACGCCTGTGAAGATTAGGCTCACTAGGTACCACTACTAAAATATGCCTTTTCCCCGCTATCAGTGGACAACCAGCTTTACAGACAACTCTAGCTAAGTGGTATGTGTCAACATTGTTGGAAATTTTCATGAGTTTCTAACGTAATGGAGTAACATGTTTCCGAGGGTCATAAATAAAAATAATAAGGTATAGGTACGTGTTATCTTCCTTTGGGAAAACTGGTTGGTATTTTGACAGAAAACGAGTTTGTATGTATAAGAGAAAGTAGCGAACCATTTTAAAAATCAATTTTCCTATATTACTAGATGATCGGTCAGGTGATTTTTTTAATATTTTATTTTAAAACTCAGCCATATGTCATGCGTTCGATCCCGATAGGATAGACAAGTATTTAAGTATCACTTATAATCCTATCGGGATCGAACGCATATAATATATACGTTGCGTTATATATATTATATATTATATATAACGCAACGTAGTGTAACAATTCCCCCTTTACCCCAAAATAATATTTTAATCTTAATATAATTAAATAATTACTTAACTAACCTATTTGGTTCTTCCCTTAAAAATCTAAATTGGCAGTGTGATCGTCTAGTTCAAATGGTAGGACCGTGCGTTGTGATTATAGTAGTGAACCAAATTCTTTTAGAGGTACGTGGATGCTTTAAAAAGTTTCTCTAGAGTTTCCTGGGTGTATGCGCATTCAAGGAAGAGGAAAGTGAAGCCCCGAAGGGCCCTGAAGAGCCCCACACCAAACGCTCATATTCAGGAGTGGTGACCATATGATAAACGTTATCCCAAAAGCAATCTGTCACCTCCATAAGAATAGGACCTACCTGAAAAACGCATTTAACGTAAATTATGCGCAAATAAGGGGAATAACTGAGCCTAAAGATATTTAATATAAAATACTAACTACTTAAACTTAAAATCTACCTGACTTCATGTAAAGTCAACCAAAGGTACGGGGTCCCTAAGATAATTACTTATCTGAAAATGCTAAATCCATAATGATACAAAGTTGATCCAACAACACCCATGACAACTCTTATAGATCTATCCTGAAGACTTCGACCTATGTGATGTCATCGGTATTACCACAACAACCCGCATCACTTGGAATCAACACTTTCAGTTATACTTTGAGAATATACTAATGACCCTTTTATTATACAAGTTGATCCAAAGATAACCATGACTTCTGACCAGTGTTGGAGATCTGACCTAAAAAGCCACCGATATCCCTACATCAGCACGCATTGCATGAATTTAAAACGTTCAGAAATACTTTACCCTTGGTAGTCTTCCCACGATAGTCGGAAGTAAGAGACAAAAATTATTTTAAAATATTTAAAATTTAAAGTACAAAATTTATATTAAATTATTTTCTCAGTTCTGTGGATATAGGAATATGGTATAAAGGATTTAATAAGGATGGAAGCCTAAAAATAGCCCATTCGCTAACTACCTACTTACTAACTACACCAAAAACCTAAATGAATGGAGCTACATTTAGAGTGAGGGATGAGACAGAGATTAGGATAGGATTAAGGGTTTCCCTACCTAACAGTACCTCCAGCTAAACTACATATTTACGAACCTAGAAATATTAAAATAAACGACTTCAAAAATAAAACGTCACAAAATAATAAGCGCTAAAATAGTAATCAAAACCGCACCAGTACAGGTAAACCGTAATCAAAACCGTCAAATAAAACAAATCAATGAATTTCAATTTGTAAAATACATGTGAGTTTTAAAACAACACATTTAAATTAACTGAAAATCAATATTTAAAAATAAAGGTAAAACATAATTAAAATTACTCAAGCAAAATTAATATGCATTACAATAAAATAAATTAGAAATAGGTTCTTTAAATAATAATAAAACTGTTAAAATCCTGTTTAAAGAAATTGTGTCAATAATAAAATCCTGAAAGTTATGGTAATTAATATTCAAAAGTATTGTTAAATATAATTTTTACAACTTTGACATCAGATATAAATTAATTAACTTCTCAACAGGTATTCTAACTGATCAACGTAACTCACGGACGCTGCCGTAGTACACACACGTCACCCACCCATCAGGGTGTAATCGAATTCGCCACTCACGGTCAACTGTCTCGAGACTAAGCTGCTAAACCTATTTAACCATCATCTATCCCCCG
The DNA here is from genome assembly GCA_963576865.1 of Anania hortulata. Taxonomy (NCBI): domain Eukaryota; kingdom Metazoa; phylum Arthropoda; class Insecta; order Lepidoptera; family Crambidae; genus Anania; species Anania hortulata. The sequence goes on from OY756413.1 coordinate 4,886,106, forward strand.
CGTCCCATGTTTTAAAAGCTGACACCCGAACTCTCCTAATTTCCAGGGGTGCTCAACCTTCTATAATCTACGTGCCTTACTTCAAAATAACATAACATATTTTCAAACACTTATTAACCTTTCTAGATTCATAATAATTTTCCTACTAATAACCAAAACAAGCATGAGTGACTGAAAGTTTAATTTTTCCTCTTTTCTGTCCATTTTATCTATTCTGTAAATATTCTTTAATAACGTTTATTGATGTAAAGATATCCAACTTATGATAAATAATTGAATGCTCTCACATTCAAGGCCTACGTTTACTAAATACATTATGAAAATTAAATATTGATAAATTATTGTAAAGTTTTTAACATTCAAAGGTTGACCACATCTGACTTTGAGTGTTCTTGCTCGATTGTATGGTGTGCACGTCAGTTTGCCTTCAGAATTTGTAGTATAGCTATCTAGTATTCTTTTGTTTTATCAAAGTCAGGGTTCGCTGTAGGCAATTAACAGAGAAACTATGGTCATTAGAAATATCGTCATATAATTGTTATTTTCTAATAAGATGTATATTTTTTTAAATAATAACTTATCTTTATACTTGATTTGCAAGGGTAGGGTTGGTACAGTAGCAGTAAGCCACATCACAACACGACGATTTTCAGTCCTATTTACACACGCGCACACACCCACACGCAAAAAATAAATATGAATGGTCAACATCACATACATTGCTCTAATCCTATGATAAGTAGCTTAAGCACTTGTGTTAAAGAAATCAGAAACAACGACGGTACCACAACACCCAGACCCGAGACAATATAGAAAAGTTATTTTTCTACATTGACAGACCGGAAATTGAAGCCGGAACCTCAGAGATAGCGACACCAAGTCCGGTATGCTCGCCTCTCGTTATGTTAATTAAGTGCTGTTTATGGTAAAAAAAAACACACCGGCTTTATTTGCGAATTTGGTCCTCACTCATTTACAAAGCAAAAAAATTATATTCGTCATGTTTCGTTAATTAATTATTCATTTTATTCTGAAAGAAAACACATTTCCTTTATGTGTCCTTTCATACATATACATGCGATTTGAATCGCAAATCTTGGTTTTGGGAAAACATTATTCCGTCGTAAGCAAGACAAAGGCTAATTTTGTTACTATTTTAGTATTTCAACGTTCAGAATATGTCATAGGGTTTCGTACCTCAAAACGAACCGGGTACCTCAAGGAATCGTCCGTCTGTCTGTCTGTCTGTAAAGACCCTTTATCTCGGGAACGCGTAGAATTATCGAGTTGAAATTAAATATTGGAAAAGCTGCTAAAGAAAAACAGGCTATACAGTGTGTAACGAAAAGGTGAAATAAAACTTTAAGGGGTTATTCTACGGCTAAATTACATCAACTTTTTCTATGGGACCAACATCAAAATCTCAAAAAAAAAATTGACATTTCCATACAAACTGATGCCAGCTGGTCGCGTTTTTTTTTGCGATTTCGATGTTGGTACCATAGAAAAAGTTGATGTAATTTAGCCGTAGAATAAACCCCTTAAAGTTTTATTTCACCTTTTCGTTACACCCTGTATATTATATACCACTATAGGTTTTCTTTCGCTGACTTTTCGTTTCGTTTCTCAGTCGGACCAACTCGGACATATTTATTTAGAAATCGAACTTTACTAAATCGAATCTCGTCTGGATGTGGTGGGACACATCCAGCAAAATAATCGTAACACAAGTATTTTAAAACTAGCTGTCCCGGCGAATGTCATACCGCCTCTATATTAATTTTTTGTGTATTTTTCCGATGTTTTAATAGTTATTTTGCTATTCGGAGCGGAGAGAAATCTAACTAATCAAAGATCATAAAAATCGGTCCAACCGTTCTTGACTTATAAATGGTGTAACCCGACTTTGATTTATTTATATAGATAAAAAGATGTCATTAGCAAAGTTGCTAGTTGGTAATGTAGTTTTAAACTTATCAAAGCTATCCAGTCGATTAGTCGTCTAGACAAGTTTATGGCTTTATAGTCCCAAGCATATAAATTGTCGGATTCAAAGTTAAGGGTCGGAGATGTAAGTATTTTAGAAAGATATGAAGTCATCGGCTCCCTGAAAACTGTCAATATTATTCACAGTACATTTCTTTACAAATTTGAATAAATATTATTCAGTTAGCTGTTGCCCGCGACTTCATTGGCGAGGCCTTTTCATATGTAGTCGAAACAATAGGTAGTCAAAACTAAAGTTCACTTGAACGAAGTCGCGGGCAAAAGCTAGTGTTACATATTTTTTTATACATTCAAACATTTTTGCCTACCGCGCAGCCACATCGTCATAGCAATCCTCGGGAACAGTACATTTTTCCAGATCTATCTTTTATTCCAGACATTTTTTTTTCAAATTTCATCTAGATCCACTCAGTCGTTGTAGCGTGATTGAGTAACAAACATCCATCCACCCAAATTTTCGCATTTAAAATATTATTATTAGTAGTTTTTTTTATGACACAATTACCACCTTAACGTACCATTTATAAATTTCGTACTTAAAACTAAGTTCGAATGTCATCATCATCATCATCATCAGCCTTTAGAAGTCCACTGCTGGACATAGGCCTCCCCTATAGAACGCCACAGCGAGCGGCTCAGGGCCTTTTGCATCCAGCGGCTGCCCGCAACCCTGACAAGATCGTCAGTCCACCGCGTGGGAGGCCTGCCCACGCTGCATCTTCCAGTTCGTGGTCGCCACTCGAGAACCTTTATTCCCCTACGGTCGTCGGCTCTGCGAGTTCTAAGAGTTCGAATGTATTTGTTCATCATTTTGTAATGATAGAGATGTCTATAAAAATTAACGCTTTTTGTTACACAATCTTGAAGTTGAGGTTGAGGACATGTATAATCAATATTGATTTATTTATTATAATCAAATCAAATCATTCATCATGATGAGCACGAACATTTGTACCTGAGTCATGGTTGTTTATAAAAGTATTTATGTGTGTATATCCATTATCTAGTCGCTACAGTACACAAGCTCTGTCTAGTTTGGGGCTAATTGGTGTAATTGTGAAAAAAAATTATAAAATTTATTTATATTTATTTTAAGAAAATAATATAATGGTGCTTGTAGCTCAATGGAGGCAGCGCTTTGGTAGTGATGTCCAAAGATAAGCCACCTACGCCGCGGTTTTGATTGAATGGGTGGCCATTCCAACCATATTTTGTAATATTTACCTATCACAAACTTGCAAAAGTTGGTCCCAGCTAATATCGCTTGATATTAGTCGTGAAGCCTAGTCAGAACCGCCCGGTTTAATACCTAATATCTGACAGTAAGGTTAAGTCACTAGCCTTGCAACACCTCTCCACCGCATTGCACTGGGACCGCGTGGTTGAATATGGCCCGCTCCTCCTCATAATAGTGGTGAGGCCTGTGCCCGATAGTGGGACGTATTAGGCATACTTTTAACTTTAATATCCTTGGTACCAGACAGTTAATTTTATCAGTCTCTAAGCACACCCACACCAAATTAACAAAGTAAGTTTTCTGAAACCGACCCGAATCGGAAACAGTGCAATCAATCGGGTCGCAAGTTAGATTTCCTGGCAAAATCAGCATGACACAAGAACGAAAATCACGGGCTGCTCGAACCGAGCATGGAAGACATTCAAGCCTTGAAACCTGAACTCACTATCGGCCAAAACCCTGAATACACTTGACATTTCTGAAGCCTATGTCATGGCTTCACAGTAAAAAACCGAACAACATTCTCAAGTTTTGGATCTGGTCTCCACCTACCGATCCCCACCTGTCAAATACGGTGTTCTCGAATGCCAACTAAAAAACAACCAAATCCCGAGATACCTACCAAATAAATAAATAGATTTTAAGAACACTTTTCGCAAACACTTTATAACGATTAATACTTACATAAGTGCTATCCAATCACATTATTGAATGTTTTCTTGAAATCTGTTCTTAAATCGGTTTATACTCTCTTTGTTATTGGAAATAGACAGGAACGAAAACTGAATAAAATATATTGTTTACGAGTTAAAAATTGCAAAGCACGAAATAGACCCTTTTATTTTGCCACACATACCTACGAGTACAACATATTGTTGATAATTCTTTATATGATATATCTATGTCAAAGAAACAATAACTTTTCAAAATTAACAACACCTGTTCTTTGGAATGCCTCCAGTTTCAACTGGAATGTGTCTATTAGAACTAGTGTGGTTGCTGGAGTTATCGAGTATCGATAAAAAGTATTTAAAAAATACAACCGACTCTATCATTAAAAAGAGCTAAATGATGATTTTTATGTCGGGCCAGCATAATGATGAACATTGATGAGGCCTGGCCCGTGCACGATGTACCCGCTAGCTGGCCGCTTAAGTAAAGCTGACTTGGCCTATTATTGCCAACAGCAAAGGTCCATTCATCATCATAATTTCAGCCATAGGACGTCCACTCCTGAACATAGGCCTCTCCCAGTTACTTCCAGATTGGCCGGTTGGAAACAGCCCGCATCCAGCGGCTTCCTGCAACCTTTACCAGGTCGTCTGTCCACCTTGTAGGTGGACGTCCTACGCTGCGCTTGCCGGTACGTGACCTCCACTCCTAAACCATTAAAATAGTCCATTAAAAAATGTGAACTATTATTTATACTTGGCCCTGCCTGTCTTCAAACTAATTATTCACCTACTAAATTATGTAGCAAATTCTTTGGATACAAAATTTTCACTATTTCCATTGTGATCTTTGACATGTTAACCTTATTTATTAACTCTAGTCATCATATTGTTACTTAAAATGTTTTCAATAACACTTGACTCAAAATATAAACGAATTATACTTTTGTACAACCAACAAACTATATAGGTATATGTTAAAGAAAGTTATTGATTATAAATTAAAAAACATTGGTGAAATCCATCTCAAAAAATACTGTTATCGAAACTATCGACAATGGGGCTTAAGCTACTACACTAAGGACCCCATCTCACTATGCGGTCCTTAAATCTCAACTTGGGTGTCAAGGTAGCAAAGTTTAAGTTGTGAAGCCATTTGATTTGAAATATTACTTGTTTTGATATATTGAATTAGTTCCGTAAATGTAATTAGCACAGAGAAATATGTGGTAAGTTATTATGGTGTAATATTTATTGGTTACTTTAATACAGGGTGACTTTTAAATAAGTACAGTCAACGGCAGGTTAACCTACCCAAAAAGTTAAAGGTCATTAAACCGATTTTAAACTTTAAATCCGACACGTAGAAATCAATGTCAATTGATAAAATTTGACGTTTTGTGGTAGGTTGACGTGCTTTTGTCTGTATACAAAATTGACTATAGTGTTCTTGTTCAAGACCGAAGTTAGCACTTTTCATAGATTTTATAAGCAGCCAAGAGATGGCGTTGCATGTGTGTTACATCGCACTAGCATTTAGTTTTTTCTGTATCATATATATGTGTTTTTTTAGGACAATTGAGCAGTTGAACTTTGAAGTACAAATACAGATCATCAGTTCAGAACTTAGGTGTTTCATTCAAACCCTTCGTTCCTTAATAAGTATAGTGCAACCCAGTTCTAGTTCAAACAGTTCTACTCATATGAAAATAACTTTTAATACGGAACCAATAAATCGAACAGAAACAGCATAACAGACGAAACAGCTTTTCTATCAACGCGCAATTCTAATCGACCAAAATATATGGAACAGCTGATATTTGTTTCTTGATTTAAGTTGTTTATTAGGTTTGGGAAAAAGTTTCTTCGCATTTTATATGAAAACTCGCCATTTTTTATTCAAAGTTTATTTTCATTTAATTACAGTATAATGTGTCATTTTGTTTGTCGACTTTTTGCCATCTTGTAGGAAGGCCATTGACTAAGCCTTACTGTCAGATGACTAGGCTTTACGGCTAGTATTTAATGTGCCTTCGAAAGCACGAAGATATTTTCTTTTTTATTAATACACCTTCACTTTTTTATTAATACATTTTATTATTAAATACACTTTCCCACCGCTAACAGGAGGCGTGTCGTAAGAGGCGTCTAATAACAAATCTTATTCAAAAAACTGCGCTCGCCAACCCGCCTACCAAGCGTGGCTAGTATTGGAAATCCCCCCAAACAATTGGAAAACCCCAAAGAAAGTCATTGGGGGGGTCACCTATGTTTAGCAGTGGATTGACATTTAAATTAAATCAACAATTAATTACACTTCATTTCTATTTATGTTGCAATTAAATCTAATTATAGCTTACTGATATTCAATGGAATTCAATCGCAATCTAATTGTATTATATTGAATTAGTGTGTTGTATTGATCATATTATTATATTTGAGTGAACTACGCATGACGACATCATATCATTTGTATATCGATAGATCGATTAAACATGTGGATGTACATGTTTAATCGATCTAAATACTTAAAAATAAGAACCAAAAATGTACCGTGTTTATACAAATAAAGAGTTATCTTATCTTATCTTATCTTATCATGTAGACTCCGTAGAAAACACGCCTTCAGATCTGTGGTACTCCTGTTTTAAAAAATGGTCGATCGCATGAAAATGAAATGTTTAAAATGTAAAGAAGAGTATTTTGAAAAGCAATAAACATAATATTTTGGTTATAACATGTTGTTTTTTTAAGTTACGCAAAACTTATAGTGTGACCTACGTATAATATATAATAATAATAAATAAATAATAACAATAGTGATTAATGACTTCTTCAGAAAGAAGTTAAGATCGCGCGCCTGATGCTGCTTAAGGCATTCACCGAAGCGGAGGCACTTTGGATAAAATAATACGTGAATAAAAGTATCTTGTTCAGGGCATGATTTATGATTTCGCAAACGCACACTCAAAAAAAAATGTTGCTCCTAACAAGATTATGACTGTTGTGACAAAGTATCTTGACTCCATACGAGCCTCTCAGACGTTCAGATACTTCGAATAAGATGGATTTGATTGCTTTATTATTTGATGAGTCCATGAATACAAACAACTTTTTCTACTGGGCCAACATGGAATTCGCGTTTATGGAGAATATCCATACAAACTAACGCTCTATCGATGATACTGTATGGAGTTGGATGGATATTTTATTTTAATGATTTCGATGTTAACCCCATAGTAAAAGCTGTTTGTAATGATGAACACTGGCTACTGTTAAAAACAGCACCCTGTATTTATATAACTAAGATTATAATCAAACTAACATGATCAATAATTATACAGAATAATGCAACAAAGACCTTAGTCAATATTAACTTGATTGATTGGATAAACTTATTTGTTTATGCTTACTATTAAAATTGATTTAATCTAAAAAAGTAACTATGATAGATGCAACAATTATACCTACTTTTCTTTTTTGTTATCATACCATAAACACACCTACTGTTTAGTTCAATACCAGATAAAGTTTTTGTTTTAACTATTTGGCTTTGATTGATTCAAGTATTATCATAGTGATTTCATTCAAATTAACGTCAACTAAGGCGCTGCGCACACGACGGGTTGGGGCGGCGCCGCCGCGTACCCGCCCCGCCCCGTTGTGTGCGCAGCGCCTAAGAGAAAATCGCTCTCAGTTGTCTTACATTTTTAGAGCGCAGCATGGGCGCTCTTTAAGTACTATTAGGTATTCTGTGTCTATACCACAGAATATTTATAGGATACATCCTATGCGCAAAGCTGATAACGGCAAATGGTACTTCTACCAGATCATGGGCTTAATGTCATGACGTAGGCTGATGATGACCTCCTTAGCCGAGAAGGGAGCATGAGCTCGGATCAATGTAGAAAACGGACTTTTCTATATTGTTGCGAGACTAGATGTTGTGGAACCGTTGTTGTTATTGATTTTTATAACTAAAGTGTTTTAGCTTCTCACCTTAGAATCATAGCTATGTAGGTATGTGATGTTGTCCAATATTAAAATATTAATAATAACATAATAAGTATGACATAATTTATAATTCATTCATTCACTTTCATACAGTTAACATTACATTATGAAATATTAGTATAACAGTTTATTATGTGATGTTGATTCATAAGTTAGGTATACCTACTATATTTATATGTCTTTACAAACTTTCAGTCTTGATTTTATCAGTAAAATGAAGCATGACAACTTCTAGAAATAATTATTTTATTTTACGTTGACCCGACCGGCATCGCGGCAATCGGACCAGAGATCTCAAAGATGGCGACTCTAAGTTCAGCGTACTCGCTTCTCGGCTAAGGAGGTCATCATGAGCCTACGTCATGACACTAAGCCGATGATCTGGCTATACTATTTGCCGTCATCAGCTTTGCGTATAGGATTTATCCTATAAATCATCATCATCAATTCAGCCATACTAAGTCCACTGCGTCATCGGGGGGATTGCCGATGTCCGCCATGTTTGGCAGGCGGGTTGGTAAGCGCAGTTTTTTGTAACATTTCGCACGCAGAAGCTGCTGCCTGTCTCGTGCTACAGGAATTAATCACCTCTTACGACACGAAACCTGTTGGCGGTTTCTATACGGCCGTCCCCACACGGCACGTAATATGTGATTAAATGAATATGAATAATTGTATGTTCCTAGTCTTTGCAAAAACATTAACCTGATTTCAATAATATTTGCTATTCTACAATATCAAAGTACATAGTAAAATTGTAATAATTTGATTAAAGCTTACTCAAAGAGCCACAAAACTAGTTCTGTTGCAAACCAGTGGATAGGTATTAAAACTATTTCGGTCGGCTTCACATAATAAACAGTTTCATTACGAATAGTATCAATAACTTTTGCGGTTTGGTCATAAAATTGAATGGAGGTTAAATATTATTTGAACGGAAAATGATGCAAAATAGAGGAAAATACAGGGTTAGTACAATATCGTGTTTATTTATTTAAGCCGATGGCGCAGAAAGGTTTTTGCTTGGATAAAGACCACGTACCGGCAAGCACAGCGTAGGACGTCCACCTACAAGGTGGACAGACGACCTGGTAAAGGTTGCAGGAAGCCGCTGGATGCAGGCCGCTTGCAAACGGCCAATCTGGAAGTCACTGAAGGAGGCCTATTTTCAGCAGTGGACGTGGCTGAAATGATGATGATGATGACGATGATTTATTTAAGGGTTATACTGAGTTACTCTTCAGAGACTAAAAGACCGACTCGCGTTACGGGGCGTAATGAATATTCGCAGCGAGCATGTAACGTTACGTTTTTACAATCTTAAATTAGTTCGATCCGGCTGGTTGCTCGCTTGTTTCCCGACATCAATGCTCGCTTTGTAACGTAACATCACAACCCGCGCAGGAGCCGTCGCGCGCACGACCCGCTCCCGACATGCGCACGATCCGCTCCCGATCCGCGCACGCCGGCTGTGTGTTAGCACTCATATAAACGTATATTAATTGATTCACCACAGACACCTTATGAGACGTATCACGCTGCGCTTACTAATACGTGGCCTCCACTTTAGAACCTTTCTGCCCTATCGGCCGTCAATGCCCCTTTGCCACTTAGCTTGCTGATCTGTCAGGCTATGTCAGTGACTTTTATTCGTTTACGGATTACATACTTGTACCTACTAGAGTATCAAAAGTTAAACTGATATTGCTCTCCTTGGCTCTAAACCTAAACCACCTTAATCCCATTTTGTCGTCTATTACAAAAACCTAGATAAATCTGTCCCGCTGTCCTGGCACGTTTTAGGACATAAATTTAATATCTCGCTGTCTACGGGACGGGACGTGTTGAACATAGCACTCGAGAAATTGGTAGGGTTGCCAGTTTTGAGTTATTCCACAATTATTATAATTGAGAGACAAAACTGACGACGACATAATTAACCCAGAGAGGGGCGGAGATTCGCCAAGAATGCAAGAGGTGGCAAGAAGGTTTAGATTCTTTGTCAGGTTTTGGAAGACGAACCTTTCTTAATTATTTTGGGCCTGGGTGTCTTCGTACAAGCCATGGAAAATGAGAAACGCACCCGGCCTTTAGTTACTGCTAGGCTAGGTACCTTGTAACACATGAATCTAATCTCTTATTTCGAGACCCTGTCTTGTCTGTCTTGTTGTCTGACCAACATAGTCTGCAAAAAAAAACTGTTTTTGGACTGTGTTTGAATCTGTTACAGCAATCTGTTTGTCAGTCGTGATGAAAAACAAAGCTTTATCAACGATACCCCAAAGCCTTATTTATTGTTATGTGCGATGCATCGTGGCGTGCAAACTGGTTCTTCTCTAAATCTTATACCATGATCTATCATTAAGTCTTAAATGCAATGCTGAAGTGGCAATAGGCAGGCCACATCACTCGCAGAGCTGACAACCTTTGGTAAAGAAAGGTTCACGAATGGCGACGACCACGAACTAAAATACAAAGCAAGGGCAGGCCTTCTACTTAGTCAAGGTTACTGGAAGCCACTGGATGTACACGGCCCAGAGCCACTCACTGTGCCGTTCTGTGGAAGAGGCCTATGTAATTTTATCTTCTTTCTTTACTTTTAATCACGTTTTAGAAGTCGATTTTAAGCTATTGTCATATCAATTTGAAAAATTTTATGCATTTATAATTTGGATCATAAAACCATCAACCAAAGCTAATCTGATAATGGAGCCAGGATGTAAACTGTAAAACTTATCTGTGGCTTCTGTAATACCTTCGTTTTTGGTTCATTTTATTCGTTTTGATGAGTCCCATACAAGTAAATATGTTTTAAAAAACTAACATAAAAAATAATTACATCCTAGTAGAGCATATCCACATAGCATACATTTAATACAACAATAATACATGGTGAATTCTTTCTTTGACAAAACCAAGCGCAACAGTACTAGTAAAATATTTTTTCAGTTATTTTTCTTACTAACATCCAGCCGTTGCAAAAAAATCTTTACTGTAATGTGACTTTAAGATCAAAGTTATAGCTCGTACTTTAGTTAAGAACCTACGTAGGTACATAATTTAAAACATACACGACGTAGAAACAGATTTTTTTTTAACAAAATTACTAGATTTGTGCATGAGAAATGCGAAACATTTACCAGGTAATTTGTAACAGAGATATGAGGTAAGATCTTCTTTGAAACGCGGTATAAAAGGATGCTATGTTGCAGACTCAAGTGAATGCTGACAAAACAATTTTAAACCGCTATATGATACTTTAGTCGTAGCAAGCATATTTGCAAATACTATTTTACAATTTAATATTACTATTTTACTTTAGATATCTTAACCCGTTAACATCCAAGCGGTCTCATGAGACCGCATAACAATGGAATTGCTATTGTATCTCGTTTACGCATGCTTGATCAGACAGCCTTGTAGGGGAAAAACCGCTTTACATAATGTTTTCCAGTTGTATAATGAGACAATTATTGGCATTGGAATACAGTAACAATTAAACGACAAGAGTGTATGACCTGCCTAGCTCGCACTTAGTACTGACTTAAATTGTATTTCCTGTAAAAAAGGCTGACAAAAGTGCTGTATTTATATTTTTTTAAATTACCAGCCAATATGTAGTCCCGAAGCGATGGTAGGTGCTATATTTTTAAGTGCCTGGAAGAGGCCTTATACTAAATAAATGACTATTAGTCATAATAGTCATATTATCAGTAATGATTTAATATTGCATGATTTGACAACCCTATATTAAAACCAGATAGTATTCGCACATGTGACTAAGATAAAAAGCTGAAATCTAAAAAATCTAGCAAGCTATTCTAGTCTAAGAAACCGGCTAAGTGCAAGTCGATATCGCGCACCGAGGGTTCCGTACAAACTTGTAGGTATGTAAATAGTTTGTCCATAATGGGAATCGAGTCTCGAAGATGTTAATGACTCTTTCCGAGATTATAAAAAATCTTTTTTTATAATCACGGATTTTTTTATTTCGTTCACTTAGAAGAATGATTTTTTTACAGTTTCAAGGGGTTGGAAATTTTTAATATTTTGTATTAATTTTAACTTGATACATCTACGCGTTTAAAATGAAAAGGGTCTTGTTGACAGACAACAGACATGCAGACAGACAGACAGACAGACAGACACAGACAACAAAGTGACCCTATATAGTTTCCTTTTTTTTATGGAACTAAACCCTAAAAATGTATATTTCAAGTAAAAAGTCACAAATTTATAGTTTAAAAGTGCTCATATCCTATAGAAGCAAACAACTTCATGTCACTATTTGAACCAAAGTTTCAACTGCAGCACTATTCCGTTTTCTACCAAAGGAAGTTAGGTGTGACAAAAGATACTATATCTTTCACGCAAATGCAGAAATAGTGCCACTCGCCACGTGAAAATGTATCGATATTTCGTGGAATATCTTATAATAATATTCCACAATAATATAATCATCATTTGGCAATATTATTACTACTAGTTAAGTCCCTTATCGCTTTTCCTGTCATCCATCTTTTCTGTTTGTACTGTCTGATCTTCGCACCTATTGAGGGACCTATTAGTCCCTATCTATAGATTATCAGTTGGGAGCTCTACTCTCGAAATTGTTAACAAATATGTCTACCTGGGACAAGTGATCCAGCTGGGTAGGTCAAATTTTGAGAAGGAGGTCAATCGTCGAATCCAACTCGGCTGGGCAGCGTTCGGAAAACTACGTAACGTCTTCTCGTCCAAAATACCTCAGTGCCTAAAGACGAAAGTGTCTACAACCAGTGTGTGTTACCAGTGATGACATATGGAACTGAAACGTGGCCTCTCACTATGGGCCTCATAAGAAAACTCAAGGTTGCACAGCGTGCTATGAAAAGGGCTATACTCGGCGTTTCTTTGCGAGATCGAATCAGGAATGAGGAGATTAGTAAACGAACAAAAGTTTCTGACATAGCCCAACGGATAAGCAAGCTGAAGTGGCAGTGGGCGGGGCACATAGCACGTAGAACTGACGGCCGATGGGGCAGAAAGGTTCTGGAATGGAGGCCACGTACCGGCAAGCGCAGCGTAGGACGTCCACCTACAGGGTGGACAGACGACCTGGTAAAGGTTGCAGGAAGCCGCTGGATGCGAGCCGCTTTCAACCAGCCAATCTGGAAGTCACTGGGGGAGGCCTATGTTCAGCAGTGGACGTCCTATGGCTGAAATGATGATGATGATGATAGATATTCACGAGGTAAATTTGTTTATAATTATAACTCTTCTACTATGTATATCAAGTTTTAGCTTGTTTAAATACTTACCTAAAAGTGTTTCAAAAGTCACATGCAAGATTCAAATAGCGCGCCGTGTCAGATATAAGACGTTCTTAAAACAAACAGTCGCTATCTTCCGGCACCAGACATGAGGGTATCCTCTTTTTTCCAATGATAATTTGAATTTTTATTTCAAGCTGTGTTATAGTGAATACTATTTACAGTTCAAACCATTAATATCGATAAAAGGCATCGAACCTAATTGGCATACTTAAAGTTGTAACTACCTAATGTTACGTTGTTTGGTGTACACGTATGAAACATACGCTTGCTTAAGACATACAATGCTAAATATAAATATATTGATATTTTTAACATGAATAAGTGTGCATTGAAAAGACAATTAAAAAAATTATTAAAAAAAGACAAATACTTAAACTAAATATTTTTTATACATTGTATAAAGAAAAAGAAAAAAAACCTTATACTTATACTTATTGTGATGGTGCCGGTTGCCTGCAGGCACCTGTCAGGTTTTCACTGTCGCCTATTATTTGCGTAAGGTGCCATGAACCAATGGGCGACTTTTCTTTTTCTATTTTGCGGGTGCTTGCGACAACCGGCACTATCTCAAATACATCTACTTACATTAATTTTTTTTTTTTTTTAATTCAGTACTCTTACTTGGTTAGAACTAGCATTTATAAAATCAAGATCAACCTTAGCTGTTTATAAGTACATCCAGGCCGCCCTGCAACACTTAAATGGTAAAAAATATACTTAAGGCATACTACTAGACATGACAAAGGCATATGATAAGGTTTCTCATGAAATCTTATTATCCAAATTATACGGTTCTGGCATACGCGGCACTACATATAATTGGTTCACCTCATACCTTAGAAATAGAAAACAGATGTCCAAATTGAGTACCATAACACTGAAACAAGTGAAATAGAATTAGTAACTTCGGAAGAAAGATACATGACCTGCTCTATCCCCCAAATAATAGCCCAAATAAATAACTTACAAAGCTGTAAACCATACTTCATTAAGTACAAACTAATGACACTAACATCAATATACATACATGATCTATGTACATTTGCATACAAAAATATAGACTCTTTCACTAAAATGCAAGACATTCATGACATTGACACCCGACATAAAGGCAAACTGTGCTTGCCATTATCTAGAATAAAAATGTTAAATACCAGCCCATATTACATGGCTATCAAAGTATTTAATAAACTACTTATTAAATACTTTGATAGCCATCATCTCATGCTCATGATATAAAAAATTAACAAAAATACTCAATATTTGATAAAAAGTTAAAACAATATTTAATAAATAAATGTTTCTATAAACTAGATGAATATCTAAGTAACTAACAATAAATACTTTATAGAAAAAAATACTTACGTCAATGAAACTACTAATAATAAAGTTAATGATACGAATTATATTACAAAACGACTTGTTTAAAACATGGCGTTCTGGGACTGGTCTTTCATATTTCTATTATTTTGAATGTATTATTTTATTATTGTTAATTTCTCGATTTAATAATGTAAAAGTGCAGCCCTCCTACTATAATTTTGCAACACCTATAAATAAGGTTACTAAGTCTTAAGCATAATTGTACCTAGCATAATATCTGTACACACTTGGTAAGCAAAATAAATACTTGAATCTTTTACCACATCTGGATGAATGTTTAACTTTGTTGCTTTGTTGTTACTAATAATAGGAAACTTTGTACGAATACAAATTAGAAAGAAAGAAAGAAAGAAAAAATGTTTATTTGGTACCTCATAAAATACAAGTTAAAAATAAAATAAAAACATATGTCATATTTTAAGCGTGTTATGAAACTCTGTTATTGGCTAAGTGTCACTTTTGTTAAACTAGGCTAATATGTACATTGTAATAAAGCTGTTGAGTTTCTCAATAAATAAAATAAATAAATACGTCAATCAATATATAAAATAATTATCAACAACAAATACTTTTTGAAAAAATGTCGTAAATAATGTACTTTGTTCAGTATTTCAGTTTGAACATGTAATTTTTATTTTTATTTACATATTCAAATTGAAATTCTTAACAAAGTAATCATTTACGACATGTTGTCTAAGAGTATTAATTTGCTGATTGTAATTTTTTCATAGTATGTGTACACCAAAATAACGCTATTCAAGGTTATTCGCAAGCTTAGGTATGCCAGGCTCCAAGTTCGAAGTCTTTTAATACATTGACATAAATATTACCCCACTTTTATGTTTATATCGAAAGTAACGACAAACTCAATGAACGCGAGCACTATTTTTATTAGTCGATGTGTCTGATATGCTCTTTTCATTCTTACCCGTTCACTACAAGTGTACTCAATGTCGTAGCGGTGAGCTAACTAGGTAACACTTTTTTTTTCTCTAAAGCCATTAAATAGAAAGTTATTATAAAAATCTACAAGTATTTAGGCAAATCACCATCATATATATCTATATAATTAAAAAAAAGTCGGGTTAGTTACACCATAACCATAGGTCAGGAATGGCTGGACCGATTTTAGTGATCTTTGGTTTGTTGGATTTGTCTCCGCTCCGAATAGCAGAATAACTAATAAAAAATCAGAAAATTCACAAAAAAATAGAGGCGGTACGAAGTTCGCCGGGACAGCTAGTATATATATAAAACAAAGTCGGGTTAGTTACACCATTTATAACTCGAGAAAACTGGACCGATTTTTATGATCTTTGATTTGTTGAATTTGTCTCCGCCCCGAATAGCAGAATAACTATTTAAAAAACAGAAATATTCACAAAAAAAAACTGCGTAGGGGCGGTACGAAGTTCGCCGGGACAGTTTGTCTCTGATAAAAAAAAATAGTCAAATATCGATACGTTTGTCGACATACGGCAGCACTGTCGTAAAACAAAACTCTCGCGCCTCAGTTTTCACGAACCATTGTGTTTAGAACGATATCTTATTCTGTTCGCGTTGTGGAGTGATCTCTAAGTTAGAGAGTATACTGCTGAGTATAATACTTATAGTTTTCCAACTTCTTAACAATGGCTCGAGTTGGAGCACTTTCACACAGAAATTATGCTAATATTTTCTGTTCAGCTTAGTAACAGGCGTGAGATCGACATGAACTACATTTTGTTGTGTCGACACTCAGCGACAACTAGCGTTGCCAGTAGTTTGAATTGTTAAGTGCGAAATATACAGGGTGTGCATAATAATAGGACACTGCTTATTACCACGTGATCAGCTGCTCATATATAACACCTTTATTATGGGAACAACATGAAGATCGGAAAAAAAAATTAGATGCTCCATACAAATTAACGCGCTATCTCGATGATAATGTATGGAGCAAATATTAAAAATAAGATCTAGAGAATAATAAAAAGGTACGTATTCACTATAATTTACTATAATTTTAATAACAATAACTTTAAAGTATCCGGAAAAACGACAAAGTGACCCTGCTACTTGTTGGCAATATCATCGACGCGAACCTTACGATGTAAAGGCTAAGGTTTGTTGTCGCTCGCCATTGTGACTAATAATAATGCATTGAACGTTGCAATTCTAGGTTGCACAGAGATAGTGCGTGCGTATTTTTTACACAGCGGAGAGTAATAATTATATATGAAAAAAAAAGTTTGTTTTTCGTAGATCGATTTAGTTACTGATTCTGAATGGTCCCTGAAAAATTGGTACTACCTTGAAATGTAACCCTGTATTGACGACCTCTGTAGCCGAGAGACAAACATGCCGGACTTGGTGTCGCTAACCAGGGACGGTTGGATTACCGGTCTTTCAATGTAAAATATATATATATATCCGTCTGGGTCTGATCTGAGTGTTACCGTCGTTGTTTCTGATCTGCTTAACACAAGAGCTTTGGCTACTTACCATAGGAAAAGAGCAAAGTATGTGATGTTGTCCAATATTTATTTATTTTCACAGTATGACGAAAATTTATAAAGTTAAATAAATAAAGTTGAAAATGAGAAAA
Organism: Anania hortulata; assembly: GCA_963576865.1. NCBI lineage: Eukaryota > Metazoa > Arthropoda > Insecta > Lepidoptera > Crambidae > Anania > Anania hortulata. The sequence goes on from OY756413.1 coordinate 4,903,320, forward strand.
AAAATGTTACTTACATTTTCAGTCGCATTACGTACTATTATCGCATTTTTTTAGTTCACGAGTATTGAGAACGCAACACTTCTATGCGCGGGAGATGAGTGCGGGCGGCGGACACTGACGTCATCGCGAGATCATGGCGACCGCGCTGGGACACTAGGCTTGGGACACCCACCGTCGCCGGTTCACTATCGCGTATTTTATTGTCACGTAATTAATAAGCGAGAATTACAGCACCTATTTTTATACAGTCCGCTAGTTTCATTTTATCGTTAGGGCCCTAACAACGAGAACACCGTTATTGATGACAATGTTCATCATCATCATGTCATCTATTGCAGTCCAGTGCTAGACGTAAGCCTTCCCCAAAGACCTTAATGTTAGGTACTTGAACTGAATCAAAACTGGATTGGAACTGTAACTACAGCAATGCATGTTGCTTGCATGCTTCTAAAATATGCGATTATCTGAAAAACCCAATAACCAAAATTAATTATGAAGCATATGCATTAAAAACGCAAACAACTAACGAGTAGGTAATTATGAAAACAGTGCATGCTGACAACAATAACAATTTGATAACAAGGGCCCTAATTGCTATTGAAAGCGAGCTGCAATTGTAGTAGGACAACGTACTTTGTTTCCATGAACAATGTTCGGAGTTAATATTAAAATAATGATACTTACTTCTTTACTATTCCCGGTCGGTCAATGTCTAAAAATAACTTTTCTATATAGTCTCGGGTCTGGGTGTTGTGGTACCGTCGTTATTTCTGATTTCTGTAACACAAGTGCTTAAGCTACTTATCATAGAATCAGAGCCATATGTGATGTTGTCCAATATTTATTTTGTAAACAAAAACAGTTTACTGGATTTGATTATAAAACATAATCTCACTCATCAATTATCTTTTTGCTATTCTCGAAGACGTATGAACGAAAATAGATAGTTAAATAAACCAATATCTTGAAACAAAACCTAAATAATTCCAATAAGAACCACTAAAGTGCTATTATATCCACAAATACACGCCTACATAAACAATATCCCTGAAAAACTGTTCTTAAGTAGTGTTGTGTTTCATTATCCGTTGCTATATCGATATTCTAACAATAACCTTAACATTTTTAATAGTAAATTTGTAATTAACTGGAAATTAAATTTAAAGGCTATAAAACAATGCTTACTTATGTCCTATATTTTATTTTAATTATTCGGTTTTTTAAAAGTCGATTCGATTGACCTGATTCGAATGAATGACAAAATTTACCTTTTCATGGCTGGCAATGGTGCCGACTCTGACATACTATAATATATTTGTTTTTCTGTAGTCAGTATAAATATAAAAATATTTTATTCGTCTATTTTAATTTTTAGTTCTTCACAAGGTGGATCATTAGAGTCCAAACAAAATTTAAATGATGTACGCCGTGTTAATTCCCTATTTTCGCATCAAACTTTTTAGATTTTTTTACTTGATGAGACACCTAAATTAAAAAAAGTAATCACCAAAATCTGTTCAAATTTTCCGTTACAGTCATACACACAGAAAACACACCGTCGAACTGAGATCATCCTCATTTTTGAAGACGGTTAAAAATGCGAGATGGTAATATGATAATATGATTTGATATTAACTCTTTAAAATCCCGACAAGATGGTTGCTTTAAAAAAGGTTTCAACAAAAATCTATCGACAACCTGACAGCACTATTTCTAAATGGTTCAGCGAAGTTTAAATAGCCATTAATCATCCTATATCCTCTTTTACATTGTTTACACATTACTTTCGTCACTTTGAGCAATCTTATCTCGATCTTAGTATTGCCTATAAATAAAGGTACATTGGAACACAAGTAAAATGGTGATTTATTATTTAAATAGATTGAAATGAATATTTCGATTGTTGTAAATTTTTTGTTAAAGTTGATCATAAGAAATTTTGTCATTATTATTAAAGAAATCAAATGTGTTCACAAAGACAAACAACTTTTACTATTAGATCTATATCGAAATCGTGAAAAGAAAAGATTAATCGTTGAGGTAGAGCATTAGTATTGAAGAGAGAGGAGATTAAGTGGCAAGCGGTGATCACCTTGGAGGAAGGGAGCGGTGGAGAGGGAGCGAGAGGCCTCGGCCGCGCCCTGATAATCTACCGCCAACTCACTGGACGCCACAGAAGGCAGTATAACCTTTTTATGCCACTTCTCGATGGGCCTCGGACGACGTGCTTGGCGTGTTCCGCGCAACGTTTAGCTGGAGGCGGGGCAGATAACTCCTTCCCCCCTGAAGCAGGATGGCGCTTTCTGTTCAGCGAGCCACAGCCAGAGGCGGAACTGCGGACGAATGCCCAGGGTTTGCCTGAGGCAATAACCCGCAGTTCCAACTCACTCAATGGCAACGGAGGACACCGTTAGGTTTTTAGTGGAGGTGGGCCTCACCCTGAGGTCCGGAATTCCACATAACCCCAGGCCGCCCCAGCGGCTAGTGTGGTATGCGGAACAGCATTTCCCATATACGTGAAATAAAAGAGCGATAGTTTATATAGAGCACCTGATAATTTTTTTCACCATTTTTAATGTTGTTTCTATCGTAGAAGTTGTTTGTGTTGATGCACACAATCACTTCCTTTAATATTGAGATTCACCCAATCTACACCCTGTATAAATCTCTTTTATCTAAGCATTAAACTCGTAAACAGTTAAGTATTTTTAACAGTAGCTTTGAGCGCGTATCAATTTTTCAATTGTATCTTAATTGTCGCAACTGACAGAGATTGAGCGGCTGGAGAAGGTACCTTTAGAATATTATGTACATCCAAATTATGTAAGTATCTATTTTGTGGGTATGGCTTGACATAACGCTTGACAAAAAATAAAAAATATAGTCTACTAATATGCGTTATCCTACTGCTTACCTACTTAACGACGTAAACCTCTTCTTGTTATACAAGTGACAGGTTACACTATGCCTCAACTATGAGGATAAAAGCATACTCCACGTGAGTCAGTTGTAGTGGCTTCTCCATAGTTTTAATATTATCTATATAATATGTTTTCTTTTGTTTGTTTCTCTCTTTTAAATTCTTGTAAACAACAAACGAATAATATTTAAGATCAAAAGATATCAGTTACATTTACACGATTAAGGTTGTCTTTGTAAGCTGCTACAGTTCTCTCGTATTTGAGCGTCAAGATAAATCAAAAATATTGTCTTTCACACAGTAAAAAATTTTAGGTCTATCTTTTATAATCCTCCGTAATATATGTCACATAGACGTAAGAAACAAGACTAATATTGACTTTTGTAAAAAAGTATATTAATCTAAACACATGTTATTAAATGTAGGTGTAAATTACGACAAATTAATGACCTCTTCCTCTTTAATAGTCTAATAAATCAAGCAAAAATAATCATCTTACTCGCCATAAAGTTGGACATGAGTTGTTCAGAGGCCCAAACCCAAAAAATGCAATTATTGTTCGTAATGCGACTGAAAATGAAAGAAACCAAAATTCGATTTTTTTGCTCTATTTTCAGTCGTATGAGAATAGTTTTGATAATTTTACGTCAAATTAAAAGTTTACGAGAATACCGTTTGTGATCGTAATGTTACTGGGAGCGGATCGACACTAGATTGCGACTATTGTCAAATTACGGAAATTGGGCCTCTGATATTTGACCGCTTTGGATTGTCACAACATATTCTGATATCATATAAATAATATTGAATTAGTGGATCTTATAACGTTGAACATTTTGGCACTTTGATCTACATGAAGTTGACTATACTGATCCCAAAAAACTTTGCTCCCTCATCTCCAAAGTCCAAGAGTTGCGAACAAAACTCATCGAAACATCCATCAGTTTTTAACACAACCTTTTGTTACTTTGATGGAGAAGTTTAAGGTCACAGTATAAACAAATGCAGTACATCTACTCTTTATTTAGAGCGACAAATAGAAATAGACAAACGCGATTAAATGGGATATAATTTGTAAGGGAATTATTTTTTTTATTTTGTTCCGATGTTTGACGACCGTCTAGTGTACCGGTTCGCGCTTTGGACTAAAAAGTCAGGCGGTTGCGGGTTCAAATCCCGCAAGGGGCAAATGTTTGTGTGATGAGCACGAGCATTTGTATTTAAGTCATGAATGTTCAAAACGTTTATAATTATTTATTCGTTTTCTAAGCTTTGCTTACTTTGGGGCTAGAAAATGGGTGTGACTGTAAGAAGAATGGCATCCAATGGGAAGCTAAGGCATCCAATCTAAAGAAGAACGAACGAACGAAAAATAGTACCTACCTAATATTACGCTTTAAAATTGTGTATTTTTAAAAAATATAAATTGGACAACATCACGTACATACATTGCTCTGATTCTATGGTAAGTAGCCAGAGCACTTGTGTTACAAAAATCAAAAACAATGACGGTACCACAACACACAGGCCCGAGGCAATATAGGAAAGTTATTTTTCTACATTTACCGATCATTTTTGTATTTACCATGAAGTCTGAATATAAAACAAAATTAAGTTGTATTAAGACAGTGTTTCATACAAAAAACGAATGTAACACCCAGAAACCATAAATCTACAAGATCATGTTTACTTAAGTGCCGAACCAAATGATACTACGGAAAAAACATACCCAAAAACACATAAATAATTCCAACATATTTCCGTAAAACAAGAAAACCGAACTGGCAACATTGCAATATTCATAAAATCTAACGCTTCGCAGATACATCCCGATACGGTTGCTGGCAACACTAAATTTTTATGATCGCTGAGGCTGGCCACATTTTACGAGCGGAATACAGTACTTTTATTCGTTTTTTTTGTACAATTAGATGTTCTTGAATGATAAAAGAAATGTATATTTTTTTAGGAAAAGTAAATGAAAGTCCTTTTTTGACATTGTTGTGGAAAAAGTGCTTGTTCCTTTATAATGTCATGTTTTTTTTTATAATTGTGGGTGTGTGGATTCTACGTGTACCTAATGAAGGGGAATAAAACTCCTTGCGACCTTACAGTAAAAGATTTAACATTAGTTTATTAATAAGAAAAAGTACACAGAGATTTATCATAAATTCTTTGGAAAAGTTGGGACGTAACCAAACACTGTAAATAATTATGAAAATTAGTTATTGATTTCCGCAAAGTAACGCAGTATACAGGGTTATTTGTAAAACATCAACAACCTCCTAGGGGCTGATTCTGGTTCTTAAATACAACAACTTTTTCTATGGGACCAACATTGAAATCGCAAAAAAAATATTTACTTTCCCATACTAATCTGCCACCGGCTGACAGCAGTTTGTATGGAGCAGTGTTTTTTTTTTAGATTTAATGTTGGTCCCATAGAAAAGTTGTTGTATTTGAGCACCAGAATCAGCCCCTAGGAGGTTGTAGATGTTTTACAAATTACCCTGTATAGATAAGCTAAAGCAGAACCGAAACTAGACCTATTTGTTGACATAAATACCTACACTCCAATAGGTTGTTATGATTGGCCTTTTAATTTTTGTAAATTGAAATAGTTTTTTGTTTAGTCAGCATTCTGTAAAGATAATCGCACAGCGTGACAACTGACAACTCGTCTCGGCTCGGGATCGGCACCCGCGACTGACAGCACTGCGACGACCGCTTAGGGCTCTTGTTAAGGTGTGCGTCTGTGTGGGTACCTACGTCAATTCGAACGTTTATACGTAGTTACTTTATAATGAATTACGTTTATACGTAGTTACTTTACTGATTTAGCTTATATCTCGTATATACTGAGCTTAAGTCATGGAAAGCGTGTAAATGTATAACCAATTATTTAAAAATAAATATTTGTTTATGTTATAAATGGGTCTACCATGTCCATGTCTACCAAAACACGATATGATATGATATGATATAGCGATATATCGACACCAACTTTAAAGCTATGATAGATTTAGCCGCCATTTTGAACTTTTATCAAAACAGCGATCTTTATATGTGACGGCGATTCAACATGGCGGCTATATCTATCATATTTTTAGAGTTAGTGTCGATATTTCGCTATATCATATCGTATTTTAGTGCTCATGCTAGGCAGGCTGGATTAAAATTACCAGTATGTTGTGCAAAACATTGCAAAATACAAGGCAGTAAACAAAAGTAAAAAATAAATTGACTCCCGAAGTTAATTATGATTTTAAAGTGGGTAGCTAATTACATTACAACACATGCACAAAACCCACATGCTGGCAAAAGTAAAAAATCCAACCTGCCTTTTGGCGGCATCCCAATCCGGAACAAATTTTATGAGAGGTGGTTTTATTCCACATTTTTTATGCAGTCACGAGTTACTTTAAAATAATTTGCAATATACAGGGTTACATTTCACGGTAGAACCAATTTTTCAGAGACCACTCAGAATCACTATCTAAATCTACGTACAAAATAAACTCTTTTTTTTTTTTCATTTTAATTGTTAATTTGAAAAATAGAATACGTATAAATTTTACGATTACTCAATTAAATTGCACCGTATGTGCACAGCATGAGGTTCTTGTTGGAGCACTTAGAGCGGCGTCAGCGTACGCCTGTGATCTCTGATAAATGACGGCGCATCACGCGTTTTCTTCTTTTTTTTTCAAAAATTTGTAAGTTTATTAATTTATAAATTAAATTTTATATTGTTCTATAGCCCTTATTTTTTAAATTTTCCACTATCTTGAAATGTAACCCTGTATTTTAGCGTTACAAACGGAACCTGTATAATTTCTAGTTCATGTTTACTATGAATTTGTTTGTGGTCCAAATAAATCAATAATATATTATAGCATGTGACAAATTGTTACAACACACACACACACACAACAAACTAAGCAAAGATTGTACTATGGCGACTAGATAACGAATACTATTAAGACAAAGTATGCCTATACACTACTACTTTTTAAGTATATCTAAAAAAAAATGGGGGTATCAGAACACGTTACTGAACATATCTGTGCAGTTAAAAGTTTTAAAAAAAAAGTCCTAAATTTTTTTAGTTAAACTGATAGGATACTTATTTTAACTATTGTGAGAGGGGCAAGGGTGTGAGCGAGAGAGCATGTATGTACGCTATCGCGGTGATTTTACGCGCGACTAATGAATGAGATTCGAAGTATTCAAACGCACAGTCTAAAATTTTGGCCAAAGTATGGGACACAAATAAACCTTAATAACTTAATTACATATGTGAATTTTTAACTTTTAACTGCACATAAGTATATAGTTAGTTAAGGGTAGAGATACGCCCTTTACTTTTTTAGATATAGTTAAAAAGTAGTGGTGTATACGTCCCACTGCACTGCAGGGTTCAGTCCTCACCTCAACTATAAGGTGGTTTCAGGGGCGTGCATTGGTTTCAGATGAGGACAGAGGTTATGATATTGTTTTGTAGGGCTTGAAGCACGGATGCACTATCTGAGACAATTTTTATGTTCTGCTCTCGGACGTCTCTGGCTGCAACTGCCTGTGCTGCTTTGGTGATGCCAATACATTCTGCTTGGAAGATTGTGTTTAGTTTGTCTAGTTGATATTTTTATGTTTAAGTCATTCGAGAAGACACCGGCTCAAGTTCATGTACAGTTTTGGAGCCGTCTGTGTATATCCTAACTTCGTCGATGCCAGAGCTGTCTTTTGCTTCTTCCGTGAGTTGGATATTGTATCTTCGATCGAAGATGTGATGACACGGTGGTGACATGGGCGACTCAAGAACTGGTATTTCCTTTAATTAATTAGATTTATAAACGTACGTGATCCAGGTACAAATGCTCGTGCTCATCATGGATTCAAACCCACAACTACCTGCCTCTGTAGTCCGAAACGAAAAAAACCTTGCATGGATGATATTTTTCTTTCAATATATTCCTTTCAATCCAATTTAACTGTCCTGCACCTGAAAATTATATACAAACTCTAGCTCTTGCCCGCGACCTCGTTCATGTGGTCTTTAGTTTATTCATAAAGGATTTTCTGCGCAACTTTCTTAATGTTTTCTTTCAAAAGAACCTTTTCCTGACAATAATTAACACAAAAAGAAAGAATTAGCGAAATTGTTCCACCCGTTCACGCGTGATGCGATGACAAAGGGCCAAGGCAATCACCAAGATTCATATAGATTAGTTTCCCTTACACTTAAATTCAATAGGGTTTATTTAAGTAATTTATTTATTTTTATACCATCGTCGCCATGACAATAAGGATTATGTTTAAAGTGGTGGTAATAGAACCTATTCCAACCGAAGCAATATAGAAAATGGGAAAATAGTTAATTTTCAACGAGACAAATTGGTATCAATAAAACATATGAGCACACAGTGGGGAGCGTCAGCAAAAAACAGTAATAGTGTAATTACTAGTTTATCTCAAATGCCTGCAAATAGGCATTCTCACCAAAAGACTGGATCCTGTAATCCCTTGAAACTTTTTGTAGGGAAAAAAGTTAAAGCCCCAAAATACTCCTAAATCTTTTAAGCATAACATAATCTGTTTATCATCATCATCGTCATTTCTGCAACTTTTCCAGATCTTCTTCTTCATCTATACGGTCAATCCCGGTCGCGTCCAAAGCCCAGAGGAGCTCAGGGTCCGCTTTCCTTGATTTACTCCTCCACTTCGCTCGGTCTTGAGCGTCTCTAGTTGTGAGATCATTGGCACGCATGTCAGCCCTCACGACGTCAAGCCAGCATTTCTTGGGTCTACCCCTTTTGCCAGGACCTGGCGGTGGCGGCATGGCCAGACATTTGTTTCCAACGTATCTTGCCGGTTTCCGCAAAACATGGCTGTACCAGCGTAGGCGACACTCCTGCAGTTTGTCGGCAACTTTTACCAGATCATTTTAGATAATTTGTGATATACTACCGTGTGTCTGAAACAAACTCTTTGTATGTGAAGCGCTGTCTGGCAAAGACAATAGCGCATGCGGTGAGAACGGCGTGCATTGAAATTCGTAACTAGGTGGATACGAGAGTTCCAACGAATTAAATTAGTAATGGCCGTAAGATAGGCAGTAGTATGTAGTATACGTCAAAAATTAATTCACGATACTCTTAAATAAATAAAATTAATAATAAAAATTGCTTTTTTTTTCAAAATCACATTTACAAAGTTTGTGGAGGAGTCTTCCCTGTAAGTAATCAGATACTTGTGTTGGGAACGACTCGCTACTTCCTTTGAATACATTTTTTAAGTGTGTGTGTGTGTGTGTGTATGTTTGTTTATGTTGTGTGTGCGTATGTGTGTGTGTGTGTTGTGTTGGTGTGTGCTGAATATTTCTAGGGGTTGATTGTGGATTATCAATCTTTTACTTGTGGCGTTTCAAATGGGCACACAAAATTATCTGTCATTGGTATGGAACAACTAGTCCAGGTATTTATACAGGTCAGTGGTTCTAGCTCTAACCTACTTTTTCTGCGAACAGTTCACGCGTCCGAGGCGTGAACGCGGCGTGACGTCAACGACAAATTGTATTGAAGCCTAACTACTGCTATCAATGTTCAGTAAACTAACACAAACTGTTATTAGTTTTGCTGTACGTAACTAGATTATGTCAAGTTGTAATGGTTATTGTTTGATTAACATGAGCTGTGAATCATTGGAATAGTTTTTCTTACTCGAAATAAGAGGATAACAATTTCTTAATAATATAATACATTATATCTGGCATTGTATTCATTACAGCCTACGCGTTATAATAAAATGGGATCATATAATAACTGACTAACATAACATCTACAAAAATATTAGGTTGGGGAAAAAGTTTCATCACATTTTATATAAAAACTCAAGACCGATTTTTTTCAAACTTTATTTCATCATTTCAGCCATGGACGTCCGCTGCTGAATACAGGCCTCCCCCAATGACTTTCATCGAGGGGGATTGCCAATACTCGCCACGCTTGGCAGGCGGGTTGGCGAGCGCAGTTTTTTAAAACATTTCGCACGCAGACGCTGCTGCCCGTCTCGTGCTACAGGAATTAGTCGCCTCTTACGACACGCCTCCTGTTGGCGGCGGGGAAGTCTTTACGGCCGTCCCCACACGGCACAAAGTTTATTTAACTACAGTATATAATAATATGTTCCAATTTGTTCGATGACTTTTTGCCATTTTGTATGTAGTAACTTGCTCCCGTTGCTGTAGAAATTTTGGGGCTTCTGATTAAAAAAAAGTGACAAGTAGTTTTGCCAGTCGAGTCCTCTATTGATGTTAGCCTGACACTGCCTAAAGTATTCTGAAGAGACCGAAACAGGTGGAAATCTAAAGGTGCTAGGTCCAGCACCTAGCACCTTCAGATTTCTACCTGTTTCGGTCTCTTCTGCCCTGGCAAAATGGCAGATGCACCTCCCATCCAAACTCTCTTTTTTTTTAGCAACAATCTTTTCCTTCGATGTTGCTCCGATAGACAATGTAGCTGTACATAAACTTAAAATTTTGTACACCCTATATGTACCTATATGCAGAGCTGATAGCTGGAGCCCGATATAATGTATACCCATCGAGTACATACCAAATAGAGGAGCAGCAGCATACGAACCATCTTTCTCCGAAACTAGTAAGCTATATTTCACTTACATTTAGTATGAAATGACAAGTCCTGTCAACTCTCGCACATACAAAAAAGTACAGAGATACAATTTAAAAAAGGCGGAAAATTTCGTCGAATTAATCATATGACATTTCTACTCTATAGGGTATGTTCTTTATGTATACCTTATAAAGTAAACTCAGCAACGCCGTGAGCACATTCACTTGAATTTACATGAAATAAATTTACGTTCTACAAACAGGTGGTTGGAATAAATTTCTTTTCTGTCACAATTTTAAAGTCGTTACGTGTAGCCTACATGAAACAATGCAGGTAGGCGAAGCGAGAAAGCCTTTTACGAGAAAAAGATAGAACACATTTAGGAAGAATGATGAGCATTTAATAAAAATTCTGATAAGTTTTTTTGTCTGGTATCTCGTAACTTATTCCTTATTTTGTAACACATTTTATATTTATTTATATATTCGAGGTGCGTGTAGCTCAGTGGCGGCAGCGCTTGGGTCGTAATTGCCAAAGTAAAGCCACCTATGCCGCGGTTGTGAATGGATGGGTGACCATTCCAATCATACTCAGTGACATTTATCACAAGCATCTCCGTGCTTCGGAAGGCACGTTAAAAGTTGATCCCGGCTAATATCGCTTGATAGTAGTCGTGATGCCTAGTCAGAAGCCTTAAGGCGGCTTAATAACATCTGACAGTAAGGTTTAGTCACTGGCCTTTCAGCACCCCTCTACCAATCCGCACTGGGTCCGCGTGGCGGAGTATGGCCCAAACCACTGCATAGTTGAGATGGTTTTCAAGCCAAGCCACGCAGAAATCGTTTTCAAGCCACGCAGATAAAAACCTGTGTACTATCGGAACACAAACAGGGTTTCGTGGTCTTTATTTTAAAAGAGAGGACACCCAAGAATACGATTCTATACTTTTTGATCTAAAATTCATTTATTTACGTTTACGTCGTTGAATCACAGAAGTTCATATGTGTAAGATTTCAAATAAGACGGTCCACTACATTGGAAACAAATTGGCTGTGACAAACGGACAGTCAGACATCTTTTAAGGGTTTAGATTTTTCATTCTGACATATGGAACCCTAAAAATAATCTAAAAGCCAACGAAACATAAATTACACGGGCCCTTGACATAATAGAAATGATTTGTAGCGAAAATACCTAAATGCTTCCTCACAAAGGGTTCGAAAGATTTATTTTATGTGGACTTGAGAAGGAGGAAAAGAATGAGACATTCAAAGATACAATAGATGTGGGAAAATAATTTGTTTGCCATCAAACAATGACAGTTGTCCTGTCGTTGTCGGTACATAACCGACAACGACAGGACAACCTACCCAAAAAGTTAAAGGTCAAGGTAAGGTCATTATTTATTATTTATTCAATCACTGTCAAGTGTGCTTACAGTATAATCCAAAGCGCACACAAGTTAAACAATTTAATACATACATAATACAATGTCACTTCATAATAAAATATAAAACAAAATGTCAAAAACGTCAATTGATAGGATTCATAATGTCAAATAGAATTAAAATAATCAATGTGAACAAAGGTCAAATAAAAAAATAAAAACTGAGTTAGAACAAAAAATACAAAACATAGTCAATTGATATTATTATACAGTCAAATTATTGCATATCACTTGATTATCTAAAATTGTACGGAATTTATTAATTAAACCCCCCCAGCTGTCATTATACAAGTCAATATCATCGTGCCGAGCGAGTATATCGCCTATCAGAGCTAATGCGTGGTTAGTCGGCGCCAGTGCAGCGCGCTTAGTGCGGGCTCTGGGCATTTATACCGATTTTCAACTTTAAGTCCGACCCATAAAGATCAATATTAATTGAAAAAATTACGTTTGTAGGTTGACGAGCTGTTGTCTGTACCTATCACATGAAATAATAAAAATACGAAAGTAGGACAAAATAACCTATAATTTTTTTATTGCGGACTAAATCTACATACAAGAATTATACACTGTGTATTAGTGAGTATACACGTATATACATATTCACCGAGACTCTTCTTCATTCTTCTTCATCTATACGGTCAATCCCGGTTGCGTCTAAAGCCATTGCTTTGGAGCCCAGGGTCCGCTATCCTTGATTTACTCCTCAACTTCGCGCGGTCCACATATACAGCGTGACTATTTAATTATATACCCAAGAAAATTTCAGAAAGACATCGATTAACAACATATTATTTGATAAAGTTTTTTAAATTTGATATTGATCCATTGAGTTATCCATACCGTACGTGAATACCTATTTGATTTAACACGTATTTCTTGAGGTTGACATTTTTAATAAATATTTTGTAAAATTGAAATTATATATTTTTCCTTCAGGAAATATGCAACAAATATAATCATTATTCAAGTAATTAAAAAGTCATTTTAAAAAAATATGTTAAGAACTTGTACTTTTGCGGTTTTCATAGAATTAATTATAACTTATTATATGTTGTATACTGTATTTTAAAGAAGGCAGGCACTTTGAACATCTATACAAAAAAAAAATGTCTAACTTTTGTTAAACTATCTTTGACTTCATATTAAATACAGAACAACAAAAGTAAGAATTTTGAAAATATTATTATTACAAACATATTTTTTAAATGTTTTAATATGCGATTCCATATCGCTCTAAAATTTAAAAAATGGGAAAATCTTTAATATTGAGAAAATAATCGTCTAGACTCACTAAAATGTTCCAACATGTATAAGTCCCAAAGTATTATCTCAAATTTTGTATGTAACACCATAACGCACACCTTTGACGTCTTAAATAAAGATGAATTTGAGCTTCAGAGAAAATACACGACAAACATCAAAATACCATCTGCATTGTCTTAACAAAAACAAGATTAATTATAATTGGTATAATAAATAACTGAAAGGCGAAGACTGATACCGTTTTTGTCGCTACAACTCAAGCTATTTTTTGCTTATTTTGCTGGTTTGTGTATGATAAAGCTAAACACGGTTTGATTTATTAACTAGAAACCTCAAAGGTATTATACTCGTATAAATATGCTGGTCGGTTATTTAATACGAGAATAAATGAGTTTATTTTGAGATTTGCCGGTTGGAAGCGGCCTGCATCCAGCGGCTTCCTGCAACATTTACCAGGTCATCTGTCTACCTTGTGGGTGGACGTCCTACGCTGCGCTTGCCGGTACGTGGCTTCCATTCTAGAACCTTTCACTGGGTTATGTTTAGCAGTGGACGTCCTATGGCTGAAATTATATGATGATGAGACTTTTTCGAGATTCTGAAGTTTATCCAATTAAAAAAGTTTTAGATTTTGAGCACCCAAAACAGCTTTTAAAAGGTTAACATTTTTAACTTGATATCTGTACGCGTTCCTGACAAAAAGGATCTTGTCGGAAAGACAGACGGACAACGAAGTGACTATATGACGACCTCCGTAGCCGAGAGGCGAGCATACCGGACTTGGTGTCGCTATCTCTGAGGTTCCGAGTTCGATTCCCGGTCGGGGCAATATAGAAAAATAACTTTTCTATATTGCCTCGGGTCTGGGTGTTGTGGTACCGTCGTTGTTTCTGATTTCTGTAACACAAGTGCTTTGGCTACTTACCACAGGATCAGAGCAATGTTTGTGATGTTGTAAAAATATATATATATATATATATATATATACGAGTTCTTTTTTCCATTTGAGGAACGGCACCCAAAATTAACCATGTATATTGAAATATCGAAACTATATACTTTTAAAACTCAGAAATACAGGGTTACATTGCAAAGGGGTGCCAAATCTTTAGGCTCAGAATCAGTAACTCAATCGAACTATGCCAACGAAAAAACGAAACATATTTTTTTCACATTTAATTATTTCTATTTTCTGTCAAAAATTGTAAGCGTGGATAATTTACTCATTTACGGAAAAATTGCACCCTATGTGCACTGCATAAGGTCCTTGTTGGCTCGCCGTACCTACGCTTCTGATGAATGACTACGCGGCTTTCGTAGTCTCTCTATTGACTTTATTTTCGTATATTTTAAAGTATTTTTTTCGTAACATACGAATATTAAAAATAAAAACGATTTAGATACTTCTTTATAATGTTTTTAGATCTTATATTTTAAATTTGAAACCCCTTTGCAATGTAACCCTGTATAGCATACCTACTCACATACTCACTAGAGAGTGTAACACAGCCGTCAATGGATATTCAATAAGATAAGACAAGATAACATAAGATTTTATTCATAATATTCATTACATGTCAAGAAATAGTAAATTACATCATTAATTTAAATCAATATCATCTGAAAATGTAAACTTACTCAGAACATCTTTCAAAATCGACACCAGCACAGCGTCCAAATACCAAATGATTGATGACGTTCCAGTTAGCTATCGCCAAGCGTTACCTTGGCGTTAATTATACACGCTTGTGGGAGTTGAAAAGGGTCGAAACTAATGGAGGAATTAAATGTGCTAAGCGAAGCGAGAGTTCAAACTGTATTGTATTGTTGACAGGTTGTAATTAATAGTGTTTCGACTTAGTTCGGAATATTTACCGACACCTTGTTTCGAGAATTCACGATACACACGGGCATCACACAATCGTCAGGGAAAGTCTCCTTACCATTCTTATTTTGATCTCTATAACTCTCAACTGTAATTTTTTTTGTTTTAAAACTAATGACTTTAAAATTTTGTTAGTAACTACTGCAATAGTTAATGAATATGATGCTCTGAACAAATGTAACAATAGATCTCTCATAACAGCCGTGTTGACAAGGGCGAGTTTGACCTCTCAGCTTTAGAGCAAAACGTAAAGTCGTAGAGGTCTAGTTTGCTGACCACGTCTGCATTATGGCTGATAAAAATCTGACCTAAGCCTTCCTACACAACGCATACAACACCAGTGGACAGTTTTACTGCGCTTAATGTGCCCGCGCCTTCAAATCTAAGTTTGGTTTCACGATTCACATGGTAGACTTGCGCCAAGAAGAATGTGAAGGTCTAATGCAATATGTAAGGTATCGCCATCGACGGATACGTCTGAGAAGACATCATTATCATGTAACAAATCATGTAAATTAATTTTATATACCTCCTATAGCAGGGCACAGGCCTCACCCTAAGCAACCATGAGGTGGCTTAGGCTATTAAACTACCTCCGCCACGCGAGCCAAGAGCGGACTGGTGGAGTAGTCTGTAAGGACACGTACTGTCTGATGTAATCAAGCCAGTCTGACAAGGCTTTTATCGACTTGTATCTAACGATATTTACCTGGTTTTTTATTGTTTTTTTAATTGTTTTTAGGGTTCCGTATCGCGAAAGGAAAAAATTTAACCCTTATAGGATCACTTTGTTTTTCGTCCGACCGTCCGTCGGTCTGTCAAGACACTATTTCTCAGGAACGCGTGGAGGTATCAAGCTGGAATTTATATCAAATACTCAGATCTACTTTCCCTGGAGCTGTGAAAAAATCTTACTTCTAAGTCAATATAATAAAAGATACGTCCGGTTTTTTTCCTATATTACGACACTCGCAAGGAAATAAAACCACTATCCCTTCCCCTTGTTTTTTTAACAAACTCTAAAAATATGGACGAACTATTGACATACCTACAAGTTTGGTGTGCAAGTCAGACTCGTACTTGACCGGGTTTTTTTAGAATTTTACGTAAAAAACACTACTAACGAACCGTTTAGCTTTCATGGTAAGGTTCATGTATTTACTAAATGTCATCTTACGGTTATTTCCAACGTAAACTGATGAAGATACCCTCTCAAAGGCCGCGTCGTAATAAGGTTAATGGCCTCCAAGCGGATAACGCAGTTTAGTTTACAAATATAAACTTGGCAACAGCGTGGTTGGTTACTTCCTGCTTTAAGGGGAGTAAAGTCGAAAGATCTAAACTAGCTATCATACATCATCATCATCATCATTTCAGCCGTAGGAGGTCCACTGCTGAACAAAGGCCTCCCCCAATGACTGATCATCGGGGGGGATTGCCAATACTCGCCACGCTTGGCAGGCGGGTTGGGCGAGCGCTGTTTTTTTATAAGATTTCGCTCGAAGACGCTACGGCTAGCCGAAATGTAATACGGCGATTTATACAATCCAAGACTGACTCACTTCATTGAATGACTCAACAACACCCAGCCCAAACCTAGAATCCTCGAACAGAAACATCGAACTGAAACAAATAGCTATTATTTGTAACTGACCCAATCAATGGCGAATTGAATTGTCCGATACGATCCCAGTTAAAACGCGACCGGCGGACTCCAAAGTATTTCTTGTGACTTCATTACCTCGTAATTGAGTTATACTCAAACAGAATACAGATGAATGGGGAAAGAAAAATACCTTGACAAAAGATCGACGATGTTACAAATGGAATTTCTTAACGTTAACAATTTATTACTCGACTGTCCAAACAAAAAGGCGTGACATGGTTCGGCGTACAAGTTTGTATGTTTTCCGTTTCTTTGTTTAGCTTGCTAGCGTCCCTAGGTTTAATAAGACCAATAAACTCTGGCAAATAAGCCTACAAACCTACCATTACAGGACAATGGACTCACCTCAACTACTTATTAGGTGGTTTGGGCCATACTCCACCGCGCAGGCCCAGTGCGAATTGGTGGAGGGGTGTTAGGTCAGTAACAAAACCTTACTGTCAAATTTAAGCAAGCCACTTTCATGCTCACGTCGTACAGCCTATTCAGAGACAAGTACCAAGCGATATTAGCTGAGACAAACTTTTAACGTGCCTTCAGAAGCACGGAGATGCTTATAATAAATGCCACTAAATATGGTTGGAAACGTCACCAGTTGTGCGTGCTTTACTTTACGTAATTTCTAGCCTAACGCTACCACTACTTTACGTAGCATAACACGTAGAACTGACAGCCGATGGGCAAAAGGTTTCAGAATCGAGGCCGCGTACCGGTAAGCGCAGCGTAGGACGTCCACATACAAGGTAGACAGACGACCTGGTAAAAGTTACGGGAAGCAGCTGAATGCAGGCCGCTTCCAACAGCCTAATGTCAATGTCAAATGGAAGTTATAACGGGAGGCCTATGTTCAGGAATGGACGTCCTATGGCTGAAATGATGATGATGATCAAAGCGCTTCTGCGAGTGATCCACAGCATCTTTTAAATACATACGTATATTAATAAACAGTTTTAGATTTTTCCTTATCTAACCTCTTCTACACTAAATCAAGTTGCGCTTCGCAAAATCTATAATAGATCTAAATTGTCCGGTCATTAAACCATTCATGATCCTAATTAGTATTACCGTTTTCCTCACTCCCTAGGAATTAGGGTATTCCCTATAACCATTACACTAAATTATTGCGCCGTTACCGCTTTTAATAGCTGACTCCGACCTTTTTTAACCGTTATCAGTTTTGGTATTAGGAAGGTAATTTTTGGGTTGCCATGGACCCAAACGGGACTCTGGCTTCGCTGCCTGTCCATTCGTCTGTCTGTCACACGGCTGTTTCTTTTAAACCGTATTAGGTGTAGACGATATTTTTACAGAGACGCTTGAGCAATAACAAGAAATAATAAAAGTAAGCCGGATTTGCGACTTTTTTCCAACGCCGTACCCCTGTAGGTTTTTTTTTAAAGTAGAGTTATACAGTATGTTAACTAACGAAAGGCGTTCTCGTTAACCCGTAATTCTTTTTCAGTGACAATTTATTAAATACACACATACACACACACACACAAACACACACACACCCACAAATACACACGTGACGGGATAGCACTTATTATTTAATTGGTATTTCGTGACTTGCCTGTGTCAATGTTTTTTCCTCTTTGTCTATTTTGATCGTGTTAAGTAAGTAGTCAGTCAGCACCCTCACAAATAGCTCTAAATATCATCTGTCGAGAGCAGAGGGGGTGGAAAATCAGTGCGGCCCGAGACCTAGTTTCGTGGCAGTGCAGCGTGGCCTGAACCTCCTTTCCCTTTGTGTATTCTTGTTTTTTGTTTTTTTGCGATCATAACCAAAACATCTTTTTAAAATGTAAAATGTTTCTGGAAAAGACAATAAATGATTTTTATTTTTATTATTTATTTAATACTACAGCGTCCATACATACAAAAAAAAACATTTCAAATAAAACTGATTTTAATTTAAAAATTACATAAATAATAATGAACCTTTTCTCATCGTGCGAGCAAGACAGAAAAGCGACGTTGCCAGTTTGCGCATTGTCATTATGCTAGATACTATTCCGCGTTACGCGTTTTTTTTTTTTTTTTTTCTTGGTTTTTGAAGTTTTTAATCCTTATTTTTTTTAAGTATATATTTATATTTTAATCTATGAATGATGTTAATAAACCGGCTGAGGTTTATTTAGCTGGTTTATTACTACTGTTATTTTACATCACTGTGTTTTTAATAATCGTACGGAACCCTTCTATTTAATGAATTTCTGAGTTCCTCTTTTATGCTTACAACATTGGTTCTAGTAAAAAAAAACATTATATTTCGGTGTTATTTCGACCAATTTTACGGCTAAAATAAAATTCCCAAATCTTTTAAAACCTAAGGAAATAAAAATCACAAAGCAATTTTGCTAGAATTACAAAAAACAGCGATGTCAACTATGTCGAGTTATAAATCCATTAGGAATTTTATGAAGTCTTTTCTCGTCCAAGATAATAGATTAAGAGTTCCCTTTGAAATTCTAATGAATGTTCATCGATTTCAGGGTTGTCAACTCGTTATTTTTTTGTAATTGAATTTTTCGTTTCTTTTCAAACGCTTAACTTCTAAACTAACATTAAATATCTCCCAAAAAAAATTACAAAGATAAAGCGCGTCAAATGTCGGGAGTGGGGGCTCGTGACGTCACTTCTAAGTAAAAATAGTACCTAGGCGTGACGTCAAATCAATTTATCTCTGTAATACTTTGCTTATGTGAAAAAAGAAAAAATACGTGTCTGTTAGGTACTTTTTGACAATCTGCCTGATAGAAAACAAAAAAAAAAGTTTACTATACATATTAACACAATTAATTAATATTTTTATTTAAATTCAAATTCAAATTCAATCGCTTATTTGCGAGAATACATCATACATGCAAAAAATTGCATGTAAAATAATAAAAATAATGCAGAACTTAAAACCATTATTTGTCCATGTATTCCATCCGGCCACCAAGCAGCATTTATCACTCGGATGCAAATCTTTTGAATTTTGAAAGCTCTGTCTACACCTACCGACATTAAGTAATGAATTTTTTGTCCTTTAATTTTTATATTATAATTTTTTAAGCGCAAAATCTCTGATAAAAGACAAATTGTATCATTCAATAATAAATCGATAATAATTCAAACATTAAACAACAGAATATCTCTAGCAAAAACAAAAATATTACTTTTAGAGTCGACTTACTATAGTACTTGAAACATACATATTCGATGATTACCACGAATCCGTCTCAACTAAGTAAGTCTGAAATCAAATTCGTAAAACAATATTCATGTACGTGAAACGATACGTAACAATTCGTGGAAAGAACTAAATAGGTAGCTGTCGAATGTATAACATAATGGAACAGGAACTCGTGTGTAATAATGTTAATAACGATGTAGTTCCTACATTAATGTGTAACATACTAATTACTGTTGAAGGGAAACTCCGTTCTTAAAGCCAGCGCACACTGACTTTCAGAATTCGCGACCGGCGATTTTGCGTTGCGACTTCGATACTGCATCGCGTTTAAGGGGTCGTCTATTAATCTCGTACCTAAAGCTCATAAGTGGAGAGCGTATTCGGAAAAAATCGCGAAATATCACGAAGTGGGGTTTAGTGAGTGAGATATGATGTGTTTTAGGGGTCGTCCATTATTCTTGTGTGGCTCGAAAGGGGGGAAAGTGTTAAAAATCACAAAATATCACAAAATATCACAAGGGAGCCCTCCTCCCTTGTGATGTTTTGTGATTCCTTTTTTTAGGCTAGTACTTGAATTCAGGCTAGTACTTCCACACACTAATAATTGCAAAGGAAAGTTACAAAACCAACCCTAAGAAATTTTCCTTCATCACAAAGTTATTATAGAGAAACTTTACTAATGGAACTCTATCGGTGGGTTTAATTAAGAATTTTAATTAGCACCTGGAGTGGAATGAAAATGTCAACAATTTTAGACTTTAAAAGGTTAGAGGTGTGTAGTTCATCGATCGTCGACTATAATTAATGGTTGAATATAATAATATATAATATAACGCTTTATTTGTCTCAAAAAAATAATAAAAAATTATACATGCATACAATTTTCATGTCTTAATATAATAAATAAGTAGCACATTATTTTACATTAATGAGACAAATAGGTCTGCGACTCAGCTAATGATGTTAGGAATAATCTTTACATCGCTGGTATTCTGCCGTAGCCTACATAAACAAAATAGTTATTTTTATTGCACATCCATGTAAAGGAAATTAAAAATGCAACACGTAAAAAAATTAAGACTCGCGTTTTCAACCGAATTAAAAGAGAAGGAGGATCTCAATTTTATTTTTTATTTTTGTGTTTATGTTACGCATTACTGTCACTGAATGTGAACCGATTTTAACTATTATTTTATCATTAAATAGTTTACCTCTGGAGTGATCCCATAATTTAAAAGACAACTTCACCCCGAATAGTAAAAAAATGGGATTGAATTCGGTATACAACAGATTCCTTATTTCGGATGACGTAACAACACAAAAAAAATGATTTTTAATGAAAAAATCTTTTATATTTTAAAATAAACATCTAATCATGTGTAATTTACTTGTATGGTGTGCAATAAAGAGTAACTGTCTATCTATCTAATCAGGTACTTTTGGAGGTGGTGCCAGCAGAATAGAATTTAAATGATTTCATTTATAACAAAACCGATCCAATATCGATACGTAAGTATAACCTAACCTAATCTAACTACTAACTACTACTAACCTCTATAGATAAGTATAACCTAAGTATATTTTTACCCGACCCGGCGTTAAAAGATAATAAAGGTATGTATTTAGACCCGGTTAGTGTCCGGCGAAAACTAGATAGAAGCCGGTGCGTGTAGCACCCTTAGGGCAGACTTTGACAAAACCTACTGCAATTTACTTTAAAAGGGTGTTTCGGAATTTAATTGTACGTTCTATGCAACCCAATTTAGTTATTAGATTGTTCTAATAATATTAATGTTAACGAATATTGTATAATGAATTTAACATGAAAGTCAATTCTAAAAAGGTATGCTCTGATAATGAATTTTAGGGTCTTCATTAAGCCTTGCCCACACAGCCGACGGGCCGCGACGGCGATGGGGCGCTAGCACGACGCCAATGTTTGTAATGTACTGATGATTATAGAAGACAACACACAGCGCCGTTGGCTTGGCAAGACGCGACCCGTCGCCGTCCGCAGGGCGTGCCTACAAATGGGCGCGACGCGACGCGCGGTCGTCGGGCATAATATGCATATTATGCGGGACGGTTAGATGTTGTGTTGCATGGTAATCGTGCTTAGTAATTACGTAGCGTTCTGTATTTGTTTAATATTACAGTTTTTTTGTGATTTAATAATAGATAGTAGAAAAATCGAACGTCTTATTAGAAACGTCAACGAAACCGTAACGTCCGCAGTGAGACGTGCACGCCGCGCTGCTGCTCCGTCGCCGTCACGTCGCCGTCGCGTCCCGCCGGCTGTGTGGCTAAAGCTTTAATCTTTTCACCCCAGCTGAGAGAACTGCTTACGCCAACTAGCACTCGACATTTAAATAAGGATTCAAGCAGATAAATGCCATTAAGATATGATAATGACATAATTATTACTGGTGTTCAACTAGTACACCAGTATATAGGTCAATTATGGGGGATCGTTCATCGCAGCCCGCGAAATTAAAACATGACAAATGAAGCTTGTTACAGACAACAGCTCGTCAACCTTTTAACAAAACGGAAAATTTTCTCAATTGATATCCCTAGTGTCGGAGTTAAAGTTGAAAATCAGTTCAATGACCTTTAACTTTTTGGGAAGGTTGACCTGCCGCTGACTGTACATAGCAGGGTTTCTGATAATCTCATATCAACTATTCGTTATTGTAATTTTTTTTTTTTTCAAAATCAACCCAATAAATCTGAATTTACTCAGTGATAAGCTTAAATCATAACGAACGTCGCAAAAGCCCGTACATGGCCTCAACTCGCTTCTCAACTTCAATCGTAATCCTTTAGATTCGTCCACGTGCGTTAATTGAGACAACTCCTTTATCGAGACAAAGAGAATGGGGGCGTGTCAATGCGGAGCCAAAGAATATAAAGAACTAATCTTGTTGAATACACAGGGTGGTAGGTTAAACGAGAGACTTTATTAATATAAACAACCGTTACCCTTCTACTGTTACTCTACTGTCTGTAGAGACAAAACAAAAAATATGGTGAGCCCAGTGATTTCATTGCCAAGCGAATGGCATTGTCAGTGGCATTCATAAGCTCTTCTTGTGTGTGTGTCTGCAGAGCACGAAATACAAGATGTTTGGGGGCGAAAAACAACTGTTTGAAACATTTTGGCTTCTTTAATTTATTTTGTAACACTGAGTCAGAGACCATTTTGTCTTACAATATTAAGCTTCATACTATTCTGTTGTATCTGTAATCTGCTTTGAGACAAATAAATACATTCTTATTCTTATTCTTTTTTTAAACCACCGACTTTCAAATAACTGCGGGGAAAAATTAGCCCTTGGGTAATTAGCGTATGTTTATACGACACCGATGTTAACCCGCTAGGGTACGTTAATTAATTTAAACACTCAACACCAGGGTACGAAAACGCCCGTAATGTAAGAGCACCAATGATGGATGTATGGCATATTATTTCCAGGTCTTAGTTTAGCGGAAATGTTGAATTTAATGTCAAGTTAAATTACGAAAGAAAATATTTTAAGAAAGTTCAAGATTGCACAGTGTACTATGGAAAGAACTATGCTCAGTGTTTCTTTGCAAGATCGAATCAAAAAGAAACGAGAAGATCCGTAAACGAACAAAATTCGTAGACATGGCCCAACGGATTAGCAAGCTGAAGTAGTAGTGGGCGGGGCACATATCACATAAAACTGACGGCCGATGGGGCAGAAAGATTCTAAAATGGAGGTCATGTACTGGCAAGCGTAGCGTAGGACGTCCACCCACAAGGTAGACAGACGATTTGGTAAAGGTTGCAGGAAGCCGCTGGATGCAGGCCACTTCCAACCGGCCAATCTGGACGTCAGTGGGGGAGGCCTATGTTCAGTGGACGTTCTAAGGCTGAAATAATGGTGATGATAAATGGCAAGTTCAAGACCAAGGGCTTACCCATGATTCGTCATGGCGTTACCTACTTCAACCATGTCTTGTGAACAAGCGACTTAAAAAAAAAGAGCAGGGTCTCAATTCTCCCTTTTATTACGAATCAATTATGAGATATGTGTCCAAGACTGGAGTTTCTACGTCAAATGACATTTGTAGGACCAGTTTGGCTTGTGTTTACGTTGACAGGGAAACTTTTTTGTCAAAACTTTTTAGTCTTTCCTCTGAATACCTGACTGGTCAGAGGATTAGAGCTTGAAAGGCTTGAATTTTCAATGGAAAAATGTAGCGTGGTAGTGTGGAAGTAAGCAAATCGTTTTTGTGTTCCAGTTTGAAGGCGGCCTCCATGAAAGGTAGTGAATATCTGCATTTTTAGGCTGCCTGAGCCTATAAAACCTTTGGTTATATGTGCTATTGAGTGGTTACAAAGGCCCCTGGAGACGTATTTTTAAAGCATTAGAAATGAATCTCAAATTCGAACACGAAAACAATTCGTGTATAAAATTCATTTCTATTGCTCACCATTTTACGCATTTTTGAATCACTCGAAATAGGTGTTACTATTAAATTGAAATCTTGTAACTCTTTTTGTTTTACGCAGAAAATAATATGAACCATAAAGCAAAAACTCATTAACAAACGTAAATAAAAAGTTATTATGTCAAATTTCTGTTAAACATACGTTTACTTGTCAATGTAATTCTTCTGTACTTTCTACTAGTAGAAAACAAAAACGAGTGGTCGTTGCAGAATTCACGGAATGAATTTTCAAAAATAGTGATTTTAGGAATTCGCATGCGAATCTTACGATTTCGTATTTGGATTGGAATTCGCATGATTCAAAAATACGTCTCCTGAACTAATGCTACGATTAACCAATTTCCTATTGTATTCACAATTTATTTTTAACTGCTAAGTTTGCTTTTACTAACCGAAGTCTAGTTTTTTAATTAATTTAAAATCTAATAAACATATTCGCTTTTTTGTTTTTGCAGTTATATCTAAGGTAATCATCATTACAGCCATAGGACGTCCACTGAACACAGACCTCCCCCAATGGCTTTCATTAGGGGGGGATCGTGAATACTCGCCACGCTTGGCAGGCGGATTGGCGAGCGCAGTTTTTTATAAGATTTCGCACGAAGACGCTGCTGCCCGTCTTGTGCTACAGGAATTAGTCGCCTCTTACGACACGCCTCCTGTTGGCGGTGGGGGAGTGTATTCTTTACGGCCGTCCCCACACGGCACTAGTATCAAAGATAATATAACAGTTTAAAAAAGTCGACTGCCTCAGATCACGCGAATGAATTCACTGGCAACAGCTTGTACTTACTGCAAAACACTAATTATATGCAAATAGAGAGCATTAAAAGTAGCTTTGAAGAAACTAATTTTTAAAACTGACTCTTCTAAATGTCACAATAATCCGACTTCTTAATTCAAATATACAACTTAAAAATAATAAATTTAGTTAATTTATTTACAAAATAATATAAACTAATTAAATTAACTTAAACAAATACTATACTTCTTTATTTGACTTTTGCGTAGTAGTTTTAGACTATTATTATATTTTTTGCAGTAAGTTTTTTTTTTGGAAAATTCAGATACTAAGCTATATTTGATGTCGACTGTACACTTCAATGTACCTAATAGAAGATGTTTTTAAAAGATTATCTGCAATTCCCTATAGACCACCCTGTATACATTCGAGCAGTTACTCAAAGCCGGCAAACAAATATCTACCTTATGCCTAACTTATGAATAATTTGCCGTCTGAACTGGTGAATAATATTTCCCAGCAAAATATTACCTAAATAAGCTAAAAGATTACTTTATTAACTTATTACAAAGTTCTTCTATCGATATATAAGTAACCAACTGACTGACAGACTGACCTATGTATATACACTTTAGTTATTTTATGTTACAACTAAAAGCCTTTTATGTGCCTAAGCTGTCACGGCGAACTTCCTACCGCCCTTCATATTTGTTTTTCGTGAATTTTTCCGTGTTTTTTATAGTTATTCTGCTATTCGGGGCGAAGACAAATTCAACAAACCAAAGATCATAAAAATCGGTCCAGCCGTTCTTGACTTATACGAGTAAATGCTGTAACTAACCCGACTTTGTTTTGTATACAGCGTGTGGCCTAGAACCGGGGATAATATTCAAAATCAAGACTCTCTAGAGTATAAGTATTTTTTTCTGAAAAGATTCCAGTCAACAAAAACCCATGCATTACACGCAATAATAATTTAAAGTTACGATTAATAATCAGTGTATTATTGCAAAACGATATAATCGCTAACGTTGTCAATGTCGTATCTAAGAGACGTTCCGAGTAGCTCCGAATAAGTACGATGCAGATGAACTCAATCGATCATGTTGAGCGGAACTATTGCATTGTTTGCATTACATTGAATTTACTATTAAGTTTGTTAGAAAAAATCAAAAAGTAAAGTTTAAATTTTAATTAGTTGAGACCATAATGATTCAATTACTAATGACCTATAGAGTCTCTATTTTCAATATTATCCCCGGTTCCAGGCCACATACTGTATATGTTTGTATAAGAAGATTTATGTGACAACCATTCATCTGCATCAGGGAACCTTTTGTAATTCATAATACGGTGTTCCCTTATTTATTTTCTATAATTCATCATAATTTTAGCCATAGGACGACCACTGCTGAACACAGGCCTCCTCCACGGACTTCCCGATTGTCCGGTTTGAAGCGGCCTGCATCCAGAGGCTTCCTACAACCTTTACCAGGTCGTCTGTCCACCTTGTAGGTAGACTTACGCCCTTACCGGCACGTGCCACTTTAACTTGGTAATCCATCGGGTTGTCAGTGACTTTTTAGGGTTCCGTAGCCAAATGGCAAAAAATAGAACCCATTTGGATTCGTCATGTCTGTCCGTCTGTATGTCACAGCCACTTTTTTCCGAAACTATAAGAACTATACTATTGAAACTTGGTAAGTAGATGTATTCTGTAAACCGCATTAGGTTTTTCACAAAAAAAAAATTTTAAAAAATATTTGGGGTTCCCCATACTTTTGTTTTTCATCAAACCCATATGTGTATCTATGGATAGGTCATTAAAATTTATATTGAGGTTTCTAATATATTTTTTTTCTAAACTGGATAGTTTGCGCGAGAGACACTTCCAAAGTGGTAAAATATGTATCCCCCTGTAACTTCTAAAATAAGAGAATGATAAAACTAAAAAAAATATATGATGTAATTTACCATGCAAACTTCCACCGAAAATTGGTTTGAACAAGATTTAGTAAGTAGTTTTTTTTTAATACGTCATAAATCGTAAACCGCAATTTACCTTTCGAAATGTTATCATTTACAATATATGCGATATCATTTTGCAATAAAAATACCATAACTATGACTCGTTTGTCATGATGGGTGTACTTTTACTTATATAGGTACCTACAGGTTTGTACGAAACCCAAACAAATTTTTCATACAAACTGATGTCAGCTGGTCGGCGTCTTTGTATGGGGAAGAGATTCTTTTTGCGGTTTAAATGTTGGTCCCATACAAAAAAAAATTGTATTTGAGCCCCATAATCAGCCCCTAGGAGGTTATTGATGTATTAAAAATAACCCTGTATATGTGTTTATATCAACTTATAATACGTTATCAACATAGTTCATAAAACAGAAGAACATTCTAATGACAAATTATTTCGGTCACCCGAACATTTTGCTAATTAGTGAGCGTACAAATTAATAGGATTTGATGACAACAAGAGACACCAATTATGACGTGTTTTTGTGAGGATATTTTTCGTAAGAAAATAAGAAATATACAGTGTGTGGCCTAGAACCGGGGATAATATTCAAAACCGACACTCCCACCAGTGTTAGTATTTTTTCTAAAAAGATTTCAGTCAACCAAAACCCATGCATTACACGCAATAAGAATTTAAAGTTACGATTCATGATCAGTGTATTATTGCAAAACGATATTATCGCTAACGTTGTCAATGTCGTGTTATAGAGACGTACCGAGTAGCTCCGAATAAGCACGATGCAGATGAACTCAATCGATCGAGTTGAACGGAACTATTGCATTGTTTGCATTACATTGAATTGACGATTAAGTTTGTTAGAAAAAATGAAAAGTAAAGTTTTAATTTTAATTAGTTGGGGCCATAATGATTATATTATCATAGCCAGGAAGACGCTGGATGCAGGCCGCTTCCAACCGGCCAATCTGGAAGTCAATGGGGGAGGCCTATGTTCAGCAGTGGACGTCCTATGGCTGAAATGATGATGATAATGATTCAATTACTAATGACCTATAGAGTCTCTGTTTTCAATATTATCCCCGGTTCCAGGCCACACACTGTAGATATCCTGTGTCACAAATTCACAATAGGAAAAAACTGATACGGATAAAAACATAACAACGCCAAGAGCAATGCCCGTTTCTTTATTTAAGAAATCTTTTCTGCTACTTGCTTCATTTTATGTTACGAAAATAAATAATAGTTTGACCATTGCTTATCGAACCAATTACGATACTCACAGCCGGAGGATTTAAAAAAAAACGAAATTTATTTAATTAAATTTAATTATAAAGTAAAAGAATTACAATTAAAATATTATAACTAGAATAGGTTGGACATCGAACGATGCTTGTTACGAAGTGACGATTTGGATGCCCTCAGCGCACGGCGACAGCCGAAGTAGGTTGCACGAGAAGCTGACTCTGCAATCTGGCGTTTTCGTCGTTCTAGGTTATTTCATCATCGTAGGTAGCAAAGCATATTGCGTAGTCTGTATCAGCGATCTTCATATAGGTAATATGTGTAACACCTCTTCATATAGGTAATATGTGTACCTAACTGTCTGCTGTTTGTTTTAGTCAGAAGGCCAAAAACGCAAAAATATTAAGATCCAGAAAAAAAACATATAAATTATATACCTCATATAGATCAGTAATATGAACAACATTTTCTATTTTACTTAAAAGTTGTCTGGGAGAGATCGCTTTTAGCGATAAACTGCCTTAAATTGTGCTTCTTTCTGTATACATCAACAGACTGAAACTTCTTTGTATGGTGTGCAATAAAGAAAATCTGTCTATCTATTTATCAGAGAACGCAATCTATACATTTAATAAAACTGTAAATGTCTATTCCTGTACATGGACAAAAAATAAAAAAACAGTGTCCAGACTTTTTCTATGATCAGTGGAGACTATTATGATGAAAAATAAAATTCTGGATTCTAAATTTATTACAAGTATTTGTGTGTAATAAAATTATAAATAAATACAAGCCAGACAACACACCATTGACATGGTCTCGTAATAAAAAAGTAATATTCTTATGTTACGAGTTAGCGGGCAATGTATTTTGTCTGGGGCACCTTTCAGCACACCCAGACTCGAGCGAATTAAAAAAAAATCGTTTTCTGAATTGACCCGAACCGGGAATCGAACCCCTTTGTGATAAAGGTGAATTACAGCGTCATTACACCAATTGTGTCGTCAATTACCCCAAAAAATTTTATAATTGGGCGATTCTGAGAACTACTAGCAAAAAAAAATTGTTTATGCTGTACCTAACAGTAGGACGTATGATAATAATAACTCTATCGTATCTCAAAGCAATCGCCTTCCAAAAGGACCGGCCTCTGTGCCGTGTGTAAAAGAGATACGATAATAAATATTGGACAGCATCACATACATTGCTTTGATCACTTAATAATATATACATAACTCTATGCACTTACTGAACTGAACTGAAGTAGCTAAAGCACTTGCATTACAGAAATCAGAAACAACGACGGTACCACAACACCCAGACCCGAGACTACATAGAAAAGTTATCTTTCTAGTTTGACCGACTGGAAATCGAACCAGAGACCTCAGATATAGCTACACCAAGTTCGGTATGCTCTCTCGGCTACGGAAGTTATATAAATGCTTACTTAACTTATATTTAAGTAGAGGACTTTAATCCTGAAACTATCTCCGACGCGTGGTCACCCCTCGCGTAGGTTTACCCACGCATTAGTTTAACGACGGCTATCACGGTTTCTGCCCTTATACCAGGCTTTATTATGTAGGTAGAGTGACGAGAATAGTACGTACTTAGTAATAAAATGCACACACCGTCACATTAAGCGGAAAATAAAGAAATATGATTAATAAATAATTATTACTATTTATTTATGAAACCATTATTATACATAAAGAGAAAGGTTAAATATCTTAGATACGGATTTTTTAAAGTTCTAAGTATTTTTCTTTACAAAAATTAAATCGAAACAACAATTTTATTAAAAATTTTACGAATACATTTATAACGGGTATTTCTTCTTTTTTCTCTGATTGCGGTTTCCATTCGTCTGAGCATGATGCAAATAATTATTATGGTTTCTTGGGGTAACCTCTACCATTCTTCTAGTAACGCGCTTTGCAATATATTCAAATGTTTAATGCACATATTTTAAGAAAGTCCCAACATTTTCTATCAGATTCATGTCACATGGTTTAGATATGCTTGTACTGACCAGCACAAAGAGCCCGAGAATTATCGTGCATTAAAGTAAAGGAGACTCCTATAAATGGGGCAATTGGCAACTACGTGTTCTTCTAAAATATCTCTGATGTAAGTCGTTTCCTCCATCACCTACCACTACCTCCGTACGGCCTCCCAAACATATCCCTCCCCTCACCATAATTGAGCCGCTGCATATGCTACTGTATTTTCAAAATTAGACTGAATGTAACGTTTTTCTTTGCGTCTACATATTCGCTGTCTTCCATCAATCTGTGACAGCATCCGATTCGAATTCGAGTTTGATATCGGTATCTGTTTGATTACAATTTGCATTTACGAAGGCTGTTATAAAGTAATTATTTAAATTCAATTTAAATTAATAAAAATATATTTACACAATAATAAATGTATACAGGGTGTCCCATAAAGAGCGTACCATACGAAAACTGTAGATAGAGCATAAAAAGCAGTATCTCCTGTTAAAAAATAGTTCTAGTAAAAGTCGCACCGTTTTAGAGCAAATTGTGATTTTCTGATAATAATTGCTAAAAAAAACACTCGAAATTGCAATTTGTAAAAAAAAAAACGACTTTTACCAAGTCTATGGTTTTCGTTTGGCACGTCCTTTACGGGACACCCTATATATTTGTATCTAAAACACAAAAAAATATATTTTTTTAACCAAACAGTATGTTACACTGCATTGTCCCTTAGTGTTGACGTGCCAATGTCAATTTTTATTTATTTAAATTCACCATAACAACCTGTTTTTTCTAGATGCATCTCGCAAAGACCTCAAAATGCGTTTTTATTACTTAAAAATATACTTTTTACAATAATAAGAAGATATCAGATGCTTGATATCACTCGACAAGTTACTGAAGCACAACGGTCGGGCGTTCGGATAGTCTTGTCTGAAATCGGTGTCGTAATATCAACACTTATTTCTTTGCGGGTCGAGAATTCCAAGTAATCTTACGTGTGTGACGTCATTCCGATTCGGTATGAAATATGTCAAGTTGTTCGACGATGTGAATTGAAATTGTTTGAAATCGTCCGATTTCAGCCGAATCTGTCGATAGAGGTTCTAAATCAAGGTGGATCAGGGTTGCAGGAAGCAAACAGGGATGCGAAGTAGAGCCACTTGTTGTGGCGTTCTAAAAAAAGGCCTATGTCCAGAAATGTTCAGAAATGCAAAACTATTTTTTTTTTAAAAGATATCGGCTAAATTAGCACCAAAACGTTAGCACTTATTGCTTTATTTGAAAGCACTGAGTTTCGTTCGGGTCACTGACAAAAAACAGGCTAAGTGCGAGAAGGACTCGCGCACCGATGGTTCCGTATAAACTTGTAAGGTATTAAAATAGTTTACGGGAATCGAGGCTTGTTGAATTTTTCCGCTTTTTCTGCAAATAAGTTGTTTCATGATTTCAAGTCAACGGAAAGTACCCTATAGGTTTTAATTCCTTTCATCATCATTGTAGCCATATAACGTCTATCCCAATGACTTCAAGATTGGCCGGTTGGAAGCGACCTGCATCCAGCGGCTTGCAGCAACCTTTACCAGGTCGTTTGTCGACTTTGTGGGTGGATGACTAGACGTCCTACGCCGCGCTTGCCGGTACGTGGCCTCCATTGTAAAACCTTTCTGCCCTATCGGCCGTCAGCTATACGTGCTATGTGCCCCGCCCACTGCCACTTCAGCTTGCTAATCCGTCGGACTGTATCAGCAACTTTAGTTCGTTTACGAATTCATTTCTGATTCAACCTCGCAAAGAAACACCGAGCATAGACCTTTCCAAAGCACACTGATTCTCTTGGGAGTGTCAGAATATGCGGCAACGGACGTGCCTTTTAGTTTTGTTTCCTTAAAAACTAGATTTTTTCATATGATTGCAAACCTGAATATTTGATATCAATTGCAACTTGATACCTGCACCTTAAAAAGGGTCTTGACATACAGACGGACAACAAAGTGATCCTATTTTATTTTTTTTACCTGTTGAGATACAAAACCATATACCCGGTGTAAGAAATTATTAAGCCTTATTCACTTTGTTGTACAACGTGGGATGAATCCGCTTAATCCAAGCTGTTAACTTCGCTTTAATTTTTAATTAGATCAATCGTATTATTTAAATATTCGTTTTGTCACGACACGCTGATAATATTAATGACTCAATTAGTCTTTTGCGGCACTTAATTGGACCTTAATTACGAGGTTCATTAATTAATTAACGGGCCGTTGCGGTGACGATACATTATTTACATTATTAAATACCGTGTAATTTTCAGATTGTCAGAATAAGGACTATATAATATATACTCACTAAAGAGGTAAGTAATTATATATTTTAACCATAAAACACAGACATCAACTAAAAAAAGAGGAGGAGGAGAGAAATAAATTTGAAAGGCATACCTACCTAGTCAAAGAAAAAGCCTAAAATTTAAAACCCATTCAATCGTTCAACAACTGTTCCTAATTTCAAACATATTATTAATAACAACAATGATTCGTATAAAGTTAAAAAAGTCAGACTTATTTTCGATTCGTTTATTTTTCAAGGGCCCCTAAAATTCTGGCTCGCTCGTGTACGCCCTTTATCGAGGCAGCAATACAAATTGACTCACTACGTTGTTTCATTAACTTTTGAAAACCCTCCATTTTTAGACCTTTTGTTACTTTTAACCTTACTTTTAATATTTACTATTTAAGCAGCTTCAAGTCTGTTGATTGCGATAAATATTATTAGATCTCCATCACTTAAATTAAACGACTTAATGGATCTTGTGTCTATGATTTGCCTCTATTTTGTCGATGGTCTGTATAGAGATGGCATGATGCCATCTTTGTTTTTCTTTATTTTTCTGGCTCGTTGTTTTGAAATATACCTACATTACATTTTATTACTAAAACTACTTCGTTTTATTCAAAAGTCCTAACAATAACAAAGAAGAAGAAGAAGAAGTTAGACTAGGGTCCTGTGTACTGTAAATAAGCACCATAGGTCGCTATGTTTTGGTTTATGCGGTAGTACAAACTCTACACTAAATTATTCTGTCCCTTTTTAAGGTTATAAAGGAAGAAAACGTTTTGCTAGATTACTTACATTTTTAAGAAATTTATAATTAAACTAGATATATCCCCTGGTCATTTTGAGTTTTGTTCTTCTACAAAGGCTCACCGAGTTTAGATATTGGGGCACATACTCACCGCCAACCTAACGACCACGCTGATATAGCGGGAGCGGAGGGCTCTGTCAGTGAGAGCAAATATGATAGCTCGCAGGTTCGCTAGTTGCTCAAAAGAGGTCAAAGCGACGCTCTTGAGAGCATTTGTACCTCGCTTTATTCGTGCATCCTATGGGCTAATGATGCAGCGAAAAACTACAGCGCTCTCTGCGTCCAGTTCAATAATGCGTTCAGAGCGGTGTGGGGTTGCCCCGATTCTGCAGTGCCTCGGGTATGTTTGCGGAAGCGTGTGTCGAGTCCACGCAACTATGCGCAAAAGGGCTGCATCTTTGGTACGCAGAGTTTGGGCCAGCTCCTGGCGATGATAGCTGCAAGACTGGACTCGTGCAATATTCGGCATTGTTGTGAAAGGCATATTACTGTGCCTATGCCGAAAAGAATATATAAGCATAATTAAGCAGTTGTTATTTAAGTTATAGGTATGTAGGACATTTATTTATTTTAATGGTTTTTAATTTTATACCAAATTATTAATGTGTTTTATTAAAATTATTATTATTATTTATTTATTTAGTATCCTTAACTATAGTGACATTTATATCCAATATTAATAATTGTATTTTTATAATTCTAGGACTACTTATATATGTTGTGACTTGAGAATATGTGTGTGAATGGGTGTAATTTGCCTGAATAAAGATTTATTAATTAATAAATTATAGAACATTAGGTAATTAAATTTAAAATCAAATAATAATAATAAAAAAATGGAAAAAATAATAATACGTATTTCAAAATACATTTCAACATTATGTACATTAAAATTTTAAAAAATTAAATTAATTGTTTCAGAACCATATTTAAATTTTACAAGCAGTGATCGAATAGTATAATACAACAACATATTTATAATGTCTGACTCGAAAACTAAAACTAAAAGTATGATTTAAATATGAATTGGTGATGAACTGGTATTTTTATGAAGCTTCGTGCGCTATTTGTACCGACACGCATCGTCGAGTCTCTAATTTAGGTAAAGGCCTCGCCTTACACACAGTATCCGTGCACTACCAGGCTACAGGCTACGACGTAGCAGCGGCTACGAGTATATGCTACGAATAGCAGAGAGAATGAGCCACGAATTTTAATTCTTATTGTTTTATAAATTTGACAAAATATCGCGTGACCAGCTTTATGACTACTAAAGACGTGATCGTTTAAATAATGGTTTTTACACGATTTCCCAAATAAGGAGTGTAAAAAGTGGAGTGTGTCCTTTTAGCAGACTCAGACAAACGTCTCGTGAGAATCTCAAAAGAATCTCATACAAGTCCCTTCAGAACTCTTTGGTAACAAATTGACTCATTAACTACCGATAAATAATATGACATTCGACAGTTAGGTACCAAAAGGTTCTAAATCGGGGGATAGATATAGATATAACAGAGCGACCCCCAGAACTCTTTATGTTAATAATTTTATTAAATACTAATCTATATTTTCTTTGTCCACAGATAAACCAATAATGTGACGTCCAATCATGCGCAGCGCCTAACATCCAACATGGCGGACAAAGAATGGGAGGAGTATTTTGGCGACTTCAACAACAAAACCAAACCGAAATACGAAGAATATGTGCCTACAGAGAAGAACTACAGCTATTTCGACAACCAGACAGACGAATACTCGAACTTTACCTCAGACGACTATTGTGCTTCGAACCACTCGCACGTATATTTGAATGTAACCTGCGAATTTCCCATCAACTATGCTGAGCCTATGTATGGGTGAGTTGTCGTTTAGTTATCACTCAACAATCAAAATCATTTATTTTTGCAAATAGGCCATTAAAAGCACTTTTAAATGTCACTTTTTTTTGCCCTACCACTGCTTCGGGACTGCCGAGAAGAAGCAGCGCAAGAAACTCTAATTTCAAATTCCAATTCCAATTTGTTTATTTCAATTATAAAAAATACAGTATACTGCCTTATGCTAATAGTTAACAATAGTAGGTATTTAAAATTATCCTAAACTCGGTCACTGTTGTCAGCCTCTTTTTAAAATTAATATTTTTACATGTTTTGGTGCGAGCTAAGCAGTTTTAAATTTTCACTACTTCTTACCCGCGGCTCCGTCTATGTTGACTACGGTTTGTCACTGAAAGACGATTAGAGGACGATCGTATGTAACGATTACTAAAATAAAACTCATAGTTAAAGCCCCATATTTTGCTGGCATAACGATAAAACCTCAGATCTGTTCCATTTATGCCATAATTTATCGGAAAACAAAGGCTAAAAACGGTTTTAAATACAGAATCTGAAAAAAATATTTAAATGAATGAAATGAATGAATGAAATGAAATGAATGAAAATGAAATGAATGAAAAATGAAAAATGAGTTTATTCCTTTCATAAACTTACAACTATGCATATTTATATATATTTAAAAAAAAAAACTTAATATAAATGTAAATTCAAATGTAAATTTATTAAATTCCTATTGATTTTTGTTGATGACATAAGGCGCTTTTTACACGGAACCACTGTTAGTTTTCTGTTGTGGCAATCGGCAACTCGCGACTAAAATTGCTTCTTAAATTTTCATGTAATTTTGAGCAACTAAGCTACAACTTTATTTGCTAGTTTCGGCAAACGCAACTGTTACCGTTTGCTGCTGTGTGTTTTTTAGCAAGTTTCATCATTTTAGTTTAAGAAAAGTTTGATGAGTGCGTAAATCATTTCAATAGCAATAAAAAAAATCCAACAAAACAGTAACAAACAACACGCACAAGCTAAAAAAACTCGAAAAAAAATTCGCTTTTATTCTCGACGCCTCTAGAAACTTCAACATTATCGTTGCCGAAACGAAAATAAACGATACATTTCATATTTTCGGCTTATTTTGAGAATCCGTTGATACCTGTCTGTCATTTACCGAAGATAGACGACCTAAAAGCATTGTTGTGTTGCAAAGTTTCATACCGTAACTAACTCAAATATTACTGAGATTTATATGCTTGGGGTTTC
This sequence comes from Anania hortulata, assembly GCA_963576865.1. Classification (NCBI taxonomy): domain Eukaryota; kingdom Metazoa; phylum Arthropoda; class Insecta; order Lepidoptera; family Crambidae; genus Anania; species Anania hortulata. Next base: position 4,940,018 of record OY756413.1, read on the forward strand.
TTGTGAAAATAATAACCTAAATATAATCCAAATAAGTTAGTACCTAAGTCATCCAAAGTAAACACTAAACAGCTCAATAATACCTTTACGTTAAATTATTATACACCAGATCCAAGATAGATTTTTCATACTCAATTTAGATATCTTCTTCTTCAGCATTAGTTTTTCGTCCACTGTTGGACATATGCCTCCTGAAGCTCTCTCCAGCTAGTCTTAGTGCGGCGATTCTTGTCGAGGTCGATCCTGCCGTTTGCAATATCGTCCGACCATCTTGCTAGTGGTCTGCCCACACTTCGTCTTCCTGTGCGGGGTCTCCAGAACAAGACTTTGTGGCTCCATCTTTTGTTGTCTCTACGGCATACGTGGCCTGCTCATTGCTATTTCATTCATGCTACCTTTTTGCCGACGTCGGTGACTTTGGTGCACTGGTGGATTTCAGAATCAGAATCAGATTACAGAATTTCTGCGTCCTTTTCTCAGTACTTTTTGACCCCAAATCTCCATCTTATCTAAAAGATAAATTTTCATTTCTTCATACTTCTCATGATAGAAACCTTCGTTCCAACGACACTCTCCGGTTATATACTCCACGTCACACTTCTGGTTTTATGTCCAACTCATTCACTCTGACGGCTGTACGGCTCTGGAACGAACTCCCCTCCAAAATCAAAAATCCAGTTCAAAATTTTGCTTCAAAATGGCTTTGCGCAGCCATTTTGAGGAGTAACTGTCTCTTCCTCTCTTTCCTTCTTTATTTTGAAATGAATCTCGCAGGCATATGATCTGTGTACAATCATATTATGTGCATGTATTTGTATATGTATTTATTTTATGTATGTAAGCATACCGTTTTGTTTTGTTGCACCGCCTGTACCATCTCTATCTAGCCCCATGGTTGACTGGTAGAGAATGCTTTTGGCATTAAGTCCGCCATTTGTACCACTTATTTTTAGTTCTGTGCAAATAAATAAATAAAATTTCGTACTTTGTCGCGTAGAGAAATTCCAAGCATCGAACGCTCCATAGCCCTTTGGGTCACGCTAAAGCGTTGTAGTAACCCGACAGTAAGCAATCGTCCATGTCTCGCAAGCATAAGTCATTACCGGGAGAACGCACTGATTGTAGATTGTATAAACAACTTAATATTTACAAAATGTACACAAAGATATTTAAAAAAAGATAAATACCAAAATAAAATTTTATAAATGCTCAAAATCACCCATTCCCACAGTAAGGTGCCCAGGAGGCTGGCAGCATTACCTCGCTGAATAGCCAACCTTATTCGTTGGCTAAACCGGACTAGTGCAAGTCATTGTTGCGTACAAATTTGTAGGTACATATTATAAATAATTCAGGAATCGAGTCTCGCAGTTTAATTACAAATTAATTACAAAATTTAATGATAAAGGATATTTTTTAGATTTTCCCCTGTACATGTAGTTTAAGACGATATTGCAATAAAGATAATTTAGTAAAACTTATTTTGATATTAAAATTAAAAGAAAATTCAAATTCAAATACATAAAGTATTTGTTAAAAATGTTAAAAATAAATATACATAATTGTGCAAACATGTTTCGCTAATTTGTTACCATGCAAATATTACATTAATAATATTTAATTTGAAATAATCCATTAAAATTATTGAAAAAAACAAAAAAATAAATACTATCTACACTTAAATTATTAGTAATGGAATAAAAGTGACAAAAATAATAATAATAATAGTCACTGATGGGAATTAAAAATGAAAATAAAAATAATTATGTCTCTTGTTAGTAATACAAGTCAATAAGTTGCAATTTAAAACAAATAAGCATCGACTATCCAAGTCAACCATACAATTTATTAGAATGATTTGTATTTGAGGAATTCGTCAATGGTATAAAATGTTTTAATAACCACAGTAAAGTGATACTATATTCATTAATTTAACATGTTTTATAATGGCGTCCTGTCCTGTCATGACCTAACACTAAAAGTTCTAAGCCTTATGTGATTCCTCGAACAGCACCTGCGAAAAATATTGCAACGTGCGCTAACAGGAATACCGCAGGTGCTATTCACTCAAGGGCTATTCAGACGGGTGCTAGAACAGAAATACGTCCAAAAAGACAAACAGAGTTTCACTTCAAGTTTATTCGTATGAATTAAGATTTAAATATTTCTTTTTTTTAGATACATCGCTCCCTTCCTGCTAGCAACTACGATCGTGGCGAACACTCTCATCGTGGTCGTGCTGTCCCGCCGCCACATGCGCACGCCCACGAACATAGTCCTGATGGCCATGGCCCTGTGCGACATGTTCACGATGCTGTTCCCTGCCCCCTGGCTCTTCTACATGTACACCTTCGGGAACCACTACAAGCCTTTGAGCCCGGCGAGGGCTTGCCAGGCCTGGAACTATATGAACGAGGTAAGGAACTGCAGGTTACGTTTTACACTTTGATAAAAGTGTACGCCAGAAGACTTCGGACTTTTTTGTATAGAGGCTGGCATACCTGAAGTAGCAAGTTACCTGAAATTACGTTATTTTGGTGTACACCTATGAAACCCTATAAAATCGAAAGAGAAAAACTTACTCTTTGACAAAATGTCGTAAATGATACACTTTGTCCAGAATTAAAGTTTGAATAATTAAATAAAAGTAAATATTACATATACATACATTCAGGTGGTGCAACGGTGCTGGTACAGAATTGAGTGTGAAAAAGAACACTAAAAATGTTTTTCAAAATCCATTGTAAAACATAAAAATAAAATAATCAATCAGAAACAAGTCCTCTTTTGCAAATAATTACAATACTAATTTATAATTATTTATAATTGAGGACCCGACTGGCTAAGTGGTGCGATGACTCGCGTTCGACGCAAAGGGTTCAATACCCGGTTCAGGACCCCGATTCACAACCGTTCTATAGCAAATTGTCGACCGGAAACCACGTGACATTATAGGATTTAACGAAAGTGTCACATGATTTACCGATTGTCAATTTGTTCTCGAGGGCTCAATTTTAAAACACAATAATTAATTACAGTCACATATTTTTTTAAATATTGGTAACAAAAAGTAGGCACAAGACAGTAGGTAATCGAAAGGTAAAAACTGCAGTTGTTGCAATCACATAAAATTTAAACAATTATTAACATAAAATAAAATCAATTTACCTAAAATCAAACTACAAATTACAACTATTTTGCAGTTAAGTCCTCACTTCAAAAACGTGACATTATCGTGTTGTCGGTACTTGTAGGAAATAAACTTCACTTTACAAAAACTATAATTAAATCTTTCAAAGTAAAGTCTATCAATCATCATCATTTCAGCCATATGACGTCCACTGCTGAACAAAGGTCTCCCCCAATAACTTATCATCGGGGGGGATTGCCAATGCTCAGCGAGTGTATAATATATTATCTTAAAGCGTAAATCTAATCCTTTTGGTGTAGGAACTATGCAATCGAAATGTATGATATTACACCCACAGATGCAATGTTTGGCATACCACATATGGTTCCTGTGCCAAGACTGGGCTTATCAACAAAATTACTGTCAGATTTAACTGACTAGGCTTCAGGTTAGACGGTGCTTGTATCTCAATGGTGGCAGCGCTTTGGTAGTTATTACCAAAGTTAAACAACCCATGCCGAGGTGGTGTGTGGGTGGGTGACCGTTCCGACCATAATATTAGGTACATTTATTAAAAGCATCTCATCATCGTTTTATATCGCTTGATACTAGTCGTAAGGTAAGATTTACGAGTAAATAAGTTTATATATACATATTAGACGACCTCCGTAGCCGAGAGGCGAGTATACCGGACTTGGTGTCGCTATCTCTGAGGTCCCGGGTTCGATTCCCGGTCGGTCAATGTAGAAAAATAACATTTCTATGTAGTCTCGGGTCTGGGTGTTGTGGTACCGTCGTTGTTTCTAATTTCTGTAACACAAGTGCTTAAGCTACTTATCACAGGATCAGAGCAATGTATGTGATGTGGTCCAATATTTATTTATTTATTTATTTATAGGTATGTGTTTAATTACTATCATCATATCAGCCACAGAAAGTCCACTGCTGAACACAGGCCTCCCCCAATGACCTAACATCGGGGGGGATTGCCAATACTCGCCACGCCTGGCAGGCGGGTTGGCGAGCGCAGTTTTTGATAAAATTTCGCACGCAGACGCTGCTGCCCGTCTCGTGCTACAGGAATTAGTCGCCTCTTACGACACGCCTCCTGTTGGCGGTGGGGAAGTGTATTCTTTACGGCCGTCCCCACACGGCACGATGTTATTACGTTGCTGCCTATCAATCTATCACTATGCTTTCTATAATGGATGGATAGCGTAGTAGTAGCTCTTGCGTAGATTGCAAGCAAATAATATTTAATACGGGGTTTTAAAATAAGCAATATTTAAGAAAAGAAAGCGGACCCTGCGCTACAAAGCAATGGCTTTGGACGCAACCGGGATTGACCGTATAGATGAAGAAGAAGAAGAAATAAGCAATATTTGTTTTAATTCATCATAACAGCTTAATGCAGTCCACCGCTGAATGTAAGTCTCCCCCAGAGAGCGCAATAGGGCACGATCTCCGATCAAGATTGTTATATAAATTTAAATTTGATACACATTTATACATATATCTACCGTGCCGTGCCGTGTGAGGACGGCCGTAAAGAATACACTTCCCCACCGCCAACAGGAAGTGTGTCGTAAAAGCCGACTAATTCCTGTAGCACGAGACGGGCAGCAGCGTCTTCCTGCGAAATCTTATAAAAAAAACTGCGCTCGCCAACCCGCCTGCCAAGCGTGGCGAGTATTGGCAGTCCCCCCCGATGATCAGTCATTGGGGGAGGCCTTTGTTCAGCAGTGGGAGGCCTTTGTTCAGCAGTGGACCTCCTATGGCTGAAATGATGAATGATGATGATGACATATATATATTTAATTGGCAAGGTACAATACATAATCATAATCATAATATTTTATTTGCGTAAGAACATGATATAAAGATATTACATTAAAAAAGGTTCACATGTCTTGCCAGGATTATTAGCATGCAAATATTAATTAAATTAAATGTAGATACATTATGAGTGAGACAATTATAATATAATTAGATTGATAAATTAATAACATCGATTGGAATACTAAATTAATAGGTATTATCACTTTTAACTGACTGGTCAAATTAAATCGAGTCAATGAGATGTGCGGTCAAGTAGTTCTTTTAGGTCATAAATTCTTTGGTCAATAAGCCACTTGTACAATTTAGTCTTAAAAAAAATGATTTTCTGATTTTTTATGTCATCAGGAATTTTATTGTATATCTTAACACACATAGATACACAACTCTTGTTATATTTTTGCGATTTTGGGATGACACTTAAGACCAATCTGTTTGGGTTTCTTTTAAGCCTTGAGTTTGTATCTTTAGCTTTCATGAATAATTTGTCGTGTTTCTTTACGAAGCAGCAAATTTCAAAAATGTACAGCGCAGGTAGTGGTAGAAGTCCAAGTTTTATAAAAGCTGGTCTGCAAGACTCATCCGGCGGGACCCCGCACATGGGTACATACAGTGTGTGTTTTCGCATTAAGTCCACATTTTTGTCCCTGCATAAAGTACAAATAAAACGAAGCAAATAAAATATTTTCAGGCTATATACAATAGATTCAGATGATATTTACTATTGTGTGCCCAAAGCGGGATTTTTGCCAATAGATAAAACAATGGCGGCGAATATTAAATCTGTCAGTGAACTAGAAACACTGATAAACCTCAAACAACATCAGCAAAGTTAAAAAATAAATGTATTTACTAAGCTCGTCTCGCGACTATATACGTCCACAAGTACAGCCCTTTTATTAGGGTTCCATACCCAAAGGGTAAAACGGGACCCTATTACTAAGACTCCACTGTCCGTCCGTCTGTCTGTCTGTCTGTCACCAGGCTGTATCACATCAACCGTGATAGCTAGACAGTTGAAATTTTCACAGAAGATGTATTTATGTTGCCGCTATAACAACAAATACAAAAAACGGCGGGCTCCCATACAACAAACGTGATTTATTTGCCGATTTTTGATCGATATTAATAACGGAAACAGGTAACTAAAAAAGTATTGTATTGATAATGGTACAGAACCCTTCGTGCGCGAGTCCGACTCACACTAGGCAGGTTTTTTTTTATTGACACCGAACAAAATACACAATTTTACCTTAATAAAGTGACACCTTTTTAGAATTTTATTTATTTACACTTGTTTTTCCCGGTTGCGTCCAAAGCAATCGCTTTGGAGTTCTGGGTCCGCTTTCCTTGTTTTTCTCCTCCATTTCACATGGTCTTAGGCGTCCCTGGTTATGATTGAGGTCATTGGAAGCTGGCACGCATGCCAATCCTCACGACGTCAAGCCAACACTTCTTGGGTGCCAACCCTTCTGCCAGGACCCGGCGGTGGCGGCATGGCCAGATATTTTGTTTCCCATGTAGCTTGCCGGTTTCCCCAAAACCAGTACCAGCTTTATTTATATATATATATATATTTATTTTTATATATATATATTTTTCAACCGACTTCAAAAAACGAGGAGGTTCTCAATTCGACTGAATGTTTTTTTTTTTTTTTTTGTATGTTTGTTACGCGATTACTCCGCCAATTATGAATCGATTTTAATGATTCTTTTTTTGTTTGGTAGGTCATACTTCAGAGGTGGTCCCATATAAATTTTATCGAAATTGATTTCGAACTTTTTGAGAAAATCAACAAATATATACCCAGATAGTATTTTGGTTGTGGTTCTTGTTACCTATCTTTGACAAATATGAGCCGATTTTGATGATTTTTGTTTTATTGAATAGCTTATACTTCAAAGATAATATGATAAAAGTTTGCATAATAAAAATCACCCCTAAGGGTAGGAAAATAGGGGATGAAATCGGTGTTCAGCAGTTAGATTAGGATTTATCACTAAAAATAGATGAAATAAGTAAATTTTATAAAAAAAAATAAAACCGACTTCAAAACACTAAAATGCTAAAAATAATCCTAACACTTAAGTACCTAATCAGTTACTTTTGGAGTCGGTGCAAACAAAAACATTGAATCTCTCTTCGGCTGGCACCGACTCCAAAAGTAACTGATTAGGTACTTAAGTGTTAGGATTATTTTTAGCATTTTAGTGTTTTGAAGTCGGTTTTATTTTTTTTTATAAAATTTACTTATTAATTCTTCCCTTCTGAATTTGAAAAATAGAATACGCAAAATATATACAATTACTCGATTAAATTGTACGTGTGTGCACTGAATGAGGTTCTTGTTGGAGCGGCGTCAGCGTACGCCTGTGATCTCTGATGAATGACGGCGCATCTCGCGTATTCTTTTTTTTCGGAATTTTTTAAGTATATTTTACTCCAGAAATACGACGACTAGAAATAATTACGATAAAATAGTATTTTAATATTGTTCTATTGACTTTATTTTTAAAATTTGGCACTACCTTGTGTAACCCTGTATAGTAAGACTATATACTAAACTATATACTAACTAACTATGAGCTATGACTCAAGGAATAAGCAGACTGAAATGGCAGTGGGCTGGTCACTGTTGCTATAGAACCGAAAACCGATGGGGTAGATGTGTTCTTGAGTGGAGACCGCACCGCGTCAGGACATCATCATCATCATCATCATCAGCCTCTAGAAGTCCACTGCTGGACATAGGCCTCCCCTAAAGAACACCACAGCGAGCGGCTCTGGGCCGTTTGCATTCAGCGGCTGCCCGCAACCCTGACAAGATCGTCATTCCACCGCGTGGGAGGCCTGCCCACGCTGCGTCTTTCAGTTCGTGGTCGCCACTCGAGAACCTTTCTTCCCCAACGGTCGTCGGTTCTGCGAGCGATGTGGCCTGCCCACTGCCACTTTTGCTTTGCAATTATAGAAGCTATGTTGATAACTTTGGTTCCTCTACGGATCTCCTCATTTCGGATCTTATCTCGCAGAGAAACGCCAAGCATAGCTCTCTCCATAGCACGTTGGGTGACTATGAGCTTGTTTAGGAGGCCAATCGTCAAGGACCACGTCTCAGTGCCGTAAGTCATCACTGGCAACACGCATTGCTCAAAGACTTTAGTCTTTAGGCTCTGGGGGATAATGGACGAGAAGATTTGGTTTCGGGAGGCTGCGTGATATTATCACGCAGCCTCCCGAACGCTGCACAACCAAGTTAGATTCGTCGTGCCACCTCTCTGCCGAAGTTGGACCTACCTAGACCGCGTCAGGACAGCCATAGTCTATTATAAACAGATTTAAGTGTCTCCTACTTGACTCCGTCCGATATAAATACTGTAGTAAACTTCGGTTGTTTGGTTTTAGTGTGATTGATGTCGTCAAGATAAATAATAACAAGAAATCGATTTATAACTGCGGGTTCTAACTAGATGAAATCAATTTCAATATAAAAGGTCCTTTTTTATTACTTGACGTCCTTGAAGGGGAGACGGAGATAGATATATATTTATTAGACACACACATAAATACAAAAAAAAGAATTATGACCGACAAAACAATAATAAAAAATATCTTTTGAAAATACATTTCTTTAAATAAAAGACAACTAAAAAAACACATCAGAAAAAAGATAATAAAGAAAACGACAGTGATTCTCCTATCATGTATCTAACTACTTACAACCTTTGCTATCGGACCAACATTACTTTTTGGCGATTTCGATGTTAGTTTTTTGTACAGATAACAGCTCGTCTACCTACCACAAAACGTTAAATTTTCTCAATTATTGATATTAATTTCTACGTGTCGGCCTTAAAAGTTGAAAATCGGTTCAATGACCTTTAACTTTTTGGGTAGGTTGACTTGCCGTTGACTGTACAAGTATTATTGTATTTAAGCAAAAGAATTAACCCCTAAAAAAGTAACTAATAAAATATACACAAAATGTGATTTTTACAGTAGTCAAACTTAAAAAGGCGAACATCAACAATCAATCAACTTTTTCTATCATCGAAGTCCCTTTTTTTCGTTTGTTGTGTTTGTGTACGTATTTTTGTTTTTACGGGAAATTTCAGACAGTCTATTTTGTTTAGTAAGGGATACTAAGTTACGGAGAACATAAAAAGTTCCTACAAAGTATTAGTACCTACGTAGTATTGAAATAGGGATGGTAACTGTCGATTATCGACATTTTAATAATTAATAAATATTGGACAACATCACATACATTGCTCTGCCCCCTAGCATGATCACTAAAACACGATATAATATGATATGATATAGCGATATATCGAAGCCGCCATTTGAATTTTTATCGAAACAGCGATCATAATATGTGACGTCACCGGTACGGCGATTCAACATGGCGGCTATATCTATCATATTTTTACAGTTGGTGTCGATATATCGTTATAACATATTATATCATATCGTGTTTTGGTGCTCATGCTAGGCAGGCTGATCCTATGATAAGTTGCTTAAGCACTTGTGTTACAGAAATCAGAAACACGAAACCACAGCACCCAGACACGAGACAATATAAAAAAGATAGTTTTCTACATTGACCGACCAGGAATCGACCCCGGGACCTCAGAGATACCAACACCAAGTCCGGTATACCTGCCTCTCGCCTACGGAGGTCATCGAACATTATGTCGTTAAAAGCAAAGCAATAAGACTATCGTAAATAATATCACAATTTAATGTCATAGTTTAAAAATCTATAAAACATACCTTTTGCAATGGTACAAATCGAATCATATGAGCCCTAACATGAAGGTTTCACAAACAACGTAAGGGCTTGCACTAGTCGTAACGACAACGAGTGTTGAACTGATGATTTTGATGATATTCTTTTTAATATTTTTTTCTAATTATTAGTAAAATATTTACAACGGATGGATGAATGTTTTTTCTGCATACTTACTAAACTCGTTTGTATTTAAACAAAAAACATTTTTTTTAATGTTTTTTTTTAATATTTTACCGTATTTTAATCTCGATTCTGAACCATCCCCTAGACTTCGGCTTGTACTTTTTTTAACTTGAAACTATCGACTATGAAACTATCGATAACTATGTCTTGAAACTATCGCCAGTTTAACAATATCTTGGACAAAAACCGTATAGACAGGCTATACTGTGCCTGACTAAGCACTCTCGAGAGATCCCAAACTAAAGAGTCGGTTTGATGGAGTGATCTGAAAGCAACGTGAAGAGGCCTCCAGTACTTAGCGATAAATGAGCCTCGTCTAAGAGATATAGCATAGCCTATCAGTAACAGACGGGCCACGTTCAAAATTACTACATCATATAACACTACATCATGTAACTCCAAATGCGCAAAACCTCTTTGGAGCTGATTTTGAGGCTCAAATACAACAACTTTTTCTCTGGGACCCATGTTAACTTCTCGGTCATGCACGTGATATATATTTGGATCCCACGAACTTAGAAAGTAACATGCAATAAAGATATTGAATTAAATTAAAAACGATATAAAAAGTTGTATTTCAGCAGTTAGGGTTTTGCTTTTTTGGAGTTAGTCTTGTATATTTAAAACTAGCTGTCCCGACAGACGTTGTTTTGTCCCAATTTGACAAACTGCTGTCTAACGACTATAGAAATGGGACACTCAGTTTTTTCGTTTGTTTTTTTCGAGCACGTTTTCAAATTAGCCATTCTCGAGTTTTTGCAAAACAACACTCTGGATTTGTTTTTTTTTATACATCTAAAATTATATTTTAAACTTAAAATATTAACATTATACTTGGTACATTGTTTCTGTGATCATTGTGTCGCAAATGCAATGGTATTAAAACATCAGAGGCTTAGTGGAAAGTGTTTTACATGAATCCTGTTTTCAATTATTGACATTGTTTTCAATTACTATAGAATTAACGATAATTAACAATTTTCATTGTTCGAATTTAATTTAGCAAATTATCCCCTCTAAGGGCTGTCATTAAAACTATAACATTTTATTAATATTTAACGACCGTCTGGGTTCGCGCTCCGGACTAAAAAGTCACCGGTCGCAGGTTCGAATCCCACAAGAGGCAAGAGTTTGTGTGATGAGCACGAACATATTTGTACCTACATAACATAGTTGTAGTCAAAGTATCATAATGCACGCCATAGCAATAAAACTATTGTATCTGTAATACTGTCGAATGTGTTAAATTTAACTATCTGTAATCTAGCTGTCATAATAGAAGATATGCTTAGTTTGCTATAATTGGTGTGATTGGTAAAAAAATAACTATATCATCTCATCATCATCATCATTACAGCCATAGGACGTTCACTGCTGAACATAGGCCTCCCCCATTGACTTCCAGATTGGCCGGTTGGAAGCGGCCAGCATCCAGCGTCTTCCTGCGACCCTTACCAGGTCGTCTGACCACCTTGTAAGTGGACATCCTACGCTGCGCTTGCCGGTACGCGGCCTCCATTCTAGAACCTTTCTGCCCCATCGGCTGTCAGTTCTACGTGCTATGTGCCCCGCCCACTGCCACTTCAGCTTGCTAATCCGTTGGGCTATGTCAGTGACTTTTGTTCGTTTACGGATCTCCTCATTTCTGATTCGACTATATCATCTACATCTATCAACTTAAAATTTAGTTTATTCTACATCTTTGACAGATAGACGTCAAAAGTTCGCGTGTATGCCATTTTTCGTAATATTTAGCATTTCGTGACAAATGTCAAAGACGTTAGATTAAAATGTACTGGCTCATCTTTCCGAGCTTTGGAACCATCTGAGCTGAGAGTGTTGATATGGATTAGATTGAGGTGTTCACTACGTTCCGACGTTCCGCGAATTCACGTGAGATCAGACGACCTTTGTTATTTGTAAGGAAATGTCAAAGGATAACATATTAGTTAGATAGAACAATGGGCTGCGAAGGCATTCAAATTCTACACAAACGAAATGACTTGGGAGTTGAAAGTACTCTTGCATTTAATTTGTCCTACTATTTTACTAAATAGTAACTTAAAACGCCGTGTGGGGACGGCCGTAAAGAATATACTTCCCCACCGTCAATAGAAGGCGTGTCGTAAGAGGCGACTAATTCCTGTAGCGCACGAAACGGGCAGCAGCGTCTTCGTGCGGAATCTTATAAACACTGCGCTCGCCAACCGGCCTGCCAAGCGTGGCGTGTATTGGCAATCCCCCCGATGATAAGTCATTGGGAGAGGCCTTTATCTAGCAGTGGACGTCTTATGGCTGACATGATGATGATGATGAACCTAAAAAAAACGAAAACGTTTTGAATATTTTAAAGGTAAAACATTTTTATTTACGAATAAATATTGCATTACTGAAGCTGTTCGGCTTGGCAGTTTTCTATTCGCAGAATCACGCATCGATGATTGTATCGTCGTACCCATCGGGTAATGGAACGCAAATATTTCGGCACCTTTGCCTTTGTTAATTGCATAAAACTTATTTTCGTATGGTATGCACCTTCGGCTGAGATTGATTACCAATAGCAGAGCATTATGTCTATGCTTAAACGAGCGGACCAATCACAAGCCGTAAAAGGCATCCCTCCTTGGTTAGCTGTCAAAAGTTGTCAGTGATACTTGTTGCAACTGAACCGCCAAAAACGTTGGTGCTGATCTACGTTTTCCTCTCGCGAGTGAATCTCGGAATCGTGTAAAAACCTACTCAACTAAAACATTTAACTCCTAAAAACTGAACTTTATTGTGTATCAGTAAGAGACAGAAGAGAGTGCGTGCGGGTGGCCACCCAAATACTGCAGAACGGACGTCGGGGTTGAAAGGTTTCAACCGTGAGTAAGCTAATTTGGTATCATCCAGGTCGTGGTGCATTATCGTTTGCAGCCTAATTAAACGTTTTTTTTTACGAGGTTACGCCCTTGAAAAGTGTGCTGAATATTTGATTAAAAACTGCACAATGATTATTACACAATCAATCGAAACCGAACATCATCCAAAGAAAGAAAAAAAAGAGATAAATTGAAATTGTACCTTCATGCAACATACATTTAAATTTACATTCCTTCAAGCGTGGTGTAACAGCTACCTAAAATTCAAACTTCAAAGAATATATTTACAACGAATAAGTTAACATTTGCAATAAGATCTCATAATTACGAGGTTAAAGTGTTTTTTTTTTCTTTTATAAATAAAAACATTAAAATCTGGCAAGAATTTCAATTAATTTGCAAGAAGCAAGCCAATATAGTGCACATAATGCAACATTTTTTTAGTTTACTAAAGGTATTATGTACGTACTTATTTCTATTTTAAAATTTTATGTAGTAGTACACTAACTGTACTTTCGTGTACTTTTGTTATAAACTTACTAGCGAAATTGTGCGAGCATCCGGAGCTATCCGGGTCATCAGCCTCGAGTTCGGATTCGATTGTTTTTCTATCGAGTACCAATACTCGATTATCAAAAATAGCCGACTCGGCACAACACTACGTATTCTATCATTGTGATTATCTATACGTCATATCTTCGTTCAAGCTTGAGTTTAATAATTAGCAACTTGTTATTTAGTTTGTGTTGTTGTAACATTTGTCGTAACTTCGGCTTATTAGTGTACCGCAGTCCGTTATCAGAGCTTTGTTGGCTATTGTACTCAAAGGCTTTGTTCCACAGCTGACGATAGCCCCAATCTTTTATGCGGACTAAGTAAGGCCGGCTTTGAACTAACGACTATTTTAACCAAAGAACTGGAAATTCTTTAATTTTTTGGTAGTTGCAAAATAGCTGTTGCAATTTTGCTAGAATTTTTTAGTCGAGCAAACCAGAAATGGAGGCTTTTGCCAATTAAAGGGAACGTACTAGAAAAGCATTTTTTGGTATATTTGTCTAACTAAGATTTTTTTGGTTGTTATTATATAATTTTATCTTTTTCAACTTATAATAAATTCTTACGAACGAGATTGAAATTTATATTTGACGAGAACATTGAAATTTAAACTGTGGTTTTATTTTGTGTTAATATACATAGTATATTTTTGCTATATTTGCAATTGTTTCTGGTTTTATGGAGTCTCCTATTTTTTAAGCAATGGGACGTCGTATCTTGGATATTTAAAACAGAATAGAATCGGTTTTGTATTGCGGTAAATGTGGTATAAAAAGATGAGACAAAATATATGCTCACAATTAGCCAGAAAACAATGACATGCAATAAGTGGAGCGAAGCGGTAGTCAATACAATTATTTAAATAAAAATACAATAAAAAAACACTAAACACAATTAAATTGATTATTAATATAAATCAATTAATTAAATTTACCTTTTACAATTAATAAATTCATTCATACTATAAAACATTTCTCACTTAACAACTGATACAACAAATATTTTTTTTTTTAATAGGTAAATCTTTCATTGCATCTGCAACTTATTAAATAATTTGATTGACATAAAATAAAAATTTCAGAAGACAGACAGAAGAAGAGTCAGGGATACCAACATTCGCACAAAGACCTCTTCTTCTTCCTTGCCTTCCCCATTATTTGGAGTCGGCCCTCCTCGTTCTTAGGCGCCAGGATGCTTTATCAGTTTTTAATATTTCTTGTGTGCATAATATCTAGTATTAGTTAGACTTTTGTTTGCGTTGTCATTGTGAAGATCGAGCATATAACGCCGAAAAGAACAGGTTTCTTGTATGGGGCCTAAACATTTTTAGTTTTTTATTTATTTGTTGTTGAAGCCTGAAATTTTTCTGATTTACTATGCCCATAGTGACTCAGGCAAATTTTAAATGTCTGTCTACCTATTACGGTTTAAAAAATACAGCCTTGTGACAAACAAACAGGTAGCAAAGCTAGAGTTATTAGTCCAGTGATCGGAGTAGTTAGATTGATTTGAGGTCAATGATCTCAAACATTGATGTTAATATGGACATGCCTCCGGGATTCCGAAATTTCTTTGTATCAGTTTTTGAAAAAAGACATATCCATATTATGCTAGCACTACCAAAGTACATCAAATTAATCTACCTATTCCGATCACTGGTTATTACTCTAGCTCTACGAGTTCTATTGAACCCGTTGGCACTCTTTGGGTATGAAACCCTAAAAACAGAGACAGTATGCTACTGGACAGGAATTTGTAGAGAAACTTAGAAGTGGTTATTGCCAGAGGATAATATGTTCCATTCCCAAAAAAATGGGAATATTATTATAAATATTACCTACTCGGTTTAGTTACATCCTTTTTTTATGGTTCCTTACCTCAAAAGGTTAAAGGAGCCCTTATAGGATCGCTTCGTTGTCCGTCTGTCTGTCTGTCAATATCCTTTATAACAAACGGTATCAAGTTGAAATTAATATCAAATTCTAAATTTAAACTATTTTATTTTTTTGCATTCACAATAATGCTATTAGGGTTCCGTAGCCAAATGGCAAAAAACTGAACTGTCTGTCTGTCCGTCCGTATGTCACAGCCACTTTTTCTCTGAAACTATAAGAACTATACTGTTGAAACTTGGTAAGTAAATGTACTTATTCTGTGAACCCCATTAAGATTTTCACACAAAAATAGAAAAAAAACAATAAATTTTGGGGGTTCCCCATAATTAGAACTGAAACGTGTGGGGTATCTATGAATAGGTCTTCAAAAATGATATTGATGTTTGTGTGTGTCGTCCCCTGTCTCCCCTCCTGTAACTTCTAAAATAAGAGAATCATAAAACTAAAAAAAAATATGATGTACGAATGATGAATAAGATCTAGTCAGAAGTTTTTTTTTTAATACGCCATAAATCGTAAACCGCAATTTACCTTTTGTAATGTTATGGATTCCATTTTGCAATGAAATAACCATAACTATGACTCGATTGTCGTGATGGGTGAACTTTTACTTATATAGGTACCTACAGGTTTTTTTTTCAGGGTCATTATTATTATTTTATGAACTTATATTTTTACTTTTAAAAAAATTCTAAAAATTAAAAACTTACTTTAAAAATTCTAGTGCCTCTGGTGGGATCCGAGCCCACGAGCTTTCTACGCAACCTGAGCTACGGAGGACATAGTAATGTTGGAGAAAGGTCGTGGGTTCGAATCCCGCCAGAGGCAGTTAAAAATATTTTTCAAGTAAAAATATTATCCTTAAAATTCTCAAGTCAGCAATCCCTTGAAACTGTGAAAAAATTAAACTTCCAAATTAACGCAACCAAAATATACGGCCGTTATGCTGCATTTTTGATACCCATAAGGGAATCAACACTTTTAAGTACTTCCCGTTGTGACCTAGTAGCCAGTTTTTAACCTGTTACCGACATCTTCGTAGTCCGGACCGTCAACAAAGGTCAGTTAACCGTCACACACTATAAAATAAAGTCGATATTTCGTAGCAACTCTAATTTAATCTCGTGCTTTCCGTACAATACGGCTCGGATTGATTACGCCGTAAAGTCCGCCCTAGGGGCAGCCTTCCACGGCTGTAACTGAAAACCTTTTGTTCCTGACCACCTACTTTGGTGGCGGCCATAATTCTGCAGTCTTTAAGACTCGCTATTTAAGATAAGATAAGATAAGATAATGTTTATTACGCATAAAATTGGTTTACAAAGATAGGTTGACAAAATTGAATAAAATACATTAAAGTTGTAGGCACGATTAATGGCGGTCTCGCACTAGGTTATACCTGTATCGCGAGAACCATGTTTAACGACTGTATTATCAAAAAGTTTTGCGTGTGCGAGGTGGTCGAGTGAGATAGGCTTGAATTTAGTAAATCAGTGCAATTTTAATTTAAAATGTGAAAATTAGTGAGATGTTATATGCTATATGCGCGGATGTGTGTGTTTGATTGTGTGTGTGCGCGCGTGTATGTGCGTGTGTGTGCGTGTTGTGATGAGTGTGTGGTTGTTTATGTCAGGTTTACTGAGGGATTTTCAGTAGACTTTCTGTGTCGTAATATGACAGAGTAAGAAGCCAGTTCATCACCTCTTTAACGGCTAGTCCAACCGAACTATGTCTTATGTCGCAGAAACGTGCAATTTTATTGTAGATGAATGACATTGAAATGATTTATTTACTGTGTTAGTTCAAATTAGTTGGGTCAATTAATGGCTATACAGGTCGATACGTGTTAAAATTTTGGCATACAACATAAGTGTTCACAACGTTATAATATTATCAATACGGTGATTCAAATTCGGAAACAATCATCTTCTCGTCCGATATCCTCAGAGCCTGAAGACAAATGTATTTGAGCAGTGATGACTTACGACTCTGAGTCGTGGTCCCTTGACTGTTGGCCTCTTAAAAGCTCAAGTCACGAGTAATCCTTTTTTAATCTGCCCTATTTATTAAATTAAATTAAATAATGCTAACATTGACAGTAATTTGTGTTAGAACTTATGAGCTATGATCATTGTAATTCATGGGGGCAAAGCATTGTAATGAGTTGCAATTTTACAATAAATATTAAATAAACATTTGATGAAGCAAAAATTCGCCTGCCAAGCGTGGTGAGTATTGGCAATCCCCTCCAATGAAAGTCATTGGGAGAGGCCTATGTTCAGCAGTGGACGTTCTGTGGCTGTAATGATGATGATGATGATGATGATGATGATGATGATGATGATGATGAAGCAAAAACGCAAAAACTATCAAATCTTAAAAATATCATATTTAAATAAAGTTTGTTTGTATTAATTATTCATCCATCTTGACTTAACTATGAATAGGTTGTTTTAGGAAAGTGTCGTAAATTCAGCAAAACACTAAACTTTAGAGATAATGTTAAAATATTAAAGGAAGTAAATCTATAAAGTTTATTTTATCTAAAAGTCGAGAAAGTTTTAATTGTTTACGACAGTGAAAACTTTAGGACTACTCTACTAAAACTTTAGGTCTACTTTAGGTAGATTTTCAATGTCTACCAAAGTGGAGATACTGTCAGTAGAAAAGTCAATTAATGATTTGTTTCTCAAAACTTTATTAGAAATTTTAAATAAGTTGTTTCTGTTTCTGATTGCGAAAACATCTCATTTTCACCGGATAACTTTGATTTTATACAGGGTAAAGCGAAAAGCGCCCCATAAATTTTTTACAGATTTATTTAAGTTATGTATAGCCTCCTGCGGCCTAATTTAAAAGAAGGAAGGCCCACTGTCCTAATATTAGAACACAATTATTATAGTTCATAACGTCCAGACCAAAATCTTGCTATATCTGCGTAGTTAAAATGAATTAGGTAAGTTTGATATTTAAGGGTGCTTTAATATAGAGTTAGGCATGCTAGATAAATAAAAGAAACGCCATTTTGTTTTACCATAATTAAGTCATTATAATGGATTATGGAAAGGACTATGCTCGGTGTTTCTTTGCGAGATCGAATCAGAATTGAGAAGATTCGTAAACGAACAAAAGCTGCTGACATAGCCCAACGGATAAGCAAGCTGAAGTGGCAGTGGGGCACATAGCACGTAGAACTGACGGCCGATGGGGCAGAAAGGTTCTGGAATGGAGGTCACGTATCGGCAAGCGCAGCGTAGGATGTCCACCTACAAGGTGGACAGACGACCTGGTAAAGGTTGCAGGAAGCCGCTGGATGCCGGCCGCTTCCAACCGGCCAATCTGGAAGTCACTGGGGGAGAGGCCTATGTTCAGCAGTGGACGTCCTGTGGCTGAAATAATGAAGATATTATATCATTATTATAATTTTAAGGCACTTAAAAAACTTTTTACAGGGACGTAAATATTATGTTCTAATATTAGTACGGTGGGCCTTCGTCCATAAGTGACGTGAATTTTGTTGGGCGTTCAGTACTTTAAGATTTAGTACTAGAACTATCACATTGGACCTCAGGAAGATAGGACCAACATCTTATTCATATCTTGTAAAAAAAATACATTCCATACTAAATTGTTATTAATACAGACAGGGCCACTTCAACTTCTAGCATCAGCGATTGTAAATTAAGAATGCCACTGGAACTCAACCTCGATCAAATAGTCACGAAAACGCGATGCAGTCGCCAAGTCGGGAGTCGCGGATGCTAGCGAACGATCACAGAGTCGTCAAAACGCGATACAACATAATGCAGTCGCACAATCGCTGGCGCTAAAAGTCGCAATCTGCGCAGGCAGGCTCTAAGCCGTAATATAGTCTTTCTAACCGAATCCAACCACAACGACTCCTTAAATTATCTCCGGACTATTTCTTGAATTGATTTGAAGGCCTCGTATGTGTCTAGCAAGGCATAAATACACGGTCACAGAACAATAAATTTGTCCCAATGCGTTTTAAGTGTAGTTGTAGGTAGGCCTGGGGCGAGCCTTCCGTATGCCTCATTTCTGATTCATTCTAATCAGAGAATTCCTAAGCATATTTCTCTGCATAGCTCGCTGAGCAACTTCAAATTGGTGTAGTAATCGTACCGTAAGGTTGCAGGTCTTGGCTTCGTAATAGTGTGACAATAGTCATGGCAGGTAGTACGCACTCGTTGACATTCGTCTTCAGTCTTTGAGAGATTGGCGATAAAAAGACTCGACAAAGTTTTCGAAATGCTCCCCAGCCCAGCTGTACTCTTCTGCGAGTTTCTTATCGAAACTGTTAATTGATTGCTACATTTTTCCGATGTAAACATACTCTACGAGTTACCTCAAAAGTAGCTCCGTTAACAACTATCAGTCCTGGAACATCATGATCGTTAAACATTACCTTGGTTTTACTAACATTATTCGGAGACCAATGCGTTGGGAAGACTCTGCTAAGCCATCTAGCTTTTGTTCAGCAGTTACCATTATAATTATCAAGAGTTTGTGTGTCTTCATTAAAAGAATATATAAACAGTAGCAAAAATGCGTAGTTTTAATATTAAAACAAGTTGATCTGGCACTATCGTTTCAATTAAAAGTTTGAAATATTTAGAAACACACTTTTTATTTTATCTTTACACCAAAAGTGAATCAAGCAGTGGATGGATCTATCAAAAGTTATTGTTATTCATACTAAGAGTTTGATCTAGCGTTCCCTTAGGGCCTCTTATCTTACGCTCTTCCATTAATCATACTATAAAAGTTAGAAATACTCTAATGGTATAATATACAGTGTGCCTAGAACCGGGGATAATATTCAAAACCGAGACTCTCTAGAGTATTAATATTTTTTCTGAAAAGATTCCAGTCAACAAAAACCCGTGTACGAGTATTACTCGCAATAAGAATTTAAAGTTACGATTCATAATCAGTGTATTATTGCAAAACGATATTATCGCTCACGTTGTCAATGTCGTGTCAAAGAGACGTTCCGAGTAGCTCCGAATAAGTACGATGCAGATGAACTCAATCAACCGAGTTGAGCGGAACTATTGCATTGTTTGCATTACATTGAATTCACGATTAAGTTTGTTACAAAAAATCAAAAAGTAAAATTTTAATTAGTTGGGACCATAATGATTCAATAACTATTGACCTATAGAGTCTGTTTGCAATATTATCCCCAGTTTTAGGCCACACACTGTATAAGCACTACTTATCAAGCACTATCTTAGTACCTATCATAGGACGACACAGTCAACCAACTTTACTGCAGTATCTCATCTTCAAAAATTCAAAACGGCCAACCAGCTGAAGGTGTTATTTTAAATTATTTTGATGTTGTTTTCACAGAAAAATTTATTTGAACTGGAATGTGTAATTTTTTGGTGCTCCAAAACCAACAAAAATCTACCGTATATAAATCACTTAAACCATAGTCTAGATAATTTTAAATAATTATATTATTAACACTTAATAATTATAGATCTATGGAATGTAGAATGGGTTAGTTTCCTAAAAAATCTAATTAGTCCATCAGTTGGATTACCAGAAAATATTGGACACGTATTTTTTCTTTTCTAAATCAAACAAAAAATTACGAAGATATAGCCCGTTAAAGTTCTGTGTAACGTCACGCCTTGCGACACTTTCTAGCAAGACGTGACGTCACGTGCTCACTTTGATGCGCTTTATCTTCGTCATTTTTTGTTTGATTGACAAAAGACAAAATATGGGTCCAATATTTTTTGATAATCTAACTGACGGACTAAATAGAATAATCATTTTTTGACCCAGGAAACAAGCCCATTAATATAATATAAGGGCCCGAAAGACGAATGCAAAATGACTATTCGTAAGAGTAAAATATCGAAATAATGGAAAAATTCAATTAATGATATCAGCTGGTAATTTTAAATATAATAAAAAATAATAAACGTCCAAATTGAATTGAGACAGAAACGCGACGTTGCCAGTTTACGCAGCGTAAATAGCTAGTTTTTACCCCGGAATACGATTTCTGTTATTTCGGTTTTATTGGATTTTTTTGCGCTTGGTCTTGTTTGTTGATATTTTTATTTTAATCTAATAATGATGTAGATAAACGGGCTTAAGGGAACGCCTGTCATTTTACATACTGTTTAATCTTCACTCGTTCCTTGAACCTAGTCTTATCGTTTTATTTTTTACATTAAGGCGTAAAAGTTCCTAACTTCGTGCACAGGCATTTCTTGAGCGCTATTTCCCAGTGTCAGTTCTGGGGAAATTGAAACGCGACCGCGATAGCTGCGCTTGATACGACAAACCCTGAGCGAATGTTTCACTTTTTGGTGCCGTTTCATTACGTTAATACGCATGTAATTGAATCCATACTTTAAGATTATAAATAAGAAAGTAACTCTGACTGTCTGTTACGTCTTCACGCCTAAACAGCTAAACCGATTTTGATGAATTTTACCATCAAAAAAATCAAAATCAAAAAGTTTGTTTCTATAACAAACCAGGTTAACAACAATTATATAGGTAACGTGCCTTCTATGTATAAAAATATCTGTATTAGGATGATACCGCCCTTCCGTTGTGTTACGTAGAGATACATTAAGAAAAACAAAATTAATTATATTTGTGTGTGTGTGTGTGTGTATGTGTGTGTGTGTGTGTGTGTACACTGTATTGATTCATGCCAGTTATCGAGATAACCTGGGAAAAGACAGGCTACTGTTTGTCCTGAAAGTGGACGTGTCCGATTTTGACGAAATTTTGTACGGAAAAGCTATTGAACCCAAGGAAAGGACATAGGCTAATATTCTTATTCCATCTCCTAAGCGAGTAAAATAGGGTGTGACAAAAAGTATTCCACGCGAGCGAAGCCGCGGGCAAAGCTACTATTCTTGACCCCTTCGCGTTCCACTTACCCACGGTAGATCGGAAAAACAATGGAAAACAATACAACACACATTATTGTCAAGGCCTCGAAGTAAGGAGTCAACATTTTAGTGTTACAAGGTACAAGACAATGTAATTTTGCCAGGTCTCTCCCTTCACACCCAGACTCAAGCCAATTTAGAAAAGATCGTTTTCTGGACTAACCCGAACCAGGAATCGAACCCGGGAATCTTATCGTTTGAAGAAGAAGAAATAATGTCTAGTCGAAACACACACTTGACACACAGCTGCTGAACAACTACAGAACAATACTGCGAAACAAAATCACAGGCAAACTAATTCCCACATTATCAGCAAAGGCAAATTATACGACCGTCTAGTGTAATAGTTCGCGCTCCGGACTACAAACCCAGCGGTGGCGGGTTCGAATCCCGCAAGAGGCAAATGTTTGTGAGATGAGACTCGTGCCTTTTATTTGTACCTAAGTCATGGATGTTTAAATATGTCTATCCGGTATCTAGTCGTCATAGTCAAGCTTTGCTTAGTTGGTGTAGTTGTGAAAACAATTTATTATTATTTATTATTTTCCAACTTTATTATCATCACACATTCATTTTAGGTAAGTACTATCCTTCTAGAAACGTAAAAACGTAGCATGTAAAAAGGCAATGCCGTAAAACTCAACGAAGCCAGAGACGAAGACACGTTCAAAGAATATCGGCACTAGAATTCTTTCAACAACGCCAGCAATAAACCTGGGAACCGTCAGAGAAAACTACATCTCAATTCAGTGACAATTCTGAGATCACTTCGTTCGTAAAACCGAAGATCGTAAAAAATAAGAAAAACTGACACGAATAAGAGTTGAGAAAGACAATTCTGTAATCTATGAAATGTATCTTGGTATCGGGTCCTAGGTACGATAGTGATAGCTTCCACAGAGAGGTTATAAAATGTCATAACACAATAATGGTTTGTGAGACATTCATTTTTAGGTTATCATTGTAGTAATAATAATAATATATAAATAAATAAATAATAACATTTACCAACTTTAGTCACATGTTAGTAAAATCTGTTAGATTTTTAAAATTTTTGGTAACACGGGTAAAACATGTAGTAACATCGAATATCATGCCAGTTACGTCCGCGCTTCCCACATGCCCCGCTGTCGCCTGATACAAATGTTATCTAACAAAAGTTATTATTTGCCGCCGCGTTGCGTGTTGTACAACAATTGTTAGCAAAAGGTGCTAAATAATGTTATAATATAAGTTGTTACAAAAATACCCCAAAGGCCGAAAGGGGGTTAAAACGTCCCTTGTAACCCAAAAAAAACAAAACAAAAAGAGAATTTAGATAAAACATAGAATAACCATCATTGAACCGCAACCCTGAAAACATAAATCTAAAGATTCGTTTTAAAATTTTAGAAACTAATTTTAGAACTTCTAATTTTCGAGTCTACTCAACTTAGAAGGGAAACAAACAAATTTAGAAGAGCGACGCAGTGTGCTCAGTCTTGCTGGGTACATAACCTCGCTTGTCATGATGTTGCACAAATAAAAATCGTAAAAAAGGTGAACTTAATGTCATTTTGCATTCTCTGCCAGTCGACCATTAGGTTAAACGGAGATGTTTTGTGATGATACGGCTTTTATGCGGTTTGATTTTCTTCTATTGAAATATCGAACCTTTTTAATATTATTAAAGTAGGCAATAAACAGTTTTTATCTTCTGATAAAATTATCTATGAAAATTCAGTTTTCTTGACGTGACAAGTTATTAGGGTTGGCATTTTTTTTGGTTTATTAAATATTTTCTTTTTTATGGTGAATTCTTTAACACGTTGTATGACATAAATGTACAATGCATAAAGTTGTGTAACATTTTATAACCTCTGTTTGGTAACACCGTAAATTTCGGTAACGTACCGTTAATGGGAAAAATAATATATGTGATTATTTTTATTGCTGATATAAAACGATTTTCATTACTGTACATCAAAATGAGAGCATCACCTTAGTAGCACCATCAGTAGACCCAAAGGTATGTATAAATACCTAATTGTGAGAATAATTTTCTTTTATACTCGTTTGTGAAATCCCAAAAATGTTTAATGTCTCTGTTAAGTAGCAGTTTCATAAAATTACGATAAAAACTAAGTACATTTACATTTCTTAGAATCTTAAGGTAAGTATACCGCAGTGTTTCCCAAGTCTCAGAATCGGCCAGACAGGTATACCGGACTATAAGAACAAGAACTCGGAAGTTTCAAGTTACAATGTTAGAAACTTAGAAAATTCTGAAGTCGCTGATACGCTTTAACGTCCGTGAAACTTTGATATTTATATTTGATTCCTTTTTACAGCAACGTTTTTAATCATTATTGTGTAAAAGTGCTTAATTTAGGCCTATTTACTTATAATAAATTTATTTATTTATAATAAATTGATTTTATTTCATTGGGATACATCCAAAAGAGTAAAACAATAAAAAGGCGCCTGCTCAATAATGCCTAATAATAATAATGCATAAAAGGAACTGCGATTCGGATTTACAATAAACGATGTCAACTAAAAATATTTAGGAACTGTTAACTACGTAGGTAAACTGGAAGAAATTGGCGGTGTACCAGTTTATGGAGGGAATCGCTAGAGCGGCTAAGAGGTGATTCACACTATGTGCCGACTGTTAAAAATTACTTCCAATATTGGATTACATAGTTAGTTACAATTGAAACTTTTAAAAGTGTGTCAAAAAGAAAGCACTGTTATATAAATAGAAATGTTTTTATTGGTAAATATACTAAAGGAGACAACAAGGAAAAAGAAAATACATGACTTAAATCATAGTTTATATAATTATTTAACCAAATGGATGTGCGATGGCGTAGGTGAAGGCATAGCTATTACGCTGGCTTTCATTTTATTTTATTTCATTTTATTTGTAAAAGACACAAAACAGGATACAATTACATTTTACATGAATAGAACTTAATTGCTAAACTGTAGCCCAAAACATGCGTCCATGGTTAGATTTTAAAATTAATTAAATTGAATTTAACAATAAAGCAAAGAAAAAAAGTTCCACAAAATTAAAACTAACAAAAATAATTAGTAACAATAAACTAAATTGTAAACTACTTACTTTATAATCAAATTAATCTGTCTTTTGAAGATATTTGGATTGAAGTTCAGGATTTTCAGTGGAAACCGTATACTTGGAAAGATAACTTAACGGCGACAAAAACTATAAAATAAACAAAAGAAAGTACAAAATTCATTATGACATAATGTATTGTAAGTACTACTTACATCGAGCACACCCTATAGAGCAGCAATACGAACGTTCTTTCTTGGAAACTAGTTAGTGATTTTTCACTTACATTGAATATGAAATGACAACTCCTTTCAACGCTTCTCGCCCATACAAAAACAGTACAGATACAGACTAAAAATGGCGGAAAAAATTGTCGAACAAATCATATGACATTTCTACTCTGTGCTAACTACTACTCATTAAAACTTACCTTGTGCAGTTACGTCATTGACAGCGAACAATCAGTCAAATTCAACTCTCCATCGTTACTTCTCCAGGAAAATATAATATATTTTATATTATCGCTATACGACTGAGACAGGTTGAAGTAACCCTTGTAACTTAATCTTTTTAACGGGCCCTCGACTCGCTTTGAAACCTAAATAGTGTGGTTGTTACATTTTTATCGATACTACGACGAGTTATTTACTACTTATTATACAACATGAGCTATTAAACGTGTTTCTTTTGTTTTCACATAAACTGATCTAAGCTAGACCACCTAGATAAAGATAAAGATATATTCATATATACCGCATTGTTCGAAAGAATACTTTAGTAAAATAAATTATATTGAAACAACCTGACTCCCCCTTAAAATAAAATTACCTAATATTATATTAGAATAAATACATATTCATCTTCTATCTAAAGATTGTCTGGCAAATAGGACCGAGCCTCCGCGGCATTACTGAGAAACTCTTAGTAAATACTAGTAGATTTTACAAGTTACCAAGTAAACTTATAAAATGTACTTAGAGAAGAAAATTGCTTAAATGTTTTTTTTTTCTGGGACATCACATACATTGCACTGATCCCATGGTAAGCAGCCGAAGCACTTGGGTTACAGAAATCAGAAACAACGACGATACCACAACGGTAACCGATTACTTGTCCGTAATTTACTTGACAGAATTTCAGTTGGCCGAAAATTGTAGACCGACATTTCTTTTGCTATATGTGTTATTTGACATATTTTTAGTCCATCGAAATATCTCTTGATAAGTATCATTTTATCGAATTACGTTTCATCGATTTTCAGAATAACTTTTTACTCTTGGCCGAAGTCTCTTTTGAACCTTTTTCATTTACCAGAATACTGCGTATATAATAAGACTAAATTGGTTAGGTTAGGTTCGAACAGTGACCACACACAGCGCGAAGGCGAGCAAACGGAGCGAGCGTGCCGCGGCAGCGGCCGCCGAGCGCTTAAAAACTAAGGATAAGGATAAAGCAATAATTATTATAATATTGAAAGCATTTTTCTGGAAACTAAATCATCTAACATTAATAGTTTTGGCAAATGTTGTATGTAACATTATAAAATACTTAATACATACTTGAAACATAATACTATGAACAAATGTTATTTCGGCCAAGCCAAGTTCGGTAATAAGTTTTTCGAACAAATGAAACGTCAGGGTAACAATAAAAAACGAATTAATAATAGGTCAACTGATTCAGTGGCAAAGGTCATTTCGATGAAATGAAAAAAGGCGAAACAAAATTAGTCGAAAAGTTTTCGGTAAAATAAAATTCGGTAAACAGCTTTTCGAACATAAGATAGGTAACCTACCACAACACACAGACCCGAAACAATATGAAAAGTTTTTTTTCTACATTGACCGACCGGGAATCGTACCCGGGACCTTAGAGATAGTGACACCAAGTCCAGTATGCTCACCTCTCGGCTGCGGAGGTCGTCGGAGGTATTAATTACGTAAAACAGGTAACAAATACCGCATATTGTGAGGGTTTTTTACGGAACCCTACATTGCGCATGGTGTATTTATCGATAAATACAGCAAACGTTGGCGACTCTAACTGAATACTCAAAGGTATATGTGGTTAGTTTGCTCAGTTTGCCCTATTTCTTTCGAAGCCGTTTGACCGTTACCGGAGCTGAAAAAGTTTGAAGCTCAATTTCCGCAAAGGAATGAACTTTCGGTAGTTTTTCTTAGTAACTTGGACTTAATGTAGTTACGAGAAGATTTGTCAGCCGCGAATGTTGCGTTTCTACTCTTTGAATGGCTAAACAGCCATTATTTATACTTTATTGTGCAGACCAAAAACAAGTACAAATGGCGAATAGGCGGTGCAACAAAAATAAATACTTTCGATAAGAATCGATATAGCTCAAATAATAAGAAACTAAAGAGGCATTGGTAGCACGACCTCCGTAGCCGAGAGGCGAGGTTCCGAGTTGGATTCCCGTTCGGTCAATGTAGAAACATAACTTTTGTATGTTATCTCGGGTCTGAGTGTTGTGGTTTTGTCGTTGTGTCTGATTTATGTAACTCAGGTGGTTAGTGGTGGCAATACCTGACAGTATCGGAAGAACTGCCCGGCAAAGCTTGTCTTTCCAGAAGGCAGAGTACTTACAATAGGTTCAGAGCAATGTATGAGATGTTGTCCAATGCTTTAAAAAAAACCGTTAAACCGATGCAGTAGACGTATCTTGAGTGGAGACAGCGACGAGGTAAGCTCAGCGTCGTGGGACGCCCGATAAGGAGGAGCGACGATATACGCAAGGCTGCTGGCAGTGGATGGAAAAAAATAGCCGAGGATCAGGCTCGGTGGCGTGTATTGGGAGAGGCATATGTGCGTTTTGGCTGATTATGACGATATTTATTAGTTTTGTAAAAATGAAAAAGAACTACAGATCTGTTAACATGTCGTACCTTTAGACGGTCACACATATCCAGAGGTGCTTGTGGCTCGTGGCGGCAGCGCTTGGGTAGTGATTACCAAAGTTAAGCAACCTACGCCGCGGTTGTGATAGGATGGGTGAAAATTCCAAGCATCTTCATGGTTCGGAAAGCACGGTAAAAGTTGGTTCCGGGTAACTAATATCGCTTGATACTAGTCGTGAAGCCTAGTCGGAGGCCTTAAGTATGGTTTAGTTTAACGTGGCGAGTATTGGCAATTCCCCTCGATGAAAGTCATTGGGGGAGGCCTGTGTTCAGCAGTGGACGTCCATGGCTGAAATGATGATGATCATGGTTTAGACACTGGCCTTACAACACCCCTTCACCAATTTGCACGAGCCTCGTGATGAATTATGGCCCAAACTATAAGGATAGTTGTGAGGCCTGTGCCCTGCAGTGGGACGTATAAAGCCATACATTATTTTTCTTTTTACTTTTTACCTTTGAAAATAATTAAAAAATGTATTTCATTCTTTATGTTTTTAAAAGCCAGCGAAAACGCCGTCGGTCGTCGATGTACTTGTTCGTGACGTCACGAGCCTTTACATACCCATTGAGTTATAAAGTACTAGAACAGGCATGTTAAAAACCTTCGTCGACGGTCACACTACTCATACAATGTGCGAGCGTAGCGCATAATCTAGCTTTGGGATGTCAGTTCTAGTAGGTACAAAGTTAGTCAATGGTGACGTGCCTGTCATTGTTGCTGGCGTTTTTGATAATGTAAAATACCGATAAAAATATAACATTCGAAAATGTGTTTTTTACTGTAATCATGTATTATTTTTAATAACTATTAATATGTTTCGGTTCCATATTGTGCAATCTATTAAACTAAATAATTAGTTAAGTGAATTTTGGTACAAGGCAAATAGAATATTTTCAGGTTTTTTAAATTTTGTCTTTGTTTACAGGTGATCCCAGCCATGTTCCACACGGCCAGCATATGGCTGACCCTCGCGCTGGCAGTGCAGAGGTACATCTACGTGTGCCACGCGCCCGTCGCGAGGACGTGGTAAGTCTACACCTTGTGTACCACTGACCTCTACAAAGACCTGGACAGGCTGACCTATAAAAACTGACAGTTAAGTTTGTGTGCCCATTTGAAACGCCACAAGTAAGAGTACAGAGAACTAAATTTGACGTTTACTGCATATAACGATTTAGGCTCGGACTACATGCATCCGGAATTTTTCAGAACTCCATACAAAACGGCTCCGGTCAAGTCCAGATTCAATCCGATTTGTATGGGGTTCTGAAAAATTCCGGATGCTTGTAGCCCGAGTCTTATCCTATTAAATATACTGTCCATCTTGCGGCCATTACTAATTTAGTTCCATGGAACTGTCGCATAGATCTGCCTTTGCAGTAGCCTACAGCGCCAAAATGGCGACAATCAAATAAGCATGAATTTATTTTGATAGCAGCCAGTCTAGATTAACAGGTAAATGTTATCAATCAAAGGTAAAAAAGTAAAGGTGAAGGTCAATTTGTCAAAATTCGCAAATTGCTACGTTTGGCCAACGAAATTCAATTTTAACTTGAAATCTACACCTACGTAGTAAGTCAACGGCAGGTCAACCTACCCAGAAAGTTAAAGGTCAATAAACCGATTTTTAACTTTAAGTCCGAAACGTAGAGATCAATACTAATTGAGAAAATTCGACGTTTTGTGGTAACTTGACGAGCTGTCTGTACCATACAGTTTTATATAAATGTATCGTATTTTTTCCTGTCATTCGTCTTCCGGATAATAGAAAAAATTAGGAGAATTTTCAAAAAAAAACAATTCGCATGTTTCAGATTATTTTTGCTTATAAGTATTATCTATAAAAAGCTCCAGCTAAAACCGATATCTTTCAGACACCCTTGAAGCATTGACTTTAATTTTATTTCAGTAATCCCAATATACATTCCTAGATTTTTGTTTTTCAGTTCATCAATAAAAAAAAAGTAATTGCTTTACTAAACAAAAGTCACACCGGGGTTCCCTTGGGATCATTTGTCTCTTTTAGGGAAAATTGGTGCGAATTCGATAACACGATTAATGAAAACGATTAGTCGTTTGCTTCAGATTCCATTAGTTTAGGCCGACCATTAGTTCTAGTTAGAGAGACAGGGTGCAAATTAATTGGAAGATAAATTAAATGGCTGTTTGTTTTATTTTCATCATCATCATCATTTCAGACATAGGACGTCCACTGCTAAACATAGGCCTCCCTCATTATTTTATTTTGTTTCTCTAAAAAAAAACTTTTATGAACACCTTTCTTTCTAAATTGTCTCGAGTCTAGGTGTTGTGGTACCGTCGTTGTTTCTAATTCCTATAACACAAGTACTTTGACTACTTACCGTAGGATCAGAGCAATGTATGCGATGGTAATGTTGTCTAATCTATGAGTTAATGAAATTAATTTCCGATTTTACAACTGTGAAATCTATTCGACAAAATGGAAAAGTATTAAAAGTCTTCAGATTGGCTAACCTGATCGGAATATTTTCATATTGCGTAAACTATTTTACTATGTTTTTAAGGGCCCATAATTTATACCGTACATTTTTTAATTGTCCTGTGTGGGGACGGCCCTTAAGAATAGATTGGCTAACCTGATCATTAGCACACATCTTATAGCAAAAAAGATTTAAATATATATTTGCTCAGAGCTTAGAACCACCCTAGAAAAACTAGCTGTCTAATCTAAAAAAATGCATTCGAATCGGTCCATCCGTTCGAGAACTACGATGCGACAGACACACAGACAAAGCATCAACTTACATCGCTTTTTGCGTTGGGGTAAAACATCACAGCTTGGTTTATTTCAAACCACTGTTTAGCATCATTAGTTCAGTTCTATTGTAAATATTGCAATGATTTAAATTGTCTGTAAATTAAAATTCGCTTTTAAATAAATAGGTACATTTAACTTTGTCATTTATTGACAAAAAATGTTCACCACGTCCCCTGTACTAAAGAGGTCTTTATGTTACTATTACCGGCAGTTCTAATGAAACTAAATTAATTTGAGCTTTATTCCTGTTAGACCAACGCAATTGTTAACAAATTAAATTGTGGAAGATTTTCATATTGTGTGTGCTATTTTACTACGTTTTTAGGGGCCCATAATTTATACCGTAAATTTTCTGACTGTCCTGTGTGGGGACGGCCCTTAAGAATACATTTCCCCAACGCCAACAGGAGGTGTGTCGTAATAGGCGATTAATTCCTGTAGTACGAGACGGGCAGCAGCGTCGGCGTGCGAAATATCAAAACTGCGCTCGCCTACTTGCCTGCCAAGCGTGGCGTGTACCTATTGGCAATCCCCCCCGATGATAGGTCATTGCGGGACGCCTGTGTTTATCAGTGGCTGAAATTATAAAATTGTGAAAGATTATCACAATTATGTGTGTGCGATTTTACAATGTTTTTAGGGGCTCATAATTTATACATAATATCGGTAATATTCGATATATATTCGACTTTATTCTTTAGAGTTACTAAGAATAAAGACAGAGGGTTGAAGAAGTTATTAATTGAAAAGACATCCTATACCTACCTACATCGAATAAATATGAATATTTTTATTGACTTAATTATTTTTAATTTTTAATTTCAATTTATTATTTCTTATGCAATTGACATTATACGGAAATTTTATTACATTCTTACAGTTTTAATTTGACCAACATCGTAATTTAAAATTGAAATAAGTAATTTGATACATTGACTTAATTATTTGACGTAACTAATTCGTCTTGTAGTTTAGAAGCAGGTGACATTTAAAATAATTAATTTATGATAATGTCATCAAATCAATTAGTTTGAAGAATATAATCTTTAGCTCAGAAGCATTCGGGCGTATGTTGCATAATGACTGTAACAACTTACGCCGGTATGCTTCTGAGGTGAACATATGTAATATTGTTTATTAATTTGAAATGGAATGCTGAAATTTAATATTATTATAATGAGGACTGGGTACAGAAGATGAAATTTTATTTTGTCCGTCAGTTAGATTATCAAAATACAATGGACACTTATTTTTTTATTTTGTCAATCAACCAAAAAATATGACTATATAGTCATATTTTTTGGCACCCATATGAGGTGGTTTGACTCATACTCCACCACTCGGCCCAGTGCGGATTGGTGGAGGGGTGTTGTAAGGACTTTGTGATTAAATACTAAATATAAATAAGTACTATATTATAAGGAACAAGCACCTTAATATAATATCATATGAATAGTTCGCAATAGCGATAATGTTGTACGAGGTAGACCCTCTGGGTTGAAAGTTGTTGGATAGCTTTGTCAAAATACGTCTCTGCAAAAACGGGTACGTTTATACTATATATATATACATAAATATATCATCATCATCATTTCAGCCGAAGGACATCCACTGCTGAACACAGGCCTCCCCGAAAAGGGGGAATTGCCAATACTCGCCACGCTTGGCAGGCGGGTTGGTATATATATATATATAGTTTGACGCCTTGACTGTGTAACTGTAGTTCCCAAACGGATGGATCGATTTGAATGCATTTTTTTTTAAATAGACAGCTTGATATGTAAGCTTTGTATTTAAATCTTCTTAGCTATAAGTGTTGGAGATCTGATAAGCCGATCTAAAGATTTTTAGCACTTTTCCTTACTAAAGCTACCCAGAGGAAATTTTATACTCAAAGCCTTTTTCTAAATGAAACAGCGAATTTTTATTATTGTTCAGTTGAAAAAAACAACTGTCTGTATTCTTTTACTTTATTCAACTCGATAGCAAAAAGTCGATGATAGAACAAAAGATATTTACAACCCATTTTTTTTAGTTGGTATACCCGATCGTTGTAGTGACACAGTGGTTTGCCATAAACGCAGAGGATCCTTAGTTCAATTATTTGTGTGTTGTTTGACGCATATTTATTATAATAAATTTTAAGGTTAATTTATTTGGAATATCCTCAGAAACAATGCATTTTTTTTTTAGAATAGTTCAAGGGAATCATTATATCCAAAAATTTAGAAAATCTAAACACATTACCTACTAGCTAGATAATAAAATAGCCCTTTTGTGACACTGTCATCAAAGGGGATGACAAATAGTGAGAGCTTTTTATAAATGAACTTGTCCTTGCGATCAATCATTTTACCCGTCACTTTAACAAAGACGAGTGAGATACTTACTGAGTATCTCAAGTTTACCTATACTTGTAGTTTATTAGAAAGAGGCTGACATAGTTTAAATTTCTTAAAATGTTCAGTATCTTGTTACCTACGTCTATTATAGATTTCATGAATGACGAATAATTATAATTAATTTAACTGTATGTACGTACTCTGTTTGACTCTACATTAGTTTAATATAATCAATTTCATGATTTAAATCCGACATTTACAAACTAACATAATTATTTTATTACAATTTTGATCTATTTTTGACATGTTTATGCTTTTAATATTAGAAAAAATGTGTATGTCGTGACCAGATCGTAAAATTGATCATTTCATGATGTGACCGATCATTTCATAAAATGGTGGTATTTCATGATATAGAACAGAACACGCTGCCAACATCATGATGTGGTCTGACGAGACTAAAAAAGAGAGAGAGAAAAAAAAATTGACGTTTCCATACAAACTGATGCCAGCTGGTCGCGTTTTAGTATGGGAGTGTTTTTTTTTGCGATTTCGATGTTGGTCCCATAGAAAAAGTTGATGTAATTTAGCCGTAGAATAACCCCTTAAAGTTTTATTTCACCTTTTCGTTACACCCTGTATATTCATATTTCGCTCGACTAAGTAGCTCTAAAATCGAATCATGGACTTCTCATTCTTCGGATAGTTAATACCCTCAAGCCATAAATCCAAAGTCAATACCTTATAAACCTGCTATAAAACACTTAAATAGCTTCTTCTCAGACAAAATTAAGCCTATTATTTTTTTATAGTCAGTCAGACCGGAGCTGTTCCCAATAAAACTAGTTTTACAGCTTTTCCGACCAAGAGCTGGATTTTATGTTTCCGAATAATAACGCTTGAGTGAGTTCAAGAAAATAACGCCACAACAAAATAAGGTACAGTAGAGTCTGAGCGAAAATATTTTGTTTTCCGCTGAAAAATTAACCTTTTGTTTCGGCAACAATATTCAATCCGGCGGTAATAAACTATTACGCTGTTTTTCGGTAGGCGACCAATCGGTTTTATCTCTCCTCAAAAAAACTAATTTCTAGAGAAACCATTTCATATGTTTGCTAGAATCAAAAACTGCATCTGTTAAGGTACTAACGCAAATTTGCAACTAAGGTCGCCACCATTGGCAATAACTGCAGTGTGATACAATCATTACAATTTCAAGGCTGTGTTCTTTCAAGATGCTGTCCTCTAGATTAATTTATTTGTGTTGTTGCTGGATATCAAAATACAAACAATCATTAATCATCTTCCTCAGACGAGAGGCGCAGATATTTTATAGCGCTGTTAAAAACTTACAGAAATATACAGTAACTTTAAATGAATTTTCGATTTAAATATTCAAAATTTCAAAGAAAAGTCCTTCTGCGTCCTTTTGAACTGTGGTGATGCCTTTGAAAAATTCTCGCTTCCGAGAATAAGAGTGTAAGTTTATTTTTATGCTTTTTGATACGTTAAGTTGTACACTTGTAATATTTGACGTCCTAAAAGTACGCCAAACCAACAGGCATGATGTTATGTTGATTTTTAAGTATCGGTTTGTTTTTTAAGTAATTATTGGGAAAAAAGGCTTTGCAAAATAAAAATCCAGAGAATGAGAACAATACTACAAACATGCAATCTTCTAAATTCGTGATAGTATGTATTCAGTTTCTAAACGTAAGAAACTCAGTATTATATTCGTGATATTTTTGCTAAAAGGTACTTACGCGGCTTTACAACTTGGCATGACATTAAAGGACGTCTTAGTGGCAGGATATTTCTTGATGTTTCCTTTCACATTCATGATGGATTAAGTACAATACCGTATATACAGGGTTACATTGCAAAGGGGTGCCAAATTTAAGAAAATAAGATCTAGGGAACAATATAAAAAAGCGTCTTACTCGTTATTATTTTTAATAATCGTATGTGACAAAAAAAAATTACTTTAAAATATCCGAAGTCAATAGAGAGACTACGAAAGCCGCGCGGACATTCATCAGAGACGTAGGTAGGTACGGCGAGCCAATAAGGACTATACGCAGTGCGCATACGGTGCAATTTTTTCATGAATGAGTTGTTAAATTATCCACGCGTACGATTTTTAACAGCGTATAGGAATATTTAAATAAAAATAAATGTTTTTTGCATAGTCCGATTAAGTTACTGATTCTGGGCCACTCTTAAAGATTTGGCACCCCTTTGCAATGTAACCCTGTATTGTACTAGGTATACATGCAGCCTTAATCATTAACATTAGTTAACTTTAAGAAAGCCTTTAAATAATGCTTAACATTTTGTATTCATAATCGCAGTTTAAAACTTATCGATAGATAAGCTGTTACCTAAATACATGTCAATTAAAAAATAGCTTCATCATCATCTCATTTCATGAACATAGGCCTCCCAAAGTGATTTCTAGATTAGCCGGTTGGGAGCGGCCGGCATCCAGCGGCTACCTGCGGCCTTAATTACCAGGTTGTCTGTCCACCTTGTGGGTGGACGTCCTTCACTGCGCTTACTGGTCGCGTCTATTCTAGAACCTCCATCGGCCATCAGTTCTACGTGCTATGTCCGCCCACTGCCACTACAGCTTGCTAACCCTTTGGGCTATGTCAGCGACTTTTGTTCATGTTCATGTGCTATATGGTCAAATCGATAGCTAACTTGCAGTACAAAATGAAATATTGTAAACTGAGACGTAAGATTTTTTTAAATTTAAAAGTATTTGGTTTACATAATAATAACGTCCATGATTTATTTAAGTAAAAAAATTTGAAAAATACAAACGGGTTCGTCACTTCAGCAGTCGCTGGTAGCATCTAGTCCAAAATGTTATTAACTCTGTTATTTTACGAGAAATAAGTTTTTTTGTTACAAAACTGTTTCCTCATATAATTTTCAATTATCAGATATTTTCACAGCTCAACAAATTTTCTTACAGTAAAATCATGAGTAAAATAATTAGACCCTCATGTTTGAAGCAAATTGTTTGCAAAGTTTCCAAGCTTATGTTTATCCGTTTCTAATTAACGAAGGCAATTAATGATACGCTCAATTTGGATACAGTAGTGATGGGAACAGTAGGTCCATTTCGTGCTAAACGCCCATTCATACAAAACTATTTAAAAACTAAAATAGTCGATAATAAAACGTTGTCGAAATTGACTTAGAAGCGTAGTGATCCTAAAACGCAAAGTGTTCCGGTTAAACTGATCACACAAACATTTTCTCTACACGGGATTCGAACCGATAAACCCTCTGGCTTTGTAGTCCGGATCGCGAACCACTTTACCAGACGGTGGTCGAATTTCGCTTGCGTTTATTTAAACCTAATATGTAGAAGGTGGCCACTGCTTGGATGACCAAGCATTAATTTCACACCAAATACCGTAAGAACTTTTTCTTCTACGGTGTAGGTAAACTATTTAATGAAATAGCTAACGATTTGTTTTATGCCTGTAGCGGTAAGACGTTTACTATGAAAGTTTTAAATGTGTCCCAGCTTGGTTATGCAAAACCAAAATTTATGTCAAAAATGTTTTTATTGTTATTCATTATATTACCTACTTAAAATTATCTTTGTAGTTTATGTCAAACCCATTTGTTCAACTTGATATGTTTTTAAATGCAAACACTTTCGTTTTAGTGTCATACTTACTATTTTAACTAATGTTGTTTTTAAAATGTTATGTCTGTTTTCATAAAAACTGAACAAGTGCAAGTCGGACTCGCCCACTGAGGGTTCCGTACAAATGTGTACGTACAAATAGTTCAGAATTCGAGTCTCGCAGTTTAATAACAAATTAATTACAAATGTATAGTTTACCCGTACTTGTTGTATCAGACAATATTACGTGCCAATTTTTATAGTTCTAAATCAACGGAAAGTACGCTATAAATGTTGATTCCATTGAGTGTCAAAATATACGTTTTTTGCAGCATAAACGAACGAATCTTTTTCTAAGTTAGATTTTTTACAGCTTCAAGGGACTGTAGACTGAGTCTTCTTCTTCATCTATACGGTCAATCCACATCCGGAAACAGCCCAGACAAACTAACTAACTAACTAACTAACGGTCAATCCAGGTTGCGTCCAAAGCCATTGCTTTGGAGCCCAGAGTCCGCTTTCAAAGCGAGGACCGAAGTATGTAAATGGTTTGAATTTCAACTCGATACCTCCACGCGTTCCCGAGATAAAGGGTCTTGACAGACATACAGACGGACAGACAAACAACAAAGTGATATAATAAGGGTTCCGTTATTTTTGTATTGAGGTGTGGAACCCTAAAAATAAAAAATGTGCTCTGAATGAACTACACTATAGTTGAGAGCCAATATCTAGTTTGAAGTTCCGTTGAGTATCGGAACTTCGTCGATGCAAACAACTTTTATTAAGAACCAAGTTCGAAATCAGCGAAGAAGTTTTCTGTACGGTACAATTGATTTCGGAAACGTTTTTAGGGTTCTGTGATATTTTTTGCCACAATACTTTGAACCTTATCTACTGGTTATAAGGTCTGAAACCAATGAAAAATTTAAAAATTCTGTGCTGTTGTTTTTTTTCATTGCATCGGAAAATACTTTTAGCAACCCATAACATAAAGGCTAAACAGTCAAGCTAGCTAGCAAGCTAGAATGTCAAACTCTGTGGAGTAGAAACAAAATAAGATTGAAGTAATATTCATAAGTCCCCCACTGATAGTCGAACGAAAAGCATGGTCAAACTATTTTTATTTATCATTTAAAGAGCTTTAGAGTGAAAGTTTGGTGTAGTTTGTATTCTAATGTTTGGTGAAGTGATAAAGATCTAAAACTGTTGAAATATTATTGTATTCAACGCCGCATCGAGTATCAAGTGACTTGTCACAAGACAACTTGCTTTAGACCCGATAGCGTCTTGAAACCTGCTTCTACGGGAAGAGTAGCCTTCACTGAATCCAAGAAAAGCAATAACAACTAGACACCCGTTATTTATTGTGAACACTATATCAAGAATACACTCGACATTGGCAGAATCACTGCTCTGCTTAATTTTAGAGCGGGACTGAGTCTATTTAAAAAAAGTATTCATTAAGGAGTCCATGATTAGGCCGCAGTGTGTAAGCACTGATGTTTTTAACACGCTACAAACAATAGGAGTGTTATAATAGATTTATCATAATATATCTGTGTGTATATCTACAGCTCTGATCGATTGAAATTTCACTTTTCGCTGGCATTGTCATTAAAAAATGGTAGTTAAAAACAACGACACGCAGCAACTTTTGGATACTTTGAACTAGTTTACAGTTGAGTTGAACACCCTGTATGATCCAGTCACCCTGTATACCAAACAGAAACAGGTAACCAAAAGAAAATTAGTCCCAAATGTGTTTTATAACCTCCATAAAAGTATTCACTCCAAAAAACATTTAGCGCCGTATCAGCGAAAGCAATCGTTTACGAGTCCAATAAAAATTCGCCAAATAAAATATCGTTATGTCCTGTTTACTACACTGGCTTTACGACGTCACCCTGAAAAATACAGGTTGTTGTTCTAAATAGCAGCCTATTTAAAGCATCAAATTTAAGGAAGCGGATGTGTCATGAATAAAAAAATCTTTTTCTAACGGGCCAACATGGAACCAGCGTTTTTTTTTGTTTCTTCATCCAAACTAACTCGCTACCTCGATAATAAATAATGATAATATATGGAGCAGCGTATTCTTTTTTTCATGATTTTGATGTTGACCCCATAGTAAAACCCCATTGTATTGATGAACACGTTCGCTTCCTTAAATTTGGCTACTGTTTAAAACAAGTTTAAATCAACGCCCTGTATATTGGGTCCTTAAAGGTTACTGTTCGAAACAACACTCTCATATTGAGTGACTAAATAACCTCCGAGCTAGTCTCATTTTGGCCGGCACAGACATGGGCCTGCCCTCCTATCATAACCACAAAAACACGATATAATGTGATATGATATAGCGATGTATCGATACTAACTGTAAAATATGATAGATATAGCCGCCATTTTGATTTTTTATCGAAACAACGACCATAATATGTGACGTCACCGGCACGGCGATTCAACATGGCGGCTATATCTATCATATTTTTACTGTTGGTGTCGGTATATCGCTATATCATATCGTGTTTTGGCTCCTGCTAGAGAGGCTGGCCGTTTTTCCTCTGCCCACTTATAAACGACGGCCCAGCCCCCCTAGCATGTCTACCAAAACACGATATGATATGATATAGCGATATATCGACACCAACTTTTAAAATATGATAGATATAGCCGCCATTTTGATTTTTTATCGAAACGGCTATCTTATTATGTGACGGCGATTCAACATGGCGGCTATATCTAGCATATTTTTACAGTTGGTGTCGATATTTCGCTATATCATATCATATCATATCGTGTTTTAGTGCTCATGCTAGACAGGCTGGGCGAGGTTCAAGCCTACACAGGTACCCCTGAGGCTCCAGTTATCCCAGATCGTGTCCACTTGAAGCCCGTCTTTGCTCTGCAATGGCCAGTTTCGGCAGACCTGGTCATGACGGCGTCATTACAAGCGGGTTCGCCATTTAGTAGTTCCTTTCGCATATTACGCTCTCTAATATACCTAGTATTGGGTATGATGATGCGAACAATGCTCGCTACTTAGGTACGCTCGGCCACGTCGCAGTCGCTGCTAGTAAGCGGAACTAGGCTGAGCCCTTTTAGCCCTGGTCAAAACTCACTTGGTGTAACTGGGAAGTTCCTTCTTTAAAGGCCGCATTGACCTGTATAAATAAATACCTGGACTATCTGTCTCATATAATTTTCAGCTAATTTTGTGTGCCTATTTGAACCGCCACAAGACAGAGCATCGGACAATTTTTTGACGTATAATGCGTATCGCTGCTTATCTTGCGGCTGAGGGCTACTAAATAGGTAAAAATAGGAATTGTAAGCGTATGTACCAAAGAACTAAATTTACCAATAGGACGTCCACTACTGAACAAAGGCCTCCCCCAATGACTTATCAATACTCGCCACGCTTGGCAGGCGGGTTGGCATAATTAAACAATTAAACATACATTACTCTAAAAGGAACGAAAATAAACTCTTGAAAGTAAGTGTTTACATTATTTTTGTGTTCTCAGTGTTTTACAACTTTTAATGATGTGAGTTGTTCAACTTTTTGCTTACGTAACCGGGGCCTTTGAATGTAAGTAACCGGGTGAAATTGGAAAGAAGATTTTCTGAAAGTTTTTTCGCGTTATGTCGCATTATGCAAAGAGGGTGTTTACCTAGAGACACTTATTTATATTTGAGAAACATACAGGTACATACAATTAGCACGTTAATAACGGCGAATGCGCTAAACTATTTATAAAATTACCCACTTTAATGTTATAAATTTCCGGTAGTTCAATTATGATTTATAAGCAAAAATGCAGATTTAAACTTAGAAAAGTACGTTAATAAAGGCGAATGAGCTAAACTCTATAAGAAATTATCCACTTTAATATTACGTATTTCCTGTTATTCAACATAGGATATAAGTGTCACCCCAATCTGGCAGGCTGTGCAATGTGATCAATTTCAATTTGAATTTTAAAACAAATAATTATTTCATATAGTATTCGACTTGAGGAATATATCGATTTCAATACTTAAAAGTAGAAGATGGCTGTAAAAAACAAATTTAAAAAAATAAACGCTATCTGCCATGATCGCGACGTGAGTGACGTCAGTCATATGGTAAACGATCAAATGTCATTCGAGTCTTTGCAGTATGTTTGCATTCTCGAACGATGCAATAATGATAATTACTATATTTTTGTGTAAACTATTAGAAATCATGAAGTTGTATTCGTAAAGTCGTCTAAGTTGTTTGTTTACTAGAGAGACTACGTCATGGCATAGATAATATGGCTGACAGCGTTTTTAACCAAAATGGCTAACAGCGTTTTCATCTGTTTATGAAAATATGATTATTAAATTAAAGTTTTCTAAGTCTTAAAAAAATACTATCAATTTTTTTTCTGTCTAATGGAACATTAACAATTTAAGACCTGTTTAAAAAAAAGTGTCAACTAGCCTTGAGTTTTAGTTTTAGAGTAGTCATGAGTTTAGTTTTACTTGAGTTATTGGCAAGAATAGTTGTGTTGCAAAAGTACCAAGTTTTAGTCTTGAGTTTAGTTTAACTTGAGTTAATGGCAGGAATAAAATATCCGTAATACAGTTGAGTTAATTGCGATTAATGTTTTGTTGCAGGTGTACAATGCCCCGAGTGATAAAGTGCCTCGTGTACATCGGGGTGGCGGCGCTGCTGCACCAGCTGCCGCGCTTCGTGGACCGCCGGTATGTGCCGCACGTCACGGTCTGGCGCGGACACTTCGAGGAGGTCTGCCGGGTACGTCAATCTTACATCTATATATACAAATAAATCTCTATTTCTCTTGGTCATTGCATCACGCCTCGGATGGAACAATTTCGCTAATTCTTATTTTATTGTGTTAATTATTGTCAGGAGGTTCTTTTGAAGAAAAAAAAAGAAAGTTGCGCAGTAAATTATTTTATATATAAAAAAATAATCTCAATTTCCCTTGGTTATCGCATGACACGTGAACGGATGGAAAAATTTCGCTAATTCTTTTTGTGTTGTGTTAATTATTGTCAGGAGAATGTTCTTTTGAAGGAAAAAAATATGAAAGTTGTAGAGAAAACTATTTATGAATAAACTGAAGACCACGCGAACAAAATTGTAGGCAACAGCTAACTAGTATAATATAATATATTATCTATGTAGGTATGTATCTAGCATGTATAACTGTATTTATTCATCTAATTAGTTAGCTTCAGCTTTGTAAGATCTTATCGAACACCTTTTCTATTTTTGTTGCACCGCCCCATACCATCTCTGTATAGCCCCATGGTTGACTGGTAGAGGAGAATGCTTTTGGCATTAAGTCCTCCATATGTACTATTTTATTTAACGTCTGTGCAATTAAGCTTAAATTTAAAAAAAACATAATTAGTAACAACTATTGAGCACTTACCCTATACAGAGTGTTGTTTTTAACACTCGCCAAATTTAAGGAGGTGAATGAAATTTGGTGAGTGTTTAAAACTACATCCTGTAGCAGCAATACGGACTGTTTTTCTCCAAAACACGTGAGTGATTTTTCACTTACATTTAGTATGAAATGACAAGTCCTGCCAACTCACCCATACAAAAACAATGAAATATTGGCGGAACTTTTGTGGAACAAAATAAATTAAGTTTCTATTCTGTAGGGTAGGTATATATTGCTCCATAGTGACAACACAGTTATTATCATGGTCTTGAAATAAGGAATTAACATCCGTGTATTACGAACGAGGTACAGTCAACATCAAAAATAGCTTAGTATCTAGACTTTGAACTTTTTTGTATGGAGCCTGGCATACCTCAAGTTGCAAGAAGCCTTAACAATATTTTTTTGACAAAATGTCGTAAATTATATACTTTGTACAGAATTTCAATTTGATTATTAAAATAAAAGTAAATATTACATGTTCACCCTGAAATTCTGAACAAAGGATATATTTAACGACATATTGTAAAATCGTATTTGTTTTTTGTAATTATTTTCTTTATCGATTTACGTATGTTTCATAGGTGTACACCAAAATAACGCTATTAAAGATTACTTGCAACTTGAGGTATGCCAATTAGGTTTGATGCCTTTTCCAAAAGAATCTCATTGCAAAACCTCACCACAATAGTCTGACAAAATCACTACGCACAAGGCAAATAAAGAAGTCAGGATTGTAACATTTAAGAGATTATTGAAAAATCCGTTTTTGATCAGCTACTTTTGATGCTGACTGTACCAGACAATGAATTTTGCCAGGGGCGCCCCAGATCCAATTTAGAAAAGATAGTTTACTGAAATGACCCGACTGGGAATTGAACCCTTAACCCCTTCCGTTTAAAAATTCACCGCACCTTTACCCCTCATCAGGTTGTCAACCGGACAAGTGCAAGTTAAACTCACGTGGAAAGGGTTCTGTACTTCTTGTAGGTTTTCCTGTAATCTACAAGAAAATAACTATTTTCTATTTATTTTAGGCTCAGGAAACTAAACTATTTATTTATTTATTTAACTTTATTGCACAAAATAAAATCGTACAAAAGGTGGACTTAATGCCATGTGGCATTCTCTACCAGGCGACCATTAGGCTAAACAGAAATGTTTTGTGGGCGGTGCATATGACGTTACAAAAATGAACATTATTATATAATCACAGCATACACTACACAGTATCTATGTCAAATATTATAAACTAAATAATATAATACATAGACTACATAGATAAAATACATACATACATAAATATGACATATAACTATATATAACTATGTATTTATTGTAAAACCATAAAAATATGTGTGCCTTTTAACTTAATAAGGTCAATAAATTC
Organism: Anania hortulata; assembly: GCA_963576865.1. Lineage (NCBI taxonomy): Eukaryota > Metazoa > Arthropoda > Insecta > Lepidoptera > Crambidae > Anania > Anania hortulata. Next base: position 4,983,825 of record OY756413.1, read on the forward strand.
GAAGAAAATTGACTGTGACACAGACAGACACGAGCGATCCTATAACGATCCTATAAAACGGACAAGTGCGAGTAGAATTCGCATAGAGAGGGTTCCGTATAACCACCTGGCTTGTACTCCAAAGCGCGAACTTCTGAACCAATAAGGTCGTATAAACTTGGTCTATACAGGTTTATATTGCAAGTTATTGCCAAATTTTTAGGAGCAACTCAGAATGAGTAACTTAATCGATCTATGTATTAGAACAAAAAAGAAATATTATTTTTATTTTCTGTTAAAAATTAAACTTGGGGATAATTTACAATTGGTCGATTAAATTGCACCGTATGTGCAATGCATAAGGCCTTGTTGGCGTCGGCGTCGAATCGATCTCTTATGAACAAAAGGGGAAAGTCGCGTTTTCTTTTTTTTAAATTTAAATTAAATTTTAACCGAAAAATACGAAGATTAAAATTAATTACGTTAAAAAATATTTTTGTTTATATTTATTCCTAGTCCTATTTTTAAAATATACCACTTCTTTGCAATGTAGCCCTGTAGAAATACTCCGGAAATAAACAGAAGACAAATTCCCGTAATTGCAAAGTAGCCGCATTTCAGTTTCGATCCGGTCCCAGTAACGTTACTTTTAAAAAATGGAATTCTCGTAAACTTAACTTACTTATAATAAGACGTAAAATTGAATTGAAAAAAGTTTCTAATATTGTAATGCCATTAAAAATGGGATTTAAAAAAAAACCGTTTCTGGTTTCTTTCATATTCAGTCGCATTACGAACAATAACTGCATTTTTTGAGTTTACGAGAATACCGTCTTTAATCTTAATGTTACTGGGACCGGTTCGAAACTAGATTGTAACTACTGTCAAATTAGAGGAATTGACTAGTGTGTCGAAATACTCCAGGAATACCAAACCAAAGTACTTTGTAATAAACTATTTAGAGATTTTACTACAAGTCTTAAGTCTTAACGTGTGGTTTACAACTCGTGGGTAGACAGACAAAGTTATACTGTACAAACTAAAGTCAGACAGGAAGGGGAGTTACTAAGTTTCGTACTTTATATTCCCAGAACAACGATCTACGTAGCTCAAGAAAGTCGTTTATAGAGGTAGGTAGTTATCTATAGTACCCACGCGGTTTTGCAAAGTTAAAAGCAATTCTTTTACACGAGTAGGTTGTGTTTACAAATACTCACAAAACAAAAATACACTTACATATTCATCGTTATAATGGGTAAAACTATGTCGACGTACGTAGCCGAAAGGCGACCATACCGGACTTGGTGTCGCTATCTCTGAGGTTCCGGGTTCGATTCCCGGTCGGGTCAATGTAGAAAAATAACTTTTCTAATATTGCCTCGGGTCTGGGTGTTGTGGTACCGTCGTTGTTTCTGATTTCTTTAACACAAGTGCTTTGGCTACTTACCACAGGATCAGAGCAATGTATGTGATGTTGTCCAATATTTATTTATTTATATTTATTTATGTCGTGTTTTAAAAAAAATAGTCAAGTCCACCGTTGTCAACTAATTTCCACGCAAATGTCATAGTTAGTTTTTTTTTGTGCTTGCTAGTATGACGCGTGTTTCGCAAAGGATTGACAGCTTTTCATACACAGGGTTATTTTCAAAACATCAACAATCTCCTAGGGGCTGATTCTGGTGCTCAAATACAACAACTTTTCCTATGGGACATAATTAGTAATCTAAAAAAAAAATTCGCTGCTTCTTACAAATTGATGTCCTGGTCGGCGACTTAGTATGGGTATTATACCAAATCAGTGGTATGAGGAAGTGTTTTTTTTTTTGCGATTTTGATGTTGACATAGAAAAAATTGTTGTAATTTAGCACGAGAATCAGCCCCAACGTGTTGATGTTTTTAAAATAGCCCTGTACATACATTACCTTTATCGAAGTGATTATTTGATCAGTGGCAGCGGATAGAAACATTGATAAAATGATTACTAAGGGCAAGACCAAACACAATGCGACACCTATCGGGATAAATAAGCTGTGTTGTTTCCAATTGGCTGCCGTCTGTCAAAAGGGGAATCGTTTATGGCAGCCCGCGAGAACGTAAATTACTAGTATGTAAATTAACAGACAGCGTTCCCTTCAGCCAGTTTATCTACATCATTAATAGATTAAAATAAAATTATTAATTTACAAAAATAAGCATTAAAAAATTCAAAATGAAACATATTAAAAAACATAATCGTAACGCTGGATAGTAATTAGCGTAATCAACTTCGCTTTTTTAACTTTATCGCAATGTTTCGGACGTTCATTATTATTTTTTTAATTTTATTATTATTTTATTTTTATTTTCAACGGGAATATTTTTTAATAGTATATATGGACACTATAGTATTACGTGTAAACGGGAACGCCATTCGTTAGTTAACATACTGTATATATATTTTTTGAAAGGTTTAAGTTGTATACTTATCAACATTTTTTTCGCGGCTGTAGTGAGTGACAACATTTTCACTTAATAATAATCACTTAGGCAAGTGGCTTATATCATTTATTCACATTTGGTCAAATATATCATGTTTTAATCAATCAGTCATATTTTTTTATCAAATAAAAGTCAGTAAATACGTACTTTCTACCTAAAAATTGGTCGACTGATTTCGACTTCACCCTGTATTTCGCATCATAACTCATCTAGTAACTAAGGAAGTCAAGTCGCATCTAACATCAGATGTTGTTGGCAGTAACAGACTAAGACTAATTACGTAAGATATAAATGAGTAACGTCTAATGGATATTGTATAACAACGTCTCATCTATACGTATAGACTAGATTTTGTCAGTCAGAGGCAATTAGTAAAACCTTCTAATACGCAATACATAATAAGAGCTGATTCTGGTGGTCAGATACGAAACTTTTCCAAATTTTCTCAGGTCTAGGTGTTCTGGGAGACGCCCCTAAAAATAAAATAGATCGAATCAGAAATGAGTAGATCCGTAAACGAACAAAAGTCGCTGAAGCTCAACGGATTAGCAATCTGAAGTGCAGCAGTGCGCGGGGCACATACCACGTAGAACTGACGGCCGATGGGGCAGAAAGGTTTTTGAATGTAGGCCACGTACCAGCAAGCGCAGTGTACGACATCCACCCACAAGGTGAACAGACGACCTGGTAAAGGTTGCAGGAAGCCGCTGGATGCGGGCCATTTCCAACTGGCCATACAGGAGAGCACTGAGGGAGGCCTATGTTCAGCATTGGATTTTGGACGTCCTATGGCTGAAATGATGCTGATAACATACATCTCTGATCCTATGATAAGTAGCTTAAGCTTATGGACTTAACCTGCTTAGCTCGCACTCGCACTCGCACTTCATGTCTTGTAATTGTATTTCCTGTAAAAAAGGCTGACAAAGGTGACTGAGTTTGTTGCGCCGTTTCTTCTCATCACCAGCCGATATGTAGGCCCGAAGCGGTGGTAGGGTAAAGCTATATTTTGGGACGTGTATAAGTGCCCGGAAGAGGGCCTATATACTGAATAAATGAGTATTAATGAGTATTAATGAGCACTTGTGTTACAGAAATCAGAAATAACGACGCTACCACAAAACCCAGACCCGTGACAATATAAAAAAAATAAAACCGACTTCAAAACACTAAAATGCTAAAAATAATCCTAACACTTAAGTACCTAATCAGTTACTTTTGGAGTCGGTGCCAGCCGATGAGAGATTCAATGTTTTTGTTTGCACCGACTCCAAAAGTAACTGATTAGGTACTTAAGTGTTAGGATTATTTTTAGCATTTTAGTGTTTTGAAGTCGGTTTTATTTTTTTTTATAAAATTAACTTATTTCATCAATTTTTAGTGATAAATCCTAATCTAACTGCTGAACACCGATTTCATCCCCTATTTTCCTACCCTAAGGGGTGATTTTTATTTTGTAAACTTTTAGCATATTATCTTTGAAGTATAAGCTATTCAATAAAACAAAAATCATCAAAATCGGCTCATATTTGACGAAGATAGGTAACAAGAACCACAACCAAAATACTATCTGGGTATATATTTGTTGATTTTCTCAAAAAGTTCTAAATCAATTTCGATAAAATTTATATGGGACCACCTCTGAAGTATGATCTACCAAACAAAAAAAGAATCATTAAAATCGATTCATAATTGGCGGAGAAATCGCGTAACAAATATACAAAAAAAAAAAAAAAAAAAAAACATACAGTCGAATTGAGAACCTCCTCGTTTTTTGAAGTCGGTTGAAAAGGGATTTTCCTACATTGACCGACCGGGAATCGAACGCGTTACCTCAGAGAGCGGCACTAAGTCCGGTATGCTCGCCACTCGGCTACGGAGGTCGTGCTATTTTTTTTCTATCCTGGGAAAGCCTCATCCAGTTAGTAGGTTCCTACTAATTAATGCCTACTAACGGTTTCGATGATATCATCTGGCCACCATTTTCGCGGTCTACCCTTTTGTTTACAAGTTGGTACCAGCCATATTGTTGTTTCTGATGTCCACCTTTTCTCAGTATATCTAGAATGTAACTAGCCCATTTCCATAGTCGCAGGGCGTGTCGAAGGGCGTGTAAGTTTGGTTCTCTTCCTTATCTCATTGTTCCTAATTTTCTGGATTCTTCTTAACTTCAATATGCTTCTTTCCATAGCATGTAGTAATTTTATTTTCTCATTAGAAGCTATTAATCTATTATCTAGTCTATGCACACTAAAGCGGTTAACGCTCGGTTCGTCAGAGATCCAGCATGTTGCATGTTAGTACCAATCCGATGTGCAATTAGCTTCAGAACGCTTCAGAATATTAGGACGTGCTGTTGACGGAATTCTGATTACCGTCATTACGCTCGTATTGTAGTTAGTTACATGAGAAATGAAATTGGTTTCGAGTTGTGACTGGATTATGGGCATTTCTCTGTAAGCTTGTACATACTCGGTCCTATACAAATGCTGTCCTGGCAATTGTTTTCAACATTTGCAAAAAAAACGTATTCTATTTCGAAGAAATTTTACTATTATTAAAGTTAGATTACGAGGCCCACTGAATTTATACGTATTTTCCGAGTTATTAGCGATTTTCCAAAAAATCATGACAGGGTACTGTTTGAGGCATCAGGGGACTGTTTTAAACGTAACAGGGGTCTGTTGAGACAGAGGACTGTTGTACTTAGAAAAGAGACATTTTCTATTAAATACGTTTAATTTTTCTGTAGTTTTGAAGCTTCTATCAAGAATATCGATGTTTTCAAGCCAAAAAATCTTAACTCACTCACCGTTTCGTATAGAACCATCAAAAAGTTATTGTGTTCCATCACAATCTCAAAAAAGAGTGCTACTACTCCAAACAAATCGTAAAAGCTGATTGGTAATTTTGTATGTTTTGTAAAACAGCTTTTGTTTCTAAGAAATAAATAAAATAAATAAGTTAATTCTTTATTTGCAAAATAAAATACATGGTATATCTATATGGTAAGACACATAAGGGTATACAATATTAATTAATATAAATTGCGCAAGACAACACACCAATAATCATTGTCAAAAGTAAGGAATTGACATCCTTGTCTTTCGAAGTATAGACAACAGTCAAACTAGCATGAAACGTCAAATTTTCTCAATTGATTTTGATCTCTATGTGTCAGACTTAAAGTTGAAAATGACCTTTAACTTTTTAGCTAGGTTTTCCTGCCGTTTTTACCAGAATTTATTTTAGCAGGGTCGTCTTCTAGCAGACCCACACTCGAGCCAATCAAGAAAAGATCATTATCTAAATTGACCGAAACCGGGAATCGAGCTGCGTTCAAAACCATCACTGCCACACTACAACAATCGGGTCACTAATAATTACAATGTTAAATAGCTTATTAAACATTAAATTTAGGTAATTTAACTAGTTAAACTTAGGTACCTAGTAGGTAATTCCTATAAACAATAGGCTATTTGACTGTTTTCTGAAATAGAGTTATTATTTTTGGTAATATTCAAATAAAGCGTCAACTATTTTATTTAATTTTTTAAAGCTTTAAAAATATTGAAAAATTGCATTTTATTCTTTACGTTTTTAAAATCCTGCGAAAACGCCGTCGGCCATGATGTACTTGTTCGTGACGTCACAAACCTTTAAATATCCATTGAGATATAAAATACTAGAACAGGCATGTTAAAAACCTTCGTCGACGGTCACACTACTGATACTTTGTGCGAGCGTAGCGCAAAATCTCGCTTTGGTATGTCAGTTCTAGTACAAAGTTACTCAATGGTGACGTGCCTGTCATTCTTACCGGCGTTTTTGACAATGTAAAATACCGACAAAAATGTAACATTTGAAAATGATTTTTTTACAGTAATCATTTGTTATTTTTAATAACTATTGACATGTTTCGGTTCCATATGGTGCAAACTATTAAACTAAATTATTAGATAAGTCAATTTTGGTACAAGGCAAATAGCCTATTACCTAAGTTTTATACTTGGCACTATCGTAATTAAACCACGAGCTTGCGCGTGTTCCTTAAGCGTCAATCCATCAGCGGGAACACTCGATTAATTAGCACAGTACAGTCTGCACCAAATTTAATTAACAGATAGTAACGAAACCTTACGCTTACGCCTACAAACAAAAAACAACTAAAGTTTAAATCGAAGAATGAAATCAAACAGACGCTATAAGTTAACGGGTTATTTCCTAACGAGAGAGGGATTTATAGATAGATCTATTTTATTGTCTAAAGTAAAAAAGGAAATTATGCCACACAGATATGAGGTGGTTTGGGTCCGATGTTATTAAGCCGCCCTAAGGCCTCTGACTAGGCTTCTCGACTAGTATCGAGCGATATTAGCCGGGACCAACTTTTAACGTGCCTTCCGAAGCACGGAGCTTGTGGTCACTAAACATGGTTGGAATAGTCAATCATCCAATCACAACCGCGGCGTTAGTGGCTTAACTTTAGTAATCTCTACCAAAACGCTACCGCCACTAAGCTAATAAAATAGTTTTTTTTTTTATTTAACACCGATGTCCTCTCTTCAAGATTGCCTCGAATTTTATGCAGAATTAAATAAAAAAATTATTATTGCCTGACTCTGGTCCAACAGGAGACTACTTCTTGTTTTATTTGAGACTAGCTGACCCGGCGAACTTCATAACGCCAACAAAAACTGACTGAATTTATCTGTATAATTACTGAACCATCTTGTTTGACAGTTGACAATACGTTCGTATTGTCAACTGTCAAACAAGATGGTTATGGGTGGTATATATATGGATGGTATGGGTAAAATAAACAAGTTTGTATGGTAAAATAAAATAGCTGTTTCTATTACTTTCCTTGCAATTCCTTTATATTTTCATACCTTTTAAACCTTCCCTGAACTTCCACAAATATTTCAAGATCAAAATTAGCCAAATCGGTCCAGCCATTCTCGAGTTTTAGCGAGACAAACGAACAGCAATTCATTTTTATATATATAAGATAGATATATTACGTTTAGGTCAAGCGAATACCAAAAAAATCAAAATTATAAATCTCATATCTGTCATAATTAGATTTTTATACTTACATACCTTAAAATGAAAAAAGGATCACTTCGTTGTCCGTCTGTTTGTCTATCAACAACTTTTTTCAAGAATCCGTGTTGGTGGTATCAAGTTTTATTTATTTATTTATTTATATTTTGACAATCGCAAGGAAATCAAAACCTATAATAACCTAATTAACCTTCCTGTTGACAAAGAATCATAAAATTTGGCAAGAAGCAGTGTCTTAAAGCACAAGAAAAAGGAAAAATCTGAAAACCATAAATAAGTACTTATATTACAAAAAAAACAGATTCCTGTGAAGTATTTCTTTTTTTTCATCTACAAATTACCCTTTACAGGTATGTACTGTACCTATAAAATTACAAAAATAATTTGTTAGACAAATTATTACTAGACTGTACAGTACACTTAGGTCTAGCACTCACTGAGCAAAGTAATTCAAAATTAATTACTTTTAAACGCCTCGAGAGGAATAACTTTGATGTTACTCGTAGTTTAAGTACTGAGTAATGAGATATTAGTGCTCATAGCTATGTTCTAACATTCAATGTATCTTTAATTTACCCTTTATATTAAATTTTCTTTAGTTCTAAAACAGTGCCGCCACTCCTAATGCATTCTATTAACTTTGTGTGATGTATGTGTCGCAGTATGATAGATAAAGCTGTAACATAGTTATATCCCTAGGGATATAATTATATACCGTAACATAGTTATGCATACAGGGTGTACAAAGGAATAGGACTTTTTTTTTTTTTTGTTTTTGGCTCGCGCGGATTGCGTTTAGCCACGACAAGGTAAAAGGTAGGGAAACGGATTGTAAGGTAAATATCGAATGGAAGACACGGAACAGGAAGGAAAAAAGGATCAGTGATAGATAATAGATAATTATGATATTCAACATTCATGCAATATTATAGATAGAGATACAGTATTACTTGTGTTATGTGTAATATTAGAGTTTAATATTATTATGGATAATAAATGCAGATAAAACATTATAAATATTAATATCATTAGAACACAGGAGACATATAATGGAAGTGGGAAAAGGAACATGGGCAGATAGGAGTGAGTTCATGAAAAGGGAACGGTCATAGAAACTACAGTTAAAAAATATGTGGTTAAGATCACCCACGTCCGAACCACATGCACACATGTCATCATCAATAACGTGAATTTTAGCTAAATGTGAAGGAGTACACACGTGGCCAAGTCTCATTCTAATTAGAACAGTAGTAGCTATTTTAGAAAGTTTGATTTTCGAAAACCAAGGTTTATCGGGGATAGAATTCTGAATGAGCTTGTAATGTTTGCCCTTAGTTTTACTAGGGTCTTCCCAAATCTCTTCCCAGGCAATTTTGAGATAAGATTTAGGAAGGGTTGTGGTTAAATCGTGACAATAATTTTTATATGGATTTAAATCCCCACAGTCCACTGCCTCATTTGCCAGTCTATCCGCTTTTTCGTTTCCTGAAATGTTAGAGTGACTAGGTATCCATGCAAAATTAATAGTGTAGCCATTTAAATTACATTTATGCAGTAATTTTCTGCACTCAATGATAATAGGGTAACTAACATTGTTCTTAAAAGGGAATTTGAGTAATGCTTGCAGTGCGCTCTTTGAGTCCGAAAAAATTACTATTTTATTAAGTTTCATAAGTAAAGCATATTCTAAAGATTTATATAGTCCAAAGCATTCACCAGTAAAGACAGATGATTCAGGAGGAAGTTTAATTTTTTGTACAATTTGGTACTGGTGATGTAATATTCCAACGCCAACGTGACCCGTTAAAGAATGTTTAGACGCGTCACAATAAACATAGTGCCAATCATACCAATTTTCATCTAAAATTTGCATAAATTTTATATTAGCATTGCTATCGTCTTTGTTTATGTCTAAATTAAAATAAATAGTAGGCACTAGTATTAGTGCCTCAAAATGTATTGTAAATATTGGAAGAAATGTAGATCTGTGAATTGGAGCTTGTATGGACAAAAATTTCCTATAACTAACGACTAAGCAAGGGGGAGATTTACGTGACCAGTACGGAGAGTTATCGACTAAATTAGAAAGACTATTAAGTTTGCTATTTAGGGGGTGATTAGAACATTGAAGGACTCGGAACAAGTACTTGTCACATAAGTATTGACGCCGCAGTCTCAATGGAGGCTCAACACATTCTGCTTGTAAAGCATTGATTGGACTTGATTTCATGGCACCAGAAATAATTCTAAGTGCTTTAGATTGAACCGCATCTAACTTTCTTAAACCTACTACATTGCAAGGTTCTATAAAGAAACTACCATAGTCAAGGACACTCCTAATGGTGGCATTATAAAGTAATTTTAATGAAGATGGATGTGCACCCCACCAGACTCCAGATACACATCTTAGTATATTCAGTAGTTTTTCGCATTTAGTAACTGTAGAATAACAGTGAGACAAACCAGATAGCTTTTCATCTAATGTCACTCCTAAAAATTTTGCTTCTGTTTTGACTGGAATTACATCATTTTCGTAATAAACTGTAATAGGTGGGGGAAGTCTCTTCCGGGAGAATAACACAATAGAACTTTTGGGAACTGAAATGCTTAAACCGTTCTCATCTAGCCAGATTTTAAGAATTTGTAGAGCACTTGTTAAAGATAAATTTAAGTTCTGAATCGAAGTACCTGAGGAATATAAAAGTAAATCATCAGCATATTGTAATACCCTGATGTGTTTGACAAGAGCAGGTTCTAAATCATATGTATAAATGTTAAATAAAATAGGGCTTAATACAGAACCCTGTGGAATTCCGCTCCACACTAACCTTGTTTTTTTATGAGGACCTGAGTCCTCCAGCAATACACTGATTGAACGCTCTGATAAAATATTAGTGATAAAGTTTATTAACATTGATGGAATTTTAAGCTTATGAAGTTTGTTGATGAGGATGTGGATTAAAACATTGTCATATGCTGCTTTAATATCAAGGAAGGCCGCAAGAAGTGATTCATTTCTAGAGAAAGCTAAGCGGATATCAGTAGTAAATATTCCTATACTATCCATAGTACCTTTCCCCTTTCTAAAACCATATTGGTTTTTAGCCAATAGCCCTGTGCTTTCAACAAACCATTCAAGACGGTTCTTAACTAAATGTTCTGCTAATTTAACAATAACTAAAGAAAGGGCAATTGGTCTATATGAGTTGGGATCAGATGCAGGTTTACCAGGCTTCAATATCGGAATTACCTCTTGTGATTTCCACGATGATGGGATATTACCATTCTCCATAATAGAATTAATCAACTGTAAATAATAAGATAAAGTAGAGTCACTAAGATGAGAGAAAAAAGAGTATGGGATCCCATCATCGCCAGGAGAAGAATCTTTCACATATGAAAGGATGCCCTTTAGTTCGCAAAGAGTGAAAGGAGCATTAAGCTCGGTATGGTTTCCAAGACGCTGGTCAAGAGATCGATTAATAAAGACATTGCTTAACGGTACAGATGAAGGAGCTAGCTTGTCTAAAAATTGGTCTATGACAAGTTTATCAGGATTAGTATGTGCGGGTTCTTTAAAAATAGATCGATATCTTCGGATGTTGAACCAGATTACTGACGGAGGAACATCTGGAGATATTGATGAACAAAAGGCCGACCAGCCTTCCCACTTTTTTTTCTTAAGAAGTTTTCGAGTAGCAGTCATTATCTCCGTAAGATTATCGAAATTCTCAATGGTTGATTCGGACTTATAGCGCTTTTCCGCATCTTTCCTTTTTTTGACAGCTGTCAAACATTCCTTGTCCCACCAAGGCGGAAAAGGGATTCTATTCAAATTATTTGGATGTTTAATGGGAAACATTTTATCAGCGGTTCTAACTAATAATTGAGCAAGTGCGTCAGCGCACTCCAAATGATTACTATCAGAAACAACAGGCAGTGATGAGGTTTTCTGTTCAATTTCTTTCTGAAATGCATACCAATTAACATTAGATAATTTATACTTCATGCGAGCAGGGCGTCTATCTGATGATAATCTACTACCTATTTCATCTGGGAAAGTGATTAAAATAGGGAAGTGATCACTTCCAAAGGTTGAACTCAGTGTTGTCCAAGTTAAGCAAGATGCTAAGTTGGGTGAGCAGATTGATAAATCTGGAGCACTAGGACCTTCATGGGGTTTGGTACGACGCGTTGGTTTCCCAGTATTTAATAAAACGAAATTTAGGCGGTCTAATATTTCTAGAACTCTAGATCCATATACATTAGAACTAAAGCTACCCCAAGCTTGATGTTGGGCATTAAAGTCTCCCATAATCACAATAGGTACCGGAATATTACTTAATAAACATTCAATTTCATCTAAAATTAAAGTCGAAGGGTGAGGAATGTACAAGGAAACAAAAGAAATTTTATTTATACTAATCGCTACTATGGAGAAATTACAACTATGTTGAGGAATAGGGATGTGTGTAAAGGGTACAGAATGCTTAACTAGGATAGCTACACCACCATAGCCATCAGACCTGTCTTCTCTAATACAAGAGAAGCCAGGAATTCTGAAATGAAAGTTGGGTTGAAGCCATGTCTCTTGGAGAGACATGGCAAATGGATTAAACTTATTAATAATAAATAAAATATCGCTTTTCTTACTACTAATGCTGCGACAATTCCACTGCAGCACTAGTGAGTTTACTGCCATTTTGGTTATTTTCATTATGTGTAGTGGTATTCGGGGCAGCGTTGGACGGTAAAGATATCATATTGGATTTTGACAGAGAGTTAATTAGTGCTATGATCAGATCCTTTAGAGGTAAGTTAGCAAGAAAATGACTATGTCCTTCATTATTTAGGGCACAACCATTTTCAGGTAAAGGTGCATTATAGTCTTTAATTAATTCATTGTGAGATACTCGATCATACCCCTTCCCTTGTTTAGGTGGAACCCTGGGGTTTAAGAAAACTGTTTTGTTATATGATTTATTACCAATACTATTTGAATAAGAACTGTATCCAATTGATTGAATGGGTGGAGCAGGGGATGTTAAAACATTGGCATATGATTTGCCTATAGGTGGATGTAATTTCAAAGCTTCACCATAAGATAAACAATTTTTAGCCATAGTCTCTTTAATTCCTTTTTGTCTAGCAAACTCTGGGCATTTTCTATCTGTGGCACAGTGGGAGCCTGAACAAAGACAACAGGTCACGTTTTCCTCAACTGAACAACTATCTCCTGAATGCCCATGTCCACACTTAAAGCATCTTGGGGTAGAACGGCACTGATTTTTGACATGACCATATCTACAGCAGTTAAAACATTGCACAGTTGGAAATATATATAAGTCAACTGGTAGTGAATTATAGCAGAGGAACACACGTTTTGGGAGGACCTGGCCATCAAAAGTAAGGACAACTGTCTCAGTAGGAACAAACTCAGATTTTCCGTTACTACTAATCTTTCTTTTAAACCGCCTAACCTTTAAGATGTTTCCACATCCCACAGGGGTTGAAATATTTGTTTTCACTTCCTCATCAGTCCAGTCAGTAGGTACTCCTCTAACCACTCCCATACGGGTCACGTTAAACACTGGAATAAATGCCTTGTAGTTATTTAGTTTTAACAAATCACTTGCAACAAAATTATTAGCATCCTCATAGTTAGAAAAAGAAATAACTATACGATTTCTACCAATTTTTTTCAGACTGCCGTTGACAATGTTTTTAAAATTATTCTTTTTCAAGAAGTGGCCAAATGAAATTGGGTGAATGTTAGAACTTTCAGTAGGTAACTGGTCTTTTTGTATATGGATTATATAGGGAGCGGCATCAGAAGCTTCATAAAGAGATCTACCAACAAATGCTGTTGGAACGGAATCACGATTTTCACTAACACTCATGGCACTTGGTTTTGTTGTAGAGTGATTCGGGGCTACAAAGTTGTCGGGTTTATTGATGAAAATATTAGGCCTTTCATTGTCATTTTCACATAAACATCCGTTTGTTTCATCAGTTATACCTGTAGATCTATGACTTTTCCTCTTCCTTTTGTTACAGTGTTTACAATATTTGCGGTTTTGCACACGCTTGCGATGAGAGCTACTTTTACCACTTTCAGATGCATCCGTGTCTCTTTGTGAACCTTCAGTTTCTGTTCCATGTGAAATTGTTACGTAGTTGGATACCTGGGGGATTGTCCCGCCAGGATCCTCAGGTTCGTCCATGAAAGGTTAAGAAAGTAAAAAACTTACCTTTAAGCAGCGATTTTTACACTACTTAAATTAAATATATACAAATTAGCTAATATTAACACACTATTCTACAACTGATCCTCCTATTATACAATTTTATAACAATAAAACTATTTATCAAAACAAAAAGTCGACCGCACAAACCGACGTTTCCCGCGCTTTTTTTCCAAAATAGAGTTACAGATCTTTATCCTAAAGAAAACAATATTCACATAAGAAGACATCAATAAATCATTTAAAAAATACGTAGTATTTCGAGAGCAGTCTGACGAAGGCTGATTATAATGATGACGACAGTCTGGTGTAGTGATTCGCGCACCGGTCTACAAAACCAGGAGGTTACGGGTTCGAATCCTGCTAGATAATTGGTATGATTGTGGAAAAAAATATTTATTTACAAAAATCACAGTCCAAGAAGGCAAAATAAAATAATGGGTATAAGTTACTTTTTTTTAAAGGAATACGAATGTATGAAGCGCAGCTAAAAACAGCCCAATCGTGATAGTGCGCATGTCTCTTATATTAGATAAAGATAAAGAAATTTATTTGCTTAAAATATGGTTTACAAGATGTTAAAATTAATTACATTTCCTCATATTTTACCAATGTTATGGCATGCAAATTATTATAATAAAATAATTAAAATGTACAATATTTCAATGCATGTTAATTGGATCAAATTACACAACAAATGTCAGTTAAATTACTACATTGTTATTAATTAATAAACACAGTCATGATTAAGTCCAAATTTTATGTCACGTCATAAGTTAAAGTACATACTTTATTCCATAATGTCACATAGATAGTGTTACGTAATAAAAATGTCATTTATATTATAAAAGTTTTTGTCATGGAGCCACATTATCAGTTTTCGTTTAAACAATGTACTAGGGAGCACCTTAATTTCATTTGGGATGGCTTTATTAAAAAAACCCATACCACAATATAATTAGCTAACGCAGTACCGACTAGGCTTATAATAAAGAAATATTGGTCCCATAGAAAAAGTTGTTGTATTTGTGCACCAGAATCAGCCCCTGGAGGTTATGCATTATTTTAATTTCATCTTGTTACCATCTTTCATGCGTGCTTTGTCAAGTGTAATATTTGCGACCTGACAAAGCTGGTTAATAAATAATACCTGCACTAGAAACATAATTTAATATTACTATACTGCAAATTAAATCCAGGGTTGTCAAGAAGCTTAGACTAGTTATTTTCTAACTCATGACATCACGTCACCATCAAAAAAATTTTTTTTTAGGACTGACAACCCAAGGTTTTTTTTTACGCTAAGTTCATCGGTTACTACTTCATTAATATCATGAAAGTATCATCCCTAATTTTCTTTTTATCAGATTTTGTTCAAAAAGAGAAATACCTAAATTAATACCTAAGATGACCGGTCGGAAACTTTATTGCAAAAAAACAAATACTTTATTTTAGAAACCTCTATCGGTTTATAAGTAGGTCTGTCAAATTACGCCAACGTATGTTAATTGTCTTATATTATCATGAACAGAGTAAATCGATGGCTTAGGAAATGCGACAGGATGTGTTAATCTTAGTGCGTAGGCATTACAATTCAATTTGGATAGTTTCTAGGTTTTTCTAACCATGGGCGTAATTAGTGTCTAAGCGTAATTCGACAGACATTACTTACTTAATATTTTTGTATATTCTCATTCTTAATTTTTGGAGGCAACCCTGCACTCCATTTTTCCGTTGACTGAATTTTTGAATATCAAGCTGGGGCTCTCTTTCATAAACTTGCTCGCATCAAAAACACGTTCTTTACAGTCGCGTAATGTTTCTATTTGAATTCATTTAAAAGGGTAATTAAACGAGAAATATGTAAAATTAGTTATTAAAATATCAAATTAGACATTCTATTATAAATTGCAAAGAAATAGACAAATTCCCGGAAACGTAACCTAAATAGTATCTTCATGCGTACATCTGTCGTGAAATCTTAGAATTGATCACTACATGATGTTGCGATTTTATAGTGAAATACCTATTTCATGATATAGCCATCAAGACCATATCGTCTAAACGTCAATGTTTGATAAAAGGTTTGGCCTTTGGTTACAATATGATCACTAATGTTTGATCGTATCATAAAGTACTTAGTCGTACGTTTAGCTGTTCATATCGTCAACCGCTGAGTATTCATTGATCTAGCCAGACCACATCATGATAGGCAGCGGCTACTGTTTAACATACTGTTCATCATCATCATGAAATACCACCATTTCATGAAATGGTCGAACACACCATAAAGTGATCAATTTTAATAAAACATTTACTAGATTCCTGCGACATAGTCTGTTTAGACTGTAGAATTAATTTGCCATTTCTTTCTGTTACAGGTCGAGATAGCTCCATGGGTGC